>OX940794.1:8242005-17873678 GCA_954870985.1 Trifolium fragiferum
TCGATTTTGTTGGTTGATGATAATGACAGCAGAGAAGTTGTGACTAGCTGCGAGTGTCCGGCTTGTCATAGGTTATTTTGTGCGCAATGTAAAGTTCCGTGGCACGCGGAGATGAAGTGTTGGGAGTTTCAAAATTCGAAACGCGATAAAAATGAACAAGATTTAGATGATAAGTTTTTGGATTTGGCTAAAAGAAAGAAGTGGCAGAGATGTCCAAATTGCTCTATTTATGTCAAGAGAAGAAGTGGATGTGAACATATGAAATGCAGGTTTATATTGTGTTCTACATTGTCCTAACTATTCTTTATCATTTTCACATGATAAACATAACCATAGTACTACTAGCTGCATTTTCTTTTCAGGTGTAAGTGTAGCTTCTGCTACCATTGTGGGAAGAAATGGAAGAGTGGACATACATGCAATAGAAAACATTCTTGATTCCATTATTTTAGAGGTAATTCTTCGAATCCCTCTAGTGTCAATTTCGATGTGCTAATTCATAAATGGTCCTTGATCCATTTAGAATGTGTATCATATGATTTTATAAACTTTATATTTTCAAGTATTTTGCATAGTATTAGGGCCCGTTTGGCCTAGTTTATTTTTAAGTTTATGCAAACAACTTATGCAATTTTTATGTATTATTATAAGTTTGTCAAGGTAATTTATGATAAAATAGCTTATAAAAATTCAATTTTTATTAGTTTGAAATTATAAAATCTAATTTATATTATATAAGTTGTTTGCATAAGATCAAAAATAAGATAGGCCAAACGGACATTTACTATAATAGGTTTTTGAATGACATAATAATATAAGATAGACCAATTATACTTTTAGGAATTTTGGGCAATGCATTCTCTACTATGACTTTTTATTAGAAAATAATTGGTCAATATAGAAAAGTGCTTAGAGATGTGTTAAAAAGATTGTATTGAAATTAATATAGTGAAAATAGTTCAGACCAAACCATAGGTCATGTTTATACCAATTCATACTCTTTTTGTAGTATTACCTGTTAAGTTACATTAGTATTTGACATATCTAAAATAACTGAAATAGTTTCCATATAAACTCATACTCTCTAAATATCAGGCTACCACCTACTTTATCCCATTAACTTGTTAGCTCTGTAGTCTATTTAATGTGTGCTAAAAAATAAAGCTGTGTTAGGTAACAAAATAGACTTAAGTTATTGAATGTCAAAAAATAGTTTATCACTCTTATTTTTCTTTTGTATTTTCTACTTCTTAAGTTTCAAATTGCTTGAATATTGTAATAAATTCACAAATAGTGTGTATTAGTTTTTTTTTTTATATTAAATATTATTTGGGAATCTATTAAAAGTGTTCGCCTCATATATACACGGATATTCACCATAAATTAACTCTATTTTGTACAATGTTTATACAGATGGCAGAAGTATTGGGAGTGCGCGAGACAAGTAAACACTGTTAAAGGAAAAGGAAGTTATTAAAAAATATACTAATGTTTTCATGTCATAGACAATTTTAACTTTTGACACTTGACTTTCTAGCAAAATAAGTTGGTCATGACATTCTAGCTTATTTGGTTATTTTTCTTTTTTCAATTTTCATACAGAGCACTAATAGTGTGTTAACTACTAATGTTTTTCATGTCGTAGACAATTTTAACTTTTGCCACTTTGACTTTCTAGCAAAAATTTGGTCCATGACATTCCAGCATATTTGGTTATTTTCTGTTTTCAGTTTTTGTAGTGTGCTAGTAGTGGTATGAGAGTAAAAATCAATTGATGTATATGCAAATCAATTGAAGGATGAAACATGAATTTGTTCAATGTCATTATTTCATATGAATTTCGAGCGGTGATGCGCTTTATTGTTGCAAACAATGAATTTTTTATTGCAAAAATGTTTTTTAAAAAATTGAATGTAAAAGGTTATTGAATCTAAAATGACATGAAATCTATAAAAGAAAACAAGTAAAATTAGGCTAAACTTTGTAAAATGCATGACATAAAGTACATAGGTTTGCATTTAATATGTAGGGATTGAGATTCGAAACTTAAGAATGTAATTTTGAGCCATCGGACTATTTGACCAAAAAAAAGTACATGGAATTTGAAATAAAAAAATAAATACAAAAGAACTATAAATTGTTTTAAATTATATGGCACCTATTAAAGAACATAGTTAATCATGGCTTAATTTTTAATAGTTGGCGTAAATTTACGACCAAATTTATACTACAAACTATTTTGAGCGGTTCTAGTGATGGCCTCGTGATAGAGATGGAGTGAAAGTAACTATGAATTGTACTTTGGCACAAACATATTTCACGTTTAAATAGAAAATTCATGGAGTACTAAGAAGAAAATAGGAAGTCGTTGATGGTTTAAGAATGTTGGGGATGAATTCAAGGTGGGAGGATTATGAAAGTGTACTGGACTAGTTCCTTTTAAGCTCACCTTGCTTATGATATTGGGTCGATCGTGACCTAGTTCTGACTAGCCCATCAATATGGGCCTAGTCCACGTCCTTCAAAGGATATGTCCAGATCTGGTCTTTGTCCGTTTATAGGAATATGTGCCCTTTCGTGACGGTGTAGCCATAACCGTTCAGCGGATAAGGAGCACGTTTTTCCCATTATCTGAGGGATAGGATCCAAGGAGCCAACCGCCTCGTCCACCAAGCATTCAAGTTCCTGATTACTCACATACTCCTAATCTAGCTCAACCATCACTATTTACTAGAGAGAAATACCTAGCTAATACGTCAAGATTAGCCCTCAACGCCGGTTCAAGAAGAGAACTACGTCGCTCTGATTCCCATCGACCTAGAGGGATACATAGGACTAGAAATACTCTTGTCGAGCCCAATCCACAAACACAACCAGCCCATTCATCAGAACCTTAGCAAAAACTAAAAGTATCATGTGCGCCTCGGAGGTAACCTTGAGTCCGCTATGAGAAGCAGTGATGTAAAGAATTGGGTCTTCAAGAACTGGTTTGTTGATATGTGATTTGGCCCAATTTGGAACACTTTCTCAAAACAAAACTTCGACCAACTATAATCATTAAAAAAATGGTTTTGATTTTTGAAGATTAATTTCTACATTTTTTAATTTGAATTTTACAATTAGAAAATAATGTAAAAATCCAAAACCATTACATTTTAAATATATTTTTCATCTATAATAAATTTAATTATTTTGATAATTCAAAATTTGACCGCAAAATAAATAAAATTTCAATGCGATTACAATTCATACTAGCCCAATATCTTGTTAACATTTTTTAAAGATAAAGATAGTAATCTCTTCATCTCCCTAACTACAGTAAAAACCCTAAAATCTCTTCAAGAGTCACGGTCACACTTCAAATTCCATATACTTTTCATTTGGCGGTTTTTCAAATTTGTCTCCAAAATCAAATCGATAATGGAGCCCTCTCACCATCCAACACCGCCGGCGCCGGTGGTAGTGAAACAAGAACCGATCAGAAACCAGGAGCAATCACCCTCACCACTGTTTCCGACTCCAGAATCACCAATCATCGATCGAAAGCCAAAATTATGCGGTATATGCTTTGTTTTCAAAAACGATTATAATATGTTCAAAGAAAAAAGCTGCAACCATCAATGTTGTGTTGATTGTATTTCACAATACGTGGTTTCTGAAATTAACAACAAAGTTGTTAAGGTGTATTGTCCAATTCCAAATTGTTTTGTGAAATTGAAGAGAGAAAATTTGCAATATATTTTGCCAAAAGAAACTAGTGATAAATGGGAATTAGCTAAGTATGTGTCTAAAATTGAGTTGGAGCAAAAGACTTATTGTCCGTTTAAGGATTGTTCGGTTTTGTTGGTGAATGATGGTGGAGAAGTTGTTACTAGCTGCGAGTGTCCGTTTTGTCATAGGTTATTTTGCGCGCAATGTAAGGTTCCGTGGCACGGTAATATGAGTTGCGCGGAATTTCGAATGTCGAGAAGTGTTAAAGTTGAACCAGGTTTGGATGCTGAAGTTTAGAGGTAAGTTTTCACAGGTTGAATTAATTTTTACTCGTTCTGTTTCAATAAAGTACCAGTATTCATTTAGAATGTGTATCATATGTTTGGTCTCATTATTTTGAAAATCACTCATATAGATAAATTTAAATTTTCAAGTCTTTTAGTATAGTAGACTTGATATCGAGCTATTTTAGTAGTAGTTTCGGGGACATCCGACAAAATTGGAACCATTCAGGACTTGATATCCCAGCTATTTAGAAGTAGTCCAGGGGACATTCAATAAAATTGGAATGATACAAAAAAGATTTGCATGACCCCTGCCTAAGGATGACACAAACAAATCGAGCTATTTTAGTAGTGAATATAGTTCAAACTGAAAGTATCATGTTAAATGTCAAAACGAATTTTAGTCGTTTTTTTGGAAAAAAAAATTTATTCATTAACCTATTAGCTTTGTACGTTAATTACGAAATGGTTTTTTTTTTTTTTTTTTTTTTTTTTTTTTTTTTTTTCACCACCAGTTGAATCTGGTTCGGGGGTCAGTTCTGGCATCAAGTGGTTCCAGCCCCCTCCCGATCGCAGTTGCGGGGGATCGAACCGCAACTGCGATCGGGAGGGGGCTGGAACCACTTGATGCCAGAACTGACCCCCGAACCAGATTCAACTGGTGGTGAAAAAAAAAAAAAAAAAAAAAAAAAGACTAACATGTCATACAAGACTTTAAAAAAGACAAGACCGTGCTATGAAATAAGCCTATAACACGTAACAGGCCAAACTTAGGCCTTTCAATACCTAGCTCGGGCCAGCTTATTTTCGTCCCTAGTTGGAACTTGTTAGCATTCCTTGTGATATAATTGAACATATTTTCATGTTATTTGCATTTGTTGTTTCTTGAATATTTGCATATTTTTCAATTTAAGCTGCATAATAAATTGTGAATCAAGATTTTATTGAATGTCAAAAAATGGTTTATTTATACTATTTTCCTTTTCTACTTTCTACTTCTTTAGGTTTCAAAACTGCTTGAAAAGAACACATGTTGATGATGCAATCTCAAAGTAGTAGTATATACATTTGAATATATGATAAAGAGAGACAACTAATTTTTTGAGAGCAAAACCCAATATTAGATCCATTATTGTCTCAAATATCTCTTTTCTTACAATGATTTGTTCATGGAAAGCACAAAATACAATGGTTCAATTTTGGCCTTGTAAAGAGGGATTTGCTATATTTTGTGGGTTTGGCATCACTTTCTTAAAGATTAAATTAATTAACTCTAATTTGTATACAATGTTTATGTTTATACAGATGGTAGAAGTATTGGAAGCGCGGGAGACAAGTATGCAAGAAGTTCTGGCCAGGTAGTTATTGTAAAGGAAAGGAAGTTTCAATCATGGCATTCTGTTTATTTCTAGCTAAAAGAGCATGAATGTTAAAAAAACTTAATGTTTTGATGTTGCAAACAATTTTAAATTTTGTACATGACTTTCTAGCAAGAAAGCTGGTCCATGACATTCTAGCTATGAAGTTCTCTTTTTTATGCAGTTAATTTTCTTTTAGTAATTTTCAAGTTTTATACACGGTAGTGTTTTAATCTTTTATAATATAGAGTACAAGAAATTCACACAAAAATTAAACTACAATAACCCCTATTGTTCCTAAATATATAATAGGTTAATCTTGTTAGCAATGGTGGACATATAGAAATAGAGAGGAGAAAGAAGAAAAACAAAGGAGAAGAGAACATTATTTATTTAGCTTATAATTATACAATAGTTACACAATAGTGTATAAACTAGAGATTATAAAAGACTAAATTATCCTTACATAATAATATAACTATATTAGTATCTAACAATTCTGTTATCTGTTTGTTATTTGTTTATAAGTAATATTTATTTATTGTCTCTTGCTAATATTTAACGATTCAAATCAAATCCATAAGATCTAGAGTGAACCACATTGATTCATGTGATTTGCATAGTTTGCAAATGGAATAATGATTCCACAGTTTGGACATTTTACATTCTTTGGTTGCACTTGCATCACTTTTGCATATGGTGGAGGAAACATTTGCACTTTATGGTGCCCCGTATGAACAGCACAAGCTCTGGTAGATTCGAATTCATCACCACATTGTCCACATATTGTTGGTACTTTCTCTTTGTGAACATTTTTATGGGTTTTCAAATCTTGGAGTCTTTTGAAGGACCTATTACATCCATAGGCATCACATTTGTATGTTCCACTCATTGTTATAGTGATTCTTAAGAAGAAAAATTAACAAATTGTATAGAGTGAATTATCGGATGAGATAAATCACAAATTTATACAAATTGAGATAGAGAGATGGTTATTATATAGCACTATAAATTATTTAATTAAAATTGTGCATGATCAATAATTAATTATAGATTGGGGAAGCAAGTCAAATATCACTAAATAATTTTGAATGCCAAATCATGACATTGCACGTTTTATTATTATCTATGTTCCAATATATAAGATTTCTTTGATAGAAATACAAAAATTAAAAAAAAAAACTATTTTATATTAAATTTGTTAATAACATAGTACATTCTCTATATATATATATATATATATATATATATATATATATATATATATATATATAGTCAGGATTGTTGACACCAAATAGTTTGACACCAAATGTTACATCTCTTAATAATGTTTTAACCGATATAAATTTTATAAAATCCACCGTTAGATTGAAAGTTTATATCATATAGATCATTTGTGTTAATTGTCAGACAAATCTAAAATCATTTAATATGTTATTGAGATACATCAAAATTAACGGTTTGAACGTTTTTTTAAATGCCATTAATCTTTATGCGTCTCAATAACATATCAAATGATTTTGAATTTGTCTAACAATTTACACAAATGATCTATATGATATAAACTTTCAATCAAACGGTGGATTTTATAAAATTTATATCGGTTAAAACGTTATTGAGAGGTGTAACATTTGGTGTCAAACTATTTGGTGTCAACAGATCTTGACTCATATATATATATATATATATATATATATATATATATATATATATATATATATATATATATATATATTCTCTTTTTAAAATCATCTTTCAATTATTAAGAGATGATTATTATTTCTCTTCATTTCATTAGGAATATGCTTGTAAAAGTTTAATTAATACAACTTAAACTTTGAAAAGATTTTTATAAAATGGTAGAACAAAATTTTACAAAAATATTTTATATATTAGAACAGAGGTAGCATTGGATTTTTAAAAATTATTCAACTGTTCCATAAGTTTTGTTACTTTTGGAATTTTAGACAATGCATTGACTACTATCACTTTTTAGAAAATGCTTGGACAATATAGTATTTTCTCCGTCCCATATTATAAAAAAATAATAATAATTCACATTTATTAACAAAAGTAAAATATGATAATTTGAAGTATAATTTTTTGTGTTTTTCTTGAAATAAGTTTTATGGGAAGATGAAAAATGTTTTTTTTTTTTTGTTTTCGCCATCAGTTGAATCTAGTTCGGGGGTCGGTTCTGACATCAAGTGGTTCCAGCCCCCTCTCGATCGCAGTTGCGGGGATCGAACTGTGGTCCTCCCTACTAAGTTCAGCGCCAATCACTACTGAACTAATCTTTAAAAAGAACTTTTATTAGTTATTGAAATAGTAATATGGGACGGAGGGAGTAGAGTGCTTAGAGATTTAATGTATTGAAATTAGGGTCATTTCATGTCCCGTGGAATCATGACATTCGACCCATTTCCGTTAGCACAAAAAATAGTTAAACCGAGCAATAAGGGTGTCTAAGCTCAGGGTGAAGATTTTCTCTGATGACATTTGATGTCCCGTGGAATCTCATCCACCCATTTCTGTTAGCACAAAAAAAAAATTAATTTATTAAAAAAAATAATGAAAGACATATATTACATTGGACATATTGTCTAGCACCGGAGAAAATTTGTTTCCCTAAGCTCTAGCCTATGTCATTTTTTTTATAGACGAAATGATAAGTTATTGAAAATCCACACATAAAATTGAGGAATTAAGATTCGAATCCCGATAATGACATCCGACCTAACAATTTTGATATTTTTATTAGTTGAGTTGGGATTTGTGGATGTCTATGTCATATTTATATATACCAATTCATACTCTCTTTTTTTAACTTAATTTCATTTTTTGTCCTCCTATTGTGTCAAACACACTAAAATAATCTCCTTATTTTGAAATCAAATTTTTTTTGTTGCAATTTTGGTCTCAACCCATATTTTTCCTCTAAAAATGATGATTTTGGGCATCTTAAAAGGTGATTTATTATCTCCACATTGAATCTAAAGAAAAAATATCACATTTGAGGTCAAAATTTACCTTTACAGACATAAAAAATCGGCACTATTAGGGTAATCATCAAATGGATCACAACAACATCAATCCGTTTTTATTAAAACCAAAACACACAACTGATTGTAGCTCATAAAATATTAGAAAATAGGCTTAATAGATCTTTTGGTCCCTGTATGTTCGCGAATTTTTGGTTTTAGTCCTTGTATCTTGTTTTGTTGCAAATAAATCCTTGAATGTATAAATTTTTTTTGTTTTAGTCCATAAAGTCAAAATTCGTAGGAAAATCTGAAGGAAAATTTCCACGAAAACTGCAAATTTTCCTGCAGATTTTGACTTTAGGGACTAAAACCAAAAATATTTATACATTCAGGGACTTATTTGCAACAAAACAAGATACAAGGACTAAAACAAAAAATTCGCGAACATACAGGGACCTAAAGATCTATTAAGCCTAGAAAATATTATAACATAACTGCTTAAGAAACTTGTTCATTCATATATCACAATATTATTCTGATAACCTAATTTTTATCAGTCCATGAATTTGTTTTTAAAAAATTAAATAAAGTAAAAATGGATTGAATGGTGTAAAAACAAATCAAACATTTAACTTTGGTTTCATTCACAGATATCTATTTCACAATATGGTAAAATGTATTGTCAAGATTCAAGAGACCGTAATCCTGATACCAATTAAAGGAAAAGTATGATGAAACACAAGAAACATTGTCTCAATAGTGTTTTAGATTATGAAAGAAAATAATAAATACAAACTCAAAAGAATGTAAGTTCTTTTTAAAAACATTTAATTCAACTGAGGATTTGGAGTATGAAATAAAACTTAAGTAAAGAGGAGAAGATAAGAGACAACCACATCATATATCATATCATATCATATATCATATATATTTATATAAACAAGATACATGGTAATATACCAACATACTCTCCAATAATTTTATACAGATATCATATTTTTAAGGGCATTTGTGGTCATTTTTCACCATTTTATTTTTGTCTCTTATGTGATCATTCTATTACACAACGGATTTTGTTATTATACAATTTGAACTTAAAAATTTGTACATGATTTTCCACTTTTATTGTACGTTGGTTATTGTCCAGCAGATCAAATCAAGTACCTATGTTCATAAGTTTTCTGAATTTAAATTGTGTTTCACTCTATTATCCAAAGGTTTGATAAAAAAAATTTAAATTGGAAGAGGCTATTAACCTATGTGTAAGAAAAAGAAACTTTTATTACCCCATTGTCACCTCTCATTGTGCAGAACTATTTTTTCTTTCTTTCCCTATCATTGCTAAATTCAAATTTCACTCTTATTTCTTCATTCACTTCTATCTTTCATTTCTCTCATTCTCATCTTCAACTCCACACTTCTAACTAGTCATTTGTTGTTTTTTTCAGGCAAGGTTAAAAAAAAAATTATCATCTCATATGGAAAAAACAAAAGAAGATTAAGGAGGCAGTTAAAAAAAAAAAAAAAAAAGATCAAGGGTAAGTTAATACTATTTTTTCCATCTAAACAATGCTATTTTTTCTTTTACTTGCACAAAGTTGCTATGAATCAAAATTTAAAAGTTTATAACATGTTTAATTATAGTTTCCTTATTTTTTTTTCTCTTTTTTTGACAGGAGATTTTCACTAAGAAAATGCAAAGAAAAGTAAGAAGATTAAAGGTGAGTAAATGATATTTCTTTCATCTCATAGATGCTATTTTTTTTTTCTACTCACACAAATCTTATATGAATCAATAATAATTCTTTAAATATTCAAACAACAAAACAAAAATAATTAAACATATTAAAATAATAATTTATATGAATCAATAATAATTTTATATGAATCAATAATGTTTTTTTCACGCACTGAAATTAAACGGAAAAGAATAAACGGGAAACATGACGATAAGGCTACTGCCCGGAGTAAAAGAAATCAATTTTTGGTGTTCTTTTCAGCGAGATAAAGTGATACCTATTTCTTGCTATTTTTATTTATCAAGTACAGTACAAAAAATATCTTAACTAAACCAACAGAACAACAAAAATCATTGCAAATAAATAATCTTTAGTGTATGAAGAGAAAAAGATCCAAAATAATATATTATGACAGGAAAAGATCCAATGTTTTTTCTTTTTTATTTAAAAATAAAATAAACAAAGCATGTATGATAGAAAAGGTTACAGATCTGATTTTTGTATAATGGATCTCTGAAGAGATGATTTGTTTGTTGTTGTAGGTGGTGAGAATTTTCGGCATGGTGATGAAAAATTCCGATACAGTGGTCGCCGGTGAAAGTGCTCAAATCAAGAATTAAAATTGTGCGTTGTGTAGAGCAAGATGAGGATGACATCGTCAACCAATAAATCTGGCCGGAAAACTCACTTTACTAAAATATTAATTTTCAAGATATTGCTCATTTTTGAAATCCAGTTTGATAGAAAGATAGATGAAAAGGAGAGGATGAATAATATACGGTTTGTTTGGCTAAAGGTGGTGGGGAAAGTGATGGTTGGTGGCTTGAAAGAGTGGGGCGGCGGCTAGGGTTTATTAAGGAAGATGGAACCTATGTTATTTGTTTGTTGAAGAAAGATAAAGAAATCAGAATATGAAAGATTAGAAAAACGTGTTAAAGAAAAATAAGGAAAGAGAGTAAAAGAAATTAATACCATTAATAAATGTGTTTCTTTTGATTTAAAAATAAAAACTAACATATTAAAGTTCTCATAAAAAAATAATAATAGTATTACCTTCAAAGTAAATGATAATATCATATCCGTGAAAAAAAAAAAGAGATTATACTAATAAATTGATAAGATATGTCATAGATATAATTAATAAGAATATTATTAGTAATAGAAATAATAAGATTATTTTATAAAGAAAATATTAGTAAATAAAATAATAAGATTTTTTTTAAATTTTTTTTATGAATGTCTATATTTTTACTCATATTAATACAAAATTTTTTACGGGCGTCTATATTTCAACTTATTTTAATATGAAATTTTTACATGTGCCTATATTACTACTCATATTGATATAATTTTTTTTTTCTTATGGACCCGTAAAAAATCATGAGCATTGACTAATTTTTTTTTTATTATAATTTATTTTTCTATGTAGATCTATATTTTAATATTCTCAGTTATTTTATTTTAATCTCTATTTTTCTTAATTATATTTCACTTCACAATTTGAACAAAATAATAGAGAGCGGCAATGCCGTGATCCTGTGCGTCGCACGTGTTTCTTGATCTTCGGTAAATTATCCCCTTTCATTCATATTTTAATATAAAGTTTTTTTAAAAAAAATTATACTCTTATATAAATACGTAAACCTATTTTCATAATTTATACTTGAATCTATATTTTTACTCATATTAATATGACATTCTTAACGATTATATTTCTACTCTTTTATAAATACGGGAACCTATTTTTTGTAATTTATAATTGAATCTATGTTTTCACTCATATTAATATGAAATTCTTAACGCTTATTCATATATTTTAATTTAATTTGGGGACATTTTTGTTTTTTTTAAGAACCTAATTTTTTATGACATTTTTGTTTAATTTGTATTTTATGCGACACTTATATTTTATTCTCTGCCAAATACTATATCCTTTGTAATTTTTACCGAAAATTATATTTTTATGCATATATTATTAGAAATATTTATTTTCTTTGTAATTTTTACGGGAACTTATATTTCTATATATATGTTAATACGGTGGTTTTTATTTATTTATACGGGTGCCTATATTTTTATTCATGTTTTTTTTGAGGTACAATTTTTACTCATATATTAATATAAAAACCAACTTTTTATATGATTTCTACAGGAATCAACGTTTTAACTTTTATATTAATATATATTAATACAATTGCCTATTTTCTTTAATAATTTATACGGGTACCTAATTTTTATTCATAATACAAAAACCTACTTTATATGTGATATCTACGGGAACCTATGTTTTGATAATATATGAAAGTAGATTTTTATAAGAAAAATAGGTAGTAATTTTTACAGGAAATTATATTTTTATGCATATATTAATATAAATACTTATTTTATTTGTAATATTTACGGGAACTTATATTTCTACATATATGTTAATACAATGGTTTTTTTAATTTATACAGGTACCTATATTTTTACTCATATTTTTTTTAGGTAATATTTGTACTCATCTCTTTTAAATATGATGTTATGGAGTAAATAAGTACAATGGGAGCGGCGACGCCTCTCTCCCCGTGCGAGCACGGGTATCTCTGCTAATGTTATAATTTATACTAGTTCCCCACCAAGTTGGTAGGTAATCGAGTCCACATATTTTATAGTTTCTTTTCCTTCCATGAAGGACTTAATCTATTACTACCTTCGTTCTAATGTATAAGACATTTGTACAAAATAGTATTGTCCTATTTTATAAGGGGTTTGTCTAACATGTGCAACACTGCATATGTTAAAGTAGTCAAAAATAATAATTTTTTATTGAAAACATTTATTTATTTAAAAATTATACATTTAACATAAAATGCACAAGTTCCAAAACAAACTTACTATTTTAAACTTTTTAATATGTACAAATTTGCACATGGTAGATAAACCCTTTTATAAGATCATTTTCAAATTTTAAAGTGCATTAATTAAATTTTTACAAAATACCCCTAATTAAATGAAGAAAAGTAAAATATTATTATTTGTCTTTCTTAGTAATCGAAGGTAATTTTAAAAAGAGAAAGTATATTATTGACAAATTTTATGTAAATACTACTTTTTTTAATCTCATACTTTTATGAAAAAAATCTTATATATTAAAACTGAGAGAGTATAATCAACTTGATTACTATCATTAAGAATATCTATATCTTATATTTTCAGTCATTCATATCATGAGTAATAACTTAATGGAAATTTAGTAGAAAATAAAATGTTGTCTCATTTAGTAGAAATATAGTGACCTCTCCACTTTGCTAAAGAGATAAACAATACACATTGATACACTCAAAAGATATTTAATGATGATTCGAGTTATATAGGGGTAGCTTTTTACAAGTCCAAAAGGGTTAAAACTATTTAATTGATGTAATCATAACTCATAAGATTAACATTATAAATTATTAGGTGAAAAAACTTTTTGTTACATACAAATATGACTAACGTTGCCAAGTTTTTAAATGTTCTGATTATCTTTCTTTTTCTATTTCTTGTTTCAACAATTGTCGATGGTAATTGATTTTTTAACCCTTTTCAATTCCTTTTTTACTTTGTTAATAATATTTCTTCTCATTTTAGTTACACTATTTTATTTTCTTATTTCATAACAGCAGGTTTTAGATGTCGAATTCCTGAAGATTGTCCAGGACATATGCATTGCAGCCCTGGTTACAAACTAGCTTGTATAAACCAACAATGTAAACGTGTTAAAACTTAAAATATTTACTGGTTGATCCAAAAGAGTACACAAACTCCCTAATAAAATATTGCGAATTTTAATTTTTCTAAAAATAAAAATGATATGTTTTTGTCCCTAATAGACATGAGTTTGACGTTATTTTTTTACATTTTTTAAACAAAAGACCACAACGCCGCAATCGGTCACACAAGACTGAGTCTCTGAAGGGATGATATCTTGAATTGCAAAATTTAATTTAGTTAGCAACAACATCCCGGATTTTTAATCCAAGATATTATGACTAATTCTTTTATTTAATCAGAAAATATTATTTTGTTTTAAGATAATAATAAAATGTTTGGTCATAAAGAAAAAATTAAATAAAACCGATGCAATAACTATTTTTATTAGCCCCTTATACAATTTTTAATAATGCATGAAATACAACTAGCTAGCTACAATGATCCGGGATATCACCTATCCGCAGAACAAAGTCCCACCTGATGGACACAATACTCCACCTGAGTATTAAGGTTCAATATCCCACCATTGAATCGAAATCCATAGTAAACCACACACACCAAGAAAACACATAATTAAATACACAACCAACCACACATATCATTCAATGTATACTAAAATAGCATAAAACATAATAAAAATAATTATACCACTCCTTTTTTCATCATTACTCTTTATCACTTCACAATTCCACTATTAAGGAGTATTAGGGAGTATAACATAAACCCTAAATGCATGAGTGTATGGGCAAAAAGTCCTTACCTTAGATGCTTTCCTTCCAAGCAAAATACTGTAAGCCTAAATATTGCAACTACGGTGCTCATGCGATATCTCTCCTTCCAAAATTTGTTTCGACGATGCGGTCGTTAATGAGTGCACCATCGCAATTCTACGGTGGTAGGTTAGGAAAACATGATTGGTTTATTATTGAGGTTCTCATAAGGCAAATAGAAAAATTTAATATAAATACTCATGAAAGGGAACCAAATACACAATGCTCTTCTTATGAGGAAAAGACTTCTTGCCTTTCTCCACTCAAAATGATTTTTCTATCTTTCTTCACTCAAAATGATTTAACAAACACTCAATCTACCTCAACGGATAGATTTGGGCAAATTACAAAGTGTATGATAGATTTGATTTGTGTTCTAAGAACACTTTGGCTGTGAGTGATAAATCTATATAAATCTCAAGTAGAGAGTATGATAAATAAGCAAGTTATAATCTATTTGTAAACTACAAATAAATAATAAGAACTTTGAGTAACTTGCTTTGAAGAGTTTATGCTTGTTGGATTTTTAATTCAACAATTGGAATGATCAATATGTAAACTCTTAGCTTTTTCTCCATGAGACCCCATTTATTTAAAGGCCTTTGAGAGAGCAAGAGGAGCGTATGAGTGATAAGAAATTATATTTGTTTGTTGACTCATCACTTGAGATATTTTCTTATGCAGTTGAAAGTGCGTTTTCGTTGCTTGCAGAAAACGTTATCGTTGTACTTTTGCACTTCAAATTTCTTGCATGGATGTTAATGCTTTTACGTGGCCTTCATTATGCCCATAAGAGAGAATCTTATTCAAATATCTTTAGAGATAAAATAAGCATGTGGGAGATAAGAGTTTGCTCTTTAGGAAACATCTTATGTGCTATTTGTCTTATGAGTCATCTATTGAAATTAAAATATGATTTTCAGAAGAGTGATGCTTGGATTGGCCCAACTACAAGCAAGTAGCCCGTGTGTGGGGATTATCCGATCATTGTGCTATGGTGGTCCGCAAATGATAAAGATTAGGACCTAGGCCCTCGATGATACTTAAATGTTGGAGAGATATCCTTGGCTATCAGTTGTTTGTAAGGGAGAAGTGGAAATCTTTTCAGACTGCTGGATGGGGTGGTTATGTGCTGAATGAAAAACCCAAGTTGATTAAGGCAGCGCTGAAAGTTTGGCACAAGGATCATGCCCATAATTTGCCTAGTCGAATCGATTCTAAGAGGGTCCGGTTAGCGGAATTTGAACAGAAGGGGAAATAAGAGTTTCTTTCGGAGGCCGAGTTAACTGAGTTTCTTGTGGTGACTGCTGTCATCCATTCACTTTCTCGGTTTCATGCCAGTATCAGTTAGCAATAATCTCGCTCGATATGGCTCAAGGAGGGCGATGCAATTTCTATAGGTACTTTCATTTGATCCTTGCGAGCCGCACATTGTGGAAATGCTATTTATGTTATCCAAGTGGATGGGGTAACTGTGGAGGGTGTGACCCCTATTAGGCAGACAGTATTCTTGCATTTTGCGTCTCACTTTAAGGCCCTAACTATGGAGATGTTTGAGGCTGACAATCTTCATTTTAAGCAGTTGAGTCAGTTTGAGAGCGATAGTTTAACCAAGCCTTTTCAGAGGTAAAAGTAAAGGCAGCGTGGGATTGTGACCCTCCATTTTATTAAAGAAAACAGATTTAGACATTGTAATGATGATATATGCTCCTTAATACTGATGAGTCGCCCAACCACTTAGTATTCACTTTGTTTAGCTGCGCTCTAATCCTCACACTTGGCCTCCTTATCTCCCTTCCACATTTAGAAATTATTTGACAACAATATATTGCATCGTGTTACCTTCAAATAGTATATTACTATTCCTGTTATTTTTTATAAGAAATATGTCACTTTGAATATATTGAACGATCGATATATCTAACTAATATAAATTAGATAAAATTATTATTCAATTAATTAAAAAATAAATTTGCTATTATAAAAAAATACAGAGGTTGTAATTTATTAATATTACTTTAAAAATTGAAAGGAATATTTTTTACTATAAAAAAAAAGAGAGAAAAAGAAAACCGAACAAGAAAGAATGATATAACTTACAAGTCAGTTGACCAAAAACACCGAAACTTGCACAAAAGAAGGATCCGCACAAACGAAACTAAATGCAATCGGAACCGCTAAAATATATTTATCGACGTTCAAGATTCATTTTTACAACATGCGCGGATCGCAAATTTAAACCGTCGATTAAATAAAATCCAACGACGAAGATGAAAACACCAAACTCAGTTCCCTCTTCTTCCTCCGATACATAAATACTCCGATCCCCTTCTATCTTTCCCACACAAATTCAAATCAAAATCTCAAAACCCTAATTTCCAAAATCTATTCACTTTCTCAAATTTTCTTGCGAAAATGTCTGGTCGTGGTAAGGGTGGTAAGGGACTCGGAAAGGGAGGCGCAAAGAGGCACAGAAAGGTTCTTCGTGATAACATCCAGGGAATCACAAAGCCTGCGATTCGTCGATTGGCGAGAAGAGGCGGTGTTAAGAGAATCAGTGGTTTGATCTATGAAGAAACCAGAGGAGTTCTCAAGATCTTCTTGGAGAACGTGATTCGTGATGCAGTTACATACACCGAGCATGCTAGGAGGAAGACTGTGACTGCAATGGATGTTGTTTATGCTCTTAAGAGACAAGGAAGAACTCTCTATGGATTTGGAGGTTAAAGAAGCTGAAGCACTTTTCTGTATTATGCTTATGCTGTGTAATTTGAACATGTGATTGTTCATTATAATGTTAAATTTAGATTTTAATTGTTTACTAGATCTGTTCCTTTGTAAGTTCTAACAAGATTGAAATCTAATGAAGTAATCTTTTCTGGTGAATTATGATTCTTGTTTATGTCTTTTTGTTATTGCCTCTTATACAAATCTTTAATTTTCAAAGAATTGCATCTTTTATATAAATACAGGTTATGATAATTTGTTAATTTGTCTAAGAATAATCAATTGGTATAATTAAATTGATGTTGCACAATTTGCTTAAAAGTGTCTTGGGGTTTCACTGAAGGTAATTATGAATAAATCTGTGTAATGATTAATTCTGTCTTCTATATGTGAAAATGCCATCAAATCATATTATTAACTGGTATGAGAATAGTTAAGCCATGTACATCATGGCAGATTGGAGCCTGTCTTGTTAATATGGTGCATTGGTACGGTGCATTATAGGTTTCGAAGCAATAGCTTGCTAATTTTCCTTATTAAGGGCACATTTAATGTTTGCCACAACAGGGAATTGAGATTAGGAAATTCAAATGAATATTCCACCAGAACTTGAAGGGGATAAAAACAACAGAATAGGGCGTTGTTGTTGGGCTCTTTATGAATACAAACAACTGCCAATCTCCTTTTACATTCAGCTCTATGTTTTCCGTATGTTCAGTGAGACAGAACTGATATGACTGGACCGTGTACACTCCTCATTTGTTCGGCATAATGTGTATTATTGTATTAGGCACACTAATCACAGTCGGTGAGCTTTCATGCATCTGAAGCACATTAGATTCTACAGTTTATCTCCAACTACAACAAATGTCTATGAATCATCTCCAGGATTGGATCAGTGTACATTTGTCCCATGCTTCCATCTGCCAGCCACTTATCTAGGATCACCGAGATGTTTCTCCACTACCAATTTTCTATCTTGTGCCATGCTTGACAATTGGTATGGCATGATGGATGCTCTTCCACACATAGCCTGAGTTGTTGCCTTCCTTCGCTGGGATTTGAAGGGGATAGATAGAGACAACTGAGCAGAGCGGGCAAGCATGATTTGAGAGATCCGCACCCGTATTATTAAACACACAACTGCAGGTGTAGTGATTGCACTCTTTGATTATGCACATCATTATTAGCATCACAACTGCAGGTTTGTCAGAGTCCAATAATCTATTTTCTCAACATTCTTCTATTTCTATCCATCATGGTAGATTCCCAATTGGTTTTCATCTAGGCCATTTGTGCTCTACTTCCCATCTCATTATTAGTCGTCAATTGTGGCTAGAGTTGTCTTCTCTTCAAAACCCCAATTGCGGCCCTTGGCTTTAACAAGAGATCTTCTGCTCAGCATATTGAAATGAGGCTCGATAGATATATTTGCAATGATCATTGGTTTTCTAGTTGGAAATTGGAATAGTGTTTCTTGTTGCACTCTTATGAGAAGTCAATCTGGTAAAGGACTCAAAAATGGAGGTGCAAAAAAGGTTCTCTGTGATAACATCCAGGGAAGCACAAAGCCAGCGATTCGTTGATCGGCAAGAATCAGTGGTTAATTTGATCTATGAAGAAACCAGAGGAGTGTTGAAGATCATTTTGGGAAATGTGATTTGTAATGCAGTTACTTACACTGTCTGTATAATGCTTACTTTGGGTGTTGCTTGGTTCTGTTCTTTTGTAAGTTTTATGTGTATCATATCATGTATTTGCTTCTCAAAATGTTGTTGGGGAATTTTTCAACTCATGGCCAACTTAATTGTGCTCTCTTTGTTTTGGCATTTGAATGAAGCTTATTTTACTGTAAAAAATATATAAAATTGTAAAAGTGTTTGCTGGTTCCAATCATACAAGGTTCCAATCTTTGTACATGTCATCAATAATATAATGTATAATACTATAATATGGACTGGTAAAAAAGTTATCAATATATTAGGTGAACAATTTGAGTTTGTATTTTCAACAACGGATAAGATGTATCGCACTTGCAGTCGTGAAAATATCGAGTAATCTATTGGAGAAGATCAAGAAGAATCATGAAAATGGTCAGTATCTCAACAAGCAAAGGTAAGTTAAAGAATTCATTCTTGAACACAAAGTAAGTTACGTATTTATCCTATATTTACTGAGATGTATCAAGATCTGAAGATGTTTTGGTGCACTAAACTGAAGAGTGGTGTAGTATAGTTTCAGTATGCATGTCTGACTTGTCAAAATTTGGAGATAGAGCATCAGAAATCATCATGAATGTTTCAACCTTTGAAGATGTCTGTTTAAAAATGGGAGTATGTGGCGATGTATTTTGCATCAGGGTTGCCAAAGAGCCATTGAAATGTGATGCTATTTAGGTTTTGTTCGATTAACTAAGTCAATTTATTTATTCATATGAATATGGAGTACTTGTCGGCGAAGTTTGCTCGGTAAGTCGGTTGTATATCAAGGAGATCGTGAGACTGAATGGAGTTCCTTTGAGTCGTACAGAAATAGATATAATGTTTACGTCAGGATTTTAGAAGATTTTGCAAGAAGCAATAGGAACAAAGCTGAGTATAGAAGGCCAATCAAAAAGGGTCATTCGGACGTTGAAAGACTTGTTAAGAGCTTGTGTTTGGAAAGAGAAAGAGAAAACAATTAGGAGAAGCACATGCCTTTGATTTAGTTCACGTACAAAAATAGTTTCATTCCACTATTGGAATGACATTGTTTGAGAGCTTTGTATGGAGGGAAGGGCGGAACTTTACTTTGTTGGAATGAATCGTTAGATAATCTTTGTTTGTGGACCTAGCCGATAAGATTAGAATGATTTAAGAGAAGATTCAAGTTGCAACGAGGCAAAAAAAAAAAAGATCTAATGAGTTATAGTTTGAAGTCGAAGACCATATTTTCTTCAAATTGTGATTCAAACTCGCACTTATTCAAACTTTGAAATAACCCAATAAGCTAATCAATCACTAATAAGGGATTTTCATGGTTGGATATCCCCACACATGAAAATTGATTAGTCGACTAATTACTTTGGTTGGTATTTTATCAAGAATTTACTTAACTTCTATAGTCTTTAGTGTGATGTTTCTCCCATAGCGATACTAGTATGATAAGAAAAATCATACATCTCATCATTCGCATTGGTGTGTCAATGTGTCATTAATTACTAGACCTTTATTATGTTGTTGCGAACTTTATTCCGATCTATTTAACTGTTATTCGTTCATTATAAACAAAAAATCTTTAAAGCTAGTGGATTCTAGGAATCCATCTTTAACACAAGTTTCCTAACTCTATTCATAGAGATGCTTATGAATATACTATGTGTATGTCATAACTATGTAGATGATCTACTCAATATATATATATTTTTTTTTAACTTTATAGTATTGGGAAACCCCTAATATGGACCTTATTTATTTTGGTCCACCCATAATCCTCTTTGTATGACAGGCTATAGCAAGTGGGTCTGGTGTCTATCCGGTTTTAAGTTGTGCACTTTATTTTTGTCAAAAAAAATAAAAAAAATTGTGCACTTTATTAAAAAGTTTAAATTAATTTGTTCTTTCATTCATTGTTTTGTTACCTTTTTGCATTTTACGTTCTCTAATTTTAAGAACCCAAACAACTTTTCTATGTCGAAGACAAACAAATGTTCCATTTTCGAGTGTTTCAATTCATATAGACGAAGATGAAAACGAAATCAAGAGGGAGGGAGAGAGCGAAGGTTCTTAGAATAAGAGGAAGTAAATTGTGCAAATGGAGTTCGAGAGAGAGGGGATGGCGACAAAATCATCTCATTTTTTGCAGTTGCAGATCTGATCTTGAAAAAACACTATTTCAGATTTTCACTGGATTTGAAAAAAACTTGATTTTGATTTTCTCTTTTCAATTTCGATTAATCTGTTGCTAGGATTCACGAATGGGTATTAGGGATTTGTATGAAATTTTAATACCCTTTTACATGTTTATTTGCGATGAAGAATTTTGAATAACTTTGTTCACCAAACCTGGAAATGATTTAAATTAACTTGATCCACCGAAGCCGATCTCACCCACTGTCAGTAGATTAGAACAATTAAGGGAGTATATGCGTTAGTGGCTTAATTTGCCAATTCCCAAAATTATATTGTAAGTATTACCTTTAATCTGATAAACGAAGGGAGTGTATATGTTTTTGAAAATGTGTATTATAAAAAAAAAAAAATCAAAAGAGAGAGAAAGTGACATTTCTTTTGCAACTTGCTATAGACAATCATATCAAGAGGATCATGGGTGGACCAAAATAAATAAGGTCTATATTAGGGGCTTCCATAGTATTGCTAGTAGGATTGATTGAATATAATGTGTACACAATCTTATATATATGAAGCAATGTAACTTAGACAATAATTATTCATTTAATCAACAGAATCTAATTCATATATTTCTTATATATTTATTATAAAAAATATCTGCTTTTTAATTAAATACATCAACTTTTTTTAAGCATGCATAAACTATTCATTTTTTTTTTTTGACAAAAAAAGAAAAAGTTACGTGTTGACCAAAAATAATAAAACATCCAACAAAAACATAAAAATGTAGCACAAAGAAACCGCGGATCCGCACAAGCTGAAGAAAATAAACTTGGACCGTTAGATATTTCTTATGGACGTTCAACATTCATTTGCACAATATGCGCGGATCGATAATTAAGACCGTCGATTAAATTAAATCCAACGGTGAAAAAAAAAACACAAAATTGAGTTCCCTCTTATTCATCCCGCTCGCTACCAAAGATAAATAGTCAGATCCCATTCTTTGTTTCCCACTCGAATTCAAATCCAAATCGAAACCCTAATTCCCAAATTTCTCAAATTCATTTTCTTCTCAAATTTTCTCGCGAAAATGTCTGGTCGTGGAAAGGGTGGTAAGGGACTCGGAAAGGGAGGTGCAAAGAGGCACATAAAGGTTCTTCATGACAACATCCAGGGAATCACAAAGCCTGCAATTTGTCGTTTGACGAGAAGAGGTGGTGTTAAGAGAATCAGTGGTTTGATCTATGAAGAAACCAGAGGAGTTCTCAAGATCTTCTTGGAGAACGTGATTCGTGATGCAGTTACATACACTGAGCACGCTAGGAGAAAGACTGTTACCGCCATGGATGTTGTTTATGCTCTTAAGAGACAAGGAAGAACCCTCTATGGATTCGGAGGTTAAACAAGATGAAGAAGATCCACTCTTGTTTATTTTGATTTTCTTTTGCTATGTAATCTGAATATTTTTGTAATGAATTTCTAGATTAATCTGAATGGTGTAATTCTATAGTGAGATTGAAGCATGTTCAGTTTTACATGGCTTAAAATTGAAATCTAATGAAAAGGTGCTTTTGTTTAATTTTCTGGTGTCTTGATCGTTCCAATTTATGATTCTTTTTAATTTACAAGTAGGATATGCGTTTTAGAGAAATAAAAGTTGAAAGTTGTTTGTTTTCTGAAATATAATCGTGGTTTCTCGGCGCTGAATTTACATTAATGTTCATCTGTAGATTTTTCTGGTGGTGACTGTAATTATATTAACCCTCATGATTAAGCTAGCTCTTTGAGGATTAACATAATCATATTCTAGTTGATTTTGGAGTAAGTTGTAGCTTTCCAAAATTATAATCACAAGATTTTAAATTTGTCAAATTCAATTTTATTTTAAACATGGATTATATTTTTTTTAATGTTTATTTGTAATGAATGGTGATTTTAAAAGAATTGGTTTTGTTATTTGAGGATAATTAGCGCTGGAAATTGTTATTCGTTTGTAATTATTTTGGTATTGACCTTTTGGTAATTTAGAAATTCGGTTATTAGGTAAAATTTGGTAAAAAATTATTCTCATCTATAATCAAATAGAAGTTCTTTTGAATTAAATGAACTGAACTGAAGCTAAATAATAAGTTATTAAATGACATTTCGTTCTATTTTTATGCCTATTTGATCCAGCTGCAAAATAATTACTAAATTTTTGGTATAAATTCTTTTGTAAATTGTTTCTGGAAAATTGGATTATATGTGAGGACTATGTTTCGAACCTTGATTCTCATCTTATCATTAGATGTCTTTTGTAAATTGTTTATTCATAATGAATGGTGATTTAAAAAGAATTGGTTTTGTTATTTGGGGATAATTAGCACCAAAATTGTCATTCATTTGTAATTATTTTGGTATTGACCTTTCGGTAATTCATAAATTTGGTTGCTAAGTAAAATTTGGTATTCCATCCATTCTTTAATATAAGATAAAAAAAAATCAATTTTTAGATACAATGAATGATTAATGTGTATCTAAACCATATTATTGACTAAATACATTAATTTTCTAATGTATCTAAAAAGTGAACCTTTTTATATATTAAGGACTAGAGGGAGTAAAAAATTATTCTCATCTAAAATATAACACATGTTTTTTCGTATCAAATGAGCCGAACTTAGGTTAAATATTAAGTTCGTTAAATGTTATTTTGTTTCAATTTTTATGCCCATTTTGATCCAGCTGCCAAATAATTAATTTTTTGGTATAAATTATTTTGTAAATTGTTCCTGAAACATTGGATTATATGAGAGAAGTACCATGTTTCAAACTTTGATCTCACCTTATCATTAGATTACTCGACAAAACAAAATTATTTTATAAGTATGATCTAAAACAATTAATTTAGGCTACTCAAAAGAAGTTGCCATTTTATGTATATGATCCAAAACAATGAGTTTAAAGAGCTAATTAAACTATTTTATGGTCCTTAATGTAATTTGTACTGTATTTCTTGAAATAGAAATATAATTTTATAATAAGTTTACTTTGATTTTCCTTTTACTTGTTGAATTGGGTATTTTGACCACAACATTATTATAGGAAAGTAAATCATTGAAATGTATAATGTTCACACGAGCCACAAGATTGTGCCCAATTCAGAAGCCGTAGAACAATTATCCGTACCTTTGGTTTCCTTTGTAGCATCATATATTTCTTTCCAAGCTTTCAGATTAGTAAAATAAGTAACTAAATTTATAGTCAAAATACTTTCTTATAGTTTGATTTATAAATAGTCAAAATAAAATGGTACTAGTAGTTTGGACATTGACATAAAAATTATATAAAATTAGTGATTTTGGTAAGCAAGTAAATGACGTTTTGTTGGTCTTTTGATTCATTTCCAGGAATGTCTTCTTTCATTGTACTATAACATAATGTGATGTCAATTTGCTGGAATTTTCAAACGAGTATTTCTTTCATTACAAGAAACAAAAGAAAAATCAAAGGAGTATTTTATGAAAATGTTTGTTCAACTTTCGGCAGCTAGCACACAACTATAGTCAATCTATATCTTCTAGAGTCGTGAGTAAAACAAAATTATCAAATAACTTTGTTTTTCTTTTGGAATCAAATCATCAAAATTTTGGACTAACAATGAAATGAATTAACTCGAACAAAGTTTGAGACTCGATTTGACAATTAATTTGTTAAGTTTAGGCATGGCAATGGGGCGGGGCGGGGACGGGTTTTGCTCTCCCCAAACCCAAACTCTTAAAGTTCGGGTATTCTCATACACATCCCCATTTTAATCGGGGAAGAAAACCCCAAACCCATACCCAACGGAGTTCGGGTATCCTCAATGAGTTTCGGGTATCCCCGTTTCGTTTCTCTCCACATGAGCTCGAATTATATTTTGATATTTTTTAGTTAAAAAATGATTTAAAAGTTGAGAACTATTATGTTTTAATAGTATGATTTTATTAAACAAAAAAAATAATAGGGAAAACAATTTATTTAATACTCAATTTAAAATAAAAATAAATGTATGAATGTAATTTAAGAATTTTTTTGTACATATATCATATTTTTTTATACATAATTTAATTTCTGAAAAGGAAAATATGATGTTTATATAAACGGGGCGGGTTTGGGGACGGGTTTGGGGTGGGTATCAATGTCCCCATTACCCGCCTCATCACCATCTTTTAAAACCGGGCAAAACCCAAACCCAGTCAACTCAGGTTTTACCCGTCAAAACGGGGATAGTACGGGCGGGTACCCGCGGGTATGAGTTTTATTGCCATGCCTAGTTAAGTTTAGTTTATGAATCAAATGAATCGAATTTGATTTAAGTATTAAGTTTGTTAATTAAAGAGTTTAACTTGAGCTATATATAGTTCACAAGCAAACTCATTTGATTCACAAGTAGACTTGGCTATATATAATTAATTTCATTCAATTGTAGCTCCTTGGTACTCTAAAGTCTAAACCCTACCCATGAACTCATTTTGCATGTTTCAATGTCACTCACATTAATTATAATGATATTTTCAAGGCATTAATTGCGATCATATTTTCAATTTCCAATTATTTTGATCATATAGTGTGTTAAACAACATATTATCAACAAGGTGAGAACTTGGCTACCCATCTCATAAAATTGGGCTATTAGCCCATCCTATGTGTCTTAAATATAGTGTTAGAGAAAAATGTCATTTATAACATCATTAAAATATTGTTAGTTTTTAATTGTGGCAATATAATTTACAATATTTATAAATTCACCCCATATGTAATTAATAAACGGAGGTTCCCAATGTGCTCTTAATTCCCAATGACAGCCTGCAACGCAATTATTAGTTACAGGTTTTTTTATTTATTTTGATTATTGTAATAAACTTGCTTCCAAAAACT
The DNA here is from genome assembly GCA_954870985.1 of Trifolium fragiferum. NCBI lineage: Eukaryota > Viridiplantae > Streptophyta > Magnoliopsida > Fabales > Fabaceae > Trifolium > Trifolium fragiferum. The sequence continues at coordinate 8,268,046 of OX940794.1, forward strand.
AATGTTTTTTTTAAAGGTTAACGGTCCACAAACTAATGACTGGAGTACATAAATTTATTTATTTTTTCTCTTTCTTTATTTTCATAAATCTCCTCTAAATTCTTTAAAAAATAAAAGATTTCCAAAATAAAAAAATATAATCACTTTTATTTTTATTAAAAAAATTAAATAAGTTATTTTTACGGTAAAATTTAAATAAGTTTTTTTATCCCTTCAAATATAGTAAACTTTAATTTTATTTATTTTTAGATAATATCAAATGGAATATTTTACATCTAAATAATTAAAGAGTGATGATTCAATTTAGTCCCTTACAAATTTCTAACAAGATAATTTAGTATTTAACAAAAATAAAACTCAAATTAATCTATGATATTTTTATTCGAGGGATAAATTAGTTCTTTTATTATAACAAATCAAAAATTAATTTGTCGTCAGTATGAAATCATATCGCTAGAAAGAGACGTATACCTGAACACCACAAAACTTCAAACTTTATGGCAATATTCATTTCTCCTCCTCATCTTGTATCTTAGTTGTTAAATATAGATAAGAAAAATGTTATTCAAATTTCTAATTTGCAAAAGACTCTTAGATAGGGTTGAAAATGAGTTGACCTGGGTAGAATATGTTTGAGCTCGACTCGATAGTAAATAGTTTAGCTTAAAACTCAGCTCAAATTCACATGAACTTTTTTTTCAGCTTGAGTTCGGCTCGTTTAAAGTTCACGAGCAGTTCGATTCGGCTCATTAAGTTCAACTCGTTAATTAAATCAAATCACATGATTTTAAAGTAAATTTTTTGTCAAAATTTGATCTTTAACATTTTCAACTATTTTTTTTTATAGAAAGAAAGGCAAATATTAAATTAAAATAGAAGCCATCCCCAATGTATAATGAATAAACGTGTAAAAAATTCAAATCAGCATAAACTGATACAAGCAACAAAGTTACAAAGTAAAATCCATCAAAATGCCACAATTATTCTCAAAATATTCTTCCGATTTCAGAGATATGCCATAGAAAAAAGGAGAGAAAAGTCTTTCTTCTTAAATGGAAAATGAAAAGTCTTTTGAGAAAAGAGATAGTTTAAAGGAGTTGAATTATTTTTTTGGTAAAGGGACTAAGGGAGAGTAGGTAATAGACGTGCATAGGGAGCTGAAAAGTTCATTGATGTGTATTGATAAAAAAATTTGGAATTATATATACATAATCAAGCTAGTTCACGAGTAAAATGAGTCGAACTATATATAGTTTATGTTCAACTCATTTATTTAACGAGCTTATTTTTTAACTAAAGTTCGGCTCATTTGGTTAATGAACCAAGTTATCGAGTCTATTATCGAATCGAACTATTCACAAGTTGGCTCGGATCATTGTCAGCCCTAGTCTTAGCGTTTATGCCACATCTATTGAGGCTCTCTTCATTGATTTTAGTGCAGTAGTCCTCCGATCTTCATCAAATATATATGACTTAAGTTTTAGGGTGTTCGTGGGTACGAGTGACCCAGTCCAACACATATTTTGCCCGAATTTGTTCAAGTGTCAGTCCAATCTGAACCAACCCGTTCAAATCCAAAAATGGTTTGCTTCGGGTAACGGGTTTATGATTCTAATCTCACAAAACCCGCAAACCCAATCCGTTTTTTAAAAAAATGTTACATTAATTATTTATTATAATATAGTTTAATATTTTTATGTTTTAAAATCTTAAATTTTGATACTATATTGAAGTATTTCAAGTGTTTAAATTTTAAATTATAAATTCTTCCTTAAAAAAAATTTAAAATAATAAAATTGAGTTTAAATTTTAAAATTTTCATGAAATAAAATGTTTAAAAAATTTATATGTAACTAGTTTAGGGACTCGTGTATTCGCATGAATTTATTAATTTTTATTCGATATTTAAGTTTGTGATTATATAAATGTATAAATTTATTTAGAATAAATATTTAAAAATTTATTAAAGTAGATGCCTCGTTAACCTTACCCAACCCGCTCACATGATTGCGTTGATTCGGGTCTAGCATTAAAAAATACGGGTTTATTTTTCAAACAAAAAATACATATTTTACAACCAACTCAAACCACTTAACTTTGGTCGGGTCCGATAACGTATTTGGCTAAAATTAATCCAAGAACAATATTATAAAGAAATAAGATGATTATATAAAAAAATACGAACATAACAATATTATCTATTGAGCAATTAGTTTAAGCCTATGTAGTTCGGATACGTGACACGACACTGATACGATACAATACTGATACGGGAAATTTTTTAAAATTCCCGATACGATACGGTCGCGATACGTTGTTTAAAAATAAATTTAAAATTAAATATACAAATACAAAATATATTAACATAACAAAAATCGAAAAAGATAATAAACTTTAAGCACTAATATAATAAAAATAAAATTATGTTGGTAAAAAAATATACGTATATAATAAAATTAAGGGTTAAACGATTTTTTAATCCTACTAAATATATCAAATTTCATATTTAGTCCATTAAAGTTTCCTTCAAATTTTAGTCCTCTAATTTCTTTTCAAATTTAATCCTTACTTTTTTTCAAAAGTTCATGTATATTCTAAATGATTTTTTTCGAAAGAAATAATTATTAAAACCTTCAAATATTATTATTTTAATTATTTAACTATTTTTTTTGTCAAACAATCTAGTGGCTAAAAAATTTCATCATTAAGATGGGTAAGTGAAATGGTAAGGATTCAAATCTTGACCCCTAATGTATCTGTTAACTAAGTTATACTGACAAGACACTATTAAATTCTATTTAATTATCTCTTAAGAGGTTCACTTTTGTGTGTCTGGTTGTGGCGGTATCGAATCGGCTCAACACTTATTTCTCTCTTGCAGTATTTTTGGTTCCCTGTGGGCACTAGTTCGATCTTAGATTGGTTTTCCGCGGTTGACACTCGCACTTTACCCGACCATCTTGTCTAGTTCACTTTCTTAGTTGTGGGTTTTTGAGCTCGTCGGTCTTTTTTTGCAGCTTATTTGGCTTGCCTGCGTTTGGGTCGTGCGAAATGAATGTAACCGTCGTTTGTTTCACAACGCAGCAATCCATGTGCCTCAAATGCAAGACAAAATCAAGATATTATCTTTTAGGTGGCTGAAGACGGCGAATAATACTCTTACTTTGAATTATCATAGTTGTTGGTCGAACACATTGTTTTGTTTGGGTATTGACTAATGTTTTTTATATCTTGATGTTTCTTTTATTTTGATATCTTTGTAACACTATTGCATGTCATCTTGGCACACCTTGTGCTGATGCGATTATCTTTTTCTTTATTTATATAATATTCCATTTTGGCTTGTTAAAAAAAATAATTCTATTTGATAAATATAAAAAACTAAAATACAGGACATATATTTTTCACTAATACATAAAAAATTCATTAAAAAATATTAAGTCTACATATGACTTGATTTAAAAGTAGGGACTAAAAGTATTAATTGAAATTTTTAAAGGGGCCAAAAGTCTAAGAAAAAGTTTAGAGGACTAAAAATAGAACTTGGAATATTTATAGGGACCATGAACATATTTATCCCTATAATTTATAATAAAAATATGAAAAATGTTATACAGTGCTCCTGGAGCATTGGTTAAATATATTAAAATAAAAATTTTATCTAAAAATGCGTGTATTCAATACCTCAAAAATATAAAATATTATCTTTTTAATATTAATTTTATTTTTTATTTCTTTTTTTAGTATGCTTAACAAGTGTACCAGAATCACCGTTTAGCATGACCTAAAAATATACATGAATAAAGACTTAAAAAAAACAAATTTATGTTCTAAAAACATAGTAAGAAGTATCCCTCATGGATTGAACCGTGGTCCTTTTAAAAGTTAATGTTAAAAACTACCACTACACCACTTTGCATTGTATGGTAAATAAATGTCGCTAATATTAAATATTCACACTTTCATTAATAAACTTCACCCATGTAGTTGTCTTCAACCTTCAGTCGGACGATTCTGACCCGGTTACCACATGCGATTCTGCCTATTTAAAGCATTAAATAAAACCATAAAAAGTTTAGAAAACACATTTACAAATGATTTTCCATATTAGTTTGGATTGAAAACTTAAAATCTAACACCTCAATCTAAATTTAGAATCTCTCTTTTTTGTTGTGTATGGAACTATCCCAACATTCATTTAGAATTCTTTTCTTGAATCAATTAATGGGTTAATTTGGGTAAATAATTTTTGTATGCATTTAGAGCTTAAAACAGCACAAAGCTCATGTGAGAGAAGAAGATGCTTTTCTTTTTTTACGCTGAGAAGAAACGTATGGCTGAATGGAACATACTGTAACTCTTCTTTCTCTTATTTGAATTGAACAAATCAATCATTAATGCAAATGTGGCTGAATTGCAATTACATGAAATAAATGACTAAAATTAAAAACTACACATCTTTTAACAAAAATAAAAACTGATATAAACTTAGACCATTCAGATTCTTACAACTAGGATGGGTCACTTAGCCCATTTTCTCTTGATGGGTAGATAAGAATTTGCCTATCAACAAACGTGAAATATGTTTGGAGGATTGTGTCTCATCAAATGCTAGTGCAATAATACTTGATGAAGGCGGCACTTGCCTTCAAGTTTAAAACTGATTGACCGTATGTATGAGAAAATAGTTTAATCGTTACTTATATTTTTAAAGTTCTAATTATTAGATTAATAAATAGTGCATAGCTAGTATCCAGATTCCGAATTAAAATATAGATGAATTGAAATCTATTTAGTTCTTTTGTGCTTGGTGGTGCAAATAAATAAGAGGTTTAAAATGTAAATTACACAGAACCATATTTTAAGAAGTGCAATTTTTTAAGTTAAAGGAATTCAATTGAACTCTCACTATACTTTAACTTTAGATCATTTAAAAAAATTATATAGAAAAGAATGGTTATTTGGACAATAAAATGATCGAGTTAAAAATGAAATAAAAGGTTAGACTATATATATATATATATGATTAATCGTAAATTACAAAAATAAATCACTGTCCTTTGTAAATATTGGTATGGTTTCCAAAAAAAAGAAAGCATTGACATGTTATTTTAGTCAATCATTCAATGACAATAACAGATGTAAGGTAACAATGATTTTCTTTTCTTTTACCCAACTCTAGCAAACAAATACTAGTATTATAACGAGATTTTGTCAGTGTATTTCAGTTTAACAAAACTATTTGTGGCAATTTTTTACTAACAACTTAGTAACATTTATGTATCAAATAAACAAAGACCAAAAAGTTGTAAAAAAATAAAAAGAAAGACCAAAAAAGGAAAGTCCTTTGAAGTCACAATGTGAAACCGCGTATAGTGACTAAAACAGAAGTCTATCTCCAGCTGGTCACTGGAAAGGAATAGTTCCAAGTTCGATTTTTATTTTTATTTATTTTCAATACTGTTTATTTTATTTTATTTTAGCTTAAATATAATATGCTCCCCTCTAATATACTGTAGCAGTTAATAGTAAAATCGTATTTTTTCTGTCAAAAAAAGTAAAATCGTTTTCTTTAATAAGCCAACCGGTTATATTAAAAAAAGCACAAGATATGCCTGGTTTAAAAAAATTAGAGCAAATGCTACACACACTTCAAGCACCTCAATCAAAGGATACATTTGAATTAACTAATTTTTAAGTCTATGCAAATAATTTATGTAATATAAATTAGATTTTATACTATTATACAAGTTAATATTAGTGAAAATTATATTTTTATAAGCTATTTTATCATAAATTATTTGGACAAATTTATAATAATATATAAAAATTGTATAAGCTATTTGCATAAGCTAAAAAATAAGCTAATCCAAACTGGCCCAAAATACCTATAGTAAAATTGAATTATTGTCCGTTTGAAATAATTTATTTTTATAGCTTATGCAAATAAATAAATTAACTTATTTTTTTAACATAATACTTTTTTAATAATAGTATGTTATGTCTCCGTGAACGTAACTCAATTGGTATGAATATTATATTATATACTCCATCCGATCATATTTGGTACTCAAATCCAATTCAATCAAAATAAAAATCGCAAACCGATTCAAAAAAACTAAAAACCGCAAAAGAGCCAAATATTTTTGGATGTCCCTTTTGTGAAAACCGCTGGATTGGATCATATTTCAGATTGATTTTTTAAAATCGATCTAAACCGAATTAAACCGCATGTATATATTTTAATATTTATTTATCTTTTTATTAGTATGAATATATATTGCATTTTAGTCTATTTTTTATTTTTTGACATGTTTTAAATATAATTGACAATTATCATTTCAAAATATTAATCATTACTATATTATATGTTATATTTTACCTCAAACTTAATATTTATTTCTTTAAAAAAGTCAAACCAATTATTTTATACTTTTTTTGTAATATTAATATTTAATAAAAAATTATAATTTATAATTTGGATATCCAAAAATCGATCCAAATTAAACCGCATAAAATTGGATCGGATTTTTTTTATTTGTCATCCAAAACCGAACCAAACCGAAAATAAATTTATTTTTGGATCGGATGAGTTTTTGCATCAAAACCGAACCGCAAGCACCCCTACATATTTATAGGCAAAAAAAGTTACTTACGCAGTGTTTAAGAAATTTTGTTAAGTTCGGTAAAAAAAAAAATTGAAATTTAGTTAAGTGTAATTAATTTTCTTGGTTTAATATAAAACATGAATAAATTTACTAGAAATAAGTCTTATTTTTCTTGAAAATCACATCCACCTTTTGAAAAGTAAAAGTATATTAGGAATAAAAGTATTAATTAATTTCAAAGTAGTTAACTTTTGCTTACTAATGACCAAAATTTAAAATGTTTTTTTGCTTATAAATGTGATGGAGGAAGCATGCAGTACGAGAGTTCAAACCCGACATTGCATTTATTCACTTTAAGAATGAAAATTATAGCTACCATGATAGTTAACAAAATAAAGAATAGTATATTTCTAAAAAAAAATCATTTAAAACATGATATACTGACTTTGGAAAAAAATCAAAGATTAAAATTGAAAACCAAACATTTAAAGGGACCAAATTTCAAAGAAAAATTTTAGAGAACTAAAAATAGAATTTGGTATACTTAAAAGAATTAAAAATATATTTAATATTTATCTTTCTTTTAATTAGACAACTCTTAATTCTACTTAAATATAATTATTTTACTTTATTAACTTAAATTTATAAAATAAATTAACCCAAAATCAATTTTACACATCTCTCAATCAAAACATACACTTAGAAATTCAATCAAAATAGAAGGATGAAAAGTGGATTCAAGTTTTTTGTTTGGTTTCTTGGCTTTATGATCCTTTGACCTTTGACTTGGTAGGTACAAGATAACACTCTTTCTTTATAAAAATGTTGAACTTTGAAAGAAAAATAAAATAAAATAACACTTTTGCAGCACAAGAACAAAAACAGTAAGTTTGAATGAAACTACACATAATAACAACAAAACAACAAAAGAAATCTCTTTTGATTAAATAGCTAAAAGAAAGAAAGAGAAAGAGATGATATTGAATACTCTTTAGCTTCAACACATGAAGATACCACCAAGCCCCAACCAAAGAAAGAGAAACAATGGAACTGTCACAAAAAAACACAATCCTAAGAATGATCATAGTGCTATCACATATGTCAAGTCTGTTGTCAAAAGCCTTTTTGCATTGATTTTATCTGGGAAAACAAAAACAACCTCAGAAACTGTTGAAAATAATAAAGTCAGAGGAGTATCATGTAAGTATGATAAATAATTAACATATGTTTTATTTTCTTTTATTTAATTATTACTATGTTTTTTTTTAATGGTCAACCCTTTATTTATACTTGTGTTGAGATTATGAAAAATGAAAACTTTTGTAAAATTAAGATTTATTGGAATTTGCAGCTTCAACAACAGATGTATCATCTGATGGTTCTAAGGGTTCATCAAAATGGAAACCTTCTCAATCTTCAGCATCATCTAGCACTTCAAATAGTTTGATTGGAATGGGAAATTTCTCATTTGAGGAACTTTATAAGGCAACAGGAAAATTCTCCCAAGATAATATTATTGGGGAAGGGGCTTTTGGAATTGTATATAAGGGAAAGCTTTATGATGGAACCCTTGTTGCTGTAAAGTGTGCTAGGAAGGTATGACATAAAAAAGATCACTTTTTTATAATTTCCAATATGTAGAAATTGAAATTTGTGTGTTTGGTTCTGCGGTGATAAAAATTGATTTTGAATAAGTTTGTGTTTGGATACATGTTAGTACATTCAATTTTGTCTGTGTCCACGGACATTTTAACTGTGAATATATGGAAGCTACTAGTTGGAGAGTTTGTGGGATGTGCGGTGGTATTGTGATTGTGCAGTTTCCAAACACACGCTAAATTGATTCTGACTAGAACTAAGTTGAATGTAAAATGATTTATGATTGCATACATTCGTGTAAAAGTGAATTGAACAATAAATTAAAGGGTAAAAATCTTTTGTAGAGACAAAAACTCTAATTTTTAGGTTCAACTTAGCGCTTGTTTGGTAATGTGTCAGGAAACTTGTCTCGCTTATCAATGACTTTTGAACGTGACAACAAATACATGCTTATAATCAATTCTGGAGGCAAAATCCATTCTACGTGAGAATTAGAAAACTCAAAATGTCAAAGTTAATTCTACACTTCTAGAGTTAATTTTGCATCTTCCACAAGTGGAAGCGAACATACACGAAAAGAATCAGAATAATCATATGTGACTATCTTAGTTTTTTTTTGTTGGTTTTTTGTGAATGAGTTTCTGATATAGCAGTTTTTATTGACAGGATGTACAAAAGAAGCACTTGGCTGAGTTCAAGAATGAAATAAACACATTGTCAAAAATTGAGCATCTGAATCTTGTGAGATGGTATGGATATTTGGAGCATGGAGATGACAAAATTATTGTTATTGAATACGTAAATAATGGAACTCTTCGGGAACATCTAGATGGTAAGTCTAAGAACTGGCGTACTGAAATACTATTCATTAGCTTTATAATCAATTTCTAAGACCATAATGAATGCAGGTGTGAGGGGAAATGTACTAGAAGTTGGCAAGCGTCTAGACATAGCAATTGATATAGCTCATGCAATTACATACCTTCATATGTACACAGGTTTGTAGTTTGGCCAATTGTGTCTACATCTCTGACTACAGTACCTTTCTATTATTCAAGCATAAGATTATGACTATGGTGTATTTTACAAGCTCACTTATGAGCCGTTACCACTTAGTTGTAAACTACGAACCATACTCAACAACATAAGTGTTTAACTAAGCTGTTTATGTGTAAACACATAAGCCATAATAGTCTTGTTATTGATGTTGTTAATCTTGTTGTTTTGATTGACAGATAATCCAATTATTCACAGAGACATAAAAGCATCAAATATCTTAATAACAGACAGTCTAAGAGCCAAAGTGTCAGACTTTGGTTTCGCTAGGTTAGCTCCAGATGACCCAAATGCAACTCATATTTCAACTCAAGTTAAAGGAACAGCTGGTTACTTGGATCCTGATTACATGAGAACACGCCAACTCACCGTAAAGAGCGATGTTTATTCATTTGGTGTGTTACTTGTTGAAATTATGACAGGAAGACATCCAGTTGAACCACAGAAACCACTCAGCGAGAGAGTTACAATTAAATGGGTAAGTATATAATATACATGTCAAATTAATCACATATAGTGTTTATACATCAATGTAGAATTAGCTGTGATTGGTTCGGTTATATACAACAACAACAACCAAACCTTATCCCACTAAGTATTGTCGGTTACATGGATCAGACGACACCATAATGTTCTATCATATACCGTATCTCTAGACATTTCTTATAGTTTTTCTAGCTCTGTTGATTTGACTACCCTCCATCTGATCTACTTTCCTTACTACAGAATCCACAAGTCTTCTCTCGACATACCCAAACCACCTAATAAGCTTAGTTTTCACCATCTTTTCTACTATTGGTGCTACTCTACTCTACTCTCTCTCTCTCTCTCTCTCTCTCTCTCTCTCTCTCTCTCTCTCTCTCTCTCTCTCATTTCTAATCATATCCCATCTAGTCTTACCACACATTCTACTCAACATCTCATTTATAACTAAGGCAAAATTTAGAAAAGATAAAGGGAATTTTGTGCAACATGCAAGTTATGCCTAAGCATGCTATATCTGATAAAGTATCAAAATTGGCCATGAAAAAGCATATTATGGACATAAATATGAGGATAAGATTAGTATATATAATATTGAGTTTGGAAAACAAGGAAATGCAGGGAATGTATTCAATGACTTTTTACTAAATTTCCAACAAATTGAAAGAGTCATAGGACATGAACCTTGATAATTTTTTAACTAAAAGTTAGTTATGTTGGCCAAAAGGAGCTCAAAATGACAGCATAAGCTCTCTAATGAATCCTATTTCTCTAATTTTTCGACTCATAGTATTCAATGAGTTCTTACAAAACACAATATTGTCACTTTGTTTTTCAGTCTTTACCCTCCGATTCGGTTCCTAGGAAAAACGGGTCATGGTAATTCAGAGCTCAACCCGAAGATAAAATAGTCCGATTAAAGATTATTCCAGTTTGAGAACAAACTTAGCTACTTCTAGTCAATTTGTCTTTACCTGAAACAGATTAACTACATGAATTCAATCAATTGGTTATCCACCTGGTTTTCTGAACAAGCAGTAAATTAGAAGCATTGCAACAATCTTTGCTAAATGAGATCAGCCTGTCTCATGTTTCTGCTAAGCTATGATTTATGTTATTTTCACAAATTAAATAAGACATGCAAATAATACTAAACAACTGTGTTTTTCAAACACATAAAAATTGTATATTTATACAGTGTCTTGTGTCAGTATCTGTGTTTGAAAAACATTTCCAAATACTAAATGCAAACAAATAGAATGCCGTTTACATTGTATCTTATGATGCGATGTTCAATTGATCATGAATCATTGATTTGATTAGACTGACATAATTTGCATGTAAACATGCAGGCAATGCAGTTACTGAAACAAGGAGAAGCTGTGATTGCAATGGATCCAAGGCTTAGGAGAAATTCAACCTCAAACAAAGCTGTACAAAAGGTTCTCAAGCTTGCTTTCCAATGCCTTGCACCTGTGAGACGATTGAGGCCATCCATGAAGGATTGTCAAGAGGCTCTATGGGAAATCCGCAAAGAGTTTAGAGACAAAGTCTCTTCTCGTCCTCCACCCATTGGTCCTCACCATTCAGCAGATTTTCAACAGAAAGATTCTAGAAAGAAAAGACACAAGACATTTGGTATTGAAGATGATAAGAAAATTAAATTTGTATCAGCATAGTTAAATTCATTTCTGAAATTTGTTCATTGTTTTTTGAGTATATGATATAGTTAATGGCTTGTTTGTATCATGTTCCATTTTGAAACTCTCAAGATTTATTTTTACCTCAGAACACTATGTTATCTTGTTTTTTCTGTTTATAGACGAAGTGACAAATACTACTGAAATTCACACACATTGTGAGTCCTAAGTTTAACTCGAGTAAAGACATTCAACTTAACGATATCGATATTACCGATTGAGATAGAATATAATACAACACTTCTATTTTTATGCTAAAAAGAACATGTCATTGTGATTGTGACACATGAATGAATATGAAAAGAGCGTAGCTTACACCGACGCTAATATCCTTGTCCGTGAGGTCCACCTTCTCACCGTTCGTTCATTAACCTTTCTCCCTTTGGTGCTACTGATTCAAATAGAAGGAACCACGTGTACACTTTCTCACCGTTCTAAAACTATCTTCTATTTCTACATACATTGTATTTTTTGTCCTCCAAATTTTGCAATCTCAATGCTAAATCAAATCCAACTCTTTCATTTCATGTGATCCTTCCTCCCTTTACGCTCACTTCTCTCTTTTCTCAACTTCAATCATATTTTTGTCAATAGTATATACAAATGGCTAGCCTCACACATTGGATTCAAGTCATTCAACCCATTTCTTTGCAAATCAACATTATTGGTCATTACAATTAAGCATAATACACTCATTTTTTTAAGTAGTCTTTTAACTACAAATTTCACTATTAAAGTGATTAAGTTGGACATTCAAGCTTCAAACTTTTTTTTTTTTCGGTTTTCACCACCAGTTGAATCTGGTTCGGAGGTCAGTTCTGGCATCAAGTGGTTCCAGCCCCCTCCCGATCGCTTCAAGGTTCAAACTTTGATCATACATATATAATACAATGTTACTATCAACTGAGTTAAGATCATCGAATGTGCAATCATTATTTTATTAAATACTTAATAGTAAGTTGATATAATATCTAAAGTCGTAGCACTATATCAACTGATGTAATTTTGGATTCACAATATGGTATTGTGATCAACATCGTCATTTTTCACTTTTTTGAGATCCGGTGATATTTTTAAATATAGTTATTAATAAAAGAAAAAGTGCAAAAAAATTTAAAAATTAAAATTACAAATAAAATAAATAGCACTAAAAAAATTAATTATTGGAACTTCTGTATTTTAATTAAAAGTATTTTTTTTACTTCAATAAAAGAATATTGATCATTGAATAAAAAGGAAAAAATCCTACAATTTCTGAAGAATTAAATCAAATATTTGTTATTATACTGTATTTCCTAAAAAAATCCCATATTGTGAGATATTTTCTCCTTTTCTTTTCACATACTCCAAATTTCTTTCTTATTGTTTTCCTCTCTTTCTGTGTCCACTTCATGTGTCTCAGTCTCACTTGAGGTATCATCTAGCATCATATCTTCTGATACTCTTTCGTGGCCTAGCAATACCATTCCTTCAAATATCTTCACGTATGCTTCCAAACCCAGATTCTCTTTTTCCTTATTAATCTCTTTCTTTCTTTCCCATTTCTTCAATTATTCAACTTCATCTTTGAACTGGTACTTTTTCTCACTTGGGTTGCTTTTTGTTCATCATCATTTTCATTTATATTATATAAAGTTTCTATTTTTGTGATAATTCCATTAACGGGCTAGTGTAAATTTTTGTTTGCTGATTATGAATTATATATACTGATAAAGTTTCTATTTTTTTTATGATTTGATTAATGGGTAATTTTTTTGCTTTTGGTTCATGATCATTTTGATTTGTACTATAGAAAGTTTCTATTTTTGTGATAATTTGATTAATGGGCTAGTGTTATTTTTTGTTTGGTGATAGGAGAAAGACAAGGATTTGAAAAATGGGTTCCAAAGTAGAGACTAATGGTGCTGCTGCTGGTTCTTTAGTTTCTGCTAAGGTTCCAGCGGTTGCAAATCCATTGGCTGAAAAACCTGATGAGATTGCTTCTAATATCAGTTACCATGCTCAATATAGTCCCCATTTTTCCCCTTTCAAGTTTGAGCTGGAACAAGCTTACTATGCAACTGCTGAGAGTGTCCGTGATCGTCTCGTTCAGGTATATGATGATGATACATTTGCTTGGAATTGGGATCTATATGCTTGTGGTTTAGTTTTTGAATAATCATTTATGAGTCAATGGTATTTCATTCATATTCATTTAGAAGTACACTCTTCCTGTTGGAATATGCTAATAAACCGTCAATTTAGTCCCTAAAACTATCACTCTATCTCCAATTTAGTCTCTAAAATATATATAAAATCAATCCTAATGTATATGGAATCTACCAATTTAGTCCCTAAAGTGTATGTAAATCTGTAAATTGAGTCCCTAATAGCATGTGCTTAATGGAAGGATTTTATACCACTACTTATTATATCGATATACTTTAGCGACTAAATTGATGGTTTATTAAGTAATATTCATTCACATTCATAGTATTTGTTATAGATATATTGGTGATTGGTGATGTTTCTAACTTAATAACAATTGAATCAAGTTCCATTAAAATAAGCTTTTTTTGTGTGTCAGAAAGTGGTAGGACAAGAAAACAAAATTATCACACCAACAATTCGACTGTTTCGGTGCAGTGTGTATGTCTGTGTGAAGCAGTGAACTTTTTTACTTCTCCATGTGACAGTTCAAGTCAGTAACTTGAATTAAACTGAACTTCAGTTACACTAACTTGGATTTGTGGAAGTTGTGGTTCATTCTTATTTTTTATTTTAGTTGAGATTTAAACTACTTCAACTAAGGGTAATTCAATTGTTGTACATAAATTAAATAAAATGTTTGTTCAAATTTTGTATACGGAGTATTTTTTCCTCATTTTTGATTTAAATCCTAGGTTAGTATGCTTATATTGTTTTGTTTTGAAAGGTCAAAGGACTAATACTGTTATTTTACATTGATGATTATTTCAGCAATGGAATGAAACATACTTACATTTTCACAAAGTTGATCCCAAGCAAACTTACTACTTATCAATGGAGTTCCTTCAAGGTCGAGCTTTGACAAATGCTATTGGAAATCTCAAAATCCAAGATGCATATGCTGATGCTTTGCGCAAATTCGGACTTCAACTTGAAGAAATAACAGAGCAGGTAATACAAAATTGCAACCTTTATGTGAAATATATTATTCTCTGCAGTATTTATCATCAAATTGTCCCAATCCATGTAAAGTAATTTGGATTATTCAAATGATTATTATTACTCACATTTAATCACCAAGGAATAGTTGCCACAAATTCAATTTTTAATGCTCAAAATGAAAGCTTTTTGTACAAATATATATTACTTAATATCTATGATTTTGATATCTAGCGTATGAAAGACAATTGATGAACCCTTCAACATGAATCTTTGCAGGAGAAGGATGCAGCACTAGGAAATGGTGGTCTTGGTAGGCTTGCTTCTTGCTTTCTGGATTCCATGGCAACCCTCAATTTGCCTGCTTGGGGGTATGGTTTGAGGTATAGGTATGGACTATTTAAGCAGATAATCGCAAAAGAAGGTCAGGATGAAGTTGCAGAAGACTGGCTTGAGGTTTGATTTATATTCCTTCTTTTGAATCCATGAAACTATATCACATATTTACGGGATACTGATTCTTAAAATCAAATGAAAATCAAACAGAAATTTAGCCCCTGGGAAATTGTGAGGCATGACATTTTGTACCCTATTAGATTCTTTGGCCAGGTCGAAGTTAATCCTAATGGAAGGTAAACTGAGTTAACCGATTAGATTTTTTAACCTATGATAGTAAAAGCCAGCAATATAAAAGTAATTAACTGTTTTGTGTTTATGCCAGCCGAAAATGGGTTGGTGGAGAAGTTATGCAAGCACTAGCTTATGATGTACCGATTCCTGGATACCAGACCAAGAACACCATCAGTCTTCGTCTCTGGGAAGCTAAAGCGCGTGCTGATGATTTTGATTTATTTTTATTCAATGATGGACAACTTGAATCTGCTTCAGTGCTTCACTCACGAGCTCAACAGGTTAATATCGGTGAATATTGAATACTATTCTGGAATTATTACGTTATTTTCAAAGAATCTGTTATTATAGTTATAAAAATGAAATAAATACAAAGATAAGCATGCATTTGCATTTTAAAGATTTCAGAACAAGTCCTTTTGAATTATGTTGTCTCCTCAACCCTGATTATCACCTCTCGCTGTAAAGAATAATAAAAAATAAGGTTCCATGAGGCAGTTTCATATTATGAAATTTGTTTTGTAGATTTGTTCGGTTTTGTATCCTGGAGATGCCACGGAAGGTGGAAAACTTTTACGGTTGAAGCAGCAGTACTTTCTCTGCAGTGCATCATTGCAAGTAAGTTAAATTCATCTGATAAATTTCGTTTCCATTAAGTGGTCTCTACGTAACAAAGAATGTATTCTGGTGCAATGGCGTGGATATTTTCAATCAGATAATCAATTAGGGCCAAAGTTATATAATTTAATGTTACCAAATACCAAAAGGGAAGATAGTTACATCTTTTGTTTGAGGGACTATTCTTACTGTTGTCCTCTCATGTTGAACAAATTACAGGACATTATTTCCCGGTTCAAGGAGAGGAGGCAAGGACCTTGGAACTGGTCTGAGTTCCCGACAAAGGTTGCTGTACAACTGAATGATACTCACCCAACCCTTTCAATACCAGAGTTGATGCGATTACTTATGGATGAAGAAGGGCTTGGATGGGATGAAGCATGGGAGGTGACATCAAAGTCAGTAAATTGTAGAACTTGTTGCGTTGTGTAGAATAGTTGTTTTCCTTTTTCTGTCATATTTTTTGCAGTGCGTTAGTATTCTTACTTCTAAAATGTGATGCTACATCTTAAACAGGACAATTGCATACACTAATCACACCGTCCTCCCTGAAGCTCTGGAGAAATGGTCTCAACCTGTAATGTGGAAACTGCTTCCTCGCCACATGGAAATCATAGAAGAAATTGACAAAAGAGTAGGTTGCTTATTTCGTTGTTTTTATTCAATAAACTCTGCGAAAGGTGTAATGACATATTTGATGCGTAAATCATACAATGCTTGCAGTTCACTACAATGATAACTAAAACACGATTGGACCTTGAGAGTGAACTTTCCAACATCCGCATCTTGGACAATAATCCACAGAAGCCAGTTGTTCGGATGGCTAATTTGTGTGTGGTTTCTGCTCATACTGTAAGTGATACACTTTATTTAAACGTCAAATTAGAGTCCCATCCATCCTACCCTATTTACATCTTCTATCATCTAATTCTCGAAATACATTTATGACGTTGATTGATCCATGTAACCGACTCCATCTAGTGTTTTTTATGATGGATTTTCTTTCTCTCTCTAACCCTCTTCATATTATAGGTGAACGGTGTTGCCCAGTTACACAGTGATATATTGAAGTCAGAATTATTTGCAAATTATGTTTCAATATGGCCAACAAAGTTCCAAAACAAAACTAACGGCATTACACCTCGAAGATGGCTAAATTTTTGCAGTCCTGAGCTAAGCCAAATAATCACTAAGTGGTTAAAAACTGATAAGTGGGTAACCAATCTCGACTTATTAACAGGTCTTCGAGAGGTGAGTATCTGTATGCTTCTCTACAGGTAACTAACTGGTTCCTATTATTGCAACATTTTCTAATATTCAATTCCTTGTGTTTTTTCTTATAGTTTGCTGACAATGAAGATCTACAAGCAGAGTGGCTGTCTGCAAAGAAGGCTAATAAGCAGCGCTTGGCACAGTACGTTCTGAAGGTGACAGGGGAGAGCATTGACCCTGATACTCTATTTGACATTCAAGTCAAGCGTATCCATGAATACAAGAGGCAGCTACTAAATATTCTTTATGTGATCTATAGATATAAAAAGTTGAAGGTATGAGAAACAGCCCACTGCATGATAGAGTATACTTTTCTTTTAATTCAGTCCTTTGAAGATTAGGGTGTCACCACCATATTAGTTCTCTAAATATTTTGTCATCGTATTAGTTCTTAAAAGAATGTTCCACCAAATTAGTCCCTCAAAAGTAAAAAATTGACACCAAATTCATCCCTTTGTGTCACTATCGCTACTTATGTTCCTGAAAAATATTTTTAAGGACTAATTTAAGGACACTTTAATCTTTGAGAGACAATTTGGGGATAAAAGTCACTAGAGGACGGCATGACTGCATCTTAATCTATAGAGAATCCATTTGGATTATTACTCTTTTCAGAAAGATCCCTGCATTATATGTATGATATGACTATACTGAATATTTTCTTTATAACTATTCTGTAACAATAGGAGTTGAGCCCTGAAGAACGGAAAAGTACAACTCCACGCACTGTCATGATTGGAGGAAAGGCATTTGCAACATACACAAATGCTAAACGGATAGTCAAGCTGGTCAATGATGTCGGTGCTGTTGTAAACAGTGATCCTGATGTCAATAGCTACTTGAAGGTAACTTAAATTTTGCTCAACTTTTTATATTGAAGTAATCCCTATGATTTTGAAAGTTGAGTTTTGTTTATACACAGTGCTTTGTTCATAAATTATCATACCTAGTGGTGCATACAATCATTGATATTATGCTTACCAAGTAACAAATTGTAATGAAACTTCTTATTTCAAACATTTCTTTAGGTTGTGTTTGTTCCAAATTACAACGTATCAGTGGCTGAGGTGCTTATCCCGGGGAGTGAGCTATCACAGCATATTAGTACCGCCGGCATGGAAGCAAGTGGCACGAGCAACATGAAATTTGCTTTGAATGGGTGCCTTATTATAGGTACGTTAGATGGAGCTAATGTGGAAATCAGGGAGGAGATTGGTGAGGAGAACTTTTTCCTCTTTGGTGCAACAGCGGACGATGTCCCTCGACTGAGGAAGGAAAGAGAGAATGGATTGGTATGTACTTACATTCTTTCAAAGTACATATGAAGAAAATGATACCTATTTTTGTTTCAAAAGCTCTTTTAGAAAGCTACGAGAGAATTGAAGAATAAGCTAATAGAAATGGACACCATCACACCAATTCCTTGAACTTCAGGATCTGTTTGGCATGCAAAAATATTCTGTCATTTTTTGCTCCTGTTCTCGATATTTTATATAGGTAAATCTCTAAAATTTTCACAATGACTGTTGTGTTAACATTACCATTTTTTGTGATGTGAAGTTCAAACCGGATCCTCGATTCGAAGAGGCAAAGAAGTTTATTAGGAGTGGGGTGTTTGGAAGCTATGACTACAACCCATTGCTTGATTCATTGGAAGGAAATTCTGGTTATGGTCGTGGTGATTACTTTCTTGTTGGTTATGACTTCCCAAGCTACGTGGATGCTCAGGAAAAAGTGGACGAAGCATATCGGTAAGACTCAGTCTCTTACATTTTCTCCTTCTAGTTTCCCCTCTAGTTGTTTCTGGTTAAAGTGAGTATGGATTCACCTTAGAGTGTCGAAGTTGATTTCGTCACCTATCAAACTCAATTTTAACCGAAACTACTTTACAAAATCAAGTTCATTTAAAACTATATTTACCAAAACTTCGTCAACTAATCAAATAAAACTTTTTTAAAGCAATACAGATCAACCTGTTACTTTGCTGAAGCAAATTTTTTGTAACAATTTTCATTGTTGGCTCATAAAATTGTCCTAAGTATATGTTATTGTTTTGGTCTGTTTTGCATGGTGCAGTGATAAGAAAAGGTGGCTAAAAATGTCTATCTTAAGCACTGCTGGGAGTGGGAAGTTCAGCAGTGACAGGACAATTGCTCAATATGCTAAGGAAATTTGGAACATAGAAGAATGCCGCGTACCATAATTTCAGCTGGATATTCCTTGCATAGAGCATTTAAATTAATGATAAGTATATAGTCATGAATAAAAAATGACGCAACTTTATGCCGTATCAGGTTTCAACTGTATTATTATTATTATAGTAAAAGTTCTCTCTTTCTCCACACATTTGCTTCTATATGAAAATAAACCTGTAACTTGATGTTTTTATCTTTGGATTGTTATCAAAATTTGCTTAGCCTTCCAAATTGATCACTGCTTTTCATATTTTTGTAATGGACTAGTCTGGTCCTCATTATGGTTCATTTAAGATTGAATAAAGTCAACTTTTAGAAAGATTAAATGCAATGTTTATGAGTTTAGCTTAAGGAAAACAATTTATTGGAACTGTTTGTGGATGAGGCTCAATTTTCATTTAGTTTTTGGGGAGTTGTGGAACATTCTTAGGTAATGATTTGGTGTTTTGAAGGGAATATTTTAAAGTGCTAAATCCATATTTGATATTGTAAAAAGGTTAAATAAATCATGATATTATATCTTCATGTATCATATCATATGCCTTACTTCTAAATTTTGGATAGTGATAGATGCCCTAATCCCGCCAAAGTTACCACTCTCATATACTCCCTTCAACCTTAGTTATACACAACAAAAATCTTCAAAAAAGTCTGAACTTAAACATAATCAAAATTCAACAAACTCAACTATATTTAATACTCTCTCCATTCTGATTTATAAGCAACAAATACAACATTTTGTATTTAATACTCTCGCCAAAATTACTAAAATACCTCTGTGCACTACTTAATTAGCAAAGGGAAATCCATTTTTACGGACCATTTACCAAAGTAGGCATTGTAAACCAAACCTTATAATTCCATAACATTAAAATCGAGTACCTTAATTATTCAGTGTAATCTTGGACGTAATGGACTATGTATTTGACGTAACTCTAAAAAGAAGGAAAAACAATAAACGAAAGACATACTCTAAAATCACAACCAAACATTAAGAACCAACAAAGATTGGTTTAGTACAGAGAAAAGAAATTCAAATACCCACGGTATATAACATAACATTAGGTTTCGCAACACAAGTCTTGAACAAAACTAAAGAACTAAGAACTCCACATACTACTACTCTATATATGATTCTACACTAATAAGACTTCTATTAAAGCTAATCTAGGAAAGACTAATTGTTCAATTTGAAGGAGAGGTAGATCCGGGAGTGTTGGACCTTGAAAATGATCTGGAACTAGCACTCACACTTGAGCTTCTTGATCGAGAATGCTTACATTTGTAATAACCACCACTCCTTCTAGAGCTTCTTGAATGACTCCTTCCTGATCTCTTCCTTGGCCTCGGGGAGACACTTTGAACAGGAGAGACACTCCGCGAGTAGCTCCTCCTTGACCTCCTTGGCCTGGGTGAGACACTTCGAGAAACCGATCTGTAACGGTACCTTCTATAGTAGCTATCATCAGGTGAATCGTATCTGGAGCCATAGGGAGAGTATGATCTGTCACGCATGCTGACAGGAGACCTGCTGTAAGGAGTGCGAGACCGAGAATATGACCTGTGCCGGTCATAACGATAGTATGACCTGTATGACCTGCGTCGACTATAGTATGGCGAGTATGCCCTCCTTCGCCTGTAGTCAGGAGAGTAGGTCCTTCTTCGCCTGTACTCAGGCGAGTATGAGCGACTCCGACTACGATCTGAAGAATAAGATGAACGACTGTAGCTTCTTCTATAGGGAGAATAGCTAGGAGAACGACGAGGAGAGTAGCTTGGAGAGCGACGCCGTCCTATATTAAAAAAAATTATAACAATTTAAAAAAATAAACAAAAAAAACCGTCGACAGTCAGAAGAAAGAACAGTGAAACACACCTCGAATAGTCCTGAGACCTAGATATTTCCCAGGTGTCGGAGTTCGACCGCGTCGTCTTCTAGCCTGCAATAAATGTGGACAACAGCATGAGGATAATGTATTGCTATGAAAGGTAAGCAACAACGTCGATATAGAATCAAAGCATTAGATATTATGGCCTATTATATATCTAAACCCAAGCATTTGTAAAAGTAGGGTCTTTATAGCCATAAAAATCAAGGGAACATGGAATAACAAGATAAAAAATGCAAGCAAAAATAAAAGAGGGAAATGCAGGGCATACAACCCCAAGGATCTGATACTTGTTGATGTATTTGATTTGTTTGTTTAGTTGAGATTTGAGAGTTTGATGAAGGGCTGCTTCACACAGCTAACCTGCTGCAACAGAAACTTCAAAGGGAAAGAAGCACAAAACTTTCAAATATCATAAAGAACTTGAAAAGCAAATCATCCATATATATCTTCAGTGCAATGAAGTTGAACGGAAAAAAAAAAAATCAAAGATATTAAGCATCAAATCCCCAAAATGAGACATTGAGTATTTAGTGTACCTTCTCCACCATGATAACACGCCCTTCAAGTACAGAGCGATCCAGATACTTCACACATCGATCAGCTTCTTCTAAAGTCGCCATTGTCACAAATCCAAAACCACGCGACTCCCTTGTCCATGGATCAACAACCAGATGGACATCTACAACCTACAAACACAACTCAGATGTAGCAACATATTTAAATATTAAGGAATTCAAGTTACATGTTAGAACTCAAAACTAACAACAAGCATTAAATGAATTGAAGAAAATGAAGCACATACTTTTCCCTCAGTAGCAAAATGCTTTTCCAGTTCTCTCTTGGTAATCCTAGGAGACAGTCCTGTCACATACAGATTGTTTCCCGGATTTTCTGCATCTCGGGATGTGCTCCTAAATCACCAAAACAAAAAAACTTGAACATGAGTGCATAATCAGATAGTTTAATATGAAAACAGATAATCAATAGTACACAGAACTGCATCAACCCCAAAAGTTAATTCAAATAAAAAAATGAACGATGGAGAATCCTACCTCGAACGGCTTCTGGATATGGACCTTGATAGAGACCTGGACAAAGACCTACTGTATCGCCTATATGGAGATGGCGATGGAGAGGGAGAGGCAGAATACCTGTGAAACGAAAATCGGAGGCATAAGCTAAATTGCAAAAACACAAGCTACTTAAATTCAAATATAGGAGTAGCAAATTTGAGCATTTAGTAGCGAACTAACCTTGATCTGCGCGAGTAGGATGTCTGCCGCAAATCATCAACCCCCAAAAAAATCAAACAAATCAGTACTTTTACACTAAATATAGATAGATATATCACAAGTTATTATACAAACATCATATTCAAATGACTATGTCTGCATATGCATAAAATTAAATTCAAAATATACTTTAACTAATTGATAATACAAATAAGCATTGACAAACGAGCACAAATTACAAATATTCATCATTCGTCCAAAAATTACGAAAGAGAAATTAATCAAATTATTGATTACTCACTATCAATTAGACAACAGATTATTCTACTAATGAAGATTCTAAAAAGAATTCCCAATTATTAACTTGTCACACAAATTTCTAAATATCAGAATCAAATCACACTACACCTTATCAACCAAATTCTACAATAAACAGATCATAATTGGACAAAAGATCATTCAGAACTCGAAATCAAATTACGCAGGCATCTAATTACATACATAGATATAATTCGAACATATATGAGAATAAAGCAAAAAAGTTGATGACAAAATCGGCGTAGATCATTCTCCGCATAAACAATGAATGATGAGATTCGAACTTACCATTGTAGAAAGTGAACAACAAGAACTCGAAATTTGGGAATATGGAGAATATTGAGAATCGACGCTAATTGTTTTGGAAAGAAAATGGCGTTGGGAGGTTGAAGATGGTTATATATAGATGGTGAAGTGTGTGGTTGTGATTTGTATCGGAAGTTTCTGGAGAATAGGATGCTGAATTAGGATTCGACACGTAGGAGTTCTTTAGGCCGTGGGCCTACGTCTTTGTTACATTTTTTTCCTATTTATTTCTTTTCTAATACCTAAAACTTTTTTTAATGGTGCCTGAATTTTCAAAAATATGAACTCTAGTATACGTTCGAATTTTAGACATTAAGTATTTTCAATATGTAACCAATATAATATGGTATAAGTGATAGATATTTTGATCTCTTAACCATTTAGTTTTGGGTTTGATCTCTGATCGGTGCATATGAAAAAATATTTGTTGGGAGATGTCAACCCCTTAAATGAATTTTAGTTATCTCGAGGGGATTAATCTCTACAATTACGCGCGGAGAATACATTTGGTTTAAAAAAAAAAAAGTATTTTCAATATGTATATAAAAATTTAAGATTTTATGTTTGAATTATAGAATTCAAACATGTAATTTACATTTTCGAATTCTTTGTATATATTTGAAATTTCATTATTTTACATGTTTAAAAATTTAAAACTCATAAACTTTTTGTGTATATCTAAAACTCAAAACCTCAGAAACAATGTTCAAGTAGTAGAACTAATACAATGTATTTTTTAAAAATTTATGAGTTTAAAAGATGCGAAAAGAACACAATCTTGTGTTTGCATTTTTTAGGACTTTAAAACTTGTCGTGGTGAAATGGAAGATTATTCTCACATATGTTATTTATCTCTATTATAATCCATTTTGGCACCTCCATTTCACTCACTCATGTAATTGATTGCGAATTATAAAATCTACTTTGTCCATGACTATTGGGGATTGAGAATTTCACCTATTTGAACTGGTTGTGGAAGAGATGTTGATGTACTGCGAGACAATGTTTATGCCACTTAGGTTTGACTTCACCTTGTTCCATCTAACTGTATTATTGATTATTTTTCTTTTGATTATAGAACTGAATTTTTAACAATATCAATAACTTTGGTTTTGGAGCTGCTCGTTTGAGTTGAAAGTCAATTTTTATGACCATTTATTAGTTGCTATGTATTTGGAGAAATAAATCTATTTATGAAGATGACTTTCGACAGCCAAATAATCCTTACTTGGTAATTCTGGATTTTGTTTAAGGGATGGATGCTTGCGCTCTTCAACCTCTTCATCGCAACCTTCAAAGCAAAGAGACAATCTACACATGATGGATTAAGCCTCTTGATGGATGGATAAAGCTCAATTATGGTGTTGCTTGCAAATAAGATGAAGAGCTCGCAGGTTGTGGCAGATTTTTTTTGGTAATTCTAAAGGGAGATAGATCAAAGGCTGGGTCAAAAAGATTGGAATGTGTAATGCCCTGATTGTCGAGATGCGGGGCCTATACATAAGCGTAAACACGACTTTGGAGGATCATATTTCACATCTTATTGTGAAAACTGAAAAGTAATTCAGAAATTCTAATTAATATGATTACGAATATATTTGCACATCTTTTTGGTTTATCTCCTATTTTGATATAGATGTTTTTTATTTTTCTAATGTCAATATTATTTACATTCATTATTTAACTCACTCCCACTCTTTTATCCAAGACCATCATCATTCTTTCACCATATACATTTCTCGCTCTTACTTATTCTTATAAACTCTGACAATCACATATATTGGTGCAAATTATAATTATCAACCAACTTTATAGATGACAAATCTTAATTAACAAATTTGAATGACCAATTTCAGAAAAGTCTTCTTCTTTAACTATCTTTTGTTATTTATTTAGCTCGTACCTAATAATCGGATATCCAAATTTAGTTCTACTTGAATCGACATAGTGCTGGAAATACATATACCAAAAAACTTAATCAAACAAAATAGATTTTATTTTGACAAAATTAAATAAAAATAATTAATATTAAGATATATTTTTAAATATTGCAAGTACTTTTGTGTTTGTTCAAAACTGTATGTATGTACTTTTTTTGATTTTGCACCGGTTTGTACTTTACTTCATGATAATTGGCTTTTAACCTTCTTGCAACCTCACCCAAACCCGCGAAAATTAAAACCCTGCATTTCTTTCTTCCCAAATATCAAAACGCAAACGCTGAATTCGAAGAGCCAATTATCAACACACTAACACAGTGTTGGTTCCTCCAATGGATCCAATCAAAGTATCCAACGACCTCTCTTTCCGGGTCGGGTTTTCCGGCCACAGCGGCCATCTCAGGTTGGAACCGCTCACCACCGTCGAACGTCCCAAACCACAGCAGACCATTCCCGATTTCATTCTGGTCAGTTCCGTTGACCTATCTGTTCTCTCCCTTGACTCCATTTTCACTCTGTTAGGTTTTTGCTTCATCTTCTTCAACACACTATCACTCCAATTGTAACCTAATAGTATAGTAGTTTTTCTTCTTCCAATTATTCTGCTTCTGTTACTTTCTATATGCTCATTAATCACTATCAATTGAGTAATTAATTAATGAATTATTCATTGTCTCTTAATTATTAGCACAATCAATAGTGTATATCATAAGAGATTTTTTTTTTCAATCTATTATCTGTATTTTGTAGTAGAGTTGGTGTAGGTTTTCCATAGAGGATTGGTTTATTGGTTTCAATTCATACTAGGAAATATAAAAGAGTTGGTGCTTTAGTATAAAAGAACTACTCAAACGTTGCATTTGCAGTAAAAATACAATATTCTTTTATGATTAGAAAACCCTACTTTTATGTTTGGATATGATTACAAAACCCTACTTTGCTTGTGGCTAAGTGTACCAACCACAGCCAAGTGATTTTGAGCTTAAGTGATTAATGAGCTCCCCCTAGGATGAATCGTTCGGGAGAAACTGAGTTCAGTTCCTGGAAGGAATGATTATTGGTCAAACTTTACTTACCTCACGGCCAAACTCTGGATTGTTAGGGCCCGCTTCCCTTGGGAACCAGAGGGTTAACATAAAAAAGTGTACCGACTACCGAAGACTGACAATTGGTATCATTTTGTTATAGCATGTTGGTTATTTTTATTCACTTCCTTCAAAATTATGTTCAATCCAAATGTAACATGATTTTGATAAAAGTTTAGATGTTTGGTTATTTTGAAATAAAATTACTTTTGTTTCTAAACCTTGTTTCGAGTAAACATACAGAAACTAGAAAGTAATTTGGTAGTAGGTTAAAAAAATTTAACCAATTTTTTCATCAAATTTGCTTTTAAAGTAAAAAATCCAAACATAAATAACTTCAACTTCACCTCAAAGTTCAAACTCAAGTTTAACCAAATAAATTTTACAGAATCAAATTTATTAAAAACTGACCTTCGGAAAATGCGCATCCAAATACCCAATTAACATTTTGATTATTTCACCTTGTTGGCATTGTGTTTAGCAAATTTTGATGGCTGGGCTCATGCCGTTTTGTATCTGCACTTGACCACATTGGTTTTATTGTCATTGATAACTTTTTACGTACTTATTTCAGCCACCCGCCTTTCCCAAGGAGACACCTGAATCTATAAAGAAGTTTATAGAAGATACTTATCTGCAGCCGAGATTGGACCCGGATGAATTTGCACCAGAAAAAGTTGGGAGGCAGTGGGAATTCGATTGGTTTGACAGGGCTGAAGTTCCTCTCGAGCCATCAATGCCACGGACTGTTGTAGTTCCAATTTGGGAACCTCCCTTTCGACGTCCAGTGAAAGAAACTTGGAAGCCAAAGTTTGAGGAGGTGTGAGGTGCTTCTGGGTTCAATATATGTGTGTTCCTAGTTAATAATCCATTTAGTTTGATACAACAATATGAACTTACACATTCTGTGTCTTTGTTGGAAAGATTTGGTTAAATTAGAACAAACTCAGTTTTAAGTTGCTCTAATTGATTTTTGTCACCTTTTCACTGGTGCCTACAATATTGTATTAGGTGAGTGTATCTGATCTAGGATCAGGATCTGTGGAATCTGGACCATTACCACGCACTACTCCGAAGGATTTTGTAAGGGGAAGCATCAACAATCGCCCTTTTCGTCCAGGAGGTTTGGACGATTCACAAAGTCTAGAAAGAACTCTTCCGCCTGGTGCTTCTAATGGTGAATGGGTGCGTGAAATTTTAAATGGTGGCCCTGCACAGACAATACCACCTAGCCTAAAGCAAGGATTGGACCTCGGTCCGCTCAAGGTTAATTTTTATTTTTAGTTGTTATTCATTTATGAGGAAAACGGCTACTTGTTTTGTGTTTGGTCCTATTCATAGTTTTAAATTTGATGCAACTCATGCAAATTATGTTTTATCTTATTTGCAGCGGTTTCCCTTGTCATGGAATGTTTACAAGGATGCCAATACACCAAAGAGCACATTAAATGAAAATTTGGTTAGTTAAACTTAACATTATCTGGATCTAAATTTGTGAAAGATGTTTCAGTGAATATTCTTTTAGTTTACATTCTAGAGCCCCTAATGCCTATGTCAGATGGTGCTACTGCTAGTACTAGGGATAGTGTCAATTTAAGAATGTGCTGCTTGATTATATTTGTCATTAATGAAATTAATAGACATGATCTTCTTACTTATGTTGACCGCTGGAATGCAGAGTGGATTGTCTGTACAGTTTGACGACTTATTTAAGAAGGCTTGGGAAGAGGATGCTGTTGGAGAACAAGAAGAAGATGGTACTTGACATACATTTATAACTTTTGATAGTTGCTTGCTGTTCTTGCAACTTACATTTCATGTTTGAAAATCCTTATGTTGCCCTATAATAGCCAAACCTCTGCAATTCCGCACCAAATCTTTAATAGACCAAACTGCTTTTCATCTCTTTTGTGGCTAATGTCAATGATGGTTGTCCAGGTAATTTATCAGAAGCGGAGACTGTTACATTGGAAACGGAAGTTGATACGACTGAAGCATCCAACAAAGCTAGTGAGAATGCAATGTCACTTGATGATATTTTATCAGCTGACTCAGAAGATCCAAAACTGCATTTAGAGGGATTTAGTGACGAAGTTGGACAAAAGAAGCTAGTAAGTGGTTATGCAACAATGTTGTCATGATTTGTGCTCAAAAGAACATTTCATCGTTCTTGTAATGCATCATTATTTTCTTGCTGTTTTTTTTGGCAATGCTTGAGATAGGAAAGCTATTCTTTTGGCAGGCTTGGGCTAAGCTTGAAGCAAGTGAACATATTGCTGATCGCTTTCACGAACTTATTCCTGACATGGCACTAGATTTTCCTTTCGAATTGGATGCATTTCAGAAGGAGGTATTTACCTTGCTAATCATCTTCTACCCAAGTACCTTGATCATACTTCAATACCATATGATTGCAGTCATATTTATTTGTTGTTGCAAAATTGTGAGAAACTACCAATGATAGTCTGATTTAAACAGTTCATTTCATACTTCCTTTTCATCCTTACTATGATACAAAATCATTGTATAATATGAAGATCTCCCTTTCCTACATAGCTTTTACTCTTTTTTTTATGATTCTCTCCCTAATTTTAGGATGGTCATTATTAGCATTTATGTGCCTTAGTCTATATTGTAGCATTGCTTTTGTACAGTCATTAAAGCGAAATAATATCTAGTTTTCTTTCTCCGTTTTCTACTAAAAGATTTTCTTTCTTATTTTGTATTAGTCTTCTTACTTTTTATGCCTTCCTTTTATAATTTGCTTCTCCGATCAAATTCGTATTGCAACTGTATTCAGTTCATGGTACAATGATTGGGAGTCTATTCTATGCTATATTTTGGATGGCCTCTGTTATTTAGAGCCATTTGTCAATTCGTTCATGGTACAATGATTGGGAGCCATTTGGGAAAAGCCATTCAGGTTCAGCATGAGATAGGAGGAGAGGAAATATGATAGGCCCATTATGCAGAAGAGGTAAAAGAGAGTGGGGGAAGAGATTGGGCCTAGATAGCAAATTTATGAAGGAGGTATAAGGACATGTCTCAGCAGAAAGAATTAGGGGACGGGAGGCACACATGGGATTGATTGGAGGAGGGGAAAATGGAACATTAGTCACATTTTAGATTATTCTGTACTAGCATGCAGACAGGCACTAATGTGCCTATCTGCTCTCCTTTTTTGGTTCTCAGTTTTCGTTTCTCTCTCTTCTCCCTCCCCCCTCCCTTTCTCTTTGATTGGATGAGAAGTGAAAAATTGTAAACAAAAAATAGTCACACCAAAAGTTGGTATCCTTTTATAAATAGGTATAGAAAATTAAATTATTAGTATTTGATTGGGTAAAGAAAGACAATTATAAATAAAATAGTTTAAAAGAAGGGTAAAGTTGAAAGATTGAATGGCTACACCAGAAATTGGCGTGTGTGTGTGTGCGTTGATGTATTGATCATAATGATCCATCTATTGTTGAAGAATCTGTATTTTTTTTTGTAATTTGTCATCGTACAAAATATTACACTTTTACTCTTCATTTTGTTTTTAACTATGAGAATTCATTTATGTTGAATTATCCCTTGATGTCCTTTCTAGCATAAATATACCACTTTCATTTGTTTTATATTTTATTTTGTTTCCTTCTTGTATGATGATTGCAGGCTATTTATTATCTTGAAAAGGGGGAATCCGTTTTCGTGGCTGCTCACACATCTGCTGGAAAGACAGTGGTTGCTGAATATGCATTTGCTCTAGCATCAAAAGTATGCCTGAATTTTTTCCTGCTGGTTCAAAGTCCTTATTTCTCCTTTTTGCTTTGTGGCAGTGTGATTGCATGAAACCATGAACCATATTGCTCGCATCATTGGAGCATTGTGGTTTAAAGCAGTCATGTCTGCTACTTCTGCTTTCAACCACTCCAATTAATGTGATGTATACTTTTACATAAGGATATTTTTGTCTTAACTTATTATTTTAGTATAAAAGTCAACACAACTAATCATTTTCTTAAAAAAATTTCATTACCTTGAATGACACATATGAGACAGAAACAATATTACTTTCATTCTGCCACCCTTATGATAACTTGACCCAATCTTGTAACATTGTTAAGTTTTTTTTCCTTTATATTAAAACTCCTTTCAATTAATTTGGCTGCAGAACATGAGGAATATCTTGAATTTTTTAATAATTTTATGTTTGAACTTCATCCATGTAGCACTGCACTAGAGCTGTCTATACCGCTCCAATAAAAACCATTAGCAATCAGAAATATAGAGATTTCTGTGGGAAGTTTGATGTTGGGCTTCTTACCGGCGATGTAAGCTTGAGGCCAGAGGCTTCTTGTCTCATCATGACCACAGAAATTTTAAGATCAATGCTCTATCGCGGTGCAGATATAATTCGAGACATTGAATGGGTAATGGACTTTCTTTTTATCCTAAAAAATATGAGGACCGGCGTTATGAATTTCTTGTAATTATATTGATTTGCTGACTTATTTTCTGCATAAATGTGGTAGGTTATATTTGATGAGGTGCACTATGTCAATGATGTCGAAAGAGGTGTCGTTTGGGAAGAAGTAATTATCATGCTTCCAAGACATATCAATATCATCCTCCTTTCTGCCACGGTATTAGTTGGTTCTCTGCTGATATCCTAATTACTTGAGATAAGCATTGCTTGATTCTTCAAAAAAATAAATAAATCAGATTCTGAAACTGCCAATGCTGAATTTTTTTCTGCAACTCAAAGCACATTCGGCATTATAGTTCATGAAAAATACAAATTTCTGTGAAAACTGCATGCTCGTTAATTGAATAAAAAAATTGAAACCAGCTTCAGGAGCTCTTTTATTAATTAAATTTTTTTCTCTTACAATTCACACATTCGAACAACTTGAAGAAAAGAGAGCCAAAAACATAGAATTGTTTTTAGACAAGGTGGTCATTAGTGGAATAATTTTATTGTGTAAATCAACTGAGGTGTTTCAATTTTACCGTATTATTATGCGAGAATTAGGTCCGATGGATTCTACTGTTTTTCTCCGAATTTACTGGATAATTACATGTGGATTTATTGATGAAACTCTGGAAATAACTTTCCAGAGTTGTATTACAAAAGAGAAATACCGAAAATACATAAACTGCAGTAAGAGATAGAAAGGGGGAAAGAACTGAAAATAATTGCCCACTAGGAGTTAGAGAGCCTTGTCTTTCCCAAACCAACCAATATACAAATATCCAATACCTTCTCCTCCCCTCTTATTTATAATTATTTTACCAAATAACTGCTACCTTATTTAAATAACACCTGCCAATTTATTAAATAACTGCTGCCCAGGCCTAGCACTAACATATTATTACTGTGTAAGCTAGACCCTTAATAATGAAAACAATGCCCAAGGTTCCTGAATACACATTTTGTCCATCAAATTAATCCTTGAAGGTTTATTTTTTAGGTCAAATCAGTTATCAGGAATAGGACCAGTGATGTTGGAACTAGTGTGATTGACAAAATGTACATTCAGGAATTTTGAGCATAACTTTAATCATTCAGGAACTGATGTGATTGGCAGTATATGGATTATTGATTATTTAGTATATACTAATGTTGTGTGGACCAGTCATTGAACTGGTTTGGCGCATTTTCCTAGATCATTGATCCGCATCAAATCATGGTTTAATCGGTAATTCTGAAACATTATTTTTTTATTGCTATATATTATTTGAAATAATAAACTTATATAAATTTTCGTAAAATTATTAATTTATATAAAAGACATATTGTAAGGAATCAGTAATAGAGGGCAAAATAGTAATTTTCTTTGGCGTCTTGCATTATTACTATATGTTGCCTATCTCTGTTGGCTTTAGGTTATGCATTCCATTTTTAGTTTTGTTATTGCAGAAAAATTATTTTAGCTTAATCATGAAATAAAATTTGCAGGTTCCTAATACCATTGAATTTGCCGATTGGATTGGCAGGACAAAACAAAAGGAAATCCGGGTTACGGGGTGAGTTGTAAATCTATCTTATACGTCTGTTGAGGTTTAATTAGCAGTTGAATATAATGCCAGTGATGCAATTTATTTGAACACATCCAACCCTTTTGAAAATATGCAATAATGCATGAAGTGCATCCCCCCCCCTTCTTTTTTTTTTTTTTTTTTTTTTTTTTTTTTTAAAAGAAGGTATTGAGACATATTTGATTATATGCTCATATGCCTTGATGTTTTTTTTTTACTATTAAAACTATAGGTAGGCTATTAGGATATCCTCTTTAACTTGTAATTTTCTTCAATTTCAAACACTGACGAGCATTCTAAAAATAAGGTTCTTTTGTCACGTCTGTCAAGATTGGTACTATAAGATTGAAATTTACACTGACAGGGCATATTTTCTGGTGATTCCTCCTCCTCCTCGCTGTCTTGTTATTTTACTGTTATAATGATTAATTTTTTCAATCAGGACAACAAAAAGACCGGTCCCATTGGAGCACTGCCTTTTTTACTCTGGAGAACTGTACAAAATTTGTGAGAGGGAAATATTTCTGCCTCAGGGTTTGAAAGCTGCTAAAGATGCTTCAAGAAAAAAGCTTTTGACTGCTGGTGTTAGTTCTGGACCAAAGCCAGGGATTTCAGCTGGTCATGACAATGCTCGAGGTCAAAAACGAGAAAATACATCTCGAACTAAACAGCATGGAGCTAATTTCTCTGGAACTGGGAGTGGCTATCACAACAATGGCACTGGCCAAAGCAGATGGAGAGCAGAAGCTTCAATGTGGTTGATGCTTATTAACAAACTCTCCAAAAAGTCCTTACTACCTGTAAGTTTATTATGCTCTCTCTCTCTCTCTCTCTCTCTCTCTCTCTCTCTCTCTCTCTCTCTCTATCTATCTATCTATCTATCTATCTATCTATATATATATATATATAAATTGCACAAAGATTTTCAATTGAGGAAACAATTAGAA
Organism: Trifolium fragiferum; assembly: GCA_954870985.1. Classification (NCBI taxonomy): domain Eukaryota; kingdom Viridiplantae; phylum Streptophyta; class Magnoliopsida; order Fabales; family Fabaceae; genus Trifolium; species Trifolium fragiferum. Next base: position 8,301,074 of record OX940794.1, read on the forward strand.
ATTACTTATTGATCCACCTAAGTAGCTAATTTTTCCTATATTAGAAATATATTTTAATTTTTTTTGTGTGATTTTCTTATATTTATTACCGAGTGCTACTAGTTGGTGATCATGTTTTAACTTTCAAGTAGTTCTGGCATTTCCAATGCTCCTATATTATTATTTGATTAATTTACAATCCCCAATACACACTTTTTTTATTTGGTCCTTGAAAAAAAGTTAAGGATCCAATTGAAACAAATTTTAGCGACTCATTTGACAACTACTAAATTCGAAAAAAAATTGAGAACTTCTTTTATTTTTTATGTTAACCAATACATCATTATTAATATTATTTTTAAATCTTAATTGTGAATTTGAAACTTTGATTTGGGAGAACAGGTGATTATATTTTGTTTTTCTAAGAATCGATGTGATAAATCAGCTGATGGAATGACTGGAACTGACCTCACTAGTAGCTCAGAGAAAAGTGAGATCCGTCTTTTCTGCGACAAAGCGTTTTCACGACTGAAGGGATCTGACAGAAATTTACCACAGGTTAGTTCATATATACCTTAATATTTATCCAATTGAGCTAGGCTTCTAATTACATTATATATGCAGGTTGTTCGAGTCCAAAATCTTCTTCGCAGAGGGATTGGAGTACATCATGCTGGCCTTCTTCCAATTGTAAAGGAAGTTGTTGAAATGCTATTTTGCCGTGGTGTTATCAAGGTGACATGGAATTTTCATTTTGTTGTATGACATTCATGTTTTGTTTGGTTAGATTTTACTTTTAGCCAGCTGTGCGTCAAAGATGCAGCAAACTGTTTTCTATTTCGAAAGTAGTAGGTTTCCACTTTTTTTTTGCTTTTTGGTTGTCAAATTATTTTAACATTTGTGCATGACTTCTTGACTCATTTATTGTTTAGGTCTTGTTTTCAACAGAGACATTTGCAATGGGGGTCAATGCACCTGCTAGAACGGTGAGTCTTTTTAAGTGTTACAGCTAAAATCGGTGGCGCATTTCGAAATTCAAATGTGTTTTTGAAAAGCTCAACTAAGTCTAATCAAATTTTGAACTTGCTGGCCTAACTAAGTCCATGTCTGCTCATTTGACTGATCATCACACTATTACAAGGGGCTGTTAATGCATTGATCGAAAGGTTTGATATATGGTTCATGTTGAGTCTCAGATTAACTTTAAGATCTGTTTGAAGTAAAATGAGGTTGCAGTTCTTATATTTCTTTTTATTAGTGAGTGTCCTTTGTGTTTGTAATGAAGGAAGCTCCAAGAAAAGTATACAGAGAAAAATAAAACTTCTGTATTGAACTGTATTACAGATTACCAGAGTACCCACTTATAGAGTTGGTGAAGCCAGGGTCACACCTAAATAACTAACTAATCAGTTAAGCAGTTATAACTGCTAATTGAATCAGAAACTTAAAGCAGAAATGCAGTGCGAAAATAGGGGTAGATAAATGAAGTTTTGTTAGATGGAAAAACACTACAGAAATCTTTGATATCACATAATCTTGTTTAACATAGACTGCATTTATATTCTCTTGCAGGTAGTCTTTGATACTGTAAGGAAGTTTGATGGTAAGGAATTTAGGCAGTTACTACCAGGAGAATATACTCAAATGGCAGGTCGTGCTGGCAGAAGAGGACTTGATAAGATTGGTACTGTCATTTTGATGTGTCGCGATGAGCTCCCAGAAGAGAGTGATTTAAAACATGTTATTGTTGGAAGTGCAACTCGTCTTGAATCTCAATTTCGGCTAACCTATATTATGATCTTGCATCTCCTTCGAGTTGAAGAATTGAAGGTGTGCATAGCAATCATTCTAAGTGTTTTCTCTAAAATATTATGACAATGGTGGTGAAGATACCATAATTAATAGGGTCATGGTAAACAGTTCTGGGGCATTGTTTGTTAAACATACTAAAAAAGGAAATAAAAGATAAAACTAATGTTAGTAAGATAACTTTTTACACTTTTAAGATATTTAATGCACAAGTTCCAAGACAAACTTTCCTTATTAATATGTTTAGCATTTTCCTAATTAATAATGTCGGAATAATTGAGCAGAGGAGCAGCTTGGATAATTTAAATTCCTTTCCAATTTAAACATATAATTAGATCATTCGGAAAAACTTTTGATGAATAATTCTTCCATGAAAGGTGGGATAAATCTATTGGGAGTGCAAACAAGACAGGAGAAAAAGCTTCATTGTATATTGAACTCTCAGAAAAGAAGAAAGCTGAAAAATTAATTGAAAGATGGAGTCCCACATGGTTTTTTATACAAACTTACAACAATCAACTAACAAAATTGCATAACTAATCAACTGACTTGAGTATGCATATATCTAGTCTAACTCAAACAGTTACTTATCTTGAAACTCCCCCTTTAAGTTGGGTCCTCTCGTATTGAGAGAACCCAACTTGGAATTCAACTCTGAAAACTTTGAAGCTGGTAAAGCTCTATGTAGTCAGTGGCAGATTGTGGAGTGTTTTGGCCATTCTCTAAAATCCTATGGGGGTGAAGCAGGTGGCCGTATGGCTGCTACACCAAAGAGGATGTATGCGAGGTAGCTCCTGGATCAAAGATCCAATTGTCAGAGTTAAAAACTTATTTGACTTGGTAAAAGAAAGGGACATACAGATGGATTTGGAAGGATTAACTTGATATTGTATATCCAATGTTGCTCCAGCAGTCGAGCCAATTGAGCTTGCAAAAGAGTCAACAGATGCTGGCATTGTTTAGGAGAGAAACCAACATCTGGTTCTGGTGCCATAATGGAATTGGTATCCAGTAACTTTGATTGACCTTAAAAATTGAAACAGTTGTCCCTTGCATGTCCCCATGTATTGTATGCCACATTAAGCACATATTGGCTCATCCAACCTGCCATTCTTAGATTATGCAGATTGATTACCAACAACATATGCTACAGAACTTCAGTAAAACACTCCTATCATCTTGGTACCACTGTACTATTCAGTAAACCACTAAATAACATCGAATCAAGGTGCAGTTAGAGACTCAACCATACCAAAATTGTGAAAAACCCATTACTAACTGCTATAACTAATGTCATTTAATGTTAGCACATTTAGCTCTCTTGATGAATTGTTACCAAGTTGTGCAAAAAATTGGCTTGCAGGTAGAAGACATGCTTAAAAGAAGTTTTGCAGAATTCCATGCTCAGAAAAAACTTCCGGAAATGCAACAGCTTTTGAAGCGAAAGCTTAATCAGCCTACAAAGGTTATTGAGTATGTAAATTATCCCTTCTCTTCAATACCGTTGTTTCAGGCTTAAGTTGATTTCTCTTTATAATAGAATCTTGCTGTCACACTATGATGTTCATTCATACTTTTAGAAGTTTGGCAGTTCCTGAATGATAGCATGGTGAGTGAGTGGGCAGATGTTCACATAATCTGATGCAAAGATGAAGTAAATACAATTTTAGATATAAAACCATTAATTAATTTTCAGTTAATAACTTAAGCTTTGGGACAATTGGTTCATCTGTGTTGGATTGTTGGTGGTTATTCTTCAACGTTTTCATTTGTCAATTTGTGTTGCCTTTGTATGGTGACTAAAAAGGTTGACATAGTGCTTCTGGCTTAATGGAGATATTTGAATCTGACTATTTCACTTAACCATTCACAAGAGATTTTTAAGTATATTTACAAGAGAACAAAGAGAAACACGATTCCATAATATCAGAATCATATTGACATAAGTTATATAAGGAAACTATGAGAGCCTAATGAAGATGAATGAATAGCAGCGTAATCATAAACAAAACTCCCGCTCAAGTTGGAGCATATATTTTAGATGCATCCAACTTGTTACAAATGTAGGCTATCCTAAGACCCAGTAAAAAATTAGCAAGAGGGTTTTCAGCAGGAAGAGGGATGAACTTAATATTTAGAATCATAGGGAATCATTATAACAGTAAACTGTCTAGTAGGAAATTAATCGTAATAGAAGTGGGTAGGAATAAGGGAAGAGAGAGTAACTGTCTACTTGACAGTAAATTCTAATAAAAATGGATTGGAAGAGTGAGGACATGGGATTTGGTATGGAATTTCAGTGGCAAGAGAGTGTTTTCTGGAGATAGTGGAGCTCGTTTAATCTGTTAAAGGATATTAACATGCATTAGTATACTTCGAAGTTTTTTATTTTTCTATTTAAATAAGGTCTATTCTGCTAATGGCACATTAGTACCCTTTAGAAAGGACATGTTATTAGGAACCATGATTAATTTGGATGATTCATGATGTCTTACGAGAAGGATTACTATTAATATTAATTGTTACCTGTTAATTTAATTTATTTTTTCTTTATAAATCTGAACATATGTCTGTAGTTTACAAGCATGCTGTTTTTTTCATTCAGATGTATAAAGGGTGAGCCAACTATTGAAGAGTACTATGATTTATATGCGGAAGCTGAAGTATACAACAACCAGATATCAGAGGCAATTTTGCTGTCTCCTAATGCCCAACAATTTCTCAATACTGGAAGAGTTGTTGTAATAAAATCAGAATCAGTGAGTTCTTGAATTCAATTTTTACATTTGTATTAAAGGAAATAAAGGTTGAATTTGATATGCCTTTTGGAGTTGATTATATCATTTGAAGAGTGCTTGATATTGATGTTATTCCATCAAAATTAGTCCATGTTTAATATGTAGAGTCCTAAACATGAGAGAGTATGTTGGAAGTCCCAAATTAACTAGTGATAATCTAGGTAGTGCTTATAAGGTTGTGAAAGATTATATGCAGATTTTGTGGGGTTATAAATTAGACCCAAACCCAACTTCTAAGATGGTATTAGAACTATCCTAGATATGCTATTGGGCTACGATCTATGTTTATTCTGCCCACATTTGTTCATGTTTTAGATGTTCAGGCGTGGATGTAAGGGTTTATGCAATGCATATTCTTCTTGCATTAGTCCATGCTTCAGATGTGTAGTCTTGAGCATGAGGAGATGTGTTCAGAGAGTCTCATATGAAATAAATATATGACTTAGGTAGTGCTTTTGAGGCTTGTGCAGTCCTCACCTTGCAACTTGAATTTGTCCAGTTGAGTTAGTCCCAGGGCCAAATTCTAAGATCATAAAAAACTTTTCAATTCTTTACTATTATTGTTCTTCTAAATGCAGTGTATTTTATTTATTCCTTTTTTATTATAAACTAGCGACTTTTATTGATCAAAAGCTAATATTTGGCACAAGAAAAAGCCAAATATTAGACCATAGAATTACAAACCAACCAGAGATGGGGCAAGTCTGCTAAGTACGAACTCCCAAAAAATTAAACTACTTGTCATAACTTTCAGAAGCACTCAAACAAGCAGCAGGATTTATCAGCCATTATAACACGGGATTTATCACTCATTGATTTAAGATTCATAATACATCTAAATGTACTTCCTATATATAAGAGTGGTCCTAGTTTGATGGATATGTACTTCCTATTATTATTATTACTTTTTTTTTCAATATTATACCATAAGTCTATAATTTCTTCACGGCCCTTGGTCCTTAACAAACTTTTAGGCATAGATAAGGTGTACTACTTGAGTTGTAATATGTTCATGTAATGTTTAAAAGTTTGAATCTTTAGTAGATATTGAGCTCCTTGACACATTAATTGGTGCTTAATCTGTATCACAATTGATTGATTTACAGGCCCAGGACCACTTGCTTGCTGTGATTGTCAAAACTCCTTCTCCAAATAATAAACTGTACATTGTTTTTGTTATTAGACCTGACATGCCATTCCCAGTGGAGAATGCCTTGAGTGGTGGCAATTCACAGGATAAAAGCAGTACATTTGACCAAGGTTTTTTTGTAATGCCAAAATCAAGACGTGGTCTTGTAGATGAATATACTACATCTGTTTCTGCTCGCAAAGGAAAAGGTGTCATCAACATCAAATTGCCTCATCGTGGTTCTGCCTGTGGAATGAGCTATGAAGTCCGTGAAGTAGATATTAAAGAATTTCTATGCATATGCAGCAGCAAAATTAAAATTGACCAAGTTGGACTTCTTGAAGATGTCAGCAGTTCTGTTTATGCAAAGACTGTTCAGTTACTCCAGGATTTGAAATCAGATGGAAATAAGTATCCTCCAGCTCTGGATCCTGTGAAAGGTATTACCATTTCTATGTTTAAAGATTTATTGTGTCCACTTTTTATAGATAACAAGTGGATCACGTTTGGCCAAAGAAAAGTTTTCAAAATAATAAAGTTGCAAAAGCGTGAGGAGACATGATTATTATGAAATAGATTTTTTTGTCAAATGATTTATAACAAAATCTCTCCCATCTGGAACATTTTTTTGAACAACCCATCTAGAACATTGATGTTTCTAGAGCTTAGGTGTTGTGCGTCCTCATTTGGGTGGAATGTCTTATTTTATTTTAATACTTTGGTTACCTACTGTTATTTAAAAACGTATGTGAGAGCAAACTTATGTCGAGCATTTTAAAAATTCTGTATTTTTTTACTGAAAAATTTGAATTTAAGGGTGGATAAGGAGCTTTGGAGCCTATCAAAATAAGCTAAAAACAGTTTATGGACATGTCTAAACTTTTTTTTTTGGAGGTTAACATGTCTAAACTATTTTTATAAGCTCTTATAGATACTTAAACTAAGTGCTTACATGAGGATACGTCAAATAAGTTCTTTTAATTGTTTCTTACCTTAAGCTAATATTGTTTAATTTATTTTCCTTTTCCTTTTTTATAGATCTAAAGTTGAGAGAGGTGAAACTTGTGGAAACATACCGTAAGTGGACTAAGTTATTGGAAAAGATATCCCAGAATCAGTGTAATGGGTGTATAAAATTGGCAGACCACCTCAAGTTAGCAAAAGAGATAAAAGCACACAAAGAAGAAGTCTGTGCCCTTCAGTTTCAAATGTCAGATGAAGCACTTCAACAGATGCCGGACTTTCAGGGCCGGGTATACCACATTAATTATTTTTCAGTTCTTCTTGTAAATAGATTTTGATATTTTGTTTTAGGACTAATTTTATGGTGACTTCTATTTCGTTTTATTCTCTCCAGATAGATGTTCTAAAGGAAATTGGATGCATTGATGAAGACCTTGTTGTTCAAATGAAAGGCCGGGTTGCTTGTGAGATGAATTCTGGGGAGGAATTGATATGTACTGAGTGCTTGTTTGAGAATCAGCTTGATGAACTGGAACCAGAAGAAGTAGTGGCGTTAATGTCTGCTTTTGTGTTCCAGCAGAAGAATACATCTGAGCCTTCACTCACACCCAGGCTGTCTGCTGCAAAAAATAGGTAAATTTCAGTTGTCTTTATTTTTATTTAATTAGGTCTTCATAAGAAAAGCATTCAACAAATCCTTCTTAATCATTTTTATAACGTACCATCTGTTATCACTTTGCCTTCCTGCGGCTTCAAAATTCTGATTGGAATCAACATATGGATTCTAACATGTATTTTTACAGATTGTACAAAACAGCTATAAGACTAGGAGAGCTTCAAGCACAGTTTAATCTTCCTATAAGCCCAGAAGAGTATGCCCAAGAAAATCTCAAATTTGGTCTCGTTGAAGTGGTTTATGAATGGGCAAAGGTTACCTTCTGCAGAAAATAACACTATTTAGTTCTATAATTTCATCACTGATTTATGGCGTGACTAATAAGCCAAACCATAACTTTGAATGCAGGGCACTCCTTTTGCTGAAATATGTGAACTTACTGATGTCCCTGAAGGTTTGATAGTGAGGACCATTGTCAGGTTGGACGAAACATGTCGAGAGTTCAAAAATTCTGCAGCTATTATGGGTAATTCTGCGCTCTGCAAAAAAATGGAAATTGCTTCTAATGCAATAAAGCGTGACATTGTATTTGCAGCTAGCTTGTATGTTACTGGCGTATGATCATTTATTTAACACTTGAATTAATGTTTATTTGAGCTCTGGTGCAGTGCATATATCAAGTGATGCTTTTGTATATAATGAATTCTTTGCGTATCATATATGCTACTTCATTATGCACATTACATTTTCATTTTTTAAACTTAAAACAATCCAATGAAAAAAACAAAAAACCAAACTAAATCACAAACATTGCACTTACCACTCATTACATTATTCCTCACATTTCAATTGTTACGTATCTGTCATTTGTTCTTGCATGAATTTAGTGTTTAGAGCAATGTTTTCATAATCAGACCGAATTAGCCAATTGAACTAGGAACCATATTTGGGATCAGTTTGGTTAGACAGCCAAAATTGCAAGTCTGAAATGAGTGTACAGAACTCAAGTTTCATGCGTCAAAAAAAAAAAAAAAAAAAAAAAAAAACTCAAGTTTCAGTCTACTCAAAAACCTAAAATTACTGGTGAAAAAAATCATTTGAGCGCGGCAAAAAAATTTTAGAGTTAAAACCACCTTAGTGACTTATATGTATGACCCTTTTACATAACTTTTATTATTTACATGTTATCTGACAAAACTTAGAGGATTTAACGATTACAAATACAAAATTTAAGAGATCTCTAAATACATTTTAAGCCAGCATTTTTTGCTCTGTATAGACTAGTTTGGCGCGCGTCAGGGAAAATCGAACCTAAGACGTTGAGAGAAACAAATTCTAAGGTCTAAAACCAAGATCAATCGGCGAATCCAAGTGGGTTTATTTGGACCAATTTTAATTGGTAAAGCCTACTCTATCCTTTGACAATTTGAAGATATTTGTCCAATAATCAATGATAACATGTAACATCCATAACTAATTTGTGATCAACTTTTATTTCACAAACATATTCTTATTGGTTGATGGATAAAGTTTTCCAAATTATCATAGAAAGAACCATTTTAATTTGTTCTTTGACAACTACTTTCATATTTGTGTGGTAAGTCAACACCATTAACATTGTTGTATCATATTGTATGAAATAGTTTTATGCTCGAATGAAATGGATCATAACAGAATTAAAAGTACGGTTGTTGCAGAGTTTTTATCGAGATTGTGGGTGTGCCGATAGTTATTCTAGTAAGATTTTTTTTCTTTTTGTCGGTAGATAAGATAAAATGGCAAGTTCACGTAAATTTATAGCTCATTTGTTAGGAGTTGGATATTTTGATATTAAGGAAAATGCTAACGAGTGCCCTCGGGGCACTCCTTAAGCACCTTAAATAGTAAGTTTTAGTAAATTTTTTATGAAAATGTGTGAAGTCAGCGCATTAGAAATTAGAATGATTTACTTTTTGAATACATAATTTCTTTAAATAGAAAGTTCAAAGAGTGTCTCGGAAACACTTGTTAACAATACCTTTTTTAATAATGGGCATATATAAGACCATTAACATCTAGAAGATTCAAGAAGCGACACTTATCATCATTGATGTTTTAAACATTTTTATCGACATGGTGCACTGCGGACCACGCTCATATTTGAATGAGTTTAATTGTTGTCATTTGTGTATTGTCAGTAGAAATTTATTTTATACATACATTCAGTAGTGTGTTGCCACATTCATTAAATTATTTAATAAATATGACACGTCATGTGTTTTAAAACACATTAGTTACATGATGAATCAATATATTATTTGATGCATGTGTAAAATAAATTTACACTGATAATGTATATAAATTAAACTCTGCAATCCACATAATTCACATGATATGCGATAAACATTAACTAAAAATTTGGATAAATTCGCATGATATATGAATAATCTCCTATGTTGTTATCATTGCTAATGAAGATGGAGATCTTGATTTTTTGAAAGATTTTGGAATTGATGAAATTTTAGGGTTTTATCGAAATGAAGATTCTAGGTTTTTAAGTTTTTAACAGAGGTGTAACATATTCTAAAAATTATAAGTGTTAGCAATATTTCTTAAAAGAATGAAAAATGACAATAAATAAAAATATGGAAAAATGGTATTTTTCTTAAGTGGGTGTGATAACAAGGACCTGGATTCCACGCTATAGGAAATTACATTGAAGTGGATATCAATCGTTGATTTGAAAATTGACGGTTCAAATTTTAAAATTAATTTATAAGATAGATTAATCTCAGTTAAGATCAGATGGTCCAAAATAGTTACATTGTTATGCTCTAATTGCAAGAAATAATCAACGTAACATAAGAGTTTGATTTTAAGAAACAAAGTAACATTCACACTAGAGGAATACAACCGAGGTGATGATCTTGTAGCTCGTTATTAATTTCCTTTTTCTATTGGTTTAATAGAACTCTTTACCGATATATTTGCAATTTTTTCCGCTTCTTTTCCTGTTTTGATGTGTCCGTTTCTTTTTTTTTCAACATCAATTTTCATTCATTATTTAGCTCACTCTCGCTCTCTTCTGTAATTCCATCCTCATTCATTCACTGTATACATTTCTCTTTCTCGCTTATTCTTATAAACTCGCACCATCACCATAATCTTGCTCGAACGTCATTCATGGATCCTGAGTACTACTATCGTTATATGTATAGATCTATATATCTATCTATCTATCTCTCTCACTACTTTTTCATTTTCTCTTTTTTTTTTTTTTGGATCTCTCATTGACTAACAACTTATTATGGTCTAAGTTTTTTTTACTAACTTTTTTTCCTTTTTTTATCTGTTGTTGTTGAAGGTTTGCATGCTACGTCTATGATTATCTTATCAAAAGCAACATGCACCAAACTGCTGAGGTTTTCAGGAATGAGGCCAATCTTCAATTTAATCCCAATTATCCTCAGAGTATGTAACATATGTATTTTATTATTCTTTTAAATTATTATTAGATTCTATGATATTCAAGCTTGTATGTTGTTGATGTAGATTTCTTTGCTTATCATTTTGCTTCCTTTTATCATAAATTAATTCACTTTATTGTTAGTTGTTTAATATTTTAGTGCACACAATATATCCTGATGAGTTATATTTCATTGAAAAGATATGCCAATAATCCTTTTCCATTGACATCATCGTTCTATTTTTTCAAAAATGAATTATAAAATTAATTTGACTGGTTTTTTTTATTATATTTTCATTGACTACTTTTTAGTAAAATTCTTAAATTTTGGTTGAAATTATATTTTCAAGACATTTTAAAATACAAAATTATTTATGAAATAAATGTAAGCAAATACTTTTTTTTTCAATTGATAACAAAGTCAAATCAATTCATATTTGTTTGAGATAATATTAATTTTAATTATTTTTTTTAAAGGATTAATAACTTAATTTTAAAAATAGTAGAATATGAGATTTTTTATCAAATGAGTTTCTTTTTCTATAGTTTAGATGATAGTCTTCATAACCTTACACTTACACTGGACATTGATATATTGGAATGTATATAGTTTTTTGACCCTCTTTTTAACTCCATAAAAATATAATCCTATAATGAAATAGTTGGTATGTAATTTGGCGTGACATTTCATCATCAAATATATAATCAATATGCTAATATTTTAAGATCATTTTTCAGTTTTTTAATTGGAGATCATTTTATAGTCACACTCACAGTCTCACACACACACATTCAAGTCATACAATATACATTGTCAAAAAAATAAAAATACAATAAAATGAGATGATTGGTTTATTAATTGACAAGGAATAAATACATGGAACAACTCAAATTGTAAAAAAAAAATTGTTTGACTAAAACTTAAATTTCAAAGTTGAATAATTATATATTATATTCTGTCAAAAAAATTAATTACTAGTATATATTATATAAATTATATAAGTTTACTTTTACTAAATAAATTATATAATACTACATTAATTTTTATGATCACGATTACAAATTACTTTAATAATATCGTTTATTGTTTCTTTTTTTGGTTGGTCCAAATTGTTTCTTCCTAAAAGTTGTTACAAGTCGTTGACAAAACAATTAAATGTAATTTTGCCAGCGACTTGTAACAAAAAAAATCATAAAATCATATTTCTTGTAGATATGCACATTTGGTATATGTTCTTTTGTTATGATTTTTATTTTTTTTAAATTTGGATGTATTTCTAATTTGTAAATATTTTTACCAATAATTATTTTATAGTGATTTTCTCTCAATTTTTTTATCGATAGAAATCTATCGTAACTCATGCATCCGTCCCAATTTGATTGAGTCGGTTTGACTAAGTGTACTATTCACATATTTTGCTTTAATCTTATTTTTTACTAATAAATAAAAATAAATATTACCATATAAGATGTTGTTGGATTCATCCCAATGAATATTTTTAAAATATCAAATTTTTATAATTTTTACTATTATACAATTAAAAATATTAATCGTCGAAGTTCTATATTGATATGCGTGCAGCAGTCAAATGACTCAATCTTTTTAGGACGGAAGGAGTACTATGTAATATTATCATTTATGGGACACAAACTCTTAATTGTAATCAAAAGTAGAGGAAGTTTTATATAGACACAATTATTTAGGTAGACTCATACAAATATAAAAAATTAAAAGAAAAATAATTTTGTCGTATTAATTTATATCACCTGAATTCTCTAACACTATTTATTTATTTATATTTGTCCCTATTTACTCTAAAAGTATATATTTTTCTTCTTTTCAGCAATAATAGATGTACCCGAGGGATATTTGCTACAATGGTGGTTGTACAATAACTATCTAAATGTAGGTTACACTATTAGCAAGCTCTTTATAGAATAAAATGGACTTTTTGGGTCATTTCAATTTAATTTATCAATGTAAATATGTACTCTAGTTAATCTCATTCATTTTGGGTTATCACAGGAGACACAAGCCTTCGGGTATGCTTCTCAAGATGAACAATATTTCATTAATGGAGCAGAAATGAATCAATTGCCTGAAAATATTACTCCAACTCCTGGTATGTTTCTTAATCTTACCTAAATTAGATAATTACGTACTACATCAATCATACATATGTTAAATGGGATACCTCTTAGTCATGTGTTCAATCATGTCCAATGAGTTTTGTGTTTGATCAAGTCCCAATGTGCAAGTATATTAAAAATTAAAGATAAATATGATAGCCTTTCAAAATTTTCATTTGTTATATACTTTTAATGAATATTTTAATATTTTATTGCATTTTTTATTTGGTTAAAAATATTCTCAATTGCCTATTCTTGTAAAAAAAATAATTCATTACCTTACATTTTTTTGGGTTAAACCTTACATTTTGTGTAACTGTCGATCACATTTAATATTTTCACTACATTACATGTTATACTTTTAATGAATAATTTTTTTTATGAAATATTCTTAAAACATTAACAAAATTTTTTTATTGAATGGCAATTTTTTTTTTTTTTTGGTACACAAGATAAATACATTTATAAAATTTATTCCGTTTGAAAAATTTCCTTCAATTTTTGCGTCACATTCAATATTATCATATTTCATGAGTAATTTTTATTTGTACTATGTGGTGCACGTGTCTACCATGGGTGCCTTGACAAGACTCAACTGAAAATTATTCAATTTTAACTAAATTTTCCAGGAAAAAAAAAAGAATTAAAGTTTCATATATATTAGAAAAAATATTTTATGTTTTCAGTGTGATTAAATTAAAATGAATCAATAAGCTAAAATAAGTTTAATTTCACATGGAAAAAACTAATTATGTAAAGTTTAGAAGTCCTAGCTCAACTGATAAAATATTAAAATTGTTAGGCCGGACGTTGTAATCCGAATTCGAACCCGAAATCTTACAATTATGTGTAAGTTTAATTTCAGTGAAAAAAAACTAATCACGTAAATTAATTGTATAAAGTCAGCCATTATAGATACTAATATTTTTATTACATTATTTATATTAAAATTACTACAAGGATAAATTAAAAATATTGAATTGAAAAGGCTATAGCGAGTATTTTATAATAAGTTCACAAAAGGTTATACTCATGGAAGATAATAGATAGATTTATTTTTTATCCTATATATTCCGTTTGATTCATAAAATAGAAAGTATTGGACGGAACAAAATGGTATAAGATAGGATAAAATTGTATCGGAGAAAGATAGAGAGATAAAAAATTGTATATTAAAATATAAAAGGAATATTTTCGTATTTTTTATAGTTGTACCGTGGATAAAAAGTTGTCCTGTTGTTTAGTGGGGGAATTTTTGTCCTGTCTCTTGCTACCTCTTTTGTTCAGTCTCACATTCAATTTCTAAATCAAATAGGATACAACAAAAGTTGTACTGTACAGTTCTCTGTTTTTTAGCAGATCAAATGCACCATATGATGTATTCTATATTCTTATAGCACTAAAAAATTCATTACAAATATCAGAATATAATGTATTAATTAAAATGATATATCATGATTCTGTATGCATATCTAATACAAGACAAATATTTTATGCAATCATCCTCCCAAAAATAATAGTAGTTATAAAATCAAATATTTTTTAGAAGGAACATAAAGAACTATAGAATTATGAAAATAGTAGAAATGAAAAAACAAATATTCAAAAGATAACATGTTAATTAATTTATTTTTACTCAAAATAATAGGTTGCTTGATTATATATCATTATTATTATTTTGCAGAATTCAACACACAGAACAATTCAGAGTCATTTGAGGAGGTAAAGTTTTTAATTCTTCTCAAAACATTAAAGCGGACTCAATAATTGTTATGTATTTCTTTAGATGTATATATAATTCAACTTTTATATATATTTTTTTTAATAGGAGATTGGTGAAGTACCGTTGCTTTACTTTCCAGCCTCTTATATAGAGACCTATGGTCCACAGTCACAACTTCTACTACCATCTCCAACTTCTAATGTCAATGGCAATGCTACACTTCAAGATCAAAATACTGCGATCCATGAGGTAAAATTTCACATTAACATAAATAAGTTGAGTGTTTGAAAGTTCAAACTCTAACTCTGAATATATAATGTGATTTTTCTACCGACTGAACTAAATTCACAGAAAGAATCTCCTACGTAGTATTATTTTTAATGTGATAAAAAGGTTGTATGCACATTTTTAATATCATGACATGGCTATTTTATTTTTTGTATTAAATATTTTTACAGGAAATGGATCCGACGATAGAGCATTTAATAAGTTCATTTTGGAGTGAAGAAGAGCATTTTGATGTGGGAGAGATACTAAGTACAAATGAATATGCTGGTACCATTTCAAATTCACCAATGTCAATTGATAATGATGATGGTGGAATACATTGAAATCTATTCACCAAGGTAATTCTTTTTTCTAGCTCGAGTGTGTCCACATAACATTGTTCTATGAAAAATTATGTTTTGTTTGTTGTACTTTAATTTCACTTTATTCAAATTAATTTTGCTTGCAAAATTTGAATCTAATGATGAAGAATATTTCAGTAGTTCAAAATTGTAATAAAATCAACATTAATAACAAAGAATTCAATTGTTTAACATTGATTATTGTTGTGTTGGATTGGATCAAACCAGTTGCTGCATCATGGAGGATTTGTTGAGAAGGTGATTAGCTGTTTGGAGGATGCTGAGTCTAGATTATGTAATATTCTGAATTGGTTAGATGTTTGTGGTACTTTAACAAATATTGTTGATGATCATGTTTTGCAATTTGGGTATTCATACTTTTTGGCAAAGATGTAATCAGATTATTGTGCGGTGGTGTCACACTGTTACTGGTGTGGTAGAAGACTAGGAAAAAAGATTTTGCTTGTGTTTTCTTTTGAACTTCTTGTATTGATCTTGTTTTGGTACACATTGAGTGTGGTTTCGTTCCTTCATAAAGTTGTTTAATTATGAAGATAAGCAAATTATTGTTAAAATCGTGTTTGAACTCGTAAAATCGTCTGATTTTATATTTTTAGGTATATGTTTTAAATCGGATGTAAATTAGTTTTCTGGTAAACTCGTGAAAAAATGATTTTACATTGAGTTAACTCGGTTAAACTCGCTGAAATCGTATAAACTTGCACGAGTTTACTTTTTAAAGGTCAAATTTTATTTTGCCCATCTGTCAAAACAAACAACTTTTTTTAACGTTTCTCACTCCCACCTTCAATTATTTTGGTATTTGGTTGAAATATTGAAGATCTTTTATCATCTGAAGGAATTTGATGATATTAGAGATAAACATAGTGATGAAGTAACCTTGTAGGAGAAATTCTCACCCCACCTTCAATTAACTTTTTTTTTGTCAAATAGTTCGGTGGCTAGAAATTTCACTCTTAAGATGGGTAAGTAGGATGACCAGTGTTCAAACCTCGATCCTTTACATATATAATGCATTGTCCTATCAATAGAGTTAAACTCACGAGACAATATTAATTTTTTTATGATATTATATTAGTATAAATGTCATGTTTATAATAATTTTCATATTATTTTAATTTTTGATAAACTCGTATGATTATACTATTCGAATTTACAACGAAATTAGTTGAGGTAAAAACTCAATTCTTGCAACCAGGACAATATGACCAGGATTAGAGGGGTTTGGATCACAATCCAAAACATCAATTGTGGATGGTTTTGGTTGAAGATATCATATATTAATCTCATATGGATATGGATACCCATGCTATAAACCATCAATTGTGGATGGCCTTTGTTTATCATTTAATTTAACGCAAGGTATATTTATTTTCGTTCATATATTTGTAGCATCTCCAATTGTCATATTTTTATAAGATTTATTTTGAGTTGCATACACTATTAACAAATAGTTCCTACAAGTTTTCTGAGAATTAGAGGACTAAGACAAAAATAAATAAAATATTTCCTATAATATTATATATTATTTATATAACTCGTACACATTTTACTCTAATGAAGAAAAAGTATGCAATTTATACACATTTGCAGTTAGACTCAAAATTGAGGTTTGTAAATTACCTCTTCCAAGCTTTTTTATTTTTTATTAGATCATACAGGTCAAATTCGAATGCAAAAGACTACTTGGAAATAACGGCATGATATACGGTCATTTTAACAATTCTATTTATTTTTTTATATAAAAAAAATCTATTATTTTGTTACATATATTGGAGCGAATAAGATTAATTTGAACTTAAGATATCGTGTATGTTATCTAAATTCTCACTACTAAATTAAATCTAGCTTTATTTTAACAAATCTTTATTCCAACATATAGTAGTACTATGATATGTGGTTTTTTAACGCTTAATGAGTAATTTGTTGTACTATAAAATCATATCAAAATCAATCAGAGTGGCGCAGCGGAAGCGTGGTGGGCCCATAACCCACAGGTCCCTAGATCGAAACTAGGCTCTGATAAAAATGAGAATTTTTTTCAAAATTTTTAACAATTTTATCCATCAAACTATATATTTTTTCTTTTTTCCACTATTTTTCCCTTTTCAATATTTAACGCCCAAACTTCTTTTTTCAAATCCAAAAGCCTAATATTGTTGTTGTTTTAGAGTATTACGATTTACTAGCATGCTTTTTATCAACAGAATAAATTAGTAGTTAGTTTTAGAGAATACAAAATGAATACTAACGAACAAGTATACATATCCCAAGTTTCCAACACAATAACCTTCAACCAAAATCACAAACATTTTATTCAATATTTGGTTTACAACTTAAATACTTCTTAAAATACCCCACAATCTTAAATAAAAATTCTCTGATCATACAATGCAAACATGAATCACTACTCCATTTCAGCTCTCACTCCTTTTAGGTTTGTCTGAATTGGAATCCTCCTGAATCATATATTCAAACCAGAGCAAAAAATTTACAACATGGATATGAATAAACAACAACGATATTCATACACACAGTTGTTTCCTACACCCGCGACACCTAGTTAATGATGTTGAAAAATGTGATTAATTTAGTTGAGTAAATGGTTAAGCGAATTCACAGTCAAAATTGTGGTTAATTCGTCTACTTGATTAATCATAATTTTGCATGTGATTAACAGGTGTCGCATCGGATGTGTAGAAATTAAAATTGAGTGTGTATGAAAATTGATGAACAAAATCTACCCTAATGTAAAATAGTACCTCGGCGAAAGGAGCAGGAACCCAATCATTGGTTGCTGGGTTACCCTTGGTAGAGTGATGGCAGTCATGAGTGTCATTATCTGGTTCTATATGGAAGCTTGTGTCACTTTTTTCAACTTGAATAAACCCTTTTCCTGTCTACGGTGAAAGTAAGTACATATTCAGGCCAATTCTAATATGGACCACTTATTCAAGTGGTCCATGGTGGACCAACGCTATAACGAATACGAATTTTACAAAATCGACCGTTGGATTGAAAGTTTATATCATATAGATCATCCACAGAAAAAATTAGAAAATTTGAAAATTATTTGATATGTTTTTGGGACTCATTAAGATTTACAGTATTTAATAAACCGTTAATCTTTATGGATCTCAATAACATATCAAATGATTTTCAATTTTTCTAATTTTTTTTATGGATGATCTATATGATATAAACTTTCAATCCAACGGTCGATTTTGTAAAATTCGTATTCGTTATAGTAGTATTGACTACTTGTCCACGGTGGACCACTTGATGAGGTGGTCCACCATAGCATTGGCCACATATTCATGTAATATCTAATATGGTTATTTTCTAAATGTTATTATTTTCTCCATCTCATATTATACAAATTATCATGATAAATTAATATTAATTAATTAAAATGTTCTTATATTTTTTTAGATAAACTAAGAGCATTATAAGACATCATAGTGACCAATAGACATCAGAGTGACATTAATCTTATGTTTCTTTGCTCATATGAATCCAGATCAATGTGGAGATGCAAATTGCAAGTATAGGTGATCTATTAAATATGGTTGGTTGGCATGGCATTGTATATAAAGTAATGCTAGTAATGTATGTTCATGTCACGGATTTGAGACAATGAATATTTTGAGAAGAATTAAAACAATTAGGATGGAACTAAATACCGTGTGATGATGTTTGTCTACGCTGTTGAGATCTTTGTAATACTCTGTTTCCACAAATTCTTCCTCCACTTCATTTCCATCGTAAACCAATTTCTAAACACAAATTATGGAATCAAATTAAATGTCATCAACAAACAATAGAAACACTATCTAGAGTATATGATTTTTATGACAATCATATTTTTATACTAGTAAAAAACCCGTGCATTCTTGAACTAGATGTGTCTTTGGTCTCCAACACCTCATGTGTGTCCGACACAATGGAGACACTTTGAATTGTGTCACTTTTAAAATTATTATATATGTCGATGTGTCAGTGTTCGTGTTTGTACTACAAATAATTTGAAAAATTTAACATGGTTACAAATTTACAATTACATGAAAAGCGTTTAAAGAAAATCTAGCAGGTGTTAGCTTATTATAAATTGTTCAGATCTAGTTATTAAAAATTTGTAGAATCTAAAATCAGACATATCAAATATGTAATAAACATTTTATGAAGAAATCAAGGTAAAACTTAAACATCAAGCGTTTGTAGTCCAACGGTTAGGATAATTGCCTTCCAAGCAATAGACCCGGGTTCGACTCCCGGCAAACGCAGTTAAATCTTTTTTTTGCTAATTATGAAACTTATGTTTTGGGTACTAACCTTCTCATGAGGATCATTCTCAAGGCGTTGGAATTGTAACATTTCTGGCACAGAATTATCTGAGACATTATTATCCACATATTGAGAACCATAGTCACTGCGTTGTGGCTTTGTGTGTCGTTTTGGTGCCACTTCATCAAAATGCTGTCTTGTTTTTGCTTCAATTGTAGCTTCTTCTTCAGCTGACAGATGAGTGTCACTTCTGTTTGGTCTTCTATTCTCCTCCATTATTTCTTTGTTCACCTTCTTCTCTTTTCTAAGGTTGTGTAAATTATAGATGCTTGATTTTTTTTTGATTTTTTTTTTTTCTTCTAGTTTTGTGTATTTTGTTCTATGAAGAGGTTTTTAAGTTTGGTGTCTGTGGTAGATATTTTGGTATGGGATTAGGAAGATGGAAATATCTCTTGAGGGACTTTTGGGTCTAAAATATCTATGAAATCTTATCCATTTGGTCTTGTTGGATGAAAGTGTTTGGTGAGACATTGCTATCTTCTAGTAGGCTTAGTTTAGATGAAAAAATAGTAGATTTCTAATGTTCAAATTGGTTATAGATAATTTGTTAGCTTAGTTAGTTAAGATGGGAGTCTAATGAGAAACTTTTGTATGGTCATAAGAGTTTGGTTATAATATTTGATTAGTCATATAAAATTGAAGAAATGTAAAAAGGGGAAAATAATTAAATAATAATAATATATATTTTTTAAATAATCGAATAAAATGCAATTTTGTGTGTGATCAAATCTTATGATCAAACTCTTGTTTTTTACATTTTGTCCTGACTTGAACTCTGAACCTTAATTTAAAGTGTAGTGTAGTATTTGAATCCTAAAGTGTGTAAAATGTAAAGTGAAAAAATTACATATTGTTATATTAATAAATAATGTACCTATAATATTTATCTTTAATTTGTTAATTAATAGTCAACTTTATCCGCTTTATACTCTAAAGTGAATTAATCACTTTAGACAAGACAAAACCATTTGTTAAGAAGTATTATTATTTATTAGCCGAAAATTGTTCTTTAACTCCCTCAATATGCTCAATGTAAGGTGAAGATTGCTCTGGCTTATAAAAATATATTTATGTCATCTCACAACTGCTGTTGGACTCTTAACACACCCCTCACGTGCAACACTATAGGTGCACGTATATGAGTGGTGGTGGATGGTCTAATCAGAAATCTGATAGCAGGTGGTCCAGCAGATTGTGAAAGTGACTTTGATATCATCTTAGAATTTGAAGTTGAACATAACTAGACCTTATAAAACCTATTTATAAGGTGAGAATTGCTCCCGCTTATATATATATATATTCGTGCCATATCGCAACTAGGGTTGGGTGGGAATAGGTCAGCCTTTGACGGGCTTGAGCCTGACCTAACATTTTTCTTCAATCCTAAGCCTGGAAATTTTTTTCTTGTCTGACCTGGGCCTTTTTAAAGTATAGTCTGGCCTTGTAGCCTATTTAAAAACATGTGTTATATAAAGACGTTTATATAGCCTTTTTAAATAGACTAATTAAACAAACCTTGAAGTCTATTTCACATTTAAATTTTTATAATTTCTACAAAATTAAGAAAAATCTAATAAAATGATTAGCACAATAATTAAAAGTTAATAAAATAACAAATGCAATTACAACACAAAGTCTATTAAATAATATTTATTTTTTTATGCAAGATGATATAAATAATAATTATTAAATATAAATAAGTCGGTCTATCAAGTTTTGTAGGTTTTTTTAAAAGCCTAAGCCTAGCCTATTTATGTAACTAGGCTCTTTTCAAAACCTGATGTTTTTAATAAACAAACCAGACCAGACCGCAGGCCGCTGAAA
Source organism: Trifolium fragiferum (assembly GCA_954870985.1). Lineage (NCBI taxonomy): Eukaryota > Viridiplantae > Streptophyta > Magnoliopsida > Fabales > Fabaceae > Trifolium > Trifolium fragiferum. The sequence continues at coordinate 8,322,484 of OX940794.1, forward strand.
GTCGTCTGGCCTATTCCCAACCCTACTCGCAAATGAAGGCTCAAAGAGTAGTTTTTTATTGACCTATAATAACTTGGGTCATGTTGATGTAATTGGGCTTTTGTAATTTCTGATTGTTCAGTACTCAAGCCCAATAAAAGGCCTGCGAGAGCAGAAGAAAATTTTACCTCGTAGAAGTACTCCTACACTTATTTATACTTCTACCCCATAAATACTTTTATGAACTTTTCAAATACCATTAAGTATAACAAGTAAAAATACACTAATGGTAACCGATACATTTGGTTCAAGTGATTAATATGTTTTTCCTATTTTCATTGGTGCTTTTTAATTCGCGATGCATTTGTGATGCTGTTGTTCGCAGTATATAGCATTACACTTTCGATTTTTTGTTTTTGACACAAACAAACTTAATTCATTTTCATAAGCAAAGTGTTTTCGATACAATGAAGAATCATGTGGAATACTTTACGCCTAGCTCAAGAATTGACCACTTTAGCTAACAAATGTGCAACCGAATTCGCTTGGCGTTTTAAAATTTTTAGCTCGAAATTAAAATGTAAATTTAACAAACTCTTAATACTAAAAATAATGATGCTTAACTCGGAGTTTTCTCTACTTTGCACATGCACCACATTCACTACTGTTTGTGAATCACATCTATCTATATACTATATGTAAAGCAAGCTTTTAATTGATGATGTGTCATCACTAGAAAATTTCATTGCTTATGTGTCATCTCTACAAAACTCAAAAAAAAATTGTATATTGTTTGCATTTTTTTAGTTTCCTTCACCTACTAATTAATTGAATAATTAACTAACACTATTATAAAAAAATGTTATGAAAGGTGAAAGATCATCCATTTTAATGTTGTTTTTTTGTGTACTTATTTTGAGTTTTAAACCATTCATTTTTCTTAACCTTTCAATCCCACTATAAAAAAAAAACTGTTGTTGTGAATTAACTATTATATATATGTCATTATGTATAATCTCTCCTCATACATGGGCATATGAAATTTCTATTTGGAACTTGGAAGGGTTATTAGTGTTGTTGTAGAATAAAGGTAATTTTCTATAATTTTATGATCTCATTGTGTCCTTCTTCTTCTTTGAAACATATAGTGATACCATGAAAAACGTATGCACTAATAATTCTAATCACAATGATATGAAAAGTCAATCCTAACATACACATGACTATGCTCATATGAAATGAAATTTAATCTTCTATACATTATTGCTACGAAATGCATCATGGCTTGCATGATGGTTTTTTATCTTCTTCTTTATTTTTGTTTTTATATTAATTTTTCAATTCATCAACCGACTGATAAATAGTTTATTGTTTTCTTAGATTGATACTTTTATTTTTAATTTTTCTCTCATTTTGTCTCCATAGCAAGTAGAATCACAAGATTTTTTTTTTTTTTTTGTGTTTGCAGATTCCGAATTTATTCTGTGTCTCAATCAACATCAAAAGAGGTAATTGAAGAAATATTGCACTTTGTCTTTTTTTTTTTTAGTATCTTTGGGGTTGTTTTTTTGTGTGTGTTTGCAGATCATTTGTCTCGATCAACATCATCAGAAAGTCCTATTGTGTCACAATGCCATGCCTTCTTGAATATTTTTATTTTATCATGTGTGTTTGCTAATATTGGTCTATTCAATTTTCATTGTTTAGCTTTATAATTCGATAATAAGATGTTGAGTGAAATTGATAATTTCGTGTATTTTTAACTATTTAATGGATCTTTGTGTATTATTATATTAATATTAATACAATGACAAAATATATCCTATCAAATTTATGTTTCAGAACCATTGTTAAATTGTATAATATAGAACTTATTTTCACTTACAAAATGATGATATTCAATATACAATAACAATTATTATTAATATTATTATTTGAGTACCATTGTTGATTCCCTATATGAAGAAGAATATGTTAACTCATTGTAAAACAAAAGAATATGAAAGGAAAAAAAAAACTAAATATTGTGGTTGAGATCATTCATCACTTTCTCCAAACATTTATTGGGTGGTACGTATTCTTCATTTTTTTACTATGGTTTTTGTATTTCTTTCTTACTTTTCATATATCTCTTGACTAATCAATTGATTTCTAGAACATGATATGGACTAGAGTTACTCTATTATATTGATGGGTCAATTGTCTTGAAAATCGTAAGCTTGAGTAAATAAGAGAGATATGTATCTTTGTAAACCGAAAAAGTTTTGTACCTTCTCTAAAATTCTCTTAATTTCTATATCATCCAATAAAATACCACAAGAATTGCATATTTTCTTAAATAAGAAAAACTGTAAATTACTTGGACGGGAGTAAGATTAAGCAGTTACACTATATGATATATAATTTTAAAGGAATTGAATCAAAAGATGAGAAAGATTAAAAAAAATCACTAAAGATAAATTACATTTTAACAAGAGTTTATTCAAAAGTGATACTAAGATAAAAAAAAATTCATGAATATACCAAGATGATCCACAAAAAATGAAAAATTCTTGCATATAATTACAATATTAAGATAAAATATGATATATCTCTTAAAGCTTATGTAACTGTTTCGTTCTTTTGATGAGCACTAATTACAGCCATATACCAATGAAAATTCAAGTAAAATCATAAAATGATTCCTTAGTTCTATATATCGTACCTTTTGTAATTTTTTACGAGCACAAAATATGTTTTCATAAATTTGTGACCTCATTGTGTAAAAGTGGAAATGTTTTCTTAGAAGATGTGAAATTAACTGTTTAAGTATATAAAACATGTTTGTTTTTTTTTTTAATGTAAAAGTTGTCTATTTAGTTTTCTTAACATGTGCACTAAGGAAACATGTTAACATGACCCTTTATATATATTGTATGTTATGTTTTCATTAATTGATAAATATTTTAGACCAAGTTACTTAAAAATTCATCCATAAAATAGAGCAAAAATTGTATATAAAATAAACAAAATGGGGCTTAATTGCTTTCTATTTAGTCCAATTAATATTATTAAATTTAAACCACAAATTAGTCAATGAATGCTTATTATCTTGTGAATGTTGTCATCCAATTTATGTTTTCAAGTTTGGATCAAAAAATCTTCATCCAATTGATCGTTATGATAAGCTTCTTTCCACATGTTTAGTGAACTCATGATCTAAACCGTAAGCTAACAAAATTTTCATTTTTAGTGCATTTTATTTAAACCTCCTTTCACATGCTTAGTAAACTCATAATAATCTCATTGTTTTGTTCTAGCAATAATGAAGATCAAATCTTTGTTTAACATATATATTGGTTTTTGCTACGCATCGTTTTAATAATGCTGTAATTTTATTTGAAATATATTTAGAGAGATTCAAATTAAATATATTTAACCGTCTAAAATACTACTTAGAAATGCATGACAAAGTTATTTTGAAAGGTCTTTGAATATTTAGTCTAATGTATGTAGTTCTATTATAAAAAGCCTCTTTGATATAGAAAATTTATTCACTTAGAAGAATATACAATTAATTAACATGTCATCTTATTCTTATAAAGCTCAAAACAAGTATCTTCCATTTTTCCATATAAAATAATAATAAAGAGATTGGACTATAATTAAGATAAAGATAGAGGTCGAGAATTGAGAATTAAGAGATACTGAAAATGATAATGTAGATAATATATTAAAATAATCCACTATTTTTTCACAAAAACTAAAAATATATTAAAATAAAAAATTAGACTAATTAATTTGAAGAAATATATAAATCAAACCTAGAAGAAGAAAAAAAGATTAATAAAACAAATTTTTAATATAATACGCTATTCCGCTGCACTTCTATTGATTTCTATACACTATGAATGATAATTTTAAAAAGTAGCTTTTAAGGTAGTTTCTAATTATTTCTATTGCAATTCAATTGATTTCATATGCTATTCAGGTAGCTTTTAAGTCTTTAAAAAGCAGAGTTAAACACAATTTTAAACTATACTTCAAGATTTAAGAACCAAAATAAAATTATTTATCAATATGAATATTAAATTTTAAAAAAATTAAATATCATATTATCTTCTTAAATAAGCAAATTATGAAATAAAAAATTTAATCAAGTCCGTGCAACGCACGGATTTAATACCTAATTCAAAAATAATTCTCTCCAAGTTCAGGTGGATAGCAGCTTATATTGCATCATTAGAGCCAAATGCCACAAGAACAGGAAAATAACACAAAGAAAAGCTATTCTACATGAAACAGGTGCCAATACAAGAACAGGAAAATACACCAGGAAATTGATAATTTCCTTAATTACCACAATAAGCACTTAAGCAGCACCAAACCAATTAATCTCTCTCATCTTTAATAGTAACAAACAGGGGCTCACAAGTCACACCTCACAACCTATCCCCAAACATTTATGTATGTAACTACACATACTTACTACAATACGTATTAACTCTTTTATTACGTATACTGTATGATCACGACTTGTTTTATTTTACGCTAACCAGTGACTTTCTTATCCTGTGCACCCTTCCTCGTGCTTCTTCTGACACCTCTCACACACACAGCCATACTCAGCACGTGTTCGTTATGTAATTGTCAATTTTTTTATTCTAATTCTAACATAATCGAGTCACTGAACTGAACGAGTCACTGTGGTCCCACTCACCTTCTATTCTACTCCCACTCCCACCATTTCTGTAACTTGTAGTACTAACTTATTTGTCTGTCTCTGACTCGCTCACTCAGTGACTCGGTGTCAACTGTCAAGCACTCTAACTCAACCAATGACGCGAAAGGTTTCAAATTTCTCCGATCTGATCCAAAGGGTCACTGCTTCTTGTCTCCTTAACCCACTTGTTCCAGTAAGAAAGTTAGTTGAAGATGATTCACCTTACGAATCAGAAGAAGAACAAGAACATTATGATATTGTTGATGACGACGAAGAAGAAGAAGAACTTGACCCTTTGGAGGAAAATGACGATTTCAACGAAGAGAAAATGGTGGGTATGAAGATTTTGAAGATCAAGCAAATGGAAGTGTTAATGGAAGAAGTTTTTGAAACGGTGTCGTCTATGAAAAGAGCGTATGTGAAGTTACAGGAAGCACATTCTCCTTGGGACCCAGAGAAGATGAGGGTTGCTGATGTTGCGGTGGTTTCTGAGCTGAGGAAGCTTGCTGTGTTGAGAGAACGGTTCCGTCGGAATGGTGTTGGTGGTGGTAAGATGGGTGGTCGGAGAAGAGGTTTTGGTGTGGCGTCTGTGAGAGAGGTGGTGGCACCGTATGAAGCAGTGGTGGAGGAGTTAAAGAATGAAGTAAAGGTAAAGGATTTAGAAGTTCAGAATTTGAAAGAGAAGCTTGAAGGTGTTGTTGCTCTTTCAAGTAATGGTAGTGGTGAAAAGAAACCAGGGAGGTCTCAATCTAAGAGGAAACTAGGAATTCAAGGTACATTATGATTATGAATATGTTTTGTTCCATGTTTAGAATTTGGATTAGGTAGACGAATCAGAGAAAGTAGTTGTTTCTTTTTGTTTTAGACTTTAGTTTGATTTGATTCTTTAAAAGAAGTGTTCTTTTTCAAATTGATTCTATGCATTTGAATCTTTTGTTTAGCTTTTGGAATTATAACTTTAAGGAGTTTTGAGATGCTGCTTCAAGCTAATGAAAAGTTACTTTGATGTTACTATGTTAGGTTGAAATTTGAGTACTTTCTTTTTTTGTGAAATTTATTCTGCAGCAATTGCAGCAGTTCCTACACCAGAACTATTTGAAGCAACTATGCTACAAGTAAGAGAAGCATCAAAGTCCTTCACATCTATGCTTTTATCTCTGATGCACAATGCACATTGGGATATAACAGCTGCTGTTCGCTCCATTGAAGCTGCTACTGCTTCGACGGACAAATATCATAATGCTCCAACTACATCCATTGTTTCATCTCACCATGCTAAGTATGCACTTGATTCCTATATATCAAAGAAGATCTTTCAAGGGTTTGATCATGAGACTTTCTACATGGATGGCAGTCTCTCTTCACTTCTCAACCCTGAACAGTTTCGTCGTGATTGCTTCACTCAATACAAGGACATGAAGTCCATGGATCCTGCTGAGCTTCTTGGGATCTTACCGTCGTGTCACTTCGGCAAATTCTGTTCGAAGAAGTATCTTGCCATTGTTCATCCCAAGATGGAGGAGTCCTTGTTTGGTAACTTGGAGCAGAACAGTCAAGTTCAAGCAGGAAGCCACCCTAGGAGTGAGTTCTACAATGAATTTTTAGGGTTGGCCAAGACTGTGTGGTTGCTTCATTTACTGGCATTCTCGTTGAACCCTCCACCGAGTCAATTTGAGGCAAGTCGTGGAGCTGAGTTCCATCCACAGTATATGGATAGTGTGGTGAAATTTTCCGGTGGGCGGGTGCCGGCTGGTCAAGTTGTAGGGTTTCCAGTTAGCCCTGGATTTAAGCTTGGGAATGGATCTGTTATAAAATCTAGGGTTTATTTGATAGCCAGAACATAATGTCTTAGGATTAATAGGCTACTGATGTAATATGAAAATCCTTTAGCTGGGTTATTGTTTTTTGGGTGAATTCAGTTTGAACATGTACTCTCATGACATTATTTTGAATTTGACCTTGAAGTAATAATGGCATAGTTAATTCTCTTCAAATATGGAAGCAAGTCAACACTTTTTACTGTGGAATTTTGGCTTATGTGAACAAGAGGAAATGAGAATTATTAGATTCCATGAATATTGAGCTACTTTGGGTCTCACAGATAACCAGTAAAATATAGTATTTTCGTTATCATAGACAATGTTTACAGTATTTGAATAAAGAAGTAGATTATAAACTCCAAATTGGTGTTTATACAAGCTTTATTTCATTGGTCTGTTCAATGATTGGGAAATAAATAATGTATTTCCCAGAAAAATGTTATCTCATAATACATTATAGTGTACACCTATAAAGTGAATGTAATTTGACAGTATATTCATTGGCTAAGAATATATGAATGCTAACATCCACTATCTACATGCATGTAGGAAACAAATATAGAAATGCAATCTGATGTTCAATTACGAAATACAAATAATATATGACTATGAGGCATGACTTCAATCTGCATGGCAGAAGTAGGAAACAAATGTAGAAACCTTTCTCCCACAGCAAATCTAAAAGCGTTGGGTTGCTAGCACTCATCCGAGAAAGAAACAGTATTTCTTCCTGCTGAATTTAATCATCATGAAGAGCAATAATATTTATCCTCTAAAAACTCTCTTGGCCTGTCACAGGGATCAAAGAGTTGGCGCTTTAAATATTGAAAGGCAGAATCATATAGTTAAATATATAGTTTCTTCTCATGTAAAGTGAAGTTTGCCCACAGAAAAGTTTATAATGTCAAAAGGCAAAAGCAAACTTTTGTGGCATATACAATGCTTTTATTTATTATTAAAGTACTAATAAGAGATGGTTTTATTGGAAAATTTACATGTATGTTTTGTTTTAGCTGTTCTACTTGGCTATGACAACTTTTAGATACATATCTACAAAATTAGATATGATCAAAGGCGAAAATAAAGGTCACTAATTTCTCTTGACTGGGTGATATGTTAGAAGCTGAAGCAGAAGAAACAAATTTGCAGAAATTATGCATTCATCAGCAACTATATTGTAAAAAATTTCATTTTAAATCTAGATTAGACCAGGGCAGATCTGAGTAGTACTCTTTCTAAGCTGTGTAATGAGAGCATATACAAGCGGCTCAAACCTTTAATCAGGACATTATAGATGGATAACAAGGTGCAATGTAATATATCAATTATAATAAGGTAACTCTACCAGAATCACCAATATTATGTGTATCTTACTTGTTCAAGGGTAAGAAACATAATCACATTCCAGACTCCTACTCGACCAAAATTTGGAAGGAAGCCTTTATAAAAGGCCAAAAATCCCTGCAATACATTTGTGACGTGAATTCAAGTTGTCCAAACAAAATGATAAACTTTAAAATCATAAAATTGAGATCATTGTCAGATACATTCATAGAATAGTCGGAACATCCAAAATAAAACTAACATAATGACCAAAAGGTGCTAATTATTGCCATAAATCTTTCAACGTCATTGGATTCAAGATTTAAAGTTGCATTACCACAATGATAAAATCAAACAAGGAAGAAGTTCACTAACCTCATTGAACAAAGTCTTGAGAAAACAGTCAAACGTGTTTTTGTAGCTTGAATCTCCCATCATCCTGGATTTTACCTGGAAAATTATAAGCATGGATAAACCATAATTTGCTTTAAAAATTTAGATGGTGTACTTCATCAGAGTTCACCAAATTTTTTCCAATTGAATATTTTCATGTATCCCCCACACTATAATGAATTTTGCAATAGTTCTAAATTTTCAAACTACCAAATTGAAGTTCCGTAACTTTACACGGATGTTACTGGGAGAACACAGTTAAACAGTGTTTGGGTTCGTCTTATTGTTTCCAGCAATACCAGTACCAACATTGTTATCATCAACTTTTCAAGATTGAGCACCAAAATGTTGTCCAAAAGATTAAAGATATGTCATTTTTTATTTCCTTCCTTCTTTTTCTGTCTCATTTCATTATTGACAGATCTGTCATTACTATCAGATGTTCATCTAAACCACAAGTGCAGACTGCAAGTTTAGAAATTAGGAAGAAATGGCTGGGGTGGAACCTACCACATCAACAGGAGAACCGATAAAGACAGCAAAAAGACCCGCTCCTAGGCCAGCAAGGAGGTGAGTAAAGGCATTGTCCATGAACCCTGGAATTTTCAAAATTGTCTGCATAAGTATAAAGAATCAGAGAAGCATTGCAATTGTATTTCATGTAAAGCAACATTGGATTTGTGTAAAATTCCGATTTTGAATGCCTTATAATGTGATTACCTGTTTCACTTGATCATAACTAGCTAGTTCAGCGGCATTTATAATTGCATTCCGTGCTATATTAGGCCCAAGTCCAGTCCACAAGGCGCCTAACCCTTCCTAGTTTAACAAATATATTTACATTATTATTAGACTTAATTTACATATAAAGGAACAAACGAAAAACACATCAGAAGAAACTCTGACTTGTTTTATTATTGTTGAATATGCATCCATAGCACTAGAGTAACGCTTGGGTACCCCAGATGGCAATTGGCCTTCAGATTGAAGCCTAACTTTGACCAGGTCAGTTGGACTAGCGATAGTGATTGCCAAAGCACCTATCACAAGTTCACAAAAGTGAATCAATGACTATAACATATAACCTGCGCTATAAAATGGGGACTGCTAAGTGCTAACTACCTCAACTCTGTTTAAAGCAAGAATTCTCCACACTTTCATCAAACAATGAATCATTCTCATCATTTAGAAATAAAATGCAACTTGTGAGCATTTAAGTCTTTTTTGCCAAAAGGAGAAAAATAACTAATTCTGTTTTGAATTTCCACAACTCCACATTTCCTTTTTCTCCAATTTACAACCTTCTTTGTAAACTATCTACATCACCTAAATTTAAAGCCAATAATTTAAACCTACATCAAGCAATTACTATTTCACATTTATGATAAATAAACAAATAAAAGCACACAAAGCTAAAGTTCTAATATGTCATTAAAATTGAGGGGTTTAAAGTAATTAATGTGTTCTGATATGGAAATAAAGGGAGTCTCTGGCCCTATTTTTACTTCGATATTACATCCTTACTAACTTAAGCATCAAAGTGTCTTTTGCAGATATTTCTCTCACCGGAGAAACCAAGATCATTGGAGCATAAAATTACATCAATCCATATCAAAACTCCCCTTTATGTTTCAACCATAACATTTAAGCAATGAGAAGCGATAGAAATGGGTTGATAACTAGTAGTACTAACTAACCAGTGATAAGAGCAGCAAGTATCATATGGTACAAAGGAACTTCTCCGACAAATGCAGCCCCAACAAGAAAAGTTTTAACCTGTACAAAAAGCAGTTCATATTTCATAATCATAAATACAAACCCAAATTACTCCAATCCAAATCACTAACATTACTTTGTTATGATTCATGAAAGGTAAATATCACTCCCTCTAGTCCCTATTATAAGAAAAAAAATCACTTTTTAGGTTAAACTAGATAGTAGATACATCGGTTATTCAATAAACCAGATACATCAAAAGTGAATTATACATCAGATACATCAGTTACTCGGTTAAGTTAAAAGATTAACTTTTTCTTATAATAACGATCGGAGGAAGTAATTAATTAATGAAAAATAATGAATAATTATTACTAACAGGATCATATAAGGCAATTCTTAAACCACCATACAAACACTGACGATGCAAACCAGGAACAATGCCTTTCCATAAAGCAGAAAAACCTTCTTCTCTAGCAATAGTTTTAACAGTTCCAAGTAAACCTCTATATTTAGGTAAACCCATTCCACCATCATCATCATCAACAACAACACCACCTTTCTTTTGTAGTTGAAGTCTCACCTTAGCTGTATCCAAAGGAATAGTACAAAACTACATTCACACACACAAACACAAATAAAGATTCAAGATCAATGAATGAATTTGAAAAAAAAAAAGTTAAGATTTATAGAAATATAGAGAAATTGAAAAACCTCAGCGAAACAAGCGGCGAAAGCGCTACAGATAAAGGATTGAGCGAAGGAAATACGAGTGGGATCTGAGATTGACATTGTTGTGTGAAATGGCGAGATTTGTTAAGAGTGAAATTGAAAGCGTGGTTGAAGAAGTAGTTGCAATAGAAACAAATGAAAACGATTGCTTTTGATTGAATTAAAGTTAGATCTTGTTGCAATGCAGTATAAAAAGTTACTACTACACCGCTTTGCAGTGAATATGTAATGATGATGTAAAATTTAATTCAGTTGTGTTGCTTTCAACTCCTACAAATAGACTTGTTCACACTCTAACAGTGGTAAGCTAGATTTCCATTTTTTTCCCTTCATTTGGTAATATTTTTTAGGCTAATGCTACGGTGGAGCATCTTCACAATTGGTCCACCGTGGATAAGTGATCTACCGAATACAAATTTTATAAAATTTATTGGTAGATTGAAAGTTTATATCATATAGAGCATCCATAAAAAAATTTAAAAAAATTGAAAATCATTTGATATTTTATTGGGATTTATCAAGATTTACAGTATTTAATAAACCGTTAATCTTGATGGATCTCAATAACATATCAAATGATTTTCAATTTTTCTAAAATTTTCTATAGATGATCTATATGATATAAACTTTCAATCCAACAGTGGATTTTGTAAAATTCGTATTCGTTATAGGATTTTTCATGAATGGTCCATCATGGACCACTAGAATTTTCCATATTTTTGAACCCTATTGATAGATTTATCTATTTTACTTTCACAAGTACAGATGATGACAAGAGGATAAAATGGGTAAAGAAAGAGTTTTTTGTTTATTCGGATAAATAATTTTTTATTCCAATAAAATTATAAAAAGAAAAAATTGTAAGCGACAACTGAAAAGTTTTGTGTGCATAATGTTCTAAATATTTATCAAAATAATAATTCAAAAGTATACATTGATTTAACAACATAGACTAAAATTGTGACATTGAGATGCAAAATATTTACGATCACATCAACATCAATGTTCTTCAACATATCCTTCTTAATGAGATTGTCAAACCGTTCAATCTATCTTGTGACATTGAGGATCTCAAGTAAGTTATAATCAACTTTAGATTTGAAAAACTTATTTCTGCTGATGCTACAGTCGCAAGCATTGTTAGTAAAACTCTATAAGCAGTTGATACATTTAGATAACAATTTGTATATTTGACAAATTTAATATCAACGGAAAACATTGTTTTAATTGGCAAAGTAAATTGTAGCACTCTTAATTCGAAAAAAATATCACATTTTTTCATAACAATAATTAGATATAACAAAAATATACGGGTCCAAAAAATGATGGGCCTAAGGCGGTCACATCCACTGCCCCATAGCTCAAGGGCGATCCGACTTCTATGTGTTATAGTTGTTATGTTGGTTTTAAGATGAATTGCGAACATGTGCTTAGTTCTAACAAAACGTGTACCGGATCCACAATTATACAAAACACACGTAATACAACCTGATTATCATGCAACCAATTGCACCGCACTATAAAACCAAACACCATAGGTCTGATACTATTTATCAAACCATTCACTACACATAATTGAACTTATGCCAAACAGGCTGCCACTAGCACAATCACACAAGAGATAGAAAGCTGTATCGTATTTTTGGTTACCATGATATATGTGTGAAGTTTTCTCCATTATTAGTGATGGTCAATCTCCATCGCACAATTTGTAGGGGCACATAATGTATGTCCTTCCCTTCCAACCAAATTCATTTAATATACATATTATAAGTCATAAATCAAACCTCTTACTATTTAAGTAATCCAAAACTTTTATTACTTATTGAAAACTAGATCAATTCATCGTCGATTAAACTATCTCTAAACTAAAATTTTCAAATCACACTCCAAACTATTTTCTCTTACGCTCTTTTTTTTCGTCCTTTAAGACACTTTTATTTTTTCTTATTAAAAATTAACTGTAATAGTTATACTCATTCCAATTTTACTATATATGAAAATGAAAAAAATTACACTTATATATTCTATCCAATTATCTAATTATTCAATAAAATTTAAAATATATATTTTTCTTATTAAATAGGACAAAAGGGACTAGAAAGAGAGATTAAAAATCCAACCAAAAAATGAAATGAAAATAGTGAGTAACTTCCCTCCACACATTACCCAAAATACAAAGGCGGGAAATGAATTATTTCAGCCAATCCCGCCTTAGGTTCTAGAATCTTCCACTATATAAAACCCTTTCCCTCTTTCCTTTCCCACCCATTTCATTTCCCCCCAAACACAAAACCGCAAAACCCTAATTTCCAGATCCACGATCAACAAAAATGTTGGAACTCCGTCTAGTTCAAGGTTCACTTCTCAAGAAAGTTCTCGAATCGATCAAGGAATTGGTCACCGATGCTAACTTCGATTGTTCTTCCACCGGTTTCTCCCTTCAAGCCATGGATTCTAGCCATGTCGCTTTGGTTGCTCTTTTGCTTCGTTCCGAAGGGTTTGAACATTATCGCTGTGACCGTAATCTTTCCATGGGTATGAATCTTAATAACATGGCGAAGATGTTGAAATGCGCTGGGAACGATGATATCATTACCATTAAGGCTGATGATGGAAGTGATACTGTTACGTTCATGTTTGAAAGCCCTAGTATGTTATCTTTTCATCATCGTTTCTTTATTTATATTTTTGTTTGATTTTTGCTTTTGAATTTTGTTTTTTAGGGTTTAGGGTTTTGTGCTTAACACTATTTTTTTGTGAGAGTGTGTTAACTGATTGAATATTTTGTTTCTGTTTGATGTTATTTGAAATCTTTAGGGTTTGTGCTCATAGGGTTTGATATTGAAAGTTTACTTGTTCATCCTTTTTCCCCTTTCTAAAAATGGTGTGTAACTGTTCTTTGATATTATAGAATCTTGCAAGTGGGTTAAGTAAATTTGTTTTTTCCCCACCAAACTATGGGTTTTTGTTCAATGCTTAACTGATCCAAGATTTGCAATTTTTTAGGGTTTTAGGGGTTTAGTGTTTGATTTTGTAAGATCTGTGTGTGCTTATCATATTTGTGGCAGTCTCACTTATGACTAATCAATTTGACATTGTAGTTCAAATGATATTTCTTGCATGCTTGATTGATATGATTTGCTAAATTTTGGGTTTTAGTGTCCAAATGACATTTCTCTAAGATTTGTGTGCCCTGTTTATATTTTGTTGTTATATTTGTGGTTGTGTCATTTATAACTTATCAGTTAGCTATTGTAGTTCATATGTTATTGTAGTCTAAGATTTTGACTTTCGTTTTTGGTTGTTATGTGATGAAGCCCAAGACAAGATTTCTGATTTTGAGATGAAGCTGATGGACATTGATAGTGAACATCTTGGAATCCCAGAGGCTGAATATCATGCCATTGTTAGGATGCCGTCTGCTGAGTTTGCTCGGATTTGCAAAGATCTAAGCAGCATTGGTGACACTGGTATTCACTTTTGCTTATCTGTTTCAAGGGTTTTCTAATGCTTGACTGTTTCTTTTGAGGGGTAATGTGAATAAATATTTGTAATTTTGGTGTTGCGCAGTTGTCATTTCGGTTACTAAGGAGGGTGTGAAGTTTTCAACCAAAGGAGATATCGGAAGTGCAAATATAGTTTGCAGGCAGAATACTACTGTGGACAAGGTGAGATATTGATTGACTTTTTATCTTAAGATTCAATTCAACCATGAGGTTTTTTTTAAAGCTTTACAGCTAAATGTGTGTTTTATTTGCATATTGTTAAAATTGATGCTAACTGATAATTTTTACATTTGCAGCCTGATGATGCTACTGTCATAGAGATGAATGAGCCTGTGGCCCTGCAATTTGCATTAAGATACATGAACTCTTTTACAAAGGCAACTCCTTTGTCCAATACCGTTACAATCAGTCTGTCAAATGAGCTGCCAGTTGTTGTGGAGTACAAGATTGCTGAGATGGGATATGTTCGGTTCTATCTGGCTCCCAAAATTGAGGAGGATGAAGAAGAGACAAAACCAGAAGTTTAGTTTGATAAAGATGTTTGATTGTCATTTTAGGTTTTGAATTTGGTTGTAGTTGTAGGATGCTTCTATACATTGTTAAGGTGTTTTATCTGTTTGGCAATCTATGAATTTGGAAGAGGTTATTGGTTTCTTGTCACATATTTTCCACCTTGTTTAAAACAATGTTAAACCATGGATGTGTATTCTTCACGAGTACCTTTTACTTTTATTGCTTTTATGAATCTGAACAGCTTCAAACAAAATGTTGAGTTAAGTAGAAAGCTTGAAATTAACATGAACCTTAGTCTTTCTTCTGCAGTAATATTTGTATCTTAATTCTATTTTTTTGTTCTTTTCTTCCAGTTATGTTTAATTTTAATGTATTCTAATGTTAAGTTACTATTAAACGTTTTCCTAATTGTTGTGGTGGAATCATGGAATTTCATTGGAAATGAGAAGGCCTTTGATGCTACAATACTAAATTGACACTTGCTAATACAATAATGATGTACAAAAATTACAAGAGTTTCTGTTATATTTATAGGTCAATTATGTACAACAATTAAAAGAATGGAGGAAAATGTACATAGAAACATTCTTTTGGTAGTTAGCTGAATCCTAATCTATTCTAAATCTAGGTCCAAACATTTGCTCAGGCTGATAACTTTACTCCTGGATATTGCTGAGGCAAATGACACAACTTTCAACATATGGTGAAAAATTTGTCTAAATAAGGTTAGTAGCTTGCTTAAGGTATAACTGTTTTTCAATGTATCAAAGATCAAACTGTAAAATTTTCTGTACTGTTTTTGTAGCTTATAAGAAGTGGATAGAATCAATATTGATGTCGTTTGCCGAAATTTGGGTTAAGTTTTTCAAGTATCTCTATCTCTTTTACTCCGCTTCTTGGCTTCACTATATAAGATAACTCCAATGACTGTAAGAGAATATCCTAACATTCCAGTTACTGATACAGGATTTCTAAATATCAAAATAGAGATAACAACCGCCACAGCTCCTTTTGCATTTCCTAGGACCTGACAAAATCATCATGCCATTCATGTTAGATGTACAATACTCATATGATTATAAAATTAATGCATGGTTAGATACTTGTATTGTAGCAGTAGATTTATTTCAATAAAATGGTATTCAAATTTCCTAATGTAGTACTTATCAAAGACTTTTCATGGCTTCAACATTTCTTATGCAGTATGCATGAAATAACACAAATTTATTCTTATAAACAATTACAGATTTCTAACAAAATAAAAGGAACAAGAACAGCTAGCGAGCTCAAACAACGTAAAAATCTTATGCTTATGCATGGTTTTTCACATCACAAAACAATTTTGAATCTGTTCTCTTTATCAGAACGTTACTAATGTCAAATAAGTTGAATCTGATGTAAAAAAGTAGCAAAGAAACTATGATTACCTGAAGTGTTAATGCACTGGTGTGTTTTGTAACTAAGAAATTGGTTAAGTTGACAAAATATGCCAGTGCAGAGTTGAAGAGGAGTAACCACACAATAGTTGAATCTTCTCTAGCAAGTTGAATTGTAATCCCAAGAACATCTTCCTCCATTATAATTGAAGCAGGAAGAAGGAATGCAACAGCCACTGGTGCCATGTACATAAGAAGGTTCATAGAATTCAGCTTTTCCCTGAGAAATCAAAGAAACTATTTCATTACCATCCTCACCAAAATTCTTAATGACAATATATTATGGATGTCACTCATTCCATCAGAAGTGCACGATATGTCCAATGTTGCCAATCGCAGAAAATAGCGTTTCATTCAAATTCCACTATCGTATAGCCATTTGACAATATTGTGTACTGAATATATCATAGAATAATAGCAATTCGTTCAAATTTCACAATCGTATAGCATAGCTGTAATTTTCAAATACAATTGAAGGATAAAGTTTGAGCTCATTACGCTTCAGAAGACAGCAAGACCCCTTGGACGACTGTTTTGAGTGCCCTGGCTGCTGTAGCACTGACGCACATTATAAATCCAAATAGATGAAAACTTGGTTCTCCCTTCATACATGTAACACAAAAGACAAGAAAATCAATAAATATACCTTGTAAGTTGTAACTCAAAGCAAAACCCCCACATTTTCATCCACAAGAATAAATGTGACTTTTCCACCTTAATTTATTCTATATACACAAAAAGTCATTCAAAATAGAGGTCTATTTGTTGAGTTTCAAGTGTAAGTGGTTAAATTCTATATTGACTATGAATGATTGTTGGATATATAAGAGACGACCATGAACCTATAATGCCATAAGGTTTTGGGTGGAAATGTGACATCTCCCTCTTGTAGTTTTGGAGCATTGACCCATTGTTTTTTCCGACACTCACCGGATAAGAGCCGTGAACAATTGAATATATAAAAGAGGCGGCTCATGAACCTAATGTTATAAGATTTTGGGTGAAAATGCGGCGTCTCCCTCTCTAGTGGTCTTGGAGTATATTGACCCGTTGTTTCTTCTGACGCTCCCCAAATCAGAGCCGCAAACAATTGTTTTTATAAAAATGTGTTTTAATTGTCATTTATATATCCTAAATCACATTATTTGAACTCCATGTTTCTACGATAAAACAAGAAAGAGAAAAAATATAAAAGATATTAAGATAAGAAAAAGAGGACATACCCCACTAGCAATCATAACACCAGTAACAACAGGAACAAGAGCCATATAAGTAAGCCAACCTTCCCTCTTACGAGTCATAAGATAAGCAAAAACCGCCGTAAAAAACGGCGTCGTAGCACCAATAGCTTGATTAAAAGAAACAGGAAGATACCTTAAGGAAATATTCCCTCCAACAACAGACAAACAGAATATAAGTCCAAGTGATGATATCTTCACAAATTGTACCCTTGATCTTACTGTTTGCAATGGCACCATTTTCATCCATGATATTGCAATGTAACTTAGCATTGAACATGCCATCATATGACATAATGTCAAGAATATTGGGTACTTGAAACCATAGTTGCTTAAAAGATACTTGTTTAATAGTAATACTCCTATGTTTGATGCATACCAGAAACTTATCAAACTAACGGTGAATAGTTTTCCAGATATTGGTGGTACCTTCATTGTAACAAATTCTTTTTTTCGCTAGAGTTGAAAATTTTGTAATAGCTTTGATGGAGAAAGAGAGATTTTTGAGAATGTGGGAGGAATGGAGGGTGGATTGAGGAAAGGGGTATTGTGGTTTTGGGGGGAAAAAGAATGGATGATGCAGAGTGAGAAGCTCTTTGGAGGTGAATTAGTGCTTGGAGAATGTTGTTAAAATATGGTGATGAGGGGATATTATAAGATATACTATTATTAAAATGATATCTACGTTTTTAAATTTATAATATTTAAACCCTTTTGTCAAAAGAAAAAAAAGTTATAAAATATTGAAACACTTTTTGTAAATGTAAATTTAGTAGATAAAGTTGCGTACGCAAGTACGCAACCAAAATTGGAATGTGAGAGGGATCGATAACACAGAGACTTAGGTTGCGTTGAAGAATTTATGTACCAATTATAAGCTAGATTTCATTTTTATAGCCGAACTTATGGTGCTTCTTGATTAGATTCATGCTCTGTTTTGGAAGAGTATTCGCGTGGATCATTTTTGCGCAAAAACTAGATCGAATAATATTCCTAATTTTTGGGGACTGTGGAATAATTCTTGGGAGGCCTACTTTATTCACTTCCGACCAATGCATTGTCTTAGAGATCAATGTTCAATACATTTTTGTAGCTTTTGTTTGCTAGCACTTCTTACATCCAATGCTGGAAGGTGTATGTTGATCTATCAGCGCTACAAGGTCAGTTTGACGGACCATGGATGTTTATTGGAGACTTTAACGTTTTACTTGATGATACCCATGAAAAGCGAGGTCATCGGTTGCCTCTTAAGACGTCAGTGGTGGAGTTCCTTGCCCCATGCTTTACCACTCGCTTTTTACCGGAACCGATGTGGTCTTTTTAATTTTCGTTTCACTTGATTTTTTAGCTTTTTTTTGTTGTTGGTTTTGGATAAGTCCCCCATTTTGTAAATACCTTTTTTTTCCTTTTTTTATTAATAAAGACGAGCACTTGACAGAGAATTATAGTTCACAAGGAGTGCCAACATAGTTGAGATGTCTTCTATTCTTTTTTATGTCATTATGCTCTTAATTCAGTTAAATTTTTAAAAAAAACATCTTTTATTTATCTTTATTGTTGAGAGGTTAATTCATTAGTTGCTTATATGTGTCATTTTATGTTTCCTCTCGCTATGGCGAGCTGTGAGCTCGCTAGGCGAGTTATGCGTTGTAACAGCTTGACAGTTATAACTGTCACAGTTGGATAATTGTGATAGGATAGCACTTGTTAGCCATGTTGTTAATACTTGAGGCAGTTAAAAGGGAAGTTAGTGACAGTTAGTGGCTGTTAGGGAGTTAGTTACTTGTGTGAGAAGCAAGTATATAAAGTGGTGTGTGTTGTATCTTGTGTAGAGTGGTGAATTGTGTTTTAGTGAAATAAAACATACTCTCTTCCTTATTCATCTTCTTCATCTATATTCTATAATTTTCATAACCATTAGTAGTGAATATGAGATATCATCATTGTAAGAGTAAAACCATTATAATGTGAATTTCTTGCTACATTCCTTTGTCTACTCTCGTGCATATGTATGAATTTTGATCCAACATTTATTTTTATTTTTTTAAATTTTTTTCATGTCACATAATTAATGTTTAGTCAAAACAGTAAACGGATGATAGGAAATGCAAAAAAGAATATATTTAAGAAGTTAAAATCGCACATTAAAACTTAAAGACTAAAATCGAATAATTGTAAAACTTAAATGATTAAAATCGCACAATTAAAATTTGAAAAGTTAAAATTGCACAATTAAAAGTTACAAAAATTAAAAAAGATTCTAAGATAAAAAAGAAAAGAAAAAACTCTCATTAACTCGCCGACTAGGCAAGTACGATACAAATAAAATAAAAAGTTTGAGTAACTTGTTAATGGATTGACTTGTTGAATGTGAGCCTATGCGCTGGCTATTTTTTTAAGGATTGTTTCGATTTGCTCTTTTACTATTTTAGGAATGGTTTCCCTTCGGCCTTTCATGGCACCCCCACTTCACATTTCAAACTGCCATTAATTTATAAATAATAAAATGAAAAATGAAAGAACCGACATCGACACGAAATGAGTGTTTGGAAATCCTATATAAGCAGACCTTTTAATGTAAGAACCAACAAAATAATTGTAATTACTGATCACTTTCTTCACTTATTCTCTACCTTTTTCTTAATTTCACTTTCTCTCCTATTTCTCTAATAATTATTTTATTAATTTTTAATGAAGAGATATAATAAATTTAAAAAAGAGATAGAGAATTAGGAGATAGATGTAGGGAGTTGGCGAAAGTGATGATACAAATCCAATTTTTAATGTCTTTGGAGTTGACTTCAATTGGAATAAAGTATCAAGAGGATTAAACGGTACCCCGTGTTTCAAAATATAAGTAAACATGAGTAAATTTTTTTTATAAATTTGGTTAAAGATTTGGACTAGGCATGGCAAAATTACCATACCTGAGGGTATCCGTCCGCCCCGCCCCGATTTTGACGGAAAAATCCGAGTTGACTGAATTTGGGTTCGGATTTTCACCGATTTTTAAAGTCGGAGTTGGTGCGGGCAATGGGGATATTGATACCCACACCAAATCCCTCTCTGAATCTGCCCCTTTTATATCAAATTACATTTTATCATTTATAAATTAAAAACTCATAAACAAACTTTAAATTGCATTCATATTTTTCTTTTTTAGATTATTACATTCATATTTTTAAATTAAGTCTTAATCAATTTATTTTCTATGTATACATATTGTTAAAACAAAATAATTTTTTACTTTTAGCTGTTTGTGCAACTCAACTTCATATGGAGGTAGAGCGGAACGAGGATACCCGAACTCCACGAGGATATCCGAACCCCGTTGGATATATGTTTGGGTTTTTAGTTTTCATTTCCGTTAAGAATTGAGATGAGTTTGGGGATACCCAAACTTTATACGTTTGGGATGGCAAAATTCGTCCCCGCCCCACCCCATTATCATGTTTAATTTGGACAAAATATATTCACTTTTATTGACCAACTTTTGCTTAAATTTTAGGACGGGTGGAATACTAACAACTCATTCCAACACTCCACCGTTGAGAATAATGCCTAATTTTTTTTTTTTAAATTAGAATTTAAGATATGTTGTTATATTGCAAAATTTAACGAGATATATTTTTTATGCGGAGAAATTTCAATTTTTATTCTCATTATAAATCATAGCTATATGACTGTATATAACAAAGACGGCTCAAATGGAGGAATCAAATAATATATTTCGATTAAAAGGAACGAGAGAGTCCTTGTGAGAGGCTTTGGGAAAGATTGAAAGAAATGCTAAGACTATGCCCACATCAGTGGCAGAGCCAAGGCCCGGCCAACCCGGACAAGTGGTTGGGCTCGGTCGAATTTTTTTGATATTTTATGAGTTAATTCAGAGCAAAATTAAAATTTCTAATGATTAATTTAGGAAAAAATTGAGATATTTGGTTTAAAATTTAGATTTTAATATAAAATTAAAATTTTGCCTAGACTTTAGAAAGTTTTTGACTCTGTCTATAATCCACATAGTAGTAAAAGTAATAGTATAGCAATATAGTATAAAGGTAAACACTCCGATAATGCTACAAAATACTTCTCTCTTTCGAACCATAGAAATTTAGTTGATAATTAGAGCTGCAAAAAGGGCCTTAAAAGGTCGGCTCTTAAAGAGACAGATTCATTTATTCCTCATTATTAATTTTATTTAAATTTTAAATAATTTTTTTAGTGTCGTGAACTTTTTATTTTTTTTTCAATCAGCATTATTATTATTTACAATCGACACACTAAAAAAAATTGTATTTAAATTTAAATAAAATTAATAATATGAATAAGTGGATCGGCCTCTTAAAATCCTATTTACAGCTCTATTGATAATCAACAATCATCAATAAAAACATGAAAACTAATTATTTATATTTTTGATCAACAAAGATTTTTTTATTCATAATTGAAATAGAGGCTACGAGGCGATACGAATACGATCATATGTTTATGGACCCACGTGATTAGAATTTGACTTTTTTTGCCGTTAACTCGACATACGACGTTGGTAACTCTTTTGACCCACGTAATAGGGTCCGGTTATGGTACATAAGCACAAACTTATGCACCGTGCATAAGCCCAAGATAATTGCTTAGCACACCCCGTCCATTGCTTCGTACACCCCAACAGATCCCTCACCCACGTACGCAAGGTTCACATTTCAGAAAAAAAAATCGCTCGTTCATCATCAAACAAAACTCGCTCCCTCTTTGCCGTCGCCATTAACGCCTTCCATCTTCAACGTCACCGCCGTTCATCATCAGTTCATCACATTTCATCATCTTCACCGTCGCCATCATTCAAAACCATTCATCATAGTTCATCATCATTCATCACCATATACATAATTTGAACAAACCAAACACAAAATGGTGAAAAGAAAACAGGTTAGAGCTAGATTTTTACTTAGATTTTGGGAATTAGGTTTTATTTTGGTTTGATTATTTTCTAATTTCACAAGATTAAAACCATTGGATGTACTAAATGGTTTCCTAATTATATTTTGGGAATTAGGTTTGATTATTTTGGAATTGTGGATTATTACTCATATGTGTATATGTTTGAACTTTTGTATATTTGAATGGTTTCCACATTTGAGGATTGAACTGTGTTTGTTGATAATAGTGTATGCTTTTGTGGTTTTAATTAATTAGTGAGTTATGCCTGTGTTGTGTTTGATTAATTGACTGAACCAAATGTAGCTGAACTAGAATATATGCTTGAACGTGAATATTGTCTGTCTTTATAGTATGTACAACTTTAGTATGTATTACATAACTTGTGCAAATAATTTGAAAGTAATCACTTGTGTCATTGTCACGTTGGACAACTAGTCTGAAATGACGATGTTACGTAGCATTTGAATACTGTAAATCTGTGGGTTTGTTGACTTAATCATCAGTAGGCTTTATTATGATTTATGAATGTATTTTATGATACTTACAGTTTTACCAATAGTGCATACTCTTCTATTCAATTACATGCAAAGATACATGATCCTTTATAGAATTCTGATGCTTTTCTTAAAGAAGTTGTGCAAATATTAGTAGTGGTTTTTGCATGATTGAGCTTTTCTTAGGACAGGAGGACATTTTGGGGGAAAAAAGGAAGGTTAGAATGGATATAATATTGTGCTCAGGTTCAAAATCTAATGATTTTTGTTTTTGTAATTTTGCTCTATGGCAAACTTGATTTGTTCTTAAAACTTGATTTCCATGCTTCAGGTGTTACGGTGTTGCTGCTCACCTGCTCTTATTTGGGTCAAGAGTTTATTCGCGTTGGTTATTATGTCAACAATGACTATGATGATAAACAACTGAGAGAGGAGCCTCCAACAAAGGTTTTAACTGACAGGGTTCAAAGGAACATTTTATCTGATAAGCCAAGGGTCACAAAGTTCCCCATCAATTTCCACCTTGAGAACAATGAAAATGAAGAGCAACCCCCTCCATCAGAGCAACAACTTGAAACTGGAGAAGATCCACTGACTTTGGCTGATCGCAATCTCTTCAATTTTCTTCCATCTCCAAATTTTGTTTTCAAAATGAAAATAAATGTTGACAATGCAAAAATGGAAATGCATTTGTGAATAAGTGTGTACTATTGTGAATAATGGTTTGAATGTTTATCACATTTGTTCTATAGTTTAAGGCGAAAATGGAAATGCATTTTGTGAATAAGTGTGTACATAGGTTGTGAATAATGGTTTGAATATTCAAGATTTAAAAAATCTATTTTACCCTCATAGTCAATATTAATGGGTTCACAACACTGAAACCATTTAACAAGACTAATGGTTTCAGTGTATAACATGTTGAAACCATTTAACAAGAGTAATGGTTTCAGTGTATAATTTTTATTCAAAACCATTTAACAATAATAATGTTATATTACATTCACTTATAATCTGCGAATATTAAGGATTTTAAAAATCTATTTTACCCTCATAGTCAATATTAATGGGTTAACAAAACTGAAACCATTTAACAAAACTAATGGTTTCAGTGTATAACATATTGAAACCATTTAACAAGACTAATGGTTTCAGTGTATAACATTAGTCAATGGATTATAAATATACTAGTAACTACTACTATTAATATGGACTAAGCTGTGTATAATTTTTTAAGTCAAAAATTGCGAGAATTAGTGTCATGTTTCTTTTACTTGTCTAGTTCTTTATGAATTATCTTTTGGTGGGAAAGGTAAAAAGATTTAGGCTTTTTTATAGTTAAGACTTAAGATGAAAATAACGGGAGCGGCTTTGAGAGATGAGAGGAAAGATATAAGGGAATTTCGTATTTTGTTTGAAAGAAAATTATTAAATGAGGGAGGAGGAGAATGTTTATGATCAATATTTTTGTTTTTTGTTTACCCTCATAGTCAATATTAATGGGTTAACAACATTGAAACTAGGGATGGCAATTTCACCCAAACCCGATAGACCCACCCGAACCCAAACCCAAGTCAACGGGTGAAACCCGAGTTGACTGGGTTTGGGTGTGGGTTCGGGTGGCACCCGAAATTATGGGTGTGGGTTTGGGTAGTACGAAACTCACACCCGAAACCCATACACCCGCCCGTTTATATGTTAAATTACCAAAATATTCTCGCTCTATATATATATATATATATATATATATATATATAATATGGAATTTTTTTTATTTTGTGTTGTTATGTATTGTGGTTGGGAACAAAGTGTGTTAAACTATGTTATTGCATTGGAAAAAAAGTGTGTTAAATTGTGATATTGTATTGCAAACTATGTTTTTTCTTTTTTTAATGCAATTTGTATTTTATCAAATTTGAATGTGAGTTTGGGTTTGGATGAAAAAACTCGGGAATTTTAGTTCTGCATGATCGAGTTGTGGGTTTGGGTTTGGGTGAAAAAACCCAAAACCAATGGGTGTGGGCGTGAGTTTTGTTTTACCACCCAAACAGTCTTTGGGTTTGGGTGCACCCGAAATTATGGGTGTGGGTGTGGGGAGTATCAAACCCGCACCCGTGGGCACCCATTACCATGCCTAATTGAAACCATTTAACAAAACTAATGATTTCAGTATATAATTTTAATTTAAAATCATTTAACAATAATAATGTTATATTACTTTCACTTATAATCTACCGATATTAAGGATTTTAAAAATCTATTTTACCCTCATAGTCAATATTAATGGGTTAACAAAACTGAAACCATTTAACAAGACTAATGGTTTCAGTGTATAACATGTTGAAACCATTTAACAAGAGTAATGGTTTCAGTTATCCTAACAACTATCATGCACTCTTCAAATCACAATCCTAACAACTATCATGTTGCATCTGCTATCTTTCTAAGCATTTCCTTATAGTATAATGTTGCTTTTGAAGCAATTCTGAGATCCATAATCTTTGCTACTTCCTGAACTTTATCTCCCTTTGGCCAATTCATTGATGAAACTGCTCTATGACTAGTCTTCTTAATCTCACCTGCATATATGTAAAATAAATCCTTTAGGAAGCAACAATTAAGCATCAACTATCTGAAACCATTCTACCAGCAAAATGATTTCAGATTACAACTCTTTGAAATCATTCTACCAGCTAAATGGTTTAGGAAGCAACAATTAAGCATCAACTATCTAAAATCATTCTACCAGCAAAATGGTTTCAGAGTACAACTGTTTGAAACCATTCTACCAGCTAAATGGTTTCAGAGTACACATACAGTGAACCAAATCAACAAAACCATTTCCAGCTAACATATAGAATTTTTAAATTATTTTTTTCAGTTGATTTTTTTAATTCAATTAGGGTTATATAGATTCAATTACTTTCCAAACTCAACAACTAAACCATTTCCAAGTAACAACATAAACAAATTAGATATGAAAAAAACTAAATTACATATGAAAGTATGTGTAATTGTTCATTCACATAAAAGTAAAGCCTAGCCTCTGGGAGATCAAGATTGAAAAAGGAATATTTATTAATGAGGTTAATTTTACTTGTTGGATAATGTTGTATATGTTTGAATATTTAGTTTATATATGGAAAATCAATGTTAATTTGCCTGCTTTTTAATGTTGGCTGCTTATGTTACACGACACTTACACGTCGACACCGATACTAATTTGAGAAATTGACACAATTCAATGTAATCATATGTGCCGGTGTCGTGTTGATGTTGGACATAGACACGTGTCTGACACCGGGACATGCTTAATCTGATGAGTATCTGTGCTTCATAGATCCAACTCAACCAAAAACTATCTCATACAGAGTGATCTATCACATCTACTGCAAGAATCCCAAACAATTACTTATTTAATGGTTGTGATTTGTTGTTGCTAAATAATCCTAATACTGAAAAAAAACAAAAATAGAATCAAATCTTAATTAGCTTGTGAATTTGTTGAGAAGAGGAAATATCCTTCTTTAGAATGTTTTATTTCCACAATTCACAACTATGGAACTTTAAAGTTTCAAAGCCTCTAGCCATATTTAGGTACTCATCAGTGTTCCATTAACAAAATTAGGTCCTGCAACATAAACATCATCGATATATCCCTAAAACTGAAAACTTCTCAATCACATTAGATATCAAGGACTAGATTAACCGATCCAAAAGACCTTACGATTCTCTATTACATTAGATATTGGGGACTAGATTGACTGGTCCAAAAGGCCTTGCGGTGTAAAGGATTTTAAATTACTTCTGTCATTTTCGAATTTCGGTAATTTATGAACTAGATTGTCTGAAAACTACAATTTTAGGACTAAATCATTCCTTTTAGCTGTTTCTCATTCACTTTTCAGATGAATTTTCATGTATTTTTTGTAATACATGTTTTTCTTTTCTTGCAGTTTACGGATTTAGTATTTGGTTTGTCTGTCATTGTCTTTTATGAGCATGAATAATTTACATTTCAGTCACTGCAATGGTTTCGAAAAATTATAGTTTAATACATGAGTTATTTGCAGAGTTCAGCAGTCCTCAAGCAATCTTATTCGCCTGTTTTTCTTGTATCCCCGGTGGGATGATTCGTTTTGCTGGTCTCCTAGCATCCAATGTAAGATTTTTCTGCACTTAGTTCTGCTTTTTTAACTTTTAAATGCTCTCAAATGGTAAATTAGCAATGATTTTTACATTTCACTCACTGCAATGATTTTTCTGCCTTACAGATGCAGTTGAAAAAACAAAATGAAGTAACGAGTAAAAGAAATATGTTGAAGATATACCAATTCCATAATTGAGGGAGGAGAATCCACAAAAGTGTCTCACATCCAACAACACCAGAAATATGGAATATGATTCTAGAGTAGTTGTTGGCAAACTGTGGTCAGCCATGGTTGCAACTGCATGGCTAAATAGAGATGTAAAAACAGTAAAAATGTTGGGGATGATTGTCGGAAAGGGTTTGTGTTTAAACCTTGATACTTAATTCCAATTGAACCTAACTCCAAGCTCATCAGAATTGTATATGCTTTGTTGATACCCATTGTTTGTGTTACGCAATGTCTCAAATATATATATATATATATATATATATATATACATAGGGATGGAAAGGTTGGATCAGAATTCCCAAGCATTCCTCTATTCACGCAATAATAAATTTGAGTTGTTGATTATAGATCGAACAATCTAGATTATTTACACAGTAAAATAATCTCAATTGTATATTCAAATTGGACGGTTGAAAACTGTAAATGTGTGACACAGTTATAGCATGAAATCCAATTCCGAAAAGTCTGAAATTGCCACTAAAAATTG
This sequence comes from Trifolium fragiferum, assembly GCA_954870985.1. Classification (NCBI taxonomy): domain Eukaryota; kingdom Viridiplantae; phylum Streptophyta; class Magnoliopsida; order Fabales; family Fabaceae; genus Trifolium; species Trifolium fragiferum. The sequence goes on from OX940794.1 coordinate 8,350,143, forward strand.
CACGTGACCCAAGGAAATGTGTCAGTATAATATTTTTTTTTTTGGGTACAAAGTATAATATTGATTTTTTAATGGTTGACTTAATAGACAATATTTATTTTATATAAAAAATTGATATAAAATATTGCCACTATTGGCTATCCATTATGGTGCAACAACAATTTTGCCTTTTCTTATGAAAAGTTTTGCAGCAACAATATTGCCACTAATCTGGAAGGGTCATGCTAAACATTGCATCCGGTGCATTAGTTAAGCATACCCAAAAAGGAAATAAATAGATAAAATTAATGTTAGAGAGATAATTTTTTGCATCTTTAACACATTAAATGTACAAATTCCAAGAAAAAGTTTCTATATTAATATGCTTAATCAATGCACTTGGTGCATTATTTAGCATTTTCCAATAATCACATAAAGTATTTCAGCAACAACAAAAGCTGCAAAAATACATATATGAAAAGTTTTTCCTTTTCTTATGCACACTATTGGCTGGCTATCCATTATGGTGCCAATTTTGCCCTTTTCTTGACACATCACTACGTACATGTTCAGTTCAGGCAAAGGTTATTATGCATAAGCCTGATATTTATGCACGGTGTATAAGTCAATATCCACCCTCAAATCCAAACAACACGTGTAATAATCATAACTGAAAAACTTTGTATTTTTGTTTGCCCAATTTCGGCCACATTTTATATGCGATTCGATCACCGATTTCGAAAACTAATACCTAATTCATTCATAAAATCGAACGACGATCAAACCGGTATAAAGAACGTCGAGTTTCATTGATTATTGAGGGAGAACGAACCGGGTCGACGAACCGGGTCGTCGCGACCCGTTTCTGCAGAAAATGGGTGAGGAAGATTATGAACAGTGACGCGCCTCCACGCCCACTCTCACTGGCGGCGCGTGGGGGCGCGTGCGGTGCCTAGGGGACTCCAAATTTTTTTATTTTTTTACAAAATAATAGGAAATAATTTTCTGGGAATTTTGGGACCAGTTAGGTATTTTTCTGAGACCTGGAACTATTTTTAGTTAATTAAATGAGGTAAATATGCTTTTATAAATATCAGATATTAATAAAATTTTCCCAAAATTTTATTTAGGGTATTTTGAATTATTTGGAACGGTTGGGGATACCTCACTCTCTCTGGTTTTATATCGTGTTAAAAATTTAAATTTATGACCATTATTATAATTAAATGAGCATTAGTGCCAATATGTTATACACTGAAACCATTTGTATAGTTAAATGGTTTCATACTATTATACACTGAAACCATTAGTCTAATTAAAAGGTTTCATAGCGTTATATACTGAAATAATTATTCTAGTTAAATGGTTTCATAGCGTTATACACTGAAACCATTAATCTTTTTATTTGGTTTCAAGATGTTATACACTGAAACCATTTGTCTAGTTAAATGGTTTCATACTATTATACACTTATACCATTATTCTAGTTAAATGGTTTCATAGCGTTATACACTGAAACCATTAGTCTTGTTATTTGGTTTCAAGATGTTATATACTGAAACCATAAGTCTAACTAAATGGTTTCATGGCGTTATACACTGAAACCATTATTCTAGTTAAATGGTTTCATAGCGTTATACACTGAAACCATTAGTCTTGTTATTTGGTTTCAAGATGTTATACACTGAAACCATTAGTCTAGCTAAATGGTTTCATGACGTTATACACTGAAACCATTATTTTGGATAAATGGTTTCATATGGGCATTAGTGTCAATATGTTATGCACTGAAACCATTGTTATTAAGTAAAACATCACATAACCATTTTACAAAACCATGCTACATAAAGCAAAAAATCATATAAAGCAATTAGGGTTAGTTTAGTTGAGAAAAATTTGGATAGTATGCATGAGATATTGGATTCGATCATTTTTTTATTGTAAATAAAAAAATCCATATATATATATATATATATGTAATTAATGTATGAAATTTTATTTATGTTGTGATTATGATTGATAAAACTTAAAATTAAATTGTATGTTTGACAAGTATGCTTTATATATACATGAACAATTAGTTATTATGTTGGGTTTCGAGGGGGTGTATGACGAAAATTAATTAAAAATTGATTCTTATAATATATACTTCAAAGGAACAAAAATTATTATTCAATTGGAAACGGGGGGCGCGTTAGAAATTAGGGTGGGGGTGCGCTAGAAGTTTGGAGGAGGGAAAAAAATTGGGGGGCGCGCTAGAAATTTGGGGAGGAAAAAAAATTGGGGGGCTCACGAAAAAATCTAGGGAGAAAATGAGAAAAAACTGGGGGGGTGCGCTAAGCAAATGGGGGGTGCGCAAGTAATAGGGTAGTATATGGGGGCGCGCGAAGTAACTAGGGGGGTGCACTAAGCAACTATAAGAGTGATTATTTTAAGATGGACTTTGAGTGGAGTGTATAACAAAATGAGAGGAGTGCAAATAGGAAGTTTATACAAGGTGCGTAAACCAAACCCACACACCTAATGCATGCTCTTTTTCTCTCAAACACCACGAAGTACAAGGGAATGTGTCAGTATAATATTGGTTTTTTATTGCCTTTTCTCCATACACAAAAGGTAATATTGTGATGAGTTTATTATGTGTCAGTATACTAGTCCGTCTACTTCCCCCTCTTCATTCGACTATATATATCACACTGCTTTTAGTTTTTCTCCATACACAAAAAATGCCTAATCATAAAGTTTATTTTATTGTGATGAGTTTGGAGGTGGGTTTAATTGGAATCAAGTATGAAGGTGGTTTAAACACAAACAATCCCTTCCAACAATCATCCCCAACTTTTCTCCTGTTTTTGACATCTCTATTCTGTCATGCAGTTACAACCATGGCTGACATTAACTTAACAGCTACTATGATAATATTCCACATTTCTGGCATTGTTGGATGTGAGACACTTTTGTGGATTATCCTCCCTGTTTTCTGGAAATGGTATATCATCAACCTGTTCCTTTTAGTAGTTACTTCATTTTGTTTCTTCAACACCATCCGTAGTAACGCTGAGCTCGTCCTTCCTACACATTCAACTGCTGCCGATCACCCTCCAAATCCACTGGAAGCATCTCAGCCGTAAGATTTGTAACCTCCTGCTGCAATTCAGACATTAAAATATGTATCTTGATTTGGTAGATTTTTTGCATTTGTGTTTCATATTCTTAATTTTCTGTTTAGTAGTATTAGTATTTAGTATGTGTAATTGTTCATTCACATAAAGTAAAGCCTAGCCCCTAGGAGATCAAGATTGAAAAAGGAATATTTATTAATGAGGTTAATTTTACTTGTTGGATAATGTTGTGTATGTTTGAATATTTAGTTTATATATGGAAAATCAATGTTAATTTGCCTGCTTTTTAATGTTGGCTGCTCATGGTTATTTCAATTTCAGTTTTAGAATTTGAGTTTGATCCTATCCTAACCTATGACGCACAGACTCAACACTGACACCGACATAACGACATTTATACTAATATGAGAAATTGACATAATTCAATGTAATCATATGTTTCGGTGTCCTGTCAGTGTTGGACATAGACGCATGTCCGACTCCGAGACATGCCTAATCTTATGAGTGTCTGTGCTTCATAGATCCCAAGTCAACAAAAAACTATCTCATAGAGAGTGATCTAGGTCATATTACATCTACTGCAGTCATCCCAAACAATTACTTTTTAATGATTCTGATTTCTTGTTACTAAAGCTAATCTCACTATTGAAAAAACACAATTAGAATCAAATATTAGCTTCGGAATTTGTTGTGAAGAGGAAATATCCTTCTTTAGAACAACAAATGGACTCTGATAAAGTTATATGCCAGAATGTCTTATTTTCACAATTTACAACTATGAAGCTTCCAACTTTCAAAGCCACTTGCCATATTTAGGTTCTCATCTGTGTTTCATTAACAAAATTTGGTCTTGCAACATAAACATTATCACTATATCCCTAAAACTGAAAATTCTCAATCACATTAGATATCAAGAACTAGATTAACCAATCCAAAAGGCCTTACACTTCTCGATCAGATTAGATATCGGAGATTAGATTGACTGATCCAAAAGGCCTTAGTTCTGTCATTTTCGAATTTCGGTAACTACGAGACTAGATTGTCTGGAAACTACAATTTTAGGACTAAATCATTCCTTTTACCTGCTTCTCATTCACTTTTCTGATCAATTTTCATGTTTTTCTGTTCTCACAGTTTAGGGATTTAGTATTTGGTTTGTCATTGTTTTTTATGAGCATGAAGAATTTACATTTCATTGAAATGGTCTTGAAAAATGGTAGTTTAATACATGTGTTATTGGCAGAGTTCAGCAGTCCTCAAGCAATATTATGCACCTGTTTTTCTTGTACCCCCGGTGGGATGATTCGTTTTGCTGGTCTCCTAGCATCCAATGTAAGATTTTTCTGCACTTAGTTCTGGTTTTCCAACTTTTAAATGCTCTCAAATTCAAAATTAGCAAGGATTTTTTATTGTTGTCTGTGTGTTTGTTTCCCTTTATGATAAGTTTACAGATTTGCATTTTGTGTTGATTTTCATGTATGCTTCCACCTGCTTTAGTTTTATTGACATACTATACACATTATTCACATCTAACAGGATGCTTCTAAGTTACGACTTGCATTTTACAGAATAAATATGCTGACTTTCTTTTTTGGAAAAATCAAGAGTTTTAAAATGATTAGTAATTCATTTTGGAAACACTTTTTGGATTGTAACTAAAGTGTGCAATCTGCTCAATGTTATTAGTGATCACATTCAGTTTCGTTATTAAAGAAAAAAGCCGTGTTCATTTTTACTGAAGTTTATAGTGAATCTGTATTCTTCTATAGATTCTAAGGTCATAGTTTATAAGATGAAGCGAAATATTTGGCTCATTTTCATAGATCTTAGCATCTTACCTTCTATAGAGATAAATCTAAATAATTGGAGCTGGACAATCTGATTAAGTATGGATATATTGAACATCAAATAGGGTTTTGTAAAGTTTTCTCTAAAGTTTGCTCTGATGTTTTAAGTCGGGATACTCTTAGCTAAGTTTTATTAGACGGCACGCCATCACTTCCTTTTGAAAATCTTATTTTCATGTCCTAATCCATTCTTTTCAAGGGGATAAAAATTACCTGTTTCTAATAGTAGCAGTAGCATTGAAGATACTGAGATAGTGAAGTTCAAAGAAATCTGCAAAATGGGCATAAAATTTGTGATTCTAGGCCTTTTAACCAACATTTTGGGGTCCTTTTCAGCTGTTTCTAAGTCTTTTTTTTTTTTTTTGACAAACACAAATTGGATCTTTTTTTTTCTCACACAATAAGATACTGACATGTGGTTTCTCTTTCTTTATGCAGGTGTTATGCAATGTCTCTCTGCATTAGCTATGTTTACAAGCTTTATGACATTGACTCAGATAGTGACCACATTTGGGTTCAATATGATACTTGAGGGACTAATTATTATTTGTATATACTTTTAGGGACTAAATAGAAAAGAGAATGATACTTGAGGGACTTAATAAGAGTCTACTCTAAAGCCAGCAACAACCTTGTGCAATGTGTGTGACCCAATTGTGTGCTGGAGTGCATTTATCATCAGACCGTCACTCTGCTAACCCTGTATGACCCGTGTGACAATGAGTTGAGTATGCAGATCATATATATAATGCAGTTATTTAATCATTTTGATGAATCTGGAAGTCCACTGTCCACTAAAGAGAATACAAGTCCTGATTCTCAGGATCAGACCTTAAGTAGTTGCTCAGAGAGGATGAATCCAATTCTTCTCATGCACAGACGTGGCCATGAATCTTCAAGTTTGATCCAGAAAGATTCTTAAGCTCTGAAGTTAAGTGGCAAATAATGATCAAGTAGAAGTCTAGCTACTGATCCACACTCAGATACCTACCAGAGTAAGTCCTTTTTGGAAGAAAAGAACTTAATCAAGTTATAGTTTCTAATAATCTATTATGATATTCTGTTCTTGTCCAGTAAGGTGTTGTGTGACATCTTTTTAAGAATCTATCTATATCTATCTATCTATCTATCTATATACTATATGTAAAGCAAGCTTTTGATTTGCTTATGTGGCGGCCTAATAGAGCTCCTCCATTTTTCTCTTTTTTCTAAGTAATAGTTGGTGCTTATGTGTCATTTCTTATTGCATATTAATATAGATTGTGATGATGTGTTGCCACTTGCTCTCCTAATCAAGTTGATTTAATAAAATTGATGATTTAATAAAAACAAAAATCGCATAACTAAAGTATATTGGAAAATTTCAAAAGGCCACTTATAACATCTTTTGATGGCACATGAAAAGTTCTCTAATTTTATTATATAAACCGATGCAGATTTGAAGACTAAGGTATTGTATTATGTTTTACTATCATTTACTATGCCAAGCTAAATGCCACCATTATTGGCCACATGAAAAACTTATGCACTAATTATCACAATGACATGAAAAGGCAAACTAAACATAAATTATCATGTTTATATGAAATGAAATTTTATCTTCTATAAATTCTTGCTAGGACATATGCATCGCTTGCATGATAATTTTTTATCCTCTTCTCCTTTATTTTGTTATGGATTAATTGGTTTTTCTTCTTTCCTTTTCTTTTTGTATTAATTTTTTTATTCATCAACTGCATAACAATTAGAATTAAGAGGACTTTTTTATTTTATTTTTGCCTATGTGTTTGCAGATGCCAAATTCATTTTGTGTCTCAATCAACATCAGAAAAAAATAATCAAGAGGTAACTGAAGAAATATTACACTTTGTCTTTTTCATTTTTTATATTTTGAGGGCTATTTGTGTGTGTGTGTGTGTGTGTTTGCAGATCACGATTTTATCATTTATCTCTCGATCAACATCAGAAAGTTATATTGTATCTCAATGTCATGTCTTCTTGAATATTTTTATCATGGATGTTTGCTATTGGTCTATTCACTTCTCATTGGCTTTGTACTTAATTTCTTTTAAAATATTTTTATGGATAGGTTTGAACATTTTACTATCTTTGAAATATTTTTATGGTCTTTTTAGGATTGTTGTTTAATATTTTGTTATGAATTAATTGGTTTTTCTTCCTTCCTTTTGTTTCTATATTAATTTTTTTACTCATCAAACGCCTAATAGAGTTTATTGTTTTCTTAGATTGATTCTTTTTAAAAAAAAAAATTTCTCTCAATTTGTCTGCATAACAATTAGAACACAAAAGATTTTATATTTTTTTTGTCTATGTGTTTGCAGATCCCAAATTCATTATGTGTCTCAATCAACATCAGAAAAAAAAAATCAAGAGGTAATTTAAGAAATATTGCACTTTGTCTTTTTTCATTTTTTATATCTCGAGGGTTATTTTTTTTTGTGTGTGTTTGCAGATCACAATTTCATCCTTTGTGTCTCGATCAACATCAGAAAGTCCTATTATGTCACAATGTCATGCCTTCTTGAATATTTTTATCATGTGTGTTTGCTATTGGTCTATTCAATTTTCAATTATTTGTATTTAATTTCTTTTAAAATATTTTTATGGATAGGTTCAAACATTTTACTATCTTTGAAATACTTTTGTGGTCTTTTTAGGATTGTTGTTTAATTTTATAATTTGATAATAAGATATTGAGTGAATTTGATAATTTCATGTATTTTTAACTATTAATGGATCTTTGTGTATTATTATATGAATGCAAAGTCAATTACGAGTTTTACTCAAGTGACAAAATATATAAATAGTCATATTCAATTTCTGTTACAATATCACGGTAAAGTCGAATAATATAGATCTTACTTTCACTTACAAAATGATATTCAATATACAAAGGCATGCGAGTTGTTCCAAACTTTCTGAATCAAATATTTCTTTATTAATTATTATTAATATTATTATTTGAGTACCATTGTTGATTCCTTATACGAAGAAGAATATGTTAATTAACTCTTTGTAAAATAAAAGAATTATGAAAGGAAGAAGAATACATATTGTGGTTGAGTCATCATGCATCACTTTCTCCATATATGTCTTAACTAATTCATCCGTTTCTATGACATGGTATTGACTAAATTTACTCTATTATATATTTTTGAAGAAACTAAATTACTCTATTATATTAATTGGTCAATTGGTTTGAAAATCGAAAAAAGTTAAGCTTGAGCAAATAAGAGAGATATGTATCTTTGTAAACTAAAAAGGTTTTACACTCTCTTAATTCCTGTATACCCCAATAAAGTGGCACACGAATTGCGTAGTTTTTAAGTAAGAAAATTGTAAATTGTTTAGAGGAGATAAGTTTTCAATTGATCTTTATGGTAAATTTCCTTCCATATGCTTAGTAAATCCATGATTTGAACCGTAAATTGCCAAAATAATGTACTGTACAACCCATAAAATGAAAATTAACAAAATATTCATTTTTAGTGCATCCGTTTGGCCTAACTTATTCTTTTATTGAGTAAAAAAGTTTGAAATAAATTAGACTAAACGATAATTTAGCCCTATAAAATACTACTTACACATGTCTTATTAATTAATGTCAAGACAAGTATGTCTTATTAAAAGAATGTCTTACAAATTAATTAACATGTCTTACAAATTTATTTCTTTAAAAGAATGTCTTATTAATTAACATGTCATCTTATTCTTATAAAGGTCAAGACAAGTATGTACCATTTTTTCTTATGAAATAATAATAAAGAGATTAAAGTATAATTAAAATAAAGATAGAGATTACTGAGAGAGATATATAGAATGATCATAGATGTACAGAATATATTAAAATAATCTACATTTTTCCATTAAAAACTATATATATATATATATATTAAAATAAAAAATTACACTAATTTGAAGAGATATAAATCAAACCCAGAAAAAAGAAAATTAATAAAAACAAATTTTTAATATAATATGCTATTATGCTGCACTTTTATTGATTTATATGTACACAGAATGACATATTTTCAATGTTAAAAGTAATTTATATCCATCTCTCTATATTAGAGATTCACTTGACGAAGAAAAATGATTTTTTTTTTTTTTGTATAATCAATTTTTATAGAACGCAGCTTTTTTAAAACATTTGAATCAAATCTCATTCAATTTTTTAATCTAATAATGTTGATAGAATGGTCTTTATTGTTGAAAGATTGGTCGGTTACTTTTTAATAAGAACTCATCCTCTTTTTTCTTTTTTCTAATCTATATTTGGTGTTTATGTGTCATATGACATATGATGAATCGAAGAAAGCAAAACTAAATTGTCTATTCAAGATCCCAAATGCATAACCGTAACTTTTTCATTTGTTTATCTTAATTATACACTAAAGTTGGACATAAATATGTATTTGCAAGGCTACCAAAAGGCGAAATCAGTTCCAAGAGAATGGTGTGTATTTTTCATGAAATTTACATCCATTCTTCAATGATATCTTAATTTTAAGGTTTACAAGTTCAACAGTCATAATTCAGTTTCTGAAAATATTTTATTGTAATAAAAAATTTGTTTTCTATTAGCACTAAACAAGCTCAAAATAATGTGCATCATGTATGTATATTGAAGATTAAATAATGGATACATAAGTAATCAAATTAAACTTTAATTAATAAAAAGGAATTCAGATGAATAACTACTACTTTTTTTTAATTAAAAATCACATCGTGTTTGAATTAATGATACATATGAAAATAGGAATTATTTTTCAAATGTATTTTTCTTAAAACCAAACAATAATATAATACACCTATCAAATTAAATTATTATTTCCAATAAGTTTTTTTAAAAAAAACATTATAATCAAAACTACGGTAATTTAGTCTCTATGGTAGTGAAATATTAATATAACACATGAACAAAAATCTCAACTTAAAAACTAAATTTTGAGTTTCTTTTTTCCATGGAACTTTTTATAATTTTTGAATATATGTGTGAAATGATCATTTAAAAATACACATTGGTTTAAAAGTATGGACTAAAACTACGTACATAATAATTTTGTAAGGACCAAAACATCGTCTCACTTTTTTTTTATAGGAATCGAAACCAAAATTTGATAATTTTATGGGGACCAATTGTATAAATTTTGCATTTTTTAAATCAATTGTATAATATTACTATTTTTTAAAAATTTTATTATTGAAGTCAAATCTATTTAGTTGTTCAAGTGTGATCTTGCATTATACAAATTTTTTTTTATAAAATTCTCCAAATTCATCAATAAATAATATTAAGAAATTTTAAAAGTCATCAAATTTAATAAAATCAAATGATAAATTTTATTTTTAACTTTATTTTTAAAATAGCTTTAAGACTTAAAAATATAAGATTAAACACAACTTTAAATTATATTTTAACATTTAAGAATCAAGAAATAATTATATATCAATATAATGTGCATATTAAATTATAAAAAATTAAATATCAATTATTTTTTTCAATAAAAATTTAATCAAACCCGTGCAACACATGAGTTTAATACCTAGTTGTACATTAATTCCGTGTATATTCTGTTCCGTGTATAATCTATTAGGTTTTGGACTTTTCGTATTCCCAGACATCATGTACAATTGTACATTAACCATCACACTTTCTTGTTTTTATTATTTATCCAATCAATTAACAGAAAATAGGTAACTAATCTTTTTTTTAATCTCATTAAAATATCCAATCAATAATGTGTCCTTCTTTCTTTTTTCCTTTGTTTACCTCATACACATGCCTTCACTCTTTTCCAAATCCCACATTCTTAACTTCAACTCTCCTTCCTCCCCATAAAAAGGAGAGAGCTGCAGAATTTAAATGACATTAATTGTGTGACACTAGCAATAGAATTCACTTGAGTTTCACTGTGTTCTTGTTTTTCTCTAATCCAATCAACACAACACAAAATGACAATGCATAAAGCATATACTATTCTGATGAGCTTAGAGTTAGGTTCAATTGGAATTAAGTATCAAGGTCCAAACACTAACAATCCATTCCAACAATCATCCCCAACTACGTTGCTGTTTTTGACAGCACTATTTTGTCATGCAGTTGCAACCATGGCTGACATGACCTTGCCTACTGCTATGATTATATTCCACTTTTCAGGCGTTGTTGGATGCGAGACGCTTCTTTGGATTCTCCTCCCAGACTTTTGGAATTGGTATATCATCAACCTGTTCTTTTTAATGGCTACTTCATTCTGTTTCTTCAACTACATCCTTAGTGTCATTAAACTCTTCCTTCCTACACATTCAAGTTCTGCTATTTCTCAGCCTCCAAATCCCGAACCACATGAAGCATCTCAAGCATAAGATTTGTTACCTGCAATGCAAACATTAAAATGTAGATGATGGCATGATGTCGCTTGGTTTGGTAGATTTTTTTGCATTTGTGTGTTTCTTCTTAAGTTGCTGTTTAGTACTCCCTGTATTCCAAAAAGATTGAGCCAGTTTGACCAAGTGCACTTGTTGTATCTTGCTTTGATCTTTATTTTCTACTAATAAATAAAAATAAATATTAGCATATAAGATTTTGTTGGATTCATCTTAATGAGTATTTTCAAAATACCAAATTTTTTTAATTTTTACTATTATACAATTAAAAATATTAATCGTCAAAATTATGCATTGACATGCGTAAAACTGTGGCATAGAATAATTCAAACAAACCAATACTCCCTCCATCCCAATTTATTTGAGTAAGTTGACTTCAGCACACATATTAATGCACAACTTTGACAATTAATATTTTTAATTGTATAATAGTAAAAATTATAAAAATTTAATATTTTGAAAATACTCATCGAGATGAATCCAACGGCATCTTATATGCTAATATTTATTTTTATTTATTGAGAGAAAAATATGGTCAAAACAAGATATATAAATAATGCAAATATTCTAAATGGCTCAAATAAATTGGGACGGAGGGAGTATTGTTTACAATCTTGGCGACATTGTGTTTTATGTGTATTTGGTTAGAAAACTGTGTACTCTGGTCCTATCAATTAGTGTTCTATTAAAATGTTTTTTGAAACACGTCCATTTTACTAAACATGTGTTGATTGGTGAATTAGACTCGTGTGGTGATTGAATTAGAGTGCAATGCAGAAGCGTAACAGATAACCAGATCCAAGTCCAAGTCCACACGCTTTGACGTTAAATTCAATATCGTAACAAATAAGAGTTTTAAGTTTTAAAAAAGAAAAAAATTATTAAAAAAACAATCTCTCATAAGTTATAATGTAAAGTCCACAATAAGAGAAATGTGTCAAGAGAATAAATAAATGTCTCTAAGAAAAAAATTATAAAAATTGTACAACAACTTTTTAACTCTTTAGAATTTTAAAGGTCATTGGGGCACATGCCTTGTACTATCTATTGAAACTTTTTATTTATTATTATTATTATTATTATGTGCTACTTGATATTGCCCTCACCGAATTGAAATGTTATAAGCTTCTCCACACCACTTACGTACAATACATCATGCATCGTTTTGTATCACTTGTTCATATTCATAAAATTAAAATAATTGTATTTAAACAAACACAAAAACACTACAAAGTGACAAACCCCACTTTAGTAAAGAAATATGGTAAACTATTATTTTGTTCTCGTATGAAGTATAACTTTTTGTTTGTTAAATATTGAAATTGTAAATATATTCGCAAATGGTATTTTTATTCTATTTTTATGTAGTTAATTTAATTATCAAATGTGTTTTTTATTGATCAGTTTAATTTATAAAATTGCTAACAGGTGTACGTATTTGCAATTTCAATACATTTAGATCTTATAATAGAGACCAAAATGGAATTGTTTGATCAAAGAAAAAAAAAGAAATAAATCACACAAACATAGCAAATATATATAGAAAGAAAATTATTTTTCAATTATATCTCCAGTCTCCTGCTATATAGAGCTTCATTTGGATGAACATTTACATATATAATTCAAAAACAAACAAAAACAAAACTACGTACTAATGTTTGCATTGCAAGTAACCAATATTACGCATGACCTAGTTCCCGTGGTTCCGAAATTGTAGGTTGAGTAACACTTGAATGTGTTGGAAGGAAGAGATTACAGATGCAGTTGAAAAAACAAAAAGAAGTAACGAGTAAAAGGAATATGTTGAAGATATACCAATTCCATAATTGAGGGAGGAGAATCCACAAAAGTGTCTCACATCCAACAACACCAGAAATATGGAATATGATTCTAGTTGTTGGCAAACTGTGGTCAGCCATGGTTGCAACTGCATGGCTAAATAGAGATGTCAAAAACAGGAAAAATGTTGGTGATGATTGTTGGAAAGGGTTTGTGTTTAAACCTTGATACTTAATTCCAATTGAACCTAATTCCAAGCTCATCAGAATTGTATATGCTTTGTTGATACCCATTGTTTGTGTTACACAATGTCTCAAATATATATATATATAGGGATGGAAAGGTTGGATCAGAATTCCCAAGCATTCCTCTATTCACGCAATAATAAATTTGATTTGTTGATTATAGATCGAACAATCTAGATTATTTACACAGTAAAATAATCTCAATTGTATATTCAAATCGGACGGTTGAAAACTGTAAATGTGTGACACAGTTATAGCATGAAATCCAATTCCGAAAAGTCTGAAATTGCCACTAAAAATTGCATGTGACCCAAGGAAATGTGTCAGTATAATATTGATTTTTTTTTTAATTTTTTTTTTGGTACAAAGTATAATATTGATTTTTTAATGCTTGACTTAATAGACAATATTTATTTTATATAAAAAATTGATATAAAATATTGCCACTATTGGCTTTCCATTATGGTGCAACAACAATTTTGCCTTTTCTTATGAAAAGTTTTGCAGCAACAATATGCCACTAATCAGTAATCACATAGTAAAGTATTGCAGCAACAACAAAAGCTGCAAAAAATACATATATGAAAAGTTTTTCCTTTTCTTATGCACACTATTGGCTATCCATTATGGTGCCAATTTTGCCCTTTTCTTGACACATCACTACGTACATGTTCAGTTCACACACCGAATGCTCTTTTTCTCTCAAACACCACGAAGTACAAGGGAATGTGTCAGTATAATATTGGTTTTTTATTGCCTTTTCTCCATACACAAAAGGTAATATTGTGATGAGTTTATTATGTGTCAGTAATAAGGTGAATGCATTGCAAAACTACGTAGCATGAAATCCAATTCCGAAAAGGTGAATGTTTGCCATATCCTATCCTCCAATTTTCATGTTTATTTAATATCTATGTTAAATTAATACTAGGCAAGTTAAGTTAGGTGATGAAACCATCTTGATCAAAAAAGATGATGAAATGAAACCCTTTCCATCACTAAAAATATTATAGCAACGCCCTCCTACCAAAGTGAGTTTCCATGAAGTTTCCTTGTATGACTTCTTCTCTTTTTTAAATAATTCTTGCTTAATATTATTTTTTTTTTAACACAATCAGCACAAGATATGTGCCTAAGCTGGAGAGAGTATAGCACTATAGCCTGCTTGAATAGTATGAATTCTTTTTCCACTGCCTCCAAACGAATATAAAATATTTCAAAGTAAGATAGTGAAGTATTGTGCCAATGCTTGCAATAAAGCAAGCATGATAATAACTTATAGGGTTTTTTGTTTTATAAGCAAAAGATAAAAATAATAAAATCAATATATAATCCTAAATACAATTATGAAAGTTTTAAACATATGCACATGAGAATGAATTCATGACAGTATCTATCAATCCGAACATGTATCAATAGCATTCCAATTCCCACGCTAGCTACAACCTCCGATTATTAATCTTTGAATATCATCCTCTTAGCATTTTTTGCTGCAAAATCACTAATAATCTTATCAAAATCAAGATTCTTTAAAATATCATCTTCATTTGAAATCATAGCAAGACTATTTAATCTAATTTGCGACATTGTCGATCGCAAATAAGATTTTAGCAATTTTAATTTTGAAAAACTTCTCTCAGCCGATGCAACACTAACATGAATAGTTAATATTATTCTATAAGCAATGCATGCATTAGTAAAACAATTGAATGTCTTAAGAGAACTCAATATCAAAATACTAAATTTTGATTCAACTGTTAAAATCTCTCTTATGACTTTTAATTCTTCAGATAAAATTGCACCATCAAGATCATAAGAATTTCCATGTTTCAAATAAGTTTCAAGATTTATACAAGATAATTTCAAGTACTCATCAGAAAATGACTTAAGTGTTTCAATATTAAAATCTCTCTTTCTTTTTTTCTTAGAAAAAAATGAACTTCAATATTAATGGTACAGTTCGGTTCTTAACTGTTCGGTATAGTTATTTGCAGTTCAATTATGGGTTACTGAACTGTGTTTAAAATATAGGTTTGGTTTGTGAACTTCTAAATAAGTTCAGTTAATTTTGGTTCGGTTTGGTACAGTTAGGTAGTTCGGTACAATTAATTTTGTGATCGTTAAGAAAATACGGTATTCATCCCTTTAGATCGGCCCTTTCCTTTTGCAAGAGGTGCATTCTTTTTTGCTCTATATCCATGCTAGCTTCTAGTTGAGGAATTGTTTCTGCTTCAGCTTGTTGATTATTGGCTTCTTGATGTATTGTGACATTCATCCCATCACCGAAGTATACATTATTGTTATTACAAAAAACATGAATGGTATCTCTTTCCCATCTTTCTTGTTCTCTATCTTCCTCTTCCTCTGCTATATCAACTTCTTCAAGTTTTTGACCGTAAACTTGTTGTTATTGCAGTTGAAACAAAATCTTCTAAAATTTTGGGCCATTGTTGTTGGAGAGCTAGGGTTATTTAGTGGTTTTCTAGGATTGAAACAAAATCTTCATAAACATGCACTGGCAGCACAAAAAGCCATAGTTATTAGAAAATAAAGTTCAAATTTCTACCAAATTAACAAACAAATTTCATATTGCTACATAATATTTTCATATTGCTAATAACATGTTATTAAGTCACATCTATTTCCTTTTATTCCACATAGAACAACAGTATTGTCAAATAACTAATAACTATTGTTATACTAAGCAAACATAAAATCAATGAAATACCTAAGCAAACACAAAATAAGTAAGTAATAACTATTATACTAACCAAACACAAAATCAGAAGAAAAAAAAAACACATATATTTCTGTTTCTATACAATAAAAATCTTTGCAAACTCAAACCCTAAACTAGCAACTCCTTCACTAATCGCTAGCAAACTCAAACCCTAAACTAATTGGAGAAAATTTAATTAAAAAATAAAAGAATTGAAATCACAAAGAAAATAAAGGGGATGGTTAGCAGAATCTGTACCAGGAGAGGCAGTGGTGAGTCGGTGACGATTGACGAAGGAGAACGGATAAAAAGGGAACAGAGGCAGGTAGTGCAAGGTTTTTTTCAGCCAGAATGTTAAACTTAAAAGTCTAAATATCCTTTTCACTAATTCTAATTTTAGGTTTTCTATTTTTATAAGGAATCATATTTATGTGGAGATTTTTTTTTACACAATTTATGCAAATGTTTTTTTTGGTAGAGTGAATGATTTTAATATAATGATATTAATAATTATTTTGTTATTAGATGCTAAGCTTATAAAAAAATATTTATATTAATTATATAATATATATATATATATATATATATATATATATATATATATATATATATATATATATATGAAAAATTCTAACATAGACCACTTCTTCAAGTGGTCCATGGTAGACCATTTATAAAAAACCATATAACGAATACGAATTTTACAAAATCCACCGTTGGATTTAAAGTTTATATCATATAGATTATCTATAGAAAATTTTAGAAAAATTGAAAATCATTTGATATGTTATTTAGACCTATCAAGATTAACGGTTTATTAAATACTGTAAATCTTAATAAATCCCAATAAAATATCAAATGATTTTCAATTTTTCTAATTTTTTTTATGGATGCTCTATATGATATAAACTTTCAATCTATCAATAAATTTTGTAAAATTCGTATTTGGTAGATCACTTGTCCACGGTGGACCACTTGTGAAGGTGGTCCACCGTAGCATTAGCCATATATATATTAGTCAAAAATAAATTTACATATATGTACATATAGTAAAAAAAAAAATTGTGCCCCTAAAAAATTGGTGCCCTGTGCCACCGCTCGTCCGCAACCCCTGTTTTTTGTACAAGCTTTGGAAGAAAAAGAAATTCTGATTGTTGAAATTCTGAAGTGAATTAGATTTTACTGTCAAGTTTAAATCATTTTGATTCCATAAGAAAGAAAGGAAAAAATAACTATGGTTCTCTTTGAATTTTGATTTAACACAATTACTAAGTGGACACAGAAACTGTTGTTGGCTTGTCCAATTAAAAAAGAAGGGCCAAGATTGAACAATTTGTTAAACTGTCAAATTTGCACGGCGTAAATATGAACAGTTGGATCACAAATCTATGATGAATATTGATCAAGTACTGTGTAGAATTGCTACAGCAGCAGATGCTGATCTAGTACTCTTTATGCAGGTGCTATACAGTGTCTCTCAACATTAGCTATGATGCTCTTAAGCTTTTATGACCTTGATATTGACACAGGTAGTGAACTCAAACATAGATTAGGCCTTATTCTAGCGAGAATCCTTAACATCAACTCTTCACAATGTGTGGATGAGCTGTGTGCAGGAGTGCATTTACGATCAGACCATCATTCTGCCTCACCAGATGACCGGTGTGACTATTATGAGGTTGAGTATGCATATCATGCATGGATCTTCAATTCACTAATAAAGTTGCATTTAAACATTCAGCTAGTTCACTGTTTTGATGACTCCGGAAGTCGACATAATGCTATAGTTTTTAAATCTTGGTAAATATAATCTTATCAAAATCAAGATTCTTTAAAATATCATCTTCATTTGAAATCATAGCAAGACTATTTAATCTAATTTGCGACATTGTCGATCGCAAATAAGATTTTAGCAATTTTAATTTTGAAAAACTTCTCTCAGCCGATGCAACACTAACATGAATAGTTAATATTATTCTATAAGCAATGCATGCATTAGTAAAACAATTGAATGTCTTAAGAGAACTCAATATCAAAATACTAAATTTTGATTCAACTGTTAAAATCTCTCTTATGACTTTTAATTCTTCAGATAAAATTGCACCATCAAGATCATAAGAATTTCCATGTTTCAAATAAGTTTCAAGATTTATACAAGATAATTTCAAGTACTCATCAGAAAATGACTTAAGTGTTTCAATATTAAAATCTCTCTTTCTTTTTTTCTTAGAAAAAAATGAACTTCAATATTAATGGTACAGTTCGGTTCTTAACTGTTCGGTATAGTTATTTGCAGTTCAATTATGGGTTACTGAACTGTGTTTAAAATATAGGTTTGGTTTGTGAACTTCTAAATAAGTTCAGTTAATTTTGGTTCGGTTTGGTACAGTTAGGTAGTTCGGTACAATTAATTTTGTGATCGTTAAGAAAATACGGTATTCATCCCTTTAGATCGGCCCTTTCCTTTTGCAAGAGGTGCATTCTTTTTTGCTCTATATCCATGCTAGCTTCTAGTTGAGGAATTGTTTCTGCTTCAGCTTGTTGATTATTGGCTTCTTGATGTATTGTGACATTCATCCCATCACCGAAGTATACATTATTGTTATTACAAAAAACATGAATGGTATCTCTTTCCCATCTTTCTTGTTCTCTATCTTCCTCTTCCTCTGCTATATCAACTTCTTCAAGTTTTTGACCGTAAACTTGTTGTTATTGCAGTTGAAACAAAATCTTCTAAAATTTTGGGCCATTGTTGTTGGAGAGCTAGGGTTATTTAGTGGTTTTCTAGGATTGAAACAAAATCTTCATAAACATGCACTGGCAGCACAAAAAGCCATAGTTATTAGAAAATAAAGTTCAAATTTCTACCAAATTAACAAACAAATTTCATATTGCTACATAATATTTTCATATTGCTAATAACATGTTATTAAGTCACATCTATTTCCTTTTATTCCACATAGAACAACAGTATTGTCAAATAACTAATAACTATTGTTATACTAAGCAAACATAAAATCAATGAAATACCTAAGCAAACACAAAATAAGTAAGTAATAACTATTATACTAACCAAACACAAAATCAGAAGAAAAAAAAAACACATATATTTCTGTTTCTATACAATAAAAATCTTTGCAAACTCAAACCCTAAACTAGCAACTCCTTCACTAATCGCTAGCAAACTCAAACCCTAAACTAATTGGAGAAAATTTAATTAAAAAATAAAAGAATTGAAATCACAAAGAAAATAAAGGGGATGGTTAGCAGAATCTGTACCAGGAGAGGCAGTGGTGAGTCGGTGACGATTGACGAAGGAGAACGGATAAAAAGGGAACAGAGGCAGGTAGTGCAAGGTTTTTTTCAGCCAGAATGTTAAACTTAAAAGTCTAAATATCCTTTTCACTAATTCTAATTTTAGGTTTTCTATTTTTATAAGGAATCATATTTATGTGGAGATTTTTTTTTACACAATTTATGCAAATGTTTTTTTTGGTAGAGTGAATGATTTTAATATAATGATATTAATAATTATTTTGTTATTAGATGCTAAGCTTATAAAAAAATATTTATATTAATTATATAATATATATATATATATATATATATATATATATGAAAAATTCTAACATAGACCACTTCTTCAAGTGGTCCATGGTAGACCATTTATAAAAAACCATATAACGAATACGAATTTTACAAAATCCACCGTTGGATTTAAAGTTTATATCATATAGATTATCTATAGAAAATTTTAGAAAAATTGAAAATCATTTGATATGTTATTTAGACCTATCAAGATTAACGGTTTATTAAATACTGTAAATCTTAATAAATCCCAATAAAATATCAAATGATTTTCAATTTTTCTAATTTTTTTTATGGATGCTCTATATGATATAAACTTTCAATCTATCAATAAATTTTGTAAAATTCGTATTTGGTAGATCACTTGTCCACGGTGGACCACTTGTGAAGGTGGTCCACCGTAGCATTAGCCATATATATATTAGTCAAAAATAAATTTACATATATGTACATATAGTAAAAAAAAAAATTGTGCCCCTAAAAAATTGGTGCCCTGTGCCACCGCTCGTCCGCAACCCCTGTTTTTTGTACAAGCTTTGGAAGAAAAAGAAATTCTGATTGTTGAAATTCTGAAGTGAATTAGATTTTACTGTCAAGTTTAAATCATTTTGATTCCATAAGAAAGAAAGGAAAAAATAACTATGGTTCTCTTTGAATTTTGATTTAACACAATTACTAAGTGGACACAGAAACTGTTGTTGGCTTGTCCAATTAAAAAAGAAGGGCCAAGATTGAACAATTTGTTAAACTGTCAAATTTGCACGGCGTAAATATGAACAGTTGGATCACAAATCTATGATGAATATTGATCAAGTACTGTGTAGAATTGCTACAGCAGCAGATGCTGATCTAGTACTCTTTATGCAGGTGCTATACAGTGTCTCTCAACATTAGCTATGATGCTCTTAAGCTTTTATGACCTTGATATTGACACAGGTAGTGAACTCAAACATAGATTAGGCCTTATTCTAGCGAGAATCCTTAACATCAACTCTTCACAATGTGTGGATGAGCTGTGTGCAGGAGTGCATTTACGATCAGACCATCATTCTGCCTCACCAGATGACCGGTGTGACTATTATGAGGTTGAGTATGCATATCATGCATGGATCTTCAATTCACTAATAAAGTTGCATTTAAACATTCAGCTAGTTCACTGTTTTGATGACTCCGGAAGTCGACATAATGCTATAGTTTTTAAATCTTGGTAAATATAATCTTATCAAAATCAAGATTCTTTAAAATATCATCTTCATTTGAAATCATAGCAAGACTATTTAATCTAATTTGCGACATTGTCGATCGCAAATAAGATTTTAGCAATTTTAATTTTGAAAAACTTCTCTCAGCCGATGCAACACTAACATGAATAGTTAATATTATTCTATAAGCAATGCATGCATTAGTAAAACAATTGAATGTCTTAAGAGAACTCAATATCAAAATACTAAATTTTGATTCAACTGTTAAAATCTCTCTTATGACTTTTAATTCTTCAGATAAAATTGCACCATCAAGATCATAAGAATTTCCATGTTTCAAATAAGTTTCAAGATTTATACAAGATAATTTCAAGTACTCATCAGAAAATGACTTAAGTGTTTCAATATTAAAATCTCTCTTTCTTTTTTTCTTAGAAAAAAATGAACTTCAATATTAATGGTACAGTTCGGTTCTTAACTGTTCGGTATAGTTATTTGCAGTTCAATTATGGGTTACTGAACTGTGTTTAAAATATA
The DNA here is from genome assembly GCA_954870985.1 of Trifolium fragiferum. Lineage (NCBI taxonomy): Eukaryota > Viridiplantae > Streptophyta > Magnoliopsida > Fabales > Fabaceae > Trifolium > Trifolium fragiferum. The sequence goes on from OX940794.1 coordinate 8,371,569, forward strand.
GGTTTGGTTTGTGAACTTCTAAATAAGTTCAGTTAATTTTGGTTCGGTTTGGTACAGTTAGGTAGTTCGGTACAATTAATTTTGTGATCGTTAAGAAAATACGGTATTCATCCCTTTAGATCGGCCCTTTCCTTTTGCAAGAGGTGCATTCTTTTTTGCTCTATATCCATGCTAGCTTCTAGTTGAGGAATTGTTTCTGCTTCAGCTTGTTGATTATTGGCTTCTTGATGTATTGTGACATTCATCCCATCACCGAAGTATACATTATTGTTATTACAAAAAACATGAATGGTATCTCTTTCCCATCTTTCTTGTTCTCTATCTTCCTCTTCCTCTGCTATATCAACTTCTTCAAGTTTTTGACCGTAAACTTGTTGTTATTGCAGTTGAAACAAAATCTTCTAAAATTTTGGGCCATTGTTGTTGGAGAGCTAGGGTTATTTAGTGGTTTTCTAGGATTGAAACAAAATCTTCATAAACATGCACTGGCAGCACAAAAAGCCATAGTTATTAGAAAATAAAGTTCAAATTTCTACCAAATTAACAAACAAATTTCATATTGCTACATAATATTTTCATATTGCTAATAACATGTTATTAAGTCACATCTATTTCCTTTTATTCCACATAGAACAACAGTATTGTCAAATAACTAATAACTATTGTTATACTAAGCAAACATAAAATCAATGAAATACCTAAGCAAACACAAAATAAGTAAGTAATAACTATTATACTAACCAAACACAAAATCAGAAGAAAAAAAAAACACATATATTTCTGTTTCTATACAATAAAAATCTTTGCAAACTCAAACCCTAAACTAGCAACTCCTTCACTAATCGCTAGCAAACTCAAACCCTAAACTAATTGGAGAAAATTTAATTAAAAAATAAAAGAATTGAAATCACAAAGAAAATAAAGGGGATGGTTAGCAGAATCTGTACCAGGAGAGGCAGTGGTGAGTCGGTGACGATTGACGAAGGAGAACGGATAAAAAGGGAACAGAGGCAGGTAGTGCAAGGTTTTTTTCAGCCAGAATGTTAAACTTAAAAGTCTAAATATCCTTTTCACTAATTCTAATTTTAGGTTTTCTATTTTTATAAGGAATCATATTTATGTGGAGATTTTTTTTTACACAATTTATGCAAATGTTTTTTTTGGTAGAGTGAATGATTTTAATATAATGATATTAATAATTATTTTGTTATTAGATGCTAAGCTTATAAAAAAATATTTATATTAATTATATAATATATATATATATATATATATATATATATATATATATATATGAAAAATTCTAACATAGACCACTTCTTCAAGTGGTCCATGGTAGACCATTTATAAAAAACCATATAACGAATACGAATTTTACAAAATCCACCGTTGGATTTAAAGTTTATATCATATAGATTATCTATAGAAAATTTTAGAAAAATTGAAAATCATTTGATATGTTATTTAGACCTATCAAGATTAACGGTTTATTAAATACTGTAAATCTTAATAAATCCCAATAAAATATCAAATGATTTTCAATTTTTCTAATTTTTTTTATGGATGCTCTATATGATATAAACTTTCAATCTATCAATAAATTTTGTAAAATTCGTATTTGGTAGATCACTTGTCCACGGTGGACCACTTGTGAAGGTGGTCCACCGTAGCATTAGCCATATATATATTAGTCAAAAATAAATTTACATATATGTACATATAGTAAAAAAAAAAATTGTGCCCCTAAAAAATTGGTGCCCTGTGCCACCGCTCGTCCGCAACCCCTGTTTTTTGTACAAGCTTTGGAAGAAAAAGAAATTCTGATTGTTGAAATTCTGAAGTGAATTAGATTTTACTGTCAAGTTTAAATCATTTTGATTCCATAAGAAAGAAAGGAAAAAATAACTATGGTTCTCTTTGAATTTTGATTTAACACAATTACTAAGTGGACACAGAAACTGTTGTTGGCTTGTCCAATTAAAAAAGAAGGGCCAAGATTGAACAATTTGTTAAACTGTCAAATTTGCACGGCGTAAATATGAACAGTTGGATCACAAATCTATGATGAATATTGATCAAGTACTGTGTAGAATTGCTACAGCAGCAGATGCTGATCTAGTACTCTTTATGCAGGTGCTATACAGTGTCTCTCAACATTAGCTATGATGCTCTTAAGCTTTTATGACCTTGATATTGACACAGGTAGTGAACTCAAACATAGATTAGGCCTTATTCTAGCGAGAATCCTTAACATCAACTCTTCACAATGTGTGGATGAGCTGTGTGCAGGAGTGCATTTACGATCAGACCATCATTCTGCCTCACCAGATGACCGGTGTGACTATTATGAGGTTGAGTATGCATATCATGCATGGATCTTCAATTCACTAATAAAGTTGCATTTAAACATTCAGCTAGTTCACTGTTTTGATGACTCCGGAAGTCGACATAATGCTATAGTTTTTAAATCTTGGTAAATATAATCTTATCAAAATCAAGATTCTTTAAAATATCATCTTCATTTGAAATCATAGCAAGACTATTTAATCTAATTTGCGACATTGTCGATCGCAAATAAGATTTTAGCAATTTTAATTTTGAAAAACTTCTCTCAGCCGATGCAACACTAACATGAATAGTTAATATTATTCTATAAGCAATGCATGCATTAGTAAAACAATTGAATGTCTTAAGAGAACTCAATATCAAAATACTAAATTTTGATTCAACTGTTAAAATCTCTCTTATGACTTTTAATTCTTCAGATAAAATTGCACCATCAAGATCATAAGAATTTCCATGTTTCAAATAAGTTTCAAGATTTATACAAGATAATTTCAAGTACTCATCAGAAAATGACTTAAGTGTTTCAATATTAAAATCTCTCTTTCTTTTTTTCTTAGAAAAAAATGAACTTCAATATTAATGGTACAGTTCGGTTCTTAACTGTTCGGTATAGTTATTTGCAGTTCAATTATGGGTTACTGAACTGTGTTTAAAATATAGGTTTGGTTTGTGAACTTCTAAATAAGTTCAGTTAATTTTGGTTCGGTTTGGTACAGTTAGGTAGTTCGGTACAATTAATTTTGTGATCGTTAAGAAAATACGGTATTCATCCCTTTAGATCGGCCCTTTCCTTTTGCAAGAGGTGCATTCTTTTTTGCTCTATATCCATGCTAGCTTCTAGTTGAGGAATTGTTTCTGCTTCAGCTTGTTGATTATTGGCTTCTTGATGTATTGTGACATTCATCCCATCACCGAAGTATACATTATTGTTATTACAAAAAACATGAATGGTATCTCTTTCCCATCTTTCTTGTTCTCTATCTTCCTCTTCCTCTGCTATATCAACTTCTTCAAGTTTTTGACCGTAAACTTGTTGTTATTGCAGTTGAAACAAAATCTTCTAAAATTTTGGGCCATTGTTGTTGGAGAGCTAGGGTTATTTAGTGGTTTTCTAGGATTGAAACAAAATCTTCATAAACATGCACTGGCAGCACAAAAAGCCATAGTTATTAGAAAATAAAGTTCAAATTTCTACCAAATTAACAAACAAATTTCATATTGCTACATAATATTTTCATATTGCTAATAACATGTTATTAAGTCACATCTATTTCCTTTTATTCCACATAGAACAACAGTATTGTCAAATAACTAATAACTATTGTTATACTAAGCAAACATAAAATCAATGAAATACCTAAGCAAACACAAAATAAGTAAGTAATAACTATTATACTAACCAAACACAAAATCAGAAGAAAAAAAAAACACATATATTTCTGTTTCTATACAATAAAAATCTTTGCAAACTCAAACCCTAAACTAGCAACTCCTTCACTAATCGCTAGCAAACTCAAACCCTAAACTAATTGGAGAAAATTTAATTAAAAAATAAAAGAATTGAAATCACAAAGAAAATAAAGGGGATGGTTAGCAGAATCTGTACCAGGAGAGGCAGTGGTGAGTCGGTGACGATTGACGAAGGAGAACGGATAAAAAGGGAACAGAGGCAGGTAGTGCAAGGTTTTTTTCAGCCAGAATGTTAAACTTAAAAGTCTAAATATCCTTTTCACTAATTCTAATTTTAGGTTTTCTATTTTTATAAGGAATCATATTTATGTGGAGATTTTTTTTTACACAATTTATGCAAATGTTTTTTTTGGTAGAGTGAATGATTTTAATATAATGATATTAATAATTATTTTGTTATTAGATGCTAAGCTTATAAAAAAATATTTATATTAATTATATAATATATATATATATATATATATATATATATATATATATATATATATATATATATATATATATATATGAAAAATTCTAACATAGACCACTTCTTCAAGTGGTCCATGGTAGACCATTTATAAAAAACCATATAACGAATACGAATTTTACAAAATCCACCGTTGGATTTAAAGTTTATATCATATAGATTATCTATAGAAAATTTTAGAAAAATTGAAAATCATTTGATATGTTATTTAGACCTATCAAGATTAACGGTTTATTAAATACTGTAAATCTTAATAAATCCCAATAAAATATCAAATGATTTTCAATTTTTCTAATTTTTTTTATGGATGCTCTATATGATATAAACTTTCAATCTATCAATAAATTTTGTAAAATTCGTATTTGGTAGATCACTTGTCCACGGTGGACCACTTGTGAAGGTGGTCCACCGTAGCATTAGCCATATATATATTAGTCAAAAATAAATTTACATATATGTACATATAGTAAAAAAAAAAATTGTGCCCCTAAAAAATTGGTGCCCTGTGCCACCGCTCGTCCGCAACCCCTGTTTTTTGTACAAGCTTTGGAAGAAAAAGAAATTCTGATTGTTGAAATTCTGAAGTGAATTAGATTTTACTGTCAAGTTTAAATCATTTTGATTCCATAAGAAAGAAAGGAAAAAATAACTATGGTTCTCTTTGAATTTTGATTTAACACAATTACTAAGTGGACACAGAAACTGTTGTTGGCTTGTCCAATTAAAAAAGAAGGGCCAAGATTGAACAATTTGTTAAACTGTCAAATTTGCACGGCGTAAATATGAACAGTTGGATCACAAATCTATGATGAATATTGATCAAGTACTGTGTAGAATTGCTACAGCAGCAGATGCTGATCTAGTACTCTTTATGCAGGTGCTATACAGTGTCTCTCAACATTAGCTATGATGCTCTTAAGCTTTTATGACCTTGATATTGACACAGGTAGTGAACTCAAACATAGATTAGGCCTTATTCTAGCGAGAATCCTTAACATCAACTCTTCACAATGTGTGGATGAGCTGTGTGCAGGAGTGCATTTACGATCAGACCATCATTCTGCCTCACCAGATGACCGGTGTGACTATTATGAGGTTGAGTATGCATATCATGCATGGATCTTCAATTCACTAATAAAGTTGCATTTAAACATTCAGCTAGTTCACTGTTTTGATGACTCCGGAAGTCGACATAATGCTATAGTTTTTAAATCTTGGTAAATATAATGGTGATGAAGCTGCAAATGTACATTCAGCTGGTATTGTTATGCTGTCAAGCAAATGTAGCATCTGCATATTATCTTAATTCTTTGAATAAATAATGTGATTCATGGTATAATTAGATACAATGTTATACTTGTTTAGAGTCTGGTTTATTAAGCAATTTTATAGGATCACAAGTTTTTCTAGACAAAAATGTTGGTCTTTAAACCAATTTTAGCACTAAAACCGGTTTCTAAACAAAACATCGATTTCAACTAATTAATGTAAAAAGCAATTTGTTTTAAAATCTGTTCAAATCACAAAAAACAATATCATGAAGGTGGTGGAGTTTATTTGGTGATGTTCCCTTCGCTATGCACACCAGCAGTAACAGTAGTCACAATTTGCATTTCCTTTTAATAACCTTGACCGGAACGATTCTCTCAAGTTTTATCCATTTAATTTAAGTTGTATTTATTACCTGGATTAAGGCTTGAGAGTTGTGGTCAATTGGTTAGAGGAATGAAATCAGCTGAGTTGGCTTGGTGTTAAGGTTATGGTAGCGAGGAGACTCGGATGATTTACAGTCAAAAACATACAATCACTCAGTTAAGAGATCTCGATTGTTAGATTAAGATTGGAAGGTTCATATTCTAACTTCACCAAAAGGATTTTAATAATGATCCCTTCAAAGTTTCATCCAACGATCGAGATATCTGCGGTTGTGTGGATAGTAGGGAAACCATCCTTGTGTTTATCTAAGATGAACGGTTGGCTCTAATACCATAAGCTTGGAGTAAAGAGAACTTATTTCTTCACTTTTTATTCATATAATCAAAATAGTGCACATGTAAGCCAAATAGAGAAATGCAAAGTAGACAAATAATAGACAATTCCTATAATTGACTACGATCCTTTAAATTGTAAGACACAATCATATATCACAATACTCCGTATTCCTTGTATAAGCACAACAAATCATTGATATAGTAATGGAATACGGTTGTTGCCTATGAACAAAATCTATTTATGCTACTACAACAAATGCACTGGATGAACCTGTAAAGTGATTAATCGATCCAAATAAGCCCTTTGCAGCGCCAAAGTGACTTATTCTGTACACACCATGAGTGACACCCTGTGGTATCCTCCATTCTATGGTTGCTTTACTCATAGGACTGAGTTTAAAACGCCTTGACCACTTAAATCGCAGACAGAAATCATCGTCATCATAAGCAGGAACCCAAGTATCTTTTCCTTGGAGAAATTCCACCAGTGCAAAGGTGCCTTCAGTCATAAGGTCATTTCGAGGGCACGCAGACCAGAATGAAGCTGACACAATGTCACCACTCTTAAAGGCGGAGTTCTGAGGTACATCAGAGAAAACATCGCCAAAATTTACTCCAAATGGAGTTCCATCCACCACAACTGGTAGTAGCAAGCTTACTTGCTTATCAAGGAGATTAGGGGGTAGAGGACCGGGTTTTACTGGTTGGCCGCTGATGAGAGCTTTTGCAAGCTTCTTAAACTCTTGAATGTATGCACTCAGTGTGTGTGGGCCGTATAGTGTAGAAGCACCCTGAAAACAGGAAAATTGAAGTCAGAAAGAAAGTTACATAGAATAAATACAGCAGAAATAGCTGTTCAAGGTTTATGTCTCGTACAACTGACCTCATATCTTTGCACCTCATATTCTTCATATGTAGTTGCGTACTGTGAATAAGCATTGCTCAATGATGTTATAACAATATGAACGTTTTCAAAATCTTTGTGACTGCTTAGTATCGTCTTCACTGCATCACGTAGTCGCCTTCCAGCCATTGTTGAGATTTCTGGCACAATTAAAACAGTTACAGACACGAACGGGTCATCAAAATAAATACATGGAACAAACTATGTCGTTTCACGAATACATACACAAGACAACCATCAATTTACAAAGAAAAGAACACTTTAGTTTTAAAATATTTACATATTTATATATACAATATAAAAGAAAAGGAATAAAGTAATTAAAGTCCACTCAGCCTCTGAGCTGAACCAAGTAGCAGCATAACCTGGTCCATCATAATTTCATGATTTTAAATTTAGTTTCTTAAGCTATAAAAGACAAGGTTGCTGCCTTGTGACGTCGAGGTCACGAGTTCAATCCTGCAAAAAGCCTCTCCGATTTCTGTGGTAAGGCTACACTTATCACTGAATAGTTTTCATTTTTAATTCCTTAACCCACTTATGACACTCGTTAGGACATAGGAGGACCCTTGCAGTTTTTGTCATGGTTGAAACAACAGTAGAAGATGTGAAAGATAGAGATTAGAGATTCTAAAAGCAAACATATTACAGCAAATAAGAGATTAGGAGACGATCTGGTACCTCCTGGAATACAAAGAATAACAAACTGCCCAACTCGAAGGATCTGAATTGGAAGGATTGAAGGCTGCAAAATTAACATGAATGAAGCAACCTTTAGACATGTATAAGAGGTATTTAATATTTATACTAGCATTGACTATATCTGCATGACTGAAAACAGATGCAGTAATACTTCTGCATGGAATTTCTGTTCGCAAACATGATTAGGAGGAAAGTTAAAACACATTAGATCAATATGTGATTGAATAATAATAAATCAAAATATAGAGAAGAAAACCCCAGTAACCTAGGGGTAATAAAATCATAACTTTCAGATGAGGAACTTACTGCCCAATCATATGGTACATTCATTTCACCAGTATCAAGCAAAATGGGCTTTGGGTGCTGACAATCTATTTGTTTCCTGGTTAGTGTCTTAACTAGGTTGCGGACTAGCTTCCAGAAAGGATTTCCCTGGTGTGCAATCAGAACAAATAATAAGCATAAATCATAACATATTTAGATTTTATTTGGACAAACAACTTAATTAAGCACTTATCACGTAAGTGTTTGACTGTTTGTGTATAAGTCATTCTATAACAAGATAAAATAACGTCAAACTGTTTTCATAAGCTATCCTAGATAGTATCTTGAAGTAAGCTGAAAATAGCTTATGGACATGTCATAAGATGTTTCCATAAGCTCTTCTAATCAGTTTCACAAGTGGTTATGTAAGTAGATCAACTCAAATAAGTCAATCCAAATAGGCTCTTAAGACTACAAGTGATAAAAGATAATAGGCAAGATATGGTATAAAGCGCTGATTACCTTATTGTCACCTTGCTTAAAATCAAAAGATCCCGGTCCATCGGTTGTTCCGGCAGCAGATGCAAAACCCATTGCAGCAGGGCATGTCTCTACAACCTTGTCAGCTCCTTGATCAGAAATAGTTACCTCAAGTTTGGATAAATCTATATAGGCATGTCGAAAATCAACCTCCCCTTTAATCTCTTCATCTGCTGCATTGAAAAGATCCACTGCTTTTCTAAATTGCCTTTCCCCTATAATTCGAGTACTTTCAAATTCATCTGGATAACTGTCATACAAGTTATAGGACGCATATTAGTAATTTCATAGGATTTTGCAACATTTCCATGCACTTGTGGAACTGAAAACAATAAGATGTTACTAATTACCCGGGTCCTTGGCTATAGCATAATTCATTCCACCCCCCACATGTACTATGATTGAAGTGACAAGGTAGTCCAGTGTCTAAACAAAAAGCTCCAAGAACATTTGGACTGACATCTCCAGAATTTGGTTGACAAAATGCAGCTACAAATCTAGGCTTGTCAACATTCCTAGGAGCACCTCTCACCCGTTTGGTAACACTTGAAGTTTTGGTTGTTGGTTGACCAGGAGGAGACTGGAAAGAGACAGCAAGCTCCAGTAATTCATGATCTGCATCGATATACTTGTTATGAGGATATAAATACGATTAATTTGTTATTTTCAGATTTCCTCTCATACTAGTCACCTGGTAACAATAATTAATACAAAGCAAGGCATCATTCATTAATGTTTCATCAAACTACGCAGTCAGTTATTTAGATTGAGCTATTTTAGTTTATCTACTAGCATAAACAATTGTGCGATTGTTTGGGAGAGCTTATAAAAACAACTTATGACATTCCATAAGCTGTTTTCAACTTATTTCCAACAACTCTCCAGGATACCTTATGAAAATACTTTTAACTTTATGAAAAAATTTGACTTTATTTAATCTTTTATTATAGAAACGGTTTATACATAGGCACTTATACAGTACACTCTTATGCTATACACATAATTAAGTTGTTTATCCAACCATGTCCTTACTCTTGTATGCAGACGATAGTCAACTCGATAGTAGGACGTTCAAGAGGTAAATATTGGTAATATTTAAGTGCACTGAATTTTCCTGACATTCATATACTGGGACAGTGCAGTCCAGCCCATATTATCGAAGCACAAAAAACATGCAATTTGCAAACAGGCAAACATACCAAATGCAGCCAAGAGATATAGATCGATTTAATGATCAAAAAACCACAATAGAAAAAATTTACATGATTTGAGGTGTGACTTAGGACATACTGACAAATGCTGATCAAAATATGGATATGCGCAAGCATCAAATTCATCCTGTTTTCCAACTTCCAAATAAGAAAGGGATAAAAGTCATGATCATTAAAAACGAACAAAATAAAGTAGACTTGATTACTTACATTATTTAATGTCGTTTTCTTCTTCAACCAAAATATTGAACAGAATGTTATATCTAATTTACATTCATTCATGGCTGGTTCATCTGCAAAACCATTTTAGGACACAGTTTTTACCGAATCAACTGCAGCAGCATCAAGGGTTTTAAAATGTGTGCACGTTCAAAATGACAGATCTACCTAGAACTTAGAACAAGAAACTTTGATGCTATTCATGTAAGATATTATTTTATCTCTAAAATCTGTATTGGAAAAAAAAGCTAATAATTTCATCAATGATTGCATTATACAGCAAAGTGTAAATAACATACGATTATCACGAAGTCCGGGAATTATATTTGAGATTATTTGGGGCGAGCCATCGTTTACATCAGAATCCATTCTTCCAGAATCTTTTCTCTCAAACCAATCTTCCATAAACCGTGAAGCCGCGCCTTTGTTATCCCCACTGATTAACGAGTTTTTATGACCCATTGAAGTCGCGTGAGTAGCAAACCAATTGAAGCTTCCAACAGGTCCCCTTTCATCATCGACAAACTTTAAAAGAGTCATTTCTTTATCAACATCATACTTGTACTTGCTTCTCTCTGAAGCAGGATTATTGAGATAAGCACTGGGGCTGCGATTCACACCTGCATCTAAGAGCTCTCCTGCAAGTTGAATAAAACATTCAAATGAGTCAACAAATTATGCCCATTTATGGAAACCGGGGAAAACCAAAGAAGTAATAGTTTTATACAATGATTTAGTATAAAAACAAAACAAGTGCAGAAATAGAGAGTAATACTGAACTTTAACCAATCCCTACAACTTAGAGGAAATTAAACACAAACTTTTGAGGTGCTACTTTATCCCTTTGGTGTCTTTTATTTATTTCTTCTTTCTTATCATATAACTTTCTCGGGTAGGTATTTTGGTCAACCAAGCAGGACATGCATGACACTGCCACTGAGTAGCAGTTAACACTATCTAAAGATCATATATGAAACAAAATGCAAATGACATGTAGTTGGAGGGTGTAAATTGGACTTTCCCCTAAATGAAACAAAATGCAAATAAGAGAATGATACACTATTGATTTGTACTCAAAATGTGCAGAAAATGGTCCACAGTAACAAAATCCAAAGGTTTAATCAAAACAATTGCTTGGTTTGTTTTTGCATGAAATGCACACACAGAGATGATGAAAACAATAGCTCTAAAGATAATGATGACTAACATTTACTAAAGTGAACAGTGTCTTAACAATATGATAAAAATAAATGAGAGAAAGTGGTGCATCTACGTAAAAAAATATAAAGAGTGCCTCATCCAAGATTCATGCAAGTTCCTTGACATTTACTTTCTAAAAGGAATATCGTAGACACTAAAAACAAAGGTCTTGCTTTTTCTATATCTAATAATTAATTCTAATTCATTGTAAAGAAATACAATATATACATTTGAACATTGTAGAAACTAAAAACTGAGCTCTCTTGAATAATTCTCTGATATAATTTACTGCTAATAGAAAAAGAAACAAATATACACCTAATAACTACAAATTTACAGCTAATAATGCCATGAATGCAGTACTAGTCCAATCACTTAATCCTTCGGATTGTAGCCAGAGTCCAACACACTCTTCATTACTCAATGCAATTTACATGTAATTCAATCCTCCTTTAGAATATCATTTATGCTTTGTATTATATCCTTGCTCTTTTTTGCGTGACTGAATTGATAATAACTACGGTCTACTACCAACAAAAGAAAGGCAGCCTATTGTACTTGTGCTTTTCATCCTCATCTCTATAATAGTAATAACAACAAAGACAAAAACAACATGTACTTAACCCCCAAAATGTAAAACTAACATTGATTTCATAGTATGCATTATTTTCTGTCACTATGCAATAGTTTGCAAAACTCTGATTATAACTAAAGTGGTATGTAAGCTGCGTATGTTGGTTTGCATGTCTGCAACTGTGTACATTGTTACAAGGGCTTAAAGTGGAAAGGAAGAAAAAAGAATGCTATTATTTTCTCCTTACCTTCATTAACATATATTGATCCTGGACGGAGATTTTCATGAGCCTGAACAATGCTTTTCTCAATGCCATCAACGATGACATCGAAGGACTGACGCACAAATCCATAAGATGTTATAATATACACAAAATATTGAAGATAACCTCCAGGACCGGAATGAGTGTGAGTTGCACTAATAACTACATTATTTTCAGTATATAGATCACCATATCTGTCAAACAAACAAAACGAAATCAGTTACAACTAGCAGTAATCAAAATAAAGCAACTGCAATTTTTTAACCAATTATAGTAACTCTACCTTGCTTTCAGCCTCTCAACTACTTTAATTGTGACAATTTGTGAAGCCATACAAGCATCAAGGTTCACAAACACAACCCTATTACCCTTCGATGCTGCAACAATAAAAGCACGAGATCGCAACCTAAAGTGAATACCAGATGCAAGTTGTTCTGTTTTAGCATAACCCATCAAGTTAACATCAGCAGCAGGACCAGTAATATCATAGCTTCCAAGACCAACCAAGTAATCCGAACCGCAATACACAACATTAAAATCACTCTTCAGTAGCAAAAAAAGTAACAAAACAGTCCAAATTCTCATTTTTGCAAATACCCTCCGAACAATCAAATCACAAAAACCACCAATTTTTCAATCTCAGCAAGTTCTTCTCATTTTCCTTCACTAAACAAACCAAAAACAACAAAATGAATCACAAGTGGAATCTGAGAACTAAATATGCTATGTGCATGATCAGAACTAGATATTACAGTTTCACAATGAATGAATCGCATAAAAAAACAATATTTAAGAATTAATAATGAATAAAAAAAGGAAAAGATAAATTTTTTTGGGTACCCAGATAAGAAAAGTTGAGAAATATACATGAAAATAAAGATGGGGTGTGGTCTTGAAGTGAAATAAATGATGGAGCGACCCAGAAGAGAAAATGAAAGAGAGGATCGAATCTGGAAATGGGGTGTGATAGAGTAGAGAAAAGGAGTTGGTGGAGAAGAAGTAGGCAATGCTTGCGAAGTGGGAAGAGCGTGCGTGAGATTTTGAAGCTTCCCAATTTGTTTATTGTCATTATCATTGCTCTTGTTCCTCTCGTCAACTCAACCCAAGATAACAATTTAATAATATCATTTTTTTTACTACTCCTATAGTATATCGGGAGCAGGACAATACTAATAATAAAGAGAACTAGTTAAATGGCCAATGCTATGGTGGACTATCTCATCAAGTGGTTCACTGTGGACAAGTGGTCAATATTATTATAATGAATACGAATTTTACAAAATCGACCGTTGCATTGAAAGTTTATATTATATAGATCATCCATAAAAAAAATTAGAAAAATTGAAAATCATTTGATATGTTATTGAGATCCATAAAGATTAACAGTTTATTAAATACTGTAAATCTTAATGAATCCCAAAAACATATCAAATGATTTTCAATTTTTCTAATTTTTTCTGTGGATGATCTATATAATATAAACTTTCAATCCAACGATCGATTTTGTAAAATTCGTATTCGTTATAGCGTTGGTCCACCATGGACCACTTGAATAAGTGGTCCATATTATAATTGGCCCTCGTTAAATATGTTTTTAGTCTATATTTTTATGTGAGTTTTGACTTTTAATCCTTATATTTTTTTATTATATTTTTAATCTTTCATATTTTTCTGTTTATATTTTTAGTCTCTGCCGTTAAGTTATGGTGATTAGGCTAACTGAAAACGCCATATAGGATGTCACGTCAATTAATGAATTTACGTGACATTTTTTATGTGGATATGTTTCTAGTCCCTACGTTTACGTGAATTTCCACTTTTAGTCCTTATATTTTTTAATTATGTTTTAAGTCTAGTCCCTCACGTTTTCACCTTTGCATTTTTAGTCACTACTGTCAAGTTTTGGTGATTATGATAACAAAATATGTCACGCAAGGCGGCACAGAGGATGTAAGGTCAACTAAGGAATCTAGTGACTTTTATGATGTGGATTGGACCTAAAGTAAACGAGTTTACCTGATCCCAAAATCGATCTGATTATGTGATATTCAATTAAAGTCTAGCATTATTCATGTGAATGATTGTGGTTTTATTGCATTTTTAGTTCTTATGATTTTATGGTATATGTTTCATTCAAGGTTTGACCAACTTAGGATTAAATGTAAGTTTATTATTATAAGACATTTAGTAATAAATGAAACTTAAGAACTAACATGGTTAAGTAGATGTGAACACATACTTCTTACTTAAGGACTTAATGTGTCTATGTACATGAAAACATAATTTTTTATATAAAAAAGAAAAGAACGCGCTACTGTATGTGCTAATGCGCATGTAGAAAACAATTTGGAGAGAGACAATCATAATAAAATGAAATCCAACAGCTGACAAATTGCAGCAGCATATGTGGCTGCAGATATTGTTGATGCCAATGATCCATTTCCTCACTCAACCACTTGGGTTTCATTTTGCTCTAATCTTCGTTCACATTTGACCTCCTTAATCCCTTTTCACATCTGGAAATTATTTTGAACCATCTTTTAGCCTGTGTTTGGATTGATGGAATATAATGGAATGGAGCGCAGCGGAATATGATGAAGAGGAATAGAATAATGGAGCTGGAATAGATATTCCATCCTATTCCATTCCATTGTTTGGATATTTTAGAAAGGAGATGAACAAATTTTACATTAAATAGTGATATGGGATGTAATCCATTCCATCCTATTACATTTCATTCCATTTCATTATTATTTTTCAAATTCAAACAATGAAACATTATTCTGTTCCATCCCTTTTCATTCCATTCCATTGTATTCCATCAATTCAAACATAGTCTTAAACTATTACAATAATATATTGTGCATAGTATTACTTCGAAGAATAGCTTTTTTGAAGACATACTTCGAAGAATGGTTAAAATAATATATTAGTATCTCTGTTATTTTCTATAAGAAATATGTCACTTTTTAAATTTATTAAATAATTGATGTAAATAGATTAGATAATTAATTATTCAAGGAATATGAAAAGCAATTTATCTATTATAAAAAAATATATCATGCTAACATGTATCCTAAGGACACATATTAAGGAACCTAAAAGTATAATTATTCCATTGAAAAGTGTAGCAATTGATTTTAAAAAAAATTAAATGTACAAATTTTGTGAGAAAATATTTCGATGTTGAATTATATATCATGTGTCTTTAGGACACATTTTAATACGTTGTAAATTCTTATAAGTTCTTTTGGTACACCTTGTGTTGAGAAGCTTGTTTTGTTTAATATAATTCCATTTTGGCTTCTTCAAAAAAAAAAAAAAAATTGTCTAAAAAAATACCATAGGTAGTAATTAATTAATTACTTTAAAAATTGAAACTTGAAAGGCTAAAATCACACAATTAAAAAATAAGGAGGTCAAAACTGTAATTTAGTCTAAAATAAACAAACAAACAAACAATTATCTTTAATTTTAGGATGATAAATAAATAATAGGGTATCACATACTTAAACCATCTAAAACAAATACTATTATATCTATATATATGATTTGACTCATATGGCACAAATTAAAGTAATAAAAATTAGATCTATATGATTTGACAACACCTGTCCAAAAGGACAAATTTATAATTTGAACTTTGTTGAAAAATATTAACACTTGTTGTAAAGGTATGTATCAGGTCTTCATATATAAATAAAAATTGATTTTTTAGATTCATTGAAAAAGTTATATATTTAATTTATATTATAGACCACATATACTACTTTTTTAATGAATCTAAAAAAAATGATTTTTGTATATATGAAACCGAATGGAGTATGTAAGAATGTAAATATAGTAATATTATTTTGTAACTTGTGCATTGTAATTTTTAAATGTTAAATTATTTTATATTACTGGCATAGTATGAAGATCATACCATATGTACTTTGTTAACTTTTGACTATACAACTCAACCAACTCAAGCTCATCTCAACTCGGCTATGAACTTCATCTTCAACTCAGCTCAACTCGGCCATCTTTGGCGTACCACACATCATGTACGAAGGAATACAGTGACGTAAGCTTCGTGAGTCCCACCTCCATGTGACCTGCACGGACGAGTGATGTGACCTACCATGTGAGTTAACTCCATGTGTCTTGTGCGAACGATCTGCTTAAGGATCTCATTATTATAGCTTATTGGGCATGGATTTTTCAGATAAAAAGAAATCCCATTAGGTCAAGGAAGGTTGAACTAGAAAAGGAGACACTTATAAGGAAAAAAGGATCCATTTTCGAGGGCAAAACATTGTATTTACTTTGTCTCTTTGAGTATTCTTAGAGCTTCTCTCGTGTTGCTTCGTACAGTAGTTCGCTCTTTGTATTTTTAGTTTACATACATGAACAATTATTAAATACAAATTTTTACGTTTAGATACATATACATGTTAACATGATTGATTTCTTTTAAAGAAATTTATTTGGTTTGAAGTAAACCAATGAATGAAGGAAAGAAAATTACGAAAACCAATAAGTTTATTCATTGATTTCTGTTTTTTTTTCCTTCTATTTTCTTTATTCCGTAAAAACCACAAGTGACTTTAATAAAATAATTATATAAATAAATTTAATTTAGGAGACATTCTTTATCTTAAAAGTAATCTATAAAAACTAAAAATGAGAAACATTCAATAAAATCTGCATAAGTTTTACTTTTTACCTATTTAAAAAGAGTGTCATATAAATAAGACATTGAATTCAAATGGTTAATAAGTTTCTCTATAACGAATTGTTCGAAGGAATCCGAGTAATTAATTTTTGGCTAGAATATTTTTAAAAAAAGAGGAGTGACAAACAAACACAATTTTTTTTGACACATGTGACACTCCGAAATCGGATCCTCTTCAGCCACCGGTTGGTCCTGCGCTAATTCAAACAATTGATTTAATATTACTGTAACATGGACTAATAGATGGACGACTCGGATCAGTGCAGGACAGGAAATAAGAGAGGAATGGGAGAATCTAGATCAGTGACTCTCTCTCGTATTGTGTGTTTTCTCTTTCTTTTTTTTGCAACTCTTTCTCCCTCTCCTATGCAACTCTATCTGACTCTGAGGTCTCTCTTACACACCTGAATTCATTGACACATCTCTCTCTCTCCTCTATAACTTTTTTCAGTGAAACTCTAACTTGTTAAATAGAGGGAGTGACTAAGTTCAGAAGAGTGATTAAGTTCAATAGGTTGCGAGAGATGAGAGAAAATCGTATCAAATAAGAAAGATGAGATAACATGGTGAGGACGAGACAAGGTGGTTATAAATGAGAGTTGATCAATGAGAATAATGGTGGATCAAATACACAACAATGAGAGAAAATAAAATCCGTAAAAAAATGAGAAAAAATAAAATATCACAAAAAAATCATGAAATTCATAGAATATAATCTTTTGACATAATTAGTTTTCTATAACTATGTTGTATGGTCTCCAACTTTTTGAAGACCCTGTGTAATTATTAAAAATAGGTATTCAGAGGCCTGATAGAATTTTGAAAAATAAGATCTAATAAAAGAAAAAAATGCAAAAAACTCAAAATAGTTATCAACGACTTAAATTAAAAATAACATCGATAACACCAAAACTAATTATTTTTTCATTGATACAAAAAAACTAATCAAGAAATGATTAAAACTAAATTATGCAAAAAAATTGCATTGTTGGAATCTGAACCAAGACCTTACGCACACAAATATCACAATCTACCGCAAATCTATTGATACACATATAATAAAAATATGGGTTAATAGGTCTTTACCCCCCTGCGAAGTGAGCGTGTTTTGCGTTATCCCCCTGCTAAATTTTTTTTGAAGATTGCCCCCTTGCAAAGTTTTTTTTTTGGTTTCCCCCTTTTCCTCTCTTGGATGCAAGAAATTTGAACTTTTTAAATCGGTTAAATAAAATAACCGATTTAAAAAACATAACTTTTTAAATCGGTTGAATAAAATAACCGATGTAAAAAGTGCGCTCAATGGAGGAAACCAAAAAAAAAAACTTTGCAAGAGGGCAATCTTCAAAGAATTTTTAGCAGGGGGGTAACGCAAAACACGCCCACTTAGCAGGGGGTAACAACCTATTAACCCTAAAAATATATAACTACTAATATAGGAGGACCTCAGAGTTTAGAGGCCCTAAAATTTTTCAGAAATTTGGAGGCCCGATGCCGTCGCACATGTGGCACATATGCTCTAGCCGCCCCTGTGTATCATAAATATTGTAGTTGACTAAAAGCTATACATTGATGTATATATATTTGATTCAGATGAATCATAAAACCATTCCAATTATCTTACACGGTATTAGAACACAATATGAACAGAACCGACAGTAATATCTATTTAAGCTGATATCAGAAATTACACCTCTTTTTTAGGTTATATTCCAATTATACTCTTGCAATTTACCAAAATTACAGATTGCCATTCAAGAAATGATTTTTTTGGATTATGATTTCTCTTTTAGAAATGATCATTTTTTGAAACAATTTATCATCGTCACTATTTAATTTTAAACAAAGATAATAATATAATTTTTTACAATGAACTTAAGAGCAGCTCCAATGCTCATTGCTTAGTACATACGTGGAGCCTTAAGTTCCCATCACCTAACTTTCCTAGCATTGGAGCAATCCTAACTAGCATATAGGGTCCACTTAAAGTAATTTAATAGACTAGCTTAAGAGACCATGCATTGGAGAGGACCAAGTTTGTGTGACTTTGTAGCGCAAAAGTCACCTGCCTTTTGGTCTTTGTAGACTGTTTGATTAATCTTGTGATTTAAAATGTGCCACGTAGCCTTTTATTAATTTTAATAAAAAAAATGTGAATACATCTCCTGCTTCGGTATTGGCACCGCTGGTACATCTGACCACCGTTCATCTTTGCCGGCACTGCAGCGCCGCTCTATGCCACCCCATCGACAGTTATGTTTTCTCGTCGACGCTGACACCACAACCTCACCGTACAAGTCGTTCTTTTCTCTTAACCTTCACTTTAAAATAACCCAAATTGCAAAACGATGAAATCGTCAATGCCGTTCGAGAAATGAATCATGGAAAATCTAAGAGTTGCTGCAAAACAAGCTTAAAGTTTTTATTTATGAAGAAAACGGCGACAGTGGTGGTTCTAATGCAAATTTTGTGTGAAAAAAGTACGACCACTGTCGGAGGTAACTCCACCATCGCCGCCGATTCAGCCACTTAGGGATGAAGGAAGAAGTTATTTTGATGCTGGGTTTCTTCACCTTGATGATGAAGAAGACATTAACTTCTCTGTTTCTCTTTCTAAGGAGAGGTGCAACACGTGGCTTTTTCTAATTAATTCGATTCATCTGACGGATCAGATTTGCCCAAAGGCACGGTGCCTTTCCCGCTATAAAGTCACCGAAGCCCAATCCGCATTGGAGATGCTCTAAGAAGTGATGCCAGAACCACTTGATGGTAACTGATGGTGAAAACAAAATTAAAAATAGATGGAAAACTTTAACAATCTTATTAAAAATCATATTCGTTTATCGCTGTTAGCAAATACTTCCTCCGGTCTCATATATAAGAAACATTTGACTTTTTAGATTCATTGTAAAATGAATGTATTTAGGCAATATTATAGTCTAGATTCATCCATTTTACAATGAATCTGAAAAGTAAAACTTTTCTTATATATAAGACCGGAGAGAGTAATAATATTTTCTAAACACGGGTTTTATTTTTTCCAACTTCTACCCCTAAAGAAGAAAACCCGTAGCAGAGAGCGAGCGCACACACGCTCTCAACAAAACCCTAAACCCTAAAACCTTCTTCATTTCCAATATACTCCATTCTCCCCGTCGCCGCTGCAACCATGACGGAGCTCAAACTATCCGAAACCCGCGACCTAACACGCATAGAGCGCGTCGGAGCTCACTCTCACATCCGCGGCCTCGGTCTCGACTCTTCCTTAGAGCCACGCGATGTCTCTGAAGGCATGGTCGGTCAAGTCTCCGCTCGTAAAGCCGCCGGCGTCATCCTCCAAATGATAAAAGACGGTAAAATCGCCGGCCGAGCAGTTCTCCTCGCTGGACAACCTGGAACCGGCAAAACAGCCATCGCCATGGGAATGGCAAAATCCCTAGGCCTTGAAACGCCGTTCGCAATGATCGCCGGAAGTGAACTCTTCTCACTCGAGATGTCAAAGACAGAAGCATTAACACAAGCATTTCGTAAGGCAATTGGTGTTCGGATAAAGGAAGAAACGGAGGTGATTGAAGGTGAGGTTGTTGAGGTTCAGATTGATCGTCCTGCTGTTTCTGGTGCTGCTGCTAAGACGGGGAAGTTGACGCTGAAATCGACGGAGATGGAGACTGTTTATGATCTCGGTGCGAAGATGATTGAGGCTATTGGGAAAGAGAAGATTACTAGTGGTGATGTAATTGCTATTGATAAGGCTTCTGGGAAGATTACGAAGCTTGGTAGATCGTTTTCTAGGTCGAGGGATTTTGACGCTATGGGACCACAGGTGAAGTTTGTGCAGTGTCCTGATGGAGAGTTGCAGAAGAGGAAGGAGGTTGTTCATTGTGTTACTCTTCATGAGATTGATGTTATTAATAGCAGGTTGTTAACCCTTTTATTGCATTTTATAATTTGTTGATTATTTCACTTGCTTAATTTGTTAATTAGCTTTATATTAAGGTAATGTTTGTTTTTAGTGCATATGAAAGAGTTTCACATGATTTATATAATGTTGTTTGTATAAACAGTTTAATTAAGTGTTTATGTAGATAACTAAAGTCAAACTGTTAGAATATAAGTTATAAGGTGTTTTCATAAGCTTATCTTGGAGAGCTTATGGAAATATGTTGAAAATTGAAATTGAAAACTACGTATGGACATGTCATAAGTTGTTTTCCCAAGTTATTGTGGATAGCTAATGGAAATATGTTGAAATTGAAAACAACTTATGGACAATGTCATAAGATTTTTTCATAAGCTCTTTCAAACAGTTCCACCCTCAAGTGCTTATGGCAGTATATTAGATAAACACAAATAGATCAATCCAAATATGTCAATAATATCTCTTAAATGATGTTATAGTTTGAGTAATTAACTATAAACTAGTAAGTAGTAGCTGTGACACAGTTGAACTTGGATTAGTTTCATCTGCTTAGTTTTTATTCCTTATGATGAGTTTATTGAATGTAAGATAAGAAAATAGGTTAGTTAAATACACCTGAGAGATATTGCTGTGTGACTTTGAAATTGGATAGATGTGCGAAAGATTTTGGTTGTCCTTTTATATTTTATTTTTATGATTCCTGACTAATTTGCTCCTAGAGGTGGATAGCATTGTTCTCCAAGTTTTCTATGAGGATTTATATTGATGTTTCCAATGTGTGCCTAAGGCCGAGCGCTTCCCTCTTTAGTTAGGGGTGGCGTGGTATTTCCACGAGATAGGGTATTCTTTGTGGCACACTTTTAGTGTGTAGGCATAAAACAATTCACTTTTAGTGAAAGGCTTCTTGGCCGCTTTCCTGCTGCAGCAATTAGCAGGTTGAGCGAAAGATTTGCCAGACATTTCTTCAATTTTATATACACTGATGTTTCCAATGTGTGCATGGTGGGGAAGTAGTATACATTGACTAATTTGCTCCTAGAGGTGGATAGCATTGTTGTCCAAGTTTTCTATGAGGATTTACACTGATGTTTCCAATGTGTGCCTAAGGCCGAGCGCTTCCCTCTTTAGTTAGGGGCGGCGTGGTATTTCCACGAGATAGGGTATTCTTTGTGGCACACTTTTAGTGTGTAGGCATAAAATAATTCACTTTTAGTGAAAGGCTTCTTTGGCCGCTTTCCTGCTACAGCAATTAGCAGGTTGAGCGAAAGATTTGCCAGACATGTCTTCAATTTTATATAGATTGATGTTTCCAATGTGTGCATGGTGGGGAAGTAGTATAATTTATTTAGACTTACCAAGGGTGGCCTTGCCACTGAGCAGCATGGTGGTATATTTTTATGGTGTGGTCATTTTGGACCTCACTGATCCTTTTTCGTTGAGGGTTGGAGACACAAGTGCACTATTTTTTGAGATTCGTGTTTAACAAAATTACAAAATACACAATGAGTCAATGATGGCTTTGATACATGACTGTTTTCAGTGTTGTGTTCTTTGCAGTTAGTGATTTGTTGATGAAGTACCCTTTCTGTTCCCTAAATGTTAAATAATTTCAAACAGATATTAAGCTTTTTATCAAAATTTCCCACTCATCAGTATTGCATTATTTAGCTGCTTACCTCCTTTTTCAGTGAAGGATGTTCACTTTTAATTTGTTGGTTAGGCTTGTAAATCACCTCTAAGTTTGCTTCTTAGTTCTCTTTATCATCTAATTCTCTTGTGTTTAATTTCAGAACACAGGGATTTCTGGCCCTTTTCACCGGTGATACAGGTGAAATTCGTGCAGAAGTCAGGGAACAAATTGACACCAAAGTGGCAGAGTGGAAAGAAGAAGGAAAGGCAGAGATTGTGCCTGGTGTCCTTTTCATCGATGAGGTACACATGCTTGACATAGAGTGCTTTTCGTTCCTCAATCGGGCTCTAGAGAATGAGATGTCTCCCATTTTAGTTGTTGCTACCAACAGAGGCATCACAACTATTCGAGGCACTAATTACAAATCCCCGCATGGGATTCCCATTGATCTACTCGATCGCCTGCTCATCATCTCTACTCAACCTTATACGGAGGATGAAATTCACAAAATTCTGGATATCAGATGCCAAGAGGAAGACGTAGACATGAGTGAAGGCGCAAAGCATTTGTTAACCAAAATAGGTGTAGAAACATCCCTACGGTATGCCATTCATCTAATCACAGCAGCTGCTTTGGCATGCCAAAAGCGAAAGGGAAAGACAGTGGAATTGGAGGATATAAATCGGGTTTACAATTTGTTTTTGGATGTCAAAAGATCGACACAGTACTTGATGGAATATCAAAGTCAATACATGTTCAGTGAAACAGGTGAAGTTGATGAAGAGGATGCCAATGCTATGGTCCCCTGAAATTCATGCGCATCAGTTTGAGACTTTGTAATTATCTGAGCTGACATATTAGCGTAAGTTGCAGCAATTTATTTTCTGATGATATGGTGGGTCATTGCACTTGTCTTGTATTTGATATTTGAGCAGTAGCAGTTTTTCCAAGGTTGAATTTCAATATCTATGCGTTCACGTGAGAGGCTGCACTGTATTTTGTTTCTGCTAAACTTTTCTATGATTTCTTTTTTATATTTTGTAATGTCTTGTGTGCACTATCATGCTCATTTTCTTGCACAAGTTATCGAAAGATAGTAGCTCCAGAGTAATTTTTTAGTAGATACTATGCCAGATGTTCAAGTTATATTATTTGACATGTGCCTGTTGAAAGAAGGATGTAAGAAATGTTGGTATTTTTGAAACAAAAATGATATTCTCACGCAGGTGAGGCGAGAATGGTGTATTCTCATGAAAGTGTTTGTGATGGCTTAACGTGTATTTGCATTCATGGTCTTATGCCTCCATCATCTTGTATTTAGATACTGGTGGCAACTGAAGTGATATAGGCAAGTAAACATCTGTTTTTATCATTTGATTTGCTTGAAAACAATTTTAAGCATTTGATCTTATAGGCATAATTATTTCTTTCAAAATAGTAGATTTTTACAACTGTTCAGCTTCCCACAAATATTGTTTACCAATACTAGCTTCAACGCCGTTGCTGTATTCTTGTGCCTGCTTTTGTAAAATTAAGAATTTTGTTTTTTTAAAAAGGAAAATGAGTTTGGAAGTTGACAACACACCTAACGATAACACTCATCTTCGCCTATGATGCCTCAAGTTTTCAACCGGATTGTAAATTCTTCATCTCAAAACTCTTATAAATAATGAATTATGTATTTAAAAGGTGCTAATATATATACACAATTTACACAACATAAATATGAGAATCATGTTGCCGGAAAATGACACATTTGGAAACAAAACAGATTGGTATCAAAATAAAGTATATATCTAGACTATGAATTAAAATGTTGAAGACAGAAGCAACAATGCTCATTCATTGTCATTCATATCAACCAATTTTTTCTGTGTTGCTGTCATCTGAGGGCCATATAACTGTCTCCATGAGTCGTTCCCTCATCAACTCCAAGTTTTCATCAGAGATTTCTTTATATATTGCAGCATGATCACATTTCTGCATACATAGAATAATATTAGTGAAGTAAGGTTAATGCATTCACAAATGATTTTACATGCTTTGAGTATATTCAAATAGGAGAATTTTGAATTGCATTACCTTGACCCATTTACCATAAAGGTGAAGCCTAGTTAACATCACTCTTTCAGCAAGCTCTTGTTGTTCCTGTCAATGATCAAGTGAGGGATATTGCATAAATTATAGTAGGTAAATCAATGATGAGGTAATAGATTAGAGTATGGTGCGTTGGGTGAAGAATAATAAAAGAAGGGTGTTGTAAGGTGAAAAAGTTAGTTTCAATCTCTTATATAGCTGACCATAAATATTCAAGATTATGGCTTTTTGCATGGTTTCCTAGCTATATGGATGTGTCCTGTGTTAAAGTGGTGAGGTGCTTGATTTTTTAGAGGAAGGTCATAGAGTTTGAGTTTTGTGAATAGAAAAATAGGTTTGAAGAACTTTGTCGCTTTATATGAACACATTAGACTTGACTTGAATTAGTCAGGTCCGATGTACCGAAGGTAAAAAAAAGGACGCACCATGCATGTAAAACTCAATAAAAGAGAAAACGCATTTGAAACTTTGAGTATAGTAATTACAATATATACATGGAATGACTAATAACAAGGGTAAGAATGGAAGAGTACTCACCTTCCCGAGCAATCGGATAAAACGTTTGCCATCTGCTGGTTTGTTTTTTACAACAAAGCTGCCAACATAGAAGGAAACACAAATATAACAGTGATCTAAATAATTTACCTTACTATGAATCAAATATATGTTGTCAATGTTTTAAAAGGTGATTGTGCAGGTGAGCTTAACAACATTAGCATTTGTGATATGCATCAATCATCATTAGATAGACAACAGGTTGTGTGGTATCACCATTACTTGTGTTGTTCAAGTTTTAAAAATCAGACCGAAGATCGAACTAGTGAGACTTCTGGGTCATGGTTTAATTTGGCTCAACTGATTCAACCATAGTTAAACAACATGACAAATAAATAGAAAATAAACTAATAAAATAAGTACAAAATGGAAATGAAAACAAATTGAACCAACATGAATTCAACAAGACTTCAATGGAAACAGGTCAAACCAATTCTTGTACTTTCCGAATCTAAGTTCAACTGGTTGAACTAATTGATTCAGTCTGATTTTTAAATCATTTGAATCAAACATACTCTTAGAATGCGTTTGGTATCTTTTTTATTTTAATTTTCAGTTGATGTTTTTAATAACAACAGCAGAAATGTCACATACTTATTTTGGTTCTTGCTTTCAAAATTTTCCATAGAGATAGTGAAAGCAAACAAAATATGCATCATTTCCTTCCCTACATCTTGGAGACATGATATTTTCACCGGTCTTTTTATAAGAGATGATTCACTTTTCTTGATTTGTTAAATAAATTATGTATTTTTAGTCTATAACATAGATTAGAATAGATGCATAATTTATTGAATGAATCTAGAAAAATGAACTATCTCCTATAAAAAAGACCAGAGGAAGTACAAAACAAAAATAATTTTTTTTCTTTCAAAAAATTATAATTAAAAACATCACATTCAACAAAAATTATAATAATAAAAAGTAAACAAAACACACACTTAACATGTGTCCAAGTAGAAAACATCATTTTCAATGTTTTGGTTAAAAGTATTATTCCTACAATAAAGATTCACTTACTGGTAAAACCACGTATATTTAGGTGGGTTCATCTCATATAGCTGCTGCATAACAGTCCTCACAGCCTTGTACGTGAAATAGTTGAGCATTTGCTGTTTACAAAGATGAGCTATGTTAGATTGCTTTCAACACTTATTGTATTCATAACATATCAACAAAATGGTGGAAGGTATATTAAAATGATTAATTTTGAATGTTGAGATGAATAATTTAACATGCAATATGTATGCAGTGAGAAAAGGAATTCAAGGTATGATTGGAAATTGGAATGAAGTGTTCATTTCATCAAATGGACTACTATTGCAAGACACAACAAAATGACTTATCTAATGATGCAATTAATGACCAAAAGATCCGACTACGAAGCCCTTATACCTCCGAATGAAAGTGTGTCTGGTGTTTGACATGTGTTGGTATTCAATACCGGCATGACACAAATGAATCTAGTTACATTCAATCACTTTTTTTTTCTTCCTTCAAATTAATAGATGTCTGTGTCCGTTTTATATTCAATATTCATATCTGTATCAATATTTCATAGTTGGCTCCTACTAACTTAAATCTCACTATAACGTTAGTATAAGGTTTAGATTCCAATTTCACATTTTAAACAAAAATCAAAGTATGAACCGTCCGATCTTGACCTTAACAGTTGAAAATCATTGACCATTAGAATATTTTAAGTTTATCAAATCCAAATCATTAAAAGAAGGTAATGTTCAATGAGAAAGTTTGCATGATAAAACAATAAAATAAAATTCTATAATCCAAGGTCCAAAACATTGAGTCATGAGGATATTAATGATTTCAAAAACACAAATTCAACCAACAAAAGTTTAGATTATGATACCGTTTTAACATCCTCAAAAGTGTCCTCATATTGACCACCAAGCTCATTAACAATGGTAAATCTCCTATCATCACTCCTTTGCTTCTTACAGCTTTTGCTAAACTTGACTCTCCATTCCTTTCCAGGATCAGTAAAAGAACTGTTCAACTCCATACTCCTACAGCCGCCGCGCCTCACCGGATGCTTCTTCCCCATCATATTCTTCCACAAAACAACTTCTCCAACACCACTTTTGAGATTCACAGTAGTTGTTGGAAGTGCATCCACACATAAACATGGACCAGTGTGTGAATCCATCACAACAGATATTGCTCCTAGCATATTTGTCTCTCACAAATCCAAACTATCAACAATAACAAGAAGAAAAACTCTTGAAAACACACCCAAATGAAAAAATTATCTTAAAGAGAGAAATAAAATGTAATATAGATACCCTATAGAATATATAAGCACTTAAAGAAGTAGTTAATAAAGGGTATGCAAAAATATTGGAACTTGTAGTTGTTATAGTCAAAGACGGATGCAGAGTTTGTTTGAAGGTTGAAGAAGAGAAAGAAGAAGCAAAAGGAAAAGTAAACTAAAAGAGAAGAAGGGTGTAAGATTTTTTGAAGGGTGTGTGTGGACGTTAACCAGACAAATTTTTGAGGTCCAAAATTGTACAACAGAAAATTAATAAATAAAATAGGAACAAATTTTTTAAAGATTACGAAACATGGACACTTTTCGAATTAATTGTGTTTTGGTGTCGGACGCCAGTACCTATCGACACATTTTTTCACTAAAAGTAGTCAGTTTACATATGGTTCGAAAGTTGATTCTAACATCAAGTGATTCTAATCCCCTTACGATCGCAGTTGCAGGAATCAATCTATGATTTTTCCTACCAAGTACAACGCTAATTACTACTTTACAACACCATTAAATTAAATTAATTTTTATTAAAATAAGTGTTAATATCGACATATTCTTATTTGTGTCGCGTGTGATATAGGTGTATGTGAGATTCAAAATTGACATTGGCTTCTTGTTTAAGATTAAAATTGGTGAATTGTCAACCAAAGATACCATGTGGTTAGATGAGTTTGGTGAATGTACCTAGCCACGTGGAGGTGAATCTTTGTCGCTATATATTATATTCAATGATTCCGTTTGTGTTTGGAACAAAACACATCTGTTAAGGTGAATGAAAACTGTCCCTTGCCAAACAAGCTCGTGCACAGTCCACATATATGAGTTAGTTTTATGTGATGCAATTGAATGTAGCACAAATGTTGGACAAGGTTCACATTCTTTAGGATTTGTTATTTCCTACAGTTGGTTAACAGTTTATTTTGTTCATGTTGAGAAAGAAGACACCTCTAAATTTGAATGGTGGGATTTTGATTTGTATCTCTTTTAATTATTTCTTTTTAATAGTCATTTTAGTCGCAATATGATTTTTTTTTTTACGAGAAGATGTGTGATGTGTTATCACCATAATATTTCAATTTATCAAAACTACATTAATCAAATAAATATATATTTAAAGACTAAAATGACTAATAAAAGACAGAGTTGCTGTTTTTCGATAATAAAATTGTGTTTATATTCCACTAGACTCTAGCTCGTGCGTTGCACGAATGTTACGGAATAATAGATATACGATTTAAATTGCTATAATTAAAATTACAAATAAAAATATAAAATTAAATCAAAACATAACATTTTTTTACTAAAAATAACGATATTCATTCATTCCAATAATCAAAAGAGTACAACATATGCAAATATAAATTCAACATCACTAAAAACAAAAAGGATGAATCAGTGAACAAACTCACATCATCCAAGTTAATAGCATAACACGGCAAAATGCCCACACATAATATGATAAAATTAAAGTCACCGAAATGTTCATGCTTCCAGATCTGCAACGTTGATGTCCAAATCATTGATTGAATCTACAATTGACTAAAGTTGATCTTTGAGTATGAACTAAACGATCACCGCAACAAGACGGAAAATCAAACAACGCCGTAACAAGACGACGACCAACACAATGCCGCACTCGACGGCGAACTCACAAATACAAAAGAAATCAATTAAAAGAGAAACTACGTGAAAATCACTTATTTAAATTAAAAGCAAGAAATAAAAACAAAATGCAGAGGGGTGATTTTAGGTCAAAAATGACCTAAAACCACCCCTTACCGGTGGAGGAAGAAGAAATCTCAAAAGAAAAAAATAGAAATTAGGGCCGGCAAACCAAAACATAACATAACTATATTGATACTTAAATTAGCTAGTACAAATGGAACTAAAAAAGATATATGAAATCATTAGATCGATCAATACTAAAAATATAAATAAAAATGCAAAAAATAATCAAATAATTGAGATATAAATAAAGTCAATTGATATAGCAGACTTTGTTTACGGCATTCGTAATAAAAACTATTAATATCATTGCATATACAATTAAAATATGTCCATCCACCAAAAAACTTAGTCAACTTCATATTTTCATCATCAGCAAAACTCAAATTTACTTTGTATGCATTCCCACAATAATCAACAAATATTAACTCACCTGACCTAAATATTGAAAGTGGTTCAAAAGAGAAGCTTCTTCAAAGTAAGGAAAATAGTAGAGTGTGTGAGATTGAGATATATAGAATAACTCCAATCATATTAATTCACCGGGAAAGGAAGTAAACAAATAATCAAAATGAAGAAAAATATTACATAAAATATACATACTTAATTCATTTCAAAGGATGACTACATCATACATAGAACCGTGCAGTGTGCACCACCTTCGAAGTGGAATACCGACTTTCCTGAAACATTCACCTACATAACATTGTAGTGACCTTTGGTGTCACTATATACAGTTTGCACATCTGCTCCTACGAAGCTGAAAAGGATCACTACAAAATCTGGTAAGAGAGAGAATTCTAGTCCAGAAACGGGTTTGGTCACCATATTTCTAAAAAACAAAATCAAAGATGTCCAATTTCATAATAAATAAAAAGTGAATATTAATTATCACTACATAATTAGTCTACATAATCTGGTAAGAGAGAGAATTCTAGTCCAGGAACGAGTTTGGTCACCATATTTCATAAAAACAAAATCAAAGATGTCCAATTTCATAATAAATAAAAAGTGAATATTAATTAAGTGACAGCATCAGAAAATATTCAATTAAAGAGAATGAAGAGGTTGTTTGGATATACTCAACAGATTATTCGATAACAAATTCTATCTCTTATGATTTTTAGTAAATGTCAACCATGCTCCATCTTCCTTTACTCTTTGACATTTCCTTTTACCCTTTGAGATAATAAATTTTATAAACACATAATTAAAATTGTCACTAAATGTTAGTATTTAGTTAGGTGAGTATTTAATAATATTTTATTTTCAATACATAAAAACTAATGAAGACTTTTGACAAAAAAAATAAAATAAAAACTAATAAAGACCAATTCAAAATTCAAATTGAGGAATATTTAATAAGTGGCGGACCATAGTAATTAATATGTGGTTGAGAGATTAAGAGAGGGATTAGGAGGGAAAAAAAGTTAGGGTTAACATGAAACAAAACCTTACTTTTATTATAATTAAGAATTAAGATACACCGAGTATCATCACAATTGTGTTTTGTGTTGCTGGTGTTTGTTGAGTGTTTCCGCCTTTGATTTTTGTTTCTTTAAAATCTTTTGAAATCTTATGAGATTTGTAGATTTCAAGGTCTTAAGTTCAATGTTTGTGTCATTTTATTATCTGTATCAAACCCTTGTGATTGAATTCGAATTGTTGTGATATTTTAGTCATTCTCTACGTTTGACACGAGACTGTTTGACTTGAAAAGGTTGTTATTACTTGTTATCGTCACTGTAGGGAGTTGTTGGTATGTAAATTAGTTCATGTTGACGGTCGATTCATTTGTCATCTTTAGATGTGGATAGTCATTATTTTGAATAGTCATCTTAGTGATCTATGTTTGACACAACACTTTTTTTTATATGTTATTTGGTTTCACGATCGTCAGCTACTTAAGTAGTGGGCGTTATAAAAATATGAAATTTGAGTAAAAAACACCTTCCTAACATGAAAATTTCTCATTTTTACACTGTCAGCTATTTAAGTAATGGACGTTATAAAAATGATAATTTTGAAAAGAAAATACCCTACAAACATAAATTTTTTGAGATTTTAAACGTAGAATCCGACAATCCGCTACTTAAATAGTAGACGAAGGTATTTTGTTAATTTTATAGGACGCACGAGTAAAGAAGTAAGGTGGCAAAAGTAAATTTCATAATAAATTACAACTCCAAGAAATTATCTATGCCTCAAAAAAGACAGCCCAAATGCAATTGGGCCTTTTTGACCTTAACCCATGCATAAATCGGGTTGGGCTGGGGTAACCATTTTTTATTGAAAATTTCTCCCATGACTTATTTTTACCTCCAAATTTTTATTTTTGCTCTTATATTAAAATTTCGGAATGCGTTTTTCATTTTTTTGCCTTGATTGATTAGATAATTAAATTTTATTTGTTAAATTATATCGAATCAGTCATTAAATAATTGATTGAAAATATTTTTAAAACTAAATTGATATAACTTATGATTATTCACGAAAACAATTGATTGAGTGAGGAACAATTTTTATATGATTTTCATAAAATAATAGACGTTTTAGCTATTTCAATAAACTTAAGAATAATAATAATAATAATAATCTATATTATAAACAAAGTAAACCTTATTGACGAAAAAGTGACACGTGTCACTTTTAATGAAAATATACTAGGACATTAATTTTAATTTTATTTTATTTCATATTTTATAACGTTACATTTTTAATTAAATACGAAAATGCAAAAAATTTATATTATCATTTAATATATTCAATTTTAATTAATAATTGAAGACGTTACAATTTTTAATAATAATGAAAATTAAAAACATTTATATTAATACGAAATATAATTAATAATTGAAGACGTTACAATTTTTAATAATAATGAAAATTAAAAACATTTATATTAATACAAAATATAATTAATACATTAACCGTTTCTATATATTTTTTAATTATCATAAATATATTTCCGTTACGTATAATTATTAATTTTTATAATTAATCATTTTTATATATATTTTAATTATCAGAAATATATTTTTAATTATTATAATTAACCATTTTTATATATATTTTATTTATCATAAATATATTTCCGTTACGTATAATTTTTAATTATTATAATAAATATTTTTTATTATTATTTGAACGTTACATATTCAACATTGTAACCGATATTATCTCATAAATTTGCTCTTAATTTTTATATTTCTAAACCTAACTATAAATATGTCTTCTTTTTTCTCCAAAATCTTCTCACCAACTCACAAATTCATTTGTTAAGTTACTAAACAATGGCGAATAAAATTAACCTGATATCCGAAATCAACCTGTAACGACCCAAAATTTTATATATACATCTTATTGATTTATTATTTGATAAATAAATTTTATAGTAATATATTACTTATTTTATATTCTACTTATTTTATATTTTACGAGATTATGATTATTTTAATTATTATTGTGAGTTTTGAAATCAATTGTATATTAATCTTAATTCTATAGAGTTACAACAAGAATCGGTTGAAATTGTCTTAAGCATGTACCTAGTGAATGTTGATGATCAAGTTAAAAGAAAAAAAAAGAAGACAAGATCATTATTGTTATTGATCACACATTATGCCAATTGACTATCACTTAATTTCCCAAACGTTTTGGTCTTAACAACACACCCTTGGTCAATGATTTTCCATGGCCTAAAATTAACAAGCCAATGAATATCATTAAATTATCATTATTTTAATTAATTTAGACCATTATTATTAGCAAATATCACAAGGCATGCTTATCACATGTTGCTATATTTATTTTCATAGTGTTGCTGATCAATTCACTATTTATTTAGCCACGCCAATATATATATATATATATGTATTCCATCACTCACCTCATATGACTCAAATCCATATACCTTCTCCTCCATCGACCTATTTCATCTTTGTGTCATGTTTTGGGATTGTTCCTTTATATCAAAAGTATCATCAATCTCTCCGATTGAACTTCAATTTTGTGTATCCTTAACAAAAAGCTTTGAATCGTTCGTCGAATGAGTGATGACCCTAACTTCAAGGATTTTTGTGTACGAGGAGAAAAGCGTTCGAGGTAAGGGATTTTTCCCCATACATTCATGCACATAGGGTTTATGTTATAGATTAATAATTAAATATTTAACCGTTAAGAAGGAATAATAATAGAAGGAATAAGAGAACTATTTTTATAACAATTTATGCTATTTTAAAACACCATAAGTTATGTGTGTGACTGATCGTATGTTTGATTCGATGATTGTTATATTTGTGATTGATTGTGGAATTGAGTATTTTGTTAGCTTTGATTAAATGAATAATTGGTGTAGTGTGAAGAGAGTTCAACTTTAATTGATTTGGTGAAAGTGGCGATAGTTTTAAAAGAAATTGTGCATATTAAGTGCCAATTTGGGCGATTGAGGAATTGTGTATATTAAGTGTGGATATAAAGCATAACATGCATATAGTTGTGGTTTTAGGTGCCAAATGTGGCGATTTGTTACTATGTGCCAATTGGGGCGATTTTATTAGTAACTTGTTACCATGTGCCAAATGGGGCGATTTTATTGGTAACTGCCAAATGAGGCGATTTGTTTTCTAGGTGCCAAATGGGGCAAATACGCTTCTTGGAGCGTTAAATCCAAGTGCCAAATGGGGCGATATCCGGATCATGGTCTAGTTGCATTTCATGCATTATAATTTGTATGAGTTGTTATTAAAAAGAGTTTCTGGCATTGATTTTATGTTATTACTTTTTTATGGCCGAGTATTTTATTATTATTTTATAACATTTACCTTCCGTTCGGCATGATTCAATTTGGATAAGAAAATTGACCCTTATGTGATTATGGTTGTAGGTACCACAGGTGAATAATGAAGTCAACATGTTTCTTGTACGTGCGCGGGGATAAACAAATCTGGGTTTTATTAATTTGTAATTTAACTAGTACATTTTGAACATAACGTAATTATTATTTATATTTGTAACTAGTCACTATTCTTCGGCGAGAAAAAAAATAAAATTAATAGTCTCATTTTTAAGAAATGAAGTTTTTCTAAATATTTTATTTATTAAAAATCCGGGCTGTTACATTTGGTATCAGAGCAATAATCCTCGGACAAACATTTTTGGGGTGGGTGCGATTGATTGTTGTGTGGTTTGTGTTTGACTTTGTGATAGTTAGAAATTATATTTTTTTTTGTGGATTATTTTGCTATTTATGCTATTCGTTGTTTATTTGACATCAGAGTGCGCAACGTGTTCTTGACGTTTTACTTCATTTTTTAAACTCTCTTTTTGATGTATATATATATATATAAGTACCTTACCTAAAGAGTTATTGAAATTTTTACCTTGAATATTGTAAGACCCGATAATTTTATTTTAGCGATAAATATTTTATCCTATTTATGAGTTAGAACATTTTAACTTCTATTTTAGAAAGTGATTTTCATACCCTATAATTTTATTTAATAAGAAAACTCTATTTAACCTATGTTTTATTTTCTAAATATTTTATTTATTAAAAATCCGGGCTGTTACACAACCAGACTAATGAGTGTTTGAATATTGTAGTTAGTGTAATTTGGATGTGGTTGGTGCGCGATATGTCCGGCAACAATGCACCATTTTCTTTAGATATGATACTAATGGATTCAACTGTAAGAACTCTTCTGTATGTTTAAATTTCATTTACACTGAGTTTTAATATATTTTTCGTTGTATAATATTATTCCATTGTCTTTTTGTTTAGGGAAACAAAATACAGGGTACAGTGCGTCGCACTCTGATTTATAAGTTTGAGAAAGATCTTAAGGAAGGTGTTGTTTACTCGATTAAAATTTTTGGAGTTGTTGCAAACGGTGGATCATACCGTACTACTAGGCACGAGTATAAATTAAACTTTCAATTCCACACGAAGATTAAACTTTGCAACTTGAAAAAAGTTCATTCTAATATATATTTTGATTGAAAGTCCTGTTCCAACATCTGCTCCCGACTATGATACAAATTATCTTTACGGTAAGAAATATTAGTACGTTATGTATTTGTTTTGTTGTTTTTGTCGTTATAAGGTAGACATGTGATATTATTAATCGTGTGTATAATCATATTTTGTAGACATTATGGGAATGTTAACCGGCATTGGAGCTCCAAGGGAGTATGAACGCAATGGTTTGAAGACTAAAATGGTTGCAATTCAGTTGAACTATGATGGGTTAGTATCACATGTGTTTTTTTTTTATCTTACTCGATCTATCACAAAATATTAATATGCTTTGTTAAATTCGTTAATCATGTAGGTTCAAGTTTAATGTTACCCTATTTGGTCAATATGTTGATGAGTTGAATGCATTTGTTGCTGCTGGAAAACTGAAAACACAATAGTCGTTGTGTTAATGGCCAAAATCAAGTTGTGGCAAGGTATTTATTTTGTTGACTATAAAAAAATAAAGTTATCTATTTTATTTTTTTTTATTTTTCGTTGTAAATATAAACTTATAAACTCTTACAAATGTGTTTTTTTTATAGGAACTACAACAATTCAAAATTCTTATCATTCAACTAAGTTGTTGTTTAATCCCGAGTTCATAAGTGTCACTGATTTGAAGAGAAGGTATGCATAACAATCGTTGTGTATATTTTTCTTTTTTATTTAGATGTTTTATTTTACAATTTATGTGAACTTTTTGTATTCATATTCATTTTTTACATTATGGCATATTAATATTGGTTATAGGATGTTGGAAAAAAATTATTCTCCGTCCCCTGGTATTTGTATGATCCATGATCCTAATGTATTTACCGAAGAAGATGATTTTCTCAAAGTCACGCCTAGGATAACACCCGAGGGGTTGAAAGAAAGTTGTGGGGTTTGTTTTTTTCAATTAACGGATTAAATGTTTATATTCACCTTTTAATACATGTAGGAACCATATATTGTTTTAATGGTTTAGACTACTTAATCGTTATTTATTTGTTTAATTTCAGGAATCATCTTACATTGTGTTGGGAACAATTAAAGACTTGCTTGATACACAAGGGTGGTGGTACACTGCATGTGAGTGTACCAAAAAAGTTATTCTTGATGACGGCATGTACTATTGTTCTAAATGTAATAAACATGTGGAAAATGTTAGCGAAATGTAACATATGAAAATTGTATTTATTTTATTTTTCAAACAAATAAAAAGGTGGCAATAACGTTTGTTTGTTAACTATTGTATAGGTACAGAATCATAATATATGTAGTTAATTCAAGTGACTCTGCCACATTCGTCATTTTTGACCGTGAAGCAACAAAATTGTTCAAAAAAAATGGATCTCAAATGATTGAGAGTTCTGGGGTAATGTATTTGAATTATTTGTAGATATGTTAAAAAAATATATTATATATGCTATATTTTGAATCTTAAAGTAATAATTGTATTTGTATAGGAAAAATCGTCAGGATTTCTACCTAAAGAGATTTCTGGGTTGATTGGTTCTACATTTTTGTTCAAGATTGAGTCCAACACCAATAATGACACAAAGTTTGAAAGAAATTATAGAGTGGAGAAAATTTGCAATACCGAAGAAATTATTATGAAGTTCAAGGAGACAGAATCTAACACTAATGTATATACATTTCGTTTTTAATATTTTGTATACATGTTAACAAATAAAACTGAAAACTTATTCATTAGTTTAATATGTTATATAGAATGTGGCTGCAGCGGGATCTTCCAATTTAGCTGACACTGTCATCGATAAAGGGAAAACTATAAATGTCGATATTGCACAGGTATTATTAAGTTTTTTTCAATTGTTTATTTAAAACTGAAGACTCATACAAAAGAGTTTAAATAATAGTTTATATATATTTAACGTTGACATGATTTGATGAATAAGTTTGATGATACTGCCACGTCTACAAAGAAGTTGTATGCTAATGAACCAATTGATTTAACTTCGGATTCGCACAATGTTACCTCTTTCAAAAGGACTTATCTGTTTGGCCAAGAGAGTTCAACCAATTCAAATTCAAAAGTCATGCTGAAGAATATCAAGATTGAAAAGGATTGAAGTTGTCATTGATTGGTTTCAACGTTGCTTAGTTTTCTTTATTATTTTGATTAAGTTTTCTATCCATTGTGTAATATGCCCTAAATTTAAATTTGTTTTGTTTGAATTAATAAATTTGAATAATTTGTCGATTGTGATTTTAACAATTTATTTTACACGGTGTTTTAGTCCATGTATTAATTTGTAAATATCAGTTTTATAACCTCAATGATTTATTAGCTTTAGAAATACAATAACTAAATGCAAATTGATGACAAAATATGAGTTACAACTTTTGTTATGTAACGTGCAAATAAATATAAAAGAATATTTATTATAATAATTAAAAATTATACGTAACAGAAATATATTTATGATAATTAAAAAATATATAGAAACGGTTAATGTATTAATTATATTTTGTTTTAAAAAAAATGTTTTAAATTTTCATAATTATTAAAAAATTGTAACGTCTTCAATTATTAATTAAAATTGAATATAATAAATAAGTAAAATAGTAACCGTACTGAATTAACCATCATTAAAGCACGTACAATAAATAAATTCAAATTATAAGAAATTTTTTATTGATTAATAAAATAAATAATATCATCTCAATTTAAATGTGTCGTAAATTATTATCTATACATTTCGTCACTATTCAATTTACATATTCACATAATCATAATAATCAGAAACATGATATTTCTTTTTTTTATTAAAACCATAATAATTCGGATAAACATAATACTACATTGAACATAGTAAGAACATCCCATAATTGTTCAACATCATCTCCTTAAGATTCTAAAGCAGAACAACTACATGAATATTATAAGGATTATCATTCATCAACAAAATCAACACATTATCGCCTTTAACAAAATTGTTGGATCTACAATAATCGTTCCATCCTTTGCAAACATACATTTCATTCATGTCAGTCATGCTTAAATGAAGTTCACAACTTAACCTTTCATCATTGTCACGATCAATCAACTTTATCTCTGTTTGATTCCTATTGAAAAATATCTCGGAGCAATCTGCAGTAAGTTGCTGACAAAAAAACAACATTTAATCATCTATACTATTCACAACAAATACTTTATTATTTACCCCCATTTAAATATGTAACAAAACTTACCAAAACATTTTCACAATCACTGATTTCGTGTACCCAATAAGTAACTTCGGAGCTATCACAAGCAATAACACCAGCAAATCGACGAACATTTTTTTAGGATTTATAACTTTTCCATCGCCAATATTTTCATAATTACTTTCTTCCATTACTAATCCAAAACCGCATATCTATTGTTTCTAACCTCATGTCCATTTATATAGCATAATTTCTGTCCTACAGCCCATTTCATTCATTTCATGGCCCAAAACACTTGATTAATTAATTTTATATTTCTATGTATCTTATACACTTAAATACAAAGCAAATACTGATTATTCAAATACTGATTATTCAAATAAACGTTTCTTATATAAATTTTAACGTTTATTATATGAAGTTGTTGGTTTCATTTAAATATTAATTAAAAAATCATTGTTTTGAATATAGAATCATAACGGTTATAGTATTAACAATTTCATTTGAATGTTAATTAATAAAATAAATGTTTCGTGTATGAAATTATAACGGTTATGTTATAAACATTAAAAATTAACAATAATTTAAAATAATTGTATTTAATAACATGTTTCTCACAATAAATATAAATATATTCTATTTTGACACAACAATTGTATTTCATCTTCATCTATATTTGACAACGACAATTTTTATTTAGTTGTTTCTCTGAGTATTACATGAAAACAATGTCTCATAAACATGATTTCATTTGTCAATTATTTAAAAAAAATTATCATCTATGTTGATTGATTCTTCACGCAATAACATTTTTGAAGAATTTTTAACTATTACTCCAATGATTACCATTCAAGAGCTTAAGAGTATTAATCAGGTTCGTTTCAAATTTCATATAATGTTATACGTAATGTTAGCATATTTTTAATATTCAATATGTATATAACATAATATTTACATGTTATTTGATACACAGAGCACCTCTGTTATTGTTTTGGAAAAAATAAACGAGGTTATTCATGACGATGATTGGTGGTATACTGCATGCTCATGCAACGAAAAAATATATAGTGATTCAAATAAGTACTTTTGTAAAAAGTG
This sequence comes from Trifolium fragiferum, assembly GCA_954870985.1. NCBI lineage: Eukaryota > Viridiplantae > Streptophyta > Magnoliopsida > Fabales > Fabaceae > Trifolium > Trifolium fragiferum. The sequence goes on from OX940794.1 coordinate 8,410,912, forward strand.
CAACCGTCATGTTCTTCGCTTCACACCTAGGTATCTATTTATGCTTTTATAGTTTCTTAACATACAACACGTCAAAATCAATATATTTTACTAACTGGTCAACACATTTTATATAGGTTCAAAATAAAATGTCGAGTATCTGATAATTCTGGCAGTGCGATGTTTGTCATATGTTATCCAGCTGTTTCGTCATTGCTCAATAAACCATTTCGCAATGTTATTGAGACAATCTACAATCGTGTATGATAATTGTCAATAAAAATTACCATGACATAAATTTTATATTATAATTTGTATATTATGAATCCCTTCGAACAATAAAGCATGTGTCGAGGTTATTGCTAACATTTGTATTCTGATTACATATTTTTTCAGAAGAATCCATTGTATCATCTATCTAATGAAACTAGACAATTGGTTGGTCAAAAGTTTTTGTTTATGATTGATGTGGATGCTGGAGTCAACTATCTGATTGGGAATTGTTACTGTGTTAATAAACTTACAAAAGATGTAGACGTTATTACAAAATTTAAAGAATTTTATGCAGCTCAGGTATTTAATCATCGTATTTAACTAGGTGTTTATGGATATTTTGTTCATATAACTTTGATTAATGTATGCGTCAACTTGAATTTGTGATGATAGGATGCAACAAGGAATTTATCGGAAACAACTCCTAAAACCCCACAAGCCTCAATAGTGAAAGATCTTAATAATGTTAATGCTATCAAGGTATGTAATAAAATAACAAAATATTTGGGAAATTATCATTTAAAGATATAATTTTATGTACAATGTATTTATAAATTGTGTACATGTAAATAAATCATTTTGATATGTATCTAATATATTTTTTCACCCCTATCTATATATAACACCCCACGTTTATATCTAGAATAAAACGTCGAATATTATTACTGATAACATGTTCATTATTATTACATAGGAATTCATGCACACGCGGGTGCTAATACAACAAGAGTTCAGGAATAACAGCGGAAACGATAAGATAACGACACTGAGAGATAAACAAGTACAACAACACAATAACAAGACTCAAAATGAAAGCATGAACAATATGCCATCCAAAGCACAGCTACGAGCACAACAACCAGCATACCTTTAGCCAACCTGCTTATCTAAAAAAAAATTGAATGGAGTGGGGGTGAGACTACTAAGTCTCAGTGGGTTCTACTACCCTCCTAATGGCGACTACGCCGGGGCACCTAATCAGTCATAACATATACATTTCATAACATTTTATCATAAAGCATAATAGATAAAAGTGTATCACATATAGTGAGTCTTATTGATTTTAACCGCAAGGACACTCTGAGGTGAGCATCTCTCAGAGGCCTGCCTTGTCCGCTGAACACGAAGTGTTTCCGACATACAGCTCACAAATATTTCCTGAAGGAAGCTTCCGAAGGAAGTCCATAAAGCGATATTATTATTCGCGCATAACTGACTGATGCTAAGTTAATTCATACTACCATAATTCCCAACCCGGGGTGCATACATCATATCTAAAGTCCCTGAGTCAAGCCCTAATTGTCCGACTGTGATGACCTCCTGTTTAATATTATATATTTATATGACTGCAAAACAACTATCTCTGATGAGGATATAAAACGAGTGATCAAATATTTTGAAAATGGCCAAGATGAGTAAATTCTGGGTTAGCTCGCTACGGCGAGTTACCTAGCTCGCCCTGGCGAACTTACAGGTTCTGACCTAAACAACTCGCGAGGCGAGCTAGAGCTCGCTATGGCGAAGTTCTTCAGCCCAGGACCATCAGCTCGCCATGAAGACTCGCTAGCAACTCGCTATGGCGAGTTCATGCAGAAACTACCCTGTTTTACGAAAATCATCATTTTTCAAGAGTTTCACCTACAATCCTTATCTGAGATAGTGCAGAAATATAAAATAAATAATATAAGACAGAATGGAGGGAAATTTGGGAGTTGTTTCCCCTCACACAGTTATACCTAATATTTTCCTTAAGTTTGCATGCATATTGAAATTGGGGAAATTCTAACTACCTAGCCTAAGAATCCACCTGAAAGAAGCTTTAACTCTTGCTCCTGGGCTCTACTAACAGCTACAAATCCTCAGCTACAGCCCCACGAACTCCAGACCAGAATTTGAGACTTTGACACTTTGAACCCTTAAGTTTTGCTCTAAGAATTTGATGGTTGTTTGGTGAGGAATTCAGCTGGAATGAAGGGTTATTTATAGCTAGTTTCTGATGATAAGAACAGTACATGGTTTGGGCATGCGTGTTATGCCATTGGTTGAAGAAAGGGTGATATGAGTGTTGTTGTTGTTTAGCTTCATGTGATAAATTTGGGATTTGTATCTTGATGCATGTTTCTGAATTGATTCTCTGTGGTTCAGGTACAGGTAATGGAATCTCTGATTGGTACTATTTAGGGTAGTGTTCACAAGAGGGAAAACTCCAAGGGTTTGAGTTTGAAGGAATTGAGAAATTGGAGGTATTGTTTTGTTGTTGTTCACGTGAGTGGAGAGAAATGAGAGAGCTTAGAGCTTCACAGTGAGGTGGTTTGCATGCATCAATGTAAGAGTATATGGGTGGTGAGGTGGTTATGTGAGTGGAAAAATGAGTCATAGGAGGGAATTTTAAATCTAGATGTTAATTAATCACATAAGTAGAGTTAAGGTATTAGTTGTGTAGTTTTAAATTTAATTGGAATTACTAATTCATACACATAATACTCTTAATTCCCATGATTTATTTGATTACTCACCTCTAATTAATATTTAGATAATTAGGCAAAGCTCTAATTAAAATTAATGAGGTAATTTAAAATTCGGGATATTACACTATATATATAGAATCAGATGACAAAGTTGTTGGAAACAAGTCCAAAAGCTCCACAAGTTGTGAAACAAAAAAAAATTATTTCCATGGACCGTGTGTGCACAATTTCTGTTAAAAAGATACTGTTTTCTTAGTACACGAGATACATTACAGATCTGATGCAAATGTTCATCAACACAAAAGGAATCTTAAAACAAAGAAAGAGTAGTTCCAATTGAATTTGGCGTGTTTCATTTCAACCACTTTATTGCAGTGTTTGATGTCATTTTGTTATTTATATTAAAGCAAATAAATTATATCATAAATGATGTTTTTTGATACATTGAACATTTTGATGTCACATTTTGTCTTCAAGTTTCACTTATTTTGTAGTAGTTGTTATTTTGATGTTTCATAAATGACGATTTTGTTATTTTTAATTTTTAGTATGGACATGTTTAAAATGTTCATACAATCAAGACACCCCACATGTTTATAAATAGTAGGACCATTGGTTTTGTCATTCTTCAATTATGGTTGATTAACATAACATTCTTTGAGATGAGTAACTACAAATTGATAGTGTGTAAATAACATATTTCATTTATTTTTTAAAGTGAAAGTCGCACAAGAACAAATCTCACAAATGGTTGTGATAAAATAAAATTAAAAAAAATTCTCATTTGACATTATTGAATAAAACAATTAGAAGACTTTTTGAGAGGACCAAAATATAAGCTTATTAATTTGTATTTTAGGCACTTTCAAATACATGAAATAAATAAAAAAGAATAAATCATTGTCTTAGAGATAATAGATAAGGCATTCTAACATACTCATATAGTAAGTTGTCGACCAAAAGCTAACGTAAGTAAATATCTACAGTAAGGACATCCCATATGTTTACTCATAGTAGGACCGTTGGTTTCACCAACGCTAAATTGTTAATTAATTAACATAATGATGTTGCTTAGGTTGAATGGTTATGTTATTTCTTTATTATGATTTACTAACTTTCATACGTATATTAATTATTATTTTTCTTAGTAAAATTATATTTTTAAAATTGTAGAATTATAAAATTATAAATCATTTTATAATCATATTAAAAAGTGGAAGAAAGAATAATACACGCCTTTTATACGAGACTGCTTTTTTATAAAAAAATAAAATAAAAAAATAGGAAGAGACAATATTAAAATGTGAGGTACAAAATTATATGGTAGTTTTAATAATTAGATTATTGTATCGTAACGAAAAATATGAAAGAATAAAGATATGTATATTTTTATATTAGTTTCTCAATTCTTTAGTAATGAATAATAAACAACAAACCAATAAAATAAAATTATTTAACAATTTTTTTTTTGCAAAAATTTAAAAGAAATTTCATTTAATTTTTTTCCCTAAATACAAGCAAAGAAAATATATAAAATAAAAATTATTTTAAACTTCATCGTGGTATTACAAAAAAATAATAATTTAAATACAATACTTGAATAATAAAACAAATAGATTATATCACTACTAGAAATTAACTATTTTCTTGCGGATTTTCCTGCGAAAATAAATTTGCAGGTATTCATGAGGATTTTGCTGCGAATTTTACGATAAATGAATGTTTCATGCGGATTTGATATTCTCAGCAAAATCCGCAGGTATTCCAGTAAAAAAAAAGTTCGATCTTTAACATGTTCCTTGACAGAAGATTGACACCGCTAAAAAAGTTACATTAGTGTCTAAACTGACACACTTTTAAATGTGGATAAATAGCGAATTTTAGTTCGAAAAAGTCCGGTCCCCCTTATAATGTCTTTTCTACTAACTAAGTTATATTATGGGACCCCGATGATGAAGATTTTACATGTAATAATGAATGTTTAATATAAAAGATATACTAACATAATTTTAATTTATTTTAAATAAATATCATTATTATTTAAGTATTATATTAAAAAAACATTTGAAAAAATAATCAAGACATTAGAATCAAATGAATTTCTGGTGGAAAGAATCTTTGGCTAGACTATACTTACCTGCGCTCGAACTTTGGAACGGAGGCTGAAAAAACATTTGAAAAATTAATTCACCTCCAAATTCAAAGTTGAATTTGTTACTCCATCCGATATTTTTTATAAGAAACTTCAATTTTTTAAATTCATTCAATAATTAATGTATTTGGTTTATATTATAAACAAAAAAATATTAGTTATTCAATGAACTTAAAATATTGTTTGTTTCTTATAAAAAGAACCAGAAGAGTATGTTATAAATGACTTACTCTATCAAAAGACTTAAATACTTTTCGCTGAATGTAATATTTTAATTATTATGAATTAATATTTTAGTAAAGGTAAATATTAACATGAAAATTTATACGATTTCCAAAAAAATATCTTGTACACGGGGATGAATATTTTATAAGTAGCTAGGGAAATTAATGTTTAACATAAATAATACACGGGGATGAACATTTTACAAATAAAGAAATAAATATTTAATATATATCTTAATTATACACGGTGATGGAAATTTAATATTAAAAATTAATACAGACTTTCATATCATATACCCATGTAACATAATATATAACTATACATCACTTCTGTCAAATCACAACTATGTTTTTCACCACGTAACTTTACTTAACCTCATTTTCCTGATATGACATTAGAAAGTGGAAACATTCTTAATTGTTGTCGGTGCAAAGTTAGTTTACACTGATAATGCATGTTCTTTAAACTCTTTAAAAAATATGTCAACTTATCAAAATTAAAGGTTAAATAAAGAGGGGGATTTATAAATGTATAAATTGTTTACAATAGGTGGAAAAAATTAGACAAAAAAATTGCTGGACAAAAATTGCACATTTTATAAAATACGAGAATTAAAACTACTTTTAAAGTAAAATATAAAATTAATACTTAAATAATTCGAAATATACGTTATGCCGATGCTTAACACGGGTACAAATACTAGTAATAATAATAATAGTTTCCATGAATTTAACTCAACTAATAATGATATCAACATTTTATATGCAGCCGTCAGAGTTTGAATACACACTTTCTAATTTTTCATCTTAAAGGTGTAATTTTTAATTATTGGACTGTTTGAAAAAAAAATAAAATAATAGGATTAAATTACTTTATTTTCTACAATTATATATAAAAAAAACTATATTTTCTCTTATTCGGATCGGATGTATGAATACTAGTATTCATACCCGTGCATCGCACGGGGCGGCACGGGAAGAATTCATTATAAAAGGTGATCTCAATACAGTATATGATAACATATAGTCGGAAAAAGCATAATTAATAAAAACAACACTGATAAGTCTATTATAATTTATCATACGAATTTAGCATGGCAATATTGATAACATATAGAAATTTATCGAATATTATGGTTCATAATTGTAAACATACAAAATTGAAAGCATAATTTCTAATAGAAATCATCAAATACGAAACGATAGATTGTCATTACAACATAAATTAATAAAAACTTTAGGAGTCTGAAAAATAACATTAGAGTCATGCAAATAAAGAGACATAATAACTGATTTGAATTACAAACTTAAAGATCAGGATTTATGACAACCGGATCCATGTCAACCGGCTGGTCGACAACCATATCCATGTTAAGCGGCTCGATGACAACCACGGTTAATACTCCAGTTGCATTTGACATAGTTAATCTTAGTGTGAAACCTGCTTGAATGTTAGCATTATGCAAAAATCGTCCCCAATTATTATCTAGGTATCTGTCACGGGTTCTCGACAGTGCTGTTCTAACAGTGGCTTCCATAGAAACATTTGAGTTTTGTAGAACAACAACAATTTGCTGGTTATTTCGCAAATGCCGACCAATTCTAGTCGGAAAATACTGCATAGTTGGCAGGAAAAAATAAAATCAATTCAGCTTAATGCTAATATAATAATTAAACATTATATTGTGATTAATCAGTTGTATTTGTTATTTACCATGACAGCCGTACTATTGACATGACCATCAGTAACTTCCATATCCCAAATCAACATATTAGCATTCATCCTGCCACAATAGCATACCTAAATGGTTGGTTTTTTATACTAAAATTAAAATAGCTTCAATTAAAACCTAAATTATGGAGTTTAAAATAGCCATATTTGAGTTTGAAACATATAACATGAGTAAATTGGATGAACACGCATTGTAGGATAAAGAGAAAAATATAATGAAAGATATAATCAAAGACATTGAGCAACAAAAAAAATAAAATAAGGAAGAGTTTGTAATGCAGCTGCCAAAAAGGGAAACTAAGCATGTTTTAGGTTTTCAAATACAATGAAAGCTTCCTAAGCTATAATCAAAGAAATACAGATTTTAGTATAGATTGCAATACAAAGTTGTGGATTCAAATGATGGTTTAAAAAAGCACAGAAATTTAGACCACAAACACAACATTTTTTCATATTGAGACATTTCTTCAAACACTTTGAGTGCTACGTGTCGCGATCAAATGAGAGTTTTCAAATACAATGAAAGGAGAGAAACACCATTGATAAGCATGAGATGAACCCAAGCTAGAACTCCAAACAAATCCATCAGCTACTATTGAACTACCGAAAAGATTTAGAAACAAAAAAGATACTTAAATGCATTTATATTTAAATTTAGCGCAAGACATTGTTCAAATCCAAAGAATATCAGAAACATGCCAATCAAGGTATCCCCAACATACTTGTAAAATATATAAGAAAAATGGCAATATCAGACACATCATACTTATTTAGCAACTATGCCTATTTCTAATATTAACAATCAGTTCAATTTAAATTTACTATCAGACAACACTATATCTAAAACCTATGATTGTTCCTCAACTTATCAGGAATATCCAATTAACCAATATCAGAAAACATGATTTGCAGATTTGGAATATCAAACGAAAATCAACAAAACTTTATTTGAATTAAAGAGAATGAAGAAGAATTGCATGTTTATGATTATTTGAAACTGATTGTGTTTGCCAATTGATCCATCTGGCTTTAGTTTCTGCTTGAAAACCCATCTGACGCTGATGGCTTTCTTGCCTTTTGGAAGTTCTGAAAGCTTCCAAGTCTTGTTCCTCTTTATAGCATCAAGTTCTTCTTTCATGGCCTGCAACCAGACTTGTTGCTTAAGAGCATCTTCTGTGCTCACAGGTTCAGAATCTACTAACATTGCACACTGAATAATTTCTCCCTCAGAGTCTACTTCAGTGTCTTGCAACATTTCAAATCCTGCAAATCTTCTTGGGATGTTTCTGATTCTCTGTAGCCTCTGAACTTGTTCAGAAGCATCTTCAGAAGTTTTTGACTCAGAGGCTTCACCTTCAGAAATTCTTTCTTCAGAATTTTGACCTTCAGAAATTCTTTCTTCAGAATTCTGACCTTCAGAATTGGCTTCAGAATTCTAAACTTCAGAATTGGCTTCAGAATTCTGACCTTCAGAATGGGCTTCAGAATTCTGACCTTCAGAATTGGCTTCAGAATTCTGTCCTTCAGAATTGGCTTCAGAATTCTGACCTTCAGAATTGGCTTCAGAATTCTGAACTTCAGAATTGGCTTCAGAATTCTGAACTTCAGAATTGGCTTCAGAATTCTGACCTTCAGAATGGGCTTCAGAATTCTGACCTTCAGAATTGGCTTCAGAATTCTGACCTTGCATGATTTTTCAGGCTTCTTGATTATAGGAATTCCATGTACCAGATTCTTTGACTTCAGATGCCCCAAGCTTCTGAAATTCAGATGACCAAATCTTCTGTGCCACAACTCACTATCCTTCTCAACACTTGTTGCACTAAGACATTCAGAATCTGCAGTTCTAACATTCACCTTTAATGTTCTGTTCCTTCCCTGTTCTGACTCCATAATCAGCTTCTGATTACCGTCATATAGCTTCAGAAGATTGTCTTTCATAGTAACTGAAAAACCTTTCTCAATCAATTGACCCACACTCATCAGATTGCTTTTCATGCCTGGTACATACCACACGTTCTGAATCAATGCTGCTTTCCCATTGTTCAAAATGACTTTGACATTTCCCATACCTTCAGCGTTGAGGTATTTATCATCAGCACAACCTGTTTTATTGCCATGCTATTTAAATTTCACTTTTTTATCTTATATCCTGTTAAGTCCACATATATTTTTTAATTGAATAGTATATTAGCAAAGAAGATAGATGTAGATAAATAGCGATGCACACAAAATTAAAAGGATAATAATAATATCATATAAAAGTTCATCAATTAGGATAATATCAGAAAAGTCAACTGCCACTTGACATACAATAAGAAAAAGTGAAATTTAAATAGTCACATAACTAACATTATCAATCCACTGCCACTTGATTACTTTGATTCATTAACCTACAGACTTGAAAACTAAATAACTTAAAAGGCCTTAAACATGGGATATGACAATTCAAATCATTACACAAAAAGGCCACTTGATCCACCCCAGGCTAGGCAATTTTCTCTATCTTAATTGCCTTCTTCAAGAGCTTGATGGGAGTGCTATCATCCTCATCTTGTTTGGTAGGAGAAAGTCTCTTTGCAGTGTGTTTCTTTTTGAAAGTCTTTGTTGGACCATCAGCAGCAGATTCTTCATCTAGGATAACAACTCCAACATTCTTCTCTTTTTCAACCCTCATATCCTTCCCAGCATTATTAGCAGCTGCCTTACCCTTATCACCTGCAGCTAGCTTGCCATTACCAATTGCAGAGACCTTCTGATTCTCAGGTGTAGACTGGTTAAATTTCTCAACAGCAGGTGGCTTCCCTTGATCAACTGCAGATGCCTTACCATGAGCAAGTGCAGATGGCTTACCTTCAGCAGATGCAGAAGGCTTGGCTTGAGCAACTGCAGAAGCCTTTGGATTTGCAATTGCAGCTGCCTTAACTTGACCAAGTGCAGGTGACTTAAATTTTTCTGGTGGAGTTTGCCCAATTTGGGTGGAGTCCAAGATCTCCATTGAATCATCAGCAAGATTAACTATAGCACCAGAAAACTTAGACATCAAATCTTGTGTAACTTTGACAGGTGTTCCCTCCAGAATAATCCCCTTTCCCTTGACAGAACTGCCCTCCCCAATTTCAATGTCCTAGACAACATAGACACAAACATAAGCAGATGTTGAAGGTAAAATAATATCTAGGTTATGTTATTTGTTTTAAGCATGAAATATAGATAAAAATTTTAACCTCAGCTAGGACATTTGTGGAGCCATCAACCAAAATATCTTTCCCTTTGACCAACAAAGTACTTAAAGAACCATTTTCCTAAACATGAAGATGATAGTTAGGAACTAACAACAGATATAAACTGATGGAATGAAAGCAACAAACATGAAAAGGAAAAAACATACATTAGTGTTTTTGACAAAAGTAGCATCTTCGTTGTCCCACTTTTCTCTAAACTGATTGATGATAGCTTCATCAGTGCATATCTTCCTAACACGAAAGGATTGTTCAAATCTTGGATTAAAGGAAGGTTTGGTCTCAACCTTAAACAACCAGGTTTGATCAACCATGTCAGCAAGTTGTGGAGGCAAAACTCCAGCACCACCAGCCTAAACAAATGTCAAAATGGCAAGAGTTAGGTGAAACTGTATAAAAATCAAAGCTTAAGTAAATTGATATACTCACCCCTGCTGGTCCCTCTACCATATCAGCACAAGTCATGTTGAAAAGAGCAGTTGCATCTTTGTCAAATATGACAAAACATGCAGAATCAGTGTGATCTAAAACACGAACCCTGATAGAAAACCTGCTTGAAACAGACAACCAACAATTAAAAAGTTGAAACTACATAAGAAATTGTTACCCATCAGCCTCCAACTCAATAACATTCAGCTTTGATGTTGTCCCATTTTGGCTAGTGATTTCACGCTCACTCCCAACACCAGTCAACAACCCAATGACATCTGAAAATGAATACTTAAAATTGTTAGTCAAGTTATATACTTAAGCAAAAAAGTAAGGCATTTGAAAACATAATATGAAACAACTCACCCACTAAAAAGTCAGTATCATGAGTTCCACCAACAATGTCAGCAATGGGAGTAAAGTTATAGGGTGAAGAAACAAAGTTTTGGTTAGAAAGCCTTTGAACTTTAGATGTGAACTGAAAATTTAACTTATAAGGGTGATGAGTGGTACGATACTGTCCACCATTAGTTGCAACACCCAAATTTTCCAAAGCATAAATATTTCCCTCTTTCAAATCATCCTTAAATTTGTAAATCAAAGTTTTCCTAACAGTAGCATGAATCCTACCACCATCACTATCCATTAAAACCATTTCAATAGAAAAAGGAATGGTATTTCGATTGAAATCAGTTACTTCCCAAAGTCTTATGATCTTAGCATTCAAATTCCATGTTGCTTGATCAGAATTAATTTCATCAATTTTTGAAAACATATCAGTTTCAGCAAGTTTGAGAGACATTGTTGTAAAAATGAAAATTGAAATTAAAAGTTTTTTTAGATTTATGAGTGAAAAACTTATAGTTTGAAGAAAGGCAACCAAAGATGTGTGGTGCGGTGCAAAAATTTCAATGACACAATGCCCCTTTATATAGCCTAGTTCTGTATCCATATTGTCTGAAACCGTAAATCAATTAAATAATTGGAAAAAACAGAAATTTTGAAGGCGGGAGAATGAAAAAATCAAATTACCTGTTTTTTGAGACAAATTGTCTGCAGCATGCTCATTGAACAGTACCCATTCACCTAAAAGTTGGCTCTCTCTTCAAATTTGTATTCACGAAACTGGTATGCATCCAACATTGGTTTACGGTGAAGGTAAAGAGGTTGATTTTGAAAGCCAAATTCAGCTGGCATTGGGAAATTGGTTTGAAATATGTAAGGATACTTTGTTGGTAGTTTCATGATTAAGGGTTTAGAGAGAGATATCAAAAGATTTAACTATTGGAATTTGCCAAAATGAGGAGTTGATTTTCTGAGCAAGATGTTGACATATCCTTCAAAGGGGAGCAGCTTCACGTGAGGTAGCCGTTTCAAATGAGGTTGTAAGATTTTGCTTGAGTTGTTTCTTCTGGGCCGGGTCGGGTTGAAGAGAAACCGGCAAGCCCAAATGTTTTGTGTATTGAAAAGGTTTAAATGAGGTAAAGTTTTTGTCATGTAGTACAGCAAGGATTTTGTGTAGCTCAACCTGAGCTTGACATGTGTCAAAAGTTGCCTTCTAGCTGTTTTGTTTTTGTGTAGTTTAAGGATATAAATGATTCACCTATGTTGTATCCAAAGTTTCAAACCACCTTACCAATTTTAAATCATTACCATACCTCAAAAGCAAAACATTTTAAGTTAAAAGTCTGTGTGAAAGTTTCGACGGAAGGGATTTGAAAGAAAAATGTTAGTGGAAAGAGTAAAGGAATTTTAAAAGGTAATGATTTTAAGGTGTTTGTATTATCTAGAATTTAAACTCCTGATATAGCTGATAAAATTCAACTGAATCACACACTACAGTTCCACCACAACCTCCAAAAACAAAGGAAAGTGCACATGTCCATGTAACATGCAATTAAAAATAATTATACCATTTTATTCCCATAAAAATAAATTAAACATTCCTAAATCCTATAAAATGTAGGGCATAATCTATCTTACACCATGAAAATTTATGCAGTCAAGAGCTGGTATTGTGCCGTGTCTGAATTTATGCAGTTCAGAAACGGATTGTTCTTTATGGTGAGTATTGAGGCCGTCAAAAGACTTGTTGTCTGAACCTTTGTAAGAGAACCAGACAGAGTTTGTGACCAAAATAGAATACTATAAACTCTACTCTAAAGACTAAATCAGGTCAATCTAGAATTTGTTCTAGTGACCTAAGTAGTTAGCATGCCAAGCTAATCCAAACACTTATTAAAAACTACTTTCTAGAGAAGAACACCTAAATTATCAAAGATTTTAAGCTTACACTAAACACTGAAATCAATATTTTTCTTGCTTATTGTTCTTTCCAATTTCAGTGTGAACTAAAACAGATGCTTAAATGTGGTGAGAGCATAGACAAAACTCAAATTGGCACCAAGTTAACCATACCTTGATGCAACTTGCAACCAGGGACTAAATCCTGAAGAGTTTGAATCTGTTCACTAATCTTTTCCCCTTCTAGCATGTCCAACAATGTCCATCACTATTCCATTAGAAAATTAAATCAATAACTCTAATTGCAACACATTGACTTAAGCCAAATATATATGATAGAAATATAAAATTGCTGACACAGTAGCAGAACTACAATGTTCATAAAACTATTATTGCCTTGTACTTCAATACACCACTACTTGTGAACCCAAACTCTATCAGAGTATAAGTAATCTATGAAAAGTTTCTCCAAAATTAAAATCAAAACCCAGCCTAAAACATCTTGAACTAATAGAATTAGATTGCAAGTTAAATACCAAAAACATCATAATATTATAATAATAAAAACAAAAGGCGGCCAAAATCTTAATCTTAATACAAAACAGAAAACAATGATAAGGCCCAAATTTGCTCACCCGAAATCACTCTTCAAGGTTGCAGTCCCATTGTCGACATATAAAATTTGACTAAATCTTTCCTAGTTGATGCATAAAACCTGTCACCATTCTCATCATTAGAAGATGAAATTCTTCGAAAAATATCTATTTCATTGTTTGAAGAAACACCGTAAATTGAGTTGTTGAATGAATCAAAGATCCCTCTTTGAACATCAATTGAATTAGAAAGTCCACTACCATTGTAAAAAGAATATAAGAAACTACAGTTTAATCATGAAACATGAAAAGAATCATCATGTAGTATTTGAAAACTAAACAAAGAAAATTCACCATTAGAAAAGAATAAAGAAAATTTGGGAAATATTGTTGAATAATATTATTCATGCAAGGCTTGATGATTCCATCGTTTTATTGTTAACAAAAGAAACATGACACAAAAACAAAATATCATGAAGGTTTGTTCATGCAAATCAAACACTAATAAGGCATATCTTAATAGATTAAATCAATTAAAGTTTGAGAGAGAATAAAAACAGAAAAGAACATATATGTATTAAAAATAGATGAAACAAAATAGATGCCTATTAAAAATTAGGTATTTTGAAAAAGAAAGAATATACCGAAAATCAAACAATAACAGTGTTGTCGCTGGGTCGTGTGCCCTGCTTCATGGATATGTGAACCTGAACAATACATGAATGATTCAACTGAATATGAGACAATCAACTAAAGTTCAGAAAACTTAATCAAATCCCAATTAGTAAATCTGAACAAAGAATAAAAATAAAAAATAAATCAGAATATAAAATCAAATAATATAAGACAATCAATTAAAGTTAAGAAAACTTACTCAATCAAACCCAAATTAGTGAACTTGAACCAAGAATAAAACATAAAAAACAAATCAGAATATGAAATCAAATAACAGAATAATAAGAGTAGGAGATTTAAGAATGGGGAAATAGAAAAAGGAGATCTGTTCATAAGATTGATACAAATATAAAAACAAAATATAAAAGTTAACAAAAACAAATCATATTGCAGTGCAGAAAATCATATAAATCCCACAATCAACTCCTAAAGTGTAGGGATTGTTAGCTAAAAGATAGAAACAAAATAAATATTGCAACTAAGCAACATTAGGTAAGTTCAGAAAATAGAAAACCATATAAAATACACCACAAACCAAACATTAGTTAAATACTACTACTGAAATACAGATTAAAGTTCAAAAAATTACCCAATATTTGTTCAGAGTCCAAATCTCCTCTCCCTAATCATGAAATTCCAAATTTATCAATAAAACACATTAACTAATCATTAAGGATGGAAGTTAATGTGTAACAAAGTAAAAACTAAAAGAGAAAAAAAAATATTGTTACCTAGTCGGAGATGAAGAAGAGAAACGGACGAAGGAGAAAGGAATGTTGAAGAAGGTGAAAGAAGAGGGAGAGAGAATTTGTGTGTGCAAATAGATAGACCACAATAGACATTTTGAGAGGAATTTGAAATTTGAATTTGAAATCTAGATGTGGAAGAGGAGCTTGCAGCAGCAAAAGGGACAACAGGTTTGTTACCCAAATGAAGTAAACCACACACATGCTGAAAAGGACAACAACTTTGTTTCTGACTATTATTTTGTTTGTTTGTCATCTGTCTCTCATGTGAGCTAGCAGTTTGTTTTTAGGGTTAAGCGTTTGTACACTGTGAAAAGGATCTGGGCCGGGTCGAATGAAATGGAAACCGGCAAGCCCACGGTTCTTGTTTCTTTCCACACGAGAGAGAAAGAACAAATTGTGAAATGGTTTATTTGGGGTAAAGTTTTTGTTTGGTAGTACAGCAAGGAATTGCTCTAGCTCAACATGAGCTTGACACGTGGCAAAAATTGCCTTCAAACTGTTTTATTTTTGTGTAGTTTAAGGATAAACGTAAATAAAAAAATAAAAATATAATAAAGTGGGTACGAACGAACTGTGGGAGAGGTAACCACGCAACGGCAACCGCGAGAGGAAGCACATCGTTATTGGCGTTAACACAAAAATCTTGTGCTACGAATCGCTCTTCTTCTTCCTGCATACTTCAATTTCTTCTACAATGCTTTACAGAGGGTAACCCTATTTTTTTTATTTTTTTTTTCTCTTCACTTTTCTGTTTCCCCTAAATCCAGATTGGGGCTTTTTTCTATTTCGCTCTCAATTCATCATCTCATCTAATTACGTGTTTTAATTCTCTTTTTCTGTTATTGTTTACTTTCTTTTATGCAATTCGAACTGTTTTCATACCTATTTTTAATTAAAATTGAAATAATAAGAAAAAAGATTAAAAAAAAAATATCTGTGTTAATTAGAGTGTCTAGTGATAACTAGTGATTTTGATTTACTTAAGTACTATCTGAATTGAGTTTTATAATTGATGCACAGAAACAAGTGTAACATGTCATCTTGTTTAATACTATGATGACAAGATTTGGAATTTTGTAAGTTTAATTTTGATTGTCATGCTCAATGCATTCAGAACAGTACACGTTCCTTAGCAAGTCTTAGATTTTGTATCAACATTGTCTTGGTTCTAACACACTCCTGACGCCTAGTACTATTGGGCTTGGTACATGGATATTATTGGTAGGTGGTCTGGTAGGGGAAACCTTGATAGCATGTGGTCCAACGAATCTTCGAGGAGGTTCTGATACCATCTTAGAAATTATGGGTTGGGCCTAACTCAACCTTACACCATTGGCTTGTAAGGTGAGAATTAGCTCTACTTATAAAGCCATGTTCAGGCCATCTCACATCAGATGTGGGACTGTTAACAGTAGCACCTATTGTAGAAAAGATGGTGGAAACTCAACTTAGGCAGTTTGGGCATGTTGAGAGAAGACCATTAGTTTCTGCAGACAAAGTACATCAGGTGGAGGGTAGTCAAACCATTGAAGGCAAAGAAAGACCTAGAAAACCTATAAGGAGTTGGATATATATGATAGAACACTATGGTGTCGTTTGATCCATGTAGCCGAGCCCACTATGGTGTCAGTTTTTGCGGTTTTTCAAACCAAAACTAGTTTTCAGCTGTCAACCTTATAATTTCCTAGGTGCTGTGTGCCACTGTTGTTAGACATTCTCTACCACCGCCACTGCTCATGACACTCTTCACCACTGTCACTGATTCTGGACAGACTCCGCTGTTGTTTGCATCACTTGGCACCCTCTAGCGCCATCACCATCGCCCAGCATCTTCCAGTACAGTTGCTGTTACTCATCATCCCCTGATACTGCCATCGGCCCCCCTTTGTTGTCACTATCTGGCACCCTCCATTGTCTTCACTGCTATGTAGAACCCTCTGCTCTGTCGTCGTCATAGAGAGGCTGGAATGGATTTTTTAAATTTTTTTAAAACTGATAAAATATGCATTTGAAATACTTTGTTTTCAAATATGCAATTGAAATCCTAAAACTTGCAAGTTGCAACCATCGGTTGGGCCCATAGTTTGAGACTTGTCTTGGACAATAATGTGCTTAAGAAATTGTTTTCCTAAGTTTCTTAATGGATTTTACTATTTTAGTTAGATCATCCCTATCTTGATTGTTTCTGATTATGTGATCTGTGTTCTTTATGATATTTTTTTTGCTTAAATGGATAGAACTGTTAGATTGTATCAGCCTCGCCCCGGGCCAAATATCTAGTCTAACTTTTAATAAAAGTCGGTAGGAGCATATTCATGTTAGTAAGTTAGAGGATGAGCTTATTTGACTGCCTGGTACCCATGATTACTTTTTGACTTGTCATCTATGGGTATAATGGAAAGAGTTTTAGTTGACTAATGCTTCATATTTATTGGAAATGAATGCATTATATAGTAAGTTTTTGCTAGCTTTGGTTTTAATCTTTGTTTGTTGATGCTTTCAATATTATTATGCAGGATGTTTAGTGAGTGAATTGATCAAGTTTATCTTCTAATTTTGATTGAATGTGTTCTATTAGAATAAAATTAGACCTAAATTTGAGTGTAATTGTTATGATGAATGTTGAGATTGAATTAAATGAGAGGTTACTTGTGTACTTTGCACTGCTATATGCTATTTAGTTTTTTTATAAGAGCAATGTTTAGTGTCTTTTTTTAGTGCAATATATTTGGTTTCAATGTCTATTTTTTTCTCTTTCTTTGCTCAAAAGTGGTATGCTAATGTAATAAATGCTTATTCTCACCAGTTTATTGCGTACTTCTTTAAATGTCATTTTTTTAGTAAGTGAATAGCTAAGTTGTTCTTGAACTCCTATTATTTCCATAGGTTTGTTTTTATTTACTACAATTTATTATTCAGGGACTACACGTTAATATGTTATATTGGGTCCTATCATTCTGTTTGAAGATAGGAGGTTTTAGTGGTCCTTTTGTAATTGCTATTTTTAGTTGCTTGAGTTCTTTATTTCCTCTCTGTTAAATTTAATCACTGTTGTCTGTTTTTCTAGTTGTTGATCAAATTACAGAATGGAGGATAACACAACTGATGTACTTTTATCCATTGTTACTACTTTGAAGGCATCTAATTGTTTGTATTGAGAGATGTCTTACATATTTCTCCAGTGTCTGACAGAAGAATAAATAACTTGGTGTCTTTATTCTTGTCCATTATCCAACCGCCAATTGTCATACGTTAACACTGCATTTGATGTTTCATTTTTGTCATTATTCTGGTTTCAATCTTCTTTTGCTATTAGATTTAACTGTTTACCGCATGCAGAAGGACTCTTTGTATACATATATATACTTACATCTAATTGTCTGTATTTCAAATTTCAAACCTGAATATTTTTTGGGACAGGGTTCTTTTCCTGTCTCAGTTATATGAATTATAATTATTTTATCGTAGATGTCTAGACTCTTGAGTAGATTGTAATGATTACTGAAGTTTTTAAAACCAAACCTCTAGTGCTTCAACATACATGTTTGTTGACTATAATGATAATCTTATTGACTTCAATTTTGGTTATTGTTGAAAATTTCAGTAAATTTGCTGATGGTGGTGATGGACGTGAAATGGCTTCAAAACGTCAGCGGACCGTTGATGCAGGATCTTCCTTCTATGGTTCCCCAGGTTCCAGTTATATGTACAATCCATCTCCATATGGATATGTCAGCCAACCTCCTCCTCCTCCGCCGTTCCCTGTTGTTCGGCTGCGTGGCCTTCCTTTTGACTGCACTGAAGCTGATGTGGCCGAGTTTTTCCATGGTTTAGACATAGTTGATGTTCTTTTTGTTCACAAAGGTGGCAAGTTTTCTGGAGAAGGCTTCTGTGTTTTGGGGTATCCTCTTCAAGTTGACTTTGCTCTTCAAAGAAACAGGCAGAACATAGGTAGAAGATATGTTGAAGTTTTCAGAAGTAAGAGGCAGGAATACTACAAGGCAATTGCAAATGAGGTTTCAGATGCTCGAGGTGGATCACCTCGTCGAAGTGCTCCCCGAGCTAAATCATACGATGAAGGGAAAGATTCAGCTGAGCACACAGGGGTGTTGCGACTGAGGGGATTACCATTTTCTGCTAATAAGGATGATATAATGGAATTCTTCAAGGATTTTGTGCTGTCGGAGGATTCTATTCATATTGTAATGAATTCAGAGGGCAGACCTTCTGGGGAGGCTTACGTGGAATTTGAAAATGCTGAAGATTCAAAAGCAGCCATGGCAAAGGATAGAATGACACTTGGGAGTCGCTATATAGAACTATTCCCTTCGTCACATGGTGAGATGGAAGATGCAATTTCAAGAGGACGATGATTGCTTGGTGGGTTCTCTCATTTGCTCTTTCATATTTATAATTGTTAGCTTGATCTTATAACCGTGACAATTTTGCTGAAGGAGATATTATATTGCTGTATTTGTTTTAGGATCAATATGCTTTTTTAAGTGTGCTGATAAATAGTGTGGAGAGCAGATTGAATCATATGAAACTTTTTTTGGTCATCCAGTACCAAGTTCTCTATGTTTAGATCTGGTTTCCGTTTTTTGGTGAATGTTTGTTGATAAGGTAAATGTGGATGGCGTAAATTGGGGTATTCAATCAAAGTGCCCGGAATATATTAGGGAGCTTCTTCCCCCTACCCCTTATGATTCTTAAAAGCCGTGCTCATCCGGATTTACTCATTCAGATGGGATAAATATCGTTGTGTCTGGATTTATCCATCGATACACAAGATAAACAGTTCTAGATGTGGTAACCCGGAGGGGTGTGGCCTTTTAGAAATCTTTCGGGATAAAAGTAGCTTTCATAAGGCTTGAGCCAAGTCTTATTTCCCTATCTGCACATGTAGACATATATTATATTTATTATGCCTTTTGAAATCTTAGAACAAAGTCAATAATTGCTTTCATTAGGTTTGTTTGCAATATGAGAGGACTGAAGTGATATTGATATTAGGCAGTGGCCAATATTGTTTTGAGTCTCCTATAACACCATTTCCAAGAAAATCTGTTAGTTTCTGTTTTAATGGAGAGGGTGGATCCTCTCCAATGAGATTTTTACCGGAGACTGTCCAATGTTGATCTAGACCTTCCATTTTTTAAAAATGATATGAACAGTAATGTAAAAAAAAGGAATAAGTGGCTGAGATGTCACCGGAGAAAAAGTGCATTGGAAGGGATCTCCTCTGGTTTTAATGGTACTCTTTTTCAGCTATTTTAATTGGGATCAACCTGTGCATGAATGATTTACTATTCATTTCAATTACTTTATAGTTTATTTGACTAACGTATGAACTTGTTTGATCGAATAGAGATGTTTGGCAAACAAACTTATTTTCCCGCTAGCATTTGCTAACATTCAGTAAATTTGACATGTTTTTTTCATTAAATCTATGTTTACAATAGTGATAGTGATAGAAAAATAAAATTTAAATTGGCTGCTGTTTTATGTTTTCTACACGAAATTTATATTTTAAAAAATATTAGTATACTCTACTATGTGTTTTTGAGAATAGTTAGCCTATAATGCTAATAAAGATGATTTTATAAAACACTGTTACCAACAATAGATAATTAATCTAAGTGGTAAGAGATTTGAACTTTTTAAACAAAAGATTTGCATTTGATTTTTGACTCGTGCATGTGAATAAAGTATTTTAAAATTATTATGGGATAAATGGAATAAGATATTTTAAATTTAATGCGAATATTTTTCTACCAAATGCTTATGAAATAAATATTACTATTGTTTTATTGTAATAATTATGAGTTATACAAATGATATTTTTTTTATATAAGTTGCAATTAGCTTTTGAATCTTTTTTATAGTTATTCTAAAGTGTGACTAACACTTAAAATTTTTAATTTTCTTTCACTACGTTTTGATTATTCTAAAGGGTTGAGAAAGTACAATGGAATATTTTATTTGTGTATATATAATTATATATTTTTCTTGCAGTCATAACACATTACTGTTTTTTCCGATAGGCCATAACTCATTTGTTATCATTGTAGGGACAAGCCCCTCGGATTTTTCCAATGTTCAAATAAAAAAGTGAAAGGACACTAAATAATTTTATAATTGCATGTTCTATCATGTCTTTTGTTTTCATACGGCAGTTTTTAAATTTTTCGTTTTAGTACATTGTTTTGCACAGATATAAAACATTAGTAAATAATAGAAAACTTGTGTAAATTCATGGTTTACACATGATGGAATCTGGTTTGACATTGGGATGTGTCCAGTGATAATTCGTGTGAATTAACAAGAATTAAATTAATAGTTGCATTGTAGAAATAAAATGTAAGTACTTATATGGTGTATGTATTACATGGTTTCTTTGCAACTCATGAGGACAACCAACACCATACAAGTCAATTTTATAATCCTGAGTTTAGGTCCGATCCGAAATTGTAATAGTAGTTTTCCAAAATAGTAGCTAACAATAAATGTTTAATTTGAGTCGGTCACAACTCATATACCATTAAATTATAAGCCAAAGAGCATAAAATAATTGCTAAAGCATCAACACATTAATTTGCTTCACAGTATGAAGTAGAGATCTCACATTCTAATCTAGCTCCAAAAGTCTAGTAATTGCATTGATCACCAAAAACGACTCGGGATGTTATTTGTCGAACTTGACTTAGATCAAATGAGTAACAGATAAATAATAATCAACATTTAGAAGACATATCTAAAACTCATTTGCCTAACATACTTCAAGCCTTCATACACTCCCCATGTTTCTCATGCACGGGACCGAACCACTAACCTTCACTTCCTCGAATAAGGTCTCCACAACAAGCTCAGTACTACTTATGAGCACTATCCATATTCAATTTCACTCACTCATTCAAAGGAGGTTGCATACCAATTAACCTCATTATACTAGAAAAACCGCTTTTAGAGACCAAATTTTCAGTCACTAAAGGTTTTATGAATTTGTGCTTTAATTACATCCGTTAGTGGCTAATTACATTTAATGTATCTAGTCTTTATTGTAGATCAAATACATTAAATCTACAATGAATCAAAAAAATTAATTTTGCTTATAAAATATTACGGAGGGTATATCTAGTTAGTTAGTTACGTACTAATTGTTTGTTAGAACCTGTTGCATACCTAGTTAGTGATAAAATCATAAGTGCGTTGTGAATTTGTGCACAAGATGTTTAAATGTTGATAATCTAATCTAGTAGTGATAATAAGGACCTGGATTCACTGCAGTCAGAGAGAGATGACTGCACTGCAGTCGGTCAAATATGGACTGTTTGTTTGAGATCAAACGGTGAAAATTAATAGCTTAGAAAATAAATAAAAAGTTATAAAACAGATCGGATGGTTGAGATCACCTGCAGTTACTATTTGACCGGAATCCAAATATGTGATAATAATAAAATATTTCACACTTTTTCTTGTTTGTATTGAGGGAAACCTCGCTGCAAGATGGGTGAGATTTGTCGCAAGACGGACAATAAGTATCGTTGCATTCTGATGGTGAATGAATGAACTCAACGTGGTGAGTAAATTGCATATATTTATGGTCAATTTTATTGGATACACATGCATGCATGGAAAAAAGTATCTCATGGTTAAATTGTATACAAGAATTTCATGCAATAGTGATTGATGGTATGTGAGAGTTTGTGATTTACTCTTATTAATGATACTTACGTAATGGTTGTTAATGTTAAATGTCCTTATATAACTTTTATTTTCTTTTCCTTTCCCAAAACCAACCGAAACACCAAGCCATCATAAAAGAAGAGGTGATTTCAACTAGGTTGGTACTACTACCAACCTAAAAGAACATTGTAGATCTAAAGAAATATATTATTATCGGATTTGATCATCTCCTATGATTTCTCTCCAATTCCCTTTCCAATTCATTGTTTTGTGAGTGTGAAGAGAGAAATTAAAAATTAAAAATAAATAAATGATGATGAGAGAGAAGAAATGATGAGAGAAATAGACACATAAAAAAAATTGGAGAGAAAAAAAAGAAAAGGATCAAAATCCATTATTATCTCTAGTCTTTTTAATTAAAGAAACAATTTATTGTTTACATTCATTAGATAATTGATGTATTAGATTTATATTATACAATAAATATTATAAATAAATTTAATGAATTATTTTTTATACAAGGATCGGAGAGAGTAAAAAATATAAAAGGATGAAACATGTAAAAATAATAGCTTAACCAAAACTCATCAAAACAATTTTTCTTGTCCAGCAGTCTAATGACAAGACTCACATATTTAAATGTGGAGAAACGTGGAATTCAAGATTTGAACCCCATCCACTTCAATAATATCTCTGATAGCTATCATTTGAGCTACATTTATGAGACATCGTCAAAATAAGTATTACTTAAACCTAAAAGTAAATAGAACATGTCTATTACGCTCAAAATCCAGCCTAATAATAAAGGAATCATCATCCCACCGAGGTATAGCAACGAGAAACAATATAGAAGCTTAATTCAACATTTGATCCCTTATATTTATTTTAGGTTTTAATTTGGTTCCTTATGTTTTAAAAGTTTCAATTTGATTCCTTATATTTATTTTAGGTTTCAATTTAATCCCTTATATTGTACGATGCATCATTGTGGTTATGTGTGCACATTGTACTAATTAATTTCACTATCTATAGTGTTTTTATATGTTAATAAAAATGATTTCACACTCTTTGTGTTCCTTTATGGCCCCTTGCGAAGAGGATTGAATGTAACCTATGAAGCCCCGATACTCAAAAAATGGTGACGTATCGTGTCCGATACGTACTCGATACCGATACTCTTTCGATACGTTCCGATACTCGTATCGGTAAAGTATCGGTTAAATCATTATTTTTAAATAAAAAAAATACCCGATACTCTTTCGATGCATTTCGATACTCGTATCGGAAAAGTATCAGTTAAATCATTATTTTTAAATAAAAAAGTAATACCTGATATATGTCTGATACGTCCCAATACCCGATGCTTGTTTGTATCTTTAGCACTTCTTGTGGTTTTCCTTTTCCAATATAATTTTTTACTTTTCAAAAGAAAAACTATGGTCTCCTACTATATAACAGGTTGTTAAACATTTGAGTTTTTCCCAAAATTCTTATATAAGACTAGATATTTTTTGCTTTTAATTATTAATATTGTTGATTTTAATCATGTTTATATATTGTGTATTTATATATTTAATTTTAAATTTAATTTTTAAATAACGTATCGCGGCAGTATCGGATTGAGAATTTTAAATTTTTTTACGTATAAACGTATCAGTATCGTGTCCCGTATCGGGGCTTCATAGAATGTAACAAATCACAATTTAGTTTATAGTAAAGTTATTACTCCAATATAGATGCAAAAATAATTCAACTTAAAATGTCAATCAATTCTACATTTTTTTTATTATGTGGTTTAGTGGCTAAAAATTCTACATTTTTTGAATGAGCATAAAAGACCTGAATTTTGAAGGATATCAACTACCAAGCAACTTGATCCTTTGATTAACTTGTAAGTTTGACAGTAAGCTAAGAGAAAACAAGACTTAACAAAAATTAAAAATTTTATCGCTCACTAAATTATTAGACAAATTTTTGTCCTTTTCACAAATTATTTAAAATATCAAAATGAAATTATCCTATCTTTGTGACTTCAAATAACAAATTGACAATTTACTCCATTAATTTTACCTTCTCAAAAAATAACCAAATTATACACTGTTACACGTTCTCTAATTATCGATTGTTGCAAACCTATATAGTTGCCAATAGCAGCTCACATCAAACTCTTTAGACCTGCAACATTTATCCAAATAATAATCCAAATTATGCAATTCCAACTTCAAAAAATTCTTTGGTGGTAAATGTGTAAATAAAATTTGTTTAATATGAATCACATGAATGAATATGTGTGTAAAACGGAGCAATGGAATATCATGCAGGTGGTAGAAAACAACTTCCTAGGATCCTATGAGAAAATAATAGAAAAACAATTATAAGAGTTTGATTCTGATAAGGGTGACGCTATGATTTAGGACTAAATGACAAATCAACGGGACTAGAAGACAAACACTCTGTGACTCTCTTATTTTTCAACCCTTTAAATTAACTAAATATTAACCAGACAAACATATCAATTAGTGGCTACACAAATAAAATATTATGAAGAATCAATGAAAAAGTAAAAATCTTAAACTATAGTACATGTTAATATTTCCTCGGGCAATGCATATCTTATCCTCCAATGTAGTACAACAATTATATGTGACCAAATAACTAGACTTTGATGTGCAATTTATCATTTAAATATAGTTAGTGCTCATCCATTTACATTCTAAGTAAATAAAGTAAAAAATTAATTATACATCACTACAAGAAATATGATTTTTTGCAACGATTTAATTTTGCCAGCGACTTGTAACAACTTTTAACGAAAAAAATTATTGCAAAAAATCATATTTCTTATAGTGCATCATTCTATTGAAAATTGCGGACAATTTTTTAACACGTAATTTTTCATGTTTTGATCCATACAAAAAGTACAAATTAAATTGCTTAACAACATTAGTAAAAAAAAAAATAGCTTAACAACATGCCATTAAAAAAAAATAGCTTAACAACAAAAGTTATATATATATAAAATAATTACACTTGAATAAAAAGTATATTGGTTTTATAAGCCAAACTCTCAAATATGTGTTGGTTTCTGAAACACTGCTTTCAGAAGTTCTGGTGTTTCTCTCATTCTGACCCTATGTGCTACTTCAGAACTTCTGAAGATATCAGGTTCTGATATAGCTTCAGAAGCTCCGTAACTTTTGAAGACACTAGGCTCTGAGTCAGCTTCTGAAGCTCTGTTCAGCTCTGTTTCGCGTTTGTTTGTTAGTTTGTTTGTTTGTACAGTTTATTTTCAGTTAGTTAGTTAGATAGGTCACCTCTCCCACCTCATGTACATTTTTCACCTATATATAGGTGTCGTTGTTGTTAATAAGAATTACACATATTTTTTCCTTTATTCATTCTCTTCGTGTTATTCATAGTTTTCTCATTTTCTTTCTTAGTGTTTCAATTGTTCTTTGTTGTTCATCTTTGTTTGGTTCATCTCCAACAAAGTGGTATCTAGAGCTCGTACGATCCGAGGGATCTTGATTCGTTCTTGACAAGAAGAATCAGGTTGAAAGTGAATCAACCATGGTTGGGAACAATTTCCATACGAATTTGCCAGTTTTCGTTGGAAAGAACTGGGATAGATGGGTGAAGCAGATGAAGGTGATCTTCAATGTTCAAGAAGTGTATGAACAAGTGAATGCAGAAATCACCCCTCTACCAGAAAATGCAAATGAAGAGCAAAGAACAACGTTCAGAGAAGCAAAGAAGAAAGACAACAAGGCCCTGTTTCTCATTCACCAATGTGTTGATTCAAAGGTGTTTGAGAAGATTGCAGATGCTGAAACCTCCAAAGATGCATGGGATATCTTGCAGAAGAGCTATGGTGGTGATGCAAAGGTGAAGAAGGTAAAGCTTCAGGCCCTGAAGAGACAATATGAACTGTTGGAGATGAAGAGTGATGAATCTATTGCTGATTACTTCACAAGATTGGTGACTCTCACCAACCAAATGAAGAATTGTGGAGGTAATCTTGAAGAGCAAGAAACGGTGGAAAATGTATTAAGAACTTTGACTTCTAAATTTGATCATATCATGGTCACTATAGAAGAGACTAAAGACTTGAGTGAGGTCAAGATTGAGGACCTGCAAAGCACTCTTGAAGCTCATAAGTTGAAGCATGGTGAGAGGAGCCATGGCAAAGAAGATGAGCAAGCTCTTTTCTCAAAGTTCAAGAAGTTTCAAGGTGATAAGAAGAAATGGCAGAACAAGAAACATTCCAAGAAAGGAGAAGATCATGTTAAAGATGATGTTGAGACATTGTCTGAATCCTCTGATGGAGGAGGAGGGAAACAAAAAGATAAGTCAAAGAAGAAGGACAAGAGCAAGATTCAATGCTACAATTGTGACAAATATGGGCATTATGCCAGTGAATGTAAAAATTCAAAGAAAAAGAAAGGTCATGAAAATGAAGAAGAAGCAAACGTAGCACATGATAGTTCGAGTTCAGAGGAAGAAACAAGCTTCATGGTGATAGGTGCTGATGAAACAGCAGATTCTATGGAGTGGTACTTTGACTCAGGATGTTCTAACCATATGACAGGTAATAAAAGCATTTTATCTAACTTTAATGAATGTCTCAACAAAAGGATCAAACTTGCCAACAATGAATTCACCAAAGCTGAAGGTATTGGGAATGTTATGATTGAGATGGAAAATAGCAAGAAAGCTGTGATTGGAAATGTTCTTTTTGTACCTGGAATGCAATGTAATTTGTTGAGTGTAGGGAAATTGATTTCAAAGGGTTTCAAAATAGTGATTGAAGATGAGACACTACAACTCTTTGACTCTAAGAAGAGACTGGTCCTGAAGACAGCTCAGAGCAAGAACAGAACCTACAAGACTCAATTCAAAGTCATTGGGGGCAGAATGCCCACCTGCAACTGTTGATAACAGTCAAGTAAGTTCTGAAGGGAGTGGAAGTATCTTGGTGAAGAGAAATGATGGACAAGAAGCTAGTATCACTGATGTGTTAAAGAGTAATGTGATAAGTAGAAGTCAATTACTAGAGAAGAACTACTCAGTGAAAATGCATGATAAGGAGCTAAAGCTAGTTGATGCAAAGGATAGAGAGATCTTGAAAGCTCCAATGTCCAGCAACAAAACCTTTAGGATGTTGAATATGTTGGAACATCAGTGCGTTGTCCCAACTGTGAATGAAAGTCAGAACTGGATTTGGCATCACAGGTATGGCCATTTCCATTTCAGAAGTTTGAACCTGTTAAGTTTGAAGAAGATGGTGAATGGTCTTCCTCAGATTAAAGTTCAAAAGCAACTGCACAAGAGTTGTTGCATTGCCAAGTCAACAAAGATGTTAATGAATGAGACACCACATAGAGCATGGATTGGTGTGAGACCATAGATTGGTGTGAGGCCTAGTATAGGTCACTTTAAGGTGTTTAGGTTACTATGCTTGAGATATGTGCCAACACACTATGGAAGAAAGTTAAGTTACAGAAGCCAATCAATGAATTTCCTTGGTTATCACTCAGTTGGGGCTTATAAATTGTATTCTCCAACAAGAAACAAGATGGTTACAAGTGGAGATGAGCAGTTTGATAAAGCTAAGAGGTGGAACTGGAGTGGTAATGTTGTACACAGAAATGTTGCAGCATCTGGTGTGACAACTGTGCTTGAAGAAGCCAATAGGACTGTATTCATTGAAGAACATGCATTAGGAGGTGTGTTGAAGAATTCATGTTCTCAAAAGATGTTGGTTTCAGAAGCTCTGAAATGGTCAAGAAGCTCAGAAGCTCCAGGTTCTCAAGAAGCTCAGAAGAGAAATGGGGTTGTGAGTTTTGACACCTTGTCTTAAGGAGGAGTATTGGTTTTATAAGCCAAGCTCTCAAATTTGTGTTGGTTTCTGAAACACTGCTTTCAGAAGTTCTGGTGTTTCTCTCATTCTGACCCTATGTGCTACTTCAGAACTTCTGAAGATACCAGGTTCTGATATAGCTTCAGAAGCTCCGTAACTTCTGAAGCTCAGCAGACTCTGAAGCATATTCTTATGCTTCAACTTCTAAAGACACTAGGCTCTAAGTCAGCTTCTGAAGCTTCCCAGCTTCTGAAGCTGCCTAGCTTATGAAGCCTCTTCTGAAGCTCTGTTCAGCTCTGTTTCGCGTTTGTTTGTTAGTTAGTTAGTTTGTACAGTTTATTTTCAGTTAGTTAGTTAGAGAGGTCACCTCTCCCACCTCATGTACATTTTTCACCTATATATAGGTGTCGTTGTTGTTAATAAGAATTACACATATTTTTTCCTTTATTCATTCTCTTCGTGTTATTCATAGTTTTCTCATTTTCTTTCTTAGTGTTTTAATTGTTCTTTGTTGTTCATCTTTGTTTGGTTCATCTCCAACAAAGTAAACGGACAACAAGCTGCGCCGGTAAACTTTTCTGTATAGCAAAATCCAATCTCCGAAAAACTATGTTCTAGACATGTTTGGAAATGTAGTAACTTGGTGCTCAAAGTGTAATAGATAACACATGCAGAAAACCATGTTTTCAAACACACGCAAGTCATGCATGTATGTATGTCTTTGTGTTTAGTTTTGTGTCTGATATTTTTGTGGTAATATTAATATTTTAAAAAATATTTAAAGTCCTAAAGATTTCATCAACTAAAAATGAATATATTCCTAGTCAAATATAGCATCGAAATTTAAAGATTAAAATAAGTTTTTAATTTCTAATTTTTTTTAAAAAATTTTGTTTTAGTCCCTATAAAAAAAGTGGTATATTTTTAAATGATTATTCGATAGACATGTTTAAAATATTATACAAAATTTGATTTATTTGTTGAAATTTTTTTTACTTTATCTTTATCTTTTGAAATTTATAAAATTCATATTTAATTCTTCCCATTTTAAAAAATTATAAAGTTTTGTAAAGAAATTTTTTATAATATTCTAAACATGCCTAAAAAAAAATTCAAAATTTTTAAATTTAAAGATAATTAAACAATTTTTAAAATTTTGAAAAATAATATACTAAAATTGAAAGTATAAAATTTTTATAGAGACAAAAATATGTCACTTTTTTATAGGGATCAAAATTATATTTGATAATTTTGTAGAGATAAAAAACATATTTAATCTAAATTTAAATGAAAGGTAGCCCACATTTCTTTTGAAGGTGAGATCTAACAAATAAAATATTATTCTATGATTAAATTAAGATAAATTCTCAATCCATGCTCTAAATGTTCTAAGTCTCCAAAGATATAATTGTAAAAAAAAAATCTCCAAAAATATTCTATAAAAACTTATTTTCTTAAAAATTATACTTCAGGTAAAATGTGACATTTTTTAAGGCGAATCGAAAAATTACCTTAAATTAAAACTAGAAAGAAAAGTTGGACAAAAAAAATACAAGAAAGAAAAGAAGATTTTGAATGGTTTAATCCAACTCTTAATAGGAAAATGCTTTTAGTACTTATAAAAATCCTAGAAAATTTGAAGTAATGATAAATCATACATGAATAAAGTTCAATAGGGTCCCCAATATTTGAATGAATTTCTCTCCCTCTCTCTTTAATTCTTAAGGGCAGCTCTGCCCGCTGCCCAAATAATATACCTCTAAAACCTTAAAATAACCCTTAAAAAAGTGCTCACAAAAGTGTAAAAAATCACTACCCTCCTCCAAATCATACTCATTTTAATTTCCCTAAAGTATTAAAATTGAGTCTATAAAACCCACCACTTCACTTATTTATTATCTTCCCATATGCTACTAACTCTCAACAATCCCTTTCATGATTTTGTTTTCAAATTGTTATTATCATCATCATTAGCAATTAAACTTAGGTTTATTTAATTATAATTTGTAGCACACCTCTTCAAAACCCCAAATGGGTGCTCAAAACCTTGTCTTATTTTATGCCTATTTTGTGTTTGATATAAGTTTCAAGTGAAAAAAAATCATCATTACTAAAAAAACTTATCTACCAAACAAGTCCTTCTTAGTTGTTCCCTTATAACTTTGAGTCAAAATTGATTATTCCAAAAAGCACTCTCCAATTGGTTAAGTTTTGTGTCATAGAAGTGTGGTTGGTTGTTTACCCTGCTTCTCTTCTTAGTAAAAGTTTCAATCTTGTTGCAGCTTTTGTTAATGTTAGTTTATACTAACCTTTACTAAGTTCTTTTATAACCAAAACCAAATCTTTCCCTCTTTGTTGTCTCAAAAAAATGGCTCCTTCTGGAAGAACAACAACAACAACAAACAAAACCTCAAGGACCACAAAAACTACAACAACACCAACAACTAGAAGAACAAAAACAAGAACAAGACAACCAAGAAGAACAAACATGAAAAAGAACAAAAAACAAGAGATGATTACAAATGTTTTGCCTTCTAGCTGTATTTCAAAAAGCTCAAAAGACTCATCAAAGGAAGAGAAGATGGAAATTTCTGAGGTAATTGATGTTTCTAATTGTAATAGTCCATGTTCAACACCAAAAGGTCAGAAATTTAGGATACCAGAGATTTCAACATGTCCTCCAGCACCAAAGAAACAAAGGGTAGTTTCAAATTGTTCTTTAAGAAGGTCACCACTTTCATTCTTTGTACCTCCTGATTTGGACCACTTTTTCTTGGTGACAACACTTCCTGATGTTTCAGTTTGATTTTTGTGTGTTTGTGTTAATAGCAAGATACATATAAAATAAGCTCATGACAATCACACTTTAGAAGATGGACTTTTGAAGTGGTTTTCATAGGAAATGAGAGGCATATATGCTTTAAGAACTTCTTTTTATTAGATTTTTGTGTCTTGATGTTAGGAAACAGTTACTTAGTATATGTTTGTATCGACGGTGAGTTTGATATAATCACAGTGACACCGTAATTTTGTCAAGATTGTGGTGGTTCGTCGTGATTCTGACATTCTCGACATGAATCCAAACATAAACTTAGCTAGCTTTCCCCTTTGTTTAGTTTAAGCTAATTTTAGCTTTGTAACAACTTGTAGTTGTAGAGTTTGTTAGTTATTGAATTTAGATGGAGTGGTTCTCCAACTAAATTTTAGTATTTTACATTTTTAAGCTTAGTTTTTTTTCTTTGTTTTTCCTTTTATTTTTATCTCTTATAGAAGATATGTACTGACCTTTATTTAAGTGTGATGAGTGAAAATGTAAATGGGTTTGGTTTGAGGTTTTGTGAGTGTTTCAAGCTTGAAACTCTACAAGGCTTAATTCAGTTGTTAGTTAATCACCTTGAGATAAAGCAAATACATATGCTTCCCTTTTGTATGCTAAAATCTGTTTTATTTTTCTCTTTTTCAATTTCTACACTACACTACTAGTGATGGTTGTGAATTGTGAAAATTAATTTTGATTTTGAAGGCTTAAGTTTATTTTGTTTCTATAGTATACATTGAATGCTGCAATTAGTTATGTAAAGATTAGACAGTATGCCCATACTCTGATACTCAGCATCAGGAAAATTTATTTCAGAAGCAGGACTATGTACCCTGCTGTCCCATGTATGCAAAATGGTGTGACAAATTCCAATTAAAAGCTTAAATCTTCAATTTGATGTGATTAGACTTTAGAGAATTAAAGAATGGTGTTAGTATTAATATTGTGTGATTGGTGTGTATGAAGTAGGTTTGAGATTTTTTGGAGGGAAAAATATGAACCAATTGAAACTGAGTTTAATATTAGAATTAGATTAGATTAGATTAGATTAGATAATGGTGTAAGTATCGATATTGTGTGACATGTAGGGTCCGTTTGATTTTATGGAAAGAAAGACGGAGGAAAGAAAAATACGAAAACCAATGAATAAATTTAGACTAAAGTTAGTCACTTTAGTCTAAATTCATTCATTAGTTCACTTTGGTCTAAATTTATTCATTAATTTCCGTGTTTTTCTTTCCTTCGACTTTCTTTCCATCATACCAAACACACCAATAAAATTGTAGTGACTAAATTTGATTGGGTTTTTGGAAGGAAAAAAATCTGAACCAATTAAATATAGTTGATTTAATTTAATTTTTGCAATATTTTTTCATAAAATCTAAAGAAAAGAAAAATAATAAGTGATGAATAACATTTTGGTTTGTTTTGATTAAATCGGGTTGTCATTTTTAAAATTTAAGAAACTTAGTTTATAAAATCTAAAAAAATAATATATTTTATTTAAACAATGTAGGATTTATTTTTTTTGTTTCAAAGAGCTTGACTTCAAAACTCAAAAAAAAAAAAAAACTCACATACATAACGTTTTTTTTAAGATAACACTACTTTTTTATGAGAAAAAGTTTAGGGGGTTGGGGATCAAAATAACACTTCTAAATATATTGATGTGAGATTTCACAAGTTCACGAAGCTACTTGCAATTGGACATATATTACTTGAGAAAATTCATATTTCAAAAAATGCAGCTGATATGTTGACCAAGTCAAGTCACCAATTACAGTTCAAGAATTGCTTAGACTTGTTACATGTTTCTCAGTATTAAGAAGGAAACGACCTTCCTAGCGCCAATGATGTAGATGTCATGCAGCGATTCTTCACAAGGGTTTGAGATATTCGCCAATGTGAAGATTGTTGAGTATGACTCATATGCATTAGGAAGAGGATGAGAGCGGATGAGGAGTTGAGTTAGCGGATATGAATTAGAATTTCAAATGCGGTTCGGGATATTTGTTGTTATCTGGATCGAATTAATATTATTATAAATACCATTTGTGTTACTAAAACTCAAATTCATTCACTCATATAATATAAATATGATATAATGAATTCTACGGTCGAAAACGTATCCACCATTTAAGAAACTCCATTATCAAACTTCTTGTATGTTCATTATTGTTTGCTTTCGTTATTACTATTTTCTTTTCCTTCTGTAACTAGTTTCCAACAAATTTCACCAAAAACTTTGCTATCCAAGAACAAATGAGATGAATATTATGATCATAAATTTGATAGCAGCACGGTTAATTGGTAACTAGATTGTGATCATAAATTTGATTAAAGTATCATGTGTATCTTTTTTACTAGTATTCATACCTTGGTTTGACATATTATGTGAGTCTGTTCCCTTTATTAGACTCAATTCAGTTGATAAACAACATTTGTTAAAAGAGGTCATTTAAAAAATAATTGCAATACTTCAATGGATTAGTTCATGACACTTACCTTTACATACCCTACATTTACCTAAAAAATACAAGGGTATAATTAAGAATTTGATTTTTAATTTGTAGTGGTAGGGCTAAACCCAACTAATCATAATATGGTGGCACTATTGTTTGTGTAGTACAATATTTGATTAAATTAGGTTGAACAAAAATATTGTTTCTTCAACAAAAATAAAAAGTGTATATAGTCAAACTTAGGGTCCACTATGTATGGCTTAATACTACCCATTGTTTTTGGATGAATCCCAAAATTGACATAGTGCTACCAAAGTCATCTCACAAATGAACACTTAAATTTTTGTACAAACGAACAAGGCCTTGTTGTTTTGCTCAAGACAATACGTAGTATATGTATTAGAAGAAAACCTCAATTCAAAAAAATACACATATGAAAAACACAAATAAATAAATAAATAGTACTAATAGGCAAGATTTGATCACATAGTTACATTTATATAGTTTATATGTGTCTCCCACAAGAGTGTGATTGCGGGATTTAGATCATCTTCAATGATAGAATAATATTACTGCAATTTCAATCACTCATCTCAGTCTATCATATACAATCAACTTATCAAAGATATTAATTGATCGATAAACTACTTAGATCCGCGCAATGTCATTCTATTATTCAAATTTTTACACATGTGTTCAAATAAATACTACTAGTACAATCTAATTTACAAGTTATTAACCGCACCTAAAATATGATAGGATCATATGCGAAATAGATTTCCTACTATAACTCTATCATACAGTTGTAATTATAAACCGTTCGATTTAAATTAACGATCAAATTATTTAACAGTGTATTTTATATAGACTGTTCGATCTAAATCGAGTGGTTGAAATTAAATACCGTGTGAAACTGTAAATAATATGAGCTTTTTTTTTCTTTCAGCAAATACTATTATGTTCACATGAGGCTTGACGAACGGAATAATTAAATAATATTCTTGAGCAAGGGGTATGGTGTGGTTAGAGAATAGTGGGTACAAATATTATGGTAGTGTTTTGGATTTGGGCTTGATGACAATTTACAAGTGGCTGTGGCGAAGACATGTTGACATATATGTTGTCACAAGACAGTTTTAACCTTTTGTGCTTATAATAAGTGTGAACATAAAGACTTGAAGGGTGAATTTGGAATTTTAATTATTAAGATAGAGATAAGAAAGATTATTAAGGTGGTGACATGATTTTGTCAGATATTTTTGTTCTCAGTGTGTCTGATTACACACCAGCATCTCAAAGAGAATCCAATGAAGTAACTCTCGTGCGGGTCTGTCACTGTCACGTTTGAGAATCTCAAGAAAATTTTCATCATATTTTTATACTTTAGACTTTCTTTAATTTCTTGCTTCATATGATGATGGCTCATATATTACTAGTTTGCAGAGAAATTCTACACGTACGGGTGACATTTACAATTTTTATTAGAGTAAACAGCTTAGATTTTTTTTTTTTTTTTTTGAAATTGTAAAATTTGTTAAATATTGTATTTTTTTAAAATTTTTTGAAATATCAAATAATTTCCTGAATTATTTGACATTTCATTCACTCTATTTAGGTGCGAAAATAAGTAGAAAGAAAAATAAATGAAAAAAATAAGAAACTAATACATTGAATTAACATTAAATTCATCAAAAACAATTCATGCTTTAATTTTCACAATTTTCCTTCTTTTTTTTTCTCAAATCAAACATACCGGTAAATTGAGTACTATTTTCACTTTCATTATATTAAATAATAATCATATTAAATAAATATTACATAAGTTTTTTCTTATATTGATGAGCTAATACATTGGACTCATACTAACCAAACTACTCTTTTTAATCTCATATATATAAAAAAGTTTAGGTTCATTTAATAATTATTAACCAAAACTACTATCATATTTAATTCGGTATATATGTATAAAGGCCTTTTCCAAATAGAAGGTTTTTAGTATAAAGTTAATTAGAGCCTTCTAAAGGTACCCAATGTGTCTCATAGAGGGTGCATTGCGGTCAGTCTGCATATGTAAGAACTTATGCATATGATGATATGAGAGAACGAAAACATAAAGGGAAGGATAATTCATCAGTAGCTAAAGCATCTACGTACCTTTGATTCTTTCAATCTTTTGAACAATTTGGAATATATAATTGCATATAGAATATGTGAAGGACGGTTTCCACTCATTAGAAGGCCTTAGTCGTTTGATATCCTTTCAGTTTTCACACGGTTTTGGTCCCTTATTTGTTGAGCATGATCATACTCGCGCGTTTCGTCTCGAAAGAATTGTATTATTTGAACAACTATTTTTTGACAACTTTTGAGACAACTAAAAATATAAGTTAATGAGAATATTGATACGAGAATATTGAATCTTTGATTCTTGTCCCAAAGGTTTTTTCAGGTTGAGGATCTTTACGGGTACTGTGGGAATCCGTGAGGATGAGGATGGAGGCAGAATACTTCCTAAAGCGGGGAATAAAAACGGAGATGGAAAACATCTATACTTATACTAAAAGATCGTGAGGTTTTTGCTCTTCCAAGCCAAAAACCCTAACACCCTATGTCACATCTTATGTCATGATGATGTCGAATTCCTATGTGGATCAATGACCTCTCAACAAGTGTCTTTATGTGACCCACATGGATGCCACTTTAGCCCTATTTTTAATTTGGTCAATGGTTGGTTCACAAGTTTATCAATTTATACACATCACTCTATGTATGTGGCATGTTCACTATTTGAGTGAGTGAATTTGTCTTCCTTCGACTGTAGCATCAAGTGCAATATTAATTCTTCCACAATCTTTCATCATTCCTTCTAAATTGTTTTGATTGGTCATGTTTTGTCAACACAAGGATATTGGTACACATGGAGAATGTTACTGTTGTGACATCACATGTTTGCTTGGTTTTTCTTCATAGCACAAAACATGTGTTAGAAGAATTGAGCAGCCAATGCATGTCATACAAGAATCTATTTTCTAATTTTATTATTTATTTTCATTCACTTACATTGGGACTATATAAACTCCTTTCACTAACTCTATGTGACATCTTTCATCAAAAGACAAGTGTGATCATGCATGTATATCAATGAACAAGTGTCTTCCACAAATCACTTCATCAATCCTATATAAACCAACTACTCCTAAACTACACTACTCACTTCACTTTCCATCCTTCAACTCACACGCTCAATCAATCTTTTTTTTTTTTTTTAAGTTCTAATTTTTCTTTCCTATATTCATTCATCTTCTTTCTCTTATCTCTCACTTTCAACAATTTATTTTCTTTTAATATGTTATATAATATTTAAATTCTAATTTTTTTTTCTCTTATCTCTCACTTTCTTCAATTTATTTTCTACATTGCATTTTGTTTACTACTAATCCTTCTTATTGCAATTTTTTTAAATATTGTTATATAATATTATTAACAAATATTGTGTTTTTTTTTCTTGCAGGTGAGGATGACCGAATGAAAAAAAAGGATTACATCTGGGGTTATTGTTGTTTAATTTTTTTTTTTTTGTCTTAGACCCCATTTGTATAAGAAAAGAAATGTATAGAAACTCTTCAATTTTGTACGTTAGTTTTTGTTTTCTTTCTCAATGTTGACATATGTCTTATCTATTCTACAAATTGCTACTATTCTCCAATCCATATTCTTTGTGTGTATAAATACATGATTTTGTACATTTTGGTTTCACTAATCATCATTTTCTCTAAACAATTTCACAAAGAGTATTCTTCAATTTTGTATGGTAGTTTTTGTTTTCTTTCTCGGTGTTCGCATTTAAGGTCTCATTTTTAAGTGATATAATATTTTTTAAGTCTAATTTTCAAGCATTCTTCTTATTTTCTTATATTAATTAATATAATATGAAAATAACTATGATTATTTTCTAATATTTGTATAAACAATGTGTAAGCCATCTATAATATTTGTAATTAGACTATTTACTAATCTTCAATGCAAATGCTTATCATCTTAATTTGCCTTCAGTTGCACAAGAAAATTCTTTCACTCCTAAAAATGCAACTGAACTTTCTTTACTGTGAGTCCATTATAAAATAACATATTCTATACTAAATTTGTAGATATCTCTTGCTGCACAAAAGTAATTAGGTTGCCTAATTTTATATAATTAAGAAACATATTAAAATAAACATTATAATATAGTTTGCTATGAGCATATTATAATTGAGTAGCCAAGCTAATTGCACTACACATCATTTTAAAATAAACACTATTGAATATTGATTGATAAGTATAAGCATGATCAATTTTTATCAGTACTTGAAACTAAATTTTTCTTGCTCTAAGCATCTATTTCTAGGAAAACCCTCCAAGTGTATTGGTTACTATGAACATGATCAATTTGTATTAGTTTTTTATCAGTGTTATTTTAGTAAATTAATTTTGGAAAGAGAGTGTAAGAAAGGAAGTTTCTGAATTTTTATGAGTTTTGGTTTTAGGGTCTTGAGAATTTGTTTAATTTTGCAACTTTATTCAATTGATGTTATTTTTCTTGCAACTGAAACATGGTATTTATTTGTTTTTTGTTGAATAGGCAATTAGAGAAAGGAAGTTGTTTATATTAGATTATCATGACACAATGATGCGATACTTAAGGAGGATAAACTCCATCTCAACAAAGACATATGCTAGCAGGACCATATATTCTGTTCTTGCAAAAGAATGGGACTTTAAAGCCACTAGCCATCGAGAATGGTCAACAATTTCTTGAAACCTGACCATACATGTATTCCAATTTTTTTCT
Source organism: Trifolium fragiferum (assembly GCA_954870985.1). Classification (NCBI taxonomy): domain Eukaryota; kingdom Viridiplantae; phylum Streptophyta; class Magnoliopsida; order Fabales; family Fabaceae; genus Trifolium; species Trifolium fragiferum. Next base: position 8,449,329 of record OX940794.1, read on the forward strand.
GATTTATAGGCTCTTTTCATTGAATTTACGGGACTATATTTGAAAGAGATACGCAAAGGAAACAAATTGGTTGAGGGAATCACCATAAAAATTGGTGTATTTGAATCTGTTAATACACGTGTCATTCATCTCAGATTTGTACCTCCTTTTGGTCTTTGAACAAGTTTGGTTGAACCACTTTCAAATTCCAAAGCAAAAGCTTATTATATGATTGAACAGTTTTTTATATAAGTTGTTTACTATGTGGTCTTTTATCTAAAATTTTATTAGTATGAGATTATTAGCTATTATGTTTTGGTTTTAAAGTTGTTTTGCTCTTTAAGATGTAACAATTAGGTAATGTATTTCTTGATCATATTATCAATGATTATATGAATGAAGTTTTTTATTTTGAATTTCATGGTTTAGTTTCACAATCTAAAACATCTAATATGAGACACTTGAATTGGAAGTGGGTTGATTATGTTTGTGTATCAACTTTAGAATTACAAATTAATGTATTAATTGGAGATTAATGGACTTGCAATATATTTTTTAAAATGTACTTAAAAGCCATCATTTTTTTGCAGAAACTGTCATCATCACTTACATGAATTTTCATTTGAATTAACCCTATCAACACTTTTAATTCACGGGTAGATGACTATTTTGTATCAGCAATAAAAATTTTAAAATCACTATTATAAGTTATTATTAAATTTTTTTAAAACTCACGGGGAGATGACAATTTTTACTGCTGATAACAAATTTAAAATCAATATTACAAACTAATATTGTTATGAAATTTTAATTTACAGAGAGATGACATTTTTAATCTTGGTAAAAAAAAAAAAAATAACTATTATAAGTTATTACTAATAAAATTTCAATTCACGGGCATATGACTATTTTTTATCAGCAATAAAATTTTTAAAATTACTATTATAAGTTATTACTAAATTTTTATCTTGGTCATTTCCTTATATGTTCTTTGTATGCATTTGAACTTTACTATATATCCTAACTTTTAATGTTATAGTGGACTTTGTAATCTTAAAATAATACATCTCTTTGTATGCATTTGTCCCCTTTGATATATTTTAACAATGCTTACATCTTTGATTTATATGGTTTGATCTTCATCAAACCCTCCTAATATATATCTTTATATGCATATGTCAAGATCAACCTTTATCAAAATTTTATGTCGTACCCTTAATCCAAACTGTGACCATAATTGGCAGCAACCATAATTGGCATGGATATGCCGTTCTGCCGAACCCGTGCAACGCACGTGCATCTTACTAGTTTTAGATTATAAGATAAAAAGTTGTAAACTATCCTCAGGTCAATTTTCGTCTCATTGACATTCATACCCAAAGCCTTGGCTTCTTCGTTGAGATGAAACTCTAGCACTCCTAGCCTAGCCATCCTCCAAGTACCTATTTTTAAATGGGACAAAATTCATTTTCCAAGTTAGAAAACATACACTTAATCAATACCAAAACAGTTGAAATATTAATAACAAAAGAAGTTAGAGTAAAGAAAAAATTGGTCACTAAATTTAACGGTCATCTCTGACACATACGAACACAATCTTTTATTTATGTCTAATTATTTAATAAAAAATATATTTCACAATTTTATGTTCTTAAATTTCGGTCGTTATTTCAACTTTTGCTATTATTTAAGTGATTTGGTAGTAGAAGTATTCTAGTGCACAACAGTACACCCAAACATTTATGGTGTATTTCATTATCCCCTTTCTAAGTTTGAACTAAGATCTATTATTCCCTTTTCGGATAGAGTTTTAGGATCGAGAAACACATTCTAAATATCTTCGGTAGTTAGAAATCATAAGGGAAGGATTCAAATTTTCTCTTGTGAGTTCTTGAGGTAACATTTGTGAGACAAATTAAACAAGAAAAATTAAAATATTTTAATTTGGAATTTAAAATATCGAACTTGAATTTGAACCAACTAATTTTATCTTGATCAGACGACTATTAATTTCCTAAAGATAAAGTCTAACTGCCGGGAAGCCTGACACAACGCTCAAAGCGCTCTTTCAATCGAACCAAATCATCAAAACAAATTCATACAAGTCATTCTTAAGCATTAGTCAATAGTTCATGTGGATGGAGACACGAATTTGTAAGCATATTCTTATAATTAAGGTTAGCTCACCATATATTACAATACTAGTAAAGATTGAATCTACATATGCTTTTGCATTTTAAATAAAATTATTAAAGGAAAAAAGGAAAGAAAAAAAGAAGAAGACATGAAGAATCAATCGTGTACATTTATAATTTATTTTAGACCAAGTTAAGGGATCACCAGAAAGATTGTGCCAACTTTTATCTAAACTTTTGCTTAAGAAATTATGCCTACTATAGAAGCAAAATTTTGTGCATAATTGGATAGGAAAACCACTTATCAATCAAGAAAGTGGTGATAGCCATGGAACTTTAGACTGGAGCAGCATTAAATTTAGAGCTAAACTTTTATTGATTCTTAAAGCTACCCATAAATCATACTAGAAGAATCTCACCAATTTTCATAAACCCCACCCAAAATACAATACCACATCTTTAGCGCAAGCTTTAAATGTTATACAATTATATTAATTGGTTGGTTTGTTAGTTTATTTTAAGATGTGTTAAATTAATTATTTAAAGAGTATTATAAAATAAGTTTTTATTGTACCAAAAAAATTCAATTTTAGTAGGCTTATAAAACTTTTAAAAATATCCAACTCGGGAGTAAAATAAGTCAGCTTGCATTCACAACTCCTAACTCAACTGATAAAAATATCAAAATTGTGGGTCGGATGTCATGATCGGAGTTCAAATCTCTGCTCTCTCAATGTGTGTGAGTTTAAAATAGTTTTGTCATTTCGTCTATCTAACAAAAATGAAAGTCTGCTTGCTGAAAATCAAGTCATTGATCTCAAATGGTTAATGTGTTTTTCTTAAAACGAATCGTTCGAAATAATTCGAGATTAATTTCTAATAAAAAAAATTCTTCATTTGACTTTACTTATATTGCAGTCAAATTCTAAATTATCAATGACCTCTTCGTTTAAAAACTAAAAGATTAATATCAAAAATATTACTGAATGTTAATTATTTTGACCAAATCAAATTTAATTTTACAAAATCTAATTCGACTCAACAACATATTCATACCTCAAACCTTTCTAACATTTTTTTACCACATATTTCTGCTTCAAACCTTGCTAACATGTTCGTGTATTATGATAAAAACATGATTCCGAGAATTAAAAACTTTACAAGTTAATTTGTCTTATAGCTGATAATATAAATCAAATAAATCCCTCCTTTTAGTTTTGGAAGCATTAAATCCAATCATACATCATAGAATATTCCATCAATTAATTAACTTTTCTTTCTTTTATGATTGAGAACAAATAAAAATGAAACTTTCACGAGAATTCATATATAAATTTAAAGGAGATCAAAATAAGTGCCATGCATATACCGTTCAAAAACAAAAAAAAAAGTGCCATGCATATACTTTGAAAATGATAAACCATGCTTATGTATTTCTAAAGCAAAGCAAAGTTTGGTCAGTAGATTCATGTTCCCTACTTATTTAGAAAAGAAGGCTTTAGTACTTTAGACAAGAGCATCATATACACCAAGATTTGCACACATAGATTAATTTTTATAATTTTTTTTCTTTTCGTAGATAGTATATAATTAGACTTTCAACATCTATTCTAATTATACCAAAAAAAGAAAATCCATGTATGTTTCCGATTATGTATAATAATTTATCTTTTCTTTGCGGTCATCATATTCGAATGAAAAGAAAGTGATCTGAAAAGAGTAATATAAGCACACAAAAATTCCATAAGTTCTCTTCATTAGAAATAATTTTGTTTGAAGTGTGTCGGATGTAAAATATTTGGACATTAATTCGCTACGTTGTGGAGTTTAATTAACCTCTTCTATGTGCTATATACACCAATGATTTTATGTTGTTATAAGCTGAGATCATTAACATAGTGAATGAAAAATATTGTATTTACTTGGTGGATAATAGGAGTAATAATTTACTCTAAATATCATTTTTTTCTCTTAATTTCTTACTTTTGAAACAACTCATAAATATCCAACTTAATAACAAAAAAAAACAATCACCAACAAGTTTCAACGGTGTTCAAATCCTAGGCTCAACAACTATAATCAGAGAACCTTTAAAGTGTGTGATGTTATTAAGTTTTACTTACATTGCAGTCGAACTCTAAATTATTAATGATCCTCTTGATTTAAAAACTTACTTATGAGTTATGAATCTTAACTATTTTGACCAAATCAAATTAAATTTTACAAAATCTAATTCGACTCAACAACATATTGCTACCTCGAACCTTTCTAACATTTAGTTTACCACATATTTCTGCCTCAAACCTTGCTAACATGTTATTATGCTAAAACATGATTCCTAGAATTAAAAACATTACAAGTTAATTTGTCTTGTAGCTGATAATATATAAATCAACTATACTTAGTACAAATTAATAAAATCAAAAAATATTAAATTATCAACTCTTTTTCACCTTAACAATATACACACATGTTTCATTCTATTTTTCTTTAATAAATGATTATACCTTCTTTTTCTTTAGTTGAAAACTCTATGAATTTGGTTCAATGTTCATTGCATATCTGCTATTGTGGGTGGCGGTAAGGTGTTTTTCTTTTTATGCATATTTTAAGGTTATAACATAAATTTCAACTTGATAGTTAACTTGCAACATAAACATGGGCGGATTTGAGGGGGTGCAAGATGCTATATTTTTTTTAGAGATTTCAAAAAATAATATTATGTGGTAGTAGGTCTCTTATAAAAAATATGATTAAAAAAATAAAATATTTTAATATTTTTTTAATGTATTTTTGACATTTTGTTGTTCCAATTCAAAGTGACTATAGGTGTATGTTTCATAAAAATAAATTAAAAAAAAAAAGTTTGCCTGATCTCAAACATAAACAAAAATCGTGTGTCTTTTCCTTCTCTCCCACTAATTAGAATATGACTATTTGATTTTGTGTTTTGTTAATTAAAAGATTTCTTTTTTAATATTTGGTGCAAGGCCTATAAATTATCGGAACCGGCTCTGAACATAAAATCGGATAGGTTATATAATTATATTGAATAGTTTAGAAAGCATAAACTTGTAGTCTAATTAAAGTAGAATTTTTTGGTCGTAGTACTTCTCTCACTAACTTATATCATATTTTTATTAGCACAAAATATATTTTTTTTTAGAGAAACAAAGTAAGGGAAAACATCTAAATCATGAGCACCAACGGTGTATATATAGCCGCTCTAACTAGATAATAAGCCACATGAGTTTTATCTAGTAAATTTTACCAAAGAGTTTGGACTAAAAATAGATAAAGAACAAATTCAAACACAAATTAATTGAAAACGAAAACTATCTACTACCACCTTTTTCTTTTACGCAAATCTACTACCACTTAAATATACAAATATATGTAAGGTTGGTAGGTCAACTTATTTGAGCTTTTAAGAGTCAAAGGATTTGGATATTTTGAGGTTCAAATTCGAACAAAAATACAAACTACAATTAATTATTAACGTATGTAACAAAATTAAAACTAATTACTAACATCAATTTTTTAAGATTCAGTATCTGATATAAGGACTGATTCGGTATCTGACTTAGTCCAATCACACCGTTTATTTGCAGAAGCTCAATTTAAAGCTAGAACAAAGCTTTGTATGAACTAGTTTATCAAAATTGACATAAAAAAATTGAATCTAAAATTTTGAGATGAGCAAACTCAAAGATTATAAGTCAATACCGGCCATTAAACCAACTAAAATGGATTACTAATTACTAGCATTGGTCATTTAAAAAACAAACATTAGTTACACAAATATAAACCAGGTGCAAGAAGAAAAAACTTGCTAGTATCAAAATACATATATCAATATCCGATGAGAGTATTTGATTCAAACTTAAAATAATGAGTATAATGTTTTGTCTAACTAAAAAAATTAATTCAATTATTCATTCCCACCTCATTCTACTCTATACCATTAGAGATAAATTCAAACCCAAAGACAACAATGAATTCCAACAGAAAACTGTTTGCAAGTACAGTAATACTGTAAATATATTTATTCCATTAAAATATATTATGAAATTTTTTTTTTTCCATATTTTACGAGTAAAAATGTCCAAAATATTAAATCCCTTTTGTGTGTTTTTTTTTTTTTCAGTTTTGAATATTCTCCATATTGTACAAGTAAAAATGAAAATAGAAAACACAAAACTAGACAAACTATTAGTGTCTAACTCAGTCAATTCTGTTACGTATCTAAACCATTCCCAATAATAATCAATCAATGTATTCAATTCTTTCTTTTATCTTAATACTTGTCCATTATGAAACTACAAACCATCACAATTTTTTCTTATTTTTGTCAATGTCAAACAAAAAGGAAATAGGTTGAAACACAAGGACTTTAAGTAATACGTACGGTGTACAATATGCAAGTTACTCAACAAGAGAATAATCTACCTCATTCCGTAGATGTCTAAATAACCAACCATACGTTGAAGGAGTTTTTCGAGAAGCATGAGATGGAAGTGTAATGTCTTTTTGCAATTCTTTAACATCCCAAGAATACATTGTACATTTTGGAGGTGATGTATCACTAACAATACAGACAGAATTGCTCTGATATCCCCATCTATTTGGGTTGCTCAATGCATAACAACTTTTGCTCGTAACATAAAATAATGCAATGTCGCCCAAAGTTTGCAGTTTGACATAGTTCATAGTTGAGAAGTCTATCTTGTACACATTCGGTAACGTGTTTCTTGTTGTAAAATCAACCATTAAAAGTTCCTCGTCACAAGAAACCAACCAACAACTGTCTGCGTAAATTCTTGCATTAGGAGTACTCTTCAGGTTTAGAAATTTAATATTTGCAGAATTCAAGTTGAGTATCCCTATATTGGCCTTGTCAGTGATAACATATATTTTATTATGAAAAACCACAAAGTCAGCAATTCTCCCTTGATTTTTCATTGTTGAATAAGTAACCCAACCACCATTTCGAGATTGATAGACATTCAAAATCTCACGATAAATATCGCAAACCACCAAGACAAATTCCTCAGAACATTTTCCGATAGCAAGCAAGGCATGGTCGGCAAAACCAGGCTTAATTTCAAATGTATTGATTATCTTATATATTCTTGTAAATGGATTGATCAAGAGAAATGAATTATTGTCCCCTGTCATGATAAAATATCCGCCAGAAGACTTAACATTATAGTAAGAGTAGCAGCTGAAGCACTTCTGCATCTTCAAGTAATACACTTTTTGCTCAGATATGCTACTGAGGGTAAATGATCGACGACCATCATATGATGATTCTAGAAGTAATGGTTCTTGGGATGTGAAATTTGTGCAATAAATTTTGTGAAAATCCCTCCAATTCTTGCACACACCAGCAAAGTTGAAGAGATCATCAAAATCTAGTCTTTTGGCAATGATATTAAGCACATCCCAAGGAAGTATACAATTTTCTTCTACCTTCTTCACATTTTTCCCTATGTAACACAACAATGACAGTGTTAGGTGATTTCTAAACATATGCTTTTTTTATTTACTTCTAAAACATAAGATAATTTATTGTCTATCAGATAAGAGAGCAATTTATAACGTTAATCAGCTAAGAAATCAATATGAAACCAATAAACAAGTTAAGCAACGAAATGTCCAATTTAGTCTACTATATCGGCAAGTATCGAACACATATCGATACGGTATCTAACCTCAGTTAGTTGCTTGTTTTTAAAATAAATAAAGCAGCGAATAGATAAACAACTTAATTAAGCGCTGTTAACGTAAACTCTTACTAAACATGAACAAAGTAATAAAATCAATATTATAGCAAATAAGTGCAATGAATAATGATAAAGTACCAACCAGTCCTACGAGGAAGTGTCCTACAAGGAGGAAGTGTGATTCCATATTCCTTTGGCAATAATAAGGTGTTGAATCCCAAAAGTAAATCTGAATTCCCTTTAAACAACTTGTTCAATCTTGTAGCAATTCTTCTTTTTCCGCCGGCCCTCCTCAAATTCAAATCTAATATGATTTTTAAAAATTCATCATACTTTTCCCTATTATTTTTAAAGGTAACTTCTACTGCCTTGACATACGCCAATGCATTATCGCAGTTTTGGGAGATTTTCGTCTTCATTCAGAAAATTATTAGTATTCAGTTTAATTATTAATTGCAATTCAAAATAAAATAAGAAAGTAATAGGAAGGAGAATAGAATACCATTCAGAACCCTAATTGGCACAATCTAATTTTATTTTACATAATTTTTTTATAGAAAAAAAAAGTACACGTATAAATAAAAACCAAATCTAATAATATGAAATAAATAAGTTATTCTATATAAAAAAAATCAATCTATGCATATATGAATTCAATCTAATAAAAACAAATGATTTATTCTATTAAAAAACAATATCAAAGAAGAATAATATGCATAAAAATATAAACAAGAAACGATAAAAGATTATGCAAACAAAATTATGAAGAATACTACAGAGAATTATAATAATAACATGAAAATAGGAACATAAACATAGACGATAAAAGATACGGATCAAAGCAGAAATTTAATCTAACATATAACAATGTTTCCTTTTCCTATAAAATTTGATGAGTTGCATAAAAAATTTACATAAATATTGGTCATTTTTTTTTTTATAATGATAAATGATGACTCACGTCAATTCTATGTTTTAAGATCATTCCAATGGCGTATTTGAGATGTTTTGAGGTGTTTTGAAGCATATTTGAGGTGCAAAAGAGTTAGGATTGAAGATTACTTGAAAAACAAGAAAATAAGGATAAGCTGCTAGAAATTTCGCCCAGGTGTAATTATCCCACCCAGGCGAAATTTGGTGGTGTTGAAGGGCTGACTCTCTGGAAATTTCGCCCAGGCGTAATTATTTCGCCTGTGCGTAATTATTCCGCTTGGGCGGGAATTTGAGTTGTTTTCTCCCACTATAAAAAGGAGACTTGATCCAAATGCAAAAGGTTACGTAATTTGATTAAAGAAGGGTATTGGAAGTGATTATTGGAGCTTGAAAACAAGGGAATGAAGATGGAGAGTCAAGATCCAAAGCCTTGGAAACAAGATTGAAGATCTCTCCTCATCCAATTCTTCTCCAATGTTCATGTATCTTAATTCTCAATTCTTTTCACCTCTTGTAATATGATGAACTAAGTTTTCTAGATGGATTTGTGTAGAACAAGTTGTATGAAACTATGGTTCATATGCTAGTTTGTTATTGATTTCTTTGTTGGTTAACTCAATTACTATTTCATCAATTTTATGCTTAATGCTTCATATCCATTGACGAATGTATGCGATGATGATTAATTCATGCATGTTAAGATATTAAATGTGTGAATTGGACCTAGATTGATGAATGCAACCTTGTAATTAGTCTAGAGATAGATAATTAGATGTTGAGACTTATGATTTAACATGCTTTATTGCCTATGTTATGCTATGCAATTGACCTAAGAGATTAGGAGATTTTAGTGTGATATAGTGAGTTGCATGACCATGAGAGTGGGTGCAATGGTTGGGTTAAATCGTCATAGTAATTGAATGAACCATGTTTAGGGATCAATCGATTAGTATCATAGTGGAATGCAATGAATTCAAAGCAAATCCAATCGTCCGCCAACCGTTCGATATAATTCCAAAGTGTTTGTTTCTTAAATTTGAATGCAAAAACTCCCCCCATTTTCTATGTCTTTAATTTTACTTTTACTAGCTAAGCCAATTTGCCGTCGTTGAAATAATCTCAATCCTTGAGGGATCGATATTTGTATTATTTGCGATAATTCGTATACTTGCGAAATAATCCATCAATAAATATTTGTTATTGAAAATTATAATTTGTTATAAAAATATACATATGCATATATTTATCACTAATCAATAAGTTAAATTTATTGGAATTAATATAATTTACTTAATAGCATAATGAAATTAACATCATAAAAAATATTCTTACATAAAAATATTAATAATCAACAATAGAAAATAATACAATATAATTTAAATTTAAATAACTCAACTAAACTTAAATTTACTCTTTTTGTTCCACCAAACAAATATGATTTGGGAGAAAATTTTAGTCCTTTATATAAGAAACAATGATTAAATTTATTCTTTATTAAATAAACAATTCCCCTTTTACCCTTATTAAATAAAATCAAATGTATCTATTCCAATGTTAATGCTTTAATTACATAGACATATTCCCCATACAAAAATTTGGAGGGAAATTGCCAGCACCCAAAAGGCCATACGTACAGCCAATGAACTCTATATATTCACATATCAATTTTTTTCCCTCCATTAATCTTATCTTTCTCACATGAACATGGACATAGAATCTCATAACTCTAATGAAGATGAGTTTCAGCCTCATGGTGGGAAACTAAAAAATCATTTTGATTTAAACAAGTTTCTTGAAATTGAAGATTCATTTGAAATTGAAAGTGACATTATTGAAGATTCACTTGATGCTAATGAAATTGTTGATGATTCACTTAATGCTACCGAGATTGTTGAGGAATCAGATATTGAGTGTCAAGAAGAAGGTAGACAACCAGTCATTAGAAAGATGCAGCAAATATGGCATGAGGAAGATACAAAAGAAAACTGTTCTACCTCAGCTTCTGGTGCCTTTGACAGTAATGAGAACCTTCACGAAGTTAACAAAGATGCAGAGGAAGAAGATAATCTCAGCCCTGAACGTGAAGCTGTGAAGAATGAGCTTATGAGTATACTTCGAATTTATTTTCATCGAGTTTAGTTCAATGAAAATGTTATGGATGTTTTGTTTTTATGGTTAATTGCCTTTTCAATGTACTGGTAGTTTTGTTTTTATGGTATCCTTTTGAAACAGGGAATAGTATTGTTTTTATGGTTAAAGCATCAATACATAAACCATGTTACTAATGTGATTAAATCACCAACCGCTTCAAATAAATTCTTAAATCACACCCACCGCTTCAAATGAATAAAGCACCGAATGAAAAAGCACTGAAGAGTAGAAGATTCAATTAATCACTAATTAAAGTAATTGCCTTTTCCAAATGTATAAAGCACTGATTGAATACTCAAATCAATAAAACACTGGTACATTTTTGAAGATATTACAGTCATGCTAATTAATCATCAAAACTTTGAAGATATTCGGTAACTTCTTGAATCAATGAAGAATCACAGCTTAATTGAGCAGGTATACAATGCATATCTTTCTTCATGTGAGGGATTTTGTACCTGTTTGATCCCTTGATCTTCATTATCTCAATCATGCATGATTGAAGAGTAGAAAAAATTTTATCGGATTGTTCATAGGAAAATTCATCAAATGATCTTTGGACTGCATCAATAAGTTCATCAAATGAGATCACTGGTTCTTGTTGCTGCAAAGACTGAATTGCATTGAAAAATCCTAAGTCTAAGACATTCAAATCTGGCGAATTTGGAGGTTGACAAGTCATTTGAATGTCAAACCCACCTTCACTTGCTGCTCTACAAAAATCTGGATCATTTTTAGCAATATGTGACCTTGCATTATCTTGTTGAATGTAGATTGTCTTCCCTACATCTTCTCTTGGCCACATACTCTTAATGGCTGGTAGAACTTTACTTATTAAGAAATCTTTATTCACCTCTCTAGTCACAGAAGGTATAGGTTTCCTTTCCATTGTCCCAGCCTCTCTATTCACACTACGTCTTTTAGCTGGCTGTTCAAACACAAATGGAAATATACCAATCTTTCCCGAGAATGTCACATTTTTTTCATTGTCAAACCTGGGTCTAGCTACAGCAGCTAAGAACATAAGCTTACCAATAAATTTTTTGCTTTTGCATGTTCTGTATGGTTCATCTTCATCACAAAGCAAGTAACAATTGTTTTTATTTTTGGTAATTTGGAACCACTTTTCATCGATGAACACAATATTGTGCATAGAAATAAACTTTGGATCGTGAGGCAAGTTGTTACTATCAAGCATTTCCATACAAAATCTTAAACGATTAATCATGTTATTTTCATTTAAATACGACTTAAGTGTACTTGAATGACGTCTTATAACTCCTAACTTTTGCAACCTTATCAATGACGTCTTAGGAATTTTAAGAGCATTAGCTAAAGCTCGTAAAGTTGACCGTTTTGACAACGGTACTTGACGCATTTTCTCAAAGTCCAATTGGACCCTTTTCCTTCCACAAAGTGTTTTTCTATGACAAGCATTACCTGTGGCCTTTACTTGATTCCATATACGGTAAATGACACTTCTATGAACATTGTATAAGGAAGCTATTCGTGGTATTACCCCGGTTTTGTTTGACCTCCCATCCTCACTCAAGCTCAACAATAAATGAGCTATAGCCTTCCTTTGTTCATTATTTAGAAACCCATGTTTTTTTGAATTGCTCTCACTTGTTGTTGAATCTGCATAAATAATCATAATGAAACAAACATATCATAAAAATTGAATTATGTGGATATCATGGAGAAATAGTTTGATCTTTCTTTATGCATGTGGTTCAGTTTTGTTTTTTTACTTGGTTAAAGGATGGCAAACCAATACACACCAGAAACAAATTGTTGAGTTTTACTTTCCATTACTTTTCATTACTTACCAGTGGCTATTTCAAATTGTTGAATGTCAGTTGCTCCAAATAGGATATCATCCAGAGTTACTTCAAATGGCATGTCATCTTCAGCTTTAAACATACATGTATCATTCAAGCAAATAAGAAAAGAAATTAAAATAAGTAACTACGTAAAATAACAAGAATGTGTCACTAGTGTGATTTGAAAGAATTACTCACCATTTTCATTTGAGAAGGAATCATTGTTGTTTGTTTCTTCTTGGAGAGAAAAACTTTGATTCATGTTATCTTCATGAGTTAATCCAAATTCAATTGCATCTATATTTGATGGTACAACTTGATTATTCATGTTATCTTCAAATTTGTTAGCATGAATGAAAGTAAATATGGAAAGCTCAATCTCTTTATATAGAGAATGATTGAATGTGTAGGTTCTTTGTTCAAAAAAAAAACATTCAAAATTTACAATTTGAAATTTTACAAGTTTATTTGGTTAAAATTTGGTGGGAAGTTGCTTAAAAAAATGGTGGGAAGCCAAATTTGCAAAAGTTGTTTTTTAAAATTTCAATCCTTATCATGAAGCTTGCTGTGCGCGATACAATTAATTGCTCTGCTTGAGTTACATTGAAACCGAGTAATATGATTATCTTGTGAATAGAAAGAGTCACATTAAAACTAAGGATAGTGGTGTGTTGATAATCACAAGATACAAGAATAAATTAATACACCAAGGTTAGTTTTGGTATAACATATAAATTTTTAGAATTGTTAATAAAAAAAATAAACTTCCTTGGTATGTGTGTTTTTTTCAAATTGTTCCTTATAAAAAGGACCGGAGGGAGTAATACTGTAAATATATTTATTCCATTAAAATATATTATGAAATTTTTTTTTTTCCATATTTTACGAGTAAAAATGTCCAAAATATTAAATCCCTTTTGTGTGTTTTTTTTTTTCAGTTTTGAATATTCTCCATATTCTACAAGTAAAAATGAAAATAGAAAACACAAAACTAGACAAACTATTAGTGTCTAACTCAGTCAATTCTGTTACGTATCTAAACCATTCCCAATAATAATCAATCAATGTATTCAATTCTTTCTTTTATCTTAATACTTGTCCATTATGAAACTACAAACCATCACAATTTTTTCTTATTTTTGTCAATGTCAAACAAAAAGGAAATAGGTTGAAACACAAGGACTTTAAGTAATACGTACGGTGTACAATATGCAAGTTACTCAACAAGAGAATAATCTACCTCATTCCGTAGATGTCTAAATAACCAACCATACGTTGAAGGAGTTTTTCGAGAAGCATGAGATGGAAGTGTAATGTCTTTTTGCAATTCTTTAACATCCCAAGAATACATTGTACATTTTGGAGGTGATGTATCACTAACAATACAGACAGAATTGCTCTGATATCCCCATCTATTTGGGTTGCTCAATGCATAACAACTTTTGCTCGTAACATAAAATAATGCAATGTCGCCCAAAGTTTGCAGTTTGACATAGTTCATAGTTGAGAAGTCTATCTTGTACACATTCGGTAACGTGTTTCTTGTTGTAAAATCAACCATTAAAAGTTCCTCGTCACAAGAAACCAACCAACAACTGTCTGCGTAAATTCTTGCATTAGGAGTACTCTTCAGGTTTAGAAATTTAATATTTGCAGAATTCAAGTTGAGTATCCCTATATTGGCCTTGTCAGTGATAACATATATTTTATTATGAAAAACCACAAAGTCAGCAATTCTCCCTTGATTTTTCATTGTTGAATAAGTAACCCAACCACCATTTCGAGATTGATAGACATTCAAAATCTCACGATAAATATCGCAAACCACCAAGACAAATTCCTCAGAACATTTTCCGATAGCAAGCAAGGCATGGTCGGCAAAACCAGGGTTAATTTCAAATGTATTGATTATCTTAGATATTCTTGTAAATGGATTGATCAAGAGAAATGAATTATTGTCCCCCATCATGATAAAATATCCACCAGAAGACATAACATTATTCTTGTAAGAGTAGCGCATGAAGCACTTCTGCATCTTCAAGTAATACACTTTTTGCTCAGATATGCTACTGAGGGTAAATGATCGACGACCATCATATGATGATTCTAGAAGTAATGGTTCTTGGGATGTGAAATTTCTGCAATAAATTTTGTGAAAATCCCTCCAATTCTTGCACACACCAGCAAAGTTGAAGAGATCATCAAAATCTAGTCTTTTGGCAATGATATTAAGCACATCCCAAGGAAGTATACAATTTTCTTCTACCTTCTTCACATTTTTCCCTATGTAACACAACAATGACAGTGTTAGGTGATTTCTAAACATATGCTTTTTTTATTTACTTCTAAAACATAAGATAATTTATTGTCTATCAGATAAGAGAGCAATTTATAACGTTAATCAGCTAAGAAATCAATATGAAACCAATAAACAAGTTAAGCAACGAAATGTCCAATTTAGTCTACTATATCGGCAAGTATCGAACACATATCGATACGGTATCTAACCTCAGTTAGTTGCTTGTTTTTAAAATAAATAAAGCAGCGAATAGATAAACAACTTAATTAAGCGCCGTTAACGTAAACTCTTACTAAACATGAACAAAGTAATAAAATCAATATTATAGCAAATAAGTGCAATGAATAATGATAAAGTACCAACCAGTCCTACGAGGAAGTGTCCTACAAGGAGGAAGTGTGATTCCATATTCCTTTGGCAATAATAAGGTGTTGAATCCCAAAAGTAAATCTGAATTCCCTTTAAACAACTTGTTCAATCTTGTAGCAATTCTTCTTTTTCCGCCGGCCCTCCTCAAATTCAAATCTAATATGATTTTTAAAAATTCATCATACTTTTCCCTATTATTTTTAAAGGTAACTTCTACTGCCTTGACATACGCCAATGCATTATCGCAGTTTTGGGAGATTTTCGTCTTCATTCAGAAAATTATTATTCAGTTTAATTATTAATTGCAATTCAAAATAAAATAAGAAAGTAATAGGAAGGAGAATAGAATACCATTCAGAACCCTAATTGGCACAATCTAATTTTATTTTACATAATTTTTTTATAGAAAAAAAAAGTACACGTATAAATAAAAACCAAATCTAATAATATGAAATAAATAAGTTATTCTATATAAAAAAAATCAATCTATGCATATATGAATTCAATCTAATAAAAACAAATGATTTATTCTATTAAAAAACAATATCAAAGAAGAATAATATGCATAAAAATATAAACAAGAAACGATAAAAGATTATGCAAACAAAATTATGAAGAATACTACAGAGAATTATAATAATAACATGAAAATAGGAACATAAACATAGACGATAAAAGATACGGATCAAAGCAGAAATTTAATCTAACATATAACAATGTTTCCTTTTCCTATAAAATTTGATGAGTTGCATAAAAAATTTACATAAATATTGGTCATTTTTTTTTTATAATGATAAATGATGACTCACGTCAATTCTATGTTTTAAGATCATTCCAATGGCGTATTTGAGATGTTTTGAGGTGTTTTGAAGCATATTTGAGGTGCAAAAGAGTTAGGATTGAAGATTACTTGAAAAACAAGAAAATAAGGATAAGCTGCTAAAAATTTCGCCCAGGTGTAATTATCCCACCCAGGCGAAATTTGGTGGTGTTGAAGGGCTGACTCTCTGGAAATTTCGCCCAGGCGTAATTATTTCGCCTGTGCGTAATTATTCCGCTTGGGCGGGAATTTGAGTTGTTTTCTCCCACTATAAAAAGGAAACTTGATCCAAATGCAAAAGGTTACGTAATTTGATTAAAGAAGGGTATTGGAAGTGATTATTGGAGCTTGGAAACAAGGGAATGAAGATGGAGAGTCAAGATCCAAAGCCTTGGAAACAAGATTGAAGATCTCTCCTCATCCAATTCTTCTCCAATGTTCATGTATCTTAATTCTCAATTCTTTTCACCTCTTGTAATATGATGAACTAAGTTTTCTAGATGGATTTGTGTAGAACAAGTTGTATGAAACTATGGTTCATATGCTAGTTTGTTATTGATTTCTTTGTTGGTTAACTCAATTACTATTTCATCAATTTTATGCTTAATGCTTCATATCCATTGACGAATGTATGCGATGATGATTAATTCATGCATGTTAAGATATTAAATGTGTGAATTGGACCTAGATTGATGAATGCAACCTTGTAATTAGTCTAGAGATAGATAATTAGATGTTGAGACTTATGATTTAACATGCTTTATTGCCTATGTTATGCTATGCAATTGACCTAAGAGATTAGGAGATTTTAGTGTGATATAGTGAGTTGCATGACCATGAGAGTGGGTGCAATGGTTGGGTTAAATCGTCATAGTAATTGAATGAACCATGTTTAGGGATCAATCGATTAGTATCATAGTGGAATGCAATGAATTCAAAGCAAATCCAATCGTCCGCCAACCGTTCGATATAATTCCAAAGTGTTTGTTTCTTAAATTTGAATGCAAAAACTCCCCCCATTTTCTATGTCTTTAATTTTACTTTTACTAGCTAAGCCAATTCGCCGTCGTTGAAATAATCTCAATCCTTGAGGGATCGATATTTGTATTATTTGCGATAATTCGTATACTTGCGAAATAATCCATCAATAAATATTTGTTATTGAAAATTATAATTTATTATAAAAATATACATATGCATATATTTATCACTAATCAATAAGTTAAATTTATTGGAATTAATATAATTTACTTAATAGCATAATGAAATTAACATCATAAAAAATATTCTTACATAAAAATATTAATAATCAACAATAGAAAATAATACAATATAATTTAAATTTAAATAACTCAACTAAACTTAAATTTACTCTTTTTGTTCCACCAAACAAATATGATTTTGAGTAAAAGTAAAAAACACAAGCAAAGCTTTATTGTTATTTAAATTTTCCCAATTATACCAACAAACAACAGTATTTTTTTATTCCGTAAAGAATATAAATTATAATTTGCAATTCTTTATTATATCGCAAAAATAGACGTCACATTTTTGGCCTCTTGGGTGGGTGGAGGAGTGATGACATAGACATCGTTGCTATATTATCCTCATCTATTCGAGTTTAAACCTATAATCAGGCAGCGTACTCTTAGTACATATTCATCCCTTTCCACATGAAGTGCAGCTCTTAGGTGGCTCTCAAGGAGGCACTTCAGGTAGGTAAATTGTGCATGAGCCTCTTTGGTTGACGTAGTTTCACGGTCAATGTCGACGGGATTTGACCCGAGGTACTCCACCATCATGTCAACACCATCAGATTTGGTCACGGTCTAGTGGTTATCGAAGAGGCGTCCCTCAATGGGGAGATAGGTGTTGGTAATTAAGTCCCCATTGTCATGTGGCCTTAATGGCTCTCTCCCACCAAGCCTCGTGAGTTGGAACACCCAGTCAGTAGTACAACTTATTTCCATTGTTACCCATTTGAAGCAAATCACCATTTTGAAAAGGAAATACATACATAAATAAATAAAAAATCATAATGAAAAGAGTAATAATCAAATAATTAAGTAACTTGTAACTAAAATTTTGTAACTTGCGCATCTCTCGTAGGGATGGCAATTTACTCATACCCAGTGGGTACCCACAAAAAATATCCATGATGGGTAGGGTAAAAACCCGCATTTTGGGTACGGGCATGGGTTTAAGTAATTACCCACAAAATTGAGCGGGTGCGGGTACCTTACTACCCACCCCATATACCCATATAATATATTTTTATTTATTTTAATTTTATTATTATATAATTATTATATGATAATATATGTAATTATTTTTAAAAAATACAACATTATTATACTATTACACATTTTGAATAAAAAAAATGTTTATTTATAACATAAAGTAAATATGTCAATAGAGAAATGAAGTTTAGCATGATTTTACTAATAATTTTGTTTATAATTTTCATAAATCAATATTAAAATCTTTGAATTTTTTTAAATTCTATCAAAATGATATGATATTTTATAATTGATCAATTTATTTTTAACAAAAATGTGGGTAATGGGTACGGGTATTTTTCCAAACTGCGAGTATGGGGATGGGGACTATAGTATCCTACACATACCCTACCCATTGCCATCCCTAATCTCTCGTATATACATTTGGAAATATGGTCCTCATACCAGTCAATAGACTTATTTGATGGACTTCCTTAAAATATGTCAGGCTCTAGCACACCCTTAAATGAATTATGGAAATACGACAGGCTTTGACACACCCTTAAATGTCGACCATAAGCCTACTCCTCCTAACCTCGTGCATGTCTACATCCTTCTGAGCCTGCTCCTTGAATGGATCCTCTACCTCCAACGGCTCAACCTCCAAAGGCTCATGGTAACACCGATGTTGAACCATCCTTTTTCTCCTAGAAGAGGAGGTGGCCGATTTCTCTTCTTTTTCACATGGCTCACTATGTTTCTTAATTCATCCATGACTACACAATCAAATTCACATGTTCAACAAACATTTAAAATATATAAGCAGGATGAACAAAAAATCTTTCAAGCATCAAAATCAAAGTGGTTCGCAGGTTAACTATCGAACAATTTTAGAGGTGGTTCGCTACTTAACCAATGAACATAACTAGTTCATAAAAAAAAGGCATAAAAAGTTGAATATTTGAATAAATGCACACTAATCTTCTAATTTTTTTTGCTTTGCTCTTCATGTGTTATTGGACTTCGACCACAAAGGTGCAAGAAAAAAATGTTCATTTTTTAGTTTGGGAGTTTTGGAGTTTTTTTTTTTTTTTTTTTTTTTTTAAAAAAAAAAGGTTTTGCTAACGAGTGTCCCCGAGACACTTTTTAAACATTTCATTTAAAGAAATTTTTTATTCAAAAAATTAAACATTGCATTTTCAATGCGTTGACTTTACGCATTCCCATAAAAATATTATTAAACACTTGTTAGCATTTGCCTTAAAATAAATATTGAAGTGAGGGGAAATATGGCGAGGCTCACGTAATATTGGGCAGGGTCCCATTTTAAAATGCAAACTAATTAAAAGGGCATTTGCACATTTAGTAGCGAATGTTTTTTCCCCCAAACTATGGGGTTATTAGATCTAGGGGGCGTGACAGTGCAAACAATGAAATTGAATTAAAATTAAGTGTGATTCTTTACTTAAGGTGCAAACTAAGTTTACTACGTAAGTAGCGATGGATGTTTGGGTAATTTAGCAGGGTGTGTGAGAACTAGTAGGGGCGCAAAAGGAAATTCTCATAAATAAGAGACAAAATAACATCCTTAGTTCTTTAGCTGAATTTCAGGTAATAATTTAGTCTTTTATTGTTTTTACATCGTTTTTTTGTTAGCTTCACCACCCAATCTTGACTGAACAACCAGTTTTTCCAAGTTTTGCATTTAATACACGGCATTAAATCATCGGACGTGGTTGTTATCGATCAGCGCCGAATTATTCCACTTACGGATGAATTGTCATCTTCACTAGTTTGTGTGCGAAAGTTTAAATCCTCAAACTTTTCAAGGATCACCTTACATATTTGATCATGAACACAATAACACTCAACTTTGCCATCAAATTTAATTGAAAATACTTGCACCAAACTTGGATCAACTCTGTTAAATATTGTTATGCAACTTCTTCCAAAGTATTTCCCCTTTCCTCTTTCACAAACCCTTCGGTTATTCGTTAGCTATACCTCTGAGCTCTTTCGGACAATATCCACCATTGTAAAATTTGGATGCCTTCTTATTGAACAACTCCAATGATTGTTTTTGAGTTAAAGGTTGCAACTCAAGCATCTCAACAAATGAAAATTTCTTACAAGACATCAGAACATCCACATTCCTTGATGTTATAAATATCTTACTTTCATTTTTATTATCCATTACAGCAAATTCAATATCATCCCAAAAATATAAATTCCAAACATCATCAAACACGATAACATACTTCTTTTGCTGCAAGTAGTTTTTCATTTTTTCATTTTATCTGTCAATGCCCCTCGTTTCATTTGATATATAAATACTACCAGGGGATTCTTTCCTTCTTGTTTGTAAAACTCTAGCAACATGTCCCTCAACAACTCTTCTAACATTGTATGATTGAAACACTCTGATCCATACAAGACAATCAAAGTGTCCAATACATCCTTGTTGTTAAGAATTTTCTTTGCTAGTTGTTTTTCCTTGCCCTCCCATTCCTACCACTTGCTCTGTTTTAAACAATTTAAATATACCAAAATTCTACACCCAAAAGTCACTTTATAAAAAAATTGGGTTACATGATGCATTGGGTTACTCTACACCCAATAATATATAGTAAGTTGCTTGATGCATAATTCACTTCAAAGAAGCTTATTCCAACAAATTTGGTGATTGTTATGTGTGTGATTCATAAACCAAACCTCAATCTAACAATATTAATTAATGGTTTGGTTCAATTCCTAAAAGTCACGAATATTGTATAGTGTGAGTCCGTTATAAATATATGTTCCATATTTTTTACTACAGATTTTTTTGAAATATAAATATAACTAAATATTCAAGTTGAAAATTTTGATTAAAATATATATTTTTTATAATAAAACATTTGATATATAAGTCATTTAAATTTTCAAACTTTCAAAATTTTATCGTATCTTTGTTAAAAAATAAAATTTATTGTATCGACTTTCAATACCTCTCCTGTGTTTCAGCTTTCAGGTGTGTTAAATTATTATATATGTGTGCCACTGATATCAAAGAATTTAAATAAATGATTTGATTGTACTTGGTGTGAAGATAGTTCCTCTGCTGACCAAATTTTTAATTTTTGTTATTCTTAATAAAAATAATGCTTAAATATCTTTTGAAGATGTTTATATTTAAATATGTTTTAGATTTATACTTAAAATAGATATTATTAGGATTTAAAATTTATATTTCTTTTTAGAATTTTAAAGATATGTTTATAATATAGGATGCAAAAAATTTGTTTTATTTTGTAGCTCTATATATAAAGACATAGTTATGAACAATATACGAGAAAAAATAAATAAGAATACGAGGGTATTCTCCATATAACAGCACTATATCTTAGTAAAATATTGTCCACATAAAAATAAAAAAAGATGTTTGGACAAGCGATGAATGATCTTGAGAATGCAAGAATTTGTATCAACTAGTATCTCGAAATTGACATAAAAGAGAATCAAACATAAGATCTTGAGATGAGCAAACTCAAAAATTCTAAGTCAACACCACTAGGACCCAAATGGGTTAATAATTACTAGCATTGGTCATTTAAAAAACAAACATTAGTTACACAAATATAAATCAAATGCAAGAAGAAAAAACTTGCTACTATCAAAATACATATATCAATATCAGATGAGAGTATTTGACTCAAACTTAAATGAATTTGAGTACAATGTTTTGTCTAACTCAAAAAATTAATTCAATTATTCATTCCCACCTCATTCTACTCTATACCATTAGAGACAAATTCAAGGCCAAAGACAACAATGAATTCCAACAGAAAACTGTTTGCAAGTTGGTTTTTAGAGTAGGAGGTAAATAGAGACTTATTTTTCTTTTCTAAATTAAGAATACTGTAAAAATATATTTATTCCATTAAAATGCATTATGAATTATTTTTTTCTTCCATATTTTAGGAGCAAAAATGTCCAAAATATTAATCCCTTGTGTTTTTTTTTCTTTTCCAGTTTTGAATATGGGAAAAACTTTTTGGTAAAACAATTTAAAGAGAAGAATTACAAGAATAAATCTTCACCCTTATTTACATCCACCACCACCCATGATTTTCACGAAAGAATGAGATTAAATGACATCATCTTTTAAGATTTGCCATGTGTTAATTCTTGCATTTCTTGTATAAAAAAATTATTACATTACGAAATAGTAATGCTCTTTGAATATTCTCCATATTCTACGAGTAAAAATGAAAATAGAAAATACAAAACTAGACAAACTATTAGTGTCTAACACATTCAATTCTGATACGCATATAAAACATTCCCAATAATAATCAATCAATGTATTCAATTCTTTAATCTTAATACTTGTCAATTATGAAACTACAAACCATCACAAATTTTTCTTATTCTTGTCAATGTCAAACTAAAAGGAAATAGGTTGAAACACAAAAAAAAACCTTACAGCACCATACCCACACTAACTCATCCAAACAAAAAATGCTTCCCCTTATCAAAAAATAGAAATCGCTTCCTCTCTCTCTCTCTCTCTCTCTCTCTCTCTCTCTCTCTCTCTCTCTCTCTCTCTCTCTCTCTCTCTCTCTCTCTCTCTCTCTCTCTCTCTCTCTCTCTCTCTCTCTCTCTCTCTCTCTCTCTCTCTCTCTCTCTCTCTCTCTCTCTCTCTCTCTCTCTCTCTCTCTCTCTCTCTCTCTCTCTCTCTCTCTCTCTCTCTCTCTCTCTCTCTCTCTCTCTCTCTCTCTCTCTCTCTCTCTCTCTCTCTCTCTCTCTCTCTCTCTCTCTCTCTCTCTCTCTATGCTCACTTGTGACTGCACCACCACCACACCCTCACTCACCGGAAAAGCTTTGACCGCACCACCACCTCCACCACTCGCCTCTCACCACCGACCGCCACCTTTTTCTCT
Organism: Trifolium fragiferum; assembly: GCA_954870985.1. Lineage (NCBI taxonomy): Eukaryota > Viridiplantae > Streptophyta > Magnoliopsida > Fabales > Fabaceae > Trifolium > Trifolium fragiferum. The sequence continues at coordinate 8,472,705 of OX940794.1, forward strand.
CTCTACTCGACCGCACCACCTTTCTCTCTCTCTGCTCGGTCGATTTTCAAAGCCCTTTCACCGGGTTTGAAGAACGCCGCCACTGACCACCAGGACAAAAACTTTGTGTATCTCCTTCTCCCTTTCGTTTCCCAGTCTCTTTTCTCGTGACAAAGGTATAATATTTTCAAAATCTTTAATTTTTCTAGGTTTTAGGTTTTTGGAAAGAAAAAGTAGTGTATAATTAAATTAATTATTAAAAAAATAATTATTATTTAAAAAGCAATTTCTGATTTTAAAAAATAATTTAATTATTTAATTATTTAAAAATAAGATTATTCTAATTTTTAAATAATTAAATTTTTAAATTTTTTAAAAATACAAAGAAGTGCGTTATTGGCGGCCTGTAGCTGTCAATAACGTAATACATCATTTTTGGCGGATAATGACCCTCAATAATGTTTCCAAAGCTGACATGACATTATTGGCGGTCTCAAGCCGTCAATAATCGTTACCGACGAAGCTTTAATTGACGGTTTTTGGCCCTCAATAACGACTTTATTATTGACGGATTTTAGTCATTCTTGAAGGCTTTTGGCCCTCAGTAATGCATTGTTTTCTTGTAGTGTCTTGTACACATCGGTAACGTGTTGCTCATTGTAAAATCAACCATTAAAAGTTCCTCTTCATAAGAAACCAACCAACGGCGATGTTCGGAAAGTGTTGCATCATGAGTACTCTTCAGTTTTAAAAATTTAATATTTGCATAATTCAAGTTGAGTATCCCTATATTGGCCTCGTTAGTGATAACATATATTTTATTATGAAAAACCACAAAGTCAGCAATCCTCTCTTGATTTTTCATTGTTGAATAAGTAACCCAACTACCATTTCGAGATTGATAGACATTCAAAATCCCAGAAATATTGCATAAAACCACCAAGACAAATTCCTCAGAACATTTTCCGAAAGCAAGCAAGGCATGGTCGGCAAAACCAGGGTTAATTTCAAATGTATTGATTATCTTAGATATTCTTGTAAATGGATTGATCAAGAGAAATGAATTATTGTCCCCCATCATGATAAAATATCCACCAGAAGACATAACATTATTCTTGTAAGAGTAGCGCATGAAGCACTTCTGCATCTTCAAGTAATACACTTTTTGCTCAGATATGCTACTGAGGGTAAATGATCGACGACCATCATATGATGATTCTAGAAGTAATGGTTCTTGGGATGTGAAATTTCTGCAATAAATTTTGTAAAAATCCCTCCAATTCTTGCACACACCAGCAAAGTTGAAGAGGTCATCAAAATCTAGTCTTTTGGCAATGATATTAAGCACATCCCAAGGAAGTATACAATTTTCTTCTACCTTCTTCACATTTTTCCTTATGTAACACAGCATTGCCGGTGTTAGGTGATTTCTAAACATATGCCTTTTTATTTACTTCTAAAACATAAGATCATAGTCACATAATTCTCCTCAAATGTGACGAACGGCGAATTGGTTCGCGCGTACCAATTCGTGATACTTTTGCGAATTGGTTCGTTGTAATTCTCTCCGAATTCTTCAAAATCTAAGTACCGGCGAACCACCCCAACAATCAAATAAGAACAAAATATAGAATGTTGAGACTAATTTAGACTTAGGTGTGAATATGATGGTTACAAGTATAACATTACTTATTCACTAGTACAATGCATTTTGTACAATGTATATTGGATTTGGGTTGTATATTGGAACATCTAACAAATTGTTTATTTCTAACTTTGATTACTTCTCAATGTTAGTTACACTTCGGTGACTTGTTTTCCCTCAATGATACACGAAACACATCTGTTATCAGCATACACTCAACTTTTATTTGATGGAAATTTGATTCTCAATTTTATGATTAATATAAACTTTAGAATAATAATATTAATTAACATAAATTTAATACTAATTAATATTTTCATCAAATATTTTATTTAATTTTTTATTAACAACGTACCGATTAACGTACCGACTATGCATACCCCTCACGTACCGAATTCTTTAAAGGTAGCGTACCGCGTACCCGAACTCGTATCACCCGAACTCGTATCACGTACCGAAGCGAATTGCGAACCGTGTAACTATGCATAAGATAATATTTTGTCTCTCAGATAATATCATGAAAAATGAGAATATCAATTAAGGGATCAATATAAAACCAATAAACAAGTTAAAGGACGAAATGTCCAATTGAATTTAGTCTATCGGCAAGTATCAAACACATATTGATACGGTATCTAACCTAAGTTGCTTGTTTTTAAAATAAATAAAATAGCAATGGATAAACAAATTAATTAAGCGCTATTAATGTAGACTCTTACTAAACATGAACAAAAGTGATAAAATGAATATTATAGTATATAAGTCATAAGTGCGATGAATAATGATAAAGTACTAACCAGTCCTACGAGGAGGAAGTGTGATTTGATATTCCTTTGGCAATAAATAAGGTGTTGAATCCCAAAAGTAAATCGGAATTCCCTTTAAACAACTTGTTCAATCTTGTAGAAATTCTCTTTTTTCCACCAGCTCTCCTCAAATTCAAATCTTATACGATTTTTAAAAATTCATCATACTTTTTCCTATTATGTTTAAAGGTAATTTCTACTGCCTTGACATACGCCAATGCATTATCGCAGTTTTGGGAGATCTTCGTCTTCATTCAGAAAATTATTAGTATTCAGTTTAATTATTAATTGCTATTCAAGATAAAATCAAAAAGTAATAGGAAGGAGAATAGAATACCATTCAAAACCCTAATTGCCAAGAACCCTGATTCAGAACGAAAGCTCGTATGTTTTTTGAGCAAATTGTTTTCTTATGTTGTCTTATATACTTCTCTATTTATTTATTATTTTTGTTACGTTTTTTTTTTAACTATAGTAGTGGGTGATTGGGATTTTAATGAATTTTAATAGACTTTTTTATATTTCAAATCTTCTTCAATCTAATTTTACATAAATTTTTTATAGAAAAAAAAGAGCAACATATATAAATAAAAATCAAATCTAATAACGGAAAATGTTACTATTTAGTAAGAATTTTGGTATGCAAGAAAGAGAAGAATCACATGTGACAATATTTGATTGGTCAAAATATAATCACTCTCTCATGTATGGTTATTCAATTTTTGATTGGTCAAATTCATAACTATTCTAGATTTTCTCTTTCTTGAATGAAAAATTCTTACTAAATATCAATGCTCATCTAATAACATCAAATAAGTTATTCTATATAAAAAAAATGTCAATATATACTCATATATCAATTCAATCTAATAAAAAAAATGATTTATTCTATTAAAAAAAACATCAAAGAAGAATAATATGCATAAAAATATAAACAAGAAACAATGAAAGATTATGCAAACAAAGTTGTGAAGAATACTATAGAAAATAAGAATAATAACATAAAAATAGGAACATAAACATAGACGATAAAAGATACGGATCAAAGCATAAATTCAATCTAACATATAACAATATTTCATTTTTCTATAAAACTAGATAAATTGCATAAAAAATTAGATAAATATTTGTCATTTTTTTATAATGATAAATATTTGTTATTGAAAATTATAATTTGTTATAAAAATATACACAGGCATGTATTTATCACTAATCAATAAGTTAAATTTATTAGAATTAATATAATTTACTTAATTGCATAGTGAAATTAACATCATAAAAAATATTCTTACATAAAAATATTAATAATCAACAATAGAAAATAATACATTATAAATTATAAAACTAACTTAATTTAACCAATCGACACATAAGCAAAAAATGAGATAATTTTCTCAAAATAACTCAACGAAACTTAAATTTACTCTTTTTGTTCCACTAAACAAGCAAAACTTTATTGTTATTTAAATTTTCCCAATTATACCAACAAACAATAACATTTTTTTATTCCATAAATAAAATAAATTATATTTTGCTATTCTTTATTATCGCAAAAATGGAGGTACTTCAAGTAGGTAAATTGTGCATGAGCCTCTTTGGTTGACATAACTTCATAGTCAGCGTCAATGGGATTTGATCCTAGGTACTCCACTATCATGTCAACACCATCAAATTTGGTCACGATTCCGTGGTTGTCGAAGAGACGTCCCTCAATGGGGAGATGCAGAAAACAATATACATATAGGCTAATGCTACGGTGGACCACCTTCACAAGTGGTCCACCGTGGACAAGTGTTATACCGAATATGAATTTTACAAAATTTACTATTGGATTGAAAGTTTATATCGTATAGATCATCCATAAATTTTTTAAATTTTTTTGAAAATCATTTGATATATTATTGAGACCCATCAAGATTTATGTTATTTAACAACCGTTAATCTTGATGTGTCTCAATAACATATCAAATGATTTTTAATTTTTGTAAATTTTTCTATAGATGATCTATATGATATAAACTTTCAATCCAACGGTGGATTTTGTAAAATTCGTATTCGTTATAATGTTATTTGTGATTGGTCCACCATGGACCACTTGATGAAGTGGTCCATATTAGAATTTACCTATACATATAATAGGTGTTGGTAATTAAGGCCCCACTATCATGCCTTAATGGCTCTCTCCCACCAAGCTTCTTGAGTTGGAACATCCAATCGGTACAACTTATTTCCATTGCTACCCATTTGAAGCAAATAACCATTTTGAAAAGAAAATACAGACATAAAAACAATCATAATGAAAAGAGTAATAATCAAATAATTAAGTAACTTGTAACCAAAATTTTGTAATTTGCACATCTCTCGTATATACATTTGGAAATATGGTTCTCATACCCAGTCAATACAGACTTATCTGATGGACTTCCTTGAAATATGTCAGGCTTTGACACACCCTTAAATGTCGACTTTTAGCATGCTCCTCCTCTGGCTGAACTTCATGCATGTCTATATCCTTATGAGCCTACTCCTCCTATGGCTCCTCTACCTCCAACGGCTCAACCTCCAGAGGTTCATGGTAACGCTGATATTGAACCACCCTTTTTCTCCTAGAAGAGGAGATGGCCGATATCTCTTCTTTTTCACATGGCTCACTACGTTTCTTAATCCATCCATGACTACACAATAAAAATACACATGTTCAACAAACATTTAAAAATATATAAACAAGATGAACAAAAAATATTTCAAACATCAGAATCAAAGTGGTCCGCAGGTTAACTAGCGAACACTTTTAAAGGTGGTTCGCTATTTCACCAATGAACATAGCTAGTTCGAAAAGAAAAAAAAAAACATAAAAAATTATATATTTGAGTAAATGTGCATTAATGCTCTAATTTTTTTTGCTTTGCTCTTCACATGTTATTGGACTTCGACCACAAAGGTGCAAAAAAAAAAGGTTGATTTTTTAGTTTGGGAGTTTTTGAGATTCTTTTAAATAAAAAAATATGTTGAAATAAGGGGCAATGTGGTGAGGCTCGTGTAATGTTGAGCAGGTTTCCATTTTAAAATGTGAACTAATTGAAAGGGCATTAGCATGTTTATTAACAAACTTTTTTTTTTTCTTTTTTCTCAAACTATGAAGTTATTACATCTAGGTGGTGTGACGGTGCAAACAATGAAATTGAGTTAAAATTAAGTGTGATTCTCTACTTAGATGCGAACTAAGTTCACTACGTAAGTAGTGATGGATGTTTGCGTAATTTAGCAGGGTGTGTGAGAACTAGTAAGAGCGCAAAAGAAAATTCACATAAATAAGAGGCAAAATAACATCTTTAGTCTTTTATTGTTTTTACGTTATTTTTGTCATTCATCCATTTTTGTTTATGATTTTTCAAATTTCAAATTTATGATTTTCTTTTACGACATAACATATATTTATGATTGATAGCATATAAAAAAAGAAAACTATAAATTTAAAACATAAAATTCATATTCAAACATGAAATAATAAAATATTATAAAAATAAATAAATGACCAAAATGTTAAATAAAATAAACTAAAGAATTAAAAATGTAATTTTGGTTGCCGAAAATTGCTAAGTCGGCCGTCATGATCCGGGTTCGAACCCAGAATCTCACAGTTGTGTGTGAGTTTAATTTCAGTGGATTTCCACTTCATTTAAGACAAAAAAATAAAAAATAAAAATAAACAAATTGACCAAAAGGAAGAAAAAAAATGAACGAAATTACAATCTTGGGTTTCCACATATCTTCTCACTAGAGAAGCTTGTTCCTTCCAAGTGTTTCAAGTTTCTGGGCAAATAAGGTGAAGTTCGAAAACAAATTTCAATGCTTTTCTGCACTTTATTTGTTCATTCATCGGCTGACACGTTTATTGTTAAGCACATTTTGCAATTACGTTTTGGACTCTGTTGTTTCTCTGCCACTGTTTTTCTTATTTGAAGTTAATTAAGATTTGAATCGTAATTTATGAAAATTATAGTATAACTGTATAAGTAGATGATGATGCTTTGCAATTGTTTGATATAATCCCCCAAAGAAACTGTGTTGGGTATCTACAGAATCATGTGGTTGGTGATGCCAACCAACTGTTTGACATAATGCCTGAAAGAATTTACAATAAATGTGTCATTGGTTTTTCTAGAGCAAACCACCAAATTAGTTCCTGTCTCTGTAACCCGCTGTCAAATAGGTCTATGACTCTTTCAATATCTCAAATTAGTCGTTGTTTCTATCAGTTGTTTCTCAATATGGTTCCTCTATTGACACCGGTTTTCTAACAGCATTAAGATATTGAGAGTCTTATCTTATTGGTATTTTCTGTGTAAAATTGTTTATAAGATATGACTCATCTGAAAGGAGGCATTCATGCCTTTTGACATCTTTATTGTTTTTCTTAACAATTCAGAAGTTGTTGTCACTAGGGTATTGCTGTGAGAAACATAAAGTGTATCATGACACAACCTTATTCATGTTTCAATTTACCATGTTTCTAAATTTTATCTTTGTTTTCGTTTGTTCAAATTTGAAAATATTTAGTTGCTTTGACTTGTTGTTTTTTTTCATCTGAAATTTTAACCCAACTTGTTATCTTTAACATTTTATAAATATATGAGGAGCGATTAAATTACTCTAGAAGTAATTTAGAGTTACTCCCTCTGAGCAGAGTTACTCCGGTTAACTCTATACAGATTGAATTTCTTCAATCTAACGGTTGATTAACATCATACTATACTAAATACTAATGATCAAGCACACAGAATATCAACATTTATAGTTTTAGAGGTTTTATCTCAACTTATTCTTCATTTAAAACAGAAAGGTCCTAATAATATATGATAACAGTATAACACTTTCTTTCATTAATTCATTGTAATTACATTGAGTGGGTGAATTTTGAACACCTCATATGTTGCTTGCATATACTCTCCAACTTTGATTTAACTTTTAAGATGTTTAAGGAAATTTAACAGGGGAAAACATGTATGGTAAAAGAATGATATCTACTTTTCAAGGTTTGTATTGACAAGTTTTGGACGATGTAGTGCTTATTGATTTTTTTTTGTGTGTAGTTATTATACTCAATTTGTAATTCTTCCTTATTTTATCTGTGATATTGATGTTATGGATTTTTGTTGACCTGGCATGTAGTGTTTTACATTTCTCAACTTTGTTCAGCTGACAATCTTTCTGATTTGATCTTGCTAATTCTTGATAGAAAATAATCCAAATGGCACATTCACTGAGCTTGATCTCTGTAGGCCTCGGATTCGGCCAAATTCCTAAAACTAAAGTCGGTGTATGTGGAAGGTTTAATCCAAGATCTACAGCACGGCTTCGAATTCGGGCTGTGCAAGAAAATGGTGGACAACGGAGACTAATAGACATTATTAGACTCGTGCCTGACCTCTCAAAGAATTACTTCAAAAGACCTTCTCGCAGGACTTTGTTTGGTGGAATCTCGTTGTTGGGTGGATTTTATGTTGCACAAACAATTTCACTGTCTTTTGGAGCTCTAGCAGTCAATGATGTTATTGCTGCAGTGGTGTGTGTTCTTCTTACTGAGTATGTGACTAAGTTCTATTACAGCCGGCCAAAAGTTACTTTCCCTGTTGCTCTTCTCAACAACTTCAAAATGGGCTTCACCTATGGACTTTTCATTGATGCCTTTAAGCTTGCCAGTTGATCCTCTCAATATATATGTGTACCTTTTCAAGATTCCTTCCCTCCAAATTTGGTTTGGTTGTGTTTGATTGCCAAGCTTGTACATTTGTTGTGTTTCGTCACCAAGCTTGTACATGTTAGAAATGGCTCTAGAACTATCCTCTGATTTGTTGTATATCAGCTGGAATGCTTGCAATTTATAAATCATATCAATTATTTTACCTTTATATTTCTTCTATTTCCATTTTCAGTAATTTGTTTAGCTGATGTGATCTTTTCACACTATTCTTCTGTACCTATTATGTTCTAAAAATTTGCACCTCTTTACATTTGTGTCACAAAGTTGTAGTAATGAGCTCATGATCACATTTGAGTGGTTCCTGATTGATAACACTGAAGAAATGGTTTCTTGGGTGGTGGACAAGAACTGGAATTTCGCGCATCTTCTAGTTCATGCTTTATGCTCATGACACACCCCAATTCATCCAAGGAGAATGCTAGCTAGCAATACACTTCTTATGATTAATTGATTTTTCAAAAGGTTAACGCATTTGTCATGGTACGTTGATCTCTTCTTAAAAGTTAACTTCCATTAACATCTATTATATTAAATCCTCTTAAGTATTGCTTAACCCTTTCTTAACCCGTCTGAACCCCAATTGATTGTCAATTACACAATCAACTGAGCTGATTTTGATTTTGGTATATAACAAATTTCTTTTTGTTTAACATTGGTATCATGACTACATCTTTACCGTGCTTACTGTTCTTTATCCTTTTTGAACCTGTGTACATATATTTTCCTTATAGTGGACGCTTGATTAGTCAGTCAGTTTTCACATTTGAGAATAGATTTTGGGTTAACAATTGCATGATTGGAGTTGGAATTTACTTCTGTTTGTGGTCGTCACTATGTTACCAGTCCTTTATGTATAGTGTGATTACAAAAATCGACAATGATAACTAATATTGATAACCATGTCTGTTTGCAATCATTTGACATTAACTTGATGTTAATTGTGATGTCCTTGCCTAAGCCATGCCTCAGTTTAATTAATTTTCTTCTTAGCTATTGATTATTTTTTGAAATGCTTCTTAGCTATTGAATGAGTTTCAAAGAATTGGAAACGAATGGGAGGTGGGGACATCGTGGCAGCGCTACAGCAGCTGGTCGTCAGTGAGTGCCGCAGGGAGGCTAGTATTCCACTGTGGAAAAGCGGAGTAAAGCACTTAGTGTGCGGTTATGCAATTGTCAACATACTTTGAAGGTCATGAAAGCCATGAGCAGCGTGGAAAGTTTATACGGTTAAACATGCTTTTTTATACATGTCCGTGTTCTGAATACTATGAGTGTATATCAATGATACTCATAGGAAAAAATATGCTTGTTAGTGGGGTGAAGTATGTGTTAGTACTAATTGGCCCTCTTTGCTTTTCACATTGCAGGTGAACTTAAATTTTAACACACGAAATGGTGGCTGATGTAGTAAATTAGTGATCTAATTGTTTTGAATTGCGGATTATAGTAGGTTGTTCAGTTGTTGTAATATCAGAAATTCTGTAACTATTGTTGGCACATTCCTCCAAGGAACCTCCAAGGAATGAAAGTGCTTAAAGTAAATTCAAGATTCAAATTTATTTGACTATATTCAGTTGTTGGCACATTGCCTTTGTTGCATTGTCGAGGGGAGGTGACTTCTTTTTTAACTGTCTTCTTGGCAGACATGCGAAGGACGGAAGGATTCGGATAGAATTTTTGTTGTTGCGGATGACTGAAAATTAATAACGGACAAATAACCGGAGGCATGTAATCACTGAACTAAGAAATTATCCGCAGGTATTGCGCAATTCCCCCAGAATACAACCGGTTCTTCTCGACGATAAACATGTCGAGGCTATCAATGCACGAGAATATCAACAAGGTCGGTAACTCAGGCACTTAGTAAATTATTTATTTTGAAGTAAAATTCTTGTCTTCTTTGATAAAAAAAAACTCTCTTTATATGGTTGCTCAAAAACTGTATATATGCACTTCTGTTCAACGTAAAAGATGGCCATATATGTAGCAGAAACGGTTTTTCTAAAGCAAATGTGTTAAATGATATGAGATAAGTGTAACTAAAATATGTGGATATCTCCTAAATAATAGGTACCAAGTTAAACATGAAATTTGACTGATTCATTATCATTTAAGTAATTAAAATTAACTCCCAAATTAAATTGAATAAATAAATTATGTGATAAACAACTTTTGAAATATTAAAAATATCCAACAATCCTCCACATATTTCAAAAATTTTCAAACCAAATAATAAATTAACATCGTTTTAAAATATTGCCTGAGTCACTTTTGAGTGTGATGCATCAAACTGGTGTAGCAAGCTATATGAACCAGTGCTAGAATGATAAACTTAACACACAGTGAAATTGGTGTAGCAAGCTATATGAACCAAAGACACTTGGTGTATGTTAGCGGTCTACCACCCACATCACATCCCCACAATTCTCGTGTTACACGGTGTTGCGCATTTAGGCCGTGCGCGTGTCTTGTTTTCATGAGTGCTCTAGAGACCCGCCACGGTCTCATGCAAACAGCCCCACTTGACACTCATATAGGTGATTCCATCTAGTGTATGCTACAACCATACACCACTCATAAGAGCTTATGGTAATCATTAAAAGCTTTTAAAGCTTACCCCTCAACTTAATTTTAATTTAGCACTTCTCATAGCCATCATCATAACACATAGTAAATGGACAAAATAGTTTTAGTGCTAACATAACTAACAAGTAACTTGTTTTTACCCATATGAACCTTCTTCATGAGATCTCCAATCACAAAGGTTGGGTTCCCATTACTTGTCGTTTTTCAGTGGCATAGTTCATTCCTATCAATTTTCTTCCCAGGGGTTTAGTATACGGATCCGTTAATCACAAATATTAACTAAGACGTCTCAAAGTCAATTAATCTCATATTTCTTCAAGTTTATAAAATAAACTCGGTTTTCACAAAAATTTATACAAGTCTACTTAGATGCAACTAAGCGACAACTTATTCATCAATAAAATAAATCCACTTATTGATTTATTTCATTGGATCATATCCAATTAACGTCATCATTGTATTATTATCATACAATGGCTCACATCCAATTATAAATGGTTTCACAATGACATTCATGTACTTGATGAAAAAACATTTCCATTTTTTAATAAGAAATAACAGTAATGTTTATGCTCTATTTAACTTTACTCACTTGTGCTTCATGTTGTGCTCATAATATCCTTCAATCATCTTGTATTATTGGAGATGAAGAACATATTTTGAAGAACATGAAATCATATCAAAAGTTGCAGCCTTAATTATTCATATATCAAGAACACCAATACACTTCAAATTTTTCAATGGTATCTCATTGACATAAATAGTTCGATCAGCATGATAACCAGTGAGAAAAATAGCAAACCGCACCGGTGGCGTAGATGACCATCAATCTTGTTTCGCCGTAGTTAGAATTTTATTCAGCCATAATTCCTTAGATTGTTGTTGCGGATGACTGAAAATTAATAACGGACAAATAACCGGAGGCGTGTAACCACTGAACTAAGGAATTATCCGCAGGTATTGCGCAATTCTCCCAGAATACAACCGGTTCTTCTCGACGATAAACATGTCGAGGCTATCAATGCACGAGAATATCAACAAGGTCAGTAACTCAGGCACTTAGTAAATTATTTATTTTGAAGTAAAATTCTTGTCTTCTTTGATAAAAAACTCTCTTTATATGGTTGCTCAAAAACTGTATATATGCACTTCTGTTCAACGTAAAAGGTGGCCATATATGTAGCAGAAACGAGAATGGATTCTCTCAATTTATTTTTCCTCAATTTTCCTCAATTTTCACATCTCAACCATCAATCACCTTTTCCTCATTTCTTTTCAATTTAAATATTACTCTACATTTATAATCGAATGGTCTAAAAGCACACTTTATTTCCTCAATTTGTTTTTCAAATTGAGAGAACCCTTTCTCAGCAGAAACGGTTTTTCTAAAGCAGGTGCACGTACACATAATTTAAAATGTGTTAAATGATATGAGATAAGTGTAACTAAAATATGTGGATATCTCCTAAATAATAGGTACCAAGTTAAACATGAAATTTGACTGATTCATTATCATTTAAGTAATTAAAATTAACTCCCAAATTAAATTGAATAAATAAATTATGTGATAAACAACTTTTGAAATATTAAAAATATCCAACAATTTTTGCATGACAAACTTGATTCTCTCTTTAGTATTCCACACCTTTGAATAAAGATGATGATAACCCCTAATATAGTAACTCAATTTTTAGCTCATTCTTTATGAAAGACCGAAAGCAATTGGAAGGGCAAGACATATAAAATGAAGTATTGACATTCCAACTAGGTTGACACATCAACAATCCGTCAAACAACTACAGTCCCTCAAAAGTATTATTAATAATGAAAAAAGAAAAGATGGGGGTGTAAAATGTTAGGTTTGTTTGACTCTTCAAAATGGCATTTCGACATAAGCATCTCTTTTGTTTTCAGTTTTTACAAATAAAAATGACTTTTTTCAATTTCAAATGGTAAATTTTAATAAAAGTTTGCACATTTAATGCATTAAAAATTGAACTATTTAACTTTTTTAAAGAATAATTTCTTTATATAAAATTTTAAAGAGTTACTCGTTAACAAGACCTTTAAACATTCAATTTATAGTTTCTGCCTCCTTATTATCATCACCATTGGGAGCCTATCTCCATTACAAGTCTGGTTGGCATTGGATGCTAAAAGAAGGGAACTTTTGTCTTTGATATTGGAAAACCGTGTTGAAGTCATTTTGCTTTACTTTAAATCATAACTCAACAGTTTTTGGCATGGGGTATTGTTTGTGGTCCATCCAGCAAGCCAGAAATAGAATGTATATTATCAAATCAAGTAGCGGTGGTCTTGTTAGTTTTGCATCAAGTTTAATTTTTGTCTTGGAGATGATTTTTCTAGTAAGGTTAAGATTGTCGTTTGTCTCTATTGTGAATGATGTTATGGCTTTGCTTGTGTACTAAAACTTTGGATTGGTATGTGGTATATGTTTGGGATGGGTGTGTAATTATTGTGAAAATGAACCATCGAAAATGTGCGAAAGTTGGAACTTGTGATTGGAAATAAAATGGAATTAATACATTGGTCTTGTAGGACTTATTATAACTAAAGAATGGGAATTGAAAAAAGTGGGAAAAAAGTCTCACATTACTTAAAACATTCTCTTTAGTAGTGTGTATATATATTCTAAGGTGACTAATAAAGATGTGTCCCAAAAGATACGCAGTTTTGTAAACAGGAGACTCCGCACATCATGTCGATCATCACATGTGTGGGACGCCACTACCGTCAGACCAAATTTACGTCAAAATGATGTATTATTTTTTAGTCACAAAATTAACTAATTTTTTAATTAGTTAATTATGCAGGAATTTAATGACGAAATCAAAGAAATAACTAACCATTCCAACATAATTTTAATCTGTTTCAATTCCACTTAATTTCTATGTCCCCTTATTGATTTGTCTGTTATTCTTTGTTGTCAGCTCCATTTCAATATATGAAGAAGTCTTCTTCATTGGCTAACTAATAGAAACTTACGTAAAAAAAAGAGCCATAAACAACAAACAAATTCTCTTCTCCAATTTTCTTCACCTAAATAAATTTTATTTGTTTTTTGTATTTCATTAGTTATCGACTGATATTGTAGAATCAATGAATTAATATTGTTGCATTTGTATCAATTCGATATTGAGGGGGGTAGACCTGTAGTAGCATCATTTAAGAAGGTGTTACCTTTCTGATTGCAGTAATCCATCGATTCAGTTGAAGGTGGACTGTTTCATTCTGGAGGCATTGCGGTTGATTGTTTGCTTTGCACAATTTGAGCAATACCGCAAAACGTATTAAAGAGGGCGTACTGAACCGTGACTCGGTCAATAATTTCTTCTATCCAATTTTCAAAAATCTATTTCAATATCAAAAAAAACAATTTTAAGACGTTTTACAAAACTGCTATGGATACCGAAGAAGTTATTGGAAATTCGGTTGTTGGTGCAACCGAAAGACATTTTAAGTTTGAAGGTCTCCACTTCAAACGTTGGCAACAGAAAATGTTTTTCTTCTTAACTTTAAAAAAAGTTGTCCACATTTTGAATAGTTAAGAAGAAAAACGTGGACAATGCATGTTTATAAGGTTAAAAAAGAGGTTTTAACATCCATTTGGTGAACTACGTAAGATTATAAATTTGGTTGTACCACAAAATGGGGGGTCAGTGCTACGGTGAACCATCTTCACAAGTAATCCATCATCGACAAGTGATTAATATTACTATAACGGATACGAATTTTACAAAATTCATCGTTAGATTAAAAATTTATATCATATAGATCATCCATAAAAGAAATTAGAAAAATTGAAAATTATTTGATATGTTATTGAGAACTATAAAAATTAACGGTTTATTGAATACGCTTAAGGTTAATATGTCACAATAATATATCAAATGATTTTCATTTTTTCTAAAAAATCTTATGAATAATATATATGATATAAACTTTCAATTCATCGATAAATTTTTAAAAAAATTGTATTTGTTATATCATTAGTGCACCATAAACCATTTGGATCACTTCTCCATATTAAACTTTGGTTATATTATACTATTTGTATAACCGGTACTTCTATCGCACGGGACAAATTTGATAGATACTGCATTTTTTTATAGCAAAATGATTTATGAAAATAGCAATAAAAATTTATATCCTTCATATTATCAAACAAAAAATTACATTCCATTGGTACAATAGACACATAAAAAAAATTCTCAAAATGTGAATAGGATTTTTTAAGCAAAAAAGGAATAGGATGAAAAATATAATTTGCCTTTTTCTGACTTTCCATGCAGTTGAAATAAAAATATACAGTAAATTCATATACGAGTCTTGAAAGAAAAATTAATAAATATTAAAGAGAATGTAAAACTTCTTATGACGCTGATCATGACATATAAGTATATAACTCAATCTATTATACATGTGTTGAATGTGAATTAAAATACCAATTTAAAGAAACTTACACAATAGCAATGTGCAGGAAAATTATAAAAATTACGGTTTATTAAATATGTTTAATGTTAATGGGCCACAGTAATAAATCAAATGATTTTCATTTTTTTTAAAAAAAATCTTATGAATAATCTATATAATATAAATTTTCCGTTCAACGGTAAATTTTATAAAATTTATATTCGTTATATCATTAGTGCACCATGAACCATTTGGATCACTTATCCATATTAAACTTTGGTTATATTATACTATTTGTATAATATAACATTTTACATATTATTCCCTTCGGTATTATATATAAGTAAAAGTTGTTTTTTTAGATTCATTGAAAAAATGATGTATTTAGTCAATATTATAGACCACGTGGATTTAGATCCTTTCCAATTTTCTCTCTAAGTGTATGTTTGGTTTCAATTCTGGAATAGACAGAATTGATTCTGAACATGTAGAATTGATTTTGACTTGTTTTGTTTCACAAAAATAAAATTGATTTTGTGTCCAGAATTGATTCTACTTGAAGCTAGAAATCGTAGCTTCTAATTCTAGAATTGATTTTTACATTCAAAACATGAATATATTCTATCAAAATCAATTCTTGCCACCGCGGAACCAAACACACACTAATGTAATTTTAACCATTCAGTACCTGTTTGGTTCCACGTTTCACACTGCCAAACGCACGTTCAGAGGTGAAAACGCGATTCAAGAAATTACAAACATGTTTGGGTTTCATTTCAAAAAGCAATTCAAATGTCTAAACTCGATTCTACTTAAAGCTGTATTTCCTAGCTACCGCGTCTGGGCAAAATCAATTTTACAAAATCAACTTGTTTTATCTATTTTGCCCCTTCCAACAACATGACCATTTGTTGTTCTTCGGTTTAGTTTAACATTTGCTGGTTTATTTGCAACAATGGCTAATCTCTAGGTTAGAGATGAAGGAGTATTGGACTTTTCCTTGTTACAACCCGGCCTGTTAGTACAGTGACAAACCCATTTATTTATTGTTTTTGGCAAATGAGTATTCTGGTATAGTAGTGGTTTGGGTTCTAATTTATTTATTTTTCCATGAGTATTATGAGTATGACCAATGAGAAACTATTACTAAGTTTAATTTTAAATAAACAGTAAAATCCATTTTAGTAATTATATATTTAAAATCAATTTTGATGTAAAAAAATAAAAAATAGGTGAGAATCACTTTTTTTTTTTGGTACACAATGAGAATCACTTTCATATTATAATAAACAAATAGGCCAATTTTTTATTTAATTTAAATAATTATTATCTTTATAAATGAAATATATAGTTTTAAATACAATTAAAGCCTATTTTGGTAATTGCAGATCCAAAAGCAATTTTGATACAAACTATCCAAATAATATAAATGGATGAAAATCACTTTTATATAAAGAGTATGTTAAACAGTACCCCCATGACATTTGTTAAGCATATAAAAAATAGAAATAAAAAGTAAACTTAATATTGATAAAATAACTTTTTACATTTTCGATGCATTGAACGTACAAGTTTTGAAACAGAATTTTCATATTTATATGCTTAACTAGTGCCCCCGGGGGCACTGTTTAGCATTTTACTTATATAAATATATTCAAACATAAATCAATTTTACTCAACCCACTTTTAACTAAAATCAATTATGTCAAACTCAATTTTACAAAAATCAATTTTAGTTACCGCCAAACCAAACACACATTCATTTGTTTATTTTATCTCTCTTTTTAAGTATTATTTTATTTTTTATAATTTAACAACCATTAAATTAAAAAAATGATAGAAAACATTTGAGAGAAAAGTAAAAAGAACCACATACATCATTTTTTTGACGGATCTAAAAAAACTTTTGGTTATATATACGAGGAGGAACACTTGCTTAGATACAAACATTTGAATACAAGATTTGGACACACACATACAAATCAAAAAAATTAAAAGAAAAATAAAATTATCACATCAAGTCATATCGATTTAACCATTTTTTATTTATTTATTTTAGTTTCTTATAAATATACCTAACAAATAATATTTAGACTTATGCCCTATAAGTATTTCCTGAGAAAGGAGTAAATCATAAATGAATGAAAAATGAGAAGGAAGTTTAAGAAGAAAAAGGCAAAACGGAGGACAGGTGGATAGGTTGCTGTCGATGCTGGTACGATGTGGTCCCCACGTAGAAGCCACGCGTTCCGTCGATTTCAGCTGGTCAAGTGCGTGTCACGTGGGCCACAGTTTTTCTTTGTTTGGTTCCAATAGAAATGGGCCAAATGGCCCTGATAACCTCACCTACCCTACATTTCTCCTGGTACACGTGTCCAACTCTTAAATCTTGTTGAATCCACATGTAGGTGATGTCATCACTACCTTACCAGTAGTTTTTTTGGTAAACTAGAAAGAAAAAAAAAATTAAATTTAAAAACTGCAACCTAGTACATCTTCTTTAGTGAAACCATGCTGGACGTCAAATTATCATGTAAGCGATTTTTTAATCTAAAATAGGAAAATTTTAGGTTTCATCTATTTTTCTTTGTGAAACTTATTATATCCCGTTATAATTTAGAGTATTTATTTATCAATAATATATCACATAAATAAATATGTATGTGGGTAACACATATAAATAAAAATTGATAACAAGTTCCACGTGAAAATGTGATTTGTTTTGATTAGTTGGTGAATAAATATATTTAAATTATGAGTGATAGTTTAAATTATGATATTGAATAACGAAAGTATTTGGACTAAATATCATAGATCAAAAAGTAATTAGATTTGATTTAATGGTAAGGAGTTTGAGTAATGTGTTAGAGGTCATGAGTCTGATTTTATGTGAAAATCATTCATTTCAGAAGATAAAATCACGAAAAAACATAACAAAGAAAACTTAATGTGTGAAAACCATTTATTTATGTTGAAAAAAATGAAAGAAATATGTATAAGAGTGATTTTAGATCAAAAATACATTAAATCACTTTTTATATATGAACAATGAAGATTAAAAAAGTAGAAAGAAAGATAATTTTTCTCCCAGATAAAAAGTTAGGGTCGGTTATATTCTCAATTTCATTATAAATAAAAAATATATATATTATAGTCGAAATACATCGGTTATTATATATTAGTTCATGTACATTATCTGTTTAATAAACATAAAAATGAATTTTTTTTATAATAGAGAGGAGAGAGTGTATTTTTTTTTTCTCAAATAATTCAATGATTAGAAATTTCACCAGGTGTTTGATCTCCGATTTTTAACTCCTTCATAAATACTATAATTTTTATTTTTGATCTTAGAGGAAATAATAATCTACTGAAATTAAACTTACATAATTATGAGATCCCAAATTCAAACTCGAATCAAGACGTCCGTTCTAACAATTTCGGCATTTTTTTGTTAAGGCATTTTTGCTGGTTACTCTATCCTTTATAAAGTATAAACTATTAATATTTATAATTTAATTCTTTTTTACATGCACAAAAGTATATTGAATTCTGATTCTGTGCCAAAAAAAGTTTCATTTTTTCATCAATTTTACTCTTTAGTTACTTTTTTTTACATATATCTATCATTTTAATTTTTAAATAATCAAATAAAACTTTTTTTTGAAACTAATAATAAAATAAAACTTGATAACTTAATAATTTTCTATAGTATAAGTCAAAAAAAATAATTTTCTATAGTAGATAAGAGTGACAAGACCGGACACATATGCACTAGTGACTCATAAAGACCAAGACTTTTTTTTAGTGTTACAAATTACTCTTTTTTATTTATTTTTTATTTTGTTATGTTTTATTTTGAAAATTTTAATTTTCTGTTTTATTATTGGTGGTGTTATTAATTTCTGAAACTAAAAATTCAGAGAACTGTGTTTCTATTGTGCGCGTGAAACAGAGAGAGAAGAATCAGATTAGCCTCTTTGAATTTTCAATCACAATCACAATACTCAAAATTTAGGGTTTCCTTTTTCGTCCTTCCTCAGGTAACTCTGCATGCTTCGATTTAGCTTCTATTTTTCACCTGATCAATTTCATGGATTTTTTTTATTGCATGATTCGTTTATTTCTGAGTCTTGTTAAGGATTAGGGTTTTTAGGTTCGTTTTTTCGTGCTGAATTTTGGGGTTTTTTGTTTTTCTGTATTTGGGTTGAACAATTCTGTGTCTGCATGGCTTGTTTTGTGTGAATTATTGTACGGAATCACGAAAAGATTGGTTTTTTGTTTGATATGATAAAAGGGATTTTTCTCTGTACTATAGCTGATTGTGAATGTGGATAAAAGGGGTGAATTGGGTATTTAAGTAACAAATTTGTTGAAATTCTGTTAAACAGAGCTTAATAGGTAGTGTACGGATGTGTTGACCGAAAGTTAGAGTGCACATGTTTGTATATCCTATGGTTTCATGTGGTTCTGTTTGACCAAATATGACTTCAAAATTTGTGCCATAAGTGTTACTTTTATTCATCTTGTGTATATTCATATAGCTGTATGTATATATTAGTTGAGAGATGTTTTGTGTCAAGAGTTACTGCATATGTTTGTAACTTTTTGTTGGGTAAGAATATTTGTTAATCCTTTTTACTGTGATCATGATAAATTTCGCTGTGGATTACTGCATTTTGTGAGTGTGATTGGTCAGTTATCTTTTAGTATAAGGGATAAGATTTGTATATAAAGTATAATTGTAATTTTTGTAGGGATCTGAGGATATGCAACCCAAGTCTGAAACTGCAAATCAACTGAGATCAGATCCTCATTCCTTTCAGCCCAGTGGTGTTTATTCTGAACCTTGGTGGCGTGGTGCTGGATACAATCCTGTGGCGAAATCAAAATCGATGTCTGGTGCCAATTCCTCCTCTCTTGATTGCCCCAATGGTGATTCAGAATCTAATGAGGAAGGTCAGTCTATGTCCAATAGTGGGATGAATGAGGAAGATGATGATGCCGCTAAGGATTCACAGCCTGCTGCTCCTAATCAGTCAGGTGCTTTATTTAGAATATCATATAACTGTTTATAAACAATTAAATAGGGGGAAAGGAAAATAAACAGTTTGGCACTTTTAAACTAAATTTTATGAAAATTTGCCATTCCACCAAATATTATTGATTTAGAGGCACTGAAAATACAGTATTTTCTTTTCTTGGTAGGAAATTATGGGCAAGAGCAACAAGGAATGCAGAACACTGCATCATCTGCACTTACTATTCGCGAAGAATGCCTCACACACACTCCTCAGCTGGAACTTGTTGGTCATTCAATTGTAAGTCTTTGCCTATGATTTATTGCTTTCTTCTGTTTGACAAATTGCTATCAATTTTTTAACATAAACATTTTGTGCAAATATCAAATTCAAATCAGTAACTTTGTTCTGGAACACAAATCTTTGCTGATTCATGCATATTATTTCGATGGAAAATATGTTATTATAGAACTTGTAGTTGCATGCATTTGGACTGGATGGGACTCCTAGTATTCTTCATATTCTTTTGATGCAGGCATGTGCTACAAATCCTTATCAGGATCCATATTACGGGGGCATTATGGCAGCTTATGGTCACCAGCCATTGGTATGTGACATTAATCTGTTACTTCATTAAAGGTTCTTACCGCTTTGTTTTACTGTCTTGGTTAAAGCAGTGGTAATATTTGGATAACATTGTGATAATTAACCATATTTTTTTTACCATTAGGGATATCCTCCGTATATAGGAATGCCTCATGCCAGAATGCCTTTGCCCCTCGAGATGGCTCAAGAACCTGTTTATGTGAACGCCAAACAATACCAGGGAATTCTGAGGCGGAGACAAGCTCGTGCTAAAGCAGAGCTTGAAAGGAAACTCATAAAATCTAGAAAGGTACAAATTCGCAAGAGCTAATGCTTCTATATAATATATTTTTTTGGGATATTTATCATTTTATATGGAGGAAGACTTCTCTCTACCTTTTACACAATGTCATCTGATCGTTACAGGTTACTTGGTCTTCAGTCTTGAATTTTTTTATTAAATATATCAGTGTGCATGCAGTAGGTATCTTTGTGTATATGATATATACCTGTTGCCTATAAAGAGAAACAAAAATTGCTGCCAAAATATTAGCCTCAACAGTAATGCCTTTGATTTTTACAAGCTGTAATATCTATTGTATATTATTATTGTGCTGAATGACGATGGCAAAAGTCGGTTCTCTTTTATTTCATTAGAATTATCAATCATGAAATGCCTTCGCGAACAGCAATCACCCACTTCTGAAGCAAGCAACAACTTTTTTTGTTTTTTTTGGTACAAAGCAAGCAACAACTTCTAATTTAATGTTTAGAAGGATCTTCTGTTGGAGGCTCAAGGAAGTTATGATTGTATTCTTGTCTGCAAGAATTAAGCTGTAAAACATATGCACTCGGATGCAGACAGTGGAAATTATATTAGTGCACAAATGTCCAGAAAACTGGTATTTTAAAGTAGGTTTCTTTTATGATTTAACCACTTAAAATCTTAGTGGGTTTTACTCCAATTTTGCTAGTATATCTAGTCACCATATAAAATGAGAAAAGCAAATAAAACTTAATTGCTTATTTTCATAATTTTTTGCTTGCATGTGTCAAGAAAATGTTTCAAATGTCCAGGGTTATGTTAACATCTACTCTTTGCAGCCATATCTTCATGAATCTAGACACCAGCATGCTATGAGAAGGGCAAGAGGCACTGGAGGGCGATTTGCAAAGAAAACTGATGGGGAGGGCTCAAACAACTCAGGAAAGGATAATGGCTCTGGTCCAGTCCTATCATCACAATCAATTAGTTCATCTGGTTCAGAACCTTTGCCTTCGGACTCTGCCGAAACCTGGAATTCTCCCAACATGCGACAAGATGCAAGAGCATCAAATGAAAATGGTGGTGGCTCCTACCATAGTAACAGCAATGGTATGCAATCTTCAAGGTATCAAGGTGAAAGAGTGGATGACGGTGGGGACTGTTCAGGGCAGCTACGTGGAAGCATATCCTCGAACGAGGCATCGCAGAGGCGACTTGCAATTCAGTAGACCCCCCCTCCTGCATGGGGGGGATAGATGCTGAGGTTGGTTTTGTATATCCTAGTGATATATTTGGTGAATGAATACCTTACCTTGGTTATCTTCTTGGCAATATATATGCCAAGCGGCAAATCATTCTTGGCTTTTGTCCTTGTGTTTATGGTGTGAATGATATATTATGGGGGGAGAAGAGTGATGATTGGGGTATGTGATTTCAATCCTTCATTCTTTTCTCATTTTTGCATTTTGTACAGAGTTTTAGTGGGTAGAGAGTCAACTCCAGCTGATATGGATGGATCGTCAGGTCAGAAGACTGTGGAGAAAACAAACTCTTTTGATGTACCAAACTATCTTATTTCATGGGTTTTTGTGTACCTTAACCGGTTGGTTCTTAATGTTAACATGGAACATCATTATAAGAGAATCAAACATGCATCTAGTTCTAGTCACATTATTTGTTGGCTCTGATTTCAATTTATAGCAAAATTTAGCTCATCGTCTTTCTTGCGAAACAAACAGTTACGGATATTCATCCCCGACTGGCTTTTGTTTGATTTATTTATCCGTTTCCATTGTAAAAAGTGGTCACTTGAGTTGAAGCTCATATGTTAATACGTTACTGTATGACATACATTTATCCCTTTTTGATATGATTCGGAATTATTTTTGTGCCTATTGTGAGGGATGGTTTGTTGATCTTATAGAAAAATTACTATTTGAGTACTGATATTTTCTTAATGAACATGTTAACTATGGTTAGATGACTCGTCAGACAATAAAGATTTAACCTTTCTTTTAACAACATGAAAACTATATTTAAATTTTTATTCTCGTCAAGTTAACTTTTGTTATGTCAGTAGTCCTCAAAGGTTGTCTTTTGATGTCTTTATTTTGATAAAAAGTACGTCATGGATAGAGATGGAGATAAACGCAAATGATGTCTATAGTTTGATGAATATCTAGATAGATTCTATGAATGTGTGGGTAGGAATCTATGTACTTGTGTTTGTACTCTATGGTTACTTAACTCCTATATGTACTCAGTTATCTGCATTTCTACTAAAAATAAATCAATCAATTAAAAAATATCATATTTTAACAATTAAAAAAGTTTTCAAAATGTATGTACTTGTATCCGTAATGTGAATTTCTCATTGTGCGTATTTTTTATGGGTATCCATCAAACATGAGTCCAATTCTCATTTGATACATTTTAAATAACATTCATTTTATTGTAAAAAAAAAATCATTATAAAATGGATGAAATAATATTTTACATTTATTTTCCAAAATAATTGAAAATGGTTCTCCAACAAATTTTGACCGGTTAAATAATAAATCATCATAGAACAATATTCAAGTTTTATTAGAAACTAAATTTAAACTTGAGAGAAATGTAATTTATAGGGACTGCAAAATGAATTTAGTACATATGACAAAATATGAGATTGATTATTTTCATTTACTTGATGAATGAAGTACAAGAGAAGAGTATAGTTTTGAACAGATTTTGAAGTAGAAAGCAAATAAAGCAGATAAGAGGTCATTAAAACAAAATACACATGATTGTGGCTATAGGGTTTTCGTGATGGTGATGAACAAATTTTGTAAATCTGCAAGGTAATAATATTGGTTTCATTGTATATAATTAGGGGTATTTTTATAATTATAACAATCATTCCTAGGAATATACATTGCAAGCCAAACATAGTTTAGTTATTCCTTGGAATATTTTAAGAAAAACTGTCCAGGAATCAAACTGCTAACCAAACACATTTTTTTCTATTTTCCTGCGAGTTAGGTTCCTAGCTTTAGGTTCCTGAGAAAGTTGTTCGTGGGAGTAAAATTCTCAACCGTGAAACAAACGCACCCTAAGAATAAATTTGCTGGTTAACTTTACTCATACAACAATATTCAAGTCTTTTTCTTGATTTAGTTTTTCTTTTGTTTATACAATATTCAAGTTTCCATAAGCATTTTAACACTTCATGTTGACTACAAATTGTAGGCTTATTTTATCTGTCATTGTCACCCCTTCAGCACAAAGGAGGGGAAAGATTTTCGTTTAAGAATAAATAAAAAGGGAGAAGATCAGAAGAAGTTAATTAGAGATATTCGTTTTTAGTTAGAGGTAAGATGTGATTTGATTAATGGAAAGAGGCATTGATTTTAAAGTATTTAAGCACACCATACTACCCCTTCAAATATCTTAAGTCCTAAAAAAATCTTTCCATATTGGAGAAGAGTCAAATTCTAGTTCAAAGGGAATGTTGCTCCTCTCCTCCCTCCAAATAAGAAAAAAAAACACACAAAAAATAATATTTTTCTCAACTCGTTTTTTTGGCAAGACCTCAACTCTATTTCCCCCAACCCTCCTACCATTTTATTCTAATTTCCAAACAAAGCCTGAATGAGATGTTTCTTTTGCCAATTTTGACCTGCGCCGCAAGACACTTGTCGTGTACATCAGTAAAAAAAAAAATATATTATAAAGCATAATCATGCGAGAGATCAGCCTGTCAGCTGCGGTGGCGAAGGAAAACATAATCCTTTAAAAAGCGTCAATTTGAAAACGAACCACTTTTACTGTTATTATTTCACACATGGTACTTTTACACTCAAATAAAAAGGAAAATTGTGATCTAGTCACTACATATATTTTAGGTATAAGATTACCCATTAATCATATTGTATATCCTCCTCACCTACATCCTCTATGTTATCAATGACTTCTTCCGTATTATATTGTTCCGAGAAAGATTTTTCATCATTACCATCAGTTGGAGCTTCATGCCCCGGTCCTGTCGTGCTGCCTTGTGAAGCAGCATCAGCGGACCCTGTAGCATTAGTCGCATTCTGTTGCTTGTCCATCATCCCAGACAAAGCTAAACTAGGAGACCATTCGAGAACATCATCAATGATGTTAGATACTCTCTTTTGATACCTGCAGAAAGACCAAAGCAACAAGTTATAAGAGCTAGAAAGAATAATTGCGAATAGTTTTCCATTTATGGGGGGTACTATAGATCCAACCAAATAGGATTTTAAGCTGATAGTGAGCACGATTATTCTCTTCAAATATGTTGGAAAGCTATAAACTCATTTAGAATGTTTAGGACATACCTTGCTCTTGCAGCTTCATCAGGAGCATGATGCCTCAGCAGTAATATGAACAGCACAGCCACCACAGCATAGAAAATCCTTGTCGTCCACTTAGGCCTTTCCTCTTCATCTTTCTTTGGCCAAAATCTGAACAACTCTCGCAGTGTTGCTTCCTCAGCAAGGATGTTAGGGAAAAACCAGATCCGCTTTCCAACAAGAATATATAGAACGCCAAATATTGTACCTCTTACTACAATGTTAAAAAAATATTCATGAGGCCCAAGAAAAGGGTACAAAATGCACTTACCAAACAGATTTTAACAAAATTAACAACTTATTTTTAAGGACTAGGTACACGGTGAAGAAAATACTTTATTCCTTGATCATTTAAGGGGAACTATTAGGTATAGGAGTCCAAAAGTACCATGCATTGGACTAATGCTGACCAGGCATTTGACATGGAAATAGTAATATATATGTAAACACATCTTTTTAATCAGGCATATATTTTGCAGCAGATATATCTTTTGCCATGCCTATTGCCATTATTTTAAAAAAAAAATGAGGGAGGGGGTGGGGGGGAATCTTTTTAATCAGTTTATTATTGAAAAACACCAAATTCACTTTCCTCTTTCTTCCTTCATCTAGGGAAATCATAATGAAGACACGAGTCTTTTATATTATTATATGCTCCCGTATGATAAACAAATAAACGTCCTAGAGATCAACCTAAAATTCAATTTCATCTTCCTCATATAAGAGCAAATTCTCTAAAATCTTAGTTGTTGCGTGGTAGGTTGACTTCAAATCTCCTAATGTGCAAACTCTTTTCTCTTCCATTCATATAATTACATATTCGTAAGAAAACGAATAAATATTGTAATTGTGTATACATTGTGTAGTACCACAACATATAATAGAATTGGCTTGAGAAAATTGAAATTTTGAAACAGTCCATAAGGATATTTATATACAGAAGTGAAGAAACTAGGCAAGACCAATCAAGAATCCAACAATATAGAAAAGAAAAACTTACTCAAAAGTAGAGTGAGGATGAGAAAAAGGATCCCAGCACATGAGTAAAGTATTAATAGCTTGCAGCTATGAGGGTACACGGGAAATAAGCAAATAGCCAATGTTAACACAGGCCAGAAGAAGGATAGGAGTGTCTGCCAAAGTGGGTGACGTTTTACAAATGTCCATGCAAAAAAAGCATCATTTTCAGAAAATACTTGTTCCTGACAAAGATAATAAGACTGTGTTAGATTCAAACACAAAGACAAACCCAATTACTTAAACTACAGAAGTGTAAAAACCAGGACAGTATGCTAATATTAACATAGACCATGCATATAAACTACATAGATAGATAGCTCAAGATGATCGATCATATACATCTTCAGTAAAGTTTAAAAATGTCTCCTTTATTCTTATTATTCTTATTCAAGAGTAAAAACTACCATCGAGTCAAAATCAATTTTCATGATACAAATATAATTTTCTCAGCATAACATATGGTGCAGACTAAGTGCACATAGATATCACAAGTATTAATAAAAAATAAATGATAATTTGAATACAAGAAACAGATACTCATTGATTCAAACATACATATACATGATAAAACCAAAAGAATAATACGGACACAAAGAAAAGAGTGACCGATAATTTGGTTTATTAGATCATCAGGTCATCCTTTCTCACCATGGCACAAGTAACCATGTTAGGCAGAGGTAAAACTACAACCATTACATTGCAAATTGCAACACAACGATTACAGCAAGAAAAATTACTTACAGGGAAAATTTCTAGATGTGCAGGCCAAGTAGACAGCTTTTTCTTTCCAGGACGAAGAGTTTTTACCACACGATCACAGCGAACTAAAAGATTTTTTCCAAGTAATATGTTAGCAATGTCCTCTGTTTCTAAATTCTTGTCTGATTCCAAAATGTCTTTAACCTCCGGATGATTTTTCAAGAAGTTCACAAAATCTTTCCCTCTAAAATACTCGACCCGTGTCTCCTGTAAAACAGCCCATCTAGAAACCAACTCCTTATGGTCTCTCACCTTCTCAGCAAAAACCTGATACACATCCTTCTTCACAGCTTGTTTCTGTAAACAAAAACATCCCAACAACACTGTCACAAAATAACACAAACATCCTTTGCATGTCAAATAAAAATTTTAAAAAATAAAAAAAATTATACAAATACAAAGCTCAATTAATGATCTAGTGCAAAGGGTATATCAAGGTTTAAGAAAATCACAGATTGACATAAAACCTAAATGATTTATAATTTCACATCTAAACAGATCAAATATCATGTTAATTAGAACTATGCTACAGTTTCAAGTTCCCCCAATTAAAAAAATAATATTTTTAGCAAAAATCCTATCTAGAAGAGCAAAATGGTGTTTGAAAATAAGCTCAAAATAAGATTATCATACACACAACAAAAAAAAAAGCCAAAAAGGCTTTTTTTTGTTAAAATTAATGCAAAATATGCTAATTGTTGTTGTGTGGTATCAAAATTTGTAATGAGCAAAATAGTGAAATTGAAACTGGTGAAAAACACAGAAAATGAAATTGAAATTGAAATTTCGATCTATGATGTTAAATGGAGTAGAAAAGACGTTAAGTTGAATTAAGTTAACAATCAGTGAAAAGCGGAGATATGAGGAATTGAAAACCCTAGAAAGAGAGAGACCTTCGGAGGGGCGTCGGAGGTGAGATCTGGTGCGGAGGAACGTCGCACGCGCTTCTTCTCAGCCGCGCCTCCTGATGATTTCTTCATTTTTCTGTTGCCCTATGATTTTTTCTCTCTTATATTTGTTTTTAGTATCAAAGTTACATTATACAAATATTAATTGAGTGTAGTTACTTTATCTTAATAATTTATTATAAACATTTTTATCAAATTATTTATTATTTGGTCAAAAAGAAATTAAATTTGATGTTGCATTCAATTAAAAGTTCTTTTTTAGTGAATTAAAATTGTTTATTGAATGGATGAGTTATGTAAAAAAATTCAATTAGCGTAAATCATCGTTTCGTGAGTTTAACTCAGTTGATAGAACATTGCATTATAAATACAAGGTCGGAGTTCGAACACTAATCAACTCACTTATCCACCATGCTTTTCTTCCACTACATTATTTTACTTCACCTCACAATTTTTTATGAAAGATGAAATCAATCTTATTAATTATCAATATAAATTTAATTTATATTTTTTTTATAAGCAAAATTAATTTACACTAACAATGATATCTTTTAAACTCTTATTATAACTGCTATTAAATGAGTTTGTTTGTTCTTTTTATCTTACCAAACATTTCTTGTGTTGTTGGTTGAGCTATTAATATAATATTTATAATAAATAATTGAACATGTCCCGTGAATTTAGTTTAATTGGTAGGACAATGCATTATATATATATAGGTTATTTGAGTTTGAATTCCGACCATTTAACTTATCCATCTTAAGGTTGAAATATGTAGATGTAGTCATTAGACTACTTAACCAAAAAAAGAAATTATTGAATATAATTAATTTTATACAAAGTTTCTCTTTATATTAAGTTTTTTTTTTACCACTCTCTTTATATTAAGTTGTTTTATTTTATTTTTTTGACAATCTCTTTATATTAAGTTGATATCTTCGTATTTTTGTTTAATATTTATATATATATTATTGGACTGTAGTAAAAAAATGATACTATTAAACTTTACTTTTTATTCTGGTATTGATTTTTTTTTATAGACAAAGTTGAAAGCATCCTTAAAACTCAGATATATTTGTAATATTTTAGGTTGCAATTATTGAATTAAGATAAAAGAGTCTAACATGACAGTACAATGTTGTTAAATGTGTCTATATATACTGCTAGAAGTGTCATATATGAACATGTTGGACTATTATTTATTAGGTAGATTTTAGGATCCATCATCACTTATAACATGAATACGATGGATCACTTGTCAAACCAAAAAAATGAATACGATGGATCATAAAGATTTGATTTGTATTTCTATGTATTTTTGGTCTAATTATTTTTTTTACCTGTGTATATGTTAAAATATTTTTATTTTTACACAGTTATAGTAAATATTTTTTATATAATTGGTTATTATTTCTTAATAACATTATTGCAATATTGTTGACTGTCATTATCATAATAACAAAACAGAATTTTCTTTAGTTCAAAAATTTGATGGATATAGTAATTAACAAAAGTTTTTCAAACTTATTGCCAAAAAAAAAAAAATTATTCAAACTTTCCCTGAAAAAAAGAAGTCATTCACTTAAGGAAAACTAGATTTACTAAAATTGTTTGTGATTAAAAAAAAAAGTTATCCACCATATAATTAAAAATTGTTATTCAAACTTTCTTTTGAAAAAAATGTTTATGTTTAATGTTCGGTTTATTTGAAATAGAACAACTACCTTTCGATAAAAAGAATCTATAAAATGTGTAAAAAAAAATGCTACAAAAAGCCACAAAATGTTCGGATTATTTCAAATAGAACAACTACCTTTCAATAAAAAGAATCTATGAAATGTGTAAAAAAAAAATGCTACAAAAAGCCACAAAAAAACTTATTAATTTTCTATTAAGAAAAACTCAACTTCAATTTATTTCCTTACTCGGAAAAACAAAACTCTAAACTTACGAACTAAATAATAATATTTCTCAGCGCTTAGTAAAAGTAAAAAAGATGAATTTATATTTCTTATAAAAGATAAATTTACTCCCGTCAAAAAATAAAAGATAAATTTACATTCACATAAAAAAAGATAAATTTATATTAGATGTTAATAAAGAATATTCCTTTGAATATTCTAGTTCTGTAGTTCATAAAATTTTTCAGTGTGATTTTCAATTTTAAATAATAAATATTGGAGTAGAATGAACCTTTTCAAACTGTTTTATATTGAACTATTTAAAATTTAAATTAAAATAAATTTAAAGTAAAGTGATTTGATTTATACAATTTTATGAGAAAAATAAATTTAATAAAATTCATCTTGTGTAATTGTAAATTTAATAACATTCTACAATAATTTACAATTAGCTATCTACATTCTACATCTTCTTTGTCTCTTTTCCATTCTCTTCACATCCTCTCCCACTTTGCCTTCCATCTATCTCCCGCGGAATTCAATTCAATATTTCCTAAAGCAAATCCAAGCATCTAGTTAGCAATAGGATTAAAAGCTTAATTTAATACAAAAATACAGTAAAATTTGTATTAAAAGTTAAACATTTACGGTGAATTAATCATTAGTTGATTCAGTGGTAATTGATGCTTAGGGAGAATAAAAAAAGTTGAACAAATTTTTCAATAAAAAAAGTTTTAAAAGAATATATGATAGTACATTTGACATTTACTCATCCAGTTACTATCGAAAAACTAAAAATAATGTAATCAAAATGTAATATATTTAATCTCTCATTGATCAATATTATTATTTCGACACATCTTTAGTCGTTGTATATATGTCTGAGAAAAGTAGAAGCAAATAAAAAAAATAAAATTTGGACACTTACCCCGACACGTTTGTACGAGTGTCTTATAGGTGTCGGACACCGATTTAAGGAGTGTCGGAATAAGGGAAAATTTGTTTTTTTGGACACTTCTTCGACACGTTTGTACGAGTGTCGTGCGGGTGTCGGACACCGGCACATGTTGGACACCGACACGTGTCGGACACCAACACGTGTCGGACAACGACACATGTTTGACATCGACACGTGTCAGACACCGCGACACGTCTAATCATAAAGGTGTCGGTGCTTCATAGGCCAGAACCGACTCCCAAACCAGATTAAACCAGATAATTTTATTTAAATAAAGTGGCGCGACTCCAAATGTTTGTCAATGGCTATACATGCCACGTCATCCAAAAATACACAGTCAAAATCTAAGTTAGCTACCGAGGGGGCAAAATAAGAAATTTTGACATTGCAATGTTGAATTTGAAGAAAAAAAAATTAGACACAAAGGTAAATCAAATCTCGCTAATTTTATAAGAAGAAAACTCAAGGATATAAAGTATTAATATTTGTAGTCTTTGTGAGCTTAACTCAGTTGATAGGGACATCACACTATATGTGAAGGAGTCAGAGTTCGAACCCGGATACTCCACTTATTCACCTTTAAGGTGGATTTTCTAGCCACTAGACAACTTAATAAAAAAAAGTATTAATATTTGGAACTTTAAAAACCATAATAGAACCCAAAAAAAAACTTAACAAACCAAAGTAAAATTTTTAAAAGTAACTTAATAGACAAAAAATGTAATTTATTTTCCAATTTACATTTAACTAAACGGCAAAAAATTATTAATCTCTAGAGTAATATATTAATTTTTTTCAAAAAAGGTACAATATATCATAACTTATAATATATTATAATGAGATTGGATGATTATGTTTATACTTAGTAGAAGTTATGCCTTATGCTATTGTAATTTTTAGGGTTCAATCTTAAGTGTTGTAAGATCATATATTGAGAGATCGTGGAGTATGTGGTATAGACTATGATTTTCACAATGTTTTGGATGATTTTCGTGATATGATTCAAACTTTTAACTTTAGCAATTTTATTAGAAAGAACATTGTCCCCCTAAAGCCCGACATATTTTGGTGAGTGTTCTCTTTGGCAAAATTTCATGATATGGAGGATTTTCTTTTAGTTATCCCCATCTTGATCTAGGGATGTCAATGACGGGACAAGGATTGAGCGGAAAATATTTTATCATTTCTTGCCTCATCATCTAAAGTGTTCCCAGTCCCCATTTTTCACTTCGAAGAGTATTCTTTTTCCATCCTCATCCCCATGGACCCACATTTTTCAGTAGAGATCCATCAACCTTAAAAAATGTATCAAATTTCTATTTTTTTCAATCAAACTAGTTGTAAAAAAAATAGTAAAACTTAACAATAAAACAAATAAAAAATTTGTGAGTCGTGTGATAGTAATAAACATCATATATAAACAAATGTATACACATATTGTATACAAAATATATTTAATCTCTCATTGATCAATATTATTATTTCGACACATCTTTAGTCGTTGTATATATGTCTGAGAAAAGTAGAAGCAAATAAAAAAAATAAAATTTGGACACTTACCCCGACACGTTTGTACGAGTGTCTTATAGGTGTCGGACACCGATTTAAGGAGTGTCGGAATAAGGGAAAATTTGTTTTTTTGGACACTTCTTCGACACGTTTGTACGAGTGTCGTGCGGGTGTCGGACACCGGCACATGTTGGACACCGACACGTGTCGGACACCAACACGTGTCGGACAACGACACATGTTTGACATCGACACGTGTCAGACACCGCGACACGTCTAATCATAAAGGTGTCGGTGCTTCATAGGCCAGAACCGACTCCCAAACCAGATTAAACCAGATAATTTTATTTAAATAAAGTGGCGCGACTCCAAATGTTTGTCAATGGCTATACATGCCACGTCATCCAAAAATACACAGTCAAAATCTAAGTTAGCTACCGAGGGGGCAAAATAAGAAATTTTGACATTGCAATGTTGAATTTGAAGAAAAAAAAATTAGACACAAAGGTAAATCAAATCTCGCTAATTTTATAAGAAGAAAACTCAAGGATATAAAGTATTAATATTTGTAGTCTTTGTGAGCTTAACTCAGTTGATAGGGACATCACACTATATGTGAAGGAGTCAGAGTTCGAACCCGGATACTCCACTTATTCACCTTTAAGGTGGATTTTCTAGCCACTAGACAACTTAATAAAAAAAAGTATTAATATTTGGAACTTTAAAAACCATAATAGAACCCAAAAAAAAACTTAACAAACCAAAGTAAAATTTTTAAAAGTAACTTAATAGACAAAAAATGTAATTTATTTTCCAATTTACATTTAACTAAACGGCAAAAAATTATTAATCTCTAGAGTAATATATTAATTTTTTTCAAAAAAGGTACAATATATCATAACTTATAATATATTATAATGAGATTGGATGATTATGTTTATACTTAGTAGAAGTTATGCCTTATGCTATTGTAATTTTTAGGGTTCAATCTTAAGTGTTGTAAGATCATATATTGAGAGATCGTGGAGTATGTGGTATAGACTATGATTTTCACAATGTTTTGGATGATTTTCGTGATATGATTCAAACTTTTAACTTTAGCAATTTTATTAGAAAGAACATTGTCCCCCTAAAGCCCGACATATTTTGGTGAGTGTTCTCTTTGGCAAAATTTCATGATATGGAGGATTTTCTTTTAGTTATCCCCATCTTGATCTAGGGATGTCAATGACGGGACAAGGATTGAGCGGAAAATATTTTATCATTTCTTGCCTCATCATCTAAAGTGTTCCCAGTCCCCATTTTTCACTTCGAAGAGTATTCTTTTTCCATCCTCATCCCCATGGACCCACATTTTTCAGTAGAGATCCATCAACCTTAAAAAATGTATCAAATTTCTATTTTTTTCAATCAAACTAGTTGTAAAAAAAATAGTAAAACTTAACAATAAAACAAATAAAAAATTTGTGAGTCGTGTGATAGTAATAAACATCATATATAAACAAATGTATACACATATTGTGTGAAAATATAATTAAAAATAATTTATAAACTACTTAAATATATTGTTATTTTAACAAAGTTTTCGGGGATTCGTCCCCGCAGAACGGAGGGTAAAAGGTCAATGCTAAACGGCTGTGGCTAGTGTATACTATGTAGTGACTGTCAATAACACTAAAATTAAATGAGAAAATCTGTAAAATTTAATAAAACTTTAAAAATTAAAATTAAATGGAGAAAATCTTTAGCATCCGTTTAATAGATGTAATGGTGATGCTATTAGCGTCCATGCCGACACTAATAATTTGAAGCTACAATCCATTAAATAAAGAATAAATTAAAACTACATGAATCCGAAGGAAGATGACAAGAATACCCTCAATTTTCCTATCCTGAATTTGACAAAATACCAAATGGAAAATGCACCACTTGTTACCATACAATAAAATAATAATAATTTAAAATATGTATAATGTCCCTTTCATACTGTGGCTAAATCTATAACATTATCTTTATTTCCATTGCTTCTTGTGTCTTGGATAATTGAGTGAGTGAAGGGTGAAATTCCATTTATATTCAAATGATGAAGCTTCTTTGCATCTATAAGCAACCACCATCTCTTTTTGCATCACTTTCTAAACAATTATTACATAATAATCAACAAGGCATATTCAAAGAAAAAAGGCTCATAAAAAACCCTTCTTCATTTTCATCATGTTGCATAGTTCATGCGTTGAAGGAAGATTCAAAGCCATATGAGGTAGATCCAGAGAAGGCTAAAGAAGCTCTCAAAGAGCTTGACCAAATAATCCAATCTGTCCCTAGTAAACAAGTTTCCCCTCCAAAACTTTGGGGTACTTTCTCTTACTTTCATTCTCAAATATTGCTAATTCTTGTAGTGTTTTTAAGACTTTTATACTAATGGTTCTTGTGAATGAACATGTATGTAGTCATGCTCAATTGCAACATATAATTGAGGAAAATGTTAACTAGTGTTTTTAAGATATTGTTTAAGAATTACAAAATATGCCTTTCACATAGAAAAATGATATAATTTTGACTTTGACATATATTTGACTTATAATTTTAAAATAAAAATTTCTTTTATAAATTTTTTAACTAACATCTTTAGGATCGATATTGTTAGCATCAACTCATTTGTATGTATTTTATCTTATTTTATATATCGTGAACATTTTGACTATGTAACAAAAGTTTTTAAGGAACTCACCCAAAAAAAAGTTTCCAAGAAAAAAATAAACAAAATTTATTAAATAAAATTGAGTTGGTTAGAAATAGGTCTACTCCTTAATCTCTCTAAAGTGAAATTATATTAAAAAGTAGATAGATCCACCATATAAAATAGACCAAAAAGAATAAATATTTGGGGATCTACTCATTCTGAAGGGGATATGATGTGAGTGGAAGCACACTTACAAAGTTACAATTTAAATAGCAAAATTAATGTCTGTTTTTAGTGTGAAACACATGATTCAAAAATTAAAATTAATAGAATCAAACTCTCCACCGGTAGAGCTGTCAAAATAGGCTATTCTAAATAAGCTGGTCCAAAAAATTCGAATAATTTCCAGGCTTTTTAGTCCGGCCCATTTAAGTTCGCTTAAAATATGTGCTAACTCGAATGGGTTGCGGGTAGCCCGAAGTCCGAATAAATTATAATTAAAAAGCTTACAAAAATAAATTATAGTTTTTATGTTACATTTTAAGTGTTAATTTTTTTTTCTTCATTTGGACCAATTCAATCTTATGTTTTTTTAAGCAATCTAACACGTGAACTTAAATTTAAGATGTTGTTGATTTGTTTTTGTATGTGAATTAATATTTCTAAGTTCTATTGTGTTGCATTTATATGTGAACTTAAATATGACTAACTCAATTTCTTTAGTTTTCTATGTTTATATTTTTTAATTTAAATATGTTGAGTAGGGGTAGCAAAACGGTCTGAGCCCGCCAGGCTGACCCATTTAACCCGCCATTTGGGGCGGGGCGGATTGAGGTTTTCAGCTCGGTACCTTAAGTTGGCCCGCCCCGCCTAGCCCGCTTAAAAAACGGGGCGGGGCAGGTCGGGGCGGGCATGCCCTCGGGCTTTGTTACCTTTTTTTTTACTTAAGATGAAAATTGTCTATCTTATCTCTTAAGCCCAATCCAATAATTTTGTTGTTGTTGTTTTTGATAAAAAAAATCTGAAATTTTATTAATTTATTTCCCTTATAAAGTTTTTTTCCTTTGATACTAGGGTTTACAACTTTCCATTTGTTTATTTCCATTGGTAATGTGAAGTTGTTTTAATGGTTTTTTACCTTAACATTGATGGTATTGTGAAGTTGTTTTGTTTTTGCTATCGTTGAAATTCTATTACACGCTCTTAAAAAAAATTATTTTGTCGGCTTCTTTGATCGAGCAAATTAATTTTGTAACTATATTAAATCCAAATTGTAATTAAAAAAATAAAACAGTTTGGCGGGCCGACCCGTCAACTCGCCAATAAACGGGGCGGACATGAGTTATCAACTCGGACACCTAAGTTGGCCCACCCCACCCCGCCCCATTTTTTAGCGGGCTTTAGGCGGGGCGGGGCGTCCACTTTTCCACCCCTAATGTTGAGTTTATGGAATGAAAGAAAAATAACATTAATACTATTTATTTTAATTCAGTACTAATAACTAATTTTTTTTTAAAAAAACAAAACGGACCGGCCCGAAAACCCAACTGGCCGTTTAGGGCTCGGGTCGTATTTTTGTAGCCCATATTTTAATCAGAGATTGTTAGCCTGATCTGATAGAATCCGAAGCCCGTCCGAGCCGGCCCGTTTTGAGAGATCTACTTTTAGGCATAGTTTTTCTTATTCCCCACGTTGAACATTTTAATTTCCAAGAACAACTATGTAACATAATAGGCAGGCCCGTCTCTGAGTTTTTGGAGACTATGTGTGAAAATTAATTGTGGCCCTTTAATAAATAATGTAAAAAAAAAAAAAAGAACCTGAAAATAGAAGGCATTGAGGGAAAAAAATAGAACCTGAAATTTGTCATTGTTATTGATCGATTCTGCAGCGTTGGAGTTGAACCACATAGATAACATTGAAGTTGAACGAGATAGACATCATTGTAGTTAACTGGTAAAAAAAAAATTAAAAGACAATTAGCAAATAAATTAGCAACATAAAAAATTAACATAAAATTTCAAGTGCATTTTCAAACAAACTGGGCCTGCTGATATGCAAGTTGAATCAAATTGGGCCTAGCATTGGACTTTCACAGTTTAAATAAATCTTTTAAGTTTTCACCCCTTTATTTACTAATAGTACCTACTATATAAATTTTTCTTTTGAGGTCTTCACTTTTTTGAGGCCCAATGCCATGGCTCATGTGGCAAATGGGATTGAGCCGGGCCTGATAATAGGTGACAATAATTTTTGAAGTACTTAATTAATCTTTTTAAATTAATCTTTTGTGATAATGGTACTTAATTAAACTTGAACCATTTTTTTTCAAAATTTTTGCAGTTTCAGAAGTGAAGCCTACAAGAGAGGAAACGATAAGTGACAGCAGTGGTAAGCTAGAAATTTCAGAGTCATTTCTTGCACTTCTAGCTGGTGGACTTGTTCTCTTTACTATATTTTACAATGTACTATTTATTACTGTAATTAAACCATCCATTGATGGTCCAATGTGAATTCAAAATTAATATATGTGATGTGAGGGAGAAGAAGCATATTGAATAATTTACACCACACTTAGTCTTATCTTATACATATAAAGTGTAGATTTTGATGTTACAAAATAAAATGTAGATTTTGAACTATATATCATTTTTCTCATGACCATATTGTTACTCAGTCACGCATGTTGCTAAGATTTTATTTTTGACAGAATAAAACTTGATGACAACATTGAAATCATCTTTGGAAAAAGTATTATTGTATTGGAAAATTTTAGAGACTAGTGTGATGAAAATTGTAATGAAAATTGAAGATGCAGATAAAGACATTTTTGGTGCATAAAGACTTTAAATTATTGTCCTCATGAACCTAGTTCAATTGGTAAAAGACATTGTATATTTGTGTAGGGACCGAAGTTCGAATTCGGTATACCCACTTATTCACTTTTAAAGGGTGAATTTCTAGTCGCTAAGCTATCTGAAAAAAAAGACATTAAGTTATTAACATTTAAGAATTAAGATGGCCTAATGTTATTTTAAATTAACGGTTCACATTATTGCCATTTTTTTAAAAAAAACTGTCATAAAATAGATATATTAATCAAGAAATCTAACCGAAAAATTAATCGAGTTAGAATTTATTTGAGAGTGAATTATAAAGACAAGACTTAATTTATTGGTTTATTTCATAAAATGTACATGCAGGTTGCTGTTACTCTCAAGATGAGACATTTTTTATTTATTTAGAAATGTGTAAAATATAATCTTTTAATAATAAAATAATTGCCTCTTTGTAACAGCAACATCGCATAAAAGCAACACTACATGTAAGTTTTGTCAATAATAATATAAAAGTTATGTTCAATCGTGTCCCTAAAACATTAGTTAAAAAATTTTGTATTA
Source organism: Trifolium fragiferum (assembly GCA_954870985.1). Taxonomy (NCBI): domain Eukaryota; kingdom Viridiplantae; phylum Streptophyta; class Magnoliopsida; order Fabales; family Fabaceae; genus Trifolium; species Trifolium fragiferum. The sequence goes on from OX940794.1 coordinate 8,511,287, forward strand.
AAATTGATTTTTATTACAATTTTTAAAAATTAACTACATAAATTTTAAAATAATTTTATTTTATTTAGTTTCTTAATAAATGTCTCAAGGATACTTGTTAGCATTTTTCATAGTAATATAATTCATGTAACAACTTCATTTAGTTTAGTAAGTCGTGACGATAATTACATTTAGAAAGTAAAAACTAACATAAGTTTTATGAGTGGTCTCCATGAGAATACTGGATACTCGAGTATTCTTCATGTTGAAATCTTGGCCTCGAGGCATGAAATTCCGAGCAAGTTGAGGATAAATTGAAGAGTCGACGTGCTGCCTTCCGAGCTTGAACCGACAAAGTGAGCTGTCATCACTTTGGTAATGACGTAAAGTAGAATAGGAATTGAGCATAAATAAAAATTATAAAATTAATTAAATTTTGAATTACTTAACTATCTTTCACCTTGATTTGTTTTGAGAAGAGAGAAAGTGGTATTTTTGGTCCAAATAAAAAAGGTGCTCCTTGCTAAAATACACCTTCACAATTGTTGGTGGATGCATTGTAGCATATGCCTAAAAAAATACATATCTTTTTTTATTTTATTTTTTTAATTTTTATAAATGCAAAGACCGGAGTTCAAACTCCGGTTATCCTACTTATCTATTTATCTATCTTAAAAGGTGAAATTTTTAACCATTAAACTATTTTGATAAAAAAAAATATAGTAAATGACATTTTAATTTTATTTTTATATGAAAAAATGAAGTGAACTAAAAACACCCATTGTATTGTATGTGTTGTCGCGGGAATCAAAATTGTTCCTAAGTGGGAGAGATTCAACTATCATCATCATCTGTTTCTGTGAATCTTCGTTGCTTCCAACCATGGAGGAACAAATTTCATTTAAGAATCTTCATAGCAGAGAGTATTCAGGTCACAAGAAAAAGGTACCCTTTTCTTCTCTCAATATTTCATCCTTCTTGCGGTTCAATAATATACTTTTAGGTTTATGTGAAAAAAGCCCTCTTTTCAATGTTTCTGTTTCAATTCTGATATGGGTATTTTTTATTTGTTTGTTTTTCCAAAAGGTGCACTCAGTGGCTTGGAATTGCATTGGCACAAAACTTGCTTCTGGTTCTGTTGATCAAACTGCTCGAATCTGGCATATTGAGCCACATGGCCATGTAAGCTTGCTCCTAATTAATGTGTGATTGATTCAGTAAAATTATTGATTTTGACTAGTCCCTGTGACCTTAGCTTAATCGGTAGGACATCGCATTTTATATGTACTAGCCGAGTTTGAACCCCGGAAGCTTTAAGGGTGAAATTTTACCCACTAGGCTACTTAACCAAATTTTTTTTGATTTTGACTAAAACTTTGTTGAATATAAAGCGGTTTATGTTTAGATAATTATGCTAACAATAAATTATAGGCTTAAAAGTCAATGGTAGAAGCAAAAACTTCAAATTCTAATTTCACTCTAGAATCAATTCCGGAGACAAAATCAATTCTACTGGAGAATATAGAAACATTTCAAAGTCAATTCTACACAGTACACCGTTCGAATCAATTTTGTCTCCTCCAAAAGTGTAATGAAACATACACTAAAATATTAGTATATTAGTTTATGTGTTTTCGCGTAAATCACAATAGCTCTCAGCAGAAGAACAAGAGCCTAGCAAGTTTATGGCATTTTTCTTTTCCGCTATCTTTCTGTTATAATTCACTTATTTTGTATTAGTCTTAGCTATATGCTAGTCTTTTTTGTTGGACTTATCCTATGACACAAATATTTATGTTAGTGTTTGGATTTTTCATACACTTGTGAAAGTAGCTAATAATATGTTTATACGTTGTTTTCACTTTATTTCAATCAGATTCCATAATGACTTATGAGTAAATGTTTGGTTAAGCTTCCTAGGGTAATTTCTCTAATAGATGCTTCATTAAGTTACTTACCTAATAGCACGCTCTAAATCTGAATCTTAGCTTCATAGTGATGCTGTCACAAACGACACAAAGACATGTAGGTTTGCTGTTTGTAAAAGATTCAACTATTTAAGTTTTGCCTAAGTATTGACATATAATTTAAGATCCACCCTTTTGAAATCAATGCAGGAAATTTTGATGAATTTTAAGTGACGCCCTTCTTTTTTGCTAACCCACGGTAATTAGGTTCTTTGACCCTCCCCCCCCCCAGCAGCCGCCCAAAGGTAGCCCCACAACTTAGGTCCTTCTAGCCCGCTATGAGACTAATCCTCAAGTCAGCAACGAAACATCAAACTTTTTTTCACATGAGGTTGGGCTACCGTTGTTCACTTTTGATGAGTGAGATTACATGACCACTAAAGGATTTGGCTGAGTAAATATGTCATTTTTACTTTTGACGTTGCTTTGGCGACCTTCATGATCTGAAATGACAGAAATACACAGCAAATCATCTATGATCTAATAAGAGGTTGTTGTTGAAATTCGAACCTATAGAATAAACGAAGTTCAACTGTTAACCTTTCCATGAACATATTTATAGAAATGAAGCATTTCGTCAAGAGATTCTGTTTCAGTATTGGCCGATACTTTTATGTCCCTGCAAATTATTTTATCCTTCTCATTATTCTGTGGATAGAAATTTGATTGTTGAATTTTGGGTGTGTGGGTGGGGGTTGTTATAGGGTAAGGTCAAAGATATTGAATTGAAGGGTCACACTGATAGTGTGGATCAGCTATGCTGGGACCCCAAACATGCCGATCTTATAGCAACTGCATCGGGTGACAAGACTGTTCGTCTGTGGGATGCTCGTAGTAAGTGATCATTTAGATGTGCATTTCATTTTTAATTAATCATACAGAAGGGAGGAAAATTGTTAAGAACTTTTATATTTTGATAGACGTTTAATACATTCTATGGTTATATTCACCCGATTCTGTGCCGAACTAACATAATCGAGATTTTCCTGATATTTGATTTCTGCAGGTGGAAAATGCTCACAACAGGCAGAACTTAGTGGGGAGAATATCAACATCACCTACAAACCTGATGGTACTCATGTAGCTGTAGGCAATAGGGTATGTTATATAATCCCTGCATTTGCTTAAAGCTCTGAAGTGCAAATGTTGTGACTGGATATGTTAATATCAACTGCATCTCGCATATGTTTGAGTTGATTGTTTTTCTGGAATGATTGAACTTTGTATTCTAAATAGACTATGGCTATGATTATCTTGGTGTTTTCACGGGTTGTGAAGTCATACCTTGTCTTTGTTTTTAATAGGATGATGAATTAACAATACTGGATGTTCGAAAATTCAAACCAATTCATAGACGCAAATTCAACTATGAGGTATTTCCTTGTTTATGCTTCATTGTTTTTCGTGCAGTCTGTTAAGGATTCAAAATGAAGCTGTTAAAAACCCATCATAGACAAGAATGGGAAATGGGTAGAGACAACCATAATATATAAACAATTTGATGTTATTGAGAAATTGAGAATGGGAGAAAAAGTTTCTCTTAAAGGTTCCCCTGGCGACTTAGCTGCTGCTCTGTTTGATCAATCCTAATAATTCTGAATGCTGAAAAACATCTCTATGTAGTAAATGCCAACAAGTTCCCCATAACTAACTATCTGTCCTCTTTATCAGTTGTCCCTGACTAATTTCCCATTCTCTTCTACCATGGCAGAAACCACACCTTGAAAGTTATGAGCAACTGGTCTTTTTACTGCATTCTTATGATTTTACAAAAAATATAGATGTGCTTTCTTTTTATCAGTTTGGTTGATAAAGTAAATCATGACTGTCCAGCTATCTTCATTGAAATTTTACAACTTGATTAAGGGCTTGTAGTTGAATTGTGAATTACCTATTGTCCGTTTAAAGAAATTTTACAGTTTGATGAAGGATTTGATATAAATTTACTGGTCAAATGGCATAACTAATTGCCCTGGTGTCAAACCATCTGAATCAACCATGGATTTTCATGTTGTTTGAATAACAACTTTCATTCCTCAAAACCTGATCATCTGTTAAAAATAGAAAGAACTAGAAGTCAAAGAACATTGTTTTTACTTGGTGCATGTTATAACGATTCACCCTAGACGAAGAAGAGTATAACTTTCTAATTATATGTAGATTACCAGAGATTTAAGTATAAAGTCTCATTTGACTACAAGTTCTTTGGCATTGTTGCCATAATATTCGTGCTTCTGCTTCCCAACACCAACTCTCACTGTCAGCTCCACCTGTATTTTCCCGTTCTCCGTTGCAGTTCCAACTCCTTCATCATCACTCAATATGATGCTCTTCAGGAGCTTATTGTTTTGCACAACACCAGCAATGCTAGATCTTTTGGAAATTCATAAATGTCCATCCGTGATGATTACATAGTTTTAGTAGTTCAATGTACATCCTTGCAGTTTAGTGGTATGGTTGATATGATAACAGCAATGAATTTACCTATTTAATGACATGTCTGGTTCTCATAGCACACATTTACTTATTTAACTCTTCGAAGAAGAATTAATTTAAATTTGTTCAATAATTTCTGTACTTTTCCTAGGTAAATGAGATTGCTTGGAACATGACTGGCGAAATGTTCTTTCTAACAACAGGAAATGGTAAGATCATAGTTTTCTTTGTACTACTTTATAATAGAAGAACCTCAACTTTGTTTTTTGTGTAGTATAGAACAATATCTTACAATCTATTTACCTGCTCACCTACTCAGGGACTGTGGAAGTATTGTCTTACCCATCTCTTCGACCACTTGATACCCTCATGGCTCATACCGCTGGTTGTTATTGCATCGCTATTGACCCAACAGGAAGGTATGTTTCTCGTTTTTGTTATTTCTGGCCTTGCAAATTGCACTTGAATCAGCAAGCAAGGTTATATCTCCGCTCTCTTCATTTTTTGTAGAAAGTATAATGGACATAACAAAATGTATATACTCATTACACTGTGACAGACATTTCGCTGTTGGAAGTGCTGATTCTCTTGTCAGCTTGTGGGTTATCTCTGAGATGCTTTGTGTGCGTACCTTTACCAAGCTCGAGTAAGTTTTCCCTAGCTTCCATGTTTGTTTATTGTATTCAGCTTTTGTTTAGAAGGTATAATTAGTGTTTAGCTTCTTGTTGTGACAAATTTGGAATGTTATCTTTCTCAGATGGCCTGTCCGGACAATTAGTTTCAATCATACCGGGGACTTGATTGCTTCAGCAAGTGAAGACTTGTTCATTGATATTGTAAGTTTATACATGCCATTTTTCAACAATTTTTTTTTGGGTTAAATATATTTTTGCTCTTTGATGAGGACAAAAACTATAAGAAGAATATTACAGGGACCATTTTGTAATAATATTTGTAAAGGAGATGACCAAAGACATTTAAACTGTTTTTAAAGCAAAAAATATTTTGTTAGTTATTCATCTATCAAGTACACATTGCATAAACAAAATTTACTTTTTTGTCGCAGTCAAATGTTCATACGGGAAAAACAGTACATCAGATTCCTTGCAGGGCTGCCATGAATAGTGTTGAGTGGAATCCTAAATACAATGTACTTGCATATGCTGGAGATGACAAAAACAAGTATCAGGCTGATGAAGGTATGATCTTTTGGACACCTGCAAAGTGTTATTGGAAACACAACAATCATTAGGCTGCAATTAACTTATTTGTATTTTGGTTGCAGGTGTTTTTCGAATTTTTGGATTTGAAAATGCTTAGAATTTTGTGCACATCATTTGCCTTGGTAGTTAAGAATGCGAACAAAGACAAATGAATTCAAGGAAAGAAGCTGAGATGTCTGAATATTGCTAGTTGCAGGGACTGTGAACCTTCCAACCCTTGTACCAAACTATTTACTAAGAAGGATGCTCACAGAAAATTTGAAATTGGATGTGGATGTAATAGCAAATTTTTTTTGTTTTTAAGATTTTGGATAAATTACACTTTAGTCTATTTTAGCATCAATTGTCACATCTTTCAAGAAAAAAAAAAGTTAATTAACTTTGTAACACCTTGTTGTCAAGCCCTCTATCATTTTCTTAATCCAACGGTCGATTGACTTACAACATGAAATTCATAAATTAATGGTAGCTTTTATTGTTGGAAAATGCTTGCACAATTTCCCTGTTCTTTGAACTCAAAATAGACACTTAAGCTGAAATATAACACAAGCAAAATTTTAGTGTGGAAAATCTTCTCAAAATGAGCATGAAAAAACAACAGGAATCGTAGACCTCTTAAACTTTAATTGTAATAATAATGAAAATACAGATCTTCATTCTTATGTGGAGACTTCAGAGAGACCAAATTGCTTTGCTGAACTCCTATGTATAGAGGAACTGAAACCAAGTGCATTATTGGTTTTCAGTCTTCAAATTTTGCCGCACCATCTTTAAGTCATTGTTTTACCATTTTCCATACTTTCCAAATGCTTCTGACACAATTTGAAGTTAAGCACTTAATGGATGGATAGTACAAAATATAAGATATTCCAATGAATTTGCATTACAAATGAACCAATAATGCAATGGTAAAGCAAAATTGTGCACAAAATGAATCAAAATTGAAACTGCTCGCATATTATAACAGCTGCATTACAGTGTTTACATAATTGTAGATACCAAGGAGCCACACAAGAGGTGTTGCTTCAAAACAGAATTATGCTCTTGCAGTATATCTACTCAATAGTCACTATGACACAATAATCAAGCAAAACCTTCGTTGCAACTTGAAACGACAATGGTGATGCCTCCTGTCTCCATTGATGGTCCTGTGTAACATGTGTTTCATTTCCATCCTTGCAAAAAAAAAATTATTTTGCATTGAAAACCTGAGTCCATTTTTTGTACTTCAATTTCTTTGTCAGCACGGTCAGACAAAATCTAAGTTGTTGGATGGAGATCGAACAATTTAGATACGCTTAACTCTAGTCCAACTTCATAATCCTCAAGATGTGAAAGTTTGTGTTTCGATGTTCTGCACACCTTGTCAGTGACCTTTTTAATAAATTCATATTCATATCTGTCAGAGTACAAAATTTTATTGTTTAGAGTTATTATAATAACTACAAACTGTTTTCCTTCTATATGCAACCAAAATAAGAGAGGGTGTTTCATTATAGTTTACATTGATATTAGTTTGTACTATTAGCTAACTAACTCATGTAACTATCATCAACTTAGGAAGTTTGAATTATGTTACAATCAAGTTGTCACAATGATCTATGGCAAAACTGATGCACCATCTTTCAGCCCTATCGAAGCTCTTCTCTTGGTTCAAGAAGCGCATTTTGAGAAATTTCGTCAAGAAATCAATACACCAAGTTTCACAACCGCAAGATTCGACTTCTCTCAATTTTGGTATAGGAAAAGGAAGCAGAGGCACATATTTGATCAATGATTACCTTAATGCAGTCACAAAATCTAAGCATCTCACTGTTGACAAACAAAATCTCAGTAGCAGCACGGCATTCACAGGATCAGGCTTTGGTTATCAAATCCATTGGCTATTCTAAAATTTCCTCCAAATTTATTCCTCATATCAAACTATCTCTAAATAATCTCCTTCATGTCCCTTATATACCAAGAACTTAGTTTCTATTTCTAAACTTTCTAGAGATAACAATGCCTATTGAGTTTAACCACAACGTGTGTTTTGCTCAATGTTAGGACTTTAATCCAGTACTGCTTGAGGGTGCTCTTCGTGCTGATGGACTTTATTCATTCCAGAATCTCTACATAATCAAATATTTTCCTTCGTCGAGTTCGCATGTACTTAATTCATATGTTTCTAGTTCTCCTACTCTGAATAATCATGTAGTTTCATCTACATCTGGCAACTCCTTTGTAAATACTTTGGTCACTTGGCACCTAAGACTCGCTAGGGCATTCACATTCAAAGTGCTAAGTCAGTCTGCATGTAAAACCATATGGTGTTTTATATCTTTCTATGGGATGTACCTACTTTATAAGGTTAATTTTTCAGCTACTTTCATATCTCCTCTCATTACTTGCTTCCCAAGAAAACTTTATGGGAAGCATATTATTTACTTTTTTCCAACAAAACAGACATGTTGGAATAGCCATGTTGCTCAGTGAATTCATTATCCATTCAGGATAATACTATAATTGCACTTATGCACAATTCCTCTCCAGGAATATGAAGAAATTTTGATTCAAAGAATTCAACAACTTCAAAATTTAAAGCACAGACCTGATCGATTTACTGTCATAGTTCGTGAAATTCCATTATGCATTGAACACAAGGCGCACGACTGTTGTGAAGGTTGAAAAACACACAAGAAGGGGGGGGTTGAATTGTGTTAATACTTTTTCTAAGTTAAAACAAATTGCAGCGGATAAGGTATAACACACACAATATAAGAGGATAGGGTTAGAGAGAGAGATGCTCAGAATTTTTATACTGGTTCCTCCCACTAACAGGAGTAGTCCAGTCCTCTTGTCCTTCACAAGAGATTTCACTATAATCACTCAGATTACAAATGCTCAAGCACTAAGCAAGAGACTTCAAACTGCTCAAGCACAAAGCAAGAGACTTCTAACTGCTCAAGCACAAAGCAAGAGACTTCCAATGCTCAAGCACAAAGCAAGAGACTTCTAACTGCTCAAGCACAAAGCAAGAGACTTCCAATGCTCAAGCACAAAGCAAGAGACTTCTAACTGCTCAAGCACAAAGCAAGAGACTTCCAATGCTCAAGCACAAAGCAAGAGACTTCCAATGCTCAAGCACAAAGCAAGAGACTTCAAACTGCTTTTAATGTTAATAAAGATAAGAGATTAACACTTGATATACAATCAGAGGTGTTTACAAAATACAACGCAGTTACAAGACTAACTTAGAAAATTATCACAAAGTTTCTAAGTGTTTGATAGCTTCAGAATTTGACAGAGTTTCAGCACGTTCAGAAGCTTAAGTCTTGATTTTTATTTCTTCACAAATCTTCTTCCTTTTATAGATGATAAAATGAACGTTGAAGATTATAGCCGTTTGAAGAATTGAGACGCTCCTTTGTATAGATCAGTGAGCTTATTAGCTGTTCTGATTTGCAGTAGCTTAGGAGCTTAACGTTTACTACAAAATGAGAGATTCCTTTTGGCTTTTGATATTTGAACCTTGGTGAAAGCCAAATAAGGAAATAATCGTTTCTGAAGCCTGACTTGAAAAGGACCTTTCCATGGTCAAACCTTTTCATTCTTGGTTTCTGCGTTTGGACTTAGTCAGGCACAGTCTTCAATAAAATTGTACTCTCAAATGTAGCTTAACACTTATATCTGACGAGCCTTCAGATTTTGATAGGCTCAGAATTACTTGTTTCAGATCTGGTGAGCTCAGATGTTCTTCAGATTTTGATAGGCTCAGAATTACTTGTTTCAGATCTGGTGAGCTCAGATGTTCTTCAGATTTTGATAGGCTCAGAATTACTTGTTTCAGATCTGGTGAGCTCAGAAGTAATTCCTTCAGAAATTCTAAGGTTCAGATAATAACTTCAGAGTTTCACAGGCTCAGAATAACTTGCTTCAGATCTGGTGAGCTCAGAAGTAATTCCTTCAGAAATTCTAAGGTTCAGATAATAACTTCAGAGTTTCACAGGCTCAGAATTACTTGCTTCAGATCTGGTGAGCTCAGAAGTAATTCCTTCAGAAATTCTAAGGTTCAGATAATAACTTCAGAGTTTCATAGGCTCAGAATTACTTGCTTCAGATCTGGTGAGCTCAGAAGTAATTCCTTCAGAAATTCTAAGGTTCTTTAGTACGCAAATTTTAACTTTTAATCCTGCACACTGAATTAAATTATTAGTACTCCAATTTAACCTTAAATACATTGTTATCATCAAAATCAATTAAGGAGATACAAAATCATAATTTTGTTCCAACAATCTCCCCCTTTTTGATGATGACAACTATATGTATTTAAAATCAATTGTTGTTGTTTTTATTTAACATCTTGACTTCAGGTTCTGAGGTTTGCAAGCTCCCCCTGAGTCTGATAAGCTTCAAAAGTTTATCAATGATAAATATAAAACAGTCTAAGAGTAATATTTAATGTCAAATATAATTTCATATATTCTACCTTCAGAATTAGAGGTTTGCAAGCTCTATTTCTTCAGATTGACAAATATAAGATATGGTTTGCAAGCGTATCTTATATTATATGAATTTATGTTGGACAAAATTTATTACTCCCCCTCATTAAAAGTTTAAAAGACTTTAATATAACTTAACAAGAGTAGAGTTCAGAAAATGTGATCTTTAGAGCTTCAGAAATAATTTCACTGCCATAGGAAATGAAATAGTATTTTCTCCCCCTTTGTCATTATCAAAAACGGGTCAGTCAAAGCACAAGTTACAGGGTAGTAAATGCACACAGCAAACAACCACCAGCAGTAAATGCATTCAACGGTAAAAGGGAATTGTTAAGTACCATGGTGAAACAGGGAATTGTTTCAGAATGAAGACGAGTTTCTTCAAGATCTGAATCAGTTCCAGGAAAAGGTGGAGTGGTTTGAATGGATGAGGGGTTTGGTTCAGAAGTGGTTGGCTTAGGAGATGAAGTCTGAAGGGGTTCAGTTTGGGATTCAGCAGGGACTTCAGAATTTTGAACATTTGAGGGTTCAGATTGGTCTACGTCCATTGCTATTGGGGTAGACTCAGAATCTTTAATAGGAGATTTCTGAGGGGATTTAGGGGTGTCAGAAATGGTTATAGTGGAAGTTTCAAAATATTGAAAACGTGAGAAGTGATAGTGACTAGTGTGTAGTTACGTGATTATAGTGGAAGTTTCAAAATATTGGGGAAACAAGATAGTGACGTAATGGGGGCTTGGCAGTTACTTTTAATAAAATCATCATTAGCTCTCCTTCATTACCCAGCGGTTACTAGACATGATGGGAAGTTACACAGATAAGTAGTGTTTTCAGAAGCCAGCTGTCAGTTAGAGAAACTGAGTGGTCAACTAACACTTAGAGTAGGTATCTGAGTCACAAGAAATCATATTTAATAATAAATAATTCTGATTGCTTCAGATGAGAGAGTGCTTCAGAACCTATATAATAGTTTCTGAGCCGTCCAAACTTCTGAGGCCCTTCAGAACCAGTTTATTCATTCAGAGTTAACAGCATTCAGAGATATCATTCAGAAATAAAAACCATGTTCAGATTTTTCTTGATAAAATCGAAACGATCAATAGCAAGAGGTTTGGTAAAGATATCAGCCCATTGATGCTCAGTATCAATGAATTGAATCTTAATTACTCCCTTCTGAACATAGTCTCTAATGAAGTGATGTTTGATCTCAATGTGTTTAGCTCTTGAATGCAAAATAGGATTCTTAGACAAACAGATAGCAGCAGTATTATCACAGAGAAGTGGTATACTACTTATCCTTATCTGATAGTCCTCCAACTGATGTTTCATCCAGAGCAATTGCGTGCAACACTTAGCAGCTGAGATGTACTCTGCTTCTGCTGTAGATAGAGCAATAGTTGCTTGTCTCTTACTAGCCCATGATATAAGGTTTTCACCTAGAAATTGACAGTTTCCACTAGTGGACTTCCTTTCAATTTTATCACCAGCATAGTCAGCATCACAGAATCCAATAAGCTGATAATCTAAGGATTTCTTATAAAGTAATCCAAGATTAGTGGTTCCTTTCAGATATCTAAAGATTCTCTTAACAGCAGTTAGATGAGACTCTCTAGGATCTGATTGAAATCTAGCACACAAGCATACACTGAACAAGATATCTGGTCTAGATGCAGTGAGGTAAAGGAGGGAACCAATCATACCTCTGTATAATTTCTGATCTACTTTGCCTTCAGATTCTTCCTTCAGAAGACAGCTAGAGGGATGCATAGGAGTTGACATTGGTTTACAATCTTCAAGACCAAATTTCTTCAGTAAATCCTTTGTGTATTTGGTTTGATGCACATATACTCCTTCTTTTCTTTGATTGATTTGAATTCCCAAGAAGAATGTTAGTTCTCCCATCATACTCATTTCAAATTCATCCTGCATAAGCTTAGAGAAATTCTTGCAAAGAGAAGCATTAGTTGAACCAAAGATAATATCATCAACATAAATCTGAACAATCAAAATATCAGTTTTTAAGGTTTTTCTAAAGAGAGTGTTATCAACATGTCCTTTTTCAAAACCATTTTCTAGAAGAAATATACTTAACCTTTCATACCAAGCTCTTGGAGCTTGTTTCAAACCATACAGAGATTTCTTCAATTTGTAAACATGATCAGGACACTTTATATCTTCAAAGCCAGGAGGTTGTTTAACATAGACTTCTTCATAAATTACTCCATTCAGAAATGCACTCTTAACATCCATTTGAAATAGAGTGATGTCATGATTAACTGCATAGGACAAGAGAAGTCTAATTGCCTCAAGTCTTGCTACTGGTGCAAAGGTTTCAGTGAAATCTATGCCTTCTTGCTGACTATAACCTTGTGCAACCAGTCTAGCTTTATTTCTGACAACTTCTCCCTTTTCATTTGACTTGTTTCTGAATACCCATTTTGTTCCAATAATGTTCTTGTGTTTGGGTTTTGGTACCAGATCCCAAACATCATTTCTTTCAAATTGATTGAGTTCTTCTTGCATTGCAACAATCCACCCATCATCTGAGAGTGCTTCTTCTATGTTTGTGGGTTCAATTAATGAAATTAACCCAACTAGGGATTCATCCTCTTTGAAAGCAGATCTGGTCTTTCTTGAGCTATCCTTGTTACCAACAATTAGCTCTTCAGGATGAGATGATCTATACTTGAATTTACTCTTAGGTGGAGCAGGTGTCTGAGAGGGTTCAGTTTCTGAAGGGTCTTCAGTTTCAAGGCCTTCAGAGATATCTTCATTTTGAGTCTCAGATGGATATACAGCAATGGAGAGATCTTCACACTCAGAATTTGAGGAAACTTGAAATTCTGCAAAAGTCTCAGCTTGCTCTGACATTTTATCGTCAGGCTCTTTATCATCAAATCTAACATGTATAGATTCTTCAACTGTGTGAGTTTCAGAATTATACAATCTGTATGCTTTTGAGCGTTCAGAGTAGCCTATAAAGATACCCTTATAAGCTCTAGCATCAAATTTCTTTCGATAGACCTTGTTGTCTAGAATATAACATGTACATCCAAACTGATGAAAATAAGAAATATTGGGTTTTCTTCCTTTGAACAGTTCATAAGCAGTTTTGTTCAGAATAGGTCTGATGTAGATTCTATTCTGAACATAGCAAGCAGTACTCACGGCTTCTGCCCACAAGAACTTAGCTAGGTTAGACTCAAGCATCATGGTACGAGCCATTTCTTGCAAAGATCTATTCTTTCTTTCTACAACACCATTCTGCTGTGGTGTTCTAGGAGAAGAGAATTCATGGATTACTCCATGCTCTGAGCAGAAAGATTCGAAAGAGTCATTTTCGAACTCTCCCCCATGGTCGCTTCTAACCTTCAGAATCCGAAGATCCTTTTCACTTTGTATTTGTGTGCAGAAGTCACTGAACACCACAAGTGCTTCACTCTTAGAACGTAGGAATTTCACCCAAGTCCATCTACTGAAATCATCAACCATGACCAATCCATATTTTTTACCATTGATAGAGGCTGTCGAAACAGGACCAAACAGATCAATGTGAAGCAATTCTAAGGGTCTGGAAGTAGAGACAATGTTTTTAGACTTGAATGAAGTCTTAGCAAATTTTCCTTTTTGACATGAGCCACAAAGTGCATCTGAGTGATAATCAATGTCAGGCAAACCACTAACAAGCTTTTGTTTGCTAAGCTTAGAGATCAACCTCCAGTTAGCATGACCAAGACGCTTGTGCCATAGCCATTTCTCATCACTCAGAGACAAAAGACATATAATCTTTTGGTCAACCAAATCAGAAAAGTTTACTTTATAAACATTGCCAACTCTCATTCCCTTGAATACTACAGATTTGTCAGAGTCTTTTGATACAGTACATGATTCCTTATTAAATGTAACAACACACCCATTGTCACAAAATTGACTAATGCTCAATAGATTGTGTTTAAGTCCATCAACTAACCAAACATCTTTAATGGAAAGAGAAGAATTACCAACTGTACCTATACCAATGATCTTCCCTTTTTGTTTTCCTCCAAATCCCACAGAGCCTCCCTCTTTCAGAGTTAGGGTTTGGAACATATGCTTTTCTCCCGTCATATGTCGTGAGCAACCACTGTCCAGGTACCAGGGCTGCTGTTTTACCTTTCCTTGCATGAGCATCTGAAGCAAACATTATTTCAGATTTTGGTACCCATATTCTGATGGGTCCTTTAGAGTTAGTCTTCTGAATAGTATTCCTTCTTTGTTTTCTATGATCAACACAAGATCTAGAATTAATTAAGCTTTGACAAGAATGTTTAGGCTTAATTTGATTCTTGGATTTTGATCTGGAGTATATCACAGTTCCAAAGGTCAAGCAAGGATCTGAAGTAACTTTACCTTGATTTCTCAGAGGTTCAGATGACTTCTGAGCCTTAACTTGAGAACTTTTGGACTCAGAAATTTTAGGTTCAGAAGAACTTGGAACTTCTGAGTCTTTGGGTTCAGGTTCAGAACCTCCTTCAGAGTTGGATGCCTTCAGATCAAGTGTACCACTTTTAACAAAGGTAGAGAATAATTCAGGTGGAGTATCATCCTCACTATATGATTTCAGAGGTTTATCCCAGTTCTTAAACCGAGAATAACCAATGCCTTCACCATAGTTACGAGTCATATGATAAATCATGGAAGCCATTTTACTCCTATTGAAGGTACAACGAATAAATTCGTGAAGAGCATCTTCATGATCATCATTGAGCTTGTCTGCCAAGACATAGTTAGATTCAACATGACAAATACGAATGTTTAACGATTCATTTTCATCATAAAGAATCTTGGCATCCTTTTTCAATGATTCATGAACATTCTTCAGAATTTTGTGTTGACTTACTATACGAGAGTAATGTTTCACGGCAATCTTAAGAGAATCAATTAATTCAGATTTAGTCATGTTAGAGTATACCTCATTTTCATCATCTGAGTCATCTTCAGAATCTCTATCAGAGTTGTTACCTTCAGAAGTTCTTGCCATTAAAGCCAGATTGCCTTCTTCATCATCTTCTCCTTCAGAGTCATTCTCAATGGTCTCCCAAGTGGCTAACAAACTCTTCCTTACCTTTTCTTTGTACTTTTCTTTCCCAAAGCTCTTATTCTTTCCTTTGTCCTTGGATGACATTTCTGGACAGTCCACAATGAAGTGTCCAGATTTCTTGCAGTTATAGCAGTTGTTCAGTTCTTCCTTTTTGTCCTTTGAAAAGGAACTTCTTGAGTTGTTTCCTTTGTTTGGAAACCTTTTGTATTTCTTGTTCCATTTCTGAAACCTTCTAACCATTAGTGCCATTTCTTCATTCTCAGAATTTTCATCCATCATATCATCAGAAGTTTCTTCCTCTTGTTCAGACACTTTGATCTTTGCAGCTTTTGAGGAAGTCTGAACAGAGCTTAGAGCCAAGGACTTCATCTTCTTGACAGGTTCATCTGACATAAGTTCTAGCTCATGACTTCTGAGTGAGCTTATTAAATCTTCAAGAGTCACATTGTCCAAATCCTTGGATTCCTGAAAAGCTGTAACTTTTGGTCTCCATTTGGAAGGTAAGCTCCTCAGAATTTTCTTCACGTGATCAGATGCAGTGTAGCTTTTCTTCAGAACTTGAAGACCAGAGACAAGGGTTTGAAACCTTGAATACATGGTTTCAATATCTTCATCTTCCTTCATTCTGAACAGCTCATATTGATGAACTAATAAGTTTGCCTTAGCTTCTTTGACTTGCTTATTTCCTTCATAGGTGGAACATAGAGAGTCCCAGATAGTTTTGGCACATGACTTGTTGGATATTTTTAAATACTCAGCATGAGATATTGCACCAATAAGCATATTCTTAACAGTATGATGCTTCTTATACTGTTTCTTCTTTTCAGCATCAAAGAACTTTCTGTAGGTATTTCTTACAACACCTTCATCATCCATGTGTTCAAAATGTATACCATCTTCAATGATATCCCATAACTCATCATCGGTCCCAATGATGTAACTATACATCTTGGTTTTCCAGAAAGGAAAAGTAGTAGGATCACTGTTGAAGTAAGGTGGTTTGTCTCTGTGATTATCACTGTTCCTTTCCCTATCATAGTTGTGAGGAGGTGGAACAGCAGAGTGATCAGGTCCAGAGGAAGCAGAAGGAGAGGTAACACCAGACATGTTTTTCAACTAAGTACCCCTAGATCTTTTACTGTTTCACTGTTAAGTGAAGAGCAACAGACCGGAGCTCTGATGCCAATTGAAGGTTGAAAAACACACAAGAAGGGGGGGGTTGAATTGTGTTAATACTTTTTCTAAGTTAAAACAAATTGCAGCGGATAAGGTATAACACACACAATATAAGAGGATAGGGTTAGAGAGAGAGATGCTCAGAATTTTTATACTGGTTCCTCCCACTAACAGGAGTAGTCCAGTCCTCTTGTCCTTCACAAGAGATTTCACTATAATCACTCAGATTACAAATGCTCAAGCACTAAGCAAGAGACTTCAAACTGCTCAAGCACAAAGCAAGAGACTTCTAACTGCTCAAGCACAAAGCAAGAGACTTCCAATGCTCAAGCACAAAGCAAGAGACTTCTAACTGCTCAAGCACAAAGCAAGAGACTTCCAATGCTCAAGCACAAAGCAAGAGACTTCAAACTGCTTTTAATGTTAATAAAGATAAGAGATTAACACTTGATATACAATCAGAGGTGTTTACAAAATACAACGCAGTTACAAGACTAACTTAGAAAATTATCACAAAGTTTCTAAGTGTTTGATAGCTTCAGAATTTGACAGAGTTTCAGCACGTTCAGAAGCTTAAGTCTTGATTTTTATTTCTTCACAAATCTTCTTCCTTTTATAGATGATAAAATGAACGTTGAAGATTATAGCCGTTTGAAGAATTGAGACGCTCCTTTGTATAGATCAGTGAGCTTATTAGCTGTTCTGATTTGCAGTAGCTTAGGAGCTTAACGTTTACTACAAAATGAGAGATTCCTTTTGGCTTTTGATATTTGAACCTTGGTGAAAGCCAAATAAGGAAATAATCGTTTCTGAAGCCTGACTTGAAAAGGACCTTTCCATGGTCAAACCTTTTCATTCTTGGTTTCTGCGTTTGGACTTAGTCAGGCACAGTCTTCAATAAAATTGTACTCTCAAATGTAGCTTAACACTTATATCTGACGAGCCTTCAGATTTTGATAGGCTCAGAATTACTTGTTTCAGATCTGGTGAGCTCAGATGTTCTTCAGATTTTGATAGGCTCAGAATTACTTGTTTCAGATCTGGTGAGCTCAGATGTTCTTCAGATTTTGATAGGCTCAGAATTACTTGTTTCAGATCTGGTGAGCTCAGAAGTAATTCCTTCAGAAATTCTAAGGTTCAGATAATAACTTCAGAGTTTCACAGGCTCAGAATAACTTGCTTCAGATCTGGTGAGCTCAGAAGTAATTCCTTCAGAAATTCTAAGGTTCAGATAATAACTTCAGAGTTTCACAAGCTCAGAATTACTTGCTTCAGATCTGGTGAGCTCAGAAGTAATTCCTTCAGAAATTCTAAGGTTCAGATAATAACTTCAGAGTTTCATAGGCTCAGAATTACTTGCTTCAGATCTGGTGAGCTCAGAAGTAATTCCTTCAGAAATTCTAAGGTTCTTTAGTACGCAAATTTTAACTTTTAATCCTGCACACTGAATTAAATTATTAGTACTCCAATTTAACCTTAAATACATTGTTATCATCAAAATCAATTAAGGAGATACAAAATCATAATTTTGTTCCAACATGTTGTGTTGATAATTTTTTCTCTAAACACTATCCAAACACTTACTATTCCTGTCAAATGGTGTACAATACTGAAAATCTTGAGGAGTTGATGGTACGGACTACAATGCGCCTTATTACAGTTAATGATTTAGAATTGTCACACATGATTTCCGTATGCTACTTGGTGATAATTTGTTGAAATTTGATAATGACCCTGTTTATGAATCTTACTTTTGAAGACATGGAAAAACTTATCTTACTTTTATGCTGTCATTAACAAGTATTTTAAATTTGTTCAGGCCCCAACTGAGACAAATTTACTTTGAATTTTCTCTAATGTGTAATGGATCTTCTAATATCTTTTTACATGTAGAATCAGACAACGTCTCTTGCAAGAAAAATAAAGAACTTGAGAGAGACTTCCATGACCAAGAAACATTAGAATTTTGTTTGTTTTTACAGTAAATGAAACCTTTGACACCTACTCAAATCTCACATTAATAAAGAGACAATATACTAACTAAAAAGTAACTGCTAACTGTTTTTTCTCTTACTAAATAGATATTTCAACTTCCTGAAAACTTATTCATCTATATCAAATAAGCAGCTCTACTTTGTTAGTAGCTAACTGTCACTGAAGGTTGGTGATTACAATAGCTTAGACAGGTTTATCCCTATAAGTCTGCTTAAAATATTTTCTCAAGATAGTGATTAAATTAGTTATCACAACACTGACAGAATAGTGACGCACAGTTGGAAGGCTACATTCAATTCAAAGATCATTTACATGAAAAATTGCTTAAATACTCTGAAAGATAAAACAAGCGGAAAGGAGCAACCTCATGCTAGTTCTTATATATGGAAGTCTTGAAACAGAAAAATTATTCAGAGGAATCACAGTTTGACAGTGAGTTTCGCGAAATCACAGTTTGTCACTTTGATTTTGACAAAAATTAAACGTGCAAATATTCTTAGTCTTGTCACGGTTGACAAATTACACATCCTACTTTGTCTTGCACATCGTAATACATCTCAGTAAGATTTTAATTAGAGTGCCTGTTATTATTCAATTTATAAAATCATGATCCCATGGGATCCAATCCAACATTTCCTCAAATTTGATATTGTAAATCTTGCTGCTGGTATGCGCCAAAAGTATATCTCTTCATGTTTGAGGATATAAAATGTGATCATACTTATTGATCTATTGAGTTTTCATAATCTTGTAAGCTTTCTCAATGTTTGACATGTTGAGGCCTTAATGGCTCTTTTTTATGTGATGTCCAAAAATGACAGCTACCTAAGAAACAACTCCTTCATATTCACCAATACTTATGTCAGAAATAATGCCAATAGGTACAAATGCTGAAAAAACTGTGAACTAGATAATGAGGCTACCTTAGCTGAGACTTGTGCCACAAGAAACTATGGATATCTTACCAACCTTTGTCCCTACACAAACTCCAGTAATTGATGTAGCAGGTCCTTGTGACCCTCATGACAATTTCATGAACTCATACATTAAATTATGTTAATCCAAGGTATCAAAGTATTGTTATCTTTAAGAGGATACAAATATCTTAGACAGAAACTCGTCTCGCCCTTTTGGTCCTTCTGTTTTCGATAAAACAGATTTTGATACCGAAGGAGGTTCATCGAAACAACATTAGGGCGATCTTGCCAGGTTCCTTAAAGGGTATAATGGGAACAACACAACTCTCACAATACCAACACTTTGACCCCTATGCCTAGTAGCCTAAACAATGTTCCAGCTTTTCTAACACTTTGACCCCAATACCAACACTTAATACTTTTGTCTGGTAAATCTGTTTCAGGAGACATAACATCATGACCATCTAGAGTTTATGCAAAACAATGTTCCAGCTTTTCTAATGGCTTCTAATAACAAGATATGCAACCTCAAACATTACATTAATTTCTAAAACAGAAAATCAACTTAAAAACTCAAACATATCTTTACCAACAATCATATTCAGCTATGATACCAGTCTATAAAATTTATCTAAACTCCTATCTTGGAATCATCATCATGTTATCAAGACAAACAGCTGTTACAAAACATACACTACAAGTCATGTGTATTATAGATAACAAGCTAACAACATGTATCTAACAGCAAAGTTATACTCCTTTTAAGTGTGAAAAATTGTATCAAACAACATGTACAAATTTTATACTTGATAATACCCATAATATTGACACTTGACAAACAAGTTTTCATAAAAGAACTAGACTCATAAACCTCGGGTGTGAAAATCCATGCGTAGACTAAAATAGAAATTACATGTTTATTTCTCCAAACCAAGACCTTCCTCCTTTAATACCAATCTGACACCAAGACCTTCCTCCTTTAAAACCTCGGGCGAAGGTTTTTCTTGTACATTACCATCTGACACCAAGACCTTCCTCCTTTAATACCAATCTCCTGAATCAACCCTGTAGTTAAATCAATATAAGCTAGTTCACCATCTTCTTTTTGGAAGAATATATTTCCCTTCATCGATGTTCCGATAGGTTGCTCGATGCAAGACAATAGTTCAATATCAAAGAGTCTAGTCCATGATTCCTTGACACCGAATTCACCCAAAATTGATATTTGGAAAGAAGTCTTTTTACGATAAGATATCATAGCAACATGCCCATATAACACAACTAGATCAACATCACCATCCTGCACATTTTCTATGGGGAAAGAAGGTGTAATTAACCCCTCCTCTTTGCACAAATCAAATGACACCAAAGACGATTCATTGATTACTTTCCCCCACCAATGACAAACTCCATTTAAGTACACATCAGAACCGATAATCCAGTCACGAACTGGTATATCGAAATTGCATTTCTTCCAAGAATTACTCTTCAGACTATATATCTCCCAAAAGACGCCATGTATATCATCCAAACTTTCATCAAAACTAATATATTTCACACGTTGAATGACTTTATAGTCATCGCTAACATGGTCATAGCCAAATCCATGAAGTACAGTTTCAGTAGAAAAATTACCTTTATAGTCAGCAGAACCAGAAGGAATGACCTTAACATCCGAAGTAGCAGGGTTCCATAATGCAGCTTTTGTATGATCATAACAGTCGTAGATACAAAACACGCCATTCATAGCAGAGCCTAAAATACGAATAACATGCATATGAAATGAAGATGGCAAGTCCAATTTGTGTTTATTCTCAAACTTTTCACCATAAAGACTATAAAAATTCCGACGAAAATCACGCACATACTGGTGTAGAACGAAATGAATATCATCATCATTGTCGTTGTAGAGTGAATGGGATTTGGAAACAAGATTTTTGTGGAAGTTGGTGATGAAAACAGGAGTTTCAAATAGACGAGTCCAAGATTTGCTCACACAAGAAAACCTCTTAAGAGATTTAAGAGGAAGTTTAGACAGAATAGAGAAAGCAATACCTTCTGGTATATATTTGTTAACCTTCTTCTCATTTCTTGCAGTTGAAGCCATAGAAAGAGTTCTTGAACTGTAATGTGAATGAATGAATATTCTGTGAAAGAAGATGAAAATAGAAGCGCCAAACGGGTTCTTTTTTATATATGCTGAATGAAAGTTTTGAAATGCCAATTTCGTTGCTATAATGTGTTAGTATATATTTTTTCAAATAATTTTTATATGCTTTAACTCAGTTGTAATAGATAGGTTAATAAAAATATAATAAAGGGTCGTCCCGGGAGCCTAGCTCAATTGGTAGAAAATTTGCACCTAAAGTGTAGGGACCGGGGTTCGAACCCTGATATACCCACTTATTCACCTTTAATTGGTGAAATTCTAACCACTAGGCTACCTGATAAAAAAAAAAAAAAAAAGGTCACTTTGTTAAATTCATAGCTGAACACAATTAATGAAATATATTTACTTTTTAAAATATAACTAACACTCTTTCAAATGTAAAGTTTTTTTTTTAATTAGTTTTCGAGAGCACTAGTTAATATGATCATTTTGTTCGAAATAAAATATCATATGTCAATAATTTTTGTAAGCTTAAATATATTTTTAGTGTCTATAAATATATTAAATTTTGTTTTTGGTTTCTATAAAAAAATTTAGCAAGTTTTGGTCCTCAAATATTTTTTGATTTTTTATCCCTACTTTTCAATCAACTTGTATATAATTTTAAATTTTAATTTTTTTTTTCCTTGATCATGTATAGTGAATTATAGGGGTCTCTCTTGCAAAAGTTTACATTTTTTTTAACAAGAAATGAATTAAATATGAATTCTTTTGTTTTTTGTGCATTAAAATTCATAAATAATTCATTTGTCGGCGTTGTGGAACCCTAGCAGTCCGTGGCACTTGGTATCTCAGAGGTTTTTTATGAATTTCAATTTACCTCTTTTGAGGACATGCGCCTAGCATAGTCGATGGGAACAATTAACCTCAAACCGGGGATATTGCGATTGTCGAAATGGACGAATGACTTCAATACATATGCACCACGTCAAACTCATGCTCAGATTTGGATACGGCTCTTGGAGTTGTCTCAAGAGTATTGGCGGCAACGCACGTTGTTTGAGATTGCTAGCGCCGTCGGCACGCCTCTCACGTTGGATGGTTCGACTACAAAACGTGCTTTTTGTCATTATGCTCGGGTGTTAGTGGATATTGATTTATCCTGTCGTTTGTTTGATGAAATTACGGTGGAACGCGATGGTTACGCGTTTCAAGTGGAGGTTGTGTATGAGCATTTGCCGGCTTTTTGTCCTCACTGTTCTGCCATTGGCCATGATCTTGCAACCTGTAGATGGATACACCCGACCAAGGCACTTGCTAAACACGTGCCCGTCAAGAAACACGCTCCCACAGAGAATATTATCAAGGTTCCGTCTGCTCCTTTACAGCCGATCCCGAAGTATGTAATCAAGGGCACAAAAAATATCAACACTGATCATCCGGATTTCATTGAGAGTACTCAACGTGTGTTTGAGAAAACCATTGCGGCACTTTTGGAGCAAACCATCTGCGGCACTTGACCTTAATCCGTTGCGGGGCATTGTGTTTGAGAATCTTCGTCGGCTGGAGGCTCTTTGTGTTTGACAAATCAGTCCCAATGCTTAATTGGCTTGCAACAGTTTCACCCATTTACGCATGCGTTCTCAACTCTAAGACCCTGGTGCATCTCACCATCTCACTGTTGACAAACAAAATCTGAGTAGCAGCACGGCATTCACAGGATAAGGCCAGGTCCTGACAAGGAAATGATAAATTTGGTTGTCAAGAATTCAGAGATATGAGCTACACTACTATGGATTCTTTTACTGTATCCAATGTTAGAAGAGGTTCTAGAAGGTCAGATTCATTTATTTTCCATATCTAATGTTACTCTTTTGCAGCCGCAATCTACTTTGCAACATCAAGTTTTTATGTCTCAAGGACCGCGATTCTGTCGTGACGCGATTGCAACTGTTAATAAAACTACAATTTAAAACCTTAATTATTCTAGCTTTACAGTTTGGACACGGCATTAAAACTGATTTATATGGTTCCATGCTTTTCTAACAGGCTTTGGGTGCATTTTGCATGCTTGTGTTTTATATCTTTCTATGGGATGTACCTACTTTATAAGGTTAATTTTTCAGCTATTTTCATATCTCCTCTCATTACTTGCTTCCCAAGAAAACTTTATTGGAAGCATATTATTTACATTTTCCCAACAAAAGAGACATGTTGGAATAGCCATGTTGCTCAGTGAATTCATTATCCATTCAGGCTAATACTATAATTGCACTCATGCACAATTCATCTCCAGGAATATGAAGAAATTTTGATTCAAAGAATTCAACAACTTCAAAATTTAAAGCATAGACCTCATCGATTTACTACCATAGTTCGTGAAATTCCATTATGCATTGAACACAAGGCGCACGACTGTTGTGTTGATCATTTTTTCTCTAAACACTATCCAAACACCCCTTACTATTCCTATCAAATGGTGTACAATACTGAAAATCTTGATGAGTTGATGGTACGAACTACAATACGACTTATTACAGTTAATGATTTAGAATTGTCACACATGATTTTCGTATGCTACTTGGTGATAATTTGTTGAAATTTGATAATGACCCTGTTCATGAATCTTAATTTTTATATGAATCTTAGTTTTGAAGACATGGAAAAACTTATCTTGCTTTTATTCTGTCATTAACAAGTATTTTCAAGTTGTTCAGGCCCCAAATGAGACAAATTTAGTTTGAATTTTCTCTAATGTGTAATGGATCTTCTAATGTAGAATCAGAAAACGTATCGTGCGAGAAAAATAGAGAACTTGAGAGAGACTTCCATGACTAAGAAACATAAGAATAAGTTGCCACTCTTGAATTTTTCACAGCTGACTTCTAGGTCAAAGGTAGATTTGCTTGAGGAAAAGCTTCTTGAAGATCGACTATATCACATTTAGCCAATGTTGGAACCAAATGACGTAAAATCGACTAACTAAATCTAGTGTCAACTGAACTAAACGCAGCTACCAAGTCTAAATGAATTTGAAGATCAAATGATGTAAAATCGACTAACAGTTAAATCTGTTGTCGACTGAGCTGAACGTGACTACCACATCTAAATCAACTTGAAGAATATTATTGAGTTTTATTAGGTCCGTGGTGATGTTTGATGAGAGACTAAAAGACGATAGCATAGATTTGAGCAAGTCAAAGATCATATAACCACTTTCTAGTTTATATGTATTTGAACAATGTTAATGCAGCACAGTTGGAAGGCTACATTCAATTCAAAGATCATTTACATGAAAAATTGCTTAAATATACTCGGAAAGATAAAACAGGCGGAAAGGAACAGCCTCATGCTAGTTCTTATATATAGAAGTCTTGAAACAGAAAAATTATTCAGAGAAATCACAGTTTGACATTGAGTTTCGCGAAATCACAGTATCCACTTTGATTTTAACAAAAATTAAACTTGCAAATACTCTTAGCCTTGTCACGGTTGACAAATTACAGATCCTATTTTGCACATCGTAATACATCTCAGTAAGATTTTATTTAGAGTGACTAATGAAAGAGAGGAAAGAAGAAAAAAAAATTACAATATGAATAACGTAGCCTATGTATGATGTAATTCTTATCGAAGGAGGTTCATCGAAACAACATTAGGGCGATCTTGCCAGGTTCCTTAAAGGGTATAATGGCAACAACACAACTCTCACAATACCAACACTTAATACTTTTGTCTGGTAAATCTGTTTCAGGAGACATAACATCATGACCATCAAGAGATTATGCAAAACAATGTTTAAGCTTTTCTAATGGCTTCTAATAACAAGATATGCAACCTCAAACATCACATTGATTTATCTAAACTAATTAATTTCTAAAACAGCAAAACCAACTTAAAAACTCAAACATATATTTACCAACAATCATATTCAGCTATGATACCAGTCTATAAAATTTATCTAAACTCCTAACTTGGAATCAT
Source organism: Trifolium fragiferum (assembly GCA_954870985.1). Classification (NCBI taxonomy): domain Eukaryota; kingdom Viridiplantae; phylum Streptophyta; class Magnoliopsida; order Fabales; family Fabaceae; genus Trifolium; species Trifolium fragiferum. Next base: position 8,536,635 of record OX940794.1, read on the forward strand.
CATATTGTTATCAAGACAAACAGCTGTTACAAAATATATACTTCATAACTAAAAACATGTATCTAACAGCTAAGTTATACTCCTTTTAAGTGTGAAAAGTTGTATCAAACAACATGTATCAGAAAAAAATTTATACTTGATAATACACATAATATTGACACTAGACAAACCAGTTTGCATAAAAGAACTAGATTGGTAAACCTCGGGTGTGAAAACTCCATGCGTAGACTAAAATAGAAATTACATGTTTATTTCTCCAAACCAAGACCTTCCTCCTTTAATACCAATCTGACACCAAGACCTTCCTCCTTTAAAACCTCGGGCGAAGGTTTTTCTTGTACATTACCATCTGACACAAAGACCTTCCTCCTTTAATACCAATCTCCTGAATCAACCCTGTAGTTAAATCAATATAAGCTAGTTCACCATCTTCTTTTTGGAAGAATATATTTCCCTTCATCGATGTTCCGATAGGTTGCTCGATGCAAGACAATAGCTCAATATCAAAGAGTCTAGTCCATGATTCCTTGACACCGAATTCACCCAAAATTGATATTTGGAAAGAAGTCTTTTTACAATAAGATATCATAGCAACATGCCCATATAACACAACTAGATCAACATCACCATCCTGCACATTTTCTATGGGGAAAGAAGGTGTAGTTAACACCTCCTCATTGCACAAATCAAATGACACCAAAGACGATTCATTGTTTACTTTCCCCCACCAATGACACACTCCATTTAAGTACACATCAGAACTGATAATCCAGTCACGAACTGGTATATCGAAATTGCATTTCTTCCAAGAATTACTCTTCAGACTATATATCTCCCAAAAGAAGCTAATATAACTCACATTAAAACTAATATAACTCACATGTTGAATGACTTTATAGTCATCGCTAACATGGTCATAGCCAAATCCATGAAGTACAGTTTCAGTAGCAAAATGACCTTGATACTCAGCAGAACCAGGAGGAATGACCTTAACATCCGAAGTAGCAGGGTTCCATAATGCAGCTTTTGTATGATCATCACAGTGGTAGATACAAAACACGCCATTCATAGCAGAGCCTAAAATACGAATAACTTCCATATGAAATAAAGATGGCAACTCCAATTTGTGTTTATTCTCAAACTTTTCACCATCAAGAATATAAAAATCCCAACTAAAACTCTCCACATACTGGTGTAGAACGAAATGAACATCGTCATCATTATCGTTGTAGAGTGAATGGGATTTGGAAACAAGATTTTTGTGGAACTTGGCGATGAAAACATGAGTTTCAAATAGATGAGTCCAAGATTTGTTCACACAAGAAAACCTCTTAAGAGATTTAAGAGGAAGTTTAGACAGAATAGAGAAAGCAATATCTTCTGGTATATATTTGTTAACCTTCTTCTCATTTCTTGCAGTTGAAGCCATAGATAGAAAGAGTTCTTGAACTGTAATGTGAATGAATGATGAATACTCTGTGACTGAAACAAGATGAAAACAGAAGCGCCAAACGGTTTCTTTTTTATATATGCTGAATGAAAATTTTAAACTACTTTTGAACTCTTTTAATATCACAAATTAGCACTTGTTTATATCATGTTTTTCAATTTGATCTCTCAGTAAATATTTATTTCACATACTGTCAAATTGGCCAAGGTTATGGTGCATAAGGGGAATGTTTATGCACCATGCATAAGCCCAGAATTACTCGCGCACTCCCCAGAATTACTCGCGCGCGCCCCCCAGTCCCCCCTAAAGACTCGCTATTCCCACCCCCTTTCTGCTGATTGCACACATTCTGTTTTTATTTTTAGCCTACTGGGCTTGAAAGCCCAGTTCCTTTTTTGTTTGTTTGTTGGTTTTGTTTTTTACCCAGTTTACACCCCCAGATTTTATTCTTTTTCTCCCCTAGATTTGTTACAAAATCATTAGTTATTTATGCAATGTTATTTTGAAAATCATTATAAATAAAATATGGTTTTAGTTATAATATTTATTTTAAATTAAATATAAATATTTTATTTGAAACCATAAGAGAGCTACTTTGGTTTTCAGATACATAGGGATGACAATGGGTAGGGTATGGGTAGGGTACTATAGTCCCCATCCCCATACCCGCAGTTTGAAAAAATACTCGTACCCATCCCCATACTCGTGTGGGTGACAATTTTTGTCCCCGTACCCATGTCCTATAGGTACCTAAGTACCCATACCCATACCCGTTACCCGCATTTTTATTAAAAATAAATTGATCAATTATAAAATATCATATCATTTTAATAGAATTTAAAAAATTCAAAGATTTTAATGTTGATTCATGGAAATTATAAACAACATTATTAGTAAAATCATCCTAAAGTTAATTTCTCTATTGACATATTTACATTATGTTATAAATAAACATTTTTCTATTCAAAATGTGTAATAATATAATAATGTTGTATTTTATAAAAATAATTATATATATTATTATATAATAATATAATTAAAAAAATATATATATACTATATGGGTATATGGGGTGGGTACCTAAGGTACCCGTACCCGCACTCATACCCGCTCAATTTTGTGGGTAATTACCCATACTCATGCCCATACCCAAAATGCGGGTTTTTATCCTACCCATCGTGGGTATTTTTTATGGGTACCCACTGGGTATGGGTAAATTGTCATCCCTACAGATACAACACTAGTGACACCATTAAGTTATACTTATGGTTTCGATTAAAATATTTATTTTAAATTAAATATGAATATTTTATTAGAAACCATAAGAGGGCTATTTTGGTTTCAGATACAAAACTAATGAAACCATTAAGTCACACTTATGGTTTCAGTTATAATATTTATTTTAAATTAAATATAAATGTTTTATTTAAAACCATAAAGGAGCTACTTTGGTTTTCAGATACAACACTAGTGACACCATTAAGTTATACTTATGGTTTCGGTTAAAATCATTTTAAATTAAAATGATTTTAATTAAATAGTTTTGTAGTACAAATCTCTGAAACCATTTCACAGCACAAATGATTTAAGAGTACACATCTTTGAAACCATTCAACAGCAGAAATGGTTTTGGCATGATTTTAGTTTAAAACTAACTACTAAAATAATTAACCATACATAATACTCTGAAATTTATCCCTAATCAATAAAATAAAATAAAATTCAATCAATCAAAATTAAAAGCGTGATAAAAAAAATCTAAAAAAAAAAACCTGGGGGGGTGCGCTAGAAATTGGGGGGGCTAGAAAATGGGGGGAAGGGGCGTAGCAGGTTGGGGGCGCGCGTAGCAATATGTGGGGGGGGGGGGGGGGGGCATAGCAATTATGCACGGTGCATAAGCTTTGCCGAACCCTGTCAAATTAGTCTTTGTCTTATAGTCCTTATATTTCTACTTACTATAAAATTATTCCATAACTTTACTATTTTTTTTTTATCACATAATCATTGTTTTAAGTTAACCATCGACTACGTGATATTTAAATTGTACGATGACATTGTTCACGTGACATTTTAACATTGCATATCAACGCATTTAAAAGTGTTGAAAAATCGATGCCAATAGAGAAATCATATTGAGATACATTTAACAGAGATAAGAAGATTAATTTAAAAATTAAGATATTAAAAGAGTTATGAACTTATTTAAAAGCAGATTATAGGGACGGGCTAATTTAGTAGTTTAATTAATTAATCACTTGCATTAAATATAGACTATATACTTATTTGATTTATGTATATTTTATATTTATTTGTTTACGGAAGACTTGTATATTAACTTTGAAAGGAAAAATGATGAAAGTTGTGGAAAAACACCCTTTGCAATTACCAAGTACTTTACTAGGATATTTAGGGTACTTGTTAACTAAATTAAAAAGTATATATATTTAGTTTTTAAAAATATAATACTCAAAATTTTTTAATTAGTTTTCGAGAGTACTAGTTAACCTGATCATTTTGTTCATAATAAAGTATCACATGTCAATAATTTTGGTAGAGTTAAATATATTTTTAATTTTTATAAATATATTAAATTTTGTTTTTTGTTTCTATAAAAAATTTAAACAAGTTTTGGTCTTTCGAACGTTTTCTAATTTTTTGTCCCTACTTTTCGGTCAACATGTATATTATTTTAAATTTTAAATTTTTTCCTCAGTCATGTTTAGTAAATTATAGGAGTCTCAATATCATGGCAGAGTTGGTTGCTGGGGCTTTCTTTCTTCTTCCTTTCAAGTAATAAACTTGATGATCTTGTCAAAGAACTTAACATTAAACTCAATTCTATCAACTATGTCTTGGAAGAAGCAGAGATAAAGCAGTACTAAAACACACACACATGTGAAGAGTATCGGTTGGAATCATTTCCAAGGGGATGTTTGCCTCCCAACAAGAGAGAACTTAGAAGACATCAAAAGCCTCGGTTTTGTCTAAAGTGTGGACTAGTTGGGCTCCGTCGAAGGTTTTGGTGTTTTCTTGGCAAGCCCTTCTTTCTAGGATTCCTACAAAGTTGAATTTGATCGCTAGAGGGGTGCCTCTTTTAGGTGGTTCACCTCTTTGCGTTTTGTGTAGAGAGTGTGTTGAATCGATAAATCATCTTTTTCTTACTTGTCCTTTCGCTTGGGGAATTAAGATGAAGGTGTATCGTTGATTTGGTGTCATCGAAATTATTCCAGATAATCTTTCGAGTCTCTTACAAAACTTTCTTTCTTCTATCAATCGTGGTAAGAAATCCTTTAAGGGTCTCCGTTTGGTTTGGCATGCGGTGTGGGGTCTTTGACATGCTAGAAATGAGAAGATATTTTCGGATAAGGAAGTGGTTATTGGTCAAGCAAATTAATTCACCTTGTTTGTATTATGAATGGCATGTAAATTCTTTTGATTGCATAGTTAGTTAGATTTAGACGGGGAATTGCCTATTTTTTTGGTAGTTTGGATTGAGTACTTTACATACTTTTTCTCTTAGGTGAATAGTACCACTTGTACTGAATTCATATTCCTTATTTCTAATATAATTCACTTTGTTGTTTAAAAAAAAAAAACCACGGGATCCGTAGACCACTTAAACTTTTATTATAATAATAATGAGAATTCAAATTTTTACTCTTACATGGACTTCCCAAAAATGTATCTCTCAATTCATAAATAAATTTTCACTCACAAATTTGCTCACTTTTTTCTTCTCACAAATTTATAGAAAAGCACTGTAACCAAGTTAAGCTTCTAACACAATTTGAAGTTAAGCTACTTAAGTAATGGATAGTACAAAAGACAAGATATTCCAATGAATTTGCAGTACAAATGAACAAAAATTGAAGCAGATCACAACACATGAATCAAAATTGAAACAGCTTGCTAATATTATAACAGCTGCATTACAGTGTTTACAAAATTGTAGATACCAAGGAGCCACACAAGAGGTGTTGCCTCAAAACAGAATAATGCTCTTGCAGTATATATATAGTCAATGGTCACAATGACACAATAATCAAGCAAAACCTTCTGAGTTGCAACTTGAAACAACAATGATGATACCTTCAATGAGGCCATTGAGGCCATTTTTTGTACTTGAATTTCCATTGTCACCACCAGTCAGCCAAAATCGCAGCCGTCTGATGGAGATCGAACAACTGAAATCGCGGTTTAGGAATATCAAAAGCTCAAAATCTCAATGGTCGAGCCGAGTGCATCAAACCTAATTCCCGCAATTCAAAAGGGTCGCCTAATCAATCGGACCAACAATGCTTCATTCCCTTAGCAGAGGCTGAAAATGGAAAGAAAACACTAACCATAAAAAACAAAACACATTTTTACAAATTATATAGCATAAATGAAATAAAGAAAGACAAGATCTTTATTTTACCATAATAACAAACTAGTCCTCATCATTATCACAATTAACAAATCAATCCTCCATAATCATCATCAATTCATCACAAACCACAAAGAACAAATTTTGAAGCAGGGAAAGCCAAACCTGTAAAACAAAAAAGACAAAAAGTAAGCAAATAACGATTAAACCAAGTAATCACTTTCCATTTAATCTCAACACTTGAACTCTTCATTCTCTTTCCATTCAAAGGTAACTCCTTTGACAAATCAAAGCTAGCCCCTTTCATCCTTAACTCTTGAATACACCTACAAACACCTCTACTATCATTCCTCTCCCTTTGTAACTGTTCCCAAACTTTCCAATACCTAACCAACTTCACTTGAACCAAAAACACAAACACAAGTGAAGTTGAAAGTGAAACCATTGAAGGTATCCACCAATTCTTACAAACTCCGTAACCCATTTGGGCTTTTTGGGCTTTAGCCCATGAAGTGAATAAAAGTGTTAGGAAAAAACCATGAAAGATGAAAAAGAATGAAGAGAGTTGAAAAAGTTCGGATTTTATTGAATCCATTCTTGTTTCTTTTCTTGAAATTCTTTTGGCAAAAAGATTTTCTTCTCTTTGCCATAGCTTTAAGAGTAAGAGATGACCCGGGGATTCGGAGATTTCGGTTAATGGGTGGTCGTCGATTGCTTCAAACATGTTGGAACATGACAAAACCTTATTGTTGTTTTGATGATTTTGATGATCATGTTCTTGGTCTACTGGAATTTCAACAATGTGATGAGTGTTATTTGTTTCAGCCATTGTAATAATAATAAGAAAAAATTAAATTAAATTAAATCAAACAATAATAATAAGAGTAGAATAGAGCGTGAAAATGAGAGTGAGAATTTGATTGCAGATAGAAGAGAGAAGAGAAATGTTAATGTTGTATTTGGAAGAGAAAATTGAAGGAATATATATGTGTGCGTGAATTCTAACGGTCACTCACGTTTTGTGATTATCCAACGGTAACATAACATAACGTTGCTAAATTTATTTATTTATTTGACACTTTCTGTCTCTCTCTCCAACGGATACTTTGAACTTTTTAGGGATAGTGGACTGGACTTCATCTTAAACTGATATATCTTAGAAATTTTCTCTTCCCACCCCTATGATTTTTCTTACCAACGAATTTTCATTTTTGTTCTTGAATTAAAATTTAGGAATGCGATTTTTGAATTTTTTTTGCCTTGAATAAGAACTTTGGAATGTGTTTTTTGAATATTTTTTTAATTTGAATTAGAAAAATTTTGAAAAAGAAAAAAATGTATATACACCGACAGTGTAAAATAATTTTACACAATCAACCAATATCAATCATGTTTTTCGCCAAGTCACCCCACTACACATCACCTTCTTAATATGACATGGCAAAATGATGATTTTTGATTGACTGATCGTGTAAAATTATTTTACACCATCAGTGCATCTCCATTAAACTCTTTAAAAAATCTTAAACCGACATATTCACTTTAAAGAATTGTGTTCTTGAAGAAGATCTCTCTAAATTTTTTAAGTGAGAATCTTTGCATGATGATGATTAGTTGGTGATGTAAATTATTGGATTTGTATTGTCTGTTCACAATTTCATATTCATGCAATTAATAATTTGGTGGCCATTATTAGATTGAAATTGGATGGTGTCAAAGGAAATTATATATATATATATATATATGTGGTTTTAATTATTATATTTTTTACTTTAAAATACTGAGCTAAAAATTTGTATCATCATTTGTAATTGATTCAGCAAGCACTTTTTTTCTAATGACAATTTAAGGTGACAAGATGATATTCTAATTCAAAGCATAAAAGATTTTATGATTTAAAGAACATTTATTGCCTTTTTTCCAAAGACACAAATAAATAGAACTTGACATTGTTGTTGTGTTGTGTGAATGAGCTTTTATTTCCTTTTCATTTCCTCCTACTACTACTCTCTATGTTCGTAATTATAATACATTTTTTAAAATAAAGAAAAAAGATTTATTTTTAAATATAAAACTTTTTACAAATTTTTAAATGCATTTATTATCATTTTTTTAAACATAGTCTAATTAACTATGAAGCACGGACACTTCTAAGATTAGGCGTGTCGGTATCAGACACATGTCGGTTTTGGACACTACACTTATGATTACATTAAATTATGTCATTTTTTAAATTATTATCAGTGTCCGTGTCGTGTTCGGTATCCGTGTTTATTTGAAATCAATCTACTTCTTGTTTGTTTTTTATTGGGGGCATGTAGAATGTAGATGCTTCTGGCTGTAAATTAGCAATACAAAAGAACATTACATTAATCTTTTTTTGACATCGTTTGTGCATGACATTAAAATGTTAGTCAGCATTGGTGGTGTAACATATTATGCAATTTGCATTTTTATAGATTCGATTCTAATAGTAATTGAAGTTTTCTAGATTATTATATAGTACCCAAAAAAGTGTAGTTTTTTTTGGATAAAAAAACAGAATATGCTCATGTATATCAAACCGTGCACTATGACAACACAAAATATTTTCAATCTACAGCTTTATAAGATATATGAATCATAATCCAACTAAAAAGCATCTAATATTCTTTTTCTAATATTTATGTAACAACATCATGAGGAAATTTTTTGTGGGATCTATAAATAAAATCTAGAATAAAAAGGTTAAATATACCCTCTGCAATTTTAAAGTTCGTCAAATATTCCTCTGTAATTTTGAAATAGGCAAATATCTTCTACAATTGTAAAACGTCAATTAAATATCCCCTCAAAATGATATTACTCTTACCGTTCATGTATTCTCCTGTTTCAACCACTCCACTAAAGTCACTGTCCTTGCCGACGTCTCTGATGGCTCAGTCGCTGAGTAAATCTCTCGGCTCGAGTTCGATCAACGAGATGGTGACTTTTTTACATAATCTACAGTTAGGAAAATTGAAATATATACCTTCTATGCTAGTTAATAGAAACATTTAACTGTGATCAACGAGATGGTGATTTCTTTACGTAACTTGCACTTCGGAAAAATGAAATCTCTCAGCTCGAGTTCGATCAACAAGAATTTATTATTACGGAGGGAGTATTTGATTGACGTTTTACAATTGCAGGGAGATATTAGCCTATTTCGAAATTGCATGAGATATTTGACGAACTTTAAAATTGCAGAAAGTATTTAACATTTTATTCTAAAATCTAAGTGTGAATGTTTTTATAATCTAATAATAGTAACATTTTCAGTTGAATTAAAAACTTGTGCACAATATTTTGATAAATTTCCTTTTGTTAAAATTATTGTTTTCTATATTACATAATATTCTAGTTTATTCTTAAAGCGAGGTTAAGGAAAGTTCTAACTTATTTTGCGTTAATTTTTTTACTTTTACCTCAAGTTTAATCTAGTTCGAGGGGTCAGTTCTGATATCAAGTTGTTTTAGTCTTTTTTCGATTGTAGTTGAAGGGATCGAACTGTGATTTTTCTACCAAGTTCAACGTCAATAATCACTTAACCAATTAATGATTGTAGTGCTAGCTCACACTTCAAGTTTTAAAGTGTGCGGGAGAAAATTTGCCAACTAATAAATGAAGAAAACATACATAGAATTCTTAGAAGTGTCTTAAATTAATGGTGAATTTTTATATATCCATTTTATTTAGATATATATTGATATATTCATTGGGATGAATAATTTTGATACATTTACAAATAGTGTTTATTATTTTATTTTTTATTAAATATTTTGTTTAGACATATCATAATTATCAATATATACTGCCATACGTAACAACATTAAAAATTATTCCACAAATTTGACTTTACAGATTGTGGGTGGGGCCTATTTTTTTCCTTCATAACAAAAACACGAATCTTGCCTCAACAGAAGAAAAAAAAAAAACATGAATCTTGTTTGCATCGAATGGAATATATTGCACAATCAAATCAGCTTGTATTGTTCCCAATTTTTTGTGTGTGCAGAAAAAACGAATAATTTTTATGATCAATACATAAAAACGAGTAATCTCTAGCTTGACTAGTTGTGGGGGAGCATGCATAGTATTAAAAAATGAAAAGTATATACCAAATATTTAAATCATATAATTTGTAAGATGCATATTATTTGTGTATTATCTTGTTGTCTCTTTTTATGTCATGGACTGATTATAACTTGTCTTAGATCAAGTACAAGTATGAGTCGCAGGTATCAAATATAAGATTCTTATTGTCAATGTAATGTGTGACATTTAAAAAGTGATGAATCAAAAGAAAAAGTTGAACGCTTATCAAAAAGAAAAAGTTGAACGAAGAAACACTATGCTCCTATAAATAATGTCTTTGTAATAGAAAAGGTAACTAACGCACTATTCTACCTTTTAATGGCTTCCACGCATGCCTTCCACTTTTCACTTTTATCACGGCTTACATACACCACCCTTTTAATTGATTTAATTAATTTAATGGTAATTAAACAATTTATTGAGCTTTGAATTTTTGGTATAATACTGGCATTCTGAAGTTATTATTATTTTATTTTATTTTATTTTTTGACAAATAATCTCTTCGATCTTATATATATAAAAAATTATTATATACATATGACCGAATGCGTGATCTGCAGATCTGAGCTCCGATTCTCTTGCTTCGATTCCGGCGATTTTAGCTCCGATTTCTGTTTTGCTTTCTTTTGGCAAGGGTGGTTTGGGTGTAGCACGGTGAACAGTACTTTGGAGACGGTGGGGCTGCCTCCGATCTGACCCTTCTCCTCTCCGACTTGGTGTCACGCGTTTTCTGTGCGTGGGTGGTGTTGAGTTTGGGTGCTAGAAGTTGTCGGGGTTGAGATGGGTGTTCTGGAGTTGTTTGAGGTGGCTGACGGTCAATGTTGGTGGTGGTGGTTCTCTAGATCTGACCTTTGTCGGTGGTCGGATCTGGTGGTCTGTGGGTTAGTGGTGAATGTGAGTACTGTTTCCTGGTGTTGATGTTGGCTGTGGAACTAGGCGATAGGTTTTGTTGCTCCGACGCGGTTTAGGCGGTGGTATGTTGCTCTGGTGATGTCAGATGAGGTGTTGGTGGTGAGGCTGGCTATTTGACGTTGGATCAGTTGATGACGTGTGCGTTTGACCTCCATGATATCAGTTTCTCTGACCCACTATCAAATCTGTTGAGATTTGCAGGGCTCTTTTTGAGTCTCTGGGGGTTACAAATCTTTGTGATTTGCAGGGTTCTTTGGGATTTTCAAATCCGGTTCTGTATATCTGGTTGCCTTTTATCGCATCGAAGTCGACTGTTTAGGTTTTCTCCCCGGTACAGGCGTCTCTGACCGCTTCCGAATCTGCTGAGGTTCGCAGTTTTCTCCTCTGAGTAACTGATGGTTCCAAATCTGCTGAGATTTGCAGGATGCCTGTATCTGATTAACCTCGTCCTCGTTGATGTTGACGGTTCTCGGGTTTGCTGAGACTTGTCCGCCTTGGTTATCTTTTTACTTTCGGCGGTTAGCTTTTGGCCTTAGAAGCTGGTTCTGGATGCTGATGGCCTGATGTTTCGTGATCGGGAGTCTAAGTCTGGTTGTGGCAACTGTATAGGCTGAGTTGGTGACTGCTCGAGTATTCGGAAATCTGAGGGGTGCTTTTCTCTTGGAGGTACGTACATCTGACGTTTTGCCGAGTTATGCTTGCCTGGGGGTTCTTGCTCTACTTTTGTCTGGTCAGCGGTTCGCTTGATGAAGCTGTTTCTGGATGCTGATGGGCCGAGCAATTTTGATTCGAGTTCGGGAGTTAGAGTTCAGTTGTGGTAACATTTTAGTGGGATTGGTGACTGCTCTGGTAGTCTAGGATCTGTGGGTTGCTTGACTGTATTGGGGTTTAGGAGTTGTCGTCTTTTTCTGAATTGGTGGTTGTTTAGGAGTTTATTTTTAGGTGTTCCGCTTATATACGGCACCTATGTTCTTGTGTTCCCTTTACCGGACTTTGTTCGCCTTGTGCAGAGTCTCGATTTTTAATAAAATTTTGCCATTCAAAAAAAAAAAAAAAAAAGAATAAAGAGGATAATAACAAAAATGATCAACAAAATAATGAAAGGGAACGAAGACTTGTAATGATGAGTTTTAGATATAATTGAAATTTTATAAGTATTTTTATCACTTTAAGTTGTAATTAGTTTATGCGTGAAAAAAATATGAAATTAATTAGTTTTTTATTGGGTGTGATTAGAATTTTTTAATTAATTAGTATTGTTGAAAATTTTGAATGAGGTTATAAAAGTCTTTGAAAAATATCATAAACAAATCTTAGCACTCTGTATGGCACACAATTTTTCTATACATTAATAATTATTTTTTAGAGGCATGTGCGACGACTATTAGTTTATTGACAAAGGGGGTAGTGTATGTTGAATTGTTGAAAATAAAAGAATACTTTATCTGTTTGAGTCAAAACAAATTGTATCGTTTATGCATAATTCAGCTATATAATTTTTTTACCGTAAAAAAAAGTATATACTTTTTTTATTATATTCTCAACATTTTTTTATGCTCAACATTCTTTTATTATAAGAAAATAGTAGACTATAAGGTTTGTGGACCTGTCAACTTAATTGATGTGTTTAAAAATCCATTACTGCCCGCTATTCTCTTAATTGACTTTAGTGGTTAATAAGTTTTCTTTTAAAAATAAATTATTTGGAAGAAGCGGAAAATCCAAGTTTAATATTTTATAAAACAACCACATGTCAAAATGTTGAAGTGTAATATTGATGTGGCATTTTTGAATAATAAAGTAGGCTTTAGTATGTCCATCCACGACCATCATGGTAATTCTGTCAATATGAGAATTGTCAGTAAATCATCATTGTTACCAATAAACGATGGAGAGACAACTAATAATGAATTTGTCTAAGTGGTAAGGATTTTGGTCCCCTTAAATATATGATAAGAGGTTCAATTTATGGTTCATGCGTATGGAGAAAATTCAGTTGGGACGAGATATTCCATTTTGTGTACCCCACAAGTTCTCCGACAAAAATTAATACTCGCTAAGATGAGGAGGCATATCTATTGCTAAATCGACTGGTGAAATGGAATTTGACAATGTTATTTTCGGATTCGCTAAAAAAAAGTGGTGGACAGCTGCAACAAAAATTAAAGTGACATATTCTTGTTTGACTATATCATTAGAAATTGTAAAAAGTTATTTTCTAGTTATTATCATGACTTGTTGGTGAGTTCTTTAGGAGACAAATTAACGTAGTAACAAATAAATTAGTAAGGATGATTATATATATGGCTCGTCCTCAAATATTTAATTTGATACCTATTTCAATTAAAACTTTATTGAATAATGTTATGAATTAAGTTTATTTATGTAAAAAGAAATCTCTACAGAAAAAATTGCAGCATTGGATAGCACACATGCTAAAAATTTCTTAATATTAAAACATTATTATCACAATTTACAGGAAAAATTCTTCTCTTTTTGACTAGTCCACGATTTTATTTCTTCTTTCGTAAGTTATAGACTTATATGTATATCTTTTTCCTCAAGCAAGATGCATCCCTAGCTCTATATTGATCATGTCATAAAAATCATTGTACACATAGTAAGAAAATTTCAAAAGTTTGTACTGTATCAGATATGGTAAAAGGGCGTAAAACAATCTCAGTTTCCAAATTTTTGTAAAATAAATTTGGCACCCCTTACATAATGCACCTCTTACACTAGTTAAGAAATCAAAAATGGTAAAATTATCTTGAAAGTTGTGTAGTCAACTTTTTTAAAACGTAAGCTATGGTCTTTTCAATACAAAATTTATTACTTTTGCCTTCCTTAACTAGTGCACCTGGTGCACTAGTTAGCAAGACCCAATAAATTTTAGTTTCTAATTAGTTATGTCCTAATCCCAATTATAAATAAAATTACAGGAGGAAATATATTTTTGGTGTAGAATATAACTAATTTAGCTGATAATTAATCTCAGTATAAACTATCTTTAGTTTACCCATTTTTTTAACTAAGTTATTCTAAAGTTTTTTGGTATTAAATTTGTGAAAAAACTGAGAAAAAATAGTATTGTATATTGATTTGGCTCGATGATTAGAGGTGGAATAGGTCGGGTCTGTCTACAAGACCTTAAGATCTAGCCTACATAGGTTCAGGTTAGATCGGTCAGTTTCTTTAAATAGAGGAGGTTAAATTTTTTTTATAAGTTTATTTAGTTAAATAGGTCAGGCTGCAGATCATTAAAAAAAATCTTTTAACCTACTAGGCCGACCTATTTAAATTAATATGAATAATGTTTTTAATATTATTATTATTTATATATTAAAATTTGTACTTTGATTAAATTTGTTAGTAGTTTAAGTTTATTAATCTATATTAGTTTTTCACATATATACATGTATCATTATAAACTAGAATTGAAACATGATGATATATATATATATATATATATATATATATAGTTAAATTCTTTAAATTATCATGTTAAATATCAAAAGGACGTTAGTTTATTAGTTCATAAGTATTTTTAAAAATAAATATAATTATTTATTTAAATATGTTAATGTGAAATATGCTTTTAATCAGACTAATATGTCACATTAGTCTTTCAAAATGTCAGACTCAGACCTAAAAAATAAGCATATGATAGGCCACATATGAAGCTCGGGACTTCGATTTTTTGACAGATCAGACTCAGGCTTGACAAAGCCTAACTCGGCCTAACCTATTCTCACCTCTATCAATGATGCAAAACAATGTGAACTTAGGATCTGTTTGGCAAAACATAACGGACAACTGATAAAAAAATTATAACGGATAAATTTATAATTTATAATAGTTAAATTAATTTATAAATATAAAATTATGTAAAAAAATTTATAATTGATATTTAATTTTTTTTCAAGTAAGTTAACATAGATAAAATTGAGAGAGAAAATAAATGATAAATGATTGGAGTTTCATCACTTATGGGGTTGACGACTGAGGCTTTTACTGTAGGACAATCGGCTCTCAAAGTTGCATCAAGCAAATTGGTCAAACATGAGAGAGCATGTTCGGATAATCAACATGCATTTATACCTTTTGCTTTTGATACTTTTGAGTTTCTAGCCCCAGAGGCTGTAGATATTTTGAAAAGATTACAAAAAGTCATGCATAGCAATGTGGTGTCTCCTAAGTTCCTAAATTTAGTGTTTAAAATGATTGGTTTTGCCATCCAAAAAGGGTTAAACTATTTTTTATTATAGGCTATTTTTTATTATAGCATTGCCAAAAACAACCTTTAAATAAAAGCTAAAAGACACCTTCTCCATTTGAAGTCACTTATCTTTATTTATAGTAAATAATCACACCCACTTTTAATTTTTGCCTCTTCAGTATCTAGGAGGGCATCATTATATATCTCCTCTCAATTATATTTTTCCTCCGCTAAACTTGAACTTGAACCCAAAATCTTGGTTAAGAAATTTATATTTAGTTTTACTCGTTTTTTGAAGCATATTTATTTGAAGACAAAGAACATCACATCAAAATCATAAATCAAACAAACACTACATCAAGACAAAAATCAAAGAACAATGAGATGTTTTTTTTTTATTAAAAAACAATGATATTCATTCATTCCAATAATCAAAAGAGTACATTATATGTAAATATAAATTCAATATGGCTAAAAACAAAAAGGATAAGTCAGCGAACAAACTCATAACATCCAAGTTAATAGCATACAACGGCAAAATGCCTACACATAATATGATAAAATCAAAATCACAAGAATGTTCATGCTTCCGGATCTGCAACGTTGAAATCCAAATAATTGATTGAATCTGCAATTGATTGAAGATGATATTTCAATACGAACTAAACGAACACCGCAACACGACGGAAAATCAAACAACGTCGTACCAAGACGACGACCAACACAACGCCGCATTAGGACGACGAAATCACAAATACAAAAGAAAACAACAAAAAGACTCAATATATGTGAAAATTACTTATTTAGATTAAAAACAAGAAGAAAAAAACTGCAGAGGGGTGATTTTAGATTAAAAAAAAATGACCTAAAACCACCCCTAATCAGTAGAGGAAGAAGAAAGAACTCAAAGAAGAAGAAATATTAGAACAAAAACTTATGCATAAAAAAAATGGATAGAACAATGAGATGTTAAAACTATTAAAAGACATTAAAAAGAATATGATTTATATGAAAATCACTTATTAAAACTAAATGAGATAAAAAAAATAAAAAATGCATAGTGGTAATTCCGGATAAAAAAAAGTCTTTCTTATGAAAGAAGAAGAAAAATTTAGATTGAATGCGAAACCGATTTCTCTAAAAATATTACAACAATTATTTATTTACTTTTTTTATATATAAGTTAAGTTCATAAAGTTAACCTTACTTGTTTTTCTTTTTATATTTATTGTTTATATTTGGGTTAAATAGGTTTTCGTCTCTATATATATCTCAAATTTTATTTTTAGTCCGTATAAAAAGTTTCAACAAGTTTTGATTATACAAATATTTTTTATTATGATTTTTGAACTTTTCTTTTCAGTCAACTCAGATATATCATTCAAGATTTAAAATTTTTTCGTGGTCATGTTTAGTACATTATCAAAAATTTTCTTGCAAATTTTTTAACAAGAGATGAATTAAATATGAATTTAAAGTTTTTTTGTGCTAAATATAAATAATTGTTCCTATAAAATTTTTATGAAATATGTTCTTATAATATTATAAGTATGAATAAAAATACCATTAAAAATGTTAAAAGTACATAAGAGTTGATTAAAAACATGGACAAAAAATATTTGAAGGACAAAAATTGACAATTTTTTTTTTTTAAAACTAAAAATAAAATTTAAATATTTATAGCACCAAAAACTCAATTAATCTTTGCTCAAAAAAAAAAAAAAACTCAATTAATCATTTATATTTCGTATTTATTGCGTGCCAAACAAGGTACGCCTACTAGTCGTGAATCCCTTGTGTAAGGTTGACAAGGTTACACGAAGACTCTCATACATCAATTATAAAAAATGAGAAATAATTTTCTTTTTGCCCAAGCTACGAAGGAATAAAATGAAAAACACATACTCTATCAAAACTCAAAAGTAATAAGATAGTATAAGCAAGAACACTGTGAAAAGTAATTTCTTACTTTTGTACTGGAGGGATGAAGTTAAGGCCACATACAAGAATAATTTTTTAACCAATAAAAAATAAGTATATGTAGAGACCGAGATTTGAAGATGAGAAGTTTAATTTACAAAGGAATAAATTTTGAGTTATTAAATTACTTGATAAAAAAAGAATTTTGTTAATATATCTCTTAAAAGCACATATTAAATAGTTAAAATATAGAATTATTGTATTGAAAAATACAACAATTTGATTTTTGAATGTACAATTTTTAAGAAAAATATTTTTATAATTTTAAGTTGTTTATCATTTGTTAAAAAATAAAATATCTGTGAGATGATTTGTTTCATTCATTTTTAAAGAAATATATAAATGTAGATATTAAGATCAAACATTGAGATTATTTTTTCTTCTCAAAGTGTTATCTCATAATAATTAGAATTTATTAAAATTCGTCCGTAAATATATTTCAATTGGCCGAGACATTACATATTAAATGCATGATTTCTTTACCGGCATTGTAGGCTTAACTAAGATACACTTGCCACATTAGTACATAGTAGCATTTTTTATTTTTTTTGGTACAAGTACATAGTAGCATTGTTATCATGGAAAATTCTTTGATAGGCATAAACATAAATATGAGGTGTTAGACACACTCACAAAAAAAATAAAATTAAATAGAAATAAAATAAAATGATGTTGATTGATGTGACTATATTATTTTTGTTTTAAATTTTTAGATTTGTGAGTATGTGCCCAAATAAATTTGATTTAACTTTGTGCCTATACAAGTGTTTCTGTGTTATCATTATCGTATGATAGGATTTACAAAATGTTCCAACATTTGTCCACATAGCATCATCCTTGATTTCATAAAATTTACTAACAGGACCAAACTTTGATTATTACGAGTGTCATGTTAGTAAATTTGGTTAGAAGCAATTAGCCAATTACCCTTGGGAATGAATCTAACGACGACCTCATGAGAGAGTAAAAGTCACTTGCAATGCAAAGTACAAACACCAAATGAGTTTCATACTTCATTTATTAAAAATCAAAGAATCAATAAAATAACTTCAGTTATAATGCGCTTAATTTAAGATCGATGAAACTAAAAGTAGAAATAATAAATTGAACAAAGAACGAAACTCTTATAAATTTAAAATTATGAAACAATTAAATTAAAAGTAGGAAGATTAATTATCACTAACGACGATAGTGTATGTATATATCGGAAAAAGTTAGCTAAATATAAATATCTAAATCTAAATAAATATACTTCCTCCGTTCTAAAATATAAGTCGTTTTGATCATATTACACAAATTAAAAAATGTAATTATTGTTGTATAGAAAAGAGAAATTATGAGTAACTTTACAAAATTATCCTTCATTAATTGTATGAGAAAAATAAATGAAAGAATTGAAAGAAGAGAGAGAAATAAAAAGTTAAGAGTATAATAGGAAAAATAATATTAAATACTTTATTAAAATTGTAAAGCGACATATATTTTGAAACAAATTTTTTCTTCAAAATGAGATATATTTTGGAAAGGAGGGAGTAATAATTTAGAGTTTCACACCCTCCTCTCTCTGTCTTCGACTGAAATTCACCTTTCTTGTTCAGAAAGCACTCTAAATCTTCAATCCTCTTCACCTACACACTTTTTTTTATATATAAATTCACATTCACAGTTCAATACAACAAATAACTACTAAAACCTCTCTCTTTGTTTCTTCTTCATTTCTTCCCCAAAATGCATCTCTACAATGCATGGTTACCGCCTCCTGTGGCGGCTCAGACCGCCGGCGAAAGAGATTCTTTCTCACGCATCATCGCAACCGTCAACTCATCTTTCAACCGTGACGATCCCGAATCCGTCTATTCAACTATCAGATACATCTCTGTTCTTGACCTGTCAGTTCCATTTTCAACTCCAATTTTTCAATTTCCTTTTTCAATCTCTTAATTCATTGCTGATTTTCGTTTTTTTCAAATTTCGTTTTTGTTTAGTTTCATTTCTGGTGTTTTGTTTTTGCAATACGAGTTAATTAATTCACATAAATCATTAATTTAGTTTCAATTGATTATTTTCTGCTAATTTATCTTTGATTAATTTAGGTACTAGTGCTCTTTTAGAGGTAACTGTTTGAAGATTGTGTTAAGATGATTATTTTTTTTTTTGTTGTGATCGAATTCGAAGATGGAAGTTACTGAAACGCTATTGACTTCATGGTTTTATCACTTTTTGTCTTTTACCGTGTCACTTTTCACTGTTCTGTAAGCAAGTTGCAATTATGCTGAAAATACTTAGCGTGATCAATTGATTTTGAACGGTATTATATATCTTTGGTCCAGCTTAATTATGAGAAATTAATTGCTTTTTACGTAGCACCGGCACTGTATATTGAAGGCGGCACATGTAGTATCAGACACATGTGGTTACACTCAATCACTTCGATCTTAACTTATTATCAGCGTGTACTTTTCGTGTACTTGTTAGTATCGTGTCTGGTGTCGGTGTTTGTGTCAATGCTTGATAGATTTTGTTATCAAAACTTTCACTCGGGTACCTGTCAAAGAGAAGTGATTGATTACTTCAAATAAGCAAATCCAAACAAATAATGTTTGAGTGTTGTCAGGGTCAATTAACTGTGTATGTAACATCACATCATATATGTATAAATAATTACATTTGTTTCACTGTTTTGGTAGTTCCGTTATCACTAATTTCAGTGTATTTTATTCAGTAGGAGATTCTTATTTTAGTTTGTATCACTCGCTCTTCATTGCATTATTAGTAGTGGATATGGGGTTTTCTGTTCATGGGCTGTATCCGCGGATGGATATGGGGTTTTCTTATTCTTATTAGTATTCACTCTCTTCATTGCATTCCAAATTGCATTGGTAGTGGATATGGGGTTTTCTGTTCATGGCTTGTGTCCGGATGGAGTTGGTTAATGGAATGGAATCTGACTTTTATGTGTTGTGCAGTTTCATAAAGGCGAAAAGTGATGTGTCTTTGGAAGATGTCCGCACCCTTATTCAGATGGGCCTTGAACTATTTCACATGTCCCGTAATAAGCTTTATGCTCAGGTGCTGCATTTTGTATTGAATGAGATATGCAGTTTTCTTCTTTTCGTGTCATTTCATTCATGCTCTTAAATGAATGTGTAATTTTTTATTTATTAGGTTAGATGGGGAAATTTATTAGTCAGACTACTCAACAAGTATAGGAAAAAGATTGCACTGACTATTGAATGGAGGCCTCTATATGATACACTGATTAACACACATTTTACCAGGTAAGGTTTATACTGTTACTGTCAATGCTGCAGCGTTAATTGGTTTAACTTTTAAGTTATTTTGCGCTATTCATAGTTTGTAATTTCTTAGTTTTGTCGTTGAAAACAGAGGGAAGAAAAGAAAATCAATCCCGGTTTTTTAAAATTTGAATTCAAAATAAACACAATAGTTATCTTCAATTATAAATAAGTTTAATCTTTTCTTTGATTTCGGTGTTAGTTTCTTAAAATTTTCTCCATTTAGTAGTACCTTTGAACTTTAGTATTCCGTTGCTAAAGCAAAATGCGTAATCGAATATATATATATATATATATATATATATATATATATATATATATATATTGAACAATTTAATCCTGTGCTTCATATTAGATTCAATAATTTTAGTCTGGTGATTATGAATTATATTATTGTTGCAGAAGTACAGGGCCAGAAGGTTGGAGAGTAAGACAACGGCATTTTGAAACTATAACTTCACTTGTTCAGTCCTGCCGAAGATTCTTCCCATCAGGTTCTGCCTCTGAGATATGGTCTGAGTTTAAGTGAGTGCTTTGGCATTGTTTCTGTATAATGTTATTGTTATTATCACAAGTTTTTCTCCTTATGCCTTTATTTATTTTGTACTTTTTATTGACTCTGAGCTAAATGAAAGTGAATTGTTTGTTTCCATTTAGTGGAATAATGGTGGACCCATGTTAGAACTTTTATGTTTTTTGAGTTTCAGCGTCTTTTTCTTTTTTTTTTTTTAATAATTTTTCTTTGGGTCAATGGATGATTTGTAGATCTTTATTGCAAAATCCATGGCATAATTCATCTTTTGAAGGATCTGGGTTTGCTAGACTGTTTCTCCCAACTAATCTGGACAATCAGGCCTTTTATACACAGTAAGAAGCATAAATTTGTTAGGAAATTTATTTTGTGTGATATCTGATTTGATTTCCTGCGTGATGGAGTCTTACAATTGA
Source organism: Trifolium fragiferum (assembly GCA_954870985.1). NCBI lineage: Eukaryota > Viridiplantae > Streptophyta > Magnoliopsida > Fabales > Fabaceae > Trifolium > Trifolium fragiferum. Next base: position 8,557,922 of record OX940794.1, read on the forward strand.
ATTCACAGTGACTGGATTACAGAGTGTTTAGACTTGTGGGAATCTATACCAAATTGCCAATTCTGGAACAGTCAGTGGGCAGATGTCATAGCTCGTGTTGTAAAAAATTACCCCGATGTTGATTGGGAGGGATTGTTGCCTTTGCTTTTTGCTAAATACTTAAATATGTTTGAGGTGAGCATATCGATTCTTCTAGTAATGTCAGTCTTATTTACATTTTGGTTGAATATGATCAGAAGTATCTCGCTTAGGCACATCATTTAAAGATAATTTATTGTGTTTGCTTTTACTCCCCTTTTAAATATTTTTACAAACTAGTAGTTTGTTTTGCAACTGAGATTTCACTTTGTTAGAATTAAGAGAATATGTAGAGTTCTTAGATTATTTGTTAGTATTCCTAGTATTATACAACTTCCTAGTTCCTAGGATAGTGCTTATTAATTGCTACTCAATGTATTTGTTGTATCATATCAGTATAAATACAAGCTGTGTGATCTCAATATAGACACGCAGAAATTACATAATCTTATACACCTTTTGAGCATTTAAAAATGTTTTTTTAACACATGTGTAGTGAAACACAATTAATTATATATATACAAGTTTGCATAAAAAAATAAATAATTATATACAAGTGCTTAGTGGTGAATGTCAAAAGAATAATGTTTATCTTAGAGGGTAATGCTTAGTCAAAAAATAAAATCTTAAGAGGGTAATGCAGAATGTTAAGTCTTTTCACGTAATTGATGACACATATTTATACCGTATTTATTTCATATTTTGATAAATACACTGGATGTACCTGCTGTTCAACTGCTGGATTCTATTGTTCATTTTATATTTGTTAAATTCCTCTGGATACAAACAAATAAACATCATCTCCTCAATAGAAAATTTTCAACTACCGGGAAGCTTCACGGTGCCAATGTTCCTGCCTTAAGCTTGGAAACTAACACTGTATGGTAGCAGATATATATTATTCTATCACAAGACCAAACCAGCCCTTCTTAATATCGGAGTTTTTCCCCCCTATCAACTCTCATGCATATACACAAGCATTGAAATACAGACTCTTGAGATGCATCATTATGTAAATAGGAATTCCAATCCGTTTCCAAACACACCTCCAACATATGGTAATCTTAATGCCACAACCACAACTTTATCAGTTATATGTTTCCCCCATCATCATCATGGATGGTCCCGATATCACTGACTGCATGCAATCATGGTTGCCACCTGCATCCAATCTGGATCCATAAATTTTGCACTTATTCAATATTTGTAAAGCTAATTGATCTTTATTTTCATAGCTTACCCCTTTGGCTGGTCATTTGGATTTTACCTACATTTCACACTTGCACTCATGAATCCCAGGTTCCTGTTGCAAATGGAAGTGGATCATATCCCTTTTCACTGGATGTCCCAAGAAACACAAGGTTCTTGTTTTCCAATAGAACTTCCACCCCTGCAAAGGCTATCGCCAAGTCAATTGTAAGAGAATATGTTCTTCCTTACTTTAGCGGGATTGTAACATTGGAGCCATGTTGCTGTTTTCTTACTTTAATAGTGATCTTTTGTAATGGCAATTGCAGGTATATATGCTAAAACCCGGTAGTTCTGCGAAACAGCACTTTGAGAAATTGGTCAACATTTTGGAACAGTTAGTTTACTTACATATCGCTTGCAGTATTTAGCTTAATTAAGCCCACCTTCTCTTCAATTCAATTATTTCATTTTTTTACTGTCTTTTTTAGATATTATCATCCCTCAAATGGTGGTCGATGGACTTACTCACTAGAGCGGTTTTTGTATCATTTGGTGATTCAATTTCAGAAGCGTCTACAGAATGAACAGTTGTACGGATTAATTATCATTTGTCATCTATTCTGTTTTTTCCCGCTTCTGTTTTATGGAACTGAAAAAGTCTGTTCTACAGGGGAATAAATAATTGCAGACCCACTGAACAGCATTTTGGAGAATCAGAGAGGGTCTTCTTTGTTAATACAATGCTAAAGTTAATCGATCGTGGTCAATACAGCAAGAATGAGCATCTCTCTGAGACAGTTGCTGCAGCAACTTCTATACTGTCTTATGTGGAACCATCATTGGTCCTTCCATTTGTGGCATCTCGGTTTCAAATGGCCCTTGAGACGGTTAGTTGTGCTGTTTGATTTTATTTTTTTCCGTGGTAAAATTTTAGAAATCATGTGGTTAATGGCATGTCCAAAGCATAATATGTTCTTGGTAAAATATCCACCGAGGGATATGATATTCTTCTTACTCTTTAAACAGTATACTGTATTATATTAGTTTGTCTTTCTGACCATATTCATTTTGCCTATCCAGATGACTGCCACCCACCAGTTGAAAATTGCAGTTATGTCTGTGGCATTTGTTGGGCGTTCGCTATTTTATACATCTGTATCAGGTTCCTCCATGAAACAAGTGGATGTTGGTGGTGGTGATGAAACATTCATTGATCTTGTGGGGGTTTCATTATCCAATGCCTTACTTGGCATGGATGCTAACGACCCTCCGAAAACTTTAGCTACCATGCAGTTAATTGGTTCCATATTTTCAAATGTGAGTTTCAATTTTTTGATATATCGAAAAAAAAGCTTCTTGCTGCTACTAATATAGAGAATTCTTAACCTCGCTACCGTGTAAATGCAGTTGGCTTTATTGGATGATAAAATTGATGACTTATCATTTATGCCAATGATCCGCTTTTCTGAGTGGCTGGATGAGTTCTTATGCCGTCTGTTTTCCCTACTTCTACACTTAGAACCCAGCAGTGTTTTGTAAGTAATAGTGTCAAAGTCCCCTCTCTTGCATACCATTTTATTTGGAAAAGATGTTCTTTTAGTGGATTTTATGTATGTATGTTTGTTGTTATGCTTTTCTAATTCGGTAACTGGTTTTGGTATATTAGAAATGAAGGTCTGCAGTCATCAGCTTCTTCAGGAACTTTTCTAGTTGATGATGGTCCATACTACTTCTGTGTTCTTGAAATTCTTCTTGGGAGGCTTTCAAAATCTCTATATAATCAGGTATTACTTTAAAACTAAAAAATAATTGATACAGGCAACCCTTTCTGAGCCAATATATTGTCTTACACATCACTGACATATCAAACAGGCATTGAAGAAAATTTCGAAGTTTGTGAGGACAAACATTCTTCCTGGTGCTATTGCAGAGGTTGGACTGCTCTGTTGTGCATGTGTTCACTCGAACCCGGAAGAAGCAGTCAGTCAACTTGTTGAGCCAATATTAGTGTCTGTGATATCCTCTTTGAAAGGAACACCAGGCACTGGATTTGGTGGAGGTGGGACTTTTGATACTTCTGCTTCAACCAAGGTACCTGGTTTTAGTCAGTTGTGATTATCTTTGACTTCAATGTTCCCTCTGGATTCTCTGGAAAGCTGAGACTTCTCTATTTCAGGTTAGGTCCTCAATTTCACCTGCTCTTGAGGCTGCAATTGATTATCAACTAAAGATATTATCAGTTGGCATCACATATGGAGGTCCAGCACTCCTCCGCTACAAAGATCAATTAAAAGAAGTTATCTTCTTGGCTTTTGACTCACCATCTTGGAAGGTCTTATTCTTACCGGCACACTTGATATGTTGCTTCAAATAAGTTAAATATAGTCTCATACTTATCATGGATTTGATGCTGAGTAGTTGTCCATTGGTTCTATATTTGATTGTGACTTTCATTGACAGGTTAATGGTGCTGCTGATCATCTTCTTCGGTCCCTTCTTGGAAGTCAGATTCACTATTATCCAATAGACCAATATAAGTATGTATTAGAAGGGTTGCACTCATTTCATTGTGTTTGCGTAGTATTTTCCCCTGATTCTATGGCTGTATATCTTCGGTAACATAAACACAATTTCTTTTTTGATTTCTAGGTGTGTTCTTAGTCACCCTGATGCTGTTGCTCTAGAAGAGTGGATTAGCACGAAAGATTTTTCCACTGATGAAAGGTTGATTCCAAAGTGGCATATTCCTTGTGATGACGAAATTCATTTTGCAAACGAGCTTTTAGATATTCACTTTAAGTCTGCTTTGGATGATCTGTTGAGAATATGCCAAAGTAAAATTCATGCTGATCAAGGTATAACAAATAAGCTTTTGTCTCAAGAAGTTTTGGTCCTTTTAGCCTTTTAATTTTGTCCCAAAGCTTTGGTTCTTTTAAGAAACCAAGGTACAATTAATGATGTTTTACCATTTATACCCTTACAAAAGTAAAAGTATCAATTAAATGAATTTTTCTCTTTCTTAATAAAGTAGGGGTAAAATGACTTATCAATATTTATGAGTTCTTAATCTATGTGCAAAACTCTAAAAGGACCAAAGATTTGGGACGGAGGGAGTTTTAATTATGAACCTTTCTTGAAATTATATATGTTCCTTATGTTAAATACCCATTATTCTGCTTTCTTGGAGTTTTCCTCTTTTTCTGATATAGTAATTTTTTATCATAAGGCGTATTTGGATGATAGTTTTCCATGAAGGAAATTCCTAAAGGATAATAATACAAATGTATGTTTTTTTTTTTTTAATCTGTTATATTGAATGCAATTTTCCATGCAGGAGATGAGAAAGAGCACTTGAAAGTGACTCTTTTACGCATTGAATCGTCATTGCAAGGGCTTTTTTCTTGCTTGCCTGATTTTGTTCCAGCCTCTAAGAATGGAACGGTTGAAGATCCGAACCATACATTTCTAATTGCTGGGGCAACAGGATGTACTGTTGGAACTACTGCCCTGAGAGAAAAAGCAACTGAGATTGTACATGCAGCCTGCAAGTAAGGGTCACATTTACTGCTACTTTATATATCATCCCTTCAACTTATGCGTCTGTGATTTTCAATAAATCCCATAATGCCATCAACCTTGTCTGTTTAACAGATATGTCGTCGAGAATAAATCTGATGACAGTATCCTGTTGATACTCATTATTCGTATTATTGACGCTTTGGGAAATTATGGTATTGAATTCTCTATCCAATTAAGTTTTTGCATATTATTCGAAATTCTGATTGCACATGCACAGCCTAATTCTGTTCCCTTTTTGAACACAGGAAGTTTGGAATATGATGAATGGTCTAGTCACAGACAGGCTTGGAAGTTGGAATCTGCTGCCATAATAGAACCGCCAATTAATTTTATTGTGTCATCTCATTCTAAAGGAAAGAAAAGGTACTACTACTTTGACTACTCTTCGCTCTTAAACGCAAGAACTGCGTGCAATGAACTTTTTTATAAGACTGAGGTTGTCGTCATTTCAGACCTAGGTGGGCTCTTATCGACAAGGCATTCATGCACAATACCTGGAGGTCTTCACAAGCATCCTATCATCTTTACCGTACAAGTGGGAATTACTGTCCATCTGAACACGTGACTATTTTGATGGATGATTTGTTGAGTCTCGCTGTGCATAGCTATGAAACTGTTCGCCTGTAAGTGATTGTGAAATCGATTGCTAACTGAAAATTTGATGTTTTATATTATTTGATTTTCATATGTTTCTTTTTGACACTTCACCCTTAGCTATGTATTTAACGATATTCAACAAGAATCCAGAATTCTTTTGCCAGAGCGAAAATTAGCACAATGAAATCAGTTCAAAGGCTTTGCCTTAATATAGAATTTCGAGAGTATTCCACTTCCAATGATCTAAAATGGCATTGATTTGATTTCTATAGTGCGTACAATAAATTTGCAATAGAGAATAGTTTATAAGGAAAATAGAAAAGGGCATAAAAGTATTGCTGAAGTGTTTAAGAATCATGTTGTGGTATGGTTCTTTCCTCATGTTACAATCCAAGAATAGACGCTTCATAGTTTATGTTTAGGTTGAACTACTTACATTTTCTGTTAAAGTCAACCACTAATTTTTTTCAGTAAAATCAGACCAATTTATTTTGAAAGTTGGAAATGGAAACTACCAGTGATCGGTGTTATCATCTATTCTTGCTTGTTTCTTTTCTTCTCTAATTGAAACTTATTTTCTTCCTAAAAAGAAAGAATAGTAGCACATATATTATTCCATCAATAATGTGTAGTGGCATCTTGCATCAATGTAATAATCAAACCGCATTTAATTCTTTGAGGTTTCATGTGTTATAGAAGTTATGTTTAATTTCTTTTAATTGGTCTATACATATTTATTTTGATTCTCCTTCATTTTGGATGTCAGCTAACCTCTCATCCCATAATTTAACATGCTTCATTGGATACAACTGCGGTGTTTTATGCCCGATTAAGATATTTTATGATCCAGGCTTGCAGGGAAAGCTCTAGTGAAGCTGATCAAGAGATGGCCATCTATGATTTCAAAATGTGTCATCACTCTTACTAGTAACTTACGGGACCCCAACGCCAAGGAGTATGCAGTCTTGGGTTCTTGTTCAGTCCTTGCCTCACAAACAGTTCTCAAGCATTTGACTACGGTGATTGTCAAGGATTAGGTTTTTAAAATTCTTTTATGGGTAGCTAATATTTTCATTATTCTTACATATTTTCTTTGATTCTAGGATCAAAAGTCATTCTCTTCGTTTATCTTGTCAATTCTTTCAAGGTAATTCCATTTCCCTTGTTTCCCCTTTTAGATAAATATCGCCATTACCTCGTCTAACATTAGAGAATAATACTTCCCCTGTTTCTTCTATGAAGTTCTCATCATGAATCCTTGAAATCCCAGAAAGCAATTAATGAGGTAAGCTTCCATGCATCAGATTATTGCAATTTTATCATGTACTGTTCATTGTTTAACTTTTCCTTACTTCAAACAGCTTTTTGTGAAATACAACATCCAATTTTCTGGAGTATCTAGAAGCTTTTTCAAGATATCAGACAAAGAAAATCATACTGGTGAACTTGGTTTTTCCGATTTGGTTGCTCAGATTGGTTCCTTGAGTTTTGATTCTACTGGCTTGCATTGGCGGTAAATGTTTATTCATTTGGTTTGAAAATTGTGACTCATGATTAATGAGTTCTTCTGTACATTTGTGTTCTGTCTCTCAGCTGATTCCTTTTCATTTATTTAGTTTTACATGGTGGCTCACAATTGGATAACTAGTTTAAGCTATATGTTGAGATTCTTGCATATTTAAAATGTTGACCTGACAATTTTGGTTTATTCAGGTATAATTTGATGGCTAACAGAGTTCTGCTCTTGCTGGCTTTGGCGTCTCGGAGCCATCCAAATTCATCATCTAAAATCCTGAGCGAAGCTGCTGGTCTGTATAGTTTCTTGTTTGCTTCTGGATCTTTTGTTTTCTGTTTTTGGCTTGCCTTTAGCACATTCAAAGTCAGAATTACTGCACCTTTTTTTATGCATCATCTTTATGCTATTCATGCTGTTTCTTATTTAGGACACTTCTTGAAGAATTTGAAAAGTCAACTTCCTCAGACAAGGATACTTGCTATTTCGGCTCTGAATACATTGTTAAAGGAATCACCTTATAAGCTGTCTCCTGGTGAGAAATCTGACGTACTCGAGGATTTGAAAGGCCACGTCAAGTCATCCCTTGAAGGAACTTTAACCCAAACTTTTCAGGAAGATGGTTTCTTCAATGACACACTCACTAGTCTTTCTCATGTTCATATAATAACTGACAACGAATCTGCTTCTAGAGGAAATCAAGGAGATTCCAGTATTCAAAGCTTAGCAGACAAATCCATAACTCGTTTTTATTTTGAATTTTCGGCTTCATGGCCACGCACACCAAGTTGGATCTCCTTTTTAGGAAGTGATACATTCTACTCAAGTTTTGCTCGTATTTTCAAGCGGTTAGTACAAGAATGTGGCATGCCTGTAGTGTTGGCTCTTAAAGATGCAGTAGATGAGTTTACAATTGCCAAGGAGAGGTCTAAACAATGTGTAGCTGCTGAAGCATTGGCAGGTGTTTTACATTCTGATATTGATGGGCTATCAGGAGCATGGGAAAGCTGGCTGATGCCCCAGTTGAAGAATATAATTTTAGCACCATCTGTTGAATCAGTTCCTGAGTGGTCTTCTTGCATAAGATATGCAGTTACTGGTAAAGGAAAGTATGGAACAAGAGTTCCTCTTTTGAGGCAGAAAATTCTGGATTCCTTGATGACACCATTACCTCCAACAGTAGCTACAACTGTAACATCCAAGCGATATGCTTTTCTAGCTGCTTCACTTATAGAAATATCCCCACAGAAAATGCCGGTAGCTGAAATCCAGCTCCACAATACACTTCTAAAGGAAGTACTTGGTAATATGTGCCACTCATCAGCCCAAGTAAGCATTCCCTCTGATCCTATTTATCTAATCAATCATATTTTAACCCTCCTGTTGCGATCCTTTATCTATTACTTTCCACCATCCCTTGTTCCAGCCAATTTGATTATAGTTCAAATTCCTAATGACTTATGTAGGCTAATATAGAATATACACTGTCACATTTTAACGTTTACTGTTTCCAGAAATTCAGTATTTTGTACTGATATTACTAATATCGTGTCTGTGTCAAATGCAATGAGCCAAAGACTAGCCTCAAGACTAACTAAATTTGCAAAATCAGAAGGCTTACAATGTCAACTGAATCCTTGGCCTCCATACTTGATTCAAGTAGTTTACATGTTAAGTGATCAATTTGTTTCCTCAACTGTTGAGAGCTCAGTTGTACTGGGACAATTTGTCATGCTATGTGTCCATATTCAAGATATTAATTTAGTTTACTTGATTTATTGTGTCATTAGTTGGCCGTTTTCATTCTTAGGATGGATCTTTTCCCAGCATTTGTTCTAGGACCATGGGACAAAGGAATAGCTGAACTGACATCTTTAAGGCTATTCTATCACTGGATTTGGTTGTCTGTTTAGACATTTACAAGCAAGTGTCCTGGAGAAATAACTGCTGTATAAATACTGTAATCTGGTTTACCTCTTTACAGAATTAAGTATATAGGGTTAGTGATAATTAATAATTATCATAACAAATTTATGCGTATATGATTTTGAATTTAAAAATAGTTGGGGAAGTTGCAAGGAGAAAAAGGAACTATGTGCAAAAAAAATTATGTTAAAGCAATTGATAAGTTTATTAACTAATGCATGGTCAGGTAGTATTCCAACATAAAACTTCTGTCTCACCACGTGTCCATTTATTTGGAATAAGTGGTTTGACACTGGAACAGATGTCCCCCTCCCTGTTATGCAACATATATAAGTGGGTATGCATTTTTTAAATTGTTTGCGGTGTTGACCTTATTTTAATTTGCCTATGCAACAGGTGAGGGAGGCTCTAGGGGTTACCCTTTCTGTATTGTGCTCTAATATTCGGCTATATCATTCAAGTCCTCGTGATAATGTGGGTGATGAGAAAACCAACGGTGTTGATGATTTGATGAAAGATGAAAGCTGGGTTCAGTATCTTACAGAGAGAGCAGCTGAAGCAGTAGTGAACATTCAGATTGCTTCCCAATCAGATAAAGCTGTGAATCCAATAGAGACAAGTTCTCAAAATGGGCATTTAGATGGGGATTCACAAGATGATATGAAATGGATGGAAACGGTACTAACAGGAGATATAGTTTTATGGGTTCTTCTTTTACTTATTATATCTTTTAATTTTTATTTTAATAATTGTTTATTGTTCCAAACAAATGCAGCTACTCTACTTCATTATCTCGTCATTGAAGTCTGGGAGATCATCTTATCTGCGTGATGTGATTGTGGGGCTTCTTTATCCTGTGATTTCCTTGCAGGTTTGGGCTAAAAATTTGACTGTATTTATCATAATTTGAACTTTTTTACTTTTTCTTTGGCTTTATTCTTAACTCCGATCCAATTCATTTTGACAAATTGTATGGTTTGTTATGGATGATTTTGATTCTCTTAATTCTCTTAAAGTTTAAAAACTAATGGAAGTAACCACCAACCATTTACATAACATTACTTAAACGTTTATATAACTTTCTCATTTATTTGGCCTCCTCAAAAAAGTCAGTCAAACTCTACCACTGTTGATCATAAATTTAACGCAACAAGGGTTCTTGTAGTGCCTATAGTCCGCTGCGTACACAGCGCGGTTATAGTGGCTGCTATTAACTACAGAGATGGATGCTTTTCTTTCTATTGACAAGCCTCCATATCTCATGCTTATGCTAAATTCATATAAGGACACTTTAATTGAGTTGTTGTTTATGCGGTTACATGGTGTTGATGATTAATGAAATTATGAAACAGAAAATAAAGTGTCAAATTGTGTTGCTTACTGCTGCAAAACTTTTAATGAAGGGTAAATGTCGCTTTTAACATTTCTATACCTTTGAGAAGTTGTATTAAAAAATTTAGAAAACATTTACCGACAGGGGTTCGGTCTAGCTGAAGGAACTAGACTCCCACAACATGGTGAACCAAGGTTTGGATCCTAGGATTAATTTCCAATTGAGGGAACCTATGGGAAATAAAAAAAATAGAAAAAAAATTATATTCATTTACTTTTTTCTATCATCATTCAAGTATATTGGTTATCACCCTTCTGATTAATTTTGTTTTATTTTGAAGGACACATCAAATAAGGATTTGTCAACATTAGCCAAGGCAGCATTTGAATTATTAAAATGGATGATTGTTTGGGAACCTCACCTCCAGAAGGCCATAGACGTGATTCTTTCTTCTGCCAATGATTCCAACTGGCGAACTAGATCTGCTACATTGACATATCTGCGTACTTTCATGTACAGGTATTATGATCTTGTGATTGGTTTGCTTCGGCATAGCATACTTCAAATAGTTGGAGTCTTTATACACATCTATCTTCATGTAATAATATTTTATTTTTAAGCCAACTGATTTAAATCCCTGTTTTGAAAGATAGTTTTTTCATTAGAATCATTTTCCTCAAAATTTCTCATAATTATCTTACTACTTCTGCCTGTTATTAAGCAGATGAAAATAAAGGTTTGTTCCTCCTTTTACAGGCACACTTTCATTCTCTCAAATTCAAAGAAACAAGAAATTTGGAGAACAGTCGAGAAGTTACTAGTAGACAACCAAGTTGAGGCAAGATCTCTCTCTTTAAGTGGAAGTGCAAAATATGTTGCTTTTCTCCCTTTATTTTGGATTTTGGGTAATTTAGGATGAGATGCCTGTACTATATAGAAAACCTTAAGCTTATTGAAAAATTTCACCTGAATCTTACTTGTCTCTTAGCCTGGGAACCTCTTTCCACTTTTAAGAACTGGACTGTGAATGAGGCATGATCATACACCAAATGGGAGCTTTGTTTGACTTACCTGTGGAAAAAGCATGTTCACTTGAAAATCTTAGTTTTCTGGTGGTTATTCCTCAGCGTGGACAAATCTATATGAACATATATTTTAGGGAAACCATGTTCTGACTTTTGCTTTGTTTCTTTTCTCGTGATTTCATCTTCACAATTTGTCTGATGTGGTTCTGATTACTGCATTTAAATCATTTCATTCTGGAAGACTTAATCTTTGGTCCAGGTAAGAGAACATGCTGCGGCTGTTTTAGCAGGCTTAATGAAGGGTGGGGATGAAGATCTAGCAAAAGATTTCCGAGATCGAGCTTATATCGAGGCAAATATTGTACAAAAGAAAAGAAAATCGAGGTAATTTCTTTTGATGTAATATTATACTAAATATTTTCTCGTGTTTCTGGAAAATTTAATTTTTATTTTGTGAAAAAGTGGGTTTAGTGAATGCGATTTATCTTTATCCCTTGACCATGGTCTTGTGAATTTATATCTTAGTTGTAACTTGATTACTCTATAATATTTTTCATTAATAAGAAATGAAGTCATTGTGCATCCATGCTATAGTTGAAACTTGATTACTCTACATGGATAATAAGCTTACTTGTTTAACTCTAGAAGATTTTCCATTAATAAGAAATGAAGGCATGGTGCATCCAGCGTGTCATAAAAATAATATGTAACATGACCTCTTCAAAAAAATAAAATAATATGTAACATGTAGGCTGGACAGCATTGTGTATAGGGTGAAATTTGCAAGCTTAATTTTTATTTGTCAATTGAGCAGCTGATATGATCATCTTGCTCTCAATTTTTAATCTATAGCTCATTGCTTGTTTGAATAACTGGAAATTTTCAAATGCAGAAAAGCAAGCTCTGGTTCATCTGTCGCATCTGTTCATGGTGCTGTACTAGCTTTGGTAGCTTCTGTATTATCGGCCCCATATGACATGCCCAGGTTTGTCCAACAATATAATTTCCACTGAACATATGATTACATCATATTGGTAATATGGTATGTTGGTAATGACTATGTAAAATCAACTCGAGATGGTATGTTAGTAATGGCTGTGTAAAATCAACTTGAGATAGTAGAAAGAGATAATATGTCAAATGATATAAAAAAATGAACTTCTTTCTTGTTGATATATTATAATCCCTACATCAACTACTATGTTCATACTGCAATCTACTGCTATCTTCAACTTATGCATCACTTGGAAATGCAAGTTCATGCATGAGTAACAAAGGAACAATATTATTAGAAGCATAAATGATTGAAATGATAGTGCTAAGGCAATAATCTAATACACGGATCATTATTTTTCTAATTGATCATGAATTTGACAAATGATCAGTGAACTTGGTTTGGAGAAATCCAAAAAAAATTCTTGAAATCACATTCGCAAGCACAGTTAACTTGGGAGAAACAATAACTTTTTTTGTGGAAATATTTTTTTTACTCTAATTGGACTTTTGATCTATATATAGACAGTTCCATCTGTTGAGCTCAATTATAGGTTACAAGGATCATAAGCATACTTTTTTCTTGTTTTTGTTTTGGAGATATTTGAAAGCATTTTTGTTATCCTTAGAAAATGAACTTGGTACCCCAGGATTTACAACACTGACACACCCTGGCACCAGTCACCAGTTTTTTTTTCTTCTTGATTATGCATCTATTGATTCTTTTGACACTACTTTTTCATTATCTGACTGCATAACTACTTTCAGTTGGTTGCCTGAGCATGTTACACTACTAGCTCGATTTAGCGGGGAGCCATCACCTGTGAAATCTACTGTTACAAAAGCCGTTGCAGAATTCCGGCGAACCCATGCTGATACATGGAATGTTCAGAAAGAGTTATTCACTGAAGAGCAACTTGAGGTAGCTTTCTCGGGACTCCGAACATATTGTGCTGTGATTTAGAAAACATAATTATTACTTAGTTTTTTTAATATATATTTGTCCTAATGCTTATTTTTTTCCCCCAACATTCACAGATTCTGGCAGATACATCCTCTTCATCATCATATTTTGCGTGATCTAATTTTCGGAAGATATTATTAGGAAGTACTGAAAAAATTGGTTAGGCAAAGTATATTTTTCATTTGTTGTGTATTTGTAATATGTAAAAATAGCTCTTATTTACATTTTGTACCATTGATCATCTTTGTAAGAATTTTATTCCATAATGCAGTCTCACAAGTTGAGCTTCTAAGCTTCATCTATTTTGTAATATCATATTTCTTATACCATGGGATTAATTAAATCTTCGGCTGGTAAATCCCACACAACACAGTCTGAGTTGAATATATTGGATAGATTTCTAATTTCTTTTGTAGCCTCAGAATCATCCCCATTTTCCTCTTCAAGTTTTTCATGAAACTGGCTTTGCTGATCCATGGCTGTGCATGTGCTTCCGGTACATAAACTTTGGTTCCATGGTGATGCATCCCCTTTATTGCCAAAATACGATGGACTGAATTGAAACCCAGACATCGTGGGGAAAACGTTGTATGGCATTGCAAAACTTGCAGATGTAGCTGCAGTGGAATCCCAAGGTTTATTTGTGGGTACCATTTCATGTTCTTGCTGTATGGCCTTTGATAGGTCAAACTTAATGTTCTCAACAGTATCTTCCTTTTCTTCTAGCTTACAGTTAAAGTAATCAGTGATGTTATTCCCCATTGCTGCATTAGAATGTTGGCCCTGATAGTTAATTGGCTTCCTGGTAAGAAGGTGGAGCACCTCATCTTTGAAACAACCTAGGGCTGCTTCAGCTAGGTGAGCTGCCTGTGGGGGTGCCAATGTTGTAGCAATTTCTGCCATTAGATGGGAGAATGGCTTGTGGGTAACAGGGTCTATACCCATGCCTGACAGTTTCTTTTTCAGCTTTGTGTTCCAGTGGTTTTTGACATCATTGTCGGTGCGTCCTGGTAGCTGAGCTGCTATGAGTGACCACCTGAACATCCACTTAAGCATGCATTAACACTGTGATACAGATAATCCCATACACAACATATTATAACATAACCTCAATGCGTAGTTAATATTTGTTGTACCTGTTACCAAAAACTGAATGAAGCTTCACAATGGTTTGCTCTTCTGCATCCGAGAAATGGCCATGCTTAAGATCAGGACGAAGGTAATTAGTCCACCTTAGCCTGCAGCTCTTTCCACATCTCTGAAGGCCTATTTCATTCACAAAATCAAGTATTAAAGTTTGATTTATTCACATTGATTCAAATAAAATATAGATGGAGATCGCAAAAGGGACTAACCAGCATTCTTGGGAATGAGGCGCCAATTGCGAGTGCCGTGTTGAGCAATGTAAGATGAGAGCTTGTTATCTTCCTCAGGTGTCCACTGACCTCTCTTCACATTGTCCTTCTCACAACATGGAATACGCCCCATTTCTCAATTCTTTTTTCAATATGTTAAATTGAGAACAGGTTAGGAGGACTATAGAATAATGGAGGGAAGTATCAAGTATAAGAATTGTTTGTCTTGTTCCAAAACTTGTGAATTCTGTCTACCAGTCTTTCAATTCTTTGAGGCAAAAAGGGAAGACGTGGAATATTTCTGTGTTGATTTTTGTTTTGTTTTTCCTTCTTCTCTGTTTTTTATTTGGTTGTAACTCACTATTCTTTATATATATAAGGAGTGTCAATTAGAATTGCATGGGTACATACATGGTTAAGGCCCAAAGGCATCAAAGGTGCATGATTTTATTAAAAAATTCAACGCCATTGAGCGTGTGAAAGAGGCAGGTAGCTCACCCACAAGATGCTTGGTCAACTTCTTTTTCTTTCACCCTCCCTCTCTCTCTCTTTCTTTGTTGACTGTGTTAACCATAGTTTGTGTGCTTAATGCATGTGCTGGGTAAGTTTCTCTTCTTTGTTCACACAAAACAATCTCATCTTTACTCCAGAGGAAGAATGGAAGGGTTTAGAATTAGATCCTATCAAACTTTTCAGATGTCAAATTTGTTTCACGGTTTGGGTCTTTCTTTATTTGTTATGATCATGTGGATTTCACATTTAGTACAAATCTGATAAAATATCACCAAAAAAGTAAGAAATTTTACATTGGAACTTGATCATGTGTCAAAAGGATATACGAGATGAGTGAATATATATATATATATATATATATATATATATATATATATATATATATATATATATATTTTCTCTAAAATCTATCTCCACTTAACAAAAAGATATTTTTTTTTAGGAAAATGTTAAACAATGCACCTGACACATTGGTTATGTATATTAATATATAAATATTTTCGTTGAACTTTTGCATTTAATGTGTTAAAGATGCAAACAGTTATCTCTCTAGTATTAATTTTGTCTATTTATTTCCTTTTTTGATATCTTTAACTAGTGCACCACGGTTTAGCATGACTTTTTTTATGAAACAAAAAGATATCTTGTTTTAAAAATAAAAAAAATCTCATCAGTCAAAAAATATATACTATAAAATTTGAATGAATATCTTATTTTAGTAAAAAAATAAATAAATTAGTCCACATGAGTTGATGGCTCATATAATAAGAGATGATTGACATATGGAGATTTCTTTTCCCACCCCTGGACTCTTTTTCACCCCCCTTAAATCCCAGTTTGTCCCTTGACTTTTTAAAATTTGGAAGCAAGAGTTCGGTGGACGCGTACTGAACTCCATGGGATTCGGTATACGTCCACCGAACTATCTATTTATAAACCAGAAACACTAGGTTTCTTCCTCATTTCTTCTTCTTCACAAACACACAATCAAAATCTCCATACGAGGAAATTGTGCGATTCCGTCCATTTGGGGGTTAAAATCAACATTGGAAGCTTGGCAAACTGTTTGTAGACGCATTAGAAGCTCAAAAACAAGGTAAAATTCGAACTCAACCGTTTATTTCACGCACTGATAGCTGCTAGGTTCGTAGGTTTCTGACACCGTATTGTTCGGTATACGTCTACCGAACTATTCGAAAATCACGGTAGACGCGTACCGAACTTTTCTGGAAAATGAAGAGCAAAAGTTCGGTGGATGCATACCGAACTTTTGCGAAACATAAATCAAGTTGCAGTGCTCTCTGTAACTTGCAGAAAATGGATTTAAAATATGGTTTATGCATTGTATGCTTGGTTTGATTAGGTATTGAATCATATTAATAGTTATTGCCTTAATTAGTGATCATATTATGATTTATAATTGTTTAAATTATGGATTGCATTATTGATGGAGCTATTATATGTTATCAAGTTACTTATTATATTTGTTTTGGCATTTGTTTTAGTTATGGCCGATGAAGCTAAACCTCCGGAAGAGTGTAGAGAAATAGTAACGGCGGAGCCTCAAGTATCGCCAATAAGAGTGGATACAAGGTCTCATTTTGTGACGGATAGAACTTTCGAAAACAAAGAGGCTTTGGTTGATTGGGCTCGCGACATAGCTCTCCCGTTACGATTTTCAATTGTCATTACAAGATCCGATAACGGCAAAGGTAGTAGGAAGCCGTTCATTGTGTTGGGTTGCGAAAGGGGCGGTACATACAAACCAACGGGAAATAAGGTGAAATTTGAAGAGACGGGAACGAGAAAATGTGAATGTCCATTTAGACTACGAGGATATTTCCATGCAACGGGAGAATGTCATGTTACTGTTGTTGATGGCATGCACAACCATGTGCTCGACAAAGCGTTGCAAGGTTATCTCGTAGCGGGTCGTTTGAAACCGGTAGAAAAGCAACTTCTATCGGAAATGACAAAGAATTTGGTCCCGCCGAAGAATATCATTTCTACGTTGAAAGAGAGGGATCCGAAGAATGTGACGGTTGTGAAGCAAGTTTACAACGCACGTTATAGATTAAAACAAAGAGTGAGGGCGACAAGGACGGAAATCCAACATTTGCACAAGTGTCTTGACGAAAACAACTACTTTTTTAAAGCTCGAACCGATGGTGAGTCCGAGTTTGTTCAAGACATTTTCTTTGCACATCCGAAATCCGTATGTTTGTTCAACACTTTTCCCACAGTTTTGATTATGGATTCTACGTATAAAACGAACAAATACGGAATGCCTTTGTTTGAGTTAGTTGGTCAGACCTCGACTGAGGAAACCTTTAATATTGGGTTTGCATTTATGAGTAATGAGAAGGAAGAAAATTTCACATGGGTCCTTCAACAATGTGTTTGACTGTTAAGGAACAAGTTGAGGCCGAATGTTGTTGTGACTGACAGGGATGCGACACTAATGAGTGCAGTTGCCACCGTATTTCCGGACTCCGCTCATATGGTTTGTACTTTTCATGTAAAGAAAAATATGTCCGAGAAGTGCAAGACACTTTGCAAAATTAAAGACGGTGAAAATGTGAAGCAAAGAGATGTGTGGACGGATGTGTCGAAAGCATTCGATGACATATTGTACTCGACTACTGAGGATGCTTATGTGAAAGCTGTTTTACAATTTAGGAAGCTATGTGGAAGGTGGCCAAGATTCTTGAAATATGTCGAGACCACTATTTTGGATACCGATAAAGAGAGGTGTGTTAGTGCTTGGACTGACAAATTTTTGCATCTCGGCAACACTACCACAAACAGAGTAGAAGGTGCTCACGGTGTGTTGAAGGGTTACTTGAAGGACGGTCACTGTGACTTAGCCATGGGTTGAGAAGCAATCGACAAAATGTTGATTAATAGGTTCAATGAAATACAAGGAACTTTTGGAAGGAATTTGTCGGTTGTGGAGCATACGTTCAAGGATCATTACTTGTACTCTTTATTGATTTTCAAAATTTCAAGATCTGCCTTGAATCATATACACAGAAGAAAAAAGAGTTGAAGAGTGCGGTACAGATAGCAAAAAATGTGGTTGTGTGATGAGGTTTACTTATGGGTTGCCATGTGCATGCTTGATTGCTAAAAAGATGCTTCACAAGTTGCCTATTCGACTGGATGAGGTTAATGCACATTGGAAGAAGTTATGCGTTTTGGAGGATGATGGCGGTTCGTCCGACGACGACGATTATTCTTGCTTGGCCGAATGGGAAGCTATTCAGGTACATTTAATTAATGATGATAATTTAATTTACATGCTCACAAGAAGTTATGCACTCACATTATATTTTTTTGCGCTACTCACATTATATTTAATTTACGCACTCACATTATTTTTTGCACTCGTAATTTCATTTTCCGGTCATTAACAATTAAATTGTTTTTTTTTTAATTTTTTGTAGAAACGTTTGAAGCGAGTTGACGTTTGCATGAAGGATGAGATAAGAAATCAACTTCGTGAAATTGCTTTTCCGGAATCGACGTCTTTAAAAGCTCCGGAACACAACACAATATCTAAAGGTGCTAAAAAGAAAAAAAAGGGAAGGCGAGTTCTCGCACCACTAGGTCCACGACCCGAGAACCGTCTCGTTGGGAGCATGTCGATAAACACTTTGAGGCTACTCAAGAATCGCAAACAAAACGGTCGTCGTCAAAGAAGAGGTCAATTGCAAAATCTAAGCATACGGTGAACGACATTCCTCCTACACGTAACATACCACGCATTGATGAAATGCCAAAGTTTATGCGCCCTTATATAGATGACATTGTTGATGTGGTTGGCGACGGATTTTGTGGATATCGTTGCGTTGCGTTGGATTATTGTGGTAATCAGGAGGATTATGAGTTGATCAAATGCCACATGCTTAAGGAGTTGAATTCGCACAAGGAGTTGTACAAGAGAGTCTTTGTACATGAGAGGCGTTTTAATTTCATCAAAGATGCATTGCACCCTCCAAAAAGACGAGTCCTTCCGGGTCATGTTGCACCGATGGATAAATGGTTGACATTTCCGGATATGGGACACATTTTGACTACTCACTACAACAAGGTTATTGTGGAGTTGACAGCCCCTGGGGACAGAGTATCAGAAACATTTTTCCCATTGCGTGGAAGTCCACCTTCGGATCCCGAAAAGAACATTCTTTATCTTGGTTTGGTTCCTGGCCACTTTGTTCTTGTCAAGTTGAAAGAGGGATGTCCATTGCCACGCACATGCCTCGAGTGGAGGAATTATCGGTCCGAAGAAGCCGCTGCATGGGAGTATCCGTTTATGGAACGTCAGAGCACTTTTGCCGAACTTTTGGAAAACGAGATGAAAAATGTTAGGAAGAAAATACTCACGGGAGTTGGTTCGAGCAGTGATGATCCGTTTATTTGTTGATGTTATTTTGCGACGTTATTTGTATTTTGATGTTTTGGAATTGTTTTGGATTGGATGATGTATATTTTGGCCACTTGAAAGTTTAAAATGAACTTGTATTCCGATAAACATTGTGGTGATGTTTTTACATTGTAGTTTCAATGTTTACCTTATACAAGCCCTTATTTATAACTTAGTCGTTTGGATGATTTTGATTTTAGGACTGTTAATTTGCTTTAAAACAGGTTGTGAACTCATTTAAAAATATGAGTTGGCCTATAACATAATGCAGCAATTACCTGCTATCAGGTACGTGTAGTTCGGTAGACACGTACTGAACTTTTGTTAATTAAAACTAAGTTCGGTGGTTGTGTACCGAACTTGTCTTAGTTGAGATGCACTTTGACTCGAATCAGGTATTCTTTCGGTCACCTGACTCGATTCATATTACTTGCTATCAGTTAACTGTAGTTCGGTAGACACGTACTGAACTTGTATTAATTTAAAATAACTTCGGTGGATGTATACCGAACTAGAGTTCGGTACATGCGTACTGATATTATCAGTTTTAGAAACTGGGCGTGATTGTTGCCATGACCGTATTGAATTATGGTTTACAAAATATTATTATTATTTACTACTATTATTTTTTTAACGGTCGAGATTTTGCCGACACTTTAAACGGTCGAGATTTTGCCGACACTTTATGTGGTCAATAATTAGGGTAGAACGTCTATAAATTAAGGTGCTTGGAAAGAGATGTACGCAACGAAAAAAATGGATATTTCACTTAGTTATCGGAGAAACACCAGTCTTGCAGTTGTGGCCCCTGTAGGTAGTTAAACCTCAGATGTGGCCCCTTATTCTTAGCAAATTCCGCCATTATATCTTCCTTCTCAACACCCAAACAGTCACTAACAATGTCAGCCACGTCACTTCTGCTCAGCCTGTGATGGTTAAGAAACTTCCCTTGAATAGGGATATGCAGTAGGCACTGCACATCGTCAAGTGTGATGCCAAGCTCTCCAACGGGAAGATGGAATGTACTGGTTTCCGGATGCCATCTTTCCGCAAATGCAGTGAGCACTCCTTGATTTAGCTTGCCAAAATTGGTTTCGCATAGCCCTGCCAAACCAGGCCCCCTCAAAGTATCCCAAAACCACAACATACTAGCATTAGGTTTTGGGATATCTATCAACCTTCTTCCATTGGCAATCGAACGCATAACATCAGTCAAAACCTGTAAAAAACGGATTAAAATGTGTTAGTCGTTTATAGTTAAAAAAAAATTAAGTTAATAATTTGTAATGATTTAGTATTATACCTCCGAACCGGGTGGTGCAAGCCAAATCGAATTTGCCCTATGCTTATAGTAAAGCGATAATAGGGACAAATCTGATGGCCCTCCTCCGTAGACAACTACCTCTTCTGCCTCAGGTGGTTGCTGATGCTGTGGTTCTGACTCTTGCGGTGGGTGTTGCTCGGCCCAATTTGCATTGTCGTCTAGGTATTGATCGACATCAGGTGCCTGAACCTGTGATGGGCGTGTGCAGGAGCGTGATCCACCCGCTTCAGCATCATGAGTTCCTTCCACAACAAGAGGTTGTCCTTTCTTGCGACGACCTCTTTTAGGCGCAGGCGGCACTTCTCTATGTGCCGAGTCATGAGCCCTGCTCTCCCTGCCGTGTCGCCCTCTTGCAACTTCTTCATCCATATCTACACAAAACAATAACACATATTCAAACATCAGTCCTTTGTAAAATTTAACCATATTCAAATTTAACCAAAACCTATGTCTAACCAACTTAATATTCAAAATTCAACCAAAATCTAACTATATCCAAATTTAACATTAAACATTGACCATAATAACCAATAATCAACAACATAATAACTAAGCATTCATCATTCAAACCAACTCAAAGTTCAAAATTTAACCAAAACCTTAACCTAATGAAATTTAACATCAAACCTAACATGCAATCATCCAAAATCAACAATAAACCTCTAATCAACAATTTCAACAACATAATCAACACAAAATCACGAATTAGAGATTAACATTGACATAAACTAATCAAAAACGAAATTGAGAGATATGAAGAAATATGAATGAAAATAATGAACTTAAATCAACATAATCTTACTTGATGGAGTAGAAATTGATGAACTTTGTGGAAGATTAACTAAAAAACGAAAGATTGATGATGATTTCTGCCCTAGGTTCGTATTTCCCCTTCCCCCTTTCTAAAAAACAACTTCTGCATGAATGAGAGCAGAGAGCGCGCTATCTGTTTCTATACAGAAACAGTTCGGTACGCGTCCACCGAACTACTTTAAAAAACAGTTCGGTGCGCGTCCACCGAACTTTAGTTACATATGACGGGTGCAAAAGGGGTGTAAATCAATATGATAGTTCGGTATGCGTCTACCGAACCTTTTTTCCCAGATTGTCAAAGGTCAAAAACGGAAACCCAAGGGGTGAAAAAGAAAGCTGAGGGGTGGGAAAAGAAATCTTCTTGACATATGAGTTGGGTGGGGTAATGGACCGGACAAGATTCCCTAGGCCCAGTGCGGGATGGCCCAATAAAAGGCCCAAAGGTTTGAAACTCTAGCTTGGCGGGAAAGGTAAAGACGTGGGCGCCCTGTACATGGAAAAGGCCGCCCCTCACATCCCTTGAGCTCGCCTGAGAAAGAAAAACCGCCCCTCAAATCCGGCCCAACTAAACCCGCGTACACTCCTAATCATAGTAACATTCTAAATTTGAGCGATGAGCACAAATGAAACCACTTGTTTTTTAATATTTGACCATTTGAACTTAATTATTAACTAAAACAACAAAAGTCAAGAGAAGGAGAAACAGGTAGAAGTAACATTTAAAGTTTGATTACAATTTTAAAAAGAAAAAATAAATTGACTAGAAAAAGAAGAGGATTCACGATTACGTTGGACTTGAATTCATTCATGTTAGAGTTCAAAGAATCACATTCCCACGGGATTTAAATGTTCGGTTTGCTGCTCGATTTCTCTTTAAAATGTGTTGAGAAAGTATTTATAAATAAAATTGGACTTGCGAGCGAAAGTAAAAACGTTCAAGTGGATGAAATAATTGATTTTATCAATTTTACATAGCATTAAACAATTTGAATCATTTCAAGAGACAAACAAATGTGCAATTCAATAACACAGATTACTGCTCCAATCTTATTGCATGGTTGGAATTACATTGAGCTTGACGTACACCGTGATTTCATCAATATGTAAAATCATGATAGGACACCGTAATTCCATCAAATTCACCGTCAATCTAAACACGGACAACAAAACCATGAATTTATCAATGTTCCATGAATATGTAACATGTTTGCCATCAAAATTAAAGAGCTTAACCAATAAGCCACTGTCCTATGTTTGATGTTTGGTTTCAAAGTAATAAGAATGAAAAACTAGTTTAACTTCCACTTCTTCTCTTAAAGCTTCTCAGCTTAGTTTTGCAGAAATTATCCCTTGAATGGATCCAATGAGAGTGAACAATCCCACCACAAAGCCAACAATGCTAAAAGTCCTAAGCCAAATCCACTTGCTTGTCCATGGTTCAATGTTGCCCTGACTAATATACATTTCCACTGGGAAATATATGGTTAATGGATAAAATATTATACCAGCTAAAACTCCCAAAATCTGATTGAAGTATGGAAAGAGCAATGCAATCACGGTCGTTGACGCCACATATAAAGTTCGGAAACAAAGCCTTAGAGGACTTAGTTGAAAATTCGGAAGCAATGGGAGTTTTAAGTCGTATGAGTAATTCACAAATCCACTTTCTGGGAACTTAAAACGAAGCCAATTCTCAACAATTGCATAAAGTGGCTGGCTATATACCTGCATATCACAACAAGTAGTGAGAGTGTAAGGATTGAGCATGCATAGTAAAATTTGGAGTAAATCACGAATTTCATCTCAGAACTCATGATCATCTCATTAGTCTACAATGTTTTATCATCGATTCATTATATAATAGTAGAAACTATCAGAATAGGTAATCCTGACTTGAACAATTATTAGCTAGACTTTACTTATCTCTGCCGAACTTTGGAATACCAGGGCTCGTACCTCTGGAAACCAGAGGGCTAAGACTATTATGTTCATTTATTTGAGTGGCGAATTGAGAGAGAGGGTGCAAGTTTAGAGACGAAATTGATGGTAATGATGTATGTAATGTAATGTATACCTGATATGCACCAACAAGGTGAATAACTATACAAGCATTGGCAAAGTCAACAAGCCAATAAAGCTTATAAGCTGCAAACCCTGTTAAAAGATTTCCTGGTGTATCATTACCAAATGCTGCATAACCCGCACAGCCACAACAGAGGTAGAAAAATGTTGTGACAATCACTGATATTGTTGAGGCCCTTCTCATGGTTACGTTTTCCGGTGGAGGCGATTTCAATGTGTCCTTTAAAAATCAAAGAGAAGTTATAATATGACTTTAAGGCTATAGTGATGAAGTTATATTATCGATATCTAAGATCGGTCATGCATGCATACCTGTATTTCGATAAGAATTACTGAGAATGGATACGAGAAGGCTATGTCACCAAGTGCTTGTGCAACAAGCCATACTTTTTCAGTTCCAGTGGAAGTTGGTATTCCTCTAATGCTACCCTCAAAATGTCCATTTTCTGAGCACATGATTACAAGAAACTTATACGGATGATAAACAATCTAAAACATCGAGCGAATCACAATTCTAGTCTATGAAATTGTAGGGATCTGTCAATTTGACTCCCTGATTAACGAAATTCATTTGAAATTGAAAATCCTAATCACATTAGCCCTCGAACCGGAGAGACTGATTTGATAGGAGATTTTCCATTTCAAGATTATTTTGGAATTTCGTTAGTTTCAGAGACCACACATTGACTAACGTGTACAATTTCAGGACTAAATTAGCGATTCACTCTGCTAATTAATGTTATATGCCTTGAGTTTGAAGCAACTACTAAGTACTATGCATGAACAAGTAAATACACAAATACCATTGACTTTAACAACTGCAAGTCCCATTCCTATGAAAGCATAAGCAAATGACATTATTGCTGCTACAATAGACAGCCATTCAATGTTATGGAAATTGGGTATTTGTGAGAGAACAACTTGGATAGCACCAAAAACAAGCATGCTATATGTATCATTAAATTCACATGTTTCTTCACTCCCTTTTTCATGGTAACACATTGAGTTCTGGATCGCTCTGCAGCCACAAACACATATACAATTATTATTTAGCAACATTAGTTTAGTGAGATTTTCTAAACAGTTTCATAAAGTTATAAGAATCTGTTTGGTAAGAATTGTATACACAGATTAAATTTGAAGAGTTTTGTAAAATTAACGGTTGAACTTACTAATAAATATAAAATGATAAAAATATACTACACGAAGTAGCATCTAAAAAATGCGATAAAACCGAATGACTATTACTAACCAATTCTATTTTGATCTTACGAACTTATACAATATTTAGCTGTAAGCTAGCGATAAAAAAAAAAGCCGATTTTGCAACAAGTAGCATCCAAGAGAGAAATGTAGGAAGAGTAAAACATGGGAAATGAGAAAAGAGAAGAAAACTTGTGTGAGAAGTTAAAGAACAGACCTTATGCTGATGGATGCTGTAATGATGTAGGCAATTCCAAAACCATATAAGCTTATATTTACGAAAATACCACAGAAACGTCCATTTCCTTCTCCTGTAACCACAAATAAGGATCAGATCATCATGTCCTAAGGTCGTCTTTTTTGCATATATATAGAAAAAATATTGTGGGTCATTCTTAGGGAAGGTGAGTAAATTTACCCCTTTAATCAAACACGTATAATAATATATTACTTGATGAAATGAAATATTAACTATCCCTAGGGAAGGTTAGACCATTTCCAATGATAGTATCTATTTTAACAAGAAGTGGTACCTATTAGGTACTACCATTGGAGTAAAACACTTTTTAGTACCTATTAGGTACTACTTCCTAAATAAGCACTATCTCTCTCTTCTTTAAACAATATTTTTGTGGGACCCATTTCTAAAGATATGGAGTTATTGATGAGAAATAGAATTATTTGTGGGTTATATTTAAAACTTTTTAAGGGATGCTAGGTTGGAGAGATTAAGTACTTAAAAAATATTATTATTAAAAAATTATAAATAGAACCTATTTAAGTACTCAAATTTTGACCGCTCCATTTAGATGCTCTTAGTACATTAGGCCGTGAAAAAAATATTACTTCATTGTTGATACTAAATTATTATTATTCATCATTTTGCCACTACACCCCACACTCATGGTATCTGGAGGAATACTTAATTCCTATTAAACATTTGTGTAAACTCAATACATATTATTGAGAACCAATAATCTTTTTTATACTAATAGTTAACTATTATGATTATTAATATTATTATTTATAAGGC
The DNA here is from genome assembly GCA_954870985.1 of Trifolium fragiferum. Lineage (NCBI taxonomy): Eukaryota > Viridiplantae > Streptophyta > Magnoliopsida > Fabales > Fabaceae > Trifolium > Trifolium fragiferum. The sequence continues at coordinate 8,583,870 of OX940794.1, forward strand.
AAAATTATATGTTTGGTCATTTATCTTATTTTTTTGTAATATTTTGGTTATTTATTTTTTATTTGTAACATTTTGGTAATTTGTCTTATCTTTTTGTAACATTCTGGTCCTTTATCTTTTATTTGTAACACTTTAGTCTTTTATCTTTTATAACATTCACATATAAACTCTTTTTCTCATATTTTTTTATTAAAAAAATGCTGAATTTTATTTGTTAAAATACCTTTTTGTTAAAATTAAATAAAACTCATAATTTTGATGAAAATGTTCATAATCTTCATCAATTCTTTCATATTTTCATGTTCTTTAAAGGATTCAAGTGTCTATTTACAATATATTAAAAGAAACCACTACTAAAAAACCTATTTTGTCCTTAGCACGTTTAATAATATTTCACCGTTTATACACTTAAATGTAATTTTAACTCTAAACTGGGAAAAAGATAAGTACAAAACAAAAATAACAAAAAAAGAAGAAGATAAGCATAAAACAAATATACTCATAAAAAAAAAGATACAAAGCAAAAATAAATAAAAAAATCCAAAAATAAGCCTAAAATAAATCTACTCATAAAAAAAGAGAATAAAATAAATATAATCATAAAAATAGCAATAAAAAACACTTCTGAAAATAAGCATAAAAAAAATCTGCTATATTTTTGTTTACTCTTATATAAAAAATACATGAGAAATATATTATTGATGAATATATATTATAATAAATAATTACGGGGTAAATATATATTATAGTAACACACACGGGACAATTGTTTTTATAAAAAAAGATTAATCTTACACCGGACAATTGTTTTGATAAAAAAAAAATTGAATAATATATTATAATAATACACGGAACAATTGTTGATGAATATATTATTGATGAATATATATTATAAAAATACACGGGACAATTGTTTTAATAAAAAAACTTAATTATACACGGGACAATTGCTTTAATAAAAAAAAATTGAATAATAAATATATGTTATTATTAATTATAGCTTATTGTACAAAAATCATACATGAAACAATTGTTTTAATGAAAAAAATTACTTAATTTAATAACTTTTATAAAAAAATAGCATAATAACGTCACTTATTATTATTATTTTTTTACACAACATCACTTATATTTTAACAATATTTTATAAATAAAAGTCAATAGACCCGTGCGAAAGCACGGGTCTCAAAACTAGTTACAAATAAAAGATAAAGAACCAGAATATTACAAAAAGATAAGACAAATGAGCAAAATGTTACAAATAAAAGATAAATGATCAAAAAGTTAAAATAAGATAAAAAATTAAACGTGTAATTTTACCTATTTATTATTATAAAATGAAATATTAATTAAACATACTTTTAACTAATCTTAAGAGGTTTATTATTATAGAAATAAAAGTAGATTATTTAGTCAAACTATATGACAAATAAATCATGCCACCTAACTAGTGAATGATGATTAAGTAGTAATAAAATTTGTTTCCTAGTTAGTATTGAAACATGTTAAAAAGTTGTGTGAAGTCATTTTGGTATGATAGATGGAGAAAGGTATACATACATACAGAAGATACACGTGGGAAGCATTAAAACGTCAAGTTAGGATCACCACACAACAGAAACGGATGATATTGTTGCCGTGACACAACTAAACTAGTACTACTAACCCTCTCTCTCTCTCTCTCTCTCTCTCTCTCTCTCTCTCTCTCTCTCTCTCTCTCTCTCTCTCTCTCTCTCTCTCTCTCTTAAATAAAAAAAAATATAGTTATTGTTTTGTCTATTTGTGGTACTATTACATTTAAAACTCTACATTCTTGTTAGTTAGCATAAAACATTGTGCCCCCAAATTGCAATATGAAATTGAATACTTATTAATGCAAGTTGTGGGAAGAAAAAACAAACCTTTATGAAGATTAACAGCATCAAGATAAGATGAACTTCTATGAGGTCCAAATTCAGGATCAGGAGAACGATATGTATCACTAAGAAGAAAAGCAGAGAGAAGAGTGACTGAAGCAAATACAAGAATTGCTAATGGCCCTGCAATCCATCCTATTTGTGCAATGCTCCATGCTAATGATAACACTCCTGATCCTATCACTCCTGTCACTATGTGTGCCACTGCTGTCCATACTGTTCCTGTTTCGAATTCATCACACATCACCGTGATTCTGTCAAATTTACTGTCGATCTAATCATCTAATAATTCAAGGTGTCTCTCAAAATCGTTGTAAAATAATTATTAGTGTCATTTTAATTAATAAAAAAAATTGTACCGATTGATAACGCACAAGTCCCGGAAACAGAACTATATAATATATGATTCATATGATGATTTTATTTGATACCCAGAAGAAAAAAAATGATTTTTTTGATTATGTTTTTTGAGATGAAAATTGAGAAGAAGAAGAAAATATAAAACACAAACCTGTTCTTTTGACATGATATGAATCTGGAAATTGGGTTTGCAAAAATGGGGTGCTGCCATCTGCAACACATTCTCCACTCATGGTGATTTTGATCTCAGATTTTGATTATTAATTAATTAATAGTGTTTATTGTTGTTATTTCAATGAAATGGAATTTTGAGTGAGAAAGAGGATCAGAATTATTTGGTGTTGTTTACCAGAAGATTAATGAAACACAATGGCATGTGGAAAGTCTTAAGTCGATAACACAAGAGCTTATTTTATACTCAAACAAAACCATTATACATGTGAATGTGATCGATGTGGCCCTTTTTTTCTCTTTTTTATTTTTATATTTTATTATTGTTCTGTTGACAGATTCATACTTGTTTTTCTTTTAAAGAAAAAATGTTAATATGTCTAATATAGAAATAATTCAATCATAAAACAAATATAGAAATATTTTTCTAATACATGTGTAATTAACCTTTTTTAATATTATTATTTAATGCTAACTTTGTTTATTTGAATACTTTATGCATGTTAACTTGACTTATCTAATTACTTTTGTGGTTTTTTATTATTTTTTTGACTCATGAAATTGGTTTTATATTTTAAAATCATCACTCCAAATTGGATTAATCCAATCGGCATGCTTGAGTTCTAGGAGTCTTGTATGCATTATTTAAATTCCTTATCATTAGACTAAATTTAATTGCACTTTTAAAATGAGTAATATGATATTTTTAAAGACACTATACGATTAATGTACGAATTTTTAAACTTAAATAAAGTAAATAATAATAAATTAAAATTATCGGAATCTCAAAAAATAAAACTGACCTTATATGAAAGTTTGTGGTTTTGGTACTTAATTGCAGTGATTTATACACACAGTTATATAATAATAAAACATTTTCACTTGTGAAACTTTGAATAATTAAGAATATACACAGCCTTTAAAGCATGGTGATCAATTCAATTTGAGGATTTCCGATGTCCTAAAGACATGTAATGCCATTCACTTTCTTAGTGTCTCATGTTAATTTTTTTAAATAGCTTACTAAATTCTTAACATTTTTAACACTTAAATCAAATTTATTGAGCTATTCATTTCACTCCTTTTGTTGTTTCATTTCATTTGATAATCACTTGACATATAAAGTATGAGAATTACACGTGTTATTGTATAACTTTGTGAAAAGGATCAAACCAATAAAATATTTTTGTGTAAATTGGATGACAATTGTTAACATATACCACCTAAATATGATGACAAAATGAACCAATATTTTTATTTAAAGTTGGATGACAAATGTTAACGTGGACAAATCGAACTTATTATATATGTATAAATGTAGAGATTAATTTTTTGTCACTCCTACTAAAGCTAGAAACTAGAAATTGGCTAATCCAAAGGATAAAGAATTCTCTTGATATATGTGGAAAGATATAAAAGCATCTTTGGTTATGATCATTATGTCCAATTGTACATTATTCATTGGGGTTAATGCTATGGTGGACCACCTTCATAAATGATCTACCGAATACAAATTTTACAAAATTTATTGGTAGATTGAAAGTTTATATCATATAAAGCATCCATAAATTTTTTTAAAAAAATTGAAAATCATTTGATATTTTATTGGAATTTATCAAGATTTACAGTATTTAATAAACCGTTAATCTTGATAGATTTCAATAACATATCAAATGATTTTTAATTTTTCTATAGATGATCTATATGATATAAACTTTCAATCCAACAGTGAATTTTGTAAAATTCGTATTCGTTATAGAGTTTTTCATAAATGGTCCACCATGGACCACTTGAAAAAGTGGTCCATGTTAGAATTTTCATATTGATTGGTTCAAGTTCTTTATCAATTTGTTATTGTCCTCTACGGACTTTGTACTCTACAAAATCATTTCAATCAGTATATTTAGATTATTATTAATATTATTATTGATATGCATTGAATAATTCTTATCTGATCAGAATAGTTTAGTCATAACATTTAGACTCAATCATAAAAAGAAAAATAATTAGTTGAACAAATGGGACACTCACACACATAAAATACTACAAATATATTGTCATTACTGAGTAAATATAATTTAGTAAGCTTTCAAAGAAAGAAAATATACTTTGGTAATTTATAATAAATATATTATTATTTACATATGTCAAAATAATAAATACATTTATACAAATTGGACATAATGACCATAACCAATGTATTTCTTCTTAAATTGGGAGGAATTGTTAACTCAAAACTTTTTAGTTTATTTCTTAATCAACTACCATACAAAGATGATAGAGTTTTTTTAAAAAAAATAAGTGTATTTTTATCTTCATTTTTTCTCCTTTTCTTTTCATTTTCTTTCTCTATTTCTTGTTGTTGTAAACAATGTTACTTTAATTGATAAAATTTTCCCTTTAAAAAAAAGGAATAGTTAAATATATTTGTAGTGCCTTTAAACATACCAACTTTCCTTAAAAAAAATGACAAAATAACAAATGGACATGGGTTTCTTGAAGAAACTCATATTTTTCGTAAACCTCTAGAACTAAGTTGTCTCAGCTTACTTTTCTGAAGAGCTACACAAAACTTTTATATTTTTAGGGGCTAAAATTGAGTCTTAATTTTTTTTTTATTTGACCAAAATGAATCCTGACTCTTATTTCAATTTGATGTTTAGTTTCTTTGTAAATGAATTGAGTTATTAGTACTACCTTTGTCCATAAATACTAAACTATCTTAAATTCTTTGTAGTTCCTTTTCATAAGACCTTTATTTTATCTTTTTAAATAATACTCCTAATAATTAATTTGTTTCTACAATTTATAATAAATACACTAATATAAACATTAATTAATTCCCTCTCTTAAAAGATAAATTTGTATAAAACATACTAATTTTCAACGAATTTAAAATTACGGCCAACTTTTTCTAATATCGATGATTTACTTATACTTAATGAGATATATTTAAGCACAAATGTAGAATATTATTTGAGTTTGATTTGTTAAAGTTACATGCAAAATCATGTTTTATTAAATTTGTTTAAATATAAATATAAATATATATTGCTTTCAATAAAATTGTAAGCATGCATCAAATAAAAATACATAAGATATGAAATTCCTACAACTGAAAATTCTTAAAAGACTGAGACAAAACAAGACAAACAAAAATTTCATTTCAAAAAACTGTATCTTTCATCCATCACATGTCTTCTTGCCACATATCAATGGAGTGACTTTAGGGAAACCAACAACAAAGATGACTCTACCTGTACAATGCATAATCATAATACAATTAGTGCTTTAACATTGCAAAACACAATCCAATAAAATATAACAGTTTAAAGTTTAAACTAACCTGTTTCTTCTGGGTTTTGGAACAATCAACCCTCTCTTCTCTATGCTTTTATACCGATCCTTTAGAAGGGTGCAACAACCCTACATGTACACCAATAAAAGTAGGAAAACTTATTGCATGTTTAAATAAAGAAGCAACGATTTTATTAAAATGTAATTTGCAACCCTACCTTAAGCTTTCGGATCGATCCATTTATCTCTTCGCTTAATAGAACTTGAACGGGAGCAGGCTGAAACCTGTTGCAATAATGGAATTGATATAAACAAATTTGGTTGTAGAAATGGAGTAATTCACTAGAATGTTACACAAAATATCCATCAAACTGTTCCCATAAATATGACGAGAAGCACAAAAGAGACTGCTTACTTGTGCTTTCCTAAGCGGGGTGGACATGCCTTTAACTTCTCTTGTTTAGCAACTTGTCGCCTCAGATGTCTCCTCTTTTTTTCCTCATCTTCATGCTTAATTTCCTGAGCTATTTTTGAGATACTGCACCCAGAAGAACCAGAGATGCGTAAATATCATCTCATATTTTAGTAGGAGAGAGAGAGAGAGAGAGAGAGAGAGAGAGAGAGAGAGAGAGAGAGAGAGATGAGGATGTGAGGGAGGATGAGAGAATGGTCATATTACCTATCAATTTCTTTGGAGAAATTCTTCTTCCTCTTTGCTTCAGCTTCTTTTCTCAATTGTTCTCTGCGTCGAGCTCTCTTATTCAACTCAACTCTAGTCACTTGCTTTGTTTTAAGAGGCCTGTCCCATAGTGATTCAAACAATACAAATACATCAGATGTTTAGACATTATTGGGTTTGGAAAATAATAAGCAGAAGAATTATATGGCTGAATATATTATTTACAAATATATCGAGTGCAGCTGTTTTCCAGTATTTAAAGTGAAATTAAGCAAGACATCAAAATGAAATATGACATTTACATCCTTCTTTCAAAAAAAGAAAGCAGCCACGAGGCATCTATAAATAAAAAATTAGACAACCAAGAAGTTTAACATTAGCCATCAACATGCATTTGCATGTCTGAATTCAAATTATACATGAAAGCTTGAGCAGAAAAGAGCGACTAAAGAGTTTGAATGTTATTTATTTGATCCGATTGGTAGTGTAAACAGTAATAAAAAATTGGGCAAAAATATCATTAAGAAATAGTGTTTAAACTGAGAGGCTAACTAAGGTTATGATAGCCTTACTTTTTCTCTGACGCAGCGTCTCCATTTTCCTCATCATTTTCATTGTCACCTTCATCATCCTCACTCCCATCATCCACATCAAGAAAATACATCTGACCAAAAAGCAAGGTTACTGAATTAGAGGGGATAGAGACTCAAGACATATAAATTCACATATCAATGTGGAAAACTTTTCATAATTGCAGTATTTACATTTACATATTACAAATATTGAAAACAATGAGACTCACATCTTCTTCAGAAATAGGTTCTCCAGGAACAGTTAAAGGCACCGGTTCAGGGCCCAATTCATCTTTGTAGACTTTAATCATTTCTTCCGCAACAGCAGTAGCTAATGTGTCCTGATTAAACAATAAAGTTCTTAGAATTCTTCACCATAAACCATAACAAGACAAATATCCCTAAAAGCAAAGGAACAATAATTTCTCTGAAAACTACCTGATGACTTTCATGTGTGGGATTAAATGAGCATCCTGGAGGATCAACCTCAACTGCTGGAATATGAGCAGGCTTTGACTGTAAATCAGGCAGCAATAATATTATTAATATCAACTGAAACACTAAATGTGCAGCAACAATAAGATGGATTAGGATACACTAATGCAATAATGTGTACCTTTTTCACCTTCTTGTTTTCCTCATCTGCATGACAATATAAAAGAATGCTAAGGTTATCATTCCATTAATTTATTATAACCAAAATGTATACTAAATGGTTTAGAATAAGTACCTTTACCACCCCACATATCAAACACGTCAGAATCTAACACCGGATCATCCTGATATAGATTATATATTAAGGTTAAAACAATGAATAAACAAATTTAAAAAAGATTTGCGATGAAAAGGAAAAAGGAGTAATTGCCCCATTTCGTAAAAAAAATTCAAATATGATTGCAACTGAGAACATTATACAGCCTTGCTGTATTATCAAACAACTTACTGACCTTATGACTATCTTGATTGGCACCCAAGCTTTTAGACACCACTTTCCGGTTTTTTGAATTTTTCTTTAGAGTAGAAGATGGCACTGGCTTAACAAACTGGTTTTTCTGTAACACACTATCAACCCGAAGCACTTTTTCTCTATGCTTTTCAATCTTCTTCTTTACCGCAAGATCTAGCAACATCAAATTTCACATCCAAGGATTAATAAGAATGCAAATTCAGGTTAATCTTTTTCTACTAATACATCAATCTCCAACCAACAAACCAAGCAGGAACTTGAAACACAGATAATTATAACTCATCGTCGTCCGCATTGGCTACATGGACCAAACTACACCATAATGTTCTACCATATAGCATGTTTCTATTTAACTCATTAATCTAATTCTTCATCTTCAACATAAACTAAATTTATAAATTTTTTATGGAATTACATAAACAACTACAAGGGCTCATTTGGATTGACTTATTTTTAAGCTTATGAAAAACAACTTATGCAAATAAATAAGCTTTTAATTATGTATTATTCATAAGCTTGTTAAAGTAGTTTAAGAAAAAACAGCTTATGAAGATACATTTTTCATTAGTGAAAACTTATGAATTAACATAAATACTTATTAATTTGCATAAGCTATTTTTCATGAGCTCAAAATTAAGTCAATCCAAAAGGGCCCTAAGTCAGCTTCCACATAAAGGCCCGGTTTGGATAAACAGTTCAACCAAGTGCTTATAGCATAAGCACTTATCATATAAGCTATTTCTATAACAAAACATAAAATAAAGTTAAACTGATTTCACACAAATTATAAATTGTTTTCATAAGCTATCTTAGATAGTAAAGGATAGCTCTCTCTCCCTCAAACCGTGATGGACATGTTAACGCCACTACATAAGCTCAAAAAATTCAATCCAAACAGCTAATGCAACTAAATAAGCTCAAATAATCATCATAAATTACAAGTTAAAAGCAACAACATATTAAGCTATTTAAAAACATAATTTTCTACAAATGACAACAACAATGATAATTTATACCTTTGGATTTGTCTTCAAAAAAGAGAGAATGACTCTCAAGTGCTTGAACAGAACCGCCAGAAAGAGCATCCTTTGTTGATTTCTCAAAGAAATCTTCAATTGCTTCAGTGCTTATGTTAGTTCTCCACTCTTTCTTACCCTTCCTTGAGCTCTTCGATTTCTTCCCCATTTGTGATTCAACGATTTCACGACACAAGAAGAAGGAGAGTCGGAAAAATTGAAAAGAGGCGGTCGGTGGTTCTAGGGTTGGTTTTGTTGATTGGGAGAAACGGAAGGAAGTAGATAGTCACTGTGTTTATTGGTGGGCTGAGTCATGAAGGCCCATTTGTTCAATGAGGAGAGGAGAATTTTTTTTAAGCCCCCTAATAATTTATCGCGTGCCCCCTATACTTTCAATTATATTCTCTCGCTACTTAACTTGCGAGTGTGTAAAAACATGAGTCGGTATGATTTTGGATGGTTGTCAATTTTGATTGATCACTAGAGCAGTTGTTACGTGACATCAACCAATCACACACATCCAAAAATTCTATAAATTAAAACTTTTCTTTTCTCTTATTATCATTCCTTCTCTCATTTGTCTTGGTTATTTTGTTTAGTTTTTTATTTTAATTATTTCAAGTGTAGATGATTGTATAGTTTTTCATGGATCATTCATAATAACGATCTTATCTATTTTCTTTGGTGATGGTGATTGAGAGTGTTATGCTAATTGACTAGAGGCTTTTTGAGGTTTATTAGAATCGTTATTACTAGCAAAGAGGTGATTTATTGATTGTTGCATCCTCAAAAGTGACAATCGGACCTCCATCATCTTGCATTTATAGAGGGAGATGTCTATAGCGGATACGTCTTTATCACAATTGTTTTATTACTTTTGATGTCTTTTTTTGTTTCAAATGTAATATGTTAGTTTTTTTTTACATTGTAATAAATATAGCTCAATGTAATTTTGCTTTATGTTGTAATGAAATTAATAAAAAAAATAAAATTATATTCAATTTGCAATTCCTCTCCTATTACTTTTACCGGTTTGTGAGTACTATGTTGTTTTGTTACGCGTTTGTTTGATGTTGAACTATGTTGTTTTGTTGTGTTTTTCAATTTTCTTCTCTTCATTTATGTGAAAACTGATTATGTAATGTGGGTTTATTTTCTCTTCCACTTCACTCATGAGCTTGTTTTCATAGTTTGAAGAACTTGGTTATAATGTTTAAATTTGTTTATCCTTGTTCACTATTCACTTGTTTCATAGTTTTAATTATTTTTTTTCTAGTTTGATATTAAACAGGCTTGTATAAATTAATAAATGTAAGGAATTGACTTATATCAATATGTGAGGTTTCTCTTTGAACCAAGTGTGTGATAGCATTTTATGCGTTGATCTGGGATCATTTGGTATGGTTATAGTGCTTGACATGTTTCTTTATTCCCCAACAATTGAATTTCATTATATGCTATGAGTCATTCACTAACTATTGTTTACATTACTCTATTGCTAAATTATCCAACCTAAATCTCAGTTGCTTTTACTGTCGCGAGTAAAGTGACAGATTATTTGACCGAACTAACAAAATCACTATCTAAACAATGTCTTTGTGGTAATCAAGTCATTAAAGAACTTGAGAAAGAAAAGAAAAAGGTGATTTCTGAACTAGATGATTTATTAGACCAAGTTGAACAATTTAAACAAAGAGCTGGAGAAATTGAGAAACTAGTGAATAAGTTGATGAATGACGTGGAAAACCTGCTCAGTGACTAATTTGGAACAAAGGATGACAACAACAACAAGTTGTGTAGGGAAAATGTCCAACATTGGAAAGATATTGCTTATGCAAGCAAATGATACAGAAGATAAAGACAGTAACAAAGTTTGAAGGAAAAAGTGATATCAAACCACTTTCCCACCATGCTCCTCCTTTTGGCATTCTATACCGCCAGATGTCCCAAACTTTCACTTACTTTGGAGCAACAAAATTAGTTTTTGATCAGATAATGGAAGGTGTTCAAGATAAAGAGGGGAGAGAAAATATTAAATTATGGAGAGAAGTTTAATTATATTTGGATACAATCAAATGCAACTTCCTTACAACAATATGTGGCTGAGTATCATTGTTTTATGCTCAAGTACAAACTAATCAAGTTGGTTGAGTGTAAAGAGTTATACAAGTGAATATGATGACAATTACATGATAAGAGTATATGGGGTGTGTGAATCAGGGAAAACTACTGCTGCAATTTAAGTCTCGGAGGGAAGCTTAAGCACCGTAGTTATCTGATAAAGTGATAGTAATCCCAATATCACAAACTCAAAATATAAGAAACATCCAATGATATGTGGCAGGCATATTAGGAGTGAAATAGGATGATGAAAGTGAAGGGAAAAATTCACAACGATCGTGGTAAACCTTAAACAAAATAAACAAGTTCTTTTGATAATGGACGACCTTTGGAAAAAATGTTTAATTTAAAAAATATAGTGATTAACTTGGGTGATCATGACAACGGCAAACTGAAGATCATCATAACCACTCGTGATGAGGGTGTTTGTAGTTCAATTGGTTGTACCAACACAATTGATCTGAATATCTTATCTGATGATGAAGCTTGAGCTCTCGTCAAAGTTTGTGATAGCATAAACGACAAATCTCAAGATTATTGGATAATGTGCCTAATAGGATTTGTTGGGAATGTGGAGGACTTCCACTAACGATTAAAGCAGTGGGATATTCCTTAAAAGGAAAATATACAAAGTCGAATGGAGGGATGAATTATAAAAGTTGAAACATCCAATTGACATCAATGACCGTGTGGTGGGAGATGTTTTCAACTCCTTGAAATTAAGTTACAATTTCTTGCCGTGCAAACGAGAAAAAGAGTTTTTCTTGTTGTGTTGTATGCAATGGGGCTTAACCTTGGAGGAAATGATTCATTAGACTCTCGAAGCAACGAAGTTGAAGCAATCATAACCAGACCTGGTTTGTTGACTTATTATGATAAAAGAATTGTTGGGAAAACACTGCAGTGTTTGCAAGTACATGATATGTTTCGCAATACTGGCCTATGGATAGCAAAGAAATTCGAGAAGAATCATAATTTTTTTAAAGATGTTGCCAAAAAACTTACATCCTCGATAAAGAAAAATATTTTGAATGATTGTTTTGGGGTAACCTCATGGTACAATAATGGTGCGGAGAAAGATGATTTTCGTTTTCAATTGCATGCTTAAAACGTTCAAATTATAGTTCCATGGGGTAACTTCAAATCATCACCATTTTTATCATTTGAAGGAATGAAAGGACTCGAGGTTTTAGACCTTTTCCAAATTGCACATATCTTGCAGAAAACTATTACGGAGCAATAAACAACAAGGGTTCTATTCTATTTTTAAATTGTTGTAGATATCATCACTCTCCAAAAGTTGTAGAGGATTGTCATAAGTAGTAGTTGGGTGTAGAATATTGACATGTTTAAATTGTTTAAATAGAGCAAGTGAATATTGTAGTCATTTTTCTATTCATTTTTTTCTTCTTGTTTTTAAAATTGTGATCAATCTTTAAATGTTACTTCTCTATTAATTTCCCCTTCTTTTAATTTTTGTTGTTTTAGTTAATAATTATTATATTTAAATTTCAAATGGTCTATGTGATTATTGCTCAAACTTCAAATGTTACAATGTTATATGATGAGTATTTAAATTAAAAGCTATTGATCTGATTTTCTACAAATTTTTGTTTCTATATCAAATTAAACGTTGTAGCTAAAATGATTATTAGAGTTGAGCATTGTTGTTAGTCCCTCTTAATTTATTTTAATTTTATTATAACAGTACGATATTGTATTATTTGTTTAATTTCACTTGTGTTCCCTCTATTTTATTAAACTTATAAACATGATTTCCTTTAATATTTCAACTTTTGGGCTCTGTTTATAAATTTCTAGTAAATTTGATCTTAGCGAATGTTTTGCCAACTAAAAATGGTATTGGTTTTGTAAAAAAAAAAATGATTTATTGCCCTAATATTGGATTTAATGACAAAATTTGTCTTTTGAGACTAAAATTCACATTTTTTACGCAAGAAGTCACAATTTTTACGGCACAATGCATGAATTGAGATCAAAATTACAGTAAATATAAAAATAGAGAGGTCAAAAAGTTAATTTTATGTATATGTTATGCTTTCATAATTATTCTTTTTTTCTTACTAAATTGTAACTTTAAGTTTGGTCCCCCTAAACTTAATTTCTGCTTCCGTCCCCGCCTTCTATCAATAATCCCCGCCTTCTATTAGTAATCCTAAATGATATATTGAATTTGTACTTGAATCTGATGTACGCTACCAATTTGATTGAATGAATATCTCTTGTTTTAGTAAAAAAAATTAATTAATTATTACTTGCTTATAACCTACAAAATTACATAAATTGTAACATGCAAATGTAAATGATTTTTATTTTAATATTTAATAGAAAATGAAATGTCATCAAATATTAAATAAAATGTCACGTCATAATTAATTAGTTAGAAAAGTACACGCGACATTGTAGTTATTATGGTGTTTGGAGTTCATTGATTTTAAAAGGTTTTGATTGATTTGTGTCATTTGAACTCAAGAGTTGCACACTGGTGCGGATTAGACAGTAACCCTAGAGTCATATGCGCCTCAGGTGCTATGAGATGGCATGCTTGGGTGCAAACCATGCAGAAACCTATAGTCATATGCACCCCAAAGCTCTATAAGTATGCTCAGGGGCCGAAAAGGAAGTAGGCGCAGAGTCCTTCGCGTCCTAAGCGTCATTCAGGGTAAGGTAACTTGCCATTGCTTTTAATTTTTCATTATTTTAAAAAGCATATGATTTTGTTCTATAGTTGTTGGAATAATTTGAGTTTTGGTAAACCACATTTGCCTTTGTAGCTTGAAAGCCAAACTATACAATTGTGTTCGATGTTAAGTCTTCTTGATTTTGCAAATTATGGCTCCAGCTCAATTTGACATTTGATGATAACTAATTAATTAATGCAACCTCCACTTTCTTCTAGTGTTAATAAATCGATTTTTTATAAAGTGACTTTAGGAATTGAACCAAATCATTAATATTGTTATATTGAGGTTGGTTTATGAATCATGCACATAACAATCACCAAATTTGTTGGAATCCGCTTCTTTGAAGTGAATTATGCATCAAGCAACTTACTATATATTATTGCATGGCTAGTAAATTCATCCCTTAAATATCTTAATCTCTATCTAACAATTATGAAAATCACTATTACTAGTATTACATAGAAACTAAATTACATGAACCAATCTACAACCACAAATAAAGTAACCCTTATTAAGGGGTAATAATCTAATTAACTTTTTCCACTAATTTTCTCTCTAATGATACCTTCAAATGATCCAATAAATCCCACCATTGTGACAAGAAAGCAAGCAAAGCTAAATATCCTTAGAACAATCCATTTTCTAGTCCAAGCTCCAACTTTCTTTTGTACAAAGTACATTTCCACTGGAAAATATATAGCCAATGGCCAGAAATTTATGGCTCCTAATACTCCTAAGACTAGATTGAAGTAAGGAAATAAAATTGCAAGTCCTGTTGTTGTAATCACATAGGTTGTTCTAAAACAAAACCTGAAAAGATTGATTTGAAAAGCTGGTAATAGTGGAAGTTTCACTTTGTGAAAATCATTCACAAAGCCACTGTTGGGATATTTTCTTGAGAACCATCTATCAGCTGTACTATATATTGGTTGACTGTATATCTGTTCACCAAAACATAAAAATGTTTTAGTTAGTGCATAAAAGATAATCTATAAATAATATGTGCCAGTGTCGTATTAGTGTCAGAAACCAGCGACATTCAATCAGAAGTGTCGGTAATGCTGAGATTGCATGTTGCAAATAATTGTACTTTTCGGATGAGCAAACACAACGTATGATTTTATTGTAAAAATGTGTCAATTTTGATTGATAAGAGTAGTACCTGATATCCTCCAACCAAATGAATGACAATGCAAACATTTGCGAGATCAATAAGCCAGAAAGGCTCGTAAAATCCAAACCCTGTCAAGAGATTTCCTGGTGTAGCATTTCCAAAAGCTGCATATCCAAAGCATCCACAACATAGGTAGAAGAATGTTGTAATGAAAATTGCAATCATGGAAGCCTTTTTCATTGTTTGATTCTCTGGTGGAGGAGACTCTAGAGTGTCTTGTATCTCAAGAAGGAGAATTGAGTATGGATATGAAAATGCAACATCACCAAGTGCTTGGAAGATTAACCAGATTTTATCCGCAACACTAGCAGTTTCTACTCCTGTTACACGTCCCATAATTGTTCCGTTTTCTGCAAGTGCAACACAAGTCCTATGAAGTATGAACCAATATATAATTTCATTTACGAACAAGTTCATTATTCGTGACAAGTTATATTCAGGAACTAAATTGACCGACCAAAAAGACTAATGTGATCTTACTCGGCGTCTATAATTTCAGGGACTAAACCTGTGATTCAAACATTTTTTACAAATGTGACAAACATTATGAGACGGAGAGAGTAAAAAATAATCAGAAATTGAGTGAAGACGAGCCTTACTTATGACCGTTGATATGCCAAGTCCTAGTCCGATGAATGAATATGTAAAGGACATTAATGCGGCAACAACAGAAACCCATGCCATGTTATGGAGATCTGGTATGAATGACATAACGATCTGAACAAGTCCAAATAGCAGCATATACATATTACCACTATAACTACAAGGATATTGGTGTCCTTTCTCATGATAACAATTTGATTTCATAATAGCCCTGCATTAATAAGTAAACATGTTTCATTAGCTTGTTACCAACAAAAAACAAATCAATAAGTTGACCTCTCTAATATCACACTAAGGGCTTCTTTAGATTGACTTATTTTAGCATAGCTACTAATATAAGCACTTGAGAGACTGTTTGAGGCCTTGTTTTCTTAGGCAACTTCATTAAGCGCTTATGACATAATTACTTATGTATAAACTATTTTTATAACGAAAGATAAAATAAAGTTAAATTGTTTTCATAAGTTATTTTGAAGAGCTTATGTAAATAAGCTGAAAACAACTTATGGACATGTTATAAGTTGTTTTCATATGATCTCCCAAATAATCTTATAAGTGCTTATCCCAGTAGATAAGTTCAAATAAGTCAATCCGGTCAGACTCTAAGAGAACTTATCGAAACAACCTATGACATATCCATAAATTGTTTTTAGCTTATTTCCATAAGCTCTCTAGTATATCTTAGGAAAACAGCTTATAGGATTATATGAGTTTTACTTTATTTTATCTTTAACAAAACTCTTAAATTAAGCTGTTAGTCCAAACAAGGCCTAAAAAGAAAAGAAAAAAGAAAGATTATTTCCATTTGATAAGTGATTGAACAGAAGAAGTACCCCAAACTGGTTGCAGTGGTAATGACATAAGCAATACTAGTCCCATACAAGGTCAAAAACTGAAGGAAACCAGCCACATAAGTCCTTTTATTACCTGAAAACCAATTTGAAGTTATAACTGTTAAAGTAGAGTTCATCAAAAAACATATATCTAATGTTTTCTACATAATGAAGAGTTTAATAATGTTATTACCAAGATTAACTCTAACAGCATCCATGTAAGAGTAGTTTCTTTTCCCAGTTACAGAATCAGGATTTCTATAACAATCAGATAACAGGAATGAAGAAATATAAGTAACTATTGCACAACAAAGTAAGGCTACTGGCCCTCCAATCCATCCTAATTGAGCAGTACTCCATGCCAATGACAAAACACCCGAACCGATAACCGCCGTTATGATATGAGCCACAGCACTCTTTAAATTTCCTGCACAAGTAAAAAAAAACTTCAATATAACAGAAAAAATGAGTTGGTTATTTATGATGCTAATATGCTATAGAGAATTTTTTTACCTGTTCTTTTGGCATGTCCATCATCATCATAAGCACCAGAAGCTTTTGTTATTTGAAGAGAGTTTTTCACATCCATTTTAACTAAGGTTATAATTCAATGGAAGCTTATGAAGTTTTCTGCATATGATGGAAAGAGCTTGAGCTAAAAATAATAAGGACAAACAAACTAATTAAGCTGCATCTACATTAAATTGAAGCTTATTATTTATATATATAACTTGTGTATGGGACAAACTGACACAAGTGTATGCATATGGTTATGTGTATAGGACAACTATACTAAATTCTAAAGTTAACTGTTTAATTAAAATAACTGCACATGGTAAGATTGTTTGATAGTTCAAGTTTTAATCTCAATTATGCTAAAAACATGTGTTTGTTTGGCTTGTGTATTATCAATAATCAATAAGTTAGGTGGAACAGCTAAATGATTAAAATTTGGACATTTAATAATCTTTGGAACTTGGAAGACACTATTTAGTATTTTTTCTTAACTAAAGTTTGTGTGAAATAACTTACCTTGGCAGTTGGCTGGCACAGCAGAAAAATCAGGAAAATGTCTTTGTACTTTGAAAACCAATGCAAATGGTTTTATTTGCATATAAAATTATAGTCTATAGTAATTATATAGACTTGTAGGAAAACAAGATGATAAGGCTGACGTAATTTATATCAAGCTACATGATGTATGATTATGAGGCAATTATTATAAAAGGCTTCGATTTAAATCGATTTTGAGAATGACTCATAGTTACTGATAAATGGTCAAGTCACTCAGACACTTTTTACAGTACAATTTAGAGATAATACTGTGATTTAAACGGTATAGTATTTAAATATATGTTGTACAATGTATATCCTAAGTTTGAAATAATAGAAAGGATATGCAATGGTAGACGTAAGTACAATTAGCCGAACTTTGTTATCAAGCATCGCATATTAAATTTAAGATATGGAGGAATCAGATTATATGTTCACTATGGAGTTATTTTATTAACTCTCATTATTTTGAATCTTATTTTGTATTGGAATTGGAAATAGTTGAAAGATTCAGTATCTATTGACCAAATTGCTAGGTAGACTTCAAAAAACTAAGTGGTTCATAATAAAAAAAAATTCTGACCATTGAATTCAAAGAAGACTAATCTTTGTAGATCATGTTTATGAATCAATGTTGTCTTATGCTGTAATGGAAGTTGGTTTCAAACCTATCTTCATCATACTTTAGATAGCATCTTTTACCATAGAAGGAGCTAGACAGAATCTTGGATATTATATTACAAAAATTTAAGTACAATCTTAATTGGCCTAAAAGCAACAACTTTATTCACTTGGGTCACATCTTGTATTTGGGTTAAGCTTTTGAAGTGATTGAATGGAATATCATTTGATTTATGTCATTTTCTCCTAATTAATAGGAAGTGATTGACCTAATTTCTAGAAGTTTTCAACTCTTCCCTAAGCTGATTTTGGAGAAGTTAGAGTAGAAATCGCAAACAGAAAACTCGCGAAATTTGACCACAAACTTCGACTAATTTGTGTTTTAATACTACAATTCAATTTACAAGTTTGCTGACCATGCTTATAACTAGGCCTAATACCGAGATCTCGACTTGTTACATGGATTGGCCTGGTGGTGAAAACTTGAGATTTTAGACTGTGCTCCTCTTAAAATTTCAAATTTTAAATTCTTTCGGTATCACTTAATGTGCTAGGTCAGTCCATACAAAACGGTGCTTTGACTTTAAATGCTCCCCTCGCTAGTGGACATTGGGATTGATATCCCTCAGATTAATCGGTTCTTAGACCGGATTCTGAGTCTTAAAAAAAAACTATGTTAGTTCCTTGCATGCCACATGGGACCATCCTATTAGATATCAGTGGCTAAGTAGAGAATCTGATACTAGATTAAATTGGCATTTGGCACCATGCTTTGTGTATTTTTTACTCTAAAAGTTTCTATTATTGATGAATCAAAATTTGTCAGAACTTCTTGCCTATAAAGAAATAAAGCATGTTGGTCCCTAACCTGGAACATGGACCATTTGTTAATTCTAGTGATAAACTCAATTCAACTCTATATTACTTCAAGAAAAGGCAACTCCTAAATGATATATATACTATGTTGATTTGAGCATTTTTAATGGTTGGAATTAATTTCAGTTCTTAACTCTTTTTTAGTAAACCTTACAAATGACACATTAATTTAAACTTATTAGCTTGTATAGCCCAACTTAAATTCTAAAGAAGTTTTTCACTATCAAAACTCCCAAACTTATTTCCCTTATTAAATGAATATGTATTTGTCCAATCCTATAATTTATAGCATATAACGCATATATTTTTATTCAAACTCGTAAAATCAAATAAATTTTATTCGTAATAATTAATGAACCGTTCTTATATTATAGAAGAACGGTTTTTTCTTATTCAACAATTATCAATCAATAATATAACTTATATGTAAGAAATTATGTACTAAGAATTTTAAATCTCATTAACCACTTAACAAAAACATCTTGATTAGTGTTGCTTGTTAATAAAGTTACCATTTATAGCTGCATGTGACCACTCATTTAAATAGATAAAACTAACAAATGAAAGAAAATAGAAGCCACCCTATTAAATATTAATTAATTAATAAATCTAATATCAAGTCCACATCAAAGTGTAGTCTCACTCTGAAAAATTATCCTCAATCAACCAACCACTATTTATTTTATGGTCATAACCATGCTAAAGAACATAGGCATGCCAAATATCATCATCTAATTGTGGTCACCCCAATCCTTTCCACTTTCAAATTCATCTCAAAATATAGTAATTTTCATTTTCAAGCAGAGGTCCAGCATATGCTTTTTGTGTGCTGTTAGAATATTCAAAATGAAGAATGAGTGGTGCATATTAATTTGGTCATGGTGCTGCAAAAGTAGTTTTACAAGAACTTTAGACCCTTTTTTTTCTTTCTTTCTTTAGGTGTGTTTTGAAATGAATAAGAATAGTTGCTTTCAATGGAAATAGCAATTTTAGAGTATTTAATTTACTAATAGTAAGAATGATTTGGAAAAAATGACTTGCAATTTGACTTTTGTGAGCCTTAATTTCACACTATATGATGTTTGCCAATTCTTGTCTTGTATTAAAAGCAAGATATATTTTTAGCCCTACAAATATATATTTAGTGTTTTCTCATTGGAAAAAAACATTAAAAGACTATATGAGAAGGTTTATGGACATTCAACTTCTTTTGTGGGAAAGAGTAAAATAAAAGTTTAGTAAGAAAAAGAGTAAAATAAAAGTGTAGGTACCCCTCAATTGAAATGAATCACAAACTAAGTCATTGAAGTTGTAGGATGTCGTTAATTTAGTGACAAACTAAGTCATATAATTATATTTTAAAAAATGAAAAAAATATAAATAAATAATTATATATATATATATATATATTAAAAAAAATAGTTGATGAATTTTATGACGAATTTTTTTGAGTTACTTAAATTAATCTCTAAAATTATCTGAAAGATGTCATTATGATTACAAACAAATTTTTAAAGAAGTTAACTAGGCCTATAATTTCAAAAGCTAAATTGATGATTTGAACGAATAAATAATTGGTCTTCGAGATTGTAAGTTTAGTCCAAATAGTCTCTAATTTTGACAAATATGTCTACGAAATTGTAAAATTTTAGTCAAAATACTCAATCTATTAAATTCTATTATTAGAAAGTTTTTTTTTTTTTGAATGGCAAAGATAAATATATTATATTACGAAAAATAAAGCAGTACAAATAAGAGAAACAACAAAATAAAATAAAGAAGTGTATTAGACATACACTTCCAAAACTACAACCACCTAAACCAAGACACCTGACAAATGAAAAAAATAAAGATGAAGAGAGGACCAACAAAGAACAGGCCGATCACCACCAAAAAACAACGGGACACACTATGTGACACATTAACCAAATATGTGGACTTCATTAATCTCACATCAATATCATCATATTAGAAACTACAATTTGTCGATAAAAAAAGTACACTAGTTACGGTAAGATGAATTTGAATGACAATCATCTTATAGTTTAAACAACAATTATTATTTTTTAATAGACGAAATAATAAAAACACACCAATGAAAACTAGCACACTCAAATCGTATGGATTGAGGTCGAACCTCAGACATGATGTCAAACCTAACAATTTTAACATTTCTACCGATGATATATGGACCAACGAAAAATTATTTTAATCGACATTTACGATTTTGTTGAACCAACTTGCTGTTATTCAACGCTAAATTCGTCAAGTTCAACAAAGTAAGGCCATGCTTAGTACAGGTTGACTTAAGAGTCTTTAATTTGTATTGGTAGTCTGAATCTGACCTTAGAAACAACACATAATTTACGGACCCAGTGTCCCTTTACTATGACTTGTGAGTATGGGTTAGTTGAATATTATTCAGAGTCTTCATTGAAGAAGACAAAATAAAACAGGGCCCAATCATATTCAAATTTCTGATTTTTAAGTCCTTACTTATATATGATGCTACCCAATCCATGCAGCAATGTCTATTCTCGATTCGATTATTGCTCAATAAGCTAAGGCGTATAAATTTCAATGTTTCCATTCACACCACTTGTGTACCTCTTCTATTTTTTATAACTCGGTATCGAACCAAAGACCGACTAATTTAAATGACACTAATCTCATTGCTTATTAATAAGTGTTTATTAAAGTCAGAGTTTCACTTTGTATAAATTGACCCAACATTAAAAGTAGCATGAAGATAATTTGAATTTAAATATTTAAGAGGAACACACGATAAAATCTCTACCTTCGTCGCTTGATCGACTCATGTTGTTCCACTTGTGTCATGTTTTTTTGAAAACAGCCAAATTGTATTAATGTCTAATGATCAAAGAAAGGCAAGGGATGATCAAGTATGTACATACATCACCTTAATATTTCACCTTAGTACAAACTTTTTTTTTTGTGTGTGTTGATAAGATTAGTACAAACATATGGCATATTTTTACATCAAACTATTATAAAAAAAACGTAGCACCTTTCAATAAGTATATTCCTTACATATATATACTAATATATCTATTTGAATTAAGGGTTTACAAACCTACCCTTCATTCACACCACCATGTCCTCTTGATTTGTATCAAATAGACAAGAGAAGACAGCTCTACCCACAACCTCCCATTCAAGTGTATAATAAAATGTTGGAGTCCATGTATCATTACAAGTAAATCTTTGGTATCGATTAATTTTTATGAGAAAAAATAATATGCACTAATCAACTCAACCATTAGTAATTATATATTCCGTCACTTCACTCAATTCGAACTACTGAAACTATTTGTTTTGTCCTATACTATTATATCTTATTCTGTACTGATCTATCCAATAGATACTATTTCGTGAATTAAACCGACCGTATATCTTTTGTGTCAATACTAAATTTTACTTTATTAATTTCTTTTGTTGTTGTAAAACTACCAAAATGTATAAAATGTAAACAAGCAACAATGATAATTAAAACTTTTGTTGAAACTCACTTCTTTGAAGATAATTATGTATGAAGCAACTTGTATTATTTGATGGCTAGTCTGAAATAGCTAGCTTAATCTGTATCTAACTCTGAGTCTGGAAAACACTAGTGTATTACATGATATGAAACAAAATTACATGATCACTCTATAACCCAAATAAAATAGCCATTGTTATAAGTGATAATGTCATAAACAATTTTTTAGCTAAGTTTGGCACTTATGATTCCTTCAAATGAACCGATGAATCCCATCATTGTGATAAGAAAGCAAGCACAGCTAAATATTCTGAGAACAATCCATTGTGTACTCCAAGCTTCAATTTTCTTCTGTACAAAGTACATCTCAACTGGAAAATATATAGCCAATGGCCAGAAATTTATGCCTCCTAAAATTCCTAGAACTTGGTTGAAGTAAGGAAATAAAATTGCAATTCCTGTTGTTGAAATCACATAGGTTGTTCTACTACAAAACCTGAAAAGATTTATCTCAAAAGCCGGTAATAGCGGAAGTTTCACTTTGTGAAAATCATTCACAAACCCACTCTTTGGGAATTTTCTTGAACACCATCTATCAATAGTACTATATATTGGTTGACTGAATATCTGTTGAGAAGATCATACAAATGAAGCACATATATTAGTAATTTATATATTAGTATTAAAAATAGGTAACATGAGAAAACAGTGAATACAATTGTTCTATATATTGGTAGTGTTGGGAATAGGCTAGTCCGAGCTAGGCTTTGCCAAGGCTAAGCCTGACCTGTCAAACAATTGAAAGCCTGACTCATGATTGTGGTCTGTCATAGACTTGTTTTATAAGAAATAACCTGGCATGAGCCTATGTAGGCTAAGCCGTAGACACCTGTAGGCCGGCCGGCCTGACCAATTCCCACCCCTACTAGTTGGCTACATGTTGCAAATAATTGTGATTTTCGGATGAATAGAATTGTTTCATCAATTTGATGTGAGGAAATACAGAAATAAAAATGTATGATTTTATAGTAAAATAAGTCAATTCTCTGATTGGTAAGAGTAGTACCTGATATCCTCCAACCAAATGAATGATAATGCAAACATTGGCGACGTCAATAAGCCAAAAAGGCTCATAAAACCCAAACCCTGTCAAGAGATTTCCTGGTGTATCATCTCCAAAAGCTGCATATCCAAAACCTCCACAACATAGGTAGAAGAATGTTGTAATGAAGATTGAAATCATGGAGGCCTTTTTCATGGTTTTATTCTCTGCTGGAGGAGACTCTAGAGTGTCCTTTAATCAACAAAATTGAATAATTAGTTTCAGATAATATTTTCTTTCTGCCTTATATCAATTACCCTCTACTTATTCAATTTGAATATGAAATGTTTCGTTACCTGTATCTCAAGAAAGAGCATCGAGTATGGATAGGAAAAGCTAATGTCACCAAGTGCTTGAAAGATTAACCAGATTTTGTCAGCAACAGTTGCAGTCTGTACTCCTGTCATACTTCCCATAAATCTTCCATTTTCTGCAAGTGCAACCCAAGTACTATGAAAGTATGAACCAATATAGTAGCACGATATAAAATCCATATCGTGGATACTAAAACCATATTAGGATGCTAATATTTTTCTTTCTTCATGACGTTACTTTAATTAAACAATCGGTTGACCGACAAATTGAAGTATATATTTAGATATAGTTCATGATTCATGACAGTTTATATTCAAGAACTAAAGTGACCGATAAAACTCAAAGTCTATAATTTAGGGACGAAATTGGTGATTCACTCTGACATTGCTTGACTTATGTAGCCGACTCATTTAGTGAGAAAAAGGTTTGGTTGTTATATGATGTTAATTTAATTATCAAGAGGCTTGAAATTAGTAAATAAGCATGCATAATCTTAAATTGAAAGAAATTGAGCGAAGATGAGGCTTACTTGTGATTGTTGCTAAGCCAAGTCCTAGTCCGATGGTCGAGTATGTAAAGGACATCATTGCAGCAACAACAGAAACCCATACCATGCTATGGAGATCGGGTATGAATGACATTAGAATCTCAATAAGTCCAAACAGCATCATATACACATTACCCCCATATTTACAAGGGGCATTGTGCCCTTCCTTATGATAACAATTTGATCTCAGAATTGCCCTGCATTAATTAGTAGCATAAACACGTGTCATTAGTTTGTTGGCAAAGGAATAAAAAATTGTATTTGATGAAGGGTCCAAAAGGAGAATTACCTCATACATGTTGCCGTGGTAATTACATAGGCAACACAAGTCACATACAAGCTCAAAATTTGAAGGACACCAACCACATACGTCCTTTTCTTACCTGAACAAGCATTAAAGTCAATTTGAAGTTATAATTTGTTGGTATTTCATGAAAAGCATATCTATGTTGGCTATGGTGATTGCAAATAGCGAAGAGTTGAATGTGTTCTTACCAAGATTTACTCTAACAGCTTCCATCAAAGTGTAGTTTCTTTTCCCAGTTATAGAGTCGGGGTTTCTGTAACAATCAGCCAAAAGACATGAAGAAACATACGTAGCTATTGCACAACAAAGCAAGGCAACTGGCCCTCCAATCCATCCTAATTGAGCAATACTCCACGCCAAAGACAAAACACCGGAACCGATAACCCCCGTTATGATATGAGCCACGGCACTCTTTAAATTTCCTGCAGAATAAGGAAGAAAAAAAACTTCAATGTTAAAATTCATGTATATAACAGAAAAAAAAATGAGTCGGTTATTTATGATGCTATAGAGAATTTCACCAGTTCTTTTCAGACGTCCATCATCATCATAAGCACCTATAGTAGTCGTTAATTGGAGAGAGTTTCTCATATCCATCTTTATCCAAGTATACAATTCAATGTAAGCTCATGAATTTTGCTGCATATGATAGAAAGCCGTGAGCTAAAAGCAATAAAGACAAACTAAGATGCATCTACACACACATAGCACATTATAAATTTAATCTGAATTATGCTAAAGAACAGTCGAAAAGTGTTGAATCATTTCTTAACAATGTCTTGTTGAATCATTCAATAAGATGGTCATCAATCAATTCGAAAACATAAAAAGTTACAGATTGAACATTATGAGTACCTGGAGAATATCCATTGTAGTATAAGAGGTAAATTACATTGAAAAACGGAATTCATAGCCTCAATGTAGCTGCTGGTCATTTTCAAGCTTTGGAACTGCAAATGTCACTAACAGCTACAAAACTGATCAAACCGACAAACCAAACTAAACCAAAAATTAACCAACCTTGATTGGTTTGGATCAAAAACCGAACTGAAGAAAATTGAACTAGTTCGGTTTGATTAGTGGTTTTCAATTTTAAAAACGGGTGGAGTGCCTGAACCGAACCTGTTACTAATACTCTATTTTAGTCTAGGGTCATGCCAACATAGACCTCACTCAAAACCCAACCCAATACATAACACTACCCTAGTATGTAACGCGATGGACGAACGGACCTCTACACATCTTCTTTGTCAACAAAACAAACCCTAGCTAGCTGTCGCAACCGCCTTCTATTGTATTCTCTGCGCTCCTGCTGTCGCCTTCTATTGGATGCATTTGTATTTGATGTAGCATGGTTTTATTTAATTTCAAGATGGATATTTGTATTTGATGTAGTATTGATTTATTTTATTTAAATGCAATATGTATTGTGAAGTTGTTTGAAAAACATAAAGCATCAAATATATTGTATTCTCAGACGAACCGATCAACCAGATCAAACCAAATATCGATTTATTTTTACATTTTTGTGATTGTATCTTCAGACGAACCAATCAATCAGATCAAACCAAACATTGATTTATTTCTATATTTTTCATGATTGTATAATCTTCAGACGAACAAATCAACCAGATCAAACCAAATCAATTCGTTCGGTTTGATTTCACTTCTAAAAAACACTGTAAATCAAACAAATGTAGACCTAATCTGCTCGAACATTTTTTAATTATTATATTTTTCGTTACATAGTAAATTTTTTTGAAATCACTTCATAAAACCCTAAATTAATCAAATGAAGTTTTAATTTTTCTTTCAAAAGTAATATTTTTTGGTTACATTAGAACCAATAAAATATGAATTTCTAGAACCTGTACATCACCACTAGACGAAACCTAGTGGCTTGAAATTGGAATAATGCCCCTGTCCAAAATAGGAATTGAAGATCTTAGACTCAAACAACATTACATTCAAATCAAGTCTTTGCATGTAATAGTTCTTCCTGCTTTCAACTAAAACTATATTTGTTGTACAAAAAATAAATTCCAGATTTAATTATTTGAATGATCGAGATTAAGCAATAATAACAATGACAATAACAAATTAAGAAGAAAAGATGAAACATAAAACCATATTGAAATTTGAACAATGTAAATTAGCATGCATGTGACAATTCATTCATCATAGATTAATCAAACAATTGTTACAATGCAAATTTATTTTGAGAAATATTACTCACCAAGAATTCTTTCTCCACTGATTTCTTAATCCCTCTTCTAGCTCTGATTTTTTTTTTTTAATCTGAGTTGTTGCTCTTTTGAAAAACTGTTTTTTTTGGATATGGCACTCAAGTACCGTTTTTATATCTCTCTCTTGTTCGGTTTTTTTAACAATGAGATAGCTCTGTTTTCTTAATTTTAGGAAATTTGTTAGTATTGCTCAATAAGAGGAATTTTTGTTAATGACATTTAATTAAAAAAATTTGACGATTTTTATCAAAAATAAAAAATGACGATGACATTTAATTTCTTCAGATTTTCATCTCCGTATTTAAATGTATTTTTGACCAGTGTGATGAAATTAATGGATTGGTCCAATTAGGTGTCATGTTTTAAATGTATGTATGTATCTTGCGTGTCATCATCATCTCCATTTATCCATTACTCCCTTGGGTTGGGTCTCATAATAAGCCATTTTTATTTTTTTTAATTAGTTAAATAATGGATGTATCTTTTTTTTTTTTTTTTTAAATAATGGATGTATCTGATCGGTATTATAAATTAGGCACATTCAATAATTTAATGTAGTGTGAAAAAAGAAGCGACCTTTTTTTTTTACGAAAAAAGAAATAAATTAATATTATTATTATATTATAAACGTTTGCGGTGTGGTTTAAATATATTTTTAGAGAAAAAATTTAATCAATTTAAAAATAAAATTATATATGATTTGTTTTGGATGACTCACTAAAAAAATTTGACTCAACCAAATTTAATGCTTAGTAAAAAAAGGGTCAATTATGTTTATAAAATGTATAAGAAATAGTAAAAGAATGAATTAATTTTAAATAATAAATATTACTAAAAAAATTAAAAAACAACAAATAATAGATAATGTAATATACTCATATCATATTCTAATAAAAAAAATACTTTTACAAAAAAAAAAAATACTAATATTTATATTTGTGGATAGGTTCGGTTTTAAAAAAAATTTGAGTTTTTATATGCTTCATTTTTGCCTGTTCAAAAAAAAAAGTTTAAAATTGAATTCCATCCGAATGGTTTCGACAAAAATACAACCAATAAATTTCAATTTTATACAATTTTTTTTTACCGGTTTAAATGCAAACACTCCTTAATATAAAAAAGAAAAAAAGAAAACAATCACTCCTGATTATAATTATTATTAATCAAATTTTAGTTGTCACATACCAGAACTCCAAAATACCGCACCCATTTTTATTTATTGTACTGTATTATTATTATAGATGGATGCTCTATATATCATATTATCATCACATTCAAAATCAATAGTCACAACTTACAAGTAACAGAAAAAATGATTCAATAACCGCATGTCTATATTGCATCAAAGAAAAATAACAGCCTATGCTTATTTGAGGATTTAAAGAATGTGCACAGTTTTTTTTTTTTTTTTGGTATAAAAGAGGGCTAAGCCCAACAAGAAAACAAAACTAACAATTTAGTCTAACATTTTTGGGCATGCAAGCGCCAGATAGATCATCAAAAAGCAACATACGGAGTTCACTAGGAGGAGACTCTACTATAGAACAACCAAAAGAACTCATAGAAATGCTATAATTAGCAAGCCAGTCAGCACTTCTGTTTCCCTCCCGCCATGTGTGACGAACTTGAACTTGCCAATCCAAAGCCAAGAGATCGCGAATACGCCTAACCAATATGGGAGTCGCCCCTCCAGTAGCACAATTTCCCGTAATCATGTCAATCAAGAGTTTTGAGTCACTCTCTACAATGAGATGCGAAATATGGTCTCTCCAAGCCATATCCAAGCCCAGGTATAAACCCCACATTTCTGCGTGAAAAGAGTCGCAAGATCCAATCTTTTTGGTATAACCTTTAATCCACCTCCCATCTGAATTGCGAAAAAGACCTCCACACCCTGAAATGTCATTATTCCTCTTGCAAGCACCATCACTATTAAGCTTGATCCATCCCTCAGGCGGTTTCCTCCAACCAATATAGATTGTCTCCTTTTGTTGCGGGATCTGAAGATGTCGAAATGTACCCTCATCAATGTCCATAGAGTATTTTTGAATGACACTAATCGGGTCGTGAGGCCGCTGAAAATTGTCCTAAAAAATTGTTTTATTTCTCCACGTCCAAAGGAGCCAACATGTAGTCATGAAGGTAGTTTGCCATCCATCCTTGGAAGCTCCAATTCCCTTCTTGTTGAGGTTGTCAAAAATCCAATCCCTACAATCAAACGAGAAAAAATTAGTAATATAATTAGATGGAATAAGGCGAATCCAAACTCGGGTTGCAAGCATACAATCACGCAAAACATGGAGGGTAGTTTCATCATCCCTCATACAACTACAGCATGTGGGAGAAATCCCCACTCCCCACTTGCTTCTGCGAACATTTGTAAGAATACGCTCATGGGCAGCTAACCACATAAAAGTTTGGATACGGTGGGGTCCTTTCCAACCCCATAAAGTTTTCCAATCACCCTCAGCCACAAGAGGTATAGCAATAGCATGTTGCAATGTGTAAGCACTTTGAACTGTAAACTGGTGTGTGTTTGTTCCAGCCCACCCTAAAGTATCAGGTCCGTCAGCGTCAGTAGGAGCCGGAAGGGCAATCAATTGATTCACCATGTCATTTGGCAGATTCTCACTAAGAAATCTCACATCCCAATCTCCATCTTGGTTCAAAACATCTCTAACAGAAAGAGTAGTATCAATGTGATCCCTCGAAGCTATAGGGAGAAGCTCCACATTATGCGGAACCCATTTATCCAACCAAAAATTTGTATTTCTACCATTACCAATTTGTCTAACCACATGCCGCTGAAAGTTATGCCACACCTTCGAAAGAGCTTTCCATAACGGAGAGTCATATGGTTGTGAGATGCAAGATGTACTAACATCATTATTCCTTCCATATTTGCTAAGAAGCACTTTGCACCAAAGATCCTCTGGTTTATGAATAAGATTCCAAAGAATTTTCATGAGAAAAGCCTCATTCATAATATGGGGTTTCTTTATTCCTAATCCACCATGTATCTTTTGTTGACAACACATATCCCAGCCAATAAGGTGTGCCTTGCGTCCTTGCTCGGTGTCGCCCCACACAAAACTTCGTTGGATTTTCTCGATCTCATCACAAATAGATTTTGGAATGCTCGCATATTGCATATGGTAATACGGAATAGTGCTGAGCACAGAATTAGAGAGAGTAACCCTGCCAACCATACTTAAACATTGATGCTTCCAACCACTCAATTTATTCTGAATTTTTTGAACAATATGATTGAAATGACCTCTATTAGTTCTTCCCGAAGATAAATTAGCCCCCAAGTATTTCCCTAAGTTAGAATGTGCACAGTTACCAACAATGAAAGTGATAAGAATTTTGATTTTATTAAATACTTCAACCGGTCCTTAAATATAAAAAACAAACTACTTTTTAGGTTCATTGAATAACTAATGTATCTAGACTATATTATAGATTAAATATACTCCCTCCGTTCCTTTTTATAAGGAACAATTTGGAAAAAACACACAAACCAAGGAATCTTATTTTTTTATTAAAAATTCTAAAATTTTATAATCTATTCCAAAACTAACCTTGGTGTAATTAATGCATAACATTGGAATAGAAATGAAATTGTTTAATTAATAAAGCATAAATTTAATGATTGTTTCTTATAAAAAGGAACAAATTCTTTTTCTAAATTGTTCCTTATAAAAAGAAACGGATGGAGTATTAGTTTTTGAATTAACCTAAAAAATAGTTTGTTTTTTATATTAAGGACCAGACACCGGAGGTAATAAGGTTAAATATGATTTTAGTCCATATATTTTGGTCATAATTCTCAATAAGGATTGTTTATAATTAATACTGATGGAAAATTTCGTATCATTATCATGGTAACCCAAACGAATGTACAGTCGGTGTAAAACAAATTTTTAAAAGTCAGCCAATATCAATTTGCCACATCACTTCACTTTTGTATGATTATTTTGAAGCTATTTTGTATGTATGACATGAAATAATAGTGGTTTCTTTCTTATAATTGGATGCCTTTTGTTAAGAATGTAAACATTCTAGCTACTCCCTCCTTTCCAAAATAATTGTCCTTTTAGATATAAAATTTTGTTTTAAAATAATTGTCATTCTCATTTTTCAATGTGATACTTTTTCATTGTACCCCTAATAATTACTATGTCTATTATTCCTAAGGAAACAAACTTATACTATAAGGATAAATTAGTAAAAATATTATTTATTTTGACAGCATCATTACATTTCTTAATATGTGTGAAAAACCTTAAATAATAAGTATTATTTTGAGACGGAGAAAGTAACTGACTTTGCGAATTTCAGCATTTGTGATATTCTGACTTGTAATAGACGCCAACTTAGGCATTAGTTTGTAACTACTTTCCCTCTCTTTTATTACGGTTGTAACTGCCTAGTCAAGCACTTGTATGTGTGCAGGTGTAGCTTTAGTATGTTGTAGATCTTTCCCTCTATAAGTAGCTCAATTGTACTCTTATTCACAATCTTTTATTAGAATGAAATCTTATAATTTATATTTTTTCTCAAGTTTTTTAAGTTTTTATCGAGAATTTTCTCCATTTTATCATCAACTTTAAAATTTTAATATTGTAAAACAATTTCATACCGACGAGATATGTTCATTTTTTTATTTAAATTTAATTGTGCATACCAAAACATCTTATTGGATGACATTGACTAATTGTTGATTAACCGTTAACTAATAAAAGTTTAATAGAATGACCTAATTTAAAAATATAAAATAGTTTAAATTAATACTTAATTACACGTGCATTTTTTTGTTCAGGGACCTAATTAAAAATACTCAAATACTTTAGGGACATGCTGATTAATTAACCTATAAAAATAACTAAATCTATAAAAATGATACATCGAGAAAATAAATTGATGGTTCATTCAAAATACTAAAATTACTCTCTCCGATTCTAAATAAAAACATTTCACTTTTTAGATTCGTCGTAGATTTTATATATTTAGATTTTAGACTATAATAATATTATCTAAATACATTAATTTTATAATGAATTAAAAAAATTAATTTTTTCTTATATATAACAACGGTGGAAGCAATAGTAATTAATTAGAATAAGAAAAGGCAAACCATTTTGTTGGGATATGTTACGATAACATTAGGCAGGTAGCTTAATTATAACCATTAATAAATGAAAGAGTTTTACTTACTCATAAATAAATTCATTGGAGTTTCAAATGTCATTATTAGTAGAGAAGAGTGACACACACTTCAAACACCATCATCCATGGCTCGTAGAAGTGTTACCTTACCAATCCGTTTCTTCAAGATCATCCTCCAAACTAATCTTCAAAGACTTGTAAGCATTACTATTTAAGCTTCTAGCATATATAACCACACATGTACATACATAATGTCATATATATGCATATCACATTTTTTCTTTTTAGCAGAAAATACCAAATAAGTTTACAAGGAGACATGAAGTTGGTTTATCAAATCCAGTGTTGATCAAGTCTCCTGATGGCATTAAATGGAAAGTTTATTGGAAAAAAATCAATGGTCAGATTTGGTTTGAAAAGGGTTGGAAAATTTTTACTCAAAATTATTCTCTAGGACATGGTTGTTTGGTGATGTTTGAATATAAAGAAGGAAGAACTTCAAAATTTGATGTACTCATACTTGGCCAAAATGCAGTAGAAATAGACTATGATTCTTCATCTGAAACTGACGATGTTCAAAATGACAATGTTGGTGATAGTGATGATGAATCAGTTGAGATTTTGGACGCTTTGCTTAATCGGAAGAAGAGTCCATTAGAAAAAGTTAGAGGTATGTATGAATTTGATTTTCTGTTTATTGTAGAATCAAATTATTAGAGAAAAATATTCAAAATGGTACATTAATTATCATTCATCCAAACTGATAATCACTTCTCAAGACTCTAGTTTACATTGCTCACATCACATATATGCAGGTGAGATTAAGAAGACTAGTCAAAGACCAGCTTCATCAATGAATTGGCCAAGGGGAGCTAAAGCTCAGGAAGTAGCTAAAAATTTCAACTCAAGCAATCCTTTTTTCACAATTCTCATAAAGCGTATTCATCTGGCAGAAAATCGGATGGTACGTAATGTCAAACAAAACGTTTACATTAAATTTGATGCAGTGCTATGTAAACATACTAGTGTATGTTATGTTATGATTATAAATTATAATGATTGATAATACTATTATACTATGCAGCATGTACCAAGTTTAAAAGGTGTTATTGAGAACAAAGACAAGTATGTGATGCTGCAGATTGGAAAAAGATCATGGAATCTGAAACTTATCCGCTCTTATGAAGATAGTAGAAATGGCCGTCGTCTTTCGGCGGGTTGGCCGTTGTTTGCAAGGGAAAGTGGACTGCAACCAGGAAATGTTTGTGTCTTTGAACTGATAAACAAGAATGATTTAGTTTTTAATGTTCATGTTTTCTAAAGGGACAAAATTAATGTATCTATCTATTTTTGATGCTATTGTTTCGAGGGATAGTAACTTGAACAAAGTAACACTTCAACTTTGGTTATATATAGAAGCCATTTGAACTTGTGAGTTAGTGTATGACTCTAGTGACTATTGAGCTCATATATTAATCTTGGTATCTTGAAAAATCATTGATAGATGCAACTTTCAAGTTGCAACCATATCCTTTGACACTTATGCTTGTAGTATTACTTTCAAGTTTCAGCTTTTTGCTAAAAGATCACAGTACCCCGTTTGAGAGGCTTCCTCAAATCAATAGAGACCTTGCAAAGTCTCACCTGCATTTATGTGTGTAATGTAAAACAATTGAGAAACTCTTGGAGAGAATTTTGAAGAATCATGCAACTAAGAACCAAGATATACTTCTGTTAGAGAATATATATTTTGTACATATAACAAAGTATATGAAATGTAAATATATGCAAACAAAAATTATTTGGTGTCATGACATTGAATCTTTATTTCATGCAACCAATATATAATACAAAGAAACAGAAAATGAAATCCATGTACATACCTCTAACTTTCTTATGTGGTCGAGAAGATTGACCTATTGGCGACCTTTGTTTGCTCTTCTTCCATTTAAGCCGTTCATCCAAAATCTCAACTGATTCATCATCACTATAATCAATAATATTGTCATTTTCATCATCACTAGTGTCAGATGAAGGACCATACTCTATTTCTACTGCATTTTGGCCAAGTATGTACATCGAACTTGGAAGTTCCTTCTTTATATTGTAGAGAGTAATTTTGAGTAAAACATTTAACTCAATGACCGCAAGTCATAGTATTCATTTCCTACAATCAGTGCAAAGAAAAAGATTCATTATGTTTGC
Source organism: Trifolium fragiferum (assembly GCA_954870985.1). Classification (NCBI taxonomy): domain Eukaryota; kingdom Viridiplantae; phylum Streptophyta; class Magnoliopsida; order Fabales; family Fabaceae; genus Trifolium; species Trifolium fragiferum. The sequence continues at coordinate 8,618,227 of OX940794.1, forward strand.
TTCTTCATGAGTCATTTTTAAGCAAAAATCATTAAAAGTTCAACTTGTATTGAAGTTAACCCAAAAGTCATACACATTATACTCTAAATAAAGTACTATGATATCAATACTAGAATATAACTAACAACCATACTTAACTCCAAAATAAAGTATCATTAGTAGCATATTACAACCATATGAAGCATCACCAACCATTGGAAACATAACTTTGAGATGTACCAAAGTCTGCTAGAGCTAGAATTTAAATTATATTTTCTGCAGACAATTCTAATTCTAAGCTCTTACTGCCCAAATGAAGGCTCAAGTTCTCTTTCGCTTAGTATTTGGTCTCAATTGTCTCCATTGCTTCATTAAATGGGAAACACCTTGAAGCCCTCCTTTCAGGAGGGTGTTCGAGAGGAGTGACCGCACAGGACACCAAAATTTTAGGGGTACCAATTTTTTTTTCCTTAGTGCGAGTGTATTTCCTTCCCGATAATTCCAGAGTTCTGGTATTGCGTACCTGCCACTAGGATTGTACTCATTCAACTCCTTCAAAGCTGTAGCTACTGCATCATGGACTTCACCCCCAAGCTCTTCTTTCAAACTTTTCGGTGTTTCTTCTTCAATGAGTTGTAGAAACAATCTCACTACAATAAACACGCCATTTTGTGGGGATGTTAAGCCATTTTGCGGGAATGGCGTGTTTCTTCCTCAAAACTTAAGTGGAAGAGAGTAGCTGAATTAAATACTTTAGATAAAAGGAATGTGAAATTTAATCAGCTTTTTGTTGCTCTTTTATTGCCATCTCATTCTGTAAACAACAAGATGAAAAACAGATTTAATCCGTCATAAAGTATAAAATTAAGAGGGACTAGTGTACGTAATTTGACGCAAAAGACCAAATGGTCCATACATTAAGGAATGCTAACAACAATTTTTTTGATCATAGTAACTTAATAGTTTCTTCACTAATGAAACTAGCAGTTCTGATTTTTCAACTGGAAGTATGTCAAAGAGACAAATATTTTTTCTATTGACCTCCTCTATGATGTCTTGAAGAGATTTGTTCAGATCAAAAATAGTTGGTAGTTTGTTGCATCCTTTGGTCGCCATCACTTTATCGTGAACAACAACATTAAAAAAAAAACAAAATAAAAGTCATGCAATTGCAGATTTTAGAGATCCTAATTAAGTATATAAAAATTTCCAAATTTTCAGGACATATAAATTTCATAACTGTAAAATTTAATTTGCTAAAATTGCACATCATGCCTAAAAAAGTCTAAAAAGAATCACCAAAAATTTAATAATCTCGGAAATAATTCCTGAAACGTACATATAGGTTTGCCGAATGAGATCTATCCGATATGTTTACCGAGTGGAATATGACCTAAGTGTCCAAGTTAGAAGAAGAAGAATTTTTATTTAAGAGAAAGAAATAATTTTATTTCACTACTGACTTCAAGTGTTACAAGTGTGTGTGTATTTATACACATTTCTTAATGCACAAGTAAACAAATCAACAAACTTGAAAAAACCTCTAACTGACTATGACAACTATTATTTATTCTACAAGTAACTGACCTGAATTATCACAATTTACAATAACCTAGTGGAGGGGAGTCATGATCCTGAAGGTAGGGCTCAGGCATTATTCACAGTGGTTGTTGGATTGGGGTATCCATTGAGATTGAGTGATTTGATCTGGCATTACTCGATGGTGATTGTTGGATTGGGGTTTCCGTTGAGATTGAGTGATTTGGCCTTTTGGATTGTGCTGCAAGAACAAAACACAGACAAGGGAAACACCGAGAGAGGAACTGTGAGGGGCCGTGAAGGAACTCATTGGGATTTTTAATCTCACTGTATATGTTTGTAGTGTTTTCAGATGTACACGGCAAAGCATATCAGGCCGATGAGAAGTAGTTGCTGCAGCGTCTGCTTAGTTATTGGGGGATCGTTTTGGATCAATTTATGTTATGTTTGCTTAGCTTTCCCTAGCCATGTTTTGTTGTATCCCTTTAGACTGAATGCTTGAGTTTTTGGACATCTATGCTATCATGACTGATTTATTTTATTGTCGTTCATGTTTATATGGTCCTGATATCGGTATCTTACCTTAAGAACTCTAGGTGGCAGTAATTTTTCCCGTCCAGTTATGTCACGTCTAACAACTCAAGTAGGTTTATAACTCTGATTGGTGTAAATGGTTAATATTCTAATCTTTACGACGTTTAAAATTTAGGATGTTACAAAAAAACATGAAGCCAAAGTTAAAATAGTAAGAATAGACTAAAGGGCTCATTGACCAAACCACCTGTGTAGAAACACCATAACAAAATGGAAGGGTTTAGATAAAACATGACATATTCTAAACATAGGAAGAGCTCTTTTATTCCAAGCTGAAGTGCCCAAACAATCTTAGAAATCAATTTTGAGTGAAAATGGAATCAAAACCAGTTCAAAAAAAGTTGCAGATTAGGATTTTGAGTGAAAATCAATTTCTAACCTTAAAGCTACCAACAATGGCAGACGAACGCCGGCAGTGTATGAACTAAAGGAACAAATGTGATTCCGCAAAGCTTTTGTGTTGTAAACCACAGCTTTTGGCGCGATTGCAGGGGACCTCACAGCGGAAGGAAATAATTTGAGAGTACGGAGAGAAAGAAAAGCGAATGCGGGCTGCAGTTGTGGATCTTGTGTGTTAGTGATTGACTCTAGTGACTCTGGAGCTCATGTCAAAGATGTAATCAGCTCTCTAATTGACACTGTATGAGAAGTTACTTGACATACACATACCATTCTCATCAAAGGAGGTTCTAAATTCTGCTCCATTGTCACTCCTAACTGCAAAATGGTGTTACTTTTTTATTTTGAACTTTCTGCTAAAACATTTGAATGCTTCAAAATATTCATCTTGGCATCTGGAAAAATCACTGTCACTGATAGTTGCAACAATGTCCTTTGACACTTAGGCTTGTAGTCTTAGTAGGACCAAAATGATCAATGTGCAACAACTAGCACTAGTGAGGTTTTTGCAAAGTAATAACAAATGCTTTTGAATGAAAATGGTTTGAGTGATGCTGGCTTGCGGTAACCACGAGTTTTATTGATGTAACTGAGTTTAGTGATGCATGGTGCGGAGCATGTCAGTGTAATCAAGCAGTTGTCGCGAAATAAATTATGAGTTGACTTGATTTAATAAATTAGATAGAAATATAAGAAACTTGTCATTCGTGATAGGTAATAGAGTATTCCTTCAAATATTTCAAAATAAACTTCAACTACAACCAAAGCTAAAGGGCATTTCACTTCACCCATTTAATGGAAAGGAAAGTGCTACTATTACTCAAAATAGGTACATTAACTTTGTCCCTTTTAGAAAACATGAACTTTAAAAACCAAATCTTTCTTGTTTATCAGTTCGAAGACACAAACATCTCCTAGTTTCAGTCCACTTTCACTGACAAACAAGGACCAACCCGCCGAAAGGCGTCGAACATTGATATGGTCATGACAATGGAGCAATTTCACATTCCATGATCTTTTTCCAATCTGCAGCTTCACATACTTCTCTTTGTTCTCAATAACCCCTTTTAAACTTGGTACACGCTGCATAATAAAGTATTATTATAAATCATTATAATTTATAACCACCAATATATATAACATATATGTGATATATAGCTCTGCATCAAATTTTCCAAATTTAGTTTTGAAACCTTACCAGCTGACTTTTTATCAGATGATAAGGCTTTATGAGAATTGTGAAAAAAGGATTGCATGAGTTGAATTTTGCAGTTACTTTCTGAGCTTTAGTTTCCCTTGGCCAATTCAATGATGAAGTTGATCTTTTAGTAGTGTTCTCAGTTTCACTCTCACCTGCATATTTTGTACCTATAACAAAAAGTATATGAAATGTAAATATCTGCAAACAAAAACTATTTGGTATCATGACATTGAATCTTTATTTCATCAAACCAATATATAATACAAAGAAAACAGAAAATGAAATCGATACATACCTCTAACTTTCTTATGTGGTCGAGGAGAACTTAATTCATCCAAAATCATAACTGATTCATCATCACTATCACCAACATTGTCATTTTCTTCATCATCATCAGTGTAAGATGAAGGATCATAGTCTATTTCCACTGCATTTTGGCCAAGTATGAGTACATCGAACTTCGAAGTTCCTTCTTTATATTTAAACAACACCAAACAGCCATGTCCTAGAGAGTAATTTTGAGTAAAATCTTTCCAACCCTTTTCAAACCAAATCTGACCATTGATTTTTTTCCAATAAACTTTCCATTTAATGCCATCAGGAGATTTGATCAACACTGGATTTGATAAACCAACTCCATGTCTCCTTGTAAACTTATTTGGTATTTTCTGTAAAAATTAAAGAACCCCTTTTTGGTCACTAAGCAAAAGGTATCATCAAATATAAATTAGTCTATCATGCACAAGTGAGACAAAACATATGTGAAATGCAAATATATATAATATGACATAATGTATGTCTGATTTTTACAATAGTAGTAATATGAATGCTTACAAGTCTTTGAAGATTTGTTTGGAGGATGATCTTGAAGAAACGGATGGAGAGAGTAGCCATGGATGATGAAGTTTGAAGCGGAGAGTGAGTGATTAAATGTGTTGTTGGATTGTGTGTCATACACTCTAATGACATCATATATGGTGATTAGAGCAAGCAAAGCTCTTTCATTTATGAATGCTTATAATTAACCTACCTGCCTAATGTCATTATTACATCTCTAAACAAACTCATGACTCATGATGCGGCTCTTCATTTGATCTTTCACATTTTTATAGGGAGTTCAATAACTTGTATGGATTTTATAGATAAATATCAGTTGTTAAATGAAAATAAAATATGAATTGTGTTATATAAAAAGGGTCGTATGTATAGTAGTATTAGTTTTTATCGAATGATCGTGTAAAACATAGTTGCCATTGATTGACAGTGTAAAATTATTTTATACCGTCGGTGCATATTCCAATTTTCTAAAAAGTGATATTAGTATTGATTGACAGTTTTCTAGACTTAATAGAATAATCAACTATTAATCTAAAACAATTATATGTTGCTTAAAATACTGATCTGACCCTTTGTATCATTATTTTTATTTTTTACTTTCTTTATATTTTGGGGGTATTACCGTCATATTTTGACTACTTTTTTCTTATTCATCCTCACTAATTTTTCGACCTTCTCTCCATTTTGCCCCTTCCAATTTAACTACAACATAATTAATACAACATAATAGACAGGGATAATAATGTCCAATTTGATCCAAATTTTAAGAGGCAAAACACTTTATTTGAATTTCAAATCTTAGATTTTTCAGATTTATCTTTTCTCTTCCCATCAAATCTTTCATTTCATTAGTTCCACATCTCTCTCTTCTCTTTTTCTTCTCACGTGTTCTCATTCTTCTTTCTTTCTTTCTTTTGCTCTCTCTCTTTCCATGCTCAAACTGAGAACGGGAAAGAAAACAACAACACGGAAGAAGGGAGAAAGAAGATCCATCGGCCATCATAGAAGAAGAATACAAGAAGGAAGAAGAAGGTTAGTGATTTTCTCTATAATCATGTCTCTCTCTCTACACTATAAAATCTGTGGCTGCTTCTTCTTCATTGTTTTCAAAATTTTCCTTACTTTATTGTAATTTTTTCTTCTACCATGAAACTTCTTATTTGTTTATTTGTTGTGTTGGAATTTACTTACCTGGCAATTTTATGTTATATTTCAGTTTTATGTATGCACACCATGTGTTTGAAAAAATGCTGCTGCAGATTCTCATCACCATGTTGTTTTCTTAGTATACAAATTGCTAAGAAAACTATGTTACAACCTTCTAATATTTCAAACTATATGCCTACAGATGAAAATGGGGATAAAAGGAACAAGAACCGAAACATATGTTGCTAGGGCATTTGACCAAGTTTCTTTCATTTTGGAGTTACTGAACTTTGATTTTAAGCAAGGGAAGATTTTGGTATTTTTGTATGTGAATAGAAGAAAAATAGTTGTTATTTTTTGCTATGATTAGATTGATTTCACAAAATTATAACATGTTATTTTTATAACTATCGTTGAGAATCTGAAGTTTATGTCATTTGTGATTATTTCTATGGTGACTAATTCAAAATCATAAGTATGCTCCATTTTCAATCCATGTTTTTTACAACCTTAATCTAAGAAAGTCCAAAAGCTTCCAACGTTTTTTTTTTTTTTTGTTTTTGCCAATTTCCTTTGTTTTCTATAGTCACTTTTATATTAGACTTTGAAGTTTATTTAAAAAATGAAAGAGGGAGCCTATCATCAAACTGGTGTGCTTTTTTATGATGATTAATTTAATTGTTGGTGTATACAGCAATGACACATTATAGATCAACTTTTTTGCCACATACCACGTGTTTGATAAAATGTTGCTATAGATTCTCATCACCATGTTTATACGCCCAAAGACTGAAACGAGAAATAAAAAATAACAAGAACTAAAACATATGTTGCTAGGGCATTCGACCAAGAAAGATTCTTAAGCGAGATTTTCGAGTTACTAAACATTGATTTTAAGCAAGGTGGGATTCTAGACCTGTTTTGTGTTTATAGCAAGTTTCTTAGCAGATCATGTTCTGCAGAACTTAATGAGTGTTGTTGTATTGTTTCATGGGGCTGTTTTTATGGTTGTTTTGGTTTTAGTCCCACAGTGAGAAATTTGGTTTTAGTCCCACAGTGAGAAATTATTTCAGCCATTTCTACTTGATGCCTTTTCCTCCTTCTATCATTATACTTGCCATTGTTTGAATTTGCTAGATACGTGTATCTATGTTGGTTACCAATTTAGTAGCAAATAGTCCTAGCATCTCATACTTGGTGTTTATGAGAGCGGATAACTAGCAAAAGACAAGAAACATCTCATCTCATGATAACTTTGTTTCAAATTTTAGTTTTAGTTGTAATGCATCAAATTATAACTTATCTATTCTTTTTGTTGCCTAAAGAATTAATTATGAAATGGAAACGAGAGTTGGAATGACAATAGTAATGTTAATGTTTTCTTTTCTTTAGGTGTCATTGAGTTTAATGTTTCCCTCTTTAGAGTATTTTGTAGATTTATAGTGATTGACATCTCTATAGAAATATAAATTGACCATGATCATCACTTTTATTCTTACTATTATGTTTTATTTTCAGGGACTAATTGTGAAGTCTACAATGTGGAGATTCTCATAATAGAAAACATTGAAGAGAAACGAAATTAAAAATCCACTCACAGTATAAACATGAGAATATTGAAAACTGGTAACTAACTTAACCATCTAATTCCTCTATTTTAGGGATGTACAATTGACATAGAAAATGCTAATTACTACTGTAAAAGATCTTAGAATATAGTATTGTAGTTTTGAGTTGGTTTGAAATGAAAAAGTTGATACTCAATCCTTCACTCAAGGGTATATTCGTGTATCGTGTTTGGCCTTCAATACATATACACTGCCCAATTTTAAAACACTAGGCTATTATGATGGGACTATTGCATTGATCAAAGGAAGAAAGATATAGTTACACTCCAGCTCAATATTGTACCTCAATCTGCCAATAAGATTGAGTTGGTGAGCAATGTTTCTCTCCATTTGGTAAGCTTTGTTTCTCTCCCTTCCATTATTTCTTCTTTACATTATCTTATGTAACTCATCAATTTTGAATATTTATTCACATTTTTTTCTTGTGGAATGAAGATTGACGAAATGGAGCCTAAAGATCATAAGGTAAAATTACCGATGCAAATTCCTTAAGCCAACATGTTTTTTTTTTTTGCCAAGTTTGCATATTCCTTTTTTATCCTGATGCATGTTAACAGTTGTTAAATTTCGTTGTTATGTAGTTGAAGGTTGTAAGCTTATCTATGCAAGTTGATAAACAACAGCTCAAGAAAATATCAAGTTAATCTGAAACTCTAACTCAACACATGCAGCAGGTAAAAGAAAGATAATGTGCTTCAGCATTTCCTATATTTTTTCATTATATTTCAAATATTAGTTACTTTGTTTAACGCCTGCAAAAATTAAGCATATATTTGGCTCTATATGAATATCTGCACATCTCAGTGTATTTAAAGAATAGTTTTCATTATGTGCTTCACCATTTCATGTTTAGTAATATTGATTGATGATTTTGTATAAACTGAACAGTGCCAAACTTATCTAATGTTCTTAAATGTACAAAACAGGGAGGGATAATCGAAACAAAGAAGAATGAAATTATTGACTGGTATCATCATCATCATCAAAGACTTATACCTTTTCAGTTTTTATTTTACATGTCTGCAAAGTTTGTTTTTATTGTACTGGTATCATCATCAACTACTAACATAACTCTGACGCAAGTGTTTTTCATGTTTTACTTCTCCAGCTTCATCCATCTTCATCAATACTAAAGAAAACAGGTGAAACTTCAGTATCACAAGCACACCGAACCTTTGGTTGAGATGAACATAATTACAAGCTCCTGTTCAAGAAGGTTCTTCATCTTACCGCTCCATATGCTTAATCAATTTTCATTTTACAGCTGCATATGCTTAATCAGTTTTTCGGTACAAATTCTTTGCTATTATGATTGCTTTGCTTTCTTTAGATTTCGTTTTGATTTGATTTTTATTTAGTATTATGTTCAATTGAATAGGTGGGAGATTTGACACATTTGGGAGAGAGACATTTTTCTTTTTCTCCTTTCAAATCATTATATTTTTTTACATGTAGTTTCAAATCATTATCAATAATTTGTAACTCCTCTTTATTAATTTTTTTTAATATCTTAATCTAATACAAGTTCAAAAGACTTATACCTTTGTTTCTATTGTCAATCTTCTTTGTTCACAGTTTAAACAAGATAAAAGATCTTACTAAGGCAATTGCATCATGGGGTTTGGATTATGTGGTTATAACAAGTGTTGACCGTGATGATTTACCTGATCGAGGGAGTGGTCATTTTACAGAAACAGTGCAGAAGCTGAAGATACTGAAGCCTAGCATGTTGATAGAAGCCTTAGGTATGCATTTTAAATATTTGTAGTTCCTGAAAATAGACTAACATGGTCATTTGTGTGAAAATCTTTTTCTATGATATCCAATACTTATTGTAAACAACAGCCAAGCCTTATTTTATTAGGTTGGCACAAGTTATTTTTTAAAATAAATGAGCATTTATATGGTTTTCAGTTACAGCTACTGGATCATGAATGTGAAAGGGGGGACTATCTTTTGTGAGTTTCTATTTCAACTAGAGCTATTTGATAGAGAGGTGAATTAGCAGGTACCTAAAATGCAAATTCCGTATGCATTTTCTGTGGATGAATTTCTCATGCATTGTTGTTTATTATTGAACTGGTACTTTTTAACAGTATGGCTTTTAATCATAATTAAAGAAGAAATCGTGTTTATTGGGATTGACCATAGGGTATAAATCTGAGTGGTGGCAGGTTATATATCATTAAGGGGACTTTACATATAATTTCTCCATTTGACAATTGTTGAACTAATTTTGTTGCAACGGTTCCCGATTTTCGAGGAAATGCTGAATGTGTAGAGAAGGTTTCCAAATCAGGATTAGATGTCTTTGCACATAATATTGAGACAGTTGAAGAGCTTCAGAGTGCTGTCCGGGATCATCGGGCTAATTTTAAGCAGTCTTTGGATGTTCTAATGATGGCCAAGGATTATGCCCCTGCTGGAACGCTCACTAAGACTTCAATAATGTTAGGCTGTGGGGAAACACCTGACCAGATTGTGAAGACAATGGAGAAGGTGAGAGCAGCCGGTGTTGATGTGATGACATTTGGTCAGTATATGAGACCCTCAAAGCGCCACATGCCGGTATCAGAATATATTACGCCTGAGGCCTTTGAGAAGTATCAGACTCTTGGCATGGAAATGGTATGTCTATAGCATTTATTCCCGTAATTCTGTTGTATGCACTTTATTTACTGTAGATGAAAGAGATGTATTTTGCTGGATGAGAAATAATTACTATTAGCATCCAAAGCTGATATCATAGTTTTGTTGTAAGCATAATTTCAGTCAGCATTTACTAAAATCTTGTGGTAGTGGTTTACAATATTTGGTCCACCGATCACTGTACATAGAACATAAAACTTGTGCTTCTTGCTGGTATATGTTCCTCAAAAGTTGATGCAGATAAAGTCATTTTCAGCATCATTCTTGCATATTCAGTCAGTGTAAAATAGCAAATATATTGGAAGAAATATGAGACATGCTATAAGATTTCAGTTTGAGAAAACTTATCTTTAATAGATTTCATGGATGCCTCTAAAGATTTATCCATCTCTATAGATTTATCACTAAAGACAGAAATTGAAACTGGTGTTACATATACATGTCCACGATGTGAATCATATGGTTTCAATGAACCAATACATGTCAAAGGTTGATGTGTGAGGAGAAGTTCGTTGCGGAGATGAAATCTTATTTGTTGTTTGTTAGTTTAACTAAACAAAACAAAACAAAAAAGGAAGAAATACCACTAAATGTATATACATTGTTTAGTAGATATTATGTATGTTATGCGATAAATATTAATCTCAATCTCTCATCAAATACTTCTGCATTGAACAAAATCACTAATCATATGACTCTTTCATTACAAATGATATGGTTTTTGTTTGGAACAAACACGAGACCGATCCAAACATAAAATTAATGTTTCTCATTGACGTATAAAATGAGAAGTAATCTAATATATCAATTTAAGAAAATGAGATACATGAACAATTTATATTTTACCCTCTTCAATTTTACTACCACAAGCAAAAATCAGGGGTTTTTTTGTTGTCTTTGTTTAAAAGTCTTATTTTTTTTCCATTCTAAAATTATTTTCTGCAACTTCACCGCAAAGAAACAGTTGAAAATATACTTTTACAGTTTAAGATCAATTTTTCTACACTGCTATGACTCTTTAGTTTATTAAAATTTCTTATTCCCACTTTTATTACAAAGTACAACTACTGACATCAAACTTCATTAAACAAGACACTTTACACATTCAAATGTGTTTTTTTTTTCTATTTCTTCTCAATCACTTTCAATTACTAAAAAATAAATTAAAGAAAAATGAATATGGTGTGTCAATGTGAATTAATAAAAATTTTCTATAAATATCGTACACAAGTAATAAGACAAAATATTGCTGATAAAAAATTATACATGGAGAATAAGACAAATACAAAACAAATTATAGATAATAAATTAGTTAATTAATTAGACTGATCAATGTTAAGTATGGATTCAAGTTTTGAGCTTTTGAGTTCAACACTAAAAGGTTTCTTCAAAAGACTACTTATCCCTAATCAGGTTTGCTTTATGATACCTTCATTATTTTTAATTTGATTTTTTTTAATACTATACTTTAATTGTTTTTTATTGCCCATACAAGTTCCATGGAGAAGTCCTACTAAAATTTGTCCACGAAAAATACAATGAGCTACACAATGAAATGAATGTATTATATATGGGACCAACATGGAATTCAACACAGTTAATCTTTTTCAAGATACCACACTGTTCCTCACACTTAACTGATGGTTGGTTTGCACTATTGAGTTATTTTCATATTCATATTGAACAAGTCAAATAGATTTCATTTGCATACTATGGAGGTGATACATTTCTCATATCAGTCGGAAGCACATTCAATAATTGAAGGTAAAAATCTAGAAGCATTATATTATACTATTCTTTAACTTTAAGAGTTTCAATGTCTTTGTACTTGAACTAATTTATTATCCTTCGTCAGTAGTTACTGGGTTTGTTACTTTCCCAAACCATATTTCAATGACTTGAGTTAGTCTTGGAAGCAAGATCTACTTTTAGGAGTAGGTAGCAGCACTATAAAATCCTATGACAACCATTTGAAAATGTCGGTGTATTTTGACATTGAAAATGCATGCTTTTTCAATACATAATACTATCAAATACAACTAGGCGTCTGTTTCTCAAGTCAAAATAGTTAGCTTATACTTTATATCTTATACCTTATAAATTAAAAGACTTCTTTTATAACGGTCTTTTCAAAAAAAGTTTATAATTTATTTTGTTGACTTATAACTTATTTTTCATAAACTATTTCAAATAGCTTATCATATTTTTTTCCACTTTTATCCTTATTATTTTAATCAAAACTCAATTTTATTCTTAAAATACAAACCATCTCAAAAAAAAAACCACTTAAACCAACACTGTATATGCGTAGCCCTGTGACTTCCGTCATACTTCCTTCCCTATGTTCTCAATATTGAGCTATAGCTTTAGCACCAAAAAAAATAAAAAAATATTGAGCTATAGCCTGATATTGCATTTAACATTTACTTACATCAATGATTATGAATAATTAAATATATTTCTCTATTAGTAGGTATATATGGATATTGTTGAAAGAGAAAAGAAGAGAAAAAATTATTATTACTCCATTATTATTATTATAGCATTGCTGATTTTATTATTATGTGTAATTTAAAATATTTTAAATATTAATTTGATATAAATTTTATTATAAATTAAACATGTATATATATAGTTTGACGTGAAAAGGTATATTATATTAAAATAAAAATAAATTTTAAATAAAATGTTAGCATACACAAATTAATTTAATAATAAAATATAAGACATTGTTGTTTAATAAATTTAAATTACTATCTTAATTAAGAATGTTTTTTTGTGTTATTTTACATTTATCAGTCAGTTGAACCACTAATTTTACCAAACACTTCAATTAACTTATCAGCCATAAACTATCAGCCATCAGCCATAAACTATAAGCTATCAACTAACTTATCAGTCATCCGCTATTTTTGCCAAGCAGAACCTAAGTGTACTTAGCAATTTGCTTATAAAAAATTTAAATAATTATTACATACGGTAATAAATTGTTGCTTTTAATTTTTTAAATAACTACTTCAAGAAACCTACTTCAAGACGGTATGAATCAAGAAAAAAAAACCTACTTCAAGACGGTATGAATCAAGAAAGAAAACCTTACTTCAAGACGGTAATAAAAAATTCTTCTTACATCTTTTCAAGAAACCTACTTCAAGGAAAATACAAAATTCATACTTCAAATTATCACATCATACTTTTCTTAATAAGTATGAATTTTTTTTTTGTTTTGCTTACATTATGGGACGGAGGGAGTATATGTATATGGACCAAATTTGATGTGACGGTGTTTATTTACTAGAGTTTATTAGTTCAATAATGATAAAAATAAGAATAATGATATTTGAACGATTAAAGTTGATAACTTTTTAAAAAATTTCCAATACTAATATTTTTTTATATGAAAGATGTTATTCATTACGAAGGATTTAAGAGAAATTATGTCAGAATTTATACTTGAAAATATTTTAAAAGATGATGTCACTTTAATTTTCTTTTTTAATGGAAAAAATTATCGGGGGTAATAAATATAAATAAGAGTGGAGATTTATCTTTCCGTTCTTTTCTTTATATTTCATAAAATTAAGTTTTTCTCTTATTATTACTCTTTTTCTCACACTATTGTTTTGTTGAAAAAAAAACACTAAAAATAGAGTTGTTCCAAAAATTATCAATTTTTAGTTGTTCAAATAACATTCTCATTAAGATTTAAGAATTAGTATCTCATAAGTTAAAAATACATATGAGACCAAACCAAGTTGCTTGCCCTCCAGTGGCGAGGAGCTCCTTACAAGGACGTATCCGCAAATAACTAATATACATACCGCAAATTAAAAAAATTATTGTGAATTTTTTTTTTAAAATTAATTAATTTTTTACTTTTTGACAATGTTTTATACTTAATTTTATACACAGGATAAAATGATAAATTTTGACACTTTTTAACAGTTGAACTACATTCGTGGATTATAAAGTGATTTTAATTATAATAAAGTAAGTTAATATTTTATCATAATAAAGTAGATTTTATTTTTTTATACATGCAGAATAAATTGTTGTTGATAAAAAAATTAAGATTAACTACTATATGCGGGGAACAATACTTGCTGATGAAAAACTAAAATGTACTATTATACACGGGAAATAAGTTGTTGTTGATAAAAAAAATCAATTAACTACTACGCAAAAGAAACAAGTTGGTGATGATGAATAAGAGTGGAGATTTATCTTTCCGTTCTTTTCTTTATATTTCATAAAATTAAGTTTTTCTCTTATTATTACTCTTTTTCTCACATTATTGTTTTGTTGAAAAAAAAACACTAAAAATAGAGTTGTTCCAAAAATTACCAATTTTTAGTTGTTCAAATAACATTCTCATTAAGATTTAAGAATTAGTATCTCATAAGTTAAAAATACATATGAGACCAAACCAAGTTGCTTGCCCTCCAGTGGCGAGGAGCTCCTTACAAGGACGTATCCGCAAATAATTAATATACATACCGCAAATTAAAAAAATTATTGTGAATTTTTTTTTTTAAAATTAATTAATTTTTTACTTTTTGACAATGTTTTATACTTAATTTTATACACAGGATAAAATGATAAATTTTGACACTTTTTAACAGTTGAACTACATTCGTGGATTATAAAGTGATTTTAATTATAATAAAGTAAGTTAATATTTTATCATAATAAAGTAGATTTTATTTTTTTATACATGCAGAACAAATTGTTGTTGATAAAAAAATTAAGATTAACTACTATATGCGGGGAACAATACTTGCTGATGAAAAACTAAAATGTACTATTATACGCGGGAAATAAGTTGTTGTTGATAAAAAAAATCAATTAACTACTACGCAAAAGAAACAAGTTGGTGATGATGAATAAGAGTGGAGATTTATCTTTCCGTTCTTTTCTTTATATTTCATAAAATTAAGTTTTTCTCTTATTATTACTCTTTTTCTCACACTATTGTTTTGTTGAAAAAAAAACACTAAAAATAGAGTTGTTCCAAAAATTACCAATTTTTAGTTGTTCAAATAACATTCTCATTAAGATTTAAGAATTGGTATCTCATAAGTTAAAAATACATATGAGACCAAACCAAGTTGCTTGCCCTCCAGTGGCGAGGAGCTCCTTACAAGGACGTATCCGCAAATAACTAATATACATACCGCAAATTAAAAAAATTATTGTGAATAAATTTTTTAAAATTAATTAATTTTTTACTTTTTGACAATGTTTTATACTTAATTTTATACACAGGATAAAATGATAAATTTTGACATTTTTTAACAGTTGAACTACATTCGTGGATTATAAAGTGATTTTAATTATAATAAAGTAAGTTAATATTTTATCATAATAAAGTAGATTTTATTTTTTTATACATGCAGAACAAATTGTTGTTGATAAAAAAATTAAGATTAACTACTATATGCGGGGAACAATACTTGCTGATGAAAAACTAAAATGTACTATTATACACGGGAAATAAGTTGTTGTTGATAAAAAAAATTAATTAACTACTACGCAAAAGAAACAAGTTGTTGATGATGAAATTTTGTAATTAACTATTGTATACGGGGAACAAGTTGTTGTTGATAAAAAATTTAAATAATACGGAAAACACATTGTTGATGACAAATTTAAATCAACTATTATACACAAGAAAAAAGTTATTGTCGTGCCATATTTTACATTTTCACATCACAATTATCGATAAAAATTCTAAATTAATTCTCAAACACAAAAGAAGCTGATAAAATTTTAAATTAACTAATATATATACACTAGATAAAATACAACTCTTAAAGTTTTATTCATCAAACCTTTTAGGTATTATCACAAATGGCAACGACTATATTTTATTATCAATATGGTTCAAAAAAATAATTTAATCATCAATAGTATTATATCCATGCAATCTTAGACTTTATAATTTCTGCCTATTTCTTTAATTCATTTTATTACAACTCTTTTATTTTATTGTTCATCCTAAATAAAATTGATTATATACGATTAAGCTCACTTTGAACAATTATTTTTAAAAGTCAACTTCTTAAATTGATCTTAGTCATCTCGAGGGGTAATCTCTGCAGTTATTCGCGGAGGATACGTTTGGTTTATCAAATTCTTTTTTTTTCCTTCTAAAAATTGTATCAGACTTCTAACGACCCAACACCCCAACGAAATACAACGCGCCGAAGGCGCGTCCCGTGCGTACGCACGGGTATGTAGCTAGTTGTTAGAGAAATGTGACAGAAAACATATACTACACCAGTAAAAATAAACCAGTATTCTAATATAGTCCAATTTCTCTAAGTCTATCGATTAAACTAGTATTTTGCACCTTAAAATTAAATCATCATTTATGTTAAACTACAACCAATTCAAATATTTCAAAATTAATACAACCAAAAGTTGAAGGTTACTTCACTTCACCCATTTGATAGAAAGGAAAATGTTACTAATACTATTACTCAAAATAGATACACTACATTAGTAACTCTCTCCCTTTAGAAACATGAACTTTAAAAACTAAATCTTTCTTGTTTATCAGTTCAAATACACAAACATCTCCCGGTTGCAGTCCACTTTCACTTGCAAACAATGACCAACCGGCTGAAAGGCGACGGCCATGGTCATTAGTACAATGAAGCAGTTTCACGTTCCATGATCTTTTTCCAATCTGCAGCATCACATTCTTCGCTTTGTTCTCAATAACCCCTTTTAAATTTGGTACACCCTGCATAGTGTAATATAGTATTATTAATCATTATAACTTATAAGTTATAACCACAATATATATTATACATAGCACCGTATGAATTAACGCACGCAAATGTTGTGCTTGAAACGGATTGAGATTTCCTCCGGTGAGAATTTCAATAGAGAGAGTCTAGTGCAAATCTACACCGTATAAATCTCCTTTAATTCAATTTGACCACATGTAGTCAACATGATGAATGATCGAGATTCCACTGCAGAGGATCTGTTCCGTTAGAAACCTTACCAGCTGATGACTTTCGACCATGTGAGGCTTTATAAGAATTGTGAAAAAAGGATTGCCGGAGATGAAGTTTTCCGCAATTTCCCGAGCTCTAGCTTCCTTTGGCATATTCAGTGATGAAGTTCTTTTAGTAATGTTCTTAGTCTCACCTGCATTTATGTTTGGAATGTAAAACAATTAAGAAACTCTTGGAGGGCATATTGAGAATTTTGAAGAATCATGCAACTAAGAACTAAGAGATAGTTCTGTTAGAGAATATTATATCTTTTGTACCTCTATCAAAATATTAAATACGAATACTTAAAATAATTATACGTGAATGGAAGATAAAACGGGTAATAAACTGCGTCGCTAACTATTTTTAAATGACAAAACTAAAATATGAAATCTATACATACCTCTAACTTTCTTATGTGGTCGAGGAGAACTTAATTCATCCAAAATCATAACTGATTCATCATCACTATCATCAACATTGTCATTTTCATCATCATAAGTGTCAGATGAATGATCATAGTCTATTTCTATTGCATTCTGGCCAAGTATGTGTACATTGAAGTTGGAAGTTCCTTCTTTATATTTAAACAACACCAAACTACCATATCCTAGAGAGTAATTTTGAGTAAAATTTTTCCAACCCTTTTCAAACCAAATCTGACCATTGATTTTTTTCCAATAAACTTTCCATTTAGTGCCATCAGGAGGATTGATCAACACTGGATTTGATAGACCAACTCCATGTCTTCTTGTAAACTTATTTGGTATTTTCTGTAAAATTAAAAGAACCCCATTTGGTCATTACGAAAAAATAATCAAGAAATACACTCATCAAGAAAGTATAATATTTCTTGATTACTTGAAATATGGTAGAGCAGAACAAAGTAAAATAAATATATTGACAAAAAGATTGATTACTTGAAATGTTGATTACACGTCACAAAGAATGTATATGTTACATTTTATTATATGATCCTATAACTAACTAATCATAATCAAACTTCTAGTGCTTATATGTATATGTTTGTATGAGTAATTAACTGTGCAATTTAATAGATAAACAAAAAATATGTGATAATGATAATTAAAGTAAATAGTAATTCCTAGTAGAATATAGAAAATCAGAAGAAGAAAGTAAAAATGCTTACAAGTCTTTGAAGATTAGTTTGGAGGATGATCTTGAAGAAACGACGGATGGAGAGCTTAGTAGAATTTGTTCTAGTTCTAGCCATGGAGACAGAGTGAGTGAATAATGTGTAGTTTGATTGTGTCACTATTAATATAGTGACATTGAAGCTAAGCTCTTCATTTATTAGTAATTTGATTTGATGTAGCTGCCTCTTGTCATTATTATAGCTGCCTCTTGTCATTATTACATCTATAGTAATAATCTTCACATTTATCTTGGGAGATAAATGGTCAAGAATTAGATAATTTTACACAAAATAAATAGTACTTTCTCCGTCCCAATTTATTTGAGTCAGTTGATTTCAGCACACATATCAATGCACAATTTTAACGATTAATATTTTTAATTATATAATAGTAAAAATTATAAAAATTTAATATTTTGAAAATATTCATCGAGATGAATCCAACGACATCTTATATGCTAATATTTATTTTTATTTATTGAGAGAAAAATATGGCCAAAATAAGATATATGAATAATGCAAACATTTTAAATATTGTTTTCGATTTGTGAAAATTAAAAAAGTTTATAATTAAAGAAAAAAAATTGATGGTGTGTTCCCTAAATTTTTAAACAATTTAATTGCTTTAATTGAATTCTCTTTATTTCTGAAAAATAATATGGATTTATTTGTAATTTTAAAGATACGGTTATTGATAGAAGATTATATGCTAATTAATTAAATAATTTAGGAGTATATTTTATATTGTTATTTTGAGTATTAATTATATTATGTTATTTATTTTATTTTTTGGTACATTATATTATGTTACTTAGATTGAACTTTATTTAGAATGAGCTTTATGACCTTTAGGCCCATTTAGGTTATGATCCACTATGATTATTATATATATAATGCTTTGATCAAAATTAGAGCGAATGAATGAAAAATGAAATTATTTATCTTTTATTTTACTTGCTTTCTTTATTGCTTTTCTTAGGAGTAGTTTAGTTGTAGTTTGATAGAGATAAACTTCTTATCAGTTATCCAATCAAATTTCATAATTTTGCCATGTCATTAATTATATATTTTTAAAATAATTTAGTTAAATAAACTATGGTTTTTAGTTTTCACTTCCCATCTACAAACTGATCGAAGGCCATCTTCTACAATTTTTCATAATTATGCAAAAATATGAATTTTGATTAGTTGAGTGTGTAAAAGTTATATTACATCGTATGCTTTATTTTCAAAAGGAGGTGATAATAGATCTTACAATGATAAACGTGATGAAAAACCGAACCGGCAAAAATAAAGAATAGATTGATTGTAAAAGAGTACTCCCTCCGTCCCATTTTATTTGAGCCATTTTGACTGTAGATACTATTCATATATCCCGTTTTGACTCTATTTTTCTATTCATAAATAAAAATAAATATTAGCATATAAGATCTTGTTGGATTCCGACGCGTATTTCGGTGGAATCTGAGGATTAACAACATAGCGGTGCAGCTTGTGAGCGATAATCACACCTTCAACCTGTTGATTCCAGAGGAGGAAGTTCTTGTCGTCGAGCTTGATGGAGAGTTTCGGTGCAAAAGCCACCGTGCCGGAGGAAGGTGCAGTGGAATTGCCGAACAGGCTAGCAGAAGACGAAGAAGACGCCATAACCAGAGGAAGGATGAAGACGAAGTGATAGCGGAAGACGAAGTGAAAGTGGATCTAGAGAGCGATTGATACCATATTAGAGTTCTGCACATGAAAAGTTGCTCTGCAACTGTTACTCATTCTTGAGAAAGTGTGAAATGAAAATCCTGAATATGATATTACAAAGGAAAGGAATATATACAGTCAAAGTTCTAACAAGTCTCTAACTGACTATGCCAGCTCATCCTAACTGACTGTAACAACCTGCCAGCTAAGCCTGTAACTAACTGCCAGCGTGGCACATCAATTTTGCCAGCTTGGCTTTGATCTAAATGTACTCTATTAATGGGGTTTGAAGATTTTAATCAAGAAAATTGGGTGGAACCAGAATTTGTTCCGCAATGCCTTTTATCATCCTTTACAACTTTTACTATTCAGGACTTTTCAGACTTGCAAAGTGATCTTATGTTGGAGCAATATATTTTGAAGAATGCAAGAATTTTACAAACCATGAAAATCCGGTGCTCGATTAAGCAGCCTAAAATGAAGAGAACACTATCCATGTGCCCGATGGCCTCTGCAACATGTCAAATTTCATTTTCTGCTAACATATAGATTGTGTAAGCAGTAGTTTCTTTATCTTGTTGTTTCATTAGCTTCTACCATGCACCGTTGGATTTGGTGGTTTGAACTATGACCTATTATGAAAAACTTTCTAAAATTAAATTCTTAACTAGTGCCTCTGGGGCACTATTTAGCATTTGTCATTTATTAAACCACTTTATGACTTCAATTGGATCAATGGTTATCCATTTTTTGGGCACTTGTATAGTTGTATGCTAAATTCAGATTTGATGCGTAACCACAAGACAAGAGGCGCGTAAGGAGATTAAACAAGTAGTTGTTTTTCTCAAAGGGATCCTTGTCTGTCTTTTGGTAGCATATAATGTTTTGATAGTCTCATTAAAAAGAAATTATATTGGTTTGGGTGACATAGGTTACTAGGAATTTAAGTTGCACATGGAGTTATAGGAATTATAAAGGGTAGTTTAGCAGGCAGGAAAAAGGTGCTTAAAATACTTTTCCACAAAATGTTGTAATATAGACTAATAACCAAAATATTAAATAAAGGTCTGTGATTGTGATCTATGCCACATCATCAAGGTTTGTGATGTTTCCATGACTGTTTTTGAGGGTACGCAATCCACATTTTACTGCGATTCTTTGCAATAGCAAGGATTGCGACACAACCACAACAACAATTAAACCTTGTTAAGAACCAACGAAGCTTTCACCTTTTAAGCACTTTCAAAGTAGATAGAAGTGTCAAGAGGGATTTAGTGAAGGTTAAGAGAAGTGTCTTCTGTTGGGACAATGTGATAATTTTGGGAGAAATTAAAGAGAATAGAACGAGAGAATTGAGACGAGAATTAAGAAAAAGAGTTAATTGCATTCATCCACATGGGGCAAAGGTATTTATATACAAATGGGGGCTTGCTTCACTGTCAAGCGATCGTATATTAACTACCTAAGACAAATAAAAAAAAAACTATAACAAACTAACTAACTATTACTAGCTTCAAAAACTTTCTCAACTTCTGAAGCTCTGTAACTTCTGAGGCTCTGCTCAGCTTCTGAAGCACCAGAACTTCTGAAGCTCTGCTCAGTTTCTGAAGCACCAGAACTTCTGAAGCTCTGCTCAGCTTCTGAAGCTCTGCTCAGTTTCTGAAGCACCAGAACTTCTGAAGCTCTGCTCAGCTTCTGAAGCTCTGCTCAGCTTCTGAAGCTTCTCCAACTTCTGAAGCTCTGTTTTCTCGAAAACATGACTTATTAATTCAACACACCTCCTAAGGCATGTTTTCCAAAGCATTCATTCCTATAAGCTTCTTCAGAGTGTCAAACCTTGCCTTAGCCATAGGTTTGGTTAGAATATCTGCAAGTTGGATCTCAGTATTGCAATATTCCACCTCAAGCTTATCTTTGTTCACTTGATCTCTCAAAAAATGAAACCTCCTCTCAATGTGCTTACTTCTTCCATGACTAACTGGGTTGTTAGCCAAATCAATTGCTGACTTGTTGTCAATTAGTAGCTTCATCCTTGTTGTCTCTACTGCCTTCAATTCAGTGAGCAACATCTCAATCCAATTTGCTTGACAAGCTGCAAATGAAGCTGCCACATACTCAGCTTCACATGATGACAATGCCACTATCCCTTGCTTCTTAGAACACCAAGAGATTGGTGCATTACCTATCATGAACAGGTATCCTGCAGTACTCTTCCTGTCATCTTGATCTCCTCCCCAATCTGAATCTGAGTAACCATAAGCCATTAGCTTCTTGCTACTGTTCCTTTGGTTTGGAATTAAAATGCCATGATCAATGGTTCCTTTCACATATCTAAGGACCCTCTTTGCAGCAGTCAAGTGATTCATCCTTGGTTGATCCATAAATCTGCTCAGCAGACCAATACTATGACATAAATCAATTCTAGTATTGCACAAGTACCTCAATGATCCTATGATCTGTCTGTACAGTGTTGAATCAACCAACTCATCCTCAGTATTCTTGCTCAGCTTCACACCTGTTTCCATAGGAGTAATTGCAGGGTTGCAATTGCTCATGTGAAACCTCTTCAATATGTCAATGACATATTTCTTCTGATGCAAGAAATAGCCTCTATCTGTTTTCACAAATTCCATGCCAAGGAAATATGATAGCTCTCCCAGATCAGTCATCTCAAACTCCTTCATTATGTCTGCTTTGAATCTCTCTAGCACAGCTTTGTTTGATCCTGTGATCAACAAATCATCAACATACAGACACAGTATTATAATCTCATCATGACTTGAGCCTTTCACATATACTCCATGTTCTGATGTGCATCTAGTGAAACTCAAATTCAGCAGGAAGCTATCAATTCTCTTGTTCCAAGCTCTTGGAGCTTGTTTCAAACCATAGAGAGCTTTGTTCAACTTGTACACTTTCTGTTCTTGACCTTTAATCTCAAATCCTGGTGGCTGCTTCACATATACCTCTTCCTCTAATGGTCCATTCAAAAAGGCAGATTTCACATCAAGCTGGTGCATAGCCCATCCTTTGTAGGTAGCTACTGCAACAACTAGCCTAATTGTCTCTAGCCTTGCCACAGGTGCAAACACTTCATTAAAGTCAAGTCCAGGCTTCTGAAGAAAACCCTTAGCTACTAGCCTTGCTTTGTACTTAGCAATTTCACCACTTGGTTTCATCTTCAGCTTGAAAACCCATTTCACATCAATAGGTCTCTTGTTTACAGCTTTGTTCATCAATGTCCAGGTGTTATTCTTCTCAATTGACTTCAGCTCCTCTTTCATAGCATTCAACCAATTTGAATCTTTCAAAGCTTCACTTAGAGTCACTGGTTCCAACTCTGCAATCATTGCTTCATTGACCAGTTCTCCATCTTCAGTGATTGCTTGATCAGGAAACACATCATACTCATTCAACCTTATTGACTGTACCCTTTCTCTGGTTGATCTTCTCAACTGTTGATTAGGTGCAGCATTAGGTTGATCATCTTCAACTTCTATCTCCTCTTGATTTGTTTCTTCAAGCATGAGTCTTCTGTTGAGCATTGAGCCTTCAGCACTTGTGCCTTCAGCACTTGTGCCTTCAGTCCAATCCCAACCCTTTGATTCATCAAACCTGATATCTCTGCTAATCACAACTTTGTTATCTCTAGGTGAGTACAATTTGTAAGCACCAGTGGGATGATAACCTAACAATATCATTGTCTGACTTCTATCATCAAGTTTTCTTCTAACTTGATCAGGAACATGTTTGAAGCAAAGTGAGCCAAATATTCTAAAATGACTAACACTTGGTTTCAAACCTGTCCAAGCTTCATGAGGAGTCTTGTCTTGTAACCTCTTTGTAGGACTTCTATTGATGATGTAAACTGCTGTAGAGACTGCTTCACCCCAAAACTTATGAGGCATATGCTTAGCTTTAAGCATACTTCTGGCCATGTTCATGATGCTTCTATTTTTCCTCTCAGCTACACCATTGTGTTGAGGGGTGTAGGGTGCAGTGACTTCATGCTCTATACCTTCATCTTCACAGAATTTTGCAAATTCATGTGAAGTGTATTCACCACCTCCATCAGTTCTCAATTTCTTAACACTAAATCCACTTTGATTTTCAACTAGTGTCTTAAATTTCTTGAACTTGGTAAATACATCACTTTTCTTTTCGATAAGGTAGAGCCAAACATGCCTAGTACAATCATCTATGAATGTCAGAAAATAGTTGTTGCCTCCAATGGATTTCACCTCAAATGGACCACACACATCTGAGTACACCATTCCTAGCTTCTGAGTTGATTTCATAGGTAATTCATTCTTGAATGAATTTCTGGCCTGCTTTGCTGCACAGCACTCTTCACACATTTCACTTGGTGCTCTGATCTGAGGCAAGCCATGAACCATCTTCTTGGAATTCAACATGCTTAAACTTTTGAAGTTTAAGTGTCCAAACCTGTGGTGCCATATCCAATTCTCTTCTGTACTAGTGACTGAGGCTAAGCACTTGAAATCAATCACATTGATTTCAACCTTAAAGGTTCTATTGCTTGACAATGGAGCTCTTAGGATTAACCTACTTTTAGCATCATGAATCTTCAATTCTTTATTAGCCATTGTCACTGTATAATCCTTTTCAAGTAATTGACCAAGACTAATCAGATTACTTGTTATAGAAGGAACATACAATACCTCATTAATGAAGGATTCCTGACCATCTTTTCTCTGCACAAGAATTGTCCCCATACCTTCACTAGTGATCTGGCTGCTGTTAGCAAACTTGATATTCCGTCTCACTGAATAGTCAAGCTTCAAGAACCACTTCTTGTTGCCAGTCATGTGATTGCTACAACCAGTGTCAAGATACCACAAGTTGGATTTATCAGCGTCAGTGTTTGTAATTGCCATGAGCAGGGAATCATCAGAGTCACTACCATTTCCCTTTGCCAATTGAGCTTCATCCTTGTCACTTCTCTCAACTTTCTTAGAGTGACACTCTCTAGCATAATGGCCAAGCTTCTGACAATTATAACACTTCACATCCTTCTTATTAATCTTTTTCTTTGAACCTTTCTTGTTACCTTTGCTAGACTCTGAATCTTTAAGGTTCTTGCCATCATTCTCTGAATCTTCTTTCTTTTTCTTGTTTTTCCCTTTGGAACCTTTCTGAAACTTTGCCTGCAAAGCTTGATCAATAGCTTTATTTGAGCTCCTCTGCTTGACTCTCAGTTCATGTGCCTCCAATGAAGCTTGGAGCTCCTCTATCTTCATAGTGGCCAAATCCTTTGATTCTTCTATTGCTACTACTATGTGATCAAATTTCTCAGTCAAGGTTCTCAAAACCTTCTCAATCTTGGACCTCTCTGACAGAGCTTCACCATTTGACTTCATCAAATTAGTGATACTCAACATTCTTGAAAGATACTCAGCTATCGTTTCTTGATCATTCATCACCAACATTTCATATTGTCTCCTCAGAGCTTGCAGCTTGATACCCTTCAGTTTTTCATCACCTCCATAAATCTTTTTCAATGTATCCCAAGCACCTTTAGAAGACTCTTCCTCAATGATCTTCTCAAAGATATTAGGATCCACACACTGATGTATGATGAACAGACCTTTTGCATCCTTTTTCTTCAACTCGCGATGCAAGGCTCTTGCTGCTTCATCAGCATTTGCAGCCAAGTCTGGTACTCCATCATTAACAGTTTCAAGAACATCTTGAAACCTGAAAATGACCTTCATCTGCGCACACCAACGATCATAGTTTTCACCTTTGAAGACTGGAAGATTTGCAGGAAATTGTGATGAGGTTGTGCCATTGTTCGCCATTGTTTCTTGATCAAAGAATCAATGCAAAACGTGAATCACAACCAGGCTCTGATACCAATTTGTTGGGACAATGTGATAATTTTGGGAGAAATTAGAGAGAATAGAACGAGAGAATTGAGACGAGAATTAAGAAAAAGAGTTAATTGCATTCATCCACATGGGGCAAAGGTATTTATATACAAATGGGGGCTTGCTTCACTGCCAAGCGATCGTATATTAACTACCTAAGACAAATCAAAAAAAAACTATAACAAACTAACTAACTATTACTAGCTTCAGAAACTTTCTCAACTTCTGAAGCTCTGTAACTTCTGAGGCTCTGCTCAGCTTCTGAAGCACCAGAACTTCTGAAGCTCTGCTCAGTTTCTGAAGCACCAGAACTTCTGAAGCTCTGCTCAGCTTCTGAAGCTCTGCTCAGTTTCTGAAGCACCAGAACTTCTGAAGCTCTGCTCAGCTTCTGAAGCTCTGCTCAGCTTCTGAAGCTTCTCCAACTTCTGAAGCTCTGTTTTCTCGAAAACATGACTTATTAATTCAACATCTTCAAGAGGATAAAGGGTTGGAAACTCTTCCACCGTCCAATATCAAATTGTGATATTTTTTTACTAACACTTTTTTAGTACCCTGTTTTGATCTCTTACACAAGCAAAATTATTGACCGAGCATTCATTTCTTCCTGCAGGCCATATTCATAATTTTAAAGTACTAAGCATTTCTGGTTGTTGTTATTTTTAAAGCCCCTTTATTTTTTGTGCTTTTAATTTTATCCTTGTGAGATACTGATTCTGGTACATCTTTGGCTCTAATAGTTTCCGATGGTATTAAAAATGTTGTTGCATGTTAATTTTTGGCTGATCCACTACACTAAATTACCTACAAACGGTTGTCCATTGAGTCCTGATTGAAGAAAGAATTGTAAAATGTGACATATAAGGCAATGTTTACTTACACTTCCCTAGTTGTCAATGGCAACGGGTAATAGGGACAATAAGCGGCTTGGTAAATGCATGCTATCATCTATGTGCTGTAATGTTTAGTTTCTTTAGATGTGTGTAGTTTTCAATATCCACCTTGATTTATCTTTCTTTCTAGTAATAAAGACTTTATAGTTTATGGTATTACCTAATGCTATCTATGTTGTTCTCACTCGATGATTAACGATCATTTACCATGATCTAATATGTAATCAGGGCCCCCATATAATGTTAAATGATGGTGAGTTGAGAGTGCCGAAAAGTATGTAATATGCATAAATGGCTATCCTACTTGTAACAATATTGCTAGGTAGATGATGACAATTCTGAAGAACTAGATTAATTGGGTTTGCGTCGATATTCTTATGTTATAGTAATAGATTATGAAGTTTGCTAATTTGCCTCTAACTGCAGTTTGAAGTTATATGGGAAAATTTGTAAAGTTAGATAAACTACTATTATATCGTATTTGTATTGGATGTCAAGTTATATGGGAAAATTGACTTAAATTATTGAATTTATGCAATTCAATTAACTTATAATTTTTTTTTTAATTTTGCTTGCAGATTTGGGTCTCTGAAATCAGTTGAGACATTCTTGGTGGTTGCATGAAAGGTGAAAGACATCCTCTTGAGGATTTGGCAATGAAGCATGATTTTATGAACTATTTTAGATATTTGTCTAAATCTTAAGGCAAGAAACTACATTTTATATGAGCTCAACTGCAGCACTGATCAGAAACACCACGTATATAGAATGCCCAATTTCATGGATTTCTAGTGTTATGCTAATATTTTGATTTTAGTTGCTACAGTTGATGACATGTTTGGTATTTTCTTAAGAGGGTTTGAGATACTAAAAGCAATACATATCTTGAACCAATCTCCTTTGACTCGGATAGAGATCATTTTATCTTCAATCAACTACTCAATCAAAAGATCTCAATTACTCAAGCATTACAGGCTTGTCTCATGTTTTGGGATCAATCAATATTTTTGTTTCATTTTCTAGTACAAATCTATCTTCAGTTGTTTTAAATTACTGAAACAGTGTTATGTCAGGTTCAACTTTTGAGGGATCATTTTGTGAAATTTTATTTCCTCCTTTTCTCATTATATATGGAGTTGCTTAGTGGTTGTAGCATGTTATACTATCTTTGATTTATTTCTATTAGGTTACATACGAATCAACAAAAATTGATGTATCTGGAGGGTATTACTCAAACAACTTTTTTTAATACTCTTTTTTCCCATCTATTAACATGGATACATGTAGTCTCACCGTAGGATGGATCTGGCTTCTGTCGGAGTACTTTCATCCAACAATTCATATTTAAAATTTAAAATAAATTCAGTTTTTATTTAAATTGTTTTAAATCAAGACTTTTCAATTTTAATTGGAGAATCAAATTTGTCCTGACTTCTAATTGCAGAACTGTATGAATCAAATTTGTTTTAAATCACTCTCTAGTATCATAAACTGTGTACCACAAAATTGTAGAGAATTTAATGTTATAATCAAACAAGAATTAATTAAAAATTCAACAAATAATTTTATCATTCTTACAATATCAATTATAACTCAACAACTTGTACGAATAATGTCAATGAGAATTTATGGGTGCATATTTTTCTAGTTGTGTGAGAAGGAGAATTATAAATGAACAACTCAACTTGTATGAATTTATGGGTACGTAGTTGTATGAGAAGGAGAAAAGGTGTTCACTTTTTTTAAAATTATTTATAGAAAAAATGGAAAAAATGGAAAAAATGATGTTCTTCTGACCCTTTTTTCCCACATCACTTTCAAATTTCACTTTCTAACTCCCCACATGTTTAGTCAACAATAAATTTCTAAATTTCGATCGAAATGCTTACAAGAATAAAATGACACTCTTAAAATAATTGGAGTATTGAACTTTTGGCCTTTTTTTTTTTTACCAAAATAATAATAATAATAATAATTGGAGTATTATTTTTTGGAGAACACTCACTCATCTCTAAGTACTAATTAAAAAAATAAAAAGTAAAAAAATTATCTCTTAGAATTTGTAGTTAATATTTACAAATATAATAACAATGTTATTTTTAATTTAAAATGTACGTTTTTTTTTTTAACTAACGTTCATGAGACATTTATTAGTACGATCTTTTCTTATATAGTATTTTTTTCAAAAAATTTATTGAGTTAAATATTATTTCGCTATAAATAATATATAATTATTTTATATTTGTATGGATTTACTTAGTTAGGTTCTATGTCTCTCATAAACAAAATTAAATTACTTGAATTAAAAACAAAATAAAATAATACAACAAATAATTTTGTAGTAGTAGAATATAAATAAGAAAAGTATTTTTTTTCCCTTTTAACCCTCTATAAATTTTCAATAGACATTATTCTCACAAGTCACAACATAGATCGTGAATCATATGTATGAGATCTATAATGTGTGGTATTGTAATGGGTCATTTAATTACATGATACCAACTTCTTGTCTTTTTGCATATTTCTAAAAATTGAAGAACATATCTTTACCAAAAAAAGTTATATCATTTTTACAAATATAGCACAACAATATCTAAAACATCATTATTAAACATACAAAATCAATCAATCATTCCATTCAATTCAATACATGTAGCAAAAAACCTTGTTGAGCTTACAAAATTATAGTTTACATACACACATCAAAAATTAATAAATCCCATAATTCTAGTATTTTTGTAAAAACTCAATCATGATCTTCCCTATAATAATCTCTCCTTTACCTATCTTAGGCACCAAAGTAACCACCAAATCATCATCTTCATCAACTTCCAAATTCTCCAACACTTTTGATATACCTATCTTAAAACTAGTACTAACTTTACGATTATGCCCATGATGCAAACTAACAAAACTGCCCACAAACTCAGTTTGATCAGGATCACTCAACTCATCTTCATCATCATCAACATGAACATCAAATTTTATAGATTTATCACTTCCAAATTCAATACCTTCTATCACTAAAACCTCTTCTTCTTGTTCTTTCTCTACTTTACTCCTCAACTTCTTAGGCCTCTTCACAATGACACTTTTTATTGAATCCAAGACTAAAGGAAAAAATATTTTTTCCTTTGACCTCAAAATTTTAGCTCTATTAGCTTCCCTTAGTTCCTTACTCTTTATTTTTGATGTAGGTTTAAAATTTAACCATTGCATATTAACATCTTCATAAACATATCCTAATTTTTTTGTATCCATAGAATCTCTTATCTTCACACGAACAAGATTAGCATTTTCATCATAAAAGAAAAAATTTGTTTCTAACCAATCTAAATCATCACTATAATCTTTTCTTCCTTGTCCCAAATTTTTCCACACAACCCACAATCTATCTATGTTTGTATGATGAGGATAAAAAATAGGATCTCTAGCAGCTGTATAGAATGTTCCCATGTCTTCATTATTTGGAGTATTAGAAGCACCAACCCATTTATGAACGGTGTTATGAGGAGCACTTTCAACGGAACCAATACCTGAATTAATTATTTAATTAATTAAATCAACAATAATCTATTATTAAAAATTATTATTATTATTGAACTAAGTTGTTTGGGCTCAAGTGGCAAGGGGCTCCTTCCAAGAACGTATCCGGGGAATACCGGGTTCAATTCTTAAGGGGAACAACGCTTGGCCAATGCGCATGCCTCTACGCACGAGCCGAATTAGCCGTCCACCTTTGCTGGATCGGAAACCGGTGTGAAAGGCAAAAAAAAATTATCATGATTGTAAGAATATAATTATTTTTTTTAAGAAGCTAAATTAGGTCATCCAAATTGACTTCAAAGAGAATGAAACTTAAGAATTTAGACCTTAAAGAGAATCACATTATCAGATCTTAAGCCAATACCACCAGACCAAATTGCAAGAATATAATTAACTTGTATCTATTATTAAAAAAATTTAATCTACTATTAAAAATTATTATGATTTTAAGAATATAATATATATTTTTTTAAGAAGCTAAATTGACATCAGAGAAAATGAAACTTAAAATTTTAAAATTAAACCTTAAAGAAGATCACATTCTCAGATCTTAAGTCAATATCATCAGACCAAATTGCAAGAATATAATTAACTTGTATCTATATTAAATTGTTCAATATACCTGGATGAGACTCATCTCCAAGTCTAAGAGGACTTCCCATGAATAATTCTTTTGTAGAAGCTAAAACCATTTCTTTGTACATAAAGGCAATGTTGTAAGAAATTTGTTTTATAGGAGGGACAAAATTGTCATTTCCAGTATCGTAGTTCAGATCAACAGTCCGTGGTGGCATGTGGTTTTGGTGTCTAAGTTTATGATAAAGTGAAGAATTTAGGGGTGTGAAAGATTTTGGCATTTGCATGCCTTCTATTGAGTCCCAATTCCAAAAAGGTAATGCATAATTTGGATCACCAATTAAATTTCCTAAGATTCTCTCAAAAAAATAAAGGTACATACGATGGAAAGGAAAAAACAGCCATGATCTATGAATGTCAACTGGTAGATTCTCAAAAGGATATTGTTGATGATAGGCACCATTACAATAAGCACAATGGATTTTGGATTGTTGATAGAAACTACGTGGGTCATTTTTAGGTAGTGCTTTCATTAGAGCAATGCCTTTTTCAAATTTGGCTATAGATTCTTCATCAAGTAAGTGAAATGGTTTTCTAACTTTAAGAGGAATATTTGAAGATGCAAAGTCTTTGAAATCTCTAAATTTAAAGGGTGATGGTATAGGTGGACAACAATTGGTGTGTGTTATTGCATCATGAGGTAAATTAGCTACAAAACACTTGCTCGCATCGAGGTAAATTGAACGATTATGGAAAGTTGATGGGGGTTCTGGGAGCAACAACGGACTAATGGAAGCCGAATCTTCGATATTTTTTAAGCCAAATAAGGCATATCTCCAATTGGATTGGTGATTTGATTTTTCATGAAAAGAAGCCAAGAAATTTGACAAGGTTTCAATGGTGATAAAATTTGAGAAGTTGGTATTCAAGGGTATCAATAATAGAATAATTAGAGCAAATAATAAAAGGAGAACAAGCTTTGAAGGAGAGGTCATGGCTACCTTAGCTTTAAACTTCTCTCCTTGTTCTCAAAATGTACATAAAATAAGTGTAATTGATAAATAATATATATAGAGTATTTTTTTTTTTGTTACAATAAAATTGTGAACTTTTTTTTGGTTTGACGCAACTTGTGAATTTGTTAGAGACGTGTAATCCGTACGTCCTTAAATGGAGAGACAATGTTGAGGTTTTTATTTTTTGTGTTTTGTTTTCTTATATATAAAGCATAAACAGTGTTGAGCTTTTATTATATTCATTCATGTTTTTTTAATGGGGAATTCTAATTTACAGGTTTGTAATTTGAAGGTATTTATTCTTTAACTAATGAACACAAACTATTTGTACATGGTCGCTATAAATTTATTACAATTAGTTGAAGAAATTACATACAAATCTAATTATATATGTAGTTTATTTTCATTGATCGAAAGATAAATATCCTCAAATTATGAAATACTGACATTTTAATTATTATTTTTTTGACACACATTGACATTTTAATTATATTCATGTTAAACATGACATTTCAAATCCACCATTAGATGAGGGGTTGGTGAAGCTATTGGTGGATATGCGTAGTACACGACATATGTGTCAAAAAAATTCATACTGTAATAGTACGACAAAATTAAATTTGGCGTTGAGATTGGATCCTTGCTAAGTTTGTGTGGTCACGTGTATTTTGTTACACATATATACGCATTTGATAAATTGTAGAAATTATAAAAAACTAGACTTTTTTACTCGTGCATGCACGGGATTAATCATTCAATTTAATTATACAATAGAAATGTCATAATATGTGATTATTTATAGTAGTAAGCATATAGTGTAGAATCTTCTTAACCTCTTATATGTGGATTTCAAATAATTTTTGCATTAATTCCAAAATAATAATAGGAAGTTTCAAGCATGATAAGTTTCAAAAATTTGATGTTTTTTTTTTGCTTATCATTTGTGAATGGCATATAGTTTTTTTGTTAACAATTTTTTTTTAAATAATAAATTCATTAATTAATATGATGCATAATTATTCTTCTCATGCTTACCATGGAATATTTTTTTTTAGCTTTCTCATGCTTATCATTTGCGTGTGGCATATGGTTTTTTTGTTAACAAATATTTTTTTTAAATAATAAAATCATAAATTAATATGATGCATAATTTGGTACAAATTGCTTTTATCTTTCTAATACAATCAAGTATATTCTTATTGGTGATTATCAAACTATACGTGTAAGCATATATATCTATTACTAATTATTTGTACCAATTTTGAATTAAAATAAATCATGCAGATTATTCATTGAATCCACAATACATATTAAATATTTTTAAAGTGATCTCTATTTTTTTTTTGTTTAGGCGCAACATTTAGTAAAAAAAATAATCAATAATATAAATATTTTTCAAATGTATCTTAGTTGATCATGGTTGGACGCTTGTTTTGAGGAAAAAAAATATTGATGACTATTCGTGTATGCCACAACAAATTGCATCTATTTTTACTCATTTAAATGAATTCACAAAGAAGAAAAAAAATGACATATAAAGTTAGGTATATTGTTACTAACTACTTGCAACTATTTTTAAGCCAACTTTAATTACTGTATTATTTTTTGGTGGGCACAATCATGAATAAGAAAAAATTTCAAGCACATTGAAAAACAACAACGCTCACAATTATTATAATTATATAATCTATTATTAATTATAATAAACCATCCATGATAAAAAAAAAATTGTTAGCTACATAGATCTTTAATAATAGTATAACCTTCATCAACAACTTTGTGAACCTGTAGAGTAATATAAGAACACATCAAAGTAATTGAAATGCATGAAAACAATTTGCAAAACATAATTACATAATGGTTAGATGAAGAAAAATTAACTCATTAAAATTGAATAAACTCAAATCAAATCAAAATTAATATACTGAAAACTGGTAAAATATAAAGACATAAACAAAATATATGAAGACAAATATATAAATTATAAACAAAAAAAAAAAAACCTAGTGAGCATGTTTGTCTCTATAAATAGTTAGATAAAAATATCTTTATTAACTATAGATCTTTAGTTGTATAATCTTCATCAATAACTTTGTTAACCTACAAAATAATATAAAAACGCATCAAATTCAAATGCATGAAAATAATTTGCAAAACATAATTACACAATAGTGGTGAAGAGAAGTTAATTCATTGAAATTGAACAAAACAAGTGAAATCTATATAGAAACAAAATAAACTATATGAAGATTAATATATAAATTATAAAAAAAAAAAATATATATATATATATATATATATAGTGAGATAAAAATACCTTGAGGGTGCTTATAAACCTCAATTAAGTGGAATTTATACATAATTTTCGAAACTGATTATTAAATTATGTAATATCTTTGTTAACTATATAGATGTTTAATTGTATAATCTTCATCAATAACTTTGTTAACCTGCAAAATAATGTAAGAACACATCAAAGTAATTCAAATGCATGCATAAAAATAATTTGCAAAACATAATTATAGAATGGTGGTGAAGAAAAAATAACTCATTGAAATTGAACAAAATAAGTGAAATCTATATAGAAACAAAATAAATTATATGAAGATAAATATATAAATTATAAACAAAAAAAAAATACAGTGAGAGAAAAATACCTTGAGGGTGCTTGTATTTATAAACCTCAATTAAGTGGAATCTATACATAATTTTCGAATTATTAGGTTTTTTTGTTTTATTAATGTCTATCTCATTTCTTTTCTTTTTTGACGGATCACAATTATTTAATAGTGTTTATCTCTTTTATTTTCTGATTGATCTTAATTTTTTTTAATGTTTATCTCATTATTTATCTCTTCAAATGTTTATCTCATTAATTATTTAAGTTTGTTATCATAACCGTTGATTTTATTTTTTTCGACATGTTAAAATCTAGACCATTCATATTAGGGATTGACATAGTTTTAGAGATTGACATGAGAATTTAAATAGCAAAATTTTCAGTGGATAACAATTAGGGAACAAATGAGTAAGGATGCAATTTATTAATTAATTGCACATTATTAAGAAAATTTTCCCGCCTAAGTAAGCACCATATTAGGGTTTTAATTAGTTGCAAATTAGAGAAATTAGAAATAAGTAAGATAATTAAATAAATGAATAAAAAATAATGGGATAAATATGTTTATGTTCTTTTAATTATTTCAAGTTTTGTTGTTAGTTTCCCCAAAAAAATTCTTAAACTTTTGATCCTTTAAAATTTTCAATTAATATTTTTGGTTCCTATTTATAAATCAAGTAATATGTAGACTTCATATTTTTAATGAAATTTTTTTAAAAAAAGTCTAGAATATTTTAACAATCACTTACAAAAACAATTATAATTTTTTTAATAAAAGATAAATTAAATATGAATTTTTAAGCACCAAACACATAAAAATTTATATTAAAATTCGTCACATCGGTAGCAATATCAATATATGCCACTCTTCAACATAAAAAAAATATTAAAATTCTATAAAATTACTCTCTTTTTTTTCCTCTTTTCTTCTTCTCCTCTTCTAATCCTAGCCGTTACAACTTTTTTTTCTTCTTTTTAGTCTATCAAAGAGGGGTGATTTAAGGTTAATTTTGGCCTGCAATCACCCCTCCAAATTGTTTTTTCTTTCTCGTTATAATAAATAAGTATGATTTTCTCATATTTGTTTGTTTTAATTTTTGTTGTCCCATCTTTGTGAGGAGTATTGTGTTTTCCCGTCTTTATGCGGTGTTCATTTGCTTTAGGTTGAAGGATTAATCTCAATCTAGTGCAGATTCAATCAATGTCGACTTTGGTGTCATCAACGCTACAGATACGGAGGCTTCGACATTCCGGACACTTCAATATAGTCATATTTATAAGCTTATGCAATTGGCCGTTTTATGCTATTAACATGGATATTGTGAGTCTGTTCGCAAATTTATCTTTTTGTTTTTAGCGAATTTAAATTTGTATTGAATCGATGTACTCAATCAATTTGATTAAATGAATATCCTTTATTTTTAGTAAAAAAAAAAAAAAAAAAAAAAATATCAAAATATTGCTTAGAAAAAATATAAAGTATCAAAATAAAAACAAAGCACCAATATAAACCTACAACATTAAACAAGTTTAAAAATAAAACAAAAAACACCAAAAACATTAAAGAAGTCTCAAAATAAATTCAAGTACCAAAATAACGTTATCGAAATAAATTGGATTGAAAAATGAAAGCAACGCAAGTAAAATCTAGTTTAACTTTTTTTTTTAATCTAAAAAGTAAAATGAAAAAAGACAGATTGAACTCACCCATAACATTTAATTATTTTCTATTTTTCATTGCAAGTCCAGAAACAAAAAAAATTAAAAATACTTGTGAGTCAACCTGGTCCGCTCCACTACATTTTTTGAGTAATTTTAACCTACACATGAGATGCATGTAATTAGAGCTATAAATGATCACATACAGGCATGAAAACATCATCAATTGTCCTGCTTTTAGGTCATAGTTCTATCTTCTTATCCTATGAGCTGCATGTGTTTGGTAGGATTCATGTATTAAATTAAACCAAATACTATTAGGCATAAAGATGAAGTTCGTTATTTTTAAAAATGGCACGTTGTAGAGTATATCGGAACATCAGGTATAGTACTTGTATTTTAAGCATAAAGTTCATTATGACTCCCTTTGAACTATGAGTTTGGTAGAAAAGGGAAACCAAATATTAGGCATAATTAAATAAGTTCATTATGTATTGTAATAGAAATCTTAGAGACCCCAATGAAGTTTGATGTAATTGCTAAGGAGTGACTCATCATATATATGGTTGTTAAAATCGTGTGTTAACACATAAATTTGTATGAGTTTAGGTATGAAAAATGTGTTAACTTTTATGTGAATTCGTTTTTTTGAAAAATTGCAGAAAAAACGAGTTTAATCAAGTTAACTCGGTGTGAAAACGTTAAACTCGGGTAAACTCGGACGAGTTTAAGTGTTTTTTTGAGTTTACCTCTTCAAAAAGTTTGGGCGGCAGTGAACGCGATTCAATCTGTTTCGGCGGTAGCGAATCATTGCAGCATTGTGTAACTTTCTCGATACCCCCAATTTTCACTTTAGAACTGGGGCTATAGTTTGTGAAGTATTAGGATTATGCAACATTATGATTTTAGGTATTTTGATAATGTTCATAAATTAGGCAAAATTAAAGTTTGATATTTCGATTGTTGCTCTTAACCAAGGTTGTCAGACTCACGAGTCTACTCAGACTCGTAAAGGGTCTATAAACTCGACTCGTAGACTCGATTCGTAAACTCGTACGAGTCTATGGAAAATTAAAAATGACTTTTGATAATCTATAAATGACACATATATGACACACTACAGTTGTAAATGACATATAAATGCGCGCACACACATACACTCCGGACCAAACTTGTTAACAAAAAAACTCCATAATAAAATAAATAAAATAGTAAAATATATAGATAAGGTACTAGTTTCTTATTAATTGGCTACTACATAAAGCAAACGATCATAAAACATATATGCTAATGACTTCAAACATTCAAAACTTCAAAGAAATAACCACTGTGCACCAACATCATCGCCACCAAAAAATGCTGATGAATGATGAGAGCCAATCGTGAACAATTCAAGAGACAAACAGGACCATGCCATCAATGAAGGATAGAAGAGTGAGAGTTTTTAACATTTATAATTTTAAATGTGAACGATCATACACAATAAAAAAAGGTTTAAAGCCTTTTAAAAAAAGAAGATTGGGAAATTTGTGCCATTTTTAGGTTTTTTTTAAAAAAACTTATAAACTCGTAAACTCAGCATAAACTCGCGAGTCTATGCGAATTTGTGCGAGTTTACCTGAATTTATCTGAGTCTATCAAAAATCGATTCTATACACGAGTTCACTCGTTTGTACTTCCTAGACTCGTAAACTTGTACGAGTTTAAGAGTCTACTCGCGAGTTTGACAACCATGCTCTTAACTTTCAACTTTATCAATGGAAAATGAATGATTGAAAAGCATAAATCAACAACTTCTTATTGCAACCCAAGCCCAACCAACCAGAAAATTTGTTTGTGTGTGACCCAGCAAAAATATAGTGGATTAATCTAAGATGTTGGATTAATCTAGTGGTTGGAAGTTATGCAGCAGAGGGAGCTGCTGTCATAATAGCTGAATTGACCTAATCACATGGAAACGAGTTGTCAAGTTTGTTTTGTATTGAACTAGTGTAAGACCCGTGCATTAATTATTATGTATTAAAAACGATGTTTTTATGTTTATATAAATGTTAATATTATTTGGCCGAATATTTTCATCCATGTTCCTAAATTCAAATATTGTTCTTGATCACATTTTTAAAAAATTTGTCCTAGTATTCAACGATACAACACACTAATAATTATTTTCATGTAAAGATAACAAATCCAAATCAACAAAATCGACACATGAAAGGGTATTACAACCATTAGAAATTTTATCAGGTGTACTATTTGACTATTTTGTAAAGAATAATATTATTGAACAATTATTTTTTGTTTCATATATAACACCTGGCTATACACAATTCGTATTCTAAACACTAAACTCAAGTTCAACCATGTGATTTAGGTCGGGTGATACGCTTAAACTGAATTTTCAAAGTAAAAAAAGTAAATGTTAGATTAACTTGGAATTTTATTTTTTTACTAATCAGAAGAAAAAAATTATATTATTTTTCATAAAAATTATATTAATTATTTGACTGGGAGCAACGGCACAAGCAACAACATTACCAATTGGCCACGTCAGTGCAATTTTTGCAACAGTAAAAATTACTACCACTAACTAATGCACATTCAAGTCCCAACCTCACATCATAAGTTGTATCTACTACACCTCAATACAAACAAACTTATACCCCTCAACCCCAAATTCATCATTCCTTCGCATGACAACATTTATCCACCATTATACTACCTTCTGTTATCCTAATAAGTTATCTGCATCAACAAAAAAAATACATATTGACAGAAAAATATGCATGGTTCCACGGTCACATTTGTATTCCTTTGTACCACATTTTGGAATGAGCTTTCCAATCAGATTGAACAACATATTTATTAGAACACTTATCTATAAAAGAGCATCGTCACTTTTTCGAGGTGGCTTACGCATAATATCAACATCAGCAGGATTGAAACCAAGAGCTGTTGCGGGTGACAAAATTCACCCACAGAAGTTGCACTGGTATCATACAATCAGGTATCCCCAAAGCAGCTGTCGAGAATATGGATATTACTTCCCCAACATTTGATGATATCATGTATACATCAACCACATGTAAAAATATATATAAAAAAATAAAAATAACATGCATACCTTATAAATGCTTTCAAGTTATTATAAATAGTGCG
The DNA here is from genome assembly GCA_954870985.1 of Trifolium fragiferum. Taxonomy (NCBI): domain Eukaryota; kingdom Viridiplantae; phylum Streptophyta; class Magnoliopsida; order Fabales; family Fabaceae; genus Trifolium; species Trifolium fragiferum. The sequence goes on from OX940794.1 coordinate 8,657,408, forward strand.
ACCCTCAACGATAGTACTACAATTGTCATTTGCAAGCTCCATATATGAAGTTTCTTTTGCAACCTGTGGTATTTAGCAATATAAGGTTAGAAATAATCAAACCGAAATAAGACACATCTTAACTTTGAGGTTTACTTCACACTTCAACTAATGTTGATGACAAATATTAAGTCATATTTCACCTTCTTAGTTCTTACCACAATATAAATAAATTTAAAACAAATATTACGATAAGATGGTGAAATATTATTTTAACCTTTAATAGTTATTGCTGCAATATATAGGTTTGCAGCATAACCACGTCCTCAGTATAGCAAAAGTCAGGTTACCTCAGTTCCAGTTATTCCCATAGCAATCCCTATGTCAGCAAGTTTAAGTGCAAGTGCATCATTCACACCATCACCAGTCATTGCAACAATCTCTCCCATTTCCTTCAATAGTCTCACAATTTCTTGCTTGTGTCTAGTCTCGGGCTCGAGAGAAAACCTTGCCTCCTTCTCTCAACAATAATTCAATTTGTTCTGTCAAAACTACACCAAGCAAAAATAACATATAGGGAAGTTGATTAGAATTGTTCTAAAGTAAAAATTAATGTAAACTATTTCTTCCTGTACACCAAAAACAAAACAAAATTGCAAAACAGAAAAAGGATTAACATGTATATAATTAATGTAAACTCTTTCTCCTTGTAATACATGTGTTTGCTAAAAAAATGAATCTAAAAATAGAAAACAGAGTTACCTTAATTTCCACGAGAATTTGCTGCAAGCCTGAATACCAAACATGAGCCTAAAAACACAATATACCAAATGTTGGTTTCTGTTTGTTTCAGGGATGTGTTGGCACAATCCAAACCCATAGTTTGTACTGATACATACTTTTGATTATTTGAGTAATAACACTAACATGTATCAAGTTGGTGTGTTTGTTGCAGAATGTGTGTCCCTACATATGAAATGGCTTTGAGCTCTTAGTAAATTGTATTAAGAGATTATGTGGATTCAATTAATCAAAGAAATTGTGGCTATACACCTCAAATTCCTGTCAGGCAGTAGTAGTAACATATTTCCAAACTCCTATCATAAGGATCAATTGGTGGATCTGCAAAATTCTCTACTCCAGAGCAACATATTGAGCTGTATTTAAAATTAAATACTAAAAATTATTAAGAACCTGGTGTTGTTGTCGCCGGATTAATGCCTTAAAGCACTTGTCAAGCTTTGAGTTGAAGTGAATTTTTATATCATGGGATCAGAAGATCAAAACCATCTTAAGGATAGGAAAAAATTGTCGTCCATTAAATCTCGTTGCCTAATGAATCAAACTTATATAATCAACTATCAATGTATCAACCATTCCAACTAACTTATAATTCAATCAATACCTCAAATTAAATTTAGCAAGCAAAATTGGGGAAAAATAATCACCTACCTATGGTAAAACTTATATGAAATTGTGTACAAACCTTTACAATATAGTGTTTGCTAGAGATTTCTCATGCACACAAAGAAAAATGCATGTTGTCCCCACTTATATATAGTTAGAGGATTATATCTTCAAAAACAATCTTATATGGTTAAGAATGAAGCATATTAGAAACATTAGAAACACCACAGAGAAAAACATTCAAAATTAAGTCCATGACATATAGTTCTATTGTATCTATTACAATTTTCCTCATAGACATTTTATCAAACACCTACAATACATTTTATATCAATTACTAATTTTATTTCTATCCACACTAAACTATCCACCCCAAAATCAAGTAGTTTAACAACTAAAATTGATATCGGGATCACAACGCATAGCCAAACGAAATGAAATTTAGACAATTTCCAAAAAAGAAAAATAGGATACCTGCATATCAAGATTTATACCACAGAAACAAAAATAATGAATCAGCCACTTGGGTGAAATGTGCAAAACCCATGTATATAAATGCAACTACACGATACCGATTCTCCAACCCTGATAGTATACAATAGGCTTCAGGGTCACTTTTCCATGTACCCTGGCCCCATCACTACCAAGTAAATAATATCTTTCTCTTTCCAAAAAGTGTAACACAACCTATTCATTCATATCTCCGGACTAATTTGATATTGCAACTTCAAAGAAACAATAAGAGAGTTCTATGAATATTGCCAGAAATTACACAGATTGCAAATTGATATGACATTCAAATAAGTTAAATGGCATGAACAAAAATCAGTTCAAATTAAATATAACAAAATGTTTCACTGCTTCACTTTAGGGTGTGATTAGATTAATTACAAACTCATCAATAAACCACAAAGTTGATTAAACTTTTCTCACTTACCCTTTTGTTTCAACTTATCTAGCTTCATAGTATTGGGGTTAGCAAAAAATAGATAGACACCAAAGATAAATCTCATTCTAGAAAGATAAAGAATATGTTGCTCTACCTTAAATTTAAAATAGTACTTGAAATCAATTTCAAATAAAAAAAAATAAAAAAAATAAAAGTGAATAACTGAGATCTGGAAGAGTAAGTTAATAAGAGATACCTTCACTTGAGGTTGGAGTGTCAGAATCCACATTAGAATTGGTGGAAATCAAATAGAGAAACAAAAATGAAGTAAACCATTTCATCTTTTCTGTTGTTGAGTGCATTCTTCACATCTATTATTCCTTTGTACTTCACTTCTATCTAACTAACAATAGTTATAAATGTGTACTTTAAGCCATATCTAACTAAATAGCTACGCCAATAATATAAGTTAACCAAACAAATTGTGCATAAAGTAAATTTGTGGACAATAAAACATACCAGATTGACAACATATGAAATAATTCAGGTCTCTCTTTTTGATCATATGTTTTAATGTAACTCAACCTAATTCATTACATCAAAAATAAATAAAAATAACAAATTAGAATAATCACTTTTACAAAATCATGGAAAGCAATGGAAAATTTTAGGGGGAATGAACTTGCTAAATGTGGTCTAATGTACCAAAGCAACTAAAGCAGTGGATTAATACAGAAAAAAAAATAAAAAAACAAAGAATGCATAACCTCACATTAGATTAGTTACAAACTCATCAATAAACCACAAAGTTGATTAAACTTTTCTAACTTATCCTTTTGTTTCAACCTATCTAGTTTCATAGTTTTCGGGTTAGCAAAAATTAGATAGACACCAAAGATAAAATCTCATTCTAAAAAGGTAAAGAAGAAGTTGGTAACAAATAAGATACCGATTTCCATTGGAATGAAAGTGATAATCATGGACAATTTATATAGGCATATCAATTTTACCTTATGCAAGATCAAAGCAAAAACAGGCTAATAAGAATCAATGTAATGTAACCAATCAAAGCAATAAATCTAAAATAAGAATATAATTTAACAAAATGGAGAATAAAGGCATGGAGTTAAAAAGCAAAAGCATAAAGCAAAAAGCAAAAATAGTGTCTAGCATACTGATGTTAGCCTCAAAATACAACTTTCCTAAACCTTGAGGGTGTTTGAAAAAGGTACCTAATCTCCAAAGCAATGGTGGGTAGAATATACATGTTGTTAAAAGTTGAAAAAACTAACCCACAAACAACCCTACAACTTGTTTTTTCACCATTGTACCCACCCCAACTTCTACACCTAAACAGAAATTGTTGAATTCAAGTCCCTTCCTTACCACCTCATCAATTCAGCTTAAAAGGTTACCCAAAAGCCACCAACAAACACGATGGCTCATTCAACAAATCATTTATAAACCTTAACAGATTCATCTTTTTCTTCATTCAAAACCGCATCTCCACTATCAATCTTTGCCACATTACCCTCTTTAACTTCTAATTCTTTCTTCTGCATTAAAGCAACGAAAAAATCAGCCAAAACACTTTCATACCCCGGCATTTTAGCATACCCAGGAAAGTAATTGATATCAATAATAAGACCTTAAAATTAGTGTCTTGAATTCATACTATTGGAGAGTATTTAGAGACAACCTTCCCATACTATCTAAATTGACCATAATCATTTGCATAACTTTAAATTTCATACAAAGTTCAGATTGCTATGATAAGGAAGAATCGCTCTCATCCTATTAATAAATTATTAGATATCAATATTTTCTGCTATACCTTAAATTTTCCCTCTGTTTTTGCATAACCCTTATCTCATACTATTTGAATTCATCATAGTCATTTAATCAACAGGATGTCAATGATTCACATTAATATAAAAAATTTGATTTAGTGATTCTTTAAAAGAAACATAAAGCAGATAATTTCTATCATTTAGAGTAATCAAAATTTAAACAAAAGGAGTTAGTAATATACCTCAAATGCCACCGACCCAATTCAACTTCTCCTTGTTTGTCACTGTACAAAAAATATAGATGAGAAAAAGTAAGATGGAAACATAGATTAGAGATAACAATGTCAAAGCATCAATTTAATTGACAAAACATAGAAGGTCACACGAATTGAAAAGCATCAAGTTTCCTACATAATTTAACAAACAAAAACACCAAAATCTCAACTCAATGTTCAATAACTCTAAAATAAATCAACATTCTGGACTGCCTTTTTGCAATATAGCTTCTAATTTTGATGAGAATCCACAACAACATTTTATCAAACAGATGGTGTGCATATATAAAATTGAAATAGAACAGCATAAAAATGAAATAGATGAGTAAATGCTAACACAAAGAAGAAACAAAGAATAAGAAGAAGAACAACAACAACAAACTCAAGTTTCAAACGATGAAGGCATATCATTGATGGGTATTTATAAGGTGATGTTGCAATGGAAACATGGGAGAGAGAAGAATGTGCTGAGGAAGAAAGAATAGAATCAGAATCATAATCATATCAAAAAGAATAGAATCAGAATCAGAATCATAATCAGAATATCAAAAAGAATAGAATCAGAATCTTACCAGAGAATAAATATAGATTGCGAATCCAAACCATTCAAATTTACCAATATAATAATTATGGACACCATCCCATTTTTTCAAACCCTAACAGTACCCAAATGCACGAGAGAAGAGAGATTTGAATCCGGCTAAAAATTGACCATCTACAGTTTTCTAAGAAGGGGTTTGTATTGTTAAGGTTAAAAGGTATTTTTGGTCTTTAAGTATATTTTAGGTTTGAATCAGGTCCCTTACATTTTAAAAGTTTTAATTTGGTCCCTTACGTTATTAATTTTTGCATTAATTAGTCCATTATGTCAAATATTTCACTAACTCCGTTTGATTTTTACACGTGGTTGACAGTTTGGACACATGAACGTTATTTTGGAAACATTGATACTATTTTGGACACTTTTTTAGGGGCTAATTACATTATTATAAGTAATATATAGTATTTTTAATTATTTTTTTTACTTAGTTAGCATCCCAAATGGCACTGAACATGTTCAAAATAGTGTCCATGTGTCCAAACTGTCAGTCACATGTAAGGATCAAACAGATTTAGTGAAAAATTTGACGGAAAGGACTAACTAATGCAAATGTTGATAACGTAAGGGACCAAATTGAAACTTTTAAAACGTGAGAGACCTAATTCAAACCTAAAATAAACATAAGGAACCAAAAATATAGTTTAGCCTATTGTTAATATATAGGATTACAATAGTTTTTTTAAATGGAGAGACTGTGATATATGCCTCACGAGTTCTTCCAACGGAAATTAATCGTTGCTAACCACGGTAAAAATTTCGTATCAATATTATAATATTTTTACAAGAACATAATTACTACTTTTTTTTTTATTGACAAATATAATTATATATAAGAAGAGAAAAAATGATATATCAAGTAGAGTCCAATAAAAGAAGCACCAAAAGTACCAAGTACCCAAATATTTTTATTTTTTTTTGACTAAGTACCCAAATTTTTTTAACAAACAAAAGAATTAAATTATCTTTGTTGAAGCATAAAATTTGCATAATAATACATCTGTACAGCCATAATACCAGCATACCAAAGCGCCAGAATTTTTTTATATGTAGGAAGTATTAATTTAAGTACATATATCAGTATAAATATTAGCTTATCAAAATAGGCTATATATATTACTATAAATAAGCTTTAAGTTCATAAAAAATGTTACCTAAAAGATTTTTTTCAATATGATATTTGCTATATGCCATAAATTTAAATTTTAGGGTCCATTTTCTATCAAATACAAAATTTAAAATTCGTTTAGATTTTTTTTTTTTTTAGCTTATGTTATTTATTTGCATATACTATTTTCAAAAGTTCAAAAATAAATTATTTTAGTAGATTTTTATGCTTTTTACAATTCATAATTTTTGTATTTATTTTTTATTATAATTTTTTAGTGGTCCACCGTATTAATTTTTCTTGGTTCCACCATCACTTACTATGTTTACCATCCTATACTCCTCCGAAGGTAAATCTCGAGTTGAGATCTTCATTTTCAATTTTTCATTTCTTTCATTACTATATTCTCTTCGGCCTTATTTATAAGCAAAAATTACTTTTTAGATTCATTGAACAATTGATGTATCCAGACTATATTTAAGCTAAATACATTAGTAGTTGAATGAATCTAAAAAACAACTTTTACTTATAAATAAGGCCGGAGGGAGTATAGTTTTGAAAATATAAATACAAATGTGTGACATTTAAATGAGGTCAAATTACTTTTATACGAGTAAGAATCCTCTCCATTTTATATGATTTTTATTTATTCCATTATCAAAGTTTTTTAATATTTTGATGTGTATAAAGAGATCCTGACTCGTTTATTGTCACACTTTTACATTTATATTTCTAAAACTATATAGTAATAAAGAAAATTGAATGAATACGAAATGGAAAGGATCCTAACTTTTTTATACATCCAAAAATATTTAAAAACATTGATAACAGAAGAAATTAATGGAAATAAAATTGTAAATATAGAGGATTCCAACTTGTAAGTAATCCACTTCGATCCATACGAAGCTGAGGCGTGGGGATTGAAAGCAGCTATTACTTGGTTACGAAATTTAGGCTTTGCTAATGTTATTATAGAACTAGATTGCAAACTAGTGGTAGATGGCATTAGCGGTAAACTAAATATACGGACCGAATTTGGCGCTATGTTGGCCGCGTGCAAAGCTTCTTTACATTTTTTACCAAACTTTAGGATAAGTTTTATTAGGAGACAAGCCAACAATGTTGCTCACTTGTTAGCAAGAGCGGCGTCGTCCTTTGCTAGTCGTCAAGATTTTGATTATGTACCATCCTGTATTGAAACTATTTTGATTAATGAAATACATTAAAATTGTTACGGTAAAAAAAAAACTTGTAAATCCCAACTTCAATTTCAAACATCTGTATGCACTTCCCCTTTCTCCCTCTCTCCTTTGATAATCTTGGATTAGATACATGATTTTTTTTATAAATGACTTTGATGCATATCTTCAAGCTACATATTTCGGGTTATGTTTTAAAGATAAATTTTCATTTTATAGCTCCTTAAACAATAATTCTTCTGCCTCAAATTATAAAGAAATAAAATAAAAATCACATTTATTAACAACAATTAAAATATGATAATTTGGATTTTATTATATTTTTCTTAAAATAAATTTTATATGTAAAAAAAAATTATTGGTTACCGCTTTTTGAAAAAAGAGGATAAATGTAATTTGTAGTATTTAATTTTATAAGAATGTGCAAAAATAATTTTTAGAAAAGAGGAATATTAATTTTTTTTCCTTATTATAATTTAGAACAAAGAAATTAAATTGAATTATTTTTCACATAATTTAGGATGCAGGGATTATTTTCAAGAAACTTATTATAGCATGACTCTGTATGTTTAACAAAATATAGATATTAAAATTATAATAAAATAAATAATTGAATTGCAGCTATGAATTTTTATTCTTTATTAATTACGAGAAAATAGTGAGTAAGTTAAATCATTTTACATTAAATTTATAAGAGTAAATAAAAATAAATCTCAAAAATAAAAACGAGCTATTTTTGCTTATACAGAATTTGGGTCAATAAAATATAGGGTTAAACATATTTTGAATCCTTACATTTTGTCTTATAGTCAAGAATAGTCCTTACATTTTTTTATAGATTAAAAAAACCCTATAATATTTTTCATAATCAAAATTAGTTCCCACCGTTAATTTTTTTTAACAGAACGCCAATGAGACGTAATTAGCCAATAACATGATGACATGTGTCTTTTACCATAACTTCAGTTAATGTTGTTGTTGTGGTTTTGGTTGAGTTTGTGGTCGTGAAGATGGGGTTGTGTTGGAGAAAGAAATGTAAAAATAAAAATTTGGTGTAGAAAGGTGCACAATAAATTTGATGAAAAAAGACACATGTCACCATGTTATTGGTTAATTGTGTTACGTCAGCGTTCTGTTAAAAAAAAAATTAACGGCGGAGATCAATTTTGATTACGAAAAAAATTGCAAAGGTTTTTTTAAATCATAAAAAAATGTAAGGACTATTATCGACTATAAGGCAAAATGTGGGGACTAAAAACATGTTTAACCCTAAAATATATAATTTTGAAAGGGATGAAATATTTTTGAGATAAATATGTTTTTAGTCCCTACATTTTATCTTATAGTCAAGAATAGTCCCTACATTTTTTTTATAGTTTAAAAAAACCCTACATTTTTTTTCATAATCAAAGTTGGTCCCCGACGTTAATTTTTTTTAACAGAACGTTGATGAAGCGCAATTAGCCAATAACATGATGACAAATGTCTTTTACCATGGCTTCAGTTTGAGTTGTTGTCGTGGTTTTGGTTGAGTTTATTGTGATGAAGATGGGGGTTGTATTGGAGAAAGAAAGGTAGAAAGAAAAATTTGGTGTGGAAATGTGCACAATAAACCTGATGGAAAAAGACACATGTCACCATGTTATTGATTAATTGTGTCACATCAGCGTTCTGTTAAAAAAAATTAACGGCGGGGACCAATTTTGATTATGGAAAAAATTGTAGAGATTTTTTAAATTATAAAAAAAATATAGAGATTATACTTGATTATAAAGCAAAATGTAAGGACTAAAAACATATCTAATCCAATATTTTTTTAATAGAGTGAGCTGTCAACTAGTCATTGTTCTTTAAGTTTTTGCGTTTTAAACTTTTCATGTAAACGGCTTTGTTAAAGATAGAGTCTCAACTCTCAAGTGTCGTTGTCTAATCATTTAATTGTTCACATGTTATGTTTTTATTTATGGTCTGTTTGGTTGGAGGGATGGAAAGTGAAAGGAAAGAAAATTACGCAAATCGATGAATGAAAACAAATGTTAAATAACGTCTTTGGAATATTGATTAAGTATATTAAAATAAAAAATTTACTTTGAAATGCGTGTATTTAATATATTAAAAATATAAAAAATTATCTTTTAAAAATCAATTTTATTTTTTATTTCCTTTTTTGACATGCTCAAATCCTCTGGGGCATTGTTTAACAAGACCCTTTATTTAATCAAAGTGGTTAACCCCAATAAATAATAAATAAATAAGACTAAAAAATCTAACATAGGAGGGGTGACCAGATCAGTTATTATCATAAAATATGTTTGGCTCTATGAAGTTTCGATATTCTAAAAATAGTTAAGTATTGTGTCTGATACCGATATTTGTCAATACTTTTTTATATTCGTATCAGAAAAGTATCGGATAATTAATATTATTTAAAAAAAAATAAATGATCGATACGTGTCAGATACTTTTCTGATACACGTATCAAACAAGTATCGAACAATTAATGATTTTTGATGATAGAAACAAAGGAGATGAAACTGACACAATTTGTATTTTCTTTTAGTGAACGTTAAAGTATGATGTTCAGTATGGATAATCAACTATGTATTTTTTGAATAATACTAAGATGTTGTTTTGAATAATACTATTTATATACTTTTTGAATAATATTTATTCTAAGATATGTAATTGTTACATGTTTACTTATTTTGAGTAATTTGAATGTTGATTTATTATAATTATTGATTTTAATTATGTTATATATTATGCATTTATATATTTAATTTTTAAATAATGTATCACGATCGTATCGATATTGTATTACATATTTGGAAATCATTTGGTTGAATGTTTCTACACTCCAAACACGAGTTTACAATTCCAAACGCAAGTTTGACATTTTCTGTCATGTTTGGATACCATCAAAAGCAAATTCTGACATTTACAAATTGTAAAAACGTGGGCTTAATAGAAGCCATAAATTTGAGCTTCTGTCTGTGTCAATACTAAAAGCAAATCTGGAATTTGATTTTTTGTTATTTACCTAATTACCCATGTTTCAACTCTAGCTCCAACAAGTCTTACATAGGCACAATTATTTAGGCACAAAATTTAGACACATTCACACAAATTAAAAAAATTAAAAGAAAAATAAAATTGCCACATCAATCTATTTCACTTTAATTTATTTATCTTTAATTTTATCTACTTGTTGTGACTATGAAGCACGGACTCTGACATGAATACCGCGACACGACACGACACGGACACTCCGATATCGCTAATGTAAAAAATACACGACACCGACACCGCTACATATTTATAAAAAAATATAAGTTTAGAATTTAAAATACATACATGTGCATCTAAGTTGAACAAATTTTTCAATAAAAAAAGTTTTAAAAGATTATATGATAATACATTTGACATTTACTCATCCAACTACTATCAAAAAACTAAAAATAATGTAATCAAAATGCAATATCTTTAATCCCTTATCGATCAATATTATTATTTCGACACATCTTTAATCGTTGTATATATGTCTGAGAAAAATATAACCAAATAAAAAAAATAAAATTTGGACACTTACCCCGACACGTTTGTATGGGTGTCTTATAGGTGTCGGATACCGATTTAACGAGTGTCGGAATAAAGAAAAGATTATTTCTTTGGACACCTCTCCGACACGTTTGTAGGAGTGTCGTACGGGTGTTATACGAGTGTCGGACACCGCGACACGTCTAATCATAGAGGTGTCGGTGCTTCATAGGTTGTGAGTGTACCTAACACTATTTATTTATGGTTGTGCCTATACAAATATTTTCCACCTGATCCCTCTTCTACTTTGGTTTTTTTGTTATTTACCTGATCCCTCCTCTCTCTTTTTCTTCTCTTCCAACTCTAGCCGTTGTTACTTTTTCTTCTTCTTTTTAGTATATTGAAGATAGGTGATTTTAGGTCAATTTTGGCCTAAAATCATCCCTCTAAATTATTTTTCTTTCTCGTTATAATAAATAAGTGTGATTTTCACATATTTGTTTGTTTTGTTTTCCTGTCTTCGTACGGTACATTTGGTTTGTCTCGTCTTTGTGCGGTGTTCATTTGTTTTAAGTTGAAGGAGTAGTTCTGATATAGTGCAGATCCAATCATTGTCGACTTTGGTGTCATCAACGCTACAGATCCAGAAGCATGAATATTTCAGACACTTCAATATAGTTATATTTGTAGGAACATATAATTTGTCATTTTATGCTATTAACATGGATATTGTGAGTTTGTTGACAAATTTATCCTTTTGATTTTTAGCGATTAGAAATTTGTATTGCATCGATGTACTCTATTTATTTGAATGAATGAATATTATTTTATTTTGTCCAAAAAAAAAAAAAAACCTCAAGCTCCAACTTTTTTGTTCTTCGGAACATTTAGGTTTGTTGATTTGGAGAAAAACAAAAGTGGGAGAAGAAGAATGATGAGAACACCCGATCTCCATGGAAGCTTCACAACAATAAGAACACAAATGAAAAATTAAAAAAAATTGGCAAACTAAAATCTAAATTTAAGGGAAGAAAGGATTATATCATCCATGGAATTAAACAACTTGAGAGAGGCGAGCATCGGAGAAGAACCGAGAGATTATTGGTTGTAAGAGAACTTTACAACCATTGAGTAGTTAAGATCTAGAGTATTCTTCATCCTTCATGAAATGATTTAAGTACTTTCTATATTTTTTATATTAATTATGGGTCGTTTGTTTTGACTTTTTTTCAAAATGAATTTTATAATATTATATAATTTTGTGTAAAATAAATTTACAAAGAAACATTTTATAAAAATTTCAAATGAAAATTTAGTTTGAGTAATTATTTTTAAAATGTTATTTTTGGTATTTCATTATATTATTAAAAAAAAATTATATCAAAATTTCAAAAAAAAAATCATTTAATTTTAATGCTTTTTCAAATAGATTTTCATAAAAATCATTTTTGAAATACAACCTTTTAAGAAAATTGTGATTTTGACTATATTTTGATCTTCAATAATGTTTGTTTTGGTATTATTATTGTTTGGTCATTGTTATTATTGATTGCTTGAGTTGTTTTGCCTCACACTAGTTAAAGTTTATTGGTGTGGTTTATCAGATTCACAACAATTTTTTTTTTTGAATGACAAAGATAAATATATATAAATAATAATGCAAAGATAGCAGTACAAATAAGAGAAAAAACAGTTAGAAAAAACAGCAAAGTGTATTAGAAATACACTCCCCCAAAACTACAAAAGCAAATACTACAAACACCTGAGGCAAGACACCTGACAAAGGAAAATAAAAGGAAGATGATAAGACTGGCAAAGAACAAGTCTAACACCACCAAGAAACAACGGGACCCACAACCAGCATATCATCTACCGCTATCGACTCCAACATAAGATCGGATGAACCTCCCATTCATAGAAGGAGCAGACTTTACCAGAGTTTTTAGCCAGATACCACTTCCACGATGAAAGTTTCACCTTATCCACCAAAGATTTGACATAAACAGTTCATCTCGCAAAGATGACATCATTCCGAGAGCTCCAGATAGCCCAAACAGTAGCATGCCAAATTAACAACCACCCTAGCCTATTCTTCCTACCCCTCCCAAACCCTATAAAGCCTTGAAAAACACTACTAATACTTATGGGAGACACAAATCGAAAGCCCAACTACCTAAAGATAGAGTACCAAACTGGATTCACAACAATTGTCGTTCACCGTGGGACAAAGGGTCAGTCGAATTAAGACACCATGGGTTCAAAATGGATTATCGAGGGACTTTCCGAAAACAATTGTTGAATTGAATTGTGGAAAGTAAAGATGGAAGCAATTTTAATGTTCGGGATAATGGATAAAACATGTAGTATGATTATCTAGTGTCTCGAAGATGAAAAACTAAAAAAGATCGCGATCAATGACGACTAATTGACCCCAAATAATTAGGATAAAGTAAAAATCTAAAAATCACATCAACTAATAAGATTTTGCCAAATATTTTAATTGGCCTCCACTCTCTCCTTATTCAACTAATAGATTATTTATTTTGAGACAGAGTAATATTTTTTTCAACAAGCCCATTGTAACTTGAGTCTAACATAGCCTAAGAGTTAAAGTTATAAAATATGAACAAAAATTTAAAAGTTATTAGACATATTCAAACTAATCTTAGCAAAATTATATGCAACTTTGTTGGTTTCATGACTGTTGCAACTTGCAACTTGTAACTTATAAGTTGAGCGAGCAAACTAGAAATATAAGAAACTGTGAGAGAATATTAATAAGGATGCTCTCTGCCATACTCTTTTACTATATATTAGCTCAACGACTTCAGGCGAATTTGATTCAACAATCAATCATCATCTTATAAATCCAGAATCTAGACCTAGCTTTAAACTCATGTGAATAATCCAAAGTTCTACTAAAATGATGGAGCAAAAGTTAGATTAGAAGAAAACCAAAATAATTAAACTCTCATCTAGATTACAAACAACTCCACCAAGAGTTACACAACCACCACCAGCTACCAAGTGCACCCCCCACACACACACACAAAACAAGTTCATTTATAGGATGAAAACTCGGTTCGATTTTTAGGATGTGAACATTTTTATTTCATAAAAAATATCACAAAAGGGTAAAGCGGACAAAAAGGATTTATTTTTCTAAGGTTTGCATCCTCGAACTTTTTTTTTTTCATAATATTTTTATTCATGGGAGAGCACAAATGTTGGACTTGAGTAAAATAAAATTGTCACTCACAAAATAAGATGCGAATTGAGTTCACATCCTAAAAAACAACGGAGTAATTTTGGTAATTTCGGAGGGCGCATTAATATTTCTTGGGGTGCGAAAAAAAAACTCTATATACTTCAGTTCACACTTTCTACCAAAATTGACCACAAATTAATACTGGGTGTTGGCCTAGCCCACGAACAACCATCTCAAAACTTTGGGCTTGTTGGCCTGCTAGAGCATTTTAATGAAAATTATTTTTGCCACCCTACTGATTTTGGGGTATTTGTATAAAATTATCAAAATATCTCCGTCCGCTATTTAAGTAGCGGATTTTAGGTTAAAAATCTAAAAAATTTCATGTTAGTAGGATATTTCTATGGAAAATAAAATAAAATTATAACATCCGCTACTTAAGTAGCGGATGCTATAACAACAAAAGCTTTTCATCTAGGGTGTTTTTCATGTTGGGTGTTTTTTATTCACATTTTGTATTTTTATAACATTCGCTACTTAGTAGCAGACACAAATTTCATGTAAGGTGTTTCCATGTAAGGTGTTTTTTCTAAAAAATTACTCATTTTTACAACATCCACTACTCAAGTAGCGGAAGGATAAAATGGGAAACACGTAGGACGCGCGAATAACCCGTATGGTGGAAAAACTAATTTTCATTTTAATTGGCTACGGTAGGTCCCCGCAAATAGTTTCCTTTTAAAACTTTACGACAGTTGATTCAACTTCAAGAAAATTTCTTTTCCCACCTCCACGTTTCTTTTTCACCCTCCAAAAATTCAATTTTACCCCCAAAACTTCCGTTCCTGTTTACCGAAAATTTGCGATATAGGAATAAGTGTTTCAACCGTTTCTTTTTCAAAAAAAAAAAAAAAAATCGATAAATATTTTCCGAATTTTTCAAAAGAAACGGTTTGAGGAGCATAAATGAAAACCTGGGGTGAAAAAAGAAATTTTCCAACTTCAATTAGTTCTACTCAACAACAAAGTCGTCAATAGTTCCTGATTATTAATTGGAACTCTAAGATTTTAAATAATTTTGAATTGAGTTCATGGTTATTGAGAAGTTCAAGGACTTAGTTCCAAGACTTTTAAAAGTGTAAGGATTTAATTACAAATTATTTATATGTCCTTAAACTCGATTTAAATTTAGAGGCACAATTGCGAAAGATAAGTTACACACAAATGATTTGTTCAAAGTAATAAGAGATTTGAATCTCTTCAAATGATTTTGAGTTTGAATCTCTATTTTTGTGTATAAAGAAATTCAGTTGAAAAAATAAAACTCGATTCATGTTCCACACATGTTTTTGGTGGAGATAAACCACTGTTAAACGATAGCAGAAATTTGTACCTTTAATTTAATGTGATAAGTGATAATTAAAAAAACAAGAAAAGTTATTGATAAGTTTGATAGATCCACTATTATAGTAACTCTAGTGTAGAGTTTGTGCGAAGACAAGCAAATGAGGTTGCCCATAATCTAGCTAAGGCGGCCACATTATCAGCTAATTTTCAGATATTGGTTGATATACCAAATTGTATTGAACACATTTTAATTAATGAAATGCTATAAGCACTCTTTCGTAAAAAAAAAAAAGTTTGATAGATCCAACAAACTTTTCTACTAATGTTAAGAGAAATTTAATTAAAACAATAAAAATAATTTAGGAACGACATGACAACAATTATGTGTTTCTAACCGTCGTTATAGTTCTTGATGATAAAAAAAAATTATAAAGATTAAAAGCAATGATTATTGAAATGTCAATGATCAATAAATTAAGAGAAATATGTAAAAAAAATAACATTTAATTTTGTAGGATTAAAAAGTTTTTTATTTTTAGAATTAAATACCTTTTATATATTAAATTATGTTTTTTTTAAAAAAGCAGAACTATTAGCCTCGTGATATATAGAGCGAAAGTAATAAAATGCATAAATAAAATGCCATGAATGTTGTGAGTTGTAAGCCTCTATTCTTTATAGTTGTTTTGCTATCATATGCATCATATAATGCCAAAAAAAACATCTATGCACCTTAATTTAATTTCTCCTACTTTTCCATGCATATGGCATTGATATTGAAACAATTTATAATGGTCAAATGTGGACAATTATTTTCCTTGCAGTTCATAGTTAGTCTGCGTTGAGGAGTGAGTAATAACGACCCACTTTGACAATTGCGAACAATAGTAATAGGAATTAATCTCATGATCAGAACATTTAATTTTATATTTAATTAATACATCAAAAAAAAAAAAAAAAAGTAATTGTAATTTGTAAACAACCACTAATCAACATTCAGCAGCGTGTATGTATGAGTGTGAGAATTGTTGAATAATAAATAAATAAACTAAATTTGAAATAAATGAAAATATAGTGTGCCACAATAAACAAATGAATAGTATTATTTGTGTCTCCCATTCAACAAGAAATATTATTTATTATTTCTCACTGATCAACGTTCAGCAGCGAGCATCGGTGGTTGCATTGCATCAATCATGTAAGAATTGTTCATTTAGGCTATGTTTGGGAGTTTGGAGGGGAAGGGAGGGGAGGACTTTGAAAAATAAGAAGAATCGAGTGAAAAGAATAGAAAGATTTTGATTAGGAAGGTTTTGGAGGGTTTAGTTTTCTTCATAATACAAAAAACCCCCTAATTTTGGGAACTCAAAATTTGTATTGGAGGAGGGTTTTGGAGGGGTTAGACAAATTGTTCAAATATAATTTTTGTTATTATAGTATTTCAAAAAGTAAAAATACATTAATAATAAACATTATTTTATCATTCTAAACAAAATCTTTTTTCCAAAAAATGTTTAAATTTTCTCTATATTTTTTTAAAAATTCATTTTTTGAAACCCTCCCTTCCCCTCCCCTCCCCTCCAAACTCCCAAACATAGCCTTAGATTTTTTTTTTAATAAATGAATTAGATTATTTACACTTGAATTTCCTAAATTCATTAGTGTAATACATTTTAACAAAACACAAAATAGAGGAAAATATAAAGTGCTAAAAAGACTAAAAATACCCTAAAAAATAAAAATATTGTAAATGTAAGAAATGTAGGAATTTTAAATATAGAGAATCCTAATTTGAGAATTTTTTTTGACTAAATTAATAAGTGATATTTATTCATTTAAATTAATACTATCTCCATTACTAATTATAAGATTTTGTTTGAAAAAAATGTACTCTTCATTTATTTTGTTTTGATCATATTTTTTTCATAATATATAAATATAAGTATATAAGATCTTATTCAATTTGTTTTTATGAATATTTTCAAAATATTAAATTTTTATAATTTTTACTAATAGACAATTAAAAAAATATCAGTGATTAAAATTATGCATTGGTGTGCAATGGTGTCAGTCTTATAATTAATAGAATATAACTATGCAATATAAATTAAAAATCCCTATAAAAAAAAGAGAGATGTTTTTTAAGTTATGTTTAACGACTTATCAATCCAACTCACACCAACATGTTTATCATTGGATTAAATTTGTTTAATAGTTTGATGGTGTTTCTTATCCAACTAAAACCAATCAATTTTGATTGCTTTTCGGAAAACTTTTTCGGCAAAAAGTGGCCCAACTCGTAAACAATACGACTACCAAACTTCACCAAGAGCACTATTTAGTTAACTTTTGAATAGCTTGTTTATCTAATTTATATTACTGTTTAAATCCCGAAAAATAGCAAGATTTATTTAAATGAAATAAAGATAATTAGGTGGTACAATGATCATGGTCCAATAGGGTGAGTACTGAAGAGTCTTCAAAATTTTAAGTGTGCCTCCAAAATATAAATAACAATTCAATACAAAAGACAATACATGTGTCATGTCATGTATATGACTGATCCACTCACATGGTAACTCCAATATATCATAAACCCTAGTATAAATTCCTACATTCGCACATCAATTCCTAGTATAAATTCTCGTGCCTCCAATACAGCATTGGAGTGCTAACATTTTTGTAGGTATCTTTCTCATAAAGAAACCAGAAATCGACCACTCAGCTCCAATAATCCTCAACTTCCAGCTGATCAACACGAATTAAGACAATCATTTATGAATCACCAGATCAATTATAAATACAATATATTAATGGTTTAAATATCATTTCCGTCTCTGTATGTTCAATGATGTATTTGCAACAAAAAAAATATACAAAGACTAAAATCAACAAGATTTACACATTCAAAGATATATTTGCAACAAAAAAAAAACTAAAATAAAAAAATCGCGAATATAAAAAACAAAATTGATTTTTTTTAACTTATATTAATTATTTAATAAATTTTAAAAATAAATTGTTAAAGTCTAATATTTAATATGAGAACCCTTGATCCTTCTAGAAGTCATAGTAATATGGTAAACCCACAGTGTACGTGTAGGGCACTGCCTACAGAAAATGAGGTTGTGTGGGGTCCAACTTTAGATTGTTTGTTTGTAGTACCAGCCTCACATTGAAGAAATTAAAATTAAATGACACGTGGCACATTATGGAACATTTGATTGATCTGATGGGTATGATTGGGCCAAAGGCAGCCTGCCTTTCTTGCCCAAAAGTCACACAAACTTTGTCCCTACTGCCGGCATTATCATTATTTGTTATATCTAGAACTAGAAGAGTAATAGGATAGGACAAAAGCTTCTAGAAAATAACCCTCTCCTCCACTAATTCCTTTTTGTATGGCAAGATCTTTGCGGTTTCTCTTTTAAACCTGATTCTTGAAATGAGAATCACAAGTTGAGGTTGTTTGAGGGTTTTTAAATATTTTGAAAAAAAAATCTGCATAGCTGTGACTTTTTTGTTTGTTTGTATAAAGAGAATAAAAAGGAAAATAATAAGCAAAGTTATTGATTATTTAAAAAGAAATGTGATTGGATATTAAAATTTTGTTGTCATATGTTTTCTCTTTTTTGAGTTTTTTAAAATTTTCGTAAATTAGTCAAAAAAAATTTAGAAAAAAAAGAAATATCAAAATATTGCTTACAAAAAATATAAAGAAGTATCAAAATAAAAACAAAACACCAATATAAACCTGCAACATTAAACAAGTTAAAAAATAAAACCAAAAACACCAAAAACATTAAACAAGTCTCAAAATAAACTCAAATACAAAAATAACAGTATTGAAATAAATTGGATTGAAAAATGAAAGCAACGCAAGTGAAATCTAGTTTAACCATTTTTTTTAATCTATAAAATAAAATGAAAAAAAAAAACCGATTGAACTCAACCATAAAATTTAATTATTTTCTATTTTTCATTGCAAGTCTAGAAACAAAAAAACAAAAAAATTTAAAAATACTTGTGTGTCAACCTGGTCCACTCCACTACATTTTTTGAGTAATTTATGTGATACGAGCCAATTTAAAGTACCCAACCAAAAATTTTAACCTACACATGAGTTGCATGTAATTAGAACTATAAAAGATCACATACAGGCATGAAAACATCATCAATTGTCCTGCTTTTAGGTCAGAGTTCTATCTTCTTATCCAATGAGCTGCATGTGTTTGGTAGGATTCATGTATTAAATTAAACTAAGTACTATTAGGCATAAAGATGAAGTTCGTTATTTTTGAAAAAGGCACGTTAACGTTATAGAGTATATATCGGAATTCGGAACTTCAAGTAGTACTTGTATTTTAAGTATAAAGTTCATTATTTAGGTGGACTAATTTAGTTTCTTCAAAAAAAATTATAAAGTTCATTATCACTCCCTTTGAAGTTTGGTAGAAAAGGGAAACCAAATATTAGCCATAATTAAAGAAGTTCATTATGTATTGAAATAGAAATCTTAGAGAACCCAATGAAGTTTGACACAATTGCTAAGGAGTGACTCATCATATCTTCCAAAGTTATGAATTTTTAATTCTTGTCGCTAGAGAGAAGACTTTTTGATGGATAATATATAACATTACAAGAAAAAGTCTATTTAGTAGCGGAAATTATCCCTTAAGAAGTACCAATTTTCATCAAAAAGTGTTAATTTTTCTAGCGGAATTAATTTGCCAGTAAATTGTATACCAGTAAATTTACTGACGAAAATTTCCGCCAATGAATTCCTCCAAAAGCAAAAAGCTGATTCTTGCACTTTGTGGCGGAAAATTCTGCCAGGAAACTAATAAGACGGATTCCCACACTTATAGCGAATATTCCGCCAAAAAATGCTTCGATTTTTTTATTAAAAAATCATTTTTTATGTTTTTAAATTGATTAATTAAATAAAAGAACATAAATTTAATAATATGAAGAGAAATACTCATAGCATGACTTATTAATATTATTAACCTTCTTAATCAAAGCAAGTAGAAATTTGTGAAGATGAATATTTGCATATAAAATAAGGGACAATTGTATACGCATAGTTTTGTTTATTTTTGGACAATATTTGTAAGTTTAAGAGTGCAACCTAAGAGGGGGGGGTGAATTAGGTTCTTAGGATTTTTCGGTTATTTTAGAGATGTTTGGATTCTTTTTATTTTTCTTGAAGGTTTGTGATGAATGTATGAATGTTATGCAGAAAAATAAAAAGCGTAGGGAAGAGAAGAAGAACACAAAGAATTTATACCGGTTCCCCTCCTAACCTAAGGGTACGTCCAGTACCTTCACACCCTGTGAAGGATTTCACTATGACCTTTACAAAGTGAAACAAGAGAAAAATCCTCTCTTTTTCACTCTCTTGCTTCCAACAATCCTGGACAGGCAAGGTGATTCCCTTACAAAGTGAAACAAGAGAACAATCCTCTCTTTTTCACTCTCTTGCTTCCAACAATCCTGGACAGCAAGGTGTTCACACTAATCTGAATTTTATATAAGAGTTTGGATACAAAATTTGAGTACAATAGAATTTTGATGTACAACGTTCTAGACTTTGTCTTCTCTTTCAATATAACAATTCAAAATTATAAAACTGAAAGTGCTCATGAAACTTCTAACTTTGATATGAAAAATATGTAATAAAGTTTCAAAGAGTTTGTGATAATTTTTGCAAAAGAATTGTTATGAAAATTTGAGTGAAAGAGATAATTTGATCTTAGAAAAGTTCTAAATATATATAGAGACTTTTAGAATTGTTCATGAAGCAAAGTAATTGTTTAATAAAAGAAAACTCTCATGAAACAACATAATGTTTCAAAAAAACGTATTTATTTTTTTATTCTGCCCAGGACTTTTCACATCTGTTGTTACGAAAAAGCAGATGTGAAAGGTTCTGTTTTCAAAATTTCAAACATTGCACTGTTTCAAAAAGCAAACAGCACCAGAATTTTTACATCTGTTGGACGGAACCTCTGATGTAAAATGTGCTGACAGCTTTTCTTAAAAATCAAGTTTTTATATTTTTTAAAAGCTTGCTTCATATGGATTTTTATATTTAACTTAGAAATTTATTTGTAATTGATTATTAAACTAATTTTAAGTCAAAATACTTTTCAAAGACTTTTATGCATAATTGTAATAATAACTTTAGAAAAGTTTATATGTTTATTTGTGAGCACTTAAAGTTTATAATAATGAAATGTATATTGTACCTATGATAAAAATATATATTGATCAAGATCTTCATGAGATAAAATTGATTGCTTCAATCTTGAACTCTTGAGCCATAATCCATCTTTATCTTGTTTTTGCTAATTTGTCTTCATCAAAATATTCTTCAATATATAAGCTTGTCTTCAATATTAGCTTAGCTTTTACAATTTTTTAGCAGAAATCCACCAATAAATTAAAAACATCTTTACTGTAAAAAAATAAAAAATAAAAAAAGAAGTTAAGAATTTTTTTTTTCGCCACACTTTGTTACACAAGATGTACCCAAAGTTGAGCAAGATAAAGAGATTAAACTA
Organism: Trifolium fragiferum; assembly: GCA_954870985.1. Lineage (NCBI taxonomy): Eukaryota > Viridiplantae > Streptophyta > Magnoliopsida > Fabales > Fabaceae > Trifolium > Trifolium fragiferum. The sequence goes on from OX940794.1 coordinate 8,679,311, forward strand.
GTACAAATAAAAGGGACCAGCTTTGGCTCCTAAGGGAAATGCATATACACCCCAAAGTAAACCAACATAGCAGTTCTATAAGAGAAAATTATAAAGAATAATAACACAACACCTAAATCTCAAGATTCATCCTCTAAATATCTATGCTAATAATTATATTTTGAATTTTAATGTAGAAAGTGTTGTGTTGTTTGCAATTGAACATAAATAAAATATGTTTTCTTAAATTAATTTTTTAAATTAATAAATATATTTTATAAATTAATAATCATAATTTTAAATAAACTAAAAAAATTAAAAAATAAATAAATAAATTTGCGGCGGTCCTGACAGCCTTTCATTGCAAGTCTAGAAAAAGAAAATAATTTTTTAAATTAACACATCATTATAGTTGTTCTGCTTTTAGGTCAGAGTGTTCTATCTTCTTATCCTATGAGCTGCATGTGTTTGGTAGATTCATGTATTAAATTAAACCAAATACTATTAGGCATAAAGATGAAGTTCGTTATTTTTGAAAATGGCACGTTGTAGAGTATATCGGAAGATCAAGTATAGTACTTGTATTTTAAGCATAAAGTTCATTGTGACTCCCTTTGAACTATGAGTTTGGTAGAAAAGGGAAACCAATTATTAGGCATAATTAAAGAAGTTCATTATGTGTTGTAATAGAAATCTTAGAGAAGTCGATGAAGTTTGATGTAATTGCTAAGGAGTGACTCGTCATATATATGATTGTTAAAATTGGGTGTTAACATGTAAATTTGTATGAGTTTATGTATGAAAAACGTGTTAATATGTATGTGAATTCATTTTTTTGTAAAATCGCAGAAAAAACGAGTTTAATTAAGTTAATTCGGTGTGAAAATATTAAACTCGGGTAAACTCAGACGAGTTTACGTATTTTTCTGAGTTTACCTTTTCAAAATTTTTGGGCCCAATTTTCATTTTTTGACCCAATTGACAAACTTGTCCTACACGTTTTGAAAAAAAAATAAAAAAAAACCACTCTATGTATAGAAGCTGAAACATTTACATCTATCTCTCTCAAATAAATAACTATTCATTTCATCTTCATTTTGTTGGGATAATTATTATGTTTTGATGCAAGTTTATGGACATGATGCTATTTATATGGAGATTTGATCTATTTTAACTTTATAATTAATTAATTTTTTGAAATATTGACATTTTTATAGTATTATATTAATATATATGTCATATATATAATAATTTTAATATTATTTTAATTTTATATAAACTCATACGAGTTTACGATTGGAATTTACGTGTCAAATTACCTATATAAAACGAGTTAAGGTAAAAACTCAATATTGACAAATCTTGATCTCATATAAATATATATATATATGACTTTTTAATTCTTGTTGCTAGAGTGAAGACTTTAATTGATAATATATAAATATCTATATGTTAATTAACATTTGTTATTAATATTTTTAAAGTTTGTAAATTAGAACTCAATTCAACTTTCAATCACAAAAAATATTTAAATGTTAGAGCAGATAACAGCATTTATGTACGTCCTTGATTTTATTTTTTTGATAAAACACTTGAAAATTTCTTTTTTGTTTTTTTTTAAAATAGTCTCATGATCATAATTTTAACCCTAAAAATAAACAAATGAAGAATCTCCAATTTAAACTCTACTCTTATATATTGTAATATTTTTATCACCTTAGCTATATCCTAATAGAATCAAACTCTAGAAAATATCTATTTCAAAAAAAAAAAACTCTAGCAAATATCTATTCAACCAAATATATATGCACACAGCATTAAAAACACATATGCTCCCATACATACTAATGTCAATCAGATAGTGTATTATTAGAAGGATCGACCTAATCACATGGAAACGAGTTGTCAAGTTTGTTTTGTATTGAATAGGTTGAATTGATTTGATATATGACGCGTTAGAATAAATTGTACTCCCTCGGTTCCTTTTTACTTGTATTTTTAGAACGGTAACACCAACTTAAGGAAGTGTATATTTGCACTTTATCTTCCTATTGTACCCTCGTTTTAATCCATCAATAAATTCCTATTTTTCTTCACACACTTTCTCTTTCCAATAAATTTAATATATTATGTTAAAAAAAACAAAATTTAATATGGTATGTTCCAAAAAAAATAAAAAAGATTTAGTTTTCCAAATATATAGCATTAATTTGTTTTATTGAAAAAGATAAGAGCAATTGACAAATGGTATAATTGACAAATCATATCGGTAAAATATCAAAATGACAATTAAATAGAAACGATAAATCTAACCCTAAAAAATAGAGCTGTAAAAATGGGTCGGGCTATTGGGCCGGCCCATTAGCCCTATAGTTTTACACGGACCGGACTTTTAGAAAAAGTTGATCGGGCCTTATTGGGCCGGCCCCTTGGGCCTATATTTTTAATGGGCCGTTATGGGCCGGCCCCACGGGCTTTTGGGCCGGCCCCTTAAAGAGTTAAAAAAGATGTTTTTTAAAAAATTCTTAAAATAGTTTTAGCTAAAAATAAGGAATTTTAGTTACCATTAAATCTTTAGATAATTAAGTAACAAAAGATGAGATTTGTTAGTTAGGAGATAATTATTAAACCAATTTTTTTTTTTTAAGATTAAACCAAGTTTGTTGTGATTATCTTTATTTGAAAAAACTAATAACAACTTAATCAATCATTATTATAAATAGAAAAGTATAAGAAAGAAATTAATTAAATTATATGGATATTAATTTGTGTGTGATACATATGTAGTTTTATTGTTCATTGAATTTATTTTGTAAAAAAAATTTGTCAAAAAAAATAATTAAAGTTTGTTGGGCCGGCCCATCGGGCCATGTAGGCCTTTGCTTATCGGGCTGGACTTATTGGGCCGGGTCATGAGGCTTAATGGGCCAACCCACTAAAGCATCTTTATATGTTATGGCCCCCGGACCAAAGCGGGCCGGGCCGGCCCCTTTTGACAGCTCTACTAAAAGACAAGTAAAAAGGAACGGAGGGATTATAGTATTAATCGGTTTAATATGTGAGAGTTATCCAACTCAGATAAGTATTAAGTTTTAAACTATGAGAAAAAAAATTTGAGCTGTGAGTTTTTATTTTTATAGTTTTTTATGATAAGTAAAATCAATGCATTTCATTCCATATAACTAATAATGAATTGATTTAAGTGGTAATATATCTAAATTCTCTTATGCAGAGCCGGCTTTTATATATGTGGCACATCGACCATGGCAAAAGACCTCATAAAAATAGAGACCTCAACAAAAGATTATTATAAAGTAGTAGTATTAGTAAATGAAGATTGCAAAATGAGGAATTGTATGCCTCAAAATGAAAGATTGTGAGATCTAAGTATTTGAGATTCTCTTTTTCTAAAATGATGGATTTATAAATTACCACAGATATTATTCTATTGTAAACTGTCCTAAAGATAAAAAAATTATATGTTTTATAACTTAATTGTATACAATAGTTTTTTTAAATGGAGAGACTAAGATAATACCTCACAGGTTCTCCCAACAGAGATTAATCGTCGCTAATGATGGTAAAAACTTCGTTTCAATATTATAATATTTTTACAAGAACATAATCACTATTTTTTTTTTTTTTGAATGGCAAATATAATTATATATAAGAAGAGAAAAAATGATACACCAAGTAGAGTTCAATAAAGGGAGCACCAGAAGTACCAAGTCCCTAAAGAAAATAAAAAATAAAAACAAAGAGACAAAAACTCCTAATATACTAAGGCTGGTCTCAAATCACCATACGGGCAAAAAAGAGATAGATAGATAGATAAGAAATCACAAAAAGAAGACAAAAAGCAAGCTTATAGCCCACCAAGACCACCAGATTTTAGAATGACCACCCCACATGACTCTAGCGGTTCCAGCACAAAATAGGTTGCATCTCCCACTCATAAAAAGAGCAAAGGTTAGCAGGTTTTTGACCAGATACCATTTCCACGAAAAAAGTTTCACTTTATCAACCAGGTATTCAACCGATGAAGATCCCCCAAAAAAGATTAAGTCATTCCGGGAATTCTAGATCGACCAAATAATAGCATGTCAGATTAACAACCACCTTATGTGAGCTCTCCTATCAATAGTCATCCCTAACAAAAACTTGAACAAACCTATAACCACCTGGGCAAAACACACTGGAGCTCTAATCACCTAAAAATAGAGTATCATACCACATAGGACACTTCACAAGTTAAAGAATAGGTGATCCACTAACACATATAAAGTATTGCTATTGAAAAAAAACACTTAAACTACAAATATTCACATATTATTCATCATATAAATACAGTGAACAATATCCTGTTTTTGTCAAAAAATTTGTATTGAGTATAATTTTTGTAACTCATCAATTTTGTTTATTACTAGTTTTGAGACCCGTGCGAATGCACGGGTCTATTGACTTTTATTTATAAAATATTGTTAAAATATAAATGATGTCGTGTACAAAAAAAATAAAAAAAAAAGTGACGTTATTCAGCTATTTTTTTATAAAAGTTATTAAATTAAGCAATTTTTTTCATTAAAACAATTGTCCCGTGTATGATTTTTATATAATAAACTATAATTAATAATAACAAATATTTATTATTAAATTCTTTTTTTTTATTAAAACAATTTTCCCGTGTATGATTAATTATTTTTATTAAAACAATTGTCCGGTGTATTATTATAATATATATTCGTCAATAATATATTTATCAACAATTGTTCCGTGTATTATTATAATATATTATTCAATTTCTTTTTTTATTAAAACAATTGTTTCGTGTAAGATTAATAATTTTTTTTATTAAAACAATTGTCCCGTGTGTTTTACTATAATATATACTAGTTTTGAGACCCGTGCATTCGCACGGGTCTATCGACTTTTATTTATAAAATATTGTTAAAATATAAGTGACGTAGTGTATAAAAAAATAATAAATGACGCTATTCTGTTATTTTTTTTGTAAAACTTATTAAATTAAGTAATTTTTTTTTTATTAAAGTAATTGTCACGTGTATGATTTTTGTGTAATAAATTATAATTAATAAAAACAAATATTTATTATTCAATTATTTTTTTATTAAATCAATTGTCCCGTGTATGATTATATTTTTTAGTAATAATACCTTTAATATATTGGGCCAGTTGGAACTTGACTTATTTTTAAGCTTATGAAAATACTTTATGATTATAATTTATAAATAAACTTTTATGTTATTTCATAAGGTTTTTTACGCATGTTAATTCATAAGATTTTACTGACAAAAAAATTTATCTTTATAAATTGTTTTCATAAATAACCTTAAAATATTTATAATTATACATAAAAGTTTATATTTTTGCGTAAGTTATTTCGCATAAGATCATAAATAAGTCAATCCAAACGGGCCTATTGTGTTATTGATTTTGTTTTTATGTTTTTTTATTTTTAAGCTCGTAAATAAATATATTCTTTTATTAGGTTCTTCTATTTTTTTTCATATAAGCTTTTATATGTTAGATTGAGTTACTATTTTTTCGTTAAAAAAAACATATTAAAAAAAGTTATTATTTGGAATGTTATCTTTTTTTTAGAAGTGGTTTCCGTTGCTATTTTTATGGAAATATTTCTTTTATACTTATCTTTTTTTTTCTCTTTTTGTTTGTTTAGAGATTTGATTTTTAATGCTATTTTTATAGGAAGATTTCTCTTATCTTTGTTATTTTTTTATTAGTTTAAAGTTAAAATTACATTCTATTGACTTTTATTTATAAAATATTGTTAAAATACAAGTGACGTCGTGTACAAAAAAAATAAAAATAATAAGTGATGTTATTCTGCTATTTTTTTTATAAAAGTTATCAAATTAAGTAATTTTGTTCATTAAAGCAATTGTCCCGTGTATGATTTTTGTATAATAAACTATATAATTAATAATAACAAATATTTATTATTTAATTCTTTTTTTTATTAAAGCAATTGTCCCGTGTATGATTAATTTTTTTTTTATTCAAACAATTGTCCCTTGTATTATTATAATATATATTCATCAATAATATATTCATCAACAATTGTTCCTTGTATTATTATAATATATTATTCAATTTTTTTTATTAAAACAATTGTCCCGTGTAAGATTAATTTTTTTTATTAAACAATTGTCCCGTGTGTGTTACTTTAATATATATTTACCCCGTAATTATTTATTATAATATATATTCATCAATAATACACTTCTCATGTATTTTTTATATAAGAGTAAACAAAAATATTGCAGATTTTTTTATGCTTATCTTCAGAAGTGTTTTCTAATTGCTATTTTTATGAGTATATTTATTTTATTCTTTTTTTTAAAAAAAATTAATTTTTTTTATGAGTAGATTTATTTTAGGCTTATTTTTGGATTTTTTTTTTGTTATTTTTGTCTTGTATCTTTTTTTATGTGTATATTTGTTTTATGCTTATCTACTTCTTTTTTTGTTATTTTTGTTTTGTACTTAGTTTAGAGTTAAAATTACAATTAAGGGCATAAACAGTGAAATATTATTAAACGTGCTAAGGACAAAATAGGTTTTTTAGTAGTAGTTTCTTTTAATATATTGTAAATAGATTTACCCCGTTATTATTTATTATAATAAATTATGCTTATCTTCAGAAATATTTTCTATTGCTATTTTTATGAGTATATTTATTTTATTCTTTTTTTTTTTAATTATTTTTTTTGAGTAGATTTGTTTTAGGCTTATTTTTGGATTTTTTTTGTTATTTTAGTTTTGTATCTCTTTTTTATGGGTATAATTGTTTTATGCTTATCTTCTTTTTTTTGTTATTTTTGTTTTGTACTTATCTTTTTTCCAGTTTAGAGTTAAAATTACATTTAAGTGCATAAACGATGAAATATTATTAAACGTGCTAAGGACAAAATAGAGTTTTTTGTAGTAGTTTCTTTTAATATATTGTAAATAGATTAATCAACTTCAAAATTTTATTAACCACAAAAATATATATTCTTAACCAGATTTTTAACATATATTTTATAGTTACTCACTTTTACTACTTCATTAATCAAGAAAATATAAGCCATTTGCTTCTTATTTTACATAATTTTAAACTAACGATAAATGGTTAATGACATGCAAATATCATAATTTGTAGTAGTTTTGAGACTCGTGCATTCGCACGGGTTTATTGACTTTTATTAATAAAATATTGCTAAAATATAAGTGACGTCGTGTACCAAAAAAATAAAAATAATAAGTGACGTTATTCTTTTATTTTTTTGTAAAATTTATTAAATTAAGTAATTTTTTCATTAAAGCAATTGTCCCGTGTATAATTTTTGTGTAATAAACTATAAGTAATAATAACAAATATTTATTATTCAATTTCTTTTTTTTATTAAAGCAATTGTTCAGTGTATTATTAAATTATTTTTATTAAAACAATTGTACCGTGTATTATTAAATTATTTTTATTAAAACAATTGTCCCGTGTATTATTATAATATATATTCATCAATAATATATTCATCAACATTGTTCCGCGTATTATTATAATATATTATTAAATTCCTTTTTTTATTAAAGCAATTGTCCCGTGTAATATTAATTTTTTTTATTAAAACAATTGTCCCGTGTGTTACTATAATATATATTTACCCCGTAATTATTTATTATAATATATATTCATCAATAATACACTTCTCGTGCTATTTTTACGAGTATATTTGTTTTATTCTTTTTTTAATTTTTTTTATGAGTAGATTTTTTTTATGCTTATCTTTGGATTTTTTTTGTTATTTTTGTTTTGTATCTTTTTTTTATGAGTAAATTTATTTTATGCTTATCTTCTTTTTTTTGCTATTTTTGTTTTGTACATATCTTTTTCTCAATTTAGAGTTAAAATGACATTTAAGGACATAAACGGTGAAATATTATTAAACGTACTAAGGATAAAATAAATTTTTTTAGTAGTAGTTTCTTTTAATATATTGTAAATAGATATATAAAAAAGGGTTATAAAGAGGGTCTAAGTTATGTACAGTTGCATGCAGAGAATATTTGCATTATTGGTATGAATAGGAATGCGTTCTTAGATAATTTTTAGTGACAGGGCGTCTAGAATAGGGGTGGGTAATGGATTCACTACAAGAAATAAGATTTTTCGCAACGATTTTTTTTGCAGCGATATTCAAATTGTTGACAAAAATATACATATACCAGCAACTAATTCAAGTTGTTGTTGTAAGTTAGTTTTTTTCTCAACAATTATGTTATCGCTGAGAAAAATTACATATCCCAACAATAATTATTATTGTCGCTAATCGTATAGTTTTTTTGCAACAAACCTTGTAAAGTCGCTAAGAAACCAACAATTATTATTTTTTTATAGGTATCTTTTATCATGGTTTTTGTTCCTATATTTATGTGTAGATTTGTTTTAACTTAAAATTATTATCTTTTTTTGTTTCTATTTTTATATTTTAATACTATAGATTATATGCAACAACTTTGTAAAGTCACTGACAAACCACACAATCACTATTTTTTGATGCATATCTTTTATTGTAGTTTATGTTTCTTTTTTTTTTTTGCGTAAATTTCTTTTAACTGAATATATTTTTCTCTATTTTTATGTTTTGTATCTCCTTTTTGACAACAACAATATGACATTGTTGGAAAATCTTATAATTATACCAACAACATAACTTGTCAATGAATATATTAAATAATAAAATTTATTTTTGAGCAATTTTAATATACATAATTTTTTTTATGCATAAAAAAAAACTACCAAATTTTTATTGTTTTATTCCTACTTTTATGCATAGATTCATATATAATCTTTTATTGTTTTTTTTTCTATAATTGTTTTACTAAACTTCTTCTAATCCTTTTTTTTCCTTCCTATTTTTATTCATATATTGTTAATAGAGTAAAATTACAATGAAGGATACAAAATTTAGAAAATTATTAAAATTGATAAGGAAAAATTAGTAAATATAGTAGTTATCAATTTTAATATTTTATTACAAGTAGATTAATTAAATTAAGTTTATTTGGATTAAAAAAAATAGTGGTTTGTTTTATTTTTTTCAAAACTCGACGGTAGTATTCCATACATACCCACTATCACTATTTGGGTAATGATGTAGTGTGACGATTAATTGTAAAAAAAATAATCCATTAATTATTTTATTTCTCATGTATTTTGGAATATTTATTAATTAATCAAATCTATTTACTAATAGCTATAAATTCACCCACTTGGATCATATATTGCAAACTTTATATACGGTAGATTACTATTCATCCAACGTTCCTCTTTCTCTTTTGTTCATTGCTCCAAATTTAATTACTCGATCTCTCCAAAATTTAACCGATCGAGTTCTCCATCATGTCATCATTATTCATCAACTTATATAATTTTCCCTTTCAAAATCACTTCTCTCACTTTGTTCCACACATAACCTCATTAAAAGTTAGAATTTCAATAAAAAAAGCTACGACGAGAATGTATCTAATATTAAAAAGTTTTGAAGAATACCGACGCAATTCAAGAAAAGTGTGAAGACTATGAAAGAAGATGATGAACAATGGAGAACAAGGGGCAAGCAATCAAGCCATCAGTGTTTTAGAAATTTTTGTGGTGTTCTTATAGGATTAAGTGATAAACATTCAAAATAGCGTTGCTCTTTTGTGTTTTTTAATTTAATGTTTTGATATTATGTGAATGGTCACTTGTTACGATCTAAATGACTTGTAATTTGTATTTTGGTTCTTTGTATTTGAATTTTTGTATAAAAAAAATTCGCTGATTAAAAAAAAAAAAAATTGAACAAGAAACATAACTTATAAATAAAATTTAGCAATCAATTGTTGATATTGAACGTTAATTCCTAATATATTATTTCATGGGAGATTAAATTAATATTTGAATTATTGACAAACACTAGTTATGTCAGCGACCAAAACTTTTTGCAACGGCATGCAACAACAATTTTTCCGTTGGGAAAAACATTTTTTTTGTCAGCGACAGTAATTGTTGTTACAAAAAACACTAGTTATGTCAGCGACATTAATTGTTGTTGAAAAACACTAGTTATGCCAGCGACATTAATTGTTGTTGCAAAATACTAGTTATGGCAGTGACATTAATTGTCCTTGCAAGACTTTTCGCAACGGCACTTATGCCAACGACATGCAACGATAATTTTTTCGCTATGAAAAATACATTTCGCAGCAACTTTGTATTTTTCACAGCGACATTATCATATTTCTTGTAGTGATTGGGTATGGCGGGTTTGGGTAAAAAATACCATTCTAACGAGGTTCAATCTGACTCTTTTTAAAAGTTAAGTTTTATGGGGGTTCGGATTGTGCGGATTATCAGTTTGACGGGTCGGTTAATTTCGGTTTTGAACTAACGAAAGAAAAATCATCTAAAAAATAAATTAAAAAACTCAATTTTATGGTGTGAAGAGAACATGAGTGCAAGTGAAACAGAATACATATAAAGTAAAATAAAATAATAAAAATATATGTATGGTGGTATTAGTATTTGAGTGAGAGAAAATTAGTGATTTTCAACTACTAATTAAGAAAACAAACGGTAACAAATTTTGAGTTTTTATGTCTCGAGATATGTTCAGTCACTTCATTATGTTTTATATATTAAATAAAATAAAGCTTACGATTTATATAATTCGGGCAGGTTCAGACACCGTTGGATTGATTTTAGAAAACCGAATGCGCCCATTTCAACCCGTCTAAAACCGAAAATGTATGGCTGACAACCCGATGATCTGTAGTGACCCGCCCACTTAACCATTTTTCGGTTCGAATTATTCGATTTGAATCGATTTGCAGATTTTTACCCACCATATATAACCTTTTCTCCAACCCCTTCTCAAATGAGCTGCCATGCTATAGGGGAATCTTTTAGAGTTGGCTTGTTAGCCTGGATGGGAAATGCCCCTATAATTGCTATTGCTTGATCTATTTGACTTTATTGTCATTTTTTATCAATTGAATGGAGCTGTTTTATCCTAAAACAATTAATAGTTAACAACTACTTACATATTATTATGAATTTTATTTCAATAGATTACATTGATAAAATTAAGAATAAAAGTCTGTACCATAATTTTTATTGGTACTATTTTATGCTTGTGACACCTTACACTCCAATTTAAAATGTATTACAAAAACACACTAATTTAATAATTTCAAATGTGGGGCTTAGAAATGCCACATTTTTATATACTTTTGCATAAAAACTAAAAATCAGTTAAATTACAAAAATGCTTAGAATAAAAACCAACTGATTTTCTTACCGAAAGAAATCAAAACTAACATTTAACGAATTACAAATATAAGGACATCTGAACAGAATTGGAACATATAAGGACAACTTGAACTAGGAACATATTGACAAGTAACATGGATATGGACAATTAGAGGTACTATATTATGTGCACATAAAGACATATATTAGCAGTTGATCATCATATGATAACATGAGTGACATATTAGCATACTAACAATTAATACATGTTAACACTTGGAAACATAGTCACATTTATTGTCGATCATATATGTATCATGATATCACTAAGCATACAATCATTTATCACTACTCCTTCTATTTCAAAATAAATGTCATTTTAGCCCCAAATTTTTTTAATAAAATATGTCATTCTCCTTTTCTAATGTTAGGTTTTTTCAATTGTGTCGCCTGATTAATTATTACTATACAATACACTATTTTCAAGAAAAAAAATGCATAAATTATAGGATTAATTTAGTAAAAGTGTCATTTCTTTTAACATTGCAATTATACATATTTGTACAAAAATCTTAAACAACGCTTATTTTAAAACGGAGGAGGAAGTATCACAGATTTTATGGCATCATACAAAAATAACATATTGGATTTATCAAGGATAGACACATGCACAATAAATGATTGCATGTACAATGACTAGGGTCGCTCACGCGAAGGAGACACAATGATCGTGTGTGGGCGATGATCCTAATTGCTCCCTCGAAAATAAAATTTTTACAAATGATTAAGACACATAGGAATAAATTCCTTCTTCGACCAATAGAAACATGCCTTTCAACTAAACTTTCAAGAAGGCTTTTGATACAACAATACAATGCACTTGCTAGCTAGGATGAGTGGTTAGTCTCACATAGACTATGAATGAGTCAAATGTCTTAAGATTATGGATGGAGATTTGGTGTATAGTCTTGTGATCCTACATCATTGGTTCATTATTGTTCCATGAAACTTGAAATTTCTCTAAAAATGGTATTTAAGCCTAGCTCAATTTGGTGGATGAGGGAGTGACAATTTGGTAAATTGAATCATTAGTATCAAAAGTCTTCTTTTACCTATAGTTAGGAGGCGGGATTCATTGGTGTTTTTTTTTTTTTTGACAAAAAAAAAAATCAATTACATTTAGACACACATATATCAATGAGAAAAATTTAAAGATAAATAATTTAATATCATCATCTAATATTAATCAATTCATATATCTTTTAATTTATATAATGTGAGAGACTCAACTTTAAAAAGATATTATTGAATTTAATTGTGAATTGTTAGTCTCTTAATATCTATCAACAAACTAAATATCGAATGTATAAAAGAAGTAAATCATACACTTAATATCTGAAGAAAAAAAAATTGTCAAGTAGTTTAATGCTAAGACTCACAAAATTGAATATGAAGAAACGTGAAATTTAGAGTTTGAATCTTGATCACTCTAATAATATCTCTGATAGCTACCATTTGAGCTACATTTATGATACAATATCTAAAGTATTTAAATGATCAAACATGAACTAGCAAACCCCATAAATTATTTGTCTAGAAGTTCTAGCTCAATTGACAAATGTCGAAATTGTTAGGTCGGATGTCGTGACCTGGACGTGAACCCAGAACCTCACAGTTGTGTGTGAGTTTAATTTCAATGGATTATCACTTCGTATAAGACAAAAAAAAAAAAACCATCAATTATTTATATATATACTATTCCATTCTTTGATCCAAATTTATAAAATTTAATAAAATAAAAATCATACTTATATAATTTTTTAAATTTTATCTTTAGTTGAATAGTCCTATAAAATGTACCAAATAAAGAATAGTCTTATTGATGTCGACCTAAATCCCTAATGTTATCAAGGCCTTCTAGAAGCCTTTACAAAACGTACTGTAGCATATTTGTTCCACTCTCTTTTTCTTCAACAGACCCCACGTGGCAAACCGAAATTACCCTTATACCCCTAAATCTTTTTTCATTCTCTCTTTTCATTGACCTCTATATAAACATTCTCACCACACAATGTTTCATCGCATAACATAAAAAGATCTATCATTTCGTATTCCCATTTTACCCCTCGCTTATTGTGATTCTCCGGTTCAATTTTCCGATGACGGCAACACTCACTGTCGGCGGTTTCTCCGCTGTCCAACCACTCCGATTCACCGAAAATTCTTCCCCTTCCACCTCCACAAGGCTCATCAAGCAGCAAACTTCCAATTGCTCAAATCGCCGCCGGATTTCAATCCGAGCAGTAACGGCGGTAGTCGAGACACGGCGGCCGGCGACGAGTCTCTACGAAGTTCTACGTTTAAAGCCTGGTGCATCTCCTACTGAGATTAAATCAGCTTACCGGAGTCTGGCGAAGGTTTACCACCCCGACGCGGCGGCGAAGCGGTTGCCGGAGTGTGGTGACGGGGACTTCATCGAGATTCGCAACGCTTACGAGACACTTTCCGATCCATCAGCGAGAGCGATTTATGATATCTCACTGATGGCGGCACACAGCGGAAGGAGCCGGCGGTTTACGGCAGCTCCGGTGACACAGAAACGGCATTCTGGATATTATAGTAATCGGAGATGGGAAACGGACCAATGTTGGTAGAAAGCGTTTAACTTGCTTCGGATATAAACAAAGAACTTCTTCACAAAAAAAAAAAAAAGAAAGAAAACAATGAAGAAAAAATTAGGAAATTAGAAAGAGAATTATGAGGTTTGAAATTACTACTATACAAACATTAGCTAGAGCAAAGTGAAAAACAAAAAACCATGGAGATTTATGTCCCTTCTATTTGTGAGAATGTAAATGTTTTTTTCTCTCAAATTTTCTTTTATGGGATATCTTTTTTTTCTGTTCTTTTTTGCTTTAGAAAAGCAAAGAAAAAGAGAATAATTGAATACATTATTAACTTAGTTTATAAATTATCACTCTCTTTTTAATTAGTTTAATCTCTAAACTATATAAGCAGTAATTAGACTATATAAAATTTGCCAATTGAGTTCTAAAGTGTATGTGAATTTGTCAATTAGTCTCTAAAAATAGCAAATCAGTGTGTCACTTTGTATATTTGTTGAGTTAAACCTATTGGACATTTTAGAATAGGGAAAAGAGGCGGTAAAAATGAATAAGAGTGTTACCGTGTTGGTTCGTCAAACAATTTTTTTTATTTTCTACTATTATTAGTAAATTTGGTTTCGCCACATTCGAGAGTAATATTAATCTCACTTGGAATCTCAAAATAAAATAAATTGATTGGGGGATTATTTAGTAAAAAAGAAAATTGTATTTTATAATAAGTTTTTAACACAATTAAAGTGTGTGCGCCTTTAAGGTAAATAATTTGGACTTAAACAAGCAGAGTCGAGGGAATTCACTCTCACGTGAACATATAAAATGACAATAAAAAATTAATGACTCAGCAGAAACTGTAAATATAGTGCTAAACCGTTGATCTCTTTCTCTCTTACTCAATTGTCATGCAAAATTCAAGAACGGAAAGGAACAACGATAACAAATTCAAATTACCAAATTCGATGCACACAATTCTCAATTGTCTTGACATGTAAACCTTGATATCACATAACCCTTTTTTAAAACGACAATGTAACATTTAAGAAGAAAAAAGAGACATGCAAGCAATGATCTTTCTTCTTTCAGTGGGGTCCTCTTCCTCCGTGGACTTCCAAAACTCTATTTTAATTAACTCCTCCATTGACTTGTTAATGATGCATTGGGGGTCCTATTCAACTTATTCTTACTTAATTGTATCCAAATATAACTTTTTTTTCACATTCAACTCACTTTTAACTAAAATCAATTTTACAAAATTATTCCCACATGTATTATGATGCATTGTTGCAAACGTTGTTAGACAAAAATTGAACTTCCTCCTCTTCATCCATACTGAACTTGAAGCTGAAACAGAGTCTAACTTGAGACAGAAAAGAACAATGAGGTGGTGCATATTTGACAAAATAAACTTTACCTATTTTGACCCTTTAAATGAAACTCACAGCTTTGTACAAAATTCCAATCGTATTTAGAAGTGTTCAAATAACAAATTTGCACATTTCTAGAAATAAATCATTTACATGTCGTAAGCATAGAGTTGATGACATGCAATAAAAGACGGATACTTGAAAGATCGGATCCAGAGATTGAAGGCAAGCTGCGTTGATGAGTCAGTATCTGATAGACTTGCTCGAAGATGGGCCGGACGTGCATTGTTATCATGGGATCTGAGGGATTTATGGCAGTAGACACGTCTGTCATCCACACAACCTTTCGGGACATGTCATTGTTGATATCACACGCCAACTGCTGCAAAAGGGAAAGTAATACACCTTGGCTTAAGGGTAGAGGAACCATTGACAAAAGTCCATGTAAATCAACCTGCACAGCAGAAATGAAGTTATTTACTCTGGTCAGTTACACATACAGAAGAACACCATTCCCTGAAATAGGGACCGGTAAAACGCTGCAAATTAAGTCAATGCTCTCATAATTAAGTTTAATTTAATTTAACCACACCCTGACAAATACTCTGATAGTGCACCAAACTAACCCCTTGTCCTAACATGATGTAGGATCTATTTGTATATTAGCAATAAGGTGTAAAGAGAGTTTTCCTCAAGAACTCCGCAACAAAAGAAAATGTGATAGGCCGAGTAATTTTAATTCGAGTTCGGAAGTTAGCGCCTAGTGGTGTCTCCTAGGGTCGGGTAGGGATTAACTCTAGTGGGTTTAGCGGAACATTATTGATGTATGGGTGGTTTGGGGGTTTGATTAGGTGATGGTAATTGTGTTATATCACATTACCTTTGTTGTATGTTCCACGACAATTCCTTTCACTTCTTGTGGAGGAGTTGTCTTTAATAAAATTTAGCCGTTTCAAAAAAAAAAAAAAAAATGTGATAGGGAGAGCAGGATGATAACGATTGACAGTAATCCTGTTTACAATTCATATACATGCAACAGATCACATATAACTAACTCAAGTTGAATCAGATTGCAAACAACTGACATCAGATTTTACACAACTTCCTTTTCTGAAGGTAGTGTGTTTGGTTTGGTTCATTCTTTTAGAAGTGAGGGAGCAAAATCACTCCTTGCTCAATATTGGCTCCCCTCCAATATTGGGGAAGATTTGAAATGATATGTATTTGTAAAACTTTAGATGATTGGGTAAAATGTCTATTGATATCTTACAAAGAAACACGTTCCAACAGGAAAGACATGTCTTTAAATTAGAAATAAAGAAAAATGTGTGACATATGTCACATACCTGAGAACATAACCAAGATACAATAGATACATCACTTCTATGCAGTGCTGCAACAAATGCCTCCTCATATTTCCGTTCAGAAATCAACCTGGCTAGCTCCTTCGTGGGATCTAGTGGTGCCTCGACCTGATTTGCATAACAAAATTGCAATAGCCATTATTACCATATATAAAGTCACTAGTATGGGCATCTGTTTATCCCTATCAACAGCAAAGATTAGCAATAGTTAGCCAAGTTCCCAACCTTTTCATGAAGTAAAGGACCGTTGTTCAGCTGGATGGGCAGAGTACTCAATGTGCCCGAGTTTGTTCTTGAGGTTGCAAGTGCCATTAGCTTTCTCTGACCCTCAAGCACTTCTCTACTCAAGGTTTGAGTAACAGATGAGGCTGAATTAATGGAATCCTGTGAAAATCATCAAGAGGAATACCAACATTGAGATACGAAGACATTGGCAAAACCATATAAGAATATCGTGTTCAAAATGATTATCTAGATATCACTCGAACTCAATCACTTATATTCAGTTCGTAAGAAATATGTCACTTTGAGTATAAACTAAGAAACTAAAAAGTTTTTAAAAATAATAATCTAGAAATAAGAATCAAGTACACAACAATACATCAAACAGAGCATGAAAGTCAGCAAACTTCGCTTAGTATGCCGGTGATATGAAGACCCTGGCACACTTGACAAAAGGCAAGGCATAAATAGATGAAAATTTTATAATTGTAGAATATCTGTTTCAGTTATAACTGGATACTGATCCTTTCTTGTTCCAAGGAGGATATATCCCCATGTTCTCTCATTCACTGTACGGCCATACATAGAGAGAGAGACACAGAAGAAACATGGGTAACAGAGCATCTCCAAACAAAATTAGCCTACATTAAGGGTAAAGAGTGTCAACCTTAGCCTACATTAAGCCAAAATTATTCATTCTTGTTGTAAAAAACCATACAATTAAGCAGCATCTATATCCACGCCATCAGGGTATAATGTTGTGAAATTCAAATCATTTTCATTGTTTACCCATGCCATTAATCTCTCTGATAATCTTCCTTGACTCGTTAAAATATCCAAATCTCCCATGAATAACTTTTTTAAAATGCTGTGAAATATCTGCCCAAAAGAAAAACAGGTAGCCACAAGACTCCAAATGAACAAAAGTACACTTGGTTACTCACCCTTAGTGTCATTGCCAATGAAGTAGGACCCGATTCAAGACGTTGCTGAACTGCATTTGAATGTTCAGCCATGCCTTTCTGGAATGTAGTATCCACTTGTTCAAACATGGCTTTGCAGGACATCTCAAATGCAGGAACCACAGTTGTTTCAAAACTGGACTTGAGTGCATCCTACATATGAAATTATTTCACGCTTATGAACAAAAACTACCTCATGGAATCAAAAATAGCACTCACTCCAACAATAAATTAATACAAAATTCCACATATTTAAACTGAAAACAAGATATATGACATACCTGAAGCGCCTGTTTGGCAGTTGTCTGAAACTGTGCTTGAATTTGCCTAGCTACGGTAACTTCGAGTTTTGAATTAACTGACTTATCAAGTTGATTCACTGCCTTGTCGCCCACTCCTCTCTATCGCATAAAATGCTAATTAGATCCCAGCAAGAAAACTTCACTGTATTCATTCTAATTTCTACTATTGTCGAAAATAAATCTAATTTCTACTCAATATAAAGATCAAAGATAATGTACAAACCTGGAAGGTTTCCACTATAGTAGAGGATATTATTTTCTCAATAGCAGGAGACATTGAACGAATTACAGCTTGCCCAACTGAACCCATTTCCTTCTTTACAGTTTTCTCCAATATTGACGGTAGATCTTTGTTCATGAAGTTAGTAATCAAACCTGTTGTAACCTGTTGGATACGATCTCGCAACAACTTTTCATTTTTTGCATTCTCCTCTTGAATTCTAGCCCACAGAGCATCGGCATTGGACTTGACAGCTTTTTCCATGCTTTTCCCTAGGACAGCCTCAAGCCTTTTGCCCTCTTTTGTAACTGGAGCTGCAACCATCATCGTCATTTGTTTCTGCATCTCCTTTTGCATTGTCAATAACTGCCAAATAAGAAGTCAAAAGATTATTGATGAGCAAAGTTTACAACAAATATACAAAATACAATTCAGTAATGTAACTTGAATATATTCTGTTTCTTGTTAGCCATTGAAAAAGTAAAAAAGTTGGTATGTACAACATAGCAATTTACGTTTTTCTAAAGGGTATTTTCAAACAAACAGGCACTTCTAGAGAAGCTAAAGACTCTAGCAACTAAAGAGAAAAACGGGAAAACAACGATTTTCATATATTTCCAAGTGGCAACTTCACGAACATTTCAGAAAATGCACAATTAAATTTTTTGGAGAAGAAGAAAGTCCACAATTAAATCAAGCCCTTAAGAATGCAAAGATGGGAAGTTTTCTTTGGGAAAAATGTACTTATTGTAGTTTTGCATTTTTACTTATTAATAACAGCACTGTCACAAAAGTCCATCTAAATACATAATGCATTAAAAAATAGTGCATTTACTAGTTGTGCTTCGTGAACAGTAATAAATTCTTGAGCAATCACCTGATTGATAGACTCTTGCATTGCCATAATTTGAGGCAAACCATTTTCTGTAGATGGAAGGTTTGAAATTCCATTTGGTTCATTGGATGAATCAGTTGAATTGCATACACTTGGAGATGGGGAAGACGGACCTGATGGTTGAGAATTTTTACCCTTTTGTCTCTTCCCTTTTGCATTAGATGCAGGTGATGGTGGTACTACCACGGATGTAGATGAGTCAGAAACCTTTTCATGTACATCTTTTGGCAAGTCTTGAAGTCTATCCTCGCCTGCATTAGAAGGTTGGGCCAGCGAGTCCCCTCCAGTAGAAACGTGTCCAGTTTGCTCTGTAATGTAAGTCTCCCCACCTATTGCACCACATTCTCGGGCCATCTCAATGCCAAGATCAGAGGCCTGAGAGCAAAAGAATTTTTCTTTGCCATCAGAAACAGGGTTTTGTTGTGGCACCTGCCTTCCAAATTCATCATTTTGATAAGGCCTTGCCTCACCAACCACTTTCACTTCTACTTCGGCATTACCCACATCAACCACATCCTGGATCTTTGTTTCTACCTCACTCATTCTATCGATCATATTAGTCTCAGAGGAGGAACTGGCTTTTGTTATCTCAGATGGTGTAACCAGATGAGTTGGTTGCTTAAACATGACAGAAGGGTTAAGTACACTTGAAATGTCATCCTGTTTGATTTTCTTTTCATCATTCTTTAAATCACTATTCAATTGGTCGGACAAGTTCCTGTGAATGGTATCCATTTGTCTTTCAACTGAATAGTCATTAAGAGCTTGGTCCCCAAAATGATCACTCAAGTTAGATTGTGGACTCCTGAAATCAGAAAGCTTCCTGGACAACCTTGGGCTCAAAGGAAGAGGTGGAGAAGGAACACAAACAATATCAGCATCACTACTAGAAGGAGCCAACGTAACAGTTTTAGCTTCAATATTTGAACTGCTGATTTCTCTAGAAATGGGTGCCTCAATATGACCCGAGCTTAAAGGATATCTTGCCGCAAGACCACTATCAATGCTACTTGCTTGCATCATTGTTTTGGGAGCAGAACTGGGTAAAGACGTCTCAGTTGTTCTACCTGCGGACGATTCTAAAGAGGCGAATCCTTCAGCAGTAATTACATCTCGGGAAACACTGGAATCTGACTTATCTAGTCCCACATTTTCCGATGGTGGAGGCAAGCATTGTGCTAAATCCAAAGCATACTGCTGAATAGCCAGTGTCTGAACACAATAAACCTGAACAATATGTTCGCCGTGAGGCAAAATATCACTTGTTCCAGTAAAACTAAGAATGGGCATTGTCACAGTAAACTCGGCTAAATAATCCATGCGAGTTGATTCGGGATTAGGACCATATTCTAAGTGCACAGCATATATAGCATTCCTCTGGGCATTTGCAAGTAAAAGCAGACCTGCATGAGGCAATGCTGCAACTTGATTAAAGAATGCATCCTTTAGAGTTGGCTTAGCTGAACTATTCAACTCCAATGTCTGAGTGCATTTCCAGGATTCAGTATCACTTGGGAGCAGCCAGCCTTCTTCACTTGTCGAGACCCAGACCTTCACTTCCCGGTTTTGTGGTCCCTACAAGTTGGTTAAGTAAAAACAAGTAAAACAAACATGTCAAGAATAGTGTAATATGAATGACGTTAGCTCCATGGGGGAATAGTTGATAATAACAGTACGGCCATGTGCCACTTGAAGAAAAAATAACATACTTTTATACAATACTCAGGTATGCTATAGTGAATAGGAATGGTCTTTGTCCCAAGAAAGACAAATTCAGAGACCTGGCTTGCTAAATTTTAGAAATTTATCAACACACTTACCGCTGTGATAAGGACAATATGACCAGGCTGGTGGGGAGCAGTAAAAAATGTAGCAGAAAAAACGGGATGCCCATCATGTGGCCTCAAAATAGCAAGTGGTTTTGTCTTCCGATCTTCCCATATTTTTATCTGTCACATTTGATTATAAAAGACAAATATGATTAGGGCATCTATTACAATTAAACTAATAATAAAAAAAACAGGATACAGGCATGCATATTGTATAAGCACAGTACACTCGTTTGAGACTAATCAAATTAATGAAAAAGAAGGGGATGTCGTTTTCTCCCAACACTTCTTTCCAGAGATTTTCCAAACGATCCTAGTCTGTTATGTAACTTTGAAAGAAGGTACAGGGTTGTGTTGATTTAAAATACAATAAATTTTAAATTAATAATATCCCACATTTTACCATGATTCATATATCTTCTCCATTCTTGTCCTCACTAGTTTTTCTGTCATTATTATTAAGTCAACTATATTTATATTGTTTTTTCTGTCCATTCTTATCTTTCATCGTATCCAATGCCATATATCTTTGTTAGATTTTCTAGTAAATATATTGCAACCACAGATGTTCAAAGAACATTCATGCCACTGCATTATTTAATATCATCACCGAAAATGCTTAAACAAATCTTTTAAGGTTTCAACCAAAAAATGAATCAGAATGAAAAGAAAAAAGAAAAACAAATGTTGCAGTTAGTTGATATAATTAAAATAAGAAAATACAAACCGTGCCATCCTGTGATGCAGATACCAATCGATTTGTCATCCATTGGCACATTGACAAATCAGTGACCTCCCCATCATGTGTTCCTACAATTTGAACCCCATCAATGAGCTTGTCAAGAGGACATTTCGGAGGATCTTCTGCCACGAAGGCTTCACCATTTCCAACTTTTGTAGTGTCAATTCTCAGAACATGTCTTCCCATACCAACTATCAAAATCTCCTGTATGAGAATGTTGAATTAATATAACAAGAATACAGGGGAGAAACTAAAACCATTGCTTTTGGGTTTGAGAACAACAAAACGGATAGTATGAGACAATTACTTGTTTGTGGCAGTGCCAGCAAATTTGAGGATGCTCAACTTTCTCCTCTCCTACTATTTGAATAGCAATAACAATATTAGCAGTAATTTGAGGCTTATCTTCATCATCAGGACCTTCAGAAATTTTCCACACAAAGACACGGCCATCTGTGCCAACACTGTAAAAAAAGCAGCATGTTCCCATAATCCATAGACAACCAAACCTAACCATTAAATAATTCAGGCAGAAGAAAATACCTAGCCAGCAAATGAACATCTTCAGCAAAGAATGCCAAATCTGTGACCCTCTGAGAAGAATTAAGAAAAATTAATTAACTAGAGGATAAATCAATTAGCCTTGTAGTGTTTTTTCCAAATAACATGCATTAACATTGCAATTGCATTATAGTTGGAGATAACGAAACAAAGCCAGTAAAAAGCCTTTCAATAAGAGAACTCTGCTATAGTTAACAAAACACAAAGTTGCCTTTGATATAGAATTATAGGAGCACTTCAAATAAGCAAGATAGCAAAAAGCCTTTCAACAAGTAAGAAAACTCTGCTATAGTTAACAAAACACAAAGTTACCGTTCATATAGAATTATATGAGCACTTCTAAATAAATTTCACCAATAAGCAAAGAAATGCCAGTGAGAAAATCTATCATCACGTGCTACCGCATCAATTGTCTTATCTGTTATTTTTTGTCCTATGAATTTGACACTCAAGAAAATAATGAAGTTGTCATCAACATAATACCTTATGACCAGGATTACGTTTCTAATTTATATTCATTCCCCTCCACACAACATGATTGGCAAAAATAATTCCAAATGCTAAAAATTAAACTTAAAACTCAAAAATAAACACTAAAATCTTGTATGTTAGGAACATAAAAACAAAGCTTTCTCAAAGCATCCATAAAAACAAAGCTTTCTCAAAGTATCTTTTTATCTTATCAACAAATAGCATTCAACTATTTCTCAAGTTCATCACACTTAATAGTTTTTCACCTCTCCTACCCATTACCCACTTTGAAGAACTTAAATAAGCTTAACTTGTGACATAAGCAATAGTCGAAGTGCTTCAAATAGCTTATAAAAGTGTTAGATATATCCACAAACTCTTTTTCACCTTATTTCCAATAAAGATATCAAGCAGCTTATAAAGAGTATATAGTCTAACATCATTTTTTTCTATATACATAAGCATCTAGTCTAGTTAACCTGTTACTATTAAACACTACATTGTTTCATTCAATTTTCCCAATTAGAAAAACATAACAAAGCTCTAACAAATGAATAATTGTGTGTTTGGTTTAGCTTTTGGAAGAGCCAAAAGCAATTCTAGAGGTGTATAATTGATTTTAGATTGATTTTAGATGTTTGGTTACTTTAAAGCATAATTGATTCTGCCTCCAGAATTGATTCTGCTAGAAGCTATGATTTGTAGCTTCTGGCTTTAAGTATGATTTTTACACTGAAATTTATTGTTTAACTCACTTTTACATAACTGTATCCAAACATAAATCAATTATGCTAAAATCAATTTTATCTAAAGCTAAACCAAACACACACTAAGAGAATGAACAAATAAAAGCAAACCTGAGTGTGTCCTCTAAGCAAAGATCTAACTGCAGTATGAATATTAAGCACCCTAATATTCCCCTGTTTCAACCCATAACATATATAAGACTTATTAACAGCAATCTGTCGACCCAAAACCGGATTAGGATCCGACCCATATTTCGTGATAGGAGCAACTTCAAGCTGAGGCTGAACTTCACCAGGCAACCTAACATCAACATCATACACAACATGGTCACCAATCAAATGCCTACCCTTAGGAACCTTACTACTCGGCAACCGAGTCAAAGCAGCCGCAGCAGCATTAGCCGCTGTAATAGCAGAAGCCGAGGGAGTAGTAAGCGGCAAAGGCGAATTAACAGGTTGCGGTTGTTGTTGTGGTTGCTGTTGTTGTGTTGGAGGAGGGGCGCTGAGAAGAGCCATGAGACGAGCACCGGCGTTTGGATTGGAAGGTGGAGGAATAGGTTGAGGTTGAAGAGGAGGAGTAGGGAATGAAATTGAACGGTGGTGGATTGGGAAATTGTTTTGGTAGTGATCGTAAGGGTAATTGTTGTTTGGGAAAGGTTGAGGAGGGAAAGGACCGGTGGGAGGAGGGTAAGAAGAGGAAGAAGACGGTGGTGGAGAAGGAGCAGAAGGAGGAGGGAAAGGAGAAGAAATGTTAGGGTTAGGGTTAGGGTTTGGGGGATTGAAAAAAGAGTGCATATCGAAAGGAGTTGGTGATGGTGATTGATTTGGAGCAGCCATCACCAACAGATTGAAATTGAATTGAAATTGATGATTGATTGATTGATTCAATCAATTTGCGATGAGATTTGGGAATTTGTGGAGAGATTCGAGATTCAGAGAGAGAGAGATCTGATTGTGAAAGGGGGGGAAGATGAGGAGATGATGGGGATTTTCAGAATTCCAAAGAAGCGGCACGATGAATACACTAAACTCAACTGAATCACTACTTCGATGATTTTCTGCACAAAATTTATTGTTTTTTGCTTTTATGTATTCCTTTTTTTTTTTTCTTTTATAGTTTTTTATTAATTAATAAATATCCTTTTATAATTTATTTGAATCTAAATTTTTACCTTTTATTTACTTGACTTAACCATCACAAAGTAAAAATATACGTAATAAAAAATAGTTTTATGATTTTTTTTTTATAGAGAAAGGTTTAGTGTTAGATTTGAATATGAGCCAAATTAACAATGATGGATTAAATGGGTCAACCCGCAAATTAGAGGATTTATTGTCCGTTTGAATTAACTTATTTTTGAGTTTATACAAACAGTTTATGCAATATAAATTATGTTTTATGTTATTTTATAAGTTCAAAATAGTAAAAGTTGTATTTTTAAAGTTATTATTTTATCATAAACTATCTCGACAAACTTATAATAATACATAAAAATTGCTTAAAAAATAAGTTAATTCAAAGAGACCCGCCTAACTTATGGCTTTAGCGGTTTAACCCACACAAGTTAATCAGGTTGAGCGGACATAATCTGCACAAACATTATACTCTCAAAGTGTTTAAGAATAGTCTCAAAGTTGCGAGCACCAAACTTGACTAAATAATCTACACAAACATTACATTCTCAAATAATATATAAACAAATTTGAATCTCCCATCTCTCGCAAGGAGTTTCTCAATATCATGGATGATTGCCGCATAAAGTGAGTTATTCTAAAAACTTACTTATTCTTTTCATTAATTATTTTTGGTAATTCTTAGTAATGATTGCATTTATCAATTCTCTACTTATAAGTTAGAACATTTATACATTTTAACAAATTAACAAATGAGCCACTCTAATGAGTTTGTCTAAACCCTTCTAAAATTGGTAACTTCTAAAATATCTCACATAACTTGGACATATAAGGCTTAACATATTTAAGTCGTAACATTAACGTTTCGCCATTTTTGCAAACACAGACAAAGTGGAATTTGAGAGTCAAGAAAAAGAAAGACCGGAAAATCATAGTGTTAGGTAATCTAATTAGAGAAAAGGAAAATGCTAAATAGTGCTCCCGGGGCACTGGTTAAGGATACCAAATATAGTATAATAACCTTGGAATTTGTGTAGTCAATGTATTTATAATATGAATAATGTTATTTTCAATGCAAAAGTTACTCTTTTTGGCTTATCAACTCTTTTTGGCTTCTTAGAGAAAATCAAATTCATCGCCAAATCCACATAAATAAGGTTCACTTCCACTTCGACCTATTCATTTGTGGTGTGCAAAGTGTTGGACATGATGTTTATTATATGATGATTGCTATTTTCCTCCCTTAATTGCTCAAAACTCTCTCATACAAATTGGTGATACCATATTGGAACCTTCAACTCGATAGGCTAAAATGCACCCTGCCCCAACCAATTTTTTTATTATTTTTACACCTACACGTAATTTAGAAACTGTTAGTTACAATGATCGGGAGATAGAATCTGGTAGGTATGCAATCCAAATTGTTCAAAAGACATATTCTTCAACAATCAATCTCATTAGCTCCTTCAAAAGTTTTACACAAAATTTGCGTTTCATTATGCAATCCTTCCATCAATTTGTTTTTCCTTCAGCATTTTCATTTAAAATAATAGCCAATGTGGACTTTCAACCATCATGTCCCGGTGTTATGATCCTAGAGGCCCAATCACGTCAAGCCCAAAAATGAAAGGAGTGGTGACTCATTTACATTTTACAATAAACTTGTTAGCATTTTGTTATAAAAAATCGTGACAGAAAAGAGGGGCAAAGCCCCAAGAAAAAACTATGAAACCATAAGGACGTTCTGAGGCTTGCAAGCTCCAGATATGTCATCAAACAACATCCTTTGAAGCTCGCCAGAGGAGTCTCCAAAATATAAAAATTCACTGAATCCCTTGAAATACTAAAGTTAGGTCAATTTGCACTTCAATTTCTTTCATGCATGGTGGATTTGGACAGTCCAACTAAAACTCAAAAGCTTGCGGATATGTCGAACTAAAGTAGGAATAATCACATTAAACTTGCAACTGTCATTAATCATATAAATGAGACTTTTTTAGTTACTTTCAACTATAAGATGGGTGGTATTCTTCCTCCCAGCCGTGTCTAGACCAAGGTACATTCCCCACATCTCAGCTTGAAAAACATCACACATTCCAATCTTTCTAAGGTAGCCTTTTATCCATTTGCCATCAGAATATCGAAGAAGTCCACCGCACTCCGCACGAGTACATGCTCTATTCCAAGCTCCATCATTGTTGAGTTTAACCCATCTAATATTAGGTCGCTTCCAACCAATGTATATAGTTTCATCTTGTCTAGGTCTTCTATACATCGAATGCATAGTATTGTCTTCGATATCTTTAGTGAACTTTTGGATCACCAATGTTGGGTTGGGCGGTCTTTGAAAGTCAGCTTCAAGAATAGTTTTATACCGCTGCGTCCATAAATACCAACAAGCCGTTATGAAGGTAGATTTCCAAGTAGTTGGGTTATCTTCAATCCCTAATTTATTGAGGTTGTTGAAGATTCATTCCCTGCAATCAAATGAAAAAAAAAAAAGCTACATAGTTAGAAGACAAGTCTGATCCATACATGGTTGGCATAAATGCAATTACAAAGGACTTGTTTCGTTCTCTATAGCACAACATAGACATCTAGGGGAGATACCAACCCCCCACTTGTTTCTCCGAAAGTTGGTAAGAATCCTTCCATGTGCAGCCAACCAAATAAAAGTTTGAATACGATGCAGACCCATACAATTCCAAAGCGTCTTTCAATCCCCTTTCGCACTCAAATATGTCACATGCTGTCAATTGTAAGCACTTTGAAATGTAAATTAATGTGTTAGTTCTTTTCCAACCAACACATTCTTGACCATCATAGTCTGAAGGGCTGATAAAGCGAAAATTTGATTAACAATGTTCCTTGGCAAATTGTCCATCAAGAAGGAACAATGAAATTTAATATATTTAGAATTTAATACAGTTAGAAGGAAAAATAACATATTTAACCAAATATTAAATAAAATTTATTTAGAAAATAAATAAAAAGAGATTCATAGGGCTTAACTCAACCGACAAATATTAATATTATTAAATTGAATGTATTCACTCAAGTTTAAGGACTCGTTTGAATTGACTTATTCTTGAGTTTATGTGAAATATTTTATACAAATAAATAAGTTTTTGGGTCCGTTTGGATTCAATTTATTTTTAGCTTATAAAAATAGCTTAGGTAAATATATATACTTTTATGTTGATTCATAAGTTTTTTATCGACACAAATTGTATTTTTATAAGCTATTTTATCATAATCTATTTTAAAAATCTTATAATAATACATAAAAGTTTATTTATTTACATAAGTTGTTTCACATAAACTAAAAAGTAAGTCAATTCAAATAGGCCTTTTATGTATTATTATTGACTTTTCAAAGTAGTTTATCATAAAACAAATTATAAAAATATATATTTTTTATCAATGAAAACTTTTAAATGAACATAAAATTTTATTTATTTGCAATCTTGCATAAATAATTTTTCATAAGTTTAAAAATAAGTCAAATTTAACCGTGTCATAAATCTGAATCTTTCAATTGTATGTAAGTTCTTCCGGTAGGGATCAATGATCATAACTTGGTCTACCCAAAAAAAAATGAAAAGATTATATTGGATTTGTTTTTTCTTTTTTTGTTTGTTTTGTTTTTATAATACTATTGGATTATATTTGATTTAAAATTTAAAGCAAGGATTAGATCAAAGATTTGATCATTCAACTTAACTTAAACCGAACCCCTTCAACAAGTAACAATAATAATCTAAAAGAGTTAAAAAGCTTAGTCTTCCAATAGTCTTTACTTTACCACTTTAACCAAACCTCGTATCTTGTCTCTCTCGTTATTGTTCTTCAACCCTTCAACAACAACATCGTCTCAATTCAACATGAAGATCACTGTCATGACTTCTGATGAACAAATCCTCTCCTTGGATGTCGATCCTCATGAATCTGTAATCATCAAAGATTTTCCCTTTTTTTCTTTTTTCTTCATATTTCTATTTTATTTATCACTGATTTTTATTTCAACCCTTTTAGGTGGAAAACGTTAAGGCATTGCTTGAGGTTGAGGTGAGTGACTTCTCCATTACCCATCTCGTTTTTCACCCTAAAAATTCAATTTTTTTATTAAAAAGTTTACTGTTTTTTGTTAATTTTGTTCAAAATTAATGTTGCTGGCAATTATGAGTGATGGGTCATACATTTATCATGATTATATTATTATTAAACCCTAGAAATAAGATCCCATATGAGATGAGTATATCTTTTTTATTATATTGATGGTTGATTCATCTGTTTAATTGATATTGGATCTGATATGGTTTTAAGGTCCGTTTGGATTAGCTTATTTTTGAGCTCATATAAAACAACTTACGCAAATAAATAAGCTTTTATGTATTATTATAAGCTCGTAAGGGTAGCTTATGAAAAAACAGCTCATGAAAGTACAATTTTCGTTAGGAGAACTTATAAATTAACATAAAACTTACTTATTTGCATAAACTATTTTCATAAGCTCAAAAATAAGCCAATCCAAACGGGCCCTTAATTTGCGCGTGTATGTTTTTAACGTTTTTGTGAGGGTGTATGTTGTTTATGTGGTTGGTTTTCTTATTGTGTTTGTTTGTTGATAAACTTTTGTTTATGAGAAGACAAGTGTGCCTCTTCAGCAACAACAGATTCTGTTCAATGGGAATGAAGTGAGCAATTCTCAGAAATTGAGTGCCCTTGGTGTTAAGGATGATGATTTGCTAATGATGACCGTCTCGTCTGGTACTGGTGCTGGTGCTTCTAGGTATACCTTTTTGATCGATGTTACATTACACCCCTGTGAGATTGTTTACCTATATTCTCAAAATCAGTAAATTTCCTCGTCCGGTTTATGCATCCCTCCAAAAATATGAGATGGTTGGAATGCTTGCAAGCTGTTTGGTTGTACTTATATGTAGTGTTGTACAATAGTAGCCATAGAAGCACTATAGTGCTATAGCATAGCAGAATTTAAACAAATCGCTATTGTTCTACGATGCACTATTTAGTATGTGTTGTCAAATAATGGCCATAGAGAATTTAAACAAACAGCCCTTTTCCCCGATTGACAGCACTGCTTAGATGGTACTTATGAACTAACCTAGCAAGACATGGTGAACTTTAGAAGTTAAAGAATATGAAGATTTTCTGGGACTTGACTATGATCTTCAACTCATGTTAATTGATGTGATAAGTTGATATTTCACAAGTGATATAATTATTTGACTAACTGCATTGTTCGATAGGTGACCATACAAAATATGTGTTTTAGCTCAGCTTGCTCCGTATTCCATCCTTTTTTGATAATAGTCTAATCATGTCGGTTCACTAACCTATTAGTCTATTACTCATGAACTTCTAATGCATTGCCAAATAGCTTGAGTTGAATTGGATGCAATTTATATAGGGAATCTGTTAGGAATATGCATGAGTTTTAAAATCAAGTGTTACTTTTGCAATTAATGAAGTGGAAGTCTGGAAGATGCTTAATTGGTGCCACTTGAAATAGGGACTATCATAGAGTTTTTAGATTAGAACACTCTTTATATAATTTGTTTTGTTTATCTCTTTCACATATCATCCATGTAATATGAAAAAATTTGATGAAAATATCAATAATTTGATAATTTTTGCGATGAATTTAAATCATTTCAGTGGATCTACCAATGATTTGAGCTTCAATACTGATGGATCTGCTATAAACCCTGGTGCTTTTCAGCAGCACTTTAGACGTGATTCTAATTTGATGGGTCAGCTCTTTCAGGTAAGTTGATGTTTCTTTATAAAGTTTTTAAGTACATGATTCTTATGCTTAATGTAACTGTTGAAACATATTCCTTCCCTGTTGATTTTATACAAATTTAATTCATTTTCAAATTATTCGATATACTTTGACAGTTTTAGTCAATTTTAATGCTTGCCTGTTATGTTGTTCTTTCGTCTTGGTCGTCGACTATATTCTGACCGAATATATAATGAAACATACAGAATGACCCGGAGTTGGCACAAGTTATTTTGGGGAATGATCTCAATAAACTCCAGGAAATTTTACGATTGCGTCATCGCCAAAGAGATCAATTACGGCGTCAGAAAGAAGAAGAGATGGTAAGTTGATTGTATGATGACTATTTCTTCTCTTCATTTGTCAAGAGGTTCAATTGTATCATTTCAAGCTGCTTCATTTGTATTCCTTGCGCGTTTTCATTATTCTGTTATATTATCCTCATAAATAAGTTTGAATTTGTTTTTCCAGGCTCTTCTTTATGCCGATCCTTTTGATGTTGAAGCACAAAAGAAGATTGAAGCTGCGATCCGCCAGGTTATTTTTTATTCAGTTTTGTTAGACGTACAAACAATTTATTAGCGTCCACATAACATCTTAAGTATTTTGGGAATAACAGAAGCTGCTGTCCTCAATAACCACTGTTCATAATAATTGATTATGTTTGTTTTATTGTGAATAATGGAATTTCAACTAATTTTACAGAAAGGAATTGATGAAAATTGGGAAGCTGCACTCGAGCATAATCCTGAAGGTTTTGCAAGAGTGGTATATATGATTCTGTACCTTTTGTATTTTAATGCTAATAAATTTGTCATTTTTCATAATAAAATCCAATCTGTAATATTTCAGGTCATGTTGTATGTTGACATGGAGGTTAACGGCGTACCAATGAAGGTAAGTGGCTCTTCAAAAGAGCATTCTTCTTGAAGTTCAGGATTTGATGCTACCTATTGCAGTTTTTCTGGTCCTCTTCAATGACAGAAAGTTTTGTGAAATGGAACATGCATTTATTGGATTTTCACTTTGTTTCAGGCATTTGTTGATAGCGGAGCACAATCTACCATTATATCAAAAACCTGCGCTGAGCGTTTAGGGTATGCACTTCAATATGACTTGAACTTGCTTCCAAGACATCTATAAGATTATAGTATGATTAAATTTTCAGTACTAGCACATAGCAACGCAGATGCGCAATTGAGGCAGTAAAATTTGTCTTAATTGCTTGCATATTATGCTCTTTTTGTGAATTAAACATAAAACTGATAGTTCAGAGAGGGATTAAAAAATTAAAAGAAATTGGAGGCATGTAAGGAATATGCTATACGGTTTGGTATATGTATGCATTTTGTAATTGTTAAGCTTCCGAGTTATGCAATTAAAATGACCGAGGGTAGTTGCAAGATAAGTTCATGAATGCCTTTGAGGAAGATCAGTACTGCTCTCTAAACCATTGTTAGCTTTTGTATGTCTTAAGGGTCTCTCTATGTGGTTGACTGGTTCTTGAATAAATGATGTGCTTTATATTCTCTGTACTCATACTTCTATATAATAGTGTTTTGTGAGCTGCGATATTTCAGAATATATAATTATTTTGATGGTTGTGTTATCTTGTAGATTGCTGAGACTTTTAGATCAGCGTTACAAAGGAGTTGCTCACGGAGTTGGCCAAACCGAAATATTGGGTCGAATACATGTAGCTCCAATCAAGGTAATGTATTAACACATTTTGTGGATAGAGAGTTTGGTGCTCCTGAAGTCGTGTCACTTGTGTGTCTTATTGCTTTTTGGTGTTGGTAGATAGTAATGCTAATACGTTTAATCTACTTTGGAGATCAACCATGTAGCTCCATTCTTATGCTTATTTTTTTTTTTTGTCTATTTTGCGTTTCACTCCAACTTTCCTTTTGTGTCTGTATTTATTTCCTGTAGATTGGGAATATATTTTACCCTTGTTCATTCTTAGTGCTGGATTCTCCCAACATGGAGTTTCTCTTTGGGCTGGATATGCTCCGAAAGCATCAGGTACCATCCTCAGTTGAAATTTTGTATATCGTCACTTTCAGAAATTACACCAAACTGTTATTCTTATTGATGTGGCTCATATCTGCAGTGTATAATTGACTTAAAAGAAAATGTTTTGCGAGTTGGTGGAGGAGAAGTTTCTGTGCCGTTTTTGCAAGGTTGGTTTTCCTATCTGTGGATTTGTAACAATGGTTATTTTTTCTCAATAGTTTGCATAGTTCTCAACCCGACTTTCTTTTTGATTTTTTATATACTTAACCTTCTTGTTTTTTATGTTCAGAGAAAGACATACCATCTCGGTATTTAGATGAGGAAAAATATTCCAAGGAAGCTTCAAGCTCAGGAAGCCCACGCCCAGTAAGTATACTTTAACGATATGCTTTTCTTAAAGCGACAGTGTTGAAACTTTTACACTTTAATCTGAAAATATCGCATTGCTAGTTTTTTTTTTCCTTTTGGAATATTTTTTTGCATATTTTTATTTCACGGTTTCCTAACCAAAGTTTATTTTGTGCGTTCTGCAATATCCGTAATTTTTTTCCTGCATTTACATTATAAATGGAACATTTAATAAGATTGATTTTAGGCTTTCACTAGCCTTTTCCTTTTCTCTGTTCCATATGGGCAAACGTCATACATTAAGTGTGCCAATCGTGAAAAATAGTAATTTGTTCAAATTATGCCATGCTACCGTGCTATAGCTGCTGTTTGACAACATGTTTTATTAAATAGCGTATTAAGGAACTATAACGATATGTTCAAATCCTGCTATGCTATAGAGCTATAGCACTGCTATTTTTGACAATCCTGCACACTTTGATTGTTTAGTATTTAAAAGCAAGACAGTTATGGCTAATTCTGGTTTGTTTTGTAATTCCGTTTTGATGAAAAGAATGATAATGGTTTGTTGTGGCATTCTTTCAGGTTGCATCAGGAAGCAATAATCCGTCACAAGCAGGCGTGTCTTCTGGTTAGCACTAGAGATTGTTAAATATTTTAACTTGTACCGTGGGCGAAATCATTTTTATTTATTTTGGGATTAAAATATGCTTAAAATTCACTTTGTATTTGTCCTATTATGGAGTTCACTGGCTATAGACTTCCATTGAAATTCCACCGCACAATTTATTTAGGCTATCAATTCATCTTAATACTAATTACTCTTTCTTAGGATATTGCTGGTTAGGCTTATTAATACACAAAGTAAATGAGGGAGCAATTTATTTTGTAGAGCCTATATAATTAAATTTATTGTTTCCTATGTGAAAAATTCACATTTGTTGAACTGATCAATAAAAACGTGTTACTAACATGCTTTATTTTATTGTTTACTTATTTTTCAGGAGGAGCTTCTGGTGACCAGTCTAAGGTATGCTGAACTGTTTCATCTTTGTACTTAATTTGGCTATGCTATTGCTTTCATTCCCTTTAGAAGTATTTTTTTAGTGAACACAACTTGATCCTCCAAAAGTTAACCAAAAAAAAAAAAACTTGATCCTCCAAAGATCACTGCGTTATCATATTAATTCGATAATGTCACTATATTTGTTATTGTGGAGGACTTAAGTGGAAGAACGACAAAATCAAAAGCTATTTTATATTTTTGGAAAAACTAGTATTTGGTAAAAGTTAGTTTCTAGATCCAATTTTTTCAGATTCGAAAGGGAAACCTGGTTTTTAACACTGAATAATCCTTATTTTACAGTTAAACTTAAAACCTCGCTTCTTATTAATTAAATCTTAAATCTAGCTTGTTTGTGCTATATATGAATGAAGCACTTATTTGGGAGTAATTGTGTTAGTGTTTGTAAGTGTTTATGGAAGTAATTTTTTATGTCTCAAAGTTGTTTTTCAGCTTATTTTTATAAACTCATCCAGATAGCTCATTGTCATAGTTTACTCCTATTCCTTCGTCGGTCGTAGTAGAAACAACTTAAACGGTTAAATTAACTTGTGTATCTTAATGTTCTCTAAATTTATGATATATTCGCGATTGGAACATGTTTGATGTGTGAATCTTTATGCATGCAATGTGATAGTTTTTTATGAGTCAATAAAATAATAATTTCAGTTTGAAGGTTCTCTGATTATAGTTGGTTTGGTTTGTAGGATTCTGTGTTTGAAAGCAAAGTTGCAAAGCTTGTTGAGCTAGGATTTGAAAGACAAGCAGTTATACAAGCTCTTCAATTATTCAATGGCAATGAGGAACAAGCAGCTGGATTTCTTTTTGGATGATGAAAACAAGTTATAGACCTACCTGATTGATGATTACATTCACAGTTAACTGTTCATACTCTAAAGAATTTTTCTATTTGATTGATAAAACTAGTTTATTGTTTCTCAATGCTCATTTGGCTTATTTAAGCGGCTTAATATTCAATCAAAGTATTATTTCTTGTGCTTAGATATGCTGTTACAAAAGTATTTAGTTACTAACAAATAAAGCTTATTTTTTGTTTAAAATGATTTGGGTCTATTTATGATCATTAACATTAGTTTTTTTTTTTTAATCTTTTCAAATTTATTGCACTCATTAAAATCAAATTATTTCTCATAAGATACTTGGTGTGTTCCATCTATGATAGGCAAAAGTGATTATAGGTGAATTGATTTTGATTTAAAGTTTAACTTCAGGTGTTTTTATGTATGACAAAATTATTTTAAACTTAACCATACGAGGAGTAGAAACTCTAATAAAAACTTGTGCACTCTTTAATCAAGTGATTCAATTCAAGTGGATAATGAGCTTATCATAAGACAATTTGTCTTCTTCCCTCAAGAATATGCTAACACAAAAAACAAAACCACGTACAACTAGAAGTCATCTCGAAGAATTAATTTTATTCAAAAAATCTAAACACTGATATCAAAATTATTATATTTGTTTTTCCTTAATTTTTACCCAAGGAAACAGATACATCAATAAAAATATGAAAGCAAGATAATATTGGTGTACCCTTGCTTTACTATCACAACCTTAAAGTTTTGAAAAAAATAATAATATTTACTCTCCTTGATAACAGACATATAATTGTCGCTGACAGTCACATGTTTCACCTTCATCAGCCAAACAAATAGGAGTTATACAAAATCTCATCTCATCCCAACACAATTTTGAATATTTTAAAGAAACATCAATGTTACACTTGCATCTACTTGTAAATGACCTTTGCCACTTCACAATAGCCCCGAAAGCAATATTGTGAGGAGTCTAATGCAGCGCCAGCTATGCATTGCACCAATTGTGCAACAGTGTCTGCGCCGAACCACATTAGAGGTGTCCTCATGCATCTCGTACCACAATCTACCATTTCGAGACTTCCATATACTCCATATTGTGACAACAAAGACCACTCAAGTTCAGTTGTGAGCCTGACCATCAACAGAGCAGTGGCGTGGTGAACCGGCAAAAAAGGTTGGATATCATCCTACAAGCACTCACCTCCCAAGTCCCAACAAGCACACCAACCTCACAATAAAATGTAGATGAAAACTATCCTCTTCACCACTACCTAATTGGGACTGTGTCCATTCAGAACTTGTAGGGAAATATTTATGCCCTAGATTTCTTGTTTGAAGTTTGCCAATTTCAGAGCATTGTTTGCATTTTAACCTCTTTATTTTCTCTTTTAGATGCATCATCATTTTTCATCAAGACAAGCTACTAAATATCAGTAAATGTTGATAGCATTCGTGAGAACCTCTTTATAATATGTATAGGAAAAAAATAATTTAAACACTTAATTCTCAAAATATCATGCCATTTTTTTATAAACACTTCGCAGTTGATTGATTTTGCTGATGCTCTCCCTATCCAAAGGAAAAAGGAATTAACAATTGAAGATATGATAACACACTTCTAATACGAAGTTCAAAAGAAATAGTAATTTTGACAAGAAAATTCGAAGTTTGATATTTATGTAACAATCAATCAAAAAATATTCATAAATAACTCTATTTTATAACTTATCATACTAAGATCAAAACCTTTCTGCCATCTTAGAAGTAATAGCTCTCAATTTGGAATAGACCTTTGCTGCTGGTGATCCCATAATTAGGTAACAAAGACTATCCCTAGCAACCTTGATGTTTGCAAAAGATCCCAAAATGTGAATTTTGGTGTCAGCAATCACAATTCTTGTCTTTGTTGCATTCTCAATTGTAAACTTGGTTTTACCACCTTTTCCAGATAACCTTCCAATAGCACGAGACAAATGATTGCCTCGAAGTGTCTTGACATCCTTGATCTCAAAGGACTCAACATAGAGCTCATCCAAACGCAAAATAGAAACAGCATCTATGACATCAAAACCCAACATGAAAGCATGGACAAAATCAGCACATTTTTGCAGGTTACTGATGTCAGGAGTATCAGGCATTGTCTTTAGCTCAACTTTTCGACCACTCGTATTCATTCGGATGTCAATTTTCATCTGTTCATAAATGGGAGTATAGAAGTCCATCCAACATTTATGCAGAGGTGTATAACGATGTGGTGGAACTGATACCTTGCGGAATTGAACCTGTCCACTAGCCATCTCATGAGGTTTCAGAGGCTTAAAAGTTGGCTTTGGAGGCAAAACTTTAGCTACAGATGGGACAGTGTCAACTTCCATCGAAGATGATGCTGCATTTGACTGCATTGTGATTTGTGCAACTGTTTAAAGAGCACCCAAACAGTTGAGTAAAATCTAGAGATACAACATAAAAAATTTGTAGTTCTAGTTATCAACAGAGAATTTCGGTGAACATTTAATGGTATAGTAAACAAACTCATCGTCCTCCTCCTCCTCCTGCTCGTACTACTAGCATGTTGTTGGTCCTAACATCTAATACTAAATTTGTAGTCAATACTAAAACTAACACCTAATATATCACATTGCAAAGTTCAATAATTGAAATCTTATGCTAACATATAAAATAATATGTCCCACATTCATAATTTTGAAAATTCGTCGGCATCAACTGAGATAGTATGAGCAGAATACTTAGAAGCGCGAAACATCTCAGTGACAGAACATATACAATTTTACATAAAAGACAATAACATTCAAAACAAATAATGTTGAAATTCAAAGTGGCTCAATGGTAGACTAATAGAATAAAAATAGTATGATAAACACAATAAAATCAAGTAATAGAGTAACTCATTGGCTAGGGTTTTTCATCAAACAGGTCATATGCAAGTTTTCAAAAATAATATTAATAATTGTCATGTTCATATGCATCACGGAACAGAGGTGCAGTGAGAATGAAAGCTACAAAATTACCTGATGTTAGATATTTGCCACGCTGAAAAGAAAAAGACGGGAACGATCAATTTAGAAGGAGAGAGACATTCTATTTTGCATTTGACGGCAAGGGAGGTTTGTGTATGCACAAAAGAAAAAATAGTTACGTATAAATAGAGTGAGTTGAGGAGAGGTTTACGTAATTTTCCCTTTAATTCAATTAAACTTAACACTTGACTATATATTTTATTTTAATATATACTTTTTTTTACAGTAATTTCAATATATACTAACATACACCCAAGTGGATAATTTTGATAAGTACAAAAATTATTACACTATTTTTGAATTTATATTATTCTGCTTACCAGTATATCGATACATTTAGGGTCGAGGGAGTACTATTGCACCCCCGCCCCCCGTTTTGGAAATAAGATTTCCAAGTTGTTTGGTGAAGAAATCGGACAAGCTGATGCGTAGAGTTTATAGGAAGGAGTTGGTTGTTATGAACAATGTGGCTGTCAACATTAGTAGTTCATGAAAAGTTGGATTTGAAGTACTGTGTCTAGCAGATTGGCTATCACAATAAAGAATAATTATAGCTGGAGTGGTGAATGAAACTTGAAAATCCTTAAGTAAGTGAGCCATTGTATTTCACATGTAGTGGCAACAGAGGATCGATACTAAGCTTCTGAGGAAAGATAAAACCTAATCCAAGTTAAGATATCTTAGTAGACGAGTAGCATCTTAATAGTGAGAGGTAGTAGGGTTCACCATTCATTGATTAAGAAATCGAACAACAAAACTCATATATGTCTTGTAGTGATAAGGTGGAAGAGCTTACCAACAAGCCTTTTGTATGCAAAATGATCAGGATATGGAGTAGGAATTGGATCAAGATTGTGGTAATCTTTGGCAAGAGGAGTATAGCAAGGTTTTGTAGCAAAGCAAGTAAACCATTGTCAGAAAGAATAGCTAAAACATATTTCCTTTGATTCAGGAGTATTCCTTTGTGAGATCGAGCTACCACAAGGCCAATAATGTATTTCAAGGAGCCTAAGTCCTTAATTTTGAACTTGTCATCAATGAGGGCCTTGATGGTATGAATGAATATCGGATATGGAAGTGCCAGTGACGATAACACCATCAACATACACTAATAGAGCTGTGAATGCATTAGGGGATCTTTTATTGAATAAGAAATGGTCAGCTTGAGACTGAATGAAACCAATATAGACAAGGAAGGGTGGTAGTTTGGATAGCCATTGGCGAGGAAACTTCATATCGACCTCTTCATCAAGATCACCATGCAATAAAGCGTTATTTACAACAAGTAATAAGTGCACAATTGTAACCCAAGAGGTCGCGCACTAGTGCAAAAGATTTAGGATCTTATAAACCATGATTGGAAAGTGGTATTTCGTGATGCCTATCGAAAAGTGAATCAATATGTTGATGCTCAAGAACAGTTGAATGCACCTTCGAGTCAAGCCTAATGGTTTTTGAGAGTTGTCCATCTCAATTTAGTCAATATTTGATGGCTTATATGTTGAAGATCGCTATCCCTCGTGTAAATTGTCAAGTTTCTTTTTTACGGTAATAGAACCTATTTGTAACAACAAAAAAAGCATAAATGAACACAAAAATTACAGTATTATTTAAATTACTAGGTGAGACTCAAACTCATAGAACGCAGATATATAGTTATTTAAGTCTAGAATACAACACTTTGCAATTGATTGATTTTGCTGATGTTCTCCCTTTCCAAAGGGAATAGGAATTAACAAATAAAGATGATGGCACTACCAAGAAGAAGTTCAAAAGAAAAAGAAACAGTAATTCTGACAAGAAAAACCAAAATTTGATATTTTTGTAACAATCAATCAAAAAACACTCATAAATCACTGTATTTTAGAGCTCATCACTACAAGATCAAAACCTTTCTGCCATCCTAGAAGTAATAGCTCTCAATTTGGAATAGACCTTTCCTGCTGGTGATCCCATAATTAGGTAACAAAGACTATCCCTAGCAACCTTGATGTTTGCAAAAGATCCCAAAATGTGAATTTTGGTGTCAGCAATCACAATTCTTGTCTTTGTTGCATTCTCAATTGTAAACTTGGTTTTACCACCTTTTCCAGATAATCTTCCAATAGCACGGGATAAGTGATCGCCTCGAAGTGTCTTAACATCCTTGATCTCAAAGGACTCAACATAGAGCTCATCCAAACGCAAAATAGCAACAGCATCTATGACATCAAAACCCAACATGAAAGCATGGACAAAATCAGCACATTTTTGCAGGTTACTAATGTCAGGAGTATCAGGCATTGTCTTTAGCTCAACTTTGCGACCTTTCAAATTCATCCGGATGTCAATTTTCATCTGCTCATAAATGGGAGTATAGATATCCATCCAAGCTTTCTTGAGAGGTGTATACCGATGTGGTGGAACTGATACCTTGCGGAACTGAACTTGTCCACTAGCCATCTCATGAGGTTTCAGAGGCTTAAACTTTGGCTTTGGTGGCAAAACTTTAGCTTCAGATGGGACAGTGTCAACTTCCATTGAAGATGATGCTTTGTTTGACTCCATTGTGCAACTGTTTAAAGAGCACACAGACAGTTGATTAAAATCTAGAGATGCAACATAAAAAATGAAATGCTAATAAGAAAAATCTACTATTAGTATGTTGGTCCTAACATCGATACTAAACTTTCATTCAATACTAAAACTAACACCTAATAATAATATATCACATTGCAAAATTCAATAATTGAAACCTTATGCTAACATATAAAATAATACATCCCACATTCATAATTTTCAAAATTCGCAATTCTATAGAATTCAAAATCAACTCAGATTCTATTAACCACAATACTTAGGAACTCAAAGTAACTCCGATATTAAGTTAACAGCAATATAAAGTATCAATGTATGTCTCAATAAATTGCTGCAAAAAGGATGATATATGCATAAAAACACCAATAGACAAGTTAAGAGTAACATAGCATTCAAAACAAAGTGAACTCACATCAAACAGTTGATATGCAAGTTTTCAAAGATAACTAATTCGCTAATAATCAATTCGCTTAGTAATTAAGATCAATCTATAGAGTAATTAATTTTCTAGAGTAATTAAGATCAAGCTAAATAATCATAATTGTGATGTTCATATGCCTTAACCGCGGAACAGAGGTGAAATGACCAGGAAAGGGAATGAAAAATCGAAAATTGAAACGAAAAGGAAAGCCTGGAAATACCTTATGGGTGATGCTAGAAGACGACGAACAACTCCGGTTGCGTTTTCCGGCAGGATTTGGTTTCGCAGCAGCAGAGATTGTTTGCGTGAAAGAGAAAAGGGCAGAATAG
Organism: Trifolium fragiferum; assembly: GCA_954870985.1. Taxonomy (NCBI): domain Eukaryota; kingdom Viridiplantae; phylum Streptophyta; class Magnoliopsida; order Fabales; family Fabaceae; genus Trifolium; species Trifolium fragiferum. The sequence goes on from OX940794.1 coordinate 8,720,480, forward strand.
CAGCATTTAGGGTTTTATAAGGGTTCTTCAAATCGAATTGGACTGTATTGGGCTTCGTTTTTAGTTTGGTACAATTGGGCTTGTTTTTAATATGGTTTATAATGAAATTTATTTTTGTCACCCTACCAATTACTCACGCGTTCTATGCGTTTTCTATTGTACCCTCTCGCTACTTAATAACGAAAGTTGTAAAAATGAGTAGTATCTTAGAAAAATACCTATATGAAAATTCAGTATTTTAAATGTCAGCTACTTAAGTAGTAGCTGTTATAAAAATATGAAATTCAAGTAAAAATTACCCCCTAATATGAAAGTTTCTCATTTTTATCCTGTCAGCTACTTAAGTAGCGAGTTATGTCCGCTACTTAAGTAGAAGATGTTGTAAAAATGATAATTTTGAAAAAAATTCCTACAAACATAAAATTTTTGAAATTTTAAAAGTAGAATCCGCTACTTAAGTAGCGGACTAGGGTATTTTGATAATATTTTATGGCGTGTGAAAAACCTAGTAAGATATCAAAATTAATTTTCGTTTATAATTAGATAATTTCTTTTTGTGCCCCATCTTTCTTTCGCGCCCCTTGATTTGAAATAAATGCATATCTCTCTCTTACTATGTATTTTGATCCTTTTTGTTGACAAAATAAAATTTATCCTTAATCAACTTATTTCTTTTTCAAATTTAAAATTTATATCATAATTATAAGAAACTCTAAAACTAACTATCAATTTTAGTTTTTTACAAATTTGTCCTTAATAATACAAATCTATTTTGAATTTTGAAATATGTAACATATTTTTACAAGATTAGATTAAAAAAATAAACACTATTTTTACCATCATTGTAATTCTCAAATCAATGATTTATTACGTATAAGGAAAAAATTAACATATTTATCAACATAAAAATAAATAACACAATTCAACGGTTTTGATAACATGAAAATATATCTTGTTTGATAAATACAGTAATAAGAACTTTTTTCATCCATAGATTTGTGGTATATAATATTCATTAGTACAAGTACAATATTTGAAACCTAACTAAAGACCACTAATATAAAAAGAAGAAAATTGTTATGCCGTTTCTTCTTTGTTCATATTATCTCACGTCGACACAATGGACATGAATAAGAAGATGAACGATCTTTGCATCGATGAATCCACTTGCCAATATAATCTTATGAAAAGTATGAGAGCATTTCGTATAAATGAGTTCCGAATGTGATCCCTCACAATACTCCTCCAAACAAATTGAACACCGATCGATAGAATCTGATGAAGGAGGGCCAACATTCAATTTCTCTAACAAATCAACAATTTGTTGATCATTACCATTGAGGTATTGATCAAATTGACATTCCTCTAGCAAGGTAACATGAAGCAACACTTTCATCTCCCATATTCCACATCTTTCCGTATTGAGTGCAATCATTTGTCTAGAAAACTGATGCTTCTCTAGTTATGCCTGACCACAAGAGGATTGATAATTATGTTAAGGAAAATGAATCCTCAATAAAACAGACTACTAATTTAAAAGATAATTATATTTTGCTATTTGCAATTTAAAATCGATGAGTTTTTTTTTTAAAATTGTATTTATTTTTTATTAAGAAGTCATTTTTAAAATTTGTACACGGTTTCTAAAAACTCAGGATCAACCCTGCTAATTTGAAGAAGTAATTGTTCTTGGTATTGCATGAAACTTCTCAAGGAGTAAATTTTATGAAAAGCCCTCCAAAACTAATTCTTTATCAACCTAATTCTTTTTCAAATTTAAATTTATATCATAAGTATAAGAAACTCAAAAACTAACTACCAGTTTTAGTTTTTCACGAATTTGTCCTTAATAATACAATTGTTTTTCAAATTTTGAAATATGCAACATATTTGTACAAGAAAAAAACAAACAACATGAATACTAATTTTAAAAGCAATCCAAACGGAACAATACCACGCAATATTTTTTTTTTTTTTTTTGTCTAAATAGGAATTATTGAATTACCTCATTGATTACAGTATTTCAAAATTCTCTTGACAATTGTGTGACTTAATTAGGTTAAAAAAAAAAATCAACCAACACTATGATGCTAGTCCAGACTATTTCGGTCGTAAGAATTTGAGTGTCCCTAATACTCTGTAAGAGTTTTAGTGTCCCTAATCTTTTATTAATAAACTTTTCTTTATCAAAAGAAAAAATTAGGTTAAAAAAAAAGCACTATATTTACCATCATTGTAATTTTTAGATCAATGATTTTTTTTTTTTTTTTATTTTTTTTTTTAAAGTTGATGGTTTATAAGTACCACCAACTTATTTACAAAGAAAATACTACATTTGCTGTAGTCAAGGATCGAACCCCTGACCAACAACCTACACCCGCTCAGTCAGCAAGTACCAACTGAGCTACCCCACCCACCCTATTCTTAGATCAATGATTAATTTAATACATACAAGGAAAAAAGTAACATATGTATGAACATAAAAATAAATAACAATTCAACGGTTTTAATAACATGAAAATATATCTTGTTTGATAATCACATTAATAAGAACTTTTTTCATCAGTAACTTGGTACATATATAATATAATATTCATGAGTACAAATACAATATTTGAAACCTAACTAAAGACCACTAAAATAAAAAGAAGAAAATTGTTATGCAGTTTCTTCTTTGTTCATATTATCTCACGTCGACATAATGGACATGAATAAGAAGATGAATGATCTTTGCATTGATGAATCCACTTGCCAATACAATCTTTATGAAAAGTATAAGAGCATTTTGTATAAATGAGTTCCGAATGTGATCCCTCGCAATACTCCTCCAAACAAATTGAACATCGATCGGTATAATTTGAAGAAGGAGGGCCAACATTCAATTTCTCTAACAAATCAACAATTTGTTGATCATTACCATTGAGGTATTGATCAAATTGACATTCCTCTAGCGAAGTAACATGGAGCAACACTTTCATCTCCCATATTCCACATCTTTCCATATTGAGTGCAACTATTTGTGTCGCACAATCTCCCAATTGACATAGAACATTGTTTAATACATAAGTAGGCAAACAATTAAAATTGTTGTATAAGAAGAGAGTGTTGTGATCGACATTCATGATTGTGTTTGTATCACAATGGCATAAGATTTCAGAAGGAATCAAGAAGTGATCATCAACAGTAATAGTTCTAACATTATTGAGAGGGTTCGTGATATTGGATGTTGTTGAAAAAGTTGAGTTGGTGTAACTAAGATGAATTAAAAAATCATTCAAAGAAAGAATGTCTTGTGAGATGGGTTGGATTGGGTGGAAGATAGGATTCACACATAGGGTGTAGCGAAAATCCATGGAAGAGTGATCAAAATCTTAACAACAAGTATGAGGTAGAAGTAGGAAACTAGAGTTAGGGTTTATGAGTTTGATTCAATTTGTTGGATATAGAGTGCTTTTGTAGGCAAAAAATTTGAAATGCAAGTAAGGTTCATAATAATAATAATAATAACTATAATAAGATAAGATTTATAAAAAACAAAGATTTGACCCTATCATAACAACTCATATCTTTTAAGATTTTCCCAATAAAAAAGCATTAATTAGTTTTAAAAAAGATATCAAAACTATATTTTTTATTGACAAATATATTGGGTGATAGAGGGGGATCAATTGACTCCAAAAATAAGTTTAAATAGTTACTTCAAATCTTTACCATCAATCACAATAATAATCAATAGTTATAATTAATTACTAATAATCCCCGTGATGATATTTGTACACCAATCAATTGAAAACTATAAACTTGCTTATGTTTTTTTTTTTTTTATTGGGAAAACTTGCTTATGTTTTCAATATAAAAGAATGGAGGATCAATTGACTCAAATAATAAGTTTAAGGGGGGCGTATTGGATTAGGATTTTATAGGATTTTAAAAGATTTGTTTACGATAATTTTTTTTGTGGTATATATTCAATCAAGACTTTTATAAAAGAAATCATGTGGTATTCAATTAAAGACAATCAAAATTTTCTTTTTCACTATAGCAAAATTCATTGTTATTTAATTGAGATTTCTTAACCTTTTTAAAATGTCTATAGATATTTAAAAGTCTATAGATTTTAATGGAATTTTTTATTTGATGAATTTTGAAAGTCTTTTTGACTTTTCATGATTTTCTAAGATTTTTTTTAGCCGACGGGACTACCATCGAGATCTTAAAGCTTGAATCGATTTTTTATGCATTACTAGCCACATACCCGTGCCTACGCACGGGACGCGCCTGCGGCGCGTTATATTTCGTGGGGGTGTTGGGTCGTTAGGTGTGTGATTCAGTTTTTAAAAAGATTTGTTCAAAGTGAGTTTAATCGTATATAATCAACTTTATTTAAGATGAACAATAAAATTAAAAAAGTTGTAATAGAATGAATTAAATAAATAGGCATAAATTATAAGGACTAAGATTGCTAGGGACATAATACTATTGATAATTAAATATAATATTTTATTGGTGATAATCCATAAGAGGTTTGATAAATATAAAATTGTGAGATCTATTTTGTCTCGTGTAAATAAGTTAATTTAAAATTTTATTAGTTTCTCCTATGTTTGAGAACTAATTTAGTATTTTTAATGTAAAATATTGGATGAAAAAAAGTTTTTCCTCGTGCATAATAGTTAATTGTTTTTTTTTTTTTTATCAACATCGATAATGTCTTTTTCGTATCGTTTAAACTTTTTATTAACCACAATTTGTTCCATGTATTTAATAAAAAATTTCATCATTACCAACTTGTTTCTTTTGCATAATAGTTAATTAATTTTTTTTTATCAACAACAATTTATTCCCCGTGTTTAATTTAATTAAGTTTTTCATCAACAGATACATTATTCCTCGCGTATAATAGTTAATTTTAACTTTTTTAACAGCCACAATTTGTTATGCATAAAAATAAATATACATTTATTATGATAAAATTTTAACTTACTTTATTATAGTTAAATTTACTTTATAGTCCAGAAATGTAGTTAAACTACTAAAAAATGTCACAATTTAATCATTTTATCCCCTGTATAAAATTGAGTATAAACCATTGTCTAAAAATAAAAACATTTTATTTTTAAATTTTTTATTCACTATAATTTGTTTTTTATTTATCCTATGTATATTAATTATTTTAAACTTCTTATCAATGACAATTTGTGCAGTGTATAATAGAAAAATTGTAAAATTTTTATGAACAACAACGTCTCCTATGTGTAGATGTCCCACATTTTATATATTAATGACAAATTTTTGTTTCACGGCGTTACTTGAATATCATCTATTCTAAAGACTCGTATAATCGTGTCCTTGATATTTCTAAAGAGATATTAACAAATAATTTATAAAAATGTCTCGTATATTTTTTAATTTTTATCAGTGGTAATTTATCCCGTGTAAAATATTTTTAACTTTTTAAATTTTTACCAGTTGAAAGCATTATGTAACAAAAAAAAAAAGTTGAAAACATTGTCAACAAATACAAACATTGATTCGTTTAAGATTTTTATTAGTGATAATTTGTTTTGTTTGTCCCGTGTATAATAGTTGTTTTAAAATTCTTATCGGCGACAATTTGTCCCGTGTGCAAAATATATATTAGAAATTTTAATGAGCAACTACAAATATTTGTTTTACAACTTTACTTGAACAAAATATGTTCTATAGGCCCGTACAAACGTTCCCTTGATTTTTAAGAACATAGGAAAAGAAAATATATGGTAAAAGATTTGAATTTAGTGTGTTGATATTTTAAAAATATTGAAATATTTCAAATTTTGGAGTGAAGAAGTTAAACTAACTCACTCAAATTGACACCAGAGAGAATTGAACCTGAGACCATAAGAGAAGCTCCAGAGTGAAAGAGTTAGTTTGATTTTAGTGTTAGTTTGAGACTTTTTCCAATGCATCACGTCAAGTTGTCGTATAAAAACTCTATACCGAAGAATTACATAATTTGTTATCATCATTTCTAAGTTCTTTATCCACAAAAAAATAAATAATACCTTTAGTTCAAGATCTACAAAAATAATTAAAAATAGGAGTAGTATTAAATAAAAGTACTCTATGCAAATTTAAAATAAGTCAAAATTCATCAACAAAACAAATATTTATTCGGTACAAACTTTAAATTAAATACATCGAATGTATTTGATTAAGTTTCTTATATTGGTCAATGGTCCTAGATATATTCAACTTTCTTTCCTATTATATCCTTACCCACTAAAATATTTGATTAAGTTTGTTATATGATATTTCTATTTATGGAGAAATTTTTCTCTTTTTACCGATAAATTAAGGATAATGACTAAAATTAATTGTTGAGAGAAATTATGAGAAATAGAGATTGAGAGGTCCAATACCCACTAAAACCAATATCAATCATATTTGCTAAAATAATGCCATTTATTTCTAAACAATTTCTACCATCCCATTTAATTGTTAAATTTAATTCTTACTAAATCAATTCTCATTCTTCTTCTCTCTCAAACGTGACTTTCTCTCTTTTTATTTAAAAAAAAAAAAAACGTGTCTTTCTCTCTCACCATAATGTATTCATTCTAAATTAATTAAATTGTTATTAAAAATGAAAATTAACTGAATTGAATTGTTTTTGAAGTCCACAAATTAGATTGAATTTTATTTGGAATCCATTATTTCTCTTTTTCAGTTACAGTCTCTTTCTCTCCTCAGTCCTCATTTGCTAAATGAGTTTTTTTTCTCTCTCTACAGTACAGAAAAATTTGAGAAGCTTTCTCTCCCACAAACAAACCCTAACCGCCCTAAGACATCATAAATCTGCCTCCAACATAATTTCATTGTGCTACAATCATATTTTCATCCACTATCTTTCTATTTACCAAGTTTATTTTCAAATCAGAGATTTTTAAACACCAAACCACCACTTTCTATGTCAGATCCAGAACATCATAGACCAATTTTTAAAAAATCATCATCATAAAAAGACTCTTCTCCATCTTCTCTACAAAATCCCTTAAAGAAAAATAAAGATCGAAATACCTTCTCCGGTGACCACCGCACCGGAAAGTGAAGCCTCTGTTCCAGAAAATTTGATGACTTCCTTATGATTTTCTTCCCTGTTCGGTTTGGTATTTTTTAGTGTTCAACTATTTGAATTTGTGTTTCTTTCATATTCACCATCTTACTCTTATGTTTCTTTTTTTGTTTAGAGTGTTGGATCTATTTTTTTATTTAGAACTAAAAATTAATGTTAAAGAAATTTTGATCGTATATTTGAAATACTTTTTTTTCGTCGGTTCATTTTGTGATTAACATTAGTTAGTACCAAGTAATAACAAAAATATTGCAGAAGAAAAAAGAAAAGAGAAATAGAGAAGAGAAAGAACATGAATATAGAAAGAGAACAAAGAAGTGAGTATAAAGGGAGAATAAGAGGGAGAAATTAAAATTTGAAATTTGAATATGTTTTATTGAAGAATGTGTAAAAAAATATGTTACACCCAAATTGACCCCAACTTTATGTGGTTCACAAAATAAAGTTGAATAAAGCAAGGGTAAAATTGACCCAGCACGAAAAATATTTATGAGGAGCAATATGAGACTTTTAGTCCAAATATGACAATTTTATCCCTAATTTTGTGCAGCAACAATAAAGGAAAAAAAAAAGTTTGAGGGACAATCAAGTTATTTACTCAACATCTTTTTATCTTAGATTAATAGTAGATTTTCTAAGCCATTTATTTCTAAACAATTTCTACCATCCCATTTAATTGTTAAATTTAATTCTTACTAAATCAATTCTCATTCTTCTTCTCTCTCAAACGTGACTTTCTCTCTTTTTATTTAAAAAAAAAAAAAAAAACGTGTCTTTCTCTCTCACCATAATGTATTCATTCTAAATTAATTAAATTGTTATTAAAAATGAAAATTAACTGAATTGAATTGTTTTTGAAGTCCACAAATTAGATTGAATTTTATTTGGAATCCATTATTTCTCTTTTTTCAGTTACAGTCTCTTTCTCTCCTCAGTCCTCATTTGCTAAATGAGTTTTTTTCTCTCTCTACAGTACAGAAAAATTTGAGAAGCTTTCTCTCCCACAAACAAACCCTAACCGCCCTAAGACATCATAAATCTGCCTCCAACATAATTTCATTGTGCTACAATCATATTTTCATCCACTATCTTTCTATTTACCAAGTTTATTTTCAAATCAGAGATTTTTAAACACCAAACCACCACTTTCTATGTCAGATCCAGAACATCATAGACCAATTTTTAAAAAATCATCATCATAAAAAGACTCTTCTCCATCTTCTCTACAAAATCCCTTAAAGAAAAATAAAGATCGAAATACCTTCTCCGGTGACCACCGCACCGGAAAGTGAAGCCTCTGTTCCAGAAAATTTGATGACTTCCTTATGATTTTCTTCCCTGTTCGGTTTGGTATTTTTTAGTGTTCAACTATTTGAATTTGTGTTTCTTTCATATTCACCATCTTACTCTTATGTTTCTTTTTTTGTTTAGAGTGTTGGATCTATTTTTTTATTTAGAACTAAAAATTAATGTTAAAGAAATTTTGATCGTATATTTGAAATACTTTTTTTTCGTCGGTTCATTTTGTGATTAACATTAGTTAGTACCAAGTAATAACAAAAATATTGCAGAAGAAAAAAGAAAAGAGAAATAGAGAAGAGAAAGAACATGAATATAGAAAGAGAACAAAGAAGTGAGTATAAAGGGAGAATAAGAGGGAGAAATTAAAATTTGAAATTTGAATATGTTTTATTGAAGAATGTGTAAAAAAATATGTTACACCCAAATTGACCCCAACTTTATGTGGTTCACAAAATAAAGTTGAATAAAGCAAGGGTAAAATTGACCCAGCACGAAAAATATTTATGAGGAGCAATATGAGACTTTTAGTCCAAATATGACAATTTTATCCCTAATTTTGTGCAGCAACAATAAAGGAAAAAAAAAAGTTTGAGGGACAATCAAGTTATTTACTCAACATCTTTTTATCTTAGATTAATAGTAGATTTTTCCAAAATACTGTTTATCGTTCTTTTTATATATGCGATAAGAACAACACAATAATCGTTATATGCAGTATAGTGTCAGGATTCATTATTATATAGGATATACAATCATCGTATATATGATTGGAAAAAATCTTTATACAATAGTAACAGGTTTCTGCAAATACTTTTTCAATTCATTGTTATTTTTTAATGTATATATGAATTTTTTTTTTAAATCGATTTATATATATATATATATATATATATATATATATATATATATATATATATATATATGATTGGTTCATACCTTACAAAAAAAAAATGATTGATTCATGTTGTTTTTTTGTTCAAGTTTTATTTTTAAATTGATTCATAATTTTTTTTTATGTACCAAAAAAAAAAGGAAATTTATTTACAAAATTTTGAAGGCTTCAAACTCATTAGCACTTGATTTGTAAAGAATGATGTTCTAATGATTTTCTGTTGTGGAGTCCCATCTTTAGTGTTATCAAATTCTAAAATACATTTCCACACAATCTTTTAAAATCTTCAAGTTTTTTTTTTTTTTTTTTTTTAATTTTATAAAACCAGTCTTTTAAAATCTAAATCCAATACACCCCCTAAATAGTTACTCCAAATCTTGACCATTAATCACAATTTTTTTTGGGTTAATATGTCTTTATCTCCGCAAAGTAGGCGTGTTTTACTTTATCCTGTAAATTTTTTTTTTTAAGTTTCCCCCTTGTAAAATATATTTTTTTGGTTTTCCCCATTGAATGCACTTTTTAAATCGGTTATTTTGTTCAACGGATTTAAGAAGTTCTGTTTTTTAAATCCGTTATTTTGTTCAATAGATTTAAAAAGTGCAAATTCCTTGCACCCAAAGAGGAAAACCAAAAAAATATATTTTGCAAAGGAGAAACTTAAAGAAATTTTTTACAGGGGTAAAATAAAACACGCATGCTTTGCAAGGATAAAGATGTATCAACCCTATTTTTTTTTTTTAACAAAAGACTTGTTTATGTATTCAATATCAAAGAATTGACAAAAGAATAATAATAATAATTTAGCATTAAGGTAATAGTGTAATAGTGATTCTTAATATACCTTAGTTCTCTTTCCCAAAACATGCTACTGTCATATGGCTATATATTTATGCGATCGAGCATAGTTAATTTTGATAGAATTCTGGTGTATATCAATTGAAAATTGTAAATTGAAGGAATGATATATGCTTTTTACGAAGTTGACGGTTTCTTTTACATTTTTATGAAAATCATAATTTCTCTAGAAAATTAAGCATAAGCATATTTTAGGATTTATTAGTTGATCCTGCAAGTCTTAAAAATCAAACTAGCGCTTGTTTATCAAAAATCAACATAAGCAGTCACCTATTTAAGTAGCAGATTATGTCCGCCGCTTAAATAATAGACGTTATAAAAATGATAATTTTGAAAAAAAAACACCGTACAAACATGAAATTTTTGAGATTTTAAATATATAATCGCTACTTAAATAGCGGACGATGACATTTTGATAATTTTGTAGGGCGCGTGAGAAATCAATATAATTGGAGAATTTCTATTTGTGCCCATCTCTCTCTCTCTCTCTCTCTCTCTCTCTCTCTCTCTCTCTCATGATAATTAACAAATTTTGTAAAAACACAAAATTTGAAAAAAAAATAGTTCGTAGCGTAACATGCAAATGTTGTTTTCTAAAATGTGAATTAGTTGGTGGTCAAAATTTTAAAAGCTGATCACAATTAAAAACGATGGACAATTTTGATTGGCCATCCGAGTGACTATGACATAACTTGATCAATTTTGCTTTATTTAAAAATTTGAAGAATCGGTGATGATTAATCATGTTTACAAAGTTTTATAACTTTTAATGATGATTAATCTTCATATAAGAATTTATGGGATACAATGTGTGTTCTCCCTTTCCTTCTAATTTTTTTAGGCTTAATAGATCTTTAGGTCCCTGTATGTTCGCGAATTTTTTGTTTTAGTCCCCGTATTTTGTTTTGTTGCAAATATGTCCCTGAATGTATAAATTTTTTTGGTTTTAGTCCCTAAAGTCAAAATCCGCAGGAAAATTTACAGTTTTTATGGAGATTTTCCTTCAGATTTTCCTGCGGATTTTGACTTTAGGGACTAAAACCAAAAATATTTGTACATTCAGGACTTATTTGCAACAAAACAAGATACAGGGACTAAAACCAAAAATTTGCGAACATACAAGGACCAAAAGATCTATTAAACCAATTTTTTATGTATGCGTGAGTCCCAAATCAAACTCTATCCTTTTAAGGAATACAAAATTCTAATCACTTTAACTAATTTATTGTTGTTATTTGAAAGAAAATTTTATTCTATATGTAACATTGAATATTAGCACCAATATACTATGCATCATATGGTGATTTATGCTATGTGCTTAAAAACTGTGTCTAGAAAACGATTCCTCCATAACTAATTCTTTTTATGAAAAGCCCTCCAAAACTAATTCTTCTCAAGTAAATTTTATGGAATGCCCTCCAAAACTAATTTTTGATCTTGATCAACCTAATTTTTTTTCAAATTTAAATTTATATCATACAATTATAAGAAACTCAAAGACTAAAACTAACTATCAATTTTTGCTTTTTACGAATTTGTCCTTAATAATGCAATTCTTTTTCAAGTTTTAAAATATGCAACATATTTTGACAAGAAAAAACATACAACATGAATACTATATTTAAAAGCAACCCAAACGGAACAATACGCAAGGATTTAGTCTTAGGATCAGATTTTTTTTTGTCTAAATAGGAATTATTGAATTACCTCGTTGATTTCTTCAAAATTCTCTTGACAATTGTGTGACTAAATTAGGTTAAAAAAATCAAGTACTACAATGATGCTAGTTCGGACTATTTTGGTTGTAAGAATTTGAGTACCCCTTATACTTTGTAAGAGTTTTAGTGTCCCTAATCTTTTATGCCGTACAAGGAAAAAAGTAACATATCTATCAACATAAAAATAAATAACACAATTCAACAGTTTTGATAACATAAAAATATATCTTGTTTGATAAATACATTAATAAGAACTTTTCATCCATAGATTTGCGCATATAATATTCTTTAGTACAAGTACAATATTTGAAACCTAACTAAAGACCACTACTATAAAAAGAAGAAAATTGTTATGCCGTCTCTTCTTTCTTCATATTATCTCATGTCGACACAATGGACATGAATAAGAAGATGAATGATCTTTGCATTGATGAATCCACTTGCCAATACAATCTTTATGAAAAGTATGAGAGCATTTCGTATAAATGAGTTCCGAATGTGATCCCTCACAATACTCCTCCAAACAAATTGAACATCGATCGGTAGAATCTGAAGAAGGAGGGCCAACATTCAATTTCTCTAACAAATCAACAATTTGTTGATCATTACCATTGAGGTATTGATCAAATTGACATTCCTCTAGCGAGGTAACATGAAGCAACACTTTCATCTCCCATATTCCACATCTTTCCGTATTGAGTGCAATCATACGTCTCGCATAATCTCCCAATTGACATAGAACGTTGTTTAATAGATAAGTAGGCAAACAATTGAAATTGTTGTATAAGAAGAGAGTGTTGTGATCGGCATTCATGATTGTGTTTGTATCACAATTGCATAAGATTTCGGAAGGAATCAAGAAGTGATCATCAACATTAATAGTTCTAACATTATTGAGAGGATTTGTGACATTGGATGTTGTTGAAAAAGTTGAGTTGGTGTAACTAAGATGAATTAAAAAACCATTCAAAGAAAGAATGTCTTGTGAGATGGGTTGGATTGGGTGGAAGACATGAGTCACACCTAGGGTGTAGCGAAAATCCATGAAAGAGTGATCAAAATCTTAACAACAAGTATGTGGTGAAAGTAGGAGACTAGGTTAGTGTTTATGAGTTTGGTTCAATTTGTTGGATATAAAATGCTTATATAGGCAAAAACTTGAAAGGCAAGTAAGGTTCATAATAATTATAAGTTTAATAAGATAAGATTTATAAAACAAATCTCTAATAAGATTTGACCCTATCATAACAACTTGTATCTTTTAAGATTTTCCCATTAAAAAAAATTAATTAGTTTTAAAAAAGATATCAAAATTATATTTTTTTTTGACAAATATATTTGGTGATTGAGTGGATCAATCGACTCTAAGAGTAAGTCTAATAATAGTTACTTCAAATCTTGACCATCAATCACAATATTAATCAATGGTTATAATTAAGGAAAATGCTATTTAGTAAGAATTTTGGTATGCAAGAAAGAGAAGAATTATATGTGGCAATATTTGATTGGTTAAATTATAATCACTCTCTCCCATGTATGGTTATTCAATCTTTGATTGGTCAAATTCCATACTTTTATGGATTCTTCTATTTCTTGTGCAAAAATTTCTTACTAAATAGCGATGCTCTATAATTAATTACTAACAATTCCCATGATAATATTTGTACACCAATCAATTGAAAATTTTAAACCCTAAAAACTTGCTTATGTGTTTTATTTATTTTTGGAAAAACCTTCTTATGTTTTCAATATTGAAGAGGGATCAATTGACTCTAAAAATAAGTCTAAATAGTTACTCCAAATCTTGACCCTTAATCACAATAATAATCAATGTTATAATATAATTACTAATAATCCCCATGATAATATTTACAGCAATCAATTGAAACCTACAAACTTGCTTATGTTTTTTAGTAATTAATTATAACCATAGATTATATTATGATTAATGGTCAAGATTTGGAGTAACTATTTAGACTTACTCTTGGGGTTAATTGATCCCTCCTTATCCTAAAATTGGTATTTTTTTTACTAAGCTAAAATTTGATATAGATAATTAATTTTTTCTTGGGAAAAAAAGAATGGACTAAAATGTTATAAATAAATAAGATAAATGATCTGATATAACTTTTTTCCATTGAATATTAGCACCAATATACTATTAATCATATTGGTAATTTATGCTATGCACAAATGTACATTAAAAACTCTAGTTATGCTTGACTACAAGAGGACTCATAACTTTGTGTCTGCCATCAGACCACAACAAGTGACCAAACACATAACCTGTTGATGTTGACTTGCTTACCTTAAAAACAACCTTAAATGTCTTCTTTTCATCAACTACATCAAATTTTAATGATCTTGGCTTAACCAAAACAGAAATCCCATGAGGTTCCTTAACATGCACATGATATGTACCCGGCGACCCAACATTCGTAACTGTACGACTAATTTCTACGGACTGTTTCTTTAGATTAGGCACGGCGATTGAAGGATAGTTAAAATCTAACATGTTGTAAGACTTTGGACAAGTGTAGGGATTCCTAGTAAACATTTTCATCTGTGTTTGGTTGTAACCATGAGAACATAAGAAGTTCAAGTAATCAACTATGTTTAGATCATAGACAAGTCCAGGGTCCATAGCAAGTTCTGGTTGTATGTGTCCTGCTCCGTAACCAAATGGAGTTGCATCTTCCTTAGATTGATCTTTAATTGGAGTGTCATTGTTGTCCAGTACTCTTGCTGCAATAACAAATGTAGGAATAACAAAACTGCAATAACCAATTTCGATAACCAATTTCCATATTCATTCGAATTGGAAGGTCTTAAATGTAAATGCATAATCTGTATTAATTTACCTGTAGTCATGATTGCAGATTTAAAGGCAGCAGGAGTCCAATTGGGATATACTGTTTTGAGAAGGGCAACAATAGCAGAAACATGAGGGCATGCCACAGAAGTTCCTGACCCTATAGTATATGGAATCCGACGATTATCTGATGCTAGACCAGTTGGACTTATTGCTCCTATGTATGCATAAAGGATGTCCACACCTGGTGCACTAATATCAGGCTAAAATCGAAAACCAAAACTTTCGATTATGTCAAGATAACAACACATTAAGGAGTAATGGAATGTACTAATGGCATAGTTAGGGAAACAAAGATTGGACCTTGAGGATTATTGGTTGGATGCGGTTAGGTCCTCTAGATGAGAGTGAAGCTATTACTGGAGCTGGTTTTACTCCCACTTCAGTTTTTGCCTTACTCATGTAAGCCATTGGAGTCCTTCAATATATGCAAAGATATTATAGATTCACTGATTTTTTGTCACAACATTGAAGCAATGTTTAGAATGTATAAGATCATGTTTGGATACATAACTCAATTAAGCACTTACGACATAAGTATTTATCATATAAGTGTTTATGTATAAGCTACTTCTATAATGCAAGATAAAATAAAGTCAAACTGTTTTCATGTAAATTATAAGTTATTTTCTGCAGTTATCATGGAGAGCTTAAGAAAATAAGCTGAAAACAGTTTATGGACATATCATAACTCTTTCTCTAACAGTCTCACGAGTGCTTATAGCTAATCCAAACAGGCCTTAAATCCAAAAGAATTAAGTGTAAGGAAAGATAAATTACTTGGTGGCTTTGATGTAGGAATAAATATATTCAGCATCTGTGTAATTGATATGTGAAGTTGGCAATAAATGAGGATATGCCATAATGTCATTTCCGCGTTGCTTATAATTTCCCAAAATAAGTCCTATTGCTCCACCAGAAACAGCTTCTGCCTCCGCATAAACTAATCCATCTAGCTCCCTTAGTTGACAGAACAAGATTTTTCCCTTTACTTTGTTAGGATCAAGAGTTCCAACTTCACAGATTTGACTGCCACAAAATCATGTACGACGAAAGTGACATAACAATAAATAATAATTAATACAAGCAACACAATACAAAAATAACTATATCATTATAACGACGAAATTTATATGCAGTGCTATAGACAGTGTTCCTACATGCAACACTGGTTACACTGCATCTAAGTTTTGTCGTTATTATAATGTTTCAGCTTACGCGTCTTCAATTGTTGCATTAGTGGCTTTAGCATCTACAGAACTGATCAAAGAGTAGAACTTTTCATATGGCAAACCTGTAGAAAGACTAGTTCCCTGACAGATCAAAACAATGATGTTTATGTACGAAATTAGATGCAGGTTGCAGCGAATGTTTTAAAAAAAGGACCGGAGATCATCGAACTGGATACCTCCAGATCATGATTTAATTGGTTCAATTGTAGCTGAACCAGTTGAACCAACCGCGGTTCAACCTGATTCAATAAAACTATGATACAACCAGAATCAAACCAACTACCGAACTGACCAGTTTTCGGTTCAGCCGGCAGGTTTGTCCCATTTTTAGAACATTTCTTGAAGAATAAGCCTAAACCGAAATGGAAGGAAACAAAGAAAAACACAAAATGATACCATTATTATGTGCTTCTTGTCACCAAGTTGAAGATAACTAACAAAGCTTCTATCTATTGTGCTAGCACCAACACTAAACAACCAAGGTGCCAAATTAGTTACAGTTCCAAATTTTGGTCCTGAATTACCTCCACCAGTAACTACCATTACGCCATTCTCAATCGCATGAAAAGCCCCTATAGAAATTCCATCTTCGAAAAATTCTGTCGGACTATTTTTACCGAGAGAACATGAAATTACATCTACACCATCACTTATAGCATCCTCAAATGCTTCTATGATATCTGCATCGGTGCATTCAATTTGAATTGCTCCAAGCCAGCAGACCTTGTATGCTGCAACATGTGATCTTGGTGATCCACCTTTTGCAGTACCGTTGCCAAAGCCGAAAACATTTGCACCTGAAACAAAATTTCCTCCGGCGATTGATAATGTTGGTGTGCCATGGCCTAATACGTCTCGTGCGGTGTAAAGGGATTGGTTCAGTCTTCCGAATTTTGACTCATAACCTTTGCTGTAGAATCTGGCTCCTATCAATTTCCTGTGATTTTTTAACCATTATGTGACAGATTTTAGTTATGAAACCTCAGGGACGAGGTTTAAATTTTGGTTACAGTTGCAAAATAACTATTTATCATTTTTCAATTTTTTATTTACAACATTACAAAATTTACATGTACATAACCTTGTAGGACATTTAGAAGAGTTGAGAACAAGGACAAACCTATTGCAATGACAATTGTCAAGTTGGCAGATCCCATGCCATCTTGATGGGACAGGACCCATTCCATCATCACTAAAACTTTTGGACTCAGGCCAAACACCTATTCAAGAACAAAACAATGATTTTCCAACATAGACTATCAGACTAATTTAGAAGAAACAAAACAAAGGTGACATACATATTTTTTATTAGATTATAAATTTATAAAGAGTGATCCAAAAATAATAATTAGGAAGAATGATGTATGAATATCATGAAAGATAAACTCATTAAAAAACTATAAAAATAAAATATTATACTTATGAAAAAGACAATAAGCAGCCTCCTCTTTTGAAAATCTAATAATAAAAAATTGACTTTGAGTATAACGAGGATGTGCAAGTATAACACATTGAGTGTATGTTTGGTATCACAATAGTATATCAGAATCACAGTGAACCACTATGATTTTTCAAAAGCTACACTCTGCACACTCTGTAAAATCAAAGTGGATCACCGTGACTTTGACATACTGTAATAGCAAATATAGTCTGACCTGTATCAATGTTAGCAATGATTGTACCATCACCATATCTTGCCTTCTCCCATATAGAGTCTTTAGGAACCACTCCATTATTATTCTCTAGCCCAAGAAATTCCCATGATCTTGTGGTCTGCAATTCATGCCCTTTGTTCTCAAACAAAGACACTACATTTGGATGTTCTACATCCATCAAAATAATTAACAACATATCTTATGCATACCAATAATAATGGCAATACATAATGACTCCTATTAGGCTATTAAAAATATTTAAAAAAAATTGGTACATAAAAATATTATAATTTTATATTAAGACTTAACTTTCGCGATTTTATTCCCCAACTTTTTTATGAGCAATTTTAGTCTCTTAATTTCTCCCATTCGAAATTTGTCAGTCCCTCGACCCTCGCCTCAATTTTATGCGGGCGTGGAAAAATAAATGATGTCATTTTGTTACATTAGTTCCTAAAGTATCTTCGAAAATATATATTTCTAACTTGATGAGATAATTGAACAAAAGAGATTTCAAAATCTATATATATTTGGGAGATGATTCACTTACTTGCAAGTTTTGTTGCTTCTTCTACTTCAAGTACAGCAGCAAAACCATTGATGTGTTTATTATATGAGTAAAATATTGCTTCCTTAGCCTTCTCATGGCTGTGAAGATGATAATTATATATAGAGAAAATAAGTTAATTTAATCTCTTTCAGAATAAAATTCAATAAAAAGTTTATTGAATTCTATAGACTGCATACCTTCCCAAGTGTGAGCCAAGTAAATTGTAATGAGAATTTGTTGCAGACTGTAGATCACTTGCTGAAGGGTTTGGTCCATGAGAATGTGATCCTAAGTACACAATATAAGACTGCAACAAATAATTTTATTTTTCAAATCATTGAAAATTAAATGTTTTAAGCATGCCTTCATAAACAAGATTACTCTCTATATATTGAAATATTGCTCCATTCACTATTATACGAAAATAAAAATAAAATTTATATTCATTGTAAAACTGAAGTATCTGGTATCTGGTTTATATTATAGACTAAATACATCAGTTTTACAATGAATGTAATTTTTTTGCTTATAATAATGTCTCATGAAGTATATATTTATACATATAAATCTTTTTGAAACTAAATGAAAAAATTGAGCTTGCCTTTTTTATGGCATGAGAAGATTGGTGCAAGAAAGTAGACCAAAGAAGAAAGAATGAGATAAGGTGGAAAATAGAGAAACTCATTATGGTACACAAAGTGATGTGTGGAGAGACTAAACTCATAATATTAATTGTTCAATTGCTCTTATAATTGAAGTATATTAAGTGAAGTCATCAACAACTTTTAATTTCCATAGTTTCATTTTCAGTCTGAAAACAACCTTGGTATGACATAATCAATCAATCAATCAACCATACATAGAGATAACCTTCAAAACCATTCTTCATGAATGACCTTTAATTAAGTGGATAATTACTTTATGATTGTGCTTAAGTCTATTTTACTCTATTTTTTGTTAACTAATTAAATTTTACTCTAATTCAATAAGACAACACATGTTTTGATTGGGAGAACTACTTTTCTCCCCTCTTCTAAAATATCTTTCATATTTTTGTTAGTGTTCGAAAGTATATTTTTAGAGGTACAAAATTTGTAACTTTTTTCAATTATATACATGCAAACCTATATTGAGGTAGAACAAGTTTTTTTTTTTGTTCCTTTTGACTAACAAATTTTTTATAATGGCCATATTTAAGACACTTATGTGGTAAGTGGTAACATACCACACTTATTTAAAAAAAAAAATCGAAATTTTGAAACGCTCCAAAGTTAGAATTCAAAAGTTAAATTACATATTACATATGAATATGAAGGACCATGAATTTATTTTAATTGAGAAGTTCTTTTATTTAAGCTAGAAGAGACCAAGTAATAATAATTAAAAAAGTGTCACATATCACACATACCAAAAGCAAACAGAAGATCCTAATAATATTCCATATATTCTTGCCAGAGCATAACTCATATGATAAAGCATAATGCAATTGCTTGTTTAACTTCACATGTTCCTTCTGTTTTCTCTTCCAAGTTCTAGCTAACTACCTCTATTGGAAACATGGATTCATGACTCTCTCCAATACTTTTAAAGGTGAATTGTTCATCAACTCTCTTTGTGTGTTATGTACTTTTTGTTCTTCAAAGTTTCAAATTAATCACAATTCACACTCATTCTACCTTGTTTTTGTTTAATTTTCATGTGTTGTACTTGTTGATATTGGTTTTGCCTTGTTTTTGAAGTTACTTAATTATAGGACCAAAAAAAAAATACATTTAAATCAAAGTGGAGGGTATCTTTCTTCTTAGCCATTATATAGGTGTTTAATTTTGCGGGAGACAATGGAATGAGTTTTCTTGCCTTTGATATCAAGAGATATTTCCTTTCTCCTTTATGTGTGATATTAATCTAATATCTTAAGGAAAGGTCTTCTTCTCATGATCATTCCCTTCAATTCAATTTGTTTCATATCAATTTAACTGGTTTATATACCCGTTTGAGCGATTATGTGGTTTGACTGAGTTTGGTTTATGTCCTCAAGTATGTACTCTCTTTATTGTCTTTTCATATATTTAAGGTATCATAGCTGATCTACACCCTATTTGCTTAAAAAAAATACCAAGTATACAATTGACAGAAAGTGATGAATATAAACAATGCAACATAAGTAATGAAATTATGAAAATTACTAATTATTCAAGAGAGAAAATTCCTTACCTACTGAGGTTGACTTCTAGGCTCATCTACCTAACTTTTTTATGCCTAACTATGTTTGCAATCCATCAAATGTGGTAGTTTTAGCTTTTGACCTAACTGTTTTTAATCCATCAAATGTGGTAGTTTTAGCTTTTAGCCTAACTATGTTTTTAATCCATCAGTCACTGAATTTTGTGTTTTTAGATTTTGCAATCTTAGTCACATGATCCGAATCCACTGCAGTGCAAAAGACGCGTAGATAAATGCATTAGCCAATCTCGATCGTTGACTTGACTCACATTACACATTCACTAAATCATCTTTACCATTGATTTCAGACCACACAACCAAAATTGTTAACTGTGTGACGCAATCACTGCGTCTAATCCAAATCCCTTGTAGCCAATATGTCTTATCTTATATGGTAGACATAGCAAGCTAAGTGGAAGAAGTGGTATGTTGTAACAATAAAGTATATCAGAGTTCATAAATCATTTGCATTCACAAATATATATAGTCTTGTTTTTGTTCAATATACATGGTTTATGTAAACAATACTACTACCTTGTGATTTCTAATGAAAAGCATATGACATATATATGTACAAGGAAATCAGGAAAAAAAAGTAACAATTTAGTAAAAGAATTAAGTTCATCAAAGCAAATCCTTCATAACAAATTCAAATAATCTATTTATAGTGCATACTATTAAATAAGACCAAGCCTTCTTGTCTTTCCTTGAAGTTGCGAGATCTTCAATATCCTTTCCAGACACCAATAATTTCCCCGAAGACTTCAGTAATCAGATCCCTATCCGCATTTTGGAGGAAGGTATTGAAATCATCCCGAATTTCAAATATTTTACCAAATTTAACAAGGTACTGAATACAGCTCGTTTTCAGTTTCGTCAACCGATATAGTGATGCATTTTGGAGCCTCTCAAGTACATTTTTAGTATCAATATCTTCTAGCAGACTCTCATGGATGGCTTCTCTCAAGTCAGCTATGTCGTACTTGTCGGCTGCATGCAGAAGGGCCAGCCTATGTGTCAGAAATTCTTCGTTTTTTATGATCCCGTAAAGATAATTGAAAAAAGCTTGGCATGTTTCAATTGTCATGTCTGTGATGTTTATGGTTGACAACTCTTTCTCCTTAAGATCGTGCGAAAACATGCTATGGAAGACAGGTGACCGAGACGAAAGAACAGCTCTATGAACTCCTATACTTCCATCAGAGGTATTGATGGTGATATCAGTGTGAATGCTTTCTCTTAGCATTATACCAAGAGACCCTAAAGCTCTTGCATTTGATCGCTCTTGAGTAAATCCTTCACCACCCCATATGGAGCAAGGTTCTCCACCCTATAATGTATTGAAAAATAGCATTTCAAACAATGGAAGATATCATGTGTTCTCCAAGTAATGCACCAATTCAATCAGATATTCAATATGATGTTATCATAAATTAACTTTATGATGAATCCCTCAAATCCTAGAATACTCACCTAGCACTGACAATTCATATCGAAGGTGTGTCGATGTCCGACACTAACATGTGTTCGCATTCAATTATTCCATTTTAATGAATTGTTACCTGTGTTGACGTGTTAGTGTAGTGTCCAGTATTTGTGTCGGTGCTTGTGTTTCAAAGGTCATCACTATGAAAAGAGCTTCACCTAAGCAACTCTTGGCTTAAGGGTTAATTTTACAACTATATTTCTATCTATGAAGCATTGATACAAACACCGAACACAACATTAACACCAGTAATAATCTGAAAAAATAGTAAATAAATGTAATCAAATTTGTTGGATGTCGGACACGTATTTGAATAGAAGTGTAAGTGCTACAAAGATTGCTATGCTTATCAAGATAATGAAACTTCCCCTGCTTTGTGTACTAGTCTATATTATTAACAGTAATTACTCTACATCATCATTAGTGATTATGAACAATGGAATTAGTGAAATGATCATGATTATAAAAGTGGATTACAAAATCCAATTATCATTTGACATGAATACCACAGAAAATCAATAAAATAATAAAGAGATAAGTAATAAGCACATACATCTGGGGATGAAATCTTCAAATCAAGGAAATCAACATCAATAATGAATTTTCCAGACAGTGGAATCTCAAGTGACCAAACAAAATCCTCATTGCTCTTGATCACTTTGTCCTTTATCTCTGCATCATATATCAACACAAAAAACTGTTGTAAAAAAACATAATACAGCAAAACATTATCCAAAAAATCGTAGATTAATTAATAGTTTCGAGATTAATTTTCATGCACTCTCAGCGCATCACAATCAATCACGTCTAAACTCTAAAGTGGTTACGATAAAAATGAAATGTTTCTGATGATCTAACAGTTATGATTGATTGACAGTATAAAAAACTATGACGCTGTATGAATTAAATCCAAGAATTGATTAAATCAGAGTTGTAATTACCTGGATGAGTGATTGATTTTCGATCTCCAAAAGCAGAACTAACCACACGCATGATAAAAGATGCAATTGGAGGATTGTCTCTTGTTATATTGGATATTTCAGGAAACAATTTAACAAACACAACCTTGTGCTTCTCCACCGACAAATACCTTAATTACACAAAAACACATAACATAGTATAAGAATCCACACACACACACACACACTCTCAAATCTAATTCCTCAAAAAAAACTATAAAAAAACATAAAGGGTCATTCAAAAAACCAAACTTTATGGTATATCAAACATGTTATAACATATTCAAATCTATTTAGCCATGTGGGTTATTTCAATTATTCATTAATCAACCAACACAACCCGACTTTTTTAGATACATGTTTATATTGCAGTGAATTTGCCAGAATTACGATTTGTCAGAATTACAGTGTCAAAACGTAATTCTGACAAATTCACTGCGATTAAAAAACATGTACTAGGTAAGTGTCCTGCATTAAAAATGAAAACTTTTTTGGAGAGAGAGAGGGAGGGAGGGAGGGAGAGAGAGAGAGAGACCAATTCCAGTTTCCAATCTTGAAAGGATCTGATTTGCGATAAGTACAAGAAGCCAAATTTTCGATTCTCCATTGAGCAAGACGAGGTGTTGTTTCAACTTTGTAAAGAGAATCACTCATTCTATTGGGAAAGGAAAGTGCAACTGTGATTTCATGGATACAATCCAATATACCATCCAACAAAAACTCTCCAGGCTTTCCCAGGTTGACTCTTTCTTCCACAATATACGTTTCTCTTCATATGAATCTCTCTCTCTCTCTCTCTCTCTCTCTCTCTCTCTCTCTCTCTCTCTATAGCTATCTTTGTTCACTACCACTTCATCACTATACTATAGTAAAGTTTGTTTCTTTTTTTTTTCTTTATTTATTCAACAATAAAAATGAAAACTTTCAAACATGAATTTGATATGTTTGAAAGTTTTCTAATTTGGTTCAATGGTTTTTGACAAGCAAGAATATTGGAGTTGCTTTTACTCTTTTGTTTTGATGATCAAGTTGGTTGCTTTTACTATTTTTTTTTGGATAAATAATATTTTTGATTTTGTTTTGTTGGTTATGTGTTGGTTTAAATTAGAGAGCACTTTTATTGGTAGGGATAGTGAATATGGGACCCATATGATAGAATTCTATTGGTTGATTTGGTTATAGCAATTCTCTAGATTGCTTGTTTCAATAGGGAACATAAGGTGGCCTTTGGATTTGCTGCCGGAAAGCAGCGACGCAGTAACACGTTGTTTTGATTTTAAACTGTTTGATTTAATTTTAATGATCAAGATCGATTTTACTACGAAAATATAAGATTCAATTTAAGTCGTTCGATGTAAATTTAATGAATGAAATTAAAAATTGTGTTAAACTACGTGCAATTTTTAATGTAACAAATCTGGGTCCATGAGGTGTACGTGTTTGGTTTTTTGTGTAGATTCATCATGAATCTATTATGATGGAATGTCATTCGGAAGGGAAAAGTATATTCAATTTCATTTTTGGTGCTTTGAAGCAAAGAATATGTTCCTTTTAAAATTTCACTAATGTTTCTTAACTTGTACTTTGGTGTAATCAGATTCTCCACATTCCACTAATTAAGTTATAGGAGTTCTTCCGATTCTATATATAAAAAATTAAAATTTCATTTTTAAATTTATTGTAGAATAGATAAACTTTAATATTGTTTAAATACATAAATTTTATAATAAATTTTAAAAATAAATTTTTTCTTTTTTATATAAGTCGGAAGAAATATGTAAATCTCGATCATTGATTTGATATCGCATAGTTTAAATTTTAAAATATATATATATTCAACTTTCGGTTATAAATATGAGAAATGTTATGGTAATAACTTTTTAATTATTAAAAATGATGTATTAATTTTTAGTTGTTCAAGTAACACAATTTCATAAACAATTTCTATAGTTGATTTAAATCAAATGGTGAGTAGGGATGGCAATGGGTAGGGTATGGGTAGGGTACTATAGTCTCCATCCCCATACCCGCAGTTTGAAAAAATACCCGTACCCATCCCCATACCCGCGTGGGTGATAATTTTTGTCCCCATACCCTATGGGTACCTAAGTACCCATACCCGTATCCGTTACCCGCATTTTTATTAAAAATAAATTGATCAATTATAAAATATCATATCATTTTAATATAATTTAAAAAAATTCAAAGATTTTAATGTTCATTCATGAAAATTATAAACAAAATTATTAGTAAAATCATCCTAAAGTTCATTTCTCTATTGACATATTTACATTATGTTATAAATAAACATTTTTTATTCAAAATGTGTAATAATATAATAATTTTGTATTTTATAAAAAAAATTATATACATTATTATATAATAATATAATTTAAAAAAATAAATATATACTACCCGTACCCGCTTAATTTTGTGGGTAATTACCCATACCCATGCCCACACCCAAAATGCGGGTCTTTACCCTACCCGTTGTGGGTATTTTTTGTGGGTACGCACTAGGTATGGGTAAATTGCCATCCATAATGGTGAGATCTATAACTGCATTTGAAGGGAATTTATTTTCTAGTTTGGTCTCTAGCTTGATTGGAAAGCAATATCCTTAATTTTAGCCCCTAAATGGCTAAATATTATTTGTTAATGATATTCCTAACTTGATCACCTTCTTGATTCCCTCCAAGTGTCAAAGATGTGGTCACAATCATATATTGATATTTAATGTGTTACTCTCCATCTTGTGATATTTTTATGTGTGTGACTTGACTCTTGTGTTGATTAATCATTTATGACATCCTTTATGTGTCATCTACATACATGGCATGCTGCATCAATGAGTAGCTTTGTTTCCATTATGTTTAACAGTATACTTGCAATTTGCAAAATGGGCCAATCTCTATTGAAGAGTAATAAGTTAAAAAAAATAAAATAAATCAGTTTTATGGAGTATAAACCCATTCCTTTTTCTTGTTTTTATTGCTAGTGGAGGTGTGACTCACTTGCAAGTTGACCTACTATTAAATTTCAATTTAGTTCAACTATATATACTATATGCTTTTATTTAAGCAAGAGAAAATAATAATTTTATGCCAAACTATATAGTTGATTTTGTGCATCAAGAAAAGAGTGACATTAGTGGATCTATGTCCAACTCTTCACTTTAAGCACTTACGTGGTAATATTGATGCAAGAATCTAGCAAGTTTTCAGATTAGTTGGTGTGGATTTGAAAATGAGAAAATCAAAATTTGTTTTTAAAAGGTTTTGCAATAAATTAATGGGTTGCATGGCCTTATATGATAGGGATATTAGGCTCATAAATACTCAGTGTTGTATTTGTTGTACACGTGTGCAATTTGTATTTATACATGATTGATGATTCATTACTTTTTTAGTTGATGATTGATACAAAAATTTGGCTTGCCACAAAATTTAATTTTGAGACCTTACTTAAAATATCATATTTCATTTCCACTTAAACAAGTTCTTCCCTACTTACATACAAGAAACAAGAAATAAATGACCAAAACAGAAGTACCTTAACTTAACTATTTTTTATTTATAAAAATATAACCTTAAGTACTTGTTGTATGAAGAAGGTTGGTTTCTTATTAAAATAAAATATATGAACTAAAGTATTCGTGAGTATAATTCGGTTGGTCGATATATATTGTATCACATATGCCGGAGTCGTAGTTTAAATTTAAAACTTTTCACTTATTTACCTCAAGTTTAAAATTTCTACATACTATACTATTTGACAAAAATAAAATGAAGCAAAGATGTAAACTAAAAGTCAACAAAAATATATTATTTCGACCTATTGTTTAGGCCATCGATCAAGATAAAAAAAATTCTCTTTAGATCGTTCAATATGTTTTAAGGCCCCCAAAATAAAGACAAATAAATAATATATATTTTTAAATTAATTAATTTGCTGCAAATTCTTTTTTCATGTGATAAAATGGTAAGTTATCCGAAATAGATACAAAAAAATAGTTGTATATCTGTTTTACCTATTTTTTAAATTAGGAATTTTTCTTGGTATTTATTCGTTTTTTCCCCAATTTTATTGTATTTATTTTAAAAAATAAAAATATTTAATTATAGGTAATTTGGTAGATAATATAATTTTTTTTATATAAGGTAGATAATATAATTAAAACTACATATTGATGCACTAAAGTTTGAAGAAAGATTTCTTTCCCCACCCCCCAGCTTTCTTTTTCACCCCCTGGGTTTCCATTTTTAACCCTTGAAAAAAAGTTCAGTACACGCGTACTGAACTTTTTAACGATGTAAAACACCTATTTTTCAATATCGAAAAAGTTTAGTACGCGTGTACCGAACTTTTTGGAGGTAAAATCAGGGGTAAAGTTGGATTTCTGGGGGGTGAAAAAGAATGACGGGGGGTGGGATGAGAAACCATCCTAAAGTTTTGACATAAGTATTATTAGGCCCAAAGTCCAAAATTAGGCCCAAAGTCCAAAATCAAAACTAGTAATTAGCCAAAATAAGCATAGTATATTAATTGAAAATAAAAAAAAATGTCAGAAGTGGGATTTGAACCCACGCTCTCTCACGAGAACCAGAACTTGAGTCTGGCGCCTTAGACCACTCGGCCATCCTGACTTCTTATTAATATTTTCATCGTTAAATATAAGTACTTTTTAATGAAAAATAATGCAATTCTCACTACGTCTGCAACTGATCGATCCATTATTTTTTATGGCCCGTATGAAGGGACTTCTACGGCCTACAATAGAATGTGTTGCACAATCACTTCATTCCCACTCATGTTTATATAAATAATGAAATTAATTTAAACTGTTATTTTCCCAAACGATTATTATTTCCACAAATCATACTATATAGTTAAGCAGTGTCCTTCAATAATACAACAAAAATAAGTTATTAAAAGAGTGTTACTTATTAACGAGTTCATTTCATTCAATTAAAATGGTAATTAACAAGTACAAGTATCTTGTGTAAAGCAAATATAATTTTGAAATGTATAGACAAACATGTAGAGTCTTTTCTAGGCTGAGACTAAACTTTGAATCATGACATTTTGGATAAAATTCATATGAATATATCCTTTTCTCGACCAAAATATTTTAGATGAAAGTTTAAGGAAGTTGATTCTAGAGGCTTACCAAAGTCAAGATATCAGACAACAAGGCTCAAAGAACGTTTAATGTACTTACAAATTACAAGATATGAATCAACTTCTTATCAACTGGACCAACCTATGTGTCGCTACTTTGTATTATAATAAATTGTGCTTTGGTCCCCCAAAATTTCACGCATCAAATAACTACAACAGATTCTATGTGAAATTAATTAAAAACTTGACAAAATGTGAGGTTACTTTGACAAGTGTGTATTCAACAAATAACGCGACATGAGAGATGGGGCATAAAAGTGTGCTCCTCTTAAGGTCTCATATTTTATTCTCACCGGTGCCAATTTAGGTGGACTAATTTAGCTTCTGCAAAAAACGAGACATGAGAGATAAAGGCTATCGAATTTGTGTAGTAGTACTTGATCAATTCTTTTAAGATCATTTAACAAAAAAACAAACAAACTTTCTTATAGCATAATAGCAACATATGCTAAATGTATGTAACAAAATCACCAGCTTCACAGCCCATTATAGATATTGTATATGTAACAAAATACTACCTTCAAGTAAAAAATGTTAGCTGGTTATTCCATTCATAACACACTTACTGCATAACATAAATTTCTCTATTAAGAAACTTTCCTAGGCACTTCAGCATTGTACCACATCAAAACAATGACTTGGCCTCTCGGCATTTCTATAAAGTTCTTCCTGCAAATATCTGGAGCTTCCTTCTACGAGTTGGTATTGGCCGCGTTCATTCCTAGCACCAATTGGAGGAGCGATATCCATTGTTCTTTTTATTGGGATCTGTCAGAGAATATCTGCAATTAGTTGGTGTCGGCCACAGTTGCAAAGATTGCAATGACTCCATTGGTTGTATAAATCTTCGAGTGTCCTGTGTCATATCACGTTCATAATGGTAACATTCAGCAGAAGAAGCAACTCTTCTGTGTATTTCGGTCCCACTGTTGATGTAGTCCCTTGAGATTGTATTGTATCCATTTTTGAAGTCAAGTTCTGATCTAATTGGTTCATTCATTTTTAGAAAGTGACTTGTCTGAGGATAGTAAGCAAGTTGATTTGTTTTTGGAAAGACACTTGTCTGTAGATGATAATTGAGATCATCTGGAGCTGGGAATTTCTCCATGTTCCGAATCTCTCGAAGTGGAACTCTTGTCCGAGGATGATAATTGAGATCAAGTGGAGCTGGAAATTGCTCCGTGTTCTGAATATTTTGAAATGGTGGACGTGTTTGAGGATAATTGTGATCAACTGGAGCTGGAAACTGCTCCATGATCTGAATCTCTCGAAGTCTTGTTCGAGGCTGATAATTGAGATCAACTTGAGCTGGAAATTGCTCCATGTTCTGAATATTTGGAAATGGTGGTCGTGTTTGAGGATGATAATTGTGATCAACTGTAGCTGGAAACTGCTCCATGATCTGAATCTCTCGAAGTCTTGTTCGAGGCTGATAATTGAGATCAACTTGAGCTGGAACCTGCTCCATGTTCGGAATCTCTCGAAATGGAAGAATTGTTCGAGGATGATAATTGAGATCAGCAGGAGCTGGAAATCTCTCAATGCTATGAATCTCTTGAAATGGAAGATGTGTCATCTGTTGTACAGAAACCTCCATATGGTTTCTCCTCAAATGGTTTTTAATACTTCTAGGATTGTTTATAAACTTGAATGTGCTGCACTTTCCAAGGGGAAAAGGGTCATCGCATCGATAGCTATCTCCTCGTTTGTTGTTATAACCTGGATAATCTTCCTTGTTGAAATCAACACACTCAATCATTGTCATAAAGCTTTGCTCAGCGAGCTTCTCTAAGTTCCATTTATCAAACGGATGTGTAGTTTTGTGATTGACATGAATCTCACCATTGGCTCGAAGCATGTGACTTGCATTCTTGAAGAAACCAAACACAAGATCCATATGCATCCTATAAAATAAAATTCACAAGAAAACACAAATCACATACAAATACAAACACAAATCTGTATCGTTAAATACTAATTTCATTCCAAAAACATTAAATATGATAACCAAAGATATTTAACATTTTTGAATCTATAAACAAACAATTCTGTACAAACTTGTGCATGCATAACAATAAAAGGGTAGATTAATGCAGTCTTCCATATCAAGTAGAGTTAAATAATAATCAAGACATTAATTAGTTATTTAACTGGAATCTACTAGATAACTCACTTGATCATTAACAAGTCATCTTCCTTCCTAAGGAAACCTGCATGAGGAAAGTTGAATATAATGCGATCAAACCTCCGCATTTTTAAATCTGGATAAAATTTCATAGCTGTTGCATCCACTCCATGTAACAGGCATGCTCCCAGCTTCTGCAGTTCTTCTAAATTTGACTTTGCATTCTTGTACTTTTTGGTAACCTCGTCTACATGAACAAGAGGACATCGATTACAAAACAAGGCCATATCATTTTGATTTTGAGGTGCAGAAAAACACGATGGTTAAAAACTGACAAAACATTTAGGTTTTGAACACAAACAAGGCTATGAAGTATCATCTTGACTTTCATATTTTCACTGCTCTTACATTCAAACCTAGAACACATTAGATATTAATGGTAAACAACTAAAATGAGCACTAGAAATACAGCATTATTCATGCATCACAAGAACTCCCACAAATTGTGAACAATAGGAAAATGATTGAAAGCTTTAAACAAATAAGGAAAAATGACAAATTTTAGAGTTCACTCCTAATGGTTTGAAAACAATGTAAAATACCAAAGGAAAGTCACATTGACCAATCTCAAACAAGCTAGATTCACATAATAGCTACACAAACAAAATGAAACAACCCCAAATGACAACACAGCCTTTTCTTTATCATATTCAAAAGTAAAGATAATCATTTTTTATCAATCATATCCAAGAACAAAAGCTAAAAATAACTATGCAGCACCCGACATTTCAGATTGAACGCACGCTGCGTGATACGACATGTATTTAACAAGAGAAAGTTACCTCTAGTAATATCAATTTTTTTTAATTGAATTGATTGCAAAGTAAAGATGATTTTGCTTTTACCATACTCAAAACCACCAAATAAAAATAACAACATAGCACAAACACTTCAAATTGAAAACATGCCAATCAATACCCCCATGTGTTCAACCCTAAACCGACACTACATCGATACATGCAGTTATATTAAATTAATTCTATTTTCTTAAATTGTTTCCGAGGTCTACTCGAGTATCAGTGTTGTACCTGGTATCTATGTGTCTCTATCCGACCTTCATTTTAAAATAGTCATATTTCAAAGAAATCATAAAAAAATGTCACATTGAAAGCAGAACACCACGTCATAAAAATAAAAAATAAAAAACTTTCCCAAATAAAAAAACATAAATAAAATTTCAAGATCAAAACTTTAACATTTAACATTGTAGGGTTTAAGAGAGAGACCATAGGTGTCAAAAGATGAAGCAACAATGTTTGAAGCAGAAGCAAACCCTTTTGCTAAGGAAAGGGAAAATGAGAAATCACCATCACCCACCAACAATATTTGATGATCACTACAATAATAAGTGACCCATTTTTGTTCTCTTTCATCTTCTTCTTTTTCCCACCAATCTCCTTGAAATTCCATACTCCATTGTTTGTTCTTGGAAACCCTTTTCTTTGATTTTTGTGGTCTTTTCATCTTCTGTGAAGTTGGAACTGAAAATGGAAATGAAAAGAGTGTTTTTTGACTTTTTTCTATTCTTCTACTGTATCTTTATTTGGATCAATGATCATGACCGTTGTTTATAGTAATTTGTGGAAAAACATTTTCAAATTTCAATTAATGTGCATTCATTCTATTTTCATTTTTTTTATCCATGTTATACGAAAAACAATATTTTGTTTTATTTTTTTAATTTGGGAATTATTTTGTATTGTGTTTTAGAATAATATCAAGAAAATGAGAGTTAATATGGTGAAGTGGCGAAAAATATAGTTGTGATTGGTTGACAATGTAAAATTATTTTACAGAATCTGTACATATTCTTTTTTCTCAATATTTTTTGTAATCATTCAAAATTATTAGAGAAAAAAGAATATGTACAACCATGTTTTTCACCATATCATCTCACTAACCTCATTTTCTTAAAATAACATGGAATTTTGAATTATTCTTATTGATTATTAGTGTAAAATTATTTTATAATGACGGTGCATATCCTTTAATCTTAAACTATTAGTATCTCTATATATATAATTTGAGAGCATTTTTTCAAATGCAAGTGTACACATGACATTTCCACAAACATTCTCCTCCCATATTGTTTTAGCATTCAATGATCATAACCAATTAAATAAAATAATCAACATTAAAAAAATAATAAAAGCATAATCATGATAGGTCCCAAATAGGAAAATATAGATTTTCATATTCAAATTAATCAAAATTATTTTAAATTTAATTAATTCAAATAAATTATATTATTTTAGTATTTAAATTACTATTATTATTTTAAATTAATTTATTTCAAATGAATTATATTATTTTCGTATTTAAATTATTATTTTTCAAATTCAAATAATTCTTGACATATTATAAAAAATTATAACAAGTTTATATATTTGATAGAAATAAATTTTTGGTAAATTTTTTTTTAATAAGAGTTTTAATTCAGAAAATAATAAAAAAAGATTTTTTACTATTAGTTTCAATTTTTTTACAAATAATAAATTACTAATAGTCTATTCAATTTATTCAACTCAAAATTGAAAATTATTAAATGAGATTATTGATTTAATTATTTTTACGATACAAACAATTACTTTGCATTCAATTCTTTACTATTTTTATAAGATTCTTTGCTTTTTTGAAAAGCTTGTGAGTTAATTATTGATTTTCTACAAAAATATATATAAATCATTAAATATTTTCAGGAAAACTACAAACAAATAGTACAATATTAAATAAATTATGAATTTTGTTTAAGAAATTTAAATAAAAAATTGTTTTTCTTCTTATTAATGAAATAAGCAAATATAATTGCAAATTTCGTAACATAATTTTTTAATATCAAATAATGATAGAAAATATCATTTTTTTAATTATATACATCAACAAAATCTGAAAATATTTTATTTAATTTTTTTGAATTTATTTTTAAATTAATAAATTTCTCAATTCAATTTCTCCGCAATTTATTAATTAATACAGATACAATATTTTTTTTTTAAATCGTGCAATATAGTTTCATCATATAATAATTAAAATGCTTGACAATATAGTTTCATCATAAAAATAATGTGTTTTTTTATTACTTATTAAATTAATGTGTGATGTTCTTTTAATTTATTTAAAATATTTAAAATTGGGAAGCTTTATTTAATAGATTTTGTTTATAATTCAAAATTATAAATATTTTCGTAATCTATAACATAAAATCACTGTTTATTAAGTTTAGTTACTTTATTAATACAGATAATTATTATTTTTATTCATACAGGAAACTATTTTTTTGTTGTAATTTTTAAGTGACTTATATTTATATATTAATACGGATGTTTACTCTGCGGGAACATATATATTTGTACCCATATATTAATATGGAGGCAATTTTTTTGTTTTATTTTTTGTAATTTTTACGAAATTTATATTTTACTCATACGAAGATTATTTTTTATTTAAATGAGAACCTATATTTCTATTCATACATTAATATGTGATCTATTTTTTTTGTAATTTATATATATTGTAGTTTATATTTCTACTCATGTTAATGCGAATACTTTTTTTAAGAGATCTATATTTCTACTCACATATTAATACGAAATACTTTTTTTTTTTGTAATTTATATGAAAATTTGTATTTTTATTAATATATATTAATATGTAGACTCATCTTCTTCTTCTATTTTTTTTTTTTTTTTTTTTGTGAAATCCATAATGTTAATTGAGTTTAATGGATATAGGCAGACGGAGTAAAGAAACTTTAAACACTCAACCAATAAGAAATTATCATTCTTCCATGTCATACATGTAGTTTCAAAATAACCATACATGAGTGGGGTGATGTGGCAAGTTAGTGGAGTTTCATTGGATGTCCTTGTAAAAATATTTTACACTGATTGTGCATATCCATTAAATCCATGTTAATTACTACATAAACTTATATTTCTTTTCATATATTAATACAGGATCATTAGTCATGTATTATATATGAGATTATTACACATGAATAAAAAGAAAACGGACAATAAGTTGCGCCGCCAAAATTTTTTGTATGACAAAATTCAATCTTTCAAACACTACATTCATAAACCTATGCGACGTAACATTACTATGCATATTTTGAACCCTTTTTAGAAGGTCTACCGCATTTGGTACTAGAAAGCAAAAAGTGTCAAACACAAACGGTATAAAAACATGTTGATTGTCAAAGCACACTTTCCCATGTTTGACCATTTTTCTTGAAACAACTTTGAGGGCTGCCTGTCCCACTGTAAAATCTCCAACCCCCAGTCCCACACGTGGGGAAATTCAAGTCAAATCTACACAAGTATGTTTTCCTCCTACCCATCCATATATCAGAACATCCGCAGGACGAAGTGTCGATCTCCCTTCTTGTGGGTCCATCAAGAAGTTCCCTGGTGGTTCCCGCACGCCTAAAAATATCAAAAAGCACATCTCTGACCAAGTCATGCCTATGTTTGAATCCTGAAAGCTCCCTACAATGGGTTGCATGCTCCCCAAAAAGTGTCAAGGCTTTACGACAAACAAGGCAAACTTCATCCTTAGGAAATAGCGGAATCATGAGGCGGTACCTAAGGATAGTACGATACTCTAATGGGAACATGTGTTGGCCCAACCCGTCAATGGGGATAGCTAGGAGAAAATCTTAAACATGTGTTGCATTCAAGCGCCTAAAAACAGTTTTTTGCCTGGTGGGTATTTCAAAATCAACTTCCATGTCCTGAACAATTTTACCAAAAAGGGCATTCGCCAAAACATGTTCGGCTTTAGGGGGGACGATGTCTATTTTTTATACATGAACATATATTTCTACTTATGCATTAATATGGATAAGTTTTCTTATTTATAATTTCTATGGGATCTATTTTATTTTTGTAATTTATATTGTGGTTTATATTTTTACTCATATATTAATGCAAAAGTCTATTTATTTTTTTAAAAATTTATATGTGGCATATATTTCAACTGATACATTAATAAGGTGATTTTTATTGTAATTTCTACGGGAACATATATATCTACTTTTAATACGGATAATTTTATTTATTTATAATTTCTACTTAGATATATATTTTACTCATATATTAATAAAAGAACCTATTTACTTTATAAGTTTTATGAAATCTATATTTTAAGTCATATATTAATAGGGAGATTTTATTTTTTTATATATTTCAACGGGATTCTATATTTTTGCTTAAATATTAATACGAGAATCAAATTTTATTTATTTATATTATAGCCTATATTTCTACTCATTTATCGATACATGAATTTTTTTTTTTTTAATTCATATCCACCTGAAAGTCTTTTTACGAAATCTGAAAGTCTCTTCCTTATAATTCATTACAGTTAGTTTTTATTAGAAATGGTTATTGTAATTACTAAATCATATAAGATTGTAAATATTTATGTAGTTGCAAGTCATTAATAATTAAATTTTAAATTTTTGAGTTTAACGTAAAATATATATTAAAATATAAATCAATAAATCTACAAAGCATTTTTATCCGTGGCACGGGTCTGGATACTAGTTAGATTAAAAACACACTACGTTTCAAATTTGTAACCAAACTTTTTTCCTAATTGTTACAACAATTATTAAAAACATATAATATAGTATCATTAATCAATCTTTTGTAAACCGTTAAAATATTGATTAGAGAAATTAAAAATATGTCAAAGTATCTAAGAGTATCTCCAATATAATTATTCCTGATAGAGAAAATTTATTTAAGATTGGGTCAATATTAATTTTTGTATTAAATTGAGTCACCTCTATCACCCCTATCCCTACACTTGTCCATGAGAACAATTGTCTCGAAAAAGATTTTAGGACCTAAAAACCATAACTCTTACACTATGTTTGGTTTAAGGGAAAGGGAGAGGATTGATTGTGGAGAGGAGAGAAAGCACGGAATCCAATATCTTTCCACTGTTTGGATCATTTGTCAGAGGGGAAAGAAAGCTGAATTTTTGTGGGCCCCACCCCTTGAAACCTTTCCGCCCAGATCTGGAAAGAAAGCAAAAATTGGAGATTTAATTTGATAAAATGACAAAGCTGCCCTTGGTTTTGAAATGTGCTTTTTGCATGAGTTACTTTGTAGTTTGTACGGGTACTACCATTTTTTTTCTTTTTTCCATTTATTGCTCATATTGTTTTTAGGGCAAATAGTCATTTTAGTCTTTGAATGTGTAACTCGCTGTCACATTAGTCCTTGAATGTATTAAAATTGCAAACAGATCCACAAATGTCTTTTTTATTAGTCATTTTAGTCCTCGAATATGTTTTAAAAATTACTATAAAATGAGATACGAGGGACCTATTTGCAATTTCGATATATTCAAGGACCAATATGACAGCGATTTACATTTTCATGAACCAAAATGGTGATTTCCCCTTGTTTTTAGTAATCAAAATCGTGGAGTAATGAAACCAAGGAATTGTTTTGTTGTTGTTCCCTAGTTCCTAAACCAGGCTTCAAGCAAGCATCACTCAATTTTTCACATTTTAATTTTTTTTTTATTATGTACGCTTTTCTTGGAGTATAAATCAATAGTATTTAAACAATAAATAGTTTAATAATACTTTCTTTCATGGCACAATTTTTCCTTTATTCCAAACATAGTGTTAAATTCAAAGTATTATAAAATTTTAAATTCAAAAATATTAATATTCATCTCCATGAATATATTCTTTCAATAAAAAAATTGCTTAAGGATAGTTATGTCATTTACTATATAACATATCTTTCTTTCCTTTCACTTTTTATTCACTTTCACTCAAACCAAACAACTAAACAATCATCTCTCTTTCCATTCTCTTTCTACTCACTTTCATTCCTTCAACATTCTTTCCTCTCACTTTCTTTCCCTTCACTTTCTTTTCTCATCCAAACGAAGCCTTAAACTATAAAGTCTAACTACTAAACCATCAAACACAACGACTTACTTGATAATTGTAATGTTTGCAAGTAGACCGTTCATCTTTTAGAGTTGTTGATCAATAATCCACTGTCAATGATCCTCATTCATGCTTCATATCTTAGGTCATTGATGAAGCATGGCAAAAGAGGGTTATAAGTTCTCATGACAACATGGCTACAAAACATAGGCATGACCATACATAACATAGAAATAAAATTTGGAAAGGGTGGACAATTAGCTAGAGCAGTTAACGAAACCAATTGCAAAAAAAGGTAAATTATTAATATTAAAATTACCTTCTCGAGAGGTTCGTTTAATAACCAAAAATTGTTTCATTAATTTGTCAAGTTGCAAATTTTTAATCATTGAGGATTTGATTATAAGTTTTGAAACGGTAAAGTGAATCAAAATTTGCAACTTGAAGGGCTATTCCTAAAGAAGCTAACAAATTCTTATTATTAATCTTCTAAGTGAAATTACTTTTGACTTTTTATTGGCCAAAATTCTTATTCCTGATGGTTTATGTTTTAAGGCATTAATAAAAAAAATCTTAAAATTGCGGTTTATATCCTCTCCAAATTTATATCACACATTGGTTACAAAATAAAAGAAATCAATTAAAATTGCTACTTTTTTCACTAATCCCTTATATTTAATCCAAATGTATATACCACATATTTTTCATATATGCTTAGTGCTAATCATTGTATTTATTTGTTATATTTAGATTCAAGAAAGATAGCGAACAATAATTATGTAAATTTTGGGAGTTCTTCATTTTTAAAAGAAGAGCACAAATTTTGCATGCCAAAGATGAAAAAGGAAGTTCGGGAAAAGATATTACAAATTTTATACATTGGAGAATCCATTGAAAAAGCTAGATGCAAAATTTGTGCTCTTCTTTTAGAAATGAAGAACTCCAGAAATTTACATAATTATTATTCACTATCTGTCTTGAATGTAAATGTAATGTAACACATATATAAAATGGTTAGCACTAAATAATATATGGAAAACATGTGGTATAAAATTGGATTAAATAAAATAAATTAGTGAAAAAGTAACAACTTCAATTGATTTTTTCTTATTTTGAATTTGGGTAGAATATAAATCACAATTCATTTTAAAGATCACCGTTAAAATAAATCTTTAGTAAGAGTTGCAATTTTGCAAAGGTTTTGATATATGGACGAAAACACATCTTAAAATTTTTGACCAATAAAGAAAACTCAAAAGTAAAATAACTTTGGGCCGCGAGTAACGGTTCATCAAAACATAAAGAAGTAAATAAATTGTTTTGAATTTCGATTGTCGAAAAATGGTTATGGCAGTGAGTATTAGTTGTTATTCTTAACAAGGGAGCCTACTATCTTTTTATAAATTTCATGTTGGATTGAATATTACGAATATGGAAGATGCAATGGAATGAGAAAATAGCATCATCAACATCATTGACATGAATTGAGACTGAGAAAAAAAAAATGAAAAGGAGAAAATTTGGGTAGGAAAACAATGTTTTATTAAGATTAGCCTTGACAATAAAAGTGAACAAGACCAAAAAAAATATGTATGATAAAAATGAACATAAAAGAGAAACAGGTTTGAATTTCCTCCATTTATTATCCTTCCTTTTATTCTCCATTTAGAGATAGATAGACACATTAAAAATTAGTGGGACCCATTAAAAAGTGGAT
This sequence comes from Trifolium fragiferum, assembly GCA_954870985.1. NCBI lineage: Eukaryota > Viridiplantae > Streptophyta > Magnoliopsida > Fabales > Fabaceae > Trifolium > Trifolium fragiferum. The sequence goes on from OX940794.1 coordinate 8,759,340, forward strand.
CCCACTAATTTTTAATATGTCTATATCTCTCCAAATGAAGAATAAATGAAAATATAATAAATGAAGGAAACTCAAACTCAAGAGAAACAAGCTTTCAATAACAATGAAAGATTTAAATGTCACACAATTACAAGAGGAAGGGTAGACTTTGATAGGATAACCACTATATATCTTGTTCATAGTTCTTCCACATTACACTACACCACTCCTGGTAAAAACTATGCTCTCTTATATATATCTATATCTATATATATTTATATTTACGAATTCCTATTGAAATCATATATTAATGACAAATATTAATGACTATCATTAATGATTATCAATATTATTATTATTTTTATTTCCTTAAATAAATAAAAAAATTCTATTGGATAAATCGAAAATAATTTTCTTGAAAACCGTATTGATTATATTGTATTTTTGAAAAAACATGTATATGTATATATATATATATTTATATTTACGAATCCCTATTGAAACCATATATTAATGACAAATATTAATGACTATCATTAATGATTATCAATATTATTATTATTTTTATTTCCTTAAATCAAAAAAATTTCTATTGGATAAATCGAAAATAATTTTTATGAAAATCATATTGATTATATTGTATTTTTGAAAAACATGTATATCTATATATATATATATATATATATATATATATATATATATATATATATATATATATATATATATATATATATATATATATATATATATATATATATATATATATTTATATTTACGAATTCCTATTGAAACCATATATTAATGACAAATATTAATGACTATCATTAATGATTATCAATATTATTATTATTATTTTTATTTCCTTAAATCAAAAAAAAAATCTATTGGATAAATCGAAAATAATTTTCTTGAAAACCGTATTGATTATATTGTATTTTTGAAAAAACATGTATATTGGGAATAATTTAAAACCGTATATTGGGAATAATTTCAAAAAATGTCTTAATTTACAAAAATAATACATCTATATATATATTTTACAAAAATTGGGAATAATTTATAAAAATAATACATCTATATATCTTCTATAAATTATAAATAGTACAAGGAATATATAATTTAAACATGATTCACCTGTGCTAATATATCAAATGGCTGGTATATTGTACATTACTAAATATCATTGTGATGGTTGCCTGCAACAATAAAAAATAAAAAATATATTATAAATCAATATTACCTTATAATGATAATACAAGACAATTCAATAATCAATTCAATATTACCTTATACATTGCTAACTATCATGAAGATTTTTTACGCCATATTAATTACATTATACAAGTCAATGATAATTATTTAGTCAAAAAAAAAAGTCAATGATAATTATAATTAGGGTTAAATATATTTTTAGTCCCTAAATTTTGTCTTATAGTCAAAAATAGTCCTTACATTTTTTTATGATTTAAAAAAATCCTACAATTTTTTTCGTAGTCAAAATTGATCCCCGCCGTTAATATTTTTTAACAAAACGCTGACGTGGCACAATTAACCAATAACATGGTGACATGTGTCTTTTTCCATCAGATTTATTGTACATTTTTCCACACTAAAGCTTTCTTTCTACTTTTTTTCCTCCAACACAACCCTCATCTTCATCACCACAAACTCAACCAAAACCATAACAACAACCAAACTGAAGCTATGATAAAAGACACATGTCATCATGTTATTGACTAATTGCGCCTCATCAGCGTTCTGTTAAAAAAAATTAACGGTGGGGACCAGTTTTGATTATGAAAAAATTGTAGGGGTTTTTTAAACTATAAAAAAAATGTAGGGACTGTTCTTGACTATAAGACGAAATGTAGGGACTAAAAACATATTTAACCCTTATAATTATAATTATAATTATAATCAATTATAATACAAGTCAATTCAATAATCAATTCAATTCAATATTACCTATTATGATTTTTTACGCCATATTACCTTATACAAGTCAATGATAATTATATTATAATAAATTATAATACAAGTCAATTCAATAATCAATTCAATATTACCTATTATGATTTTTTACGCCATATTCAATTCAAATCAATTCAATATAATCAACAATCAATTCAATATATACATAATATCTTCGCATTAAAATTTCATGAAAACCTATTTCTTATTTCCATTTTCAATTTTTCATGTTCAAATTCAAAATAGGATTTTTAATTTATTCCCTCCAATTTCTTTTACATAACTTGGGCCCAAATTCAATCATGAACTCAATTAGGGTTTACTACCAGAGTCTATAAATAGGATGTTAGAATCATACATTTTTCACACAAAACCCTCATACTCTTTGCTTCATATGTTTATTTTATTTCTTATATTCTTATTTCATAGAGGTTGAAGATAATAGAGGTTTTTTTAAATGCATGCTAACCCAATTAAAATATATTATTGAATTTCATTGCTCACTAATTCGATTTGTTTTTTGTGTTGTTGATTATTTGCTTCTATTACTGCAGCAAAGGAGGCATACTCGAACAATGATTTTGGGCAAATGGATAATGTAGAGACAAATAAAAAAAAACTTTTGGTAGAGACAAATCAAAATTTAATCAAATATATGTTGATGTATTGTGCTTTATTTATACCCTTGATTGTTGTATATATTTTTATTTATTTTGTTTGGGTTCTCAAGCTTGCTGAGAATATTTGTGAAAATTGGTTCACAATGTTCATTTTTTTTTTCGTGTATATATTATTATGGATTCAAATAAGTAAAGATTGAAGATTGGTAATTTAAAACAACTTGATATCCCTGAAAAATAAATATTGTGTACTGCAATAGAATTGAGTCGAACCAAATCTTGATAAGTTTATGCAAAAGTGCAAGATTTCCTCTCTTACAATTTTTTTTTTTTTATCGACACTATTTTGTTTTTTATTTTCCAATATTTGTTTTCTCTTCACGGTTGGTTTGTGACAACATTTTTAATACTACTTTTTATTTATTTTCAGTGGTGTTATAGAGGCAAAATAATATTGTGTTACAACATAGAAGAAACAATGAAAAATTTCGCTACTTAAATTTTTTGGTTTCTTTGTTCGAATCGCAATAATTAATAATTAATGCATTTCAATTCTATCTACTTATAGTAAAAAAAAGCTTCTAATTATTTAATGAGAGAATTCAGCAATAAATTAATTAATAGTATTACAAAAGAAAACCTATAATTGCTTAAATATAGTAAAAATCTATAAGAAAATGAATATTTTTTATGCGAGTACGGGCACGGGAGTATGATAAATTGGTCTTTGTATACACAGGGATGAACATTTTACATGTAAATGAGCGAGTGTTTAATATAAACTATATATTTCATGTTTTTATTTAAGAAATACTAATATTCCTTAAGTATAAAACTTAAAATATTAGACACTGGAATAAACTATTTAGTAAAAAAACATATGATTGCATAAAAAAAACGTAAAAACCTATGAGAAAATAAATTTATCGGTCTTATGTTGAGACTTGAAATTGAGTTTGTCACGCTGTGAATAATACGACTTTATCAATAAAATATATAAATTAATTATAGATACACATACATATAAATTAATTATACTCATATATAAAATTTCAAATTAATTTAATTTTTCTTAATTTTTATGATAATTTAAGTCAAATATCTTCTCATATAAAATAGTTGAGTTTTATTTTAGATTATCTATTTTAATATAATTTTTTTAGCAAATCTATAATGATACCCATCCTAAAATAATATAAAATGTACTTCTTTTTTACGGGGACTAGATATTGAAAAGATACTGAGAGATGTAAACGGAAAAAAATGTGCTCCATGGTGGAAAACGACGAGTGAGGTATCATTTCTACTCTATTTTTGTGTTGATGAGTTTCTTACAAAGACTTATGGAGATGGACATGGGAAGAAAATATCATGTGGTAGAAAACGGGGAGTGGAGAATCAATATCCACTCCGTTGTGCCCTTTTAACATTTTTAAACCTCTATCATTTTTATACTTAAATAAATTACTTAAAATGAATCTCACAAAAGATTGAAAAATAACAAAAATCAAAATAGAGTAAGAATTCAAAATCTTCTCTGACACGAGATAACTTAATTTGATATATGTTACACTTATTCATAAAGAAATTCAATTCATATTTTTAGAATAATTTGTATTTTAAAAAAAAAAAACCAAGTTTTCTATTCATTAATTTAAAATAAACAAATAAATAACATTTTTTTAAAAAAATTATCCCGTGCTTAGCACGGGTCAGTTATGCTAGTTTATATTAAATCAAGAAATCAATTTATAATAATATATTAAAACAACTTCCATACATAAATTTATACTAAATACAAAAAATTATGATAATACATTAAAACAACTTCCATAAATAAATTTATATTAAATAAAAAATATATTTATAATAATTTATTAAATCAAATCCCTTACATAGATTTATATTAAATCAAGAAAATTATTTATAATAGTATATTATTAAAACAACTACCTTAATTAAATTTGTATCAAGTGCAAATTATATTTATAATAATATATTAAAACAGATTCCATCCATATATTTATATTAAATCAAGAAATCTATTTATAATAATATGTTAAAACAACTTCCTTACATAGATTTATATTAAAGCAAAAATATATTTATAATAATATATTGAAATAGGTTCCATAATATATTTATATTAAGTCAAGAAATTTATTTATAATAATATGTTAAAACAACTTCCTTACATAAATTTATATTAAATCAAGAAATATATTTATAAATAATATATTTAAACAACCATGATATATGGAATTATATTAAATAAAGAAATCTATTTATAATAAGGTCAACACTCTAGTTTAGTCAACAACAAAAATTGTTTTTTTTTGCCCCCTATGTTACTAAATTGCTTTTTTAGTCAACAAAATGCCTTTAATGAGACATTCGTATCCTAAAAATGAAGGAAACAGATTTCGTCAGTTAGGAGCCAAAATTATGTTAAAACATCAGGGGCACAAAACCCATAATTTCGTCCTGTCGTTACCGAAACGCCCATTTTTTGAAATTTTGTCACCTAGAATACGAAATTATGTTGAAACATAATAGGTCCGCCTTATCGCGATTCGCGAACATCTGGGCATAAAAACACAATTTCGTCCCGTAGTTACCGAAACATCCATTTTTTGAAATTTTATAACCTAAAATACGAAATTGTGGATTTTGTCACATAAGATACGAAATTGTGATTCTCAATAAATAAGCAAGTTAATCGCTATTTGTTCTCTTCAATATGCACATTTGATTCAAGGGAATAACTGGGTGAGCAAGTCTTCGATATGTTCTTACGTGCATTGATGCTTTAAAATCGTTACAATTTCTAGAAGTTCGTGATCTTCCATATTTTTACAAGTAAGATAACGATATGATTAATATTGAGAGAAATTCTAACATAGGCACAAACATAAATGATAAGTGTTAGGCACACTCACACAAAATCAAAAAAATTAAAGAAAAAAGTAATAAAATGATGTTGATTGATGTAACTATATTATTTTTGTTTTAAATTTTTGGATTTATGTGTGTGTGTCCAAATATATATGATTTGGGTTTGTGCCTATGCAAGCCTTTCTCTAATATTGATTCAACGAAAACAAGAAAAGATATTTTACAATTAATAAGAAAATGTGTATCGAGTTTTAGAAGTTCATGATCTTCCATATGATTAATATTTTACAATTTTGTCAAAAAAATAATAATATATTTCACAATTAAGAAAAGGGTTAATAGATCTTTACCCTCTGCAAAATATATGTTTTTTGATTTACCTTGCACTTTTTAAATCGACTTAACAGAATAACCGATTTTAAAAAAAAAAACTTTTTAAATCGGTTGAACAAAATAATCGATTTAAAAAGTGCATCCAAGGCGGAAAACCAAATATAATTTTGAAATGTATAGATAGGTAAAGTCTTTTCTAGGGTGAGATTAAACTTTGAATCATGACATTTTGAATAAATTTTTTCGACTGACCGCTATATTTCTTTAGATGAAAGTTTAGATAGTTGAATCTTAGGAGTTTACCAGAGTCAAGGCAACATACAATAAGACTCAAAGAATGTTTATTTTACTTAAAAAACTGCAAAGTATGAGTCAACTTCTTACCAATTAGATCAATCTATATGGTTCTAATTGTTACTTTTATTATACTTATAATAATTAATTGTGCTTTGGTCCCCCAAAATTTCACACATCAAATAACTACAGCAGATGCTTTGTGAAATTAATTAATACTTGATAAAACGTGAGGTTAGTTTGAAAAGTGTATATTCAACAAATAATGAGACATGAGAGATAAAGGCTATAAATTTGTCTAGTACTTGATCAATTCTATTAGATCATTTAACAAAATAACATATTTTCTTATAGCATATTAGCATGCAGCAAAAGATCAACATATGCTAAACATTGATGACAAAATACCTTCAAGTAAAAAGTTTTAGCTGATTATTCCATGTTGGAATATTTTATTATATTCCAATAATATTATGTGGGCAAATATCTTTATTAATTATATTAGCTATTTATCGATTAGGGGCCTTAATTGATTAGTGGTCAAATTAAGTAAAAAGGCTAATTAGATTTCTATTTCGGTAATTATTTAATTAATTGATATGAGTTCAATATGAGTGGATGTCAGGATGACCCATTTGGGAATAATGGGAACCCTAATGAGTCATCACACTATATAAAGGTTATGGTCCCCAATATACCGAACATATCGCATATCGTCTCTTCTCCCCATCTGAAGAGTGCTTAGGGCATAAGGAGTTCCGGTTGAGGAAGAACCACAAGCCGACGGATACTTGTTGTCCGTCTCTCTTTACGTTTCAGGATTGCTATCGGATAGGCTACGGTTTGTTCACATATATTCATCTATCCAGGTATTCCTATATTCTTTTAATCTCAATGAATCATCATGTCGTAGATGCTGTTTATATATACATGCTCATGTGTTTTTGGCTTCCGCACTAAAGTTACTAAGACTATAGAATTAATCTTTATTAAGAGCATGTCTATTATTAATATTAAAGTAATTTCAACAAGTGGTATCAGAGCAGGTTTTCATGTATGATTTATTGAAATTGGCTTATGATAATTTATTTTATGATATGTTTATCAACCGATTGAAGTTGCAGAAATATAGTGTGAATTGATTTACTGGTTTCGTTAAATTTCTGTATTTTTCCAACGGGACCTTTAAGTTTAAAGTGTTATGTGTACTCAAGCTTAGAAATTTTATGATCTACTGGTATTTCATTTATCAGTTCTTTTTCTTTTGGATTTGCCATGACCATGAATCGTTTTTAGCGCGTGTAACTATTGATAAGGAGTTAAGGACTGAATAGTTATGTATTGAATCCTTATGTGTCTTTTTTTTTCGGAACTAATGTGTACAATATCCAGTTTTAATTAAATATAAAAGATTTGATCCATTTATATGGTTGATTTATAAAGAAAGAATTTTATAAAAGTAATTTTCATTCATTCAAATATTTGATGATCTTAATTTATGGTATTGATTAAGATCAATTACGGGAATGTTTGGAAAATAAAGTTTCAGTGATTTTCGGCTAATTTGGTTTTTAAGTTAAATATTTAGTTTGACTTGTTTATAAAGTTGGTATGCTTTTGTACCTATCCGGAAAACGCTATTAGCAACTAAAGATTTGGATCTTGATTTATTTGTTAATGTTTCGGTTTATTTTCGGTGTTCAAATCAATTTTTTTGTTTTACTTATTTATAAAGATTAGTTTCTAAAATAAGGATTTTGATTTGATGATTCAGTTTTCAAATCAAATTTTTATTTGACTTTAGTTATAAAGTTTGTTGCTTAAAATAAGGATTTATATTTGATTTGAAATTATAGATTGATTCACATTAATTTTGTATTTAAAGTTTACTTTGAGAAATAAGGTATATAAAGATTTGGATTTAATGGATATGCACAATCAGTGTAAAATATTTTTACACGGACATCCAATAAAACTCCACTAACTTGCCACATCACCCCACTCATGTATGGTTATTTTGAAACTACATGTATGACATGGAAGAATGATGATTTCTTATTGGTTGAGTGTTTAAAGTTTTTTTACTCCGTCTGCCTATATCCATTAAACTCTAAAGATTTTGTATATATATAGTTATTATATATATTTTTGTTGAAGATCAATTGCAGTTAAATAGCAATTAATAATAATTCTCAAAATATTTTGATCTATTTTGGTATGTACAAAATTAAAGTTTTGATTCTTTAAATTTTAGGAAAATATAAATTCTATAATTATTTGTTTAATTAAAGATATATAAAGTTTTGATTTCCTTCTATTTTGGAAAATACGGTTATAGAATTTTATTATTTATTTAAAGAATCATTCGGTATATGTGAATCAATTGTGGCATAAATATACTTTGGTATATATAAAGATTTAATTCTATTTAAAATTAAATATTTAGTTTGTAGCATGACCATGATGTTTGAATTTATTGTTATTAAGTTTCTACAATAATTTCTTTTGTCATGCTCTTCGGTTATATTTCATGCCAATTCTAGTTTGGTGGTGAGAATTTGTTCTCACATTATGGGATGTCAGTTAATCATATGATTACGAAGGGACATCATAAAGGAATATGACCTACATTTGGTGGGTAGTGCCTTGTAAATTTAAGACTTTTTCCATTTGATTTAATAAATTGTCAGGTGATTTTGATTGAGTTGGTTGAAACAACAAGTTGCCAAAATAACCTCTGTTGTCTAGATTTAATTCAATTGAAATCACAAGAAGGGTGTATAAAATCGTTCATGCAAGCTATTTGGGTCTATCAAAAGGTAGACACAGTTTGACTGAATAATTATATACATATACATTCAATTTATTAAATTGTCTAGTAATGACGATTGAGTTGATTGAAACATGTTGCCCAAGTAACCTCTGTTGCATAAATTTGATTCAATTGAACTTACAAAAGGATGTAGTGTGAAATTATCCATATGAGTTGTCGTCGGCCCCAAGAAAGGCACAACTTGACCGGATAATTGCATACTTGTGATGGTAAACGTGTGGTGATTATAAAGTTATTTACCATGTGAATAATATGATGCGCAAACGTGACTATTATTTGACATGACTTATCACCAATGTTTGATCATTGTATTGAGAGTACCGCTTGCAGTTAATTCTTACAATCCAAAGATTGAGGATTAATGGTGTGCTTGGTATCTTGTTAGTCTTTTAATTTACAAATATGGTTTTACATGTCTCTATAATAACTTATTGACATGCATAATAAAGTCGTGTTATTGTGAATCTATGTAAGTATTTAGTGGATTACATTTGCACATATAATGGTAAACATGTGACAATATGAGGACTATTGTTTATCAATATTAATTGTCAGTGTTTGATCATTGTAACAAAATATCACTAGCAATTGATGTTAATTTTAAGGGCTTGACATTGATGATGCGCTAGATATTTTGATTGGTATTTTTTCGGTTCTCTATAAACTAATATAGTTTATGCATGTATTTGCAAAATATAAGAAGAACATTATGTTCTTGGATCTAGACCTTTGATAAGGATGGAGGAACTCAAATCTCTCACAATTCGGTAAATTTAATGTGATAATCAAGTTTAGAAAATGAGTATACTCCTAATCACGAAGGTCGTGTGATCATAAAGTTTTAACTTCCAGGAACATTAGAGGTGTTATTTAAGATGACATAATTTTGTCATGTTTTTCTTTGCTCAAATTAAAATGTTTATAAAGCAATAAGGTGAAAGACAAGTTCTCTTTGAAGAGATGACTTTTCATTAAAATTGTTGAGCAAAGAAAATATCCGGAGCACATTATGTAACTATTTATTCTTGCTAAAGTGTTGTGGTTTCGACAATCAGGTGACCTTGTCTAAAATTTAGTCTTTAGTGTTCTCTTTGCACAATTAGTTCTACTAATAAACTTGGAAATGATTCTTTAATATAATTATTTCATAAAGTGTGCAATGAAGAAAATGTTAAAGCAAGAGAAAATAAAATAGTGCTCATTCGGTAAATACTTCAACGGATAAGGGCAAATAAAGAATAATAAGGAAATCTAAACTGACAAATATCCAATGATGTTGAAAGACACATCAATCTAGAGGGGAAATAAGTCAGTTAAGATTGATGATTTTTCAACTATTTGTTAAATTGTTGTTACTAATAATATTTGTATTTAAAAGGCAATTTGGTGAATTATTATCTAAATTAAGTTTTTGTTTTAATGTTATAAATTCTTTATTATTTTTTTCTTAATGAGGGATTCAATTTGTCTTTTAAATTTAAATATCAGTATAGTCAATTCAGTTATGACTTGTGACAATCTTGAATTGTTGAAAATTTTGAGAAATATAAACTTTGGTCCCAAGTTAATGAACATTTTGAGACATGAACTGCAAAGTCTCTTGAAGATATTGAGTTTGGGGGAGAGATATGGTAAATGGACAAAATTGAGTGACGAAGAATTGGTTCTAAACCAATTCATAAAGTTGTTATCTATATAGTAAATTTGGTGCCTCATAAGGATATTAGTGTTCTTCCTCCCTTATTAAGTTAAGAAATTGATTCATAAATATCAAACTCAATACCTTCAAGAACTGGGGCGTCAAGTGTCATAAAGTATTGACTGAAAAGAGAAATCATATCTGATTTGAGTTTAAAAACTCTATTAGGACAGTCAAGACACTTGTCATTTATTATAATTTTGGAGTTTCATAAGATGGATATCAAGATAGTATTTCTTAATGGTGACATTAAGAAAAACAATAAGGTGCAATCAGAGAAAATTTTATGTCAAAAGACACGAAGTATATGGTTTGCAAACAGATGAAATCCATTTATGAGTTAAGGAAGCCGTCTCATTAATGATACCACAAAAGTCTCGTCAGGTAAATTGTCTCATTTGGTTTTGAGATGTATATTATGAAGAGTTGTGGGTTATATAGGTTCAGTGGAGTATGTTTATATTTTTAGTTTAGTGTGTTGATTTTACTTTATTAAGTCAACAGTGATATATTATGGTTGTGCAAAAACAAGAAATCATTAACAAAAGTTTAGTGACGAAAGTTATTGCACACATCTCTTTTGTATTAGGAAATTTGATACTAGAGATTATTCTATATGTATCATTCGGTTATCACTAAGGAGTTATATCAATAAAGTTGAAAGTAAATTCGACATGAAAGTCAATAAACTAAGGGATTTTTTAATCATAAAGGAGACTGTTTAAAAGTCTCAATAATTGTCCAAAAGAAAATCTGGAAATTTAGAAAATAAAGTGTTTTTCTATATGCTTTGTCTTTGAGAAACTTATGTACGATCTTAATTATACGCATCCGGAACTAGCGTATATAATAAGATCATTTGGTAGATACTTGAATAATTCAAAACTTGAATTGTTGAAATGAAGCAACCATAAGGATTGTTATAGAGAACAAAATAATTTGTGTTTGGATATCGGAGATCTAATAATTTGGAGATCATCAGTATGTTAGACTCCGATCATTATGGATGTCTATATATAATGGACATCATAACTCAAGAAATGATTGTAAATATCTATGTCACTTGGTTGCGTAAAGTAAAAGATTTTTGAAAGACAACTCAAGTTATATTGTGACATAAATTAGTCAGGTAATGCTTCAACAATTGTTTTATAAAGTTTTTTTTTTTTTATTAATAAGTTGTTGAAGGATAGAACATATAGAGATAAATTTTATGTTAGCTGACTCACTAATCGAAGACTTGACACCTAAGGTCTTTCATTTGGTTTTTTTTTTTGTCACTAAGGATGTCTTGGATTGGTGGGAGTTTCTCTTCAGTTATGTTCTCACTTTAGTTTTGATACAAATGCATATTTTGTTAAGGTTTTCTGCAGAAATAAAGTTTGAGGTTATTATAATAACTAATTATGTATCATTTATGCAAATATTAAATTTGCAAACTTCATGTTGATCTCACTAAGGACTTCAGTTGGACCAGTTGGAAATAGGCATGATATAAAGATCACAATGCATGAAATTTCCATGCTACTCATCCATATCGATCTATGTCGTTAAGTACATTGATGTGGTGGTCGTCGAAGGTTCTGTCACGTTATATGTTAGTGACGATAGCCGCGCGGTCCCATTATTGATGTATGAGATGGACCAGATTGTAAAGTTGAAATCTAAGGATAAATAGCATTCAGATGCGCACCTAAAGAATAACGATATATTGCCCAAGTGGGAGATTGTTGGAATATTTTATTATATTCCAATAATATTATGTGGGCAAATATCTTTATTAATTATATTAGCTATTTATCGATTAGGGGCCTTAATTGATTAGTGGTCAAATTAAGTAAAAAGGCTAATTAGATTTCTATTTCGGTAATTATTTAATTAATTGATATGGGCTCAATATGAGTTGATGTCAGGATGACCCATTTGGGAATAATGGGAACTCTAATGAGTCATCACACTATATAAAGGCTATGGTCCCCAATATACCGAACATATCGCATATCGTCTCTTCTCCCCATCTGAAGAGTGCTTAGGGCATAAGGAGTTCCGGTTGAGGAAGAACCACAAGCCGACGGATACTTGTTGTCCGTCTCTCTTTACGTTTCAGGATTGCTATCGGATAGGCTACGGTTTGTTCATATATATTCATCTATCCAGGTATTCCTATATTCTCTTAATCTCAATGAATCAACATGTCGTAGATGCTGTTTATATATACATGCTCATATGTTTTTGGCTTCCACACTAAAATTACTAAGACTATAGAATTAATCTTTATTAAGAGGATGTCTATTATTAATATTAAAAATATTAAAGTAATTCCAACATTCCATTCATAACATACTTACTGCATAAGATAAATTTATCTACTAAAATTTTCCTAGGCACTTCAGCATTGTACCTCTCTAACTCCTAGGCACTTCACCATTGTACCACATCAAAACCATTCTATAAAGTATTTCCTGCAAATTTCTGGAGCTTCCTTCCACGGATTGGTATTGGCCGCGTTCATTCCTAGGATCAATTGATATGGAAGGAGCGATATCCATTGTTCTTCTGTTAGGATCTGTCAGAGAATATCTGCAATTAGTAGGTGTCGGCCGTGGTTGCAAAGATTGCGATGGCTCCATTGGTTGTACCAATCTTCGAGTCTCCTATGTCATATTGTGAGCATAATGGTAACAGTCAGCAAAGGAAGCACCTCTTCCATGTATTTCTGGAGCTGGAAATTGCTCCATGTTCTGAATCTTTTGAATTGGAACTCTTGTCTGCAGATGATAATTGTCATCAACTGGTGCTGGAAACTGCTCCATGTTCTGAATCTCTCGAAGTGGAAGTCTTGTTCGAGGATGATAATTGAGATCAACTGGAGCTGGAAATTGCTCCTTGTTCTGAATATTTTGAAATGGCGGTCGTGTTTGAGGATGACAATTGAGATCAACTTGAGTTGGAACCTGCTCCATGTTATGAATCTCTCGAAATGGAAGAATTGTTCGAGAATGATAATTGAGATCAGCAGGAGCTGGAAATCTCTTGAAATGGAAGATTTGTCATTTGTTGTACAGAAACCTCCATATGGTTTTTAATACTTCTAGGATTGTTTATAAACTTGAATGTGCTGCACTTACCGAGAGGAAAGGGGTCATCACATCGAGAGCCATCTCCTCGTTTGTTGTTATAACCTGGATAATCTTCCTTGTTGAAATCAACACACTCAATCATTGTCATAAAGCTTTGCTCAGCGAGCTTCTCTAAGTTCCATTTATCAAACGGAGGTGTAGTTTTGTGACTGACATGAATCTCACCATCGGCACGAAGCATGTGACTCGCATTCTTGAAGAAACCCAACACCAGATTCATATGCATCCTATAAAATAAAATCCACAAGGAAACACAAATCACATACAAATACAAATACAAACACAATCTGAATTTCTGAATTGTTAAATAATAATTTCGTTCTAAAAACATTAAATATGATAACCAGAGATATTAAGCATTTTTTAATATATAAACTAGACATTAATTAGTGATTCAACTGGAATCTACTAGATAACTCACTTCATCATTTTCAAGCTATCTTCCTTCCCATGGAAACCTGCATGAGGAAAATTGAATATAATGCGATCAAACCTCCGCATTTTTAAATCTGGATAAAATTTCATAGCTGTTCCATCCACTCCATGTAACAGGCCTGCTCCCAGCTTCTGCAGTTCTTCTAAATTTGACTTTGCATTCTTGTACTTTTTGGTAACCTCGTCTACATGAACAAGAGGACATCGATAACAAAAAAAGGTCATATTATTTTGATTTTGAGGTGCCGCAAAACAGGATGGTAAAAAACTGACAAAGCATTTAGGTTTTGAACAAAAACAAGGCTATGAAGTATCATTTTGAGTTTCATATTTTCACTGCTAGCAAGCACCTTCAAAACTAGAACACATTAGATATAAAATACCAAAGGAAAGTCACATTGACCAATCTCCAACAAACTAGATTCACATAATAGCTACACAAACAAAATGAAACATTAGGAGTGAATCTAGTTTCACACATATTCAAGAACAAAAACTAAAAATAACTATGCAGCACCGATATTTCAAATTGAACGCATATTCCGTACAACATGTCTTTAACAAGGTCACCTCTAGTAATAGTAACATTTTAAAATTGAATTGATAGAAAAGTAAACATGATTTTGCGTTTACCATACTCAAAACCACCAAGTGAAAATAACAACATAACATAGCACAGACACTTCAGATTGAAGACATGTCCATCAATAATTCGTTATCTCATGTGTTCAACCCTAAACCGACACTATATTGTCACATGCGGTTACATTCAATTAATTCTATTTTCTTAAATATCTATTTGTCTCTATCAAAATAGTCATATTTCAAATAAATCATAAAAATGGGTTAGAAAAATAAAAAAATGTCACATTGAAAGCAGAACACCACGTGATAAAAAAAAAAAAACCCATTTCTTCCACAAAAAAAAAAAAAAAAAAAAACACTTTCACAAATAAAAAAACATAAATCAAATTTCAAGATCAAAACTTTAACATTAAACATTGTAGGGTTTAAGAGAGAGACCATAGGTGTCAAAAGATGAAGCAACAATGTTTGAAGCAGAACCAAACCCTTTTGCTAAGGAAAGGGAAAATGAGAAATCACCATCACCCACCAACAATATTTGATGATCACTACAATAATGAGTCACCCATTTTTGTTCACTTTCATCTTCTTCTATATGTTCTTGAAAATTTTCCATACTCTTTGTTCTCTCTGAAGTTGGAACTGAAACGGAAATGAAAAGAGTGTTTTGTATCTAGCAAGCTTGATTGAAAAGATCGTTGTTTATATTTTGTGTGGAGAAAATTTTTCAAATTTCAACTAATGCGCATTCATTTTCATTTTTATTTATTTTTATACATGTTATATGAAAAAAATATTTTGTTTTTATTATTTTAATTTGGGAATTATTTTGTATTTTGTTTTAGAATAATATTTGAGTTTATAGAACATGCAGTGTCGGTGTAAATTAACTTTACAATGATAATAATAAGACTGCATTAATTTTTCATAACATATCAAGAAAATGAGATTAAGTGTGGTGACGTAGCGAAAAATATAGTGGTGATTGGTTGGCGATATTAAATTATTTTACATTATCGGTGCATATTTTTTTTCTCATAATATTTTTTGTAAGTATACAACCATACTTTTTTTTTGACAAAATACAACCATACTTTTAAACTTATTAAAAATTATTAGTGTAAAATTATTTTATAATAACAGTGCATATTTTTAAAAATTAAATTATTAAAAATTTATAATTCATAATTGATTAAAAAAAATATTTTAACAATATTCGTGAATTAAAAAAATTATCAATATTTTAAAAATTATTGATAATTGACTTTCAACCT
The DNA here is from genome assembly GCA_954870985.1 of Trifolium fragiferum. NCBI lineage: Eukaryota > Viridiplantae > Streptophyta > Magnoliopsida > Fabales > Fabaceae > Trifolium > Trifolium fragiferum. Next base: position 8,775,398 of record OX940794.1, read on the forward strand.
GGTCTACTTAAAATATTTTAACAATAATCGTGAATTAATTCATAATTGATTAAAAAATATAACTAAATTTTATTAAAGATCTCCTAACTCTAGATTCATGTTGATTAATTTGAGATTATCATGTTTCTAAATGAAATGATTGAATATATAATATATGATTTTGTCTAATATGGAAAACTTCACCAAGTCTTTCATGCAGCAAAAGTTGCAAATATTATTATAACGAATCTGAATTTTACAAAATTGTTTAATTAAAAATTTATATAGTATAGATCATTTATAATATTTTTTTAAAGAAAACAAAAATCATTCGAGATGTTATGTTTATTGATAGGTCTCAAAATCAATAATCAATTGATAATACATGAGAAGCTTTATTCCAAGGACTCTCAACAACTCTCAGAAGAATAAAATCTAAATAGCCAATTTTTTGAGGCAAAATTATATATTTGGTCCTTTATCTTATTTTTTTGTAACATTTTGGTCCTTTATCTTTCATTTGTAACAATTTGGTCCTTTATCTTATCTTTTTGTAACACTTTGGTCCTTTATTTTTTATTTGTAACATTTTGGTCCTTTAAAAAACATGAAAACATGAAAAAATTGATAAAGATGATGAACATTTTTATCAAAATTATGATTTTTATTTAATTTTAATAAAAAAGTATCGTAACAAATAAAATTCAGAATTTTTTTAATAAAAAAAATATGAAAAAAAGGATTTATATGTGAATATTATAAAAGATAAAGGACTAAAGTGTTACAAATAAAAGATAATGGACCAAAGTGTTACAAATATATAAGATAAAAGACTAAAATGTTACAAATAAAAGATAAAGGATCAAAATATTATAAAAAAATAAGATAAATGACCAAATATATAATTTTGTCATTTTTTGATCATCTTTCACCGTGCAATAACTGCAGAAAAAAATATTATTATTCAAATGCTGCTTATTACGTCAATAAATGTTCAAATGCTGCTTATTACGTCAATGGTAGAAGCAAGGTAGATCCAACGGTTGACCAAAAGAAGAGTGAATCTAAGGGATAATGTATAGCAGCAGGGAGGGCAGCAGCAATGCTGCCGATGATCCGAGTCGGTAGCATTCACCCCAAAAGGGGTAGTTATTTATTATTTAGCTTTTTTTAGAAACTAAATGAAGGGTAAATAGGTCTTTATTCCTCTGTAATATAGGCAAGTTTTGTTTTTCCCCTGTAATTTTTTTGGTTGTCATTTGCCCCTTGCAAAGTAAAATTTTTTGGTTTCCCCCCTTGGGTGCAAGGAATTTGCACTTTTTAAATCGGTTGAACAGATTAACCGATTTAAAAAACAACATTTTTTAAATCAGTTTGAACAAAATAACCGATTTAAAAAGTGCATCCAAGGGGCGAGTCCAAAAATTTCAACATTACAGGGGGCGAGTCGCAAAAAAAAAAAAATTACAGGGAGAAAAAACAAAACACTCCTACATTACAAGGAGGTATAAGCCTATTTACCCCTAAATGAATAACCAAACTTTGCTATGTTTGAGTTTTGGTCTATTGGAAATAGACAAATGGTGAGAGCTTGACAAGTCAAATGATAGTTGCAATGTAAATCTATACAAGATCTTGGTATCATGGTACCTGCACAATTGAAGCATATGAAGGTGCATGACTTAGAAGAGACAAATGTATAAAGTAAAAATGATTAAGAACATTTAAACATATTAAGAGTCAATGGTTGATCAAGAAGAATGAGAACCGGCGACCTTCATTGCACTTTCGAGCGGGTGTCTATTTAAGGTCTCGTGTGTCATAATTTGTGGTCGTTGATTGGAGCTTACGTTCGCGTAGCCCTTTCAATTTAATCAAAATGGATTAGGTTTTTTCTTTTTCTTTTTCTTTTCAATATTTCAGTCAATGTATCCAATAGTGATATTAAACCTCAATTAATTGAAATCGAGTCTGATGCATTCGATAAAAGTATGACATAAATAATTACAAAATATTAACATATATATGCTAAATGTCAATTACAAAATCAGATTTCACTAATCAAACTTCTCCTCCAAGGCATTGCACCTCTCAAAATAATTAAGCCTTGTCCTATCAAAAGAATAACTTGACCTATTTCTACAAAGTTCTTTTTCAAAATATCTTGAGCTGCAAGAAATCACTTATATTGACATTTGAAACCTTGATCATTTAGCATCAAATGATGTAAATTTGAAGGTGCTGCATTCACCAAGATAAAAGGGTTCATCACATCGATTTCCATCTCCTCGCTTGTTGTTATAACCTGGATAATACTTTTTCTTGAATTTAGCACACTCAATCAAAATTAGAAAGCTTTGCTCAGCAAGCTTCTCTATGTTCCAGTAAGTGTAGGGTGGTTTCATTTTGTGATTGACATGAATTTCACGATTGGCCACAAGTATCTCCCTTGCATTTTTGAAGAAACCATACACAAGGTCTTTATGCATCCTTTTAATTCAGAGAAACAAAACACAGCACAAATCACTACAAATTATATGTATCTTTGATAATACTTTCATTCTAAAAACATAATCTATGATATTTAATATTAAAAAATGAAACTTTTTTTAAGAGCTACTTTATCCCTAGATAGTTTGGTGGAATTTATCCAACAACCAGTTCTGATTGGTTGCTGAGTGAATACCCCCAAACTATTAAAGGGTAGTTGTTATCGAGTCTCATCTCAAGACTCGATTCAAATTTTAGTTATTTTTTATTGATAGGTAAATCTTGTTAGCTATGCTATACATTACTAGAAAAATCGATTTTGGCAACCGAATTAGCGACCGATTTTGATGAAAATCGGTCGCTAAGCGCGTTAGCGACCAATTTGGCAACCGGTGAAAATCGATAACAGCCACCTTGGTTGCTGATCTGTTGTGACCAAATAGGCGACCGATTTGTAGCAACCGAATTAGTGACCTAGGTTAGTGACCAAAGTAGCGACCAAATTAGCAACCGAATTAGCGACACAAATTTCGATGCTATTAGCGACTAATATAGTAACCAATTTGCAATTAATTTTTCTATTCATTGCTACCAATTTTGCGACTGATTTGAAAATGTTGTGTGGTAAATTCAGTCTCTACGCCAGTCTCTATTTTGGTCTCTATGTCGGCCTCTATTTCGGTCTCTATTTGAGTCTCTATTTCGGTCTTTATTTTAGTATCTATTTCGGTCTTTATTTCGGTCTCTCTCTCTGTGTGTCTCTATTTCGGTTTATTTGAGTTTCTATTTCAGTCTATAATGATTTTTATTATTATTATTATTATTAATTTATATTCTCATGAAAGCAATTTTTTAAATCTAATTTATAATCTCACACACAACAATATAAGCATAATATATTTAAGTATTACCAAATGCTTACAAAAAAATCTCTTAAAAAAAATACTTATAAAAAATATCAATTCAAAAGATGGAATAAATTCCTTTCAATTCTTGGATACAAAAAGTCAATATCCTAACTCAAATAAAAACTATTAAAGTAAGCCACACTACTAAACTTGTTATTCTTACTTTGTTTCATCATCATCAAACATGTCATCGTTATCATCAGATATGCTATCGTTATCGTCATAATCATCCTCATTATCATCAGCCACATCCTCATTATCATCAGCCGCATCGTCATTATCATCAACCATATCATCTTCATGAACTTGATCTCTAGTATATGGTTTGGGCTGAAACTTCAATTTTTTCATCAATTGTTTTACCATATCACGAAGTTCTTCCTTTTCAAATTTCAGTTCTTCATATTCTTGTCTTTGCACCTATTCAGTTGAAGAGGAACTTGAACCACGGTAATTTCTCCGGCTTGCATATAAAGAAGATTTGTGGAGTTGAACGTTTGAGAAGTTTTATTTTATATTTCTTGGAAGCCTTTTCTTTACTTTTATTTGCCATCTGCAATTAATTAAAAAAATATTAATTTGTTAAGTTGCAAATTTGTAATCATTGAAATTTGATTATAAATTTTGAAACGGTAAAGTGAATCAAAATTTGCAACTTGAACGACTATTTCTAAAGAAGCTAACAAATTCTTATTATTAATTTTCTATCTAAGTGAAATTACTTTTGACTTTTTATTGGCCAAAATTCTTATTCCTAATGGTTTATGTTTTAAGGCATTAATAAAAGAAGTCTTAAAATGCATTGCAGTTTATATTCTCTCCAAATTTATATATCACACATTGGTTTCAAAATAAAAGAAATCAATTAAAATTGCTACTTTTTTTCACTAATCCCTTATATTTAATCCAAATGTATATGCCACATATTTTTCATATATACTTAGTGCTAATATTGTATTTATTTGTTATATTTAGATTCAAGAAAGATAGTGAATAATAATTATGCAAATTTTAGGAGTTCTTCATTTTTAAAAGAAGAGCACAAATTTTGCACGCCAAAAATGAAAAAGGAAGTTCGGGAAAAGATATTACAAATTTTATGCAATGGAGAATCCATTGGAAAATCTAGATGCAAAATTTGTGCTCTTCTTTTGAAAATGAAAAACTCCAGAAATTTACATAATTATTATTCGCTATTTTTCTTGAATATAAATGTAATGTAACAAATATATAAAATGGTTAGCACTAAATAATATATGAAAAACACGTGGTATAAAATTGGATTAAATAAAATAAATTAGTGAAAAAGTAACAACTTCAATTGATTTTTTCTTATTTTGAATGTGGATAAAATATAAATAACGATTCATTTTGAAGATCACCGTTAAGACAAACCTTTAGTATGAGTTGCAAAGGTTATGGTATAGGGGCGAAAACACATCTTAAAATTTTTGGCCAATAGAGAAAACTCAAAAGTAAACTTAGGGCCGCGAGTAAAGGTTCATCAAAACATAAAGAAGTAAATAAGTCAAGGGTAATTATTTTGAATTTGGATTAACAAGGGAGCCTACTATCTTAATCTTAATTTTATCTTATCTTAATCTTATCTTAATCTTAATTATAATAAAAGTAAGGTTTGCCCCCTCTTAAAACCCTAATTAGTAATTATTTAACTCTAATTTTTCCCCTCCTAATTCCTCTCTTAATTACCACCCAAACTACCACCTCATTTATTGTATATCCAAATTTGAATTTCAAATACAACATTGGAAAAATGAAAAAGAAAATGCATTGAGATTATGTTTGCATTGGGAGTATATAATTTTTATTTACCTAAAAATTATTAGGTTTTTTTTTTTATCTTTCACTATCTTTTTCTCTTTCTCTCCATTTTGATATTTCTTTACCATCTCTTTCTTTGCGTTATTTTTTTTCTTTCTTCTCTCCATTTTTTTTTCTTTTTCAACCTCATTTTTCTTTCTCATCATTCTTTATTCATTCTTTCCTATATGTGTTTGTAGTTTATTCATTCTTTTCTATATGTGTATGTAATTTCTAAATAAAAATTTTAATAATATATTAATATTTAGTAAATTTGTAAAAATCAATTAGACGAATTTCTAACTCGTGCCAAAATCTTATCTTAATTATAATGAAAGTTATGTTTAGCACCTACTAAAAACCTAATTAAGCTCTTAACTTAACCCTAATTTTTTCCTCCCAAACCACTATTAATTAATGATCTCATCTAATTTCTCTCACCTAAATTTGAATTTTGAATTAGTCATTTGTTATGTATTGAAAATAACACACTTCTCTCACATAAATTTGAATTTTGAATTAGTCATTTGCTATGTATTGAAAATAACGTATGTATACAATCAAAATAGAAAAAGATTGATTGATATAAAAATTATAACTTTTAAAATACTTTTTATAAAATTAAATATGCCACCTTGAACATTAATTAGCATGATTTGTCATCTTCTCAATCTTTTGAAATCATTATCATTTGACTCAATTATTCAAGATTGGTCTAACTGATGTAGAAATCTAACAGGAAATTTTTAGTGAGTACAAAATTGATAAGAATAAATTAAATATATTTATTTTGTTGAATGTATGAATTTATTTTTATCATTACTATTGAATGTGTAAATTGAACCTGAGTCAAAGAGATTCGAAGCCTCCATCCTAACCACCTAAACTAACCAGACATTCATATTAAATTTATTATATTATATTGAATTTTTTTTAGGTATATTTTTGACCCAAAATTTTCAAACCTAAAACATTTGCTTCGGTTGTTTGGCTTTTAGCCAATTTTACAATTAATTTTGTAGTACCATTTCTGAATCAAATTATTTTGATTATATATGATTTCAGTTTTATGATATCCTCTATTTTTATTAATTTATTAGTATTGTTTAGTTTCATTTGTACTCTCTTTTTTAAATTTCAATATATTTATGTTTAGATTTCATTTTTTTATTTATAATTTTAATTATAAAAATTTAAATCGTATATTTATGGTTCAACTAAATCCGTGCAACGCACGGGTCAAAGTCTAGTCTTTTTATAAATTTAATGTTGGATTGAATATTACGAATATGGAAGATGCAATGGAATGAGAAAATAGCATCATTATTATGAATCATTGAATCATAGGGATAAAGGTCATAGTGATCGGCAAGAAAGAGTGCATAAGAGTATTCGTGTGGGAGATACTCATAGAGATTCATAGTGGAATGAATATAGATTGATAAAAGATGGTTAATTGTGTACAAAGTAGTCCTATTTATAGGATCTAATTACCTCAACTAATGAATAACCAACTATAACTACTTTCTAACTAACTAACTAACATCAACTAACTAACTATCTTAATAGCATCCCTCAAACTCAAAATTGGGAAATTTACCAATTTGAGTTTGAATTACAATTATTTTCAAACTTTTAGCTAAAATGGTATGGTAGCAAATAAACTTTCATGATGTCCAAGTCCAATAGGGCCACAAGCAACCAAACTCAATCACAGTATAATTTTGTGCTGTTAAAAACCAAATAATTTCTTCATCACAGTATAAGAGTAAGCAGTGCTGCACCAAACTTAATCCAAACAATTTCCAAACTCTAGCAGTAAACTGATCCCAACATGAACACAATGATAGTTTACCAACTCCAATTCAATTGGGAGCCAAAAGCACCAGAGCAACAACAAAATCATATACACGAGCCAATGAAATCCAATCCCAAAATTATCTTCAACAAATATGTGTTCACTCATTGTCTAAATGGAATGAAAATGAACCCAAACTGATCACCAACACAACCATTTCTAGAATGAAGATCCAAAATTTGAAAATCATAGTCAATTTTCATGCCATCAAATACTTCCATGGGAGACTCCACTTCAATACCTGAAGTCATAAGCAACTGACCAAGCTTGAACAATGTTGTAGAACCAACTTCTATATTGTAATAGCCTCCCTCAAACTCATAGTAAGAGAACTCTTAGTATGAGTTTGAAGAGCAAGAAACCAATCAGAATCAAAAACTGATTAAACAACTTCAACTAATTATCATGTTGAATGGACAATTGCAATTGCAATTAAACTTCAATTGCCACAACTAATGTTTACATCTCTTCTGAAGTAACAAACTTTAATCCAAAAAAATGTAGCTCCTTCTGCAATTTGGACTGTTGTTGATAATAAGCTACACAAGATTTGATTGAGAAATCGATTTAGAGACCAAAAACACTTGTTGAGTAGAGCTCCACAAAAAATTGGTACAAAATGTACCAATGCACCTAGAATCTGGAAACTATAATTCTCCCTCAATGTTTTGCCATACTTTCTCAATCTCAATTGAATCTTAGATCTCATTTCTAAGAACAACAATCTCATCATGAATTAACGCAACTAGTAAGGAGATTCTGTCAATTCTATCCAAAATTCCCCCAAACAGCAAGATCAACGGCGAACAGAAATCACGGTGACTGAAGCCGGGATCTGTAACATCCCCAAATTCTAAATTGCCTAATTAATTTAATTAGAGATTATCTATCAAAAATTAAAATTAATTAGAGGTGATTAATTAATTAATTCTTGAGAATTAAGTGTTGTACGTGTAAGATTGAGAATTTCTAATTCAAACTCAATTACACAATTAGCACCTTAAATCAATTCTAGAGATTAATTAACATCTAAGAATTCAAATTCCCTCCTAATTTTCCTCTTTCCTATGACTCACATTTCCATTAAGTGGCAAACCTCATTACTTGGCTTCTACCCACCCATCCACATGCAAAATCACTCACTCATTTCATTTAAACTTCAGCAAAGCTGAAGCCTTTCTCTCATTTCTCTCCTCCTCCACGCCCCAAACAACTAACAACAAACTTCCAACTTCTTCCATTTCACTTAACACCAAAGTTTGGAATTATTTATCACATGCAAGGCTTTAATCCATCAGTACACCAGAGATTCCTCCTCTGCACCTGAACCTACAGAGATTCCACTCCTTTAATCACCCCAAGCATCACAAGATGAACAACAACAACACACTTCATTTCAGCTCATTTCCTACCAATAGAGTTACATGCAAATCAAATTCTGATCAACCTAAATACTGTGAATCCTCAGGAAAACTTCACTATAAATAACCCTAGTCTCAGTAGCTGGAACCATCAAACACATTTCCATTTCTTAGAGCAAGGGTTTTCAAGTGTCTAGGAGCTCAAATTCTCCAAGTCTGTTCGTGGGTCTTGCTAGGAGGTTCAGTAGCTGTTTGTAGAGCTTAGAGAAAGGTTAAAGCTCCATTTACAAGTGGGTTCTTAAGCTAGTTTAGCTAGATTCCTTAAATTATGAAATTGCATGTTAACTTAGGATTTAGGGTAATAATTGTGTGAGGAGAATTAGTTCCCAAATTCTCTTCTATTCTGTTCTATATTGATTATATTATATTTCTGCACTTTCTCAGAGGATGATTGTAGGTGAAACCTTTGAAAAATTGAGATTTTCGTGAAACAGAGCCGTTTCTGCATGAACTCGCCATAGGGAGTTGCTAGCGAGCCTTCATGGCGAGCTGAAGGTTCTGGGCTGAAGAACTTCGCCATGGCGAGCTCTAGCTCGCCTAGCGAGTTGTTTAGGTCAGGATCTATAAGTTCGCCATGGCGAGCTTGGTAACTCGCCGTAGCGAGCTAACCCATAAATTACTCACTTTTTCTATTTTAACAAGTAAATGATCACTCGTTTTATGTCCTCTTCTGAGATAGATAGCTTGCAGATATATAATGTATTTAATGTTAAACGGGAAGTCAAACACAATTTTGAATCTAGGGATAACTTAGAATTAAGTTTGTATGTTCCCGGGGTTTTGGGATAAATATGGTAGTATATTAATCACTCTAGTATCAGTCAATCATGTGCGGTTTAGTATGCTGCTTATGGGCTTCCAATGGAATAACCCATTAGGAAATGATTGTGAGCTTAATGACGTGGTCGAATCGATCAGCGGATATGGCGGGCCTTCGAGACATGCTCACCTCGAAGTGTCTTAGCGGAATAAAATCAATAAGATATTCTTGTGTGTTACACTTTATTTTAATTATGATTATGACAATATTATGTTAGATATTATTTATGGACTGATTAGGAGCCCCGACTTTATAGCCTAAGAGGGTAGTAGAATTCACTGGGACGAAGTGACTGTCTCACCCCACTCCCTATTTGAAACAGGCAAACAGATTGAATAGGTAGGCTTGTCGTGGAGTAGCTGCTGCTGTTGGAGGATTGCATTTTAGTTTTCTTGCTTCCTTATTATCTATTCGTGTTGTTCTTGTTTTCCGCTATGTTTATGATTTCGTTTGTATTCCTGCACCTACGTGTGCACATTTGAATAATGTAATTGTAATGAACTTAGTACTATTTATAATATTCTGCATTATATTCTAGATAATAATGTGGGGTAATACAGGATCGAAGACGAAAACACGGACGGTAAAATAAGTCGGAATGAAATTTGACAGAGAAGGTAGCGTAATAACAGAACAGTAAATCATTGTCATAATTCCACCGGGATAAAAAACAGCGATGCATAAAGCACGATGGTGAGAAAAGAAAGTGACGCTCTTCGACAAACAGAGTAACAAATCAGAAAGCATCTCACCTTTCTTGCTGTTCTGATCGTGATCTTGCGAGAACCGGACGTTGCCGTCGTGTTGACGCTCGACCTTGATCGGAGAAGAGGACGCTTGAACACTTTGATTCTGCAGTTTCAGAACAACTTCAGAAAGTACAAATTCAGTTTCGAAATTCTTCAATTGCTTGTGTTCTTCGGAAACGGTGATCGTGAAATCGACATTGTTGCGCCAAGAATCACCAAGAAAACAAGTAATCGCTCCAATCTTGATGGAGAAACCATCAAAATCTGATGCAATCGAAGGAATCGAAACCGGAATGATTGGACTTGCAAAGCTGCCAAAAAGGATTGAATCTTGTGAAGTTGAAAATTCCAGATCTTGAGTAGAAGTGCTGAGAATTTCAACAGTAGTAGATTCATCTTCTTCACAACTTTCAGAATCGTAAGCGGAAGCACAATCTTCATCTTCATCCCTTGGGTATCGCTCTGATACCATATTATGAATCATTGAATTATAGGGATAAAGGTCATAGTGATCGGCAAGAAAGAGTGCATAAGAGTATTCGTGTGGGAGATACTCATAGAGATTCATAGTGGAATGAATATAGATTGATAAAAGATGGTTAATTGTGTACAAAGTAATCCTATTTATAGGATCTAATTACCTCAACTAATGAATAACCAACTATAACTACTTTCTAACTAACTAACTAACATCAACTAACTAACTATCTTAATAATCATCAACATCATTGGACATGAATTGAGACTGAGAAAAAAGAAAAGATGAAAAGGAGAAAATTTGGGTAAGAAAACAATGTCTTATTAAGATCAGCCTTGACAATAAAAGTGAAAAAGACAAAAAAATATTATGTATGATAAAAATGAACACAAAAGAGAAACAAAATTTGAATAACAATGATAGATTTAAATGCCACACACTTACAATAACTGACAAGAGGAAAGGTAGACTTTGATAGGATAACGACTAGATATCCAACTTGGATCCTCGGCAGCTTGAATCACTGCAGCCATTCCTGCTGCATTATAATAGCCATACGATCATTGCTTTATGGTAAGTAATATTGGATGAGAAACACGAGAGTAATATTTATGGAGTTTACCTCAGCATAATTACACTATCATTATTAGCATTATTATCTTTTATCAAATTAATAACACAATTTTTTAAAAACTAAACAAGAATTTTATTAAATTGCAATTTCCTTTATCAAATTAATAACACTATTTAAAAACAAACCAAATAAAACTTAAAAGATTTAGAGGACTTATCTAATACAAATGTAAAATTTAAAAGACCTACATATACATTTGATCAAAATTATTTTTTAAGATTTGAAATTTGGCTCAAAGATTGACTAGTTTGAGAGAAATCAATCTCACCGTCCACTATTTAACGTTTTTATCAATAACACTTTAAAACTTTACCAATTTTTTTTACAACTTAAAACTTTATCAGTTATTTTTTTAGCAATGTTTTTTTGACACATTTTTTTAGCAATGTTGGAAAACTACTTTTTTAGTAAAACATTTTTTTGTACAAGTTGAAATTTTTTTTAAAAAATTAAGGTATTCTTAATACGTAATTACAAAGACTAATAATCTATTGAGATACCTGAAATCTAATTAAAATATTGATCTATTCCAACAAGTTTTTTTTATACTAAATCGAACTATAAATCAAATAAACATTTTTTGTCGCACTACTTTTAATCTTTGCTTTAAAATCAATTTACGTGTATTTTTTAAATTTTAAATTATTTTTTACGGTCGTATTTAATACATTATTAATATTTTACAAAAGTATTGTTTTTTTATACATGCTTTTGATTTAAAATATATAATTTTTTTTAAGTCATTCATTAGTACGAGTCCGATGCTTTTAATGGTATATTTCTTTTGACTTCAATTAGGCTTTTTAATATTGCTTCTCATCCAAATCCAAGATGGTACACTGGTAATAATCATGCGGCTATTGCATTGCAGCAGGTATGGCTGCATGATTGTAGCTGCAGAGGATCCATATCGCTATATATCATGTTCAGAGTTAGAGGTGTAAGCGGATCAAAAAAATCCAATTAAACCGACGATCCAAACCAATCCAAACCGGAAAAAAAACCCGATGTTTATGGTTCGGATTCAAAACCGAACCGAACCAATTAAAAACCGACGTGGTTTGGTTCGGTTCTCGGATTCAATTTTTAAAAACCGAGGAACCGATGAACCGAACCAATAGGTATATTATTAACCATATATTTATTTAATATTAACCATATATATATATATATATATATATATATATATATATATATTTCAATTTATTATTTCATGATGGTGCATTGACGATTCAAGTGGAAAAAAAATTGAAATTTTATTTTAGTTTGTTTTTTACTTGATGTTAAACTTATGAACTTAATTTTATGGTTGTATTTTGTATTGAAAATCTATGGATTGTATTTTGTCAACTTTGTTTGAATTAAAATGTGTTTGAAAACCAATTAAAGTATGGTGTATGGTGATAATTGATCACATAAGTGTTACGTGTGATTAAAAAAATTATAGCAGGATATCAGATAAAAAATAATAGTAGGAAAAATATTGCAAAAAAAAAAAAATTTACAAAACCAATCAAAGTATCCGATCCAAACCGATTAGTTTGGCTCGGTTTCATTTTTCAAAAACAGGACAAACCAATCCAAACCGAACCAATTGAGTACACATCGGTTCGGACTTTGGATTCATCAAAAACTGATCCAAACCGATCTAATTACACCCCTATTTAGAGTTCTTACATATATATTTATATTAAATCAAGAAATCAATTTATAATAATTTATCAAAACAACTTCCATACATACATTTATACTAAATAAAAAAATTATAATAATACATTAAAACAACTTCCATAAAGAAATTTATATTAAATAAAAAATATATTTATAATAATTTATTAAATCAAATCCCTTAAATATATAGATTTATATTAAATCAAGAAAATCATTTATAATAGTCTATTAAAACAACTACCTTAATTAAATTTGTACCAAATCAAAATTATATTTATAATAATATATTAAAACAGATTCCATCCATATAATTATATTAAATCAAGAAATTTATTTATAATAATATGTTAAACAACTTCCTTACATAGATTTATATTAAAGCAATAATATTAAAATAGGTTCCATAATATATTTATATTAAGTCAAGAAATTTATTTATAATAATATGTTAAAACAACTTCCTTACATAAATTTATATTTAATCAAGAAATATATTTATAAATAATATATCAAAACAACCACCATATATGGAATTATGTTAAATAAAGAAATCTATTTATAATAAGGTGACCACTCTAGAGTTCAATATTTCTTATTCTTCAAATAGTTTAATATTCCATGCACAATGTAACAAATGATACAATAAAAAGACTGAGATGCAATTACTTTGTTTCAAATTTATAGAGACAATAATATATAAATAATATATAATAGATAAGAAGTAGAAATTAAGATAAATCTAAAATATTATCTTTTAAAATATAATATTTTTTCTCTATCAAAAATAGATAGAATTCACAAAACAAATAGTATAAGAGATTAAGAGAGAGAAGATGTGCTCGAAATTGAAAAACATATTATATTTTAGTAACAGTTCGGTCGGTTTCGGTTATGAAATGAATTTTCATAAACCCGCACCCACCCGTATACAACCATTCGTGACCGATTTTTCATAATTGTTGACCCGAAGCCCGACCCGCACTCGACCGAGTGCTTCAATAGCATGTAAAACTCTAAACCATAGGGGATTGTTGGTGCAATTTTTCAAAGTATAGGGTTAACAAAAATTAAAACACTTATAATTAGAGTGACTAAAATCATATTTAGACCGATTAATGTAAAAAAGGAGTAAGATATATAATAGCCAGGGCCGGCCCCATAGGAGGTGCAACAAGACCCGTTGCATCGGGCCTCCAAAATTGGAAGGTCTCAAAAAAATTTTATGTGGTAGTAGTATAGTATAACAGGGGGTGTAAAAATAATAGTTCTGCACAGTATAAAGTTCAGGTCCAATTTTTGAAAAAAAATTAAAAAAAGGAAAGGAATTCAAAATCATATCACAATAAAAAAAAAGAAACATGCTAAAAAATAGCTTAAAAAAAACGAAATAAAAATTAGTAACGCAATATCAAACTCAGTAACACAATAATTTTCTTCACCCTTAGCAAGAAACATATTCTCTTTTTTACTTGATTCTCCTTTTGTTTCATGCCCTTCCCAATGTGTGGTTGGTCCTCAGTTATTGATAGAATATGAATCATTTTTATGTTAATTACAATGATAATTATATTTTATGCTATTTGCAATTTATAATTGATAAGTTTTTTTTTAAAAAAAATAATATTAAAAGGTCACTTTTAAAATTTGCATACGGCCTCTAAAAACTCAGGATCGGCCCTGATAATAGCTAGCTACTCATGCATGCTTGTGGATGAAGTCTCTTCTCTTTTGCCTTTAACCAACAAACCAAGAAAAGCCTATATTGTATAGAGTGAATGAACAATATAATGAGGAGAAAAAGAAACGTGAAATTCTTCTTGGTGTGGTCCATAAAATGAGGTGCCAAATGTAAAACTATGCATATAAAAAAGCACTTAACTAACCGCGGGTAATGATTCAAATTTTAGGATCCAACGTTTACAGACTATAGAAAGAAAGAAAAAAAGATGGACACTTTTGCTCTTCTTCTTTTCTCAAATCCAATACTATATAAACAAATTGTCTATGTGCCTTTAATCTCGTTGGCGAACATATATATATTTTCTATCGCGAATTTAATATTAAATACGACAATAATTATTAAATAATTAATAGTTTAAATATATTGTTGAGATATTCTTATTTTGGCACAAAGAATTTAGATATGTAAATTTAAAAAGTAAAAGAAAAAAAAAATGTTACATAAATTTTGGTATCACTTTAATGTAGTTTAACTTTATTCGTCTCAAATTTTCCATATTCATCTTCTTTATTTCCATGTTTTGTTTCTAAATTTCATGAAAGTAGGAAACAGAGGTCTCAAGATTCATTTGATATGGACCATGAAATAAAGAGTAAACTATGGGGCCATAATTGTTCAATTGAAAGGGGTATCCTAGGGGCCCCACAATTGCTCAAAATCTAGGTTGGAAATATGAAATTAAGGGATGAACTAGTCTATTAGGTTAAAATCACTCCATTAAAACGAGTATTTTCTGCGTCTAATTGTAGAAATTAATCATCCGAACAAATAAGACCATAATGACATAATGACATGTATTCTAAAACTCAATTTAAATTTTGAATCTTTAATTAAATCGAAAGAAATCATCTCATTCAAGCGCTCTTAAATAAATAGCATTGAGCAACGTAAATGAATTTAACACAGTCCGTTAAGATTTGCATAATTTGGAGAAAGAGAAGAAAAACTAAGAAAATTTTCAAGATAATAGAAATCAAAGGGATTCATATTGAAAACAAAATGATGAGAAAATGGTAATAGATTGATAAAGAAGATGAATGAAATGTACAATAGAGTAGCTTATTTATAGAGCTACTTGGAGTAACTAACTTCTAACCAACTTGATAACTACCAACTAACTCTAATTGATCTATATTCTTAACACAATTAGTCTGAATATAGTTAGCTGCTCTGAATTATTTGATCAAAATCAGACGATTCAAATCTTAATACAGTTTTAATTTTTTAAAATATAATGATTTAAACTTTAAAATTCGAACCATCCAATCTTAATCAAACGATTATGATCTCTCTAACTGCATACAATCGCGGTCATTAACTGCCCTCAATCCATATCCTTAAGCAACATTGCCAACTCAAATTCAACTTTGCATAATCTTATGAAATGCAATCCCACCTCTCCTCAAATTAAATGACGCCGTGAGTCACTCTTTTCTAATTTGCCTTTAGTAACTTTGGAGGTCCTACAACTAGCTAGAAAGAATGCCAAATTGCCAATGATATAATAACATTTCAAAATTCAACTAACACCTTCTAATTAAAGCTACCTCTCACACACCAACACTCATTTCTCCTTTCACTCACACTAATTAACAATATTGAAGCCATATTAATAACATGTATTTTATGTAAAGTCTTCTATTTGTATATTTTTGAATGCTCATTCATTCACCAAAGAGCCACTACACCTAAGCTTCAACCGTCTTATTTTTCAGGTAAGTTATTTCCCTTGATTTTTTCTTATTTATTTATTTATGCATGTTAATTGTACAAGGAATTTAATTTAAACTAATTTATCTTTTTTTTACATTGTTATTACAAATGCTTACTTAATGTTATTTGATTGTTATATATCAAAGCAAAATGCCACAGGAGGGGTCCCAAAACTCATTTTTCACATCTCCTTCAAAGAGAGGATTGAAGGGTTTAGTTTCTATGAACATCAAGGAAGCTTCATCCCCTACCAAAGAGGAGAGTTTCAACGAGTATGATTTTGCTCATAGGAAAGCAGAAGAAGCAGGTGAATACATGTTCTTTTCTCTCTATAATCTATAATATTATATTAACCATTACAACATGCCATATATATCTATATCTACTTGAATAATAACATTGTTCACTTTATCTTCTTCTTCTGGAAAATTTCATTGGAAATTGAAAGTGGAAATGGAACACAATGTTCAATATTTATGAAGTACTTCATCTAATCTCATATCTCATCTCATCTCATATATAAGTAAAAGTTCACTTTTCAAGTTTTTTTAAATTTTAATAAACAAGGAGCACTATAATAAATTGACCTGCTGATCAAATGCATTAGTTATTGAATAAATCTGAAAAATAAATTGTTGCTTATAAACATAAGACCGGAGGGAGTATTGAAAATAATTTTTCCTAACAAAAGAAAATGGTTGCTCATGCTACATTTTTCTTTGGTGTATGTTTTGATTGAGGATGAATTTGATAAAATTACAATGACGCTAAAATTTCATTAAAGTTTTAAAGTGTAGTTTTGCTAAAATCTGTGTTAGTTCAACATAATTATGACAATTTCACTGTTAATCTAAACATAAATTAATTTACTGTCTAAAGCGATTATTTGACAAAAAAAATATATGCTTTAAGTGGGCACAAATTCTTGGTGTGATCTTTGTTTCTTATAGCCATGGAAAAGAAAAGCAACAAATTTCATTTGATTCTTTTAATGTAATGTAATTTAAATTAATTTGTTCCTTTTTTTTTTCTTTTGGTCAACTAAATTATTACTTGCACCCCTTTAATTAACAAAAGCATAAAAAGTAAAGTAAAATAAACAAAAAGGCAATTGTTTGGTTTTATTACAAATTAAAAAAAAATAGAAAAAATATTATTATTTAGTGTAAAGCATTATGATGAAGAGCATTCAGCGGGAAAAATATGTATAGTACTAAATGGGATTGGCACCCCCCCAACCACTCAATAATGGTGTGGGACTGTGCCCTTTTCTCCAAGGATGGGTCCAAATCTCAACTAGTTTTAGTTCTGAATCAAAATCTTTGACCTTAATCATCGATTAAGACTTTGTAATTAAGCAAGGAGCACTATAATTTTGGTTACATAATTAAATGACACTTTGCTACAACTGATGATTGAAAGTCTACTTTAGCTTTTAATTTTTTTAAGGTCATGTTAAACAGTGCTCCGGGGGCACTTGTTAAGCATACCCAAAAAGAAAAATAAAATAAAAGTTAATGTTAAAAAGTTAATTTTTTACAATTTCGAGGCATTGAATGCACAAATTACAAGAAAAAGTTTTTTTATTAGTGTCCCGGGGGCACTGTTTAACATTTTTCTTTTTTTAAATAGTTTTTTTAGCAATTTTAAATAGTTGTTTATTTAGTGATTATAATTTAACTTTGAATATCTAATATGCGTATACTTTGTATATTTTATGATTTAAATATAATGTTTCTATTAACTGAATTATGTTTTAATCCAAATGATTTAAAAATATACATTTATATTTGTACACCAATGAAAATATAACCTTTTTCTATTTTAATCCAAATGCAAATTTGATTTATTTATGATATAGGGTGCATTTGAAAATAAATTATTTTTTAGTTTAAGCAAAACAACTTATATAAATAAATATATTTAATTTATAAGTTTTCACTAAGAAATTAAGTACTTTTATAAGTTTTTTTTTTCTTTCATAAATTAGTTTGACAAACTTATAATAATATAAATTTTTTTGTTTGCATAAGTTATTTTGTATAAACTCAAAAATAAGTTATTCTAAACAAACCCGTAAGGTTTTAAACAACCAATGTAAAGATATTTCGTTGTCGATTAATCACTTAGGGCTCATTTAGATTCAGCTTATTTTTTAGCTTATCAAAATAGCTTATACAAATAAATAAAGTTTTAGATTGATTTATAAATTTTTACCGACAAAAATTATATTTTTATAAATTGTTATATCATAAACTACATTGAAATGTATTTATTTATATAAGTTATTTTACATAAACTTAAAAATAAGTTAATCCAGATTAAAAATAAATTGTATTTATTGGTTTGAGACCTCAGAGTATGCTCCTTTTAAGATTTGAGATTCGATTATCACCTGTGATAATTGGTTTCGAAGAACCATGTATGTATTAGGGCATGTTTGTTTCAGATTTTGTTTTCAAAAAAATCTTTTTTTTTCATAAAAATATCTATTTTTTTTATCTTACTTGTATTTGTTTCAGATATTTCAAAAATCATTTTTTTCATCAAAATGAGAATCTATTTTTAATAGCTTTTATCAAAATCTATTTTTTTATTACTCATCATCCCTCACCATCTTAAGAAAATAGATTTTTATGATTATAAATAAACGGTAAATAGCTTTAGATTTTCTTCAAAATCTCTACAAAAAAATCTCTAAATTTTTTTCAAAAAAAATCCATTTTATTAAAGCTGAAACAAACAGCCCTTAGTGTTAATGTGAAAAGTAAAAATCTATCACCATTGTTATGAAGATTATGAACAATGTGAGAGAGAGAGAGAGAGAGAGAGAGAGAGAGAGAGAGAGAGAGAGAGAGAGAGAGAGAGAGAGAGAGAGAGAGAGAGAGAGAGAGAGAGAGAGAGAGAGAGAGAGAGAGAGAGAGAGAGAGAGAGAGAGAGAGAGAGAGAGAGAGAGAGAGAGAGAGAGAGAGAGAGAGATGAAGACACTAAGCTTTAAGCATCAAAGAATAGAAGAAAAATTTATTTCTCACAAAACTGATTTCTCATTATTACATGATGAGTATATATACAATGTGTAACTAGAGTTAAGCCATCTAACTAATGTGAATAACAAAGAAGTTAACTAACTAACTGACTTAGTTACATGAGAAACAAACTGAACCAAAGGTAGTTGTGAAACCCTCTTGGCAGTTACAACTATCTTCAAGTTAGTTGAATAACTTGTCACACAAGCAACACTTCATTCTTCTTCACTTTTGGCTTCAACATCCCCCCTCAAGGTGGAATATATATCCATTATTCCAAGCTTGAGTAGCAAAGACTGAAAGGGACCTGGATGCAAAGGCTTAGTAAGAATATATGCCAATTACTCTCTTGAAGGTACAGGTAACAAGTGAACAAGGCCTGTTTGCACCTTTTCTCTTACAACATGACAGTCCATCTCAATATGCTTTGTCCTTTCGTGAAATACTGGATTTGCAGCAATGTGGAGTGCTGATTTATTGTCACAATATATCACAATAGGTGAAGAATGAGGAATGTGAAAATCTGACAAGAGGAACTTCAACCATTGTGCTTCACATGTAGTTTGAGCCAAAGCCCTATATTCTGCCTCTGAAGAGGACCTAGAAACTACATTTTGTTTCTTACTTTTCCAGCTAATGAGAGAATTCCCAAGGAAGAAATCCTGTTGTTGATCTTCTAGTGTCAGGACATGAACCCCAGTCAGAATCTGTGAAGCCTTTCAGTGTTAATGGAGATTTTGAATCAAAAAATAGACCTTGGCCAGGGTTATTTTTGATGTATCTGAGAACATGTACACCTGCTAACATATGTTCATTGGTAGGACAAGATAGAAATTGGCTTAGCTTGCTGACAGCATAAGCTATTTCAGGCCTAGAATGAGTAAGATACAACAATCTTCCAATGAGTCTTCTATATGTTGAGGGATCAGAGATGGCTTTACCAAATTCTTTGTGTAATTGGAGCTGAGGCTGCATGGGTGTGCTGCATGGTTTTGATCCAGTTAAGTCTGCATCTTGAATTAGATCAAGTGCATATTTTCTTTGACATAGAGAAATGCCATTTGAAGTTCTGGCTACTTCAAAACCCAGAAAATATTTGAGTACTCCTAAGTCCTTGATACTGAATTTGGAGTCTAACATGGCTTTGATCCTTTTGATTTCATTGTCATCTGTCCCCCCTAAAACAAGATCATCTACATAGACCAAAATCACTGTGAGACCTGTGGATGCTTGTTTTGTGAATAAAGAATAATCTGACTTGGATTGAACAAAGCCAGATGAAATAAGGGTTTCAGAGAGCTTAGTATTCCACTGTCGACTAGCTTGCTTGAGACCATATAATGACCTTTGAAGCTTACAGACAAGGTTAGGATCAGGTAGATCAAGGCCAGGAGGTGGCTGCATGTAAACCTCTTCATTAAGATCTCCATGAAGAAAGGCTGTGTTAACATCAAGTTGGTATAAAGGCCAATGCAAGGAAGCAGCAATAGCTAAAAACATCATGATGGTAGTCATCTTCACCATTGGGCTGAAGGTATCCATGTAATCTAAGCCTTCAGTTTGTGTGTATCCTTTGGCTACCAATCTAGCCTTGTATCTTTCAACTGAGCCATTAGCATGTAACTTCAATTTAAACACCCATTTGCAGCCTATAGTATGCTTATGAGCAGGCAATGGAACAAGGCTCCAGGTGTTGGTTTTTACCAGAGCAGACAACTCAGCTTTGATAGCTGCAGTTCAGTTTTCATCACAAATAGCATTCTCATAGCATGTAGGTTCAGAGATATGGATGAGATTGAAGAGGTAGTGTTTATGTGCAAAAGAGATATTATTATAAGAAATGAAAGAAGATAGAGGATACTTACTTGTGGAAGAAGATAAAGGCATAGCAGTAGTTGCAGCAGGAATTGTATTACTAATGAGGTTACAGTAGTAATCTTGTAGATGGGTAGGTGGTTTAATGATTCTAGAAGATTTTCTAGTGGGAATAGGTATAGGGATTAAAGGTGGTGTATTGACAGGTGAAGCTGAAAGAGAGCTTGAAGGAGTGTGTGAAGTAGAAGGAATATCTGTGAGTGGAATGTGAGGTTCAGAGTTGTGTGTGGAAGCATTTAAAGGTGGAGAAGTGTTATTTGAAGTAGGAGAAGGGGAAAGAAAATCTAGAAAAGGGTCAGGATAAGAGGTAGAGATATTTTGAGGTAGAGGAGATTGAGTAACACTATCTTTTGACTCACAATGTTGCTTAGGATAGGGAAAAATGTGTTCAAAGAAAGTAATATCTCTGGAAATAAAAACTTCTCTGGTGTGAAGATCAAGCAAAATATGACCTTTAACACCAGGTTTAAAACCTAGATAAACACATTTCTTAGACCTGGAGTCAAGTTTTTTTCTATGAGAAGAAAGGGTAGCAGCAAAGCATAGTGAGCCAAAAACTTTAAGGTAAGAAATATCAGGCAAAACATTATGTAAAATTTGATAAGGACATTAATTTTTCAGAAAAGGAGTGGGGAGTCTGTTTATGATATGAACAGCATGAGAAATGGCATAGTTCCAAAAAAATTTAGGTAAATTAGATTGAAAAAGTAAGGCTCTAGCAGTGCCTAAAATATGTTGATGTTTCCTTTCAACTATGCCATTTTGCTGTGGTGTGTTAACACAGGAACATTGATGAATAATGCCATGATCATTGAAAAAAGTATTTAGTTTAAATTCATTTCCATTGTCTGTCCTAATACACTTGATATTACTGTTGAATTGAGTCTGAGCCATGGAAACAAAGGATTTGATGAGATTAGAGGCCTCAGATTTCAATTTCATCAAGTAAATCCAAGTGCATCTACTTTTGTCATCAACTACAGTCAAGAAATACTTGTGACCAGTCATTGAAGGAATAGAGATGGGACCCCAAATATCCATATGAATAAGATCAAAAAGATTTTTAGAAATGCTAGAACTAAGAGGAAAAGGTAATCTCTTCTGTTTAGCATAAAAACACACATCACAAGGAGAGTCAGATTTTGAAATTGAAACACAAGGGAACATTTTATTGATTGCAACAAGTTTGTCAAAAGATGTGTGGCCAAATCTCATGTGCCACAAAATACATTCTTTATTCTTATCATTGATTCTATCTGACCTATCTAAGCTATTTATGGATTTAGAAACAGTTACATCAGGTTCCTTGTTAAGCAAGCTAACAGTTTGAACTAGTGGGGAAGTAAGAGTATACAATCCTTGCTGTAGCTTAGCTATACCAATCTTCTTCTTGGATAAGAGATCCTGTATCAAACAATCATTTCCATCAAAAATTAATGAACAATGTAGGCTTTGTGTAAGTTTAGGTACAGATATGAGATTAAAGGAAAAATTTGGAAAATATAGAACATTAGTAAGGTACAGGTTTTTGTCAAAAAAGATGGTGCCTGCTAGACTAGTGGTTACTAAAGCACCATTTGGCAATTTAATGTTGATAGGATGAATTCTCTTCATGCACTGAAAATTTTTTAGGGAATGGCAAATGTGATCTGTAGCACCTGTGTCTAATATGAACACATCATTAGGTGCAGTGGAATAAGGTAGGGCACAAAGAATACATGTACTAGATGAGGGTTGAGTGGTTATGTGATTCACACTATGAGATTGCACATTGTTAGAATTCTGAAGGAGAGCCAACAAAGCCTTGTGCTGGTCAGCAGTAAAAAACATCTTACCTGAATTATTGTCACCATTTTCTTCTTCATAAGCAATGGAATGAGTATCATCTTCATTCCCAGCTGTATTACAGTTATTAACAGCTCCTCCTTGCTGCATATGAGGAGGATATCCATGCTTTTTAAAGCATATATCCACAGTGTGATTAGACATTCCACAATGAGTACAATACCTATTTCCCTTAGGTTTGCCTCTGCCATATGATGATTTTCCACCCTTATCACCTCTGCCTCTGGAAGCATTGAAGCCCCTACCAGGATTGGAATAACCAGAAGATGCAGCAAGAATTTTAGATTCATCAAAGACAATAGCAGCTTGTCTTTCTTGTTGGACAAGTAGAGAATAAACTTTCCCAATATTGGGAAGAGGATCCATAAGCATGATTTGGGATCTAACAGCAGAATAGGAATCATTGAGACCCTTAAGAAATCTAATAACTTGATCACTATCTTTGTACTCACGCATCTTGACAAGAGCTTGGCAATTATCAACACAAGAAGTTTCAGGAATAGGCCTGAAATTATCCAACTCTTGCCAAAGTTTCTTCATTTTTGTATAATATGTAGAGATAGTGCACTCACCTTGCTTGAGTGTGTAGATTTCTTCCTGCAGATCAGAGATCCTGAAGATATCTCCTTGGTAAAAATGATCTTTGAGTTCTTTCCATATTTCTGAAGCTGAATCCATCCAAAGAATGCTTTGTGAAATTTCAGGATCAACAGAATTATTGATCCAAGACATAACCATCGTATTGCATCTATCCCAAGCTAGTGAATCCTTGTCTGCATCATCGGGACGTGGAAGGGTGCCATTGATGAAATAGAGTTTGTTCTTGGACCTGAGAGCAACAGTCATGGATCTAGACCAAGTGTGATAGTTGAGACCAGAAAGAGGAGGGGTCACAAGAACATTACCCGGGTTTTCGTTAGGATGCATGAAATAGGGATTCAAGATATCAGTTTGATACCCTTTGTTCTGAAGATTAGCTTGAGGAATAGCATGGCCTGGATCGCCATTAACACTGCTTGCAGAACCTTCAGACATGATGAAGAGATTCTTGAAGTACAAGAAAGGAAAGAAAACGAAGAAGAAAGGAGAAAAAAAACGAAAGAATTATGAATGTTGAGGTTTGTGAGAAGAAGAACAATGGTGGAGATCAATAGAGATTGCTCCTGATACCATGTGAAAAGTAAAAATCTATCACCATTGTTATGAAGATTATGAACAATGTGAGAGAGAGAGAGATGAAGACACTAAGCTTTAAGCATTAAAGAATAGAAGAAAAATTTATTTCTCACAAAACTGATTTCTCATTATTACATGATGAGTATATATACAATGTGTAACTAGAGTTAAGCCATCTAACTAATGTGAATAACAAAGAAGTTAACTAACTAACTGACTTAGTTACATGAGAAACAAACTGAACCAAAGGTAGTTGTGAAACCCTCTTGGCAGTTACAACTATCTTCAAGTTAGTTGAATAACTTGTCACACAAGCAACACTTCATTCTTCTTCACTTTTGGCTTCAACAGTTAACCCGCCATGAATATTGTGTGTAAACAGCTTCAAGAAGATACGAAGCATCAGAATGGTTACGTCAAATGGACAACATTGCATCTTCATTCTTACCACCAAAACCCTCACAACAACAATTCTGCATCGCACTTCGCAACGGACTCATTCTCTGCAATGTCCTCAACAAAGTGAATCCTGGTGCTGTTCTCAAAGTTGTGGATAATCCTACACTTGCTACTACTGCTACTGTAGATGGAGCAGCACATTCTGCTATTCAGTATTTTGAGAATATGAGAAATTTTCTTTATGCTGTTAAGGATATGCAACTCTTGACTTTTGAAGCTTCTGATTTAGAGAAGGTCAATCTTTTCCCTTTCTTAATCTTTCTAAATTCTAATCTTTCTTAATCAATCCAATTATTAACATATTTTCATTGTGATGTTTTAATTATGATTTGATATTTTTCATCTCTTAAATATTAATTTAGAGTAGGTTTAATTATTATGATGTTAGACCTGTAAATTAATTATGATGTTATAGCGGACGAGCTTATGGCGAATAACTTATAAGCTAATTTTTAGCTTATAGCGAATAAGCTAAAGCTAGTTGATTGAATTTGTAGTATTTGGTAAAATTAACTGTTGAACTAGCTTATAAGTATGAAATGACATAAAAAATATATATTTAATTAATATTTAATTTTTAAAGTAAGATGATAGGGGTAAAATTGGAAGAAAAAATGATAAGCTATAAGCTCATAAGCTGCTTGAAATAGCGTTTGAAAAATAAGCTATAAGCTATATATTTAAAAAATGTTTACCAAACAGAGCTATAGTGTTTTTTGGTTTTAGTCTTAGTAATTATTATTTTTTATTTGAGTTCACTCACAACAAATTAAAAAATTATTGTTTTTGGTATGGAGGATGATACATTGTTTCACTCAATTTCAATTTAATCAATTTGTTGTTTTGGATTTTGGCATTGGTTTTGAGCTTTTAGTTAAAAGGGGGATTGCTGTTTTGAAAATGCAGGGTGGTTCATCAAATAAAGTTGTGGACTGCATTCTATGTTTGAAAGGTTACTATGAATGGAAACTATCTGGTGGAGTTGGTGTGTGGAGGTATGGTGGAACTGTGAGGATTACTTCCTTACCAAAGAGTTCCCCTTCTTCCTCCATAGTTGGCAGTGAAAGTCTTGATGATTCACTTGACGAGTCTGAGTCATCGCAGTATGAACATCTACTACAATTTCTTCACCTATCTGAAGAGTTCTTGAATGAAGAAACCAAAACTACCAATGTTCTCGTTTTCCTTTTTGATCACTTTGGACTCAGACTTCTTCAGGCTTACCTTAGAGAGACAGATGGGATTGATGATCTGCCTTTGAATACAATGGTCGGTAAGATCCTTACTGGTTTTGTAGCTTCTATTTTAGTTTGTTAAAAAATTATTACCTGTCTTTTATGATTAATAGACAACTACGTAGAAAATGGGCACACAAGTCACAAAGCATTTAAAAGCTCTTTTGTTTATAAGAGGCTAAGATAGGTATTGAGTAAGACACACGCACTGATAAGTGTATAGTTGCTCGAGGGTCGTAGTGGAGCAGTACGTTCGGAGATAAACTGATAGGTTGTATTGTAGTATTGAAACACTACATTGTATTCTGTCACCTTAAGGATTGCATAATCGTTTCTGTTCTTGTATGCATGCATTTATTTATCTGTTTTCTTCAGAACTAGATTTGTTGCTCTAACAATATAAAATATCATGCTAATTGAAATTGAAATGCAGTTGAATATATAACAATGACAAATATGAATATTGTTTTAAATGGAACATATAAATTCCTTTGGTTCATGCGGTCTTATTTCTGATTTGGGTGACAATTTGTAGGTAATTGATACCTTACTCAGCAAGGTAGTAAAGGATTTCTCGTCTTTGCTTGTTTCACAAGGCACTGAGGTATTTCATAGATGAATTTTATGTATTTCTTTTCTACCTTCACACCTATACAATTGTCATTCATTTACCATTTTCCCTTTCCTTACTGCAAGAGTGTTTATTGAAATATATATACTTCTCAACAATTTCTGCAGCTTGGACTTTTCCTGAAGAAAATATTAAAAGGGGATATTGGCTGTCTCTCAAAGAGGGAGTTTGTAGAAGCTATATCACTATATATTAATCAAAGAAGTAGTTTGGCATCAAATGATTTCTCCAAATTCTGCAGTTGTGGTGGCAAGCGTGATGGTGTTCGAGAAAATGTCAGTTACTCTGCCAAATATGGTGAAGTAATCAATACTCAACAGAAACAACTTGAGGTATAATTTGGATAACATGACTTACTCATCTTGTCGCTCTAACATGAGTTTATATGTATGTAGTACTGACACTTCTGATTAAAGGTGTGCATGTATCCAACACATGTAGTTAAGTTCAATCAGCTTTATGTTCTTAAATTATTATTGGTGTCTACAAATCCGTGTCAGTGTCGTGTCAAGTATCTATGCCTATTGCAGTGCTTCATTGATAGTAATTTAGCATCATAGACAGTAAGGGTTTATTTTATTGCTACAGAGGATGAAATACTTCTTTGAAGATACAAAACAGGAAGTCAAACAAATTCAATCGGAGTGGGAACAAGAATTTAGTAGGCTAGGTAATCTTCTAATACTTGGTTTTATAATTCCCTGAAAAATATCTTCTTTGTATGCTGACTTGAGTTCTATGTATGTCCTACTTAGAGCATCATATTAAGAGCCTTGAAGTGGCCTCCACTTCTTACCACAATGTTTTGGAAGAGAACCGTTTTCTTTACAACCAAGTACAAGACCTCAAAGGTGCATAAGAACCTATGACGCTTCCTAACAATGAGTTTGATGAATTGAAAGAAAATAAGAGTATTTAGATTAATGTATTTGTTGTCTGTCTTATATAGGAGCAATTAGGGTCTACTGTAGAGTGAGACCCTTCTTACCGGGACAATCAAATGGACAGTCTACCGTAGACTATATTGGAGAAAATGGAGACATGATGATTGCGAATCCCCTCAAGCAAGGAAAAGATGCAAGAAAGGTGTTTTCATTCAATAAGGTGTTTGGAACAAGTGTAACACAAGGTATTTATATTTTTAATAATTTGCTGCAAAAGGTATACCATATAGGGCCAACATGTGTACTTTGTTGTTTGACTCGTGGATGACTTGACTACTGAAACATTAGTAGTAAGGGGTTGACAGTCATCATTTGCCTTTATTTTCTCTTTCATTTTTAAGATAGTAAGAGTAGAATATTTATCAAGTATGGCTGTGTTAAGTAAAATTGAAGTATAATATATTTGTACATGCTGAGTTTTACATGTCAATAATGCTGAGTTTTTAGAGTGAATTGATCGCATGACTCTGCGTTATGAACAAATATATTTGTACTTCGCATGTCAATATGCTGAGTGTTATGTAATATATTTGCGTTTTTCTTACAAATTATTAATTGTTGTTCTTTTAGATCCTATTTGTTATTGTTTGAAGCTTTTCATGATATTTTCTTTGTCATCTGCAGAACAAATTTATGCTGACACTCAACCGTTGATCAGGTCTGTTTTAGATGGTTATAATGTATGTGTCTTTGCATATGGACAGACCGGTTCAGGAAAGACCTACACGATGGTATTATATAAACATCATTATATTTCTAGTATATTTTACATAACATATGTTGATACATTCATTTATGTGTTTTAATTGCTTGTGTAGAGTGGCCCTGATCTATCAGCTGAAGAGACATGGGGTGTAAACTATAGGGCTTTACGTGATTTATTTTATATATCAAAGGAAAGAGCAGATTCCATAAAATATGAAGTTTTTGTTCAGATGATTGAAATTTACAATGAACAAGTGAGAGATTTATTAATCAGTGATGGCTCTAACAGAAGATATCCTTTAACCAAGCAGTGTTTCTATGATAATTCTTTTTTAATTTAGTAAGGTAGCTTAAATTCTTAACTCTATATTGTGTGTAGACACACACACACACAGATATATATATATATATATAGATTTTGCAGTTCCTTAACAACATATATACATTAGATATACGAAACACCTCCCAACTGAATGGCCTCAATGTGCCTGATGCATATTTAGTTCCAGTTACTTGTACTCGAGATGTTCTACATTTAATGAGAATTGGTCAGAAAAACCGCGCTGTAGGTGCTACAGCTCTAAATGAGAGAAGCAGTCGTTCTCACAGGTAAAATGCCATCTTCATTTTGCATCTTCATGAATATAGATGGATAAATAATAACAGTCAGATATATATTTAATAAAATTATTGATCCCGTCCTGTTGCAGTGTATTGACTGTTCATGTTCGAGGCAGGGAGTTAGTTTCCAACTCCATTCTTAGGGGTTGTCTCCATCTTGTGGATTTGGCTGGTAGTGAGAGAGTTGACAAATCTGAGGCTGTTGGTGAGAGACTAAAGGAGGCCCAACATATAAATAGATCACTTTCAGCACTCGGGGATGTTATTTCTGCTTTGGCACAGAAAAGTTCACATATCCCTTACAGAAATAGCAAGCTCACACAAGTGTTACAAGATTCCTTAGGTAACAAAATTCCATTTATAACAAGATTAAGATTTTGTTTTCCATTTCTCTTTTCATAACATACTGTTCTACTTCAGATTGGAACATGATAACCGTGCATTTGATTTTGTTATTGGCAAAGTTGTATGCTTGATTGAAATTTTGTACTCATAAATTAGTCCTTGTTACTTTTGTTGTTTTATCAATAGGAGGGCATGCAAAAACTTTGATGTTTGTTCATATAAATCCCGAACTTAATGCCATTGGGGAGACGATTAGCACACTCAAGTTTGCTGAGAGGGTTGCTTCCATTGAACTCGGGGCTGCTCAATCTAATAAAGAAACCGGGGAAATTCGAGAACTGAAGGAAGAGGTTTGGACTTCGTCCATTTTTATGATGTGCTATTTTGAATCTAATATACACAACAAATAAAGACAATTAGTTCTTTTTCCAGATATCAAGTCTTAAACTGACATTGGAGAGAAAAGAAACAGAGCTGGAGCAGTTGAAAGCTGGGAATGCTCGAAACACTGCAGAATCTCCGAAACCAAGAGCTATTTCACCTTATCGTTTGCCCAAATATAGCCCCAGTGGAAACATGAAGCCTGAAACTAGTCAACGACTTATGGAGGATAGAAACTTTGAGGTCATTGAATAATTATATACTAAATTATAGGAATCTGCGTAAAAAGTTCGTTTGAAATTATGAAATATCAAACAGTAATTTGTACATTATCTCAATAAAGTTATCTGAAATTATATTTTCAGGGTAGAAGTTGTTCTTCGGGTAAGCAAAGAAGGTCAAGGTTTCCCTCAGCATTAATGGACAAGGAGTCCATACCGAAAATGTCCCTTCTCACCGAAGAAAAACTAGTGAGCTCACGGAAAGGAAGATCACCATCACCTCCAGTTAGAAGATCAACATCTACTGATAGAGGGTCAGTCATTAAAAGCAAGTTAAAAAATGACACAGCAGAGAATCAACCAGTATCAAAGCATCCATTTCCCGCTCGAGTACCTGCTAACAAATTCCTTGTCACAATGCCAATGACTGCATCTCATGAGAATAATGCAAGGTTTCATGTGAATTCACCAGAGCCAGTAAAGCACGAAGAGGAACAATTCAAGCAAGCACTTAGTGCTGTAAGACTAAGCGGCGTTAGAAAAAGCAAGGTTGAAAGTAAGGCTAAGGCAAAGCATCATCAACTTTCACCCTTTAAGCTTCAAAATCCTGATTTGATCCCAACATTTATTTCTGGCATGGAGTTTGTTGGTGAAAAGACTGTGGAGACACCTCCAAAGAGTGACCACTCTGATCCCGAAAATGATCTTAGAATTGTTGAGTCTCTTGTTCATGGTGCTTTAAATCTCAATAAGATACGTCAAAACTTTCCAAAGAATTTTCAGAACCTTGAATCAAGGTACGACTAACAGTAGCATGAAGGAACTTTGCTTATTATTCAGTTACTACACTTGTTTATTTTTTAAATTTAGTTAGAATTTTTTCTTTCATGAAAAAGGTTATGTCGTTTGCATCATTGATAATGTAATAGACCTTTTTTGTCATATGCAGAAATATAGTGCAAGGAGGAGAGCCTTTATCGGCTAGCAAAGTTGAAAACAAACTTTTGAACGGTTCAGGTAGCAATCATAAAGAAGGAAATAATACATCGATGCCTGAATTTAGAAGGAGCCGATCTACACCACGCGGAAAGTTTTTTGGTTTATCATGAGGTTTTTGTGTTAAACCGATACAACTTTTTTTAAAATATTATATTTATTTTTGTACAGGAACTACTTCAGATGTTCCAGTTCCAGCTTACACAATTTTATACACTTTTGAAGTCTTGAGGTGAATCTGTGCTACCTATAACGTATCTCTTGTATTCTGAGCATGCTTTGTAATTTAAACTTTGTATATCAATATATATATATATATTTCCAAGCCATTGAGTTTTCTAGTGTCTGTGCTTTAAAGAATTTGTTAGCTAATATATTTATCTCTCTCTTTTTGCATAAGCATTTATTCAAAGTTTATCTTAGTTTGAAAGTTACAATCCGATAGATGATTGGAAGATTTCTTCCAAAAACTACCAATTGGAAGCTATCTTCTGAACAGTTCGGAACGTAACTTTGGATCCTTATATAAAAAGCAAAATGAGAATTTAGGGGGGCATGTGAGCATGTTAGGGGGGCCTAAAGAACAATTTTCAAGACTTCAATGGACAACATGAATGATCATATTTTTGGGCCAACTATGCTAGTCAAAGAACACACTCAGTGGAAATGGCCCATTTGGTTGTTGGTTGGCATATCCTTGCAAAGCAATTTGCATTGTGTTGTACATCAGTGCTTGCACTATAAAATGTGCTCCTTAGTATGCATCCCTTCGATAATCATAAACTTTCATAGATCTGAATACTATATACTATATAGTCTCTAATATTAGCATGTCAGAGGATTAGCACACTGGTTAAGATGATGTCATTAATTTCTTATTGAGGAAAAGGATCATCCACAATGCACAACTAGGACATGTTGCCAAACTGGAAATTCATTATTAGTAGGGTCCATATACATGTTTCTTCAGAATGTAAGAAGTGCAATATATTACATGGATATGGATGAAGCATTATGATCCATTCCATTGGCACTTAATAATGTGACAACAAATTAGTCATGTCAATGCTTCCATTTGATCAAGGTCAATGTCACATGGAGTGTGATCAGAATAATATGAACTGTACCGTCTAAGTACAATGAAACCTACAGTCTTTTCTGTGCCTAGTCTAGGATATCTAGTGCTCATATGATATGGTAATAATTGCATGGTCCTGCTTATATGCATTAACATTGTCATCCAATTACACTGGTAGCACTAAAGGGACTGATACAGTTGAGTGCAGTTAATGTTTTAAAAACAGAATCTGTCATTAAACTGCTTCAAGATTTACTGGTTGAACTTGAACCACAGTTAAATTTTGATTAAATCAATCATAATATATTTATTAACTAATTTAAATATTAAAACTGTGCTGATTTTGTATTTAATATCATCTTTAACTGTTCCATTATAATGGTCCTATACATACATGTGCATTTATGTTTCAATGTTAATAATTTATGACTAGATCTAATGAATGAGCAAAGTTTACTTTTCTCACTGTCATGTAAAAAAAAGACTCTTTCACTTGTAGTATGTGTATGTATGATGGGTACATACTACTACATATACAGGTTATATGTGTCTGTGACTTTGTGTATAATGAGAGTCAATTTTTTATAAGTCATTATTTGACTATTAAAAGCTTTTAATTTTAAACCACATATGTAATATGTATATTTATGTGGTCAAGATTTAATTCTCTGTCCTAGTGTCACTGATAATTGATAAATCTATTTATGTATAAAATTTAAATATAACCAATCTTAATATCTATATAAGATTGAATGATTAAAATCAATCAAATCCCATCTCATATGCACATTGAGAAGTTTTTAATTGCTGGAAAGTTTCTGAGACAGCACATGCATGTGCATCAGTCATGTGATATTGAACATGGGACCATGTGAAAACTGTTTTGAAAGGCTGGCTTGGATGTGTCTTTATAATTGTTAGGGGGATTAGAAAGAGTCAAGGAATATTGTTCTCTATCAATAAATTACAAATACAAATATCCAAAATAACCAATCATTGTTTTAACTTCTTCAAGCTTTCATGTCACCATCTTCCTTATAGACAATATACTCTCCACTGTTTTGTAGAAATTCACCATCTGATAGTAACACTTGCATTGCATGAAACACAGAAAAACATTACTAATTTACTTAGGTACTCATTTAGTGAGACCTGGATTCCCTACGGTCAGGATCCTATAGTCGTGTAGCCAATATATTGGAGGCGCTATTTGATTGATATCAAACGATTCATATTTAAAGTTTGGTAAATAAATCAAAAACACTATAAATCACTGAAAAAATCGGATGGTTGAGATCTTCCGGCCGTTACTATTTGACTGCGGGAAATCTATTTTACATTCATTGCTTACACTTTAAATATAAATAGAAGTATAAAAACTAAAGTTGTTATGAAAGAAATAATATAAATATATTTATATATACTCAATATATGGATTATTGAAATATGCAATCACTATAACAAACTACATTAGAAGACGATAAAATTTCACACTAGATTACCATAAGATTACTAATTAATAGTTCAATCTAATTTGGCATTGCATTAGACTATGTACAAATGGAATGAAACACAACTTCTCCATGACACTAACATCAGACACATAGATACCGATAATAATTTAAGAAAATAAAGTGACTGAATGTAGTTGCATGTGTCGATGTCGAACACTGACAATGTCAGACACTAAGCACACCTTTAATCTGAGATGTCGGTGCTACATAGATCTGATTTGATGCATACTCGCTCAACTGATTGAATTAACCATCTGAGAAATTATAGGAACAAGTAGATGATCCATGTGCTAGTACATTCTTAGGAGGTGGTGGAGAACTGTGTGATGTTAAACCTCCTAATTTCAATATATCGGTGTCTCCTCTTGAAGTCTCGACAGGTTTAATTTCTTTGAGCATTGCAACAACATCTTTCATTGCTGGACGGTCAGCAGCTCTTGTGCTTACACATAGAAATGACACTGCTAAAGTTTGTAGCATTTCATGCATGGTAGGGTCAGCCCTTCCTCTAAGCTTTGTATCAAGAATTTCAGAAGGGTCTCCTTTGCTAGATAAATGATTCCTAACCCATTGAACCATGTTTGAACCCCTTGGAAGAGTTGGATCTAAAGGGTGCCTTCCTGTTAAGACCTCAAGTAGAACCATACCATAACTGTAAACATCACTCTTCTCAGTAATAGGCTGCATTGATGCATGTTCTGTGATTAACCAAAAAACAACAAAATTAGTCAATTACGGTCTGATTTGAATAAGAAACTTAAGTGCTTATAGCATAAGTTTGATCATATAAGTGCTTATATGAAAAGTTTGATCATATAAGTGCTTATGTATAAGTTATTTCTATAACAAAAGATAAAATAAATTCAAACTGTTTTCATAAGCTGTTATGGAGGACTTATGGAAATAAGCTGAAAGCAGCTTATGAAAATATGCAAATAAGTTCTTCCGAGCAGTCTCGCCATTACTTATGTTAGTAAGTAAGCTCAAGTAAGGCAATAGAAATATGCTTAGATTCAATTTTAGTAGAACAAAAAAAGAATATGTACCAGGAGCCATGTATCCATATGAACCAGCAAGGTAATGATGTCTTTGGAGTGGCTTGGAATTTGTACTGTCGTCATTTTCAGCTACTACAATTCTTGCTAAGCCGAAGTCAGCAAGGTAAGGTTGATATCCATGGCCTAATAACACATTCATGGCTTTGACATCTCCATGCATTATGGCAGGAACACAATCATGATGCAAATATGAAAGTGCATGAGCCACACCTAATATCACATCATATCTTGTTTCCCATTCTGCTTTTCCCTTTCCAGAACCATGAAGTAATGAACTAAGGCTTCCATTGGGAAGATAGTCATAAAACAGCAGCTTCAGGTTTCTGTTAGATCCCCAACCAAGAAGCCTAATGATATTCTTGTGTCTGATTGATCCTAAGGTTTGAATTTCAGAATTGAATGCTCCTGACTCTTCTGATGACCACATCTTTTTAACTGCAAGTGTTTCGCCGTTTGGAACTGTTACCTTGTACACAACTCCTGAACTTCCGGTGCCAATCACATTGGATGATGTTAAATTCAATACAATGTCATCGATGGAGAGTTCAAACTTTTGATACAAAGTCACCTCCCAACTTTCATTTTCCATGAGTGATTTGTTCGCTATATGCGAACGGATCAAGACATAGATTGTGAGCAAAACGAGTACTGCACTTGTGCTTAACAGAATGGACATTACAGATTTCATAACTGTTTTTTCATGACCTTTGGTTTCAATTCTATTATCAGAAATCACATCATCTCGAGCAATGTAAAGACCTTCATTTTCAGCAAGATCGCTAAGAGGGAGTTTATGGAAGAATGGAGTGTTAGGTAACTTACCAGAGAAGGAATTGAATGAAATATTTAAGGAAACAAGGTTTTGAAGGTCAGAGAGAGGACCTAAACTGCCTGAGAGTTTGTTATGTGAGAGATCAAGCACACTTAGTTTGCTAAGACTAGAGAATTGTGGTGGAATTTCACCAGAAAAATGGTTGAAACTAAGATTAAGAGAGATTTCCAGTGAAGGAATTAGACTCAATTCCTTTGGAATCTCTCCTGTGAAACTATTGCTTCCAAGGTCTAGAAGCTGTAGCTTAGAACAAGATAAAATCTCTGATGGGATTCTTCCACTTAATTGATTCTTTCCTAAGTTTAGTTTGCTTAACTCAACTAATGAACCAATGGTGTGACTCAATTCACCTGATAGCCTATTGTCTGACAAGTCAATCAATTGTAGGCTTTTTGGAAGAGAATCTGGAACCGAACCGGTGAGACTATTAGAATGAAGGTCTAGAAACTCGAGATTTTGACAACCAGAAAGTGTTGGAGGAATCTCACCAACAAGATGATTGCTACTTATATCAACAAAATCCAAACTCTTCAAGTTACCGATCTCATTCGGAATGCTACCTGATATTCTATTGTGATTCAATCTAAGCCTATAGAGGCTTGTGCAGTTTCCTATATCAGGTGGAATAAAGCCTGATAAATCATTGGAAATAAGCAAAATTTTTGTAAGATTCCTCAAATTAAATATATTTTTAGGTATTTCACCAATCAAACTATTGTAAGAAAGATCAAGTGATTGAAGCTCTTGACAATCTGAAAGACTATCTGGAATTCTTCCTGTTAACTTGTTCTGCCATGCAAAGAATAAATTCAAGCTTCTCAAGTTGCCAATAAGATGAGGAATCTCACCAGAGAGAGCATTGTTGTCAACTCCAAGTTGAGTCAAAGAAGTACAATTTGAAATCTCAGGAGGTATAATACCTGAGAGATGATTCACACTCAATTGAAGCTCTTGAAGATTCGAAAGCTCACCGAGAATCTTCGGTATGCTACCTGTTAAAAGATTTTCTGATAAGTCAATGACTCGAATCTCTTTGCATCTTCCAATCTCTTCTGGAATAGTTCCTACCAAATTGTTCTGCCATAACAGTAGACTCTTGAGCTTGTTAAGTTCTCCAAGTTCAGTTGGAATTGAACCTGAGAGAGAGTTCTGATACAAATACAGATTCTGCAACTCACTACAATTTCCAATCTCTTGTGGAATTGAACCTGACAATAGAGTTGTGTAAATAGCTATAGTTTTGATTCTTTTCAGCATTTGAATTGAAGAAGGAATGCTTCCAGAAATACTTGTTTCTGCAAGGCCTAATAGGAGCAAATTTGTGCAGTTTCCAATCTCAAATGGAATCTCACCCTTAAGATTTTTATTTCCACCAGCTCTAAACACTTGAAGTTTATTCAACAAACCAATACTCTTTGGAATTTCACCACTCAAATGATTATCATAGAGTGTCAAGTTCACAAGACTTGATAGATTTCCAATGTTGAATGGAATATTTCCTTCAAAGAAATTTGTATGAAGAAACAAACTTTGAAGTTTACTTAGCCTACAAATTTCTTCTGGTATTTCACCAGATAGGGAATTTCCACTTAGATCAACAAAGATAAGCTCCTTATAGTCTCCAATCTCTTTCGGTATCGTTCCTGTGATGTTTGTTGATGAGAGGTTGAGAATCTTCAAAGACTTCAAGGATTGAAAATTTGAAGGCAATGAGCCTTGTAAGCTCAATGCTTTCAAGTTTATCTCTATGACATCTCCTTGTGAATTGCAATACACTCCAAACCAATTGCATGGTGTTATGGATGAAGAATTCCATGAAGATAATGCATCTAAAGATTCTAAAGAACTGTTTAAACTGTTTTTCCATGCTATAAGAGCTTGTCCTTGTTCATTAAGTGAGTAAGAGTAACAAAATGGAAAGATAAGAATAGTGTTTAATAAGATAATGAAGGTGAAAGTGAAGGAGAAGTTTGTGGGAAAAAGTGAGAGATTCCTTAAGTTTTCAGGCATTGTTGAGAGAAGAGGACTGTTGATTTGTTTTGGGATTGTAGAGGGGGAAAACCCATGTTTTGTTTATAGAGATAACAAAGAGTAGAAGAAGCTCTTGTTTCAAGAGCCAGCTTCTTTATTTATTTTTATTATTCTAAATTAGTTTTTATTGTTTGTTTAATAGTAATAATGTACTATAGATCATGTTTTCATAGTCAAAAAATAATCATATACATGTTCATGAATCATGTTGCTTTTCATTAAGGTCAACTTTTCATTTTATATTTGGTTATACTATTCACTACTTTTCATCTTATAGATTTTCACTTTCTGAATTTATTCACTTGTTACTGCTAGTTGTTACTATTTCACTAATAGTAAAATGTCATAGGGAAAAAAATGGTGGAGCTGAAAATCATGTGAAGAAGTTTTTGCTTCCCACATGGGCACTAGTAAAAGTATGTTGTTTATTTTTTGCATTATTTGGTCACTACTTTTTAACTTTCCTATATTTTAGCTTCTATGGTTGGCAAAAAACAAAAGTTATATGTCAGTAACACATTACACTAGGAATTTGTATGTAGATATAGAATAGGATAGTAACACTAATGGGAAATTAACTTGATTGTCTCACCAATTATATACTAAGGTTGATTATTAAGTAATTGGGACATTATGAATATTTTGAATGATATTTAGTTTGGTTTGTTTTTGTGGTCCAAACATATTTTATGTGATTCAAGTTGTTGTTGAGACATAACCATCTATATAGTTGTTACCATGTGTTTTTCCAAATTACAACTGAAAAAATGAAAGAGATGTTATTGTTAGGTTTGTTTCCAAAATGTTAAAAATTAATGAGTATCATATTGGATCAAAATTTTCTACTATCATTGTGGACAACCTGTCTAAGTTGTAGGATACAATCTAGACGACTTATATTGCGACTTTAACAATAGTTGAATCTTAGTCGTCTGATTTTGATCAATAGTTGAGATTATTGACCGAGTTAATCACAACCATCAAAAAAGTTTTTTCAACCATATTTGACTTGAACTTCAGATGAATGTAGACAATCATCTATATTGTTGAATGTAAATCAGAAGGCATATACTTAGCCTATGTTTGGTTGAGAAATAGCATATACTTATCATTGAGTCATAATGCAAACAAATCGTGAAAAATTAGAAGCTTCAATTTGGAGGAGAGGCCAAACGCACGGTGGGTCGGGTATCCCACCGTGAATACAAACACATGCTTAATCGTCTAATTTTGATCAATGGTCAAGATCCTTTACTAATTGTGTGTTTTGATACACACTCATAGCACTTTTCTCGCATTCCAATGCAAGGCTAACATGACTTTAATTACCAAAACTAATAATTGGGGCTTCAAGTAGTCGTGCAGTACCATCGTAATTTTTCCGCTTTCCAAACACATGCATAATAATTGTTGGATACACTCACACGACTGACATTGTGATTTTAACAACCAAAAAAAACGTATAATCTTAATTGATCCTAATCAATGGTCGAGATCATTGAATGAGTAACTGCAAACCGTCGAAAATCTTTCTTGTTCGATATTTATAACCAGATGAATATCCTCAAATATTTGCTACTATCACCATGATAAAGGACATTGTAAATTATTAACAAGGAATTAATTGGGATTCACTTTAAATTGTTTGTTTATACATAGATGGAAGAAGTGGTAGAGGAATCTGATGTAGAAGTGAAGTGCACATGGAGATGATGAAGAATATGTTAAAAGAATAGGATTTAATAATATTCAAAATCTGGTCACTATGTCGGGTGGTCTTTGTAATAAAAGAATGAATTGAAAAATAATGAAAGGTATGCTGGCCTTGAGTGGAAGGGACAACATTGCACCTTCTTCATGTATTAAATACATAAATTTACAAATCAACAAAAGATTAATTCCATGTTTAAATATTCTTTAGTTTGTCATCCTCTTTGTACCATAGTGATCTTTATGAAATCACGGGTTAAAACAATAAAATTAACAAGTTTTTTTTTTATAAAAAAAAATCTACAAATGGTTAGTCTGATTTTTTGCAATAGATTAGTCTTCGTTAGAGTTGATGAATATTTCATATCAATAATAATTATTAATTAAATAATTTATGAGTGAAATTTATATTGTTATTTGAGTATTGATCATATTATGTTATTTAGATTGGACTTTATGGTCTTTAGATCCATTTAGTTATGATCCATTAGAGTTTTTTCTTTTTTTGGTCAGGTAGCCTAGTAGCTAGAATTTCACCCATTAAAGGTAAATAAGTGGGCGTATCAGGGTTCGAACCCCGATCCCTGCATTTTACGTGCAAATGTCCTATCAACTGAGTTAAATTCACGGGACATTAGATATATAGTGTTTTGGCACACTTTATGGCACACTTTAAAAAACGAACGAAATGAATGAATTTATATTTTTATCTTAATGTAGTTTTTAACGTTCTTTCTTAAGTTTAGCGTAATTTTCCATAGTTCTTACTTAGCTTGATAGGGGTAACTCTCTATCAATGGAGCAGGTGTGTTTGGGTTAAGGGCTCAAAATTAAACTCTTATAGTGGTCAAGAAATTTTAAACTCAAGAAATTAATCTCTAATTACATGCTAGAATATCTTGTTCGATTTTTTTTTTTTTATTATCTATTTTGATTAGAGAATATGTGTGGTGTACGCTTCATTTTGATTCATAGACAATCCGATCATACTTTTCAGGTTAATAAAAGGTGTCTTCTTCCAAAGTAAAAAGTGTTAGTTTACGATTTATGGTTTAATTTTTTACTTTTGGAAAAGGATTTATGGTTTAATTAGTTAAATTCAAACAAAAAGCACTGGGAAGGATAAAAGCTGTTTTCTGCCTCTTGAAAGAAGCACGTTAAGGAATTTTTGAAGATTTTGATAAAAGCTTGTTTTGAAGATTTCCGCCTCCACATTTGCAAATGAAGTGGTTAATTATGCATAGAGATTGAATAAGAAGTTGATTATGTTTAGGTAGATTTAAAAAAAAAAAAAAAAAAAAAAAAGCTTATGATTTGGTGGATTGAAACTATTTGGTAACATTAATGACTAAAATGGAATTTTCGGTAAAATGGAGGGTGTGAATTATTGAATGTATGAGTTCAACGACTTATGTGTTGGTTAATGGTGTTGGGACAATGTGATAATTTTGGGAGAAATTAGAGAGAATAGAACGAGAGAATTGAGACGAGAATTAAGAAAAAGAGTTGATTGCTGTTCATCCACATGGGGCAAGGTATTTATATACAAATGGGGGCTTGCTTCACTGCCAAGCGATCGTATATTAACTACCTAAGCCAAAACAAAAACTATAACAAACTAACTAACTATTACTAGCTTCAGAAACTTTCTCAACTTCTGAAGCTCTACAACTTCTGAAGCTCTGCTCAGCTTCTGAAGCTCTGCAACTTCTGAAGCTCTGCTCAGCTTCTGAAGCTCTGCAACTTCTGAAGCTCTGCTCAGCTTCTGAAGCTCTGTAGCTTCTGAAGCTTCTCCAACTTCTGAAGCTCTGAAAACATGACTTATTAATTCAACACACCTCCTAAGACATGTTTTCCAAAGCATTCATTCCTATAAGCTTCTTCAGAGTGTCAAACCTTGCCTTAGCCATAGGTTTGGTTAGAATATCTGCAAGTTGGATCTCA
The DNA here is from genome assembly GCA_954870985.1 of Trifolium fragiferum. Taxonomy (NCBI): domain Eukaryota; kingdom Viridiplantae; phylum Streptophyta; class Magnoliopsida; order Fabales; family Fabaceae; genus Trifolium; species Trifolium fragiferum. Next base: position 8,816,308 of record OX940794.1, read on the forward strand.
GTATTGCAATATTCCACCTCAAGCTTATCTTTGTTCACTTGATCTCTCAAAAAGTGAAACCTCCTCTCAATGTGTTTACTTCTTCCATGACTAACTGGGTTGTTAGCCAAATCAATTGCTGACTTGTTGTCAACAAGTAGCTTCATCCTTGTTGTCTCTACTGCCTTCAATTCAGCGAGCAACATCTCAATCCAATTTGCTTGACAAGCTGCAAATGAAGCTGCCACATACTCAGCTTCACATGATGACAATGCCACTATCCCTTGCTTCTTAGAACACCAAGAGATTGGTGCATTACCTATCATGAACAGGTATCCTGCAGTACTCTTCCTGTCATCTTGATCTCCTCCCCAATCTGAATCTGAGTAACCATAAGCCATTAGCTTCTTGCTACTGTTCCTTTGGTTTGGAATTAAAATGCCATGATCAATGGTTCCTTTCACATATCTAAGGACCCTCTTTGCAGCAGTCAAGTGATTCATCCTTGGTTGATCCATAAATCTGCTCAGCAGACCAATACTATGACATAAATCAATTCTAGTATTGCACAAGTACCTCAATGATCCTATGATCTGTCTGTACAGTGTTGAATCAACCAACTCATCCTCAGTATTCTTGCTCAGCTTCACACCTGTTTCCATAGGAGTAATTGCAGGGTTGCAATTGCTCATGTGAAACCTCTTCAATATGTCAATGACATATTTCTTCTGATGCAAGAAATAGCCTCTATCTGTTTTCACAAATTCCATGCCAAGGAAATATGATAGCTCTTCCATATCAGTCATCTCAAACTCCTTCATTATGTCTGCTTTGAATCTCTCTAGCACAGCTTTGTTTGATCCTGTGATCAACAAATCATCAACATACAGACACAGTATTATAATCTCATCATGACTTGAGCCTTTCACATATACTCCATGTTCTGATGTGCATCTAGTGAAACTCAAATTCAGCAGGAAGCTATCAATTCTCTTGTTCCAAGCTCTTGGAGCTTGTTTCAAACCATAGAGAGCTTTGTTCAACTTGTACACTTTCTGTTCTTGACCTTTAATCTCAAATCCTGGTGGCTGCTTCACATATACCTCTTCCTCTAATGGTCCATTCAAAAAGGCAGATTTCACATCAAGCTGGTGCATAGCCCATCCTTTGTAGGTAGCTACTGCAACAACTAGCCTAATTGTCTCTAGCCTTGCCACAGGTGCAAACACTTCATTAAAGTCAAGTCCAGGCTTCTGAAGAAAACCCTTAGCTACTAACCTTGCTTTGTACTTAGCAATTTCACCACTTGGTTTCATCTTCAGCTTGAAAACCCATTTCACATCAATAGGTCTCTTGTTTACAGCTTTGTTCATCAATGTCCAGGTGTTATTCTTCTCAATTGACTTCAGCTCCTCTTTCATAGCATTCAACCAATTTGAATCTTTCAAAGCTTCACTTAGAGTCACCGGTTCCAACTCTGCAATCATTGCTTCATTGACCAGTTCTCCATCTTCAGTGATTGCTTGATCAGGAAACACATCATACTCATTCAACCTTATTGACTGTACCCTTTCTCTGGTTGATCTTCTCAACTGTTGATTAGGTGCAGCATTAGGTTGATCATCTTCAACTTCTATCTCCTCTTGATTTGTTTCTTCAAGCATGAGTCTTCTGTTGAGCATTGAGCCTTCAGCACTTGTGCCTTCAGTCCAATCCCAACCCTTTGATTCATCAAACCTGATATCTCTGCTAATCACAACTTTGTTATCTCTAGGTGAGTACAATTTGTAAGCACCAGTGGGATGATAACCTAACAATATCATTGTCTGACTTCTATCATCAAGTTTTCTTCTAACTTGATCAGGAACATGTTTGAAGCAAAGTGAGCCAAATATTCTAAAATGACTAACACTTGGTTTCAAACCTGTCCAAGCTTCATGAGGAGTCTTGTCTTGTAACCTCTTTGTAGGACTTCTATTGATGATGTAAACTGCTGTAGAGACTGCTTCACCCCAAAACTTATGAGGCATATGCTTAGCTTTAAGCATACTTCTGGCCATGTTCATGATGCTTCTATTTTTCCTCTCAGCTACACCATTGTGTTGAGGGGTGTAGGGTGCAGTGACTTCATGCTCTATACCTTCATCTTCACAGAATTTTGCAAATTCATGTGAAGTGTATTCACCACCTCCATCAGTTCTCAATTTCTTAACACTAAATCCACTTTGATTTTCAACTAGTGTCTTAAATTTCTTGAACTTGGTAAATACATCACTTTTCTTTTCGATAAGGTAGAGCCAAACATGCCTAGTACAATCATCTATGAATGTCAGAAAATAGTTGTTACCTCCAATGGATTTCACCTCAAATGGACCACACACATCTGAGTACACCATTCCTAGCTTCTGAGTTGATTTCATAGGTAATTCATTCTTGAATGAATTTCTGGCCTGCTTTGCTGCACAGCACTCTTCACACATTTCACTTGGTGCTCTGATCTGAGGCAAGCCATGAACCATCTTCTTGGAATTCAACATGCTTAAACTTTTGAAGTTTAAGTGTCCAAACCTGTGGTGCCATATCCAATTCTCTTCTGAACTAGTGACTGAGGCTAAGCACTTGAAATCAATCACATTGATTTCAACCTTAAAGGTTCTATTGCTTGACAATGGAGCTCTTAGGATTAACCTACTTTTAGCATCATGAATCTTCAATTCTTTATTAGCCATTGTCACTGTATAATCCTTTTCAAGTAATTGACCAAGACTAATCAGATTACTTGTTATAGAAGGAACATACAATACCTCATTAATGAAGGATTCCTGACCATCTTTTCTCTGCACAAGAATTGTCCCCATACCTTCACTAGTGATCTGGCTGCTATTAGCAAACTTGATATTCCGTCTCACTGAATAATCAAGCTTCAAGAACCACTTCTTGTTGCCAGTCATGTGATTGCTACAGCCAGTGTCAAGATACCACAAGTTGGATTTATCAGCATCAGTGTTTGTAGTTGTCATGAGCAGGGAATCATCAGAGTCACTACCATTTCCCTTTGCCAATTGAGCTTCATCCTTGTCACTTCTCTCAACTTTCTTAGAGTGACACTCTCTAGCATAATGGCCAAGCTTCTGACAATTATAACACTTCACATCCTTCTTATCAATCTTTTTCTTTGAACCTTTCTTGTTACCTTTGCTAGACTCTGAATCTTTAAGGTTCTTGCCATCATTCTCTGAATCTTCTTTCTTTTTCTTGTTTTTCCCTTTGGAACCTTTCTGAAACTTTGCCTGCAAAGCTTGATCAATAGCTTTATTTGAGCTCCTCTGCTTGACTCTCAGTTCATGTGCCTCCAATGAAGCTTGGAGCTCCTCTATCTTCATAGTGGCCAAATCCTTTGATTCTTCTATTGCTACTACTATGTGATCAAATTTCTCAGTCAAGGTTCTCAAAACCTTCTCAATCTTGGACCTCTCTGACAAAGCTTCACCATTTGACTTCATCAAATTAGTGATACTCAACATTCTTGAAAGATACTCAGCTATCGTTTCTTGATCATTCATCACCAACATTTCATATTGTCTCCTCAGAGCTTGCAGCTTGATACCCTTCAGTTTTTCATCACCTCCATAAATCTTTTTCAATGTATCCCAAGCACCTTTAGAAGACTCTTCCTCAATGATCTTCTCAAAGATATTAGGATCCACACACTGATGTATGATGAACAGACCTTTTGCATCCTTTTTCTTCAACTCGCGATGCAAGGCTCTTGCTGCTTCATCAGCATTTGCAGCCAAGTCTGGTACTCCATCATTAACAGTTTCAAGAACATCTTGAAACCTGAAAATGACCTTCATCTGCGCACACCAACGATCATAGTTTTCACCTTTGAAAACTGGAAGATTTGCAGGAAATTGTGATGAGGTTGTGCCATTGTTCGCCATTGTTTCTTGATCAAAGAATCAATGCAAAACGTGAATCACAACCGGGCTCTGTTATACCAATTTGTTGGGACAATGTGATAATTTTGGGAGAAATTAGAGAGAATAGAACGAGAGAATTGAGACGAGAATTAAGAAAAAGAGTTGATTGCTGTTCATCCACATGGGGCAAGGTATTTATATACAAATGGGGGCTTGCTTCACTGCCAAGCGATCGTATATTAACTACCTAAGCCAAAACAAAAACTATAACAAACTAACTAACTATTACTAGCTTCAGAAACTTTCTCAACTTCTGAAGCTCTACAACTTCTGAAGCTCTGCTCAGCTTCTGAAGCTCTGCAACTTCTGAAGCTCTGCTCAGCTTCTGAAGCTCTGCAACTTCTGAAGCTCTGCTCAGCTTCTGAAGCTCTGTAGCTTCTGAAGCTTCTCCAACTTCTGAAGCTCTGAAAACATGACTTATTAATTCAACAAATGGTAGTTCTATAAATGAGTTCCGATTTCATAGGAGGTTATGTTAGGGTGACCCTTTATCGCCATTTTTATTCTTGATAGTGACAGAAGGGTTGCATGTTTTGTTATAGAGGTCGTTGATATCGTGGCTTGTACAACAGTTTTATGGTTGATAATGAATCTGAAGGGCAATGCGTATTTCTTATCTTCACTTTGCATGTAATCCTCTTTGAATTATTTTCAAGGCTAAAGGTAGATTTTCACAAAAGCATGCTGGTGGGTGTTAATGTTACTGAAACTTAGTTGACATGTGCAGCTTTTGCGCTTACTTTTAGAATTTGTCAAATTTATTTCCTTTATTTGGGTCTTCTAATTGGAGGTAATCTTTCTTTAAGAATATGTTGCTTCATAGAATTCGGAAGAAATTGTCAGGTTGAAAGAGTATCCATCTTTCTATGGGCATGCAACCGCTTTGTTATGCTAAAACTTTATTTTGTCATCGTTATCAATTTTATTTTCCTTCTTCAAGGCTCCAACATGTATAGTTCCTTCCGTTGAATCCTGTTTTAAATCTTTTCTTTATGGTGGGAGTGAGGAAGTTAGGAAAATCAATTGAATTAATTGGGACAAGGTGTGTTTTGATTGAGATGAAGGTGGTTTGGGGGTACATAGAGTGAGGAAGTTTAATTTTTCTCTTTTAGAGAAATGGCGGTGACATATGCTTGTGAATCAAAAGGGATTGTGGTTTAAGGTGTTGATAGCAAAGTATGGTATGAAGTATAATAGAATTAAGGGGGTGGTAGAAAGACGTTGATATGGTGGAGAGATTGGATTAGCTTTCGAGAGGGTGTTGGTCTAAGTGTCGGACGGTGGTTTGAAGATAATATTAGTAGAAATGTGGGTAATGATGAAAGCACTTACTTTTGGAATAAGGAGTTAATATGGAATAAATTTTTGTCTTTGAAAGTCTGTCTTCGCTTTGAGGTTGTTCCTAAACAGGTTACCGACTAAAGATAATTTGATTCGTCGAGGTTTGATTCATTTGGCTCATTATAGTGTATAGGCAGATGTGGATTTGTTGAATCTTCTAATCATTTATTCTTCGAATTCAAGTTTTCAGTTTTCTTTAACATGAGATTCTTCATTGACTAACTAAGTGTGTCTGTTTTTTCTATTAATGCGCAATCTCATGTTTCACCTTTTTGTAGTGACTATTGTTGGTAAATTTGGAAATAGAAAAAACAACGGGTGTTTGTTAAAAATGAGATGATGATCGTTTATATATATATATGTGTGGATGGGAAATATTGTTAGTTTATTAGGTCCCTACCATTTTTATCGATGAGTTAAATTCTGTGAAAAAGTTAGCTCATAAAGGCCTTTCCTTTGGGTCATGCTAGCTATATTTACTAACACATCAATCTCTCTACCAACACACGAATGGTTTGATATCATTCTTCATCTTGTGACAATCAAAAACAACATGACCCTTTTTCCATCATCACCTTCTAATTCCAAGGCAAAATGATATCCTAATTTTCTGTTGTAAAAGAAATAAAAAGAAGATTAGACCAAATAACAAATTGGAACAAGAAGAAAAGATATGATGGTGATTCAAATCCACAATAGTATAATTTCTTCATATCTAAACCAAACATATCTTAAGTAAACATATATTTTTTTTTTTTCGGTTTTCACCACCAGTTGAATCTGGTTCGGGCGTCAGTTCTGGCATCAAGTGGTTCCAGCCCCCTCCCGATCGCAGTTGCAGGGGATCGAACCGTGGTCCTCCCTACCAAGTTCAGCGCCAATCACCACCGAACCAACTAACGATTGGTCAAGTAAACATATATTTAATCATTAGCTTTTGAACAATAATTAATGAAACAATTCAAAACGATAATATTAGGAAATTAGCACTTCATCGATCTAACAAAACAAAATTATTTTGTTTCCTTTCGGTTTAGTAAAACACATTTTTACAAAAAAAGTCTTTGTTTTTCCTTTCAGCAGACGTGTTAAATTCAAAGAGCTATATTTTTTAATTTTAAAAAAATGTTACTTTGCTTCTCTTCTTTTACTTTTCTTTTTCTTTAACTTTCACCTATTATGCTTTCCTTAACTTCGAGTATATGCACTTATTTTAATTTATAAATTATTTTTAGGGTTCAATTTCTAGTTGATATATATAAAAAAAATATTTGTTCAGAAAAATCAACCAAACACTTATCTCCTTATGAATCTCAGTTATTTTAGAGTATTAATTTTTGCAGTTGCGTGCGAAATATATATTGGTTAAAAAAATTATGAATCACATGAAAGGTTCATGGCAATTAGCAAACATGCATATTGGAATTTTAATTTGTAAGATTGGTCACAAAAACTTGGATTTCATGTCATTATATATTTATTAATCACATTATGAAGGCTTATGTATGACAAGCATATGTGAGGATTCTGATTTGCATGGTTGGATCTAAGTCACGCAACAACTTTGAATATTATTAATTGAAACATGCGGAGCAAGCATATTTAAGCCACAAACTGCCAAAAATTTAATAGTACTAAAAACATAGTGGTTCTATAAATCTCTTCAATATTGTTGGAATTCTTGTGGCACCAAATATTCTAGTTGTGTTTGAATTTGTTTGAAGCTCAATGGTGTTTTCATTTTGGAATTTTTATATTGAAATGTAAGTAGTAATATAGGCCCAAAATTTGATAAGAATGGACTAAGAAAACACATGCCAAATTTAAGATTTTGGGTGAAAAAATAGTATTTTAATTTCATAAACGATAAATGTTAATGCGTCAAAAAAAATGTTAATATTGTCATCTTCTTTATATCTTCTTTTAACGTCCTAGTTTATAATCATTTGTATTTTTGTTAAAAGAGTTTTATATTTAAGAACAAATGTATTATTATTATTAACTTTTTTAATTTTGTAATTTAGTTAACAAAATTTTATATTTAAAGAGAGATGTAGTAATAAATTTGAGATTTCCCTAAATGATGAAGTAATGCATGCCAAATAGAAGTAGCCAAACATGAGTACTAGTAGGGTATGTGGTATGACATTTATCTTGCACATAAACAATAGTAACGATCCCTTTGATAACAATAATGAGTCTCCAATTCATTATCGTTGTGTCTGTCGGTAAACCTATAAGAATGTTATAGAATATGGACCACTCTATCATTGCTAGCTTTTTTAACACAACGTGCAACTAATTCCCAAAGTAAATTAATATTGTAATTTGTGAGCCAATGTACATTAAGTGTTGTGTTGTGTTGTGATCCTAAATGTAACTTTTTTTACGGTAATGAGATGAGGTTATCAATAAATCATTAAAAAGATTTTTTGTCAAAAAAAAGATCATTAAAAAGATGTTACTTTTAGTCTCTAAAAAAACTTATAAGTGGTGGTTGGCGGCGGTTTTGTGTCTTGTCAGATTCAGCTTGTCCTCCTCCGCGTCGGATGGATGGGGTTGTCCTTTTAACTAGTTGGGTGTTTGCTTTGTCTACATTTGCTCGGGTTTGTAGCCTTTGTTGTTGTTTATCCTTATCTCTGACTTGGACTGTTGGTGCAAAAGCGTCGTTAATGCATGTTGCAGTTTGTGCAGGGAGCCGCTTATATGTGAATCGGTTTGTGTTAGCGGTCGATTTATTCACTTATTTGAGTCGTGAAGGCCCACACAACACCTTCTTTTGCTATATATGAGAAAGCGTGTTCTGACAGTCAACACGCCTTTATACCGTTTGCTTTTGACACTTTTGACTTTCTAGCACCAGATGCAGTAGATCTTCTTAAAAGAATTCAAAGGATCATGCATAGTAATGTGGTGTCGCCTAGGTCTAGGAATGTAGTTTTTTAGAGATTGGGTTTTACTATACAAAAAGGTTTGGCGGCGCAGCTTATTGCCCGTTTACCTTTTATTCAAGTGTAATTATTTTATATATATATATATATATTTCCAACCACTTTTATTGTTTTTAAACCATTTGTATACTCACTTGGATAATTATGTGGTTTGAATGAGTTTGGTTTATGAATCCTCAATATGTATATTATTATTCGAGTGAAATGTCAAATACCCCCCTACAATTTCAAAATTAGTCAAATACCCCCTGCAATTGTAAAACGGCAATCAAATACCCCCCCCCCCCTTCAAATGGCGTTATCCTTACTGTTCATGTTTTCTCCTGTTTCGACCACTCCACTGTAGTCACCGTCCCCACCGATGTCTTCGATGGCTCAATCGCTGAGTAAATCTATCTGCTCAAGTTCAATCAGCGGGATAGCGACTTCTTTACGTAATCTGCAGCTCGGAAAATTGAAATGTATACCTTCTATACTGGTTAATAGAAACATTTAACTGTGATCAACGAGATGGTGACTTATTTACCTAATCTGCAGCTCCAAAAATTGAAATCTCTTGGCTCGAGTTCGATCAACGAGAATTTATTGTTACAGAGGGGATATTTGATTGACATTTTACAATTGCAGTGGGGTGTTTGCCTATTTCGAAATTGCAGGGGGGTAATTGACGAACTTTGAAATTGCAGGAGGATATTTGACTATTTATTCATTATTATTCTCTCTATTTCCTTTTTAATATATTTAGGATATTGCATGGTAAATCTGCAATTCATTTGTTAAAATAAATAATAATAAATAAGAGGTTGAGAGTTTTATGATTTGTGGCGAGGGGACCCTTCTCTTAGGCCTTGGTTTGGTCTACGATTGTACAATCATATGAGTACTTTTGTCCTTGATTCGTGTCACACGTGCAATGGAGTCACCAATTGGTGAAATTGGATTTACATCAAATGGACTTTTACACCCCCAACAATAATATAGAATGAGAAGAAAAAAAAATCCAAAATAAGATTTGTCATTAGCATAATGAAATCCCATCAAAGTACTATTAAAGGGGGCCATGGCCTTCCAAAATCAAATGTACACACGTGTGTAGGGGCTTAATCTTGATCAATTATCATAATGAAAAATCGTTGTCTATTATATGAGTGTTTGTTTCTTTCTAATTATTTGGCCAAGCCTCTAAATATGCACTAATATCCCATAATCATAGAGATAAGATTAGCTGAGTAGACAACTTTTCTAGAACACAAACAAATTGATCACGGGAAATTGTTTTGTTGGGATAAAAATTAAAAATATTGCCATTTCATAGAAATAGAAACTATATTTCTAAGGAGATTTTGATGTATCTATGGTTCATATTTATTTGATTGGTTTGAAACCTCCTAGGGAAGGTAAGGTGAAGCTTAATCTGGACGGTGCTTGTAAAGATTGAAGGTGGTTTTGCTAAATCTTTAGCTATCTATATAATGCCTATGCAGCTAAGTTATGGAGAGTTTTTGAAGAGTTGAAGTATGCTAAGAGGGTAGGATTTGTTGAAGTTGAGTTAAATGTTGATTCAATTGTGGTTGCTCAGGTTATTAAGATAGGATTGTCTTAAATCATTTTGGGGCAAGTGTTTGTGAAGAATATTCGCCGATTGTTGGATTTAAATTGGAGATAACTGTGGTGCATTCTTACGGGGAGGTCAATTAGTGTACAGACGCGTTAGCGAACATAAATTGTTCTTTGGATCATAAATTGAAACATAATGTTATGGGAACTACTTTGACTACTTCGTAAACCAAGAAAATATAAATCATTAATTACTTATTTTACATTGTACCGTATTCTTTTTTAAAACTATTTGAAATACGTGGTTAATGACTTGTATTTTCTTCGTACACTTTTGTAATTAATGAAGTAGTAAAATTGGTTAATGACATGCATCTATAAAAAAAACAAGTGTATGTATTCGAAGTCACAAATACATTCGCAAATACTCATGTGATATGATTTGATAAGTGATATTTAATTCAAGTGATAAGAGTATCGGGTCATTTAAGCAAATGGTTAAGAATTCAATTACTTGCTCTTGTGTAGCGGCCGAACTCTTAATTATCGAGATCATTTTATCTTAAGAATGTGATGTTAAAGAAAAAAATGGTTATAATTCTAGCATAGTGAATATTCAAAGCAATCATTTAATCTTTGCATTTCGTCATCTCTAAGGCCATGAGATTTTCATCCCTTTTGAATGCTTTGCTTGCACCATGGATTCACTCAATTAGTTTGACTGAGTTTGTTTTTCTCATGAACTTCACTTTCATTTCTTTAACCGTCCAAGGTGCTCCACTCAGTTTACCTTTGTTTTCTCTCGATGAAGGTGACATATATACCTTTCAATAATTCCATTATTTTAAACATCATAACGTAGTATACAAAATCTCTTTGGTCATACATAATCTTCATATTATAAGGTTTAATCACTAAGTTCTCATCATTTCTCTCCAAAGACATCCTTAAATTCAGGGTTTTTGCTCCCTAATAACTTTTCAATGACTATAAATTATCATTAGCAGAGCTAATGGATACAAAATGATAGTTTAAAATTTCTTCCATTACCAAACCACACTACGTTGAACCTGTCCAATCAACCCCAAGAGTCTATATTATTGGTATGCCGTCTCTTTTTGCTTCATTTTACTTTTGGAAATTAAAAAATATTAAAAACTAGGCCGGCTTTGACACTTTAAGAGCCATTTAATCGGTAAAATGTAAGTGATTGACAGGATAAAGTTTGGTCGACAATTGTTATTTATGTATTTTAAACAACTTATGTGGATAATAAAAAATTGTCACGTGATTCAGTGGAGATAAGAATTTTAGTTTTTGCATAATCTCTTAACCCTCAAATTGTCCAAACCCGAAAAGGTTTTAAAATCAAACACAGTATATCTGAAATTGTCTTGTTCAGTTACTTATTTTTTAACAGATCATCAAACACACTCTCATATGTTGAGTTTTTTTAACCTAAAATGAAATTAAGATTTATTGGCCGATCAATTAAAGCATTGTTAAGAATCTTACATTAAATATGATATGGTTAAGTTAGATCCAAATTGGTACTTTAAGGTTAATTTAGATCCGGCAAAGCGGATATGGTAGCTTCTTGATATGGATTGGACTATAGAAATCTCACACACTTATCGTGAAGCTAACAAGTGTGCTGACGCCATGGCAAACTTAGGGTGCTCTCTTGATTATGATTTAGTCTTTTATGATATTTGTCCTAACTCAATTAGTGAGATTTTCACTAATGACATTAAGGGGATTGCTACCCCTAGATTGATTCGGTTGGAATTTTCTTTTCTTGGGCTTTATGCCCTCTATTATACCAAAAAAAAAAAAAAAGATTAATTTAGATCCAACTTAAAATTTAAGATGATATCAGAATCTATCTAAAATATATTGAGCAGTTTGGACTCTGCTATCAAGTTACAGCTATCGAACTGCGCTCTAAATATTCAATCTTGAACACAAGGGGTATTAATAGCTCCTTAAGCCTTTTCTTCAATAATTACTGAATTTTTTAATATCATAAATTATACTTTAAAATCATTTCATAATACTACTAGTAACTAGGTGAATCTGTTAAAAACCCCTGAAGCAAAATGCAATCTTTCTAAAATCTGCTAGCCAGGTAAAAAGTTTCATATGACATGCTTGATCCATTTAACCCGGAAGTGGTTATGTTTCTTCATAGCATTCAATTCAGCAATGTCCCAAAGAGGGGGAACAGAACTTATCAATTCCAAGTAGATATACAGTACTCTTTCTGCAGATTGTTTTGACATGAAAAAAATGGTGAAGATCTCTTGCAATGATGATTCATTCCACTTTAAGCAATTATGGTACTACCAGCCAATCAATGAGTATCATTGGCCAATAAGAGTCAAGTGGCAAGTTTATCTTAACTGTGACTGGGAGTGAGTTATTTTCTTTTTCTTCGGGGTATAGTGGAGTTTTAACTTTAATAGAGTATGATGATGGGTTGAGATGGGTAGTTCAATTGACTAAGCTAGTTGAGTTAAGGATTAAGGAGTTGGAGGTCCAGGATTCAAGTCATGGCAAAGAAAAAAAACTAATAATATTGTAGATATACTAACGACTAATAATTTGTCATTAAAAACAAAAAATAGAGTATGATGACTACACTATACCAGAACTTGATTAACATATGAAGAACAATTCGACAACATTGTGACAACAATTTAAGTGGCTAACACAATTCAAATAGATAGTTATGCGCTTAGTAGATGATTAACACATATCAAGTGTTAAAACTCATTAAACATTAACATAATTTCACTAACTAGAATCATGTTGTATGTTTTTTCTTGTACAAATATGTTGCATATTTCAAAATTTGAAAAAGAATTTTATTATTAAGGACAAATTCGTGAAAAACTAAAACTGGTAGTTAGTTTTTGAGTTTCTTATACTTATGATATAAATTTAAATTTGAAAAAGAATTAGGTTGATAAAGAATTAGTTTTGGAGTGCTTTTCATAAAATTTACTCCTTGAGAAGTTTCATGCAATACCAAGAACAATTACTTCTTCAAATTAGCAGAGCTGATCCTGAATTTTTAGAGGCCGCGTACAAATTTTAAAAATGACTTCTTAATAAAAAATATATACAATTTTTTTAAAAAAACTGATCGATTTTAAATTATAAATAACATAAAATATAATTATCTTTAAAATTAATCGTCTGTTTGATTGAGGATTCATTTTCCTTAACATAATTATCAGTCCTTTTGTGGTCAGGCATAACTAGGGGTGAGCATCGGTCGGGTTCGGTCGGATTCGGGCCGAAAATCGTCAAATCGATAAAAACCGCGACCTCTTAATTTGGACCCAATTCCGACCGTTTACGTCTTCGGTTAGTTCGGGTTCGGGTCAAACGGGTGACGGGTACAACAGGTCGGTTTTAACGGGTTAGATTGAAACGTTGTTGTTACATTTAAAACTTCATTGATAAAAAAATTATTTGTGTTTTTGACAATTCGTTCAATATTTCGTATATACTGCAACAAAAAATACAATAAAAATGATGAGATGAAGTTAATTTCTTTTAAATTTGTTAATTCAACGACAATAATAGATAGTAGATGAGAAATAAAAATTAATTTAAATCTAAAATATTATATTTCGCATCTCCTTTATCAACATATTACAAGCTAAAGCTTGTAAAATACAACATTTTTCTCCTCTATCAAAGATAGATAAAATTAACAAGGTGAAGAGCATATGATATTAAGAGAAAGAATAGGTGCTCGAAACTAGAAAAAAAATTAATTTGTATTTCGGTCGGTTTCGGTTATGAAGAGACGGATTTTTAGAGACCCGCATCCGCCCATATATAACCGTTCATGACCGATTTTTCACAATTGTTGACCCGAGACTCGACCCGCACCCGACCGAGTGCTTCAATATGTTGGCGTTTATGTCGGTTTCGAGTCGGGTTGCGGGTTTGTGCTCACCCCTAGGCATAACTAGAGAAGCATCAGTTTTCTAGACACAGTTTTTAATGTATATTTTGCATAGCATAAATCACCATATGATACATAGAATATTGGAGCTAATATTCAATGTTACATGAATTACTGAATAAAATGTTCTTCCTAAGTAGCAACAATAAATATTAGTATAAGTGATTAGAATTTTGGATCCCTTAAATAGGTGGGTAGGGTTCGATACATAACTTGTGGGTATAAAAGGAATTTGGATGGGAAAAGAGAACATATCTTGTATCCCATAAATTTTTAAATGGAAATTAATCATCGCTAACGGTGATAAAAATATTATAAGTATGATGATTAAAAAAAATTAATTTCACTTTTATTTTAATTTTAATACTTATTCTTAAATCCTACATGCGTTTGAATTTTCTAATCAGTAGACATTTTCTGTAAAACATGAGAGTTTGGAAAAAAATATAAAGTAATACTCATTGTACATTACTTTTATATTTTAATTAATAATGAATATTTTGTATTATTTATTTACATGAAGAGTTTTAAATGGACAAATATAAATTTTGTGTTGAAAATGATAATTTTAAATATGTAAGGAAAATACACCGCTTTCACAATTTTATATTTTAAAATCATAAATAATTTATTTTATTGTGATAATAGCCTAGTGACTAGATTCGCATACTATAAGTGTGGAGAAATAAAAAATCAGGATTCAAATTCCAATATCCCTTTAAATTTTTAAATAAAGCAAAATTGATCAAGTTATGTAGTCACTCTGATGGCCAACCAAAATTGTCCATCATCTTTAACTGTGGTCAACTTTCAAAACATTTTACCACCGACCATATTCACATTTTAGAGAACAACATCCGCAGGTTTATTTCAAATCAAGGGGCGCTAGAGAAAGATGGGGCACGAAAAGAAATTCTTCAATTATAAATAAAAATTATTTTTGCCATATCCTACTGAGTTTCTCGCGTATCCTATAAAATTACCAAAATACCTTCGTTCGCTACTAAGCAGCGGATTCGACATTTAAAATCTCAAAAATTTCATGTTTGTAGGGTGTTTTTTCAAAATTATTATTTTTATATCATCCGCTACTTTCTTAAGTAGCGGACATAATCCGCTACATAAATAGTTGACGGTATAAAAATGAAAAATTTTCATATTAGAGAGTATTTTTTACTTAAATTTCATATTTAATAATATCCACTACTTAAGTACCTGACAAAATCTGTTATTTAAGTATATATTTTCCAAAATCTGCAATCATGACTACAGGTAAATTAATAGAGATTATGCATTACATTACATTATTACATATATAAGTTCTCTAAACATATCACAAATTTAGATATTGTCCCACAAAATATGCTACATTGGTTATTGCAGCAAGAGTACTAGACATTGTTGATTATTTGAACTTCTTATGTTCTCATGGTTACAACCAAACACAGATGAAAATGTTTACTCGGAATCCCTACACTTGTCCAAAGTCTTACAACATGTTAGATTTTAACTATCCTTCAATCACTGTGCCTAATCTAAAGAAACAGTCCGTAGATTTTAACTATTGATTATTATTGTGATTAATGGTCAAGATTTGAAGTGACTATTTAAACTTACTTTTGGAGTCAATTGATCTTCCTCTATCACCAAATATATTTGTCAAAAAAATATAGTTTTGATATCTTTTTTAAAACTAATTAATGCTTTTTTATTGGGAAAATCTTAAAAGATATGAGTTGTTATGATAGAGTCAAATCTTTGTTTTTTATAAATCTTATCTTATTATAGTTATTATTATTTTGAACATTACTTGCATTTCAAGTTTTTTGCCTATAAAAACATTCTATATCCAACAAATTGAATCAAACTCATAAGTGTAACTCTAGTTTCCTACTTCTACCTCATACTTGTTGTTAAGATTTTGATCATTCTTCCATGGATTTTCGCTACACCCTATGTGTGAATCCTATCTTCCACCCAATCCAACCCATCTCACAAGACATTCTTTCTTTGAATGATTTTTTAATTCATCTTAGTTACACCAACAAAATTGTTTCTACAACATCCAATGTCACAAACCCTCTCACTAATGTTAGAACTATTAATGTTGATGATCACTTCTTGATTCCTTCTGAAATCTTATGCAATTGTGATACAAACACAATCATGAATGCCGATCACAACACTCTCTTCTTATACAACAAATTCAATTGTTTGCCTACTTATGTATTAAACAACGTTCTATGCCAATTAGGAGATTGTGTGAGACAAACGGTTGCACTCAATATGGAAAGATGTGGAATATGGGAGATGAAAGTGTTGCTTCATGTTACCACACTAGAGGAATGTCAATTTGATCAATACCTCAATGGTAATGATCAACAAATTGTTGATTTGTTAGAGAAATTGAACGTTGGCCCTCCTTCTTCAGATTCTATCGATCAATGTTCAATTTGTTTGGAGGAGTATTGCAAAGGATCACATTCGGAACTCGTTTATACGAAATGCTCACATACTTTTCATAAAGATTGTATTTACAAGTGGATTTATCGATGCAAAGATCGTTCATCTTCTTATTCATGTCCATTGTGTCGACGTGAGATAATATGAACAAAGAAGAAATAGCATAACAATTTTCTTCTTTTTATAGTAGTGGTCTTTAGTTAGGTTTCAAATATTGTACTTGTACTAATGAATATTATATTCACAAATCTATGGATGAAATAAGTACTTATATTAATGTATTTATCAAACAAGATATATTTTCATGTTATCAAAACCATTGAACTGTGTTATTTATTTTTATGTTGATAGATATGTTACTTTTTTTCATTGTACGTAATAAATCATTGATCTAAGAATTATAAAAATAGTGCTTATTATTTTTAACCTAATCTTTTCTTTTGATAAACAAAAGTTTATTAATAAAAAATAGGGTGATGCTAACTAATGCCCCAAAAGCACTAGTTAAGGAACTAAAAGTAGTAATTCTTGCCTCGAAAACAACATTATTCATATTTTAAATATATTGATTACACAAGTTTCTAGGTTTTTATACTATTATTGGTATCCTTAACTAGTTAGCATTTTCCTAAAAAATATTAGGGACACTCAAACTCTTACAGAGTATTAGGGTCGACACTCAAATTCTTACGACAGAAATAGTCCGGACTAGCATCATGGTGGTGGTTGATTTTTTTTAACCTAATTAAGTCGCACAATTGTCAAGAGATTTTTTTATGTTGATACATATGTTACTTTTTTCCGTACGTATTAAATTAATCATGGATCTAAGAATTACAATTACAGCTGTAAAAATGGGTCGGGCTATTGGGTCGGCTCATTAGCCCTATAGTTTTACACGGGCCGGGCTTTTAAAAAATTGATCGGGCCTTATCGGGCCGGGCCTTCGGGCCTATATTTTTAATGGGTCGTTATGGACCGGCCCTTTAAAGAGTTAAAAAAAATATTTTTTTAAAAATTCTAAAAATAATTTTAGCTAAAAATAAGAAGTTTTAGTTACCATTAAATCTTTAGATAATTAAGTAACAAAAGATGAGATTTGTTAGTTAGGAGATAATTATTAAACCAAATTTGTTGTTTTTTTAAGATTAAACCAAGTTTGTTATGATTATCTTTATTTGAAAAAAACTAATAACAACTTAATCAATTTATTTAGAGCTGTCAAAAGGGGCCGGCCCGGCCCGCCTCGGCCCGGGGGCCATAACATATAAAGGGGCTTTAGTGGGCCGGCCCAATAAGCCTCATGGCCCGGCCCATTAAGCCCAGCCCGATAAGCAAAGGCCTACATGGCCCGATGGGCCAACCCGACAAACTTTCATATTTTTTTTGACATATTTTTTTTTTACAAAATAAATTCAATGGATAATAAAATTACATATGTATCACACACAAATTAATAACCATAAAAAAGTGGATGTCATGATTTCACGAGATAATAAATACTACAAAATATTCACGCAAAAGTCACAAATATGTCGATGATGATTCATAAAGTGCGCCTTCAAGGCTAATAAATTTCAAGCTTACATCACCAACTAAACTTTTAACCTAACAATTCAAAATACATAAAGTAAATTATAAATTAAGCAACTTCTCGGCCTAAGTCTCTTCTTGAACACTTGATTTTTCATATAATTGTATCTCTTCTACTTCGGGTATATCTGCAATTCATAATACACGATAACTTGATTAGTCAACAACTAAGAAGCAAATACAAATCGCAAATAATACAAAAGGGTTATTAATTAAACTTACCAGAAGGTCCAATTTCTTTAAAATCATGCAACCAATTACGTGTACAAATGAGAGCTTGCACAGTTTTAGGGAGTAAGCAATTCCTATACTTATTTAAGATACGACCTCCGATACTAAAAGAAGATTCAGAAGCCACTGTTGTGATTGGAATGCTTAAGATGTCACACGCCATTATTGCAAGTTGAGGAAATCGAACACTATTTGACTTCCAATATTGAAGAATATCCACATCATCATCCAGAAGACACTTTTCATCCAAGTATATTTCAAGTTCAGACTTACCATCATTTGAGATCTTTTGTATCTTTTCTTGACGGTATTCCTAGAATTAGACATACAAAAATTATTCAAATTAAACTTGAATGGAATATAATCAACCCCATTCATGTAAACAAAAAAAATGTAAGCAGTACTAAGAGGGCAACACAACAATTGTTTGACAACAATAGTAGAAATAAGTACAATAGTAGAGTTAACTTATATTAACTTATTTTAACTTTTCTAAGGGGAACATATTAATATATCAATGACAGCAGTACAATAATTATTTGACACATTTATTACTATTTAGACTTTAATTATAGAATTATCAAATTTACTATTATTTAAACTTTTATTATTTGACTTACAACAATAGAAATAAGTACTTTCATAAGGATTTGTAACAATTTATAAACCTTACCTTCAAAAACGACGTCTTCTTCAATGGTTGATCAACTGATTGAGATTGAGTGTTTCTTGATGAACTATCTAAAGATGAACTTACTGGAACTGTGTCTTTTTTATATGCATCAAAGAGATCTTGCAAACCATCCTTCACTTTTTTAATCTTGTCTTCATAATTATTTGGGTAAAGTTTCTTAAAGCAAAACTTCAAAAAGTCCAACTTTGATGTTGGATCAAGAACATTTCCAAGTGAAAAAGTAATCGAATATTCACTCCAATACTTGTCAAACTTCTCCTTCATCCTCTTGGTCATATCTTTGATCACTTCATCTTCACTAATCAAATTTTTATTCAAATCCATCTCTATAAGTGCAACTTGCATGAAGTATAAGTTTGAGGTTGTGTAAGATGACCCAGAAATTAAACATGTAATATTATAAAATGGAGCCAAGATATTACAAATGGTTTCTGCTCTTTCCCACTCCTCAGTGCTTGGACAAATGTTGTAGTTCTTATCTTCATAACTCAAGCTAATGAATGCACGTCGATACCTAATAGCACTTTCAAGCATCATATATGTAGCATTCCATCTAGTGCAAACATCCAACCTTAAGAATCCACCTCCTACATTATCTAGTTGCACATCTTGAATGCATTTTCTAAACACCCTCAATCTCCCCTCTGAGGCCTTCACATATTTGACACTCTCTCGGATTTTATGCAAAGCATCACCCGCCGCCTTCAAACCATCTTGAACAATTAGATTCAAGATGTGGGCGCAACAACGGACATGAAAATATTTACCTTTACATAACAACGCATCTTGCAAATTAAGCCTTTGTTTCAAAAAATTTATCATGCTATCATTTGAAGATGCATTGTCCAATGTGAGTGAAAATATTTTACGGTCTATTCCCCAATCCTTAAGAGCACCAAACAATTTTCCAGATAATTCGTACCCTGTATGTACATTATCCAAGTGACAAAATGAAAGTAATTTACTATTTAACTTCCAATCTCGATCAACATAATGAGCAGTGACAGTCATATAACCTTGCGTTGTTACAGCTGTCCATACATCAGAAGTTAGACAAACTCTACCTGGAATGGATGCTAAAACACTATTTAGTCTTTCCTTTTCACTTGAAAACACACTCATGCAATCAGTTTTTGCAGTGTTTCTACAAATGGGAACAAAATCAGGATTCAATATCTTGTTTGTAGCCAAAACCACATCATACTCAGCGTAGCTAAATGGAAGATCATGTCGCATGATGCTTCTAGCAAGTGAATCTCTGTAAGCCTTATCATCAAATTGAAACTTCTTCAATAATGTTTCTTTGTCATCCAACATGTGTCCCTCATCATCTTCATCATTGTTTGGAATTTTAGGACAAACAATAATATGGCGCTTTAAGTGACCAGTGCCTGCACCACATGAATACATACCCTGACAACCATTACATGTACATTTTTCTCCCCCGTCAACTTTACCAATCCTTGTAAAATGTTTCCAAACAGAAGATCTCCTTGGCCTTTTTTTATTAGTATTTTTTGCAACATAGTCTCCCTTAACCATGACTACATTACAAAGTACAAACACATTAAAATTAAATTGATCATTAAAATAATATTATAAAAGGTAAGCACAAGAATTACTTATAAGTTATACACAAGAAAGATACAAGAGACAATCAAATGTTAAGGATTATCTAAGATGACAATATCAGACATATATAAATCAATTGTCATGTTTGTTTCTTTCTATCTTGTTGGCTTATACACTGAACCGAACATGACAATATCACTATATCAGACATCTATAAATCATGATCAATTTACATTGGACGTATAACATTTTGTATATAAGATTATCAAATTTTATGTCGGTCATAATGTTCACATAATGAAGCAATCAACAACATACTTGAAACTCTTATATGGGCATAATTTAAAACAAACATAACAACACATATATACCTAAATAAATAGTGAACTAGTAACAAGTATTGGTGCAACTCATAATATTAATATACATAGCTAATAAATTAAAGGCAACTTAATCACTACATTGTAACTATATGAATGAACAAAACCACAAAGTATTAATACATTACCTCTAGTACTCGAAGGTTGTTATATTATGTTACTTTTATTTCGTGACCAATTATAATTTGAATAATTTTTTCTTATACTTTTCTATTTATAATGATTAATTAAAATGTTATTAGTTTTTTTCAAATAAAGATAATCATAAAAAACTTGGTTTAATCTTAAAAAAAAAAAACAAATTTGGTTTATTAATTATCTCCTAACTAACAAATCTTATCTTTTGTTACTTAATTATCTAAAGATTTAATGGTAACTAAAACTCCTTATTTTTAGCTAAAATTATTTTTAGAATTTTTTTCAAAATATTTTTTTTAACTCTTTAAGGGGCCGGCCCAAAAGCCCGTGGGGCCGGCCCATAACGGCCCATTAAAAATATAGGCCCGAGGGGCCGGCCCGATAAGGTCCGATCACCTTTTTTTAAAAGTCCGGCCCGTGTAAAACTATAGGGCTAATGGGCCGGCCCGATAGCCCGACTCATTTTTACAGCTCTAGTTTTATTGTCCATTGAATTTATTTTGTAAAAAAAAAAAAAGTTTGTCGGGCCGGCCCATCAGACCTTGTAGGCCTTTGCTTATTGGGCTGGGCTTAACGGGCCGGGTCATAAAGCTTAATGGGCCGGCCCACTAAAGCCCATTTATATGGTATGGCCCCCGGGCCAGGCCGGCCCCTTTTGATAGCTCTAATTACAATGATGGTAAATATAGTGCTTTTTTTTTAACCTAATTTTTTTCTTTTGATAAAGAAAAGTTTATTAATAAAAGATTAGGGACACTCAAATTCTTACGACCGAAATAGTCTGACTAGCATCATAGTGTTGGTTGATTTTTTTTTAACCTAATTAAGTCACACAATTGTCAAGAGAATTTGAAATACTGTAATCAATGAAGTAATTCAATAATTCCTATTTAGACAAAAAAAATCTTATCCTAAGACTAAATATTGCGTGGTATTGTTCCGTTCGGATTGCTTTTAAAATTAGCATTCATGTAGTAACTACTAATTTGGACGTAATTAACCGCAATTGTTTAATGTTCAAATATAAATGCAAGTGAGTGCCTAAAAAATGTAAATGAATTTGTGAACTGTGTAAAATTATGGTAAATGATTTTTTTTTAAATTGTTTATATTTGATTTTAAGAAAATCATTTCTCTATAAAGAGTGCGTGTAAATGTGTAATGTCTCATTTATAGTATTTTACTTTTATCTACAACTCATTAAAAGCTAGCTTTAGATGGATTCTATTGTGAACGGTGAACTAATATTGTAGGTGATTTATGGTAGACCTGGTATCAAATTAATTGAATCAAATCAAACAAGTTTACTAAAAGTATGGTGAAGGCACCCACACTAGATGCTTTCTCCCGCCTCGTCTTCCTCCCTCTCTATCCCCCACCTCGCCTATAGGCTATAACACTGTTGCAAAACACTTGAACCAAAATTTTCGTAATTGCCACATCTCATCATCATCTCTCCCCTCCTCTCTTTTTGCGACCTCTCATACAATGGTAGATAGAACTATTACACCCACACTACCTTAGACTTTAGATACTAAAAGTACAGCTAACTAAAAAAACTAGCTCTCTCTGTTTTATATTATCCATCGTTGCAAAGAATCTATTCTTGTTCCCCACCAGGAGCTGCATTGAAGAACACCACCAAGTTTGTTTACCTCCATTTGTCCTGGCAATTTTCAGTTAATCAGCCATGGATCTAACAGGGTGCCATACATCTACTCCCCTAGCCCTTATTTAGTTTTTATCATCAAGCTGTTCCATTAATAAGTGAGATATAGCGCATTGTCGCCCAAAGATGCAAAGCCGGTAAACCTCTGAAGTTAATAATACAACAAACAAACAAATATGCAGAGGAACTTTTAGCACAATTGGCATCAGTTCAAACTCAGGTGTGATGAATTCAAAGGTTTCTCTTCCGTATTACCTTTCCCCAGTGGCCCATGCCTACAAACACAATGTGATAGGCAAGAGCGTCTTCTAGTAAGAAAAATAAATCTAGACCGTTATATAAAACAATAGATAAGAAAATTCACAATGTGATGAATTCAAAGGTTTCTCTTCCGTATTACCTTTCCCCAGTGGCCCATGCCTACACACACAATGTGATAGGCAAGAGCGTCTTCTAGTAAGAAAAATAAATCTAGACCGTTATATAAAATAATAGATAAGAAAATTCACTCAAATCACAATCTCTTACTTGATATATCCGCATGTATTCCACGTTATAAGGCTAAACTTATATTCTCATTTAGGAAAAAAAATATTTAAATTCCATTTTGCAGAAGAGAACTGGAAAAACGCAACAGTTTACTTCATCAATCGGACAATGTCCATTTAGAAACTCAAGTCTAGGAGGCAATTCAATTTTTTCACTCCGATTTAGCTAGTGGAAACAAACATCAAACTCTAAGAAAGTGTTAGATGATGCTTCAACTCAGCAATATTCTTAGGTCAATTTGGTTTCAGTTGATAGATCTCTGGAGACAAAATGTACAGGCCAACTACTATATAGAGAAATATCTGACCTCAACTCCTATTAAACCAAAAACAGGTCACCTCCCGAAACATCTCATTACTGAGGAGGTAAGAGCAGAAGTCAGAAATGTCATTCCAGCAGATCCACCAGGAAAGTATGATATAGCATAGTACCCAAGTGAGAGAACCTACAAGTATAGACAAATTCATTTAAATGCAAGACTATGGTTCTAGAAAGAAAAAACTAGTTATCAAAAAAATTAAAAATAAAAAGTAAAAAGAAAGAAAAAACTAAATATTATATACAAAAATCTTTAAGACAAGATTCCCACACCCCACTTTCTTGAAGCATGTTAAAAACACAGCACAACCATCACACAAAGCCAGCAACCGGGAATGTGGAAATAGTAGCTCTTAAAATTATATTGGTTTTGCTACGATGAATATTTGTTGCTATTCACTGTAATAGATATTATGCTCAAAAGTCAAAAACCTTGGGTATATTTTAATCAACATAAAATGCAGACGACACATGCTAAGAGCAAAGCTTCAAATAATCATTTTAAGAATACAAGGATTTATTACCTGTACTACAGAGAATACCACAGAAAGAATGTAGCTGTGACGCACCATTGATACATATATGGTGCCTATCATACTTCCTAGAAAGACCAATGTAAAAGGAAGCCTCTGAAAAATAATTGCAGGGAGACAATTAGAATGTAGGACAAAACATAATCAAAATAGATTGTAGTTTTTTGAAAGTCCAAACTCAAATTAAAGCAACTGATAAAGTTTTTTTACTTTCATGCAAGCAACAGAAAATTAAATTTTCGTTACCTCCTTTGACAACATGTGAGCAAGCTGATTCTTTGGACCCTTGAGAGCAAAGAATGATCCAATTATGAGTCCACACCCAAGAGTAAAGCATATAGCAAACTTTTGGGGCATAACCACCATGACAGGCAGGAACAATGTAAATGCTATGAAAACAAAGAAGACCCCACTTGCTAGAAACAGACCAAAATAAACAAGTGCTTTGCCAGAAGGAACACTACTAGTGGCAGACTGGAAGTTGCCAGGTAAATCTCTCACGCCTTTGGAAACCCTAAACAATAAGCGAGATAGCATAACTACTTGAGGACAAGTTCAGGAAAAACTATTCAGTATTGGCTAGCATGTCCTTTCACCAAGATATAAGAAATCTATTTAGGAAAAAGTTAATACAGGGGACTTGACAAATATCCACCACCTGTTCTGTTTTGCTACAATATTTAACAATCAAGAAAAGAAAGTAAGAATTTGAAGAAAAATGACAATGGCATCTATCACGTTCAGATAAGGCAGACAGAACAGACAATTTTTAAATGTAATTGTATCGGAAACTTGTAACCAGACTATACATCACTTTGCATGAAGAGCTCATGCATTGGTGTATATATATATATATATGTCATATATGACTGTTTCCATTATATGAAAACATAATGTCACCAAGAAAAAATAAAATAAGACTGTTTCCATTATATGAAAACATAATGTCACCAAGAAAAAATAAAATAAAACTGAAGTTAGAGAGTAATATCATCAAAGACATCAATGGTTTTACTCACAAACTCACAATCAGAAATAGAATCTCAACCACAGCTCTGAATACTCCTTGTCTCAAGCATAAAGTGCAAATACTTGAAAATTAAAATAATCATAACTCAGCCTCTTAGCTCCAAGGTTCTCACTAATATAAGAATGACTGTATTAGAGTATTTGGCCTTGGTGAAAAAACAAACTAGATTATTAGCTAACTTTTTTGATACATAATAACAGAGGAAGCGGTGAGATTTGGATGAGCTAACTGTACTATCACATTGGAATTTGAAACACATCTATGAAGGGTTCAGTGGGTTGATCCCACTCGAGTTACTTTTAAATTATTTCAAATAATGATGCTGAACCTCTACATTTCTGGATGTTCAACCAGATATAAAGAACTTGTGTTATGTTGCTCTAGCAGAAAAGTAACAACCAAGTCAGTACCAAGTGCCAACTAACTGCAACTCAAGAACACTTGGCAAGTGGCAAGTGGAAACTATTAGAGATAGTTTACTAACTGAACTGAGTAGACAGTTATAAGTAACTGTAACAGATAGTAAACTATCTCTAACAGCAATAAACAGTAAGGAGACTTTAGAGAAAATGTGGTGCGCAACAAGCATGCTTGCTTTCTCACTTTCCACTTTCCAGAAAGGACAGATGACTATAGATCTAGCTTAATCAACTCCTTACGCTTTGTTTGGGACTTAGGAGGGAAATGGAGGGGAGGGATTTGGAGGGAAAGGGAGGAAGGAAAAGATAGGAGGATCACTCAAATTTTTGAGCATTTATAAAGGCGGTCAGATAAAAATACTTGTGAGTAATATTTCTTATTTTGGATGTATTATAATGGAGAAGTAATTATTTTGAAAATTTATTCAAAATCCTCCAAAGCACTCCCCCAATGCATCTTTTGAGTTCCCCCATATTGGACGGGTTTAGTCCAATGAAAAGAATATATATTTCATGCAAGGAGGGGACTACTTATCATTCACTTTCCCTTTACTCATTCCCTTTTTATCCTACAAACCCTCTCATCCATTTCCCTCCAAAATCCAAAGAAAGCCTAAATGTGCCAATACACATGGAACCCAAACTATGTGGGTAGCCCACTAACATGTTTCTTTGCATTTTGAATGGATAGGTTGGATACCCATCCATGAAAATGGTAACTAGCTAGGGTGGACTTGTAATCATTAAACATGTCATGGACAAATTGGACATTTTAAAGGACCTCAAATCAAATGCAGTAATGGTTAATCTGATACGCTATAGCACCGCTATTTGACAACACTTTGTACTAGATAGCTTATCACAAGACATCACAATAGGGGTTTGTTCAAATTCTATTGCGTTATAGCCACTATTTGGCAACACCGATTCAACCCTCCATTTGACACCCTAAAACACGCACATACACACTTTGTTAGACCCTCAATACAGAAGGTCAACATTAGCAGTAATACGAGGTTAGGAAAGTATGATCAGGATTTAGAATAACTGTAAAACTGTTCAGGACAATTATTACAATGGAACATGGGATAAGGAAATGTTACTGTGGAATTTTACATGTTATTAACAGTAAAGATAAGATTTCAACTTCAGGAATGTCTCTCCTAACTCTATACCTTTCATCATCTTAAAATCTTCCAGTTCCACACAACATCCTGCCAGTCTCTATTGATCCAAATGATGTCTTAATGTCTTGTCTCGTCATTTTCAACAATAAATACACAACACCAATCAAGCCTTATCCCACTAACTGAGGTCAACTACATGGATCAAACGACGCCATAATGTTCTATCATATATCTATCCAACACCAACTCATTAATCACTAAATTTTTCTTAATAGTTTTTCTAGCTCTTCCTCTATTATCTCTAGTGATTGGAATACCCTTCATATGATCTAAAAGTCTTCTCTCTACATCCCCAAACCACCTAAGCCGAATTTTCATCATCGTTTCTATGATAGGTACTACACTGAACACGCCATTCTCGTTTAATTTTCAAGGTAGAATTAAATTACTCATTCATTCTAATCAATGAGGAAAACAATAAAAAATAATCAATCCATAAGATTAAAAATGAAAATGTTAAAGAACAACAAAAACAAGCAACTAGATGATATGATACACATTCAATTCATAATATATTACTTAAAACTCAACCATTGCTAAATTAAACAAAATGGAGGAAAAAGTTGTAACTTACACACTGAAAGTACCGGAAACGGTGTCGTTAGCAGACCTAACAGCAGATTCAATATCGAAAGGGAAATTGGCAGAATCATCATCCTGTGAGGATTGAGCAGAAGCGTATGAGTTCCAATCAGCGAGCAAAGAAGACGAAGGTTTGAGATCTTCCTCAGTGGTTCCCGAAAACCAACTTTGCATTTTGAATTTGGTCACTGATTCACGAAATTGAAAGAAGAAAATGTGAAATAATTGGTTGGAGGGTTTGTTCTTTGATTCGCGCTACGTGAGCAATTGGAAAATTTACGAATCGGAGAATTGGAAGATTCGCTTCTGTTGAGTTGCAGATTTACGAATAGTTAGGTGTGTTGCAGATGATCTTCACTTTACCGGGATCATGACGGTAGTTTTCTTTTTTCTTTTTTTTTTTTTTTGACGCAATTATTTCTTTTTTTTATTAATAATTATTTCATTTTCTTTTTGACAAAATTATTTCTTTTTCTTTAAGTTTATAAATTCTGGATTTTATTATTATGATCATTTTAATTTAAAATACTTCAAATGATTTTTTGACTATTGACCCACACATTAATCTACAACATCTTTTTAACGGACAAAAATGAAATATAATATTAAATCACAAAAATAGATAGACTTTTCAGTATAAAGTGTGCCAAGGAGAACTACAAAAGTCTAGAAGATGATCCAAATGAAACACTATGATAATACAACAATCAGTCGATTTTCAAATAGAGCAATGGACTCGACCATCGATATGAAATCAGTTTAAGTAATTTTGTCTAGAAGTTGATGCACAGAGTTTTTTGAATTTCTGAATACTCTAAGGTTTCGCCATTCCACATAATCCAAACACAAGCAAGCCAAATAAGTTGCAGAAAGGATCTTCGGGCATAGAGACCACCTGCTAAATGAGTGAACCGGACAAAATGATCTGAGAGACTGTGAGTATCCGCCGTCAAAAACTCAATCCAAGCCTGAACTAGTGGCCAAAGAGAACCAAAAGTGTCACGTGAGAGAAGCAAGTGATGGGCAGACTCAGTACCACCGCAACTTGTCACGCAAAGAGCATGATCTGAGGAGAGAACGCCTCGACTAACCAAATTCGTCTTCATTAGCAACCGATCTCGTGAAAGACGTCATGCAAAAATCGACACTTTCAAAGGAACCTGTTTGTCCCATAAGAGGTCTTCAGCTGGTTTTAAAGTAACTAAATCTTGATAAGTCAAAATCTAATAAGCATCATGAACAATATAACTTGTAACAGAATCCGACCTCCACTGCCACGTGTCTGGAGACTCTACCTACAATCTTGTTTTCTTAATGTTTTTAATTTTAAAATATACTATGATTTTTCTCTCTCCTTTTAATAATATTTGTTGTATTTACAATTTCACATATTAAAAAAATTGATTAATAAAAGTAATAGAATCATGAATTTATCTAAGTATTTATATTAACAATTGGTGGATTTTATTATAATAAATTATAGTAAAATATAATGATTTGAGAATGATGCGTATAAAATTAATTAGATGTACAATTAAAAAATAAGCAATTAACATACAGACAACTAACATTTTTCTATATCATTATATTTTTAACAAATAACCTATGCATTTAAGTGCAAGTTTAATCTAACCTCTTCAACATTATAAGTTTGTATTTGACGTGAGCCAGATGTAAAATGTGTTTTTCGCCAGATGTAAAATGTATTAGTGTGGCTTCAAGTTCTCATTTACATATTCTACTGATGGTGGAATCAATGCTCTTCTATTTCCTACACAAGTGAAGTCAATAGTAACCACAAAGACATGATCAAGAAATAGAATTTCTACAAATAACGGTCTAATTAACATATCGGACTTAATTAACATGTAAAGCAGATTCTCATATGTACATGTATGCCGAAGATTTGAACTTAAAATACATAAGAATCATCTCAAATATATACGAAAAGCATGCGAGGAAAATAATGACAATATACCTCTAATTCTCATCTCAGGACCTGCTTTAAGCCCAATGTCGCCTGTGTAAATAGAAATCATTGAAAACTCATACACACAAAGTGGAGGACCTTGAACCTAATTCGTATTTTAATTTATGCTAATTTGTGTTGAAAATTATTCTAAAAAAAATTACATCTATTTTTTTTATGAATAGTTGATTTTGAAAAATAACAACGAATCTTGTCCGTACGTTTCTTCTTACATCTATTTTTTTATGATCAGTTGGCTTTTCATACATATCTCTGTTTAGTGTTTATTAACACTAGTTAACTGAATTGAAAGCAAAGCAATAACACTTAGCTTTTCCAAAGCATCAAGTTGTGTAGTTATGCTTTATATCAACTGATATTGGCTCTTTGAATCCAAGGTAGCATTTATGTCCATTAGTGTTTTTGGCTCTGCATTTCCACAAACCTGTGTCGAGTTTAAGAGAAGTATTGGAAACATCTATTAGATTGTAGAATTTAAGATAGATTGGTTTTTGTACTGTTAAATGGAGTTTAGTTATAGTTAGTTGGTGGTTAGTAGCTCTGCTCACTCGACAAATTTCATTAGAGTTTGACTCGGCTAGTAAGATAGCTTATTGAGCAAGTTAGCGAGTTAGTTAGCTTGTTTAGCAAGTTAGTTACAATATATTCACTTTTATATAATACAAATCTCTTGTTTGTATAATTC
The DNA here is from genome assembly GCA_954870985.1 of Trifolium fragiferum. Lineage (NCBI taxonomy): Eukaryota > Viridiplantae > Streptophyta > Magnoliopsida > Fabales > Fabaceae > Trifolium > Trifolium fragiferum. Next base: position 8,846,134 of record OX940794.1, read on the forward strand.
ATTATGTGAAAAGTTGATTTCAGAATCAGTCATTAATGGAACTTTCTCTGTGTTAGATTCTTTCATTTCAAAATATGGTATTGAAGCTCTTTCGAGCTTTACTTGAGAATGCTGCCAAGGCATGCACCTGTTAATGGCGGCAATGGAGTCGGTCCTTCGCACATGCAACATGCTGATCCTTTGCAAAACCCTTACTACAATCAGCCGGCTGAAAGTGATTCAGCGCCTTTTGTTACTCTTCTTCATGATAAGAACTACCTTTCCTAGTCAAGATCTAAAGAGAACAATAATCATGAAAAATATGCCTAGGTTTACGATGGTTCAGCACTGTACTGTTCCCGTATCATTTTCATCCCGCATATCAGGAAAATCATCATCTACATGGATGTTGCTGTGTTTCTCGCGAATTATTGGCATTTCTCCAAATACATGTATCCTGTGCAAATGAATTCAATTTCTGACATGAACACGGTTTTTTCTAGCTTTGTTCAACATGAGAGGCAAGAAAACTTAGATGTAATTGAATATCCACGTGTGATTGTGTATGCGGCTAATGAAAGAAGGTCCAGGGGTGGACCTGGTGGAAACTCTAGTTGCTCTGCCGGAAGAGGAAGACAAAATTCAGAAGTGTGTTCTTATTGTAGTAAATTAGGCCACAACATGATATCGAAAGCATGGTTTTGCTCCAGGATTCTAGTTCAGAAAATTCTTTTTGAAGTAACAATGTTGAGGCATATGATACGGTTCGTTCTGAAGCATTTGTGGCTACTGATATTGAGCAGAAAAAGTCGCAAATCATGCAACTTTATTTGTGTTCTATCTTGAATAAAATTGTATGATTTAGAATTCTTTAAATATATTTCATTATTATTTTTTAATGCAAGCACAACATAAGAAATAATATTAACTATTTATATTACTGTATCGTTTTTGAGAGAACATAAGTATACATCATTTTCTAGATCTCATTGCACCATGCAGACAAAATATGAAGATGTGTGCTGTTTTTACATATATAAATCTACCTTCTTCAAGCTTTTTCCAATTTTATTTCTATCTAACACAACTCTCTTCTAATATCACTTCTATTTCTTTATGAAAATTTCATTGTTTTCCCACTATTTTGTCTTAGGGGATCAAGAAATGTTGTAACTTATCATGAAATAAGACAATGAAGTCTTTCCAATTGGCACAAAAAAATAAAAACAAATTCAATTATATTCAGATTATTGTGGAGTACTCAAAATTTTCAATAGTTGAACTTCAAATACCAAAGGCTCCTGTGCATGAGAAAGAAGACTGCGTCGAGGGCCAAACTGCAATAAGCATGAAAATGTTTTTTTACATATATATATCAACTAAGTTCAAATCGATAACTTGTCCAAAAAAAAGTCTCCAAGGCTTAGCTCAAGTGGTTGAGGTGCGAGTGTAAGACACCCGAAGGAGTTTGAGAAGAGGTATAAGATTCAAACTTCAATTACTAACATAACATGCGATGCGAACAACTAACATTTGCCTATATCATTATATTTTTGACAAATAACCTATGTATTTAAGTGCAAGTTTCATCTAACCTCTTCTGGTATTGGCTTTAAGTTCTCATTTACATATCCTACCGAAGGTGGAATCAATGCTCTTCTCTTTCCTACACAAGCGAAGTCAATAGTAACCACAATGACATGATCAAGAGATACAGTTTCCACGAATAACAGTCATGAATACATCATATATCAGACTAATCAACATGTAAACCAGATTCTCATATACATGTATGCCGAAGATTTGAACTTAAAATACATAAGAATCATTTCAAATATATATATGAAAAGCATGCGGGGAAATATTGGTTAAAATAATGACAATATACCTCCAATTTTCATGCCAGTCAGGACCTGCTTTAAGCCTAATATCATCTGTTTAAAAATGCAACTTGCATAGTGAGATGAATTCTCTTAGTCTTAATCATTAATTGCTCACAAAAAACAACAAACAAATAAACATTATAGAAAGTAGATTATCTCTTCAAGTTTGTGGTAGATTGAAGAAACTGACCTCATCCTCATCCAAAGGAAGTATAACAGGATTACTTTCTCCACTGAATTGGTCTACTGTACTATATTGAATTACAGTATGAAACCAAGAAACATTAGGACAGTTTGAAGGTATGATATATTGTCTTAAGCATAATCAAATATTGTTGTAATATAAAGACGCGAGAAAGTAGTGTGTGTTAGTTTCGCCGATCGCCGCTAGACTTTGAGTATGATATTAATTACCTGAAAACAAAGTATCCATTTGCACGTCTGCATACACAATTGAATTCAACCAAATCTCCACTATGTGCTTCTGGTCCTTCCCCTTCAATAACATCTAATTTGAAAACTATCATGAGTATCTATTTATGTGCTAACAAATGTATATATTGACAGCTTAATTTTAATCAAAAGGGTAAGTAAAATGCATCAGATTTAAACTTCTTTTAATGAAAATCCAAGTGTTTAAACTCCTATTTGAAAGAGGCATGTAATAATCGATCAGATACCGCTAACTCATCATACAGTATGATGCGTGGAACAAAGTTCTAAATTTTGGTCTGCAACGGAGTTGCAACCGCCACTGCAAATGAATTGATTGCATATATGTTTTATAAGTAAGGGCAATTCTCACTTTACAAGTCAGTTTTGTAGGGATAAGTTAGACCCAACCCACAATTCTAAGATGGTATCATATTCTCTTTCACGATCCACTGGACACCTGCTATCAAATTTCTGACCGGACCACCCACCATTTTATTATATGCAATCACAAAGTGTTGATACAATAAATTATCATATATATATATGTACAATTTTTATTTATTTATGAAGAAAGCTAACAAGAAAGTTTAACTTAAGAACATTTTATTACCTTGAACTCTCACTCCATTGGCTAGCTTCAAAGTCCTAAATGCTTCACATAAAAATAATAAATCACATTCACATATCACAATGCATTGGATTAAACATTTTAATTTTGTTGCACCAAAAAAAAAAAAAAAACATTTTAATTTTGCAAACTAAGAACAGATAATGCAAAAGAAAAAAACAGACAAACCGTATGACTCGTGGTTCTTTCATGTCCATGATTGGTGCTGCAGCCAAAGCAGGAGCAGCATGACATAATATTTGGTGTATACTCATAAACTGAAGAATCAACCTTCTTGAATAATATTTTTCTACTGTTAATATAGAAATTTTGTTGTTCAAGCTTTTTGCATCCACCATGCACCTGGATTCATGAGGTGTTGAAACAAATTTGTTATGCCAGAAATGTTTCTAAGAACCATGATAACTTAATTTATTTAGGAGAATTAATGAATTTTGGATTGAAAAATATAAGAAAAACTAATAGCACATAATAATCAAAATTATCTATGTTACCAAAGTTTTATTAATTTTCCAACAAAAAATGGTGAGTTTTCACAGAAATATAAACATGGTAAAATTGATAGATAAAATTAGAGAAGGGGTAACAATTTAGACCTTGGAGTAGCAGAGATGGAGGAGGCAGCACATGGTGGAAGTGAGAGAAGTGATAAAATTCCCATTCTCAAGCCACTGCACCACCCAAATTCAAAACATTCAGTAAAGCATTATCTTTATCAACTACTATATCCAAGAGTAATTTAAATTTTCCACATAAGCATCACATTATAAGTATGGGGACCCACCTGACCCCACATTAGATTTTTTTTTTATAATCACAACCTTAAAACATTTCATTAATTAAAATAGTTTCAATATATTTCATTGGCTTTCGTGTTGTTTCAACTACTCTTTTGAAATCAGTTTTAAAAATGACATAAGTGATGCCGCTTCGAGTCATCTCCTTCATCGCATCCAACAATGCTATGACTTCACATTCAATAATAAAGCATATTCCTTGATCCAAAGATGTTCCCGCCATGATAAATTGACCCGTATGATCACGAAAATTATAAGTCTATTTGGCCATAATTATAAGTCTATGTTTAATATTATAGCAAGTATGTTAGAATTTTAACAATTTATCATAATTTTTTAAAAAACTAATATATTATATAGTTTTTATACTCCCTCCGGACTTTTTTTTAAGCAAATATTCACTTTTGCACACTTATTAACGAGTTGGCTTTTTATCCTAGTTTTATGTGTAATTTTCGGTGCAATTCCTAAAATGTCCTTTTGCCTATTATGAAAGCTACTCATACTTAGATGTAATCATTATTAGTACTACTTCAACATAAATTACTTGTAGAAATGAATAAATGCATGTGTAGGGGTATTGTTGGAAAAAAGTATTAATTAGAGTTGAATTTAATGATTTTTGCTTATATTTAGGGCCAAAATTTTTTGTTGACTTTTGCTTATAAATAAGGCCGGAGGGAGTATAGTATTGTACTATATTCACCATTTGACTTTTTTATCTGATGTAATTGTGAGAGTATGTATTTTGATGTTTTTTTAAGCTCATTTGTTATTTTGGTATTTAAATTAAATGTCAGGTATGATATTTTGAATGTAGAAAAATTACAAAATATTACATACATTTTTTTTTCCCAATCATATTAATTCTTTAGTAAAATTACATTTTTAGTCTTTAACTTAATTCCAATAACATTTTAGTCTTTTATTTTATTTTTTTATAATATTTTAGTCTTTTTTGTCCTTCATCCATGTTCAATTTATGATTTGTCAAGGTTCAAATCTATTATTTTCTTGTATGATATGCATTTATGATTGAAAGCGAAAAAAAATAAAATTGTAAATTTGAAACTTGAAATTCATATCAAAACATGAAAAAATGACTAAAATAATGTAAAAAAAAATAAAGGAATAAAATATTATCTGAAATTAAATTTAAAGACTAAAAATATAATTTTACCTAATTCTTATTGTCAGACATATTAATTCTTAATTAGTTTAGTTCTCCAATTTATTTTCTAGTTCATATAAAATTTCTCGTAAAAAGGAATCAATCTTTAACCTTTATTTACTTTTTATGACTCAAATTTAAAGAAAAGAATCTGTCCTATTTCATTTCCTAGTGCTTGAAGGAACTAAGCATTTGCCTATATATGATCTTCTTAAAGCAAATATATAAATCAAAATAGTAAAATATATAATAAACATTTCTCTTTAAAGTTATATTTAATCAATTTTTAAATATATAGATTTATTTTATCTACTAAGATAAATAAGTGAGAAATTACATGTTCGAACCGATTTTGTATATAAAATGCAATATTGCTATTAATTAAATTATACTTATATATGAAAATATTTTATTTTTTATTTATTTTGGTCTAAGATATCGATTTAAAGTATTTTTTTGTAAAAAAAAAGTATTTGTGTTATATATAGACAATTTTATTTTTTATTAGCAAACTTGAAACTACCTCCACGTGAAGACTTGACGAATGTAAAGATCCCAAATGAACCAAACCTTGACGTATCAAATTATATTTCGTCGATAACCTATTTAAAAACTATCTTTATGCGAAGACAAAGACTTTCGATGAAGACATTTATTTCATACTAGCGTCCCGACGGGCATTTTGGTCTGCCTTTTTTGTTTTGTTATCGTTCCGTGTCAGTTATTATAAATAGTATTTTATTTTAAATTGGATTTTTATTTGAATTAAATTGTGTATTTTAAATTGGATTTGTAGTAACTGGAAAAAAGCTTTGTTGATAAAAACATGTTGGGTCTTGCTAACGAGTACCCCGGGGCACTCTTTAAGCATTTCATTTAAAGAAATTTTTTATTTAAAAAATTAAACATTACGATTTTAAATGCGTTGACTTTACACATTCGCATAAAATTTTTATAAAAAACTTACTATTTATGGTCTTAAAGAGTGCCCCGGGGACATTCGTTAGCATTTACCAAATATGTTAATTTTTTTATAAGAATATGTTTGTCAATTTATAACTACTAAACTTGTTTTTTAGTTGTGCTTAATTATTAAGAAAGAAAAAAAAAACTGAAAACAAACTTTTGTGTGATAATTAGTTTTTCAATATATACAAATATATTTGTCAAAAAAATACAAATATTTAAATTTGTGTCAATTTTTTTTTGAATAGAATGAAAAACAAAAGTGACAATAAAAAAAATCTACATGAAAGGGGTATTCTCTTTATATATTGGTATAAAAATTGGTATAAATTATCTCCTTATTTTTATTTCACATAATATATGAAAAAATATGAAAAATAAATATAAAATTATTATTTTAGTACAAATTAAGTTACAAAAGATTTAGTCAAAAAAAAAAAAAAAATAGAGACAAAATAGCAATGTGAACTATGCAATCTGATTCCCATTATAGTCTCGGCCCAAGTCGTCTGCCCACTTGGGAGTCCGTCACATACAAAAAGAAGGATCTAGAACTCAAATCTTCCCAACGGGCAATTACTAAGCAATTGTCACCGAAGGATCTAGAACCCTACTTAACTCTTCTTATATAAACCACTCACTTCTCTTTCTCCAATCATATAACTCTCTCTCAAAACCCTAATATCCTTCTTCTTCCTCTCTATCGCTTTAACAAATCGATCTACCATGTCAGAAACAGAAACCTTCGCTTTTCAAGCTGAGATCAACCAGCTTCTAAGTCTCATCATCAATACTTTCTACTCCAATAAGGAGATCTTTCTTCGTGAACTCATCAGTAACGCTTCCGATGTAAGTTTCCGATTTCTTTTTTCTTTGTTTTTCTACGTTTTATTATTTTTAGGTTTTGTCGTAGTTGTAGATGTCATTATAATGCTCGATCTGTGATTTATACATGTTGTAGATTATGATTTAAATTAGTTAATGCTGTTTACATGTTTATATAGTTCTAAGTTTTAGTTTTGCTTGGAATCACCTTGAATTTTAGTTATTGATCACGTTTCTAGGGTTAGTACATTGATTTTGCATGTTTTTTGTGTAATTTTGCTGATATGTTGAGTTTAGGCTTGTTGTTAGGGTTTTGTAGTTTAATTCATTAGATTTATTATATGTTATATTACACCTTGATTACTGTTAGTGATAAACTTGTTCTGCTTGGAATGAGATGGTTATATGCAATTGAATCAGATGATAGTAGGAGTTTGTAGTTTTGTTTCTGTTATATGCAATTGAAGAGATGTTTATGTCTTGGATAAGAGTTACATTGATTGACAGAGTTTGTAGTTTTGATTGTGTTATAAGGTTTATTTATGCAAAAACTGGTTGTGGAGTATGAGTGTTTGTTTTCATGGATGATGTGTTTGACTCTTATTATGTGATATTGCAGGCCTTGGATAAGATCCGTTTTGAGAGCTTGACAGACAAGAGCAAGCTTGATGGACAACCAGAGTTGTTTATCCATATCATTCCTGATAAGGCTAACAACACTCTTACCATTGTTGACAGTGGTATTGGCATGACCAAAGCTGGTAAGTAGAGTTTCTTTGCCTGCTTAGAATTTTAATTCAGTTTTATTGTAATATGGGATTGTTAATTAGACAGTCTCTAATGATTTTTTGTGAATTGCTTTTGTTGATTCTTGCAGATTTGGTGAACAACTTGGGTACAATTGCAAGGTCTGGTACCAAGGAATTCATGGAAGCCATTGCTGCTGGTGCTGATGTTAGCATGATTGGACAGTTTGGTGTTGGTTTTTACTCTGCATATCTTGTTGCTGAGAAGGTGATTGTTACAACCAAGCACAACGATGATGAGCAATATGTGTGGGAGTCACAAGCTGGTGGGTCATTCACTGTTACCAGGGATACATCTGGCGAGGTTCTCGGAAGGGGAACTAAGATCACCCTCTACCTCAAGGAAGATCAACTTGAGTACCTTGAGGAGCGCCGTTTGAAGGATCTGGTTAAGAAGCATTCTGAATTCATTAGTTACCCAATCTCTCTATGGATTGAGAAGACTATTGAAAAAGAGATTTCTGATGACGAAGATGAGGAGGATAAGAAGGACGAGGAAGGCAAAGTAGAGGAAGTTGATGAAGAAAAAGAGAAGGAGGAGAAAAAGAAGAAGACCATTAAGGAGGTGTCTCATGAATGGGACTTGGTTAACAAACAAAAGCCTATTTGGATGAGAAAGCCAGAAGAGATTTCTAAGGAAGAATACTCTGCTTTCTACAAAAGTCTTACAAATGATTGGGAAGAACATTTGGCTGTCAAGCATTTCTCAGTTGAGGGTCAACTTGAGTTTAAGGCCATTCTCTTTGTACCAAAGAGAGCACCTTTTGATCTCTTTGATACAAGGAAGAAGCCCAACAACATCAAGCTCTATGTTCGCAGGGTCTTTATCATGGACAACTGTGAGGAGTTGATTCCTGAATATCTTGGATTTGTCAAGGGTATTGTTGATTCTGAGGACCTTCCCCTCAACATTTCAAGAGAAATGTTGCAGCAAAACAAGATCTTGAAGGTTATCCGTAAGAATTTGGTCAAGAAGTGCCTTGAGCTCTTCTTTGAAATTGCCGAGAACAAAGAGGATTACAACAAGTTTTATGAAGCTTTCTCCAAGAACTTGAAGCTTGGTATCCATGAGGATTCTCAGAACAAGGGAAAGATTGCTGAACTTTTGAGGTACCACTCAACCAAGACTGGTGATGAGCAGACCAGTCTGAAGGACTATGTCACTAGGATGAAGGAAGGCCAGAGTGATATATACTATATCACGGGTGAAAGCAAGAAGGCTGTTGAAAATTCTCCATTCTTGGAGAAGTTGAAGAAGAAAGGTTATGAAGTTCTCTACATGGTTGATGCCATTGATGAGTATGCTGTTGGTCAACTCAAGGAATTTGAGGGAAAGAAGTTGGTGTCTGCTACCAAAGAAGGATTGAAACTTGAAGAAACTGAGGACGAGAAGAAAAAGCATGAAGAGTTGAAGGAGAAGTTTGACAATCTCTGCAAGGTGATTAAGGAGGTCTTGGGTGACAAGGTTGAGAAGGTCATCGTTTCCGACCGTGTTGTGGATTCACCATGCTGTCTTGTGACTGGTGAGTATGGTTGGACTGCCAACATGGAGAGGATCATGAAAGCTCAAGCATTGAGGGACAGCAGCATGGCTGGGTACATGTCAAGCAAGAAAACAATGGAGATCAACCCAGAGAACCCTATCATGGAGGAGCTGAGGAAGCGTGCTGATGCCGACAGAAACGACAAATCTGTGAAGGACCTTGTTCTATTGCTCTTTGAGACTGCTCTCCTCACATCTGGGTTCAGCCTTGATGAGCCAAACACTTTTGGCAACAGGATCCACAGAATGTTGAAGCTTGGTTTGAGCATTGATGAAGATGCTGGTGAAGCTGATGCAGATATGCCTCCATTGGAAGAAGCTGATGCTGAGGGCAGCAAGATGGAAGAGGTTGATTAAGTTGCGGTTTATCATTAAGTAATATATTTTTTTTGGAGCGAATTAAGCTTTGTTGATGACTCTTTAGAATTTTTTACTCTTTTTGCTATGTTTTGATATTTTCCTTGGATTGTTGGCGGTATCAAATGCAAGTTAGATTACTTTTCTGCATTTAATCTCAGTTACTTTATAGTACTACTATCTGGTTATGGTATATTTTGATTTTTTTTTCCCCCTCATATTTTGGTTGCATGCGTGAGACTTCATTACATGATAGTTTAAGATTAGAAATTAAACAAAAGTAAAATTATGTTATATGTGTCTGAGAGGATTCTTTCTTTCTCATCGGTGATAAGTTATTATATAGAAATATTTATTTGAGGATTCATCTGTGAAGAACTAATAATTGACTATTCTTGAACAGTATTACAATAACCATTAATTTTAGAATTTTTTTTATCAAACTATATTTTAATTTGAATTTGCTAAATTATGTACTAAACTAGTTGCGTTTAGTGTGTTTTCCTTTTCAAATCACTATGTTCTCCTAATTCACAAATATAGTACTTCTCTTTTTCTTATTTCTTCAGAAATGCTTTTCTCGTGATTCTGCTATTTATTTTTAATAAATTTTCCAAAATGTTGATTGAAATTTCAGAATTCAAAAGTGGTAATTTTATCCCTCTTATTATATAGAAATATTTATTTGAGGATTCATCTGTGAAGAAATAATAATTGATTATTCTTGAACAGTATTACAATAGCCATTAATTTTAGAATTTTATTTATCAAACTATATTTTAATAATTTAAATTTGCTAAATTATGTACTAAACTGGTTGCGTTTAGTGTGTTTTCCTTTCCAAATCACTATGTTCTCCTAATTAACAAATAGAGTACTTCTCTTTTTTTTATTTTTCCAAAAATACTTTTCTCGTGATTTTGCTATTTACTTTTAATGAATCTTCCAAAATTTACTTTTAATGAATCTTTCAAAATGTTGATTGAGATTTCAGGATTCAAAAGTGGTAATTTTATCCCTCTTATCTTTTTATCATTGGTACAATTGAATTTACAAATGAATTTGAAGGAGTTTTAACTTTACAGTTCAAGAGCCTCCTTGTTTTTTTCGACACCCTGCGATTTATTATATTTATAATGAAGAGGGATTTTTTCTCTTAGCTATTTCAGTTTTATTTTTCCTCTTACATACTTTTTTTGCTGTTTTTGTAAAAATAAAATATGATTTTTCATCTCCACAATAAAAAATAGTACTTTATGTTCCTATAACATTATCCTGCAGACAGTTTTAGATTCCGTTTGGTCTAGTTTATTTTAGAACTTATGCAATATAAATTAGATTTTATGTTATTTTATAAGTTCAAACTGGTAAAAATTGAATTTTGATAAGTTATTTTTATCATAAACTACTTTGGAAAATTTATAATAATACATAAAAATTGCATAAGTTGTTTGCATAAGCTAAAAAATAAGCTAGGCCAAACGGATTCATAATAAAATTTATACTTTTTGATATGAATTTGGAGCTCAATCACAAAATAAATAAATCCTGATTAAAAATTGCTTTATTTAAAAGTTTTTTCCAAATAATTTGTCTTTCGATAAAATTCATTAATCTTGAATTTAATATTTTGATTAAGTGCGTAAAAAAAATATCTTGATCAAGTTGCATATTCATACTACAATAATTTCTCCTTTAATTTTTCTTAAATAAGTATAGTGTTTTGAATTGTACAAGTGTGTATCTAGTTACAAATGATCCTCGACAAAAAGTACAACACATTGCGAAAGATAAAGGATCTATTCTTTTCTTTTTCTTTTTGGTACATGGATGTATTCTTTTCTCATGTTCTATCACAAGAATATAGGATCATTTCTAGTTTTTCGGTTATACATTATTCTTTTCTCTCTTAAAAAGGCTCTAAAATCATCTACTTTTTGTGTAATCGAATATATTCGATAATAACAAATGTATTAATTCAATCAATTAGACATATAGGATAATTAAACATAGCATTTGTACACCATTACTTTATTACAAGGAATCTAATTCACTAGAACTGTCTTTTCTCTAGTAAGAATACCACTATAAATGATGAGGTTTTCTACTAATTCAAGTGCCTCTTAAAACCTCTAACTAACTCAATAGCTACTTGAAAAATTTGAGAAAATGATGAAAACATTACTCTTATGGTTGTTTTTGTTGATCTCCATCCTCACTTTTTCAGCTCAAAAGATCATAGCCACACAACAATTTGAAGGTTTTAGTACTTCAAAGCAACAAAGGGAGCCAAAATGTAATTTTTTTTTTCTTCTTTGCTACTTTACTTTTCCTTCCTCTTATTTTATTTTGCATTAACTGTGTTTTAGTCCCCATAAATTTAAAAATTTTGTATTTAGCATCTGTAAGAAGTTTCAACTTTTAATCTCTCTACAATATTTTTTGTCAATACTAATAGTTCTACTGTTAAGTCAAATCATGTTTGAGTAACGAACGCTCATATGACACTGGCAATACCACATGAAATTTTATTTATTTATTTCCACCATGTTTTTAAAATGTATTAATTAATGGCCAAATAAATAAATTAATCCATTTTATCCATGTATCATAACATAATCACATATTTTGAACAAAAGGTTGTTCATTTTGATAATTGATATTTTCTTCTTGGTGGGTCATGCAGCTATGTATGGTATGATATTGGAATCAAGAAAACCATTACCAAGCACTCAAAGAACAAATCTAGGATTGCATGTTGTTCAACATACAAAGGTTTCAAAGAAAGCAAGGACAACTAATGGGGGAGCCAATAATGTGAAGGATCCACATAAGGGGAAAAGTGGTGCAACCACGAATTCAATCAAATCTTCATCCTTGTTTATGGCTGCACTAAGGCATCTTATTCCAGCAATGATTCTGATTGGTTGTTTCTTTTGAATGCCAATGCTTCAAGCTAGCTTATGAAACCTATACTATTAATAAATTTTGCTTATAATATTAATGCTTGATGCAATTGTGAGAAATAATGCAAATAATGTTATCTTGCCATCAACAACTTGTTACTTAGAAGTTAGAAAATCTAAAATTTCCTTGTAAATGAATTTATGAAGTATCTCCTTTCTTTACAAGTACTCTTCTAAGGTCTTCAAAAATCCACCACCATAGGTTAAGAGTCATCCCCTTAATAAATATGTGAAATTACACCATGTTTCTTGAGTTCATCTCAAAAACCATGTTATCCAATTGAAAATTATGCACTCAATTAATAGCCGACGTCAAACCACGCCATTCTCTTTCATCCACTGAACGAATAGTTGAGAACCATCATGTTTTAGCAAACATTAAGCTCCTCATGTCATTCCGAATATACAAATCAATTGCAATACCAATAGGATTTTTAGTCAAAAAAGATGCATTAATATTGCATTTCAATCTATTTGGAGTAGGCTTGATCCATTTATCACGAGCCACATTTGCGGCAACCCTAACTTGTGGTTACCTCAATGTGTGGGCACTACGCCACTCATCCAATAGTTATCGAGCTTGCATCAAAACATGAGATGTAGTAAAATGAATCATTGTCAAAGCGCAACTTCATTTTTAATTAAATCTTTATTTGGGAAAACTAGCTCATTTGTTATTTAAAAACCTGGTGCACTTTAGATTTATGATGAATATAAAACTTGGCGGCGTTGAGATTTTGGCAAACTTACCGCCAATTCAAACATATATTTAAACTAACCGTTCCCGTTTCATAACACAAAACTTGTATACCCAATTTGATCCCTTAATTCATAGGATTGTGTATACTTAATCTTTCACATTATCATATTTCAAAATGATTTTTAGAATCGCAAAATGTTAATCAAATTCATTTGTTTCTCTGCTTGAATTTGTAGTGAAATATATTACACACAATGCTTACTTAATTTCAAAAGCATCACCAGCATTACTAACTTAATGTCATTATAATCCTTGTGAATATCAACAGATTGATGAATATGATTAACATTTTACAATTTCAAGGATCATTTTGAAATATTGTTAATGTAAGAGACTAGGTTGATAAAATCCTAGAATTTCAATTCAATGAAAGACTACAGAACGTTTAACCACAACAAATGAATCCTCCAAACCAAATAATACCTTACTCACATATAAAGCCGATTTAAGGTAAACAAATCAACCTATTATATTTTTTTATAAAAAAAATGAAAAGGAAAGAGAGGTGGCTCTATAGTACAAAGAAGGCAAAGAAACCAAAGGTGAAAATTATCAACTAAATACTTGCCCTTCAAGTATCGTCTACTTGCGAATGGAATACAAAGCTTGGGAATGTGGTGGTGATGTCCCTGCTCAAACACGTGAAAATCGATATCAATATGAGAAAATGGCTAATAAAAGACAATAAAATAAAAACAGATAAAAGAAAAGAGGGTGTTATAACTAGTAAGTTCACTTTGTTATAATTCGAAAAATAATTCACAAAAATACGGATTGAAAAATTACTTGAGATATTGAAGGGTCATGTTTTTCAAAAGTGACGGATGGCGCAATACAAGGTTTCTCCACTCCTCCTTGTCAATCTTCCCATCATGCTTTGTATCTGCTTCCTCAAAAGTCTGAAGGAATCATCGAAAATTTAATGTCAACACTATCAAGTAAATTTTCAAAAAAAGAGACTTAAACTGTCGTATACAATTAGAAGTACAAATGACAGAGGAACGGGGTAGCACCTTGTCGATTATACTTTCTATAACATCGTCTGATAGATTCATACCAGATTCCGCAAGTGTAGCAACCACCATTTGCTTCACCTGTATAAAAATACCGATAAAAATCAGGCTCATCGCAAACAAAGATCACAAAACTTAGAATTGGATATAAGAAAATGAAGTACCTCTTGCCTTTCGATAAAACCCTGTTGTTTGAGATCATATAGTTGAAAGGAAACTGAAATATGACATTACAATTGTTTAGTTCTCGTTTAATTAAAGAGAAGGATGATGTATGTAAATTAAAAATTGACTCCAAATATGACATTCTTCTTAAAATTTTAGAAGCTCGAGTGCAACATACATTCAATCTTATCATCAATAGGGGCATTCGGATGGAAAACGGATAGGGCGCGAGCAAACTCTTCAAAGCCCAATATCCCATTGTGCTTTGTGTCAAATAAATCAAATACCTAACAGAGTTAGAGAGAAGCTCGAGTGAGATACTACTATCCACATGGAGTAATATGAATCAATCTTTAAACATGTTACAAAACAAGGGACAAAATAGAACATTATAATAATATTTAAACCAGTCCGGAAAATGATTTTTCTTGAAAATGAGTGTGTAATAAGGAGCATATGAAGCGGATAGTATGCATTGTATATTAAGGCAGAGGTTGTAGCACCCTAATTTGCATTGTGCACGTACATTCATACACTAATTTTTCCGGTAAAATGACTAACTTGGAATCCTATTATATATTTTAATCTTTCTTCTTAGTTACACCTACAAACATACACGCACACACTCAAACCAAACCACACTTTTAAAATTCCCTTTGAGGTACAAGTTGATCAAAATTTTCATGATTTTTATGTTCAATGGACGATTCAAGCTATAGTATAGTCCACACGATATACAGTTGCCAAAAGTAAATTAAACCCCTTCCTGGATTGCTGATAAAATAACCAGGAATGAAAATCGTAATAAAAATATCAATCATGAATAGTTTATGGAGCAGTCAATCAGAATCGATGATTTAGATTTAAAATAAAGCCTCCTAATAAGAATATCTTCAGCAAGTATAAATCACAATGAGAACTAACATAATAGCCCGAACATAAAGATATTTATACAAAAACAGAAAAAATAGAAGGGAAAGCAATAGCATACCCGATCAGCAAACAAACTTTCTTTTTTATTCGTCTTGAACAATGCCAATTGAAACTCTTCCTGCAAAATGAGCTCTAAAATTGAATATAAAATCTGATAGATTTTTTAAAACTAAACTCTTCCAAAGAAAGAAAACAATGAAATTGAAAATGTCAAAAAACTGTCGTATAGATATAGAATGATAAATAAAACTTCAAATGTGACATGTTTTCTTTCATTAAGAGAAGACGGCTAATCAATGCAATGAAATATGCCAAACTTAAGTTGTCCATTGACAAAGTTGACAAACCTTGTTAATCAACCCATCGTCAATTACAGCACTGCTGATCTTTTTGAAGAGCTCATACAGTGCTTCTATTTCACTAACACTGACTGCATACATATTCAAATATTGCATATTTATTTCAAAAACAGTAGTGTGAAAAGTAATAGAATTGGTAAAACTGTAAAACAAAGAACTAGAAAATGGCATCTTTTTTGTAAAAGTATAATTGGCAACTGGCAAGTAATGAATCAACAGAATAAAGTAATGTTAAATGGCATACACACTGTCTCCCGTGCAAGAACTTCAGGATCTTCAAGGCCTCTTGACTGGTTATATATATCAATGTCACAACAACGTAATACAGAAGCAAGTAAAGACTTAACTCCGTCTAAGCACTGCAACATGATATCTCTTGTGAATCAGAATGCTCCATAACTGTTACAAGGATAAATCAGTTAGATATTCTATTTAGTTCATTCATCATAAAGTCATTGAAAGTAGGCATGTGAAAGCGAACCTTTTAACCATTTCCAACTTCAGGGGACCAATCCCAAATAGCAAAATCTGTGAAATTTGAAAAATAACAATCAGAACAAAACCGGATTGCAAAATTGACATAAACATCTATCAATCAAACCATTGCATTCCGATATATAGTACTCAAATTGAACACACAACGGCATAACAAGTTCTATATTTTAACCATGAAATTGTTATATCATACTAAAAGTATCGGCATTCGAAAGGCATGAATTCCACATTGCCCTCTCTTCCTTTCTCTTTGAAAAGCATGACAATGTATTCATAAATATGATCAGACACTTCTTAAAATCGATTCAAGGTGTTTGGCTTTAGTAGTTTTGACATATGGAACTCCAAATAAAACCATACACGCGTGCACATACACACACAAAATTAGGATGAAACAATTTTTCCAAATAAATATTCAAGCAATATAATAAATAACTTTGTTATATTCAACTCCATTTCAATCCGTTCGATTCCATTTTATATCTGAAATCCAAAATAATTCCACAAGATGGGGAAAGACTATAAAAAACCAAAATTCTCAAAAATAAAATTCAATCTATAAACCACAACAATCACATGTCTCTTCTTCATCCAATCCACTGTAATAGCCTATACACATGGATGATGAATCCATAATTCCATACCCAAATTCACACAGAATTGAAAAGCCTAATAATCAGCATCCGATCTATAAAATCACAACAATCACATGTCTATACTTCATCCAATCATAACCAAAAATATTCAAATTTCAAAAACCAAAAAAAAATCACTTTCACATACCCCTTAACATATAGATGAAAAATTTATCGATCTATATAAACCAGCAATAAATCAAAATCAAGAAACACATAAAAAAAATGAAATTTGCAGAAAACACAAGAACCCCATATGAAAATACACGATAAAATTATCCATAGCAGTTTAATATGAGATTAATGAGCAATAAGGTGAAGTGGGTTGAGGAAAAAATGAAACCTTGTTGGAGGTAGAGGATGAGCAGAAGATTTTGAGAGTTGAGATGAATCTTTGTGGGAGTGAGACGAAAGTGATATGGTCGATGACAGATAGAGTACAACCCACACAACTTTTTCCCACAACAACAACAAATGTAAAATAATTTTTGAACTTTTGAGAAAAACAAAAAAGTAAATAAAGATTTGTGAAAATTATATATCAAATTAGTCCCTCTTTTAATCAACCATCATTGAATTTTTATAAATTACATCAATTTATTCGTTGAATTTATGGATGATAAAACGTGTCAAATTCGTCGGATCGGTTCGTTTAGTCTATCATGTTAAGCGAAATAGATTGACATAATTCATTTAAAGGTATATACGAGACAATAATTTTAATAAAATAATATTTATAATAAGTTTTAAATATTTTATTTTAAATGCCTTTTTTAAATAATAAACATTGGTAAAAAAGTGAATTTGAGTTATAAGTATATTATAGTGTATTTGAACAATCAAAGAGCACATCAAGAGTGTAGTCAAGTATATATGTTTGAAGAAACAAAGAGCACATCGTAGAGTGTAGTCAAATAAAAAGTTATCTTAGATGGGTAATGATTAATAATTATTTATTAATTATTATTATGTTAATTGTTATGTTAGTTTTTTTTTTCTTGCCAAAACTTAAATCTTGGATCTCAAATTTCTTAATCTTAACTCAACCAAAATTTGGTTTGGATTTTTTTTCTTTCTTTTTCCTTGTAACTATTGTAGATATTTGTCATTTATATTAATATATAATGACTTAATTGATTATTAGTGTAAAAATTAAAAGTTTAAAATAAATACCCTCATTTTTTTACAGCTTAAACAATGAATTAATTGATTATGGTTTAATATGAAATACATATTTGTATCACAATTATAAAAATGATAAAAACCATTAACCTCCAACATCTAAAAGAAATATACATTTATTATTTTTGTGTTGCATTGGTTAGTTGAAGTTGATATATAAAACACTTTTGATAACAATACTTATATAAGAATTAATGATTACATTTTTCAATTAGTTAAATATGTATCCTGTCTTTGTTTATACAATACTTTTATTTTGTTTTGATAATCGATCATACAATACTACATTATGCATTACTTTATTTAATTTATATATTTTCCGCATTTTTCATAACGCAAAATACCACCATAACATCAATGTGCATATTGCAGCCAATTTCCTATATATGTTACGGTACATAACATTTGCCATGTATCACTCCATCGGTACATATTAGACATTTCTTTAATTTTTCATTAATCTTCATGCCTTTATATCAATCTTAACTTTCCAACTTATCCCTTTGCAAAATTTAATCACTACAACTTCATATTGGCATCCTTTAAGCAAACAATTTCTTCACAATACCTCCAATTGCATAGGCTCAATAAACATACTAATTAACCCACCAAAGACCCTTCATAAATCATGACTATGAAACACCCCCCACTACCAACATGCATACTTTAGCAATTATCTCACCAAGGCTCCCCTACATAACTTATCTCCAAACAGCAACAGAAACTGCATCATAGTAGTCACAACTATAATAGAAAGCATAACTTAAGGTTTATGAACTGACACATACAAAAAGTTCTTATAAAAAGCTTACCTATCAGCTTAACCTTTTAAGGGTTATTATAATTAAAAATAGAAAAAGTTAGTTGTTATCTCAAAGAGATATTAGAGTTAATTTAGTTGAACTTGCTTAAAACATCAAACTATAACTTGAGTCGTCTCTTTAATGAAATTACTCCATTTAATTTGATATGAAAAGAAAAGATACTAAAATATAATATAATGATATAGACTCATGACATTTATATATTTTTATAGGATGTAATTTAACATTTTCCCCTTAAGTTATGAAAAATGTCTAACCTCTACCCAACCCTTTCATTATAAATTATAAAAGCAATACCCAAACTGCCAGACATCTTTTTTTAAAAAAAATATAGTTAAGAACTCAATCAATCACATATGATGAATATTAAGTACATGATGAGAGTTTCATACTTGTAGTTTTGCAACCCCGTTAAAAAGTTATGTTTTTTAAATTGGTTATTATGTTCAACTGATTTAAAAAGTTTAAATTTTTTGCACCCAATAGGAGAAAAGGAGGGAGACAAAAAAAATATACTTTGCAAGGGGGTAATCTTCAAAAAAAAATTAGCAGGGGGATAACGCAAAACACGGTCACTTAGCAGGGGGTAACAACCTATTAACCTATTTAATAAAGTTTTAAAGAACCTAGCTTTCCTTCCCTCCCCTCCCCTCCAAACCCTCCCGATTTGGGAGGAAGCAAAAAATGCTATTATGAGGGATTTTGCTCACCTCCCTTCCCCTTTCCTCCCCTCCTAAAAATAGAACCAAACACAAAAGTTATAAAATATTCCCTCACCTCTCTTCCTCTTCTCTCTACAACCCTCGAACCAAACAGACCCTAATGGAAGACGACACTCTTAAGTACGCATGACTCTCTGACGGGTGTCTATTTCAATGTGACATCAATGTTGACTTTCACAATGACATACAGTGGAAGATGGTGCATTCGAGATGATGTTAGACAATTCATATGTGTAGGACACATGTTGGATAATAAGAGGTGTTTATTCAATTTTTTATGTAAAGGCATCAACTCGTTTAGAAGCCATGAAAGCAACTGGCAATATGAACTAG
Source organism: Trifolium fragiferum (assembly GCA_954870985.1). Classification (NCBI taxonomy): domain Eukaryota; kingdom Viridiplantae; phylum Streptophyta; class Magnoliopsida; order Fabales; family Fabaceae; genus Trifolium; species Trifolium fragiferum. Next base: position 8,865,911 of record OX940794.1, read on the forward strand.
TACACATTATTTGAAAGTGATTCACAAGTTGTTGTTGGAGCTATACATGCTAAACGTAAAATGTCAATCAAATTTGATTACTCATAAGTTAGTTAGGGTGACCAATTTTTAGGCTAACCGCCATGATTTCTATTCGAATCCTCATTATATTGACTATTATTCTATTAAGAACCAATTGACTATAAATTACTCCCTCCGTTCTTATATATAAGAAACAAAATAAAAAAATTTAAAGTCTTAAATATAAGCAAAAGTTTACTTCAATTATTAAATTTTATGACATTATTCTAATTTCAATCAATAAATGCAATGTTTTACATTTTCCAAGCAGGGTATAATGTGTTTTTTTCATTGGTTAATGTATTTTATCTATTTTTTTAAAGGAAGAGTTTTTTTGAAAATTTTCTTATATACAAAATCAGAGGGAGTATATTTTTAAGATGAATAAATGAAATAATCGGGATTTAAACGCCAACCCTTTGTATATATACTCCATAACAAGATAAAGTCCGACCCGATCCATATCCTTCTTCCTGGTTTGTTATTGAAATTCGGTCAGAGATTCAAAAATCATCATAACATTGCAAACCCTAAAAATCGAAGCTTCTTTCGTTTGCAGTTTCTTCCACAGAGTTCGCCTCAAAGGGTTTCTTCAATTCTGCAGCAATTCGAACACGAAATCTTATGGGGAACAGAAAAGAGCGTCGTCGTGCTGCTCACACCAACGCTGGTCGCAGAGTCAAGCTTGATCTTTTCGCGGAACCCTCCGGTATTTACTACGTTTTTGCTTAATTGTTTTATTTTATGCTTGATTTTTCAATTTGATTTTAATTCAGAAACCCTAATTTGTTCCATATATGAAATATTAACTGTGTTCAAATTTCCACTTTTTTTGGATTGATGTTCACAATTATTACTTTTTACAGAAAAAATGGTCATGGATGAATGGTTGAATTGTATTTCATGTGACTTGTAATGTACTCCTAATATTTTTTTGATGACTAGTTTAGTGGCCGGAATTTCACCTTTTTAACTTGAGGTGAATAAGTGGGTGAACCGGGTCGAAGCCCGTACCCGCATATTACTTGCACTGTCTCTTCCAAGTGAGCAGTCACTTATACTCCCTCTGTCAATATATAAGACATCTTTCACAAAAACACGAAAATTAAGAAAAACAACAAAATTTTGCAAAAAGGTCTTATAAATTGAGATGGAGGTAGTATGTAATACTGTTAATGTGGTATTATGAGATTTAATTTATCAAATAATATGCACATGCAAGTAACTTTTATCTAATGTTGTCTTATCTTATGTATGCTTTCCATGATTTTAAGTTAACTTGTGTGTTTCATCATATTTTTGTTGTTGTTGAATGATATGGTTTATGAAGTTACTTTCTATTTTTCTTCTTTTAAATGTTTTTGTCCTCGACCTAGGAAACACCTACAAACATTAGCTGCCTAGTTGTGTTGGACATTCACAGGGACTTCTAATTCTACTTATATCTGTACTAATACATATGAGAATATCACAGTATTAAGTAAATGATATTATGTGTATGATTACTCATGCTAAATTTTAAAAGATGTTTTTTTGATGTATTAATTTATATATTGTAATACGGTGTTTCATAGTTTTTTCAAATTTGCCATATTGCTATGTCCATGCTGTACCAGATCCCTGTCATGTTTGTGCTTTCTAGTTGTCGACAAACAAAAGTTTGAGTTTTTATGATAAAGACCCGAGTAGAGGTCTTAAGTAAGAAAAGGGATATTTATAACAAAGAGCGTGGTAAGAATATGAGTAATTAATGAGGTAAGTGAGTGGTGCCAAAGAGGGTATGGAAGATTATAGTTTCTTGTGGACAGTTGGCATCTTGCCTCTGTAGGAGCTTTGCTCTGCCGGCATTTGGACATTCATCCTTTTGCATTTACCTTTCATTTTCAGAAATAATACACTGTTTTCCAGTATTTGTGCATTTTAATCCATTTCTTCTATATTCTGTAAGTTGCTGTATTTTCGGGTAAGCAGCATTTTACATCTTACAAGCGTCACATCATATCCTCATTCCATTTGGGGCAATTTATGTTTTTGTCTTCGTACCACGTATGTGTAAGAAATAATTGGTACAATACTCCGGATTATATAGATGACTTATGGAGTAGTCTTATCAGATCTTAGAGATCCGTATTATCTGATATATGTTATTTTCTCATCTCAATTTTTATACATCTCCAGGAGAGTTGGGTGGCTCAACTATACATGGTGATGCTGGAGGAGATACTGATTCACAACAGCATGATGGGTTACCCAATTCACCCTCTTCTTCAGGTGGGTTCTGTCAGTTTTCTTCAAAAGGACTATATTTAGAGGACATGAGTGCTCAACATTAAATTGGTGGAAATATGGAACTATATATACGAGACATATTTTGTTCTGTTGTTTGCCCCAAGAAACTGTTGTCAGATTGTAGGGCTGCTGAGGTCTTGGGAACATTCATTTCAGATGAGGTCGGCCCTGCCACATTGAAATATGAATGACTCCCAATCATTTTCCCTCCTTTATGGCAGCTTCAAGGGATTTCCGAGGTTCAGGCGGTAGAAAGTTTTATTGGTTCGTATGTTTCTGTCTTTATTTGCTTAGTGGCTTGCTGACGTTTCCTATCTTTAACAGGTGACGTGACACTGATGATACAAGCTACAATGCTTGTGAATCTATATGCATATTTCAGTTTTTATTTTTTATTATCTCTTTTCCTATTTGTACATAGATATTTTCATTTTGGCTTTGTTTTTAAATACTATTTCCCTTATGTGGTTAATATCTAGTCTTTTGTAAATCTGACATGCTAGTTTTTGTCTTCAGGTCAACAATCACAAAATCCGCTCTTGTTACTTGGGCAATATAGTGATGATGAAGTGGATGAAGGATCAAGCAAAGGGCCTAATGATACAAAGGCGCATAACCATGAAGAGGTATTAATTATACTACCTTCATATAATTTTGTAAACCATAAACTTGATGTTTTCATACCGATTTTCATTTTTGTACTTGGCTTTGTTGTGATGTTCTTGATCTCAACAATTTCTCTAATTATTTCTGATAATAAACAGGTGCTTATTTGGTTGGGAAGTAGTTTACAATAACTCCTTCCTACTATAATATGAGGATGTTCATATTTGTCTAGCACCATATAAAAGTATAGTTGCACAATAATTTATACAATTAATTGCACAATTTGATATTTGACATATAGATTATATTCCGGTGCCTATGTGATAACTAAGGTCAAATTGTTTGTGTACAAGATGTGTTGCATGTGTATAATACTTTATCTAAAACTGTAATATTTATGTCGTACTTATGCTGGGTGTTCTATTTTTGTCAGGCTAACACTGCACTTGGTGAAGGATCTAATGACCTGGATATCAGTGTCTCTGTAGATTCTGTTGCTCACGATAATGAACATCAGGATACAATGCAAAATAAAACCTCAATGGATGTTGAATACAGTGAAAAAAATGAAAGTGATATTGAGTTTGGTAGTTTGCAAAATGAAATGGTTTCCAATGATCAAACAAATGCTTTGGAAAATTTTGATGAACGAGATGGAAATGGTATCAGTTCAGGATGGAAGATGGTGATGCATGAAGAAAGCCAACTTTATTACTACTGGAATGTTGAAACTGGGGAGACTTCATGGGAAATGCCCCAGGTTTTGGCTCAAGCTGATCATATGACTAATGATCCTTTACCTCTTGCTTCTGTTAATGACAAAACAGATAGTGCTACAGTTAGTGTGGATGATTCCAACATGCTTTCAGCTGCGATGCTTGGTTCTTCTGCTGCTTTCACAATTAATGGTACCGTGGAATCCTCAGTGCCTTTGCATAAAGATATGCATGGCGGCCAAATGAATGGATGTAGTGGTGAATGTACAAATGAAAATCAGGGTTCTAATGTTCATGGAGATGATTTGATAAAAAATGATGGCCTATCTTATGGTGGAGATCATTCAATAGTTTCCAAATCTAGTGTTGAAAAACAGCAAGTGGAAATTGATTTTCCTTCTCGTCTTGTCCAACAGAGTGAGTGTTTGTTAGAGAAGCTGAAATCATTTAAAAAGTAAGCATTTAGCTTCAGCTATTCTGCATAATTTGTTTATGATATGTTTTTTAACTATTTATTTGACGAAGAGCTTGTTTCTCCCATATTTAAATAATTAATGGCGTAATCTACAGGTCAAAGGAAACTCTCCCTGGCCAGGATTCTTTGTCAAATTATATGTTAGAGATTGAGATTAGACTTTCTGATTTCAAGTCACTTGCATCCTGTGGGTCATCTTTGCTTCCATTCTGGGCGCACTCTGACAGGAAGATGAAAGAAATTGAAAGTTTAATCAATGATGAATTGTTGCAAACTGATAAAGCAGAACTTGATCAAGTCGAGGATAAACATGTACCTGTCACTGAGGAATTGAACGAGCAACATAGTGGTGTGGGCCAGGAGTCTGAAGTAGACCACAACGAAAACAAAGGCAGTTTCCCTTCTTCTGAAGTTTCTAATTTATATCAGGCTGAAGCTTCAGCAGTAGCTTTAAAGGATGCGAGGGATAAATTTTCATCCGATGCTCAGTACATTCCATCGTCTATTTCGACTGGTAGTCATATCGAAACAAGTCTAGAAGCCAACACACAAGTTGAAGCAACTATAAATCCTGAGGAATCAATCCATGAAGATGTGTATAATGCTGCGGAAGATGTCGATATGGATGTTGACATGGAAGTTGAAGATATGAATTCTTCAGAAAATACAACTGTCATTGATGCATCAGTTGCAAATGATTCTGTGCAATTAGACCAACCATTTCAGCCGAATCCACTTATTGAATACCATTCTTTGTTGCCCGAAAACGCTTTTGTTGTTCCCCCTCCTCCTGATGATGAATGGATCCCTCCACCACCCCCAGATAATGAGCAAATGCCTCCACCTCCGCCGCCTGGTGATGATCAGATGCCTCCTCTTCCACCTGGTGACCCCCTAGCAACTTGCTATCATGTTATCCCATCATACACAGAGACAGGCCAACCCATTTCGTATGCTCAATATAATCCATCTTATCTCGGCGCTAGCTCCGAGTATTATGGTCAGACAGCTGCTGAAGGTCCAACCAGTGATGTATATGGACAAATTCCTATGCCACCTGCACAGCTCTACTATAGTGCAGTTCCTAACATATATAGTGAAAGTTCTCATGTTATGATCAATCCAGCAGATCCCGCTTCTTATTACGAGGCTCAAGATGGTACGTTAGTATTATTTCCAGCATAATAGCAGTTAATGATGTTTCATTTTTTTGTTTACTGTGAATATTTATCATAGTTATTGTTTTGTTCTTGTAACAATCGTTTGTTTTTGCATTTCAGGAGCTGGTTTGAAACCCTCACCTGATATCAATATTGGTGATTCTGGTGTTGTTGGTGGGGATGACAGGGTCTCTAATGATATTCCATCCACATCAACATGCATCCATGATCCTGCAACTGTTTCAGTTGATGGCAGTGTTTCATTGCCACCAGCTAATACTGAAGCTGGTGCGGACAAGATCACCTCATCATTAGCTGCTGCTAAAGCACAAACTAAAGGTAAATATTATGGGATATTTTGATATTACTGGCTAGATCATCCTGCTTCAATTTTTAGCTGTTAATAAAGTTGTGGAAACTTATTTATTCGTTTTATTGGCTGTCTATTTGCTCTTCATAAATCTACAATCTGTACTGCAATGCACGAATACTTACTTTCCTCATCTTTTTCTCAGTTGTCCGTACAAGAAAACGGGCAGTTGCAGTTGGGTCTTCATTGAAGTCAAATAAGAAGGTTTCAAGTTTGGTGGACAAGGTAGGTTTGCTTTTTACAATTCTTTTTTTCTTCAGATTTTTGTAGTTTTTTTGATATCTTGCCCTGGGCTGTTTCCTATCCGGTGTAAAATTCTTTTAGTTTCTAATGTCTGACTTTTGAACATTATTTTCTGTTTATTGTTATTTCTAGTGGAAGGCAGCCAAAGAGGAGTTACTTGAAGAAGAGGAAGAACCCGAGAGTGTGTTTGAAGCCTTAGAAAGAAAGCGCCAAAGGGAAATAGAGGTTTGCTCGAAGAATTACCTTTGTATACTATTTTGCAAATTGCAAATATCTAATTCTGTTTCTGACGCTTATTTCATTGCAGGAGTGGCGCGCAAAGCAAATTGCAAGTGGAGAGGCCAAAGACAATGCCAATTTTCAACCTTTGGGTGGTGATTGGTATGGGCCTACAAAGACTGTTAATTTGACATCCGTTAATATTCTTATTGATAGACAAATAATGAGATGTTCCTTGTTTTATGCAGGCGAGAGAAGGTCAGACGCAAGAGGGCAAAAGCAGCAAAGGAAGCTGTTGGTAAAGTGGAAGTTGCAATTGAGAACAGTAGCCAAAAGAAGCCAGATATTGTTGAACTTTCCAAGGGTCTTAAAACTAATTGGCAGGTGTGTTTTCTGGGTCCTTTTGTATTGCTCTATTTGAATGGGGAATTCTCTTGTACTTCGGGGCTGTTTGGATTTGACTTATTTTTTAGCTTATGAAAATATCTTATGCGAATAAATAAAGTCTTATTTTAATTCGCAAGTTTTCACTAGCAAAAATTTATCTTTATAAGTTGTTTTTCTCATAAACTACCTTGAAAAGCTTATAATAATACGCAAAAACTTATTTATTTGCATAAGTTGTTTCGCATAAGCTCAAAAATAAGTCAATCCAAACAGACCCTTAATTAGATTGTGAAGTGCTTCAACTTATGTTGTCACTTTGTAGCAAGCTTTTTGATGGTTAAATATGATTTGAGGAGGCTGGGTTGAATTGACGTTGCTACTGTATTTTGTGCAAGATGGTAGGATTTGTGGCTAGGTGTAATTCAAGAGTATTGATATTTGGTGTTCACTCTTGTCTGTTTTGAATTGTTATATTAGTGGATGATGATATTTTGTTCTAATCAATTTTTACTTGCCTTTCAGGCTTATTGGGATGAGGCCTCAAAGAAGGTTTATTATGGTAACGTTATCACATCAGAGACAACATGGACCCGGCCAACGAGATGAATACTGAAATTTATAACTCTCTCACATCGGAGAAGACACGGGCCCGGCCAATGAGATGATCAATATATGTGTTAGCAACGGCTAACATGGGGTCTAAATGTTTAGAATCTTTTGGCTTTAGATAGTTTAAGGGTTTATTAGATATCCATAGTGTATGATTTGTTTCTCTTGCATTTTTGGTTTGTTGTTACTGTGCTTTTTTTAGTAGCACCGGCGTGAACATCGTTAGTCTGGAGTATTTTTTTTGCTGCAAACCAAAGGGAATAAAACTGTATTTAGTTCATAGAAATCATTAACTAGCAAAGTCACGCATTTGCAAGGAATAATAAAAATTCTTTCCAAGATGTCATACATAATTCAATTCATATTCTTGCTATGCTCCACCATTGAAATCTCTCATTCCAACATTTATTCTAGATGTCTCGTTTGGTGTTTTGAAACCATGTTGCATTGTCTCGGAGATTGCCCAGATGCCACCCAAATTTGGGATGATGTTGGTTTTCGGAATGAAGCTTTTCTTAGTGAGGTGAGGCTTGATGTTTGGGTGAAAAATAAATTGGAAGGTACGGGGAAATCATCTGTCTATTGCATGGCTGTGGTGGAATTGGGGAGCTAAGAATATTGTGTGTTGGTAAAGATTGCATTGAAGTGCAGCAACAATGGGGAACCAGGAGAAGACTTCCTTCCAGATGACATGGGAGGTTATCCATCAAATTAGGAGGTGCTGAATTGGTTGCTACCGCTCTCTCCAGCAAGCAGTGCTTAGAAATTTGAGTTATAAACTCTGACTGCTGTCCAGAAAGTGACCTTGAATTCGATGTCAATAAGTGATCATTTGTAAAGCCCAGTGAAGATGATGAGGATTGAGCATTTGTATGGAACTTGGAGAGGGAAGGCCTTGAAAGTCCTCCTAACTTGGCATCTCTTCCAGTAACTGTGCAAGCAAAATCACTTCTCCCACGAAATTCTTTCACTTGTGTTCGATGATAAAGCCAATAAAACAAAGGCAATCGTCACAGCAGCCCCCACAGAAGAGAGCAAGGATAATTGCTATCCTGTTATTACCCTTTGAACTATGATGTTTACCTTCATCTGGATGATCTTGCAGTGCAGCAGAACATTCAGGAGAATTATTTGTCAACTTTAGCTTTTCATTTCTCATTTTGTTGAGAATTGAGATGTTAGATGGCTCGTTTAGAATAAAAGTTGATCTTGTGTTGTAACCATGTGAATCAATAACATTTATCACCAGTTTATCAATTACCTAATTGAACAATCTATTTGTAATCTTCAAATTTGTTAACATGCACAGAGTACCGGTAATTAACTAAAAGTCTATAATTTTTCTGCAGATACTTAAGAGTAGATTAGTATGGTTTTAACTCTTAATTGTTGAATTCCTATTTAAGAGATTAAATATTGATGTACCACAAATATTACAACATTTCCTCTACAAAATTAAACCAATAATGACATTATTGTTGCTCATTATTATATATGATATAAAAGTTTTTTCCTTTCTCAGTGAAGTTTTGAGTGTAGTTTAATTGGTAACAGATAACAGTAACATAAAGTTCACTGACACTTCTGGTATGATTGGTTTCACGTCAAGCACGTCTTTCTCGTGTCCCTAGAGAATATTCACCGTGAATTTGTGAAGCTAAAATTGCTCATGGCAGCTGAAGCGCGCGTCTGTGTCGTGAAAACAAATATCATCTTATAGCACAAAACCTTGTTGACAAATATATATTCTACAGTAAGTATATATGATAGGGAAACTAAAGAATACAACAGAAAAATCTTCTAACAACCATACATATGTCCCTGCTAATTCATCACCGCCTTCTTCGATTATCGCTGTAAGCATAACCATCATCTTCACTTTCTTTGTCCTTTAAGAAGCCAAGAAAAGCAAGGAAACCAAAAAAGAAAAATCCACCAGACCAGTTGCCACCACCTCCACCTCCTCCCCCACCGTCATCATCATCACGAGGTGGAAATCCACTTCCACCATCATCGATTTGTGGGGACTTCTCTTTACCTGAAAGTTGAATTAAACCACAAAGAGCCATTAGAGGACTCTTTGGAAGGGTCTAGTAGTAATACATGAAATGGAGACAAACATGTTTTAACAGATAAAAAAATCTTTGTAGTCAACAATTACCAGGAAGATGGGTGATTGTCGGAGCTTCTCGAGTAATAGTCTGAGTTTGCTCTGCACTACATCTTGCATTCTGCATATATATTGGAGGATCTTAGTAAAGGTAGAATAGATAATTGTATTGTGTTATTTATGGTATAACAACAAGTGTTTGTTCAAATAAAATATCTCAAGACAATGTGCAAAAGCAACCATTATCTTAAAACTCCTGAACAGTTCACGTTTTTCTATAAATATGGAGAAATAACAGCACAAAAATTGTGAGACCACAACAGAAACACAAGGTCAGATCAAATAACATACATCATTGATTCACAGTAACACATAATAATTGAAGCAGTATGTCACAGGTCAAAATGAATAAAGAATAAATGAAACTTCCAGTCATTCATTTCATGTCCCAAGAATGTCATAAATGAGCACCTCTAATGAATAATGAAGCTGTTTTACAGAAGTTATGGTTAAACACATATTTTTCACAGGTCGGAATGAAATAAAATCTATATGATAAACATATTCAACAAAGTTCAGAAACCGATAGACAATAAGAATTGTAAAATATTGCAGTCTAGAGTTAAGGAGAAGACTACTAAATATGATAAAAAAAATCTTGTTCTCAACCAAATATGAGAGATTTAAAATATGAGTGAAGAAGATTACCAAAGCTGCAGCACATATTATAGTTGCTTCCTGAGAACGAGTTCTTCTACCAAGTGGAAACTGTGTACGGCTGAATGATCTTGAATTATTAACAGACAGTACTCCTCGTGGAAATTTAGATGTAGGAACACCATTCTCTTCAATGCTGTGGCCGCCTCTTCTTACTGCATAAAAAACATGATCATGATACTATTGTTATAACTTATAATATTTCAAAATTTGAATAATGCTTTCAATCACTTCTATGACAAATAGAAAACCAAATGTGTCAAATAGCATAGCAGGAAAGTCCTTTGCAGTGAGTGCAACGATTTGGGATCAATCCTACCTTTAGCAGGAAGGGATGGAACGGAATCTCAAGGAAATGAAGGAGATGATTACATCCATTAATGTAACCCATACAAATAGAAAAAAATAAAAATAAACGTCTGTACAAATTGAATCCATTAATGTGCACAATGAAAGAGCTTAAACCTTCATCTCAAATTGAATCCAACCATGGGATCCCACAAGTGGATGTGTTAGTTCAAACCATGGGATTCCAAACATGGATGTATCGATCCTTGGATCAAATAGCAATCAACAATAGCACGTTACACATACATCAAATTCATTGACATTTGACAGGGAGGTAGATTAACGGTCAAGATTGTCTAATCTGTTCTGTACTTCTGGTAGTATAATCGTTAACCTAACACTTCTATAGCAATGCTTGCACAATCATATGCCTATATTGAAGTATAAGTAAAAGGGATAGCTATGTGTAAAACACGATATAAATGGCATGTTCATTTATAAAGATTGTTTCGAGGAATTCTCTATGCAAGTATAACATAGCTGATGAAAATAGATTGACAGGGAACTATAATTTTGTCAAATTCTTCATATATCTAATATAATGTCTGTTTTTAAATTGAAAAACAATAAATGTCAGAAATTATCATTTACCTGGTGGTAATTTGGGCAAAGATGCAACTGCACTAGTAGCCATCATTGATGCGCAGACAGAGAACTGTGATTAAAAAATGAAATTAAAGTTAAAATATAAAAGTATTACTGAATAAAATAAGAAATAATAATATAGCATGTAGGAAGTAGGAACTAGGAAGCAATTCTAAAAGGTTGGTTAAAAAAATATAAGAGAGAATGCCAAGTTGACTTTTTACTTTTATAATGTCATTTTTTGATCTAGCGAACTCAGCAGCTTTCCCAATCATGGGCACAATCTGTTACCGACGAAGGCCAAGATCCCCCACAGCCCTTTCACCACACTCTCCCTTGTAGCCCTATTAAAGACTTATATTCTATATATAGGGAGGTGTAAAGAAGACCCCAATTGAGGACCGTCATACCTATTTCTCCAACAGGCCTCCATGATGACAAATGTAAAAAGAAAAACTACAAGCCAAGACTGGATCTCAAATAAAATATCTAGTTACTCTTGGTGAAAATAAAGTTCAAGGTGAGAGGATGCTCTCCACTGCCCAAGGCAGATTACCAGTTGTTTGCCAACATGGATTCCCAATTCATGTCGTAATCATGAATGAAAGGTTGACCAATAAATCCAGTTTGCATACTATAGCAATGGCAGAGCTTGACTTATTTTTCTGAGGTGGGTAGGTTACTTGCCGCAAGTACTTAAGTAATATTTAGGTTATATATTTATTTTATCAATTGGTTCTTGGTGTAGTGGTTTGATCTCCTTTATTGGTCTAAGTAATATTTAAATATTATTTAGGCGATGATTAGATTGTGACCATATTCTAAAGTGAAATGCAGAAATAAATTGTAATCTACTTTTCACAATTCAGTGTCATTCATTTGAAGAAAACATTCTCCAATATCTCCCCCCCTAATAACTTGTTTGATGTGGGAAGTCTTATACGAGTGTAAACCAACAATCAAGACTAAAAATAATATCTATCATTTGGAAGTCTTATAAGCCTTCCAACTAGACACACACACTTGACCTCAAACTCGCAAGTCTGACAAAGTTAACTGAAGTTGTTCTACATATGTATCGTTTGGTTCTGCGTCCATCACTCCATTGTATTAATCTCATGTCCCAATGCCAATTTCAACGTGATATTAAGAAGCTATATTTTGTTGCTTCAGTCCAATCGTACATTTGAGCCTATCCTACCGCAAAAAAACTTGCATAGAAAACATATCTATCATTTAGAACCGCGGTGGAAAGTAACGTCTGCGCAGAAGCTACTAATTGTGGCTTCACAATTTTCACGTTGAAAGCACATGAGGACGCAGGAATAAGCTTTCAAAAGCTGTTTCAAACACACACATAGACACTAACAACTACTCACCCCCGATTTTGAATATAAGCAAAAAAAAAAAAAACAGAAACTTTCTAGGTTCATTGGACTATAAAGTTCAGATACATGCTTTACTCGATGAACCTAGAAAGCTCTTTTTTTTTTTTTTTTACTTATATTCAAAACCAAAGGGAGGTCAAGCTATCCACAAGTCTGATCGCGAGTTTGACAACCAACCAACCACATCAAATTAAATAAACATCCTTCAATAGAAATGTAAAATTATTCAACCAAAAGTATATCAAAATTAAACTCACATATTCTAAACTCTTAAAGCAAACTATTACAATCTCTAATTCTATTCATTCAAGTTTGGTAACAGCATAAAACACTTTTCCCCATGAAAATCTTATGCACAACTATCACAACCCATATACCTATCTATTTCTATAAACTCAAAAATTCAAACTTTTAACATGCATATTGCATAGCATGAAAACATAAAACTTCAGTGAATAAGCAAAATAAAGGGTATAAAAAAGAAAACCCATAAAAAATGAATCTTTATGCTGATATATGAAAGAAAGGAATAAAAAACAGTGACTTACCACGCGGAATTGTCGATGTGTTCAGATTTGGGGAGTTGTATGAAGGGATAAGTATGAAAAGATTGAGAAAATGGGTTGAATTATGGATTAATTTGGAAGCTCTGAGTGAGAAAGTGGAAACCCTAGCAATGGTTTGGCAGAAGAAGATGAAGATGATGGATAGCTTGAGAAGCAGTATGGCCCCTCAGAGGCCTTGCAAATTGCCACCACATCTCCTATTTAATCTTTTCCAAATTTAACTACTTTATAATTATTTTCTTTTTATTTTGATGTTGGTTTGAATATTTGACTATTAACTTATGTATGATTATCGAATCGAAACACTTATCAATTTTTTTTATTTAATAGGATCAAGACTCTTATTACTTGAACCAATTTAATGTTTATTGGATCAAGTAAATTCTATTACACAAATAAATAATTTATGTTTAAATACAACTAAATAATTTGATATTGTCAAAAAAAAATACAAAAGTCGACACTACTATATAAAATATAGTATATGCACTATTCAAATATAACAAAACAATAATACAGTCATAGAGAACTTGTTTAATAATAATAATAGAGAATATGGCCGGTCCTGACTATTTACAGTCCGGATTTATATATTAAAAGTAAACTCTTCAAAAAAAATATCCTCTATTTGAAGTCCTGATAGAAAACTTACAAACAAAATAGAGAACTTAATATTGAAGATATATATAATTTATGCCCCTAAAGTAATAATTATATATTGTTAATGTTCACAAAATGTCATATGAGTATCAATAATTAATTATATATACTCATAAATATAGTTCTAATTTATTTTAATCTTTTCATCAAATTTAATCTTAGGTTAATATGTCTCTTTTTGAAGTTATATATAATGATAATTATTTTTTATGTATTTCTTATGTATAATTTAGATAGACGATATTTTTTTAATTGTAATTGTTTTGCTTGTGTCCGTTGTGAGACTTAACACATTTATCTAAATTTATATCGAAGACCTAATAAATATGTGTGATTTTTTTTTATCAAATAGCATAATGACTACAAAATCACTTATTTGATAATTAAACTTTGACTATGTCAACATGTAATGTCTTAATAGTTATCGATTAAACTTTTATAAGATACAATGTGATTATTCTATAAAAAAATAATAATCCAATTAATATTTTGAATAAAAATTATTAGATTAATAATTTGTTTAACTTTATATTAATCAATAGCATATTTTGTCTCATGTCTGATTTATTTATAAAAAATAGTGTAATTTTATATACGCATAAGGTTTTTATTTTTTTATATGTATATAATTTGAAAATAAAAATTATATTTATGAAAAAATATTATATATAAAACTCTTTTGCATGAAGAGAAACACACAAAAAAAAAAAAAAAAGTTTATTAAAAAAATCTGAAAAAAAAAGAAAAAAGAATAGAACATGTGTTAATTGGGCTTAATGGCCCAACCCATAATCACATAATAAAACCTCCCCACCTTATCTCTATCTAACCCTAGCCGCTGCACTATCAATTCCTTGCCCCCTCCTCTGCGTTTAAATGTAAGCCATGTTATTTACTTTCTATCTGTTCAATTTTTGTTTAAATTGCATTTGTCCAAGACCTCAGCAAAATCAATTTTTTTTTAGCCAAAATTATTCTTTTTACCTTTCTAAACCCGAATCTGAACACAAAAAGCCTTAAAGCCTTACCAAATTCCCTAGATCGGAAAAAAAAAAACGGACTTGTGTTGTTTTTTTCGTATCTTTCTTTCTTCTTATTTTTTGTGGATATAATCATTTTTTAATTTTGTCAAAAAAAGTAATCATATTTTAATAAAAAAAACATTTTTTTTTTTTTTTTTCATTTTGAATAACAATGGTTGCATGTTTGTATTTGTGAAAATCACAATGAACCACTATAATATTGTAAAAATTACACTAGATAATTTTTTTTCTTAAAATCAATAACTTTCACTTTAATTTTATAAAATTTACCGTATATTCGTCCCATGAGTTTAGTTCAATTGATAAGACAAATGCATTATATATGCAGAGGGTTGGAGTTCGAATTTCAATCATCCCACTAAATTATTTGAAAAAAAAAAAAAACCATATATTCAAACATATTTTTTAATTTATTTATAGTAATGTGTTAATATTATGATGAGGTGCATTGAAAAGAGAAACTATAGAAGCATCAACTTTAATTTTCTAAATAACGGAAGTTATGTTAGCTTATAATGCAAGATCTGGATCTTCTCCTATCCGTTGGATTAAAATCCAACCGTTGAGATTGCACAGGAGAGAAGGCAGCAAAAAAAAAGGCAGAAGATGATCTGTTTCCCTCATATGCAAAGCACTGTAAAAAATCCTCTTTTCAATATTGAATTTATCTTTTATTTTCTTTTTTGGTATACTTAACTAGTTTCCCGAAGACACTGTTTAGCACGACCCAAGTTATATAAACAAAAACTTACTATATTATTCTCCAAGCAAATAAATAAATAATAAATAATAGGAACATTGCGGATAAAATGACCAGAGAGAGACTTACCACAATAAAGAAAGAGCAAGCTTTGAGCAGTTGGTGGCTCCTAGGGTTTATTCTACGTGGTTTTTTTCCTTCTTCTTCTTCTTTGTATTACAAATATAGTGAGTATAATATGTATATAGTGAGTGCATTACAATCGGGTAAGCGGGGTACTAAGGTACACGTACCCACATTCATACCCACTTAATTTTGTGGGTAATTACGCATGCCCATGTCATAATGCAGGTTTTTACCATACATGTTGTGGATTTTTTTTTGCTAATATATACTGAGTATGAGTTAATTGTCTTCCATACTTAATTTATTCCATGGTCACATCACTTATACATGTGGTTATAAGTTTGAGACACTTCTTCACTCATGTGAGAGCATCCACCACATCACAGGGTTAATATAGGGACTAAAACAATTAACGTTTAAAAGAATTTTTTTTTTAATAACATTAACGTTTAAAAGAATGAATGAGTAATTTGATTTTCCGCTACCTAGTGGTTTGCCCAATTATTTTTATAAAAAAAAAAAAATGCTTGTTTGTAGTTTGCTATATGCATGCTTTGTTTGTAGTTAGTGACTTAGTGTATGGTGATCAATTTGTGAAAATTTTGTCTCTTTTCTTGCTGTGAAAGCAAGTTTCTAAGATTAACATAAAGATAATGCAACTTCAATCTAATTTAATGTGGCTAGTCACCAATGTTTTAGGAGAATATCAGCATTCTAATTATCTCTAATCGGAGAAGGATCATAATTATCAAATACTTTACAATATATCTTATGAAAATAAAATTTTGTACAGCTTCTTAAAATCAATCAAATTGAAAGATGCAATCCTTTCTATTGCATAATTTTTCTAGCCTCTAGACTAGAATAAATGGTATGCGTTTTCAATTATTACACTTGTTGCCACAACATAATGATAATGATAGACAAATTCACATGAAAAGCCTCTCAATTCTCAAAAACTCAATAATGAGTTTTTTTTTGTCAATGATCACCTCACACAAACAAATTGAAGTACACCTTTGTTAAATTTGTTCAAGAGAAGAGTAGAATTTTCACATCCTTAAAAAAACAAAGGACCTATGAAGAACACTCTTAAACAAAATGTTGGCTCCTATTTTTTATATATAAATATGAGTATATGTATATGTGCAACAACATTACTTGCAATGCAAGCTACTGAGCGTGGAGCGAGTCACTGATGGCGCCGGCTTTATTCCCCAATTCAGAGAGGTTGGAGCCAACAGATCCACCACGGTGAAGACTAGCGGAAGACCTATGGAGTCGGCACCTAAAGGAGCCAACATGTGTGGTGGGTGAGCAGAGACAATTTGACCTTCCACTCGAAGCTTTCCTTGCTTCTGCCTTATGAGATGTTGGTGACACAAGCATGTGGGAGTGTTTCTTGAAAGCATTCATCATATCTAATTCTGGGATGTTTATATTCATCTTTGGTGGTTTTTTCTCCAAATTTGGGTCCATGTTTGTCTTTGTCCTTTGAAAGCTTTCCCTTCTAAGAAAGTAACAACAAAATAAGACCTTGTCTATATATGAAATAAAAATTTCTTGCCAATTTGACTAGAAAATAGATAAAATTCAACCGATAAATATAGGTATTTTTTTGCAAGGTTTTAAATCACGATCAGTGTTGCATCACAATCTTTGACATTACGAAGAATTGGAATTATATGCGGATTTGGTCTCAATTGTGGCTGCGAAAATATAAAAAACCTCGATGTACATCACAACTCAAATTGTGATCCCAGAGCTTTTTCTAAAATCTGTATGTACGTACGTATGTACAAATGTGTGTATGTGTGTACACATATATGTGTGTGTATGTATGTATTTAAATAGTGTATCATTAAACATGATTCATGTTTGGACATTAAAATAAGATATGACCTCAAACTACATGAAAAATACTTTTTTGTTTTTGTTTTAACCCTCCCGTTCTCAAGAGAAACAGTTGTGATAATCTAGCGTTTGTTTCCGTCAAGATTCAAACTTTGTTCACATGAAAAAGATATTGATTTTTATTGTGTTCTATTTTATGCATCATTTGCTTGTCAAACAAGAAATCACACATGTATCTATGACTGAAGCATAAGAATTATAATAACAAAACACCATCAAATTGTTTCTTAAAAGAATTGCATATATATAAAACATTACCTAGGTTTGTAAGAAGGCATGCAGAAATTATGTTTTTTGGCTGAAAATGGAGAGAGGGAGAGAGAGATTGAAGGTTTAGATATTGTCACCTGCCCACAAAGAAAGAAATAATGAAAATTCAATTTGGAAAAACTTACTAAGCGCTTAGTTAAGCTAAAATCTTGGGGGTGTAACAAACTTTGTTTTGCTATTTCAAGTATGTGGTATTTACCAAATCAACAATTTTTTACCACAAGTTTACAAAACACCAAATAAGGATGAAAGAAAGAGCAGGTCCATTATTGGAGTGCCACTCAATCAATCAATTTTGTTGGCATTTTAGTAATAACTATTCTAAGCTCTCTCAACTTTGTTAGTAAGGAGTATATACCATTGTGAAGAGACAATAATTTGATTATGACTGTTAATATATTTAATGTAGTTTTTTTTTTTTTTTTAAAAAAATTCTTGTGCATTAAAAAGAGTCTTGGGCAAAGTTAAAAGTTTACCGTCCATTTGGGTCCCACAAGGCTCGAGGAATTAGTCTCCGCAGTTGCGCGCATAGAATATCTAATTTACGGCAAAAAAAAAAGTATTGCATTAGGACAAAGGTCGAAATAGTGGTAGTCATTAATGATCATTGAATATGAAGCAACTAAAGCTATTACAAAACATGCCATAGGAAGGAGAGAAGAGAAGAATAAGATCATTTAAATTCAATGCTTTAGGGTTTAGGTAGCACAACCTATTACAACCAATGCATTCCTATTGAGACATTGAAAGTTGCTAAAAATGAAAAATCTTGATTTGGAAAAAATAAATACAAATAATGCAACTTATAGTATATAATTATGGACTTTTCCTATGTCCAAGAATGTCCAACATTTTTCCCATCAAATTACATGAAATTCCAACCACATTTTTTCTCTTTTCATCTTCCAAATCATTGCTACCATCTGAATCAACAAAACTTGTACAAAGATCTTCCTTTTTAACATTTTTCTTATTCAACACTATAACACTATTCCCCTCATCATCATTAATATCAACAACAATTGAATCACCTTCTTTTATTTCTTTCCTTAATATCTTTTCAGCCAATGTATCTTCCAAAAATCTTGCAATAGTCCTTCTCAATGGTCTTGCACCATAGCTAGGATTATATCCATGTTCAATCACATAATCTCTAAACCTACAAGTCAAAGAAAGATTTATATTTTTAACCTTTAACTTTTCACATACTTCTCTCAACATTATATTAGCAATATGTTTAACTTCAAATTTTGTTAGTTGTTTAAAAACAACTATCTCATCGAGTCGATTCAAAAACTCTGGTCTAAAATGAATCTTCAATTCCTCCATAACTAAATTCTTTTTATGATCAAATGAACCATCCTTATCATCATTCCCTTCAATGATGTTGTTACCAAGATTGCTTGTCATTATTATGACTGTATTTTTAAAGTCAATTGTTTGACCTTTTCCATCTGTGAGTCTTCCATCATCAAGAATTTGAAGCATTAAATTGAAAACATCTGAATGTGCTTTTTCAATCTCATCAAATAAAACAACTGCATGAGAATTTTTCCTAACAGCTTCTGTTAATTGACCGCCATCTTCGAAACCGTGATAGCCAGGAGGTGCTCCAATGAATCTAGATGCAGTATGTCTCTCCATGAACTCACTCATATCTAATCTTATCAATGAGTCTTTTGAGCCAAAATAGTTTGTCGCGAGTGCATTGGCTAATTCGGTTTTTCCTACGCCTGATGGACCGGTGAACATGAAGCTTGCAATAGGCCTTCTGCTGTCTCCTAGACCAACTCTAGCACGACGAATTGCTCGGCAGATTGTACTGATTCCTTCATCTTGACCGATAACTTGTTTGTGAAGAATGTCTTCTAAGTTAAGAAGGCTTTCGCCTTCTTCTCTCGATACATCACTTATTGGTACTCCAGTCCAAGATGAAACAACATATTGAATATCACACTTTTTCACACTAGGAGTAGAAGCATTTCCTTTCTTTTTGTTCTGTTTGAGAAAGATTCAACAAATATATATATCAAGTTCAATAAAAAGTATTCATTTGAGGATTATAGCACATATTAATTACCATGTCATACCTTTGAATGACATAGCTGAACATGGGATCCAGCTTCATCAATCAAGTCGATCGCCTTATCAGGTAAGAAACGATCGCTGAAATTACGTGCGTAAAAATCATATGCGAGAAACTAGAGATTCATTTTTGTAATACTATATGTTGCAGAATTGGAAGTAGTAATAATATTTTTTTTTTTTTGGTAAACCAAAGGTATCCTCCGCGCGCAACTGCAGAGACTAATCCCCTCGAGGTAACTGAGATCCATTTAAGGGGTTGACCTCTCCCAACAAATGTTTTTCCATACGCACCGGCCAGGGATCGAACCCAAGACCAAATGGTTAAGGGGCCCAAGCATCTACCACTTGTGCCACACTATGTTGGTAAGTAGTAATAATATTATAGCAACAAATGTTTACCTTAAATATTGTTGGGACAAATTTACAGCTGCAACAAGAGCTTCATCTGTATATTGAAGTTTATAATGCATCTCATATGTTCCGCGAAGGCCTTTAAGAATTTCGATGGTTTCTTCAACAGATGGTTCAACCACTTTAACCGGTTGAAATACTCTTTTTAAGGTCATATCATTCTCCATGTGCATTCTGTGCACATTCTCTGTTGTAGCAAATATGCACTATATACAAAGATTTTGCATTATTTACTATGTAAAACCAATTGCACTAATAAAATATATATAGCCGTGTCCGTGTCTATGTTTTTTACATTAGCGCGCGGTGTCCTTGTGTCCGTGTCCGAGTCCATGCTTCATAGCACTAATGTTTACAAAAAAAGTGAAATTTAAATCATCAAAGCGACAATTCTTACTTGAATTACACCTCTTTCAAGGGCATGTGTCAAAATGTATAAGAAATTGTGGGCACCGAATGTTGCTTTATCAAATAAGTGATGAACTTCTTTCGCAAAAAGTATAACATCACGACTTTGTTCAATTTCCTTAATTAATAACTGCATTCTTTCTTCAGAAGATCCTTGATTTGATATTACATATAAGAAGTTAGCCACATCTAATGTAATCACCTGAGAAACAAAATAAGTGATTATGCATAATCTTTCATCTCATGCAAATCAATAATACTAGTATATAATGAGTAAATAAGCACTTACGCTATAAACGCTTAAATATACTACGATGAACACTTACCTTTTTACCCTTGAGTTTTTCAGGAACATATCCTCTCAAAATTCTTTGAGCAAGACCTTCTATGATTGATCTTTTACCTACTCCTGGCTCTCCTACAAGGCAAGGATTGTTTTTCATCCTTCTACAAAGTATCTGAATTACGCGCTCCACTTGCTCTTCCCTTCCCACAAAAGGATGAAGTTTACCCTACGAAAAAGAACTTAACGAAATTAAAATGGAAACAACTTATTAACATGTCATAAACTATTTCCATACGTTCATGACGAACGGTTCATCCAAACATTCTAACAGGTGCTTATGCCAATAGTCGGTAGATAAATTCAAATAAGTCAATCCAAACAAATAATTTTTGATTTGTTTCATAAATTTGGTTCAAAATCATTGACTAAAACAAGAAAATCCTAAAAATCTAAATTCAATACCATACCTCTTGTGCCAATTTTGTCAGATTGGTTCCATATATCTCAAGGGTAGACTTTTGTTTAATCACATTTTCATCTTTTTTTGCACCTAAGTTAATCTGATTATTGTTTTGAGATAAAACAGGAACTTTAATCTGATTATTCTTAGAACCTTCAGCAGTAAAAACATCATTGACATTGTGAACATTTTCTTCAACTTGGCTTCCCATTTTATTCTTGGAACCTTGAGGAACATTTTCTTCAATTTGTCTAATTACCTGTTTCATATTTCAATGAAAATTCACTTCTAGATGCTCTCTATATTTGACACCAAGTTCAAAATAAATGCATTATGATGAGATATTATTAATTACCTGTTCTCTAATTTTGTTTACACTAGTACCTTGACTTTCAAGCAATTGAGTTACCACACCATTAGTCCCTTGAAGTAACCCCAAAAGTAGGTGCATTGTGTCAACATAATCATGACCTG
Organism: Trifolium fragiferum; assembly: GCA_954870985.1. NCBI lineage: Eukaryota > Viridiplantae > Streptophyta > Magnoliopsida > Fabales > Fabaceae > Trifolium > Trifolium fragiferum. The sequence continues at coordinate 8,887,599 of OX940794.1, forward strand.
AGGCATATTATTGAACACTATATGAAGAATCAAATCAAATCAAGTGGCTTTTATTTACTTTTTCTAGTCCCTTTGACTTCCCAAACAAAAGTGAATTTGAAAATAGTATTCATAGGTTAATATTACTGAATTTTAAAACGATTTCAAAATAAATAAAAGAGATAAATCAAACATATATTTTTAAAATTAGAAACTCCTTTGAATGAATCGCCAATTTAGACCTTAAAATCACAGGATACCATCGAATCGGTCTTTGAAGAAAATTTTAAAACGATCCATGAATTTGAAATATTTTCATAGTTTTTTGCTACTAACATAACATGCTAACAACCGGTCGATGTAATCCTATTAAAAAAGATAATATATTAGAAGTAGAACTAATCAAATCTATAATTTCAAAGCCTAAATTTTACTTGAAATTTTTTGGTTGGATTATATGTTTTGATTGGAGAAATACAAAAGAATAGAGTTAGAAAAGTTTGTAAGAATGAAATTACCTAGAGACTTTGCATATTTGAGTGATAAATCAAGAACATTGTTAGCATCATAGGTAAACCTTAAATCTTCACAAGACAAACCACTGCAACCACCACCTCTTCCAATCAATTTGTTTACATGTTCCCTACTAACATTAACATCAATTCCACAAGAATTAAGAATTTTTGCAGCCAACCCATTTGAATCAACAAGGATCCCAAGTAATATATGTTCTGTACTAATGTATTTATGTCCCCCAAATCTAGCTTCTGCTTGTGCAGCCAACACTACTTGTTTTGCACAATCTGTTAAATTCTCCAACATTTTTGTTACACCACACAACACTCAATTAAATTATGTTGACAATTTATTTTTTCTAAATCACCAAATTAATGTATTTATATTTTAGTTTTTTGTTTGTTATTTCTTTCACAAGCGATTATCACAATGAGGAATGGAAAATGCATGGAAGTCTCCATTTCCTTAGTTAACTTGATTATGAAACATATTTTTGTCACCTTGTTTACATGGTAAAGATCAATTGATATAGTTAACCTCATTGATAAAATTAAAAATAAAAACTATGTGGAGAATGGAGAGCCGGTCCTCGACAATTTAGGTTTTTTTAACAAGTATGTGGAGAATGGAGAGCCGGTCCTCGACAATTTAGAGGTCCGACCTTAAATATTAAAAGGTGGACCCTTTAATAAAAAAAAATCTAAATAATATAAATAACATAAAAAAACAGACATATTATTATAATCAATATCAACAAAAATTTATTCAAAGTACTTAAAAAAACCTTTATTCTAGCAGTGAGATGAAGAAGAAAAAACTACACATGTTTCTGTTTGCGGCAAAAAATAATTTTTATTCATTTTATTTTGTTTCTCTAAAACTTAAATTTAACCACTTTAAATTAGGCCAACAGAAATAAATTAAAAAAATTATTAAGACTTTTTATTTAATTATTCAAATCATTTAAAAGACTTACTATATATCATATAAATTATTTTTAAAATCCTTAAAAATTGGAGGTCCGGGGCCGTAGGACACTTTATACTCCTTAAGCCGGCCCTAGGTTAGTAGATACCATAGTGATTTATGTTAGTGCAATATATTTGGATTATCATATATTTGTAAGATTTTCAACTTTTCATCATAGCTTGTGCGATAATGAACAACTAGTCTAATTTGTTTGCGGCTAAAACATAGTTGTGTTCTTGTTAACGGGTTTCAAGGAAATTACCCTATTGAATATGAATCATAATTAAGATTAGTAATAATCACTTTTACATTCTTTTACATTAACATAGGCAAACACAAACCAATTTAAATTTTACTCACTTTTATTATAAAAGTAGACTTATGTTTGGTTTTAAAGGCGTATAATTAATTCTGACTTGTTTAGTTTTAAAAAAGTAGAATTGATTCTACTTGAAGATAGAAATCGTAACTTCTGATTCTAAAATTGGTTTTTATACTCAAATTTTTTGTTTAACTCATTTTTATAAGAATATATCTAAAACATAAATCATATTATCTTCAAATCAATTTTACCAAAATTATTTTTTCTACACCGCAAAACCAAACATATACTTAGATTATGAAATTAGATTTAAAATCAACAATTGAAAATGATAATTTAGTCCAAAGTAGGGAAAAATATAAATATTTATCAATATTATTCAGTACATTGATGATTACCTCACAATATTTAGATCTCGCAGGAAAATAAAAAATAAAGTGTACATCAAATTTACCATAAAAGGAAAATTTTTGAGCAGGCAACAAGCTAGTTTAAAAAAGTAATTGGGATTCACCCTTGAGAACTGTATAAGGATTAAGGACTTTAATTTTAATTTAAAAATTTTGGTTACTGGTGATCTCTTATGTACAAACTCACTCATGTAACCAAAGTGGGAAGAAAAAAAAACTTTGGGAGTATATTTTGTATATATTATGCATATATAAAAATTTAATTATATTATATTATATGGTGTTGGTTGTTGTGTTGACTTGTCTTATTGGTGCTACCTTTGTAATCCTTGTTTGCAAAGAGGGCAGCATGATATAATTTTCAGCCATTGATCAACACATTTTAGATGAAACATATGAGAACATGGCAATTGCCTAACTTCTTCTTTGTCTTTGTACTTTGCCAAGCATATGCAACATTCCTGTCATCACAACCAACAACACAAAATTTATCCATATATATTCATTTTTTTAAAAAGAGCATCCTTATTTAGTACAGTAAGAAATTTTTATATAAAAAAAAAAAACATTACTATTTAGTAAGAAATTTTTAAAAAGAGCATATTCATATTCTCTTTCTTATACACAAAAATTATTACTAAATAATATTTTCCTTTTAAAAATGATAATAATCACGGGAAAAAGTTTCTACAGTGAAAAATCTATATATGCAGTGAAATTTCAACCGTTCATTTAATAATGATTGAGTTGTTAGGATTTATATTGAACTTCCTGTAGTGAAAATCTTATGGGAGAAGATTCCATCCCTTAATTATGGAATTGAATTCCCTGCAGTTGAACTTTTTCGTACAATCGTTTTATAGTCGTCCGATCATGATCGAATGATTCAAACAAATGCAGTCAATAAGTGCAGTTTTGAAATCATGGTCATCCGATCTTGATCGAACAAATATAAATGGCTTGACTGCACAAAAATTTTATTCTTACATTCTCTCTCACTGTGGAAAATTTATAAATAAACTCTTGTATAACATGTCACATGTCGAAATTAAATTTAAGTAAAATCAATGTTGATTCTTCGTCGTCAAACTATCAGATAATATGTATGTATATATGTATGTATGAACTTACCGGCTCTTCGTGGATCAATCTTTCACTACATTGAGAATCATTGTTAAGATCTAAGTTGTTGGAGTGAGCCACTTTAAATTTCCAAGATAGAAGTTGTGAGATTTGATCATCAGATGCACCTTTAGAAGAGGAGCCAATGTTCATATTGTAACCAAGGAGTGTGCTAATGAGTGGCACACAACAACAAAGCAACAAAAAGAGAAGAAAAGGGAAAGAGTAACAAATTGCATTCCAAACAAGAAGGATTATGCAAATGACTTGGAGTTTTGGAGCTTGTTGTAATGTTCCAAAACGTGAATCAAATGACCAAACATTTCCCATCACAAACCATATTGCAAAGAAAAGCTCTAGTGAACTTCTGCATTTGCTCATCAAATGTGTGCTCCTATATACACTGCATAGCATAAAAGCAATTAAATTGAGTTATTTTCTTAATTAATCATTGTTATCATAAACAATTTTGAATAGATAGTACCACTTTGGTTTATTTCATAACTTTCTTTGAATTTTGATTTTAGTTTTCTTTATACCTCATATCAAAATCAACTCGACGCCGAATTTTGATAACACTTACTTACTTGTAACCTAAGTCGGGAATATTAAAGTGTTAGAAATGTGTGTTCGAAAAATATAACCCGAAATCAAACATGTTTTTGGACAATATATTTTATTCGAAAGTATACTTTTAAATGATACAAAATTCACATTTTGGGATGTGAAAAGTTCCTCTTATTATTATTGACCCGGTTGATTATGAATTTAGTTAGATAAAAACATAAATATAATTGGACCAAGTCAATGAATTGTTTGGTCTTGTATGACCCAATTTTGTTTTCTTGTAAGTTTACTTTACTTTTTCTCCTGAAAATCATGAGCCTATGATATCTTTGTATTTAAGGATCATGTTTTTTGTCTTCTACTTATTATTTACTTTTCTTTTTTTTTCTTATCATTTTTATTTTGAAAAAACCCAATTTATAAAATAATTATATTTCTATTGAAATCTTCTCTTTTTCAGTTGATATATTTAATTTGAATTTAAAGAGTTTTTTTTTTATAAAAAAACGGCAATTTGGTATGCCATATGGCCTTCTGCACCTTTCTCATGTGTCTTATCTTTGGGCACCTAGGCCCACTTCAACTATAGGAAGGGATTGGTACAAATAATAAAATAATATTTTTCCTATTTTTAGCAGTCACATATCTTTCTATTGATTTACTATAATAAATCAAATTCAATTCAAGAAGACAATTATTAGATTCTTTAACACATAAGAAAAGATTCTTTAATGCACAACAGAAGATTCAATCTTGAAAGTTCTATATAGCCTAACATGACATCATATAATCTCTTAATTTTAGTCCTTATATTAAAAAAAAAAAAATCAATTTTAATCTTTATTTTTATTTTTTATAGACCAAATTAAAAAAAAAAAAAAACAATTTATAAAAATAAAATAAATATATAAATTAAGTACCTGTTTTCTTCATTGGTTGTTTGGTTTTCAATATCAGAATCACTTTGAATGACATTAATTTGATGATAGCGACCATAAAGTAACAACAAATTAAGAACACATCCAATGTCATAACCTACTATCCACACCCTCATAGGCCAAAGAGGTTTTTCATTCTTTGAAATTGCCAAAGTAAATGTTGTGCTTATTATCTGAACCAACAAAGCAATCAATTCCAACATCATCCAAGTACTAGAATTAAAAGGATTAGAACCAAGATTTGATCTTGGTCCATTTTGGTAATGAAATACTCTTCTTAAAAAAGTGAACCATCTTGATCTTGATATTCTCATAGCCATTCTAGTCAAAAATGAAGGTTGAACAACTTGAGATGATGATGATGATAATAAGGTAGTTGTTGGTGGTGGTTGAGACATGTTTTGTACCATGCTGTTTTCTCCTATTGCATAATTTGAAGAAAATGAAACCATGTTGCTTCAAGCTCAAAAATTGAAAATTTATCAAAATTTGAAGTGACCCTTTTTCTTCTATATCATCAAAATTTCTCCAAAAATATTGAAAAAGTATTTTCTCATAGCTTCATACCAAGTCTTCTTTGCTTCCTAAAACAAAACATAGAATTAATAATTATATAAAAAAAATTAAAAAAGTCCTAAGAAATAATTCAAAAAAAAAAAAACACACAAGAAATTTCAATATGTTTAGTCCAAAAATAAAATAAAATTCAATATGCATAAATTTAAAATACCTTAAAATATAAGGCACATGAAAAAGAACTCAAATTGAAGCAACCCAATTAGAAGATATGCAACAAACACAAAAACTTGGCAATAAAAAATCAAACTTGTGTGACAAAGAAAGGATTGAATTTTGGTGAATATGAAGAGAGATATATGTATATAGAATTTATGAAGAGAAGGTGAAGATTGGTATGATGGGTATGTCAAAGAAGGTAAAGTTAGATTCTCAGAGGGTGACCAAAAATGGACACATGAACTTAACTTTGCTTTGATTATAAGAGACTCTCACTCACAAGTTTGTTTTGTTTGGAGGGAAGTTAACGGTTTGCCAACTTCATCTATTAAGAAAGAGTTGTTCAAAAAGCTATTTTCAGAGTTTAAACTTCAATTTCACAACCTTTTTTTTTCTTTCATAAAATTAGTACCAACGCAAAGATCTTTATTTATACTATTTTTTTAGAAAATAAAATAGAGTTTATAGTTTTTGTCTCTTTGCTTTAAAGTGGATAAGACTTAAACTATTTAAGGTCTAATGTTTGTGTATATCTACAAAAGTGCACACTTTTTTGTTTGAAAAAAAAAACTAAAAATCACAAACTTCTTTGTAGATTAACAATAAGTATTATCGAGAATAACTTTTTATCAAATTTTACTTATTTCGTAATCGGACTCTGAATCATGCGATTCTTTTGTTCATACAAATATAGAAAATTGTTTGGTGTGTTGACCACAATCGACATAGAATAATTGTATACTTTAATAATAAAAAAAGTGATTAATTTGAATTGTGGCGGGTACAGTTGCTTTAGAGATTTGTGGTGTGGTAAGAGTTGCCGACCTAATCCAACCAGCAGCAAAAATGTGTTTCATGTCATGCTTGTGGGTCATCTTCTGCGTGTTACAATTTTGTAGCATATAAATTTGATTAGTCACACTAATTACACTTTGTGGGGTAGCTTTGTTTTAACCTTTTGTGATTACTATTTTTTAAGTGAAGCTTAAGACCGACATCAGATCAGGTTGGTGTTGTTAGTTAAGTTTAGTTGCACAATTCTTTTGATTCATACTCAGCACACCATGATTGAGACAGTTTCATCTTCTTTTAATTTTTTTCCCCTAATCTCACACATACATATTTTTATTTTTTAGAAACACATATATATATTGATTATGAGAACACGCGTTTTCATGTTTAGCTATTTTACTTAAAGCAGCTTTAAGAGTTATCCGTTTTACAAGAAAACTCTCAACCCTCGGTTCACAAGTAAAAAAATTATAGTCAAGTCCACACAAACATTTTTCACTCCTACCATCTATATACCAAAACATTCGATGGGCGGAGTGTTAATTTTTCTTCTTGTGGACTAGTTAAAAAGTATATCTCTGATCAGGTCATATTTTTATTTGAAACTTGTAAGCTCCATACAATGAGTTGTATGTTCCCAAAAAATATCTAGGCACACCTTACAACAAACAAGACAAACTTCATCATTAAAAAATAATATAATCATGAGACAGTTTCTATAGATAGTACGATACTTTATCAAGGACGTGTGTTGGCCTAACTCATCGATGGAGATACGTAGAAGAAAATCCTGAGTAGGTGTTGCTTTCATACACCCAAAAACTATTGTTTGCCTTGTAATCATGTCAAAATCAACCGCCATGTCCTCAACAATTTTATCAAAAAGGACACTCATCTAAACATATTGAGTTTTAGGGAAGACGATGTCTTTGCTAGCAAAATTGCTAAATTCAAAAGTCGAAATTGTATCACGAAAATAATCCAAACTCTAAAACATTGTAAAAATCATAATTCATACCACATACTTCATTGTCTCTCAATATATGATCTTGCAACACCCAAGATTGGGCTCTAAAAGCCACAAAAACATATGAGTAAGTATTTAGTGCAGAGTACAAACTCAACCCCCCAAACTTAATAAGTAAATAAGACCAAAAAAAAGACTTCCCCCAACCATAATGTTTTCGATTGCCGCTTGTAACTCTATCACACAAAACAATTGTCTCCTCTATATAAATTGGTTGGCACGTCCTAAGACCAAAAAATATCTCTATTATCCGTTCTACCCCATCTTTTGAAATTGAAAAAACTTAAAACTCATTTAAGTCAAATTTTTCCTGTCAAAATTGGGAGATGGGTTTGGACAGATACCGAAGGACATATGTTTTGTTGCCATATCTTATCTAAGACCAGACATGTAAAATGCAATCAAATGGTTAAATGGTATTGGTGGCCTGATAGAAGATAATTCAAGTTATCATAGATAAGCTCTTATATTGTCTTAGATGATAATATAATAATTAATCTCCAACGATACACACATGATTTTGTAATATCTCATCAAAATCAATACTCTTAATAACAAATGAAAAATTCAACTTATTACTGAAACTCAAATCAAAAGCTAAATTTTATTTTTGAAAATTTTAAATCAGAAAAGTAAAAATGATTCCAAACAGGTCTTAATTGATTGTTAATGGAGCCTACGTTGACAACGTTTGCATAAAGTGGTGCTTATTTGGTTGAACATGACATTGCTAAAAAAGGAAATTAACTACTCACATTAACAATAATTACAGTGCATAATGCATCATGATTTCTTCAAATATATCATGATATTCTTTAATTAGAGTGCACATCACTTGATATTACGATTGATTTACGGCTTCTAACACAACTAGTACTGGTTTCTCACACTATTGAGATCATAACCAATTGAAAGTGACCATCTAATTCATGCAATTGGATTTGGAACATTTGTGAACTAAAATTATGATGATCACAATTTCTTTTCCAGCCCCTCGTGTTTCTTTTATACCTCTTAAAAATTTGATTTTGCCTTTAATAAAAATTTCGGTTCGCAGAAACCGAAATTTTTTTAGCTTAAATTTCAGAAAATTTCGGTTTCTAAAAACCAAAGTTGTATTTCAAGGCAAAAAAAATTTCGGTTTATAGAAACCAAAGTTTTTCGTAAGGGCAAAATAGAAAACTCGGGGGTAAAAAAAAACGTGGGGGAATGAAAAAAAAAACTTCTATGATGATACGTGCAATGGAAGACTAAAAGTACCTATTAACAAATATCATTATTGTGAAGAAAAATTTGAAACATTTAATCATAAAAAGTTGGAGAGATAAGGGTTATTACCTCAAAAAAAAATTATAGATTAAACTCTCACCCCATAGTCCCTAATATTTCTAATCATTTAATAAGAAAAATATATATTTAAGGAGTACTCCAATCCGAAACAGTTGTCAAACAAATTATACACTGCAATTAAGATTGTCAAAACTGAATTTTTATCTTAACTCGTTTTGATTAGGTAAACTCGACACGTAAAATCGTATGAGTTTATCAAAAATTAAAATAATATGAAAATTATTATATACATAACATATATACTAATCAATAATATAATACTATAAAAACGTCAACATTTTAAAATATTAACTTAATTATAAAATCAAGATATATCAAATCACCGTATAAAATAATAAAAAAGTTAAAAAAAACTATAAAAACCACTAGAATTACTCTCTTCAAAATTTTAATTCTCATCACATGAATATGACATACTATATATTACCAATTATCAATGTTAGACATTAAATTCTCTTGCAACATTTTTATTATTTTTAAAAAACAGCTGATATCAATTAGTAGTTAGTAATTAATATTGTTAATTTTTGCTGTTATGAGTGGGAATCCAACTTCTGACCTTCTTATAACTTCATTCTCTAAATCATCCCACGATAGCTATCAAATCATCCTTATAAGTCCCCCAACATTTTATTATTATTAGTAGTAATAGTAGTAGTAAGTGTTTTTAGCATCTGACATCAGTCAAACGTAATAGGTATTGGGGCATTGGTTAACCATACCCAAAAAAAGATATAAAAAGATAAAGTTAAGGTCAAAAAAATTATTTTAATATGTTGAATGCACAAATTATAAGATGAAATTTCTATATTTGTATGCTTAACTAGTATCCTCAGGACACTGTTTAGCATTTTCCTATCAATCTACAGTTCAACACAAAATTCCATAATAATTACTTTAAACATGACAAGGTTTAAGCTCATTTTGTCAAGAACTACTACTAAATTAGCTTCTTGAATCAATCAAACGTAATAGGTCAACATCCTGTAATTAATTTGATAGAAAGTAGGCCTAACTGAAATGATAGCAAAGGTTCGATCGTATTTTTAAAACATATTAAAAATTGACAGGGAAAGAAAATTGGCCAGGGATGTAGTATTGTTATTAAACAAAGCTTTGGTTTATACATCATTTTCTTATATAACAAAATTTCAGATAATGTTGTATCCAAAAAATAATAATTTCAGATAATATTCTTCTTGGTTACAAACAAATATTTCAAATCAAATGATGGAGAATAATAATCTAAATTCATGCAAAATATTTATAGGTATTAGTCATACTCATGATGTGTTGTCAATTCATGAATGGTTTACATGTTTAATAACATAATTAAAAAATCAATTTAGTCAATTTTAAAATTCATAATAAAAATTTAAATTATAGGGACGTGACTTCCATACGTGGGGTATCAAAACAATTTGGGACGTAAGTTGCTTGAACAACTAGAATACACAACCTTGAGCTATTGTTTATTAATTAAGTGGTACTGATAGGAAAAACATATATAATTAACAAACAAAAATTGTAGGTTTGGCTTTGTTTGTGGCGTATTTGACTCAAATTTGACCATATTAGTTGCACCCAAAAAAGTTGGAAAATACCACAAAATAAAATAAAATTGGCCCTATTATACGAACCAATCCAAACAGAAAACCGCAAAAAGCCGCACGATTTGATTTGATTTGCAGTTTTCATTTCAGAAAACCGAACAAAACCAAACTACAATACTTAACTTAATTCTATCAACTAGTAATAATCAACTTATTATCTAGTCCAACTTAGCAAACCGGCATCAACGATAGTATTCGCCCCGGTATGTGCAGGACTGGCAGGTGAATTTCTTATTGTACTTATTTTGCTTAGCTTATGTACTACATGTATGCAGTCTTTACTCAACTTTAAACTTGAGCTATGCCTAACTTGGTAGGGTCAAAGGATACATAGACAAACCACACCTAACTTTCTTAGGTTAACAAGTTCTAAAATAAGTGCTAAGCTCTCTATTGGTGTTCTTGTCATTGTTTGTGATATAGAATTACTCACTGTTGTCATATAGCGCAATTGTGTAGCAGAATTTTAACAAACTGCTATTTTTCTGCAATACGAAATTTAGTACACACTAGAAAGTGTTTTCAAATAGAGGCTATAGCATTGTTGTGTAGTAACGGAATTTGAACAAACCGCTACTTTTCCGAACTGTGATTGATAGCAGCATTGGATTTACCACCCAGTCGCCTCCTTTAGAAGATCATAAGATTCAGAAGTCAAGAACTTCATCCACTCTCTAATATGAATAGTATCTATCTATACACATGCATATATTGGCTTTCTTCTACCTTAATCATGCATTCATTCTACAGTCTGCCACTCTCAAGAGTTTTGTTTTTCTCTTGTAAATACTGTTTTTCAGCTGTAGTGCTACACTGAGTAATTTCACCTCAAGGCTGCAAGAGATGTGGTGATTGCCTCAGCAACATGCAAACAATGGAGAATTGCATGCTGCAAACACCACCACACACTCTCTTTCAGCTCGAACGATTGGTGTTTGTTCGTGATTTGACAACACTGTCAACACCTGTTTCGAGATTTTTATCACACAGACCATTTTTCAGACCTCAGGGTTGCAGTCCCTTTCCATTTTGATGGAAGATGTTGATGAATTCTCACCTTATGTACACCAAGGAAACTCTGAGGCAGTTGTTCTATAACCAGTTATTGCAGCCGTGCAATGCATGGGCAAGAATTTGTTTATGCAAAACCATAGCACTTGTAAGATGAATTTGCCATGTTGCTGCCCCATGGAGATGAGCACTACCACGAGTTTCAAGTAATACATTAACTGTATAAATCTGTATAGTCATTCCATTTGCGATCTAAAGGTTGCTCACAGTCAGTTGAAATGAGTAATATTAAAAGGAGAAAACTTACAAACAGTACCTTACATACTGTTTGTCCTGTTCGCCAATAATAACATTACAAGTGGATTAAAATAATCCATGTCAGACGCAACTCTGTTAAGTACACTAAAACACGTTAATCGTTAATTTTTCTCCAGCATCGTTAACTTCTCTTTAGTTTTCTGGAAAGCATGCTAACCTTTATCAAACAAATCCAAACAAAACAAAATCAAAATCAATCTCTTTAGACCTATGTAAAATTACAAGAGATTCTCTGTAAAATTACAACCTCATTTCACCCTTTTACTCCCTTATTGGACGTGTACAAAGGACAAGAATTGTTATTGCTTTCCGTCGCCATAACACCGACCAAGCACATAACCAACATTGCTTTTTGCCACCGTGCATGAGATTGAGGAGAAAATCTGATCCATCTTTCAACACAATATGACATGGTTACAGAAACATATGAATTAGTTTCACCCACCCATCCTGATTGAACAGCGCATAGAAAAAACAAGGTAGGATTTTCATGCACCTGTTTTGTTTGGTCCACCGGAAAACTGCTCACCCATACACTTCCACTTGTATGCAGTTGTAAACTGGGAATCGAACATGAGAGATAGGAATGGTGGTAGGTATAACTTAAGAGATAGTGATGAAACAAAAGGTAACTAGCGTGCCTAATTTTTTCTTAAAAGTTAACGGCGAGTTTTTAATCCGTTTGCTGACATGTGAAAAAATACGTGTTCTATTTTGATTGAAAACAGCACCAACAGGACCTAAGTTTTGTCCGTTTTGGTCGTATCTCTTGTCAGTTTGGGATCTCAACATACCTCCTCATGCCCAACACTAGAGATCTAGAGCATGAATAAATAACAACACTCGCTCAAGCCTAGAATTAGAAGTCTTGAGTGTGGACAAAAACGAGCTTGGGATTAGAACTCTGTAGTGTGGACAAATTCAGGTGGCCTAATAACAGATATAGAATAAGCTCTTATACCATCTTAAAACTTTGGGCAGGTTTGATGCTACCTTGAAAGCTAGCTCCAGATTTGATGATTGTTCAAAGCCTTTTAAGGACTATTTAGATCATATCTCTCGTAGAAATTGGATCTTGTCAATCACCGCCAACATTTTTATTTTCATGTTACTGAAAATTCTCCTCAAAATAACCAGCAAAAACTTTAACTGAAGGAAAAAAAAGGCGGGGAATGAAATCCCATGAGTGCATGAAGTGAATAAATCAATTCCTGCCCCAAATAATTGTATCACAAATTTTGTTTTTCTTTTCCCCTTTTTCAGTTGTTAAATTGTAAAACCACAATATTATTAGCAGAATATGAATATCAGTATCACATACATATCAATTTAGGCTTAGAAATGATAGTCAAACAACCTTATCAAAGATTATGTGCCATTCAAAAAAAAAAAAAAAACCTTATCAAAGAAACCGTACCCGCCACCCTTGGCAAAGGCACTTGAAGGCGTGGAACTGCATATAACAGTGAAAGAAACAAGGATTGCAAGGATGTAACAGCTAGCTTAGAAAACACCACTCTACAACGAGATCCACATCCACACACAATAATCAGCAAGAGACTAATTTCACTACCTGGTCGGAGGCGCAGATGGTTTAAAATCAGAATTCTCCTCAAGAACCAAATCAAGCCTATCGATTTGCACAATGATTGGCTCTATCTGTACATTGCTCACCGACAGTAGCTAAAAGGAGAAATTGGACTCGGTCGATCAAAAAGTATAAAACCTCCAATAAAAAATAAGCAGAAGGTGGAATAAGAAAAAATCAAATACTTAAGATAACAACATTGTAAGTTGCTACTCCTAGTAATCACGGGATCGAAGAGATTCTGATGGATCATGGATCTCATATGAGAATACAAAGGAAAAATCCTTAGAATTCATATTGAATGGTTAGATGTTCATAATGATTCATACAGGATCATGGAAGAAATAAATTATAGTGGACATCTCTTACATTATGAATCAAATTATCAATATCTTATTTACATCAGCATCCAACCTTTACATTATGAGTAAGATATTCATGTTTCCTTTAGAGTCAATGAGGCATACCAACTTTTCAAAAATTCATGGAACAAATAATTTAAATGATTCATTTCAAATCATTGAGACATCTCATGTTCTATCTCAAGCAACAATTCTCAATCTAGGATTGCAGTAAGAATCATAAAAGACACAATAGATTCATCCATTAGTATATTTTAAAGGAATAAAATTTCACTGCCATTTAAGATAACATCCAACTTCCAAATTATGTGTAGTGTTCACAATGTTTTCTTTAGGATCATCAAAGCATCCAAATACTTGAAACATTTATGGAACAAATTTAATCCATGTTTCAGTTTAGGTCATGGAGACATCCCATATTCCATCTCGCAGCGGCAATTCTCCGTCTATATTTGTATTCAGGGTCATTAAATCATTACAAATCCATCCCTTCTATTATTAATGAATAAAATTCAATTCATATAATATAACATTGAAGGCATCAGGCAACTTTTAAATTATAAGTAAATTGACAATGCTTCCTTTAGTGTCGTTGAAGCAATCCAAATATTTGAAACATTTATAAAATAAATAATATCCATGATTCATCGAGGAATCCCATATTTAATCTCACGGAGGCAGTACACATTCTACAATTGTATTTAGGAGCATTATATCTCAACGAATCCATCTCTTATATTATGAATGAATAACTTTAACTCGTATCAATATCTCATTGAAGGGCATCATAGATCTTTTATATTGTGAAGAAAGTATTCATAATGTTTCTTTAGGGTTGGTGAGACAACAAAATACTAACAACATTTTATGGAATATGTAATATATAATATCCATGTTTCATTTCAGATCATCGAGGCATCCAATAATCCATCTCACGGCGGAAATTCAGAATCAATCCATATATTAATAAATGAATAAAATTCAATTCAATTCATATCAACACAACATCAAAGGCATCTAACGATATGAAGAAGGTAACTTTTCTTTAGGGTCAACGAGGCATCCAATCCATATACTAACACCATCTTATTGAATAGATAATATATGTGATTCGTTTCAGGTCATCGAGGCATCCACTAATCCATCCCTTATATTATGAATGAATCAAATTCAATTCATAACAGCATAGCATTGAAGGCATCATGCAACTTATGCAATTTTTACATTATGAGTGAAGAGTTCAAAATGTTTTTCTACGGTCATTGAGGCATCCAAATAATAGCAACAGCTTGTATAACAAATAATATTCATTGATTCCTTTTGGGTCATCGAGGCATCCAATAATCCATCCCTTATATTTTGAATGAATGAAATTCAATTCATATCAATATTGTATCGAAGGCATAAGGCAACTTTTACATTATGATTAAAGGGTTCATAATGTTTTTTTTACAGTCAATGAGACATCCAAAATACTAGCAACATTTTATTTTATATAAAACAAATAACAAATAATACTCATTGATTCCTTTCGGGTCATCAAGACATCCAATAATCCATCCCTTATATTATGAATGAATCAAATTCAATTCATATCGATATCGTATCGCAGGCATCAAGCAACTTTTACATGAGTAAAGAGTTCATAATGTTTTTTAACAGTCAATGAGACACCCAAATACTAGCAACAATTTATATAACAAATAATATTTATTGATTCCTTTCGGGTCATCAAGGCATCCAATAATCCACCCCTTATATTATGAATGAATCAAATTAAATTCATATCAATATCGCATCGAAGGCATCAGGCATCCAATAAGTCATCCTTTATATTATGAATGAATCAAACTCAATTCATATCAATATTGCATCGAAGGCATCAGGCAACTTTTACGTTATGAGTAAAAAGTTCATATCGTTTTTTAACGGTCAATGAGGAATTCAAATACTAGCAACAATTTATATAACAAATAATATTCATCGATTCCTTTTGGGTCATGAAGGCATCCAATAATCCATCCCTTATATTATGAATGAAACAAATTAAATTCATATCAATATTGTATCGAAGGCATCAGGCATCCAATAATCCATAATCCATCCCTTATATTTATGAATTAATCAAATTCAATTCATATCAATATCGCATCGAAGGCATCGGGCAACTTTTACATTATGAGTAAAGAGTTCATAATGTTTCTTAACGGTCAATGAGGCATCCAAATAACCATTTATATAACAAATAATATTCATTGATTCCTTTTGGGTCATCGAGGCATCCAATAATCCATCCCTTATATTATGAATGAATCAATTTCAATTCATATCAATATCGTATCGAAGGCATCAGGCATCCAATAATCCATAATCCATCCCTTATATTTATGAATGAATCAAATTCAATTCATATCAATATCGTATCGAAGGCATCAGGCATCCAATAATCCATAATCCATCCCTTATATTTATGAATGAATCAAATTCAATTCATATCAATATCGCATCGAAGGCATCGGGAAACTTTTACATTATGAGTAAAGAGTTCATAATGTTTCTTAACGGTCAATGAGGCATCCAAATACTAGCAACCATTTATATAACAAATAATATTCATTGATTCTTTTTGGGTCATCGAGGCATCCAATAATCCATCCCTTATATTATGAATGAATCAATTTCAATTCATATTGATATGGCATCGAAGGCATCAGACAACTTTTACATTATGAGTAAAGTGTTCATAATGTTTTTACTGTCAATGAGCCTTACAAATACTAGCAACAGTTTATTTAACAAATAATATTCATCGATTAATTTTGGGTCATTGAAGCAGCAGTCTCAAAATTTAGCCTCATATTTTATCTCGCACTTTACATGAACAATTCACAGCAAAGAATTCAATTCGGTACATAAAAAATATCATCCAACTTGTACATTATGATTAATGTTCCCATGGTATTTTCTTCCAAATGTTTTAAAATTTAGGCTCATATAATGCAGAAAAAATATTTCATTTTATCGTGTGTCGGAATATTATAGGATTTTCTAGCAAAAACATAAAATCTCATAGATTTGTATACCCCGGTTAAATTTTCGACTCACAAAATGGCAAGTTCTTTATTAAAAAAAAGCAGAAGATTGAAGCATCTTGAATCAAGAATGAAAAAATTGGTAATCCAACAGCAGAAGATTGAAATAGGTATAGTCGAAAGGGAAAATCTTATGTATCGAAATTCCAAAATACAACTAAAAAATTGAATTTCTATTACCTGAGCAAATAAATATATTTCTTTTCAAAACTCAGTGCACGTTTGAACCCTTATCGCTGCAATCTTCAAAGAGGAACACAAATTTGCAACACTGCACGAATTTGAAGATGCTTCATTTCGGGTCATCGAGGCATCCAATAATCCATCTGATGGCGGAAATTCAGAATCAATCCTTATATTATAAATGAATAAATTCAATTCATATCACACAACATGAAAGGCATCAAACGACTTACATCATGAAGAAAATAACTTTTCTTTAGGGTCAATGAGGCATCCAAATACTAACACCATTTTATTGAATAAATATTTGTGATTTGTTTCAGGTCATCCAGGCCTCCAATAATCCATCCCTTATATTATGAATGAATCAAATTAAATTCATATCAACATTGCATTGAAGGCATCATACAACTTTTACATTATGAGTGAAGAGATGATAATGTTTTTCTACAGTCATTGAGGCATCCAAATATTAGCAACAGTTTGTATAACAAATAATATTCATTGATTCCTTTTGGGTCATCGAGGCATCCAATATTCCATCACTTATATTTTGAATGAACGAAATTCAATTCATATCAATATTGTATCGAGGCAACTTATAGATTACGACTGAAGAGTTCATAATGTTTTTTAATGGTCAATGAGACATCCAAATACTACCAACAATTTTATCTCGCAGTATAGAATTGCATTCAAGTCATAAAATCTCGATAGATACTATCCTTATTTATATTGTGAATACAATTTCACACTCATAATGGATTTAAAGCATTGTAAATTATTACATTATAAAAAAAGCAGAAGATTGAAGCATCTTGAATCAAGAGTGAAAAAATTGGTAATCCAACAGCAGAAGATTGAAAAAGGTACCAACTATAAAACGACGGGAAAAAACTTTTGTAACGAAATTCCAAAATTACAATCAAAAGATCGAATTTTTATTACCTGAGCAAATAAATAGATTGCTTTTCAAAACTCATCGCACGTTTGAACCCTTATCGCTGCAATCTTCGAAGAGGAACACAAATTTGTAACACTGCACGAATTTGAAGATGCCACACAAGTTTTAGAGAAGATCGATAGACATGATTTAGGGTTTAGAGATCGTAACTCTAATCTTGATTTTTAGGGTTTCTCTTCAGAACGCCGATGAAGAAAAATTTAAAATTCGGTAGCGCTAAGAACGGCAAACGGAATGAATTAGGGTATGCTATTTATTAGAAAAATTAGGGTGCACTAAAAAGTGTGATATTGAGCTTTTTTTTTTTATGGAATGGTTGGCCTCGGGCCCAAATATGATTTGTCTTTATTTTGCCTAAGTTAAAATTAAGACGTAAGACACCGAAATGAAATTCTCTCCCGTACATTCTCAATAGAAATTGATTACGTGACATTCAAATCAGTGTTTTTTTTCTATTTTTTCTAACTCATTATTAAAAAAAAGTGGTTGAATATATAATATAATTATGCACATCTACATTACAACTGAATTAAGCATATATTCTCAAAGCTATTATTAAAAAAATGTTGTTGGGTATATATAATTAAATTAATCGGATATAGTTATTCACATCTACAGTACAACTGAGTTAAGAAATCTCTATCTTTATCATTATATATATATAACGATATTCTCACGGAGCTTTCACGTGCATATATCTCTATCTCTATAATATATATACATTATGATATTTCTACAGAGTTCTCTCGTGCATTCTCAATAAAAATTGTTTATCTGACATTCAATTAGATTTTCTCTAATTATTATTTTTAGAGCATTGCTATTTAGTAAGAATTATTTTAGAGAAGAAATGCAAGAATAACACATGGCATTATCTTATAGGATGATGTAATTTTAATCTCCTCTTTTAGTGGAAATCATGGGGGTAGTTGATGTAAACAAATGTGGAGATTTATTCTTGCAATTCTTCTCCATATAGATTTTCTTACTAAATAGCATTTTCCTTATTTTTATTTTTTGTATAAAAAATATTATATTTTGTTTAGATATGCTAGAATTTTTTTAGAAACTTTGATATTATATTTTTTTAGAAATTCTAATATTATATTTTTTTTTGTATAAACTCTAATATTATATTTTTTTATAGAAAATTTAATACTACCTCCTACATAAATTGTGGAGGAAAACGTTCATGGTTGTGTTCATCATATACAATTTTAGAAGAAGAATTTTAACAGCTGTAATAATTACGGGTTGTACTTGCACATTCAAGGACCAAAATCGTTATTTCTCCTATTTTTTACTATATTTTTTTATAGAAACTCTAGTATTATATTTTAATTTTGTAAAATTGAAATAGCGAGCTATTCTTCGCTTTCTTTTGCCTCTTTTCTAACCTCCATTCACAATTTGTCTGAGCCATCTTCCTATAAAGAATCTATTCTTGATCCTCTTTGGCAGCAGGCTATGGCAGAGGAACTTGCTGCTTTGCATAAGACAAATACGTGAGATTTAGTTCCTCTTCCACAATAAAAACGTATTATTGGGTCTCGTGGGGTATATAAGATCAAAACCAAATATGTTGTTCTATAATGTGAAGACTCTGAGGCAAGGAAACACTGAGGCAGTTGTTCTATAATGTGAAGACTCTGGCTAATGTTAACATTTTTGAAATATGTGGTAGATACAAGATGGAAGGAAATACTTGATTTGGCTCATAATTATGTTGTTAGGGTTGAGCCTAATTATGAGAGGTTCCCTTGTTTAAAATCTCTTTCGTTGAGTTATGTCAGCATATCTCCGAGTTGGATCTGAATCTTTTGATGTATGCTTATCCAAGGATTGAAGCTTCGAAGCTTGTTAATTCGGAGATTGCAATGTTTGATGCACAAGTGACTGTTGAATTGAGTAGCTCGATGCTGAACAGTATTTATGTTGAAGCAATAAGTTTATATTGAAGGCTGAGGTTTTTGAACTTATTGGCAAAGGGACTTTGATGAATTTCAGGATTGACAATATTAGTGCTATACATCTTGATAATGGTGAGATTGTTGAGAATCTTGAGAGGGTGGGTATCAGCAATTTCAAAATTTTATGACCAAAATTTTACCAGATGATTTCGAGATCGTCGAATTTGAAGAGGCTTAGGCTTTGGGATGTGATGTTTGGTGATGAGGATGAGGTTGTGGATTTCAAAACTATTGCTACTTGCTTTTGACAACCGAGTCATTTATCTTTGAGTTATGATGCGAGAGATGGATTTCTTCACTATAGTTTACAAGGATCTTCTCATCTTGAGAATATTGTCGTCTTGGAGCTTGGGTGGAATGTGATTAATGATCTTTTCCCCTAGCGGATTGAGGGGCTGCTTAAGCGATGTCTTATTCTCAAGAAGTTAGTCATTCACGGTGTTGTTTCCGTGGCGAATTCTGATGAAGAATGCAATATGTTAACCAATTTCATGGTTGAGCTGATGAGGAGATACATACACAGATGTTGATCCTCATTTTAAATTTGAATAGGATTGTTCTTCTAAATGCCTTGATATGCTTTCTTTCAAGTTGAAACTATATATAAAAACTTGTTTCACCAAGCTACTATGCATTTTTTGTGTAGACTTTTGGAATAGCATTACTGATCCTTTTCACATACTCCCCTCACATTAGGATATCAAAAAAGCTACTACATTGATTACAAATTCTACTTTATTTTTAGTGTATAATTTTGCTGTTTTAGGTTCAATTCAAAATTCTAACTACTTCCTTTTTATAAAAAAACAAAATAAAAAATTAACTTTATACTTATCATAAAAATAAATTATTTCTACCTTCTGGGGTGCTTTGCCATTGATTGGGTGTCATAAAAATAAATTATTTCTACCTTCTTGAGGTTCACAAAAGGGGAGGCTATTGCTTTGCAACATGCTATGAAGTTTGGGATTACACAATGTTATTTTTGAAATCGATTTGAAAATTCTATTTGATGCAATTAAGTCTCAAGAGTCTTGTTACATTCTAAGGTCAAATTTATTTGTCATCAGGCGAACATGGCGGTTCCTAGTTTAGCTAAAGCGGACAATTCTAATGTTCGTCGACAAGTTTACAATTTGGCTCCTTCTTGTATTCAATCAGCTTTGATTAATGATGAGTTGAATTTGTTGTGTTAAAAAAACATATAGGTGCAGCACTACATCGGCCACGACCTCCACTACTTTGGCCGCTAAACCAAACTGCTTCGCTACTGCAAATACTCAAGCTGTCAAGGGTCGATTCACTCCTCCACACCATTATAACGAAGGGATTGGGTAGTCTAATTGATTCAAACTACGTTAAATGAGTTTACAGGTAATATACTAACAATTGTCTATCCAAAGAAAACACCGTTATAGCGAGCTATTGACAATACTGAATGAAACTCCTACTAATGACTATATCCGAAGAAAATAAACATCTCCAACAAAATTGCACAAGTCTTTATTTCTTGTCAAGTACAATGAATAATAAAAATTGCTACAGGAATAAATACAGATCCAAATGTACATTTCAACAGACACTGCCACCAAATAATGAAAATATTTTGATGTTCCAAAAAATGGATAGAAAACCCAATGAAAAAAGACCTATTCTTTGCCATTTATAATAATCTTATGATACAAGAAAAATGATTGACCATTGAGAAACTCTCACAATTTAAACAAACTCTCACAATTTAAACTCCACCAACAATGGCAACAAGCAATGCCAATTACTTACACCAAACTTCAACTGCCAATAAATAGTTTTATATAAACAAAGTTGGAAGAATCTTAGCTAGTTTTTTTCTTGGTCTTATCCTTAGGTTCTTCCAAAACAAATTCAGCATATAAATCCTTCAACGCAATCATAACTGTGGTTATCAATGGCCCCATAATAGCTCCCTGCAGAACAACACACGTTATTCAGAAAATCTAACAGTCATGGATGTAAGATAAGTGTGTCTACATAAGGTCACTGATAGGACCTCTTTGGATAACTTATTTGAGTTTATTTGCTAGCATAAGCACTTGCGAAATTTTGAGAGAGAACTTATAGATGAAAACAGTTTATGTCATGCGAAACTGTGAGTGACGGAGTTATAAAGAGTGGCCAATTTTGATCATTTTTAGGAAAGAGGGGCTACTATTTTTTTGGGGGGGGGGGAGAAGATAACTCAACATTGAAATTAATATCTCAGCAAATTTCTAATCCACCACCACAATTATCTTTAGAAAATTAATCATGTTATGTACGTAAACAAGTTTTTAATGTTAAAACAAGATTCTTCAAGAGAAACAAGTTGACATGATGAAATGCCAAAACAGATTTGCTAATTGTTATATGCTGAGTGAAACAAGGATTAAAACCTAGAGAAACAGCTATAACATGATGCATGAAGATTGATTTGGTTTCACTTTTGGAGGTGGTAAAATTGATTTTAGTGTAGAACTGATATTGACATGTTTCAATGTTCTCGGGTGGAATTGAGTTTACCTCCAAAGTTGATTCTATCTTGAAGCTAGAATTTGGAGTTTTTTCCTCTACAATTGAATTTTAGCCTCAAATATATTGTTTTACACCCACTTTTACATGAATGTATCAAATAAAAAATCACTTAACATTGAACTCGCATTTAGGCAAAACCAATGTTACAAAATCAATTTTTATCAGCAAAGCCAAACACACACAATAATCATCAGAAAAGCAAATCAAGGAGGGTAGAAGTTTTACCTCAAGAGCTGATGGGAACAATGTCATTCCCCCAATGATGCTGAGTCCAGTAAGATAAGCACTATTCCCAGGCACATCTTCGAGAATCTCCGACGCACCATAATCCATGAGAAAAAGGTGAGTAACAGACAAGAAAATGGCCAGTATGTATCTTCCTTCCATCACCAGTTGCAAGGCTGCTGGAATTGTTGCAAGCCAAGATGGAAATATCGGCAGCAAAGGACTGATGAATGCAAGTACAGTTGACATGTACAAGAAATGAATTTTGTATAATCTAAACAAAAGCCAAGTAAGACATCCTTGAAAAAATGCCATCTCAGCAGTGGCCAAAAGTACACCTGAAATAGCTTTATCCAAAACTTCAACACATCTGACTCTAGTTGAGTTTGAAATTGGAAGCATATGCATCACTTGTTCCGTTACTCCACCAGATTCCGATGTAATGAGATAATACAAAACCCAAATAAACACCATTGTTTGAGATACAAAGTTGAAAACTTCAGCAGCTCCAGAGACTATTGAATTAGCAATGGACAACATAAACTTTGAACTGCTTCCGAGCACAGTTGTACTACTAGCTAAAATACGTTGTGATACATCGATTCCTTTGAAAGCAAACCCTTTTGCCTTCTCAACCAAATCCTCACGGGTGATCACGAGCTCTCGAAAAAGTGAATCGAGTTCCGTGTAAATTTGACTCCACTCACGGTCCTTAACCCGGGTTTTCAAACTCAAGAACTTTTCTGTGTATGGCGAAGGTTCGATCAAAGCTCTTGAAGGTGCGGAAGAGTTAGCAGGAGTTGATATCACAAAATGCTTAATCCCAGTCACGAATTCGGTCATGTTATACTGAACAGCCAAACCATCAATCTGATCCGAAACAGTCTCATAAAACTTAGTAGTGTAACTATCCACCATTCCAGCAACATCATTCTCCTCCATCCACTTCTTAACACCAATTCTCTCGGAATAATTACTCTCTTCAACATGCAACTTAAGATTAACAACAGCATCTTTACCTTCAACGCCAATCTTATAAGAAAAGAAAATCACACCAGTCAAAAACCCTACAATCATAACAACAATAAGCCCAATTGCAACAAGAATCTTCAATTTCCTCACAACCCTTCTAGTGAAAAAAGCACTAATAGCACTTCTCCTGAAACTATTAGTCCTTAAAGAAGACAAAGTATGCATAGTTGAATCCACATTCTTAGAGCTAAACACAAAACCTAACCCTATAAGTGATGAAGCACCAAAAACACCAAGTTTCTCATAAGCAATAATGAATATCCCAAAAGACACTAACAAACGAAGCAAATTTGAAAATCCACTACGTTTTCTACTTGGATGAGGATTCTGAGGCTTTGGTTTTCTCATAATGAATCTAAACAAAGCTTCACGAATCTCAACTAAGGTACCAACAAAAACCCTGAAAACAGCAACAGGAACAGCAAGAACAGTTTCTGTGAGACCCATCATGAGAGGCTCAGACCAGAATGAAACAATGGTCTGTTGAATTCCTCTAAGAGGAATTGAACAAAGCACTGCCCACTGAAGAGGTCTAAGATACTGTTCTAAGAGCTTTGAAACAGTGTAGAGAATGAAAATGGCGAAACCAAGACCCGCATGTGCCATGGCTACATATAGAGCGAGTCTCACCTGGGGATCGCCGGAAAATGTGTTTTTTCCATCTGGGTCGGTGTCGGTTCGAGTCGAGGGCCGCGCGTGGGGAATGTTGGACGGCGCGTGGGGTGATGTTGCGGTGGATGGTTGTTTTGAGGATGCGGATCGGAACATGTCTTGCCATGCTGGAGTGGTGGCAGTTTTTGGGTCAGAATATGGAACCATTTCCATGTTTTAAGCAAAAAATGGAAAGAGAGAGAGAGTAAAAGTGGTTTAGTTTGTGATTTTGTGTTCCAATTCTGAATTAACAGAAGAGGAACAAGGACAGGAACCTTGTTAAGGTTGTGGTTAGAAACAGAGGTTCAATGAGTATTGACTATTATTGAGAATGGAAGTTAATCATGAACGTGATTGGTTTCATTTTTTGTTTTTTATTCTATTTTGTTTCGGTTTTTTGTGGGACCTACCTGGCCCTTGTGTAGGAACTAGGAAGAGTGGAAGACTTTGGCAGGGAGGGGGTTTTCTAAAAACAAAAACGTTAATTGATTTAGTGATAATTGACGCTGAACTTAGTAATAAAAATAATTATGATTTGATTTATGCAACGGAAGAGATTTAGAATCATTTGATGATAGAATTGATCTCGAAACCATAAAAGCCAAAAAAAAATTTTGAAAAGAGTTTAAAAGTTTATGCATAACAATATTGTATTTTTTAGTAGGGTTATGTTTTATGCTAAACAATATTTGTGGAACATTCCATATAAAAAAAAATATTTATGGAACATTAGTTAAGTATTTCAAAAATAAAAATAAAAAATAAAATTAACATTAAAAATTCAATTTTTTACACTTTTAATTTATTAAATTTACATGTTTTAAATAATACAATATTGTTTCAAAAAAAATTCTTTATTTATATATTTAATTAGTATTTCGGAGATACTGTTAAGTTTTTTCATTATTGTAAAATGAATATTATTTTTAAGATTATTGATTTTGTCATTTAATAATAAGTACATAGTATGTTATTATTCTTTTGCCTTTTATTTTATCTATGTATAATTAGTTTATATTTATTAATTAACAAAGTGGGATTACCAAACTAGGAAATGAACGTGAAGGAGGAGTACAGTTGTTCAATCATGACTTTGCTTTTTTTTCAATCTTTTATTGCTGTTTGATTACTATATTTGTTTAGTTCAATCAACCTCAATATTTTTTAATCTGGAAAAATTCAGCCTCACTTTTGCTTTTTTATATCTTATGGCTTCTCTTCTTGTATCCAAAAATATCTTATCGTTTATGGCAAAATGGCTCACAAATTATAAATACTTTATGTCTTTTCATAACTCAATCATAAAAAAGATAATTATGATTGATTCACAATGTAATGGTTTATGGCAGATTGTGCATAAAATTGAATTTGTATTTTATTGCAAACTAAAATGCGTCATAGATTATGATCCATTCATTTAAAATATATTGATCAATATTCAATTGTTAGTCGATTCAATGGTGATTGACGATGATAGAAAAAATTATAGTTTGATCGACTGCAATTGATAATCGAGATGGGGTTGAAACTACTTAATGGCATAAATGACTTCCGAATCAGATTAAATGGTTCAGTGAACCGAAAATTGATGGTGAAATCCAAAAGAAAATAATATATATACATTTGTGTGAGATTTTGAGATTTAATCTATCAATATCGACGTTCAATATCATCTAATTTTCATTTATAGAAAAACACAATTCCAATTTAGAAATACATCTTAAAAAAAGTTATTAGTTTTACTCCCAGCTAAAGTTATCACTTTTACATACATGATACACCTCTCAAATGATGCTAACATTGTTTCTTAAGATAAATTTTAGGCATCAATTTTTCTACGGAGGCAAAAGTAAGCTAACAAACGGAAACATATAGCCATAGCTACCATAACCCAAACTTCTTTTAAGCCACCTTTTAAGTTTACAGTGCCAAATGTTGGCGAACTTTGTAGAGGCCTACACCCTCCTCTACTTTCACAATCATATAATTCATCTCCTGAATATTGCACCTTTAGAAGTAACCTAAAACCATAGTACATGAATGAAAGATACTTTAACCATTGCATGAATTTTGGGATGTGCTGCAACAAAAACATGTATATTTTGTTAGTGTTTTGAAATCATCCAATGCATAAGTTCTAATGTATAGGTGCATGGTCCCCTATGGACCCACACTTGAAAAATGTTCGAAATTCGACACGGACCGACATTGGTCCTCGAAAGTAAAAAACAACAGAAAGCAATTTGATTACTGTCTTAATCATAACGAACAAAACCACGAACTTTTACTTCTAAAATATGATATGGTATCAATCGTTGTTGGTGTTTTGGACAATTTTCAAATATCGGTTCGCACTGATTAAAGTAGTCCACTGTAAAATTTGCACATTAGCGACTAACATTATAATCATGTACATTTTTATTTACATTATTATTGCACTCATTATTTCAAAGCTTTTGCTCCAAGAAAGAATGTTAATTATATACCTGGACATAATAGCCACCAGTAAGGAGGAATAACATCAGTACCAAAGTAGCAACCATCCCTGATCTTTTTATACTCATAACTGTAGCACCAAACAATTCTCCTGCACCCTAGTAACAAAATTATAAATAGGGGGTTAAATTAAATTCAAAGCTTAAAATTAAAACTAAATTAATTATCTTTTTTTTTTTTTGTCAAATAGTCTAGTGACTAAAATTTCACCTATTAAGGTGAAGAGTGGGAGTACCGGGGTTCGAACCCTGGTCCTTGCATATTTCGTGCAATGTCCCTATCAACTAAGTTATACTTACGAGGAAAAAATAATCATCTATTCGAATCAAGCATTGACATAATTACTTACTTGGCTTGTTACAGCTATTAGTAGAACAACAAATAACGTGAGGAAGAAGCAAGCAACAGTCCTCTTAAATCCAGCCATGAAGTAGACAATAATCAAGAAAAATGTAGGATATAAAACATGTGCCACCATGTCACATAGAGTGCTGCATACATAGTATACACTTAATCTATACATATCAGCTTTTCTTTCTTTTATCAAGTAGTACTTTTCAAATGGAAACACATAGACTGCTCCAAAAATGCATGTTGATGTCCAGAATATACAGATGTAGAATGCTAAACCAACCTGCAACATAGATAGTTATTATTTAGTAGCTCAATCTGGTAATATAAATAGGGTCTGTTCGGATTGACTTATTTGAGTTTATCTGGTGGCATAAACACTCGTGAGACTGTGTTTATGAGATTTTGCGGAAACAACTTATGGTTTATATGAAAACAATTTGACTTTATTTTATCTTTTGTTACAAACATAGCTTATACATAAGCACTTAAGTTGTTTTCATAAAGTATCCTGACGGACTTATGAGAATAAGCTAAAAACAGTTTATGGACATGTTATATACTTTTTTTAATAAGCTAGAAAAAGTTTATGGACAAGCATTTATGTCAATAGATAAGCTTTGAGAGAGCCTATGGAAACAGCTTCTATAAGTTGTTCTCAAGTTATTTCCATAAGCTCTTCATAATAACTTAAAATAGCTTACTAAATGAAAATAGTTTGACTTTACTTTATCTATTATTATTGGAATAACGTATATAGAAGTACTTAATTATATCATAAGTGTTTATGCTATAAGCGCTTAATTATGTTGTTTATCCAAACAGTACCTTAAAAGAAGTGTTATGGAAACTACCTGATCTCTGAGTTGAGCTTCTGTGTTGGTTGAAGATTTCCACCAAAGTAGCCCCAACAAAAGTGCTACTCCAATTGCTTGAAATAGTCTTATCTTGTCAAAATAGTCCTTGGATCTTGCTTTAAATGTTCTCCTTGAAAGAATCATAAATTCGTCCAACCAACTCAATGTCCACTCTTTCTTAACCTGAATGGCCACTTGAAGATGTTCTGGTATGTTTACGCCTCTATGGCTCTCTTTTGCTTTTGGCTCCAATAGAGTTTTGTACTTGAGTTGTAGATACTAAAACAATAAACAAACAATTCATAAGATTGGCCAGAACGTAAGTAAAGTCTGGTAAAAAATTCTTCCAGATAGGGTTCGAACTCAGGTACTCCCCGGTCGAATGTGTGTGTGTGCACGCATGTGTGAGTGGAAGGCATTCCTACTTTAATAACAGCTTTGGAAGAGTCATGAGCGGATTCTTGATTATCAAAAATATCTGTTGGAACACTTATGTGATTCACTTCACCAGTTGCCATATCAAGCAAGAACTCTGCCGGATTCATGGCTATTTCCGGACTGAACCTCAACGACGAAAAGTACTCCATTGTTTCTCTAGCTGTACCATAGTAAATAGGATATCCTTCTGATATCAAAAGAAGTTTGTCAAACATGTGAAAGATTCTGCTTGATGGCTGATGTATTGTTGTGATTATAGTTCTTCCAGCCTATACAGGTAAATCAAATGAAACTTTTTCACCATATATTCTAAATTTAAGGCACTACCTAATGTAATATGATTAAATTTAACTATAAACCTTAGCAAGTCCTTGAAGTGTGACAAGTAGTTTGTTTGCTGATGTAGAATCAAGGCCTGAAGTTGGTTCATCAAGCAGCAGCAATGAAGGATCAACAAGAATTTCATAGCCTATGCTAGTTCTTTTCCTTTCCCCTCCTGATATGCCTTTGAGATATCCTCCACCTATTTTCGTGTGTCGACATCTATGGTTATGCAACAGATTTATTTAGGGTTTAGGGTTCAGTGTTTTGAAATAATCAGTTGTTAATTTTCTTATCTATGTTTAAGAATGTCATAGAAATAAAAGGAAACAAAAAACACCTTTCAAGACCTAGCTCCTTAAGAGTTGTTTCCACTTTTGCATATTTTTGTTGCTTGTTCATGTTTGTTGGTAACCTTAAAAATGCTGAAAAGATTAATGTTTCTTCCACCGTTAATTGTGGGAAAAGTATATCATCTTGTGTCACAAAACCAATCCTATAAGTAGAAAATGCAAATACAAATATTAGCACATGAATATGTATCTATAAAAAGGACAATGACACCGACACAGACACTAGACACGACACTGACACAAGTAATGATTTTAGAAAATGAATTAATTGAATATAAATATAAATGTAATTATATATATATCAGTGTGACACCAGACACGCCTTCGATCACAAGCGTCGGTGCTAGAAAATATCGAAGTATTTTCCATCCATAACAACTTAACCTTCTCTTGACAGCCGGAGTATATTTAACATCGTTGTAAGTTATTTTTCCTTTTACATTGTCAAGCAATCTTCCTCCTATAACTCTCAATAAGGTTGTTTTTCCACTGCCAGAAGGACCCATTAGAGCAAGAATTTCACCAGGGCCAATGCTTCCAGTAATACCCTTCAATATTTTCTTGTATCTATCTTCTTCCATAGTGTTTGGTGTAGCTGCCTTTGACACCATTGTCTTCATATTAGAGCTTGCTAGATTGTTTCTCACCTTAAACTCTACATCTTCAAACTGCATAGTAATGACAAACGAAGTGTAACTAACTAATTTCAGCGATCACAGTTCATGGTTCAATCGGTGCAACCACTATTAAAACATGTGACAAATAAATAAAAAAAGTATAATAAATGAAAAAAGAAAAAACGTTTGAACAAAATTAAGGTAGAACTATGATCAAATCAACCGTCAAATAAACTGATATCTAATAACTGGTTGAGTCGGTGAGTTTGATCCGATTTTTGAAATATTGGTACATGCGTCAAGAAAATGCACATTTGAAGCTAAAAAAGAAAGCGATTTTTAGTATTATAGTACCTTTAAAAATATAGGAAGGGGGCCATTTTGATTGAAACTTGAATCTTCAACTTCTATATCAATCTCTGAGCATCTATTCCTAAGGTATGCATCCTTAGACATAAACTCGTTGTGACCAAAGTGATTGCTCCTTACTATGGAACTACTTGATGGAGGTACCATTGACATGTCCACAGTCTCATCCTCTATCCCAATTTCCATGGTCACAAAAATTAAAAGTTTGAAGCAAGATGTGAAATGTAATTTAGATGTGTTGAGTTGAGTCAACTACATTAAACCAACTTAGGATTCCTATATATGTAGGAATGATTTTGGTTGGTATGCCACATACTTTACATGGCAAGTTTATTGGTATAGTACAATCCTCACATACCCTTTAAATTATTATGATATATGCATAAAAACATGTCAAGAAAATGAATAACCATTTTGTTTGGTACAAAGTGAATGCATATAAAATTAATTTTTCTCGGTATTTTATCATTTAGTTACATGGATGTCACTCATTAGCTTCTCAAAAAAATGAGGAAAAAAGAATGTGATTGCAATTAAATAGTTGACGCATGTGATGGGAAAACAAAAAATTTCATGAAATGGTCCACAATTAAACCTTGGAGATAGCCACAAATCTAAATTTGTGGACAGATTTTGGAAAGAATTTGTGAAAATAAATAAATAAATTACTATGTGTAACTTTCTTTTCTTTTTAAATATTTTTTTTTATAAGAGAAGATCGAAGCCGAACAAAAAATTAAAAAATTAAACGGACATTTTTAGAGATACAAACTCCATAAAAATCATCAAAAGAAATTTACGAAGTTTACTAAGAGGAGTCTCCATTCTAACACAAACATATAAATCTAATGAGAGGCTAAATTTAACAAACCAATCAACATAACAATTGCTTTCTTTCCAAGTATGACAAAATTGAACACGCCAATTCCAAGCCCGTTCACCTCTATACCAAATAAAGATTAATTCTCAAATTCAAATTAGAATCAATGTTCATTAGAATCAATTTTGAAAACATCTCAAAACAAATCATTTACTTTTTAATAACTTTTTTAAAATTATTCTAAATATTCCCACGACTACTTATTTCATAAGATAAAACCTATGTCAAATCTTTATGTATTGCAGCATGGAGAGACCGACGCTCTAGAGGGAGATTGAAAATTTTT
The DNA here is from genome assembly GCA_954870985.1 of Trifolium fragiferum. Classification (NCBI taxonomy): domain Eukaryota; kingdom Viridiplantae; phylum Streptophyta; class Magnoliopsida; order Fabales; family Fabaceae; genus Trifolium; species Trifolium fragiferum. The sequence continues at coordinate 8,918,853 of OX940794.1, forward strand.
ATGGGATTAAAAAAAAATTACTGTATCTAAATTTTTATTTAGTTGGCAGTCCGTGAGCGCACTCTTACCAATTATCATAGAAGCAAGTGTGGAGTGGGCATATCTCGTATATGCACTAGATGTGAGAAAGACATTGATACTACAATACACATGCTTCGCATTGTGTTTATACTACTCAGGTATGACTACATTTGGATCCATCTAATTTTATAACTAATTTTTTACTTCTGATTGCTGGAGCTGAGATTTCAATAACACCAATAAGCTTGGGATTGATGTTTTTTGAAATGGAGAAACAAATCTATTTTTAAGATGATTTTTATTTGCCAAACAATCTTATTTTGGCGATACATATTTTTACTGGAGCAATGAGTTTGCTTCACAGATGCCTCATAGTGATATTCAAATAAAGGATACAATCTACATAGGCTGGAAAAAAAACCCCGAAGGTTGGATAAAGCTCAATTGTGACGATGCTTGCAAATGAGGTGGAGAGTCTTCAGGTTGTGGGCGGCCTTTTCCAAATCTCTGATGGAAGATGGCCAGATGGATGAATGGCTACATTAAGAAGATTGGTGTCTGTGACGCATTTCACGTTGAGCTATGAGACATATATCTCGGTTTGGATATGACTTTGAGGGAGCGTATTCCACAACTCATTGTGGAAAATGACTCTAAAATTCTAATCAATATAATTGCGGATAATTGCAAGTTCTACGGAGCGGTTCCCACATTATTGCGGTATTTTTGAAATTTCGTGGCTTTGATTCTATGGTCATATTCAAAATTTGAAATGTTTGAAGAAAACGAATACTTTACACACTTCACAAATAATAAAATGAAAAAAGAAAAAAAGGAATATGCTACTTAAAAAAAAAGGGTAAATCACTATTTTGGTTTTTGAAAATGTAAATCGCTATCACATTAATTCTTTAATGTATTTAAATTGCAAATCCGTCCTTAGTATTTCATTTTATAATAATTTTTGAACTAAATTGACCGACAAGAAAAACAACTGAGGACTAAATTGACTACTTAAAAACAGATTTGAGGATCAAAGCAACTAATAAAAAAACAATTGTGGATTTGTTTGCAATTTTAATGCCTTCAGAGACTAATATTACAGCGAGTTACACATTCAAGAATCAAAATGACTATTTGCAAAAAAAATAAAAACAAAACTCAAACGCACACAGCATCCTTACCAAAAAAAAAAACGCACGCAACGACATCGTTTTTATCACACACAGCACAGAGAGAGTCAATTCTGAACTTAGAAGTTCATTGAGAGCTTCATCCTCCATACGGTGTCGTTCCCGAGTTCACCCGTTCCAACTCGGTTGTGAATCTCCTTACAAGCTTCCACTAGGTAATATACCAACGTCATAATCATTAAATCTTGCTTTTTTATTTTTAAATTTCTAGGTATGCTCTAAATCATGGAAAACTATAAAAAAAATTATATTTAATTTGTATTTGAGTTTCAATTTGTCAATGTATTATGATATGTAAATGATCATTACTAGTTAATTAGCTTTATAAATCACTATTATAGTTTGAAGTTATAAGTTTCACCTAATGATAATTGAATTGTATCATGTAATGTACATTTTTTTACTACATTTTCAATATTATTAATTAAAATTAGGATAGTAGAGTTACCATCCGTAGAGTTGTTATTTCGGTTATGAACTTGATCTTAGTGTCTATTTGGAATCAGAGTGAGTTTGATGAAATCACGGTGACACTGTAATTTTGCCAAAATCACTGTACAATGTGATTCTACCAAACTCACTGTCAATGTAAGCTAACCGGCTTATGCTTGGTTTGAAAAATGCAATAGCAATATACACATTAATGATCGATTATTGTCAGTTGGAACATTCTTTTGTCAAGTGTCGTCATTTGGCACATTTCTCATACATTTGTTGTAGTTGGTTTTTTTAGGACCTTTTTGATTTACTAATATTTTTTTGTTCTCAAAATGATTTTGTATAGTAGTACTAGTATATGCGATGCTTGCTTTTCTTCTCGTTATGTTTCTTTGTATTCTTATGTTCTGGGTTTTTGCTTAAAAACAGAATATATCTGTTACTTGTAGTTGTTACTGTATCCATTTGAAGAGGACGTGTCTAAGTTGATAAGATTTTTGGTCTAGAGGTTTTCGGAGTCATCTGAGAGTTAAAAGGTTGCTGACGGTAAAAATATTAGTGCTGAAATCAAACCAAGATGAGATGATTTTTTAAACTTTATTGAGGGCTCGACTAAAAAGAGATGATGAAGGAGTAGCTCATGATTTATTCTAACGTTGAAAGTAAACTAAATGATCTCAAAATGGAGACACAAATACCTGGAATAGGAAGTACCAGCGGTGACGCCTCTATCACTCGGGCTAACATAGATAGATCCAACTCCGTCAATGATGAATTGGATTGTGTGTTAAATGAAAAGGAATTGAACCTAGGAGAGGTTGATGATGAAAGGGGTTCATTTATAAATGAAGAGAATCCTTCTCTTATTAGTGATGGACATTTCACAGTCTCGCAACAAAAGGTACCTTTCATAAAAGTTCTCATGATATTCTATTCTTAAGCTAGTAAAAAGATTTATGCTTATATTCAGCTCTCTCGTTTCTATATTTAATATCTTTGAACATATGAAATGTGTAGAACAGAGAAAACTTGCTGGTTGTTTAAAAATATTCTTATTTTGTCTTGTGAATATTGCATGTGGAAATTTGAAATATATGGCCCATGCGCTTCTTTTCTTTTGACCTGATGCTTAACTAGATGAGATTTGAAACTGATAGATATCAAATTCAGGAGAAAGAACTCGTTGATGAAGTAACTGTAAGGACTTCAGAAGTGGAACATCTTGAACGAGAATTGGAACTGATGAAAGCAGCAGCTGAAATGGCACTTAATAACGAACAGTCTGTTGACTTCTACCTTGACCAGTTGACTGAGCAAGTACATGCTAAAAGAAATTACCTTTCGACTTTGGATTCAGAATGGTAAGTCAAAGTGATGTAATTGACATTTACCACAAATTACTGTATTTGATACAGATTTCTTTAATAGGTTTGTGGATCAACATAGGCACACCATATAATTATTCAGTTTCAAATATTCCCTTTCCAGTAAAGAAGAAATTTTCATATACATGTACATACAAGGATAAATGCATGTATAAAATCATTTATGCATGCATTTGTAAGACAAAACTTATATTTTGATAACCGCAGAATTATTATCTTTCCTTTCCCACAAGAGTGTGAGCATTGAAAATATTGTTATCTTCGCTGAATTTCAATGTTCTGCAGGGATGCTGTAAGAAAACCCTTGGAAGAGAAAAAGAGAACTCTTGAAGAGTCTCTATATTCAAACAGTCCAGATGCACAGGCAATGCTCCAGAAGTTGAGAGAAGTACACGACGAAGAAAAGTTCATTTCATCTGAAATTATAAAGAGGTGCATGCCCAAGTATAGTTAATTTTACGTTTTAATTATCTTCTTACGAGTCCTTTCTAGAGACATTCATTCGGTCAGTGTTTTACAGTTTTGTTTAAGAATTGGCGGTTCATAATATACAGCTTTTCCTTTTAGCATCCTTCTTGATTCTCATCAATTAAATGAAGATCACTGCCTTCTATTTTTTTCATGATTAATGGAAATAGAAACTTGTTAGAAGTTCTCTCTAGGTATTTGCATTAAAGCCATTTTGCTAAATTTTAACAATAAATAAGTTGGGCCAATTCTAGGGTGGGAGAGTAAACTAGGTCTCCCACCGTGAGAGTGTAATATTATCCGTTGGATTGTAATAGACTATTTTAGACTTTCTACACTGTATAAATCTCTTACCTAATGGTCAAACAAAAATTTTATTCCCGTGAGAGTGTAATATTATTCCCAATTCAAAAACAAAAACAACTAAGAAGATGAGAGGCAAAGCTAGCCACCGCCCCATCTAATATCCAAACATAAAAATATAAAACTTAATCTTGAAGAATCATAGTAGCAGCAACGCGGCTGGGCACCAAACAGAGGCACACTAATACCAATCCTCACAATTTGTTTTCCCATTTATCCCCACATTCGGATACCCATCAAATTTCTTTTTTCTTCTTCTTTTTCTTTCTATGAATGTGAAAAATTAAATAAAAATTGGATTCATGATAGCAAGTTTATGCACTGTGTTCTTAGGTGATGATGAAAGCCCTTGAAACAGAAGCATTTGCTGTGATACATAAACATACTAAGGCATTTGAATTTGAGTTTGAAAGCAAATAAAAAATAAAAAATGACAATATAAGAGAGAAAAAAAGAGGTGAAAAATAAATGGGTGAATGAAAATTGAACCAAGATGAATGCGAGAAAGAGAAAACTAGACGGGCCTCCGTTCATCTTAGAAGTGTAGCAGAAAGCAACCAACTTTTCTTCTTCGCAGTTTTTTGGATTTTTCGTTTGGAACAAGGTGGTGGTGTTGGGGTAGAGAGAGATAGAAATGTATAAAGTGTTGGTGGTCTATCATAACATCCATAGAACCTTGCAATCGGACGGTTAATACTACTCACCCACGGTGGGAGACCTAGTTTACTCTCCCACCCTAGACTTGGTCAATAAGTTGACCTCTCACAATCTAAACATATGCAAAAATATGCTTCGTAGAAAGAGTCAAGAGACCTATCAAAAGAAGTTGGTTGCACCAGTGCAGCAAGCTTCATTCCTTGGTGTGTGTGTGTGTGTGTGGGTTGGGGGGTGGAAATGGAATTGTGTTATGTATCTATTGCATCTTTAATTTGTAATCGAATCACTACTACACCGGATTTACTTAATATAAATAGACTGGGTGTGTCAAAATTTCGACCGATTTAATGTTATCTATGTAATGCTTTCAGTAGTAATCAAATTTACTGGGACAGATGCCTTATTGACTTGCATATTCTCTCTCACTAGGGAGGAGGAACATTCAAAACTTCTTGCAGATCTGGAGAAGCAACAGAAAATAGCATCTAGAAAATCTTATACTCACCGTATTGAGGAGATTACAAAAAATAGCCGCAAACAAGATGCTGATATTGAGAGGATCTTAAAAGAAACTAGGGAGGTTCAATTGGAAAGTAATTCTATTCAGGAACGTTTGCATCGGACATATGCTGTTGCCGATGAAATTGTATTTAGGTAAAGTTTTTCATTTCTTTGTAACAGAGAGATGAAGTGACAATGTAGCACCTTTTGTTAGTAGAGATCTTGCTATGTTTTTTTTAATCTTTTACACTTGGTTGTTTTTTTCACCAAAAAGTAAGTAATCTATAATTTGTTTTCACATTCTTACCTCTGCAGGGAAGCAAAGAAAGATCCCACAGGACAGCAGGTTTATAAGCTCCTGGTAAACATACATAAAGGTTTCGAACAAATATCCGAGAAAATTCTAGCAACTGATAGAATTAGAAGAGAAGTATCTGAATATGAAATGAAACTGGCAGCCACACCTTCCACTTCCAGAAGCTTAGATGTGAATAAGCTACAATCTGATCTTGATGCCATTACTATTAGGAAAGATGAATACCCTCTATAGAAGGTACAGTTGAGTGAAGCCGTTTACACAACTCATTTGAAATCGGCAAACACAGCTTCAGAAGCCTAGATGTGAGCAACTTACAAGCTGATTTATGCCATTTTTAGAGAAAATGAATATTTCGATCAACGGTTTCAAGATAAGCGAAAGTTATTCTTCAACAATTCACTGTAAACAATTAAAACAGCCAATTACCAACCCTGCCCCTTTTAGTCTTTAAAGTTTATTATAGTTTATAGGAAATAGAAACACATTAAGAAAAGTCATTTTTCTATTGGTTTGAATGGTTGAGGTTCATGTTTATTTTTGGATTTTCTCCATTGTGTTTTTCATTAGGCTTAAATTTATCCAGAAGGCAGTCTAATATTGAGCTCAAATCCTGTAATTGAGTATTGTAATGTCAGTTTACACTTTACAGAACCATTGAACTTGCAAAAGTATGAGGAAAATATGAACAAGAAAGTGAAGGAACTTTTAAAGCAAATGTTGACTTTAATTAAAACCAAAAGCACAGTTACGGTTCCAAATATTCACACAGTTTTTGAATCATGGTATCAATAAAGATTACATTGTTGTATTAAAGAAAAAATATTACATGGAATATTAAAGTAACATAGTACATGAGCTCACCAGCAATTTTATGCGATTTATGGGTTGAAATAGATCACTTTATTAATATATGTATAGATAAATTATTATTGAAATTAATTGAATAATCAATTTATAATTAAACTTGTATATAATACACTTTTGTTAATTAAAAAAGCAATCGAGATAATTTCTTTTCACACCCTCCATATCTTCTTGGCCTGCAAAATATTTACTAAAATGTCCTCTCACAACTTAACTTGCAGACGTAGTCTACACTTTAATTAGCGAACCTTATAAACATTCTATTATTTTGTTCCTTTAATGTCCATGAAAGGTGATGGGGACAATGTTTGCTAGTTAGGGCGCGAACTATGTTCACAAGTTAACTTGTGAACTGTATATTTTTTTCTTCATAATTTTCATTTTTATACGGTTCGTTAGTTAAATCACACGGAACTAGCTTGTTGTAAGAAAATTGATTGGTTATCGAAGGGTTATGGCATAGCATTGAAACCTTTTTATTTTATTTTTCAATCACTCACTCACACGGTCTTTCATTCAAAATAATTTCATGGGAGGTGAGGGAATGATTTACATGGTAACTTACAAACAATGTTTTCTTCAACACACGCTGCTTAGAATGTGAGGAGATAAAAATGAAAAGCGAGAGAAGGGTGGCGGTGCGAAAAGAAATTCTCAGCAATCTTATGTGTGTGAGGCTTCAGCAAGGCCCAACCCGAAATCAGCCCATGTAAAATTCCATATCCCTTTCAACGACGTCGTTCTAATTCATTTGTTTGTAAACCCTAAACCCTAGCGATTTTGATTAAATAAGCAAACACAAAACACACTGCAAATTTTCCACTCTCTTCCAATCTCCAATGGCCCCAGCAACTAAGAAAAAACCTTCAAAGCAACTCAAACTTCAGAAAGCCCCCAAAAAAGTAAAAATTGTTCCTGTCAAAGAAGATTCCTCATCCGAATCGGAAGAAGAAGCACCGCCACAACACCTTGAACTCGGAGATGACAGTGCCGACGACGATGACTCAGCTTCTGAATTATCTTCCGATGGGGATGGTCAGTTAGGCGACGATTTCCTCCAAGGAAGCGATGAAGAAGATGAAAATGAAGGTGTGTATTGTTTTATATGCTTTCACGATATTCTAGATTTTTGTTGAAATCGTTTTTTTTTTTATGATTATGTTTGGATTTGCAGAGAAAGCCTCAGGTTCGGAGTCTGGTTCGGGTTTGGATTCTGATTCGGATGATGATGATGAAGATATTGAAAAAATTTCGAGAGCTATTGATGAAAAGAAGAAGAGAGAAAAAGATGATGCTGCAGCTGAAATGCAGACCAACATTCAAGAAGAGTCTGATGAGTTTAGATTACCAACTAAAGAGGTTTCTTTTTATTTTGTGTTTTAATTTTATGATTTTTTATTTATTTATGATTATCATTGTGTTATGGGTTTACTTCAATTATTGGATTGACTTATTTGAGTTTATCTACCAACATAAATTTTATGAAACTGTTTATAAAAAAAATAACTAGCATATATAAAAAAAACTTTTGTAAACTTATGCATTAGCGCTTGTGCTATAAGCTGCAATTAAGCTGTCTTTCCAAACAGCCCATAATCTATAGTTTGGAGTGAAATTTTCAACAAAATAAAAGGCTAGTTTTTGTTTTTTTTTTTCCGTAATTTTTAATGTGCCTAGTTAAAGTCAATTATGATTCTGGGTTATTAAACAATCTGAAATCAAATTTATATTGAAGAAAATCACTTTTGAAATTGTTCACTGTATTGAAGAAAATCACCATTGAACTTGGTTCTTTTTTATTTTTACGATCGATGCTGAGATGCGTGGTAAAAGTGATGATTACCTTTTTAATGTTAGGAACTTGAGGAAGAGGCTTTGCGTCCACCTGATCTTTCCAATCTACAGAGGAGGATTAAAGAAAGTAAGTTAACTTTCACTGTCAATTGACTGCGACTCTTATTGTGAACAAGATTTTTTTTTCTTTTGAGTTGTTGTAATTGTTTAAATGTTTTTGTTTTTCCAGTTGTCCGTGTTCTTTCCAATTTTAAGGCATTGAGACAAGAGGGGTCGACGAGGAAGGATTATGTTGAGCAGCTTAAGAATGATATACGTTCATACTATGGTTACAATGAGTTTCTAATCGGTGCTTTGGTGGAGGTTGGAATTTTTATATTAGTACCTCTGCTTTGAACTTTAATTGATCGAACACTCCATCCAGTTTTTACCATTTACCTCTAGTTGCTGGTTTGAAATATTAAGCTGTGTTTCGTTGATTTTTTATGAGGGACTGCATTAAAATTGTGTTTTGTTTTGTCTCAGATGTTTCCAGTTGTTGAACTGATGGAACTGATTGAAGCTTTTGAAAAGCCTCGCCCTATATGTCTGAGAACAAACACTTTGAAGGTGGCATACCTATTTCTATCACTTTGGGTTAAACTGTTAATGTGTACTTTTCCATGTTCCCGGTTTAACTTATATGTTTGTCTTCTGAATATAATCAGACACGAAGACGGGATTTGGCAGATGTCTTGATAAACAGAGGAGTAAATCTGGATCCTCTGAGCAAATGGTCAAAAGTAAGTTTTATCTCTTTGTAGCTTTCATTTATCCTTTTCATGTTACATGATTCCAAGTAACAGTCTCTGAGACCAGATAAATTTGGTTCTGTTTACAGGTTGGACTTGTCGTGTACGACTCTCAAGTACCAATTGGTGCCACTCCAGAGTACATGGCTGGTTTTTACATGGTAAGCAGTTTTCTGCTGTTGTAGTTCTTTGCACTTCATTTAATACTATTAGACAAAACACTTAATACTGGTTTTTAAAATCTGCGCAGCTTCAAAGTGCTAGTTCTTTTCTGCCTGTGATGGCCTTGGCTCCTCAAGAAAAGGAACGGATTATTGATATGGCGTAAGTAAATTGTTCTTTGCCTGAAGTCTATAAATCCGAGGTTTTCTGTGGAAACGTTAGATAGCCCCTGTCAAATTTTTCGTGTGATTTGAACTAAATTTTCTACGGTGTTCTGAATTACTGGTGTGCAGTGTTCCTATGGAAGTTCATAGTTCCACATCATAATTCTAGTTGTCTTATTTTTCTGTGATGCAAATTTTCTTATTTTTAATATGAGCTCTTCAAGATTGTGGTAGCAATACAGGACATGCTTATTTTCTTGCAATGCATGATTCATTGATTATGGTGAAGACATTTTATGTGTGTTGCAGAGCTGCACCTGGTGGTAAAACAACATACATTGCTGCTCTAATGAAGAACTCTGGTATATATTATATTCTATTCTCAGTTTTTGTGCATTACAGACCATGCATAATATTTTTCGTGCACAACGGATTATACAGTTCATTTTATAGCAGTTTATGCACTGCTACATATTTACGTAACCAGTACTGTGGAAGGAATACTCGATTTTTTCTCTCATGTTTGCTGTAACTACAATTTATTATTTTCTTTAATAACTTTGGCTATTATGAACTATGCTTCTAGAGAGTGTTGCATTTTGCATGCAGTACAGCTGAAACATGTTTAACAAAAATTATCTAATAATGTATCCCTTTTGAAATTTCATCTTTGCTTTTTTGATAGATACGCCATTTCTTTATTTTATATAATATTTTTGCCTCCTTTTGCTTATACAATATCTTGTTGATTATATTTGAGTTATATGAATGATATGTAATTATTTGCATCAAGAGGAACCAAACATTTTACTTTATTTTGGATTGTAGCTCTGTTTTAGTCTCAGATTGAACTTTAAACTAGTGGCAGTGATTTCTCTGCATAGTAGGCTGTGTCTTGATATAGCTCTATTCATTAGTTCATAAGTACACTTTCAGCATCACCTTGGATCGTTCCTTGAATTTAAAATTTGTGTGTTTTCCTTCTTAGATGTTACTAGTTGTTTCTAGGAGTATGAGTTTGAACTAAATCACTAATTGCACATCATTAGATTAATCTCAATTTTTTTTTATAGTTTTATGTTTTTAAATTTATGATTCGAGTAATCAATTTATATATTTTGTTGGCAGGAATAATATTTGCAAATGAAATGAAGGTACCGCGACTGAAGTCTCTGACTGCAAATTTGCATCGGATGGGTGTATCAAACACTGTTGTCTGCAATTATGACGGGAAGGAGGTTAGCATCTTTTGCACGCATTAATTTTTGTTTGCTAGTTTGCTCCATGAAAACTGTAATGTCTTTACTACTTTTAGATTATATTGCCACTCTGGTTTATTTTATTTTATTTATTTGATCATCTATCTGGCTTTTTTGTTGTATGGCATAATGGTTTAGTTTGCAAACTAATTGATGTTTAGTTAACCCATTTTTGCTGAACAGAAAATTGATAATTGTCTCTTCCCAATAATAAGTGAAACCTTTGTTTTAACCATTATATATATAATTGCGGTTCTTTTGACATTATGTAAAATGTTGGTGATCGCAGCAGGCCTGGAAACCTGTTATTGTATATATTTGCAGTTACAGTATAAAATTACTCCCTTTTGGTCACTATGGTTTCTGATTGAATGTCCATAATTACAGTATTATATTGTGTTCTATCGGGGGTTTTCTTAGTATAGGTATATACATGAGCATTTAAATTCTACACCTGATTTTCAAGTCACTACCATTTTTAGTCCGATAATGATCTTGCACATGCTGCAATAAGTAGCTCATTGTTTACATTTTTGCTGTTAATTTTCAGCTTCCAAAGGTTATGGGTCTCAATGTTGTTGATAGGGTACTGTTGGATGCCCCTTGCAGTGGAACTGGGGTAAGAAATTGTGATTAATAAGATCAAGAACTTTTGTAGTATTTATTTATCGTCTGTGTTTCTTTTTTTGAAGTACCAAGAAAGGCACTAAAATAATTTGTGTCTGCAGGTTATATCCAAAGATGAATCAGTTAAAACTTCTAAAAACTTGGATGACATAAAGAAATGTGCGCATCTACAAAAGGTAATTAATATTTACTGAAGGTTTTGTTTTAGAGAGATAAGCAAAATGTAATGTGGACTGTGAGTTGAATAAAATATGTATCTAATTTTTATGCATAATGTATTTTTGTTTGCTTCTTCTGCTTATATGTTCCATTCACCAACATGGGTTATTTTTATTTTAAGGACTAGATTGCTATTTTCATTTTCATATTCTACTATTTGACCTTTCGTCTTCATGTTGTGAGATAGAGTCAAATGGTGCCAACGTGTCGTAATTGAAACAGATGATTCTCCATACTCCACTTTAAAATAATGGCATAATCTTTCTTTTGTTCTATACACGTAAATTTCTTTTCATGATCAGTGAAATCATAGGAGAGTTGCTCTTTGTTACGAAAAAATGCGAGGCCCAAATGACCATGTTCCTGCAAATAATTTATTTTGTTTATGAAATTCAACCATGATAAATTGGCTGTAGTCTATATATATATTTTTTTTGCGCAATTCATGTCATTTGCTAATAATACTAATTTCCTTTTTCTTTTGTAGGAACTTCTTCTTGCTGCAATTGACATGGTGGATTCTAATTCAAAATCTGGGGGATACGTTGTGTATTCTACATGCTCAATCATGGTTTCTGAGGTTTGTTTTTCGGTTGCACTTGCATTCATAGGGTTTATATGCTTCTTTTTCTGTGTCCTATGTTTCTGAAGTATTTTTCCTTTAATATTATTCAGAATGAAGCAGTTATTGATTATGCACTCAATAGGAGGGATGTTAAGCTGGTTCCATGTGGACTTGACTTTGGGCGTCCAGGGTATTTTTTTCCCCTTACAGCATTGTTTAGATTTTTTGGATTTTCTGTATTGTGACATCTGTTCTCTTTCAGGTTTACAAAGTTTAGGGAACAGCGTTTCCATCCTTCGTTGGATAAGACAAGACGTTTCTATCCCCACGTACACAATATGGATGGGTTTTTTGTTGCAAAGGTATCTATGCTCATTTTAGTTAACTTTGCTTTATTCGTTCACATTCCCCTTCAAATGTGTGATCACTCTTTAGATTGATTCCCCATAAAAAAATTCTTATGGAAGTTGGCTTTAAATTTATCTGTAATGATTTTGGATGACTAGTAAAGATCACCATCTTTTTTTGTTCACATTCACTTCGAATGCATGATTACCTGAGTCCTATAAAATCTTCTCTTATGGAAGTTAGCTTTAAATTTACCCAGTAATAATTTTTTATGACTAGTAAAGATCACTGACATCTTTTTTCTTCTAATTGATTAAATTATCGGTACAAGATGCTAGACCATTGGGGCTATGCTTAGTTTCTTAACTTTTGTTATTATGGATAGTATGTTTTGCATAGTCATGTGGATATTGGTGTATTTTTCTGGTTATTATGGATAGGTTGTTGGACTACTAAATTTCCAGTGGAAATGACTAAAATAATTATCTTATTGATTTAACGTTCTCAATATCTGGTCAATTGTTCTTCATACTTACACAGTTACACATACACATGTTAGAGTAAGTGTTTCAAAATTTCGCTGGAGTTCAACACTTGATATTCTCATGGGCTGAGAATACTTTTGGTTTTTATATTATTTAATGTGATGCGATTTGATATCTTTCAGTTGAAAAAAATGAGCAGCTCAAAACCCATTGCAAAACCATCAACAAAGGAGAAAGAAGAAATTGAGCATGCGAATGACAACGATAAACCAAACAATGGTGTAAATGAGAATGTCAGGCAATCAAAACCCAATGCAAAACCACCATCAACTAAGGAGAAAGAAGAAATTGAGCATGCGAATGACAACGATAAACCAAACAATGGCGTAAATGAGAATGGCAGGCAATCTTCTGAATCTGAAACCAGAAGAATTGGAAACAGACGACAAAGGAAATTTCCCTCCAGAGCAAGTAATGGTGTAAAAGCTGATGGCACAGAAACTTCTAAACCTGAATTCAAGAAGAGGACGAAAAGAAAATTTAATAGAGAGGATATTTCAAAAGCAAGGTTAAATGTTTTATTCATATTTAATACTATTAAGAAAAAAAAGTCTTTATCTGCAATAAATTCTCAGCAGTTTATGGATATAATAATCCTTCCTTTAAAAATCTAATTCAAGGATTTTGTGATTTCTGCAGAGAGGAGAAAAGACTGGCTTTAATAGAAAACAAGAGAAAAGCTAGCAAGAAACAAAGAAAAAATGATGAATGACCAGTGGCACAATACAGGAATTAGCCATGACCAACTGTGCAATTTTAGCGCAGAATTGACTCGAGACTCCAGCAATATGGGAGTACTGAGGATGCTATACCCTGGAGTCAGTGGCATGACCTGATTGAAGGGTCCCAGTTTTGTTTTGGTTGTTAAGTTTATTTAGGCATGTTTTAACATCCATCTGTTAAACTGTAAATCAGAATGGAGAAAAAATTATTTGCTAGGCATGAATTTATCTTCTAATTATTGTCTTCATGTCTATTGTGCTTCGTACTTGTTATCCTTTGTAAGAATTTTGACACTTGTTTTAAATGATATGATACTATAAAATTTATTATGATTTTCCATCATATGTAGTTCAAAGGTTAGGCACTGTACTTGTTGCAGGTGTTATAGCCAAAGATAAGATGTAATATTACCATTGACGTACTTTCTTCAGTTTCAATCACCTTCTCGCTTGTATCAGGAGTTAACTAATGATTTTCTTGAGTTTCAGTCACCTTGCGCTGCGCGTATCAGGACTTAACTAATGATGTACTCTGTGTTTTACTGCATTGCTTAATTTCTCTGTAGTTGTTATTTTTCTTTGGACTTCAACCTCATTTTTCCAAAAGAAAAAAGATCACCTGAAAATTGAACTTAAATATATGAATTAGAATCAAATAAATTTTTTTTAACAGCAAACATATTATTATAAATAATCGGTCTCTGCACAAGACGAGCAAAGATTGAGAAAAGCGAAATTATAAAATAGAGGCGTCGTATATAAGTGGAACACCAATGAAGAAAGCCAAAAACAAACACAGTTCGCCTCCAAATATTGATTTTTTATTTATTTTTAAATCTGATACAAAAAAACTTGCAAGCAAAGAATCTCATATCGTGGAAAACCAATCACACACGACATCAACCACGAACAGACGGCTCCTGATCCGCACATTAGCACCTCACCACCAACCCTACATCATCTCCATAATAGTTCCGTCGCAGCAGACACCACCCCATCCTAGATCTGTCGCATTCACCGCCAAGAACAAAACACCACAAAGAGGAACACAAGCCACCAGTAACATCGAAATCGGACCACCACCACCACCACCACCGATCTCAAATCCGTCGCAATCACCATCAAGAAGATGAGCAGAACACCACAGAGGAGAACGCGAACCTCCGGCGACGCCAAAATCGGACCACAATCAACAACGAATCCAAGCTTCACATCTGTTCTCACAGACCATGCCTACGGCGGAACACAAACCACCACCGCCACCGGAACCCCTATGTGCCACCACAAAACCACCACACCACCAAATCCACTCGCCATCCCTACTAACAACCTCACATCCAAACCACCTCAAACTCAGATCCAAAACCAGAAACGGAGCAAACTAGTGGTGTGGAGACCACAATAGAAATAGAGCGAACAAAAACAGAACGAAACCACCACTAACGTCGCCGGAACAAAACCGTTGCGAAAAACCACCACCAACGATTAGAGCAAATAGTGGTGTGGATAGTCGCGCCTCTCTTCGCACCACCACCAGGTGAGGTTACATAGCAAAGAAAGAGTTTGAATTGAAGGGAATAGTAAGGCGGTGGACCAGATCTGTTTTCTTAGAGAGAGATGAAAGCACATGTTTTAGAAAGAGAAATCTACGCAAATATTTATTGATGGATCAAATGACCCTAACGTGTCAAAATTAGTAACATGGCGCCTTTGATATTATTATATAGATCATGTCTATAAAATTTAACATCAATCGTATTTCAAAATTCATCAAATGACTTTAATGACCTTAATCGTATTTCAAAATTCACCGTTGGATTCAAAACTATTATTATATAGATAATGCCTATAAAATTTAACATCAATAAAAAATCATTGAATAAAAGTTAAATAGATTGATCAAAATTAACGGTTTTGATTAAGTTTTGTAAGAATATAGTTTTTAAACCAACATTACTATGTTTTGACACATACCCGGCACCCAACCCGAATTGGATATTAGAGAGAATACCGGATCCGGGCCAGGCCCAGTATGCAGTTCGACTCCATCACAACACGACACCGTTTTATTAATTCTCCATAAACCCTAATAAACCCCTCAATCCTCTTTCTTCTTCTTCCATAACCGAATCACAGCAGTAGCAGTCATATTCAACCGCCACAAGAGATAGCAGTGTAACGATGTCGAACTCAGACGATTCCATGTCTGAAATTGACGAACAAGAACAGAATCACAGCAATGGAGTCGGAGGAGGAGGATTACCGGATTACATTATGAACTTAGATAACATTCCGGCGAAGCTCCCTACACATCTTCAACTTCACAAAACTCGCGTCATTTGTAACCTTGATGCTCCTCAACATGTAATTTCCCTTTTTATTCTATTTTTGTTCCTTTTAATTCAGCAAATATTATAACTTTACACTATTGGGTAATTTCTAGCATAAAAGCGCTTGTTTTGTTAGTAACTCAGAAGATTATGACTTTTCAGAATACGCCAACTGTTTTCAAACTGTTAGTATACTGTAAAGTTATAAGTTATAGCATAAGCGCTTATGTATAAGTTTCATAGGACCAGTTTCGATTGATATATTTTTGAGCTTATAAAAAACAGTTTATGTGAATAAATAAACTTTTATGTTAATTCAGAAGTTGTCACTAACAAAAATTGTATCTTCATTAGTTTTTTTTCATAGACTATCTTGATAAGCTTATACTAATACATAACAACTTATTTATTTGTATAAGCTGTTTTGCATAAGTTTAAAAATAAGCCAATCCAAACGGCCCCAAAAGCTATTTCTATAGCAAAAGATAAATTTATTTTTTGTATATTTTATAAGCTATTTTCATAAAATCTTCAAGATAGCTTATGAAAATAATAAGTTGATAAAAGCTTATGAAAAATGTCATAAGCTGTTGTTATATTTTCTCCCAAACAATGTCACAAAACTTATACGAGTTGATCCAAATAGGCCCAAACTTCTGGCATTTTCATTAGTTTTCTCAAACATTCTCACAATTGCTCAAATCAATACATAAGTTCAAATACGTCAATTAAAATAGGCTATAATTGGGTTTCTCCACCTTTATTCCCTTCTTTTCTTTAGATATGGTTGTTTTAATTTTTTTTAACAATTTTGAATTATTTACAAATTTTATCTTTCTTGTTTTGGTGCATGCAGACAGATCCCATAAATTATTCTGGTGCTTATGCAGCCTTGGGAGTTGATAACAGTGTACGGTTGGATAATTTCTGTCAAAACTTCAAGGTTGAAGTGAAACGGATTACGGATGAGGACATTGAGTTTGACATGATTGGTATTGATCCGGCTGTTGCCAATGCTTTTCGAAGAATTCTCATAGCAGAGGTGACATGTTTCTCCTTCCCTCGTTAATTTCAGTCATGATGTCATGTTTGGTTTTCAATGTATAAGTGGAATTAATTAAGGTTTATATTAATCTCAAGTTAATTGTTTGTTTCTATTTTTTCTCAGTCTTCATCATATTGAATATTAGATTCATAAGAATATAAAGTTTTCTTCAACTGATTATTTGAATGCACTAGAATTAGGATAACTGGTGAATTTTGCCTTTTTTGAGGTAGGAGTAGTTTAATTTTTTATAAATTTTTGCACATAGATAATAGCACAAGCCCACATTTATGTTCTAGGATGATGGTTTCTTATGCAATTCATTTGTTATACAATATATCATTTCATGAAAATAATGAAAGTTAATTTGCATTGTTTATCAAATATTAATTATTTGATGGAGATGATTGATTATGCAATTCTTTTGTTTCACAATGTACCACCTTTAACAAGAAGAAAATTCTCTTTAAAATTAAAGTATGGCATAAGTCAGAGGAGACATTGCACTGATGGGGAAAAGTGATTTATTTAGCTTTGATGTTTTTCTGAAAATCTGTAAGCATGCATACTCCTGCTATGCGTAACATGTTTATGGTAGTTTCATTTTCATCTTTATTTGTTGCATTTGTTCACTTTGACTCTGAGTTAATTATTACTCTGAGTTGATTATTTGTTGCATGTTTCCAGTTTAATGGAGGCATCAAATTTTGGTTTTCTCCTTTATCTTTTATTTATTTATAAATTATTTATTTATTTATAAATTCAGGTTCCAACAATGGCTATTGAAAGAGTATATATTGCAAACAATACATCACTTATACAAGACGAAGTTCTTGCCCATAGGTTGGGTCTCATTCCAATCAATGCTGATCCCAAGCTATTTGATTATCCAGGTCTTATACACTAGCACTTACATTATTGTATTTCTCATTGCTTATATGACTTGTGTGATAAATGGTAAATTGGAAATACTATACACTTTGGCGGACATCCCTTATATGGCAAGGTCGAACTTTTATTATTTGTCTTTCTTTTTCATAAATAGACACTGCGGGAGGTAATAACGAACTTAACACAATCGTCTTCAAATTACACGTTCGTTGTCAAAAGGGTCATCCTCGTATTACCGGTAAATGACCTGAAATTCTTGCTTGATAGTAGTGTTTATGCTGCTTTTTCAGCTATTTAACGGGTCTGTTGATATTATATTTACAAATGCAGTGAAATCAGATGCACTGAAGTGGTTACCTAACGGGAGTGAGCTTATTGCTGATGGTACCAAACCAAATGATGATTTAAAAATAAAAACATTTACATCTTTTAGTTCTGGTCAAGACAAAAAGCCAGAATTCACCAAAAAGCCACCTGCTCCTAATAATTTGGATATTATATTAGCTAAACTTGGACCTGGTCAGGTATCTCTCTATCTCTCTCTCTCTCTCTCTCTCTCTCTCTCTCTCTCTCTCTCTCTCTCTCTCATTTCTTTTATTTCTTTCACCCTGCATGTGTTCTTTGGTGATGAAGAGACTGATAGAAGGAAGTAAGCTATAGTTATGAACTCAGGAATTAGAAAACTAGAACAAACCCATTTTTGCAAAGTTTGCTATTAATCCAACAGACCGCTGAGGTTACTGAACCAAATTCTGATGAGTTGGAACCTAGCTCGGTCGAGCTTAATCCAACTCCAACATGCACATGTCCCTTAATTTTTAATTTTGATGCTATGTATGTATTCTATAGTCGTTTTGCCCTGGTGAAATTCTTTTACATTTAAGATAAGTATGAAATCATGGATTACTAATTGGTGGAATACGAAAGAATCCAAATTTTTCTTCAATATTATTCAAGAAAAGAGTCTTTTGAAGAGATTCATAGAGTTTGAGGAACTGTTCCTCTTGGATGAAATGGTAAAGGAATACCTGGAAACATGTTTACAAAACCTTCATATTTACAAAGGAAGCATCCAATTGATTTAGACAGACAGCCAAGATCATGTCCTTACGATTTTGTTATTCTATTAGGGGTAATCAAGAACTCATTATTCTTAACTCTTACGTTCAAGTAAAGCTGGACAAATATTTAATATACACATAATCTTAAATTATGTTTAGAAACTATTTTACATGTTGAAACAGCATTTGTGTTTAAATACTTCGTAACTGCTTTATGTGTTGAGGTTATGGAAATTCCACGAGTTTATGCGGAGTGTGGAATTTGGCAACCTTGATATGAATTATTTGATTTTTTAAACTTGTAATTAGTTATGTGTCATCATATATAAATCTGGAAGCTGTACTTATTACCAAATATGATAGTTGTTAAGCACATGCTTTTATAGGAAATTGAACTTGAAGCTCATGCTGTTAAAGGCATTGGTAAGACACATGCAAAATGGTCTCCGGTTGCTACTGCTTGGTATCGAATGCTTCCCGAGGTAGGGGATATCATATATCTTGTCTACTACTGACACTTTAACAGACTGTAAAATTCAAAAAAGCCTGAGTTATGTTTGCTTGGCTTTTCTTCTCCAGGTTGTACTCATGGAAGATATTATGGACGAGAAGGCTGAAGAACTAGTAAGTAAATGTCCAGCTAAAGTCTTTGATATTGAAGATATTGGAAAAGGTAATTCAGTTTTTGCATTTGCACTCCTAGTATTAACACGCTCCTATATTTTTGGCTTTCTCTTAATTTGTGGATTTGGTTGTTTTGTTCATAGGTAGAAGAAGGGCTCGTGTAGTCAATGCACGAGCATGCACTTTGTGTAGGGAATGCATCAGAGGAGGAAAAGAATCGGAGGATGGGGCCAATAAAAATGAGAAAGAATCGGAGGATGGGGATGATAAAAAAAATGAAGAATCGGAGGATGGAGCCGTTGAAACGGGTGTAGTTAAGACGAAAGAATGGGAGGATCTTATATCACTTCGTCGTGTTAAAGACCATTTCATTTGTAAGTATTATGTGGCATATCAAATTTATGCGTTTGATAATATGACTTCTAATATATTTTCTCATGGTATACCTAAATTCTGCTGCCTAGTTTAAAATTTCTATATAGTATTATCTTTCAACTATAATAATTTGTGCAGATTAACCCACTTGGGTTGGTCTGGTGGTATTGACTTGAGACCTATGAGTGTGCTCCACTTAAGGTCTCAGATTCGATTTTCACTCATGCTAATTTGGGTGGGCAAATTTGCTTTTGGCAGAGTTCTGATAATGGATTATTGTTTTAAGTCCCTGAAGTATCTTACCTTTTTGTTTTTGCTTGTTTGTCTAGTTACCATTGAATCAACTGGAGCAGTATCCCCTGATGTTCTATTTACTGAAGCTGTGAAGATTCTGGAAGATAAGTGTGAACGAGTGATTACTGAGCTTTCTTGATTCTTACTTTGCTATGTCCTAAATTGAATGAAAAGGACAATTGTTGTACATGATCAATTCAATTATTACCATTTTATTTTAATTTTTGTGGACAAATATATAACTTATGATATGGAAGCTCATAGTTTGGATGTGCATGTGACATGTCTGCATTGACATGATCTCTGTTTTGTTTGTACTGTCCAGATCATGGTAGCTTAACATAATAATTTATTTAATTCTATGAAAAGAGAATGAATGCATTGAATGATCCCAGTTTGAGATTGGAATTTTATAGATGTTTGAACCTAAAGCCACCCCAAGTCCCCAATATTTCTACTTACAACCCCGTTATCCATATGACTATTTTTTAAAGTGTCATACTAAATAGTGTCATCAGGATACTTGTTAAGTATACTAAAAAAGAAATAAAAAGTAAATTAATGTTTAAATATTATTTTTTACATTAAAGTACAAATTTTAAGAAGATTTCTTATTAATATGTTTAACTTGTGCCTCAGAGGCACTGTTTGTAGTTTTTTTTTCAACTGACTGGTTAAACCAACTGAATCATAACTTTTTATAAAACACATTTCAAGGAAAAATAGGTAATTTACGTATGATATTAATCTCTCCTGTGATCTTAAACTCATTGTTAATTAAAAATTCAATGTAAAACATCTTTATATTTAGGAAGTGTATTTTTGAACGATATGAAATATTTGAAAATGCATTTTGAACTATATAAAGTTAGTGTGTTTTTCCCTTCTATATGTGTATATTGAAATAACTCTGAAGATGAGGAAATTTTTTTCCCTCAAATCCAATTCACTGAATCTAGAACCATAACAGGCAATCTATAATTTATTGGATATGATTTTTTTTTTTTTTTTTTTATAAAATTTATGCTACCTAACATGTGGCTTACCACCCTTGGTTATGGACTAACCGATTCATGTTTGTTTGTATTTTTCATATACCAAGTTTGTTCCACTTCCATAAAGTGGAATTTGCTTACTTCAACAAAGCAATGGTGAACATAAAGAGTTAATAAAGGAAAAGGTGACATGTTATGCTTGTCTAGACTTTAGAAAATTAACATTTGAGATGATATTCACTCTTTATTTTAATGGTGTCAATAACCCAAAAATATAAGTAATTTCTAATTTTCTATACACCGAAAGCAAATCACCCTAGTGGTATGTGGTTTTAAAAAGTATTTACGAATAAAGTAAAATAATAATCAGGAGATTGAATTTAAGTGATTAATTAATTTCTTCTAAGAATGAATTATTTGAGCAAATTCATTAAGAGGAGTACTTTCTAATAAGCTTCGAATTATCAAGACTTTTTAGAGTCGGAAAGTTAACACAAAAAATAAAATTATTAATGATGCGAAGTTATTTTTTTGACAAGAATGATTCGAAGTTATGATGAATTGAAAGTGTAATTTAAATTTTAAAAACACTAGATTTGATTTTTTGAAATAGAAAAAAAAAACAACTAGATTAATGTTAATAAAATGAGAGTTTGCATGCATATTTAGATTAGTTTTTTTTTTTTTTTTTTTTTTTTTTCGGTAGAATATTTGTATTAGTTTAATTCTTATGATAACTTACTTTAATTTTGAAATGCAAAGAACTTTAAGTGAGAGAACAATTTTATTTTTTTTTACCACCAGTTTAATCTGGTTCGGGGGTCAGTTCTGACATCAACTGGTTCCAGCCCCCTCTTGATCGCAGTTGCGGGGGATCGAACCGTGGTCCTTCCTACCAAGTTCAGCGCCAATCATCACTGAACCAACTAACGATTGGTAGTGAGAGAACAATTTTGAATAGGTGAAGGGCTGCATGATTGCATCCATCACACATGTCTTCTTTAAAATAAGTTTATTTTTTAAACAAGTAAAGGGAGTTTTTGAAGGGAATGTATCCAACTTTTATTATTATTATTATTATTAGCCAACCTTGAAAATTAAATTAGGCGAGACAAGATTCCCACTATTATAACAAATTAACCACACAGAAAATGAGTGAACTATAATATTATGAATTGTAAGAGCATCTTATACGTGGTAGCTTAGAATCCTAGTGACTAGTGTGTCATTTTGGCATTATTCATCACTTTCTTCTTTTGCCATGTTTCTCTATTCTTTCTTAATTCCAATTCATTAATTTAATCATATATCGTTGGCCATAAGCTAAAGACAAATATGTTAGCGTATATTTGTAGTCCAAATTAAGTAATTTGAGTCTCAAGATTAGGAAGACATTCACCAAACTTTAGGATGCTGTAGGATTAACTAAACGAAAGGTGATCAAAAGAGACATTAAAGAAACCAAAATCATAAATTAAAATAACTTAAGAGATAAGGTTTCTTTATGCTTATAGTTAGATACCAACTTTCAAACATATATAGGTTCTAATTTTTTGTGCAATATCTAACATAAACAAATGTGATTTTGATTATAGAATACGGCATCACTACACTCAAACTCCATATATATAGCACATTGATTATATTAAAATTGTATGGCTGACTTAACAAAAAGCAAATGTAATATTTTCCTAAATAATTAAAAATTGATATATTCTTATCTTTTTAAATATTTAAAAACATGTTAATTATTGATCCGGTGTGGATACAATGTGGCGATTGAAGTAGAAGCATGTGGGTGGAAAACGAAGGTGAAGCTCCACAAAAGGAGAAGGTGCATCCCTAAATGATGATTAAGTTAGTATTTAAAGAAAGTCATTAGATTTGATGTAGTTGTGAGAGATTTAGATAGTATGTTAGAGGTTTTGAGTTCGATCATCAATTTTATTGTAAATAAAATAAAATATGTATTGATTTTTGGCGAAATTTTATTTACCACATCGTTGAACTTTAAATTACTCGGTTCTCATTTTCCTGAGAACCAAAAGATTAACAAAAAGTATTTTTTTTATATCGATCATGTGATGATTGATTGCTGAGAAGGTAAGCTAGTATGGGCTGACATGTAGCGCCGAGAAAAAGTCTCAAGTTTTCTGCGGTCGTTGAATCTTAACCTTTAATTAAATAGTGCCTTATATGACAAATAATCATTTGCTAAATCAATCATATTTGTTTAAAAAATATAAATCCCTTATATATAAATTAGGCTTATATGCACTTTTGGTCCCCCTATTTTGATAATTTTGAACTTTTGATCCCCTATTTTAAAAACTAACTTTTTGATCCCCTTATTTTAAAAATCAATATAAATTTTTAGTCCCCCATCCATTTAAGTGACGTGGCAAGAATGGATTTGAATTTTTTTTCATGTCATTATTTAATTTAATTTTCTTACCACCGTTGCCACAGTAATAGAAAGAACAACAAGAAAAAGCAACACAACACAGACAAGTGAAGTTGCATCAACAAATGAAGAAGAAACAATGAGAAAAGAAGAAGATACAGAGGAGTAAGATAGAGACCATGGAGAAAATGGGTAGTAGAAATTCACGATCCAACAAAGTAGCAGGAGTGTGGCTTGGGACACCTATGTGTTTTAAGCCTTCACTTTCTTATTATTTTTGTTCCCTCATTACAACCCAGATTTCATTGTTATTATAAACCTAGAAACCCAAATTTGATGTTTCTCAAATCTAATTCATATGCAGTGATAGTAGATGTGATTGTGGGAGTTGATGATCATGGGTTTTCTGACAACCAATTTGATATGGGCAAATAATTAAGATATGATTTGGGATTTTTTATTACGTTTGTTCTCAAAATATGTAGATTCATTATGAATGACAATGAAGATTCATGTGATTTTGTTTTTTAATTATTATTAATTGATAAAATAATTAAATATTTATATTTTAATAAATAAATCTAATATGGAAAAAAGTAATGTAAATAAGGTCACTCAAACTTAGTGCCACATTACTTAAATGGATGGGGGACTAAAAATTTATGTTGACTTTTAAAATAAGAGGACCAAAAAGTTGATTTTTAAAATAGAGAGATAAAAAGTTCAAAAATTTCAAAATAGAGGGATCAAAAGTGCATTTAAGCCTATAAATTAATAATTCTTTCAATTTTTCTTCAATTTTTTTTTTCATTAACTACTTTTTTATATAATACATATTAGATTCATTTTAACATATATTTTATTATTTAATAATATATTTCTTTTCATTTTAAACTAATATCAGATTTCGAATTTACTGGT
The DNA here is from genome assembly GCA_954870985.1 of Trifolium fragiferum. Classification (NCBI taxonomy): domain Eukaryota; kingdom Viridiplantae; phylum Streptophyta; class Magnoliopsida; order Fabales; family Fabaceae; genus Trifolium; species Trifolium fragiferum. The sequence goes on from OX940794.1 coordinate 8,943,198, forward strand.
ACACAAAACAAAAATTATTTTTCACAATTTTTTTTATAAAATCAATTAAAAGAATCAAGCATACATTTCCAGCCCAAGACCCCCACAAAATAAAACGACTTGAATCACACATGATAAAAAATAACGGGAGGCAATCCCCTCCCTTTTTTACTACAGTAGTAAGTAGTATTTTTTACCAAACAAAGACATATTACTATCTAAGATAGATACTATTGATGCATTTTCATTATCATAAATAAAAAAGTGAGAATAATAAAACACAACATTAATTAGAGAGCACAATTAAAAAATTAATTGTAGTTGCATTGAAAACTAAAAATGAAGATTATTTAGATAAGTTATTCCAGCAAATATGATATTGTGACATGGAGAAGTACTACTAGCAGTAGCAGTATCTTATCTACCCATGTTTTGAGGTGATACTATAACACTTACGATGACATTCACATGACATGATGATGTAAAAGTGAGCACTAAAGTGATGACAATTTTGTATTTTGAGGTGGTGACGAGAAACATGTGAAACCACATCTCTAAGCATGCATGTGAAAATCCTCTAAACTTGAAGACCATAAGCAAAGGGGGAAATGATGTATGATAGTAACCTGCACAATAAATAACAACTTGTTTTACTATTGAAAACTATTCATTTAAATAATATAATTTGAATTCCCCACCGTCAATTTAAATCTCAAATGTGTTATAGGAGGCTGACTTCAAGAAAGACTTGTTCTAAAAAATGAGGGGGGAAATGATGGATGAATCCAAATTAAGCAATTTAAAGATGGGGAAATGACACTTTGACTTACAAATATTTTGATGTATGAGTTAATTTGACCGAAGTTTTTTCACTTGTGGGATTGAAGTTGAGGACTAAGGATTTTGTGTAGGACAAACAATTCTCAGAGAGTCAGAGTCATTTCAGGCAAAATGGTCAAACTTAAGAAAACATGTTGCAACAATCAATATGCTTTCATAAAATTTAAGTTTTACACTTTTGGTTTTCTAATATCATAGATTTTGGATCTTCTGAAAAGAATTCAAAGGTCGTGCATGACAATACTCTTAATGAATAGACCAATACTTAATAAATTATCAAAGAAAAAGAATATACATAATAAGAAACATTTTTTTTTAATTTATTTATACTTTTTTAGGGCAAATGTTAATTAATTTTCCTGAAGTATTTCCTCTGATTCTAATTATAAGAAAAAATCCATTTTTTTAAATACATTGAAAAATTTAATATATCTAATTTATATTATAGTTTAAATACATCAAACTTTGAATATATCAAAAAAGTGAATTTTTTTCTTATAATTAGAACTTAAGGTAGTATTAATATTAAGTAAGGTAGCAAAAATAGGAATATATAATCGAAAAATGTTCATTTAACTTTTTAAAAGTTAAAATTTGTTAATTTCAATTTAAAAAATTTTCTTAACTAGCCTGATGCTAGTTAGCCAAGACTTCTTTTAGTTCGGCGATTTATAGAGAAAACACATAATTGACTAAATAATAAAGACTTATTCAAACCGTCAAAAAAAATAAAGACTTATTCAAAAAAAAAAAAGACTAAATAATAAAGACATTACTAGGATTATTGACTTTTTGAACTTTTTTGGACTGTTCTACACAACATAATCATGCGACGTAACACGTACTCCCTCCGGTCTCAAATATAAGAAAAAAAACAAAAAAATTAAAAGTCTCAAATATAAATAAAAGTGTATTACAATTATTATGTTTTATGATATTATTCAAATTTCAACCAATAAATGTAATGATTTACGCTTTTTAAGGTGTTTTTTTCCTCAACCAATGTATTTACCTACATTCTTAAAAAATTTGTTTTTTTGAAAATTTTCTTATATATAAGATCGAAGGGAATATATTATTGTTTTGCTTGGCTGAGCTATCAATGAAATTTGACCTTTGTAATCTCTAGTTCTAGTCATGAACTTTAATAGTACCAAGTCTTAAAAATGGCTGACTGTTGGCCACAACATTAGAGATAAGGTCATCAATGGGTTCAGTTTTAATGAAGTTTTTTTTTTCAGTCCCCACGTTTCTTTTTTACTCCCGAGTTTTTTATTTTGCCCTTACGAAAAATTTTGGTTTTTATAAACCGAAATTTTTTTTGTCTTGAAATACAACTTTAGTTTTTAGAAACCGAAATTTTCTGAAATTTAAACTAAAAAAATTTCAGTTTCTACGAACCGAAATTTTTATTAAGGGCAAAGTTAGATTTTTGGGAGGTATAAAAGAAACGCAAGGGGCTGGAAAAGAAATTATCAGTTTTAATAGCAACACTACAGCTACCTATGATTACGAGGAAAGCTTCTTAACATTGGCACCTGGATGTTGGATGGAGTGAACATACATCATAGCAAAATTATTATTTTTTATAATCAAATGTTTGTTGGCCGAACTTTATTTACCTACGGTAAAACTCTGACTAAGATCTCTTTTTCCTAAAAACTAGAGAGTAAAAAAATAAATAATAATGAGAGCTTAAGTCCGAATAAAAAGGAAGATTATATCAAAATTAATCGAGGGGTAGTAGACTCCAATCTATTTGTCAAAAAATGTCACATTTGTCTTGAACAAATCTCAAAGAAGCTAGTAAAATCTAAAAAATAACTCATTTTAGCCAAAACATTTGCGTATTTATTCGCATCTTTATATGAATAAGATATCCAACTTTCGAGCTCAATCATCTTATGCTTAAAACTACTTACAATGGGGTTGTTGAAAACAATATTAAATAGTTGAAGTGTTGCAATGAAGTGTTGAAAGTAACGTGGATTGTTGGAGGTTGAAAAAGTTCAACTTGTTGAATGAGAAGGGAGTGGGGACCACTTAAAACATTTGACAAAATCTTATTGGTTGCCGTGTGATTTTTAGATTTTTATCTCATCCTAATTATTTGGGGTCAATTATTTCATAATAAATTTATTTAATTTTTTTTTCACCAAAATTCATCATGATGAGCTTGTTATGTTGAAGGTGGAGCTCCTTGAAGATGAAGCTCTTGGCTAAGTAAAGTTGGGTTAAAGATGGAGCTCATGATGACCTGTATGGTCAAAATGTAATAGGGTACATATGGTTTGATCTCCTTTACCAACGCATAGTCCACCAAACGTCAAGGCTGTTAAAGCGTAAGCGTTTGTTTCTTCATCAGATTGACTTATATCAATCTACAGTCTACCAAGCGTCAAACCTGTTATAATTATAATTAAAGTATTCTTGATGCTTCTCTTGGATTGCTCCATAGAGTAAACACATACCAATTAACTTTTCTTATAATTATAATTAAAAATTCTCAGAAATATTTCAATTTAACCAATTACAATTTTTAAAAAAATCTAGGGAATTAAATTTCCATTTTTATAATTCTAAGAAAGTTATTCCAAGAATAAATTTAATAAACCTAAAACAAACACTCTATAAATTTGTTATCCTACGAACCAACTGAACCCTAAATTTTTTACATAAACATCTTTGGTGTCATCATTGGTCTCTTAGAAACGTTGTTGGATGGATGCAGTCCAATGAGAAAAATTTATGGTTAACAATGAAAGTAGTTCTTTAAAGAATAATTAATAGTTCTTTTAAAAACAATTACAATAAAGAATAATCTTCTTAAATATTACAGTACATGTTAAAAAACAAAAATTTTAAACTTTGGGTACCAAAATTATTTTGATACTTTTTAAAAATATTGGTTGTAATTTATAATGCTATTAGAATATTACTAGAGGTTTATATGTTTCTCTTTTTCTTTTTTGACTAAGAGGTTTACCCCTTTTGAATAATAAAATATGCTCAATTTTTTGCCAATAATAATTTAATATTGTACCCAAAAAAATAATCCAATGAAAGCTACATGTGGAGAAATATGAGTCAGTAAACATTAAATAATAACCACCATCTTCAAAAAGTTTCAGCTGAGGAATGAGGAGGTACGTGCTTTTGCATTTGTTTTCAAATCAACCAATAAAAAAAAATTGAATGATAACAAAATTCTAACAACCACACAAAAAATGTAGCTTCTACTTTTTGACAAACATTTTGAAAAATCAGTTAAATTTTAACAACAACTTACTATAAATATTTACGCCTTAAATCAATACTATATTGTTATTGCTAATAAAAAAGATCTTATTATTCAAGATATCAACACTAATTGTGATAATAATAATAATAAACAAATGATTAATGATTATTCTTTAAAAACAAATATATCAAAAAAACTCTAATTTTCCTTAAAAAAAAAAAAAAGAAAACTCTTTAAATTTTGAAAGGAACTATTTGATGGATTTTTTTATATAATTGTTTGTTTGTTTGTATAACACAGATTAGACATGTTGAGCACTTAGATGAGATGACGCGGATCTCTTCTAGCTTAACCAAGGTCCTGGGTTCGATCCTTGGCTTGGGCATGCAGCAGTGTTAAAACTCTTAGGGAGAGTTTGCCACCCATTTGGGTCCCACAAGGCTCGAGGGATTAGTCTCTGCAGTTGCGCGCAGAGGATACCCGGTTTACAACAAAAAAAAAAATCTCCATAAAATATATTTTTGTTTGTAAGAAATTCTTGATTTAAATTCTGACACTTGCATATATAATATGATATTTTTATTAATAAAGTTATGTTTAGAGAACAAATAATATTTTATTTTAAATATAAATTTAAAATATATTTAAATATAAATTTTTTTAAAAAATACATTTGAAATATTATTCTCAACCGAATTGATGGATTTTTTAGTGTATAATTATCTTAAATATATATCATTAAATTGAGACGTTTGAGGCTAAATTAATGGATTTTGATATACTTTAGGAATTAAATTGATTTTAGTAACAAAAAAGGAATTAAATTGATTGATTTCATATACTTTAAAGAATAAAAAAAGAATTAGTTTCTTTACCAAAAAAGTTTTATTTTCAATTCAAAAAAAAAAAAGTTTTATTTTACCTCCCACCTAATTTCTAAAAAAACATCTAAATTGCTTCAAAAAAAAAAATACTAAATATATTTTTTCTACTTATTCTCTTCATTGTTGACCACTAAATACTTCTACATAAGAAGCTGCAACAAAGTCCAAAAACACCATGCCTTGATCCTTGCAAACAGAAACAACACACAAAGTTACAATCTTTTCACACAAGGGTTTGTTTCTCACCTTCCTTTTTTGTCTCCCACCTTCAAAATTTCAATCTTTTTGAGTAAAAGAATATTGGGTTTGCTTTAAAAGATCTGAATTTCAAAACCCAGTTGCAAATTTCTCACTTTGGTGAACAAAAATCAAGATGGGTGTTGGAAATCAAGATGCAATTAAGCAGTTGCAGTCTTTAATGGAAAATGGTATGTTCAAAAGATTCAAATTCAAATTGCATTCTTCTGTTCTGATAATATCTCTGTTGATCACTGACAAAAGTTTTTTGTTGCAGTGGATGAGCAATTCAAGACCACATTCAAGGTTTTTTTTTTTTTTAATATAATATGTTTTTGCTTGATCTTGGTTTGGTAGTTTATGATTGATGATCTGCAACTTGTTTTGATTAAAAAAAATAGCTTTTTTTTTTAATCTCTTTTTGCTACAAAATTGATCTGGATTTGGATTTCTGGTACTCACAGTTGTAAAGGGTAAATCTTGATGTTTAAAATGAAATCTTAAGAGAGTAAATCATGCTTGATTTAGTGATTATGTACATCAACATTTTTTATTGTGCTATTGGTGATTCATTTTTATTATGTAATTTTTTTGGGCTGTTTGGATTGACTGTTTTGAGTTTATTGGCTTAAGTACTTGTGAGTCTACTTGAGAGAATTTGTGATCACAACTTATGACATGTATATAAGCTGTTTTTAGCCTATTTCCGTAAACTCTTCAGGATAGCTTTTGAAATCTACTTATTGCTTATTTAAGAAGAATTTGACTTATTTCTTCCTTTGTCATAGAAATTGCTTTAATTATGTAGTTTATCCAAACAAGGCCTTAGTTAGGTACATAGCAAGAGTAAATAATTTGTTTGTGTCTTAGTATTTGCCATCATGAGATTTTTTTCCTTGAAACCTTTCTCTTTGAATTTCAGAATATGCACATGGGATATCCTTCTGAAACATTAGCGCGGTTTCTCAAAGCTAGGGACGGGAATGTTGCCAAAGCTCATAAAATGGTTGGTTAAATCTTTTTGATGGAATTTCATCTAGGTTGACTGCTCTTATCGTTCATTTGAGTTTTAATCTTTGAATTTATATCCTTTCCTGATAATTTAAACTGTTGCAGTTAATTGATTGCTTACATTGGAGAGTGGAAAATGAGATTGACAAAGTTTTAGCAGTGAGTTCTCTTTCCGCAATTTTTTCTTCTTCCGAATTGTTTTTCTGGTTCAACTTTTTACCGGTTAGGAACTGAATTAATGAAAGACAGAAAAGCAGAAAGAAGAACTACCATATATCTATCAAAATTATAATGGTGTTGATTTGAGTTTTTCCTTTTTGTATTGCAGAAGCCAATCCCTGCGGATTTGTACAAAGGTGTGCGAGATTCTCAACTCATAGGAATGTCTGGTTACACAAAAGAGGTACTCATGTTTTAAATATATATCTTATAACAACTCTTGATCTCATATATAAATTTAAACTAGATTAATACCTGCACATGTGCAGATAAATGAATACTGTTAAAAACTTAAGCGGCGTGATAAATGAATGAACTTTGTTATAATAATGTTAATATGGTCAAAATTAATTGAATGAAACTACATGTTTTTGAAGGAAACTTTTGTTTTTGAGTTATTATAAGCTACTAATAATTTAATGTTGTAGTATGTAATGAAAAGAGATGTGACCAATTTTGCAATCTATATATTTTTTTCTCCGCATTTGTGACAAGCACTTCCTTAAACATATAGATTTTATATTATGATGACAAGAAATGGCGAATGACATCTTTATACATGATCTGTGCGCAATTTCTAATTTTTTTTAATTTTTGGATGAATTATGCCAGGGCTTACCAGTTGTTGCTGTTGGCGTTGGGCTCAGTACATATGACAAAGCATCTGTAAGGATCTCATTATACCGTCTCTTTTCGTCACATCGTTAAAATATGATACATACTGTGTAATTTTATTTATTGCCAATGCTTGCTGGACAGACATAAATATGTTTGTATCATGATTTATAGAAACTTTAGAACATTAAAAGGTTGATGCATTAGACATTAATATTTGATTTAAATTGCCAGTTATTTTTCGTTTTCAGGACAAATACTATATACAGTCACACATCCAAGTGAACGAATATAGGGATCAGGTGATCTTGGTGAGTATCTAACTGTTTGATTATTTCTTCAAACTCTCTTTTTACGACCTTCTTGCTTATTTGAAAATTTTATTTTAGCCAACAGCTACAAAGAAGCATGGACGATATATTGGCACCTGTGTGAAAGTCTTGGATATGACTGGTTTGAAATTTTCAGCACTCAACCAATTAAGGGTATGTTAGCAATTGTTGAAAAATATTTCTTTGCTACTTCTCTCATTCTCTTGTCCTTTTTCGTCATCAATGTTAATGTCACTTCAATCGATCCCTTCATGCGTGCTTTGATGTTCTTTATAGTTGACAGTTTGTGTTCAACTGCCTTTTGCAGCTTTTGACAGCTATATCTACAATAGATGACTTGAACTACCCGGAAAAGACCGACACATACTATATAGTTAATGCGCCATATGTATTCTCTGCATGTTGGAAGGTTTGTGCATCTCTTAGTGTTTCATAATCATAATTCAAAATCCAAAGATTAACAACTGAAATCTTTTTACTACAATAATAATTTGAAGGTTGTAAAGCCTCTTTTACAAGAAAGAACAAGGAAGAAAATTCAGGTGCTACAAGGCTGTGGGAAGGATGAATTACTCAAGGTAAATGATAAATCTAGTTTTACTCGTTAATCTTCTATATTTCTTCTTCCTAATTTGGCATTAGGATCAAAGTTGTCAAATAGTGGTGATAGCGATGCTATTGCATAGTAGAATTTGAACTTATCGCTATTGTTCTGCGATGTAGTATTTAGTACAAAGTGTTGTTAAATAGCCGCTATGCCGCTATAGCATTGTAGTAGCATAGTGGAGTTTGAACAAAATGCTATTTTCTATAATCTGCAATTACAAGACGTTCGACATACTCATAATAGTTCGTTTCAAAACATGTTATCAGGTAATGGACTATGCATCCCTCCCACACTTTTGCAAAAAACAAGATTCCAAGTCATCAAGACATAATACAAGCGGATCAAATATTGAAAACTGTTTCTTCTTCAATCATGTCTTCCACCAACAACTCTATAACTACACAAAGCAGCAAGCTAACTTTGCAGAATCAAGATCACCGATGAGACAAGGATCTTTCTATGTAGACATACCAGAGCCAGATCCTGAGGATGCTAAAATAGCCAAAACCATTGAAGTTGAGTTTCACAAATTGGAAAATCAGAATAATGGAACCATTGAAGTTGAGTTTCACAAATTGGAAATTCAGAATAATGGCTTTAATACCAACTCGCGAAACGGTGTTGCGGTTAATGGACATTAAGAGAAAGCTTGTGAAGATTCTGAGCCACTTTTTATTTCTTCATTGCTTTATGAAATATATATCTATTTGACAAGAAAGGTTATACCTGTTGTTTATAAGGGTTATACCAGGTTATTATTATTAGATGTAATATTGTAATGTTTGCATCATCTCAGATGCAAATATATTCAGACACAAACTTTAATCTAATTTTGATAATCACTTTGGATGATGAGGATATCCTTAATTGAACTTAAAACTTTGACTCAAATGTTAAGTTTCTTTAAGTTCACAAAATTTCATCTTCTAGTTCACAAAATTTCTATTTCACAAATTGACTGGTAAAGGGTATAATTTATATAAAAAATAAAATTAATTGGTATATTTTTTTGATTATTTATACCTTAATTAATTTTAGTAAAGAATAAAATAATTTAACTTATAAAATACCAACATTCTCTTTAAATAAGGGAAAAAAAATACTAGTACTAATTTGGTTTAAAAATATACCATTGGAATATGTGATAATTTCTAATATACAAAATATATCCAATGCACAAACAATATAAATCATAAAAAAATACGACTTATAATATTATTATTCAAAACTGAAATTTAATTATTAAGTAATTTATAAATAGCGAGTTAAAACCTTTTTTCCCTACAAATCATTTTTTTTTGTATTGAGTTACAAATCAATTGTTTATGTGGCACATAATTTTCTGATCAAAATTATACTTCTTTTGATTTATTAAATAGTTTTCAAAATAAAAGAATAATGCATACCATGATTAAAATATCAATAATCTCAAAATGTAATAGGTACCAAAATATCAATAATTTAAAAATAAAGAATAATGCATATATTATGATTAAAATATCTTGTTTGAGTGTGATGCAAACTTTTACTTAACTTTTTCTCTCACACATGTAGGTCCCATGAAAGGGTTCAATTCACCTGTCATGAAAGCTTAATATCATCAGAAAAAAAGTACAAATAGATTTCACCAATAGATATAAATTTTTCCACTGGTTCCATTTACATATTCATGTCCCATAAACTATTAACACCATAATACAATAATACTTTCTTTCAAACACACTCCAATAACAAAAATCTAATCAAATTCCTCAACTACACACAAATCATCAACATGATGTTTTCTCTCACATTCAAGAGCTTCACAAACTATACCGGATTCTCACCAGGCAAATAAGAAACAGATCCAGCATCAACATTGCTTTTCTTCCGATTAAAGATACCGCCAATATTAGGCAACACTGTTTTCTTCGAAACCGAAACCTTCGCTTTTTCTAACTTCCTCACTTCCACTGTTGTATGAGGAGGAGGGACATTCTGCTTTTGAATCCTATAATGCTGAGGAGATGATTCTGATGACAATGAAATCTGTGTTTCGGCTAGTATCCGAGCTGCAGCTTCGGCTGCCTTTTTCTGTTCACGCTCGCGCCACCTTCGAAGCTCACTCTCTACTGCCCTCTTTGCCGCTTCAGCCATCTCGGCCTTTTTCAAGGCCTCTTGTGTTGCTGTTTTCATATCCTCGATCTCCTTTTGAGTTGCTTCCAACTTTTTCAGAATTTCATTTTCGCTAGCTTTCACAGCTTCAACCTGTGCTTTGGCCGCATCCACTTTCATGTCTGCTAATTTATCAGACTCCTCGACTTTCCGGTTTAGTGACTCGAACTCCTCTGTTGAGATTGTAATCGCAGCACCAGATTCTGATGACGTTGATGCACGCGCAGCACTTGTCCTTTCTGTTAGCACTGTAATCTGCTCGAGAGCACTAGCTTCAGCCGCTTTTGCTGCTTCTGCTTCTTCCATTGCTTCTTTAAGCTTCTTCTCTGCATCTTCTAATGCAAGCTTGGTAGCTTCAGCTTCCTTCTTTAACTCGGCTGTTTTGTTCATCATATCTTCTGCTTCCCGCCGTGCTTCCTCAGTTTCGGATGTCAGCTGACTCAGTGTCAAGATCATTTCCTCGGATGCACCTCTAACCTTAGATTCTTCAGCAGAGCAGGCTTCAAGCTCAACCTTGCTTTTGCGGAGTTTAACATGTAGATTCCCAACAATGGATTCGGTTTCGGACTCTTTTTCCTTCAATTCAGCATGTTCTTTCTTTACATTCTCTAGTTCCACCTTCAGAGTCTCTACCAAGGTTCTAAGAGAGTTTTCCTCGTCTACTACTTTATTCAGTGATTCTTTCGCACCGTCAAGCTCCGAAGTAACGGTTTTCACAGAGTCCAAGTCAGACGACCTTTTGTTTTCCATTTCTGACTGCAGTGTCGCAATTTCACTCATTGTCTCGGCCAACTGTGCTTCAAGATTTTTTGTGAGCTCGGGATTGAATTCCTTTTTTAAAGCAAGTAATTTCTTTTTGGATTGTTCAAGGGTAGCTTTGTATGATTGTCTAAGAGCATCTTTCTCAGATAATGTCAATGCTTGCTGTCGCTGTGCCTCCACTGATGCAAGCTTTTCTTGCTCAATCGACTCTTTTACAGATAAAATTTCTTTTGATAGCTCATATACTCTTTCCGTGTTTTCCTTCATTGCATTTTCAGCTTCTTCTGTTTGCTTGACAGCCGACACTCTTGCACCTGAGGATGAATCATATTCCTGACGAGTTTTCCTTAGATCTTGCTTAGCAGCATCGAGTTCTGTCATGATAGATGCATACCTTTTAACTGCAGTTTCTAACTCTTCTTTCCAGGTCCCATTGACTCCATCCGAGTCACCATACTTTTGTTTTGCCTGAGTTTTTGCAGCTTCTGTTGCCTTGATAGCTAACTCCCTAGATTCAGTGATAAGTTTTAGCTTTTGTGTCAATTCATCAACAGTCCTTTGAGCCCTTTCAAGCTCCACAAGAGCTTGAGCCTTAGTAGTTTCAGCGTTCTTTACTTGTTCCCTCAACTTGTTCAGCTCTTTTTCGGCTACATGAAGTTGCGTCTCCTTGGCCAAAACTCTCTAGTGAAAGAACAAATTTGAAAAATTACAAAATGAAATAGACAAATACATTATAAGCATGAAATAAACAAATAGAACATTACCATAAGATAACTTAGTTCAACGGTAAAAAGTTAGAAGAGCTTGTGCAATCTTATGTCTGAATAACTTGGAGTCTTTTTGGGTTAAGGGAAAGATTTCAGTTTCAACCTTCTAGTTTTTATTAATAACTAAAAATAATGTGACTTTGTTCTTTTCGCTTTATTTCCTGTTTTCAAAGATTGACATACATTATAGTACAAATCTTCGACAGTGTAAATCTAAGTAGAAAAAACAGTAACATTTCATTGATTATTATTATTAGTAGTAATAGTAGAAACAAAAACCATTTCCGTAAGCCAAACATTTCCTTGTGTGTCATCCAATTAAAAGTAGATTCCTATGGTAATTGATTATTTACTGCAGATGATATAGTTTACTTAATGTTATTACATGTAAGATGTAACAGTTTATGAATTGATTGAAACAAGTAAGTTTCTTCATATCCATGAGATATTCCCACTTAAATGGTCAACACCACAACTTCTTGTAACCAAATCTACAAAACTGAATAAATCTTGACAGTTATATTGGATACAAATCTTGACAGCATCGTGTTCTGCCATGATAGATTTGGTTACAAGATTTGAAAGATATATTGGCATAGGCATTATTGCATACAAACTTCTTGTAATTCCATATCATTAATGAAAATGACACGTCATAAAAATAAGCCTCAAACTGGAAACGTGTGAAACTGGTGTCTCACTTGTGAAACCGGTGGATTTTTCAGTTGAAACAAGGGGGCCAAAAATGCATTAAAGCCTAAAGGCTAGTTTATGCTGAAAGTAAACGGTGGATCACATGTCCACACAGATACAAGGAAGTCATGATGGTGAATGTTGAGAATATTCATGGTACCTGGTTGAAACTAAACAGAATGTTGACATGGCAGTGAATGGAAAAGATAGTGGAATGAGAATCTTTATCTTTATAGAAGACGAAAGAAGAAAGAATGAGTTAGGCGAGTTAGGTCTTTCGGCCTTTGAGCAAAGAGGTCAGCAGAGATTTGAAGTCTGCGTTATCATGTTTATTTCGGCTACTCTTCTAATTTTCTATAGAAGTAAACTAGGTAACTGCTCTAACACACTGCTAATAATTCATAAAGTTAGAATTATAACATTTTTCTTATTTAAGGGTTAGAATCGAAGTTTAAGCTACAGTTACCACACCATTAAAGTTTACAGGATACAGGAGAACATTGTATAAACAACTTTCATTGTTGTTTTACAACACCACAACAGATTTGTAGCCAAGAAAATGAACTAATACAAAAGACAATTACCTCAGCAGAATAAGCTTTTGGCTTCTTAAGAATAGGTCTTTCCCCAGAGAAAGCACCTTCACCGAATAGAGACACAGCATCTTTAACAGACTGAAAAGGCGGGCTAGTATCAATCTCTCCAACCTCTGGTTTTGGATTCGGCGTTGGAGAGTCAGTAGCACTTTGCCGAATTTTCGCAACCATTGTATTTTAAATCTAAGTAGTAACGAATACAAAACAACCTGTCATAAACATGTTAGAAGAAAGACATTAAAATAACTCTAAAAACATTATCATCATAAACTACTAATAAAACAATCCCAAATTTCCGAAATATCTTTTTAAACATATAGTAAGATCATAAACAATAACATTTTAAATAGGAATTTAGCATAAAAATGATTGCTGTGTAGTGTCAATACTCTTAACTCAAGATAGATATGATTGGAAGATCCTATATTCAATAATATTATTGTTGACCCTTCGGTTCATTGAAAAGTTTGAAACAATTATATTCTCTTTCAAATTAAGTACTTATTGACCTATCAATAGCTTACTTTGGATTAATTTCACACATTCTCTATGATTCCAGAATCTTCCACAATTAAGATCCATTAAAAACAACATAACATTACACATAATGCATAAACCCAAAAAAGAATTAATAATAATGCAATTCTAAACTTCTAACAATAAAAAAAAGTCCATTCACCATTGCAAAACCCAATACATAAAACAAATAAAGAATTTCAGGAGCTTTCAGTTTTGCAAGTAGGTTCCAAAAATGTAAAAATTACATGCAAAAATATAACAAAATTTCACTAAAAATTTTAATTTCAAAGGCTTTATATATTTTCTTTCAGATTGAGGCATCACCTTCAGAATGAAAAGAACATCTAACATTTAAAATAGAGATTTAAAAAAAACATTAAATAGAAATTTTTCAGACACAGACAAAGTCAAGGGTCAAAATCATACGGCAAAATGAAGAACACTGCAAATTGAAAGAACATGTATAATAAAAACCAGGCCAGGTCAAAACCACATAAAACAACACCAAACACCACACACATAACATGAATTTGAAACAACAACATCAACAACAACAAAAGCAAAAAAACAAAAAACAAAACAAAGGTACGATGATAAAATAAGCTAGTTGAGAAAACACACAACAAAAAACCCATCATGAAAATACAAAATACTCAACAACCCAGAATCTTAAAACCAATAAAGCTTCCATCTTTAAGTGATTCAGCAAAAAAAATCATCAAAAAAATTTAAAACAAAAAAACTCACCTTTTAAAGGCGATTCTTCAAAGCGCTTCAACTTTGAATCTCAGGCGAGAGAGAGAGAGAGAGAGGGAGAGAGAGATGGTGTTGGAGAGAGAAAGTGATGGATGTGTTTGAAAATAGAAAGCTGTTGAAGACAAAAAAATTTGCATCAGCAGTATAGTAACAAAGACGAAGAAATGAGAGTGAAATATCAGATGCATTCGTTTCTATTTTAAGATTAATGTTCCTGCTTTGGGGTATGTCAAAACTTTCGTGACTTTTTTGTGAAATCACGTTTCTGTCCTTTCTTAGCATGTGGTGCTTTTATGGAACTCGGATTTTCTGCTGTTATCGGTTCTTACAGTTTGACGTGGTAATAATTTTGAATCATTAATTTGACATTAAATAATTCAAATCATTTACGTATATATTAAAACAATCTCAATTGTCTATTTAAATTGAACGGTTGAAAACACACTAGGAAATCCAAATCAACTTCCAAAGGGTGTTTGGTTCCAACAGGATTGAAAAAAAAAATCTGTTATTATTTGATGTTTGGATGGATTTTTGTGAAGATTGCTTGAATCAAATTTATAAAAACTATTCCAAGAAATCATTTCATAGATTAAATTTAAGCATAATTTTTTAATTTTTTATTCTCAAGTCAAGGGATTTGGATTCTCTTCAATTTTTTTTATAGGTTTTCTCTTCTTTTTTTTTTTTTGTTGAAAAGAGAAATAAATAAATGGGTAAATAGGTCTTTACCCCCCTGCAAAATAGGCGAGTTTTGTATTTGCCCCCTGTAAAAAAAATTTGAACATTGCAAGGAGGTGTTCCTACAAAATTTTTTTACAGGGGCAAACGCAAAACTCGTCTATTTTGTAGGGGATAAAGACCTATTTACCCTAAATAAATTGAATGAATAACAAAAATTATCATAGCAGAGAAAACATGAGAAAAAATTTGGAAATGATCCAAATCTCAAATCTCTCTCTCTCTACGAGCAACCCTTTCTCTGACTTCTCACTACCAAAACTCAGATCAGCCGCCCCTCCCTTTCATCCAAACGTTTCTATCACCATGTAGCTATCCCGTCTGGTGGTGCGTTGAGCGGCGCTTGCCCTCCGCACCACCGTCGTCCAGATCGCCTGAGGAGTTATGGTGGTGGTTTAGGTTCGTACGCAGCTTCTGTTACTGCGCTCCGTTTGCTCTTCCTTCACCGGATCTCTTTGTTCCATGGTGGTTTGGTCTGCTCAACACCCCTCTGTTTAGCGGTTTGCTTGCTTGGGGTTTTCAAAGACAGTGGCATACGTTTGGTTCGTCCATTTGTTTGGGTTTGTTTGAAACTGTCGCCGTCTTCCTGTCGGAGGTGGTGGTGGTTCTGATTCATCTCCGGTGTTCGCGGTTTAACTCGGATGTCTGTGTTAATACTTTGGTTTGCCTCAGATCGCTATGGGTTCGTATTCGTCACTCCGTCGTTGTCGCCGGTAGTTTCTTGTTGATGGACTTGGTTTATCCGGAACTGTTTCTTGATTCTTGGTCAGATTTGTTGAAATCTGCAAGCTTAAGTTTTTTCGGGTTTGGTTTTCTGAGGATGGTTTTATTTCTGTTTCAATTCTTGTGATTGACTTCAGATGAATTGGCTCGAAAGAGTCTTGATACCTGCTGTGGTGGATTTCCCGGGGGGTTGTTGGCACGTGAATCGTTTCGTGTTGACGATCGGTTTATTCGCCGTTTTATACCTTAACTAATGCTCACTCGTCTCTTTTTTTGCTATTCGGTTTCGCGCCTGTATGCAGGTTCGCTGAGTAGTGTCTGATGAGTTTGTATATGCTTTGGTTTTTTCTTCACCTTTTAAGGTTGGCTCCAAAACCACTTGTAGTAGATTTTATTTGTTTTACCTTTGTTTGCTACATTTTTGTGTGGTATACTGGGTTATGTTGATGTCCTCCCAGTTTCCTTTGTAATATGTTTTATTTTATGTTTAATCTATTTGGGATAGAGCGGAGGGTTTCCTCTGTTCTCCTTTTGCTTAAAAAAAAATAAAAAAATCTAAAGTCTGAGAATAAAACATAGCCACTAATTACTACCCCTTTAATTATCATCAGAAATTCTCACACACAACTATAAGGTTGTTAACAAAAAATTACTATAAGATTTATAATTTGGACTTAGATAAAAGTGTCCTATAATATATTGATATTTAATAGTTAAGTTAGGATTTATGGATAATCATCACACAATAGAGCTAGGCATAAAAAAGCCAATCCAAAAAGTAAATGGATTGAATGTGTATTTGATTTGCGGTGAGAAAAAATTTAATTTTAAATGAATTAATTTTGTAAAAATTTAATTTTTTTAAATTAAGTTAATGAAAAAATAAATTTGATACATTCATGTAAAAATGAGTTGAGTGTTAAATTTTAGTGTAAAATTCAATTTTAAAATCATCAAAATTTAACTTATAAAAATAATTTTTGAGGTAAAATATTAATTTTAACCGTAAAAGTGAAACCAAAACGCAGGATAATTGTTTTACTTTTTTGTGTGAAAATGGATTAAAAGTGAGGGCTAAGACTTCTCCTTGTAAGAATGGTGAAGAGGGGTCTCGAGAGAGCGTGAGAAAAGGGGTAAGAAGAAGTGAGTGTTTGCCATGTCATGAAAATGAACATCGTAGGTGACTGACTATGTCTCATGACTATGACCATAATAAATAGGAAAGGAAATTGAAAGAAAGAGATGTTAATTAAGACAGCAAAAAGCCACTTCCTTTTTATTTGCCTTATTTCTTCACATTTGTCTCCAATAATTGCGAACATGATTAAATTATTGAAAGTAAAAAAACTAATTAATTAAGTAAATAAAGCCACAAACTCACACCTTTGCTTTATAAATCCACTCATCTATGATTATTTAGTATTTTCATTTACAAAACAATTAGATTAGTTGGGCCATTGGAGGTGTTTAAAGAGTAGTTCAATGAGTCTCAACTTATAGCTAGTTTATTATGCGAGTATAAATGCATTTGAAAATGAAGTCAATATTTTTTTTAAAAAAATTGTTGAGATTTATCATGGTCGCCAAGACTTTATACTTGGTCAAAAATTAATGTTGGAATATTTTATCATATCTCATATTACTAATATTATGTGAGTAAATATCTTTATTAATTATATTAAAATTAATTAATTTTTTTTAAAAAACAATATTAATTAATTATCAATTAAGAGTTTTAATTGATTAACGATGAAATTAAGTAAAAAGACCAATTAAATTTCTATTTGGATATTATTTAATTAATTGATATGAATTCAATATGAGTGGATGTCAGGATGATCCATTTCGGAAAAATGGAAACTCTAAGTTGTCATCACACTATATATAAGATATGATCCCTAATACAATGGACACACAACATATCACCTCTTCTTCCCATTTGAAAAGTGTCTAAAGGCATAAGGAGTCCTGATTGTGGAAGAATCACAAGTCAATGAATGTTTGTCATTCGTCGCTACTTTGTGTTTCAGGAATACTATCTGAAACACTACAATCAAAGGTTCTTCTGTTCATGTATTCCTAATATCAATCATTGAGAAATTAACATGTCGTATATCCTAAAGCTGTTAGATTTTGTGTTTGTTCTTGATGTTTAAGCATGCTTATTCGACTATTAAGTTTCCGCTATATAGTATTTAGAAAGATGTATTGTCTTATTAAATAATAAATTAATTATAACACTCAACAATTAGGGTATAGAGTTGTGCTCCATATTTATAGCACCACTAGCCTTAAGGGTTGAGTATTGCGAATACCACACCTTTATATGAAGAGCTTTAGTCGAACGTGGGGCGTGATGACATAAATTTCTGCAGTATTTTAGGTAGTTATATTAGTAGTAAAATTGACCAAGACATGCCCAAATATCAACAAAAATATGAAGAATCAAGAAAAAACATCAAGACAAAGTGAAGACACGCAAAAGATAAGGAAAAAACCCAAAAAATGAAGAAAACAGCTCATCGTGTCACGATGGCTCCCAACGTGATACGATGAGAGCTGCTTGCTCGCCAAGACATCAGAAATTATATTTTTGAAGGAAATCTTAGCATCGTGTTACGATGGTGCACAACGCAATACGATGAGATTACTTGATGACCACGCTGATGAAATGCACATGATCAGTTATATTTTTAAACTGAATCTTTCCATCGTGCCACGATGGACCTATCGTGTCACGATGGCTTGCTGAGGCCCATTACGAAAAGTATAAATAGAGCCTCCATTAGTCATTATTTTTCATTCAGAAATACAAGAACTTTCTATTTCTTTTGGTGAGAGGTTCGGAGGAGCTTTAAGGGCATAGTTTTCTCCCCTTACGGGAAAACTAATTCAGCAAGGTATGAATTCTTTAGGTTTTTTAGTTTAGTTCTTGTAATTTAATTATGTAGTCTTTTGTAATTAATTCCTTAGGTTGTGGTGGAGAAGATGAACTCCCCGATGAATACTTGGGTCATGTAATTAGGTCAAAGTTATAATAAATGTTATTCAGTATATTGTTGTTATTTATTCTTATGCTTTAACAACGTTGCTCGGAATCTGGCCGGATAGACGGCAACGCCTTTAGAATAAATATTAGGGTTGCTTTAATACATAAATAGGGTTTCCTCTAATATTTGTCCGGAACTAGTAATAAATAACACTAGATGCGTAGAGACGGTAAACATCCTGAACTAGTTGTGACTTAGCAATTAGAGGAGAAATCAGACACTATTTGCGACATAGCAATTAGAAGCTAACATAGCCCGAAACTAAGATCTTGGAGCATTGGATGGTTGATGGTCATAATGCATGTATGTAAATAACTCTGTCTAGTAATTAGGGTATGTGACACAACGGGGTTAGGCTCTCGTAGGTATCTTAGTTGCGAAAGTAGGGAAACTCTGCTTACATAGTGTAGCAGTAAGGTGCTACTATAACAAGGATAAAATCGACGCCAAATAATAATACGAATAACTATATTATACACCGATTATGCCAAGTATGAAGGAGGGAGTAAGTCCAACTACCATACCTATCATCTATGTTTCTGAATCAAAACCTTTTATTTTCTGCAATGCATTACGCTTATTTTTATAAATTAAAAAACTTTTTTTTTAAAACCCAAAGCGAATGCAAAAACTCACGAACTAGAATAGCACTAATAAGGTTTGACACGATCCCTGTAGATACGAACTCATTCTAAACACCCAGAGTGTGAATTATTGATCCACTTGCCAGAACTCAGTCAGGGCGCCACAATTCTCCACGAAGGGTAAGTAAGTTTTACACATTACATTCAGAAATAGCCAAACGAGGCAAAGATCGGTAGGCCACTATTTTCTAGATAATAAGGTTAACATTTTCCTATAAATACATTTTATACACAATCAATCAAGCTATTTATGTAATTCTATCTCTTTATTTTTATGCATTTTATTTGTTAGAGTGAAATATCCCAACACACTGTACTTAAGGCTATTTGGAGTATAGTTAAAAAACTCACAACTAAAAAGACAAATTTTTTAAATAATGTCTCAAATGGCGATTGTTACGACGGCTATTTGCATACAACTATTTTATACTTTGTGGCAACCAAAATTAAGGTAGAAGTTGATACATCATTTAAAATTTTGTTTGTAATGACGGTAAAAACCATCGTCATTAGCTAAATTTAACCGTCACAATAACCCTATTTTTTGCAGTGTTTTATCCTATAACATTCACCTGGTGCTTCAAAAGGTAATCCTGACCAGTCGGCCTGTGGAGGCATCTTTAGAGATAATCAGGCTAATGATTTTGGCTGTTTTAGTTCCAATCTTAGGGTAAGTGATGCTTTCTCTGCCGAGCTTATTATTGCAATTACCGCGATTGAGATTGCGCACAGGAGAGGTTGGAATCATTTTTGGCTTGAGTGTGATTCCAAGCTTGTAACGCTAGCCTTCAAGTCTCAGCTTGCCATCCCTTGGAAGCTAAGAAACCGTTGGAACAATTGCTTGCTTTTGCTGAGTAATATATTTTTTGTAGTCTCATATATATATATATAGGGAGGGAAATAATGTTGTTGATAAGCTAGCTAGCTTAGGTCTCGGCATTAATGATAGTTTATGGGGTTAAATATGTTTTTAGTCCCTACTTTTATGTGAGTTTCGACTTTTAGTCCTTATATTTTTTTTATTATATTTTTAGTCCCTACATTTTTTATTATATTTTTAGTCAATTTTTTATGACTAGGATGACAGAATTGACCACATAGGATAACTCAAATTGACTATAATAACATTTGTATCAAATGACGTGACATCTATGTGTCATCCTATGTGGCTGATTTCGTTATCTAAGTCACAAAAAATTGACGACTAAAAATGCAAACGGCGAAAATATAGGGACTAAAAATATAATTTAAAAAATATAGGGACTAAAAGTCGAAACTCACATAAAAGTAGGGACTAAAAACATATTTAACCTTAGTTTATAATTTGATAATTGCCCTACGGTTTTTAGAAGTGACCTTGTTAGTAATAGGCTTGGTCTGCCTAATTTCCATTTCTCATAACCTCGGGGAAGGTTGTTTTTGTTTCCCCCTCCTCTTGTATTTCACTTCCTTTTTATAAAGTTCCTAGAGATTAGCCATTTAATTTTGGCTTTCCTCCTTTATTTAAAAAAATAAAATAAAAAAATTCTCAGTTCAAAGTCTTTCACTCGATTGTTATTGTAAATAAAGAATTAAACGGAACAACTTCCGTTGTATTGTTTTTTATTTCAAAATTGTTCTTAAGATTGAACAAATTAAGGAAAGAGTTTGACAAAAACTAAAAATTTTGTCCATCACTAAGAATAACAACTTTTTATCTTAAACATAAACTGTCTAAAATATTAAAATAATTTTTTATCCATCAAATATCTTATAAGATAAAAAATTATTAAATAACCTAAAAATTATCTGAGGTAATTTATCTAGGTAATTACCCTTTACAAATTAAACTGATCCTACTGCACCTTACAAGATTAAAGTTAGAAGATTTATGTCTTACAAATAGGATTTATGACATTTTTTTAAGGGTACATTTTGAAGAACAAATTACAAAGACATTTTTTCTTCTCTCTATTCTTCTATATTTTAAGATATCTTAGTCTAGTTTTAGATATAATTTCATACCAAAACTTATATTTTTATTGCGCTTATTTTGAAGTAGTTTGATTATTAATATTTTATTTAGTATTCATTATTTTATTGTGTGTTTGTCTCAAGTTACTTTTTTTATATAAAAAAAGGGTCAAAGTCCAAATTAAAAAAAAACGACGTTATTTTTTTTTGGTATCTAAGCTTTGAAAATGTTGTAACAAAGAAGAGTTTGAAAACTTTTTAGAAGAGACTCCAGAAAATGAATTTAAAAGGATTTAAAGAGTAATTAATATTAGCAAGACAATTGGCTTTTCTATTTTCTTCATGACAAGTGTGAGATTATTAAACTTAACAATTTCAATATAAAAGCTGTCGAATACGATGCACCAAAATGATTTTTCTCAAGTTATCTTTATGTAGACTTTTAAAAATAAACGCTAAACATAAAATAATGTAGTTTTTCGACTTCAATTTCTTGTTAATTAAAAACAATTAAAATCTCCAATTTCTCTAAGGTAAGGGGAAATTACATTCTCCAATTTCTCTGAATGGAACACCCAATTTTAATCAGGTTAATTTTATTAGTAAACATGTTTAATTTAAATTATGTGATGTGTGCTTATGTGTTTTACTTTGGACTTTAATTTTTGGGCTAGTGTTTGGGGGCGTGACCCATGAGTGAGGGTTTATGAGTAGCAAGTCCATTTGGGTTTTGGGGGTAAAATGGGTATTGTGCCATTTAGGTGAGAAAACCCTAAGTATATAATTTTTGAGTTAGTGAGAAAAAAAATCATAATTTTGGTGAAAAGAAGGAGGCAGAGAGAAGCTTAAGAAGGGTTTGCAGAATAGAGAAAGAAGAGGGAGAACAAGAAAAAACGAACACCAAGGCTTAGCTTTCTGCAAATCTTCTCCAATTTCTCTAAGGTAAGGGGAAATTCATTCTCCAATTTCTCTTAAGTTTTGCTCATTCATGAAATCCTCATGTGATTGTTGGTATGAAATGGTGAAAATCAATAATTTTTGAGTAAGTTGTGAATTTTGATACATAATTGGTGTTGAAAAGTTTGTTTTTGAGGCTAGATTTAAGTTCTAAAACCATAAGAATTTTTTGGAATAAATCAAATTTTAATCTAAGATTTCGGTTTGGATTTGACTTAATTTTGAGCTTATGAAAATAACTTCTGCAAATAAATAAACTTTTGTGTTAATTCATAAGTTTTCTCATACAAAAATAAAGCTTATAATAATACATAAAAACTTATTTATTTGAATAAGTTGCATCGCATAACCTCAAAAATAAGTCAATTCAGAGCTTATGTGAAACAACTTATAGCTTTTATCTATTATTTTCAAGGTAGTTTATGATAAAAATAGCTTATAAAGATACAAATTTTGTTAATGAAAACTTATGGAATAACATAAAAGTTTGTTTATTTGCATACTATTTTTATAGGCTAAAAAATAAATCAAATCCAAACGGACCCTAATTTGAAACAAAATATTATCCAATCTTTAAAGCAAACCTACCAAATTAAATTATAATAATTCTATTTTCATTTAAATTAATTCTATAAATTAATCAACTCCAGTCAAATCTCATAAAAAAAAAAAAACACCGATCATAATAATAGTAATAATTTACTTGGAAAAATATCCATATTTGATATATTAATCAATAAATATCTATATATTCGAGAAAGGAAAGTCATATATTAATAACAATATTTTAGTATTTAAAAAAGATAAATCCGTCAGAAGATTTTTACAAATCTACCATAAAAAGAATTTTTTGAAGAATATAAACTTAGTAAAAAGATCCGGAGAAGATTTGATGACATCGTTATTATTTTGCACAAGATCAATGAAGGAAAAATGAACAGGTTCTGAGAGCTCCCACCCTATGAAGGACCTTGAGATGAAATGTTGTTTATGATACAACAATACACTTAGTGATCTCATTTTTCAGTAGTTCAATCCTGAAAATTGAGGATCATTGAGATGATTATTTAACTTTCAACCAATAACAATAAAATTGAATAAATAATAAGAGAGTCGACAAATAAATAAGTAAAAAAAAGTGAAATAGTGAGAAGTATTGACACAATAAACACAATTGAAATTGAACGATAAAGAAAATATATAGTGGTAAGAAAACATACATTAATAAGACTGTGAGATCATTTGAGAGTCAGATAAAATGAGTTATGTGTTCCCAGTTTATAATTATTTTGTAAAATGAGGAGAGATGGAAAAACAATGAGAAAAACATGTGGATGGGCCTCCCCTTTTCTAGAAAGTAAAAGGAGAAAAACTATAACGGCACTAGGCTAACTGTCCACATGTTTTTCTCACTCTTTCTTCTTCTCTCCTCATTTCGCTAATTCATTATAAACCTAAAACACATAAATCTTTTTATTTCACTTTCAAATTATCTCGTCAATCTCACTTTAGTGTATGTTTTCTTACCTCTGTATGTTTTCTTCATCAATCAATTTCAATTGTGTTTATTGTGTCAATCAATACTTCTCACTGTTTCGCTTTTTTTTGACTTCTTTCTTCGTTGACTCTCTTATTTTTCATTTTTATTGTTGCATTGGTTCAAAGTTCAATAACCATCTCAATGGTTCTCAATTTTTAGAAATGAACTACTTAAAAATGGATTCATTAAGTGTATTGTTGAATTAGAACAACATTCCATTTGAAAATCCTTCACAAAGTAAGGGACTCTCTGAACATGTTTAGATTCTCTTCATTAATATTGTGAAAAATGATGATGATGATGAAATCATATATTAATAACAATATTTTGACATTTAACGAAGATACAATCCTTTTTGTCAAAATCAAATATTAAAATACAATTAATTCTAAGAGTTTTATAAGTAGTATGCACGCCCAGTTATTTTTCTCATCTACTCCACTTACTATTTTTTAACTTACAAAAAGAAAATAATTGAAAATCAATATCCAAATATCAAAACTCAATCTGCATGTCATCAATGAGAGTATCACTTTGAGAAGTAGTGTAAATCTTG
Organism: Trifolium fragiferum; assembly: GCA_954870985.1. Classification (NCBI taxonomy): domain Eukaryota; kingdom Viridiplantae; phylum Streptophyta; class Magnoliopsida; order Fabales; family Fabaceae; genus Trifolium; species Trifolium fragiferum. The sequence continues at coordinate 8,967,574 of OX940794.1, forward strand.
AGAATGATATGTTACTCTACAAAGTGATTTTTCTCGTTGAAGACATAATGATTAACGACGTTGAAACCTTTGTGTGATCGAAGGTAGCAAAGCCAGGACCCTTGAATTAGGGGCGGAGACTATTAATTAACTTTTTTTTAGGTAAACTATTAGAATTTATAATTATGATATTTCAACACCGGTGTAATTTACACTCATATAACAGCTGATCATTTTATTTCTGCATCTCTATTCCGATCACATCTATCTCATGACTTTCTTATATCTCTCAAGCTGTATAAAATCATATGAGTATGTATACACCAAATAATTCATAATTTTTTTTAACAATTATAATATATAAAATGAATAATTGAAAGTGGTTTGAGTTATAGTGTAATTAACATGTCAGTTTAGTTTGAATTTTAAAAATTCAAATAAAGAATGAAATAATAAAAAATAGCCATTTCAATTGTTGTAATTTTTTCATACGAAATTAGAACCAAACCAAATCAATAAAAAATATGTTAGTTTTTTTCAATTCAATCAAGTGGAAATTTTTCAAACCAAATAACGAGTATTATTTAAATTTTAAAGCAAGCACAACATATAATTAAATTACACAATTTAGAACTAAAATTACGTATATATGCAATATATTTTCCATATGAAAAATCAATTATTTTTTAGTAAAGACTTGGGATTAATTCTTCTGCTTCAAACTATTAATTTTAATTCTAATTTGAAATAGTTAAATTCATCTGTTGTTTCCTTAAATTTAACCAATCTTTTGAAAATGGGATACGAGATTGTATGGTTTGAGACTTCCAGATCATAATTTAATTTTAGTCGAACGGTTCAGCAATAAGCAAATGTAAATGTTTCTAAAACTCGGTTGATTCACAATTCACCCACTTTCTGGGATGAATTCAAAAATTTAAAATAGTGAGGCAATATATAATTAAGAAAATGTTAATGCACATCCACCAATTGTTCTCAACCATTTTTCATATCATAAATAATCAACTAATCATTTATTTTTTGGTATTAACTCTCTAATTCTTAAAAGAAGGGACCCGGTAATCCAGAGTTTGGCTACGAGATAAATATATAAAGCCTAGTAAAAAATTATTTCTACAAAACATTGGACTCGGATTTTCCAAAACAATTTGTTCCAGTGAGAGTTCATTATTTAATTAAGTCCAATCTCTTATTTAAACTAACTAAACATTTAGTTATTCATCTCCCGTGCGATTTTTGTGTTTTACATTTTGTTTGAGTAGATTTCTTACTTTATGTTGTATAACCAACTCATAGAGTTTAAGTTGTATGATAAGCGTGGGCATGCGAATAATTGGACCATAGAGACTCAAAAATTTGATGAACATCCAAAGAAAATTATAATTCCTTCGTTGCGATACAAATTAACACCATGATATATGGACCTAACAATGTCATGATATTATAATGGATGGACCTCAATGCAAGACTTTGGAACAAAAAGAGGACACACTTGTTGATACTGCACGAATTGAAGATACCAAAAGTTAGTTGGGAAGTTAATTTGCTTCAACTTAAGCCCTGATATTACATTTTTGTCACGGAAAATACTATTTAGTCTACCTAAAAAAGAAAAAATTTATGTGTCAATTTTTGATTGGTCAAATTATAATCACTCTCTCTTTTATGTATAGTTAATCAATGTTTTTCTTTCTCTTATGTTATAAATTATTTTCTTTCTTGTGTAAATATTTCTTACGAAATAGCATTACTCTTTTGTCAGTATTGTCATTTACTCCCTCCGGTTTTGAATATAAGCAAAAAACAAATTTCTAGATACATTGAATAAAGTATGTATCGATACATGCTTTATTCAATGTATCTAGAAAGTTGTTTTTTGCTTATATTCAAAACAGGAGGGAGTTAGTTATGCAGACCCCCTTATGAAGAACTCTTTGTTGCAACTTTAAAAAAATGAATTTTTTTTTCTTTGTATTTTTTAAAATAGATTTTGTAAAATTGTTTTTTAAAATATTATAAGTTTTTTATATTCATTTTTTCTAAATTGAAATATTAGTTTTGACATCATATAACATAAATATATATTATTGAAGATCAAAACATAGTCAAAATCGCAATTTTTCCAAAAAGTTGTATTTCAAAAATAAGTGATTTTTGATATCAATTTTTTTTTCAATAAAACAATGAAATACCTAAAATAACATTTTAAGAATAATTATTAATACCAAATTTTCATTTGAAGCTTTTATAAAAAGTTTCTTTGTAAACATTTTTTACACAAAATCTTTTTTTTTTTAAAAGATAGAACAAACGGGCCCCTAAGGCATCCTTGGAAAATTCATACATATATACAATGGACATGTTTTGAAAATAAACAATTATCATTCGACAGAAACACATGTATCTCCTAGCAACGCCACCCTGCCAACATACAATAACTTTCTCAATCACATGGTACATAAAAGTTTAAAACCCTATAGCTAATTCTTCCCATATATGTTGCGAAAAGACAAGGTTAGATACCTAAATATATCTCTCATCTTTGACTCCTACTAACTTGATCATTGGAGTATGTGCAGGTATCAATCCTTCCTTCACAACAGGGTTATCCACAAACAATCCTTACACAACGACTTATCATCAGCCAATCATCCAGATCTCAAGTCTGGAGAGGATTTTTTATTAAAGGATTAATGTGATTTCTCATGAAACATGTAGAAAAAAAAAATTTGTGCGGCTCCCTATATTTTTAGTCTGAACACCCTATTTTTAGGGAATGATTAACGTGATTTTTCACTAAGTATGTGAAAAAAAATAAATTGGGTGGCAGAGCCAAATTGATCATGTATAATTTTTATCATGTTTTTAATATAATTAAATATAGACTGATTTATTGGAAAACCTTGTCAATATCAGTAAGAAAAAATCATATTTTAATCATATTTTAATATAATTAAATATAGACTGATTTATTGGCTTTGACCCGCTTTTATACCAAAAATATAAGTAAATAAGTGGATAATAATCATATTTTAATTTTATTTTTAAATTTTTCTTTAACAAAAAATGTATTGTTTATCATAAAAATATGTTCAACAAAATCAAATGTGTTGTATGCAAGTAACATTTTTCTTATCCACAAATTACTAATATAAAAAAGTAAATGAAAACTACATATGTCTAAGTTTTACATTATTTTCATGTAAAGATAATATTTATTTTTATGTTAATTATTTTTTGGAAGAATTTTCTTGCTATGTATGGAGAATTATACATATATAGTTCAACTTTTTTCCCATAATGCAGAAAATAAGTCAAAATTAGAATAAAGGACTACTAAGTGTAAAAAGGAGAGTAAAAATGAGGACTAAAATAGCACAATTGAAACAAGAGGACCAAAATTGTAAAATAAAAAAATTACATAGGGTTAAAAATACATTTAAACCTATAAAATAAAATTGAAATAAATCATATAAAATCATATTTTTTAAATATTAAAATATAACTTAATTCCATTGACTTATTAATTCGTTAATCTATTAAAATATTAATATGCATTATAAAAAAATAATATTAATATGCAATAGGTTTTTAAAAGGCTGACAAGGTATTCCATTTGATCACTTTATAAGCAAAAAACACTTTTCATCTTCATTAGAAAATTGATGTATCTGACCTTATTATGGACCATATATATATATCAATTTTTTAATAAATCTAAAAAGTGTTTTTTACTTATAAAAGTAATCAGAAGGAGTACATATGACACATTTTAAAAAATCGTCAGAGTCAATTTAATTCTAACTATTTTATCAGCGCACAGGTGGTCATGTACGACGAAATTCAAAATACAAAAACGTGTTAACTATCGCGGACAAGGATTTGATGCAACGAAAAAAGAATACATTAATAAGCAGTAATCAATCTCATTTATTGATTTCACATCGGATAGATTATAATACACATGCATCAAAATAATCTGAACCATTCATTTACATAGGACTGTTGATATTGTAACTGCATTAACACAGTTATATAACAAGGAATCTGTTTCCACATCTGAGTATTGCCTATAGAACTGAAAAAATGAATGTATGATTTCACCGAAGGAGAGACCACACATTTATTGTACTATGTGGATATCAATGAGACAATGACCCATGTAACTGATACAAGGACAGAGACTATAAACATTTATTCATTTGGTATTTTAAACATCATATAATAGTTGCTCTACATACCACAAAATTAAGAATTAATAAAATAAATCACAACTCGGGTTAACATAGGTAGATGGCACAGGAGGAGTATTGTCCATTGTTTGAGACAAGGAGAGGGAATGGAAGGATTATGTACTTAATATTCTCTTTCTCATTGTTTGTGGGAATTTGCTCCATTTGGATTTACAGATTGAGTTACATATCCAAAGTTGAAGATGGAAAATGGGTTTGGATTGGATTGCTTGGTGCTGAAATTTGGTTTGGTTTTTATTGGATTCTTAGGCAAGCTCTTAGATGGAATCCTATCTTCAGGGAGCCCTTTCCACAAAGACTCTCTCAAAGGTATATACTATATATTATCATAAGTATCTGAATTCATAGAATGTACTTCTCCCGGTTAATATTATAATTAAAAATTACTTTTTACGTTTACTAAAAATTTGATGTATTTAATGAATATTATAGATCAATTATATTAGTTTTTCAGTAAACTTAAAAGTATTTTAAGTTATAATAGTGATCAGACAGAGTAAAAATACATGTTATTTAGTTTTACCAACAAACATGTTTACCACACATTTACTCACTGAGTCACATATACTTTTTGTTTTCTTTAAAATAGAATTGTCTTTAAGTGTCCTTAAATTCTAGATCAACCTAAAATATTGATATTATCAAATTGAATATTTTTATTTGAGTTTAAATATGATATCTCTCAATTGTATATGTGAGTTCCGATGATATTTGTCATTTCGTGTATAAACAAAAAAAATAGAATTATCTTTTGATATTAACCCTTTTGATATTTGTGATTTATTTTTTAATTAGAATATATTTGTTGAGCGATTTTCGGAAATTGGATTTTTCTTGTAGTGATGTTTAAGAAATATTTTGATGAAATTTATGGTGAAAGTTAATCAATGTGTACATTGTTTTGAAACAGATATGAGAATATGTTGCCAAAAGTGGACATCTTTGTGTGTACAGCAGATCCAGAGATTGAACCACCAATAATGGCGATAAACACAGTACTATCCGTTATGGCATATGATTATCCATCAGAGAAGCTTAGTGTTTATCTTTCGGATGATGCTGGATCAGATATTACATTTTATGCTCTTTTAGAGGCTTCCAAATTTGCCAAGCATTGGTTGCCATTTTGCAAAAGATTCAAGGTGGAACCTAGGTCTCCAAATGCATATTTCAACAATATTACCTTAGGCACTTATCCACATAATTCTAAAGAGCTTTTGGCCATCAAGGTATAGAATTACAAAATTTTCTTTCAAAAATCTAAATATATATCTTTTGCAATATTTTGAAGGCATGTCTTTTAGAATGCTTCTTATATAAATCTCAACAAACTATTATTGAATATTAATTAGTAACAATATTGACCAAGTGATTGAGCTAAACTTGTCCAACAAATATTAATCGAGTCCAGATAATTAATAAACTTTACGAAAAGATGAATTATTCAGGAGAATTTAAGTTTCAATTTTGAATGAAACTATTATTTGTCAGAAATTACATTAATTTGGCAAGATTACTGAAAAATGGATCATCAATATTTATTTTATTTCCGTAGAAATTGTACAAAGATATGGAAATTCGAGTGGAAAATGCATCCAAGTTGGGTAAAGTACCAGAGGAAGTATACTCAAATCATAAGGAATTTTCTCAGTGGGATAATACTTCATATTCATCTCGGCGTGACCATGACCCAATTCTTAATGTAAGTACCCTTTTTAATCTTTATACTTGTGAGGGATTTTTAACCACAAATGGGAAGAAAATGGAGGAGAAAACGATGGTGGGGCTCTTGTATATAAGATAATGGTTCGCATTTTACTAAAAACATCAAAACTAGGGGGTGTAGTTCCCTGTATTGGGTGTTCAAATGTAGGATCCAAGGGAGACATTTATATAATTTAGCAGGGAAAACAATGAATAAAAATTTTATTACTTACAAATTTATTTGGGGTAAATCAGGGACGGATACATACATTGTATATTAGTGTGGCAAATATGAAAGAAATTATGAACCAAATTATATATATCGAAAATAAGAAAGATTATTGTTAAATGTAATATATTTATAATGAAAATCAATAAATTTTGATTTTTTTTTTGTCTTTCATTTTCAGATATATAATATGGATTAATATGTTTTTGATCACTATAAAATGGTGGTCTTCTAAGTTTAGTCTTTAGTCTATAGAAAATTATTTAGCACTCAATTTTGGTCACTACTATTAAGTCAACATGAATTTAATTTTTGAATGATTTTTTTTGCAGGTATGTTTAGATTATCATAAAAGTTTAGAGTAAACATGTAATTTAGTCCCCGAACTATCACTCTCTCACCAACTTAGTCCCTAAACTATTAAAAGTAACTAAAAAGTTCCTAGACTATTTTCCATCCATCAATTTAGTCCCTACCGTTAAGTGGCCGTTAGTGGTCCCTAAACTATTAAAATACTTCAATTTAGTCCTCGAGCTATCTTAAAAAACAACAAAAAATAATCTCTAAACTATCATAAAAAAACTACAAAATCATCCTTTAAAATATATAGTAAAATATCAAATAAATTTGCATCCCCAACAACGTATCCCATTAAAATCACAAACTTGAGTCTCTCTAGTCCATTGAACTTTTAAACCTCGTCATCCCTATCATTCTAGCAATGGTACGTTTAACATAAAACTCATTCTTTTGATCAATACATTGATCTTGCTTAACCATAATCCATTCATTATATAAGCCAACTAAACTGTAATTCATCAAATTCATTACATAAAAGTCAACTAAACCATAATCCATCAAAAGAACTAAATAGAAGGTTCAAACAAAAGATCAAACAAAAACACTAAGTAGAAAGTCCTTCATTGCAAAAAAACCCAAATATCATTAGCAAAGTATCAAACAAAAGCACTAAGTAAAAGGTCCTTCATTGCGTGTTCCCCGGCTTAATCCTGGAGTCGGCATGAATCTCATTGACATTGTCTCATTTGTGTTGTTGTATGCTTTCATCGAATCTACAAGTTCCGCACTGACTACGCTATTTTTGACAGCAACAACTGTTTTAAAAACTGGATTCTTCGGTCCCCACAACAGTTCTGCACCATTAATATTTATAGGTTTACCTAGTGTATGTTTTGCGGCAAGTGCAACAATTCTCTGATTCACCTTTGTAGCAGTTTGCTTTGTCACTGGTGCGGCAGCTCTAAAACGTATCATTGCTAGAATGATTGAGATGACGAGGTTTAAAAGTTCAATGGACTAGAGAGACTCGGGTTTGTGATTTTAATGGGATACTAGTTGTTGTTGGGGATGCAAATTTATTTGATCTTTTACTACATAAGTTTTAAAGGATGACTTTGTAGTTTTTTATGATAGTTTAGAGACTATTTTTTGTTGTTTTTAAGATAGCTTGGGGACTAAATTGAAGTATTTTAATAGTTTAAGGACCACTAACGGCCACTTAACGGTAGGGACTAAATTGATGGATGGAAAATAGTTTAAGGACGTTTTAGTTACTTTTAATAGTTTAGGGACTAAGTTGGTGAGAGAGTGATAGTTCAGGGACTAAATTGCATGTTTACTCTAAAAGTTTATTAAAAAAAACACAAACTCAAAATTTGATTTTTGGGTCATGATTTTCATTATTTTTAACTTGAACTTTTGCCGTTTAAAAAATTCATATTTAATTCATATATAATAAAAATTAGGCAAAATACATCCATAGATCTTTAAGTTTTACGTTGGTAATAGATTTGTCCTTTAAATTTTTTATAAATAACAAATATGTCCTTTAAGTTTGAAATTTATAACATCTAGGTCCCTCCAATTACTTGGTAAAAAATAAGATCTAGATGTTACAAATGTAAAGGACCTATTTGTTACTTAAAACACTTAAAAGACTTATTTGTTAGGGTTAAATATGTTTTTAGTCCCTACTTTTATGTGAGTTTCGACTTTTAGTCCCTACATTTTTTTAATTATATTTTTAGTCCCTACATTTTTTATTATATTTTTAGTCAATTTTTTAGGACTAGGATAGCAGAATTAACCACATAGGATAACTTAAATTGAGTAAAATAACATTTGCATCGAACGACATGACATCTATGTGTCATCCTATGTGGCTGATTTCGTTATCCAAGTCACAAAAAATTGACGGTAGGGACTAAAAATGCAAACGACGAAAATGTAGGGACTAAAAATATAATAAAAAAATGTAAGGACTAAAAGTCAAAATTCGCATAAAAGTAGGGACTAGAAACATATTTAACCCTATTTGTTACTTAAAAAAGTTAAATGACCAATCTGTTGTTACAAACGCAAAACTTAAAAACCTACATTTTATATCAAAATTAAGTAAGAACTAAACTTAAAATGTCTATTATTTTTAGGGACCAAACGCATATAATCCTACATATATAAAAGAAATTGGAAATTTTGGTGTGGCCATGGCCACAGTCTGCCTTAACTTGAATCCGTCCCTGGGGTAAATTATCATTTTAGTCTCTGAAAGTGTAAATCGTTGTCATATGGGTTAAATATGTTTTTAGTCCCTACTTTTATGTGAGTTTTGACTTTTAATCCCTACATTTTTTGTATTATATTTTTAGTCCCTACATTTTTTTAATCATATTTTTAGTCAATTTTTTATGATTAGGATAACATAATTGACCACATAGGATAACTTAAAATTGATTAGGATAACATTTGCATCGAATGATGTGACATCTACGTGTCATCCTATTTGGCTAATTTCGTTATCCGAGTCACAAAAAATTGACGGTAGGGACTAAAAATGCAAACAGTGAAAATGTGGGGACTAAAAATATAATAAAAAAAATATAGGGACTAAAAGTCGAAACTTACAAAAAAATAGGGACTAAAAACATATTTATCCCTTGTCATATTGATCCTTGAATGTAACGAAATTGCAAATACGTTCATAGTATCTCATTTGATAGTAATTTTTTGAACTAAATTGACCAACAAGAAACATATTCGAGAACTAAATTGACTACTTAAAAACATATTTAAGGACCAAAATGACTAATAAGAAAGATATTTGTGGATCTGTTTGCAATTTTAATACATTCAAGGACTAATGTGATAGTGAGTTACACATTCAATAACCAAAATGACTATTTGCCCAATTTATTTGATACACTTGATTGGACTAGAACCAACTTAACTAATGGTAGTTATAAAGTGAAACTAATCCTAACAAACTATGGGACAAAATAGCTATGGTGGTTATCTCCTAACCCAAGGTAGAAATTCAATAATCTAATTACTTAATAAAAAGGAAAATTAATTGTGTTAAATGCGGAGCTAAACTCCATAGCTAAAGCTTGAGAGTGTGTGAACATTGAAGAAGAAACAATAAGAGGCAAAGCTGAGCTAAGCAAAAGAATGAAAATGAAAAACTTTATTCACACAACTAACTTTACAATGAGAAGCTATATGTTTATATACAAATTGAGTAAGCTATATCTAACTTCCCTAACTGAAATAACTAACTCTTAACCTCTAATACAATCAGTTATGGGAGTTACAAAGTAGTTAAACACAACTTTAGGGAGTGTGACTCAGTTAACTTGGTGAACAAGTAACTGAGTCTTCTTGCACTTTCACAGCCCCCTCTCAAGCTGGAGTGGATGTCAATAACTCCGAGCTTGATGAGCAATGTATGGAAAGGACCAGGATGCAATGATTTGGTCAGGATGTCAGCTATCTGATCTTTGGAGGTAACTGGTAGGAGATGTAGAGTTCCATCTTGAATTTTATCTCTCACAAGGTGGCGATCAATTTCTATGTGTTTCGTCCGTTCATGGAAGACAGGGTTAGCTGCAATATGTAATGATGATTGATTGTCACAGTACAAGATAATAGGTGAAGGGTGTGAAATCTAAAAATCCTTTAGCAGAGAGAGAAGCCATTGACCTTCACAGGTGGCCTGTGCCAAGGCTCGATACTCAGCTTCAGAGGAGGATCTAGAGACCACTGTCTGTGTTTCTTACTCTTCCAGCTAATTAGAGAAGTGCCAAGGAAAAAACAAATGCATGATGTGGATCTTCTTGTGTCAGGACAAGCACTCCAATCAGAATCAGAGAATCCCTTGAGTGTAAGAGGAGAGGAAGAGCTAAAAAACAAGCCTTGACCTGGATGATTTTTAAGAAACTTCAAAACATGTAAACCAGCTAACATGTGAGTGGTAGTAGGAGAATCAAGGAATTGGCTCAATTTGCTGACAGCATAGGATATCTCTGGTCTAGTGTGAGTCAAATAAAGCAACCTTCCAATTAATCTCCTATAAGCAGTGGGATCAGTAAGAGGCTCACCCTGAGACTTGGACAAATGAAGTTGAGGCTGCATAGGGGTAGAACAAGGCTTAGCTGCTAACAAACCTGCATCTTGGAGCAAGTCTAAAGTGTACTTTCTCTGACAAAGAGAGATACCAGCTGAGGATCTGGCAACTTCAAAGCCAAGGAAATACTTTAAAACTCCTAAGTCTTTTATGCCGAACTTCTGGTCAATGAGAAGTTTGATTTGATGAATCTCATTCAAATCAGTGCCCCCTAGCACAAGATCATCAACATAAACTAAGATTATAGTAAAACCATTACAGGTGTGCTTGGTGAAGAGAGAATAATCTGCCTTTGATTGACTGTAACCTGAGGAATGTAGAGTTTCAGTCAATTTAGTATTCCACTGTCTACTTGCTTGCTTCAAGCCATATAGTGACCTTTCCAACTTGCAAACAAGGTCAGGATGTGTAAGGTGGAGACCTGGTGGTGGCTTCATATAAACCTCTTCAGTGAGATCACCATGTAAAAATGCAGTATTAACATCTAGTTGAAAGAGGGGCCAGTTGTGAGAAGCAGCAATTGCCATTAAAACTCTCACTGTAGTCATTTTGACAACAGGACTAAAAGTGTCTAAGTAGTCAATCCCTTCAGTTTGAGTGAAACCTTTGGCAACTAATCTGGCTTTATACCTCTCTACAGATCCATCAGCATGTAACTTTAACTTGAACACCCATTTGCAGCCTATGGCTCTTTTGTCAGAAGGCAAGTTGACTAAGGTCCAAGTGTTGTTCTTACTGAGAGCAAGCAACTCAGCACTGATAGCATTTCTCCAGTTCTCATTTTTCATTGCTTCCTCATAGGAGGCGGGTTCAGTGATGGTTGAGAGATTAAAAACAAAATTTTTGTGAGTTGAAGAGAGTTTATGATAAGATAAATGTGAAGATAAAGGATACTTACTTGTAGAAGAAGAATCAGTGACAAGCTTGGAAGGACTAGGAATTGTATTGTGCATAAGATTACAATGATAAGCCTGAAGGTAAGGAGGAGGTTTAGTAAGTCTAGTAGATTTTCTAGTAGGTAATGGAAGCTTGTCTTGGATAGAATCAGGTGGAGGATCAATGGGTAGGTTATCAGGAAGAAGGGAAGGAGAAGGTTGAATGGCACCATTTTGAGAGGTGACAAGGATAGTAGAGTTTGGTACAGAAGGAATAGGTGAAGGAGAAGGAGAGGAATGATGGGAAGCATCTAGTGGAGCTGAAACAGAAGGAGGAATGTTAAGAGGTTCAGGTAAAGGTAATAGGATATCATTAAGGATATCAGTGTGAGGTGTGATAATAGGGGAAGAAGATTCATGAGTAGTGTGGATTTGGTAAGGGAAAAGATGTTCAAAGAATATAACATCTCTAGATATGAAAATTTCTCTAGAATGGAGATCAAATAAAATGTGACCATTGACTCATATTCTATAATCCAGGTAAACACATTTTCTAGACCTGGAATCCAATTTCTTTCTATTGTGTGAAAGAGTAGTGGCATAGCATAGAGAACCAAAAACTCTGAGTAAGCTAAAGTCAGGTAAGTGATCATATAACATTTGATAGGGTGACTTGTTGTTCAAGAAAGGTGTGGGGAGTTTATTGATGATATGAACAGCATGTCCAATAGCATGTGCCCAAAAAATGGTTGGGACTTTGGATTGAAAAAGAAGAGCTCTGGCTGTACCGAGGATATGTTGATGTTTTCTTTCAACAATCCCATTTTGTTGGGGGGTACCAACACAGGAACATTGATGGATTATTCCATTTTCATGGTAAAAATCTTTGAGTAAAAACTCAGGTCCATTATCTGACCTTATGGACTTGACATTGACATTAAACTGGGTTTTGACCATGGATACAAAGGATTTTATATAGATGGGAGCTTCTGACTTGAGCTTTAAGAAATATAGCCAAGTAAAACGACTTTTGTCATCAACTACAGTTAAGAAGTATTTAAAACCAAGAATTGAAGGCATAGATAAAGGCCCCCATATATCCATGTGGACAAGATCAAAGAGATTTTGAGATATAGTGTGACTATTAGGGAATGGGAGTCGTTTTTGTTTAGCATAGAAGCAAACATCACATGGAATGGAAAGCTTAGAAACAGAAACATAAGGAATTACTTTGTTTATTTCAATCAATTTGGAGTGTGAGGCATGGCCTAAACGCATGTGCCACACATTACAATCAACATTTTTATTCTGAGACAAGCTAAAACAAGTTTGAATACAAGGTTTAATAGAATTGAAGGAATTGGAGCTAAGAGATATAGGTCCTAGGCTAACAGATGGTTGAGTCAACAAATACAATCCTTTGTCCAGCCTAGCTGCACCAATCTTCCTCATTGAGTTGGTGTTCTGTATCACACATTCAGCATTATCAAAAGTTAAATGACAGTTGAGAGAACAAGCTAGCTTAGGCACAGAAATAAGATTGAAAGAAAAATTAGGAAAGTATAAAACATCAGTGAGGTACAGGTTTTTGTCAAACAAAATAGTGCCTGCATAGCAAGTTGAAACAAGGGTTCCATTTGGTAGTTTGATATGAACAGGATTTACTCTCTTCAAACATTGAAAAAATTTGAGTGAGTAACAGACATGATTTGTTGCTCCTGTATCTAAAATAAAATGATCAAAATGGGCTAAGTTAGGGATGGTGCAAAGGATACCTGTACCATGAGAGTTACTAGTGGTAATGTGGTTAATACTATGAGGATGTGATGAAGATGAGCCTTGGAGAAGTGCTAAGAGTGCCTTGTGTTGCTCAGGAGTAAAAGCCAACTTACTTGAGTCAAAATCAACATGTTCTTCAGCAAAAGCAACAGATTGGACTTCATCTTCATTTCCAGTAATGTTGTTCACCTTCCCAGCTTCTTGAAGGTGTTGAAGATGTGGTGGATAACCATGTTTCTTCCAGCAAGAGTCAATAATGTGGTTGGTCTGACCACAGAAAGAGCATTGTCTATTGCCTTTGCCCTTGTCAGCACTAGGCCTGCCTCCTCTAGTGCTTCCTCTGCCCCTTTGATATTGACCTTGACCTCTGCCAAAAGAGGTGTTACCCATAGCAGCAACCAATTTGGACTCATCTAAAGGGATAACATTTTGTCTTTCTTGCTGAACTAAGAGAGAATAGACACGACCAATATTGGGAAGAGGATCCATAAGCATGATTTGTGCTCTGACAGGATAATATTGTTCATTGAGACCTTTCAAAAACCTGATCACTATCTTTATACAACTTCATCTTAGCAAGAGCATTACAATTAGCAATGCAATTAGATTCAGGAAGGGGACGAAAATTATCTAATTCCTGCCACAATTTCTTCATCCTAGTGTAGTAAGAGGAGATAGAAGAATCACCTTGCTTCATGAGGTAGATTTCTTCTTGAATATCAGAAATCCTGAAAATGTCACCTTGGTAAAAACGATCTTTAAGGTCTTGCCACATCTCTGAAGCAGATTCCATCCATAATATGCTCTGAGAGATCTCAGGTTCAACTGAGTTGGTGATCCAAGACATGATCATAGTGTTACAACGATCCCATGCAAGGGAATCATGATCATCATCCATAGGATGTGGAAGGGTATTGTTAATGAAATGAAGCTTGTGCTTAGATCTAAGAGCAACCGTCATAGCACGAGACCAAGAATGGTAATTAGAACCTGAGAGTAAAGGAGAAACAAGAACATTACCAGGGTTTTCATTGGGATGAAGAAAGTAAGGGTTTAACGTATCGGTTTGGTAACCCTTATTCTGAGGAGTTGAGAAACCACCATTAACACTAGCAGAGCTACTAGCAGACATGATGAAGAAGATGAAAATAGAAGCACACGAAAAAGAAAGAAGTGTGCAAAGAAAGAATCAAGAACGCAACTGAATGCAGTGCAGAAAACGGTGAATGTAATGGAGAGGAATTGAGCAGCGGAAGGAAGGGATCAGAGAGAAAAAATGAAGCAAGTAATGGTAGTACCTCATCGGAGGCCTGATACCATGTTAAATGCGGAGCTAAACTCCATAGCTAAAGCTTGAGAGTGTGTGAACATTGAAGAAGAAACAATAAGAGGCAAAGCTGAGCTAAGCAAAAGAATGAAAATGAAAAAATTTATTCACACAACTAACTTTACAATGAGAAGCTATATGTTTATATACAAATTGAGTAAGCTATATCTAACTTCCCTAACTGAAATAACTAACTCTTAACCTCTCATACAATCAATTATGGGTGTTACAAAGTAGTTAAACACAACTTTAGGGAGTGTGACTCAGTTAACTTGGTGAACAAGTAACTGAGTCTTCTTGCACTTTCACAAATTGATAATGATTTTTTTGTATGTATAACAAATAGTAGAAATTTGTATTAATTTATGTATAGATACTACTTCATAAAAAGGACTCGAGTGCTAAAGATGCAGATGGATTTGTTTTGCCCACCTTGATATATTTGGCTCGTGAGAAGAGACCACACATTCCACATAACTTCAAAGCTGGAGCCATGAATTCACTGGTACTTTATATTTATTAATTTTATATACTAAGCCTATAAAATTAAAATTTAATTAGGACCAAGTTTGTGAATACATGTTATGATTAATTATTTACCATATAGTAATGTTTTTAATTGTTGGTCCTTTCAATTAAATGCAGATAAGGGTGTCATCAATGATTAGCAATGGGAAAATTATTCTCAATGTAGATTGTGACATGTACTCAAACAATTCTCAATCTCTAAGGGATGCACTTTGTTTCATCATGGATGAAGATAAGGGCCATGAAATTGCCTTTGTCCAGGCTCCTCAGAACTTTGAAAATATCACAAAAAATGACATTTATGCTAGTGATGTACGTTTAATTAATGAGGTAATTTCTCTGGTTTAAAATAATTGTCATTTAAAAAAAAAAAATTATTTTAAAGTCATTATAGTAGTACTTTACTCTAAAAGTTTTTAAACTTTACAATGTTTTGTTCATTTTGACAAAAGTGACGCAATAATCTCGGTCATTGATTTTATATAAGATGCAGGAAATTTGTTCCCCCACAAGAATTTGGATTTGAAGCTGTAAAAAAAGCACGCAATTGTAGACTGTATTAGATTTCGGTCATTGATTTTATATCAGAAGATTTATATTACATATACAGTTATTTAATTCTGAATATTAATATTGATTGAACGGTTGTTGTTGGATATGTCTTAAAATTTTGGTAACAAGAAGTCAGAAAATCCTGAAGAAGTCTTTAAATATATTTTCTTGGAGTATACTTTGACTTGGATTTGTTTTGTTTTAAAATAGATTGTGTTTGTTTTTAAATATGATATATTTAAAACACTAATGTTATTTTGACAACCAAATAGTTGTCAAACAACCACATAACATGGGACCCGCCACCTTTTTGCTATTTTTTATTATTTTTGTTCTGCTTCGATTTACGTGCATAGAAAGAAAAAATTGGTTGTCTACAAGGGACAACATTTTTGGGTGTTCAAATAACACTCCTCTATTTAAAAACAATATGAGATTTGGTTTTATTTTAGAAGATTGTTTTTAAAATAAATAAGCATATTGTTTTTTTATAAATAAGGATTGTCTTGTTCATAGAAAAATTGAGAGTGAGAAGAGAGCGACAAGATGTAGAGAGTTGGGTTTGCCAACACAAAAGGCTAGGGTTTTGAATCCTAGAGTTTGATTCTAGTAGAACGGAGAGGTGCTCTCTCTCCCAGAGTAGGTTATTCCGAACCGGGTCAACAAATTGATTGTGTGTTCTTTTCTTCTTGCCGTGTTTATTGTTTGAATTATTGCATCATCGTCTCTATCATATCCTTATATTTGGTTGCTTGTTACGCTTATCCCACATATCAAATTCTTTTATTGATGTGAGTTTATATCGAATTCGCAACAGTTGCTGCCGTAACTGCGTTGAAAATCTGTTCCCTACAATGATATAGTAGTAAATTACTCTAAAAGTTTTTAAACTTTGAACATATGTGTAGCTGGAGTTCTATAGCATTGATGGGTTTGGTGGGCCCATGTACATTGGAACTGGCTGCTTTCACAGAAGAGATACACTCTGCGGAAGAAAGTTCAGTAAACAATATAGAAATGATTGGAAAAATACAAATGATGACCATATATTAAAAGAACTAAGCTTACAAGAGTTGGAAGAAAATTCAAAGACTCTTGCAAGTTGTTCCTATGAAGATCAGAAAACATCATGGGGAAAAGAGGTCACACTAACACTTTTTCATTCCACATAACATATTATGTAATATTCATATAAGTGTATCTAATATTTGATTTTTGCAGATGGGACTACTATATGGTTGTGTAGTAGAGGATCTGATAACAGGATTATCTATTTTATGCAAAGGATGGAAATCAGTGTACTATAATCCAACAAGGAAAGCTTTCTTAGGTTTGTGTCCAACCACATTGCCAGAATCACTTATTCAACATAAGAGATGGTCTGAAGGAGGCTTTCAAATTGTACTTTCAAAGTTTAGTCCTGTTTGGTACTCTTTTGGATTGATCAGTCCAGGACTTCAAATGGCTTATTGTTACTTTAATCTATGGGTGTTAAACTCCTTTCCAACTCTATATTATTCCATCATCCCTTCACTTTTTCTCCTCAAAGGCATTCCCTTGTTTCCACAGGTATGGATCAATTAATGTTACATTGTTAAGCATATAAGTTTATTTTGAATCAAGTTTCTTTTTATATCATTAAAAGAAACTGTGCTGCAAATATCTCTAAAATATTTATCTTACTGTCACAATAGCAGTTGTAGTCTGCAATTTAAAACCTATTAAGAAGTCTCACATCGGCTGTGAGATGGTCTGAATATGTGTTTATAAAGTAGAGGCAATCATAACCGGATGATTTAGGCCCAAAACTCAATTCTAAGATGGCAACATAGTCTTCTCCACGATTCGCTGGACCGCCTGCTATCAAGTTTTTGATCGGGCCATCCACCATTCATATCCTCGCCGCAAGCCCAACAACTCTGGGTGCAATGGAGTGTGTTAAGGAGTCTCACATCAGTTGCGAGATGGTCTTAATATGCGTTTATAAAATAGAGGCAATCCTCATCTTACAAGCCGGGTTTGTAAGGACGAGTTAGGCCCAACTCTCAATTCTAAGAAAACCATCTTATGATTTTTACTATATATAATGTTATTCTAATTTGTTTTTCTACTGAATTTATCAGATTTCAAGTCCATGGTTCATACCTTTTGCATATGTGATAGTTGGTGATTCAGCATATTGTTTGATAGAGTTTTTGAGGGTAGGAGGAACAGTAAAAGGTTGGTGGAATTACCAGAGGATGTGGCTTTATAAGAGAACAAGTTCATACCTTTTTGCTTTTATTGATACCATGTTGAAATTTTTTGGATGTACAAATTCAGCCTTCATAATATCTGCTAAGGTAGCTGAAGAAAATGTTTCACAAAGATATGAGAAGGAAATTTTTGAGTTTGGAAACTCATCACCAATGCTCACTTTATTGGCCACACTTGCAATGCTAAATTTGTTTTGTCTTGTTGGTATGTTCTTAAAAGAGGTTATGCCAAGGGAAGCAAGTTTTAGAATATTTGAGGTAATGACATTGCAAGTTTTGTTAAGTGGAGTTTTGGTTATTATTAATATACCTATTTATCAAGGACTTTTTTTAAGGAACGATAAGGGAAGATTACCAAGCTCTGTTGCAGTTAAATCAACAGCATTAGCTTTAAGTGCATGTGTCCTATTTACTGCTCTTTGTTAGCTTTAAGTGCATGAATGAAAACTGTTATTTATAATTATTATGTAACCAATAAGCTGAATCTATTTATTGGAAAATGGGTTTCCAGTTATCATTTTGTGACATAGTTATAGATTAATGGTTGAGATTGTTTAAAATTAACTTATTACGATGTATGATTTGAAGTCGAGATTCATTATCGAGTATAATCGTGTGAAACTTCAATTGCAAGGAATCACATCCATATTTATTCAAGTGAATTTCTCCTCATATTAAATATGTTATTGAAGGATAAGTTTTTCAAATTTTCCATGGTGACTCCTTATAGAAATGTTGTTTTTGAGATTTTTCATTTTAAACTCTTTTACAAGTTTTTTAAAGCTTCAAAGAAATGTTTCTTAAGTTTTAAAGAAAATAACACTCAAGTGAAAGAACCCATGTTCAACCCCAAAATCCACCACGAGACCAATCATAGGCTTTGGGGATCAAGACCTCGTTGACGGTTCACCAAATGAAAACTACCCCTTCTGATGATTGCAACTATCAACAACCACGACATCTCCAAAATTATAGTAGACCAAGAAAGTTCATGTGACATTATGTACGAGGAGTTATCCCTTAATCTAAAAAACGAGGCAAACCGTTGACAACCATACGATGGTCGACCCTTAATTAGCAACTTTCGACGGATTTGTCACTCAACCACTTGGATTCGTCGTCCTTCCTATACATTCCAAAACAAGGGTGACCCGACATTCGTAAGAACAATCCAAGTGAGATTCCTGGTGGTGCCTTGTACTCTAGGATACAATTGTATTTTGGGAGAACAACTTTGAAATCACTAAGAGCGCTACCCTCAACGGTACACCTTAATATGCGGTATTACGACGATACCTTTCGTTGACGAAAGAGACACTTAACTCCTATCAGCAAGAGAAAGAGGAGCCACTTTGTAGACCCTCTCCCGCAAACACTTTCTCCTTTGAAATCCTATCCCTTAATTAAAAAAATTTAAAACACATAAATTTAAGTTAAAGTGCGAATGGTCGGGATGTTCACTGTACTCTCTTCAGTGAAATTAACAATTAAGGGGATATACTCTCTTTCCTTCTCTAATCTTAAATTAACAATTAATGTTGGATTAATCTTAAATTAAGGGGATATTTAAAACTTAAATTAACATTTGGGTAGAAAACCTATGGTCTATTTGGATTAATTTTTTTGAGTTTATATTAAACAGATTATGTAAATAAATAAACTTTTATTTATTAATATAAATATTTTAAGGTAGGTTGATAAAAAAAATTATATATATACCAATAGACTTTTCTTTTTGTCAATTTTGCCCTTCATTTTATTCAATATTTTTTACACAGATTTAAATATTTGTATATGTTGAAAAATAACTTTCACACAAAAGTTAGTTTTCAATTTTTTTTAAGTAATAATTTTTTTTTTTAATAATTAAGCACAACAAAAAATGAGATTAAATAGTTATCAATCAACTAAGCACAATAAAAAAGAAAGTTAAGTAGTTATCTATATTAGCACAATAGAAAATGTCAATCACACAAATGATCACAGATCAATGCACTTAAATTACAACTTTTACTTTGAGGGAAACTAAAAATACACAACTTAATTTAAATAAAAATCCAATTTAAATTAAACAACTATTTATGATAATGAGCACAGAACGATAACAAAACAAAAAGGCGGACTGACCGCGGCCCATGCCCGTCGGGACAATAGTTAATATAATTTTTGTCGGCGAAATTTTTTGAATCAACATAAAACTTTATTTATTTGCATAAACTATTTTCATAAGCTGAAAAATAAGTCAAATCCAAACAGACTCTTAGGGCCCGTTTGGTCTAGCTTATTTTGAGCTTATGCAATTTTTATGTATTATTACATGTTTTTTAACGTAGTTTATGATAAAATAGTTTCTAAAAATACAATTTTCACTAGTTTAAACTTATAAAATAGCCTAAAATCTAATTTATATTGTATAAGCCGTTTGCATAAACTCTAAAATAAGTTAGGCCAAATGGGCCCTTAATTTGATGAACTCTTTATTTTATTTTTCTGGTTGATGTTTAAGTTGTCCATTTTTTTTTTGTTTTCCTTTTTTCCTTAAATAATTTTTTTTTTTACTTTAAAAAAATCTTCGATTTTGTTTTATCTAATGAGTAATTCTTAAGTTATCAAATTTTTACATAGATATAAATATTAGGAGTAATATTTATACTGGATTACCCACCATGAAAATACTACGTAGTTTATGTAAGTATCATGAGATGTTCTCATAAGTGAAAATGGTATACAACATCCTTCGACCTAAAACAACTATGTATTCTAGATGTGGAGTTGAGTGCTTAGTTGTCGTTCAAACGTTATCCCTAATAGGATGACTATAAAGTTGGTCGATAGGTACTCGACGAATCATGCTGAGGGACATGAGTGACCTAGATAGAATTTGCCCCTTATACATAACATGAGTGTTATCTTTAGACTTCTTGCTAGAATATGACTGCAGTATGCATGGTCAAGCCGAACTAAGTCAATATAAGATATTAAACTTATTCGTTATTCAATATATTTTAGGATCAAGAAACACGATATTGAACTGTATATATTAAAGTGACACTATCTATGTCTTATGTTCATTATACATATAACAGACAAAAAGATAATTATCGTTATCACGAAAAGGTACATGGACTGGAGTTCGAAATACTATATTTTTTTTGGTAGTCTAGTTACTACAAACTCCACCCTTAAGGTGGATAAATGTGAACTCGATCGTCTACATATATAATGCAATGCCTCTGCCAACTGAGCTAAACTCACGGGACAATAGAACTTTTTTCTTTACAATAATAATAATAATATAATATTATCTTCGTCCATAAATATAAGACCATTTTTAGATTTTTCTTTGTCCATTTTTATATGATTCTTTTCAAATTTTCAAAGGCATTAATTATTTCTTTACTAATATACCTCAAATTAAAGTGCATCTTTTTATATAATCTGTAATAAATAAATACTTTAGAGAAACAAAAACCTATTCTCTTTCTTGAATGATAAAGTTGTAAACACAATACCAATTGTCAACAAATTCAATGTCAAAATTCACTTTTTTAATCTCCGCAATTAGGGACGAAAGTAAGTAGATATTTTTTATAAAAAAAAAAATACTAATATAAGTAATATAAAAAAAATAAATAATAAATAAAAGACAAGAAAAATTTTAGACAAAAAGAAAAAAAGAACAAGAAAATGTATAATACTTGTGCTTTAAGTTAGGGATGTAGCATTAGCCATATATATATATATATACTCCATAAGATAGAATTAGATATATAATCAAAATTCCAAATAACAAACGCCTCAATTAGAGAGAAAGGCGGTAATCGGAGATAGTTCACGGCGCGGAATTCACAGAGGTATGTATAAACGCCTCTGTTTTTTTTTTTTTTTTCTTTCTAAATCTAATTATTAAACTTGTCAGTTACACTAATTTAATTTCTTTGTTGTTGGAAAACGTTTACCCTAAAAAATAGGTTTGGATAGAATAAGTTTAATAAAGTGATAAGCTGACATTAAAAGATCAAAACCTAATTGTAGAAATAATGACAAAGTAAGAATTGATTCCAACCTTCTGTTACATGCAACACTTTTTGACAAGTGAAGATATATATAATATATGCATTCAATTTTTGTGTTTGTTTACAACCGGCTTTAATAGATTGTTAATCGCTTAATATATCGCGGTGATACCAATTTGCAGGAAAGAATGGCAACATTAGTTGAACCCCAGGCGGGGAGAATTAAGCGAAAGAGAAAGCATTGTTATACGATACCGAAAACATTGTTTGAGATTGATACGAAATATCGTCCAATCAAGCCTATGGGCAAAGGAGCATATGGCGTGGTGTGCTCATTCGTCAATAAAGAGACCGATGAGAAAGTGGCAATTAAGAAGATTAGTAATGTATTTGATAATCATGGTGATTCTTTGAGAATTTTAAGGGAGATGAAGCTGCTTAGACATGTTCGGCACGAGAATGTGATCACTTTGAAAGATGTTATGGTTCCTGTCAAAAGAACAAGTTTTAAGGATGTCTATTTGGTTTATGAACTCATGGATACTGATCTTCAACATATTATCAAATCCTCTCAGTCACTTTCCAATGATCATTGCCAATTTTTCTTGTTTCAGGTACTAATCGGTCTCATGATATTTTCAATTCTTAGTTCTTCTTTCTACTAGTACAAAACAATTAACTTATTCTTTATGAATTTCAAAATTTGCTTATTTTATGTATACTTCTCTAATTGTTACTAATTATAAATTCTAATTTTATAGCTACTTCAAGGTCTTAAGTATCTCCATTCGGCAAATATTCTTCACCGGGACTTGAAGCCTGCGAATCTGCTCGTCAATGCAAATTGTGATTTGAAGATATGTGACTTCGGGCTTGCCCGAACCAGTCAAGTTGATGGCGAAAGTATGACAGAGTATGTTGTCACGCGCTGGTATCGTGCTCCAGAGCTTCTATTAAGATGTGACAATTACGGAACCTCTATCGACATGTGGTCCGTAGGATGCATTTTTGCTGAGATTCTTGGTAGAAAGCCGATTTTCCCCAGAAAAGATTATCTGGATCAAATGAAACTAATTGTAAATGTTCTTGGAAGCCAACATGAATCTGATCTTGAGTTTATTAATAATCCAAAAGCTAAGGGGTTTATCAAATTACTACCCTATACACAAGGGACAGATTTCTCTCATCTGTATCCACAAGCAGATCCACAAGCCTTAGATTTGTTACAAAAGTTGCTTGTGTTTGATCCAACTAGAAGAATTAGTGCATTAGAAGCACTTCAACATCCATATATGGCTGATCTATGTGATGATCATCCATGGTGTAACCCTTCTGCTCAAGTTCAAGTCAATCTTGACATAGATGAAAATTGAGATGAACATATGATTAGGGAAATGATGTGGAATGAGATGCTTCATTATCATCCTGAAGCTGCTTCTGTCAATGCATAGGTTTCTACTTCACATAGTTTGTATCTAAGGAGTAGTTCTAATTTTTACTTGATGTTGGAAAAATGATCCACACTTGAATTAACTTTCCTAATATGAGATATCTTTATTTAGTAGGTCCTATTTTTAAGAGATTAATTGTGGTACACAGACTGTGTAAACCACTTTACACAGTCATCCAATGATATTCTGACATGTCACCTACTCTTAAAATAAGTTTTTGTTTTAAAAATAATTTAAAATTAATTCTTTTTCTGGCAACGTGGAACGTAATCTCCATCACGTTTTCTTCATTTTTGGTTTCACAACAACTGCCTCTGCAATTCTATTCCACTAATCTTTGTTCTGTTTCTTCAATTAAAGTTTGGAACAACACTAATCTCCATTTCTACGTATAGTCTATACCATCCATCATCTCTGCGTCCCAAATAGACATTTTTATTCTTCTTTGCACATATGTTCTTGGTAAGCTTTTAGATATGTGAAGTAATAATATTTAGATTTTTTTGTCCAAAGGCTTAGCAATTGTCCACACCTCTGTTCTCTGCAACTTTATTCTACTGGTTGTTGTAGTTATATGGTTATTTAGGTGGAATATTTTCTTGATGATATTTATAACTTGTAATCTGTAACAACTCAAATAATAGACAAGCAATTTGAAATGGGATCTACAATTTTTCTTTCACTGTTGACTTAATAATGTAACATTACAATGGTGTAATTTTTTAGGGAATGAAATAACAATACTAAGAGTAATAAAATGCAGAAAGCTTAATAGCTCAGTGAGAGAAAAGTCTTGATTCATAATCATAAAATTTCACACTCTTCTATGATGCATCAACCCCCTTTTATGGAAGGTGATAGAAATATTTCTTGTTAGGAATTCTTTTCTCCCACTTCTTCTCAGTACGTGATCATTAGGATCACAAGTGTCCCTCAATTCCTTTGGATTCTTCTGCTGAGTCACCCTTTCTAAAATACTCGATTTTGTTTGTTTCATAATCTTTGAGTTGTTGGCTATTGAGAGTATGATTACATGAGGCATCGATGTTTCTTGTGTGGAAGTATATAACACATTATATTATGATAGAATTTTATTTTGTTGTTTTTCAAGTGATACTACTTTTTCAATTATATATTTTAGTAGGTAAGCATACTGATTTGATCACACTTTACATAGCAGGATTGTGTGTCCTACAATGGCAGATCATGAGATGGTAGATATGCATGAACATACTACCATGATAAACTCGGGTAATATACTTGAAAATGCTACCGATGCGGTATCTGCAGATTCCCTAAATGATAGAATATCATTAGAGCTCCCTTTAGAGCCCTTTGAAGGAATGGAGTTTGCATCAATTGAAGATGTAAAGAATTACTACCTAAGCTACGCCAAGAATAAAGGTTTTAGCTTTCGCATGGGTCGTGTTACCAAATCAAGAACAAATGGAATGGTAATTGGTCAAGAGATTCTGTGTTCAAAGGAAGGGTTTAGATCCAAAAAAAATTTGAAAAAAGAAAATGGTAGTTGTATAGTTCATGATCAAACAAGGGTAGGATGCAAGGCAATGTTGTATATCAAGAAAAAGGAAGATAGGTGGGTTATTTCTAAATTTATAAGAGACCATAATCATGAACTATTTTCTCCAAGAAGTTCACAGTTTCTTCGAGTACATAGAAAGAAGACCAGAGTGCAAAAAAAACTTATTGATGTACTTGATGATTCTGGTTTAGGCCCTAGTAAAATAGCATCTGTGTTGTGTACCGAGAGTGGTGGTGTTGATAATGTTGGATTTAGCCAACAAGATGTTATTAATTATTTAAGTGCAAAGAGACAAAAACAAATGGAAAATGGAGATGCTCAACTGATGTTATCATACTTTAAGAATTGTCAATTGAACAATCCTGGGTTTTTCTATGCATTTCAAATGGACGCAGATGGTAAATTAGCAAATTGCTTCTGGGTTGATTCAAGGTCTAGAATGGCTTACAAATATTTTGGTGATGTGGTGACTTTTGATCCAACATACTTAACAAATAAATACAAAATGCCATTTGTTCCATTCACTG
Organism: Trifolium fragiferum; assembly: GCA_954870985.1. Lineage (NCBI taxonomy): Eukaryota > Viridiplantae > Streptophyta > Magnoliopsida > Fabales > Fabaceae > Trifolium > Trifolium fragiferum. Next base: position 8,993,036 of record OX940794.1, read on the forward strand.
GAGTTAATCATCACCAACAGTCTATTCTATTTGGTTGTGCTCTGTTATGGGACGAAACCGAAGAGAGTTTTGTTTGGTTGTTAAGTACTTGGTTAGAAGCAATGGATGGAGTTAGTCCTAAAACTATTATCACAGACCAAGATGCTGCTATTTCTAATGCAGTTGCAAAAGTTTTTCCACAAGTCAATCATCATTATTGTATGTGGCATATTGAGAAGAAAGTTCCACAATACTTGAGCCATATCTATCATGAACATAGTGAGTTTAAAAATCAGTTTTACAAGTGTATTCACCAATCTACCACCATTGAAGACTTTGAATCTGATTGGGAAGCAATTATAGATAAATATGCGTTGCAAGATAATCAATGGCTAAAGAAGATACACTCCATTCGAGCAAAATGGATTCCTTCTTATGTACGTCACAACTTTTGTGCTGGAATGTCCACCACCCAAAGAAGTGAAAGTATGAATAAATTTTTTAAGGACTTTTTGAATTCAAGTACTCCATTGAACAAGTTTGTGAAACAGTATGATAAAGCTCTTGATGCACGTTATAACAAGGAAAGAGAGAAGAATGTCAAGACAAGGAATTCAAAACCACTTTTGCGCACTTTATATCCCATGGAAGAAGAGGCTTCAAAAATTTATACAAGAAAAGTGTTTCGAAAATTTCAGGATGAGTTGGTTGGATCCCAAATATTTATCGCGGAGAAAGTTGAATTTTCTAGGGAAGTTTCCACATACAAGATTCATGAAATTTACAAAGAGAAACCTAACTATTATGTGACTTTTGATATCACTTCAAAAGAAGCAAAATGTAGTTGTTCCATGTTTGAATTTGTGGGTATTCTTTGTAGACATGTGTTAAATGTATTCATAAAGGAAAATATTTATTCTCTCCCTTCTCAATATGTCCTACATCGATGGACCATAAATGCTAAGAAAGAATACATTAAAGGAATTGCAATTGAAGACCTTCAGGAAGGCAGCAATAGAGCTTCAAGTACTTCATTGTTTAATAGTATTATGGTCGAGTCTCTTCAAGTATCCGAAAGAGGTTCACGATCAGTAAAACATCATGATGTTGCAATTCAAGCTTTACGAAAGGCAATTACAGAACTTGATCTATTGGATGTTGAAGAATCAACTGAAGAGTTTGTTAATTCAACATTTGAAGTTATGCCTGATGCCTCCAACAAACAGACCATAAATTTGCTTGATCCTCCACTTGCGGCATCTAAAGGCCGTCCACGCTTTATGCGAATGAAAGGAAGTTTAGAATTGATAAAAAAAGGTTCATCCAGTTGTGGTTATTGCAAGGAAAAAGGTCACAACAAGCTTACTTGTCCAAGTTTGAAACACGGAAGGTATCTTAAAAATACATGTTACAAGAACTTGTGCAATTAATTTGATTTTTCTTTTCTTCTCTTTGTTTAGGTGTTTGTAGTCATGTGTTTTGGCTTATTTTTCTCATTGGTGTTTTCTGTGCTTCAAATTGTTTCTTAATTTATTTAATATATATATATATATATATATATATATATATATATATATATATATATATATATATATATATATATATCTTTGCCATTCAAAAAAAAAATTGATTTTTTTCTTTTCATTTTACCATATTAAGTTGATTCAGTGACAAGCCAATGTCTTTTAGGTGTAATATCATCAATGGTCAATCTTCTAATTCCAATGTTAAAGGCAAAGCAACTTCTAGTATGGTTGATTAAAAGGTATTGATATTAAGTAATAATTATTTTGTTGGCAATGCTATATAATTATTGTTTTGATGCTAACAATATTATTGTTACAATTGTATGCCGTAGGAATATGGAAGTACAGTAGCAACTTTGAACAAGATCACAAGATTCATGATGCACGAGATGTTACCTCACAATTGGCTACTTGGCTTTGTTAGGATTTATATTATATTGTTTTTTAGTTTAATTTAATATTTGTATTCAATGTCATGATACTGTGTACTTAGTTAGGATTTATGTATAACTCTCGACAACTTGTTCTGATTCTAATTAGAATTTATTCTGATTTTCATGTTATTTCCTTCAATGAATCTGGTTTCATATAAATTTTAATTTTCTTTTAATTTTAAATAGTCATGACAGTGAGTTATGTTGTGTCTTCATGTGGTGATGGTGTCTTCATGAAGCATATTTTCATATTTTTGGTTATAAACCTTAATAGTTGAGCTGGTCCTGACACTCAGCAAATTCAAACTAGAGTTTTGAATCTTGCATTATTGAATTTTAGCATTTTATTTATGTGTTAAGGAATCAGTCAACTAAATATGAAAATGAAGAGTGGAAGTTTGGAGCAGTCCAATCTATCATGTTGCCTATGGTAATTGCAAAGCTCACTTTGTCTTATTGAAAGGTAAATGACAATTTGACACAATGAAATGCACAGCTACTGCACACTCATTTTCCCCTTACACAGGTCCTTGCTATGAAGTATTAGCTAGCACACTAATTTTGATTTCAAAAATAAAAAAATAAAAAAATTACCAAGTCATCACTTGTGGAATTTCATAAATTGAGGGTTTGCCAATAATGAATGATACAAGGAGAAGGTCAAGGAGAGAATACAAACATAAATCCCAAAGGCACACACATTAAGCCTACACGCCTAAAGCAGTACCATAACAAGAAACAAGAAAAAAACAAGCGACACATACAACCAATCTAAAGGCTAGGACCTAAACCAATACACACAATAAAAACAGAACAACATAAAACCATCTAGAAATAACACTTCCGCCGCAAACACACCACCAGACAGGAACCGAAAGCAGAACAGAACCAATCGGTGCAGACAACCAGAAAACCATAACAGATAGCAGAAAAATGCAGCAGCGCAACCTCATTCATAAAGTAAACACGGTCCTTTTGCAGTCTTATTCATATACCATTGCCAGGAAATACGTTGGTTGTAATCCACCACTTCCGCCGTGTCCACCTTAGTCGGTATTATTAAAAACACGGTTGTTTCTAGCCTTCAAAATTGCCCAAGCATAAGCAAGCCAGACAACAGAGAATCCTTTTCTAAGGTTCTTATTCGATCCACTCCCAACTAACACACCGTAAGACATTAACACATTGGGAGGAAGCACCGTAACCACACTTAACCATCTGGTAACAGCATACCAGCAGCATACTGACAGTGCAAAAACAAGTGTCGCAATGATTCAGCCTCCCCGGCACACAAAGGGCAGAGCGCATCTTCGCTTCGAATGACTCCTCTATCCAAAAAAAATGCCACGACTTCTCTAGGTGGATAAGTTGTCTAGATGAAAAAAAAGGCCTAGCCCACACCAGATTGAAACAAAGAACTGCAAAGCCTTAATTTAGCTAAAAGAATTGGGATTCAACCAAGGAGAAGCACAAGGAATAAAATTAACTATACTCAGATCAGTCCAGTCAGTGCGCAGACATGACAGTACCGGATAAATATGCAGCAGCCCTCTACTTTAATAGTAGACCAATTCAGCAAGGTTAAAAATGCAGACGATAATGTCATGCTCGCAGCAAATCCAAATCTGATTCAAGCACCACCTTCATTTAAAGCATGATAAAAAACACACCAACAACCAAACTAAGGACAAGCTCATATACAGTCAACACCGATTGAATTCCAAAAATCAGCCGACTCCTAGACAATGTAATGGATTTGTACGCCACGAGCTTAGAAAAGGTTGAGGGAATATGTCCATAGCTACTGATCATATTCGTCTGCGCTGTCTTTTTTAGCAAACATCTCAATTGACATTGTATGTCATTTTTTTTTTATGCAAAACTTGTCCACGAGTACCTGCATAATGGTGCAAAAAGAAAAGTCAAAACATTGTTAACTCGGTTGTCCACAACATTGATATACAATTGAATATTGCTAATTAAAGTGACAAGTTAGAAAAGTAATTTTGGAACATTATCTATTTGAATAGTGCCAATCAGAAAGTTAGAAAACTTATTTTGGAATATTGATATATAATTGACTTGTATGACAATGTGCCAAAGGAATTGTATTTGAATTTAATAAATCCACATGAAAAAATATATAGAATCAAAGAAACCAAATAATTGAAGGTGTGGTTGGTTGACCATAACATAAGCATTTGTGATCTTGGCCAAACTACCATGATCTTCTTCTTCCATGGTAGTTATCGACAGACTAAATTGATCCGGTGGAATCATGTTCGAACTTCGTCGAAGACAACACCAATAGCATAAAGTAGAATTACGTTCGAACTTCGTCACGACTTCGATACTAAACTCTCAATCTCAAATTCCAACAATTAGAAACTTTGACGTGTTATCACTTTCACTTCGAAATTTTTGAACCAAAATTTTAGAAACTTTTAGTGTTGTTCCAAACTTTAATTGAAGAAACAGAACAAAGATTAGTGGAATAGAATTGCAGAGGCAGTTGTTGTGAAACCAAAAATGAAGAAAACGTGATGGAGATTACGTTCCACGTTGCCAGAAAAAGAATTAATTTTAAATTATTTTTAAAACAAAAACTTATTTTAAGAGTAGGTGACATGTCAGAATATCATTGGATGACTACCCTATACACAAGGGACAGATTTCTCTCATCTGTATCCACAAGCAGATCCACAAGCCTTAGATTTGTTACAAAAGTTGCTTGTGTTTGATCCAACTAGAAGAATTAGTGCATTAGAAGCACTTCAACATCCATATATGGCTGATCTATGTGATGATCATCCATGGTGTAACCCTTCTGCTCAAGTTCAAGTCAATCTTGACATAGATGAAAATTGAGATGAACATATGATTAGGGAAATGATGTGGAATGAGATGCTTCATTATCATCCTGAAGCTGCTTCTGTCAATGCATAGGTTTCTACTTCACATAGTTTGTATCTAAGGAGTAGTTCTAATTTTTACTTGATGTTGGAAAAATGATCCACACTTGAATTAACTTTCCTAATATGAGATATCTTTATTTAGTAGGTCCTATTTTTAATGTGTCACCCCCACAATAATAATGACATAATGTGACTTGTATACCAATCTTTGGCTACATTTTGAAATAGTTAATGCTTATCAGCTGTTTCCTTAAATTTAACCAATCTTTTGAAAATGAAATATGAGATTGTATTTTTGTATGGTTGAGACCTCTGGATCGTAGTTTTATTTCAGTTGAACAGTTGACCAATAAATAAATGTAAATTTTTTTAAAAATTGATTGATTTATAATATATTCACCTATTTTCAGACGAATCCAAAAATTTAAAATAGTGAGGAAATATATAATACAATAAAATGTTAATGCACATCCACTAATTGTTCTCTATGATTTTCCATATCATGTATGCATTGAATGTTTTTTTTTTTCTTCTCATTATCAAAATTAATACGAAAATCAATCTCTACCAACATGGTTGAGTCGATGAGACTAATCTTCCATAATGACGAATCAAAATTTGAATGACAATTAAGAGATGTTCACACATTTAGTGTTATGCGGCACTTCAAATAATAACCTTTCCCCTGAAAAGGAATCTAAGGATCCCTTAAAAAAATATCTCTACATAAGTAACCAACTAATCATTTATTTTTTGGTATTAACTCTTGGTATACCCTTTACCAACTAATCCTTTACTCCCTCTAATCATTTATTTATTTGCATAAACTTATTTTCATAACCTATGGTATAAAATAAGTCAAATTCAAATGGGCGTTAATTTTAAACCAAATATTATCCAATCTTTAAAGCAAACCTAACAAATCAAATAATATACTAATTCAAATTTTCATTTAACTTAATTCTATAAATTAATCAACTCCAGTCAAATCTCATAAAAACAAAACCTACACAGGTCTAATAATAATAATAATAATAATAATAATAATAATAATAATAATAATAATAATCTACTTTGAATAAAATAATCCATATTTATTATATTAATCAATAAATATCTATATATTCGAGAAAAAAGTCATATATTAATAACAATATATTGGTCTTTAAAAAACTACAATTCATCAAAAGAATTTTACAAATCTACCATATTTAATGTTTTCTACATGGTGAACATAAATCGAATAAAAAGATCTTGGAGAAGATTCGATGACATGCGAACATCGTAAGGTAAGGTGTGTTTAAGTGAAAATCAGAACACCATAAGATATGGTGCACAAGAGTGAGTTTATAAATATAACTCATTAGGGTGCTGAATGGAACACCCCAATTTTAATCAGGTTAATTTTACTAGTAAACATGTTTAATTTAAATTATGTGATGTGTGCTTATGTGTTTTACTTTGGACTTTAATTGTTGGGCTAGTGTTTGGGGGCATGACCCACGAGTGAGGGTTTATGAGTAGCAAGTCCATTTGGGTTTTGGGGGTAAAATGGGTATTTTGCCATTTAGGTGAGAAAACCCTAAGTATATAAGATTGAGTTAGTGAGAAAAAAATCATAATTTTGGTGAAAAGAAGGAGGCAGAGAGAAGCTTAAGAAGGGTTGAAGAATAGAGATAGACGAGGGAGAACAAGAAAAGAGGAACACCAAGGCTTAACTTTTCGTCAATCATCTCCAATTTCTCTAAGGTAAGGGGAAATTACATTCTCCAATTTCTCTTAGGCTTTGCTCATTCATGAATTCTCATGTGATTGTTGGTATGAAATGGTGAAAAATAATAATTTTTGAGTAAGTTGTGAATTTTGATACATAATTGGTGTTGAAAAGTTTGTTTTTGAGGTTAGATTTAAGATCTAAAACCATAAGGATTTTTTGGAATAAATCAAATTTTAATCTAAGATTTCGGTTTGGATTTGACATAATTTTGAGCTTATGAAAATAACTTCTGCAAATAAATAAACTTTTGTGTTAATTCATAAGTTTTCTCATACAAAAATAACATCTTTATAAGATTTTTTTAATCATAAAAAACATTGAAAAACTTATAATAATACATAAAAATTTATTTATTTGAATAAGTTGTATCGCATAAGCTCAAAAATAAGTCAATCCAAACGGGCCCTAAAGGTCAGTTTGAATTGGCTTATTTTAGAACTTATGTGAAACAACTTATGGCTTTTATCTATTATTTTCAAGATAGTTTATAATAAAAATAACTTATAAATATACAATTTTTGTTAATGAAAACTTATGGAATAACATAAGCTAAAAAATAAATCAAATCCAAACGGACCCTAATTTGAAACAAAATATTATCCAATCTTTAAAGCAAACATAACAAATTAAATTATACTAATTCTATTTTCATTTAAATTAATTTTATAAATTATTCAACTCAGTCAAATCTCATAAAAAAAAAAACACCGATCAAAATAATAATAATAATAATTTACTTTGAAAAAATATCCATATTTGATATATTAATCAATAAATATCTATATATTCGAGAAAGGAAAGTCATATATTAATAACAATATTTTAGTATTTAGAAGAGATAAATCCGTCAGAATTTTTTTACAAATCTACCATGAAAAGAATTTTTTGAAGAATATAAACCTAATAAAAAGATCTTGGAGAAGATTTGATGACATCATCATTATTTTCCACAAGATCAATTAAGGAAAACTGAACACGTTATGAGGGCCCCCTTCCTATGAAGGTCCTTAAGATGAAATGTTGTTTATGATACAACAATACACTTAGTGATCTCATTTTTCTATAGTTCAACCCTGAAAGTTGAGAATCATTGAGATGATTATTTAACTTTCAACCAATGCAACAATAAAATTGAATAAATAATAAGAGAGTCGACAAACAAATAAGTCAAGAAAAGTGAAACAGTAAGAAGTATTGACACAGTAAACACAATTGAAATTGAGCGATGAAGAAAATATATAGAGGTAAGAAAACATACACTAATGAGACTGCGAGATCATTTGAGAGTCAGATAAAATGAGTTATGTGTTCCCGGTTTATAATTATTTTGTAACATGAGGAGAGATGGAAAAACAATGAGAAAAACATGTGGATGAGCCTCCCCTTTTCTAGAAAGTAAAAGGAGAAAAACTATAACGGCACTAGACTAACTGTCCACATGTTTTTCTCACTCTTTCTTATTCTCTCCTCATTTCGCTAATTCATTATAAACCCAAAACACATAAATCTTTTTATTTAATTCACTTTCAAACTATCTTGTGAATCTCACTTTAGTGTATGTTTTCTTACCTCTGTATGTTTTCTTCATCAATCAATTTCAATTGTGTTTATTGTGTCAATCAATACTTCTCACTGTTTCGCTTTTCTTGACTTCTTTCTTCGTTAACTCTCTTATTTTTTTATTTTTATTGTTGCATTGGTTAAAAGTTCAATAACCATCTCAATGGTTTTCAATTTTCAGGAATGAAGTACTTAAAAATGGGTTCATTAAGTGTATTGTTGGATTAGGACAACATTTCATTTGAAGATCCTTCACAGGATAAGGGACTCTCTGAACGTGTTTAGATTCCCTTCATTAATATTGTAAAAAATGATGATGATGAAGTCATATATTAATAACAATATTTTGGTATTTAACAAAGATACAATCCTTTTTGTCAAAATCAAATATTAAAATACAATTAAATTCTCATAGTTACATTCTAACAATTTTATAAGTAGTATGCACGCCCAGTTATTTTTCTCATCTACTCCACTTACTATTTTTTAACTTACGAAAAGAAAATAATTGAAAATCAATATCCAAATATCAAAACTCAATCTACATGTCATCAATGAGAGTATCACTTTGAGAAGTAGTGTAAATCTTGAGAATGATATGTTACTCTTCAAAGTGATTTTTCTCGTTGAAGACATAATGATTAAGGAAGGTGAAATCTTTGTGTGATCAATTGTAGCAAAGCCAGGACCCTTGAATTAGGGGCGGAAACTAATAATTAACATTTTTTAGGTAAACTATTAGAATTTATAATTTATGATATATTTCAACACCCTTTAATTTACACTCATATAACACCTGATCCCTTTATTTCTGATCTCTATTCCGGTCACATCTATCTCATGACTTTCTGATATCTCTTTCTCCCTCAAGCTGCATAAAATCATGAGTATGTATACACCAAATATTTCATAATTTTTTTTAACAATTATAATCATATATATAAAATGAATAATTGAAAGTGGTTAGAGTTATAGTGTATTAACATGTCAGTATAGTTTGAATTTTAGAAATTCAAAAAAGAATGAAATAATAAAAAATAGTCATTTCAAAAGTTGTAATTTTTTCGTACGAAATTAACACTAAACCAAATCAATAAAAAATATGTTAGTTTTGTTCAATTCAATCAAGTGGAAATTGTCAAACCAAATAACAGAGTATTATTTAAATTTTAAAGCAAGCACAACATATAATTAAATTACACAATTTAAAACTAAAATTATGTATATATGCAATATATTTTCCGTATGAAAAATCAATTATTTTCTAATTTAGTGGATTAATTATTTTTAGCAAGCAATTTTCAAGACTTAAGATCAATTCTTCTACTTCAAAATATTAATTTTAATTCTAATTTTGAAATAGTTAAGTTCATCAGTTGTTTCCTTAAATTTAATCAATCTTTTAAAAACGGGATACGAGATTGTATGGTTTGAGACTTCCAGATTATAATTTAATTTTAGTCGAACGATTCAGCAATAAGCAAATGTAAATGTTTCTGAAACTCGGTTGATTCACAATCCACCCACTTTCTGGGATGAATTCAAAAATTTAGAATAGTGAGGCAATATATAATTAAGAAAATGTTAATGCACATCCACCAATTGTTCTCAACCATTTTTGATATCATATTATAATGAATGGACCTCAATGCAAGACTTTGGAAAAAAAGGGGACACACTTGCTGATACGGAGTACTGCACGAATTGAAGCTACCAAAAGTTAGTTGGGATTAATTTGCTTCAACTTAAGCCTTGATATTGCATTTTTGTCAGTGTTGTTATTTAATTTATTTATGCAGGCCCCATTATGAAGAACTCCTTAAGGCTGTTTATAGAATTTTAAGGTATCCACAGAAAATTTATACATACATACATACACACGATGGACATGTCCTGAAAATAAACGATTATCGTTCCACAGAGACACATATATCTCTTGGCAATGCCACTCTGCCAACATACAACAACTATTTCAATCACACGGGCACATAAAAGTTTACAACCCTAATTCTTCCGTATATGTGAGAAAAAATAAGGTTAGATCATAAATATATATCTCTCGTTTTTGACACCTACTAACTTGATCATTGGAGTATCTATAGGTACCACTTCTTCCTTCGCAACAAGGTTCATCCAAAAACGATCCTTATACAACGACTTATCATTAGTCAATCATCCAGATCGAACTTTTTTATGGAAGGACTAATGTGATTTCTCATGAAACACATAGAAAAGAAAATTGTGCGGCTAACTATTTTTGTAGCCTGAACACCTTATTTTTAGGGAAGGATTAATGTGATTTTTCACTAAGTATGTGGAAAAAAAATTGGTTGCACAACCAAATTGATCATGTATAACTTTTATCACGTTTTTAATATAATAATTAACTAGACAGATTTGTTGGAAAACCTTGTCAATGTCAGGAAGAAAAAATCCCAAGATCATTAGGCCTATTGAACTTCCACTATATAATGGAGATAAAAAAACTTCCTCATATATATGTTATTGTGGTTATTCAAGATCGTATTTATAATGGAGGAGAATTACTTATGCGAGTATTAATTTATTCTTTTATAATTTGAGTGCATTTACCTTTTAATCGATGAGAACAAACCATTTATATATGGTTCCCACAAGTTTGTTACAATTAGTTGTAGGGACCATATACAAAACTACTTATGTAGCTTGTTCTCATTGGTTGAAAGGTAAATACCCCTCAAATTATAAAAGAGTAGAGAAGTAGTCACCTATTATATATTACTTGTTATTTTTATTTCATGCAACACACCAAATATCCGATATATCATTTGCATCTCATGCAACATGCAAGTCACTTGTCATTTATATACAATTTGTCACTTTGTAATTCATGCAACATGCCACTTGTTTATACAACATACATAAATGAGAAAGAGTCGAGTGGAGAGTTCACATGATGTGTTTAAGTGAATCAATATTAACCATTGAATCATGTTGTAGTCACTCTTTCTCTCCTCCTAGTAATCCCTCTTTGTCCTCCTTCTCCAAATCTAAAGTTCGTAAAATAAGTGGGTAATTGGGCTTTGGCCCTCTTTTATACAAAAAATAAGTAAATAAACGGGTAATAATCATATTTTAATTTTATTTTTTAAAATTATTTTACCAAAAAATGTATTGTTTACCATAAAAATATGCTAAACAGAATCAAATGTCAATATTATTATCAAAATTACTAATAAAAAAAATTGTAAATGAAAACTACATATGTCTTAAGTTTTACATTTTTTTCATGTAAAGATAATATTTCTTGCTATGTTATTTTATTTTTTTTTTGAAGAATTTTAGAGAATTATACATATATAGTTCAATTTTTTTTCCCATAAAGCAGAAAATAAGTCAAAATTAGAATAAAGGACTACTAAGAGCAAAAGGAGTAAAAATAAGGGACTAAAATAGCATAGTTAAAACAAGAGAATCAAAATTGCAAAATAAAAAATTTAGGGTTAAAAATACATTTAAACCTATAAAATAAAATTGGAATAAGTCATATAAAATCATAATTTTTAAATATTAAAATATAACTTAATAATTCCATTGACTTATTAATTCGTTAATCTAGGGGTGATCGTATCCGAACCAATCCAAAAGTAAAACCGCAAACCGAACCAATTCAAACCGAAAATCGCAAAAAATCGCATTTAGTTTAAACCGCACGGATGACTTTTCTTTTAAACCGCATGGTTTGGTTTGGTTTGGTTTGCGGTTTTCATTTTAGAAAACCAAACCAAACCGCAAAAGTTAATTTAACTATATCAACTATTAGCAATCAATTACTTATTACCTAGTTAAACTTAGCAAGTCAAACCCAAATTTTGAGTCCATAAAATAGTAAGTTGTCAAAACATATAATTTCATGCGATTCAAAACTATACTATTAGTATTAAAAATAAGTTCTTATGTGTACAATTTATGTATATGAATATTATATCATGTAAACAATAAAATAAATTAAAATTTCCGATGTTTATTTTGTAACATGTTGGTAATATTGTCATATTTTTTCTATCGTGATAAACCGCGGTAACCGAACCAAAGCTAACCACATTGGTTTGGTTTGATTTGGTTTGGATGACTTTTTAAAAACCAACCGAACCAAACCGAACCGTGTACCATTTTATCTCGCGGTTAGGATGACTTTTATGCTCAAAACCGAACCAAATCGCACCGCGAACACCCCTACGTTAATCTATTAAAATAGTGACACATTAAAATATTATAATGTATTATAAAAAAGAATATTATTAATTCGCAATAGGCTTTTAAAAGGCTTACGACATACTCTGTTTGATCACTATTATAAGCAAAAAATATTTTTCATCTTCATTAAAAAATTGATGTATCTGACCTTATTATGGATCATATACATAAGTTTTTCAATAAATCAAAAAGTTTTTTTTTTTTTTTTTTTGCTTATAATAGTAACCATAATGAATAGATATGACAGATTTAAAAAAAAAAATGTGAAAGTCAATTTTATTTTATTTTTGATAAGTAGCCTAGTGGCTAGAATTTCACCTTTAAAAGTAAATAAGTGAGAGTAGCAGGATTCGAACCTCAATCCCTGCAATAATTTGCAACGTTACTACCAATTGAGTCATGGTGACGGGAACACGTGAGAGTCAATTTAATTCTAATTATTTATCAGTGCACAGGACTTCAAAATACAAAAACGTGTTAACTATTGTGGACAAGGATTTGGTGCAGTGAAAAAAGGTCACATTAATAAGCAGTAATCAATCTCATTTACATTAAGACAGTTACAACAGAGAATCTGTTTCCACGTCGGAGTACGACAGTCTGAGTATTGCCTATACAACTGCCCAAATGAATGAATGATTTCACCGAAGGAGAGACCACACACATTTATTGTAATGTGAGATATCAACGACCCATGCAAGGAGAGTAGACCATACACATTTATTCTTTGGGTCATATATATATAGTAGTTGATTTACATACCACAAAATTAAGAATTAATACAAGTAAATCACAGCTTGGTTAACATAGGTAGATGGCACAGGAGGAGTATTGTCCATTGTTTGAGACAAGGAAAGGGAATGGAAGGGTCATGTACTTAATATTTTCTTTCTCATTGTTTGTAGGAATTTGCTCCATTTGGATTTACAGATTGAGTTACATATCCAAAGTTGAAGATGGAAAATGGGTTTGGATTGGATTGCTTGGTGCTGAAATTTGGTTTGGTTTTTATTGGATTCTTAGGCAAGCTCTCGGATGGAATCCTATCTTCAGGGAGCCCTTTCCACAAAGACTCTCTCAAAGGTATATACTATATAGTATCATGTATACATATATTTAGCTTAATAATATTTTAACTATTTATTTATAAAAGATAAAATAAGTTAACTCTATAAAATTGAATTAATTCTGTTACGTGAGTTTTTTCAAAAATATAATATGTCACCATTGAATGTACTTCTTTCGATTACTATTATGATCTAATTAAAAATTACTTTTCATTTTTACTAAAAAATTGATGTATTTGATTTATAATTTAGATCAATTAATTAGTTTTTCAGTAAATTTAAAAGTTCTTTTTATTCATAATAGTGATTGAACACAATAGAAATACATATTATTTAGTTTTGTCGCCTCTACTACCAGCTGCAGGTTTCATAAATTCTAAAATATTTGATGATATAGAATGAAAAAATTTAGAGAGAGAATGATTTTGAAGAAATGAATTGAAAATGATGAATATAAGAGGGAGGAAGTAGCAATGTATATGCTTGCATTTATTGGTGGCAAGGCCGCCAGAAAGTTGCTTTGCAATGGACAAAAATTGTTTGCGGCTAAAAGCCCTTAAGAACTGCATGGCCCAGAAAATTGCTGGCGGCTCAAACTGCCAATAAGTATTTTTTTTCTTTATTTTTTTAGAATATACTTGTTGAACGTTTTTCTTACTTGCTTAGGGCTTAAGCCGTCAACAAGTTTTGTTAGGAAATTGGATTTTTCAATTTGTTTTAATATGTTCCATCTTTGAGAAATATTTTGATGAAATTTATGGTGAAAGTTAATTAATTAATGTGTACATTGTTTTGAAGCAGATATGAGAATATGTTGCCAAAAGTGGACATCTTTGTATGTATAACAAATAGTAGAAATTTGTTTATAGATACTACTTCATAAAAAGGACTCGAGTGCTAAAGATGCAGATGGATTTGTTATGCCCACCTTGATATATTTGGCTCGTGAGAAGAGACCACACATTCCACATAACTTCAAAGCTGGAGCCATGAATTCACTGGTACTTTATATTTATTAATTTTATATACTAAGCCTATAACATTAAAATTTAATTAGGACCAAGTTTGTGAATACATGTTATGATTAATTATTTACCATATAGTAATGTTTTTAATTGTTGGTCCTTTCAAATCAATGCAGATAAGGGTGTCATCAATGATTAGCAATGGGAAAATTATTCTCAATGTAGATTGTGACATGTACTCAAACAATTCTCAATCTCTAAGGGATGCACTTTGTTTCTTCATGGATGAAGATAAGGGCCATGAAATTGCCTTTGTGCAGGCTCCTCAGAACTTTGAAAATATCACAAAAAATGACATTTATGGTAGTGATGTACGTTTAATTAATGAGGTAATTTCTCTTGTTTAAAATAAGTGTCATTTTAAAAAAATTTATTTTGAAGTCATTAATCATTATAGTAGGTACTTTACTCTAAAAGTTTTTAAACTTTACAATGTTTTGTTCATTTTGACAAAAGTGATGCAATGATCTCAGTGATTAATTTTACATAAGACGCAGGAAATCTATTCCCCACAAGGATTTGAATTTGATGCTGTAAAAAAAGCACACAGCTGCACGCTGGATTAGATCTCGGTCATTGATTTTATATCAGACGATTTATATTATATTTACAGTTATCTAGCTATTAATATTTGATCAAACGGTTGCTGCTATAACTGCGTTGAAAATTTGTTCCCTACAATGATGTAGTAGTACTTTACTCTAAAAGTTTTTAAACTTTGAACATAGGGAATTTCTAATATGGACCATTTGCTCAAGTGGTCCATGGTAGACTAACCATATAACGAATACGAATTTTACAAAATCGATCGTTGAATTGAAAGTTTATATCATATAGATCATCCACAGAAAAAATTAGAAAAATTGAAAATCATTTGATATGTTTTTGGGACTCATTAAGATTTACAGTATTTAATATACCGTTAATCTTTATGGATCTCAATAACATATCAAATGATTTTAAATTTTTCTAATTTTTTTTATGGATAATCTATATGATATAAACTTTCAATCCAACGGTGGATTTTGTAAAATTCGTATTCGTTATAGTAGTATTGACCACTTGTCCACGGTGAACCACTTGATGAGGTGGTCCACCATAGCATTGGCCTTGAACATATGTGTATGTGTAGGTGGAGTTCTATAGGATTGATGGGTTTGGTGGGCCCATGTACATTGGAACTGGCTGCTTTCACAGAAGAGATACACTCTGCGGAAGAAAGTTCAGTAAACAATATAGAAATGATTGGAAAAATACAAATGATGACCATATATTAAAAGAACTAAGCTTACAAGAGTTGGAAAAAAATTCAAAGACTCTTGCAAGTTGTTCCTATGAAGAGAACACATCATGGGGAAAAGAGGTCACACTCACGGGTCCGTCTAATTTGGACCCATCAGTCTATTTGTCCATCTTGGACCAATGCACTTGATAGCCATAGATATAATATAAATATAGTGAGACGGCTGAAATTAAAAAGTAGTAGCCTGTTATGACTTTTTCACAAGGACAGAGGCATACATAAAACTGGCATACAGAATTACTATAATGAATGTGGACCGGTGACAATTTCTGCTGGACCTAGGACAAATGCTGGGCCATAAAATAAAATGTTTAACATTTAATTAATTATTTATTGATAATTGATGGCATATTTACTATGTGTGCTAGTCTTGGTAGGAGAAAACTAATTACAACACCAAGTGTACTTTATAGAAATTGTTGTTCTAAAATGCTTAAAATTTGGAGCGTAAAAAAAAATTTAATTGAGTAAGGAATTAGTGGAATCTTAGGCAGATTATAAAAAAATGAATTATCGTTACTCCAAATTAGATGACGTAAGTGTAATGGATTTAGAAATTTTAAAAATACTAGTTAGATAAATAAAATTTGAATTATCGTTATAGTAAATTAGGCAACGTAACTTGAATGGATTAAGAAATCTTAAGAATAATAGTTAGATAGATAAAATTTGAATTATTGTTATAGCGAATTAGGTGACGTAAGTGGAATGGATTAAGGAATATTAAGAATACTAGTTAGATAAGTAAAATTTGAAATATCGTTATAGCGAATTAGGTGACGTAAGTGGAATGAATTAAGGAATCTTAAGAATACTACTTAGATAAATAAAATTTGAATTATTGTTATAGCGAATTAGGTGACGTAAGTGGAATGGATTAAGGAATCTTAAGAATAC
Source organism: Trifolium fragiferum (assembly GCA_954870985.1). Lineage (NCBI taxonomy): Eukaryota > Viridiplantae > Streptophyta > Magnoliopsida > Fabales > Fabaceae > Trifolium > Trifolium fragiferum. Next base: position 9,009,755 of record OX940794.1, read on the forward strand.
TACTTAGATAAATAAAATTTGAATTATCGTAAATCCAATCTAGGTGACGTAAGTGGAATCGAGTAAGCAATCTTAAGAATACTAGTTAGATAAATAAAATTTGAATTATCGTTATAGTGAATTAGGTACGTAAGTGGAATCGAGTAAGGAATCTTAAGAATACTAGTTAGATAAATAAAATTTGAATTATCGTTATAGAGAATTAAGTGACTTAAGTGGAATGGATTAAAAAATCTTAAAAATATTAGTTAGATAAATAAAATTTAAATTATCATTATAGCAAATTAGGTGACATAAGTGGAATGAATTAAGGAATCTTAAGAATACTAGTTAAGTAAATAAAATTTGAATTATTGTTATAGCGAATTAGGTGACTTAAGTGGAATCGAGTAAGGAATCTTAAGAATACTAGTTAGATAAATAAAATTTGAATTATCGTTATAGCGAAATAGGTGACTTACGTGGAATCGAGTAAGAAATCTTAAAAATACTAATTAGATAAATAAAATTTGAATTATCGCTATAGCGAATTAGGTGACTTACGTGGAATCGAGTAAGGAATCTTAAAAATACTAATTAGATAAATAAAATTTGAACTATCGCTATAGCGAATTAGGTGACTTACGTGGAATCGAGTAAGGAATCTTAAGAATATTAATTAGATAAATAAAATTTGAATTATCGTTATAGCGAATTAGGTGACGTAAGTGGAATGGATTAAGAAATCTTAAGAATACTAGTTAGATAAATAAAATTTGAATTATCGTTATAGTGAATTATGTGACGTAAGTGGAATAAATTAAGGAATCTCAAGAATACTAGTTAGATAAATAAAATTTGAATTATCGTTATAGTGAATTATGTGACGTAAGTGGAATAAATAAATTAAAGAATCTTAAGAATACTAGTTAGATAAATAAAATTTGAATTATTCTAAATCCAATCCAGGTGACGTAAGTGGAATTGACTAAGGAATCTAAAGAATACTAGTTAGATAAATAAAATTTAAATTATCGTTAATCTTAGTAATCTTAGTGGAATTAAGTTTAATTTGTCTTTAGTGGCACGTGTTGGAGTTTGGAATGATATCGATGAATCTTAATCGAACTAAATTTGTCGAATTAGGGTTAATTTGTCTTTAGTGGCACGTAGTCGAACTAAATTTGTCGAATTGGGATTAATTTGTTTTTAGTGAATATTAGTTGTACGTAAATTAGTGGAACTAGGTTTAATTTGTCTTTAGTTGCACGTGTTCGAGTTTGGAATGGTACCGATGGATCTTATGGCTCGTTTGTCCTAACTTATTTTAGAGTTTATGCAAATGGCTTATGCAACATAAATTAGATTTTATACTATTTTATAAGTTTAAACTAGTGAAAATTAAATTTTTAGAAGTTATTCTATTATAAACTACCTTAAAAAATTTATAATAATACATAAAATTGCATAAGATATTTGCATAAGCTCAAAAATAAGCTAAGTCAAACGGACTCTTAGTCGGACTAAATTTGTCGAATTAGAGTTAATTTGTCTTTAGTGGCACGTAGTCGAACTAAATTTGTCGAATTAGATTTAATTTGTTTTTAGTGACACGTGTTCGAGTTTGGAATGATATTGATAAATCTTAGTCGAACTAAATTTGTTGAATGATATTGATATTGATATTGATATTGGAATGTATAACTTTGTCATCAAATTCCTCACCAAAATCAAATCCGTGCAAGAACCAAAAGATGAAGACAAATAAATGCCAAAGCTCACACTCAGATCTAATGAAACACATTTCATATAATTAATTTTATAAAATAAATCAGAAAATCTAATCTATCTCTACCACCTCCAAAACGCCACCCAATCGGTCCTCGTCAAAATCTTCACTCTCCGGCGTCGGAAGAAAAACAGTCCAATCGGCCGGAGAATTCTCCGAAATATCCGCAACACTTGAAGATGAATGATGATGATGTTGTTGTGAAGATGATGTTGTGATTTTGCTTTGATTATTAGTTTTTTTTGTTTAATTTCTATTTTAAAATCAAAGGGTTGGAGACATAAAGAAGGTTAAATTAAAGGGTTAGAGAAGATTCTGGGTTGATATGAAAGGGTTGGAGAAGAAGGTTATGTCATGGGTTAATGGAGGATGAATGAAATTGAGTGGGTGAAGATGAGAGATGAAAATTGGGAACAAAAGAATCAAGAAACCATTTAGTATATGTGATGATAGTGATGATTTTGGTGAGAAATTTGATGAAGAAGTTTGTTCTATATTGTTGTTGATGATGATGTTGTTGTGTGTAGAAGATGAAGATGGAGAGAGAATAACATGAATATTGTTTTTGTTTTTAATTTTTTTTTTGTTGAAAAGAAAAAAGAAAAAAAAAAAAAAAAACCCAAATAATTGAATATAGCTGTATACTATTGTTTTAGAAAAAAATATTAAATGGGGAAAGTTTGGTGTTGCAGTGTGTATTGCATACAGGAATCTTTTGACCGGATCAATTTAATATTCCCAGTCATTTCCATGGGTTCAAGATGGACAAATTGATCTTTTTGTCCAGGCTAAATGCATCCCACACTCACACTCTTTTACATTCCACATAACATATTATGTAATATTCATATAAGTGTATCTAATATTTGATTTTTGCAGATGGGACTACTATATGGTTGTGTAGTAGAGGATCTGATAACAGGATTATCTATTTTATGCAAAGGATGGAAATCAGTGTACTATAATCCAACAAGGAAAGCTTTCTTAGGTTTGTGTCCAACCACATTGCCAGAATCACTTATTCAACATAAGAGATGGTCTGAAGGAGGCTTTCAAATTGTACTTTCAAAGTTTAGTCCTGTTTGGTACTCTTTTGGATTGATCAGTCTAGGACTTCAAATGGCTTATTGTTACTTTAATCTATGGGTGTTAAACTCCTTTCCATCTCTATATTATTCCATCATCCCTTCACTTTTTCTCCTCAAAGGCATTCCCTTGTTTCCACAGGTATGAATCAATTAATGTTACATTGTTAAGCATATAATTAAGTTTATTTTGGATCAAGTTTCTTTTTATATCATTAAAAGAAACTGTGGTACCGCTACAGAAACCTCTAAAATATTTATCTTACTGTCGCAATAGCAGTTGTAGTCTACAATTTAAAACATGTTAAGAAGTCTCACATCGGCTGTGAGATGGTTTGAATATGTATTGATAAAGTAGAGACAATCTTCACCTTACAAACCGGTTTTGTAAGGATGATTTAGGCCCAAAACTCAATACTAAGATGGCATCAGAGCCTTCTCCACGATTCGCTAAATCGCCTGCTATCAAGTTTTTGATCGGGCCATCCACCATTCATATCCTCGCCGCAAGCCCATTAGCTCTTGGCGCAATGAAGTGTGTTAAGAAGTCTCACATCAGTTGCGAGATAGTCCGAATATGTGTTTATAAAATAGAGGCAATCCTCACATTACAAGCCGAGTTTGTAAGGATGAGTTAGGCCCAATTCTCAATTCTAAGAAAACCATCTTATGATTTTTACTATATATAATGTTATTCTAATTTGTTTTTCTACTGAATTTATCAGATTTCAAGTCCATGGTTCATACCTTTTGCATATGTGATAGTTGGTGATTCAGCATATTGTTTGATAGAGTTTTTGAGGGTAGGAGGAACAGTAAAAGGTTGGTGGAATTACCAGACGATGTGGCTTTATAAGAGAACAAGTTCATACCTTTTTGCTTTTGTTGATACCATGTTGAAGTTTTTTGGATGTGCAAATTCAGCCTTCATAATATCAACTAAGGTAGCTGAAGAAAATGTTTCACAAAGATATGAGAAGGAAACTTTTGAGTTTGGAAACTCATCACCAATGCTCACTTTATTGGCCACACTTGCAATGTTAAATTTGTTTTGTCTTGTTGGTATGTTCTTAAAAGAGATTTTGCAAAGGGAAGCAAGTTTTAGAATATTTGAGACAATGACATTGCAAGTTTTGTTAAGTGGAGTTTTGGTTATTATCAATATACCTATTTATCAAGGACTTTTTTTAAGGAAAGATAAGGGAAGATTACCAAGCTCTGTTGCAGTTAAATCAACAGCATTAGCTTTAAGTGTATGTGTCCTATTTACTACTCTTTGATAGCTTTAAGTGCATGAATGAAAATTGTTATTTATAATTATTATGTAACCAATAATTGGAAAATGGGTTTCCAGTTGTCATTGTGTGACATAGTTACAGATTAATGATTGAGATTGTTTAAAATTAACTTATTACGTTGTGTGATTTGAAGTCGAGATTTATTATCGAGTATAATCGTGCGAAACTTCTATCGCAAGGAATCACATCCATATTTATTCAAGTGAATTTCTCCTCATATTAAATACCCGTTTGACATAGCTTATTTTTGAGCTTATACAAATAGCTTATGCAATTTTTATATATTATTATAAGTTTTTCAAAGTAATTTATGATAAAATAGCTTATAAAAATTCAATTTTCATTACTTTGAACTTTTAAAATAATATAAAACCTAATTTATATTGCATAAGTTGTTTGCATAAACTCAACAATAAGCTAGGCCAAACGGACCCTTATGTTATTGAGTTTTTCAAATTTTCCATGATGACTCCTTATAGAAATGTTGTTTTTGAGATTTTTCATTTTAAACTCTTTTACAAGTTTTTTAAAGCTTCAAAGAAATGTTTCTTAAGTTTTGAAGAAAATAACACGCAAGTGAAAGAACCCATATTCAACCCCAAAATCCACCACGAGACCAATCATAGGCTTTGGGGGTCAAGACGTCGTTGACGGTTCACCAAATGAAAACTACCCCTTATGATCATTGCAACTATTGCCAACCACGACGTCTCCAAAATTATAGTAGACCAAGAAAGTTCATGTGACCTTTTTTTTGGTACAATATGTGTGACTTCTATAACATATACTTGATCACAACATCAGCATCTATTGTTATGTGTGTATTTTATTTTAAAAGTCTATAGTATATACACACACAAAATAAAATATAATCGAGGCCCAAAGTTGCTATCAACTATATCATAATTGGAAAGCAATCATAAGTGCAAATCCTGATGGATTGCCTACAGGTGATTCAAAGATTGCGATTGAAGGAAGATATATAGCATGACAAAATATGGTATTTAATAATTAAGTTATGAGAAATGCTTATTATTACGGACAGTTATGCAAGAAAATGAGAAGAATGAATCTCATCCCTTGGTTATATCAACAACTACCCATGTATTCCACTCCATCCCCTTAATTGTATTGTTTCTCTTTGTTGAAAGAACAATTCTTGCCTTTCTTGTTTCTTCCTTTCGTAAGAAATAGCAAAGCCCTTAAGTTATATATATAAGAAGTTTTTCACTGTTACTATATTAAGTTAGTTTTGTTGGAAGAAAAGTTTTATCATGTTCTTTATGAGTTAGATAGATCGAGATTTAGGTGCATATGTAATGTATCCTAGCATTCTGGAGATTTGTTGGATGGAATGCTATCTATCGTTCAATCATTTAATATTATAAAAAAAATTAATTTTATAATTAATTAATTTGTAGATCTTATACTATTTTAGGAATTTTTAAATAGGTCAGCAAAGTAAAAAATATTGTAATCAAGTCCCTTAACTATTATATATTTTTAATCAGACACTCGTGGTCATTGAGGTCCAATATTTAACTTTTGTTGTCATGGAAAAAAACTGCATGAAGGGCCAAATTTATCATCAACTCTCGTGGTTTACTTAGGCTTTGTTTGCGAATTTGGAGGAGAGGGGAGGGGAGAACTTTGGAGGGAGGGAAATAGAGAGAAAATTAGAGAAATCTTTTACATTTTTTGAGAAAGTATTTTTTATAGAGAATGACAAATAAATACTTATGATTAATATAGTATGAATTTAAGAATATTATAACATTAATTAAATTTGAAGAATTTATATAAACCCTCCAAACCCCCATCCAATACAATCTTTGAGTTCCCCCAAATTGGGGGGTTTTTGTGTTATGAAGAAAAAATAACCCTTCAAACTCCTTCCCTCCCAAACTTCTCTACTCCTTCCACTTGTTTCTTCCTTTTTACTCTTTCCTTTCCTTCCCTTCCCCTCCAAACTCGCAAACAAAGTCTAAGGGTCGAGGGGTCGCAACAACGTTTGCAGGTGCTGGAAGGTTGCAAGATGCTTCATTTTCAGAATACTAAGGATTTGATGAGGTGGACGATAATTAAGCGTATATGAGTGACACATCGTTGACACATCACTATCCATGTCACTATTGACTAACGGTTGGGCTAGCTTTTTTTTTTATACTTAAGGGTTGGCTAATGGCTAGCTGAAAATTAAACAAAAGACTTAATTAAAAAGTTAAAATAGTAGTTCGTAAGTTTAACTCAATTGGCAAGACAACGTATTATACATATAGGGTGTCGAGGTTCGAACCCCGGTCATCTCACTTATTCACCTTAAGGCTGAAATTTCTAGCCACTAAATTACTTCACAAAAAAAAGAGTTATAATAGTTTGAAGAGCTATGGATTAATTAAACTTTAATTTTACCTGCAACTACTATGCAACAAATTAACTCTTCAATAGTACTATTGAGAGTTATAAGGATGACATGCTGGCTAAAGGCGGATATGTGTTAGGGAGTGAAGATGAACCGATGAAGAGGTTAGAGGTTCAATTTCCATCCTCAACAAAAATTATTAAGGTAAATATATTTTTAGTCCCTGCAATTATTAACTACTAACATTTACTATTTTGAAAAAAATCAGAAGGAAGTATTTAGTTTTGGTATAGCTTTTTATTCCAAGTTTTCCCTTTATTTAAACTCTTTCAATCCATCGCCGCCCCACAATAATTATTTTATTTGACCATTTCATATATATTAAAAAAAAAAGAAAAAAAACACTTACGATGTAAAATAATTTTACACTGTCAATCAATCACCCTATTTAATCTCACTTTTTTTTATATAATATGAAAGGTTAAAACATTCTTATTGATTGTTAGTGTAAATTAATTTTACACTGACAATGTATGCTCTTTAAACTTTTAAGAAAATATGATAAATAAATAAAAGATGACGATGATTTTATCCAATTATCCATCTTAACTATTCTTGTATTTTTTTATATATTTTTTTTGGTACAAACTATTCTTGTATTTTGAGTCATTGTTATAATTTATAAATAAATGTAAAATGGAGAATATTCAATTTGGGTTGAGAGCAAAATCGGAAAAAGAGCAATTAATGTAGCATTCGAATTTCCTTGAGAAGAATACCAATTTTAAAATTGTTATATATGTTGAAAATTCAAAGTGACAATATTTTTTATTAGTGAGTGTCAATATAGTTGGATGTCAATAGTTTTAATGATATCTTTGATATTTCAAAGTTTCGCAAAAACATGTTTCATTCGATATTTAACTTCATATTCTTCCAAACAAGATTCTTCTTTTATTAGATGCATGAAGTTCATTAACCACTTAAGTTCATTCATTTGATTACTTTTAATTTTTGTTTTAAAATAATGTATCAAAATAATTTTATTTTATAAATCACCAAAAAAAAAATTTTTTATCATAATTTGAATCAAGTGTAACCATTTTCTTTAATCAAGTCACATTTTATCCAAGTCTAATTTTAAACCAAATCTTATCTAATCCTTAAAACAGACCTAACAAATCACATTAAATTCTAATTCAGTTTTCATTTAAAATTAATTCTATAAATTAAAATACTCCCGGTCAAAAAGTAATACTTCAGTCAAAAAAATAATAATCAACTTTGAAAAAAAATCAATATTTGATATATTAATCAATAAAAAATTATCTCTTTAAAAAATAACAATCCGTCAAAAAAGGCATATATCAATAATTAATCTTTTTCTCTTTACAAAAATGACAATCCGCCAAAAAAGGCATATATCAATAATAAATCTTAGTTTTTTTAAAAAAATCAATAACAAAGCTTAGTCAAATTGACCAAAAAAATTTAAAATAAAGCTTAGTCAAAATTAAATATAACTATATAATTAGATCCCCAATCCAAAACCAAAATCCAACATCTTAGTGTTTGAAGAAGATCAATATCAAAATTCATTCATAATGTCATCCATGAAGAAAATCACTCTCAAGAGTAACGATGGTGAGACATTTGTGATCGATGAGGCGGTGGCGTTGGCATCACAAACCATTAAGAATATGATCGGAGATGATTTTGTTGAATGTAGAATTTTTCTCAAGAATGTAAACGGCGAGACCTTAGGGAAAGTTATTGAGTATTGTAAGAAACATGCGGAGGTTGCGAGTTCCGCCGATGAACTTAATGGTTGGGATGTTGATTTCATCCAGGTTGATCTGGTTCACCTCTTGAAACTCGTCATGGCTGCGAACGATTTAAACATCAAGAGCTTGCTGGATCTTACATCAAAGGCTGCAGCAGACATAGTCAAGGATACGACACCAGAGTTCATTTCTCAGATGTTCAATTGTGAGAATGATTCCAATTCTGACGATGAGGAGGCGGTTCATCTGGAAAATTAATGGTCTTTTATTGAATATTGAAATTTTTTGTCAATTTAGTCTCTAATGACTTAATAATCGAGACTAAATTTGTAACATTATATAGTTTAAGAAATAAATTTGGACCAATCCATTGTTAGTTGTTATGCTTTGTTTTATAAAATGGTGGTTTATTCATGTTTATCTTTTAAGAAATAAATTTGGACCAATATCATCTATGGATTTGTCATGTCATGTGGTTATATATATATATTGAACAAGTAAAAATGGATCTTATTTATATTAACAACAAGCATAAATGGTGCCAAACAGAACAAAAAATTCTACAAGAGGCTGATCAGCCAAAAATCAGTTAGTCAATGCCCATACAAATTAAAAGGTTCGACCACCACAAATGAAACTTTAAACCGAGATTTACATTACAAGCTTTCATCCACCAAAGTGAATAAACTTTGACTTTATCTAGCATTTGAAGGATTGTCGGTTCCTTCGCGTTGAAAACTCGATTGTTTCGCGACCACCAAGTGGCACATAACCAAAGTAATTGTAGGAACAACCGATGTGTCCGTAATCTACCAGCAGCGTGAGTAAACTGAATAAAGTGATCACAGATAAACAATGGATCTGCCAAGGAAAAACCAACCCAAGATCTAATCAAGCTCCACAAGAGTGTAAAAAATGGGCAAAAGAGAAACAAATGATGTGCTGTCTCCACTCCCCCACAACCTGTCACACAAAAGCTGGAATCCTATGTAATAATGTGCCACCTCACCAAGTTATCTTTAGTCGGTAACCTGTAGAAAAATAACCGTCAAGCCAACATTGTTGCCTTCAAGGGAACATGTTTATGCCAAATTAGTTTAGTAGAAGCCTCCTCATGTGGTACTTTCCTATTGGGAAGCAGGTTGTATGCTCCTCGAACAGTATAGCCACCATATGCGTCATGTCGCCACGCCCATTTATCAGCGACATCAGGCTGCAAAACAACATTAGCAAGAACACTTCGACACTCCCCTAACAACTCCTCCTCCCACGTCCACAACTGACGACGCCACACCCACGCTGCCCCTCCTTCTTCCCGACCTAAAGCACTCATCTCTACAAACCACACACGACCTATTAAGAGTCAAGTCAAACAATCAGCAAAACCTATCACGCAAAGGGACACCCCCTAACCACGGATCCAACCAAAAGAACGTCTCTGTCCCACCACCAACTCTCCGCTTTACCCCCTCCGCAAACCACCCTATCTCCCCTTCTGTGCCAAAACCATCCCGAATCCGGGTGATCTCCCTCCACCACAGAGTGGCTCTCCACCCCCCAGCCAACACCCTCCCGGATCCGGGATGCATATTCATTTTATTGAGTTTATGATTGGTTTTATTGATAAAGACCATGCGATGTATATACCACTTCGATACAGGGAGCCAATTGAACCCTTCATCGAATCATCGACTCTGATATCTCTGTTGGATCATAAGGGGGCAATTAGGGGGATCATCCACATTGAACTTAAGAATAACGATACAAGTGAGTTTGGCACTACAATTTTATCCAAAACCTTAAGGTACTAGGTTAATGGGTCACTTCTCTTATAAATCTAATATTATTCCCATACATAGTCGATGTGGGACTTTAGCGCTCACACTTGAAACCTGCTCGAAAGAAACATTGGGCCAATGCTCTAGGATCTCAAGAGAGGGGGACACCACATTTCCACTCAAAACCTTAAGACATTAGGTTAATGAGTTATTCTCTTATAAATTCAACACTCTTTCCATACATAGTCGATTTGTGACTTAACCACTCACACTTGAAATCCAACACTTATAATTTAAAACCTTATTACTTACAGTTTTTTCTTTGGGTTATACTCCTGTCATCTTGTTTTTTAAAAATTAAATACTAAGTAAACATGTTTTTTATGTCATGCTATATTTATAAGTTAGTTCAATTGCTAATTTTATTAAACACTATAAATTTAATAAGTTAATTTATCTACCAAAAACTATAAACTACTTTATTAACTATAAACTATATAACTTCATCCACTATACATTAATTTATCAACTACAAAACAAAACATTGGTCCGAAAATGAATATGCATATATGAACTTAGTTATTTAATTACACTCTCTATTTGAATTTTTTTTCAATCGCAACCAAACAACTTTTTATGGGCATAATATTTTTTATTTTTGACAGAAAGGGCAAATGGACATAATAAACTACAATAAACCAAGATTATTGATTGACAATCGATATGATTATCAAATTTTGAAGTAAAATGTTTATCATTATCGATTTGAATTATCCAACGACCAAGATCAAGATGACTACAACAAGGCATGTGAATAATTGGATCATAGAGATAAAAAATTTGATGAACTTGAACTTTGATTGATCCAAAGAAAATTATAATTCCTCCGTTGCGATACAAATTAACACCATGATACAAGGACTAACTGTGGCATGGCGTGGCATGGCAGTATAATGAATGGACCTCAATGCAAAACTTTGGAAAAATGGGAACACACCTGTTGATACGGATTACTACATGAAGAAACCAAAAGTTAGTTGGAAAGTTAATTGAAACTTAGGCCCTCAATCCTGATAGTACCTTCTTTGTCAGTTTTGTCATTCAATTTATGCAGGCCCGTTATGCACGGGCGGATTCGGACATAAAATTTTGATGTGACTAAAATTGTAAAAAATAATGAAATAAATTATATTGAAAATAATTTATAATATTGTTAAGTGTAATACATTTACAATGAAAATTATCCAAGAATATTTCTTTCTATAAAAGTTACAAGACACTCGTTTAACCATTTATCATTCATTTTATTACGTAGCCGACTCTTAACAAAATTCATAGCTAAAAAAAACAGGTTCCAAGTTTGCAGTTGCTATCGGCAAGACTAAAGTCAACTACAAAAACTTATAAATCATATCAAATGTATTGCACTTATAATGTCGAATTCGCAACACACAAATTTTTCTCAAAGATCTTAAAGTTTTTTTAACTTTGCAAATTATAAGTCAAATCGAACATCTCTAACATAAGTCCAAATTGATCAAATCAATTTTTGTAAAATTAACGTCTATATTCACCTTTTACCAGACCAAGGATGAACGAAATTGTGAGGAGGTTTATGAATATCTATTTTTAAATAAACTTTAATTCCTTACATCATTTTGGAGGCTAATGCTACGGTGGACCACCTTCACAAGGGGTCCACCGTGGAAAGTGATCTAACCGAATACGAATTTTACAAAATTTATTGGTAGGTTGAAAGTTTATATCATATAGAACATCCATAAAAAAATTTAAAAAAATTGAAAATCATTTGATATTTTATTGGGATTTATCAAGATTTACAGTATTTAATAAACCGTTAATCTTGATGGATCTCAATAACATATCAAATGATTTTTAATTTTTCTAAAATTTTCTATAGATGATCTATATGATATAAACTTTCAATCCAACGGTGGATTTTGTGAAATTCGCATTCGTTATAGGATTTTTTATGAATGGTCCACCATGAACCACTTGAAGAAGTGGTCCATATTAGAATTTCCCTCATTTTGGATGTCAAATTGAAAGCTTAATTCCTGGATCTCTTTCCAACAATAATCAACAACCCTATACTCTCATTTTCTAACAAAATTAAGATAGAAATTCAGATGAATTTTATTAAAGCCTACCAAAACATACAAGGCAATAATACAGATAAAAAGCAAAAACCACATATAACATGTTCTTGTTATATAAAAAAATAATAATTAAAATTCCATTATGGCCTGGCCACAGTATGCCACAACATACATCTACTCTTGTATTAAACATATGATAAAATAAGTGTTATTTTGAAACTTATACATCTGACATTCGACGTCTACTGACTTGATCACTACAATGTGTGTGCATGTACCACACTTCCTTCGCAGCAAGAGCCAACGTTAACCACCAGCAACCACGACCAATCCTTACACAATGTTACCAACCTATCATCCAAACCTCAGGTCCGAAGAGGGTTGTTTCTAGGGAAGGGTCAATGTATTTCTATAACGCATGTGGAAAAGAAATTTGTGCGGCTCACTATTTTTGTAACCTAGACACTTTATTTTCCAGTGAAGGATTAATGTAATTTCTCATGAAACGGTAGAAACAAATTATGCAGCATATCCAAATTGATCATGTAGAATTTTTATCACGTTTTTAATATGATATATTAAACAAACTGAAACTATAATTAATGATAATGGTATTGGAGATATAAAACAATTCATCTTATATATGTTGCTGTCCTTGCCCCAAATTCTTCTATATGTTTAAGTGTTCGTGAACTATAAACGAGCCGAACTCGAGCTGAAAAAATAATTTGTATCAAACTCGAGCTGAGTTTTGAGCCGAATTAATTCTTATCAAGTCGAGTTCAGACAGATTCAACTCCACTCGACTCATTTCCAGTCCAACTAAAGGAGCATTACATGCAACATGTAGGTTGTTATTTGTATGTTATTTTTTTACATGCATTTTATTATTTTGCATTTCATGAATATAACACACCAAACATACAATATATCAAGTGTCGAACATCTCATTTGCATCTCATACAATACGTTAAATATATAACCATATAAATGCAATTTGTCTTCATAGTATGTGACAACAGATGGACCCCACATAATTTCAGTGGTATTAGAATTACAAACTTCCTTTTATTATTATCATTAAAATTATATTAATTGATTAAAAAGTAGAGAGGCGGTATTATATAAACAAAAAAGAGTCTTGTGAAAAGTTCATGTGATGTGATGTGTTTAAGTGAATCAATGTTATTAATCTTTGAATTAAAATTTAAATGGCCTGGAAATAAGTTGAAATCACTTGATGTCAGAACTGACCCTCAAATCAAATTAAGCAGTCCAATGAACCGGATACTGATAATAAAAAAATTATAAAAAAACTAATAAATGGTTTAAATTCTCTCCCTTATGATAAAATTACACCGCAATTCATTTATTTTATTTATTTGTAACATCTTGATAGCTTATTTTGTTTCTCCCAATTTGGTCCTTTATTTTGACAAATGTGACAAGCAGAGTAAACAAAGCCATATATATGTATGCACCACAAACAAAAGCAGAGTAAACAAAGAAGCTTCATAGTTAGTAGTGATGGACAGAGGTGAATACTATCCCTTATTTGAAACGAAAAAGGGTAGAGGAAGACTTGTCAATAGGCTCTTTGCAATCTCATTATTTGTAGCCATATGCTTCATCTGGTTCTACAGATTCAATCACATCATAACCACAACAAACCATACTCATCAAGATGGAGGAAAATGGGTTTGGCTTGGTTTGCTTGCTGCAGAACTATGGTTTGGCTTCTATTGGATTCTCACTCAAGCTTTTAGATGGAACCCTATCTTCAGATATCCCTTCAAGAACAGACTCTCCCAAAGGTCCTTTTTATTTTAATCCAACCTTATCACTATTTTATTTGGAATTTAAGTTTAATTGCTTCCTTTTTAATACTTGATTTTCATAAATTACTAACTTTTTAATATGCCCGGCTTAGTGGCCATTATCGGCATAATATTAATATTTTCCGATTAAAAACAATCACAATTAGCGAATGCATGTATGAAATGACATGAATCACTTCCGATTTAACAAGTGATTTTAAATCCAAATTTTAAGCTATAGAGTTTTTTCATCATTTCATATAATTCTACCTGATTCGAGTGATTAATCTCGTACCATCCATATTTTTTGTGGTCCAAACAGGGACATCTCATTTATTTTTTTTAAATGCTAAATATTATTTTTTTTACAATTTAATTTCAAAAGTTCGCAACTACATTTTTTTGTTTAATTTTAGTCCAACACATAACAAAAATAACTTAAATTGATATATATATTTTGTTGAACAGATATGAACATATGTTGCCAGAAGTGGACATATTTGTATGCACAGCAGATCCAGAAATAGAGCCACCAATAATGGTAATTAACACAGTGTTATCAGTTATGGCTTATGATTATCCAACAGAGAAGTTTAGTGTGTATTTATCTGATGATGGTAGCTCAGAAATAACATTCTATGCTTTGTTAGAGGCTTCTAACTTTGCAAGGAGTTGGATTCCTTTTTGCAAGAGGTTCAAAATTGAACCAAGGTCACCTGCTGCATATTTTAATACCATTATTGACTCAAGTGACACTAATCTTGGTCATGAGTTGGTGGCTATTAAGGTATGTAACCACTCTCTAATCTTGTTTCAAACTTTTCATTAAATTAATGGAGTATAATTAAATTAATATTTCAAATTCCAATGAAGTCAGTGACTTTTGTTTGTAGGAGATTTGTTAATATTAGCATTAGCAAATTTGAATTAAGGAAATGTTAAATAGTGTTCTGAGACATTAGTTAAGAAAATTCCGTATATTTTAAAATTTATGTTATCCACTTTTCAAATGTACAATATAATTTTTTTAATATAAAAGTTTTTTTGTTTGTTCTTTCATGGGCATCAGTTAACATAGCTCTTTACAACAAAAATAAAAATAAAAAAATACATAGTTCTTTGCATTAATATGAATGAAAATTCTTAGAATGTAAAATTATGATATTTTTTAAGAGTACCAATTTTGTTAAACTTGCCGCATTCACATAAAAAAAAAAACCCACAAAGATACTAAAATTTTATTTATAATCTTGAATAATTATGTACAAAAAAAAATTGATTTGTTTTTGACTTATGAAATTTGACTTTATGAAATTTTGTCTTGAATATGCGGCTCATATTAGGAGCAATTAGATAACTTTTATTTATATTTGTATTATATACAAAAATTATTGATTACTGTAAATTTTAAAGCTCATTCAATAAAAATATTGTATATATAACATGTAGAAAATAAATTTCAAGTTTTGATACATCTTACTAATCTAATACAACTTTCTTTTAATATAAAATTTACTTCTAATTTTTAAAATTTTTAGATTAATATAATAAGTAATGTAAATTTAATTTATTTTTTAGACTAAATAATATTAATTATTTTATAAATTTTTAAAAACCAAATGGAGTAAAATTCTAGCCAACAAAAACAAAATAGCAATCCAAAATGTACTTACGTGCCTCACTATTATTGCCTACAATTGGTGGGGATGACATTGGATTAGATCAATTGCCAGTACAATTTGGGCTGGATGACATTTGATTACATAAGCAAGTTGAAAATAAAATACAATCTTTATCAGCTTGACTGTATAAACAATTAAAATAACATAAATGTCAAAAGGTGGTACTAAAGCATTAATGAAGTAAACTAATATACTAAAATAGTTTAATTTGTGTAATTTAGTTCTAAAAATATAAACATTTTAAGTATACAATTTTCTTTGTTCACTAATAAAGAGTTGGTCCAAATAACAAAAGTTTTGGTTCGCTTAAGCATATGGTAAAAGGTATGATTTCTTCCTTATATATATGAAAATAATTTAATTAGAGTAAAAAAACAATTTTGTGTACTCTATAAATTTTCTGACAAAGATTTACCATGCTAATTGTGATGAAAATTTTATATTAATATCATGATTAAAAAAAATTGTTGATTTTCTTTATCAAATGAAAAGTCATATTTTTTAATTTTGAATGACAAAAAATCATAGATTAAAAAAACATAGATTATTCAAAATAATAATGACAAAAAAAAAACACAAACACACAATTATTGAAAAAAGAAGCTGGTCCATTTTGGCTTCGTTTGTTTTCTTGATTTATGGACTAGGCAGTGAGGGTCAAAACGGGCTTGTGGACCACTTGATTTATGGATTTAAGCCTGTTGATTTAGATAAAGATCAGATTTATTAACTGAGGAGTGTTTTCTTGTAGATAAACTTATAAAATATATTTAAATTGGGACCAGCTTATATATATATATACTTGAATAAAAGGTAAACGGGCAACAAGCTGCGCCGCTAAACCTTTCTGTATAGCAAAACTCAATATCTGAAAAACTATGTTCCTAAATCTAGGCGACATAACATTACTATGCATGACTCTTTGAATTCTTTTTAGAAGATCTACTGCATCTGGTGCTAGAAAGCCAAAAATATCAAAAGTAAACGGTATAAAAACATATTGGTTGTCAGAGCACGATATTTAAATATCTTTTATAGGAAAATGTTTTCATGATTTTCATAGCATATGTGATCACTGCAATATACAATTGTTACAATCATAAATTAGGAAACTAATAATGGCTTATAAATACAAATTGCCATT
Source organism: Trifolium fragiferum (assembly GCA_954870985.1). NCBI lineage: Eukaryota > Viridiplantae > Streptophyta > Magnoliopsida > Fabales > Fabaceae > Trifolium > Trifolium fragiferum. Next base: position 9,026,593 of record OX940794.1, read on the forward strand.
GATTTATTTGGTCAATGATCCTAATAACTACACATGACTATTTGCTAAATATATACATATTCTATCAATCTTATTAGTAAAATATAAAGTTTCATTTCATGTTTGGCAACTGTAACCAAAAAAAAAAATTCATGTTTGGCAACTAAAAAGTTTACAGGAGTATGACATATAGTACAGTCATATCTTTAATGCACTTCATTCACATGTTCCATTTCTAGAATTTAACTTCATTTCATCTGGACCGTCCAATTAAGATCTAATGCTTCAAATTTTATAATTAAATTTTAATTGTTTATGAATAGAAAATCATGCTTAATATATAGATCGTTTGATTTTAATCTGACGATAATTACTGGACCGATTGTACTGCAGTTACTATTACTTTGACAGTTCGAAATTGAACTCAAATCCTCTATTCCCTAGATAGTAAGTAAGGGATATCAGTATAGTGCATTCATTTTCCTCTAGAGTCATGCATTAAACATAAATTACATAATATCCATCACACAAGACTCATCTCCATAAAAAATAACTTAAAATTCAACCACTTGTTAAGTTGACTGCATGACTACATGTTAGAAATAATATAAAACTATTGATGTGTCAAATCCTAATAGCTTAAGCTTTTGGAATAATTGATTATTTGACATGAAGCTTAAGCTATTAGAATTTGACACATCAATGATTTTATATTATTTCTAACACTACATATGAAAATTGAATGCATACAATCTAAATACGTATAATGCAGACCTCAATTTTTGGGTATTTCACTAGATTCTTATATACATGTGATTTATTTATAATTTTTTAATATTGATATTTACTAAGCACTTAATTCCCCTAAATTAACACTTTTTAAAAAGTTACTCCCTCTGTTCCTTATTATAAGCACCCTTACAAAGATTTTATTTGTCCCTAAATATAAGCCCCTTTTCAATTCCCTAGACACATTTATTATTATTTTTCCAAACATAACCTCACTTTGCATTGAAATACGTAAAGTCAACTACAAATACATATTTTTACCAAGGACAATTTAGTAATTGCAATATCCAAAAAGTATACATTAATTACACTATCAACTTTTCTTAATAAACGTGAAATTTCTCTTGGGGGGCTTATATATAGGGACGGAGTGAGTATAAACGAATCTCAGTGATAATTTTATATCAAACTAATAACTCTACATCATTATTAATATGCTCTTAAAAATATATAGATACTCTTAAGTAGCGTACTTATTTAATATTGAATTGTGTTTTACTCTAATAAAAGTATCTATTAGATATCAAACTAAAATTCTATTACTCCCTCCGTCCCATTTTATTTGAGCCATTTTGACTCTATATACTATTCATATATTTCGTTTTGACTCTATTTTTCTATTCATAAATAAAAATAAATATTAGCATATAAGATCTTGTTGGATTTACCTCGATTTATACTTTCAAAATATCAAATTTTTATAATTTTTACTATTATACAATTAAAGATATTAATGGTTAAAATTTTACATTAACAAACATGAGACAGTCAACTGGCTAAAATAAAATGGGACGGAGGGAGTAGGATGTAGTTTGTTCCGTCAATAAAAAATGGGTGTAGTTTGTATACTTAGTATTTTATTATTCATAGCTAAGTGGTTATTGAGATACATATGTTGAAAAATGGTTAGTAGTATACATTATTGTCATAATGAAATAATAAAATTAGTTAGCGTATGTTTGTTTTGGGGTTGGAAAGCTCCAAACGCGATTCTACACCTCGAAACGCGATTTCATCATTTTTTGGATTGTTTGGGTAAAAAGGAAACTCATGTTTGTTGCCGCAATTTTGATGTCAAACGCGAGTTTATTTGAAGCCACTATTCCTAGCTTCTGCGGTGAAGTGAATCGATTTTGGAAATTATTAGTGTGTGACATATTTATTTTTCTTCATCTTCCTCTATTACCCTCTAGTATTGATATGTTGTTGATAGTTTTCTGCTCTTGTTGTTGTTCTGGTACGGCGGCTAGTGTTAGGTTGAAGAAGAAGAAGAAAATGCTTGGGCTGAATTACTTTGACCCGGCCCATTTTAATTAATCATGTGTGTGTGTGTGTTTTTTTCTTTCTTTTTTTTTTTTTTTACGTAAATCATGTGTGTTTTATGTTTACAGCCATTATCCTTTTTGTTACAAAAGGCTTCTTTTCTCCATGTTTTGTTTTTTACCACTTTTATTTTATTTTTAAAAAAGTTGCTTGAAACAATATTTATCATGAATTAAAGGATTTTCTTTTTTGATAATTTATTAAAGGATCTTGAATTAAACAAAATATAAATTTTTTAATAAAATAATGTAAAAACTCATTGGTAAAATAAATAAAATAATAGAAGAAAGACAATAAGTTAATTTTAAAAATAAATTAAAATTCATACCCATTTCTTGACAAAAAAAATTCATATCCATTTTGGTAATTACACATTCAAAATCAATTTTAGTTCAAACTATCCAAACAACTTAAATTGATAAGAATCACTTTTAGTTAATGTATCCAAACATAAATCAATTTACACTCAACTCACTTTTAACCAAAATCAATTCTGTCAAACTCACTTCTGTTAGAATCAATTCTTTTCACCGTAGAACCAAACACACACTTAATGATATAACACAATAGTTGGGTTATACAAATATTCCAAAAATGTTATTGCTAATTGTTCAAATTAAAATGCATGAGAAGCGTCCCCATGAGTTTAGCTCAATTGGTAGGGAATAGGGATATAGATAGCATTATATGTGCATGAGCCGGGTTCAAACTCGGATACTCCACTTATTCATCTTTAAGGTGGATTTTCTATCCACTAAGCTATTTGACAAAAAAAAAAATGTATGAGAAGTAAAAAATTTATGAAAAAAGATAACTAGCAAGATTTTTTTTTATGAATCCATTTTATCCTTAATGTAAGAACAAAGTGTCATTATTATTGTCAAAATCTTGGTGCAAGTAACATTTTTTTTTTGTTTGTTATTACTAATAAACAAATAAATGAAAACTATAAATGTCTTTTGCTATGTAATTTATTTAATTTTTTTGAAGAATTTTTCTCGCTATGTCATCATGGAAACTCACTGTTCACTTTTTTCTTTTCACATGCATGATGCAGAAATTGTACAATGAAATGGAAAAACGAATTGAGGATGCAACAAAGTTGAAAAGAGTACCAAAAGAAGCACGTTTAAAGCATGGAGGATTTTCTCAATGGGATTCATATACATCTAAACGTGACCATGACACAATTCTTCAAGTAAATTATTGCTTAATTCAATTTACTTTATTAATCTTGTGATCGTTACAAATGCTTAATTACATGATTATTTATACTCTATTTTACTTTTTAATTTTACTAGATAATACTTCATAAAAAGGACCCTAATAACTCTAAAGATGTACATGGTTTCATTTTGCCAACTTTGGTGTATCTATCACGTGAGAAGAGGCCTCAATATCACCACAACTTCAAAGCTGGAGCTATGAATTCATTGGTACATATTCTATTGAATAAAAACTATTTCTCTTGAATGATCATTTTATTTTAGTTGCATATTTTTATTTCTATAAATATTTCAAATTTTATTTTTAATCTTTATACCTCCTTTTGTAGCCGTTATGAATTACAAACTCATATGTCTTTTGTATTTAGATTAAATCACACTCAATTTTAGCCCCTTTTACAACATATCGTTCCTTTAATTTTCACAAATTTGTAATTTTGGTCTATAATTTTCATAATAGTACTTTTGAACCCCAATTTTAGCTCCTCTTACAAAACGTTGCACCCTTAACTTTCACAAACTTACGATTTTGGCCCCCTAACTTTCATAATACTATTTTTGAACCCTAATTTTATCCTCTTTTACAAAATGATGCTCCACACTAATTGTGACCAAGTCAATGTACACGTGACAAATGACTGACATGCCCAATAACATGTATTGTCGCGTGGATAATGACTCATATGTCACGTGTCAAAACTAATGGGACCATCTTTTTGCTAGCGGAGCTAAAGTTAAAGGGTCAAAAGGCTATTATGAAAGTTAGGGACAATTTTTTTTTGAAAAAAAAAAGTTACAAATTTTGCAAGGACTAAAAATATACATATCCTTATATTTTAATGCTTTATTTTGATTTTCATTTTACATAAAATTGGTTCAAATTAAAGTGCACACTCCATTTGTACTATTGAATCATTCTTAACAATACAAAATTATGCATATATTATCAATTATTCAATCCTAATCTTATGCATACATTATTAATGATGCCTTTCTACTTCCACATTTTACTTAAGAAAAATTACATATGTATGAATATTAAGTATATAGTTTTTAAATTGCAGTTAAGGGTGTCTTCGATTATCAGCAATGGGAAAGTCATTCTAAATGTAGATTGTGACATGTACTCAAACAATTCAGAATCTATAAGAGATGTTCTCTGTTTTTTCATGGATGAAAAGGAAGGTCATCAAATTGGTTTTGTGCAATCTCCACAGACCTTTGAAAATGTCACTAAGAATGATATATATGGAAATGCTCTACTAGCAATTAGTGAGGTGAGTTATTCCTTGTATCAAAAGTCACATAAGTTAGAGATTTCAGTTACTAGACTAACTGTACCAAATTCATAATTTTTTTTTTAATATATTCCCTCTTGTCTTTATTATAAGAAAACATTTATTTTGTGAGTTCATTGAATGTTTGATGTTTCTGGACATCAAACATTCTATGAACCTAAAAAGTAAACAGTTCTTATAATAAGGACCGGAGGGAGTATAACTTACGTGGTTGAGATTAGAGTCGGATCCAAGGCCCAGCTAGCCTGGGCACTTGCCCGGGATCGGTCGAAAATTTTTGGTATTTTAGGGTTTAATTTTAGAAAAATTAAAATTTTTAGGATCAATTTAGGGTAAAACTTAGTTATTTTGTTCAAAACTTAAAATTTTCAGTACAAAACTGAAATTGGCCGAAAACTTTTTGGTATTTTAGGGGTTAGTTTAGGAAAAAATTAAAATTCTCAGGGATTAATTTAGGGCAAAACAGAGATATTTTGTTCAAAATTTAAATTTTTCAGTGCAAAACTGAAATTTTGTCCAGGCCTTAAAATTTTTCTGACTCCGCCACTGGTTGAGCTCAGAAACTCGAAGAACATTGAATATAACTTGATAGTATTTTGTACAATGTTTATGGTACTAAAATTTTGTTCATATTTATTTAGTTCGTATAAATAGCACTATAGTTGATAAATTGTATTTATAGAATCTTGTATGTGTGTGAAGGTGGAGTTCCATGGTGCAGATGGTTGTGGTGGCCCTCTGTACATAGGAACTGGCTGCTTTCACAAGAGAGAATCTCTTTGTGGAATGAAGTTCAGTGGTGAATATAGGCATAAGTGGAAGAATGAAAATGACTTGTTCACAGAAGGAAATTTGCAGGAACTAGAAAAAAAATCAAAGGGTCTTGCAAGCTGCTCTTATGAGGAAAATACACAATGGGGAAAAGAGGTACTCAATACACACACTCTGTCTCTCTCACACACATTCCTCCAATTATTATTATGTTGTGTAAGGTTCTAAATTGTGGCCGTGTTGCGAACTTGACATGCAACCACTAGTTGGGTTCGGTTCAAGATGAATTATTAACGATTCAATTCAATCTGATTTTCTTTCTGAACTGAACTATGAACAGCCCTACTTACAGCAAAAGTACAGATATGGATTCCCCGCTGTAGAGAATCCCAGCCATTAATCATTGATTGGAAGGATCAAAATAATTTATTTACAAAATTACTGGAAATGATCTCAGCCACACAATTTGGATCGAACAGTCCATATTACAGCGTCCTGCTGTAACAGCAGAAAATCCGTTTCCCAAAAATACAGTCAAATGCAGCTTATAAGACCACATTTGTGGTTGCAATTTATTGTATAGTCCTAAAAAAAAGTTACATTGGGCCTACAATTATAGTCGCAGACCGCAATTTATAATTATGACTCTTTGATCAAATTTAGTAATATTTTCTTGAATTCCAGATGGGTTTGAAATATGGATGTTCAGTGGAGGATGTTATAACAGGTTTATCTATACAAATCAATGGATGGAAATCAATATACTACAATCCACCAAGGAAGGCTTTCTTAGGTATAGCACCAACAAGTTTGCTTGAAGTACTAATTCAACATAAGAGATGGTCTGAAGGAGATTTTCAAATTTTGCTTTCTAAGTATAGTCCTGCATGGTATGCTTTTGGAAAGGTTACTTTGGGCCTACAAATGGGATATTGTTCTTATTGCTTATGGGCAACTAACTGTTTAGCAACTTTGTATTACTCCATCATCCCTTCATTTTATCTCATTAAAGGCATCTCCTTGTTTCCAAAGGTAACAAACAATTCCCTTCAATGAGTATTTAGTTTTAAATTAATAATAGATTATTATAGATAACAACCATTTTATCATAACTTATAGAGATGTAGATAGAAAAATAAAAAATGTCCCCTTTGTTAATTTATCATATTTTTTTTTTGTCGGTCGTGGTCGTCCATCTGAGCCACCCCGGGTACCATCTCTGATAATGTGGCATTCATATTTGTTAAAAATTAGTGGGATTATATTTTCATAATTAAAAATGCATTGTGCAAAACCGTGAATAAGTGAAAATATAGACAATAAAAGAACATTTAATTTGGGACTTTGGCTCTCTTTTGTACCAAAAAAAAAAAAATACATTTCTTTTTTTTAAAGCAAAACATAGCTTGCATTGAGCATATGCAAATGTATTTAATATATTTTTTTTGTTACATTTTCAGATGTCAAGTCCTTGGTTCATACCTTTTGCATATGTAATAATTGGAGAAACTATTTATAGTTTGTTGGAGTTTCTATTAAGTGGAGGGACATTTAAAGGCTGGTGGAATGAAACAAGGATATGGTTATACAAGAGAACAAGCTCTTACCTATATGCATTTAGTGACACAATCTTAAAGCTATTTGGATTTTCAGATTCAGTCTTTACAATCACAGCTAAGGTTTCAGAAGAAGAAGTTTCTAAGCGCCATGAGAAAGAAATTATGGAATTTGGAACATCTTCACCAATGTTCACTATATTAGCAACATTAGCATTGTTCAATTTATTTTGTTTTCTTAATGTGTTGGAGGATGCAATCTTGAGAGATGGTGGCTTTGGAGCATATGAGAAAATGGGATTGCAAGTTATTTTGTGTGGCTTTTTGGTTCTCATTAATTTGCCTCTATACCAAGGACTTTTCTTAAGGAAGGATAGTGGAAAATTGCCTAGTTCAGTTGCATTGAAATCTACAACATTGGCTTTAGCTTTATTTCTCTCCAATAGCTTTGTATGACAAAAAGAAAGAATTATACTTTGATTCTATCTTTCAATTAGGTATTATTAGTTTTCAATATCATATTGTATGTTGTTTAGTTTTATCTTCTAATGGAATTAAGAATTTTTAAGTGTTTTCTTTTATATACATTCAAGTATTGATCAGTGTATGTATGATATCACTTTTAGAGGGGTCAAAATTAATTTTAGAAGTACATAATTGATTTTGATTTGGTTTCTCTAAAGTAAAATTGATTCTGTCTTCATAATTAATTTTACTTGAAATTATAAATGGTAGCTTCTAATTCTAAAATTGATTTTTACATTTTAATTTTTACTTTTAATTTTTTTGCAAGCAAACATAAAGCGTTTCATTTATAATAATAGGAGCAACTTGAAATTACTTCAAAAATAGTGCGCAAAGCGTGAGAAATAACCGCCTGAAAAATTTTGTATGAGAAAGTCTCATCGATTTTATTTTATTATCAAATGAATATCTAGTCATTTTACTATTAATAATATAGTTAATACAAAAAATAATTTCATTAGTCTCAAAGGTGTTAGGTCAAATGGTCAATAGTAATAGTTTTAACATTTTAATTTCAAGGGATCGAATTAAAATCACTACGGTGATAGTTCTAAAATATACAAGTCATAATTTCATAAATAAACAAAAAAATTTAACAGAAAAAGCATGCAACAAATTTCATAATAAAAGTATCAATAATAATAACAATTTGAAAAATTATCAGAGGGTGTCTTGGAACGAGAAAGGCAATCAGACACCACAACAACCAAACATGCCCGGCTCTGAGGGTAGGCAATGAGTGCGACGGCCTGAGGCCCAATATTTTAAGGGGCCCAAATTTTTGTTATACCTACATATTAATATAAAAAAAATAAAATTAATAATACTTAAAAGAAAGAAAATATGATTATGCCAAAGAAATATGTGTAGGATTATTAAAGGAAATATCATTAAGGGGTCCAATTGGTAGAAAATATGATTAGGTATAATTAGTAGGATTATTAAAGAATAATTAGGCGGAAAGTTTGATTAATGCACTAGAAAATTTTGAATTTTTGCTTGGTATGATTATTTGATACGACATTTTATTTGCTATTAATATGGTCAGTAAAAATTTGCAATCTAAGTCTATGTGCATTGATGCTACTTGAGATCATCAATGTCACAAGAAAAATTGAACGGTTTGGCAACTTTGTCAATTAAGAATGATATGTTGGATCGGACATAAACAATATATATGAATTTATTATTTAGCCTCTTAAAAAAAACAATATGAATTTATCAATAATTTCTCATGATAGTAAACGGTCAATTTAGTACATAAACTATCATTCTCTCACCAATTTAGTCCCCAAACTATTAAAAGCATCTAAAAGGTACTTAAACTATTTTTCATCCATCAATTTAGTCCAAAGTTAACTTTTATGCTAATTATTCAATAAAACCTTAAAATATTATTACGTGCTTCCCTCTTCCATGTGCTTCGACATAAACTTCCAAATTCTTACCACCAACCACTGTGTTCGCCGTCGCCATCAACCACCGTGTTCGCTGTCGCCACCGATGTTGATGAGCTTATCAATGATTTTGCATTTCAAAATGCTTGAAAAAATCACTTCTTATGAATTTTTAAATAATTTCTTTTTTATATTTTGTAAAATTTATTATGTATTAATGCTATATATATTGAATGAAAGAGGTTTTTTTTTTATGTTTGGCCTAAGGCCCATAAAATGTCAGGAACGGGACTGCAACCAAATATAGCATTCCGCAATGGTGGAACAAACCACTCAGTGGCGTAACAACGAGCCTTAACAGTAAGATCCGATCGCGGCAAGACTCCGCCGACAACCAAACAACACTAATAGGAACCGCAACACCATTTAAAAACTACTTCAATTCTGTTGTGTTGTGGTAGAGATTGACGAAGGAGAGGAGTATAGCAACCCCAATAAGGTGAAACTATGCGACGGAGGAGGTCAACGTCGCCGCACCATCACCACCCTAGCCTACATTGTGAAGAAATAATTTGGAGAAAAAAAAAAAAAGGTAGGGGGCGGAAGAAAAGAAGAGAAGATTAAAAAAAAAATATATATATATATGGTGGCTTTGGAGCAAAAAAATAACTCAGTGGTTCAGATTCAAAAAAGAAAATAAAAGAAAAAAGAAACACAAACATTTTCCTCACACATAAACATCACTGTTCAATTAAAACCAAAATATATATATGGTGGCTGGCTGTAATCCATTCTTAACCAATGTTGTTGCTACCACAACGTTTCTGCTAGGAAAAGGAACACGTTGGTATCAATGCACTAAAATGATGGATTTTGTGTTTCTTTTAATCTCAATCGTTGAATTTGTTTTTGCCACGTGTCATACATCAAAGTATAGAACTAGAAAACTGGAGTATATTGAACTAGAGCGGATCTAAACTCGACATCAACACCTCACATTTTCGAATTAGGATCATCTCTATTTTTACTATTCATTTTTTCTCTCTATTACTATAGTTTTGCAAGAAATTTATACAATAAATAATTGGACTACCAATTATCACATCATTATATTTATATTCTCAAAAATTTAATAATTATAAAAATGGATAAAGCAAAAAATTTCTAACTCCACATTTCATATTGAAACTATAACTTATGAATAAATAAATATAAATATATACTATCCAAAATATAGATGTTATGTAAAAAAAAAAAAAAAAAAGTCAATAAATTATTTGGATTTGGTTTATTTCAATTGTAAACACAAGAAAATTACATCTTGGTTGTTTAATGTATCTGATACATCAAATATTCTATGAACTTAATAAGTAAACTTCTTTTTATAATAAGTGACTAGAGGGAATAATTTGCATCCATAATTCAACTTTTGTTCCAAAGGTAACACTTGGAGAAAGACTTTGTTTCCGTAAAATACTTACAGGCCCCATGTGTATTTATTTTCCAATTGCAGTGATTGCAGTCGTCCTTTTTCTGATCAAAAATATCAAAATAATGAAGTTTCGGGTCTTCTGACCATGTAAAGCTGCAAAAAAATAATGTATTTTTATAAAGGACCAATGTTCGCTTAAATGAAAAGCTATAACTTTCTCCAAACTTAAGTGTGTGAAATCCAAGATCATCATCTTTAGATTTGCAATGAATATTGATAGTAGTGGGAGTTGAACCTACTGTTACATTATTAATAATTGTAACAGTTACTTTACCAAATAAAGTAGCGGTTGTCTCTCTATGCTCAAATGCAAACATTACAATTAGTAGTATTGAGAACTTTAAGACAAATGAGTTTTGATATGCCATAGCTATAGATGCATAATATCATATCTTGAAGGCATATATCAATCTTAATTTATAATGTTTTCTTTACATTCAAAGATTATTATTTATTTTTTTACCGCTATTACATTCAAAGATTTCATTTCTGTATTTCATTTTTTTTTCTATATTATAATAATAATGATAGAAAAAGAAATCTTTAAAGTCTGTGAAGAAAAAAAGACAATTAGGATATTGAAATTAATCGCACATTATGGCATTTGACTCTTTCACTTAAATCTTTCTTAATGCAAATTAGCAATCAAGGATATTATTCTTGATTTCATTTTTTTTCTAGTTATAATGATATACTATATCATTAAATATAAGCAATTAATGATATATATGCCATAAGTTCGTATTTTTAAAGAAGAGAATATTTATTTTTGAGGTATTGAAAAATAAAGTTTGTATTTTTAAAAAAAAAGTAATCGCTTTTGAAAAGTTGTGGTTATTTAACTTCTTTGTGTGTCTTTGCAAAGAAAAATTACTTTATATTTGAATCAACATGACATGACATGACATATGCATCTTTATGTTTGTGGTAGGTAATTTTCTTTGTGTGTCTTTATAATAGAATTATATAAGGTCAAATATCGTATTTTGGGTTAAAGATCTCAAGAAGTGAGATAGTCATTCTAACTTATCAAATGTAAGGTCATTAAATCGGTCATCGAATCATAATATCTTTCATTTTATCAAATTTAAGTTCATCTAGGATCAAATATCGTATTTTTCATCAAAGGTCTCGAGACGTGAGAGTGAGACCTGACTATCATTCAAATTTATCGAAATTAACGTAAATATCAAAAAATCAAATTTACATTCAAGGTCATTGACACACAATATCATCTTTCTAATTTATTGAATTTAGATTTAGTGTCACGTAGACACAACATCATATTTCGCTATCAAATATAAATTGAGGCACAATATTATCATCTCATTTTATCAAATTTAAGATCATCTAGGGTTATATTTTGCATTAAATGTCTCGAGACGAGAACATCATTCTATTATATCTTACCATTAATTAAAGAACATTCAAGGGATACACTCAAAAGAGACTCCAACGGTCAGTGGATTCAGGGATACACTCAAACGAGACTCCAACGGTCAATGGATTCATGGATACACTCAAAAGATTGGTGCACGTGATGCTCTACATGCTGAAATGTGGGGTATGTACACAGGAATAAATTTGGCTCGAAGACAAGGAGTTACTCACCTCATTGTAGAAAGTGACTCCAAACTACTAATTGACATGGTTACATGGAGATGCAATCTTAATGGGGACACCCCCATATTGATCCGTCGAATCCAGGGGCTCATAAACCTCAATTGGCAGATCCAGTTTATTCATACGTGGCGAGAAGGAAATAGAAGCGTTGATTGGCTAGCTAATCATTGTTTAGTCCATAGTTCTTTTGATGTATTATCTTTGGAGACTCCTTCTAGAGAGCTCCATAGTATCCTCTTTGATGATTTTTCGGGGGCTTGCATGCCTAGAAATGTGTTTTTAGTTTCTTATTTTCCTTTTCTGTTTGGGTTTTTGCCCTCTTCATGTACCAAAAAAAACAAGAACATTCACTATTAGTTAGAACATTCATACTCTTATTGTTTTCGCGACATGAATGATGATTGATGAACCACCACTTCCCAATCCAAACCCCAAAGACAATAAATCCTTCGAACCAACGAAATTCTCATTAGAGTACCATCCTTTTGTCCTTTAAGACCTCCACAACAACCAATAAATCAACATTCACTCAACCCTTTGAAAATTCCAACTTTCTCGTATATTGAACTGGAGCGGATCTGATCTCGATACCAACACCTCACATTTTCGAATTAGGATCGATCGTCTCTATTTTTACTATTCACTTTTTCTCTCCATTACTATAATTTTGCAAGAGATTTATAATATATAATAAATAATTGAACTGCCAATTATCACATCATTGTATTTATATTCTCAAAAATTTAATGATTATAAAAAGGGTCGTGTTAACTTGTGCCCTAAGGGCACATGATAAGCTACCTAAAAATAGAAATGTAGCATTTAATGATACAAAAAATTTAATGCTTAGATAATTGAATAATAGTACATGCTTTAATAAATGTTTTCCACATTTATCTTCTTAACACATGTTAACATTCTCCTTATAAAAATGAATAAAGCAAAAAATTCCTAACTCCGCATTTCATATTGAAACTATAACTTATGAATACATAAATATAAATATATATTATCCAAAATATAGATGTTCTGTAAAAAAAAATATAGACGTCAACGATAAATTATTTAGGTTTGGTTTATTTCAATTGCAAACACAAGAAAAACTACATCTTGGTTGTTTAATGTATCTGATACATTAAATATTCTATGAATTTAACAAGTAAATTTCTTTTTATAATAAGGGACCAGAGGGAATAATTTGCATCCATAATTCAACTTTTGTTCCAATTGTAACACTTGGAGAAAGACTGTGTTTCTGTAAAATACTTACAGGCTCCACGTGTATTTATTTTCCATTTGCAACGACTGCAGGTATCATATTTCTCATTTAAAATATCAAAATAATGAAGTTTCAGATCTTCTGGCCATGTAAAGCTGCAAAAAAATAATGTACGTACGAATGGGATCAAATTTCGCCCAAATGAAAAGCCGTAACTTTCTCTAAACTTAAGTGTGTGAAATCCAAGATCATCATCTTTAGATTTACAATGAACATTGATGATAGTAGGGTTTGAACCTAGCGTTGCATTATTGATAATTGTAACAGTTACTTTACCAGTTCCGGCGGTTGTCTGTCTATTCTCAAATGCAAACATTACAATTAGTAGCATTGAGAACTTTAAGACAAATGGATTTTGATATGCCATAGCTATAGATGCATAATATCTTGAAGGCATATATCAATCTTAATTTATAATGTTTTCTTTACATTCAAAGTTTTTTTTTTTTTTTTTACCGCTATTACATTCAAAGATTTCTTTTTTGTATTTCATTTTTTTTCTATACTATAATGATAGAAAAAGAAATATTGAAGTCTCTGAAGAAAAAAAAAGACAATCAAGGATATTGAAATGAATCACACATTATGGCATTTGACTCTCACTTAAATCTTTCTTAATGCTAGTTAGCAATCAAGGATATTATTCCTTTTCTTCATCACCATTTTGATCCGGTTGTCTCACATTGATTCCATTTCAATTGTCTCAATACCATATATCCATCAACCATTATATACCTACCATAAATACCTTAGCATATTATTCTTGATTTCATTTTTTTTCTAGTTATGATGATATATGTCATTAAATATAACTAGCAATCAATGATGTATAATGCCATAAGATCGTATTTTTAAAGAAGAAAATATTTATTTTTGAGGTATTGAAAAATAAAGTTTGTATTTTTAACAAAAAGTAATCACTTTTGAAAAGTTGTGGTTTTTGTCATATTTCATGATTTGGTTATTTAACTTCTTTGTGTGCCTTTGCGGAGGAAATTTACTTTATATTTGAATCATCATGACATGATATATGCATCTTTATGTTTGAGGCAGATAATTTTCTATGTGTACCTTTATATTTAGAATTATCTAAAGTCAAATATCGTATTTTGGATTTAAGATCTCAAGACGTGAGATAGTCATTTCAACTTATCAAATTTAGGGTCATTAAATTTCAAATATCACATTTTCACTTAAGGTCATCGAAGCACAATATCTTTCATTTTATCAAATTTAGGTTTATCTAGGGTCAAATATCGTATTTTGCAACAAAGATCTCGAGACGTGAGACCAGACCATAATTCAAATTTATCGAATTTAACGTCATGAAATATTAAAAAAATAAATCAAATTTACATCCAAGGTCATCGACACGCAATATCATCCGTCTAATTTATTGAATTTAGAGTCATCTAGACTCAACATCATATTTTTCCATCAAGTAAATTGAGGCACAATACCAACATAATAAAATAAAGTTTGTATTTTTAAAGAAAAGTTTGTATTTTTAAAAGAAAAGTAATCGCTTTTGTATTTCGCATTAAATATCTCAAGATGAAAACATCATTTTATCTTAGAACATTCTTATCATTATTGCTTTCTCTATATGAATGATGAACAACAACTTCTCAATCCAAATCTAAAAAACGGCGAATCCTTCGAAATTCACATTACACTACCATCCTTTTGTCCTTTTAAGAACTCCACAACAACCAATAAATTAACATTCACCTTAACCTTTTGAAAATCTCAACTTTCTCACATTATTCAACCTCATACACACTACCAACCTCATACACACCCTAAAGTTATCTCACATAAGCACTACTCCTTCCAACACGCTTTGCATATTCTCTCAATGTGTTTGAAAATTTGATGGAGAATCATATTAATTTAGCAGTGTTTAAAAAATCTAGTGGCGAAACACACACAAATTAAGTGTTGAAAAGTGGCTACCATTTTGAATTTGCACCCCAGCATATATATCAAATATTTTTCCATCTTCTTATCATATGAGTTATGAGAAGTGTTAGCAACACACTCTCAAACACACTCTTTTGACACACTCCAATTATAATCAGCCACATCATCCACTTTTATTATCTCTTTAACCTGTTACCAGTTGCACAAGTTAAAAAAGAAAAGACACATTTTTGTACAGTTTCTCTTTCCTGAATTTTTTTTTCCCTGGGTGATAAACTTGCAACAAAAACAAGGAAACCAACCAGAGAAGCCATGAAACCCAATTCTAGATTTCTAGTCAAAGCTCAAATGTTAAACAAAAAAATCACTAAAAAATCAATCCCCCATTTTTTTTCACGTTGTTGCACAAGCCAAGGATTTTCCGACGACGACAACCTTTGATTTTTGTGTTTCATATTGTTGCTGTTAACATAATATAAGAAACTAGAGTTTGATTTTGTTGTTGAATATGCTTCATAGTTTTTGCTCCAATTTCTTGTGAACAATTGGAATTTTTAATCGCAACTTTTTCAGCCTGGGTTTTTCTAAAATCTGGGCAATATTTAGATCTAATATTTTCTTTGGCTTTGATGATTTTGAAAATTATGATGGGGTTTCTTCTTTACTGTGCATCACGATCAAAGGTCTTGCAAATGATGGTGTTTTATCACCTGCACTGATAGATTGAATTGGATTCTTTGGCAGATTGCGAAGATCCGTTTTTCATAAATTCAGGATTAAAAGAACAAACATTGTTGAATGAGATGATGAAACTTGTATCTCTTTTGGATCCATATCGCATACAGGAAGAGAAATATAGTGTGGCATCCAGCTTTTCAACTTCTTTTTCTCTGAATCTTTTGATGAATGATTCCCAAAGAAAGAGTTTTTCCAACGCCGACACTGTCCTTAACAAAACAAATGCCAATTTTTATTTTATTTTTTTTTAATGTTAAGCAACTTGTACAACCGGTTGTTGGGTAAAGTGATAAAAATAATGGATGATGTGGCTAATTATGATTGGATTGTGTCAAAATAGTGTGTTTGAGAGTGTGTTGCTAGCACTTCTCTATGAGTTATACTTACAAAACTTATAAACGCATCTTATAAATTATGATGCGTAAGCATAGTTCAATTGGTAAGAACCTTTATGTAAAATATAAGATTAGAGTTTGAATTTTGATACTCACTATTTCATTTTAAAAAGTAAAATTTTAGCCACTAAATTACTTATTAAAAAAGTAAAATTTTTGTCAAAAAAAAATTACTTAATAAAAAAAATATGGTGCATACTTTAAATTCGTATTAATTAATATATTTTTTCGTAATTGAAATTTCTATAAAATTGATTTATTAGTAATATTATTTTTAGGATTTAATTTATATGCACTGACAGTGTAAAATAATTTTACACTATCAACCAATAACAACTATGTATTCCGCCACGTCACTCCACTTTACCCCACTTTTTTTATATGACATGAAAGATTGGTGGTTTCTTATTGGATGATCGTGTAAAATTATTTTACACCGTCAGTGAATATCAATTAAACTCTTATTTTTAATAATAAAATAAATTTATTTCCTAAAAAAATTAATAAAATAAAATTCTAGTACTAATTATCCAAACCAGCGTTATTGGTCCAACACATGTTTTGTTCTAAATTCTAGTGGCAGAACTATGCAAAAGCAGAAAGAAAAGAAAAAAAATCTAGTGGCAGAGGATCACAGATCTTCATTAACAACACAAACCTCAAAATTCACGAATTGATCTACACAATAACTCATCTCACGTTTTCCATTTTTCTATTTCCTTTGGAATAATCATTACTCCCTTTTTGGAGTAAAATCAAATCTTTGATATAATAAATAAAAGGTAACATTTTATTATATTTGATTCTTCTATGTATGTTTCTTTTTCTTCTTCTTCTTTTATATCCTATATGTATGTTTCCCATGAATGTGTAAATTCTTAATTTGAAATTCACATTACAAACATACATATCACTTATCAATTATATGGAGATTTTTATTGGGAAAATTTGAAGGCAAATTTTTATTTATTTTTTATTAATCTTCTGATTCTCAAGAGGAAGGAACTCCGATAATCTAGAATTCCCACGGGATAAGTAAAATTTGCAAGAAATTGCTTCCACCAAAAATCAAACTCGGATGCTCCTTCGTTCTAAGGGAAACTCGTTATGTACTTGAGTCCATTTATTTGGTTGGAGATTATAATATTTTGTTTTACACGTTTATCATTTCTAAAGATGAAAATTAATGTGGAAATTGTCCAAAGGAACAATATGAAATTAATGTGAACTTAGAAATTTGACTCATCTACCAAAAAAAAAAATCTAACTCTAATTTTGCTGAATTGTTGATGTAGTTGTTAGAGATGAAGGTGGGGCCACAAAATGTTGCCATTGCATTTTCAATCTTATTATTATCCAACATTAATGCTGTTTTTGGGATTAGATTTGTGATTGATAGAGAAGAATGTTTCTCTCATAATGTTCAATATGAAGGGGATACAGTTCATGCTTCATTTGTTGTGCTTAGCTCTAGTGATTCAACTTGGCCATTAACACAAGAAGGTTTAGACGTTACGGTAAGTATTGTTAAATAAATGTATTTTAGATCTTTTGTGTGTGAAATTGCTTCTTGATTTGAATAATGAATTGAGATAAGAACAAAAATGTTAGGAATGTTCTCGTGAGCATAGTTCAGTTGGTAGGGATTTGTATTATATATGCAAGGTGTAAGGGTTGGAGTTCGAACCAAATTTCTCACTTATTCACATTAAAGGGTGACTTTCTAGCAACTAGACTATGGAATGTGACATCATATGTGCAAAACAAATTGAGGCATTTCTTGTGTTTAAAGTCACTTTCCATTTGTTTCACCTCATATGGAAAATGTTTCTTGTACCTCAAAGTTTTGCTATTACACTGTATAATGTATCAATATCAATTGCTAAATGTTTTTCAAATTACTATTGTTCTATGAAATGCAAATAAAAGGCTTGATTGTCATGTGAACCTTTATAAGCTATAAAATATAGGTGGTGGAAATCAAACTTAATGGAAGACAAAAGTATATATAATGGCAAAAAAAATAAAAATTAGAAATTTCATTCCTTCCAATGTTGATGAAATATGATAAATTTTAGCAACATACTATCTAACATGCCTTTTGCAATGTACTATTATTATTAGGTGAAAGTTATGTAGATTTTATCACTATATGAATGTGTCCCCTCAAGTACTATAGGCTAGATGAATTTCACTTGGTGTAAAAGTTTTTATATTATTATTTTGAAAGACAGTTATTAGATCAAAGCACAAGATGACCAAGACCTCAATACATTCTCCATCAAAGATAATGTGAAACACATGTTATATTATATTAGAATGATTCACAAGTCAAGTATAGATATAATAATTTTTGTTGGTATCATTAGGTTAAAGGACCTTCTGGTGATCAAGTTCGAGATTTTCGTGGTAAGGTAAGCGAGAAATTCGATTTTGTAGCTCGAACTAGAGGACCCTATCGTTTCTGCTTCACTAACAAGTCACCTTATCGCGAAAAAATTGACTTCGATGTTCATTCTAACCATTTTTCAACCTTTGATCAACATGCACAAGATGGTGAGCCATGTTTGAATTGATTAATACATTACACTTTAGTTCATTTTGAGACTATTAAGCCTTCTAGAATGATAAGTGTTACTTTTGATACCTTCATCTATGCAGAGCATTTTACTCCTTTGATAGACCAAATAATAAAGTTAGAGGAAGCTCTATTCAACATTCAATATGAACAACATTGGCTTGAGGCTCAAACAGAACGTCAAGCAATAGGTAAATCACATATTTACATGTCGATACCAGTAATAATTTGAAAATATCATATAATTAAATGCTATTATATATGTTGGTGTCGTATCAGCACTAAACATATCTTCTATCAGAAATGTCGATGCTACTACTGAAGAGAATTTATATCTTATCAAGAGTTTTGTATTTATTTACTGCAGTAAATAATGCAATGAGTTCCAGAGCGATTCACAAGGCCTTACTTGAATCAGCAGCACTAATTGGTGCAAGCACCCTCCAAGTTTATCTTCTTCGCCGCCTCTTTGAAAGAAAGCTTGGTTTGTAGAAAACTACCATCATCTGAATGTTGATTTTGAAGCAAATGGTCAACACACCAAATTTTGTTTCCCTTTGTATGTTAAATAGCATTCATAGAAGTGTGTGTTTGAATTTGCAGTGAGTTTGACAAAATCATAGCGTCGCCATGATTTTGTCAAGTTCATTGTGAT
The DNA here is from genome assembly GCA_954870985.1 of Trifolium fragiferum. Lineage (NCBI taxonomy): Eukaryota > Viridiplantae > Streptophyta > Magnoliopsida > Fabales > Fabaceae > Trifolium > Trifolium fragiferum. The sequence goes on from OX940794.1 coordinate 9,046,140, forward strand.
TCTAAACATAGCTTATATAGTTTTTCTTTTTAGACACACATCAACATGTATTTTTGTCTCCTTAGTATGCTGCACAAAATGATTATGTAATATCTATGTATATGTTAACTTTGAGAAAATTGTATTTATTTGTATTAATGATTATAAACACAATCTTATTTGTCCTCTTTTTTCCCCTTATTTTGAAGAGAATATGGTATAAACTTAAAATATGGAATAATTTGAAAACAATTACTCTTAATCACCTTTACAAAAATCTGTGTAAATTTTTCCTTCTGCTTTTTAAAACTCTTTTCCAAATCAACAATTAGAGTAATCACAACATTCACCCAAAGAGATGCTCCAAAAGACTTGTCTCCGAAACACATTCATCCAAACATATCATACCAAGAATTCCACCACAGTCAACTTCAAAAGGTGATCACCTACACACCCAAACTCCTAAAGATCTATCTCCGACGTAGACGAAAAGTCCTTATCGAGAAATGCCAACAACTGGGGTGTACGTCCACCGCTTAGGTTGATGGAACGTCCTTATCAAGAAATGTCAACAATGACTCTATCGTCGCCAGGGTCTCTGAAAACGTGAAGCTCTTCATCGGCTGAAGTCGCGATTAGCCCAAACACAAACACAAGGATCACCATCCGAAACAAACATATACAATAACCACAATATATATAACAACTCATAATCATAGGAAAGTAATCAACAAAGTAATGATAAACTATACAACTGCTACTTTTTCAAAGACGGTAATTAAATTCATTTGCCTTCATCTCAACATAACAATAACAACATTGATCATCATTCTTCATCAAAGGCAAGAAAAATTCCAAAATAGGCCACGGTTTTAACACTAAAATAAAAGTGAGTTATATTAGTTAGTTAGTTTGTTACACTAGTTAGTTGTTCCTCTCATTGGCTATATAAGCTTTATGTACCCCTTAATATAATACACTTCTCTCATCAATCTAATGTCCATTTTACTTTTCTCTTATCAATGACTTCTTTCGAGAATAGTAATAATTTTTGTAAGCTTATGACTAACCTCTTCAGAAATGCTTATTAGTTAGTGTTAAAATAGAGCCCAAAATCACTTTGACCATAGAAATGCTTTTGGGTCTGCTTGTGTAGATTCTCATTCAATCTCCAACAATAGTGGCAGAAGTTTAAGATATCCAACACAGTTGCTAATAATCTATAGGAAAGGATTTATATTGCACTTTTGGTTCCCTTTTTTATCAAGCTCACGAAAATAGTCCCCCTTTCTTAAAAATTCAACTTCTTGGCCGCTCAAGTATCACATTTGTTGCAATTTTGGTCGTAATCTAGATTTTTGTCCCCAAAACTGATTATTTTAGGTCCCAGAAGTGCTGATTTTTTGCCTCAAAAGTGCTGTTTTCTATTCAGAATGAAAATTGGGATAATAAATTACCACTTTTGGAACCAAAAATAACCATTTTTGGCCAAAACTATGGGTTGAGACTAAAATTGCAACAATGCAATACTTGAGTGACCAAAAAATTCAAATTTATAAAAGGGCAACTATACCATAAGAGTTATTTAGATAAACATTATAAAAAACGCTATTCGATAAGAATACCTGCTCAGCATCATTTTCTGACGAATGATCAATTCCTAGAGTGTTTGTTAGGTGTTCTAAAGATTCAGGCAATTCCTGAAAAAATACCCATGTAGCAAGTATCATAAACAATTCATAGAAGCTTTCGTTTTGTGGATACCCGAGAAAAGGTGTCCGAAAACTCCAAATTGGATGTAAAAGAATAAAGGAAAAAGATGTTTAAAACTACCTCATCGGTGGGGTGTAATGCATGATTATTCGAACCTTCAGTGGCAATGGCCTTCGAAGGATCTTCAGAAATACCCTGAACACAAGCCATAAAAAAATTATGCAAATGGAACAACATGAGCGACCTAAGCATGAATTAGCCATTTGATTTCAAACTGATTGTTAAAATTGTTTGCAAAGTTAATCTTACTAAGCATTTGCATTAGGCTTCCAATTACGAAATAAATAACGAGAAAATATTAAACAATTTACATACCAGATCACTTTGATCAACAGAAAGATTTTTTCGTCCTTTACTAAGATCTCTAAGTTTCCCCTGCAAAGTTAAGATAAAGACTCGGAAAAGATTGTTGTATTTGCAAGATGCGGACAATAAAAAATATTAAGAATGCAGCAAACAAGTATGGTGAACAGGAATAAAAATTGTGACCAGCACATCATAAAGATAGAACAGAACATCTAACAGATAGATTATACATATAGAGTACAAACATCCTTGGAGTTCACCTTTTGCGGTCCTGCGTACGTTCTCTTCTTTTCCTACAATAATAGATTAATCCTTGAATCAGTTTCAGGAATGGTTTAAATTTATACATATAGACTACAAAAAGTTTTAAATTTGCAACAATACATTTTCTGGTGCAGTACAAAACATTGGTTCAGCAGCCTGTTTTTGAGAAAGCGTATGACGAACAGGTTGGCTTTGAATTTGAGTTACACAAACTGAATCTATACCGAGATCACGTTCTAGTTCCTTGACTGAAGCGACAGTTACATCATCATCATTGTCATCTAAAAAACAGTCAATTGATGCCTTAAATCCAACATCAAAGTCACTTTGATTTACATATGGTGTAGGAACAAATTCAGGTTCAGCTACATTAGATGCAGCACCAACTGTAGTAGATGCAGTACCAACTGCATTAGGGGCAAAAACTTGTATTGGTTCTTCAATGTTTTCTCTTTCATAGATGGGCTAAGAGGGAGCCACATGCAAAAAGTAGACAAGTATCAGAGGGGCAAAATGAAGAGATTTTCTACCATAAATTATAATTACAAGTTAATTTAAGCAATCAGTTTAGCATTTGATTCACATAAATGAGAGGTTTCTAGTACCTCATTGTCAGTAGTTTCAAGAACACCAGTGCCAGTGGAAGGAGAAAGTCTTACGTCATTGTTGATAGTTTCATGAACACCAGTGCTAGTGGAAGGAGAAAGTCTGTCACCAGTTTCAGCATTTGATGGTTCATCTACATGGGAAGTGTATGCATCATGACTTGCTTCATCAAAGTGTATTGGTGGAAGACTAGAATGAAATTCATAATCATTTCTTCCATCCTGCATATAACGGTATTGAATGAAAAGAAATCAGAATCAAATTTCACTCCCCTTGCCAATTATTTTCAGCCAACTTCTGAAAAGAATTTGTAAGAAAATGCCACCTTACTTACTTCATCTTGAGGTGAAGATGGCTCTTGAGCTGAAGATGGCGATGTGGAGGTGGAGATGGGGGTGGTGTTCGCTTGTATGGGTTCTCCAACGTTTTCTCCTTCATCAATCTCTCCCCCCTGCATACAACGGTATTGAAAGCAAAAAAATCAGAATCAAATTTCATTTTTGGGTTTTATGCCAGTTACAAACGTGTAAAAAGAAAAAATCAGACCTGCACATAATTTATAATAAAAAAATAAAATAAAATCAAACCTGCTCATAATTCATTAGCAGCTCATCATAGGAAAAACCCACTTTGATAAGGAACTCGTTTCTTTTCGCCCACCGCTCATTGTAATACTTGTAGAATTTGTTGAAATGTCTCCAATCTTTATTTTTTTTCGTGCCTCTTTTCTGCAGTTTGATTTTTTTAAAATCAGCAAGGTCGCATTTCAGGTGTTCCTGCTGCAACCCCAGCTGTTTGTAGCAAATTTCTACAGAGTTCTTCGCAATATTCTCAAAGCAAATGGAATACACTTTCGCATATACCATCCAGATTTGACCTTTGAGTACATCGGACAATAAACCTTCAAGATCAACCCTCTTATAAGGGCACCAATCCATCTGTGAAACATAAAATAACGTATTAATAAACTGGAGTACTGTTAGAAGTTGAATTATTGCTAAATCTTCGCAATCAAGCCCGTATAATTAAACTAGTATTGTGCAACTAGTTACAGTTGGTTATTCAATGTGTGTAAAATTGTTCATGTGCATATTGAGCCTTAGATATTATATACTCTTAACAAGTAAAGTCCACTTTTGAGAGGTAGGAAACTTACATCTTCATCCGCTATTGTCTGAAGCTTCTCACTGAAGGTTGTCACGGTGGGCATAAGAGATCTCTTCCTAAAAGTCTTATGTGTTGTATTCGCCCACCCCACCATCAAAGGAAATTGACATGGTGTAGTAAAACCAAATATTTCACGGAGGCATTTAAACCGTTCAAATGCAAATACCTACAAGAAAAAGAAAAATATAAGCATTTTTGTGTTGTACCCCTCCAACCTCACATCAAAGGAAATATAGATGTTGTATGCCTATTGATAAATGTCTTACCATTAGAGCATATGTAAAACCGCTCAACATTGAGGTCGATTTCTCACTTATTTTACCCATTGAAACTTTGAGGGTAGCAATCACGGCTGCCCCCCAAGCGTAACTATCTATATGATCTAGTTCAAGAAAAGGTAAGTACACAGAAGAAATAGTACCATGAGATGAAGTGTTAAAAAGGAGATTTCCTAATAAATATAGAAGGTAGGCCTTCACATGCGAAGCTAAATTCTCATCAGAAATAGCCTCTTTCTGGAATTTAGATCTCAATTTTTCTAAGGGTATGTTTGGCAACACTACAAAACTGACTTATAGCTTATGTCTTATAAGCTAAAAGACCTGTTTGGTAACAGTCTTTTCAACACTGACTTATAGCTTATTTTACTGACTTATAGCTTATGAGCTTATAGCTTATAACTTATCATATTTTCTTCCATTTTTACCCTTATCATTTTATTTAAAATCCATTTTTACTCTTTTTAATTTATTATAATATAAAATAATATAAAATAAAAAACGTCATTCATTTGCTTCCAATGTTTTTTTTTTGACATTTTACTTCCAATGCTTATGAAATAAAATAAATACCATTTCTATATTTTAATTTGTACAGTTTACGTTATGTTCTTCCACGTCTTTAGTTTTTAATATACCAGACTAGATGGAAGAAAATGCATTAGATAACTTTTATCTTAAATTCATTTTTATCATTAAAAATATATTATTACAATTTAAAATAAAATAGATAAATTTTGTACATTTTTTTATGTTAGCCTATCTATTATTATTTTTACTATATTGTTCTTACTTTTTTTGTTGTTGTTATACCACCTTTTAAAATGTTGTTATATATATATATAAAAAAAAGTTGTTTTCCGTAACAATATTTTATGACGCATTGTACATAATTATATTATCATTTACCCCTTCATTTTAGTATTTTTGATTTATTTTTCATGTATTTTTTTTGTCAAGATTTTTCATGTATTTATTACTATAAAAGATGCATATATCTATATTGTCACAAATTTTTTTAGTATAATAATTGAAATGAAAATAAATTTAAATAAAATTTCAAAAAATAAAATTTAATTCTATATAAAAAAAACTAATAATATATAAAAGATATATTAAATTAATAAATTTGAATAAATAAATTTGAAGTGTTTTAAATATTAATTAGATATAAATTTAATAATGATTTTTCATAATAGATTTTATATGTTCTTTTTTGTCATATTACATTTAGCAGTCAGTTGAACCGCTAATTTTATCAAACACTTCAAGTAGCTTATCAGCCATCAGCTATAAACTATAAGCTATCAGCCATCAGCCATAAGCTAGCATATCAGTCATTCGCTATTTTTGCCAAACAGAGCCTAAATCTATGTCATGGGATTTCTTTGCCTCCTTAGTATGTAGCAATTTCTCAGCTTCGTCCCGAGGTATTGTCAAATGTTTTGCAATTGTTCCGATAGCATCAATGGATTCAATTCCTGAAACCTACAAACCAATTGCCACAAGTATATAAATAACTCAACAAAGGCTAATTTCTGTTCAATGAATGAAATGAAATAAAATAAAATAAAAAATATACCTGTTTCCCATCAATGGGAAGTCCTGTGATATACATGATATCTTCCAGACCAAAATCAACCATAAAACACTCAGTATTCTCCCCAAACACAAAGCATTGTTGATCATTATCATAAAACGTAAGTAAGGCGGTGAGCAACTGCACACTGAGCTTAACTTGCTTGTTTTGGGGGAATTCCAGAACTTAAATCATCTATTTGTTATAAATTACAAATTTGAAAGATCTATTTGTTGATTAAAAAATTTAGGTCCTTAAAAATTAGTATTTAGGTGTTACAAATTACAACTTAAATGATCTATTTATTATAAATTACATACTACTATAATTTTAGTGTTAGAAATAAACACTATAGAATAGATAATTGAGACATAGGAAGTTTTGTATTATTCTATTCATACGTGTCTTTACATTATATACAATCGTCTTACTTATAGGATAATAATAGAAAAATGAAAGAACAAAACTATTTACTATCCACTCACTAGTGGAAAGTGTAATGGAATTGGGAGGGAATGGAATGGATGTCCATCCACTAAGTATATTTATTTATGATATTTAGATAAGTTTAATTATTTATCTAAAATGAGAATAATATATAGTTTTAAATTATTTATGAAATGGCGGGTTGATTTTCGTTTTTCCATGCAATTGTTTTGTTTATTCATTTTCTATTAATGAAAAATGAAGAGTAATTATTTTTTAAAAACCGAAATAATTCAACTCAAGCCGCACTGATTTGGTTTGAATAACTTTTTAAAAATCTTCTGAATCAACCCAAACCACATGCATTTTTATTTTAGACTTAATTGCACTTTTGGTCCCTCTATTTTACAAAATCTGCGATTTTGATCCCCCTATTTTAGAATCAAATATTTTAGTCCCCTATTTTGATTTTTTTTACACTTTTGGTCCCCCACTCCATTTTCTAACGAGTTGGCAAAAAAAATACTTATGTGGCAATACTGTATTGTGGCAAATAACATAACACATCATCAATATTTTTTCCAACTAAAAACAATTAAATAATACTTAAATAAATCACTATATTAATTAAAAAATAAAAATTCTTGCATCTTCATCATCAAAAACATCAACAAGAACAACAATTCATCATCATAAAAGCCCAAATTAAATAACCTAAATCTAAGTCTAAAAACACTTTCGGAAACATACATGAACAATACATATCATAGTGACTTTGTTACAATCTCATTAATTTTAAGAATACAATACATAAATTATTACAACGCAATTACAACTGCAACGTAACGACAAATCTCATTGTTTCTCACCCATTTTTTAGAATTTGTTACAACGCGGTTACAACAAGGATCTTTTGTGCTGGTTATAATTTGTGAATGTAATTACGGAAAAAAGCTTTTATATTTTTACTCATCATCATCATCAAATCTAAAAACAAAATTCCAGATTTAGAACACAAACACCAAATCCTAAATCTCAAAACCTTCAAACAAAAACGCGCAGAATCTTATGGTGACGGCGGAATCAGGTTCTGGGTTTGATAGCGTCGGTCGAAACACACAGGAAACTCAAAAATTGGGTTTGTATTAAACATATCTAAAGAGAAATCGCTCCTGTTTTGATGTTGACGGCGTAGGTTCTGTTGACGGAAAAGGAGTAGAGAATGGCGCGATTGCAACTCCTGTTGTTTTCAAATCGACGAACGGAACCCCTAATCGGCGGATAATCGTTTTGAGATTTGGGTTTTTAAATTTGGACTTTTATGATGATGATGGCGATGAAGATGATGAATTGTTGTTTCTTGTTTTTTATGATGAAGATGAAATAAACATTTTTTTTAATATTAATAATTTAATATAGTGATTTTTTTAAGTGTTATTTAAATTTAATTGTTTGCTTAGGTGGAGAAAATATTTATGATTTGTTATGTTATTTGCCACGTAGTATTGCCACATAGTATTTTTGTTGCCAACTCATTAGAAAATGGAGTGGGGAATTAAAAGTGCAAAAAAAATCAAAATAGGGGGACTAAAATGTTTGATTCTAAAATGGGGGAACCAAAATCGCAGATTTTGTAAAATAGGGGGACCAAAAGTGCAATTAAGCCTTTATTTTATGGTTAGGATGACTTTTATGCTCAAAATTGAACCAAACTACACTGCGAACACTCCTATCTAAAGATCTTTTAAGTTTTATGTTTGAAATAAATAGTTTTTTAAGTTATAAATAGGTGTTTAAATTTTACATTTGTAATAGATAGATCCTTTAAATTTTTTAACCAACAAATATAAGTTTTACGTTTGTTACAAGTATGTTCGTTAAGTTGTACGTTTATAATAAATATGTCCTTAAAAAATAGGAGCTAGGTGTTACAAATTACAACTTAAATGATCTATTTGTTATAAATTATAAACTTGAAAGATCTATTTGTTGGTTAAAAAATTTAGGTCCTTAAAAATTTGTATTTAGGTGTTACAAATTACAACTTAAATGATTTATTTATTACAAATTATAAACTTAAAGGATTTATTTGTTACTTAAAAAATTTAAAGACTTATCTACTACAAACTTACAATTTAAATGACTTGTTTAACTTAAAAAATTTAAAAAAATCTATCTATTACAAACGTAAAACTTAAAATTCATATATACATGCATTTTTTCTATTTTTCTCCAAAACACCCCTTTAAATAAAATGCTAAATAGATGTCAAATCCACCGAAACTTTCACGAATCTTTCTCTCACTAGAACTTTCTCCCTGACCTCTTACTAAAACACCCACCGCTGCCTGCTTTCCTTCTCGATCCAAGCATTCTTTCTGCGATGTATGCACACTTTGTATATATGCAACATGCATTCTAGTTCAACATTCTATTGCCATCAAAATATCTAACAATATATAATTCTAAATGGTTAAAGTTTAAAGGGTTACACTAATTAATGTCCCTCTCGAACACTAGTTATGAAATTCAAAAAAAAAAAGTAAATATTATATTAAAAATAACGCCTTTTATAATTTTAATAATTTGATGATATTTTTATATTACTTTCTTAACTAGCGTACCAAAAATAATCTTTAGCATCTTTAAATTTAAAATATAAGTATCATTTTTTTATCATTTATATATACTTCTTTCAGTTCCATAGCATCTTCAGTTTCATATATAAACAATTTTTCAATCGATGATGTACAAACTAGACACATCATATATCCTAAAAAGTCAAAAGTTTGCTTGTATATAAAATTGGAGTATTCTTTAAATCAAAAGAAACTGTTACCATTATATGTTGTTCTATTCTAACTTCTTTTTTTCATGTATAACACATTAACAACCACAATATTATCCGCAAGAGGAGTAGATTTTTTTTTAGCTTTGTCCAAGTGTCATATTTGAATTTTCTTTTTTGTGTTTAACTCAATCGCCCCCACAACCTAAAATTTATGGCTCCGTCACTGGTGATGAGTGGCGGCTGCCCTTCGCACCACCTCCGTCCAAATTGGCGACCGAAGCTGCGTTTCCTTTTTGGGTGGTTCGATGTTCTCCTTTTTGCGATGGAGCTGCTCGTTCAAATCGGCACCGCCCAGTTGTGGTTGTGGGTTTCCCAATGGTTTTGGATTTTTCAACTTTGTTCGGATCTATTCGCGTTCTCCTTGGAGTTTGCACCAGAGAGGTGGGTATTGGGGTCTTGCCGGTGGGCAAGCTTTGCGAGGGACAAAAGGTCGAGGGTGGAGGTTTGGGTGTTAGTGCTGATTATGTTTGGTGGTGTTGGGTGTCAGTGCCGATTGTGTTTCTGTCTCCTCTTCTTGGAAATTGGTGGTGGTGGTTCAGTTTCAGTGTCATCGGAGGTTCGTGTTCCTCTCCGTGATGAGGGGAGTGGTGGTTATGCCGGATCTGAGTTGGATCGGTGGTGGCTGCGACGAATATGAGTTGGGTGTGATGGCGGTGGCTGCGGCGGTTTTGAGTTAGGGTGGTGGTGGCTGTGATAGATCTGAGTTGGGTGTGGTGGTGGCTGATGCGGCGGGTCTGAGGTAGAAGTGATGTGGGGGTGTGGTGTTGAGGTGCTGACGCGGAGATGTTGGATCTGGCGCCGCTGGTGATTGGTTTTCCGCGATTTAGAATTCTCTTGACGCTTACAAATTTGTTGAGATTTGCAGGATTTTTTTTTAGTCTCTGATGGTTTCCAAATCTACTAAGATTTGCAGGTTTCTTCACATTTGGTTAGCTTTTTCCACGTCAGTGTTGACTGTTTGGAGGCGGACTGCGAGCTGGGACTTACATGCCTATGTTTTCATTCTACTGTTTCCGCATCAATTTTGGCTTCCGAAGATATTTTTTGAACTCTGAAGGGCCGTTCACTTTTGATTCGAGATCGAAAGTTAGAGTCTAGCAACATCTTCATGGGTCGGGTTGATGATCTCTAGTAGTGTCTAAGAATGGATTTAGAAGGGAACCTCTATTAGATTATGTCTGTTTTTTATTTCATTGGTGTTCCGCTTATATACACCTCTGTTTTGTAGTTTCACCTTTCCCGACCTCTGTTCGTCTTGTACAAAAATCAATTATATTAATAATAATATTTTTCCGTTCAAAAAAAATGTCAAATCCACTTATAGTGTGTACTTTTTTGTTATTCCTCTTCTCAATGGGTAAATTAATAAAAAATAAAATAGTTAAATTAGTAAACTAATGATATTTTAATATGTTATTGTTGATATTCATAAAAAAAATGTTAGTTTAAATATGAGACATGAACTTTATAGAAAAATGGAGATTAAAATTAATAATAGAAAATTTGGATAAGCCAAAGTTAGAATAAAAATTTTAGAATGGCTAAAAAAGAAAGTTAATATATTTAAAAGAATAAAAAATATATTTAACTCTTTAATTTAAAATGGATCAAGGTAGTAACATGAAAATTAGGGAGGAGCCGAAATCAGATCACTTTTTTTATTCAGAGAAATCACTATATTTTTTATGAGTGTGTTGAGTGTCTTTAATAGCTTCTAAAACTAATATTAGTTTGTTTACAAGATACCAAACACTACCTCATATTTGTAAATAAGCATATATTCCATTCCACCTGCAGCCTCTCTAAGTATACATGGTATATGTGTGTGTTGAATAGGGCATGTCTTTATGGCAGTTTGTAAAATAACATTTTATCATTCTTTTCCAGTTTGAAAGAAGAGTTCCAAGTGAACAAGAACAGGCAGGTAATGTCGATCAATACGACGGCGTGTAAAAAACTGCAAGGATTGTAAGTATAGGCAACAAAATCAAAGGAATGAAATGCATTCATAAAATAGGACTTGTTTGATAATACAAGGAATACAGTGTGACAAGCAACGCTCTAGCTCATAAGACAAGGCAAAACAGAAAGAAACCTTGGCTCCTAATCATAAACCACAACATTGATACACACACATAAATAATACTGTCTTCTTTGCTTTCCCCCCATTGCAACTCAGTTTTATAGCACAGAATATAAACTCCAGTAGAATTCACTTATGGCTCTACAGCTCCTATCTTTGAGAAAATACTGTCGAGCTAGTTACACATAAACATAGTTTGTTCTGTTTCACCTGAGCTAGCATTGTTATGATTCTGCAGGAGGGTTTTGTATGCAGCAACACCATTTTTTCTGGAAACCAAACCAAGTAAAATCACTCATGAGAAAAAAAGTAAAATGCATATATACTGCTAAATGATTTTACATCTAAGCTTGATTATCAATACACTACTGAAGAAAAAACATAAATCCTAAGCTTTTCCTACCAATGTTATTATCTGTTTTGATTTCATAACTGACTAATTTCAAAAGGTCAACAAATTATCAGTGCTAGATCAGCAACTAAAATTCACCAGGATCAAACATATTCAAAGGCATATTCAAAGGCAGTCAAATAAATCAGAAGATAAATCCTATACCTTCATCCTAAGCACAGTTTAATATATGGGAATGCATACATTTTAATTTTGAATTCTAGAGTACAAGATGTGATCCTCAAGCATGGTAAAACAAATGTTTATAGATATGATTGATACAATAAATAAATAAAAACACTCAACAGAGGCTATAATAAATAAATAAATAAATAAAATCACGATTTTAACAGATTGGATTTGATTGGCTAGAACTTTTTATTCATACTTTTCTTTTTATTATTATTAGCCTAGCATATCTTGTCATCATACACATTAAACTGCTTATATTGTCATCCTATTTTTTTTCAACTCAATCAAAAAACATATGCACATGCACACACAATCAGCATTTTTGCAAGTTTAAAGCATGCCTCTTCGGATTGGCAAAAAAGTTTAAAGCATGCCTCTTTGGATTGGCAAAAAAGTTTAAAGCATGCCTCTTCGGAATGGCAAAATTATCCCATGTTTATATTCATTAAAAGAACATATTATACCCACAATCAGCATTTTCACAAGCTTACAACTAGTCTCTTCAGATGGGCAAATATCTCATGTTTAGAATGAAAGGATTTGGAGAAGTATATTTAAAGCTTATTTATAACTTATCCAAAGACGTAACTGCTTATGTTAGTGTTTGGAAATGGATACACTAGAAAATCAACTCATAGGATGTCCATAAGTTATTTTCAGCTTATTTCAATAAGCTTTCCACAATAAATTACGGAAGTGCTTAACTAAACTGTTTTTCCAAATGTTTCCCATACAACAAACAGTGTGTGTCAGTTTTATATATGTATAAACTAAAGAGCATCTTACACTCTGAGGTTTGCCAGGATCTACTGCAGGTTTGCTATGAGGTTCGGTGGCAGTCTTTCCTGGTGACTCAGGATTCCCACCTGTCTTTTTCTCATCCCTTGCCTTATTAAAAATCACTGTGAACCCCTCAGCTGAGGCTGGATCATTGACATCCCATTCACCAAATTTTGGTAGTGGCCGACCCTTGTCCTGTAGGATAATCACATAAGCCAATTTAAAATAAAGACTCAAAAAACTTTTAAAAATTCATTATTACGCTTATGAACTTGGTAATCATAAACTTTAGAAGTAATTAAGATTGAAGGGAAACCCAATGATGGAACAGAGTCTCTACATACTACAGAAATTATATAAATACATGCCTAAAAAATGGCGTTGGGTGAAAAATACCATCAAGCATAGAAGAATGAACACTAAACATAACACTGTAAAATGGTTTGTTTCGATTAAAGGCAATAGTTAAGTGTTAAAATAGAAGCCAAAATCCCAGTGTGTGACCATAGAAATGCTTCTCTAGATTCTTCTGGGTCTGCTTGAGTAAATGCCCTTCTAAATTCTTATTCAATCTCCAACAGGTAACTTGTTTCCAATTGCAAACCCCCTTTGTTAATTCAAAATCCACAACTCCGTCAAGATCCCCATTACTTTGTTTTACTGAAACATAACTACTTACTTTTATCAATAATAATATGCTCAATACAACTGAGGATTAGTTGTTGATGTGGTCACCCCTACTAAAGTAAGAGCATACACATTAGCTTTCTTCTTAGCAAATTCAACAACTGAGTTTTTACAACTAGCATTCAGTACCTTTATGCATTCTTCAAGCAAAGCACAAAACTCAGTAGCATCCACCTTTGGGTGGTTAATACCATCAGCGAGCTATTTTAGCCCCTTCATATATCAACTTATCCAGCTCCATGGTTCACAAAATTGCATGTGGTAGAGCCATAGCCTCCCTGACACGATCCAGTAATTTCGGAAATACCCATCGTGTTTTAATCATTAAGAACCTGCCGGGGTCATCTCGTAAACACAGACCAATGCCAACCTTGTCAGTGTCACAAAGAAAAGCCACATCTATATTACACAACATATCGATCAAGAAGATTGATCCATTTGGCTTGGTTCTGGCCAATATTTGCAAACAGTGTCCTCTCGTGTCTAGCCCAGCTCCATTCATGAAGCACTGGTCTACCACGTGCTACCACCGCACCAGGCAGCTCTTCCACACCTTCCCACACTCTGCGGTTTCTATTAATCCATATACACCAGAGTCATCACCCAATCTTCCTTCTTCTGCTGTGGGAAACTTTGAAGCGTAAGAAAGGCCAGCTCACGAAAACTATATACAGGGCAGGTCAAGTCATTCCTTGGAGTTTGGACTATGCTAGATACAAAGTTCTCATTTCTTTTTTCTAACATTATGGCATAGTTTTTCCATGTAGCCAACCCCACTTAGTGGGATAAGGCTTGGTTGTTTGTTTTGAGACTAACAGTCCTTCATTCCTAAAAATGATTTAGACGATGTTGGAGCAGTCCTGCCAGTTTGGAAAATGAAACAACTTCCACACCATTTCAAATATTTGGGAAGAACAAACAGGACAACGTCCTATGCCATTGTGTAATTTAAACTATTATTGGGGTAGCTTCCCTTAGTTGATTTGCCTCTCTTCTATTGTTTGATTTCCAAGTGTTCTTGCTCCCTTTACACCGACACTTATTTTCAAGTTATTCACTCCCCCAGCCCAAGTAACTCTACCGAATAATATTGATATCCAGAAAAAAGTGCTTGCTCAAACTGACTAGTTTAAGCAACAATAACTAACATTCATGCTTCATATACAATAACTCATGAGACAGCAAATTAGAAAAGGGCAGAATGAATGAACTAGAACACGACAAATAAGAATTCTGTAATTTGAATCCACACAAGTAAGGAATAAACAGAATCAGCAAGAATTTACAGAATATCTTATCTGCAAGAACCTATGAAACCAACAAGTTAATAACAGACTTCACATCATGATTTATTAACTTAAGGGGTGTTTGAGAAAGCTTGTTAGAGTTTATCTTAAGGCATAAACGCTTAAACAAGTGTTTACAAGAGCTTATAAATATAAGCACAAACTAATTTCAGCTTATTTTAGTAAGCTTCCTGGTATAGTTTATCAAAACAGCTTATATAGAATTTATGTGAACTACACCGTCATTTCTTCTCATTATACATAACATGTGCTTATTGAATAAGTGTTAAATTAAACTTTTTATCTACACATTCCCTTAAAAGATACTAGTAAAGAGTACAAATCCAAAAATAGTAAAACATTCAAATCAAACAATGTATACAGCGCTCTAAAAAAAGAAAGAAATCATAAATTCTTAATAGTAGTTAAACTGCATATATAAACCGACTTCCATTAACCACCCAATTCAACGAAAAATGAACTAAAATCGCTTATATAACAACTACACACGAAAAAGAACCACATCTTAAAACTACTTTGTTCTGTCACTAACCATTTAAGGATCAAATCACAACGCAAACAAGCTTTGATATAGAATTAAAAAACAAATTAAAGCTTAAGAAAGAGCTAAACAATAAATACAAATCATAATCTATTACACTATCATGTTCCAAAAGAAACAAACTTCTATCACAATGGAGCTATTAATATATCAATTTTCACTAGTTTTCTCTTCAAATTTCAAACTTACCCAATTAAAAAAATTAATTTTTTTCATCAAATCCTTCAAACATTAAATTCAAACAATCAAAGAGTAAAGATCACAGTACAAAAATCCAGAAATAAATAAATAAATTTAGAAAAGTATTAATAAATCAAAATCTTTGTACTAAAAATGATAAAAATGAAAACACAAATCAGCTATTAGAGAATCACATAATCAGCACAATACAATAATCAGAAAGAAAATCAAATCATTGTATGAATAAACTTTACCAAAAAATAAAATCAACAAAAATTGATAACGAAAGAAAAACACATACCGACATCAATACGAGTGAGAAAGCGCCAATAAACAAAAGGAATCGGAAAATTGAAGAAAAATGAGAGAGAGAGAGAGAGAGAGAGAGAGAGAGAGAGAGTTGTGATGAAAAAGAAGACTTTGGAGCGACTAGAAGAAGAGAGAGAGTGAGAATTGGGCCGAAAATGGGCCTAACGGGAAAGTAACGGAGTTTCAAAGAACGGCGTTACGTGTTAGACGGGGAAAGTACAAATTGGTGTTAAATTTAGCGTCATCCGTGACGTGGAAAGTGAAACAGAGAGGAGTGTTTGGGAAAAGTAACGGAAGTTTGAGCTGGCAAACGTTAACGACGTGCAGGGTTGTTTGTTTGTAGGTTCCATGATGTCTTTTGTTTTCTTTCTTGGAAGGGTGTATCTTGCTTCTCAATTGGTCACTTATGATGAACTTTTACGATTAAATAATGTACTAAAAGGTAAAGTGATGATTTTTTTTAATGTTTGATTATGAGTGTAATTCAATTAAGGTGAATGCTGCATGACTATTATCTTAGGTGGTCAATGATAAACTATCAAGAAAGCAACTTGTGTTATTAATTTACAGAGGGAGTCTTACATATAAACAAGTCTTTAGGCACATTATTTGGGTACACATATACAAATTAAAAATAAAAATAATATAATCACATCAATCAACATTATTTTATTTCTTTTTTCTTTAATTTATTTTAGTTTATGTAAGTGTGCTTAACACATGTTATTTGTGTTTGTGTCTATATTAAAATTTCTCTAATGAACCTCAATGAAGCTTGATCTTCAACAACACTAAAAGGTTGCTTCATCAAAAATAACAAAGTGGGTATGGATCTTCCTACATGAGCATTGTACCTTGGGTTTTATGGAATAAAAAAACCACATTCGTTGATTGTAAAGTTTGTTTGCTTCGGCTCTTTCAACATGACATCAAAGTTCTTACGATAAACTTTAAGGTGAGCTAGCATTTTAGAAGTTTTGTGCATCTTAAAAAATCACAATGGTATCTTTTATAAAAATGCTTACTAGCGATAATTGGTTCAGGTTCATCAGGTTAATGGTTAAAATTCGATCAACTAGAGTAATATTTTCTAGTACCACGAGCATTAGGATTCCTTTTGTTCATACCGGTAGATAGAGGACGAACTGTAACTTCCGAGATGCTTCAGGTGCGTCAGCAACAACTAGTTACGTTTGTTGTGATGGTTCAATTGGTAGAGTGAAATTGTTCATTATTAAAATATTATAACAAATTTAATGTCTTGATATTTTTTTAGAACGGACTGCAAAACTGAACCAAAGAACCAAATATTATTGGGCAACTCGTGGCCTAATCTTCTAAACAATTGATTCTGCCATACAATTGTATTTTTTTAATTAAGTTTACATATTCAAATAAATTTGTATTAGTTTTTTTCATTTATTGGAAATTATATTTATAAATGTCCAAGATAAATTATATGATATTTTTAAAAGATTTTATTAATACAATTTTTTTAAAAAAACAATCACATGAAAATGTTTTTAGTGGATATATTCGACGCTTGGTGGGTAACTCGACCTCACCCATTATTTTTCACATAGGTTAAATGGGAAAATTTTTTTTCCTACCCCAACAATCTTTTCTGTACCCCTACAAATTTTTAAATATTCCTATTTTACCCTTATGTTACTATTTATATAATATTGTTATTTTACTATTTTTAAAATTTTATTTTTTTTGGTATTTTTCAGAGTTAAAGCGACACCGGTACACTTTTTAAAAGTATACCGGTATTCTCAATTTCCATAATCCACCGGTACTCTTTTTAAAAGTATACCGGTATTTTAAATTTTCCAGAACACACCGGTACACTTTAAAAAGAGCACCGGTGTAGTTAAGTTAGAAGAACATACCGGTACACTTTTAAAACTGTACCGGTATGTTGTTCGAAAACTGTACCGGTACACTTTGGAAAAGTGTACCGGTACAGGTTTTTTTTTTTTTTAAAAAATTTTAAAACTTTATTGTTATTCACTTTTTTTAAAACTTTATTATTTTTTTTTTGTACAACAGATATGGCTCAAACTGGCGATGCAGATCAAATATCAGTAGATACCACAGCTTTTTTTACGACCAACGAAAAATTTAATACACGAGATGATGTTATAACATGGGCACAAGATGTTGGAATTGCCAATAAAGTGAGTATAATAATTACTAGATCAGATACAAAGAATGGAATAAGAGGAAGAAATGACAAATTAATTTTGGGCTGTGATAGAGGTGGAAAATATGACTCTTCGAAAAGTTCTACGTCAACAGCAACAAAAAAATGTAATTGTCCATTCAAAGTTAGAGCCACACCTTCAACAGATGGTTCGGGATGGAAAGTTCAGGTTAAATGTGGAGTTCACAATCACGGACTACCTGATCAATATGCAGGTCATCCTTGTTTCTCTTATTTGTAATGTTATTTTTTTTCATAATATATTATATTTATCTTTGCAATTCAAAAATAAATAAAAAAATATGCAGGTCATCCTCGTAAGGCGCGTTTAACCGTGGAAGAAAATAAACGTGTTGAAGATCTGTCAAAGTGTAATGTAGCACCAAGGAACATCGTTTTAGACTTAAAAAGAATTAATCCAGATTCTCTTGTTGATGCCAACCAAATATATCGAAAAAGACACATGCTGCAAAAACAAGAAAGAGGTTCTATATCAGAGATGCAACACGTGCTGCAATGTTTAGATGATAAAAAATATGTCACGTGGAATAGAAGAAAAGATGATGGGTCTGATATTTTGAGTGATATTTTTTGGGCACATCCAGATTCAATCAAGTTGTTAAATTTGTTTCCAATTGTTTTGGAAATGGATTGCACATACAAAACAAATAAATACAGACAACCATTGCTTGAAATTATTGGTATAACTTCAACCAAATTGACATTCAATGTTGGATTTGCTTACTTGGAAGCTGAGAAGACGGACAATTATTGTTGGGCATTAGAGAAGTTAAAACAGTTGTTTATTAAGCAAAATAATGTTCCTCAAGTAATTTTGACCGATAGGGAGCTTGCTTTGATGAAAGCAATTGAAATTGTATTTCCACGTACTGTAAATTTGCTTTGTACGTGGCACATAAACAAAAATGTGACTGGAAGATGCGGCGTACATGTAATTAAGGATATGCGAGAGTTGGTGAAAAATTTATGGCAAAATGTTGTACGTAGTACAAATGAGGCGGAGTATCATCAACAGTTGAATGCGCTTGAGCAAGCATGTGTTAACTCAAGTACGTTTTTTGACTATGTTAGTAAGACCTGGTTGACCCCTCACAAGGAAAAATTTGTTGCAGCATGGACTAATAAAGTGATGCATTTAGGAAACACAACAACTAATAGGTATGATTATGTCAATTTCAAAATTGAATTTTTTTTCTATTTTTTTTCTTCATTTAATTGACTTTTGTGTGGAATTTAATATTTAGAGTCGAGTCATCGCATTGGAAATTGAAGCAGATGTTGGGAAATAGCAAAGGTGACTTATTCAAGTGTTTGACATCCATGAATGACAATATAATTCTTCAAGTTGGCAAAGTGAAGGCATCATTTCAAAAAAGTTTTTATTATACGGAGCCTCTACATAGCAGTCCGTTTTTTAAGAATTTAAGAAGCTTTGTGTCAAGAGCCGCTATGAATCTAATTTCTGAGGAGTTTCAGAGAGTTGGCATTGTTGGAACCGACAAGGACATTTGTGGTTGTATACTTAGGTCAACATGTCAGTTGCCTTGTGCATGTGAATTGGGTGGGTATATAAAGAGCGCTGAATCGATACCATTAGAGGCAGTTCATGGTCATTGGAAGAAATTAACTATGGAGGAACCATTAGAGGATGACACAGATGATATATATGAGTTAGACATGAGTCGTGCAATAGATGCAATATGGAGTCGATTTCGATCACTTGATACTGTTGGTAAAAGAGCGTTAAATAGTAAAATGTTTGAACTTGCTTATCCAAATACAAGTTCCTTGATTCCACCGCCTGAAAAAATTAAAACTAGAGGTGGAGTGAAGAACAAAGATAAAGGCAAAGCACCGGTGGGTTATGATGTGTATCGTGATCCGTCATTCTTTGAGCATGTTGAAAGAGAAGAGCGTGAATCACAAGGTGCATCGAAGAGGTTGTGTATACAACCATCACAGTCATCTCAGAAGCAACCATCTCAATCATCTCAGAAGCAACTATCTCAGTCATCTCAGAAGCAACCATCTCAATCATCTCAGAAGCAACCATCTCAGAAGCAACCACCTCAGTCATCTCAGAAGCAACTATCTCAGTCATCTCAGAAGCAACCATCTCAATCATCTCAGAAGCAACCATCTCAGAAGCAACCACCTCAGTCATCTCAGAAGCAACTATCTCAGTCATCTCAGAAGCAACTATCTCAGACATCTAAAAAAAAAATATTTCAAAAGTATTTGTCACAATTTCCAAAGCATATACATCCACATGTTGCTCACATTATTGAAGTCATTGCAGATGGAAATTGTGGTTTTAGAGCTATTGCATCTTTACTTGGTTACACAGAGGATGGTTGGCCCATGGTCCGTCGAGAGTTAGACAATGAATTGAAAAGTAATATCAGTTTGTACGAAAAGTTATTCGGCGAACGTATACAACTCGTGAAAGAATCGTTGCAGATATCAGGATTAGGCGCTCAGTCAAAAGATAGATGGTTCACCATACCTGCCATGGGTTACTTGGTTGCAAATAGGTATAATGTCATTTTGGTCACTTTGGGTAAACCTAGCACGACTTTCTTTCCTATGATGAGATCATATTCCCCTTCAGCAAGGTTTTTCTGTATCGGTTATGTCGATGGAAATCATTGGGTTCAGGTAAATATGAATTTAAACTTAAACATATCAATTTTCAAAATAATTATTATGTTTTTATTTTCTACGAACCTGAACTTATTTTGTTTTTCTTATAGGTAAATATGAATCCCGGATTTCCGTTGCCCGATGTGAACCCTGATTGGAAAAAATATTGTTCACCTGAGGCAGAATCTTGGATCAAAAGATTAACTGGACGACTACAATTTTGGCAACTTTTAAATCCTCCGGTTAATCATCCTCGTGATGTTGTGGATGTTTGATTTCGAATCGTAGTTGTTTAATTTTGAATCTAAATTTGATACTTTTAGTTGTTTAATTTTATGATAGATGACATCATTTATATACACATCATCAATCGTTTTAGTAAACTTATATTAAAGATTATTACACATAGCGTAATGTGGTTATTTGCTTTTTTGGTTTGAATCGTGTGATTATTTTAGGACATGAAAATAATTTACGTAAATAAACAAGTGCAAGAAATAACTGTAACAAAAATTTCACAAAAGTACATAGATAAGATCACAAGCAAATATCCAATAATGCTAAAAAAAAAAGTACAGAAGCAAATGCATCAAGGCACATAATGATCAGGATCAACCTCTACACCTTGGCAAATATCCAATGCCATAAAAAGATCATAAAAGGCGTCATCCTCTCTCTGAGCGTCAATCTTAGTGATATATCTCTCAAGCGCGGTAGCAGCTTCATGTCTCCAATAATGCTCGCCTCGTGGTGCATCCTCTGGTATCGGATCATCTTGCTGTGCTGGCTGCTGTACTGGCACATACTGGGGAACTGGCTGTACTCCATGTGGTCCATCAACAGGGCGACATAATATAGGATGTGACACCGTATAGTACCACGGCAGATAATCATCTGTAGCCTCAGCAGGATATGTCGCTGCACGTGTCGCCTGAAGGATCTGATCAACAGAAATATTATAACCGATCCAATCGCTATCAATGACAGCAGTGGCAGGAGCTGAAGGTGGTGGTGGTGGTATATACTGTAAGAATCCATACTGCCTAACACACCTCTCAGGCAAATGAGGAACTACCGCACAACCACGCAGATAACCACTATACATACAAATCGGGTCATAAGGTCTAATACCCCTGTGATCTTCAAACGGACGCCAAATCACATCAGACGGGGTCAGTGCATCCATGATCGGTCGATACTCATGAACCTTTAGTTTCCCCTGCTTATATCTCCATCGCATAGCTCGAGGGAAACCGGGTGCATTACAAGAAAACCCGGAATCCGCATCCCCCCGCCGACCAAGGCCAGGGAAATACTCGTGAATCCAACACTGTTACAACAAAAATAAAAAATATGTCTATGCAACGAAAAAAAATATTAAATACTAAAAAAAAAATCGCATACTAAATTACATTCTAAACATGCAATATGCATACAAAAATGTCCAAAATTAAATAACATCTACAGTACCGAAAAAGAAATGTTACCTGTAGAAGTGTCGCGTACCCTGCAAAAGCCTTTGTGGAGAACATGGAGGCATCATTCAAGTTATCATATAAACAAACTAACGCAGCACTGGCCCAAGAATATGTATGGCATGCAGATAAATCTCTAAACATAGGCAGCCATTTTGCGTCCACGCGCGTGTAGCTTTTATCCGTGAAAATAGTACATCCAACCAACAACAGCATCCACGCCCTACCAGCAAAAACAAATCTCCCGTGTTGGCAATTATTCTTATAACACTCATATAGCCACTGCTGAGAAAAATATCCACCCCTCTGCTCTGAAGTTTCTACCAATGCGCTCTCAATACTGACCCCCAACAACTCTGCTGCAAGTGATGCAGCTTCTTCCATGCTAACTGATATCGGAGTGTAAAAATTACCCCTAACAGGCAGATGCAACAGACATGACACATCGTCGAGTGTAATCGTCATTTCACCAAATGGCATGTGAAATGACGATGTCTCCGGATGCCACCTCTCAATAAATGCTGCTAAAAGGTTTGGATCAACCTTTGTCAAACTCGTATGCTCAAGCCAGCTCAATCCAGACAATTCCAACCAATTTTTAATAACTGGTGGACGTTGATCAGAAACCCAACTAGCTAACTTTGCTCCTAAAGATGCTATCCTCAAAAGTGGACGATCCTGCATATATTTAAAAAAAAAACATTATCAATAATATTTTAACACTACTGTTGATATAACTTCATCAATATAACTTAACAAATAATAACAAAATAAACAATTAGTTACCTGATCAAACCATACATGACGAGATACATGCTGCTCGTATCGTGTCAGAAGTCTGGTATCAATGGGACCTCCAGGCCAGCCCACAGCCGCAGGCTGCTCCGGCACAGGCTGATCCTCTGCCTGGCGCTCACGATGATCGCCACGACTAGTCCCTCCCATACGTCGAATTCTACCGTCTCGTCCTCTGGTGCGCACCACTGGAAAAAAAAATTAATTTTTAGAAAAAAAAAAATAAATCTTCAACTGGACCGGTGTGAACATACATACCGGTACAGTCATTGAAAGTGTACCGGTATGAATATGCATACCGGTACAGTTGCACAAAAGTGTACCGGTATGAATATGCATACCGGTACAGTTGCACAAAAGTGTACCGGTATGAATATGCATACCGGTACAGTCGCACAAAAGTGTACCGGTATGAATATACATACCGGTACACTCAAACCAACTGTACCGGTATGCAAGTTTACATACCGGTATACTTTTACACAAGTGTGCCGGTAAACTCACTTTCTCTGCTCTCTCGGTACACTTTGTTTGCAAATGGTAAAAGTGATAAATTTTTCACTCTTTTAATTTATATATGAGGGCATTTTAGTCATTTCAATTTCAAATGTTGGGGTATTAAAAAGATTGTTGGGGTAGGAAAAAAAATTTTCGTTAAATGGCCTGCATTGTGAAGTTTTTACGCAAGGGTAAAAAATGAAATTTGGAGAAAAAGAGTCATGAGGGAAGATAATTTTTCAAAATTAATTGGAAAGTGGTTATTGGTTAATAACATTTATTTGAGTTTGCTTTTTGAGATGTACTTTTCGCGCCTCGATATTTCTTTTCTCACCCCCTAAAATGATCATAGTACCCTTTAGCCATCTAAAGTGCGATCTGAAACAAAGTTCTTTACTTAGAGAGCGAACGGAAATACAATTCACTATTTAGAGTGTGAACTCAATTTACACTTTAACTAGTGAACCTTATAAAAATGTGGCCACTATCATGTGTAATATTTTAATTCTCCACCGGAGCGGTTGTGACATTATCGACCAATCACACACACCGTAAAGATAGTTATACTGAATTGTTACGTTATTTGATACGACATAGTTTAATTTATACTTACAATAAACATGTATTAAAGCTATAAGAGTTGATAAGTTTGACAGAAAATAAGAAATTAGATAAATGAATAGTTAATACTTTAACTTGCGAACTATGTTTCATTCAAAGTTATTTAACAGGGAGCTGAGAGAAGGATGTAGAAGACAAAAAAAATTAATTTATATAAGGTTCACATTCTAAAAGACGAACTCATTTTTACCCAATTTTTACTATTTACACACTTGCGAAAAGAAGGACTCTTGCTTTTGTACCTACGGCCCAGTTTTATAAATCAGGCGGGCCGGGCTTGAAAAATGTAATAAGCCCAAATAGAAAGACACCAAGTCAAAACGACGTCGTTTACGTCTCCACCTTCATTGCAAAGAAAAGAGTACACTGCTCCTTATCCCTCTTCTAAACCCCGAACCCATGATGCCACGAAAACTTCATTCTTCGGTACTCTCACGTGCGCTATCACGTGCCCTAAGCTCTACAACCGCCACAACCACATCGCCGCAATGCGGATCAGCGTTTCCATTGAAGACAGTAACCGTTGCAAACTTTGAACCGTCTTTAACCGAGCTCCGGCACCATGTCCGGTCGTCGGACTTTGTTGCGATTGACCTCGAGATGACAGGAGTTACCAGTTCTCCCTGGCGTGATTCATTTGAGTTTGATCGCTCCGACGTCCGGTATCTTAAAGTTAGAGACTCCGCGAGCAGGTTCGCCGTTGTTCAATTCGGCGTTTGTCCCTTCCGATGGGATCATTCCAACCAGTCCTTTGTTGCTTATCCGTAACCTCTCTCTCTCTGGTTTTTTGAGAAATGGAAAATTAGCTTATTGCATTGTGATTAATTTATGCTATTAGTTGGTAATTGAATTGATTCTTTTGTGTTGAGGAAATTGTAGCAAAGTGATCTTAGATTGATAGATATATAGATTGTTTCGGTTCAGGCGTGTGTGTATGTTTGGTCGAACGGATTACATTATTGGTCTTACGCTTGGTATAAGTGGAAAATTAAGGTCTGTTTGGATAACCAACTTAACCAAGTGCTTAATAGTATGAACACTTATCAGTGTTTATGCATAAACTATTTTTATAACGAAAGGTAAAATAAAGTTAAACTATTTTTATATATATTATGGACATGTTATAAGTTGTTTCTATAAGCTATTATGGAGAGAATGTGGACATGTCATAGATTGTTTTCAAATAGTCTCATAAATGCTTATAATAGTAGATAGACTCAAATAAGTCAATTATAAATTTATAATGGTGGATTGTGTTCTAAAATCGTGATTGGGAAACATTGCAATTCATGCAGGTTTGATAATGCCACAGGTTTTTGTAGACATATTGTGTAAGGTTTTTATGATTTATTTAAGTTTTTTTAGGTTAATAAAGTGGAAAGCATAACTTGCAATCGTTTATGTGTTGATTTCGTTGGAGTTTCTAAGTACTAATAGAAAGAGCCATTCTTTTATTGATATTAATGTTATCAGTTGTTTTAGTATTTGATAGGAAGTAACAGTACATTAGTAAGGTTTACCAGCATAATAATTGTAAATACTGTCGCTACTAGGCTTTGATTTTCTTTATTCTTGCTATGAAATAGCTTTTGCTGTTCTGATTTAGAAACTTGCTCTTTCTCAGGTACAATTTCTTTGTTTTTCCACGCCAGGAGCTTGCAGGTTTTGGTCCATGTAATGAATTTCTCTGCCAGACTACTTCTTTGGATTTCTTGGCTAAATACCAGTTTGATTTTAATACATGCATACATGAAGGTTGCTTACTTTTCCTTTTTATTTTGTGCTATTTAGTAATTAGCTAATTAATAGAAGAAAGGTGGAATTAGCTTGCTTACATTTTTCTTTCTTGTATTTTATACTTGGAAAAACTAAATTGTGGATTCTACACTTACGAGTCTATAACTTGAATGTTTGTGTGGTTCAATGGAAAATAAGGGATATGCAAAGAGCTCTTGGTAGATGACTGTCATGGTTAATGCAAACCTGAAAGGCTCTATAATCTATATACATGACTTTTAGGTTCATAGGAAATTAGAATAGTCATTTGGTTTTACGTATAATCACATCATGACTTCAATGATTTCTTTAGTTTGAGATTTTGCACCCTTGGATAATGTCAGGAATATCTTATTTGTCCAGAGAACAAGAAAGAGAAGCAATAACGAGTTTGAATTCAACACATGATAGAGAGTGGTCAGACATTTCCAAATTAAATGATGTTAGGGACACGGCATCTGTCAACATGGCAGACATTTTATTCACAGCACGAATGAAAGATAAGTTCAGTGAATGGCGCGATGGGTTATTACAGGAGCAAAATAGGTCAGGCGAAATACAAGGAAATCGAAAAGACTCAAAACAACAATTTCAAGAGATGTTCTTTAAGACGCGTCCAGCTCTCAAGCTTGATGGATTCACCTCACGCCAGCTTAAGTTGATTCAGATGGTAATGTTGTCATAACCTGTCTTTATTGTTGATATGTTCACATTTTGTCTTTCTTTTCATATTGCTATTTTCATTTTAACATCTATTCATGTCCTTTAGTTAAAGACATTGTAGTATTGCACATGTATTTAGGTTTTACAATGGTTAAATTTTGCTGATTACAAGTTTGAAATTTCAGGTTATAAAAAAACACTTCAAAGATCTTTTTTATATCAATGTGAACAATGAGGTTTCTGGTTCACAACAAATAGTTGTGTATACAGACTCGGAGGATGAGCTAAACTTACTTCTGGTAATTACATCTTAATATTATGTTTATTTCCTTTTAAATTTGGCAGTGGCTTTTGGAATATGATTTCTTTTTCTGCACTTTTGAAATGTGGGTGATAAGGGGTGTTAGCCGACTGAATCTTACGACTACAACTAAAAATGAAAGGGTCGCGGTAAACAGTGCCCCCGGGGCACTTGGTTTTTTTTTGAAGCACCGGGGCACTTGTTAAACATACCAAAAAAGGAAATTAAAGATAAACTTAATGTTGAAAGGATAACTTTTTACATTTTGAAGGTATTGAATGGACAAGTTTCAAGATGAAATTTCTTTATTAATAAGCTTAACTAGTGCCCCCGCCCGGGAGCACTGTTTAGCATTTCCCAAAATGAAAATCTGAATTGACTTTATATTGGCCTTTATTTTTAGTTTAGAATCTTGAGATGGCTAAGTTCTTCTGAGAAACTGAGCTTAAGTCTAGTTAGTTATAAATCGACACAATTATTAAATATTAAAAGGCGATGCTTTTATGCTCTATTAGCATATGCATCTCATGTATAGTATAGGCTCTAACATTAAGTGGTGAACATTGTTTTATTGATGCTACAACACCATTTAAATTCTTAAAAAATGTTCTTTAATATCTTGTAGAAGGAGGTAAAAGAGGAAAATCACAGGGCAAAAGAGGTGAAGATCCGATCTGCAGTCGGATTTCGCCATGTTATTGATCTCCTTTCGTCAGAACAGAATTTGATTGTTGGTCATAATTGTTTTCTAGGTATCAATGACATTCTCAATCCTTAACAGACTATATAATTTTCTGAGACAGTGAGATAATATTACATAATTCCATGATACAGATATTGCTCATGTCTACAGCAAATTTATCGGTCCTCTTCCTGGGTCACCTGAAGAGTTTGTTGCCTCTGTTAACAAGTGCTTTCCCCATATTGTTGACACAAAAATACTCATGAACACTAATTTTATACTCCAAGAAAGAATGAAAAAGTCAAAAAAATCTCTGGCTTCTGCATTTACTATGTTTTGTCCACAAATTGCCGGAGGCTCCAAAAGCACCGAGCTAGTTTCACCATCCTATGTGAAAGTAAATGTTGAAGTTGACGATTCAAGGTTTGTCTCTTTTTTTTTTCTATGTATAATAGTTACAGAGGATTTGTTCTCTTCGTCTATCTACACAATTTCAAAATGATTTATTATTTGCGGCTGAGAGGCATGCTAATTCAGTGATTTTTTAGTTTGTGACGTTGGAGTTTATGTTGCAACTATTAGTTATACATTTTTCAACTTTTTTCATACATGACATAGTTTTTTCCTTTATCATTTTTATCATTATTTCATTGTTTTTCATTTTTGATATCTTACTCCAGTAATGCAAAATTTATATCGATATATATATATTTTTTTTTGAAGAAGCTAAATTAGCCCACCTAAATTGGCACCGGTGAGAATCGAACTTGCGACCTTAAGAGGAGCACACTCCCAGGTCCCAAGCCAATACCACCAAACCAACCCAAGTGGGTTTTTATATAGATATATTATTCACTTTCCCTTTACTTTTATTTCAAAAAAAGTTGTACAATGTTGGATAGCTTTTTTACTCTTCACAGCATTTTTCTGTCCACATAGTCTGCATATAATTTGAGGTGATTTTAAAAATTAGACTAAGTTAAAATAATTACTAACCATTGTTTGTGTCGTCTAAGCTGCCTCTTTAGATGTATCTTTCATACCAACATAAACTGTGTATTTGTAGATCTTCTAGCTGGAACCCTGGTGGCAAACATGAGGCAGGATATGATGCTTTCATGACTGGATGCATTTTTGCCCAGTTATGCAATGATTTAGGAGTCGATTTTAAACTCCAAGAATCTTCAAAACAATTAGCTTTCAATGAGAAACTACAGAAATACATTAATCATCTATATCTTAGTTGGATGCATGGCGATATTATTGATCTAAATACAGGTGATAAAGTTGCAAATTCTACACCAAGCTATAACCTCAAGAGACGGTACCCAAATATTATGTTCGAGAACATTGTTATTATTTGGGGATTTCCTTCTAAGATGAAGGCTGGCGAAGTACGAGAGTGTATATCTAAAGCTTTTGGTATAACTGCTGTAGTTTCTGTCTACCACTTGGATGCAACAGCAGTGTTCGTTCAGTTTAGCAAAACGGAACTAGTTTCCGACTTTCTTTTATTGAAGGAAAGCTTAGAGAGAAATAATGGTCCAATCTCGGTTTTGCATCCGCTGGCGAAACTTTTGGAAGGTGGAAATACATGTGCTGCTAATTATGATACTTATAAAGAAATTTGTGGGTCACCCTTATCAGAAACTCTATTTGCCGATCAAGCAAACAAAGTTTCTATGAAGTGGAAAACCAAATTGATTGAAAACAAGATATCATTAAGTAGCGAAGAACTTGAAAGTTCCTGTGTACAAGATAACGCAACCAAGCCAAACACAATTGATCAGTTAAGAAATGATCAATCTGGTGAGCAAGTCTCCCAATCTGAGATTGAAGAATCCTGTGTTGCAGAAGCCAATTTGTGAGTTTTGGCTAATTATTGTGTATACCATTAGATTTGTTTGTAGTGTAATATTAACAAAAATTCAAAAATTATTAGATGACTATTGACTATCAGAAGTCATCCTTTTTTATTTGGTTAAAATTAGGTGTAGTATCTTTGTCATAAGTTAAATTCAGTTGTAACTGATACATCAACTTGTCACACATAACAACAGATATTTTTTGGTGAACTATAACAATAGAGAATTATAACTATATAAGTAACAATCATTTATTGCTTTAGCTCAAAGTACTTAATGGGATACTTCTTGTGTTGTGTATTCTATTAAGTTCAGAATTGTTAGACTTGAAAGAAAAAATATTCAATATAAATACATTATCTGTTTAAACTATTTTTTACGTATTTTGGTATTTGTGATTTAAACTACATTATTGTATTTGTATAGGCTATAGTATAGTATTTGATTTGATAAGATAAGAGGCATGAGCTATATAGGTGAAAAGGGGACCAGTGCCAGTTGTGCATGTCAAAAACGTGGCATAGAAAATCTTCTCTTCTCTGATGTCAGTCAGAATTCACTGAACTCAGAAATCAGAAACAAACGAACGCTCCATAAATGAAAATGGAATCTCAATGAAATAAAATCTATAATGCCAAAAATGCTAGCTGAGTGCATGCATTGTTAAGTAGCATGGCATAGCATAGCCAGGTCCCTCATCTGATAAACATTACTACCACTTGTTACCAGTTGTCATTGTAGTAGTAACAAATTTCCAATATCCCAAAATCTTCAAATTGGATACTCTCCAATTTTTTCCCTCATGTTTTCTCTCATTTTGTTGATCTAATGGTTGATATATTATAAAAAATATAAAAACATTTAAGAAGAGAGAGAAATAAATTGAATGAATGGTTAAGATTACCATTTGAGAGAAAACATGAGGGAAAAAATTAAAGAGGATCCAAATCCCAAAATCTTCTGTTAGTTTCACATGCTTTTGCTGCTGCTGCTGCTGCTCATTCATCAACTACAGATCTACATTCTACTATCTTATTTCTACCAATTTACCCTATCATTTCCAAAAAAAATAAATTGTCAAATAGTTTAATGGCTAAAATTTTACCATTTAAAATAAATAGTGTTGAAAATTCAAAATCTGACTTTTACATTTATAATAAAATATATCTTATAAATTGAGTTGAGCTCACGTAGACAATTTTCTTTCTTCTTTTTAACAAGACTTATAGTGAAATAAAGTGACCCCGTACATATTAATGTCTAAAACCAATTCTAAAATAACACATTTTTAAGTTAATATAATATTAGTGGTTATGTACGTTGTCACACACACATACACACTTATCAAATCAATTTTGACGTATTATGATATGCAAATGTTTTCCTATTTATTATTACATGTTAATATTGGCATCTCACAACACAATCATCTATTAAACTTATTGGAAAGTTTGGGAGAATGTTAACGAACTAATGTTCCAGGAGGGCTACAATCTTAGGAGAGAAATATTGGTGAGTTTTTTTTTTTTTTTTTTGACTTAAAATATTGGTGAGTTATTCATCATATTTTTTAAGACATTAGATTGATCATTTTGACTCGCGTGACAAGTATCAAATGAGGGAGTAACACTTACATAGACACAACCCCAAATACAATTTATTTGGGCACACACACATAAAGAGAAAAAAATAAATAGTAAATAATTTAGTCACATCACTTTGCATTAATTAATCATTTTATTTTTTTACTTTTTTAAATTTATGTGTGTGTGCCTAACATGTACTCCCTCCGGCCTTTTTTATAAGCAAAAGTTGCTTTTTAGGTTCATTGAAAAAGTAATGTATCTAGTCTTAATATAAGACTAGATACATTACTTTTTCAATGAACCTAAAAAGCAACTTTTGCTTATAAAAAAGGCCGAAGGAAGTATTATTTATGGTTGTGCCTAACCAAGTATTTCTCCAAATGAGGTACTCCCTCCGGTTTTGAATATAAGCAAAAAACAACTTTCTAGATACATTGAATAAAGCATGTATCTAGACAATAAAATGGTCCATATACATACTTTATTCAATGTATCTAGAAAGTTGTTTTTTGCTTATATTCAAAACCGGAGGGAGTATAACCTATGAGTCGACTTAGTCAAAACTCATGTCACCGACAGATTGAGCTCAAAAAAAAAATGCTCATTTTCTTGAGTTGTGTTTGATCCGGCTCACTTTAACTAAAGAGTCAAAGTTCATCTTTAATTTGAACTTTTTTTTTGACACAATTGTTTAGAGTTTATCGAGTACTATATCATTATCAACTTTAATTTGACATTAACTTCTTAGTACCTGTTTGTTTGTGATTGCCCCTTAATTAAACGCACTTTCAACACCAAAGAATAAAATATCTTCTCTTATGATGTACCACGACTGGCTGCGCGTAAGAAGGGTTCAATAGAAATAGTGCATTTTGATGTAGGAGGAGGCTTTGAGAGTTATTTTCTTTATTCGGAGGACTCCAGAGTTTTATTTGACAAATTTGTTGCTTGCAAATATGTGTTTTTGAGCCTTTTTCACATATCCTGGATCAAAACCGGACTCTAATAATACCACCTGACACATTTGAAAGTGGAAAGGATGAACGAGCGCTATAATCCAATAAAAAGACACTAGACGCATGATAAAGGGATGGCAAAGCGGGCGGTCCGTTTCGTTTAGGCTCGATCAGCCTAAAGCCCGTCCAAAAATGGGTGGGGCGGGGTGGGCCATTTTAGGTATCCGAGTTCAAATGTCAAGTCCGTCTCATTTACTAACGAGTTGGCGAGCCGGTCCACCAAACAACTTTTTAAATTTCTACTTATAAATTTACTATATTATATACTTTTTGTTATGAACAAAAAAATATTTTTCAACAACGTATAATAAAACATAACTTAAAAAATTAATAAACTCAAATCATGTAGTAAATAATAATAATTAAAATTCAATATGGATCGCCAAATTGCTTCATGTAATTGTAAACTATTAAAAGTTAATTTAGTTTTAATTCTCTACATCCTCGTAATATTAATGTTATGCTTTAAATTAAAGAAGTCTCAAAGAAATAAAGCACCAATAAAAATCCAACAAAAATAAACAAGTCTCTCAAAATAAATGGAATCACCTAAATAAGTATCAAAATCAAAATAAATTGAATTGGGAATAGAAACAATGCAAGTAAAATTTAGTTTAACCCTTTCTTTTTTTGAGTCTAAAAATGTAAAAAAAAAAACCGAATAAACTAATCCATAAAATTTAACTCTTTCCTCCATTTTTCATTTCAACTCATAGAAAATATGAAAAAAATTAAATTAAAATGCCCGCAGGCCAACTCGGCCCGCCCCAACCTATTTTTTTAGCGGATTAAATGGGACGGACTAACTTAAAACACTAAATCAAAAACCTAAAGCCGGTCCGTAAAAAATAACGGATTGAACGAATCGATTGACGGATCTAGCCTGTTTTGCCACGCCTACATGATAATATGATTACTATATCTAAGAAAACATGTGAGAAATAAGAAAAGAAGTTTCTTGGGATGGAGAAAGTAATAATTAATTAAAATGCTTATTCAAAAACGCGTTTAAAGGATAAAAATGCAAATGAAATTAATCCAATTGTCTACAAGCATGGACAGGAATTGGAAATAGTGACAGTGTAGAGTTGCCATTCAAAATGGGAAAAACATATAATATAGAAACTGCCAAAACATAGTGACAGCCACCTACTGAACAAATTTAACTTGGATGAAAAAGTGGACCACTTCAATTCACACATGATGATGAACCATTCATTCAATGAATTTGATGTGTGTATATTAACACCTTCTAGTGTCTTCTCTCTCTCTCTCTCTCTCTATTCCAATTTAGAGATAGAGTTTTTATTTGATCCGTTTTTCTCTCTTTTATTTACAAACTCTAACCCTTCAACTTGTTTCCCTTTCCTCACTATATATATATATATATTTCTCTCCCTCTAGAAAAATTTGGTCTTATACATTTTTTTTAGACCTTTTTTCTTGGTTCATTCTACTCAGATAGATTTTCTAGTTTTATTTTTCTTTACATGATTTTAATCATGAAAGGTTTACAAGATTTGGCTGATTTTTGGAGAAGAGAAATGAGGATGTGCAGGTGAGTGATATTTGATTTATGATTTTATGTTGGTAATTATATGTAGTATACCTTACCTTGATATTCTCTTATAAATAAAATCCTTTGTTTTTCTGAATATGAAAAATAGTAATACATGTCCAGCTACACAAAATATATATTTCAATCTCTTGATATGTGTTTTATAGATTAAATTAAATATTTTATATTGATTAATTTAGTATATATATATATATATATATATATATATATGTTGACTTTAATTATGAATTTTATAAATATTTTTTAAAAAACAGTCAATGTATTTGGGCCCATTGTTAAGATTTGAATTTTTTTTTCTTACTAAGTTATGTTTGTGGATAGTTTTTTTTTACAAAGTTATTTTGATATAAAAATTTAGAAATTAATTTTTAAAGATTTTTTAAAAATCAGATTGGTAGCTTTTCATTTTCAACATAAAAACCATATTTTTAACAATAATATTTTTAAAAAAACTTACTCAAAAACATAGCTAAAATATTAATTATTATTTTAAAAAAATCTTAAATAAATGAGTCCAATATTGTTAGTATTGTACTGAGAGTAGATATCAAACTTTTAAATTTCTTATCATCACTTTATTAACTCTCACACTGAGCACCAAATCAAATTATTTCCTTTAGTGTGGGTGACAAGAGAGAATTGGATCTACCATCCAGTGGTGCATAACATGTTTGAGTTTATAAATTGTAGGGTGCAAAATTTTTATCGGTACTCATAAAAAATTGAGAATTTGTATTTTTTTTTAAAGAGAGAGAATTGGATTTCATGCGTTATTAATTAATCTTTTTTTTTTTATAGAGATTAATTAATCATTTTTACATTTGGTGATTATTTTGAGATGCATATTCATGTACATTAATCTATTTATATGTTAGATCACGAAAATATAATTTATTTTTTAAAAAAATATTGTGAAAGAAAAAATTATTATTAACAATGGTGAAAATAATGATCATTTTACAAATCTTAGACTCTCCCCTTAAAAATATGAATTTATCTTGATTTTGCTCCAATGTTAGTACAATATATAATAAGAACTTGACATTGTAATATTTAAGGGACAATAATAAGCACTTAGCATTTTTCAAATATATATGATATGATTAGGACCTATATATGTGAATGTAATTTTAATTTTAAGACTCTTACAAGTCCAAGTCATTGGACCACTTCAGGTGTTATTAACATTGATCATGTACAGAATCCTAGGGAACCCTATCATTATGAATCATTTTCTGCATGCTAATTTAAATTTGAAATTTAGTAACCTGATTCTCAGACTAAGCAAACTCATATGTATATAATTCCTTACAAGGTTTTTTTTTTTTTTTACCAAATTTCTTATGAAACATGTGTAAATATGAGTTTTTTCCTTGCCAATTATTATAATACCTAATTATAATAAACTTAAAATAATTAACAAAGATTTGTGATTCTGATTTTTAATTTAATAACACACTATGCTCTCTAGAATACTTTTTTTTTTTAATAAATTTGTTCAAGTGAGTTTTATCACTTGCATGATGAAGAAACTCAATGAATAAATTCTCAAATATAATTGCAGGGAATTTGATCAAATAATATTTAACATGTGGAAGAATGCATGGCAAGCAGGGTTTCATTGGTTGGTATAGTTGCGAAAATATGTGGTGAGACATTTTATGTTGACAGAAGAGAGAGAGCACAACCCGGGAATGGTTTAAAGAGAATCTTTGCCTTTGTTGGGAGTGTGCTCTCCCTTCTTCTGTCATCATCACATCACTCACTATACCTTCCATCCTTGGCTATATGCACCACTATCTCATACCAATCAAGGTAATGTGACCTTTTCTATACTTCATGTTGATTGGTTTTATATGTCCTTTTTTCCTATTCAAATGGAATATATCATCTTTCAATAATGATATACTATTGTGTTGATTGACCGTAGGGACCCCTACATTAGGAGTCCTTAATTAATGACTATATCAATTAATTAAAGCAAACACTTTTATTTAATGAAGAGTATCAACAAGGTGGAATGATACATTTAAAGGCCTTTGATAAAAAGAGAGGAAGGAATATTGCTTGAATAAATTACACGATGTCTTTTGGATTTATATTTATTAAGCAAACTGATATCTTTTGGAGTTCTTTTTTTTTGTGAGAAGGTTTAGCATTTGCAGAGTTGAGGTGATGAAGGTTTAGAAGATGTCACATGAAAAATCCTATCAATTTGATGAAATTATTTTAGTTTTAGGCCAACTTAATTTATAGCAATAGTACTGTACGTCTTCATAATTTGAGAGTATTTATCCATCAATCAATAAGAAAAGTCATATAAGTAAATTTGCATATGGTACCCACAACTAACTTATAACGAATTACTTTTATTTTACAAACCTATGATTTGTTCTCAATGATTGATATAAATACCTCAAAACTATGAATGGGTATGTAGTTTAGAAAAAACCAATACTCCCTCCGTCTCAAAATAATAGTCGTTTAAGGTTATTTCACACATATTAAGAAATGTAATGATGTTGTTAAAAGAAATAATATTTTTAGTAATTTACCCCTATAAATTATAGATTTGTTTTCTTGGGAATAATGCATATATTAATAATTAAGGGTACAATTGGAAAGTATTACATTGAAAAGTGAGAATGACAATTATTTTGAAACAAAATTTTATTCCTAAAGTGACAATTATTTTGGGACGGAAGGAGTAAATTATTTTTATCATGTTTTATCTAGGATCCATAACGAGGTTGATTATTGATGAAATTATTTTCCTTTATCCTTGAATGCAAATATGTCCTCATGAAGAGCCAAATAAAAAGTAGTACTCCTATCATGATGATGATGATCTGATGGAGGTAAATAAATAAAATTAAACCAACAAAATAAAAGTTACTATGGCTTTTACATAGAAGACGAATATAGGTCCATAAATGAGATGATACCCTAATGGTGTATCCACTAGGAAGAAAAAGGAGTATATGTGTTGTCGTTACTATTTCAACCTTTCCTAATTGGTTCAACTCCAGAAAATGACTTGTTACTTTCTTGTCTCACTCTTTGTTTGCTTGATGCTTTTCACATCTCTGGTTATGTGTATATCATGATTTTCAAACAAAATATAAGTGTTCCCCTACTTTGAAAGAAAGATCAGTACTTCATCTATATATGACTCGAGTTTTAATTTGAACCACTTATTTTGATAAATGGTATCTAATATTGCGTAACATTATTGTTAAATATATGGTGTTTGTATAGGCACCAATAATTTTCAACTACATCATGTATGTGTACATACATGTGGAAGAAAATGAAGAAGAATGGGAGGAAAGATAAAAAAATGAAGAAAAAAAAAATATTATTTACTTGTCTCATAAATGTATTAATTATGCGTGTCACGTGTCCATAAAAAATGTCACGTCAGCTTTTGTATAAATTAATGATCATTTTTAATATAAATAGATTTGAAAAAAGAAAAAACTCTCATGTGTGCTAGATAGATTAACTTTTCTTAGAGCATCACAAGGTTAAACTATAAAAAATTTGTTATATATATACTTCTTGAAGAACTTATAAAGATTTTATGCTAAGAAAAAATTTCCAGATTATAATATTTGTTTTTTTGGTAAGAAGATCATAATATTTGTTGATTCAATCTATTTAACCACACAATTTTGTTATTTCGGTTGTTGTTGTGTGTGTTTGCGTTGGATTTGGTAATATGTTTAATGATGGAAATAATTTGTGTTGCTAAAGAATTATATTTGCATAAACAAAATAAATTTCATCATAAAATCTTCCAACGCCATTTTTTTTTGGTATTTTTATATGAAAATAATTAAATTTGTGACAAATCTATTAACTTGGCTATAAGGCTAATTTTGATCATAATTGAATGTCAAATATTTTTTCTTTTGTGGATCTAATGGCAATGTCACTTTTATTTAGCGTAATTCTCATGTGAGATTCAGTGAGTTATATGTAAATCATGATTTGATTGTGATAATTTAATTTGTTTTAAAATTGAAAAAATTGTGTTAATTTGTGATTGATTTGAAATTAACTTTTACCTTTATTTGAAATTGTTTCAAAAAGGAAATAGAAATCGTGAGATTTTATATTATTCTTTAATTATTAGATACTTGACTTAATTAATTATATTAACACTTGATTGATATATCATTAATTATTAATTTGAAGAAATCTCTTCTGGCGTTTAAGTATAAGATTTCATACCCAATTGTGTGATATGATCCTTATTTGGTTGTGTTATCTTCTATCACATATGTTCATGTGTTAAAGAACTATTTTAATGATTTTATGTCACAATTTAAAATTGTCAATTTAGTATTATTATATTAGTTGCTAATATTGAGACTCGGCAGTTTTATATTCTCTATATATATATATATATATATATATATATATATATATATATGTTTTGAAAAATTGTGTCCTTGTTAATCATGACAACAAATACTACCTTATATATTCTGGAAAATACTACCTTATATATTCTAAAAATATTGAGGCCATTTTTTCAATCATTATATTACAGATGCCAAATTTTTTATAGGTCATCCATATGATTTTTGGCCAATTAATTCGATTGAAAACAATTGAATGTCTTTTATTTCTTTCTTTTATTTTTCAAATCATTACCGGATCAGTTAAAGAATAAAGTTTTATGGCTAATTAATCTCATTAATTCTCTTCTCCTTTGACCAATTTTTTTTTTACCAATCAATCCGATCAGCATGCAAATGCTAGAAAAATTATTAGTAACATCTCGAAATGAATATAAAAATCAAAATTCTTCTACTATAATTTTGATGTATACAAAGTTAATTAATAGAGAACCTTATTATTACTTTTATATTCTATTTTTGGTGAGTTTTCGGCCGATTTTAGGATTTGCGTGTGTTTTTTGGGTTTTGGATTGGATCGGATACAATCACCCCTACTTTTGGGTATTTTTATCATTTTGTAAAATTTGATAATTTTAGTCCCTCTATTAAATATTTTGTCTAAAAATTAATGATGTGATATATTTGAAACGACTTAATGATAAAATATAATTTATATACTTAATTTAAAATATGTCTATCACAATAATTTCAATAAAATATTTGAGGGAGGAACTTAAAATGGTTAAATTTAAAAATAGAAACAAATTATACAAAATAATAAAGATACTAAGGGATTTTGAAGTTAAAGGAAAACATCCCAACTCGGTGCAGGGATTGATCACTGAAAATTGTTTTATATGAACAGCTAAAAAACAAGCACTAGAAAGTATTGAAGTCTACCATTCATCATCATCAGTGTTGAAGTCTCCTTCGTATTTGTAATCGTTTTTCACCTCTTCATTTTCTTCATCAGTTTCAGTTTCATTGTCCCCTTCTTCATCGGCGTCATTCTTTTTACACAACAAGATATGTTGATCCAAAATGCCAGTCATTCTTGATCGTCTTAAAAGTATTGTCTTTGAGATCTTGACCACCAAATCCATACAGCAGGGACTAAAAGTATATACACACAACACAATAACATGAGTAAGAAACAAACTAATTGGCATGTAAGTTAATTATATCACCTATGTTTAACTTCTTCATGAAGTTGCTCCATTTCACCTATCAGCCGGGTGAATTCCCGCATTTGACATTGATTGGCTATGCAAATCGGGTCTTGAACAGACGAAGACAACAATGGGAGCATTCGATCCAAAAATTCCTAAATTGACAAAACAATTAAACAGGCCCTTACAAACATATACTAAATCAAACAAAAAAATAAAAGAGTCCCTTACCTGAATATGTGAGATCTTTGAAGAACAGTCCTGCAGAGCATCCCAAAAGCAAAAGCTACCAGCATCAAAGGTTGAATCTGAATCAGCATATAAAATAGTTACTGAGTTATCCTCTAACTTAACAACCATCAAAGGATTGTTAAGCTTTTGGAATGCTCTAGCAACCATTTTTACATCAATGATGTCCTCTTTCCTTCTTACTTCCAAAGCTTTCTTAAAGGTTGATGGCAAATGAGAAGTTATATTGTCATCGATGTATCCCAACCCAAAGGATTGACCAATTCAGTAAACTCATGAACGGCGCATTTCCGAAGCTGCTCATACCTTGTTAATGCTTCTGTATGTTGAAGCCTACGCAGATACGGTTTGAGAAATCGAATCACCTCAAATATGTGCAGAAATGTCATGAAGCAAAGAGCTTTAGAAGGATTCTTTTTCTCATTTAAAGAATCAGCAATGCTCTCAAGTTTGTCGCAACAAGTCATTGCAAAAACTGACATTTCTTGAATCCAAATTCTCCCAGCAGAAGTAACCAAATCTTCAAAGTCAACTGAGACTAGACTTCCATTTCTCTCTAGACTTTTATCGGCCAGCTCCTCCACCCACTTGGCTTCAGGCATGAGCAGAACATAAGTGCCATCCAGATTCCACACACCCAAGTAGCTCAATACAAACCTGTCAATCTCACTGTCACCATTGAACTCACTGCCAAGACAGTTTGCTAAAGCCTCCATGTTTTTCTTCAAACATGTCCAACAGTAAATAAATGTCTCAAGAGAAAGCTTCCTATTCATCATCATGTCTTCAATACAATTATCATCAAACCCAAACATATTCTCCGGCCAATCGTATTCAAAATGTTTGTAAATAAACCCTAAAACCTATCATTATAATAATTACCAAGATTTTCATATAATCAACAAGTAAAAGGGAAAAAGATCATCGGAGTTACTTGAATAAGAAGGTTGAGGATGAGAATCTGGTGGAGGTGGAGTTGAAGCCATAGTGTTGTAGAAGAGAGTGGAAACCAACGCAGAGAGAAAGAGATAGAAGAGAATTTTATCTAAGAATGAAATGAAAAAGAGAGAATAGAGAAGAAATGAGAGAGAAAAACGGTTATATGAGAACCAATGAGAGAGCAGAGACGAATTTTATTGAGAATGCATATCAAGGTCTCAACGCAGAAAATGATCACGCAATGCAACACCAACTGAGAAATTTAAATTTTAAATTAAATTTATATCTATATCTATATATACTAATAATAAAAACAAAACACAGCCTTTTTTTAAAATACCATAAATACTCTTAACCATTTTTTTTGCTCTTTTTTTTACTTAACTGCTATACTTTATAACTTCCATATTTTCTTAACTTCAATAACTTCTTTACTTAAAAAAAATGTAGATGTATATGAAAAATCTAGAATATAATTTTTTTACTAGTAAAATAGAAAAAACGGATCACACAGACGGAACGTGTCTGTCTAGCTACTAGTTAAATTAAATGCATCAAAAAAGAGGAAAACGGGGAAGATTTCAATATTTTCCTTAAAATAAACCACTACATTTAGTCTAGTAGTAAAAGGTTTGAGTAATATGCATGAGGTCTTCATTTTTTATCATGAACATACTGATATGGATCTTCATTTTTGTTTTCGCATTTTGTAGCTTTGATACTTTCTAAAAAAAATTCATTACAAACTTATATGAAACTAATTTTTTATCATGAACAAAAGTTGTTAACTTATGTATCACTAGTGACCAAACGGGCACGTTCCGTACCCGTTTGTGTGATATGTGTTGTCTATTCTGCTAAGTATATAAATTGTAAACAACGATTTATTAAACTTGATTTTTATTTAAACTATTTTGTGTAATTATAAAAATTGTAATTCACGTGCATTGGTCCACAACATAGATAAAATATTAAAGTAACACGTTGAAAAAAATATAAATGATAATATTAATTAATATAAATGTTTAGTGTAAAGAAAAATTGTATCCTAAATAATATTTGACAAAAATAAATTTTCACAAATTATCAACTTTTTTTTTGTCATCAACGACGTTGCTTATCATTAGACACCTTGCCCGTGCGTTCGCACGGGTCATATATGTGACATTAATAAATTGTGAATTTGTTTGAGCAAATAGAATATACAATGACAGAGTAAAATAATTTTACTATATTATTGAATATTAACCGTTTATACCACCAAATCACTCAAATATATAGTTCATGCTTTACTACCTTGTCGAATTCATAATATGATATATTTATTTTAACTTGAACTTGTAATAAAAATGACAATTCCAAACTAATTGGTTATGCTATCATAATAAAACTTTCATTTTTTATTAGATGTTGATATTCTTGTGTATGATTGAGCTTTAGAGGCCATACAACAAAAAATAAATGTGAAATATACAAACATTGCTCTCATATGTATCACTCATATACTTAAAAAAATTTACACATAGCTTGTTCTGCAATGCAACAACTTAAAATATGAATCATATATTACGTAGCATATGTGCTTCACCAAGAAATCTAAGCTATGTTGAAAGCGTAAAAAATCTAAATCACTAAGAAGTTATATACTAACTCAGTCTTAAATTATTATCATACTCACATTTACATAATATAAAGTATATGTGATTGGAATTTCTGATTTTCTTGAAAAGATTTTTTAGACGGAGCATTTATCAAGTGTTGAGGTTCCCTGCATCATGAATCAATAAAAATTAGTCAAAAGATTAACTAATAAAAAAACTAATAACAAATGTATAAATATGTCTTTAATCTTGAATAAGTGAAACATAGTATCCATAGCAATTCATGATATATATATATATATATATATATATATATATATATATATATATATATATATTGCTCCAACTTTCTGCCAGAGGCCCTGAAGCATATAAAGAACAAATAAACTAAGCTGAAAATTTTGAATATTCATTTTTCAACAATATTTGCTTTGAAGATCCTCTTATCCCTACCTTAATTAATCAAAATTTGTCTCACATAATCATAGCTAGTGACATATACCTTACTAAGATTCTCTAAGAACAATGCATTTTAGGAGTTTTGTTTCACCTGTGATAACTTGGCATACAATATGTATATTTACATTGATAATAACTCACCAAAATGTGAGTTTGTGAAATATCTCTTCAAATAGCTTATTTAAAGATATAATTTCAAAAATTAGATAGAAGTGATTATGAAATAGTGAAAGTATATTTACATATACAAATATAACAAACAAAAATCTTGACTGCATCATTGAATAATTTAGAGTCTATTGGATTGTCTCTTAACTCAACACTGGTTTCTATGTTTTGTAATACATCCTAACACAACATATAGAGCAAGTGTAAATGCAGTTAACAATCATTAGTTTTGCAAGAAACTTTCCACATTTCTGATGAAGAATTCTCCAATCCTACTTTACATAATTTGATGAATAAAAGGAGACCTATAAACAATTGATGGAGAATAAAATAACTGACTTGATGAATTGTAAACCATGAGATAGTTACTCATAAGGGAAACCAAAGAATATATAGTATCTTACCATAGCAGCCTAATGCTCCAGACAATATGAGTATCATTATTGCAATTTGCAAGAAATGTTTCATATACCTACACAAAATAGTTGCAACCACTATTTTAAGAACTCAAACTTCAAGAAAGTCATTGTCCACTATTGAAGAAAGATTCAACCGATAAAAAAGGCTTACATATTCATGTCAAAACCAACATGAATCCATCAAGAGAAATTAATCATGCAGTTACAACTCAATTTAAACCACTGTTGGTTTATTTATAAAAGGGATGAGATGAGAAAATATTCATAAACAGTACTAATATGAATATTTAATCTCTTCATATAGCAACCACCAAACCACTTTACTTTAAATTCATGCTATTGAAACTCCACATTGTTCAAACAAAACAAAAATGACACATTCCATATCTATAAATTCAAGTTTCATATTCAACCATTAAATCCTTGATCCAAGTATTTTATAGCAGCCAATTTTTCTAATTCACAAATACAAATCAAATCACAATATAAAACCATTTAAGTAAGCATAGTGTTTCTGCCTAGTGAAAGCTTTTTTTTAATAAGCGATGAAAGCTTCTTGATGGTTGGATGAATCCAGCGGTTGATAAATTTTGACTTCAGTGATTGTACATAGGCTTTTATCGACTGCCGTGAATCTAAATCCGAAGAAAAGTGTATTTATAAGATGAGAAAGTATATTGTGAATCTAAATCCGACTTCATTTTCTTCATGCCGTTTCAACTTTGGACACCTATACAAAATAACACCAATATTAAATAACAATGCCTAGGTAACGTGGCTAAAATCCTAGGAACCATAAGATGAGAAAGTGTATTTATAAAGTCACATAAGATGACGAAGAGCGTTTACTTACCAAGTCTCGAGTAAACCATTTCGCCAAGAAAAGAACTTCATTTTCTTCCGACATTTTATACTTATCATACCTTTATAAATTACAACAGTATTAGTATTAGGGAACAATGGATAAGTTAGCTAAAAACTACAATTTGCAGGGGATGGAATAGTCTCCGGAAACTATTTACTACTTGGAAAATAAATTAGATACATAAACTGACATTATAAGAAGCACACACTCTGACACAAACACCAAGACACCGCTAACCTAAAAAATATAGGACACCGACACCGCTACCATGTATATAAAATATATAAATTGAGAATCAAAATATATACATATACATATAAATCTAAGTTGGGGAAGTTAATTGATCAATAATGTTGTTTCGACACATTTTTAATTTTTGTGGATGTGTCTGATATGTGTCTAAGGAGAGTATAAGCAAAAAAAAAAAAAAATTTTGGGACACTTGTCCAACACGTTCTTACGAGTGTCCGACGCCGATCAAATGAGTGTCACAGTAAAAGAAAAATTGATTTTTTTGGACACCGATCTGAGCTATCTGACATGGTGCCGTACGAATGTCGGACACCGCAACACGCCTAATCATAGAGGTGTCCGTACTTCATAGCTGACATTACAACAACTGTCCATTTTCTCGTCCTCTAG
The DNA here is from genome assembly GCA_954870985.1 of Trifolium fragiferum. NCBI lineage: Eukaryota > Viridiplantae > Streptophyta > Magnoliopsida > Fabales > Fabaceae > Trifolium > Trifolium fragiferum. The sequence continues at coordinate 9,090,489 of OX940794.1, forward strand.
GGAAAATGTAAAGGAAATTCCTAAGAGGTAATTAGTAATGAAAGATTGTGTCCACATGATTGTTTTAACATTCAATATCAAAGCCAAGGATGAAATTAAATATGGAGGTAACAAAAAACTAAAATTTATAATATATACCATACCATAAAGAGATTAGTTATTTAAGCAATTGATTGATATATGAAAATTTACTATCTTAAGTGAGAAGATTTGTACGTACAAGTCTTCTTTTCTCCGTATAGAATGCCAAAATAGAAAGATAAATATAAGTGATAACATAGGGAAACTCACATGTCTCTTTGAATACTACTTGTCTTGTGATTAAAATTTAAGCTAAATTGCATTTCTGGCCTGTTAACTTACACAAGCTTGCAATTTTGTCTCCTGACCAAGTCAACGCACATGCGGCAAAAGACTCACATGTCGCATCAGCATACCTTGTCACCCAAACAATGATTCACATGTCACATCAATCTATGTGGCAAGCCATGTTGACATGTCATGTGAGTCACTTGTCACATGTGCGTTACTTGGTCAAGTCCAGTGGGGCCATCCTTTTGCATAAGGAGTAAAAGTATAATTTAGCCTAAAATTTATTACAATGGTTTTTAAAGAAACACTAGATACAAATGCACTATAATAAAAAGACTTAAACCTACTTCTAATATAATAAAATTAATTTCTACTAAATTTACTAGTTTACCCTTAGTTGTTCTAACCGTATTCCAAGTTTTATATCCTTCATTGTAATTGATATGCATAAAAATAGGAACATAGAAACATAAACAATTTTACTATCAAGTTTACTAATTTGTCATTATCGGTTTTAGTAATATTTCAAATTTCCTATCATCTATGTAATTTTACTCTAATAAAAATCAACTACTTGCAGGTAGCCATCGATTGATAAGGTGGCAGGATTTTCAAAGTTAATAACTTCGCAAAATAAATAACTATTATTTTGTGTTTGTCAAAGTTAATACTACTTGCATAAGGAGGCTGGTAATATCATAAACATTTTTAAATTTTGTGTTTGTCAAAGTTAATAAGGTGGGCAGGATTGATTGTCACATTATGTTGCGAAGTTTATACATTTCTTCATTGCAGGATTGTTAAACTATATGCTTCCCATGGAAATATGTTTAAGTGCATTTTTTTTTCCTACTTAAAATAATTGATATTTTAGTTCTCATTTCTTTTTTTAAAAAAAATAGACACTAATGGCTACTCAACCATATCGTTATTGCAAATTTTGATCCTCATTTTGTCATTTAAGGTGTTTTTTCACTTAATGTGTTTTTACATTTAATTCAAATAATTTTCAACATAAGTTAGCAAAATATAAAATACATATCACACAAACGGGCACATAATTATAACAAAACAAAAAAGAGCGGACGCGTGCCCGTCTGGACGCTAGTAATATAATAAAGTTATTTATTTTTGTCCCCGTGAGCTTTGCTCAATTAGTAGAGACATCGGGAACCGGGGTTTGAACTTCGAACACTCCACTTATTCACCTTTGAGGTGGATTCTCTAGTCACTAGGCTACTAGACCAAAAAATAAAAGTTAATTACTTTCAAATTTACTAAATTACTGTAAATATCATCAATCAAATTAGCAATATTTTATAACAAATTTTGTCAATGGACCTTTGTGAATGCAATGCAAGGGTCTCTAAACTAGTATACATTTAAAGATATAATGAACTTGGACTTTGGTCCTCGTAAAATAATTTCTCTTTTTCTTTTACTTACTAAAAATTAAAAAAAAATTGAAAAAGTTCTTTTGGTAAATTTCTTGTTAATCTGGCCAATTTGAGCCTAGGTAGCATATGTTGACTGTGCAGGACTAATACATGTGGCATTTAAATAATTATAAAATAATAGATCAGAAAATGTTTCTTTTTTATTTTAATTTAAACGATCTTTTTTTAAAAGATTAAAATAGAAAGGGTTTCTATTCTTCTTCCTTTCCATCACCATCTTCGAGTAAAACTCATCCCATCACATTCATCGACCACAACTCCTCCGTCGAATTCACCTTCTACATTTCGGCCGACCACAGTCTAATCCTCATCCCCGGCGATCTCGCCGTTGCATTCCCCCATAACATTGATATTAATCTCCGGAAGTCTTGTCTCTATTGCTGTTGCAAACATTTCGAAATCAAATTTGGTTCTGAATAGTGGTGAAAAGATGAAATCTTAGGTTGGTTGGGTCACATAGGGTGGAAGTTAGGTTGAGTAAAGAGGGGATTTTGTTGTTGTTGTTAAGTAAGGTGAAATAAAATGGTCAGGATGGGGGCATCAAACCCAGATCTAATTTCTTGCTGAAAGTGGTGTTGCAACCCTAAATTCCTCCTTTTATTTTTAATTTCATTAATATATATATTTAAATATAAATTAAATATATAATGTTTTTGTGTAATTTCGTATTATTTTTAAATAAATTGTTTAAATCAGTCACAAATGCCACCTTTTATTTTTAATTTCATTAATATATATATTTAAATATAAATTAGATATATAATGTTTTTGTGTAATTTCTTATTATTTTTAAATAAATTGTTTAAATCAGTCACAAATGCCACATATATCATTAGTACATTGTCAACACGCAACAGCTTGACAGCCGTTGGATAATAAGACTTCTTTTTTTTTTTTTTATTTACAACAGAGCAGAGGATCGAACCCAGAACCTCATGCATACTACCCAAATCTCTCACCACTAGATCAAACCTAGTGGATAATAAGACTTTTGTTATTGGGTTTTTATGTTAGCAATAGTCCATTAGATATTATTATATATTCTCTTTGTAATCCTTATCTAAGTAATATTATTCTGATATTATTGAAACCCTAGCTGCTTGCTTTCACTCTCTTAATTTGTATCTTTATTGTTAACAACACATGGGCACAAATTCTCCAAATAAGCAAGAGATCTACCAAAGTGACTTTTTAAAACAATTTTTTTTGCACGGGCATATTTTAAAAGAAAAAATCTACAAGGACAAAAATCCAAATTCTCTATATTTGCATGACGGACAAAATGTATATTTAAGACAAAAATAAAATATTAAAAGCTAAAAAGTCTTACCTTGAATGAATGCTCAGCACCTCAATATTGTTTCCTTTCACGACATCCTTAAGTGAGATTAGACTTGGAATATGTGGAATTACATCAATAAGTGCTGAACAAGTCCCACGAATTTGAAAAACCTTGCGTCGATATTTCTCAGGTTCACAGTGAATTAAACAATTGCGGGAATGATATAAAAATATGGAAGCACCTTCTTCAAAGGGTTTTACCGGCCAGCATAAACCATGACGCCATGAAGAAGGATAGCTCCGAGAATTGAACGAAGTCTCGATGTTGTAAGCCTTAGTCCATGATTCTTCAATGCCATATTCATTCATAACCCACATTGTAACAAGGGAAAAATTCAAGTCACAAATGTAAATAAACCCCTTTAGCTCTCCCATGCTGATACGTCTGTTATCATGAATTTCATTATTATGATTTTCGAACACATGTGGAGGAGAAGGAAATGGCTGCAACCTCTCACTTTCAAAACAAAAACATAATATTGACCTTTGCTGCCCATCAAGTTTGATCCAATGAAACACGCCGTTCACACAAGTGGGATACTCAAGGCTCAAAATAGAAATACGAGGATCCACTTCAACATTCCTCCATGATGGTGATCCAAGTGTGTTTACCTCAAGGATAACACGCTCAAACACCCATTCTTTGGCACGTTCAACATGTCTTATCCGCATTTTTATCACCTTATATTCATTAGTTTTAGGTTGGAAACCTAGACCAGAGTGTCCTTTCATTCTTACTCCATTTGTGTTTAATTTGAAAGGAGCCTCAGTAGCTTTAGGAAGTCTTATGAACTCCCCCGTGACTGGGTTGCAAATCGCTAAAGGGTTTTCGGTAGATGGGTCAGACAAACAAAGCAAACCATTGCAAGAATTAATAATATTAAACTTATCATGAGATATCCTGCAATCAGCATAACGCCATCGTCTATCATCCCGAATACCAAGACTATCCTTTTCGCATTTGTTAAAAAATAATATATTAGCATGAAATGGGTGCATGGATTTATTCTTGATTTTTTCCCTTTTCTCCTTAAATAATTTGCCAACACGAAGTGGAAGCTTGGTCATACAGTCAAGCTTAACAAGATTTTTGCTTCCAAAATCATATGTTTCAGGCTGACAATCAAGAAGATGCAGGGTTCTTGACACTAGATTGAAGCCATGGGTCCGAATCATGAGACTAAATGGTGATCGCTCAAAATGCAATTTAGCAAAACGTGGTTCTGAAATTATTGTTTTCCAGATTTTGCACACACATCTACAAACAAGAAGAGATTTTATGGGAAGTTGAAGCAAAATGTTGGCAGCGAGGTGGGATGGAAGATTATCAAAAAAAGGGCAAAGTTCATGACTTTCTGCCCCTTCAACTTCCCCTTTTGCTTCATTGCATCTTTGGTTAGTAGCCTTTGCAGAGACAATTGAATCCTTTTTTCTTTGCATGACTACACTAAGTTGTAAAATATGTAAATTAGAACACATCAAAAGTATGAATCAATCAAATACAATATAAGAAAACTATTGTACTTGGAAAAGATAAAAGTGTCCATGCTTAAAATGCTGCCACTTGGCAAAAATAAGGGTATTTCATGTCCAAAATTTATTTAACTGAACTAAAAAATAAAGCAACTAAGCCATTTTGACAAGTAACCAAGCCATATAATTTTTATTGTGAGACAAAAGGTCATTGTCACATGAGCCACGGTTTGTATTGAACCGAGCCAGTTAGAAGGTACAAAGTTCCTTCTTCTCTTTTCTTTCTATCTTCATATTTAACTATTTTTTTTTAATAACTTGATTTGGTTGTGTTATGCAGAAAAATTCAAAGATATGAAACAAGAAGATGAAGAACTTGAACGCACACCAAGTTTTATAAAGAAGAAAGTAAGAAAAACAAGTTTATTTAGTCTTCAAAAATAACATGTCACAATTTAGAATCATCTAATAACCTAATTATGTTGTGTTATGCAGAAAAATTCAAAGATATTTTTGTCTATCAAACAAAAAAGATGAAGAGCTTTAAGGCAGACAAGTTACATTAAGATGAAAGTAAGAAAAAAACAACTTTCAAACAAGTTATGTATCCTTTTGTTCTATTCAGAGTAAACAACTTTTAAATTTATGGTCTCACACACTACTCAGAGTAAACTGATTTTAAGGGGCCGTACACACTACTCAGATAAATACATACCGATTTTTTATTTCAGATCTCTTTGATATGTTGTTGTTGTTGTTGTTGTTGTCGTCGCATGTACACGAGAAAGTGGAGATGACGAAAAGTGAGCCCCAGAACGTGTGGTTGCCGACGAAACTGATCCGATGAGAAGGTTTATGGTTTACAGAGAAACAATTGAATCCTCTTTATTAGAGAAAAATAGAGGATGAAGAAGAATATGTCATGTTTTCTTTGTGTGTTTTGTAGAGGAGAAGGAGGAGAGTTTGCCGTGAATGTTGTTACAGCGGCGGCTAGGGTTTTCTTTCTTTGATGAAGATAGAGAGAAAGAAACTAGCAAATGAAAAAGAAAGAAAAAATAGTGATTCATTCCCTTTCCCGTAAGTAAGACAAAAGGGCAAACAATACGTGGATTTCAAATCAACATTCAATTACATTAATTACATACAAGTACTATATTAAATTAATTCAATTATGTTTTTTTTTACCAAAATTCAATTTTTTATGAAATTAATTAAATTACATTAGTTGATAGAGAGACAAACTATATCATATCATAAGAAAATAAATTAACGGGGAGATTATAATTTGTATCGCTGATAAAAATTTTAAAATTACTTTGATAAATTAATGTTGGTAAAAAATTAACGTGGTGATAACAATTTTTATTGCTAATAAAAAATTAATGGGGAGATGAATATTTTATCGCTAATAAAATTTTAAAATTGTTTTTACAAGATATTAGTTATTACTGATAAAAAGTTCACGGGGATATTACAATTTGTATCGTAGATAAAACTTTAAAAATCCATATTACAAGTGAAAAAATTAACAATCATATACGGAACAAATTATGCTATTTATTCATTGAATTCAAAATAATTATTATATATAGTAATATATGTTACCCTTTTTCAAATTGCTACAAGTTCTAATTATTTTTACTCAAAAAAAGGTTCTTGACCAAAAAAATAAATGATTATCATACACGGGACAAATTTCAAGTGATAAATAGAAGTAAATAATGGCCATATAATACATGTGACAAACTACGACAATTTCAAAATAATGGATCATATATATTTTTAAATAATGAATCATCAAACTATGAATATTTTTAAATAAATAACTTTTTTTATTGATTCATAGAATCTATAACAATTTTAAAATAATGGCCATATTTATTAAATAAATCATACATGAAACAAATTACGTTGTTGATTCATAAAACTACTAACAAGTTCAAAACAACTTTGATATATATTAAATAAGTTATACATGAGACAAATGATTTGAAGATCAGTGGGGGATAGATACATAAAAGTAATCTTCTTGAAGATTAGTGGGGGATTCATCAATTTTGGGACAACTTTCGTATAAAAATAATTTTCTTGAAGTTTAGTGGGGGATACAACTTTCGGACATATAGATGACAACAATTTTTATTCCATAAGGCTAATGATTTGAAACCATATGATATTATAATGTTTGTTTTAGACGAACCTCCTAATTTTGTTCATGTTTCAATTGTAGACAAATATAAATAGAAAAATTGGATAAACATTATTTATTAGTAGTATAGTATAAAATTAATTTACAAACAAATTTGCGAAAAAAATTTAATTTATAAACAAGAATATAAATTTTTTAAAAAAGAATAAATATTTATCTTTGATAAATATAGAATAGTTATTGTTGACTGATACATACATAAAATATATGAAAATATATTTGTTAAAATGACTATCATATACGGGACAAGTTATATGATATTGATTCATATAATTCATAACAATTTCAAAATAATTATTATATATAGTAAATAAATCATACATAAGATAAATATAAGACAATTATTGTTGACTGATACATGCATATAAAAATATAAAAAAATATTTATTAAAAGATAGAGAGGGATTAAATGATGAAGATGACGAAGTTAAGGACATGGAAGAGCAGAGCCAAAGTCTCACGGCGGCTAGGGTTTGAGCAAGTAGAAGAGAGAGAAAAAATGAAAAATAGTGGTTTACGTATTCCACCACAAAAGAAGCCTAATTTGTTGTTGTCTTTTCCTATTTGTGTGCGACATCACTTTTGGACTTGAAACAACAATTAAACTCAGATAATTTTTATTTTTAAAATGAAAAATTAAAAAAAAAGTAGCACCATTAAATTGTGGATTTAGTAGAAAAGTGAATTTAGTAATAAAAAAAATTGAATTAATTTGTATGCACTGACAGTGTAAAATAATTTTACACTGTCAACCAATGACAACCATGTATTCTGCCACGTCACCCCACTTTACCCCACTTTCTTGATATGACATGGAAGATTGATGGTTTCTTATTGGATGACCGTGTAAAATTATTTTACACCGTCAGTGCATATCAATTAAATTCAAAAAAAATAAGAAGAGGAGTGGCTGGTGAAAGGAAGAGGGAGTAAAAATTTAGGGTTTGAGATAATAATAATAATAATAATAATAATAATAATAATAATAAAGATTTGAGTTAAGCTAACCAATCGTAAAGCTAATCAATGTGTTATGCATTAGCAAATCTCAGTTGCTCTTTGAACGCAGAGATGTGTGTTTTTGAGTCGTGTCCGACTCAATTTAGTCATTTGTTACATGCAGATAATGAGACTTCACTATAATTAGTCTTTTTCAAAAATTAAATCATAAAATAAATATACTAATAATTTATTTTGGCTACAAAAAATAATGAGACTTAACATTTACTAATTTTTTATGGCAAAACAAAAATTAAATAAGAAAACATATGCTACTAATTTAAATACGAGAAATATTTAACTATAATGTAATATTAAATAAGTGATAAAAATTTCAAACTATGGGAAACATTTAACTATAATTGGTTTTTTTATTGACAAAAGTTAGTTGTTATTGCATACTATTAAGACGGAGAAAATGTTAGTGGGTTTAGTAAAAAAAAAACTTTAAATGTATTTTTTATTCTAAAATTTCATATAATTCATAACAATTTTAAAATAATTATCATATATAGTAACTAAATCATATATGTAAATAAAGGTGGAGATTTATTCTTGTAATTTTTCTTCATAGATTTTCTTACTAAATAACATTTTCCAAGATAAATGAGCATTGCTATTTAGTAAGAATTATTTTAGAGAAAAAATGCAAGAATAACACATGGCATTATCTTATAGGATGATGCAATTTTGATCTTTTAGTGAAAATCATGGGGGGTAGTTGATGTAAACAAAGGTGAAGATTTATTCTTGCAATTATTTTCCATAGATTTTCTTACTAAATAGCATTTTCCAAGATAAATATATGACAATTATTTTTGACCGATACATATATAAATAAAATGGAAAAATATTTGTTAAAATAACTATCATATACGGAACAAGTTATGCTATTGATTCATATAATTCATAACAATTTAAAAATAATTATTATATATATTAAATAAATCATACATAAGATAAATATATTGTTGACTCATATACATACATAAAAAAATTTGGAAAAAATTTTGTTAAAAACTATCATATACGGGGACAAGTTATGCTATTGATCCATAGTATTCATAACAATTTCAAAGTAATTGTTATATATATTAAATAAATCATATAAAAGATTAATTATATTATTGACTCATAGTACTGATTAAATAAATTCAATTATTTTTTTTAAAAATTTATTAGTAAAGTGTAACTTCTAAAAATATAAGTGTAACGCGAGGATAATAGTAACTTAAACAAATTGTAACTATAACAATAATGATAACTTAAACAAATTATAACTATAATGAAAATAGTAACTTAAACAAATTGTAACTATAACAATAATGATAACTTAAACAAATTATAACTATAATGAAAATAGTAACTTAAACAAATTGTAATTGAAATAAAAATACCCGTAACGTTACGACCCGTGCGATAGCACGGGTCTATCGCTAGTTTCATATTAAATATAACAACTTTAATTGAAAATAAGAATTTGACCGATATCTTAGAGGACGAACGAGAAACAATGAAAATCAAATACGAGAAGGCAAAAAGTTCATATCTTTCGATAAAAGATTGAAAATTTAAATTACAACTTGAACCAACTAATAAACCAATTAGCAAACAAACTGATATGACATCGTAGAGGACGAAGGAGAAACTATGACTTTCAATAAAAAATTGAAAATTTCATATTAAAAATTACAAGTTGAATCAAACAAATCTGAGAACTAAGAAACTAATTGGCAAACAAATTGATATAGATAATTACAAGACAACAATGTCAAGTGACGAAACCTAGTACCGGTTTCATTAAAGCTAACTGCAAATCTACAAGAAGGTACCTGGGGCTTAGGCACAACTTTCAGTATATGAGAAAACGCCGGGATTCAACGGCTCCGACTACTTGCAGGTAGCCGTCGATTGCTGCTTCCGGTCTGTGATGTTTGAGTTTGAAAGTGATAGCGCCGTGCCAAACTCACTCTTATATTGTAGGGATTCTTAGAGTTAGAAATCGGCTTCGCTCAACATGGGTGATAGATAAGTTAACTTATTTTATGGCCCATCATACAATTCATGAGCCCAATAGAACTTATTACCGCATATAGCTGGCTTGTGTAGGGGTGTAAGCGGATCAGAAAAATTCAATTAAACTAATGATCCAATCCAAACAGAAAAAAAAAAATCGATTTTTATGGTTCGGATCAAAAACCGAACCAAACCAATGGAAAACCGATGTAGTTTGGTTCGGTTCTCGGATCCAGTTTTCAGATCCAATGGACAAATCGAACCAAACCAATATATAGGATTTATGTTAATATTTTTTTAGGCAGCCCACATCTATCAAAAACTACATCTGGCCAAAGCCCAACTACTAAAAAAAAATCTACCTCACTTAGAAGTTAGAAACCCTAACTTAGAAACATAAACAGGTCACAACCGCAAACAAACGCCGCTCTCACCTCACCTCATCCTCAAGCTGCTCTCAACACTACCCAAACAACACTCTCACGTCAAGTTGTTGCTCTTATCTCTCATCTCAAACCCTCTGAATGATACTTTTACTATGTACTGATTCAATTCACATTTTCAACCTGTACTTTTATTTATTGTAATTGTTGATAGATAACTGCTATCTGGTTGTCAATCTATTCTAATTCACATTTTCACATGTGAAGATACAAAATGTTTTCTCTTCTTTATAATGTCATTGGCGCTGATGTTAAATGGAAACCTTTTATTCTTTCTGAAGTTATAATTTTCATGATGTTTAAATAAACATTCTTAGGGTTTTTTAATGCAAAGACAAAAAGTAAAAAGAGGTTCTCTAATCTGTTTGAAAACCTTATGAGTTTCAAACATATGAGTTATGATGTTATGAACTATGATTCTTTTTTCTTGTGTACGATAATATTTGATTACGTATCATCGAAAAAATAATAGTAGGAAATACATCGGAAAAACATAATAGCAGAGAATATATTGCAAAAAAAAAAAGCGTTACAAAACCGATCAAAGTATCCGAACCAAACCGAACCAAACTAATCGTTTCATTTTTCAAAAACAGGAAAAACCGAACCAAACCGAACCAATTAAGTACACATTGATTCGGACTTTGGATTCATCAAAAACCGATCCAAACCGGTCCAATTACACCCCTAGGCTTGTGTTTGTTTGGGAAGACATGTCTATCTATCTATATGTTTTAGAGTTTCTCTCTCATGGTCCAATTCATATGTCGCACCCTCTCAATGATCCATGTCTTATCTGGCATCTTCTTATTTTTTTCAATTCCTATGTGGCTAACTATGAGGCATTTGAATATCCAACCAAGACTTGCTTCATTATGTGCAAGGGGTTATGAGTTCGATTCCCACTAGCCACATTTTTTTATTTTATTTGTATATTTTATTTGAATTTTACTGCTTTTTTTCGTAAACCAAAGGTATCCTCCACGCGCAACTGCGGAGACTAATCTTCTCGAGGTAATTGAGATACATTTAAGGGGTTGACCTCTCCCAACAAATGTTTCTCCATACGCACCGTCCAAAGATCGAATCCAAGATCAAATGGTTAAGACGCTCAAGTATCTACCACTTGTGTCACACTATATTGGTTGAATTTTACTGCTTTGCATGTTGCCTGAGATATACATTTTAATAATTTATTTTATTTAAGACAATTTTATTTGCCAAACCTTTTATGTTTTCTTAATTTAAGAATTTCTCAAATACCTTGTTTTTTGACAAATTCTCAAATACCTTTTATGCTCAATTATAAACATAAATAGAAATTTCTTATTTTTATAAATTAATTTGAAATACATTCAATGTTGAGATTTTTTTCGTTTAAAAAATTTGACAACCTCATATTGTAGGGTAATGTGAGATCCATTTAAGAGTATTTGATAGATTGTAGGTCAATTTAAAGAATTTGAGTGAGTTGGATGGATATAAGTGTCGTAACAAGCACAAGTTTTTCACTACATTAATCCTTTTTTTTTCTTCTGCAATAGCCATTAAAATTACATAAAATTAGTAAGCATATAAAGCTAAAACAATGTGCAAGAAATATATATTTAATAGTTTTTTTTAAGGAAAATATATTTAATTTTTTTTTACTGTAAAATATGTGGATTCTAAGACCATCTCCAATGGTGGGTACCTATTTTTTAAGTACCAGTATCTAATAGGTATCCTCATTGGAGCAAAATATAAATGAGTACCTAATAGGTACTGGTTCTAAGTTAAGCACCGGTACCTATTTTATTTGTGTGGGGTCCATTTACAATTATGTATAATTATTGGTGAAATGTGTTATAAGTGTGACCGTTTTAGAACTTTTTAAGAGATGTTGGGTTGGAGGGATTGAGTGCTTATTAGGTATTATTATTAAAAAATTTATAAATAAATGATGTGTGCACATGAGGCTCATTTAAATACTAAAAGATGAATAGCTCCATTGTGGATGCTCTAAGATGAGGACTCCAACAAATCCCTCATCGGTGGACCATCATAAACAAATTAATCAAGTTTACGTGTTCCCTTTCACGAGAAACTCTTGTATGGTCTTTAGACCAAGAAGCCGTGTTTGGTTCCAACCAATAAAAACATGACACAACACATTAAATCAATAAATAAAACACATATTCAATCCTTTCATCTTCAACCTTTCTTTGTACACTTTTTTTTTTGGTTTTGCGTATAGGAAGACGGATTTGAATTTCCTAAAGTCGTAATTTTCTACATTTCCTACATTTAGACAAAAATCTAGGATATTTTGGTTTTTACAACACTTATTTAAAGCATTTAAATGTATAATATTTTATCTTTCCTAGTTAATTTTTGCTTGAATGCAGTTGAATTTAGGAAAATCAAATGTAGAGAATCCAAATCGGAGGAAAACATGGAAAAATAAGAGGTGTGATACAATGTATATGGTATATAATAAGAATTGTGTTTTTGACCAATCTAATGGCTTTTAATTGTTATAACAATAGTCCATCGGTGAGGAACTTATTAGAGCCCTCACCTTATATGTAATTGTTAAGCAATGTAATTCTAGTCATGGACGAGTTTGTGATCACGACTTGTTTACCATAAAGTTTCATTATGAATTCAACCTTTTAGATTGATACTTGTTGCGGTGCCAGTTATGTGGCGTGTTTCATTCATGTTAAAATAAAATTGAGATGATTTCTCTATAGTGCTTCTGTTTCTTTTGGTTTAAGGATTTAAGGTTTTGGCTTTTGTTAGGTAAGATCAAATTTCCAGCTTATCAGGCTTGATCCTGAGCTAAGGTAATGGGTGTGATGGGCTAAAGCCCACAATTTTTAGAGGCTCATAACTTTTTGAAAATTGCTATCTAAGCCCTCCATGTTTACTCTCAGGCCCCTCAAAGTGACGAAAATGCCCTTGATAAACAATTTCGTTGAGTACGCGACGAAAATACGTCTAAACATTGGCAAAACCTGGTTCTTGCGCAAGAACCACTACTTTCTTCTTGAAACTACTGAACCACAGTTTTGTTGTCTACCTGACGAAATCTTGCGCCAATGTTATAGGTTTATTGTCTACCTGACAAAATCTTGTGCCAATATCTTTATCCCTATATTTCGTTGTCTATCTAACATAATATTGTGCCAACGACGAATTTTGTTAAGTAGACGACAAACTTTTTGACCACTACCTCAGGGATATTTTGGGATATTAGGGGACCTGAGAGCAAATAGGGGGGCCTAGATAGCAATTTTCTCACAACATGTTGAGGCATATGTTGGGTTAAACACTCCCACAAATCCAAGCCCAATTATTGAAAATTGATGCTGGTTCACTAGACAATGCTGCTTCTGCTTCAACTAGCTTTGATGTTTCAAAATTTTCCAACTTTGATGGGTTTGTTGACAATGCTGACTCAACTAGCTTTGATGTTTCAACTTATTTCAATTTTGATGGGTTTGATGAGAGAGATGATAACTAGGTGCAGTGAACAATGAATTATTATATGCATTAGGTTTATCTTTGTATAAGTATTGTTGATTTCGGTTGTTTATGTTTTTATGTCATATATCTTTATGCTCTTTTTTCTTTTCACAAAGTTTTATTTCGTTGGATTTTCTTTGGTAAGGTTTTTAATTAGGCAGATAGATTTTTACACCTTTAATTTTGATCTAGTCCTCCAAAGGTTTTTATACAACCTTAATATTTTAATTTAATAAATTTCATTAAGATGTGTCTTTTTTGAGATGACAATATAGTTAGGATGTTTTAGCCGTACATTTTGCTTTTATAAAAAAAGTAATAATTACTCATATTGATCTTAAAACTTTTATTTATGTACATTAAATTTATATCAGCATTCTTATTAGTCATATCTTGAATAAAGAGTCTGTTTGGTAAGACATAGAAACTGACTTATAACTTATGTCTTATAGCTTATAAAATAAAAGACATGTTTGGTAACAGTCTTTTCACCATGAGCTTATAACTTATTTTTCATAAGCTATTTCAAGTAGCTTATGAGCTTATAACTTATAGCTTTTCATTTTTTCTTCCATTTTTACCCTTATTATTTTTACTAAAATCCACTATTACCCTTTATAATAAACTAGATATATTTTAATATCGGCTTACTATTTCTTACCCATAGAAAAAACTAAAACTTACTAATAACGATTTTTGACTAAAAAATTCTAACAATATTAACAACATTAAAACAATGTGTAACATTTTTTATTTTTATTTTTGTCAAAAAAAATGTGTAACATTTTTTATAGACTGTTTTAACATGATGCATACTAGTCCCGTAAAAAAATATTATAAGCTACTACTTTTTGTTTTAAATTTAAATAAAACCCAAAATAGATCAAAATAAGTCTAATATCCATGAAAAAAGGCAAAATGAAACGAACCATGTCCATTTTTATTTGAATATATTGTTTTTTTTTTTATAAATTATAAAAATAACATAAAATAAACTTAAATAAAATTTCAACAAATAAAAATTAATATAATAATATATAAAAGATATATTACATTAATAAATTTAATTTACTAAATATCTTAAATATTATTACAAATTGGAATGTCCTTTCATGTAATTTTACATCTATGAGCTAGTTGAACCGCTAATTTTACCAAACACTTTAATTAGCTTATCAGCCATCAGTCATATGCTATAAGCTATCAGCTATCAGCCATAAGCTATAAGCTAGCTTATCAGCTAACCGCTATTTTTACCAAACAGAGCCTAAAACTATTGTACTTTGTCTCTAATTTTATGGGATGCTCTAAAATAGGTTTCTAAAATTATGAGACATACCGAAATTTTAAAAACAGCTATAAAATTAAAGACTAATTTTGTGGTTTATTCTTCAACCGTGTGTTGAAGATATGAGTTAGTTATACGATAATGTTAGTGAAATAGTAGTAATTGGTACTTAGTAGTGTCTATGTATAGATGTAACCATCTCATTAGTAGGTAATTTTTCTCATTTTGTAACATTTTCACTAATTGCATTTTAAGTTTTTCTCTCGTATTTCCATGGATGTTATGTTTCTTAACATAATATCAAAATAAATTTGGTATCCACCATAAAAAAAATTTCCACTACATTTCATTTGAAAAAATCTAATTTTCTCATTCCCCAATTTCTTTTCCAATTCATTTTCAATTTCCGCTGCATTTTTTTTCTCCAAAAAATTATAATTTCTTAATTTTCCTTCGGTTTCAATTTCTCTCTTATTTCCATAGATGCCATATTTCTTAACAAAATGTTTTCTCCTACAAAGAAAATTCACCACATTATCTAATATTACAAAATGTTTTCTCCAACAAAGAAAATTCACCACATTATCTAATATTGGCATTGTTGAAGGCCAAGTTGTTGTCATGGGGTCCATTTCCACTAGTATCAAAATGAATAATTCGATAGGTTATATGACCGTTGCAAAGTTTCATACATATGGTGACGCTTTTATATTATCTTTTTTTTTTTTTTTTGACAGAAATATTATCTTATTTGTTTTTCAAGTTACATGATTGTTTATCTTTTGTCATAACATAAGACTATACGAGTCACATGGTTAAATTCAAATTATGCCGTTGCACTATAGTCAATAGAATCTAGTTTTCAGTCAGTGCCACCAATGATGCAAATTAAATTATAATAATTGAATCAGTCATCAATTCTAGTTAGATTTCTTTTCTAAAAAAAATTATAATAGAATAATAGTTGCCTCTATTTTAATAGAATCTAGTTTTCAGTCAGTGCCACCAATGATGCAAATTAAATTATAATATTGAATCAGTCATCAATTCAAATTATTTTAGTTTTAAATTTTTTCATTTCCGTCAGTTTTGTCACATGTGACAGACGGTTTGCATACGCAGACAGACTCGTGGACACCTGGACATGTGTCCAAATTAAATAGTGTTAGTGACAAAATTGACGGAAATTACCAAATTGAAACCTAAAATAAACATAAGAGATCAAATTAAAACTTTTAAAACATAAGAGACACAATTAAAATCTTAAATAAATATAAGGGACCAAATATTGAATTAAGCCAAAAAAAAAGAAGTAACTATGAAGTAATGACATTTTGTGGATTAAACATGCTCTAATATCAGACACGTCAATATTTAAAAATGATGTAATTTTAATATTTACGATCACATTAAATTATGTCATTTTTATCAAAATATAAAAAATTCACAATCTTTGATATTTTCTTGTTGTTGTCAAATTAATATATTGATAGGTCATTGTCACAAACATTACAACAAAGAGAAGAGGTGAATTTCTATTTTTGGTCATAGTTGAACTTGAGCATTGTCAGATACTTCAATGACTATATATATGAGACCAAACGATGATTCATTAAAACCATGCTTTGTGGATATAAAAACAGAAATGCTGAATCATCATTGTCAAGAGTTTCCTCTAAGATAGCATACAAAAATAAAACAAAATTGTTACATAAATAAATAATAGTTAGTTTGTTAAACGGTGATTAACGCTAAATTTGATAGAGAGAATTACGGTTCGAACTCCCGCAGCTGCAATTAGGAAAGACTGAAACTACTTGATAGCATAACTGATTCCAAAACTAAATTAGCCAGTCCTTTAAACCGAATACTAGTGGTGAAAAAAAGCAAACTAACGAATAATAATAGTTAGGTAATGTATATTAAGCTTTCTTCTATATATCTTGAATACAACGTGGTTACATGAAGTTCAATAGATTAGCTTGAACTCAAATCAGAATGAACTCATGACTAAAGACTACTACAATAAAAAATGTTACAACAAAGTATATATATAAAAAATAAAAAATAAAAAAAAAATAAAAAAAAATAAAACCAAAGAATCAATCAAATGAATAAACTCAACAACTTGGTTCAATTTGTATATTGCAACTATATTGATTAGAACTAAACCTTTCATCAAAATCTGAAACAATCTCATCAAAACTCAATAACAATCCAGAAGAGAAACTAAGACATGGTTTCACTTTAGGCACAACAAGAGGCATAGCTTCATTGTTAAGAATTTGCAAAACTCTTCTCATTGAAGGCCTTTCATCACTATTTGGATTTGCACAACTCAAACCTAACAATAACATCTTCTTCATTTCATCTTCGTCGAATTCGCCGTTCAATCTCTTATCAACAGCCTCAATTAACTTTCCTTGTGAATAAAGTCCCCAAACAAAATCAACTAAATTAACCATCTCTTGACCTTCTTTTTCAATTGGCCTTCTACCACAAGCAACTTCAAGAACAACAACTCCAAAGCTAAAAACATCGGTTTTATCGGTTGCTTTACCGTATTGAAGATACTCAGGAGCTAAGTATCCCATTGTTCCGGCTGTTAACGTCGAAACCGGACTCATATCATGATCCATAAGCTTTGCTAATCCAAAATCACCTAATCTTGGATTCAAATTTCCATCTAGTAATATATTCGCCGTCTTAATATCTCTATGAATCACTCTTTGCTCACATTCTTGATGCAAATAAGCTAAAACAGAAGCCAAACCAGTAACAATGTTAACTCTTTGAATCCAACTCAACAAAATACCACACTCAAATTCCTTATAAAGTAACTTATCTAAACTACCATTAACCATAAACTCATAAACAAGTAACAATTCACCTTTCTCAACACACCAACCTAAAAGTTGAACCAAATTCTTGTGCCTTAAACCAGCTATAATCGATAACTCGGATAAAAACTCGGTTTTTCCTTCGTGTGAATGTCTTGATCTTTTAACAGCAGCAACTGTACCAGAAGAAACAAACAAAGCCTTATAAACTGTCCCAAATGAACCATTTCCAATTATTCTTGAACCATGAAACCCTTTTGTAGCAAACTTCAATTCCTTGTAACTAAACTCTTTAGGACACCCTATAGAACTTTCATTCTTTTTAAGCTTCTTTAAACTAATCCATTTCCTAAATGAAACATACCCTAAAACCAAAAGCAGAACAAAGAAAAAAGCAGGACCCACAATAGCAACACAAAAACCAATCATAAATCTCTTTCCATGACCTTTTCTTGTTGAATTTGAAGCTGGGATATCTTCATATTGATAACCTACATGGTGAAAGCTGGAATTTTTATTTTGAGTTTGATTAAAAACCAGAAACTGAAAAGATTCAAAGCTCCAATTCATGATCTGTTGAAGCTCAGTACTTCCTTCAGCAGAACCCGAAAACCCAACATATAGAAGCTCAATCTCCTTAAAATATTGAGAAAGATCAACATCGAAACTCAAAACCGGGTTTTCGGGCTTTGAAAAACTCGAATTTTCATAACTTAAGTAAACACTCAAATTACTCTGTCTCTTATCCTGATCATCAAACGGATGCTTATAGTCGATCCAAGAAGTTATCAAGTTTCCATTTGTGAAATTGAAATCAATGGTTTTTTGGATTGAAGTATTGTTGAAATGAAAATCAATTTGGTTATTATTGTTGGTGTGAAAATTGAGGGAAATGAAAGATTTTGTGGAGTTGAGGAAAAAGGAGAAGCCATTTAGTGAAGAAGAAGGAGGGTTAGGATTTGTGTTAGTGATAGAGAAAGTGAAATTGGTAGAAAAAGAGAAAGATGAATTGGGTATATGAGAAATGGGATTGTTGTAAAGGAGAGTGCCGGAGCTGGAAGCAGGGACGGCGGTGGAGCGAGTTAGACCGACGACGCCGTGGCGGAGGAAGGAGTCGCCGAGGAGTGTTATGTTGCGGAGAGTGAATGAAGAGAAGTTGAAGGTTGTGTTTTGTGATGAGAGTGTTGTTGGTAAGAGGAAGAAGAAGAAGAAGAGGAGGAGCGTGTTCGGAGACATTGAGGTAAATTGGGTTGTTCGGAGTGAATAAGGTTATGTCATTGGTTGTTGTCGGTAATGATGTGTGTGTGTTCTTAAAAGGGATGAATGAATGAATGGAATGGTGGGAATGGGATTACAACGGTTGCCAAACTAGTATACAATAAAATAAGAAAATATATATATTATATAGTAAATTTTAATATGAGTGGAAAATGTCAATAAATATGTTTATAAATTTTGTTTCTTTTTTCTTCTGAAGCATATAAATTTTGTTTTTTTTGTCAGATAGCCTAACGGAGTTCGCATTCCTAGTCCTGCACAAATGTGTAATGTCCATTACCAATTGAGTTAGACTCATGAGGACTATAACCTTCTTATTGCCCACTTCTTAGTAGCCGAAGTATAGGCCCGCGTGAGATCAAAATAACTTGCCATCCAATTTTGTAATGGTCTTTGTAATTTTTATAATTAAAAATAACTTAAATAAGATTGATTTGAATAAAATAACTAGAAATAAATATTTACCTAATTAATATTTACCTCTCAGCACAAGGTGTACTGGGGGGACTGCCACAATTTACAACAAAGTCCACACGAGTAATATATAAACAAACAACTAGTCAATGCTCAAACACAATAAATGGCTCGACCACCAACAATGAAAAGATGTAGCTAAAGAAACCTCCTTCACCCTCAACTATCGGTAGGCACACAACTTGACTTTGTTTAGGAGCTGGGGCATGATAATAACCGAATTTTTGAATACTCTGAGATTTCTTTCATTCCACACAACCCAAACGCAAGCAAGCCAGACTAACTGCAGAAAGGACCGCCGCACATGAAGACTGCCAGCTAAATAGGTGAACCGAAGAAAATGATCAGCTAGGTTGTTAGCATCCACCGCTGAGAAACCAATCCAAGACCGAACCATATCCCAAAGAGAACCAAAAGTACTGCAGGAAAGGAAAATGTGATCTACCGACTCAACGCCTCCGCAACTCGTCACGCAACAAAAGAGATTTGGAGAAATAATGCCATGAGCAACCAAATTTGCCCGCGTGGGCAACCGATCGCGCAAGAGGCGCCAAGCAAAAATAGACACCTTCAAAGGGACATGTCTGTGCCAAAGAAGATCATCAGCTGCCCCGATAGAAACGATATCCTAGGATGTCAGAAACTGACACGCGTCACGAACATAGTAACCTGAGACTGGATCAGATGTCCACTGCCACCTATCTGGAGACTCAATCTACAAAGTCACGGTAAGAAGTAAGGTCTGACACTCCCCCAACAACTCCTCCTCCCACGCTCGCAACTGTCTCCTCCACACCCACGCCCCCCACCGTCAGAAAACATCTCAGCCACCGTACGCAATCTGGTCTCCGCCAAATCATACAAACGCCCAAACCTCGCTCTCAAGGGAATCCTGCCTAACCAGGGGTCGGACCAGAAGAAGGTTTCTGTCCCGTCCCCCACCTTCCTCCTCACACACTCCTCAAACCACCCCGCCCGGAGACCGCCTACACCATCCCTAATCCTCACTATTTCCCTCCACCAAGCTGACCCCTGACTCCCTCCCTCCCTCAGTCGACCCTGCTCCATCCCATAACGGGCTGCCAAGACTCGAAACCACATGCCCTCACGGTCCTCCAACATCCTCCAGCACCATTTACCATATTGAATTGTGATTAATTAGGGCATTGTTTGAGTTGAAAAAAAAAATAGTAAAATGATAGTGAATTTTATTTTTGAGTAGTCGGTATTTTTTTTTTGGTGCAAGAGTTGTTGATAGTTATTAAAATATATGATAATTTTTTAACATTGATCTATGATAGACTATTTATTAGGATGGTCCATGTTAACACTAGTATCTTATCTATGTATATAACATATTCAATCATAGAAATAACAAAAAGAAAATTATTTTAATCTTTCTACCAACGAAATTGTGATTGTTTTCTCGCAATTTTGATTTTGGACCATCTCATATATTATGTGCGGCTGAGATTGTTTTGATTGATTTTATAGCTGCTTTAATCAGAACCATTTGATCAATAATTTTACCGCTGTATGCTTTTATTCTTCTAGTGAATCTCGATTCGGTATTGAATCATCATTATTAGGTCTCCGTTTAAGTCATCAAAAATACAAAAATCATAAATTTTTATTTCTTAAAATATAATTATCGACATTATTAAAAATTTTCGATAACTTTTAAACATCGATCCACGGCGGACCTCTTATTCACACGCTCCATGCGTTAGTGTGAGAGTATATTGGCATTTTGGGGTCTCCTTAAAAGGAACAAAGCCTTCTCATTTCTGACTTCTTATTTCTCATTCTCTCTGCTGAATCACAAAAACCTTCTTCTTCCATTTTCTTTGAGAGAGAGTAAGTGATTAACTCTGTAAGCTATTCTGGCATCGTGCTCAGTAACCAATCAACCATGTCTCTTGGGTATGCTGAAAAACTATCCTATATAGAAGATGTTGGCAACGTTGGAATGACAGAACATTTCGACCCATCTCACGTTTTGCTTGAAAAAGTGAGTGTTTTTTCCTCCATTCACTTTGTTGATGTTTCTTGGTCATTTGTTTACACTGTAGCTTACCCTTTTTTTAATTCCATTTGCAACTTTTCTTATGCTTGTGCTGTGGGTTATATGTTGCATGATTGATTGATAATGGTAGTGATCTTGTGCTGATTTGAGTTGAAATTTGGGTGAAACTTAATTCTTGTTTGGGTAATTAGCTTGCATGATTATGGATTGTGATGATTCTGTTTTTGTTGCATAAGGGTTTTGATTTAGTGAGTAATTAGCTTGCATGATTGTGAATTTGTGATGATTCTGTTTTTGTTGCAATAAATATGTTGTTAGGTATTTTTGGGACTATGTTTCATCTTATAATTGCAAAAATTTTATAGACGTTGGTTCATATGCTAAAGATAATCAACAATTGACCGGTTGTGTCAATTCGTGCAATTGATGTTATTGGTTGATCTAAACCTGAATAATCAATCAATGTTAGGGTGTTGAATGATTTTTTACCTTGAAGATAGGTTGTATCATGCCACATATGAATATTTACTGCTACCTATGTGAGATTTTGGCACAATTTATAATTTCGGTTTTGGGTCGAGTCTAACTAAACCTTACAAAATTGACTTGTAAGGTTAAGAGTACCCATCACTTATTGCCATCAATCCAATGTGGGACTCTCAACACACACCCCTCATACCTAGGATTGGATATCTTGAGCGCGATTACTGTGGCCCAATAACATATGGCCCAATGGATCTAAGATAGACTCGAATACCGTCATAGAATTTGGGTTGGATCTAACTCAACCTCACAAAACTGGCTTGTAAGTGAAAGATGTCCACCACTTATAACTACTATTCAGACCATATCACTATCCAACGTGGAGCTCTCAGCGAGTACCATAAGCAATAGTTAAGCATGTATTTTTGTTTAAAGTAGGTTACCAATTTTCACTTTACATGCATTGAGTCTATTATTGGTTTGACGGGTAATGTTCCTATTGTATTGTGGGCTTTCTGTGGTATTTGTCAAAGTTTGTGAAGTACATTCTTTATGCAGATACGCATAAATGTGTTTTTCTTTCTTTAATTCATGAATGTTATAGCTTCAATATGGTTCTCTTTCCTTGTGGTGGGTGGCTGCTAAATTGAATATCAAGAACCCTTTGTCTTGTTTCGTTTAACCATTCTTGTTCATGCAATGAACATGAGGTTGATCACATTGACCGGTTATGTGATCTCCTTGCTTCTTCTAGTATGTTCCTTCTCCAAAGTGGGGGAATGTACCTGCAACCCCCCATTTTATTGTCTTTACCCTCCGAGCCGTGATACACTCCTTTCCTCTGATTGGTTGATTTAGTGGCTCTCATCCCGTTTTAGGAGCTGTTGAGAGGTAGTCAGGATGAATGTTACAGTTCCTTTTCCCGATATCTGCAATTGTGGATATGTGCTCTTAACCAGAGATAAGAGCCACTTTCCTCTCAGCTGGAATCTCGGTAACCGCTCCTCATTTGGTCTATACGCACTGAGCTGATGCGACCACAGTCTGACTGATCTTCAGGTTGGGCTATTTAAGTCCATACCATTACAATTCTCTTTTTCTAGATTTACTTTTGTTATGTTAGTTCTCTGTCAATTGTTTCTCTTCTTTTCTATTGGAATGCAATATACCAATTTATCACCTAGTGAGAAGTTTTCTTCATTACATTCTAATGAACGTGTATGTATGAAAGTAAATCATTAACTTCACTTGACCGAAATGAATAACTTATAAGCTAAGATATATATATTTTTTTCTTTGCAGATAGAGCAACTTGCTATCATGATTAAAAAGGTATTGACTGTGGTTACATATTGGTGATTATATTCGGAACCTTTCTCTGTATTATGTTTTATGTAATCAGCGTCTTTAATTTGTATTTATTTTTTTACTTGCAGAGTAAGCATCTAGTAGTGTTCACAGGTGCAGGAATATCAACTTCTTGTGGTATACCTGATTTTCGAGGTCCCAAGGGAATTTGGACGCTCCAGGTGATGGTTTTGAAGTTTGTTTATGCTTGTACTATGATGAAAATTAAACATTTTTGGGATGTTCACACAGTTGTGAATGTATGCCTGACAATCTCATCTGTTTCTCTCACATTTAGAGTGCATATGCTAACTAGAATAGTGTCATTTGCTTATATTTTCAACACATTTGCTACAAAAAAAATCTTTAACTTA
Organism: Trifolium fragiferum; assembly: GCA_954870985.1. NCBI lineage: Eukaryota > Viridiplantae > Streptophyta > Magnoliopsida > Fabales > Fabaceae > Trifolium > Trifolium fragiferum. Next base: position 9,114,359 of record OX940794.1, read on the forward strand.
ACCAGTTTGAAGTAAGTATACATGATTTTGGACGTGATGAGAACCAGTCAGATGCTACTATTGTTTTTCAGTACTCATTCGTGTGTAGTCTTCTACCTTTCTCTTATGGTTTATGGATTTTATGCAGCTCTTTTCATCCTATTTTCTGTTCTGTATTATTATTACAGCGTGAAGGTAAAGCCTTGCCAGAAGCATCATTACCATTTCACCGTGCAGTGCCAAGCTTGACTCACATGGCTCTGGTTGAATTAGAAAAGGCTGGTATTTTGAAGTTTGTTATCAGCCAGGTAGAATTACTAAGTTTTTTATTTTTATTTCTATATATACTTGTTTCATTTAGGTATATGAAGACTTTGGTTTTAGCTATCTTTTCACTTGTTCTCTTGCAAATCGCAATCAAACTTCAATAATAATTTCATCCAATTTTAATTGAAATGGTCATTCTTTGGAGCTGAATTCAGCATATAGTTTTCTTTCCCATTCTTATAACCTTTTATTTTCTTATGATAGAATGTCGATGGTCTCCATCTTCGATCTGGAATACCAAGGGAGAAACTGTCTGAACTGCACGGGAATTCCTTTATGGAAACGTGCCCTTCTTGTGGAACTGAGTACGATCTTATTACTCTTTCCATGCTAATCTCATACATGCTTTTTTTTATAAGAGTTAACTAGTCGACCATATTCAACATATATCTTCCACTTTGTGATTTGACAATCTTGACCTTGTATTCCACCTTTGTGATTTGAAAGTCTAACTCCTAATTTTATCAATCATGCTGTGGCTTTGACTCATTCATGTCGTGTTTGTAATTTTTAAAATGTTAGATCTTAAAAGAATTGTTATCTAATCGTATGATTTGAACCTCTTAAGGTACTTTCGTGATTTTGAGGTCGAAACTATTGGTTTAAAGGAGACATCAAGGCGCTGCTCAGATGAAAATTGTGGGGCAAGACTTAAGGATACAGTCCTTGACTGGGAGGTACAGCATTGTTCACCATTAGGTCCCAATTGCACAATAATATAAAATAATAATATGCTAATAAAAAATGTTTTTTAAATAAAAAAAAGAAGAAGTACAAACTTAATGTGCACATTCACTGAAAAATAAAAATTGAAAGATTTGACCAAGCTAACCATTATTTGGCACTACCGCCTTGTTCATATCTGTAGTTAATGTTTGTGAAAATATTAAGCCTTGGGATATGATTATGGACTTGGAAAACATTTTTCCTGTATGTGGCTGCATATTTATGCTTTCCTCTGAGTATCTCTATGTATGTTGTATTTTCAGGATGCATTGCCTCCAAAGGAGATGGATCCTGCTGAGAAGCACTGCAAACAGGCAGATATCGTGTTATGCTTGGGGACAAGGTAATAATAACATGATATATTTCTTATCACTGCAACAATTTTCTTCTATCTGTTTCCTATATTTTTTTCCAATACTTCGCTACCGTGATGTGTCTTTTGCTCCCTCTACCGTTATGCTTGAGTTCAAAATGAGTCATGCTGCTCTGGGAGTAATGTTGTAACATTAAGAAAAATTATATTAGATGTATTTTGTGGTTTGTCAATGACTGGTCAGATTATACAAGACATAAGTTTGACCAACTTTAAAATTGATCTTTCGAACATATTTCTTGTCATTGGCATACATTAATGAACTATATGCCATCTCTTTTCCAAAGTGTTTTGCTTTGCTATATTTTTCTTTTGATATAGCATGGCTAAAATCTCTCAAAATGCAGTCTGCAAATAACTCCAGCATGCAACTTGCCTCTTAAAGCACTCCGTGGCGGAGGTAAAGTTGTCATCGTAAATCTCCAGGTTCGTCTCCCCTTTTTTCTGCTAACCACCTTCTGTATGTCAATGAGGGTGTTTGATCCCATCTCCCTATTTCATGAATGATGTTTCGTTTGCTGTTTCAAGAGGTGGAGACTTTATATTCTGTTTTTTTTCTTCCTATTCTGCAAACGAGTATCCTGTACTCAATTTTTTTTGCTCTATTTTCTGCCTTTTTTTGGAGAGCTATAATTCTACTTAAGATCTGCCGATTAAATTAGCAATAAGAATTTTTATGGGAAGAACATCTTAGTTATATATAATTAGTACATTCTCGTTATGTATTCAATTGTATCCGGAACAGAATATTTTATTTTATTTTATTTTATTTCAAATGTGATTCTTATAATTATCCCGTTTGTCACTATGATCATGTTGGTATCATGTGGAAAAGTAGGTCTTGTCTGTGCCTCAATGCTTATGCACTGCAAAGATACATAGAGTGCCCTAAATTTCTAGCATTTAGACGGCCCAATTCAACTGTGGCCAGTGGCCACTGGTCACTGCCATACATTTTCTGTATTTACAATAGAATATGTCAAAACTGTAGGATATTTATGCTTGCTACAACTATGATATTATCAATGTTAAGCATGTAATTATATTTTCAATCTTTGAACTTCATCCTTGAACATACTGGAGGCTTCTAATTTGGAGTTTCACAGTTGTGTTTTTTCTTATTATAATTTTATGCTTGTTCTTATAGTAGTCATCTAAGCTATAAATGTTTTGAACTATTCAGAAAACCCCAAAGGACAAAAATGCCGCTTTAGTCATACATGGGTTTTCCGATAAGGTATTTGATCTGAATCCTTCTTAAAGATGTTTACCTTTCCATTGCTATTTATTTATTTGATTATTTGTTTTGAGATCCTTATTCCACCCTTAATCATAATCCATGCTTTAGATGTCCCATATTTACTAAGAGATATCAATTGTGCTTAGAAGGCTTGAGAAGCTCTCTCCTAAAATGTCGGTTATGTTGGGTGGAGCTAGTTCCTGACCTAAGTACAACTTTTTAGATGATACCTGTCTATCATAAATCTGTTATTGAGTCAAGATCTTTGTTATTTCAAATGCATTCATAGAACTCTATTAATGTAATTTGTAACCTTTAAATATGACAATGCTACAAAATTTATTCCGGTATGAATATCGTGAATGTCGCTAACTAAATAGACATAGGTGTGCACATTTCTAACAATTTGTGAGAGAATGACATCTATATACGAACATAGAGCTCTTTTTGTTTATTTATTAAGTTTATTATTAAGTGATCATTCAGTTGTTTCACCACCTTGCTGAATTCCCGTGGGGTTTGATTTGTTCAAGTACATGACATGTCAAATTGTCAATCCTTATCATCCGTTTTTGTTTTTTAACTCGTTCTTTCTTATGAATTTCATATCCAAAGGTTTTCTGTTTGAATTAGACTAGTATTGGCTGTTTTTTGTCCTGCTGTAATGTGAAATGGATACAACGTTGCCTTGATGCATTTTAAATTGCAACAGGTTATTGCAGGTGTCATGGAGCACCTTAATATGCAGATTCCTCCTTTCATCAGGATTGACCTTTTCCAGATTATTGTAGTGCATGCTTTGAGCAATGGTAATCAACTTTCAATTGTAATTTTAAGCTATTTCTTAGGATGTGCTTGAGTTTTTTATGCATATAACTTTTTGACGTGTGCCCACAAATTGACGCACACTCACAATCCCACGCTACATACACAAGTTAACAAAAATTAACTCATTATTTGATTCTTTAATGCCCCGTTGCTCTAGTAAACTGCATAAATTGTGAGTTGCATTAGTGGATCAACCTAACTATTGAAAATTTTCAATTTGTTTTAATGTTGTGACCGGGAAGGAAATATGAGTTGTTATGAGTTTTCTACGTCTTTTAGCTATTAATGAGTAGCATCAGCTCTTCCAAACCAAGAACCGTTTGCCTCACAAATGACAGTGTCAAAAGACCTGACAAAAGCTTCTTTTTTACATAGTAGAATTTATGTCACACTGCGAGATATCACACAACCAAAATACGAATGACTAGCTAACAAGAGGTGTTGAATGTTGATAGAACGTGAAATAATAAAAGTGGAATAGAAACAGGAAATGGAGGAATGATGATTATTGTATTGAACTATGGAGGAAATTATTACAAGTATGGTAATGGAAACAAGTAATAACAGAATAGAAAATGTATTGATAGCAAGCTACCAACCCAAAAGCACTAGGCTTCCATATTCACGTAATGTGAATCCACTGCTAACAGAATGCTTAGCTACCTTCTCTCTCTCCTCTAACCAACTATATATAGCTGAGAGGATCATGCAGAATCATGCACACCAATCCTCATCTCACGCTGCACACCATCCACGTCAGCACCCTTAGATCTTTTCCCATATTTTCTCTTATATACCCTCCACACTTTGGGCCTACTCCCAACCTCCAAGCCCACTTGTGAACCACCATTTCTATCAATTCCTCCTCCTTCAGTTACAACCTTGTCCTCAAGGTTGAATTCAGGAAATTGCCCCCTAATGATCACATCATCTTCCCATGTTACATCATCAATAGATTTTCCTTTCCACTGTATCAAACTCTGATGGGTAGTAACTCCTTCCTTCACTGTCACCCGGTTGCCTAACACTTTGATAGGGTAGATCTCTTCATCAATCACAACTTCCAGCTCTTTAGGCAATTCACCTTGAACCTCATAATCACCAATTGCCTTCTTTAACAGGGAAACATGAAAAACTGGATGTATCTTTGACTCTTCAGGTAACTGCAACTTATAAGCAACTTCTCCCACATTTTCTATTATCTGAAAGGGACCATAAAACCTAGCAGCCAATTTCTGATTGATTCTTCTCATCACAGACTGCTGTCTATGGGGTCTGAGCTTCAAAAAGACCCACTCTCCCACTTCAAACCTTAAATCTCTTCTCTTCTTATTGGCATAAGTTTGCATCTGCTGTTGGGCCTTCAACAAATGCATCTTTATTTGATTCAAAGCTTCATCCCTGTCTTGCAATTCCAAGGCTACAGCAGCTACCTTGGTTTCATTGCTAAGAAATCTCAACAATTTTGGGGGTTGCCTTCCATATACTACCTCAAATGGGGACTTACCAATAGACACGTGGTAAGTAGTGTTGTACCAATACTCTGCCCATGGTATCCAATGAGACCAAGTCTTGGGCTGTTCTGCAGCAAAACATCGTAAATAGCTTTCTAAGCACCTGTTAATGACCTCAGTCTGCCCATCGGTTTCCGGGTGATACGCGGAACTCATCTTGAGTGTAGTACCCTGCATTTTAAACAATTCCTTCCAGAAGTGACTCACAAACAAAGGGTCTCTATCACTCACAATGGAATTAGGAATCCCATGTAACCTTACAATCTCCTTAACGAACAACTCAGCAACAGATTTTGCAGTGTAAGGATGCTTCATTAATATGAAGTGACTGTACTTTGAGAGTCTATCAACCACCACCAACACCGCCTCGAATCCTTTTGATTTAGGCAAACCCGTAATAAAGTCGAGTGAAATATCTTCCCATATTGCATTGGGAATAGGTAATGGCTGCAATAATCCTCCAGGAGTTGTAGCTGCATACTTCTGTCGTTGACACACATCACAAGCCCTCACAAAGTCACAAATTGTTTTCTGCATGCCCACCCAATATAAGTTCTCAGCAACGCGCTTATATGTCCTCAGGTACCCAGAATGTCCTCCAATAGGGGTTTCATGAAACTCCTTCAGCAGTTGAGTTATAACAGAAAGGTCAGCGCTTAAAACCAACCTACCCTGATACAACAACACTCCATGTTGTATGGTGAAACCTGGCTTTGACTCAGGGGAATTGGTAACTTCCTCCCTTAACTTCTGTATCGCTGCATTTTGGTTGATTTCTTCCATCTCAGCCCAAACAGGGTTATGTATCAAATAATTTAAATCGCCCTCATCATAACATCTTGATAAGGCGTCTGCAGCTTTGTTCTCTTGCCCTGGTTTGTACCTCACCTCAAACTGAAAACCAAGGAGCTTGGCTAACCAACACTGCTGATCTGGGGATGATATTTTCTGCTGTAAGAAATGTTTCAGGCTCCTATGATCAGTATAGACCACAAATGCCTTGCCAAGTAAGTAGTGTCTCCAATGCTGTATTGCCAGGACCAATGCCATCAGCTCCTTCTCGTATACAGACTTTGTGAGGTTGCTGTCAGATAAAGCCTTGCTAAAATATGCAATAGGCTGTTTGTTTTGCATTAACACTGCCCCTATACCTCTCCCTGCTGCATCACATTCAATTTCGAAAGGCAATTCGAAATTTGGTAAAACCAAAACTGGAGGGGTAGTCATAATATTTTTCAATTCATCAAAAGCCTTTTGAGCAAGTTCATTCCAATGAAAATTATCCTTTTTAGTAAGGTCAGTCAGAGGTCTAGCAATTTTACCATAATTCTGCACAAATTTCCGGTAATAACCCGTTAAGCCTAAGAAACCTCGTACACGCTTCACGTTCTTGGGTCTTGGCCATTCCATAATACACCTCACCTTCTCGGGATCAACAGCAACACCTTCACCAGAGATGATGTGTCCCAAATAATCAATTGCAGCACAACCAAACCTGCATTTTGACTGATTGGCAACAAAACTATGAGTGCAAAGGGCCTCTAACACCAATTTCAAGTGCTGCACATGCTCTTCCTCATTCTTACTATAGACTAATATATCATCAAAAAACACCAACACAAAATGTCTTAAGTAAGGTCTGAAAATATCATTCATTGTGGATTGGAACGTTGCAGGGGCGTTCATGAGACCAAAAGGCATAACAAGGTACTCATAATGACCACTATGAGTCCTAAAAGCTGTTTTGTGCACATCAGCTTCATAGACCCTTATCTGGTGATACCCTGACTTGAGATCAATCTTTGAGAAGATAGTAGATCCATGTAATTCATCCAGCAATTCATCAACAACAGGAATTGGATACTTGTCAGGGATAGTGGCTTTGTTGAGAGCTCTATAATCTACACACATCCTCCATGTGTTATCCTTCTTTTTTACCAATATGACTGGGCTGGAGAAAGCACTGGCACTGGGTCTGATTACTCCAGCATGAAGTAACTCACCAACTTGCTTTTCAGTCTCTGTTTTCTGGTGATGTGGATACTTATAGGGTCTGACATTGACAGGACCATGATCTGGCCATAAATTGATCCTGTGCACCTGCTCTCTAATAGGTGGTAATGACAATTGCTGTACAAACACCTTTGGAAAAGACTCCAACACTTCCACCACATTCTTTTGTATTGGCACTGGGTCTGATTACTCCAGCATGAAGTAACTCACCAACTTGCTTTTCAATCTCTGTTTTCTGGTGATGTGGATACTTATAGGGTCTGACATTGACAGGACCATGATCTGGCCATAAATTGATCCTGTGCACCTGCTCTCTAATAGGTGGTAATGACAATTGCTCTACAAACACCTTTGGAAAAGACTCCAACACTTCCACCACATTCTTTTGTATTACCCTGCTCTCTGGCTTCAGCTCCAACTGAGTGCACCACCCATCAACTCTTCTCATCCCACCTCTATCATCAAGAAATGAGTTGAGACAACCATTGGGTACCTGACCCCTACTGCATAATGTTACTACCCTGCCCTTGTACTGGAATTGCATAGTCAAATCTTTCCAATCCACCATAACCTTCCCTAAGGTACTGAGCCATGACACACCCAATACCACATCCAAGCCTCCCAATTCTAACACCACAACATCCACTTCAAAGACATTAGAGCCCAATTCGAGCTTAATTCCTTCACAAATGCCTTCTGACAAAACTCTATGGCCATCTCCCAACTTAATTCTCTTCACAGTAGTGGGAGTTACAGTTAACCCCAAAGCAGTGGTTAATTCTGGTGAAATAAAACTGTGACTAGCTCCACTGTCAATCAACACCTCTACAGTCACCTCACCCAACTTCCCTTCAATTTTCATGGTGTTACATTCACCCATCTTCCCCAGCACTCCAATGAGCTTGCACTCCGCCTCGGGCTCCTCCTCTTCCTCCGATTCTTCGGCTTCTAATGACACAATTTCCCCTTCTTCATTGACAGACTCTCCCTCTCCCAGAATTATCACACGCAGAGAGCGTTCAGGGCATTTGTGTTGGGGATGAAATTTCCCTTTGCACCGAAAACACAAACCCTTGGCCTTACACTCTTCAATCTCTTCATGTCGCATCCCTCGCCACCTTTCCGATGAACCACCACGTCCGCCGTCGAATTTCCTACCAGTAGAGCTCATTGAGGAATTCGAACTCGTGTTAGACCCAATTGAACTCATCTTCCTTATCGGGTTGGACCAACCCGACCCGCCAGATCTATTATTGTCTCGTTGGGTCGGTGAAAACCCATTACGAAATTTGGACCCAAACCCAACATCACTACGACCCATCACCTTTTTTCCTTTTCCCCGATCCACGTCATCATCATCTTCCTTCAACTCGTCCTCAACATCCTTCGCAATCCGCATCATTTGCATCCGATTGGAAGTGTTTAAGGTTCGAACCCTTCGTCGAATCTGTGGCTTCAATCCACTCATAAAATATCCCAGATATTGTTCTTCAGGTAAACGTCCCACCTGAGAAGAGAGAAGCTCAAAAGCCTCCACGAACTCCTCCACGGTGCCGGTCTGTTTCAACGTGGATAGCTCCTCGAAAGGGTTTTCCAATCGCCGACCGCCATAACGCGCGATCAAAGATTTCTTCAGCTTATCCCACGTCAACTCATCCTCCGTCTCCATCAACAAGTTAAACCAGTGAATCGTAGCTCCTTCCATACTCAGCCGAGCTAACTTCACGCGAATATCATCATCGGTATTCTGGACATCAAAGTAAATCTCAGCACGCGTGATCCACGCCACAGGATCGTCTCCTTCAAACACCGGCAATTTCACCTTCTTACCGGCGAGGCGAGACTCATTTTGAGATGAGCCTTCAGACTCTGGAGTTGTCGAATGTGTGGTCACCTTCTTACCGATCTGGTTACTCAGATCATTGATAGATTCACTCTGGATATGAATCTTTTCAATCAATGTCTTCAGCATCGATTTCACGTCACCCATTTGATCTTCCAACATCGCTACACGATTCTCCATGATAACGAAATGCAAAAACAGAGTACTACAAAGGGAGTGGTATCAATCCGGCAGGTCGAACCAATTGATAGAACGTGAAATAATAAAAGTGGAATAGAAACAGGAAATGGAGGAATGATGATTATTGTATTGAACTATGGAGGAAATTATTACAAGTATGGTAATGGAAACAAGTAATAACAGAATAGAAAATGTATTGATAGCAAGCTACCAACCCAAAAGCACTAGGCTTCCATATTCACGTAATGTGAATCCACTGCTAACAGAATACTTAGCTACCTTCTCTCTCTCCTCTAACCAACTATATATAGCTGAGAGGATCATGCAGAATCATGCACACCAATCCTCATCTCACGCTGCACACCATCCACGTCAGCACCCTTAGATCTTTTCCCATATTTTCTCTTATATACCCTCCACACTTTGGGCCTACTCCCAACCTCCAAGCCCACTTGTGAACCACCATTTCTATCAAATGTTGATTTATATATTTCACATAATTGATTCAATTTTCATCACAGATAAAAAATTTGTGAACTGGACTCTCCAAGTTGCCAGTGTCCATGCCCAGAAAGCAGCATTACCTTTCATCAAGTCTGTCGAGGTGAATGCACATGTTGACTCTCTATCTGCTTGTTTTAATCATTCATTTATATCCACATTTGTTGTTGTCTAAATTGACCTTTTGTGCATGAACATGCTTGAACCTAGTAATGTAATTCTTAATTTTGTAGTTGTAGACTTTTGGCAATATTGATGTTAGTTACTTGCTTATTTGTTAACTTAGCGGTAAACTTAATGTGGAATAGTGAACTAAATGTTGAATGTGATATGAATAACAAGATATAGAATATGGATATGTAGATTATTTGGTCCACTGAGCATCTCATAGGGCTTAAATGGTCCACTGCCTTTTCCTATTTTAAGGATGGCATTGTGTTGAAACTTTTCGAATTAGACTTTTGGGAATTGAAATTGCTTCTAAACTTCTGTTATTCATAGATCTCCTCCTCCTAGTCTCATGATTTGTTTCTCTCCTCCTTCTCCCATCCCCTGCTCCCGATCAGAATAACATTGTCAGTAGCTGTGCCCCCACAGAACAGTGGCCAGCTTCCCCCACATGCGGTAGAATGGATTTGCAGTCATTGTGGCCATTGTCATGTCTCCGTTTCGTCTTTCGGTCAGAGGGTATTGCTACACGAGTGCTACAACATTGGGGTTTGAATGAATTTTGTGCAGTGACAACAAAAAACCTATTTTCTTTCCTCGTCCTTTCACTGCAAACCAGAAAGCAATTTTCCCTTCTCTTCACATTCCCCTCTTTCTTCCTGCGAACTAGTTGCCATCGTCCCAGCCGCTGCTCCCTTGCCTTTTCACATTCCAACAGACATGGCAACTTCTAGTATTAACTATTTAATATGTCCAAAATAATTCAAATAACGGCATCAACAGTCTGAGAACCTGAGCAATGTGAGACTCCAATATAACTTAAATACCCATCCCCACGCATAGCGTGGATCCTGGGTCCAATTCCCACATTGAAATCTTTAATTGGGTTCCGATACCATGTTAAATACAACATAGGACCAGAAAATTCAAATGATTTTTTTTTTGTAAAATAATTCTATAGTGAATTTGTGTTTATTAAGGTTAGTGAAATCAGATTTCATGTTAAGGGAAAGTAAGAATGGAATATCCTTATTCTTAATCTCCTCGCTGGAATATAACTTTCTTGTTCCGATTCTCCTCACTAGCATAGCTGTATATCATTTACAAATCTCATGTTCTCTTGACAAAATGTAAATAAATAGCAGAAGGCCAGAAATTGACTACCGTATCCGTCCTTGTCTGCAGGTTTCCTTCTTGGAGACGGAAGGTTTCAAACCAGCCATTCTGGAGAAGCAACCATTTCGGCTTAAAAGGTCTACACTTATGCAGTGTGTTTATGTTCCTTTAATCAGTTTTTTCCCCTCAATCTATTGATCCTTACATACTAGATGAGACCAAATTGAATTCTGAAGAATTGTGAGGATCTGCATATGTAGTTTGATTTTATTTTTTTACATCTCTCATCATTGATTAAATTCATCTCATTAGTTGCTTAAATTTTTATACTTATTTCGATGAATGGTGTCTTAGGAGAACGGCATATAACAAAGCATTTGAAATGGTTCTGAATCTCAACTTTGGTGATGGTTGCGGTTGCTCTTCCCTTGAAGTTGATGTCCCGATAGATTTTACGGTAAGACTTGCATAAATTTTACTTATCTTCTGATACAATGTCTTCGCATAACAGGCGATGACAAGTGGCAAAGCTTGTTTTGGAAATACTATTTATTATTTTAAAATCCCTCTTTTTCATGACTTTAATTAGTTTCTCACGGCTTCTTTTCTAATTTTATTTTCTTCTTTGATCGAAAATAAATAAATTATCATTATTCATAAAATTTGTCAAGGGCCAAATGTTATAGAAAATGACTTACCTTAAATTACATTTTTTACAGAGTCCAACTGACTGCTTCAACTTTGACAAGGATGTCATATTCCAAAAGCTGAGAGACAAAGCAGTCAATGAATCAAAATGCGGTCAGAATGCTGTTATCGAAAGAAAGACCATCTTGACACCTAGAAGCGACGTTACTACCTATGCAGTTGTGACCAATGCTGTTCATTACAGCAAACCAGTCCCCAATTCTCTAACCAATGGTGATCATAAAAAGAGAAAAGATAACTTGACCGGTACAGGATCGTCGAGGAAGCGCTCAAAAGCTTCTAAGGGAAAATCGAAGGCGTAAATAGATACAAAGGTGTAGTTTTTGTAAATATGAAATCAAACATTAGAACTGACAGGATCGACAAAATGTAGAGACTGAGTGAATTTTGTTAGATGTTACACTCGGTCTTCACTTAAATATGGTGTTCTCAATGCTGAAAAGCTTTTTGATACACTAATTACTGAATATAGTGTGTAATTTTGGTGTGCCTTTTGTAATGTTTCTTTGGATAGTTTGAGAAACTATAAGTATATGCATAACTCAATAGGTGTATAAAAATGTATTTATGTTCTTTAACTCTATATTTCTTGCTGATACTAAAATTTGTCATTTAATATTGTTTTTTATGTTAATTAATCTCGTCCTCTATAATCATATTTATCACTTTGTCTGCAAACAAATACTAATTTCATTCATTTTTCTAATATACTACATGACAATTTTTCACATATTATTTTGGTTCAAATTATGACACGTCATCGCCTTCAAATGAGGCAAGTTTTGTAACTTCATTGTTTGACTTAGTGCGTATGGTGTGTTTCCAATTTATTGACTTGGTGGACCTATTAACATCAACACTAATCAACATTTGGTTGACTTTGTTTTCTGGCAACAATTCAATGGATAGAGTAAAATCACAAGGTGTCAAAGGATATTCAAAATGTTTGAAATCTTTAAACTTTGTGAATAATATTGTACGTAAGGGATGACAAATTCAAAAGCATATCCACTGAGAGAGGTAAACTGTTCATACTATTACTGGTGAAGTGTGTAAGGATCAGTTATTGATTACTTAACCATCCAACCAACCATGACATAGACAAATGACGTTATCAATTCTCTACGGCGGCTGCACAACCGTTAGATTTAGATGTAACTTGTAAGTTGATTTGACACTCGTAGCAATGCACACGGTGCATATGCTCCAGAGTCATAATTTCTTGTCACTTTGTCTATATCACAGTGAGTTAGACAAAATCACGTTAGCACAGTAGTTTTGTTAAAGATACAAATCGTAACTTTTACAAACAAGTGCATGAAATGTTTTGTAGCGGCCGTAGAAATACAGTCGCTACAAAGAAACTAAACACAATACAATTGGATCTTGCACTTAGATTGAAATCCAAATAGTGACCAATCTATAGATATGGACGGCTAATGAATGATTGAAAGAAGGAAAGGGTAATAATGTTGTGTAGTGAAGCAAAAGTTACATTGGAAGTGGGATTACGTCACCAAACACTCATGGCACCAAAGTGAGTGTTTTCTTGTTATAAATATGCAACTTTGTGCCTTTCATCTCTTCAACTTGCACTTGTTGGTGCTCTTTGTTAGTTCCCTATCAACCCCTTTAGTTGCTACCAAACTCTATCCTTTAAATCTTCAAGTTTCTTGTTAAATCTTCATTGCCTTCTTAGAGTTTGTTTTCCAAGGTAAATATTCCATGGTTTGGTTTTTCTGAGTGACACTGTTGTGTAATCGTAGTTAGTAATTAGTATTGTTAGTTTTTGCTGTGAATGAGAATCGAATCTCTAACTTGCTTATCACTCTCTATCTCATCCGCTTCTGCCATCAAGTCATCCTTAGCTCCCGTGTTTTTTCTTGTTAACTATGGAACTTGTTTGTGTCAATTACTCTATCTTGTTTTTTTGTGTTTTATCTCTCTTACTATACTTTGTTTACCATATTTTTCTAGTTAATTTCCACTAGTGAGAGTGTCTTCAACCAAAAAAAAAAAAATCCATATGTAAATGTTAGAAAATTAGTAGTTATATTAGTTTTGAGGGATCAAACTTTGGACCTCCGGCTAAGAACTCATTCAGTGTCGATAGCTCACCAACCGAGCTACTCGGGACAATGTTTGTAGCATATAATACATTAATGTTGTGCAAATGGTATTTTTTGCTATTCAAATTGCATCATAGTATGCAAAAAAAAATTTTAGTTTTGAAATTTAAATTGTGGCCAAAATGTTTGATATTGCCAAAAATTATGGCCAAAAGCAATTTATTATGCAACTTTTCACCGTAATTTATGCAACTTTTTACAGTTTCACAAAACTTATGTCAGTAGATAAGCCCACATAACGAGTTCAACTTTTGACTTATCAAATTTGAATATGCAGTTGAGCTAATGTCAGTGGCAGCTAGTCCAGCACTCCCTTTAGGGGATCACTTATGTGAAAATGGATTTGAATGTGTGGAAATTCTCCCTTCCACCAATGATGCACATGGAGGAGTCATTGTTGACTTGAAGGATCCTATGGACCCTGAATTTTTTGCTACTTTGCTTAAATCTTCACTTTTACAATGGAAGAAACAGGTTACCTTTATGATCTATATTATAGCTCTAAAATAGTATTGATCATTTCATATAACTGCATCAAATACGGATTCAACTCATCTAAAGTGGAAAATTAAGTAATTTCACCTGTTGACGAATAAATCAACCTTAGTTGCCCAAACACATTTGCATCAACCATCGATTTTTCGATCTATGGTTGAGACTTGAGAATACTTATATTCTAAAGTTAATAGCTGCATGTTATTAACTTTAGTTTTCATTGCAGGGAAAAGATGGTGTATGGATCAAGTTACCTATTGAACTTGTTAATCTTGTTGAAATTGTAGTTAAGGTAATCTTTCCATATTCTATTTCAAAGTCTTGTTATATAAGCACTTGTATAAGTATTTGGAAAAACTAATAAAAGTAACTTATGATATGTTCATAAGTTGTTTTCTGCTTATTCTCACAAGTTTTTCCACACGAGTCTATAGAATTTAAATCCTTTACCTCTTTGATTATAGAAACAACTTATACATAAACTTTTGTATGATAAACAAAGAACTTATTGAACCATTGCATAATTAAATCATTTAGCAAAACTCTCGTGTTTTTTTGCCGAGCAGGAGGGTTTCTGGTACCACCATGCCGAGCCAAGCTATGTAATGTTAGTTTACTGGATTCCTAAAACAGGCTGCACAATCCCTCCAAATGCTTCTCATCGTGTACGCATTGGCGCCGTTGTCTTGAATGATAAGAAAGAGGTATAAAATTTAGATTCAATAGTGGTTCATAGAGCTACATGTTTTCTTGCATATAATGAGATTTATACTAATTCCTTACAATCTCTTATTTCCATTTTCTTTTAGTAATTTGTTCATTTTTGTTTGGTGAGCTTGTAGATGCTAGTTGTAAAGGAAAAAAGAGGTCAATTTCATGGAATTGGCGTTTGGAAGGTACCTACTGGAGTAGTTGATGCAGTATGTCCATTTTCAAAGACTTATATTACATTTACATCTCATCTTCAAAATATATTTATATACTTTTAGTCGAGACAAATATAACGTATTCTGATCTTGGTCTATGTAAGTTTGTTTTCAGATTTCGTCTCTGCAAAATTTAAAATTGTCATATCACCAAACGGCAACTGAAATTTTGTTAGTCGCGTCAACGTTTTTGTAGAGGTTGACATCACACCTGGACCAAAATTAATGGTTACTAAACAAAAAACTTACAATGACCAAAATAGATTTACAGAGACGAAAAATATATTTAAATTTACGAAAATTTGATTAAAAAAAAATTACAATTTGGTAGGAACTTGGTTTTTTCACCTGCAGGGTGAGGAGATTTTTGAAGCAGCTATTAGAGAAGTAAAAGAAGAGACAGGAGTAAGTAATCTTAGTATTAGTACAATGTTGTATCCTAATCCGTGTGATGTTTGTATTGACTGTAACTGCTTTTGTTTTGGTTTGTTTTATTCAAAATCAGATTGATACAGAATTTTTGGAGGTGCTTGGATTCAGGTATGAATATTTTAATATCAAACCTTAAAGGACCTTTTTGTAAAGTTTTAGTCTACTTGTTTTCTTCATAACATTGGAAACTGAATTAACAATTCTCATCTTACTTTCACATTTTCATCAGTAATATAAAATATGTTAGATGAATTAAAAATTAGGCCACAGAAGTGCTGAGGGTCCTAGCAACCTATGAAATCATTTGATTGGGACCTGTGAAATTGTGGCAATATAGTAGTGATATGTGTTTACTTAATATTCAAAGATTGATGGGAATTTCATAATATTATTTTTAGCTTTTAATTGCTTATCTTATGAGCTTGGCCCCAGAAATATAATGGTCTAGTAACGACATACTATACTTAGAAAAAATTAAAGGCATGTTGAAAATTCTATACTTGCTTTATCTAATTTTAAAAAATAAAATAAGGAAGTTCTAGACCATATCTTATCCAATATAGAATAGTCTCTACTTATAAACTTATGTTTCATGTCTTAGCTTTTTCAATATGAAACTCTTAACACACTCTCTCATGCTCACGCCTAAGACTGAACATCTAGAGCACGACCATTAGTGAAAACCTAATAGACACTGATACCATCTAATAATTTTAGGTTGAGCATAACTCAAACCGGTTTCTATGGTGAGGACTGTCCCCACTTGGCGGCTTTTAAACATATTGTCAGACAATATTTCATTTCATATAGGACTCTTAATAAAGAAGAAAATATGTTATCATTAATTAAACTGGTAATTATTTTACGACTATTTCATATCGAATTTAAATTTTGTTCCTTATTACAAGGTCAAACTCTTACCATTGAATTGACAACTCTTAGACCCATGCTTTATCTAATCATTTGTTTGGTTTGCCAAAATAAACTATTTGTTTAGAGTATTTGAGAATTAAACATCTCTTGGCCTGGATTTTTGTTTCTTATTCTTTCTTCTCTTTATCATTTATCATTTGACATTTTCATGTTTCTCATTTTCAGACAGGAACACAATTCATTCTTTGGAAAATCAGACATAACCTTTCTTTGCATGTTGCGTCCTCTTTCTTTTGACATCAAAAGGCAAGAACTTGAAATTGAGGCAGCCCAGGTACTTCCTTTTGCTAATGTCAGTTCAATGATCATGTATTTTTTGTTTTCTTCTTCCTATCTCTAGGATCACTTTTGTCCAAAACAATAACCTAACAATTACTTATCATGACATGAATATAATGTCCAAAATACATGAGTGGTGGACATGTTTCTTAGAAACTATTTATATAACAATGAGCCTTACAGAAAATATGTTAGTAGTGTCTGAGATGTGTCGAATCGAAAAAATAATAATTTACTTGGACACCTTTCAGGTGTGTCTGACACTTGTTCAAAACATTTATAAGTGTCGGTGTCTGATACGAATCTAACACACAAATGGTCCGTGCACTACAAAAATTAAGGATTAAAAACACAAACATAAAACTTGTTGAATGACTAATAATTATTTCAAAAAAAATCATGGCTACCTATATAATAAACTTGCCCAAAATTCTTTAGTCCATAAACCAACATAATTTTCTCATTTGTTCCAATAATTGTCCTTCAAGAAATATTGAAAATGCCACTCATTATAGTATTGGATTCTATGTGCATATATGATTAAAGATTCCTTTTGTTTAAGCTTGAAATCAAACCAAGATAACTCTTGTTTAATCAGCTAATAAGTTAATCTATATTCTCTACTATAATTCTACATTTTACTTAGGGTGCGTTTGTTATAGATTTTTTCAAAATAGATTCTTATAGTGTAATATAATTTTGTGTAAATTTTTTTTACAAAGAACCTTTTTATAAAAGCTTTAAATGAAAATTTGGTTTGAATAATTATTCTTAAAATGTCATTTTAGGTGTTTCATCATTTTATTGAAAAAAATTTTAGATATCAAAATTTCAAAAAAATTACTTTTTTTTGAAGCTATTTCAAATAGATTTTCATAAAAATCATTTTTGAAATACAACTTTTTGTAAAAATTAAGATTTTGACTATGTTTTGATCTTCAATAATGTACGTTTATGTTATATAATGTCAAAATTAGTGTTTGAATTTTAAAAAAATGAATATAAAAAAACTTATAATATTTTGAAAAACGATTTTATAAAATCTATTTTCAAAATTATAAAGAAAAATCTATTTTTTTTAAAGTTAAAACAAACGCACCCTTAATTTATTTGCATTATGACCCTATTGTTTTTCTTCTTAAGTCTTTGTTATCATAATTTCTTTTGGTGTGCTAATTTGTTTTTTGCCATGAAGTGGATGCCATTTGAAGAATATGCAGCACAACCATTTAATCAGAAGCATGAGTCCTACAAGTATACAATTGAATTATGCATAGCAAAGATGGAAAGAGTTTATACTGGACTCTGTCCAATTCCTGTCTCATCATTTTTCACTAAGGATTTCAGTTATGTATACTTGAATACCAAAGACTTAGACAAATCTTCTTGATTTAGTCTTTCATTATAGTTGATTTTGATTGAAATTTCATTGAAATGACCACAACTATGATTCCTTTGGATTTTGAGCAAGAATTGTGTGAATATTGTTACTGAAATTCAGCATGGATTCAGAATTGTGTGAATATTGAGTAAGATTATTTTTTTTTTCTGGTGTTTGTTGGTGTACAAGGTGATGAATCAATGGAACAGTAAGGAGAGAACAAAGACAGCAGCCACAAAATATGAAAGGAAGAATTAATTGCATTGATAAAAGAGTAGCTATTTATACAAAGAGTAAAGTTTGCCACATAGGCCCTAAAAATGAAAAGACTTAACATAGTAAATACTAAAATACCCTTAAATATAAATTACTTCTAACACCATCCCTTAATTTATATTTAGACAAAACTGACAACACCAATTCCATCCCTCAAACGAAGAAATTGATCAGTTTTGATAGCCTTTGTCAACACATCTGCCAGCTGCTTCTGAGTGCTACAGTGCACAACTTCAAGCACTCCATTCTGAACCTGATTCCTCAGAAAGTGATACTTGGTCTCAATATGCTTGCTTCTTCCATGCAGCACTGGATTCTTGGCAAGATTGATTGCAGACTTGTTATCAATCATCAGCTTCAGAGGCTTGTTTACCTTGATCTTCAGATCCTGCAGTAAGTTCAGAAGCCACACAGCTTGGCATGCAGTCACAGCGCCTGCAATATATTCAGCTTCACAGGTTGATAGAGCAACAACAGGTTGCTTCTTGGAACACCACGAAATAGGACCTCCTAGAAATTTAAATAAATATCCAGAAGTGCTTCTTCTATCAACTCTGTCTCCACACCAATCAGAATCTGAATAACTCAGAAGTTCTGATTCAGTCCTTCCTTCAGAAGGAAATAGCACTCCATGCTTCAGAGTCCCCTTGATATACCTCAGAATCCTGACAGCAGCTTGGTAATGGGACCATTTTGGTTTACTCATAAATCTGCTAACCATTGCAACTGCAAAACAAATATCAGGTCTGGTATTACACAAATACCTCAGAGAACCAACCAACTGTTTGAAGGTTGTAGCATCCACATCCTCTCCATCAGAATCAGAATCCAACTTTTGATTCGTATCAGAGGGTGTGATAGCAACTTTGCAATTCTCCAGCTTAAATCTCTTCAGAAGCTCAAGTTCATACTTCAACTGATGCAAAATGATTCCTTTCTCAGAATATAGAAATTCCATCCCTAGAAAGTAACTCATTTTTCCAAGGTCTGTCATCTCAAACTCATTCATCAGAACCTTCTTGAACTTAGCTATCTCTTGTTCAGAACTTCCTGTCAGCAATATATCATCAACATACAAACATACCAGAATCATATTGCCTTCTGAAGTGTGCTGAACATAAACACCATACTCCAACTCACATTTCTGAAACCCTTGTTTCTTGAAAAATGAATCAATCCTCATATTCCAAGCTCTGGGCGCTTGTTTCAATCCATAGAGGGCTTTATGCAATCTATACACCATCCCTTCCTGATTCTTTTTCTCAAAACCAGGAGGTTGTGACACATATACCTCTTCTTGTAATGGACCGTTCAGAAATGCAGATTTCACATCTAAATGCATCAGAGGCCAATTCCTGTTAGCAGCTATTGCAATTACCAGTCTAATTGTTTCGTGTCTTGCTACAGGTGCAAACACTTCAGAATAATCTAGTCCAGGTTTCTGCAGAAATCCTCTTGCTACTAACCTCGCTTTGTGTTTGCCAATTGATCCATCTGGCTTTAGTTTCTGCTTGAAAACCCATCTGACGCTGATGGCTTTCTTGCCTTTTGGAAGTTCTGAAAGCTTCCAAGTCTTGTTCCTCTTTATAGCATCAAGTTCTTCTTTCATGGCCTGCAACCAGACTTGTTGCTTAAGAGCATCTTCTGTACTCACAGGTTCAGAATCTACTAACATTGCACACTGAATAATTTCTCCCTCAGAGTCTACTTCAGTGTCTTGCAACATTTCAAATCCTGCAAATCTTCTTGGGATGCTTCTGATTCTCTGTAGCCTCTGAACTTGTTCAGAAGCACCTTCAGAAATTCTTTCTTCAGAATTTTGACCTTCAGAAATTCTTTCTTCAGAATTCTGACCTTCAGAATTGGCTTCAAAATTCTGACCTTCAGAATTGGCTTCAGAATTCTGACCTTCAGAATTGGCTTCAGAATTCTGACCTTCAGAATTGGCTTCAGAATTCTGACCTTCAGAATTCTGACCTTCAGAATTGCCTTCAGAGTCAGAGTCAGATTCAGAATCACCATCAGACTCAGAATCACCATCAGAGTCGTCTCCATCTTCTGAATCATCTTCAGAGCCTTCAGATTCTGACTCACCTTCAGAGCCATCCTCTGAGATTCTCACATCAGAATTTGATTGAGACTTGTTCCAATCCCAAATTTCAGATTCCTTCACAATGACGTCTCTGCTGAATTCAATTTTATTAGTCTCTGGACAATAAAGCTTGTACGCACCTGTACTGTGGTACCCCACCAGTAACATTACTTTGCTTCTATCATCCAGCTTCTGTCTTCTGGCTTCTGGAACATGTTTATAGCATACAGATCCAAACACCTTCAGATGACTAACACTTTGCTTCTCTCCAGTCCACTTCTGAATAGGAACTATTTCCTTCAGCTTCTTCGTTGGACATCTGTTGAGCACATATGTTGCAGTAGCAACAGCTTCTCCCCATAAGTGATGAGGAAGCTTCTTCTCTTTCAGCATGCTTCTCACCATATCAAGCAAAGTACGATTTCTTCTCTCAGCAAGACCATTGTGTTGAGGAGTATAAGGAGCTGTAACCTCATGCTCAATTCCATTCTCCTCACAGAAAGTTTTAAACTCATTAGAATTAAACTCACCACCACCATCAGTTCTGAGAATCTTCAGCTTCTGACCACTCTGTTTCTCAGCCTTCACCTTGAACTTCTGAAACTCAGCAAACACTTCATGCTTGAACTTGATGAGTGTTACCCATGTCATCCTTGTGAATTCATCAACAAAAGATACAAAATACTTGTTTCCTCCAAGTGAAGGTACTGGAAATGGTCCACACACATCAGAATGTACTACTCCCAAGGCATGTTTTGCTCTTGGAGCTACTTCTGATGCAAACGGCAGTCTTGGTTGCTTCCCTTTCATGCACACCTCGCATGATTTTTCAGGCTTCTTGATTATAGGAATTCCATGTACCAGATTCTTTGACTTCAGATGCCCCAAGCTTCTGAAATTCAGATGACCAAATCTTCTATGCCACAACTCACTATCCTTCTCAACACTTGTTGCACTAAGACATTCAGAATCTGCAGTTCTAACATTCACCTTGAATGTTCTGTTCCTTCCCTGTTCTGACTCCATAATCAACTTCTGATTACCGTCATACAGCTTCAGAAGATTGTCTTCAATAGTAACTGAAAAACCTTTCTCAATCAATTGACCCACACTCATCAGATTGCTTTTCATGCCTGGTACATACCACACGTTCTGAATCAATGCTGCTTTCCCATTGTTCAAAATGACTTTGACATTTCCCATACCTTCAGCGTTGAGGTATTTATCATCAGCACATCTGATCTTTGTACTCTTTCTAGAGTCAAAATCAACCAACCACTTCTTGTTTCCAGTAAGATGATTTGAACACCCTGTATCCATATACCACCACTCTGAATTCACATCATCAGATTCAGAAGCCATTAGTAAAACAAATTCACTATCAGAGTCATCAGAACTTCTGGCTATATTTGCTTCTTCTGACTTTCTTTCTTTGTTTGACTTGCACTCAGATGCAAAATGGCCAAACTTCTGACAAGAGTAACACCGTACCTTTGTCTTGTCTTTTCCTTTCTGAGTATACTTCTGCTTTCCAGAAGTTGAGGTTTTTGGATTCTGAGCTCCATCAGATCTAATCTTGGCTTCTGACCAAGGCTTCTTCTGAAGCTTCTTCTCAGAGGCTGCTTTCAGAGCCTGCTGCTCTACTTCTCTTTCAGAGTTTCTCTCAGTTAGACGCAACTCTTGTGCTTCTAGACTGCTCTGTAACTCTTCTATTCTCATGGTTTCCAAATCTTTGGAATGTTCAATAGATACAACAATGTAATCAAACTGAGGGGTAAGGGATCTCAATACCTTCTCAATGATTACTTGTTCTGAAAGAGTTTCTCCACAAGCTTTCATCTCATTAGTAATCAGAATTAGTCTGGAGATGTACTCATAAACCTTCTCATTGTTCTTCATGTTGAGATTCTCATACTGTTTTCTGAGGGTTTGAAGCTTTACCTTCTTTACTGACGCATCACCACCGTAACACCTTGTCAGAAGATCCCAAGCCTCCTTCGCCGTCACTGAATCAGCAATCTTCTCAAACACACTCTCATTCACACACTGATGAATGTAGAACAACGCCTTCTGATCCTTCTTTCTTGTAGCTTTCTGCGCCTCTTTCTGCTCCTCTGTTGCATCTGCTGCAGCAGGAACGTATCCTTCAGTGACAAGCTCAAGCACACCTTGAGCACCGAACAATACAAGCATTTGTTTCATCCAACGATTCCAGTTTTTGCCATCAAACACTGGAAGCTTGGTACTCATGCCACCGTTTCCGTTCATCTTAAACCTTGTACAGTACACTCAAAACTCACTAACACTCGTGTTTCCCAATCCCACAAAATCAGAAAAAGTGATTCTGTTCAGATTTTTGTTCAAGATTCAACACAAATCAAGAACCAAAAATCAAACACACACAACTCACGTTTCACTCGTGTTTCCCGTAGATTCGAACCGGAGCTCTAGATACCAATTTGTTGGTGTACAAGGTGATGAATCAATGGAACAGTAAGGAGAGAACAAAGACAGCAGCCACAAAATATGAAAGGAAGAATTAATTGCATTGATAAAAGAGTAGCTATTTATACAAAGAGTAAAGTTTGCCACATAGGCCCTAAAAATGAAAAGACTTAACATAGTAAATACTAAAATACCCTTAAATATAAATTACTTCTAACAGTGTTAATCTTCCGGTTCCTAGGAGAAGGAGCCATAGCCATCCGAAGTTTAACTGTAAAATAAGTAAAACTTGGCCAAAAAATTGTTCCACCCAAAAATTGAATTTGGATTCTCTTGAACATCCTAAAATTAAGTTAATAATGTCACTAACACAATTATTCAAGAACCAATTATTTACACCATGATCAAAGTCAAACCAAATAGAGCGAAATTTTGTGCATCAAACCTCAATAATGTCTACACGAGGATTGGTTAAAATTGTTAGCCGTCCATTGATATGAGAGGACTCATGAAAAATGTTCCGGGTTGAACTGCCAACACACCTAAGTGTTACCTGCAAACCGCATTTTTGAGGTATTGTTTTTGTTTTATGTCTTGGTTTTAATTTGTCACGGTTTGTCTATTGTAAAATGTGTCTATGTGGATAAAATTTAAAAGGTTATATTTGGTAATGTCAAATTTTAAAAGTAAGTTATAATCTATTCTAAAAAAATCAATTTTTTTTTGTTGATAGAATCAATTTTTTTTTTGTTAAGTAGTCTAGTGGCTAGAAAATTCACCTTAAAGATGAATAAGTGGAGTGTCTCAGGTTCGAACTCGGACTCCTGCACATATAGTGCGATGTCTCTATCAACTGAGCCAAGCTCACGGAGACAAAAAAAAAAAATTTTTTTAATCAAGACCAAAATCAATTTCAAATCTTCTAAATCTTTTTTACTCTTCCATAAACAAATTCCATACAATCTTTCACAAAAAAATTCTATGATGAATCTTCTAGATGTGAAAATGGAAAATAGAATCCTATATGACAAAAAAAAAAAAAAGAACACACATGAAAGATGTACTAGTATTTGACATGTGTTTCTGTGCAAACATGAAAATGGTCCCTCATTTCATATGCACCCACAAACACAGCCATGTGAGGTAAAAAATCTTAACCCATCAGAGTCTATGAAGTCCCGATCCTCAAAAAATGGCGACGTACGTTCTCGATATTGATACTTTTTCGATACTTGTATCGGTAAAGTATCGATTAAATTATTATTTTTAAATACAAAAATAATATTCGATATTTCTCCGATACATCTCGATACTCGTATCGAAAAAGTATCGGTTAACTCATTATTTTTAAATAAAAAAGTAATACCCGATACATGTCTGATACGTCCCAATATCCGATGTTTGTTTGTATATTTAGCACTTCTTGTAGTTTTTCTTTGTCAATATAATTTTTTACTTTTCCAAAGAAAAACTATGGTGTCCTACTATATAACATGCTGTTAAACATTTGAGTTTTTTCCAAAATTCTGATATAAGATTAGATATTTTCTCTTTTAATTATTAATATTGTTGATTTTAGTCATGTTTATATAATGTGTATTTATATATTTAGTTTTAAATTTAATTTTTAAATAACGTATCACGGCAGTATCGGATTGCGGATTTTAAAAAAAATTACGTATCGACGTATCGGTATCGTGTCCCGTATCGGGGCTTCATAGATTTCGGTGAATCCTTAGATGAGTAGGGTAGTTTCTACTTCTCGGACAAGGAAGAAGCCACCAAATGTTTTTCTTGTAAAAGTATAGTACTGGGCCACAGGAAATTTCACTTTCCCTTTGATTGAAACTTATTCTAATAATGGTACATATGTAATTTCCTACATTTCAGATATATGCTTGTTCCGGACTGGGCCTAGAATGGACTAACAGGCCCAATCCGCTAGGGTGTCGAGGACAGCCCAGTGTCGAGCAGCTCAACACCACTTGCTCGACACCGCAGCACAAACTTATCAGCAGCTCAAACATACCCGTTTCTCTGCTGTCGAGCACATACGTGCTCGCCGCCAATTCCGCACCTGTCAAACGTGCACCGCAAGCCACGTTTTCACCCCAAGCTTATCCGTCTCCCGCAGAACACGGGCTAAGCTTGACTAGGGGGAGAGTCTAACGACTTCTCCAGCAAACCACGCTATCCCTAGCAGTTATCCTCATTGGGCTTGCTCTACGCGGCCCAATAGTGATAATCGTTGGCCCCGCGCTGGGGGCTTATAAATACTCCTCTTCATTGAGGAGTCAGGTATTCAATTCTTATTCTCTCAACCTCACTTCTTGTATCTGTGCTGACTTTAGGCATCGGAGTGTCTGCAGGTACACCCCCCCCCTCCGTTTTCAAAGCGACCGTCAAGACCACACGTGACTAGCAGCTGGCCATCGATCGAACGTCCGTTCCAGGTACGATCATTGGCGACTTCACTGGGGACGTGAGTCTTCCCTCTTTCTCTAACCGAAAGAAAAACTACTACCAATTCATCAGTCATGGCCACTGGTAGCACACCTCCGCCTCAGAACGACGGCACTACTACTCCTCAATTCTTTGACGCCGACGGACGTCCCATGTCCACCGTCATCGCACCACGCAACGACGCCATCGTCGCTAACAACGAAGACGATCAGCAGGCTAACGCCGCCGTCGACTTCGAAGGCGATGAACGCGACGGACGAGAATGTTCTCCGTTCACCGAAGACGACGATCAAGTCCAGGAGGTTCCAAACCCCAACGCTGGAACGTCGGAGAAAGCCCCCGCGGCTAACCAAGTCATCGAAAGTCCAGGGCAACAAGTCCTCACCATAACTGCAGCGGATTTCAAAACGCTGGTAGACACCATCAAAGAGCAGAACCGCCGCTTGGAATCCCTTGAAAAGCACTATCGTCCGTCCCGCCACGGCACCGACGATCCCAACCGCCGACAGCCGGCACAGAAGAAAAGAGGACGAACTCCTCCCCGCGAGGATCGTTCAGCCCAGACCAGCAAAAGGGGAAAGGGAATCGTGATCCGCGAACCTTCTCCTTCCCGCAAAACGCGGCCGCCAAACGGAAATCCCGCAACTACTTCCACCGATCGTGGAAAGAAGCATGTGTATCCTAATCCTCCTCCTCCGCAGTACAACGAGGAGCTCTCCCTATCTCCTCAGGGATATGGCTCGCCTCGTCAGCCGAGCTCGAGTGACGAGGACGACAACTACGGACCTTTGTCCTCAAACATCTTGAACGCCCCTCTTCCTCCGGGTTTGGAGAAACCACCTTCCAACCTGGGGAAGTACGACGGGCTGGGAGACCCCGACGACCACATTGACAACCTCAATGTTCAACTGAATTATCGCCAAGTCAAAGGACCAATCAAGTGCAGGTTGTTCTCGACAACCCTGACCAAGGGAGCGCTTGATTGGTACAAAGCTCTTCCCCGAGGTTCCATCACGTCATGGAAAGAATTATGCGAACGTTTTAGGAACCACTTCACAACCTCCCGTCGCCCTCCTAAGTCGGTAGCCACACTCGAGCACATTGTTCAGGGAGAGCGCGAATCTCTGCGCGCCTACCTTGACAGATTTAACAAGGAAGCCGTCCAGGTCCCCACTTCTGATGGGATGAAGAAATACCTGATCGAGCGAGGTCTCCGCCGTCCAAGCGACTTCGCGAAGTTCATTGGGATCTCCCCACAAGAGACTCTCAACGACCTCCTCCAACAGGCGCAGGCCTTTATTGAGTATGAAGAGAAAGAAGAAGCTGCGAGCTTCCGAAAGTCCCGAACAGAAGGATCGTCCGGGCACAACCGCGGTCCCCACCGGGCAGGCGGTGACAGAAGACAAGACGAGCGTCCTCGTGAAAGGAACCGAGGACCAAACAGTCAATTCACTCAGTACACTCCACTCACCACATCTCGTGAGCAAATCTTATCAACCACTGGCACAGGCCAGTTCAAAACTTGGGGAGTCAGAGTGCCCAAGCCCATGCCGGCCAAACCCAACGCCGACATGAAGAAATACTGCAAGTACCACAAAACTCAGGGTCACAACACTGAAGACTGCGTCCACTTGAAAGACGCCATTGAAATTCTGGTCAACCAAGGCCACCTAAGGAAATATGCGAGGAACAATGACGCTCCTCGACAGAAAGACCCTCCGGCACCTAAGCCCGAGGACAAAGATGATGGCAGCGCTGCCCCCGGGCAAGTGGCCATGGCAATCCACCGACCAGAAGACTTTATGATTACAGAAGAACTCGCTGCTCAGCTCAGCAAATGGGAGGACTTTTCCTCCGCTATGGTTATCTCTGGTGGGGGTTTCAACCCCCTCACCATTGGTTCTGTCAAAAGGAAGTTCGATGAACTGATCTCTACTTCGCCTAACCTCGGCGTCACTCTTGACACGGGAGAAAAAGGCTCTCTCCCCCTGGCTTTCTACCCGGAAGAGATGCCCGGCGGAACCCCTAATTCCCAAATCCCTCTGCTCATCAAAGCACACATGGTGAATTTTGAGGTACACCGCATACTCGTCGATGAGGGAAGCTCCTGCGACATAATGTATTCTTCCCTGTTCAAGGTGCTCGGTTTGGAGAGAAAGCACTTGGCCCCTTACCTAGGCTCAGACCTGCAAGGTTTCAATGGTTCTACAAGCAAACCCTGGGGTTACGTCGACGTCCTCGTCACCTTTGGGCAGGGAGAAACGGCCAAGCCCGTCAGAGTCAAATTCCTGGTCATAGATTGCTGCTCCCTCTATCAATGCATCATCGGCAGAACTGCCTTAGCCGATCTGGTCGCCGTACCTTCTACCATTCATCTCAAGATGAAATACTACACACAGAATGGTAAGGTCGCAACTATCCACGGAGACATCGCCGCGGCCAGAAGATGTTTTGAAGCTGCGTCCAGAGGCTTATCCTCTATCGACAAAGTTCCGAAGAAAGCCAAGAACGCACCAAGTTCGTCGGGGAAAGGGAGCGAGGAGAAGCCACAGCCCAACAATGTCAGTGCCATAGACCTGGATGCTCGCTTCTCCAAGAAAGAGCGCAAAGAGGAGAAAAAGCTTCGAAAGGACAACAAGGAGGACGATAAGGCGAGCAAAAAGAACTACCGCCCCATTCCAGACGGTGAATTCGAAGTTGTGCCACTTGGAGAGGACCCGAGCAAAGGAGTGAAGATCGGTGCGGACCTTCCCGATTATGTCAAGAACCAGCTGAAATCCTGTCTCCGTGAGAACGCGGACCTGTTCGCATGGAGTGCCACCGAGATGCCCGGCCTCGACCCTGAGGTCGCCTGCCACCAGCTCGCCATAGACCCAGCTGCTAAAGCTGTTGTGCAAAGAAGAAGAAAGCAGTCTCCCGAGAAAGCGGAGGCTGCAGAAAAAAATGTAAAAGACCTCTTAGAGGCAAATTTTATTTCCGAAGCTAGATACTCTACTTGGCTTTCAAACGTTGTACTTGTTAAGAAATCTAATGGTAAATGGCGAATGTGCGTTGACTACACCGATCTTAATAGGGCTTGTCCCAAAGATGCTTATCCTTTACCTAGCATCGATAGGCTAGTAGATAATTCGTCTGGTTTTAAATTATTATCTTTTATGGATGCGTATTCGGGCTATAACCAAATACCTATGGCCGAATCAGATAAAGAAAAAACTGCATTCATGACCGAATCAGGCAACTATTACTATAACGTAATGCCTTTCGGGCTAAAAAACGCAGGTGCTACATACCAGCGAATGATGAACAAAGTTTTCCGAGCAGACATTGGTGACGTGCTCGAAGTCTATATGGACGACATGATCGTCAAATCCAAAGAAGAAGTCGATCACACTGCCCACCTGAGAAGAGTTTTCGAACGTGCCCGCCACGTCAAAATGCGTTTCAATCCTGAGAAATGCACCTTTGGGGTTCGAGCAGGGAAGTTCCTCGGTTTCTATCTTACGGAGAGAGGAATCGAAGCGAACCCCGATAAATGCAGAGCGTTCGCCGAACTCCCAACTCCGAACTCGAAAAAATCGATCCAAACCCTCAACGGCATGCTCACCTCGCTATCTCGCTTCGTCGCGAAATCTGCACAGCACGCACTTCCCCTCTTCAAACTCCTTAGGAAAGAAGTTGCTTTCGAATGGACGGAGGAATGCGAGCAGGCTCTTCAACGCCTAAAGAAAGCTTTGTCTGAACCTCCCGTCCTCTCTCGACCAGACGCGGAGGAAATCTTGTATTTATACCTTTCGGTAACCCCCGAAGCCGTAAGCGCCGCACTCATCCGGGAAACTGCAGAAAATCAAAAGCCTGTGTACTTCACGAGCAAAGCCCTGCAAGGACCCGAAGTCAGGTACCAACGCATTGAAAAAATCGCCCTCGCGCTCGTGGTAGCCGCGAGACGATTAAGACATTACTTCCTTGCCCACACAATCACCGTGAGAACGGACCAGCCCATCAAAGCACTATTAGGGCGACCCGACATGGCGGGCAGGATGCTCAAATGGTCCCTTGAGCTGGCCGAGTTCGACATCCGATACGAAAGTAGGAAAGCACTGAAAGCCCAAGTCCTAGCAGACTTCGTCGCCGAATTGGCCCTACCCGCATCCCCGGGCGATGGGGCGAACAAGTGGACCATCTTCGTCGACGGAGCCTCCAGCGCATCAGGAGCTGGAGCGGGAATCATTCTCGAAAACGGCACGGGCACCATAATTGAAGTTTCCCTCACCCTATCATTCCCAGCGTCGAACAACCAAGCAGAGTACGAAGCGTTCCTCGCAGGCCTACGCCTCGCCGAAGATGTGGGCGCCAAGGAAATAACAATATTCACGGACTCACAGCTTGTGGCGTCACAAGTACTGGGAGAATATCAAGCCAAAAACGACAATCTCCAAGAATACTTAGTCTTGGTGCGTGACAAAGTAGCGCGATTCGACTCCTTCGAAGTCAAACACGTTCCACGCGAACACAATGCGCGAGCGGATATCCTATCAAAGTTGGCAAGTACTAAAAAGAAAGGCGGACATAAATCCGTCATTCAGGAAATACTTCCCCGACCAAGCATTGAAAAGACATCCTCCTCGTCTTCAAAAACTTTCGTCAACGTTAATTCAATCCGAGACGGAAAATCTTGGATGACGCCCTTCTGGCTGTATCTCGCACACGGGCACCTCCCCGAAGATGAAAAGGAGGCGAATGCAATACAGCGAAAGGCCACTTCGTATTGCGTCATGTACGGTCGACTCTACAAAAGAGGGATATCCACCCCCCTTCTGAGATGTATCGACCAAGACGATGTCGAATACGTACTACGTGAGATACATGAAGGAATTAACGGCCAACACCTGGGAGGAAGATCCCTCGCAAGAAAAGCCCTCCGAGCAGGATACTTTTGGCCCACCATGCAACAGGACGCGAGAGAACACGTAAAAAAATGCGACAAGTGCCAACGACACGCCGACATGGTTCTAGCACCTCCCTCACAGCTAAACATGATGTCCTCGCCTTGGCCCTTCGTTTGGTGGGGCATGGATATCCTCGGCCCATTCACAACAGGGCTCCACCGCTGCAAGTTCCTAATAGTGGGAGTCGACTATTTTACCAAGTGGGTAGAGGCCGAAGCGATTCCCAACATAGCCGCGGAAACCATCCTCCGATTTTTTAAAAGGAACATCCTAGCTCGCTTTGGAATCCCACAAGTAGTTGTCACTGACAACGGCACTCAATTCACAAGCAGGAACTTCCAGGATTTCCTCGCCGCAATCAAAACAAAACAACACTTCACCTCTGTGGAACATCCCCAAACTAACGGGCAAGCCGAGTCGGCAAACAGGGTGATCCTTCGCGGTCTCAGAAGAAGACTCGACGAAGAGAAGAACAAATGGGTCGAGGAGCTGTGGAGCGTACTTTGGGCCTACCGAACAACTCCACACTCGACCACAGGAGAAACTCCATTTCGACTAACGTACGGATCCGAAGCCGTTATTCCCGTCGAAATCGAAAACCTATCATGGCGAACAACGCAGCCGTTGACGGAAGAGGCAAACGATGAAGCGCTTAGGGAAGAGCTCGACCTGGTCGACGAAATTCGAACGACTGCCTCCCTTCGAGAAGCCGTGCTTAAACAAAAAATTTCTGCTCGACACAACGTCAAAGTCATACCACGAAGCTTCGACGTCGGCAGCCTCGTGCTAAGACGAAACAACCAAGACTCCAACCACGGGAAGCTCGCCGCCAATTGGGAAGGTCCATATCGCGTGCGAGCAAAAACGGGAACTGGAGCCTACCACCTCGAAACCCTCAAAGGAAAAGAAATCCCTCGCACTTGGAATGCTAAAAAATTAAAACAATATTACGTCGACCACGACAGCCTATAGCGAAGGAGACGACCAGTCCAGAGACAGTAGGGCCGTCGCTCCTCGACAACGGGCAGACACCAAGGTACAGGTGCCCACCTCAAACATTAACCAACCCAACTTGGGAAAGCTCAAAACACGAGCCCCCTCGTCGTCGTACCACGGCTTGACCCCCAGCTCGCGATGGGTAGGTGAAGTTACGGCAAACAAACCACTTCCGCGACGTTTGTGCGCCGTTATGTTCGGAGCCGAACCTCCGAGCGCCTGGGTGGTTCCCCAAACTGCTCATGGTAACGCCGAGCAAGAAATCAACCTTCCTCGTCGCAGTCCATCTTGTCGACCTAAGACGCACCGATATAGCCGTCGTCGAACAGAGCGACAAGGCGAACGCAGCTTCGCATGATAAAAACCAAGCAAAAGTACTTCTAAGTGCGAACGGAAAAATATAAATAAAAACTCAACAGTCTTAAACACCCAATAATTCCATTCACGCATAATAATGTTAAACACTACAACGTTTATTCGTTAGGAAGTTCAAACATAACATGCAAAGAAACAAGCAGCCTAAGCCATCATTTAGACCCTGCTTTCTTCTTCTTCTTCTCTGAAACCTTGGTCGCAGTCTGCTCACTCTCCTTGGTAATCTGAGACTCATCCTCCTCATCAGAAGTAGGAGGAGTCCCTCGATAAGTTCTCAGGTATTCTGCCCAATCTTCATCAACTTCTTCATCTCCAGGCCATCCCGGTGGCGGGAGAACCTTTTCTCTCCCCTTTCCCCTCTTGGGCTGAGAAACACCTCTGGCCTTGCTGCCAGACCCCTCAGATTGCTTCTTAGACCTAGTTGCAACACCTTTCTCCACATTCGTTCTCTCCATAACTCTTGAAAGTAAAGAGAGGAAGGAAGCAAATGGGGCTATTTATCCCCACAATCTCAACAAAATGCATGTGGACGGTTTCAACAAACACTTATGACAGCATGGGTACCAAGCAGTTTCAACAAATCAAGTTTGACTGCGCAAGGACCAAGCCCACATGCAAGACCAACGGAATAGCCTAACCGACCAAGCTTTCCGTTGTTTTGTTCGGGGGCAGGATACCCGGGGATACCCGGGCCCCTGGACGACAATAAAAAAAACCCCGCGAGGACAAAACTTTTCGTCGAGTTCGCGCGTAATTTTACGGAACGAATATTCACAAATTAAACGCGAACAAAACACAAAAGATTATCAGTTCGACAAAAGAAAAGCTATGCTTAAGATTTCAAAAACAAATATTCTCAAGTTAAGGACGAGCAAACACATACACGAGCATAAATAAACGTGTAAAAATAAACAGGCGAGCACAAAGATAAGACGGCCACAAAAAAGTACTTAAAGACGGGCAGAGCCCAGTTGTTCAAATATTACAAAAAGGCGCAAAGGCCACCAGAGTTAACAAAATATCGAATTATGGCACGCAGGCCAAAAACAAAACATAAGATAAAAGAGCTCAATTGCTCTCGTCGTGACCCTCCTCATTGCGAAGCTCTTCTTCAACATGCTCGCCCTCCTTGATTTTGTCCTTGCCGACTGAATGGTCGTGCTCCATATCCTCCTCGTCGCCGTCTTCCTCCTCCTCATCGTTCAAGAGCTCATCAGCCTCGGCGACCTCATTCTCAGGAGGAAGGACCACTTCCCCGTCAACCACACGGCGCCAAAAGCCGGTTCCTGCAGTCACGAGCTCAGCATTGACTACCTTCAGCTGGGCGACGGCATTGTTAAAGCCAAATTTGGCCGCCGCTGTAATCTTTCCACGAACAGAGGTAAGCTCCTTGACAAGGGCAGCCCTCGTAGTCAACTCTCGAGCATACTCTGGCTCGTCTTCAGCAGGAGCCGCAGAGGCTTTTAATTCTGCTAACTCATCCTCGAGCTCCTTTTGCTTCTTCCTCGCAGCCCCCAAACCCTCATTGGCAATACGGAGGTCTGTCTGAGTCCTGAGCCAAACCTCTTTCTTGTTCTGCAGATCGTCGACGATGACCTCGAGCTTCAGCTTGCTCGCCTTCAACGTTTCAATCCTCGCCTTCAGCTTCTCGATTTCCTTCCCCGGCTCCTTACTCTCCTCATTCAAAACTAAGGCCGTCGACACCAGCCTCATCAACCCGGCAATGTCGTCCCTCATAAAGTCCCCCCTGCGCTCAGGATCCATCTCTTTGATGATGGACTTCTCCTTTGCCGCTACAGCAAGAGGATACTTCTCGAGGTAGCCTCGCATAGCCCAGCATTGAGGAACGACACTTTGCTCAGCTTTTCCTGCAGAGACATCGACGACTTCCACGTCTGGCGACGACCTCGGCCTTTTCTCAGGTCGATGGGAAGTGGTCCCCAACCCTGGAGAATCCAGCTTGGGAGACCCTGAGTCTGAACCACCAGCAGCAGTGGAGATGGCGGAGACGGGCCCCTTCTTGCTCGCTTTCCCTTTTTTCTTTCCCTTGGTGTTGTCGCCCAACATCTTCAGAATGTCAGTAGCTTTGTCGGCCATCTCGTCTACAGAGTGAAACAACAGGGGGTTAGTAAAATGAATAGGGGAAAATAAAGCAAGTTAAGAGCGAGGAAAGAAATTAAATAACTCCTTATACCCAGCAAAATCTTGCGGGCAGCGGCGCTCTTAGCCGACAGCACCGCTCTAGTATCGATTATCCTAACGCCATACACTTGCTTGCCCGCTTCATCGAGCACCGGCAATGTTACCCTCTCTCCTTCAATCACCTCCTTATACACGCAAGGCCCCTGCTTGAAACTGCTCACGTAGTCGTTCAACACCTTCAAGCTGGCCCAATCCTGTTCGGACATCCCCCGATCCTTGGTCAAATAATAATCTGTACTGTGCTCGTAGTGAGCAAACGTCCACGCTAAAGGAAACTTGGGCTCTCGCCTCATTACTTGCTCGCCATCCACGGTAACAGCCACATTCCTATACAAGGACTCCCGAGCAACCTCGCTCTCCGCTCGAACCGCGTAATAGCGAGGCTTGTAACCCCGAACTGAATCCACGAACATATTGAAATACTTTTTCCCTTGGGATTTCAGAGACACCCAACATTGTCGCCCATCCTCCGCTTGCCGCTGAAGCTGGAATATTTTGAAGAACAGGGCAAGGGTAGGCGCGATCCGCAGGTGCTCGCACACTATCTCAAAGATCCGAATAAAGCCTATGGAATTCGGATTCAACTGGGAAGGGGCTAGCTTCAGGTGCCTGAAAACGCTCATCGCGAATTCACTAAAAGGCATTCTAAGCCCCAACTTCTCGAACACAAACTCATACATGGCGAACCCATCTTCGCCAAAGTTCGAGTACACTCGCCGTTCGCCTACTGCGTGCGCCGCCCAATTAATTGGCTGTTCCCCTATTCTATCCTCGACTATGGTGAACTTAGGCTCGGCGGAAGGAGTAATCACTGAGCGCGTTCTTGGGCCTGCGGCGATCCAAGCATATGGATCTTTTTCGTTTGGCCTGATTGGCTCCCTACGCTGCGACGACCCAGCCTCCTCTTCGTCCATTTAAAAGCACCTGAAAAGCAGCGAAGGAAAATGAATTCGACGTTTAAAATCAAATTCACCCTTCCACCGCAAGTCAAGTGAAAGGGCGAAGTATTAGCCGAGGACGCTGCCCTCGACCAAAGGCCCTTGCAAATGGCGGAGAAACAAATTCAGAGGCGTATTGTGCTCGAGCTGTAAAGAGGCGAGCAAAAGCTAAGACTTAACGACTTTGCGAACATAAAGGCAAGCATTCCGGCTCGCCCTATCAAGCATTCTTGCTCGCCAAAACAAGCATCCTATGCTCGCACCGCTCATAATTTCTCCTCGACACGCCCATTCAAATTCCCAGAAATCCAAATGAATTTCTGGAAATCCCTCACCGGAAAACTTATCAGATGGTACGAGACGGTGGTTGTGGGCGGCGCTAAGATTCAAACCTAAGCAAAAACAACTCAAAATTCTAACTTTTCTACTGAGAAAGGCGTTTGGCAATGTACAATCACCACCAAACACCCTCAACACACAAACTAACCTCATCCCTAACATTCCTAAAACAAGCTCAAGCTAATACAGAAATGAAAGCTTAGAGAAATTAGTACCTTGGTTGGAATTAAAAGCTTTGATTGATGAGAGAAACTCGGCCAAACGAAGCAGTAATGCACCAACTACAGGAATGAATGTTGAAACTTTGGAGAGAAATAGCTTTCGCGCAGGAAGCAATGGAGGAAGGAAAATTCTGAAATGAATTTCCTCTCCAGCATTTATAGGCAGCCAGACGCGCTATCCGGTGCGACGCGTCGTCTAGGAAACGAGGGATTCCGAATCCTCTCAAACGGTAGATTGATCCAACGCTCCAAATCAAAAGCATCCAACGTTCCAGGTCTACTCTCACGAAAAGCGAAACGCTGCATAAGCAACGTATCACGCGCGCCTGCACGGAGAACAACGCCACTTACGGCCTATACCCCTAGGTAGTGATTACGTCTCTCCGTAGCCGGCACACGTGGCGTCATCAGGAGACGCACTGTCCCATCAAACGTCACTTAGCTCCTCCACGCGTTACCTTTTGCTCTCCTCGGCACAAGTAGCTCCTCGACGAAGCGTTTGGGTTTGCATGCAAACGGCGAACAAGATTCACACCCTCCTCGACGAAGTCTTTGTCGAACACGAAATATCGACGAACACGCTTGGCTGTTGATTTGCCACGCGACGCTTCTCTTCGACGTCCCTGCACTGGACCTTAAGTCATTACTCCTATGCCTAGCAGCAATGACTTGGGGGGCTTCTGTTCCGGACTGGGCCTAGAATGGACTAACAGGCCCAATCCGCTAGGGTGTCGAGGACAGCCCAGTGTCGAGCAGCTCAACACCACTTGCTCGACACCGCAGCACAAACTTATCAGCAGCTCAAACATACCCGTTTCTCTGCTGTCGAGCACATACGTGCTCGCCGCCAATTCCGCACCTGTCAAACGTGCACCGCAAGCCACGTTTTCACCCCAAGCTTATCCGTCTCCCGCAGAACACGGGCTAAGCTTGACTAGGGGGAGAGTCTAACGACTTCTCCAGCAAACCACGCTATCCCTAGCAGTTATCCTCATTGGGCTTGCTCTACGCGGCCCAATAGTGATAATCGTTGGCCCCGCGCTGGGGGCTTATAAATACTCCTCTTCATTGAGGAGTCAGGTATTCAATTCTTATTCTCTCAACCTCACTTCTTGTATCTGTGCTGACTTAGGCATCGGAGTGTCTGCAGGTACACCCCCCCCCCCCCTCCGTTTTCAAAGCGACCGTCAAGACCACACGTGACTAGCAGCTGGCCATCGATCGAACGTCCGTTCCAGGTACGATCAATGCTTTTTTTCCTTATAAATTGAAATGTATATTAATATTAGATGGGAAATGCTACTTTCAGCGAACAAAATTCACGAAATTCCTCTGCGAATGATTTGGCACTCATGGACCCCACTCACATTTATTCCTTATTCAATTTGTATCTTCTCTCTCATTCTTTTTCATACATCTTCCACCGTCAAGGGAGATCCTCCTTCTCTGTGATTTTTTATTTTTATTTTTCTTCTTTGAAATTAAACTCCTCTATATCAAATTCCTGTTTGATATTGTCCCTCTCTCATCTATGAATTGTTAATGAGACTCACTTATCCAATTGAGGTTTTTTTTTTTATTTTGTTAAAAAGGTAAGTTGTATACTCGGTTGTGAACAATTGAATAGAATTGAAAGAGATAATCGAGGTGGTTGAGTATGCGACTGTAGAGATCGAAATGACTATGGGTATGGAGTTTGAGAGGTCCCGCTCTGTAAGTCTACCAAGAAACTTATGAATCCATGGTTGCCGTTTTCGTCGTTACTAGCGATGAGCCTGCAAGTGACAGGCTTATCTGTAGCTGAGCACAAAGATTGTGATGAATTCATTTGAAATTGGCTCTTACTTGAAGATTAATGTTCATTTGGTTAAAATTTTGCAATCAACTCTATGGGTAGAGAAGTTGTTTGATGAAATGCTTCAAATAGGGGATGAAGCCTACTCTCATTAACCACAAATTCGCTCTTATCTAGTGACAACGACAATATGGCCTGGAGTGTTTTGTGTTTGTTTGTTTTTTGCTCATATTAGCTTTGTTATCTTGTTTTGCTGTTATGTGTGGATTAGTCGGCCTTGTTTTGTATTTTTTGCCTATTTTGTACTCCTTACACTTAAGTGCATATTTATAAAAGTTTTGCTGTTTCTTTTTTCGTTTGCAAAATTTTGTTCTAATAGTTATCCTATTTCATTTGGTGAATTCCCACTCCCGCATGTATCCTATTATAAATGAATAATGGATGAATAATAGCTATACACAAGTCATAGCAATCTACAAACTTGGTAAAACTGAGTTTGAGCACAAGAAATTCCAATAAAGAAAAAATAAGATAGATTTAAGTTGTGTATTTGTTTGCCATAGAATATTTGCTTTGCCATTTATGAGAGCTTTTGAATGTTGACTAAGTTTGTCATTCTTGTGGTATCCTGATATAGTATTTTCTACTTTCTTCACTTATTTTCAACAATCAGAAACAAGTATACAAGTAAGTTTTAGTTTAAAAAAAGTTATTGTGCTTAAAATTGAAATCCCCTGCTTCCAACAAGTATAGCAAATAAATATAAAGGTACTAAATACTTCAAAAGCAATCCTATGATAAAGGCATAATGTTAATAGTTCAAAAACAATGGTCTGCTACATTAATCAGTTATAAAAATTGTGAATGCTTCTAACTAGCTAGTATCAAAATGACTGATCATTCACTTCATCTCTTGACGACCACGGATCATTCACATGGTATTGTGCCTACAAAAAGAAATCATCAACAAAATCAATTATTTTATATCAAAAATAGGTAATTAAAAAAAAAAAGATTTGTGACTAATGATCTAGTACCTGCAACAATTGAAAATAGGAAGCACCATGATTCATGACTTGAGAATAAAATGGAACCTAAATAACATCAAGTATACTTGTAAGGTCTCATAATATAAATGTTGCAAGAAAGTAAAGTGCACTAGTGTTCATTCTTGTACCTGATTTACTTCAGCAATAAGTCCCGAGTTTGGATTGAAGGGAGCTAAATTATTTGTACCACTTCGTCCATTCCACCCAAAACTATTTTGTTTACACTAAAACCATATATGTACCAAACATAGACAATTAGTATGTAATGTCTTATGCCATTCAAAAAAAGTATGTAATGTCTTATTGATCAAAAGTTGATGATGAAAACAATGAATTTCACTTACTTGAATGCTCTCTTGTGTGCAAATTTCATCAATTACTTGAACACTCTCTTGTACTCCAGATGCAAACAGGTTCTGCCAACAAATATTGAAAATTAGACAATCAAAATTATTACTCAAAAAGTACACAAATCTTAAAATTACCTCTTGTTGACCTTGATCTTTTCCACTTTTTTTGCTTCTTGCTTGAGTCCTCTTTTTTGCAATTTTCTTCACAATTTTATCAGCTTTAGAGGAATGTCTTTTGAAAGGAGGACGTCCTTTACTTCGAGTTGCATTAGGGTCAAGAATTTTAGTCACTTCATTTCGAACTGAACCATCTTCTTCTATAATGGCAGGGGATGTTTATTTAGAGGTAAACTCAATTTTTATTTCCTTGATCCAATTCATCATTTTTAACAAATCATCATCGGTATTTATCACCATAGAAGCTACTTCGTGAAAGGCAGCACAAGCTTTATCAACTCTTTGCAATTCAACATTTCCAACTAAATGATCGTTTTCTTTGTTGGTGTACAAGGTGATGAATCAATGGAATAGTAAGAAGAGGACAAAGATAGCAGCCACAAAATATGAAAGGAAGAATTAATTGCATTGATAAAAGAGTAGCTATTTATACAAAGAGTAAAGTTTGCCACATAGGCCCTAAAAATAAAAACTTAACAGACAAGTTCAAAAAGTACTTAACATAGTAAATACTAAAATACCCTTAAATATAAATTACTTCTAACACCATCCCTTAATTTATATTTAGACAAAACTGACAACACCAATTCCATCCCTCAAACGAAGAAATTGATCAGTTTTGATAGCCTTTGTCAACACATCTGCCAGCTGCTTCTGAGTGCTACAGTGCACAACTTCAAGCACTCCATTCTGAACCTGATTCCTCAGAAAGTGATACTTGGTCTCAATATGCTTGCTTCTTCCATGCAGCACTGGATTCTTGGCAAGATTGATTGCAGACTTGTTATCAATCATCAGCTTCAGAGGCTTGTTTACCTTGATCTTCAGATCCTGCAGTAAGTTCAGAAGCCACACAGCTTGGCATGCAGTCACAGCGCCTGCAATATATTCAGCTTCACAGGTTGATAGAGGAACAACAGGTTGCTTCTTGGAACACCACGAAATAGGACCTCCCAGAAATTTAAATAAATATCCAGAAGTGCTTCTTCTATCAACTCTGTCTCCACACCAATCAGAATCTGAATAATTCAGAAGTTCTGATTCAGTCCTTCCTTCAGAGGGAAATAGCACTCCATGCTTCAGAGTCCCCTTGATATACCTCAGAATCCTGACAGCAGCTTGGTAATGGGACCATTTTGGTTTACTCATAAATCTGCTAACCATTCCAACTGCAAAACAAATATCAGGTCTGGTATTACACAAATACCTCAGAGAACCAACCAACTGTTTGAAGGTTGTAGCATCCACATCCTCTCCATCAGAATCGGAATCCAACTTTTGATTCGTATCAGAGGGTGTGATAGCAACTTTGCAATTCTCCAGCTTAAATCTCTTCAGAAGCTCAAGTTCATACTTCAACTGATGCAAAATGATTCCTTTCTCAGAATATAGAAATTCCATCCCTAGAAAGTAACTCATTTTTCCAAGGTCTGTCATCTCAAACTCATTCATCAGAACCTTCTTGAACTTAGCTATCTCTTGTTCAGAACTTCCTGTCAGCAATATATCATCAACATACAAACATACCAGAATCATATTGCCTTCTGAAGTGTGCTGAACATAAACACCATACTCCAACTCACATTTCTGAAACCCTTGTTTCTTGAAAAATGAATCAATCCTCATATTCCAGGCTCTGGGCGCTTGTTTCAATCTATAGAGGGCTTTATGCAA
The DNA here is from genome assembly GCA_954870985.1 of Trifolium fragiferum. Taxonomy (NCBI): domain Eukaryota; kingdom Viridiplantae; phylum Streptophyta; class Magnoliopsida; order Fabales; family Fabaceae; genus Trifolium; species Trifolium fragiferum. The sequence continues at coordinate 9,154,788 of OX940794.1, forward strand.
TCTATACACCATCCCTTCCTGATTCTTTTTCTCAAAACCAGGAGGTTGTGACACATATACCTCTTCTTGTAATGGACCGTTCAGAAATGCAGATTTCACATCTAAATGCATCAGAGGCCAATTCCTGTTAGCAGCTATTGCAATTACCAGTCTAATTGTTTCGTGTCTTGCTACAGGTGCAAACACTTCAGAATAATCTAGTCCAGGTTTCTGCAGAAATCCTCTTGCTACTAACCTCGCTTTGTGTTTGCCAATTGATCCATCTGGCTTTAGTTTCTGCTTGAAAACCCATCTGACGCTGATGGCTTTCTTGCCTTTTGGAAGTTCTGATAGCTTCCAAGTCTTGTTCCTCTTTATAGCATCAAGTTCTTCTTTCATGGCCTGCAACCAGACTTGTTGCTTAAGAGCATCTTCTGTGCTCACAGGTTCAGAATCTACTAACATTGCACACTGAATAATTTCTCCCTCAGAGTCTACTTCAGTGTCTTGCAACATTTCAAATCCTGCAAATCTTCTTGGGATGCTTCTAATTCTCCGTAGCCTCTGAACTTGTTCAGAAGCACCTTCAGAAATTCTTTCTTCAGAATTTTGACCTTCAGAATTAGCTTCAGAATTCTGGCCTTCAGAATTAGCTTCAGAATTCTGACCTTCAGAATTGGCTTCAGAATTCTGACCTTCAGAATTGGCTTCAGAATTCTGACCTTCAGAATTGGCTTCAGAATTCTGACCTTTAGAATTGGCTTCAGAATTCTGACCTTCAGAATTGGCTTCAGAGTCAGAGTCAGATTCAGAATCACCATCAGACTCAGAGTCACCATCAGAGTCATCTCCATCTTCTGAATCATCTTCAGAGCCTTCAGATTCTGACTCAACTTCAGAGCCATCCTCTGAGATTCTCACATCAGAATTTGATTGGGACTTGTTCCAATCCCAAATTTCAGATTCCTTCACAATGACGTCTCTGCTGAATTCAATTTTATTAGTCTCTGGACAATAAAGCTTGTACGCACCTGTACTGTGGTACCCCACCAGTAACATTACTTTGCTTCTATCATCCAGCTTCTGTCTTCTAGCTTCTGGAACATGTTTATAGCATACAGATCCAAACACCTTCAGATGACTAACACTTTGCTTCTCTCCAGTCCACTTCTGAATAGGAACTATTTCCTTCAGCTTCTTCGTTGGACATCTGTTGAGCACATATGTTGCAGTGGCAACAGCTTCTCCCCATAAATGATGAGGAAGCTTCTTCTCTTTCAGCATGCTTCTCACCATATCAAGCAAAGTACGATTTCTTCTCTCAGCAAGACCATTGTGTTGAGGAGTATAAGGAGCTGTAACCTCATGCTCAATTCCGTTCTCCTCACAGAAAGTTTTAAACTCATTAGAATTAAACTCACCACCACCATCAGTTCTGAGAATCTTCAGCTTCTGACCACTCTGTTTCTCAGCCTTCACCTTGAACTTCTGAAACTCAGCAAACACTTCATGCTTGAACTTGATGAGTGTTACCCATGTCATCCTTGTGAATTCATCAACAAAAGATACAAAATACTTGTTTCCTCCAAGTGAAGGTACTGGAAATGGTCCACACACATCAGAATGTACTACTCCCAAGGCATGTTTTGCTCTTGGAGCTACTTCTGATGCAAACGGCAGTCTTGGTTGCTTCCCTTTCATGCACACCTCGCATGATTTTTCAGGCTTCTTGATTATAGGAATTCCATGTACCAGATTCTTTGACTTCAGACGCCCCAAGCTTCTGAAATTCAGATGACCAAATCTTCTGTGCCACAACTCACTATCCTTCTCAACACTTGTTGCACTAAGACATTCAGAGTCTGCAGTTCTAACATTCACCTTGAATGTTCTGTTCCTTCCCTGTTCTGACTCCATAATCAACTTCTGATTACCGTCATATAGCTTCAGAAGATTGTCTTCAATAGTAACTGAAAAACCTTTCTCAATCAATTGACCCACACTCATCAGATTGCTTTTCATGCCTGGTACATACCACACGTTCTGAATCAATGCTGCTTTCCCATTGTTCAAAATGACTTTGACATTTCCCATACCTTCAGCGTTGAGGTATTTATCATCAGCACATCTGATCTTTGTACTCTTTCTAGAGTCAAAATCAACCAACCACTTCTTGTTTCCAGTAAGATGGTTTGAACACCCTGTATCCATATACCACCACTCTGAATTCACATCATCAGATTCAGAAGCCATTAGTAAAACAAATTCACTATCAGAGTCATCAGAACTTCTGGCTATATTTGCTTCTTCTGACTTTCTTTCTTTGTTTGACTTGCACTCAGATGCAAAATGGCCAAACTTCTGACAAGAGTAACACCGTACCTTTGTCTTGTCTTTTCCTTTCTGAGCATACTTCTGCTTTCCAGAAGTTGAGGTTTTTGGATTCTGAGCTCCATCAGATCTATTCTTGGCTTCTGACCAAGGCTTTTTCTGAAGCTTCTTCTCAGAGGCTGCTTTCAGAGCATGCTGCTCTACTTCTCTTTCAGAGTTTCTCTCAGTTAGACGCAACTCTTGTGCTTCTAGACTGCTCTGTAACTCTTCTATTCTCATGGTTTCCAAATCTTTGGAATGTTCAATAGATACAACAATGTAATCAAACTGAGGGGTAAGGGATCTCAATACCTTCTCAATGATTACTTGTTCTGAAAGAGTTTCTCCACAAGCTTTCATCTCATTAGTAATCAGAATTAGTCTGGAGATGTACTCACAAACCTTCTCATTGTTCTTCATGTTGAGATTCTCATACTGTTTTCTGAGGGTTTGAAGCTTTACCTTCTTTACTGACGCATAACCACCGTAACACCTTGTCAGAAGATCCCAAGCCTCCTTCGCCGTCACTGAATCAGCAATCTTCTCAAACACACTCTCATTCACACACTGATGAATGTAGAACAACGCCTTCTGATCCTTCTTTCTTGTAGCTTTCTGCGCCTCTTTCTGCTCCTCTGTTGCATCTGCTGCAACAGGAACGTATCCTTCAGTGACAAGCTCAAGCACACCTTGAGCACCGAACAATACAAGCATTTGTTTCATCCAACGATTCCAGTTTTTGCCATCAAACACTGGAAGCTTGGTACTCATGCCACCGTTTCCGTTCATCTTAAACCTTGTACAGTACACTCAAATCTCACTAACACTCGTGTTTCCCAATCCCACAAAATCAGAAAAAGTGATTCTGTTCAGATTTTTGTTCAAGATTCAACACAAATCAAGAACCAAAAATCAAACACACACAACTCACGTTTCACTCGTGTTTCCCGTGGATTCTAACCGGAGCTCTAGATACCAATTTGTTGGTGTACAAGGTGATGAATCAATGGAATAGTAAGAAGAGGACAAAGATAGCAGCCACAAAATATGAAAGGAAGAATTAATTGCATTGATAAAAGAGTAGCTATTTATACAAAGAGTAAAGTTTGCCACATAGGCCCTAAAAATAAAAACTTAACAGACAAGTTCAAAAAGTACTTAACATAGTAAATACTAAAATACCCTTAAATATAAATTACTTCTAACATTCTTGAAGGTCAAAATCTTCAATCATTGTTTCCCATTTTTCCATGAAATCACTTGTAGTCAAAGATTCATATACAGCATCATGCAAAAATGCTTTGATAGACTCATAATTAGAGTGTCTACCTAACTTTTCTGGAACCTTTTTCATTATATGCCACAAACACCAGCGATGACGAGCTTTTGGAAAAACAACCTCAATTGCATTTTTCATGGCTCTATCTTGATCAGTAATTATGGCATTTGGAGGACGTCCATTCATGCATTCTAACCATGTTTTGAATAACCACGTAAAGGTCTTAGTATCCTCATTCGACAATAAAGCACAACCCAACAACGTAGAATGACCATGGTGATTTACCCCAACAAAAGGGGCAAAGGGCATGTCATACTTATTAGTTAATTAAGTAGTGTCAAATGTTACAACTTCACCGAAATACTCATATGCAGCTCTACATCTTGCATCTGCCCAAAATACATTACGCAAACGACCGTCATCATCAATGTCTATTACATAATAGAATTGGCTATTTTGTTTTTGCATTCTAACAAAATAGCTTTGAATCGCATCAGCGTCTCCTCTCCCAAGCCGCAATCTCCTTACTTTATCTATATAGTTCCGACAATCCTTTTCACCAAACGTTAGATTCTCATATCCATTTGCTTCAACAACCAATGAACGAAAATTTCTGCTAACATTTATTCCGGCTTGATCATTGAGTTCTAACCTCTTTTTTACATGAGGTTCCATCTTCTTGTTGCTTCTAAAATAGCGTGCTTTGTTAGGGCTTAGGTCATGATTATGCTCAAAAACAATTCTTGAAATATAAACTGTTCCATCCAAACAAATACATGCATTTAATCTAGCCTTGCACTGAGTTTTTGTTATAGGATGTGGCTTCAAAAGATTCTTGGATTTACTCACATATTTTGTTCCACGACTACATGCTAGAGTAAAATATTTTTTTCCATCATCTCCATTTTTGCTACTAAGTTTACTAACTCCAAAACCTATAGACTGAGCATAACTCTTGTAATACTCTGTAAGTTCATCTTTAGAGCTAAATATCATTCCAACGTGAGGTTTTTCATCTTCATAAACAACATTTGCTTCTAAATTTTTATCACATATACCATTTTCTTCATTGACTACCTCTTCATTAGAAGATACAAGTACTTCTTCCACTAAAGCAATAAATTAAAAAAAAAAAACGTATATTAATCAACTAAAACATAAGAAGATGATACATAAAGAGCAATATAATAAGCTTTAAACCGATATCTGGGCTAACTTTTTTTTCTTTCAAACATCTTTAATTTTATTAAAAACCACTCCACCTAAACACAAGGAGTGTTTGGGGAGGGCAAGAAACAAACTACAATTACAAGGAAACAAAACAGGAAGTGCACAACAAACTGCTAGTCCCCAAACCAACGCACAGTAAGTGCATAACAAAATAGGAAACAAGCTAGTGCCCAAAACAATTAACACCATAAAGAAACACAGGGAAAGAAAACAAAGCAAAATAGCAGCAAAAACAATCGATTGGATTCCAATTCCACACATAAGAGATCTGGGCTAACTGATATCAATTTCAATATCAAATTTCACAAATCACAATTGATTTCATTTCAAATACAACATGCAAGATAATAATCAAAGTTCAACTTACTTGCTATATTTTTATGTTGACCTTGTTGTCATGTGATTTGTATCTTTCAGCTCTGTTCCTATCACAAGAAACAATGGAGTTTTTTGATCTGTTATCACAGCTTCACAGAAGAAAATACATAACATTGGTTGTACATCTTTAGTTTTAGGGTTCAAAATTGGACAGTTGATTACGCGCAATTTAGCGGCAAATCCGCACCACACCGGTTTTTTATTTGTTGGCACGCACAACTTTCTTTTTTAAGAAAATAAATAGGGTGGGTCAGGTCATTTCGTGATGTTTCGTGGAATGAGTTTCGCTGGATATAGCACTACTGATATTAGATAGGGTACACCAATTTGAACCAAGTGTGAGTAGAAAATTTAACCACTTTAACCCATTAATTAATTAATTAAAGGTCATGTTAAACATTGCATCATTTAACCACTTTAACTAATTAATTAAGGGTCAGGCTAAACAGTGCATCCGGTGTACTAGTTAAACATACCCAAAAAGTAAATAAAAAGACAAAATTAATGCTAGAGAAATAACTTTTTGCATCTTTGACACATTAAATACACCAGGTGCATTGTTTAGCATTTTCCATTAACTAATACTTATAAATTATTTATAGTCAGAATAATATTATTAATGAAAAAAATTTATACCAAATTATATGTCACTTTACATTATCAATGAAACATTTAATGTTATTTTTCATATTATACTATTAACTATTTATTTCTCTTTCTTGTTTTAATTATTCAATTTATATTTTTCATTTTCATTAATGAGAAACAATTTTATAAACTAACTCATAATTTCTTTTTTCATACAACAATTATTACTTTTCTTAATTTGTGTAAAATAATCAAAGTGATTTATATTTTGAAATAGAAAGAGTAATAAAACTGTATTCTTGATTTAATCTAATGGTCAAAAAAAAGTTTATCACTTCTTTGAATTAATGCCACCATGGAAGGACCTTTTGGTAGGAGGGAGTAGTTGACATGGTAGAATCAAGAAGACAGCAACCCACATAGCCACAACGGGTCCCAAAGGCATTAATTCAAAAAAAATTGGAAACTATGAACCAAAATAAATGCAGTAGGAAAACAACCAGTTAAGTTTATCCCAAATGAGATAGAAGAAGTTGAAAGTTAAAGAAAACATTGAACCTTAATCTAAATCAAACTGAATTAAAAAGCAGTAGTACTTGACAATGATAGAGAAAAGACAAGCACGGTGTAACCGTGAAAGCGGTGCGAGAGAATAAGTGTATGTTTGGTTTCAATTTTGAAATAGTCAGAATTGATTATGGACGTGTAAAATTAATTCTAACTTGTTTGGTTTCTCAAAAGTAAAATTGATTCTTGCTCCGGAATTGATTCTACTTGAAGGTAGAAATCGTAGCTTCTGATTCTAAAATTGATTTTTATATCTAAATTTTTCGATAAAATCACTTTTGTATGAATATATTCAAACATAAATCACTTTAACTTAAAATCAATTTTGACCATAATCAATTTTACATAATCAATTTTTACCACCACAGAACCAAACACACACTACAACTATTGTCCTTGTCCATAACATCAAAAGAGTAGAATATATCATTTTCAAATTCACAACATTTAAAAAATCCCTGCAGATGTAAGTATAATTTAATCGATAAAATTGGAGTTTAAATTTTACCACCATTTTATGATATCTTTGATATTACGGTGAATATGTCAGAATCACGATAATCCAAAATAATTTTCAAAAGCTACACACAATAGGTCACCGTAATTCTACCATATTGTGACTTATTTACCTTAAAATAATTAGGATACACCATAAATATAATCCCGTCGATAAAAACATTGCAGGTAATACAACGATGAAATTTGAACATATGATATATCCATTTATTGAAAATAAAAAGGCTAAATTATCACATGTAAGGTCATCACTAACCATAAAAGGCTAAAACGATAAGATAATTTAAGTTTGATAAAGATAAACCTAACCATAAGATGATTAAAGGAGTAGTAAGTAGTAAACAAATGTTTACATTAACATTCACAACCAAGTAAGTGAGTAACAATTGATGTTCCCTTACCACCAAAATTACAAAATAATGAAATAAAAATTCACACCTGCTCTGCTCTGCTACGACTCAAACGGAAAAATAGGGACAGCATTTGAAATTCCCTTCATTTCCTTACTAAACAAAAACAAAAAGAAAAAAAAAACTAAATAAAAAATTATTTAAATAAATTAAAACCAAACACAACGTAAGTTTTGTGTGTTACAGCTCAGAGCATTAAAACTCCCAAACCCAAACTCAAAACCATAACAAAGATACCGTTAAACCTAACGGCGCCGTCACTATCATCAGCAGTATCATCTGCTGAATCGTCCGGCGAATCAGCCGGCGAGTCAGAATCATCTTCCGGCGCCGGCGCATCAGCAGCCTTTTTCTTCTTCTTTCCCTTTTTCTTATGCGGCTCTGGAGCATCAGCAGCAGCCGGCTCCGGCGCCGGAGCCGGTGAAGGACTCTCAGCTTTACCTTTAAACAACTCCTCCGGTAGTAGAACCTTAGAAATAGTATGGATCGCATCTGGTTCTTCATCAAGGATCGTGTTGATAATCTTAGCAGTTACAGCTCTCGTCTTCAGAGTTATCTCATCACCGTCGTTTTGAACAGTGAAATCGTAGCTATTAGCACGCTCTGTAGCAAGAGTGTTCATAAGTCCGTTACTCGATTTCAGCATAGATTTTGATTCATAAACCGGAATACCGTGAAATTCTAGAAGAGCGACTTTTCCGGCGGCGGTTAGGTTTTTGAATTTCGGTAAGAAAGCTTTGAAAGCATCATCGGCTGGGCAGAAAATTGTTAATCCGCCGTTGAGATTATCGTTAAAAGTGCTGAATGCTTCACGAGAAGCAGCAAGTGTGTCGGCGAAGATTTTACAACCGTGTTTGGACATTATATCGGTGATGTTTTGTTCGCTAGGCGGTGGTGTAGGAGCTTCAGCGGCGGCGGAAGGAAGAATTTGACTGATTTGAAGAACTGAAATGTTGTAAGGAATTTCTTGAACTGATTTGACGTAAGTAGCAGTTAGGGTTCCGTCGTTGTTTTGAGCGCCGAATCCGACTTTTCCGCCGTGAAGATCGGTAATGTTGACGAAACCTGATGAACCGGGAGCGGTGCCGGTTTGTTGGTACATTGTTGCAGCGAGTGATGTTCCGTTTGTGATTTGGTGAAGCTTTTTGGCTCCGTAGTAGTCGAGGAGAACGTGGAGGGAGAGAATGTTTTTGATGGTGTTGATGGAAGTGTTTTTTGATGTTAAGTCGTGCATGGCGGCGTTGTCGACGGCTAAGACGGTGATTGTTGTTTTGGTGTTGATTTCTGGTGCGAGGTGTGTTAGGGTTAGGTAATGGTTGAAGGAGGAGAATTCAGGGTGTTTGGAGAGAATGTCTGTGATGTTGTGTGCGTATGAGGTTGTGACAATGGCGGAGATGAAGAGTAGCGCCGCCGTGAACGCCGTCACAGTTGACGGTCGGAGAAGGTTGTGCATCGTGGAAGAAGAATGAGATCTGTAGAAGAAGTGGAGAGTGTGAAGTGTTAAGAATGGAGAAAGTGAGACAACAGAGAGGTAGTGATAACAGAGTGTTATATACAAATGGGGTTTGGGGTTTAAGATTATTACAGATTTTGCCATTCATGACGACACGTTTTTTAATTCTTTCTTTTTTGGATAAATTAGTTAATTAGTTAATCTTATAAAAAATGTCATATTTGAGCTGTGTGTGAATTTTAATTTTTAAGAAAACAAGAAAATAATTAATTGTGTTATGTTTAAAAACAGAGATACTAGTAATTGGTCTAGTAAATGAAATTCATATACTAAAAGTTCATATTTACCAAAAACATGATGTTAGATTTAATCATTGATCAGGTTTTCATCGGGAGATAAATAAAACTAGTGGAAATTAATGTTCGCGCGATCATATGAAACTGTTTGTTGCGGTAAAGACATTATGAATGGAAGGGAATTACTTTGTAATAGAAGGTGAATTCATTGTCTTACTTGAAGTTTTGAGAGAATCGAAACATAGAGACATATTTCATGTTATTTTTGTGACGAATTAAAAAGTTTAGTGGATGCAATTAAACATCTTCATGTTGATAGTTCTGAATTTAGCTTAATTGTATGCCAAATTAATCATATATTGTTATTGTTATCAAATCCAAACTTTATGGTTAGGTTTGTGAAGCAGCAAGCGAACATAGTTGCTCATACACTAAATAGGGCGGCTATTTTATGGTCTCGCCATAATTAAGTAACGGGTTTATATATCGTGAGATTAATGAAATTTATTTTAGATTTTTTTTATAAATTGTATGAATATTTAATATTTTAATATATATATATATATATATATATATATATATATATATATATATATATGAGTTGTTTAAATAATTAAAATTTATAAAATAATATAAAATTTTTAGTGAGGTTTATTTAAACCATCAAGTCAAATGTTATAGATGTGCATGCTCTTAAATATTATTTAGTAGTATTTTTTACGAAAGATTAAATTGAGCCACGGAAAATTATAAAAGACCAAATAGAATTTTAGTATAAATCCCAAGTGTCTAATAAAAACTCATCATTGCCACATTACAACCAATTTTTTAAGATATTTTTCAGATATTTAATTTCTCCAATATTAGTTGACAATGTAAATTTTGCATACCCACTTTTTCTCTTGATTTCTTTTCTTTTTTGTACGCATCTAAATTTCTTATCAAAAATATAAAATGTCTATAAATGTATTCTTAGATGTCTTCTTTATTAATTAATTTAATTCTCAAATATATTTTTTTAGGTAATTATATTTGTAAATAAATACAAAATTTTTTGTTTTAAAATAGAATTACTACTAAAACATATATTCAATGACATTTTTGTAAGTTTAATAATGACTAATATATGCATATGATATCAATTACTAGTATATGTTAGAGCATCATTATTCAAGGAACTCCAATGCATACTTTAAATGGGTTCCATTTATTTTTTTATATTATTTTACACTTCTCAATTTTATAAACAACTCAACTACATTTTCTAAATATCCATACAACCTATCAAAATTTCAAAAATGGGTTCCACATAACCCCACATTATATAAAATATTTATATTTTACATTAATGTTTGCTTGTATTGCATGTATATTAATTAAGTTATTTTATTTGTTTCCTCGCCATTCATTGCCAAGTTGCAGAAGAGGAACGTCCTTTTGTTTGTGAACGGTGCAATGTTATGCACGTTCTTTATTTTTCAATTATCGGTTTGACCTGACACAGTAACTTTGATAAAAATGTAGGAACTCAATGTTTGCAGGCGATGTGTATGCTCTTAGGACACTAAAATAATATTTCCTCTTGTCCTATATATAAAAAAAAAAAAAAAAAAAATTAGATTCATTTCAAAATTGATGTATCTAAGATTATAATATTGTTTAAATACATCAATTTTTATAATAAATTTAAAAGGTAAAAAAAAATTAATTTAGTTAATTTTTGTTTTTAGGTAAAAAAAAAAAAAAAGTGATTAATAAGTGTTGGCACTAGTGTTGATAGCACTTTTGGAAGTTGGATTAAAAAAAAGGGGAAAGAATCAGGAAGACCAAAAGATGAGAAGTTCGTTGAGTAACAGAGGAAACAGTTGGGAGCATAACACGTGACTTGAGGAGCATCTCTTTCTTGTTCCCTTGGAGAAAGAATAAACTTAAACTAGTAATCGATTCATTAGTTAATTAAGCTTCTTTTAGTAGATAATCTCCTTTTCACTAACAGCTGGTTACAGTTTATATTACGGTGATAAAGAATAAGATAAATGCTGGCATGATGCTAAGTGCTGGCAATCACAATGGATGTTGAAAATTATCCAAATTTTGCTTGGAATTACTTAGTGGACTATACTCAAAGCAAAATTGTGTAATTAAGGATGACAAATTTGAACCATATATCTAAAGAGTACTTGCAAAAATTATTCATACAATGAGTTTAGTAAAAATTTTGTATTTTGGATATATACACGAAATATGGGTAATTATTATAGGTTTATCCCACTTAAGTCCACCTAAAAGCGGAATCAGATGAAGCGGATGAACTTAGGTGACCAAATCTAAAAACTATACTCTGCTTTGTTTACCGGCGGACAAACAAATTGGCAGACATATTTTGGCAATATAAATCAAATTATAGGTGACCAAGTTTAAAAAATAGGAAACATACAAATTAATGAGAAAAATCAGCTTACAAAACAAATTAAACACCAACACACTACCAAATCAACAAATCTAACAATATAATTATAATCCCTAAAGCAATGCCACCATTATAAGTGAAACATTAAACAAGTCTCAAAGTAAAAACAAACTCATCAATATAAAATAAATCCAAAATAAATAGGAAAAAAAAAAAACATAAATTTACTTAAATAAGCGTTGCATTTTATTGACTTGGACCACTTCATTTTATTAAGATTTTGTATGACTCACTGGAAAATATATATAAGTGCGGTGTGCAGATACGAATACCTTAGTACTCACACCGCCCCTTACCTCACATAATATATATTAATTTATTTGATTTATAATTATTATATAATAATACATGTATATCAATAGTTTTTTAAAAATTACAACACTAATAAACTATTACACATTTTTAATAAAAATATTTAATTATTATAACATAATGCAAATACAGTGTAAATATGTTAATAGACATATGAACTTTAGTATGAGATTAGTAATAATTTTAATTATAAATTTCATTAGTCAACATTAAAATCATATTAATTAACATTCTTTGATCATAGACGAAATTTTGACTAAATAATTTTACCTATGCTTGCTTCCGACTAAAATAGATGTATTTTGTTAAAAAAATAAATTAATTTTGAGTGAATTTTGTAAATATTACTCTATTGGTTTTGGATTGAATTAAATATCAATCTTATAAAAAAAGTCTTGTGCGGTGAATCGACTTAGCTTAATTTATTTTTGTCAAATATTTTAATGACTATAATTTTACCTTTTAAGGTGAATAAGTGGAAATACCAAAATTTAAACTTTAGTATTTACATATTGCATACAATATTTTTACCGATTGATTTATACTTACATAGACAACTTAGGATATGCTTTTTAATCCAATGAAAGTGTCTATATATAAAACTTACAATATCAATATGTTAGTTTTATGCTAAGGTTTGAGATCTTTGGATATGCCCTTTTTAAAATTTTAGGTTTGAATTTTCACTGTGTCACGTCTTGTAATATTGAACCATATGTCAAATAGAGCAAAAATTCTAATATCTAAGAATAGTAGGACCAACAAGACAATTTTTAAATTAGGAAATTAAATTGTTATATAGTGTTTCTATTTATGGAGGTGTTTTTATCTTTCTACCATTAGATTTAGAATAATGGCTAAGATTAATTGTTGAGAGAGATTGAGAGATTGAGGTATTATATGGTGTCACGTCTTGTAATATTGAACCATATGTCAGATAGAGCAAAAATTATAATTTCTAAGAATAGTAGGAGTTACACAAAAAGAGAAGTTAATTGTACCAAGCAAGCGTGGAATCGCATAATCACAAGCTGTAACTGTAATGCATGCATGCCCTAAGACCATATCATATCATTATTAGAACACCAAGCGTAAAGTAAAAAGGTATGCTTTTCGTGTGGTTCTCAAAAGGAAAAATTATTTGGCACTGCTAGTTAAAGGTTTAAGATCATGACCGTCAAATTTCATAAAATAAAAAATCATTAATATGCAAAGATTTGCATCGTGAATTGCTGACTAGCTAATAGAATTTTTTGTCACAAATTAGTAACTATCCTAAGGTTTGTTGTAACAAATTAAATAACAAAAAAATAACAGGCCTAATAATAAGATTTAATTTAATGTATAAAAGAATTGATCATTTTAAAATGACGTGATTAAATTATTTAACTTTATTCTTATGTGTGTGCGCTCAATTTTTTTTATATTTGGGATTGATACTAAATATCACCACTTTTGGGAGGCTGCAAAAGCCGAATTTACTATTGTGATTGAGAAATCTGATAACGATTTTGATCGAAGAAAAAAGTATTTTGTATTGGGTTGCGAAAGAGGCTGTTTGTACAAAGAATCTAAAAGAAAGTTAAAGAAAGAAGACACGGCAACAAGGAAATGTCAGTGTCTGTTCAGGCTGTGGGGTTACTTTTTGGCATCTCAGGAATGAAATCTAAGTGTTGTGTGTGGTGAGCATAATCATGAAATGGTCAAAAATTTGGAAGGTCATATGCTTGCCGAGCGTTTAAAACCGGAGGAAAAGAAGCGTGTCCACAAGTTAACAAGGAATTTGGTGCAGCCAAAGAACATTTTGAACCATTTGAAAGAGAGGAATAAAGATAGCAAGACTAATATGAAGCAAATCTACAATTTTTTTTAAAACATTCCAGTTTCATATTCTAGGATACGAAAACGTTTAGTTTCGTATCCTAGGATATGAAAATTATTAATTTCGTATCCTAGAATGGCATTTTGGGATTTATGAGAGGTTTGAGAGCAAATAAGGGGGCTTAAAGAGCAATTTTCCAAAACTCCTAATAGGAATAAAACTACAACAAATTTGATATTAGTGTATGACAAAAAACTCTGGATTTTTAAGAGAGATAATTTTTTCGTAAGTGTAATAAAATAAAAGACATATAGTGCAATGAGAAATGATATTTTGACATTTAATTTGAGACAACTTTCGACAATCCTCCTCACAAAACTATTTTACTTTTTTAAATAATTTTTTATTTGTCTTGTTATTTTGAGTTGTTCCATTAAACACACCTCTAGTGCAATTAATTCTGCAAATTAAGGAGTTTAATTTAGAGTGTAGACCATAAAATGTAGGAGATGCCATGTGAACGGTTGAAGTTGAGGGCATGCATGCATGTGATCTGATGTTGCTAGAACATGTATATACCACCGACAATATTTTCTTCTCATTTTTGGGTCTTTATTTTCCTTTAGCGTATGGTTGCAAAGCATGACTTAGATTGTGCTTTACATTACACTTACTTAGGGGTTTCCCTTGTTCTTTCTTTTCAACAATTCCAAAGTCTCGTGTGTTAAGATAGAAAGAAGAAAAAAAATCATGGCTTGTACTATGTGGTTGATTAGTCTCTGTTGTGAATTCGTCTGAAAATCATACCAATAAAAACTCGATGTGTGGAGTAAAAAAATGACAAACAATAATTAAGCGGAATAACAATAATAATCAAAACGATTAAAACGAAAAAGGATAAAGGAACACGATATTCGTTTATCCAGTTCGGTCTAATAATGACCTACTCAGCTCTCCGTTCCACTAAAATCAAACGAGTAACTTTATATTAAGATTTCAATTAGGTTACAAGAATTAACCTTCAACCCTAACTCTATCCAAAGTCCTGAATCATCTCTTGATGAGACTCAAGGTAGTTGGTCCAATCTCTATTTTTTATTTATTTTTTTCATTTAGACCCTCTTGTTATTAGGCATGGCAATGGGGCGGGTCGGGGACGAATTTTGCCATCCCCAAACCCATAAAGATCGGGTATCCCAAACCCGTCCCAATTCATAACGGGGATGAAAATTAAAACCCCAAACCCATACCCAACGGGGATGAATTTTACCTCCATATGAATTTGAGTTGCACTTTGTTGTATTTTTTATTAAAAAAATAGTTAAAAATAAAAAATAATTTTATTTCAAGAATATTTATACATAGAAAATAAATAGAGAAAATAAATTGATTAATATTCAACTTAAAAATATGAATGTAATAATCTAAAATAAAATAAAATAAAATATGAATGTAATTTAGAGATTATATGAGGATTTCTAATTTATAAATGATAAAATGTAATTTTATATAAGCGGGGCGGGTTCGGGGACGGATTCGGGGTGGGTATCGATATCCCCATTATCCGCCCGAACCCCAACTTTTAAAATCGGGGAAAACCCAAACCTGAACCCAAACCCAGTTAACTCGTGTTTTTCTCCGTCAAAATCGGGGCGGGGCGGGTGAATACCCACGGATATGGATTATTTTGCCATACCTAATTGTTATCTAAAAAAGAAAAGGAAAAACTAAAAATATGATGAAGAAATAGTTAATTAAATTAGGAATATTTTGTATGTAAGAGAGATTGGATATTTTAGTATATGCTGCTAAATTGGATATTACGACTTGTGTTTGTTTCCACCGAAAAATATTAAAAATGACCATTGATAATGATAACTTTAATTTGATTAAGAAATACTCCAATGTCCTTTTTTTTCATACTCATGCTTGACAATGTCACAAAATGGTAACTTCAATGTTTGTTGCACCTAAAACCATATTAAATTACAATAATGACTTCATTGTCTTGATAACTTAATTTAAATCTTAATGGTTTGACAAAACAGAACATAAGATAAAAAAAATTAAGCATACCAATAAGGACACAAATATAATTATCAAATTTTATTCTCAAACACTTATTGATAACATGTCAAATTAACACACATGAACTAGATAGTGACATATGAACCATCAAATCACATTACATTATTTGCCAATTATTTTACTAAGTGTTGGATTTTGTTAAGGAATTTTCCTTAATCTTTTCCATCATCTTCTCTTTGATAAGCCTTCTCATTATTTTACCAGAAGGTGATTTTGGTATAGCTTCAACAAAGTGAACCACTCTCACTTTTTTGTAATGAGCAGCATTAGAAGCAACATAGTTCATAATATCTTCTTCATTCTCTTTTGCACCTTTGCTTAAAACAACACTTGCAGCTGGAATTTCCCCTGCCTCTTCATCCGGTAATCTGAATAATCATCGCAATAGATCGTTCGTATAAATATTTTTTACACGATCAATCAATCATAATCGTCAGATCATTAAAAATATTTGACTTTAAAAGTTAATATTTCTAAAATCACACATATAATTGGTTGTAATTTGTCGACTACACTAACAGTGTATCAAAATTAAACTCGGTCGTATATCCCAATGAGCGGTGCGGTTACTTACGGTACAACAGCAGCATCTTCAACTGAGGAATGAGACAGCAAAATAGCCTCTAACTCTGCAGGAGCAACCTGCATTCATAAAAAAGAAATACATAAATTAATTTTAGCCTATACTTTTTTATATGATTCCTTAGGCTTCCAATGTAACAATAAATATGTAACATCAAGAACTTACTTGAAAGCCTTTATATTTTATCAACTCCTTAATACGATCGACGATAAAAACATTTTCTTCATCATCTATGAATCCAATGTCACCAGTATGAAGCCATCCATTCTTGTCAATAGTCTGAGCAGTCTCATCCACCTGTTTATAGTAACCTAATAAAGATACAAATAACTTATAATTATATCATAATGTTACACATTGTTTTATAGGAAGATTGTATATATCTACATTTTGTATTACCTTGCATTACACATTGGCTTCTTACACAAAGTTCCCCCGGTGTGTTCCTTGGAAGGGATCTACCGGTCTCAGGATCAATAAACTTGACTTCCAAATTTGGAAGGATGAAACCAACTGAATTTTTATGTGTACTTCCTAATCCTTTTTGTGCAAATGTTAGTGTGATGCAACTATGCTCAGTTAGTCCATATGCCTGCAAAAAAATAAACATGCATTTGAGAAACACGTACTATTGTGTGCGGTCAGCAATCTCACACATTTATACAGTCAACATATTGTTAGTCGTTGAGGTGAGATCAGACGGTCCATATTTCAAGCTTGGTACTTTAAAATCAAAATTTTCTTGCTTTTTTGCACTTTTTGATCTCGATTCAGTGACTACTGATGTACTGACTGCATGAATGCGTGAAATTGTGACCGTTGATAGTCAAATTCCTATGTAGTGTAGTAGTTTAAGAAAATTTCTATTGAGATCTTAAGGCCTCAGAAAATATTTTCGCAAACCGTAAAAAAAGTATTTAGTGAACTAATATTATAGAAGGATGAAGTGACAACCTCTTGGACAACAACACCAGGGAACTTATGTTGAAACGAAGTAAGTATTTCAGGTGCAAGTGGTGCAGCAGCAGTCATAATAGCTTGAAGCTTAAGCTTACTAAGATCAAATTCATCAACTATAGGATTTTTAACCAAACCAAGAATAATAGGTGGAACAATAGGTGCAAATGTGACTTCATGTGTAATCAAAGCATTCAAAAATGTTTTCAAATCATATCTTCCCATAACCACAACTTTCCCTTTGTTTCTAATAGTTGCACAACATATTCCAGTGATGCCATAAATGTGAAAAAAGGGAATTAACCCTAATGTGGTAACTTTGCCAATCATTTCTGGCACTACACTAAAGAGTGTGGAGCAAAGATTCGCGACGAGGTTCCTGTGTGTAAGCATTACACCCTTTGACATTCCTGTTGTGCCGGATGAGAATGGCATTGCACAAAGATCGTTTTGGTTAATTGGTTCTTTCGTTAAATCGTCGCCTGCCCTGTCTGCTGCTTCAAGAAGTTTGTTCCAATTCATAGCATCTTCAACAATTTCATCTCCTAAGACAATCACAGGTAGTCCTAGACTTTTTACCTGTTCAATTGTAATTAAAAGTGAAAATACTTTAAAAATTACTTGTAAACCAATATTCTAGGGGCTAAATGTAATACATTTATAAAGACTAAAATAAAAATATATATTTACACAGGCTAAAAACAAAAAATGATAACCATTGAGGTTAGATTTAGCATAAGCGGTTAGACTCTCACAATATGACAAATCAATGTTCAAGTCCTGGTTAAAAGAGGTGTCTATATTTTGTGTCAAATAGTACTCGCATAACAAGTGGAGGGATCTACGAGAAACGAAAAAAATGATATATTTGCGGAGACTAAATATATGTGATTTATGATGTAGATGGAGTTACCTTTTCATGAGTTGCACTATTTGTGACAATTAATCTGGCATCAGCAGACTCAGCTTGTTTCTTAATTTCTGAAGTATGTGAAGCTGGATTTGCACCTGAAAACACACCACCAGAATCCATAATCCCCAAAGCAATAATAGCATACTCAACTACATTTGGAAGTACAACAATTACAACACTCCCTTTCCTCAAACCAAGAGATCTTAAGGCCTTTGAAAATCTATGTATATCCCTCGCTACCTCGCTATATGTAACCCCTTTTCCACTCTCCGCGTCCACAAATGCAACCTTATCACCGTAAAATTCGACGTTTTGAAGCACAAATTCCGGCAATGTCACGTTGTCAGGAACCGGAACTGGCGAATATTGGCTATGGAAAATGTGCTCATGCTCTTCTACAACATTTTCTATGTAGGTTCCCATGTTTAAGTGTTTTTGTGGATAACCAATTGATAAAAGGATGAAGTTGAATAGTTAAGTTGAGAATGTGAGATTATTATATAGACATTTTTAGTCTTTTGTCATACATTTTGTATGGTTTGAGGTTAGAAAAGTTGTAAGTGAAGTTGAATTGAAAATTTGAGATGCATGTTGTTTTTGTTGGTGAGTATTTGTTGAATCATGAAATTGACAATGGCCAACTACAATATTTGCCTATCCTTATCCAAGTAGCGAATCAAATAGCTAGGTAAACGGTATCTTTATGTTGGTGAATGTGACATTGTATATGTTCCTTCATTAACAAATAAATGTAAGTGAGGCCTATTAATTACCTATGAAAGTTTTATTGTTTCAATTCTAATACCAGAATATAGTCATATAGAAGATATGTTTGTGTATCAATGTATTGATCCAAGTTGTAAGAGATTTGGACCTCTTATGCACGTGGTGAAATTTAATCATTGACATTTTTATTCCCCGATAGAGATTAGTCGCCGCTAAATGATAGTAAAAATTTAATATTTATGATATGGTAACAAAAATATAGGTGCGTGTGACATGCACTTTGAATTTTTAGTAAGGTTTGTAATCCAATTTGATTTTTTTTCTTCCCCAAAATTGGGATAAAGCATGCAAAATCTATTCTATGTGTGAGAACTCCAAGTTCAAATTAAAATCAACTAGTGTAAGAATTTGAGTCTTCTTTTTTAATTGTTGTTTTATTAACAAATCAAAAGACGTGCTAACATAACAACACAATTACAATATACAAAAATTGATACACGCATACATAATAAAAAAAAAAATTATAACATTGAAGAGGATATAAGATGAATTCTCCTCTCTCAACTGACTTTTATTTATACATAGAAGTCGATGATCAAAATCTTAAATTATTTTCTCCTCCATTCTCGCCAATTCTTTTGTCGTTCTCACCTTTGCTTTGATGCCATCCGCTCTCATCATTTTCGCCCTTTCTCCTCCTTTTGTATCGACCTTTCTCACCGTTCATCTTCACTTTGCTTCTCTTAACACAACGCTGCAAGGAAAGGACCAAAGTAGATAGTTTTTATTTTAATTGCAGCGAATTCTTTGGGGGTGAAGACGTGGACACGACCGTGGTCGTTGAACAGATCTAGCATTATTGGCTTGTTTGATAATTTTTTATGCTTGAACTCCATACTAGAATCCAAAGATCAAAACTGTGTTGAGATGCACAAAAATATTCTCAACGCTAAACATCTTAAGATCTCGAGCGTGCCATAAACACAACTAACGGAAATTCAAAGTAAATGAAGAAATTTTGATATACAACCAAGACGCCTAAAAAATTTATTTTTTATTTTGACAGGAAAGGAATTTCATTGATGACGACAACATTGCCTTCCCAAGACTTACATCCAACAGAAAGTGCTAAACCAACAAGGCTATGAGCAACATCATTACAATCTCTTTTAACAAATCTAACACTAGCATTCTCTAGCCTTGCAAGAATTTCTAAACAATGCAAGACTAAATTAGCATTAGCAGCAGGTTTTGTAATACCATACACACACTTCACTATTGTTTCAGCATCCAATACAATGATTAGGTTTCTCAGATGTTGATGATAAGCCCGCATCAAGCACCAAGGCAGTCCCAAGTGGTCTCTAGCAATCAATCTCCAACCTGTAATTCCATTTGGGAAGCAGCCTGCATCTACACATCGGAGGCGGAGACAACTTATCTAGTTTGTGCAGCCTGCATCTGCATTGCTTAATGTTAGCTATGTTGATGCTGCGCTACCATTATAGGGTCAAAGAATCATCCCTTGAAAACACAAGCATTTCTTTTTTGCCACAGTTTCCATAAGGTGATGCTGAATAATTTTGTTGAGCAAAATATGTTGCAAGCAGCCAATGCATGAGATATAGCATTAAAAATCCCAAGTATTCCCAACCTTATAACATCACCTAATACATTGATTAAGGGTGAAAATTGAGATATATAGTCAAAATGGCTTGTTTGATATACCACATACCACAATTATAACATTTGTAACTCAATAACAAAATATTGATTAAGGCCTTAAGGGTAAAAATTGTTTCATCAGAAAGTATTTATTGTATTGTTTATGTTTTCATATTATTGAATACAGTAACTTACAAATGTTTTACTTCAGAATGTACATGCCTTTGAAAATATATTTCATCCATACCAACTTATCTCAACCATTTGTAAAACAATTTTACACATGTATCTAATAATGACGGCATGTTCATCTTACTCTTGTAAATTAATCTTTAATTAATTAATACCTAATATAGAAGTGAAAAAAATGTTGAGTTTACAATAGAAACCCTCTGCTGATTCAATTAAAAACAATAAGTAACAAAACTAAAAAGTTAATTAATTAACTATAAATTATTTATCCATCAACGTAATAAAACAATAAAACAAATACTAATAGGAGTAGTTCAAAAGAATTGCCTAGACAAAAATAAAATTACAAAACGCCTCAGAAAGACAATGTGACCCAAAAAGCCACAGCACCACACAAAATAACTGGAGCCCTGAGATTTGACATTGAACCCGAATCATCGCCAATAGGACCCGGTGATGTCTCCGGCGAAGAACTCGACGGTGCAGTTCCAACAGGCGGTGATTTGGTTGACGGAAGTGTCGCCGGTGAATCTGCCGGAGTAGCCGAACTTGAAGAGATTCCCGGAGAAGAAGCCTCTGGTGGAGAAGAAACAGATGGACCCTCTGTCACTGATGGAGCCCCGACCGGACTACTCACCGGAGACACCGCTGCCGTTGGTGGAGGAGTTGCTGTTGCCGGGGATTGAACCGGTGGCGAAGACACATTGTTGGATGGACTGATTGCCGGAGAAACCGAAGACGGCGGCTGAACGACCGGAGACTTCGCCGGTGGTGCTGTTGCCGGCGGTGGTGTAGACCCAGATGGAGAAATCGTCGGAGTTTGTGAAGGCGGAGATAAAGTTGGAGACTTTGCAGGGGATGATTTAGAAACTGCCGGAGACTGTGCCGGAGAAATTGAAACCGAAGACGGTGGTTTCGCCGGCGGCTGTGAAACCGATGACTTAGGGGAAGAAGCCGGAGCATTGTCTGCACGAACCAAAATCAAAGATGTGAAGAACATAGAAAGTACAAACAATGAAAAAAACTTATTCATTTTCGAAGCTTTTTTGAGGATTTGGAAAGTACGAGGAAAAATGAAACAATGTGGGAAAATTTGTAGTTAACAACGTTGGAAATCTAAGTGGTCGTGTTTGTGTTGTGGCAAAGTGTGTCTGTTGAAACTTGAAACGTTTGGTGTTGGAAATTTATAGCAGTTTGGGAGCGTTAGGGAAACTAAAATGTAACCGTTGCAATGGTTCACATGTTATTATGGCCAGTAAAGTAGCCGTTGATTGTTTGGTTTCATTGGACCGATCTGACATGTTTTGTTTGCATTCTTCATTGGGAGATAAAACAGATTAAACTATAAGTTTGGAATAGATTTATGTTGTTTAATTCAATATATTTGTTACTATTTTTCTTTGATCTTTGGGGTTGGGGAAAGTAAAAATACTATTTTGGGTTAACAGATTGTTACTCCTTGCAAAGTATATTTTTTTGAACTTTTTAAATCGATTAAACAGAATAATCGATGTAAATCCGTCAAAAAAAAAATAATCGATGTAAAAAGTGCATTCCGAGAGGAAAAAAAAAAAACTTTACTTTGTAAGAGAGAAATCTTCAAAAAGTAATTAGCAGAGAAGTAACACAAAATACGGTCACTTAGCAGAGGGTAACAACCTATTAACCCTACTATTTTGTTGGGGTTTAAGATGAAGGGTTATGCGAGATTTATATTATAGTTTTGAAATAAATATATTATATAAAAGGGTTGCTAACATATTCTCACATTTCGTTGTATGTTTACTTAAAAATTAATTATATATTTACGAACCAACATAAGTTATAAAGTTAGTTTTGTAAATTTAGTAAACGTCTCATAATTAATAACTAACATTTTTAATTATGGTTTTCTATTGCGGTCATGAAAAAAAAACACTCACTTATCATTACTTAAACCAATTTTTATTAAAAGGGTAGTTTTTTAAGTTTCATTTAATCATAGTGGGTTAACGCCACTTAATTTTTCTTATAGAATAAATTCACGAAAAATACATATTGGTTAATCTAGTATGAATAATAATTATTAAATTGGGGTAATAAATATTAATATGCAAAGAACGCGTACACTTTTTTAAAGTATATAATGTCACGCCTAATTTGAGAAAAAATTAATCTATATATATGTTTTTTATTAAAAATAATTACCTACGATTTTACCTTCAAAAATATTTTAAAGTATCTTGTAGATTGATTTGTAAAAAAATCCACAAGAAACATTATATTTTTTTATATTAAGGGTGCGTTTGTTATAGATTAAAAAAATAGTGATTTTGATCTCATTTTTATATGTATTCGTTCTTTGCCGTTCAAAAAAAATAATTGATTTTGCCACTGAATAATGTAGAGATTGATTTTTAGAGATTTTATAGAGAAGTTGAATTTACTTTGTGTTTGTTTATTGTAATAAAAATTACTTTTTTTATTAAAATAATCTTTAGTTTGTTTGGATACGACATGGAAAAATAATTTTTTTTTAATTACAAAATAACATCCACCTTTTAACATTTATTTTCTCTCTCCTCTAAAAAACATTTATTATTTGAGAAGTTACTCTTGACAGCTTCTCATTTTTAGTTGTTTTCTAATTATTTTTAGATTTTTATTATTTAAAAAAGCTATAACAAACAGATGCACTATTTATAAAAGTGATTATTTTTATAAAAAAGTGATTGTTTTCTAAAAAAAAATCTATAATAAACGGCCTCTAAAATGGTTTCTGACATATTATTTCGAAGGTAAATTCGTAGGAAAAATAACGTAAATTCGTAAGAAATAAATTATATATTTTAAAGTTTTCTATGGATTATTTTGAAGGTAAATTCGTAGGAAAGTCAACGTAAATCTATAGGAAATAAAATATATATTTTATGGGAGAGGTCAACCCCTTAAATGGATCTCTGTTACCTCGAGGGGATTAGGCTCTACAGTTGTGCGCGGAGGATACTTTTGGTTTACCAAAAAATAATATATTTTAAATTTTCCTACGAATTTGTTTGTAAAAAAAATCTACAAGAAACATTATATTTAGCTGCGGATTTTTCCAAAGGTAAATCTGTAGGACATAATTACGATTTTCGTAGGAAACAAGGTTAATCATTAAAAATAGTTTCCCAATTTTCCTACATATTTACTTTTGAAAACCAGAGAATCTTGCAAATTTTATTTTGAAAAATTCGCATATTGAATATTAAATTTACATAAACTTTTTTAGTTGGTAATTTGTTTGAGTGACGATAGAGATTATTATTGTGATGTTTAAAGGTGGTCTCTTGTTGCATTTACATTGGGTTTTTTGTATATAATTGTATTATAATTCCCCATTAATTAAAAATTAATTTTAGCATGTGTCTATAAAATATTTACTAAAATTAAGGAAACATATTTTTAATATTTTATTTTATTTTAAAAATAGAATGAAATACAATTTATAAATTTATCCTTTTATTCAAATTGATTTATATAAATAGAGATGGATGTTTGATAAATATATAGCGGGAGTTGACTTGATAACATAGTTTCACGTGTTTTTAGGTTAGAGTATGTTAGCAAGCCCCATTATGTAAATATGCATTTTTTAAAATTAGTGACATCATTTCAGTATTTATTTATATACTAAAATTATAGTATTTGTAATGTCCATTTATTTTTAAAAATATAGAGGATTTCTACTATGTACATAGTATCTAAACGTAAAAATTTAACATTTAATAATATTCAAAAATTAATTTTTCAAAAATTAAATGTACAAGTTTTAAGAATTTTTTATGTATTTGACTTTTAAGATACATTGAATAGGTTAGGGTTAAATATATGTTTTTGGTCTCTTCATTTTGCTTGTTTTTTAACCATAATCACTACATATCAAAAAATATATTTAAAAACCTTATAATTTACTCCCGTTATCAAATCCAACTACTTTGTTTTCTAGACGGAAAGCTGGTGGGGCAAACAGGTTGACCCGATAATATATGTTTTTAGACTCTACATTTTACTTTTTAAAATAGTCCATATATTTTAAAAATGTTTTAAAAATCCCACAGTTTACTATTATTACAAAATTTAATCACTTTGTTTGTTTTCTAGACGAAAAGTTATATGACACATAGTTGACCTGATTTTTAATTGAGCTAACAAATGATGTGATGACATGTGTCAATATAGGTGATATTTTTTATTATTAAAGGGGAAAAAACTAATTAATTGTAATAAACAAACAATTTTAATATTTTTTAGATTAGAAGAAAGGATAAAAATTTGGGTGGTTATGCTCTCGACGGCTAAGGCTAGTTTATGCCGACGGAAAATGAAGGAAGTTTGGAACGTTAAAATGTGTCCTTTTGTAATTGTCGCTGTAACTTCCACCACAAAGAGACAATATTTTAAATTATAATTTACTTAGCATATGACTAATTTGTTTAATTATATGATTTTTAGTTACTAACAATAATATTTAGAAACACTTTGAATTAGTTATTAATTTTTCAAGGCAAACAAGTAGAAAATCACTCACATTGAATTCTTAACATTATTACTACCTATAAGAATGTCTTTGGACAACAGGTCAATGTCAACAAATCAGAAATTATGTTTAGTAAATATGTCCAGAATAATGTGAAAGAAACCATCCAGAAAATCCTACATATGCAGTGGGTAGCTCATTTCTCTAAGTACCTAGAGATGCCCACCCACATTGGTAGATCAAAGAACCAAGATTTTCAAATCCTTTTAGACACACTACAAAAAAACTGGAAAATAGCGACAGTTGGATTGAGTATACGGCGGCAGTTATAACCGCCGCTAAACATTTAGTGGCGGTTATAACTGTCGCCGCATACTCAATTCAACCGCCGCTGTTTTGCAGTTTTTTTGTAGTGACAAGGTGTGGAGGTTGGAAGGAAAACAATTCCGTTGTTGGGAGGGGTACTTTAATTAAAGCGGTTGTTCAAGTCATCCCAACGTATATCATGAGTAACTACCTTCTGCCAAAAGGATTATGTTACCGTCTGAAAAGTTTAATTAGCATATTTTGGCGGGGCGGTGTTTACACTGAATTTTGGTAAAAAAATCGCTAGTTTAGGTTTAATTGCTTGAAAGATCAACTAGTAAATCTTGGGACATACTTTATGCATGAATTTCCAGAAAGTATGAATATTCATAGTTTTATTTGAAATTTGATAACGAAAATACTTTGTAAAATCGAACTTTGCAGAAAATGACAAAAGAACAATTTCATTCGACAGAATGAAACAATGAATAAATGCATAGAATCTTAAAGAATGAACAATAAGACTTGGCAAAAATTGTAAATTTGCATTAAAATGTAAAAAAGTTTACAATAGAAGGTGCGTAGTATCATACATTTTCCTTTCGACACTCAACTTTCTCGATAGCGTGAGCATTGTGAGTTTTCTAGGATTTATGTATATCAATTTTGTGACCTATTTTTCGTCAGAAAAACTAATATATATATATATATATATATATAGGGGAGGGATCAAATTACACCAGTGTAATTTTAAAAAAGTTACACTCATTTATATTCATTGATTTTATTTTAATCTAATGGTATTATTCAGTCACTTATAAAATCACACATTTCCATTTATAAATTAAAGAATCTCTTATTTTTCTTTTTCTTTCTTTCTTACCTTCCTTTTTTTTGCCATATTGATATCTCTTGACTTTATTATTGTTTGTTAATCTGCACAACTTTTTTTTTTTTATAAACTATTTGTACAACTTACAACAAGAACACAACCATGCCAAGTCCACTGTAGATAGGGTATAGAATTTCTTATGCAATGTACACTATATTGCTTTTTTAAAATGCTTATCTAATTGTTTGTCAAAAAAAATATACTTATCTAATTTTATGATTTTGTTTATAACTAAGACATCAACATCTTCTCAAAAAAAAAAGACATCAACATTAAAAAAATTCTAATAAAACAACTTAAATATTGTAACCGAACTAAAAAAAACAAAAAGCATTCTAATTAAAATTGTTTCAGACAATTTTAATGTATATTGCTATGGTTTTGCCTCATATTATGATTCTATAATGCTATTCAAACAAAAATAATAATTACAATTTATTAATGCAAAAAAGGAAGGTAAGAAAATAAAAATGGAGAATCTTTAATTAATTAATGGAGTCATATGAATCTATAAATGACTCTTTATTTAATAGCCGTTAGATTAAAATAAAATCAAAGGATATTAATGAGTGTAACATTTTTAAAGTTACACTGGTGTAATTTGATCCCTCCCCATATATATATATATATATATATAGGACATATCCTATGAGAATGGTAACTTTATATGAAAATGATGAAAATAAATCAAAGCCATTGGATTAAAACAAATGGTTGAGATTAAACCAAACATTTTATTTTGTCATGTGAAGTCTCGTTGATACATTATATCTTTTCTCTCTCTACGTCTCCTTCACTTCTCAACGTGGCCGCCGCCTCTCGCCTCGGCTTTCCACAACCGCCACCGAATCGCCGTTGTTAGTCCTCCCAATCGTTGAATCATCGTCGTTTCCTTGCCACAACCTTCTAATATCTCTGTTGAAACTTGAGACCATTCTTGAATTTCTCCGTTTGCACAAGAAGCAATTTTAAATATAGGGTAATTCATATACAAGATAGATGTGTTTTAAGTTTTCTTCAGATTCCAATTCCAACAAGAATTTACCTTACAGCCAAATTGGATTGTGCTAAATTTTAATCTAAAGACGGCAACATCATCAACAATATTCAATAGTGATGGTTGGGTTTAAGAATGAAACTCCATTCTGAAATTTTTCTCTTCTTTCCTATTCATTATAATTTTATTTTATTTTTGCTTTTGTTTAAAATTGAAACCCAGAACATTAAAAGGATAGAAGAATTCAACTATTTCATCGTTACATGTTGTAATAGGAGCTTTAGGTTGTTTCCAGCAGAACGGTTCATGAGTGAGAGAGAAAGGGTGCAAGCACCGATGGAAAAAGAAAAGATGCAGGAAGGGAGAAACAAAGCACGTGATTGAATTTCTAAAGTCACATGACTCACTTAAATGATATGTTTTAATCTTAGTCTTTTATTTGAATCCAATGGTTATTATTTATCCTCATATTCTCATATAAGGATGTCATTCTCATATGATACATACACTATACATATATATAGGTGAAGGTGATACAACCGCTAATAACGTTCCAACGCTGATACTCAGACATGTGTCCTTGGCTGCATGTTTCCCAATATTTGAACTTGTGAAACTAGCAAAGTCGAACCACACAATGCAATAATCCTTGAAAATATACCAAGCCCACAAAGCAGAGTGTCCCGATATAATGTATGATCTTCTGCTT
This sequence comes from Trifolium fragiferum, assembly GCA_954870985.1. Taxonomy (NCBI): domain Eukaryota; kingdom Viridiplantae; phylum Streptophyta; class Magnoliopsida; order Fabales; family Fabaceae; genus Trifolium; species Trifolium fragiferum. The sequence continues at coordinate 9,182,987 of OX940794.1, forward strand.
GACAAAAGAATTATTCTTACTCGACAAGGGAAGGCATGTGTCGAACTCGACGCACATGGCAATGTGAAAAATACTTCAAAATCAATATTTCTTAAGAGAATCACTATTATTCTTGAACACAATACCCTCAACCTTCAATTAAAGGGAAATTCAAGTAAGACTTCTCTTGTTCTTGAATACATTATCCATCACCTTCATTACGTGGAAATAAACCAGTTCTCAGGAAAAGTCAACACACTCTTTAATAAGAGTTAATGTTAGATTCTTATAAATCTGAGCCAGTCGAAAATACAGGCTAACAGGCGGTAATGTGGACAAGCGCAAGATACATTGGGTTAATTGGAAAAAGACTTACAGAGCAAAAAAAAAAAAATACCTAGAATGGGCTTTAGGGATATTAAAACTTTCAATGAAGCTCTTCTAGCGAAACTACTTCTTGGGTGGCTAGAATTTTTAAAGCAACATACTACCCTAAGTGTGGTTTTCTTCATACTAACCAGTCTCAGAACAGGAGTTATTCCTAACAAACCATACACAAAGCTTGTTTGATTCTCAAGAAGGGCTGCTATTGGAATGTGGGAAATGGAAATATCACAAATATATGGGAGGATAGATGGATTAACCCTCTAGGAACGTCTTATGGAGTGAAAAAAAACCCGACAATACCCTTTTTCAAAAGGTGTATGAGTCAATGGATGATCGAAGTGTTTGCTGGAAGGAACAGATTATACACCAGGTTTTGTCCCTAAAGAACCAACACATATATGTACCCTTCATCTAACAAACTTTGACCAAGAGGATTTCATCAGTTGGCAAGGAACTAGGGATGATAATTACTCTGTAAAATCAGGATATCAAGCTATTATGGAATGAAATAATGGTACCCCGAACCAATCAGCTAGTACCCACTATGGTGATGAACCAAGATAGAACCTACTTTGGAAACTCCTTGTTCCCCTAAAACAAATTCACCTTATTTGGCGTATTCTAAACAATGCTATACCGATTAAGGAAAAGCTCTTGAGTAAGGGGTCAAGTGTCACCCATCATGCAATGCATGTAATGCTAAATGAAAACCATTAACCACATCTTTCTGGAGTGTGAGTGGGCAAAGCAATTTTGGTTTGCCTCACCCCTTACTAGAGAACATGCAGATAAAAAAAAATCATATTGATTTGATTACATGATGCAAGTATCCAAAATGGATGACATACAAATTATGTTAACCATTATCCACAACATTTAGATTGCAAAAATGAAAGAGTGTTTAATGGTAAGAACATATCCCTTACTGATATGGTGAATCGAGCTCCGAAGAACCTCATAGAGTACCAAATGAATCAAGTCGTTAAATCCCCAAAAGCCCAATTGAACTTTGAGAAAAGTCGTCACAACATTTGTTGGAGTCCCCTTCCCAAGGGGTCCTAAAACTCAATTTGGATGCTCACTCCTTAAGTGATGTCCATTGGGGGTTTAGGAATGGTCATGCGCAGGGACGACAAAAGTTGCGTTGGAGCGGTGACTCGGGTTCAAAAGGGCAACAATTGTGCTTTACACGGTGAAGCTATGAGGCTCCAAGAAGCGTTGAAGTTGGTGACCAGATGGAACCTCCACACAACCATTATTGAGATGGATTCTAGCGCCATAATTGAAGCAACTAGGAGTAAGAAATTTCTCATAACTCATTATGGAAAAGATGTTCTTCGGTGTGCCAAAACCCTAAAGGAGCACAACAAGATTTTTATCAATTAGGTGTAGAGCTGTAAAAATGGGTCGGGCTATCGAGTCGGCCCATTAGCCCTATAGTTTTACACGGGCCGGGCTTTTAAAAAAAGTTGATCGGGCCTTCAGGGCCTATATTTTTAATGGGCCGTTATGGGCCGGCCCCACGGGCTTTTGGGCCGGCCCTTTAAAGAGTTAAAAAAAGTATTTTTAAAAAAATTCTAAAAATAATTTTAGCTAAAAATAAGGAGTTTTAGTTACCATTAAATCTTTAGATGATTAAGTAACAAAAGATGAGATTTGTTAGTTAGGAGATAATTATTAAACCAAGTTTGTTGTTTTTTTAAGATTAAACCAAGTTTGTTATGATTATCTTTATTTGGAAAAAACTAATAACAACTTAATCAATCATTATAAATAGTTTTATTGTCCATTCAATTTATTTTGTAAAAAAAAATTGTCAATAAAAAAGAAGAAAGTTTGACGGGTCGGCCCATCAGATCATGTAGGCCTTTGCTTATTGGGCTGGGCTTAACGGACCGAGCCATGAGACTTAATGGGCCGGCCCACTGAAGCCCCTTTATATGGCATGACCTCCGGGCCGAGGCGGGCCGGAGCTCTAATTAGGTGAGTCCAATAGCAAATAGATCTCAAATTACCTTTTTTTTTTTTGTATCTTCCACCATATCCAAAAAGATATGGCCTTCTCTAAGAGCTAATAAAATTTCCAAGGTTTTATTAAAAAAAAAGATAAATAATTAAAATAAAAACCTTAATTGTACATTTACATAAAATATAGATAGAAAATAATCAAATAGTAAATAATCGTTAGTTGGTCTAGTGGTGATTGACGTTAAACTTGGTAGGGAGGATCATTGTTCGATCCTCCACAACTGCGATCGAGAAGGCGCTGGAACCTCTTGATGATAGGACAACCAGATTAGGCGGTCCTGTAGGCTAGATACTGATGGTGAAGAAAAAAAAACCAAGTAGTTGGATGCAAATGAGTTTTTGACAGTTCAGTGAACCGAATACTAGTGGTAAAAGAAAATAAAATTGTTTGCTGCAAATGAGTTTTAATTAAGGTCAAATTGTTTTAGTAGAACCTAATTTTGGTTTTTGATAAACTTCACTAACATTCTTGCCGATCTTTAAATTATCAGTGTCCCATTTTATTCTAAAAAATATGAGCGGTCAAATAAAAAATATTTGATGAGAAAATTTTATATATTTTTTAACCCTCTAGCTCCTAAGAGAAGAGAGCTCTAGTAGTCCAAAGTTTGACCACGGGGTAAGTAAAGCCTAACTAAAAATTGTTCTACTCATAAATTGAACTCGAGTTCTCCCGAAATTCGTCCTTTGGAGAAAATTATATTTAATGATTTACAAAATTATTTGGAACTTTTGAATGAATTTTTGGTCAAAGAAAAACTTTACTTTTTCTTTTCTTTCTATTAATGTGTTTTTTGTTTGTTGGTTGATATATTCGCATTTTTTTCCTTTTTGACCGAATATATTTATATTATTTGTCGTGTGATAAATAAATACTCCCTTTGATTATTAATATAAGAGAAATTTTACTTTTTAGATTCATAGAGTAATTGATGTATTTGGTCTATAAAACGGACCAAATACATTAATCTTTCAATGAATCTAAAAAGTAAAAGTTTTTTTATACGAGAGATTATAATTCCAAAGTTGAAATTTTCAAATAATTAATATTATATTAATAAATATTAAGTCTACAACTGAGCATTGAAATATTCTATAAATACAGTAGTTGGAATTTCCTCTTTCACAATTGAGTATATAGATATTGGATTTGATTTGATATCCATCGAAGTATTACTATCAATCATGGTGCATGGAGCTTCAACAGCTCCAATGAACCTAAACAATGATACTATTGTGCCCCAAGTAGCTACGCAAGGTAAAAATATCTTGCCGGAGAAAAATGTAACAGAAATTATGAGAAAGGGTTTACCAAAAAACGCAAAAATCTCTGATGGTGCAAAGAAGATGGTCGACCAATGCACATCAAAGTTCATACAGTGGGTAACCAAAAAAGCCAATCAGCGTTGCCAAAGCGAGTCAAGAACAAAGCTAGGTGCAGATGACCTATTGTGGGCTTTGGAAAGTATAGGTTATCATAATTATTTTAGATGTCTCAACATTTATCTTAATCGCTATCGTTATAATAGTCAGATAGAGTCGATGCAACTATTTGGTGAGAATCCTAATTCCACCTTATCAACTTCTGAGATAACTCATCCCTCCTCACCACCACCACCAAATCCAATTTTTGAAATGGTTGAAGCAATGAAGATGGATGATTTTTGGGCTGAATTGGATAATAAGAGTTCCAATTCCTCAAACAATACTTCGACCGCCTTTAATCCTTATACTTAATGCTTTGATGGCATACTTGATTAAAGCGATAATAAAATGAATGCATAAGGTTTTGCTAAAACAATGATTTTAGCATAAGCAAGAAATAACATGTAAAATGTTGTTTGTCGGAAAAATAATGTAATATGTTGTGTCGGTGTTTAAACTTGCTTATTTTATTATTATTATTATTATTAACTAGCGTCCAGACGGGCACGGTCCGCTCTTTTTTATTTTTCTATCGTTTCATGCCCTTTTGTGTAATACGCACTTTCTATTATGCCAATTTATATGTTGAAGATTTTATAAATTTTGCATACATTTTTTTAATGAATAGTTGACTTTTGAAAACAACAAATTAAGTCACACGTGAAATCCAATGTAAAAATCCCTTAAGTGACAATATGAATATTTAAGTTTTAAAAAACTTCAAATTAACTGACATGTTAATATTTACAAATGCAAAACTCAAATAATCAATTTAATAAAAATATATGTATGCTATGTGTGGTAAAAACGAAAATGGACCATAATCAATATGAATACCCAAAATACTAATTACATTGCGTATTATTAATTACATTATAGATCATAGATGAAACCTATGGCCTTGGATATCAGTGCCGCAACGGTTCTATGATATTCCATTTCATATGATTTCTATATTTTCTTGTGGAAGTTAGTTCTGTAGTTTTGGTGAAGGGAACAATTATTCCTTTCTTTTAAGTGGTTATTTCATATGTAGATTACCAAAATATATGCAGTTAGTTATTAAACTTGAAAGGAAGTGAAGGATAATTTTGAAATAAAAATAGGCTAATCCAAAACAATATTTTTCCTTTATATATTGTTATAGAAGATATTATCCTTTTTAGCCTTTCAAAAAAAAAAAATCACACTAAAAACCCCTTAAGTGAAAAACATCAAACCAACTAACATATGATATTCTCAAATGCAAAACCAAAATAATCAAACTAAACCTTAAAAAAAAATCAATAATAAGAATGAACAAAAACACCGATCTTGTATGTTATTGTTCTCCAACTGAAGTTAATATTTCTACTTCTATTACGATTGTGTGCTTCTTGTTTGACCGGTTCAATAAGGTGTGTGTAATCCTTGCATCCATCAAAAGTAAGATTAATAACCAATGAATATAATCAGAGAAAATAATAAAAGTTTGAATAGAACATATATAAAAAAATTAGAATAAAAAACCGAGAATCGGTGTCCGATTGTGTTCTTTTTCTTTATGCTTTCTCACACTTAATTAATCTCATTGCAAAGTATCATAAGAGAAAGAAAAAAAACGCATGAAGCAAAATAATTAACATTCAAATAAGGTTTTGTCAAAAAAAAAAACATTCATAGAAGGCAAAATGTTTATATTAATGTCTATGATGTAACCACAGGTAAAAAAAAAAATTATAAGCAAAGAAGGATGTCCCTAATCTCCGTGAATTTGTGGTGAAAACATTCCAAATATATATAATCCAATAAATAAATGATGATAAAAAACCTAACAAAAAAAAATTATGATAAAAAAATAATTAATGCGCCAAATTCGTAAAAATTAAAAGATAAAATATCTCCATTTTCTATGTATTCAATTGCTGCTTCTGTAACCAAAAATAAAAAATCGCTACTTCAATTCAATTAGTAAAAAATAAAACTTGATTATATCATTTATAAATCTTTGATTGTTTTCTAAAATTTTATACACTTCTAAATTCAATCAAAAGTAGAATCCATTTCATTGACATACTCTATAAGATGTTGATTCAATCTTCATCTATCAAACGTAATAGCAAAACCTTATAAATGAAGCAATGTAACCAATAAGACTCTACCAAACATGAAATGTGATCATTGCACGGTAGTAACAATTGAAACAATGAATGAGTATATTTTCCTAACATTCTCAAACTTCAAATAATAATAAAATATCCCAAATAATCAGTATATGCATGGTTGAAGCCATTTGAACACTTCTATAAAAAGAGGAAAAAAATTGGGAACCAATATTAATGACCAATAGAAATGACATAAAAAAATGGAACAAACATTAATGAACAACACAAATGATGAACGGTAACAAAGAAAAAATAACAATTGATGAAGAACCAAAGAGAGAGGGAGGGAGTGGGAGAAAAAAAAATGATGGATGAGAAACAAAAACAGTAGAAAGATGAACGGAAAAAAAGTATACATAGCGGTTGGTGTATAATTATGGAATTAGGCTTAAATAAGAAAAAAAACCGACGGGAAGTTATATTATTGATATCAAGGGTATATTTGGAAGGAAAAATAGGCTACACCAAAACCAAGTTTTGTCTTTATTTATTAGTATAGATAATTGTATTCCATTAAAATAATAATTTATGATGAATAATTGATTTAGATATGAAAATATTTTTATTTTAGTCCATGTATATATATAACATTTTGATTTTGATTGTTTATGTTTTATTTTAACCCTTACAAAATTTTGTTGATGTTTAAATTAGTCCTTATAATAATATTTATTTTAGTCTTTATTTTATTTTTTTTTGGTAGATATTTTAGTCTTTATTTTAAAAGACTAAAATAAAATATTTTACATATTACATAAACCAATTTCAATATTAATCAATTTTGAAGAAACAAAACAACAGATAACAAAAAATTACACAAACACAGTAACATGAGTATGAGCAACCTTAAAAAAATGAAATGACATAGACTTAGGATTAGATGAGTGGACAACTTCTCACGTTAGGGTTTGCTTTTCTTCTATTGTGTTCTTTCTTCTGACTCTTCTCTTTCTATTTTTCTAAGATCTCTTTCTCAAACCCTTATATACGCTGTCGTTTCGATCCCCAATTTCACCCAAACCCTAAAAATCAAAATTCGTTTTTTATTTATTTTTATTTTGGGAATTAATGGATGAAGCTGGTGAGAGCGGAGATCCTATGGATCAGTTTCACCGTAACGAAGCTATATCTGCTGTAGCTGACGATGGTTTTTTAGCCGAAGAAGATGACGATTACGAAGATCTTTACAACGATGTTAATGTTGGTGAGGGTTTTCTTCAATCGTTAAGAAAAAATGAAGATTCAGGTGTTAGAAATGATGTTGGTGATGATAAGAAGGTTCAATCGGGTTCTGTTGTTCAGGATCCGAGTGGGGTTTCGATCATACCTGGTGTCGGTGGTGATGGAGCTACCGGTACTGTTGTTGGTGGTGATGAATCTAGGGTTTCTGGGTTTCAGAATCAAGGGTTTAGAGGGAGTAATTCTGGAGTTGGATCGGGAAGTGGTGGTGGTGGTGGTGGAATTAGGGTTGAGTTAGGTCAAGCATCTGGGAAAATGAGTGAAATTGAAGACCAAAGGGGGAATGATGGTGTTGGTGTGCAGCAGGGGATTGGACTGCAACAGCAGCAACAACATGGTGGTGTTGTTGGAAATGAAGGTTTGGTGAGACAAGTTCAACAAGGTGTTGGTGTTGTTGGAGGGGGGAATCTTAACAGGGTTGGAGGAAATGGAGCTGGGAATAATGTGATTGCGATAAATAGTGTTAATCCTGGAGGAGGTGAAGGTGTAGGTGGTGTTGGTGGTGGTGGTGGAGGAGGAAGTACTGTGTTATTTGTGGGTGATTTGCACTGGTGGACTACTGATGCTGAGCTTGAGGCTGAGCTATGCAAGTATGGACAAGTGAAGGAGGTGAGGTTTTTCGATGAGAAAGCTAGTGGGAAATCCAAAGGGTATTGTCAGGTTGAATTTTATGAAGCATATGCTGCTACAGCTTGTAAGGAGGGGATGAATGGGCATTTGTTTAATGGGAGGCCGTGTGTTGTTGCTTTTGCATCGCCTTTTACTGTTAAGAAAATGGGAGAGGCTCAGAATAATAGGAATCAGCAGGTGAATCCAACTGCCGGTGGTGGGGTTAACCAGGGAAGGAGGGGGCCTGCTGATGTGGGGGCTAAGCCTGGTGGTAGTAACATTGCGACAGGTGGTAACTATCAAGGTGGAGATGGGAATAATAATAGAGGTTATGGAAGAGGTAATTGGGGGAGAGGGAACAATCCTGGCATGGGGAATAGAGGACCTGTTAATCCGATGAGGAATAGGGGTGGTGGGATGGGTGGTAGAGGTATAATGGGTAATGGTGGCAATGGATTTGGACAGGGTATGGGTGCTGCCCCGCCGATGATGCATCCTCAGTCAATGATGAATCAGGGTTTTGATCCTGCATTTGGCGGTCCCATGGGTAGAATGGGAAATTTTGGAGGCTATCCTGGTGGTCCGGCGCCTCCGTTTTCAGGAATTTTGCCCTCATTTCCTGGTGTTGGAGGTGTTGGTTTGCCTGGAGTAGCACCTCATGTTAATCCCGCCTTTTTTGGAAGAGGGATGCCTGTGAATGGAATGGGGATGATGCCAACAGCGGGTATGGACGGTCCTAATATGGGAATGTGGCCGGATCCAAATATGGGCGGATGGGGTGGTGAGGAACCTGGTGGTGGCAGGGCTGGTGAGTCAAGTTATGGGGAGGAAGCTGCATCAGAGCATCAGTATGGTGAAGTGAGTCATGATAGACCTGGGTGGCAGAATAATATGAGGGAAAAAGATAGAGGTTCCGAAAGGGACTGGTCCGGTTCTTCTGAGCGAAGGTATAGGGATGATAGAGATCAAGGTTATGAGAGAGACGCACCTAGAGAAAAAGATGCCGGACATGATCCTGAATGGCCAGAAAGAAAGCATCGTGATGATAGAGAGGTGGTTCGAGAACGGTCTCGTGACCGTGACCGTGGTCGGGAAAAGTCTCGAGATCGTGAGCGTGAAAGGGGTGATCGTGATCGTGAGAGGGAGAGATACAGGGAAGATAGGGGAGACAGATATGCTGATCATCATAGGTACAGAGACCGCGAACCAGAGCATGAGGAGGAGTGGGAGCGGGGGCGATCGTCTAGAACTCACAGCAAATCACGATTATCACAGGACGAGGAACACCATTCTAGGTCAAAAGATGCTGATTATGGAAAGAGGAGGCGTTTGACCTCTGAGTAATACTTTCCCTCGAGGGAGAGAAGAATAGTTACTGAAAAAGCAGGATTTGTCATGGTTGTTTGGGTTTTCTGTTGGTGCTCCTCTGGCCCTAGAAGTCGTTGAGCAGCTGTTTTATTTCATTCACTTGTTCCAGTTGCAACTTGTCAGGAGTGTGGTTCTGATTCCTGTGGAAATTGGTTAGTTTTGAGACTCCATTTTTTGCTTGCTTATATATGGTATATGTCTTTCTATTTATGTGTTTTGATACCTGTCTTTGTGCTTATTATGATATAAATAACGTAGCCTGCAATTTAATAGCTTGCCAATATTTTATTCTAGGTTAAATCCGAAATGAGTTTTTCGCAAGTATAATTGCATTGTAGTTTTTCATTTGTTCATGTCTGCTTTTCTTTAATCTAGAATCATCCTTGTTGAGTCAACCACTATTTTTTTTTTTTTGGTTTATTTTCATATATGTATATGTTAAAGGTTTACTTTCATGGTGTGATGGTGCTGTATTTTTATTTTGTCTTCCTTTGCTACGATGCCATGGTTGACTTGGAGAGTGAATATTAGTATTTTTCCTGATTTATTGAAGGGCAAGGATATCTTTTTGTTAATACCAGGTGACTGTTGGACTACTGATGTCTGGTAAAATTGAAATCCATAGCTCTGAATGCCCTCTTATAGAAAGTAGGATCATGCATTTATCACAGATTTTCCTTTCTTAATTAAGCAAACTAAAGGTATAATCTTGAGTCAGCTGTGTGTATGATCGTTCTAGTTATGTAATTTCTACACGTGGGGATGCTAGTACAGTGTTGTTAATAGCGGCATGTCAGAATGGCGTGGAGAATTTTGTGCTAGCCATTGTAGGCAGTTTGTGAAGCACCACCTGTCATGGCAGGGCGATGATTTTGACCATCCGCCATAAAATGCCACTTAACAACATTGTGCTGGTAATTTGTGGTAACAAGGTTGCCAGACAATTCATTACTGTTGTTATCTATCCCCCTGTATTAATTGCTCTCTCGAGAACTAAGCTTTGGACATGGATATGAAAAACGAGTTGTAAACATTATCTGCACACTTTCATGTCATTCATGCACATGCAAAAGATGTCAAGTACAGGAGGATGAGATGCTTGGGTTAGGGCCATTCCCAGATTATCTTTAATAAACAAAAACAAAATGAAATGCTTTTCCGGGGTCTAAAACAATTGAGTTGTAGTTGTCCAATGGTGTAGTTTGTTTGTGGTGTGTATGTTTTTCGGTTTACTTCCTCGCAATAAAATTAATTTGCTGTGCTATTTAATCCAAAATGATATTAAACCTGCTATTGCCTCTTTTTAATACCATCTGAAGTCCATCTGTTATTGTTATGGGCTTATATGTTATGTAGGGACAATTGTTTGAGAAAGGAAACTGTTCAATCAAACCACTAGGTTGCTTTGGGGATGAAGTGCCATCAATATTGGAAAGCCAAGTCATGACAATCCTTTTTCTTACATTGAGAAGTGGAACTTTTGCTATGAAGATATTCACTTATGATTTGAATTTATGTTTTTATTAGCTCTTGATTAAACCAATGTTGTTGATGTAATGGGCTTAACTTGTTGAGAAGTCTGAATGTTACAGACTATTTAGAACTTAATTGTTTGAATGATGTACTAGGATTTAGCAGAGGATGTTGATTATGTGCCGTTTTTTTATTGGCTCTTTGTTGTATCATATTTTCCCACATTCCAATTTTTTGTTTTCTCCCTAACAGTTAGTTAGTATACCGGTTGAGCATGCCAATTTTGTGTATAATGTAGAGAGCTAACCATTCAATTACTGTAATCATTCTAAGCTGGAGAATTGTATATATCACTTTTTCTTGTATATAATGATATGTACTTTCCTGATTACAGTCCATCTCCAGTTCTGTTATCTGCTTTTCTCTTGGTTACAACTGGTCAAATAATTCCAACTCTTGAGAGTCTTCAAATGCATAGATTTTTGGACAGAGTATATTGTTATTTACTTCTTTTTCCACCTTTTAGTTTTTGCTTTTGAATGTAGAGATTGAATGCATGTTTGAATTGACGGTAAGTTTGGCGAAGCGTTAATTGAATTATGGCGCCACCATGATTTGTCAAATTTATTGTCAATTGAAACATGCATGCATTGAATTTGATCTATAGTCTATTGAAATGTGACTTGTTAGTGTTTCTGCGGTTCTTTATATTTTTGTTTTGTTGCACTCTTCTATTAAGTAAATATGATCTATTTATTATGTTTCTTTATGTCACTGCTAACCTTTCTTTGCTCCCAAAATATGGATTGGATTTTCTCTACTAATAATTGTTGTTCCATGTTTGCAATGGTTTCTAATTGTTTTGCTAACATATCTTAATGGTTGGTTGTGTGTTTGAGTGGTATCTTTGTGGTGTTTACTAACAAATTTTCCTTATCTGGGCAGTGCTGCTCAACCGGTTGTTTTAGAAGATTACTATTTTCATATCCTAAATTTTGTTGGCTATTTATTTGAAATTAATTAAACGGCAAAATTTCCTAATATTTGCTACATTTACATGATCATTCAATAAAGTTGTAAATGCTTAGGGTTAAATGATATCATTTCTTGCATTGGTTGCTTTTGAATGACAATATATTTTGCACTCACATGTGAGTTTCAAGAGACGCACCTCTTGTTGATAGATTTAATCATAGATACCAATAAGATAGATCATTAGATTGGCTATTGTCATCAGCATGGCTTTCTATGGTGGCTGGAAGGTCAGCCTAAGTTAAATGATTATGGCTATCTTTGGTTGAGTGGTGGCAAATACTATATTCTTGCTCGGTTGTCGCACCGCGTTTACAAACAGACAATAAAATTGTGGTTATTTTGTTTTTTCGATCACGTCTGAGAAGTTTTTAACATGCATCATTGAGCAAAATAAAAGAAAACACCAACATCTAAATCTATACATTCCAAGGTTTTCTTTCGACTTAACATATTTCAAAAATTTAATACTCGAAACTTCAGTGGATAGCTACTTTTGTGCTCCAATTTATAAAGTCAAACGAATTAAATTCTTAAATTTTTAAAAATAACATATTAATATCTAAATTTTAAGAGTATCCATCAAAATAGTTCGTCTATCTTTTACTTTCATGTAACACTCTTAGCATTATCGACATTTTTTTAATATATATAGAGGGTCGAAGTCCAAAGAAGAGATCACAACTTAATCAAATGAGGAATTGAACTTCAGTTAAATCAACAAAGAAAATCGGACTAATGTGAATCAAATATCGTTCATAAATCATTATAGTACTACAAATTTCACAATCCATAGATGCTAAAGCATATGTAATGAAATTTAGCTTCATGGAACACATGACATAATTTCACTTTCCATTCCATTTCTAACCAACGAAAAATATGCTTCATCACCCTGCAACACTCCATTTCGACATGAAGCTCGACCCTACGATATCCCCAAGACCAATCCAACTCCAAACCAACCAAACCTTCCCATAACCTAAAAAGTTTTTTTTTTTTTTTTTTTACAGTCATAACCTAAAAAGTTAACTTTTTCTTATATATAAAATTAGAGGAAGTACAATTTTTCAAATAGTCAAAAGAACTGCATAACCACTCACCCAACATTACCGTGACTTTTGAACTCCCCATCGATATTTAAATTTAGTCTTTAATAATTCTTCGTCCCTCAATCTATCGAACTCCATACAACGTACATTCAGAGTCTTGTTTTGCTTAGCAAATAAAATGCATTATTTGATTAATTTAGAATTTTATTTTACGGGTCATCAATTTCCTTAAAAAAATAGTTTATGATTTTATTTTTTTAATCAACTACTAGTTTTTTTTGGATAATCATCTATTACTAGTTTATAATTACTTTGGTTTATAAAAATAAATAAATTATTATACTAGTTTATAATTTATATAAGATTATGTTTGTAAAATAAAATAAAATTAGATAAGATTATTACTCCTAGTAGAGACCACACTCTCTATTTTTCTCTCTCTTCGATACGCTCCGTTTTCATCCTCGTTTTCTTTTACTCACTTCAAACCCTAATTTGAACAAGAAAAAAAAAAGAGGGAAAGAAAGAAACCCTAGAATGGAAGAAGGCGGAGCCCACGGTGATACCGGGGACCAATTCCTCCGCAACGAAGCTATATCCGCCGTAGCCGACGACGGTTTCTTGGCTGAAGAAGACGAAGATTACGAGGATCTTTACAACGATGTTAATGTTGGTGAGGGTTTCCGTCAATCTTTGCAGAAAAATGAAGATTCAGAAGTTAAAACCGACAATTTTGAAGATAAGAAGCTTCCACCACCACCGCCACTTCCATTGCCACCGCCACCACTACTACAGCCACAGCTGACAGTTCAAAATACCGGTGGGGTTTCTTTACCTAGTGTGGGTGGGGTTTCTGGGTTTCAGAATCAAGGGTTTATAGGGAATGAGGTGGGTGTTCAAGGAGTTGGAAATAGGGTTGAATTAGGGCAGAAATCTGCTACATTGAGTGAGATTGAGGGACAAGGTGGTAATGCTGGTGTTGGTTTACAAAAGCAACCACTTGGTGTTGGTGGTTTTGCTGGGGGTGTTGGAAATGATGGATTGATGAGACAAGGACAAGCTGAAGGCGGAGGAGGAGGAAATGCTTTATTATTTGTGGGTGATTTGCACTGGTGGACTACTGATGCTGACCTTGAAGCTGAGCTTTGCAAGTATGGGCAAGTTAAGGATTTGAGGTTTTTTGATGAGAAAGCTAGTGGGAAATCTAAAGGGTATTGTCAGGTTGAGTTTTATGATTCTTTAGCTGCAACTGCTTGTAAGGATGGGATGAATGGGCATGCTTTTAATGGTAGGCCGTGTGTTGTTTCTTTTGCAACGCCTTTTACTGTTAAGAAAATGGGTGAGGCTCAACATAATAGGAATCAACCGATGAACCAAACTGCTGGTGCTAACCCGGGAAGGAGGGGGCCTGCTGAGGTTGGGGCGGCTAAGCCGGGTGGTGGTAATGTTGGGACGAGTGGTAACTTCCAAGGTGGAGATGGGAATAACAACAATAATAATAATCGAGGTTATGGAAGAGGTAACTGGGGGAGAGGGAATAATCCTGGAATGGGGAATAGAGGACCCATTAATCCGATGAGAAATAGGGGCGGTGGGATGGGTGGTAGAGGTATGATGGGTAATGGTGGAAATGGATATGGACCTCCTCCGCCTATGATGCATCCTCAGTCAGCAATGAATCAGGGTTTTGATCCTTCATTTGGGGGTCCCATGGGTAGAATGGGTGGCTATGCAGGCTTTCCCGGTGGCCCGACGCCTCCGTTCTCTGGGATTATGCCTTCATACCCTGGTGTTGGTATGCATGGAGTATCACCTCATGTTAATCCTGCCTTTTTTGGAAGAGGGATGCCTATGAATGGTATGGGGATGATTCCACCATCAGGTATGGATGGTCCTAACATGGGAATGTGGCAGGATCCTAATGTGGGTGGATGGGGTGGTGATGATTTTGGTGGTGGCAAGGTTGCAGAGTCAAGTTATGGGGAAGAAGCTGCTTCTGACCATCAGTATGGTGAGGTGAATCCTGATAGAGCTGGTTGGCCTAATGCTATCAGAGAAAAAGACAGAGGATCAGAGAGGGATTGGTCTGGTACTTCTGAACGGAAGTTTAAGGATGATAGAGATCATGAATATGAGAGAGATCAAGAATATGAAAGAGAGGTACCTAGAGAAAAAGATGTGGGACGTGACCATGAAGAAAGAAGGAATCATGATGATAGAGAAATGGGACGAGAACGGTCTCGGGACCGTGATCGTGCACGATCTCGGGACCATGATCGTGACCGTGACCGTGAAAGGGGTCGTGATCGTGACCGTGATAGGCACAGGGAAGACAGGGATAAGTATATGGATCATCATAGATACAAAGACCATGAGGCACAACACGATGATGAGTGGGAGAGGGGACGGTCATCAAGGACTCGCAGCAAATCACGACTATCAACACATGAGGAGGAACACCATTCTAGAAAAGATTCTGATTATGGAAAGAGGAGGCGGCTTACCTCTGAATAACATTTATTGCTGTTTATTATATCTGAGTATTTTTGTTGAGTAAGGAAATAGCATTAACTGAAAATTCTGGATTTGTCATTGTTGTTTGAATTCACTGGTTGTGCTCTGGTTCAGAAGTTTTTAAGCAGCTGTTTTATTTCATTCACTTGTTACGGCTGCTTCTTTGTTAGGAGCATGATTGTTTCTGTGAGAAAGGTTAGTTTTATGACTTAAATGTGTTGTCTGCTTGTTTTATTGGTTGTTCTTTTTATTGCCTTCTTGTTTCCTGTAGTGCTTATTATGTGAATAATTTAGTCAAAGCTGAATATATAATTTTGAGATTAGGCTACTAGAAATGAACTATAGGTTATGAGCTGCCTGATGTTTGTTGATGTGTAGTAAAAGGTTCAGTGAGTAACAGATATTTTTTGTACTTTCAATGTTTAATTTTTGTAGTAGTTTTCACTTTTTCTTTTGAGTGATTTTTAGAAGCTTTTGGGACAATTTGGGTGATTCCTCTTTTGCTTTATTATATCTTTTGTACTTTTGATGTGCTTGTTTTATGGTTTTCTATGTCTGATTTTACCTTTTGTTTTCCCTCTGCTTTGTGGTATTTTTGGTAGGTACCTTTATGTTTTATTTATTTCTTTAGAGATGCGATCATATCAAAGTCCTCCTATTACTCACGAGTGTCTGCATTCATCTCTGGTCCCGTTTATTAACAGCCTCGTTTGTTTTAACAGTCTCGTTTATTAAGCACACAATATGTGATCTTTAAATAATTTGTATTCCATGGCCTTTTGGAGTTGATAAACTTTGTTTTCCCACAAAAAGAAAGGATACTTTCTTATAAATATCGTTACAGTAATACAGTGTACCATGATGCGATGCTAAAGAGAAAACAAGGACCCGCTGTCAACCATTTAACCCTAATCTAATTAGGGAACAACTAACTTATTAAAGACACATTAGGAATAAATAATATAGTTTCCTAAGAACATAGAATCCTTAGAAATAATTTAACACAGTTATTGTAATCTATTATGCATTATTTTCTCCTTCTAGTGTTAAATATTTTGTAGACATTCTATTTCCAATAACATTTGAATTATAAACTCTTTGTGTGAAGTTGTCCCGAAGTAGTTTGAGGTTAATGCATTCTTTACTGCATTTCTGTAGCATTTTGTTTCCCCTTTTTAAGTGAATTATTTCTTCTTCTTTGTGTTACTGCCATCTGAATTGCAACTACTTTTGTTTTGGGCTTCAGTGTTTTGTAGGGACAATTGTTTTAGAACGGCTGTTCTTTCAAAATATGGTTGCTTTTGGATAAAAGTATCTTCAGTATTGGAGATTCAAAGACATGGCAATCATTTTCTTACTCTGAGATGTGGAACTTTAGCCTTATGGATTTATTAGCTTTTGATTTTCATTTATGTTTTAGTTAAAGTACATGATTAAACCAAATATGTTGATGTAACTGGTTAACTTGCTGAAGTCTGTGATTTAGTAGACTGTTGTAGAACTTTTTGTTTGAATGATGTACTAGGATTTAGCAATGTTGTTGATGTTGTGCCCTTTTTTATTGGCTCACTGTTGTACCATTTTTCTTTCAATGTTTTCTTCCCTAACATACTGGTAGAGAGAGCTAACCATTCAATTACTGTAATAATTGATAGCTGGAGAATTGTATATATTGATATATGTTTTTCTGATTAAGGTTGTATCCATCTCCAGTTCTGTCTTTTGCTCTTGTCTAGGATATCACTACCCAAATTGAAGTCAACTTCATTTTTCATTCACAAGAGTGCCAACAGCACTCTAACACTTTTTTAACACACTCCTTTCTATTGGTTAGACTCAAAAGCAATCCAGTAAAGGCCAAATTTATAATGCACAAGTGAGACAAGTCTTTCATCATACGCAAACTGGTTTTCATCATTGGATTAATAAGTTTTACCTTTAGATCAAGTGAGATGCATATTTATTCAATGGTGAAAATTGGCAGATTTATGGTGAAAGATTTATTTCAGTTGTGCATATTAAGACAAAATCTCCAATAAATTATGAGAGCTGTATTAATTTCAATTAATAGAAAGAAGTGTGTTGAAAAATATGTACCAAAGACTGTTGCTAGCATTTTTTATAACAGTAGAGAATAGGAGGCCTTTATACTGTCGATATCTCATCAATGCCTAACTCTTCCATTCTTCCACTCTTAAAAGAAATAACTTTTATTATAAGAAGTTATTTTATTATATTGATTGATTTTTTCTAAATATTTTTTCCTTTGAAAATTCAGTCTAGAAACCATTGAGAAGTATAGAAACAATACCACTTTTGTTATTTTGTTTGCTTTTTCTTTCTAACTTGTATCTAATGTGATGTACAAATTATGGATTGATCATGCTCTATTTTTGGGTTTATTACTTTCAAATTTTGTTTCATATGCCTCCTGTGTCTTATGATTTGTTGTCTGCTTTAAATCATGCTCTTAATAAAGATATTTTATTGTGTTCTTGTGCCGAAACCATCAGTATTTTTGTATGACTATTGAACTCAAATTTGTAGAAGCTTAGTTGTGTTGTTATCATATATTATCATCTTTAGGCTTCAGCATTGAGCATTGAGCATTGAGAGCATGTGACCAAGTTAGAGAATAGAGTGTCTATTTAATATTACTATCCTACGGTAATCACAGTAGTAAGTCACCGTGATTACTGATTAGTGGTAATTCAGGATGAAATTATATGGGAGATATGTAATGTTTAATTTGTTTACACTTTAGGCTTTAAGCCTTTAACGCCATCTAGTCTTGTAAATAAAGAGTCATTCTTTTCGCGCTCTCCAAATCTTTAAGCATTTAACGTCATCTAGTCTTGATAAACAAATTATCCAAATCAGATGCTCAATGATTGTTGAGCTAGGTATAATCACCAAATCGTAAAGAGGGATCATCATAATGGTTTAAGAACAATCGTACTAGTGATTGTGACATCTTCACCCGAATTTTAGAATATTAGACATAGATGTTCTCCATATCTATGTTTTCATCAAATGCGAAACTTCTAGTTCACAGTGGACGACAAAATGCATTAGTATCAACCTGATTGTGGTAGAGAGATTTTTTACTTTTAGTTTATTTCAGGTATTCTCATACCATTTAAGTATGACGCATTGTTACTTGTTTGGGTTGCAATTGGTACTGTATGTTTCTATTCTTCTTTCCCACTGTTGGTAAGAACTTTCCGCATTTAATGTCTACAAATTTCCTCTAACGAACACTGGCATATGAATCTTAACATCACTTCCACTTATAGAAAACCCAAAAATTCAACTGAAGTCCATTACATAGAAAAAGATTTGACCAAAGTAAAAGTGTTACAATACCAACAAACACTATTTCTATTGTACAGGGTGTAATTGGACCGGTTTGGATCGGTTTTTGATGAATTCAAAGTCCGAACCAATGTGTACTCAATTGGTTCGGTTTGTTCTGTTTTTGAAAAATGAAACCGAACCAAACTAATCGATTTGGATCGGATACTTTGATCAGTTTTGTAATGTTTTTATTTTGCAATATTTTCCCTACCATTATTTTTTATCCGATATCCTGCTATAATTTTTTTAATCACACATAACACTTATGTAATCAATTATCACCATACACCATACTTTAATTGGTTTTCAAACACATTTTAATTCAAACAAAGTTGACAAAATACAATCCATAGATTTTCAATACAAAATACAACCATAAAATTAAGTTCATAAGTTTAACATCAAGTAAAAAAACGAATTAAAATAAAATTTCAATTTTATTTCCATTTGAATCGTCAATGCACCATCATGAAATAATAAATTAAAATATATATATATATGATTAATAATAAATAAATATATGGTTAATAATATACTTATTGGTTCGGTTCATCGGTTTTTAAAAATTGAATCCGAGAACCGAACCAAACCACGTCGGTTTTTAATTGGTTCGGTTCGGTTTTGAATCCGAACCATAAACATCGGTTTTTTTTCAGTTTGGATCGTCGGTTTAATTAGATTTTTTTATCCGCTTACACCCCTAATTGTACTACAACACTACAACAGTCAAAATTATAGCTGCATATTGCTTTGACTTATGAGTGTGCCTTACTTCACACAATGCTAATAATCTCCAAATAATATCATAATACAATTCCCCAAACCAACCTCTCATTATTTATCAACTAATAACAATATATGAATAACTAAATCTGGTCACACCATGCACATAAATTAAAGGAGCAACTTTCTTTACCCAAATATTATCAAAAAAATCACCCATGTTTTTGAAAGTATACTTTCAAAAAATACAAAATTTTACGTTTTTTCAAATGTGTGCGTCCGAGGTGATTGTGTGCAGGAAAAGCTCCACCTTGTAAAATCAAAGGAGAAACTTTACGCACCTAATTTAAGAAAATCACACATAATTTTAAAAGTATAAATTTCAGACAATACAAGAAATCTTGAATTGTCTGAAAATACATGTCTGGGCGACACAAAAATTGCATTTTTCTGTAATGTATACATCCAATTTGATTTAAAGTGGGAAAATTTTCTCCCTAAATAAGGGTAGTTACTTTTACCGCCCACGATTTCTTAAAAATCACGGCCATTTTGAAGTACACTTCCGAAAGGAAAGGAAAGAAACCCACTATCGTCTTTTTCAAAGAGGAAAAATGGTGTTTTTTTTTTTTTCCTTCGGAATTTATCCATCTCGTATACATGGAGGGCGGGAAAAGAAACTCCTTAAGTAAATGTCTATCTGGGCCTACCTGGATTAGATCCAGGCCCAGGATAACCAGGCCCACCCTTACCAATAACTTGATGAAACCCACCAGAACCATACACGTGTCCTTGATGCATCATGATTCCACCACCACCATAACTACCACTCTCAAAGGAACTGTTGTTAACACTATTAGAACCTTGAGGCGCGTCCTTGTCACGCGCCACCACAGTCTTCTCTCCTTCCATCTCCCTAAACCGTTGAAGGTAACCTTTCAGAGGCTCCACGTATTCCTCAAATCCAAGCGTCGTCATCGCCCAAAGCAAATCGTCACCGTTGATTGTCTTACGCTTCTCACGTTGACACTTGTCGGAAGCTTCGCCGGTGATGAAGCTGATGAACTCTGAAACACACTCCTGAACTGTTTCCTTTGCGTCTTTTGAGATCTTCGCGTTCGCTGGAAGTGCTTTTTTCATGATCCTGCTTACGTTCGCTATCGGAAGGAATCGGTCTTGTTCTCTTGGTGACATCTCGCTGCCGTGAGCGTTCGATCCACCGTGTGGTCCGCCGGAATCATTGTCGGAGTCCGCCATCGTTGAATTTCTGAAGGTTCAGTTAGGTTCGATTCACCTGAAGATTGGAGAGAGTAACGAACACAACTCGGATTGGTTTGACTCAGTTCAACGCGAAATCAAAGCACTGTCTATCGAAGAAACACGTCGGAATCTAAATTTTGAACTCGATTGTGATAATTTGATAAAGATGAATTCGAATTTGAGATTTGGATTTCGGTGAAAACGAGTCAGAAGCGCGATACGAATCGGTTTGACTCAGTTTTAGCGTGAAATTGAAGCTTTGTTTTATTAAAGTTGAAGTGAATGAACTTGCGAGTTTGTGTTGAGGGTGGAGAGTGAATGAACTTGTGGAGATTGACGGCGGCTCCGGCGAGGGAATTGGGTGAAACGGAACGGTAGGGGTTTGTATTTTTGGGAGGTAATGAGCAGGGTCCGTTGGATTAGAAGGTTTAATAACGTTTATCTTTTGGACACGTGGAGCTGTTTGAACCGTTGCTAGTCGATAAGTTAGAGTTTGTACGGATGAATTGGTAGCCCTTGGATTTTGTTAGTGCTCCTTCATCTGGACCGTTGCTTTGGTATTTAGCACATGCTAGGGTGTCTGACTCTTTGACTCTTTTTTTCTTAAAAAAAATACTCTTACAATTTTGCATTTGCAAAATAACATTGTTATTTAAGAAGAAATTTTTATATAAAAAATACCGTAATACTAAATACAGACTAAGTAAATATAAGTATATGAATATATCGATAAGGTTTAACCCAATTTATAAATTTGAAAATACGCAAATTATTGTATTTGAAACACTACTTTTATTATTATTTTCTTTTTGTTTATTTATCTATTGTTTAATCTATCCATGACGCCGATTAACATGACCTTATAATTTTGTTAGATTGACGATTTTTTTTACAAATTAAAATCACGCAATTATGTGTATGAAATTTAAGTGATAATTATAGCGGTGCGAAGTGGTGTATTGAACTTTTCAAAAGTTTATAAATTGTTATTTTTATATACAAAATTTCTATTATTTGTTTTCTTAATTATGATTGGTTTTTTTCTGATCAATTAACTAGTTCTATAGTGCACATTGGATATAAGTATTGGATTTTTTTTGGTTATGGATATAAGTTATCTTAAGCTTATCTTAAATTTTGATTTTTCAGGTTTTTAATCTTTTAGAATGATAGCGTGATCATAAACTAAAATTATGATTAGTGTGATCATAAACATTGAATACACTTAAGTTGGTCCGCCCCACTCTGCTTTTAGACGGACTTTAGACGGTGCGGGCCTAATCGGGGTGGGCTACCCGCTTTGCCAATTGCCACCTCTCCAACTATTTTACATTGATGTACCCCATTATATTGAACAATCTATTATTAATGAAATTCTATAAGCATCTTTATGTAATAAAAAAAAGTTGAATATTTTTATTTAAAGTTGAATTTAAGAGTATTTATAAATTTCAAATAATGTTTATCACTTTGTAAAACAAAATAATAAAATTATTAAATTATTACTCCCTCCATTCCTTTTTATTAGTCTTTTTAGAATAATAACAACAAATTAAGAAAGTGTATTTTTGCACACTATCTTCATATTATACCCTCATTTTAATCCACTAATAAATTTCCATTTTCTTGCAGACACTTTCTCTTTCTACTAAATTTAATATATTATGTAAAAAAATTAATATTTTATGTACCAAAAAAACAAAAAAAAAAAACTTTTCCAAATATATAACATTAATTGGTTTTATTAAAAAAAGTAAAAGCAATTGATAAATGGTATAATTGAAATTGTATCCTTAAAATAAAAAAATAACAAATCAAAAAGAAAGTTAAATCTAATGACAAAAAACTAATAAAAAGAATGGATCAATTATAAAATTAATAGTCTCTGTTCATCGTAAACCGACCAAAAGAAAAATATCAAAAGTCTTCATTATGTTTTGTGTTTTTTATTATTATTTTTCTGTGTGGAGGGGAGAAGTCCCCACATTGAGAAAAATTATAAATTTTATTAAGATTAAGTAATATGGTAAGCTTAGAATATTAAGGTAGTTACACAATTATTGTCTTTGTTTTGAAATCTCTCCAATAGTGGGCCGGTTTTTGTGTGTCTTACGTGAAAGTAATTATATATAATTAAAAAAAAATCTAAAATAAACAAATTCAATATTGATATTGTAATTCCTACTCCTTACTCTACCATATGTGTGAAGATATGCTATTATATGAATAGGAATTGGTGGAGACCAATCAAGGTGCATACATTTTGAGAGATTAAAAAATAGTTATGTGAAGAAAGTAGGGGGCACTACAAAGCAAGAGATAAAGATAAAATAAAGTGTGTTAAAATGAATATTAAAAATTATAAGCTATGCAAATATCATTGTTATTTTTTAGTGCAGCATCGTCGTGGTTTTTCTCCATGTGCACATAGCATTTAATTTGAATTTTCTTTTGGTGAAAGCCATTTAGCTAGTATGAATATTTTTTGACTCATTTAGTTTGAAATAGTAACACATAAATTTCACAATTAATATTTAAAATAAGAAGGTAATAGAAATTTTTTTCTCTATAATCAATGGTATCTTATGGAAGAAAATTTTACGTGGGTCATGATTGTAGAAATTAAGTATAGCATATTATTAAATAAAAAAGTAATTGCTGTAACTGTGTATTTCGATTGATAGAAGATGTATTATTGATTGAGACAGAGATAAGATTGAGAGAATACTTCTGCCGTCTAATTACATATTTTGTTTTTTAGTATATTTAACCTAATGGGATGCCTAGAATATACATGCTCATACACTGAAAAACAGAATACGTAATTGTTTATCAGTAAGGCAGCATAAACATTCTCTCAGTCTTAATTAATGGATACATTTTCTGCCATTCTAGGTACGCAGTAATTAATTTCGTATTTAATAATATGCTATACTTTATGTCTATAATCATGATTCATATAATATTTTCTTTCATCCTAATCATAATTGATCCGGTATAATTCATTTATAGAAATAAACTTTTTAAATAGTTTATAAGACTTATTTTCTTATCATTTTAACTAGTTTATATTTGATATCTACAAGTACAATCTGCGGTTGTGTTAGGTTAAATATGGGAAAAAAAATTGTTAAAAAAAAATAAAGAGAATAATTGCAAGAGTAAATCACTCTCTTTAATTATATCCACCACCCTCTATGATTTCCACAAAAGAAGCAGATTAAAGTAACATAATTTTGAGCATTGCTATTTACTAAGAAATTTTTGCACAAGAAAGAGAAGAATCCATAAAAATGAAAAATTTGACCAATCAAAGATTTGATAACCATGCATGGAAGAGAGAGTGATTATAATTTAACCAGTCAAATATTGCCACATATAATTCTTCTCTTTCTTGCATACCAAAATTCTTACTAAATAACATTTTTCCATAATCTTTTAAGATTTTACCATCTGTTAATTCTTGCATTTCTTCTCTTAAATCATTATAACAAATAACATTACTTTAGAAAAATATATATTGTTAAGAATGTGTAAAATATAGCATGAAAGGCATAGAGCTTCAGGAGAAACATGAAGGGCTATATACGGAAAATGATATGTCAAATGAGGAGTTGTTGAATAGTAGTTTCATAACTTACACTTGAATAATATACAACATTTGAGCATCTAAATACTCTCAATGATATCAAATACTTAGTTTATCAGCTATTAACTATAAACTATCAATTAGCTTATGAGCTATTCGTTTTTTTATTTTTTATTTTCGATTTTCACCACCAATTGAATCTGGTTCGGAAGTCAGTTCTGACATCAAGTGGTTTCAACCCCTCCCGATCGCAGTTGCGGGGGATCGAACCGTGGTCCTCCCTACTAAGTTCAGCATCAATCACCACTGAACCAACTAACGATTGGTTGAGCTATTCGTTTTTTTAGCAAATAGAATCTAAATGCACTAGCCTACAGTGAGTGTGGTCACATGCACAGTGACATTGAATATAGGCAAGTTGCAGAGAAATTCTATGTTGGGCACAACTCCAACACATCATATTTGGGAACACACTTACATAAAAGTTAAAAAATTAAATAAAAAATATGAAAGTAATATTAATTGATGTGACTATTTTCTTTTTCATTTAAATTTTTTTTATTTGTGAGTGTGTGCCTAAATATGAGATGTTGTGGTTGTGCCCAACTAAGACTTTCTCCGAGTTGCAATTGTGCCAAAGGTACCATACCACCATTAATTAACATTTTCAAATTGCAAGTGGGTCACCGACCAATGGACCAATGTTTTAAATTGTCATGTTAATGATGTGATATATGGATCATTTTTCTTTTTCTCTTGATCACTCTTTTGTTTATCTAAAGCAACTTTTTGGTAAATATATACCAAAACCAAACACGAGTGTGATAGCTTCTTTCAACTACATGGAAAAAGTTATGCTTATTATTCCTATTTTCTCTTTAATAATTAATATAACTCACCCATGCATTACTAGAACTTATAAAGATATATATAACTAAGTACTACTTGGATTTATTTTCAAAACAAAATTAAGTGACTAATAAGATTAAAAAAATGTACTTATAGATTATAGTACTACTTACTACTTGATGCATACAAGATAGGGTAGAAAATAATATACTAAATTACTAACGGTTTATTACTCAAATTAAATTCTTTTAAATTAATTAAACCTGCACGTTCTTAATTTATGAGGAAAAAGTGTAAATCATATTAAATATTATTTCCTCAGGTCCTAATATATGAGAGGTTTTTTCATAGTAATCACAATTCACAACTTTTAAAATGTGTATTAAATTACATCCTTTAAAAAAAATGTACATTACTAAATATGATTCTTTTTCACAAACATAGTTGGAACACTAAGGATCTCTCTTTACTTATAGGGGCTGTAAATTTATACTTGTAATTTTCTAATTAAAGTTTGTTAGATTGTTAAAAGTGGTGCTACACACTCCCTCAAGCATGTAAGACACATTGATCAAATTCCACCTTATTTCTCCTTTATGATGCACACTAGCATCACAATCTTCTAATAGAATTCCAATACTAAATGACTTTCTAAAATTTGCATGGCAAAATATAATAAGGTATTTTTCAAGCATCAAATCTTTAATGTATAGAATTAGGCTTACATTATTACTTTAACTATCCAACCTAGTGAAATAAATACTCTATTTAAATCTTGATCTAATAAAGTGTTTCTTTAGTTGTCATATTTAATGTCTAAAATTGGTCTAAAGTGTTCCACCATTGAAAACTAAATAGGATTCTTGTATAGGTGTTTATAATTGGATTGTTGGTGCTCCACTAGTCTTGGTTTAGAAGGTTTGTACCAAAAAACCTTTTTGACTTGCTCCACTTAACATGTGAATAATGATAATCTCCTATAATTTACGTTAGAACTAATTGACCAAAAATAGGATTCCTTGAGAGTGTTCTTCACTACTAACAGTTCAGAAAACAAACCTTTTCAAACTCCCTTGAGTATCACTTAGGCAAAAGCCAAAGAAAAATAGTTGATGTCTCAATGGCGTGTGATCGGACTGAAAGTACTCTTCCGTTCTCCATCCTTTTTAACTCGACAAATTTTAAAGAATCTCCCGAAACATTGTGGCTCTTATATTGTGAAAAATAACTTATTATAATTTCATATTTGAATCATAACTTAAACAATTATTTACCATACATTACTTATTATTGAGTAGAGTTGTCAAAATGGTTTAACTGGCTCGTTTCGGCAAGTCTTTCCATGGAAATTAAAAGGTTAAATGACAAAGATCGATTAGATAATTTTAGAATATGTAATATATAGAACTAAAAAAGTTTTAAAGTTTATATTAATAAGAATAATTAATCATAATTTTAACTTCATAAAATAACTAAAATACATTTATAATATATAATACACTTTTTACAAGAGTTTTATTATAATTTTATTGGAGATGGAAATTTAGTGTCGAGAATATGATTCCCATCCCTGCATTTTATTTAGGGAGATTTTTCTTCCTGTCACCATTCATGTTTATTTATACCTCAGACAGAACCTTTATTTTTACGTTATAAGAGATTTTCCTTGGCCATAATTTTTAACTTCACAAAATAACTAGAATACATTATTTATAATATATAATACACATGTTTATAAGAGATGGAAATTTAGTGTGGAGTCGAGAATATTTATTTTCTTCCTGTCACCATTCATGTCCCTACAGAGGAAAAAAACTCCACATGCAGGGTTCCAAACAAGGGAGTCCCAAAGGGTTCCACACATATCCATGTGGAATTTTGATATACCCAAAAGGCCAAAAGCAAAGGATATACATGCATGGAAGAATCAAAACTATCTTGCAAATCCAAGGATGAAATTGAAATTGTAAACACATAAAGATAGAATAGGCAGATAGAGACATATGGACCTACACACTAAATGATACAAATGGGGTGTGGGATCCTTGGCCATGACATGAATCAAAAGATAGAGACTTCATCACCCAAAATCAATACATAGATATCAATATGCACTGAAAGGTGTCAACTTAAAATGTTAAATATTTATAAATACAGATTGTTGAAACTAGAAAGAAGGTAAAAAGGGCTAACAATCAATGTTGATGTGTACATAATAAACTACATGCTGGCACCCAACCAAAAGGCTGCACTAAATTATGACAAAATACAAGTTTGATATCTTAAGATTGGAAGGATGTTAAGAACTAAGAATAAGTTACAGCCACACTTCTACACAAATTTAAAGTGTACATGAGAATTACAGTATGCATTGCTAAAATCCCCTAAACCAAGCAGTAATGTCTAATCCACAGTCAGGCTTAAGCCTTCTGGCCGGAAGCCCGGCCTTCATTTTTTTCAGCATCCTCTTCATCATCCTCGGACTCATCCTCTGCTTCTTCAGCTAGTTTTTCCAGCTCTTTCTGAATCATGAGCTTAATAGCTGCCTTTTTTGGGGTGAGATCCACATCAAATTGCTCAGCTGAAAAATGACAAGCAATTTTGTTAGTTTTTTCTGCCCAAAACTTAACTTCAAAACTTCCCCCCCTTCCCCCTCACATAAGGTAATCATGTTTGAGGCACAGTCGAGCACTAAATGAGAGCATCACTCATAACTGAGATTCGAACTTTGGTTCACCATATTGTAGACTAAACCCGACCTGAGTTGGTCAAAACGTTAAATTTCAACTAAAATATAAATGTCCCAAACTTAAACACCTCTTTAAACCCTAAACAAAATCCTACATAATCTTTTAAATGTTATGAAATTTTCAAGAGATCTGTGGCTTATTGTAAGAGAACGATTTGTGGCTTGACAACCTTCATAATTACTTAACATCACAAATCCATCATAAACTTTTAAATGTCTGGTAAAAAAATGTAGTTTTGCACATTGTAGACTAAAAAAAATCGATAGGACTACAAATAGAAAAAAAAAATTTGATCAAGGACCAAAATTGCATACTAAAGATATCAAAGAAACTAATAGTGTAGTACAGTCTAAAACTAAATATCCGGAAAAGAGGTACTGCAAGTAATGCCATTCAGCCGGTTCAGGTTCAAGGATAACCAAACACTAGAAAATGCAAAAACCACAAACAGACAGAACAGAATTTGGCTCTTAAAGGCATAAATGTTGCACTATCACAGTTATAAGTTTTTAACTGAAAAAAGCTACTAATATTGTGGAAAAAAGCAACAACAAAAAAAATAGCAAACTTACCAAGTAACTTCAGAATGTCGGTAAATGTGGCCTGCAAATGAGAAAGGCACTTATAATTTTAGAAAACATAAAACATTCGGTAGATACCGAGTTGTTCAATCTACCAATAAACAATGCCTAAAAATAATTTACATATCAAACAGAAAAAATTAACAAGCTAAAAGTAATATTTTAATTCCCACATCTTACCGTATTGAAGTCAACCTCTTTAAGAATGTCACATATTGCATTGCGCAACTGATCGTCACTGGGACCTGAGGACTTCTCTTTCTTCTTGCCTTTTCCCTTGCTAACCTTTTCTGCTTAGTACACACGGTAATGATGATTACTTATACAACATACTATCAGTTTTAACTAATGGAAAAAAATTTAAAATTCTTCATTTCAGCTGAAAGTTATTATTCTCAACCAAAACACAATAGGTATTCAATTCAGAATGTTTGTAAAGGAAATAATGACAAAAGGGGAGGGGCTCATGGCATCTACCAGTTTTCTCTTTGGACTTTGAGGAAGACTTGGTTGGAGTTGGAGTTGTTATCTTCTGCTTTCCTCCTTGCTCGTTTTTCTTCTTCCTAGAAAACACCTTTGGACTTTCATCAATGTCATCATCAGACTTTGGTTGGGTATTTGATGATTTCTTAGGTGTTCTCTTGCGTGGTGAGCGAGATTTATTTGTGACTGTAGTTTTCCCAGTTTTGCTTCTTCCAGAGGACTCTTTTTTTTCAGATGATATTTTAGATGGTTTTTTCTTTTTGTTCGCATCTTCAGATTCGCTCCCAGAATCACTTTTATCTTCCCTTTCAGATTTCTCTGGCGTTTCATCTTCAGATTTCTCAGGAGTATCATTTTCTGCTTCATCCACGTTTTCTTCATCTTTCTCTTCTCCCTCTGATTCATCTTCTGAGTCAGTTGTGCTCTTTTTCTCCACTCCTGAAGAATCTTCATTTTTCTTCTGCCTCTGTAAAATATACAGCCACAAGTTGAGAACTAAGAAGCTTCCAATAAAAACAACTAAAACTTCACATATTGCATACATTGATATTTATTAAAAATATAATATAATGTAATACACAGAACTAATATCAGTTAATACTAATGATAACATTTAGTACCAGTACAATCACTTAAGGTTGTTAAAATCAATATCCTACAATGGATCTAGAGTGATTTCAATATTAAAATATTATAATTAATTATTTATAATATAAAGTTCAAATAAATATTTATAATAAAATAGAAAGATAAAGGGTTTGCTTTAATCTTCATCTTGGTTGAGATAAGCATCCTGCTACTTGGTGGCGAAGTACTGAGCTACGGCTTGTCACCTATTGTGGATGTGGAGAAATAAGTGTTAATGACCCTTCCATTGTGTGACCTATTCAGCCAGATAGGATCATTAGCTATAGTGGGAGCAAGAGGGATTAGGCTATGTATTTCTCGCTCAAAGGTGGACATTGGTTGGTTGGCTCTGGCTCCAGGGTAGGTACAAGTCAATGTTGATGGCGCAGCTAGGGGGCTTCCAGTGTAGCTGTCTGTGGGGGAGTGACTCAAGGAGACTAATGGTATGTGACTTAAGGTTTTGCTAAATACTTGGGGCCAGCCAATACCAATATTGCTGAATTACGGGGTGCTTCAGAAGGTTTAAAACTGGCCAGGTTTGAGTTTCGGGCAGATGTAGCTTCGTCTGACTCTGAGGTTGTTGTCAGTTGCATTGTCGGTAATTCAGTGGGAGTGATCCAGGGTGGACTTTAGTGAAGATGATTTGAAATTTGAATGATGCTCAAATGAGAACTGGAGTATTCGCATCCAGCATGTTGTCAGGAAAGCTAACAGGGTGGTTGATGGTTTGTCGAGTATGGGGTGTGATCCTGGTGGTGGTTTTGTTATGTTGGATAATCCTTCACCAGTTAGAACAGCTGTGATTTGCTGATGTTTAAGGAGTTTCTACTCCGTGTTAGTTTCTTCTGTGTAGTTTTTAAAGGATGGTAGACAGGTCAGAAATATTAGGGTGAGTCAAGGAGAACCAGATTAGGCCAAAATAATAAGAATAGTTGTTTTTCAGATCTGAATCATGCACCCAGCAGCTTGGCTCATGAATCGAAGGATTTACAGAAATCGGTAATTTCATGACCGTACATCCTTGCCCAGCGAACCCAAAAACCTAGTCGACTCCCAAAAGATCAAACTAAACACATCCATAGATAACAATCAAAATTAATTATTACTAATATATTCATCTTAGAGTTTGAGGGCTACTGCAGCTGGGTTTTGTGGTGGCAGAGAAGAGGTGGATGAGTTGAAGTCACAGAGGTTAGATTTTGAAGGGCTGTGGCTGCTTGGTTTTGTCGTAGGAGAGAGAATGTGGCTAATAGATTTTGTCGCATGCAGAGAGGAGGGAAAAAATGTATGAATAAGGTTTAGTAACTTCTCCAATCAATTTTAGTCTTTTCAGGGGTGAAAAGTCCCAAAATAAGAAAAAGAGCTATATAGCGAAGAGTATTTTTGGGTTTATGCGGCATCATCATTGTAGTGGCTGGTTTGACTAATTTTAGTATTTTGGCTGTTTTGGTCTAAATTTGGGTTGCTACACCTGCAATGCTAAAATTCCACACAATGGCCATCTCGGTAATGCAGCCCCTACGCTGCAATTGCAGCTGCTAAGGCCGCTATTGATAACATAGAGACTAATAACCTAGTATTCATTGAATATTTGTGAAAAAGAACAAGATTCATTAAAGCAAATGATGTCACATATATGAAAAGTAAACTAAAATGGAATTTCAATTCACTTTCCTAGTCTCCACTAGGAAAAATAGAAACATGATTATTAACCAATGTAGTACAATTATAACTAAACAAAATAACATTCAATTAATTATGGGAGGAAAACAGCTAGTCATTTTGAAACAATATAGAGAGCAAATCAAGCGTAAAAGGCACTCCACTCAAAGATTAAATTTAGCTGCTAATATCACTTTTTCTGCATTTAAAGTAGTGAGATATTACCTTTGCAGAACCTCTTAAAGTATTAGTCCCAGATCTAGGTGTGCGCCGTTTTCCAGAACGGCTGCGCTTCTTACTTGACTGATGCAGGTAAACCATAAAAACTATGAACATGTTGCGCCAGAAACTATATTCTCTTAAAAATTACCATAACATCAAGAAGAAGAAATTGCTATACAAGAAAGAAAGAAAGAAAAAAAAAGTAAACCTCTTTTTCTGCAAGTAGCGCAGTTGTAGTTGCATGAGGGGCAACCAAAAAGTCTATCAGCTTAGCAATAATATCTTCCTGCATAGACAAATTCATTGGCAATAATAAAGCCGTGTTAAATGGTATCAGTCAACAAGGTTCTCTTTTAAGATTAGAAGAACATATACATACATAGCATTATGGATATTATCATAAGAAACAAAGATTCTTCAAAACCCTTATGTATAATAAACATAACAAAACATGAACATGTGGCAAAACTGATGTAGTTTATATTTCATCAACGACAAGAACATCAGTAATGCTAAACCAACAAACCTTTTTTATTGTTGACTTATTAAGTGTTATGTCAAGGAAATCACAGAATTCCAGTAACTTCTCTTTATTACACCTGTCCAGCTTTTCTCTTACTTTATTCATTTGCTTGTCCTGTAGAAACAATATTAGGATTTTACAACCATTGGCAGACAAAACACTTAATTATTTTGTTTGATACAGTATTACATTTGGTATTTTTTGGGAAAATAATATTACCTCATTGTCATGCCATACAAAACCAGAAAACCTCAATATATTACTCTTGACCAGAACTGCCTGCAAAGGAAAAAAAAAAGAGTCACATGGCGTAACAGGAGTCTGACCCGTAAATTCTATAACCCAAATATCACGGGTAAGTAAAAATGTTAAAACTTTTCAACAGCGCAGGCCGGCATTATACAAAATCCTGATCTATAGAACCGCAATAACACGAAAAACAAAAGGAAACCAATAAGGCGGTCTGAAACAATTGTAACAGAAAGACACGGATATTTAATGGAAAAAAACTGTACCTTCCCTCTCCTTCCGAAGAGGATTGTATGGAGCAACTTGAGAGTATCGTCAGTCTTCCTTCTAGATAACTTAAATGCCACTAAAGAAGCAAAATGCAAGAGTCAACTTATTAGCTATTCGGAAGAAGAATAGTTATGCATCTACAGTGTAACAGAAGTAAATAAGAACAAAAACCAAGAAATTCCCACAGTCAACTTCACTTAAATATGTGTAACATGTACGCCTTCTATTACTGCTGGATTACGGTCAATTTGACAGTCCATTTATGTTCAGTCATTATCTCTGAGTCCTAAAGATTCCAAAGATCCGATTTACAATTGATCTTCCGATGGTCCCAAAAATCAGTAGAAGAGGATCAAATATCTCCAATTTTTGCCACTATTAATGGGAAAGGGGAGGTAAAGCATTTTACCAAAAGCTAATTGACTTGTAATAACATAATCAACATAACTGTTTATGCTGTAAATCTCAATCATCAACTTGTGGCAACCTGATAGATTTTATCAATAAAAGAGTAACGTGAAACATCCAGCAGCATCGTACTTTGGGAATGGATATATAGTGCAATGACAAAATAATAGTGCCCGTTTAAGCGGTTTTGAGACCGGTTAAGTGGTTTTTAAGCTGTTTTCATGCTCATTTAAACCAGAGTTGACTTGTCTCTATTATATAACTTTATGCAAACATAATGCAAATTGGTACTCGTGAACCAATTCGCGATTCTCTGGCCACAGTAGCAAATCATGTGGCTATGGTTATGGGGTATATGCCACAGCTTTGAACGAGAATAACACTGTCTCGTTGAAATGCAATTTTGCAACCTTTTGATATTAAAATTAATTTATGATAGCATTAGCATATACCACCACCAAGATAGCTACAGAGCATGCCGGCAGCCACGTACCACCACAATCAATCTAGTTGTAGAGGTGTGGTATGCATAGAAGGAAAAAGAAAGAGGCATGTGCAGATTTTAAAAGTTAAAAATAAATAAATAACATCTGAACTGTTTATTTGATCGGATGGTTGTTATTTGTTCATCTCATCTCCAGCAATAAAACAGTCATCTCACTTGATATGCCCTGTGTGTGTGTGTATTAAAAATTAAAAGGATGCGCGCACACAATTATTACAGTAAAGTTTATATTATTTTACTTGTATTGTATATTGATCATCAAACAATTTATAGGACAAAGAGTTGAAATGTGAAGCAAGTGTTTGTGACTTTGTGCTATACTATTTTGCTTGTACCAAGTGTTAGTGCGCATCAAACACGCCCTCAGTTAACTTTTGCTTACTATAGCGTATATGAACAGAAGAGAATTCAAGCACGATTAATAATAAAAGAAAAAAAGAAATCAATCAAAGATAATCATCATACCATTGGGTATATCTTTTAAAGGTGTGCCACGACCCTGCAATTTGAAAGGGAGACTGTAAACAAATTAAGTTATAATAAAAATGCATAATTAAGGATACATACTTCAAATGTGATATTGAAAAACAAATACCTTTTCGATGTGTAATTCTTTAGATGCATCTTTATCGATTACTGCCACCAGCCTCTCAACTGATTTCCTTTCTCGCACTGGGCGATCACTAGTTGGAGTCTTTGGCTCTGGCTGCTTCAGTTCCTTTTTTTTATCTTTCACTTTCTCCTCGTTAACCTTCCCTCTAGCACGCTTTTTTGATCCTTTCTCACCCTTACTGTCCCCTGCCTTATCTTCTTCTTTTGATTTCTCAATATTATCTTCGCCATCCTCCTCGTCCTCTGTCTCTGCTTCAGTTTTCTCCTTTTCATCAGCCTCTTCCTTCTCCTCCGTCTCTGCGTCAGATTTCTCCTGTTCATCACCCTCTTCCTTCTCCTCTGTCTCTGCTTTAGTTTTCTCCTCTTCATCACCCTCGTCCTTCTCCTCAACGCCACCCTCTACTTCCATCAAGTCAGGCTCTTTTTCAGCTTCTATTTTTTCCTTTTCTTCTTTACCTTCTGTAGTTTCCTTAACCTCATCATCAACATCCATTTTCTCAGATTCAGTAACATTTTTGTCATCCTCTTCTATTTCTTGTATGCCATCTTTCTTATCCCCCACTGCTTCTTTCACACTATCAACTTCCATATCCTCTTTTACTTCTGCCCCTTCAATTTCATTATTTTTCTTTTCCACCTTTACTTCTGCGCCATCAACTACCTTATCCTCTTTTACTTCTTCCACACCATCATCTTTCTTCTCTTTTACTCCATCAGCCCCATCATCTTTCTTATCTTCTTTTACTTCTTTCACCCCTTCATCTTTCTTATCCTCTCTCACTTCTTCCACCGCGTCATCTTTCTTATCCTCTCTTACTTCTTCCACCGCATCATCTTTCTTATCCTCTTTTACTTCTTCCACCCCATCTTTCTTATCTTCTTTTACTTCTTCTACCACGTCAGCTTTCTTATCATCATTTACTCCTTCCACTCCATCATCTTTCTTATCCTCTTTTACTTCATCTGCCCCATTAGCTTTCTTATCTCCTTTTACTTCGCCCACCACATCATCTCTCACATCCTCTTTTACTTCTTCCACAGTATCAGCTTTCTTATCCTCTTGTACCTCTTCCACACCCTCAACTTTCTTATCTTCATCAACTTCTTTTACATGATTTTCTTCAACCTCTTTGACTCCATTACTCTCCAAGACTTTCCCTCCGTCAGTTCCCACATCTTTCTTCTCAACAGCTTCACCTAACGATTTCACCGGGACGCTACTTCCATTTGAATCAGTCTTAGAAACTTCAGTCACTGGTTCTTCCACACCCATACCGATCTTATTTAAATAGATCTATAAAATTACTCTTACATAAACACACTTGCCGCTACGCTCTGTTCAATTGAACCATTTAGTATAATAACAACACAGAGTAAATTTCAAAGATTTCTTTTTTGACTAAGAAGATAATAAGAAATTGTTAAGCTTCCATAACTAGAAGTCTAAAAACATTTATAACCCTAGCACACCATTTAAAAGTAACAGCTTTAAAATTAATTAGCATAATAAATGAATATATTTATCTCATGACAATTAATTGCAATGAGAGCTTGAAAATTTTCCCAACCCCACCACCTCAAATCACAAAACAAACAAAGTAATGCAGTTAGCAAATCAAAAAGTCAAACATCACAATTTAGCTGAAATTAAGGAACAATTAAGCAGCCAAAAAACAAAAACAACAAAAAAAAAAACTCAACTTTAAATAGTACAGTACACTTTTAGCATTAATTTCATAGAAAAACCAAACACCCCCAAAAAGATCAACCCTAAAATCACAATTCCAAACAAAATCCTCAACAGTAGAGCACAGTACTTATTATAGCCACAAACTAAAACCAAAACATCATATTTACAACCTAAACAAACCAAAAATCCCAAATCAAACCTAAATAATCAAATTAAAACAAATAAAGCTGAAATTTTTTTGGGAATTTCGTTTCAAAATTGAAAGCCCTAAAAATTTCAACACTTAAAATCCATCAACAACACAAAACAATTGACTCTTATAAACCTCAAGATGCAAACTTTTTGAGATGAAAAGGTGCGTGAAAAGGAAAACGAAGTGGAAACTTACAGATTCGGAAGAGAAAGAACAGAGCTTCTTCACACTCTCGCGTTGTTTTTCTTTTCTCTCTGTGTCAGTGAGAGTAACAACAAAACGAGAAGTGTTGAGGTTATTTTGGTCTTTTTATTGTGCGGACTTCAAATGCGGATTTTAAATGTAGTTTAATTGCCACGTTGGATTTGCACGTCGTTGAAAATTCTTATCCGATGGATCACATGGAGTTATCGTGAGGTACGTGGGTAATTAACGGTTGTGATTTGAAATTCCATGCGTTGTGCATGTGTTGAAATTTATTAATCAATCAATACTATTATTATTTACCTTACTCAAATCTCATAGTACACGTGTCAGCCTCACGTTTATTCTCAAGGAGAAAATTCATATGTGGCATTATTTTAATAACGTGGCGCCTACGTGGCTTTTTTTTTACGATCTAAAGGTACACGGTTCAATTCTCATTAACGACAAAACAATAATTTTATTTCATGATTTTTTCCCTTTTTTGCCTTGTTTTTTGTTTATTGTTTATTAAATCTATTGTGAAGAAAAATTAATAGGATTACCATCAATTAATAGGATTGTCATCAATTCTATATGATAAGTAACATAAAAATAATTTTTTGTCAAAAAAAAGGATTGCCTTGAATATTTTATAGGATAAGTAACATACAAATGATCTGACTTAAGATTGGCATCATAAATTCAATATTGACATCACTCATAAAAAAACAAACAATTTATAAATTTAAATTTCTCTTAACTCCAAAAAAAAAATAGATTGGCATCATAAATTCAATATTGCTATCACTCACAAAAAAACAAACAATTTATAAATTTAAATTCCTCTTAACTCCAAAAAAAATAGATTGACATCATAAATTCAATATTGTCATCACTCACAAAAAAACAAACAATTTATAAATTTATATTTCTCTTAACTCCAAAAAAATATATTGGCATCACAAAAAAAAAAACAATTGTCTATTGCTAAGGATTAGCATAACTTCCATAAAAAAAAACAAAAGGATTAGCATAATTCATTTGTTACATATTTTAGATTGTTTGGGTTTCTTTTCCTTTATATATACATGTTGATTTTAATAATTTTATTTGTCTATTTATCTCACACAAATATTTTTCTTTCATATAGAAAATATACAAATTTGTTTCTTCCATTTAAGAAATCATCATGGCACAAAAATACAATAATATTTCTGAAATCAATTCCGAGAAAGAGTCATGGACTATAGCTGTGCGAATCATTCGTATTTGGTTCGTTCGAGATGTGAACCATGTTAACCGTGGCGACACACAACCTTTCTCTCTTGACATGATTCTAATGGATGCTTCGGTGTGTATTTTTTATTTAATATTTAGTTTTTGCGTGTCTCTTTTTTATGTATGTTCTTATTTATTTATTTTTCCAGGGTAACAAAATTCATGCTACCATCCGAAAGACACTAATATACAAGTTTGAGAAAGACTTGAAAGAGGGTAAGGTGTATTATTTTACTAACTTTGGTGTTGCCGCAAACCTCGGATCCTATAGAACAACACGTCACGAATATAAAATCAATTTTCAATTCAACACAAAGGTCAAAGTTTGTGACGCTAAGAAGGTTCCTGAGAATGTTTATCCTTTATCGAATCCAATGGACATATTTACTCCCGGATACAACACTGACTACTTAATCGGTACGTTATTTATTATTTTAGTATTAGTAAATTATTTTTGTCAATTACATCCTTACTAAAGTGTTTATTGTATTACAGATGTTGTAGGGGTATTGTCTGGAGTTGGTGTTGAAAAAGAGTATGAACGCAATGGAATGAAAACTAAAAGACTTGTCATTGAGTTGGATTATGATGGGTTAGTATATAGTGTTTATGTTTATTGTTTTATGATAATAATAGGTATAGATATTCATATAAAATATTATAAAAATTCTTAATATATTTTAATTTTCTTATACTATTACAGTTTCAAATACAACGTTACTTTATTTGGTCAATATGCCGAAGAAATTATTTCTTTAGTTGGTGCTGGAGAGACCAAAAATCTCATTGTAGTTGTGCTATTGGCTAAGGTGAAAATTTGGAAAGGTATATTAATTATTTATTATTTAAACTTTATTATTTTTAGTTATGTCGATTTTTAATACATGACAATCACATATCTGTCGATTCTATATTATTTTGGAAAGGTAGTTGTGCTATGGATCTATATTATATCTCCACATGTGTTTTCAAGTTCATTCTAAATACACAACAATAACATATCTATCTCTTTCCTTTAATTCCAATTTTATTTATTTATTTCTTTGTTTGTGCCAACATCTGTTCAATTTTATTTAGTTAAAGAGAATGACAATCTAATAAAGCATTATATGTTCATACCTCTTTTTTTAGAATCTGCTACAATACAGAATACAATTTATGCGACAAAGTTGCTTTTCAATCCTAATTTTGCTGCAGCTACTGACTTGAAGAAAAGGTGAATTCTCTAAATATTAAATATTTATTTTACTTCGAGTTAATGATTAATAATATGATAATATGATAATTTATATTTTGATATCATTGTGTATGACGTAGGATGTCTGAAAAGAACCACACCCCATCTTCTGAAATATCTTTGATACAAGATGTGTCAAAGGTAAGTGATGAAGATGATTTCTTAAAGCTTACGTCGAAGAATACCATCGAATGTCTCAAAGAATGTATCAAGGTTAGGATATTAATGATCATATGTACTTCAAAAAATTTTGCAAATAATAATTTTAATTTACAAATTTCGCTTTGCATCTAGGACTCCTGTTTTGCTGTTTTGGCCACTGTCAAATTTGTCGTAGATGCGGATAATTGGTGATATACAGCATGCTCATACTGCAATAAGAAAGTAATACCTGATGAGCGCATGTATTATTGTTCGAAATGTAACAAACATGTGATGCATGTTACTCCAAGGTAACACTTTATTTAGGTTTAAATTTAGATATTTATTTATATATTTATCTATAATATCATTCACAATTAACACAACTTTGCATGTTTAGGTATATGATAAAGGTCCGCGTAGTTGACAACACTGACTCAACTACGTTTGTGATTTTTTATCGCAACGCTTCTATGTTGTTCCAAAAATATGCTGCTGAAATGATCGAGAGTGTTCAGGTATTGCATTTTTTTATAAGAGTTATAATCCTCCCAAATTATTATGTTTATAAATATAATATAGATATAGATATAGATTCATTAATTTATAATTTTATAATTTATTTTTTTATTTATTTATTTTATTCTGCATATTGATTCTGCATATTGATTTTAAATATTTTAACATAAGTTCATATGTGAACTTTTTACTTCAAAGTTTCAACAGTTTTTTATTTCCCAAATATACTAATTTTTTATAATCTTTCATGTAGGATGATGTTTCATCGGGTTATGTGCCGAAAGAAATTTCTTCTTTAGTTGATTTGATTTATCTATTTAAGGCTGAATCTAACACTAGCGTGGATACTAGATTCGAAAAGTCATATAGAGTGTGCAAGATT
Organism: Trifolium fragiferum; assembly: GCA_954870985.1. Classification (NCBI taxonomy): domain Eukaryota; kingdom Viridiplantae; phylum Streptophyta; class Magnoliopsida; order Fabales; family Fabaceae; genus Trifolium; species Trifolium fragiferum. The sequence continues at coordinate 9,222,533 of OX940794.1, forward strand.
TCTAGCGATGCCGAATTTATTATTTATTTCATCGATATAACTAAATGGAAATTAACAACTCTATGGATAAGCATATTATTTGTTTCTTTGACATAACTAACTCTAAACAAAACTCTCTATAGATAACCATGTATATTTTTTTTTAATGGCAGATAACCATGTATATTTAAATTTAAATCATATCAAATTTAATCACAAAAAACAAAAAAATAGAGTTTCCATCATTTTCTAAAATAGGAGTGTTGATTAACATTTTTTTTTACTAGGAGTGTTGATTAACATCAAAATCACTATTTAATAACAAAAATCCTAAAATCATGGGAATCTGGTTTGTTTTTTTAATCAATTTATTTTTGGTAGAATACTTTAATCTTTTTTACTTAATCTATTTTATATCTTTCTCAACAAAACTAAACTGAAACAAAACTTCTTTAAATAGGCCACTATATTTAAATCATCTTTAGGTCTTTACTTGAGTTTACTCATCTTTAGCTCTTTATACAGAGTTTAATCATCTTTAAGTTTTTACTTTTTACTTCTTTTACTAATAGCTCCTTCATACGATTCAATCTCTGATATTTCAAACCAAAAAGATGATTGGTGTTTTTTTGGTAGAGTCTTGAGGCTGTGGGTAACAACTTCGACCCTGGAGATGGTGTTAATTAACTCAAGGGTAACTTTTATTTTTGACAATTATAATATGCAATCATATTTTGTATGTTTGGTTTGTCTATTTTTTTTTCTTCTTTTTTTTTTTATAAATATTCTATTTTATATATTTTAGGGGAAGACTATCCATGCCACGGTCGATAGCTGTTTAATCTCACAATTCAGTCATCAGATTAGCGAGGACAAGGTCTATGTACTAATGAATTTCAGTGTATCCGTGAATGACGATGTATCTAAAACATCTTCTCATAAGTTTAAATTGAATTTCACTCATAATACTAAAATCAAACCTGTTGATGAATTGGTGGTCCCCAAAAATACTTATCTATTTGACCATCTATCTAATTTTTTAAGGCTTTCCTACCCATCTAATTTGTTAGTCGGTGAGTTTTATTTTAAATTCGCCTACAAGCATGTTTTATAAAATTTTTATCTTATTGACTTTTGTTTAATACATTGTTTAGGTTTTATTGGTATGTTGGATACGATCGATGCTGAACAAAATATAGAAGTTGAAGGACGTATGGTTGCTGTAGTCCCTATTCATTTAAATCAAGATGGGTAAATGCTATTATTAATTTTTTGAATTTATCTTTGTATCAAATTTTGAAATAATAATAATTTTTTTTTTTGTAGCATCCATATTAAGTGTTTTCTCAACGGGCACTATATTAATGAGTTGATTAATTTTTTGTCTTCTGGTATGTCTAATAATTCATGTGTGATGGTGATGTTTGCCAAGGTGTATATATGCAAAGGTATATATTGAACTAATTTTTTTTAGATTTTTTCACCATATTGGAAATATAATATTCACATAATACTTCATTTGATTTTATTTTTCGTTTTTAGGTCTTCCTACTGTCCTTAGCGTAGAAAATGCCACCAAAATAGAGTTCAATCCTGAAATAAGCGATGTTGTGGAACTCAAGAATATGTTAATATCTTTATTACAAAATAATCCATGTTAATATCCTACATTAATAAAATCATATATTCTTCAATACGTGATCAAAATTTTGTTTAGTTTTTAAGAATAAATATTTACTAACTTTTATACGATGTCTCTTATTTAAAATCTTTAGCATGTCGCACCGAAACTTTAACCCTTCGCAATCAATTGCTTTTGTTGAGAGAACAAGAAGGAATCTTCAAATACATGATTGGATCTCATCAACATGTGTATTTTCTGTTTCTGAATTGATGAAGTCTCCTGTAGTAAGTAATTATTTTTATTGTTCAATTTATTTTTTTTATATTTCTGTTCAATTTTTTTTAATGTCAAATGATATATTATTCATCTTTTTCTTTTTTAATGTAAACGAGAATGTAAAACATATTATGTAAGGACAAGTTTAATGAACCTAATATATAATATTTTATCTCAAGAGCAATACATTACATTTCAATTTGCAAACAAATCGGAAGTCCTTAACATATCCCTAACAATTATTTTTTCTACAGGATTCACTGAATGTTTTGCATGCAACTGTTAAGCTTACTGACATTGGGTCTGATTGGTGGTATGTATCTTGCATCATATGCCATAGAAAGGTTAGACCGAGTGGCGGTATGTATTTCTGCCATGGTTGCAATAGACATGTATTGAAAGTCAACTCCAGGTTTGTTAAACATACTATATAAGTCAATACAAATTTAGAATATTGTTTTGGCTGGAAAAAATTAATACAATGTTTGGATATGCATTTAACAGCTACAAAGTAAATTTTCGTGTGACAGACGCATCTGCAAATGCATCATTTGTATTGTATGATCATGTTGCTGCTGCATTCTTCGGAATGTCATGCGCTGATATGATTCAATCAAATGGATTGGTACGTTAATATTTTAATTTTAAAATAATGACTAAAATTATGCAATGTTTATATTTGCCATCTGTATTTTAACCATGGCCATCAAATAGAGTCTCAATGCAAAAATTGCTCTCTATTATTTTTAATAAATTTTATATTTTATATTTTAGTAAATTGTTAACAATTTGTTTATAATATTTGTTATAGAGTTCCACTATCCCAAAAGAGATTCGTGAAATGACCGACAAGAGTTTTCTTTTTAAAGTTATTGCAATATCTCACGGTTTAGAGAAAGAATTTCGAGTGACAAACATTACAAGTGATGATGAGATAATTGAAAAGTTTCTTGACCTTCACCAGAACTTAGAGGTTTTTATATAATAGTTTATAGTTTATATTTGGCTAAAATGCAGTTTTAGTCCCCCTATTTACATGATTTTGAATTTTTGGTCCCCCTATTTATAAAATCAACTTTTTGGTCCCCCTATTTAGAAAATCAATAAATAATTTTAGTCCCCCTTTCATTTTAATGATGTGACAATGAGTTGGCATTAGTGAGTTGAAAAAATGTTATTATTTATTTATAATTACAAAAGAATAACATTGTAAAAACAAAAAATTTGTAATAAAAATAGAAAGGAAAGAAAAAAAAAATGCATTCATTCATCGTTAATCTGGTATAAAAAACAATTGGAATTAAATTCATCACCCATAAAACTAAATTAACACCCAGAAAACACAATATTCATCTCACACCACCCTAACCCTTGATTATTGGCATCATTATCATCACCTAATAGCCAAGATTTGCTTGAAAAGAGTAGCTTCATCCACCTTCACAAAATCAACATCCCAAGTCTTGAGTTCCCCTTCATTGGGTTTTTTTCCTGAACTCATTGCACAGCCTCACCGTGCTTTTTGAAATACTCGATGACCTCGGTCGAGATCTTGATGGTAGCGTTCGGAAGAGGAATTATGTTATCAACGTAGTCATCTTCAATCATGTGATTTATCATCTGCGATTCCAAAGCCACAACTTCGTCAGTCTAGAAGGTTTCGCCAATCATGAGGAATTTTTTTCGATTCCAAAATCTATGGTAATTTTGTTGAAGACATGGTGATTTGACAAAGAGTTTTGATTTGGGGTTTGAAACTGTTTTTACCCTTTTCGATTTGTAAAAACCCCAACCTTTGATTGTTTTCTGAATTGAAAAATTTTGCAATTTATTTACAATAATCCATCTTCTAAAACCTTACTTTTCTCTACTGTGACGGTGAAAAACTGATTTTTAAGGTGGTGGTGTTGATGGATTACAGTTTCGGAACAATCTCCACAGTAACATGTCTTTGATCTGCAGTTTTGGTTTTAAAAGTGTTTTTAGATTTGGGATTTAGGTTGTGTAAAAAAAAAAGGGATTTAGGTTTTTATTCTTCTTGGATTTGGAAATTTGTTATAAGATTTTATGATGATGCTATGATGGTGATGAATCTGTTTTTGTTTTTCTTTTGATAAATCTGATGTTGCTCATGATAAAGAAGATTTGTTTTTAATTGAATTTGAATATTTTAAATTTATAAATAAAATAAATAATAAAATTAATTATAATTTATTTATGCCACTTAAGTGCCACATCATCAAAATGGAAGGGAGACTAAAATTATTTGTTGATTTTTTGAATAGGGGGACCAAAAAGTTGGTTTTAGAAATAGGGGGACCAAAAGTTCACAAATATGTAAATAGGGGGACCAAAACTGCATTTTAGCCTTGATATTTTGTATATCTTTCTTTAATTTATTCGACTAATGTGCTGAATTTTATAGTCTTATCTAAATTCCTTTTTAATATCATACATGTACTAATTATTTCAAATTTTAAATTGTCAATTTTAGGATCAGGTCGAAGGATGATTGTTGACATTAAGAATAGCCCTCGCCTCGCCATTGAAGAATTAAATTAGAATAGCATGTTTTTCGTATATTGAATTTGATATACCCATGTTTTGATTATTTTGGATTTTTTTTAATAAGCCTTTAGTGGCTTTTTTAAGATTGATTAAGTTGTAATTTCGATGACTTATACTTATTTATTTATTTATCATTCAAGGATACCTTATGAAGCACATTTTACCTATATTTTTATAATTGCCATATATTCAGGGTGTTGTAATTATAATTATGGTATATTGAGTTTAGTTCAAATCATAATTTTTTAGGCAAATTTAAATATAATAATGATAATATGATTATAATATAAAATACCGTTTTCAATCGAAAGATTTCGAATCCACCTTCCTTAAGAATAAAAAAGCAAAGGAGAATAATATAGATTTTTTTTTATTGGTACTAGCACGTGCCCGCCAATCCATCTTTTTTGTTTTGTTATCGTTTTGTGTCCCTTAGTGTGCGAGTGAATTTATTTTTTTTGAAAAATTGTGCGAGTGATTTGATTAGAAAAAATACTTCATCCGTTCTTTTTTGTTTATTGTTTGAGAAAAAAATAGACCAAATTAAAACGTGTATTTTTGCACTTTATTTTCCTATTATACCGTTTTTTTGCAATATATTATACTTTAATTTTATTGCACAAAAAGTTCATTTTTTTTTCATACATTTTATCTTTTCAAAAAACTCCAATATATAGTAAAAAAAAATACAATGAAAAGATTATATGAAAAAGATTAGTAAAAAAAAATACAATAAAAATATTATATAAAATTTAGTCAATAAAACAAAATTAGGAAAGAGGGTATAATTGACAAAATATAACCTTAAATTATCTAAACAAGAAACAATTCAAAACAAATTTTTTTTTCTAAAACAACAAACATAAAGAAACGGTGTCAGTATTAATTTATTTTTTTATCATTTTTTTTACAAGAGAAAGGAGATTAGTTTTTTTTTTTTTTTTTTTTTTGAGAAAAAAATCAGATTAATTGTTTCAACATTAATTTTAAATTTTTTATTTTAATGAGATGTCACAGTGCAATTGGATATACACAATATAGATGTGTTAGGTTCCACTTCATCTAAGATTTTATATCCCTTTTATTCCTTTACACATTAAGTCAGATTGACTAAATTTCTAGATGATAAATATTTAATTTAAAAACTTAGATAATCTATACAAAATAGGAAATCTTTTTTCTTTTTATAATAGGAATACAATTTTATTTTTTTGTTACTTTTTATAATGGAATAGAAATTTGTTGAAATTAGTTTTGGATATGCATAAATATAAAGTGTAACTTTTCAGATTAATAGATAAAGTCAAATTTGTTACTCCATAATACTATTATTACTATTGTTAGTATATATATTAGTGTTATATATATTAGTATTAGTATTATATATTAGCATTAGTATTATATTAGTAGATCAAACATATATCTTCTCTCACGTCTACCCTCCCTATTTATTACTCTGAAAATTCAACACAACAACCACTATAAGCATCGACATAGAAATTCAACAATATAACTATTTAATGGAACATTCAGTTGCTAAAGAATCTCGAGCAAAAAGAAAGTTCATATTACAACAAAAACGTCTGCATTCAGGCACATCAACCAATTTATGTTTTTTTTGCTTTGATTTATCTAATAAATTGGTCATTCAATTGTATATTTTTAATGTTTTATATCTATAGCTGAAAATATATCGATCAATCCATTTGACATAAATTCAGCCACACCAGCGGACCATAGTGACGCCAGGAATAGTATATTGAGTCCTTCAGTTGGTTAGTGAATATGTTTATAACATTATAAGAATTACAATGTATTTTTCAATATTATTAAATATTGTTAAATGGTGATTGATTTATCATATGATGAACTATTCAATTCAGATACACAAACTTCAGATGCAAACAATAACATATCACGGAAATCAAACCGTCGTAAATATACCAACATACAAGATCCATTGTTGTTGAGTAGAAAACGAAAGAGAGACCAAACTCAAACTACACCAGAATCCAACACAACAAATATACGGAGTTCGGCAGGTTGTTTACAAACTTTGTTATTTAATCTAAGAGTTAGGATCAGTGGACAACAAATGCCAACGAATCCTAAATCTTTATTTTATATACGAAATATAATATTAAAAAATATTTATATAAATACGAATGTTTTGTTAGATGCGTTTTATTCGACTCCAAATTGTGAAATAATTGATGAAAGTAGCACCACTGGCACCCATAACAACCACTCCGCTCACACATCTTATAGCGCTAATTTATTGCCATCAACTATTATTGACTTTGACAATTTATCGGACGATGAACTTCCGTCCAATCCTGAACATTCTAAAGGTATGTGTGTATTCTCTTTTATATGTGTATAATAGTAAATGACATGATCAACATCATATGTCAACTTCTTTGTGTGCTGTGTTTTATACAAAACTACATATTTTTTATTACATAAACATGACTTCTCGACTCAATATATGAATATTTTAGCAGGTGGTTCGAAATACAATGCGAAGTCAATATTGTACGAAATGGCTGAATGCGAGTGTATGGTTTTTATTATTTACTTTTTCAAATAAATAATAGAATTATGTCATATAATTTATAGTTTATTATTTTTTTTAGGTATTTTAAGATTAATGTTAATATTGGTTTTGACAAGTTTAATATTTACAGTGTTGTTCGATGTTGGCGACCCTACTTTTCGTTGTAGTCATTGTGATGCCAATATGTGGTTCAAAGAATGTGCTAATGAAAATGATGCCGAATTTTCATTGTGTTGTATGAAGGGAAAGATTGTTCTTCCCCATCTCAAGAAGCCCCCTGAATTATTGTACAATTTATTACATGGTCACCATCCAAAGAGTAAACACTACTTGGAAAATAATCGAGCGTACAATAACATGTTTGCATTCACATCAATGGGAGGTAAAATTGAACGCGCATTAAACGACGGCGGTGGACTTCCATCATTCATTCTTAGTGGTCAGAACTATCATCGCATGGGCAGTTTGATGCCGGAATCTGGATCTACACCAAAGTTTGCACAATTGTATATTTATGATACACAAAATGAGTGTAAAAATAGGATGAAGCATTTCAGGTACAAATTTTCAACTTTTCTTTTGGTCAATTTTATACTTGCAAATTAAATTAATTTCAAGCGCATATTTTTTCATACAGCAAAAATATGGACTCTAATGAAATCGACGCGTCTTTGGTTGAGAGCTTAAAAGAAATGGTTGACTCGCATAACGAGTTGGCGAAAAAATTTCCTCAAGTTAGGGATCATGTCATTCAAGGTGGCTCGACAAAATTCTATATCAGACTATTTTGGAGCCGCACAAAGGATTCCAGAGTGCATAATTTACCTACATGTGATGAAGTTGCAGCTCTAATAATCAGAGATGATAATGAAATTGAAAAAGGTAGAGACATCATTGTGAAAAATTTGAACGGCAGGTTAGAACGTATTTACAAGACATCAGTGTCATTTCTGCCACTTCAATATCCAATGTTGTTTCCTTTTGGTGAAGATGGTTTCCATTTAAATATTAAAATTAGATCAGAGAATCACGGAAATGTTCAGCGAAAAAGATTAAATGTTACCATGAGGGAGTTTATTTCATACAAGATTCAAGATAGACAGGTTGAGTATGGCAACATTGTGCACTCGAGAAGACTTTTTCAACAATTTGTAGTTGATTGCTTCACGATGTTGGAAACACAGAAACTTTCATACATACGAAACAATCAACAGACGATACGATGTGACATATTAAATGATGTCCAAGAGGCTTTGACAAGCGGTGAGACAAATGCAAAAGATATCGGTCGTAAAATAGTTCTCCCGGCGTCGTTTGTAGGAGGTCCGAGATATATGTTTAATAACTGTCAGGATGCTATGGCTATTTGTAAGAAATTTGGTTATCCGGACATGTTCATCACAATTACATGTAACTCAAATTGGAGAGAGATTCAAGATTTTATCAAAATCGATGGCCTGAAAGCGCACGAGAGACCTGATATTATTTGCAGAGTCTTCAAAATGAAGCTTGATCAATTGATGGATGATTTGAAGAAGAATGAGCTATTTGGGAAAGTTGATTCAGGCATGTCTTTATTAATTAATTAATTAATAATTTATTATTTATTTATTTTGATTTATTAATATTTATTTACATTAACTAAATATTAATCGTTCTCTTCAGGAATGTACACGGTTGAGTTCCAAAAAAGAGGCCTTCCACATGCTCATATTTTAGTGTGGTTAAGTGGTGATAATAAACTTTGTACAAGTAATGATATTGATAAGATCATTTCGGCGGAACTTCCTGATCCTAAATTGTATCCAAAATTGTTTGAAGCAGTAACATCGTTTATGATACATGGCCCTTGCGGTGAGATTAATCAGGGGTCACCTTGCATGAAAAATTTTAGATGTTCCAAATTCTACCCTAAACCATTTAGATCGTCAACTAAAATTGATGAAGATGGTTACCCTAGATATCGAAGACGTGACAATGGAGTGTCATTTCAAAAAAATGGTGCTACCATTGATAATCGATCTGTTGTACCTTATAATCCATATATTTTAGTCCGTTATGGAGGTCATATAAATGTTGAATACTGCAACAAATCAAATTCGATCAAATATTTGTTCAAGTATGTTAATAAAGGTCCTGATCGAGCAACAATTGGGGTTTCAAAGAACGCCGATACTGCTGATAAAGATAAACCAGTTGATGAGATACAACAATACTATGATTGCAGATATGTTGATAAAGGTCCTGATCGAGCAACAATTGGGGTTTCAAAGAACGCCGATACTGCTGATTAACATCGTCTATGAATCTACTTGGCGAATTTTTGCATTTGAAATTCATTTGAAATGGGCGTCGATCTTGAAATTGACATTTCATTTGGCAAATGAACAACATTTATTATTTAAAGACCATGAGAATATTCAGACAGTGGTTGATAGGGGTGAAAGTTCGAGCACAATGTTTCTGGCATGGTTTAAAGCTAATAGCATGTATGCTGAAGGTAGAGATTTATTATATTCAGAATTCCCATCGAGATTTCGGTACATAAAAGATGAAAAAATGTGGCAACTTCGACAGAGGGGGGATCAAATTGGAAGACTGCAGTACACACCACCTGGTGTTGGAAACCTATTTTATCTAAGGTTATTGTTGACAAAACAAAGAGGTTGCATGGGGTACAGATGCTTAAAAACAGTTGATGGAAAAACTTATGAAACTTATCAAGAGGCGTGTCAAGCACTTCGATTGTTAGGGGATGATAATGAATTCATTGAGTTGATAAAGGAAGTAAGTGAACTGCATTCTGGTCACCAATTACGGAGAATGTTTGTTTATTTGCTGGTAATTACTTCCAAGGCAAATCCACGTGATGTTTGGAATGCAACATGGCATTTGTTGTCGGATGGAATTTTATACAACCGGAGGCGTGAATTAAAAATTCCAGGTAATTTATAGTTTTATTATTAATCATAAATAATTGATATTCCTAATTATGTATTTGTAGATCACTGAAACTGTTATTTTTAGATTTACAAATTCCAGATGATGACTTGAAGAACTTATGTCTAATTGAGATTGAGAAGTTGTTGAGAGGAAACGGAAAACCACTCGAAAATTTCAAGAAAATGCCTCAGCCTGATTATACAAATGTTGCTCGATTTGGTAACAGGTTCATTGCAGATGAATTAAGTTATAATAGGGATGAAATGGCCAGGATACATGATCAACTATCTAGCATGCTTTCACCAGAGCAGAAATCTGTTTACAATCAAATTGTGGACTCTGTTGAATCTGGATCTGGGGGTTTTTTCTTTTTATATGGATATGGAGGAACAGGAAAAACATTTATTTGGAGAACATTGTCTTCTGGACTACGTGCTAAAGGATACATTGTACTTAATGCAGCTTCCAGTGGCATAGCATCCTTATTATTACCAGGTGGTCGTACAGCGCATTCATTGTTTGAAATTCCATTGCAAATTAATGACAGATCGATATGTAGTTTTAAAAAAAAAAGCGACAAGGCAGAATTGTTGAGAAGAACCAAATTGATCATTTGGGACGAAGCACCTATGATGCATCGTTGGTGCTTTGAGGCTTTGGACAGGTCATTACGTGATATAATGTCTTACGATGGTGTGGACAACAGCGATAAACCATTTGGTGGTATACCAGTTGTTTTGGGGGGTGATTTTAGACAAATTTTACCGGTTATTAGGAAATGATGTCGACAGGACACAGTCGAAGCCACCATCAATTCCTCCAAGTTGTGGGATCATTGCAAAGTTTTGGAGCTTACAACAAATATGCGTTTAACCGCTTCGACCGATCCTGCTGAGCAACTTGAAATAAAAGCGTTCGCTGAATGGATTCTTTCAATTGGTAATGGAAATGGGACTGCAAATGAGAGTGGAGAAATTATTTTGAATATTCCTGATGATCTGTTAATAAAAGATTCAACTGATCCATTACGTTCCCTTATTGATTTTGTGTATCCTGATTTTTTGCAAAATATGAAGAATTCCGATTTTTTTCAAGATCGTGGTCTACTTGCCCCAACTTTGGATGCAGTCGAGCATGTTAATGATTATCTTCTATCGTTGGTCCCTGGAAGTGAGCAAGAATATTATAGCTCCGATTCGGTTTGTAAATCAGATGCAAATAGTGAGATACACAGTGAATGGTTCACAACTGAATTCTTAAATGATATTAAGTGTTCCGGCATTCCAAATCACAAATTAACATTTAAAGTTGGATGTTCAGTGATGTTGATGAGAAATATTGATCAAGCTGTTGGGTTGTGCAATGGGACTAGATTAATCATCGATATTCTTGGAATAAATTATATTGGTGCAACCGTTATTACTGGAAAAAATGTGGGTGATAAACCTGTATTCACTCATGGACAATTATATGTCGCTTTGTCTAGAGTCACATCAAGGAAGGGTCTGAAGATGTTAATATTAGATGAAGAAAAGCGAGTGTGTAGTGAGACCGTTAATGTAGTTTATCGTGAGGTTTTTAACAATGTAAAATAATGTTTTTATTCATTATAATAAAATTGACTGTCAAATGAGTTATTAGATTTCTCTCATATTCATCCATTTTTATTTATATTTTACATTTTCCAAATATTCAATTGAATTCTTCTAAATCGGCTAAAATATTATATTCAGTATAAAATCTACAAATATTGCATGTTTTGTCTAAATGTTATTTTTCTATAATTACAAATATAATACTAATAGTATATGACTTTAATTAATACTTTATAGATAAATATAATATAATATGTGATGAATTCAAATATTTTTATATAACTAATTTTAACAAAATTATAGCCCGTACTTGGTACGGGTGCACATACTAGTACCGGTATTATCCTTCTTTGGATTTAATTATTTTTCGGTTGGGTAAACTTCAATTCAATGTAATATACTGATGTACTAAAAAAACTGGAATTTTCTTAATGGCAATTTTTTTTTTAACAAATTAATGGCAATCTCTATTATATACATAGCGAGATTCCCACGGAGCATTCTCATGCATTCTCAAGAAAAATTGCTTATGTGGCATTTAATTAGAGTTATTAGAATTTTTGCTTAGGTGGCATTCAATTAGAGTTTTTCTATTTTATTTTGTATTTTTTTTAATCTTCTCTAACCCATTATTTTTTATTAAAACAAATTTTTGGATATGTACTATTAAATTAATCGGATATATCTCTCTAACCCATTATTATAAAACAAAATTGTTGGATATATACAATCAAACTAGAGTTTTTTTCTTTTTTATCTTTTTTTTATCGAGTTTGTATTTGTTTTTTTTTTGTCACTCAATTAGAGATTCTCTAATATTTTTTAATTTTAGAAACTTTAATATTATGCGAGTATATTTTTTTGTAAAAAATCTAATACCTTTTTTTAGAACCTCTGATATATATATTTTTTTTTGTAGAAACTCTTTCGTTTTGTGGGGATTGATATTTTTTAATTTTAGAAACTCTAATATTATACGTATCTTAATATTTTTATTATTATATTTTAATAATATTGTGTTGGTGAAATTCAATTAAAGCTTTACTAATATTATATTTTTTTTGCAGAAATTAAAACATTATATTTTAATTACTAACATATATTATATTTTTAATGACGACAAAATTATTTAATCCATGATTAAATATTATATATTTTCTATATAAAAACTATGTGAACACTTAGGCTAAAATTTGATTTGACATGTATTTATTATCCAATCATTCAATTACATGTAATATTTCTATGTTGATTTTTTTAAAATAATAAAGAATTAACAACTATTTTTTGTTCATGGAGTAGCTATAGAGTCCCGTAATGGACACGAAAGACAGATAGAATTTGAGAGAGAGTTTCGATGGTGTAGAATGAAAAACGGGGAATATACATTGGCGAATTAAAATTTGAATTTTGAATGTGGAAGTTATCCATAATTTCATATTTTGTCATTGGGATTACTTATTCAAAATTTTATCTAGCACGATGAAACATGATCCCCATGATGAAAACTGTATGTAGATGATAGTGAGAACTGAGCACGAGAATTTCATTGATATCCATTAAATAAAATATAGAATTAACAACTTTTTTATTGATAGAACCCCTATAGAGTATAGAGTTTTGAGTGAGTGTGTGTGTGTGTGTGTGAGAGAGAGAGAGAGAGAGAGAGAGAGAGAGAGAGAGAGAGAGAGAGAGAGAGAGAGAGAGAGAGAGAGAGAGAGAGAGAGAGAGAGAAGATTTCTCGGTGGTATAAAATGAAAAACATTTTCCACCCAACTATTAAAAATACACACTGACTAATTAAAATTTGAATTCTAACAGTAGGTCTTATCCATAATTTCATATTTTATTACGGGGATCCCTAATTCAAAATTTTATTTAGCATGATGAAAATTGGTTCACCATGAAGAAAAGTGTATGTAGAAGATAGTGATAAATGAGCACAAAAATTTTATTCATATTCATTATAAAAATAATATAGAATTATCAGTTATTTTTTGTTGATGAAACCCATATAAAATCGTGTAACTGAGACTAGAGAGATAGAGAGAGAGAGAAAGAGAGAGAGAATCTTGCAATGGTATATAATGGGAAACAGAAAACACTTCTCACTACACTATTAAAAATATTTTTATTGACTAATTAAAATTTGAATTCCGACTACGGGAGTTTTTCCATATTATGTGTACATCACACTTTCACTATATTACATCAAACTGAAAAAATCTATGGGAATTGAAATCTAAAATAAATTAATATAATTTTAATTTTTTATAATCAATGGGTTTTTTATTTGTAATTTTGATTTTAAACTTTCAATAAACATTCGTTCAAATCTTTTTCTGGATGCTAATTTATCAATGTGAGTGAAGATTCATACATGGATATTTCCATTTGACGCTCACACATGAAAATTGATTATTTGTGGTACAATGACAAAAAATAGTTTCAGTATAGAAACACGGTCAAAGTATGTTAATATTCATTTGAAAAATATTATAAAATTTACAATTATTTTTTATATACGTGAGAGAGAGAGAGAGAGGGAGGGAGAAAGAATCTCATAGTGTTGTTGAACGGGGAATGAGAGAGTACTTCTCATCCTACTATGTCCCTGTAACATCCTTAAACATATATCGCATTTTCATACTCAAGTAAATTAAATAAAATCAATTTCATAAATAATTGAAAGAAAGATATAGGCAACATTCAAAATAATATAAAATGAAAAATGACATAGACAACCTTCAAAAGAAAACGAAGAACATAAGCAAATCAATATTATTAAAAATGAAATGATCCTGTGGGAGAAATGTTGAAATAGTGAGAGAGAGAGAGAGAGAGAGAGAGAGAGAGAGATAAAATTTCTCACGGGTGTAGAATGAGAAACGCGTAACACTTTCGATCTCACTATTAAAAATGCACCTAGATTAATTAAATTTTCATTTGAGAATGAAGTTTATAATTATTTTATATTTAAGGGGTCACTGTATAATCCTGGAGATGAAGATGAAAGAAAAAATCTATCTCTTAATAGTGTATAACGGGAAGCGAAATAATATTATTCATCTCACTTTATCCTATAGCATTATTAAATATATATATCATGCAAAATCTATATCAATTTTATCTTACTATTTTTAACTAAATTGTTCAAATAATATATTAAAATAAACACATAAATAATATTAAAAAGAGAATAATCCCGTGCATGACACGGGCCAACATACTAGTTTTTTATATTATAAAGTGTAATTCGTGGTCACATTAATCGTTAAATATAACGAAATCGCACATATATTTTTAACGTTCTCATAAATTACTTATAAATGTGGTTGTATTTTTTATATATTATCTCGTTTCTAAATATAAGATCCTTTTAAAAAACTATGGAGATTAAGAATTGATTATGATATTAAATTTATCGATAATTGATATTGTTTTTAAAAAAAAAATTCAAAAAAGAGAATGAATTAATATTTTTTAGAGTATTAATTGCAGAATGTATAAAAATATTGTCTTATAATTAGAGGTATGTTGATAAATAAATAATTATTGCTTTTAAAAAATTGAAAGAATTCATATAAAAGGGACAAGAAAAAATCTTAATAGGATCTTATATTTAAAAATGGATTTAATATTTAAAGACAAGTATGACAACAACTTACACTATTCACAAACAAAAGTAATTTTTCTAAATATCTTTTCGAATAAAATAATTGCTTGTCCACTTTCTTAACTATTTTTTTCCTATGCAATTATGGAATTAATTCTCATAAGGATTTAAAGTATATTTTTTTCTATAAACTAAAAAATGATATTAAAAGAAAAATAACAAAAGAGAAACATAAATTTAAGACAATAGAAAAAAGAAAACCAAATATTATCCTAAAAGTACTTTTGGTTACAATCTTAGGGCTCGTTTGGTCTAGTTTATTTTTTAGCTTATGCAAACAGCTTATGCGATATAAATTAGGTTTTATGCTATTTTATAAGTTTAAACTAGTGAAAATTGAATTTTTATAAGTTATTTTATCATAAACTACATTGACAAACTTATAATAATACATAAAAATTGCATAGGCCGTTTGAATAAGCTCAAAAATAAGTTTGGCAAAATGAGTCCTTAATACAAGTATTTTAAATATATGGATTTTGTTTTTTAAATAAAAGGTGATTATAACATTTTATTTATAGGCAAATGTAAACGAGTACTTCCGGGGTACTCTTTAAACATCGTAAATAGTAAGGTTTAGTGAACTTTTTATGAGAATATGTAAAGTCAATGCATTGAAAATTGAAATACTTTATTTTTGCATAAATAATTTCTTTAAATAGAAAACTTAAAGAGTACCTCCGAGGGCACTCAATAGCAAGACCCTTATTTATAATATTGAATACACGACATGTAGAGATATTAATGATTATAAGTATAAGCGGTTCAGATAAAATTGACCAAAATGATCAACCAAATTAAATTAAATCAAATCGAAAATTAATTAGTCTAATTTGATTCGAATAAAAAATTGAGTCAAATAGAAGTAAAATGGTCTCGTAAGTCCTGGTTCAATTGGCAAAATATGTCAAAATTGTTAGGCCGGATATCGTGACCTGAGTTCGAACTCAGAATCTCACAATTATGCAAGTTTAATTTCAGTAAATTACCGATCAGGAAAAAAATAATGAGTCACGTCAACTAGATTTGCTTAACGGTTTTCAATTTGGAAAATTCATGAACCAACGAATCAAACTTTTTACTAATACTTGCACTGAGCTATAAATGCTTGTTTCTTGTTTGTTCTCAAAGTATAACCGTTATATTTCATTTAGACACGTTTTGGTCAGCTGTCCATGAGTTTGTATATTTAAATGGAAAGAACATTCATTCTCCAACATCGTTATTAGAATATTCTCCAAGATGTGCTTCTTCTTGATTCTCAAAGGAACGTGGTAGATAAGTTTGTAGTGAGTTATAAATGATTCATTGGTGCTTGCTCTTCAAGGATAAACGTTGTTCATCTTTTAAGCACGTGCAAACCAGTTGTCCATGAGTTTTGGATATTTGAAAGGGAAAAATGTTCATTCTTCTTGATTCCAAAAGAAGCATGTGAGATTAGCTTGTAGTGAGCTGTAAATGATTCATTCTTGCTTTTTCTTCAAGGATAATCGTTATATTTCATTTAAGCACGTTTTAATCAGCTGTCCATGAGTTGAATATTTAAATGATAAGAACATCATTCTCCAAGAACGTTATGAGAGCGTTTTCCAATCTGGGCAGAAAATAACTTTGGTCTCCAAGGAACTTTGATTCTTCCCTGAATAACCAGCCGTAAAGGTAGAGAGATGCAACTGTATGTCCTTTAAGCCCTATTCACCTTGTACCATGAAAGTACAACTTTCTTGGAGAAAAATAACACATATGGGAGAATGTTCATTTAATATTTCACAAAATGTACATGCCAACTCTTAGTTAGAAAATGAGTTGGGGCAAACCCATTGATCTATGAAAAATCTGTTTAACACAAAATAAACGGTTTATACTCTTTGTCTTGAATTAAATCCATGTGCACATGCTTGATTTTTAACATAAGCCAAAGAGAAAATTCCCACTTTCACTCATATATTCTCTGCCTTAAATGACATTAATACGGTTGTGATTCCATGAGTGAATTCCAAGGAAAAGTGGTTATTTGTATTGTACATAGTTGACTTAAAGAAATAAGTGCCTTTACGTTGAAGCTTGTTCTTGGTGAAAATGAAACATGAACCTGAGAACATTCTTGAAACAACATTCATGATTTTTTCAAGGAGTAAGACAATTGATCTTGATCAATCAACCTTGAAATCTTGTTGCAAAACTTCCCACATTTCTTTTCTGATGTTTTGCATATATTATCGCTTGTTCATTGAGTATATTTAAGATTCTTTAGTGAAAGCATGAGTATACTCATCATTGAAAATGATTAAAACTTTCAGGCCTTGTGCATAACTCCTTTGAAAAACTCATGGAACATTATTTTCAAACGTTGTCATCTCTGAGAAGCTTTGATAAGATGATACTTTGAGTAGGTTTTGAAGATCCTTAACAAATGCATCATTCTCGTTGATGTTAATTATAGTGGTAAATCCTCAAAGCATTTAACAAAAGCTCAATGCGGATGAGAAAAGATATTATTCAGAACACAAAAATTGAACGAGAAAGATAAAATTTAACAATAACGACTACATTATTTCCCGGGATAAAATCGATTACAATTAAGGTTTACTTGAACAAATAAATTACTCTATCACAAATGATGGAAAACCCAGCAAATGGAGCAAAAAAGTTTAAAGACTATTTAGGTTTTATGATATTTGAAGCCTGTGGTCTTCTCTGTAAAACATTGCTCCATGTTGTTCAGTATCAGCAATGATGTGCAGCTGCAAAATCTTAATTTTCCAGGAACAAAGATTTACACTGCTTTATGGTATCTTCAGGGCTGGTAACTGAAAAAAGATCAATATTAACGCGTGAGGTTCATTAACTGTAATATAAAGCATGGACAACAGTTATATTATAGCAGCAACATCATTTGGATAACAGTTATATTAAACGATCACGGACAACAGTTTTTAAGTTGCATTCATTTGGTTTAGTTTATCTATTACAAAGAAATCAAAATCTTCTCCATATGATGTTACAATATAGAGCAACATACCTGTGTGACCAATAGTCCGTTCAGATTCATAGATTTCATGGTCATTTCCACCCTGCTCAGTGAAAATGAAAAAAGTTTAGGTAATTAATTAATGTATTTCAGTTAATATCTCTATGCAATGCTTACAGAAGCTAGAAACCGATCATCGAAAAAAAATGATAAATGTGAGCAAAGTGAGGAACTGTCCTAAACTAACAAAAATTTTGGAGCCGATATATCACCGTTATGTTATTAAATATCTTTATAGTCTCCTTTAAAATGAAGGGTATACTTTAAAATATAATGAAGTGCGGTAACTAAATTAAATCGCCACATACATTCTTGTTACAACAATTTCTGCTGCAATTCATTTGCATGAAAATGATCGGTGGATGCAAGACAAGCGCTAAAAAATCACGACTCTATAAAATACAAAAATTTGCTTGCATACAAATGCAGGGAGGTAGAAAATGTAACAAAATATTGATTTTGTAGTTGATCTATAGAACTTATGGACTAACCTTGTAAGTTTTGTCGCCAAAAAAGTGGATTTCATTGAAATCATCAAGGTATCTCAAGCAGTATGTTTTGTCCCAACCTTGAGGGAAAACCTGTATGAGTATATATATAGAAATCAAGACTTCTTGTTGAGCTATCACTTAACCAAAACATAAATTCACCATATTTTTATGAAAATCATCACTTACATCAAAGCTTATCTGTCCTCCAATGGAAAATGTTAAGTTAAGGTGAGCAAACTTCTCGCGAAGTATAGAAACCATTGTTGAGCGGATGTTCTGAACCTGAAATCATATTGTAAATTTTCAGGATAAAATTATACCCTTAGCATTTCAAATTATTAAAGAGAGTGAAGAGTTCTAGTGAAATGGTAAAAGTAAAATTAACCACCTTGTCATACTTCTCAAATTCATCTCTTTCTTCTTGGCTACAGTTTCGCCCAATCGGCGACACATTCAGCATTCCACTACGGAACTCGATAAACGTTCCCCTAAAAATATTCATACATCGATTAGGGTTCACCTGTTTCCTATGACAAAAATGTGATTAAACACTTAATCTCACTAACCTCTTGATAGGGATATCCAAGTCAGCAATGTAATGAAGCGTAAAATTAATAAATTCCTGCAAAATACCCTATGTCAGTATTGATTAATCATAACTATTTACTAACAGGAAGTTTGTTATTAGAAAATGTTTTTTTTATATATTAACTAAATTATTCAATTTTACAAACGGAACACAAAAGTACAGCGTTCTTTATTCACATATCTTCTTAGTAAGATGTCTTGAAAAGAAATGGAAATATAGGCATTACCTTGAGCTTTTCGTCCCCAACAAATGTCTTCAGGCTCTGAAAAGAGGAAAATTCACAACTCATCACGGCGAGTCAGACAAAAAGTTTACATTTCTAAACAGATGGAGAACTCTACAGGTGTTATATAAAAAAATAGCTTTACAAAGTTTTGATAGTCACCGCTTCAGTCACAAGTCACAATATAGGTCCATAAGTTATGTTTTGTTAAACAGCGCAGGAAATCAACAGAAATCTATTAAGATATATTTAGCTTGTGTTCTTTTACCTGAGTTCCAATGAGCTTTCCTTGCTTATGAGCCACGAGACCATTCTCAGAAAATACATAATCATAGTCATTGGTAACTGCAACAAGCCAATAAGTACAGGACCATCAACATCAAGATACTAGATTATCTAAGATTTATGTTTTTCCGAAGTTGAGTAAAGGGAGAAGAAAGTAGCGAATGTAACAATAATTAATCAGCTTAAATTATAACACACAATTTCATCAGAATACAACGAACACGGACAAGAAAAAAAAGATTGTATTGATTGGTAATGAAAAGAAAAACCAAAATCAATTTTCACAAAGCGGCTTCCTAGTTCCTACATGATTTAAACACTGCAGCATCAGAAACCAAAGTGGTACTTATATTTATAGCTAACCTGTCTGGCCAAGTTGCTCGGATATCTTCACAAGATCAGAACCGCCAACAACTCCAACTGTTACAATCTGTGTTACCAAACAACGCCAGATTCAACAACATAAACAGCAAAAAAGAACTTTAAGAACAGGTTTATGTATGATGCAGTAGATGAGAGTTTGAGATAAAAGACAACAACAAATAAAATGCATGCAATATAAGAAAAAAAAATGCCGAATAACATACCTTTCGCAGTTCTTGCATGAATTTCAACATCTCTGGAGTAGCCCCCTAGCAATTGGGTAGGCAACAATAAATAGATGTGATAAAAAGCCAAACAATAA
This sequence comes from Trifolium fragiferum, assembly GCA_954870985.1. Taxonomy (NCBI): domain Eukaryota; kingdom Viridiplantae; phylum Streptophyta; class Magnoliopsida; order Fabales; family Fabaceae; genus Trifolium; species Trifolium fragiferum. The sequence goes on from OX940794.1 coordinate 9,243,055, forward strand.
AAAATAGTAAATCCACATTTTCTAGTTTTGTTCAGCAAGGAGAAATCACGGCATTTTATGACAAGTGAACTGATGAGTAACATTAGGTACTTAACAACAATTTTGCCAATTGCGGATAGCAGAAAATAACAGTTTGATCAAATTACACTATGCTATTATCTTATAACGCCACTATAACCATGATTTAACAATTAACAGCACTCAGTAGTCAATATTAAATAGCATATCAAGGAATGATAGCGATTTGTTCAAATTCTGCTACTCTATAACGCTATAGCCGTTATTTGACAATACTGCTTAACAGGAATAGATCTAATAAGAAGTATGAACCATATCAAATCAAATTATTGCATTGCAACATTGATTGCAACAAAAAAGCTATACTAATGGAGTGTCATCATCTCCAGAAGAATCAAATACCTTCCTAGGAGCAGTAAGAGTCCCATCAACATCAAACAAAGCAATCACACCAGGTTTAAGGGCAGCCATTATAACTAGTTAATCAAGCACCCAAACCTGCAAAATTTTGAACCTTTTCATCAACTTTCAAGCAAAAATATGTTCATACTTGCAAATTAAAAAAAAAAATCCAAAAAGTGTTTTGCTTCATCAAACAATCAATGAAAAAAATATTAAAACATTAACAAAATGTAGAACTTCTGTAACAAACCAAAATGAATATTATAAAAAATTTGAAGACACCCTTTATCAAATAAATGTCACCCAAGTTATTTTGTGATGCAAAGTTCATAAAAAAGAGATAAAATTGGGGTAAAGATTGAAACTTTTGCAATATCAGGCTATGAAAATATAGTAGTAGAATTGAAAGTTACCTGAGAGGAGAGTGTGGAAACAAGGAAGAAGGAGGCAGAGATGAAAGAAAATGGATCTTCAATGGGTTTATATAAATTGGGTGAGGTGAGATCTGTGAAAAAGTGGAAGAGAAGTTTCATAGTGGGATCCACAAAATAAGTGGAAAAATAACATGTGCTTACGTTGTCATACGTGAAAAGTTTGTGTATCTACAAAGATTCATCAACTAAGGTTGCTGCCGTTTTCTTTCATGCACAAGAATTTTATAACTTTTTTCAATTTTTAGAATAAATAAACAAAATTGTGAGTGACTTCTAAGATGAGAGCTCAAATGTATCATCCATGTATCATATTCACACTAGTATGCTACATGGATCACACGTGTTTCGATGCATAGTTCTTTCATCGCATCTTTATTGATTAATGCCACCAACCTTGGAACTGATTTTCTTTCTTTTATCTCTCACTTTCTTTCTCCTCATTAACCTTCCCTCTTGCACACGTTTTATATCCTTTCTCATCCTTACTATCCCCTTCCTTATCTTCTTCTTTTGATTTAAGTTTAAATATAATAATTTTAGTCCACGCAAATATAGTGTTTGTTTTTCAAATGTGGTCTGGTATAATCATGACACGTGACGCCACATAGCCCAATAGTGTGACTTTTTAAGGACTAAAAACAACTTATCTAAACAAAAAACCTTAAATGAACTAAAACCAAATAACGTTATAGTTTGCAGAGACTAAAAGTCTTTTTCTATTAATTTATTTTTGAGCTTATGCAAATAGATAAATTTTTATGTATTGTTATAAGATTTTCAATAAAGTTCATGAGAAAATATCTTATAAAAATACAATTTTTGTCGGCAAAAACTTATGAATCAATGGGAAAATTTGTTTATCTGCATAAGCTTTTTTTTATAAGCTCAAAAATAAGCCAAATTCAAACGGCCTAATTCCATAGAAAAATCACAATAACCCTAAAAACACAACACAACTTCAGACAAAATCCTCAACAGTAGAACACAGTGCTTACAGCCACAAACTTACATCAAAACATCATAATACTTCATATTTAGTACAATCTAAACAAACCAAATATCCCAAATTAAAACAATGCAGACTCAATTGTTTTTGGGGATTTCGTTTCAAAATTCGCTAATAATTTCAACACTTGAAATCCATGACAAAACAATTGAATCTTATAAACCTAAAGATGCAAACTTTTTGACGTGAAAGGGTGCGTGTAAAGGAAAAAGAAGTAGAAACTTACAGATTTGGAAGAGAAAGAACAGAGCTTCTTCACTCTCTTGCGTATGGATCTGGATTCAGTGACTTTTTTGCGGGAAAGTTACGATACTTTCAAACAATTCTTGTCCATTGGGTCAATCAAGCGCGCTAAGTTAACCCACGTGTCAATCTTTATTTGATCACTAGAAAAAGGTGTAGACCCCACCTTGTTTTATTCTCTGTTCTCAGCTTCTTTCTTGTATCGTTTCTATGCAATTTCTCTAATCTGTTTCTCTCTCGCTCCTTGTTCTTGTTTGCATTCCAAACACAGTGTAAAAGGCTCCTTTTATTACGGATCTTTTTTTTGTTGTTGATAAATTTACTTATTTGTTATTATGTTTTTAACAAAATGTCTGATTTTAATTCTGATATTTTAATCTGATTTCATAATGGTTTTTTTTAATTATTTAAATAAGTCTTTAATAATAAACATTAGGTGTTCGGGGTGCGATTACGTTCGATTTTGAGTCTAAAAGTTATCATAACCGCGTAAAATAAAATTGTATGCAGTTCAGTTGGTTTTTAAAAAGTTATCCAAATCAAACCAATGTAATTAGGATTGGTTCGCTAATTACGGTTTACACCATAATTAAAATGTATTGAAATTAAATTAAATTGAACACAAGGAGTGATTGCGATTTAAATGCATACTTTTTTTTTAAAACAGCAAAAAGATTCATTAAAATCGAGGAACATCCAAACCCACATTCAGTCAACTTGGATTTTTTCTGTCAAAGCGGTAATGATTTTGACGGGTACCCACGACACTGAGTTTTATTGTCATTGTTATTGGATAATTAAACTTTCAAAACTTGTTGTGAACTTTGTTTCAATAATATATTTGTCCATTGTTATTGGACTATGTATACCGAAAGCAGGGGCGGAGCTAGGTTGGGGCTCAGAAGGGCCGTGGCCCGTCCGAGATTTTTTCGATTTTAGTAGGTATATGTATATAGTTTGGTTAACAGTTATGTTATAAATAGATAATTGTTACACCTTCATCGGAAATTCTCACGTGGACTAGTGGTTTGGGAGCGCTGCAACCCAGAAGACACGGGTTCTACCCTTTTTAGGAGACATTTTAGCTTTTTATTGCAATTTTAATGAGAAATTGCTTTGTTGGAGCGTAAAGGTTGAGTTTGCAATATTTTATTAGAACCACTACACCATAAGAATAGACATATAGAAGTTAATATTTGTTTTTAAAGGGATTGGTCAATATATATATTATATATAGATGTATATCGAGTATGAGATCGGTGACATTTTAACGAGTATAGAATTTAAAAAATTTACTTTTAAAAAAAAAATTATATCATATTGATAGTTAATGTAAAACTTTATAGAAATTTAAATTTATTTAATATGTTATTGAGTTTTATCGAACGAGATTAAGAATTTTACATTTTTAATGAACACCTTATTCTTGATTGGTTTTGATAACATATTAAATTATTTTTGGTTTTCTTAAAAACTTACATGAATTATCTACGAATTTAGACGTTATTGAAAAATGCGACATTGTTTAATTGTATATATCCATGAATTTCCAAATTGAATTTGTATATTTTTCTATACAAAATTTCTTCAACTTTGAAACCAGGGATCAAGTTTAAGAAAATACAAAAAATTTGATGTTTATAATTTCTTCTTGAGTTTCTCTTGATTTTAAATAAATGTGTGAGTTGAAAGTGTTATCTTGCTTGAGTTTCTCTCATTTAATATGATATTAAGATTTGTCAAAATTAACGGTTTATGAATTTGTAACTTCCATAGAAAAAAAATTGAAGCTCCATCACAGCCCTCCCGGGTATTTTAGTCTAGCTCCGCCACTGACCGAAAGATAACAGAAACTTAATGTGATTTTAGTGGTATTGGAATATAATATAAACTTAATGTGTTTTTAGCGGTTAACCCCGGTTTTTGCAGTTCACGGTTTTATGCATCCAAATACATTCAAATTAAATGTGATTTTTGCGATTTTCTATTTGAATTAATTCAATTTGCAGTTTTACTTTTGAATTGATTTGAATATGATCACTCATAATAGAAATGCCATGTGAAGTAAAAAAATGGAAAACAAATTAAAAAAATACAACCAAATATACTAAATCCCATTTTTCATAGTCCAAATGACATAAAGAATTAGAAATTGAAGAATCTTCATTTTGAGAAGGGTGTATAATCCAAATAATAAAATGTCTCCTTGAGCTTGATTTAGTTGATATAAACAAAAAACTATTTTTTAAATTTATTAAAAAGTTAATATACTTAACTTATTATATAGACTAAATACATCAATTTTTCAATAAATCTAATTGTATTTTTGCTTATAATAATAACTGGATTGCTTATAATAATAATTGAAAAGAGTATTAATTTTTTGTGTGGGACCAAATTGGTTACACTTATTATACTATAATTCTATATATTTCCAATCTTTAAATAGATAAAAATGTATATTGCTTAGTTGTGGCTTAAGAAGTAGAGTAGCGTTGATATTTTTTTTAGTTTAGTGTAATAAACAGACAGTTCTTTAGCATGTTTTCATTGTATCTAAAGTGATTCTTTTGAATTATAAGAGTTGAATATCCTTTATATTTTTTATAATTCAATTTTTTGCTTATAAAAAAATAGTTAAAAATGTCTAATATAATAATCTCTATTTTTAAACAGCCTAGAAAATTTAATTTTAATCAGTATAGGAACTTTTGGATAGAGTACCACTTTTACTTTCTTTCCATTAGTGGGTTAAGTACTGTTTGTACTTTGTTCCACTTTTTGATTATATATATAATACATATTTTTGCCGTTAAAAAAAAGAAGTTTTTCGCTATGGAGATTATTCAAGGAAAATGCCTTCTAACTAATTAGTATATTGAAGATATCATTTCCTTTTGTGACTTGGGAGCAATAATGCATTGAATAGAGTAAAATAAAAGAGAGCTTCCCAACAATCAACATTATGATTAGGGCTGAGCATCGGTTGGTTACGGCCGGTTTCGGGCCGTAAATGCTCAAACCGAAGATTCACCGATGATTATATTTGAAATCCGTTTCCGACCACACACATGTACGGGTTTTACGGTGCGGGTTGTTCCTGGGGGCGGGTTAACGGGCGGGTGGGCTGCGGGTAAGAGAGAGGGCACGGGAAAGAAGGATATGGAGTTTGAGCTGCTCTGGTTGTGTTGAATGTCACATAAGGAAAGAAGAGGAAGAAAACATGTTTGAGAAAAGGTGAAGAAGAAAGCAAGTCACGTAGAGAGAGAAATGAAAAATTAGTATTAGTAAATATTAGTACAATTAATTACTATTAATTTAATAATATATGAGATTGGGATGAGACATTGGAAGGGAAAGCGTATAGAAAAGTCAGATAAAGCTGTTATTAGAGGAACTTTGAGTGTAGTGTATAAAATTGTGACATAAAGTTGGATTGCAGTGTGACAGATAAAGAACAGAGAAATTTAACTCAGTGTCACATGGCACTACCAGGGGTGTACGCGGGTCGGGTTGGATCAATTTTAGTCAAATCCATTACCCGATTTGGTCAAAGCTAAATGGATTGGATTGAAAGTAAAATCTGTATTTTTTATGTTAAATCCGAACCGATCCAATCCGATGGTGAGCGGGTTGGGTTGGGTTGGACCAACGGGTCATCACATATAAATTTTTTATACGATTCTAAAAAAATAAAGAATTATATGACATTTTGTTTTATGAAAATTTTAAAATTTAGACTAAATTTTACTATTTAAAATTTAAACGCTTCAAATTACATAAAATACTTTAAATATAATATCAAATTTTAAGATTCTAAAACATAAATATATTATACAATATTATAAAACATAATAAATGTAACAATTTTTCTAAAACGGGTTGGGTTCGCGGGTTCATGGATTTATGATCATAAATCCGATACCCGAACCAAACCACTTCGGATTTGCACAGATTGATTCGGATTTTACCCGCACTTGAATGAGTTCGGGTAAAATGCGGGTTGGATTGGGTTGGATCAACGGGTTGAACGGGTCACCCGTACCCGTGAACACCCTGAGGCACTACTATTAGTCTAGTACTACTCTGTACCACATGCCATGGTCGGGTTCGGATAACCGTGGTTTTGATTTTTTAGAACCGGATCTGACCATACTAAACCATTCAAGACTGACTTTTGTTATTTTAGCACCCGTGACCCGTGATAACTCGACCCGTTCACCCATTCCTGATTCGGATTTATTGGGTGTTGGGCGGGTGGGTATTTTTTGCTCAGCCCTAATTATGATTGAAAAGAGAGCCTCCCAACATCATTATTTAACAAAATTTTATCATTTATATCATTTTACATTTTTTTAGTTAGTTGAATCGCTATTTTTATCAAACATTTCAGTTAACATATAAGATATTAACCACGAATCATAATCTATAAGATATCAATTATCAACTATAAGCTATCTGCTATCATATATTTTTACCAAACAAAACTTTTGCCTATTCCGCTTTTTGGAAATTAGCTAGCAAACACACCTCCTGTTTGGTAAATCATGTAATCTCATACATAATTGCGAAAAATAATCGCGAAAACTAATCACTGGGGCGAAATTGGACCCTATGGACAAACAAAGTGTTTTCTTTCAAATTATAGGTTAAATTTGAACTCAAGACCATCGATTAAATTGAAAGAGATCTAAATCATCATATCAAATTTTGTAGGTTCAATAACTTTGATTTGTTTTAACAAATATGAGTCCAACTTATAATTAATAATTATTAGAACCTAAAATATACATAAATTTCATCTGCAAAGTATTGTTTGGTTTGGATTCATAACAACTGCATTTTAGGCTAACATATTCTAGATTAGAGTTTCACATAAGCAACTAATAGTTTAATTTTGATGTGAAGAAATTAAACATAAAAATGTCACAAAAAAAATTCTAAGCAAGGAACACAATCTTGCTACTGCCAATTTCTTTGAACCAAAATGTCAAGATAATAGACAAATTAACACAAAATCTTCCTTAACTTCAAGATGAAAAATAATACCTAACATAAAACTTATAAATAAGTGTCAATCCACATTGATTTTTTACATATGCAAAACTCCTACAATCTCAAATCTTAACTATTGATGGATCACATGGATATATCAATCTCAATCAAGTTTTGATCATCCTCATTCATATCATTCATTTCTTCTAAAAGTTGCATGAGATCTTTTTGCTTGTAAATGGATTTTGTAAGGAAACTTGACAATTTCGATTCCGATTCCTGCTTAGATTCTTCGGTTAAGTTAGACAAGTTCCTGCTTGGAAGGTCGATTTCAATCAGGCTATCCTCCTCCTCCTCCTCCTCCCCATCCTCATCATCGCCGTTATCATAATCATCTGAAGGATTGAACATATAAAATTATTAGATACATAGATACAAATTATAGAATACTAGATACAAAGGCGAAGAGATGGATAAAAATTTGTGTACCTAAGATAGGATCGACCGAAGGAAAGTACGAGAGTAAACTACTATCTTTGCCATCTAGATTATAAGTTGTATCTACAATCATTCCATTAAATCCTTCATCGCGATCATCACAGTCATAATCATAGTCTTCACCATCAGTGTCGGAAGTTAAGATATCACGACTCCTCACATTTTGACATCCATTCTGATCAATCTCGAAAGTTTCACCGATGTTTGAGCCGTTACTTCTTTCGCTATCTGATGGAAATGAAAAATTTGATATCAAATCATCCATGACTAATAAATTTCTACTTTCAATATCCAATTGTGCTTCATCTTGCTCATGAATCTCACCAATTTCACTTTGTTGGTTCTTAAGTTCACTCTCACTAACATCAAATGAGGGTTGTAGCTTCTCTTTGAATAGATTATCTTGAACTACACTTTCATTTTTACACCCTTTTTTCTTTTTCAATTTGACAAGAAACAAAATTGATACAAGAACAATTGGTATTGCAAGAAGGAAAGTGAATGAAAAGAAAAATGACAAGAGGACAAGAATCAGCAAGATAGGTAAAAAAGTGCTTATATTTGAACTCAGCTTGAAACATGAAAATTTTTGCTTATTTGCCTTCATCATGATCATTGACTTGCAAGAACTATTGAGAGAAGAAAAGTATAATATATAGAACTATATGAAAGACTGAATGCAAAATTCATTGCTAGCTGTTTTCAATCAAAATTATTATGTTACTAACTTAATAAGTCATGAAATTTCTGAATGCATGCACCAAACATATCTGACCCACCATAACATGGCACTACATTAACCACATCAAAACAAGACAAGTATGAGTAAGACAAATCCATAATGTACTTGAGAGTTTCTTTCCATGCTCATACAAGTTCACTTCAAAACATGATAAGACACTTTCAAAGTTACAAAAACTCAATATACCAAACTTGGCAACAATTTTTTTTCCTAAAGATAAATTTTACTCCCAAAAATGTAGGCACATATTTTCTATGGAATCAAACACAATTTGAGCACTTTTATGACTATTTTTCTTGACATGATTTCAACATATGCATAATAAAATACGATTAAAATCAAGGACATGTTTCTGTGGCTAGTATGTGATTAAGTATTGGTGACAATCAAGACTCAACAACGTTGGTCATGTAACTTATGAGAAATGAAAATTATTAAAACGAGTAGTGTCGGAAGTTAGATGATGACCCATTTTCTATTGTCTTTAGCAATTCAAGCTCAAGCAATCAGTACTCTGTTGCACTTCACTACTTCACACGGATTAAAAAAAATATAAATAAAAAAAGAAAAATATAATTTTACTCAATTGTTTATAATATTAGCTGGCTTAAAAGTTTATTTAATGTTAAAAAGTCTGACTTGTGAGATGATTTAAATATATGTTATCAGTGGTAGAACCAGGATTTATTTTTCAAGGGGGCCGCTAAAACAATTAAAGTATATAAATTAAATAAAAAAATTATATTGTCTATAAAAATTAAATTATTAATAAAATAAATTACACACTTTAAAATAATACTCAATTCATGCTAAGTGACTTCAAATAATTAATACTCCCATAAAATTTGATTATTATAAAATATTTGTGTTGTTTAAAAAAAGAAAATATAAATGTGCATTTTTTGTATTTATAAATACAGATGAAAATTAGTTTTTTTTTTAAAAAAAAAATATCGTTTAAAAAGCTAAAAGAAATAGAAAATGGATATAGAAGTTGTGCATTTTTATTTTTTTTGTATTAAATACATATGAAAATTAACTTTTTTAAAAAAAAAAAAACCTTTAAATGGCTACAAAAATGAGAAAATGCACCTACCAAGCGTTGAAGTGCATGGGCTCAGAACCTAACCATTAAAATTTTCACAAACAAATATATATAACAAGTATTTGATATTTTATAAAAAACTAAGAGTATCCAAGTAATTTCTTATTTTTCGGGGGTGGTCGTGGCCACCACCAGCCACTCCCTGGTTCCGCCACTATATGTTATTAAAGTAGAGACAATTCTCACTTTACAAGCAGGTTTTGTCAGATGAGTTAGACCCAACTCAATTTTACGATGGTATTAGAGCATTTCACGATCCGCCGAACCACTTGTTATCAGATTTCTGCTATTCGGCCACCCACAATTTATATCCACGCACCAAGTCTAATAGTGTCGAGCATGAGAGTGTGTGTTAAGAAGTCCTACATCGGTTGCGAGATGACTTAAATATGTGTTTATAAAGTAGAGACAATATTCACCTTACAAGCCGATTTTGTAAGAAATGATTACGCTAGTTCAATTCTATGACTTAATATTAAAATAAAAAATATATTAAGCTATTAAATTTGATCTAATGATAAGAAGTTTGAGTAATATGGACGAGGTTGTAAGTTTAATCCTCATGCATTAAAAAAACAATATATTTTAATTTATATCATCCTAAATTAAAAACTGTGTGAAAACTTTATATTTTTTTACTGCAGCAAAACTCAATCCATTAAAAAGGCAGAAAATAAATAGGGTGAGTTGATAGTACCTTAATCTCTAGAGACATAAAAGGATAAAATTTAGATTCAAAGAACACTCAAAAAATTTACATTTGAATTTATCCAAAAATGCTAAAGCAACTCGAAGTCTCGAACTTAAAATCTCCAAATTCATAACCGATCTTTACCACTAAACCAAACTCTTGAAATTCCAATTTTTGTTTTACTTAACCATACGTGAGGCTGAATTCTTGCATTGTATTCATAGTATTGACTATTTTGTTTCCATTTTGTGTAACAACTAATGGGCCTTTGTAGAAATTATATTATGCAGGGGACAGGATGATAATGGAAACGACAAAGATCTGTTCATGGATGAGCCTCCATAGAGTCTTCATAATCACATGTAGAAGCAAAAATGGCCCACATAGATAAGGGTGTTCTAATTTATTAAAAAATCGGTTTAATCAGTTCGCAAAAGATATTTTTGATTTTACTTTGGTCCCTTAAAGAAAAAATGTTTCACTTTGATCTCTTATTATTATTATTATTATTTTGATAATAACATACTCATATTATTTCATGGGTCATGCTAACAGTGCACCCGGTGTACTAGTTAAGCATACTTAAAAATAAAATAAAAAGATAAAGTTAATGCTAAAAAGATAACTTTTTACATTAAATCCACAAGTTCCAAGAAAATATTTCTATATGAATATGCTTAATTAGTGCACCGGATGCACTGTTTAGCATTTTCCTTATTTCATTTAATAAAATAGTACTAATACAAGATGATATCAAATCAAAACATTGAGAACTAGCATAAAAATTTTGATGCCCTTGTAAGTGTATGAACTATTTTAAAGTGTATGAACTCTTTACAAAACTTATCTTAAAGTTTGAACTATTTTCCAACAATCTCCTACATTGATCTATAATATAGCCAAACTCAAATCGATCTTTGGAGCTGTCCTTAATGGCGTTAACCATTAGTAGACAATCTAGTTCAATAACCACTTTAGATAGCTTCAATTCTCGCAGCCAAGTGATGGTCTCTGTGATGGTCTCTTTCAATGCCTATGCTTCGACCTCCGTTGGTGGGAGAGTTCCATTGAACCACATAGTTCTCTCTTTTGTGAAAATTCCTTGGTCGTTTTGAATGCACATATCGATGCCAAATCTATGTTGATCATTAAATAGCGTTGCATCAATGTTACATTTAAATTTCCCACTTTGTGGCGGTTCCCAGCTCATTGTGGATGTATTGCTGCTTCTTTGCCTCTCTGTGTCTTCATTAATACGTGCGGCACATCACTTGCAATTTGTATTGATACACACACATGTTGCCCGCTTTTGTTCCATATTTTCTCATTTCTTCTCTTCCACAAGGATCATAACATCATCACCATTTTACATCTTTTAGGTTCCAATAATGTTATTAGAGCTGAAAAAATGAACTCGGCTATGCTTGCTGCAGCTGAAGCTATTTGCTCTATCTCTTCCCCAAATCCTGCCTCTCCCTCCATACATCCTTTGCATTGAGAACAAGTGCCACTCATTTTCATACGGTGTTAAAATTAATATGACTCATTTTTATAAATGGACTTCACCAGTAAATATCGATAACAAATTGAGCATAAAAAATGGATAAACTCAAGATTATTGGCCATAGGATCAATAATTATAAATAATCCCACTAGATTATTTAAACTAGTAAAATAAATGTATAAAAGATCCTAAGAACAATTCACACAGAATATGGCCAAAAGGGCACGAAAAAATCAGAAGACGACGCAACAACAAAAGGACACAACACCAATTCAAATTCTATCTACAGTGGAGCTAACCAGATATACAGCGAAAAAGAGAAAGCAGTTCAAATCAAAGCGCTGCTTAAGAAACACAAAGGCTTTTACATCAAATTTAAAGGCATTCTAAAAATTGAAATGAATTGAAGTGGGGAACTTTGAAGAATCCAATTATGTTGTAATTGTGGCAGGACTAATGCAAATCATGATGCTTTGGTGTTTTTATTTGGTATCATGCCTGCAGCAATATAGGGTGGGTTTGCTTTATGGCCCTTTTGAGTTTGTGCCACTGCCAAGTATTTTGGCTAAATACATAGACTTCTAGGATTAAGAGTGTTCTAGTGATGGATACGTGTCGTTGTTCGACGCCGACAGTATGATATAATATTGACACATAAATATAATTATATGAAATTATGTCATTTTTTTAAAAATTATTATTGATATTAGCGTGTCAGTGTCTGGTTGGCAGTTGTCCCCCATAAAAATAAGTTTCAAATGATATATAGCAATTTGTCTAAAATTAAAAAGTTGTTTCAACGTTATAAACTTTAAAAATCAACATAATCAAGATACAACATCTCATAAAATCAACATAATCAAGATACAACATCTCATTTTTCCTTATATGGACGTAGATTTTTTATTTTTTTACGTAGATTATGATTTGAAGAGGTTGACATATTTTTACATCTATTGATAGCATTTAACATTTTAATAAAAAAAAAATTTGGCAAATTTTAATTTGGTATAATTACTCTTAAGGCATGTGAAACTATTTGAAGATTTAGAAACAAATTAGATTAGATTTCTATTTTATTGACAATTTTTTTTGACAAATATTTTTTTGACAATTTATATTTAGGTTTTTGAACTAATAATATATTAAATCGAGTCCTTGAACTTTTTAATATCTTATCAATGTTTTACAAATAATTATGCCATTATTTTAAAAAAAGGGATTATGCTTAATGAATGTTAAATTAAATCTAGAAACTTTTAAATAAAAATTAAATAAGTTTTTCGTCTATAAAAGTATATCAAAATTTAGTTTTAGTCGTTAAAAATAAAAACATTTTTTTTTCGTCTTTATAAAATTTGATGTTTCACTATTTTATCTCTTGACATAATTTTAACATTTCCTTCATATTTCTTGAACATGACATAAATATACAGCGGTTCGAAATAATACGTAAATATAACATTGACAAATTACGTATATAAAATATCATAATATTAACATTAACATGATGGTTATTAAGGGCACAAATTTTGGAAGGACAAAAGCATATTAATTTTATTTTTAACAACTAAAACCAAAATTCACTATATTTTTAAAAGTTAAAATTTATTTAATCCTTTAAATAATTTGTAATTATATCAATAAATTTAGAAACCTAATTGGGTGCCCTTGGCCCACTAAAACACTAAAGCCCATAAGATGAGATAGCTATATAAGGACAGAAACGCCATTCACTAACTTTGCTTTGTGTCTACCCTAGTTTCTTAAAGAACAGAAAATAACCGTTGGCGATCGTTGTTCTAATGTCGCTAGTTTCTTAAAATTCCGGCGAAAGTAGATGTCTTGTCGATATTGATCAAAGAAAAAGTGGCGATTTCTTCAAAAGAAAGAACATTCAATCTTCTGCTTAAAAAAGGTTCAATTTTTACATTTTGTATGATTCAATAACATTCAATCTTCTGCTCGAAAAAAAAAATACTCTGTCCCAGTTTCTTGATTGTTTCTATGAATATTGAAATACCCATTTTTTCTCTTGTTTTACTGTTCAAGAACCTATTCAATCTTCTGCTTTATAAAAATGTGATCGGTCCCAAGATCCTTTTTGGCACTAATATAAGGAAAGGCAGTTTTTTAAAGTTTGCTACATACTGGTTTATAATTGACACATGTAGGGATATCCATTTTTTCATTATTGATTATTCAATAATATTTTTACCTGATGCTGATTTTTTCATTCTTGTAATGGATGATGATATGTTTTGATGATTCTATTGGTTAAATGTTGCCTTTAAGTCCAATTTTATTCATTATGTGAATTTTGACATGGTATCTTTTAGTTCATAATGATCTTGGAACTACATGCTATTGCAATGTGAACTCTTTGTTCATAAAGCATTAAATGTTGCCTTGATTATCATTAAGTTCAATTGTTGGCCATACAAATTATGAGATGGTTCAATGTTGCCTCGATGATTGTTAAGTCTAAATTGTTGGCTATATAAATTATGGGATGGTTAAATGCTGTCTCGGTGACTCGGTATGGTTAAGCGTTGCCTTGATTAAGTTAAATTGTTATTGGGTATATAAATTATGAGATGAATATATGTTGCCTCGATGACCCTTAAGATCAATTGCAATTTGCTATATAAGTTTTGAGATGGTTATATGTTGCTTCGATGACCCTTAATGATCCTGGAACTACATGCAATGTGATCTCTTTGTTCATAATGCAAATTGAGATGGTTAAATGCAATTTCAGTGACCCTTAAACGTTGCCTTAATGATCGTTAAGTCCAATTATTGGCTATATAAATTATGAAATGGTTAAATGTTGCCTCGATTAAGTCCAATTGTTATTGGCTATATAAATTTTGATTTGGATATATGTTGCCTCGATGACCCTAAAGTTCAATTGCAATTGGATATATAAATTTGGAGATAGTTATATGTTGCCTCAATGACCCTTAAGTTCAATTGCATTTGGTATATAAATTTGGAGATGGTTATATGTTGCCTCAATGACCCTTAAATTCAATTGCAATTGGTATATAAATTTTGAGATAGTTATATGTTGCCTCGATGACCCGTAATTCCAATTGGTAAGCTATATAAATTATGAAATGGTTAAATGTTGCCTTGATGACCCTAAGTCTAATTGTTATTGGCTATATAAATTATGAGATGGTTAAATATTGTCTCAATGACCCTTAATTCCACTTGCTATTGGCTATATAAATTTGAGATGGTTAAATGGTTAAATGTTGTCTCGATGACCCTCAAGTTCAATAGCTATTGACCTTGCAAATTGTTGGATGATATGTTTGAGTCATTGATACCTTGACCCTAGACGCTAGTATAATATGTGACTACTTTATTCAAAATACGTGCAAATGTGGTCTCAATGACCTTAAGTTCAATCGATATTCATTATGTGAATTCACACATAATTTGAAATGATATCTTTAAGCCATTAATAACCCCAGAATGAGATGATATTTCAATATGAATTCTTTATTTATAATGCAACGTCGGTGTCCTTTTAAGTCCAATTGTTATTGGCCATGTAAATTCAAGGATGGTTAAATGTTTCCTCGTGGTCCTTAAAACATTAATTGATATGGCCAAATGCCGGTTCGATGACCCTTAAGACCAATTGATATTCATTATGTGAATTTTTGAGATGGTACATTTGTGCCATCGATCGTTGACCCTAGACCTAGCATTTGTAGTGTAAACTTTTTAATCATTCTTTTTAACCATTGAGTGAAAGGGATGCAGAGAAGCCTCTGATTCTTTGGGGTGCACTGATGCCTTCATTTGTAACTGTGGTGTTGTCTGTATAATTGCGACGACTTATTTGGTGTCCCTTGATTCTATGGAGTGACAGTACTTGGGTGATGGCATGTCATTTTTATATGCCGGAATAATAGATCATACGATTTGGCTGAATTAGTTTGATTTATATGGTATTATAATCACAGGGATAATTCTTGCTAAATTTTGCAGTCAGTCATTTTTATATCCTGGATTAATAGATGAGCTTGGCTGCTATTTTTATATGAATTCTTATGTTCTATCCAACTGCGTAAGCAAGTATATCATGGTAAAGTGCAAAGTGACCAGAACATGATATGGCGAAAGCAAAGGGATACGATTCTCTATAAGGTAAAATGGTGAACTACAAATTTGTATATGTTATGCAAACAGCTAATTGAAGACTTTCTAATTGATTGGAATGATTCTGTTTGTTAACAGTCATAACTGATGGTTTCTTGAACTTTAAAGTTAAGTGATTTATATGCTTAAATTGATAGTATTTGGTTGCAGACCCATAAAAATACATGCTATCAGATTCCTTCTTTCATTATGGATGTCTTACATTTCTTTTTTTTTACTATCTGACATGGTTCTATTACTATTAGTAATTGTGGTTGCAGCTAAACAACCTTTGGAGACAAAAGCACTGCCTCTAAAGGATGCAACTGCTCCAGAAATGGTCAATTCTTAAAGACACATCAGGGCTATAGAACAATATGGCAATTCTACAAGGCTTTAGCTCTTTGGTTTGTTTATACTAGTTTTATTTTGGTATATAGAGCTACAACTATGTGCAGGTGAATTAATTTGCGCAAAAAAAGCTTGTGTTTTACTTCACAAAAAAAATGCGGTTAGTTTCTCCTCCTAGATGAGCTTGGCTGCTATTTTGTTTTTATTATTCAAAATTACACACATTGAATTGTTTTTATTCTGATCAAGATTCATTATGAAATCCACTAATCAGTAAGCCTATTGAATTGTGGGAGATTAACTGCCATTCATTATGTAAATTTTGAGATGATATCTTTGAGCTGTTGATGACCATGGAACTAGTCAACTCGATGCTATTGCAATGTGAATTCTTATGTTCTATCCAACTGCTTAAGCAAGTACATCATGGTCCGGTGCAAAGTGACCAGTACATGATATGGCGAAAGCAAAGAGATACGATTCTCTATAAAGGTAAAATGGTGAACTACAAATTATGTGTTGAGATAGCTGCATAATGATTTATGAATTCATACTTTTAGGGATACTAAAGTGCAGCTGCACATTCATGCCTAAGTCCTATAAATTGAAAATAGATTTAGAATTGATACTATTGAAATATTTAATCATTATTAGAGTTGATCTATTTGCTTTTATATTTATATTGTGTTTTATTTTAATTCCTTAAATCACTCATTAATTTGTGGAGTGTCTTTATGAACTCTCTCGACTCTCCTACAAAAGGAGCATTCTTTCATTAGAATAAATATGCTCAAATTAGAGTTATCGACAATCGTCTATCTCTTTTGGCGTAAACACATCACATAATTGGAATGGTTAAATGTAAGCGTTGGTAAAAAAGGGATGATAAAGTGTAACCTCGATTGACCCTTAAGTATAGTATCTATTTAAAATGTAACTCTTGGACTTGGGATGGCATGTCTTTGATGAAATGCAATTCATAATGCAAACTTGAGAGATGTTTCAACGTATTCATTCATCTGCAGTTTGAATTCTTTATTCATAATTTGATTCATCGTCTAAAACTTAGATGGTATAATTTGAAAGATCGATCTTACCAAAGGAGACAAAGTTAGTGACATCGAGTCAGTTGCGCGTATCAAGTTATCCAAACCGTGGAAACCCTTAGGTGAATGGAAGATATGCCCTCTTGGTAAGGAATTCTTTGAACTTAGCTTTTCATCTACAGATGATCTAAGAAGTGTCTGGATGGTGGAAACCTAGAATCTTAACCTAGGTGTAATTAAGTACAATCATGACCGAGACTTGAGAGCGAAGACTTTGTATTTTATGTAGGTGTCAAATATGAAACAATGCCTCCATTCTGCACTTTTTGTAAAACATTGGACATTTTGTTTATCAATGCAAAAGAAAGAATCATGAACCTCATGCTCCCAAGGAGTTTTGTTTGAACAAACATAAGCTGAACAGAACAGAAATCGATCAAAACATTAACATGGGAATAACTACAGATTGAGGAGGGATGTGCAGATTCCACTGGATACTGCTAGAGATTACCAGCCACCTTTCAAAGCAACAAAATTTGCAGAAAGCCGCGACATGTTGAAGTTTTCCTATTCCATTCATCTGAAATTGCTAACTAACAGAAATGATGCTAATGCTAATGCAGGCATGCAGCCTATGTGAACTACAACATATGCGGCTTTAATTACAACACAAGGTAGTATAAGGCTACTTTGAATGATTCATCACAGTCCACAGGGATTCTCTCTGCTTTCTCTCTTCTCCTTTGTTTCATGACTTTCATCTATTGATAGTTTTTTTAACTGTGGTTTTATTTTACCATTTTGCGCGTATGAAAATTTTCACATTCATTTAACAATGATTAATCTCTGTCGGAGAATCTATATAACACACAAAGTTGATTTTCTACTCCAACTGAATGTCTCTATATGCAAAAGTCGATGTTTTCCTAATCATGATATTTGTTCCGAACCGGGCCAAAAACCAATACAAATGGCCCAATCATCATAAATTCAGTCCCACTTCACACCATTCTGGTAATCAGGCCCAATGTCACTTATGTAGTGCACCAGAGAATATGTGCTCTTGCTACAACAAATTTATTCCTTTTAACTCCCTTGGTCTATTAAATTGATCTCAAAGACCCCCTACATTCGTCGTTGGTTATTACGGTGACAGTTACAACTGCTCTTTTTATTTAAGTGCAACGAATTTCGTGGAAGGTATGATTCAATCACTTTTTACATTCACTCCACCAATCTCCTACTGACTTTGGCGTCAGCATGACCACTACTTTCGACACTTATCACCACTATAACCGCCTCAAATCTCACCGTCGAAGTCAACCAATTATGTCCCCACAGAGCAATATCTAACACTTCTTAAGGTATGATTGGAAGTTGGATTTTTATAGGAATATTTTTCAAAGACTTTTTCTAATTCACCCTTTCATAATTTGAGGGTATTTACCCTTCGACCAATGAGAACAAGTTGTTTGTATGTGGTCTCCACAAGTTTGTTACAAGTTAGTTGTGGGGCCACATACAAATCTACTCAACATTAATATCTTGTCACGAATATCGAGGCCTAACTCATCCTTACAAAATCGGCTTGTAAGTTGAGGATTGTCTCCTCTTTATAAACTCTTATCAAGAATCCTATCTATCCGATGTGGGACTAAATCCCACCGAGTGTTGGCTGCTAACACCCTCCCTCACGCTTCAGCCGAGCGAATGGGCCTGAAGCGTGGCCGATGGAGGAAGCCCAACGATAGACCCGATAGGCTCTGATACCATGTAACGAATATCGAGACCTAACTCATCCTTACAAAACCGGTTTGTAAGGATTCTTGATAAGAGTTTATAAAGAGGAGGCAATCCTCAACTTACAAGCCGGTTTTTTAAGGATGAGTTAAGCCTCGATATTCGTGACATGGTATCAAAGCCTCTATGACTAAGTGGTCTAGGGTTCGATTCTCGCTCCTCTCACTTTCTAATTAAAAGTGGAATTTAAGCATATGGTAGGTGAGCATATGCATTATCCACGCTTCATGCCTAAGTGGGCTCTTGCGTGAGGGGACGTGTTAGAAATAATATAAAATCATTGATGTGCCAAATCCTAACAACTTAAGCTTTTGAGATAATTGGTTATTTAACATATCTTTCTTTTTATTTTTTTTAATTTTATTAAAATAATATGATATTTTATAATGGATCAATTTATTTTTAACAAAAATGCGGTTAACGGATACGGGTAAGAATGAGTAGTTATGTACCCATATGGTATGACCGCATATACTAAGGTTGTTACTCAAGTGGATATGGAGATGAGTACAAATATTTTTCAGAGTGCGGGTAATGAGGATGAATACTATAATACCATACCCTATCCATTGCCATCCCTATGTACAATGTTGGATTTGTGATGTTCGAAGAATACTGTGCAATAGAATAAAATTCTATTGTTTGAATTATTTTAAAATAGACGGAGGTGAAATGAGATCTATCACTATCTATTAGATAATTAGACCATCTTTAATGATAGTATTTTTTTTTTTAAGTATTGATATATAATAGGTACTTTCATCGGAGCAAAACACAATTCAGTACATAATAGGTACTATTTCTTAAATTTTGTCTCAAAATGAATGTCATTCTCGCTTTCTAATGCAATATTTTTCAATTGTACCCAATAATTATATGCAACGTTTCAAAGGTAACAAATTATTAACCCCTCCGGTCATATAAAAAGAAATTCACATTTTAGATACATTAAAATGTTGATATATATCATTGTCTAGATACATTAATATTTTAATTTATCTAAAAAGTGAAATTCTTTTTATCTTAATGATCGGAGGGAGTAATAACTTATAGGGATAATTTAATAAAAGTATTGTCTTTTTTGACAACATAATTACATTTCATAATACGCGTGCAAAAACCATAAAAGACAATTATCTTGGGTCGGAGGGAGTAAGAATTAGTACTTATATTTTTTTGTGGGGTTAGTGGAATCCGTTTAAAACTTTTTAAAAGATGTTGTATTGGAAGGATTAAATGATTAGTAAATATCAATATTAAAAAATTATAAATAATCTCTATATGTATAGAACTCACTTAGATATCTAAAAATGAGGAGCTCTATTATGAATTAATTAATATTCTTATATTCTATTTCATCACTTACCACCATTTTTATTTCCCTTCCATCTTGGCAAAATGGAATAAAAATAATTTCTAACATATTTTTATAGTTATTAAATTGCTTTTTTATCCTATCTTTTATCATATAATAGGTTTTCTCCTTTTGTCCCAAACCTATTCTAGATTGACTTAAGTGAGATTGTTACTTGGTCTTGACTTGCTGCTAGTATAAAGTTGGTTGTTAGGTATGGTGGAAAAATACCATGATGAGTCAGGTAAGATCCAAACGTGTGCATATTGTTATTATTATATTAGCTTACATCTCAAGGCATTGTTATTAAAAATCAACCACAATGAATCAGCAAAGTCTCTGTGATTTTTTTTCTTTTTTAAATTTAAATAAGTGATTTTTTTTTTATTTGTTTTAATTTAAATAAGTGATTTCACATAGATTAGGATTTTTTATAAGTTTTTTACGATTTTATCGTTTCAATGCGACGAAATTTGCTTTATTATCTTCGTACGATGTTCGTTTGATTTTTCATCTTGATGCCGTGCTTATTTCTCATCTTATTATGATGTTAGTTTGATAATAGTATGCTCTAATAAGTGAAATTCAAATGTATCTCACTAAAATTATAAAATTATGTATCTTTTACATGAATTTTTTTATTACATAGTACAATATGATTTAATGAAACTCATTTATTTTTCAACAAATTAATATGGGTGTTGTGTTGGTTCACAGTTCACACCTCCTTGTTTTCTCTTTCCTCATCCAAGCCACAAATCCTGAAATTTTGTCCTAAAAATCTTGAAAACCATCGGTTGATATGTCAATCTCAAAACAAGTAAACAATGAATAACCATTAATTTTTGGGACAAATAGTTACCTAAAACATTGGCTATTTTGCTATATCCCTTTCAAGTAACAATCATCATTTATATAACAAAAACCCTGAATAGTAGGTATAATCTTTGTAACTTGGGATAAAATCAAATATATGAATTCTACTTTATAATAATTTGCCAACCATGGGTATTTTTGGAAATAAAAAAATTAACTTTATATTGATATCTTAAGTCTAAAGTCCCCAACATTATATATAAGGAAACCTTCATGCCTTAAAAACACACCAAATCCCTATCTATTAGAAATTATCCTCAATTTAGAAACTCTCTTTAGATCCACTTTCATTCTATTCTATACAATAAAGTGGAAAATATGAATCAATTCAATTTCCAAAAAATACCTCTTAACTATCTAATTAAGCTTACTCTAATATTGTTAGTTTCATTATCTTTGTTTCCTTTCATATTTTCTTCTTCTTATTCTTCTTCCTTAATTTCTTTCTTCCATCAATTCAACTTCTACTTCTCTACATTCTCTCTTCAACTATTTACTCACACTATAGACAAAAATTGCATGTTTCTCCTATGCAATGGTCTCCTTGTTTTTGTTGGAATAACAAGATCTTTATCTTGGTCTAGTAGTGTTGATGAATCTTCCAACTTTGTTAAAGATGGTTCACAATCACTATACTTAAATGTTGAAGCTATTAAAGAGTCAATGTTAGCAATGAAGGAGAAAACTAATAAGCTTGAAGAAGAGAGTGAAGATCAAGTAGAAGAAAAAGTTAAAAATATAAATTTGGAAGTAGGAAAAGGAAGTAGCATATTAGTTTTGGAACAAGAGGAGGAGTTAGAGGAAGAAATTAGGCTATTTAATGAAGATGAAGACGACGATGATGAACCAAAAATGGTTGAAAGGATTGAGGAAGAAGTTGTTGACGAAGCAAATTGGATACTGAGTACTGACGAGGAGTTGAACAAAAAATTTGACGACTTCATTAGAAGGATGAAGGAAGATTTGAGGATTGAAGCTAAAGTTAATTAGTCATGGTTTGATCTTAATTAAGGAAGACACTACCTTTTGAAAATGCAGTTTTAATTAGAAGTCAGATTACAAACTGTAACAGCATGCTGAAGTAGTTGGTTATGGCCGTTTGATCTTAATATAATGGTAAAAATTATTTAATAATAATTTAGTGGTGGTGATCATGCTTAATTAAATCAATAGTCGAGATCAATTGACGTGTGTAAAATACAACCTTTATTTACCGCAATGAATAATATTTTTTTTCTTCATATATTCTCTTCAAAGAAAATAGTACAATTCCAAGTTATTATCCAGGTTCGCTAGTATTAAAATTCGCTTTATTTAATCGGTTGATCATTCGTTAGTATTTTCCAAAAATATATAATCCCAACTACTTCAATTGTTTATGTGTTCTCTTCCCTTGTTCATAAGTGTACGTGGTCGAAAGGGCCAAAGGGAATGCATTGGATATAAAAAAAAAATTAACTATCCAATTATTTTCTTTTAATTAGTACTTTAGAAATGCAAATCACGACTTTTACGGTAGTAATAGGAAATTATATAGAAAAATTATAATTTTAAGCAATTCAAATATTTTTATTGAACTAATTTCGTTTCAATTTTAGCCAATTACTCATAACTCTAATTTTTTTGTTTGGACTTTGGACAATAAAATTCTCCACTCGAAAACTATTTTGGATTATTTTTATGATTTTTAAAAATATTAGGACCAATTTCTAAACACAAAAAAATTATGATGTAGTGCTTTATTGCATGTAATAATTAACAAACATTATTAGTAGATCAGATGTCATGCCTCGGAACATTATAAATGAAACAAAATGATTGTGGTATTTAGCAACTTATTTATAATAATATCTAGAATAAGAAATATATTTGATCTTTGGTAGTGAGTACTGGGAGTGCAATGTTCAATGGGATGTTTAGTTAATTAGTTGTTGAAACTTCAACTCCAGTCACTAGAACTTATAAGTTTTGAAAATTTTTAAAACCAAAAACCCATCTTTTTCTAAAACCTTATTATTTAATATTTTAAAATTAAATTTAAAATATTAATAATAACCCATTCAGCTTAGTTTTGGAAACATGTTTTCAAGGATGGTTATGTATATTTGATTCATTAAAGAAAATGTTTGTCAACCACTTATATGTTGTATCATAATACAGTTGGTTGATGAGTTCATAAATGACTTTCTTTTAATCAAAATTGATAAATGGCTTTATGTTTATGTGATTGAAACTAGATATACTTTCTTACTCATTTTAATGGACTTCTTCACATAGAAGGTCCCATAGGCTCTCTCCATCAAAGGTAGTCATTCTCGAAATTGAATGGTTTTGTTTGATTTTCATCATGTGAATAATAATATCAATTTTGGTCAGTGAGAATATATTAATGGGTCATATTAACAAGTGCTCCAAAGGTACATGTTAAAGTACTTAAAAATAGAAATATAACATTTAATAATATAAAAAAAATTAAAAATTAATGCTTAGAGAATTGAATACACTCACATTTACTGTATCTTCTTAATATGTATGTATCATAAGTACACCTGTTAACTATGAAGCCCTGATACTTCAAAATGGCGAAGTATCGTGTCCGATACTGATACTCGTCCGATACTCTCCGATACTATCAAACAATTAAAATTATTTTTTTAAAAAAATAATTACCGATACGTGTCGGATACTTCTCCGATACACGTATCAGAGAAGTATCGAAAAAATAAATTTTTTTTTTATGATAGAAATGAAGGAGAGGAGACTGATACAATTTGTGTTTCCTCTTAAATGATGAATGTTAGAGTATGATGTTCTTTATGGATTGACAACCATATGTTTTTTGGATGGTACCGATGATGTTTTATTTTTTGGATAGTAATAATTATCATTTTTGGGTAGTACTTAATTAACTTGAGATATGTAATTGTCATTTGTTTGCTCAGTTTGAATAATTTGAATGTTAATTTATTATCTTTCTCGATTTTTGTTATGTTTATATATTGTGTATTTGTATATTTAATTTTAATTTTATTTTTAAACAACGTATCGCGACCGTATCGTATCGGGAATTTTAAAAATTTTCCCGTATCGCCGTATCGGTATCGTGTCGTATCGGTATCGTGTCACGTATTCGGGCTTCATAGCATGTTAACATTCTCCTATATTAATTTATAGAAAATTTAAAGATCTAAATTATGAAATATTTAAGACATATTAAGTAAAGTCAAAGATTAATTTTGTTACGTATATGGTAAATTAAAAAGGAAAAAAAATAATATTGCAGCTAAAAGTATCTAGAAAAGTAATTAGTGACACATCAGCAAGTTCAGTTGCCACACGTATCATCATGAATAATGTCCTAATTGAGTTGGTTTTTTTGGTCGAGATAAGGGTATCCACCGCCGAACAGAATGACTATTCCCATCACTAGACGATTGGAGGCACCTCAAAGGGTGGGATAGCTGATCCAGAGATTTAAAGTTGCTCCGTACCCAAGACGATCAAACCCTCGACCCTTGGTTAAGGGAGGATGAGCTCCAACCGGTCAATCACACCCTCTGGGTAGGATTGAGTTGGTTTGGGTGACCGTACTAGCAAACTCACCCGTATTATTTATATTAAATAATGCTTATGTTCTTTGTCAATTTTTTTTTTTAGAATTATATGTTTGATATAGAGAAAAAAAGACTATGCCGACGTTAATATTAAATAAAAAAAGTATGGTATTTCAATTTCGATATGCAAAATAACTTAATAGAGTATATGTGTGACTAATTTTAATTAGTTGCGGATGACAGACAACTAAAAACAAATTAGGTATCAATATCACCATTTCAAATCATGGTGTAAAAAAAAACTTAGGTATCAATATCACCTTTTCAAATCATGGTTAGACTGTGAAACTATCAAATTAAAAGAATTTGAAGCGTTAAATAATTTATTTTTGTTTATACAAGGACTAAAATTCAAGTGATTATGTTTATGCATCATTATTTGTAAAATAAATAAACAATATAATTATATGAAATTAAATAGAAATGACTTCACCAAAAAATGTGTATTCCTTTTGGCCTTAAAATAAAAGGAAAAATTACATTCACGTTTTTCCTAAAATTTATTAAAATGACGCTGTCAACCTCTTTAGTTTTAGAGCTAATACTTTTTTGGCTTAAATGCAGTTTTACACCTTCTATTTTGAAGAAATCAGAATTTTACCCCCTCTATTTTAAAATCCGGAATTTTACCCCCTCTATTTTATAATTCTTTGGATTTTACCACCTCCATACACTATAAGAAAATCTGAAATTAGCTATGACCACATTTGTAGCTAATTGATAGCTATTTTCTAATAAAACCAAAATGAGTAATAAAATCCAAGAAAATAGGGATGGCAATGGGTAGGGTATACGTAGGGTACTATAGTCCCCATCCCCATACCCGCAGTTTGAAAAAATATCCGTACCCATCTTCATATCCGCGTGGGTGACAATTTTTGTCCCCGTACCCATGTCCTATGGGTACCTAAGTACCCATACCCGTACCCAATACCCGCATTTTTATTAAAAATAAATTGATCAATTATAAAATATCATATCATTTTAATAGAATTTAAAAAAATTCAAAGATTTTAATGTTGATTCATGAAAATTATAAACAAAATTATTAGTAAAATCATCCTAAAGTTCATTTCTCTATTGACATATTTACATTATGTTATAAATAAACATTTTTCTATTGAAAATGTGTAATAATATAATAATGTTGTATTTTATAAAAATAATTATATAATAATATAATTAATATATATATATATATATATATATATATATATATATATATATATATATATATATATATATATATATATATATATATATATATATATATATATATATATATATATATGGGGTGGGTAGTACCTGTACCCGCACTCATACCCGTTCAAATTTGTAGATAATTACCCATACCCAAAATGCGGGTTTTTACCCTACTCATCGTGTGTATTTTTTGTGGGTACCCACTGAGTATAGGTAAATTGTCATCCCTACAAGAAAATCTAATAGCTACTTTGAACTGGTCATGGTTATGTAAATGGTATCAAAATGTATATTTGAAATGGTATTATGAACCAGTTGAAAATTATGAATTTCACTAAAAAGAACATTTAGTAAAATTCCTACAGAACTTTAGTAATAATAAAAAGTTAATTGGGAAATGATGCACTGCTAGCAGTTCTTTTTAAATCTATTGGATTTCAACCACATACAGAGTTAACATAAGTGTTTGGCTTCTTTTTTTAAAAATCAATTTAGCCCTCGAAATCAATTCCATTCGAAGCAGTAATTCATAGCTTCTATGTCTGCGTTGAATTGATTCTATCATTTTTATTAATGTCAATTCCTTTGGTTAATATATACCTTTTATTTGGTTATTTGCCACCGATTTCAAATATAGTTTTTTTTTTACGATGAGTTTATGGGTGCTTAACTATGTTTTATTAGAAAATAAAAAACAATTAGCTATAGTGTATGGAGGGGGTAAAATCCAAAGAATTATAAAATAGAGGGGGTAAAATTCCGAATTTTAAAATAAGAGGGGTAAAATTCCGATTCATTCAAAATAGGAGGGGTAAAATTGCATTTAAGCCTACTTTTTTTTTGAATGGCAATTTTAGAGCTAATACTAATCTCCCTGAAATTTTTATCAAATAAACAAACATCTCTCTTTCCAACTAAAAACATCGTTAATTTTTCATTAAATTTTAGAGGAAGAATTTCACGTTTATATTTAACGGAAATTCTTGAATTAGTAGCGTGACGACAAAATATTTTGGTTCAAAATTTATAGGGTAAATGGTAACTAGTGTCCCCGGGGCACTAGTTAATGATAATTATAATAGTAAAAATGCATTGAAATGTGTGCAGTCAATGTTTGAAAAAATAGAAAAGTGATGTTTTCAATGTAAAAATTACTTCTTTTGTATTTTTAACTAGTGTCCCGGGGACACTAGTCAACGTGATTTATAAAGCATTTGATATCTAAGTTGCCTTTTGTTTTTAGTCCATTAAAGACTTAAAAACAAAATTTTGATTTCGATGCCATTCTGATAGACTTTAGGAGAAATGAATGTAATTTTCTCTATACAGTAAGTCAAAAGTATTTAGTCTATATTTAAACTAAATACATTTAGTTTTTGTCTTATATATTTTTATTCAACTCTTTATCTTGTACTCCCTCCATTCCTTAATATAAGAAATTTTTTGAAAAAAAATCTAGTACTTAATATAAGAAAAAACACAACTTTTTATGTCTATTTAACATGTAAATGTCATTTTTACCCTTTCAATTTATTTATGGTTTCCAATGCTACTAATAAGAAAAAAGATGGCATATGAAAAGTTGCAAGAATTAGAAGGGTAAATTTGACAATTAGATGTACAAATCACAATAATTAATATGCTTCTTGGTATTGATGTATTTTGTTTTTCTCTCTTATAATTAGTACCAGAGGGAGTATTTAAAACCAACAATTATGATATTTTATACCTTTATTTCCCCTATACTACTTAGTCAACACCTATTTCATCTTTATTTGGATCTCTCTTCCTATCGCATTACTAACTTTTATTTTTCAAATTGTATACACTTATATAGTCCCTCCGATCTTAAATATAAAAAAAAAATTATTTTTTAGATTCATTGTAAAATTGATGTATTTAGATATAGTTTAGATACATCAACTTTATAATGAATCTAAAATGTCAATTGTTATTAGCTGTGTTCCAACTGATCTTTAATAAAGTATTTTTAACCTAAAAAAAGTTTACTTTTTTAATTTTTTATTTTATTTTTTATATATAGGATTAGAAGGAGTAGACACTTACATAAAACCAAATAGAGTAAGAAAGTTTGGAATATGTTACTCGTTGATCTAGACTATCATATCAAAATCATACAACTTATGTACTGATTTTGTATTTTGAATTTAATTTACCAATGTTTAAATATAGTTCGTTTAATCTTGATCAAAGAGTCTAAATCAAATAATCGCGTCAAATGTATTTGAATATATCCATATATATATATAACATTAACCAACATTTTCTTCTTTTATTATTTAAATTAAGTGAGTAAATTCAAAATTACAAATAGTTAGATTAGAAGTTATAAAACTACCTTACTTGAAAAAGAAAAATTTAGAAAGAAATATAGTAGTAATATTATTTAATTTATAGCATTTATATAGGCATTACAAAGGATAGTAAAAACGCAGAAAACAAACTTTGATCATAAATTTACTATTTAATCCTCTACTATATATAAATCTATATAGTTGAGAAGTATCTTCAGTAATTAAGTAAGTAATCTGTGATCTACTCTCAATTATATATGGCCTATATGCTATTTTTCTATCATTTGTCTTCTCTTCACAATTAATCATCTGAAAAAAACAAAATTCAAAACAAGATGCATTACAAATTTAGTATAATCAAAATTATACATATTATAAACAATGACAATATATTTCTTTTTTCAAAAAATAAAATAAAAAATTGGACTACAATACTGACATTCAATTTCAACCCTAAACAATAAGAAATAAAGTTAAGAAAAAATGGACAAAAAAAAAAGAGAAGAGAATTATTAATTAAAGTTAATATTTTTAGAAAATCAAAGTGAATTTAGGAAATAATTAAAGTTAATATTTTTTTTAGGAAAAGGTAATAAGGGAATTGAAGCAAATTACGTAGTATAGTCTTACTATGAGGAAGTAATTCATCTGCCTTTTCAAGAGGAGCTGGTAATTCAAGGCGGTCATGTTCGTCATCAGGGTGGTGGAGGTGGTGATGGTATTCGGCAACAATGTAGTCGATGATTTCGTTGAGAGGTTTAGGGATAGGAACGGAATCATCGGTGGATGGAGTAGTGTTGGTAAAGATGGTGATGACGGCGATAAAGATGGCAGTAGATATGAAGAGTGGAGTGAAGAACATTATTGAGTTGATGAAGGTGGGAAGAAGAGAGAAGAAAAGGAAAATGGCAATTAGGGCATCAATGATGTACTGTTTGTACTTGAAAAGTTCATTTTTTGAGAGTAACTTGAAAAATTCTTGTTTGATATCCATGTTGGAAAATGAAAAGGACAGTGATGTATGAATGGTGATTCTGATTGTGATTGATTTGTGTGTGGGAGAAGTGTTATATAGTGTGAGAAGTTTAGGAGAGACAAGAGGAGGAGAGAGGGAGAAAATGTAACTGAAACTAGGTTGAGACTAAGGTTGTGGAGAGATTCTCTTTACTTTTTTTTTTTGACATTTGTTGTGAGAGGAAATTACTTGAATGTCCTTGTTTGTTTGAAAATGTTTATGTTGTGTTTGACTTGAAATTGGATATAAACCCCAAAAAAACTAGGGTGATGATCACAAGAATTTGGATATATATACATACTCGTTTTGAAAACTATTATAAGTAAAATAATTTTTTAGGCCAATTGAATAATTTTTAGGTCAATTATCTATGATAACATAGTAAAAAATCAAATAAGTTGGACTGCATCAAAAGGTAATAATCTCTTTCACTCTATGTTTCTAAAAAAGTAACAAAAAAAAAGATCGGCTAGAAGTGTCGAAAATTATATTATCCATTGTTATACTCTCGATGACCCTTTATGAGAGTATTAGGGAGAAATAATGAAGTGCGCTGACAAGTTAACATCTCCCGAGTACATTAGAGAGGTTTACTTTTGTGAAAACTATGCCGCATCTATTCTCTAAATACTAGTTTAATTTAGGGATATTTTCCCGAATTTTGGATTTATTTTTTGTGTTTTTAGGTTTCTTTCTTTTACTTTATTTTTGGATAAATTTTGTCACCGCTAATTTGTATAATTTTCTCCCTAATTTGTTATATATGAGTAAATAGACATAAAATTAGTGTTACTGAATATCTCTATAATATTTACTAGTCACTATGTTGTCCTAATGTTGTTAATTTATGAAGAAAAAAGTAATGTCATTCAAAATGTATGAAATATTCGATACTTTTTTTGTTAAGTAGCTCAGTAGTTAGAATATTCGATACTTTTTGTCATTTGGATAGTCATTTAATATTTCCCACATATTTATTTTTCATTACAAAAGATTTGCAATATTTCTCCTCTTTTGAAACTTGAATTCTTCTATATTATATTTTTTTATTAATTTTTTAAATTTATAAGAGCTTCTAAAATAATGGAAAATTATATCATATGAGAAGAGAAAACTTAACAAACAAAATTAAAGATGTTAGTAAAAAATTGGAGGTATTTGATGATATTTAAGGGAGATAATTAACGTTAGTTTTAAAATTAAAGATGTGTATGGTTTTCATAGACCTTATGTTATTTTAAATAGACTTTAAGAGAGATAAGTCAAATGTATTTAGTATATATTTGGACTAAATACATTCCATTTTTATCTTATATATTTACATTTTAAAGCAATCAATTTTGATATCTGAACACCCTTTATTTACATACAAACGGTCAAACAACATTTTATCTTTTATCCTATCATATCTATCACACCACACTCATTTATCTTTTTCCCTCTCTCAAGATATATCCATTCATATGGATGTAGACCAAACATTTTTTAAGCAAAGAAAAATAAGACAATTTCAAATCAATGTATTCTTGTAGTTGTCACTAATCTAGACCGTGAGATCAAAGCCATAAAACTCATATTCTGATATTGTACAAATGAATTCAATTTATAAATGTTTAAAAGTGAATCGTCAAATTTTGATCAGACATTCTAAATCAAATAATCATGTCAAATCAAATGCGTTTGAATCCGTATATAATCTAACATTTTCTTCTTTCCTTACTAAAATTTTAAGTGGGTAAATTCAAACCTACTAATGGCTATATAAGTTAGAACCAGCTACCTTTTTTTTTTTTTGACAATAAAAAAAAAGGTTAGCATTTAGAGAGAAGATATAGACTAATTTTATTTAAGGTTAGCATTTATTTAGCCATTACAAAGGAAAGCATAGCACAGAACACAAACTTTGATCATAAATTAACTATTTAATCCTCTATACTATATATAAATAAATCAATATAGCTAAGAAGTATCTTTGGTAAGTAATCTGTGATCTACTCTCATTTATATATGGCCTTTCTTTCATTGTCTTCTCTTCACAATTAATCACCTGAAAAAACAAAATCCAAAACATGTTAGATTAAAAATTTAGTATAATATCGTTTATATAAAAAAAAAATTTAGTATAATATCAAATCTATCGCACACGCATTAAACGGATACCCGTACGTAAAATCATGACTCAACATTGACCTTAACAAAATTGTATAGCATAAATATTTTTTTTAAGGAACATAAATATAATATTGTTTTTGATAAAGTATTCTTTTTGTCAGAAAATATTTGTTATTGTTATTATTTTTAGATTGATACATTTTCAATTATTATTCTTTTCATCAAAATTATATATTATTAATAATAAAAATATGTTTTTTTTTAAACATCAACCGCAATACTAACATTTAATTTCAACTCTAAACAATAAAAAATGAATAAAAAAACATTTAATTTAGCAAATAATTAAAGTTAATATTTTTAAGGATGGGCAATAAGGGAAATGAAGAAAATTAAGAAGGGGTGGTATAGTCTTACTTTTTGGAGGTAATTCATCATCATTTTCTAGAGGAGGTAATTCAGGGTGGTCATAATTGTCGAGGTGGTGGTGGTGGTGACGATGTTGATGGAGGTTATTTCCAGCAACGACGTAATCGATGATTTCTGCGGCCGGTCTAGGGATAGGAATGCAATCATTGTTAGGTGTAGTGTTGTTTGTGAAGACACTACTAGTGGTAATGACTAAGAGGGAAGTGCATATTAAGAGTGGATAGATGTAGAGTATGAAGGAGATCAATATTGTAAAAAGGTAGGAGTAAATGAAAAAGGCTAAGAGGGCAATTAGGGCTCCAATGATGTAGTGTTTGAACTTGAAAAGTTCTTGTTGGACACCCATATTGGAAAATGATAGTGATGAGTGAATGATGATTGTGATTGTATTGGTTAGGGAGAGGTGTTATATAGTGTGAGAAATTGAGTAGAGACAAAATAGAGAGGGAATGTATTTAAGGTTGTATAGAGATTATCATTATTATTTTTTTGACATTTGTTATGGCTTATGGGAGCTGAGGAAATTATTTGAATTTATTTTTTTGTGTGTGTCATGTACGTTTTGTTTTAAAATGTTTGTTTTGTGGTGAAATTGAAATTGGATAGAAACTGATGTAGCTGACATGGCAAGAAGAAAGGGAATAATATAGAGTTACTATAAGACTGTATAAATTCAGAATGGATTCTCCCCATCGAATAGAAAATTAAAAAAAATAATGTCCGTATTGAAATTATTGGATCAAAAGCGCGTGATAATAATTTAATTAGAAAAAATGTAAAAAAGTTGGTCAATAGTTAAGATATTATAACAATTGAGAAAAATTGAGGAAAAAAAATTTGAAAAGATCCTTTTGCGTATAAATTATGTTTGGAAAATGATGTTTATAGCGTCAACTTTTGTTGTCTAAAAAATAATTTTGAAAGAGTAGGCGTATTTAATCTAACCAATGACTCCCTCTATTTTAAAATAAGTATTTTATTTGGTCATTTCACATACATATATATTTAAAAAAAATCTAATATGCATTTATTAAAGTAATCTATATAAATATCGGTATGCGTATTTACAATTAATAATCGTAAATGCAATGGAAAATGTTAATTTAAAAAAGGGTCATGTTAACTCAAAAGTAAAAACATACAAAATTTTAAAATATAATTTCTATATTTGTCTTCTTATCACGTGCATTAAGGACACAAATTAACATTTTCCTTTAAAAAATAATGTAATCAAAATTTGTGAAAAGATATGCATCGTCACATCACACTAGGACGTGTTAGTTTATTTTCTTCATCCTTAATTATGAGTAAAAATTACTTTTTCGGATTTATTGAATAACTAATGTAACTTATTTATATTGTAGACCAAATACATCGATTATTGAATAAATCTAAAAGGTAGATTTTTCCTTATAAGTAAGGATAGAGGGAGTTTTATTCAACATATTCTCTCCGTCTCATATTATAAGCAAAACAATCATACTTATTAAAAAAATAAAAATAAAAGTTAGTTATTTATGCTTATAATTTAGAGAAGAATTTTTTTTGTTTATAATATGAGACAAAGGAAGTATTATATCAAACCACAGGTCAATAATAAGCTTCAAAATTTGCGGTGGAGAAAATATCTAAAGTTTTAAAAATTGGGTGATAATATTTTTTTAGGAAAAAATGGAGAAAAATTGTGAATCATGAACAATAAGAAGATCAAAATCAAAATGTTCTTGTAAAAATATGCAGGGTTGCCATGCCGGCGGTTAGCCAGAGTCAGGGCCTTAGAATATTTGTCTGTGAAGAATGTGAATCCTTTTCTGATATTTTTTAGGCCTTATATATAGAAATGTAATGGGAATAGTGAAAAAAATAGCGAAAGGAGTAGTTGTGAGCAAAATTGTCAGAATTGAATTTTTACATTGACTCGTTTTGTCCAAGTAAAATTGAAATGTAAAATCATCGATTTTACCTCTTATTAAAATAAAATAAAATTTATACACGATACACATATTTAATTATATAATATTATAAATGCATCAATAATTTAAAAGCAAAAAAATACTAAATCACCATAATAAAATATACTATAATATTCATAACTTTGGATCAAACTATATAAATTATCCACCAAATCATCAAAGTGACATCCAAAAATAAAATGAGCTTTTTATTTTTATTTTTTTTAAAATTGTAATATCGTGTCAAAGAGTAAAATCTAACGATTTTACATGATTTCAACGATTTTAGAGCAATTTAAATAGTTTAAAATCTTTTCAAGCTACGATTTTATCCAAAAAAGATTCTACTTGCAATTTAACTCAAAATGCTGACCTAAAAACGTAAAATTTATATATGAAAAATGCTAAATAGTGCCCCCAGACACTAGTTATGGAAGCTAAGAGCATGCACATCGGTGGACTTCAACCATGTCCTAACATTAACCAAAATCACTTTGTCAGAGTGCTTTGGATATTTGGCATCAAATTGAGTTGTTGAATTTGGATATGTATCCCTGCACAACACCGTGACTTTACCTTTTCTTTTGCATAATAAATAATATTATAATCATATTGCTACAAAGAACCTTTGCTTTCATAATTGTGGGTTATATCGTGGGTCTGGTGGGACCCATTTTAGAATTTTAGATGAGTTGTATGGATATTTAAAAAAAATGGTTGGGTTGTTTAAATAGTTAAATAATATAAAAAATTAGTGGGGTCCATTTAAGAAACTCTAATGGGTGAAATGGATATGAGTGCTCTAAGTATAGTAACATTCTCTTGAAACTTGTGCAACCAACTTTTTAAAAGTGTAAAATGTGATACTCCCTCCGGTTCTATATATAAGCAAAAATTGACTTTCTAGATTCATTAGAAAAATAATGTATCTAGACAATAATATAGACTAGGTACATTGTTTTTTCAATGAATTTAAAAAGTTAATTTTTGCTTATATATAGAACCGGAGGGAGTATTTTTCAATGCAAATGTTTATCTTTTTAGTTTCTTAACTAGTGCCCTGGAACACTTGTTAACATGACTCTATATATTTTAGGTTTTAAATTGCGATTTTATCACCATTGGTTAAGAGGCTGCTTATAGGTTAGTTAACATATATACCTGCATCTGAGATAATCTCGTGTCCGAGTGGTACTCGTTTATACACGAGAGTCACTCTCAGCTATTAGGCTCACTAGGATTTATTCATCCATCATTTAACGGACCAAGCTAGAACGAACACGACTAAGATCCAAAATGTCTATGACGGTTCTCAGCTCCCAAGTAAGACCTTTAAGGCGAAATACTTATGATATTAATATGCAACAATCACGTTTACCAAAACATGATTTTTCCATGTTCGGCACATTTTCGAGTACATGTAACATATATATGCGAGATAATATATTTATTTGAGTACAACTCCCCTAAGACAGAGATTACTCGACAATTATATAATAATTATATTTTCTTTTCATACAATATCAATAGCTCAATTATACATTGAATTTAAGGATGATCGTATCCGAATCAATCCAAAAGTAAAATCGTAAATCGAACCAATCCAAATCGTAAAAAAACACATTTAGTTTAAATCGCACGGATCATTTTTTTTTAAACCGCACAGTTTAATTTAATTTGCGATTTTCATTTTAAAAAACCAAACCAAACCAAATCACAAAATTTAATTTAACTATCTCAGCTATTAACAATTAACTTATTATCCAGTAAAACTTACCGATCAAACCCAGAAGGCTTATTCATCGGTCAAAGTGGACTTTACATGAGAATATGGTTGTTCTTGTTCTGACTTGTGAAGGCAGATGACACAGACAAGTTAAGCAAGTGGTTTGGAGGAGTGACACTGACCGAGTGAATGAGAAACATCATGTGTTGGAACGCGGTGGTTACTTTGGACTCAGTAAGAACCGACTTTTGGACTTTTAACTTCATGATTGCGACGGAAATTAGTCGTCTTTATTTAACCTCATTTTAAGTAAATCATTGTTGAGTTGAGCCATCTATCTTTGAAGCACTCATTATTCTCAATCTTTGGGTAATAATTCTATACCATCTATCTTTTTTCGTAGCTGCAGTGTTTGTAACATATACTGCATAGTTATCAGCCCGTGTTGCCCATAAGTTGTTTGCAAAAATGCCACTTGTTGTTTTAATTGCTTTGAATTTTTTGAGGCTATTGAACTTTTATGTAGACTACATGTTTACCTTTTTTGCTTGAATTGAGCTCCTAGGTTGATTTTCAGTTATTCTAAGTTAAGATTCTTTATTCAGAGCAAAAACAACTCTGACTTTCAATCGGCCACACAAGTGGACGTTGGGATCAGTCCCCTCGGATTAGTCGGTCTTAGGGCCGGATACCGAGTTTTTTTTTCTAAAAATTTCATGTCATTAGGCTTATAATGTGTACATTAATTTACTGAGTTTTTGATGTTCAAATTGACCAGTTAGCTTTTACACATTAGAAGCATGTCATTAATCTAGATAAAACAAATTTCCAAGGATCACAGACAGTTTGAAATCACAAGTGCTGTTTGTTTATTTATTCAATCCATAGATAGATGAGAAATATGTGAATTTTGAACTGCTTGATTTGATGTCAATCAGATTTATGAAACCCAATATGAGAATGAATGCCACACAAAAGTATCATTGAAAAACAAGTATCACTATCAAGAACACATTTAAACATTAACTATTTTTTATTTTTAATGTAGGCACTTGGAATTCTTAATCGCTTGGCAGAAAATGAGCAGTGCTTTTTCCTCTATTGCTTCTTCTTCAACTTCTGTGGTGTCTTCAAAAAAATATGACGTTTTCCTTAGCTTCCGAGGTGAGGATACTCGCAGAAACTTCACAAGCCATCTTTATGATGCTCTGAGTCGAAAGAAAGTTGAAACCTTTATAGACAACAATGAGCTTGAAAAAGGGGATGAGATCTCGCGAACACTCACCAAAGCCATTGAGGAGTCACATGCATCTATTGTCATCTTCTCAGAAAACTATGCTTCTTCAAAATGGTGCTTGAATGAGCTCAAAAAGATTATTGAATGCAAGAAATATAAGGAACAGATTGTGATACCTGTTTTTTACAACATAGATCCTTCACATGTGAGGAAGCAGACTGGGAGTTACAAGCAAGCCTTTGAAAAACATAAGCGAGATTTGAGACACAATAATGACAAGTTGCAGCAGTGGAAAGCTGCTCTCACTGAGGCAGCTAATTTAGTAGGTTGGGACTCTGAAAATTACAGGTAAATAAAATGAACTATCTAGCTTTCTTCATGTCATGACTACTAGTATGTTTTCAATAAACTAATTAATATGATGTGCATGCATGTTTTGTTTTCTATAAGTTTGTTGAACTCGATCAAACATACTACATTTAGGATTTCACTTCCTAGAATAAAATACACAATAAATAAGTATCTTCTGTGGCTTTGGTTTTATATTTCCTCAAACTTATATACTAATCATAACTTAATTTTTGTTTCTTACCTGTTCTACTAAGCCACTGCCACCATGTTGACCATACATTTTATATGCTAAATTACTAATCATATAGATATATTTCTCTTCTACTGTATTTGTTAGACTTTTAAAACTTTCTCCCCTTCTTTCATATGCTAGGAATGAATCAGACTTCATTAAGGACATCGTCAAAGATGTTTTGCAGAAACTGAACCTCAGATATCAATATGAAATTAAGGGGCTTGTTGGAATTCAGAAGAATCGTGAAGATATCGAATCAATACTGAAAATTGGGTCAAATGATGTTAGAGTCCTTGGAATATGGGGCATGGGGGGCATAGGAAAGACCACCCTTGCCAAGACTTTATATGCTAAACTGTATTCCCAATTCGAAGGCCGTTGCTTCCTCAATGTAATGGATGAATCAAACAAGTATGGACTTAATGCTGTACACAATAAATTTGTTTCTACATTGTTAGAGGAAGATAATCTTCATCCTGATGCACCCTACTTAGAAGCCCCTTTCTCTGCGAGAAGGATTGCACGTAAAAAAGTTTTCGTTGTGTTGGATAACGTGGAAACCTTAGAACAAATAGAAGATCTTATCGTTAAAATTGATGGGCTGGGACCGGGTAGTAGGGTCATCATTACAACTAGAGATAAGCAAATATTAAGTCAGCTCAGTAAATGTGAAATATATGAGGTCAAAGAATTGAATGAACATGATTCTCTTCAGCTATTCAGCATGAATGCCTTCAGAGAAAAATATCCTGAAATTGGATTTGAAGTTCTAGCAGAAAGTGTAATTGTCTATTGCAAAGGCAATCCTCTGGCTTTAAAAGTTTTAGGTGCAAATCTCTACTCAAGAGGAACAGAAGCATGGAAAAATGAATTGAAAAAGCTCAAAAAGATTCCAAATAAGAAAATTTATGATGTGTTAATATTGAGTTATGATGACTTGGATCGTTTTCAAAAGGCCATATTTCTAGACATCGCATGCTTTTTGAGAGAAAAGAGTAAAATATTTGTAGCATATCTATTGGATGCTTGTGATTTCTATGCAACAAGTGGGATAAATGTCCTTCTAAACAAAGCTCTCATACAACTAAAACCAATGTGGCACGCTGGGTCAGAAACTGATATTATAGAAATGCATGATTTATTACAAGAAATGGGATGCGATATTGTTAATCAAGAATCTAAAGATCCTGGAAAACGAAGTCGATTGTGGAAACCGAAAGAAATATCTGACGTATTAAAAAAAAACAAGGTAAGGAGGAAATGCATTCACTTCAATATGAAAACACATGTATGTGGTTATGAAATATAACAAGCAAAGTATATACGACATCATTTCCTAATTATTAATCTTACTTTTGTCTATTAGGGAACTGAAGCTGTGGAAGTTATATCATTTGATAGTACGGAAGTTGAGGATCTTTACTTAAAGTCTGATTCCCTTAGAAATATGACAAACTTAAGATATCTTAGAATCTCGAATGCATCTAATGGGAGCACATGCAATGTGTACTTTCCTGATGGTCTTGAGTGGCTTTCAGATAAATTGAGGTATCTTTGGTGGGATGGATGCTGCCTTGAGTATTTGCCATCAACCTTTTGTGCTGAAATGCTTACATTGCTTTGCATGCGTTATAGCAAGCTTAAAAAGCTATGGGATGGAGTTCAGGTACAAACGTGTTTCGATATACTTGTTAATTTGTAGAGGTTCAATAGAAAGTTTGATGCTTATTCACAGAATTGTGCCTAAGCTAGGATGGCATGACTCTATTTATACTTAATTAGGTTTAGTTTATCTTTTAATCAATTCTCATGCATGATTATGAATTTAATGGTCTCTCTGCAATGCCATGTTTATTCCTTGTTGCAGAATCTTGTGAATTTATTTTCATTTGAGCTTGATTACTCCAAAGATCTGATTGAAATCCCAAACTTGTCTAGGGCTACAAATCTGCAATTTGTATATCTCAGAGGATGCGAAAGCTTGTGTCAGCTCCATCCATCCATTTTATCTCTCCCCCTACTTTCAAATCTTGATTTAAGAGGTTGCATAAAGCTTAAAAGCCTTAAAACCAACATTCATTCAAAATCTCTCTGTGAACTCTTTCTCAATGGTTGTTCATCTCTCACTGAATTTTCTGTGACGTCTGAGGAAATGACACGTTTGTCCTTACATGGCACCGCTATACATGAATTGTCTTCATCGATTTGGACTAATACCAAACTTACTTGTCTTTACCTAGCTAAATGTAACAAGCTTAACATTGTTGGGAATAAGTTATCAAATGATCATGGACTAGGGTCTGTTACAGAACTAGACCTTTCTGGGTGCACAGAAATCGATGCATTGAGTTTGGGGTTCATCCTTGATGGCATACGGTCTTTAAGCCGGCTAAAATTGAAAAGGTGTTACAACTTAGAAGTTATCCCTGAAAACATCAAAAAGCATTCAATGCTAAAATGGCTTGATTTAGATGATTGTAAGAAACTTGTGTCTCTAACAGAGCTTCCACCATCCCTACTATGTTTGAGAGCCGTTAATTGCACTTACCTGGACACAGACTACAGTCAACAGTCATTGCTTAAGAACATGTTACAAACCATCTCTAAAGACAACCCTGATGAATATGAAGATCTTAAAGTTATCTCTTTCTTACCAGGAGCACAAGTTCCATGCATGTTTGATTTTCAGAAAATGGATACTTCAATAACCATTCTTCCTATTCCAAAATCTGACTTGTGTGGGTTCATATTTTGCATCATTCTTTCTGAGGGCTTTAATTTTTACCCGTGTGGCCTTTATTGTATTATCTGTGAACACGGCAAAGAAGTCGACAGACGTTGTATTAGTCACAATTATCTTGGGACATTAATTTCAGATCATGTATTGATATGTTGGTATGTTTACGACCAACAAGAAAGTGGAAGTTATGATTTTTGCAACCTATCATTTCAATTCATACTTCAAGAATTCGTGGAACAATTTCGGTGGTCCACAGAGGGGATAAAGGGGTGCGGGGTCTTACCTGTATATGCCTTAAATCATGAGCTGGAGATGGATGGTGGTATTACTACTGTTGGATTAAAATTGAAGTCGAAGGCTCAAGACACTGATGAATCTGATTGGCATTTGAAAAATGATATTGATGAGTTAAAGCCTAGTTCCATTGAAGGCGAAGAGAGAAACTCTAACAATGAAGATGATCGGGAACAACCTTCTTATTCTCGCAAAGAAGAGGAACAACTTTTTGTTCGTAGACCTCCTATTAACCATGTCTATGTTAAACGCCGGAGGACCAAGTAATTAGACCCAACTTTATGTAATTCTATGTTTGTATCTATTTCTTTAAGTTACCTGCTGATGATGGATCAATAATATTCCCAGTATCATTCTATTGATTACATTCCCAATATCAAAGAACTATTACCTTCTTGTTCAATCAGTATGAAACTTTTCTCCCACTTTCTAATTATACATTCTGTGTAATCTTTCTAATATTGATTCTTTTATTGATTCTATTGTTACAGTTCTTTCTGTATTATGTATCGTCAACTAGGACATGCCCATTCCAATGATATCAATTGTCAAAACTATGCTCAATCATTGTAAAATACTCCCTCTGGTCTTGAATATATGCATAAAAAATGTTAAGTTTGGTGGTCTATTATATAAACAAATGTTAACTACTTCTATCATGTTTAATGTCATCATTCATTACCCTTCAATTAATTTAGATATATTTTTCAATAATCCTTTTATTCTCATTGAACAAGTTTCCATGTGGGGAAATTTGGAAAATATATTTAATATAATATAGGAAATTAGATTGACACTATATGCATCAATGTTTTTCTATTCAGCCGACTTCTTAGACATTTATGCATCTGGCCACATATTGACAAAGTCATAATACATATTTTTTTATGAAAGGGGTCACTATCTCTAATTAATTTTTTTTTGATAGAAAGTAGAAAGTCAATATTATTACTGGGAGATATTTTCCGGTAGTGTGTTTTCTAGTGTGATCAATTCAGGGGGTGAAGAGCAACCATCATATTATTATTGTCATTTGTATATATTTTATGTTATTATAATCTGCAATTAGGCCATTTACAATAGCAAACGAAACTTCCTTGAAGCACAACCTTCATTTATTTAACTCTCTCCAAAATTTATTTATGCAGAAGCTAAGCCCTGGGACTGTGACTGTATACTCTTTTTCTTCTGTATTGCAAGACACTGGATTCTAACTCTGGTATGATCATTTTCCCCTTAATTTTAATTTAATTAGTGAATCTCCAAGTTAGTTTATGAAATCAGTATACCTTCTGCTGGAAAAAATTTCAAATTGCTCCTGCAGAATTAATCTTAAATTACTATTCATATTTGTTAACTAAGACTCAAGACCAAGAAGTGGTCAAATTAGTGTGTAACTTAGGTCTCCCTAAAATTTCACTTACCAAAATGGAATATCACTCTTAATTTAACCGTTATTAGCAGAAATATAACACAAGAATCATTCAAATAATATCACTAATTTGACCACTTCTTATTTATGTCCCGTTTTTGCTGATAGAGAATAAAAATTGCTCCTCAAATGAACTCGGGTTCTTCCGAACGATAAATTAAAATGCAATTAGTTTGTCACTTATTATTTTAATTGCTTTGAATTTTTAGGAACTTATTGTATAGTTACACACTGTTAGGCTATTTGTGCTAATTTTCTATGGAAACCACATGTTTACCCTTTTTGCTTGAATTGAACTTTAGCTTTTCAGTTATTCTAAGTTAAGATTATTAGTTCATGTCAATAGGCTTTTAATGTCTATTAATTTACTAGGTTTCTGATGTTCAAATTGACCGGTTAGCTTTTATATATCAAAAACATGTCATTAGTCTAAAACAAACAAACTTCCAAGGATCACAGACAGCTTGAAAGCATAAGTTCTGTTTATTTATTCAATCCATAGATGAGCAATATGTGAACTTTGACCTGCTTGATATGATGTTAATCCGATTTATGAAACCCAATATGTAACCCTGAGAACGAATGCCGGTCAAAAGTAGCACTGTAAACAGTAAGCATTTTTGATTTTTTAATGTAGGCACTTGGAATTCTTAATTGTTTGGCAGAAAATGAGCAGTGCTTTTTCCTCTATGTCTTCTTCTGCGGTGTCTTCAAAAAAATATGACGTTTTTCTTAGCTTCCGAGGTGAGGATACTCGCAGAAACTTCACAAGCCATCTTTATGATGCTCTAAGTCGAAAGAAAGTTGAAACCTTTATAGACAACAATGATCTTAAAAAAGGAGATGAGATCTCGCCAGCACTCATCAAAGCCATTGAGGAGTCACATGCATCTGTTGTCATATTTTCAGAAAACTATGCTTCCTCAAAATGGTGCTTGAATGAGCTCAAAAAGATTCTAGAATGCAAGAAATATATGGAACAGATTGTGATACCTGTTTTTTACAACATAGATCCATCACATGTGAGGAAGCAAACTGGGACTTACAAGCAAGCCTTTGCAAAACATAAACGAGATTCGAAGAACAATAATGATATGTTGCAGAAATGGAAAGCTGCTCTCACTGAGGCAGCTAGTTTAGTTGGTTGGGACTTTCAAAATTACAGGTAAATATAAGTAACTATCTAGCTTTCTACATGTCATGATTTGTATGTTTCAAAAAGTATATGTAAACTCAATAACAACTTCATATCATGTGCATGATATGAAGTTGTTATTAAATCCTTCTGACCTATCAAAGTCATCATACACTTATTACACAGTTTTTGGATTTTACTTTAGGATTTCACTGCCGTGAAAAAATATACACCAATTGTCTTCTGTGTATTTGGTTTTTCATTTCCTCCAATTTAATTTTTGTTTCTTATTTAATCTACTAAGCCACCCTCACCATGTTGACCATAAATTATCTATACTACATATAGATATAATTTAATTTCTTCAATTGTATGTGTCAGACTTGTAAAACCTTCTTCTCGTCTTTCATATTCTAGGACTGAATCAGACTTCGTTAAGGACATTGTCGAAGATGTTTTGCAGAAACTGAACCTTCGATTCCAATATGAAATTAAGGGGCTTGTTGGAATTGAGAAGAACTGTGAACAAATTGAATCAATACTGAAAATTGGGTCAAATGATGTTAGAGTCCTTG
The DNA here is from genome assembly GCA_954870985.1 of Trifolium fragiferum. Classification (NCBI taxonomy): domain Eukaryota; kingdom Viridiplantae; phylum Streptophyta; class Magnoliopsida; order Fabales; family Fabaceae; genus Trifolium; species Trifolium fragiferum. The sequence continues at coordinate 9,286,643 of OX940794.1, forward strand.
GAATATGGGGCATGGGTGGCATAGGAAAGACCACTCTTGCTAAGGCTTTATATGCTAAACTGTATTCGCAATTTGAAGGTCGTTGCTTCCTTAATGTAATGGATGAATCAAAGAAGTCTGGACTTAATGCTATACACAAATAAATTAATTTCTACATTGTTAGAGGAAGAAAATCTTCATCCTGATGCACCCTACTTAGAAGCCCCTTTCTCTGTGAGAAGGATTGCACGTAAAAAAGTTTTCATTGTATTGGATAACGTGGAAACCTTAGAACAAATAGAAGATCTTATCCTTAAAATGGATGGTCTGGGACCGGGTAGTAGGGTCATCATTACAACTAGAGATAAACAAATATTAAGTTGGTTCAGTAAATGTGAAATATACGAGGTTAAGGAATTGAATAAACATGATTCTCTTCAGCTATTCAGTTTGACTGTCTTCAGAGAAAAACACCCTAAAATTGGATATGAAGATCTAGCAGAAAATGTAATCGGCTATTGCAAAGGCAATCCTCTGGCTTTAACAGTTTTAGGTGCAAGTCTCCGTTCAAGAGGAAAAGCAGTATGGGAAAATGAATTGAAAAAGCTCCAAAAGATTCCCAATGGAAAAATTTATAATGTGTTAAAATTGAGTTATGATGACTTAGATAGTTTTCAAAAGGCCATTTTTCTAGATATTGCATGCTTGTTGAGAGGAGAGAGTAAAGATTTTGTAACAACTCTATTGGAAGCTTGTGAGTTCTTTGCAAAAAGTGGGATAGAAGTCCTTCTAAATAAAGCTCTCATAGAACTAAAACCAGTTTGGGATGTCGGGTCGGAAACTGATAGTATAGAAATGCATGATTTGTTACAAGAAATGGGACGGGATATTGTTAATCAAGAATCTAAAGATCCTGGAAAACGAAGTCGATTGTGGAAAGCTGAAGAAATATCTGATGTATTAAAAAACAACAAGGTAAGGAGGAAATGCATTTACTTCTATATGAAAACACATGTATGTGGTTATGAAATATAACAAGCAAAGTATATATGGCATCATTTCCTAATTATTAATCTAAATTTTGTTTATTAGGGAACGGAAGCTGTGGAAGTTATATCATTTGATAGTACGGAAGTGGAGGATCTTTACTTAAAGTCTGATTCCCTTAGAAATATGACAAACTTAAGATATCTTTTTATCTGTAATGCATCTCGTGGGAGTACATGCAATGTGTACTTTCTCGATGGTCTTGAGTGGCTTTCGGATAAATTGAGGTACCTTAGGTGGGATGGATACTGCCTTGAGTATTTGCCATCATCCTTTTGTGCTGAAATGCTTGTAGAGCTTGAAATGTCTAATAGCAAGCTTAAAAAGCTATGGGATGGAGTTCAGGTACAAACGTGTTTCAATATACTTGTTAATTTGTAGAGGCGCAGTAGAAAGTTTAATGCTTATTAACAAAATTGCGCCTATCCTAGGACGGCACACCTCTATTTATGATTAATTAGGTTTAGTTTCTTTTTTTATCAATATTCATGCATGATTATAAATTTAATGGTCTCTCTGCAATGACATGTTTATTTCTTGTTACAGAATCTCGTGAATTTAACTTTAATTGTGCTTAACAACTCCAAAGATCTGATTGAGATCCCAAACTTGTCTAGAGCGACAAATCTTCAATGGGTATATCTCAAAGGTTGTGAAAGCTTGAGTCAGCTCCATCCATCCATTTTATCTCTCCCCCGGCTTACAAAGCTACTTTTACATGGTTGCATAAAGCTTGAAAGCCTTAAAACCAATATTCATTCAAAATCTCTCTGTAAACTCTATCTCAGTGGTTGTTCATCTCTCAAGGAATTTTCTGTGACATCGGAGGAAATGACATATTTGTCCTTATGTGGCACCGCTATTCATGAATTGTCTTCATCAATTTGGAGAAATAGCAAACTTGTTTTTCTTGATCTAACTGAATGTAACAAGCTTAACATTGTTGGGAATAAGTTATCAGATTATCATGGACTGGGGTCTGTTACAGAACTGGACCTTTATGGATGCACAGAAATCGATGCATTGAGTCTGTGGTTCACATCCTTGATGGCGTACGGTCTTTAAACGAGATAAAATTGACAAAGTGTTGCAACTTAGAAGTTATCCCTCACAACATCTGAAACCATTCAATGCTAAAATGGCTTGATTTAGATGATTGTAAGAAACTTGTGTCTCTAACAGAGCTTCCGCCATCCGTGCTATATTTGAAAGCTGTTAATTGCACTTACCTGGACATAGACTCCACTCAACAGTCATTGCTTGAGAACATGTTACAAACCTTCTCTAAAGACCCTCCTGATGAACGTGAAGGTGTTGAAGGCTTTAAAGCTATCTCTTTCTTTCCAGGAGGACAAGTTCCATGCATGTTTGATTTTCAGAAAATTGAGGCTTCAATAACCATTCTTCCTATTCCAAAATCTGACTTGTGTGGGTTCATATTTTGCATCATTCTTTCTGAGGGCTTCAATTTCTACAACTATGACCTTTATTGTATTATCTTTGAACACGGTAAAGAAGTCGACAGGCGTCGTATCAGTCACTATTATCAAGAGACATTAATTTCAGATCATGTGTTGATATGTTGGCATGGTTACAACAAACAAGAAAGTGTGAGTTCTGATTTTTTCAACCTGTCATTTCAATTCTTACTTCAATGTCACAAGGAACAATTGCGGTGGTCAACAGTGGATAAAGGGGTGTGGGGTCTTACCTGTGTATTCCTTAAAACATGCCACAACAATGGATAGTGGTAGTAATATTAATGTGGAGATTGTTGAATTAAAATTAAAGTCCAAGGCTCAAGACACTGATGAATCTTCTTGGTATTTCAAAAATGATATTGATGATTTACAGCCTAGAGCAATTGGAGGTCATGAAGTCGGAAGCTCGAATGTTGAAAATGAATATGACACGGAAAATGATGATTATTTTGATTGGCTAAAAAATGAATATGACTTTGTTGAAAATGAAGAGGACCAGGAACAACCTTCTTATTCTCCCAAAGAAGAGGAACAACTTTGTTGTTCAGTCGGTATGAATCTTTTCACCTACATTCTAAATGCTAATTATACATTGCATATTAGTTTATTTTCCAATAGAAAGAGTTTAATCCTTCAAATGAATAATTGTTTTAAATTCTCCTGATTCTAGAAAATAATGCTCAGTGTATTGCAATAACTTTGTGCTTGAACAACGCTTTGGACAGGTCTTTTGTTGAGGCACTTTTTAAGAGGATCAGAAGAATAACACAAGTCAGAAATGTGCTGGTAATATTCATCTTTCAAATGCTGAAATGCAGTGGTGCGTTGCTTGTTACTATCACCGTTACACAAAATTTCCTAATTTTGTTTAGTTGTTTGTATTTTGTGTTTGTTGGTATTAGTTAATCTGTTAATGTAATCCTGTTTATATTCTTGGTAATTTAATGCCAACAATTTGTCGCTAAATGAATGGTCATTCTTCTTCCTTTTTCCTCCATACTGCAGTAATCACTCTATTTTTGTGCTTTTGAATCATAAGAATGATAAGAAGAAAGAGGGTTGTATTAATGGTTTTTCCTTATTAAAAGATACAGATCTTGGTGTTTTATATATGCTTTGTAGCAAGAATGCTATTTTATGGGAATTGAGTTGTTCATACGTCCACTTTCTAAATGGTGGCTCTGTTGGGGAATGAAGGGAGATACATTGGACTAAGAATAATAAATTGAACACCACAGTTTAACGCAAAATCCGATTTTAGAAATTGAAAAGAATAAAGGAACCTCAACTGTAAAATTAGAAATAATATGGATTAAAATCCAAAAATTAACAAAATAAGATCAAAACTGCAATTAAGGTCAGAAACAAATGGAACTTTATGTAACAACTATTTAATTTAATATAGGAAATTAGATTGACACTATATATATATATAATGTTTTTCTATATATCCTCTTTTAGCCATTTGTTATTCTGCCGGCTTCTTCCATATTTATTTATGGAAAATGCATCTGACCACATATTGACAAAAGATCACTATCTCTAATTTCATCTTTCTTTGTATACTTTGTTATATTTTAAATTTTGATAGAAAGTAGATAAGAACACAAGTCAATATTGGTATTGTTATTTATATATATTTTATGTTATTATAATCTGCAATGAAGCCTCAATGGAGCAACTACATAATTTAATATACGAAATTAGATTCACACTATAGACATTATGCATCTGGCTACATATGGACAAAGGTATTATACATATATAATCTGCAATGAAGTCATTTACAATAGTAAACGAAACTTCCTTGAAGCACATCCTTCATTCATTTATTTAAATCTCTCCAAAACTGATTTCAGAAGAAGCTAAGCCCTGGGACTGGGACTGTGACTGTATATTCTTTTTCTTCTCTATTGCAAGGCACTGGATTCTAACTTCGGTATGATCTTTCCCCCCCTCAATTTTAATTTAACTAGTGAATCTCTAGGTTAGTTTCTGAAATTATAGGAAGTTTAGGTAATTGGCAAATTGATCCTTGTATTTGAAAACAATATACCTTGTGTTGGCAAATATTTCAAATTAGCATTCAAATTGAGTAACAGAATAAATTGGTTGTCAAGAATTATATATGCATGTCCTATTTTTTAACTTCAACTCAAGACTAGAATTTCATTTACCATAATGGAATATCACTTGATCTAAGTTAAGATTCTTTATTAATTCATGCCATTAAACTATTCATTTACTGAGTTTTTTCATGTTCAAACTGACTGGTTAACTTTAACAGATCAAAAGCTAGCTAGTCATTAATGTAAGACAAATAAATTTTCAAGGATCACAAACATCTTGAATACATAACTCACAAGTTCTGTTTATTTATTCGATCCATAGATGAGCAATAAGCAAACTTTAAACTGCTTGATCTGATGCTAATCAGATTTATGAATCGCAATATGTACCAATGAGAATGAGTGCGGTCAAAAGTATCATATACAACAAGTATCAAGAACACATTTAAGCAATACTTTTTTATTTATTTTTCTATATATAAGTGTAATATTGTGATCAGTGCAGGCAGAAAATGGTCGATGCTTTTTCCTCTATATCTTCTTCTTCTGTGGTGTCTTCGAAAAAATATGATGTTTTTCTTAGCCTCCGAGGTGAGGATACTTGCAGAAACTTCACATGCCATCTTTATGACGCTCTGACTCGAAAGAAAGTTGAAACCTTTATCGACAACAATGAGCTTAAAAAAGGAGATGAGATCTCACCAGCACTCATCAAAGCCATTGAGGAGTCACATGCATCTATTGTCATCTTCTCAGAAAACTATGCTTCGTCAAAATGGTGCTTGAATGAACTCAAAAAGATTCTAGAATGCAAGAAATATAAAGAACAGATTGTGATACCTGTTTTTTACAACATGGATCTATCACATGTGAGGAAGCAGACCGGGAGTTACAAGCAAGCCTTTGAAAAACATAAGCGAGATTTGATGAACAATAATGAAACATTGCAGAAGTGGAAAGCTGCTCTCACTGAGGCAGCTAATTTAGTAGGTTGGGACTCTGAAAATTACAGGTAAGTAAAATGTACCCTGCATACATTTGTACTTCAGAAGTCTTAATATTAATAATCTGTGCATCATAAAATTGGGTACTGCCACCATGTTGACCATACATTTTATATGCTAAATTACTAATCATATATATATATATATATATATATATATATATATATATATATAGATATATTTTTCTTATACTGTATTTGTTAGACTTTTAAAACTTTCTCCCCTTCTTTCAAATGGTAGGAATGAATCAGACTTCATTAAGGACATCGTCGAAGATGTTTTGCAGAAACTGAATCTCACATACCAATATGAAATTAAGGGGCTTGTTGGAATTGAGAAGAATTATGAAGAAATTGAATCAATACTGAAAATTGGTTCAAATGATGTTAGAGTCCTTGGAATATGGGGCATGGGTGGCATAGGAAAGACCACCCTTGCTAAGGCTTTATATGCTAAACTGTATTCCCAATTTGAAGGCCGTTGCTTCCTCAATGTAATGGATGAATCAAAGAAGTCTGGACTTAATGTTGTACACAATAAATTTTTTTCTACATTGCTAGAGGAAGATAATCTCCATCCTGATGCACCCTACTTAGAAACCCCTTTCTCGGTGAGAAGGATTGCACGTAAAAAACTTTTCATTGTTTTGGACAACGTGGAAACCGTAGAGCAAATAGAAGATCTTATCCTTAAAATTGATGGGTTGGGACCGGGTAGTAGGGTCATTATTACTACTAGAGATAAACAAATATTAAGTTGGTTCAGTAAATGTGAAATATACGAGGTTAAGGAATTGAACAAACATGATTCTCTTCAGCTATTCAGTTTGACTGTCTTCAGGAAAAAACATCCTAAAACTGGATATGAAGATCTAGCAGAAAGTGTAATTGGATATTGCAAAGGCAATCCTCTGGCTTAAAAAGTTTTAGGTGCAAATCTCCGTTCAAGAGGAAAAGAAGCATGGGAAAATGAATTAAAAAAGCTCGAAAAGATGCCCAATAAGAAAATTTATGATGTGTTAAAATTGAGTTATGATGATTTGGATTGTTGTCAAAAGGCCATATTTCTAGACATCACATGCTTTTTTAGAGAACAGCATAAATTTTTTGCAACATATCTATTGGAATCTTGTGAGTTCTATGCAAAAAGTGGGATAGAAATACTTCTAAATAAAGCTCTCATACAAGTAAAACCAACTTGGAGTTATGGGTTGGAAGTTGATAAGATAGAAATGCATGATTTGTTAAAAGAAATGGGACGGAAAATTGTTAATCAAGAATCTAAAGATCCTGGCAAACGAAGTCGATTGTGGAAACCAGAAGAAATATCTTATGTATTAAAAGAAAACAAGGTAAGTAGAAAATTTATTTACTTCTATAAGAAAACACATGTATGTGGTTATGAAATATAACAAGCAAAGTATACATGACATCATTTCCTAATAATTAATCTAACTTTTGTTTATTAGGGAACCGAAGCTGTCGAAGTTATAACCTTTGATAGTACGGAAGTTGAGGATCTTTACTTAAAGCCTGATTCCTTTAGAAAGATGACAAACTTAAGATATCTTAAAATCTATAATGCATCTATTGGGAGCACATGCAATATATACTTTCCCGATGGTCTTGAGCGGCTTTCTGATAAATTGAGATACCTTAGGTGGGATGGGTACTTCCTTGAGTATTTGCCATCAACCTTTTGTGCTGAAATGCTTGTAGAGCTCGGCATGCGTAATAGCAAGCTTAAAAAGCTATGGGATGGAGTTCAGGTACAAACATGTTTTGATTTACTTGTTAATTTGTAGAGGTACCATAGAAAGTTTGATACTCATTCACAAAATTGAGCCAAATCTAGGATAATGATGGCACACATCTGTTTTTGCTTAATTAGATTTATTTTCTCTTTTACTCATATTCATGCATGATTATGAATTTAATGGTTTCTCTGCAATGCCAACATTTATTTGTTGTCGCAGAATCTTGCGAATTTAAAGATACTTATGCTTGACTACTCCAAAGATCTGATTGAAATCCCAAACCTGTCTAGGGCTACAAATCTTCAATTGGTATATCTCAGAGGATGTGAAAGCTTGTGTCAGCTCCATCCATCCATTTTATCTCTCCCCCAGCTTAAAGGTCTTAATTTAAGTGGTTGCATAAAGCTTGAAAGCCTTAAAACCAACATTCAATCAAAATCTCTCTGTGTACTATCACTCCATGGTTGTTCATCTCTCACGGAATTTTTTGTGACTTCTGTGGAAATGACACATTTGTCCTTATGTGGCACTACTATACATGAATTGTCTTCATCGTTTTGGAGTAATAGCAAACTTATTGATCTTGATCTAACTGAGTGTAACAAGCTTAACGTTGTTGGGAATAAGTTATCAAATGATCATGGACTGGGGTTGGTTACAGAACTGGACCTTTCTGGATGCTCAGGAATCGATGCATTGAGTCTGTGGTTCATCCTTGATGGCGTACATTCTTTAACAAAGCTAAAATTGAAAAAGTGTTGCAACTTAGAAGTTATCCCTGACAACATCCAAAACCATTCAATGCTAAAATGGCTTGATTTAGATGATTGTAAGAAACTTGTGTCTCTAAAAGAGCTTCCACCATCCTTGCTATATTTGACAGCAGTTAATTGCACTTACCTGAACACAGACTACACTCAACGGTCATTATGAAGATGAAGGTGTTGATGCTATCTCTTTGTTTCCAGGAGCACAAGTTCCATGCATGTTTGATTTTCAGAAAATGAAGGCTTCCATACCCATTCTTCCTATTCCAAAATCTGACTTGTATGGGTTCATATTTTGCATCATTCTTTCTGAGGGCTTCAATGTTTACCACTATGATCTTCATTGTATTATCTTTGAACATGGCAAAGAAGTCGACAGACGTCGTATTAGTCACAATTATCTCGGGACATTAATTTGAGATCATGTATTGATATGTTGGCATGTTTACAACCAACAAGAAAGGGGAAGTTATGATTTTTGCAACCTATCATTTCGATTCATACTTCAAGATCGCAAGGAAAAATTTCGGTGGTCAACAGAGTGGATAAAGTGGTGTGGGGTCTTACCTGTATATGCCTTAAATCATGAGCTGGAGATGGATGGTGGTGGTAACATTGTTGAATTAAAATTGAAGTCCAAGGCTCAAGACACCGATGAATCTGATTGGCATTTGAAAAATGATATTGATTTGTTACAGCCTAGATCCATTGAAGGTGGAGCGAGAAGCTCTAACAATGAAGAACCTTCTTATTCTCGCAAAGAAAGTGAACAAATTTCTGTTAGAAGACCTCCTAGTAAACATGTCTATGTTAAACGCAGGAGGATGGGAAAAAAAATTTATGTAATTCTATGTCTGTATCTTTAAATATAATATAATAAGGATGGGAAAAAAAAGCCCTGTCTGTGTAATCTTTTTAAAGTTGATTCTTTTGCTGATTCACTGTTCTAATTGTTTCTGTATTTGGTATTGTTATTCACTCCCGAATGACAGTGTTCTGACCATTTTGAATCAGTTTTCAGTTATCTTTTCGGACTTGCTCCAATGCCATTCATTTGTAACTCTTCATTTTTCATTCCATTCCTTTGTTGATACACAGGCCTCTCGCAACTAAAATGAAGTATAAGGCACTAATGTGTCTAATCCATTTTGGAGTCTGTAAATGAAGTATAAGCCTATAAGGCACTAATGTGTATTATCACATATCAAACCTTGACTCTTCAATCGTCAAATCTTCCTTCATCCTTCTAATAAAGCCGTCAACAATTTTTTTGTTCAACTTCTCTGTACTTAGCACCCAATTTGCTTCTTCTACAACTTCTTGTTTCTGATCTTCAACTCTTTCGCCATTAGTAACTCACTCATTTCTGATTCATTTTCTTCCTCAAATAACCTACTTTCTGTTTCTAGCTCCTCTTCTTATTCCAAAAATTAATATGCTACTTCCTTTTCCTTCTTCCAAATTTACATTTTTAACATTTTCTTCTACTTCTTCACTACAGTACTTGATTTCTATTCAGTACTCAGCTTCAATATTATCTTCATGAAGCTCACTGATTTTCTCCTTCACCACTAACATTGGCTCTTTAGCTTCAACATTTGAGAACAGTTTTTGTGAACCATCATTAATGAAGTTGGAAGATTCATCGACACTACTAGACCAATATAAAGATCTTGTTATTCCAACAAAAACAAGGAGACCATTGCATAAGAGGAACATGCAATTTTTGTCCATGGTGTGAGTAAATAGTTGGAGAGTGCATGAATGTAGTGAAGTAGAAGTTGAAGTGATTGTCAGAGCTGGATGCGTTCGTTAACATGCCAAAGTGCAATGATATGTTGCTTGTTACTTTTACCATTACAGAAATCTTCATGATTTTGTTCAGCTGTTTTGTTCTGCGTTTGTTCGTATTAATTAATCATGATCCTATTTTTATTCTTGGTACTTCAATGCCTCTTTTTTCAAACATCTTCTGTTTCGTCACTAAATGAATCGTCTATCTTCTTCCTCTCTACCTCTCTAGAAGAATATATGATAATAAGCTTAGTGTTGTGTTACTTCTTCAGTCCTGTTATTTTATTTTATTTTGATACTACAGAACTATAGTGGTGTTACAGATGTTCCCATTTTGTTCACTTTACTTGGCAGGACATCTCAAAGCCAAACAGAAATCCGGCAAAAGTTCTTTAGAAGATTGCCTTCAACCTGAGGACTGTGTCCGTATTAAGGCATGGCAGCAGACTGATGTAAAGTGGCACTAATGACATTTTCGCGGAAATTTGAACTTCGTCACATGAAGTTACAAAAAGTCAAACTCTTACCAATGAGCTGATGTTTTCGCGGAGATTAGACATTGGATAATACTATGCTGAAATCTGTTAATAGTTGTAATTAATTTTGTATAGTTCACTTAACATTTTTGTTAATGTTTCCAAATAATATTCCTTAAAGTTTAATTGATAATATTTTTAATAATGAGACAGAAATTTTACAAAATAGACATAAGGCAAATAATGAACCAACATCCAAACATAGTATGAAATTGATTGATAAACGTAACCTCTTAACATCATGTCCTTTTCAATCTCATCAAAATAAATAATTTAGTTTTCATCATGCCTAGTATTTGTTTCAAATTCATCACACTTTATATTGTAAAATATATATAAATATTGCTGCAAAACTGATTTTTGTCAAACAATTTTTGTGTTAACAGGATGTACCATCTATATTAGGTAAATGAAAATTGCAATAACTTGGCATTTTGAACTCTGCAATTTTCAATTTAATATCATGCTTCTTAATTTTTTGTATATATATTTTGTTTTTTTGGAATTATTTTTTTGTATATATTTTTATCTCAAAAATGTATTGTATAATAAAATTTTCACTACCAATATTATATTGATCCAAATGAAACTTAACTTGGACTATTATTAATTTTTTTTGGATAGGTAACCTAGTGTAAAATAGTCACTAGATTCTCTAAAAACAAAGTATAGCTATCACTTATATTTATGTTGGATTGGGGTTTTTTTTTTGTCTGTTGTTGGATTTGGGATATTTTCATTAAGGGTAAATTGCACTTTTGGTCCTCCAAGTTTTCCAATTGTGTGATTTTAGTCCCCCTAGTTTCAAACATGCGATTTTGACCCCTCACATTTGCCCCCTTTTGCATTTCATGGTCCCTCTTGACTATTTTGACCAAAAAATTGCTGACATTACATTATTTTACACATGGCTTGATTCTATTGGACAACCTAAAATATATATTTTTTTTTTAAAAAAAAACTCAAGGTGCTTGCAATGTCTTTTGAAATCCCCATTCATGGTACTTGCAATGTCTTTTAAACCATTCCACATGATACCCTTCATTTGGACTTGCATAGATCGCAATAAAAAACCATCGGCCCCTATTTGAGTACTTCACCTTCATATGGATAAATTGGAACTTTTTGATATCTACATTGAATATATATGATCCTTCTGCCTCCAGAAAACCCATGACCTTCAGACGTCACGCCACATAATCATCATATCCTAGAAACTTGAAAGTTTTACAAAGCTTATTTGGGTCACACCTCGTATCCATGATAAGTTGATAACAATCCTATAAAGTTTACTAAAGTTAACATATTGCTTGCATGGTTGTGTTTGAGAAAAATACTATATTCATTGGGTGCACAAACAATAGCACCATTCCATTTTCAATGGAACAGCTCCACCCATATACAGTCCAAAAAGAAAGCTTGGATTAGAATTGAACAAAAAACACAAATTTATGATGACAGGATAGCACTAAAACAAAAAATGTCATATACATATAATTAAACAAATTTATATGTGGTTGAGTATTCAAGAAAAACACAATTTAAGAACTTCACCTGGGAAGGTAAGAGAAGTGGACTAGGAGACTTCCGTTGGTTATCACGTGACCTTGAGTTTTTTATTTTTTTTTTATTTTTTTTAATTGTCCAATAGAATCAACCCATGTGTAAAATGATGTCATGTTAGCAATAAGGGGCAAATGTGAGGGGCCAAAATCGCACGTTTGAAACTAGAGGGACTAAAATCGCACAATTGGAAAATTTGGGGGACCAAAAGTGCAATTTAGCCTTTCATTTATCAAAAGAAACAAGAGCTTTTATTATGAGATATATACAATATGAACGTACACTCTATTTAATCAAACTTTTTATTTTCAAAATATATTAAAAAAATTGTCATTTAAAATTAAAATCATTCTTTGATAAATAAATATATTTATAAATTAAAAATATTGTAATTAAAGAACATAAAGTTAAAGATATATTTCTTTTATATTTTATTTGCTTAGTAAATGTGTTTTTTTTTACTAAGCTAATTATTAAAATGTTATAAGCACATTTCTATCTAAAGTAAAAATAAAAAAATAATAATCAACATAAGACATATTTTGAAAATAAGACGTTTGTATATATTTTATAATAAAATTTAAATACATTAAAATACTCAAGTGTGTGAAGTCAATAATGAAAGGAGGTCTTGATCGCAGTCAATCACAAGTCACAACCATTTGTATGTAAAATGCTATTTAGTATATGTGTGTCCTAATAATCGTTTAGAATCATGGAATCATAGGGATGAAAATCATAGATATAAGAAAGGTAGAGAACATAGGAATCCTCATGAGGTAAAAGTTCATAAGGAATCATATTGATTGATAAAAGAATGATAAAATATGTACATTAGTGTTCTATTTATAGGACTCAATTAATTAACTAATTGAGTAACCAACTATAACTAATTTCTAACTAACCAACTAACACCAACAAATTCTAACTATCTTAACAATAACTGTGATCACTAGTGCTAGGAACTCTTTGTAAACTAATTTACACTTATTAATATACTGTTGTTAATTTCAGTGTCTTTTTATTTTTATTTTTGATCATTATGATATATGTACGAAGTTTTCATCGTTACTAGTTCTCACTAATATCTATCAAAAACCTAAGATAAACAAAATGATTCGATTCTTCTTTTTTAACTGAATTTTTCCCATATGTAGGAGTTAAAAATCAAACCTCTAATCATATACTTAAGGAACTTCAGACTCTTACCACTTAAACAAATTCATTGTCAATAAATTCGATGTTTCACTGTTGCTATTAGTTGATACTTGATATAGTAAATTTAATCTTACAATTAAAGAGATAAATATACCATTTAATGGCACCACTTAAAAATTGGATTCTTTGCAATTAGTAGGGAATGTCACGAATGAGACTCATGTGGATCACTTTGATGTTTGTGTGTGCATCAATTGCATATTTTCCTTTCTTAAATAACACAAGCCTACACTTCCCCTTTCTTAACTCTCTCTCACTTTCTTTCATTTTCTCAAACTTATTTTTTTCACCTTCTATATGGGAGAAGTTCAAGAACTTCAACTTCACAAAATGGGTATGTTACTCAAACTTTCATCTTCTATTTTCAAAAACACAAAGAACACTATTAATTATTTATGAAATTGTCTCAAAATCAAAACAATTAATGTTTTCCTAAACTTTCATCTTCAACTTGCAAGTAACACAATCATGGACCATAAAAGCTTCTTCTAATTATATTGACATATTGAAAATAACGGCGTGTTTGGTTTCAGAAAACATTTAATATTTTCATAATTAAATTTAAAATTTTTTGTTGTTGTCATTGTAAGCGTTAAAATAATTGAAAATAAAAAGTAAATAAATAAATAAACGTTTTCTAAAACCAAACACGCCCAAGTATTTCGAAACAAAATTAGAAGTACATGATGTGAGTATAACATCTTTGTCCAATATCATTGATATATCTTCTAAGTTGATTTATTAATCCATTTGTATGAATTTTGTAGACACAAATGAAGCCAAAGAAACATTTTCATTAGAGAAAAATAGCTTTGTAGATCAAATAATGAATAATAAGAAAACAAGATACTATTTGAAGTTAGCCTTTTATGCTACACTTGTCTTAGTAGGTCAATCAACTGCAGCACTTCTTGGAAGAATGTACTATGAAAAAGGAGGAAAGAGTAAATGGATGGCATCAATTATTAAACTTGTTGGTTTTCCAATTCTACTTCCTTATTATTTTTTCATCTCATCAACCAAAAAACTCACCACAAATAAAAATATTAACATTAATACTATTATTGATCCAAATCAACCATCCATTTTAATGCTTGCTTTTGTCTATGTCTCAATTGGCCTAATTATTGTATTAAATTGTTACTTATTTTCAGTTGGGCTATTGTACCTACCAGTCTCTACTTTCACATTAATTTGCTCATCACAATTAGGATTCAATGCTTTATTTGCATTTTTCCTAAACTCACTCAAATTCACACCTTACATAATAAACTCCTTAATCCTTCTAACAATTTCTTCCTCTCTCCTTATTTTCCAAAGTGAGTCATCAAATTCCAAAAATATTTCCAAGAAAAACTATGTCATTGGATTCATATGCACTTTAGGTGCATCTGCAGGATATGGATTAGTACTTTCCCTTACACAACTAGCTTTCAAGAAGATTATAAAAAAGGAAAATTTTAAAGCTATTATGGATATGATAATATATAGTTCACTTGTAGCTACTTGTGCTACACTAATAGGACTTTTAGCAAGTGGAGAATGGAATGGTATAAAGAAAGAAATGGAAGAGTTTGAAATGGGAAAAGCTTCCTATGTGCTTGATCTCACTTTCATAGCTATAACTTGGCAAGTTTTTAATATTGGTTGTGTTGGACTTATTTTTGAGATTTCTTCACTATTCTCTAATGCTATAAGTGTTTTAGGTTTGCCTATTATTCCTATATTAGCTGTGGCATTCTTTCATGAAAAAATGGATGGGATTAAGGCTATATCTATGGTACTAGCTGTTTGGGGATTTATATCATATGTGTATCAACAATACTTAGATGAGAATAACAACAAAATAGAAAATAGAAACACTCTTCATGTTACCAAAGGTTCTTTACCTTTAGAAGAGGTTAATATAAGGAGTTGATTAATTAGTGGTATACACATGTTAAGATAGGGAAGGTGGTTTAAGTTTTTTTTTTTTTGGTACATCAAGGTGATTTAAGTTTTAATATATGCTTAGTGATGACATTTTGGGTATATTAAAAAGTTATGGTGTATTATTATGTTATTCTAGAATAATGTAGTTTGCTATTAATACAATGTATAGATCTTGTTATCTTGAAAGCAAATTGAAATTCAATAAAATATGTTTTTATCATGATATTATTTTTCAGTACCGCTATGGTACGAGAATTATGTGCACGATGAGTGCACGACATGTTCACATAACATTCAATTTGATTTGTTAATAAACTTTTTGGTAACTTATCACTTGGTTTGGTTATTCCTATACTATATACACACATCTATCCAAAGAAATGCAAGTATCATACAAGACATTGAGGTGGCAATAACTTTGATTTGTGGTGTTGCAAATTGCAAGGATATCTACCGTTCTACATGTCAATGGTGAGAAGAACTTGCAGATTTCCATAAAAAAATCTATGAATGACAAAATCATTGACTTTTAGTCAAATAAAAATTGATAAAAATAAAAAAAAAAGTTGCAAATACAACCTTTCGTGCAATAACGACGACACAAAGTTGTCGTACAACTTAACATTTCTCTTTCTCTAATATTTCAACTAATGATTAATCATTGTTGCAGTATGTAACCTTAACAAGTTAAGTATTTTTTTTTTAACAATGATTCTCAAAAATAAAATTTGAGAGCACTTGGTCAATGTTACTCATGTTACATTCTTTTAGGAAATGTTATTTTTTATGGACAAAACTTGCATGCAATTATTACTTTTTCTCTCACAATTTTTTTCATTTGATTGTTGTTAAATTTGATTATTTTAATTTAAAAATTGCTAGAAATTCTGAAAACAGTCATATAAAACTTACAAAAGAACAATATTTGTTTTTACCATTGTCCAATCATAACATGACAAGTGTGAATTTTTATATATATTTTAAAAGAAATTAACAAAGACGGGAACTTATAGTATGTTTGGTGTGTGCGAAATAAAGAGAAAGTTCGGGAGATAAAAAGAGGTCTTTGGAATTTTGGAATATATAAATTGAAGTACATGATAAAAAGATAAATATATAAAGTGTGTTTGGTATTTGGCACTCTTATTTTGATATTTATTGCAGTTTTTTCCCCTACCTCAATTTTTGCCCAAAAAAACAATAACACGTCACATTTTTTAATGAGTTGGCATGCATGGAAAGTGGTGATAATTTCGCAAAACACATAAAAATATTATTTTCCTTTACAAAAATAATCATCTTTGTTAGGGATGCAATGAATCGAAACAACTCGAACAAAGTTCGAGATTTGATTCGACAATTGACTTATTAAACTTGGTTCATGAATTTAATGAGCTGAACTTAAACTAAATATTAAGTTCGTTAATTAAATGAGTTGAACTTAAACTATATGTAGTTCCACTCGTTTGATTCACGAGCTGACTTGATTATATATATATATATATATATATATATATATATATATATATATTTGATTTTTATACATTTATATTCATGTAATTGATTTTTTTTATAGATATATAATTAATTTTATTCATTTATAGATAATTGATAATATATATAATACTTTAAAGAAACTAAGACAAACACTTAACAATAGGTTAAAAATGATTAACATTAAAATTTATAGACAACGACATGCACAATTGTGTGTTTTTACGGATTTTAAAAATAAATGGTTTTCACATCGGAGTGTATATAAAAAATAGAGAGTAAATAGAAAAAAAATTATCTAGAACTCTTGAGTTGAAAACTAACTGAACCTAATTAACGAGGCGAACTGAACTGTTCGTGAACTCTAAACGAGCCAAACTCAAGCTGATAAAAGAGTTCGTGTCGAACTCGAGCCGGGTTTCGAACTAAACCAATTCTTATAAAGTCGAGTTCAAACAAATTTGATTCGACTCGCTCATTTCCAGCCCAATCTCCGTACTCTTGTGGGGGGAGGTTCATCTCATCTCTCTTTACAAAAATAATCATCTCTCTACTTTTTTTTTGAATGGCAAATTGTTAGTTGTTAGTATATTACAATATTGTTAGTTTTTCTTCTTGTCAGGACTTGAACCCTGGATCTCCAAACTCCTTTACCCCTTAGCTCAACTAGCATAACCAATTGAGCTACTCATCCGACCCCAATAATCTTGTGGCCTTATTGAAAAATAGGGTGGTTGTGTGTGTGTGTGTGTGTGGGGGGGGGGGTTACAAAAATAAACTAACATCAACATTTTTTAAGTGTCGATGTAATTTGAACAAATAAGCTAAAAAAAAACAGATTTCAAGCTACATAAAATTTCATTTTTCGTGCATATATATGAAGTAAATACATGCATGATACACACAAAATACAAACAACTCGAATATAAATCAAAAACAACAATTCAGAGATTTCAAAGACCAAAGTATTGTAGTAAAAACAGTAACTATATTAGTACCAATAAAATTCACTGCCCTTGAAATTTCGAATAACATTCCCACCTATAGTTTCAATTTCATAACGGGGAACATGCTCCATGATCCAACCCTCAGTAGAATTGTGCTCCACAAATTCAACCTGCATATCAAGTATATGGAGAGCTTCAAGCTTCTCCAAGTGTTTGATGCCAGTAGGTATATTCTTCAGACTGTTGAGTCCGGATAAAGTCAGCTTTTCCAGAGAAGGAAGTGCTCCTTTGTTGATAATAATATCTTGCAGTTCATTTAAAGATGTAACATACAATTCCTTTAGTTTCTGAAACCCTCCAGCTTCAACATGCAAATGTAAACCTTCATATGCTTGATCCTCTAGGGTGAGGATCAACAAGTGTTGCAAACATTTTAGTGATTCCATTGGATCTTTGGTTAAATAGGAGTTCATCAACCTCAACACAAGTAGATTTTGAAGCTCTGGAATCCACAATGGCAACTTTTGTAACCTTGCCCTTAGTTCAAGCTTTTGAAGCTTTGGCGATGAAAGCAAATCCAAATCAATGACTATAAATGTATTAGCCATTAACTTTAGTTTCTCCAAGTGTTGCATTTCATTGAGTGAGGAAGTTAGAGAGCTTCCAGCCCGAACACCGTATAATCCCAATACCCTTATCTGCTTCAGGTTTCCTAACTCTTTAATCCCATTTGTATCTAATTTAAATGAACTCAGCATTTGTAGGGATGTCATCTCTCCAATGCCATCATTTAAAGACACTATGTTGCCCATAAGATGTCTTATCTTTCTAAGCTTGTTAATTTCCTTGGGCAACTCATGAACAAATGTATTCCTTATATCCAAGGTCTCTAGGTTTTGGAGCATGCCAATGGATTTTGGGACTTCACGTATATTTGCATGCCTGAAGCTTAAATACTTCAAGTGGATCAAATTTCCCAATTTCTCAGGAACTTTCCTCAATCTAATAAATTCATAATCAAGAACCTTCAATAACCTATATTTTGTTATGGCAAAGTAGTGGGGGACTGAATAGCATTCCTCCCTTTTTATAAAAAATAAAAGGGACCGAATATGCGAGCTTTCAATACACTCCATTAAATCATTGGAAGTGGTTGTTATTGATAGGCGCCGAGTTATTCCACTTGACGATGACTGTCCATCTTCACTACTATGCTTGCAAAAATTTAAATCCTCAATTTTCTCAAGGATCAAACTGCGTATTAGATCGTGAATACGACAACGTTTAGCTTTACCATTAATTCTAAGCGAAGATACTTGCAGCAGGCTTCTATGAATCAACTCTGTTAAATATTCTTCTGCAACTTCTTCCAAAGTCTTCCCTCTTTCCTCCTTCACAAACCCTTCAGCTATCCATTGTCGAGTCACTCTCTTTACGCCAACTTCATAATCTTCTGGATATATTCCGAAATACAACAAGCATGACTTGAGATAGTAAGGCAGATCATTGTAACTTAAACCCAAAATCTCTTTTATCTCAATTAGATGTGTATCTTTCTTTAGTTCTAAACTTAGATTTTCTCTAAATCTCTGCCACTCAAACACATTTTTCTCTCTTGTAGACAAAAGACCACCAATGACAACAATTGCTAGTGGTAAACCCTTGCATTTTTTAACAATTTCATAAGATATATCAATGAGTTCCTTTGGACAACATCCACCATAGTCAAATCTAAACGCTTTCTTATTGAACAACTTCAAAGATTGTTCTTCGGTTAAAGGTTCCAACTCAAGCACTTCAACGAAAGAAGATCTTTTACAAGGCACAATAACATCTAGGTTCCTAGTTGTGATCAATATCTTACTTCCATTTTTATTATCATTTACAGCAAGTTCAATATCATCCCAAAAACGTAAACTCCAAACATCATCAAACACAACAACATACCTCTTTTGCTGCAAGCAGTTTCTGACTTCGTCAATCAATGAAACTCGATCCATTTGAGAAATACTTTGAGGAGGAACGTTTCCTGTTTGTTTGTAAAACTTTAGCAGCATGTCCTTCAACAACCCTTCAGCGCTGTATGATTGAGACACTGTGATCCATACACGATAATCAAAGTGTCCCATAATATCTTTGTCGTCAAAAACTTTCTTGGCAAGAGTTGTTTTTCCTTGCCCTCCCATTCCCACCACGGAAACAACAGTGCGCTCTTCTCTTCCCTTTACCATCCAATCAATCAATGTTTTTCTTGGCACTTCAAAGCCCACAACTTCAGCTTCCTCAATGTAAAGAGCCGCCAATCGAGAGTCATGCCATTTGGCATTCTGGCTTCCTCTTGAGTTACTATATCCTTGTTCAAGAGAACGTTGGAAGTGGTATCTTTTACTTCTTTTTGAGATCTCAATAACAGATGACTTGATGTCTTGAATCTCGTACGCCATTTGATGGCGAGAGATGATAGATTTGAGCTTATAACGAAGTAAAGCTACACATCGAGGATGATCACTTGGCTGCGGTACCACCTTGATCAAATAATCATCAATGATATCTTCTATGCAAAAAGCTACTTCCCTAACTTGCTTCACCCAAGTTTTGACTCCTTCACTAGTGTTGTCTTCTTCAGCTCTTTTATCAGCATCCTTAAGGAACGCTTGAATGCTTTCAAGTTCATCTTTAATGTATGTAAACTCCTTGTGAATGCCTTTAAACAGCTTGGCTTCTTCTCTTAACAGTGGAATTAGTTGGTCAATAACTAAAGACACCGCCATTTCCGCCATATGAGTTGAGCTCTGTTTGTTGTTTTGTGTGATTATTGTTGTTTTGTGAGATGAAAACATACAACATGGTTTGTTTTGCTTTATACTTGTTTTGTGCAATTTCGATTATATGCTTTGCTTTTCTACAATTTCCATCACATGCTTTGCTTGTTTTGTGCAACTTCCACCATATATTTTGCTTGATTCCATCATATGTTTTGCTTGATACCTGTTTTGTGCAACTTCCATCATATGAAGAAAGGAATAAAGCAATAAAGCAGTAAAGTGTGCCAACTTTTATCATCAAGAAAGGAAGAAAGCAATAAGGCATTGAATATTTCCAAAGAATGTAAACATCAAAATTTGAAATAAAAAATTAAAACAATTAGATCTTTAAGTTTCAAACTTGTTGCACTGATACCCTCTCAATTATCCCACGTTTACAAAAACACCATTGGACAATTAAGCATGATGAATTTAAGGCTCAATCTCATATGAACCATCAGACGCAGACAATTGAGGTCCAACTGAAAGGGAGGATATAACTGGAAAAAGGGTAATGTGCAACAAATTAAAAACTTAAAGGACCGATTTGTTATAGCTAAAAAACTTAATTAATCTGAGGAAACTGATGCATTTTTAAACTAACACTAGCTTATCCTTTAAATTCTTAATCTAAGGGCCTATTCTTTAAATTCTGGAAAAAGGGTAATGATGCATTTGGCCTATTCTAAATTTGTAAACTAACTCTAATTTATCCTTTAAATTCTTAATCTAAGGGAACTAATGCTCAATGAGAGATATAATTAATTTGTGCAATACTATTAACTACTTTATCGATTTGATTATTAACTATGATCTCAATTATATAAATAATCAATTAATCTTTCATTTCTTTTAGGGCTCGTTAGTTTTGGCTTTTCTTAAAAATGATTATTATAGTGTATTGTATTTTCGTTAAAAAAAATTAAACAAATTAAGAAATTTTTAAAGAAGCTTCAAATGAAAAAATGGTTTAAATAACTTTTCTTAAAATGTCGTTTTAAGCATTTTATCATTTTGTTATAAAGTTTTTTAGATCATAAATTTTTTTTTTAAAAAAAAACCTAAAAAAAATGGCTATTTTAAATAGAATTTCATAAATATCATTTTTAAGAGGTACATTCTTTTAAAAATTGTAATTTTTATTAAGTTAAAATCTCTAACATGAATATTTAAGTTGTGGAATGTAAAAATCACTCTTTTTATTTATAAAAAGATGAATTTGAAATAACTTTTATTATTGTTAATCAAGTTATCGTAAAAATCATTTTTAGAAATACAAAAAAAAAAATCACTTTTTTTTAAAGTTAAAACAAACGCACCCTTAATGTTCTAATCAAGGAAAAGGAGTTAATTTCTCTTAGCTATTTCAATTACCCGCAAAGTGTCTCAGATTACCAAACCAAGGGAGTAAACTTACAAAATCCTGCACCAAACTAACAACATTCGGTTCATGTGTTTTAGCATTTGAAGCTAATTTTTTAAACATGTACAAGATTATTTGGCTTGTGAATTATGAATGAATTGCAATGACAGATTTCAAATTCAAATTTATGTTGAGAGTAATTCTATTGTAACCTATGTCAGTTAGTTAGTGCTTTTGTTGAGTGTGTTTGTTAGTTAGAAGATGTTTGTTATTAGTTGAGATTTTTATAGGGAAGTTAGTTAGTAACTTGGTGTGCAAGTTACTCAGTTATACATGTATATTGATCTTCATTTCAATCAATGACAATAATTCCTTTCACTTTTTTTTTTTTTTTGTTAATAGATTTTTACCCTGCAAAGTATGCGAGTTTTGTTTTATCCCATAATTATTTTTTTTAGATTACTCCGGTAAAGTTTTTTTATTTTTTTCTCAAAGTGTATTATAATAATGAAGGCCTAAATCCGACTTTCTCTCTTATTCTCTCTTAGTTATATGTGCATGTTCATCATTTTAATTAAGTTCCAACAATTTATAGCTGCAACTTCTCAACCCGTATTTCAAGAATATATATTTTGTAAGGTTTTAATTGTATAACGTATTAACAATCTCATGTCAGCCCTAAATTTCTCACAGATATAGAACACTTTTTAACTCATGAATTGAGATGAACAAAACTCTAGTCCTTAACTAACATCTTTGAATTAGATGCAATATAGATGCATCCTTATCAAATCACTCCCCTCATGAATTCTCAAATTTACTACTTGAGCACTCAAAAACATGCTCAAGTTATATATTCGAATAGATTTTTTTTCATAGAAGTTGTGTTTGTTTTAGTTTTTTTTAAAATGGATTTTTAAAGAGAATTTTGTTTTATAAAAGTTTGAAATACAAAATTGGTTTAAATAGCTTATCATGAAACGTCGATTTAAGTATTTTATCATTTTGTTACAAATTTTTTGGGTCATAAAAATATTTTTAAACAATCTCTAAAAAGTTGTTTTAAATAGCTTTCGATAAAAATCATTTTTTAGTAAAATATTTTTTTTAAAAAATATATAGGATTTTTATTAAGTGAACTATCTAATCCTAAATATTTAAGTTATTGAATGTCAAAATCAATCTATTAATTTATAAATAGATGAATTTGAAATAATTTTTACTATTTTTAATTAAATTATTATAATAATTTTTTTAAAATACACTAGTTTTGAGACCCGTGCATTCGCACGGGTCTATAAGTGACGTCGTGTACAAAAAAAATAAAAATAATAAGTGACGTTATTCTGCTATTTTTTTATAAAAGTTATTAAATTAATTAATTTTTTTCATTAAAACAATTTTCCCGTGTATGGTTTTTTTATAATAAACTATAATTAATAATAACAAATATTTGTTATTCAATTCTTTTTTTATTAAAACAATTGTCCCGTGTATGATTAAATTTTTTATTAAAATAATTATCCCGTGTATTATTATAATTTATATTCATCAACAATTGTTCCATGTATTATTATAATATATTATTCAATTTCTTATTTTATTAAAACAATTGTCCCGTGTAAGATTAATTTTTTTTTATTAAAACAATTGTCCCGTGTGTGTTACTATAATATATATTTACCCCTAATTATTTATTATAATATATATTAATCAATAATACACTTCTCATGTATTTTTTATAAAAGAGTAAACAAAAATAGAGCAAATTTTTTTATGCTTATTTTCAAAATTATTTTCTATTGCTATTTTTATGTGTATATTTATTTTATTCTCTTTTTTTTAAAAAAAATAATAATTTTTTTTTATGAATAGATTTGTTTTAGGCTTATTTTTGGATTTTTTTTGTTATTTTTGTTTTGTATCTTTTTTTTATGAGTATATTTGTTTTATGCTTATCTTTTTTTTTTTTTTTTGTTATTTTTGTTTTGTACATATCTTTTTTTCAGTTTAGAGTCAAAATTACATTTAAGGACATAAACGGTAAAATATTATTAACCGTACTAAGGAAAAAATAGGTTTTTTGATAGTAGTTTCTTTTAATATATTGTAAAATAGATAGAAAAAATCACTTGTTTTAAAGTTAAAACAAACGCACCAAAAATCTAAACCTTTATGAAGATTTTGTATTGTATGAAATTTTATTAGAAACACATAATTTGAATTCTAAAACATGAAATAAGCAAAAATACATTTCAAATGCTAGAATTTTAAACAAATGAAAGGAACTGACGTTGTAGAACTTAGAAAAGAATTTAAAAATTTTATAAAAAGATGATGGTGTTTTTTATAGAGCCTATAAAATATAAAAAGGCTATATAATCTTCAAAGGTAGAGCCCCTTTCATATCATATAATGTTGGGTAATGATCGTACTTGGACAAGAGGATCAGGATCATTGGCCATCAAAGATCGTCGCGTACGGTGGTTGAACAACGGAGGGAGGTTTGTATCTGCAGACGCTCCGATGCTTATGTCAACAAGAGTACAAAGAGAATAGGTAGAGAGAATGAGAAAAGTGTACCTGACTCCTCAGAGATAAGGAGTATTTATAACCCCCGGCGTGGGGCCAACGATTATCCCTATTGGACCGTTGGGCACGGCCCAATAGTGGATAACTGCCAGATTTCTGCGTGGATGCAGGAGAAACCGTTATGGCTCTCACCTGGGGTTTATCCACTACGCGTGAATAGCGTATCGGATAGGGATGAATGACGCGGAATGCGTGATCGTGGGAAGGAGGATAGCTGTCGAGCAGACATGCTCGGCATATATCGCTAAGTCACGGGGCAAGGTTGTTATGTCCGACATGATGGGCAGGGGCGGCGTTTGATGTCGTATGAAGGGAGGAGATTCTGCTCGGAGAACCTCCTCGACGCCCGCGAGGGGCCCTGCGTAGAAACATGGACCCAGTCCAGAACAGGTAAATATAATCATTGTACCTCTGTAAAGTAAGTTAGTTTTATTTTATTCCCTATAATACTTTCTTTGAGATTATTCTCTTATAATAATTTTTTATTTGATTTATCCTTCTAATGAAATATATTGCTTTAAAAATCCATCATTTAGCCCTTGATTTAAAAATCCATTATTTTGCCCTCGTAATGTTAGCGAGTTTTTGGTTTATCCCCTTTATTGATCATGCCACTTCATCACTTATGGGGGTAAATAAAATAAAAGAACTATTACAAGGATAATCCAAACAAAAATATATTGCAGGAATATTTATTATAATTGCGCACATCAACGAGACAACAAGTGTACCAGATATATTAAATAAAAGGCTTAATTGCAATTTTGGTCCCCCTATTTTCACAATCTTGCAAAAGTAGTCCCCTTATTTTAAAATCAAACATTTTGGTTCCTCTATTTTGATATTTATTGCAAAATTTTGGTCCCCCACTATCATTTTGACTCCAAAAGTGGTGATATGGCACTTTTGTTGATGACATGTCATGAAGAAATTTCTTCACAGGATGGTATAGGAGGTTAACCAAATTCATTGGGAACTACTTTGATCTTTATAAAATGATGTATTTGTGATTTAATTTTTGTTTTTTAATGTTGAATTAATAAAAAAATTATTTTTAA
Organism: Trifolium fragiferum; assembly: GCA_954870985.1. Taxonomy (NCBI): domain Eukaryota; kingdom Viridiplantae; phylum Streptophyta; class Magnoliopsida; order Fabales; family Fabaceae; genus Trifolium; species Trifolium fragiferum. The sequence goes on from OX940794.1 coordinate 9,312,047, forward strand.
TTATTATTTAATATTTTGCTGAGGTGGAAAATAATGTTTTCAAATATATTGTGTCACATCATCATTTTTCATGACATGTCATCAATAAAAGTGCCATATCACAACTTTTGGAGTCAAAATAATAGTGGGGGACCAAAATTGCAATAAATGTTAAAATAGGGGGACTAGAATGTTTGATTTTAAAATAGGGGGACTATTTTTGCATGATTGTTAAAATAGGGGGATCAAAAGTGCAATTAAGCCTAAATAAAATGTGTACTTAAGAATAACCTATCAAAATCCACTTCAGTAATTTACTCTCAATATATATATATATATATATAGAAGATATATTCTATGAGAATGACAAAAATATGTGAGAATGATGAGAATAAATAATGGTCATTAGATTAAAAACAATAACTGGGATTAAAACATTACCATGTGTCATTGTCATATCTTATTTTCACTCCAATTCAACTTTCTATCTTCCCAGCAAAACACGCAGGCAACTGTTCATTTTCTCCCTACTTCCCCATCTCCTTCCCCCGGCGGCCATCTCACGACGGCCAGACATCTCTTTCCCCGGAACCCCTCTCTCTCCACAACCTGTTCAAATTATGTCCGGATTGAAATCACAAAGTTACAGATTGAAATCAAAATTGCAGATCAACATCCTGGAATTGGTGGAGGATAGTGGATATAGAGAAATTAAAGGGGATTTTGAAAAGTGATGTCATTGAAGAATTTTTTTTGTTTTACAAAATTAGGAATGGTTTAGTTTCTCCAATTTTATTCTTCACATACAGTCATCGACTCATCCATGACATCCACAGACTCATCTTGTGTTGTTCCATTTGTTTTTAAACCCTTAATTATGGGCGTTGCATATAAGATGCTGAGAAAATTTCATAAACAAAGTATCCAAACCAATAGAAAATGACAGAGATGAGATAAATCATGGTTACATAGCCATGGATACATAAAAGCAAACACCAGATTGGAAAGCATTATGAAAACCGGTCGATTGAAGAGAGATTTAAAAGAAATAATTCAGTAGTGTGAGACACATGAAGGAGTTTTTAATATTTACCTTTGGATCTTAATCTAAAGGCTAATAATTATTCTTACCATTCTCATATATAAAAGTCATTTTCATTAGATATGTCATATATATATATATATATATATATATATATATAGGATTATGCTAATACACACCCACCTTAATTTTAGAAGGTGTGTATTAGCATCATACATCTTGTTGCTTTTGACGAATTAAATCATTTTCTCTCTTTTCAATTGTGTCTAGCACATGGCTCTTGATGTAATTTCACCACCCACATCCATGGTTTTTGTCTTTTATGTCTCAGACAATCACTTTGTTGTACTGCACGTACAGGATAGGAAGAAGGGAAAATTTGCAATACTGAAGAAAAAAAAATCTATCTTTAGACTTTCATTAAATTCTTTCCATGTAAAACAAAAGAAATCATGTTTTGATTTTTTATAGAAAACTTTTTAGTTTGTCAATAAAAAAATAGAAAACTCTGATTTTGATTGCTATTAATAAAGTTTGGGTTAATAATAGGTGTTTATTCCCTTATAAAGTAGACGTGTTTTGCTTTATTTTTTGTAAAAAATTTCTTTAAGTCTTTCCTTGCAAATTTTATTTTTTGTTTTCTCTCTTGAGTGGAAGAAATTTGCACTTTTTTAATCGATTGAATAGAATAATCGATTTAAAAAATTGAACTTTTTATATCTGTTGAACAAAATAATCGATTGAAAAAATGCATCCAAAAATTAAAAAAATTAAAAAAAAATTACAAGAGAAAAATTTAATGAAATTTTTACAAAAAACTAAAGTAAAATACGCCTATTTTACGGAAAGTAAAAACTTATTAATCGATCAAGTTTTGACTCTCGGCAAATCCTAAGTATATGGATAGGGTCTTAATGAATGTGGAGGTGTCAAAAAGTTTTGCAGTACACACAGACTTTTCTTTTTCAAATGGGTTGGAACTTGTCAAAGCTGCAAGTTACAACCAACTACCGAGAGGCCAATGTATACAACTTTGTCTCTGTCATTATAACTTAAAATTCTCCTGTTTCAACGGAATCACTGTTTCTCCTTTCATTGACCTAGATAGGACGAGGTTTTTTTTTTTTTTAATCAACTAATTTTATTAATGAATAATTTCCTAAACAAGAAGTAATAGGAATTGTTGAATCATACAATGAGAAGTAAAGTGGTGACAACACTTTAACCAATCAAAAAGTACATCAAACATCACCTAAAACCACCCATACAGTTCATCAAATAAAAATCACCAATGACTACCAGAGGAAATACCAACCCAACCCGTAGAGACGCCACTAGACACTAACTTCCGAACTCGAATCAAAATTGTTCGGTCCATCAGAATCCAAAAAGCAGCTCCTTGAGTCGAAAGTTGATGAACACCAATAGAAAGATAACTAACAGTCAATACCGATGCGGTAGAGTTCAACCAGATACAAAAAACAGTATCAACCATACACTGACAGTGTCCGGTCCAGCACGTCAGCAACTCCAAGACCAAGTCACCACCCTAGTTTCCGGCAACAACCAAAGCAGGACCACCACCTCTGATTTCCAAGAGTGAACAGAGCACAAACACAAAGAACACGAAACAAGAAGAAAAACTGGAAAAATGGAACCCGAATCGGAGAAGAGGAAAATCCGACGCCGATAACAAAACACCTAAAGCACTGCGCACGCGAACGGAGGAGAGCGAAAACAACCACCACGGCGGCGCCGATGGAGGTTAAAACGACCCAAAGGAACTCCGACGCAGGAACGAAGGTGGTGTAGCCGTGAGGGGCTAGTGCACCATCGATTTGTATGTCTACATAGTTAAGTCACAGTTGGATGTGAGGGAGGAGAGGATGGGGAAAAGGGGCGGCGCTGCTAAATCTCAGAGAAGGCTGAGAGTTATTTTAGGTGAGAGAAACGCTGCTTGATGATAATTTTGAGTTGATAGGACAAGAGGTTGAGACAAGGCCTTCTTTATTTTGGAGAAAGTAGTTTTGCATTCGATTGTGCATTCAAAAGCTTCTTTTTCCCTCGAGATTGTGTAGAATGGAAAAGCATGTTGGGCAGAGCGGGATATAAATTTGTTCAGCGCTACGAGCATTCTATTGAGCTTCATGATTCGCTCTTTGGAAGACGAAGTCTCCATCTTGAGTGCACTTGTTTAAGTCTGTATAATCAACCCTAGTTTTCTTCACCATGACCGCATTTGATAACCACTCTACATAATGGATTTCTAAGACAAACTTGGCTTTGAACAACCCTTCAACAATTGTCTTTGTTGCCTCCACCTTTTATGGGGATTGGCGTTGTCTTTGTTGTGCTACGTACTTCATAGTTGGATTGGCATCCAAACGACAGCTCAAGGTTTATTCCAAACATTTTTTTTGGAGTGTGGGCAAAAATCAGTGTTTGCCTTCAAACATTTCACGAGATTGCAATTGGCTTTTATTGTTGTTGGGAGATTTGCTCGATTGGCTCCTATCTAGATGGTTTTTGTTAGATTATCATCTAGTTGTACGATGATAAACTCTCTGTGGATGGGGTCTCAATGTTGAGGATTGCATCACATTCATCTGGATTCGCCTCAATATATCTCTTAGTGAGGTAGAAGTCTAAGAATTTCTCTACTTTAACACCAAAAGTACATTTTTCATGGTTAAATTTCATATTAAATTTCCTTATCTTGCTGAACATTGTGGACAAATGGGCTTAGTGTTGGTCTTCTCCTACGGATTTGACTATCATGTCATCCATGTAGATCTCTAGCATATCTCCAATCTCATCCTTAAATACATTGTTCATCATGTGTTGGTAGGTACCTGCATTGTTTAGGAAATTGAATCAAATTATTCATGTAGTTGGCATGTTTTGTCATGAATGAAGTCTTGTTGTGATCTCCTTCGTACGGTGGGATTTAGTTGTAGTCGGAGTACACATCCATGTAAGCTCTTAAACTTCATCCTGGTTTCCACTAGTAGTAGGTCCACTCCTGTCTTTTCTTCATCTGAAACAGTTGTCAGAACAGACGTCAAAATCAGCGTCATCATTAGGTTCTAGTATATGTGTGCTCTTTGCTCCATACTCATGTGCTATGTAGAGTGCTCTATAACGACTCTAAAGCATCTTCTTGTTCCTTCTACGTCAACATGAATAGTGATCACTTGGTTGTCTAAGCTGTGTTATTTCATCTTGAAGTAGAAGATGGAGGGTATTGAACCCAAGGATGCCAACGTTTGCATGGCAATGATGCAGTTGTGAACTGATGAACATGACACTAGTAGGTATATCACCAGTACGGTTCTTTATGACACTTTAGTGGTTTCGTCCTAGAATGTTGTTGGCAGGATGAATATGTCGATAAATTGAGTGAGGAATTCGTCAAATGATGTGATTGGACCTCTGTTGTGTGGTTGTAGGTGTTCTGTTTTCAAAATTAGATCGTTGAAGAAATCTTTGTATGGTGAGCTTCCATCATCAACCAATATCCTGGAAATGTCATGGTTTGCGATGGTAGCCACTATCAAGAGTGAAAACTCTTTGTTTGGCACGACGTTCAACCTTTTAGTGGTCTTCAAATTCCAATATTGGCCTTATTGGTCTTTGGTCGCTCATTTGCGTTGTTGTCCGCTTGACGTTGTTGGAAAGTACATTGTTTTGGGGGAGGACACCGCCGGAAATGGTGGATATCACAAGGTGTAGGGGTGTTGTTTCTCGCCATTGGAAAGCTTTGATGCAAAAATGATAGTTTGATGGATTCAAGAAGACTTATATATGTCCACAAACGGCGCCACTGCTCTGAATGAGCAAAATGTAACAACTCATTTGCTCAAGGGAAATGTACCCGAAAAAAAAAATGAGGTGTTGCTTACGGTGGTGATGAGTTTTAAGGACGGAGGGGAAAGGTACCTGAAAAAATGTTAGCACTCCAACATTCAAATCAATATTTGCTCAAGGGAAATGTGTATAAATTAGGTGAATTATGTGTACCTTAAATATTGATGTATATGCATATAAATAGACAAGTTCACGCGTGGATATGCATAATGAGTGACAATTTCACTACATGGGTGGAATACGGAATAGTACCATGCAACTTGCAAGGACGATTTGTGTACTATGATGAGTTGTCTTCGATTCTAAGTGGTATTTGGGCCGTCAATTTTATGGGCATTTGACCAGTCCGAAACAATATCTATATTTGCTTTCTTAGTATGTGTGCCATAAGAACACATGTTAACATTCTTCTTAAATTATTAATGAGTACCATTTAGTAAGTTGTTTTTTAAAGTGAAAAGATTAAGTGTTTATTAGATATTATTATTATTTAAAAATTAAAAAATAGGTGAGTTCTCACATTTTTTTTAAATATGTATCGGTACATTTGCTAATGTGGATGGTTCTTTATGATTCTTATAGATTTGCAAATAGTGTTTATTAATTTTGTATATTAAACCCTATTTGTGATTCTATCAAAACTATTCACTTCAAAATATATCAGTACATATTCAAATAAGAAGTGTAATGAAGTCTTAAAAATATCATCATTTAAAAATTATAAATAAATTATGTAGACACACAACCCATTTAAATACCTAAAGTTATGTTTATCCATTGTCGATGCTTTACGGCTATTGAGTTTAGGAATACACAACTTAAATAATAAACCAAATTCAATTTGACACTCATTTGAATCACTATTAATAAAGTTTTTGTTTATAGAAAAAAAAAAGCTATACACATCGCAAGAAGAAAAAATAAATCAAAATAAACAATAATACATATCACAAAAAGATTGCTTCTTTTCGTGTCTTTTAGATGTTCTTGTTCGCTTCAAAAAAATTTAAAAAATACCCTTGTTACTTAAGTCGTAAACTCAAGGAGCACAAAATCTAAAGAAAAAATATAATTCACATCATAGAATGTAAACCTTATCAAATCTAATATTTTTGTATTTCTCATCCTTTCTTCGTCTTTATTAATGCGAACGGTTTTTTTTTTTTAGATTTCACGAATCCTGCATACGCATTCTAAAATTCAAACTATTTTTTTTTCTTTAAATTTTTGTTATTTACACACCCATATCTTATGTTATAAAAGGAGTAGCAATAGAAGGTCGAAGGACGCGTATGAAATGCGAAAAGAAAAAGTCTCGCAAAAACACTCATCCGTGAGTCCTAATCAACATGGAGGTGTCAAAAGTTTTTGCAGTAGACACTACATACAGACTTTTCTTTCCAAATGGGTTGGAACTTGTCAAGCTGCAAGTTGCAACCGACTAACACCCACAAGAGGCCAATGTAGTACAACTTTGTTTCTGTCATTATAACTCACCATAAGTGTGTAGTACAAAAGCTAAAAACCTATCACAATTCACCAAACATCACATACAATAACAGCTCACCCGGTCCTAGTCGTTAACTAAATCCAAACCACCAACAATAGGGATCAGGATTTGCTGATGTGATGAATTCACGCAGTTTCATACAATAATAAATTAATATCGTTGATTTAAGATCGAACGGTTTAAATCATTTGTATAGTAAAACGATCTCAACCGTCCATTTAGATCAGATGGTTAAGAGCTGTAGAAAATCCTTTTCCCAACAATACCTCTCCATTCACACTGCTAAAATTATTAATAAAAAATATACTAACATGTATTTTTAAAGTATTTGTTAGTGTATTAAATATAAAAATTTAGTATTGCATATTTTGTATTTTATTTTACTAAAAGCTAAAATTATTATTTTTAAGATATAACAACTACTCGTAAAATCCTTAAACTATATTATTCTTGAGATATAAATTAGCATGACCCAATAAAATTATATCTATGATTAATAAAAATTATAAAAATATGCGAGTTCAAACATAAGTTACCAATGAAATTAAATCAATTATGTGGTGACATTCCAATTTCTAGGGGTGGACAAAAATCAATCTACCGGCCCAAACCGTGATATCCGGCCCAATGAAAACCGTAGTGGGTGGGTCTAATCGGGTCGGCGGCTCATGCGGTCCAATTTAAATTACTAAAAAAATTTAATTAATGGTTAAATGTAAAAAAATATAGACACTATAAATAACCCACAAATATGTTTGTTTATATCTGTCCTATTTTTATTTTCTCCAATTTACTCCCAATTTATTCGTATTTCAAAAATACAAAAAAATAATAGAAAAGACACTATATTATTTGTTTGGTCTATATAGACAAGTGGTCAAACCCCACATACCACCTAAAACAACCTCACACACATAAAGTAGATATCTTAAATTCGAACCTAAATAAAAGTAATAAAAAAATTAATAAAAATATATTACCAAATGAATTAAATCTTTTCAAGAAATTGATACCAAAAATGAAAATGACCAAAATTTAGAATAAAAAAAGATTCATTAAGATTCCTTCTATTTCTATTTAAACCTCACCCTTTTTATCCAACCACCTTATAACACTCTCTCCTTAAAAATCTGTTTTTGTTCTTTTCTTACACTCTTTTTCCTCAGCAATGTCTTTCTCTCTTAGAACTTTCTTCTTATTCTCTCTTCTCATTCTCCTCTTCTTCACCACTGTTTCTTCTCACGGTGGAAGCGACGATGACGGCGACACCGATGCCGACTCCACAGAAGACACACATGATCACAACCTCCGTTCAAAATCATTAATCCTAGTAAAAGTTTGGTGCTTAATAGTGATCTTTTTCGCCACTTTCATTGCTGGTGTTTCACCTTATTTGTTGAGATGGAATGAAGGGTTTTTGATTCTAGGGACACAGTTTGCTGGTGGAGTGTTTCTAGGAACTGCTTTGATGCATTTTCTTAGTGATGCAAATGAGACTTTTGGTGATTTGACTGAAAAAGAGTACCCTTTTGCTTTCATGTTGGCTTGTGCTGGTTATTTGATTACTATGCTTGCTGATTGTGTTATTTCTTCTCTTTTGGAGAAGCCTCATGGTGCTGCTGACGTTGAAGGTCAAGGTTTGTTCTTTTCAACTTAAATTATTACTTTTTTTTGGATATCATGTTTGTGACTTTGGCCTTGTGTGATTAATTAAGTGCTTATAATCTATACTCTTATTATATAGGTTCTTTTTGTATAATCTACTTTTATAACAATTGGGTCTGTTTGGATAAATAGCTTACTTGCAGCTTATAGCACAAACACACATTTATTATAATAAGCGCTTATGTATATGTTTATTTAAGCCATTTTATATAAAAAAAAAAGATTATCATGATAAGTACTTATGTATAAGTTTACTTAAGCTATTTTTATAACAAAATAGTAAAAAATAAATAATTTTTATATATGCTACGAGCTGTTTTCATAAGCTATATCGGAGAACTTATGAAAATAAGCTGAAAAAAACTTATGAAAATTATCATGTTCTTTTTATAAAATCTCCCAAATAATTTTGCAAATTTTTTTATATGATATAAGTTGTTTTTATAAACTATCTTGAAGATTTATAAAAATAAATTGTCAGAAGCTGTGTGGTTTAATAAGCTCTGTCAAACCATCTAAAAAGTGTTGTCATGTTAGTAAATAAATTTAAGTAGGCTAGCTTTTTGTTTCTGTTGAATATGGTATAGGGTCTTTTGATTATGCAATTCAATATGATTATGGCTACAATTTTGTTGGTTTGGGGCTGATTAGGATTATAATAAATTAGGATTATTGAGTATACAATAATCTTAGCTATAAAGGTTGAAATTGTATTCTACCAAAAAAATAAAAAAATAAATTGAATGCCATGAGGAAATATATCTTAATAGTTGGTAGTTCTATTTCATTATGATTATTTATGGTGATATAGTGACTTGTGAGTAAATTAGAAGGATAAGTGGTTGACTTGATATTATTAGACTTTTCAACAAAGTCTTGTGCTGTATTGTACATGATATTTGTGGACCTATTCCTTACAGTTGGAAGTATCTATTATCCACATCTCGATTGTTGGATGAAAATCGGATGACTCATATTCTGTCATATCTTCTTTAAAATAAAACTCGAAATATAAACCATTTGATCTTCATCTATCGGTCGAGGTTTCATGAATACTGATATTTGTAGTCGTATCATGTGAATTCTGATTTTGTTCTGTAAAACAATTTCTGCATTCACCGTAGTGTAGCCATCTCGACGGTTGGCCATCGAATTCAATTATGATTTCACCGAATTGAATATACCATAGCATAGTACACCGTTTGAGTTTCATCAAATCCGTTAACTTATACTTACTATAGTATTGTACATCTTTCGAGTTTGTCGTCAACTATTACAAGATATAATAATTAACACAAAGCTACTTTCTTTTTATAGCGCAAATTGCAGAGGCAGACAAAGGAAGGAGCAATGGTGTTACATCTCAGTCCGAATATCAGGTTACATATTTATAACTTTATACGAAGTCATAATATTTTATCCATATCATATATTTTTTAATTGTAGTTTCTTTGTTTTCTATGCTAACAGGGTTCTTCCGACACCAATTACCGTGATCTTACTTCTAGTACTTCAATCGGAGATACTGTATACATATTTATTTATGTATACATAATCGCCCTTTGCGCTCATTCTGTTTTCGAGGGTTTAGCAATCGGAGTTTCTGAGACGAAAGCAGACGCTTGGAAAGCTTTATGGACAATCTGTTTACACAAGATATTTGCAGCCATTGCAATGGGAATTGCGCTCCTTAGAATGGCTCCTAATCGGCCGCTACTATCGGTTGCAGCCTATGCTTTCGCATTTGCAATCTCTAGTCCAATTGGTGTCGCCATTGGGATTGTATTAGATTCCACAACAGAAGGTCATGTAGCTGATTGGACTTTTGCTATATCTATGGGTTTAGCTTGTGGTGTGTTTATCTATGTTTCAATAAACCATCTATTTGCAAAGGGTTATATGGCTCACAAACATTCAAAGGTTGATACACCTTATATGAAGTTTCTCGCAGTGTCGTTGGGAATAGGAGTTATCGCTGTTGTTATGATATGGGATACCTAAGATGCTTCAAAAATAAGAGGCATAATAGTATTTTGATTCTACATAAGTTATCTTAGTATTTACTTCTTTTTTGTTTATATTGTACCTATAAATTAATAATGTCATCAGTTTTTGAAATCCTAGCACCACATTTTGTGCAATCTGTGGATTATGTGCAGTGTGACTGCATGTAATTAGAAAATATGGATCGTCCGATCAAGATTGGATAGACCAGATTTTAAGATTAGATTTAGAATTTAAAATTAATCATAAAATTTGAACCATTTAATGTTGATTGGATAATCCATATATAGCCAACTGTACTGCAGTACACAACCCCAATCCCGTAAATTCTAATCAGGTATGGAGACAAGGCAGTGTGTAAAATTCATTTTCAGAATTCACAGTCACAAACAATTCATCATTTTAGTGTCATGCGGAGCCAACTTTTACATATGCAACAAAATAATAACCAAATTTCAATATTACATCATCACATTATTTAAACACAAAGAGGGTTGGTTTCCAATATATCTTATAAAAATGAAGACTATTTCTTAGTCTATTGTTTCCAACACATTATAATATTCTAAATTTCTAACACACTATTATGTAACATTTAAAAGTTAAGCTCACTCTATTGCCATGTGCGATATATATTTCACAATCTCTTCTGCATCCCCTTTTTCTTTTATTTTCATTCTATTTATTCCTATCAAAACCATGTAAAATTGCATTTACTAATTCATGAATTTTATTTAATGGTAATAATCATAATATAATATACTCAACTTGTAGACCAGGCAAATAATCATAATATAATATACTTAACTTGTAGATTTCATTTTATTTTATGTGTTTCTGTGTTCTAAAGCATTTACAGAATAATATACTTTATTTATATATATATATATATATATATATATATATACACGCAGAAGCAAGCATTACATATATAGGAACTAATAAACTTCTCTTTCCTATATTCAATTTGAGTTTCAAGCTTGAAGACTCGTGTCGATTATTGATGTGAAAGAAGATATGGCGGAGGAGAGATTAATCAATATGCCGGAGGAGACACCGATAGGTAAGTAATTTTATTTTTATTTTTTGTTGGTGACCAATAAAAACTAATCACTAGTAAAAATTGCTTAAATTTACAACCGAATAACTAATTTTATTTTTATTTGTCGCTAAATATAAATAAATTGAATATCAGTTTTATTCTTTCTGTATCTCATTTTCATCGTAATACTTCTTTTTTTACACAAAAAATTTACATCAAAATTTGACATCAACTTAGATGGTTTATATATACTTTCTAAATATGTCGTTGATATATTTTCCTTAGATATCATATGCACATTTTGAAAAGTAAGGGTATATTAGAAATAACGGTATTATTTAGTTTAAAAGGTGTTAATTTTTGCTTATATTAATGACCAAAATTTGATGCGTTCTTTTGTTTATAAATGTGACCGAATGAAGTATTATATATGATGAGAGATTATATTACACCTGTATGATATTTGAATAATGTTACATAATTCAATAACGCTTTAACGAATATAAATTTTACAAAATCCTCCGTTGTATTGAAAGTTTATATATGTAGATCATCCGTATTAAATTTTATAAAGATAGACGGACAACATCTGCTAAATTTTTTATATTAAAAATAAATTCTAATTTTCTTTTCTTTTCCATATGTAACTAGTGTTACAAAAGAAAATAAATTTTCCATGCAAAGAGTATATGTATAACTAGGGAACCCCGTGAGAATTGTCTTATAAAGAAGAAATGATTGGCCTTTTCTCCACAGGAAGGGTATGATGGAGAAAATCTGAGAGAAGTTTGGGATGAGATTTTATTTCCAATTCTACAAAAACTTTGACTCCAAATATTTTATTAATATACAATATTTATATTTTCAAGCACTCTAATTTCATATATATATATATATATGGAAACTCTATGGTACAATAGATTAATCTTAATGTACCGGTTCAATATGTTTTTAAATTAATAGAAAAATGAGTATATTTTAGAAGAATTTTTTTTCTATCTTATAAAATATTATAATAACTAAATATTATTCATTAAAGTTGGCAAAAACATAAATTTTTTTAATTTGTTTTTTATTTTATTATTCATAATAGTGAATATTGAATTTTTTAATGAAAAAATTTTAAAAAAATTAGTATCATGTTTATAAAAAATGAAATTGTGATTTTTCTTATGAAATTATGTTTTCTAAAATATAATAGTCAATAAATAAATTATTAATTTATAAAAATTATTATTTATTTATCATTTTAAAAATCTAGTGTACCAATACATTAGAATTTTACTAATGTACCGTAGAAGCTCCCATATATATATATTTTTCCGCCCCTGACTTCGTTGACTATCACTTCTCTTTTTATTATTTATTTATTAAAATTATTAATACAAAAGTATTTAAATATTTTTAAGTTTCAACTAAATCTGATTTAGGATGGTGTAGAAAGAAACTATTTTGGGCTTAGTATTAAAATTGTTTGGGCCTAGTTAAAACTATTGTGTCGAGTAATTGGGTTGATTATTAACAAATTCAATTATAAATTGAGATAAAATTAGATTTTGAAATAATTAATAACTTTGTTTTTTTAATCAATTAATAAATATATTTCAATTATTTTTAAAAATCATATATTTTTATAGATGGATCGGATGGATATCCATCCATTTAAGATTGATAATGGATGAATTGGATAGATCATATATTTAATGCATGGATCAGATTGAATATTTTTTTTAAAATTGAGTGGATTCTAATTGATTAATGAATTATTTTGATCGGTCCATTAGCATTCAAATTTAAATTCGTCCAATCCATTCATTTTGTCACCCCTATCTGTTGTAAATAAACTAAGAGATTTGGGGACTGATTTGTATGTAGTAAGATCACATGTGACCTTCTGATTTAAGATCGAAAGGTTCTAATTTAAAACCTATAATTTTTTTATTTAAACTACATTAAATTTAAATTATCTGATCTTAATTAGACAACTAAATTTAATTAGTCTATAAGACTACATCCAATTAATATCTTGATTTTGTGCGGTCACAAATTAATCAGTGACTGTATGCACTCAGCAACTTCGAGCCGACAATAATTGTTCAGTCTTAATCAGAGATTTGGTGCCAATTTGGACTAATGCAGTGATAGCTATTATAAAGACCATTCAATTAATCTGGTGGTTAATATATCATATTATAAATTAATTAATTTTTTCGGATAAAACAGCCCATCACCATTATTTTTGTGCGTGAACAAAAAGCTGTATTGATCTAAAGCTTATGGATTAAATGGGAAACTCAGATCCTCATCCAACAACTACTGCTCTCTGCAATGTCCACTATTGTAGATTCAACTTTCTAAAGTAAAGTCAAAGAAATTATTCAACAACACATAATCAGAAAATGATTAACAAAACTAACGAAGCATATTGCGATTAAACTTAAACCAAATAGAGATCAGTGAAGTTAAGCATTAAAAAGATTCAAGAAAAAAAAAACCCCAGTTTCTAATTATTATGAAGAACAAAGAAATCAAAATAAAACAAGATCCAAAACCTAAATTATTAGATTCGGATCTTCCAATCAAACACCGTCATCAGATTTGGTAACGGTAAAGCTTCCCGAACACGTGAAGAGTAGTGATGAAACCGATGAAGCAGAGACTCGTGACTAGCTCCACCGTAGGTGATATCTTCACTCCTGGAGCATCGTTGGTGTAGAATCACAGTATGTTGCCACCTCCGTTGGATCCATCTCCATCGCCGGAGGTATTGTTTCCAGAGGTCAGACAAAGACGGCACGTGAGACAGAAGTAAAGGAGGAAGGAAGGACCGGTCTTTTTTTTTTTGTTTTAAAAAATGATAATATATTGTTCCAATATGCCAACCACTAGATTTATCCAATTGCCTTTATTTTTGCAGCAGAAACTGTGGCAGAGAAAACCGCAGCGGAGGTTCCGTATCAGGTTCGGTCTCGAGTGGAGGATCTAGCACGGTCTGCAGAACGAGGGGATTGGGGAGAAGTTGAGAAATTATATGAATCATATCCTGATTTTAGCACAATAGACATAGCCATCAACCGAGGCATAGGAATAACAGTGCAAAAGAAACCAATCAGAGGAACAGCACTACACTTGGCAGTAAGCGATGACAATGAAAAAGTTGTTAGAAATCTTGTGAATTCAATCATAAAACACAACAAGATGGAGGCCTTTAAATGTAAGAATGAAAAAGGTGACACTCCTTTGCACATTGCAGCATCAAGAGGATTCAAAGATATATGTGAATTGATCATAGGACAAAATGGTGAAAGGAAGCATTTGATTGTAATTGATAACAATAATGGAGAAAGTCCTGTGTTTCTTTCTGCATTGTTTTGGAGAAAACAAACGTTTTTGTATCTCTTCTACCTTAAACTAGGTTTGAGACATGGTTTTGCTGTTTTTGAATATTCTTGCACTCCCGAAGGTCTTATTCGAAACGATGGGGATAGTATTCTTCACTGTGCCATCCGGAAAGAATATTTTGGTAATTAAAATTGTGTGAAATTTTGCACATGATATAAATTTTTTCAATTTCACTGTGCCATTCTGATTTTCAATTTCTGATGGAAACAATTCTTATCAAATTTTACTTATTTAGGCCGAACTTTAAATTACTATTAGCATTTTATAACTAGTTAATTTATAAAAATTGTTTCTCTAAATTTCTAATATAGTTGTGGGTATATTACAACAGATTTGGCACTTATAATGGTATATTTATGTCCTTTTCTTGTTGACATTCCGAATGCACGTGGAGTTGTCCCTCTCAAACTTCTTGCTACTAGACCCTCAGCCTTCAAAAGTGGATTCAAGATGATATGGTGGAAAAGGATTCTTTACCACTGTAAGTGTTTCAATATATATATACAACTTTCTTCTTCATTCTCTCATTTTCTCTACTTGCAATCAAGTTATTATCAAATCAATCTACTTCTTTTTTTTTCATTCTAAGAAATATTATCCGTCGGATATGCTTTGAAATCTCAAGATTGAAAGTTAGAATATTGTAGATTTTATGGAAAAATATATTTCTGAAGAATATTTGACTTAGATTGTGTTTGTTTTTAAATTGGTTATATTTAAAAACAATGTGAGAATTGATTTTATTTTAAAAGATTGTCATTTGAAATATAAATATACCCAATTGAGAATTTCTTGTAAATACTCTTGATTCTAGTAGAATGGAGGGGTTGCTCTCTCTTCCGAGTAGGTTAATTAACATCAAACTAGATAAACAAAGATTTGTGTCTCTATCTTTAATTTGGTTGTTTGATTTAATTGCTTCACACATTAAATTCTTTTATCGGTGTGAGTTTATTAACAAATTCATAACATTATCAAATCAATCTTAATACTAGAATACACTCATATTTAGTATTGTTCTTCAGAAACTAATTTATGCATTACAAAATTCAATGTGTTGCTCTAATATTATGACACACTATAAAATTAAAGGTATACCTGTGGGAATCCTAGATGTCAAAGAAGCTGTCAAATATTATTATGAAATGAAACAATATGAGTCTTCATCATTCATCTATATGCTTGGTAAGTGTCTCATCATATTTGATATCTCTCTCTTCGATGTAATCTGCAACACATGTGTGATGTTACAGTGGCGGATCTAAATTTTTTTTTTTAATAAAAGCTTAAATAGTATATATATCACAAACTTTTATAAAATATACTATTATTATGATAAAAAAAAAAATTCAAAATACATAAAAGTTTATATAAATTATAATAAATCTCTACGATGTTTGATTACTGAGATTATAAAAGTTATCGCTCTATAGATCTATATTAGTAACTTTAGTCAAATATATATATATATATATATATATATATATATATATATATATATATATATATATATATATATATATATATAACTAAATGGTCATTCAAAGGAAGTAAAAAAGAAAGAGACAAAAAATAGTTGAAAGAGAAAAAGTTGATACTTCTATTAATTAAAAGAGAAAAAGAGTAAAATTAAGAGAAAAAGTATGTGAAAATTTTAGAGTACTAAATAGTTAAGAAATTGAAAAATAACTATTTTTTAATTATAATAATAATAATAATAAAAATAAGAAAAGGAAAACACTGTTCACCTTCCTCCATAGTAGCATATCAGAAAAACAGTTATAATCAAAATGATCAATCTCTTTATTTTTAAGACAGTGTAACAATATTGTGTAATTTGACTATATATTGGTTGATATTGTTTTATGGATGTGTTCAAATATTTGTTAAAAGGTGTTGAAGAAATTAGAAAAATGAAGCAAAAGCATACGTGGAGTGGTCAACTATTGAACATATTAATTAGGGAGAGCTATGAACTTTATAGTGAAAGTATTTTCCAACTCACTGGAGATGTGAGTGAAAGTGAAACGGATTTAAAGATTTCTGAAACACTGATAACTGATGCAGCAATTTTGACTGCAGCAAGAAATGGCATAATTGAAATAGTTGATGTGCTTATAACACAAACACCATATTCCATATATGAAGTTAACTCAGAAAACAAAAATGTATTACTTGTAGCAGTTGAGAACAGGAGAATCAATGTTATTGAGGGATTAAGGAAACGGTTTGAAAAGAACCATAAAATGGAAATATTTGATAACTTAATCCAAGCGGTGGATAAGAAAGAGAATACTGTGTTACATTTAGTAGCTAAAAGTGATCAAGATTGGAACATATCTGGTGCTGCTTTGAAAATCATGTGGCATATCAACTGGTTTCAGGTATTTTTTTTTTTTCTTCTTCTTTATGTATGCATGAATTTTTTTTTGTTAGGTAGTCTAGCGGCTAGAAACACACGCGATGGAAGAAAAAGCAAAAACAAAATCGATTCAAGAAAGTATACGAATGAAAACGATAACATTAACACATGGATGACAGAAATTGTTCAATTAATAATCCAAGTAACAAAGGCCTAAAAAAGTCACATAAAGTGAGTTATCATAAATCTTCTAAAATATATAAACCTTGTATTTAAGGCCCATTAGCTACTACTGATGCACCATGAGAAATCTTCACACCAGGTTCAATTCTAGTACAATGACCAAGATTATCAAAGATGCTTATAGATATCAAGTTTCTCTTAAGTTCTGGAATATACCTCACATTCTTCGAAAAAGAATTACGATCATCAAACATTTTGAGATGGATAGTACTCATACCTTGGACCTTGCAAGCCTTAGTATTACCAAGAAGCATAATTCCACCTTCTTTCAGTTCTAAGGTCTCAAAGTATTTTTTTTCTTGGACAAATGTGATAAGAGCATTAAGAGTTCATGACTCAACTCTTTTCAGATTCCCAACTTGTCATAGCTAATGCTCCTGCACTCTCAAAACCTTTCTCTCCGCTTACAGAAATCTGAACGCAAGAACTATCACCACTCCCTCTCTGAGAACAATTCCTCTTGAAGTGGCCTGAGTTGTGACAAAGAAAACACTTGAACTTTGTTTTGTCACTACCCTTTGATTTTGACTTGGACTTCTTGCCTTTACCATTACCCTTGTTTTCACTCATTCCCCTTGAAACATTTAAGCTTTCTCCACTAACATCGGCCTGCATATCTTTGAATTTTGTTAATTCCTTGGTTCTCAAAGCCTCTTGGACTTCTTCTAAGGTGACATTGCCTTATTTTTCAAAGAGCATAGTATCCTTGAAATTCGCAAAGGATTTAGGGAAAGCACACAATAGGTGTAAGGCTTTATCCTTGTCTTCTATGTTCACATCAATGTTCACCAAATTATCAATGATTTACTAAATTCTGTTGGTTGCTCCATTATAAATTTTGTCTCTATCATTCTGAAGAAGTAGAGCGGTTTTATTTTAGAAACTGGCTATGAGCCAAAGACTTGAACATGTACAATGTCTCAAGTTTGGTCCACATAGACACAACAATTGTATCCCTTGTTACCTCTCTTAACCCCTTATCCCCGAGGCACAAGATAATGATGTTGATTGCCTTATCATTCATCTCAATCTTCTCTGCAGGTGTCAGAAGCGCTTGCATCTGTGCTTCTCCATTAGTCGCTTCAACAAACTTATGTTGGATTAGAATTGCCCTCATATTTACCTTCCACAACCCGAAGTCGTTAATACCGGTAAACTTCTCAATATCCCACCCAGAACCCATGGTGCTCGATTAACAATTTGATCTTATTGCTCCACGGTAGGTCCACGATGAGTGCCAATTGTTGAAAATTCGTTGAAAAATCACACCAATACTTTGATGTGAGGAGAAAAGTTATCGGCAACCAAATCAATCGGGAATGACAATTATAACCACAAGCAAAAGATATAATAGCGTGAAAGAGAGGGTGTTGGATATTAGAGGGGAGGATACGGGTTTGAATAATTAAGAGGTGTTGTTGCGGAAAGATCTTTTTGGGGAGTTTTGGAAGCTTCAAAAGTAAAAAGAAGCTTCAATCTTCCAAAGATCAAGGTCCAAATGGTTAAGTCAAGGTGATGCGAATTCTAGGTTTTTTCATGGGTGTGTGGTGGCGAGATCCAAGCGAAATTCATTATCGGCTCTCAAAGTTGGTGACATTTGGCTTGACAAGCCGGCTCTTATTAAAGAGGCTGTGGAGAATTATTTTGAGCAACATTTCTCGTCCCCTAGTAGATGTAGGCCTAATTTAGATGGGATGTCATTTCCGTCTTTATCATTGGAGGAAAACCTTATGTTGACGGCGCCTTTCTCTCTACAAGAAATTCATTTAGCAATCAAAGATAGTGATGGTAATAAGAGTCCGGGACCGGATGGGTTCAATTTCGCTTTCTTGAAGAACTCTTAGGATGTTTTAAAAGGGGAGATTCGGATTATATTCGACCAATTTCATGGAATTGGTACTCTACCCAAAAGTATGCTCTCTTATTTTGTGGCTTTAATCCCGAAAGTCAACTCTCCTTTTACTTTGGGGGATTATCGGCCTATTTCTTTACTTGGGTGTTTGTATAAGATTGTTGCTAAAGTGTTGACGGCGAGATTGACTAAGGTGATGAATTAGTTGATTGCACCTAACCAATCGGCGTTTTTAAAACGAAGGAATCTAGTGGACGGGGTTTTGGTGGTGAATGAGTTGGTGGATTTAGCAAAGAGACAACGGAAAGAATGTGTCATTTTTAAAATCGACTTCGAAAAAGCATATGATTCCGTAGATTGGGATTTCTTGGAATATATGCTTAGAAGATTTGGTTTTTGCGAGGTGTGGATAGGGTGGATCAAAGCTTGTGTTTTTGGAGGTAACTTATCGGTTCTTGTGAATGGGAGCCCTTCGAGAGAAATTAGTATTAAAAGAGGTCTCAAACAAGGAGATCCTTTGGCGCCTTTCCTCTTTTTGTTGGTGGCAGAAGGATTTGGTGGAGCTATGAGGCGGGCGGTGGAGCTTGACATGTTTAAGGGATTCAAAGTGTGTGATGGTGGGCCAACTATTTCGCATCTTCAATATGCGGACGACACGTTGTGTATTGGCGAAGCGTCGATTGACAATCTTTGGACGTTGAAAGCGATCCTTAGAGGTTTTGAACTAGCTTCCGGGTTGAAAATTAATTTTTGGAAGAGTAGTTTAATAGGGATTAATGTGGAGAATAATTATTTGGATATGGCTTGCTCATTTCTTAATTGTATCCGAGGAGGAATTCCGTTTAGATATCTTGGGCTTCCGGTGGGAGCGAGTCCTAGAAGAATGGCTACGTGGTTGCCCATGATAGACAAGATTCGGTCCAAGCTAAACTCTTGGGGGAACAAATATATAAGTCTTGGAGGGAGGTTAGTTCTCATTAATTCGGTGTTGAATTCAATTCCAACTTTCTATATGTCTCTTATGAAAATGCCGGTGAAAGTTAGAAAGATGGCAATTCGAATTCAAAGAGATTTTCTTTGGGGAGGGGTCAAGGGATCCAAGAAGTTGAGTTGGGTTAATTGGAAGGTGGTTTGTATGGAGAAAAAGAAAGGCGGCCTTGGAGTTAGAGATTTGGAAGTAGTAAATGTTAGTCTTCTCTTAAAGTGGAGATGGAGACTTTTATCTAGAGATGGCTCGCCTCTTTGGAAGGAAGTTTTGATGGCAAAATACGGAGAACATATTGCTAAGGAGGTAAATTGGTCTCTAGAGGTTATTCCAAGGTATGCCTCTCTTTGGTGGAGACATGTTTGTGCTCGTGATAATTGGGTTGACAATTGTGCAAATGCTACCAATTGGTGGGGTGCTAGTATAACGAGAAGGATGGGGGACGGAATGGGAACTAGATTTTGGAGGGATGTTTGGATAGGGGAGGAGGCTCTTTGTTTCAAATTTCCTAGATTATTCTCGTTATCTATGTCTAAGGAAGCGGTGGTTGGAGATTTGTTGAAAGTGGAGGTGGAGAGAAGATGGTGGAATTTTGGGTGGAGAAGAAACTTATTTCAATGGGAGGAGGATCAAGTTAGTCTTCTAGTGGCTTATCTCAATAATGTGGTGCTCTCTAGCGGAGAAGATGCTTGGCTTTGGAATCTTAATGTTGATGATGGGTTTGCGGTTAAATCCGCTTATGAGGCCATTTCGGCGCTTCGTTATGATTACAACCTTACTCCTTTTGAATTGAAGAATTTTTCCGGAATTTGGGAGAGCCCGGCGCCTTCAAAGGTTGTTGCATTCTCTTGGCAATTATTCCATAATCGCTTGCCAACGAAGGATAATCTCTTGAGAAGAGGAGTTTTGCAAAACAATGTGGATGGGAATTGTGTGTGGTGTGACTCGTCTCCGGAATCGGCCAACCACTTGTTTGTTCATTGTAACTATGTGCAAAGTATGTGGAAGGAGATTTTTAGGTGGTTGGGAGTGGTGATAGTGATGCCGCCAAATATATAATGTCCCTTTTTGCGTGTTTCTTGGATATGACTAAGAACAAGCGTATGAAAAATGGTTTCTTGTTGGTTTGGCATGCGGCGATTTGGTCTCTTTGGAGAGCTAGGAATGATGTAATTTTTAACGGGATCAAGAAAGAGGTGTTGGAAGTGGTGGATGATATTAAGGTTCTCTCATGGAAGTGGAGTGTGGAGCGTTTGAAAACTTCCCCTTGTCTTTTTTACGAGTGGGAATGGGATCCCGGTGATTGCTTTTTGCGATGACTAAGGAGTATTGTGCTGGTAGGAGGCTTAGTTTTTGTTTGTTCGCTGGCTGTGTCGTGTTTAGGCGCCGGCCTTAGGCTTGGTTGTGTTATGTCCTCTGTTTTGCCTCTTGTTTTTATTGTATTGATGTGCTGCTGTAGCCACTGTGTTGGTTCTACATTGTAATCTTCTTGCCCCTGCGTTTGCTTGCCTTAAGCTTTGCATGGTGGTTTAATAAATTTGTTTGCTATTCAAAAAAAAGAAACACATTATATTGTTTACCCAGTTCAATCGAAAGATAACCTACATTTGGGAAAGAGAGTAGCGTTACAAGATTTCCAAAGGGTTACAAGAATCGGTCTTCAAACTTAACTCTACCCTTATGTCGAATCTCTTGACGTGACCAAGAGAATTAATTCATTAGTGTTTCTTCAAGGTGAATCAATAGTGATTCAATCCTAACCCTAGCATTTGTTGCCAAGAGAGAATTCTCTGTAAATCTAGTTTGTATGTTGGTCTCAAATCATTATTTTCTATGTATGGAACAGTCTCTATTTATAGAAATATAAAACCCTTAAAAGTAGGAACAAATCTGCTTTAAATTGAAACAAGATCAACATTGATTTTCTCCAAATCCAGACCGGTGTATACTGGTTATGCACCAGTTCAAACATCTCTCAGGTTCCAAACCTTCGCGCCTTGCACTCGTTCAACATCCCATGCATCGGGTCAAATTACTCTTGGGTTTCTCACCTTCACGCCATGAACCGATGCGTTCTGGACATGCACCGGTTGAAGTTTCCCAGACATGCTTTGCACTAATTCAACTGCAACATGCACTGGTTCAAGAGACTTGAATTCTTCCTGATTTTAAGTTAATCCTCACAGGTTTCACCAAAGCATGCCGTCAGCAAAACTAACAATATTAATTGCAAACATTGACCATTTTGAAAAGGAAAAAAAAAAAGTAAATATCACCAAAACATGTCAAAATCAATTTTATGTGTATGAAAGGACTAATGAGTTACGAATATTCATACCGTGAAAGAGGGGTGGAAAACTTTGATTACAATATTGCATATTTAATATTATAGGGAGATGTTCTATTTATTGCATATTTGATGTACATATCATAGATTATTTTCAAATTACTTTCAAACATTTTATCTTGATATAGTTTTACATTTCTAATTTTGCATAATGGAGCAGTATACTAAAGGACTATTGCCAAAGGATTACACAGTTAGAACAAACAAATTGGGCTACACAGCAGGAGAATTATTCAAGCGTTCATATGGACAACTGATACAAGATGGTAGTACATGGTTCAAGGACACTTCTGAATCTTGCTCTGTAGTGGCAGCACTCCTTGCCGGTGTTTCCTTCGCCACATCAAGCACTATCCCAGGTGGCAACAACAGTGAAACAGGTAAACCAACATTGGAAGGAAGGCCTGCATTTGATGCATTTGCTTTGTCTTCAGTACTTGGCCTTTGTTTCTCTGTCACTTCACTCGTAGTGTTCCTTTCTGTTCTCACTTCTCGAAAAGAACCAAAAGATTTCAGAATTGATTTGCCAAGGAAACTTCTCTTGGGATTAAGTTTTCTTTTCTTGTCCATTGTTGCAATGATAACTGCTTTCTGCTCTGGCCATTACTTTATACTTGACCATAAATTCAAGCACTTTGTGTTCCTCATTTATGGATACACTTGCTTCCCTGTGACTTTATATGCATTAGCACAAGTTCAACTTTACACTGATCTTTTGAGAAGTATTGCAACCAAAGTGCCAAAGACAGGTGATAAGGGTGAAGACTTATAAAGGTGTGTGATAAATGTAAAATGTGTTTGGTTTGTATAAATAATAACAGTGACTTGGGTGGTATTCACTATGTTTGGAGCAGTATATTTATATGTATAATGTATTTGGAATAGTATACTTATATTATATGTATATTTTTTGGAGCAGTATACTTATATGTGTAATGTTTGGAAATAGCATATTTATATGTATGATGATGATTTGTGTTCTTTTAGTGCCCTGTCAATGGATAAATTTATTTAGCATTCACACCCTGCATTATTAATTTTCTTCTTGATTAATTGATTATTAGCTATACTATAGCTATTTAGACAATATTAGTATTTCGTGGATTAGAAGAAAAGATAAAAATTTGCCGGTGGTTATGCTCTCGACTGCTGCAGTGAGTTTATGCCTGCTGCAGTGAGATGTATGTGTCTCCAGAGGACAACCTAAAAGTGTGCACAATACAAGGACAATGGAAAGAAGTTGAGAAACTATACGATTCACATCCTGAACTTTGCACAATAGACATCAACAAAAGCAGAGGAACAGCACTACACGTTGCAGTAATTTATGACAATGAAAAAGTTGTTAGAAATCTTGTGAATTCAATCATAAAACACAATAAGATGGAGGCCCTTGAATGTAAGAATGAAAAAGGTGACACTCCTTTGCACCTTGCAGCATCAAGAGGATTCAAAGATATATGTGAATGTATCATAGGACAAAATGGTGAAAGGAACTATTTGATTGATGTTGATAACAATAATGGAGAAACTCCTTTGTTTCTTGCTGCCTTGTTTTGGAGAAAACAAACGTTTGTGTATTTCATCAACTTAAAACCAAGTAAGCGTGATTGCGAGGATGTTGATGGTGGTAACTATGCTTATTGCAAATATCTTATTCGAAGCAATGGGGATAGTATTCTTCACTGTGCCATCCGAAAAGAATATTTTGGTAATTAAGCTTTTAATTAAATTAAATTGTGTGGAATGTTGGACATTATACGGATTTTTTTCCCTGCAATATCATATATGCATATTTAATTACTCACCGTTGTGTTTAATTGGATCAAGATCAAATGACACAAACTAGTTTGACACTAAATATTACACATCTCAATAACGTTTTAATTTATATAAATTTTATAAAATTCACAGTTAGATTGAAAGTTTATATCATATAAATCATTTGTGTAAAATTTTAGACAAATCCAAAATCGTTTGATATACTATTGAGACACATAAATATTAAAGACATTTAAAAAAAATTGCAAACCGTTAATTTTAATGTATCTCGATAAGTAGTTAAATTATAAAAACCGTTTCTCTAAATTTTAAATATTTGTGTATATTGCAACAGATTTGGCACTTATAGTAGTACATAAGTATCCTGCTCTTGCTGGCATTCCCGACAGAGATGGATATAGTCCTCTCAAACTTCTTGCTACAAGGCCTTCCGCCTTCATAAGTGGATTCAAGATGATATGGTGGAAGAGGATTCTTTACCACTGTATGTGTTTTCTTCATTTTCTCATTTTGCAATCAAGTTATGAATTAAATATGCTTTTGGTCCATGTAATTATGTCTTGTTTTGAAAATAGTCTCCGTAAAAAAAAAAATTGATTTTAGTCCCTGCAATATCTCAAAACTTTTAAAATAGTCCCTGGCTGGATTTAGAGTTGATGTGGCCAGTTTTTAAATATATTTTTGGTCCCTGCAACTATGCTTTGTTTTGAAAAGAACCCCTGTAAAAAAATTATTATTAGTCTCTATAAAAAAATAAAAAATTAATTTTAGTCCTTGCAATATCAACTATAAATCCAATCAGGGACTATTTTAAAAGTTTTAAAATATTGCAGAAACTAAAATTAAAAATTTTATTTTACAGAGACTCTTTTCAAAACAATGTATAATTCGACATAATTCAGGGAAAAAACATATTTATATGCATTAGAAACACATTTATATGCATTACAAAAATCAATGTGTTGCTCTAATATTATGACACACTATATAAAGGTATACCTGTGGGAAATCTAAATGTGGAAGCAACTGTCACATATTATGGAATGAAACAATATGAGCCAAGCTTGCGCAATAAATGCCCAAAGAACTACAACACATGTTACCTCTTTCTTCATAAATGTCTAGAATGTGTCTATCCTAAAGCATATGGTATGTTCATTACATTTTTTGTTTATTGATATCTTGTATATTTACATCCCTTTTGATGTTATATGTGACCCAATAAAAACAAGTCACGTGGCTCAATAAGTTAACGTCTGATACTAAAAAAAACTTTTTCAATATGGAGGACGGAATCCAAATAAAAAAAAGACACTGTTTTTATGGACTAAAAGCATATTTAAACTTTATATGTATGCATAAAAATTAAGCTATGTTATTAAAATGCAGGATCTACAAATATGGAAGAGAAACAACGACATTCTAATATATCATTGCCATCTAAACTCAAGCTTCTTCCAGAAAACTATGCTACATGTCTTTGGTTTTTGAAGTTTGCATACATCTATATCTTTGGCTTTTTATGTAAGTGTTTTATTGTTTGATATATAAGAGAATGAATAAAGTTGTATTTGCATTGCTTTTGAGAGTTTACAAGAGGTGTATATATACACAAGTACAGTAACCTAATTGGAGTATTTTAAGGAATAAATATCTCCAACAAATCTAGACTTTATACAAATCTAAAATATAATTATACAAATCTAAAATATAATTATACAAATCTAATTATGATTGATATCCTCCCGCAAGTTGGGCGACCTGGAAGAAAGATGCAACTTGGATAGTAGAAACTCGAACCGAGGGCGAAGCAGAGGCTTGGTGAGAATGTCGGCAAGCTGGTCGTTAGTGGAGACAAAGGAAACACGAAAACGACCACGTTGAACGTTTTCACGGACAAAGTGGTAAGCTAAGGCTATGTGCTTCATTCGGGAGTGGAAGACAGGATTAGCACTTAGATGTGTAGCACCAAGATTGTCGCAGTAGATGACCGGACCAGCTGTAGGAGTGTGACCAAGTTCAGTGAACAAAGAGAGGACCCAAAGGAGTTCACTGGCCGTGTCGGCCAAGGCTTTATACTCAGCTTCAGTGGATGATCGAGCAACCGAGCGTTGCTTGCGGGAGCTCCAAGAGATGGGAGTGTCGCCAAGATAGAGCAGGTAACCAGTGGTAGAGATATAATCATCTTTGTCACCTGCCCAGTCCGCATCTGAGTACGCATGAAAGTGCAGGGGAGCAGTCGCAGAGATGAAAATGCCTTTGTCGCAAGAGCCGGCCAGATAGCGAAGGAGGCGCTTGAGAGCCAACCAGTGCATGGTGCTCGGGTTCTGCATGAACTGAGCAAGTTTGTTGGTCGCGAAGGCAATGTCTGGCCGAGTAAGACTCAAGTATTGGAGACTGCCAACCAGTGCTCGGTATTCAGTCGGGGAGGGCAAGGGGTCACCAGAGTTTTTGAGCAGCGGAGGAGTTGCAGTTATTGGAGTGGACGCTGGTTTAGCGTCAGTCATGCCCGACTTCTGAAGAAGATCAGTGATGTATTTCCGTTGTGAAAGAAACATGCCCGCAGCGGAAGGAATGACTTCAACACCCAGGAAATAATTGAGATAGCCAAGATCTTTCAATGAGAACCGAGCAGCAAGTGTAGCAATGAGACTAGATAAGTCTGTCGAGGAGCTCCCCGTAACAATGATGTCGTCGACATAGACGAGCAAGTATAGCGTCGTGCGTGGTGTCCGCTGAATGAACAAAGACGCATCGGCGGTGGAGTTGACGAAGCCAATGGAGAGCAGGAATACTCGAAGCTCCATGTACCAAGCGCGAGGAGCTTGCTTCAACCCGTAGAGCGCCTTCTTTAGGCGACAGACATGATCAGGGAAGCTTTTGTTAACAAAGCCAGGTGGTTGATCCATGTAGACCTCCTCGTTGAGCGTCCCTTGAAGAAAGGCATTGTTAACATCAAGCTGGCGGACAGACCATCTTTGTCGAACAGCCAGAGCAAGGATGATCCGAATTGTCACTGGTTTGACGACGGGGCTAAACGTTTCTGTGTAGTCACAACCAGGACGTTGATGGAAGCCTTTAGCGACCAAACGAGCCTTGTACCGATCAATGGACCCATCTGGATTTCTCTTGATGCGAAAGACCCACTTGCACCCAACTAAGTTCGGAGCAGAGGAACGACCAACGAGTTCCCAGGTGTTGTTGCGATGTAGGGCATCAAATTCAGCCTGCATGGCAGAACGCCAGTCCGGATCACGAAGGGCTTGGGTAATAGTACCAGGTTCCATCGGGGATGAGGGTCGGACATGGAGGTTGAGTTTGTGGATGGGTTTGACGATGTTATTTTTGGATCGGGTGATGATCCCACCGCCATGGGGTTCAGTGGTCGTGGTTGGGGGAGAGGTCGTTTGTGGTTGTGGGAGCAACGTTGGCTGTATGGAAGAAGGGGGGTTATTGCTGGTCGATTCATTGCTCGTTGTATTTGAGGACGAGGACTGGGATGTGGTCGGGGAGGAAATGCCAGACGGGGAGGGAGGCTCGACAATTGAGGTATTCGGGGATGTGGGGTTGCTGCTCGCAGTAGGTGGAGCGATGGTCGGCAAGACGGGCAGGTGGAGGGGACCAGTCTGTGATGTCGTGGACGTGGTCGGCTGGGCCACCAATGTGCGGAAAGGAAATTCAGTTTCGACGAACTTGACATGGCGAGAGGTGTAAATCCGTCCAGTTGCGGGATCAAGGCATAGATATGCATGTTGATCAGCTGAGTAACCTACAAAAACACACATAGTAGACTTTGGAGCAAGTTTATGGTTAGCATAAGGTTTAATCCAGGGAAAACACAAACACCCAAAACATTTTAATTTATGATAATCCGGACTAATGCCGAGGAGTTTAGAGTAGGGGGATTGGTGCCCGAGGATTGGGGTCGGGAGACGGTTAATGAGGTAGGCTGCAGTGGTCATGGCGTGAGGCCAGTAGGTGAGGGGCAAGCCAGCGTGGTGAAGGAGGGAGAGGCCGGTTTCGGCAACGTGCCGATTCCGCCGTTCAGATATGCCATTGTGTTCGGGTGTATGAGGAGGAGTGGTGTGGTGACTGATGCCATGGGTACTTAGAAAGGGACGAAGGCCAATGTATTCGCCACCATTGTCAGTGTATAGGACTTTTATTTTGTGTTGGAAGAAGTTTTCAACTAGCGTTTTAAATTTAGGAAAGATAGCTTGCACATCAGATTTTAGTTTCATGGGATATAGCCATATATAGCGAGTGTAATGATCAACAAACAAACAATAGTAACGAAGACCATCAACAGATAAAACAGGGGAAGTCCAGACATCAGAAAAAATTATTTCTAATGGATAAGTGGATGTAAGAGTAGATTCATGAAAAGGAAGTTTATGACTTTTATTAATTTGGCATGAATTACAATCTGATTGCTGAAATTTATTTGAACCTAAAGAAAAATGCTGTTGAATAAATTTAAAGATGGAAGTTGAAGGGTGTCCAAGCTTGTGATGCCAAGAAGCAGAGGATTCCACTTGGACGGTGTGAGCGGAAGGTGCGGTTGTGGGCAATAGGTAAAGTCCATTCACACATGAGCCTTTATGGGTTGTTTGGCGTGTCTGCAAGTCCATGACATAAAAAGAGTCCGGTAAGAAAACAACGGCAGAGTTAGTTTGTTTGGTGAGTTGAGAGACAGAAATAATTGGTTGTTGCATGGAGGGAACACAAAGAGCATTAGACAAGGATAAATCATTAATTAAAAGTGTTCCAGAGTGAGAGATGTTTAAACCTGAACCATTCCCCATGAGGAGGGTGTCGGGGCCTGAGTACGGATGGTGAAGTGCCAGATTTGCAAGGTCGTTGGTCACATGATGCGTTGCCCCACTGTCGAGCAGGAAACCTGGCGAGGATGTGCCAGCAGTAGCGGTGTGGGCCTGGGCCTGGCCAGTTGTGCTCGGAGAAGGACGAGGAGGTGCGGGAACACTGGGGTGTTGAGTCCGAAAGAGTTGACAGTCAGCGAGCACGTGTCCCTTTGTATTGCACCATTGACATCGACCAAGGAATGGTTTGCGATCACCTGGGCGTTGGTTGGTCGGTGCAGGAGCTTGACTTGGTCGAGGCTTGTTGTTGGTCGACCTTGCCTGAGCGTGCAACGCAGTAACAGGAGCAGGTGATTGGCGTTGAGCAGCAGCAAGAGAGAGTTCCTGGATGAGGAGCTTTTCGAGGAGATCATCAAAGGTGATTGGAGTGTCCCTTGCGTTGACCCCATCAATGACTGCTCGGTAACCGTCATCAAGGCCGCGCAAAACATGGTCGGTCATGTCCTCGACGGAGACAGCAGATCCGAGGGAGGCGAGGAGATCAGCAGTTTGCTTCAGAGAGTGCATGTAGGTCGTGATGGATTGAGTACCTTTCGAGGCCATCCGAAGACGTTCCTTGAGTTGTTTAAGGTGACTGCGGGAGGCTTTGGCGTAGGTGTTCTTCAGAAGCTCCCAGAGGTCGTGCGAGGTCCTCGTTTGGGACACCAGGGAGGCCACCTCGTCGGACAGAGTGGTGAGGATGGCGCCATAGATGAGGCGATCCTGGCGACGCCAAGTTTGAAAGGCAGGGTTTGACGACGTGGCCGGAGGCGAGTCAGTGGTGGTGATCGTTGCTGGCGGCGCAGGGAACGATCCATCAGGGTATTTGAGTAGATCAAAACCATCAAGGAAGGCTTCTACCTGGAGTTTCCAATTGATATAATTGGTAGGGAGAAGCTTGGTGACACCACTGAGGGTGATACACGCAAAGGGTTTGGAGGGTTCATAGGGGTTAGCTATGGAGTAAGAGCCATCGGAAGCCATGGGAGGCAAGGGTGACGGCAAGGGAGAAAAACGGCGTTTTCTGGTTTAACAGGGTAGGGCTGGAACGTTACCAACTGATACCATATAAGAGAATGAATAAAGTTGTATTTGCATTGCTTTTGAGAGTTTACAAGAGGTGTATATATACACAAGTACAGTAACCTAATTGGAGTATTTTAAGGAATAAATATCTCCAACAAATCTAGACTTTATACAAATCTAAAATATAATTATACAAATCTAATTATGATTGATATGATATTTCAAGTATGAGTTGAATCCCACATTGGATAGACAAGTGGATGTTGAATGGTTTATAAGTTAGAGGACACATAAACTTACTCTCTTAAGTTTTTGGGTTAAAGTGGTGTCCGACTCACTTATGCAGTTGTTCATCACTTTATAAGTGAGAGAACCCATGAACCTTATTCTTAAACTCAATGTGGATGATCCCGTGGCTGCCCATCATGGTGACCCGGCACATTTTACTATACTACACCCACATGCATGCCACGTGCACACATATTCAAAGCTTAATTTGTTTTGACTATCTCCGATATGTTATTGATTTATGGATGTGTTCAAAATTTGTTAAAAGGGATCGAAAAAACTACAAGGATAAAGCAAAAACACGAATGGAGTGGTCAACTATTGAACAAGTTGATGGAGAAGCCTTATGAAACATACTTGGGAATCGGCCCCAAAGCCTTACCTACTGAATATGTGAGTGGAACGGATTTCATGTCTGCTTACAATCCAAAGCAAGGTATGTAAACAATCCAATGCAGTTAAATTTGTATGAGAAAAAGGAAATAGTATTGAAACTTGCATTGCAGGAGATGATAACACTGGCGACATGCAGAAAAGTATACCTTTATCCTTGGACTTGGAGCTGGAGAAGCACAAGGCAAAGATGGAAGAACTGATAAGTGAGACACCAATTTTGACTGCAGCAAGAAATGGCATAATAGAAATAGTGAATGAGATTATAACAAAAATACCAAGTTCCATATATGAAGTTAATTAGGAAAATAAAAATGTATTACTTGTAGCAGTTGAGAACAGGAGATCCATTGTTGTTGAGGGATTAAGGAAATGGTTTGAAGAGCGTTATGAAAGGATGATATTTGATAACTTAATCCAAGGGGTAGATAAGAATGAGAACACTGTGTTACATTTAGTAGCTACAAGTGATCAAGATTGGAACATATCTGGTGCTGCTTTGAAAATGATGTGGCATTTCTTTTTCTTTTTTTTGAATAGCCAAAATTTATTGCAACACCACAACAAGGCACAAGACATGCCAAGAGTATGGGCAGGTATTTTATGTGCTGCTTTGAAAATGATGTGGCATTTCAAATGGTTTCAGGTATTTTTTTTCATTCTTTATATATAATATAAGAAAGAGGGGGAAAAAACTTTGATTACAATATTGCATATTTAATATTATAGGGACATGTTCCATTTATTGCATATCTTGAAAAGTTTACTGAAATATGCTGAAAATATTTGATGTCCATATCATAAATTATTTTCAAATTATATCCAAACATTTCTCTTGTTAATTTATTATTTTCAAATATGCTGAGAGTATTATTATTTTCATATTTGATATAGTTTTAACTTCTAATTTTGCACTATGGAATAGTATACTAAAGGACTAGTGCCAGAGGATTACACATTTAGAACCAACATAGATGATGACATAACAGCAGGAGAGTTATTCAAGCAATCATATTCATCATTGATACAAGACGGTGGTGCATGGTTCAAGGAAACTTCAGAATCTTGCTCTGTAGTGGCAGCACTCCTTGCCGGTGTTTCCTTCGCTACAGCAAGCACTATCCCGGGTGGAAACAACAGTGAAACAGGTAAACCAACACTGGAAGGAAGGCCTGCATTTGATGCATTTGCTTTGTCTTCAGTAATTGGCCTTTGTTTCTCTGTCACAGCACTCTTATTGTTCCTTTCAATACTCACTTCTCGAAAAGAACCAAGAGATTTCAGAATTGATTTGCCAAGGAAACTTCTTTGGGATTAAGTTTTCTTTTCTTGTCCATTATTGCAATGATAACTGCCTTCTGCTCTGGCAATTACTTTGAACTTGACCGTAAATTCAAGAACTTTGTGTTCCTCATTTATGCATACACTTGCTTCCCTGTAACTTTGTATGCAATAGCACAACTTCCACTCTACACTGATCTTCTGAGAGGTATTGTAACCAGAGTGCCAGAGACAGGTGATAAGGGTGAAGACATATAAAGGTGTGTGATGAATTGAAAATGTGTTTGGTTTGTTCAAATAATAACAACAAATAGTGACTTCGTTGGTATTTACTATGTTTGGAGCAGTATACTTACATTACATATATAATGTTAATTTGGAATAGTATATTTGTATGTATAATGTATTTGGAATAATATACTTATGAATAGCATATTTATATGTATGATGATGATAGATTGTGTTTTTTTCGTGAGATTTTATTATTATGCGCCCTGTCAATGGATAAAGTTGATAGATTTATTTAGCATTCACACCCTGCATTGCTAATTTTCTTCTTGATTAATTGATTATTAGCTATGCTATAGCTATTTAGACAATTTTAGTATTTCCTAGATTAGAAGAAAAGATAAAAATTTGCCGGTGGTCATGCTCTCGACTGCTGCAATGAGTTTATGCCTGCGTAAAATAAAGGAAGTTTGGAATATTATTTTAAAATGTGCTGCTTGTAACTGCCACCATAATTTCCACCGCAAAATGACGACAGATATTATCACTAACGGTGGTGTTATTTTCAACTTTGAAAGTTATTTCAAGTTTTAAATTTCAGAGTTCTTAATCAGTAAAGTATATCTAGGTTCTCTCAAAAGCATTACTTCTTTAAAATATTACCTCCTTTTCACCCTCATGTTACTTTCAAAGTTTATTCCTAAAATTTTGAATGCATATCTAACAATTTTTTTATATTTAATTAGTTTCTGATGGATTCCCTCTATGACTCGACCAAACCTATTATATTTGAGATACTGTTAGATATTAAATTTTCAAATCAATCTTCGCAGTATTTGATGGTATCCAAAACAATATAGCAAGTTCGAATCCTGTTTATTTTAGATATAACAATATTGATTTTTTACACAATGTTGAGTTTGAAGCAACTAAATTTTGATGAAAAATTATATCCTTAAGCTTCAGTTGTTTCTGGTGTGCTTGAGTGAATTCAGCAGCAACTAAATTTTGATACAATGATTCTCTTATGGAGTCATCATCTTCATTCTTTGGAGATGTTTGAAGTTGAACAAGCTGAAATAATTCCAATGGCACTTCTCCAGACAAGTTATTAGCAGAAAGATCAATAGTTCGCCTATACCATCATCGAGCATCATACACATAATGTTGACCTTTTGTAAACAACTCAATTGTAGTATAAAGCCCTGATATCTCATTGACAGTTGTCATATCAGTCAAGTTGTAGATGCACTCTGGTAGAGATCCTGAAAGTTTGTTTTGTGCAAGGTCTAAGTGAGATTGAATAGTTGTGGTGGAATATTTCCTTCAAATTGGTTACCTCTCAATACGAACACTTCTAAGTTTTGTGACATCTTGATTGGTATGGTTGGAAACTATTTTTTTTTTTTTTTTTGAATGGCTAATAAATTTTATTAAGGCTCAACCATAGTACAAGGAGTACAATGATGGCATAAGTGGAGTAAGCTGTCCACTAACAGGAAAACATACAAAATACAAAAGCTGGGCGCAGGTCCTTTCCTCACAAATAGGAAAGAAAAATAATAACCAACACAACCTAAATACAAGGGCTAGAACTAAGTTCCAGCAGCAAGGAAGTAGCAAACAAAAACACAAACCACAAGAGAAACAAATTATAACTGCAGAGTGTTGTGAATTCGATTAACTCACACCAATAACCTTTAGTGTGTGGAGCAAATAAACCAAGCAACCAAACAAGTGAGAATAGCAATATAATCACGAACAAGAATAAACAACGAAAGCGGTAAAGAACACGATAATATTTGTTGACCCAGTTCGGTGTTAATGAACCTAATCTGGGGGGAGGGCGACCCTCTTCGTTCCACTTATCAATAGAAACCTTGATTACAATAAGATTCTCCACAAGAGTTACAAGAATTAGTGTTTTCCTAATTCTACCCTAGTCCCGAATCTCTCCCCGTGAGTCCGTGACCAAGAGATTCAATTCCAAGTGTTTCCCAAGGTGATAGAATGTTTCCCCAACCCTAGAGTCTTCCCAAGATGTTTCTCTATTAACCCTAGTCTTTGTGTTGGCTCCAGAAACCCTAAAAACCACCTTATAACCTCAGAAAACGCAAACAGCACCTATATATACGCGAAGCCGCGCCTGGGCTCCACTGACAGATCCAAACGCACTTTCTAGAGTGCTCCTGGCGCCTGGGCGCCACTGACAGATCCAAACGCACTTTCTAGAGAGCTCCTGGCACCTGGGCTCCCACCAGCTGCTAATTTTCCTGTTTTCTGATTTTCTGAGTTTTCAAGGCAATATCCAACAATCTCCACCTTGTCTTCAAAACGATGGTGATGCCAACTTCCCATCAACCACCATGATAACACCACACCCTCTTTGAACCCCGAAGTGAACCGCTTCGTACTCTCAAAGAAATACTTGCCTCCAATAGCCCTTGGATTTTTAGGACAATCATACAAGCTTCACCACACACTCTTCAACCCCGGATTGTTCATGTCCGTCCTCCTGAAGAATTGTTTGCCTCTCAACTTAACCTTGGAATTTTAGCTAAGTTCCACAAGCTGCAACATCGGACTTTCCTTGTATCCAACTACCTTCAATAGCCCTACAAGTTCTCAAGTCTTAACACTGTTGCTTCCAATTGTCTCCCTGAAGATCTTCAACATGTTTTGCACCTCTTCAGCCACAATCGAAACATAACACACAAGGTCTCCATAGCCATACCACTTTGGTGCAACATTACCACTCTCTTCCCTATTTCTCACTAAATAGCCAAGAGTTACTGTTGATTGTTTGTCTTCCTCTAGTTGCACTAGTAACAAACTCCACCTCAAACCGATATTCCTCCACCAAAGACTCAAACCGGTATTTCCACTATGTCTCCCACCTTGTAACGCAAAACTTTTCATCTACTCTGAAACACACTTCAAGCTATTGTCAGTCTCCAACACTTCTAGTTCAGTTCCAACACCTAGTAAACCTCGTTCACTAGTTCAACTAAACACATGTCACTAACAAGTCCACCCGAAGTCCCACAACTCAACCACATGAGAATCACCACTAGTATCCAATGCATAACCAATAGTAGGACCAACTATCTTGCATCAAAGTTCAGGAACATACCTCACATCATGTAAAAGAATAACACGATTGTCAAACATCGCAAGACAACCGAAAAGCCATACCTCAAACCTTTCAAGCCTTCCCGTCTTCAAGTGAACTCCACCTTCAACTAGCTCTAGGATTTTCACGGTACTCATTCTTCAACATGTGATAGGAGCATCCAAAGTACATGACTCACAGCTCCACCGTTTCCCAACTTCCGCTAGTGCCTTCACATCCTCATAATAACGTTGTTGTTTCAATAGCAACCTGAGTATTATTAGCACCGCCTCTCTAGGCTGATGTTGAGTATTATTCCACCGCCTCTCCAGGCCGATGTCGAGTATTCTTACCACCGCCTCTCCAGGCTGATCAATCATCTATGGTTCCCAACATGTGACTTAGTGCTATTTTCTTGTTAAACTCCGTAAGTTGCTCCACCACAGATTTGTTCTCAACCATACGAAAGAAGTACAGTTGTTGCTTCAGAAGTTGTTTATGTGCCAGGGACTTGGTCATATACAATGATTCAAGTTTGGTCCACATCTCCACAGCCGTCTTCTCCTTGGCAACCTCTCTCAAAACCTTATCACCGAGGCACAGAATAATAGCACTAAGTGCTTTCTCATCCATCTCAGTTTTCTCCGCATCCGAGAGATTTGTCGGCATCAGTGTCTTACCCTTTAGCGCCTCAACACACTTATGTTGGATTAATATCGCCTTCATCTCCTTCCACAGACCGAAGTCGTTACTCCCGGTGAATTTCTCAATCTCCCACTTAGAACCCATGGTACTCAATTCTTTTGATCCTTTGCCCCACGGTGGGCGCCAATTGTTGTGAATTCGATTAACTCACACCAATAACCTTTAGTGTGTGGAGCAAATAAACCAAGCAACCAAACAAGTGAGAATAGCAATATAATCACGAACAAGAATAAACAACGAAAGCGGTAAAGAACACGATAATATTTGTTGACCCAGTTCGGTGTTAATGAACCTAATCTGGGGGGAGGGCGACCCTCTTCGTTCCACTTATCAATAGAAACCTTGATTACAATAAGATTCTCCACAAGAGTTACAAGAATTAGTGTTTTCCTAATTCTACCCTAGTCCTGAATCTCTCCCCGTGACCAAGAGACTCAATTCCAAGTGTTTCCCAAGGTGATATAATGTTTCCCCAACCCTAGAGTCTTCTCAAGATGTTTCTCTATTAACCCTAGTCTTTGTGTTGGCTCCAGAAACCCTAAAAACCACCTTATAACCTCAGAAAACGCAAACAGCACCTATATATACGCGAAGCCGCGCCTGGGCGCCACTCCCCGCGCCTGGGCTCCACTGACAGATCCAAACGCACTTTCTAGAGTGCTCCTGGCACCTGAGCGCCACTGACAGATCCAAACGCACTTTCTAGAGTGCTTCTGGCGCCTGGGCTCCCACCAGCTGCTAATTTTCCTGTTTTCTAATGTTCTGAGTTTTCAAGGCAATATCCAACACAGAGAAACACCAACAAAAACTCTGCAGCAACAGAACCGACGGGACAAGAAAATCATCTTAGAATTATCATCTTAGAACCGACATTATATATATAGGCCAATTCTAATATGGACCACTTATTCAAGTGGTCCATGGTGGACCAACGCTATAACGAATACGAATTTTACAAAATCGACCGTTGGATTGAAAGTTTATATCATATAGATCATCCACAGAAAAAATTAGAAAAATTGAAAATCATTTGATATGTTTTTGGGACTCATTAAGATTTACAGTATTTAATAAACCGTTAATCTTTATGGATCTCAATAACATATCAAATGATTTTCAATTTTTCTAATTTTTTTTATGGATGATCTATATGATATAAACTTTCAATCCAACGGTCGATTTTGTAAAATTCATATTCGTTATAGTAGTATTGACTACTTGTCCACGATGGACCACTTGATGAGGTGGTCCACCATAGCATTGGCCTATATATATAGGAGCTATAGTAATAAACTTCTCTTCCCTATCTCAAATAAAGAATTAAGTTCTTAATGTGTGAATTTGGAAAAGTTTTATGAGTTCCACCTTAGAGGTACAACACACTTTAAAAAAGTTACTTCTACTCGATCTGATAATTTTCAGTGACATATATATTTTTCAAAACCAAATTTTTAATTGAAAAACAACATAACCTTATAAAAATAAAAATTACAAAGTGAATATATAGAAAATTTAAAATAACTATCTACCAAAAAAAAAATTAAAATAACAAAATTATTACTAACTTAGAAATATAAAATGCCCAACAAAGTGTTATCTAACATTTAAGCACACTCTATTGGCATGTGAGATATTTCAAAGGTCCCATCGCCATCTCCTTTTTCTTTTCCTTCAATTTTCTTCCCATAAAAAACCATGTAAAATTGCATGTATTAATTCATGAATTTTATTGAATTGTAATAATCATAATATATTATACGGACAAGTTTACGTTGAAAGACATGTGCACAAGTCGTGAATATTGTTATAATAATAAATACATATTTTACAAACTCTACTATTAAATTGTAAGTTTATATCATAAAAATCATCATGTTAAATTTAACATAAATCTAAAATGTATTAAGATTAGCGGTATTTAATAAAAAAAAAATATAAACTGTTAATCTTGATTAATCCCAATAACTAGTCTGTCTTATGTCAAATATAAGTAGACATGACAATAAAACTCATACTTGCGGGTACCCGCCCGTACCATTCCCGTTTTGACGGGTAAAACCCGAGTTGACTGGGTTTGGATTCGAGTTTAGGTTTGGATTTTTCTCGATTTTAAAAGACGGTGATGGGGCGGGTAATGGGGACATTGATACCTACCATGAACCCGCCCTCAAATCCGCCCCGTTTATATAAACATCATATTTCTTCTTCATAAATTAAATTATATATGTATAAAAAATATGTTATATGTATAAAAAAATTCTTAAATTACATTCATACATTTATTTTTATTTTAAATTGAATATTAAATAAAGGGTAAATAGGTCTTTACCTCCCTGTAATATAGGCAGTTTTGTTTTTCCCCCTGTAATTTTTTTTTGTTGTGATTTGCCCCTTGCAAAGTAAATTTTTTTTGTTTCCCCCCTTGGGTGCAAGGAATTTGTACTTTTTAAATCGGTTGAACAAATTAACCGATTTAAAAAACAGCACTTTTTAAATCGGTTTGAACAAAATAACCGATTTAAAAAGTGCATCCAATGGGCGGGTCCAAAAAATTCAACATTACAGGGGGCGAGTCACAAAAAAATATTTTACAGGAGGGAAAAACAAAACATGCCTACATTACAGGGGGTATAAGCCTATTTACCCTTAAATAAATTGTCTTCCCTATTATTTTCTTTGTTTAATAAAATCACACTATTGAAACATAATAGTTCTCAACTTTTAAATCATTTTTTAACTAAAAAATATCAAAATATAATTTGAGTTCATGTGGAGAGAAACGAAACGGGGATACCCGAACCCTGTCGAGTATGGGTTTGGGGTTCTACTTTTCTTCCCCGCTTAAAATGGGAATGAGTTTGGGGATACCCGAACTTTATGGGTTTGAATTTGGGGAGAGCAAAACCCGACCCCGCCCCCGCCCCATCGCCATGCCTAAATATAAGAATAAAAAAAGGGCAAAACACCAGAGGTCCTTTATCTTATTTTTCTGTAACACTTTGGTATTTTATTTGTAACACTTTGGCCTTTTAAATAATCGGATGAAAATATGAAAGAATTGGTGAAGATGATGAACATATTCATCAAAATTATGTTTTATTTGATTTAATAAAAAGGTATTTTTAAAAATAAAGGCTTTATATGTGAATGTTATAAAAGATAAATGATCAAAGTATTGCAAAAAATAAGATAAAGGATCTGCAATGTAATTTTTTTGAAAAAAAAAACTTATTTAATTTAATTTAACATGATACACATTAATGCATAATATAATAGTTTTACAAATATTAAAAAACTCAACAATTGATACTTTCGGATAACAATTTGCATATTCAACAAATTTAAGAATATCAATGGCAAAGATTTTTCAGTTGGCAAAGTAAATTGTAGCACTCTTAATTCCTCAAAAGTTATATTTTCTATTTTCTATTAAGGGGAAAAGAAAATTGACTGTGCAAGCGTTTCTTTTTTTCTTTTTCTGTTGACACATAAACAAGCAAGCATACTTGATTACTAATATAATTGACTTTTTTTATAATAGTATTAGTAGGTAGTTATTATAAAACAAAATATGACCTCTAAAAATAGTAGGTCTAAGGTCGTCGCACGTCTACCAATGTCAACCTTGTCAATAACTAATACATCTATATATGATTTTAGATTTTGTAAAATTTAACATGAATAACCTATATGATGTAAACTTTCAATCAAACGATAATCTTTAAAAAAAATTGTATTCATTATAGTGTTATTTACAAATGATGCACCTATAATATAAAATACTTAACTTGTAGACTTGAAAAACAATACTTCCTTTAGAATATATATTTTTTCCTTTTTTACTTTAATTATGTGTTTGTGTTCTAAAACATGTACGGAATTCTATCTATTAATATTCTCTTTCCCTTCAAATATACACAATAAAAGTTGGAAGCATATAAACAAGAAGTTCAACCATTTTGGAAGCATTACATAGGTGCTAATAAACTTCTCTTTCCTATCTCATACTGTTCTTTAACCCTTCAATTCAATTTGAAGACTCATGTCGATTATTGAAGTGGAAGAAGATTCTAATTCTATGCCGGAGATAGGTATGTAATTTATTTTTTTGTGACCAATGAGAACTAATCACTAGTAAAAATTGTTGAAATTTGCAACCGAATAATTAAATAGAAATAAAAATCATTAAACACGTCTCTAAATAAATAAATTGAAATTTAAGATCAATTTTATTCTTTCTGCATCTCATTTTCATCATAATTGTATTTTTTATTCGTTTCCATGTGTAAATAGTGTTATGATTCAAAAATATTGTAAATAGTGTTACAAAAGACAATAAATTTTCTAAGCAAAGACTAAAATAGAGGGATGTCTCGTAAAGTGAGGATCTCGTGAAGATTGTCTTGTTTATAGATCCGAAAGCAGATAATTTTTTTTAGGAAAATGCTAAATGGTGCACTATTTAGGCATATAAATAAAAAAAAATTGTCTTGAAACTTGTGCATTCAATGCATTGAAAGTGTAAAAAGTTGTTTTTATAAACATTAACTTTATATTTATTTCTATTTCTGGTATGCTTACCAAATGCACTAAGTGCACTGTTTAGCATGACTTTTTTTTATGGGAAAGTAGATGTGTGAAAAACTCTCTGCAGAAACTCCGTCACAAACATTTAATTAAAATAACTTGGTTATATTCTCAAGTACTAAATTTGTGTATATCAAATATTATATATATAGTGGTGGAGCCAAAAAATAATATTGGGGTGAGCCACTTAAAAATTATAATGAATAAATTAAATATGAAAATTATATTACATATAAAAATTATTGATAAAAAAATTATGTTTTATTCACATGTTGAAATACAAAAGTAAGTATTATAATTATCGTCTCCTCAAGGACTACAATGATACAAATGCCGTTCAACAATTACCATATTTTAAGTGATAAAGTTTTAATGGTTTTTGTAGTAAAGTAACTTGTAAACATATAAATGCGAAAGTGCGATAAAAAATTCTTGTAAATATCAGAGAAATAGTATTGTTGGGATTAGCTTTCGATCATTCATTTACATATATTTCCTCAATCAATCACATAGGTTTAGCTATTAATCGACTTTATCACGTATTACAATAACAAAGTTGATTGAATAACTAAACCATATATAACAAGACCAAGAGAAATACATGTTCATAAATTGATCTACATCTAATCCCAACAATAGAGAAGATTAGTTACCCATAATATTCTTACAAAGATGAAAAGGATTAAAGAAAAGGTACATCATGAATTGATTCCTCAACAAAATGATGCAATTCACCTTCAATTGCTCTTAAAACCAGCTCTAGGGTTTAATCTGAATGTTACAGAACAGGAACAGTGAGAAATCCCCCATTTTCTGATATGAAATTCTATTTATAACAGTCAAGTTCTGCTAAGCTCGCCGGGCGAGACATCATTGGCCAGGCGAGCTACCTTGCTTCAACTGAAGGTTTGGCTGACACGTGTCCCACTGACCTCTTTGACCGCCTTAAGTCGCTAACTCTCGTCGGGCGAGCTTGGGCGAGCACCTCTCGCTGACTGTCGCCAGACCTCACCCACTTTTCCAAATATCCCTGACTTGCTCTCGCCATACCTCGCCGGGCGAGCCTGTGCGAGAATTTGGGGCTTCATCTTCTTGATTCTTTGTTCCAAACCTGTCCTAAGCTTCAATTTCCTACAATAAAGGGTTGGGATTTAGACAAACTAAGTACAAAATAACTTAAAACAAATATATACATGATTTTAGGGTTTTTCAAAAGGATTTCTTACAAAATAAGTTAATAAGTGCACTAATATATTACATGAATTAACTACTTTTCGGCACTTATCATCACACGATGCACATATTTTAATACTCATTTATCTTTTTATTAGTATGAATATATGTTGCATTAGCCTATTTTTTGTCCATTTTAAATTTTGTTAATATTATGTTTGTTTAGTTTAGTGTATTTTTTACTTTTTGACATGTTTCAAATATAATTGATAATTGTCATTTAAAAATATTAATTATTAATATATTATATGTTATATTTTACATCAAACTTAATATTTATTTCGTCAAATAAGTCAAACTATTATTTTATACTTTTTTTTATAATATTAGTATTTAATAAAAAAAATTATAATTTGAATATCCAAAAACCGTTCCAAATTAAACTACATAAAATTGAACCGGATTAGATAGATTTTTTCTTGTTTGTCATCCAAAACCGAATCAAACCACCGATCCAAACCGAACCGTGAGCACCCCTACATACTAGAGTATTCACCTTTTTAAATAGTAGTAAATTGCGCATAAACACTTATAAAATTTGTTGGAAGAACTTACGAAAACAACTTATTACATTATTTCTTCTTACTTCGCAAGAAATAGGCAAAACTTGTATTGTTTTAGGTGTGTTTGATCTATTAAAAAAATTAATGATCAAACAAGACAACTTTAACAATACTATTTTTTATTTTAAAATTATTCCTAAAACATTGGACAAAAATTAAAATTGTTATCTCTTACTAAATCACATAATAACTTTTTTTTTTTCTCAAATACAAATAGTCTAAAGTATTAAAAATTATTTTGTTCTCCAAACATCAAGACAACAAATTTCATTAGCTTAACAATCGATCTGCAAATTGTTCAATAACTTAGACTTCACTGCTCTGTTGTTGGAGTTTAACTTTATGTCCTCCCACACTTTTGTATTTGATTCTCGATTATATTAATATCACTATGGTGTGTTGCAAATGAAAGATAATAGAGATTTGGTGCCAACTTGGATGAGTGTAGTGATCATAGTCAGATAGTTCGCTCAATAGTCAACGGACCGTGAAGTGGTTCGCGCATACCAGTTTGCAATTCATTTGCGAATTGATTCATCATAACTCATAGGAAAATTCGTAGTAAACAGCAAATCAGAGAAGGAACCAGAGAACCAGAAAAGGAATTGCGAACCAGAGAAGGAATAACCATCTCTATATTTGAGTGTAATAGTAGCTCAATAATTGAAATATTTAACTACCGCACCCACATAGGAAAACACTCATCACTTTAATAAAGTGAGATACAGTTAAGCATACTAATGCAATCACCGCGGTTGTTTGTTGAAATCTTCTCCTACACCAGTTATATTTATAGTGAATATGCCTCTTTGTGTTTGCAAAATTCCTGCCGTGGGATTAGTGCTATTGTGGTTTATCTATGTTTGATTACAAGTACAAAAACTCATAGATGAGTGAATATGATGACCGTTGTACTTGTAGTATTATAATCTTTAATGTGAATTTTGTTAGAATCTGATTTTTTCATCATGTATTTTATTGTTTTTTAACTAAATAATATTTTTTATTCATAGCATACCAAATATAACGTATCACAAACTCAAATAACGTACCGACTATATATATCCCCTAACGTATCCAAATGTGTAGCTACCGAAGTGAATTGTGAACCATGTGACTATGGCAGTGATGCCTTTTTGTTACTAGTAATTATTAAATTGCAAACAATTAACACAATTTGATATGTGTGTCCAGCGGACAAGCTAAAATGGTTTGCAGTACGAGGACAATGGGAAGAAGTAAAGAAATCATACAGATTACATCC
This sequence comes from Trifolium fragiferum, assembly GCA_954870985.1. Taxonomy (NCBI): domain Eukaryota; kingdom Viridiplantae; phylum Streptophyta; class Magnoliopsida; order Fabales; family Fabaceae; genus Trifolium; species Trifolium fragiferum. The sequence goes on from OX940794.1 coordinate 9,355,668, forward strand.
TGAAGTTTGCACAGTAGACATAGCCATCAACCAAGGCAGAGAAACATCACTACAAAAAAGAAGAAGCAGAGGAACAGCACTTCACTTAGCAGTAAGTGATGGCAATGAACAAGTTGTTAACGATCTTGTGAATTCAATCATAATACACAACAAGCAGAAGGAGGCCCTCGAAAGTAAGGATGAAAAAGGTGACACTCCTTTGCACCTTGCAGCATCAAGAGGATTCAAAGATATATGTGAATGCATCATAGGACAAAATGATGAAAGGAAATATTTGATTGATATTGGTAACAATAATGGAGAAAGTCCTTTGTTTCTTGCTGCATTGTTTTGGAGAAAACAAACATTTTTGTATCTCTTGTACCTTAAACTATATGACGTTTATGATCGTGTCTCTTCTTACGATCACAAAGGTCTTATTCGAAAAGATGGGGATAGTATTCTTCATTGTGCCATCCGAAAAGATTTTTTTGGTAATTAAGTTTTTTCTTTAGCGCTGAACATGATATATATGGATATTTATTTTCGACGAAGGTTTAGTTTCTATTTCTTTTGGTTTTTAGGGAAGGGGACTCCGATAATTCAGGGTAAGTAATTAAAATCTGATTATGAATTATTCTTACTAGGAATCAAACTCGAATTCTCTCGAACAATTTAGTTTAAGAGATCATTAATCACTTGAGTCTAATGTCTTGTTTATTTTTCTTTTGATACAAAAAGTTTAGTCATCTAAATTATCAAAACAAAAACTATTTGTCCATCATAAAAAAAATAAAAACTAAATTGTTTTTCTAAATTTCTATTATTTGTGGGTATTTTTTTTACGGCAAATATATTATTAATAAAAATCAATCTCTGCACAAGACGAACATATTTAATATATTATTAATAAAAACTAAATGGTTTCTCTAAATTTCTAATATTTGTGGGTGTATTGCAACAGATTTGGCACTTATGATAGTAAAACAATATCCTAATCTTGCTGTCATTCCAAACAAAGATGGATTTAGTCCTCTCAAACTTCTTGCTACTAGGCCTTCAGCATTCATAAGTGGGTCCAAGATGATATGGTGGAAGAGGATTATTTACCACTGTAAGTGTTTTTTTCATTCTCTCATTTTATCTACTTGCAATCAAGTTATTAAATCAAATCTTAAATACATATTCCATTCGTTCCAAAATATAAGTAAAAATGGATCAACAAAAGTTAATATATTTGGATTAAATTTTACACCAAATACATTAACTTTTGTTGAATATTTTTTACTTATTATTTTGGGACGGAATACTACGCTCCTATTGAGTATTTTTTTTTTAATGGCAATCCTATTGAGTATTATTCTTCTTTAGAAACACATTTCTGCATTACAAAATTCAATGTGTTGTTTCTCTAATATTATGACTCACTATCAAAAGGTATATCTGTGGAACTGGAAATGCCAAATATCGAAGAAGTTCTCGAATATTATTATAGAATGAAACAATATGAGCCAATCCTTAACAACAAATGCCCAAAGAACTACGACACTTGTTATCTCTTTCTTCATAAATGTCTAGAGTGTGTTTATCCTCCTGCACATGGTATGTGCATTACATCTTACAATAATATTATGTTTTGCTATTTAGTAAGAATTTTTTTTATAAGAAAAGCAAGAATTAATATATGGTAAAATTTTAAAGATTGATGTTATTTAATCTTATTTTTTAGTGGAAATCATGAATGGTGATGAATGTAAACAATTATAAAGATTTATTCTTGCAATTCTTCTCCTTAAATTTTCTTACTAAAAAACGTTTTCCTATGTTTATTGATATCTTGTATTTACATCTCTTTATATTTAATGTCACACATGGTACAATAAAATCAAGTCATGTGGCTTAATAAGCTGATGTTGGGTACTAAAATTAAGTTTTTTAAATCTGGAGGATTTGAATGCAAATATAAAAACTTCCATATGAATTGAAACAAAAAAACATTAATGGTATGGCTAAAATATATTCTCCGGTCCTTTTTATAATAAGAGTTTAATTGTTGTGCACTGTCAGTGTAAAGCTTTTTTACACATGCGTTCAATGATATGTTGTCATATCATTTAATGAATGTGACACATCATGTGTTTTTAAACACAATACATGATGTATTGGTATATTATTGGATGTATGTGTAAAATAACTTTAAATTCTTATAATAAATAAAAGTGAAAATATTTTTTGTTCTTTTTATAAAAAACTTTGACAATTTTTTAAATGTATTAGATGTTTAATTTCATTTATAATCTTATTTATTTTAAGAGGAAATATTAAAAGTAAGTAGATTAGTGGAATTGAGAGCGATTAAATAGAAATATATATTCATAAAATAAATATATATTTCCTTGATTTTAAATGATGATGATCAATTACAATGTATTTCCTTGATTTTAATGTTTTGAATTTTATAAAAAGGACAGAAAATATTTATACAATGCACAAAAATTAAGCTGTGTTATATCCATGCAGGATTTAAAGGATTTGCACCTCAACCCATGATGTGCTGGCCACGTCCTCGACATCTACCAAAGGCATCTAAACGCAAGCTTCTTCCAGAAAACTATGCTACATGTGTTTTGTTTTTTAAGCTGCCATTCAAATATATCCTTGGCTTTTCAGGAGTTGGTAAGTGTCTCCTCATATATATATATATATATATATATATATATATATATATATATATATATATATATATATAGTCAAATAGTTTAGTGGATAGAAATTTTACTCTTAAGTTGATCGAGGTTCGATAAGTGAGATAATCGAGGTTTGAACCTCATGCAACCTCTACAAATATAATGCAATGTCCTATATCAACTGTGTTAAAGAAGTCTCACATCGCTTGCGAGAAGACCTGAACAAGTGTTTATAAGTAAGAGGCAATCCTCACCTTACAAGCCGGTTTTGTGAGGATGAGTTAGGCCCAAAACTCAATTCTAAGATGGTATCAAAGTCTATCCACGATTCACTGGGCCACTTCGTCGGGCCGCCTGCAATCAAATTTTTGATTGGGCCCTCCACCTATCCGCGCAACAAGCTCAACTGTGCTGAGCGCGAGGGGGTGTGTTAAAGAAATCTCACATCGCTTGCGAGAAAGCCTGAACAAGTGTTTATAAGTAAGAGTCAATCATCACCTTACAAGCCGGTTTTGTGAGGATGAGTTAGGCCCAAAACTCTAAGAAACTGAAATATATCAAAATTAACATCTTGTGGGCTGTTATCGAACAATTTTATATAAATAATTCATATAATATAACGATGAATTTTATAAAAATTTATATTCTTTAAAATATTATTGAGACGTATATTCTTCAAAATTTTCATTATCTTGGTTGATATTGTTTTATGGATGTGTTCAAAGGGGTTGAAGAAATCAGAGAAATGAAGCAAAAGCATACATGGAGTGGTCAACTATTGAACATATTGACGGAGAACCCTTTTGTATTGTACAAGGATACTGGTGGCCAACCCACTGGAGATGTTAGTGAAACGGTTTTAAAGATTTCTGAAACAGTGATAAGTGAGACACCAATTTTGACTGCAGCAAGAAATGGCATAATTGAAATAGTGAATGAGCTTATAACAAAATTACCACATTCCATATATGAAGTTAACTCAGAAAACAAAAATGTATTACTTGTTGCAGTTGAGAACAGGAGAACCAATGTTGTTGAGGCATTAAGGAAAAGGCTTGAAGAGGATAATAAAAAGGCAATATTTGATAACTTAATCCAAGGGGTGGATAAGGAAGAGAACACTGTGTTACATTTAGCAGCTATAAGTGATCAAGATTGGAACATATCTGGTGCTGCTTTGAAAATCATGTGGCATTTCAAATGGTTTCAGGTATTTTTCTTTCTTTATATATACTATTATAAGCATGCATGGTTTAATGACTTACTATTTTAAATTTTGGACTTGGAGTCATTGTCTTTAAAGTGAAATCAATTTCAGTAGGGTTCATACTTCATATTATAGGGATAGGGACATGTTCTATTTATTGCATATCTTGAAAAGCTAACACCACATTGAAATATGCCATGAGATCTTTAGATAGAGTCCTTGTGTGCAGAATTTAGTGACTTGAGCAAGAAGTTACAACCATGAAAAGTCACCTCCATAAACATGTGTTGTGAATTCGATTAATATCAGACCAATAACCTTGATGTGTGGAGCAAATAAATTAAGCAACCAAACAAGCGAGAAGAACAATAATAATCGTGAACAAGAATAAACGGCAAAAAGTAAAAGACACAATAAGATTGTTTACCCAGTTCGACCAAAGTGACCTACTCTGAGGGAGAGAGCAGCTGTCCGTTCCACTATCAAATCAAGTTCTCAGTTACAAGAAATTCTCCAAAGAGATTACAAGAATTAGCCAATATCGATCCTAACTCCACCATTTGCCCGAATTTCTTCCCGTGACCAAGAAATTCAATGAAAAGTGTTTCCCAAGGTGATAGAATGTTTATCCCAACCCTAAAGTTTCCCAAGATGTTTCTCTATTAACCCTAGTCTGTATGTTGGCCTTAGAAACCCTAAAAATCTCTTAAAACATTTAGAAATCGCAAACAACATATTTATGTGCTCCCAACAAAACTTAACAAAGTTGCGCCTGGCGCCATGCCCTCTGCGCCTAGTCCATGGGCCAGAAAGGGAATCCTGTTTTCTGAATCATCTTTTCAGGGCAATTTCCAACAACGTGAATTCTGAAATATGCTTATTTTCAAATTACTTCCAAACATTTTCTCTTGTTAATTTATTTGATATAGCTTTACACTTATAACTTTACACAATGGAGCAGTATACTAAAGGACTAGTGCCAAAGGATTACACAGTTAGAGCCAACAAATCGGACAAAACAGCAGGAGAATTATTCAAGCAATCATATTCATCATTGATACAAGAAGGTAGTGCATGGTTCAAGGACACTTCTGAATCTTGCTCTGTAGTGGCAGCACTCCTTGCCGGTGTTTCCTTCGCTACATCAAGCACTATCCCAGGTGGCAACAATAGTGAAACAGGTAAACCAACATTGGAAGGAAAGCCTGCATTTGATGCATTTGCTTTGTCTTCAGTAATTGGCCTTAGTTTTTCTGTCACAGCACTCATACTGTTCCTTTCAATACTCACTTCTCGAAAAGAACCAAGAGATTTCAGACTTGATTTGCCAAGGAAACTTCTTTTGGGATTAAGTTTTCTTTTCTTATCCATTATTGCAATGATAACTGCCTTCTGCTCTGGCAATTACTTTGTACTTGACCATAAATTCAAGCACTTTGTGTTCTTCATTTATGCATACACTTGCTTCCCTGTAACTTTGTATGCAGTAGCACAACTTCCACTCTACACTGATCTTCTGAGAGGTATTGTAACCAAAGTGCCAGAGACAGGTGATAAGGGTGAAGACTTATAGAGGTGTCTGATGAACTGAAAATGTGTTTGGCTTGTTCAAATAATAACAGTAATTTGTGTGGTATTTTTTACTATGTTTGGAGTAATATATTTATATTTTTTTTGAATGGCAACAGTAATATATTTATATGTATAATGCATTTGGAATAGTATACTTATATGTATATTTTTTGGAGCAGTATACTTATATGTGTAATATTTGGAATAGCATATTTATATGTATGATGATGATGATGACAGATTGTGTTTTTTTAGTGAGGTTTTACTATTATGTGCAGTTCATAGATTAATTTAGCATTCACACCTGCATATTAGCTATAGACAATTTTAGTATTTCCTAGATTAGAAGAAAAGATAAAAATTTGCCTGTGGTCATGCTCTGTGTCAAATAACCGATTATCCCAAAAGTTTAAGATGTTAGAATAGGGCCACATCAATGGTTTTATATTATTTCTAACACGTCTCCTCACGCAAGAGCCCACTTGGGCTTGAAGCGTGGATAATGGATAGGTCGAGGGGAGCGGGGATCGAACTCTAGACCACTTAGTCATAGAGGGTCTGATAGCATGTCAAATAACCGATTATCCTAAAAGCTTAAACTGTTAGGATATGACCACATCAATGATTTTATATTATTTCTAACACTCTCGACCGCTCCAGTGAGTTTATGCCAGCGGAAAATAAAGGAAGTTTGGAATATTATTTTAAAATGCGCTGATTGTAACTGCCACCATAATTTCCACCACAAAGAGACGACGGATATAATCACTAACGGTGGTGGTGTGCACATATTAAATCTTTTTTGGAAGTTATTTTAAGTTTTAAATTTTAGAGTTCTTAATGTGTAAAGTATATCTCGGTTGTCTCAAAAGCATTACTTCTTTAAAATATTACCTCCTTTTCACCCTCTTGGTACTTTGAAAGTCTATTCCTAAGATTTTAATTTTTTATTTCACATTTGGGATAAATATATTTCAGGTCCTTATAAATATTCGAAGTTTTATTTTTAGTCCCTCGAAAATTTTTCTTCCAATATTAGTCCCCCAAAAATTATCAATTTTCATTTTTAGTCCCTACTTTTAAATCAACTCATGTGTAGACTTCAAATTTTTTTAATGAAACTTTTTATAAATGTTTAGAATATTATAACAATCTACTCCAAAAAAATTTAGAATTTTTTGAAAAAGCATAAGTTAAATATGAATTTTTGTATTTTTAGAGTTTAAAAATTTATATTTAATTCATGTTTTGTTAAAAAATTCTAATTTTTTTTGGAGTGGTTGTTAAAATATTCTACACTTTTTTGAAAAATTTCATTAAAAAATATGAAGTCTACACATGAGTTGATTTAAAAATAGGGACTAAAAATGAAAATTGATAATTTTTGGGGGACTAATATTGGATGAAAAATTTTCGAGGGACTAAAAACAAAACTTTAAATATTTATAGGGACTAGAAACATATTTATCCCTTCACATTTTGATGTTTACAGTCTTTGGAAATAGTCAGTGCTTTATTCCTTTCTTGATGATAGAGGTTGACACACTTTACTACTTTATTGCTTTATTCCTTTCTTCATATGATGGAAGTTGCACAAAACAAGCAAAGCATATAATGGAAATTGCACAAAACAAGTATCAAGCAAAAACAAACCGTGTAGTAGGTTTTCAACTCACAAAACAACAATCACTATCAGAGCTCAACTCATGGCAGAAATTGCAGTGTCTCTAGTTGTTGAGCTCCTAATTCCACTGTTAAGGGACGAAGCCAAGCTGTTTAAAGGCATTCACAAGGAGTTTGCAAACATTCAACGTGAACTTGAAATCATTCAACCACTCCTTAAGGATGCTGATAAAAGAGCTGGAGAAGACAACACTAGTGAAGAAGTCAAAACTTGGGTGAAGCAAGTTAGGGAAGTAGCTTTTCGCATAGAAGATATCATTGATGATTATTTGATCAAGGTGGTACCGCAGCCCCGTGATCATCCTGGGTGTGTAGCTTTACTTCGTTATAAGCTCAAATCTATCATCTCTCGCCGTCAAATGGCGTACGAGATTCAAGACATCCAGTCATCTGTTATTGAGATCTCAAAAAGAAGTAAAAGATGCCACTTCCAAAGTTCTCTTGAACAAGGATCTAGTAACTCTAGAGGAAGCCAGAATGCCAAATGGCATGACCCTCGATTGGCGGCTCTTTACATTGAGGAAGCTGAAGTTGTGGGCTTTGAAGTGCCAAGAAAAACATTGATTGATTGGATGGTAAAGGGGAGGGAAGAACGCACTGTTGTTTCCGTGGTGGGAATGGGAGGGCAAGGAAAAACAACTCTTGCCAAGAAAGTTTTTGACGACAAAGATATTATTGGACACTTTGATTGTCGTGTATGGATCACGGTGTCTCAATCATATAATGTTGAAGGATTGTTGAGGGACATGCTGCTAAAGTTTTACAAACAAAAAGGAGAAGTTCATCCTCAAAGTACTTATCAAATGGATCGAGCTTCATTGATTGATGAAGTCAGAAACTACTTGCAGGAAAAGAGGTATGTTGTTGTGTTTGATGATGTTTGGAATTTACATTTTTGGGATGATATTGAATTTGCTGTAATTGATAATAAAAATGGAAGTAAGATATTGATCACAACTAGGAACCTAGATGTTATTGTGCCTTGTAAAAGATCTTCTTTCATTGAAGTGCTTGAGTTAGAACCTTTAACCGAAGAACAATCTTTGAAGTTGTTCAATAAGAAAGCGTTTAGATTTGACTATGGTGGATGTTGTCCAAAGGAACTCATTGATATATCTTATGAAATTGTTAAAAAATGTAAGGGTTTACCACTAGCAATTGTTGTCATTGGTGGTCTTTTGTCTACAAGAGAGAAAAATGTGTTTGAGTGGCAGAGGTTTAGAGAAAATCTAAGTTTAGAACTAAAGAAAGATACACATCTAATTGAGATAAAAGAGATTTTGGCTTTAAGTTACAATGATTTGCCTTACTATCTCAAGCCATGCTTGTTGTATTTTGGAATATATCCAGAAGATTATGAAGTTAACTTGAAGAGAGTGATTCGACAGTGGATAGCTGAAGGATTTGTGGAGGAGGGAAGTGGAAAGATTTTGGAAGAAGTTGCAGAAGGATATTTAACAGAGTTGATTCATAGAAGCTTGGTACAAGTATCTTCGGTTAGAATTGATGGTAAAGTTAAAGGTTGTCGTGTTCATGATCTAATACGCAATATGATCCTTGAGAAAATTGAGGATTCAAATTTTTGCAAGCATATTAGTGAAGACGGACAATCATCCTTAAGTGGAATAACTCGGCGCCTAACAATACTAACCAGTTCCAATGATTTAATAGAGTCTATTGAAAGTTCACATATTCGATCACTGTTTTTTTTTTACAGTGACGAATCACTCATTTACTTTGCCAACAGCATCCCTACAAAATATAGGTTCTTGAAGGTTCTTGATTATGAATCAACTATATTGTTCAAAGTTCCTGAGAAATTGGGAAATTTGATCCACTTGAAGTATTTAAGCTTCAGACATGCAAAGGTAGGTGAACTCCCAAAATCCATTGGGATGCTCCAGAACCTAGAGACCTTAGATGTAAGGGATACAGATATCTTTGAGTTGCCAAAGGAGATTAGCAAGCTTAGAAAGCTAAGACATCTTATTGGCTACCATATGTCTTTGATTCAATTAAAGGATGGTATTGGAGAAATGACATCCCTACAAACGCTGCCTTTAGTTAATTTAGATTTAGATACAGATGGAATAAAGATTATTGAAGAGTTGGGAAAGCTGAAGCAGATAAGGGTGTTGGGAATGTATAATGTTTGTAGAGAACATGGAAGCATTCTATCTTCATCACTCAATGAAATGAAACATTTGGAGAAACTAGATGTTAGATCAAGTGATGAGGAGGAAGTCATTGATTTGCACTTGAATTCATCGCCAACTATGCTTCAAAATCTTACACTATATGTGAGGATACAAAACTTGCCAGAGTGGATTCCAAAGCTTGAAAATCTTGTTAAGTTGAGATTGATAATCTCCCATTTAACTAAAGATCCGATGGAATCACTAAAAAGTTTGAAACACTTGTTGTTCCTCGCTCTAGAGCATCGATCTTATGAAGGTTTACATTTGCACGTTGAAGCTGGAGGGTTTCAGAAACTAAAGGAATTGTTTGTTGGATATTTAGATGAACTGCAAGATATTATTATCGACGAAGGAGCACTGCCATCTCTGAAAAAGTTGAGTTTATTAGGACTCCACAGTTTGAAGAATATACCTACTGGCATCAAACACTTGGAGAAGCTTGAAGCTCTCCATATACGTGATATGCGAGTCGAATTTGTGGAGCACAATTCTACTGAGGATTGGATCATGGAGCATGTGCCACTTTTTGAAATTTATACCAAAGATGGGAATGTTATTCAAAACTCAAGGAGTTAGAAACCAAGCTGGAAAAAAAAGGTATGGTTTTTCTTCCTAAAACTCATTCTTGGTACTAATATAGTTACTGTTTTCCTCTATTATATATATGAGGTAACTTTGCTGTGTTTTTGTAGGTGTTGAGCTTCAACTTCAAGTGCAGTGGCAATTCAGATTCTACATAGAGAGTGATGTTCCTCGATAAAAAAAGTATATGTCTTGTCTTTCGTTAATCTTGGTGTTTGATTTGATATTTGAGTTGTTTGTATTTAGTGTGTATCATGTATGTAATGACATGTTATTATGAGAACTTTCTTTTCAAGAATTGTGAGACCTTTCCTTTCTGTTTTGGTGGAATAAAAATGAATTTTTATGTAATTTGGAATCTGTTTTTCTAGCTTATGTTTTACACATTGACAATTACACTTCTAAAAAATATTGAGCTTGTTTGGTTTGTTCAAATAATAACAACTACAGTTACTTGAGTGGTATTTACATGTATAATGTTCAGAATAGTACAATACATTTGGAATAGTATACTTTTATGTATAATTTCTGGAGCAGTATACTGTATACTTATGTGTGTAATGTTTGGAATAGTATAGTTATATGTATGATGATGTTGGATTGTGTTGTTTTATTAGTGCGATTTGCATGCAGTAGATTGAGGTTTACATCACCATACAATAGCTGAACCTACACACACGTACACAATCAATTCACTAGGCAGTTACAGCAGTTAGAAAGCACGGGAAAAGCAGTTAACTTCCGTTACAAATCAAAACTGTGCTAATAGAGCAGTATCGCTAAGCAAAGCTGCATTGCTGCTAAAATCTTAACAATTACCACTAAATTCATTAAACTACCGTGATGAACTTTCCATTTTTTATGTACAGTTTCGATAGAATAGACCGGAGATTATTCGAGAAGAGCGGTGTGGCCGTGGAAAAGTTTTACCGTGGCCCTACGATGGGTGCCAAATGTTCTTGCTAAGGTTGGTGAGGGGTAGCCTGCTAGCGAGGAACCAGAATTGGGGCCTCAATGTATGTTCTTTTTCTGTCATGAATGTCAAGAGGGGGTCTAAGTGGTATTTGAACTCCCTTGAGGGGGAGTTTAGTAGAGGTAGTGGGCGAGATCATCTCCCCCATGTTCTCCCTCAGTCCCTTGGCTTGTGTTGCCGAAGTCAAGCGGTCAACAAATATGTATTGGACCGCCGTTCTTGGGTTGGGCCTGGCCTTTGTCTTGAGGGAAGTTATAATGATACGCATAGAATTCCACTCATTTAGGAACCTCAAAGTCTTTCAACCATTTGGCCTAATAGTGTTTCTTTTGCTCCTGACTTGGGGGGTTGCTTTTTCTAGTTCCTCATCTTCATTTGGCTTCAATTCTTCATTATGGGTTGTGACCTTGGTGTTGATTAAGAAGGTTTTGTTGGACCATGAAATGGTTTAACATTGCAAACTTCAACAACATGAAAGAAAGATATATAGCAAATAAACCATTGTCCAAAGCAATTATTTTTAATGTCACACAAAATATAACATAAGATGAAATCACATACAATGGCCTTTTCAATTAATCAATCCTTTATTTGCTTGTTTTTGTGCATGGCTTTGATTCTCTCTTTAGGTGACACAAAAATTTCTATTGAGTTTCATCATATAAATCTATGAGGAGTGTTATTTTAACATCCAAAAAAGTTATCCCATGTAGACAATTAATTTTTTCTTTCTATGCATGTAAATCGAAGCAGACCAAAAATAATAAAAAATAGCAAAAAGGTGGCGGATCCCATGTTATATGGTTGGAAAGATTCTCTTCTCACTCCCCATGACTCTTTTTAACCCCCCAATATTCCAATTTTACCCCTGTACAAAAACTTCGGAACGTGTTTTCTGAAGTTTTTTTAGTTCAAATTTGTCGAAAATTTCGGAAAATACATTCTGAAGTTGATCTTCAAGGCAAAAAAACTTCGGAAAACGCGTTCTGAAGTTTAAAACTAGGGGTAAAAACGGAAATCCGGGGGGGAAAAGAGTCATGGCGGGTGGGAAGAGAAAATTTCATATGGTTGTTGGACAACTATTTGGTTGTCAAAATAACATTAGTGTAATCTATATAGTCTATAAGTATAAGATGACTGTGTTTAGGGTGCCAACATAGTTGAAATGTCTATTCCATCCTAATGTCTATATGCTCTTAATTTACCTAAAAAAGATTTAAACATAGATATTATCAAAAACATAGATATTCATTAATTGATATCCTTAAACTACACAAATATAAAACAGCTATATGGCAAAAAAAAACATGTGTCAAACCCACATTAACCTAGAGCAAAATCCTATGTGGACAAAAAGCCAAATTCTTTACTTCAATTGGGAAATGTTTTCAAATCTTCTTTCCCTCGTCTGAGGTGTTTCTTCGGCCCAGTCCAACAAAAGCCCAACCACAACCAAACATTTTTATTTTTGGCAAGGCAGAACACGTGACAGTGTTATGTCACTTTCAACACTATTATTCTTCTTCTTTTAGCAAAGTGTTGGAGCTCAAATAACAACTCAAATCACTAATTTGTGAAACATCCCTCTCTTCTTCTTTCCATCTCTCTATCACTATCACAATTCAAATTCAAAATTCAAACTCCACACATTCAATCTCCCACTCTCTCATCTTCTTTTCATCAAAATTTTAGTCACCATCTTCTCTTCTCCTCCTTCTGCGATTCTATTATCTTATCCTCCTCCTTCTTTTTTAATTTTCGCCATTCTCAAATAAAAATTCAATATTCACCTCAAAACCCTAATTTCTCTCTCCCTCTTCTTTCACCTTCTTCAACATTCCTTTCTCCTTGGTCTGTTTCTCTTCTTCATCTCCAACTAGGTAACAATTGTTTTTCTCTCTTTGTTTTCACTTTGTTAGTCATTAACTTCACGTAACAATAATTTCCAATTCGTCAATTCGCAGGTAATCCCTTTTTGTGGTTTATATGATTTCTCTAATTCAGTTCATTTGATGTTTTGAATGTTTTTATTCATCTCCTGTATTATTATATTATTTGTTCTTTGTTTCATATTGTTTCTATTTTATTGATAAATTTGGAATTTCATGATTTTCATGATCAGGGAGAGGAGATTTGGATTCAAAACAAATATTGGGTAATTTTCTGAACTTTAATTTGTATTTCAGTAGTAGTATTATTTTAACTAATGTTTGGTTTGTGGTGTATTATATATGGTTTTCTAACTTACTTATTGTTGCTTAGTTGTAGGTAATTTTAGTTTGTAAAAATAAACTGAATTTACATGAGTTTGACATAATAAATATATATAACATAGATTTTGAATTTTGAATATAAAACATCATAACTTTAACATTAATATAACAAAAAAAAAAAACATGATACTGATGGAAAATTTAATAGAATAGCCGTGGACCAAAGATACAAAATCATACCATATTAACATATTAGAGAAGATCATGCATGATGCGTACCTTTTAGGATTGTAGACAAGAGAGGAAGAGAAACGGTTAAAAGAATGATTCTACCTCTTACTGATGAGCGGTTAAAGTCTCTGTATTCAAGGTATGTATTAACTTGATGGGAGGATCAATATATACTCATCAGTGGAGATATGACCTCTCAACAGGCTTATTATGAAAAACAGTTCAACTCATCACGAATAATTGATTATTATCAATCCATGATTGATTAATTAAATAATTAATCCAGCAAATACTATACTCTCTCCGGTTTCGAATAAAACATGTATCTAAACCACTTTTCGTATATATAATGAACCTAAAAAATTGTTGTTTTTTTTATTTAAATTCAAAATTGGATTAGTGTTTATTAAAATTCCTTCTATGTATATTTGGGCCATGCTACGAAATCCAAAAATAGAAAATTTTATGTTAGATGGTTTTCTTTTTACATTATAAAAGAATTATTTTTGTGTTAAATATTTTACTTTATTTACTATGCATTTCTAATAGTTTTTTAATCTTTAAATTAGATTTGTTAATTTAATTATTTTAAAATTATTATATAACATGTAAACAATTTTTTAATATTTTTTTACAACACTAATTTAGTAATGTTTTTATTTTATTTTTTAAAAGTAAATTTCAAATTTTAATTTTAATTAAAAAACATTGAATGTAAATAAAAAGTTTATTAAAATAATATAGATTTACATTTTAATAATAAAAAAATATAACAAATTAAGTAATCATTAATGATAGTTATTAATGTCATTTATTAATGCTAATGGTAATAGTTTCCTTAAAAAATTTCAATATGAATTAGTAATCATTAATGATAATCATTAATAATAATAATAATAATAATAATAATAATAATAATAATAATAATAATAATAATAATAATAAGGAAAATGCTAACATGTGCCCCAAGGGCACATGATAAGGTGAATTTAATTAGTTAATATTTAACTTTAATTAATTAATATCTCATTAAATCCCCACTTCATCTTAATTGATATTAAAACATAATCTTCTACATTAATTAACCAATTAAAACATAATCATCTCTTTTTATTTTATATACATCAGATTTTTTTCTTAAAACATAATCATCTTCGTAATTTGCATGTCAGTGGAATTTGTTAAAACATAAGAATTTTTTTCTTTCGTTACATGTGCCCAATTTAAATTCAATTCTTCGGTCAAAAGTTTAGGTGCAGTTTTTTATTTAAGTTTTTTATTTTTTCGAATTAATTATACATTTAAGTTTTTTTTTTTTTTTTTTGTCTCAGTGAATATGACTGAGTATTATAGTATAATGTTGTGATGATAACAATGTTAATGTTATTTTAATTTTTGAATATTGCTAATATTTTAGTGTTAATTAATGCAGCTGTATCTTTTAATTAATGGTATCCATATCTTTTAATTATTTAGGATCTTATCACTTAATTAGGAAAATAAATAATGCTACTTTTAAAGTAAATTAAGTGAGATATTACCTAATTAAATACACCTTATCATGTGCCCTTAGGGCACATGTTAGCGGAACCCTAATAATAAAAGTTTCCTTAAAAAAATTTAATATGGATAAGAATTCCTAGATATAAAATATAAAATAATACATTAAGTTTGTTTAGTTAAAAAAAAAAATCCAAGGCACAAAACAAATTTAACACAATATTTCTTTTTTCTATTTAAACCTCCCACTAATTATCTAACTCTCCTTAAAAATCTGTTTTTGTTCTCTTCTTACACTCTTGTTTCTCCGCAATGTGTTTCTTTCTTCGAACTTTCTTCTTCTTGTCTCTTCTCTTCCTTCTCTTCTTCTCCTCTGTTTCTTCTCACGGTGGAGGCAATGACGGCGACACCAATGCTGACTCCGACACTGCAACCACTAACAACCTACGATCAAAATCATTAATCCTTGCAAAAATTTGGTGCTTACTGTTGATCTTTTTAGCTACTTTCATTGCTGGTATTTCACCTTATGCATTGAGATGGAATGAAGGGTTTTTGATTCTAGGGACACAGTTTGCTGGTGGAGTGTTTCTAGGAACTGCTTTGATGCATTTTCTTAGTGATGCAAATGAAACTTTTAGTGATTTGACTGAAAAAGAGTACCCTTTTGCTTTCATGTTGGCTTGTGCTGGTTATTTGATTACTATGCTTGCTGATTGTGTTATTTCTTCTCTTTTGGAAAAGCCTCATGGTGCTGCTGATGTTGAAGTTCAAGGTTGGTGTTTGCTAAATTAAATTAGTATTACTTTTTTTTAACATGACTATTTGAATTGTCTTATTTGAACTTATGTACTTGTATATAAGCACTTGTGTGAGTTTTTTGGAAGGACTTGTGAAAACACCTTATGACATGTTTAAAAGTTGTTTTCAGTTCATTTCCATAAGTTCTCAATGATAACTTATGAAAATACTAGCTTATAGTTTCTATGAAAATAGTTTGACTTCATTTTATTTTAATTATGAAATAGATTATAAATTTATAATAAGCACTTATATGTGATATTATGATTATGATAAGTGTTTGTGTGTCTAAGGTGTGCAAATTAAGTTGTTTATCGAAAGATGACATTATTATATTTTTTTTTTGGTAAAGGAAGCTAAAAGGAAAGAAAAAAAAAAAAGGAAAAAAAAAACTATTCATGGAGAAAAAAGCGTATATTTATAAGCTATATTTTTAGCAAAAAAAATAAAATAATAATATCAATTTTTTTGTATAAAATATTAGTTGTTTCAATAAGTTCTACCAAACCATCTCAAAAGTTCTTATGATTGGTAGATAAGTTCAAATAAGTCGTTCTAAATATGTGGTTTGTGTTTTATGTATAAAGTGATTATGGGGGTTTTATTTTAGTATTTTAGACTTTAGATTGGATGAAGATCGGACGGTCCATATATATACACGTACTTTGGTATATCTTTGAAATAAAATATATGAAACTGAATTTGAATATTTCCTTCAGGTTCACCTTGTCTAACACAAACCTACTTTATTTTTTGGTGCAAGTTGCAGGGGCAGACAAAGGAAGGAGCAATGATGTTACTTCTCAGTCAAAATATCAGGTTACATATTTGTAGCTTCATACAAAGTTAAAAAAAATCTGAATAAAGTCATAAGTTTTATCCTTGTCATCACTTATTGAATTATAGTTTGTGTTTTCTATGCTAACAGGGTTCTTCTGACACCAATGATCATGTATGTAGTACTTCACTTGGAGATAATGTATACGTATTTATTTATGTATACATAATCGCCCTTTGTGCTCATTCAGTTTTCGAGGGTTTAGCAATCGGAATTTCTGAGACACAAGCAGATGCTTGGAAAGCTTTATGGACAATCTGTTTGCACAAGATATTTGCAGCCATTGCTATGGCCATTGCGCTCCTTCGGATGGTTCCTAATCGATCTCTACTATCAGTTGCAGCCTATGCTTTCGCCTTTGCAATCTCAAGTCCAATTGGTGTCGCCATTGGGATTGTATTAGATTCCACAACAGAAGGCCACGCCGTTGATTGGACTTTCGCTATATCTATGGGTTTAGCTTGTGGTGTGTTTATTTATGTATCAATAAACCATCTATTTGCAAAGGGTTATGTGGCTGAAAAACATACAAAGGTTGATTCAGCTTATATGAAATTTCTTGCAGTGTCCTTGGGAATAGGAGTTATAGCTGTTGTTATGATATGGGATACCTAAGATGCTTCATAAATAAGTGACATAATAGTTTTAATTAATAGTAGCTTGTTTCTACAATAAATTTTCTTAGTCTTTACTTTTTAGTTGTTTATTATGCAGTGTGTGTTTGAAGTCCTAGCACCAAATTTTGTGCATGTGTTTCTTGTATCATATGTGAATGATTATTCATAAGAGTACAACTGGTTTGAAATTTAAGTGTCACATGAATAACAATCATATCCTTTAATATACGAAGAAAGAAATTTACAGCGTGTTTGGTCGTGGCAAGAATGGCAATCTGGTGTCCCGCCCGAGTTCCTCGTTAGTCATTACCATGGTTTTCAGAAGCTAAAATGTAGAGAGTTCGAGCAACATAGGTTGTGAGGGCGACTATCTATTGTTCTAAACATGTGCTTAAAGAATGTAACTCATTATTTAGATTTCATAATAGTTGATCAGAAGTATTTATGACGATTTTATATTCATAATACAAACTATTACATAATGTAAAAGAGGAAATCCCTTAACAAGAAAGTTATAAGAACTGTTATGGGCAATAAGTGAACAAACTTGTCACAATTTTTTTTAATGAACTAAAAGCGTTTTACTTGTTGGAGTCTGCTTTTTCTTATACACTTGATTGCTTATGTGGCTTAAGCATCACAATTTGATGTTTGATTTTTATTTGATGCTTCTATTATGTATTTATGTTATTTGTATCCGTTATTTTTGGATCGGATTCTCTCCCTTTAATGGAGAGTCTAGTCAAATCTGGACCATTCATTAAATTTTAACATGATTTTCAATAATAATAATAATAATAATAATAATAATGATCTAAACAATAATCTCTTCCGTGTGATTGTCACGGGAGACAATCTGTTTCCATCATTTTGTAACTTTTTTTTTATAAGTGAAGATTCTCTAATTTGCTATGAGATTTTTGCATATCAATGTCTCTGCAACTACCAACTTCCTATTATATATTTGAATTTTTTACCCAATTGAAACTTCCTCCTTTACCAGTAAATTTCGTGGGAATCGACTTGGAAGGCTCTGCCAACCGAATGAACCGATTGTAAGCGACTTGGTCGGTGTCTTTGTGAAAGAGACATATTTATAAATTTTACTTCACAATGATTCTAATTCGCTATGCTCCATTTATCGATGTCTATTAATCCTACATTAGCATTAGGAATGACACAAAAGTTATCAATGACCGAATTTATTCAATTCGATTTTGGTGTTAAAAATTTGTGTAGGACTCAACTCAAATCAAATACAATTAAATTGTTTGGATATTTAATTTGGGTCATGCTAACTAATGCCTCGGGGCATTAGTTAAAGATACCAAAAAGAGAAAATTATGCATAAAAAACAACACTATTTATATTTTTAAATTTTAAAAGGTTGACTGCACAAATTTCAAAAAAAAATTACTATATTTGTTTTCTTAACTAGTGTCTGAAGGCACTAGTTAGCATTTTTCATTTAAATTTAGTGAAATTGAAATCTTGTTTATAAAATTAAAATATAACTTTATATTATTATTTTTTAAATCCAACAATTTTATTTTAATTCACTTTAATTTAGATTCCATGAGGGAAAAAATGATTTAATTATTAAAATTAGTTAATTAATAACTAGAAAACGACACCGTACAGTGAGAAAACACGAAACCTTGGCAAACCATAAACCCTAACATCAGAGCTTTTCTTCTTCCTCTCTGCGAACCGGAAATGGCTTCACGAAAGCTCTTCTCTTCGCTACTCCGTTCACCTCTCACTCGCTCTCCGCCGGAATTTCATTTTCCGACCTACATCCGCCAAATCTCTTTCTCCAACCTCACTTCTCTTTCTCCGAGCCCCGTAAGCACTTTCGCTTCATTTCAATTTTAGTTATTAATTTATAGTTATAGATCGTATGATCCTGAACTGTGATTGGAAGATTATTGATCATCATAACACACATTGCAATTATATGCTTTCTCTGTTTTCTTCTTTTCTTGTTGCTTATGCATCATGAATCATGATTGAATGAGTAATTGAATTGAATATGATATAAATAGTTAGATTAAGTTCGTTCACGTGCTGCGTTATTTTTTATTTGGATTAATTAACTTATTTGAGCTTATGTAGTGGCATAATCGATTGTAACGCTATTTGTGAGAGCTTATGGAAACAACATATGGCATGTACATTCTGTGTTTTTAGCTGATTTACATAAGTTGTTTTGGATAGCTTATAGCTTATGTCATTATCTGGAAACATTTTGAGCTTATGCGAAATAGCTTATGCAAATAAATAAGATTTTATGTATTATTATAAGTTTTTCAAGGTAGTTTATGAAAAAACATCTTATAAAAATTCAATTTTTGTTAATAGAAACTTATGAATTAACATAAACAGTTTATTTATTTGCATAAGCTATTTTTATAAGCTCAAAAATAAGTCAATTCCAAACGGGCCAATATTATGTAAACACTTGTACGATAAGTGCTTATGCTATAAGTGTTTGATTAAGTTGTTTATCCATGTTTGGGGAATCAACTTAATTAAACACATAGAATAAAGGGAACTGTCTGGTAAGGGTGTGAAGTTGGTTTTGAGAGATGTTTTTGTTAAAGACAGAGGTTTCCCAAGTGTTTTAATGGCTTTCAATCTGTTAAGTATGGGGTGTTTGTTAAAATCGTAAAGTTGAGGAATAGCATAATAAGCTTTAGTTTGGGTGAACTCAGTGACGGCCACATGGTGACGAGTTGTTGTCTTTTGAGCACACTGAAAACAAGTGCAGGGAGGTGTATGTTTGGCATCAGTCAATTTGTGTACGTATCAGATGGAAAGGTGTATGAATGGAGTATAATTAGTGGTATTAAGTGGTTCTACAAGTAATTTATGATCATCAATGAGGATGAGAGTCCGTTGTATCAACTATCAAGTTACAAACTTAAGTGTGATGCGATTTATGCATGGTAGTGGTACTTGAGCGTACAGTGGGACTGGTTATCTGATAAGGATGGTTATTAACGAGGAAAATAATATGGAATGGATCCAATATTATTAAAGGAAGTAAAGCAAAGTAGTTGACCATAACATATCATGTTCTAGTTGGAGTTAAGAGGATCCTAGATTTATTGAAGTTCCGCAGTTCGGATTCCATGACAGGGGGTCCAATGTTTGTGTTTGAGATAAAATGTTTTGGTGCTTAATTTTGTTTAGATATTGGTTGTATCTCTGATATAGTTATTGGTGTAATGTATGTTCTTGGGGCTATATTATGCTCATTGTACTGAATCTGTAATCTTTTGTCCTTATTTCTGCACACCTTGTGCTTATGTTAGTGTTTTTCTCAATATATGTTTCCTTTAAAAAAAAAACCTAAACATGGATAACTTTTAAGGTGCTTATTGCTTTTGTCACAATTTCACGTGTAGGTTACAGCGTCTCCTCAGACAAATGTATTCTCTAGAGTTGAGTCTGGTAATGGTTTGACTAGATTAGCTTCATTTCAACATGGTTCTATGCGTGTCCCTCATTTCCATAGCAAGTTTATGTCTACCGAGACAAATTCTGTTGATTCTTCTTCTGAAAATAGTTCCTTACTAGAACCTGAAGTGCCCCGTCCCATCAAATTTAAGAGATTAGATAAAACCGCAAGGCACATTATGCAGGCATGTGACTTCACTCTGTTGGTTTAAATAAGGATTTGTTTTGTTTAATCATTTGTAATAATTGTTTGTATTTATTTATATCCTTTAGATTTTAGACAAGGAAGCAGTGGAGGAGGTGAAAGAACAGAGAGGGGTACCTGATATAAAGCCTGGCTATATTGTGCAGCTCAAAGTGGTATGCAAATTTGTTTTTGAAGATGTATTCGTACTTGTGCTTTGTGCGGCTTTTGTTCATAAGAATGATACTATCTTTTGTTTATTGTTATGTCTGATATCATAGGAAGTTCCGGAAAACAAGAGGCGTGTTTCTATTATAAAAGGGATTGTTATTGCAAGGCGTAACTGCGGACTCCATACTACATTCAGACTTAGAAGGATGGTAGCTGGGGTTGGGATTGAGTCTCTATTCCCACTGTAAGTATTACCTTCCATATTTTATGTATATCTGCTTGTAACCGCAGCTTGGCCGGAGTTTGTAGAACTGGGTTATCATATCTTTTATCTGCTTGTATCCGTGCTATTTTGAACTGGTAAAACATAATCCTGCAATTCATGGTAACTGGTAAAAAAATTGCTTCCTGAGAACCTGATGATGCAAGGGTGATGATGGTTATTTGAATTCTAGTCACGAGGTCATTGTTTATGCTTTTTTAAAGCACTTTTGAGCTTACCAAAAACTTATTGAAACACACCTTATGTTACTTAAGAAAAATCTTAATATTATTGGAATATGAATTTAATGTGATTTGTGTTGTGTGTGCATGGAATCTAATTCAATGTGTTATGTGTTGTGATATGATCTTATTTAAAGTTGATTGTGCTTGAAGTTGTATTACATAAAGGTTGATTCTTATGGGATATATGTGACAGGTATTCACCTAACATAAAGGAGATAAAGGTGCTGGACAAGAAGAAAGTAAGAAGAGCCAAACTCTACTACCTGAGGGATAAAATGAATGCACTTAGATAAAAAACTAACACTAATCTTTATCATGTGGCAAAGTTTTTGTGATTAATAATTTATACTCAGTATCTCCATTTGTATTCACATGCATTCTCCTGTTTTGTTGTCAATTAAGATTCTTTATTTCAATATGGCTTATGAACACCCAAAGTTGTACATTTTCATTCTTCTCTTTTGGAAAGGTAATGTGTGAGAAATCATAATATGACGAATTCATGTTAAATGTTCTCAAAGGCATGCTATGAATCTATGATTACTTTCCCTGCTGCAATGGAACTGTATAAAACTGGAATGGTATTGCAATGACAAAAAAAATAGCGAATAATTGATAAGTTAGTTTATAGCCGTTGATAGCGAATATTTATAAACATATCTTCATCTTTTTTTTTTACCTCATTTGATATTTATAAACAAGTTCATTTGCTAATTTTATCAAAACACTATAAATTCAATCGCTTATTCAGCTTATAATATGAAATGAAATGCAAAAAAATGTTGTATTCTTGTATTTTTTTTTTTATCATTGTATATTTTTTTCTATTTAAATTTATGTACGTGTGTGATATTAATATAAAAAATCTATAAAGTTTTTATTTTTTTTTTTCTTAAATTTGTAAGGATGATTTCTTCCATTTTTAAAAATATCAACCCTATTGAACAGTATCAAATGAATTTGTTTTTCATCTGTTTGATTAGGATGATTGCATAATTTGGATCATCGTATCAAACTACTTTTTAATTGAATGAAGTCGTATTAAACAGTGTTTTTGGAACATTCGTTAAACATATCAAAATAAGAAATCAAAGATAATATTAATGTTGAAAAAGTAATTTTTAGCATTTTCTTAAGTTTTGGTGAGAAAGAATACCAATAATTTGAGAGAGGATAGAAAAGTTGATAGCTAATTGGGAAAAAGACAGCAAATTGAATTTGAATTATATGCTAAATTTGGTAAAATCGAACTAGCCAATAAATATAACATGATTCGCATAAATATATTTGAATATTAGTTATTAATAATGAATTTATCTAAATAGTAATTTTGGTAACTATGTATTGAGAAATTTTAGTAAAGAGGAGGAGAGTACTTACTTTGCCCAACATGTATTTCAACCTATAAGACAAAATGAATGCTTTAATAGATATAAAAACAAGGGTTCCGGTGCTTATGTGTCATTGGTTTAGGAAACTAAAAATAAAAAATTTCAAATTGAAAATAACACTTTTTAGTATTTTAAGGAGTTGACCGCATAAACTCCAATGTCATATGACTATATTTATTTCCTTAAATAGTGCTTCGAAGACATCGTTTAACATTTTTCTAAAAATGAAATACACTTTTTAAAAGTATTTTCAACCGGTGCTTTAAAAATTGATATGATCATATAATTGCCCAATTGCTGAATTATAAGTTGAACCACATAAACAAATCAAATTGGATGATCCGTTCACCTCTATAAAATTATACATAGATATTAAATTCGATTGAATTAGATGACACAACCTATAAAAATAATTTAGAAAACTATAGAAAGTTTAAAAAATTGTCGGGCAAGATAATTTTATTTATTTTTTATCAAGTAGTTCAGTGATTATAATTTCACACGAATAAGTAGAATTTTCGAGATTTGAAATTCAACTCATACATAAAAGTAGCAAATAATTTTGCAGATATAGACAAATAAGCAAATGACTTAAAAACAGCCAATACCCAATCAAAACATTGATGTATTAACCCGGTTCGGTTCATTGAACCTTTCGACATAGGTTATTACCGGTTTAAATGCATGCTCGGTCAATCACGTAGCTGAACCCCTATAACCACCGGTTCACGGTTAGACCGGTCCGACCACAAGTGACATTCAAAATCCCCCCAATCTCGCGCGTTCTTAATTCGGAAACATCAAAATCAAATCAAAAGGTTTTTTTTTTCGCCGTCGTCGTTTCGATGTTTCCCCTTCTTCTCCAATCGCGCTTCAAATTCTCTCCAATCTTCAACAATCCCTAATCCCCATTATCAAATTCTTCAATTCCCCACACTTAATTCTCCCGATTCTCATTCAATCGATATACTATTCTACATTTCTAAACTTTAGGGTTTGTGAAAATGAACTCAGGTAACCTACACAAAGTTTGGGAAATCAGAGCTCTTAAGAGGAAGCCAGGGACAGAACAAGCTCACAAGATGTTGGAGAAGATCGCGAAACAGGTTCAGCCTATTATGCACAAACACAAATGGAGGGTCAAAGTTCTCTCTGAATTCTAGTAATTCATCGTTTTCTCTATGCATTTCACTTTCTTTTTGTGTTTACTTTAATGGGTACTGTAAGAAATAACGTTAGGGAGAGAAAAGTTTTCAACTTGGAGTGAAAACCACAGTTCTTAATTTATTTGTATAGTTTAGTTCATGTATTGAAATTCGATTGAGTTCATATGTTGTTATAAATAAGGACAACAAAGGTTACATTATTGTTGAACTAAAAGTGTGTTTGGTTCTACGGTGGTGAAACTGATTTTGAATTTTGATTCAATTGATTTTTGTTAAAATTGAGTTTAAGATAAAATGATGTATATTTTGATACATTCATATGAAACTGAGTTGAACAATAGATTTGTGTAAAAACCATGTTTGGAGGAAAAAGCTACTGATCATAGTTTCAAGTAAGAATAAACTCTAGGGGTATAATCAATTCTAATCAAGAACTCGAGAACATGTTAAAATCAATTTTAGTGTGCTTCAGAGTTACTATTGTCTCTCCCAAAAGTTAATCTAAACGTGCACTAAAACTCGTTCATAGGCTCAGACCATCTTTGATATTTTACTGTGATTTTAGTTTATAATAATAAAAACTGTGAAAGAATGGCCAAAGAGTGTTGGTGATTGTATCGCAAATTGTGTTTCCCTATGGGCAAAGAGTGTTGGTGATTGTATCCCAAATTGTGTTTCCCTATGGGCAAAGAGTGTTGATCATATTTTGTTTTGAATATCCTGTGATATATGACCGAAAAACATGTTTTCATGATTGTAGCCCAAGCAATCCGGCTCTTTTGGGGTTGAATGTTGGAGCTGGTATAGAAGTGAAGTTGAGGCTACGGAGGCCAAACAGGGATTCAGACTTTTATCCTTTTGATCAAGTTTTAGATACGATGCTTCATGAGCTTTGCCATAATGCACACGGTCCTCATAATGCTAACTTCTACAAGCTCTGGGATGAACTTAGAAAGGTCCATTTTCTCCCTTAACTCTTATTGCAAAATGGCCATATTAGATTTCTTGCCTTTTGAATGCAAACATTTTTCTTCAGACACTTCCCTGGGGGATTGTATGCGGGCTTCGTTTGTCATATTTCGTTTTTTCAATTGTATTTTTTATCCACTATTTTTCTGGTTTAGGTCTGTTGTTTTTCATTTTCTTGCTACACTGAAATATTGTAGCCACCAATTTCATTTACAGGGTTATGATCTAAGTATAAAACTCTTGAAGCTCCAAAATTGTTTATTCTAATTGATTTTTCTTATTCACTACTATTTTTCTTGTTTAAGTCTTGTGTTTCTCTTTTTCTTGCTACAATGAACTTATTTATCCACTAAGAGTCCTAAAAAGAAACAAATAAAAGAATAGATGGGTTGAACTTTATTTTGCTTGCAACTTCTAGCTGTCAGTCAATATAGAAAATGCAGATTGCTAACAAGACACTTATATAACCCTGAACATTTCACATTCTATTTTGAGTAATTGGATTTACTTTTATTGGCAAAACATCTTACTATAGGACAACTTTCAGTAGATTGCTTATGATTTTTCTTAGGACTTGTTTACAGCTGTCAAATCTAAAGAACTGCTTATGTTGTTCCTCTATCCATGTTACAGGAATGTGAAGAGTTGTTGGCTAAGGGGATAACTGGCTCTGGGGAGGGGTTTGACCTCCCAGGAAAGCGCTTGGGTGGTTATTCTCGTCAACCTCCACTCTCATCTCTACGTAAAACTGCACTCGCAGCTGCCCAAAAGAGATCACAATTGGGATCTCTTCTTCCATCTGGACTTAATCGTATTGGTGGTGATAGTTTCATAATGAAGGCACTTAGTCCAGGACAAGCTGCTGCAATGGCTGCAGAAAGAAGATTACAGGATGACTTATGGTGTGGTTCTCAATCTTGTGACCCTTCCGACCATGAAGATGTTAACAATGACTCTTCTGAAAACCTTATAAATAAGCAGAAAAATGTGGGAAGCTCGAGACCAGCAGACAATAATACTCTCGCTATGGATCCGACATCTCGGAAAAGAAGTCGTGACAAGGATTCAAGTTTACCATTTCATTCATCTAGTAATTCTAAATTTGTTGATTTGACAATGGATACACCAAAAAAGGAACGTGTCAATGAACATCAGAGTGGGTCTCATCGAAGAAGTTTTGGATTAGATTCTCAATCGAATACTCATGCAGGATCTACTTCTGCAAATTTATCAAGTTCATCTAGGTCACTATCTGGTGATAATAGAACACTTCATTATGAAGAACCTGCATTGTGGCAGTGTCTGACGTGCACTCTTTTAAATAAAGTAAGCATGCAACTATACCGTGTTACTAAGTATATTAAATTAGGTTTTATTATTTTGTTCTTGAAATAGTTGCGTGGCTTTATTCTTTCTGAAGAATATAATTAACACTACATATGGTCTTCATACTTCCTTTTTTAATGCATGTGAATTGTGCCTGATTGATGCAGTCATTAGCCCCTATATGTGAATTGTGTGGCACGCAACAGCAGAAAGATGTTACTACAAAGCACAATACTTGGTCTTGTAAATTCTGTACGTTGGAAAACAGTGCAAAGTTGGAGAGATGCTCAGCCTGTGACGAGTGGAGATACTCTAATGGCCCCAACCTTGGTCCTTGACATAATCATGTCATTTGCTTCATGGGTAAATATAGTTCAATTTTGGCTTTGGTCTACACAAAGTTGTGCATAGCCATCAATTTTTGGCATCCTTGTTTTTATTTTCTGTATGCCTGTGATGAACTTAGAAATTTTGGCATGGTGTACCTTATTTTATCTATAAAAAAAATGTCAAAATTTGACTTTGATAAGCAACTGTTTGATATTTATTTTTCCCCATGGCGAAGAACAGTTGCATATAGTTAACAGGTTGAGTTCTTTAAAATTAAGCAATGCTACTTTTATAAAGAACAGTTGCATAGAAATAAAAAGTTGTTTTTTTATCTTGTAATCAACTAACCTTTAGATTAAAAAGTTTGAAATGCTGAGTTGCTTAAAATCTGCCATTAGAAATTCTCTAACTGTCTGAGTTCAAGCCTTTTGGCATTTCTTGTGATATCCACCAATATTTGGTACTTTTTAGAAAGGCGAATTTGTCTAAATATAAGTAAGTAGATAATAATCAATTAATCAAGAAGAAAAGTGGCAATAAAGGGTGCGAATGCTAAAATAATCTACAAGCTTTAAGCATTGACAGAGCACATAATAATAGAATCTCACTAAAAAACACAATCCAACATCATACATATAAATATACTATTCCAAACATTATACATGTAATGTAAGTATACTGCTCCAAACATAGGTAATAGTAATACCACTCAAGTCATTGTTGTTATTATTTAAACAATCAAACACATTTTTGATTCATCATACACTTTATAAATCCTCTCCCTTATCACTTGTCTTCGGCACTTTGGTTACAAGACCTCTCAAAAGATCAATGTAGAGTGGAAGTTGTGCTATTGCATACAAAGTCACAGGGAAGCAAGTGACTGAATAAATGAGGAACACAACGTGCTTGAATTTTTGGTCAATCAGAAAGAAATGGCCAGAGCAGAAAGCGGTGAACATTGCAACAATGGACAAGAAAAGAGAACTTAATCCCAAAAGAAGTTTCCTTGGCAAATCAATTCTGAAATCTTTGGGTTCTTTTCGAGAAGTGAGTATAGAAAGGAACATTATGAGTGCAGTGACAGAGAAACAAAGGCCAATTACTGAAGACAAAGCAAATGCATCAAATGCAGGCCTTCCTTCCAATGCTGGCTCTCCTGTTTCACTTCTGTTGCCACCTGGGACAGTGCTTGATGTAGCGAAGGAAACACCGGCAAGGAGTGCTGCCACTACAGAGCAAGATTCAGAAGTGTCCTTGAGCCATTCACTCCCTTCTTTTACCAGTGATTCATATGATTTCTTGAATAATTCTCCTGCTGTTTGGTCCAATCTGTTCGTTCTAACTGTGAAATGCTCTGGCACTAGTCCTTTGGTATACTGCTCCATGTTGCAAAATTATAGGGTTAAAGTATATCAAATTAACAACAGAAATTTTATCAATGAAATCATTTCAATTTTCAAAGTGAGACTCATTAAATAAGATGCAATATTTTGGGTGCGTTTTGAAGAGTTTATCTGAGCTTATTTTGTATAAGTCTTTGGAAGTACTTTGAAAATAATTTATGATACATCATGCTTATATGAAGAAAGAAAGAAAAAAAATACCAGAAACCATTTGATATGCCACATCATTTGCAAAGCAGCTCCAGCAATGTGCCAATCTCGATCACTTTTTTTTCTAGCTGCTAAATGTAACACAGTGTTCTCTTCCTTATCCACTCCTTGGATTAAGCTATCAAATATTGCCTTTTTATTACACTCTTCAAACCGTTTCCTTAATGCCTCAACAACTATGGTTCTCCTGCTCTCAACTGCTACAAGTAATACATTTTTATTTTCCAAATTAACTTCATATATGGAACTTGGTATTTTTGTTATAAGCTCATTCACTATTTCAATTATGCCATTTCTAGCAGCAGTCAAAATTGCTGTCTCACTTTTCAGTGTTTCAGAAATCTGTGGCTCCTCAATGTTGTTATCTCCTGCGAGTTTCAACTCGTCGGTTAAAATAATATGTACAGAATCCAGAAATATTTTGCAGTAGGAGCAAGAGAACATGTATATTGACCTAAATAAGTCTCGAGAAAACTATGTTATACCCTTTTTTAACCGTGCATGTTCATATTTCTCATCTAAGTTTTACATTTGCAGAACTGCAAAGAGACCACTTAAATCGTTACCTTTATTTGGATTGTAAGCAACCACGAAATCCGTTCCACTCACTTCTCGAGTTGGTTTGGCGCCGGTTCCCAAGTATGATTCATAAGGGTTCTCCATCAATTTCTTCAATAGTTGACCACTCCATTTATGTTTTTGCTTTAGCT
Organism: Trifolium fragiferum; assembly: GCA_954870985.1. NCBI lineage: Eukaryota > Viridiplantae > Streptophyta > Magnoliopsida > Fabales > Fabaceae > Trifolium > Trifolium fragiferum. Next base: position 9,384,581 of record OX940794.1, read on the forward strand.
TTGTAATTTCTTCAACCCCTTTGTAATTTTGAACACAACGAAGATAGTCAAAACAAATTAAGCTTTGAATATGTGCACGCGCGGCGCGCATGCAGGTGTAGTATAGTAAAACAAAACATTATATAATTAGGATGGATGAGACATTTACCTACTCCTGAAAGGCCAAGGATATAGATGTATGCAAACTTCAAAAACCAAATACATGTAGCATAGTTTTCCGGAAGAAGCTTCTGTTCAGATGGCATTGATATATTAGGATGTTGATGATGTGGCAACACTTTGTGTTTCTCTCCCATATTTTTAGATTCTGCAATTTAACAACATTGCTAATTTTTGTGTACACACATATAACGTTTAAATATGATTTTAGTCCATATAATTATAGTATTTTTTGTTTTAATCCATGAAAGGTTTTTTATTTGGATTCTGACCTCCATGATGAAAATTTGTTTTTTAGTATCCGACGATGTTAGCTTATTGAGCCACGTGACTTAGTGTATGTTTGGTATCACGGTGATATGTCAGAATTACGATGACCCACCGTGATTTTGCAGAAGCTATATATAGTGTGACTTCTGCAAAATCACGGTGAATTATTATGATTTTGACATACCCACCGTAATACGAAACATAGACTTAATTTTATTGGGTCACACATTATTGTAAGATACTAAGATGTAATGCACATACCATATGCAGGATAAGCATACTCTAGACATTTATGAAGAAAGAGGTAACAAGTGTTGTAGTTCTTTGGGCATTTCTTGCCAAGGCTTGGCTCATATTGTTTCATTCCATAAGATTTGACAGCTTCTTCGAGATTTAGCATTCCCACAGGTATACCTTTTGATAGTGAGTCATAATATTAGAGCAATAACACATTGAATTTTGTAATGCAGAAATGTGTTTCTAAAGAACAATAATACTCAATAGGAGTGTACTCTACTCCACACTAGTATTAAGATTTGATTTGATAATAACTTGATTGCATGTAAAGAAAATAAGAGAATGGAGAAAATACTTACAGTGATAAAGAATCCTCTTCCACCATATCATCTTGGATCCACTTATGAAGGCTGAAGGCCTTGTAGCTAGAAGTTTGAGAGGACTAAATCCATGTTTGTTTGGAATGACAGCAAGATCAGGATATTTATGTACTATTATAAGTGCCAAATCTGTTGCAGTATACACAAATATTAAAAATTTAGAGAAACAGTTTTTATAACTTGTGCATTGTTGCACAAATATGTATCATTTCATGAGTATTGTTGATCACTCCACGTGCTATTTCACGTGTGGTACTATTATAAGTGACTGTTGTATCCTAGATGATATTAGCTATGAGACCAACTGTACCGGGTAACTTACCTGTGGTGGCGAAATACTTTAAAGTTCGGTGCATTTGCACGTGTCAGTCAACAATTCGATAGGTTCTTATTTTATAATTTATTTTGGTATGCATAACTCAGTTAGGTCCTACCTTAGAACTAGTTTCACTATTCATGTCATGTCAGCTCACCTTGCTCATGTAAGTCCTACCTTAGCAATATCATGACTATTCAAGTCATTCCAATTCACCTCATTCAGCTATGTCCTACCTCAACACTAGTTGAACTGTTCAAGTCAAGTTAACTCACATCACCCAACCAGGTCCTACCTCAACACTACCTTGATTTAACCATATCAAACCGGCCCTTATCTAAGGTGTGCAAGTGAGTTTGTTGTGGTCTCCTTTCTAAGTGTTTCACGACTTGCCACGCATGTTCTAACTACATGTGTTCTAATATAAGCTAGGCGTGTTCTAACTACACAACGTCTCCAAATTGTGTCTCAATTTCACACACGAGCATACTCATACCGGACAGAAAATGAGGGAATCTAGATCACAACTTAATGGGCCTAGGTGACCAAAGGAAGGCTTATTAGGTCAACAAATAAGAAATATAACAGGAGACATTATGAGGGGTTCTGATTCTAGCTTAAACATTCGTATTTTTACTTTTTTCATTTTAGAGTATTCTTCGAGCTCCTCTTGGATAGTTCCACAAGATAGTTCATGTATTGTATCTCATGTTTACATGCGTGAACATCTACCATTGTTGATTATACGCAGTCAACACATCAATGGTAGTTGGATTGAGATTGGAGACAGCTAGATTTTTGTACAAATTTTGATTATCATTTTTGTAGAAAAACTAAAATATTGAGCTTAAAATTTAAACTGTCATCGATCGAGTGAATCCATGCATGTCATCATCAACTGCATGGAATCGGAATTTGAAATACATATATAGTATGAAGCAGTCATGCAGTTTGATTAAAAGTCGACTTACCAAAAAATTCTCTTCTTATGGCACAGTGAAGAATACTATCCCCATTGTTTCGAAGAAGATCTTTAGAATAAGAACAGCTACCACCATCAACATCCTCACAATCACTCATACTTGGTTTAAAGTCAAAGAGATACACAAACGTTTGTTTTTGCCAAGACAATGCAGCAAGAAACAAAGGACTTTCTCCATTATTATTATCAATATCAATCAAATATTTCCTTTCACCATTTTGTCCTATGATACATTCACATATATCTTTGAATCCTCTTGATGCTGCAAGGTGCAAAGGAGTGTCACCTTTTTCATTCTTACATTCAAGGGCCTCCATCTTGTGGTGTTTTATGATTGAATTCACAAGATTTCTAACAACTTTTTCATTGTCATCATTCACTGCCACGTGTAGTGCTGTTCCTCTGCTTTTGTTGATGTCTATTGTGCAAAGTTCAGGATGTGAGTCATATAGTTTCTCTACTTCTTTCCATTGTCCTTGTACTGTGCACACTTTTAGCTTGTCCTCTGGAGACGCATGCTTGTCCCCTGGACACACATTTCACATAGAGTTAATCAGTTATGCCATCCCTAAAATGTTTGCCGTTTAAGGTTTTTTTTACGAATATTAAGAAATGTAATCAGATTCTCAAAAGAAATAATATTTTTACTAAATTATCCCTATAAGTGATATGTTTGTTTCCTTGAGAATAATGCATAGAATAATAATTAAGGGTAAAATTAGAAAGTATTACATTGAAAAATAAGAATGATAATTATTTTGAAATAAAATTTTATTTCTAAAATGACATTTATTTTGGGACTGAGAGATTAATTATTTTCATACAAGTTATAAGTTGTTTTTATATTCTATTATGAATAGTAGAGAACTTATGAAAATAAGTTGATAAAAGATGTATATTTTTTCAATAAACAAACATGGTCTGCTCTGACCCTGGTGAGCTCTCCGAACCCAACTCACTTTTCTTTCAATGTCCGACTGAAGCGGAGATGGGAATTGTCCTTTCAAGTATTCTGATACAACATTTTGAACTGAAAATGTTCCTAAGTTTTCAAGAAAATTAACAAATTGGATAACTTTAAAAGAAAGTTTCCGACATGAATTTTGGATACTATTGTGTGTACCGGAAAACTTTCGAAATTGGTGAGAAAAAAAGTGAAAAAAATGAAGAGTTTCAATTTATATATGAGGACAAAATGTAAGGATGGAGGTATAATTGATAGAATAGAAAATAACATTTTTCTAACAGAGGTACTTACAAATCATCTATCGTAAAAAATTCACATTGATAGTGAGAGTTAAACCGTCAACCGTTATCAACTATTATTTGTTTGCTAATTTGAACAATTTTACTAGTGATTATTTTTCATTTGTAACAAGAAAAGGGCTTTACCTTCCGTGGAGTATGTACTATCATAAATAATATAATCTCCCACTTGAGTAATGCTCATGGTGCTCTTCAAGCTTGAAAGAACAATGTGAGATGAGAAGTGTAGTCCCTATGTTATGCTTCCAAAATAGTTGAAAAACTCTAGTTTTTAAATACCAATCATGAAGAATCCTATGTTATATTTCAAGTGAATTTGAAGGATAGGAGAATATCAAAAGAAATTAATCCGTACATGCTTTAGAACATAGAAGCAGAGAGTTAAAGTAAAAAAGAAAAAATATGTATTCTAAAGAAAGTTTGCTTCTCAAGTCTACAAGTTAAGTATATTATATTTATATTTATGATTATACAATTTAATAAAAAAATTTACACCACTTCCCAACACCTTAATTTTTCTTGTTACTATCAAGTAGGAGACTATAATGCATGTTTTGGAGGGAATATTTTGTTTTGTGCCTCAACATATAATAAAGGATATATGTAAGACTGAAAAAAAAAATTGAAGAAAAATATGTATAAAAACTACAAATTTTTCTGTGGATTTTAATTTTAAGGAATCAAACTAATAAATTTTGTACATTCAAAAACTTATTTACAATAAAAATAGATGCAGAGACTAAAATAAAAAATTCTCAAACATACAAAGACCAAAATAATATTTAAACTTTTTATAAATTTGATGTATTTTGTATCCGTATATTTGTACTGATTATAACTTTATAATATATTTCCACGGGTCATCTTTTTAGATGAAATAACAATCTGGATTTGAAAAAACCATTGTTCGCTAATTGCTACTTAGGTAGCGAACTCTTTGAATTTATATCACTTTTTAAAAAAGCGAACTCATATCATATATAATAGTCCCACCACTTTCCTCTCATTTCAACAATTGTTTGGCCCTAATCGCTACTTATGTAAGGAATTTGGCCTTAACCGCAACCTGCCAGTAGAATCAAAGTTATCAAGCATTAAATAGGTTAAGAACTTGACCCTAATTGCGACTTCCCGGTAGAACCAAAGTTATTAAGCAAAGTGAGACCCTAATCACGACCTGCCGATAAAATCAATACTATCAAGTTTTTGATTCAAAAACAAAGAAAAAGTTCCCAGAAAACTCAAATTGTGTATTATTAATGGACGTCATATATATCATAAATTCATGTAATTGATCAATTATATTTACCTACATAGTAATAGTATGTAGGGGTGATCGTATCTGAACCAATCAAAAAGTAAAACCGCAAACTGAATCAATTCAAATCGAAAACTGCAAAAAACCACATTTAGTTTAAACCGCACGGATTATTTTTCTTCTAAACTGCACGATTTGGTTTGGTTTGCAGTTTTCATTTTAGAAAACCGAACCAAATCAAACCGCAAAAGTTAATTTAACTATATCAATTATTAGCAATCAACTTATTACCTAGTCAAACTTAGCAAGTCAAACTTAAATTGATTCATAAAACAGTAAGTTGTCAAAACATATAATTTCACGCGATTCAAAACTATACTATTAGTATTAAAAATAAGTTCTATGTATGCAATTTATGTACATGCATATTATATCATGTAAACAATAAAATAAATTAAAATTTCCAATGTTTATTTTATAATATGTTGATAATACTGTCATATTTTTTTCTATCGTGATAAACCGCGGAAACAGAACCAATTCTAACCGCATTGATTTGATTTGAATGACTTTTTAAAAATCAACCGAACCAAACCGGACCGCATGCCATTTTATCTCGTGGTTAGGATGATTTTTATGCTCAAAACTGAATCAAACCGAACCGCTTAGTATGTATAGTTTTACTATTTGTTATTGGATTTACTATTTTTACAGTTTTAGTTTTTCTAATTAGTAATTACTATTACCAGCTTTGTCAAACAAAAAAAATTACTATTACCAGCTTTCAGTAGCAGCTGAGTGCAGTAAACCCGACCCAAAACAACAAAAACCCTTCATGCCACTGCCGCCGCTATCCTGTTTATGTTCATTTCTCGAACCTCATCGTCGCTCTCAAAAAGGTACTTTCATTTAACCCTTTCTCTAATCTCATTCACCACTAATCAATTATTATTAATCAATTTTCTTATCATCATACAGGTTTAACAAATATCTAGCTTCAGCGCTTAATCATTTTCGCGGAACAACCGATATGGCGACGGAAGGTTCTAGAAGTTTCGTCCGTCGCGATCGTCTTCGCGAAATCGAATCAAAAGTTCAAAAATGGTGGGAAGAGAAACAAGTTTTCAAATCTGAACCTGGTGATAAACCACCAGAATCAGGTGAAAAATTCTTCGGAAATTTTCCTTTTCCTTACATGAATGGTTATTTACATCTAGGTCATGCTTTTTCGCTTTCCAAACTTGAATTCGCCGCTGCGTTTCATCGTCTTCGCGGCGCCAATGTGCTTTTACCTTTCGCTTTTCATTGTACTGGTATGCCGATTAAAGCTTCTGCTGATAAACTTGCTAGAGAGATTCAGCAGTTTGGTAATCCTCCGGTTTTTCCGAATGAAGTTGAGGAACTTGCTGATAAACTTGCTGTTGTTGAGAATAGTGGTGGTGGTGGTGATGGTAATACCGGTGAGGAAAATGCTGTTGCTGGTAAATTTAAAGGGAAGAAATCGAAAGTTGCTGCGAAATCGGGTGGACAGCTTTATCAATGGGAGATTATGAGGAGTGTTGGGATAACTGATGCTGAGATTTCGGATTTTCAAGATCCTTATAAGTGGTTGTCTTATTTTCCACCGTTGGCTGTTGAGGATCTTAAGGCATTTGGTTTAGGTTGTGATTGGAGGAGGTCGTTTATTACGACCGATATGAATCCTTATTTTGATTCTTTTGTTAGGTGGCAGATGAGGAAGTTGAAATCATTGGGGAAGGTTGTTAAGGATGTTAGGTATACTGTTTTTTCGCCTTTGGATGGACAACCTTGTGCTGATCATGATAGGGCTAGTGGTGAAGGTGTTCAGCCTCAAGAGTATACGATTATTAAGATGGAGGTGGTATCGCCGTTTCCTGAGAAGTTTAAGGTTTTGGAGGGGAAGAAGGTTTTTCTTGCTGCTGCGACGTTGAGACCTGAGACTATGTATGGTCAAACAAATGCTTGGGTGTTGCCTGATGGGAAATATGGTGCCTTTGAAATCAATGAAACAGAGGTTTTTGTTGTGGCGCATAGGGCCGCACTTAACCTTGCTTACCAGAATCACTCTAGGGTGCCTCAGAAACCAAATTGCTTGCTCGAGCTTAAGGGTCAAGATTTGATTGGGCTTCCACTGAAATCTCCTCTTTCGTTAAATGAGATTATATATGCACTTCCTATGTTGTCTATTTTGATGGATAAAGGTACCGGAGTGGTGACCAGTGTGCCTAGTGATGCTCCTGATGACTACATGGCTTTGCATGACTTGAAGTCGAAACCTGCCTTTAGGGAAAAGTTTGGTGTTAAGGATGAATGGGTGTTGCCGTTTGAGGTTCTGCCTATCATTGAAGTTCCACCGTTTGGAAATAAGTGCGCCGAGACAGTTTGCTTGCAGATGAAAATCAAAAGTCAGAATGAGAAAGACAAGCTTGCTGAAGCCAAGAAACAAACATATTTAAAAGGATTCACTGATGGAACTATGATTGTTGGAGAATTTTCCGGGAAGAAAGTTCAGGAAGTTAAGCCCTTGATTAGGAGCAAGCTTTTGGAAGCAGGTTAGTATTTGACTTCACACGTTTTGTTTTACTCTTTTAGTGTAATTTCCCTTTTAAAAGTACCAATATAGTGTAAATTTCAATTTTTTTTACCAACTTGGTGCAAGTCAATTAAAACAGAGCTGAATCATCATTTGCTAATTATTGACAAGTTTTTAACAAGAACAACCCGGCAGAATATTACTTTAGTGAACAACATCCTCAACTATGCACAAAACTGTAGCCTTAGATATACTTAGTGGTTGTCGACTTACAGTTTATCATTTATCATAGATATTGCCTACCATAAAACCAAGAAACTGGTTTCTTATCAATAAACTTGTCTTTTGAAGGGTTAGAGTTTTCTCCCACTTCTTATTTAATACAATTAGAGGTTGATTTTTCAAAATATTATAACAATATACTCCATTGTTAAATGAAATATGAAAGTGATTTTGCACTAATAATGAACAAAAATTAAACTAATTATTATTATTATTATTATTTCGCACATAAACTGTTATTTATTTTTTTAAGTGCCCGTATTATCCTGAGTCATCTTGTTCTCATAAATTTTTGGTTTTGTACTTCTAGGTCAAGCTATTATATACAGTGAGCCAGAGAAGCGGGTGATGTCAAGATCCGGTGATGAATGTGTTGTAGCTCTGACAGATCAGTGGTATATTACATATGGGGAATCTGAGTGGAAGAGTTTAACTGATGAATGCCTATCTAACATGAGCTTGTATTCTGATGAGACGCAACATGGATTTGAGCATACTTTAGGCTGGTTGAACCAGTGGGCTTGCTCACGATCATTTGGTCTTGGCACACGCATACCATGGGATGAACAGTTTCTAGTGGAGTCTTTATCGGATTCCACCATTTACATGGCTTATTACACCATTGCACACTATTTGCAGAACGGTGATATGTATGGTACCAGTCAATCATCTATCAAACCTCAACAACTGACTGATGATGTCTGGGATTATATTTTCTGTGGTGGACCTTTACCTAAGTCCACTGACATTGAATCATCCCTTTTAGAAAAAATGAAGCTTGAGTTTGAGTACTGGTATCCATTTGATCTTAGGGTTTCTGGTAAAGATCTCATCCAAAATCATCTTACTTTTTGCCTTTACAATCATACGGCAATTTTCCCCAAGCGTCATTGGCCTCGTGGGTTTAGATGCAATGGCCACATAATGCTCAACTCTGAAAAAATGTCCAAGTCCACCGGAAATTTCAGAACTGTTCGTCAGGCTATTGAGGAATTTTCTGCTGATGCTACACGGTTCTCTTTGGCTGATGCTGGTGATGGTGTTGACGATGCAAATTTTGTCTTTGAGACAGCAAATGCGGCAATTCTCAGGCTCACCAAAGAGCTTGCTTGGTATGAAGAGAATCTGGCTGCAGAAGCTACTTTGAGAACTGGTCCACCCTCTATTTATGCTGACCGTGTGTTTGCAAATGAAATTAACATTGCTGTCAAAACAACTGAGCAAAATTACTCCAACTATATGTTTCGAGAAGCCCTCAAGTCTGGCTTTTATGATCTTCAAGCTGCCAGGGATGAGTATAGATTGTCATGTGGGGTTGGTGGTCTCAATCGTGATTTGGTCTGGCGTTTTATGGATGTGCAGACACGTTTGCTAGCACCTATCTGTCCACATTATGCAGAGTTTATATGGAGAGAGCTTTTGAAGAAGGATGGCTTTGTGGTGAAGGCAGGTTGGCCTACAGCGGATGCTCCTGACCTTACTCTAAAGAGTGCCAACAAATATCTACAGGATTCTATTGTTCTGATAAGGAAGTTGCTTCAGAAGCAACTTTCAGGCTCAAAGAAAGGAAATAAGAAAGGCGCTCCAGTTGCATCGCCAAAAGAAGTCAAGTTAACTTGTTTGATATATGTCAATGAACAATTTGATGGTTGGAAAGCCGAGTGCCTCAATATTCTCCGGAATAATTTTAACAAAGATACTCGAACTTTTGCTCCGGATTCCAACATAATGGAGGCTTTACAACAGAGTTCTGTAGGCCAATCTTCTGAATTTAAACGAACTCAAAAGTTATGCATGCCTTTCTTGAGGTTTAAGAAGGATGAAGCAATTACACTAGGGCCTCAAGCCCTGGATTTGAGATTGCCGTTTGGTGAAATTGAGGTTCTTCGGGAAAACTTGGACTTGATCAAGAGACAGATAGGTTCAAAAGATGTGGAAGATATGGAAATTTTATCTGCAGCAGATGCTGATTCTGTGGCTAAAGCTGGACCTAGTGCATCTGTACTAAGAGACAATCCTCCATCCCCTGGAAGTCCTACTGCCATCTTCTTACCGAAGTAGCTCTTGGGTAAGTTTCTAGAAATTTCCTCTTAAAATAAGTCACGCTTCCTATTTTTTCCATTTAGACATGAACATAGTTTATCTTCCTCTGATATATATCTGCCTGCATATGGGGTCAGTTAAATTTTTGTGAAGTTTAAGGTCAAATCTTTAGTGTTGTGATGCTTGTCTTGATCTGACTTACCTTTAGTGTTGTGACACTTGTCTTGATAGTTGATCTGACTTGAAGATTAGTTTTGTTTTCTTTCATATTTTGTCATGTGTTTCTTTGTTTCGATGGTGCATCATACAAGACATATTACTCGTAATACAAGACATATCTCCATAAACTTAAAAGCAGAAGCCTTAAGCTCATTCCCTTTTGTAACTTGACAATACAAACAGGTCATGGGCTTAAAAGGTAAAGACTACACACACATTTGCCATATTCAAGTCAAGATGAAGGATTTGCAAAATGCATGTCACTGTTTGTTAATGTCTCTATTGTCATAAATGCATTTTCAAATCTCTCTTCATGGAATTGTTACTACTTAAAAAAAAATCCCCTAATGCATCCATTTCGGTTTCATATTGCAGGATCTCACCAAAAGGAAGATGTGAATCTTTAAGATAATGATTGGAACCACAGCCGGCAAGTTTGTTTCTGTTGGCAGAACTCTTTGTGAGAACAGGCTGAAGTTTTGTAACATTGTATCTGTTTTGCAGTTATTAATTTACGATCAAGTACAGTTGCAATAGACTGACCTAATTAATTTGTTTTGCTTTATCTTTTGTTTAGTACTATTGTTTACTGGTATCTTGTGCTGCCAGAAAAGCTGTTTGAAGTTTTTTATTCGAACGTTAATTTTTCAAATTTTGAGAATTTTGTGTGATACTATTAAGCAACTAAGGTAACGCGAGTTTATATGCTAGATTCTCATGTTTATAAGCTTTATACATACTTCAAATCATAATCCACAAGTTGATATCGATATAATGTTATTGCCACTCGAGTTGCAGGATACAATATGTTCAATAGAGCTGCGCGAATCATCAACACATTCATAAAATTTTACGTTAGCATACCAATTTTTTTTTCTTCAGGACTTGCATCAAATATCTTTTATGCTCCCATTCTGATGTTGACTTTGTGAACTCCTAAACTAAAAAATGTTTTCTAAATGAAATCTTCAATTAAGCCCTTTGTGAAATCTTCATATTTGTCACGTTTATTTCCTTTACCATTTAAAGGATTTTCAAATACTTTTCTCTTGTCGGTTGTTGAAAATATTTTCTTTCAAGAATCGATTCAAATAAGAATAAAGTCAATTTTTTAATTTTGAGAAATGATAAAATCCGTTTATAAAAATTAATGTCCATCTATTTTTTATTTTTTGACGAAAAATGTCCATTAAATGACAAAAAATTACATGTATTATATTTATTATTATTTTTTATTTAACAATGGAGCCTAAGTTCAAAGAAAAAGAAACTACGATAAAATTAAGCGAGGTGTGCAGACAAACTCATCAAAAAGAGCCCGAATCATTGGTAAAGGATATATTAGCACATCAATTAGCTTCTCTGAACACATGATTAAGTTTGATTACAACAAGTATTAACTTTAAATTGATTTAATTAATATGTAACTAGATAAATATTCTGTAGTATATTTCAATTTTTTTATAATCAATTAGCTTCCTCTTATAGTAGTGGACATCTTCAACAATCCAACATCTCTTAGTAGATCAAAATCCATTCCAAATCATAATATTTTGATAATCTTCGTATCACATGTTGTGTCATGCTATAAGTACTTAATTAAAAAATTTAGCCAAATTCAAACAAAAAAAAAAAAAATTTAGCCAAATACATCCTCAATATGCATAAAAAAGAAAAAATACATCCTCAAGATTTATGTTTTTGACAAAAATACATCCCCAATATTACTCAAAATTAAAATAAGTAGGCTTGCATTTCTTAAATGAGAGCAGCTTTGTATGGTGCTCATGAATTCTGAGAAGACATATCCTATTATTTATGATTATTATTATTAAAAAAAATAGAGTTATCTCATTTTTTTTCTTCTTATTATTAAAAGAAAAATCTCGTTGTTTTATTTACATCTACTACTACTCAACAAACACACAACAAGAACAAGTCCCTACTTCCCCCTTCCTTTCTAATTCTAACACCTCCCTCCACCTACATTGGATTCACATCTACACCCCCCTCTGCAACCTTCTCCATTTCCATGGCCATGTCCATGGCAATTTCAAGCTACCCTCTTTCTTCCTCTTCATCATCTCTAACCTCACCCTCTCTTCAACGTTCTCACTCCACCACCCCCATCTCAACCCCCTCTTTTTCAACTCTTCCACTCTCAACACCAGCTAGTTTACTCAAGATTTTGCTCTAAAGATTCAATCTTTATGTTGTAAACTTCGTTTTCCTTCTCTATATTTGGATACCCTTTTGCCCATTTTGCTTGTTTTTCATTTCTTTAGCTCCCAAATACTCAATAGTCCTATGTATGCTTGTTGGGTTTTTCTGCATCTGGATCAGTTTTCTAGAAGGGTTTTTCTCTGATCTGTTTGTAGACAGTTTTTTTTTTTTTTTTTTTTTTTTTTTTTGGCTTTTGTCAATTCAGAGGATATTCTATATTTGCAGAGGATCCTGTCTCTCTTGAGGTTTTTGAGATTGAGGGAAAAAAGGGGTCATTTTAGGTGTGTTTTTCTTTGATTGCCAAATCCCTTTTTAAAATTTGAGATTTTTTTAATCTATTTTTTGTTGTTGTTAGATTTCATTTGGAAAGACATGTATGTTTAATTAGGGTTCTTGATTGTACTTATTTTGAGGATTTTGGTTAGTTTTATGTTGTAAGCATCTTTATGTTTTCCTTAGTAGCTTTTCTTAGGTTTGAGAAAACTGAGGTTTTTGTGAGGGTTATTTGTTTTTCATGCTGATGGTATGCTATAAGGTTGTTACTTTGTGACAATTGAACTAAGGGTCTAGATTGGACCCTATAGTACCACTTTTTTGAAATCAAGTGTATATCTAGTGTTGGTATTATCTCTTCAAGATGACGGTAGACGATCGGTGTTTTGTTGAATGGAAAGAGCAATTTGTTTCACAAGAGCGTGGACATCGTATAGTTCACTATTACTTTAAGGATTCTGCTGGAGAATCGTTCCTTGCAGTTATTGGCACTGAGAGGAGTGTTCGACATATGTGCTATGTTATTGCTGAGGAGTTCCTTGAAATTTGTGGATTGGAAATTCCACCTGGTTTCAAATGGAGATCTAGAAGAGAGGTTGTTGATTGGCTAACATCGATGCTTTCAAAGCAGCATCTGCAGGAAGATAGAAATTGTAAGTTGATATTTCGTAGTTGGCAATACATAATTGTTTTGATCATTGTAGTGTTGTAAATCTCTGAAAACAACTGTTTGTTGAAATTCCGCTAGACTTTATATTTGACAGCATTTTATACTAAATAGTGTATTGCATAACAATACTGATTTATTCAAATTTTGCTACGCTATAGCACTAAAGCAACACTATAGCCATTATTTAACAACACTGGATCACTGTAGGTTGAAAAGTCATATGTAAAATAACAATATAAGGATGCGATGGTTTTATGTGATACAATGAATAATATAGACTTATGAACATGAAACAGCAGTAATATCGACGTGGTTCGATAAATTTTTGCCATTATTTGTAGTAGAAGAGAAGTACATAATACTTGATATTTAAGTAAATTTATCATTTTTTTTGGATTTCAAATTACAGTATGGCCTGCTCATAATTTGGCACTAGCTCATGGGATCAGAAACGGCAGTATCAAAGAAGTTAGTGCACAAATGGTGGATAATAAGGTATTACCCGTTTGGTTATTTTTCTTTATTTTCTTTCTCTAATTCATGTGCTGTTTCCGATGAGTGTTTTTGACACACATACTCCTCTTTCTCAGGACATTCCAACGAGTAACTCCAAATTATCCAATTCAGACATTGCTTGGTCAGGACTTGCATGGACATGTGGCAAACAACTCAAACATTATCCCTCTTTTTACCGGAATGGCATCCAAATAGGAGTAAGAAGCCTTTGAACTAAAAATCAAGAGAATTATCATTGTTGACTTCGTGATACAATACAAACATAATACTTAGATTGTTTTTTTAATCATCCATTTACATTCTTTCTGATACTCAGATTCAATCCTTTGTCTTCGTCATGGGCAATGGGGAGAACCATTATGTTGCTTATTTAGAGGATATGTATGAAGACAAGAGGGGGCAGAAAAAGGTTAAAGTAAGGTGGTTTCACCACAATCAGGAAGTCAAGGGTGCAATTCCTGTACGAAATCCTCACCCTCGGGAAGTTTTCATCACATCTTATTCTCAAGTCATCAGTGCTGAGTGTGTTGACGGACCTGCCACAGTCTTAACTCGTCAACATTATGAAAAATGCACGCCTTATTTTTCTCCCACTTCCAAAGACAAAATACATTTGTGCTTTCGGCAATTAAAAGGCAACAAAGTCAAGCCCTTTGACTTAAGTAAACTGCGTGGCTATTATACTCAACCAGCTCTTTCTTCCTTGCACGTTGATACTATCAACAACACCGAGTCTCAGAGCAACAGCCTCACAGGAGAAGATGATAATTTAGATGTTGGAGTTGATACAAAGAGCGGAGATAAAAGGAGTAGAAGTAATGGTCGACAAGGGGTTAGGAAGTTGATTAAAAGTGATCAAATGATGGGATACCAAACTTTTCAGGTTGTAAATTATGCTAGGCCAGATAGGAGATTGCTTTCTTTGAAGCAGGTTGAATGTAAACCTTGGTACAACCTGACATGCAAAGTTGATGACAAGATAGAGGTACTCAGTCAGGATAGTGGCATCCGAGGCTGTTGGTTTAGGTGTACAGTTCTACAGGTAGCTCGGAAACAGCTGAAAGTTCAATATGATGATGTTCAGGATGAAGACGGAAGTGGAAATCTTGAGGTATAATCAAACTTTTGAGAGATTCTAATTTCATTATTTGTTAGTACTTGAAGCTGCCTTTAATATGTACATAAAAAAGGGGTTCGTATTTAAGTTTTTATCTTAATAAAAGGGCAGTATGATGCAATAAAAGCTTTTGCTATGACTGGATCTACTGATTTAGAGAAAAACTGAACCCATTGATGGTCTATTATAGGCAATCTTACTTTGCATTTACAAGTTGATTCCATAACACAAATTTTTGACCTCCTATTCTCCTAGTCGCATCTCGCATGGTGACAATCCCAAACCGAAGCTCCTTTTATTTAAGGTTTTATCACAACCTAAAAGAACATATTGAAGGTCTCATACTTTTAGAAACTAAAGAATTAGTTCTTTACTCATTGTTGATTGAGTTTAAATATCATTCCGAAAGGTGGTGTAATCCTTTTCTGTATGAAAGTATATACCATTCTAGTTTAAGCTTAATGTGGAATATAAACAGCTATTCGCAGTCTCTAATATTTTTTTAAATGACAAAGCTTTACTGTATAAAATATGGAGCTAAGGCTCCAAATGTAAAACAAAATATTTCAAATAAATCATAGATTCCCTTAATGCATGACACTTTTCTCACTTTTGAATTCAAAACTTCATCTTGATCTCCTTTTTTTAGGAGTGGATCCCTGCTTTTAAGTTGGCCAAGCCTGATAAACTTGAGATGAGACAACCTGGCCGATCGACCATCAGGCCAGCTCCACCTAATGAAGAACAAGAAGTGATTGTTGAGGTTGGAACTGCTGTTGATGCATGGTGGAGTGATGGCTGGTGGGAGGGCATTGTAACTACAATTGACAACTGTGGTGATGACAGTGTTCAAGTCTACTTTCCTGGTATGCTGTTTTATTGTTGCATTTATGATTTATCCCTTTAGGCCCTTTTTGTTTGGACTTTGGATAAACAACTCACTTAAGCCCCTATCAATACGTATAAATTATTTATATAACAAAAGATAAAATAAAGTCAAACTATTTTTATATAAACTATATGCTGTTTTCATAAACTATCCTAGAAAGCTTATAGAAATAAACTGAAGAAACTTATGATGAACATGTTATATGTTATTTCCATAAGCTCTCTGGAACAATCTCACAAGTGGTTATGTTAGTAGATAAGTTCAAATAAATCAATTCAAACGGCGTCTGAATGTTCTATGATATTACAATATTTCTGTTCAACTAAATATTCTCTAGATCTTTCTTAATAGTTTCGCGTACAGTTTTTCTTGGTCTTCCTCTGCACCTAGTGATTGGACTACTCTCCATCTGATATACTCCCCTTGTAATAGAATTATTTTTTGTGGTATCAGGTGAAAGCTTGAAAGTGACAGTACATAAGAAGGATTTAAGAATATCTAGAGATTGGTTAGGCGGCACTTGGATTAATATAAAGGCAAAGCCTGATATAACCCCAACTATATTAACAACTAATAGCTTTAACACAAACCTCACCATGTCTCCATCTATGGCAAAAGATGCAGACTCTGTTGGTTTTGCTAATTCATGTCATGAAGTTCTTGCTGGTGAGAAGTCTAATGAACCTGATATTGTCGAAGAGAAACTTGTATGCAATGATGTTGCTGAAGATATGGTTTGTGTCCAAGATGATAAACCCTCTTCAGAAAAAAGTACAGATATTGAAGATAATGGTAGTAATAATGATAAGGACAACAACGAGAATGGTGATAACAAGAATGGTAATAATGAAAATAGCGATGTTGTGGAGGTGATTGTGACTTCGGGAGCTGACTGTAAAGGTGTAGAAGAATTAATGGATGTTGCTGTGTAATCAAATTTTTAGAAATCATGCTTAAACATATGATGGCGTTGAACATAGTTTTAAATTGCGGACCACAACTGCAATTGCGGCTACTATTACGACTGCATTCACAACCTGACAGCATACGCTATTTAAAACATGGTGCTGATTTTAGAGTTTTGCCATCATTAAATGCTTTGTTGTAATCTGTGTTTCAATCTTAGTCTTTTAGAATGTAATGTAAATAGTAGTTACAAGGGATATGGTTAAGCTGATTGATTTGTAACTTCTTTAGTTGCCTTCATAGATGTACAGTGTTGAGTGTAATTTAGGAGTGTGTGTTTTTGTCCTTTCAGTTGGTTGTAGTAGAAAGTAGATTTATTTTGTATGAGACAAATATGGTTGAGTAATTTCACATTTTATATAACTAGTTTCAACATTTTTGAGTATCTTAAAAGCCCTGTCTTTGTTTTTTGGGTTAATTATATTTAAGTCTATAATTAATCCACTTGTGGCCTAGTGGTGTTGACTTGAAATTTTGAAACCTCCTAATTCTCAGGTTCGATTCCTTGTACTTCAAATTTCTTCAAACCAAATGCAATGGATTTTGATTTCTTTTTTTTGTTGGTTGTAGTGATTCATTGTGCTTTTCCTCCATTAAAATAGATTTTTCCACATTTAATCTTCCATTTAGTATCATCAAGGTGTAGTCATGGAGGTTTTTTGTGGGTACTCAACAATGTAAGAAATCGAAGGCTTCATCATGTTCATTATAAATATAGACTGAAGGCTTAAGTTATTCACTATATTCTTGCTACAAATGATTCATTATATTCATTTATTTTTGGTAATATTTTCATCTGATTAACTCAACATAAAATCAATCATCTAAATAATTTTTTATAAAATGAAACAACTTAAAGGTAATTTAAGTTTAAGCAATGGTTTTTTTTAATGTTTTTTTAAAGAGGTTGCAATGGTTGTTGTTCTTAGTTCTCATTGATAAAGAAGATATCATAGAAATGAAATGATGAAAGAAGTTTAAAAGTCCACGAGTAAGAGAGAGAAACGGTAAAATGATGTGATTTTAAAAATAATTAAAAATTGAATTACCAAAATACCTGTTACTTCACATGCTTTTAGAAACAAAAAAAAGGCTAATGCTTTAGTGGTCCACCATGGACAAGTGATCTAACCGAATATAAATTTTACAAAATTTATTAGTAGATTGAAAGTTTATATCATATAGAGCATCCATAAAAAAATGTAAAAAAATTTAAAATCATTTGATATTTTATTGGGATTTATCAAGATTTACAGTATTTAATAAACCGTTAATCTTGATGGATCTCAATAACATATCAAATGATTTTCAATTTTTCTAAAATTTTCTATAGATGATCTATATGATATAAACTTTCAATCCAACAGTGGATTTTGTAAAATTCGTATTCGTTATAGGATTTTTTATGAATGGTCCACCATAGACCACTTGAAGAAGTGGTCCATATTAGAATTTTACACAAAAACATGTATCTTTTTGTCCAAATGAAAACGTGTTGCTTGCTAAAATAGACATTTATAAAAATGAGTGGGTCTATTGTAGCAAAACCCTATATATATATATCTTTTAGCATCACGTTTTTTAAAAAAGCAAAACTGCAGGTATATTGACAAACAAAAAACTCTAGTATTGCTCAAATTAGAGATCGATCTTCAATACTCTTCGATTGAAAATTTAATTTTGAATTTAATCTAAAATTGAGATTTTTATTTTTAATTTAGACATTTAAAATTTGCAAATTTTATTTAAAGAAATGATGAAAACACAAATAATATACAGTATAATTACTGCAAATTTTACGTTGAGTCACAAGGTTTGCTGTAACGTAATTCTAAGAGGCATAGACTAATTTACCTTTTTATTTGATATGTACAATATAATTACTTAAAAACTCTTTAAATTAATAATTATTAATTTATCGATAAATTAATAACTCTCTAAATTAATTAATTTCTCCGGTCCCGACATTATTAATTTATAGAGTTTTAACTGTATACCATAACATTTTAATTCTTTTAACATTAGATAAATAAAACACAATTTGTTTTTCCTTATTTTCATGTTTTAAATGACTCTTGAAATCGCACATATGAATCATCAAGCATACTCCGAGGTCACAAACCAATACCACCAGATCAATCCAAGTGGGTTTATGTATTAGTTTATATTAATATTTTTTTAGGATAAATTTAAATAGTATAGACTATAGACTAACAAAACTTGATTAAATAGCATTGCTTTGATTTCAATCGAAAATGATCTTGATTAAAATAGGCTGCTAGAAATTTTTAATAATTAAAATTGTTAAAATTTTATTTGCGTTCTATAATGTCATAGATTAGATTGAATAGTCTTGCTTCGACTTCAACTGAAAATGATTTTATCAAAAAATCTTGATTATGAACAAATTATTAGTGATTTTGCAGCAAAAAAATAAAAAGAGAATGATGTTCAAGATTAAGAAGTTGATGCTAATGATGCATATTCTGATTGATAGATGCATGCATAACTATTTTTGTCGTAATTCTATTGTAATTTTCATTTGGTGTGAACTTTTTAATATTGATGATCTTTTGCTTATTTTACAATTATAAGGCTTATAAATATGTCAAACAAATAAAATAAAATTATGGCTTATAAAGAGCGCCAAATTTAAAATTCTGACAGCATCCAAAATCTCTGGGATGGTGTTGACACCAACAATCAATCATGATGTTTAAATTAAATAAGTAAAATTTTATTATTAATGAATTATACACAATTTCTCGTTCTTATGTATTAAATATGACTCTTTGAGTCATGCATATTAATCATAAAAAAAATACTCACAACCAATTATTATATGCATAACACCATAAATATGTTAAAATTCATTCTCCTTACTTTTTCATTTAATATTGAATGCATCATTATTTCTTTGATCTCTTATTACTTTTCATATTTTATGTATTCGTTAAGATATTGCCTCATTCCTATGGTTGATTTTATCCCCAACCACAACTACCTTGCATATCATTTTTTTAGTATCCCTAAATTATTTATGTTAATGAATTTTATATATGTATAGTGAAGTAATTTTTATACTTATAAGTACTCATTTTATCATTCTAAACATATATAATCTTGATTTCTATTTTAACTTCGATAAGCAAAACTTATTTTATTGTAATATCAAATTATTTCATTCTATTTTAACTACGACAAGCAAAACATATAATCTTGATTTCTATAATTTATTCTATTTTTAATGTAATATCGAATTCTTTTATTAATTTCATTTTTTATTTAAAACCCAGCTCAAATTCAGGACAAGTTTTTTTTAACTATATGGGATAAACTTCACGATTCTCTAGTTTTTGTGTACTACTTGGTGGTGAGGTTACAAAACCGTAGCTAAAAGTGACTTAGACCGTGGCTAATATAGTTTACCACGTTAATTTTGAGGGTGGCTTATTGGGGCGTTGCTAATTTTAGCCACGGATAAATTTAATATTTGCCACAGCAAAATAGAGTGTGGTAACATTTTTATAACTACGCCTATTGATAAATTAGCCACGGTTTTAACCGTGGGAAACAGTTCCAAGGAGTACCAAGCAAATGCTTTGGCTACGGTTGTAACCGTGGCTAAACAACATGTTAAAGATTGCCACAATTTTAACCGTGGCAAAATTTTATTTTATTTTTTTTTAAAGCTGCTTTTCTTTTTTGTCTTTCTTATACTATTCAAATTCAGCAAATAGATAAATTCAAATTTTATTAATACTAAATTTATCTGGGATGCTAAGCTAAATTTATCCAAGTCCTCTCTCACTCTAAACAAACAGATATAAAATGACAAGTAATTAACTAGGGTCATACAACCACTACTACATTTTTAACTTTTAGTAACACTCACTTGTAACGTTTATAAAAATTGTTACTAATATGGATGATTTTGTAACATTTCTGAAAAAATGTAACATACTCTTTGGACTTTAAAGTGTGACAACTCTTTTTAATTAACTTTCTCTCACTTCCTTCTCCTATTCTCTCAACGCTATTCCACCAACGCTGGGAACACTCACCCTCTTTCAACGCTAGTAACACTCACCTTCTTCTTCTTCTTCTGACTCTCCTTGCGATTCGTTCACAACGCCATTTTCTTCCTCTCCCAAAACGATCGAATTCACAATCGCTTTTCCTCGATTAACAATTGCAATCACACCTCCTCGATTCCTCGATTCGCTTTCAGAATTGGATCTCGATTCACAATGGCAATTGCAGCTCCTTCATTCAACATCGCAATTCCTCCAATTCACAATCGCATCTCTTCAGTTTGGTAAATGGCGTTCAGTTTTTTAGGTTATTGAATTCAATTTGTTTAGGTTAAATTGTTTAGGTTATTTTCATTCTCGTCGTTCTCCTACTGGTGTGAAATATGGTTTCTAATTTTAGGTTATTGAATTCAATTTGTTTAGGTTAAATTGTTTAGGTTATTTTCATTCTCATTCTCGTGCTGAATCCGTTCTTTGTTGAATCTATTCTCTTGTTGAATCCATATGTGTTAATTTGATTAGGTCTTGAGTATAAAATCAGATTGTATAAATTGAACTTAAAATTAAGCAAGCAGATTCTCATTTGTATATCATTGTTAGATAGGTCCCGAGTTTTACGCAAACAAGATATGATGACTCTTGAGTTGTAGGAACAAATATCTATCTATCGATATAAAGAAGACTTTGAATCTTGCATAGTTAGCTTATTCTATGTATTGTGTGACATTTGTAGCTTGAGTTGATATGGTAGATTGTAGGTATCAGTGTTGTGTTCTGGTTTCTTGCTATATTGTTGTTGGAATTGGATTGAAGTGAAAAGTTTCCACTAGGAATCTATGATTGTTTTGTTTGTTAAGCTCTAAGATATGCAAAACCAGAAAACTTTCTTAAATGTTAACTTTGATTATTAATATAATCTCACTTTAATCTTATTTTAAAAATTGCTCTTAGTTTTCAGTTGCAATTTTAAGTTGTGGTATATAGTTTGTATCATGGCATCTCAATCCTCCAGCAGCTCTTCCACTCCACACCATCAAGAAGCGCTCTCCTTATAATTTTAGTTCCTAATGAAAACTTCTTTAGGAATATGTTTTAAAAATTGTTCTGGTGATAAGACTTTGAATCAATATCAACATTCAAAACATGAGAGCTTCTTTTATTTTAAGTTGCAATTTGGTATTCTATTAGTTGGTTAAGTCTAATTGGTATATAAATGAAATGGGAAAATTAGCTTATGAGTGATGGTATTCTATTAGTTGGTTAAGTCTAATTTGGTATTCTATTTTAAGTCCCTTTTCCCTCTCCCTACTCATTTGCAAATTTATTGAAAATCACGTTTTAAGCTTCCCTTTTCGGTAAATAATGGACTTGGTAAATAATGGTATTCTATTAGCTTCATTCTTTGCCATCTGGTATTGGTAAATATTGTCACAAAATCAGAGGAAACCTGGTTGTTTATGAAGTGTATTATCTTTCATTTATGATTATGAACTTGTGAATCATTTTGTGTTCCTAGATTATGAACTTGTGATCATCTTGTGTTCTTAGGACTTGGTCTAATAAGATCATCCATTAATTAATCATTTTGTATCGTGTTTGGAATGAGTTAAGTTAAATATAATGTTTTTTAAGCTGATTAGAAAAACAGCTGCTTATATATTTGTGGATGAAAATGAGTGGTTTTTGTTTAATAGTAGTATTAATTGAGCTTAATACACGGTAATTAGAAGTTGAGAAAGGGAAGTTAAAAATTAAGACAATAAGTTCCTTCGTCTGTCGATGGAAATTCACAAGGCTGTGTGAAGATGTTGCTCCAGCTGTAGGGTGTGTGACTGTGTGTGTATGATCAGTAGAGATTCAGTAAGAGTACCCTAGCTATGAGGGGCCACTCTTGGATTACGAGGTGAAAGAGCTGAAGCCTAATCATAAGGGTTCTTTTTCTCTGCATATCACTGTTATTTATAACTAATAATTTAGGGAGAATTATCATATGGGCCATGGGTAGACTGGCATCTTCTCATCTCTTTTGCCTAGTTTTTTCAAACGTAGGAGATGAGGTTTATATGAACTTCTGCATATATTTGATATTGATCATATATTGGTCTGTCAGAAGTGTATATAAGTGAGTTGGAATTTGGATTGTTGAATGTTTGCATATGCATTTCTAGATGTACATACATATGTACAGTTACAGTATCATACAAAAAAAATAAATACTCACTTGGGATGATATAGATCATTATCGTATGGGAGTATCTGCTGACTTGTTTTATGCTGTGATCATTGTTTTATATGATGGTTTTGGACCATATATGATCAGATTATGTGGGGGTCTGTGGGGAGAATCGCTAGATGAAATGGTCAAGAATTAAAGGGTTTTTTTTTGTTACCAAAAGAAATGATGGTCAAGAATCCATCAATCATGTGAATTTGTAAGTTTGTCTAACGTTTTCGTAGAGTATGATTTATTTCTTATTTTCCTTGATGTGCATGTGAGACTATATTGTAGCTTCAAATGCTCCATGTGATACTGGCGCAATTGTAAACATTTGAGCAACCAAAGTCTATGGGCTTAATGTACTTCTAGAAAGAATCCAGGTAAAACTCTTTAACAACCATTTTAATTTCCTATGATTCTAGAGCATTTTCAGTCGCCGGTAGCCATCCCTGCAAAAGAGATTAGTGCTGAAGCAGTGCTCTATTTTGTTGTCTGTTGGCATGCGGTTCAACTGTCATATTTGACTGCTGGAGTTGGTTTTATGCGGTTCATGTAGTTTGTTGATTCTGTTTTTATTTCTTCTTTTATGTGTTTATGATTTTGTTGAATGTTATTAATTGAGAATTTGTGCAACACGCTCTGTTTTTTATTCATGCTCTGTTTTTGTTCTTCTTGGAGGTGGCGGCGAAGCCGAGAACCTTCAGCATGTGCTTCGTAAGAAAGTAGAATCTGATTTAGTTTGGTGCTAGTTTTACATCAATTAATATTTACTCCGACGTATCTTATGGTATGTCTTAACTTGTTAATATTTAGCAAAACTGATTCCTTTAGCAAATTGCTGGACAATGTCACAACTCTAAGTGGAAAAAGCCTTTCACTACAATGGTCATACAAGGCTGATACAACTTGCTTAGATTGACATTCACAAGGTGTTTGCAAATAAAATTTCATGTATATATATGTCTAAATCATTTTTGTAGCCTCAGTTTTATCTTGCTCAAGACATTATTGAGCTTCTCCTCATCCTTAATATGGAGCTGTCATAATTCGTTGGCTGATTACTATCTAACATGTTTTATGTTTACTATGTGCTGCAAGATTGAAATCATTCTTTTTTAGTCTTATGTTTTTTGTGCTAACATAACAAATAGTGTCTATATTTATTTCAGGGCTTGCTATGGTGTTTTGATATTTGTCATGGAAAGTGGTGCCAAGGGTTGCGAGGTTTGTTATATAGAAATAGCTTTGAACCCTTGGTTGTTATATTGTTTTCTGTGATGACTATTGGTTGTAATTGCTGTTTCATTTGAGCAGGTTATTGTTAGTGGAAAATTAAGAGCCCAGAGAGCCAAATCCATGAAATTCAAGGATGGTTACATGATTTCGTCAGGACAACCAGTCAAGGACTACATTGACTCTACAGTTTGCTTTTTAAGGGTGTATGTAGGCGTGTGTTGCTGCTTAGCCTAGCTTTTTGTGTTGCTTGGTATTGTGGTGGGTTGTTTGCTTCTGGTTTTCTGTTTTCAGTGTTCCATTTTGTAACACTTATTTGGTAGTACTCCTTGTACTTATTAATCTTATTAATAAAATTTACATATAGTAACATTTTTTGAAGTACAATTTTTGGAAGTAACACTTTTTTGTAACACTTATTTGGTAACATCTTTGGAAGTAAAATGTTAGTGAAGTGAATGTGAAAAAATCCCTATAGTAACACTTATTTGGTAACATCTTTGGAAGTAAAATGTTAGTGAAGTGAATGTGAAAAAATCCCTATAGTAACACTTTTTGTGTTTTGATATTTAAAGTTAGCTATAAATTAGCTACGAAGTTTTTTCATAGCAAATTTGCCATTCAATCATGCATTAGTCTTAGTTAAACTTATTTGCTACATATCGGCTACGAATTAGCGACTAAACTGGTAACATTTTTTAAATGTAACTAATAATACCGTTATGTGTTACTAAAACTTTTTAGTAACATAGGCTTTATGTAACACATGCTGAAATGTTACTAAATGTAAATAGTAACATTTTTTGTGATTTAGTAACATTTTACGAATGTTACTAAATCTCAAATTTGTTGTAGTGAACTTTGGAGCACAAGACCCATAAAACTATAAATTCAAAATAGTTAAATACTTTGTCTGTAACTAATTAGTCCAAAACAAAATTAAAGGATTAATTCTGAATTCTCTTACATGATTAGTTAAAGACTTTGTCTGTAACTAAATAATTAGTCCTTATCACTAAATGTTTAACAATAAATGATGGTATCAAATATGAAACCTGTGTCCTTTATTCTTGCCATATGTGTCTCTTCCACGATGGTAACAAGATGAAACCTGTACCTTTTTTTCCTGCCATGTTTTAGTGTGTGTGAATTCAATCCAAATTTGTTGTGAAATTTCACCAAGTTGCACATGCATCTGCCAAACAAAAAACATTAATAATTAGTCAATATGAGGGACAAGGGTACTTCTTTCTTTGGCAATAAGGCAAGACAAAATTGATAAATTCATGTGGAATTGACTGCAGGAAATCCATAACAACTTAGCATAAGAATTGAGACTATACCTTTCATTTGATCCATCACATGCAGTGTTTAAAGTTCATGGTCAGTGACAAGTTCAACTCCAAGCATGAAACCTTGTCCTCTTTTGAAGGTGTTTTATCACATGCAGTATAATTAGAGACATTGAAAGAAAAACAAATTTTACGCAAAGCATGCTTGGTTCTTCAGCCCTGTAAACCATATGGCGAAGGAAAATGCATTTTCACCAATTCTTCATGTTTCTCTATTGATAGCGATGAACCCTTTTTCAATGATGTTAAATAACATGAACAATATTGGAAGGAAAATCAAAAGATGACTAGAAGGAAAATATATGAAACTGTGAAAGCCATTGTTGGCTATTGCAATTGCAAATTTGCAATGTAATTTAGATACAATATAATTATATGTCATTCTTCATGGCCTTTGGCTTAAAAGGTTGGTCACAAGAATATTATTATTATTGAGTTAGATTCCACGAAGGCTCTTAACTTTTCACTAAATAAGGTCAATTTTTTAAAAACCTAAAAAGGTTCGAGTGGGAAGTATATCCCTATAACTATAAGCCATGAAATCATTCATAGTATTCAAAACATAACCATTATAAAAAAAAAAATCAAAACCTAATCAAATACTTTATTTTCTCAAATCAACCATGACTTTCATTATAGAACTTTTAAGTAAAAGAGTAAAAGAGATATAACCATTCGTAATAATTAGAACACTAAGAAAAGTGTAAAAAGATGAGAGAGAAAGATGTGAGAGAAGGTCAGGAGCAGCGAAGGAAGGGGGGGTTATGTCCATCGTTCGGATATGATCTCAACATCATTTTTCTTCACAAATTTTCCAGAGGAGCTTGTTTGGGGTGATCTTTGGAAGCTCTTCGCTAGCTTTGGAAGCGTTTGCGATGTGTTCATTCCCAAAAAGATGGACAAATGGGGGAGGAAATTTGGTTTTGTAAAGTTCAAAGGAGTGAAGGATGTGGAAGCTTTGAGCAAGGATCTAGAGGAGGTGTGGTGGGATAAGTACAAGCTAAAGGTCAACAGGGCGCGATTTGAGAAGGGGGACAAACAAGAGGAGGTTCCGAGCAAGAAGGACCAGCTGAAGCCGACATTAAGGAATGATATTCGTGTGTCAGACGAAAATTCGTTCAAGTCCATATTGATGAAGGGAGGTGGAGCTAAGGTGGATAAGGATGGGATGGTGGTCAGCGGAGAGAAGAGCAGGTTGAAGACAAGAGCTTTGAATATGGGAGACTTAGCACCTTTGGAGTTGCAGGTCCAGCCAGATACGATGCAGTGCCTTAGTCATTGTATGGTTGGTTTCTTCAAGGTTACAACAGATTTTCAATCTTTCTACGAAAGATTGTTAATGGAGGGACAACATGAGGTGAAAGTAACCCCTATGGGAGGAAATATGGTGCTGTTACAAAGTTCGTGCGAAGGGGAGCTGAAGGAGGTAATGAGGTTTAATAAAACCTGGTGGGATCAGTGTTTTGAGAAAATTATTCCTTGGAGACCTCGTATTCTTTCCGAAAGCAGAGATATTTGGATCCAAATCTTTGGCCTCCCCTTACATGCTTGGGAGGAAAACAACTTCAAGAGTATTGCAGGCCGTTTTGGTACTTTCCTGGATTTTGATGAGGCAACAATTGGAAAACAACTCCTGGATGTAGCTAGGGTGAAGCTCCGTACTGTTAGAAGAGGTATGATTGATACCGTGTTGCAAATCGTTGTGCAGGAGGAGACTTTTGATGTGTGGATAGTGGAGGAAAGATGTAGCTGTGGTGAAGAGAGAAGATATGTGGCGGAGGAAGATCACCGGAGCGATGATAACGTGAACAGTAACTCCGGTGATAAAGGTTGGAAGGGCGAGGACGGCGAGTTGTTCTCTGATGGGAAAAGTGATAGTGACGTTTCAGAGTCCTACATTGTTCCTCTAGGGCTACATGAGGTTGGAAACAAGCAGAATGGGGTGGTGACAGGCGTTAATAGTGGAATAGGAAACTTTGACTCTGAAAGTCAAAACCTGTTAGAGGAGAATGTTGGGGAAAGTTTGACAGCTACTCCTCTAGAAGAGGGACACGTGATGAGAGATGGTGGAGTGGCTATGCAGATCCCTAGGGAAGAGGAAGATTGTGATGTGGACGTGTTACGAGGTAAGGATATAGGAGATGCGGTGGACCCCAAAAACTTTTCAAAGCAGGTGGATAGTCTTGTGGCTATTGGGAGCCCGTTGGTGGATGGTCACGTGCTGGTGGGTCCGGGTTCGTCTGGAGCGGGTAGAAAATCTGGGCCTTTTGGGCCTAATGCTCATTTATGGAATCCGTTTATTGAGGGGGGGTTCTCAAGTGAAGAGTGGGCTGGAGGGGGTCTGTTTAGAAAAAACAGGTTTTTTAGAGGAAGCTGATGTGGAGGCAGGTGGGGTTTGCAATTTCCAGAGATATTCCCAAATCTCAGAGTCTTCGTTGGAGTCAACTCAAGAGGAAGGGGGTCAAGTTAAAAAAGTTGCGAAGAAGGGTGTCCCCAATCCTATTCGTCCGCCTCACCCTTTGATTGGCGTTCCTACTTTCTGAAAATTGGAACTTTCTCTAAAAGCGGCAGGCCGTAAAAGGAAGGAAGGAAGTAAGAAAACTCACAGTGGTGGTGATTCTGTAGCTAACAGTGTCCAGTTGGTGTCAGAAAATACTGTTATTTGTGAAGGCGATTTTGATCTTCATGTGGTGCTGCCTGTGCATAATTCGGGGCTGAATCATGTTTTAGAGACTGAAGGGGGCTTTGTTCCAGAGGGGGAGTCAGAGGTAGAAGGTGATGAGGTAGAGAAGGAAGCTAGAATTTTGATTGGGTTACAAAAGAAGATGGGTTTTACTTTTGATGGTGGTGAAGATGAAATTCAGAGTAAATTGGTGGAGCTTGAGAAAAAAGACAAAGAGAAGATGGTTGAGTTGGTGCAAGAAAGAGGTTATCAATGATTGTGTGCTCTTTTAACGTTAGAGGTTTGGGGGGTAGAGTAAAGAGAAGAATGATCAAGCAACTTATTCAAAAAGAAAAGGTTGATTTTATGGCAATCCAAGAAACAAAATTAGAAGTCATTTCGGAAGCTTTGTGTCATAGTCTATGGGGTGGATCGGATTGTGAGTGGGCTTTTCTTCCGTCGGAAGGATATAGTGGTGGCATTCTCTCGTTATGGAGGAAGGTAAATTCTTCTCTAATCTTTACTTTTATTGGAGAAGGATTTGTTGGAGTTTGTCTTGAATGGGGGGTTAGGAAGAATATTTGTTTTGTTGTTAATGTTTATGCGAAATGTGATATTAATGCAAAACGAAGACTTTGGGATAATATTTGTATGTCAAAAAATGGTTTTGGTGGGGAGGTGTGGTGTGTGGTTGGTGATTTTAACTCGGTTAGAAGTAGAGATGAAAGGCGAGGGATTGGGCACTTATCTCCTACTTCCTTTACCGGGGAGATGAGGGCTTTTGATAGTTTTATTAGGAGGATGGAGTTAGAGGATTTGTATCCGATGGGGGGTAATTTCACTTGGTTCCATGCCAATGGAATTGCGATGAGCCGTATTGATAGAATGTTGGTTTCGGAGGAATGGATGTCTTTGTGGGGGTCTCAATCGCTTCGTATCCTTCCAAGGAACGTGTCCGATCATTGTCCGTTGGTGCTCAAATGTAATATTATTGAAGTGAGACCAAAACCTTTCCGGTTTTGTAATCATTGGCTTCTCCATAAAGATTTTGTTAAGG
The DNA here is from genome assembly GCA_954870985.1 of Trifolium fragiferum. NCBI lineage: Eukaryota > Viridiplantae > Streptophyta > Magnoliopsida > Fabales > Fabaceae > Trifolium > Trifolium fragiferum. Next base: position 9,413,757 of record OX940794.1, read on the forward strand.
TTGTTGAGGGGTGTTGGAGATCGACGAAGGTAGAGGGTTGGATGGGTTATGTGCTCAAAGAAAAGTTGAAATTGCTAAAAGGAGTGATTAAGGGGTGGAATAAGGCGGAGTTTGGGAAGATGGAAGAGAAGGTTGAAATCTTAATCTCTTGTATTAGGGAGATAGATCTTAGAGGGGAAGCTAGTATGCTGTCTTTGTGTGAGGTGGAAGAGAGGAAGAAGTTGTTTGGTGAGTTGTGGAGGCTCTTGAAAAGTAAGGAGGTCTTGGCGGTTCAACGGTCTAGAGTTAAATGGCTAAAAGAGGGAGATACAAATTCCAAGTACTTCCATGGTTGCCTTAAGTCTAGAGAAAGGAGGAACAATATTTCTTGCTTAAAAGTTGGAGATAGATGGTTGGACACTTCTTCGCAGATTGTTGCGGAGGTTACGAGTTATTTCTCCTCACACTTTGCTTCCATTTCTTGGCTTCGGCCTACTTTGGAGGGGGTGGTTTTTCCTCGGCTTTCGGAGGCGGAAAATGGTTTACTAGTGGCACCTTTTGCCATGGAGGAAATTGATGGGGTGGTGTCGTCTTGTGACGGAAACAAAAGTCCGGGTCCGGATGGTTATAATTTTGCGTTTGTTAAGAAGTTTTGGCCGTTGCTTAAAGGAGAGGTTAGAATTATGTTTGAACAATTCTATGGAAATTCTCGCCTTCCAAAAGGATTGTTGTCTTATTTTATTGCCCTTATTCCTAAGGTGGCTCGGCCTTCCAATCTAGGGGAATTCCGCCCAATTTCCCTTTTGGGGTGTTTATATAAAATCATTGCTAAAGTTTTGGCGGCTAGATTAGCTAAGGTGATGGACTCGGTTGTTGCTTCCACTCAATCGGCTTTTGTTAAAGGAAGGAATTTGGTGGATGGTGTGATGGTGATAAATGAAGTGGTTGATCTTGCAAAAAAATCCGGAAGAGCTTGCCTTATTCTTAAAGTGGATTTCGAGAAGGCTTATGACTCGGTAGAATGGGGTTTTCTTCAATATATGCTTATCCGGTTTGGGTTTGATGAGAAATGGATTGGTTGGATCAAGGTTTGTGTTTTTGCGGGCAACTTGTCGGTTCTTGTCAATGGTAGTCCGACATCCGAGATAAATATCCAAAGAGGTTTGAAACAAGGTGACCCCCTAGCTCCTTTTTTATTCCTTTTGGTGGCGGAAGGCTTTACGGGTTTGATGCGTAGTGCAGTTGAGAAGAGGCTCTTCACGGGATTTGGTGTTGGTACGGGAAACGTTACGGTTTCTCATCTCCAATATGCGGACGATACCATTTGTGTGGGTGAAGCGTCAATGGAGAACCTTTGGACGGTGAAAGCGATTCTCCGTGGTTTTGAACTTGCTTCCGGTCTTAAAGTGAACTTTTGGAAAAGTTGCTTAATGGGAGTTAATGTCCCATCCCGCTTTTTGAACATGGCTTGTAATTTTCTTAATTGCAAACATGGTTCAATTCCTTTTTCTTACCTTGGGCTTCCGGTTGGGGCGAATCCCCGAAGATGTGTAACTTGGGATCCATTGATTAGTCAACTTCGGAATAGGCTTCTTTCTTGGGGTAATAGGTATGTTAGCCTTGGTGGTAGAATTGTGATTTTAAACTCGGTGCTTAACGCTATTCCTATATATTACCTCTCATATATGAAATTGCCGGCATTGGTGTTAAAAACTATTGTGAGAATCCAAAGAGATTTTTTGTGGGGAGGTGTCAAGGGAGGAAAGAAAATGTGTTGGGTGAGTTGGAAGGAGGTGTGCAAGCCTAGAAGCCAAGGAGGTTTAGGGGTGAGGGATGTGGGGAAGGTAAACCTTAGTCTCTTAATTAAATGGAGATGGAGACTTATCCAAAGAGATGGGGCTTTGTGGAAAGAGTTATTAGTTGCAAAATATGGAGCTCAAGTGTGTCATAACATTCATTGGATAGGTAGTACAATTCACAATGGTGCGTCGTTGTGGTGGAAGGATGTGTGTGCTATTGACATTAGAGAGGAAGGGAGTTGGTTTGCCAATAATTTATCCCGGAAAATTGGTAATGGTCTTTCGACTAGATTTTGGCTTGATTGTTGGGTGGGAGATACTCCTCTTAGAGAAAGATATCCGCGGCTTTTCTCTATATCCGCCTTTAAGGATGGGATGGTAGGTGATTTTTGGAGGGAGTGGGAGAGATGGTATAAAGGGGAGTGGGGGTGGAGACGTCGGTTGTTTGTGTGGGAGGAAGATCTTCTTAAAGGCTTTATTGACTCTCTCCCTTTTGTTGCATTGACGGAAGAGGAGGATGTGTGGAGGTGGAAATTAGAGGATGATGGGTGTTTTACGGTAAACTCAACATACGTGCTTTTAGGTACTATTTTTTCGCCGGATACTAGTTTTGGGGCCAATGAGTTGCGGGTTCTTAATAACATTTGGAAGAGCCCAGCTCCGACGAAGGTGATAGCTTTCTCTTGGAAACTTTTGCGTAATAGACTTCCAACGAGAGAGAATTTGGTTTATAGGGGGATTGAGGTGGCTGGAGGTTTAGTGGGCTGTGTGCACTGTCAAGACCCTTTGGAATCGGAAAGTCATCTCTTCTTATTTTGCGACTTCGCAAATAGGGTGTGGAAGGCAATTTTCCGGTGGCTTGGGCTAGTTTTGATTATTCCTCCCAATCTTTTTGTGTTGTTTGAGTACTTTTCAGCAGCGGCGAGCTCTAAGAAAGTTCGGTTGGGGTATTCTTTGATTTGGCATGCAACGGTGTGGTCGATTTGGTTGTCCCGGAATAATTGCATTTTCGCAAATGGTGTAATTAGCTCGGATGAAGTGGTGGATGCTATCAAGCTTTTGACTTGGAAGTGGGGGATGACTCGACATAAGATCCCGGTTTGCCTATTTTACGAATGGTGTTGGGACCCGGGATATTGTCTTGGTCGGTGAAGGTGTCGAGCTTGTTGTGCTGGCGTTTTTGTTGTTGCTGCAGCTGCTGGTTGGTGCTGTTCTGGAGGCCGGTCTTGCTTAGTTTTGGCCTGATGTTTTTGCTGGTTTTGCTTCTGGTTGTTTTGCTGTAGCTGCTGTAATTGGTGCGGTTTTTAGGTGTTTTTCTTGGGAGTTTTTTTTAGGTGAGGTGTAGGCGTTTTCGGTTAGCAGCTTTTTGGGTGTGCCTTGTTGCCCAGCTGATCTTGTTCTTGTTGTTCCTTGCCAAGTTCTTCTTGAACTTGTTGCTTTATATATAAAATTAGCCTCTTTCCAAAAAAAAAACCATTCGTAATAATTAAAAGAATCAAAACCCTAAAACCTCAAAACCATGCAACACCACTTTCTCAAACAACATTAACTACGCAAAATGCAACGACTTACCCGTTTTAGAATCCTCTTTGCATTGGAACTACTATCCAAAAACTAGCAAAGTTGATATTATGATAATGCAACGGATTCAAGTTGAATTGCTTGAGCCATAAACCCCCTACTTCAAACGGTATGATAGGATCGCAAGCTCTAATCGGGTGTCAAAGATCTAACATAAGTTTAACATATATACAACGGCGGTTACAAGTCTATTCTCACTTAAATTGAGAAAAAAACCTCAATGAGGGTGAGATAACAACAACATTTTTTAGTTTGCGTTTGCGGCTATGAGTTTTTCTAAGTTTGTATTTTTAAGTTAGAGTTCCTAAGTGAGGTGAATTTTATTTTATTTTTTAGAAGTAGTTGAGCTAGTTGTAGTTTTTGATAAATATGAGCTGACTAAAAATAATTAACATATATACTATATATGTATTGGTTTGGTTCGGTTTGTCCATTGGATCTGAAAACAGGATCCGAGAATCGAACCAAACCACTTCGGTTTTTAATTGGTTCGGTTCGGTTTTTGATCCGAACCATAAAAGTCGGTTTTTTTTCCGGTTTGAATTGGTTTGAATCATCGGTTCAATTGGATTTTTCTGATCCGCTTACACCCCTAGATATACATGAGTTGATTGAAAAGCAGCAGGACCAAAGATTGTGACAGAAAATATTTCAGGGGCCAAAAGCTGCTAAAATATTTTATAAGGACTAAAAGCAAAATTTGAAATATTTATAGGGAGTAAATATATTTAACCCTTAATTGTATTATCTTTATTTATTACATTTTTGAGTAATTTAACCGGATCAAGTTGATGTTACCCCTTTTTTTTTGTTATCTCTTTTATTTTAAGTTTAATCTATATAGGGTGGTGTAAGTAAGGTTTTCCACTGCTCTCTTTTTTATAACAATGAGAGCTAAGCCCAATGAAAATGATTTTTATCAAAATAAAAAATTATTATTATTATGAGTAAATGAACTTTTACCCCCTAGCTACAAACTAAGCGTGTTTTGTTTTATCTTCATGCAATTTTTTTTTATAGGATTACACCCTATAATATTTTTTGTCCAATTTACCCCCTTGCAATTTTTTTTGGATTACCGCTGGTAACATTTATTTTTTTCCGTGTAAATGATGACGTGACATGTCCAACGGGGAGGGGGTAATAACAAAGGAATAAATGTTTGGGGGGGGGGGGGGGGGGGGGGGTTTACAATACCTAATGAACAAATTCAAACCCTAGCTGTGGTAACACTAATGTAGTGGATCAGAAGAACAATAGGTTTCTGAAACCCTAGCTACGAAGAGAGGAACAATGGGTTTGAGAATACAAAACTCTAGTTCTTGTGTCCTGGAGGAAGAGGAAATCAAAGCGTTGTCATTAAAGTGTGTGAGAAAGAAAATGAAAATAAAGGAGGGAGAGTGAAAAGGAATGAGCGCGGGACGAAAGAAGGAGATTGAAAAGAAAAGGCCGTGTTTTGTTTATAGTCAAGGTTTCAATGTTCCGTCTCAAATCCGTCTAAATTTTCCAGAAGAATTTCAGTCGAATTCAATTTTTAACCATTCTGTCTGAAATCTGTGGGAAACCAAGAATTACAGACAATTTAAGGACGAATTTGGGACGAACATAATTGTGTTTTTCAACCGTCCCAAATCTGTCTGAAACGTACATATGCATTCCCACAAAACTTAATCCGTTCGAAAATTCCGTCTGAAATAACCAATTTTCTAGTAGTGAAACTTTGGGGTAAATAAAGTTTTTTGGATTTTATATGATTTTTCTGTGGATTCTACATGAGAAATTTCCAACGAAATCTATTAGATTTTTATGCGGATTGTAGCTGAGGATTTTCTTGCGGATTTTATCTGAGGTTTTTATTGTCGATTTTACCTCTACGTTTTAACTAAAGATACAATTATCTACGAAGGTATTAGTTGGGAGCTAGAATCCACAGGAAATTCACATATTTCTAATAGTGTACATTTTTTAGAATTCTCTGTGTTTGGAAAAATTAGGAGTTTGTTTTGGGTTGATAAATTTAGGGTTTATTAAGATTTTGGAATTTTGAATTTTTAGTTTAGAAGAAGATGAAAGTGAAATATTCAATCCTAAAATTCTGGTGGCAAGGCACGATGTGTAGCAAGGTGTGTACACTTCAGGACAGTTGAAGTAGGATGTAGTGCCTAATGTGTACACATATGAAACAGACAAGTGCTTTGATGAACAAGTAAACAAATAACAACGGAAAGCAATAAACAAACACAAAGGAGTTTGTTAACCCAGTTTGGAGCAACTCTCCTACCTTGGGGGATACCAATCCAAGGATGAATCCACTATGATAGTATTAATTCAAAGACTCTCACTAAACGCCCCGTTTAGATCTTCTCACTTAATCACTACCCATGCTAACTCTACCTAGGAACTCCTAGATATGACAACCTCCGGTCACTCCCTTCAACCTTACTAACAACAATGATTTTCTAAACACCTTTGTGAAGTCACACTTCAAGACAAAGAATCAATTCCGTACCTAAAGGCTTAGGAATAATTCACAAGAGTAGGCTCACAATAAACAATGAACAATTAATAAATTGCTCAAAATTAAAGAAAGACTACAACACTACAAGAAATTTTCTTATGGCCGTGGATAATTTTAAGAGTATTGATGACTTATACACGATTATGCCATCTATAAATTTAAATATTTATTGTGAATCTATTAAGATCATTACTTATGCGTAAATAAAATTAAACACTTAATTGGCTAACAAGTAGTTATGCGTACCTTGAGTGCTCATCAGTCATCATTGTTCTTCTAAAGAATTCTTCTTCTGCTTGTCATGTTGTCACCCTTCTTCTAACGTTAATCTTCCTTTGTTCGTCGCCTCACTACTACAAAATAGACTTTTGTTTTAGGCTTTTTACATCAGATAATTATATACCATATGTGAAAGGAAAAGATGTTATATGGATTTTACATACGGCCATGGTTCCACCGATGTAAAATCCTTTTCAGTGTTACAAATATCCTTCTTTCCCCAGCTATACTCTAAAACGCGCACACGAAGAACTCAGAAACCTCTCACTCTTTCTCTGTCACACGAACGAAACCCTAAATCGAGAATCTCTCAATCCTCACAGAAATCGAACCTTTCTCTCTCATTCACGAAATTCCTAAGTCACAAAACCATCTATCTTTCCTTCTCTCAATCACGAAATAGGTTTCTGGTTGCGTCTAGGTTCGTGAGGTTGCTGGTGGCGTATTCCACAACAGCGAGGTTTCTATTCATCTGGATGAGGTACACTGAAACCCTAAAAGGTGAGTGTGGTGTTGATTCATTTGAAAATAAAGGTGAATGTGTTGAACTTCAATGATTTCAATTTGTTTCTAATTTTAGTTTTAATCTTAAATTTTGCTAATTTTTGTTTTGTGAATAAAACAAGATACAGTACGTTCATAGTTTGTTTTAGTTTTTCATCAATGGTTTGGTGAACTAAACTGTTTTGGTATACTCAGTTTGGTTCTCAAACTTTATTAAAAAGGGTTGGTTTAGTTTTTCAGTTTTTTTGCTCACCCCTGCATATTAATAAAGAATACATAATGGTATTTCAGGTAAAATGAACTATATTCAGCGTTATGAATTATGACTAGAAATTCACTCTTTGAACTGTTTATAACTACATTATACAAATAGAAATTTTGGCATAAGACACACAGTTGATTTGTTCATTTGTAACAAACTCATGTTTTTATGATTATTTGTTCATTGTTGATTTGCATAGTGTTGATAGATAGAAAATTTAAGGTTGTGGAACCACCCTTACACTGAGACTAACTTCCCTGCTTAAACTTGACCCATAGTCATAAACAAATTGTATCCTCCTTTCACGTCTAAACTAATATCCAATTGTAGCCAATCCTTTTCTATTTAGGTGTTGAGTTTATGAGATGACCTTTTACTAGTGATGTATTAATTTAAGGATAATTAGCTGAACTTAATCCTCAATTATAAAATCTGAGTTATGAGAGCATGAACCGTTGGAGCCAAATCCTAGTCTTTTAATTACAGGATCTGTTTTGAAAGTAGTAGCCAAAGGATAATTATGTGATAATTTATATTTAAATTAGTTTTTTGGAATTTATTTAGGAAAAATAGAAGCTGATGGAACTTTGATTGTTGTCATGTGAGTTATGCTGTAGTGAAACTTGAACTGTCATAGTAATAACGCTCCTTGTTGATTGATTTTGGAAGTGAGTTTTGGGTAATAATGCTCCTATTTTCTATTTTCAGGTTGTTTAATTTTAATACTAGTATGCCTTGCCTATTACATTAGTTCTTGTAGACTAGTTAGCGTGTGAGCCACCTGTTCTTTTGAAAATTAACTAGTGCTTTTATACTGTTCCTAAAAGTTGATGTTAAAGCATGTTTTAGGTGTTAGTGTTCTTAACCTGTCCTATAGCTATGTCAAAGAAGTAACAAATCATATCCTAATAAAACTCAAGCCTTAAGTTAGAGTCTACGGTGAATGAGATTTGAAACTAAGTAAGTCAATGTTTAATTGTGAAGGTTAATTTAGAGGTAGCGGAGCGAAGATGTGAGTCTCTTTAACGAAGCTCATTCATCAAGTTCAAAATCACTCTTTATTTCGCAAGTACGGATTAAGTTTCTCACTTTCTATTTTGACCACATATTAAATAAATGAATGTAACCTCTATTAGAGTTAGCTTTAAAAGTAAGTAATATTGTATTAATCATATTGCATTGAATTGTTAAATATTGATATGATATTGACCGACATAAATTATGAATAACTCATATGTTATGAAATTTGATTCTTATTCTTCTCTTTAAGAATAAGAAATGGACACTAACAAACAATTCTTATTCCACTCTTTATGAGTAACTCATATGTTATGAATTTTGATTCTTATTGCATTGTTTATTTCATTAGATCAGGGCAGAAAACCTTAATCGTGAATCTCTTTTGCGAAGCTCATTCACGAAGTTCAAAGCCAGTCTCTATTTTGCAAGGTACGAATTCAATTACACAGTTTATATTTCGCAATTTCTAAGCCTTTCTTTTGAAACTAATATTCGTGAACAATGCTTTCGTCGATGATTAGAGTTGGTCTTCAGTCCTCTTTATATAGCCTTCATGGTCTTGGATCTTTCAGTTAATCTTAACTTTATCTTTTGAAGATTTTGTAACAAATTAAATTTGATCTCAATCTAAATTTATTTGTTTTAAATCTTTTATCTTTTAAACCGATCCAATAAATAAAACAGAATCCATGAAGATTAAGTTTATTATTTGCGCACAAGCAAGCGATATTGTTTTTCCAAAACAAATCTTTTGAAAAGATCGCACGCAAAAGTAAAACAAACAACACCTGAAAACGCGTGTTTTCTGGGTGCCAAATGTGGAACCAGATGTGTTCCACATTAGGTCCTGATGTGTACTACATCTGAACACACATCATGGTGCAAGACTTATTTTAGCAAATGAAGCCAACACCTTAAAATACTCAACAAATCCTTAAAAAAAACAGAAATATTCAAGCAACTTAAAAGTATATTTGACTGGACATGTCTTTGAGTGTTTTAAGAAGAAAAAGAAGATGCAGATGTTAATATATAATTTATTAATTTTGTTATTGTTAACAAAAAATTGTATACTAAAAAATAGTTAATATGTGCATGTTTTGATAAAAAAATGATCTAAATGAAACAAAAAATAGATAAATGACTGATGTGTATAAACTAGATAAAGAAACTTTGGTGTAATTTTGCCTAAAACAATCTACAAAGTTTTTTACGAAATACATTTTATCTGTATTCTATTTCAATTTTTGTACTTGTGTCAATATATTTTCAATCATGTGGTCAATTTTAAACGAAGAAAATGTAATCGCCCTTCCCATGCATCTCAAAGACAATATATAAAAACTATAAAAATATACATTTATACAATATTTGCTTAAAATAGTCAAATTAAATAACTTATAAAAAGTCATAAGTTATAAGCTATTAGCTATCAGTCATCAGCTATAAGTTTATTCACCATTTTTATCAAACAAAGTCGTAATCTCTTTACTAATTGTGCTAAACAAACACAAAACATTGATGTAATTAAGAAACATTTACGAGCAATTATGTTAAAAATATAGATAGTTAGTTAATCAACTAGAGTTAGTTGATAAGTTATCAAATTAGTCGGAGAGTAGTTAATCTAAATAGTTCTATAAATAAGCTACTCTATTATACATTTTATCATCTTTTATCAATCATATTCATTCAACTATGAATCTATGAGTATCTTTCACATGATTCCACTTATGCACTCTTTCTTGCCTATCACCATAATTTTTAACCCTATGATTTTATGATTCATAATAGATTATAATTTTAAGAATGCCTTTTTACAACTACAAAAGTACACAAAATTGATTGATGTAATGAGAGGTTTGGATCTATAAATTATAAAGTGAAAAACAATTCTTACATGCAAAAGGAGGTGGAGGAATATGGCTAAAATTGTAAAATTTATTTATGTTATGATTATTTCTCTCTTCCTAATTCTGATTCCAACGAATGGCGGCGCTGGAAAACATAAATGTCGCTTTGATTCTGATTGTTCAATTAGTGCCACGTACATGCATTGCTATGAAGGTTTTCAATTATCATGTGTAACACGACGTTGTAAATGTGTTAAACTCAAAGTTGCAAAAGATCTTGTACCCGCATTATTTGGTATTTAGTGTTACATCCAAGAGAGCACACAAAAATCCTACTAGAATATATCATGAGCTGTCATTTAGTTATTGTCTTTTTAAATTATTTTACCACAATTTAGATATTGTGTTGAAATCCAATAACTTGAAGCTTTTTTTTCTCTCTTTATAATATCTAGAATGTAACCTTGTAAGTATGGCTTTGAACTACAATATTATTGTAATGAAAAAAATAATACAACAAAGTATATTATATAGATTATCTTTTCCGCTCTCTATTTTAGAGATATCGCCGTGACATTATGATAATTTCACAAGTATATATTTCTATCATCGTAATAATATGAATATTGATCCAAAGAGACTAATAAAGAAATAAGAGTAAGTTTTCTTCTATATTTATAGGCTTATAAGAAATATTAGAGAATGAGATTTAGTTGATTTTGTTTGGTTTCCTGCTAAAACAAATATAATATATTCATCCTAAAATTATAAGATTTCACCACAAAAATATATTTTTAAATCTAATATTTATCTTTTCTCATAGAAAATTAATTTATAAAATATATATTAAGATGAGATATAAAACTTGACAAATGTCCCCTTTTAGAGTAATTATCGAGGACAACTAGCATAAGCGTATAAAACATCTATGTCATCCCAAGCACATGGTATGTGGAATTAAGATAAAATAACATATTCAATTTATATTTCATATTACAACGGTAACTTTATTAACTTGATAATATTTATTACTAAAAAAGGGTAAACCAAATTGATTTAAATGTAAAATAAAAACATAAGGTTGTTTAGGCTTTTCTTATACCAAATCCAATTTAGAAGTATTTAAATTAAGATTGAATTTCCAAGTCTTCATTTCGTTCTTTAGTCTTCTTAATTGATCATGAGGGAGAAATTTTCATTTAATGTGGAAGACGAAAATGTTGTTACATTTGGGCAGGGTCGTCCTCAAGATATTGGATACCGTGTAGAATGTTGAATTTGGTGTCCTATTTTTTTTTTATAAGTCAAAATTATTCGCGAATATCACGAATTCTTTTTTTTTTTTTGTACCTTTTTACCATCAAACATTTTAACGCTCACCGCCTCTCTAAGCATATACCAAGGTAGTACTAGTTCATACTTCATTCTTTATCATTCTCACCAACCATTGTTCAATTTGCTCTAACAAAAGTTTTACATTTGAGCCAAGTGTTTATTCACCACTAGAAAAATTGAGCCACATTTCTTGCAATTGATAATAGATATGTCACTTAGAATTAGGGGTGCTCGTGATTCGGTTTAGATCGATTTTGAGTAAAAAATTCATCTAATCCCAAGTTAAAATTATAAGCAGTTCAATTTTGATAGTGGAAGGCTGAACATTTTTTACTAAGTGATATTTTGTATTTGGAAATGTCTTTTTGATTTGAAAATGTTGTTTTGAGACTGGGTTACAGGTCTTATTGGTATTGCGGGAGATGCAATTTGGTTTCTATAACGTCCAACTAAAATGTTTAGAATATTTAATCGGAACATAAATAACTGAATCTGAGTACTTTAACATTTAAGAATGAATAATTGAATTACAACTTAAAATGAATACATCGTGGTAATCCAAGAGATACAGCGGAATAGAACTACAATCCTAAATAACTAAATTAGAACAAAACGAGAAAGAAGGTAAACATTTTTCTAGTCCGACGATCCAAGCTCGGCTCCAATCATCAACTTCAACCTGGTCCATGCTCTGGAAAACCTGTCTACCTAAAAAAATTGAATGGAGTGGGGTGAGACTACTAAGCCTCAGTGGGTCCTACTACTCTCCTAATGGTGACTACACCGGGGCAACTGAACTAATCATACATAATTCTAATAGTCAATCTCTGATACATAATTCTTGTAGTATACTCCCTCCGGTCTTATATATAAGAAAAATTTAACTTTCTAGATTCATTATAGAATGAATGTATTTAGACAATATTGTAGTCTAGATACATCAATTCTACAATGAATCTTAAAAGTAAACTTTTTCTTATATATAGAACTAGAGGGAGTAATTAATAACATAATTTAAAGGTGTACCTCAAATTAGAAAACTCTTAATTATTTTAACCGCAAGGACTCTCCGAGGTGAGCATGTCTCGGAGGCCTGCCTTGTCCGTCGACCCATTGGGTCGCAACATGCAGCTCACAAATCATAACATATCATGAGATTGGATTCTGCAGAAACCCAATCTGTGGTATAGAAATTAACCACCGTAATTGATTGACTTTCCTAACTAATCCTGACATAGTTGTAGATTCTACCAAAATATCCCGTCTCGGGGCTTACTAACCTGCATAAATTTTCCTATGTTATCATTTCCTAGGGCGTGACGTACATTCTAATCTCACATTATATTAAAGGCTTTAATATCATTTTCGTCCCTGTAAGTTCGCGATTTTTTTGTTATAGTCCCTGTATCTTTTTTACTTGCGAATTCATCTCTCCATGTTCAAATCTTTTGGTTTTAGTCCTTAAAATTAAAATCAGCAGGAAAATTCGCAGAAAACTTGCAAATTTTCCTGCGGATTTTCCCGCAGATTTTAGTTTTAGGGACTAAAATCAAAAGATTTGAACATACATGGATGAATTCGCAAGAAAAAGAGATACAGGGACTAAAACCAAAAAATCGCGAACTTACAGGGACAAAAATGATATTTAAGCCTATATTAAATGCATGCATGTAACATACACCAGTGATTACAGGGATCTAAAACGAGTGGTACAAGTTTAGATAAACTTTTAAAATATACAGGTTCTGATCCTGCTACGCTAGCCCTGGCAAGATTACTCTCGCCATGGAGAGTGCACCAGTTCAACTCCCTGTGTTTACAATTTTCTTTATGATTCTTTTATTAAAAATCACCTACAATCCCTATAATTACCAGACACACTAATTAAAATAATATGATTTAAGGATGGAGAAGAGTTTCGGGGTCAAACTCCTCTCACACACAATTCATCCTATGTATACCTCAGAGGCAACTAACTACACTATTTTAAAGAACCCACCTGAAAAGACGCTTAATTCTGACTCTGCGGGTTTTCTACGGCTTTGAGATCAATCCTGGTTGCCTCAAGGAGACCCCTCCATTGCCTCCAACACCCTAGCATCAAATTTGGTCAATTGTAGAGCATTTTTACCCAGAGAGGCTCGCTAGGCAAATTCTTCTTCACGCTGAGCGCGAGCTCACGAACAGTGCTCAAAATCTGCACAACTCTGCTTCAAATGCGTCTTCAGAACTCATTTCTTGATGGAAATTCACGACTGATACCAAAACGATCGGAATTTGGTCAAACTCCTCTCACACACAATTCATCCTATGTATACCTCAGAGGCAACTAACTACACTATCTTAAAGAACCCACCTGAAAAGACGCTTAATTCTGACTCTGCGGGTTTTCTACGGCTTTGAGATCAATCCTGGTTGCCTCAAGGAGACCCCTCCATTGCCTCCAACACCCTAGCATCAAATTTGGTCAATTGTAGAGCATTTTTATCCAGAGAGGCTCGCTAGGCGAATTCTTCTTCACGCTGAGCGAGCTCACGAACAGTGCTCAAAATCTGCTTCAAATGCGTCTTCAGAACTCATTTCTTGATGGAAATTCACGACTGATACCAAAACGATCGGAATTTCGTTAGGAATCTAAATCAAAAGAAATCAACACAATCGGAGTTGTGAGGAGAGAGATCTTACTGAGTTAGTGCAGCCCTGTCAACACATTTTTTGTTTGGAACCTCCAACTTTAAAAATTCGCACAGACCTCATTACTGACTTAAAAATTACAAAACTTATTTCAAAATGACCGAAATTGAGTTATCTAACTAACTAAAAAAGAATCGTTCGAAATGGAGTTACGAGGAGAGAGTATTTACCGTTTTACTGAGGGTATATCCAGGAATACGGATTTTTCAATTTCTTCACCAATTTCTCAAATAGTTCCTTCAAGAATCCTTCTTTTTGCTTAACATTAAATACCCATATGATTGAGTTTGGGAGGAATTTCGTGCATGCTTCCATGGATAGAGTGAAATTGATCTTGGCTAAGAGGAATGGGTTTTAGAGTTGCAATGGTTTATGGTTATGAGTTTGAAAGGAAGAGTGAAGCTGAGAGAAAGATTGAGTTATCATCTTGTTTATTATGAGTTGAATAGGCTAATTCTTAGATTGCATGTGTGATTGAAGCGGTGGAGAAAGCTTGAATTTGATGGTGAAGGTGGTGTGGTGCGTGAGAGGAGAAGAGATATTGTTGTTGTTGTTTGGCATGGAAAGAAAAAGAGGAAATGGGAGGTTTGCTTAAAAAATAATTTTCTAATTCCCTTGGTTTCTTATTACTTATTGAATATAATGTTCAAAGTCCATAATGCCCTCATTAGTTTCTACAAGCCACAATTATGCTCCCTTTCATTATAAATCCTCCAATTACTTACCAAAATATTCATTAGAGTTACCACTTTGCTCTTCCTCTTTTTTTTTTTTGACAACACTTTGCTCTTCCTCTTATTACCGATTCTTCTTGTGTTCTTTGATTATTCCTTCACACTTGTGTTCTTTGTAAAACAATTACATTTTGCTTAAAAAATACCTATTTTTTTAATTTATAATAACTATTACTTTTAGTTATTCTAATTTTAGCATAATTTTAATTTTTTAAATTATGGTCCAATTTGGATTTGGCTTATTTTAGGCTTATAATTAAAAATACCTTATGTAATAATAAATAAACTTTTATGTTAATTCATAAATTTTTACTAATAAAAATTGTATTTTTTTTAATTAAGTTGCTTTTTCATAAACTAGCTTGAAAAACTTATAATAATACATAAAAGCTTATTTATTTGCATAAGCTCAAAAATAAGTCAATCCAAACGGACCTTATATAAATTAAAAAATTTCCTTTGTGACAAAATCATGTATATATTTAAAATCAATTCTTAATTATTTTATTGTTAATTTAATATCAAATTATTTTATTGATATCATTTATTTTATTAATTTCATCGTTTATTTTATAATATGTTTTATAGTAAATCAGTAAATTATTTTCTTATCCAATTGTATCCGTTTCTAATCCAGCTCAAATTCAAGATAAAAAATCTAACTAAAAAAATAAAATATGATAAATTTCAAGCGAAACTTATCATATTTTTCTTTTTCAACACTTAATTGAGATAAAATATAATACAATCATAATATCATAGTCACTTGATTTTATTTTTGTGTTATTTGATTTTTGAATTTTAAATGCCACGATATAATAAGTTTGTTACATGATTAGAAGAGAAAAAAAAGGATAAAAAGTTTGTTACCTATTTTCTAGGATTTATCAACTTCCAATATATACATTTCTTACTAAAAGATATGATAAAGCTAAAACTTATCTTGAATGATAACACGGTTAGTGTTTTTTTTTCTACATAAGATAAGGTTAGTTTTTAAAAAACGTGTGAGTGTGACCAATTAGTATCCCTATAAATAATATGCAATGGATTCATTAATAGCATTCAAAACCTAGCTAATCAAATATTTTATTTTCTTAAATCATGGCTTTCACTCAAAAACTTCTCTTGTTTCTTATATTCTTCATTCAAGCGAAAGAGATACAACCATGTATCTTCTCAAATCATGGAACCATTCATAGTGTTCAAAAATATCAAAACCTTAAAACATCAAAATCATGCAACACATACACTTTCCCAAACAACTTTAATTACGCAACATGCAATGACTTACCCGTATTAGAATCTTCTTTGCACTGGAACTACTATCCAAAAACTAACAAAGTTGACATCGCATTCAAGAAAAACAATGCAAAGGATTCAAGTTGGATTGCTTGGGCCATAAACCCTATTTCAAAGGGTATGATAGGATCACAAGCTTTGATCGGTCATCGAAGATCCGATGGAAGTTTCAAAGCGTATACGTCGTCAATAACAAGTTATACAACCATGTTACAAGAGGATAATCTCAGCTTTCCGGTTTATAATGTCTCGGGAATGTACGAAAACGGTAGTATGATTATTTTTGCTACTTTGGAACTTCCTATGAACGTCAGTTTGGTTAATCATGTTTGGCAAGAAGGGTCGGTTTCTGAGGATGGAAGTTTGATGGCACATGCTATGACGGGACCTAATGTTCAAAGTTTTGGAACTTTAGATTTTAAATCAGGAACTGTTTCTAAGAGTAATGTTGGTGGAAAAGTGAAATCAAAGACCATGCTAAGATATGTAAGTACTAACATGCTCATTTATTTTTCTTTTTAATTTAAGTGATCATCTTCTTTTTTTTATTGATGATATTAGATTCTAGGTTTGTTTATCTTAAAAAAAAATTAGATAAGCAACTTTAATTTCTTTGGAACGGTTTTAGTAAGCAAATTGAGTTTTTTTTTTTTTTTTCGGTAAAGAGTAAGCAACTTGAGTTGTTATTATATTTTAAATTTGTTTCTTATCTTCATTATATAATTTCATGTAAATCAATCACGATGAAACGGTTAGTTATAAAGATATCCTTGCTTTTAGCAAACATATTCTGGATTTTTTTTGTTTATATATTAATTTTTTTATGATATAAAATATTTTCTCATGAAATAGTAAAGATATTTTTTATTATTATTTAAAAATTTGTTATGCAAAGTTTTTAAAAATAAAAAAATAAAATTAAAGTGAAAAAAAATTAAATGACATTTGTTTTCTTGATATAGATTATTAATAAGTACACTTTTTTTTTTTGGTGTACAATAAGTACACTTTTTAATTGCTATTATATATATTTTCCATCAAAAAAAATATTATTAATCATGTACTCTTTGTCTCAACAGGTACATGGAATTTTGAATACTATAAGTTGGGGAACACTAATGCCAATTGGAGTAATATTAGCACGCTATTTGAAGTCATTTGATGGATCAATAGGACCAATATGGTTTCACTTGCATAGAGCATGTCAATCTCTAGCATTATTAATTGGCACTATTGGTTTTGGCACTGGCTTATATCTAGGACAGCAACCAGGACAACATGACACACCACATAGATGTGTTGGAATCACTCTAATGACTTTAGCACTTGCTCAAGTTTGTGTTGCATTTTGTCTTAGGCCAAAGAAGGATCACAAGTATAGAATATGGTGGAACCTTTTTCATATAATAGTTGGTTATTCAACTATTGCCTTAGCTATATGGAATGTCTTCAAAGGCTTTGATATATTGGTTTATAGGCTAAAGGGTGTTGATGTTATGTGGAAATATGGTTATGCTTGTGTAATTGGATTTTTGGGTTTAACTGCTTTTGTTTTAGAGGTGGTAACTTGGATTAGGTTATGTATTAAGAAGAAGAGGACAACCCAAGGACTTGGTGTATAGGCTAAAGGGTTACAATGATTGTATTCAAAATCCTTATAGTTTTATAGTTGTTTTGTTTGTTTATGTTGAAAAACCTCTATTTGTAATATGATTTTGAAAGCAAATTAAAGTTAATCATGTTTGTCATTTCCTTTATACTCTTTTTATAAGATGTTTGATGAACAAAATATTATTTTAATATATTTTAGATAATTTGCACTTAAGACAAAAACTTGTCTTATGGTATATTGATGTATAAGAATTTTAGTTTTTTATCTAGTGTGTTGATCCGTAATTTGTCTAACCTAGACAGAATCAAACAAAGTACGTTCAACAAGAGTTGTCTTACTCTTATCTTGTCTTAGAGATTTATTATTGATCAATGGTATAAATAGTAAAATACAAATTACAATAAATGAATAAAATTTAATCTCTTTTAGAAATTCTTTTTTTATGATAAAATGAATTAAAATTATTTTAGAAATAAATTTTTGAAAACAATTAAAACATGAAAATGTGATAGGGGAAGGGCGTGTGAGGTACTAAATTAACGGGGTGGAGGTAGCAATACCCAAATTTGAATCACTAAATTATGGGCCTAAAACGATCCAAGCCCGCAAAACAAAATAAATTAATAAAAAAATTAGAAAATAAAATAAAACTAAGGATAATTCGTTTTCACAACACAATCTTTAGCTTCAGAGAAAAGGTTTCAATTTCAATGGCAGTTTCTTCTCTATCAGCAACATTTGTTCCTTCTCTTTCTCAAACCAATTCTTCACCATTATTATCTTCTAAACCTAAGTTCCAATCTTTAACCTTTCTCTTCAGTAACTCAAAATCTCTTCGATTATCAACCGTTGCTCATGCTGCTCCAGAAGTGTTGAATTCTGAGGTAACTAAAGATGTTGAGTCTGTTAACACTGATTTTCAGGTTTGTGAATTTACGTTTTTATCCTTTTTTCATTTTCATTCATGTTTATATAGTGTATTGGATAATGATGAACCTTAGGCATGGACACTAGACACGACACTGATACGTAGACATTGATAGTAAAAATTGAAGTGCGAGTTTGGTTCTACGGTAATAATAATTGATTTTTCGAATGAATTGAGTGTATGTTTGGTTCTGCTGCGAGAAAAATTGATTTTGTAAAATTGATTATGACTAAAATTGAGTTGAAAGTAAAATAATTTATTCATTTAAAATTGAGTATAAAAATAAATTTGAGTGTAGAAATCAATTCTAGAATTAGAAGCTACGATTTTTAGCTTTAAGTTGAATCAATTTTACACCTATAAAATTGATTTTGACCTCTCTAAAAGTGGAAACAAACATACATCGAGCTTTTTTCCTCTACAATTATTGTCGTACGTGATTTGTGTTTGGATACATTTATGAATTGCAGACTATAAATCAATTGTAGAGAGAGAAACTTCAAATTCAAGTTTTATGTTAGAATCCATTTTGGAGAAAAATCAATTATACTTAAAAAACATTCAAATATGACAAAATCAATTGAACAAGAATCAAATTTTGCTCATCTAAAAGTGGAATGAAACATATACTATGAAAATGGAAGTGATTCGATGTAATATAAACCATGTAGCCAAATGTGTTAGTGTCTGACACTGACACATATCAAACACTGGAAGCACCTTCGATCTATTGATACATAGGTTAGTGAGAACCTAGGAGTTTCTCATTGGTTAATTATATTTATAAAATGTGTTAATTGAAAATATGAAAAGCAAAGGGGAAAATGAAAATTATTTATGGCAATGTTGTTGTTTAATATGTTGGTTATTGAGTATGCTTGGTAAATACGAGTGACACTAGCTTCAGCATTGTTATCGTTTTTTTGAATGTTTTGAACTCTTTTAAGTTAGTATAGAATCCCTGGTGATGAAATGAAATGTCTTGGTGTTTTAGGTTGATGACTTGGAGACTCCAAGCACTTCATCAATTTCCATTGGGGATGATGCAGACATGGTATGTTGATAGACCGATTCACTATTTTCAAATTTTTGTTGATATTTGTTGGTTTTTTGGGTGTTTTTTTAAATGTGAAGCTCAAATTCCAAATGTGCATTTTACACACTAATTGAATATGTAATAGTAATGAAATAATTGGACATTTTAATCTAAGTTGATAAGTCAGGTAATAGGTTACGGATGCTACCTGCAGTATGGCATAGTTTCTGGGCAATGTGACATTTGTCTCAGTATTATTAATGATTTGTGATGCATGTATTTGAACATTTGATAATTTTTCTATATTCTTGTGTAAAACATCAGGAAATTTTTTTGAAGGGTTTAACAAATTATTACATGGTTACATTTTTTGCAATTTGATATGATTCAATATGATTGTGCAAGAGCAAGCCAATGTAGTTATTAGTTAATTATATGATGTAAGATATATGGCTTTGCATCATGCATGAATTGCTGTGATTTTTGTTCACTTTTATGAATGGAATGCTTTAGGAGTAAATGCCTACCAAATTTATTCTTAAAATTTAAGGGTTGGATTGGATCAATGTAGCCCCTTACGTTATCAATATTCCAAAATGGTCCCCTGAAATCGCAAACCCTTAATCAAGTTTGTCCCTCGATTTTGATCTGTTATCCAATGGATCCCTCACATTATTCATTTAGTTTAAAATTAATCTCAGATATTTCCAACTTAATGTCATTCTAGTCCATACAGATACCAACGAAGGAACGAATTTGATTAAGACTTTACAATTTTAGGGATTGTTTTGGAATATCGATAATGTAAAGGACTAAATTGATACTATCCTACAATTTCAAGGACTAATTTGAGTATTTACTCCATGATTTAGTGTTTGTTTCTTTTTTCTTTTTCTCTTTGTTTTATTTCATCAGTTTTCATCCAAGAAACTGAAGGTGAAGCTTACACTGTTGATGAAAAGGAACTGAAGGAGTTATACTTAATACACCTTATTTTTTATTATTCCAATGATTTGTTATCATTATTCTGAAAACAACTTCATAAAGTTTCATTCTCCTAAGGCTTTGTGCATTTACTTAATATGGATTCGGCATCAACTGTTAGATTATTTTTTTATAGATTTTTGTTATCCATTACAGGTAAAATGATGCAAAAGCAACTTAAAGTTATGTGACTTAGAATATTAATTTTAAGGATGGTTTGAATTTTTTTGTATGTAAACAGAAATTCGAATAACAGTTCATGACATGCTTATCATATTCCATGAATTCTCATATAACCCTATCATATGATGATTTTGTTTCTTTCTTCCCATTCATAGATGGCACCAAAGCAGAAGATCAGAATCAAGCTTAGATCTTACTTTGTGCCCTTGATAGAGGATTCTTGCAAGCAGATATTGGATGCAGCAAGAACTACCAATGCAAAAACAATGGGTCCAGTTCCTTTACCAACCAAGAAGCGAATTCACTGTGTCCTTAAATCTCCACACGTACACAAGGATGCTCGGTTCCATTTCGAAGTCAGAACTCATCAGCGTGTCATTGATATTCTCTATCCTACAGCACAAACAATAGATTCTCTTATGCAGCTCGATCTTCCTGCTGGTGTCGATGTTGAGGTCAAGCTCTGAAGATATTTGCTTCAGGTTTATAAGCATCTTGAATATGAGTCTATTTCAATTCACTACTAATAGCAAGAGTAGATAATTGGCAGATATTGTGTATTTCACTCTCTGAATCTCTTTCTTTGAACAATGCATACGATACTTTTGTTTGCTTTCGCATTCTGTCTTCAACTAAGTTTTTAGAAAGTTTTCTCGCTGTTGCATAGATATTTGCATATCCTATCCTTTCCTATTCAATGTAATGTAAGTCTTGTAGTATGACACAGCACAATTATGTTATTCTTCCAAATTATGCACATGAATTTATTTTTACCGAGTTGAAATGCTATTTCTCTGTCCCATATTTTCTATCTCAAATTCTGTCACTTACCCCTTTTTTCGATACTTCTCTTATTCATATTTCGATTTACATTGCATTTAATTAGTCTTTCTACCTAAGTACTAGTGTACTACTATAATAAATAAAGGCATATTAGTAAACAATAGATATATGAGATGGTGAGCATGTATGCTGCTGGAATTCATGAGTGACTATTTATTCAATTCTATAGTACTACCTAATTGATGTTTAGTTTTCATGTCTAGTTTATGGCATTTTTTATGTTCCTTTTAGTTTCAATTGTACTATCCTATCAAATGAATGGATTATTTTCATGGCTTATTGACCTATTTTTCATATGCACTATAATTAGGGCATTTGTCTCCTATGTTGGCAGCTCATTTTTCATATGCACTATTATAATTAAAAGACTTGTATATGAATTGTCTAATTTATGACAACTATTGGTCAGTTTTTTTATTTTTTATTTTTTTTATCTTAGTCCTTTAAACATTTCTTCAAAAAAGGGATTACTTACGAGCATCTTGAACAACACCACCAACCCGTGAGTTAAATTTCTTCAAAGTTGTATTGTCAAGTTTAGCAGAGCATGAATGTGAAAGCTGCATGAACACATGGCGCTTAGCTTAGTACGTGTTGCTTCTTTTATGGCAATTCCTCGAGACATGTGCGTACTATTTCTTCATTAAAAAGTAAAAACAATAATTTTGAAGATAAGTTGATAAAAAGTAGATTTCATGCGGCCATAAGTTTGAAGCAATCACACAGTCAAAATTTTGATTGTTATAAAAGTAAAAATATCAAACTTGAAATATGAATTATTTCATCTTAATGTGAACTTTTAGAGAATCTATGCAGATTGAGCAAGAATCCAAGAGAAGCTTTGCTTAAAAGCAATCCATAACATGCGTAAGAATCTTTGAAAAAAAAATTAGTACCGGTAGTAATGATAATTAGTGTTCTCAGGACATTAGTTAAAAATAATAAAAAAATTAAATTTTACATTAAAACAAGCATTTTATATTTTTAAAGAGTAAAATATACAAATTTTAAAATTTATTTATTATATTTAATTTCTTAACTAATGGACACTAGTTAACATTCTTTTAAAAGATGAAAAAAAAAGTTACTTGCAAAGAGACGATGGGAGCCACACTGTGCATCAATAAAGTCATGCCTTTCATTATGCGTGAGAATCTTATTTGTTGTGAGTATATGGCTTCAATAGTTGAACTTTATGATAACTTTATTTACTAGTAGTCTAGTAGCTTTTAAAAAGATAATATTGTATTAACGGTGAATTGGTCAAAATGGTAAAAAATTCTTAATACTAAGCAAATAGTTAGGAATTCAATTATTGATTTGTGCGTATAAAGAAAATTTGGTTAGGAGGTAAGAACTCACCTTATTTGCCCCACAAATTTCCCAACAGAAATTAATTATTGCTAATCGCGGTGGAAACTTCCCACCAATACCATTATAACAAAAAAAAAAAAAAAGTTTGTTTCCTCATATTGCCATCAACATAGTAGTTATATTATCAAAGAGTATCTCACTAATTGCAATAAATGTGTGTTTCCCAAACAACCTACTATTCAGCATCTGTTGTAAGAACACAGATATGTTGAAATAGATATTTACAAGAAAATCACAACTCTACTACATTAATCACTTCACAATTCAACCAGTTATTAGTTTTACACACTATTTCTCCAAACAATGGACCCTTACCAGAACAACATCAGAAAAAGAAATGAAGCAAAAGCACAAGCACGTTTGAGAAGAAAGAAATTCCTGCAAGCAAAGAATGCAAAGAAACACAAGACACTGCATCAAAAAAGCAGTGGCAGTCAAAATCAAAAAGAGACTCAGCCAAGGTTATTTCAATTCCATTCACAGCCTGCAATAACTTCTCAAATGTTGAATAAGCAGAATCACCACTATCAGAATTCAATTTCGAACATCAACCTTAATTCTCAAATGTGTACTCAGCCAAGGTTATTTCAAAGCACTATACAGCCTGCAACAACTTCTGAAATGTTGAATCAGAAGAATCACCACAATCAGAATTCAATTAGTAACATCAACTCAAATTCTCAAATGTATACTCGGCCACGGTTATTGCAAAGCACTTGGCAGCCTAAAATGTATTCTCAGGCAAGGTTATTTCAAAGCACTTCACAGCCTGCAATAACTTCTGAAATGTTGAATCAGAAGAATGACCACAATCAGAATTCAAATAGAAACATCAACTCTGATTCTCAAGTATATACTCAGCCAAATACTAGGCAAGAATCACCTTATCATCAGAGGATAAAAACTGTGGCTGGTATTAATTCCTTGTGTGTCAATCTAATGAGCAAGTTTGGAGATATGAATACAGATGTTGCATCATCTACATCAAACCTTAATTTGCCAACTGCTACAACTTTGAATACTTCAAGTACAGAAACACATGCGGAGAAAGAAAGTGACAGTGATTCCTCTGAAGGTACTAATAACAACATCATATAACATTATTAATAAAAATGTGTCTTTACTTCTGTACTGATCCAATGTAAGAAAAATAAAAAATTCTTCAGGTTCAAGTGATGATAGTTGCTCAAGTCTTGATGAAGAAGAACCACATACAAATTACAAGCCTATGGGTTATGGCATTCTTCCTGAAGGTAGTTTAAAAACATTAATATGAATGAAGTGCACAACAAAACAATGGTATAGTTGACATTATTTTGGTGTTATGTGTCTTTATAGGTTATTATGATGTTGGCGATCCACTAATTGAATGTGAATATTGCGGAGCAAAAATGTGGTACCAAGAGAGAATGGGAAAAACTAGAGATTCTGCAATTCCTAAGTACCAACTATGTTGCGGAAATGGAAAGGTTCAACTTCCACTCTTGAAATCACCACCTCCATTTCTTCAACATCTTCTATTTGATCGTAATTCATCGGTTAGCAAGAATTTCCAGCAGCACATCAGAGCTTATAACACGATGTTTGCATTCACTTCATCAGGAGCAAAGCTGGATAACAAATTTAATAATAGTAGAGGGCCACCAACAATCAGAATGCATGGTCAATCATGCCATAAAATAGGAAGCTTATTGCCTATGCAAGGACAATCACCAAAATTTGCACAGCTTTACATTTATGATACCGAAAATGAAATACAAAATAGACTTCATGGATTAAGGTATGCAGACATGCCTGTTTATCATATAATTAAAATTAATTTATACCTCATATAACTAGACAGATACACGTATTCATAAGTTGTAAATTGTAACCATTCTTTACAGTTAATCTCTTTTCCTAATCTGATTTATAGGAACAATAAAAACATTGATCCAAATATTGTTTGCAAATTGTCTGAAATGCTTTATCAGCATAATACACATACAAAGTCTTTTCGGATGGTAAGAGAAAGATTGAATCAAGGAAATGTAAACAATTTGAAGCTAAGATTGATTTCTCAGAGGTGTACTGATGGTAGAATATACAATCAACCCACAGTGTCCGAGGTAGCTGCTCTTATTGTTGGTGATGTTGATACTGCTTCAAAAAGAGATATAGTAATGGAGACTCAATGTGGCAAACTTCAACGAATAGATGAATTTCATGCAAGCTATCTGGCCTACCAATATCCCTTAATTTTTCCTTATGGCGAGGATGGCTATCGACGTGACGTGCCTTATAGAGATGAGGGAAATTCTAAGAGCAGAAAAAGGAATTGGCTGACTATAAGAGAATGGTTTGCTTTTAGAATTCAATGTAGAACAGAGGAAGCACAAACTTTATTATGTTCAAGAAGACTATACCAGCAATTTCTAGTTGATGGATTCACTATGTTGGAGTCTGCAAGATTCAACTGGCTGAGGAAAAATCAGTCAAAACTACGAGCCTCTAAATATCGTAGTCTGAATGAAACTGATCACCATATTCAAACTCAAGGGTCAACTAAAGGAAAGAGAGTAATATTACCTGCATCACATGTGGGAAGCCGTAGATACATGGATCAATTATATTTTGATGGAATGGCAATTTGTAGCTATGTTGGTTTTCCTGACCTTTTCATTACATTTACCTGTAATCCCAACTGGCCAGAAATTCAAAGAGTGCTAGGACCGATAAATTTGAAAGCACATGATCGTCCTGATATAATATCAAGGGTATTTAAAATGAAATTGGATGAGCTCCTTTCAGATTTGACCAAGAAAAATGTGCTTGGGAAAGTTCTTGCATGTAAGTTTGATATTGTTTATGCACACAACATACTATATAATATTACTTTATCTAGAAGCATTGCACATTTATATCAACTAATAAATTTTACTTTCAGATATATACACCATTGAGTTTCAAAAGAGGGGATTGCCACATGCACACATACTTATATTTCTACATCCATCTAATAAGTATCCCACTCCTGATGATATTGACAAGATCATTTCAGCAGAGATACCCGATCAAGAACATGAGAAAGAGTTGTACAATTTGGTTAAAAATTTCATGATTCATGGTCCATGTGGTTTATCGCATAAATTATCACCTTGCATAAAAGACGGGAAGTGCTCAAAATATTATCCTAAGAAGTACCAAAACTCAACATTTGTTGACAAATATGGTTATCCAGTGTACAGACGAAGGGACAATGGTGACACAATTGTCAAGAATGGTGTTTCACTCAGTAACAAAGATATTGTACCATACAATCCTATGTTGCTAATGAAGTACCAAGCACATATCAATATGGAATGGTGTAACCAAAGTAGATCAATAAAGTACTTATTCAAGCACATAAATAAAGGTTATAATAGGAAAACAGTTGTAATTTCTCCAACACAAGACAAAAATTCAACTCAAAGTTGTGGTAACATTGATGAGATCAAAGAATGCTTGGATTGTAGGTATGTGTCACCAAATGAGGCATGTTGGAGAATTTTTTCATTTCCAATACATGGTCGGAAACCAGCAGTTGAAAGGTTGCACTTTCATATACCAGGTG
Source organism: Trifolium fragiferum (assembly GCA_954870985.1). Classification (NCBI taxonomy): domain Eukaryota; kingdom Viridiplantae; phylum Streptophyta; class Magnoliopsida; order Fabales; family Fabaceae; genus Trifolium; species Trifolium fragiferum. Next base: position 9,440,169 of record OX940794.1, read on the forward strand.
AGCAGCTAGTCTCCTTAAACGATTATGAGCATATTGACGATGTCCTGTTGAAGCCAAGTGTCACTGAATCGATGTTTACATCTTGGATGGAAGCAAACAAGATTTACCCCCAAGCCAAAAATTTGACTTATGGCCAATTTGTTTCTAAATTTGTATATGTTAGGAAGAAAAGGTCATGGAAACCACGTACGACAGGTTATACTATTGGGAGGCTAATTTGGGTTCCTCCAAGTACCGGAGAGCTCTTTTATTTAAGAATGTTGCTTACTATTGTAAAAGGACCTAGCAGCTATGAAGATATTAAAACTGTTGCCAATATCCAATATGAAACTTTCAGAGAAGCATGTTTTGCAATGGGTCTCCTTGAAGAAGATAGAGACTATATAGAGACCATAAACGAGGCAAATGAATGGGGTACTGGAAAGTACTTAAGGAAGTTATTTATCATTATGTTCTTATCATGTACCATCAATAGACCAGACTATTTGTGGAATCAAACTTGGGAACTTTTGTCTGATGGGATACTTAATGATCAAAGGAAATTGGTTGCCAATCAAGGTATGGTTTAGTAATCTTATTTTATATGTCAAACAATTTATGTACTTCATAACCAATACTAGTTGAATATGTGTTTATCTTATTTTTAGACTTGCAACTTACTTATGAAGAGATCCAAAATTTATCTTTGCTTGAGATTGAGAAACATATGCAAACAAACCGGAGAAGTTTGAAGCAATATCCAACAATGCCATATCCAAAAGGTTATGTCACAGCCACAGGTCAATTCGGGAATAAACTAATATATGAAGAGTGTGACTATGATCAAGCTATTCAAGAACAACAATTCCAAGAATTATTCAGTTCTCTTACAGGTATCTAATTTATGTTTACTTTACTAACAACCATTCACTCTACGAATTGTCTAATATTTATGTGCCAAGTTTTAAAAATTGAATCTGACTTTTTATAGACGAGCAAAGAGGAATATTTGAAACTATTATGCAAGCAGTCAACAACCAAAAGGGAGGAGTATTTTTCCTAAATGGTTATAGTGGAACCGGAAAAACTTTCATGTGGAGAACTTTAGCATCAGCCATACGTTCTCAACATCATATTGTGTTGACTGTGGCATCAAGTGGAATAGCATCACTTTTATTACCAGGAGGGAGAACAGCACATTCAAAGTTTAAAATTCCAATTCCTACATTTGATTACTCGACTTGCAGTATAGAAAAAGGAAGTGAAATTGCGGAGCTGCTGAAACTAACAAAGCTCATAATATGGGATGAAGCTCCAATGGCCCATAAATTTTGTTTTGAGGCACTGGACAAAACTCTCAAATACATAATGAGTTCAAGCACTTCAATATTTGGAGGAAAAACTGTAGTTTTTGGGGGTGACTTTAGACAAATTCTACCAGTCGTTCCAGGAGGAAGCCGTTCTGACACTGTCCATGCAACAATTAATGCATCATATATTTGGGATCATTGTCAAGTGTTAACTCTAACAAAAAATATGCGTTTGCTTACCGGGTCACAAAGTTCTGATGCAGAGGAACTCAATGAGTTCTCACAATGGATTTTAAATGTTGGTGATGGGAAGATTTCTGAGCCAAATGATGGTTATGCTGAGATAGATATTCCAAGTGAATTATTGATCACCAATTTTGACAATCCTATTGATGCAATTGTGAAAAGTACATATCCGAATTTAATTGAAAATTATAAGAATGAAGATTTTTTGCACTCTAGGGCAATTTTAGCATCAAGAATTGAAGTTGTCGATCAAATAAATGAGTATGTCCTGAAATTGATACCAGGTACTAACTGATTCACAATGTTTACTTAATTTTCAACTTTCTTTCTTTGTTCAAGATTTATTATGTTCATTGAAATATATCATGCTACAATATAGGTGAGGAAATGGAGTATTTATGTTCAAATTCTATAGATCGGTCAGAAGCTCATACCAATGAAGCATTTGAAGTACTTACCCCTGAGTTTTTGAGCTCTCTAAAAGCATCGGGCCTTCCTAATCATAAAATCAAACTCAAGGTTGGTACTCCAATAATGCTTTTAAGAAATTTAGACCAATCAGAAGGATTGTGTAATGGAACTAGACTCGTTGTCACAAGGCTAGGAAATCATGTGCTCGAAGCAAAGATCATTGCTGGGAAGGATAACGGAAGCATTATCTGCATTCCACAGTTACCTATCTCTTTGGATGAATCACCATGGCCATTCAAGCTTATTAGGAGACAATTTCCTATAATTGTCTCATATGCTATGACAATTAATAAAGCACAAGGTCAAACTCTCGACTATGTTGGGCTATACTTGCCTAGACCGGTGTTTAGCCATGGCCAGCTATATGTGGCAATTTCCAGAGTAAAGAGAAAGCAAGGTCTCAAGATCTTAATACATGATAATGAAAGACAACCACTAAGAGTTACCACCAATGTTGTCTTTAAAGAGGTCTTCCGAAATCTTTAATTAGTAAGTTTTTCAACATCCATATTCAATTTACTGTTAACATATAGTATCATCATATGCAATCATAACTACACACAATAAATTATTTGTGTAATTTTTTACAGTTGCCATGCAACTTTGGTGCAAATTTATGGACATAACATATTTTTTGACTAATTTTTTTCGTTATAAGATATACAATATACAAATATACAGTATTTTAGATTATTAAAATTTATTTCGTTAAGTTTGTCAAAAAAAAAATATTTATTTCGTTAACTTACTTATAGTATCATCATAGGTACTATTTACAATAATTTTTTTGAATAATATTTTACTCTTACTATACATCTATGGTGCAAATTTATGGACATGGCTCAGTGTTTGGGTACTGGTGCATGGTTGGTACACTTTTATTGACTCAAAGGTGAATGTTAACATTAATAGGGATGTTTAGTCTATTACAGTGGAGCATACATAGTCCAAAACCTGTGAGTTCTGATTGCAGATTAAGTGATGATTCTGATGCCAGTGTACCAGAAGAGCCAGCACTAGATGAACAGACGGAGAAGTTGGAGATGGAACTATAGCAAGCTGCATTTAATGCATGCATTATAATCCATTGCTCCAAGAGACACTACAAGAATTTTGTTCTGTAGTGCAGGCAATAGCCCGGACAAAAATTGCAAAATTCGAAGCTAGAAGAAATTAGTGTCGGCTAAGAGGCTACTGCAACATTTTTTTTGGGCCAAAACAAAGCTGGCGCAATTTACCGAGCCATTGCTATGTAGTGTTGATGTAATCTTTGTTTCTTTAACTTCTGAATCTGAATATATATATTTTAGCGTCGGCTTCAAGTGTTGATGTTGATGTAATGTAACCTATGTCTCTTTAAATTCTGAATCTGGATGTATATATTTTATTATGTGTTTACTTTTTAGAGAAGAAATATTTTCTGATTTTATTTTTCACCCTGAGTTTCAAATGAAAAACATTCACAATCAAAACATCAATCCATTGGTAAAAATATATATCAAAGTAATAAATGGAAAGTGTCCTACTATTAAAAAGAGGGAATTTTAAAGTAAGTAATAACTATTTATACTAAGTAAACACATAACAAATAGTAGATGTCAAAGTAAGTAAGAAACTAAGCTAAGCAAACACAAAATCAGTGATGTCCTAGTGAGTCTTCATCCCCATCCAATGAAGACTCTTTCAATCTTTTCACACATTGCATACATATAAAAAACTCTTTCAAACAAATAACATTAAAGTAAGGAATACCTATTTCCTTTAACTTGAGAATCTACTCATGAAGAGTTGAAACTGTCTTTTTCCTAACACGCGATCTTCATTTGGAGAATGTTGATCCTTGTTTTGTACAATTCAAATCTGCCAAAACAAAAACATTATAGTTTAGCAAAGCAATGACCATCAAACAATAGCTAACTAATAATATGTAAAGGATAGTAAGTTTTATCCCGCCACAACAAAATTAGCAGGGTGAGTGAGGGAGCTGCTATTGCTATACCAAAAGTCTAAAACTGCTAGTAAATAGTAAACGAAAAGGCAGAAATTGAAAACTCTCTTTTTCCAAACACATAATCTTCATCTCCGACCAATTAAAACAATGTAAGTTCTAACTAGATGAAAATATAATAACAATATTAAGGTCAAAATATAGAACAATTATGTTCTTGTGTGCTAATACACAAGCAACTTTTTGGTATATCATGACAATTTCTTGTGTGCTTTTAGATGGTTGATTGTTTATCTCATCATTTTTCTATGAAACAACTCCAACTAGTTGATATTTCCTTATATATGTTTCCTCATATATGTGCTGAGGATGATGATCTACACTGTCTTATGCATATTTCTTTTTTCAATTTATGGATTGTTCACTTAAGCAACGGGTAACGCATGAGACACCTTTTGTCAAAAAAATAAAATTACATGAGACACCTAGAAGGAAAGGCCAGATAGCTTTATTTACATATACAAGTAAACCACAAGAAAGCTAGCATACGGAATCTATTAAAATGAAACCAAGAGGAGACAAGGGACTAATACCAAAAAGGCGAATTCATTGTTGGCCTCCTTGATCATGATGCCATTATTATTAGAAGCTTCCCTGCAAAGTAACCCACTGTCACGCAACTCAGCAATATTACTCAGAACATAATATGCATAATCCATCATGAATTTATCATCGCACAATCTCTATTACTTTCGAATAACAACATTCTAACTGCATATTATATATGCCATGGAAATGCAATTTCAGAAGCATAGTGCATTTCTTAGTACTATGTGATAGGAATATTGGTAATAAGAGAACAAAAAAGGTGTACATGAAGAGGCCATAAACAACAATTTAGACTATAAAAAAGAGATCAGACAGCATCATAGGAAACAATCCAAGTAGTTCACAGATAGGCAAAGGCTCGAGGGTTCAAATCCATAATAAGTATGTACGTGTTTATCACATTATAGAAAGCAAAATTCAGCAATGGGATTACCCAGTTAAAATGCAAGAATGAGGACTTTCATCATACAGTTTAAATCAGTAAAAAGCAAGGTACATGAAGTACTTAGAAATCATTAGAAAACCACCAAACTAAAAGTGTAAACACCTAGGAATAGCATATGAAGTCCAGTTCTTGCCATTTTTCAGGACAACAAATAAGTAAAAGTGTAATGCAGGACAACAAATAATTTTTCAGGACATCATCGTATATCCGAGGAAGTATAAGAAAGAACTTAAAGGATAGGATAAATAAATAAATAAATAAATAAATAGGAGGAATAATGGAATCTATATAGCAATTCACTTTTCAGTTTAGAAATCAATTCTCCTATCATGGATTGCAATACATGCAGCATAACAAGTTCTAACTGCAACATTCTTTTCTAACACAAGGTAACATAAACAAGCCACACAAATTACCTCTGTACTGGCTAGGGGCTATAGCTTCCTTGTCATAACAGTCGGCACCCCAGTAAAAAAATCCCATGCCACTCTTTTTCCACACATGCCGCATGATAACACAATGTTGAGTGCCTTGCAGCTGTTGTCGATGGCAGAATACAGCAGAAGACTGAAAGTATGTCATATAAACACGCTATTGTGGCCTATATCGGCACGATGGCTGGAATTCCTTCACGAATTGGCTATGACAATTGTCAAAAATCAGTCAGGCCAGTAAACAACACTGGTGCCTCACATTCCAAGATGCCAAATTGGATGAGGATATGATGGTTCCTATACAAACTTATGTCCACAATTCCTGAAACAAAATCGCGTGCCTCTAACTAGTGAGCAAATAAACTAGGAACCAGCACAGTAGCAATAAACATTCTATCGTGCATCGAGTGTTATCACTGATCTAGTATTTTTGCATTCTACATAGAAACAACAAACATGGAGTTCTTGCATATACTGAATAAATATTCACAGTGCAACATACCAATTACTTTAGCATTAGTAGTACACACTCCCACTCGAATTGATTTTCGATTTTAACCTAATGTTGGTGAAATATCACCATAAATAGCCGATAAAAATGGTGTTAGAATTGCATAAATGTAATAATGTTGGCTGTTGATGATCAAAGAAAATGGGAGTTCAAACTTCAAAATTCAATTTGACTAAAAAAATTGGGTTTGTTTACTTTGTGAAAACGTTTTCTATTTTAAGTCTCTAAAATATGTTTTAATTTTACTTGCTAACAAGGAGATAAGAGAGTCTTGAAGTGAAAAATTGTGTATATTTTCAAAACAAGGAAAATTTGAAAAGAATTGTTTTTTATTATTTTCAGAACTATTTCACTGTCATCCCTAACCCTAACTAGCATTTTACCTTCTCTTGATCACAATGAAGATATGAATTACAAAAAGTAGTGCTGATGCAAAAGATATATAAAATAAAATCTACAAAAATGAAATTGACACACATACAAATACACACCGTGAGAGAGGAAGACAAGATTGCCGCGCAAAGTGTGGCGGCATTGGTGACAATAAAGAAGCGGACTGCGCCGCAAAACAGAGCTGCGATGTGAATTTGAAGATTCTGTCTCGGTGGAGACGAAAGAGTTTGGGAGGCGAGGAAAATAATTGTATTTGGCGGTTAGGTGGGAAATGGAACAGTTTTTGGAGGGAAGGAAGAATACACAAATGTATAGGGTGTGTTTGTTTAAGATTTAAAAAACTGATTTTTTTATTTATAAAAAATTGAGAGATTTGGATGAAAATTTAAAGTTACTTTTCACAATCATAAAAAACTATATTTTTTTAAATTTTTAAATAGGAAGTTTCTACACATAGATCCAATAATTTTTTTTAAAATAAATTCTTGAAAAGTGATTAGAAATAACTTTTCATTTTAGTATAAAAAATAATTTTTTTTAGAAAATGATTTTTAAAAAAATTATAACAAATACTATCAGAATTATAAAATGGATTTTTAAAAACAAAAAGTTTTTTTCTCAAAAGAAACGCACTCATTAACCTGTCACTCAAAAATGAGACAAAATCGCGGGTGATTAATGGGATTCATTTTACCAAATATTTGACTCCATGCGAAATTTTATTTTATTTGAGTGACACTTTTTTCTTAAAAAATAAATTTTTGGAATCCTTTTTCTTTGATAATAAAATTCTTTGGAACTATAATGTTTAGTTGATATTGGTACTTTATTGATAAAATATACTCCCTCCGTCCCTTATTATAAGCACCCTTACAAAGATTTTATTTGTCTCTAAATATAAATCCTTTTTCAATTCCCTATACATATTTATTATTACTTTTCCAAACATAACCCCACTTTGCATTGAAATGCGTAAAGTCAACTATAAATACATCTTTTCACCAAGGACAATTTAGTAATTGTAATATCCAAAAAGTATACAATAATTACACTATCAGCTTTTCTTAATAAGCGTGAAATTTCTCTTGAGGGGCTTATATATAGGGACAGAGGGAGTATTTAAGAATGAATTTTTGTTCATGAATTTGGGGTTAGATAGTAGCCTTTTAAGAGACTTTATAAAAAGCAAGAATTAGTCTTCAAATTGGAGTTGGACCTAACTTAACCATACAAAACCGACTTGTAAGATGATAATTGCCTCACTTAGTCTTATCGCAACCGATGTAAAATTTCTTAACACGTTCTCTCACGCCCAATACTATTGGATTTGATGTGTGAATATAAACAGTGTGTGATCCGATAGTAAAAACCTGATAACATATGGCCCATTGACTATAGATTTTTATGTGTTTGGTGCAAGTATAAAATTATTTCACACCGCATTGGCTGCAATTAGCATCAACAACCACATCTTAAAATTAGGGAGAATACAACTTCATATATATAACATTAATTAATTAGCTCGAAACATTTTTCAGTTCTCCCCGTGCATTCAAGAGGACGGTGACACTTCTACAGTTCTACTAGCTACATCTCAATAGCTCCATCTCTATTCTCTATAATGACTTCTGATCAAAAGTGCTTAATTATTATTGCTTCATTTGTTCACCACCCTTTGTATCTAGCTTAGTAATAAACGTGATTAACTCTTAACGCGTACAAAAAAACATTAGAAAAATGAACAATGAACAAATCTACAATTTGGTGTCGTTCCTTTAATTAGGTCACAATTGTCATTGTTCTCATGAGCATCTTGGAGCAGAACAAATTCCCGTGAGTTTTCATGAAAATTGTGTTGTCAAGTCTTGCAGGAGCAAGTAACACAAAATGAATGTGAAAGCTGCATAGATCGATGGCACGTAGTACTGCTTAGAGAGTAGAGACATCAGACATAGTACTAGTACTATCACAACACAAGTTTTTGAGACATGTATGCTTTTTTCAAATCTCTACATTGAGATAGTTACAAAAGAATCTCTGCGTGAAAGCAATTCATAACATGCGTGAGAATCTCTATCATGGAGCAACAGTGTTTGTGTAGTATATCATAAGGCAGAAGCGTGAACGTGAACAATATAGTGCATCACATTCACATCACATCATTTCTAAAGTAACACTCTGGGAGTCTGGGGTTTGGGCTACCCATCTTATATTTTAGGTTTATAGGTTTAAATGTTATTTTAGTCCCATTATTTTCAATTTTTTAAAATTTTAATCTCCTATTTTAAAAAACTCCTTTTGGTTCCCTATTTTACATTTTTTGAAGTTTTAATTTCCCTATTTTAAAAATTTAATTTTTGGTCTCTTGTTTTAAATTTTTTGAAGTTTTGGCCCCTCTACGATAAATTAAATTAAAATATTTTATTTTTATTTGATTAAAAAATTTATTTTACTAATATTTAATTTTATTAAAACTAAAGTAAAAAAATAAATTATTTAGACTTTCTTTTTTTTATTTTTTAAAAATAAAAAATAAATTCTTTTGATATATTTTCTATTAAACTATAATTATTAAATATTTCTATAACTATTAAACTATAATTATTAAAAAATAAGTTGTTTTTATATTAAAAATAATTTTCACTTTCTATAAAAATATAAAGCAAATATTTCTAAAAAATATAATAAAATCTATTTTTTTTACTTTTAATAAAATAAAATTGAATATTAGTATAAAAAATATTTGTTAATAAAATAAAATATTTAAATTTAATAGGGGGGTCAAAGCTTCAAAAAATTGAAAATAGGAGGACCAAAAAGTTATTTTAAAATAGGGGGATCAAACCTTTAAAATATTAAAAATAGGGGGATCGAAAAGTTGGTTTTTAAAATAAGCGGATCAAAACTTCCAAAAATTGAAAATAGGGGGACTAAACATGTATTTACGTCTATATTTTATTTTAGATGAATGTTATTTGAACAATTTTTTTAAGGGTTAAATATATTTTTAGTTCCTACTTTTATTTGAGTTTCGATTTTTAGTCCCTATCTTTTTTTTATTATATTTTTAGTCCCTACATTTTTTTAATTATAATTTTAGTCAGTTTTTTATGACTAGGATAACATAATTGGCCACATAGGATAACTTAAATTGACTAGGATAACATTTGCCTCGAATGACGTGACATCTACATGTCATTCTATGTGGCTGATTTCGTTTTCCGAGTCACAAAAAATTGACGGTAAGGACTAAAAATGCAAACTGCGGAAATGTGGGGACTAAAAATATAATAAAAAAATATATATGGACTAAAAGTCGAAACTCACAAAAAAGTAGAGACTAAAAACATATTTAACCCTTTTTTTAAATAACTTTGGGACAACTTTTTTTCCTATTTTCTTATTGGATAAAAACAATAGAGAGTGAATAATAAGGATGTAATGTGAGTATGAAAGAGAAAGTTGTCAAAAGTTGTTTAAATAACATTTCTCTTTTATTTTATAAGATAAATTTAGATTAAGAGGATGTTATATTTACCTTATATTTTGTTGTGAATTCATCTAAAGTCATGTCAATGAAAACCTGATGTGTTGAACAAACGTAATCAAGCAACCAATATAATAAAGCGGATAGAGATAATAATCCAAAACGAGAAATATGTTTACCCAGTTCAGTTAAAAAACCCTACTATGGGGAAATAGTAGCTCTTTGTTACACTATATCAAAAACCTTGCAAAAAAATTTCAATCGACTTATAAGAATTAGCACCTAACTCTACCAAATTCCTGAATCTCTTTCTGTGGCCTAGTCTACCCAAGGTAAATCAATGATAATTCGCTCAAATCCTCATAGTTATACCAAGAGCAAACCCGTTTGTTTCTCTCTAAAATCCTGATCTTTGTGGTGGCAAATCATAATCTTTATTTCCTTAACCTTATCTTTATATGAATAAACATTCTCTATTTATAGAAAAATATTTGACTAAATTACAGAAACAATTCTACTTTAAAATTAAACAAAATTCAAGTCAGATATCCTCCCAAAAAACAGTATTTTTCTAAAAATCAGCAAAGACACGTGCATTTTTTCCCCACGCACCAATTTTTTCGCTCCACAAAAACCGACAGACAACAATTGTTTTTTGGGCATGTTTTTCACCCTAAGCGAAAATCACACAATATATACCCATCATTTTTTGACTTTCGTAACTGAGATTTCAAGGCATACTCGACATATTTACCTTTCTTTTTATTACTCGGTCAAATCCTAAAATTTACTTTGCCATCTTATTATTATTGATCACTTGAAAGTCATGCCATTAATTAGTTTGATCGAATAGTTTTGTTTTTAAATAGTTTCAATATATGCAAGAAAGTAAGTAATAGGAAAAAATCTTTTGTAGTAAATGTAATTAATGTCGTATGAAAAAGAAAAATTATGAGTTAGTTTATAAAATTGTTCTTTATTATGAAAAATATAAATTAAAGAATTGAAAGAAGAAAGGGAAATGAAAAGTTAATGATATAATAAAAAAAAAGTATTAAATGGTTTGTAAATAATGTAAAACGACTTATAATTTAGTATTTTTTTTTAAAGTGACTTATGTTATATTTTTGTGAGGGAGTATGTGCTTAAGTTTTTGTTGAGTACGAGACAAAATTAATTCAAAACTTATATTTACTATAAAATAATTAAGGGTGAGGCTAACTAGTGCCCCCGGAGCACTAGTTAAGGATACTAAAACAAGTCATTTTGGCTTTAAAAATAGTGATGTTTGAATATCTAAAATGTCAATTACACAAGTTTCAAGAAAATTTTACCATATTTGGTTCTTTAACTAGTGCGGGGCACTAGTTAGCATTTTCCAATAATTAAATATAAATAAATGACATATATTTAATAACTAGTATATTATGAATATGTGAAAGTGCTTTCCGTATAAAATATAAAATATTTTGTGTGATGTCACAAACCTACTAAATGATTTTCTGCATCCCATATTTTATTTTTTTATTTCTTAATTCTTCTTTTATCCTAATAATCTTTATATATACACACATACATACATGTTGCATTGCTCATGGCACCATTTGTAGCCGTATTGTGAAAAAGTTTCAATATTTCTTTAAATTGCTTTTATTGCTTGCTTCATCCAATATGGAAGCTGCTAAAAGGAGATGGGAGAGGAAGCAAACAATTACTCTCAAGCGTCAGAGAATTGCATCTGGATCAAAATGTATGATTATCTTTTGTGTATGAATTTCTATTGTTTCGCTTAATTTTTCTTTTTCATAGAATTGAGTATAATAGTTATATATTATATTTTCATGAGTTTGTGCTGTAGCCTCAATCAATCCCCCAGAAGAGAAAAAACTTAGAAGAAGTGATGTTTTTGGTAAGCATTCTCAATATCATGACTTTTGTTTGTTCTTTTTGTAAAAAAACTAAAATTGTTTATTCAACTTTTGTCTATATCTTAGTTGTTCATGATGTTTTATTTTCGGTTTCCAGGCCAGATTCACGGTCAAATCGATAATGCGCCCATCAATGCTGATGAGTTAGGTAATTGTTAATTTGATTACGGTTTTTAACAAATGTTAAATATAATAGAAATGAGTCTCTATAATGTAATTCAATTGATAGAAATATTAAATATAAAAGAGACATTTTGAAATGGAATGTGAAACAATTTATGTAGTGTTTGAAGCAAAATACTGTTTTTACGTTTAATTTTTCTTTTTACAATTCATGTAGTGTTTCTAGCTAACATACTTAAATTTAAGTTTTTTAATTGTAAAAACAAAGATTTTAATTTGTTATATTAACTAAAAGCTGTTTCTACACTGACCTTTTCTTTATTTCATGGATTTAGAAATAGGACCAACAAAGAACAATCATCAAGAGGCTCCGTCTGATCACTTGGCCGAGGTCATGGAGTTTAATCGCTTTTTAAAAAGCGAGAAACAATGTATGAATCTTATTAACATTTTGTTCTCAAAATTTCATGATTTTCATTTTACTTTCTCTATTGTGAAATATTTTATTTTCAATCTTCTACTATATATATATATATATATATATATATGCATGTAGAATGTATTCTTTTTTACTTTCATTGTTTTAATATTGCAGTGAATTTGGTTGAATCATACTGAATTTCATTTTGTATTTACATGCATAAATAACTTCTTTTTTTTTTTTTTTTTCTTCAGTTTATTCAGATATCGGTGATATGGATATTGTTTGTGAAAAATGTGGGGCACTGGCTTGGGTTGGTGAGATCGATAAGTCTTCCAATTCTGGTGCTATGGGTATTTCTATATGTTGCATGAAAGGAAAAGTCGCAATCCCTTACCTGAAGAAGCCTCCAACGTTATTGTGGAATTTAATTAACGGTTATGATCAAAGGAGTGCTCATTTCCTCAAAAATATACGTTCATATAATAGCATGTTTGCATTCACATCTCTTGGGGGTAACATAGAAACCAATTCAAACGATGGTGTTGGGCCTCCGCAATTTGTTTTGAGCGGTCAAAATTATCATCGCATTGGTAGTTTGTTGCCAAGAGAAACAACACATAGGCCAAAATTTGCTCAATTGTATATATACGATACAAGGAATGAAGTTGCCAACCGTTTATCACATTTCAGGTTTGTTCTTTAGGAATTTAATTTATACACATTGTCGGTGTAAAATTATCTTACACACGCATCCAATAATATATTGATACATCATGTAATGTGTTTTAAAACATATGACGTGTCACATTGATTTATTAACGTGCTTTAGATGCATGCGTAAAATAATTTTACATTAATAGTGCATAACAATTAAACTCTTGTTTAACCTTTGTGTGCAGTGACTTTGGTGTTGATGGTGGACTAAATGAGTCAATGGTGAATCAATTATTAGCAATGGTTGATGAGTACAATGTAGTGGCAAAGTCTTTTAGACGTGTGAGAGATTGTTTAGAGCAAACACAAAATGCAAAAGTTGCCTTACGTCTTCTTAGACACCGGTCTACTAATGAAAGAGCAAACAACATTCCCTCAATGGATGAGTTTGCAGCTCTTATTGTGGGAGATTTTGATTCCTATGATACCGGTAAAGACATAATTTTGCATTCACAGAATGGTCAACTACAAAGGCTACCTGAATTTCATGCTAGCTATATGCCTTTACAATATCCATTGTTATTTCCATACGGAGAGGATGGTTTTCATGAAAAAATTCCATTGACCAAATCTTATTTGGACTCATCCACTAGAAAGAGAGTACGCGTGTCTTTGAGAGAATTCATTGCTTTTAGAATTCAAGAAAGGCATATTGAACATTCTATTATTCTTAAAAGTCGACGATTGTTTCAACAATTTATTGTGGACTGTTATTCGATGATTGAATCACAAAGATTGTCATTCATCAGATACAATCAAAGAAAAATTAGGTCTGAGTTTTTAAGTGGAATTGAGGAAGCAGTGAATCGTGGAGATGTGAAACCAGCTTCCATTGGATCACGAGTTGTACTGCCAGGTTCATTTGTCGGTGGTCGAAGAAACATATTTAACAATTGTCAAGATGCAATGGCCATATGTAACAAGTTTGGATATCCAGATTTATTCTTGACAATGACGTGTAACCCAAATTGGTTAGAAATTCAACGTTTCCTTCATGAAAAACGCATGCATGTAAATGATCGTCCAGATATTGCATGTAGAGTTTTTCACTTGAAGTTAAATGATATGATGGCTGACTTCAAAAAGGGCAACTTTTTTGGGAAAGTGATAGCAAGTAAGTACTAACATTTCTCTAATTTATATTTTCGATAATGTAAAGTTGGTTTTGGTTGTATTTATTTTTCTTATTTATTTGTCAAATTAATTTTCTAGGCGTGTATACGATTGAATTTCAAAAGAGGGGGTTACCGCATGCACACATTTTATTGTGGTTGGATTCAAGTGATAAGTTGAAGACAATGAGTTCGGTAGACTCGATGATATGTGCTGAGTTACCGGACAAGGAGTTGTTCCCAAAGTTGTACTCTGTTGTTAGTAATTTCATGGTACATGGACCATGTGGTGTTAGTCATGAGGATTCACCTTGCATGAAAGATGGTAGATGCTCTAAATTTTACCCAAAAAAATTTGCAACGCAAACATCAGTTGATGAAAAAGGGTATCCAATATACAAACGCAGAGATTCAGGGGCCTTTGTTATAAAGAAGGGCACTAAATTGGATAATAGAAATGTCGTTCCTTATAATCCAAATCTATTGATGAAGTATCAGGCTCACATTAACATTGAGTATTGTAATAAGTCTAACAGTATAACATATCTATTTAAGCATATTAATAAAGGAGTTGACAAGGTGACAATGATAGCCAATGCTCGTGATAAAGATGGTGTGGATGAAATAAAACAATATTATGATTGTCGGTATTTATCACCTTGTGAGTCAGCTTGGAGAATTTTTGCCTTTGATATTCATTATCGATGGCCTTCAGTTCAACGACTCACTTTTCATCTACCGAGACAACAAAATGTCATTTTCAGTGATTCAGAAAGACTGGATGAGGTTGTGGATAGAACTAAGGACAAAGGCACAATGTTTCTTAGTTGGATGGATGCAAATAAGAAATATATTGAGGGCAGGAAGTTAACATATGCTGAGTTTCCTATATTTTTTGTTTTCTCATCAGATGAAATGGAATGGCGACCTCGCCAGAAGAGTCAATCAATTGGAAGATTGACCTTTGTTCCTCCTAGAACTGGAAACCTGTATTATTTGAGATTGTTGCTAAATGTTCAAGTAGGATGCACAAGTTATGAGGACATTAGAACTGTTGGTGGTCATATTTATGGTACTTTTCGAGAAGCATGTGGTGCAATGGGTATGTTAGCGGATGACCAAAAATTTATTAATGGTATTAAGGAAGTATTAGCCTTAGGTTCTGGATTTCATTCGAGGAAACTATTTGCTATTTTGTTGTTGACAAGTTCAATGAGTGACCCATTGCATGTTTGGGAGCAAACATGGGAAATCTTATCAAATGGGATTATGAATGGAAAAGGTAGAAGTTTAAATATTGCCATAGGAATTTTTTATAGAACAATTTTATATTTATATAATTGTTAATGATCTTTAAATTTATTACTCCCTCCGTTATACTTTATAAGCAAAATTGACTTTTTAGATTCATTGTAGATTTAATGTATTTGGTCTATATATACCAAATGCATTAAATCTACAAATTCAATTTTGCTTATAAAGTGTAACGGATGGAGCATATTGTTATATTTTCTTAAATTTTAACTATTTATTTTTCCCTTGCAGATTTCACAACTTCTCCTGAAAGTGTTAAAAATTCATGTTTGGTTGAGATCGAGAAACTTTTGCGTTTGAATGGAAAAACGTTAAAGGATTATGTGTGTATGCCATATGTGGATTTTTCAGAATTAGGTATGTTTGAAAATATCTTATTGGCGAATGAATTAATGTACGATAAGGTTGATATGCTCGCCAAGCATGAAGAATATTATGCAAACTTGAATTTTGCTCAGAAGGTTGCATATGATCGTATTGTCAATGCTGTTAATGGGGAATCAGGTGGTTTTTTCTTTGTTGATGGGTATGGAGGTACAGGTAAAACTTATTTATGGAGAGCTTTATCCTTTAGATTTCGTTCAGAAAGAAAAGTTGTTCTTAATGTTGCATCTAGTGGCATTGCATCCTTGTTATTGCCCGGAGGTAGAACTGCACATTCTCAATTTGCAATACCATTAGTGTTGAATGAGAGTTCATGTTGTAATGTAAAACAAGGAAGTATGAAGGCCGAATTGTTGCAACAAACTAGTCTAATTATTTGGGATGAAGCTCCAATGATCAATAAATGGGCCTTAGAAGCATTGGATAGAACACTAAGGGATATCATGAGATTTGAATGTGCAAACAGTATGGATCGACCTTTTGGTGGGAAAACTATTGTTTTGGGCGGTGATTTTCGACAAATTTTGCCAGTTATTCCTAAGGGAAGTCGTGCTGATACTGTTCATGCAACTATCAACTCATCTCGATTATGGCAACATTGCATAGTTTTGAAATTAACAGAAAATATGAGACTACAAAGTGCTTCAGATGATGTGGAAAATGAAAATATTAAAAGGTTTGCCAAATGGATTTTAAACATAGGAGATGGAAAATTAGGTGAAGATAATGATGGTGAGGCTACAATTGAAATGTTTCAAGACATACTAATTCAAAGGTCAGTTAATCCTATTGAAGACATTGTAGACGCAACTTATCCAAATTTTCTTGATAATTTGTTTAATACAAAGTTCTTTGAGGATAGGGCTATACTTGCACCAACATTGGAAATTGTTGAAAAGGTGAATGATTTTGTTATGTCATTAATACCTGAGGAAGAAAAGACATATCTTAGCTATGATTCAATTTGTAAGGTTGATGTGGATGCTAGTGTAAATCATTATTGGTTGACCACTGAGTTTTTAAATGAGATTCAATGTTCAGGACTTCCTAATCATAAATTAATTTTGAAAAAAGGAGTTCCTGTTATATTGATGAGGAATATCGACTTGTCGTCGGGTCTATGTAATGGAACTAGGCTTATTGTTGACGAATTAGGAGTTGATATAATTGGTGCTAAAATCATTACTGGAAATCACATTGGAAATAAGGTTTACATTCCAAGAATGAATTTGGTGTCATCAGATGGCAGTATCCCAGTTAAATTTCAACGTCTACAATTTCCATTATCACTTTGTTTTGCAATGACTATTAATAAAAGTCAGGGTCAAACCTTATCACATGTTGGATTGTATTTGTCACGTCCTGTCTTTACACATGGTCAGTTGTATGTTGCCATGTCCAGAGTAAAGTCTGTCAATGGATTAAAAGTCTTGATTGCGGATGATTATGGTGAATGGTCAACTAGTACCAAGAATGTTGTATATAGTGAAGTATTCCAAAAAATATAAGTGTATTTCACATTACTATTGTATATATGAATATTATTTGCTACATTTTGCCGATGCTACTATTCTTTAGCTCAAATTTTGCACATTATAAAATAAAATAAAGTATCGATGTATGCAAAATTTCATTGAACGAGTGGATTGCAAATTCTGATTGGTGGTGGCGACGATGGAATAAAAATTACAACATGGTAAGTCTTACGAAATTTGGTTTTCCTTATATATCATTATTATGCATTTGATCATGTGTTTAATAATTTTTTCCTCACTTTCTCTTAATTTGAATGGTGAAAAACTTGATGATGATAAACCTAGGAGGATATTGACCTATTTTGATTTCACAATAAAAGTTTCTCTCCTTTCTCTCACACTGCTGCCCCCTTTTTCTCTTAAACCTAATTTATCTTCTTCTTCATCCACCAAAAGAGGGGTGGTTTTAGGATCAATTTTTGATCCAAAATACCCCTCTAATTTGTTTTTCTTTTCTTTTTTATTCAAATAAGTGATTTTCACATATATTTAGTTTTTCTTTGTGATTTTTTGTTTGTCGTCGTCTTGTGCGGCGTTGTGTTTGTCGTCGTCTTGTGCGGCGTTTGTTGGTTTTTCGTTTTAGTAGTGTGTTTTGTTGATTCAAATTGACATATCAACCTCAACTCATTACAGATCTGATGAAGATGAAGACTTGGATATCAACGTTGCAGATCCGGGAGTATGAATATTCTGGTTACATTTATTCTGTCATATTTGTAGATAGTTTCATGATGTTGTTGTATGCTATTAACCTAAGTGCTGCGAGTTTGTTTGCAGATTCACCTTTTTCTGTTTTTAGCAATCTTGAATTTGTAATGATTTATGTATCTTTCAATTTGAATGAATGAATGAATTTTTATTTTGAGTAAAAAATAAATAAATAAATAAACCTAGGAGGAACCACTCTTTAATTTGATGTTCTCAAATTGACTCTTTCTTTTTTTTTTTCTGACACAGCATATGATTGACTCTAAATTTGAAGACAATGTAAAACATATTAAACTTCAAAAATATGTATAATTTTTGTTTTTGGGTACAAATGTATAAATCTTTTCCATGTTATAAATACAGTAATTAAATTCTTTTAATAATATAAAGTGTTAAATTATATTCCCAATCTCTATTAGACTAATAAATTTTCAAAAAGAAACATATAATATGCAATCAACATTACATTACATCAATTTGTTTTATAAAAATCCTCTACCACTATATATGGAGCTGTTTTAAAGTGCTCTTCAAAAAGTATTCCCAATTTCCCATCCTTTGGTCTAAATCTCTTACTTTTTGTTGAAATATCCCTCCAAAATTGGGCATATCTCAAAGAATATGCCAATGGACAGCCCACATGCAACAAAAGCAATTATTAATCTTCTTTTTTATATAAGAAAGTAAATATTAATCTTTAAAACATTTATTTTATTTTTTTACAATCATTTAATTTATTTATTTTAAAGGAATCATTTAATTTCTTTGTTATGTGAAAAAGCCCATGGTTTAATAACAAATACAAGGGGCGAGATTTGACAAACAAGATGCAGCTATGAGCTATCATTAGCTTACGCATTAATTCGTTTGTCAATTTTCAAACAAGACAAAGACAAGGATGCTTAAGGAAAGCTTATTAGTCCAAAATAAGCTTGTCTAGACACTTTATCTTCTTTATTATTAGTCTAATTGTTGGAATATTTTATGATATTCCAATAATATTATGTGGGCAAATATCTTTATTAATTATATTAGCTATTTATCGGTTAGGGGCCTTAATTAATTAGTGATCAAATTAAGTAAAAAGGCTAATTAGATTTCTATTTGGGTAATTATTTAATTACGTGATATGGACTCAATATGAGTGGATGTCGGGATGACCCATTTGGGAATAATGGGAACCCTAATATACCGGATATAAAGGCTATGGTCCCCAATATACCGGATACATCGCATATCGTCTCTTCTCCCCATCTGAAGAGTGCTTAGGGCATAAGGAGTTCCGGTTGAGGAAGAACCACAAGCCAACGGATACTTGTTGTCCGTCTCTCTTTACGTTTCAGGATTGCTATCGGATAGGCCACGGTTTGTTCATATATATTCATCTATCCAGGTATTCCTATATTCTCTTAATCTCAATGAATCAATATGTCGTAGATCCTGTTTATATATACATGCTCATGTGTTTTTTGGCTTCCGCACTAAAGTTACTAAGACTATAGAATTAATCTTTATTAAGAGCATGTCTATTATTAATATTAAAGTAAATTCCAACAAGTGGTATCAGAGCATGTCTTGATGTTTGAATTATTGAGATTATTTTTTTAATTTATGCTTGCGGTATTTGTTTGAGACAATTCTTTTTATCTCTTCATGAATTTCAAGTTTCGGGAATCAATGTGGCTAAGGTTGAATACATGATATTGTCATGTGTACTTTTGTGTTTCAATTTGATTTACTTATTTTCATTTAGTCAAAGAATTAAATAAGTATCGATTCCACACAATTTAAAAGCAAATTGAATCATGGAAAATCAAGAGGTAATAAGAAAGTTATTTTTGGTTCTGATCATGAACGTGAAGTAGTTATAGTTGATGAGAATTAAGCTCTTCTACATAAGCATAAAGTTTTGCTTTATTTTTGGAAATTAATTTATTTGTAATCATAATTTTGAATAAAATCTGAAAATATTAATTTTCTTTTGTGATTACAGTTTTTTGGATCAATACATAATTTCATATATGTATATTAGGAATTTGATTTTTGATCTATTGTTATCAAAATATAAGGATTTGAATTAATTTTGGTAATTTTCAATTTTGAAATCAAATCATTCGGTTTGACTTGTTTATAAAGTTTGGTATGCTTTTGTACCTATCCAGAAAATGCTATTAGCAACTAAAGATTTGGATCTTGATTTATTTGTTAATGTTTTGGTTTATTTTCGGAGTTTTACTTATTCATAAAGATTAGTTTCTAAAATAAGGATTTTGATTTGATGATTCAGTTTTCAAATCAAATTTTTATTTGACTTTAGTTATAAAGTTTGTTGCTTAAAATAAGGATTTATATTTGATTTGAAATGATAGATTGATTCACATTAATTTTGTATTTAAAGTTTACTTTGAGAAATAAGGTATATAAAGATTTTGTATATATATAGTTATTATATATATTTTTGTAGAAGGTCAATTGCAGTTAATGATTCTCAAAATATTTTGATCTATTTTGGTATGTACAAAATTAAAGTTTTGATTCTTTAAATTTTAGGAAAATATAAATTCTATAATTGTTTGTTTAATTAAAGATATATAAAGTTTTGATTTCCTTCTATTTTGGAAAATACGGTTATAGAATTTTATTATTTATTTAAAGAATCATTCGGTATATGTGAATCAATTGTGGCATGAATATACTTTGGTATATATAAAGATTTAATTCTATTTAAAATTAAATATTTGGTTTGTAGCATGACTATGATGTTTGAATTTATTGTTATTAAATTTCTACAATAATTTCTTTTGTCATGCTCTTCGGTTATATTTCATGCCAATTTTAGTTTGGTGGTGAGAATTTCTTCTCACATTAAGGGATGTCATTTAATCTTATGATTATGAAGGGACGTCATAAAGTAATACGGCCTACATTTTGTGAGTAGTGCCTTGTAAATTTAAGACTTTTTCCATTTGATTTAATAAATTGTCAGGTGATTTTAATGGAGTTGGTTGAAACAACAAGTTGCCAAAGTAACCTCTGTTGTCTAGATTTAATTCAATTGAAATCACAAGAAGGGTGTATAAAATCGTTCATGCAAGCTATTTGGGTCTGTCAAAAGGTAGACACAGTTTGACTGAATAATTATATACATATACATTCAATTTATTAAATTGTCTGGTAATGACAATTGAGTTGATTGAAACAACATGTTGCCCAAGTAACCTCTGTTGCATAAATTTTATTCAATTTAACTTACAAAGGATGTAGTGTGAAATTATCCATGTGAGTTGTCGTCGGCCCCAAGGAAGGCACAACTTGACCGGATAATTGCATACTTGTGATGGTAAACGTGTGGTGATTATAAAGTTATTTACCATATGAATAATAGGATGCGCAAACGTGACTATTATTTGACAGGGCTTATCACCAATGTTTGATCATTGCATTGAGAGTACCGCTTGCAGTTAATTCTTACAATCCAAAGATTGAGGATTGATGGTGCGCTTGGTATCTTGTTTGCCTTTAAATTTACAAATAAGGTTTTACATGTCTCTATAATAACTTGTTGACGTGCATAATAAAGTCGTGTTATTGTGAATCCATGTAAGTAATTAGTGGATTACATTTGCACATATAATGATAAATATGTGACAATATGAGGACTATTGTTTATCAATATTAATTGTCAGTGTTTGATCATTATAACAAAATACCACTAGCAATTGATGCGATTTTCTAAGGGTTAGACATCAATGGTGCATTAGGTATTTTGATGAATATTTTTTGTTCTCTATAAACTAATATAGTTTATGTATCTGCAAAATCGTGTTAGAATTTTAATTCTTAAAATTCTAAATCTCAGGAATATAAGAAGAACATTATGTTCTTGGATCTAGACCTTTGATTAGGATGGAGGAACTCAAATTCTCTCACAATTCAGTAAATTTAAAGTGAGAATCAAGTTTAGAAAGTGAGTATACTTCTAATCACGAAGGTCGTGTGATCATAAAGTTTTAATTTCCAGGGGCATTAGAGGTGTTATTTGTGATGACATAACTCTTGTCATGTTTTTCTTTGCTCAAATTAAAGTGCTTCTAAAGCAATAAGGCGAAAGACAAGCTCTCATTGGAGAGATGACATTTCATTAAGAAAATTGAACAAAGAAAATATCAGGAGCACATTATGTAACTATTTAATCTTGCTAAAAAGTTGTGGTTTCGACAATCAGGTGACTTTGTCGAAAATTTAGCATTTAGTATTCTTTTTGCACAATTAGTTCTTACCAATAAAGTTAGAAATGATTCTCTAATAGAATCATTTCATAAAGTGTGCAATGAAGAAAATGTTGAAGCAAGAGAAAATAAACTAGTGCTCATTAGGTAAATACCTCAAAGAACAAGGGCAAATAAAGAATAATAAGGAAATGGATCTAAACTGACAAATATCCAATGATGTTGAAAGATACATCAATCTAGAGAGGAAATAAGTCGGTGAAGATTGATAGTTTTTCAATTTTTTTTAGATTGTTGTTACTAATAATATTTGTATTTAAAAGGCAATTTGGTGAATCATTATCTGAATTAAGTTTTTGTTTTAATGTTATAAATTCTTTATTATTTTTTTTCTTAATGAGGGATTCAATTTGTCTCTTAAATTTAAATATCAGTATAGTCAATTCAGTTATGACTTGTGACAATTTTGAATTGTTGAAAATTTTGAGATATATAAACTTTGGTCCCAATTTAATGAACATTTTGAGACATGAACTGCAAAGTCTCCTGAAGATATTGAGTTTGGGGGAGAGATATGGTAAAAGGACAAAATTGAGTGAGGAAGAATTGGTTCTAAACCAATTCATAAAGTTGATATTTATATAGTAAATTTGGTGCCTCATAAGGATATTAGTGTTCCATTTAGTCAAAAAAAAAAAGAATATTAGTGTTCTTCCTCCCTTATTAAGTTAATAAATTGATTCATAAATATCAAACTCAATACCTTCAAGAACTGGGGCGTCAAGTGTCATAAAGTATTGACTGAAGAGAGAAATCATATCTGATTTGAGTTTAAAAACTCTATTAGGACAGTCAAGACACTTGTCACTTATTATAATTTTGGAGTTTCATAAGATGGATATCAAGATAGTATTTCTTAATGGTGACATTAAGAAACACAATAAGGTGCAATAAGAGAAAACCTTATGTCAAAAGACACAAAGTGGATGGTTTGCAAATAGATGAAATCCATTTATGAGTTAAAGAAGTTGTCTCATTAATGATACCACAAAAGTCTCGTCAGGTAAATTGTCTCATTTGGTTTTGAGATGTATATTATGGAGAGTTGTGGGTTATACAGGTTCAGTGGGAGTATGTTTATATTTTTAGTTTAGTGTGTTGATTTTACTTTATTAAGTCAATAGTGATATATGATGGTTGTGCAAGAACAAGAAATCATTAACAAAAGTTTAGTGACGAAAGTTATTGTGCACATCTCTTTTGTATTAGGAAATTTGATACTAGAGATTATTCTCTATGTATCATTCGGTTATCACTAAAGAGTTATATCAATAAAGTTGAAAGTAAATTCGACATGAAAGTCAATAAACTAAGGGATTTTTTAATCATAAAGGAGACTGTTTAAAAATCTCAATAATTGCCCAAAAGAAAATCTGAAAATTTAGAAAATAAAGTGTTTTTCTATATGTTTTGACTTTGAGAAACTTATGTACGATCTTAGTTATACGCATCAGGAACTAGCGTTTATAATAAGATCATTTGGTAGATACTTGAATAATTCAAAACTTGAATTGTTGAAATGAAGCAACCATACGGATTGTTATAGAGAACAAAATAATTTGTGTTTGAATATCGGAGATCTAATAATTTGGAGATCATCAGTATGTTAGACTCCGATCATTATGGATGTCTATATATAATGGACATCATAACTCAAGAAATGATTGTAAGTATCTATGTCACTTGGTTGCGTAAAGTAAAAGATTTTTGAAAGACAACTCAAGTTATATTGTGACATAAATTAGTCAGATAATGCGTCAACAACTGTTTTATTAAGTTTATTGATTTATAAGTTGTTGAAGGATAGAACATATAGAGATAAATCTTATGTTAGCTGACTCACTAATCAAAGACTTGACACTTAAGGTCTTTCATATGGTTGTTGTCACTAAGGATGTCCTAGATTAGTGGGAGTCTCTTTTCAGTTATGTTCTAACTTTGGTGTTGATACAGATACATAGTTTGTTAAGGTTTTCTGCAGAAATAAAGTTTAAGGTTATTATGATAACTGATTATGTATCATTTGTGCAAATATTAAATTTGCAAACTTCGGGTTGATCTCACTAAGGACTTCAGTTGGACTAGTTGGAAATAGGCATGATATAAAGATCACATTGCATGAAATTTCCATGTCACTCATCCATATCGATCTATGTCGTTAAGTGCATTGATGTGGTGGTTGTCGAAGGTTCCGTCACATTATATGTTAGTGACGACAGCCGCGCGGTCCCATTATTGATGTATGAGATGAACCAGATTGTAAGGTTGAAATCTAAAGATAAATAGCATTCGGATGCGCGCCTAAGGAATAATGATATAATTGTTACGATATATTGCCCAAGTGGGAGATTGTTGGAATATTTTATGATATTCCAATAATATTATGTGGGCAAATATCTTTATTAATTATATTAGTTATTTATCGGTTAGGGGCCTTAATTAATTAGTTATCAAATTAAGTAAAAAGGCTAATTAGATTTCTATTTGGGTAATTATTTAATTACGTGATATGGGCTCAATATGAGTGGATGTCGGGATGACCCATTTGGGAATAATAGGAACCCTAATGAGTCATCACACTATATAAAGGCTATGGTCCCCAATATACCGGATACATCGCATATCGTCTCTTCTCCCCATCTGAAGAGTGCTTAGGGCATAAGGAGTTCCGGTTGAGGAAGAACCACAAGCCAACGGATACTTGTTATCCGTCTCTCTTTACGTTTCAGGATTGCTATCGGATAGGTCACGGTTTGTTCATATATATTCATCTATCCAGGTATTCCTATATTCTCTTAATCTCAATGAATCAACATGTCGTAGATCCTGTTTATATATACATGCTCATGTGTTTTTTGGCTTCCGCACTAAAGTTACTAAGACTATAGAATTAATCTTTATTAAGAGCATGTCTATTATTAATATTAAAGTAATTCCTACACTAATATTCATGAGAAACATTCTTTTATACAAAATTCAAGATTCAAGACTAGGAGATAACAACCATCAAAATCATGTATAGAATATTTTCCTGCATGATATTTAAAAGAATAAATCTATATATAGCATGAAGTTCTATGATATATATCAACAAAAAAAAAAACGTATGTATAGACAAATACTAAGATGAATTTTGTATCACACAATATATAATCTACTTTGTTTAGTTAGAAATTCTACATTGGCCAATTTCACCAATTTCCGTTAACATACAAAATTGAAAATTTGACCAACCTATAAAATGGAAACTAGTTTAGTTCACAAGGTTCGTGATCAACTCGCATCGCTATATATATTATATATAGCACTAACCTATGTGGAATTTCTTTCACTCGAATTTGATGATTTGTACACCATTGTTTTGTACACCATTGTTTTAAGGCCCACCCTAGAGTTCCAATAACGGTATCAAATGTTGATGTGTCAAGTGTGAGTTAAAAATTTAATATTGGATAGAAGAGTAGAGAGTTAAACAACATACTCTTGAAATAGGAGTATTTTTAGGTTACAAAGTGAGTGAAGCACTGCACTACAATTCAGAATCTTACAATTTTCCGAATCACAGCCTTTTCTTAGGTGAAGGAACTTTAGATAACCTTTGGAACTCAAAAACCATACTCATACGGCTTGAATACGTATTTGTTTTATAGGTCAACTTCCACAAAAACATATTTATGGTTGTTAACATTAAAGATCATTTTCTAAGAGCAACCTCCACTTTTCTTGTACTTCCACTTTTTATTTTATTTTTGGTATAAAAGAGGGCAAATTCCGAACTCTTCTATTTTCACTTATTTAACTTAAAAGTAAATTTTTAGCCATTATGTTACTTGACAAAAAAAAATGTTCTAACAATGTTATGGTCGACTTTGTTGGTTTGCCTGATAATAAAAGCAAATGTTGTAATTAAATTTTGCTAAAAGAGGACTTGCAAGCGGATAACAAAAAGTACCGAGCTCATTCTAATACATATATACATACGTTATACAAAGCGCTTACAACTTGTTGACAATTGCTTTACAAAATTAGTCTCTTTAACCCATTAGACATAGCAAGAGTGAGAGGGTGCTTCAAGGCGTGGCTTCACATTCAATTGTTGTGGCTTCAAAAGAAAACGCCTTAGTATGAGATTGAACAAATGATCCCAAACTATCTCGAAAACATATACTTATACCAAACATCCCTTCCGACATGAAGATAGCTCCATCAATGTTGCACTTCAGTCAATTTGCAGTTGGTTTTCTAAATAAGCACATGAGTAGATGCAAGAGGAGAATCAAAGGAGTTGCGACACGAGAGTGGATCCCCTCAAGTGTAAATTACACTGGAGGGGGAGAAGTGAAGTGATCTGCCGTTAAATTTCTCTTTACCAATTTTTATAAATTTTTTAATTAGCAATTTAAAGGATGAAAATTCACTGTAAGGTAAAGTGAATTGAGAGAATCCACTCTCGTTGTGACACCATTCAAAGTCATGGATCATGTTCATAACAAATCTACAAGTCGTAATCGGATTAACTTATTTATTCTTCCAAATGCATTTGTTACATGCTTACCAAACTATCTGAAGTACTTACATCAACTAACTAATCATTAAATTTAATGTTGTGATTTGCTTTAAATTTTTGTGTCGAAATGTTACTTTTTTTCTCCCATTGATAACTGACTTATTGAACCGTCTAATTTGATTTAAGCGACAATTTTAAATTATGACATCAAGTGGTTACAACTTCTTTTCAGTCGCAATTACAAATAACTAAACTGTAACCATCTCTACCAAATCTAGTGTCAATTACAACTGAACTAAATAACAATTGATTGTCAATATATTATTTATCTCAAATTAATTGTCTCTTCCGGTATAAAATAACACACAATAAATATACAAAATAGAAAACAAAAGAAAATTGAAATAATAAAAAGGAAAATGCTAAACAGTACTCTCGGAAACTAGTTAAGCTTATAAATATAGAAATTTTGTCTTAAAATTTATGCATTCAATGCATCAGGAATGTAAAAACATATTTTATTATATCAATTTTATCTTTTATTTCTATTTTTTATATGCTTAACAAATACCCTAGGAAAACCATTTAACATGACATAATAATAAAAAAATGTTAAGCAGTAGTGTACATGGAAAGTGGATAAGGGCTCCGTCTACCGTGATAGGTCTCTCACGGTGCACCACTTGGTTTTTTTTTTTCTTTTTTACAATTTTTTTTTACCATTGATTAAAAAGTGGTATATGATATTATGATGCACTATCGGTATTGAATTATTTTTTATTTCTTTTATTTTTTTATTTCTATAAATAGTGACTTTTAAATTTAGTCCTTACTTAACTTTAATAGTATTTTTAGTCGTACAAATTTTTTCTTAATACGTTGTTTAAACTCTGTTAAAATAAAATTTATTTAATTAATCTTAAACTCTTAAATTTTTTTAATGATTTTTTACACACATGTTTATCACTTTATAAAATGCTCATTAACCAAAACTTATAATTTTTTAATGTGAGATGAGTTAAATATCAATTTTACGCATGCATATTATGCATCATACCGTACGCGAGTACCATTTTTTTACTTTATGATTTAGATTAAACGGAGTACATCATATTATAGTGCACTGTTAGTATTAAATATTGGTTATAAACGTCAATGAGATTTTTATACGACTCGATCATTCTTATCCCACTTAAATATCAATTATAAACGTCTATGAGATTCATATACGACTGAATCACTATTCTCGAACTTGCATATATCGCATATTAGTATCTCCCACATTGGGTTGGGTTATGGTGCATAAGCCCAAAGCTTATGCACCGTGCATAATTACTATGCGCGCCCCCCAAATTGCTACGCGCGCCCCCCACCTGCTACGCCGCCCCCCCCCCCCCCCCCCCCCAAATTGCTACGCGCGCCTCCCATTTTCTAGCCCCCACCCCCCAATTTCTAGCGCACCCCCCCCGGTTTTTTTTTTTTTTTAAGATTTCTAGCGCACCCCTCAGATTTTTTTTATCACGCTTTTAATTTTGATTGATTGAATTTTATTTTATTGATTAGGATAAAATTCAGAGTATTATGTATGGTTAATTATTTTAGTAGTTAGTTTTAAACTAAAATCATGCCAAAACCATTTCTGTTGTAGAATGGTTTCAAATATGTGTACTCCTAAACCATTTGTGCTGTGGAATGGTTTCAGAGATTTGTACTACAAAACTATTTAATTAAAATCATTTTAATTTAATATGATTTTAACCGAAACCATAAGTATAACTTAATGGTGTCACTAGTGTTGTATCTGAAAACCAAAGTAGCTCCTTTATGGTTTCAAATAAAACATTTATATTTAATTTAAAATAAATATTATAACTGAAATCATAAGTGTGACATAATGGTTTCATTAGCTTTGTATCTGAAAACAAAATAGCCCTCTTATGATTTCTAATAAAATATTCATATTTAATTTAAAATAAATATTTTAATCGAAACCATAAGTATAACTTAATGGTGTCACTAGTGTTGTATCTGAAAACCAAAGTAGCTCTCTTATGGTTTCAAATAAAATATTTATATTTAATTTAAAATAAATATTATAACTAAAACCATATTTTATTTCTTTTTTTTTTTTTTTTTGTTTTCACCACCAGTTGAATCTGGTTCGGGGGTCAGTTCTGGCATCAAGTGGTTCCAGCCCCCTCCCGATCGCAGTTGCGGGGGATCGAACTGTGGTCCTCTCTACCAAGTTCAGCGCCAATCACCACTGAACCAACTAACGATTGGTATTTTATTCTTATTTTATTCATAATGATTTTCAAAATAACATTGCATAAATAACTAATGATTTTGTAACAAATATAGGAGAGAAAAAGAATAAAATCTGGGGGTGTAAACTGGGTAAAAAAAAACCAACAAACAAACAAAAAAGGAACTGGGCTTTCAGGCCCAGTAGGCTAAAAAAAAAACAGAATGTGTGTAATCAGCAGAAAGGGGGTGGGAATAGCGAGTCTGTAGGGGGGCTGGGGGCGCGCGTGAGTAATTTTGGGGGGGGGAGGCGTGAGTAATTCTGAGCTTATGCATGGTGCATAAACATCCCCTTATGCACTATAACCTTGGCCTCCCACATTAATATTTCTCACTTAAATATCGGTTATAAACGTATATGAGATTCTCCAGAATTCGGCGCGGTGGTCACCGAATCCCGACGGCGGTGCCACCGCGCCGGAAAGATTAAACCACCTTTTTTAAAAAATAATCAACACTAATCCTATGTAAATTTATCTCCTAAACCCAAATCTATACTCGAAATGCCCAAAGAACCTACTAAACGGCCGAATCGGAACAAAATAAAGGTGACTGGAATTGTTGTTATGTTGTCGGTTCCGTTTCCGAATTCTCTCTTCTTCTCCTTCTATTTCTGCTCTCGGTTTTGGTTTCGTTTGTGTGAGTTGGTGTTGTTTTTTTATTTCTGTTTGTAATAGGTGTTGTGTGTGGGTATGAGAGTGTGATTATGGTGTGGTGTGATGTGGTTGATGTTTGAAGGTTTGATGTGGTGGTTATGGTATGGTGGTGGTGGAATTTGGAGAAGGTAGAAGAAAGTTGAAGAAGAAGGGGCGCAGCTCTGTATTACTTTTTTTTCTCTTTTTTTTTGTTCCTTTTTTTGATGATTTTTTGTAGGGATTTTGTGATGTTTAAGAGGATTGGGAAAAATAATTGAGGTTTTGAAGCTTTGTTCTATGCAGCTGCAGCTTGCAGATGAATTTCTCCCCCTGCTACATCTTCTTCTTTTATTATAATAATATTTTTTTTATTTTTTGTTTTGATAATAATAATTAAGGATAAATATGCTTCAGGTCCCTGTAAATATTTAAAGTTTTGTTTTTAGACCCTCGAAAAATTTTCTTCGAATATTGGTCCCTAAAAAATTTTAAATTAACACTTTTAGTTCCTACTTTTAAATCAACTCATGTATAGACTATATATTTTTTAATGAAATTTTTTATGAATGTTTAGAATATTATAACAATCTCTCCCAAAAAAACTTAGAATATTTTGAAAAAGCATAAATTTAATATGAATTTTTGTATTTTTAGAGTTTAAAAATTTATATTTAATTCATGTTTTGTTAAAAAAATCTATTTTTTTTGGAGTGATTGTTAAAATATTCTACACATTTCTGAAAAATTTCATTTAAAAATATGAAGTCTACACATGAGTTGATTTAAAAGTATGGGCTAAAAATGTTAATTGAAGATTTTTGAGGGACTAATATTTGAAGAAAAATTTTCAGGGGACTAAAAACAAAACTGTGAATATTTACAGGGACAAACAACATATTTATCCCTTAAATAATAATATTAATAAAAAATAAAATGGAAGAAAAGATAGAATATAATAAGGATTAATGATGATAAAAAGAAATAAAATAAATGTAATTATACTAAAAATAAATATTCAACATATTTTTGGATTGTTTTCAATAAAAATAGAAACTTACCTAATTTGATATATTTTGTAATTTCAATAAAAATCTCTGGTTCCGTTGCTACGGCACGCTTTCCACATGATGAATAAATGGAAACACTATTTTATCCATTTATGACAATGTTTTTTTTTATGTTTAGTCATTATTAATAATGACAAACTTAAATAAATTGACATATTTTTGGATTTTGTTTAATAATAATACCAATAA
The DNA here is from genome assembly GCA_954870985.1 of Trifolium fragiferum. NCBI lineage: Eukaryota > Viridiplantae > Streptophyta > Magnoliopsida > Fabales > Fabaceae > Trifolium > Trifolium fragiferum. Next base: position 9,471,235 of record OX940794.1, read on the forward strand.
TAATAATCATAAAAATAATAATGCAAAAAAAAAAAAGACTAAATAAATAAAAAAAAGACAAATGACACTTGGACAAAAATAAAACATTTAAATTAAAAATGTCTTTCGGCCGAAATATCGTCTGAAACAACGAAAAATTCTGGTTTAAAAGACGAGTAAAAAAAGAAAAGAAATTGGTCAAAAAATGGGGTATGAGAGATGCCCCATATAAATGAATAAAAGTTTATAAAATCATGCGTGACATAAATCTATTGCAAATATATTAATGTGATTCTGTCGTCTAAGAATCTCATAGATGTTTATATTTGATATTTAAGTGAAAGATATTAATGTGCGAGATACGTAAGTTTGAGAATAGTGATTCGGTCGTCTAAGAATCTCATAGACGTTTATAATTGATATTTAAGTGGGATAAGAGTGATCAAATTGTGTAAGAATTTCATAAACGTTTACAACCGATATTTAAGTGGGAAATATTAATGTGAAAGATACTAATATGCGAGATATACAAGTTCGAGAATAGACGTTTATAATTGATATTTAAGTGGGATAGGAGTGATCGAGTCGTATAAAAATCTCATAGACGTTTATAATCGATATTTAAGTGGGAGATATTAATATGCGATATATTTAAGTGTGAAAAGAGTGATTCAGTCGTCTAAGAATCTCATAGACGTTTATAATCGATATTTAAGTGGAAGATATTAATGTGCGAGATATGTAAGTTTGAGAATAGTGATTCAGTCATCTAAGAATCTCATAGACGTTTATAATTGATATTTAAGTGGGATAAGAGTGATTGAGTTCTATAAGAATCTCATAAACGTTTATAACCAATATTTAAGTGGAAAATATTAATGTGGGAGATACTAATATGCGAGATATGCAAGTTCGAGAATAGTGATTCAGTCGTATAAGAATCTCATAGACATTTATAATTGATATTTAAGTGGGATAAGAGTGATCGAGTCGTATAAAAATCTCATAGACGTTTATGATCGATATTTAAGTGAGAGATATTTAAGTGAAAAGAGTGATTCAGTCGTCTAAGAATCTCATAGACATTTATAATTGATATTTAAGTGGAAGATATTAATGTGCGAGATATGTAAGTTTGAGAATAGTGATTCAGTTGTCTAAGAATCTCATATACGTTTATAATTGATATTTAAGTGGGATAAGAGTGATCGAGTTCTATAAAAATCTCATAGATGTTTATAACCGATATTTAAGTGAGAAATATTAATGTGGAAGATACTAATATGCGATATACGTAAGTTCGAGAATATTGATTCAGTCGTCTAAAAATCTCATAGACGTTTATAATTGATATTTAAGTGGAATAAGAGTGATCGAGTCGTATAAGAATCTCATAGATGTTTATAACCGATATTTAAGTGGGAGATATTAATATGCGAGATATTTAAGTGCAAAAAGAGTGATTCAGTCGTCTAAAAATTTCATAGACGTATATAATCGATATTTAAGTGGAAGATATTAATGTGCGAGATATGTAAGTTTGAGAATAGTGATTCAGTCGTCTAAGAATATCAAAGACGTTTATAATTGATATTTAAGTTGGATAAAAGTGATCGAGTTATATAAGAATCTCATAGACGTTTATAATCGATATTTAAGTGGAAAATATTAACGTGAGAGATACTGATATGCGAGATATGCAAGTTCGAGAATAGTGATTCAGTCGTATAAGAATATCATAGACTTTTATAATTGATATTTAAGTGGGATAAAAGTGATCGAATCGTATAAGAATCTCATAGACGTTTATAACCGATATTTAATACTAACAGTGCACTGTAATATGATGTACTCCGTTTAATTTAAACCATAAAACATAAAGTAAAAAAAATGGTAATCGCGTACGGTATGATGCATAATATGCATGCCTAAAATTGATATTTAACTCATCTCACATTAAAAAATTATAAGTTTAAATTAACGAGTATTTTATAAAGTGATAAACACGTGTGTAAAAAATCATTAAAAAAATTTAAGAGTTTAAGATTAATTAATTAAATTTTTTTTTGAAGTAAGATTAATTAATTAAATTTTATTTTAACAGGATTTAAACAACGTATTAAGAAAAAATTTGTACGATTAAAAATACTATTAAAGTTAAGTAAAGACTAAACCTAAAAAATCTTTATTTTATATAGATAAATTAAATAAATAAAAGAAATGGAAAATAATAGAATACTAATAGCGCATCATAATATCATGTACCACTTTTTTAATCAATGATCCAAAACACAAGTTGGAAAAAAAAAAAAAAAAAAACAAGTGATGCACCATGAAAGATCTATTAATGTCACTAACGGTAGACGACACCGTGGATAAGGGGGTGACATATTCTATGACGCAGAGTAACAATATAATACTCCCCCAAAGTATGATTTTTTTTTTTTTTTTTAAGCTATGAAAACTTTGCTTTTTCTAATATATAATTTTGGTCTTATTTCTATTTTTTGGTCTTAAAAAATGTCGAAGTATTTGTTAGCACTTAGCAATACACTAATAATAATTCTCAGCAATTGATTTAAACTTGATAAAAAGTAGTCACACATTTAATTTTTGATCAATCTAGCTACTATAGAAAAGGAAAATTTGTTACAGTTAAATGATACTTAAAACTTTGAAAATACAAACTATGAATAACTAAGAATTTTTTTTGCAAAAATGAAATCAAATATTTTATTTTACAAAAATAAAAATTCGCTATAAAAATAAAGACTAAAAATATATTTTATTCAAAAATAAATATACAAATTTCAGTTACAACGGTAAACTGATTTTTGTTTAGCAGAGCTACAACTACAAAGGGCAATTATATATTCCATCCAGTTTTATATATAAGTAAATTTTTAAAAAAATATTTTTTTTTAAGAAAGTAGGTAAATGTATTGGTTGAGGAGAAAAAATACTTTCAAAAATGTAAAACATTATATTAATTGGTTGAAATTGAAATAATATCATAAAATATAATAATTATAATACACTTTTACTTATATCTGAGATTTTCAATTTTTTTATTTTATTGCTTATATTTGAGACTGGAGGGAGTACTTTAGCATTTTCTATCTAAAATAAAATAATAAAAAATAGCCGCCGTTGAAATTCAATGATTCTTTGACCCTAAGTGTAATGCATTACGTCACCACATATATAGATTCACTGTGCCAAGTCACAATCACTTCCATCAAATGATTAGCCACTTGCAAACCACGAATTCTTCTTTTTTTTTTCTTCTTCCTCTAAAATGAAGTGATAATGCATAAAACGTAGAGCAAGGAAAAGGAAAGAAACACAGTATTGATGGGCAACATGATGGTGATGAAGCAAGAGAGGATTGAAGTGAAGAAACACGCTAGGACAACTAATGATATATATGCAGATGATGAAACACAATAAAATATATTAGTACTTTCGGACTTAATTATAAAGTAAATTTTATTTTTTAGATTCATCGGATATCTAATATATCTAATTTATAATTAAAGTCGGATATCCAATAAATCTAAAAAGTGAAAATTTATTTATAATTAAAATCGGATGGAGTAATAATTTAATTATAAAGTTTCATTCCATTACATACATCCAAGTTGGATGGAAAAGAAAATAGAAGAATTAAATGGTATCGGATAGAATGAGTTTCATTGTATTCAATTTCACTTCATTCATTATTTGTAAATCCAAACAATGGAATTTACTTACCATTTCATTCCATCCGTTACCGCTAGGGGTGTAAGTGGATCAGAAAAATTTAATTGAATCGATGATCCAATCCAATCCAAATCGAAAAAAACAAATTTTTTTGGTTCGAATAAAAAACCGAACCAATTGAAACTCGATGTGGTTTGGTTCGGTACTCGTTTCATTTTTAGATCATTGGATAGAACCGAACCAAGCCGGTATATATCCTTATGTTAATTTTTTTAATTTTAGGCAGTCCAACCCAACTACATTTAGCTCAAGTACCATTAGAAAAATGTCACTACATTTCCCTTTATTGAAAATCCTAATTTAGAAGCACACATTCATAATTGATTCACAACTGCGTACTTCTCTCTGTCCTCACATTCATCACATACAATTTGTTCTCGTCTATGATCTATCTCACCTCACATTCATCATCCTCAAACTAATATGCTCTCATCGGTCACCACAGACAATGTGAATAAATTTTTCCATTAAAAAAAGCATGAAATACATAAAAAAATACGATGTAAAACAAATCAAAGTATTTGAACCAAACCGACGAGTTTTGTTCGGATTTATTTTTGAAAAACAGTGAAAATCGAACCAATCAAAGGTTTATTGATTCGGGTATCGAATTCACTCAAAATCGAACCAAAACGATCCAATTACACATGTGCTTACCACCAACCCAAACATAACCTTAATGCTAAATTTCTTTATTTAAGGAACTTATCATGTGCCCCTATCACTCATGTTAACCTAACCCTTATTTTTATCTATAATATAGTTATCCAAACAAATATAGATTCACATTAAATGTCATTATTCCAAAATTATCTTTACATTAATAGTTTAATATTTTTGTCAAAAAATATTAATTATTTAATATTGTGAGGAGGTGAAAGTTTAATTTGGGTAGGTTAACAAATGTATTTCATTTTTTACATATAAATTGATTTTTTTTTTTTTTTGGTGTACCTAAATTGATTTGTTTACTTTTGCTTATAGATAAGACCTTAATATTAACCAAAAATAAAATAAGGCCTTAATTAATGTGTAATTGTTTTAGTAAATCATAAAAAAAAATTGTTATGGTATTAGATTTGTTAATAATTTATATTATTTTACTAGTTTACCATTTAAGATAAAAAAATTAGTTAATATTTTTATTAAATTACTAGTTATAGATTATACAAAAATATGTAACACATTTAGATGCACGCCGGTAAGAAATAATAAGCACATGTAAAAATTTGAAAGATATCTTACGAGGTTATATATTTGTTGAGATAAAGAATTCATCTTGTATTTTCTATAAATTTTAGTGAACAGTGGTACTAAACTCTTTATAATTGATTTGACATCTCTTAGAATCATCACAATTTTTTATGAGTAAAATATTTTTTCACCTCTATAAAATATTAAAATTATACAATATTATTTTTTGTCCTTATAAAAAAATCACACACTTTTAAAGCCTTAAGAAATTTTTGTGTATATATATATATATATATCTAGACACACTTTAAACATAAATGAATTATCATATTTACATTAAAATGAACATATATTAATCATTGGAAATTAAAGATAAAATAAGAAGTTTTTTAAGATAAAAACATGTTATTGTTTTTTACATAGACAAAAATAAAATTCATTAAATTTTTAAAGACAAAAAATATATTTTACCTTTTTTTTTTTCTTTCAAGGATCACAATCTTATTATTATTATTATTATTAGGGTAAATAAATACGCAAATTTTGCATTTGCCCCTGCAATTTTTTTTGTAGGAATACCCCTTTGCAATGTTCAAATATTTTTTTGATAGTGTATTTTACTCCCTGCCGATTGTTTTTTCCAGCATTGGGGGGTAAAATACACTACCAAATTTTTTTTTGAACATTGCAAGAGGATATTCCTAAAAGAAATTTTTCAGGGGACAAACGCAAAACTCGCATATTTTACAGGGATAAAGATCTATTTACCATTATTATTATTATTACCGTAAAAAAAAATCTTATTATTATTATTTGTTTTTGTACAAAGATAATAATCTTATTCTAGTTCAAATTATTTAAAACAACTTGATTATAAGTCAAAAGTATTTATTCTTTTGTTGGTTCCATATCCGATTTGTTTTATGAAACATTGTTTCAAAAAAGTTATTCTCACAATAATTGCCTTTTAGACTTTAAAACAAAAAGAAAAAAGGCAAACACCCTCTATTTTTCACACCATTGCAATATTGCAAAGTACTAAGATGTCGACCGTCAAATACTGAGATGTCCTCCGCAGGAACTCAACTTGCTATTGCTGATAATTCACACGATTTGTCGCATTAGTAAACTTCAACCATTCATCTATATTTCAAAGGTTCAAAATAAATTAATCAAATTTTAATAATTTTAGGATCTTAACCATTCATTTTTAATCAAACGGTCTTAATTAATTAGTTCATTAACGCAGTAACTAAGTTAAAAATCTGTTTGTATGACTTATTTTTAAATTTATGCGAAACAACTTATTTTAATAAGGCACCATTTGAATTGAATTATTTTGAGTTTATATGGACTTATCTACCGATATAAGTCGTTATATTAGTGTTTAGGTAAATTAACAAAAAGTGCTTATTACAATTTCATAAGCTATTTATCGGTAAATTTTTCTAAATCAACATAAAATTTTAAAGTTTAAATATGCATTTGGTCCCTTCAATTATGCTTTGTTTTGAAAAGAGTCTTTTTTTTTAAAAAAAATTGATTTTAGTCCTTCAAATATCTCAAAACTTTTAAAATAGCCTATGACTGGATTTAAAGCTGACGTGACCAATTTTTAAATATGTTTTTAGTTCTTGCAATTATGCCTTGTTTTGAAAAACTCCTGTAAAAAATAAAAAATTGATTTTAATCCTTATAAAAAAATAAAAAATTGATTTTGGTCCTTGCAATATCATCAAGAAATCTAATTAGAGATTATTTTCAAAGTTTTGAAATATTACAATAACTAAAATCATTTTTTTTTTTTACAAAAACTCTTTTCAAAATAAACATAATTACAGGGACCAAAAACATATTTAATTCAAATTTTAATTATTTACATAATTTATTTTCATAAATAAAAATACGGCAAATTATATAGACCTCCCCTAAAATTTGTTAAAGTATCACTCACCCCCTCTATTTTTTATCTAGACACAAACCTCCCCTACTTAATTTTCAATGTGACGCACTCCGTTAAATCACACAAATAAATTCTCCATCTTTAAAACAGTGTTCATCCTTTCCTTTCTTAGTCCACCTACTAAGTTCTCTTCGAATTCACTATTATTTAGGTATTAATTAATAATTATTAGATGAATCCAAAATTGGTAAAAGATATTCATGAATCCAAAATTGGTATTATTAACCAACTTGGAGCCATGATAGAAAAGTCACCTTTGATGGCAAAGCTATGAACATCTATACCAATGGAATCATTACCGACAACTCATCCAATTAAGTTACACATACTAACAATAATAAAAAAGAAAATGCTAAACATTGCACCCAGTGCACTAATTAAGTAAATTTTTATGGAAATTTTTTTTTGGAAATTGTGGATTCAATGTTTTGAAAGTATAAAAAGTTGTCTTATCTATATTACTTTTGTCTTTTATTTTCATTTTTAGCATGCTTAATAACAAGTGCACTAGGTGCTAGAGCTGTCAAAACGGGCGGCCCGACCCTAAACGGGCCGGCCCGGACGGACTTCGGGCTATATCGGGCCGGGCTAAAAAAACCCGGATGAAATATGGGATCCAAAAATATGGCCCGAGCCCGGATTTTTTCCTTTATTTTTTTTATTTTGTTGTCTAGCAAAAAATTTTTCAAAAAAACATACATTTATATTATACATAAATATATAGGATTAATAATTATTGGATTTTTATTTTTACTCATCCATTACTCAAGTTTCTCGCGCGCCATATTTTTACTCATCTGTTACTCACAAGTTTCTCGCGCGCCCTATTTTTACTCATCTACTATCTACGAGTTTCTCGCGCCCTCTATTTTTACTCATCCGCTACCTATGAGTTTTTCACGTGCCCTATTTTTACTCACTCTCTACTTAGAAGTTTCTCGCGCCCCCTATTTTTACTCATCCGCTACATACAATTTTTTTGCGCACTCTATTTTTTCTCATTCGCTACTTAGAAGTTTCTCGCGCGCCCTAATTCTACTCATGCGCTACCTACGAGTTTCTCGCGCGCCCTATTTTTACTCATTCGCTACTTAGAAGTTTCCCATGCGCCCTAATTCTACTCATCCGCTACCTACGAGTTTCTCGCGAGCCCTATTTTTATTCATCCGCTACTTAATTAGTAAAAATGATAAATTTGATAAAAAAACCACAGTCCGTTACTTAAGTAGCGGATTATATTTGAGAAACTCGTAGGGGGATAAAAAACTTTTATAATACAAATTAAGTTCAAATAATCCAAAACAAATTACTTATATTTTTTTTAAAATTTTTATTATAATTTTGTCGGATTTTCGGACGGCTCGTGGCCTATTCGGGCCGGGCTAAAAAAGGTCCGGATAAAATTTGAGCTACAATTTAAAGGCTCAAGCCTGGGAAAAATTCGGGCTATTCGGGCCGACCCATTCAGACTAGCCCATTTTGACGGCTCTACTAGATACACCGTTTAGCATGACCCTAAAAAAAATTGTTTGCCCAGGGATACTTTTCTTGTGACGGACAAAAGGAAAACTTGTTGAAAGATTTCTTTTTGTATCGTTTGAGGCACAACAATTCAAAGACACAATGGAAACCCATTGAATGAATTCATTGGAAAGATGTAAAAGTTGTGACACTATTTTTAAAACTTCAAAGGCAAATATATGGCGAATTGTGTTTTCCTCACTAACTGTAGTAATGGTGTTAGTTTTGAGGGAGGTGATTGTTTTTTAAAAATTATGTTTATGTTGTTTAGTGAATTCTTAGGGGAGGTCAATATAATTTCCCCTAGAATGAATCATCTCAAATTTTTTTCCTTCAATTTCCGCATCTTAATTATCATTCATTTTTTCTCCATTACTTTTAAAATTTAAAATTATTTTATATTTGTAATCCAATGGTCAATTGCTCAATTTTTTTTTTCCACTTAAGAGGATAAAATAAGGCAAATCCAACCAAATCCTAAATCAAATATGTCTCCATATAACATATTTTTAGGCATGGCAAAATAACCCATACACGCGGGTACCCACCGCCCCGCCCCGATTTTGACGGGGAAAAACCCGAGTTGACTGGGTTCGGGTTTGGATTTTCCCCGATTTTAAAAAGTTAGGGTTGGGACGGGTAATGGAGATATTGATACCCACCCCGAATCCGTCCCCGAACCCGCCCCGATTATATCAAATTACATTTTATCATTTATAAATTAGAAATCCTTATATAATCTTTAAATTGCATTCATATTTTATTTTATTTTAGATTATTACATTCATATTTTTAAGTTGAATATTAATCAATTTATTTTCTATGTATAAATATTCTTGAAACAAAATCATTTTTTATTTTTAACTATTTTTTTTAATAAAAAATACAACAAAGTGCAACTCAAATTCAAATGGAGGTAAAGCAGAATGGGAATATCCGAAATCCACAGAAATACCCGAACCCCGTTGGATATGAGTTTGGAGTTTAAATTTTCATCCCCGTTAAAAATTAGGACGGATTTGAGAATACCCAAACTTTATGAGTTTGGATTTGGGGATTGCAAAATCCGTCCCCGCCCCATTGCCATGCCTACTTATTTTGTCTTTATATCTATCCGAGTGTCGTGTGTGGTCTCCTTAAGACCAGGATACTATCCCTTTCTTTCGGTACACGAATCACATTCATCAATCAAAATTCATCTTTCTCTCTTCCTTTCCTTTTATTATTATTATTTCCTTTTTATTTATTTCCTTTTATTATTTTTTTATTCTCAAACCCTATCCCAAAAATTAATTTTAATTTTCCCGAGAAAAGTTTCCTAATTTTCCATGATTGTTCATGTTCTAGGTCGCACCCTCATTTCATCTTTATATAAGACTTCTCCTTTCACTCAAAATCCAATTCAATTCAAACCCATTTTTCTTCTTCCCCTAAAGTTTCAACCTTTAATCCCAATTCACCCTTTTTCTTCTTCTTCCATGGCTACTTGTATTGATTCTTCTTCCCCTCCTATTTCTCGTAAACCTAATGTTTCTCATCATCAACCTGATGATTGTTCATTCAACTTTTCCAAATTCTGTCGACCCACTTTCTCTGATCATGTTTCCTCTGTACCCATTTCAATCAATCATGAAAAAACCCTACATACAAAAACCATTATTGATGATTTTCAACATGTTCATGTTAATGATGATGTTGAAAATGATGTTGGTGTTGGTGTTGATGTTGAGATTGATTTGTGGTTGAAGATTCAAGAAGAAGCAAGGTTAGATTTAGATAAAGAACCAATTTTATCAAGCTATTATTTCAGTTCAATTTTATCTCACAAATCATTAGAAAGTGCTTTATCTAATCAACTCTCAATTCATTTGAGTAATTTGAGTCTTTCTAGCACAACACTTTTTGAACTTTTCATGAGTATTTTGAATAATGATGAAGATATTATAACTGCTATGAAAGATGATTTGAAAGCAGTGAAAGAAAGAGACCCTGCTTGTATAAGTTATGTTCATTGTTTATTGAATTTCAAAGGCTTTTTAGCTTGTCAAGCTCATAGGGTAGCTCATAAATTATGGTTACAAGGAAGAAAAGTTTTAGCACTTTTGATTCAAAATAGGGTATCTGAAGTTTTTGCTGTTGATATTCATCCTGGTGCTAAGATTGGTAGAGGGATTTTGTTGGATCATGCAACAGGAGTTGTTGTTGGTGAAACTGCTGTTATTGGTAACAATGTTGCAATTTTGCATAATGTTACTTTAGGTGGAACAGGTAAAATTTGTGGTGATAGACATCCAAAGATTGGTGATGGTGTTTTGATTGGTGCAGGAACATGTATTTTAGGGAATATTAAGATTGGTGATGGTGCTAAAATTGGTGCTGGTTCTGTTGTTTTGAAAGATGTTCCACCAAGAACTACTGCTGTTGGTAATCCAGCTAAGTTGATTGGTGGAAAAGATAATCCTATCATGTTGGATAAGGCTCCTAGCTTTACTATGGACCATACTTCGTGGTCCGATTACGTTATCTAGGATCGGGATTTGCCGCAGTTACTACTTCAACATGCTGTAAGCAAACTCGGCCGTTGAGATGTTTCACACAGTTAACTAATCTCAGCCGTCGATACAGTTACTGCGTCTAATCCAGATCCGTTATTTAGAAACTAATCTTGTTTTATGTTATAGATTTTTTTTTTTAATTAGCTAATTTTGGTTGGGGAAGTTTGTTTGTGTGTTGTATAAGAGAGAATCTAAGTTCTCCTGTTAACTACAAAATGATGCCTCTTAAACCATGGAATTAGATATTAGAAGAGTTGCATAAAGAAGCTTAATAATGTTATGTTCTTGTATGGTGTTAGGACCACTTTATATATGTGGTATATATTATGAAAATGAATTTTGTTTGTTTTTTGCCCCTTTCATTTCCTACTTTTGTCTTTTTCCTCATGCTTAGGCTATCAACAATGGTTTTGGGTTTAAACCCCAACTTTTTCACTTTTCAATACTCCACATCATTTTCTCTCTCTTCCACATACCAATTAAATTATTATTCAACTTTTACTCCTACATACCAAATACTCTCTCTTCCAACTCATTTTCATATACCCCACATTCTTTATTTATATTATTTAATTTTGTATAATAATAATAATTATTTATATTTTTTTGAAATAATGAATATTTTTTTACATATTTAATATTATTATTCTTCCTTAATTTATCAGCTAAATTTATGAATATGACAATAATTTATTATTATTATTATTATTATTATTATTAACTCAATTAAGATACGTAAAAACAACTCAATTATAGTAGAAATTGTTACACACGGAGTACAATTAGTAAAACACATAAATAAATAAATAAAAAGTATAGCACACAATACAAGTTACTCGACACATGAAATAAACCAAACTCGTAATTGCAAAACTATAATTTGATGAATTCTGAGGTTGTGGTTGGTTAGGGTGTTAGTTGTTCACCGGAAAATTGCTTGAATTTTGGCTATGAAATGAATGATTATTCATGTTTTGGTTATTACATGAGTAATTGTTTTGATCCATTGCACAAATAAAAACTAGAGAAGGAAGTGTAAAAATGAGTTTTTTTTTTTTTTTTTTCATGTTGAAAGTATATCAAACCATATCTCTATTTATAGAATTTTAAAAATTATGAATTTTGGTATTAAAAATTTTTTTTTAAAAAAATATAATATGAAATAATTGCCCTGAAAGTATTAAAATAAATAAAAATATACACACCCAATCAAAATATGACAAATATATATACATTTTAAAAAAAATTCGAAAAATCAAAACCCACCTACTATTAAGCAAGTGCATCACACTTGCTGGAAGTAGCCATCCTGATCGCACCACGTGTCTCATGATTTCCCACTCTCCCACTTTCCCACTCTCCCACTTTTTTCTCTTTCCTCCTCTTTTCACCATTCAACCGTATGAAAAAATTCATCATCTCTCTCCTCCAAGTAATTCATCTCACATATTAGTGTTTGGATCTGCTCCATTACTCTTATGCTCCAGTTTTCCGGTTCTTTTAATAGATGAGCGACACGTGTGAAAAAATAATCAACCGCTCAGATTGAAGGAATGTTTTTCAGTTCTAAAATACCAAAAACATAAAAACAAACTGAAGCAGCAGACACAGAACAACACAAACCGCCGCCGTGAAACAAATCCACCATAGATCTTGTCTTTCTCCTCCCATCTACTCTTCTGAAGTTCTCTTTCTTTTTTTTTTTCTTTTTTCATATAATAGATCTTGTGCCTTTTGTTTGCTTTGTGACATGTTATTTTTTCCACCATTAATCCTTGTATTCCTATCAACACGATGACCCAACTTTTATTGTCTGAGAACATGATATTTTTACTCAGAACAAATTGCATAAGCTTATCATCCATAAAATTGAAAATATGAAATAAGATTAATTACAGTGAAACAATCTCCAATTTTCAAACTAAAAAAGCGAAAGGGGAAAATAGTAGCACAAAGGAGACACTGCGATTTTGAGGGACGAGGAAGAAAAACGGCGAGTCGGCGACGAGGAGAGGAAGACAGCGGCGTCTGGGAGAGATGGCGACGGAGAGATGGGTGGGTGGGAGATTTGTTTCAAGGAAGAAAAATTGAAAGAGATAAGAATGAAGGAGTATGGTGGGAATAGGAGGAATCTTAGCCATTGAAAGTTTTAATTATCACGTGTCACGCATCAATAGAGGTAATGGAGCAAAATGGAGAATAAGGTAATGGAGTGGATCTGAACTCCATATTAATACGTACCATTTAAACCTAACTTTTGGGGATTAATACACACCATTGTAAGTAGTCTTATTATCATTGTTGAAGATTTAGGCCTCGTTTGAATTTAGCTTATTTTTCAGCTTATGAAAATAGCTTATATAAATAAATAAGTTTGTGTTAATTCATAATTTTTCATTGACAAAAATTGTCTTTTTATAAGCTGTTTTATCATAAACTATCTTAAAAAACTTAAGCTTATTTATTTGCATAAGCTGTCTCGCATAAGCACGAAAATAAATCAATCTAAATGGGCCCTTAATTGAGTAGTAATCTCAATTAGCTGCAGTGATATACTTGAAAAGTTTAATAAGATGGTACCTATAATCTCTGTCAAATACAAAAGATTTACTGAATAATTTTTTAGTTCTGTAAATGATATGCTGAACTATCCATAGTTTTTCATTATAAGTTGTATGGTTTTCTACTTTTGTGTTTGTTAATCTGTCTCTGTTTGAGGCTAAGTTCATAATGCATTATTTTTACACTTTTTCAATAAATATTCCAAGTGTTTTTGTTCTCTTCTATATAAACAATGTCTTAAGCTCATTCAATTATTGATAGCACCAAAAACGTATTGATCATATGTTAACCCAATGTCTTCAAAGAGACATAATTATAAGACACTGATTTTTTATTTATTTTATTTTATAGCAATGAGCTTAGATTTGGGGAGGTATACTCTTATTCAAGTTATGGAGAACCATGAAACTCATTGAAAAATCACAATAGAAGTAACTTTATAATAAAAATATTAGCTCGACAACTTTGGATTTAAACCAAAATCTCAGCAGATGAGTGAAAAGTCTAACCATCTCCATAGTTGTGTTTCGGATACACCAAAATAGTTCTATATTGCTTGGTAGTCGAGACTATTATATACAATGTATATCTTTCAAATCACTGAAACTTCTTTTCTATAAAAAATAAAACCGTGACGAGTTAACCCTAAAGCAGATAATTTCTCGAATATGTGGACTTGAAATCGGATCGGAACAAGTTGGTACATACTCCCTCCGTTCCTTTTTACTTGTCTTTTTAGAATAGTAACACAAAATTAAGGAAATATATATTTGCACTTTATCTTCCTATTATACCCTCGTTTTAAATTTTAATCCATCAATAGATTTCTATTTTTTCACACACTTTCTCTTTCCAATAAATTTAATATATTATGTTAAAAAAAAAACAAAATTTAATATGTTATGTTCCAAAAAAAATAAAAGATTTTTTTTTTTTGACAAAAAAAAAATATAAAAAATAAAAGATTTAGTTTTTCAAATATATAGCATTAATTTGTTTTATTGAAAAAGATAAAAGCAATTGACAAAGAGTATAATTGACAAATCATACTAGTAAAATACCTAAATCTAACCCTAAAAGACAAGTAAAAAAGAACGGAGGGAGTATAAAACAATTTCTAAATGGATGACCTGCTTATCAAAGAAATCCTCACATCGACCGTGTTAGTTGAATTCACAGCCTTATACGAGCCAACTATTTATAACTATATCAATTGAATCAATCTTCATTGATCCAATAGTTTAAGTTTTTGCTCAAAGAATAGTTTTAGTATGAAAATTGAAAATCATTGTAATAGTTTCATAACAACGATTTTGTTAAAAATTAAAATAATGACTGGGACTTTGCGTCCCGAAAATAACATCTTGAAGGGTCTTTCAATCATGTTCACTTAGCCGCAACTTTTAATGTTATTCAAAACCAAATGCCAATAACATCAATTAAGTTGCGAAAGGATGATAAAATTCTTACTACTAGTAGCTAGTCAATTATTAACAGAACATGCAACTTTTAGTGTGTTCAAAGGATAATTATTTGTTGCCTTTCATATAGAAAAAGACCATTCAATTGATTGAATTTTATTGATCTTCAAATTAAGTAAAAAGCTAGTGGTTTTCAAAACCAATTTAAACGTATCAATTAATATAATAATCCATCATATCGCCTTTTTTTTTTGGTCAAATAGTTTAATGGCGTTCTAACCCCCCGACCTCTGGGTATATTATACGATATCCCTATAAATTGAATTACGTTCACTGAAACTCATCATGTTACTTTATTTTAACATTTAAAATATCATTTGAACCATTAAAGAATATAATATTAAAATAATATACTATAATCAAGTCATTAAGCTCAAATGACTAATAAATTCCTCTTAAGATAAATCGTTCAAGAGAATATGAATTCAATTTTTAAAAGAAATAATTTATTGCTAGAATTTAATCACCACACAATCTGATGTCATATATCTTTTCCTTGAGAACTAGCCAAAACGGGTTAAATTTGCTAAAATTTTATATACACAATTTAGATGATTCAAAAAGATATTACTCGTATAATATGATTAAGGTATTGAACTGGTTAATTATAAATTGTAAAAATACCATTAGTGTAAATAATAATAATAATTTTTAAAGGGTTGTTTGTTTTTTCTTTTTTAAGCAAAAAAAATGATTGTTAGTTAAGTTGGTTGACAATGTATACTAGGTATATGTCCAAAATGTACATGCCCTAGTGGTCACGTGAACATCTAAGTCATATACACGTACAAATTGTCAATTAAAGGAATTCTGTTTGTAAAGCTTAAAACAAAACTAAACACGCAAGAAATAAATTGACTCACTATTTAAGGCAAAAATAAACCAATGCTGTGGTGAGAAGAATTGTTAAAATTACTAATTAATTAAGTAATTTCAGTCAATAACATCTATCTACACATCATGTAATCAATAAGACCATGTACAATGGTTTCAACACTCAACATTTATTTTTACGCTCCACATCATCTTCTCTCTTCCACCTAATAATTCAACACTCATTTAACTTTTTCTCTCTCCAATGATTTTTCATTCAACACTCTACCCCACCAATATTAAGATTAAGATAGTGAAAAATGTGATTTTTTTCTATGTCCAAATCAAATGAATCAAGTCTCTATTTATAGAGAAATTTTTTTTATGAATTTTGGTGAAAAACAAAAAATTTAAAAAATTAATTTGCAATGAAATAATTTGAGTTCAAAGTAATAATTGGATAAAAATTCGAGAAGCCAATTAGAGCAAGACAAGTGTCCTCCCGATTGTGTTTCAAATGTGTTGAAAGTTTTCAACTTCTCTCTCCTCCATGTCACTTTCAACACCCTTATTGAAGAACATTGCTTTGTTGAAATTCAATTCAACACCATATTCAATTCCCCATTATAAATGGTCTAATAGTACTCCTACATGAATCCATCAACAAATCCAAAAGGGTTTTGGAACTTTTTGTCCTCTTAATTACGTGGTTTGAGATTTAATTTTTGACTCTTGTGTATTTAAAAAATTTGATTAAGAGAGAAGAATCTTATTTTATATGTTCTACAATTTTTTTGAGAATGATTATCACTATGAAAATTTCATTCCAATATCATATTAAGTCAAAAAATATATTAATATGAATCCCTTTTAAAAATATTATATGACATATGTATGGCGTTGATATGGACGGTTATAGCCCATATTCAATACTTATGTAACAACAACTTCAATAGTTATCTCCATTCAAAAATTATTGTAGGTCTTATTACTCACGTTAACTTGAATCAACTCATTTATTTTTTATTTTAATAATGTAACTTTAAAGAATTTATATTAGGTTTTAAAATTTATACTTAATTTTATTTCAACCTTAAATATTAATTTAAATACTTTTAATTGATATTAATATGAAAATATATTATTTTCTTGAAAAATATTGTGAATTTAATACTATGAATAATAATAATTATAATATAATATTATTATTATAAATGGCTGGGACTTGAGACCACTTTACTTATATATCTTTTAACTAATTCAATATAACAAGAAACAAATACATATTATCAAACATAAAAATAAGAAACGGTGACGACAACAACATATAGTATATATCCATTCAAAATTCCGATGGAAATTTGATAAAAAAAGTGATTGTTTTTGAGTGACATGTTGAAGAGTAAAACAAAGAGACCTCTATTGACCATTCAAAAAAAAAAAAAAAAAGAGACCTCCGTTGGAGGTGCTCTTTGAAATTCTATTTTAACATGCAATAATAATTTTTTCATATACATAGCTTTTTGACAAATATATTGGGAGAAGACCCCTTAACAAAATTCAATAGATCTTCTATTCCCCATAATGCTACTAACATTCGAAGAGAACCAAAGAGAGTCAACCAAATCACTCACACCTAGCACTAGGGGCGACAATTTTATTCATTAATTCATTATCCATCAAAATAAAATCTTTAAGACTCGATCGAGAGTCCTCCTAGTTCAACAACGTTACATGAACAATCATACCTATAACTCAGCAAATCAAACCACAAAGTATCAATACATTTCTATTTTCACTTGCTCAACAAAGGCAAATTAAACAATTCTATTTTTTTTATCCCTAGTCCTCCTTTTTCTTTAGGTAAACATACTTGATCCCAACTCACCCAACATAAAATTTTGTCCTTCAAACTACCCCCACATAAAAAATTTCTTATGTCGCGAGGGGGTAGAATTAGAAGGCTAGGGGACGCATATGATGTCAAATAATCGGTTATTTCAAAAGCTTAAGCTGTTAAGATAGAGTCACATCAATGGTTTTATATTATTTCTAACACGCCCCCTCACGCAAGAGCCCACTTGGACTTGAAGCGTGGATAATGCATAGGTTAACCTACCATATGCTTAAATTCCACTTTTAAATTAGAAAGTGAGGAAAGTGGGATCGAACTCTAGACCACTTAGTCAAGAAGCTCTGATACCATGTCGAATAATCAATTATCCCAAAGGTTTAAACTGTTAGAATAAAATCACATCAATGATTTTATATTATTTCTAATATGTGAGACTCAGGGGGCATGAAAAGAAAATCTCATATAGTAGTTACAATTGGGGTTAGCCCAAGTCTTATGAGTCTTAAATCCAAATCCAAATTTTTAGAGTGTGTTGGAGATTTCACATTAACCGATGATTATGATATATATATATATGGTAAATTCTAACATGGACTACCTTATCAAGTGGTCCATGGTGGACCAGTTATGAATACTATTACACCGAATATGAATTTTACAAAATTCACCGTTGGATTGAAAGTTTATATCATATAGATCATCTATAGAAAATTTTAGAAAAATTAAAAATTATTTGATATGTTATTGAGACCCATCAAGATTAACGGTTTATTAAATACCGTAAATCTTGATAAATCCTAATAAAATATCAAATGATTTTCAATTTTTTTAAATTTTTTTATGAATAATCTATATGATATAAACTTTCAATCTATCAATAAATTTTGTAAAATTCATATTCGGTAGATCAATTGGTCCACGGTGGACCACTTGTGACGGTGGTCCATCGTAGCATTAGCCATATATATATATATATAGGGGAGGGATCAAATTACACCGGTGTAACATTTGAGCTCAATAACGCTTTAACGAATATAAATTTTACAAAATCCACCGTTGGATTGAAAGTTTATATCATATAGATCATCCATGTTAAGTTTTATAAAAATCTAAAACTGTTTGGTATGTTATTGAGAGCAATCAAAATTAACGGTTTTTGCGTTTTTATTTAATACCGTTAATCTTGTAAGTAAAGATGTAACCACCATTCATGTGCTAGTTTATGGGGGTTTAATTAGGCCTAAAGACAAATTCTAAGAACAACATAGTCGGTGAAAGTGATTAATAATATTTGTATCTACAATGATACATCATCAATTCATAGTTAACATGGAACATTTGCAACTTGAAATTAATAATTAAGGATGTTGTTGAACATCAAATAAATATACAATTTAAAATAAATAAATTAATGCATCTCCAACTTGGAGAGATTTCCATTGTTATAATTTCATCACCAGAATCTGCTAGGGAGGTAATGAAAACTCATGATATTAACTTTGCAATAAGGCCTCAAGTTGCAGCTTCAGTGTTACTTGCTTATAACTCCACAGGTATAGTTTCTGCTCCTTATGGTAATTATTGGAGACAACTCAGAAAAATTTGCAACTTGGAACTTTTGAGCTTAAAACGCGTCAATTCACACCAGCCAATTAGAGAAGAAGAGCTCTCTAATCTTGTCGAATGGATTGCTTCGGAGAATGGATCACCTATTAACCTTACTCAAGCTGTAATTTCTACAGTATACACTATTGTTTCAAAAGCTGCCTTTGGCAAGAAGTGTAAAGGCCAAGAAAAATTTATATCGGCGGTGAAAGAATCAATTAAGATTGCAGGAGGTTTTGACTTAGCAGATCTGTTTCCGTCGATTACATGGCTGCATTATTTCACTCATTTAAGGCCAAAACTTGAGAGGGTGCATCGACAAATTGATCAGATATTGGAAAATATCATCAATGAGCACAAAGAAGCCAAGTCAAAAACCAAACATGACCATGGTGAATCAGATGAAGATCTGGTAGATGTTCTCATCAAATATGAAGATGGAACCAACAAGGAATTTTTCTTAACTAGAGACCATAGTCACATAATTCGCTGCCAAGGCCATGAACCGCGTACCAATTCATCCGTACAGGTTCGCAATTCTTTTTTGAATTGGTACGCACAAATTCGTGTACCGGTTCACAATTTTTTTCCGAATTGGTATGTGCAAATTCGTGAAGAATTCACTCATCAATTCGTACACAATTTGCCTGAAATAGCGTACCAAAGGCATAAAAAGTGCACTAGAAAAACTAGCCAAATTAATAAATATTAAACTGCATTTATTAAACTGCATATAAGGCCTGATACCCAAATAAGGCCTAGATATTGTGTAAACCTTACTTCAATTTTGTAAGCCATGACACATCTTTTGACTTAACTTGTGGAAGTATGAATCTGAAAATGTAGAGCCAATTGAAAATTCAGAACTATATGTTCTATTCCCAAAAGAGATTATGTTGCTACAGCTAACATTACACTGACAAGCATTTTTAAATATTTTAACAGATAAGCTAAATTAATCACATGATTAGCAACTTTATCTTGTAATAAAGACAAAGGAAAAACTACTGAAAATTCCTCCTTGCATTGTGGAACGTGCATATAAACAAATCAAATTCAACCCTTTATTTAAACTATATATAAATAATGTGTTGAGGAGGGTACATGCATATAAACAAGTCAAATTCAACTCTTTATTAGAGTCATTTTGGATTAACTTATTCTTGATCTCATCAAAAATATCTTATGCAAATAAATAAATTTTTATGTTCATTCCTAAGTTTTCACTATCGAAAATTTGTATCTTCATAAACTACTCTGAAAAGGTTATAAATAATACATAAAAAGCTTATTTATTTGTATAAACTGTTTTGCATAAGCTTAAAAATAAGTCAATCCAAACGGACCCTATATCAATAATGTTCTGAGGGTATATATGTATAATATATAAATAGAA
This sequence comes from Trifolium fragiferum, assembly GCA_954870985.1. Lineage (NCBI taxonomy): Eukaryota > Viridiplantae > Streptophyta > Magnoliopsida > Fabales > Fabaceae > Trifolium > Trifolium fragiferum. Next base: position 9,491,921 of record OX940794.1, read on the forward strand.
AGTGGTAGCACATGACACAATATACTAGTACTTTCTTATCTATGTTTTCCATGGATCTAATAGTATTTCTTATCTCCTTTGTTCTCCTGGCTCTTGTTGTACAAAAAGTAGGAAACAAGCTCAAGAAAATAGACTCAACATATAACCTTCCTAAAGGGCCTAGAAAGCTACCAATTATAGGAAATTTACACAATCTGATTAACTCTCAAGTACATCAAAAACTAAGAGACTTAGCCAGAGAATATGGACCCTTGATGCATCTTCAACTTGGAGAGGTTTCAACTATTGTCATTTCATCACCAGACTATGCTAGAGAGGTGATGAAAACTCATGATATTAACTTTGCAATAAGGCCTAAAGTCACAGCTTCAGATTTAGTTGGTTATAACTCCACAGGTATAGTTTTGGCTCCTTATGGTAATTATTGGAGAGAGTTAAGGAAAATTTGCACATTGGAGCTTTTTAGCCTAAAACGCGTCAACTCATACCGACCAATTAGAGAAGAAGAGCTCTCTAATCTTGTCAAATGGATTGTTTCACAGAATGGTTCACCTATCAACCTTACTCAAGCTGTAATCTCTTCAGTATACACCATTGTTTCAAAAGCTGCATTTGGTAAGAAGTGCAAAGACCAAGAAAAATTCATATTAGCAGTGAAAGAATTATTAAAAATTGGAGGAGGTTTTGACTTAGCAGATTTATTTCCTTCTATTACATGGCTGCATTATTTCACTGGTTTAAGGCCTAAACTCGAGAGGGTGCATCGACAGCTTGATGAAATAATGGAAAACATTATCAATGAGCACAAAGAGGCTAAGTCAAAAGACAAATATGACCAAGAAGGTGAACCAGATGAAGATTTGGTAGATGTTCTAATAAAATATGAAGATGGCAACAACAAGGAATTTATCTTATATGCAGACAATATCAAGGCCATAATCCTGGTAAGAATAATAAAATTATAATTTTAAGAAGAAAAACTTGTTTAATGCATTGTTATTTAATTAATGTTCGGCTAAATTACACTTTTGTCCTTTAATCATTTTTAGGCTTTGCTTTGATCCCTTATGTTTCTTTTTGTTTCATTTCGGTCCCTTAAGTTACAAACGTTATACAATTTGGTTCTTTAATTTTTTTTAGTTTTATTTTGGTCCCTTAAATTATGAATCTTTGACAATTTGATCCTTTAAATTACAAACTATAGACTATTTTGTCGGCTATTAAGTTATGAATCTTTGACGATTTGATCCCTTCCATTCCACCTATGTTATATTACAAAAATTATTGGCTAAATTATATTTTTGGCCGATTTTACTTTAACCCCTCAAGTTTTTTCGTTCGATTTTGGTTTCTTAAGTCACAAATGGTAGACATTTTGATCCCTTATGATTTTTTTTATTCCATTTTGGTCCCTTAAGCTACAAATGTCAGACATTTTGATCCTATATATAGACTAGTCTTTTAACTGTCTTTAAAGTTTAAACAACTATTACGAATTCGTCGGACCTTATTGATAGTTATTGTTCAGGACATTTTTGGTGCTGGAGGTGAAACATCAGCAAACACGATAGATTGGGCAATGGTAGAAATGGTAAGGAATCCAAGAATAATGAAGATAGCACAAGCTGAGGTGAGAGAGCTTTTCAAAATGAAAGGAAAAGTTGATGAAAGTTGCATCAATGAACTCAATTATTTGAAATTAGTAGTCAAAGAAACCTTAAGGCTACACCCTCCAGTACCTCTTTTGTTACCAAGAGAATGTGGTCAAGCATGTGATATAAATGGTTATCACATACCGATTAAGACTAAGGTGATAGTCAATGCATGGGCGATTTCAACGGATCCAAACTACTGGACTGAACCGGAGAAGTTTTATCCGGAGAGATTCATTGATAGCACTGCTGACTATAAAGGAAATAATTTCGAGTACATTCCTTTTGGTGCTGGAAGAAGAATATGTCCCGGTAGCATATTTGGTTTGAGAAGTGTTGAGCTAACTCTTGCAACGTTGTTGTTTCATTTTGATTGGAAGCTTCCGAATGGAATCAAAAGTGAAGAATTGGACATGACTGAGGAATTTGGAGTTACAATGAGAAGAAAAGATGATCTTTTATTGTTCCCTTTTCCTGTCATGTGAGCTTTAACTAGAAGATATCTACTGTCAATGTTGTAAGTTATGATACATCTGTGGACATCATTTGTGGAAATATGAGCCTGAAAATGTAGAGCCAATTGAATATTCAATACTAAATAATTCATTCTTTCCCAAAAGATAAATAATTGATCTAACAGCAGGGTCATTTTGCCTTTAAAAAAGTGTTTTTACAGCTAAATAAATCACATGTTATACACAGCCGCCCCTTTTTCTCTTAAACCTAATTTCTCTTCTTCTTCATCCACCAAAAGAGGGGTGGTTTTAGGGTTAATTTTTCATCCAAAATCACCCCTCTAAATTGTTTTCCTTTTCTTTTTTTTATTCAAATAAGTGATTTTCACATATATTTAGTTTTTCTTTGTGATATTTTTGTTTGTCGTCGTCTTGTACGGCGTTGTGTTTGTCGTCGTCTTGTGCGGCGTTTGTTGGTTTTTCGTTTTAGTATTGTGTTTTGTTGATTCAAATTGACATATTAACCTCAACTCATTACAGATCTGATGAAGATGAAGACTTGGATAACAACGTTGCAGATCCGAGAGTATGAATATTTCGGTGACATTTATTCTGTCATATTTGTAGGCACTTTCATGATGCTGTTGTATGCTATGCGAGTTTGTTTGCAGATTCACCTTTTTCAGTTTTTAGCAATCTTGAATTTGTAATGATTTATGTAGGTTTCAATTTGAATTAATAAATTAATTTTTATTTTGAGTAAAAAAAATCACATGTTATCAACTTGCTCTTGTAATACAAAATTTAAAGAATAAAAAGACTTTTCTCAAGTTGCTAAAAAAAACTATTTAAGAATGACAAAGGGAAACTGAAAGTCTTTCTTGCACTGTGGAATTTTTGCTATATAGATCTTCAAGTTATAGCTTTCTCTGTTGGAATTTTATTATTCCAATAATTAGGCACACTTATTTTTTAGCATTTATATTACAAAAGAGACATATATGTCTGCACTGTAAATTGAAATAAGACAGATATGCTAGGCTATTACAAATATAATCACTGCTTATGAAAATTGATTTAGTTAGGCTATATATGATAGTGCCAAAAATTACTATAATCATGAGCTTAATTCTTTTTTGTCATAAAGAAGTTATTATTAATGAGTTTTCCGATGTCAAAACCCCTTCTAATTACCCAAAAACACTTAGATGAGATAGCGCGTGTCTCTTCTAGCTTAATAAAGGTTGTAGGTTCGATCTCTGGCTTGGACATGCAACAGTGTTAAAACTCTTACAGTGCGTTTGATTTGGAAAACAATAAGTACTGGACAGAACAGTATAAGACAGAACAGGACAACACAAAATAAAACAGGACAGAACAAAATTGCATCGATGAGAGAAAGAGAGATAATGTTTTTTATATCCGAAAATAAAATAGGTGTTTTCGTATTTTTTGTAGTTGTACTATGGACAAAAAGTTGTTCTGTGGTTTAATGAGGGACAAAAATTCTTGTTTTTGTCCTGTCCTTTAGTGCCTATTTTGTCCAGTACCATGACCAGTTTCTGAATCAAACAGGGTACAACAAAAGTTGTCTTGTCCAGTCCCTTGTTTTTTAGCAGATCAAACGCACCCTTAGGGAGAGTTTGCCACCATTTGGGTTCCACAAAGCTCGAGGGATTAGTCTCTTCAATTGCGCGCAGAGGATACTGTATACGCAAAAAAAACCCCTCTAATTGGGAGTTGGACCTAACTCAACCCTACAAAAACGGCTTGTAAGGTGATGATTGCCCTCACTTATAAACATATGTTCAGGCCATCTCGCAACCGATGTGTGACTCTTAACACGCCCACGCGCCAAGTACTATTGGGTTTGGCCCAGCGGATTGTAAATGAGGCTCTGATATCATCTTAGAATTGGAGTTGTGCCTACTCAACCCTACAAAAATGATTTGTAAGGTGAAGATTGCCTCTACTTTATAAAAGTATATCCACTCCTCTCACAACCGATGTGAGACTTCTTAACACAATTACAAATTCAACCGATGTGAGATTTCTTAACACCCCCCTCGCGTCCAACACTATTGGGCTTGGAGCGCAGATATAAGCGTATATTCAGGCCATCTCGCAATCGATGTGGCCTAACTCAACCCTACAAAACCTGCTTGTAAGATGAAAATTACCTTCACTTATAAACATATATTCAGACCATCTCACAATCGAAGTGAGACTCTCAGCAATTCTAACAATTCTCCCACCTAACTGTCTACAACTCTGTGCATAACAGTATGATTTTAACAATGATCTTGGACAATCACATTGTATTACCTATTTTAGTAAAGGATTGAAATAATTCAATAAGGTAAATGTTTGTTCATGTTTTTCTCCAACTCAATTATTTACAAAAGGTGGCCAATTATATAGAACATCAAGATCTGCCGGATTAGGGAGGCAATGGAATCAAAAGAATAGGCATGACCAAATATATACCTGTTCCTAAACATTATTTAATTTCATTAGTTCTTGATTACTCCAATCAAATACAAAAAGTTAATGAGGAGCAAGTTTATAAATTTTCAGGCAAGATAAGTTGTTTGTATACTTTAGAATATAAGATAGTATCATATAATATCTTTAATATGAAGCACGGACACTTCGTCTCTGATTAGGCGTGTTCCAGTGTCGAACACCGACACGACAAATATAATTACATTGAATGGTGTCATTTTCTCAAATGATTATCGGTGTCGACGTGTCAGTGTCGTGTCCAGTGTCCATGCTTCGTATAATATTATATTAAAATATTATAAACATGCCATGCATTTTATTCTTTGGCCGGCTGTATGGTAAATATATCAACCTATGATGATGTCAAAATAATATTGTAGAAAGTAAGGATATGAAAAAACTAGCATTTTAAAAAAATTTCTTGTTCAATTCAATTTTCTCAGTCATGGACAAGGACATCAATTTCAAACTCTTCTTTTGAGATAAGACAAAGATTTCACTGAACACAAGGGAATCTTTACATTTGTACTTACAAGACAGGTTCAACCGTTTAAATAGCAGATATATATCCATTTTGTAGAAGAAACCACACATGGAAAGAAATCTAATAAAACAAAGGACAAACAGAAGAAAATGACAGGGCATAAAACAAACTGAAAATGTTCAAGGACACTATGGCTAGGAAGAGTGCTTAATAATGTATATGCTTTATATATATAGACACTAGCTAGTAGGATATAACTCATACTGCCATGGCTCAATTAGTCCTCTACCTTGTATATGTTTTCTCCTTTGTCCTATTAACTCTTATGGTACAAAAGATAAAAAAGAAGAAGAGTTACTCAACTTTTAACTTACCACCAGGGCCTAGAAAGCTACCGATTATAGGAAATATACACAATCTGTTAAGCTCTCAACCCAATCGAAGATTAAGAGATTTGGCGAAAAAATATGGACCTGTGATGCATCTTCAACTTGGAGAGGTTTCTACTATCATCATTTCATCACCCGAGTGTGCGAGGGAGGTGATGAAAACTCATGATATTCACTTTTCAACAAGGCCTCAAATCCTAGCTACAGAAATAATGACTTATAATAACACAAATATAGCTTTCTCTCCTTACGGTAATTATTGGAGACAGTTACGAAAAATATGCACATCGGAGCTTTTAAGCTTAAAAAGAGTAAACTCGTTCCAACCAATTAGAGAAGACGTGCTCTCCAATCTTGTCAAATGGATTGCTTCACAGAATGGATCGCCAATAAACCTCACGGAGGCTGTTATTTCTTCAATATACACCATTGTTTCGAGGGCCGCCTTTGGCAAATGTAACGAGCAAGACAAATTTATATCAGTGGTAAAACAATCAATTAAGGTTTCGGCAGGTTTTAACTTGGGAGATTTGTTTCCTTCTTCAAAATGGGTACAACAGGTTACTGGTTTGAGGCCTAAGCTCGAGAGTTTTCATCGGCAAACTGATCAGATATTCGAAAACATCATCAAAGAACATAAAGTGGAAAAAGACACAAAAGGCAAAGATGATCAAGGTGAAGTACAAGAAGATCTGGTAGATGTTCTCTTAAAATATGAGGATGGTAACAACCAGGATTTTTCCTTAACAAAAGACAATATCAAGGCCATAATCATGGTAAGCATTTTCTTTTACAATTTTTGAAAGCAATTTTTTAAAATGTCGAAATACCGTCTTCATTTATTTTCTAAACATATATCATTCTATCTTATCTCTAACATTACATGAGTAGCTTTTTAAAATTCCTTCGATCAGCTTGACCTTATTGATAGCTACTTTTCAGGACATGTTTGGTGCTGGAAGTGAGACATCTACAAGCACCATAGATTGGGCCATGGTAGAAATGGTGAGAGATCAAAGAATAATGAAGAAAGCACAAGCTGAGGTGAGAGAGCTTTTCGAAATGAAAGGAAGGGTTGATGAAAGTTGCATCAATGAACTCGATTATTTGAAATCAGTAGTCAAAGAAACCTTAAGGTTACACCCTCCAGCACCTCTTTTGTTACCAAGAGAATGCGGTCAAGCATGTGATATAAATGGTTATCACATTCCGATTAAGACTAAGGTCATAATTAATGCTTGGGCGATTGCAAGAGATCCAAACTACTGGACTGAACCAGAGAAGTTTTATCCAGAGAGATTCATTGACAGCACTATTGACTATAAAGGAAGTAATTTTGAGTACATTCCTTTTGGTGCTGGAAGAAGAATATGTCCGGGGAGCACATTTGGTTTGAGAAATATTGAGCTCGGCCTTGCAACGTTGTTGTATCATTTTGACTGGAAGCTTCCTACTGGAATCAGAAGTGAAGACTTGGACATGACTGACGAATTTGGAGTCACAATGAGAAGAAAAGATGATCTTTTATTGATACCATTTTCTTATCATCCTTTGTCTGTTATGTGAGCTTAACTAGACGATACGTACTGTCAGTTCAAAGAAGGCTATACAGAAATGAAAATGGTGTAAAACTTACTTCAATATTATAAGCTATGACGCATCTTTGGATATAATTTGTGGAAGCATAAACATGAAAATGTTGAACCAATTGAATATTCAAAACTATATACTTTATTCCTAACAGATATATAGCAATCAAACAGGGTAATTTTTTAAAATAAAAAGTTGTGTTGCTACAGTTAACATCCAAAAAAAAAGAAAAATCTCTACTTGATAAAAAAACTATTGAAGAATATTCTTAGAATTAAGTTTTGGGCCTAACTCATCCTTGGTATAATATGCTGGCTATTTAGAATTAAGAATATTCTTACAGCATATTATACATGTGCAATACTGGCTATTCAGAATCATACAAGAACAATAACTATAAATGTATGCTCTTTGCCAAATATCATGATGAGGAACTCTTGTAAATTAAGTTGTATGTTACACAATTTTTTTTCTGTGGGTTTCCACTACAAGAAAAACCTGGTTTACAGACGAATTTTTAAATTGGATATAGAGGGCCTGAGCCGTCTGGAATTTAGTGACGGCCTGGGCCGTCGCTACAGACACAAAAGCCATCAAAAAAATAAAAAAATAATAAAAGTTGTGAGCATGGTCGTCCAAGATTTACTGACGGCTCTGTCCGTCACTAAAGCTTCATTTCCTGACGGCCTAAGTCGTCCATAAATGTTGACGGATATACCGACGGCTTAGGCCGTCGCTAAAGGTGGACGAAAAAAAAAAAAAAACGCGTCAGCGTTGGGCAGTGCGAAGTCAGACCTTGAAGGACGCGGAGCCTTTAATGACGGCCCAGGCCGTCGGTAATGGTGTTGGACGGAGCATTTGTATTGGTTGCTCCTGCAACGGTCAAAAATTGAAGAGAAGATATATTTTCTTCTTCCATTTCATTTGAAGCTACACGATTTTCTCTTATAATTCTCCAACTTCTCTCTAAAATTTCTCCAACATCTCTCTATATTTCTTCATCTTATATAGTATTTTTGTTCTTCTTCAAAGTTTTGATTTTTAATAGATTGTGAGTAATTTCTACTATTTTATTTGAATATTTGAATGATATTGTCAATTTATTATATTTATTGATATTTTTAAATTTTTGTTGTAGAAAATGTAGATAAAATTCCCTTACTGTGATTTGAAGTTCAACATGTAAACATTGTTGTACATAAAAAGTAAGTTTTATTTAATTTAGTTAAATTTATGAAATTTTCGTAATTATGTGTATTATTTATTAACAGTGTCTTTTTTTTTTATTTACAGAAATTTTATTTGATCGTTGATTAGTAATATATTGGGAGCTTAGTTTTGGAAACTTAAAGTCAGACACTACCCGGCACAACAAGTAAGTAATATAATTTACATTCATTATGTAATATTTTTGGCCTACTCGAATTTGCAACTCAATATTTTTAAAAAACATGATTATATGTACGTATTTAGGTATTGCTAAAAAATGTTATCAAAGGAAAAAAAAAAAGTAGTGTTATTTTAAAATAAATTATGATGTATGTATTTAGTTTTGATGGAAGTGTAGAATAAAGAAAAGTATTGTTTATAAGATTATTGTTTAATATTATGATATATGGAAAAAATTATTGTTTGAGGATATAAATTTTTTTGTTAAGTAATTTAATTATCTGATTTTTTAATTATAATATAAATAAAATTAGTTAGTTTATGTAAATATTATTAAGCAACCAATCATACAAAAAAATCAAGTATAGAGGGGAGAACCCCTTAAAAAGAAGGTAAGAAAACCACCACCCCTCTACAACAGTAGCAAAGAAAACCACAACAAACATCCCACTACAAAACACCTAAAAAAGGAAGTAATGACTATTAGATTTACGAACTTAATTTTTTTTTTAAAGAAGTTACGAACTTAATTATTACTTTTTTACTCGACCCAAAGTAATCAAATTTTTAATTTTAATTATTATTGTATTTTACTTTAAAGAAAACTAACCGGTTATATTTAAAACAATTATCATATAATGTAGTTTTTATTATAAAGACAAAATTATTGTTTGAGGATATAATATTTTTTTTGTTAACTTATTTTTTACTTTGAAATTAATTCAAAACATAATTTAGATTATATAATAAATGTTAGTTTTAGAAAAAAATACTTAATTATAAGATTTTTACTTGGCTCAAAGTTTTTTTTGAATGAGCAAAACTTTAATAATGTACAAGAAGTACTAAGTATATATGTACAAGCACTACACTAGCCACCAATACAAGGCCAAAACACTACCCATGCTACACATCACACACACGCCAAAAGTAACCATATTTTTAATTATATTTTAAAAAAAGTAATCAATTATATTTAAAATACATGTAATATAAAATACTTTTTAATGTAAGAACATAATTTCTTTTAAAAAAATATAATCAATATATATATTTAGAATATAAAATAATGAATATCCTATTTTTATCCTTTCCTTTTGAAAAAAAACTAATAATTAAAAGAGTCGCACTTTAATATATAATATCTATTTATGTTCAGACATGGATCGTTGGTGGATGTATGATAGATTTGACGATGGAAAGAGAGGGCAAGTTAAAGAAGTGTTTAAATTAGGGGTTCAGTTATTTATTGATAGCGTAAAACAGAGGCCCGTTGTAATGAATGAGGGGGGAATTAGATGTCCGTGTGCGAAATGTCAATGTTTAAGATTCCGCGGCGAAGATGAAATTAAGTTTCATCCGGTCAAATATGGATTCCAACCTAATTATTGGAATTGGACAAGTCACGGAGAATCATTTACCTCGGATCAAGGTGGTTAGTCAAGTAGTACTGCTGCACCAGCAGTATTAGCAGCTGCACCAACAGTATTAGCGCCACAAAATTATAATCAGCATTATCCCTTTGCCTCTATGAATCATATGATAGAAGATGCTCTTGGGTTTAATGTGGTGAACAATGATCCGGCCGAGGATGATGAATATGGAGATGAACTTCCGAATGCTGAAGCCCAGAGATTTTTTAAACTTCTAAAAGATACAAATGCACCATTGTTTGAAGATTCTACTGAGTCGAAGTTGACAGTGTGCATTAAACTTTTGGGTTTAAAGTCTAATTATCTAGTTCCAGAATTAGCCATGGATTTGATTGCCAAATTGTGCTTCGAAACAACACCCATCTCTGCCCGTGATGATTTGCCGCAAACATATTATGAGGCAAAACAACTAGTGTCGAAGCTAGGTCTCGGGGTGAAGAGAATTGATTGTTGCATCAATGGCTGTATGTTGTTCTACGACAACGAATTTGGTGCAAGTGATGGTGACTTAGTTGAATGTAAATTTTGTCAAGAACCAAGATATTGTGGAACAAGAATTTCGCGGTCAAGTAGGAGAAAACCTGTACCAAGAAAATCTATGTTCTATTTACCCATAGTATCGAGGTTGCAAAGGATGTATGCATCATTGCAAACCGCAACAAAAATGACATGGCATTCTGAAAATGTTGAAAAAAGAAGTTCAGGTGAGTTGCGACATCCTTCTGATGGTCTTGCGTGGAAGTATTTTGATCAAGTTAATCCTGGTTTTGCTTCAGAGCCTCGAAACGTTCGATTGGGTTTATGCTCCGATGGGTTTACTCCGTATACTCAAGTATCAGCCACTCCATACTCATGTTGGCCTGTTATTGTTACCCCATACAATCTTCCGCCCGAAATGTGTATGTCAAAACCTTACATGTTTTTAGCTGCTGTAATACCCGGGCCATCAAGTCCTACTGCTGGTATTGATATCTATTTGCAACCTTTGATTGATGATTTGAAGAGATTGTGGGAAGGCGTTGTGACATATGATATCAGTCGCAAAAAAAATTTCAAAATGAAGGCAGCTTTGATGTGGACAATCAATGATTTTCCTGCTTATGGAATGCTGTCTGGATGGGGGACACATGGTAAGTTGGCATGTCCTTATTGCATGGAAGACACAAAAGCTTTTACATTGAAACACGGTGGGAAAGCTACGTGGTTTGATTGTCATCGTCGATTCCTTCCTATTGATCATCAATTTCGAAGAAATAGAAATGCATTTGTTAAGGGTGAGATTGAAACCCGAGGACCACCTCGGTATTTGACCGGGGAACAAGTTTGGGATAAAGTTAAAGATAAGCCAAATGTGCAAATAGTTGGTGGTGTTGCTTTAAAACCGCGAGGTTACGGGCAATCGCACAATTGGACAAAAAAGAGTATTTTTTGGGATCTGCCGTATTGGAAAGACAACATTTTGCGTCACAACCTTGATGTTATGCATGTTGAAAAAAATGTTTTCGAAAACGTATTCAACACTGTAATGAATGTCAAAGGAAAAACCAAAGATAATGATAATGCAAGAAAAGACATTGCGTTGTATTGCAATTGTAATGACTTGTTGTTGAAGACTGCACCCAATGGCAGAATCCTAAAACCTCGTGCGAACTACACTTTATCTGCCGATGAAGCAAAATCAGTTTGTCGATGGGTAAAAGAGCTCAAGATGCCTGATGGTTATTCGTCAAATTTTGCAAGATGTGCTGATGTTGACAATGGAAAAATGCGTGGGATGAAGAGTCATGACTGTCATGTTTTTTTGCAGTCTTTACTCCCTATTGCATTTAGTTCTTTACCACAACATGTCTTGAATCCCCTTATTGAACTCAGTCAATTTTTCAAGAATTTATGTTCAACAACATTGAGAGAAGACGATTTGATCAAGATGGAAAGTGACATTCCAATGATATTGTGCAAATTGGAGAGAATATTTCCTCCTGGATTCTTTGATTCCATGGAGCATCTTGTAGTGCATCTTGCATATGAAGCTAGACTTGGTGGACCTGTTCAGTATAGATGGATGTATCCATTTGAACGGTTCATGGGAGATTCCAAACGTTCAGTGAGAAATAAATCTAAAGTTGAAGGCTCAATTTGTGCATCTTATTTACACCGTGAAACCATTCACTTTTGTTCTCATTATTTCAAAGACACATTGTCTGGAAGACCTCGTAGGAACGAAAATGGCAATGAAAGTTTTATCCATCCATTAAACTTATCGGTTTTCAATTTGCCTGGGCGACATGCTGGCATGGAGAAAGTTTATTTTCCTGGTGAAAGGGTATTAAAATCAGCACATGTTCATGTGTTGATTAATTGTACCGAAGTTCAACCATACTTAGAGTTATTTTTGACATCCGAAGGGATAACTCCGGAACAATCTTCTGCGAGTGTACATGAGTTTTTTCCAAATTGGTTTAGACAACATGTGTACCATTTAGAACCAACCCCTATGATACAACACTTGAGAAACTTATCTGATGGCCCGGTGTCAAATGTTAAACAATGGCACACCTACTTTGTCAACGGGTACAAATTCCATACACATAGTTGGACAGAAGGAAAAGAAACGACCAATAGTGGAGTGTGTATGAAAGGGGTAACTGAAAATGGTGAGAATGACTTTTACGGTGTGATTGAGAACATAATTGAAATCTCATACAATTTTCTTGATTACAATAAAGATGTGGTATTGTTTTATTGTAATTGGTTTGATCCATCGAGAAGAGGTACAAAGTATAATTCAAAGACTAACACCGTGGACATAAAAATGAATAGAAGATATCAACTGTTTGATCCATTTGCTATAGCTCATAATGTCAGACAAGTTTACTATGTCCCTTATCCATCAACACAAACTGACAAGCGAGGGTGGTGTGCCGCAATAACGACAAAACCAAGGGGTCGAATTGAAAAAGGTGGAATAGAAGAAGAAGCGGAACCATATCAACTCGATGAGATGGGCAATGTAAACGAAGCAATTGAAGTTGAATCTTTCAACCGTCTTTCGGTCGGGACAGGAGAAGCAGAAGAAGTGCCCGAGAATGGTGATGTTGAAGAAGAGGATGATGATAGTGTGGAAGAAGAAGATGAGTGTCAAGTTGACCAAGTTGTATCAGATTGGGATGACGATAATTAGTAATTATGCCTATGTCATTATTAATAAGTATTTATGTGTTTAATTAAGAATGTATCTAGCACTAGCTATGCTATGTTGTTATTAATATAAGTATTTATGTATTCAACACTATATTATTCGTTAATATACATAATTATGTCTTTTTATATCAATGTTTTGTATCAACTATGTTTTGTGTATAGATGGCCGATCAAGAAGAACCTGTCGTGCCAACTCAGACCCAACAAAAAAAGAAAGTTAAACCGCGTGATCTTAAGCGGAGAGTTGTTCATAACTCAACCCTGAAATCACGGGCGACTACTACTCCCGCGACCGGATCATTGTCCCAACAACAGACACTTGATGGAGAGCTTCCTGATGTACCGATCCGCCCGTCCGACCTCGAGGATCCCGCTGAATTTTTAATGGTTGATAGATATGATCGAATCATTATTAAGCCATATGGAAATGAGTAAGAATGTTTTTTAATTATAAATTTCATAACATTATGATATACATGTTTAATGTTAAATATTCATCTAACTTATGTTATATTGTGCAGTTTTCAACCACAGAAGCCAACTTCAGCTGCTCTTACCACATTAATTCGTCAAAACTACCAACATCCATGGTTGACGTGGGGAGAGATTAAGAACACTCGAATTGGAGATACTTTGGCGTGGCAAAGATTTTATGATGCTTTCAGAGTAAGTTATAGGTCAACTTCTCAAAGTTGAAAGAATTAATATTACTTTATTGGACTAATATTTTTTTTTCACTTGTAGTCTAAATGTACTTGGTCGAGTGTATATCCTGATGATAAAATCATCGGTATTTTTGACACAAAGTGCTCGAAGAAGTTGTCACAATTTCTGTCGGATGCACGAAAGCTTCACTCTGAGGGTAAGCCACCACCTGGATGGCTTGGCACGGGCCCTATATGGACGGAGTTGTGTCGTAAATGGGAAGAACCAAATTACAAGGCCAAGTGCGAAAGAAACAAACAAAACAGAGCTCAGCAGCCTGAAGCGAGCATCCACACTGGTGGTTCCACGTCATCTGGCACCATGCGCATAAGGTTTCAAAGGGAACATGAACGTGTACCAACCTTAGCTGATATGAATGAACTGTTGCATAAAAGAAAGGATGGAACTTGGGATAATACCAAAGCTGAAAAAGCCAATGTGAGTATTACTTATAGATCATCATTTAATAATTGCTTGGTTTTTTTTAGAAAGTATTTTATTAATTATGAGTTAATTAATTATTTTTTTTGTAGGAGTTGATTCGGGTATATATTGCGGAGCTCGATGCTACTCAGGCTGCCCTTCCACCTTCACAGCGGCTAAGTGAAGATGTTAGGCACAATATGATAATTGACAAATTTGTGCAATTTTCTGGGGGAAAGCATCATGGTCGTATACAGGGTCAAGGGAGTACATCTTCGTTCATTCAGAAGACGCCGTCAGGATATATCGATGTTTCAAGTGACTCGCGTAACAGTACTGCTAGTGTAGCTACATCCCGATATCAAACTGATGAGGAAAAAGAGAAAGAAATTGAAAGGCGGATTAAAGCTAAATATGAACGGAGGTTTCTAGAAATGGAAGAGCGGCTAAGAGCCGAATTAATTGAAGGCAGAAGAAACGAGTCCGGACCTCAAGCAGAGGAAGAGCAAGTTCCTTGCAACCAATCATCGTCGCAGAATGATGATTTTTTGACTGGTCTTCAGGATGATCGTTTGTTCAATGAGTTAATTGGAGCTGTAGATGACTTTCACACTTCTGGTCTTTCAAATAACTTTCAAAATACTTCTTGGAATGGAGGCGGAGGGAATCCAAATGTTCAAGGTGGAGGGAATTCAAATTTTCAAAGAGGAGGCAATCCAAATGTTCAAGCTGGCGGAAGTAATGCAAATTTTCAAGGCGGGTGGAATCCAAATGATCAAGCTGGCGGAAGTAATGCAAATTTTCAAGGCGGATGAATGTTTGTCGTATTTCATTTTAGAACTTTTTTAATTATTATCGTACTTTATTATGAATGTTTAATTATCGTACTTTAATATTATGTTTGTAATTTGAGACAATTATCTATTATGTTTGTAACTCGAGACAATTATCGTATTTCCTTATTGAATTTTTAATTTATATTTTTGTTATTTTAAATAATTTATAGTTAATATGTATTAAATTTATTTTTATGTTAATTTGTATTTTTCAAAATAATAAATAAATTTTATAAAAAAAAAGTAAATATTTAATTTTATAAAAAAAAAATATTTAATTTTTTAAAAAAAAATTAAATATTTAATTTCTTTTAAAAAATTAAATATTTAATTTTTTAAAAAAAATCCGTCCAGATTTAGCGACGGCTAGTCAACGAATCTCTGCTGTGTCAGTCCGTCCAGATTTCTAGACGATCTGAGCCGTCGCTAAGCCGATTTTACCGACGGCTTAAGCCGTCGTTACATGTACAGAGGGATGTGACCGTTTGCCTGTAGCGACGGCGTCAGGCCGTCGCAAATTCTGTCGTGCCCGTTTACAGACGACCTGGGCCGTCTGGAAATTTACCGGCGGGCAAAATAGAGACGGACGCTGGGTTTTGATGGTCGTCTGTATGTTAGTAGTTAGCGACGGCTTTTAGCCTTTTGCGAGGGCTTTTGGCCGTCGCAAAAACGTGATTTTCTTGTAGTGTTCTTAGAGTAGTCACTAACTTTAGTTCACTCTAACTAAATTTGGTAAGATCCTGCCACTCAGCGATGGTTTCCACCTGCTTATGATCTTCACAATTCTGCAAAACTGCATCATTTTAACGATTATCTTAACAATCGCATTATATTAGCCTATTTTGGTAAAGGATTGGAATGTCAATAAGGTTAATGATTTTTCATGCTTGCCCTTAACCCATCACAGAAGGTGGTCCTTATGTATAGGGATGTCAACGGGGCTGGGAATGTGCGGAGGAAGCTTCCCTGTTCCCCGCCCCGAACTGTCTCCGGGGGAATTTTTACCTCCATCCCCGTCCCCACGGGGAATATTTGTCCCCATCCTCATCCTCGCAGATCCCCACTTATATTAACAAAAAAATTATATTTTTCGGTCAAAATTATGATAGTAATATGACGTTATGTTTTTCTTTTTTATTTAAAAAAACAAATATTTTGCATCTTTCTTTTTAAAAAAGTAAAAGCAACACATAAATAATGCATTCATAACCAAAAAGACGATGCAAAAACATTTGGCTACTAATGATCATACAAAACTTAATAGTCAAAATATTCCATAATATATAACAAAATATGCATAATCATACAACCCAAATATCTCAAAACTAGTGGTAATTGATAAAATCTAACAAATTAAACAAATAATGTTATGTTACTTTTGACAAAATATTAAGCAATTATCCAAGAAAATCATTACATTGATTGACTTTTCATTTTTTTTATTGAAAAATAATCAACATATATATAGTTAAGTATATAGTTATGTATAATAATAATATATAGTTAAACATATAGACGGAATCGGGGAATCCGCGGAGACGGATACAGCTTTCCCGTTCCCCGCCCCGAACTGTCTGCGGGGGAATTTTTGACTCTATCCCCGTTCCCACGGGAAAAAATCTTTATTTTCGGAGCTTTGAACGGAGCAATCCCTGTGGGGTCCGCGCTGACGGATGCAAATTGACATCCCTACTTATGTAGAACAATAGGTTCTGGATGTATAGGGTCTGGCGGCTTAAGGAGGCATTGGAATCAGAATAATAGGTTTCACCAAATATGTTAGAATATAAGATAAGATAATATCATATAATATCATATAGGGTCTGGCGGCTTAAGGAGGCATTTGATTCTTTGGCCGGCTATACGGAATCAACAAACAATGGCCTTTAAAAAGTAGTATTTTGTCAGTCTTGTTGAAGGACAAGAACATCAATTTCAAACTCTTATTTTTAGACAAGACAAGGATTTAATTGGACACAGAGGAACCTTTACATCTGTACTAATATGTCAGTTTCAACCTTTCAAATATGGAGAAGATATCAAACATAGAACAAACAAACCGAAGTGATGACATGGAATAAAACAAAACAGAAACTGTACAAGGACATTAAGGTCAAGGTAAGTGCCCAATAATGTGTATGATGTATATATATATATATATATATATAGACACTAGCTACTAGGATGTAGCTTATACTAAGCTTCTTTGCCATGGCTCTATTAGTCTTCTACATCACATGTTTTTTCTCCTTTGTCCTCTTAACCCTTGTAATACAAAGGATAAAAAAGAAGAAAACTTACTCAACTTATAAAATACCACGAGGGCCTAGAAAGCTACCTATTATAGGAAATATACACAATCTGTTAAGTTCTCAACCCCATCGAAAATTACGAGACTTGGCCAAACAATATGGACACCTAATGCATCTTCAACTTGGAGAGGTTTCTACTATTGTCATTTCATCACCCGAGTGTGCTAGGGAGGTGATGAAAACCCATGATATTCACTTTGCAACAAGGCCTCAAATCCTAGCTACTGAAATAATGTCTTACAATTCCACAAATATTGCTTTTGCTCCTTATGGTAACTATTGGAGACAGTTACGAAAAATCTGCACATTGGAGCTTTTAAGCCTAAAAAGGGTAAACTCATACCAACCAATTAGAGAAGAGGTGCTCTCCGATCATATTAAATGGATTGCTTCACAGAATGGAACACCAATCAACCTCACCGAAGCTGTACTTTCTACAATATACACAATTGTTTCAAGGGCCGCCATTGGGAATAAATGCAAAGACCAAGAAAAATTTATATCAGTGGTAAAACAATCATTAAAGGTTGCAGCGGGTTTTGACTTAGGAGATTTGTATCCTTCAGCTAAATGGCTACAACGTGTTACTGGTTTGAGGCCTAAGCTTGAAAGGTTTCAACGACAAACTGATCAGATATTAGAAAACATCATCAATGAGCATAACGAGGCAAAGTATACAAAAGCCAAAGCTGATCAAGGTGATGTAGAAGAAGACCTTTTAGACGTTCTCTTAAAATATGAGGACGGTAGCAACCACGATTTTTCCTTAACAAGAAACAATATCAAGGCCATAATCCTGGTAAGTGTATTAACCTCTTCCGAATACTTTGAAAAAGAACAAATTGTTTAAATGAATATTTAAAACTCCTTCACGTCTTATATGTATCCATGTGATATCTTTCTGGCTGTGAATTAGGCCACATGATTTGTTGACTTTGTAGGATTCTATCAACAAGTTATCTTATTAGGTACCGCTTTAAAAATTCTTGGATTAGCTTGTAACCATATTGATTGCTACTTTTCAGGACATTTTTGGCGCCGGAGGTGAGACATCAGCAAGCACCATAGATTGGGCAATGGTAGAAATGATAAGGGATCCAAGAACAATGAAAAAAGCACAAGCTGAGGTGAGAGAGCTTTTCAAAATGAAAGGAAAGGTTGATGAAAATTACATCGAGGAGCTCCATTATTTGAAATCAGTTGTCAAAGAAACTTTAAGGTTACACCCTCCACTACCTCTTTTGCTACCACGTGAATGTGGTCAAGCATGCGAGATAAATGGTTATCACATACCGATTAAGACTAAGGTGATAGTCAATGCATGGGCAATTGCAAGAGATCCAAACTATTGGACTGAACCAGAAAGGTTTTATCCAGAGAGATTCATTGGCAACACTTTTGACTATAAAGGGAGTAATTTTGAGTACACTCCTTTTGGTGCTGGAAGAAGAATATGCCCGGGGAGCACATTTGGTTTGAGAAATATTGATCTAGTTCTTGCGATGTTGTTGTATCATTTTGACTGGAAGCTTCCAAGTGATATCAGAAGTGAAGAATTGGACATGACTGAGGAATTTGGAGTCGCAGTGAGAAGAAAAAACAATCTTATATTGTTTCCTTCTGTTTATCATCCTTTACATGTCACATAAGCTTCACATGCAGAAAAAGTAACCTTTGGCAATGTATCAGTAGTATTTTTAGCAGAGTGCCTTCTGTCGGTAAAAATATATAGGCTATGCTTGTTTGTGTTGAAGAGTTAAAATAAATGAAGATTTTGCAATTTAACCATGTTTTTTAAATTGTATTTAGTCTGTACAGTTTCCATTCATTCTTAAGTCTCTAATTAGTAAAATTCAAATCAGTCCCCCAATTTTCAATAACTCGCAAAGAAATCTATACCCTTAAGCGCTTAAGCCTAATTATAAGGGAATGAAATCTACTTTTTCTTAATTTTAGAAATAATTATGATTAAAGTCAGACGTTTTTCATGATTGATTGACATTGTAATTTCTTTTTACATTATCGGTGTATAAGAAAGAAATCAGTACTCACCAAGGAACCATAGGTTAAAGCATCACATGCGTAATTTGTTTCTCTCCTTTTCTCGAAACCCTCTCAATGCTCCGTTCATTCTCGCTTCTCAATGCATGATAACAGTTCTTCATCATGTGTATCCAAGAGAAAAATGAGTAACTTTTAATCAACCTCATACAAAAATACACAATAGGCATAATTCAAATGAAAATTAGCAGCATTTCAAATACCCTTTTATAAAATACTATTCTTTATGATGATTTATGATTCATAGGCCATAAATGTGATTTCACCTTGTAATGTACTACTCAAATATTAATTATAAGCAAAAGTTCACTTTTTAGAGATCAGATATATCAATTTTTCAATGAATATAAAAAGTAGATTTTCGCTTATAATTAAGGTTAGAGGGAGTAACTAACAATCTAACATATACTGATCATGCATACTTACAATGAACACAAAAACTAGAAAAGTTACAAGGTGTGTGTACTTACAAAACACGATCATTCGTGATTCAATCCACTGCTGCATTTCATCGAACACCTCAAAAGCAGCTTTGTAAACCACAAATTGGAGGACTATTAGAGATAATGTATTATCATTGCATGGTCTAGAGGGAGTGTCATTTCACTATTGATCAGAACTCTAAACAATTGTGAAGCTAATTGAATAGCTTATCAAAATAAGCTATAAGTTAATAAAAATATGTTATAAGTTCGTGAGAAAAAATATTACCAAACAAATTTTTTTATATTTTATTTTTAAAATGAATTTATAAAAGCTATAAGACATAAACTTAAAAGTTTGGCATTGCCAAACCTGACCTAAAGAAGTGTTTTAAAAGTCTATTTTATTAGACACAATGATTAATAAATTTTACACTCAAAAGGGTACAAAATGTTAAAATTGAAGTCATACAATGGACATTAATATTTTCGGGGTATATGTTATTTGCAAAAATATTTATTTTTGAAGGAATATTATGTTTCGAAAATTTCAAGTTTTGATGAGTTTGAAGGAAAGTTTTTTGAAAGCAGCTGTTTTCGATACATCTTGGAGAGTTGGCAAATAATCAACTTCGCCCCAAATTTTGAAGTTCAAATCTCTATACAATATTAGAAGATTAGTTGACCGTGAGATTACAAAAATATCATCGCTTAAAAGATGCATGTCATGTGTATAAAGCAAGGGTAATTGATGTCAAAAAAAATTTGTAACTAAGCCAAGCCAATCCATCTTATATTAATATTATATTGTTGTGAGATAAATATTCACTTTTTTGCTAAGCCACAATTAAGCGCGCACTATTCACAATCACTCCTTTTCACACATTTTCCCTCTTTTAAACTCAAAATTTTTTCCCTCTCTTTTTTCTTTAACTTTTTCTCAAGCCAAATACTCAACCATGACTAGGGATGACAAAAATATTCATACCTGCAGATATCTGTGGATAAAATCCGCAATGGATACTTTAATATTAATGGATATTCGCGGATAAAATAAATGGATATTTCAATTATCCGCCTTTAATGGATATGAATGCGGGTTTAATACTATCCGCGCCCGTGGATATCTATACCTGCTAAATAATTAGTAAAATTACTTAAATATCCCAACTTAAATATAAATTCTAATATTTTTCTTGTATAAAAAAAATAGTATTTTTATATTTTATGTTTTTTTTCATATAGAGAAAACTTTTCATATTTCTTTATCATTTTTGAGGAAATTTGTTCTCAGTTTCTTACATAACCCTCCTCTTCTTTTTAATAAAATTCCTTTTTGCAATAAAAAAAAGAGAGCATAATAATATGAATATTATGTGTTATTAATATTTTGTCTTTTAAAAAAATTAATCTCTTTTTCTTCTTCTTCCAATAAATAGGTTTTTTTATAAAAAAATGTCATCCATGGATATCTGTTAATATCTACAGATACTTCAATATTCATGTATTACCCGCTTAACGGATATCCGCACGGATATGAAAAAGACACGGATATAATATTTGTCCAACAGAGCAGACACAAATATCACACTATCCTCATCCATGAATATCCATTGACATCCCTAACAATGACCAAGCCACCAAACCAAATAAAAAAAAATAGATTCACATGTGACATTTTCGATTTCGAATGTATGACCACATTTCAAATTCAAATTTTTTCCCTCTCTTCCCTTTTTCAAAATTCTATATCATCTCTCTCATAATCTCATTCATTTCACATTTCATTCACTTTTTTTTTTTTCTCTCACTTTTTATATTTATCTCTTCATTTTTTTTCTTTCTCATATTCTTCTTTTTGTTTAATTTATCTAATAAGTTGTATTTTTTCTTGCAGAAAATATGAAACAACATTTACTGTCTCAAGTAAGAATTAAAACACAAAGGTGAATAAAACATAAGAAAGCAAGGAAAAACTCATCAAAGTAAGTTATCATTCCCTTACTTTATCTAATATCTTCATCTTATCTAAACTCCATTTTTGTTTCTTCTCTTTTTGCAAAAAAACTATTCTTTTTTGAAATAGTAAAAGTAAAAGAAGAATGATCGAAAGGTAATATGATCAAACTCATTTTTCTTTCTTCAAGTAATTAGGAATTCAATGAGAAAATAGATAAATCCCAAATTACTTTAGTTTTGTGCATAGATCTCACTTACTCAAATACTATGTTTTACACAATATATTGATCTTTTTTTACATTTTTTAAAAAATAAACAACAAATTATAAATAAATAAGATGAATAATACAACACATGAAGAGAATATGAGAATAAGTAGAAAAGATTATTAATTTTTCAACAAATCTTTTTATTGACAAACAAAAACAATAGTTTCAGCATTATACTTTTTCTTTTATTGTTTGATAGTAAAAAAAACATCTTTTTATTAATACACAAAATAACATAAATCTCTTATCGTGTTAGTAGTGTTTTATGAGCAAAAAGTTTTCAATTTATGGTGTCTTAAAATAGTTTCTCAGAAATAGTTTCCAATTTGTGGTGTATTTTCTTACCAAAACAAAGTTTTGATTTTTATTTTCCTTTTTTTAATAAAAAAATAGATTATTTTTTCAAAATTTTTGTGGGATCTAAAATCCACCACCAGAAGCATTTGTAAAAAAAGAAAAAGTTAGTATATGTTGTGAATTCGACAATAAACCCACACCAATAAAAGAATTTGATGTGTGGAGCAATTGAATCAAGCAACCAAAATCAAAGAATATATAGAGACAATGATAACTAATCCGTAAGCAAGTAAACAAATCAAATAGAGAGACACAATCTTTGTTTACTCAGTTCGGAATAACCTACTATGAGAGAGAGAAGCCCCTCTGTTCTACTAGAATCAATGAGTATCACTTTACAAAAAATTCCCACAATTGGATACAAGGAATTATCAACCCTGATTCTACCCAAAATCCAAATCTCTTCCCGTGACCAAGAGACTCAATGACCTAGTCTACCCAAGGAAAAACAACAACCTTTTGCCCTTGACGACAAACACTTGTTCCCTCAATCTCAATTTTTCTATGAATGAAGTAATCCCTATTTATAGAAAAATACATGCCAAAAAACTAGTAACAAATCTATTTTAAAATAAAACAAATCCAAGTCAGAGTGTCATCCAAGAAAATATATTTTCCACAAAAAAATCTCCAAAACAGCACGCCAGCGCCCGACGCAATCAACAGAACCAAACACCACTTTCCAGTAGGCTCCTGGCGCCCGACGCCACCTGATCTGCGCCCGGCGCAGTTGACAGACTCTTTCAGGATTTTCTGACTTCTTGTTACCGAGATTTTAAGGCACATTCAACAATTCTCCACCTTGCCTTCAAATCGATGGTGATCCACTCAACCACCGCACTGCTCTCTCCATCTTGAATCTTCTATTCAAGATCACCGGCCAAGTCCAAGTCCCAATTGAACCTTGACCTAGACACTAGCCTCCACTTGCTTCCCGCAAGCATTACCTTCTTCCCTTCATCCCTCGGAATGCCTTCCGCTTTCATGAAGATCTTGCCTCCTACTACCATAGGATTTTTGGTAGCACCCACAAGATTCACCGCCTCCTCTTCAGCCCCCGGAGTGATCATTTTCGTCCTCTTGAAGAAACACTCGTGCCTCGCTATCATCGGCTTTTTAGATAGCTCAACAAGCTTCACCACCCTTCGACCCTCGAAGTGCCCTCCGTCCTCTCGAAGTAATGCTTGGCTCTGAACCCACCCTGGACTTTTAGGCGGTTCCACAAGCTGTAACATTAAACTCCCCTTGCACCCGACTACCTCCAGCAGTCCTACAAGTTCCCAAGTTTGATCAAGGTTGCTTTCAATTGCCTCCCTGAAGATCCTTTCAAGATCTTGCACTTCTTCAGCCACAATCGAAAGGTACCCTACAAGGTCTTCATGGTTACACCCCTTTACTCAACACTACCACTCTCCTTCCTATCTCCGATTAGATACCCGAGAGTTAATGTTGACTGTCTCTCACTATTGGAAGACTCCACCTCAAACTGAGAAAGAATACTCCCCGAATCGGGGAATGAGGACGGGGATGGAGAATATTTTAGATGGTGGGGCAAAGAGTGGTAAAGTACCATCCGCTCAATCTCCACCCCATTGACATCCCTATTTTGTATACATTCTTCGAATCATATATATGCAATTTCCAATTTCTTACTCCCTGCAAGATAAAAATATAAACAAATTTTATTTTTTTTAAATTCATTTTATAATTAATATATTTGGTCTATAATAAAAATAAAATTTATTGTATAGTTAATATATCTGATTTATAACATGTGTCAGATACATTAATTATACAATGAACTTAAAAAAGTTAATTTTAATTGTATTTTATCACATATGTGTTAATATATAAAATTAAAGTCATTGTATTCCGATTGTCAACCAAATTATATGTAGCAGATTGATGGATGTTGAAGGACTTCGAGTTGATGCTATAAATAGTGGAGTGCTTTCGAAGGCTTTATTTTCAACAAATAACATATGTTATAAGACATTCAAAAAGGCATTCGGAAAAGACACTTGAAGAAGTCATTCAAAAAGGTCAGACATTTGAAGAAGTCATTGAAAAAGTCAAATATTGACATAGTGTGTCCATCAAGCAAACAACTCCTATAAGGATGTTATCAAAAGATTATTGAAAGAGTACTTACTCAAAGAGGAAGTTATCTCTTGTTAATAAAGAGTAGTTATTCAAACAAACATCTGTCAGTCTTAAATTAAGTAAGTTATTTCTTCCGCTCCTTTTTATAAAGAATACTTTGGAAGAAAAAAAAAGTAGTCTTTTATATAAGAAACATTCTTTAAATTTATTCTTTGTTAATTCACAATTTCATTTGTACCCTTACTACTAGTGGCGGAGCAATACGAAAATGTTGGGATGAGCCGCAATAATACTAATTTTTTTTCGGAGTTAAAAATTCATAAATCGTTGTAAAAATACATAAATCGTATTATTATTATTATTATTATTATTATTATTATTTTTATTATTATTATTATTATTATTATATATTTGACTACAACTATAATTATTGATTTATTGTTGTTTGTAGTGGCAACTAACTTTTTAAAGTTCAATAAAAATAATCATTGGCAGAGTACAATCTTGCAATAAAATTTAACAGTTACAAGTATATATTTCATATTAATTAAAAAAAAGATATGTGTATATCTACGAAAATAAAAAATAAAAAATTGGGGCGGGCCATGGCCCTATCCAGTCCACAAAGGGCTCCGCCCCTGTTTACTAGTGTGACACCCGTGCGATGCACGGACAAATTAATTTGTTATAAATTGCTATGATCTAAAAAAAAATATGCAATTACAATAGAAGAAGCAGGGCCGGCCCCATTGGTGGTGCAACAAGGCCCGTTGCATCGGGCCTCCAAAATTGGAAGGCCTCAATTTTTTTTATGTGGTAGTAGTATTAGTAAAATAGGGGGTGTAAAAATAATAGTTCTGCACAGTATAAAGTCCAGGCCCAATTTCTGAAAAAAAAAGAAAGGAATTCAAAATCATATCACACTAAAAAACGAAACATGCTAAAAAATAGCTTAAAAAAAAACGGAATGGAAATTAGTAATGCAATATCAAACGTAGTAACACAAAAATCTTCTTCACCCCTAACAAAAAACATATTCTCTCTTTTCCTTGATTCTCCTTTTGTTTCTTGCCCTTATCTCTGTATGGTTTTCCATCAATTATTGATAGAATATGAGTCATTTTTATGTTAATTACAAGGATAATTATATTTTATGCTATTTACAATTTAAAATTGATAAGTTTTTTTTTTAAAAAAAATTATAAAGAGGCCACTTTTAAAATTTGCACACGGCCTCTAAAAACTCAGACTGACCCTGAGAAGAAGATGAAAAACTTAAAAAATAAATACATTACAATTAACAATTATGTAAATACAAAGCTAAAGGTAGGAGATAATACATCCATGATTCATCAACATAACTAATGGAAAATACAAATATATTAAAAATAAAATATATCAATACAGCATAAGAATGAAAGAGGAGGTGATGAGGAAATCCAGATATGATAACTTGATTATATTTGAAAAACAAATACTTGACGGGTGGATGATATCAAATTGATAAGATATTCTAAACCTATAAACCAAACAAACACTAAGAGTGGTAAAACCCCCACTATCAACAATAACGTTATCAATTCCAATTTCTTGGTGAAAGATAATCAACAATATAAACCAAAAAATAGTAACTAAAATAGCAAATAAACGAAAATAATTAGGCATTGTAAGACATTGTTGGAATATTAAAGTTGCCCTTGATGAATAATTGTACAGTTGGAGATTTACTATTGGTAAAAGCTAAAGTGTAATATAATTAAAGTGAGTAATATAATTTTTGAAAATATTTTCAATACAGTAAAAGTTATTTGAATCACACAAATAACAAAAGAGAGTTATATGCATATATATATTTAAAAATAATTACAACATAAAGTCAAAGTATCATGAACAACAAAATAAAACTAAAACATGACAATTAAATATTAACTAATTAAGCAAACACAAACACAGTGCAGCAGCTGTTTCGAACATAAAAACAAAACACAACATTGTAGCTTACACAAAACTAATGTCCAGCAATTTCCATTATGAAACCATAACAGTTAAAGACAACGGTTAAGATTATTCTTCCACCTTAAACATATTAGCTAAATTTACAGAACGCCTAAAGGAAACATATGGCATCACCGGCATGAAAATAATTAGCCAGACAGAATTCTTTTCACCCAAGTCCAATTGAGGTTGTCTTAAAGGGTTTCTCTGTGGAAGCAACACTCATAGTACTCATTTTACCATCATTGCAACAAAGAATGATATTTTCAACTTTGTAATGAGACAGAAAATTCTAAAAACAGCAGAATTAATACACTCTGCAAATAAAATGCAAACCGATATATAGGGTCAAACAAACAATCAAACAACATATGACCAATAATTTAGTTAATTTTGTAGTACATAAGTTTGAACACTAATATCCCTACCATATAAATAAATATCAAATATTTGTGAGATGATCAATATAAAATACTATATAAATAAATATCAAATATTATTTTAAGAAGTGAAAGTACAACCCATTCACATGCACTAAAAACCAAACGTATTAGTATTAGTACTAGAACATCCGACAAAATAATTAATAAATGAAAAGGCAATGGAACTACACACATGAGCAATAAATATCAACACATGATCCCTATAATTCGGGATATATTCAAAAAGAGGTCCATTGAATAAATACTCCCCCGTTTATTTTTATAAGAAACAATTTGGAAAAAACACACATACCAATGAATTTTATTTTTTTATTAAAAATTCTAAAATTTTATAATCTATTCCAAAAATAACCTTGGTGTAATTAATGCATAGGGAATATGTTACTGTAATTAATGCATAACATTGAAATAGATAAAAGGATAAAAATGAAATTGCTTAATTAATAAAGCATAAATTTAATGATTATTTCTTATAAAAAGGAATAAATTTGTTTTCCAAATTATTCCTTATAAAAAGGAACGAAGGGAGTATTGTTTAAGAACCAACTTAAAGTTTAATCCAGCCAACCTTAGCGATCACCAGTGTTTTTTTATATTCCGCTTTGTAAAGATTATTGATTAAATAACATCAAATGCTTCATTTCAATGTTAGTGCATTAACCAATCGTTCAGTTGTGAGTGACGCTGAACTTGGTAGGAAGGACCATGGTTCGATCCCTCGCAACTGCGATCGGGAGGGAGCTGGAACCACTTGATGCCAAAACTGATCCCCGAACCAGATTCAACTGATGGTGAAAACCGAAAAAACAAAATGTTAGTGCATTGATTAGAGACCTACTTTCCATGCTAATTCAAGGTTACTTTTGGAATAAATCATAAAATTTTAAAATTATTAATAAAAAAAAATAACTTCCTTAGTTTTTGTGATCTTATCAAAATGTTCCATATATATATAAAGGTCCAAAGGACTATTAAACAAGACACTTGTCAAAATTTTAAATGTAAGAAATTATTTTTTTTCTCTATAAATAATTGTAATTTCTATGTATTATACACTCTAAACATAAATCCCCGAGATGCTCTAAACAAATGGGCCACAATAACATTCCCAACTCCATATATAAGGAATTTTTCTCTTCCCACCCCTCCATTATCTTTTTCACCCCCCTTAAACCCGAAAATACCCCTGAATAAAATGGTTCGGACTCTACGTTTCGATAAAATAGGGAAATTTAGTTCGGAGGCTAGCATCCGCGCGGGGAGTGGTTCGGTGAACACGTTCCGAACTCCCCTGATATAGTAATAGAACGTGGCTTGTTCTGTTCAGTTTATGTTTTCTGGAAAATTAAAAGGGTTTGGGTGGGAAAAGGGGAGTGGAGCGCGATTTTGATCTTCACATCATCAACAAACATCAAACTGAAGTTAAACAAGTAAGTGATATGCTAATTTAATGATTTATTCCTATTATTCATGAATGTATGCTTTTTTTTTTTTTTTTCATTCTTTCACAAATTACATGCATATGTAAATTTTGAATAACTGAGTTTGTGTTGAATTGTTGTTGATTTCGTTGCTTAAATTGTTGATCATGATGTAATTGTGTCATAGGTTAATGTTTAGGATCAATGCATATTTAATTATAAGTAAACCTAATTGTTGATATCAATTGTGTTGTATGTGTTCTAAGTGTTTGATAAAATGCTTGAATGAATTGATTTTCAGTAATGCATTGATGTGAACCATGTTATTTTTGCTTCGAGTAATTTGAATAGTATGATGCATATTTGGTTGGTTGGTTAGTTGTATTGGAATTGTTTCGATAAAATTCGTTATGTTTATTTTGACATGGTTCTTGTTTTGTTGTTGTTTTGTTTGTAGCAATGGAAGACATTGGTAGAACTCAGACATGCACGACTACCCGGCGTGGACATGCTTCTGCGCGTAAGGAGGCCGAGGCTGGTGCTCCTCCGAAACGAGGTCGTCGTCGTGGTACGAGAATGGTGGAAGGTTTGGTTGAAGGAACTCACGACGCCGAAGCCGGTGGTTCAGGTTCAGGCGGTAGTCGTTCTCGGTCAAGAAGACTCACTAAAGAAGCACAAGAGGCGGCTCGGCCAGGCGGTAGCCGGTTAAGAAGACGCATCAGAGATGCAGAACCTCAGGAGCAGGAGCAAGAAGGTGCATATCTTAACGATGACTCAAATTCTGACCATGAGCAAGCACAAAGAGGCGAACCTGTTGAATCACAACAAGATCAACCACCGGTAGTAGAAGAAGAAGAAGAAGGAGAGGGCTATGGAGGCGGACCGAGTGATATGTCATTGTTATATGACTATCACAAGCATAAGGCGATTCCGATATGGAATGTTCGACACCATGAAGATCCGGTATACAATTTTACTATAATTAAGTTTATTAATTTATTTCGATTGTTTACATCGTATTAATGGTTTTTGTAATTTTTATTTTTTTGTGGCTTTTGAAGAAAAGAATGAGGGCTATACCGAACGGCAAGAAGGTGATCGATATCCCAAAACCGGCACGCAATGTTGATTGGTTTTGGGATCCTATTATTGAGAGTGGGCTGGAGCCGCTTACCAGGACCAATTACATCATACTTGATCAGGGGCTATTGCATGCGTTTGCGGAAAGATGGCATCCGGAGACTAGCACATTCCACCTTCCTATAGGTGAGGTTGGAATCACATTGGACGACGTCCAATGTCTGATGCATCTTCGGATTGACGGCCCGTTTTTGGACCACGGGAGGTGTACGAGATTAGAAGGAGTAGAATTGGTGAGCAGGAATCTTGGAATGGAAGAGAGTGACGTGTGGAAAGATTTTTTTGAATTGAAAGGTCCGCACATGAGGTATGGTGACTTGGAGTATTTGTATGAAGAAAATTGGAGTTTGGCTGAAGAAGCGTTGGAGGAAGAAAAGCCGATGGAGGAGGTTACAGTGTTTCGGGAGAGATGCATTCGAGCATTTTTGTTGCATTTGGTATGCTGTACCATATTCAGCAACAAGAGCCAGAACTATGTCGATGTCTTGTATCTCCGCTACTTCCAAGATCTGACGGAAGTTCATCAATGGAATTGGGGTGCTGCTGCCTTAACGTATCTTGAGCACTTCTTGGATAGCGCTTCTACGGCGAGAATCGGTCAAATAGCCGGATACATGTCATTTGTTCAGGTAAAATTTGTAAATTATAATTTTTTAAAAGATGTTGTTGATTGATTTATAATTTTAATGGATAATGTTGTTTTATTTTATTTTTTGCCGATTGAAATATTTTGCTTCGTTATAATTTTCAGGGGTGGATCATCTCACATTTTCCTAGAATGAGTGTGTGGCGTTCGGCCGACAACTATGTTGAGATGCTTCCTCGTTGTGCGCGGTTTGAGCCCGGACAAGGACATAGGGATGCAGCCGGTTATAGGGAGCATTTGGATAACCTTCAGATGTCGGACGTTGTGTACACTCCCTACAATGATCATCGCCATGTACGGCCTTTGGTTGATGTTTGCTGGTTTTCGGGTTGGCTAAAGAGTGGAACTTGGACAGCAAAACATTTACCGGAACGTGTGCTGAGGCAATATGGCCATATTCAAAGCATTCCAAGGGACCCTGCTGTGTCTGCTCCAGGCGGCTTGACTATGGATCAAATTGATCAAATTTTTAATGAAGAGATGGCAGACCGGATGATTGACAGAGAGATGAGGGGTGCAGTAGTGCAGAACCCGTGGGACTATGTCCCGGGTTACGTAGCTTGGTTTTATAGAGTCTCACATCCTCTGATGCTCCGACCATCCGCAAAGAAAGAGCCCCCTCGTCCACCGATGTTGGAAGTGTTGATTGAGCAACAGGGACGCAATCATGTGAGGGATACGGTGCAAATTTGTAAGGATGTGCGTGAAGAGCTTCAAAGGGCAGTTCGAGCGGGTGAGGTTGTGGCCGGCACTCCTATGTATGATACGGTTCAGCGTGTGCTTGGGATGCTTGATCCAGCGGTTGTATATGCATCAAGACGTGTCGCAATGGGGATGAATGAAAGACGTCGCAATCGTGCGACACAGTAGTGTCATTGTTGTGTTTTGGTTTATGGTTTTTTTTTAGTTGTTCATCGAACTTTAAATTAATGACAATCGTTGTATGACATTTGGCCTGTAAATTAATGACAATGCCGTGTGTTTGTTATGTTTGCTTAATTTAAATTATGTTGCCTTGATTATTTTGATCGTCTAGAACTGGTTGGACAGGTTTAGAACCATTTGGTTCTGTCTATTATGTTGTAACGGTTTGTTTTGTAAGTCGAGTCCATAGACAAAACATCAGGAAAGCTATTAAACAGATCAACCGAAGTAGGATTGGCGAAAAAAACATCTTGAATTGTTGTAGACTCACTTACGGATCTAGTCTTGTATATATACTTGTTTTCCTCCAAAGTCTCGAAAAGGTGTTGCATTTCACTTCTTTTCCCCCTTTTTTTCATTTTCATCCGATAGCGTGCATTGTAGAGTTGCTTATACGCCATCACATTCTCTGGATCTCTCTCTCTAATTGTGCTCATAATGTTCCTTGGCGGAACCAAATTTCTAGTCAGTTCCTCGACTAACGCCTTCCCTTTCGGATCCAAACGCCCCACCATTAGGTGACCATCTAACACTTTATCCAAATGATGGTTGTGTTTTCCGGAGACAACCGAAACATGCCAATCGTTCGTTGAATGGAAGTGGCCACGTAGTCGAAACGGGCATTGACATTTTCTTGTTCCGGTAGCTTCATATTTTATCTTCTTGTTTGACGGTTTGTAAACACCGCCCCTTTCACACCCAAGAACAAGCTTCTTCTTCCTATTATTACCACCGTTGTCGGAATGTTCAATGACGATTGAGAACTTTAATGCCTTTGCAACATTGCGAGCCCACTCAATTAATTCGTCACGAGTGGCAAAAACTTTGTCGGTTGCAAAACTTGAGCTTGTATCAATGTCAACAACCGGAGGAACTGAAGGATTAGATACCGGAGGAGCTGGAGGATGACAATTGATGGGCTCAACTGCAACCAATGCCTGCTGTACAGGTATAGCGAGGACCAATTCTCGCATTTTCCGTGTCGGAGCCAATTTTACGTCCATCACTACAAAAAAATTTAACAACATTTTAATCACATTATCCAACAATACACTATCATACAAAACCTATAGGCACTACAAATTTAATCTACATGATTTAATTAACTCACATGCAAAAATATTGTCACTAGCCTAACCTTATACTACCTAAACAGAGGCTCTGCAGACCTGCTGCAGAAAAAAATTTCGCCTAAGTTTATTTCGGAACGCAGAATCCGAAAACTTTTCAAGTTTTCTCGGAAAACAGAATCCGAACACGGTCTTGTCAGATTCGGAAAACCTAGAGTTCTAGAGCGACTTACAGCTACATAACTAAGAAATTAATCGGTTCAAAGTGAAATTTACCTTATGTTTGAGCATTAACAAGTGTTGATTCCGTCAGATAACTTCCCGAACTTTGATTTGAAGCACCAATCACAATGAGAACACAAAATGGGGTTGGAGCATTGGAGGTTGATTATGGAAGAGGAAAAGATGAAAATGAGCAGCATCCCTCTGCATTCTGCAGTATATCAGCATTGCACGGAACGTAGAAACCGTGCTCCATGCCGAACGGATTCTAGCCTCCGAACTGCATTACTTACTTGTTTTTCTCGGACTGTAGAATCCGAACCATCTTTGACAGGGGTATTAATGGAAATTCAGGGGGTGAAGAAGAAAATGGGGGGGTGGGAAGAGAAAAATTCATATATAAGTGTTATGATATGGTCATTTCTTTGTAATTTGACTAACCCTTATGTAACTGAAAAACTTGAATGCAGAAAAGTATAAATTTAGGAATTTGATTACAAATATAATTTGCTTAGAGATATCTTTTTTAGTTTTTAATTTTCTTGAGTGACATTTTTACAAAAAGTCAAAGTCAACCCTTTATTTTAAACTAAGGTTAATGATGTGTTGATGGTGTATATAAACCGAAAGTGGTATATAAACCGAAAGTTTTTAATCTTAACACTACTTTTTTGTTTCCATGGCTTTACTAGTCTTCTACTTGCCATTTCTTTTCTCCTTTGTTCTCTTAGCCCTTGTTGTACATAAAATAGGAAAGAAGCTCAAGAAAACTGACTCAACTTTTAACCTTCCTAAAGGGCCTAGAAAGTTACCTATTATAGGTAACATACACAATGTGTTAAGCGCTAAACCATATCGAAAATTACGAGACCTGGTCAGAGAATATGGACCCTTAATGCATCTTCAACTTGGAGAGATTTCAACTATTGTCATTTCATCACCTGAGTGTGCTAGGGAGGTGATGAAAACTCATGATATTAACTTTGCAATAAGGCCTCAAATCATAGCTTCAGAATTAATTACTTATAATTCCACAGGAATAATTTCTGCTCCTTACGGTAATTATTGGAGACAACTGCGAAAAATTTGCACATTAGAGCTTTTGAGTGTAAAACGTGTCAATTCATACCAGCCAATTCGAGAAGAAGAGCTCTCCAATCTTGTAAAATGGATTGCTTCAAAGAATGGATCACCCATCAACCTCACTCAAGCCGTACTTTCTTCGATGTTCACCATTGTGTCGAAAGCTGCCTTTGGCAAGAAGTACATAAAGCAAGAAAAATTTATATCAGCAGCAAAAGAATCAATTAAGATTGCAGGAGGTTTCGACTTAGCAGATTTGTTTCCTTCTATTAAATGGCTGCGTTATGTTACTGGTTTAAGTCCTAAGCTCGAGAGGGTGCATCGACAGATTGATCAAATAATGGAAAACATCATCAGTGAGCACAAAGAGGCAAATAAACAAAGTGAATCGGACAACGATCTGGTTGATGTTCTCATAAAATATGAAGATGGCAACAAACAGGAATTTGTCTTAACTACAAACAATATCAAGGCCATAATCCTGGTGAGAATATTAATAACCTGTTTCAAATAATATTAAGAAAACAAACTTGTTTATCGCAGTATTACACTTTCGTTTTTAAACCGATAACTATCATTAATAATGCTCAATCATAGTACAAGGAGTACCTATGGAGAGGTTCAAAAAACTGTTACAAAACCTGCTAAGCAAAGGCAGCAGGGGACAAGCCAACACACCTAAAAACTGGGCACACAGAACACCGAGACACATCTAGCAGTAAAACAAAATCATGTAACAGACACCACAAACACCCATTGACAGACTAACACAAAACAGAAGAAAAACTACAGAGCATCATCTGTTTTCCCAGTGCTATACCGAACAGATCCGGTGCAAAATTTGTGACACTGAAGCAACGGAAACAATCCAATAGGCAGCACAGAGAGACTAAACTAGGCGCAAAACAGAAACTACATTTCAAAACAATTCATCGGGTCCCAATACCACTTGCAAAGTAAGCACATTCATCAATCTACTCGATCCCCATTTCGACGACAAAACTTTAATTTCCTACACTACCACCTTAGTGTTCTTCACACTTGATACGAAATAGATAAAGTATTTTCTAATTAATTATTGCAACATTACATTGTCTTTTAATTATCTCTTCAAACATCCTTGGATTAGCTTGACCTTATTGATAGTAATTGTTTCAGGACATTTTTGGTGCTGGAGGTGAGACATCAGCAATTACCATAGATTGGGCAATGGTAGAAATGATAAGGAATCCAAGAATCATGAAGAAAGCACAAGATGAGGTGAGAGAGCTTTTCAAAATGAAAGGAAAGGTTGATGAAAACTGCATCAATGAACTCAATTACTTGAAATTAGTTGTCAAAGAAACCTTGAGATTATACACTCCAGCACCTCTTTTGCTACCAAGAGAATGTGGTCAAGCATGTGAGATAAATGGTTATCACATACCGATTAAGACTATGGTGATAGTCAATGCATTGGCAATTGCAAGAGATCCGAACTACTGGACTGAACCAGAAAAATTTTATCCAGAGAGATTCATGAAAAAGACTATTGACTATAATGGGAGTAACTTTGAGTACATTCCTTTTGGTGCTGGAAGAAGAATATGTCCGGGAAGCATATTTGGTTTGAGAAATGTTGAGCTAGCCCTTGCAATGTTGCTGTATCATTTTGACTGGAAGCTTCCTAGTGGAATTAGAAGTGAAGAATTGGACATGACTGATGAATTTGGAGTCACAATGAGAAGAAAAGATGATCTTTTGTTGATACCGGTTTCTTATCATCCCTTGCCTTAAATAGAAGATAACTATTGTCCGTTTTAAGGCTATACAAAATAAAAACTGTCAGTTCTAAGCCCTATAGAGAAATAAAAGTTGTGTAAAACTTACTTCAATATTTTAAGCCATAATTTGTGGAAGTATGTATGAACCTGAAAAGGTAGAGGCAATTGAATATTTAGCTAACACTAACATGCATTTTTAAATACTAATAGAAGCCAAATAAATCACATGATTAACAAATTGCTCTTGTAAGACAAAATTTATAGAATAAAAAAACAAAATCTCAAATTGCTAACAAAACTATTGAAGAATGACAAAGGGAAACTGAAATCTTCCACACACTTTGAACTTTTTGCTATATATTACAAGAATTTTATAATAATGGTAAAGATTACTCCTTCTATTACTTTTAGTTATTGTTTTAAGGTCATTTGCGAAATATCAATAAAACCAATAAATTTTTCTACTTTTGATGAAAATGTTTCTT
The DNA here is from genome assembly GCA_954870985.1 of Trifolium fragiferum. Lineage (NCBI taxonomy): Eukaryota > Viridiplantae > Streptophyta > Magnoliopsida > Fabales > Fabaceae > Trifolium > Trifolium fragiferum. Next base: position 9,527,658 of record OX940794.1, read on the forward strand.
TTTCCTATAATACCCTTAGTTTTTTAGTATTTCATTTCACATACTTCTCCCTGCAATAAAAGATTAAGGGTATTATCGAAAAATCAATAATTAATGTTGCATTGCATTTTAAGCACGGCAACTACAGAGAAACAAAATTCTTTTACAAATATGTATGTAAAAAGGGAAAGAAGGGAATATTTAATTTTTTTAGTTCTTGATTACTGCAACCAAATACAAAAAGTTAATGAGTAGCAAATTTTCATGTCAATGAAAGTTGTTTGTATATGTTATAATATAAAAGATAACATCACATAATATCTTAAATATTATATTAGAGTGCTATCATATATATATATATATATATATATATATATATATATATATATATATATATATATTGCTTCAGAGTTGCCTTTTGAAAATTATGTTGTTCCTATCAATTTTGTCATTCTTTTTGAAGGACAAGGACATCAATTTTGACTCTTGTTTTGAGATAAGACAATGATGTCAGGTTAAAATTTTAAATAGAAGATATACTACAAGGACAGTAAGGTGAAACAAAGTGATAAAAAATGTGTATATGTATATATATGGACACTGGCTAATAAGATATAACTCATACTGCCATGGCTCTATTAGTCCTCTACTTTGCATATCTTTTCTCCTTTATACTATTAACCCTAATGGTACAAAAGATAAGAAAGAAGAAAACTTACTCAACTTGTAACTTACCACCAGGGCCTAGAAAGCTACCAATTATAGGAAATATACACAATCTGTTAAGCTCTCAACCCCATCGAAAATTAAGAGATTTGGCGAAAAAGTATGGACCAGTGATGCATCTTCAACTTGGAGAGGTTTCTACTATTGTCATTTCATCACCTGAGTGTGCTAGGGAGGTGATGAAAACTCATGATATTCACTTTGCATCAAGGCCTCAAATCCTAGCTGCAGAAATAATGACATACAATTACACAAATATAGCTTTCGCTCCTTATGGTAATTATTGGAGACAGTTACGAAAAATATGCACATCGGAGCTGTTAAGCTTAAAAAGAGTAAATTCGTACCAACCAATTAGAGAAGAGGTGCTCTCCAATCTTGTCAAATGGATTGCTTCAGAGAATGGATCGCCAATAAACCTCACGGATGCTGTAATTTCTTCAATATACACCATTGTTTCGAGGGCCGCCTTTGGCAATAAATACAAAGACCAAGATAATTTTATATCAGTGATAAAAGAAGCAATAAAGGTTTCAGCAGGTTTTGACTTGGGAGATTTGTTTCCTTCTGCTAAATGGCTGCAACATGTTACTGGTTTGAGGCCTAAGCTTGAGAGTTATCATCTAAAAACTGATCAGATATTTGAAAACATCATCAATGACCATAAAGTGGCAAAATACGCAAAAGGCAAAGATGATCAAGGTGAAGTAGAAGATCTGGTAGACGTTCTCTTAAATTATGAGGATGGTAGTGACCAGGATTTTTCCTTAACAAAAGACAATATCAAGGCCATAATCATGGTAAGCATATTAACCCTTTTCAAATACTTTGAAGAAGAAAAACTTGTTTACTACAGTAAAATCTTTGAAGCTGTGAAATATTTCCCACATGATTTCTCTACTCTGTAGCATTAGATGTTATCTATAAGTTGTCTTTTTTATGTATCACTTTAAACACTTTTTGATTAGCTTGACCTTATTGATAGCTAATTTTCAGGACATCTTTGGTGCTGGAGGTGAAACATCAGCAACCACCATAGATTGGGCAATGGCAGAAATGATAAGGGATCCAAGAATAATGAAGAAAGCACAAGCTGAGGTGAGAGGGGTTTTCTCAATGAAAGGAAGGGTAGAAGAAAATTACATTTACGAACTCAATTATTTGAAATTAGTTGTCAAAGAAACCCTGAGGTTACACCCTCCAGGACCTCTTTTGCTACCAAGAGAATGTGGTAAAGCATGCGAGATAAATGGTTATCAAATACCGATTAAGAGTAAGGTGATAGTCAATGCTTGGGCAATTGCAAGAGATCCTAACTACTGGACTGATTCAGAGAGATTTTATCCAGAGAGATTCATTGATAGTGATATTGACTATAAAGGGAGTAATTTTGAGTACATTCCTTTTGGTGCCGGAAGAAGAATATGCCCAGGGAGCACATTTGGTTTGAGAAATGTTGAGCTGTCTCTTGCAACGTTGTTGTATCATTTTGACTGGAAGCTTCCTACTGGAATCAGAAGTGAAGAATTGGACATGACAGAGGAATTTGGAGTCTCAGTGAAAAGAAAAGATGATCTTTTATTGTTACCTTCTTTTTATCATCCTTTGAATGTCACATGAGCTTCACAAGAAGAAAATGAAATCTTTGGCAGTATACTAGTAACATTTTTAGTGGAGTGCCGAAAATATACTATTAGACCTTCTTACTAGATATTTCTACTGGAGGAAGGGCAGAGGCCGAAAAGGCGAAAACTGACCAAATTCAGTTTTGTGTGTTGTTTGTAAGATTAAAATAGGTATAGGGAAGTCATAATTGGTAGTCTAGAAGTTATTAAGTGGTTAATTGGGTGGGAGAGAACCAAGCTCTCAAATGTTGGTGTGAGAACCGTACCATTGCAATTTTCTGTCCTGTATAAAAGTCTTCTCTGTAACAGTGTGATTGTTGTAATCTGTCTCTGTTTTGAGATCAATTCTCCAGAGAACATTTAATACAGTATATTTATTTTTGGTACCAGTTTCTATCAGATACCATCTATCAGCAGAAATAAATGGGCTATGCTTAGGTATAAGAGTTAAAATAAATAAAGATGCTACCCTTGGATATCACAAATATTTGATTTTTTAACTGATGATGAATTGACATCTGTTATTTCTAAATAAAATCGATATTTTACTTGGCACTAACTTCAGTTTACTCCAGCCATGTTTCCTACCTGCTTATGATCTTCCCAACTCTGTGCAAAACTGCATCTTTATACGATTATCTTAACAATTGCATTATATTAGCCTATTTTGGTACAGGATTGGAATGTTTCAATTAATGATTGATCATGCTTGCCATCAACTCAATCCATTACAAAAGGTGGCCAATTATGTAGAACATCAGGTTCTGTATGTATAGGGTCTTCTGGCATAGGGAGGCATTGAAACCAGAAAAATAGGTGTGACCAACTATATACTTCTTGGTAAACATTACACCCTCTGTTAATTTTAGATGTCGTTTTAAGGTTATTCACAGATACCAATAAAATCAATAAATTTTGCACCCTCTGTTAGTATTTCATATCACATGTACTTCTATATACATTAAACAGTTAAGGGTCATATTTACAAACCAATAATTAATGTTGCGTTGAATTTTAAAAACAGCAACTAAATAGAAAAAAAATTCTTCCAAAAAAACGACATGTAATAAGGAAACAATGGAGTATTTGATTTTTTAGTTATTAATTACTGCAACCAAATACAAAAAGTTAATGAGGAGCAGATTTTAAAATTTTCAAGTCAAGGAAAGTTGTTTGTATATGTTGGAATATACGAGAATATCATATAATATTATAGATGCATTTGATTCCTTGGCCGCCTGTAAGGAATCAACAACAATAGCCATTTAAAAACTATAGTGTCTTCTTTTGAGATAAGACAATGATTTCATTGGACACAGGGGAACCTTAACAGCTTTACATCTGAACTAATATGTAAGGTTCAATCTTTTAAATAATTGATATACTACAATTTGGAGAAGATATACAACATAGGACAAACTGAAGACAGGGCATAAAACAAAACAGAAAATGTACAAGGACATTAATGTGAAGGAAAGTGCTCAATAATGCGTATGATATATATATATATATATATATATATATATATATATATATATATATATATATATATATATATATATATATATATAGGGGGTGTTTCAAGTGAGAGGATTTTAAAATGAGAGGATTAAATCTGAGCTATTAGATTAAATGCATGGTTATATATATATAGACACTAGCTAGTATGATATGGCTCATACTATGTTTCTTTGCTATGGCTCCATTAGTCCTCTACTTTGGATATCTTTTCTCCTTTGTCCTCTTAACCCTTATGGTACAAAAGATAAGAAAGAAGAAAAGTTACTCAACTTATAACATACCAGGAGGGCCTACAAAGCTACCCATTATAGGAAATATACACAATCTGTTAAGCTCTCAACCCCATCGGAAATTAAGAGACCTGGCCAAAAAATATGGACCCGTAATGCATCTTCAACTTGGAGAGGTTTCGACTATTGTCATTTCATCACCCGAGTGTGCTAGTGAGGTGATGAAAACCCATGATATTCACTTTGCAACAAGGCCTAAAATCCTTGCTACAGAAATACTGTCTTACAATTCTACAAATATAGCTTTTTCTCCTTATGGTAATTATTGGAGACAGCTACGAAAAATATGCACAACGGAGCTTTTAAGCCTAAAAAGGGTCAACTCATACCAACCAATTAGAGAAGAAGTGTTTTGCAATCTTGTCAAATGGATTGCTTCACAGAACGGATTGCCAATCAATCTCACCGAAGCTATACTATCTTCAATATTCACAATTGTTTCAAGGGCTGCCTTTGGGAATAAATGCAAAGACCAGGAAAAATTTATATCAGTGGTAAAACAATCAATAAAGGTTGCAGCGGGTTTCGACTTGGGAGATTTGTTTCCCTCAGCTAAATGGCTACAGCATGTTACTGGTTTGAGGCCTAAGCTTGAGAAGTTTCAGAAACAAACTGATCAGATATTAGAAAACATCATCAATGAGCATAAAGAGGAAAAGTACACAAAGGCCAAACATGATCAAGGTGAAGTAGAAGATCTGGTAGATGTTCTCTTAAATTATGAGGATGGTAGTGACCAGGACTTTTCCTTAACAAAAAACAATATCAAGGCCATAATCCTGGTAAGCCTATAAACCTCTTCCAAATACTTTTAAGAAGCAAAACTTGTTCACTACAGTAAAATCTTTGAAGCTGTGAAATATTTCGCACATGATTTCTCTACTTTGTAGAATTGGATGTTATCTACAAGTTGTCATTTTTATGTATCACTTTAAACACTCTTCGATTAGCTTGACCTTATTGATAGCTACTTTTCAGGACATTTTTGGTGCTGGAGGTGAAACATCAGCAAGCACCATAGATTGGGCAATGGTAGAAATGATAAGGGATCCAAGAATAATGAAGAAAGCACAAGCTGAGGTGAGAGGGGTTTTCACAACGAAAGGAAGGGTAGATGAAAATTCCCTTAGCGAACTCAATTATTTGAAACTAGTTGTCAAAGAAACCTTGAGGTTACACCCTCCGGCACCTCTTTTGCTACCAAGAGAATGTGGTAAAGCATGCCAGATAAATGGTTATCAAATACCAATTAAGAGTAAGGTGATAGTCAATGCTTGGGCAATTGCAAGAGATCCAAACTACTGGACTGAATCAGAGAGATTTTATCCAGAGAGATTCATTGATAGTGATATTGACTATAAAGGGAGTAATTTTGAGTACATTCCTTTTGGTGCCGGAAGAAGAATATGCCCAGGGAGCTCATTTGGTTTAAGAAATATTGAGTTGGCCCTTGCGATGTTGTTGTATCATTTTGACTGGAAGCTTCCTACTGGAATCAGAAGTGAAGAATTGGACATGACTGAGGAATTTGGAGTCGCAGTGAGAAGAAAAGATGATCTTTTATTATTTCCTTTTGTTTATCATCCTTTGAATGTCACATGATCTTCACAAGAAGAAAATGAAACCTATGGCAGTGTACCAGTACTATTTTTAGTAGAGTGCAGTAAAGATACTATTAGAACTCTTGCTGAATATTGCTACAGGAAAAATGGCAGTGGCTGAGAAGGCCAAACCCGACTTTGGTCAGTTTTTTATGGTAGTTATGATTTTTATTAATTATCGTTGTCAATTATGTGTGTTGTTTGTAAGAATAAATAGGAGAAGGGAAGTCATAGTTGGTAGTGTAGAAGTTATTAAGTGGTTAATTGGGAGGGAGAGAACCAAGCTCTCAAATCTTGGTGTGGGAACGGTACATTTGCCTTTTTCTGTCCTGTATAAAATTCTTCTCTGTTGCGTTTCACAAGTGTTTGATTTTTTAACTGATGATGAATTGACATCTGTCATTTCGAAATAAAATTGATATTTTCGCCGGCCCTTTTTTGTAAAAGTATCCACAATGTCATGGTAATATGAGAAACCTTATTGAAATGTACCAAACTTTTATTCATTCCTTCACTATCTATGGTTTAAGGCATCAAATAATAAATAGACAAATCATGTAACTATTTTATCCTTGAGAGTAACTTGAAAAGCATTAAGTTTGAACTAAATGACATGTTGCATTCAATCTTCAAGTTGTTTCACAAGAAATAACTCTAAGTGTGTGTATAACAACCAATCATATGCGTAACTTTAAAAGTAATTATGATTAAAGTCAAACGTTTTTCATGAACTGACCAATATGATTGATTGACAAAATAAGAAATCTTGACATAAGCAGTGTATATGAAAGAAATCAGGACTCACCAAAGCATCTCATGCATAATTTGTTTCACTCCTTTTCTCGAAACCATCTCAATGTGCGACTCTTCCATCTTGCAATCTTGCTTCTCGATGTATGGAAAAACAGTTCTGACAAAGAGAAATGAGCAAATTTTAATCAACCTCTGACAAAAATACACAATAGGTATAATTCAAATCTAAATTAGCAGCATTTCAAATACCCTTTTATAAAACACTACCCTTTTTCATAGGTGATAAACTTGACTTTTCCGGGTCATTCGTAATTAAAATGACCATAAAGACACCAAAAACAAAAATGATATTGAATAGAGAAAAAATGTTACGAAGTGTGTGTATTTACAAATTTTAGGTACACAAGTTAGAAAAACACATGATCATTGGTGATTGATTTTACTGCTGCATTTCATCGAACACCTCAAAAGCAGCTTTGGGAAGCAAAAATTGAAGGAATATTGGAGATATTGGATTATTGTTACATTGTCTCATAGGGAGTTTTGTTTCACTACACGTTACAAGAAACCGAAAATTGGTTCATAAATGGTAATCCTTGTTGCGACACACCATGGAACTGTAAGCAAAACCTTATATTAGTTTCTAGTAGAATAGTCAGTCAAGAAAGGAAGCATGCTTGGAATCCAAGCCTTGGATGATGGATTTTGGAGAGGAGAGTTTGAATTGGGGACTTGTATCTCAGGAGCCAAGAGAGAAATCACTCTCAATATCTCAAAAGAGAAACACAATTTTATATAAACTTCAAGGTGCAAATACAAGAGGGAAATGGCCATATTTATAGTAATACTAGAGGCCTTGATTTCAACTCTAAAATGTGAAAATTAATGAGAATGCAAAAAGTAAAATGTCAAAAGTAGTTGCTAGGTAAATTAAGGTCAATTATGGAGGCTTGCATGATGTAAGGGATGATGCAACCTTGTCTTATGGTAAATTATGTAGTGTAACTGTATCATTCTCTCCGGGTTGGAAAAGACTCGTCCTCGAGTCAAGCTTTGCTTCATCGTCAAAGTATGGTGAAAGATCCGCGACATTGAAAGTTGCAGAAACACCGTATGTTCCTGGTAGTTCGACCTTGTAAGCATTGTCGTTGATTTTCTGCACTATTTTAAAGGGACCGTTAGCTCTTGGGGACAACTTGGCATTTGGTTGATTTGGGAATCGTTCTTTTCGCAAATGAATCCATACCAAATCACCAACTTCAAAGTTTTGTTGCCTTCTATGCTTGTCACGATTAGTCTTGTACCTTAAGTTCTGTTTCATGATCCTTTCTCGAACAAGTTCATGCAGTTTCTTGATTTCTTTTGCCCTAAGTTCTGCATCTGCACTAAATTGTTGCTTATCCAATGAAGGAGTTAAGTCTAGAGGACCATGTGGTCGAGTACCGTAAACCACCTCAAAAGGACATCTTCCAGTAGCTTGATTAGTTGAATTATTGTAAACAAATTCAACTTGTGAAATTATAAGATCCCATTGTTTCAAATTCTTACTGACAAAACTTCGAAGTAGGTTTCCTAAAATCCTGTTGACAGCTTCAGTTTGTCCATCTGTTTGTGGATGACTAGCCGTACTGAATTGAAGCTTAGTACCCATCTTCTTCCACAAGGTTCTCCAAAAGTGGCTTAAGAATTTAACATCTCTGTCAGAAGTTATAGTTTTTGGAATCCCATGAAGGCGAACTATTTCCTTGAAATATAAGTCAGTAACTTGAACAACATCATTAGTCTTTTGGCATGGTATAAAATGAGCCATTTTTGAAAACCTATCCACGACTACCATCACAGAATCCTTCTGGCATTGAGTCCGAGGTAATCCAAGGATAAAATCCATGCTAACATCTTGCTAAGGTGCTTCTGGAATGGGAAGTGGCATATATAACCCAGTGTTTTGGCTTTTGGCCTTAGCCAAGTGGCATATTCGACATCTTTGAATGTGTCTGTAGACATCTCTTTCAAGTCTCGGCCAATAGAAATTCTCTTTCAATAAAGCCACAATTTTATCTCGTCCAAAATGACCCGATAATCCTCCATCGTGGGCTTCCCAAACAATGGCTTCCCGTAGTGAGCACTGAGGTATACATAAGGTCTTTCCTTTGAACAAGAATCCTTCATGCCTGTAGTACTCTTGAGAGGGTTGTATTTCAGTGGCATTCCAAAACTTCTAAAAATTTGGATAATCTTTGTACAACTCCTTGACTGTCTCAAATCCTATTACTTTCACTTGCAAAGTGGAAAGCAAGGTATGACGCCTACTGAGAGCATCTGCAACAACATTTTGAATTCCCGCCTTATGTTTAAGTAAGAAGGGATAAGGCTGTAAAAACTCACTCCAGACAGCATGTCTACGATTGATCTTTTGTTGATAATTCAAATGCTTCAGGGCTTCATGGTCAGAATAAAGAATAAATTCTTTATTCAATAAGTAATGACTCCAATGTTGCAAAGCACGGACAATGGCATAAAATTCTTTATCATAAGTTGAGTATCGAAGTTTACCATTGTTGAGCTTTTCACTAAAGAAGGCTATGGGATGACCTTCTTGACTCAAGACAGCACCAATTCCAGTATTAGAAGCATCACAACTGACTTCAAACACTTGGTCAAAGTTGGGAAGGACTAGTACTGGTGTTTCAGTCAAACGTTGTTTGAGATCATCAAAATTTTTTTGTGCTTGCTCACTCCACTGGAACTTAATTATCACCTTTTATGCAATCTGTTAGTGGGGTAGCAACAGAGCTAAAATTCTTGATGAATCTTCTATAAAAAGAAGCTAATCCATGGAAACTTCTCACGTCATGGATTGACTTTGGAATAGGCCAATTATTGATAGCCTCAACCTTGCTGGGGTCAACTCGAATGCCTTCAACAGTGATTATGTAACCTAGAAAAGTTACCTCACTTGTTAAGAATGAACATTTCTTCAAATTGGCATAAAGTTTTTGTTCCCGAAGAGTTTGTAGCACTTGTCGAAGTTGCTCTAAGTGCTCTTCTTTGCTTTTGCTGTAGATCAAAATATTGTCAAAGTAGACAACTACAAATTTACCAATGAATGGTCGAAGTACTTGATTCATAAGGCGCAAGAATGTACTAGAGGCCTTAGATAACCCAAAGGGTGATTTCAACAATCCTTTCTTCAACAATTCTTCAACTTGACGGGTGATTTCAGCATGCTCTTGTGGACTCATTCTATAAGCAAGTCTATTGGGAATGACTGCTCCAGGAATAAAGTCAATGGCATGTTGGATGTCTCGCATCGGAGACAATCCATGCGGAACGCCTTCTGGTACAACATCTGGGAATTCAGTGAGCATTTGTTCGATTTCTATTGGAAGGACAATTTGATCATTGGCTTCAAACATTAGAATAAAGCTCATAGTTTGGACTTCATCCACAACTTCTTTGAACTGAGTCTTTGTAATTAAAGTCACTAATGGTTTGGACTCTTTCTTTCTTGTATCAAGTTCACTCGGTGGTAATGGAGTTAGCTTGATTTTTACTCCGTCTTTGAAAAAGGAGTAAATGTTGGTATAGCAATCATGATTGGCACGACGATCATATTGCCAAGGTCTTCCAAGGAGAAGGTGACATGCATCCATTGGAAAAGGTCACAAGGCAACGCTTCGTAACCTTCACTTCACTACCTTTGTTAAACCACTGTAGTTTGTAAGGATGAGGATGACTTTACGTAGGCAGCTCCAATTTCTCGACCATGTAGTTTGACACCACATTTTCACAACTACCACTATCTATGATAACATCACAAACTTTTCCTGCGGTGGTACAACGAGTGTGAAAAATATTGTTTCTTAACCAATGGTCTTCTTAACCTGACATCACATGTTAGCTTCGTCTGATCACCAGGGACTCACCATGATCAGCAACAATGAGTTCTTCATCATAAATTGGCTCAGATTCTTCTCTTTCAGGTTCATTTCGAGTTTCTTCTTCTTCAACATCTTCATAAGCTTCTCCCTTGATGATGGCAATGGTTCTTCGTGTTGGACAGTTTGAGGATATATGTCCAAAACCTTTACATTTGAAACATTGGGTAGCTTTAGATTTATTTGCTGTTGTTGGTATTAAAGGAGGATTGTTATAAGTGTTGGGTCGATTTGCGTCTGTTTTGCGTAGATAAGAAGAATTCTCATTAGAGGAAAAATTCCTATAAGAAGGCTTCTTGGGCAAATGTTTCTCCACTCTCATGGACATACGAATAACATCCTCTAATGACCAATATTGTTGAAGTTGAACTTGATGAGCAATGTCAGCGTTTAATCCACCAAGGTAACATGCTATTGTCTGCTCTTCCCTTTCATGAATGTCACACTTCATCATCAACTTCTCAAATTCTCGGGTGTATTCTTCAACGGACAGTTTCTTTTGACGAAGGTTCTGCAGTTGAATAAAATTATCTTGATAATAGTGAGAAGGCAAGAACTTTCTAGTTAGTTACCGACACATTTTCTCCCATGTATTGATCTTGCTTTTTCCTTCACGTGCTCGCTTCTTTTTGAGGTTTTCCCATCAAATGGAAGCATACTTCTTTAGTTTGACAGCAATGATCTTCACCTTTTTTTCCTCTGCTATCTCTTTGTACTCAAATATTCTTTCAACTGTTTGCAACCAATCATCAAATTCGTCAGGTTGGAGTTTTCCTTCAAAATCAGGAATGTCAACCTTGATGTCATCATTTCTAAATTGTTGTCTTTGTGGGCAATGACTTTCAATTGATGATGAATCACCATCCGATTCGTCATTATTTGAGTGAATTTGTTGGGCTTCTAACAGAGTTTGTTGCGCATTCACAGTCTCTTGTAATTGTTGGATTTGTCTTCTCATTTCTTCCATTTGTATGTCTCGTATAGTCTGTTGTCTTCTTGGAGGCATTTTTTTTTGTATGGTTGAAATGAAAATAAGTACCGTATAACTAGAATAACCCTTTTCTGATGTGGAAGATCAGATTAAACTGCAACCACAGAGCATAATAAGAATTTTTTACGAATTTAGCACTATTTTGCAAAATTGGGGCAAAATAGTGAATTTGAAAAGTTTAGGGGCAATTTTGTGAATTTGGAAAAATTTAGGGTAAAAAATATAATTTTGGAAAGTAATGGGGTGATTTTGAAAATTTGGAAAATATAGGGGTGATTCTGTAATTTTCAAAAGTTGAGTGGCAATTTTGTAATTTTCAAAAATTCTGGTGACGTTTCATTGTGTGACACGTGGCTGGACGGTGGCGACTGACTTGACAGGGTAGGGTGATGTGGCCTGTTGACACGGCCAAAAGTGAGTGGTTGGAAGGTGACACGTGGTGCTGACGTGGCAGCTGACTGGTCGTCTTCAACCTCTGATTTTTCGACGGCGTAGTGTGTTGTTTTCCGGCGACTCAGACGGTGGTCCGATCGAAATTCCGGCAGGGCGCGTGGTGGCCGGTGGTGGCTCCGTTTGCGACAGGTAGTTGAAGCATTGAAATAACTCAACATTTATTTCTCTATTGCAACACCTTTGGTTCTATGGCCTTTAGTCCGGTCTTGGATTGGTTTTTCGACGTTGGATGCTCATTGTCTCTCAGATCATTTCGTTCAGTTCACCTTTTCAGCTGGTAGTCTCTGTGAAAAAAATCTCCAAGTCTTCCGCAATTCCGCAAACACAATGGACAAAGTGAATATATTTTTCTATCGGTGCATGCGGACAACGGATGTTACTTTAGTCTCTAACTTTCATTTTGTGGTGGTCGAACTCTTTGATTTGTCTGGGCATCTCCCCTATATGTGTGTGTGTGTATATATATATATATATATATATATATATATATATATATATATATATATATATATATACACACACACACATATAGGGGAGAGATCAAATTACACCGATGTAATATTTGAGTAATATTACACCGCTCAATAACGCTTTAATGAATTTAAATTTTACGAAATCCACCGTTGGATTGAAAGTTTATATCATATAGATCATTCATGTTAAGTTTTATAAAAATCTAAAACTGTTTGGTATGTTATTGAGGACACTCAAAATTAACGGTATATCCGTTTTTATTGAATAGCGTTAATCTTGATTTGTCAAGATAACATATCAAACGATTTTAAATTTTTGTAATACTTAACATTGATGATCTATATTTAGTCAAAAAAAAAACATTGATGATCTATATGATATAAATTTTCAATCCAACGGTGAATATCATAAAATTTAAATTCGTTAAAACGTTAATGAACGGTGTAACATTACTCAAATATTACACCGGTGTAATTTGATCCCTCCCCATATATATATATAATGCTAACCGAGAAGAACCGAAAAGGATAGATTGCGACTAGTGAGCAATGAATTCAATTGTGAATAATTTAATGCTAACCATGGATGTAAATCCAGTGGCCAGTAATGAACCCTCTTATCTCTCATAATAAAAGTCCTCTTACTTAAAAGTTTCCATATATCTACTTACAATATATTAAAAGAAACTACTATTAAAAATTCAAATTTGTCCTTATCACTTTTAACGGTGTTTCGTGTTTTGTGCCCTTAAATGTAATTTTAACTTTAAACTAATAAAAAAAATAAGAAAGAAAGATAAGCATAAAATAAATATTTCCATATAAATAGCAATAAAAACCACATCTCTAAACAAACAAAAAAGAGAAAAAATGAAGATAAGCATAAAAAAAATATTTCCATAAAAATAGCAACGAAAACCACTTCTAAAAAAAATAAAAACAATCCAATCTATTTTGACTTCAAAAATAGGAACAAAAAAAATAATTAATATAAATTTACGCATAAAAATAGAAACAAAAATCACCATAAAAGATACGTGCCAAAAATAATAACTTTTTTTAATGAAAAAAAGTAACTCAATCTAACATATAAAAACATATATATAAAAAATAAAAATAGAAGAACCTAATAAAAGAAATACTTATTTATGAGCTTAAAATTAAAAGAACATAAAAACAAAATAAAAAACACAATGGAACCGTTTGGATTTACTTATTTATGATCATATACGAAATAAATTATGCAAATATATAAACTTTTATGTATTATTATAAGTTTTTTAAGGTTGTTTATGAAAACAGTTTATAAAGATATTATTTTTGACAGTGAAATCTTATGAATTAACATGCGTAAAAAAACTTACGAAATAACATAAAAGTTTATTTTTAAATTATAATCATAAAGTATTTTCATAAGCTTAAAAATAAGTCAAGTTTCAAACGGACCCAATATATTAAAGGTATTACTACTAAAAATCTTAATTTGTCCTCATCAATTCTTAAAAATATTTCAAATCTTCTATTTCATAAAAAAAAAATTATATTTTCCAATTTACTATTTTCTATATAATAATTAAATTGTACTCTATATTTATTATAAAAAATAATAACACACAGAACAATTATTTTAATAAAAAAAAAATTAATCATACACAGGACAATTGCTTTAATAAAAAAAAGGAATTTTTACAAAAAAAATAAAATTGAATAATATTATAATACACGGAACAATTGTTGATGAATATATTATTGATGAATATATATTATAATAATACAAGGGATAATTGTTTTAATAAAAAAATCTAATCATACACGAGACAATTGATTTAATAAAAAAAAAGAATTGAATAATAAATATTTGTTATTATTAGTTATAATTTATTACACAAAAATCATACACGAAAAAATTGGTTTAATAAATTTTTTTTACTTAATTTAATAAGTTTTACAAAAAAAATAGCAGAATAGCGGCGCTTATTTTTTTTATTTTATACACTACGTCACTTATATTTTAACAATATTTTATATAAAAAAAAATGATAGATGCACGGGTCTCAAAATTAGTATAAAGCAAAAATGATTGCATAATTAGTATAAAATTCTATTTTTTAACAAAAAATTCCATTTTAGAAAACTCTAAAACCGAAGATCCGATTTTTACTATTTTGATAGTTACGCCAAGATGCCATTTTAAATTTTGTCTTTGATATTTTTTGGTACATGTTGTAATTCGCTATTTTTGTCTTTAATAATTTTTGGAACGTGTGATTTGTCATTTTCATTTTTGTCAGCAAATTTTGTCTACAAGTTGTTAATCATGTTAGTATTTAAAGATAGGATCTTAATATTCCTTCGTTAATTTATATTAAAATTTTCATGCATATAATTCTCATTATCATTTACAAATATTTTTTATCATGGGGATTATTGCTGGCAGAGTATTCATAGAGGGTATGGTAGAATATCTGCGAGCCCCCTCTAATGGAAAAATAAAATTTAACGAGGATTAGTTCACTTTACACGTAAAGCTGTTAAAAGGGGCCGGCCGTCTCGGCCCGGGGGCCATGACATATAAATGGACTTTAGTGGGCCAGCCCATTAAGCCTTATGGCCCGGCCTGTTAAGCCCAATCCGATAAGTAAAGGCCTACATGGTCCATCGGGCCGGCCCGATAAACTTTCATTTTTTTTGACAAATTTTTTTTACAAAATAAATTCAATGGACAATAAAATTACATATGTATCACACACAAATTAATATCCATATAATTTGATTAATTTCTTTCTTATACTTTTCTATTTATAATCATTAATTAAGTTGTTATTAGTTTTTTTCAAATAAAGATAATCATAACAAACTTGGTTTAATCTTAAAAAATAACAAATTTGGTTTAATAATTATCTCCTAACTAGAGCTGTAAAAATGGGTCGGGCTATCGGGCCGACCCATTAGCCCTATAGTTTTACACGGGCCGGACTTTTAAAAAAAGTTGATCGGGCCTTATTGGGCCGGCCCCTCGGGCCAATATTTTTAATGGGCCATTATGGGCCGGCCCCACGGGCTTTTGGGCCGGCCCCTTAAAGAGTTTAAAAAAAAGAATTAAAAATAGTTTTAGCTAAAAATAAGGATTTTTAGATAATTAAGTAACAAAAGATGAGATTTGTTAGTTATGAGATAATTATTAAACCAAATTTGTTTTTTTCTTAAGATTAAACCAAGTTTGTTATGATTATCTTTATTTGAAAAAAACTAATAAGAACTTAATCAATCATTATAAATAGAAAAGTATAAGAAAGAAATTAATCAAATTATATGGATATTAATTTGTGGGTGATACATATGTAGTTTTATTGTCCATTGAATTTATTTTGTAAAAAAAATTTGTAAAAAAAAAAATGAAAGTTTGTCGGGCCGGCCCATTGGGCCATGTAGGCCTTTGCTTGTCGGGTTGGGCTTAACGGGCCGGGCCATGAGGCTTAATGGGCCGGCCCACTAAAGCCCCTTTATATGTCATGGCCCCCGGGCCGAGGTGGGCCAGGCCGGGCCGGCCCCTTTTGACAGCTCTACTCCTAACTAACAAATCTCATATTTTGTTACTTAATTAACTAAAGATTTAATGGTAACTAAAACTCCTTATTTTTAGCTAAAACTATTTTAAAATTTTTTTAAAAAATATTTGTTTAACTCTTTAAGGGGCCTCCCCAAAAGCCCGTGGGGTCGGCCCGTAACGGCCCATTAAAAATGTAGGCCTAAGGGGCCGGTCCGATAAGGTCCGATCAACTTTTTTTAAAAGCCAGGCCCGTGTAAAACCATAGGGCTAATGGGCCGGCCCGACCCCTTTTGACACCTCTAATACACGTATATCATGTTAGATAAAATTTTGAATAAGTAAATCTTATGATAAAATATGACATATATGATTTTAATATGATTTGAATTGATTTTAAAATAAATCAACATAAAAATATGACATGTAATTAAATTATTGGATAATGGATATATGCCCAAACAAATTTTAACTGAAGTGTTCACTTAGTTTTTATATAGAAAATATATAATATTTAATTATGGAGGAAATAAGTTGTTCATCCTTAAAAATATTGCGAATTTTGAATTTATTGTCTCATAATAAAAATGAGATATGATAATTTTTTTACATAATTTTTTTTTTTTTTTAACTCTTTTGGTTGATAAAAATATAAAGTTTTGGTTTGTCTTTTCAAATCATAAACTTTTGGTTGTTGATTAGAAAGTGATCCATATTTTTTATGCTTGGATGTTAGTAATAATAAGATAGTTTTTTTCCTTGAGAAAAAAGGTAATATTCTCTAAAAAAAAGTAGTTTTCTTTAAATTTAATGGTGAATTTCGTAAAATTTATTTTCGTTAAAGCGTTATTGAGCGGTGTAACAGACATCCCAACTAAGTTGACACTTATTGTGAACTCCTTCTGTCAAGTGCTCGTCTTTATTAATAAAAAAGGAAAAAAAAAATTTTACAAAATTGGGGGGGGGGGGGGGTGGGGACCTTACTCAAAACCAACAAAGAAAAAGAAAGTTAAAACATTAAGTAAAACGAAAATTAGAAAGACCACACTCGTCCCTGAAAAAAGAGAGTGATAAAGCAAGGGGCAAGGAAGTTCACCACTGGAGACACGTAGGAGCATGTCCAAGGCTGGCTTGGAAGTCGACACAGACATTCCCTTCACGATAGGTGTGAGAAAAAACCAACTACATATTCCTGGCAAAACAGTTATTCCAACGGTTCCGCAAATCCCAAATAGATAAGATCTTAGAGGCCTGTACAACAACCTGAGAGTCGCTTTCAATCCAAAGTTTCAACCAACCCCTAGCGTGGGCCTATTCAATAGCAATAATATGTAACACAGAATAGCAGTCAAGCTTACAAGAAAATGGCACCACAAGCGGTAGCCGCGCTCACCAGAGAGCCATCAATATTCACTTTGACCCAGTTATAAACTAGGAGTTTTCCAACAAACCGAAATAATACATGGAGGTGCTTGATAAACCGGAGCAAGCTTCAGATCATGTAGCATATGAACTGCAACTCTCCCGGCCGGAACAACGATTTTGACATGGAGACACTGATATGAGTTGTCGTCTTTACCTTTATAATGGCTGCATGAAGGGATATCTTAGCACTATTAAATTTGATGCCATTGCAGGCCATCTAAATAGTATGAAAGGTATGAAAATGGCAAACAAAACAATATGTTTAACATTAGCGTGCAAACCTTCCAAACAACGTAATAACAAACTAACCGGGGAAGAAAAGTCCAATTGACAACGCAAGTTACGCAACAGGTTACCTACCCAAGCCCACAGAGCCGATGCAAAAGGGCAAGTGAAAAACAGATGTGCAGTAGTCTCATAAGTACCAAGGCAAAGCGAGCACACCAAAACAATGTTACTACCGCGGTCACGGAGCTTATCCTCTATAGGCATCACTCAAATGTTACAGTGGTGTAATTTCATCCCTCCCATATGTATGCATGTGTGTGTCCGTAGGAATAATTGTGATTTTGAATAGTTGTGATTTCATAATCTTACGGATATACTTTGTTCTTATAATTAGTGTTATTTTTATTCCTTCTGCAGTTGCTATTATGGGCTTAAAATATATATATATAACATGAAACAGACATTTAGTCCGGGATGCAGCATTTTTTTGTTTGGATCAAATGAGCTTTTAAGCTTTTGAAGGGTCAAATCCATGCATGTGTGAGTGTGTGTATATATACACACACACACAAACATACATTTTCATCTCCATGGCTCTTCATTTTCTCAACTTCTTCACCCTCTTTGCTGTTTTTCTGTTCATGAATATTGTATTAAAAATTAGGAATCATAACAAAAAATGTAATTCAAGTACTAAAAATATACCCCCAGGTCCATGGAAACTACCCATTATAGGAAATATTCTGAATCTTGTTACAGCAAACCCACCTAGAAAATTAAGAGATTTAGCCAAAATATATGGACCCTTGATGCATCTACAACTTGGTGAGGTCTTCTTTGTTGTTGTTTCTTCACCAGAAGTTGCTAGAGAGGTTCTGAAAACCCATGACATTATCTTTGCATCAAGACCGCATCTTCTAGCAGGGGAGATAGCATGTTATAACTCAACAGATATAGCTTTTTCACCTTATGGTGGTTACTGGAGACAGCTTAGAAAGATTTGCGCTGTCGAGCTTTTGAGCTCGAGAAGGGTCAAATCTCTTTGGCCAATAAGAGAGAATGAGATTAGTTCTCTATTAAAAAAGATTGCTTCAAATGAAGGATCAGAAATCAATCTAACTCAAGAACTTATTTCAATGATGTATACATTCACTTCAAAGGCTGCATTTGGTAAGAAATATTTGGAACCAGAAGAGTTCATATCAGTTGTAAAACAATTTGTAAAACTTGCAGGAGGGTTCTACATTGGTGACTTGTTTCCTTCAGCTAAATGGATTCAAAATCTCTCCGGAATGAGGCCTAAGCTTGAGAAGTTAAGCCAACAAGTAGATAGGATACTAGAACATATCATCAACGACCATAAGGAGACAAGATCAAGAAGAGCTAAACAAGGTTTGGCTGAAGCAGAGGAAGATCTAATTGATTGTCTTTTAAAATTTGAGGACAATGACGGTGACATGGATTTTCATTTAACTTCTGATAATATCAAGGCCATAATATTGGTATGCAATTGATCTTTCTTTATTTAGATACCATGCATGTAAATTATCTTGTTAAATTTCGGTCCGCATCCGAAATTTCACACACAATATTATTTTAGGCCATAATATTGGTATGCAATTGATCTTTCTTTATTTATATTTATATATGTGTGTGTGTGTGTGTGTGTGTTTTAAGTTTGAAGTAAGTTAAAATGACAGGTTTTTAAATTTTCAGGATGTCTTCTCTGCTGGAAGTGAGACTGCATCGACTACGATTAATTGGGCAATGGCAGAGATGATTAAAGATCCAAGAGTTTTTAAGAAAGCACAAACTGAAGTGAGAGAGGGATTCAATAGAAGAGGAAGGATCGATGAAGCGGCAATTGATGAGTTCAAATATTTGAAAGCAATAATGAAAGAGTCACTAAGATTACACCCTACTGTTCCTCTCCTTGTTCCAAGGGAATGTGGGCAAGTTTGTGAGATTAATGGCTATCACATACCTGTCAAAAGTAGAGTCCTAGTAAATGCTTGGGCCATTGGAAGGGATCCGAAATATTGGACTGATCCAGATAAGTTTTATCCTGAAAGGTTTATTGATAACTCTATTGATTACAAAGGAAGTAATTTTGAGTATATTCCATTCGGTGCTGGAAGGAGAATTTGTCCGGGTATGAATTATGGTATGGTAAGTGTTGAACATGTCCTTGCACTTTTATTGTATCATTTTGATTGGAAGCTTCCCAATGGAATAAAAAATGATGAATTAGAGTTGAAAGAAGAGTTTGGAGCTACCATGTCAAGAAAAGGTGATCTTTACTTGATTCCTACAACTTCTCATCCTTTGCTTGTAACATAAAAAATGAAGTTGTATATAAGTTGTACTATTTTCTATCAGTAGCTTCTTTATGCTACTTGTTGTTCAGAGTTGAATGTTATGATATTTTCATGATTTCTATAATGAAGAAACAGCATCTACCCGTTTGTCTCTATCTCGGCGTAGACTAGTCTCTTTGGTGCATGCAATCTCAGGCCTTAGCATCCTGAGCAGCAAACTGAAGCATTCTTAATAAAATCTTGGCGTAGAATAAAGTTGGATTGATCAAATGATACTTGTAAATAAAATCTGCAACCAAATACAAAACAAAGTAATTCGTAGTGGAAATGAACTTCTCAACTTTGAATAAGAACAAGCTGTTGAAGATATAGGAAATAAATGGATAAAATTGAAGTGCAAAGAGAAAGAGCCAGAAGAACAAACAAATGATAATTTTAATACTTGTCATAAGTCACTCCACCAAGTCAAATGTAAAAGTAGCAATGCATAAATAACAATGAAAGATCACAACAATAATCCGTGGATTGTTTGCAAGAAATGAAAAGCAAAAGTATCGAACTGCTTATTTTTATAAAGAAATGCCACTCTGATACTTTCAACAACTACCAAGTTTGATTACTTGTGATTGACTATAGACAGCAATTTGTCGCATTCACGTAGTCACAACATATGTGACAGTTGAATCGAGATCAGACAATTTATATTTTAAGATCAGTATTTTTTTTTCATATACAGGATTAAAAACCTAATATGAGAAGAATGATGGCGTCACGAATGAGAGTCTTGCAATAGAGAAGCAAGAGTGATGTCTAATGAGTTGTGAATGTGAGCGTCTTCGGTAAACCTCATTCATTTACTATCACCTGTGATTGTAGTTTCATGTGCGAGTCAAGTTATTCTAAGTTTTTTTTTTTTAAGTATTAAAAAAAATTATATCAAAGTTATAAAAGATAATTACACTTGAATAAAAGGTAAACGAGCAACAAGCTGCGCCGCTAAACCTTTCTGTGTAGCAAAACCCAATTCTAAGTTAGTTATGTTCTTGTTTGCAGACTCCACACGAAATACCGGTCGTTTCGGTGTAAGCTGGACTATAGCCGATATTGTAGTCAAAGTCATCATTGTCTGGGAAGAGGTAAATCTACATCCTAACCTCTGTAACTTTGTCCTTTAGAACTTTAGGCTGTGTTTTAGTACAACCAATCAAACAAGAAGGGTCATTTTTTTAATTAAAAAATTGTGTTGCAACAGCTAACACTGACTAGCATTTTTAAATAACAAAACAGATTAGCTAAATAAATCACATGATCATGTAGAATATTAGCTATATTGAAACTTGAACCACCTTATTTTTTAATCAACTTGCTCTAGAAACCATTCAAGAATGACAAAGGGAAACCAAAAGTGTTCACTGTTGGCATTTAATTATCGAATAATTATGCAGGATCGTTTTATAATAGCAATTAGTTTACAAAAGAGACAAACTGTACTGTCAATTTAAATAAGTAGGCTAGGTTTGGTTTTGTAGTGAATTCACTTAATATATATATATATATATATATATGTGTGTGTGTGTGTGTGATGAGAGTGAAAAGGTGAATTTAATGGTGATGATTTAACAATTGAGACAATTGAGGGGGAAAAAAATTGAGAGAATCCATTCTTGTGTGTGATATTCCATACCAAATACCAGTATTAGTCCATATCATTTTATTTTTTCATCTCCATGGCTCTTAATTTTCTCAACTTGTTCACCCTTTTCACAATTTTTCTGTTCATGATCATTGCAATAAAAATTAGGAACCGTTACAAAAAATATGATTCAACTTCAAGTACTAAAAGAATACCCCCGGGGCCATGGAAGCTACCCATAGTAGGAAATATTCTGAATCTTATTACAACAAACCCACATAAAAAATTAAGAGATTTAGCCAAAATATATGGACCCTTGATGCATCTACAACTTGGTGAGGTTTTCTTTGTTGTTGTTTCATCGCCCGAAGTTGCTAGAGAGGTTCTGAAAACCCATGATATTATCTTTGCATCAAGGCCTCGTCTTCTAGCGGCTGAGATAGTAGGTTATAATTCAACAGATATAGCTTTTTCACCTTATGGTGATTATTGGAGACAGCTTAGAAAAATTTGTGCTATTGAGCTTTTGAGCACAAGAAGGATCAAATCTCTTTGGCCATTAAGAGAGAATGAGATTAGGTCTCTCTTAAGAAATATTGCTTCAAATGAAGGATCAGAATTCAATCTTAGTCAAGAAGTAATTTCATTGGTGTATACATTCACATCAAAGGCTGCTTTTGGTAAGAAATATTTGGAACAAGAAGAGTTCATATCAGTTGTAAAACACCTTTCAAAACTTGTTGGAGGGTTCTATATTGGTGACTTTTTCCCTTCAGCTAAATGGATTCAAAATGTCTCTGGAATGAGGCCTAAGATTGAGAAGGTAAGACGACAGATAGACACAATAGTAGAACTTATCATCAATGACCATAAAGAGGTGAGTTCAGGAAGAGCTAAAGAAGGTGTGGCCGAAGCAGATGAAGATTTGATTGATTGTCTCTTAAAATTTGAGGACAATGGCAGTAACATGGATTTTCACTTAACTACCGATAATATCAAGGCCATAATTGTGGTATGCAATTATTGTTTCTATAATATTGAGATAATATGTTAGATCACGATCTAGATTGCACTCTTAACAACCATGATATAACTCTTTTACTATCTCATTCATGTGTTTTAATCTTCTTCCAAATAAATGTCAGTTTTGAAGACGAAAAGAATTTTGTTGTTGATGTGGAGGAATATTTTGATATATAATTAATGTCTTTGAAGTAATTTAAAAAAGTTTTAAAAATTTCAGGATGTCTTCACTGCTGGAGGAGAGACAGCGGCAACTACCATTAATTGGGCAATGGCTGAGATGATAAAGGATCCAAGAGTTTTGAAGAAAGCACAGTCTGAAGTGAGAGAGGGATTCGATAGAAGAGGAGGGGTTGATGAAGCGGCAATTGATGAGTTAAAATATTTGAAAGCAATAATCAAAGAGACACTAAGATTACACCCTTCTGTTCCTCTCCTTCTTCCAAGGGAATGTGGACAATCTTGTGAGATTAATGGCTATGACATACCTGTCAAAAGTAGAGTCATTGTAAATGCTTGGGCCATCGGAAGGGATCCAAAATATTGGACTGACCCAGCTAAGTTTTATCCTGAAAGGTTTATTGATAGTTCTATCGACTATAAAGGAAATAATTTTGAGTACATTCCATTTGGTGCTGGAAGGAGAATTTGCCCTGGTATAAATTATGGTATGGCAAATGTGGAACAGACCCTTGCACTTTTATTGTATCATTTTGATTGGAGGCTTCCCAATGGAATGAAAAATGAGGAATTAGAGTTAAAAGAAGAGTTTGGAGCTACTATGTCAAGAAAAGGTGATCTTTACTTGATTCCTACAACTTCTCATCCTTTGCAAGTAATATAATAAATGATGTTCTATCTAAGTTGTACTACTTTGAGATTGTAATATTTTCTATCAGTAGCTTCTTTCTTCTGCTTGTTGTTCAGAGTTAAATGTTGTGATACTTCTCATCCATTACAGTTTCCTTTTTCATGATACTTCTTCCTATTTCAGATTCACTACAATTGACATGATTAAAGTAACTTACAATCATTGTCTTCCATGTTGAGTTTTGTTTGTATGCAACTGCCCGTTTTGTTCTTCAAGTTTCTAAAATTAATGAAGATCAATATCAACCATTTATTATGTCCTCAAGTTGAAAAGGGGGGGGGGGGACTTGGATCGGATCCTATGCAGTCACATGTTTTTGACCGTTTGATTTAGGTCGGACAGTCCATGATAAAGGCATATTTTGATTTAACATTCAGTCTTTAAATTTTACACCGTGTGATTTAAATCGAGTGGACATAAATGCTTGACTGCATGACTGTATGCAGTCACTGACTGCATAGGATCCAGATCAGTTGAGCAAATTATACCATTTGAAAGCAATATGTACATGATTACGATAATGAGGAAATAGCAAACGAGTTTTCAACGATAGGAAATAAATGAATGATATATAATATTGAAGTGCAAAGAGAAACAGCTAGAAGAAACATACAATTGATAGTTTATGATATTTGTCATAAGACAGTGTAGTCATGTGATTTCACTCCACCATAGTCAAATGTAGAAGTGGCAATGCAAAAATAACAATGAAAGATCACAACAATAATCTGTGAATTGTTTGCAAGAAGTGAAAAGCAAAAGTATCAAACTACTTATTTGTAATCAGAACTTTTTTATTTACAGTATTTGCAATAATAACGAGTTATGAAAGTTGGATAGAATTAAATGTATACATTTTTTATTGATTAAAATAAATATGAGAGTTATGTCGTTGTTTTTTGGACTTTAGGCGAGATACAGGTCGTTTCGGTGTAAGCTGGATTATCGCTGAGGTTTGTGGTCACCATCGTTATTGTATGGGAAGAGGTAAAACTACATCCTAACCTCTGCAACTTTGTCTTTTAGACCATTAGGCTGTGTTTTAGTAACATCTGTTTTTGGGTATTCATCTGAGTTACTTAAGTGTATTATTGACAAATCAATAGTTAATGTTGAATTGAATTTTGAAAACAACAACTTAAAAGAAACAAATTTTTTTTCATACAATATCTTAACCTAATTTCTTTAATATTATAGTAGAGTACTATCATATATATATATATATATGTGCATTTGAAACTCTTGTTTTGAGGATGTACGGCTAAAAATTTTAAACAGAAGGTATGCTACAATAAGGAGACGATATCAAAGATAGGACATACTGAAGATGATGACAGGGCATAAAACAATACAGAAAATGTACAAGGACATTAAGGTGAAGCAAAGTGATCAATAATGTGCATATATATATATATATATATATATATAGACACTGGCTAGTAGGATATAGCTCATACTGCCATGGCTCCATTAGTACTCTACTTTGCATATCTTATCTCATTTGTCCTTTTAACCTTAACCATACAAAATATCGATGAATTAGCTCAATGTTATTGATACCTACTTTTCAGGACATGTTTGGTGCTGGAAGCGAGACATCTGCAAACACCATAGATTGGGCTATGGTAGAAATGGTAAGAGATCCAAGAGTAATGAAGAAAGTAAGCTGAGGTGAGAGAGCTTTACCAAATGAAAGGAAGGGTTGATGAAAATTGCATCAATGAACTTGATTATTTGAAGTCAGTAGTCAAAGAAACCTTACGGCTACACCCTCCAGCACCTCTTATAGCAAGAGAATGTGTTCAAGCATGTGGTATAAATGGTTATCACATTCCGGTTAAGACTAGGGTGCTGATTAATGTCTGGGCAATTGCAAGAGATTCAAACTACTGGACTGAACCAGAGAAGTTTTATCCAGATTGATTCATTGACAACACTATTGATTATAAAGGTAGTAATTTTGAGTACATTCCTTTTGGCGCTGGAAGAAAAATATGCCCGGGGAGCACATTTGGTTTGAGAAATGTTGAGCTGGTTCTTGCAACGTTGTTGTATCATTTTGACTGGAAGCTTCCTAGTGGAATCAGAAGTGAAGAATTGGACGTGACCGAGGAATTCAGATTCACATAGAAAAGAAAAGATGATATTTTCTTGCTTGCATGTGAGCTCAACTAGAAGATAAGTAGTGTAAGTTTAAGGAAGTTCAATGTTGAGTCAGAAGTGAAGAATACATAAATATTGTGTAAAACTTACTTCAATGTTGTAAGTCATGACGCATCTTTGGAAATTATTTGTCGAATTATGTACCTGAAATGTAGAGCCAATTTGAATGGTCAAAAGTAAATATTTTATTCACAAAAGATATATAAATATTGTGTTGCTATAGAGTTAACACTAAAGCATTTTTAAATACTTTAACAGATAGGCTTAAAAAAATCCATGATTAACAACTTGCTCTAGAAATAAAAAATTATATTAAATAACAAATTTTGTTGCTTGCTACAGCTAACATTGACAAGCATTTTTAAATAACGTAACAGATAAGTTGAATAAATCACTTGATCAAGTAGAATATTAGCTATTGTGGCATCGAAACCTGAAATACCTTCTTTTTATACTAAACTTGCTCTAGAAACTATCAAATAATTACGCAAGATCATTTTATAATAGCAATTATTTAACAAAAGAGACATACTGAACTGTCAATTGAAATAAATCGTCTATGTTTGGCCATTACAAAAATGTATAATTGCAAACTCCAGTCTTAGTCCATATCATAATGCTTTTTCATCTCCATGGCTCTTCATATCCTCAACGTGTTCACCCTTTTCACAATTTTTCTGTTCATCATCATTGCAATAAAAATTAGGAACCGTTCCAAAAAATCTGATTAAAGTAATAAAAGAATACCCCCGGGGCCATGGAAGCTACCCGTAATAGGAAATATTCTGAATCTTGTTACAACAAACCCACCTAGAAAATTAAGAGATTTAGCCAAAATATATGGACCCTTGATGCATCTACAACTTGGTGAGGTCTTCTTTGTTGTTGTTTCCTCATCAGAAGTTGCTAGAGAGGTTCTGAAAACCCATGACACAATCTTTGCATCAAGGCCTCATCTTCTAGTCTCTGAGATAGCATGTTATAATTCAACAGATATAGCTTTTTCACCTTATGGAGATTACTGGAGACAACTTAGAAAGATTTGTTCTATTGAGCTTTTGAGCTCAAAAAGGGTCAAATCACTTTGGCCAATAAGAGAGAATGAGATTAGTTCTCTGTTAAGAACGGTTGCTTCAAATGAAGGATCAGAATTCAATCTTACTCAAGCAGTTAATTCTATGATGTATACATTCACTTCAAAGGCTGCATTTGGTAAGAAGTTCTTGGAACAAGAAGAATTCATATCAACTGTAAAACAATGCATAAAACTTGCAGGAGGGTTCTACATTGGTGACTTATTTCCTTCAGCTAAATGGATTCAAAATCTCTCTGGAATGAGGCCTAAGCTTGAGAAGTTAAGCCAACAATTAGACAGGATACTGGAGATTATTATCAATGATCATAAAGAGACAAGGTCAAGAAGCGCTAAAGAAGGTGTGGCTGAAGCAGAGGAAGATCTGATTGATTGTCTCTTGAAATTTGAGGACAGTGATAGTGACATGAATTTTCATCTAACTCAGGATAATATCAAGGCTATAATTCTGGTATGTAATTAATGTTTCTGTAAAATTTGAGATAACATGCATTCAAGTAATCTTGGTATGACATTATATCAAGGATATCCCCTACCCCCCCCGAATAAAAAAATATATACGGCTAGATTCTTGATTCCTCTAACCATTTGTTCAAGAGTCTGATCCATGCCCTTTTTACTATCTCATTCATGTGTTTTACTCCATCAAAGTAATACGATTTCCACACGTGGAAGTTAGACCTTAGTTTGACATCATAAGTGGGAGATTATTTGTATAGCTGTATAATTTTTAAATGTCTTTGAAGTTCGAAGTTAAATGACAAGTTTTAAAATTTTCAGGATGTCTTCACTGCTGGAAGTGATACTGCAGCAACTACCATTATTTGGGCAATGGCTGAGATGATAAAAGATCCAAGAGTTTTGAAGAAAGTACAGGCTGAAGTGAGAGAGGGATTCAATAGAAGAGGAAGGGTCGATGAAGCAGCAATTGATGAGTTCAAATATTTGAAAGCAATAATTAAAGAGACACTAAGATTACACCCTCCTGCTCCTCTCCTTGTGCCAAGGGAATGTGGACAAGTTTGTGAGATTAATGGCTATCACATACCTGTCAAAAGTAGAGTCCTTGTAAATGCTTGGGCCATCGGAAGGGATCCGAAATATTGGACTAACCCAAATAAGTTTTATCCGGAAAGGTTTATTGATAGCTCCATTGATTACAAAGGAACTAATTTTGAGTACATTCCGTTCGGTGCTGGAAGGAGAATTTGTCCAGGTATGAATTATGCTATGGCAAATGTTGAACAGGTCCTCGCACTTTTATTGTATCATTTTGATTGGAGGCTTCCCAATGGAATGAAAAATGAGGAACTAGAGTTGATAGAAGAGTTTGGAGCTACTATGTCAATAAAAGGCTACCTTTACTTGATTCCCGCCACTTCTAATCAGTTTCTTGAAATATAAAAAATAAGATTCAGTATAAGTTGTACTGTCTTGACAAGATTATAAATTTGCTTTCTGCAGATTCTTTTTTCCACTTGTTCAGAGTTAAATGTTATGATATTTCCATAATTATAGTTTCATGATACTTCCTATTTCATAGTTCAAACTCACTACTACTGACATGGTTAAAGTACCTCACATCAAATGTCTCCCACATGTTTGGTGTCACGGTGGATTTTCCGGAATCACGGTTAGCAACTGTGATTTTGCAAAAGATACAATCTGTAGCTTCTGCAAAATCACGGCGACTCACTGTGATTCTAACCGTGATACCAAACATCTAGTGAATTTTGTATGCAATTGCTGTTTATGTGGTTCAGCAGTGAACTATTCTTCAAGTTAAAAAATTGATGAAGATTAATAGTAACTATATTAATTAGGCAACCATTTATTATGTCATCAAGATGAAAATTAGGTGTTATAACTAAAAAAAAAAATTGTTATAACTATAATAGGGGTTCTCATTTTAGTCACATGCAAATAAAACATTGGAAATACTGATAACAGGTAAAATAAATTATAATTGTACTCATTTTGTTTTATGCTTTCTTATAAGATTTTCAACACAAGGCTTTGGACTCTATCTATCTTTTAATTGTACCTTATTTTCATCATTTATCATGTTCTGATCACATTCAAAAGGCTTTTAATATCAAGTAACTGTGTATATGAAAGAAATTTTGACTCACCGGAGCACTAGTGCTCAGAGGGTCAGAGCATCTTGTGCATAATTGTTTCTCTTCTTTTTCTTGAATTCAACTTAATGTTCTGATTTTCAATCTGGGAATCTTTCTTCTCGATGTATGAAAAAAGAGTTCTGGAACATGTTTATCAAAGAGAAATGAGCATTTTTTCATCAACCTCAGTATAAACAATAGGTATAGTTCAAATTGAAATTAGCACAAGATCATGGCAGTTATAAATATGACAATTTGTATTTACATTGAACACAAAGACACAAAGAATATCAAAAATAGCACATGATAATTTGTGATTTATTCAACTCGGCATTTCATCGAACACCTCAACAGCAGCATTGTGAACCACAAATTGGATGAATATTAAAGCTAAACAGGAGAGATCCACAATCAAGAAATTATTTGTATACAGAAATTCCATAACATTATTGTCCAAACTGTTTGGGAATAATATCTTCTTACAAATAATGACACTTGCCTCCCTATATTAAAAAATTCAGCCGAGGATCGATATTTCTAGAAACTGATAATAGTATTCGTGATTGCTTGGTTGATGCTTCATGTATTTTAGCTATGCATTTTATAATATGCCTATTATGTGATTTCTTTTGGACTAAGTTATGTGAATTAATCTGTTCTATCCTATACTAGTTAGTTTACCTTTCAACAAAACTCATACCATACTAAATTACTAATTAACTAAGAACATTTATTCCACAAATATTACTTTATCTTGAAATTGATTGTATTAAATGATTTCCTTATTAAGCTGAGGTTGATGAAAATTACATCAATGAACTCAATTATTGAGTAAAACTTACTTCAATGTTGTAAGCCATGAAGCATCTTTGGACATTATTTGTAGTAGTATGAACCTGAAAATGTAAAGCTAATTGAATATTCCAAACTATGTATTTTATTCCCAAAATATATACAACTAATCAAATAAGAAGGGTCATTTTTTGATATAAAAAATTGTGTTGCTACAGCTAACACAGACAAGCATTTTTAAATAACAAAACAGATCAGATAAATAAATCACATGATTATGTTGAATATTAGCTATTATTGCATCGAAACCTGAAACAACTTATTTTTTATTAAACTTGCTCTAGAAACTATCCAATGATTAAGCAAGATCATTTTATAATAGCTATTATTGTACAAAAGAGGGATACTGTACTGTCAACTGAAATAAGTAGTCTTTATTTGGCTATTCCAAAAATGTATCATTGCAAACTCCAATCTTAGTCCATATCATCATATTACTTTTTCATCTCCATGGATCTTTATATTCTCAACTTGTTCACCCTTTTCACAATTTTTCTGTTCATCATCATTACAATAAAAATTAGGAACGGTTACAAAAAATATGATTCAAGTGCTAAAAGAATACCACCGGGGCCATGGAAGCTACCCATAATAGGAAATATTCTCAATCTTGTTACAAAAACGCCACATAAAAAATTACGAGATTTAGCCAAAACATATGGACCATTGATGCACCTACAACTTGGAGAGGTCTTCTTTGTTGTTGTTTCCTCATCAGAAGTTGCTAGAGAGGTACTGAAAACCCATGACGTTATCTTTGCATCAAGGCCTCATATTCTAGTCTCTGAGATAGCATGTTATAATTCAACAGATATAGTTTTTTCACCTTATGGTGATTACTGGAGACAACTTAGAAAGATTTGTTCTATTGAGCTTTTGAGCTCAAAAAGGGTCAAATCTCTTTGGCCAATAAGAGAGAATGAGATTAGATCTCTGTTAAAAAAGATTGCTTTAAATGAAGGATCAGAATTCAATCTTACTCAAGCAGTTAATTCTATGATGTATACATTCACTTCAAAGGCTGCATTTGGTAAGAAGTTCTTAGAACAAGAAGAATTCATATCAACTGTAAAACAATGCATGAAACTTGCTGGAGGGTTCTACATTGGTGACTTATTTCCTTCAGCTAAATGGATTCAAAATCTCTCTGGAATGAGGCCTAAGCTTGAGAAGTTAAGCCAAAGATTCGACAGGATACTGGAGATTATTATCAATGATCATAAAGAGATAAGGTCAAGAAGCGCTAAAGAAGGCGTGGCTGAAGTAGAGGAAGATCTGATTGATTGTCTCTTGAAATTTGAGGACAGTGATAGTGACATGAATTTTCATCTAACTCGGGATAATATCAAGGCTATAATTCTGGTATGCAATTAAGGTTTCTGTAAAATTTTAGATAACATGCATTTAAGTAATTTTGGTATGCTATTATATCAAGGATATGGACCTCTAAAAAAAAATACTGTTTATATATATCTGGGGAGATGTCAGTTACCACGAGGAATTAGTCACAATAGCACGCATAAGATATCGTAGTTGACCACAAAAAAAAACACCCTTTTTACTATCTCATTCATATTGTTTTACTCCATGAAAGTAATAGGTTTTCCATACGTGGAAGTTTGACATCATAAGTTGGAGATTATTTGTATAACTGTATAATTTTTTGATATATCCTATATGTCCTTGAAGTTTCAAGTAAGTTAAATGACAAGTTTTTTAATTTTCAGGATGTCTTCACTGCTGGAAGTGATACTGCAGCAACTACCATTATTTGGGCAATGGCTGAGATGATAAAAGATCCAAGAGTTTTGAAGAAAGTACAGGCTGAAGTGAGAGAGGGATTCGATAGAAGAGGAAGGGTCGATGAAGCAGCAATTGATGAGTTCAAATATCTGAAAGCAATAATGAAAGAGTCACTAAGATTACACCCTCCTGCTCCTTTCCTTATTCCAAGGGAATGTGGACAAGTTTGTGAGATTAATGGCTATCACATACCCGTAAATAGTAGAGTCCTAGTAAATGCTTGGGCCATGGGAAGGGATCCGAAATATTGGACCGACCCAGATAAGTTTTATCCTGAAAGGTTTATTGATAGCTCTATTGATTACAAAGGAACTAATTTTGAGTACATTCCATTTGGTGCTGGAAGGAGAATTTGTCCGGGTATGAATTATGGTATGGCAAATGTGGAACAGGTGCTTGCACTTTTATTGTACCATTTTGATTGGAAGCTTCCCAATGGAATGAAAAATGAGGAACTAGAGTTGATAGAAGAATTTGGAGGTACAATGTCAATAAAAGGTGACCTTTACTTGATTCCCACCACCTCTAATCAGTTGCTTGAAATATAAAAAATAAGATTCTGTATAAGTTTTACTACCTTGACAAGTGATCCACTTCAAAAGATTTTAAATTTGTTTTCTATAGTAGCTTGTTTTTTCCACTTCGTCAGAGTTATAAATGTATGATATTTCCTTAATTATAGTTGTCTTTTTCATGATACTTCCTATTTCAGAGTTTAGACTCACTACAATTGACATGATTAGAGTACCTCACTTCAATTGTCTCCCACACCACGGTGAGCAACTTCGATTTTACAAAAGATACAATCTGTAGCTTCTGCAAAATCACAGTGACTCACTATTAGACATCCTAATTAGACATCAACAGACACTGAAGAACAAAGTTGGATTCATCAATATGGTAGTTATAAAAAAATCTGCAATAAAATACAAAACAAAGCAAGTCGTAGTGGAAAGGAACTTCTCCTCAAAATTGGATAAGAACGAGCTGTTGAAGATAGGAAATAAATGAACAATAAAATCGAAGTGCAGAGAGTAACCTTAAAAGCATCAAGTTTGAACTAAATGGCATGTTATCCTTCAGTCCATAAGTTGCTTCTCAAGAAAATGATACAATCCCTGATTTTGTTTTATGATTTCTTATAAGATTTTCAACACAAGGCTTTGGACTCAACCTATCTTTGAATTGTACCTTATTTGCATCATTTATCATGTTCTGATCACATTCAAAAGGTTTTTTATATCAAGCTATTACTGGTTTCAATTTTTTTTCATACGTTTAGATTATATATTCGAACGTTCTTCATGATCTGACGATTATGACTGATCAACAGTGTAAGAAATCATTTCAGTAACTGTATATGAAAGAAATTATGACTCACCAAAGCACCAGTGGCCAGAGCATCTCATGCATAATTTTGTTCTCTTCTTTTTCTTGAATTCAACTTAATGTTCTGTCTTCAATCTGGGAATATTGCTTATCGATGTATGAAAAAAAGAGTTCTGGAACGTGTGTATCAAAGAGAAATGAGCAATTTCTCATGAACCTCAGATACTTAAATTTAGAAATGAGCAATTTCATAATATACCGAAGAATGAGATACTTAAATTTTGAAACTACGCTTAGATTACTTAGCCCTTATCAGTTCTACCTAATTATAATCATTTCTTTCGGCAGACTGGATTGCTAGTTCTTGCTGATAAAAAATTTACACCCTACATAATGAATGAGCGTAGCTTCAATTCACATTATACCCCTTTTCGTGTAGCAAATTTAGAGCGAGAGAATGGTATCTCAATCTAAGCACCACCAAATATATTAGTGGACTCGAATCTAGAACCTCTCGGATGGAAAAACATGTCTTTATATATTATCACAATTTCTAATATAAAATGAGCTTTTATATAGTCCTATAATTCTATCTTAGTTGGTAGCTATATGGACACACACACACAAAGACTAGAGTTTATATTTAGGTTTCGAACTCTGACCTCTACATATAAAATTTGATATCTCTACTAATTGAGTTAAGCTTATAACGACGACAATATATGCTAATTTAATCACTAAATTACTTAAAAAAAGTTAAGTTTGTATAATTATGAAATATAAAATTCTACTACTATCTTAGAAAGCTCCAAAACTGAACTTGCATTTTTAACTTTTTTGACAGTCAAGCCAAGATGCTGTTTTAAATGTTGTTGATAGTCAAGCCAAGATGCGGTTTTAAATTTTGTCTTTAATAATTTTTTGGAACATATTGTGATTTAAATTTTTTCTACAAGTGCAAGTTGTTAATGATGTTATTTAATTATGTTATAAGTTCCTAATAGTTAATTTAGATAGTTTGAATTGCTTCTAACACGCCCCCTCACAAGAGGCCACTTGGGCTTGAAGCGTGGATAATACATAGGTCCACCTACCATATGCTTAAATTCCACTTTTTAATTAGAAAGTGAGGGGAGCGGGAATCGAACTCTAGACCACTTAGTCATAAAGACTCTGATACCATGTCAAATAACTGATTATCCCAAAAACTTAAGCTGTTAAGAAAGAGCCACATCAACGGTTTTATATTACTTCTAACACTAATAAATTAAAATATAATTTAGCTTAGATGTTAAGTATTTAAAAATGCCCTAGTTAGGTGATAGCAACACTGCATTTTAAAAAAAAAATTATTACGTCACTTTGAGATAGAATATATGAATATTTGTTAGCTCAAAGTCTCTCATCATACAAGGTACGGAGTTTCCACCGTTGTGATACACAAGGTGAGTTCTTCTCTTCCAAATGAATTTTCTCCATACACAAGAGCCTAAGATCGAACCCCTAACCACTTATATCGATTCATTGTTGATTGTTTTTTATTCCTTATGTAACAGCTGTTAAGGGTTTAAAATATATATTAAAATGGACATTTAGTCCGTGATGCAGCCATTTTTGGTTGGAACAATAATATATGCTTGCTTTTGTCATTTCCTTACATAAATTCAAGTTTTGTTTACTATATGAAAACCAATGTTCAACAATATTACAAAATATATGCGTATATAAGTAGGTGTCATACCAGTGTTACTCCATCTCAAATTATTTTTTCATTTCCATGGCACTTCAGATTCTCAACTTGTTCACTCTTTTCACTATTTTTCTGTTCATGATCATTGCACTAAAAATTGGGAAACATTACAAAAAATCCTTTTCAAGTACTAAAAATATACCCTCAGGGCCATGGAAGCTACCCATAATAGGAAATATTTTGAATCTTGTTACAACAAACCCACCTAGAAAATTAAGAGATTTAGCCAAAATATATGGACCCTTGATGCATCTACAACTTGGTGAGGTCTTATTTGTTGTTGTTTCCTCACCTGAAGTTGCTAGAGAGGTTCTGAAAACCCATGATATTATCTTTGCATCAAGACCTCATCTTCTAGTCTCAGAGATAATATGTTATAACTCAACGGATATACTTTTTTCACCGTGTGGTGATTACTGGAGAGAACTTAGAAAGATTTGTTCTGTTGAGCTATTGAGTTCAAAAAGGGTTAAATCTCTTTGGCCAATAAGAGAGAATGAGATTAGTTCTCTGTTAAAAAAGATATCTTTAAATGAAGGATCAGAATTCAATCTTACTCAAGCAGTTAATTCAATGATATATACATTCACTTCAAAGGCTGCATTTGGGAAGAAGTATTTGGAACAAGAACAGTTTGTATCAGTTATAAAACAATGTATAAAACTTGCTGGAGGGTTCTACATTGGTGACTTGTTTCCCTCAGCAAAATGGATTCAAAATCTCTCGGGAATGAGGCCTAAGCTTGAGAAGTTCAGCCAACAATTAGACAGGATACTGGAGAATATCATCAATGATCATAAAGAGATAAGGTCAACCAGAGCTAAAGAAGGCGTGGCTGAAGCAGAGGAAGATCTGATTGATTGTCTCTTGAAATTTGAGGACAGCGATAGTGACACAAATTTTCATTTAACACAGGATAATATCAAGGCTATAATTCTGGTATGCAATTAATGTTTCAATTAGTCTCAATAGTTGCACGCAAGAGATATCGTAGTTTACCACATGTTTTTTACTATCTCATTCATGTTTTTTACTCCATGAAAGTAATACGTTTTCCATACGTAAGTAAGTTAAATGACAAGTTTTGAAATTCTCAGGATATCTTCTCTGCTGGAAGTGATACTGCAGCAACTACCATTATTTGGGCAATGGCTGAGATGATAAAAGATCCAAGAGTTTTAAAGAAAGCACAGGCTGAAGTAAGAGAGGGATTCGATAGAAGAGGAAGGGTTGATGAAGCAGCAATTGATGAGTTCAAATATTTGAAAGCAATAATGAAAGAGTCACTAAGACTACACCCTACTGTTCCTCTCCTTGTTCCAAGGGAATGTGGACAAGTTTGTGAGATTAATGGCTATCACATACCTATCAAAAGTAGAGTCCTTGTAAATGCTTGGGCCATCGGAAGGGATCCGAAATATTGGACTGACCCAGATAAGTTTTATCCTGAAAGGTTTATCGATAACCCTATTGATTACAAAGGAACTAATTTTGAGTTCATTCCATTTGGTGCTGGAAGGAGAATTTGTCCGGGTATGAATTATGGTATGGCAAATGTTGAACAGGTCCTTGCGCTTCTATTGTACCATTTTGATTGGAAGCTTCCCAATGGAATGAAAAATGAGGAATTAGAGTTGAGAGAAGAATTTGGAGCTTCTATGTCAAGAAAAGGTGATTTTTACTTGATTCCCACCACCTCTAATCAGTTGCTTGTAATATAAAAAAAATGATATTCTGTATAAGTTGTACTACCTTGACGAGTGATCCACTTCTAAAGGATTTCAAATTTGCTATCAGTAGCTTCTTTTTTCCACTTGTTGTTCAGAGTTAAATGTTGTGATAATTCAATAACTACAGTTTCCTTTTTCCTGTTACTTCCTAATTCCAATTTTTGGGGGTCATAGAAAAATAAAATAGGAAACGCGTAAGGGAAATAATGATAATAATAGGTAAAATAAATTATAAATTATAAATTATTTAAGGAGTAGAACAAATTATACCATTCGAAAGTAAGCATTGAAGTGCGATAGATCTATCAATAAGAAAATGATCACTATAATGGGGAAGCAGCATATACCCGTTTGTCACGATCTCGGCGTAAGCTATTCTCTCTGGTGTATGCAACCATAGGCCTTAGCATCCCGAGAAGCAAACTGAAGCACTCCTAATTAGAGATCAACTGAAACTGACGAATAAAGTTAGATTGATACATGGTAGTTATAAAAAAAATCTGCAACCAAATACAAAACAAAGCAATTCGTAGTGGAAATGAACTTCTCCTCAACATTGGATAAAAACGAGCTGTTGAAGATAGGAAATAAATGAACGATAAAATCGAAGTGCAGTGAGTAACCTTAAAAGCATCAAGTTTGAACTAAATGACATGTTTCCTTCAAGTTGCTTCTAAAGAAATAACTATAAGTATGGGATTCAAACTCCTAAACATTCTGTGCTGGCTGTGAAAATCAACATAGTAATTTACATTCATCTAAACCAAGTCTGTTTTTTCTCTTATAAGCATGAGAAATTTACACACATCTAATTTTATGATGATTTATGTTTATAAGCCATAAAATGTGATTTCACCATGTCTGTAACTAACATATCTTACATGATAGCAGTTATAAACATGATCATTCATAATAACAGAACACAAAGAATAGAACAAAAGAAGTTATAAAGTGTGTACTTACAAAGACACATGATCATTCGTAATTCATTCAACATGTCGACTGGTGCATTTCATCGAACACCTCAACAGCAGCATTGTAAACCATGAATTGGAGGAATATTTTACTTCTACTTGTAAGGGTGTTTTTCAAATGAGCGAATTCAAAAATTGAATTCAAATTATTTTCTTGGGACGAAAGTCATGTTACTGACCATCGCAACACCATGTTGTTGCAATTACATTTTTCTCCCTTTCTTTGAAAAACTAAATTTGCCTACTATAGTATGCGTTCCATAAAAATATATTTTGAAAATGATATCATTAATAAATAGAGTAAAATTAGTTGATAATATAATACTATTTATGACCACCAAATATAAATTTTCTGGGTGAAAATTACATACACTTATTTAGTCAAAAAAATTACATACACTTATCAATGCAACTCTTATGGACGTACATACATATTAGTAGTATTTTGGTCAGAATAGTATCTAGATATATATAACATGTAAATGAGGATTAATGAGGCGTGTAGCATGATATATGTGTCTCGATAAACATTTTTTGTTAAGCAGTTTAGTGTCTAAAATTTTACCGTTTAAAAATGAATAAGTAGGAGTATAGGGTTCAAACTTCAATCTTTATAATAATTTGTAATGTCTCTGGCAATTGAGTTGTGCTTATGGAAATTGTGTCTGATAAACTCTAGTCCCAAAAACTTATTGAGTTTAATTGATATGCATTAACGGTGTAAAATAATTTTACACGGTCGTCCAATAAAAAACCATCAATCTTCCATGTCATATGAAGAAAATGAGGTAAAATAGAGTGACGTGGCGGAATACATGATTGTCATTGGTTGACAGTGTAAAATTATTTTACACTATTAGTGCATACAAATTAAATCCAAACTTATTAAAAAACTAAAATAAAATTGCAATTATATATCCGTTAAATTGTCCCAAAATAATTGTAAACGCATAACATTTCTCATACTAGTAAATTGCTGACGTTATCACACTTGCTAATATAAGGGTTTGATTATGGGATATTAAGATTATTTTGTTTTGACGGCAACTTTATGTGATCCGTAAAATATATAAGCAAAAGTTAAAATGTATTTGATTCAAATGTAGGTCAAATACATTTTGACTTTTGCTTATATTTAAGATCGGAGGGAGCAAATATTGGACATAATAGTATAGTATAAGATAAAACAACATAGTATAAAGTTTAAGGTGTTGAACAAATTGTGTCTTTGTACGATGTTTGGTGAGTAAAATTTTATTTTGATATTTTAGACAATTTGTACAAATGATAAAAAGTTGTACCGTGATTCAGTGAGCAACAAGAATTTAGGTTTTTGTTCATTCCCTTGATGAGCAACAAGAATTTAGGTTTTTGTTCATTCCCTTGGTCTTCAGTTTGTCCAATCTCAATTTATTTTTTGGGTTAAATATGTTTTTAGTCCCTACTTTTATATGAGTTTCGACTTTTAGTCCCTACATTTTTTTAATTATATTTTTAGTCTCTACATTTTTTTAATTACATTTTTAGTCAATTTTTTATGACTAAGTTGATAGAATTGGCCACATAGAATAACTTAAATTGACTAGGATAACATTTGCATCGAATGACATGACATCTATGTGTCATCCTATTTGGCTGATTTCATTATCCGAGTCACAAAAAATTGACGATAGGACTAAAAATGCAAACGCCGAAAATGTGATGACTAAAAATATAATTAAAAAAATATAGAGACTAAAAGTTGAAACTAACATAAAAGTAGAGACTAAAAACATATTTAACCCTTTTTTTTAAAATCAAACACGGTATATGATATTTAATCTTTTATTTTTTAATAAATCAAGTAATCAACCACAGCCATGAGATAATATAATAAAATACTCAAGATGCGATTTTACTTTTTTGATAATCAAGCCAAGATGCTATTTTAGATTTTGTCTTTAATAATTTTTTGAGCAGGTTGAGATTCGTCATTTTTGTCTTAAATTGTCTAACACTCTTACTAGAGCAAGTTGCCAATCGGCTCTGTCTCCTGTGCGCAAGGAAAATGGGTCGCTCACGGTACGCAAGCAAACAAAACCGGATCTTATAAGAATATTCTTGTGACATATGCATTGGAAATTTTAATTAATATTTTTTATTGTTCCACTATTTGATGGGCAAGATTGGCATTTCTCATCAATTAAAATAGTTGTATTACTATTAGTTTTTAGTTTAAAATATACGATGGCTAACCGAATTAACAAGTGGTTGATCGTGGAATAATGCTTAAAATTATCAGAAATTTTAACGACTGTCAATAATATTTTTTAAAAATAAAAATTACGACTCTTCACATTTTTACGGCTGAAAAAATGACATTATTAACGTCAAATTAGTACAAATTACATATTTATTACATGTTTTAATTAAATCAGTGTTAATTAAGTCATTATTTTAATCATAAAAATTAAAATAATCATTAAATTATAGTTTCAAGCATAAACATATATTATTGATAATTTTTTAAATACTGGTCTACCATGACCATTTGACGAAGTCGTCCATATTATAATTTGTCATGCTTTTAACACATATATTTGGACTAACGAACGAATGAGAAAAAAATGGTCTGACCTCGAATATATAAACAGATTGTAATGACAGTGTTATCAAAAATCTAATTTTAATGAAAGGATCGTGAACTTTGACTAAAACTAATGATTTTGATTGGAGATTTTGAATTTAATCAATCATACCGGTTCAAGATCACCTAATTGAATTGAGAAATGAATGAGAAAAAGTTCATGATCATTTCATTAAAACTATGTTTCGAATGAGACTGTTATTACAATATGTCTACGCATTCGGAGTTCGATCATCAAAATTCTTTTTCTCATTCGTTTGTCGGTCCAATTAGGTGACATTGAACAGTCGGATTGATTAAATTTGAAATCTCAAATCAAAATCGGTAGTTTTAGTTAAAATTCAAGACCCTTTTATTAAAACTAGGTTTTCGATGAGATTGCTATTGCAATATGTCTATGCATTCAGAGTCTGATCATCAAAATTCTTTTTCTCATTCGTTTCTCAGTCTAATTAGGTGATATTGAACGATCAGATTGATTAAATTTTAAATTTTCAATCAAAATCGATAGTTTTAGTCAAAGTTCACGATCCTTTCATTACAACTAGGTTTCCGACGCGACTGTTATTAAAATATGTCTATTCATTTAGCGTCCGATCATCAAAATTCTTTTCTCATTCATTTCTTAGCCCAATTAGGTGATATTGAACCGGTAAGATTGATTAAATTCGAAATCTCCAATCAAAATCATTAGTTTTAGTCAAAGTTCACGACTCTTTCATTAAAATTTGATTTTCGGTAGGACTATTATTGCAATTTGTTTATATATTCGAGGTCCTACCATAATTTTTTTTTTCTCATTTGTTCGTTAGTCCAAATATGCGTTAAAAACATAACAAATTCTAATATGGATCACTTCGTCAAATGGTCCATGGTAGACCAATATTTGAAAAATATTTAAAATATTATCAATAATATATGTTTATGTTTAAAACTGTAATTTAATGATTATTTTCATTTTTATGATTAAAATAATGACTTAATTAACATTGTTTTATAATTAAAACAACATATAATAAATATGTATGGAGTCGGCTCACCATTTATTTATCTCTTGCGGCATCTTCGGCTCCCTTTGGGCACTTGTGCGTTCGTGGATTGATATCTTGACGGTGGATTTCACTTCCTTGAGTGATCACTTTCTCCAGTTTACATCTTCAGCAGGTGGCTCTCGGGCACACCGCTCTTTTTTTGCAGCTTATTTGGCTCGCGTGCGTGTGGGTCGTGTGGACGGAGAGAAATCACAGGTTGTTCCGAGGCTCGGCTATCACTATTTCTCAGTTGATGGACAAGATCAAACTTTTCTCTTTTAGGTGGTTGAAGGCAACATGTGTTACTTTAACTTCTAACTGCCATAGTCAGTGGTCTAGTCCGTTGCTCTGTTTGAGCCTTGTATGATTTGTCTCTGTATGATTTGTATCTGACTATCTTTTTTGTATCTTCATGTGACTCTTTGTAAACGCTGATAGTCTACCTTGACACATCTTGTGCTAGGGAAATTGTTTTTATTATATATATATATATCATTAATTTAACGATAATAATGTCTTTTTTTCAGCCATAGAAATGTGAAGAGTCGTAATTTTTACTTTTAAAAAATATTATTGACAATCGTTAAAATTTCTAATAATTTTAAACATTATTCCACTATCGACCACTTATTAATTCGGTTAGCCAACATATATTTTTAAATTAAAAGCTTATAATACAACTATTTTAATTGATGAGAAATACCAATGTTGCCCCTTAAATAGTGGAACAATAAAAAATATTTATTAAAATTTCAAATGCATGTGTTAAGAGAATATTCTTATTAGATCCGGTTTTATTTGCTTGCGTACCGTGAGCAACCCATTTTGCTTGCGTACAGGAGACAGAGCCGTTGCCAATCATGTAATTGTTTAATTATGTTATATGTTCTTGTAACCAAAAATAGATAAATTATCATATATGTTCCTAATAAAAATCTACTAGCTTATATGTTCAAGTATTTTAAAATGCTTGTGAGTGTTACGTGATAGCAACTCAACATTTCTTTTTTTAAAAAATATTACCTCATACTGAGATTGAATATATGAATATTTTTTGATCTACTAGCTTATAAAAAAACTTTTGGATTTTTTTGTTGTGGTCGGAGATTAGTGTTTATTTTTGTTGTTGCTGTGTTCATTTACTTACATGTGTTATAGCATGCTAGATGTTGATGGAGTGTATATTTAGTACCCTTTGTGTTTTGATTTTCCCTATTGTACATTTGTCGTTCTTTTATAACATATTATATTGGTGATTATTTCTCTATGTTTTCATAATTTGATGGTATTTATTTTTCAATCAATGAGAACAAACCAAATAAATAGATTTGTATGTGGTTCCACAACTAATATGTAACAAACTTGTGCAGATCATATACAAATGCTTTGTTCTCATTAGTTGAAGGCTAAATACACTCAAATTATGAAAGGGTAAATTAGAAAAATCATAATATATTTTGCCATTGAAAAAACATAATATATATATTTGGAATATCCTTTATTTTATATATTTTGTTTCCACTCTTATTATTATTTTTATGAAATATTCTTTAAAGAGAGATTTTTTTTTTATTAATAAGTTCTTTAAAGAGAGATTTACCATTGTTGCATGTGAAATATTCTATGAATACATTTTGCATTTTTTTTAATAACAAAGATAAATATATTTAGATATATAATGCAAAGATAGCAATAAAAATATGAAAAAACAACAACCAAGAAAAAAAAATGTACCACTCTCCAAAACTACAAAAGTCAAGACAACAAACACCATAACCAAGACACCCGACAAAGGGGGTAAAAAAGGAAGAAAAGACCGGCAAAGAACACGTCAAATACCACTAAGAAGCAACGAGGCCCACAACCAGCATATCAGCTACTGCTATCGGCTCCAACATAAGATCGGTTGCACCTCTCACTCATAGAAAGAGAAAGTGTTACCAGAGATTTTAGCCAGATACGACTTTCACAATGAAAGTTTCACCTTATCCACTAAAAATTCGACAGAAATAGTTCCTCTCATAGCATACTCATACCATATAACCATATCCATGTGTCAGGCATTCAACAATATTGAACTTTAAAATTTTGAGATCTTATAATAATAGTTATATGTTTTAAATGTTTGTAAAATATTAGATGTGAATTAATAATTTAGTGGTAGACTCTAATTTTTTAATGT
The DNA here is from genome assembly GCA_954870985.1 of Trifolium fragiferum. NCBI lineage: Eukaryota > Viridiplantae > Streptophyta > Magnoliopsida > Fabales > Fabaceae > Trifolium > Trifolium fragiferum. Next base: position 9,570,706 of record OX940794.1, read on the forward strand.
GCAAGGTCCTTGAGTTCAAATTCTTATATTGCCATTTTTTACGCAATTTTAGTTCTAGACATTTTAAATTAAATTAAAATTGATAAATTGTTTTAAAAAACATAGAATTCAAATTACTCCATTATAGATGGAACTCATTTAGAAATTTAATTGCTAGGTCATTTGCATAAAATTTAATCATGAATTAAGATTTCTTTTTGGAAAAAACTAACAAAGGGAACATGATGATGTATCAAAGATAGAATTTTTGTTTATCCCAAAAAAAAAGGAAATGTTATGAATAATAAGATTAGTGGATGTCCATATCTATTCCCTTTCCTATAACTTCCACTAAGTAGTGGGGCTTTATTACCTTTGCCTTTTCACTTCTTACTTTGTGTCCTATAAATAGGACTTTTGTTATGATGTAATATACACATATGAATGAAATAATACAATATTTTTATCTCCTCTATCTATACTCTCTAGCAATCCTAGTTTATTTCTAACACGTTATCGGCACGAAGCTCTAACAACTTAACTTTGAGGTAATATTGATTCATCTTTGTTCTTCCTATTACTTATATCATTATATGCTTGTATGTAGAGGTTTGTAATAACAATGAAGAATTTGCGTGTGTTTGCTGAATTGATACTTACCTTCGTTCACAATTATCCATCTTAATTATATGTGATTCACTTGTTTAATTACCTTCACAAAAATCCAATTAAGAATTGAAATTGCAGCAGTGTAAATAAATCAATTTAAGCAAAAATATTACAAGAACTAAGCATGGAAGCTGATGAGTTATTTATGTGTAATCTCTAAGAGTTTATACATGAGAACTAGATGATTGAGATAGCAAACAAATAAATATTCCACGTACAAATAATTAAAGCCTGTCTCCACTAGGTTAATGAACACTGATCTAATTTAATATTGAATCTATTAGTTTAGTCTGTATTTGATTAAAGTTATATGTGATTCATCTTCTCTTATGACAGTGGTATTATAAACTTTGCTATTGCTAACTTTAATATGTAATATGAAACATGTTGAATAGACTTATAATTAACTAACTTCATAATCAACTGGTTTGGTTAAATGGACTTCTTGTCTATAATTTGTTATAATCTCCTGTACTCCAACTTTACCTTTTGGACTGAGTAATTAATGAAAGTATTAAAACTGTTTTAACACAATAGTATTTGATTCAACTTTAATTTGTTTCATAATGATAGTATTTGATTCAATTGAAGCCGAGTTTTTCTCCAAGTTTTGATTCTTTTGAATCTCCATGTCTAATCTATTTTACTTTATTTTAACTTTTAACAATAATAATGATAGTATTTGATCTACTATTGCACCAATGTAAGTTCTCTATTTTAATATTTCCCTTCTTGCCAACGATTCTGTCTAGTAGTAAATGGTTTTGCTTTCCATGTTAGCTTGATTTGAAAACTTGATAAACACACCCCACTGTTTAGTGTTTTGTTTTTCATTGAACGAGTGAATCAATCAGTTGTTGCTTTGGTTTTGGAATGTAAAATTCGTTGTGTGTATGTTCATTTTAGATTCAAGAGTACGATGAATTTTATTTTAATTGGTTGTTTCTTGTGGTTCTGCAATTAAATATGTTAGAAATTAAATCAAGCATTACATAGGAGTTTTGTGAAACAAGTTGAGTCATAAACTAAATCAACAACGAAGAATTGTGATTGACCACATGAGAAAGCAAGAGGCACCGCTCACCTCTCCAATCGTTTGCTATTTGTATACCTTAATCTATAAGATATTGTTAGCTTAATTGTTAAGTGTATAACAAAAACTCTTCCTATGTTCTTTCTTCTTGTTACGTGATAGTCTTTGTGTTGAGATTTATGTCCCACTGATATCAAAATATACTAGCAACTGGTGCACTAGCTATTCTATAATTCTTTTTGTTCTACATATTTGCATTGATGCATACTTAGATACTCATTTTCTCATGCTTGATTATTCAACAACCTTCAATATTTTGTTTGATAAAAACAAAATAACCTGATCATGTTTGATTTATTGGAATTATTATGATTTATGCTTAGAGTCATAATCGCATCTTTTGGATCTTCGATATAAGTCCATATTGTTACAACATTATTGATATGATGAATTATTATTATTATGTGAATTGTATTATATTATAGTTTTTATTTATTTCTTATACATTCCACCCCCCAATTATAAAAGCAAAAGAACTATTATGTAGTTCCTGAAAAACTCATCATTCTACGTGAATTTCTGAAGAATTTAAAATTATAGTTCCCAAAGAACTCATATTATTCTTTGAGAATTCTTGAATGATTCAAAATGGTGATTCCCAAAGAACTAACATTATTCTATGTGAATTCCAGAAGAATTCAAAAGGGTTAATTTCTAGAGAGTTGATTAGATAATTGATTTTATTGTTTTGTGATATAGTTCCTGAAGAACTACAAGATTACCGAATGCTCCTGAAGAGCTAATGTATTGTAACATGGATGAACAAAGTTATTATCTTTTTCCTCTTGTTTGTGCTACATATATTAGTGCAATTGAAACACAAATTATTGTAAACCAGAAGTTTATAAATCATATTAAGTTTGTCTTAGGCAAGACCGGTTGGGTTATCCCGCATCTATTGCGATGCGAAAAATAATTATTATACTTTTATTGGATATGTATTGAAGAGCCTGAAGTTTCCTCAATCTAATAATTTGTGTATTCCTTGTTCCCAAAGGAAGTTGGAAAATTGAATCTCACAAATTTTGAGAGTAGGTGATATTTGTAAATTAAATCACCAATTACCATTTAGATATTATATGACTGTAAGTGATGCATCAACTAAATGTTCAGTCAACTCACAACTAGAAGTTTGTGAAATTGGTCGACCAAAATTGATTTGAATATCATAGCATATGCTCATTCAAAATATGGACCAGAAGTTCCATTCTTTAGACATCTAAAGTTAAATGTGTGATTGATACTTATGAAGTCATAACTTCAAAATTCTATTTTGGGAACATGAGATATAATGAATTTTTGCTTCGCATCAAGCCAATAAGTTATTATATGAAAGTCCTCCCCTTAATTTGCAATTCAGTTAAGTTTAGGTTTATAACCAAATATTTTTCATATAAACATTTTTGGATGTGTTGTGTATATCACAGTTACTCCAATATAATGTACTTATATAGATTTTGAAAGAATATTGGGAAAATATATTTGATATGAATCTTCATCTATTACAAATTGTATTGAGCCAACTTGTTTACATCCCAGTAGGATGATTATCAATTGATGAATTAGTTTTCCCAATATTAGGGGGAGGGAATAAGCAGCTGACAACTGAAACATGAACCTGAAGTTCATATGAATTATATGAAAATAAATATTATTGTCTCATCTTGATCCTCAAAATATAACTCATTTGCAAAGTTAAGAAATTAAAGCTGCTAATATGCTCCAAAGAAAACAGATATCCTTATAGGATAAAAGAATATTGCAAATGAGTCACAACCGCGCATGAAGCGTGGTAGACCAATTGGTTCCAATTATAAAAATCCTCAAACAATAAAAGGAGCTAAAAGGAAAGATAACCCAAATGAGGATGTAGAAACTCTTAAAGAGTTGTCTGATATGATTGATTTTTAAGTTCCAGAAGAACTGACCAGGTACCTGAAATTTATGAAAATAAAGAGATCTCGATAAGTTATGAATGAAATGAGATGAAACCAAAAATGAAAGTCAACGTTGACAATGTTTTTCTATAGCGCTATATGTGATAAGTGATAATGAGGATCATGAATCAAAGTCTATTAACGATTATAGATAAATAAAATATCTGCAGATGAAAATAGACAATTTCAGTGAAATCAAACTCTATTCATATAACTGAACTGTTTGGACTAGTCCGCACACCTGAAGATGTGAAGTTAATTAGATATATATATGATTTTTACGTTAAAGATAATTATATTGATATAAAGCATACTTATAGAGTTTGATATGTTCACCAAAAGTGGATGGTAAATGTCTACAATTTATTTTGATGAGACATATTCACCTGAAGTGAATTCATGAAATATATGTTACAATATATTTGTATGGCTCACTAGAATCGATGATTATATGAAACTCTCTGGAAGAGTTAAATTTTGTGATACATTGAAGAAATGACATCATATGTCCATTCTAAACATTTGAAAATGAATTTATTATAATTTATTTTATGGTGATATAAATATTATTAGGACTCTAGAAGAGATCCTAAAATATGTTGATTATAGAAAGATTTGATATTGCATACGACGCATGCAAAAGGTTTGTTTGAAATTGCAAATTTATTATTTAAATGACATTTTATGCATCAAGAAACTTATATAGCAAATGTATTAAAATAATTTGATTGGACAAATCTAATTGATTGTGTTGTAGAATGATTGCGATGTCCCTTGATGTTAGTATATAGATCATGTCTTCAAGAAAATGTTGGACAACTTAAATTGGTCATGAAATACCATATATTAGTTCAAACGAGGATCATAAACCAAAATCTACTAAAGATTGTAGACAAAGTGAGAATTGGCCAAAATTAAGAAATTAGATTGAAGTATAATGAAACTCGCTTTGCAAGCAAAATGTTGTTGGACCTGTAGTCCAAACACTTAAAAGATTGAAATTTTAGTTGCATATAAGTGAGAATGAAGAAATTGTGAAATACAAAGCAAGACATGTTGCTCAAGGATACAACTACTTTTCAGTACGTAAGATGCCTTGTAGCACATGGAGAGCTCATATTTCACATGATGAATATTGTTACAACATAGTTATATTGCTCATTGGATAGACATGATGATTATCCCTGAAGGATCTCCTACTAGTAAATTCTATAATGAATATAGAGAAATATCTTAAGATAAATATTTTGAGAAAACTTTATCTCGATCTGTTCAGATCAATCAATTAACTAATTGAATCTTAACAAATTATATTTATTGAGTACATGATATTTGTGTCATGAAAATATCAAATATCTCAGTCTTGAAGACTTTAAATTAGCATGCATGCATATTACTTAAATCTCAAATTGATTGATGTGATAATATTATTTTATTTTTTGTTAGTAAGACAAGATTTGTCACCAACAGAAATGCATTAGAATAAAGTGAGATAAATATTTTAATGATAGAGTTAAAACAATTATGATATGTTCGTTATATGTATATCGTGGTATTTTGTGTTTGTCAATATTTGTAAATGCAGATATCAAAGCAAAGTCAATCATACGTTTTGTTTCTTAGAGAAACAACATAATCAAGAAAGCGGAGAATGCTTTTTATTAAGGATTATGAGTTTACACATATAATAAATTTGTAGTTTTCTCATTCTATAAGGAGGCTCTTTCAAGTTGAAAGTTTCAAACACTCAACATCAGTATAATATTTCAAGCACGGCTAATATAAAGAAGAGTACGAAGATAACCTAGATCTTTTGGTTTCTATATCTCAAAACATACAAGAACATTATAATTTGTCTGCAGGAAGAATAATGCTCTTCGCCACCCTTGAGATGGTTGTATGGTTGAGGGGGAGAAATAAATATATTATGTAAAAGGATGTTGTACTCTTTTTCCTTCACTAGAATTTTTTCCCACTGGATTTTTTTTCTAGTAAGGTTTTAACGAGGCACATCCTTGATGGACATCAAGGGGGAGTGTTATGAATAATAAGATTAGTGGATGTCCATATCTATTCCCTTCCCTATAACTCCCACTAAGTAGTGGGGCTTTATTACCTTTGCCTTTTCACTACTTACTTTGTGTCCTATAAATAGGACTTTTGTTATGATGTAATATACACATATGAATGAAATAATACAATATTCTTATCTCCTCTATCTATACTCTCGAGAAATCCTAGTTTATTTCTAACAGGAAATTTGTATTAGAAATAGTACGTTTTATTTTTTAAAAGTCAAAAGTTGATTGTGTTAAGAAATAATTACTAACTTGACCTTTATCTTTTTAATGTTATACAGTATGCTAGCTTTTGTTGACTATGAACACCAATGCTCCACAATATTACAAAATATATATATGCATATATAAGTACGTACCATATTCCAGTGTTACTCCATCTCAAAATATTTTTTCATTTCCATGGCACTTCAGATTCTCAACTTGTTCACTCTTTTCACTATTTTTCTGTTCATGATCATTGCACTAAAAATTAGGAAACATTACAAAAAATCCTTTTCAAGTACTAAAAATATACCCCCAGGGCCATGGAAGCTACCCACAATAGGAAATATTCTGAATCTTGTTACAACAAACCCACCTACAAAATCAAAAGATTTAGCCAAAACATATGGACCCTTGATGCATCTACAACTTGGTGAGGTCTTCTTTGTTGTTGTTTCCTCACCAGAAGTTGCTAGAGAGGTTCTGAAAACCCATGATGTTATCTTTGCATCAAGGCCTCATATTCTAGTCACTGAGATAGCATGTTATGATTCAACAGATATAGCTCTTTCACCTTATGGAGATTACTGGAGACAACTTAGAAAGATTTGTTCTATTGAGCTTTTGAGCTCAAAAAGGGTCAAATCACTTTGGCCAATAAGAGAGAATGAGATTAGTTCTCTGTTAAGAACGATGGCTTCAAATGAAGGATCAGAATTCAATCTTACTCAAGCAGTTGATTCAATGATATATACATTCACTTCAAAGGCAGCATTTGGTAAGAAATATTTGGAACAAGAAGAGTTCTGTTGAAATATGATGCACATTTCTAGAATCTTCTACAATACATGAATATCTTGTAGAATAACTACTTGTAGATCTTTCTAGAATTCTTGAGTAGCTAGTAGAATGAATCATTATTAGACATGTATTAGGAAAATGTCATGAAAATTCTAGAATGCAGTATCTAGAACATACCTTCCACACCTATAAATATGCAAGCATATGTACAATTGTAATCAAGCCTTTGAGATGCAATGTCAATCATATTAAGGCTCCACCACTATTCTCCTCCTACAATAAGTTGATTACATGTTACTAAATACTTCAATACTATCTCTCACACTACTTGCTACAATCTTTCAACTATCAACTAAAATCTTCTAAACTATCCAACTACATCCTAAACTATCACTACTACCCTCAACTACTAACAGTGGTATCAGAGTTGCGTTCGGTCATTCACTGGGCGTAGCAAACTAACTCTTCTTGCCACCAACTATTTGATTAAAACTAGAAAATGGGGTTACTGACTTAAACACAAAAGGAGTACAGGTAGCCATGCGGCTCGACTCTATTTGAGTTCAAACCCAAAACTCAAAATGAGAGAGGAGTTGAAGTAGCCTAACAGCTCAATCCTCTTAAGTTCAAGTCCAACTAATATCGCAAACCTATGGCAAATAAGACTCAGGTTCTGATAGAGCACAAGCGCAGGCGATAAATACAAATGGAGACCTGTGACCTCTGAGGCTCAACTTGAGTACAAGCCATGGAAGACAAATGCAACTACTAAAGCAAGAATGAGTCCCTGTCAAAATTCTACTACAAAAGCGACAAGGTGACTCACAATCAACTTAGAAGTAAGAGTGGTCCCTGTCAAAAATTTACTATAAGATTGACAAGGAGATTCACACGCATCTAAGCAGTTAGAGTGGTCCTTGTTAGAAATCCTTAACAAGACAAACAAGAAAGACCACAAGCGCAACTAATAAACAAAAATGGTCCTCGTCAAAAGTCTTCAACAAGACTAACAAAGAGACCGATGATAAATATTGTGGCAAGAGGTGTGGTAACGTTGAATCAAGGAGAAGGTAATACTCTCCGATATCAATTATGAAATATAAATCTATCAATACAGGAGGAGATAATTTCACAAATCCATAATTGAGTAGCTACAATATATTCTTGGCATTTCTGAAATATGCATCAAGGAGGAGTGTTGAAATATGATGCACATTTCTAGAATCTTCTACAATACATGAATATCTTGTAGAATAACTACTTGTAGATCTTTCTAGAATTCTTGAGTAGCTAGTAGAATGAATCATTATTAGACATGTATTAGGAAAATGTCATGAAAATTCTAGAATGCAGTATCTAGAACATACCTTCCACACCTATAAATATGCAAGCATATGTACAATTGTAATCAAGCCTTTGAGATGCAATGTCAATCATATTAAGGCTCCACCACTATTCTCCTCCTACAATAAGTTGATTACATGTTACTAAATACTTCAATACTATCTCTCACACTACTTGCTACAATCTTTCAACTATCAACTAAAATCTTCTAAACTATCCAACTACATCCTAAACTATCACTACTACCCTCAACTACTAACAAGTTCATATCAGCCGTAAAACAATGTATAAAACTTGCTGGAGGGTTCTATATTGGTGACTTGTTTCCTTCAGCTAAATGGATTCAAAATCTCTCCGGAATGAGGCCTAAGCTTGAGAAGTTAAGCCAAAGATTAGACAGGATACTGGATAATATCATCAATGATCATAGAGAGATAAGGTCAAGAAGAGCTAAAGAAAGTGTGGCCGAAGCAGAGGAAGATTTGATTGATTGTCTCTTGAAATTTGAGAACAGTGATAGCGACATGTATTTTCATTTAACTACGGATAATATCAAGGCTATAATTCTGGTATGCAATTCATGTTTCTGTAGAATGTGAGATAACATGCATTTAACTAATCTTTGTATGCTATTATATCAAGGATATTCCCTACACCCCAATAAAAAATATAGGGGTAAATTCTTGATTACTTTAACCATTTGTTCAAGAGTCTGATCCCTAGATAATGTGTATGGAAATATATACCTTGAGAGATGTCAGTTACCACGAGGAATTAGTGTCAATAGTTGCACGCAGAAGATATCATAGTTTACCACAAATAAAAAAAAAAAAAGAAAAAACTCTTTACTATCTCATGTGTTTTACTATATGAAAGTAATATGTTTTCAATACAGGGAAGTTTGATCTTAGTTTGACATCATAAGTTGGAGATTATTTGTATAGCTGTATAATTTTTTGATATATACTATATAGTTTGAAGTAAGTTAAATGACAAGTTTTTAAATTTTCAGGATGTCTTCACTGCTGGAAGTGATACTGCAGCAACTACCATTATTTGGGCAATGGTTGAGATGATAAAAGATCCAAGAGTTTTGAAGAAAGCACAGGCTGAAGTAAGAGAGGGATTCGATAGAAGAGGAAAGGTCGATGAAGCAGCAATTGATGAGTTCAAATATTTGAAAGCAATAATGAAAGAGTCACTAAGACTACACCCTACTGTTCCTCTCCTTCTTCCAAGGGAATCTGGACAAGTTTGTGAGATTAATGGCTATCACATACCTGTAAAAAGTAGAGTCCTTGTAAATGCTTGGGCCATCGGAAGAGATCCGAAATATTGGACTGACCCAGATAAGTTTTATCCTGAAAGGTTTATGGATAGCTCTATTGATTACAGAGGAACTAATTTTGAGTACATTCCATTTGGTGCTGGAAGGAGAATTTGTCCGGGTATGAATTATGGTATGGCAAATGTTGAACAGGTCCTTGCGCTTTTATTGTATCATTTTGATTGGATGCTTCCCAATGGAATGAAAAATGAGGAATTAGAGTTGAGAGAAGAATTTGGAGCTTCTATGTCAAGAAAAGGTGATCTCTACTTGATTCCCACCACCTCTAATCAGTTGCTTGTAATATAGAATATTGTTATTCTGTATAAGTTGTATTACCTTGAATAATGATCCACTTCTAAGAACTTTTACATTTTCTATCAGTAGCTTCTTTATGCTACTTGTTTAGAGTTAAATGTTATGCTATTTGCAGTTTCTCTTTTCATAATGCTTCATGTTTTATCAATTTCAATGTAGTCTCTTTGCTCGTCAGTTCTACGAAGGCTATACAGAAATAAAAATTATGTAAAACTTACATTAATGTTGAAAGCCGTGACAAATCTTTGGACATAATTTGTTGAAGTATGAACCTGAAAATGTAGAGCCAATTGAATATTAAAAACCATATATTCCCAAAAGATAATATAATCGATCAGACAAGCATAGTCATTTTATTATGTTTCTTTTGGCTTGCATTTGTAAGTATAAAGAAAACCTAGGATCAAATTAATATATACTTTTCTGAATGATATATTAGATGAGTTTAATTTTGATATACTGTAAGTATAAAAAAAAATACATCATTAATGATTAGAGACAAACGTTTTTTATGATCTGAAAATTAAAATTGATCGACGATGTAAGATATCTTGGCATTAACTGTGTCCATAAAAGAAAATACGACTCACCGAAGCACTAGAGACCAGAGCATCTCTTGCATAATTGGTTCTCTCCTTTTTCTTGGTATCATCTTAATGTCTTCTTCAATCTGAGAATCTTGCTTCTCAATGTATGCAAAAACAGCTCTGGAACAAGTGTATCAAAGAGAAAAGTGCAATTTTTAATCTTCCTCAGACGAAAACAAACAATAGGTATAACTCAAAGTATATATTAGCAGCATTATATACACTAAAAAAACAATGAAACTGAACAGAATTTTTTTTCTTCTACATAGTGTACTTACAAAAACATAAGATGTGATTCATTTTACTGCTGCATTTCATCAAACACCTTAAAAGCAGCTTTGGTTCTTTCAAAAATCAAACTCAGAATATAGTTCGTTAGTTACATAAGATTGTTTAAGTTGCTTTTATATAGTAATGAAACGGTGGTGGAGATGAAAAACGGTTGGGTTGAGGCCTTGATGGTGAGGGCGGATGGAGATGGAAGAGAGGAGACAATTGTTTGCGTGGGAGGAAAATGAGGTTTTGCGAGGTTGCTCTGTTTTGGTTAACCGTATTTTGTAGGAAACGTCTGTCTTCATCGTGAAGTAAGATTTTTGAAAGCGGGAAGATTCGGGTTCGAACTTTCATGACGTCTCTGGCATTAGCAATTTCAACATTTTTATCCGTTGATTTAGGATTTGCAGACGTGGAGGTGAAGGCTTTATTGTTCATCATTTTATATAATATTTGCATTAGATTTTTACTTTATTTTATTTAATTCTCTTAGTTTTATTTAATTTTAATCAGTTTTTAGAAAATGGTTTGACTTGTGTTGATTTTTCTCTAACAAGACAATTCTTAAGAGTATTTGTTTCTATTTTGTGTGTGAACAAGTTTACACAGAGTATATGTGAAGTGAAACTATGTCTGTGGAGTTTTGAAAAGTCAATTATGAAAAAAAGAGCTCAACGCTACCTATTTCCGCTCAGGTGCAACCATCGATCTACGGGTTTGGGTTTCCTCCATTTGTTATCCCTCCGTTTATTTTCTATTTGGAGAGAGATAGACACATTAAAAATTAGTGGGACCCATTAAAAAGTGGGTCCCACTAATTTTTAATGTGTCTATCTCTCTCTAAATGGAGAATAAATGGAGGGATAACAAATGAAGGAAACCCAAACTCTCAATCTACATGATTCAGTTATACCTATTGCTTGCCACATCAGCATGCCTAGGTGCCAATTTGGCCACGCCGAGGCATTGTCTGTGTCGAAAAGTCATATTTTGTAAGGGATTATGAGATTTTTCACATTGGGATTGATAAAACCACTATGCTATTTGGCCACGCCGAGGCATTGTCTCTCTCGAAAAGTCATATTTTGTAAGGGATTCAAAGATTTTTCACACTGGGATTGATAAAACCACTATGCTAGGGTTTGTGATTAATATGTTGTTATCGTTTAACTGCCTTTAAATTGATTTGTCGTTCATATTGTGATTTAGAAGTTGAATTTTATGAACACTTTGAGATTAAAAATTCTTGCCTTTGTAATCTAGGAATAGATGCAAATCTTTGAAACCAATTAAGAATTTTATTCATTCATGCATAATTCTAGGCATAAATTCACTAAAAATTATGAATTATTTTACAATTAACAATTCTTTCACAAAGGAATAAGGGCACAAATTTAAATAATTTATAGAATTCGGTAATAATTTGATAATTTGAACAAATAATACCCCACAGTATGTTTGTGTAATTTACAATTTTTTTTTTAAGAATTAGACATTGCCTCAATCTCGTTGTATCAATTAAGAGAAATGTTATTTGAGCATCTCAATTTTGACAATTTTTTTACAACTTTCTCTCTCCTACTCACATTATATTATTTCTCTCTCTCTTTTTTTTTATTGTTTTTATCCAATAAGAATAGAGGAAATGAAAGTTGTCCCAAAATTATTGTTCAAATAACACCTCATTGTTTAATAATATGTTGTCAATACCAATCACGTATTATATATGCTAAATCACTTCATTACACACCACTCAAATGATATGATATAGAAGAATAATTGATTCATATTTTAAACTTTTGTGTAAAAATATTTTACACCGACATAACATGTCTATTAAATTAAATTCATTAGATAAAGTACTAAATTAAGTGGCCGTTATATGCTAGGTTTAATAAATCATATTTAAACAAAACTTTGATAAACTAAATTGAGAAAGATTCAATTGGAGATTCAACCAATGCGATGCTTCTTGTTCTAACACATTGTACAACTAGTATCTATCTTCCAAAATTAGAGCATCAAAACCATCTGAAAATATTACTTTTATTACTTTTCTTTGGGATGCAATCTTTGTTTGTAGTATTTGACCTATATATTGAACATATAAAATATCATTGTTTCAGTAACTTTTTATCTTCTTTCTTTTATGCTTGTTATATTATAATCAACATATAAAATATTTCTCTGGGTACAAATGTTGCACATACATGTCTTTAACATCTAAACTGCCGGCCTAAAGATTCTTTAAGTTATAGGAGTGTTGACATTATACTCTTAAACACATTTTTAACTCATTTTCTCCTATTTGTTGAAATAAATATAACCCATTAAATTATGTGTGGGTTGTGAACCAATGTTATTAGAACCAATGATAAATTGCTCCTAATGGTAAATATATTGGTCCTATTAAGGATATAGATAGAGAATTGATTTATGGCTTGTGCATGCGTATACTAAAAATATCCGATTGGATGAGAAGAATTCACTTTATATAAACTACAGGTTCCCTTACGAAGATTAATCATTGTTTGAAAAATGTATATTAAAAAATATAATCATAATATTTTTGTTGGATGATGCTTATACACTTGCAATATAAAATATGATTAATAGGTATTTACCCCTGTAAAGTAGACGTGTTTTGCTTTACACTCTGTAAAACAATTCTTTAAGTTTTCCTCCTTGCAAAATATATTATTTGGTTTTCCCCCTTGGATGCACTTTTAAATCGGTTGTTTTATTCAACCGATTTAAAAAGTTCTGTTTTTTCGGTTATTCTGTTCAACCGATTTAAAAAGTGCAAATTCTTTGCACCCAAGGGGGAAAACCAAAAAAGTGCAAGGGGAGAAACTTAAAAAAAATTTTTACCAAGGTAAAGCAAAACACGTCTACTTTGCAAGAGGTAAAGACTTATTAACTCTATAAAATACTAGGAAACACTTGTTCAAAAAAATACTAGGAAACACTTATTTCAATGATCCAAATTATGTCTATATATATGTGTACAAAGAATGATGTTCTTCACCAAAACTATTAAAATTAAAAAGAAACTTGCTCATCTAACTCCCCTGTTTCTTTTTCTATCTGCATATGGATCTTCAAGCAATTTACCCTTTGACCCTTTTTTCCATTTTCTTCTTCTCAATCATTGTGACACTAAAACTAAAGAAGAAAATCAAGAAAGTGGACTCAATTCCAAATATACCCCCAGGGCCATGGAAGCTACCTATCATAGGAAACATAGCTAATCTTATTGGCTCTCCACCACATAGAAAATTAAGAGATTTGGCAAAAAAATATGGACCTTTAATGCATCTTCAACTTGGTGAAGTCTTTTTTGTTATTGTTTCCTCAGCAGAATATGCTAAGGAAATAATGAAAACACATGATGTTATATTTGCATCAAGGTCTCGTACGCTAACAACAGAAATAGTCTTTTATGATTCAACCGATATAGCTGCTGCGCCTTATGGTGAATATTGGAGACAACTTCGAAAGATTTGTACCGTAGAACTTTTAAGTATAAAACGCGTTCAATCATTTTGGCCAATAAGGGAACAAGAGATGAATAATCTCATCAAAAGGATTGCTTCCGAAGAAGGAAGAGTCATCAATCTTTCTCAACAAATTGTGTCAATGATGTTTTCATTCACTTCAAGGGCTGCATTTGGCAAAATATACAACGAACAAGACGAGTTTGTTTCGGCAGTAAGAGAAATATTGCTGCTAGCAGGTGGTTTCTACATTGGAGACTTATATCCTTCGGCGAAATGGCTTCAAAACGTCACTGGAATGAGGCCTAAGCTTGAGAAATTGCATCAAAAAGTTGATGGAATACTTGATATGATCATCAAAGATCATAAAGAGACAAAGTTAACTAAAAATGGTTTAGTTGAAGGAAAGGAAGATTTGATTGATGTTCTCTTGAAATTCGAGGATGGTAACAACAATGATCAGGAATTTTCCTTAACTAAAAGAAATATCAAGGCTGTACTCTTTGTAAGCATATTTACTTTCTTCCAAAATCATATGCTTATGAATAATTTTATTTATGCAGGTATGGATTGACTTATTTAAATTTATCTACTGATATAAACATTTGTGAGATTTTTTGTAAGAACTTATAAAAATAACTTATGATATGTTCATAAGTTGTTTTCAGCATATTCTCACAAACTCTCTAGAATAGCTAATTAAAAAAAAACTTAAGACTTATATAAAAACAATTTATTTAATTTTTTTTATGGAAATAACTTATAGGTAAACACTTATAAACATTTATGCTATACGTTTTTTTTTTCCACTACCAGTATCCGGCCTACTAGAATGCCTAATCTGGTTCGGGGATCTGTTTTGTCATTAAGTTGTTCCAGCCCCTTCCGATCGCAATTGCGAGGGATCGAATTGTGGTCCTCTCTACTAAGTCCAATGTCAATCACCACTGGACTAACTAATGATTGATTATGCAATAAGTTTTTAAAGTGGTTTCATGTGGTATACATATATTTGAAATATATGCATGAATTTAACTTGATGTGATTTTTTTATCTCTTTCATTCCAGGATATCTTCACAGGTGGAAGTGACACAGCAGCAACTACAATTAACTGGGCAATGGCTGAGATGGTGAAGGATCAAAGAGTATTGAAGAAAGCACAAATTGAAGTGAGAGTGATATTCAAAAAAAGAGGAAAAGTTGATGAAACATGCATTGATGAATTAAAATACTTAAAAGCAATAATCAAAGAAGTCCTAAGAATGCACCCTCCTGGTCCCCTTTTAATTCCAAGGGAGTGTGGACAAGATTGTGAGATTAATGGATATCACATACCAATCAAAAGTAAGGTAATAATCAACGCTTGGGCGATTGGAATGGACCCAAAATATTGGACCGAGCCAGAGAAGTTTTATCCTGAAAGGTTTATTGATAGTTCTATTGATTTTAAAGGAACGAATTTTGAGTACATTCCATTTGGCGCTGGAAGGAGAATTTGTCCGGGTATGAATTATGGTTTGGCAAATGTTGAATTAGCACTTGCTATGTTATTGTGTCACTTTGATTGGAGACTTCCAAATGGAATGAAAAGTGAGGATTTGGATATGACTGAGCTATTTGGTGCATCTGTTATAAGAAAAGATGACTTGTACTTGATTCCAAGCACTTATACTTTATTGGAGTAGTGCTGAAAAATGATAAGTTTCCATTGCACACAAAATAGTGCTTTTATAATTATCTCTGTATGGTTTATTTGAATTTTTTTTAATAGAAATCAAAACAAATGTTGTGATATATGTTACATACAGTATATAAAATTTTAACAATGTTAGTTTATAAAACTTTCTTTTATCAAATATAACAATATCCATCAATTGGACAAACAACTAAATTTCTTCGAAAAACTCAATATATACCTTGATTTTGATTTAATAGTTAAAGTTTACCTAATGTATACCAGAAAAATTTGCGCCCCTAAATTTTTTGGTCTCGGAGGGTCTCTTATCTCAAATATGCCCTCCAACTGATTTGCAACCTGATGGAAACAGCAGTGTGCAGAAGAACCAGCTTAATAGTCTAAATTATGCAGTCATAGGATATCTGGTTGTGCTACATGCGATGCGATCTTCCGACCTAAGCTAAATGAACGT
The DNA here is from genome assembly GCA_954870985.1 of Trifolium fragiferum. Taxonomy (NCBI): domain Eukaryota; kingdom Viridiplantae; phylum Streptophyta; class Magnoliopsida; order Fabales; family Fabaceae; genus Trifolium; species Trifolium fragiferum. Next base: position 9,586,964 of record OX940794.1, read on the forward strand.
GAGATTTGAGATACTGACATGGAAACATAACTAGACTAATAATGCATCAAAGTTCCGTTTAACAGTTAACACAGTTGTCACTGCTGCAAATCGACGGCCTGAGAAGTGTTACATTGTCACACTGCCTGCCTGCACTAAGAGCTGGATAACCAGCAGTGCACCAGTCAGATGAACATAGACAGATTTCAATGCTGTGAAACCTAAACTCCGGCAAGCATAAATTTGGACTGCAACACCATAGTACACTGCACAATCCCTGCAAAAAAGAAGGAAAACTTGTACAAACCAGAGCTCTAGCAGATCATGCACACAGGTTGCCAAGCGTGAGTTGAGCCTAACAAATTAGTGTTTAACCGACCCTACTCGCTCCCAAACCAATTTCAATATTTACAGGTTGTCTACAACTTTAAAATCATGCATGGACACGGCAGAACTTTGTAGTGGCGGGTGGGTGCCATGTAACTCCTCAACTATTTTATATAAATTCTACTCGCCATATCATTTCATATAGTTTGCATTTGTCAAAGTGGATTGCGAATGTTTTTGTGAACATGAAGTTTGTAGTTATAGTTCTTATGCAACTATTTTTCGGACCAACGCGTATGAGATAATATTCAAACAAAAATAACCATTGCACTTGTAATATTCAAACAATCATTACATAACATTGTTGTCCATAAATCAAACGATTTCGTGAACATAATTTCACTTTCATTTAACATATGTGGAGTAGGTTAAGGATGGTAAGTGATAGGAATAAGGTATAAATCATCTTTTCGAGCAACCGCTGATCCAAAAGTTTCACTCATGTCCAAATCTTCATTTTTCAATCCATTGGGAAGTTTCCAATCAAAATGATACATCAACAGTGCAAGTGGATACTCAACATTTACCATACCAAATGTGATTCCCGGACACATTCTTCTACCAGCACCAAATGGAACAAACTCAAAATTATTACCCTTATAGTCCACACAACTTTCGATAAACCTTTCAGGATAAAACCTCTCTGAGTCAACCCAATAATTTGGATCTCTTCCAATAGCCCAAGCATTCACTATCACTTTGCTTTTAAAAGGTATATCATATCCATTTATCTTGCATTCTTGTCCACATTCTCTTGGAAGCAAAAATGTAGCAGGCGGATGCAATCTCAATGTCTCTTTCACAACATATTTTAAATATTTTAATTTCTCAATGTCACTTTCATTGGGTTTTCTTTCTTTTTCAAAAACCTCTCTTACCTCAGCTTGAACCTTCTCCATTATTTTTGGATTTTTTATCATCTCTGCCATTGCCCATGTTATGGTTGTAGCTGATGTCTCACTTCCACCCCCATATATATCCTTCAAAATGAAGTGATTTAGTTAGTTAAATTGATTGTAAAAGCATTCCTACCAATATAAGACTAAATTATTAAGTATAATTGGTTAAATATATCTTTAGTACGTTTTATTTTGTTCGATAAATTACAAATTTTCATGCTTTTTGTTTCAAACGAGAGATTAAAAACAAGTTCTATAATTTGTAGGAATTAAAAAATGGATGATACATTTTAAAAATTTAAAGTACCTATTTGAAACAAAAAAAACAACTTAAAGGACCTATCTGATACAAACAGAAAACTTAAAAGACATATATGCATTTTATATTATTATGTTTGTGTTGAAGAATGATTAATATACTTACTAAGATCACAGCCTTGACACTATTATCACTCAAAGAATCCTGCTTCAATAGCACATCTACAAGATATTCCTCCACTTCATCACCATGATCTTCATTAGCCCTTAATTTATTAACCTCCCTATGCTCATCAATAATGTTTTGCATAATCAAATCAGCTTCTTTGTGTAACTTTTCAAGCTTAGGCTTCAATCCAGATATATGTTGAAGCCATTTATAAGAAGGGTACAAATCTCCCAAATCAAAGCCTCCAGCTATCTTAATAGCTTCCCTTACCAATGATATGAATTTCTGATTTTCCTTGCACTTTTTTCCAAAAGCTGTCCTAGAAGTGATTGTAGAAATTGTTGAAAACACTTCTTTGGTAAAATTAATTTGTGATCCTTCTTTTGAAGCAATCCTTTTTATTAGATTATTTACCTCTTCACTTCTAATTGGTTGAAAAGAATGGACACGTTTTGAACTTAATAGTTCCAAAGTACAAATTTTTCTAAGTTGTCTCCAATAATCACCATAAGGTGCAAAAGCCAAACCAAGAGAGTTATAACCCAATATCTTTGAAGCTTGAATATGAGCCCTTGATGCAAAGGTAAGATCATGGTTTTTCATCACTTCTTTTGCATATTCTGGTGATGAAACTACAATTGTTGAAACTTCACCAAGCTTTAGATGCATTAAAGGTCCATATTTTGTTGATAAGTCTCTTAGCTTATGATGGGGAAGTGCACCTATAAGGTTGTGTATATTTCCTATAATAGGTAACTTCCATGGACCTGGTGGTAAATTTGGAGTTGAGTTAGATTTCTTAGTCACTATTTTTTTTGCTATAAACACAAAAATTAAAAGGGAGAAAATGGATGTAATGTAAAGGTTCTGAAGCTCCATTTTGGAAACAGAACTATGGCTTTATTGTTTTATGATTAAACTCTGTTCCTACATTCTAATATATAGAATGTAGAAATTTCATAATTTGTTATCATATTATTGCGAATTGGATTTAATACTGTAATAATTCCACACAGTAATACATTGTTTTTGATCTGAACCGTCTGATTTGATTTTAACGGTCATGATTGATTTAATTAAAAAACACAATTTTTAAGTAAAACCATCTGATATATATTTAACGGGTGAGATTAAAAACTGCTGTGAAAATACAACCGTAGCAAATTGTGGTCCATATTATTGGTAGTGGATTTCGTTGAAAAAACATGTTTGGTGTATTAGTAATAATAATTTAAATTTCTCCTCCATATATCTTTCATTGGGATTTTTCTTTGTCAAATAAATATCCTCCACTCCATATCTCTTTTCTCTTTTCTTATCTTCTCCATTATTCTTAGATTTTTAATATTATCTCGGTCATATCCTTCTAGATAAGGACATTTACTTTTTTTAAATGATATGAAAAGCAGCCATCAAAATACACAAAAGACTATATTATTTGACCCGAGTCGGTAATGCGCCGTAGAATGGCGGCTGGTTCTTAATATGTGTACTTTCACCGTTCTAAAAAATTGAGTTAGTTTGACTAAGTGTACTATTTATATATTTTGTTTTGATTTTATTTTTTTACTAATAAATAAAAATAGATATTAGTATATAAGATTTTGTTGAATTCATCTTAATGAGTAATTTCAAAATATCAAATTTTTATAATTTTTACTATTATACAATTAAAAATATTAATTCTCAAAATTATATATTAATATACGTACAACAGTCAATGAGAGTGTGTGTGCATGAATTAGGTAGAATGTGTGTACCTTGAGAGTGAGTGTATGAAAAGAGAGAGATTTTGACTCGGAGATAGAAAGCACCTGAAGACAAACAACTCAACTAGGGCCCCAAAGAGGCCGACAAATTAGCCCTACCACACCCTATCAGAGCCAACATAACAGAGGTTACAAGAAGAACATGAGCTAGTACGATTTTTACCTAAAAACCATTTTCATGAGAAGTTTCATCCTATTTACCAACTTCTCGGCCAATAAAGACCCACCCACTAAGATAAATCCATTCTAAGAAATCCAAATAGCTAGACCACACAACAACATACCATACTAAAATCAATCTGAAACACACCCGTACCTAAGGGTAACAAACTCTCTGCCTATAACCAGCTTGAAATATGATACCAAATCGGAGAAATCCGATCACATGTGAAGTAAACGTTGTTTAAAAATTAGTTGTCTACATACAAATTTATACATGTGAAGTAAAAGTTGTTTAAAAATTAGTTGTCGACACAACATACAAATTTATTTATGTTGTCGACAAAACATACAAATTTATTTATGTTGCTTGTTTTCATTGATTTGCTTGATAATTAAAATGTTTCTTCTAAGATGTAATGTTTGTTTTTAGTGCATGACTTATATCTTCTTCATCTATTCTAATTAAACAAAGTACAAGACAAGCTGCCGTATATGTGAGGTTTTAATATAAACATATTTTGTTTTTAAAGCTTTTGGTTAACCAGAATGAAAAAGATTCATCCAAGGTGATGTATCCTTCTTGTTCTATTATTTGAGAATATTTCTCTTCCAAAATAAGAGCAACAAAACCATCTGAAAGTATTATTAATAAAATACAGAGCAAACTTCATGGTTTGAAATAACTGCCGGATAAAAGAGTTTGAAATTATGAGAACGGCTGATATAATGTTCCTTTAATATTTATATATACGAAAACAGCATACAAATGGATAATAGAAGAACATACAACTAGGCTCACCAAAAATAAAGAAATTGCCCACCAAAAAATAAAGAAGTACTAGAAAGCTAATAATCAAAACAAGGTAAAAACACAAACAATCGGAAAAAACAAAAGATCAACAGTGTTGACTCAATTCGCGGTAACGGATCCTGATTTAAAACCTTGATCAAGACCAAAAAGTACCCAAGGAAAAAGTAAAAGAGACACACCAATTCCTAAAAACAAAGCATTTTCTCCTATTTGTTGAAATTTAAATAGAACACAATTTTTAACACATTTTTTGTTGTGGACTCATAGTACCTAAATTTTTTTTAATGCTCCAAGTTATGTCTATATATGTGTACAAAGAATTGATGTTCTTCACATAACTAGTTAAAATCAAGAAACTTGTTCATCTAATTCCCCTGTTTCATTATTATTTGCATATGGATCTTCAATCAATTTACCCTTTCACCCTCTTTTCCATTTTCTTCTCCGTAATATTGTGACACTAAAACTAAAGAAGAAAATCAAGAAAGTAGACTCAATTCCAAATATACTCCCTCGACCATGGAAGTTACTACTAAGAAATAAGTATGAGTCTAAATCATTCTTACAAAATCGGTTTGTAAGGTGATGATTGTCACTTGCTTATAAAGACTTATCCAGAACATCACATATTGGATATAAATGGTGGATGACCTGATCGGAAACCCGTTATCAGGCGGCCCAGCGGATCTTGGAGAGACTCTTGTACCATATGAAATAACCGATTATCCCAAATGATTAAGCTATTAGGATAAAGTCACATCAATAATTTTATATTATTTCTAACAGTTACCAATCATAAGAAACATAGTGAATCATATTGGCCCTCTACCACATAGAAAATTAAGAGATTTGGGAAAATAATTATGGACCATTAATGGATCTTCAACTTGGTTAAATTTTCTTTATTATTGTTTCCTCAGCAGAATATGCTAAGAAAAGGAAAATGATGTGTGGTACGAGACGAGAGGAGACGAACTAATCACATCATTTAATTTTTCACAGCTACTCCGTGTTGATTTTGTATGTTTTCCAGCTTTTTGATTGGACAACTTATTTCTTCGTGCGTTTCCTACGAAAATTCTATCGAACCAAATAGTAATACTCGCTAAGAAAATAATGAAAACACATGATGTTATATTTGCATCAAGGCCTCATACATACTCTAAGCTCAGAGATAAATAACTAGTATGTACACCCTTGAGATGAATAACTTAGTGTATCGGGTTCAAGCATCAATATCTGCATATAAAATGTAATATTAAGTTAAACTTAATCATACTTTTTGTATAAAAAAAGTTAATCATCATACTTTATGCATTACAATATAATTATAAATTCATCACAAATTATTTTTTATTCCTAAAAAAGTAATTCCACACATCATGCACACATTGCATGTTTTCTTTTATTCATACAAGAAATATAAAGCACATAAATTCTTCATTTATATCTTTCCAAGCAATTGCACTTCTCTTTTGGCATTCTATTATAGCAACTTCCCTAGAGATACTGTATTGCTTCATATAGCAATCCAACAATGAGCATTGAGCATACATGTCCTCTTTTATGTTCAAACTGTCCAACAAGAAGCAATTCATGCAAGTATTTATATCTTTGTGAAATAAAATAAATAGTATGGAAAAATTATGGCTTCAAATTGCGGTCCGCGTCTGTAATTGTGGTCGCAGTGGAATCAACAACTGCATCAAATGATTTCAGATATATTTGTTTAAATATTTTTATCAAAAATTAAAATTTCAGAACCTCAAATATCAAAATTTTTCACGCCACATCACATGTTGCAACAATCACAATGCCCGCAGCCACAATTGCATTTGCGACAGACCGCCACAATGTACGTCGCAGCAACCACAATTACAACGCCCGCAGCCATAGCTTTATCTGCGACTGCAACCACAATTTAATATATGGGAATAATTATTAAGTACCTCACTGGAGACAATTTCATCCATTAATCTGCAAAGATTAGCAGCGGCATTAACAATTTTTGGCTCATTTGATATCCAATTGAAGGCGTTCTCTGTGGCTGTATCTCCCATACCAATGTAAGAAGTTAATATCAGCAAAGTGTAACAACTTGATTTTGTTGCTATGCTCATGCACTCTTCTGTTGTTGGTATACAGTTTTGATTCAGCTATCTGGCCTCAGTCATATATGCTTGGACTGACTTTTTGAACTGCCATTGTTAGCAGACAAATATAATTAACTTAAGTAAATTCGACCATTTATTTGTTGTTAATGTAAGTTGGTAATTTGTGTGCTGATCTTTAGTTTGTTAAAATATAAAAAGAATCTTTAACTATAAAAAAGAAATCTAAGGGTCTGTTTGTTGTTAATTTTTTATCTTTAATACGAGTTTTGGTTAAAAACAAACTTGTCGCTCATGCTCTGCTCCTACTAAGTAATTAGAGAAGGCACATTTCATTCTTCTTTTTTTGTAGTAGGTAAGGGTATAGATCCTTCCTTCTTTGATCATTTCTTGCTCTATTTCTTCAAAAACTATTCTTCTTATGAAGAATGATTTATAAAGAATTTTCATGTAATCTGAAAGATCGTCTATATACGATGCTAATATCCCATCTGAAAATAGAGGAAAAAAGAAGCATTTTTAACAAGATGCGTCTAATTATATAGAATACACCTTAAAAAATAGTTCAAATGAGGACCTTACTATTTTTATTTTTAGTAAAAATTGAATTTTATAATAAAATAATTAAAAGGGAGAATAAATATCATATTTTATTAAAATTTATTAAAAAAAGAAAAATGATGGAAACATATGTATCCATGTGAGGTGTTTGTCAACCTTTCAATTGCCATGGTAAAAAGTTCAAGTTTATCGATTGTTCCGAATGCATCATATGCAGTGCCGGCCCTGAGGCAGGGCAAGCAGCCCACAGCCACAGCCTAGGGCCTCAAAATTAATAGGGCCTCAATTCATATATATCATCAATGACTATTATGAGGCTGATTACTTTATTCATCATTTTTCTTGCTTGAGAATATTTGGAAATAAAAAAAATGCTCCACTGAGAGACAACGAAAACACGAAGAAAATAAAACAAAAGAAAATATATTATATGTTAAACTCACTTATTTAGATTAAAAAGAATAAAAAAAATGCACAAAGGTGATTTTGATTTTTTTTATTTTTAAAAAAAAGCTAAACCCACATTTTTTTTTTTTATATAAAAGTAGAAGAATCAAACTTAAAAAGAATGTGAAATTAATTTATCTCTATATTTTAATAGTGTATGGTACATAATCAATGATAGCAAGCAAACTTTGACAGCAAACAAAATTGCCTCTCAAGCAAAACGACAACGAGCAGTTGACTAATTTTTTAACATGACGAATTAGTTTGCTTTCTTTTTTTTTTTTTTTTACATAATTAATTTGCTTTCTGTACTTGTGTATAAATTATTTGCATTGACTTTTATTTTGTTTATTATAAATGGGTAATAAATTGGCTATTTTATTACTAACTTCATTTTAAATTATAAATCATTTAGCAACCTCAAAAACTTAAGAAATGTTATTGTTAATTTTGTGTGAGAAAGAAAAAACAAATTAAAAAAATCAGATGAAAATAAAATAAAAAATAGAAATTGTTAAGCTAGAAAAAATAAGATTAATATTTTATTAAAATTACAAAATAATTTATAATTTAAAATAATTGACTTATAATTTGAAAAGGAGGCAATAATTTAATCAAAGGTTATTGCAAAAATTGTAAAGTCCACATCAGCAATATATATTTTAAAAATAGGTTTTTAAAATGTTGTTTTAAATTGTCACCACATAGTTATGGCTTTTTTTTTTTTAATTTTTAAAGACACATACTTATGACTTATGAATTATAAAATACTAATTATTCCGGGTATTCCAATATAAAATAAGAGCAACTATAAGGAAGCAATTAGTCATGATATAAAAAAATTACTAATTGCAGAGATTCCAAAATACAATACAACAAAATACTGAGTCCCAAAAAAAAAACTACAACAAAATACAATACAAGCAACAAAGGAACTATAAAAAAACACTAATTGCAGATCACTTAAAAAGTATGAATTGCGATTCATTTGCTGAAAAATAAGGAACTGAACATGACAATTTCAGTTGTACTGTATTTAATTTTAAAATTGTTCTTGAGATTAGACAAACTTAGACCAAGGGACTAGACAAAAACCTAAATTATTGTCCCTCACTGAATAACGGTACAATTTTTTGTCGTCTGCACAAGTTGTCTAAAACACCAAAATAACCTTTTGTCCACCAAACATCATACAAAGACAAAATTTGTTCAACACATTAAATTTTGTCTTGTGTTGTTCTGTCTTATATTGTCTTGTACTATTCAGTCCAGTCCTTATATTTAACGGATCAAACGGATCCAATATTTCTATATATATATATATGTGTATAAAGGATAAATGTTCTTCATCACTAAACTAGAAAAAGAAAAACTTGTTCCACACAACAAATGGATCTTCAAACAATTTACCCTTTCACCATTTTGTCCATTTTCCTCATCTCAATCATTGTGACACTAAAAATAAAGAAGAAAAACACAAAAAGTGACTCAATCCCAGGGCCATGGAAGCTACCTATCATAGGAAACATAGCCAATCTTATTGGCTCTCCACCACATAGAAAATTAAGAGATTTAGCAAAAAAATATGGACCTTTAATGCATCTTCAACTTGGTGAACTCTTTGTTGTTGTTGTTTCCTCAGCAGAATATGCTAAGGAAATAATGAAAACACATGATCTTATATTTGCATCAAGGCCTCTTACACTAACCTCGGATATAATTTTTTATGAATCAACCGATATAGTTTTTTCACCTTATGGCGAATATTGGAGACAACTTAAAAAGTTTTGTACTGTTGAACTTTTAAGTATAAAACGTGTTCAATCTTTTCGGCCAATAAGAGAGCAAGAAATGAATAATCTCATAAAAAATATTGCTTCCGAAGAAGGAAGAGTTGTAAATCTTTCTCAACAAGTTGTATCATTGATGTTTTCATTCACTTCAAGGGCAGTTTTCGGAAAAAAATACATTGAGCAAGATGAGTTCATATCGGAAGTAAGAGAAGTGCAGCAGCTAGCCAGTGGTTTCTACATTGGAGACTTGTTTCCTTCGGCGAAATGGCTTCAAAACCTTACTGGAATGAGGTCTAAGCTTGAGAAGGTGCATCAAAATATTGATAGAATACTTGAGATCATTATCGATGATCATAAAGAAACTAAATCAAGAACTAAAGATTGTTTAGCTGAAGGAGATCAGGAAGATTTGATTGATGTTCTCTTGAAATTTGAAGAGGGTAGCAGCTGCCATCAGGAACTTTCATTAACTAAAAGAAATATCAAGGCTATACTCTTTGTAAGCATATTTACTTTCTTCCAAAATCATATGCATGTGAATAATAATGTTTTTGCAGAGGTCTGTATGGATTGACTTATTTTAACTTATCCAGTGATATATAGTTTATGATATTGTCATAAATTTTTTCACCATTTTCCACAAGCTCTTTACAATAACTAATGAAAATAGCTTAAAGCTTATATGAGAATAACTGATACTTTAACACTTATATGATATGATAAGCATGAGCAAAATTTAACTTGTTATATATATAAACCATGGCTCTCCCTATTCCTTTTACGAGTGGGATATTCCCTCTACTTTATGCTGGAATCGACAGAGTTTGTTGGGGTGTCGCATTGGGTCCCGATGGGATAGGTAGATTGGAGATCCTCTTGTTGCTTTGTAGTATTTGTGGTTGATCCTTGTCTCTCTCTTCATGAGGGGTATTTTTCTTCTCGTTGTGGCTTTTTCGAGGAGTTCTAGTTTGTTGGGCGTTTTTTTGTAGGTTTATTTGTCTGTTTGTTTTTATGTTTTACCTTAGAGATTGTTGAATTCAAGTGGAATGTACTTCTGGTAGCTCCTTATTGTTTTGAACCTTCTATTGTACTCTTCGATCAATTTAACTTGATATGTTTTTTTCCCATCATTTAAGGATATCTTCACAGGTGGAAGTGACACAGCAGCAACTACAATAAACTGGACAATGGCTGAGATGATGAAGGATCAAAGAGTATTGAAGAAAGCACAAACTGAAGTGAGAACGATATTCGAAAAGACAGGAAAAGTTGATGAAACATGCATTGATGAATTAAAATACTTAAAGGCAATTATCAAAGAGGTTTTAAGAATTCACCCTCCAGCTCCTCTTTTAATTCCAAGGGAGTGTGGACAAGCTTGTGAAGTTAACGGCTATCACATACCAATAAAAAGTAAGGTAATAATCAACGCTTGGGCGATTGGAATGGATCCAAAATATTGGACTGAGCCAGAGAGATTTTATCCTGAAAGGTTTATTGATTGTTCTGTTGATTACAAAGGAACTAATTTTGAGTACATTCCGTTTGGTGCTGGAAGGAGAATTTGTCCAGGCATAAACTATGGAATGGCAAATGTGGAATTGGCTCTGGCTTTGTTATTGTGTCATTTTGATTGGAAGCTTCCAAATGAAATGAAAAGTGAGGATTTGGATATGACTGAGTTATTTGGAGCATCTGTTATAAGAAAAGATGACTTGTACTTGATTCCAAGCACTTATCCATCATTGAAGTGGTAATAAAAAGTGAAGCTTCAACAAGAAAGAAACCAGACAATAATTCTAACAAATCAAGATGTACATTTGCAATGGTCTATTAATTTGTAGTTTATATACGTAATATCGATATTATGAAATAAATTAAACTCGTGAATATTTTCAAGCTACCAACATTAATTTAGCATTTTCTATTAAAAAAAGTTCTATTTGCCTTGTATCCATTGCGTATTATATGTTTATATTCCCGGTGCAAATTCTTTTGCTATCCCTATCGGGCTTATGAAATATTCGTGTTAAACTATGATTTAAGCTAAAGTTAGTGAACTAATTGATGATGATACTTGAGCTTGGAAGAAGGACCTGGTTTGTAGCATTTTTACAAGGTATGAAGCCCTACAAGTCTTAAGTACTCCACTCTCTTGGAGCCTTCAGTTGATAAGCTCATATGGCAATGCGAAAAACAGATGGTTCTTAATTATTCGGTTTGGTCGGCTTATCATGTGTCTAATAATTGTGTTAAAAACTTTCTTTGGAGGCTTGCAAAATTCATCTTGCCCACTAGAGCACGATTGGAACAAAAAGGAATTGATCTTGATCCATGCTGCCGATCATTTGTTTATGCACTGCCCTCTATATCAAGCTCATGTGGTTCTTCTCTCCTTTGGGAATTCAAACTGCTGATCAGATGGATATTTTTTATCATGGATTTCTCTTTAGTTTACAAAACTTGAATGTGAAGTTCAATACAAATATGTTTGTTCCAACTGAGATTGTTGCTAATGTTCTTAGATTTGTTGATTATTTTAACAAAGCTAACCCAAAGATATCTAGCAATGTTGATAGAAATACATTAGAGGGTAAATGGGAACCTCCATCTGTTGGCGAGCTATAAAGATGAATGTTGATGTTGGCTTCTTTAATGATGGTAAAGACTTGTTGAGGTATGCTGATTCGAGACCATATAGGACAGCCTCTGTTTTGCAACATCTAAGTCTGAGGAAATCCAAAATTCTCCAACATTGGCTAAAGCAATTGGTCGAAGTTGGTGTCTTAATCGACCTAAATTGGTGTCAGAGTCCGTGCTTCATAGCTAAATAATATTGACACACGTTTTAAATCAAACGGTCAAGGTGTGAAATAGTGTGAAAACTATAGCAAATTTTGTTCAATTATGTAGGTAGTTGGAAGAAAATTATGTGATCAATTCACAACCCTCTAATAGCAATAAGTCAATGATCCATGATTCACACAAGATTTATCGTAACTGTTCGGATTGAGCATCCAATTACACGTCACCTATATAAAAGGATCCTACCCCATATCATAAGGTATGGTCTCTATTCTGATAAAACCCATTGGCTCTCTTAACAACTTCATTAATTTGAGCGTTGAAGTTCTTACAAATATATTATTTCTTTTGTCTTAAAAAGATTAAGTCAATTGACTGTTGTACGTATACTAATATATAATTTTGACGATTAATATTTTTAATTGTATAATAGTAAAAATTATAAAAATTTAATATTTTGAAATTATTCATTAAGATGAATTCAACAAGATCTTATATACTAATATTTATTTTTATTTATTAGTAAAAAAATAAAATCAAAACAAGATATATAAATAATACAATTAGAGCATGATTATCGATCGTTTGTTTAATGTGCAGCAACGTTCTTTGTCAGTGAACATCAATATTTAAGACTTTTATGAACGTTTCTCTGTTTAGCAACGCACCTCAAGTGCCACCTGTGTACGTTTTTGTTTTTTTCCAAACAATTGAAATGCTTGCTTTTTAATTATAAGGGATTTAATGCTTTTTAAGGTGGACTTTGAAAAGGCTTATGATTCGGTTGACTGGGGATACTTGGATGAGGTTATGGGGAAAATGTCCTTTCCGGTGTTATGGAGAAAGTGGATTAAGGAGTGTGTGAGTACGGCTACGGCGTCTATCCTTGTTAACGGGAGCCCAACGGAGGAATTTCCTTTTGAGCGGGGGCTTAGACAAGGGGATCCTCTATCCCCGTTCCTTTTTCTTTTAGTAGCCGAGGGACTGAATGTGTTGATGGATGGTCTCGCGAAATCTTTTCTCGGGCTATAGGGTTGGAGGGCAGGGCGAGGTAACGATTTCTCACCTTCAGTTTGCCGATGATACTTTGTTATTGGGGGCAAAAAGTTGGGCGAATGTCCGAGTTCTCCGTGTTGTTCTTGTGTTGTTTGAAACCATGTCGGGCCTGAAAGTTAATTTTAATAAAAGCATGTTGGTCGGGGTTAATATCTCAGATTCCTGGTTAGGTGAAGCCACTTCTGTTCTGGGCTGTAGAGTGGGTAGTATACCCTTTCTTTATTTGGGTCTTCCTATTGGGGGTAATCCTAGACGTCTGACTTTTTGGGATCCGGTGCTAACTCGGTTAAAGAATAGATTGTCTGGGTGAAAGAGTCGTTTCCTTTCGTTTGGTGGTCGTCTGGTTCTGCTTAAGTCTGTCTTGACATCTCTTCCTGTCTATGCGCTTTCCTTCTTCAAAGCTCCCTCAGGTATCATTTCTTCTATCGAATCTCTTTTAATTAAATTTTTTTTGGGGGGGGGGGGGGGGATTTGAGGATTCTTGGAAAATCTCTTGGGTTACTTGGTCGTCTATTTGTTTACGAAAGGAGTATGGAGGGCTGGGGGTCAGAAAGTTGAGGGAGTTTAATTTGGCTCTTTTAGCTAAATGGTGTTGGAGGTTGTTAGTGGATAGAGAGGGTTTGTGGTTTAGAGTGTTGGTTGCCCGTTACGGGATGGAGGGAGGCCGACTCAAAGATGGTGGGCGTCGAGGATCTGTGTGGTGGAGGGAGATAGCGAGTATTATGGAGGGTGGGGAGTTAGGGGGCGGTTGGTTTGGGGACCATGTTTCGAGGAGGGTGAGGGACGGGACAGATACCTTTTTCTGGACTGATCCCTGGGCGGATGGGGTTCCTTTGTGTGAGCGGTTTGGACGCCTTTTTGATCTGGCAGAGACTAAACTGCGTACGGTGGCGGAGATGTCCTCGTTAGGGTGGGGAGCAGAGGGGGAGGCGTGGGTGTGGCGGAGGCAGTTGCGGGGGTGGGAGGAGGAGGAGCTGAGGGAGTGTCAGTCGTTATTACTCACCATTTCTTTGCAGGATGGGTCTTCAGATAGGTGGCAGTGGCAGCCTGATCCTGACAGGGGCTACACTGTTCGGGGAGCGTATCAACTTTTGACTTCCCAGGGTTTAGTTTCCATGGATGCTGCGTCTCATCTTATTTGGCACCCTCAGGTTCCGGTGAAGGTTTCCATCTTGGCGTGGCGTCTTTTGCGTGACAGGTTGCCCACGAAAACCAACCTGGTCACTAGAGGCATATTATCCTCCGCAGCTCAGTCATGTGTGGCGGGATGTGGCGAGGCAGAGTCAGCTCACCACTTATTCATCTCCTGTGATACTTTTGGTGCTCTGTGGGGTCTGGTGAGGGCGTGGATTGGCATCCCAGCGATTGAGTTCACATCATTACGTCATCACTTTGTTCAGTTTACTTCTTCAGCAGGTGGTTCTCGGGCACGTCGTTCTTTTCCTCAGCTCATCTGGCTTGCTTGCGTGTGGGTTGTTTGGACGGAGAGGAATCACAGGCTTTTTCGAGGTTCAGTTAGTACTACTTCTCATATGATGGACAGGATCAAGCTCTTATCTTTTCGGTGGTTGGAGGCGACGAGTGTTACCTTAGCCTCTAACTATCATAGCTGGTGGTCTAGTCCCTTGCTTTGTTTGGGCCTTATTTGATGTACTTCCTTGTAACCATTTGTAAACATTGGTGATCTACCTTGGCACACCTTGTGATAGGGAAATTGTACTTCCTTTTCATATATTTATATATATTCCATTTTGGCTTGTTCAAAAAAAAAATTATAAGGGAAGTAAATGGGACCCACTTTAAAGTGTTTGATGAGTTTTATTGATATTTAGAAAATGTAGTTGAGTTGTTTAAATAATTGGAATGTGTAAAATAATATAAAATATTAAATGGATCCCATTTAAAGAATCAAAATGGATTTGATGGATGTAGATGCTCTTAGTGAAACTGACTCAATTTTTTAGAACGGTGAAAGTATGCATATTAAGAACCAGCCACCGTTCTACGGCGCATTAATATTACCGACTCGGGTCAAATAATATAGTTTTTTGTGTATTTTGATGGCCGCTTTTCATATCATTTAAACAAAGTAAATGTCGTTATCTAGAAGGATATGACCGAGATAATATTAAAAATCCAAGAATAATAATGGAGAAGATAAGAAATGAGAAAAGAGATATGGAGTGGAGGATATTTATTCGACAAAGAAAAATCCCAATGAAAGAGATATGGAGGAGAAATTTAAATTAATTATTACTAATAATACACCAAACATGTTTTTTCAACAAAATCCTCTACCAATAATATGGACCACAATTTGCTACGGTTGTATTTTCACAGCAGTTTTTAATCTCACCCATTAATATATATCAGACGGTTTTAATTAAAAATTGTGTTTTTTAGTTAAATCAATCGTGACCGTTAAAATCAAATCAGACGGTTCAGATCGAAAACAATGTGTTACTATGTGGAATTATCACAGCATCAAATCCAATTCGCAATAATATGATAACAAATTATGAAATTTCTACATTCTATATATTAGAATGTAGGAATAGAGTTTAATCATAAAACAATAAAGCCATAGTTCTGTTTCCAAAATGGATCTTCAAATCCTATGCATTACATCCATTTTCTCCCTTTTCATTTTTGTGTTTATAGCAAAAAAATTAGTGACCAAGAAATCTTACTCAACTGATCCAAATTTACCACCTGGTCCATGGAAGTTACCTATCATAGGAAACATACACAACCTTATAGGTGCACTTCCCCATCATAAGCTAAGAGACTTATCAACAAAATATGGACCTTTAATGCATCTAAAGCTTGGTGAAGTTTCTACTATTGTAGTTTCATCACCAGAATATGCAAAAGAAGTGATGAAAACACATGATCTTGTCTTTGCATCAAGGCCTTCAATTCTTGCTTCAAAGATAATGAGTTATGATTCTCTTGGTGTGTCTTTTGCTCCCTATGGTGATTATTGGAGACAACTTAGAAAAATTTGTACTTTGGAGCTATTAAGTTCAAAACGTGTTCAATATTTCCAACCAGTTAG
The DNA here is from genome assembly GCA_954870985.1 of Trifolium fragiferum. NCBI lineage: Eukaryota > Viridiplantae > Streptophyta > Magnoliopsida > Fabales > Fabaceae > Trifolium > Trifolium fragiferum. The sequence goes on from OX940794.1 coordinate 9,603,229, forward strand.
AGTGGAAGAGCTTAATAATCTAATCAAATCAATTGCATCAAAGGAAGGTACACCAATCAATCTCACCAAAGAAGTGTTTTCAACAATATTTACAATCACTTCAAGATTAGCCTTGGGGAAAAAGTGTGAGGAAAATCAGAAATTCATTTCGGTCGTAAAGGAAACCCTGGCGGTTGCCGGAGGTTTTGAGTTGGCAGATTTGTTCCCTTCTTATAAATGGCTTCAACATATATCTGGCTTGAAACCTAAGCTTGAAAAGTTGCACAAACAAGCTGACATGATAATGCAAAACATTATTGATGACCATAGGGAGGCTAATAAATCTAGAGTCAATGAAGATGAAGGTGAGAAAGTGGAGGAAGATCTTATAGATGTGCTCTTGAATCAGGATTGTTTAAGTGATAATAGTGTCAAGGCTGTCATCTTGGTAAGCAAATATCAGTTAATTAAATTATTTAGAGATTCTTTATCTTAAAAAATATATTAGAGGAGAAATTATTATTAGTAATGATGACACTATAATAACCAACTTAATATATATAAATGTATTTCTACTGGTCGTTAGTTGGTTTAGTGGTGATTGATGCTGGACTTATTAAGAAGGGTGACGGTTCTATCTCCGCAACTGCGGTCGGGAAGAAACTGAAATCAATTGATATTAAAACTGATCTCTGAAGCTGATAACTAAATTAGGTGGTCCAGTATTATCTCTTAGGGACGGTGAAAACAAATAAATAAATAAATGTATTTTCTCTTATATTGGGATTGTCTAAAAAAAACACTTACATTGGATGGATGATATTTTGATATTAATCATTTTAACTAACAAGATCTCTTGATCATGAAGGATACGTATGGAGGTGGAAGTGAGACATCAGCTGGTACCATAATATGGGCAGTGGCAGAGATGATTAAAAATCCAAGAATCATGGAGAAGGTACAAGTAGAGGTTGTTGAGTAAGCAATACTCTATGTTATTCTCATTCACAAGCATGCCTTTTATAGGCTAAGTACAAAGGATGATTGCCCAAGCTTAGCATACAAGCAACAGCCAAGTTAGGCCAAGAGCGCGCGCGTCTAGCTCTAGCAAGCCTGGCCCAGGCTCGGGCGCGTCTACCGGCTGCACTAAACAAAGCCTAAACTAAGCCTACACTAGAATTACTTCAATTACAAGTTATTAAGCCAAATTACACCTAACATATCTTCCCCTAAACTGAGCCATCAGTTTACTAAATCAAGCTTACAAAGACCAAGCTTATCTCTAAATCTGCAAAAACTTTCGAGGCTTAGAGCTTTTGTCATAATATCAGCAATTTGTTCAAAGGATGAACAATGCTCCAGCTGAACAACACCTTCCTTGCTTAGATCCCTTAGAAAATGAAACCTAACATCAATATGCTTGCTCCTCCCATGCATAACAGGATTCTTGGATAGTTTGATGGAGGAGCTGTTGTCACAAAAAATAGTAAAGCATTTTTCTTCTTGCTTGCTTATCTGAGCCAAAATCCTGGACAACCAAATACCTTGACAGGCACTACTAGCTGCAGCTATGAACTCTGCCTCAGTGGTAGATAGAGTAACTATAGGTTGTTTCTTTGAAGACCAGGATACAACCTTAGTACCAATCATGAACACATACCCTGAGGTGCTTCTCCTATCATCCAAGTCACCAGCATAATCTGAATCTGACCAACCAACAAGCTCATCACCCTTTCCTCTTTCATACCACAAGCCAAGATCACTAGAACCTTTCAGATACCTAATGATTCTTTTTACTGCTGCAACATGAATTTCTGTAGGTCTCTCCATATATCTGGCAACATAACACACAGAAAAAGCAAGATCTGGCCTAGTAGCTAGCAAATACATCAAGCTTCCCACCATTTGCTTATAGTTAGTTGAGTCAGAAGCTTTACCCTTTTCATCTTTCTGTAGCTTGCTTCCAGGTACAATAGGATTACACACACTATTACAATCAACCATACCAAACCTTTTTATGATCTCAAGAGCATATTTTTGCTGATGAATGAAAATACCATTGTGATTCTGTTTTACTTCTATCCCAAGAAAGTATCTCATTCTTCCCAAGTCTGTCATAGCAAAATTCCTTCTCATAGATGCTTTGAAATCTTCAAACAAGCTTTGATCATTTCCTGTGAAGATCAAATCATCCACATACAAACTGACAATAATCACCCTATCCTTAGAATCATGCTTCACAAATAGGGTGTGTTCATGAGGGCACTTCTCAAATCCTTCGCTGCTAAAGTAAGCTTCTATCTTACTATACCAAGCTCTGGGAGCTTGTCTCAATCCATAGAGAGATTTTTTTAACCTGTACACCAAATCCCTATTCTTCTTTTGGTAGCCAAGTGGTTGATCCACATATACTTCTTCATTCAATTCTCCATGCAAAAATGCACTCTTGACATCCAACTGAAACACATACCAACCCTTCATAGCAGCATAAGCCAATATAGTTCTAATGGTATCCCACCTAGCAACTGGAGCAAATACCTCATTGTAGTCTATCCCATATTGTTGGGAGTATCCCTTAGCAACTAGTCTGGCCTTATACTTTTCAATTTTCCCTTGTTCATTGTACTTTGTTTTGTAGACCCATTTCACTCCAATTTTCTTAGCACCAGCAGGCAATGTAGTTAATTCCCAGGTGTCATTGCTTTCTATAGCAGATATTTCAGCATCCATAGCTTTCTTCCACACATCAAATTTGACAGCTTCATCATAGGTGTTGGGATCTTGACTTGGACTAAAGATTGCCAAATTATGTAATGCTTGAGCATTGTAATTCATCTCTTGTTCAGTTATGTAATCATCAAGGTGCCTTGGTCTTCTTGTAACTCTTTTCCCAAGGCCAAGCTCTTCATTTTCATTCTCACTTTCTTCAGAGTCAGGAACCACTTGCTCTATAATTTCTTCTTCATTGTTCTGAGAGGCTACCTCATCTGTTTCAACTTCATCTTCATCAAGTTTGCTTGTAGAACAAGCATCTGTATCTACTATGATTCTTCCACCTTCATTTTGAGATTCAATCCTTTTATTTTCCCAACTCCACTGCTTAGTTTCATCAAACCTCACATCTTTGCTGACAACAATTTTCTTCTTAATGGGATCATATAGCTTGTATGCTTTTGATTCTTCACTAATGCCCAGATAGATGCACACAGAGCTCTTGTCATCAAGTTTTTTTCTCAGATTATCAGGAGTATGAACAAAGGCAATGGAACCAAACACTCTAAAGTGACTCACTGAGGGCTTTCTTCCACTCCAAGCTTCCTCAGGAGTGCAATCTTTGACTGAGAAAGTAGGACACCTGTTGAGAATGTGTACTGCTAGCTTGACTGCTTCTGGCCAAAATTTCTTAGGCACATTCTTCTCACTTAACATGCACCTAACCATATTCAATATGGTCCTGTTCTTCCTCTCAGATACACCATTTTGCTGTGGTGTGTAAGCTGCTGTGAGCTGTCTCCTAATGCCATGAAGATCACAAAATTCATTAAAGGAAGCAGAAGTGTATTCTCCACCACTATCACTTCTCAAACACTGAATTTTGTGTTGAGATTCATTTTCAACTAGCTCTTTGAATTTTTGAAACATATTTAATGCTTCTGACTTCTCACTCAAGAAATATATCCAAGTCTTTCTACTTAAATCATCAGTGAAAGTAATGAAGTACCTCTTCTTGCCATTAGATTCAGGGTTGATGGGTCCACAGATGTCACTATGTATCAGTTCAAGCTTCACACTGGCTCTCCAATTGTTCTTCTTTGGAATTACTTCTCTCTGTTGCTTCCCTTTCATGCAGTTTGTGCATTTTCCTTCAGGTTCTTTCACATTAGGTAATCCTTTCACCATTCCCTTTTGAATTAATACACTGATTCCTTTGAAACTAAGGTGACCATATCTTTGATGCCATAGCTGAGCTTCATTACTATGTGTGATTTTCAAACACTTTGGAACAATGACTGGTGCTTTGATTATATACATTCTATTCTGAGACATATGTGTATGCATGATTAACCCTTTCTCTTCATGAAACACCTTGCAGGTATCATTCTTGAATATTATGGTGAGATTCTTTTGTTGGAGTTGACCTATGCTCAGCAAATTGTTCTTCAGGCCAGGCAGATAGTACACACTTGTGAACACTTGAACATAACCTTCAATATAGAGCTTCAGATTTCCCTTACCTTCAACTTTCATTTTTGAATCATCACCAAGTTTCACTGAATCCATAAAGCTTTCATCAAAGTCAAATAACCATTCTTTGTTGCCAATCATATGGTTACTACACCCTGAGTCCAAGAACCAGATTTCTTGCCTTTCATCTGCTTCTTTTACTTCTTGAGCCAGTAGCAAAATTTCTTCTTCTTCATCGAACTGTGCATAGTTAGCATTATCCTCTTCCCAGCTAGGACACTCAGATTGAAAGTGCCCTAGTTTGTGACATTTGAAGCATTCTACATTCTCTTTGTTCATTCTAGAGCCTCTACCACCTCTTCCCCTACCTCTGCTAGTAGTTGCAGAGCTACCACGACCTCTACCACCTCTACCAGCATGAGAAACCTTCAGAACTTGTTCTTCCTCCCTCTGATTCCTCATGCGTTGCTCATGCACAAGCAAGCTACTCTGAAGCTCATCCACAGTCATGGTAGTCACATCATTAGACTCCTCAATGGAGCATACCACATAGTTGAATCTTGATGTTAACGAACGCAAGATTTTCTCAACTATCGTGCTCTGAGTAATGGTATCTCCATGTGCACTCATCTTGTTAGCAATGGCTAACGTTCTTGCAAAGTAATCTTCTACAGATTCACCGATCTTCATGTTCAGAACCTCAAAATCCTTCTTGAGTGCTTGCAGCTGCGCCCGCTTCACCTTCGTTGATCCTTGGTATTTTTGTCGCATTGAATCCCAAATCTCCTTGGCAGTGTTTCTTGTGAGAATGGTTTCAAGAATTGTCCTGTCAATTGCTTGAAACAAGTAGTTTTTGGCTTTTAGATCTTTGAGCTTGCTCTCATTGGCCGTGGCCAATTCTTCTGCAGTTGCACCCTCGCGTGCAGTGGTAACACCGTGCTCAATAAGTGACCAATACTCCTTGGATCTCAAGAGATTTTCCATCAACATGGCCCAATGATCGTAGTGGCCATCAAACCTAGGGATAGAAGGTTGCATGAAATTGCTTGATTCAGCCATGAATCATGCAAAGCAAGAACAAGAAGGAAGAAAGAAATGAACAAGATGCGTTCTTTGTGTAACTAACTGCGGTTATTAGACAAAGATTAAGAGATCGTACTAGAGGTATACTGATACCAATTGTTGAGTAAGCAATACTCTATGTTATTCTCATTCACAAGCATGCCTTTTATAGGCTAAGTACAAAGGATGATTGCCCAAGCTTAGCATACAAGCAACAGCCAAGCTAGGCCAAGAGCGCGCGCGTCTAGCTCTAGCAAGCCTGGCCCAGGCTCGGGCGCGTCTACCGGCTGCACTAAACAAAGCCTAAACTAAGCCTACACTAGAATTACTTCAATTACAAGTTATTAAGCCAAATTACACCTAACAGAGGTAAGAGAGGCATTTGATAAAGAAAAAATACCCAATGAAAGTTACATAGAGAAGTTAAAATATTTAAAATATGTTGTAAAAGAGACCTTGAGATTACACCCTCCCGGTCCATTTTTGCTTCCAAGAGAGTGTGGACAAGCATGTCAGATAAATGGATATGATATACCTTTTAAAAGTAAAGTCGTCGTGAATGCTTGGGCCATTGGAAGAGATCCAAACCACTGGACTGACCCAGAAAAGTTTTATCCTGAAAGATTCATCGAATATCTTGTAGACTATAAGGGTAATAATTACGAGTACATTCCATTTGGTTCTGGTAGAAGAATATGTCCGGGGATCACATTTGGTTTAGCCAACATTGAATTTTCTCTTGCATTGTTAATGTATCACTTTGATTGGAAACTTCCCATTGGAGTGAAAAAAGAAGATATAGACATGAGTGAGACTTTTGGAGTAACTGTTACTCGAAAAGAAGATTTATATCTTATTCCTTCCTCTTATCATCCTTAGAATATTTATATCTTATTCCTTCCTCTTATCATCCTTAGAATACTGTCCATGCGTGATAAAATCGAAGTCATATAAAAGTTATTAAAAGTGGAGCTAAGAAGTAAGAAACTTTGTTCTCAATATTATAAAGTATTACATAGTTTTTATTAAGCTTTTTTTGTTGATAAGGAGATAATTATGTATTTTATGTGTATGGCAAGATTTTAAATTGTTGAAATGAAACTAATTGTAGTTTAAAATAAATTTGTCAATATAACTTGTCAAGTGGAATGTGCAGCCACTTTTGTGTTGGTTCAATAAAATTTTTGGTTTTTGTTGAATAGTATGTCTTGTGGTGCTCGTTTTTAGTTAATTTTTTCTCTTCTTCTTTTTGGTTGTTGTTTAAGTAGCTTTGGTAGTTTTTGTTGCTTTTTGGAATCTTTTAATTTTTAATATTTTTTATGTAAATTTTTATTTTGTTATTGAGTATTTTTAGTACTAGTCCTGCTCAATATTATGACCATTTTATCCATTATAAATTTATAATATTAAAAAAATCTATTGTCTTTCATTGATTAGATTCTATCCATAAATAGTACTATAGCAATTTTTTTGGTTACAATAGTACTATAGCAATTAATTGCGTATACAAATTGGTTTTTGGATACAGCGTATACAAATATTATAATTCTTATAATTTATATATTCTCTCCGTCTCAATTTGTTTGAGTCATTTGATTAAAACACGCATATTAAGAAAGTGATATAAATGAATGAGAAATACTAATCATTTTATCAAATTACTCTTGTGTATTCCCTATGCACTTTTTAAGTGCAATAATGATTACTCTAAAAAGTAAATTCTGCAGGAATAGAAGTGAAAATATATGCAGAAAATTGTAAATGACTCAAGTGTTTTAGAACATTTTTTTTTTATAAATGGCTCAAACAAATTAGGACTGAGGGAGTACAATAATGAATGATGGACATTCTAAGTATATATTCAGCAAATATAAGAATCTTAGTAATAGGGTGCGTTTGTTTTAGTTTTAAAAAAAATAGATTTTTCTTTGTATTTTTGAAAATAGATTTTATAAAATCGTTTTTGAAAATATTATAAGTTTTTTTATATTCATTTTTTCTAAATTTAAACACTAATTTTGACATTATATTTTCTAAATTTAAACACTAATTTTGACATTATATAACATAAACGTACATTATTGAAGATCAAAACATAGTCAAAATCTTAATTTTTACAAAAAGTTGTATTTCAAAAAAAGTGATTTTTTTGAAATTTTGATATCTAAAAAAAACTTTCAATAAAATGATGAAATACCTAAAATGACATTTTAGGAATAACTATTCAAACCAAATTTTTATTTAAAGCTTTTATAAAAAGTTTCTTTGTAAAATTTTTTACACAATTTTTTTTTACACTATAAGAATCTATTTTAAAAAAATCTATAACAAACACACCCATAATGACAAAATCACAACAATAATTATAAAGTGGATAATTAGATTAGAGGATTCTTTATTGACATCCCTTTAGAGAAATTTTAAATTGTTGTGGTGGTCAAGAAGCATCAAGTTGCTCATGTGAAACGATGTACAAAGTTAAGTAATAGCATTAACTAAGATATTTAAAGGTTGAAGTTGTGTGATGCGACAAGAGGAAGATATATAATATGATTTTCTAACGTCTTCCGAATATAATAATAAAGTAAATTCTAATTTATTCATTTATAATTTAAAGATATGTATTATTTAATCAATGAAAACAAATTATTTGTATATCGTGAACATATATATTATATATATATATATATATATATATATATATATATATATATATATATATATATATGTGTGTGTGTGTGTGTGTGTGGCCAAAGAGTAGTAAATAATAATTTCGTTTATTTTATAAAAAAATAATTTCTTTTTATAAAAGGAAAAATAACTGTCACTCAACGGCTGCCGGCTGTAGGTTTTATATTTAATTATTGCAAAACAAACGGAAATTAATGTTTGACAACCGAGCTATTAGCAGCGTCCATTTGGGGTATGGAAATAAATAACTTTAAAGTTAAAGATTATTATCATAGGATGATCAAATTTACGGGTGCAACTTTAAATTTTTTACACCAATTCTAATCCATTAATTTTAAGGAAAATGCTAAATAGTACATCAGATACACTAGTTAAGGATATTAATATAACTTATGCACTCAAAATAGACTCCCCGTGTGGAGAGATGAGTGAGAAACAGGAGAGAGAAACTTTGGTGAGGGGAGAGAACTTTAGGGCACAAGCTGGGAAAAAGAAGGGTTTCTTCCATCACCTTGACAAGGTGACAACACCCTTCTTCATCACTAATTTCCCAGTGGAGGCTACTAAAGGTGATCTATGGAAACTGTTTGTGAACTTTGGTAAGGTTGCCGAGGTCTACATTTCGAAGAAGCTTGACAAAAGAGGAAGGCAATTTGGGTTTGTTAAGTTTAAGGAGGTGATTGACGAGGAAGCTCTAAGCGCCAACCTTAGAGATGTTTGGCTTGGTTCCTTCAAGCTATGGGTTAACCGCTCGAGATTTGCAAGGTCAGGAGGTGTAGAAGATAGCACGCAGGTCACTCCAAAGCCTCGGCCAAAGCGTGGTTTAGAGGAAGCTATGCCGGGGAGAAATTTCCGGTCGGTGCTTTTGGGGGAGAGCTCGCTGAAGAAGGAGGCGGCCTTGAAAGTGGAGGTGAATGAAGAGTTATGCAAGGAGCTACAAGGGAGTATGGTGGGTGTGCTAGCAAGAGAACAAGATGTTCGCCGTATCCAGACGACTTTGTTTATGGAAGGTTTTCCTTCGATCAAGGTGACTAACATGGGGGGTAACATGGCTCTTTTGCGTAGCCCGGTGGAAGGTGATGTTGAGAGATTACTCAAGAGCAAAAATGAGTGTCTTCAATATTATTTCTCTGAAATGAAACCATGGAATCCAGGGTTGTTAGCTGTGCAAAGAGAGGTTTGGTTGCAAGTTTACGGAATCCCCTTGCATATATGGGGTGATAACCTCTTCAAATTGATTGGAAACAAGTTCGGCACGTTTTTAGATTTTGATGAGGACACTGCAGCTATGGCACGTTTTGATGTAGCTAGAGTTAAGATTCAAACTCCAACTTGGGCGTTTTTTGATGTGGAGTTAAAACTTAAAAGTGGAGGTGGAGGGAGTGTTTTTCAATCTTTGGGTGGTGGAGGAGAGGGGGAGTCATAGAGCAATGGTGTGTTAGATGGAGGGGTGGAAGATGAAGGAAGTTTAGTGGTGCCAGCAGAAACAGATGACGTAGAAGAGGAAGACGACGGTTTTGGCGAGGGAGAAACAAACTCCGGCGAAGATGAGGATTCCGGTGATGAGTTGGTGGTGAAGGATTCAAATCCTGTCTCTCTTGAGGGGACAACCGAGGCTAACAACGACATGTCACTGTGCAACCAGTTACCAAAAGATGTGGGTGTTTTTCAGGTGAGCAGAAAGTCAACTAATTTTAATAACACTGAAGAGGAAATTCTTCCTGCACCTATTGCCTTGGCTAGTTATGTGGATACGACGCACGTAGGTGAGGAAAAGAAGTCAGATTTGGAGTTGTGTGATAACAAGGTGGAGAGAGAATATAGGGAACAAGGTGGGACCCTTATAATTGATTTGGATTTTAGTGAGGAGGTGGAAGTGGGTGGGTCTCTATCGGGTTCTGGGCTACCTTTGTCTGATCTGGGCTTCTCACAAACCCGACCCAGTACACACGATCCAGCAACCCGTTTCCTGGGCGATTCAAACCCGGCCCATTCTGCTTGTGCTTTTCGCGACATGGAGGAAGGGGTTTGCTTCTCTTTTCTCTCAGAACCTGAAGACGCGTATTCTTCCCAAAGAAAGGCGATTCCCACCAACCGATCCAAAGCAAGGAAACATAAACCTTGCCCCAAATTCAACAACCTAGGAGTCCCCAAATATATGCAATTGGCGGTGGCGGTGAAGGAAATAGGATCTAAAGCAAGGAAGAGACGACAGAAAGAAGGAGGGTGTACTCACCTGGGTTCAGTTTCGGAGGTGCTAGCAGAGGTGGACGAAGCTAGTGGAGAAGAGGAGGAAGAAGATCAACTGCCAGGGGAAGAGTTAGCGATGGGGGAGTTTTTTGGTGCTCAACAAGGGTATGGAATTAACTTAATCTCCCACAGTGTTAATTCTGGTCAGTCCGAAAATAATACCATGGTACGGGAAGGGGAGAGAACTCAATTTGTTGAAGCTGCTAAATTGCTTAGTATCCAAAAAAGAGTGGGATTTACTTTTGTGGAACAAGATGGAGTCATAATTAAACAACTTGTTGACCTTGATACTTGTGATAGAAAGAAGAAAGAGGATTGGGAGATAAAGGAAGGTGCCCGATGATAGTGTCGACTTTCAATGTTAGAGGCCTTGGAGGGGTGTTGAAGAGGAGGAAGATTAGAGAATTGGTCCGGGATCATAGGGTTGATTTTTTGGCGTTACAAGAGACAAAGATGGAATCAATTTCCGAGTCCGTTTGCTATAGTTTATGGGGCTCTCATGATTGTGATTGGATCCACCTTCCTTCGCAAGGGCGTAGTGGTGGCATTTTGTCAATTTGGAGTAAGTCTAACAACTCTCTCATTTTTTCTTTTAAAGGGGAAAATTTTGTCGGAGTGTGTCTTGAATGGGGAGTTTTGAAATCAATTTGTATAGTCGTCAATGTCTATTCAAAATGTGATTTAGTCTCCAAGAGAAGAATGTGGAGTGATATTTTGAGGTGCAAGAATGGTATAGGAGATGGGAGGTGGTGTGTGCTTGGTGATTTTAATGCGGTTAGTAGGATGGAGGAGCGGGTGGGGGTAAATTCGAGTGGTGATAGATCCTCCTCGTCGGAGGTATTGGAGTTTCGTAATTTTGTGGAGGAGTTAGAGTTGGTAGATCTTCCTTTGCTAGGGAGAAATTTTACTTGGTATCACTCTAGTGGTAGAGCGATGAGTAGGTTGGATAGAGTCCTAATCTCGGATGAATGAGCATTGAGATGGGGAAATACCTCTCTTTGGGTGTTACCACGAGATGTCTCGGATCATTGTGCTATGGTTCTAAAATACTCGCAAGATGATTGGGGTCCAAGGCCGTTCCGTTTCAATAATTTTTGGTTGGAGAATAAAAAAATTGAAAGAGGTGGTGGAGTCTTTTTGGGTTAACTATAAGGTGGATGGTTGGATGGGTTTTGCTCTTAAAGAGAAGCTAAAGGCGCTTAAATCGGTTCTTCGAGTGTGGCACAAAGAAGAGTATGGCGATATGGATGGTAGAATTGAGTCTTTGAAGGTGGATATTCAAGATCTTGATGTCAAAGGGGAGTTAGTTGGGTTGTCTAACCAAGAGCTTGAGAGTAGGAAGGAGAAATTTGTTTCTTTGTGGAAGCTTTTGAGAAGTAAGGAAGCTTTAATGTTCCAAAGATCTAGATCCGTGTGGCTTAAAGAGGGGGATGCTAATACCAAATTCTTCCATAATAGTGTCAAAGCGAGATCGAAAAGGAATCTTATTTCGGCAATTCGGGTTGATGATGGTTGGTTGGAGTCTCCTAATGCTATTAAATCGGCGGTCTATTCTTTCTTTGAAAACCATGTGTCCTCTTATCCAAGGAATAGACCAAAGATTGATGGGGTGGTTTTTAATTGTATTTCGGATGAGGAAAATTCCGCCCTCATTGCTCCTTTCTCTCCGGAAGAAATTGAGGACGTGGTATGTGGTAGTGATGGAAACAAGAGTCCGGGTCCCGATGGTTTTAACTTTGCATTTTTAAAAAGATTTTGGGGGTTACTTAAAGGTGATATTCGGACGATGCTTGATCAATTCCACGGTAATTCTTGTCTTCCCAAAAGCTTGCTCTCCTACTTTGTCACTTTGATCCCAAAGGTATGTTCTCCTACTTCCTTGTCCGACTTTAGACCGATATCCCTTTTAGGTTGTCTTTATAAAATTATAGCAAAAGTGTTAGCAAAGAGATTAGCTAAGGTGATGAATTCTATTATTTCTCCAAATCAAACGGCTTTCCTTAAAGGTCGTAATTTAGTGGATGGAGTTCTAATTGTTAATGAAGTTGTTGATTGGGTGAAGAAGGCCAAAAAGGAGTGTATTATTTTCAAGGTAGACTTTGAGAAAGCTTATGACTCCGTGGAGTGGGATTTCCTTGAATATATGCTTCATAGGTGTGGTTTTAATGACAAGTGGATTGCTTGGGTCCGTGCTTGTGTTTTTGCCGGAAACTTATCGGTTCTTGTTAATGGATCTCCAACCGGAGAAATTAATATTCAAAGGGGCTTAAAGCAAGGGGACCCTCTTGCCCCTTTTCTCTTCTTGATTGTGGTAGAAGGCCTTAGTGGTGTTATGCGGAAGGCGTGTGATTTGAGTCTATTCAAAGGTATTTCGGTGGGTAATTCTTCGGTGTCAATTTTGCATCTCCAATATGCGGATGACACTCTTTGCATCGGCGAGGCATCGGTGGAAAATATTTGGTGTTTAAAAGCTATCCTTAGAGGCTTCGAATTGGTCTCCGGTCTCAAAGTTAATTTTTGGAAAAGTGGTCTCATGGGCATAAATGTCACCCCTAATTTTTTGGCCATGGCAACCACCTTCCTTAATTGTAGGCTTGGATCCATTCCCTTTAAATACCTTGGGCTTCCTATAGGAGCTAATCCCCTTAGTGAGTCAACTTGGGATCCTCTCTTGGAACATCTTCGGAATCGGTTGTTCTCTTGGCGTCATAAGCATATTAGTCTTGGTGGGCGGATAGTGTTGATTAATGCGGTTTTGAATTCGATTCCGATTTTTCATCTATCATTTTTGAAGATGCCAAATAAGGTGTGGAAGAAGGTTGTTCGAATTCAAAGAGAGTTTTTATGGGGTGGTGTGGCGGGTGGTAGGAAGATTAGTTGGGTGAAGTGGTCGGTGATTTGTTTGGAGAAAAACAAAGGTGGGTTTGGTGTTAGAGATGTTCGGATGGTGAATCTTAGTCTTTTGGCCAAGTGGCGTTGGCGTCTTTTACAACCGGATAACTCGCTTTGGAAGGATGTCCTAGTAGAAAAATATGGTAATCATATTCTTCACCAAGTAGATTGGTCCAATTTCCCAATTCCTTCTTTGGCATCCAAATGGTGGAGAAATATAGTGGCATTGGATGATGTGGTTCCGGGTAAAAAGTGGCTTGTAAATTCTTTGACCCGGAAAATTGGTAATGGTGCCAATACTTTCTTTTGGGAATCTAATTGGGTAGGAGGCGCCCCTCTTGCTTCTCTTTTTCCTCGCCTCTTCTCTTTGTCTAATAATAGAGGGGGTGTTATCCGAGACTTTTTGGAGCCGAGTGGAGAGAATTTGGATTGGGTGTTTTCTTGGAGGAGGACTTTATTTCAATGGGAAGAAGACCTTGTGACAAATTTGCTTCATCTTTTGGAGCCGGTCTCCTTTTCCTTGGTTGATGATTATTGGGTGTGGACTCTAAATCCGGATGGCCTTTTTTCGGTTAATTCCTTGTATAAGAGTCTTTTGGTGGAGCTTAGAGGTGTGGATTTGGTGGAAGATACGTTGGAGGAGATTTTTAGTTTTCTTTGGGATAGCCCGGCTCCGTCTAAAGTTATAGCTTTCTCTTGGCAACTCTTATATGATAGAATTCCTTCGAGGAGTAATTTAGCGGTTCGTGGGATCTCTTGTGAGGAGGTGCCTTGGGAATGTGTAGGTTGTGTAGGTAAAGTTGAGACGTCAACCCATCTCTTCTTGCATTGCCCATGTGCAATGGTGGTGTGGATCGAAATCTTTAAGTGGATTGGTGTCCCTTTGACCATTCCTCCGTCTATCCCGGCTCTCCTCTTGATGCTTAGAGGAGCCGCTAGGAATGCTAAGCTTAGGAAGGGGTATATGTTGATTTGGCATGCCACAATTTGGTCTCTTTGGAAAGCTAGAAATAGTGCTATTTTTGCTTCCGGTGTGTTCTCTCCATATGTGATAATTGATAATATTAAAGTCGTTAGTTGGAAGTGGAGCTTAGCAAGGTTGAAGACGATTCCATGTCTTTATTATGAGTGGATTTGGGACCCCGGGGATTGCCTCCAAAGATAGTGTTGGGTGTCATCCTTTGTTGTGGGTGTATTGTAATTTATTTTGCTTTTTGGTGGGGTGAATGGTTTTATGTTGGTTTCTTCCCTGCTACTTCCTTGTGTTGTAATTGGACTTTGTTCCTCTTCGCGCCACTAGTATTTCTTGTACTAGTGGTAGCTTAATAAATTTTGCCGATTCAAAAAAAAAAAAATATATATATATATATATATATATATAACTTATGCACTCAATATATTAAAGAGGTAAAAAATTATCAATTTGGCATTAACTTTACATTTGTATTTCCTCTTTGGGTATGCTTAACTAGGCATTGCGTGCACTGTTTAGCATGACCTTAATTTTAATTATATCATGCGGTTGCAATTTACTAACTAAAGCTAGTCACGTGCCTCAAAGTCCACCTTTTACCTCTTCGTGGAAATTGCATCATGCCATTCTTGATAGAGGTCGCCTATCTTGATCAAGAGATTCAATTTAAAAGTGTTTTTCAAGGTGATGAATCAATTATCAATCCATAGAATTATTGTCAAGAGAATTCTCTATAAACCCTAGTTTATGATTGGATGCAATATCTCAAAACTCTGTTAAAAAAAAAATAAAAAATCAGAAAACGAGCTGCCTATAAATAGGCCACGCGCGCCTCGTGCAGGCCAAGTTGCGCTTTGCGCAGTAAGCGCTCGTTCCCATGGGATGTGCGTGTATCGTGCCTGCACCTCGAGTACCTAGCATGTGTGCCTCGCACACAAGGTCGGGACCAAGTAAGCTCATGAGCTCGCCCTGTGCCTTGTGCAGATCCTGGATTTTGAGTTTTCAAGGCAAATACCGCAAGTTGGGCTCTGACTCATGAGCGGATTGACTTTTGACATAGTTTAGAACAACTATACTGTACCAATTTTTTTAATTCGCGATGTATTTAGTGTTTGATATATAGTATATATTAGAATTGCAAACAAAGTTTTATCACAACATAATTCTACTTTTTCCAAAATGGATCTTCAAATTCTATACTTTACATTCGTTTTCTCTCTTATCACTTTTGTGTTTATTGCACACAAAATATCCACCAAGAAATCTGACCCAACTCCAAATTTACCACCAGGTCCATTGAAACTACCTATCATAGGAAACATACACAACCTTATCGGTTCACTTCCCCATCATAAGCTAAGAGACTTATCAACAAAATATGGACCTTTAATGCATCTAAAGCTTGGAGAAGTTTCATTAATTGTAGTTTCATCATCAGAATATGCCAAAGAAGTGATGAATACTCATGATCTTGTTTTTTCATCAAGGCCTTCTATCCAAGCTTCAGAGATAATGAATAACTCTCTTGGTATTGCTTTTGCTCCTTATGGTGATTATTGGAGACAACTTAGAAAAATTTGTACTTTGGAGCTATTAAGTGCAAAACGTGTCCAATCTTTTCAACCAATTAGAAGTGAAGAGATAACTAATCTAATAACATGGATTGCTTCAAAAGAAGGATCACAAATTAATCTCACCAAAGAAGTGTTTTCAACAATATTTATAATCACTTCTAGGGTGGCTTTTGGGAAAAAGTGCAAGGAAAATCAGAAATTCATATCATTGGTAAAGGAAGCCACCAAGGTTGCTGGAGGATTTAATTTGGGAGATTTGTACCCTTCTTATAAATGGCTTCAAAACATATCTGGATTGAAGCCTAAGCTGGAAAAGTTACACAAACAAACTGATAAGATTTTGCAAAACATTGTTGATGAGCATAGGGAGGTTAATAAATCAAGGACCAATGAAGATCATGGAGAGGAAGATCTTGTAGATGTGCTATTGAAACAGGAATATTGTTTAAGTGATAATAGTGTCAAGGCTGTCATCTTGGTAAGTATATTACTCCGTCTGGCTCTTTTTAAGTATCGTTTTGTCTGGCTCTTTTTAAATATCGTTTTTAAAAAATTTTCGCTTCTTTTTATTTCCAGTCTTAAAAATTAATCATTGTTTAATTTTAATCAAGATTATTCTGATTACTTGTAGAAAAAGAAATATGTATGTGTAAATTGAAATAACTTTTATCCTTAAATATAAAAAGTTTTTGAAACGATTTCCTACCTTTTTATAAAACTCACTTTAAGTTTTCAACTAAATTAGTTATTTTTTAACCGCGAAAATTCCAAATACTTTACCTGCTCATTTACCGTAACCCAACAAGTAATAATAAATACTTTTATGAATTAAAATTGGAAAACCAATATTTTATTAACAAGTTCATTAATAGACAATTATTTCTTTTTTCATTTCTGTGATTTAGTGTGTAGGATCTTATATATGTCTATTTATACATTCTTTTTTGTTTGTACATTTGAAAACCGATATGAAATATGTACTTTCCACATGGTGTCATAGTACAACCGGTGTGAAAATTTTTGCAATAAAAAATTAAAGATAAAAATAAAATTACACATCGGGTGAATAAACCAATTCGAAAAATATACTTAATTATCAGTTCGGAGTCAAAACTCATGTGAAATATGTTAAAAATATACCTATATATTTATACATTTTTTAATTGTTGCTTGTACCATTTGATTATTTGAGATGAGATCCAATTCACTTCAGGCCCACTCCACTTCAATCTTTTAATTATGTATAGTCTTTTTTATATGGGTGGATGCTTTTGAAACAAATTTAACAAACTATATCTCTTGATTATGAAGGATATGTATGGAGGTGGAAGTGAGACTTCAGCTTCTACCATAACATGGGCAATGGCAGAGATGATTAAAAATCCAAGAATAATGGAGAAAGTACAAGCTGAGGTAAGAGAGGTATTTCATAAAGAAAGAAAACCCAACGAAAGTGACATGGAGAAATTAAAATATTTAAAATATGTTGTGAAAGAGACATTGAGATTACACCCTCCCGGTACACTTTTACTTCCAAGAGAATGCGGACAAGCATGTCAGATAAAGGGATACAATATACCTCTTAAAAGCAAGGTAATAGTGAATGCTTGGGCTATTGGAAGAGATCCAAATCATTGGGATGACCCGGACAAATTTTATCCTGAAAGGTTCATTGAAAGTTGCATAGACTATAAAGGTAATAATTTTGAGTTTATTCCGTTTGGTGCCGGAAGAAGAATGTGTCCTGGGGTCACGTTTGGTTTAGTCAATGTTGAATATCCACTTGCATTGTTGATGTATCACTTTGATTGGAAACTTCCAAATGCAAAGAAAAATGAGGATTTAGACATGAGTGAGACTTTTGGAGTAGCGGTTACTCGAAAATATGATTTATTTCTTATTCCTATCACTTATCATCCTTAGATACTCCAAATGTTAATCGGAAGTGAATTTCGATTGACGTATTAGTTTGATTTACGGACAATATTGTTGGTGGTAATGATCGTAATACCAAAGGTATCATTACTACACAACACAAAAGAAAATCCAGTTGTGTGTTTAATTTTTTCTTTAATCTCGATAAGAAAATTATGTATTTATGTGAAGAATTTAATTTATATACAATATTAATGTAAAATATTTTGAAGATGTATTCAAAAATATATCACCATGCATATTATTTAATGAATATGATAAATCATGTGCTTGTATGTCCATAAATCAGGACGTGATAACACACTACAAGAAACAAGTGTTTTAGCGTCAACTAAAAATGAATGCTGAGTAAAAAATTGGACGCTACGAACTATTTAGTGTTGGTGTTAGGTAAGGTAAGACGCTAGAAGTATTGAAATTAAACACTAGCGTGAAGCGTCGTCTTGGTGCTACTTAGCTAGTGTCAAGGTGTTGCTGACGATCGCTATTTTTGTGCTTGTGGTGGGGAGTAACGTTAACTTTAGCGTCCTCAATATGCAAATGCTAATTAATTTTTTGTTTGGCATAGAGTAGGCTAACACATCTAGTTAGCGTAGCTAAAGTTCCAACAAAACCCTTCAGACTTGCAAAATTTAATTGGAAATAAGTATTAATGTTCAAAGAAGAACAATATACGAGTAACCAAAAAAGAAGAACAATATATATTGATGTCGCAACAATAAAATTATCACAAACTAAACAAACCGACAAAACCACCAACATGTTGCACAAGTGGTTTCGAAATAGATCTTAATTTTATATATATATATATCTCGAGAAATTAATCTCTACAATCGTGTACAAATAATACATCAGTGACTGGAGTTTTCTGTTGCAAGAATTCACTCTTCAATCTAGGATCTTGTGGGTCTATCATTCTGTACCAATACATATACATCGGTAGTTAATACACCTTTGAACAAATTTTGGAAATCGCATATGCTTTAGACAATCAAAGTCTTGATAGCATTCAACAGGTTCTACAATGAGAAAAGAAAATATAAGAATTGAATGTTAATTAAGGGCATACAATATAAGATTAAGTTACAAAGTTATGAAGAAAATTAAAAAGTTGAAAAATGACTTACTATCATTAGCATATGTTGCAGCAAAAAATAGCGAAAGAAAAATGATGATAATACAAACAAACTTAAAAATTTCAGCCATATATATTTTTTTTTCTTTCCTTTTTTTTTTTTGACAATTGTTTTTTTCTTTCCTTATTTTGTATATAAGTTGAAAAAGGATGTACTACTTAAGAGACATTTAATCGCTTTGTAAAATACATAGCTCATGCTGTGAAAACCTCGAATAAATAGTTTTTAGCACTATGCACCAAAAAAAAAAATAGTTTTTAGCACTCATTAAGAGTTGTTAAAATTTCTTTATAAAATTATAATACGTACAACTTGTTCCTTCAACATACGTAACAACAGGCGCAACATAAAAAAAAATTATTTTTTTACGGTAAGGTCACATAAAAAACTTGTCCATCGTAAAATCTCGTTCTTAATCTATTTTTTTTTAACTTTTCATTATTTTTTAATTAGGACTGCTTTGGTTTGTGGAAAAGTTAATTTGCAGGAGTAATGCAATATTGAGGTGACAACATATTTTTGTATAAATTCAAATTATCATTGGTAGAGGTGTAATTGATAGTTTAATTACGTTTTTGAGAGATAATCAATTCGAACTAACAAAAATAATGATATTAAGGTACATTTCGGCACTCTTCCTTAAGAAAGTATAATTTATTAACTTAATTTTTTTTTAATGATAATAACATCATCATATTAGTTTGTTTTTGGAATAAATATTTGGAATGAAAGGATATTCTGGATAAAGAAGACAAGAGATTAAAAACATAAAAAGGTCACAAAGATTAACGAGGGATAATAATAACATCATCATATTAGTTTTTAGAATAAATATTTGGAATTAAAGGATCTTTGGGATAAAGAAGACAAGAGATTAAAAACATAAAAAGGTCACAAAGATTAACGAGGGATGTCATTGAACTAAATTAGCCACATGGCACCCCGCACCAGCCAGCAATGTTTTGAACTTCGGATTCCTCGTATGCAATTTCTTGAAATCCATTGTGGAAAAAGACATAGTATTGATCTTTTAAAACAAAGAAGACAATATTGGATGTACTAGTATTTAGTTTATGAAAAATGCTAAATAATGCACTTTGATTTGGTGTATTAGTTAAGTAAATTATTATGATTATTTTTTGAAAAATGTGTATTTAATGTTTTGAAAGTATAAAAAAATTATCTTATTACTATTATTTTTGTTTTTCATTTTCATTTTAGCATATTTAACAAATGTGTCGGATGCACTGTTTAGCACAATCTTCAATTTATTTATTTTTATTGATACCTATCAAGTGTGACATCATTGATATATGACATTAACATCATTACGAACAACGTACTCGTAAAGTATTTCAATATTTTTTCTTTATTTCGACACACTTGAACGCTCCTTAGACATATCTATATGACACGTTTACAAGGTCGAAAGTCATATTGAAATTGATCCTTATGAGAACAGTCATAGGTGGAACGTCTCTTTAGTACAGTGGTGGTGAAGAGGGGATGTACTGCAAGATACTCCGACACTTAAATCTATATTTGTGTAGAGTGAGAGGTTTAGAGATTAAGAATAGAATATATATATATAGTCTCCAACGTGGAGCAAAAGCTATTAGTGCGAGGGCGTATTTTGCGGCCACGACGTTAATAGATGTCAGAATAACGATTAAAAAATTATGATTGTCAATAAAATGTCAATCATTCCCAATATATCAGATATATTATTGGGCCGAGCTTAACGCTTAAGTGAGCTGTGCGCAACGCCGAATTGAATTTAAGCCCAGTACAAAACAAAAATAATGATTATTAATGAAAAGGTTAACGACATATCAATACAATAATGATCAATGAAAGGGTGAAAGACATGTTTGTGTCATAGTACTAGTGTACTACGCTTGCTTAGCGCCCGCACTCCTCTTCGTTTCAACGAGCCATTTTCAACGATCGATCTTTACTATGGTGAATATATATATTATACAAATGAGATAAATCTTGCACCATATACAAAACTTGTTTCCACGATATTGGATCTTTAAATATCTCACCATTAAATCATATGAGACATAATGTGACATATAGAGTCAATAGATAAAAACAAACTTATACACGACGCAAGACTAATTTACTTCTGCACATTAGAGTGAACCTTCTTTATGTGCATATAAAAACCTTGGTGTGTCTTAGAAGTTAGAATATTATTTGTGCAAGATATATATATATATATATATATATATATATATATATATATATATATATATATATATATATATATATATATATATATATATATATATTCAAATAGCTAGGTTCATAATTAATCTGACATCTAAGAAATCATGGAAGCTGAGCCCAAAAATATTTCATCACCTATGTTCATCATACCCTTCTTTGTACTCATAGTCTTTATCCTAATTTGGATATCAAAAATTTCAAAACCTTCAAACTCCAAGTTACCACCAGGCCCACCAAAACTACCTCTTATAGGAAACATACACCAACTTGGTTCAAAGCTTCATCATAGCCTAACAAAATTATCACAAAAATATGGTCCATTAATGCATATAAAACTAGGTGAAATTTCAATCATAGTTGTGTCTTCCCCTGAAATGGCCCAAAAAATAATGAAAACACATGACATAAAATTTTCAAATAGGCCACATATTCTAGCTGCTGATATTATAACCTATGGTTCAAAAGGCATGACATTTTCACCATATGGTAGTTATTGGAGACAAATGAGAAAAATTTCCACCTTTGAACTATTAACACCAAAACGTGTTGAATCATTTAAATCAATTAGAGAACATGAGGTGTCAAATATTGTTAAGGAGATAGGTTTGAATGAAGGGTCATCAATTAATCTTAGTAAAATGATTAATTTATTTGCTTATGGCTTAACATCAAGAATTGCCTTAGGTGGAAAATCTGAAGATCAAGAAGCATTTATGGTTGCTATGAAGGATGTTTCAAGATTAGTTGGTGGTTTTTCTGTAGCTGATTTGTTTCCTTCCTTTAAAGTGCTACATTTTTTGACAGGTATAAGGTCTAAAGCTGAGAAAATGCATAAAGAAGTTGATAGGATTCTTGAGAAAATTCTTAGATATCATCAATTGGATACAAGTTTAGAAACAAAAACAATGAATGAAAGTGAAGGTGAAGACTTTGTTGATGTATTGCTAAGGCTTCAAAAGCAGAATAACCTTGAGCATCCTCTGTCTGATAGGATTATCAAAGCAAACATGTTGGTTAGTATTTTTTCCATTTAAACAAAAATTAATTGGAAAAGAGAAAAATTATTATTAACCATTTTAAAATTGTCCCAATCCCAAACAAGTTTGAACTTTGGTTATAATATTAATTAAACTCTTGTCGTTGAACTGATTCCTCATAGACAAATATTTTGTCATCGGTGGGCTAGATACTGACGGTGAAAAAAAATAGTTATATGTAGGTTTTTTAAGGGCTCGTTTGATGGCCGGGATAAGATCAATAGTTGTGGATATTTATTTAAAACCCTTTACAAGTACAAATTA
This sequence comes from Trifolium fragiferum, assembly GCA_954870985.1. Classification (NCBI taxonomy): domain Eukaryota; kingdom Viridiplantae; phylum Streptophyta; class Magnoliopsida; order Fabales; family Fabaceae; genus Trifolium; species Trifolium fragiferum. The sequence continues at coordinate 9,625,442 of OX940794.1, forward strand.
TTTTTGGCAATTTTTATCATGTGAACATCTCTTTCAGGATATTTTTAGTGCTGGAAGTGGAACCGTAGCCAAAACGTTAGAGTGGGCAATGTCAGAACTTATCAAAAACCCAAGAGTAATGCAAAAAGCACAAATTGAAGTAAGAAATGTGTTTGATGCAAAAGGGCGCGTCGATGAAACAAATCTTCATGAACTAAAATACTTAAAATCGGTGATAAAAGAAACCATGCGTCTACATGGTCCGGTTACGCTGTTACTACCAAGGGAATGCAGTGAAAATTGTGAAATTAATGGATATGAGATACCGGCTAAGACTAAGGTCATAATAAATGCCTATGCAATTGGAATGGATCCAAACTATTGGGATGAACCTGAGAATTTTTATCCAGAAAGATTCATTGATAGCGTAGTTGATTACAAAGGTATGGATTTTCAATTTATTCCGTTTGGTGCTGGAAGAAGAATGTGTCCTGGCGCTACATTTGGCATTATAAATGTTGAAATCTTATTAGCAAATTTGCTTTTCCATTTTGATTGGAAAATGAATATTGGTGTGAAAGCTGAAGAACTTGACATGAGTGAGGTGTATGGTTTGTCTGTTAGAAGGAAACATGATTTGTATTTGATTCCTATTATGTATCATTCAACTGTTGAGTGATAACTAATTACATAATCATCTTTAAATAAAAATTTGATAGGAAATCAAAATTGTAACCAAAACAAAATCCTATCATCCTTGCAAATTAATCTTTATATTGAATTGAATGCAAAAAAAAAAATGATGAATGATTGAAGGATTTTTTTTCTCAAACCTATAATTGTCTCTTTTTAATAAAAAGTGATTTTTACTTCCGAGAGTTCATTCAAGAAAAAAAACAATGGTACAAGAAAATGGCAAAGACCAAGTAAAACAGAAAACTATGAAATTACACCAACATTATTAGGAATGTAAATCCTATAAATATCCTCAAATGTGATACTCAAAAATGGCAATTCCTTGGGATGGGCATCTAAAATAGTGGCAGAGCTTCACAAAATTTAATAGGTGATGAGCCCAAACATATTAGAATATACAAAATATTTTTTTTTAATAAAGACGAAGATCATCTAGACATAAGGAGAAAATAAAATAAGTTTCGTCTTCTTCTTTTGCATATACTCCTTATTATCTCCTTGAAATTTCAATTTTTATTCATTAAATTTTTAATTTCAACAATTTTGGTCCCTCTATCAATTTTAATATCAAATACTTAATAGATACTATAATATGGCAGTATATTGCATACAAAATAAATAGTTGTTCACACAAATTACCTTAATTAAATGGGGAGAAAACCAATTTCAACAACCAACTTTTTTCTCTCTTGATATTTGAGAGAAAAATTTATAAAGAGAATATAGACAATTGATATAAATATAAATTGAATAAAAAACCTATTTATTAATTATTGTGCATATTGGTAAATCGAAGAGGATCTTAGAAATTGAGACGGAGGTGGAGGTGGAGGTAGTATCTGGAATGGCAGGTAGTGGATTTATTTTTTAAGCAAGTTGGTGCCACTGCCAAAGAAAACAAAGTTTGTGTAATGCATGGAAAATGGTAAATAGCGCTCTCGGGGCACTAATTCAGCATATAAATATGAAAATTTTATCTCGGAACTTGTGTATTTAATACATCGAAAATATAAAAAATTATTTTATTATTATAAATTTTATCTTTTATTTCTATTTTTAGTATGCTTAACAAGTGTCTTAGGGGCACTGTTTAGCATGACCCATATATTTTTTAGGCTTAATTACTCATTTGGTCCCTTATCTTTAATTTAGTTCTCAATTTGATCCCTTATCTTTTAAACGTCTCAATTTGGTCACTTATCTTTTAAATGTCTCAATTTGGTCCCTTATCTTTTCTGCAGATCTCAATTTGGACACGTGGCACACTTGGACAGATAACACGTGTCCAAATTTAATGGTAATAGTGAAAAATTTGATGGGAGAGACCAAATTGAGAACTTCAGAAAAGATAAGGGACCAAATTGAGACGTTTAAAAGATAAGAGACCAAATTGAGAACTAAATTAAAGATAAGGGACCAAATTAGTAATTAATCCTATTTTTTGTAATGAATTATTGAATACAATGGAGTCAAACATGTGAAATACCTAAGAATGTGTGTTAGATTTTTTTTAAATAGTTTTTGTGAATTAATTGCAATTTTTTAATTGGAAAAAGCTTTTTGTTAAGAAAATTTAAGAAGAAAAATTGCAAGAATAAATTTACATCATTGTTTACATCTACCACCACCGATAATTTTCACAAAAGAATAATATTAAATGACGTCATCCTTTAAAATTTTCCCATATATTGATGTTTGCATTTCTTGTGTAAAAAATTCTTACTAGATAGTAATTATCTTTTTAATTTTAGAAAAATGAATTAATATCATTTCGATGATGCTTAGATCCACTATTTGTGGATAAGTTTTATAGAAAAATTATTTTTTAATTTCACCCCTATGTTTCTTTTCTACCTCCATTTTTCTAATTTTGTTCTTATATAAAATTTTGGAACGTGTTTTTTGAAGTTTTACAGGTTCAAATTTAGAAAAAATTTGGAAAGCACATTCCGAAGATTTTTTCTAAGGCAAAAAAATTTCAAAAAATGCATTTCGATATATTTATTCAAGCGCAAAAAAGGGAAAATGGAGGGTAGAAAGAAACATGAGAGGTGAGAAAAGAAATTTTCAATTTTATATTGACTTGATATTATCTAATCTAGCACAAAACAATTGAGATGGGCCAAATTTAATGCACATTGCTACCAACAAAGGAGATTTAATTTTGCCACTCTATCTATTTCCTCGCGCGCTATGCGAATTTATCAAAATACTCCTCTCATCCTACTTAGGTAGTGGATACATCCCAAAAACACTCTATAAAAAAAAATTATAACCCCCGCTATTTAAATAGAGGACGGTATTTTTCAAAAAATCTTATTTTTATAACATTCATTACTTAAGTAGTAAAAGAATAAAAAAAAATATAGGACGTACATGCGAGAAACCGATAAGGTGAAAAATGTAAACCTCTCAACAAAGTGCCATATTTTACTAATAATTTGCTCAAAGTGGCCCATTTATTTTAAACCTTAAAACTAAAGAGATAATCCCAACAAACACACACCTATTATAATTATTGGAGTCCATTGAAGATAATAAATTCTCTTAAACATGGAAATTCCTCACACAGGCACAAGTCTAAATATGAAAGAAAAAAATTACATTAAAAAAATTAAAATAATATTAATTAATGTGACTATTTTTTTTTTTTTAAAATTTTTCTATGTGTCAAAATTCCTAATTGTACATATACCATTGTACCTATGTAGGAATATCTCCCTTAATGATATGGTCATGCCCGGTTTTATGATATTGCTAAATGTCAGGAATCATCTAATTAACGAGTCTATGTAGCACCTCGAAATCTCTTAAATATGTGATTAGAAATTCGAGTTTGGATCCTCTCATGTCTGATATATTCAGTCATCTTTCATGCTCTTCATTCAACAGTTGAGAATGCATAAAAATATACTATTTAAAAAAAATAGTTCTGAAAAGAGAGAAAAAATAAAGATAGACGACTGATGGATAAATTCGCAAGTGTACAAATTATCGCAAGTAATAAAAATATCGATCCACAAGGATTGAGATTATTTCAAACAAAGACAATTGGCTTAGCTAGTAAAACTAAAATTAAAGACATGGAAAATATGGGGGGTTTTTTGCATTCAAATTGGTTAAAATCACACTTAGGAATTTTATCGAACAATTGGCGGGCGATTGAATCTCTTTGGTTCATTTCATAGTAATAGGATTGGTGAAACATATTTTATACTCATGAACTACTCAACTAGTTTCTAGATTGAACCAATAAAATGATTACTCCCACTCTCATGGTCAAATAATCCTCTCACTTAATCACAACTCCCCAATCTCTTGGGTGAATTAGTGTTTAAGTGAGGTTTTCACAAGCTTTGGTTCCTAAATCACAATCAATAAACCTAAATCTCTAAAGTGATTATCAATTGTTCAATCATTCCTAGATCAATAGCTAATTTTCATTCTCATGATAAAGCAACTATAAAATCAACACACAATTTCGTCAAATTATATGAAGCATTAAGAGCAAAGAACAATTGATAGAAACTAGATTATAGTGCATTAATACAAAATTAAGTTCACATGGTTCAACCCCTAATTACATAGAAAATCCCCTAAAGATTCAATCTAAAATTCTAGCAATTCATTGAGAAATGAGAAAATACATGGAAGAGATGAGAAGATTTCATCATGACAAGAGTTGTTGGAGAGTTTCCACTCCTAGATCCTTGCTTGAATCCACTTCCTTTGAGCTCCAATGACCCTTTTTGCTCCCAAAATTCGTCACCCCTCAAAAAAAATTAAGTTTCACTTATATACTCTCAAATATGGGTCAAAAAACGTCCAAAACTGACCAAAACAGCACAGGGGCGCGTGCCACGCCTGGACTGGCGCGTGTCACGCGCCCAAACAGTAGCAAAACATCATCAATTGCGTGCCACGCTTGTGGACTTGCGTGCCACGCCATATACCAACCTGCCCAGATTTTCTTTTAACTTGCATTATGACGGGTGGCATATTAATGGGCTGCACTTGCTAAATCTTTCCAAAACATCACGTGACAATATGTGTATATTAAAAACCACTTCCAACAACATGCATGAGAATCAAGTCTTGCACTTAATTGATAACATCACGTGGCTTGCACTTGCTTATGAACATGATAATATGTTGCAGGTTTGAATATTTTCAAAGCTAGTATTTCCACTACATGCCAATGAATTTGGACACATGCTTCTCTTTGTAGATTAGCAACAAATATCAATTATTCTCTCCATTAATTCATGTATTTAGCTAACTTGAATTTTGTACTCTTTACTTCTCAAAATACAGCTAGTTTCACTTGAATTGTGTTTTTTAGGACTTATTATTGGTAAGGAAATTAGGTAATGATGATATGTCATCAACGACTGAGATATGATAGCAAGATAGGCAACGGCAGAGAATGAACCGGAGAGGATGCAGATCCCATAAATTCAATCTTAAAATGATGTATAGAAAATATTATTTAATTGGAGTTGGTCAATAAATATTACTTCTAAATATTAGTCTTTTTTTACTCTATAAACTTATGTAGTCACCAAAATCTTAAACTAACTTGAGTTGAGTTAATTTCCAAAGTAACCATGGGGTTGGAGCTTCATGTTCTCATATCATCTATCATTGGTTTCTTCTTTTTCATGCTAATCAAAATTACATGGAAATCAAAAACTAAAAAAACAAACTCCAAATTACCACCAGGACCAAGAAAACTTCCTCTCATAGGAAACATCCATCAACTTGGACCCTTACCTCATCGTTCCATAGCAAAATTGGCACAAAAATATGGACCCCTCATGCATATGCAGCTTGGTGAGCTTTCTTGCATAATTCTCTCATCTCAAGAAATGGCTAAAGAGGTGATGACAACACATGATCTCAACTTTGCAAATAGGCCTCCACTTCTTGCAGCTGAGATAATCACTTATGGATATAAAGGAATGACTTTTTCTCCACATGGATCATATTGGAGACAAATGAGAAAAATTTGTACTATGGAGCTACTATCACAAAATAGAGTTGACTCTTATAGATTGCAAAGGGAAGAAGAATTGGCAAATTTTATCAAAGATATAATTTTGAATGAAGGGTCATCTATAAATCTTAGTGTAAAGATTGATTCATTAGCTTATGGATTAACATCAAGAACAGCTTTTGGTGCACATGTTGAAGATAAAGAAAAGTATAGGAAACTTATGAAAGATGTGTCAGAGATAGCTGGAGGGTTTTCTATTGCTGATTTGTTCCCTTCAATTAGAATTCTTCAAGTTGTTACAGGATTAAGGCAAAAAATTGAGAAGCTTCATAGAGAAATAGATAAGATACTAGAAAACATTGTAAGAAGTCATAGAGAAAAGAATTTAGAAACAAAGGGTGAAGAAGATCTTGTTGATGTTCTTTTGAAGCTGCAAAAGCATAGTGATCTGGAACATCCTTATCAGACATCATTATTAAAGCAACAATTTTGGTTAGTTCTGTCACTGTGTTACAACTTTTAATTAAAAGTCAAAGTTATGAGTAATTAGAATTACCGGTATCAAGATTGGATCTAAATAAAGTAAAATAAATTTGGATTAAATATATTTTTAGTTCTGCAAATATATAAATTTTTGTTTTTAATCTCCTAAAAATTATGTTTTTATTTTTATTTAACAAATATACTATTTTTATTTCTCGCATATATACTATTTTTTTTTCATATAAGAATTAGTTATTGTAATATTCATTTTAGGTTTGAGGGATTTGTGTTTGAATTTAAGATTTTACATTTCTTTCATTTAAGGTGTATAGTCTAGTTAATAGATTATTTGATAAAAAAAAAATTAAATATATTTCAAAAATGATTTGTCTTGTGCTAAACAAAAAAGTGAAAAATTAGACAGAACAACTTCAATTGTATTATTTTTTAACTTTGATTTTATAATTGTTCTTAGAACTAGACAAATTGAAAGCAAATGATATGACAAAAACTTAATTTTTTGTCCCCATTAAATCACTTGACAATATTTGTCCGAAGAAAAAGTTGTCTAACATACTAAAATAAAATTTTATCCATAGATATCATAGAAGACAACAAATTATTCAATACCTGATTTTGTTTGAGCCTAGTTTTAAAAACTAATTTTCTTTCAAATTAGTTTGTTATTTTCATCTAATAGTTTAAAAGTATGTATCATTTAGATCCTGGCATAGTAAAACAAAAATAATATTAATTTAAGAGTCAGATTAACTAGTTTTTCCGGGACAATAGTTAAGGATAATAAAAAAGTAAATTTTTTTTTAAAATAACTTTATATATATATATATATATATATATATATATATATATATATATATATATTTTACAAATATTAACAATAGAGGTGTTAATATAGTTTTACTGAATTAGTTAGATATTCTTAACTAATGTCTTAAGGAATTAGACAACATTTTCCTTGATTTAAAATTATTGGATTTATAAAAAATAAAAAAAACTAATTGTTAATATTATAGTATTATAAATTATGTCATTTTCTGCTAAAGAGGTTTGTGTGCAGAGGTGGGTATCTGGTTTGTTGGGGGGTGTTTGTTTCCAAGGCTTGGTTTGATGTGGCCCGTGTGGTGCTGGCCCTGTTTTCTTAGAGTGTTTCTATTTTTGTTTAGTTTCTTGGGGTTTAATTACTCCTTGTAATTATTCCCAAGTACCAACTTTTTTATGTTATCTTATACATCTAATATATATCCATTTTAGCCTTTCAAAAAAAAAAGGTTGTTGTATTTATTAAAAAAATTCACTTTAATATTATAAATTGTGTCATCCTTAGAAGTGTTGGTAGGGAAGATGAAAATTATTTCTTTGTGGTGGTTAAAGACGTGCAAAGTTGAATTTAATTATGATTTTAATATGTTGTAGTTTAATCCTTTTTGGGGTTAAAATTTGATTTGGTATGACTTTAAGGTTATCATCATTTTTTTTTTGTATAAATTTTCTTAATTAGGCATATCCTATGCTTAACTGCTACTTTTTTTTTTTGGTCAGTGCTTAATTGCTACTTTACTATATATTCATTTGGCTTCTTATAAATAATTATATCATCTTTCATATCAGGATATCTTTAGTGCGGGAAGCCAAACCACATTCACAACTTTAGAGTGGGCCATGTCAGAATTGATTAAAAATTCAAATGTAATGCAAAAAGCACAAAATGAGGTAAGAAGTGTCTTTAATAAAAAAAGGTATGCAGATGAATCGAGTCTTCACAAACTTATATCCCTGAAATCAATTATAAAAGAAACATTGCGTCTACATGCACGGATATGGATTCCCTGCAGTCACTATTGGATCAAATCAATACATTTTTATTTATTTTATAGTGTAAAATTTAGACTATTTGATTTCAATCAAATGATATATAATGAGTTGACTGCATGACTGCACCATTTTCTGACTGCATAGAATCCATATCCTACATGCACCAAGTTCTTTGCTACTTCCAAGAGAATGTGGCGAAAAAAGTGAAATTAATGGTATGAAATACCTGCCAAAAGCAAGGTCATTATCAATGCATGGTCAATATGTAAAGATTCAAGATATTGGATTGAAGCCGAGAAGTTTTGTCCAGAAAGGTTCATTAATAGCTCCGTTGATTACAAAGGTGTAGATTTTCAGTTTATACCATTTGGTGCTGGGAGGAGGTTATGTCCTGGAATAGCATTTGGTATTGCTAATTTGGAAATTTCACTTGCAAATTTACTTTTCCATTTTAATTGGAAGATGCCTATTGGAGATAAGGCTGATGAAATTGACATGATTGAATCATTTGGATTGGCAGTTAGAAGAAAGCATGATTTGTGGTTGGTTCCAACCCTCTATCACTCTGGTTAAGTACATATTCTCAATAAGAAATGTTAAAGTTTCTAGTTAAGAGATCATTAATAGTGGAAACATATATTGTGTTGTACAATTTTTTTTTGTTCTCTTCTTTTTTCTCTCTCTTAAAATAAAACTCTCTCGCCTCTCTCTACCTTGCATAAACCCTAACCGCCGTCGCCGGGTCTTCCCCTCGAATCCAAAGCTTCAGGCGCGATGTAGACGGTGGCTGCGATGGTGCGAGGTGCAGCAGGCTCCGCACCACCATTCCAGCCCTCGATTGGGTGCTGGTGGCCCGTTTCTGGGTCTTTTCTCCTTCCTTCTCCACCGCTGTTTCTTGCTCTCCGTCGTTCTCTCTTGAGTTCGGCTCTGGTTGGTGATGAGATCGTTCTCTATCTCTTGGCTGGTGGTATGTGGGGTTCTCCACTCCACACCACCACGTTTCTGTCGTCCTCTCCGGCGAGCAGCTTTCATTTCATCACCCGGGACTGCCAAGCTTTTAGGTACTCGCCGTCTCTCCTTCTCCGCGCGGTAAGGTGGTTTTTGTTGCGGGTCTGGACTCATTTTGGTTCAGATCGTGATGGGGTTTCGCTGTTTTCAGCGGAAGTTGGTGTTTTCTGGCGGGGGAGTTGTTTCGGCGCGGTTTTGGAGGTTTTGTGGTCTTGGTGGTGCGGTGGTGAGTTTTTTCGTAGGATTGGCGGTGGTGGCCGGAGGTCTTGGGGTTGCTGTGGTGGCCGGAGGTAGTGGTGCTAGGCGCGGTAGGGAGTTTTTCTGTTTTGGTGTTGATTGGGCTGTTCACTTGTTTGCCCTCTGATTTTGCTTTGGTGGTAATTTGGTGGGGGTGTTGGTGCTTGGTTTTGGTGGAGGTGTTGTTAGAGGTGGTGAGATGCTTTGGTGGTGGTTGTATGGTGGGGTTGTTTTGGTGCAGTCGGGCAGTGATGGTGGTGGTGGTTGGTTGAGGTTTTTTTCTTGGTCTTGGTATTTCTCCTGGCGTGCCCGAAAGGGCGAGGTACGTAGACTCTCCGTGTTGACGGACGATGTTGCTTTAGCGTACCTCCAGGACGTTTCGGTGTTGGAAGGGTGATTGGACGGTTAAGGCCGAGGGTGGGTGGATTCTTCTGGATACAAGAGGCACTGACCATTTTCAAATCTGATGAGATTTGCAGGACTCTTCGAGTCGCTGAGGGGTGTTCAAGTCTGCTGAGACTTGCAGGTCTCTGGTAGCTGGTCGAACTCTCCTGCATTAGGTGTTGACCGTTGATTCTCTGACTTCTGGGGTTCCCCAATCGCTGACTTCTGGGGCTACTTTCTGGAGCTGATGGGCCGAGTAATTTTAATTCGAGTTCGGAAGTTAGAGTCAGTTGGTGTCTTCTAGGGTTAGGTATGGGTCTTCTCTGGGGGGTTTTTAGCGAATCATATTTGGTGTTTTTATGTATTGGTGTATGGGTGTTGGGGTGTTTGGTTTGGTGTTGATGTATTGGTGTTTGAGTGTTGGGGTGATTGGTCTGGGGTTGGTAATTGTGGTATATCACATTACCGTTTCTGTATGTTTCCTTGATAATTCCTTTCACTTCTTGTGGAGGAATTGTCTTTTAATAAAATTTAGCCGTTCAAAAAAAAATAAAATTATTGTGTTGTACAATAGTGAATTACACACTTTTGTTGTTATTTCTTTCTTTCTTGTTTTTGGTTTTTATCTAATCTAATTTAGGAGTCAGTTATGGTATCAAGTGATTTCAGTCCCCTCCTAATAATAAAACTCGATCATTTGGGTAAAACTATTTAGCCTAGGTCTAATTAATATGTTGGCTTGAACGGAATCTTAGTGATAATGATATTAAAATAATCCATGGAAACTTATGTGGCTTCTTTGGCATTTTTATCAATGTTTTGTTGAAGGATCAAAATGAACTTGTGTTTAACCAATTATCCTAACTCAGAGAATAAGCTATTTCATATTACAAATCAAGTTCACATGGTCGTTGACAGAATTTCTAATAGGAATTGTTACATTTCCATAAAAAAAAAAATTATATGATACCTAATTTGTTTTTTTTCTATCGTCTTTGCTTTTGAGACTACCTTTTTGAAGATATTTTAGTTAAACAATGCCTACTACTTGTTAAGAAATATTGTTTCCTCCAAAAAATTTAATTTGGATTCTCTTGAACAATTCAACCTAAAGAGTTTATTAATAATTTCAATCAAATGTCTTAATTTGTTTGATTGTAAATTTCTAATGCCCTCCATTTAGTTAGTTAATACAAGCCTCTAATTATCAAAGAAAAAAATGGAAAAAAACGGGAATAAATGCGTAAATTATAAAAAAACCTATAGATTATCGTTTTGATTTTGAATGATACACATTAAAATCACTATTAATTTTGGCATTTGTAATAAATGATAAATAAATAAAATCTTTTAGAATTTATTCATATATCAGATAAAATGCATATTACAAAAGTATGAAAAACTAACAAGAATCATTACATGATAATAAGGATTCTAAGTTTGTTGTAATAACGGTTCTAAACTTAGCTACATATCCATTGAGTTTTGATGGGGTCCTATTCATCAGAGTAGGAGTTGTTGTTCAAATAAAGTTTACATATAAATAAATAAAATTTTATCTTTTTTATTTATTTATTTATATGTCAAAAAAGGATCCCATGAAAATTAAGCCAATGTTTTGCAACGCTTGCGGGTCACATATGGAAATCAAAAGATCTTTTGAAGACAATCTCTTAAATTTTTTTACAAGAAATTAGTCGTTAGACCTTGGCAATGAAAAAGCATGTCACATGTTTTCAATTTGAGGTGCATGTCAGAGAAGCAACATGCTAAACATCAAAGAAGCTATGTCACCGTTAAGACATAGACTTTGAGTCATTTTTAATCAAATAAATCACAGTAGCTGGAATGATAAAAAATGTGTTGATGGATCTATCAAACATATATGCACTAATGGCACATGGAGTTGTTGGGCTCATCAGTTCAAGCAAAGAGATAAAATAAAATAAACAAAGCAGCTTTTGGATGCATGAAGTTCAAAGGAATGTGAAGAGTATTTGCTCAAACTGAATGAATGGTTGCGGCTAATGAAAAGGGTTGTTGTTCTTAAACCCTATGCGAGGAAATGGTATATATAGGAGTGGAGGGCAAGAAGTGCAATTGTGATGATAATGAATGAGTTAGCCATGAACCTAGATTATTTTTTAGATTCAATAAAAAATGGATGATCAATATGGTTTGTAAAATAGACTAAATTCATCATTCATTCAATGAATTTAAATTTAGGTCAATTTTACATTTAATGATTTGGTCTTATCCAATAAACTTTTGTTCAATTGTGATAATTACGAATGAGTCAGCCACACATAAGCATCAAGATCTAGGTCAAATTTACATTTATTGCTATGGATCCTATCCAATAAATTTATGTTAAATTGTTTAATTAATTTCTAATTATTTTTTTTCCAATAAAGGTAATTTTTTTGGTATGCATTAAACTTTTTATTTTATTCGAATCCTCAATATTTTTTCCTATAAGGACCCATTTGGATTGACTTATTTTTAAACTTCTGCAAAACAGCTTATGAAAATAAATTAGCTTTTATGCAATATTATAAGTTTTTCAACGTAGTTTACGATAAAATAACTTGTAAAAAAACAATTTTTTGTTAGTAAAAACTTATAAATTAACATAAAACTTTATTTATTTGCATAAGTTATTTTAATAAGTTCAAAAATAACGCAAATCCAAATAGACTAAATATACTAACAATCTACATATATTACTATGAATATATATCCTCTAAACTTTTAATTTAAATAATTAATTAATTGTTGGTAGAATTAATTGATGTCAATTTAATTTTAAAATAACAAGCTTGGGTCTAAAGTAAAATAAATTAGGATTAAATATATTTTTACTCATTTTTTTGGTGTGTCGTATATTATATTTTTAGTCCTGCAAATATATAAATCTGTGTTTTTAATCTCCTAAAAATTTTGCTTTTATTTTTATTTCTCGCAAATATACTATTTTTTATTATTGTAATATTCATTTTAGGTTTGAGGGATTTGGGTTTGAACTTAAATTCTACATTTCTTTCATTTAAGGTGTATAGTCTAGTTAATAGACTATTTGACAAAAAAATAAACAAATTAAATTAAATATATTTCAAAAATGGTTTGTCTTGTGCTAAACAAAAACGTGAGAAACTCGACATAGCAACTTCAGTATAAAATTTTTATAATTGTTCGTAGAACTAGACAAATTGAGGGCAAACGATTGGACAAAAACTGAATTTTTTGTCCCCACTAAACCACTTGATAGTATTTGTCTGAAGAAAAAGTTATTTAAAATACCAAAATTTTGTCCACAGATATCATAGTAAAACAATTAGATACTGGCATAATAAAACAAAGATATTGTTAACTTAAGGGTTATACTAACTAGTTCCTCCGAGACACTAACTACGGATACTAAAAAGTAAATTTTGCATTAGAAATAATTTATTTTTTTTATATTTTACAAATATTAACTATAGAGGGTTCAATATAGTTTTACTGTATTAGTTAGGTTTAGGATTTAGGGTTGAGGCACTGGACAACATTTTTCTTGATTTAAAAATATTGAATTTATAAAATATTGGATTTAAAAATATTAGATTTAGCCCGGCCCGATGGAATCCGAAGTTCATCCATGCCAGCTCGTTTCGGGCCGAACCGTCCGTTTTGACAGCTCTAGTTATAGCATTATAAATTATGTTATTTTCTGCTAAAGATGTTTCTGCGCAGAGGTGGGTGTTCTGGTTTGATGGTGAGGTGTTTGTAGCAACTGTTTGCATTGGTGTTTGTTTTCTAGGCTGGTTTGTTGTGGCCCGTGTGGTGCTGGCCCTATTTTCTTAGTTTTTGTTTTTGTTTTATTTCGGGGTTTAATTACTCATTATAATTATTCCCATGTACTAGTTTTTTTATCTTATATCTAATATATATCCATTTTAGCCTTTTCAAAAAAACTGTAGTATTTATTAAAAAAAAAAAAATACACTTTAATATTATAAATTGTGTAATCTGTAGATGTGTTAGTAGGGAAGGTGAAAATTATTTCTTTGTTGTGGTTGAAGACGAGCAAGGTTGAATTTAATTATGATTTGAATTCATGATGGTCTAATTCTTTAACTTGTTTAGGGATTAAAATTTTATTTGATATGACTTTAATGTTACCATCATTTTTCTTATTTTGTATAAATTTTCTTAATTAGGCACACCTAATGCTTAACTGCTACTTTACTATATATTTATTTGGCTTCTTATAAATAAATAATTATATCATGTTCTATATCAGGATATCTTTAGTGCGGGAAGCCAAACCACATTGGATCACAACTTTAGAGTGGGCCATGTCAGAATTGATTAAAAATCCAAATGTAATGCAAAAAGCACAAACTGAGGTAAGAAGTGTTTATAATAAAAAATGGTATGTGGATGAACCGAGTCTTCACAAACTTATATACTTGAAATCAATTATAAAAGAAACACCGCGTCTACACGCACCAAGTTTTTTGCTACTTTCAAGAGAATGTGACGAAAAATGTGAAATTAATGGGTATGAAATACCTGCCAAAAGCAAGGTCATTAATGCATGGTCAATATGTAGAGATTCAAGATATTTGATTGAAGCCGGGAAGTTTTGTCCAGAAAGGGAGGAAGTTGTGTCCTGGCATAGCATCTGGTATTGCTAATTTGGAAATTTCACTTGCAAATTTGCTTTTCCATTTTTATTGGAAGATGCCTATTGGAGTTAAGACTGATGAACTTGACATGATTGAATCATTTGGGTTGGCTGTTAGAAGAAAGCATGATTTGTGGTTGGTTCCCACCCTTTATCACTCTGGTTAAGCACATATTCTCAAGGAGAAATGTTAAAGTTTCTAGTTAAGAGATCATTAATAGTGGAAACATATATTGTGTTGTACAACAATGAATTACACACACTCTTGGTTGTTATTTAAATTTTTTTTTTTTTTTTTGGTTTTCTTGTAATTTGATTTGTAGGTCAGTTTTGATATCAAGTGATTTCAGTTCTTTCTTGATCATTAAACTCGATCATTGGGTGAATTATTTATCCTAGGTCTAATTAATATGTTGGCTTGAACGGAATCTCAGTGGTAATGATATTAAAATAATCCATGGAATTCTATGGGCCTTCATTGGCATTTTTATCAATGCTTTGTTGAAGCATCAAAATGAACTTGTGTTTAACCGATTATCTAAACTCAGAGAATCCGCTATTTCATATTACAAATCAAGTTCACATGGTTGTTACAGAATTTCTAAACCTCTTGTTGACAGCAGTTTGGTTCCATTATTCCCATCAAATGGGAACCTCCCCAAATGGGAATTTCAATGTGGACAGCTTTCATGATAAAAGAAATGATAGTTCTATTTGTGGAGGGTTAATAATAGACTGTCGGGGTCGTCTTGTTCAAGATTTTTATTTCAAACTTGGTTTAAGCAATACCCAACATTTTGAAATGTGGGGTTTCTATTTCAAACTAAGCTAAAGCAATACTCAATCATATGTCACCATCAAAATGGACTTTACGCTTGTTGTAATGACGGTCCTTAGCCGAGCTACATCTATTAACTACCTTAAACATCACATAGAAGAGGTTACTAAAATCACCTCAATTTACCTAATTGATCTTTTTCTATTTCATCACTGCTTTTGAGACAACCTTTTTCGTGATATTTTAGCTAAAGCAAGCCCCTATACTTGACAAGAATTGTTCTCACTGGAAATTCGAATACGGATTTTCCCAAACAATTTTTTTAAAGAAGTGTTTATTAACCACTTAAGTCCACTATTTTAGTTTGTTTGATTGTAAATTTCTTAAAGTCCTCCTTGTGTTGGATTGTCAAGGTTTTATCAATCTCCATTTAATTAGTTAACTAATACAAGCCTCTAATTATCAAAGAAAAAAAAAAGGAAAAAGGGAATAAATGCATTATTTTTATTTTTTTAAAACAAAAATTGTATTATTAAGAATTACTCAAAACTTACAATATAACAATCCCTTAGTCGGATAAAACGCCTCTAAACAAGATGTTGTTAAGAAGCTTCCAAATTCACTAAGTTGTAGTAAACCAAATCAAGTGTTTCACCTTTGCTTCGTTTATAGATTTTACAATGTCACCAGAGAAATTGATATGCTCCCAGCCCTCTTCAAGATGAATATGATCCAACAAGAGCAAGATCAAAGCTTGCAGAAGAACAATGAAATTTTGAAAGTGGGGTGGTGTTTGGTGTTGGTTCGGCCGAGGGAGAGGAGAGTGAGGGAGTATTTACCAAATTTTGCTTTTTGATTCAATGTGTCACAACCTTCTAAATAATTGTGGTCTTGATCCTTGACAACCCTTGGATCAAATAGTGTAAAGGTTCCTAGACTAATCCCGAGCCATTGGATCAAAAGTGTAATGATTGCTTTTTTGATAAATATCTAGATATTTTCACTTTACGCTACTCAGCTCTCGCGCTCGCTCGCAGGCGAATCGAACTTTGCTAACGATCTAACTTGCAAAAAATAGAAAATCTATGACGTAAAAGTTCCTAGACTAATCCTCTATTTTAACTTTATAGATTTTTCTCCAAACAAATTTCATAAAGTTAAAATTTTAGAAAAAATATGTGCAATCCTCAATTTCGTTGAAACAAAAGACACAAGGAATATTATGAACATTAGATAAAATACCAACCTTTGAAGGAATGTAATTTTTCCATAACAATTGCAAAGCTGTTAACACATTTGGATTTAAATCAATCATCTCCCTACTCATTTGTAGTAGCAGCAATTCATCTGTTTAAGCTGCTGAAATATCACTACACCAGCTCCAGTTCCACTCCCTGTCATGGTTGTTTCCTATTAATCTCTTTAAAATCACAATAATTTTATCAAGTTCTTTTGCTAACAGATTAGGATATAAATTTTATAAATACATAATTTATAAAATTTAGCCCATAGATTATCATCTTGTTTTTGCATGATACACATTAAAATCACTATTTATTTTTGCATTTTTATTAAACTAATAAATAGATTAAATCTTTTACAATTTATTCATATATCAGATGAAATGCATATTACAAAAGTATGAAAAACTAACAGGAATTGTTACATTTCCAGAAAAAAAAAAAAAAAAAAAAAAGAATTATTACATGATACATCAAGAAAGTACTACATCTCAATCTGCCTAATTGGTCTTTTTCTATCATCACTGCTTTTGAGACTATCCTTTTGAAGATATTTTAGTTAAACAAGGCCTATTACTTGTCGAGAAATATTGTTTCCATCATAAATTTAAATTTAGATTTTTTCGAACAATTCCACTTAAGGAGCTTATTAACAATTTGAGTCTAATATCTTAATTTGTTTGATTGTAAATTTCTTAATGCCCTCCTTATGTTGGATGGTCAAGATTTTATCATTCTCCATTTAATTAGTTAATACAAGCCCCTAGTTATAAAATGATCGTACCTGGAACGGACGTTCGATCGATGGCCAGCTGCTAGTCACGTGTGGTCTTGACGGTTGCTTTGAAAACGGAGGGGGGGGGGGGGGGGGGGGGGGGTTGTACCTGCAGACACTCCGATGCCTAAGTCAGCACAGATACAAGAAGTGAGGTTGAGAGAATAAGAATTGAATACCTGACTCCTCAATGAAGAAGAGTATTTATAAGCCCCCAGCGCGGGGCCAACGATTATCACTATTGGGCCGCGTAGAGCAAGCCCAATGAGGATAACTGCTAGGGATAGCGTGGTGTGCTGGAGAAGTCGTTAGACTCTCCCCCTAGTCAAGCTTAGCCCGTCTTCTGCGGGAAACGGATAAGCTTGGGGTGAAAACGTGGCTTGTGGTGCACGTTTGACAGGTGCGGAATTGGTGGCTAGCACGTATGTGCCCGACAGCAGAGAAACGGGTACGTTTGAGCTGCTGATAAGTTTGTGCTGCGGTGTCGAGCAAGTGGTGTTGAGCTGCTCGACACTGGGCTGTCCTCGACACCCTAGCGGATTGGGCCTGTTAGTCCATTCTAGGCCCAGTCCGGAACAGAAGCCCCCCAAGTCATTGCTGCTAGGCATAGGAGTAATGACTTAAGGTCCAGTGCAGGGACGTCGGAGAGAAGCGTCGCATGGCAAATCAACAGCCAAGCGCGTTCGTCGCTTATTGAGGGTGTGAATCTTGTTCGCCGTTTACATGCAAACCCAAACGCTTCGTCGAGGAGCTACTTATGCCGAGGAGAGCAAGGGGCAACGCGTGGAGGAGCTAAGTGACGTTTGATGGGACAGTGCGTCTCCTGATGACGCCACGTGTGCCGGCTACGAAGAGACGTAATCACTACCTAGGGGTATAGGCCATAAGTGGCGTTGTTCTCCGTGCAGGCGCGCGTGATACGTTGCTTATGCAGCGTTTCGCTTTTCGTGAGAGCAGACCTGGAACGTTGGATGCTTTTGATTTGGAGCGTTGGATCAATCTAACGTTTGAGAGGATTCAGAATCCCTCGTTTCCTAAACGACGCGTCGCACCGGATAGCGCGTCTGGCTGCCTATAAATGCTGGAGAGGAAATTCATTTCAGAATTTTCCTTCCTCCATTGCTTCCTGCGCCAAAGCTATTTCTCTCCAAAGTTTCAACATTCATTCCTGTAGTTGGTGCATTACTGCTTCGTTTAGCCGAGTTTCTCTCATCAATCAAAGCTTTTAATTCCAACCAAGGTACTAATTTCTCTAAGCTTTCATTTCTGTATTAGCTTGAGCTTGTTTTAGGAATGTTAGGGATGAGGTTAGTTTGTGTGTTGAGGGTGTTTGGTGGTAATTGTACATTGCCAAACGCCCTTCTCAGTAGAAAAGTTACGATTTTTAGTTGCTTTTGCTTAGGTTTGAACCTTAGCGCCGCCCACAACCACCGTCTCGTACTATCTGATAAGTTTTCCGGTGAGGGATTTCCGGAAATTCATTTGGATTTCTGGGCATTTGAATGGGCGTGTCGAGGAGAAATTATGAGCGGCGCGAGCATAGGATGCTTGTTTTGGCGAGCAAGAATGCTTTATAGGGCGAGCCGGAATGCTTGCCTTTATGTTCGCAAAGTCGTGAAGTCTTAGCTTTTGCTCGCCTCTTTACAGCTCGAGCACAATACGCCTCTGAATTTGTTTCTCCGCCATTTGCAAGGGCCTTTGGTCGAGGGCAGCGTCCTCGGCTAATACTTCGCCCTTTCACTTGATTTGCGGTGGAAGGGTGAATTTGATTTTAAACGTCGAATTCATTTTCCTTCGCTGCTTTTCAGGTGCTTTTAAATGGACGAAGAGGAGGCTGGGTCGTCGCAGCGTAGGGAGCCGATCAGGCCAAACGAAAAAGATCCATATGCTTGGATCGCCGCAGGCCCAAGAACGCGCTCAGTGATTACTCCTTCCGCCGAGCCTAAGTTCACAATAGTCGAGGATAGAATAGGGGAACAGCCAATTAATTGGGCGGCGCACGCAGTAGACGAACGGCGAGTGTACTCGAACTTTGGCGAAGATGGGTTCGCCATGTATGAGTTTGTGTTCGAGAAGTTGGGGCTTAGAATGCCTTTTAGTGAATTCGCGATGAGCGTTTTCAGGCACCTGAAGCTAGCCCCTTCCCAGTTGAACCCGAATTCCATAGGCTTTATTCGGATCTTTGAGATAGTGTGCGAGCACCTGCGGATCGCGCCTACCCTTGCCCTGTTCTTCAAAATATTCCAGCTTCAGCGGCAAGCGGAGGATGGGCGACAATGTTGGGTGTCTCTGAAATCCCAAGGGAAAAAGTATTTCAATATGTTCGTGGATTCAGTTCGGGGTTACAAGCCTCGCTATTACGCGGTTCGAGCGGAGAGTGAGGTTGCTCGGGAGTCCCTGTATAGGAATGTAGCTGTTACCGTGGATGGCGAGCAAGTAATGAGGCGAGAGCCCAAGTTTCCTTTAGCGTGGACGTTTGCTCACTACGAGCACAGTACAGATTATTATTTGACCAAGGATCGGGGGATGTCCGAACAGGATTGGGCCAGCTTGAAGGTGTTGAACGACTACGTGAGCAGTTTCAAGCAGGGGCCTTGCGTGTATAAGGAGGTGATTGAAGGAGAGAGGGTAACATTGCCCGTGCTCGATGAGGCGGGCAAGCAAGTGTATGGCGTTAGGATAATCGATACTAGAGCGGTGCTGTCGGCTAAGAGCGCCGCTGCCCGCAAGATTTTGCTGGGTATAAGGAGTTATTTAATTTCTTTCCTCGCTCTTAACTTGCTTTATTTTCCCCTATTCATTTTACTAACCCCCTGTTGTTTCACTCTGTAGACGAGATGGCCGACAAAGCTACTGACATTCTGAAGATGTTGGGCGACAACACCAAGGGAAAGAAAAAAGGGAAAGCGAGCAAGAAGGGGCCCGTCTCCGCCATCTCCACTGCTGCTGGTGGTTCAGACTCAGGGTCTCCCAAGCTGGATTCTCCAGGGTTGGGGACCACTTCCCGTCGACCTGAGAAAAGGCCGAGGTCGTCGCCAGACGTGGAAGTCGTCGATGTCTCCGCAGGAAAAGCTGAGCAAAGTGTCGTTCCTCAATGCTGGGCTATGCGAGGCTACCTCGAGAAGTATCCTCTTGCTGTAGCGGCAAAGGAGAAGTCCATCATCAAAGAGATGGATCCTAAGCGCAGGGGGGACTTTATGAGGGACGACATTGCCGGGTTGATGAGGCTGGTGTCGACGGCCTTAGTTTTGAACGAGGAGAGTAAGGAGCCGGGGAAGGAAATCGAGAAGCTGAAGGCGAGGATTGAAACGTTGAAGGCGAGCAAGTTGAAGCTCGAGGTCATCGTCGACGATCTGCAGAACAAGAAAGAGGTTTGGCTCAGGACTCAGACAGACCTCCGTATTGCCAATGAGGGTTTGGGGGCTGCGAGGAAGAAGCAAAAGGAGCTCGAGGATGAGTTAGCAGAATTAAAAGCCTCTGCAGCTCCTGCTGAAGACGAGCCAGAGTATGCTCGAGAGTTGACTACGAGGGCTGCCCTTGTCAAGGAGCTTACCTCTGTTCGTGGAAAGATTACAGCGGCGGCCAAATTTGGCTTTAACAATGCCGTCGCCCAGCTGAAGGTAGTCAATGCTGAGCTCGTGACTGCAGGAACCGGCTTTTGGCGCCGTGTGGTTGACGGGGAAGTGGTCCTTCCTCCTGAGAATGAGGTCGCCGAGGCTGATGAGCTCTTGAACGATGAGGAGGAGGAAGACGGCGACGAGGAGGATATGGAGCACGACCATTCAGACGGCGAGGACAAAACCAAGGAGGGCGAGCATGTTGAAGAAGAGCTTCACAATGAGGAGGGTCACGACGAGAGCAATTGAGCTCTTTTATCTTATGTTTTGTTTTTGGCCTGCGTGCCATAATTCGATATTTTGTTAACTCTGGTGGCCTTTGTGCCTTTTTGTAATATTTGAACAACTGGGCTCTGCCCGTCTTTAAGTACTTTTTTGTGGCCGTCTTATCTTTGTGCTCGCCTGTTTATTTTTACACGTTTATTTATGCTCGTGTATGTGTTTGCTCGTCCTTAAGCATAGCTTTTCTTTCGTCGAACTGATAATCCTTTGTGTTTTATTCGCGTTTAATTTGTGAATATTCGTTCCGTAAGATTACGCGCGAACTCGACGAAAATTTTGTCCTCGCGGAGTTTTTTATTGTCGTCCAGGGGCCCTGGTATCCCCGGGTATCCTGCCCCCGAACAAAACAACGGAGAGCTTGGTCGGTTAGGCTATTCCGTTGGTCTTACATTTGGCCTTGGTCCTTGCGCAGTCAAACTTGATTTGTTGAAACTGCTTGGTACCCATGCTGTCATAAGTGTTCGTTGAAACCGTCCACATGCATTTTGTTGAGATTGTGGGGATAAATAGCCTCATTTGCTTCCTTCCTCTTTACTTTCAAGAGTTATGGAGAGAAAGAATGTGGAGAAAGGTGTTGCAACTAGGTCTAAGAAGCAATCTGAGGGGTCTGGCAGCAAGGCCAGAGGTGTTTCTCAGCCCAAGAGGGGAACGGGGAGAGAAAAGGTTCTCCCGCCACCGGGATGGCCTGGAGATGAAGAAGTTGATGAAGATTGGGCAGAATACCTGAGAACTTATCGAGGGACTCCTCCTACTTCTGATGAGGAGGATGAGTCTCAGATTACCAAGGAGAGTGAGCAGACTGCAACCAAGGTTTCAGAGAAGAAGAAGAAGAAAGCAGGGTCTAAATGATGGCTTAGGCCGCTTGTTTCTTTGCATGTTACGTTTGAACTTCCTAACGAATAAACGTTGTAGTGTTTAACATTATTATGCGTGAATGGAATTATTGGGTGTTTAAGACTGTTGAGTTTTTATTTATATTTTTCCGTTCGCACTTAGAAGTACTTTTGCTTGGTTTTTATCATGCGAAGCTGCGTTCGCCTTGTCGCTCTGTTCGACGACGGCTATGTCGGTGCGTCTTAGGTCGACAAGTTGGACTGCGACGAGGAAGGTTGATTTCTTGCTCGGCGTTACCATGAGCAGTTTGGGGAACCACCCAGGCGCTCGGAGGTTCGGCTCCGAACATAACGGCGCACAAACGTCGCGGAAGTGGTTTGTTTGCCGTAGCTTCACCTACCCATCGCGAGCTGGGGGTCAAGCCGTGGTACGACGACGAGGGGGCTCGTGTTTTGAGCTTTCCCAAGTTGGGTTGGTTAATGTTTGAGGTGGGCACCTGTACCTTGGTGTCTGCCCGTTGTCGAGGAGCGACGGCCCTACCGTCTCCGGACTGGCCGTCTCCTTCGCTATAGGCTGTCGTGGTCGACGTCGCCTTAGCTGTAATATTGTTTTAATTTTTTAGCATTCCAAGTGCGAGGGATTTCTTTTCCTTTGAGGGTTTCGAGGTGGTAGGCTCCAGTTCCCGTTTTTGCTCGCACGCGATATGGACCTTCCCAATTGGCGGCGAGCTTCCCGTGGTTGGAGTCTTGGTTGTTTCGTCTTAGCACGAGGCTGCCGACGTCGAAGCTTCGTGGTATGACTTTGACGTTGTGTCGAGCAGAGATTTTTTGTTTAAGCACGGCTTCTCGAAGGGAGGCAGTCGTTCGAATTTCGTCGACCAGGTCGAGCTCTTCCCTAAGCGCTTCATCGTTTGCCTCTTCCGTCAACGGCTGCGTTGTTCGCCATGATAGGTTTTCGATTTCGACGGGAATAACGGCTTCGGATCCGTACGTTAGTCGAAATGGAGTTTCTCCTGTGGTCGAGTGTGGAGTTGTTCGGTAGGCCCAAAGTACGCTCCACAGCTCCTCGACCCATTTGTTCTTCTCTTCGTCGAGTCTTCTTCTGAGACCGCGAAGGATCACCCTGTTTGCCGATTCGGCTTGCCCGTTAGTTTGGGGATGTTCCACAGAGGTGAAGTGTTGTTTTGTTTTGATTGCGGCGAGGAAATCCTGGAAGTTCCTGCTTGTGAATTGAGTGCCGTTGTCAGTGACAACTACTTGTGGGATTCCAAAGCGAGCTAGGATGTTCTTTTTAAAGAATCGGAGGATGGTTTCCGCGGCTATGTTGGGAATCGCTTCGGCTTCTACCCACTTGGTAAAATAGTCGACTCCCACTATTAGGAACTTGCAGCGGTGGAGCCCTGTTGTGAATGGGCCGAGGATATCCATGCCCCACCAAGCGAAGGGCCAAGGCGAGGACATCATGTTTAGCTGTGAGGGAGGTGCTAGAACCATGTCGGCGTGTCGTTGGCACTTGTCGCATTTTTTTACGTGTTCTCTCGCGTCCTGTTGCATGGTGGGCCAAAAGTATCCTGCTCGGAGGGCTTTTCTTGCGAGGGATCTTCCTCCCAGGTGTTGGCCGTTAATTCCTTCATGTATCTCACGTAGTACGTATTCGACATCGTCTTGGTCGATACATCTCAGAAGGGGGGTGGATATCCCTCTTTTGTAGAGTCGACCGTACATGAGGCAATACGAAGTGGCCTTTCGCTGTATTGCATTCGCCTCCTTTTCATCTTCGGGGAGGTGCCCGTGTGCGAGATACAGCCAGAAGGGCGTCATCCAAGATTTTCCGTCTCGGATTGAATTAACGTTGACGAAAGTTTTTGAAGACGAGGAGGATGTCTTTTCAATGCTTGGTCGGGGAAGTATTTCCTGAATGACGGATTTATGTCCGCCTTTCTTTTTAGTACTTGCCAACTTTGATAGGATATCCGCTCGCGCATTGTGTTCGCGTGGAACGTGTTTGACTTCGAAGGAGTCGAATCGCGCTACTTTGTCGCGCACCAAGACTAAGTATTCTTGGAGATTGTCGTTTTTGGCTTGATATTCTCCCAGTACTTGTGACGCCACAAGCTGTGAGTCCGTGAATATTGTTATTTCCTTGGCGCCCACATCTTCGGCGAGGCGTAGGCCTGCGAGGAACGCTTCGTACTCTGCTTGGTTGTTCGACGCTGGGAATGATAGGGTGAGGGAAACCTCAATTATGGTGCCCGTGCCGTTTTCGAGAATGATTCCCGCTCCAGCTCCTGATGCGCTGGAGGCTCCGTCGACGAAGATGGTCCACTTGTTCGCCCCATCGCCCGGGGATGCGGGTAGGGCCAATTCGGCGACGAAGTCTGCTAGGACTTGGGCTTTCAGTGTTTTCCTACTTTCGTATCGGATGTCGAACTCGGCCAACTCAATGGACCATTTGAGCATTCTGCCCGCCATGTCTGGTCGCCCTAATAGTGCTTTGATGGGCTGGTCCGTTCTCACGGTGATTGTGTGGGCAAGGAAGTAATGTCTTAATCGTCTCGCGGCTACGACGAGCGCGAGGGCGACTTTTTCAATGCGTTGGTACCTGACTTCGGGTCCTTGCAGGGCTTTGCTCGTGAAGTACACAGGCTTTTGATTTTCTGCAGTTTCCCGGATGAGTGCGGCGCTTACGGCTTCGGGGGTTACCGAAAGGTATAAATACAAGATTTCCTCCGCGTCTGGTCGAGAGAGGACGGGAGGTTCAGACAAAGCTTTCTTTAGGCGTTGAAGAGCCTGCTCGCATTCCTCCGTCCATTCGAAAGCAACTTCTTTCCTAAGGAGTTTGAAGAGGGGAAGTGCGTGCTGTGCAGATTTCGCGACGAAGCGAGATAGCGAGGTGAGCATGCCGTTGAGGGTTTGGATCGATTTTTTCGAGTTCGGAGTTGGGAGTTCGGCGAACGCTCTGCATTTATCGGGGTTCGCTTCGATTCCTCTCTCCGTAAGATAGAAACCGAGGAACTTCCCTGCTCGAACCCCAAAGGTGCATTTCTCAGGATTGAAACGCATTTTGACGTGGCGGGCACGTTCGAAAACTCTTCTCAGGTGGGCAGTGTGATCGACTTCTTCTTTGGATTTGACGATCATGTCGTCCATATAGACTTCGAGCACGTCACCAATGTCTGCTCGGAAAACTTTGTTCATCATTCGCTGGTATGTAGCACCTGCGTTTTTTAGCCCGAAAGGCATTACGTTATAGTAATAGTTGCCTGATTCGGTCATGAATGCAGTTTTTTCTTTATCTGATTCGGCCATAGGTATTTGGTTATAGCCCGAATACGCACCCATAAAAGATAATAATTTAAAACCAGACGAATTATCTACTAGCCTATCGATGCTAGGTAAAGGATAAGCATCTTTGGGACAAGCCCTATTAAGATCGGTGTAGTCAACGCACATTCGCCATTTACCATTAGATTTCTTAACAAGTACAACGTTTGAAAGCCAAGTAGAGTATCTAGCTTCGGAAATAAAATTTGCCTCTAAGAGGTCTTTTACATTTTTTTCTGCAGCCTCCGCTTTCTCGGGAGACTGTTTTCTTCTTCTTTGCACAACAGCTTTAGCAGCTGGGTCTATGGCGAGCTGGTGGCAGGCGACCTCAGGGTCGAGGCCGGGCATCTCGGTGGCACTCCATGCGAACAGGTCCGCGTTCTCACGGAGACAGGATTTCAGCTGGTTCTTGACATAATCGGGAAGGTCCGCACCGATCTTCACTCCTTTGCTCGGGTCCTCTCCAAGTGGCATAACTTCGAATTCACCATCTGGAATGGGGCGGTAGTTCTTTTTGCTCGCCTCATTGTCCTCCTTGTTGTCCTTTCGAAGCTTTTTCTCCTCTTTGCGCTCTTTCTTGGAGAAGCGAGCATCCAGGTCTATGGCACTGACATTGTTGGGCTGTGGCTTCTCCTCGCTCCCTTTCCCCGACGAACTTGGTGCGTTCTTGGCTTTCTTCGGAACTTTGTCGATAGAGGATAAGCCTCTGGACGCAGCTTCAAAACATCTTCTGGCCGCGGCGATGTCTCCGTGGATAGTTGCGACCTTACCATTCTGTGTGTAGTATTTCATCTTGAGATGAATGGTAGAAGGTACGGCGACCAGATCGGCTAAGGCAGTTCTGCCGATGATGCATTGATAGAGGGAGCAGCAATCTATGACCAGGAATTTGACTCTGACGGGCTTGGCCGTTTCTCCCTGCCCAAAGGTGACGAGGACGTCGACGTAACCCCAGGGTTTGCTTGTAGAACCATTGAAACGTTGCAGGTCTGAGCCTAGGTAAGGGGCCAAGTGCTTTCTCTCCAAACCGAGCACCTTGAACAGGGAAGAATACATTATGTCGCAGGAGCTTCCCTCATCGACGAGTATGCGGTGTACCTCAAAATTCACCATGTGTGCTTTGATGAGCAGAGGGATTTGGGAATTCGGGGTTCCGCCGGGCATCTCTTCCGGGTAGAAAGCCAGGGGAAGAGAGCCTTTTTCTCCCGTGTCAAGAGTGACGCCGAGGTTAGGCGAAGTAGAGATCAGTTCATCGAACTTCCTTTTGACAGAACCAATGGTGAGGGGATTGAAACCCCCACCAGAGATAACCATAGCGGAGGAAAAGTCCTCCCATTTGCTGAGCTGGGCAGCGAGTTCTTCTGTAATCATAAAGTCTTCTGGTCGGTGGATTGCCATGGCCACTTGCCCGGGGGCAGCGTCGCCATCATCTTTGTCCTCGGGCTTAGGAGCCGGAGGGTCTTTCTGTCGAGGCGCGTCATTGTTCCTCGCATATTTCCTTAGGTGGCCTTGGTTGACCAGAATTTCAATGGCGTCTTTCAAGTGGACGCAGTCTTCAGTGTTGTGACCATGAGTTTTGTGGTACTTGCAATATTTCTTCATGTCGGCGTTGGGCTTGGCCGGCATGGGCTTGGGCACTCTGACTCCCCAAGTTTTGAACTGGCCTGTGCCAGTGGTTGATAAGATTTGCTCACGAGATGTGGTGAGCAGAGTGTACTGAGTGAATTGACTGTTTGGTCCTCGGTTCCTTTCACGAGGACGCTCGTCTTGTCTTCTGTCACCGCCTGCCCGGTGGTGACCGCGGTTGTGCCCCGACGATCCTTCTGTTCGGGACTTTCGGAAGCTCGCAGCTTCTTCTTTCTCTTCATACTCAATAAAGGCCTGCGCCTGTTGGAGGAGGTCGTTGAGAGTCTCTTGTGGGGAGATCCCAATGAACTTGGCGAAGTCGCTTGGACGGCGGAGACCTCGCTCGATCAGGTATTTCTTCATCCCATCAGAAGTGGGGACCTGGACGGCTTCCTTGTTAAATCTGTCAAGGTAGGCGCGCAGAGATTCGCGCTCTCCCTGAACAATGTGCTCGAGTGTGGCCACCGACTTAGGAGGGCGACGGGAGGCTGTGAAGTGGTTCCTAAAACGTTCGCATAATTCTTTCCATGACGTGATGGAACCTCGGGGAAGAGCTTTGTACCAATCAAGCGCTCCCTTGGTCAGGGTTGTCGAGAACAACCTGCACTTGATGGGTCCTTTGACTTGGCGATAATTCAGTTGAACATTGAGGTTGTCAATGTGGTCGTCGGGGTCTCCCAGCCCGTCGTACTTCCCCAGGTTGGAAGGTGGTTTCTCCAAACCCGGAGGAAGAGGGGCGTTCAAGATGTTTGAGGACAAAGGTCCATAGTTGTCGTCCTCGTCACTCGAGCTCGGCAGACGAGGCGAGCCATATCCCTGAGGAGATAGGGAGGGCTCCTCGTTGTACTGCGGAGGAGGAGGATTAGGATACACATGCCTCTTTCCACGATCGGTGGAAGTAGTTGCGGGATTTCCGCTCGGCGGCCGCGTTTTGCGGGAAGGAGAAGGTTCGCGGATCACGATTCCCTTTCCCCTTTTGCTGGTCTGGGCTGAACGATCCTCGCGGGGAGGAGTTCGTCCTCTTTTCTTCTGTGCCGGCTGTCGGCGGTTGGGATCGTCGGTGCCGTGGCGGGACGGACGATAGTGCTTTTCAAGGGATTCCAAGCGGCGGTTTTGCTCTTTGATGGTGTCTACCAATGTTTTGAAATCCACTGCAGTTATGGTGAGGACTTGTTGCCCTGGACTTTCGATGACTTGGTTAGCCGCGGGGGCTTTCTCCGACGTTCCAGCGTTGGTGTTTGGAACCTCCTGGACTTGAACGTCGTCTTCGGTGAACGGAGAACATTCTCGTCCGTCGCGTTCATCGCCTTCGAGGTCGACGGCGGCGTTCTCATGCTGATCGTCTTCGTTGTTAGCGACGATGGCGTCGTTGCGTGGTGCGATGACGGTGGACATGGGACGTCCGTCGGCGTCAAAGAATTGAGGGGTATTCTGAGGCGGAGGTGTGCTACCAGTGGCCATGACTGATGAATTGATCGTAGTTTTTCTTTCGGTTAGAGAAAGAGGGAAGACTCACGTCCCCAGTGAAGTCGCCAATGATCGTACCTGGAACGGACGTTCGATCGATGGCCAGCTGCTAGTCACGTGTGGTCTTGACGGTTGCTTTGAAAACGGAGGGGGGGGGGGTTGTACCTGCAGACACTCCGATGCCTAAGTCAGCACAGATACAAGAAGTGAGGTTGAGAGAATAAGAATTGAATACCTGACTCCTCAATGAAGAGGAGTATTTATAAGCCCCCAGCGCGGGGCCAACGATTATCACTATTGGGCCGCGTAGAGCAAGCCCAATGAGGATAACTGCTAGGGATAGCGTGGTGTGCTGGAGAAGTCGTTAGACTCTCCCCCTAGTCAAGCTTAGCCCGTCTTCTGCGGGAAACGGATAAGCTTGGGGTGAAAACGTGGCTTGTGGTGCACGTTTGACAGGTGCGGAATTGGTGGCTAGCACGTATGTGCCCGACAGCAGAGAAACGGGTACGTTTGAGCTGCTGATAAGTTTGTGCTGCGGTGTCGAGCAAGTGGTGTTGAGCTGCTCGACACTGGGCTGTCCTCGACACCCTAGCGGATTGGGCCTGTTAGTCCATTCTAGGCCCAGTCCGGAACATAAAAGAAAAAAATAGAAAAAAGAGGAATAAATGCATAATTTATAAATTCTAGCCTATAGATTATCGTCTTGATTTTGCATGATACACATTAAAATCATTATTAATTTTTGCATTACAATAGTATGAAAAATATAAAATCACTATTATTCATATATCAGATAAAATGCATATTACAAAAGTATGTAAAACTAACAAGAATTATTAGTTATTACATGATAACAAAGCTTGTTTGCAATAACGGTCCTTAACTTAGCTACATATCCATTGAGTTTTGATGGGGTCCTATCCATCAAAGTAGGAGTTGTTGTTCAAATAAAGTTTACATATAAATAAATAAAATTTATCTTTCTTATTTATTTATATGTTAACATTATTTGAACCACAAAGGACCCCATGAAAAGTCAGTGTTTTGCAACGCTTGCGGGTCACATCTGAAGACCAAAGAATCTCTTGGACACAATCTCTTAAAAAAATTTGTAAGAAATTAGTCGTTAGACCCTGACACCGAAGAAGCATGTCACATGTTTTCGATTCGAGGTGCATGTCAGTGAAGCAACATGCTTAACATCAAAGAAGCTATGTCACCGTTAAGACATAGACTTTGAGTAATTTTTAATCAAATAAATCACAGCTGCTGAAATGATAAAAAATTTGTTGATGGATCTATCAAACATATATGCACTAATGGCACATTGAGTTGTTGTTGGGCTCATCAGTTCAAGCAAAGAGATAAAATAAAATAAAAAAATAAAAAGAGCAGCTTTTGGATGCATGAAATTCAAAGGAATGTGAAGAGTATTTGCTCAAACTGAGAAAGGAATGGTTGCGGCTAATGAAAGGGTTGCTGTTCTTAAACCCTATGCGCGGAAATGGTATATATAGGAGTGGAGTGTCAAGAAGTGCAATTGTGGTGATAATGAATGAGTTAGCCATGAAAAAATTGATGAATCTGGTTTGTAAAATAGACTAAATTCATCATTCATTCAATGAATCCAAATTTAGGTCAATTTCACATTTAATGATTTGGTATTATCCAATAAACTTTTATTCATTTGTGATAATTATGAATGAGTCAGCCACACATAAGCATCAAGATCTAGGTCAAATTTACATTTATTGCTATGGATCATCCTATCCAATAAATTTATGTTAAATTGTTTAATTAATTTCTAATTATTTTTTTCCAATAAAGGTAATTTTTTTGGTATACATTAAACTTTTTATTTTATTTGAATCCTCAATATTTTTTTTCTATAAGGACCCGTTTGGATTGACTTATTTTTAAACTTCTGCAAAACAGTTTATGGAAATAAATTAACTTTTATACAATATTATAAGTTTTTCAAGGTAGTTTACGATAAAATAACCTGTAAAAAAACAATTTTTATTAGTGAAAACTTATAAATCAACATAAAACTTTATTTATTTATTTTTTGAAATATAAAACTTTATTTATTTGCATAAGCTATTTTAATAAGTTCAAATTTCTAATTTAATAATTTCTAATAACTTCATTCAATAAATTAGAAATTAATTAAACAATTAAATAGAAATTTATTGCTATGGTCCATATTCAATAAATTTCTATTTAATTGTTTAATTAATTTCTAATTATTTTTTTCCAATAAAGGTGATTATTTTATTATATATATGCATTAAACTTTTAACTTTATTTGAATCCTCTCCTGTTTTAGTTTTTTTAAACTTGATATAAGGATCCATTTGGACGGATTTATTTTTGAGGTTATACAAAACAGTTTATACAAATAAATTAGCTTTTATGCATTATTATTATAAGCTTTTTAAGGTAGTTTAGGATAAAATAACTTGTAAAAATACATTTTTGTTAATGAAAACTTATAAATCAAAATAAAACTTTATTTATTTGCAGAAATTATTTTAATAAGCTAAAAAATAAGGCAAATCCAAACAAACCCTAAATATATTAACATTTAAATAATTAATTATTTTTTTAGAATTAATTGATGTCAATTTAATATTAAAATAATTTGTTTCATTTATATTTTTGAAAATAATATCTATATTTATTATAGATTTTGTCATGCTCAAAGCAAATAGTACATCTGTAAGCATAACAATAAAACACATCCACGGGTAACCGTTTGTCCATCCCCAATTAAAATGTTCATTTGGCCACACAAATAATTTACAGTTTGATATAGGCCTCATGTCAAATAATTATCAGATTTCAGATGTGGCTCATTTGGTTTGAGTGCATATTAATGTTGAAGATGATACGTGTTCAATCCTTCCAACCAGCACATTTAGTTTATTTTTGTCCTTTTTAAATGTTTTGAAAATGTCTATGAACATATAATTTGTTATATTTTTTTCTTTTGTCATTTTTAACAGTTCTGGAGGTTCATAAAATTTTTTTACTATTGTTTTTCAAATGTTGTCGATGTCTATGAAATTTTATTTGTTTTAAGTTTAATTTAAAAAAATCATAATTTTTTTATAAAGAGGTTTAAGAACAACCACTACGCTTGACAAAAAAAATCATTGCGTCAATTTTCTTTTTAGTTTTCTTTGTGAGAATTATAAAATTATTTTCTACAACATGAATATTGAACATAAAATTTAGTTAAATTTTGATTATATAGATATTTTTAAATTTAATCAAACAAATTAATTAGAGGTTTTTTTTTACAATACAAATTAATTAGAGTTAAACTTATACAATAAAATATGTATAAAATAACGTACAATTATATTTGCCTATTTGTTAGTTCATATTATAGTAATATTTTTATCATCTAAATTTTATATATAAAAATTAATATAATTTATTTGAATTCATATAAATAAATAGCATACTTTTTTGCCAAAAAGATATGTTAATTTATTTATTTTTTGAATTAAATTTTTATTTATATTTTTAAAAGTATAAGGCCTCATATTAATCTTCGGTTTAGGCCACGCAATCTATTGGACTGACCCTGTGCCCTATGCATAGATCCGCCAGTGAAATCAACATAATTTGCTAGTCAATTTAATACAAAAGTTAAATTTTTTTAATATCCATATTTTGTCAAATCAAATTTTATAAAAAGAAACGAATGAAATAATTTTTTCTTTGGCGTATACTCTTTTTTATATAAAAAAATAAAAATAAATATAGAAAACCAATAACAACCATGTAGTGTAACATAGAGGGTATCAACACAAGTTTATGTTGTTAAAGTACTTTAACAAGGAACTTTAACATATTATTCGTAATTTCACCAAGTATATATCGCCTTAACTAGATTGATAAGTGATGGGAACCAACCACAAATCATGTTTTCTTCTAACTGTCAACCCAAAAGATTCTTTCATGTCAAGTTCATTAGCTTTGTCTCCATTAGGCATATTCCAATTAAAATGGAAAAGCAAATTTGCAAGTGAAATTTCCAAGTTGGCA
Organism: Trifolium fragiferum; assembly: GCA_954870985.1. Classification (NCBI taxonomy): domain Eukaryota; kingdom Viridiplantae; phylum Streptophyta; class Magnoliopsida; order Fabales; family Fabaceae; genus Trifolium; species Trifolium fragiferum. Next base: position 9,657,729 of record OX940794.1, read on the forward strand.
ATACCAAATAATATGCCAGGACATGTTCTTCTCCCAGCACCAAATGGTATAAATTGAAAATCCGCACCTTTGTAATCAATTGAACAATCAATGAACCTTTCTGGATTAAATTTCTCAGCATTAATCCAATATCTTGAATCTCTACATATTGACCATGCATTAACAATTACCTTGCTTTTGGCTGGTATTTCATATCCATTAATTTCACAGTTTTCACTACATTGCCTAGGAAGTAACAATGGAACTGGTGGATGTAGACGTAGTGTTTCTTTAATAATTGATCTCAAATATTTGAGCTTGTGAAGACTTATTTCATCCACATATCCTTTTTCGTTATACACACTTCTTACTTCAGCTTGAACTTTCTTCATTACATGTTGATTTTTAATTAATTCTGACATTGCCCATTCAAGAGTTGTGAATGTGGTGTCACTTCCAGCACCGAAAATATCCTAATCATATATCACATGATATAATTAACATATTATACTAAATATGTATCTCTTATAAACACAATAATGTTTGTTATTAATTTAAATTTGAGTGTAATTATATGAATCACATACTATTAGTAAAGTCTATCAATCATAATTAGATTTGTATAATTATATTTTAGATTTGTATAATTATATTTTAGATTTGTATAAAGTCTAGATTTGTTGGAGATATTTATTCCTTATAATTATATTTTAGATTTGTATAAAGTCTAGATTTGTTGGAGATATTTATTCCTTAAAATACTCCAATTAGGTTACTATACTTGTATATATATACACCTCTTGTAAACTCTCAAAAGCAATGCAAATACAACTTTATTCATTCTCTTATATGGTATCAGTTGGTAACGTTCCAGCCCTACTCTGTTAAACCAGAAAACGCCGTTTTTCTCCCTTGCCGTCACCCTTGCCTCCCATGGCTTCCGATGGCTCTTACTCCATAGCTAACCCCTATGAACCCTCCAAACCCTTTGCGTGTATCACCCTCAGTGGTGTCACCAAGCTTCTCCCTACCAATTATATCAATTGGAAACTCCAGGTAGAAGCCTTCCTTGATGGTTTTGATCTACTCAAATACCCTGATGGATCGTTCCCTGCGCCGCCAGCAACGATCACCACCACTGACTCGCCTCCGGTCACGTCGTCAAACCCTGCCTTTCAAACTTGGCGTCGCCAGGATCGCCTCATCTATGGCGCCATCCTCACCACTCTGTCCGACGAGGTGGCCTCCCTGGTGTCCCAAACGAAGACCTCGCACGACCTCTGGGAGCTTCTGAAGAACACCTACGCCAAAGCCTCCCGCAGTCACCTTAAACAACTCAAGGAACGTCTTCGGATGGCCTCGAAAGGTACTCAATCCATCACGACCTACATGCACTCTCTGAAGCAAACTGCTGATCTCCTCGCCTCCCTCGTATCTGCTGTCTCCGTCGAGGACATGACCGACCATGTTTTGCGCGGCCTTGATGACGGTTACCGAGCAGTCATTGATGGGGTCAACGCAAGGGACACTCCAATCACCTTTGATGATCTCCTCGAAAAGCTCCTCATCCAGGAACTCTCTCTTGCTGCTGCTCAACGCCAATCACCTGCTCCTGTTACTGCGTTGCACGCTCAGGCAAGGTCGACCAACAACAAGCCTCGACCAAGTCAAGCTCCTGCACCGACCAACCAACGCCCAGGTGATCGCAAACCATTCCTTGGTCGATGTCAATGGTGCAATACAAAGGGACACGTGCTCGCTGACTGTCAACTCTTTCGGACTCAACACCCCAGTGTCCCCGCACCTCCTCGTCCTTCTCCGAGCACAACTGGCCAGGCCCAGGCCCACACCGCCACTGCTGGCACATCCTCGCCAGGTTTCCTGCTCGACAGTGGGGCAACGCATCATGTGACCAACGACCTTGCAAATCTGGCACTTCACCATCCGTACTCAGGCCCCGACACCCTCCTCATGGGGAATGGTTCAGGTTTAAACATCTCTCACTCTGGAACACTTTTAATTAATGATTTATCCTTGTCTAATGCTCTTTGTGTTCCCTCCATGAAACAACCAATTATTTCTGTCTCTCAACTCACCAAACAAACTAACTCTGCCGTTGTTTTCTTACCGGACTCTTTTTATGTCATGGACTTGCAGACACGCCAAACAACCCATAAAGGCTCATGTGTGAATGGACTTTACCTATTGCCCACAACCGCACCTTCCGCTCACACCGTCCAAGTGGAATCCTCTGCTTCTTGGCATCACAAGCTTGGACACCCTTCAACTTCCATCTTTAAATTTATTCAACAGCATTTTTCTTTAGGTTCAAATAAATTTCAGCAATCAGATTGTAATTCATGCCAAATTAATAAAAGTCATAAACTTCCTTTTCATGAATCTACTCTTACATCCACTTATCCATTAGAAATAATTTTTTCTGATGTCTGGACTTCCTCTGTTTTATCTGTTGATGGTCTTCGTTACTATTGTTTGTTTGTTGATCATTACACTCGCTATATATGGCTATATCCCATGAAACTAAAATCTGATGTGCAAGCTATCTTTCCTAAATTTAAAACGCTAGTTGAAAACTTCTTCCAACACAAAATAAAAGTCCTATACACTGACAATGGTGGCGAATACATTGGCCTTCGTCCCTTTCTAAGTACCCATGGCATCAGTCACCACACCACTCCTCCTCATACACCCGAACACAATGGCATATCTGAACGGCGGAATCGGCACGTTGCCGAAACCGGCCTCTCCCTCCTTCACCACGCTGGCTTGCCCCTCACCTACTGGCCTCACGCCATGACCACTGCAGCCTACCTCATTAACCGTCTCCCGACCCCAATCCTCGGGCCCCAATCCCCCTACTCTAAACTCCTCGGCATTAGTCCGGATTATCATAAATTAAAATGTTTTGGGTGTTTGTGTTTTCCCTGGATTAAACCTTATGCTAACCATAAACTTGCTCCAAAGTCTACTATGTGTGTTTTTGTAGGTTACTCAGCTGATCAACATGCATATCTATGCCTTGATCCCGCAACTGGACGGATTTACACCTCTCGCCATGTCAAGTTCATCGAAACTGAATTTCCTTTCCGCACATTGGTGGCCCAGCCGACCACGTCCACGACATCACAGACTGGTCCCCTCCACCTGCCCGTCTTGCCGACCATCGCTCCACCTACTGCGAGCAGCAACCCCACATCCCCGAATACCTCAATTGTCGAGCCTCCCTCCCCGTCTGGCATTTCCTCCCCGACCATATCCCAGTCCTCGTCCTCAAATACAACGAGCAATGAATCGACCAGCAATAACCCCCCTTCTTCCATACAGCCAACGTTGCTCCCACAACCACAAACGACCTCTCCCCCAACCACGACCACTGAACCCCATGGCGGTGGGATCATCACCCGATCCAAAAATAACATCGTCAAACCCATCCACAAACTCAACCTCCATGTCCGACCCTCATCCCCGATGGAACCTGGTACTATTACCCAAGCCCTTCGTGATCCGGACTGGCGTTCTGCCATGCAGGCTGAATTTGATGCCCTACATCGCAACAACACCTGGGAACTCGTTGGTCGTTCCTCTGCTCCGAACTTAGTTGGGTGCAAGTGGGTCTTTCGCATCAAGAGAAATCCAGATGGGTCCATTGATCGGTACAAGGCTCGTTTGGTCGCTAAAGGCTTCCATCAACGTCCTGGTTGTGACTACACAGAAACGTTTAGCCCCGTCGTCAAACCAGTGACAATTCGGATCATCCTCGCTCTGGCTGTTCGACAAAGATGGTCTGTCCGCCAGCTTGATGTTAACAATGCCTTTCTTCAAGGGACGCTCAACGAGGAGGTCTACATGGATCAACCACCTGGCTTTGTTAACAAAAGCTTCCCTGATCATGTCTGTCGCCTAAAGAAGGCGCTCTACGGGTTGAAGCAAGCTCCTCGCGCTTGGTACATGGAGCTTCGAGTATTCCTGCTCTCCATTGGCTTCGTCAACTCCACCGCCGATGCGTCTTTGTTCATTCAGCGGACACCACGCACGACGCTATACTTGCTCGTCTATGTCGACGACATCATTGTTACGGGGAGCTCCTCGACAGACTTATCTAGTCTCATTGCTACACTTGCTGCTCGGTTCTCATTGAAAGATCTTGGCTATCTCAATTATTTCCTGGGTGTTGAAGTCATTCCTTCCGCTGCGGGCATGTTTCTTTCACAACGGAAATACATCACTGATCTTCTTCAGAAGTCGGGCATGACAGACGCTAAACCAGCGTCCACTCCAATAACTGCAACTCCTCCGCTGCTCAAAAACTCTGGTGACCCCTTGCCCTCCCCGACTGAATACCGAGCACTGGTTGGCAGTCTCCAATACTTGAGTCTTACTCGGCCAGACATTGCCTTCGCGACCAACAAACTTGCTCAGTTCATGCAGAACCCGAGCACCATACACTGGTTGGCTCTCAAGCGCCTCCTTCGCTATCTGGCCGGCTCTTGCGACAAAGGCATTTTCATCTCTGCGACTGCTCCCCTGCACTTTCATGCGTACTCAGATGCGGACTGGGCAGGTGACAAAGATGATTATATCTCTACCACTGGTTACCTGCTCTATCTTGGCGACACTCCCATCTCTTGGAGCTCCCGCAAGCAACGCTCGGTTGCTCGATCATCCACTGAAGCTGAGTATAAAGCCTTGGCCGACACGGCCAGTGAACTCCTTTGGGTCCTCTCTTTGTTCACTGAACTTGGTCACACTCCTACAGCTGGTCCGGTCATCTACTGCGACAATCTTGGTGCTACACATCTAAGTGCTAATCCTGTCTTCCACTCCCGAATGAAGCACATAGCCTTAGCTTACCACTTTGTCCGTGAAAACGTTCAACGTGGTCGTTTTCGTGTTTCCTTAGCTTACCACTTTGTCCGTGAAAACGTTCAACGTGGTCGTTTTCGTGTTTCCTTTGTCTCCACTAACGACCAGCTTGCCGACATTCTCACCAAGCCTCTGCTTCGCCCTCGGTTCGAGTTTCTACTATCCAAGTTGCATCTTTCTTCCAGGTCGCCCAACTTGCGGGAGGATATCAATCATAATTAGATTTGTATAATTATATTTTAGATTTGTATAAAGTCTAGATTTGTTGGAGATATTTATTCCTTATAATTATATTTTAGATTTGTATAAAGTCTAGATTTGTTGGAGATATTTATTCCTTAAAATACTCCAATTAGGTTACTATACTTGTGTATATATACACCTCTTGTAAACTCTCAAAAGCAATGCAAATACAACTTTATTCATTATATATACACCTCTTGTAAACTCTCAAAAGCAATGCAAATACAACTTTATTCATTCTCTTATAAAGTCTTGTCTAAATTTTATATATAAAGAGATATTTCAAACTAAAACCACAAATTAAAACTTAAAGTCTTAAACCAATCTCACTCTTCACCCTCTTATCCTTGAATTGTAATCAATTGAAGAGAGATTGAAAACGAATGGAGTTCCTCTATTTTTTTTCAACCTTCAACTACCTATAGTTTGTTTTCCAAAGAATTTGCAACTTCATTAATGTTGAAACTTGGAAATATTAAAGTCTCAGATGGAGACTAAATCTCGATACAAGAAATAGACACTCAAATGTCATGGTTTAAAAAGTCAACTATGGTATATGGCATAAAAAACAAACTGTTTTATGATCAAGATAATGTTAGGGACCACTTTGACTAACGAAAGTTGGATTCAAGAACTTCAAAATGTTTTTTGATAATTCGGAAAGAAGAAATCTTACTTGGACACAAACACAATAGAAAATATTTAGACACACTCACATAAATAAATAAATAAAATTAATAGAAAAATAATATGATCACATCATTTCATCTATTTCTCTCTTTTTTTTTCTTTCTTTTTTTTATTATTGTGTGTGCCTAACACCTCTAATTTTTGTTTGTGTCTAACTAGTAATCCCCTCTCAAAGAGGGAAGGAGATAACTTCTAATAACTTTCATAATATTTATTTCTCATGTGAGAAGGCGAAAATGTGGATTCCCTTAAAACTAACATAATTCCCGTGAATCAAAATTCCATATTTACATCCTCCGATAAGTTATTCATGAAAATTAATTTTTAGTCCATGAAACAGACACCCCTAAGAACGAAATTTCTATTTCTCTTCCTAATATAGTACTAAATACTAACAATATTAGTAACATTTACCATTTAAAAAAAATGTAACATAGTACTACTACTAACCAAAATTGTTGCTTTGACAATGATGTCTGATAAGGGATGTTCCAGATCACCATAGTTTTGCAGCTTTAAAAGAACATCAACAAGATCCTTCCCTGTTTCTTCCTCACCCTTTGTTTCTAAATTCTTTAATCTATGACTTCTTATAATGTTCTCTAGTATCTTATCTGTTTCTCTATGAATCTTCTCAATTTTTCTCCTTAATCCTGTAAGAAGTGGAAGAATTCCAATTGAAGGATACAAATCAGCCAAAGAAAACCCTCCAGCTACCTTTGAAAGATCCTTCATAAGTTTCCTGAACCTTTCTTTACCTTCAATTTGTGCACCAAAAGCTGTTCTTGAAGTTAATCCATAAGCAAATGAATCAAGCTTCTCACTAATATTTATAGGTGACCCTTCATTCAAAGTTATATCTTTGACAAGATTTGCTATTTCTTCTTCCCTTTGTAATCGAAAAGATTCGACGCGCTTTTGTGATAAAAGCTCCATGGTACAAATCTTCCTCATCTGCCTCCAATATGATCCATGTGGAGAAAAAGTCATTCCTTTATATCCATAAGAGGTTATTTCAGCTGCAAGAAGTGGAGGCCTATTTGCAAAGTTGAGATCATGTGTTTTCATCACCTCTTCAGCCATTTCTTGAGATGAAACAACTATGCAAGAAAGTTCACCAAGCTGCATATGCATGAGAGGTCCATATTGTTGGGCTAATTTTGCTAGAGATTGATGAGCTAAGGCTCCAAGTTGGTGGATGTTCCCTATGAGTGGAAGTTTTTTTGGTCCTGGTGGTAATTTGGAGTCTGTTTTTTTAGTTTTTGATATCCATGTAATTTTGATTAGCATGAAAAAGAGGAAACCAATGATAGATGATAAGAGAACTTGAAGCTCATATCCCATGGTTACTTTGGAAATTAACTCAACTCAAGTTTTGGTGACTACTTATATACTTCCTCTGTCTCATATTAATTATAATAAGAAAAAAAAAATTATGTAACAAATTATACTTTTATCAGTTTTAAGATTGACTTTTATTTATTCTCAAAAAAATTAATGCAAATTACATTTAATTGTACATTTTATTTATTCTTAAGATTGACTTTTACTTATTCTCATAAAATTTAATGCAAATTACTTATTCCCATAACCACACATGTTGCCATATAACTATACATTTTTTATGAGTTTGGGTTTCTCCATTTGTTATCCCTCCATTTATTCTTCATTTAGAGAGAAATAGACACATTGAAAATTAGTGGGGTCCACGAATTAGTGGGACTCACTTTTTAATGGATCCCACTAATTTTTAATGTAAAACAAAACTCACATAAATAACATGAGACAAACATTTATTAACTTAAAAAATATCCCAAAAATTTAATAATGAGTCTTGATGTTGGCATCCACGTACTTTTTCATTTAATTTATTTATTTTGTCAAATAACTTAGTGGCCAGAAATTTCATCTTAAAGTGGATATGAAAAATGATTAGGTTTGAATCACAATCATCTGCATATATAATGTAATGTCTTGTTAACTAAAATAAGCTGAAGGGACCATTTATTTAATTTTAAAAAATTATTCGCGAGTATTTTATGCATGACAGCATGAGAATGAACCGTTGACCATATATTAATTACTCCTTCCAGTCCTTTTTATAAGAGACAATTGATTTTTTAAATTCAGATTTATGAACTATATAAATTACCAATGTATTTGATCTATTATTATACTTCAGATACATCAATTATTAAATAGATCTAAAAAATTAATTATCTTTTATAAAAACAACCGGAGCAAGTAGTAATGAATTTCAAGGATTGAGTATATATACAAATTGTCAAACTCTAAACCATGTCAACCACGTTTGTACATTTTAATAAGTAAGCATAAACAAATCTTATATGTGTTGCTTGCTGCCAATTGTTTTTTAAATTTTTGCTTGCTGCGACGTCCTTCTATTATCTTCACACATCACGTCATCACAATTCTATTTTATTTTATTTTTACTTTGAGCCTTTGTGGAATTTAAATACGTGGCGAACTTCCTCTATAAATTTTATATTGCCGCATGTCCAAGCTTAGCTATGGATCCAACTTAGGATCGATCCACATGTCTTATATAAGTGCTCTAAGGTTAATTACAAGACTTTTCAACAAAAAAAATATTAATTGTCTTTAAATGTAACACTCTATATATAACTCTTTTCTCTAATATATCATTTATTAATATTATCAATTTACACTGAAATATGAAAAATTAATATTAAATACATTTGTTTTTATTAACCCTAGTCTCTAGTTTTCGAGGAAAAAGACCTTGATAATCCAAATTAAACTGTAAAATAAGCAAGGTTACCAAATATTAAATTCGCGTTCTTCCAAATTATTCACTCCAATATTGAAGACATTTAACACTTTAATGGTGATTTGATAATAGTCACATATTTCTAATAAATTTATTATTTCAACAACTTTTTTTAATACTAATAATTTTTCGTAGAGATATTCTTGTAATAAGGGATACAAGGAATATTTTCTTATGGTCCTTTCACATGATTTAAATAAGTTGACTTGTGACAAGCATAATTTTCTAGTTGGATTATTATTGAAAGTATAGTTTTCATCTGGTTTTTTTATGTCAAATAGTTTTGTAGTTAAAAATTTATCTTTTAAAATAAAAATTAGTAAAAAAAAAAAAAAACTTAAATTATGCCCTTACATATATAATACAGTATCTTTATCAATTGAGTTAAGCTTACATAATTATTTTTCATTATTAAAATTCACAAAACAACTATTATGCAAATCCAACATGTTCTAGACAACAAATGCATCTTATTTTTCCTATCTTGCCACTATCATGAGAACAGCTTAATAGATACTAATTAACGACATGTTTAAATTAATATTCAAATATTTTTTTTAGAAGTTTAGTGGCTAAAAATTTTACTTTTTTTTTTTTTAATCGGCTAAATTTTATTAATCAACAATTCCTCCACAAGAAGTGTAAGGAATTGTTGAGAAACATACAACGAAAGATAATGTGAAAAAACATTTTTACCAAATAACAGTACACCAAATCAGCACTCCAACCTACCCGTACACCAATAATGATTCACTAAACCCACCAGAGAAAACCCCTACCCGGCCCTAGGAGACACCACTAGACACTAATTTCCGAACTCGAATTAAAATTACTCGGCCCATCAGGATCTAGAAAGCAGCCCCAAAGGTCGAAGGTTGAGGGACACTGGTAGGCAGAGAACCGACAGTCAACACCGATGCAGTTGAGTTCGACCAGATACCAAAGACCTGCAAATCTCAACATATTTGAACACCCCTCAGCGACTCTAAGAGTCCTGCAAATCTCACCAGATTTGAAAATGGTCAGAGACTCTCGTATTGTAGAGAATCCACTCACAGTCGGCATTAACCATCCAACACCTCTCCCACACCAATACGTCCTGAAGGTACAATAAATCAACCACATCCGTCAACACGGAGTGTCTACGCACCTCGCCCTTTCGAGCGCGCCAGGACAAAAACCAAGGTCAAGAACAAACCCAAACAACCCCCAGGCTCCGTCCACCCCACCATTCCACCTCGCCTCCGGCCACCCACCCTTCCACGAGACCCCACCATTCTACACTTCCACACCAACACAGCACGACACCAACGCAAACACAGAGAAACGGACCGGATTTAAGACGGGATGACGGAGAACGAACGGGGACAGCCTCAGCCAAACACCACCACTGCCAAACACCACCTCTGCCAAACGCGTCACCATACTCCTAACCACCGCCACCATTATTATTGTTATGGTTCAGTATTGCTAAATGCTAATTGTCAATCAACAGAACCCAAAACAAAACCGAACAGCCACCAAAGTAGAATCCACCACCACCCCAACACAACACCAATATCCACCAAAACTTCACCGACAGCTCTGGCATATCCTCCACAGAACCACCTGCAAGAGAATCCTGTCGGCAAGGGAAGAAAAATTCTCCATGGCAGAACCACCAAATCACCATACTTAACACAATATCTTAACCTTGGCTGAAACTTCCTAGCTTCGTCCAAAAACAAACACCAAAGAGAAAAAAACACAGTAAAACAAACACCAGAGAGAAAAAAACCAAGGCAAGAAAAACAAACACCAAAGGAACAACACAACTTGCAGCCAAATAGAAACTGCACCTCCGCCAACCACCCCAACCTCAATCCTAACCTTCGCAAAACAAAACCCGTAAAAAGCCTAAACATAATTTTATGAACAAAATCCAAACAGATCCAAACACAAACAACTATGAAATCACCCAACAGAACCGCAGCGGTGCCGCCTCTTCCTAACCCACCCTCAAAACCTCCGACGCGAACGAACGATGAACGACAAAAAACCAAACACATAACAGATTTGAGTGAAATGGAAGAGCGCCAAAAGGAGAGATGGTAAACAGTGGTGCGGAGTTCAGAAGCTCATCGCACCACCATCTATAGGCATACATATCTTACCGTGAGAAATTTGGATCTAGGGTGCGGTGGGTTTGTCTAGAGAGAAGGCAGGGGGAAATTGAAATTTTAAGTCTAGGGCTAAAAATTTTACTTTAAAGATTAATAAGTGGAATGTTCAAGGTTCGAACCTCAGATTCTGCATAATGTATGTGATGTCCCTACGAATTACTGAGCTAAGCTTGTAAGACCCGTAATTCCACGGTACCTTTGTGTGAGGAAAGTTAGTAATGGCTAAGAATATTAGGGTTTTTGGTTAAGTGGTTTGGTGAGTATCGTCGCAATAATAGCATTTTTGCTGAGTTGGAGCCTGTCTTGTGCTCGTGTGCTGGAAATGCACAGACTTTTATTCCTTGGTCTTTATTTATCTATGAGAACGTTTCTGTGTTTTCAGAATTTTGAAATTCGACTTTCTTCGCTTTTTGGAAAAAACGAGTAGAAAATTGTACCCGCTGTTGGAAAATTTACGGTCTCTGTTATCCGTCAAATTTTAATTAGAGACATTATATATCTGCGCGAGTTAGAATCTAGAGTCAGAATATTTTTGGGAGTTGAGAACCAATATTTCAGTCGGCGAATAAAGTTTAGCGATAATTTTTGGGATTATTTTACGGCGACCTATCACGACGTAAATTTTATAAATTTCGTAATACGGACCGTCGACGAGATACGACTCGACTGCGAGCACAAAAGAGGCTCATGAGATGACTCATAAAGGCTATGAGAGCCCTAGAGCCATCCCATGGTTGAGAAGCAACCAAGCACACCTAGTCTAAAAATCCCATGGAAGGGGATTGACCATGAGTCTTAAACTAATGTGAGTGATTACACAATTGTCACAAAAGCAAAAAAAAATTCAAAGACTCTCCTTCTCTTCTCTCCCTCGGCCGAACCCTTTCTTTCTCTCTCACCACTCAAAATTTTTCTTCTCCCTCAAGAGCTTGCTTGCTTGTGCTAGGAAATTTATCAAGATTACTACTCTTCTCTTTCACTTGAGGTAACTAAACCTCTACTCTTTCTTGTGATCACAAATTCTTAAACTCTTAAGAAATTTAAATTATTGTTCTTGAGTAGAAATTATGAGAAACTTGTTAGAATTGGTTTATGATAGGATTTTTGAGTTAATGAGAGTTAGATATGAAACATTAGTGAAGCTTGCAAGAATTCTTATGGTTAGATTAAAGATTTCACAAATTTGGGGTTAGGGTTTGATAGAAAAATTTTCTAAGTATCATGAACTTGGATAATTGTTAGAAGTATGTGGTTTTAATGTTGTTTTAAAGCTTGCTATAAGAAGGAAAAATATGATAAATGATTTTGTTTGAGAAATAAGAAAAACAAAAAAATTAGTGTTCTTGAGGAAATTGTGAGAACTAGTATGATTGTGAATCTTGTCTTGAAAATGCTTTGTTAATGCTATTAAGTGATTTTGAGGACTAGAAAATTAATGATATGCTTTTGAAATGAAAGAAAAAATGACTTAGGGTGTAAATTAAATTCTGGCCGAAATCTTGAAGGGTAGTATGGTCATTTTAAAACTGTTTTGTGACCTAGAAACCTGACCATTTGATTCGTCTTTTCGAAACGAAGATTTTGGCGTATGGCTCGTCTCGATAGGATAAAAATTGAAAAAGTTATGGTCGTTTTATTAAATAGGTAAAACTTGAAACTTGTGTTGCAAGTAAACATTTCTCATGGAAATTTTCAAAGAGTTCACATTTTTGATTTAAATGGTTTTGAGGTATGAGATTGAACACTTTTGGGTTGTTTTGAGAAAATTAGTAATGGTTCGAGTGATTAACTAGGTTTGGTTAGAAAAATCATTTTCGCGTTCTTGAGCGACGCGAAGGACGCACTTTTAAAAATTTCGTAATAAGTCTCGAAAATAATCGGAGGCACGATTGAACATAATTATGAATCAACAAAGTCATGCTAGGGTTTAGAAAGAAAGAATTCTAGTGTTAGCCGTTTTGCCGATTTGGGCGTGGCACACATAAAAGGTCCGAGGGATCGATTTTTCGAAAAATTCTTTGGGGCAAATAGTTCGCCATAGCCCTTGTTTTAATTGTTTGACGGCTAATGGGAGGTTTTGAAAATGATAGGATCACTTGGTTTAAGAAAAACCTTAAATTGGATTTCTCGAATTTTGCGTTTCGACTCTATAATTTCTAAATCGCTTTGATAAGTTCTAGTTAGGTATTATGGGATATTACCATGTATTAAAAAGTGAAAAATTTCGCGCGGAAGCCCGATTTACCAATTCAAGGCCGTGGCCTTCCTAAGGGTAGGGAAGAAAAATCTCAAAAATTTTCTAAGTCCACAATTTTGTGAAAAATCTTGTATGATTTGAATAACCTTAGTTTGAAGAGAAATTGGTATCGGAAAGGTTGTTAGGAAGAAAAAAGTGTATAACTTGTAACGCAAGAAAACTTCGAGTTTTTGTTAAAAATATTTTTGAAAAGTTTTAATTGTGTTTCGAGTGTTTTAATTGAGTGTGAAACAAGTTCTCAAAGTGGAAAATTCAAAATGGTTTTAGTTTATGATTTGAAAACAAAATGCACTTTATGTTATAAAAATAGTATAATAAACTTCGTGAATTTTTAAGCGCTATGAGAATAACCTGAGATCGTTGAGGGGTAGTTTTAGAAAGTACTTTAGACTTCCCTGGAACCTTGAGAGCTAGTTTCGTTTCGATAGAAGGAACGAGGAATATTTTATTGACGTTACGCTATTTAATTTTAGGTAACGCGTATCGTAGAGTTGTGCGAGAAAAGTTTGTGGAAGCTTGCCGAGGTAAGGGCATCACTTTATTTCCGCATTATATCTTTAATGATATGTATGTATGCCTGGTGTTGTGATGTGTCTGTGTGTTTGGCATGATTATGTGATGTATTCTCGAGACGAGTATTGGTTTAAGAATATATGCCTATGTCTTACATATGATTTGATTAAATATATGTGATGACATGTTTGGAATTACATATGCTTGTGTGATATGTATATTGAATGTTGCATGAGCATGTGTGAAAACGTGTATGTCAGTGGAGACTACACGGGTGTTTGTCTGTGTGACTTCACCGGGGATTTGTCTGTGTGACTGCCCTATATGTGCTGAAATATAAAGTATGCTCATGCATTTCATAGTTGCGTGTACGGGTGTTAGAGACTGTGTGGCTTCACCTAAGCACCGGGTGTTATAGTCTGTGTGACTTCACCTAATCCTGCGGGATTTTTATTGAGTTTGGTGTTAGAGTCTGTGTGACTTCACCTTGGTGTTATAGTCTGTGTGACTTCACCTGCCCTGCGGGGTTTAGTAGGGGTGTACCTACGACTCTCTGCGGAGAGGTTAAATTCCGGAATTCATGCATGTGAGAAAGCCCCGTTTAGGGTGATCACCATCATTTAAAGTCTGCATTACTAGGCTTTTGTGCATTTCTATGCTGTGTGCAATTTATGAGAAATTGCTATGTGATTACCGCTTTAGATATATATATGTATATATGTTATTTGCATCTATGTTATGTGTGGTGACCCTTGCTGTGATTTTCGCGGGCATCGTCCCACCCAGATGATGGATCACCCTATGTTACCGATGCTCGTGAGGGAGACGGTGACGACGTAGGATTTTCAGTGATCAAGTGGCGTAGCGAATCTGATTAGCCTGTGTGCTGGTGTGTCTTATACACCGTGTATTTAGTTAGGGGTAGTATTCTGACTTTTTGGGTGACTGTATTCTGAATATTTAATTTGGTAGCTGTTAGACCCTTTGTCTGTGGGGTTGTAAATATTCAGGTAATACACTTTGCTTCTCTGAAGCACTATTATTTATAATTAGTCCTGTGGTATGATTAATGCCGGCTCTTGTAAAATATTTTCCGCGCACTCTGAGTGGTTGTTTTAAAAAGAAAAAAAAAAAATAATGCCCCTTTTTGAGCGTTGAAAATCGGGGTGTTACAAAGCTCACGATGACTTTTTTCTTATTTTTTAAAAATTCAAAAGGAAAAATCTATTCGGAAGACTTCTTTATAAAAACTGTTTTAAAAATGCCTTTTCGATTTTTTTTACATCTAAAAATGTGGTTGTAAAAAAAGGATTAATAGGTCTTTACCCCCTACAAAGTAGGCGAGTTTTGTCTCACCCCCCTATAAAAAAAAATTGCAATTACCTCCTCGCAATGTCAAGATTCCGTCGATTACCCCCCAATGCCAAATGGATATGGAATCTTCATTTTTTTATGATGTGGTAGCTTATGTGGCTTTTTATTTCAATTTTATTTAATTTTTTAGTGACATGTATTTATTTTTTGGGTTTAAGTAATATATATAAATATTATTATATATTTATATTTATTTAAAAGAAAAAGATTGTATAAAAAAACACAAATAAATAAAAATCTGGTACATCCCTTTCATCTTGTTGTTCACAACTTCATTGTTCATCCCTCTTCAACATCACTCAACAACACAAATCGCAAACATAGATGCAAACCCATGACCCAATCACTTCTTCATTGATTTGACTAGAATCTTTATTGTCGACAAAGATTCACTTGCTGCCTTTGATTCCGGTGGATTCTCCACCGTCCAAACGAGAGAGATCAAGATCCAGAGAAAGAGATCGAGATTAACAGAGGGAGAGAGATACGGTGTTGTTGATCAGTAAAGAGAGATATGAGTTGTTGTTTTCATTCTTCATCTCACTTTTGTTTGCGTTTTCCAATTTCTAATTATGGGTTTTTCTATTCACATATATAATTTCGTGTTTCGATTTCTATTTCGTGTTTCTAATTATGGATTTCTAATTATGTCATGTAATCACTTTTGTCCAGTCACATGCCACCTATGATTGCCACGTCATCAAAAAAAATGAAGATTCCATATCCAGTTGGCACTGAGGGGGGTAATCGACGGAATCTTGACATTGCGATGGGGTAATGGCAAATTTCTTTTTATCGGAGGTTAAGACAAAACTCGCTTACTTTGCAGGGGGTAAAGACCTATTAACCCTAAAAAAAAGGTAAAAATATGAAACTAGTAATATTTTTGTTTTCAATTTTGTTGCACACCATTTTTTTTCCTTTCTTAAAAATCCATAGTTTTGAATTTGTTTAAAAATACATATTTAATATTGTAAATTATGGCATGTTCTCTTTTAGGATATTTACGGTGCCGGAAGCGACACCACATTGGCAATTCTAGAATGGGCAATGTCAGAACTGATTAAGAATCAC
This sequence comes from Trifolium fragiferum, assembly GCA_954870985.1. Lineage (NCBI taxonomy): Eukaryota > Viridiplantae > Streptophyta > Magnoliopsida > Fabales > Fabaceae > Trifolium > Trifolium fragiferum. The sequence continues at coordinate 9,673,717 of OX940794.1, forward strand.
ATATAATGGAGAAAGAACAAATTGAAGTAAGAAATGTTTTTAATGAAAAAAAGTATGTGGATAAAAGAAACAATGTGTTTACATGCACCGGTTCCATTGTTACTTCCAAGACAATGCGGCAAAAATTGTAAAATTAATGGATATGAAATACTTGCCAAAAGCAAAGTCATTGTTAATGTGTAGTCAATAGGTGGAGATTCAAAATATTGGATTGAAAGTGAGAAATTTATTTCAGAGAGATTTATTAATAGCTCGGTTCATTACAAAGGTGTGGATTTTCAGTTTTTACCATTTGGTGCTGGAAAAAGAATGTGTCCTGGCATGTCATTTGGTATTGCTAATTTGGAAATATCACTTGCAAATTTGCTTTACCATTTTGACTGGATGATGCCTAATGGCAATAAGGCTGATGAACTCGACATGATCGAATCTTTTGGGTTGTCTGCCGGAAGAAGACATGATTATAGCTTATGATAAGATTTTTTTTGGACAAAAGCTCCTTAAAACCATAATAACAGTGTTGATGTTTTTTGTAAGTGAACTTCAATGGCAGAAACTCTTGTGTTCAGTATTTCCTGTGAGTTACAACACTGGCTATTCCTAGTTTCAATAAGGAAGCCATTAAAATATAGATATAAAGCTGTGCCATTGTTTTTTACATGTAATAATTTGTCATTGTGCTACATGTGTAAGTGTGTAAGGCTGTCGTATAGATTTTAATTTTTATTGCCAACTTTTTTTAAAATAACAAAAAGTATACACTAAAAGATGTATTCTCTTTATATATTGGTATAGATTAGTAAACTTAAATAATTCATGTTGTTATTATTTATATGTTATCAAAGATGCTATCTACACTAAAAGATGTGGATCAATGCACTATAATTTTTATTTTGAAAAAAAAACTAAAAATATACAATTTAATTCAAATAAATCATCTAATTTAAAATAAAGTACTATTTACGATAACGGATATGAAACGATAAAAAAAAAAAACGGATATACGGACACAAGAGGACGCATGAGGCTTGACAAAACCACCATACCCCATCCCCAAGTACCGTCTTGACTCAAATTACTGAAATTAGCATCGGAGTTGGCTTTTAGAACTCATAGAGAAGATTTCTGCCATTTAAACCGTATTGGTATATGATAATTTGTGCCATTTTTAGAAAGAGATATATTATTGGAATAATTTTTCTTTGACAAAAATATGACAATCTATAAAACTGTTTCTTTATACCACTTATAACATAATATGGATTTTGAAGCATACAAAAACATATAAAAAAATAAAAATATAAAAAACATAAAATGTATAGTTGTTATATACTGTAATTGTTAAAAAATAATTGTTTAAATAATATTTTTATTGTAAAAATACTCATTTTCTTTTGGGCAGATAATAAGTGTTATTGATTTAAAAAAAAGATAAGGGAGCTTCTACGGTACATTAGTAAAATTCAAATGTACCGGTACACTAGATTTTTAAAATGATATATAAATAACAATTTTTATAAATGAAAAAGTTAATTATTGACTGATGACTTCACGTTATTACGATGTTTTAACCACAAATTCAAGACAAATTAGTAGGTTTTTATTATGTTTTTCGCACAAGAGTAAGAAGAAAGTGCATTGGTACAAGGTTGTTAGAATCACAAGAGAAGAGGGAAAAAAGAACAGAAAAATCAGCACAATTCGCATTATGACGTATGTCCGATGTTTTGATCATATCTAGAGTTTCGTAACTCGGAATGAGGCGGGACTTGCGCCAAATGAAAGCTAAGATCAAGAGCTACAACTTTCATGAAGAAATAAAATTCATTTGAGTTCGGCATCCTGCGTATTACGCAAGAATAAGCTGCGCATCGCGCAGCCACGGGACAACACATCATAATTTTGCGTTTTTCTATAAATAGGGGCTTCCGAGACTGACCTAGGGGTCGATTTTCAGTGGAAAAATACCAGAGAACTCGTTTTTGACGTGTGCTAGGGCTGGAGACTCATCCTCAAGGAAGATTCAACACTTTTGTTCATCGAAATTAATGTATTCTTTCTCAAACTTCTTTGCTATGAATATTCTAAATATGAGTAGCTAAGTCTTTTATTGATTAGATTCATAGATGATCTTCCTCGGATTAATCTAGGTCATGTGAACTTACTAGAGGCTTATTATTTCAATTTTAATCTTGTCGTTATTCAGTTATTTCTGTGTGTTAATATTTTTCGTTACTTGATCACTATCGAACTGATTTTGGGAATCAATTGATTACTAACCCTAACTATTGAACTTGAACTGAGATAATTGTTCGATTAATAATCACTTTAGACATATCGGATTATTGATTGTGATAATAGAATTAACGTTCGATAAACTTCTTGCGATTATAAATTCACCTAAGACATTAGGATTTTATTATTGTGAGAAAGCGTTCTTAGTTACTAACCTTAGTTTGAACGATTTTGTTAATTCGTCGTGCCGACAAGAGAGAAATTGCGAGATAATCCCATGTTCATTCTAGATTAGGAAGAGGAAGGGATTCGAAGAATCTAATCAACCTTTTTATAAACTTGAAATCACCAATATTTTATCTTTTTGTTAATCAAACAATTGCAAGAAAAATCCCCTTTTAATGTATGTTAATTTACACACGTATGATCTTAATTGTTCTTGTCTGATTCGGAACAATCCCTGAGGAAACGATATAAAAACTAAACTTACTTTTGTACTTCAACATTGACTATTATATTTTAGAAAGCATATTTCATAAGAAAAATCACAATATCATTTTTTATAAACATGATACTAATTTTTTTATATTTTTTCATTAAAAAATTCAATATTCAATATTATGAATAATAAAAATTTAAAAAAAATCAAAAAAATCAAATTTTATTTTTTTGACAACTTTGATGAATAATATTTAGTTATTATAATATTTTATAACATAGAAAAAAGTTCTTCTAAAATATACTCATTTTTCTATTAATTTGAAAACTTATTATATCGGTACATTAAGATTAGTCTATTGTACCATAGAATTTGCCAAAAGATAATGGGTGTTATATTTAAAAATTGATCGATTATAAGAGGATCATTTATATTGGATAAAGGACAATTATATAATTGAGTTTAATTTTACATTGTCCCTTAAAATTTTAAGATATTGAGATTATAAATTTTCTCACTTATATAATGTTCAACATTCACTTTTTCAAATAATGTGAGACTTTCAACTAGACATGGCAATGGAGCGGGTCGGGAACGGATTTTGCCATCCCTAAACCCCAAATCCATAAAGTTCGGGTATCCCCAAACCCGTCTCAATTCTTAACGGGGATGAAAATTAAAAACCCAAACTCATACCCAACGGGGTTCGGGTATCCCCATTCCACTCTATCTCCATATGAATTTGAGTTGCATTTTATTTTTTTTATTAAAAAAATAGTTAAAAGTAGAAAATTATTTTGTTTCAACAATATTTATACATAGAAAATAAATAGAGAAAATAAATTGATTAGTATTCAACTTAAAATATGAATGCAATATAGCGTTTGTTTAAGAGTTTCTAATTTATAAATGATAAAATATAATTCGATATAAGCGGTGCAGGTTCGGGGACGAATTCGTGGTGGTATCAATATCCCTATTACCCGCCCTAACCCAAACTTTTTAAATCGGGGAAAACTCAAATCCGAACCCAAATGCAGTCAATTCGGATTTTTCCCCATCAAAATCGGGTCGGGGCGGACAGATACCGACGGATATGAATTATTTTGACATGCCTACTTTCAACCTCATATATGCGACACAACATTTTTCTCTTAATTGTGAGCCATTCAATTCATTACTGTTTATATTGCAGTCAGTGACGGAGCTAGAGATTTTGTATAGAGGGGGCACTATAAATTTGTAGATTTATATTATCTTTGGTTTTTTTTAATAAGAGACAAATTAATCAACAAAAATTGATGTATTTGATCCATAATTTGAGTCAAATATATGTATTTTAAATATGTGCAACAGTCAAAATATATTTGACTTATATTTAGATCAAATATATTTTAAATTTTACTTATATTTAAAACTGGAAGAAATAATATCAGTTCTCGTTACAAATTTGTGTGGTTTGTCTCTTTTTTCTTTGGTCAAACAACCATTTTATAGTTTCTAAATGTATGAGACATTGCTATTATAAGTTCTAAATGTATCAAAATTGCAAATATATTTTTAGGATCCCCATTATTAGTAATTTTATAGATTAAACTGATCAATAGAAACCACATTTGATGACTAAATTAATTATATAAAAACATATTTGATAATTAAAATAAGTAATAAAATGAATATTTGTGAATATGTTTACAATTTTGCTACATTCAAAAATAAATTTAACAATTAATCATACTATATAAGTGGATTAATGGAGCAGCTTATGTAATTTATCTTGGGTGTGCAATATCAAATAGTAGTAGTACACTACTAAAATAATTTACTTCCAAAAAATAGTGCAGGCATGTGCCCCCAATCTCACCAATGTAGCTACATCCCTGATTGCAGTCGACGGAACATATGTTGGTTGTACGTGACCTCCTTTACAGTCATATTTTGAATATTATAAAATTATTTCGCAAAAATGAACTTATTATTTGATTTCTAAGTGTAAGTTTACAATGATCAATAGGGGAAGAACTCTCCAAGAATCTCCTGCAAGAATCACTCACTCGTGTTCCTTCTCCCTAGTGCCTTCATCTTTCCCACTTTGCTGATTGCTGCGTGCAACCCATCTCCCTCCTCAGGAGTTGTGTCTGGTATTCCTTGGTTTATTTGCTGCATTTCAGTTTGGTAGTTTTCTCCCATCGGTGGAAGGTTTTGCTTATTTTTTCCTCTGTTTTCCTTATCTGTGTTTTCCTCTTCTTTTTACCTCTTATCCCTGTTTCTTTCCTTTCCCTCATCATGAATCAAAACAGCTTCATCCCCTACATCCACCCAATCAACCCCCATCACAATAATCAAGAGAATGGTACTGGGCTAGCTACCTCTACAATAACCAAGCCTTATAATATCCCCAATATACATCTCCCCAATCAGTCACCAGAAAACCAGAATGAAACCCACCAACAAACCAACCATAGCCAACATGAAACACCTTCACCCACTCCACACAACCCTGGGTTCTTTGTTTATCCTGAAACAGTAATACATGATGGGGTCAATGAATGCCAAAACAGTATTCTTTGTAGGATCATTACAGAAAAGCCAATTCATGTTAGCTCTATCCATAAGGGACTTGACAGCATCTGGGGCTCCCCCAATGACCTCAAGATTCAGGAAATAGGTAAAGGCTTACTCCAATTCTTTTTTACCAGAAGATTTGATCATGAACGAATCCTTCTTGAGAACCCCTGGATCTTTAGAAACGCCTGGTTAATTGTCAAGCCATGGGATAGACACACTGACCCTGCAAGCATTGATTTTACACATGCACCAGTCTGGATCCAGCTATAGGGATTGCCATCACACTGCAAAACAAAACAGATGGGAATCAACATAGGCAGCATGATGGGAAATGTTGAATGTGCTGAGAAATATGAATACCCAGGCAAGAAAATCATTATAAAAATTAAAGTGGCTATTAATGTCTATCAGCCAATTCAGTCAGGAATTCTCATTGGGAACCATAGGGATGGCACACACTGGATTGACTTTCGCTATGAAAACCTGCCTCAGGTTTATTTCAAGTGTGGATTGCTAGGTCACAGTGACAAACTGTGCATGCATGAGACAGCAAGCATGACCAGCCAGGCACCTCTAGGGCCTTGGATCAGATCAAATCAGTATGGCAGAAGAATTATGGAGGAAAAAGATAAAAGATACCACAGCAACCCTACTCAAGGGAGCAATTTTGGGCAGTATAGCCCTCCTATACCTGCTAGCATGATAGCACAAATGGTTGCTATGAAACTGCAGGAAGAAGCAGAGGAAAAGGAAAAAGCTAACTCTGCAAGGGCAAACTAACAGAACTGCAATATGGATGATATGGAGGAAGGCATGCAAAGGAGCAGGTTTAGAAGGCAAGCCCCAAGGACAGGACTCATTGCCATGGCTAAGAACAAGATCATGGAAATTCAGGGAACTCACAACAATACCAAAAGACCCAGAATAGAGACATAAGACAACATGGACCACAGCACTACAAGGGAGGATAACACCTTGGCTCAACCCAACATCATGGCAGGACCTGTTGATCAGGCCAGCCTAGCTCCATGAAAATCTTGTCATGGAACTTGTTAATGTTTGTTGATTGGCTCATTTTTGTTTGAACAATGTTGGATGCAATGTTTCAACATCCGGATACCTTTCCAGGTTGAGTGAAACGCGCGCCCATTTAATGCGACATCTTTCTATATATGGAAAACGCGCTTTCTCGTTTATGTCTCATTTATTAGAAGATCTTTACGTGATTTTTTTCCAGAAGAATTCTCCTTTGCTTATGGAAACTATTGACCAAGCTTTGAAATCACGTGTGGAATTATGAAGCCCAAGTTTCAAAGAAGCCCATGAAGACTCTTAGTATATAAGCTTCTTTGTAACCCTAATTTATAGGTGTGTGTGTTGTATTCTGAAAAAAAAAAAAAAACATTGTGTTAGGGTTTGTGCTAGATAACTTGTGAGCCTACCTTGCATTTCCTTTATGCAAGTCTAGGACATAGGGTATTGTATTTGTGTAAGACCACTCCAAAGCTTTGAAGTACGGAGTTGTCTTTGTTTTTCAGAGTGTGTACTCAAACTACTGCATCTTTGTCTAGTATCACAAGGTTTGTGATTGATTAGGAGGTGAGATGGGATCTCAGACTTAGGAGTTCCTAGGTCGTAGTTGCACAAGATAGTGTCTAAGTCTTAAGGTGTAAACGGGTGTGTTTAGCTTAGGATTAGAACTATCATAGTGGACTTCTCTCCTGAATTGGTATCCCCCAGACTAAGGCTTGCTTAAGCGCTGAACTGGGTTAACAAACAAACCGTGTCATTTACTTTCTGTTAAGTTTAATCTCTTTATTGATTGTACCGCTCAGTGAATGTTCCAACATCGTATGCAACATCCCAAGTGTTGGAACATTACATAGCACATCCTTTACCTACGTGCCGGAATTTCAATTGGCATCAGAGCAGGCACCCTGCTGTACCTGGGTGAGATCTAGGGAAGATACTTTCTGGCGCTATGGAAAAAGAAGGAGGTTTTGTCAACAGACCACCTTTGTTGGATGGAACGAATTATGACTACTGGAAGTCTCGTATGGCTGCCTTTCTCAAGTCTATCGACTCTCAAGTCTGGAGGGCTATTCTCTCAGGTTGGGAAGCTCCAGTTGTTACTGATAAAGATGGGAACAAAACAAGTGTTCTAAAGGCAGAGCTTGAGTGGACTAAGGAAGAACAAGATCTGTCTACCTACAACTCCAAAGCCATCAATGCCTTGTTCAATGGGGTTGATAGAAGCATGTTCAGGTTGATCAAGAAATGTGTAGTTGCTAAAGAAGCCTGGGACATCTTGGAAACAGTTCATGAAGGCACATCTAAGGTAAAAATGTCTAGACTTCAACTCCTTACCACAAAATTTGAAAGCTTGAAGATGAAAGAGGATGAAAGTGTTCATGAATTCTACATGAACATTCTAGATATAGCCAACTCGTTTGATGTTCTTGGTGAGAAGATGAGTGATGCTAAGTTGGTCAGGAAAATCCTTAGGTCGCTTCCTAAGAGGTTTGATATGAAGGTCACAGCTATAGAAGAGGCACAAGACATCACCACCATGAAGGTTGATGAACTAATTGGCTCTCTGGAAACATTTGAATTGGCTATAAATGAAAGAGGTGATAAAAAGAGCAAGAGTATAGCTTTTGCCTCCAACACTGATGATTGTGAGTCTACAGATGGGTTTGATGAAGATGATGGTTTTGCTGAAGCCTTGGCCATGGTTGGCAGGAAACTCAGACAAGCTTGGAAACCAAAACCAAATGGGCAGAACATCCGATTCAACATCAACACTCAGCCTGACAAGTTCAAAAAGGGCAAAAGTGATGAAAAGCAGGTTCCTCCAAAAGGTGTACAATGTCATGAATGTGAAGGGTATGGCCACATAAGGACTGAGTGTGCTACGTTCCTCAAGAAACAGAAAAGGAGTATGACTGTCACTTGGTCTGATGAAGATGATTCTGAGGAAGAAAGTGAATCAGCAAAGTGTGTGACTGCTCTTGCTGGAGTATGTGCATCAGATGTGGAGTCTGTTGATGAAGGACTCACATATGATGATCTTCTTGTATCCTATAGAGACCTATATGAGAAGGACTTGGAGATCAACAAAGTGCTGAATAGACAAAAGAAGACCATTGCTCAACTGACTATTGAAAGAGATGAGGGATTGACAAAGATAGCTGGACTGACTGATGAAGTTAATCAACTTAATTCTCAGCTGGAGAATACCTTGAAGCAAATTAGGATGCTGAATACTGGAACAGCAGTCTTGGATGAGATTCTTAACAGTCAGGAGAAGAACAAGGGTGTTGGAATTGGTTTTAACTACGAGAAGATGAAACATCACAAGAATACAGAGAAGTTCATTCCTGCAGAAAATGTCTATGACCCTATGTCAGGAAAGCAGATGTTGAAACGTCCTGCTCAACATCATGGGTCAAGCTCTAACAGAAGACCTAGGAGATGGGTCTGTCATCATTGTGGCAAGAGAGGACACATAAGACCTTACTGTTTCAAACTATATGGATATCCTCAGTGGTACTATCACAATGGATCTGAACAAGCCAACACTTCCACACACCATCCTGAGAAGGAGTGGAAGCCCAAAACTGTGAATGAGGAAACAGCTCAGATTGCTCACATTGCTCTCAAAGCCACTTCTAGAAACTGTTGGTACTTTGACAGTGGGTGCTCAAGACACATGACTGGGGAAGATGACTACCTAGATGAGCTTGAACCATATGCTACTAGCTATGTGACTTTTGGAGGTGGAGCCAAGGGTGAGATTGTTGGAATTGGAAAAACAGCCAAAAGAGGACTACCTAAGCTAGAGAAGGTGCTGCTTGTGAAAGGTCTAACTGCAAACTTGATCAGTATCAGCCAGCTATGTGATCAAGGTATGAAAGTAGACTTCACTGATTCTAGATGTGAAGTTAGAAATGCACAGGGAAAGGTAGTAATGACAGGGATGAGATCAAAAGACAACTGCTACCACTGGGTTGATGCTGAAGATGCAAACATCTCTACATGTCTGGTTAGTAAGGCTGAGGAAGTTTGGCTATGGCACCAGAAATTAGGTCATCTACATCTGAGAGGGATGAAGAAAGCTATTTCAACTGGAGCAATAAGAGACCTGCCTAAACTCAACATTGAAGAGGGCAGAATATGTGGTGAATGTCAGATTGGTAAGCAAACTAGAATGTCTCATCAGAAGTTGGAACATCAGGTAACCACAAGGCCTCTTGAACTACTGCACATAGACCTTATGGGACCAATGCAAGTGGAAAGCATAGGGGGAAGAAGGTATGCTCTAGTAGTAGTTGATGACTACTCAAGATTCACATGGATTGACTTCATCAGAGAAAAATCAGATAGCTTTGATGCTCTCAAGCTTCTCTGCTTACAACTTCAAAGAGAGAAGGATCTATCTATTGTAAGAATCAGAAGTGACCATGGGAGAGAATTTGAAAATGCCAAGCTCTCTGAATTCTGTGAGTCTGAAGGTATAAAGCAAGAGTTTTCCTCACCAATTACCCCACAACAAAATGGAGTAGTGGAAAGGAAAAACAGGACCATTCAAGAATCTGCTAGAGCCATGCTTCATGCAAAGAAGCTTCCATATCACTTTTGGGCTGAAGCTATGAACACAGCCTGCTATGTCCACAACAGAGTGACCATGAGAAAAGGTACAAACTGCACTATCTATGAGCTATGGAAGGATAGGAAACCTACTGTAAGGTATTTCCATGTCTTTGGAAGTAAATGTTATATCCTTGCTGACAGAGAACAAAGAAGAAAAATGGACCCAAAAAGTGATGAAGGGATTTTCTTGGGATACTCAACGAATAGTAGAGCCTACAGGGTGTATAATTCCAGAAGCATGACCATGATGGAATCAATAAATGTGGTAATTGATGATCTTGATACTAATACTGAGGAAGATGTTGAAGAAGATGTTGAAGCATTCCCTCCTACAGGAACATCTGCTGATGTCAGGACAAATGCTCAATTGGATGAGGAAATAAGGGAAACTCACACTGTCAACAAAGGTCCCTCAGTCAGGGTTCAGAAGAATCATCCTCAAGAACTTATCATTGGTGATCCTCAGCAAGGAATCACTACCAGAAGAACAAATGAGGTAATTAGTAATTCATGCTTTGTGTCTCTGATGGAACCAAAGAATGTCAAGGAAGCTCTTAAAGATGAATACTGGATTGAGGCAATGCAAGAAGAACTCAATCAGTTTAAAAGGAGTGAAGTTTGGGACCTAGTACCTAGACCAAATGGAGTAAATGTCATTGGCACCAAGTGGGTCTATAAGAACAAATCTGATGAGAAAGGAGTAATCACTAGAAACAAGGCACGGTTAGTTGCTCAAGGGTACACTCAGGTGGAAGGGCTTGATTTTGATGAAACCTTTGCACCAGTAGCAAGGTTGGAGGCTGTCAGATTACTACTAGGAGTTGCATGCATTTTGAAGTTCAAACTGTATCAAATGGATGTCAAAAGTGCCTTCTTAAATGGGTACTTACAAGAAGAAGTTTATGTTGAGCAACCTAAAGGATTTGTGGACACCAAGTATCCTGACTATGTGTACAAACTGAAAAAGGCTCTGTATGGTCTAAAGCAAGCTCCTAGGGCTTGGTATGAAAGGCTCACTCAGTTTCTGGTAAATCATGGCTACAGGAAGGGAGGATCAGACAAAACTCTATTTGTTAAAGAAAGTGAAGGAAATGTGATGATAGCTCAGATATATGTTGATGATATAGTTTTTGGAGGGATGTCGAATCAGATGGTTCAACATTTCATCTCCCAGATGCAATCAGAATTTGAAATGAGTTTGGTAGGAGAACTAACTTACTTTCTAGGACTACAGGTCAAGCAAATGGAAGACACAATATTCATTTCTCAAAGCAAGTATGCTAAGAATGTTGTGAAAAAATTTGGTCTAGATTCTGCTAGTCACAAGAAGACTCCAGCACCCACGCATTTGAAGTTGACCAAGGATGAGAGTGGCATGTCTGTTGATCAAAGTCAGTATAGAAGTATGATAGGGAGCTTGCTCTATCTCACTGCAAGCAGGCCAGATATTGCTTTTGCTGTTGGTGTGTGTGCCAGATATCAAGCAGACCCCAAAGTCAGTCATCTAGCTCAAGTGAAGAGAATTCTAAAATACATCAATGGAACCTGTGACTATGGAATTCTATATTCTCACAGTGATTGCTGTAAGCTCATTGGCTATTGTGATGCAGATTGGGCAGGGAGTGCAGATGATAGAAAAAGTACCTCAGGTGGCTGCTTCTTCCTAGGTAACAATCTTATTTCCTGGTTTAGTAAGAAACAAAATAGTGTAGCTCTATCTACTGCAGAGGCAGAGTATATTGCAGCTGGTAGTTCATGCTCTCAAATGATGTGGATGAAACAAATGCTTCAGGAATACAATGTTAAACAGGATGTTCTAACATTGTACTGTGATAATTTGAGTGCCATTAATATCTCCAAGAACCCTATTCAGCATAGTAGAACCAAGCATATTGACATTCGTCATCATTTTATAAGGGATCTTGTTGAAGAAAATGTTATTACATTGGAACATGTGAATACAGAAGAACAGATTGCAGATATATTCACAAAGGCGTTAGATTTGAAGCAATTTGAGAAACTCAGGGGTATGTTGGGTATTTGCTTGCATGAGGAATTATAGCAGTTAATGGGCTTTAGGCGTGCAACTGTCACTTTTCCCTCTCTCTTATATTTTTGCACGCAATCCAAGGAAAAGCAAAATCAAATCATTACTTTCCTTTTTCAACTGCTCCTCACACGTTGTATAACTCTCCTCTCAACTTCCAAAGTTTCTAATCCTAGTTTCACCGGTGCCGTCATAAAACCCTCAACTCTCCACTACCCTCTGCAACAATCATCTCCAACCGCTCAAATCATGTCTTCATCCACCAAAACTCCCACAAAATCACGATCCACATCCTCTGTTCCTCAACCTGCTGCAAATGAGGTTCCCTTGAATGCTGATCCTATCTCCACCATTCTTCCTGATGAAATCGTCGCTATCACTCCTCCCAAGACGAAATCAAAGAAGAAGAAGTCGAAGAAAAGTAGCAAATCCATCCCAGAAACAGAAACGACTACTGAATCTAAAAAGAAGGAACGAAAGCTGAAAAGGGGTGAGTGTCGTGTTCCCTTGAACATGCATGACCTTATGACAAAGGATGATCCCTTCAATCTTGAAAAGAAGGGTGATGTTGAATCATCTAAGCACCCAATCAAAGATGCCGATGTTGGAGCGTCTTCCAAAGCTACTGATGCTGTTTCTATCAAATCCAATAGAGGTAATGTCTCTGAAACCCTAGGATCTGCTGAAAACCTAGGTCTAGATGCCTTAAATGAAGCGATTGATAATATGGATGTTGATAAGCATGCTGCTGCTGTTGAAAAGAAAGGGGATGATACTGTTCATCAAAACCCTAAGATTTCTGAGATTCCTGAGAATACTCATGATGTTGGACCGGATGTTGAAACATCCTTGGGCCAACAAGCAAACATCTCTGAAGGTAATACAGAGGTAGATGCTGAGAAGGAAGTTAGTAAGCCCTCTAGTGATCCTGGTGTAGATAAAGACACTCAGGGTATGCCTGAAACTACTGTTGAGATTCAATCTGAGGATGAGGAAACCTCTGTTCATCAGGAACATGAGGTCATTGATGTAGGTGATAATGCTGAGGATGCTGTTGATGAGGTCCCTATCTCTCAAGCCTTTGGGATTTCCAAGCGTTTGAGGAGTAGTAAGGGTAAATGTGTTGCTGGGCTGCAAGAAACACCTCAACCTGTGAAGAAAACTGCAGGTAAAAGTGTTGGTGTAGGCCCAAAGAAGGGTTGGAGCAAGGTAACTCCACAAGTCTCTGGTGTTAAGACAAGAAAAAGGAAGGCTGCTGCCTCAAGTGACACTGAATACAATGTTGAAGAGGATGTGCCAAACATCCCTGTTACTGAGCCCAGTGTGAAAAAATCTACTGTCAAATCCACTGTGAAGAGAGCTCTTCCAACTGTCAAACCTGTACCAACTGACAAGATTTCTTTTCACTATCCTGAATACTCTTATAGGTGGCAGTATGTTTATCACAGAAGACTGGCCTTGGAAAGAGAACTGGGTGAGGAAGCTATGAAGGTAGAAGAGGTTGTGGATTTAATTAGAGAAGTTGGTCTCATGAAAACTGTCTCTAAGTTGGGTTCCTGTTATGAACAACTTGTCAAGGAATTTTTAGTCAATATTCCTGAAGACTGTGCTGATCCTATCTCTGATGACTTTCAGACTGTGTTTGTTAGAGGTGAGCCTATTAAGTTTTCTCCTCAGATTATCAACAATTATTTGGGTGTTGTGGAAGAAGAGTGTGAACCATTGAAGGTCTCTGATTCTCAGGTTTGCAAAGTAATTACTGCAAACCAAATCAAGGTGTGGCCTAAGAAAGGTAAGATCCCATCTGTCAAGCTGTCTGTGAAGTATGCTATGTTGAATAGAATAGCTGCAACCAACTGGGTCCCTACTACCCACTCTTCTGATGTAGCTACTGAGTTAGGGAGATTGATCTTTGCTATTGGTACTCACAAAAGGATAAATCTGGGTCAATTTATATTTGATCAAACTATGAAACATGCCAAGTCAACAGCTGTCAAGCTTCCAATTGCTTTTCCCACTCTGTTATGTGATCTGATACTTGCACAACAGCCTGCTATCAAAACCATTGCTGATGTGCCTAAGCCTAGAGAGGCCCCTTTGTCCTTCCACTTCAAACTGTTTGCCAAACATCATGCTCCAGACATTGTTGGAACTTCTGATACTAAAGCCCCAGAAGTTACTATGTCAAGGAAAGAGATTGTTGCTGCTCTGAAAGACACCTGTGCCATGCTGGATGGGAAGAAGAATTTGTTTGAAAAGATGATAGTTGCACTTGAAAAGGAAGAAGAGGGTGCTGAAGCTATAAGTAGCCAGAATGAAGAAGAGCATGCTGAAGACAACACTGAGTCTGAGGGTGCTAATTCTGGAGATGAGGAAGAGACTGACAGCAGTTCTGAGGATTGATCATCTTCTTATTTGTTTTTCTTACTTTTGATGCTTTTTGTTCTTTGCTTCTAAGTACTATGTGTGGACAACCCTATTTTGCTTCTGCTGGTCTGTAATATTGGGCTAGGCCCTGACTACTTTATTTCCTATTTATGGTATGCCTTTACTTGGCAAATTTTGTGACTAAAAGGGGGAGTAAATGTGCTTGTGTGTTTTATTATCTGTGATCTGCTATGTGTACCATGGATGTGCCAGGTGATGTTGAAACATCCTCCCATAATGGATTGAGGGGGAGTGATGTTCTTGCAGGTGATCTTTGATTGAGGGGGAGTGTGACTAAGTTTTATCCCTCAATGCGTTATATGATGTTGAAACTTCCTGCATGTGATATAGAATCCTAGGGCAAATTTTGTGTGCTTCTGCTGTGTGTTTTGCCTCTGATGTTCATCTTAAGTAATAAGTGTAGTGTATGAATGGCTTCTTGATTTGTGTGTTTGTGTTGATCAGAAGATTCATGCCATCTGTGCTATAGATGATTGTCTACCGGGTTCTAGATTGTTTTAGCCAAAAATTTCGCCAAAGGGGGAGATTGTTAATGTTTGTTGATTGGCTCATTTTTGTTTGAACAATGTTGGATGCAATGTTTCAACATCCGGATACCTTTCCAGGTTGAGTGAAACGCGCGCCCATTTAATGCGACATCTTTCTATATATGGAAAACGCGCTTTCTCGTTTATGTCTCATTTATTAGAAGATCTTTACGTGATTTTTTTCCAGAAGAATTCTCCTTTGCTTATGGAAACTATTGACCAAGCTTTGAAATCACGTGTGGAATTATGAAGCCCAAGTTTCAAAGAAGCCCATGAAGACTCTTAGTATATAAGCTTCTTTGTAACCCTAATTTATAGGTGTGTGTGTTGTATTCTGAAAAAAAAAAAAATAACATTGTGTTAGGGTTTGTGCTAGATAACTTGTGAGCCTACCTTGCATTTCCTTTATGCAAGTCTAGGACATAGGGTATTGTATTTGTGTAAGACCACTCCAAAGCTTTGAAGTACGGAGTTGTCTTTGTTTTTCAGAGTGTGTACTCAAACTACTGCATCTTTGTCTAGTATCACAAGGTTTGTGATTGATTAGGAGGTGAGATGGGATCTCAGACTTAGGAGTTCCTAGGTCGTAGTTGCACAAGATAGTGTCTAAGTCTTAAGGTGTAAACGGGTGTGTTTAGCTTAGGATTAGAACTATCATAGTGGACTTCTCTCCTGGATTGGTATCCCCCAGACTAAGGCTTGCTTAAGCGCTGAACTGGGTTAACAAACAAACCGTGTCATTTACTTTCTGTTAAGTTTAATCTCTTTATTGATTGTACCGCTCAGTGAATGTTCCAACATCGTATGCAACATCCCAAGTGTTGGAACATTACATAGCACATCCTTTACCTACGTGCCGGAATTTCAGAACTGTTAAGGGATTGGCAACCCTAGGACAGTCAGGGCCTTAAAGAGGCTCATTGCCAGCAACAAGCCTGACATCATCTTCCTAATGGAAACTAAAAAGCTAAGTTCTGAATCTATTTTGTCTTCTAATGCCCTTGCTAATTACAATTGTAAATTGATTGATTGCTCCACCACTGGTGGAGGTAGAGCAGGTGGCCTGGCCATCTTTTGGAACAATTGTAACTTTGATCTCAATATAACCAGCTATGATTTCAATTATATTGATGTGCTTATCAATTCAAATAACCTAATCTGGCGTGCTACTGGTATCTATGATTTCTCTAATCACTCTCAAAAATTCCAAACTTATCAGCTTATTAATGATCTCTCCCAAATGAATGTCAACTCTAATTGGCTACTCTTTGGGGATTTCAACATGATGCTAAACTACTGTGAAAAGGAGGGTGGTCAACCAATGGATTACAATATTACTTATAGTTTCAGAAACACTATTGATTGGTGCAACTTAGAAGACTTAGGCTTCAAAGGGCACAAATTTACTTGGCACAATAGACAACAGGAGGACTCCTACATCCAAGCAAGATTGGACAGATTTCTAGCTACTCCTGACTGGAAAAATCAGTTCCCCCTTTTCTCTAACTCTCACCTCCTTAAATATTGCTCTGACCATTGTGCAATACTCTTAGATTTCTCTACTAACAATTTGAACTTACAGATAAAAGATTCTCAGAAGCCTAAACGGTTTGATCAGATGTGGCTCAGAGAAGCTGACCATCAGCAGGTTGTCCAGAACAGCTGGAACACTCACAACAGCCTTAATGAAAATCTCCACAACACCCTCAATAAACTTCATAACTGGGGCAAACAGAGGTTTGGCGTCATCCCAAATAAGATCAAAACTGCTCATAATGAGCTACAAAGGCTCAATGAACAAGACAAAGGGGGTCAAGCTATGCAGGAAATAAGGAAGAAGGAAAAGGAGCTAGATGAACTCCTTTGTTGTGAGGAAATTTGGTGGTGTCAGAGGTCCAGAGCATTATGGCTTAAACATGGGGACAAAACACTGCTTATTTCCATCAGAAGGCAAATCAAAGAAGGAAAAAGAATACCATTGATCACATCTATGACACTGAAGGCAATGTTCATCATGATCAGAACCAGATTGAAGAAACCATGATCAACCATTTTAAAAATCTTTTCAAAACCCAGCCCACTGGCCATATTAATAGAACTGTGGAGGTGGTCAAGAATAGTCTCACATAGGAAGCGTTCAATCACCTGGATGCTGTTTTCACTGAGAGTGAAGTAGTGGAGGCTATAAGCAACATGAAGGGCCTTGCTGCCCCTGGCCCAGATGGGCTACCTGCTCTCTTCTACCACACCTACTTTGACACTATTGGCCCTGATGTCATCAAAGCTGCTCTGCATGTTCTCAACAACAATGGCACACCCTCCCCCTACAACTACACTCATCTATGCCTGATACCTAAGAAAACTAACCCTGATTCTCCTAGTGATTTCAGACCCATAGCTCTCTGCAACGTGACTCTCAAGATCATTACCAAGGCCATAGCAAACAGATTAAAACTCATCCTACCTGACATAATTAGCCCTAACCAAAGTGCCTTTGTCCCTGGCCGCCTCATAACTGATAATACCCTATTAGCCTATGAGATTTTCCACTATTTTAACCAAAGCCCTAGTAAAAAGGGGTTCATTGGGATCAAAACTGACATGGCCAAAGCATATGATATGGTTGAGTGGAACTTCTTAAAAGCTACTCTTGACACTATGGGGTTCCCTAATCACCTAAATACCACCATTATGAAATGTGTGTCCATTGTTCAGTTCTCCATTCTCATAAATGGGAAACCTTCTGCCCCCTTCACTCCTCAGAAGGGCCTCAGACAGGGAGACCCCCTCTCACCTTACCTTTTCATTATCTGTGCAAATGTTTTTTCAGGACTGATTTCAAAAGCTCAAACTAACAAACAGCTACATGGGGTTAAGGTGGCCTAGGGAGCTCTTGAGATCAGTCACTTATTATTTGCTGATGATAGTTTATTACTGTGCAAGGCCAACACCAATGAAGCAACAACTATAAAAAATATCATCCTTGACTACCAAGAAGCCTCTGGACAGCTAGTTAATATGGGCAAATCTGAAATCCTCTTTAGCAAGCATGTCACCCAAAATATCAAAACCAATATCAACCAGATCCTCCCTATGAATAGAGTTAACCAGTTCTCCAAATATCTGGGAATGCCTACCCATGTTGGCAGATCAAAGAGACAGATTTTTAATTACATTCAAGACAGAGTGTGGAAGAAAATAAAAGGATGGAAGGCTCAAAGCTTATCCTTTGCAGGAAGAAGCACCCTTATAAAAGTTGTGGCTCAAGCCATACCTACCTATGTTATGAGCTGTTTCCTGCTTCCAAAAGAGATGTGCAGCCAGATGGAAAGCATGATTTGTAATTTCTGGTGGGGGAGTAACACTGACAGAAGAAAGATCCATTGGATAAAATGGAAAACCATTTGTAATCATAAGAAAAAGGGAGGGCTTGGATTCAGAGATCTGAGGGCTTTCAATGAAGCCCTTCTTGCTAAGCAAGGGTGGAGATGTATCACTCAGCCTCATACTCTGATTGCAAAAACCTTGAAGGCCAAATACCACCCCCACAAGAGCTTCCTAGAGGCAGATGTAGGGAACAAGTGTGTGAGCTACACTTGGCGTAGCATCCAAAAAGCCAGCAACATCCTAAAACAAGAAGGATTGTGGACTGTGGGTAATGGCGAGCAGATCAATATTTGGTCAGATAGCTGGCTGCCCAGACAACATGGGCACAAAATTTGGACTACTAAAGGTGAAGCTACTCAAAATTGGGTTAAAGATCTCATCATTCCGGGGACCAGCTTCTGGAACAGACATGTTATTAACCAGCTCTTCCTCCATTTTGAAGCTGAGCAAATTGCTCAAATCCCTTTGACTAATATATCCAGACAGGATGAATTCTCCTGGCCAAAAACCAACGATGGAAACTACTCTGTAAAGTCTGGGTATCAAGCAATTTTGGATAGGCAGGAAAGGGAAAACAGACAAGCAACTAGCTCCCATCAGACACCAAAATCAATTTGGAAGACTCTTTAGAACCTTAAAATTCCCCCCAAAATTACTACTTTTATTTGGCGAATCCTGAATGATGCTCTCCCGGTACAGGGAAACCTAATGAAGAAGGGAATCAATTACTACCCCCTATGTCAGAGATGCAACCAAGGAGTGGAAGACCAAAACCATGTGTTTAAAGGTTGCCTATGGGCCCAGCAGACTTGGTTTGCCTCCCCCCTAAACCTAAAAATCAACTACACTGACCTATAATTCATCAATTGGCTTGAGCAGATCAGTATTGATACCCCTACAGCTAGCATGGAGCTTATATGTGCCCTATGTTATCATATTTGGAAAGTGAGGAACCTCTTAATATTTCAACATAAAAACATACCTGTTGCAGAGATTATCCAACGCGCTCAAGGAGATATCTCTGAGTACCAAACCCAACTGAAGGCCACTTCGCAGAAGGAACGCCGAGCCACCCAAAGATGCAGTAACACCGAGAATAACTGGATTCCTCCGCCAGGGGGCGTCTTGAAACTCAATGTGGATGCTCACTCTATGAGTGATGGCCTTTGGGGACGGAGGAAGGCAGTTGTGTTGGAGCTGCATCCAAAGTGGTTTCTGGCATTGAGGAAGCAATAGAAGCGGAGGCTCGAGGAATCTGGGAAGCTTTGGAATATCTGAACCGGTTTCAGTACACATCTGCCATCATAGAATCCGATAACAACAACGTGGTTCAAGCCGTTCGATGCAGGCGTTACCCTAGACGATATTAGGGAAGAATTGCTCGCCAAATTAGGGAAAAGCTAGATCAACACCCTGAGATTACCCTTTTGTAACACTCAAACCCTTTATTTAATAAAATATTACTCTTAAAGAATATTATTCATAATGCGCAACGGAAACTAAAATTCATTTATAAAAATAATGTGATTTAAGTATTACATCCTCATCAAACGTTTACTAATTACTTAATTAGCAAAAATACCTTTTATTACAAAATTATGTCATAAAACGCTACATCATTAATAAGAGATAAATACTCTATTAGCATATATACATATGTGAACCCTTTCCCCGTGTCTTGATCAGAGCAAAGCTTCACCGAACCACAGACTTGGTAACCTGGACCCAAACCATTCACATACACCAAATAGAGAGTTAGTTACAATTCAAGTCCATAATAATAAGCGTAAGGTACACTTACATTATGGAAACAATAATAATATGACTAGACAACTTAATTGTCTAGTAACATGCATTTCATACTCATTAAATAATGATAACTCATGTTCATCGCCATTTAGTTAAACACATAACCATATTCATATTCGAGTCAATCAAGCACAACCATAGTAAGCATAATGTCAATTACCAATTACCACATAATCACGTAATCCCTAATGCAACTAATGCCATCAAACAATATGTCTCAACCTAGACACATCTAAATGCATGTGGTACCCGCATCGAGTTCAGTTTATAGTCATGAGAGACTTCTCATCAAGCTCAGTTTAAAGTCCTAAGAGACTTCTCATCAAGTTCAGTTTAAAGTCCTGAGAGACTTCTCATCAAGTTCAGTTTAAAGTCCTGATAGACTTCTCATCAAGTTGACTCATGTATGCATGAATGATCACATACCACATCATCATGATAACCCTACACAACTACATATGAATAAAAGGACACTCCTCTTAATATTCCTCATCAAATATGTATCAATCTCATCATGGTATCATCACTAGATATTCATCCAAGCAAGCATAGTATTAATTAACTACATCACATTTCATAAGTCATCATCATATAATTCAATCCATATGAACACAAGAACATAACATCCTCATTTAAGCTCTAGATTCCATTAATCTAACTTACATCATGTTATAAGATCATAATTCAAGCATATTCATACAAATCATCATTAACTATTATTTCTTATTCACTCACAAACATACACTTTAATCCATCATCTATTCATCGACATTCAAATAATTAATCGAAGTTTCAAACACTGCAAAATAGCTTTCCTACTTCAAGTACTCTTCGATAGCTAACCATAGAAACAAACGGCATCAAAAACGGATTAGAAACGACCCCGGAATCATCAAAACAAGCAAGAGGGCGCGGCTGATTTTTCAGGGGCGCGTGGCACGCCCACAGGGGCGCGTGGCATGCAATTCCACCCTGTTTGCTACTGTTTTCACGCGTGGCACGCACCAGGGGAGGCGTGGCACGCGTGTGCATGTGCTGGTACGCGTTTTTCTCAAAAAAATCACTTTTTAACACCCTATAAGCACTTATTTGACCATATAACTCATATATAACATACATAAACATGTTCTTACTCAAAAACACTTATTTTGACTCTTAAACAATTCAATAAACAACCTATATCAAAGTTTTGAAAACTCTTAGATCATGAAAACCCATATTTCAACAACAACAACCCATTTATTGAATCAAAGCTTAATCATGCAAGTCCATATATCATAACATGTTGATAAAAGAATAAAATCATAGAAGTTCACATAACATAATCACATGATTTAAAACAACATTCATTCATCAACATTCAAAAGAAAATCACATTCTCTAATCCCTCCCAAACCAAGAGATGAGAGAGTTTGGGTGTGGAGATTAGACATCTCCCCTATCTTTGATCATCTCTTATGAATTGAAACTACTCTCTTACCTTGTTTGAAGCTTTAATCTTCTAGCTCTACACTTGAATCCCCTCTACTCTCTTCAAACTTGAACTTCTCTCTCTACCTCCTTCCAAGCAAAATGTGGTTATGAGAGCTCTTGCTCTCTATTCTAAGTTTCTATTCAAACCTAAATGGTTAATGACATAACTATCCCTCCTCATTTACTAAAATCCAACTATTACCTTAAAACACACTACTCATATATTCTTCCTTCCTTATCTCCTACTCTTTCCTCTTTTAGTCAAATACTAAGATTCACCACTAAAACACACTAAATTACTCAAAAAGACAAATTAACATCTAATCAAATAAAATAAGTCTAATTAAATGAAAATAAATAAATACGGGTGTTACAACTCTCCCCCACTTAAAAGATTTTCGCCCTCGAAAATTACATCATTCAAACAATCCAATAAGACAACTTCATTCAATCTTTCCAACAAAATTTCTAAACTCCACACATTATCAATTTTGATAAAACTAATTTATTCAATCAACACGATTTTCGTTTACCATTAACAAGAGATTAAGGTTGATCAATTCCTTAATTTGCCAATAAGTATCCGATAACCATGATGGTAGTATAAACTATCTTTACCAAACTTCAAACATGTTCTCTTAACAAGAATTTTCCATCATAAGTACTCTTCAATCTTCTATACCCCAAAATAATTCTCATCTCCAAAGGGTCATCGACAACTTCACATTTTCCATAAACCTTTATTCTCAATTTTTGATCTCTTTATCATTTCTTAATCCGTATATACTTCATGTCTAATTCTTATCCAACCACATTCCAAATTTCATAAATTCATATCCATTTGTCAGTAAGGTCATCCAAATCCTCTTAATAACTAAAGAGATACTTCCTTAATGACACAACTAATCCTTTCACATTAGCCCTCATACTTATGCCGAATTAAAACAAATTCCTCTAACTTCCATATTATTGCTTCACACTCGTCTTTCCCATAGTTTCAACAATACTACTATACAAGAATAACTAACCAACTTCATTTTCGAAAATTACATCAGTTTTAAAACTCCATAACTTCTCGGCTTTCCATAAGTTCTTAGTCTTCTTTTAAATCCTCTTAGCTTTGCGGAATTGCATACTCGTATATGAATTTCATTCCAACTACTCACTCGATGACTCAATCTCAATCATTTGACACTAAAATTCCTTGCACCAATTCTCCAACATAACCACATTATTTCCAATTATCTCTTACCTAACTTTTGTATTCCTTAACACGAACAATCCCACTTTCACTTCTTCTTTTGAGATACTCTCATCCAAATATATCTTAAGTCAACCATTCAAATCACACACTAATTTTATGCCTATTGTCCTTATACTAAGCACTACCTTTAATCCTTTCCTCATCATCCTTCTATATTCAATCCTTCTTCCGATAGCCAATCACTTAAATATTTCTCAATACGTTCTCCCGATGGTTAACTTGATTACCCATATCTTTTCGTTAATAACACTTCGCACTAAAATTTGTCTCGACTTCCAAAGTCTCACACGAACACTTCTAACATACCCTTCTACTTACGATCTCATCATTTGATTCCAACGGAATCTTATCTTAAAATTCCCCTTTTGAATTCGATAAATCCAACTTACAAATTCTCTCTTATAATTTCATTCTCATCTATTTGAGGTTCACCCCCTTTACTTTCTCCGATTTCGCACCAGTCGATCCATTACATCTAAATCCATTCTCTAACTTTTCCAAATCTCTTCGAGACTATGGTTTGCCAACTTCGTCATACTCAACTTCACACTTCTAGATGTTAACTTCTATATCATCCTCACACTTCCGAACGGTTCACTTAACTCCAATCGTTTCATCATAACTACCGACCTCCGTGAAACTCATTTCTCTAAGTATCATCCACTACATTAACTCTACTTAGCTAGTAATACAATCCAAAATATTAATCTTCCAAACCTCTAATTTAAATCCTACAAGTCGCGTTTCAACAATCATCAACACTTTTTGCGATTCTTCCAATTGTTCCTTCTCTTCAATCGACTCGGAAATAAACTATACCGACTTATAAACACTCTCCTTCGAGCATCTCTATTCATCTTATTCTCCTACACTCAACGTACCCGATGATTATAACCTTCTCCCCCACTTATCTCAAACCCACCTACAATCATCTAGTGAAACCTTCCGATCTCCCATTACCAATTGTAGGCTCCTACGGTTCTAACTTACTTTCCTAATAAGGATCTAGTATTCGACAATGTTTACACACTTGCCGCATACAAAAGGGTAAGCTACTAAACACCAAACATAACACATAGGCATCTATATAAATCAATAGATAAACATAATATTGAAGTTGCATAAATGAATAAACACCTAAAGCATGTATTCATGATTGTATAAAAGCATATTGCAATATCTCATGAAAGCACATAATATCTTCTCCGAATTTTCAAAAGTCAAGAATCAAATTAAAATGAGAAAGATGGATATTCCACAACAATAAATTCTAAGAATTGAATAGTTATATTCACTTAACATATCATATATTTTCTAAGAATTAAGGATTCACATCTAAGGCAAGAAGGTATGCATTTGTCATAAATACAACAATTTCATATTTGTATAAACATATCATGCAAGATAATAATCAACTTAGCATGGTAATTAACATGGTAAAATAAAACAATCAAACATGTACCTCATATTTATCAAATCTATCATAGAGAAAATAGCATAGTCACTTACTATAACTCACATATAATGAAAAGAACAAATCAAGTCAATTTCATGGTCACAATCTAGTGTATGCTACAACTAACATATTCTAGAATTAATACTAGTTCCAAAAATTAACTCATGTTATAAGGAACTATACAAAAGATACACACAAGGACATGCATAATAATACACATAGACTTTATTATAATTAGTTCAATTAAACCATTAATTCCACTAACACATTCAAGTACTATTTAAATCTACGTTGCATAAAATATATTTCATTACCCTATACAAGTTCAAATATCAAAATCATTACCATCTTAGCATTTGATCTACTCATAATAAAATACAAAGAAAGCAAGACGTCTCATATTCACGCAATTAGTGCAAAACATCATTTATCATTAATCGACAAAATGCAATCACATCATGTCCTAATTTAAGCGTATTAAGTTATAACAAACATAATATTCAACATGAATTAATTCCGAACATGCGAAGTTACATAATTCATGACATCCTTCTCATAAAATATATAGAAACTCAAGTATTAACAAATTAGCACTTAAATCATCATCATTTAGCATTCAACCATGAAGCAAAATTATAAATGATATCGATTATAAATTCATGCAAGACAACATATTAACAAGGAATTAGAAACAAAATTCATGAAGTTAAACTCACTAATTCGTTCATATTCACAAATTCTCAATTAATTCCATGAATACATACATATTATCATTTCGATATTTCAATCATATTACGCAATCAATCATCATGAACAAATCATCGTAACATTCAATTACATGTCATATGTATACATAGTCACACTTTATTTCATATAACATAGATTTTGACCAATAATTAAATCTATATTCATATATGAAGATAATCATCTTGAATAGAGTAATACCGAGAAAACATCATCATTTAAGTCATTATATTGAAATCTCAAAACAAAAATCATATTATCAAGTTTTGAAGAATGAACACAATTAATGACATAAACAATATCTATTCAATTCATCGAATGAAAACATCAACAACAATAAATCTCATCATTTCATTATTACCATACATTTTAAAATAACGTCGCATATTTATAAAAAGTAAACTAACACATCTTGTTAATCAATTTAGCAAAATTTCACTTTTGATAAGAACAACAAGATTCACACGC
The DNA here is from genome assembly GCA_954870985.1 of Trifolium fragiferum. NCBI lineage: Eukaryota > Viridiplantae > Streptophyta > Magnoliopsida > Fabales > Fabaceae > Trifolium > Trifolium fragiferum. The sequence continues at coordinate 9,699,235 of OX940794.1, forward strand.
ATTCATAAAATTGTTAAATAGTGACTAAGGTGCAAGTGTGACTACACTACAACAATCCACATGCTAAAGACACCAAAGGTCAACTGATAAAACAAACACAACTGACTCAACATCCACTTGGTTTGACTGCTCCACTTGCTCTTATCGACACATGACATACACTAAGCTCGTTATGTCCGAGGACAACCGGAGCTCTGATACCAATTTGTAACACCCAAACCCTTTATTTAATAAAATATTACTCTTAAAGAATATTATTCATAATGCGCAACGGAAACTAAAATTCATTTATAAAAATAATGTGATTTGAGTATTACATCCTCATCAAACGTTTACTAATTACTTAATTAGCAAAAATACATTTTATTACAAAATTATGTCCTAAAACGCTACATCATTAATAAGAGATAAATACTCTATTAGCATATATACATATGTGAACCCTTTCCCCGTGTCTTGATCAGAGCAAAGCTTCACCGAACCACAGACTTGATAACTTGGACCCAAACCATTCACATACGCCAAATAGAGAGTTAGTTACAATTCAAGTCCATAATAATAAGCGTAAGGTACACTTACATTATGGAAACAATAATAATATGACTAGACAACTTAATTGTCTAGTAACATGCATTTCATACTCATTAAATAATGATAACTCATGTTCATCGCCATTTAGTTAAACACATAACCATAGTCATATTCGAGTCAATCAAGCACAACCATAGTAAGCATAATGTCAATTACCAATTACCACATAATCACGTAATCCCTAATGCAACTAATGCCATCAATCAATATGTCTCAACCTAGACACATCTAAATGCATGTGGTACCCGCATCGAGTTCAGTTTATAGTCATGAGAGACTTCTCATCAAGTTCAGTTTAAAGTCCTGATAGACTTCTCATCAAGTTCAGTTTAAAGTCCTGATAGACTTCTCATCAAGTTGACTCATGTATGCATGAATGATCACATACCACATCATCATGATAACCCTACACAACTACATATGAATAAAAGGACACTCCTCCTAATATTCCTCATCAAATATGTATCAATCTCATCATGGTATCATCACTAGGTATTCATCCAAGCAAGCATAGTATTAATTAACTACATCACATTTCATAAGTCATCATCATATAATTCAATCCATATGAACACAAGAACATAACATCCTCATTTAAGCTCTAGATTCCATTAATCTAACTTACATCATGTTATAAGATCATAATTCAAGCATATTCATACAAATCATCATTAACTATTATTTCTTATAATTAATCAATCATCTATTCATCGACATTCAAATAATTAATCAAAGTTTCAAACACTGCAAAATAGCTTTCCTACTTCAAGTACTCTTCGATAGCTAACCATAGAAACAAACGGCATCAAAAACGGATTAGAAACGACCCCGGAATCATCAAAACAAGCAAGAGTGTGCGGCTGATTTTTCAGGGGCGCGTGGCACGCCCACAGGGGTGCGTGGCACGCAATTCCACCCTGTTTGCTACTGTTTTCACGCGTGGCACGCACCAGGGGAGGCGTGGCACACGTGTGCATGTGCTGGTACGCGTTTTTCTCAAAAAAATCACTTTTTAACACCCTATAAGCACTTATTTGACCATATAACTCATATATAACATACATAAACATGTTCTTACTCAAAAACACTTATTTTGACTCTTAAACAATTCAATAAACAACCTATATCAAAGTTTTGAAAACTCTTAAATCATGAAAACCCATATTTCAACAACAACAACAACTCATTTATTGCATCAAAGCTTAATCATGCAAGTTCATATATCATAACATGTTGATAAAAGAATAAAATCATAGAAGTTCACATAACATAATCACATGATTTAAAACAACATTCATTCATCAACATTCAAAAGAAAATCACATTCCCTAATCCCTCCCAAACCAAGAGATGAGAGAGTTTGGGTGTGGAGATTAGACATCTCCCCTCTCTTTGATCATCTCTCATGAATTGAAACTACTCTCTTACCTTGTTTGAAGCTTTAATCTTCTAGCTCTACACTTGAATCCCCTCTACTCTCTTCAAGCTTGAACTTCTCTCTCTACCTCCTTCCAAGCAAAATGTGGTTATGAGAGCTCTTGCTCTCTATTCTAAGTTTCTATTCAAACCTAAATGGTTAATGACAAAACTATCCCTCCTCATTTACTAAAATCCAACTATTACCTTAAAACACACTACTCATATATTCTTCCTTCCTTATCTCATACTCTTTCCTCTTTTTGTCAAATACTAAGATTCACCACTAAAACACACTAAATTACTCAAAAAGACTAATTAACATCTAATCAAATAAAATAAGTCTAATTAAATGAAAATAAATAAATACAGGTGTTACACCTTTCATGGGCTAGTAGACATTGTAACACTGTAGCGCATATGATTGCCTGTTGGGCTGCTATTGAGCCCAATAAAACTTGGACTGATAGCTTACCCCCTCACATTGTAGGCCATGTCCAAAAAGACATGCAGCCACCGTTACTCTTGATTAATATTAGTTTTGGTTTTTATTCAAAAAAAAAAAAAAGTGTAAGTTTACAATACTTTTATATCAAACTTTTGCTTTTTTTTAAAAAAAATCATATTAAATTCATCACATGTTTAAAATTTCTAAAGTTTAGTAAATGAAAATTATATAAAGTCAACATGCCTCCAAAATGTCATTCAAATATTTAATAGTTTAAAGTTAATTAAACCAATTTGTTTTTATCAGAGCCTAAAAATTACACTTTTTTTTTGACAAACAACCTAAAGATTACACTTAGAAACCAAATTATTAGGCTTAAGTGAGTGGGTCCAATTTATTAGGCCCCTCCTTCTAGAAACCATAGAGGTTAAGGTTCTGTTTGTCATAGTTAAGCTATAAACTAACTTAAAGCTGATAAGTTAATTGATAGCTGAAAAGCTAGTTTATAGCTGATAGCTGAAAAACCATCTGATTGAAATTAAAGTGTTTGGTAAAGTTAACTTTTAAAGTGGTTGATAAAAATAAAATTACATAAAATGACATTTATGTTAGTAGATAGTTATTATCTTTGTGGGTAGTTTTTTATTTTATAAAAAATAATAAAATTAAATTAAAGGTTAAAAATGGAAAAATTTGTAAAAAAAAAAATATAAACTATAAGCTCAAACGCTACTTGAAATAAAATCTCAAAAAAAACGTTATAAACTAATTAAAAAAGCTATTTACTAAACACCTCAATTTTTTTCCATACAAGCTTATAAACTAGTCCAATAAATTATGAACTAACTTATTAAACTTACCAAACAGTTCCTAAATAAAATAAAAAATTTACTTAGAAAACTTTTGCAAGAAAATGACACTTAATTATTAACACAAGATGGCCACTTTATTAGCTTTGCCTTTGACGACCGTTACATTTGTATGATTGAGGCTAAAGTGAGTGAGATTAAATTTTTCCCAATTTAAAATTTTGCATTATGATGTGTACCACATCAAAAGTCAGTTACGTATACTTGGGGGGCACGTTTTGTAAGTGTTTAGTCTTTTTCTTTTTACTTTCTTCATAATATTTTATAAGTAAAATTAAACTTTTAGGTTCATTGTAGATTTAATGTATTCGGTCTATATGAAATGAGTAGTTTTTAATTAATCCTCTGATTGTTAATAAAAGAGGTTTCTAATAATTTAGAAATTGACTGCATATTAATCCTCAAATTTGAATTTTTCTAAAATTTATCATTTGATAAAGGTCATTAATTACTTAAGTTAAATGACTTGGCTCTAAGTGTTTAGTCTTTATTATATTGTTCTCATGAAAGTAATATGATTTGAGTGGTGCTTCTGAAATATTAGTTAAAGAAATTCAGTATAGAAAAATTATTTTGAAATTGGATAGTACTACTTTTAAAATATAAAAAATACAATTTTGAATTTTAATTTTTCTTTATTTATTCCTTAATAAATATTCTATGACACTAGTTACTAGTTAGCATGAGAAAAAAAAATAACATTTGTTGGACATCTTAATATAGAACATTTGAGGGTTTGTATTTGTTTTGCTCGTTTTAATAGTTAATGAAATATAAGCTACTGTGTAATGTAATCAAAAAGAAATATAAGCTACTGTTAAAAGAAAATGGAAAAGATAATGTCATTAGTGAACTGATTAATCTTATGCGAAAATGAGAATATATTTGATCTGTTAATGAGTAAGTACTGGACAGCACAACACAGAATAAACTTTTATGATATTGAACAACTTTTTATCTTACATGGTGTTTGGTGAACAAAATTGTATTTTGGTATTTTATACAACTTGTACTTGGGACAAAAAATTGTTATGTGGTTTAGTGCAAGACAAAAATTTCTGTTTTTATCCTGTCTCTTGCCTTTCAGTTTGTCTAGTCATTGAAATAGTTTTACAATCAAACACAATACAACTAAAATTATCCTGTTCAGTTTCTTATTTTTTAGCAGATCAGACGCACTTTTTAAAAAATAAAAACAAAAGACAAAAGATAGATAGAAGGGAAAAAGAAGTGAGAGAAAGATTAGAATTTTGATGTGTGATATGATTTTAAAAGGATGAGGGAAGAAAAAGCATGAATACTTTAGAATCAGCATGAAACACATGGTGTGTTTAGTTCTATCATTTTTCCATTCATTATTCTTTACTAACTTGTTCATATCAACGTGATTGACACGGTTGGGAGATGATTAGAGACGGTAGAAGGAATGAGATTAGAAATTTACTTTTATCATGTGGTATTTATTTTGAAATTTTTTTTATGTTGCACTTATATATGGCGTTTTTGTTTTATAGCTTATCTTTTACAGATTTTTATTTGTTTTATGCAGAGACTTGATTATTATTAATAATATATTTGTCATTCATAAAAAGAATGACATTAGAAGTTATATTTATTTTGTATCTATAAAAAAAATGAATTTTATTTATATTTTATTGCAAAAAGAGTACTACAAAGTCTAAGAAAAACTTGCTTAAGGGGAATGGCATGTGTAATTTCCAAAAAAAAAAGCGTACATAAGTGTGAGTTTTCTTATTATCCGAATAATATATATATTTATTAAAAAAAACAAAAGTTATTAAACTATCACATATTATTAATGCAAATATTATTTTGACCAAGTATTAATAAAAATATTTGTTTATATGATAATGGATATAAATAATTACAAATGTCACCATTACCATACTGCATGAAATTAGGATGTCAATTTGCATCCGTTAGAACGGATTTTCGTGGGAATTGTCCCGTTCGGAGCTCCGAAAATAAAGATTTTTTCCCGTGGGCAGTTCAAGGTGAGAAACGACAAAAAATAAAAAATAAAGAACCAAAATAATACTGCCTACCTCTGTTTTATCCGGACTAAGAAAAACATTAAATTTATGAATAAGTAAATGTAACAATTTTATAAAATTGTCTTTATTAATTATTACTCCTTCATTACATTTACAAGAAGAAATTTATTTTTTCTTTTAAATTTATTAAATAATTAATATATGTGTTCATACTTACATATGATATTCAAACTATTGCATTTTAAAGTCTTTGATTATAACAATGAGATAAAGTAATCAATAGTTCATTTGTTCTATCTTTTCATATCTCCATTTCAAGGTTATTTACAAACGTAAAGCAAAAAAGACAACTTCAAAGAAAGTATGTTTTTAAACAAACGTCAAGCAAAAAGAGACAGCTTCAAAGAAACTACTTATGTTAAAATAATAATATATTTTTTATTTACAAACATTTTTGTTATTTAAGAAAAAAGGGATAACGGGCATAGATACTTACGTAGCTATACCATGCATGCACATGTATTATAGTTGTTATGTATACACATGGGTATAGGTCTGAGTACAAATAATTTTCCAAACTACATGTCTGAGTACAAGGAGTATATAGTATCCTATTCAGACCGTACTCATTATAATTTCTCGAGATACTTCAATCTTTTAAACACGTGGTAAAATTTGATATCATATATTGGTGTACATTTAAAGATTACACATGTCATGAGTGGTTTGCGGGGACATTTTTTTCATCTTAATCGAGTAAATAAATACTTCTTCCGTCCCAATTTATTTAAGCCAGTTGACTTCAGCACGTATGTCAATGTACAACTTTAACGATTAATGTTTTTAATTGTATAATAGTAAAAATTATAAAAATTTGATATTTTGAAATATTCATCGAGATGAATCCAACGACATCTTATATGCTAATATTTATATTTATTTATTGAGAGAAAAATATGGTCAAAACAAGATAAATGAATAATGCATACATTCTAAATGGATCAAATAAATTGGGACGGAGGGAGTAGATGTACTTTGGAGCAATGGTATTTTATATAAAAACTTTGAGGGAATCTCTTTAGTATGTGATCAATAGTTCATTAACATTTTGATATATAAAAGATATTTCCATTTGAGGAAACATTTTATTTTTAAAATTAAATAATGCAATTTCAAATGCGTTGACTTTACGCATTCCCATAAAAATTATATAAAAATCTTACTATTTTAGGTCTTAAAGAATGTTCCGGGGGCACTCGTTAGCATTTGCCTATTTATTAATTAAAAGTGGTCAATCTCTTAAATATATTTACATAATTTCGAAACAATTAATCATTTGCTATGTACTTGGGGGAATATGCTATATGTGCATGCACCCAAAATAAGAGACATGAAAAACTCTTATATATAGTCACAAAAGCCTTAAACTAATTAACATTAGAGTTCCTTTCCAAAGTAACTATGGGGTTGGAGCTTCATATTCTCATATCAACTATCCTTGGTTTCCTCTTGTTCATAGTAATCAAAATCAAAATTACTTACAAATTAAAGGATAAGATTACAAACTCCAAATTGCCACCAGGACCAAGAAAACTTCCTCTTATAGGGAACATCCACCAACTTGGAGCCTTACCTCATCAATCCCTAGCAAAATTAGCACAACAATATGGACCTCTCATGCACATGAAGCTTGGTGAACTTTCTTGCATAGTTGTTTCATCTCAAGAAATGGCTAAAGAGGTGATGAAAACACATGATCTCAACTTTGCAAATAGGCCTCCACTTCTTGCAGCTGAAATAATCACTTATGGATATAAAGGAATGACTTTTTCTCCACATGGATCCTATTGGAGGCAGATGAGGAAGATTTGTACTATGGAGCTTTTATCACAAAAGCGCGTCAAATCTTTTCGATTACATAGGGAAGAAGAAATAGCAAATCTTGTCAAAGATATAACTTTGAGTGAAGGGTCACCTATAAATATTAGTGAGAAGCTTGATTCATTTGCTTATGGATTAACTTCAAGAACAGCTTTTGGTGCACAAATTGAAGGTAAAGAAAAGTATAGGAAACTTATGAAGGATGTATCAAAGATGGCTGGAGGGTTTTCTCTTGCAGATTTGTTTCCTTCAATTAAAATTCTTCAAGTTCTTACAGGATTAAGGCAAGGAATTGAGAAGCTTCATAGGGAAATGGATGAGATACTAGAGAATGTTGTAAGAAATCATAAACAAAAGAATTTGGAAACTAGGAACAAGGAAGAAACAGGGGAGGATCTTGTTGATGTTCTATTGAAGCTACAAAAGGACAGTGATTTGGAACATCCCTTATCTGACAACGTTGTCAAAGCAACAATTTTGGTTAGTACTTCTCCCGCCATCTAAAATACATGTAAAAATTGTTCGATAAAAGTTGATATATTTGGTGTAAAATTTAGATTAGATACATAAACTTTTGTCGATTCATTTTTGCATATATTTGAGACAGAGAAAGTATGTTATTATTAAAAGTTTGAATAATTGGAATTATTAATTAGTAACATATTTCATCTATAAGAAAAAAATAAATTCTAGAGAAAATTCATTTTTATTTTGCGTTTTGTTAAAGAATTCCTTGGTTTGCATTGCATATTATATTACATGTAGAAACATTTTGATAATTAATAGCGATAATTTAGTCAAATATTTGATTTTTGGCTTGCATGCTACTTATAGATATACTATATATTTTAGATTTCTACAACACTCAAAAATTTTAGTTGTCCTATATTACTTTTTTTTTTCTTTTTATAGCAAATCATATCTTGTAACCAAAAAAATATCTCTAAAATCGCCCTTTCAATTTCAAATCATTCAATAACACCACATCTAAATACTTTCTTTAAAAGAGTAAACAAAATCATATTGGGCCTTTCTTTAAAATTTAGCAACTTTATAATCAAAATGGACTTTTCATTAATTTAGCATTAAAGTCATTAATTTAGCATCAAAATGGACTTTTCAAACCAACACCTTATCCCATATCATTAAAACTTATACGAGATATTTTTCTAATAAAAGTAGATAATTTAGTAAGAAAAGTAAAAATATTCTAATTCTGTTGGTATATTTTTACTCACCCCACTAATAAGCTACAATAACTCTCAAGTTTATTAAAAAGAGAAAAATAAGATACCAGAGGATTTTGGAGGGACTAGACCAATACCTATCTTGAAAACACTATTTTACTTTTTTTTTCAAGTAATTAGTGACTAGAAATTTCATTTTTAAGATGAATAAATAGAATAATCAGCATTCGAATTCCAATCTTCTGCAATATAATATAATATCCTACCAACTGAGCTAATTAAACTCACGGACACAAATATTATTTTTCAATATATAAAGGGTCAATATATAGTTGAGATGTAATATTCTAGAGGATGTTTTTAACACCACTCTCTTGCTTAAAAAAATATAATTGTGAATTTTTAAAAAAAAAGTAAACATTTGGTACTATAAATTATGTTTTTTTTTTTTTTAGGATATTTTTAGTGCTGGCAGTGACACCACATTTACAATTCTAGAATGGGCAATGTCAGAATTGATTAAGAATCCAAGTGTAATGAAGAAAGCACAAGCTGAAGTAAGAGGTGTCTATAATGAAAAAGGATATATCGATGAACCAAATCTTCACAAGCTCACATACTTGAAATCAATTATAAAAGAAACAATGCGTTTACATACACCAGTTCCATTGTTACTTCCAAGGCAATGTAGTGAAAAATGTAAGATAAATGGATATGAAATACCAGCCAAATGCAAAGTCATTGTTAATGCATGGTCAATAAGTAAAGATTCAAGATTTTGGATTGAAAGTGAGAAATTTGTTCCAGAAAGATTCATCGATAGCTCAGTTGATTACAAAGGTGCGGATTTTGAATTTATTCCATTTGGCGCTGGAAGAAGGATATGTCCTGGCATGACATTTGGTATTGCTAACTTGGAAATCTCACTTGCAAATATGCTTTACCATTTTGATTGGAAGACACTCGATGGTGATAAGGCTGAGCAACTCGACATGACTGAATCTTTTGGGTTGGCGGTTAGAAGAAAACATGATTTGTGGTTAATTCCCACTACTTATTATAGTTCATGTTAAGACTTGAAACATAATTATAATCTGGATGAAAAATAATATAATACTAGGACTCAGTAGTAGTATAAATGTTTTTTAAATGAACTATCAAAGATAAAGTGGAGGAAGGGTGTTTTTAAGCATACTATAGCTTGAAAGGGAGGGATAGTGTTTTTAAGGATTTATGAGTTTTGTTGTAGAAGGTGAAAGATAGAGAGTGATTTTTAGATTATAAAGAAAATAATTATTAATTTTTGTAATGTTTTTAAATAAAAAATAATTAATAGAAGAAAATATTAATGACATGAATATCTGATAGACCATATGTACAACGCCACATCATTAGAAAAAGTTGAAACAGCCGGAAAAAAAAAATTGGTTTTTAGCTATGAAGTACGGACTCTGATACGGACACCGCGACACGACACGGATACTCTGACACCGCTTATATAAAAAATATACGGCACCGATACTGCTATATATTTATAAAAAATATAAGTTTAGAATTAAAAATACATACATATGCTTCTAAGTTGAATAATTTTTTCATTAAATTTTTTTTTAAAAGAATATATGATAGTACATTTGACATTTACTCATCCAACTATTATCGAAAAACTAAAAATAATGTAATCAAAATGTAATATCTTTAATCCCTTATTGATCAATATTATTATTTCGACACATCTTTAATCATTGTATATATGTCTGAGAAAAGTAGAAGCAAATAAAAATAAATAAAATTGGATACTTATCCCGACACGTATGTACGAATGTTTTATAGGTGTCGAACACCGATTTAAGAAGTGTCGGAATAAAGAAAAATTTGTTTTTTTTACACCTCTCCGACACGTTTGTACGAGTGTCGGACACGTCTAATCATAAAAGTGTCGGTGCTTCATAGGTTTTTAGGATAGAGAACTAAAATTTCAAGATTTTCAAATTAAAGGTTTTAAAAGTGAATTTAAACCCATAATAAATTGATATTTTAATCCAATTTGAGAAAAAAAATCTTTGCATAGTTATATTTTTTTATAAATAAGCATCGTAATTAAGTAAGAGTTAGTATATGTTTGAATTTGCGGTAGATAAAAATAATTTTAATAAAATTTATTTTAATTAAAAATAAGTTGACAAAAATTGATTCGTGTTTGAATTCACAAACGTAAAGTTCTAATTAATTCGTATTGTTTGGGTAGTTTAGATCAAAATGGAAGACAAATTTCAAAACAAATTCAATCACCAAAATAAGTGTTGGATTAGAAATTGAACCAATGCAAGTGAAGCTTAATTTAACTATTTCTTTTCCAAGTCTAAAAATGTAAAGAGAAAAAAAAAAGTTGGATTGAATTTAAAGTACTAGAAAAAATGGGGAAAAAATATTTATAATGCCCACCGGCCAAATCGGTCCTCTCCGCTCCATTTTTTAGGCGATACGGACCAACTTAAAACATTGAGCCGAAAATCTCAACTTGATCTACAAAAATGGCAAATTAAATAGGTTGGCCCGAAGAATTCGACCTATTTTTTGCCGACCCTAAATAAAATAACAGAATTGTTTTAAAAATAATAAAAATAAAAGAGCTATATCATTAATAGTATTTTATTTAGTTTTTGTACAAAAATATCATTTTAGAATTTACCTTTTGAAGAATTATTCTAAATGCACACGTTTTCTATTTAATAAAATACTTTATATAAAAAGATTCATTTTTCAAATGTATCTAGTCTACATATTTAACAAAATACACTAACCAAAAAACAAATATTGCTTATATTTTTTCTCTTTTTTAGAAAAAAAAAAAAAAAAAAAAGATCTTTTATTTACTCTTAAGAATATACTCTTAAATCGTGTCAAAAAAACAAAATCTTGAAACTCAATTTCCTCGTTCATTTTTTTCTGTTACGTGTTACTGCTATTGGGGTGCTAACGACGTCGCATCAGAAGTTCCTCACTTTTCAGTTTTCTTTCTTCACAAAATCCCAATTTCCCTCTCATTTCTCAGAACCACTCTTCCGCTACCACTTTCACTTCAACCCGATCATGGAACCTTCCAGAAACGAACCCCGTCTGAACTCATTTTCCGGAACGGAAGACTGGCATAACCGGCCCGACCTGAACACTATGAGCATTTCCGAACTGATTTCGAAGCTCAGAGATTCGTTCAGACAAAGGGATTTCGACAGTGTTGAAGAAACCCTAATTGCTAGAGAAGCAATGTGGAAGGCAGAGATTGAAGAGAAGAAGAGAGAATTGGAGTTATCTGAAGAGAGGATGAAGTTTGAGAAGCTGGAAAGGGTCACTCTTGAGTTCAAGATGGAGAAGCTTCAAGCAGAGATGAATAAGAAGGCACTGATGAAGAAGAATGATAATGTTGGTGCTGTGAAGAATCGCGTTGTTGGTGATGATAATGGTGATACTAGTGCTGGTGCTGTGAAGAATCGCGTTGTTGGTGATGATAATGGTGGTGCTATTATGGCAAAAGAAAAGAAAAGGGATGATGAACCTAGGAAAAATCGTCTACATGCTTCAGGTATGGAGATTTTAATTTCTAAAATTTGTTTGATAATTACTTATACAGTATAATTGAATGTTGCTTGTGTTTCTTATGAACTTAACTTAGTTTTACTAGTTTATAGTTTATTTTTTGATAAGCTAGTTTATTTAGTTGATAGCTGTTAGCTTATAATTTTTTTATCTCGATTTAACTCTAGTTGTTAGAAAAACAACGCTGAAGAAAGCAATTGAGGAGAAGGTGGTGGGGAAATTGCAAGGGAATAGTAATTTTAAGAGTTGGGGAAGGATCGATGTTGAGATTGAGGTGAATACCACCACAAAAAAAAGGCGTCGAGAGGAGTTACTGAAGGTTGGGGAGAATGGAAAAGCTGGAATGGGACATAAAAAATGCAAATTTGATGTGTTGAAGAATAGAGGGTTTGGTGATGGGAAGGCTACTGCTACCGGAAGGGTAGGTGAAAAGGTCGATGTTTTGGATGAGACCCTAGTGGTTAGGGAAGTGATGCTGAAGTCATCAGTTGAAGAGGCGGTGGGTGAACTAGAAGAGAATAATCACTTCAAGAGTTTGGGAAGGATCGATTATGAGATTGAGGTGAAGACGGTCGTGGGAGAAAGTTGGGAATTTGGTTTAGATGATGGGAAGTTTGTGAAAACTGGAGTGGGGCTTGAAAAAAGCAAATTTGAGGTGTTGAAGAATAGAGGGGTTGGTGATGGGGAGGCTCTTGCTCCTGCTGAATTGGCGGGTGAAAAGGTCAAGGTTTTGGCCGAAAAGAAAAGATTTGTTGGTGCATCTGGTATGACGATTCTAACTGCTTGTTTGCTGACTATGTATGCATTCTTTAATGTTACTTGAAGAAACAAAAAGAAAAATCGTAACGTGTTTTATTAGTAACGGGATCATGATAATTTGTTTAGGCTATATAGTACTATAGTTTTATATTTTCCGGAGTCAAGAAAAATTGTTGAATGGATGGTGATTAACTGTGTCAGATGGTGCGTGCAGTGAGTTTAATGAAAAAAGTGGTGAATTTTTGGTATAAAACTTTGTTGCACGAAACTCATGAATGTTACATTTGCTTCAATGCGAAAGAGCCCTGTCTTTTAGTAACTAACATTGCATGGCACATCGATTTCCATGTTGCTCTACCTGTGCCTTTTCAGTTTGGTTAGAGAATGCCATGTAGTTATTGGCAGGTTATCCTTGACTTATATCTTTTGAAATTCATTTGAGGTAATTAGTAAATATAAGGTTCAACATTCTGTTTTGGCATTTTTATTTGTGAAATTTATTAGAATTCTGAGTTCTTGTTGATGGCCACTAAATTTTCATGAATGCAGGAAAATTAGCAATGTTTTATGAGGATTATAGACTCTACTTCTCATAATTTCTTAAGCTTCTTCTTGAAGTATTCTGTTGACTAATCTATCACATGTTGTTGCAGATACTGTGCGAGAATGTTCATCAGGAGCTGTCCAAAAAAACCTTGATACAAGACTGGCTAAACCTATTGCAATACCACCTGGTGATGTAATGAGGAAAGCAGCGATTGCAGAAAAGATAAAGTTGCTACAAAAGAAGAATCAATTTAAGTGTCCGGGAAGACTCAATTTTGATGGTGAGGGGGATACTGTCAATGGAGAAAGCTGTGGTGAGAAGTTGATTAAGGTTGAGGAGAATGGGGATGAGAAGGTTGTGAATGCTAAACTGGGGCATGAAAGATGCAAACTTGAGGTATTGAAGAATAGCGAGGTTGGTAACGGGGAGGCTTCTGCTAGCACAAAAGATGTTCTGGGTTCTTCTGGTATGAAGATTCTAACTGCTTCTTTGCTAACTATATGTATTTTTTTAGTGCTAATGTTTGCTAACAATATATGCATTCTTGGAAAAACTATTGAAGTTATGGGTTTGAGATAAACTACTATACTTAACAAAATATTAAGATACTCTAAGTTTTGTTTTGTATTATGAATTCTAACAGCCCTTTCAAGCTAAAGCTTTCTTAGCTTTAAGCTTGTTATAAATATACCCTTAGTAGAAAAAATATAGCACTCAACATAATCAAATAAAAAAAAGAGGTTTTTGATAAATCAATTGTGAACACAAGAACAATTATTAGTCAATAAAGTTTGCGGCCAAGAACAAACCACTGAACAAACAGTAGCTGACGCATAAACTGGAACAATTATTAGTCGATACAGTTTGCGCCCAACAGCGGATGAAGCATGAACTGGAAGATGTCACGATTTCAAACATAATCATCATTCATAACGACTTTTGGGCCAATGTTATTGTAGAAAAAATAGCGTGCATGCTGTTATGTTTTATTCGTCAGTCTAGAGACTGCTTATATAGAGGGATTACGATAACTCTCAACGATAATTTTAGGAAATAAAATAAAGGGACAATAAATAGAATGATATGCATTAACTAAAACAATTGCATGGATCCTTCTAGAAAACACATTCTAGAACACACACATGTGTTCCAACACGCCCCTCAAGTTGGTGTGTAGATATCCATTATTTCCAACTTGCTTATCAAATGCTCAAAGATGGGTCTTCCCTAGTTTTTGGTTAAAATATTCGCAGTCCATAGAGGTCACAAAAGATAGACATATGGTTCCGACATCTAACTTCTTTATGAAATGGCGGTCAATCTCAATATGTTTGACCCTGTCATGTTGAACTGGGTTGTCAGCTATGCAAATGACAGCCTTACTGCAAAATATAACTTAATTGGAAGCTCAATTTTCATCTTAAGTTCCTCCATGACACTTTAAATCCATAGGCCTTCACAAATATATTGACCCATAACTCTAGACTTGGCTTCTACACTACTTGTTACAACTCCTTGTTTTATTATTCTACATGTTACAAGGTTATCCCATACATAGGTACAATATCCAGAGGTTGATCTTCTTTCTGTGACTGAACCTGCCCAGTCTGCATCAGTGAATATAAACATATTTCTTTCACTAGTCTTCTTAAAAAATAATTTTTTCGGGATTGACTTTCAAATATCATAGTATTTTATAATCTGCCTCAAGATGGTCCTCATAAGGAGAATGCATATATTGACTCATTGCATTGACTGAGAAGGCGATGTTAGGTGTAGTGTGAGACAAGTAAATTAGCTTACCCATCAACCTCAGATATCTTCTGGTGTCAACATGAACATTTCCTTCTCCCCAAAGTTTTGCATTAGGATCCATGGGGGTGTAAACTGGTAGACAACCACTCATTCCCGTTTCTTGCAAGAGATTGAGGATGTATTTCTGCTGTGAAACCATAATTCCTTTCTTCAATCGAGCAACCTCCATACCAAGAAAGTATCTCAAGGATCCTAAGTCCTTAATTTCAAAGCCTGCAGATAGTCTTTCTTTTACTCTAGAAAAAATAGTGTGCATGCTGTTATATAGAGGGATTACTATAATTCTAAACAAGAATTTTAGGAAATAAAAATAAAGGGACAATAAATAGAATGCATCGACTAAAACAATTGCATGGATCCTTCTAGAAAACACACACACACACGTGTTCCAACATCCCCCTCAAGTTGGCGCGTAGATATCCATTATGTCAGTAAATTTGGCTTGAAATCTTTTTCATTGATATTCAACTGAATATATATTTTGTACAACATTTACAGCTAATACTTACCAATCTAAAGAAACAAATCAATTCCTGATTCATCTA
This sequence comes from Trifolium fragiferum, assembly GCA_954870985.1. Taxonomy (NCBI): domain Eukaryota; kingdom Viridiplantae; phylum Streptophyta; class Magnoliopsida; order Fabales; family Fabaceae; genus Trifolium; species Trifolium fragiferum. Next base: position 9,714,905 of record OX940794.1, read on the forward strand.
TTCTATTCTAGGAAAGCATATAAATATAATTACACGTTGATATTATTTCCTGATTGAGACATTATGCCCAACTTGCTTATAAAATGCTCAAAGATGGGTCTTGCCTAGTTTTTGGTTAAAATATTCGCAGTCCGTAGAGGTCACAAAAGATAGACATATGATTCTGGCATCTAACTTTTTTATGAAATGGATGTTTGACCCTGTCATGTTGAACCGGGTTGTCAGCTATGCAAATGACAGCTTTACTGTCAAAATATAACTTAATTGGAAGCTCAATTTTCATCTTAAGTTCCTCCATGACTCTTTAAATCTACAGGCCTTCACAAATACCCTGAGTCATAACTCTAAACTTCGCTTCTACACTACTTGTTACAACTCCTTGTTTTTTTTATTCTACATGTTAGAAGGTTATTCCATACATAGGTACAATATCCAGAGGTTGATCTTCTGTCTGTGACTGAACCTGCCCAGCATCAGTGAATATAAACATATTTCTTTCATTAGTCTTCTTAAAATATAATCTTTTTTCGGGATTGACTTTCAAATATCATAGTATTTTATAAACTGCCTCAAAATGGTCCTGATAGTTATGGGAGAGTTTATAGGAGAGCACGTGACAAGAAAAGGACAGGTGGAGCAAATCATTCCCTAGTAACAAATTCAGTAGAATCCCATGTGATAGGGACAGGTGGCAGTGAAGAGGAATCCCATGTGATAGGGACAGGTGGCAGTGAATTTGGCTTGAAATCTTTTTCATTGATATTCAACTGAATATATATTTTGTACAACATTTACAGCTAATACTTACCAATCTAAAGAAACAAATCAATTTCTGATTCATCTATTCTATTCTAGGAAAGCATATAAATATAATTACACATTGATATTATTTCCTGATTGAGACATTATGCCCAACTTGCTTATAAAATGCTCAAAGATGGGTCTTGCCTAGTTTTTGGTTAAAATATTCGCAGTCCGTAGAGGTCACAAAAGATAGACATATGATTCTGGCATCTAACTTTTTTATGAAATGGATGTTTGACCCTGTCATGTTGAACCGGGTTGTCAGCTATGCAAATGACAGCTTTACTGTCAAAATATAACTTAATTGGAAGCTCAATTTTCATCTTAAGTTCCTCCATGACTCTTTAAATCTACAGGCCTTCACAAATACCCTGAGTCATAACTCTAAACTTCGCTTCTACACTACTTGTTACAACTCCTTGTTTTTTTTATTCTACATGTTAGAAGGTTATTCCATACATAGGTACAATATCCAGAGGTTGATCTTCTGTCTGTGACTGAACCTGCCCAGCATCAGTGAATATAAACATATTTCTTTCATTAGTCTTCTTAAAATATAATCTTTTTTCGGGATTGACTTTCAAATATCATAGTATTTTATAAACTGCCTCAAAATGGTCCTGATAGTTATGGGAGAGTTTATAGGAGAGCACGTGACAAGAAAAGGACAGGTGGAGCAAATCATTCCCTAGTAACAAATTCAGTAGAATCCCATGTGATAGGGACAGGTGGCAGTGAAGAGGAATCCCATGTGATAGAGACAGGTGGCAGTGAAGAGGAATCCCATGTGAAAGGGACAGGTGGCTGGGAAGAGAGAGAAAAAAAGATCTGAGGCTGATGATTAGTAGCAGAAGAATGTTCTCTACCATTTCTATGCATAGTTTTCTGAGTCATTACTCATAGGAGAGACTTGGCCTCTCAAAGTGCCATTTTTTCCTTTTCAGTATTTTCGTTCTTACTAGTCTTGACTCTGTACTAGCAGCTAGATCCCGTTTGATCTCTAGTTGCCTTTCTGAATTAATATATTTCCCTCTTGACTCTGTTTTCACTGTTTTATTACCCATTTTTCACTATTGATACTAGATTGAGCCTATCAGGTCCTCATAAGTAGAATGCATAAACTGACTCATTGCACTGACTGAGAAAGCAATGTTAGGTGTAGTGTGAGACAAGTAAATTAGCTTACCCACCAACCTCTGGTATCGTCCGGTGTCAACATGAACATTTCCTTCTCCCCAAAGTTTTGCATTAGGATCCATGGGGGTGTAAGCTGGTTGACAACCACTCATTCCCGTTTCTTGCAAAAGATTGAGAATGTATTTCTGCTGTGAAACCATAATTCCTTTCTTCAATCGAGCAACCTCCATACCAAGAAAGTATCTCAAGGATCCTAAGTCCTTAATTTCAAAGTCTGCAGATAGTCTTTCTTTTACTCTTCTCATTTCAACAATATCATCTTACATAAACAATCAATGCAATAAATTTACCATAAGAGGAGAATTTGGTGAATAAGGTGTGATCAACTTGTCTTTGAATGTACCCTTGGTTTCATGTACTGAGTAAACCTTTCAAACCAACCTCTCAAAGATTGCTTTATGCCATAAAGAAACTATTTCAACTTGCATATCTTTGATCCAAGTTTGTCTTTAAAACCAGGAGGGATATCCTTGTATGCTTCTTCTAGATGACCATTGAGGTAAAGTATTCCGACAATGTTCAGTTTTGCAACAGAATCGGGGGATCCTTCTAAAAAACACACATTCATGAACACACACATGTTCCAACAATTATTACAACTGAATCCCCAATAATTATTACAACTGAATCCCCAATTAATTAGTTAATGGTTAGTGAGAGACTAGGTTCTCTAATTCGTAACGGTTACCAGCAGTTACCTTCCTTTCCCAAACTCTCTGTATTACCTTTATTTTATTTGTAACAAAGCTTTTTTGGAAGATTATTCCCAATGTTTGATCTATAAATTCATAAGTATTATTTAGTAAAAATATAAGAAACAGTCCAGTTCTGTCAACATGCCTGGTAGAAGAGGTGCATGTTTCTGTTTTTTCATCTACTCATCTCTCCAAATCTCTCTCCTTCTCCAAACTCCGAAACAGAGGTTGTGTCTATGTTATAATTATGATTAGTGGAGTTCATATAAAATATGAAATGAATAGTGCTTGTGTCAATCTGGTGCACTGAACCAGTCCCGTAGATTGAAGAATTGACAAAAACAATTTGGTGATTTTTTCTTTGTATAACTTAACATTGTTTTTGAGTGCATAAAAAAGAATGGGAACTATATAGATTTATTTACAGCCATGTTTGTGCATTCTATGAGATTTATGGACCGTAGTATGAGTATTCGGTACTAGGCATGGTAAGATATAACACATTCCTGCGGGTAACCGTCCCACTCCGATTGTAACATGGAAAACCTGAATTGACTGGCTTTGGGTTTTCCCTGATTTTAAAAGACGAAGATAGGACGGATAATGGGGAGATTGATTGAAATTTACGAGTCCTACTAAATTTATGCGGGACTTGCATGATTTAGTGGAATCCATTTGAATTTCAACCAATTAAAGAGTGTGTTGCTAGCACTCATCAACCTACTATTTCATGTTTGGTTTATGTTCGAAAAGAGAGCAATAAAGACAAGTGTAATTTACAACCAACATTCAATAAAAAAGCGACTAATTCATGTGTTATTGCAGATAAAAAGCAGAAAAATTCATCGGGAGCTGTTCAGGAAAACCCTGCAACAAAGCTGGTTGGAGGATCCATTGGAATTAAGAGACAATTTCCTCTTGCAAATATGAATTTTTTGGATGACATTATTAGCACTGATTCCAGTTCTTCATCTGACTCTTCATCTGACGAATTTGATTTTGACATTCCTCCTTTTATATCCTCAAGCAATAAGAAGATGAGAGTAGGTAAATAGAATTGGAAAACATATTTTTGGCACATACTTTTTGTTGTTTGGACCACAGGGAAATGACAGCTGTATACAGGAGAACAAAATAGGGAGAAAGGTGGGGAATAGTAAACAAAATCGTGTTTGTTTTGTTTTTTTGTCATGTTCAGATAAACTGTTGTAAGTTATCAATGCCCTATGAAATGGCAAAATACTTTTCTCGGAGATCTCGGTATTCATAATCAAAAGTTATATTACATTAAGTTCTCTGGTGTTTCACTGTCCTCATTTTCGAGTTTGACATTGAACTAATTGACTCGAAAAAGTTATTTGCTTGTTGCTGTTGTAGGGTGTTGTTGATTCTTGAATCCGTTTTGTGTTTGATGATCAGTTCATTCGCCAGTTACAAAGAAGATTTCTTTGTTTTTAGCCCTAGTGGCTAATTTTTATTCATTTTAATGTCAATATTATGATAATTTTATGTTTAAAATGTGTCTGTCTATATATTATGTTAAACTTATATAAGCTCATATCATGTTAAAAATGTCAATTTTATCCATTAGGGACTAAATACGAGAGAAAAATTTTTGTAGCGATGAAAACAAGTGATTTGATTTTTCAGTGACGAAAATCAAAACTTGCAATAAGGGAAACACATTTTACCCTTAAATGTATTCAATGCATATATTTGTATTTTATTACTAAAGTTTTAAAAATAAATATAAACAACTCTTATAATTTGAGAAAAAGGAATATGTACAGATAGAGCTGTCAAAAGGGGCCGGCCAGGGGTCATGACATATAAAGGGGCTTTAGTGGGCTGGTCCGTTAAGCCTCGTGGCCCGGCCCGTTAAACCTTATCCGATAAGCAAAGGCCTACATGGCTCGATGGGCCGGCCCGATAAATTTTTTTTTTTGACAAATTGTTTTTACAAAATAAACTAAATGGTAGCAATTATAATTTGATTACTTTCTTTTTTATACTTTTCTATTTATAATGATTGATTAAGTTGTTATTAGTTTTTTTTCAAATAAAGATAATCATAACAAACTTGATTTAATCTTAAAAAAAAAAAATTTGGTTTGATAATTATCTCCTAACTAACAAATCTCATCTTTAGTTCCTTATTTATTTAAAGATTTAATGGCAACTAAAACTCCTTATTTTAAGCTAAAACTATTTTTAGAATTTTTTTGAAAATATTTTTTTTTAACTCTTTAAGGGGCCGGCCCAAAAGCCCGTGGGGCCGCCCTATAACGGTCCATTAAAAAATATACGCCCGAGGGGCCAGCCCAATAAGGCCCGATAAACTTTTTTTAAAAGCCCGCCCCGTGTAAAACTATAGGGCTAATGGGCCGGCCTGATAGCCCGACCCATTTTTACAGCTCTATGTATAAACAATGTAAAATAATTTTGTACTGTTAATCAATAATAATCATATTTTTCGTCATTTCACCCCACTTTCTTAATATGATATGACACGTTGAATAATTCTTATCTATACTAATAAATAAAGGCAAAACTTTGTTTTGGTGTAGCCTATTTTAATTCCAATAATACCCTTTTAATGGAAGTTTCCTTTTTCACATTAACCAACTTTTGTTCACTTTTTTCTATACTAATAAATAAAGGCAAAACTTTGTTTTGGTGTAGCCTATTTTAATTCCAATAATACCCTTTTAATGGAAGTTTCCTTTTTCACATTAACCAACTTTTGTTCACTTTTTGTGCAAATATAACCGCAATACAATTACAAAATAGAAACCATGTCCTTCACATATGTTAATTTCTTCCATCATTATCTTTTTGCTCTTGGGATGCATTTCTCCTACCCTTCATATCATTTTACGGCCCCAATTCTTTAATTTTCAAGATTGAATGTTAGTAACATGTATCCCATTTATTTTTTATTTGTTTCCCAGGATCAATTATAATGTCTCACTGCACTTTAAATTTTCAGTTTCACAATTTGTCAAATTGTCACCAAAATAGAAGAAATGAGGGAGGAGGGAAGCTATTGAAGAAATCGAGACCGGCCATATATAATGACTAACTTATTTTTCCAATCGCTGTCTTTTGTGTAAGTTATGATAACATTTTTATTATGTGTATCCCATTATCTTTTTTCTATCTATATTTCAATTTCATTGTTTTTGAATTTTTAATTCCTTCGAAATTTTTGTTCAAATTCTGGAAACACTTATAGATGAAAATTATGTGTTAATTTTTTTTGTTACACCATGAATTACACATCTTACAAATTATTTTACAAACTCATACGCTATATCACTTGATGCTGACAACAAATCAATATATGAAATTTGGTATGGTTCACTTAATTCACACTATTATTTTCTTCTTCCAATTGTAACTACGTAACTATTTTATATTTATTCCTTTTTTTTCTCTCCCATTATTTTCTTTTATCCATAAACTACATGGAAACATCATCAAGATCACCTGCATGTACAAACATCAATATGTCGACGAACCAAATTGCTAAAATGAATATCTCTTTTAAATTGTTTTTTTTTTTTTTGCTATTTAATTTATGGTCAATCAACCATTAGATTGCTTCTTCTTTGTTTGTTTTTCAAATTGAAATAATGAGTATTTGGTGTAGTTTTTTTATTTAAAAATGTCCTTCACTTTATTCACAAATTTTTAAAAAGTAGTAATAATCACACAGTTGGCTAACTTTCGCCTACAATAACCATTTAACATTGCAATTGAAATGAATGGGGTGACTCATGCAGTTGATTAAACATAAAAACTAGAAAAATAAACTCATTAATTGTTTCTCATGTTAATTTTTATAGTCAATAGGTAAAGATATAAAATTGACTTTTGATATTTGATGAACAGTAATGGTTTCTCATTTTACTTCTTACAGTTTAATTATTAATCTCTATTTTTGTTGGGTTAAATATTAATCTCTATTTTTTTTCTTATTGTTTTTTAATTAGTTTCATTAATAATCTCTATTCTTTATTTCAATTCATAGATGCCCCTATGGAGTATAAATATGGAGAGAAATAAGAGTCTGCGTCTAGAACAAATTGGTTGATAAGTAATTGGATATTAGAATAAACACTAGACTAAAAAAGTACTTTGCTACAGGTAGAGGAAGAGAAAGAAATCAAGAAGAAAGAAAGATACAATAGAAGAAAAAAATGAAATAGTAGATGGAGATGAAGTTATATATGGTTGGTGTAACAGGTTTTTTCTATGTAGTTTTTATATATCTATGGGTTTGATAGTTTTGCTAACATGTTTGTTCAATAATTATTTTTTTTTGTGTCCATCAAAGAAAAAAAATTGTAGTTTTGCCAAGAAAAAAATATGTATGTTCCATTTAAATTTAAAGAAAGTTGTTTTAGGAATCATTTTATCAATTGTTAAACTATGCATAAATCGATTTATGTATTCTCAATCTTTTGTAAAAAAAAAAGTTTTTTAAAGTAATGTATATAATGCTCTTATAGTATCTAACTATGCACCAAAATTGATGTTTCTTCCTCTTTCCTTTTGCATTAAAGAATGACTCGAAGATTATTATTGTAAAGCAGTTCAATTCAATCATACATGAGAAATGATCAACATGGAGGATGTCTTCAACATATAAGTTAGAATAATAGAAAATGTGTATCACACAAACGGGCACGGAACCCGCAATAAAAAGAGCGGACTGACGGGCACGGGAGTGCCCGTTTGGACGCTAGTTAGTTATAAGTGTAATATTATTCTACACTGACGGTGCATGTTCTTTAAACTCATAATTTTATTTAGAATATAAAATATAAATTTAATTTACATCTGCGTTAACCAAATTCGGTTAATTGACAGGGTTAAGAAAAGCCTCATATCCAAACACATTTTTCTTTGGGTTAAATAGTTGTTACCCCCCTGCAAAGTAAGTCGGTTTTGGAATACCCCCCTGTAAGTTTTTTTTTTAAAATCCCCCCTTGCATTGTGGATATTCTTTGAGATACCCCCTTGAAGTAACAACATGGCTGATGACTGGGCGGACTCTCCTACGTGGCATGCACACGTGGATATAAATATATTATTTTAATATTTTATAATTAAATTTTGCCACGTGGTAATTCCACATAATATTAATTGATATTTAAAAAATAATAATTAAAAGATTTAATTAAAAAAAATAATTAAAAAAAATGAATAAAAAGATTTAATTAAAAGAAAGGTTAAAGAATAAAAAAAAGTTGGGGAGTGTGGAAAGAGATATATGAAACCATCCCTTCAATTCTCTTCACTAACTCCAAACTCTCTCTCAAGGTTTTCCAGAATCCGGCGCGGTGGTCGCCGGGCCAAACGGTGGCGCCACCGCGCCGGAGCAACCAAACAACCTCTTTTCAAAAAGTTTTCAACATCAAACTTATTCAAAATTATGTCATAAATACGTATTTAAACTCAAAATTACCAAAAAAAATTTCAAACAACCGGATCGGAGCTTTAAGGAACAGCGGGAGAAATGTTTGTGTCGTTCGATTTGTTGTTTGGGTTTGCTCTCTGTTTCGTTTCGATTTGTTGTTGTTGTGATTCGGACTTCTCCTTCTTCTTCTTCTTCTTCCGTGTTCGCTTTGATTTTGTTCATTGTTGTGTTGTTGGCTTTGTTGAGTTTTCAATTTGTTCGTATTATTTTCTGGGTTTATATCATTCACTTTGATTTTCTGGGTTTATATCATTTTTCTGGATTTTTGTTTATTGTTCTTAAGGATTCCATTTTTTGGGTCTGTTTTATATTTTAATGGATGAACAAAAACTGTGATTTCATTTGCAATTAAATAAGGAAGATTGAAATTTTTGTGGATCAAAATAAATAAAAAGGTTGCAGATACAAAAGAGATAATTTTGATGGGATGCCTTGGATCAATTTTTGTGAGTTGCAGGTACAGCAGAGATAATTTTGGAAGAAGTAGCATAAATGTTCAATTTCTATATTACTGGATTGAGATGAAGTGAATGGTTTTGTACTACACTTAATTGAAGATTGAATGGGAAAAACTGGTAGTTGTAACATAAATTTTTTTAAATTCCTTCGTAACAGATTGAATGGTAAATGAAAACTTTTTTTATATTTAAATGGAAAATGAAAATATAATAAGAAAATATAAAAAATATAATTCTGGTTTTTTAAAAAAAAAATATAATGAAGCTGTCACGTTTTTTTTTTTTTTTTTTTTTCTTTTTATGATTTTTTTTTCTTTTTTCTATTTTTTTTTTTGATAAACTTTTTTCTATTTTTTTTAATTGTTTTTAAAATTTTTATATTTTTAAAATAAATAAAATTTTTTTATTTTTATTTTTAGAATTTTCTATTATTTTTAATTGATTGTTTTTCTTTTATTTTTATTTAATTTTACTTTTTTTAATTTTATTTTTTCATTATGTTTTTATTTTTTATTTTTTTATTTTTAATGCCACGTGGCAAAAAAATAATAAAAATCCACGTGGAGGTGCCACGTAGGTGAAACGTGGAGATTCTTTGCTCAGATGGCACTCCAAGGGGGTATCTCAAAGAATCTCCACAATGCAAGGGGGGGATTTTAAAAAAAAAACTTACAGGGGGGTATTCCAAAACCGACCTACTTTGCAGGGGGATAACAACTATTTAACCCTTTTTCTTTTTATCGAACTTCAAAATGAAGAAAACACGTCTAATCCTGCATTCTCATTAAGCTAGAACAAAATGTATTTGGATTAGTTGCAATCACTCTTGATCGGATGGTCTAAAAAATATCTTATTTTTAGTTAAAAATTCTAAAAAGCTGTGATTAAATCAGGACCGTCTGATCTTGGTCGGACGACCTGACTGCACTGACATACAAGGGTGACCGCAGGTAAAATGTCTATTGCCAAACCAAACCAAACCAATGCGGTTACGCGCAATAAGGTAAAGCTAGACGCGAAAGAACTAAACTAAAACACGATATTTTGAACTAGGCGTGAAAAATATTAATTAAGCGTGATGAACCTCAATCTCATAATGACGGTGGATCAAGAATGAGAACCCCTTTTTCTTGGATTAATTACCTAATTGACATAAAGCAAAATAAATAAAAATGCATGCAATGAAAGTTTTCATTTATGGTTACATTGTCCTAATTACATTCTAAATATCAACAATAATGTAAAATGAATGATGATGCAAATAAAACACATATGCAATGCAAATTCTCATTTATAATTACATTTAATCCTAAATACAATCTAATTCCCAATAAGCAAATAAAATAAATAATAATGCAAAAGCAATAAGTAAATAAACAAATGAAATGCAATGAGTAACATAAATATAGATGCAATAAAAAATAAAGTAGGAAACATAAAAACAAGCATAAAAGAGTAATAAACTAAAAGAAATTAACAAGCAATTAATCACATTTAACGATAAATAAAAACAGAAAAGAAAAAACAAACAAAACAAAGCCTCAAATTAGTGCTTAAAATGGATTAAATAGCTTAATTAATCTCATTCCAAAAACACTTTTATCATAAGCTTAAATCACAATTCATATATAAAAATAAATTAACAAATAGACTAAAAATGATGAAAATAAATATAAACTAAGAATAGCCTCCAACTTGTGTAAAAAATGGATAAAATAGCTTAAATAAGCTTGTTCCGTAAGCACTATTATCATAAGCTAAAATGAAACTAAAAACATGTAGACAGATCTGGAGTGTGCACAGGGCACTAACAGATTCTGGTCCTGCAGAGGCCTAACACTATGTTTGGTTTAAGGGAAAGAGGAAGGAAAGAAAGTCAGGGGAGAGAAAGATGGTGGAAAGTGAATCTTTCCACCGTTTGGATTAACCTTAAAAAGTGAAGGAAAGAAAATTTTATGTGGGTCCCATGCAAAAAATGTTTCCGCGCAGTTGTGGACGGAAAGCGGGAAGATGCGCCCAAATTTTGGTGAAAAGGACAATACTACCCTTCTTTCTCATCAAATTTCATTTTCTTATTAACTACAATAATTCAAATCAAAATCCCTAAAAAAATATTTCTGCTTGTGTTTCTAGTTCATCATCAGATCCATCCACTTCATTTGTCTTACTCCCACAACCTTTCATTTGTTTTGTAAGGTACCATCTCTCTTCTTCCTTCTCATATGAGTTTCTTTGATGTTATTGAATAAAAATGTGTTCTTGTTGATCTTTGTGCTTTGTATTTGTTCATTGTCTACTTGACACACATCAATGTTGCTTGCTTCTTTGTAAATCATTTGAAAAGCATTATGATTTATTTTACTATTTAAAAAATTTAAGAAATCTCACAATGAAATTTGTGGGTTGTTGCTTGGAATGAGAAAAAAGATCTCTTTCTTGTAATTAAATTTTGCTGCTATATTCAACATGTAAGTGATGCTCCCTTTATGTCTACTTTTAATATGAACATTATGGATTCCATTTTCTTGTGGTCTGGTTAGAAACTTGTACTGTATATTGGTGGTTGTTTCCTTGTTTTTAGTAGCTAACAGAACCTCTTGCTCTAGTTTAATAAAATTTCATGTTTACCTCTTCAAAGAAAAGTTTGTGGGGTTGTTGTTAATGGTTTTTAATTTTGTTGTGATAAAAGTATGGTTGAATATTTTACCCTTATTCTCTATCAAATTGGTTCAATTGATGGTTAGTCTTAAAAATTGTCATTTTTTATTTCGATTATTCTATTATCGATACTTATACTTATTTGAACGCGTATTGAAAAATATATCAAAACTCATTGATTTATTATATGTATATTGATTGAAGGTTAACATTTATACTCTGATATGGAGTTTTTAATTAATGAAGAAGACAAGTTTGGTGATGTATTGGATGGTATAAAGGAAGAGCAGTCCAAAATAAAACATTTAACTAATCTTGGCATGCAAAATTTAAGTAATTTTCGTCGAGGATTTGACAAACAACAGCGTCTTTGTTCTGTAGTCTTATTGTGCTATATTGTTCATGCTTTATATATGCTTCGAACAATGCCACGTTTAATTCGTAGTCCAAATTGTCATGAAAGTCGTGAAAGGGAGCGTAGACGTCTCGATTTAATGAGACAATTAGTACATGCTGAAAAATGCCGAGACATCATACGAATGGGGCCTGAGGCATTTATGTTATTGTGTCATAAGTTGAGGGAAACTGGTTATGTGAAGGATACTATACGGTCCACAGTTGAAGAACAAGTTGCTAAATTTCTACACATCATTGGTCATAATGTGAAAAATCGTACTGTCTCATTCTTCTTCCACCGTTCTGGTGAGACTGTTAGTCGTCACTTTCACAATGTTCTTCGTGCCATCATTTCATTAGAAGATGAGTTCCTAGTCCAACCTTCTGGTAGGGATGTACCTCCACAAATATTAAACAATAGCAGGTTTTATCCTTTTTTTAAGGTACTTAGCTTTAAATTCACTTTAATATGTCTAGCCTCACAAATTCATCCTACAATTTCATCACTAATCCAATTACTTATTTAACAAAAAGGATTGCATTGGAGCTATAGATGGGACCCATATTCGGGTAAAGGTCCCAAGGGCGGAAGCCCCTCGATTTCGTGGAAGAAAAGACTACCCTACACAAAATGTTTTGGCTGCATGTAACTTTGATATGAAATTCACTTATGTTTTACCGGGGTGGGAAGGCACAGCATCTGACTCTAGGATTTTGAAAGATGCTTTAAGTAGGGAAGACTCGCTAAAAATTCCTGAAGGTTAGTAGTCCATTTATTTGATTTTACTATTAGGTATCACAATTTAGAATTATGGTAGTTAACACGTCAAGTAATAATTTATATCACGAATTTTGTAGGAAAATATTATCTTGGGGATGCCGGTTTTATGTTAAAACGTGGGGTGCTCACACCTTATAGAGGTGTTCGTTATCACTTGAAGGAATATTCTGCTAGGGGCCCACAAAATTTTAAGGAGTTGTTCAATCATCGTCATGCTTCACTACGAAATGTAATTGAGAGATGCTTTGGAGTACTAAAGAAAAGATTTCCAATTTTATCTACTGGCACCGAACCTTTTTACTCATTTGAAGTCATGACAGACATTGTACTTGCTTGTTGCATATTGCATAACTTCTTAATGGGTGTTGATGCTGATGAGGCCTTAATTGCCGAAGTAGATCGTGAGTTACTTCAACAAGAAATTGATAGATCCCAAGCACAACAACCACGTGATGATGACTATAGATTGGGAACAATTTTAAGGGACAATGTTGCTGTTGGAATGTGGAATGTTTATCCAATATGATAACACCATATATGTAATATGTATTCCTAATGTGTAGTTTTGTTTTTATTGTGTAATGTGACTACATGTGTAGACTGTAGTACAAAACTTGTGTTCTATTTATGTATAGTTTTGGGAAATATCTTGTAGTGGACATATATATTATCGAGTGGTATGCTTTACTAATTTTTCTTAGTTTACTCATGTTATTTTTGTGGATGAATTTATTATAAACTAATATTCAGATGAAAACGGATACATCAACTTGTGTCCTTTTGAAATTTGATATGCAGCCACTACAATGCCAAAGGGAAAAGCCACTCAATCAGATTCTAACCACCCTGGCAGAGATATCCTACAATGGAATGATGAAATGGATCAGATGTTGTTGAATGCTTTGGGTGAAGAGGCAAATAAGGGAAATAGGCATGACGGTTCTTGGACAACTGAAGCATACAACAATATGGTTGAAGCCTTAAGATCTACAATTGGACCAAATATCACAAAAAATCATATAAAGAATAGAATGAAGACACTGAAAAATCATTTTGCTGAAGCTTATGACTTGTTCCATAGCTTAAGTGGATTCTCTTGGAATCCAATAACTCGAAAATTTGATGCTGAGGACGATGTTTGGGAAGAGCTGATTAAAGTAATTTAGCATTTTATCCTTTATTTGATCACTTGAGTTTTATGTTAATTATAAGTACAAAATTGATCACTTGTCATGTTTGCCTTTTATGTAGGGAAAGCCACATGCAGCAAGATGGAGAAAAATGCAAATTAAGCATTATGACATCTTGAGCGAGTTATTTGCAACTGATAGAGCAACAGGAAATGTTGCGAAAACAGCTAAGGAAAGGAGGAAGCAATGGGAGAAGGAGATGGACAATATTGACTTGAACAACTATTTTGAAGATACAGAAGTGTATATGCAAAATGTTGGTACTTTTGATGAAAACCAATTTTCACCCCCCAACTTTGAGGATGCTAGTCCACAAAATGGTGAAACAAATCCTAGTGGCTCAAATACTTTAAGGGGTACAAAACGGAAGAGAAATGTGGTTGAGTTAGCTGAAGCTCAATATGAGCGAATGAATGAAAGTATCATGACAATTGCTGAAGCTTTGAAAGAGGGAAATTATGTTTCTAAGGAGTTGCATCAAGTTGCAGAGCGTCAAGTTGAAGTTGCTGAAAGACAAGTTGCGGTCATTGAAAAACAAGTTGAAATTGCTGAAAAACAACTTACTGTGATGCAACAAACTCGACCTCGTCATTATTCAGAATCTGATGTATGGGGTCTTTTAGAGGAATTAAAAGTGACAGGTCCATTGCTCATGAAGGTTTATGACCATTTATGTGATAATGAGCACAAAAAACGTAAGCTTTTTGGCGTACCTCCTCATATGAGAGGAGAAGCTCTCTTTCAAATGATGACAGATGCAGGTATATTTCGTTAAGAGCGGTGGTAGTGCTCCTTTTTGGTTCCTATATATTTAGGATATAATATGATGCCTTTAGTAATAGCAACCTATCATGAATTTCATTTTTGGAGTGGTTGTGGATATGCTCTTTTGTTGGGATTGTATATATTTAAGGCATCATATGAGACCTTATTAGTTTAAGAATTGCTCTATATTAATTATCATTTTGAGATATATATGACTTAAGATGGAAATCAAGTATTAGTTTGTATGCTACTTTTGGTTATGCTTCGGAGTCTGCTACCTCTTTTTGGTAATACAATGATGACTTTGTTGATGGAGCCTTACAATCCTTCAGACGTGTGCCATGTGCATTAAATGGAAACTAAGAGGTATGATATACATCTCATTTGAGCCATTTCCCTTTATTTACAAGTTTTTTGTGTTATACTATAGTCATTTTTTTTACTGCATAATTTTTTGCATAAACTCAATTTGGTGTAGCTACACAATTTATAAGCAATTTGGTTGAGGCTTTGAAAGAATAGATTGAGAGTCTCGTTGATTTAAAAAGACTGAACTTTTATTTTTAATTATCTCAATGTGTGTTATAATGGTAGTAACTAAAATATGGTTTGAATGTAGGTTCTTTCACCTCTAGTACAATACAAGTAGAAGTGCAACAAGCAACTGGAGCTATAGTTTAAAGATGTGCATACTATTGTGTAATTAGATTGTCATTTTATGTTTAATTTGCACTAAAACATGTACTGTAATTGGTGAATCTATGTATCATAATACTCAAACTCATTTATCTATAAATAGAATGATATTGCTTTAGCACTAACTCATCCAAGATTTAAATTTTGTCTATGGGCAAATGAAAAAAAATTAAGCTATGAAAAAAACTTATGGCTGTTATGGCATGCATTCTAGTTTTGGTGAAGATGACTTATGGATGTGTTTATCAGTCTATCAGTAGTTAGAATTAATGTCTTAGGCCTACCCGTGCCTTGATCATGTAGTGATGTTGCTTCTGTTTTTTTTACTTTGTTTAGTTAGTGGAAATGGTTGATTGCATAGGCCATATATAAATTGATGGATTGGAAAATCTATATTATTATGCTTGTATCTAGATTGACATTTCTTATGTCTTGTGATTTATTAATAAAATTCTTTTGCTTGTCCAATAAAAAGGTCCTGCATTCAAGTGGATACCTTGGTGCTATCTTGAAATGTGGCTGTTTGGATATGAAGTTTTTTATCACAGTGTTGTCTATTTTGAAGTAGCACATTTGGTTATATATTAGGAATGTATATTAATTAAGTGCTACTCTAATTTGGTGTGATATGTATACCAATGCTTTGGGAAATTTTTTGTCATCATTAACTTTGAACTCATTCATTAAGCCTTAAGTAAAGAGGTTGAGTTTTAGCTTTTTTAAAGAGCTGTATTTGTATATGTATTGCAATTGGAGTTCTTTACATTTGAGTTGCAATCTTTGGCATTGCTTATGCAGTTGTTATATAAAACATTTTTCCATGGCCTTTCAAAATAAAATTCATTTTATTGAAGATAAGTTGACATGTTTTATAAACATATAACTTTTGACTATTAATAAGTGCTTTTTTTTTTTTGTCCTCTGCATTATTTAAAATATATTTTGCATTTTATGCTATTCACCATTTTTAATTTTTATATAAGGTTAGTTTTGTCATTTCACAAATGTACCTTTTTCTTTCCTTGGTACTTTCTATCAAAACAAACAGGAGAAAAGAAAGTTAAAACTTTCTTTCCTTCCACTTTCACTTGTTCCAAACAACTAAGATTATCTTTCCACTTTCTATTATCTTTCTCTCCTTCTTCTTTCTTTCCTTTGTCTTTCTTTCCTTCCACTTTCTTTTCCAAACCAAACATAGTGTAAGAGCCCAAACCTTGTCACAAAATAAAAACGAAAATAAAAGGAAAAAAAAATTCAGGCGTGTGGGATCATGCAAGGGGACAAGGTCCCCCATCACCAAGCAGCCGGCACATCACGCTCCCACAAAATCTATGCAAGGAAAAGGAAAAACGGCGCTGTCGCAGGAAAAAGAAATGACGGCGGTAGCATGTGTGATGGCACGAAAAACTAGAGAGCAAAAAGGGAATGTCACAGCACGGAAACATTTGCAGATAATGTTTATTTGTTTAAAAAGCTGTGAAATTTTAAGTTAATGGCACAAAATAAAAAAATTGCAAGCAATCACATGATAATGTTTTTCTTGAATTTTAACAAAAAAGTTGTGACATAATAACTAAATAAAACAGAAACGTGGGTCTAGAGTTATTAAGATCTCTTTTGTATTTCATACTGTAGCTCTATTGTATTTGTATTAATTGTAGAATACAAGTATAGTTAGTACAAATGTATTAGTTGTGCACATACTATAAATAGTATTTTGTATGTACATTTTCTCTTTCATGCAATCATAATTGATTCATCTCTCAGCTTCATTATGCTTCCTTTCTTACTTCTGATATGGTATCACCGCCATAACGATCTTTTCTTCCGCTACTTAACCGTTTCTAACTGTTTGTAACCGTTTCTCAACAAACTTTTCCGGCACAATGCCACCACGTGTAGCACCGCCTCCTCCTCAGGATCCATCTACCGATCAATCTTCTCCTTACTATGTTCATCCCGGCGACGGACCTTCCTCCGTCAAGGTTACTCCGATCCTTACCGGTTCCAATTTTCATTCCTGGCACCGTTCAATGCGCCGCGCTCTTGGCGGCAAGCTCAAACTTGAATTTGTCGACGGCAGTATTCCGGTTCCCGCCGATCAATTTGATCCGTCTTTTAGAGCATGGAATCGCTGCAACATGTTAGTACATTCTTGGATTCTTAATTCCGTCTCCGATTCAATTGCACAATCCCTCATTTTCATGGAAAATGCCATCGACGTTTGGCAAGATCTTCGCGAGCGTTTTGCTCAAGCTGACCTAGTTCGCATTGCTGAATTGCAGCAAGAACTTTATGCGTTGAAACAAGATTCACGCACTGTTACTGAATTCTACTCAGATCTCAAGCTCCTATGGGAAGAACTCGAGATTTATCTTCCAATTCCATATTGCAGTTGCCGCAATCGTTGTACTTGTGAATCGATGCGTCTAGCACGCTCGAATCATCTTCTCCTCTACACCATTCGATTCCTGACCGGTCTCAATGAGAACTTCTCTGTGGTCAAATCTCAAATTCTTCTCAATGATGCCTTACCTCCTCTTAACAAAGTGTTTTCCATGGTTCTTCAACACGAACGTCAAGGAAATTACTATGTTTCCGATGAATCCAAGGCTCTCTTGAATGCTGCAAAATCCAAAGGTTCCTCTTCTACACCTCGCAAGTGTTCTTACTATGGAAGGGACAACCACATTGTGGACAATTGCTTCAAGAAACATGGACTTCCCCCTCATTTGCGACGCACTTCTTCTGCAAATAATGCTGCTGTTGAGGGAGGGATTGAAGATACCTCTGCATCATCATCTGCAGGACCAATGATAACTCAAGATCAAGCCTCTCAGCTTAATGCTCTACTTCAAAACTCATTCCCTAGTCACGATTCAAATGATATGGCTTCTAATCAGGTTGGCTCCACTAATCTCACTGGTCTTCCATCAGTGAATGCAGGTAATTCTTCTTTTCCTTCTCTTCATGCATGTAGCTTAGGTTCTTGGATACTTGATTCCGGTGCTAGTCACCATATGTGTAATTCACTCCAGTGGTTTCTTTCTTATAAAGAAATTGCTCCTATCAAAATAAAATACCAAATGGAAATTATGTTTTAGCTAAGCACATAGGAACTGTCAAATTCTCAACTAGTTTTATCATAACTGATGTGCTATACATTCCTAATTTTTCTATAAACCTGTTGTCTGTGTCTCAAATATGTGCCTTGACTAAGTATTCAGTCAAGTTTGATGATCTAAAGTGCTTTATCCATGATCAGGCTACCAGGATGATGATTGGTTCTGTTGACATGCTTGAAGGCATATACTACCTTAAGCTTGCAGATAAGACAGGACAAGTTCACACCACCATTGGAATTGAACCTACTACTACTATACCAAATAAAGCCTTATGGCATTTTAGGCTAGGACATACTTCCCTTGGTAGAATGAATCTTTTACACTCTAGATTTCCTTATATTGTTGTAGATAATAAAGGTGTATGTGACATTTGTCACCTTGCACGCCAAAAGAAGCTTCCCTTTAAAAATAGTATAAATAAAGTTGTGGCTCCTTTTGATATATTACATTGTGATATTTGGGGGCCCATTGCCACAAAATCTATTCATGGTTATTCTTACTTCTTCACCATTGTTGATGATCACAGTAGGTTCACTTGGATAATGTTAATGAAACACAAATCTGATACTAGGTCTAAAATTCTAGAATTTGTTAATCAAATTGAAACACAACACTAAAGTGAAAATTCTAAGGAGTGATAATGGTGTAGAATTCAACATGCCAACCTTTTATTCTTCAAAGGGGATCATCCATCAAACATAGGGTTGAAAGAAAACATCAAGACCTTTTGAATGTTGGCAGAGCTCTTCTTTTCCAAGCAAACTTACCAAAATCTTTTTGGTCCTTTGCCATCCAACATGCTACTTATTTGATAAATAGATTGCCCTCTGCTGTTTAAATCATAAATCTCCTTATGAAATATTACATGGCACTGTTCACTCTTTAGAACATTTAAAAGTTTTTGGTTCTCTTGCATATGCTTCTACTTTAACCAATCATAGAACTAAGCTTGAACCTAGAAGTAGAAAGTGTATTTTCTTAGGATACAAGCAAGGTGTTAAAGGTCTTATAATTTATGATCTCAACAATAAGGAAATATTTGTGTCAAGAAATGTCATTCATCATGATCACATTTTACCCTACACATGTTCCAATAGACCTGCTTGGCATTATCACACTTCCTTCACCTCTGAACCTGAACAAGTTACATCTCCTCAACCTACCAATGCCTCTGAACTTGTTCATCACACCTCTAAATCTAACCATGTCACAAACCCTCAACCTGAAAACATTGTTCCTGATCCTGAAATTGACATTCCTACAAATTCATCTACCTTACCTGATTGTGACCATACCTCAGATATCACATTTCCTATTTCAACTGCACCTACATCTACTCACCCTGAGCCTACCTCTGCACCTACTTCTTCTCACTCTCCCAGACCTGTTAGACAAAGAACTACACCTTATTATCTGCTTGACTATATATGTAATTCCTCACATGGTTCTTCAGATCATTCATCATCTAGTGCCCTGTATCCCATCTCTAATTATCATACTCTTGATATTTTGTCATCTAAATTTCATGCATATACAGTTTCACTTACACACACTATTGAGCCTAAATCTTATTCAGAAGCTGTAAAGTTTGACTGTTGGCAAAGGGCTATGAATGATGAATTAGAAGCAATCAAGTTTGTAAACTGATCAAGAGTTTATATGGCCTCAAACAAGCCAGTCGAAAATGGTATGAAAAATTGACATCCTTACTTATATAGGAGGGATACAAGCAATCTACCTCAGATTATTCTCTTTTCACCCTCAGAACTGATTCTCATTTCACTGCCCTGCTAGTTTATGTGGATGATATAATCCTAGCAGGCACTGACCTCTCTGAATTTGTTAGAATCAAAGGCATTTTGGATTCTCAGTTTAGAATCAAAGACCTTGGTGCTTTGAAGTATTTCCTGGGTTTAGAGGTGGCACAATCAAGGGAGGGTATTACTATATCTCAGAGAAAGTATTGCCTTGACTTGCTCAAGGATTCAGGCTTCTTAGGCTCCAAACCAGCTCCTACACCATTAGACCCTGTAGTGAAACTACATAATGATCCTGGAAAACCTTATGAAGATATATCAACATATATAAGATTGGTTGGGAGGCTTCTATACTTGACTAATACAAGGCCTGATATCAGTTTTGCAGTTCAGCAACTTAGTCAATTTTTACACAAACCAACAATAGCTCACTATAATGCAGCCTGCAGAGTGATCAGGTACCTCAAACACAATCCCGGAAGAGGTTTACTATTCCCGGCCAAGATATTCAAAAATGCAAATTCTAGGATTTTCTGATGCTGATTGGGCATGGTGTATAGAAACAAGAAGATCTACAACTGGGTATTGCTTCTTTCTAGGTTCATCTCTCATCTCTTGGAAGGCAAATAAGCAATTGACTGTATCCAGATCTTCTTCAGAAGCTGAATACAGAGCCCTATCTACTACCACCTGTGAGCTACTTTGGCTAACATATTTGATGAAGGACCTTAACATTGCTTGCAGCAAACCTACAGTTATTTACTGTGATAGCCAAAGTGCCATACACATAGCTTCAAACCCAGTATTCCATGAACGTACAAAGCATTTGGAAATAGACTGTCACATTGTACGTGAAAAAGTGCAGCAAGGGTTACTAAGGTTGCTTCCTATATCTACTGATGATCAGCTTGCAGACTGTTTGACTAAAGCCTTGCCTACAACCAAGTTCAACTCTTTCATATCCAAGCTTGGACTCTTAGATATATATGAGCCTAAGCTTGAGGAAGGCTATTAAGATCCCTTTTGTATTTCATACTATAGCTCTATTGTATTTGTATTAATTGTAGAATACAAGTATAGTTAGTACAAATGTATTAGTTGTGCAGATACTATAAATAGTATCTTGTATGTACATTTTCTCTTTCATGCAATCATAATTGATTCATTTCTCAGCTTCATTATGCTTCCTTTCTTACTTCTGATAAGAGTAAAGCTTTCTTCTCCCTCAACAATAACAGAATGAAAAACGCAGACATAAGAACATGAATACCATTAAACTAGCTCCATTTTAACACTACTAAAAATTCAAAAATTAACCAAAAAAAAAAGTATATGGTTTTGCTCAGTTTTTTGTATAGATTACGAATCTAAGCTTAGTTTTAGCAGAAAGTGATTATAAAAAATAAAAAATATCGGAAAATAAATGAACAAAAATGTGAATCTAGCAAAATAAAAACATGGGAAAACATTATAATATGTCCAGAATCATAGATCAATCAAGATCTACCTTGTATGAGCTTGGAAATGATCTAAACAAATTTTGGGAAAAAAAAAATCAAGGAAAAGGGTATTTTGAGTTGAGTTTTTTGTGGTTTTTCTTTTGTGCTTGACGATGTTTTTAAGATTATAGAAGTGTTTAGAGCAGTGGCGGAACCAGAAAAAATTATTTAGGGGGACCATAAATTTTTTTACTGTATAAATTAGTTAAAAAAATAATATTATATATAAAAATATAAGTCGTAAAACGCATAAATATACTATTTGGCAATTTTAAATTTTAAACTTATAAATTCATATCAAGAAAATAAAAACTTAACTGATAAACATATTTCTTTATGTCATTTCATATTTATATAATTGGTAATTTTATCCACTATTATAAATTCAATTAGTTATCTGTTTTTTTTTTTTACAAATAAAATCAAGTTCATTATTATAAAATTAATCTGTATAGTTTAAAATAATAATCTATGTAATCATCACTAATATATGATCAGTCCTTACTTTTATAGCGACTTTTAGTTTTTGTCCCTGTAAAATAAAATCAATGGTTTTCATCCTTATAAAAAAATTATTTTATTTTTAGTCTTTATAATGAGCAGAATTTTGACATGTTAATGCTAAAATTACTACATTTTTATATTCAAAATGATCTATACTATGTTTATATATCATGGTAAACTCACTTATAAAAAAAAATCATGGTAAACTTATATAAATCCATATTGTGTTAAAAAAAATGTCAAAAATTTGCCTATTATGGACTAAAAACAAAAGAACAAATTTTTTAGGGATGAAAACGAGCGATTTTATTTTACAACGACGAAAACCAAAACTCGCTATAAAATTAGAGACTGAAAACATATTTTATCCTAATATAAACTAATATTTGTACTAATATTTGTTCCTTATAGTCTTTAAAAAATAAACTCTAAATTAGTATTTACATTAATATTTGTACAAATATGTATAAAGAATTATTTAAAACTATTAATAATATATTTACATTAATACTATACCTATAAAAAAAATATTTTCTTAGGTGGGGAGGGGCCGTGGCCACCACCAGCCCCTTCCTAGTACCGCCACTGGTTTAGAGTAATTATGGTGCACAAAATTTGAAGTTAAAATATTGATGCCAATGTGATATTTATGCAAAAAAGGAAAGAAAAAAAACTAATGAGGGTCAAAAAATGGGATATGGCACTGTTGCGGTGATTTTTGGATGTCGAGCTATCAATTAGCTTCAAATCTCAATTTTATGGTTTCACCACCGATCTTTAATTTTTCCGAGGGAAAGGGAAAAAGTTCGTTAAATACCCTTTTTAAGAGATCAAGGTCCGGGGGTTTGTTATACGAAGGGAAGCACTACAAGTAAACATCATTTTAGTGGTCAATCCAATATAAATTTACTGGCCGCTTTGGCAGCCAGTAAGTTTGTGGCCGCCAAAGCCGCCACAAAATAAAGCAAAACGGCCAAAAACTAAAAAAAAAACGATTTCTGCCACTTAGCGGCGGCCATGGCCGTCGCAAAATATTACAGGTTTAAAAAAAGCGGGAAAATTAGTGGCAGCTTAAGCCGCCGCAAAGTAACACGATTTAAAAAAAAAATTAAAATCAAGATTGTTTTTCTTAACCATCATTTCTTTTCTCTCATTCTTATCTACTTCCCCTCATTTATTTTTCTTTTCTCTCCTTCACTTTCATTTCTTTTTCTTTTCTCTCATTCTTATCTTCTTCCCCTCATCTTTTTTTCTCTTCTCCCATTCTTATTCCTTCCCTTCATTTCTTTTCCTCTTCTCCCACTCTTATCTCCTTCACCCTCATTTCTTTTCTCTCATTCTTATCTCCTTCCCCTCATTTATTTTTCTTTTCTCTCATTCACCTTCATTTCTTTTTCTTTTCTCTCATTCTTATCTTCTTCCCCTCATCTTTTTTTCTCTTCTCCCATTCTTATTTCCTTCTCTTCATTTCTTTTTCTCTTCTCCCACTCTTATCTCTTTCACCCTCATTTCTTTTTCTCTTCTCTCATTCTTAACAACACCAATATTATCACCACCAACACCATCACTCTCTTTCATTCTTCATTTAAAAATTCATTCTTAACAACAACAACACCAATATCATTAAAATTATGATAACTACTCTCCCATCAAACAAAAAAATTAATAATAATAATAATAATAATATTAATTAAAATATGTTTTTCATTCTCCTAGTTAAAAAAAACAGAAAAAAAAAACACGTTTTTACTTTATTTTTTTAAATAATATTAAAGTTTTCGACGGCCATAGCCGCCGCTAAATATTTTGGATTTTTTTGCAGTTGCGTCACATTTAGCGTCGACCAAAGCCGCAGCTAAATATGTTGCAGGCATGTCAGTTGCGTTAGAATTTTGCGGCTGCTTTGGCCGCCGCTAAGTGTTTGCGGCCACTTTTTTCCGGCCGCTTCTGGCCGCCACGAAATTTGCGATTTTTTTAATTTTGTGGGTGTTTTTGCCACTTTGTGGCTGCCATTTGGCGGCCAATAAAAACTTGTTTTCTTGTAGTGAAGGTACTAGCACCCTAAGTATCTATAGTATCCTATAGGAACCTCTTATTTTATCTATCTATGCGCTTTATTTTAATTGCTTGCAAAAATGTATAAGAGTTTAAGGAATTTGAAGTGATGATTGAGAAAAAGATGTTGACTAAGAAAATGTGTTAAGTTTTGTAAAAGAAAATGTTTTTGGTATTTTTAATGATTAAGACAAAAGAAAAATGTTTTTGTTATTTTATGTGATTCGGGAAGACACGATGTCTTTTGCACTACGTACCCGAGGGATCAAAATCACCGTAGTTCGGGTTAAAAATTACGAGTAAATGTGTTTATTGATTTTAGAGTTTTGAAAATGGTTTTAAAGATAAAAGTCAAAGTGGCATGAAAAGAGTGAGGTTGATTGATTTTAAATTGTGAAAGAATAGTCTAAGTAATTAAAAATTGATTGAAGTTTGATTAAGAAAGAATGGCGCGAACACTTGGTTTGAAGTCCAAGGTTGTTTTTTGAGAAAAGATTTTAAGTGAGAAAAGCACTTGGTTTGAATTCCAAAGTTTTTTGCTTAAGGAAGAAGTTTTGAATGAAAAGAACACTTGGTTTAAAATCCAAGGTTTTAAGAAAAATGTTTGATTGAAAAAGATCACTTGGTTTAAAATCCAAGGTTTTTGCCTAAAGAAAAGAGTTGTTTGATTGAATTTAGAAAAATGCGACTTGGTTTGAAATCTAAGTGTTTTTGTGTTTTTGAAAAGAGGTTTGGTTAAGAAATTGTTTTATGTTTTTGGAAAGAGGTGTTGACCTCAAAGTTTTTAGAGAGAAAATGAGTAATGTTTTTGGCGCGAAAGCGATACTAACTAAATGGTTCTAAAATTCTAAACTAAAGCGTAAATGCGACTCGCGATGATATGTTGATCAAAGCGTTACCTTTCCTCTCGGATTTTAACAAGCGCGCTATTTTTTGCGGAAAGCGATAAAGAAATAAACATGCATGCTATGCAAACTTTCATTTATAGTTTTACACATTTCCTAATTACATTCTAAGCTTTGCAAGAAATTTAAACATGTCATGAATGCAAAAGAGGGAATGCAATGCAATTTCCTTCATAATTTTACACTTTATTCCTAATTACATTCTATGGCAAAAAGTGAGAGATAAATAATGATAAGTAAAACAAAATACATCATACAATACAAGACAATACAATAATAATGATGCAAAAAATTAAAATAAAGCAAATAAGCATCCAATACAACTATGACAATGATAGTATGAAAATTAAAGAGACAAATCATATGGCACACAATACAAACATGATTATAATTATGCAAAAGATAAATAAATAATGCAATAATAATGAATATCACAATAATATCTAGAGCATAAGATAAATAAACATGACAAAATATAACATGATGAGATGAAATGATGACAAAATTTAAATGAATATGAGCATAAATGAATATTTAGAGAGGATTAATGATTAACAAATTGAAAAGTAAACAAGAAATAAAACGTCAAGTTAGCAATGATAATGAATTATTAATTGTAAATGGACATAAATAAAATATTGGGTTAGAGATAACATGGATTAGTGATAATAATTATGAATGCATAGAATGAAAGTTAAATTAGTGAATTAATAACAATTATTAATAAACATAAATAACTAAATACAAGATAAAAAAAAAAAAGGATTGAACTTCAACATCACACTTTACAAGGCTGAAGGTAGCTAAAATAGATTATGCCAAAAGTGCTTATATCATAAGCTCAAAATGAAATTAAAAAGTGATTAGTTAATTAATACAAGTTACATCAATGATACTTAAACAAAATAAATAATGAAAAATATAAAAATAAAGATGTAAGCCTCAATTTTGTGCTTAATTGGTCAAAAACAGCTTAAATAAGCTTAAACCAAAGCAACTTATCTCATAAGCTAAAAATAAAAATTAAACAAGCAGGGGGGTGTAAATAGCAGAACGCAGAGAAAAGGGGGTGCAAATAGCATAACTGGGCTTATTGGGCCAGTTTTAAACAGGAAATGATCAAGTGTAGGAGGCGTAACGTAACGTTTGGACGCCACTAGCTCAGATCTGTTGGATCTGTTGACTGTGATAGTCCAACAGATCCAACACACGTGTTTTAAAAACAACCAAACGCTCTAGATCTTCTCCTCGCCAGGGCACTGGATCCAATGGCTCAGAATTAAAGGCGAACAAATATTCGGTACAGGCAATAAACTAGTATGCATTGTGAAACGCAATGCTCCCGCCCTTTAGATCAATCAAACGCATGAGTTTTTATAAAAGGAAACCAATCACAGACGTTGGATTAGGCGTGTTTGATCTAACGGACAAGATATAATCTGGAGAAACAATGAAGGATCACTCAACCTTCATCTTCTCCGGCGAAGCTAAGAAGAAACCGGTGACGGAAACCTCACGGGCGTTTCAAAATGAACCCAGAAATGGTCAAGTTATACATGGTTCTCTTCGTTTTCTTGCGTAGATTACGAAAATGATATTAGTTCTTTCAAAAAAGCTTTAAACAAGGAAAAACGAAGAGAACAAGTTCAAAAATTAAAAATATGAAAACGCTATACAATTCATATTATAGCAAAATAACGATTGGAAAAGTTTCTAGAGATAAAGATAGAGTGAAACGACACAAGAAATAGAACTAAAGCTACCAGAAACGTACGTTTAGAATCTCAAATTTTCTCTGAAATGGTTCTTCAAAATTAGCTCGTTTCAAACGTTGTGATTGTGATTTGAGGGTCAATTTGTGTTTCTGGAAGTCTAAGGAAGATGTTTGATGGTTTAATTTTGAGATTTGAAGCTTATTTGGAGTTTTTGCATTTTTTAAAATGAGAGAAATGAATTTCGGGATTATGTGATTTTTTTGAGTTTTTTGGAACCCCTCTCACTGCAAATGAGAGCCCTATTTATAAGGAAACAGATAGGGTTTGTGAATTGGTGAAGTTTTGATCAAGAAAAGGGTAATTTAGAGTTTTAACAAATAAGAATATGTTTGATTCTTCACACACATGTGTGAGCACTTGTGTGAGGTAATGAGGTGGCTTTTTAGAAACTTCTAGGTCTGATGCAAGGGGAAATGATTGGAGAATTTTTATGGAATTTTATTTGTGATAAAAAAGTATTTAAACAATTAAAATGAAAATGTGAAAAATGAAATATAAGAGTAATCTATTTTTTTGTGATTTTTGAAAAGGGTAAAATGGGAATAAAAAATTATTTATGTGTAAATGTTGGTATAAGAGTATATTTAAAAATATATGGTGAAAATACAAATTCAAAAAGTTAAATGGTTAATTATCTAAAAATGAAACAGTTAAACAGCGTAAATGAAATAAAATACTATTTTTTGACATTTTTGGTTTAATGAATAAAGTAATAATAATAAAAATCAATATGCTCTAATAATGGAAAAAAAAACAATTAAAAATTTAGAAGGGCCAAAAAATGGGGTATGACAAACACTTTCAATTGTTTAAAAACTATCAGATATGGGGCTATTGTTATAATGATTTCAATGTGTTTTGTTTAAAACACTTAATCTTGAATTGTTTAAAAACTGTCCGATGTTGGGCTATTGAGTTAATTTTTGGTCTTATAAATATCTCGAATTTTGTTTTTAGTTCATATAAATTTCCTTAGCAAGTTTTGGTCTTTAAATATTTTCCTATCATGATTTTTTGTCCTTTTTAGTCAATTCATGTATGCAATAAAAATTTTGAATTTTTTTTTTCTGCATTCATGTTTCATACATTATTGAAATCTCTCTTAGAAAATTTTAAACTTTTTTAACAAGGAATGAAATAAATATGAATTTTTAAGTTATTTGCGCTAATTAAAATTCATAATTAATTCATCTTATGTTAAAAAAATTTAGTTTTTTATGGGAGAGGTTCGTGTAATATTATAAACAATTATAAAAAAATTGAAATTTCTGGCACGCTGTATAAGATGTGGGATACAATGCTATAGCTTCTTAACCCTGAAATGTAATGCTGTATACAATGCTATAGCATCCTACTGCGTAAATCTCAAGATAAATAAAACAAATATCTGAAAGCAAGTAAAAGAACACGGGATATTTGTTAACCGAGTTCGGCGCTTAAACAAGTCCTAATCTGGGGAATACCAATCCAGGAAGATGTCCAATAAGCAATAGCCCTAGACTGATGACAACAACCCGCAAGTTATGCCCTTTCCATCTAGCAACTCCCCTATTGTCTATAACCTAGGGTCCTAGCCTAGATCTGAGATATACCTGATCTCACTTCCTTACAACCTTACAAACAGCAAGGATTTCAAAACACAAATATGGAGTCACACTCCTAGAAACTAAACCACTCATACCTAAAGGCTCAGAGTGATGTACAAGAAACAACCATACTCCATGCTTAAAAGCTTTGGAGAAACTACAGAGTTACAATTCAAAAAACACAGTCCTACAAAAGCATCAAGATGATACTAGAGAGGCTCACAAATAAAGCACAAGGCTTACAAAGACACGAAACCCTAAAAGTCTACATTTTGATATATTGGTTTCGGTGAAGAAACTAGGTTTAGCTCCTTCCTTTAAATACTCCAGCAAGTCCTTGATCAGAGTTAATCATGAGCTTGATTTGTTTGACTCAAGCCATTTGACCACATTAATTACGATAGATTCTTTCCATAAATATACTCCAAGGAGATTCTTCATAAAAGTAAGCTTGATCAGGATCTGAAGTATTAAATGACGATCCTCATAATAAGCCTGATTAAAAACGTGATTAAATGTGTCATATATGATTCATGAGAGAGAAACACGATTTCCTTAAATAGAACACGCACGCGCACATAACCAAAAGCCGGATACGATGTTATGGCATCTTATCCCACATCCTGCAGCAAAGTTTATTTCACCAAAAATGCAGCCAATACAGAAGACTCAACAAAAATCATTAAAAAAAAATGAAAGTACACAAATTAAAAATAGGGACTAAAAAATTGTGGTAAAAAATATATAACCAAAAACTTATTTAACCCTAAAAATATATAAGCAAAGGTTAACCAAAGCTATCCAATTTATTGGCACCACTCCTAAAATACCCTCATTTATTTTGGATTTTATTTTTGAACTATCCTTTTATATTCTCACTGAACAAGTTAAATAAAGGGAAATTTGGAGAATGCAACTACTCTTTTTTTGTTTTTGGGTCAGGTTAACTTGTGCCCTAAGGGCACATGATAAGTTATCTTTATATGGAAATTTTGCATTTAATAAGCTAAGAAATTTAATGCATCAAAAGTAAAACACACAAAATTCCAAAACATAATTTCTATATTTGTCTTGTTATCATGTGCCTTAAGGGCACAAGTTAACATTCTCCTTTGTTTTTTTACGGAAACTACTCTTTTTGATTACTAAAGAAAATTAAATGTTATCAACTAACTTCTTTTAATGGTTAGGGAGTATTTTCTTTTTGTATTGGAGTATAACTGAAATGGAATAGGGCAACAGTATACAAGGGGAAGAGAAAAATTCATTAAGGATAACTTTAGAGTAGAACATATGTAAGAGATTTATTTTTCGCGCCTCCTGAATCTTACACACTTCTTGATATTCTAAATTCATCTCTCGCTTGCCAATAAATATTATTTAAAAGATAGTTATAAATTATGGATATCCAAAATGTTTTGCAAATTGCCATTGCATCTTGATAATTATTGAACATGTAACTTGTACCACCGGTAAAAGATGAAGTCAACACAATCCGTGAACCAATAGAGGATGCTACAACATCACCACGACTTATAGCCTCCTCTATGCCCATTGAAAAATCAGCACATATTGATACACGGATTTAGCCCCGGGACAATATTTAGCATTTTTCTTTTTGCTTATAATAGTGACCGGTGAAAATATATAACATTAAAATAAGAGAAGTTGAAAGAAAACATTTATCAGAAAAGATTTGATTTGATTTTCTTATTTTTAATTCTTAGGCTGGTGTGTTGGATATAATGATTTGAGGGCAGCGCTTTCATTTTCTGTTTCTGTTTAATGGTAGATCCATCCAATCCAACCAACTATAGATTATTTAATGTTTGTTTTAAATGCTCATTAATAGTAATATTGCCCTAAATTGCTTGCAAGCTAATAATGTCAACTATTCTCACATGGTTTAAAAAATAAAACTAGAGGGACCATGTAATATGCCGTCAACATTTAATTGTGTATCAATTCTTTGAATTCTCAGAGAAGGATTTGGATTCTCTACATTTAAAAGTCCTAAATTCACGTACATTCAAGCAAATAAAATAAAATCTTGTTAAAATTCCTCTTCTAAATCAAATTTAGGTCTTTTTGAACAATTTTAGAAAATTCATTAATTAACTACTTAAAGGACCTATTGCATCAGTAGGAATTGGCACGAACTAGCCAAAACTGACAAAAATCGGCGAACCAATGCTAGTTATACGATTCGACCAATGACATAGTGATTCAACCAATGATCCAATATTCTCGCTAGTTCGATGACCGGTCCAATTTTTAAAACATCTGTACCGCGTCACTACCCCGTTTCAAAGAATAAAGTTACACAAGTTCTAAAACTTGTTAATCATTGTTCATTCAACAATTCAAGTAGAGTATGTCTTTTGTCTTCTCATTCCATTTTCTTGCACACAAAGCCACTACTTTTCTAACTTTTTCCATGAGTGTGAAACCAGTTTTCTTGCATGGCTTATCTGGTTTCCTCCATCTACTTCTGTTAGTGGCCTTATTAGTGTCATGGTTGTTGAAGAAACTCTCTGTTACAGAATCCAGAGATAGAATAAAAAACACCCTCTTCAGAAGGACAATTTTTTGTTCTATTTTTGCTTTCAATCTTCTGCTTTCTTTCTTTGATTACCTCAGTTGGTATAGAAATGGTTTTTCTAAAGAAAAGCTTGTGACCCTTTTAGATTTGGCTCTCAAAACCATTTGTTGGGGTGTTGCTTGTGTTTGTCTTCAAAAGAAACTCATCTCTTCATTGTTCTTCAGAACTTGGTGTGTTTTTGAACTCTTTGTTTCATGTTATTGTTTTACATTGGACATTGTTCTCCATGAAAAGCAAGCTCCTTTTCCAATTCAATACTTGGTTTCTGATGGTTTCTCTGTCTGTGTAGGGTTACTCATCTGTTACTTGTGTTTTTTTGTGAAGAATGGTGATACAAAAGAAACCAAAGGGTTTGAAACCGTTACTGCTTACTCAAATGCTGGATTTTTCAGTATTCTTACATTCTCTTGGATTTTTCCACTAATTTCTGTTGGAAAGAACAAAACTTTAGACCTTGAAGATGTTCCTCAACTTGACCGAAGAGATAGTTTATTTGGTGCTTTTCCGAATTTCAAGGATAAGCTTGAAGCATATTGTAGTGATAATGACACCAACAAAGTGACCACATTTAAGCTAGTGAAGTCATTAACATTCACATCTTGGAAAGAGATTATTTTGACAGCTATTTTTGCATTTGTAAACACATTGGCTTCTTATGTAGGTCCTTATCTTATAAATGATTTTGTCCAATATCTAAATGGAAAAAGAAACTTTGAAAATGAAGGACTTGTTTTGGTGTCTGCATTTTTTGTGGCAAAGCTTGTTGAGTGTATAACAAAGAGGCAATGGTTTTTCAGGTTGCAGCAAGTTGGAATTAGAATCCAAGCACTTCTTGTAACAATCATCTATAATAAAACTTTGACACTTTCAGCTCAATCAAAGCGAGGCCACACTAGCGGCGAAATAATCAATTTCATGACTGTTGATGCTGAAAGAGTTGGTGACTTCAGTTATCACTTACATGATCTTTGGTTGGTGGTTCTACAAATTTTAGTAGCTTTGTTTGTTTTGTATAAAAATCTCCGCCTCGCATCTATTTCCGGGTTTGTCGCAATTATCGTTGTAATGTTGGCAAATGTTCCTTTAGGATCAATCCAAGAGAAGTTTCAAGACAAGTTGATGGTGTCAAGAGACAAAAGAATGAAGGCCACATCAGAGATTTTAAGGAACATGAGGATCCTTAAACTACAAGGATGGGAAAGGAAGTTTCTGTCTAAGATAACTGAACTCAGAAAAAGTGAGGAATTTTGCTTAAAGAAACTTTTATACACTTTAGCTGTGATCATTACTGTATTTTGGAGTGCACCAGCATTTGTGTCTGTGGTTACTTTTGGTACTTGTTTGCTTATAGGGGTCCCACTTGAATCAGGAAAGATCTTATCTTCACTTGCAACATTTCAGATTCTACAAGAACCAATTTATAATCTTCCAGAAACAATTTCAATGATGGCACAAGCTAAGGTTTCTCTTGACAGGATTGCATCTTTTCTTTGTCAAGAAAACATGAAGTCGGATATTGTTGAGAAGCTTCCAAAAGGTAGTACTAGTAATAGTTCTGATATAGCAATTGAAGTAATTGATGGAAATTTCTTTTGGGATTTACCATCAAATTTAGTATTGAAAAACATAAACTTTAAGGTTTTTCGCGGAACGAAAGTTGCTATTTGTGGTACTGTTGGATCAGGAAAATCTACTTTACTTTCATGTATATTAGGAGAAGTACCAAAAATATCTGGGGTCATAAAGGTTTGTGGAACAAAGGCCTATGTAGCTCAGTCACCATGGATACAAAGTAGCAAGATAGAGGATAATATATTGTTTGGGAAGGACATGGAAAGGGAAAGATATGAGAAGGTTCTTGAAGCATGCTCACTAAAGAAGGATCTTGAGATTTTGTCATTTGGAGATCAAACAATTATAGGGGAGAGGGGAATAAATTTGAGTGGTGGACAGAAACAACGGATACAGATTGCCCGTGCTTTGTATCAAGATGCTGATATATATCTATTCGATGATCCGTTTAGTGCTTTAGATGCTCATACAGGAACTCACCTGTTTAAGGTAACTCATTTTATTTTTTATCGTTTGCAGCATAGACTATAGGGATTACATTTCTTTACAAACATGACAATGACACCGACATTGAATGTAACCACATTTATCGGTGTCCTTGTCAAACACCGACACCGTCTTCAATATGAAGTTGGTGCTACTTTGGTTTTGATATGTGGCTCTTCTTACAGCATGTCCCTTGTGTTATTATTTTTGTAAATGAGCATTTTCATTTAATCCATATGGTAGGAATGCTTGTTGGGATTTTTAAGTACAAAGACCGTGATTTATGTCACGCATCAAGTAGAGTTCTTACCTGCTGCTGACCTTATCTTGGTATGAAATTCTTATATCATTAACTCAATAATATTTTTGTTATTTTATTTCCTACGAATCAAATTGGTTGATTGTTTGTAAGGTTATGAAAGATGGAGAAATAACTCAATGTGGAAAGTATAACGATCTACTCAACTCAGGCACCGATTTTATGGAACTGGTTGGTGCTCATAGAGAAGCATTGTCTGCACTTGATTCATCAAATGGAGATACAACAGTTAATGATAAAATAATTACATCACAAGAGTGTCTAGGTATCTCTCTTTCTCATGAAGTTGACAAAATAGTACAAAATGATGAAATAGACGACAAGTTTGAGGCAAAAGGCCAGCTTATTCAAGAAGAAGAAAGAGAGAAAGGTAAAGTTGGGTTTTCAGTGTATTGGAAATATATCACCATAGCATATGGAGGAGCTCTTATACCACTCATTTTGATAGCTGAAATCATGTTTCAACTTCTTCAAATTGGAAGCAACTATTGGATGGCTTCATCAACACCTATTTCAAAAGATGTAGAGCCAACTGTTGGAGGAAGTAAACTCCTAGTTGTATATGCAGCTTTGGCCTTAGGAAGTTCTTTATGTGTCCTAGCTAGAGCAACACTTGTTGTCACAGCTGGTTATAAGACTGCTACTCTACTCTTCAATAAAATGCATCTTTGCATTTTCCATGCTCCAATGTCATTTTTTGATGCCACTCCAAGTGGAAGAATCCTTAATAGGGTATGTGACAATGTGGATTTTACATTCTCTATATACTTTTTAGACTGAATATGTAATTAGATCCTTGAAATTGTATGCATCGGTCAAAATAGTTCCTCATTTTTGTGAATTGGTAAATATATTTCTGAAATTATAAAATGTCATTCAAAATAGTCTATATAAAATTCCGTGTTAGAGGCTATGAAGTGCCACGTTAAATGAACTCGTCATATTGTTACTTTTATCTCACATCATGTCTACTCATTAGAGACTCATTTTTGTATAAATTTTAAGTCATCTCACGGACAAATTTGCCAGTGATTACAATTTTGTATGGAATAATTATAAGAGAATTAGTCCCTGATAGAACTAAATTTCATAGGAAAATGAGTTTTTGGAGAGGTGGGATCAGCGTCGAGGGGTCACATATTCAGTAAAAGTTACTAGACAGACTATTTTGACTGACACTTAAAATTCCAAGAATGTATTTGCCAATTCGCAAAAAACAAGGACTGTTTTGACCGCTGCTTACAATTTTGAGAATCAAATTTCTTATTCTCTCATATTGTTTCTGAATTTTAGATGAATGAGTCTTAAATTATCTTTAATCATTGACCGAAGTAATTGTTGACAAATTTCATTTTCTTGTTCTTTTGAAGGCTTCTACTGACCAAAGTGCAGTGGATATAAACATTCCTTTTCAAACTGCATTAGTTGCTTGTTCTGTGATCCATCTTCTCGGAATTATAGCGGTGATGTGTCAAGTTGCATGGCAAGTTTTCATTGTCTTTGTTCCTATGATAGCAATCTGCATATGGTATCAGGTATTTCATATGCAACACATATTGTACTTGCCATACTTATTAACAATGTTATATGTTAAAAAATGGTATCTTACAAACTTATAATTGTGCAGAAATATTATATACCATCAGGCTGCGAACTATCTCGTTTAGTCGGAGTATGCAAAGCTCCTGTCATTCAACACTTAGCTGAAACAATTTCAGGTACATCAACTATCAGGAGCTTTGATCAGATGTCAAGATTTGAAGAAACAAATATGAAACTAATGGATGGATATTCACGCCCCAAATTCAATATTGCTGGTGCTATGGAATGGTTGTGTTTTCGATTAGATATGGTGGCTTCTATCACATTTGCCTTTTGCTTGGTAGTCTTGATAGTGGTTCCACAAGGAGTCATAAATTCAGGTAAGAAACTAGATTCCAATATCATTACCTGTCATAAGTACTATATATGTTTGTTTATGTATAACATAATAACCGCTCCCACTATTTGTTGTTTTCGAAGATGTTGCTGGTTTAGCTGTGACATATGGCCTTAATCTGAACATTATACAAGCATGGATGATATGGGAACTTAGCAACTTAGAGACCAAAATTATATCAGTAGAAAGAATACTTCAATATACTTCTATTCCTAGTGAGCCTCTTCTTGTTGTAGACGAAAACCGGCCACAAGCTTCTTGGCCATTATATGGCACGATTGATATTCACAGATTGCAGGTAGTGGGAGTTAATACATTTTTATCTTTTGTTCTGTTGTTGATTTACATAATCAGTACTAAGGTGTTTGTCTTTCATAGATTGAAGTTTTTGTGTATAGTATACAAGATATGTCATAGTTTGTGCTTGATTCTTGTGTCACCTTTGTATTTAACGAAGGTACGTTATGCTCCTCATATGCCGTTTGTTTTACGTGGCCTTACATGCACATTTGTTGGAGGACTGAAAACTGGAATTGTTGGGAGAACTGGAAGTGGTAAATCAACTCTCATACAAGCACTTTTTCGAATCGTTGAGCCTTCTTTTGGGAGAATTATGATTGATGGTATCAATATATCTTCCATCGGACTTCACGATTTGAGGTCAAGATTGAGCATTATTCCTCAGGATCCAACCATGTTTGAAGGCACTGTGAGGAATAATTTGGATCCATTGGAAGAATACACAGATGAACAAATTTGGGAGGTGGGTTAGTTTTATCTATTTCACGCACGCCCACACACTCACACACACTGCCATGATGCTCGATATTAAAAAAAGAATAATTGTCAAATGTGGCTTATGCAGCTGTGACCACGCCCATAAAAAATTGTGACATCGCATTACAGATTGCATTTACAAACCTTTTCCTAAAAAAAACTCTACATCGCATTAATATTCTTCAAAATAGAATTGCATTCGGTTTAATATTCTTTTATATAGGCACTAGATAAGTGTCAACTTGGAGACGAAGTTAGAAGAAAAGACGGACGGTTAGACTCAGCAGGTTTGTCTTTAAACATATGAAACATAAGTACATTAAATATAATCTTGGAATAAACCTATTGTTTATATCAAAATGGATGTTACAGTGAGTGAGAATGGTGAGAATTGGAGTATGGGTCAGAGGCAATTGGTCTGTCTTAGTAGGGTGCTGCTCAAGAAAAGTAAAGTCTTAGTACTAGATGAAGCTACTGCATCAGTCGACACAGCTACCGATAATTTTATACAGCAAACTCTTAGGCAACATTTCTCCGATTGCACAGTAATTACAATTGCACATAGAATAACTTCTGTTATTGACAGCGATATGGTTCTTCTACTTAATCAAGGTGAGAAAATATGTTGTATTACAATTACATTCTTCATTGAACTTGAAATTTATTTGTTATGCACTTTTTGATATTATTTCATTGGAAACAAATGCAGGACTAATTGAAGAGTATGATTCTCCAACAAGATTGCTAGAGGACAAGTTTTCATCTTTTGCTCAACTTGTTGCTGAGTATACCACAAGGTCCAACTTCAGACTATGATATGTCAGTACCTTGTTTAATGATAACATGTGTGCTATATGTTCTCTGCACCAATCAATTCAAAACAAGTTCTCATTATACAGCATTTCAAAAATAGTAGACAATTATAATCAATCAAAGTAGCTCTTCAAGGAGTAAGTGTAGATTAAAATATAACAATAACAATAAACCATACAGAAGAAGATAAGTAAATGTACCCATAAAGTTGACTTGTGATTTTGAATTAGAGTGAGCGGGAATGGTGTACAAGGATTTCTTTTTACGCATGTCCGAAATGTGACAAGTGTTATCTTCACCACCGGTGGCTAAATGATATTATCCATTAGGAGAAAAACTGCCAAGAACCGGTTTGACATGATTTTCTAGTGCAAGAACACTTCTCCCAGTACAAAGATCCCACACACGAACAATAGCATCCAATTCCACAAGACGCAGCTAATGATCCATCATGATGAAAAGCCAAACCATATACACTTCTACTATGGCCTTCTTGAATAAGCAACTCCTCTCCTTTTTCAACGTCCCATAATCTCCACATGTCTTGTCACAGCTAGCAGTGCCTAAGTATTTCCCTGATGGATGGAAAGCAATGCGTGCAACACGATCAAGATGACCCTCAAATGTTCTCAAAAGAGATCCTTGATCATTCGAATACTTTGCTGTCCTCTGGTCAGCAGACCGGAGAATAAGCAACATGGGTAGCAAGCACGACCAGTGTGCCCCTTCAAGGTAGAAACATTTTTTGTAGTAGGCATGTTCCATAACTTAGAGAACAGGTAGCAGTCCTTTTTCCATCCCGGGAGAATGAGCAACCAGTAAGTGTCGGAACATCTCCGATTTCACCGAATTCAAGATTCAAATTCCTTGCCTGCTTCAATGTCAAATCCATCTCTGCATCCTCATTTTCATCCGGATCATCTCTTCTTCTTTGGGCACGTCGAACACGCATTGCGGCCCTTACTAAAGAATATTTAGCAATATCAATCCTTGCATTGAG
This sequence comes from Trifolium fragiferum, assembly GCA_954870985.1. Classification (NCBI taxonomy): domain Eukaryota; kingdom Viridiplantae; phylum Streptophyta; class Magnoliopsida; order Fabales; family Fabaceae; genus Trifolium; species Trifolium fragiferum. The sequence continues at coordinate 9,752,744 of OX940794.1, forward strand.
GAGAGACTTTGACACTTCAGTTCGAAAAGGATACTGCTGATCATCCTCAATCTTGTCTTTTGGAGCAGTAGTAACTATGTATATTTGACTTTGAGGGGAGAAAAATCCATCCTCGCAATAAGAACATCAGAGTATGTGTAGCTGATTTATGGGACAGAGACAGAGTGAGTATTACATCGACACATACTCATGCGTCAAAAAAAAAAAACTCATAATCACGCGTCAACAACAGAAAAAAATTTAGATTTGTCTACTCACCCTAAAAAAATTGGTTACACTCTAAGATGACCAAAATATTCTTTAAATAAATTAAATTTTCATTGCATCTAAAACTCTTGCGCGCGTTTCTTGCTTCAATTCATCTATGCCGTTAACTTTGTAAACTTAGTTTACATAACCTTACGTGTAAACTCGGTTTACAACGCTTATGTAAACTAAGTTTACGTAACTTACATAGACATATGTAAACTCAATTTACGTAACCTTTTACTTTGTACGTAAATTACAATTAACGTAAACCCCTCAATATACGTGTAAACTCAATTTACATACGATTGTGTAAACTGAATTTAGACATTTTAAACTATGCAATCCTACAAGAAAACATAAACAGAAAATGCCATAGAATTGAATGATTATAAATTGTAACATATGCAGTAAAATCTTAATAAAATACTATCAAATTCAATTTTTAATTGAAATTAATGAGAAACAATTGGGATTGCGAGAGAGTGCATTAATGGAGTTTATGAGACAGAACGGTGAAACATAAACATTAAAAATAGAACGAAAAATGAAAATTGTACAAAGAAGAGCAGTTTTGATATTAATGATTAAATTTTTATCAAATTTGGGTGTAACTAGAAGTTTTTAGGATGTGAGTAAAAAAAATAAAAACTTATAATCAGAAAAAGAAATTATTAATTAAAATACAAAGATATAAACTTATGTTTAAGACGTGATGTAGTTGTTCCATAAGTCCTAACTTAATTGGCAAAAATTTGCCGAAATTACAAGACATGAAAGTCATGACCGGAGTTCGAACCCCGACTCTCTCACTTGTGTGAGAATTTCTCATATTTACTTTGTCAATCCTTTTATGGAAAAAAAAAAGACGTGATGCAGTTGAGCTCTATGAGAAAAGTCTAAATTGAAATCATTACCTTTTCCATCTTTTCTTCATTATCTTTTTTACAAGAGACCCGACTCATGCATCTCACTTTACTGATTGTGATCAATCACAGAACTCCAACTTTAGAGTAAAGTCAACAAGTCAACCATTACTCTCCAACTTGTTTCCTTTCCTCCATGGTTCTACCTTCCAACTCATTTTCTCATTCACAATCATGATTTCCTGTAATACAAACTAAAACTGTTTTAGGGTCTTTGGATTGATTTATATAAGTTTATCTACTGATATAAAGTTTGTGCAAAAAATAATAAAAATTTAATAAACTTTTCTCGTTTTATTTTCATAAGTTTTTCAATATAACTTATGAGAAAAAACTTTAAAAAAAAATATAAAAAAGCTTTATTTTATTTTTTTAATAGAAATAGCTTATGTAAACTTGTGCATAAGTGTTTAAAATTTATTATGATAAGCATTTATATATAAGCTATTTATTCAAACATTACTTTTTTTACAAGTGTTCACTGTCATGATTTATCATTGATTAGTTTATCTTTTCTTTTTTAAGAAACTAAACTAGTTCATTCAAATTGGCATCAGAGAAAATCGAACTAAGTTCTTAAGAAGGAACGCACTATTAGTGCAACTACCGGACACATAAGGTGAATTCTCATTTGTGTGTATGGATAAGAACTTTTGACCACTTGCTTAAGGTATCAAAGACTCTCACCACTCAGGCCAATACACAAAGGTAATTACTTGTGTCTAATCTTGTATTATGCTTACAAAGCAACTTTCCATGGTATGAAATTAATGGGTCAAAAGAACTTATCAAAATTTTGGATTTGGCTACTAAAATAGTTGCTTTGTATGTGTTTGTTAAAATGTTAGAAAGAAGAGTGTACACTACAGGAACTGAGTTTCAAAATGATTCTTTAGAATTTTGTGGGGAAAGTATGTTTTCTTGATAATAACATATTGTTTCTGGGAAAGTAGGATTTCAAAGTGTTAAAAGACTCGAGTTCAAACTCCGGTGAAATAGAAAATACTAACATAACAACTAATATACTAACATTTTCCTATCCAAAAAAATTACAGGTCTCTTATTTGTTATGTTCGATGCTATATTAACAATATGACTAAACTTGCCCCTCTTGAAGAGTCTCTTTTGAATGGTGAAGTTAGTGTATGCAACAACAATTCTGATTACAAAAACACACTAAAAACCTGTTATTCAAATGCTGGATTTTTCAGCATTCTTACTTTCTCATGGATGAGTCCACTAATAACTTTAGGCAGTAAAAAGACTTTAGACCATGAAGACCTTCCACTTCTTTCTACCAATGACAGTGCTTATGGAACTTTTTCAACTTTTAAAAACAAGCTTGAGTTGCAGTGTGGTAATGTTAGGAATTTGACTGCTATAAACCTCGCCAAGGTGTTGTTCTTTGCGACTTGGCAAGGGATTCTTGTATCTGGCCTTTTTGCATTGTTGTTCACATGTTCTTCTTATGTTGGACCTTACCTTATAGACAATCTTGTTCAATACCTCAATGATGAAAACAAGGTTAAAAATGATGGCTATATTTTGGCTATGACGTTTGTTGTGGCGAAGCTTGTCGAGTGTCTTTCACAGAGGCACTGGATGTTTAAGTTCCAACAGGTTGGTGTTAGGATGCAATCAATGTTGGTGTCAATGATCTATGCTAAAGGTTTGACCCTTTCAAGTCAATCAAAAGAGCAACATAGCAGTGGCAAAATTATCAACTTATTGACTGTTGATGCTGCAAGAATAGGCGAATTTTGTTGGTACATGCATGATCCATGGATGGCTGTTTTACAAGTTTCTTTGGCTTTGTTTATTCTTCATAGAAGTGTAGGGGTTGCTTCAGTAGCTGCTTTTGCCGCTACCGTAGTTGTGATGTTGCTAAACCATCCTATCGCATCAATGCAAGAGAAATTCCAAGGTAAGTTAATGGAGTTCAAAGATAAAAGAATGAAGGCGACGTCTGAGATTCTAATGAACATGAGGATTCTTAAATTGCAAGCGTGGGAGATGAAGTTCTTATCAAAGATCATTCAGGTTAGGAAGTTAGAGGAGTTATGGCTAAAGAAATTTCTTGTTGGTTCTGCAATTGTTAGATTTCTGTTTTTTAATGCGCCAACGTTTGTTGCTGTCGTCACTTTTGGTTCTTGTGTTCTTCTAGGCATCCCACTTGAATCAGGAAAGATCTTAACTGCTCTTGCAACATTCCGAATTCTTCAAATGCCTATATATAATCTTCCTGACACAATTTCAATGATTGCACAAACCAAAGTTTCTCTAGATAGGATTGTAGCGTTTCTTCGTCTAGATGATTTGCAAACTGATGTAGTGGAGAAGCTTCCACGAGGTAGTTCTGATATAGCAATTGAAATAGAAAATGGAAATTTCACTTGGGATTTATCTTCTGTGAATACAACATTGAAAAACATAAATCTTAGATTTTTTCATGGCATGAGAGTTGCTGTATGTGGTATTGTTGGATCAGGAAAATCTAGTTTACTTTCTTGTATAATAGGGGAAATACCAAAGCTATCTGGAACCTTGAAGGTGTGTGGAACAAAGGCTTATGTTCCTCAATCGCCATGGATACAGAGTGGGAAGATAGAAGAGAATATATTATTTGGTAGCGAAATGGATAGTGAAAAGTATGAGAGGGTGCTAGAAGCATGTTCATTGAAGAAAGACTTGGAGGTTTTACCATTTGGTGATCAGACCATTATTGGGGAGAAGGGAATCAATTTGAGTGGTGGACAGAAGCAAAGAGTACAAATAGCTCGTGCTCTGTATCAAGATGCTGATATATATCTGCTAGACGATCCGTTTAGTGCTGTTGATGCTCATACAGGATCCCATCTCTTTAAGGTACTATATTAAAAACTCTACTGTTGTAGAGCAAGTTTTTAATTTTTCATGACAAGTTCTGATTATTTTTCCTGATGTTTCAAAAATATTGAAAAAATCTTCTGATGTTGCCACATCTGCCGTGTTCCTATTTAAATGTAAAACTTAACCGATGGATCATGGATTGAGTTTAGATGTCTCCAGATTGAAATTGAATATTAAAATAGTTTCATAGTATTTTTTATTTCTTACTTCTATATAAATTCTAGTAGTATATTATGCACATGGATACAGTTATAACAACAAAGGGTTTGGATTGTTCTTATTTCGGTTAAAGAGTAATGTTGTAAGTTGAACCGTAGTATTTTAATACAAGTTTTAACCATAAATCCTAAGCTTGAAATCTTAATACAATGGAACCCCAACCACTTTGCACTCGGAAACATAGGCAAAATTGGCCAAATTCCGTTACTATTCTTTTAAACTAAGGATGCTATACAGCTCCTGAGAATTATGCATTTGGATGGAAAGGCTTTTATCTAACTCAACATTTACTATTATACTGTTTCAGGAGTGTTTGCTTGGCCTTTTGAAAACAAAAACTGTGATATACATAACACATCAAGTAGAGTTCTTACCTGATGCTGATCTGATACTTGTGAGTAATTTTTATATTTCATCACGCTCATGAATTCAAAGTTTCATACATTATATCTTAGTTTTGTTAGTACTTTTCACTTTCTTACAATTCATTTAGGTCATGAAAGAAGGAAGGATAACACAATCAGGAAAATACAATGACATTCTTACATCGGGAACCGATTTTATGGAACTTGTGGGAGCACATAGAGCAGCGTTGTCTTCAGCTAAGTCCTTAGAGAGAAGGAATACATTTAAAGAATCTAGTATTACCGGGGAAGACAAAGGTTTATTAAGTGATTTTGAACTTGAGCAAGAAGGGGAAAACATAGATGATCAAAAAGGAAAGTTAGACGACACAGTTGAGCCGAAAGGACAACTTGTTGAAGACGAAGAACGAGAAAAGGGTACAATTGGGTTTAAAGTGTTCTGGAAATACATCACAACAGCTTATGGAGGAGCTCTTGTACCTTTAATATTTCTTTCACAGATACTCACTGTGGTTTTACAGATTGCAAGCAATTATTGGATGGCTTTGGCAACTCCTGTTTCAGCAACTGCACAACCTGATATTGGAAGCCTCACTCTTATGGTTGTTTATGTTTCTTTGGCAATTGGAAGTTCCTTTGGCACCCTTGCCAGAGCAATTCTTGCTGTAATAGCTGGATACAAGACTGCCATAATGCTCTTCAATCAAATGCATTTGAGCTTTATTCGAGCACCAATGTTGTTTTTTGATGCCACTCCAAGTGGAAGAATTCTTAATAGAGTAAGTAATTACATGTTTATAATTCTTGGTTGCAGTAATTTCATGATGAAATTACTTATATCGACCATCTGATTTAAATCCATGGTCGAAATTGTTTTTAAAAGGATTAAATGAATCTTAGCGATCTGATCTCAAACCAATGGCCGAGACTGAGATTGATTACTGCGTTAAATTGTGACAGTTTGATTCTCTATAGTCTTATTTAATGAAATTTATCGTCTAAATTTTGGTTTTACTTTGTTGTTATAGGCTTCAACAGACCAAAGTGCAATAGATATGACCATTCCAAATCTAGCATGGGGATTTACCTACAATCTCGTTCAGGTCTTAGGAAATGTTGCTGTTATGTCCCAAGCTGCATGGCAGGTGTTTATAGTATTGATTCCTGTAATGGCAACCTGCATATGGTACCAGGTACTCTCTCCGTGTCATATTAAGTTTCGTATAAGTTTATGCACACTTCTTATTAAAATCATTGAGTGTGCTAATTTTTATGATAAAATTAGTTTAATTTACTAATGTAATTTGTTAACATAACAGTTAATTGAGCAGTTAATTGTGGTAAGATAAAATAAACATCGCTATATTTGTGGGAAAAGGTAACTTGTGTTTTACTGGTTATCTAATGTGACATGTACATGTTCCATCCGTGACACTTAATATGAGACGTCTAACATATCATTCCACACCATTCAAGTTATAAGTCATGTCATCAAATGTGTTTGACTTTAAATTTCAATCTTGCTTTTCATTATTTAATGTATGATATTACTCTCATTTATCGAATATTTAAATGCACTTACTTAAAGAGAAAAACATGAAGAGTCTGCTATTTTTTGTATGCTAACTTTCTAAGTAACAAAGTGCTTCTTTATATGCAGCGATACTACTCTGCATCAGCACGTGAATTGGCACGATTAACTGGTATATGCCAAGCTCCAGTTATACAACATTTTTCTGAAACGATTTCTGGATCAACAACGATAAGAAGTTTTGAGCAAGAATCAAGATTTAATGAAATGAATATTAAATTGATAGACAAATATTCTCAACCTAAACTATACAGTGCTAGTGCAATGGAATGGCTGAGTTTCAGATTGGATCTTTTGTCCACTACAGTATTTGCCTTCTGCTTGGTTTTCTTGGTATCTTTTCCAAGTTCAATATCTGATCCAAGTGAGTATTTCAATTACAATTTTAATCCACATAAATTTACTATTCATACTCACTCATCATGGCATTAGACTTATAACTTCATTCTTTTCCTGCTTCAATTTTGTTTTTGTGAAGGCATTGCGGGATTGGCAGTGACATATGGGATTAGTCTAAATTCTGCACAATTTAGTTTAATTTCGATTCTTTGCAATTTGGAAAACAAAATTATATCTGTCGAAAGAATACTTCAGTACACCTCCATCCCAAGTGAAGCACCTCTTGTTATCAAAGACAATCAGCCAGATCATTCTTGGCCATCATTTGGAGAGGTTCTTATCCAAGATTTACAGGTATTCCTACTTCTTTCAATCACAATTTACCTCATATAAAACCTTCTGTTGGATTGAAAGGTATGATCATATAGATTACATATGTAAAATTTTGCACTAATATAATTTTTGAACAAACTATCCATTTAGTTTCTAAAGTAAAGAAAAATAATAAGTAGTCCCTAATGAATATAATATTCATCAATATAGTCCCTACACTTTATGAAAATCCCTCATGTTAGTCCCTAAGATCTTAATATTAGGGGCTAAATTGAAAAGATAGTGATACTTAGGATCTAAATTTATGGTTTATTCATAAAATTATTTAATATTTCATTGAGATATGTCAAGACTAATATCATGTTAACTTTACGTGAAAATGAGAATCATTAGGCTATAAACTTGCTTTTGATTAAAATTTGAGATTGACACAAGTAATTAATATGATAAATAGTTGTTATGAAATGGTTGGATCAACAATTTTTACATTCTTGTAAACAATGTTTCATTTGGTATATGCATATTTACTTACAAGTCTATCATGGTATTTTAAATTGTATATGTACTTAAATAAGTCATTGTGTGAAACAGGTTCAGTATGCTCCTCACTTGCCTCTTGTTTTACGCGGACTTACTTGCACTTTTACTGCTGGAGCAAAGACTGGAATTGTTGGAAGAACTGGAAGTGGAAAAACTACACTAGTACAAGCACTTTTCAGACTTGTTGAACCTGTAGCTGGACAAATATTGATAGATAACATCAACATCTCATTGATTGGTATTCATGATTTAAGGTCCAGACTAAGCATAATTCCTCAGGATCCAACAATGTTTGAAGGGACCGTAAGAAGCAACCTGGACCCGCTCGAAGAGTTCACAGATGAACAGATTTGGGAGGTAAATTGGTTTTGCGACAATATGAATAACTGATATCCCTTTAGTCCAAGATATGCAAATTATTATATTTTGAGAAATATTTTAGGCTCTAGATATGTGTCAACTTGGAGATGAAGTTAGAAGAAAAGAAGGAAAGCTTGATTCCACAGGTTTGACTTCTAAAAACTTTAAGCATATATATTCCATATGAAGCTACGGTTTCATATTGGATATAAAAATTTGTGAAATTGGAAAATCTCGTCTTTTAAGGGTCGTGTTTATGGGTTAAGTTTCATTAGTGATGATTTTGTCAATTAAGTTTTTTCATTATTTACTTTTCTTGGGGTTATTAATTTATGGTGATGGAATGAGTTTGAAGTTTAGATTAAGTTGATAAAAAAATCGGGGTGGAGGTGCGTTGAAGAGCTACTTAGGTGAGGAAGACAAACACTGCGTGAAGAAATAGAAAAGAAAATTAGGTGCAAGAAACCAAGAAGTGCATCTGCATCATACAATTTGGTAGGAATACTTGATCATAGGTTAACAAATAGAGTCCACCATAGACTATGTAAGGCACTTATCCACCATAGTCTTCACTTATAAAAAGGTAACCTACTATTGGAAGTCAAATACAGGGACCATAGGTGGACCCTTAAAATTGGGGACCATATTAGAGGTTTCCTAACTTTTTTATTCTAATTTTACTTCCATATAAACACTCTGTATATCACTTTCAAGTCATTATGTTTCACTATTTGTTAATGACAGTGGTTAATATTCCAATGATTAATAAGGATAAATAGTAAAACTGTTACACTCGTTAACTTATTTATTACTTCCCCTAATCATTGTGGAAAAATTTTAAATTTTACTTAATAAGGGATGGTAGAAGTTTTATAGCAAGTATAAGAAAACAATTTTATGCAATTTAGCATCACATCCATTGCGAATTCTGCAGTTACTGAGAATGGAGAAAACTGGAGCATGGGTCAAAGGCAATTGGTATGCCTCGGCCGTGTTCTACTTAAGAAAAGCAAGATCTTGGTGCTTGATGAAGCTACTGCATCAGTTGATACAGCTACAGATAATATTATTCAGCAGACAATTAAGCAACATTTCTCTGATTGCACAGTCATTACCATTGCTCATAGAATAACTTCGATCCTCGATAGTGACATGGTTCTGTTTCTAAGCGAAGGCAAGAACTTGATGTTATATCTTCTTCATTATTTCTCTATTTTTTACTCAAATAAATGTGAACATGATTTTTCTTCATATTGATCATTTAGGTCTTATTGAAGAATATGATTCACCAAAAAAGCTGCTTAAGGACAAATCTTCATCTCTTGCTCAACTAGTTGCAGAATACACAAGGAGGTCAAACACTGGTTTTGGAAGTTGAGACTTCAAACTTAAAGAAATTAAATTAGAATAGAAGTTATAACATGTAATAAGGTATAAAATTTAAGAATAATGTGGTTTACATCTGTAACTTGTGAGTATTTCTGAAGCTTATATGTTTTGTAATAGAGAGAGAACATTTACTTTAATTATTATCATTTATAAGTGTATTGTAAATTGGTAGTAAGAACAAAGATTGAAATTTTCTCATTGTTGTAAAGTCTGTTTGAATTTAAAGAAAGGGAGTAAAGAATTAATTATGTTTAGTATAAATGGTTTACTTGTCAAAGGAAGGTCTAATAAAGTTAAATTAAATCTAGCAGTAAACAAGTGGTTAAGTGGTCAACGTCATCAACATATTTCCCAAAGACCCCACTTAATTGTGATCACAGAACAGAATTCAACATATCTTTACCAAAGACCCCACTTATATGTCTTACTCAGTTAATTGTGATCACATGTCAGAACTCTTGCTTTAGAGTAAAGTCAACAAGTCAATCATCACTCTCCAACTGGTTTCTCTATTCAAGGTAAGCTCTTCCTCTCTCTCAGTACTATTCCACAACTATTCACCTTGGAACTGATTATCTCCTTCAATCCATTTTCACACGTAGGATATATTCTTCACCTGCTGGTTGTGTCATGGGTATGTATATGAGTAAGTTCTCTTACACCGAATAGAAAAAAAAAATGAAATAAATGGTTCCATAATCCTTGTTTCTAGTACTACAAACTCAAACTATTATTTATGTTTTGACCTATATTATAGGTCTGAATTATTTACATCATATATTAATATTTGTCAGTGGTTGGACACACAAGGTGGATTCTCCTGTATGGAATTTTCCATACATAAAAGCTAGGATTCGGACTTCTGCCTAGTTATTAAAAAGGTATATGTCTCTTACCTTGTCGTGTGCTTACTAAACTACGCTTCATGGTATGAGGATAATGGTTCAAAGGAGCTTATCACAATTTTGGGTTTGGTTACTAAAATAGTTATTCTGTATGTGTTTATTTAAATATTAGAAAAAATAGTGTATAGGAGTTTCCCATGTTTCTTGAGAATTTTGTGTATTCATGTTGCCTTGATTACTGACTTTGTAATCAATGGAAAGAATGTTTTTTTGCCGATAACATATTGTTTTTGATAGGGGGTTGGGTAGCTCAACTAGTTTAAATTGGAGTTAAAATACTCGGGTACAAAATATGAACAACTAATATGAATACTATTTCCTATCCAAATAAATTTAGTTTCTGATAACGGCTCCTCTTTTACAGGTCTCTTTCTTTGTTATGTTGGATGTTCTGTTAGCAATATGACTAAACTTGGCCCTCTTGAAGAGTCCCTTTTGAATGGTGAAGTTAGTGTACGCAACAACAATTCTGATTCAAATAACACACTAAAAACCTGTTATTCAAATGCTGGATTTTTCAGCATTCTTACTTTCTCATGGATGAGTCCACTAATAACCTTAGGCAGTAAAAAGACTTTAGACCGTGAAGACCTTCCACTGCTTTCTACCAATGACAGTGCCTATGGAACTTTTTCAACTTTTAAAAAAAAGCTGGAGTTGGAGTGTCGTAATGTTAGGAATTTGACCACAATTAACCTCACAAAGGTGTTGTTCTTCTCAACTTGGCAAGGGATTCTTCTATCTGGCTTTTTTGCAATCGTGTTCACATGTGCTTCTTATGTTGGACCCTACCTTATAGAAAATTTTGTTCAATACCTCAATGATGAAAACAAGGCTAAAAATGAAGGCTATATTTTGGCTATGACGTTTGTTGCAGCAAATCTTGTCGACTCTCTTTTTAGGAAGCACTATGTGTTTAAGACCCAACAAGTTGGTGTTCGGATGCAATCAATGTTGGTATCAATGATCTATACTAAAGGTTTGACTCTTTCGTGTCAATCGAAAGCAGAACACAGCAGCGGCAAAATCATCAATTTATTGACGGTTGATGCTGAAAGGATAGGTGAATGTTGGTCGTACATACATTGTATATGGATGACTGTTCTTCAAGTTTCTTTGGCTTTGTTTATTCTTCATAGAAGTGTAGGGGTTGCATCAGTAGCTGCTTTTGTCACCACCGTAGCTGTGATGTTGCTAAACCTTCCTGTGGCATCATTGCAAGAGAGGTTCCAAGGTAAGTTAATGGAATTCAAAGATAAAAGAATGAAGGCAACATCTGAGATTCTAATGAACATGAGGATTCTTAAACTTCAAACATGGGAGATGAAATTCTTATCAAAGATTATTCAGATTAGGAAGTTAGAGGAGACTTGGCTAAAGAAATTTCTTGTTGTTACAGCAATTGCTAAATTTATCTTCTTTAATGCCCCAACATTTATTGCTGTGGTTACTTTTGGTACTTGTGCTCTTATAGGCATTCCACTTGAATCAGGAAAGATCTTATCTGCACTTGCAACATTCAGAATTCTTCAAATGCCAATTTTTATACTTCCAGAAACAATTTCAGTTATTGCAGAAACCAAGGTTTCACTAGATAGGATTGCAGCATTTCTTCGTCTAGATGATTTGCAGGCTGATGTAGTGGAGAAACTTCAACGCAGTAGTTCTGATATAGCAATTGAAATAGAAGACGGAAATTTCACTTGGGATTTGTTGTCTGTCAATACAACGTTGAAAAACATAAATCTTAGAGTTTTTCATGGAATGAGGGTTGCTGTTTGTGGTACCGTTGGATCAGGAAAGTCTAGTTTACTTACTTGTATAATAGGGGAAATGCCAAAGTTATCTGGAACCTTGAAGGTGTGTGGAACAAAGGCTTATGTTGCTCAATCGCCGTGGATACAGAGTGGGAAGATAGAAGAAAATATACTCTTTGGTAGAGAAATGGATAGGGAAAAGTATGAGAGGGTGCTAGAAGCATGTTCATTGAAGAAAGACTTAGAGGTTTTACCATTTGGTGATCAGACAATTATTGGAGAGAAGGGGATAAATTTGAGTGGTGGACAGAAGCAAAGAGTACAAATAGCTCGTGCTCTGTACCAAGATGCTGATATATATCTGCTCGATGATCCCTTTAGTGCTGTTGATGCTCATACAGGATCCCATCTCTTTAAAGTACTATTTTCTAAACTCTACGGTTTTCTGTACAATCTGTTGTTGTCTTTTTCATGATAAAGTAATTTGAGAATGCTAATTTTCATGGAATTTTTTGCTTCTGCTCTCGATGCCAAATCAGTATTATATATTGCACAAAGATATTGTTGGGTATGACTCACAGTTTATTCATAAGGGGGCAGGTAGCTCGAGCAGTTCAAGGTATTCTTGTAAACTGGACTGTGATAGTTAAACACAAGTTGTACGCTTTAAACCCTAAGCTTAAATAAAAGAAAGGTGCTGCAGCTGCTGCTGTAGTTGGAACACTGAACTCGGAGATCAAACCTCGTGTGTTCTTTCTGTTTGATTTTTGTTTTCTACTTTTAACCAGGGTTTTTGTTCTAACAGATACAGTTTTAACATTATTACATCATGGATTTGGATTGTTCTTATTGCAGTGATATATGAGATACTTAAATCTTCAAACATAATTTCACTAGTTTGAAAAGGTTGTTGTCTAACAGTACATTTAAAACTCATGTTTCAGGAGTGTTTGCTTGACCTATTGAAAACAAAAACTGTGATATACATAACACATCAAGTAGAGTTCTTACCTGATGCTGATCTGATACTCGTGAGTGATTTATATATTTCACGATGCTCATGAGTTCAAAGTTTCAAACATTGTAGATTTAATGTTTTATTAGTACTTTTTTCTTTCTTACAATTCATATTAGGTCATGAAAGACGGAAGGATAACTCAATCAGGAAAATACAGTGACATTCTTACGTCGGGAACAGATTTTATGGAACTTTTAGGAGCACATAGAGCAGCATTGTCTTCAGTGAAGTTCTTAGAGAGAAGGAATACATTTAAAGAATCAAGTATTACCGGGGAAGACACAGGTTTATTAAGTGATTTTGAACTTGAGCAAGAAGTGGAAAACATAGATGACCGGAACGGCAAGTTAGATGACACAGTTGAGCCGAAAGGCCAACTTGTTCAAGATGAAGAACGGGAAAAGGGTATAATTGGACTTAAAGTGTTCTGGACATACATCACAATAGCTTATGTAGGAGCTCTTGTACCTTTTATATTAATTTCACAGATACTCACTGTGGTTTTACAGATCGCAAGCAATTATTGGATGGCATTGGCAACTCCTGTTTCAGAAACTGCAGAACCTGATATTGGAAGCCTTACTCTTATGGTTGTCTATGTTTCTTTAGCAATTGGAAGTTCCTTTGCCACCCTTGCCAGAACAATGCTTGCAGTGATATCTGGATACAAGACTGCCACCTTGCTCTTCAATCAAATGCATTTCAGCTTTATTCGAGCACCCATGTCTTTTTTTGATTCAACACCAAGTGGAAGAATTCTTAATAGAGTATGTCAGAACGTGTTGATGAATCTTCACGGTGTTTTTTTAGGCTTAATTGCAGTTTTAATCCTCTATTTTCACTATTTTGTAGAATTGGTCCTCCTATTTTAAAATTTGACAGTTTTTGTCCCTTAATCAAGCATTTGGTCTATGTTAGAATTAAGAAAATATGTCTAGTTCCTAGATTATCTATGTGGAGTTCCTAGATTATTTGTTAGACTTCCTAGTGTTGTACAACTTACTAGGTAGTGCTTATTAATTACTATTCAATGTATTTGTTACATCATATCAATATAAATACAACTAGTGTGCTCTCCTTATAGACACACAGAATTCACATATATTTTCTATATTTTTCTATTTCTATAGTCTAAAATATGGCGATACATCATGTTTTAAATTAAATTTATAAATTAAAATTTTAACAATTTCATCAATGTTGGTATTTGCTTATTGTCATATCATCTACCATGTTGTTTAAAATATATCAGTTCATCAATTTTTAGACAAAATATGTGATGGAGGGACTAAAAATATCAAATTTTAAAATAGGGGGACCAATTTGTAAAATGGTGAAAATAGGGGACCAAAACTGCAATTAAGCCTTTTTTAAAAGACATGTGTTTACCTTATCATGGTAGAAACATATTTACTTCAATAATTGCATGGTGTAGTTTTTTTTTTGGTACAAATTGCATGACGTAGTTAATGATTTCGACTGTGTGAATCAATGTTCATGATTGCTTAAAATTGATTTGGTGAACATTTATTTGAGATGTCTGATCTCAAATAAATGATCGCTATTTATTACTGAGTCAAACTGCATAGTATTATTATTGCATGCAAACTAAATCCCATAATGGCTTAGTACATCACTTTTGACAGTTCATTTTCTCTATAAAATAATTTAATTTTTTTTCCTTCCAAATTAGCGTATTGAATGTAATTGTTTGTCGATGTCTAAGTTTTAATTTTACTCTTTTGTTGCAGGCTTCAACAGACCAAAGTGCAATAGATAAGAGCATTTCAAGTTTAGCATGGGCATTTACCTACCGTGTGGTTCAGCTCGTTGGAAATGTTGCCGTGATGTCTCAAGCTGCATGGCAGGTGATTATAGTATTGATTCCTGTCATGGCAGCTAGTATATGGTACCAGGTATTCTCCCCATGTCATATTAAGTGTCGTTTACGGTTACGTGCACTTCTCAATAAGATCAACGACTGTATTAATTTTTAAGATAAAATTAGCTTTATTTACAAATGTACCTTTGTTAATGTTAAAGAAGTTTCACATCGCTAGCGAGAATGCCTGAACAAGTGTTTATAAGTAAGAGATAAGTAATGAGATAAGTAATCCTCACCTTACAAGCCGGTTTTGTGAGGATGAGTTATGCCCAACTCTAAATTCTAAGAGTTAACATAGTAGTTTGTGGGAAAAGTAATGAGATAAGTAATGCACGTTTTATTGGTAATCTTAAATGACAAATAATGAGACAACTAAATGTTCCAAACGGGATACTTAATACGAAACGTCTAACATATCATTCCACAACATTCAAGTTAAATATCATATTATCTCTTAGAATTGAGAGTTGGGCCTAACTCAACCCTACAAAACCGGCTTGTAAGGTGAGGATTGCCCTCACTTATACACACATATTCAGGTCATCTCGCAACCAATGTGGGACTTCTTTAATGTTATCAAATGTGTTTGACTTTAAATGTATCATTCCACAACATTCAAGTTAAATATCATATTATCTCTTAGAATTGAGAGTTGGGTCTAACTCAACCCTACAAAACCGGCTTGTAAGGTGAGGATTGCCCTCACTTATACACACATATTCAGGTCATCTCGCAACCAATGTGGGACTTCTTTAATGTTATCAAATGTGTTTGACTTTAAATGTATCAAGTTACTCTCATTGATTAAATATTTAAATGCACTTAAATAACAAATAATGAGACAACTAAATGTTCCAAACGGGATACTTAATACGAAACGTCTAACATATCATTCCACAACATTCAAGTTAAATATCATATTATCTCTTAGAATTGAGAGTTGGGCTTAACTCAACCCTACAAAACCAGCTTGTAAGGTGAGGATTGCCCTCACTTATACACACATATTCAGGTCATCTCGCAACCAATGTGGGACTTCTGTAATGTTATCAAATGTGTTTGACTTTAAATGTATCAAGTTACTCTCATTGTTTAAATATTTAAATGCACTTAAAAAGAAAAAGAAAAATTTGTTTGATATTATTGTGCAAACAATAGCATTATGTACTCTAATTTGCTATGTAACCAAGGTCTGATTTATATGCAGCGGTACTACTCTGCATCAGCACGTGAATTGGCGCGATTCACTGGTATATGCCAAGCTCCAGTTATACAACATTTTTCCGAAACAATTTCTGGATCAACAACCATAAGAAGTTTTGAGCAAGAATCAAGATTTAATGAAATGAATATGCAATTGATAGACAAATATTCGCAACCTAATTTATACAGTGGTAGTGCAAAGGAATGGCTGAGTTTAAGATTGGATCTTTTATCCATTACAGTATTTGCATCCTGCTTGGTTTTCTTGGTATCTTTTCCAAGTTCAATAACTAATGCTAGTGAGTATTTCAATGTTAACTTGCCTACATTAACTAGTCATACTCACTCATCGTCGCGTCATTAGGCATAAAATTCATTTCTTACCAGGTATTGCAGGATTGGCTGTGACATACGGTATTAACCTAAGTGATATACAATCTGGGTTAATTGAATGTTTTAGCCAATTGGAGAACAAAATTATATCTGTAGAAAGAATACTTCAGTACACTTCCATCCCAAGTGAAGCACCTCTTGTAATAAAAGACAACCGACCAGATCGTTCTTGGCCGTCATTCGGAGAGGTTCATATTCAGGATTTACAGGTACTACAGCGTTCAATAACAATTTACCTCTATGAAGACCTACTGTTGGATGAAATTTACCATCATACAGATTATATTATATAAAATCTAATTTAAAATTGTTTAATGCCATCAAAATATGTCAAGATTAATATCATAGACGGAAATTACATGAAAATGAATCATTAGGTTATAAACTTTTACATTTTATGAGATTTGATACAAGTGATTAATATGATATATAGTTATTAGTTATTATATAATGGTTGGATCAACCACTTTAAACATTGTAAATGGTGTATTAGTCCTAAACTAGTACACCAATGTTACATTTGGTTTATATGTTTACTAACAAGGGACTGTTTATTGTAAAGTTTAGACTGGCTTATTTGAGTTATCTACTGACATAAGAACTTGCGAGAGCTTATGGAGAAAAACTTAAAACATTTCATAAATTATTTTCAGCTTATTTTCATAATCTATCCAAGATAGCATACGAAAACAATTTTACCTTTTATTATAGAAATAGCTTATACATAAGCACTTAAATGATACACGCTTATGCTAGAAGAGGACTTGAGCATCTATCGTGGTATTTTAGATTGTATCTACCTTTAAATAAGGAATTGTGTGGTACAGGTTCAATATGCTCCACACTTGCCTCTTGTTTTACGCGGACTAACATGCACTTTTACTGCTGGAGCAAAAACTGGCATTGTTGGAAGAACTGGAAGTGGAAAATCAACACTAGTGCAAACACTTTTCAGACTTATTGAACCTGTTGCAGGAAAAATATTGATAGATAATATCAACATTTCATTGATTGGAATCCATGATTTAAGGTCAAGATTAAGCATAATACCTCAGGATCCAACAATGTTTCAAGGGACAGTAAGAAGCAACCTGGACCCGCTCGAAGAGTACACAGATGAACAGATTTGGGAGGTAAATTTGTTTTGTTTGACAATAAGAAATAAATGATCTCTTTAGTGCAAGTTATACAATTTTATATATTTTATGAAATATTTTAGACTCTAGATATGTGCCAACTTGGAGATGAAGTGAGGAAGAAAGAAGGAAAGCTCGACTCCACAGGTTTGACTACACTTATTAACAAATTAATTATTTTTCTTAATGGTTTGTGAATATAACTTAAATGTCACTTAAAATGGGACGGAGAAAGCTTATAGCAAGTGTTAGAAGTCAATCCAATTTTATGCAATGCAATGTATTAAATAACATCATGAATCACGAGTTTTGCAGTTACTGAGAATGGAGAAAATTGGAGCATGGGTCAAAGGCAGTTGGTATGCCTCGGCCGTGTTCTACTTAAGAAAAGCAAAATCTTAGTGCTTGATGAAGCGACTGCATCAGTTGATACAGCTACAGATACTATAATTCAGCAGACAGTTAATCAACATTTCACTGATTGCACAGTTATTACCATTGCTCATAGGATAACTTCAATTTTAGATAGTGACATGGTTCTGTTTCTCAGTGAAGGCAAGAACCTGGTTTTTTTGTTTCTTCTTTATTTAAGTATTTTTCACTCATATTAAATGTGAACATGATTTTTCTTCATATTGATCATATAGGGCTTATTGAAGAATATGATTCACCAAAGAAGCTGCTTAAGGACAAATCTTCATCCCTTGCTCAACTAGTTGCAGAATACACAAGGAGGTCAAACACTGGTTTTGGAAGTTGAAACCTCAAACTGTAAAGAAATTAAACTAAACTTGAAGCTATAAGTTATAATAAGGGTTTAAAATTGAAGAATAATGTAGTTTGTGTTTTTAAGTAGGCTAAACTGTTTATTTGGTCCTTTACGTTTATTTTAGGTTTGAATCAGGTCCCTTACGTTTTAAAAGTTTGAATTTGGTTCCTCACGTTATCAACATTTGCATTAGTTAGTCCATTCCGTCAAATTTTTCACTAACTGTGTTTGATCCTTACACATGGCTGACGGTTTACACATGTGGAAGTAATTTTGGACACGTGGAATGTCATATAATAAACAGAACATTCACAAATAGAAAAAAATACAACAAAGACCTTTGCAAACACTAACTCTTTTTTTCTATTTGTGAAGGTTCTGTTTATTATATGGCTATCAACGTGTCCAAAATCACTTCCGCCTATCCAAATCGTCAGCCACGTGTAAGTATCAAACGAAATTAGTGAAAAATTTGACGAAATGGACTAACTAATGCAAATGTTGATAACGTGAGGGACCAAATTCAAACTTTTAAAACGTAAGGGACTTAATTCAAACCTAAAATAAACGTAAGAGACCAAATGAACAGTTTAGCCTTTTTAAGTATTACTGAAGCTAGTATGTAATAGAAAGTGAACATTTGTTTATATTATTAAAAGTGTATCATCGAAGGCAGGTAGGTATTAAGATCAAAGGTTTGAATTTAATTGGATGAGAGATGGGGTTAAACATATATTTTGTAGCGTTAAATTAGGCAAGTGGACGGTGGGATTGGTCCTCTCAGATTAATCGGGTCCTGGGCCAGATATCGAGTTTTCAAAAAAGAATATGGCAAAATCAAATTCTAAAATGGATTTTCTCCCCTCCCCACCTTGCTATTCCTCTAGTACCCCCTTGAAAATCCAATGGAGTTTTGAGTTCTAGAATTCGAACTGGTATTCTACATCAAGATGAAAAAATACATCAAAATGAAAAAAAAAAAAAAAAAAAAAAAAAAGGGGTTATTAGGTTAGATGACCGATTTACATAGTGCATTTAAGAGGAAAAAAAAAAAAAAAAAATTACTTTGCAAGGGGGAATCTTCAAAGAATTTTTAGTAGGAGATAATGCAAAACACGTTCACTTAGTAGGGTGTAACAACCTATTAACCCATAAAAAATTTTACATAAAATTGTGGCGGATTGGAATAGATTGGGATCCTACTATTGACATAAAAGATGAGGTGGCCTAGCTATCCATTTTGTCTGGAGAGCAAATGAAACGCTCTTGTTTACATCTAGAAAGATAGCGGAATGATCCGCCACCACAAGAAAAATCTATCTGTGTTGCAATTTAAAAGTAATTAAAGAGTTTTTGATTGTCCGGTCACAACGTTCTTGATCATCATGCTTCTTAAAAAAAAAAAAGGTTCTCGATCATCATGGTGTAATTTCTAAGTAAGTTGAAACAAAAAATAACACTAAAAGCATGAAGCATATATATAAACTTCTTATACTAATTGAACATCTATTGTTTAAGGAATTAGTTATAGCGAGGCGCTTCTGAGTTAGCGAAGCACTGTAGTAGTGTCGAAGCCCTAATGTGCTATAATGCTAAGCCAAGGACGCTCCGCTTTATCTATATAAGCAGTCAACTGAGTTTTGAACGAATTAGTTCCTTTGTAATGGCTCAATCTATAGATAGATGGTTCATAACTTTAGTGTTATTTTTTTTGTTTGTTTTATTTTATTTTTAATAAATAAAAGTAGAATTTATTCATTCATTTAAATTGGTAGAATACATCGGAAAAAAAATCTATTATTAATATATTTAATTATCTATTATTAAAAATCACAAAAATTATATATTTTGAAAGTACTCGTTGAAATAAATCAAACATCATCTCATATGTTAATATTTGAATATACACATTAATGAAAAATATAATCAAAATAATTCATATGAATAATAATCAAAATTAAATTATTTATTTTGAAATAAAAAGAGTATAATATATTAAACTTCCGCATGATTTGCAAAATATAAAAATATCTTACAAAATCCACTTCCGAATTTGTGGTTCAATCATTTTCACTCTCATTTCATTTCCTTCTTCGTTTCATGCAACCATCTTCCTCATTCTTCTTAGAGTAGTGTTATTTGAACATTAAAAAATGTTGTTTCACATAGACAACTCATTTTTTCTTCTTTGACACGCAAATCAACGCAGGATACAAATAATAAAAAAAGCTAAACAGTAACGGGTCCCACGCCCAAAGAGTTCTCCGATAACTCGGACAACTCTTTGGGTGTCAAAATAACATTAGCGTTCTTCTTATTATTCCCATTCTACGGTTTCTACCCCCTCCCATTGTTCTGACTTCTGACAACCCTTCTCTTTCATGACGTTTACTTCATGAAAAACAACAAGAAGATGAAGTTTGATTATGGGTTTTGATTATACACCTTCTTGTGGGAAGAATGTTTCTGCTGCTTCTGTTTTCTTTTCAGACGTTTTCCTATATGGTGAATTCTTTGACTGGTTATATAGATTATAGACCTAAGATATGCATGTAAATGGGCTGGTAGCTTTTATATTACAAAATCGGATTATGGGAGGTTTAGGAAATTTGCTTATAATCGTTAGAACTTGAGGTCAAAATTGTAATTAAGCTGCACGATAATATGCGCACCTGATGAATTTTCTTCATTATATTTTGAATGCAGATTGCCTATAAAGTGAATATTTACTTTAATTATTATATGTAATATGTAAAAACAAAAATTAGAATTTTTCTCATTTTGTAAAGTTTGTTTGAATTTTAAAAAAGATAGTAAAGAATTAAGAAAAATCTAAACCGTGCAACTGGTGCGCACTAGTTAAGCAAATTATTATAAAATTTTTATGTCCAATGAAGTTAAATTAAACTAAATATAGCACTAAAGAAGCTGTTAGGTGGAGATGTGATGCTGTGAGAAAAGTCCAGCTTTGAAATAAACATCATCAACATCTTTCCCAAAGACCCCACTTATGCGTCACACTATTCAATTGTGATCACAGAACAGAATTCCACATATCTTTTACACCAAAGACCCCACTTATATGTCTTACTCAAGTAATTCTGATCACAGATCAAAACTTTTGCGTTAGAGTAAAGTCAACAAGTCAACCATTACTCTCTAACTGGTTTCTTTATTTAAGATAGGCTCTTACTCTTCTCTCAGTACTATTCACCTTGGAACTGATTATCTCCTTCACTTCACCTGCTGGTTGTGTCATGGGTATGTATGGACTAAGTTTGTTAAGACCAAATAGAAAAGAGTGAAACAAATTGATTTCATAATCCTTGTTTCTTGTACTACAAGCTCAAACTTTTATTTATTTTTTGACCCGTGTTATAGGTCCGAATTATTTACATCATTTATTAATAATTTTCAAGGGTTGGACACATAAGGTGGATTCTCCTGTATGGATTATTTCATACATAAAAAGCTAGGATTCGAACTTCTGTCTTCTTACTAAAAAGGTATCCGTGTCTCTTACCTTGTATTGTGCTTACTAAACTACCTTTCATTTATGATATGGGCATGATGGTTCAAAGGAGCTTATCACAATTTTGGATTTGGCTACTAAAGTAGTTACTCTGTATGTGTTTATTTAAATGTTAGAAAAAACAGTGTACAGAAACTGAGTTTCCCATGTTTCTTGAGAATTTTGTGTTTGGTCTATGGTTTTGTGTATTCATTTTGCCTTGTTACTGACTTTGTAATATATGGAAAGTATGTTTTTTGCCAATAACATATTGTTTCTTATATGGGGTTGGGTAGCTCAACTAGTTTAAACTAGGGGTTAGAGGATTTGAAGGAGTTAAAAGACTCGGGTTCAAAATCTGGTGAAAGAAAAAAAAATACAAACAACTAATATGAAAACTATTTCCTATAAAAAATAATTTAGTTTCTGATAAAGGCTCATCTGTTACAGGTCTCTTTCTTTGTTATGTTGGATGTTCTGTTAGCAATATGACTAAACTTGGCCCTCTTGAAGAGTCCCTTTTGAATGGTGAAGCTAGTGTAAACAAGGATTCTGATGCCAAAAACATACTAAAAACCTGTTATTCAAATGCTGGATTTTTCAGCCTTCTTACTTTCTCATGGATGAGTCCACTAATAACTTTAGGCAGTAAAAGGACTTTAGACCATGAAGACCTTCCACTGCTTTCTAACAACGACAGTGCCTGCGGAAGTTTTTCAACTTTTAAAAAAAAGCTTGAGTTGGAGTGTGGTAATGTTAGGAATTTGACCACTATTAACCTCACCAAGGTGTTGTTCTTCTCAACTTGGCATGGGATTCTTCTATCTGGCTTTTTTGCATTCTTGTTCACATGTGCTTCTTATGTTGGACCCTACCTTATAGACAATTTTGTTCAATATCTCAATGATGAAAACAAGGCTAAAAAAGAAGGCTATATTTTGGCTATGACGTTTGTGGCGGCAAATCTTGTCGACGCTCTTTTTCAGAAGCACTTTATATTTAAGATCCAACAGGTTGGTGTTAGGATGCAATCAATGTTGGTGTCGATGATCTATGCTAAAGGTTTGACTCTTTCGTGTCAATCAAAAGCGGAACACAGCAGCGGCGAAATTATTAACTTATTGACGGTTGATGCTGAAAGGATAGGTGAATTTTGTTGGTACATGCATGATATATGGATGGCTGTTCTTCAAGTTTCTTTGGCTTTGTTTATTCTTCATAGAACTGTAGGGGTGGCTTCAGTAGCTACTTTTGCCTCCACCGTAGTTGTGATGTTGCTAAACCTTCCTGTGGCATCATTGCAAGAGAGGTACCAAGGTAAGTTAATGGAATTCAAAGATAAAAGAATGAAGGCGACATCTGAGATTCTAATGAACATGAGGATTCTTAAACTTCAAACATGGGAGATGAAATTCCTATCAAAGATTATTCAGATTAGGAAGTTAGAGGAGATTTGGCTAAAGAAATTTCTTGTTGGTACAGCGCTTGCTAAATTTATCTTCTTTAACGCCCCAACGTTTGTTGCGGTGGTTACTTTTGGTACTTGTGTTCTTATAGGCATTCCACTTGAATCAGGAAAGATCTTATCTGCTCTTGCAACATTCAGAATTCTTCAAATGCCTATTTTTAATCTTCCTGACACAATTTCAGTGATTGCAGAAACCAAGGTTTCTGTAGATAGGATTGCCGCGTTTCTTCGTCTAGATGATTTGCAGGCCGATGTAGTGGAAAAGCTTCCACGCAGTAGTTCTGATATAGCAATTGAAATAGAAGATGGAAATTTCAGTTGGGATTTATCTTCTGTCAACACAACGTTGAAAAACATAAATATTAAAGTTTTTCATGGAACGAGGGTTGCTGTTTGTGGCACGGTTGGGTCAGGAAAGTCTAGTTTACTTACCTGTATAATAGGGGAAATGCCAAAGCTATCTGGAACTTTGAAGGTGTGTGGAACAAAGGCTTATGTTGCTCAATCACCGTGGATACAGAGTGGGAAGATAGAAGAAAATATACTCTTTGGTAGAGAAATGGATAGGGAAAAGTATGAGAGGGTGCTAGAAGCATGTTCATTGAAGAAAGACTTAGAGGTTTTACCATTTGGTGATCAGACAATTATTGGAGAGAAGGGGATAAATTTGAGTGGTGGACAGAAGCAAAGAGTACAAATAGCTCGTGCTCTGTATCAAGATGCTGATATATATCTGCTCGACGATCCCTTTAGTGCTGTTGATGCTCATACAGGATCCCATCTCTTTAAGGTACTATTTTCTAAACTCTACGGTTTTCAGTACAATCTGTTGTTGTCTTTTTTATAGTTAAGTAATTTGAGAATGCTCAATTTCATGGAATTTTATGTTTCTGATCTCGATACCAAACCAGTAGTATATCTCGCACATAGATATTGTTGGGTAGCTCGTGCAGTTCAAGGGTATTCTTGTAAACTGGACCATGATATTTAAATGCAAGTTGTATGCTGTAAACCCTAAGCTTCAATAAAAGAAAGGTGCTGCAGCTGCTTCTGCAGTTGGAACATAGGCACAATTGACTGAACTCGGTGATCAAATCTTGTGTGTTCTTTGTTTCTCATTTTTTATTTTTAACAGATACAGTTATAGCCTCATTACATCAAGGATTTGGATTGTTCTTATTGCTGTGATATATGATATACTTAAATCTTCAAACATAATTTCACTAGTTTGATTATGCTTTTGGTTGAAAAGGTTGTTGTCTAACTGTACATTTACAACTCTAATGTTTCAGGAGTGTTTGCTTGACCTTTTGAAAACAAAAACTGTGATATACATAACACATCAAGTAGAGTTCTTACCTGATGCTGATTTGATACTGGTGAGTGATTTATATATTTTTTCATGCTCATGAGTTTAAAGTTGCAAACATTATAGCTTTACTGTTTAATTAGTATTTTGTCTTTCTTACAATTCATATTAGGTCATGAAAGACGGAAGGATAACTCAATCAGGAAAATACAATGACATTCTTACGTCGGGAACAGATTTTATGGAACTTGTAGGTGCACATAGAGCAGCATTGTCTTCAGTTAAGTCATTAGAGAGAAGGAATACATTTAAAGAATCTAGTATTTCCGGGGAAGACACAGGTTTATTAAGTGATTTTGAACTTGAGCAAGAAGTGGAAAACATAGATGACCGAAATGGCAAGTTAGATGACACAGTTGATCCGAAAGGCCAACTTGTTCAAGATGAAGAACGGGAAAAGGGTACAATTGGACTTAAAGTGTTCTGGACATACATCACAATAGCTTATGGAGGAGCTCTTGTACCGTTTATATTTCTTTCACAGATACTCACCGTGGTTTTACAGATTGCAAGCAATTATTGGATGGCATTGGCAACTCCTGTTTCAGCAACTGCAGAACCTGATATTGGAAGCCTTACTCTTATGGTTGTCTATGTTTCTTTATCAATTGGAAGTTCCTTTGCCACCCTTGCCCGAACAGTTCTTGCAGTGATATCTGGATACAAGACTGCCACCTTGCTCTTCAATCAAATGCATTTCAGCTTTATCCGAGCACCGATGTCTTTTTTTGATTCCACACCAAGTGGAAGAATTCTTAATAGAGTATGTCTTAACATGTTGATAATTCTTCAGGGTTTTATTTAGCCTTAATTTCAATTTAAGTCCCCTATTTCACTATTTTGCAGAATTGTTCCTCCTATTTTTAAATTTGACAGTTTTAGTCCATCAATCAAATATTTGGTCTAAAATATGGTGATACATTTTTAAATTAAATTTATACATGAATTTTTTAACAATTTCATTGATGTTGGTATTTGCTTATCGTCAGATCATGTATCTCACTGTTTAAAATTGGGTCTAAAACTATCAACTTCTAAAATTAGGGGACCAATTTGTAAAATGATGAAATAGGGAGACCAAAACTGCAATTAAATCTTTTTTTAAAAGACAAGAGTTTACCTCATCCTGGTAGAAACATATTTAGTTCAATAATTGTATGACGTAGCTACTGTTCTCGACTGTGTGATATTGTTTAAAATTGATTTGGTGAACGTTTAATCTGAGTTGTCTGATCTCAAATAAATGATGGCTATTTATTAATGTTTGAAACTGCATAGTATTATTATTGCATGCAAACTAGATCCCATAATGGCTTAGTACATTACTTTTGACTGTTCAATTTCTCAATAAAATAATTTTATTTTATTTTCCAAATTAGCATATTGAATGTAATTGTTTGTCTTTGTCTAAGTTTTAATTTTACTTTTCTGTTGCAGGCTTCAACAGACCAAAGTGCAGTAGATATGAGCATTTCAACTCTAGCATGGGCATTTACCTTCCGTGTGGTTCAGCTCTTTGGAAATGTTGCTGTGATGTCTCAAGCTGCATGGCAAGTGATTATAGTATTGATTCCTGTCTTGGCAGCTAGCATATGGTACCAGGTACTCGTGCCATATTAAGTGTCGTTTAAGGTTACATGCACTTCTTAATAAGATCAACAAGTGTACCTTTGTTAATTGTTAACATACCATACATGTTTTATTGGTAATTTTAAAATGATAAATATTTGAGACAAGTAAATATTTCAAACGTGAAACTTAATAAGAAACGTCTATGTTAAAAAGTCCCACATCGGATATGTGATGGCCTGGATAAGTCTTTTTAAGCAAGTGGCAAACCTCACCTTACGAGCCGGTTTTGTGAGGATGAGTTTGGCCCATACTTATTTCTAATATGTTTAATTTGTGGAATTTAGATGAAAAAGTAGAAGAAAATAATAAGAAAGAAATATAAAAATATTATTGACGAACTAAAGGGCTTAGAATAAACTAACCTAATGAGAGACCGCGGGAAAATAGACCACCAAAATAAGACCATGAGAGACCGACGATCAATCTGAAAAAAAACAGTGGGTAAAGGTAAATGATTCATGGAAAAGTGGCATATGGGCTGCAAGAATCATAAAGGTGGAACAAAATAAAAAGTAATCCTAATGACGGCTAGGGTTTATATGTAAAACAAAGTAATGGGAAGAATAACCGAGAATTAATTTTTCTCGGAAGAAGTTGCAGCGAGTGAAAGAATAGGAAAAAACAATAAGAAATATAAATATTATTGATAATGAACGATGAGTTAGGCCCATACTTATTTCTAATATGGTATCAGAGCCTCTCTATAAGATCTATAGGACTACCCGTTATTTGGGCCACCCATTATTGTTCAGTCCACGTTCCAGCTTGTTCAATTCTGGACGTGGGAGGGTGTGTTAAAAAGTCCCACATCGGATATGTGATGGCCTGGATAAGTCTTTATAAGCAAGTGGCAATCCTCACCTTACAAGCCGGTTTTGTGAGGATGAGTTAGGCCCATACTTCTTTCTAATAACATATCATTCCACAGCATTCAAGTTAAATTCCATGTTATCTAATATTTTTAACTTTAAATATATAGTTACTCTCATTGATCAAATATTTAAATGCACTTCCTTAAAAAGAAAAATATAAATTTGTTTGATATTATTGTGCAAACAATAGCCTTATGTATCGAACTTGCTAAGTAACAGAGATCTGCTTTATATGCAGCGATACTACTCTGCATCAGCACGTGAATTGGCGCGATTAACTGGTATATGTCAAGCTCCAGTTATACAACATTTTTCTGAGACAATTTCTGGATCAACAACCATAAGAAGTTTTGAGCAAGAATCAAGATTTAATGAAATGAATATGCAATTGATAGACAAATATTCGCAACCTAAATTATACAGTGGTAGTGCAAAGGAATGGCTGAGTTTCAGATTGGATCTTTTATCGATTACAGTATTTGCATCCTGCTTGGTTTTCTTGGTATCTTTTCCAAGTTCAATAACTAATGCTAGTGAGTATTTCAATGTTAATTGACGTACATTAACTAGTCATACTCACTCATCGTGACATTAGGCATAAAATTCATTTCTTACCAGGTATTGCGGGATTGGCTGTGACATACGGGATTAACCTAAGTGATATACAATCTGATTTAATTCGTTTTTTTTGCAATTTGGAGAACAAAATTATATCTGTAGAAAGAATACTTCAGTACACTTCCATCCCAAGTGAAGCACCTCTTGTAATAAAAGACAACCGACCAGATCATTCTTGGCCGTCATTCGGAGAGGTTCATATTCAGGATTTACAGGTACTACAGCTTTCAATAACAATTTACCTCTATCAAAACCTTTTGTTGGATTCAAAGTTACCATCATATGGAAGATTATATATGTAAACTTTTGCACTAATTTAAAAATAATTAATTCCATCAAAATATGTCAAGATTAATGTCATATACACGTAAATTACATGAAAATGAATCATTAGGTTATAAACTTTTACATTTTATGAGATTTGACACAAGTGATTAAGATGTAATATAGTTATTACGTAATGGTTGGATCAACAACTTTAACATTCTTCTAAAACATTGTTAATGGTGTATTAGTCCTAAACTAATACACTAATGTTATATTTGGTTTATATGTTTACTAACAATGGCCTGTTTACTGTAAAAAATAAAAATAAAACAATGGTGTGTGTAGACTGGCATATTTGAGCTTATCAAATGACATAAGCACTGGTTAGACTGTTTGGGAGAACTTTGTTATGAAACATGGCATCCATGGAAGAGTAGAGAGAAAGCTAATAAAACTCTTTGTATTGAAAATAGATCGTAATATTACAATGAGAATATTACCTTCTAATGAGGTAGATACATCTATATATAGGCATTACTAAGTACCAATTACTACTATCTCACTAAGACTAACTTGTAACTAATCTATATCTCCAATAGCCTCCCGCAAGCTGGAACGTGTTCACAACACTTCCAGCTTGGGATGACTAATATAAAAGTATATCAAAATAAAGGAAAATACAATGAAACTTGCCGGAATACATCGGCTAAAACAACAACCGAAATACAACTAGTAATGCTTAACCTCCATAAGGAAGAAACACAACCATCAAAGCCAACTAAGGGCAAAGCTTAACCATCAAGTAGAAACCACAACTCAAGGCTAAACTACTTGGAGGAAGCAACAAATCAACGCTTAACCACCATAGGCAGAAGCAAATCAACAAAGCCAATTAAGGCACAAAGCTTGACCATCAAGAGCATCCAATCACTCAAGATAGAAGCAAAAACAAGGAATGTCGGAAGGTTTGATGGCTACGAAGTGAAGCAACAATACTCAAGTTGTGCTAAATGTAATTAGCACATCAAAGGACCAACAAATCAACAAGAAAGATCAAGTAGTATGGTTGATGGCTAAAGAGTGAAGCATCAATACTAATGTTGTGCTCAAGATGAGATAGCACATCAAAAACCAACTAATCAATCAAAAACCAACCAAGCCAATAAGGCTAATAACAAAGAAGAGAATCACCACAATCTGAACATCAAAGAATTGTTGTGTGCAGAAACCATAAAGCCAAATGGTCCAAGCAAGCAAATCATCAGTCTGAAGCTTCTCCAAAACTGATCTAAAACCATCAAGAACTATATCTCCAATAGCAACCAAATCATGAATCCAAAACTAGCACATCAATTTTCAAAAAAAATACTGAAGAGTAGTAATGTCCAACCAAAACTGCTCTACAAGCAAGGAGCAGGAAATTGAATTAAAGAATAATCCATGTATGAGCAGCCAAACCAACTTCAATAAGCAACTCCAACCATACATCAAAGAATTTCATATCTCAAGAAATAGTTGATCAAATAGAACTCTTCTACCTTGCTCTAACATTACCAAAGAGGCTTCACAAAATGCACCATGCATCAAATACCAATAAGCATGAAATTAAAGTATTCTACAATTAATCTTCACACAATGAACACTGAAGAGTGGTAATTGTCAACCAAAATTAATAGACAAACTGTGTTGTCACTTGCATAAGGCATAATCCATGTGGCCAATTAACACTTTCTCCAAACTTCCATTGCTGAACCAAATCAATAACAGGAACTTCAACATTAAGGTATGCCAAACAGCCAAAAATTATTAACCAATGCACCAAGGGAGATAGCCTCAACAAATCATTTGTAAAATGAATCTCCAATAATCTCAAATATGGAATCATGTATCTTTCGTAGAACATGCTCATGATGTTATAGACTTGAACTTCCCAATAATCACAAATCAAACAAATCTAAATTGAATCAATACAATCAGTCTAAATTTAACAAATCTGATTGGTTGCAGATAAACAGTGTCAAGCTTCACAGTAGCAGAAAATTGAGTTTGAAAATAAACTGAATATACCAAACCTTAGTGTAAGAAAAGCAGAATTTATGACGAAACACTTCGTTGCGGAAGTCATGAAGCAACTACACTCCAAAGTAATCAAAGAATCTTGACTTGAATCAAACACCAAAGCAATCATTCTCTGTCTTCAATGAAAAAGAACTTTTCACAAACACCTTGGAAGCAATAATTTGCGGTAGCAAGTCGATACAAGAATCCACAATAAAATTGAACAAAAAATCGGCAAGAACAGAACACCAGATTGGCAATTATCGGCAATAATCCTTCAGAAACTAAATCGGTGCTCAAAGATTGGAATAACGGTTCGCATAAAAGAAGCCACCACCGTCGAATCACAATGGAACACCTGAATCGAAAGCAGGATTCAGAACTAGGAAGAGAGTGGAACAAAATCGAAATTGAAGATGAATGTGAAAAGAAACCGATAAATGAGAAAATGAGATTTTCTCAAAAAAGAGCAGCGGAAAAATTCTTCAAGGTGGATACCATATTTGCTCTGATACCATGTTATGAAACATGGCATCCATGGAAGAGTAGAGAGAAAGCTAATAAAACTCTTTGTATTGAAAATAGATCGTAATATTACAATGAGAATATTACCTTCTAATGAGGTAGATACATCTATATATAGGCATTACTAAGTACCAATTACTACTATCTCACTAAGACTAACTTGTAACTAATCTATATCTCCAATAAACTTATCGAAGCAACTTATAACATTTCATAAGTTATTTTCATATGTTCTCCAGGATATCTTATGAAAACAATTTTACCTTTTGTTAAAGAAATATCGTATACATAAGCACTTAAATGATAAGCGCTTATGCTATAAGAGGACTTGAGCGTCTATCTTAATATTATAGACTGTATCTATCTTTAAAAAAGGAATTGTGTGATACAGGTTCAATATGCTCCTCACTTGCCTCTTGTTTTACGCGGACTAACATGCACTTTTACTGCTGGAGCAAAAACTGGCATTGTTGGAAGAACTGGAAGTGGAAAATCAACACTAGTGCAAACACTTTTCAGACTTATTGAACCTGTTGCAGGAAAAATATTGATAGATAATATCAACATTTCATTGATTGGAATTCATGATTTAAGGTCAAGATTAAGCATAATACCTCAGGATCCAACAATGTTTCAAGGGACAGTAAGAAGCAACCTGGATCCGCTCGAAGAGTACACAGATGAACAGATTTGGGAGGTAAATTTTTTATTTTTTTTTTACAATAAGAAATAACTGATCACTTTAGTGAAAGTTATACAAATTTATATATTTTATGAAATATTTTAGACTCTAGATATGTGCCAACTTGGAGATGAAGTGAGGAAGAAAGAAGGAAAGCTTGACTCCACAGGTTTGACTACACTTATTAACTTATTAATTACTTTTCTTAATGGTTGTGAATATAACTTATATGTCACTTAATATGAGACCGAGGAAGTTTATAGTAAGTGTAAGAACTCAATTTTATGAAATGTATTACTTAAAATCATCAATCATGAATTATGCAGTTACTGAGAATGGAGAAAATTGGAGCATGGGTCAAAGGCAGTTGGTATGCCTCGGCCGTGTTCTACTTAAGAAAAGTAAGATCTTGGTGCTCGATGAAGCGACTGCATCAGTTGATACAGCTACAGATACTATAATTCAGCAGACAGTTAATCAACATTTCACTGATTGCACAGTTATTACCATTGCTCATAGAATAACTTCAATCCTCGATAGTGACATGGTTCTGTTTCTCAGCGCAGGCAAGGACCCGGTTTTTACGCTGCTTTATTTCATCATTTTTTACTCATAAACAAATGTGAACATGATGATTTTTCTTCATATTGATCATATAGGGCTTATTGAAGAATATGATTCACCAAAGAAGCTGCTTAAGGACAAATCTTCATCCCTTGCTCAACTAGTTGCAGAATACACTAGGAGGTCAAACACTGGTTTTGGAAGTTGAGATCTGAAACTGTACAGAAAGTAAACTATGGAATATAAGTTGCAATAAGGGTATACAAATTAAGAATAATATAGTTTATATATTAATAATTTGTTGTTAATTAGAAGATTGTTGGCTTCGAGTGAAGTTTTGCAGCAGTGGTATATTAATGTTCCTGCTTTGGCAGTGAAAAAAAATAATAATTTGTATATTCACCTCAAAGTTATTAATTCAAGATACTTTATTTGAGATTTGAATTGTTTGTGATGTATCATGTATGCAAAATATGTTGTGAGAGCTTTCCTTTGAAGGGTTGCAAGACCTTATTTCTCTCTTGATCTCCCTTCTATTTTAGACCTGATATTTTCCTCTAAAGATACTTTATTTTTAAATTTTAGATAGTACTTGTATGGAGGTAATTGGTACTTCACAGCTAGAGATTTTTTCGCATATGTTCTTACAAAGCCTTTTAAATTTATTCTATCCATGATACACATATTATAAATGCAAAGTGAAAAATAATATCATATAAATATATTGGTTGAAATGTACAATTAGAAAATAAGTAATAATACTGTAATTAACAAATCAAACCATGTAGTGTTCAATATATATAACAAAAAAAGCAATAGTCACAACTTGAAAATTACCGTTGTAGATGGTAGTTGAAAACATAATTAGACGGTAGTTGAAAATTGAAAGCATTTTTCCTAGCATTATTGATTACTATTCTGTGTTCCCATTGGAAAATAGTCGTTGTGTACACTGTGCTTGATATTTACTACTAACTTATCCAAAAGACATTCATGTAGATATTACGGATTCCCATTTTGTGGATTTGCCTTTTTCTTGTTTTTTTCTTTCTGTCTTCATATGTAGAAATTAGAAGCTGCACAAAACCGTGTAGTCTTCACATATAGCAGAAAAGAAATAGCCACCACAACTTAACCAAAATGGCAGAAATGGCAGTGTCTTTAGTTCTTGACCAACTGATTCCACTGTTAAAGAAAGAAGCCAAGCTGTTGGGAGGTATTCACAAAGAATTTGAAGACATTAAAAAGGAACTTCAAAGCATTCAAGCCTTTCTTAAGGATGCTGATAAAAAAGCTGAAGGAGACAACACTAACGAAGGCGTCAAATTATGGGTGAGGGAGGTTAGGGAAGCAGCTTTTCGTATTGAAGATGTCATTGATGATTATCTAATCCAAGTGAGACAGCAGTCTCGTGATCCTGGATGTGTAACTTTACTCCGTAAGATTGTTCAGTCACTCAAAGTTACCCCTCGTCATCAAATAGCGTCAGAGATTCAAGATATTAAGTCATCTGTTCGTGAGATCAAAGAAAGAAGCAAAAGATATGGGTTCCAACCTTCTACTGAACAAGGATTGAGAAGCAAAAATGCCAAATGGCACGATCCTCGAATGGGTTCTTTGTACATTGATGAAGCTGAAATTGTAGGCTTTCAAGCACCCAAAAATAGATTGATTGGATGGTTGATAAAGGGAAGATCTGAGCGCACTGTCATCTCTGTGGTAGGTATGGGAGGGCTAGGAAAAACAACTCTTGCTAAAAAAGTTTTTGACAGCAAAGAAGTAACGGGGGGACACTTTGAATGTCGTGTATGGATCACAGTGTCAGAATCATACTATATAGAAGGGTTGCTGAGAGGCATGTTGAATGAGCTTTACAAACAAAAAGGAGATTGTCTTCCTCAAGATATCTCTAAAATGGATCGAGGATCATTGATTTCTGAGCTGAGAAACTACTTGCTGAAAAAGAGGTATGTTTTTGTGTTTGATGATGTATGGAACATACATTTTTGGGATGAGATTGAAAATGCATTGATTGATAATAAAAATGGGAGTAAGATATTATTACAACAAGAAAAATGGATGTTGTCTTATGCTGTAAGAAATCTTCTTTTATTGAAGTGCATGAATTGCAACCTTTAACAAAAGAACAATCTTTTGAGTTGTTTAATAAGAAAGCATTCCGACTTGAATGTTGCCCAAAAGATCTCATTGACATATCTTTCGAAATTTCTAGAAAATGCAAGGGATTACCGCTAGCAATTGTTGCCATTGGCGGTCTATTGTGTACAAAAGAGAAAAAGTTACTTGAGTGGCAGAAATTTTGTGATAACATGCCTTTAGAACTAAAGAAAGATTCTCATTTGATCGGGATAAACAAAATTTTAGCTCTCAGTTACGATGATTTGCCTTTTCGTCTTAAGTCATCTTTGTTGTATTTTGGAATGTATCCAGAAGATTACATAGTTCAATCAAAGAGACTGATTCGACAATGGATAGCTGAAGGATTTGTGAAAGAAGAAAGTGGGAATACCTTGGAAGAAGTGGCAGAAGGATATTTAACAGAGTTGATCCATAGAAGTTTAGTGCAAATATCTTCTATAGGAATTGATGGAAAAACTAAAAGTTGTTGTGTTCATGATCTAACACGTGTGATGCTTCTTGAAAAGTGTGAAGATTTAAGTTTCTGCAAGCATATCAATGAAAATGGTCATTCAACTTTAGATGGAATTATTCGACGCCTATCAATAACAACCCATTCCAATGATTTTCCGACCTGTATTGAAAACTCACATGTTCGTTCACTATTTCTTTTCTCAAATGAGTCACAATTTTTGTGCGAAGATTTTATGAGGAGAATCTTTACAGACTATAGGCGCTTGAAGGTGCTTGAGTTTGAAGTTTATTCTAAAGTTAATTTGAGTAATATCATTCATGAAAATTTGGGAAACTTGATTCACTTGAAGTATTTAAGCTTCATGAGTTCTTCTGGGGAAACGCAATTAGAACTTCCCAAATCAATTGCCATGCTCCAAAATCTGTTGACTTTGGATCTGAGACATGAGGCATACTATGAGTATGAGATACCAAAGGTGGTTAGCAAGCTTAGAAAGTTACAACATCTTCTGGGCTTCAGAATGTCTTTGTTTAAATTGAAGGGTGGTATAGGAGGCATGGAATCTCTACAAACTCTGAGTAGTGTGCGAATCGATAATGATGAAGAGCTAATTAAAGAGTTGGGAAAGCTAAGGCAGTTAAGGAAATTGAGCTTGTTTAATGTGAAGAAAGACCATATAAGCACTTTATCTTCTTCATTGAATGAGATGCAACATTTGGAGAATCTAAGCATTCGTTGTGGTCATTTCACTGATTTGCATTTGAATTCACCTCCATCTATGCTTCAAAGTATTAAACTAAGTGGATGTTTGGAGATGTTTCCAGAATGGATTCTTCAACTTCAAAATCATGTTAAGTTGAAGTTAGAATTGTCCCTCTTAAATGATGATTCAATAAAGGTTTTAGAAAGCATGCAATACTTGTTGTCCCTCTCAATCATCCGCAAAGCTTATGAAGGTGAAAGTTTACATTTTTATGATGGAGGCTTTCAAAATCTAAAGGAACTATACATCTGTGAATTGCCTAACTTGAATTCAATTGTTATCGACAAAGGAGCATTGCAATCTCTAAAAAAGTTCGAGTTATACAATATCCCCAACCTCAAGACTGTTCCTGCTGGCATGCAACACTTAGAAAAACTTGAAGTTCTCAATGTTCGAAATGTGCCACATGTAGAACTTTATCCTAAACTTTAAGGAGTTAGAACAGGCAAGGTCTTCCTGAGTTTAGATTTAATCAAACTGCACTCTTTTTCCCTACATCAAGGTTTTATCCCACTAGGTTTTCCTTGACGAGGTTTTTAATGAGGCAGTTGGCCAATTATTTTGGTCTGCATTGTTGTTATCTTGGGTTTTGGTCTAGTCCCCCCAAACTTTTTCTTTTTTATTTTAATAATATTTGGTTAAAATTCAGCTGTTTCAATGTGAGCGTAGAGGCGCTAAGATAGTTGGGATGTATGTGCCTTCATCTTTTGCTTCACTTTAACTTCTATTGGTACGTAATTGGAAAAAAATTAGCAGAAACAATTTTGGTTAGGAACAGTGGGAGGGGTGGATTTTCTGGTTAGTCAGAGGTGCATACTTTGAATGAATTGTTGTTTTGATTGTATATACAAGACAGTGATAAAGTATGTTAGGCTTATAAGTTTTGAAATTTTTAAAATCAAAATCAGTTGCAATATTGTGTTTTATATTGTTAAAGTTGTGAAGGTTAAAATTTCTTAGCACCTGTTAGATTCCACAGATTTTTGTTCTTATTATTCTAAAATTGAATTGTGTTCAATTGGTTTGGATAGGTATATTTCTATATCTGTTTAATAAAGTAATGTTAACTTCAAGAAGGTTCACATGGCCGTTGTTTGTGTCGAATATATGGTGGAACTGTGGGAGTAAGGAATCAGTTGGAAGCACTTTATCTTTCTTATTGATCAATGAGATGCGGCTGATAGAAAATGATAAATTAACAGTAACAATTGTTCCAATTCGAGAAGGAACGGATCTCCATAGAAATGAGGATAAAGACTAGAATTCTTTGATTGATTTTCTTCCTTATTGTTTTTATGTACAATACAAATGTATATATATATATATATAAGCAACAGTGACAACTTGAAAATTACTGTAGATGGTAGTTGAAAATATAATTAGATGGCAGTTGAAAATTGAAAGCATTTTTCAGAGCATTATTGATTACTATTCCGTGTTCCCATTGCAAATAGTTGTTGTGTACACTGTGCTTGATATTTACTATTAACTTATCCAAATAGTTAAAAATATTTACTACTACAGACAGATTCTGATTTTGTAGATAGCATGGAATTGCCCTTTTTCTGTCTTTCTTCATGTAGAAATTGGAAGCTGCTCAAAACTGTGTAGTCTTCACATATAGCAAAATAGAAATAGCCACAACTTAACTAAAATGGCAGAAATGGCCGTGTCTTTAGTGCTTGACCAACTGATTCCACTGTTAAAGAAAGAAGCCAAGCTGTTGGGAGGTATTCACAAAGAATTTGAAGACATTAAAAAGGAACTTCAAAGCATTCAAGCCTTTCTTAAGGATGCTGATAAAAAAGCTGAAGGAGACAATACTGACGAAGGAGTCAAAATATGGGTCAGGGAGGTTAGGGAAGCAGCTTTCCGCATTGAAGATGTCATTGGTGATTATCTGATCCAAGTGAGACAGCAGCCAGCGAGACAGCAGCCTCGTGATCCTGGATGTGTAGCTTTACTCCGTAAGATTGCTCACTCACTCAAAATTCTTACACCACGCCATCAAATAGCGTCCGATATTCAAGACATTAAGTCATCTGTTCGTGAGATCAGGGAAAGAAGCGAAAGATATCAGTTCCAAGCTTCTACTGAACAAGGATCGAGAAGCAAAAATGCCAAATGGCATGACCCTCGAATGGATGCTTTGTACATTGATGATGCTGAAATGGTTGGCTTTGAAGAACCCAAAAATGAGTTGATTGGATGGTTGCTAGAGGGAAGATCTGAGCGCACTGTCATCACTGTGGTAGGTATGGGAGGACGGGGAAAAACCACTCTTGCCAAAAAAGTTTTTGACAACAAAAAGGTTGTCGAAGACTTTGATTATCGTGTTTGGATCACAGTGTCAGAATCATACTATATAGAAGGGTTGCTGAGAGGCATGTTGAATGAGCTTTACAAACAGAAAGGGAACTCTCCTCCTCAAGATATCTCTCAAATGGATCAAGAGTCGTTGATTTCTGCGCAAAGAAACTACTTGCAACAAAAGAGGTATGTTTTTGTGTTTGATGATGTGTGGAACATACATTTTTGGAATGAGATTGAAAATGCATGTATTGATAATAAAATGAGGAGTAAGATATTTATTACAACAAGAAATATGGAAGTTGCCACAAATTGTCAGAAATCATCTCTTGTTAAAGTGCATGATCTGCAACCTTTATCGGAAGATCAATCATTTGAGTTGTTCAAAAAGAAGACATTCCGATTTGACTTTAATGGTTGTTGTCCGAGTGAGCTCAAAGAGATATCTTTGGAAATTTCTAACAAATGCAAAGGTTTACCGCTAGCAATTGTTGCCATTGGCGGTCTATTGTCTACAAAGGAGAAAAAGGAAACTGAGTGGCGAAGATTTTGTAAAAATATGACTTTAGAACTAAACAAGGATTCTAATTTGACTGGGATAAACAAAATTTTAGCCTTCAGCTATGATGATTTGCCTTTCCATCTTAAGTCATGTTTGTTGTATTTTGGAATGTATCCAGAAGATTACATAGTTAAATCAAAGAGACTGATTCGACAGTGGATAACTGAAGGATTTGTGAAAGAAGAAAGTGGGAGAACTTTGGAAGAAGTGGCAGAAGGATATTTAACAGAGTTGATCCATAAAAGTTTGGTGCAAGTATCTTCTGTTAGAATTGATGGAAAAACTAAAAGTTGTTGTGTTCATGATCTAACACGTGTGATGATTCTTGAAAAGTGTGAAGCTTTAAGTTTCTGCAAGCATATCAGTGAAAATGGTCATTCATCTTTATGTGGAATTATTCGACGCCTATCAATAACAACCTATTTGGATGTTTTTCCGACATGTACTGAAAACTCACATGTTTGTTCACTATTTCTTTTCACAAACGAGTCACAACTTTTGGACGAAGATTTTATGAGGAGAATCTTTACAGAATATAGACGCTTGAAAGTGCTTGAGTTCGAAGTTTCTCAAGTTAAATTTCGTAATACTACTATCCTTCAGGTAAATTTAGGAGGCTTGATTCACTTGAAGTATTTAAGCTTTA
Organism: Trifolium fragiferum; assembly: GCA_954870985.1. Classification (NCBI taxonomy): domain Eukaryota; kingdom Viridiplantae; phylum Streptophyta; class Magnoliopsida; order Fabales; family Fabaceae; genus Trifolium; species Trifolium fragiferum. Next base: position 9,791,468 of record OX940794.1, read on the forward strand.
AGAACTTTTCTGGGAAATCTGACTTTGAACTTCCCAAATCAATTGGCATGCTCCAAAATTTGGAGACTTTGGATCTGAGGCATGACCTATGCTATAAGATACCAAAGGAGGTTAGCAAGCTTAGAAAGTTACAACATCTTCTGGGCAGAAATATGAGTTTGTTTCAATAGAAGGGTGATATAGGAGGCATGAAATCTCTACAAACTCTGAGTAGTGTGAGAATTGGTGATGATGACGATGATGATGATGGAATAGAGCTAATTAAAGAGCTGGGAAAGCTAAGGCAGTTAAGGAAATTTAGCTTGTCTAATGTGAAGCAAGTTCATATAAGCACTTTATCTTCTTCATTGAATGCGATGCAACATTTGGAGAATCTAAGCCTTAATTGGATTTATTGCATTGATTTGCACTTGAATTCACCTCCATCTATGCTTCGAAGTCTTAAACTAAGTGGATATTTGGAGAAGTTTCCAAAATGGATTCTTCAACTTCAAAATCTTGTTAAGTTGCAGTTAGCAAACTCCCGCTTAGGGAATGATCCAATGATGTTTTTAGAAAATATGCAAAACTTGTTGTCCCTCAAAGTCATCTGCCTAGCTTATGAAGGTATAAGTTTACATTTTCATGATGGAGGGTTTCAGAATCTAAAGGAACTATACATTAGAAACATGGCTCACTTGAATTCCATTGTTATCGACAAAGGAGCATTGCAATCTCTAAAAAAGTTCGAGTTATCCCATACCCCAAAACTCAGGACTGATCCTGCTGGCATCCAACACTTACAAAAACTTGAAGTTCTCAACTGCTCTATATGGAAAGGCAAATCATAAGCCATCCAATTTCAAAAGGGAGAAAAGGTGAACATTTTCTTCAATATTAATTCTATAAATATATTCTTGGTAATATTTTTGTTATTTTTCTTTTATCATATGCAATGTATATTATTTATTATTGAATTCTTGATCAATAATTATCATAATATTTTTATTGTGTTGTGACCTTCAAGAACTGTTTTGTTGTAACCCTTTCATTATGCATAGTGACAGTCTATAATTTCCATTCTCTTCACAATTATGATCTATATAGTGACAATTTGTTATTAATATGTAGGTGGTTGGTTTCTAGTGGGATGGAAAGTAAGATTTCTCCAAGTGGACTTCTACAACAATGGCATCTTTGTTTATGTTCATGCTTTTGCATTTTTGTTTCTTTGTTTGAGATTTGAGTTGTTTGCTATGTATCATGTATGCAATATGTTGTGAGAGGTTTCTCCTTTCAAGGATTGCAAGACCTTATTTCTCTATGTTCATCTCCCTTCTAAGTGAACGGTTCCCTTGGTCTGAACTCTGAATGGTTCTAGTTTCACTTGGTGGGACTATGTTAGTATTGATGTTTCTGAAGTTTATAAATCATAACAGGTTTGGTCTTCCTGTGTTTAGATTTAAGGGATAATTATTTCTTGTAATCAAACTGAACTCTTTTTTCCTACATCTAGGTTTTATCCCACTGGGTTTTCTTTGATGAACTATGTTTAACCGCACTTGGTTCAACCAATTCATTTCTTATTTTACTTTGAAAAGTTTTTAATACCTGTTACATGGAAATTTGTTAGAACCCTTGAGTTTGTTAATTTGACATATGTTACCCCCACGCCACTTTGCTGGAATTGGGCCTATTCCTATCTGTCGTTAAAGAAAACTGCTATATAGGCTCTCCATGTTTGCTCCCAGGTAGGGGTGTTCGCAATACGGTTAGTTTCGGTTTTGAGCTAAAAAGTTATCTTAACCGCGAGATTAAATTGCATGCGGTTCGGTTTGGTTCGATTGGTTTTTAAAAAGTCATCCAAATCAAACCAAACCAAACCAAACCAATGTGGTTAGGATCGGTTCGGTGGTTGCGGTTTATACAATAATTAAAATATATTGAAATTAAATTAAACTAAATACAAAGAGTGACCGCAGTTTATATGCATGCTCTTACTTTTTTTGAAACCACAAAAAAATTCATTAAAATCGGGGAACACCCAAACCCAATCAACTCGGATTTTCCCCATCAAAGCGGGTTCGATTTGGACGAGTACCCACGGGTCTGAGTTTTATCGTCATGCCTACACATAAGGTAGTAAATAATTGAATAATGAAACTATCAAGATTTGTTATGAACTTTGTTTCAATGATATATTTGTCCATTGCTTTTGGGCTATGTATATTGACATATAATAGAAACTTATTGTGGTTTTAGAATATAATATAAACTTAATGCGGTTTTAGCGGTTAACCGCGGTTTTTGCGGTTCGTGGTTTTGTGGTTTGCGGTTCAATAAAAATATCATCCAAATACATCCAAACCAAATACGGTTTTTGCGATTTTCGGTTTGGATTGGTTCGGTTTGCGGTTTTACTTTTGGATTGGTTCGGATACGATCACCCCTACTCCCAGGTCCCTCAAATTGACCAAAATGTCCCCGATAAACATTGGCTTGCCTTGATCCTGCGTAGGATGCACATGTTTTCGTCTCGAAACTACCGAAACCAAAGTTCGTTGTGTAGGACACAAACACGCTGGTTTTCGTTGACTACGCGACGAAATCAGTGTATATAGTTGGCAGACCACTTTGTTGCCTTGTCTTAAGTACCGTCTATGTTCGTCGCGTATTTACTGAAAACAATAGTTTCGTTTCGCATTTACCGAACACTCAATTTTCGTTGCATAGTCAACGTAATCGGGGGTATTTAATTTGTTCATATGAAGCTTTTCGTCGTATACGTACCGAACGTTTTTGATTTCGGTAGGTATAAAACGATATATTTTCACACTAACTTAGGGATATTTTAGAATTTTAGGGAGGCCTGGGAGCATGTAGGGGGTCTAGCTAGCAAAATTTGTCGTTAAAACTCATCGATTCGGGCCAAACACCTAATCCAAACATTAGGATAATATATCTTTAGTATGTCTCTCAAGAGATTTCTTGGTTGAGAGTATTTTCTTCAAATTAAAGGAACTTGATTCGAGATCCGGCATTAGAAAACGAAGAAAAAAAAAAAGATAATATACCTTTAATAATTTAATTAGTCATCCTCTCTGTTTAAATAATTAATCAAGTATTAGTAAAAAAAAATTAATTAATCAAGTATAAAAAGAAAAAGAAACATATATCTCACATGGAGATTATAATATTGAATCTACCAATGATATCTTCACTAATTCATTAAATAATCAATAATAAAAATGAGAAAATTGGAAGTCTTGTGACTTGTGAGCTACTTGACTTAATTATTACAAATAATGAACTCCCTTTCGCAAAGTAAAGTGCTTGTGGGGTCAAGGAGATGAATACTTCCTAAAAGCTTGTCAAAACTGGGTCAATTTTTTTTTTTTTTTAAAAAAAGTTCAGCCCTTTGTACCAACTAGACCGGCCAGTTTGCCAGATTTTTTGGATTCACAACCGGTTTGCGCGTTTTTTGACCGGTTCTCTTGCAGTACGGTTTACTGCATCAACCGGACCGGATGCAAGTCCTGTTCCTTGGGTAAAATATAATAAAATATTTTGATATACTCAATGAAAAACTCAAAAAAGCATCTTGCCAACTCAAAGAAAGCCTGTAATTTTTGTCTCCATGTAGGTTAGTTAAATCTAAGAAGAAAAAGGTAAAGTGTCCAATTTTTCTATAATCTATAACAAACATCGTCGCAATTTGCCAATTTTTTTTGTTTTGTTTTTAAACATTATGTCAATTTTTATGGTTCAAGTCACTATTGGTAAAGACTTTAAATTATATGCACAGGACCATAAATATTAAATAAACGATATACACATGGCCATACATATTATATTATATACACAAGACCATGGATATCATATGGCCATACATATTATATTATGAGGGTGTTATATGAACACCATAAAAAGTTGTTCAATTGGGACAATTAAATTTTTCTATCTATGCACGCAAAACGAAACGGCATAAAAATAATAAAAAACATAAAAGGTAGTGGGTCCCACACCAAAATAGTTGTCCTACAATCATTTTAGTGTCAAAATAACATTTGTGTTATATTATGTACACAAGACTATGGATATCAAATAAAATATTATATACACAAGACCATGGTGGGTATCATATGGCCATACATATTATATTATATACACAAGACTATGCATATCATATTGTTATTTGAATCCAAGAGTATTTAGATGAGATAGTGCGGGTCTCTTTTAACTTAATCAAAGTTCTAAGTTTGATCACTGACTTGGGCATGCAGCAGTGTTAAAATTTTTAGAGAGAGTTTGCCGCTTATTTAGGTCCCACAAAATTCGAGGGATTAATCTCTATAGTTATGCGCAGAGAATACCCGGTTTACACAAAAAAATATTGTTATTTGTTTTAGCTAGTGGTAGGGGCGTAGGGGTTGACTAATATTTTCTTGAGGAGTGTTATTTGAACACCCAAAAAAGTTGTCCCGGGTGGACAACTAGTTTTTTCTTTCTTTACACGCAAATCGAGGCAGACCAAAAATAATAAAAAACAATAAAAAGGTGGCGGGTCCTACGTTTTATGGTTGTCGGACAACTCTTTGGTTGTCAAAATAACATTAGTGTATTTTCTTAGGGGACCGATAAATAGTATAGTTAGATTTATTCCCTGATTAACATTGCAACGTCCAAAAAAATAATAATATATCAGTAGAATCTAGCGTAAGTGATTGGTACAGGCATACAGATGTTGTAAATTAGAGAGTACTGACTTCTTTTTTTGGTGATAAAAGATTAAGGACGAGGGAATGGTGCTCCAATCTAAAGTAGGGAAGAATTAGGGTTCTTTGAGGGCAAATTCTAATATGCACAAGTGCACCAAGTGGTGCACGGTGCACAAGTTTGTAATTACGCTATAACGAATACGAATTTTATAAAATCGACTGTTGGATTGAATGTATATCGTATAGATCATTCATAAAATTTTTAAATTTTTTGAAAATCATTTGATATATTATTGAGACTCATCAAAATTAACGGTATTCAATAAAAATCCATAAACCGTTAATCTTGATGGGTCTCAATAACAAATCAAATTATTTTCAAAAAAATTATGGATGATCCATATGATATAAACTTTCAATCCAACGGTCGATTTAGTAAAATTTGTATTCCTTATAGCGTAATTACAAACTTGTGCACCATGCACCACTTGGTGCACTTGTGCACCATAGACTTGGCCTTCTTTGAGTATTTATAAAGATACTTATATTTATCTTCCTCCAAAAGCACTAGCGGGGCTCGAACCCAGGACCTTCTGGATTCAAGACTTGTCTGCTCGAACCCAGGACCTTCTGGATTCAAGACTTGTCTTTTTTATTGTACTATTAATAAGAAAAATATTATGATATTCAACTTACATTGAAGGATATTAGGACCTCATTGGCAAAATATAATATTATATCATATTTTTATATTTAATTTATATTCAAAAAATTTATATTTCAAATAAATTTTGTTAATATTTATATTTAATTTATGAAGAATGTTAACTTGTGTTCTAAAGACACATGTTGAGAAAGCAAAATAGATATTTAATATTGGAACTTGTGCATTTTAACTTTTTAAGCATTAAATATTTTATATTATTAAATGCATAATTTTTGTATTACGATACTTTAATATTTGTCTTTAAGGCACAAGTTAATAAGACCCTTAATTTATATGTAAAAAATATATATATGAAATAAATTTTGTCTATGTATCAATGTCTAACTAGTAACAATATAAGTCTTGTACTCAAAAATCAATATAATAAGTTGCAAATGATCTTGTAAGCAAAAGATTATTAAAGGTAAAACAGGTTTATATTCCCTCCCTTGGTCAATATATTGGAACTTTTGTTTGTAATACAAGAACACAAATCTATTGATATACGGATTATATATTTATGGAGCATGTTAAAGCACATGTTAAGATTACTTCAATTAATAATTTTGTTTTGAAAAAATACATGGTTAACTTCTAAAATCATAAAATACACAAATTTTAAGACAACATTTCTTGAAATAGTACACTAACAAGTGACTTAAGGGCACATGTTAGCTTTTGCATATATTACAGAAGTAACAAGAAAAGCTAGGCCAAAGATTCTATGATGAACAACAATAAAAAGACATGGATGTTATTGAAGCTCTCCTAGTCTAATCATGGAAAGTTGGTTCTCCAAAGGTGATTTTCCTGCTGCAAGCATCTTGGATACTTGATCCATGGTTGGACGAGAACGCGGATTTTGATTCAAGCAAGTAAATGCCAACCTGGTAATCAACATCACCTCCTCGTCAATTGGTTTCGTAACTTGTTGAGGCCGTTGATCTAAAACATCTATCAACAACATATCATTAGCCATTGGCCTTGTAGATGGTGATAAAAATAATGAAATGAGATCTCCTGGATGTTTTCCAACTATGATTTCCAAAGCAAGTACTCCAAAGCTGTATACATCACATTTCTCATTCGCTTCCATCGTTTGTGCCAACTCTGCAAACAAACAAACAAATAAAATTTGTGAGTTATATATTTTGTCGAAATCAATGAGTTTAATATTATATGATATATGATTCTAACCTGGAGCTGCATAGCCAAAAGTGCCTGCAAATTGAGTCCAACTGAGTAAACCAGGCTTTAGAAACTTCGCAGTCCCGAAGTCAGACACATGAGCTTCATAGTCAAGATTAAGAAGAACATTCTTGCTTGATATATCGCGATGAATAATAGGAGGTGAGCAATCATGATGCAAGTAGGACAAAGCATTGGCCACACCTTTAACAACATTCACCCTCTTTTCCCAATCAAATGCAATGGCTTGTGTGTCATTGTTTAGTATATGATCTAAGCTCCCACCTTCCAAGAACTTGTAAACTAAAAATGAGAACTTAGAATGTGAGCAAAATCCATAAAGCTTTATGATGTTCCTGTGTTTGATTCCTGTCAAAGTTTCAATCTCACTCATAAAAGACTTTGAACTGAAAGTTGACATTTCTTCATCTGTTACTAAATGAAGTTTCTTCACAGCAACCACCATACCTTCAGACAACTCTGCCTTGTAAACATTTCCTTGACTTCCTACTCCAATCAGATATTTGTCGTCGAAATTCTCAGTCGCTTCAATGATATTTTCAAACATCATTTTTCCATCATGACTCCAAATTGAAAATAGTACTTCCTTTTGTAGCGCTTCTTCAGTTTGGCTTTCTTCATTTGATTTATTTCTCCGACACAAAACATACATCGAAATTCCGACCCCACACAACACAACTATTAGAGCTCCTAAAGCAATGAGTACCGATCGGAGGACATTTTTTCTCTTTCTACTATGGATAATATGGTTTGTTGCACAAGGATCCAATCCTGTGATATTTCCACACAAGCCTTTGTTATTTTTGACTGACTCAAATGAAGCATTAAGAAAAGCCGGAATATTCGGAAGTGACCCTTCTAACCGGTTGTCCGATATGTTAACAAAATCCAAATTCCTTTTAAAATTTTGAGGAATGGTTCCTGAAAGCATATTGTGAGAGAGATTCAACATTGACAACTGCACCAAATTTTCAAGAGCTGTTGGTATTTTTCCATTCAAAAAATTGCCACTAAGATCAAGAATGGCCAAATCTGAACCAAACTTAGATGGAATGTTTCCTTCAATTTTGTTTCTGCTCAAATTCAACTTTTGTAGTATCGGTAGCTCCGCAACTTCATTCGGTATCTTTCCACTCAACTCGTTTCCTCCGAGATCCAACTCTCGAAGTATTTGCAACAATCCAATTTCTTTTGGGATGTTATCCGTAAAACGATTGTTACTTAAGTCGAGTTCAAACAATGATTTCATGTTTCCTAATTCCTTTGGAAGTTTCCCAGACAATTGATTAGAAGAAAGATGAAGCCTACCTAGGTTTGGTAAGCCAATAAGTTCCAATGGTATACCACCAGAAACATTATTGTTGGATATATGGAAAGTATTAAGATCAAGACACTTCCCCCAGTTTGGTGAAATGTGTCCATGAAGTTTATTGTCACTCATATCAACGTATTTCAACTTCGGATACACACCAAAATCTTGTCCTAAATCACCTTCTATTGAATTTCCCTCGATTCTAATTCTTTCAATGGTAGAGCAATCTTTCAAACTTGTTGGTATCGGACCGGTGAAACGGTTGTGATCAGCATTTAAGAGAGTTAATTTCCCACCAGAGCATATTTGCGACGGCAAATGCCCAACAAAATCATTCTCAGACACAATAAAGGCCTTCCAATCAGTAATGTTATAAAGTCCATTTGGAATTCTACCATGAAGTTTATTGGTAGCTACTTCAAAGACAATGAGCTGCTTCAAATTCCCAATTGTAGCTGGAATAGTACCAGTGAGATTGTTTACTTGGACACTAAGAACTTTCAAATTGATCAAATTTCCTATAGAAGCAGGAATCAATCCAGAAAGACGATTCATTCCTAAAAACAAACGAACGATGTTTTTCAAGTTTCCAATTGTGGAAGGAATGGATCCAGAAAGTTGATTGGAATCAAGTGCAAGTACACCCACATTAAGCAAGTTTTCTACAGAATCCGGTATCGATCCAGAAAGACTATTGTTATACAGGTAGATCAAGCTCAAGCTAGACATGTTCCACAAGGAGTGTGGAATTGTCCCAGACAACTTTCTGTTATCATTAAGGACAAGTTGTTCTAACTTGCTAAGGTTGCTTATGTTTTCAGGGATAACACCAGATAGAGAGTTTGCTGCCAAATCGATATAAATAAGATTTGTCAACAAACCTATTTCTTGTGGAATGGAACCAATTCGATTATTTTCTCGAATTGTTAGGTACCATAATTTGTTGAGTTTTCCAATCTCAGGAGGAATAGGACCACTAGAAAAAGGATTGATACCTAAATCTAGATATGATAGGTTGGTTAAATTTCCTATGGAATTAGAAATTTCACCATTCAATTTACAACTAAGAAGATCAAGGCCTTTTAAAGTTCTTAATGTCCACATTTCTTGAGGAATGGAACCATCAAAAGAGTTATAAGAAAAATTCAAGACATTTATTTTAGACATGTTACCAATTTGAGGTGGAATGGTTCCATAAAAGTTGTTATTGTAGATATTTAAGGTTATAAGGTTTGGTAATGAAGAGAAAGTGAGAGAGTGAAGTGTACCTATTAGTCCAAAACTTTCAAGGTTTATGGTAGAAATGGAATTGGATTTATCACAATGAATTCCTTTCCATTTATCATCACATGGATTTGTGGTATTTTTCCAAGTTGATAAGAGTGATTGACTTTGGTTATCAAAGGTATTTTTCCATTTTAAAAGAGCTTGTGCTTCAGTGGCTTCAGCTACTACTGCTTGTGACCATGAAAGTGTTGGAAGGACAGTGAGAATTATCAACAACAAAATTAGAATCATGATGAACTTATTCAAGTAGCTAGGTTGATATATTTTCAATCAATATTGATGAGTTCCATGGATCTGTAATAAGTTGGAGTTTTTAAGCAAAGAATAAATTAACCACGTGGGGGTATGTGTGTGAATATTTAATTTTTGGTAAAGGTGGGTACGTGTGAATACATACATTATCACATTTTTTAAGTCAAAAACAATATGATTACATTTTCATGTATGTTAGATGTGATTAAATTTTGTGGTCAATTTAAGTCTGCCTCTTCCAAATAAAATAAAATAGTCTTTCCTCAAAGGTACTATAGCACTATAATTTGGATTCTTTTGATGGGTCACGTTCTTTAGTGATAATGTTATTCAATTGTCACTATATTCTTTTTCTATTTAATCAAACTATCCCCACACGTAAAAATGGGAATTCATTTCTACAATCAAGAATCCTTTCTTGGTACATAAAAATTAAAAAGGATTGAACTCGGCAGCATGAATCATGAAGACAGAAAATCTATCACAAACAAGTTGAATATCTCACTTATTTGAGCTACCTAAAAGTTAACTAATCTAAATTTTACTTTCCTTCTTCAAAGCTCTCTCAGGTATCATTTCCTCTATTGAGTCTATTTTGATTAAATTTTTTTGGGGGGTGTGAGAACACTAGGAAAATCTCTTGGATTAATTGGAAAACAATTTGTTTGCAAAAGGAGTTTGGAGGTTTGGGGGTTAGGCAGTTGAAGGAGTTCAATGTGGCTCTTTTAGGTAAATGGTGTTGGAGGATGTTAATGGATAGAGAGGGCTTGTGGTTCCGAGTGTTGGCAGCCCGATACGGGACAGAGAGAGGTAGGCTCCGTGAGGGAGGGCGGCGTGGATCTTCATGGTGGAGGGAGATAGCGCGCATTAGGGACGGCGGTGAGACAGGGGACCGGTGGTTTGCGGAGCATGTTTCGAGAAGGGTGGGGAATGGTTTAGATACGATGTTCTGGACTGATCCCTGGGTGGACATGATTCCCTTGTGTGAGCGGTTTGGTCGCCTGTTTGATTTAGCGGAGACCAAACAGTGTATGGTAGCAGAGATGTTCTCGTTAGGGTGGGGAGCAGACGGGGAGGCCTGGGTGTGACGGAGGCAGTTGAGGGAGTGGGAGGAGGACGAGTTGAGGGAGTGTCAGTCTTTATTGCTCACATTTTCTTTGCAGGATCAGCTTTCAGATAGGTGGCAGTGGCAGTCTGACCTTGACAGCGACTACACTGTCCGGGGAGCTTACCATCTTTTGACTTCTCAGGTTCCGACTCCTATGGAGGGCGCAGACTCACTCATCTGGCATCCCCGGGTTCCGCTGAAGGTCTCCATCTTCGCGTGGCGTCTTTTGCGTGACAGGTTGCCCACGAAAACTAACTTGGTCAGTCGTGGCGTCATATCTACTGCAGTTCATTTGTGTGTTTTGGGTTGTGGCGAGGCGGAGTCAGCTCACCATTTATTCATCTCATGTGGTACTTTTTGGTGCTCTTTGGGCACTAGTGCGTTCGTGGATTGGTATCCCGGTGGTGGAGTTCACTTCCTTACGTGATCACTTTGTCCAGTTCACTTCTTCAGCAGGAGGTTCTCGGGCTCGCCGCTCTTTTTTACAACTCATTTGGCTCGTGTGCGTGTGGGTTATATGGACGGAGAGAAATCACAGGTTGTTCCGAGACTCGGTTAGCACTACTTCTCAGATGATGGACAAGATCAAGTTGTTCTCTTTTAGGTGGTTGAAAGCGACGTGTGTTACCTTAACTTCTAACTGCCACAGCTGGTGGTCTAGTCCTATGCTTTGTTTGGGCCTTGTATGATTTGTTGTTGATTATCTTTCTGTAACTTTTTGTGACCCTATGTAAACATTGGTAGTCTACTTTGACACATCTTGTGCTAGGGAGACTGTTTTATTTATATATATATATATATATATATATATATATATATATATATATATATATATATCTCATTTTGACTTGTTCAAAAAAAAACTAATCTAAATTTTAAATCCTAATGTTATTTCCGTATTAAAATATAAGATTTTTTTTACAAAAACCACAAGAATTAAGAAAAGTCATTTTTGTATTAAATTTGTCAATAATAACATGCATTTTTCTTTTAAGATTACTCTTCAATTATTAATTAAGAGGAAGAAATTATGATTTTTTATTTATCTGTATTTAATTAGGGGTATTTTTATAAAAATTTAATTGATAAATCTTAAGCTTTAAAAAGACTCTTATAGAATAGAATAACATTAAAAAGAATCTTAAACATAATAATTTATAATGACATTTAATTTGGCATTAAAAAAATATAAGGTCAATTTTTTTTAAACAAAATGATAAATATATTAAATAAGAATGAAGATATACAGAAATTGGAGTGACATTAAACCTGACACAACTATATACGCAAACGAAAATACTTTGTAATCGTACAAATCAGGTGGAAAAATAAAAAACATAATCAATTCTCACAATACAATCACTCCTCATAAGCGCAACCCGGCGAACTCACATACAGGCGCGAAACCAAGTTATAAAAAAAATGAAGAGTGAGAGCATCAACAAAGATTAAAAAACAAGGGTTCAAAACTTAACGAATGGATATCAATCGCCAACACAGAACAAGATCCACGTGCCAACAGCCTCTTGAACAAAGCCGCATGCATAAAAGCTCTTTCGAGAATAACATTCCAAACACAATCACAAGGACTAAGACGGATAAAGAGACGATGTCGGAGTAAATAAAGGTCAAATACATTTAGGGGTTTTTAAGTTTAACGTTTATAACAGATCGACCCTTCTAATTTTTTAATTACCAAATTGATCATTTAACTATGTAACGAATTACACTGTTACTCTTTTTATGATCATTTATTTATGGCAAATGCTAAACAATGCACCCCTTGTACTAGTTAAGCAATCAAAAATGATAAAATTGTTTTGGAAGTTGTGTAGTTAACTTTTTTAAGGTGTCAGCTATGATTTTTTCAACGTAAAATTTACTATTTTTAACTTCCTTAACTAGTGCACCAAGTACACTGGTTAGCAAGATACTTTATTTATTACAAAGATGTTTATTCAACCCTGGTCAATTTCATCCGGAGTACCCTACTCCTGAGGGAAGTCGAATCCTCGCTTGCCTCCTTAAAAGAAAGATGTCCTAAACCACAAGATGATGGGGGCCTGACCACGATTCTACTATGTGACATGATTGGTATACCATATCAAACAACAAAAGTGTTGTCTAAATAACATTTCTTATATAGAAATTAAAGTTTAAAAACTATGAATTTACTTTTGATCATCTAACTTTTTAAGAAACATCTAGGCAAAATTATATTATAGGTCCTTTATTTTTTTTGTTTGTAATATTTTGGTCATTTATCTTTTATTTGTAACAATTTAGTCCTTTATTTATTTTTTTATAATATTTTGGTCTTTTATCTTTTATTTATAACACTTTGGTCTTTAAAGAAAACAAAAACATGAAATATTTGATGAAGATGATGAACATAATGATCAAAATTATGAGTTTTATTTAATTTTAAAAAATAAAATTCGGCATTTTTTTAATAAAACAAAATATGAAAAAAAGGATTTACATGTTAATGTTATAAAAGATAAAAGACTAAAATGTTACAAATAAAAAATAAAAGACTAAAGTGTTACAAATAAATAAAATAAATGACCAAAATGTTACAAATAAAAGATAAATGACCAAAATGTTACAAAAATAAAATAAAAGATCTATGATATAATTTTGCCAAACATCTATCATCTAACTACTCTTATTATTAAAATATTTTCTGATAGACAAAAGAAAACAAAATACACTTATTAAACTATTATTTTAATTTGTGACAAAAAATAATGTCATCTTTCTGATAGAAAAACATTATATTAGTTTAATGAGCTTTTTAAGATTTTTTAGAGACCGATCGTCTGATTCAATAGCTATACAATTTTTTTAAATAAGAAACAAATTTTGAACATATCCTAAACAAAAATATAAAGTTTAAATCTTACTCATATTTTAATAATATCTTATTTTAAATAGGGTGTGACTTAGGTACAGTACCTTAAATCTTGCTACTCTTTCAAATGGAAAGCTTACACGTATGCTTATCAACTTGGGTTGTAAAATCTTGCCTATTGTATTATTTTGATTCGAGCCGTCAAAAACACAAAATGGACTAGTTCGAAAAATCCGAATTTTTTCTCAGTTTGAATTTTAATATTTAAGTCTGAATTTTTTACGGCCTTTTTAATTCGACCTATTTAAGCCCGCTTAAAATATGGACTAATCCACAAGTTTTGTTTAATGATTTTAGGGGTATTTTCGTACCCCATATAATTTTGATGTAAAAATATGGACTAACCCGAATGGACCACAAATAACCCGAAGCTCAAATAAATTATAATATAAAAAGACTTAATTACACTTTTAATTCCCTATTTTACATGTTCTATGATTTTGATCCCCCAATTTAAAATCAAACATTATTGTCCTTTGATATTTTTTGCACTATTAGTCCTCAACCCATTTTATGCACCAAAAATACTAATGTTGCAGTTTTTTTATTATGTGGCACATAAATGGGATGATGTGGTAATATATAGTTGGCAAATAATTTGATTGAAGAATATCTATAAAAAAAATCGAGAAAATTCAAGTCTCATTGTGTCACGATGAAGTCTCATTGTGTTACGATAGTAAAGATTCTGATCAAAATAAAAATTGCATGGAAATGCAAAATTTGGACCAAATCTGAACACTCATTGTGCCACGATGGCCTTGTAACTTGACACTTCATCTTTCTAGGTACATTAATTATGTAATTAATTTAAAAATGTGAAATATCTTTTATAAAAATGATCGGAAAATAATTGATTTAGAGATGCACCAAAATTAGCATTTCTCTGAAGACTAGTACGAGTACAGGAGTATTTCTGCAAAGTGCAATTATTTTTGTGCCTTTTTTCCTCTCACTCCTCTGTTTTGTTTTCTATGTCCTTCATCAATTATGTCCTTCATTTACATAAATGCTCTTGACAATGACAAGAGGATGTCCTTCATTTATTGATGTGCAGGTTTTCATGATTTCATTCTTGATTTTCAATATCGCTCGTTTGTACATATGTGGCACAGTTTTGTGACATGTGGTAATTATGGATCAAGATTTTGATTCTAACTTTAGATCAAAATAGTATAACTTTAATAAAAAAATAAAATAGAGAAAAAATATATTAAGTATGAAAAAAATCAAAACGCCTTAGTTAATAGTGTAAATGTAAAAAGGCAAATGTTAAATAGTACTGTTCTGGACTGGACCTACGCTTCCGGGCATGTCCCTCAATACCGTCGGGGACGGGTCTCTGCACAGAATCTCCTCCTAAAAGGCACAGCATCCAACGATATACTCTGCCCACAGCGGCGGGCAGAACTGCTCCTTTCCAACGGCTTCGTGGCCTTCGTCGAGCACAGCTGCTCGACGGGTTTACGGCGGCATTCCAGCACGTGTTCCACGTGCTTCCTCCATCCCTATCCTCTCGCGTTTTTCCCGCGTATTGGATAAACCCCAGGTGAGAACCTTAACGGTTTCTCCTGCTCTCACGCAGAAACCTGGCAGTTATCCCTTATTGGGCCGTGCCCAACGGCCCAATAGGGATAATCGTTGGCCCCGCGCTGGGGGCTTTAAATACTCCTCTTCACTGAGGAGTCATGTATCTTATTCTCATTCTCACTACCTTCTCTCTTTGTACTCTTGCTGACTTAAGCATCGGAGTGTCTGCAGGTACAAACCCCCCTCCGTTTTCAACCGTCCAACCACCGTGCAAGGCGACGTTGCTGGCCCGTGATCCTGCTCCTTACGCACAGATACGATCAGTGGCGACTTCACTGGGGACGTGAGTCTTCCTTTCTTGATTTCTTCCCGCAAAGAAACTCGATAAAACCAACTCTTTCCTGATATGGCTGGCAACAACACCTCTGCTCCACGTAACGACGACATTGATCCTCACTTCGTGGACGCCGACGGTAACCCGATGACAAACGTCCTCAAACCTAATCATGACCTCATCAACCCTGAAGATAATGCCAGGGTAGAATACGAAACAGACGCCCGCGACGGCAAGGAATGCTCGGTTTCAGATGACGACGACCTCGTCGAGATCCCCAGACTCGGGCAGAAGACTTTCGGAAGTGGCCCCAACCCATCCGGACAAAGGACCCCCGCGGCTGATGACGAGAATTCTGGCAATCAAAGCCAACCGGCGGTGACTATCGCCCCCTCAGACTTCAAGACTTTGCTCGATGCTCTAAACGAGCACAAGAAAATCATGCTCGAGCAGAACGAAAGACTTAAAGTCCTCGAAAAACGAGACCGCGCTCCCGCAGCGCACAGGAAGCGAGCACGAACTCCCCCCCGCGCGGAGCGTGTCATCCAAGGTGCAAAAAGGGGAAAGGGAATCGAATTCCGCAACCCTCAACCTCCTAGCCCGCATCGCTCAACGCGACCTGCTGGAGGGAACTCCATATCTTCTACAGCTGACCGCGGAAAAGGAAATATGCACCCCAGTCCGTCTCGACGCGAGGAGAGTCCCCGCACGCACTCAACTCCTCCTTGACGCGAAGATTATCATCAAACGTACTCTAGTCCCCGGCGGGAGGATAATCGTCGGACACCTTCTCCTAGAAGGAGCGACTCCCCACCATATGATCTAGTGTGGAGTGATGAAGATGAAAATCAAGGCCCACTCTGCTCGGCGATTCTAGATACTCCTCTTCCCCGCGGGCTGGAAAAGCCCCCCAGCGGCCTTGGACAGTATGACGGACAAGGCGACCTCGATGAGCACATCGCCAACCTAAATGTTTTGCTCGACTACCGTCGGGTAAAAGATCCAATCAAGTGCAAGCTCTTCCCAATCACTCTGAGGAAAGGTGCCCTTGACTGGTACAAGTCCCTTGCCCCGGGCTCCATCACCAGCTGGAGGGAGCTCACCGAGCAATTCAAGAGACATTTCACCGCATCCCGCCGACAACCCAAGACTCTGGTGGCACTAGAAGCTATTGTCCAAGGCGACAACGAATCTCTTCGCAATTACATCGAGAGATTCAACAAACAAGCCATCCAGGTCGACACCAACGATGGCATGAAGAAGTATTTGATTGAGCGTGGCCTCAAGCGCCACAGCGAGTTTTCGAAGGCTATTGGGATTGAGCCCCCATCCTCACTCAACGCCCTACTCACCAAGGCGACGGCCTTCATTGACTATGAAGAGAAACTAGCTGCGACTGCTACCCGCCACCCGCGGACAGAAAGCTCCTCGGGACACAACCGGGGATCCTCCCGGGGAGGAGGGGACAGAAGACCCGACGATCATCCCCGAGATAGAGACAGGAATCATGGACTCATCAGCCTCCACACCAACTACACCCCGCTGAACGCGTCTCGAGAACAGATCCTCAGCGCGGTAAATGTATCCGACTTCCCCAAGTGGGGGGTACTGGTTCCAAAACCCATGCCCGCCAAACCCAACGCGGACAAAACCAAGTGGTGCAGGTACCATCGGTCTCACGGCTACACCACTGAAAATTGCGTCCACCTGAAGGATGCAATTGAAATTTTGATCAAAGGCGAACACCTCAAAGAGTTCGTCAAAAACAATGACGCTCCCCCACAGGAGCCCCGACAACAGCCTAAGTCCGACGACGACGCGGGCGCGGGAGCCGGCGCGCTCCAAGTAGCCATGGCAATCAGCCAGTGGGAGAACTTTCCACAAACCATGGTTATATCCGATGGAGGGTTCAAACCCTTAACCATCGGATCTATAAAGAGGAAGTTCGACGAGCTCCTCTCTGTCTCGACACCCGCTGCTGTCACCATCGACACACCCAGGGGTGGGAAATCTGTACCCCTGGCCTTCTATCCAGAGGAGATGCCCGGAGGATCTCCGAACAGCCAGATCCCTCTTCTCATCCGGGCAAAGATGGCAAACTTCGACGTCCACCGTATCCTGGTCGACGAAGGAAGTTCCTACGACATCATGTACTCCACCCTTTTCAACGTGCTGGGCCTCAACAAATCTCACCTGACACCATATTTGGGTTCGGACTTACAGGGCTTCAACGGCTCCACGAGCAAACCGTGGGGGTTTGTCGACACCATGGTCACCTTCGGCCACGGTGAGGCCACGAAAGCAATCCAGATTAAATTCCTGGTCATAGACTGCCCCTCTCTATACCAATGCATCATCGGTAAGACCGCATTGGCCGACTTGGTCGCCGTCCCTTCGACCATCCACCTGAAAATGAAATACTATGCTCAGGATGGAAAGGTCGCCACCGTCCATGGTGACATTGCTACGGTCAGGAGATGCTTTGAAGCCGCTTCAAAGGGCCTTTCTTCCTTCACCAACGCCCCTAAACCTAACAACGGGGCAGGATCCTCGACGAAGAGCCCTGCGAAGCAAGAGCCGGGAAAGCAGGACAGCGAACAAAAGCCGCCCTCCAACAACGTCAGTGCTGTCGACCTTGACCCCCGCTTTTCTAAGAAGGAGAACAAAGAAGAGAAGAAACTCCGCCGGGACAACAAAGAAGACGATGAGGCGAACAAGAAGATCTACCGCCTCATCCCCGACGGAGAATTCGAGGTAGTACCACTTGGATAAGACCCGACCAAGGGGGTAAAGATAGGCTCTGGCCTCCCCGACTATGTGAGGGAGCAATTGAAGACCTGCCTCCGCGACAATGCTGACCTGTTTGCCTGGAGTGCAAAGGAGATGCCCGGCCTGCATCCTGATGTCGCTTGCCACCAGCTCGCCATAGATCCTGCCGCTAAGGCAGTAGTACAACGTAGGAGGAAGCAGTCTCCCGAAAAAGCGGAGGCTGCTGAAAAAGCTGTAAAAGACCTCATAGAGGCAAACTTTATTTCCGAGGCCAGGTATTCAACCTGGCTCTCCAATGTTGTACTCGTTAAGAAAAGTAATGGAAAATGACGTATGTGTGTTGATTATACCGATCTCAATAGGGCTTGCCCTAAAGATGCTTATCCCCTGCCTAGTATAGATAAACTTGTTGATAACTCGTCCGGTTTTAAATTATTGTCTTTTATGGATGCGTACTCAGGTTATAACCAAATACCGATGGCAGAATCCGAAAAGGAAAAAACTGCATTCATGACCGCGCCGGGCAACTATTATTATAACGTAATGCCTTTCGGGCTCAAAAATGCAGGCGCCACATATCAACGCATGATGAATAAAGTGTTCCGCACAGATATAGGCGATATGCTCGAAGTATACATGGACGACATGATCGTCAAATCGAAACAAGAAACCGAACATATCGCCCACCTACAAAAGGTGTTCGAGCAAGCTAGAAAATGCAAAATGCGATTCAACCCCGAAAAATGCACATTCGGGGTGCAGGCAGGCAAGTTCCTCGATTTCTACTTAACGGAACGAGGGATTGAAGCCAATCCGGACAAATGTAGAGCCTTCGCCGAACACCCAACCCCGGATGACCAAAAATCCATACAAACGCTCAACGGAATGCTGACCTCACTATCGCGATTTGTGGCGAAATCCGCCCAACAAGCACTCCCATTGTTCAAACTCCTTCGCAAGGAAGCTGTGTTCGAATGGACCGAAGATTGCGAACAGGCTCTCCAGCATCTAAAAAAGGTGCTTTCCGAACCTCCGGTCCTTTCGCGACCAGAAGACGAGGAAACACTTTACCTATACCTCACAATCACCGCCGAAACCGTCAGCGCAGCTCTCATTCGCGAGACAACAGAGGGGCAAAAACCCGTATACTTCACGAGCAAAGCATTACAGGGCCCCGAGCTCAGATACCAACGCACCGAAAAAATCGCGCTCGCCCTGGTTGTCGCGGCGAGGAGACTCAGACAATATTTCCTCGTGCACACTATTGTGGTCTGCACCGACCAACCCATCAAGGCATTGCTCGGTCGACCAGACATGGCAGGAAGGATGCTCAAATGGGCCCTCGAATTATCCGAATTCGACATCCGATACGAGAGTAGGAAAGCGCTGAAGGCCCAAGTCCTAGCCGACTTCGTTGCCGAAATGACCCTCCCCGCCTCCCCGGCGAATGACTCGAACACATGGATAATCTTCGTCGACGGGGCCTCCAGCGCTTCAGGAGCGGGCGCGGGAATCATCCTCGAAAACGAAGCTGGTACCATTATCGAAGTCTCTCTCACCCTGTCATTCCCTACGTCGAACAACCAAGCCAAGTATGAGGCCTTCCTTGCCAGCCTTCGCCTAGCCGAAGACGTTGGAGCCAAGGAGGTGAAAATTTACACGGACTCCCAGCTCGTGGTATCACAGGTCCTTGGAGAATACCAAGCTAAGAACGACAACCTCCACGAGTATTTACTCCTAGTGAAGGGTAGAATAGCGAAATTTGAGTCCGCGGAAGGCTTCCACGTTCCCCGAGAACAAAACACACGGGCCGACATCCTCTCCAAACTCGCGAGCACGAAAAAGAAAGGCAGACATAAATCCGTGATACAAGAGGTGCTTGCTCGCCTAAGCATCGAGCAAGCCCCCATCGCCATGCTCGTCAATGTCAACTCAATCCGGGATGGAACGTCCTGGATGACTTCACTTTACATGTACTTAGCTCACGGATCCTTCCCAGTGACGAAAAGGAAGCCAAAACAATTCGGCGAAAAGCCATCTCGTACTGTCTCATGTACGATAAACTCTACAAAAGAGGTATGTCGACTCCGCTCCTCAAATGCGTCGACAACGACGACGTCTTGCGCGAAATGCACGAAGGAATCAACGGGCAACACCTGGGCGGCATGTCGCTGGCCAGGAAAGCCCTTCGCGCGGGATATTTTTGGCCCACGATGCAACAGGACGCCAAAAAACACGTAAAAACATGCGACAAGTGCCAACGACACTCGGACATGATCTTGGCCCCCCCAACCGAGCTCAAGACATTGTCCTCCCCGTGGCCCTTCGCGTGGTGGGGCATGGATATCCTCGGTCCTTTCACTACAGGACTTCACAAATGCAAATTCCTGATCGTCGGTGTGGACTATTTCACAAAATGGATAGAAGCGGAAGCCATTCCCAACATTGCAGGGGAGACAATTTTGCGTTTCTTCAAAAAGAACATCCTGGCCCGCTTTTGAATCCCGCAAGTTGTTGTCACCGACAACGGGACGTAATTTACGAACAGGGCATTCCAGGACTTCCTCGCCGCCATCAAAACAAAACAACACTTCACTTCCGTCGAGCACCCGCAAACAAACGGACAAGCTGAATCCGCGGAATTCGAAGACGACTCGACGAAGAGAAAAACAAGTGGGTTGAGGAACTTTGGAGCGTACTGTGGGCATACCGAACGACGCCGCACTCTACAACCGGGGAAACTCCTTTCCGACTCACATACGGAACGGAGGCCGTAATTCCCGTCGAAATAGGAGAACTCTCATGGCGCACGACGCAGCCACTGGCCGGAGACAACAACGATCAAGCCATTAGAGAAGAGCTTGACTTGGTCGACGAACTCCGAACAGCCGCTTCCCTCCGCGAAGCCGACTCAAACAAAACGTAGCTGCCCGACACGACATCAAAGTCATCAAAAGAGATTTTGAAGTCAGCAGCCTCGTACTAAGACGGGACGCCAAAGATGGCAATCAGGGAAAACTTGCCCCGAACTGGGAAGGCCCGTATCGCGTCCGCGGCAAGACCGAGAACGGGGCATACCACCTCGAAAACCTTAGGGGAGAAGAACTCCCCCGCACTTGGAATGCTAAAAAGTTAAGACAATATTACAGCTAAGGGATTTACGGGCACGACCCCCTTTAGCGAAGGTGAATACGGGCACCCCAATACGCGGGCTCGTGCGCCGAATACAACGGGCAGGCATTCCAGTACAAGTGCCCACCCAAAAATCTTTTGGAAAGCAACCCAACGAGGAATAGCTCCAAACGCGAGCCCCTCAACGTCCGTACCATTGGCTTAACACCCAGCTCGCGATGGGACGATTAAGCTACAGTGGAAAAAATTCACACCACGAATTTGTCCGCTGATCAGTTCGGAAACAAATACCGAACCCTTGAGCGGTACCCCAAACCGCCCAAGGCCAGCGTCAACTGAAGCACACCACGCTCCTTGACGCTAACTTGCCCAAATCACGAGCAGCTTTCGCGCTCAACAACGCAAAACAAAGCAACATAAAATAAAACCCAAACGGGCACAAACATCATCCAAGTGCGAAAAAGACATGAAACTTCAAAAGACTCATTTTATTCATAACATTTTCAAGCATTACAACGTTATTCTTACAAACGTACAATGAAACTAGAGGAACCAATAACCCAGGCCACTACTTAGACACTGACTTCCTCTTAGAAGCTCTGGGGGCTCCCCGCCCGCTCTCCTTGGTGATTTGGGATCCATCCTCCTCCTCGGAAGGTGGAGTCCCACGATAGGTCTTTAAGTACTCAACATAATCCTCATCAACCTCCTCAGAACTAGAAAAATCCAGCGGCGGAGGAGTAGGGGTGAAAGCGGATCAGAAAAATCCAATTAAACCGATGATCCAATCCAATCCAAACCGAAAAAAAATCGACTTTTTTGGTTCGGATCAAAAACCGAACCAAACCAATTGAAAACCGATGTGGTTTGGTTCGGTTCTCGGTTCCGTTTTCAAATCCATTGGATTGAACCGAACCAAACCGACACCTATAATAGAATCAATTTTAGCTCATATGGGATAAGCTCATGTCAACATTAAACCGGCCCAACCTTAATATTTGTTAGGATTTTGAATTCAAAAACACGCAGCAACTTTAACATTGAATCCAAAAACACTGTGTGAACAAACAAACTTGTTTTTGATTTAGTTTTGATTTTAGGTTTTCAAAACATGTTTTCAAATGATTTTGAGTTTTTAATTTTTTTTTAAAAAGAGAACACAATTGATTAAAATAGCAACCAAACATGTCCTGATTTAGTTTTGATTTTGGGTTTTCAAGTAATTGTTATATTAACATAGTGTGAACAACAAGTATTGAGTTTTTAAATTTTTAAAAAGAGAACATAGTTTATGCTTGTTTATGTAGATTTTTTTATCTGACATGCCCTAAATTTAAACTTGTAACTATGTGAATTTAAGTTTTGATTTTTTTAATCATGTGAATATAAATTTATGTAAATATAAGTTTTTGAAAATTTTATGAGTTTCAAATATATGAGTTTGAATTAAGTTTCTGGATTGTATTTTGTACTATGTTTGAAAACTTTTTGAGTTTCAATATGATGTTATTGTTAGTGTCAAAGAAAATGATGTTATTGTTATGAACTGCGATTCATTTTTTATTGTGTATGATGATATTTGATTACGTATCGTCGGAAAAATAATAGTAGAAAAAAAAATAATAGTAGGAAAAATATTGAAAAAAAGGCATTACAAAACCGATCAAAGTATCCGAACCAAACCGAACCAAACCGATTAGTTTGGTTCGGTTTCATTTTTAAAAAACAGGACAAACCGATCCAAACCGAACCAATTGAGTACACATTGGTTCGGACCTTGGATTCATCAAAAACCGATCCAAACCGGTCCAATTACACCCCTACGGAGGAGCACCCTTTTTCCCCTTCACCTTCTTCGACGGAGGGGCACGCTTGGCCTTAGAGCCAGAACCTCCAGCTTTCTTCCGTGGTTGAAATCCTGAATTACCAGCACCACTCTTCTCCTTATTTTTTCTATCCATGACTACTCAAGATAGAGGGGAAGGAACAAATGGGGGTATTTATCCCCAAAATGTTTAACCAAACGCATGTGAGCAGTTTCAACAAACGCCCATGCATGCATTGGTACAAAACAGTTTCAACAACCCAAGGTTGACTACGTGGGGACCAACGCCACGCACAAACTACGACTGGGTAACTCCAATGACGTTTTACGTTATTTTGTCCGGGACAGGATACCCGGGAACAAGGGCAAGACCCTCGAGATGCACAAAGGCAAAGCCCATGGACGGACAAGACCAAGCCGAGCATAAAGCTTGGCACTCAAGTACTAATACCAAACTCACCAAGTATAAAACGATCAAGTGTGCTCGAACATAAACGCAATAAACAATCGTGGAACAAACGCGAACACAAACAAACGCGAACACGAAACTTCGCGCGAGCAGAAGCAATAAAACAATTGTGAAATAAATACGCGAACATAAACATACATACGAGAACAGAATAATTACCAAAGCAAATAAACACGAGCACATAATATTAATAGTCGACCACACAAGCACAGAATAATTTTCAAAGCAAGAAAAAATATTTAAAAAGGGGACTAAGCCCATTGTCATCATATTACAAAATAGGGGCACACTGGCCCCATGAAACTTCATCAAAATGGCACGCAGGCCAGAGTACAAAAAACGATTAGAAAACATGGCACGCAGGCCGAAATAGCTACTAAGAAGTAAAATCAGACTTCACCACCATCATTATGCTCCTCGCCACCCACGCCGGACTGGTTGATATGACCGTCGCCGCTTTCCCCTTGACGCTCTACCCTGTCACCGTCTTCGACGGCCTCTTCAGCTGAAGGGGGAAACTTAAGAATAATCTGCCCGTCCTTGACAACGGACATAAAATCACTCCCCTCCACTTTGAGGACGACATCAGGGTTCAGCAGCCGGAGTTGATCGATAGCATTTTCAAAGCTCTCCCGAGCACCATTCAGCAAGTTCCCACTCAAGACTTCGATCAGCTCCACCAGGTCCACCCGGTTCACCAGCCCGGCAGTCATATCGGTCTCACTAGCCGCAGGACCCATAGCATCTTTCAATGCGTTCACCTCCTTTCGCGCCTCATCTCGCGCCTCCCAGGTTAAGCGGAGCTCAGTAGTCTGCTCGGTGAAGATCTTGTACTTTTCCTTATAATCAGTGAACGCAGCCTTCACCTTCAACTCCCTTGCCTCTGCCCGGGAGAGGGCCTCCTTCATCTCTTCAAACTTCCCCGCCGAGCCTGCCCGACTCTCCTCCAGAAACATGGTCGTCTCCCACAACCTCACCAGGCCGGCAGCATCCTTGACCATCTGTGTAACACCCAACCCGTATTAATAAAAATATTACTTTTAGAAGATATCTTTCAAATACGCAACGGAAAATAAAACTTGATTTATAAAATTAATATGGTTCAAGTATTACAAACTTCATTAAAATACAACCAATAACTTAATTAGTTAAAACATCACTTGAATAAATACTTTTCAAAACGATACAACTTCAAAATAAATTAAGATAATGAACAAGAGACTTTATGAACATATACATTCTAAGGATCCATATCCCCGTTTCATGATCAGAGCGGAGCTTCACCAACGACTCGGTCACAGATATAACCTGAGAACCTGAACCCCCAAAGGTTCAGTACATACACAAAACAGATGGTTAGATAATATAACCATAAAAAGAAACTAAGTGCAAGAATACACTTAGGACATGGTATGTTCATGTTTAACAATTCAAATCATAAACATACATTAATCTCATGTCATTCATATCACATAATCATACAAATACAATACATATCACAATAATATCACATTCTCAATCAATTGACAAAGTATACACATCATTGCCAATTATCAATCATTTAGCACACAATTCATAATACACTTAATCACTTAAGATAAGAATTATCAATCAATGCTAATTACCAAATATCACATTTAATCACATATTCCTAATGCAACTAATGTCAACTACTCATGTCATGTCACCCTAGACACGACTAATGCATGTGGTACCATTTCATCAATTCATTGGAAAACTTATTCCAATTATATTTTAGTCAACCGCAGCTACTAAAATATCTGCTATACTTTATGGCTCATCTAAAGTATCTGCTCAACATACAAATATGAATGCATAAAGGCACAATTACCAAACATATGGTTTATATATTTTAATCAACCGCAGCTACTAAAATATCTGCTATACATTAGGACTCACCTAAAGTATCTGCTCATCACAAAAGATAACACAATCCATATATTTTAACACTATAGTTAAATAATATATCTTCACTATTAATTAAATCACATTAATTAATCTTCTCAAGTGATCACACATTCAAGATCATCATCATCATTAATCATCCACAAATAAGATATACATACATGTTTCAATCACACATACGTAAGCATATCATTATCATAATCACATACCCATGGTTCAATAATAACTTAATTATCATAACATATTATCTCTCAAAAGTACTCATACATAAGCTATCATGCCATCCTATAATCAAAAGATCATAATTAAGACATGTTATAAGCATATGGTTCATTTAATTCAATAACATAACTCTTCGTTCTAATCAATCCATCATTCTATTGATCACATACTAATAAATCCTCATTACTAAGTTCATATACATCCTATCATGTTATCCTATAATCAAAAGATCACAATTAAACATGTTATGAGTATACAATCCATCAAATTGATCCTTAAAAATCACATTGAATTCAGGTTTGGTCGCTGAGCTACCAACTGGCGAGCACCTAGCGAGCAGTTACAGACAGCTGGTCGCTGCCAGCTAGCTGGCAGCTACGGTGGTCGCTAGCTGGTCGCTAGCCGGTCGCTCAGCTACCGCGCAGATTTCTGGAAATTTCCACTGTTTCGGGTTTCAACTTAAATCACATAAAAACATCACCTTTCATCATATAAATTCCTAAAGCTAGCAACTTTAGGCATACATAGGTCATATAAGCTTAGAAGTACAACTATAAACATGATTTAACACCAAAAAGGTAAGAATCATGGATTATTTATATATTTATTCAAAACTTCATAACAACACAATTAACATACAAAGTATAGATTTTTCTCATATTAATCAATTTACTAAACATGAATAATTATCTATAATCATTCAATCAACATTAAATCATATAGATAAACACCTTCCCTAAACCCATTTTCTTCCCAAAACCCAAAAATGAGTGAAGAGAGTTTGGGTGTGGAGTCATAGACAAACTCCCCTCTCTTTGATCACCCAAAATTATATTATCTAACCCTCTTACCTTAGATTGAAGCTTTATATCTCTAAGCTCTACACTTTGACTCCATTCTACATCTTCAAGCTTGATTCTTCTACACTTTCTCTCTACCTCTCTTTCTCTCAAATTTGTGACAAATGAAAATCATAACACTACTCCTCATAAAAACTATTCCTTTATATACTTTCCACTTAGGTTAGGGTCAATTTCCTATATTACCCTTAATTCTCTACAATTCCCACTCACAAACTCAATTTTACTCTTATCACTAATTATTGTACTATTTACTCAATTGCCACTACTTCCTCCCCAAGATACTCTATCATTTTAGATAATAACCAAAGTGCCATTCTTATCTCTACATAATCCACTAACTCATACTAAATTACTACATTACCCTTATTTCTATCACAAACTCTTATTCATTCTAATTAAGCCTAATACTCATCAAAGCCCATTACTAACAAACATAAAGGTAACAACTAATTAATGCATACAAAACACACCAATTAATTAAATAAAATCAATCAATCAAATATAATAAAATATAAGATTTGGGGTGTTACAATCTGCTCCTTCAAACTCTCGGGGGTGTATCTGGCGATCACCTCCCTTTCCGACCCGGGGAGCATAGGAGGGTGCATCTCGAAGAAACCCCGAGCACCGAAGCACCGGGGGAGCAGAAACGCCTCACCTGCCCCTTTGGCCTCCGCGGCCGCCTTCGCTTCCTCTTCTGTCAAGTCGACAATAGTATCTTCCACCCTTTGTCTTTTCTGGGGCAAAGTCTTGGATACCGGAGAGGACTTGCCCCCAGGGGAAGACGAACTTCCGGGCCCCGAGCCCGCCTGAGAGACGGCGGCCATCCTTGATTTCTTCTCCTTTGCCTTGGCAGCATCAGCAGCAGATTTGAGTAGCCTGTCCGTCACAGAAGACATTGTTTCTGCAAGAAAACACAAGAATCAATACGAGCAGAATAATGGAATACGAGCACAAATAACTAAACTCAAATACTTGAAACTACTCAATACGAGCACAAGTCTATACGAGCAAACTATACCAAAGAAATTCTTGGCTTCGGCCGAATTCTTGCACTTCATCAATTTCGCCGTGACGATCAACCTCGGCGAAAATTTTACATCCCCCCTCGAATCGAGCACAGGAGTTCCGTCCTTCAACTCCCACCGGGCAGGGTGAAAGGCCCCCACATACTCCTGCATCTTGGCCACAGCCTTGGCCTCCTCCCTTGACAAACTTGCCTCGTTGGTTATATACATTTTCGACGCCTTTTGATAGTGAAGATTTGTCCAAATCAAGGGGAACTTAGGCACCAGTTCGACCTCATCGTCCTGGTCGACCCTCTCCGTAAACATCGAGTTGATTGCGTCATCAGTCCGTGCTCGGATGATGAAATATCTCGACTTGAATCCGCGGATAGCATCTGCATACGCCTCGAACAGTGTGATCCTCTGCCTTAAAGAAACCCAGAGCGGCTTCCCCTGTTTATCCACTTTCCGCTGGATTTGAAAGATAGTGAAAAATAGTCGGCGAGTACCCTCAACCTCAAGGTACTCGCACAACAACTCAAAGGCACGAATAAACGCCATCGCGTTCAGATGAAGTTGTGAAGGGGCAAGTCGCAAATATTTAAATACATCCATCGCGAGCTTGCTGAACAGCAGCCTCAACCCTACCTCTTTGAATGCGAATTCGTACATCCCGAACCCTCCTTGTCCGAACTTCGAACATATCCGCTGCTCGGGCTCCGGGCAGAAAACGTCCCAATCGTCTGTATCCTCCTCCACGACGGAAAACACATCCGTGGACTCTGGTGTCACCACCGAAGATATGGCCAAGGGCTCGTCGCCCACCCAGCTCATGTCATGGGGAGGCGCCCCTTCAGGAACCTCCTCGTGTACTCCCGCGGGCACAGCCTCGCCACCGTCGTCTGCCATTCGTGAAACCTGAAAAACAGAGGAAAGAAAGTGAATTCGACGTTAGATCAAATCCACCCTTCCACCGCAATTTAAGTGAAAGGGCGTAAAAGGCGCGAGGACGCTGTCCCCGACCAAAGGCCCTTAAAATGGCGAACACAGCGAACAAGTGAAAATGCGGGCACGGCCTCCTTGGCCAAATCTCTCCCCGAAACAACGAAAAGGGAAAACGTATCTGACAGTTGGAAACAAACGCGAGGTGAGAACCTTAACGGTTTCTCCTGCTCTCACGCAGAAACCTGGCAGTTATCCCTTATTGGGCCGTGCCCAACGGCCCAATAGGGATAATCGTTGGCCCCGCGCTGGGGGCTTTAAATACTCCTCTTCACTGAGGAGTCAGGTATCTTATTCTCATTCTCACTACCTTCTCTCTTTGTACTCTTGCTGACTTAAGCATCAGAGTGTCTGCAGGTACAAACCCCCCTCCGTTTTCAACCGTCCAACCACCGTGTAAGGCGACGTTGCTGGCCCGTGATCCTGCTCCTTAAGCACAGATACGATCAAGTACCTCAGGAGCAGGGCCGTCCCCGAATTTTTGGAGGTCCTGTGCAAAAACAAAATGTGGCCCTTTTTAATAAATAAAAATGAATTTTTTTAAAAAATTATCCCTGATTTAAATTGCAAATAGCATAAATAAAATAAGCATCCTTTAAATTAATATAAAAAAATTCATAGTATAATCAATGATAATAAAATATTTTCTAACTACTTAAGTTGAGTCATTTTTTGAAGTTAAATTCGTTCTTACGACTTTAATTATAAGCAAATTTATACTTTTTAAATTCATTGGATAATCAATGTATTTGGCCTTAATCATAGAGTAGATAAATTCGTTTTTCAATGAATCTAAAATGTAAAAATTTGCTTATAATTAAGGCCGGATGAAGTAATGTATTATATTTTACACCCTCAATTTATTAATATTAGTACTCAGTAAAAGAAATTATGAATCTAACAATTTGACATTTGCAGTTTGCCGTAATATATTAAATTTTACATTTCTAAATTTACTAATATTACTACTATATAAAAAAAATTGAGACCTTCATTTCATTCTCTTTTTAGTTTCTTAACTAATGCCCTAGGGATACTAGTTAACAAGACCCATGTAAAAAATATAGAAAATTTAAATGTAGGAAATCATATTCCGATAAATATGTGTAGTTTTCTTTTTGCGTGAATTAATGTATCTTCAACGCACGTGCAATTGTATTAATCTCTCAAAATTTATAAGATTTAAATGAATGGCAATTCTCCCTAAAAGTTTAACGTTTTTATATGCCCAAATTATAAATAGAATCCGAAACATTTGTTAAGTTGGCCAACGTTTTTATATGCCCAAATTTAAATTGATGTGAAAATATGCATAATTGCTTGTTGATTATTCAATGGAAAACACAATGTTTTAAATAAAGGAAAATGTTAAACAGTGTTTTCGGAGTACTTGTTAAGCATATTAATAAGAAAATTTCATCTTAAAATTCGTTCATTCAATGTCTCAAAAATATAAAAAAGTTATATTTTTTCTTTAATTTCCATTTTAATATGTTTAACAAGTCTAAAGGCACTATTTAGCATGACCCTTGAATAAATCTGACTTTAGAGGGTCCTTTAAAATGAACCATAACATGTTTCGCTTATGACAGAAATGGTGGGAGCCATGGATTAAATGAACTCATTGATGTTGTGATATGTACTCTTTACACTAGATAATATTCTTTTGGCTTAATAGATCTTTCGGTTTTAATGTTTACGAATTTTTGGTTTTAGTCCATGTGTCTTATTTTGTTGTAAATAAGTCCCTGAATGTATATATTTTTTTTTTTTTAGTCTCTAAAATCAAAATCCGCAGGAAAATCTGCAGTTTTCGTGGAAATTTTCCTTCGGATTTTCCTGCGGATTTTGACTTTAGGGACTAAAAAAATACATTCAGGAAGTTATTTGCAACAAAACAAATCACATGGACTAAAACAAAAAATTCGCAAACATACAAAAATCAAAAGATCTATTAAGCCTATTCTTTTTTATTAGATGGACTATCATAAAATTTCTATATCTTACTTTATCAATGGTTCAAATTAATGGATCCATAATAAACCAATCTCCTAGAGGTCCATTCTATACAAAATCTCACTTTAAAGACCCGCCCCAAAATTTCGATTTTGATAGGTATATTTATTGCTTAGATTGAAATTTTACAAAAAAACATGTAAACATGTGGGTCATTCACAATAATATTTATCGCTTAGATTGAAAATTTATGTATTCTATTTTATTAGAGTCAAACATAAAATTGCACTCTACAGGAGTTGAACCATGTCCATCTAGGAAAATGAACGTGCATCATACCACTCGGCCAAACAAAATTTCATGACAAAAGTTGACGCTGACCAGTATATATAGCATAATAATTAACAAAAATATGTAGCAATATACCTATAAAAATGAAAAACAAAATATTGGGGCGGGTCATGGCCCTACCCAGCCCATAAGCCCCTCCGCCCCTGAATGTTACACCATTCAATAACGTTTTAACGAATTCAAATTTTTCAAAATTCACCGTTGGATGAGAAGATTATATCATATAGGTCATCTATGTTAAGTTTTATAAAAATCTAAAAGCATTTGATATATTATCGAGACTCGTCAATATTATCAGTTTATTGTTTTTATACTCCCCTCTTGAATAGTCATTTATCCCATTTCCCATATATAAATACTTGTGCCTTTCATTACAAAAGCAGATGAATCAGCATAGATCCCCTAAGCTAATCTAATCACTTTCCATAGACACAAAAATGGGTCGCTCCATTTTTTGTCTTCATCACTTTCTTTTTTCATCTCTTCTTATTTTCTCTTTGATGCTGAATCATGTTCATGCTCATGCCAACAAAAAGGTAAAGCTAGCTAGTTTTCTTCACATTGTAATTAAGATGATGATGATTTCATAAGCTATTGGTTTTATTTACAGTGTTACATTGTATACTTGGGAGCACATTCACATGGTCCAACACCTTCCACCTTTGACCTTGAAATTGCTACATCTTCTCATTATGATTTATTGGGTTCAATCTTGGGAAGGTATATATATAAAATAAGAAAACCATTAGTACAATATTAAGCTTAAGTTATTTTTTCATAAGAGATTAATTGATTTACTAATATATATATATATATATATATTGATCATTCACAGTGAAGAGAAGGCAAAAGAAGCAATAATTTATTCATATAATAAACAGATCAATGGGTTTGCAGCTATACTTGAAGAGGAAGAAGCTGAACAAATTGCAAGTGAGGAACACAATAATGTTTTATGGATCTAGTTTTTTTTTTCAACTAAATTGATAAACTTTATTTATATTATTATATTCAACATTTATGTAGAAAATCCAAAGGTTGTATCTGTGTTCTTGAGCAAAGAGCATAAACTCCACACTACACGTTCATGGGAATTTCTTGGATTGCGTGGAAATGATATGAACTCAGCTTGGCAAAAGGGAAGGTTTGGTGAGAACACCATCATAGCTAATATTGATTCAGGTACTAAACTTTACTAGTATATATAATTTCACCACACACACAAAAATTAACTTATAATTTATAAGCTAAAAGATTTATTTGATAATAATTTTTAAAAAATAGCTTATAGTTTATTTTACTGATTTATAATTTATTTTTCAAATTCTATTTCAAATAGTTTATGAGTTTATAATATTTTTTCCATTTTTATTCTTGTTATTTTAACTAAAATCCAATTTTATTCTTTATAATTTATTTTAATTTAAAATAAAATAACTCATTCCGTAAAAAAAAAAAATACAAACCATCCGCATAAAAATAGTGTTCCTTCCAGCATATAAAATAGAATGTTTCTACCAACTGAGCTATGCTAACGAGAACACATGGAGATGATTTTGTAACACAAAAATTGAGTTATATTGTTAATCAATTTTACTACTCATTAATTAACTACATAAATGTATATTGTTAAACACTTTTTTGACATATAGTATCTCATTAACCACTTTGATTACTATAATGAAAATACAATGCAAGTGATTAACTACTTATTTTAATAATTTCGAAAAATGACAGTACATAAAATAAAATACGTGGTTAATAACAATTTTATTGGTTAATGAAGTAATCAAAATGGTTTATTATTTGTTTTTTTTTTTTTATTTTTAATAGAAACAAACTTAAGACATTTCATTAATCAAAAGAGTATCAATACAACGAGGGGCTAAATCGAAAATACGGCGACTAGACATAGACAAGGCCGCTCTAGCTAGAGAGTGAGCAACCATGTTCGCTTGTCGCTTGACATACTTAACCTCAAAGTAATTATTTAAACTAAGTAAATATCAAATATGTGAAATCAAAATGTTAAACTCAGAAATGCCTTCATGACTAGAAGTAATAGCATCCACCACTATTTTGGAGTCACTTTCAAAAATGACAAAGGATAGGCCTCTATGCATCATCTCCTCCATTGCCTCTATAATAGCCATAGCTTCTCCTTCCAAGATGGTTAGTGGTGACTTTACTATGTTGGTCCCTCCAAGATTAAAATGGCCGCAAGAATCACGTAAATACCATCCCCATCCGGTAGCTCCATCCGCATTATTGAAACCGGCGTCCACATTACATTTTAAAAAGCCAAAGGGGGGCTGCTGCCATCGCATGCTAACTACAGCTGCTGTTTGTTGTTGGATCGGCTGCTGCTGGTCTTGTAACAACCTATTGATCACCGCCCATTGCTGCCAAAAGGTTAATGCTTGCATGCCAACTTGTTGTGCACTCAACTTGCCATCATTCCACACATAGTTATTTCTATTTTGCCATAGAAACCACATGAGTACAGCTGCCTTGCTTGCTACTAGATCAGTTTCATGCCTGCAAATAGAAAAAATTAATGCTCTAGGATCATTAAATTGTAGCAATGTTGTTTGGATAATATGTGATAAATCCATAACGTGCCAAGCTTCCTTGACAGCCTCACAATTAAAGAACAAATGCCATTCATCTTCAACATGTGATAAACACAAGGGACATTCCTCCGGACATTGGACAAAGCGATTTCTCAACCGGGTACGGGTCGGTAAACACTCTTTACAAATTCTCCATAACAAATGTTTGGCCTTGGGTGGGGCATGAATTTTCCAAATACTACTCCATCCCTCAATGTTTCTCACCCCATAACCCCTACTACTTTGTTGCATAATTAATTTTCCGATAACCCGACCTCACCGAGTAAACCCCATCCTTCTCTTCACTCCATATCAACTTGTCCTCCCTTACTAGTTCTAATAATGGGACAACAAGAATATCATCTACCTCATTCTCCGAAAAAAGTGAATTAATTTTCTCAACGTCCCAACGTTTTATATTTGGAAGAAAGAGTTGTTGGACCGTGAGATTATACATATTTTGATTTTGTGGAGCATTTAAACACCGCCCTTGAGCCGCTCTCAACCAAGGCTCATTCATTACTTTGATTTTACTCCCATCCCCAATTTGCCATCTACACCCATATTGCAACGCTTGTCTAGCTCTCCAAATACTTCTCCATGCAAAACTAGGATTGTTACCAAGGTTAGATTCTAGAAAAGAAGTTTTAGTCGTTTAAAAAATAGATTAATTATGTTTTTAGTCCCTCTAAATATATCAAATTTCATTTATAGTACCTCTAAATTTTCAATTTTTAGTCTCTTCTTTTTTACCAAAGCTCATGTGGAATTGTTCGAAATTACTTTTTTGATGACATATCATTATTAAAACTTTAAAATATCATTAACTTAATTATTTAACTATTTAATTTTTAGTTTACAATTTAATCTTTAATTTGAAATAATAGATAAATTAACAAAAGTTAAAGATTAAATAGTCAAATTATTAAACTAATAATATTTTACGAACTTTTTCCTCAAAAAAAAGAAAATATATTTTACGAACTTAATAATGATACATTTTTAAAAAATTTCATTCGAAATATGGTAGTGAACTTTTGAAAAAAAACAATGACTTAAATTGAAAACATAAAATTTATAGGGACTAAAATTTGAAGGAAAATTTTAGATCGAGAATTAAAAATGAAAGTTAATATATTTAGAGAAAACATATTTAACCATAAAAGTTACTTAATTAACAATGTACGTTTTGATAGTTAATGAAATAATAAAAATAGTTAACGATCAATTTATGTATTCTAAAAACCTCCTCGTGTTAATTTATTGATCTTCTTTGCTGGTTTCGATACGAAAACTTGAAAGTCCGAGTAAATGCTCAAGACCAACAAACTAGTGTAGAAACTGGCTCCTCCTCGTGTTAATTATATTTTTAAATTTTATATAATGAATGAATTTATTTTGACAAAAAACGGTATAAATATGATAAACAATGTCCGTTTGGCCTAATTTATTTTTGAGTTTATGCAAACAACTTATGTAATTTTTATGTATTATTATAAGTTTTTCAAGGTAGTTTATAATAAAATAGCTTATAAAATTTTAATTTTCACTAATTTGAACTTATAAAATAGCATAAACTTAATTTATATTGCATAAGCTGTTTATGTGTAAAAAATAAGATAGGTCAAACGGGCCTAAGTATTTTTTGTCAACATATGTGTTCAATAACATTTTTCTAGAATTTAATATGTATGGCCATGTGTATATTATTTAATTAATATTTATGTAATGTGTTTATAATTCAAAGTCTTCACAATATTATAAACTGACTTGATAGACCATCAAAAAGTTGACATAATGTTTGTTATAGAACAATTGGATTCTTTGTTTTTCTCCCTTAGATTTAATTAACCTACGTGGAGACAAAAACTACATGCTTTCTTTGAGTTGGCAAGATGCTTCATTTAGATCTCAATAATATCAAAATATAATATTTTATCTCACCTCAATTTCTTGTGCTGTGTTCTTTAGTCTTTACACCCAAAAGTAGCTCACAAGTCACTATACACCAATTTTTCTCATTTTATGAAAAGGTGGAGATAACATTGACACTTTCAATACTATAATCTCCATGTGAAAGATCTGTTTCTTTTTATTATTACTTGATTAATTAATTAATTAATTAAACCAGTATGATGACTAATTAAATTGTTAAAAAATATTATCCTGCTATTTGGATTAGGTGTTTGGCCGGAATCAGAAAGTTTTAGCGACAGAGGAATAGGCCCAATTCCAGCGAAGTGGCGTGGGGGTAATATCTGTCAAATAAACAAACTTCCAGGTTCTAAGAAAATTCCATGTAACAGGTACTAGTAATTCACTTTCAACATATTTCCCATTTTAATTAGGTTTAAATGTAGTTTTGATTTCCATATTTTATCAAATATGTAATTTTAGTGTCTCTATTTTGTTTTTCGCAATTTTAATTTCTCTATTTGAAAATAATGTTTTTGTTTTAGTGAAAAAATAACTTATGACTCACAATTTATAAACTTATATTGGAAAATAAAACATTTTTTTTCATTAGTTTATAGTTTATTTATACTAACATATAATTTTTTTTTTATAACTTAATTTATAATGATCCACATCAGCAAGCAAGTATACTTGTACATCTCGAAGTAAGAAATGTACTAAGAGCATAAACATCGGTTACTTTATACCGTAGTTTCACACACATCAATAAAAATGTGTCAGTAAAAACAATGGTTTAAGAAGGAAACGATGCATTGCAGGAAAACGGTGGCTTAAGCTCTAAAGTGGGGTCAACATAATAACAACCCAATGAACTCATGCATTTGAAGTGTAAAATTTAGATATGTTTTGGTTAATGGGATCCAATTTAGATTTTTTAATGGGTAATATGAATATTTAGGAAAAATAGTTGGGTAGTTTAAAATGTTAAAAAGTGTAAAATATTATTAAAAAAATTAACGGGGTCCATTTAAGCAATTAAATTGGATGACATTGACGTGGATGTTCTAAAAATTTCCCTAAAAAATTAGAACTTATGTAGAAGCCACACAAGCATGTTATATAGTTCCACATCATTTAAAAAGTTGCCACATCATTAAAATTGAATGTCAAAATAAAAAAGGATCAAATGATCAATTTTTTAAAATGAGAGGACTAAAATTGAGGAAAACAAAATATGGCGGACTAAAATTACGGAAAAAAAAATAGAGGGACCAAAATTACGTATTTGATAAAATAGAGTGACTAAAACTGCATTTAAGCCTTTTAATTACTACTCGTTCATGTCCTTATATTAAGGATTAAATAAATTTTTAGTTATTAAAAAATTATTAAATTTTATTTTTAGTCTCATTATTCACGCAGTTTTAATTTCTATTTTTAAATTAATGTGTATTTTTAAATAATTATTTTACATATATGTTTAAAAAATTATTAAAAGTTCCTTAAAAAAATATTTCAAAACTTTATTTCTAAGTCGATAGTTTCATTACTTTTATCTTTCTTTTTTAAAATTTAAAAAATTCATATTTAATTTTCCCATTATCTAAAAATAAATCTAACTAAAGCCTTTTACTTATAGATCCAAATACAAACATCAACACAAGATCCACTTACAAGATCCACTTGTTTAATTTTTTATTTTTTTTGGTCAAGTCACTTGTTTAATATTTTATAAAAAGATAAAATGGTTAAAATTAAACATATTTATCAAGGTCTATGGTGAATCATTTACAATGTTGATTCACCTTATAAATTTGGGGTTAAAATTAACATAAGTACCAATATGACAAATAGATGCATAATTAAGGGATCCAAAAAAACGAAAATTAATTAAGAGACCAATAACTTATATATGCTTATAGATAAACACTCGTACTATGAACTGCAAATAAGTTGTATCTTATAACTGTCGTAACTAACTCACAATTGACTTTAAATTTTAGTTGCAATGTCGGAAACAATGTTTATCCAAATATATCCTATAAACAATGTTTCTTGCGGATTCTTCTACAATTTTTTTTATAGATTTTAACTTTAGAAACTAAAGACAAAAACACGCCAACTAAATGACCATTTAAACCTTATCTAATACGTAATATGTAAAGTATCAAACTTTTGAATTCTTTAAGTGCAAGACGTACCCAGTTAAACCTTATTATTGACTAATTGCACTACATAAACAAACCAGGAAGCTAATTGGAGCAAGATTTTTCAACAAAGCATTTGAATCAGCGAAGGGAAAACTTTCTCGTTCAGAACGAACAGCACGTGACTTTGTAGGTCACGGTACTCACACCCTATCAACAGCAGGTGGAAATTTCGTACAAGGTGCAAGTATATTCGGTATTGGCAACGGTACCATAAAAGGTGGTTCGCCAAAATCAAGAGTTGCAACCTACAAAGTGTGTTGGTCACAAACAGATGTTGATAATTGCCTAGGCGCTGATGTATTAGCTGCTATTGATCAAGCAATTGATGATGGTGTCGATTTGATCTCAGTTTCTGCTGGAGTCCAAACTAGTACAAATCCTCAACAAATTTTCAAAGATCCGGTTGCTATAGGCGCATTTCATGCACTTTCTAGAAATATATTGTTGGTTGCCTCAGCAGGAAATGACGGACCTACCCCTGGAAGTGTTGCTAATGTTGCTCCATGGGTGTTCACAGTTGCTGCTAGTACATTAGATAGAGACTTTAGCAGTAATATTACCGTTGGTAACAAAACAATGACGGTATCATCTTTACTTACTTTCTCATATTCTCTTTCTTATTTTTTTTTCCAAAAATTCTTTTCGTTTTATTATTATTATTAGGATAAATAGGTCTTTATCCCCTGTGATATAGGTAAGGTTTTTTTTTTTTCTGTAATTTTTTTTTGTGACTTGTTCCTTACAAAGTAAATTTTTTTGGTTTCCCCTCTTGATTGCAAGGAATTTGCACTTTTTAAATCAGTTTGAATAAAATAACCGATTTAAAAAGTACATCCAAGGGACAAGTCCAAAAAATTCAACATTACAAGAGGCGAGTCAAAAAAAAAAAATTTACAGGGAAAAAAAAAACACGCCAATAAGTCTATTTTCCCTTATTATTATTATACTATTGACTTTAATCATTTATTTCTTTTATTCTTATTTTTTATATTGTAGGGAGCCAGTCTTTTTGTAAACTTGCCTCCCAACCGGTCTTTTACTGTAGTGATTTCTACTGATGCTAAATTTGCCAATGCGACAAATCGAGATGCGTAAGTGTCGCAAATTTGGTCCCACGGTTTTATATTATACTTTTGATCATTCCTATTATTTTCGCAAATATCAAACTTGTAAAAACTAAAGTTGTTGATTGCGAAAATTGTGATTTTAAAATAAATTAAAGACCAATAATCTAATTAAACTTTTGTTAAATGATTATTTTTTACATGTATATTTTTGCAGTCAATTTTGTAGACCGGGAACACTTGATCCTTCAAAAGTGAATGGTAAAATAGTGTTGTGTGTTCGAGAAGGGAAAATAAAATCAGTTTCAGAGGGTCAAGAAGCTTTATCTGCAGGAGCAAAGGGAGTGATTATGAAAAATGAGCCTCAAATTAGCGGAAACACACTTCTTTCTGAGCCTCATGTTTTGTCTACTATCAATATCAACTATCGTCCGACTAAAAAAGATCCAACAGGACATAGTATTGATATAATTCCGACGTAATTATCTATTTTATAAACTTATTTTAGCGATTACGTACTATACATTACAAAGGTTTTAAAATTGTGACATGATAAAATATTAGATGTTACAAATGAAGGGCACATTTATACATAATCATATATTTTTATTTTGCAGAGATATAAAGTCAGGTACGAAAATAAGAATCACACAAGCAAAAACTTTCTTCGGAAGAAAACCAGCTCCAGTTATGGCTTCATACTCATCTAGAGGACCAAATAAAGTTCAACCTTCAATACTAAAGGTTTTTTTACACTTGAACTTGTTATAGTAGTAACTATTTATAATACTCCTCATTAATTTTTGTAGTTTTTTCAATCAGAATGCTTTTTTCTTTCTTGCTTTCAGCCTGATGTAACTGCACCGGGTGTGAACATACTTGCTGCCTTTTCATTGTCTGCAAGTGTATCTAATTTAATTACAGACAACCGTCGAAATTTTCCATTTAATGTCATGCAAGGAACTTCTATGTCGTGTCCTCATGTTGCTGGCACTGCTGGACTCATCAAAACACTTCATCCCAATTGGAGTCCAGCGGCTATTAAATCAGCTATCATGACCACTGGTATTTTCTCTCTCGCCGCACACATACACATACAAATTATAATCATATATACAATTGATATTGGATTTAAGTTGAAGTTAAGAAGATTGTCACTTGATTAGGACTTGTGTGTAATTTTTAAGATGACTACTTATCGAAATTTGTGGTCTTGCAGCAACCACAAGAGATAACACGAACAAGCCAATAACCGACGCATTTGAAAAAACACTTGCAAATCCATTTGCATATGGCGCAGGACATATTCAACCCAACAGTGCAATAGATCCAGGACTTGTTTATGATTTAACCATTGTTGATTACTTGAACTTCTTATGTGCTTCTGGATACAACCAAAAACTCATTTCATCAATTAATTTCAAAAGGAGATTTACTTGTTCAGGATCTCATAGCATAAATGACTTGAATTACCCTTCAATCACATTACCAAATCTTGGATTAAACGTTGTTAATGTGACTAGGACAGTCACCAATGTTGGGCCACCAAGTACATATTTTGTAAGAGCCCAATTACCTGGATATAAAATAGTTGTTGTGCCAAATTCCTTGAATTTCAAGAAAATTGGTGAAAAGAAGAGATTTCAAGTTGTTGTGCAAGCAACGAGTGCGACTCCAAGAAAGAAATACCAATTTGGTGAATTGAAATGGACAAATGGAAAACACATTGTAAGGAGTCCAATTACTGTTCGACGTAAATGAAAGATCATTTCTAAGTTATAAGTTTATAATGTAATAATGGAATATCGGCGTAAATGAAAGATATTTATAAGTTTGTTGAGGAAGGATTTAATGTGTTATTATTGGATTAAACTATTATGTTTTTGTCATTTCATCAATTTTGTTGTTGTTTGGATATGCTAAGTGTAATAAGTTTATATTAATTTTTTTGAGTCTCTTTAAAATTGGAAGCCCCTAATACGGTCCTCAGTTTTTGAGGTCCACCAATGGTCCTCTCAAACTGACCTGCTATAACAGGTTTCATTATTTTATGAATTTTGACTAATTTATGAATTTTGATTAACATCAGTCATTGATCCCTGCATTCACTGCAGATCATGGCCGCTGCAATAATCAAACGCTTTCCTTCCTGCCACGTCATTGAAAGCTCAAACAAAGGACTGCGATGGTGAAGGGGGGCGGCTGCCCTGTCGACGTCGTGTTCTATGGTTCATTGCAATGAAGTGGTGCTCAATTCAACTTCACCACACTCCACATCTCCCTACAACTAAAGACGTTGTAATTTTTAAAATTGGTAGGGTTGCAGGAGGTGTGAGAATTGCCCCCAATTTTTTGTTTGACAAAAAACATAACAACCCAGATTGTATCATAAATTTCTTGTTCTAGTTTCAACCCAGATGTATGATGACTATCATGTATTTCTACTTCTTGAGGACTCCAATTTTACACTTTCTCTCTCCTATTATGGTCCTAATGTTACTCTTTCTTTTAGGAAACATGTTTCTACAAGAGAAAAAAAGTTAAAATCATTGAAGCAAAGGTAAGCATTGTACAAATTTGTTTATTGTTTTTTTTGTTAGTTATCATGTTTAATTACTATTTCTTTTGTTAGGTAACAAAAAGTTAAAATGTGTTTTGGGCGCAAAGGAAGTCTAAAAGCAAATTCTGATGGAGATTAAATCATGAATGAAGATAAACAGACAGAGACGAGAAAATTAAATACAAGAGGTTACTTTATTTGAGATTTGTGTAATAACATTTTGATTCTCTTTTGTTTTTTAGAGTTGTGTTTTGTAAATAAGCAACAATCTCATTATACATATGAGTTAGACTTTCAAGTTAACATTTCTTTAAGTCATTTATAGTTTTTTGATAAATGTAGTTTATGCGATAGTAAGAATTTTGATCATTTTTGTAACGTTCCTTCCAATTGAGCTATGCTCACGGGGACAAACGACAATTCTAATTTATCCAAACTTTTATATATATTTTGAAATATTTTTTGTAATTGAATCTTATAATTGGAATATAAATATATACATTACTCCTTTGTATAACTGAATCTTATAATTGAATTTAAATTAGAATTCTTCTTGTGGTGTCCCGTGCGATGCACGGGTATGAATACTAGTCTCCCTACAACTAAAGACGTTGTAATTTTTAAAATTGGTAGGGTTGCAGGAGGTGTGAGAATTGCCCCCAATTTTTTGTTTGACAAAAAACATAACAACCCAGATTGTATCATAAATTTCTTGTTCTAGTTTCAAACCAAATTGAAGTCCAAAAATTGATATTGATTAAAAGGCAATCGTACAAAACTTGAAGGTAACTACACAGTTCCAATAATTGTGGTTTATTCGGAAAGAATGTGTTTAAAAATTAAGGGATGTTCCTAAAATTATATGCACTTTTGATGTAGAAGTGAGAGGGTGATTTTTATTCTTTTATTTTTTTTATCTTCAAATGTAATATTTACATTTAACACACACAAGCATGCGAAGCTTTGTTAATTTGTCAATGGAGGTTTTTTAACTTGATGGCTATACTAAAGTAGAAGAAGCATTTTCAATGGAGTTTTGAAAAGATAGCGCACAATGGCAAACCCCAAAAATAGAACAAGCTTTGTCAATGGTCAATGGAGTTTAGATAGAAGGTGATTCGGTGAAATAGAAACAAAAGTTCCGTTCAAACTTTGTTGGATTGCAGTTTGCAGATTGTGTTAGAGTTGCTTTATTTTATTAACAAATCAAATAGAAAAGAAAAGAACAGAGTTGCTTCATTTTAAATGATGTGGCAGAAATTTATGCATTTGATTATTGCAATGGTAATGATTAACTCAAGTGCAGTGAATGCAGGAATAAACAATTGTTGTTAATCTAAATCTATAAAATAGTGAAACCTGTTATAGCAGGTCAATTTGAGAGGACCATTGGTGGACCTCAAAAAGTGAGGACCATACTAGGGGCTTCCCTTTAAAATTAGTGTTGTTTGTACTAGCTAGTAAATGTTGTAGTGTGCAACTCTTTTCTGCTGTAGGACTTGTAATTGTGGTTAAATTAACCTTGTAATAGTTTCCTGGATACCCAGTAATATTTTGTATTTTTATATTGAAAGTGTTCCTCTTCTAGAATTTCATCCTACCAGCAGCAAATCAAGTCGAAAATCGGCTAACAAGTTAGAAAGCATACACCATCCAACTTCAAAGGGGGAACAAAGGGGAACATTTTCTTACATATAATTGTAAAAATATATGGTATTATTTGTGATGTGTTCACAATTGTTCAAATTTCAGTGACTTGGCTATTTTGCATATTTCTGTAAGAAGGAACAACTACATCAGATATTCTATCATGCTACAATGGATCTTCATCAAAATTAGAAAGAACCTCAACAACATTATCCATATTGCACCAGCATCAGCAAGGGCCATTCAACCGCCTTCAATATAACTCGGCTGATCAAATACCAGAGAAAAAGTTTCCTTGACTTCTTTACTCCCATGGCCGAAAAGCTCAACAAGGATAGCGATCACACCTGAATCTCGAATCACTGAAGTTGCATGTGTGTATCCTGACAGATGAATTAGCTTCATCACCTGCTGTAAGAATTCTCACCAAGTGACCAAC
The DNA here is from genome assembly GCA_954870985.1 of Trifolium fragiferum. NCBI lineage: Eukaryota > Viridiplantae > Streptophyta > Magnoliopsida > Fabales > Fabaceae > Trifolium > Trifolium fragiferum. The sequence goes on from OX940794.1 coordinate 9,834,788, forward strand.
AATTTCAATAGTATTCAACTCAGCAACAGCCAATATACAAAACACATCCTCGGCTATCTCCTTACCAGAAGAAGCATGAGGTCCTTGAAGAAACTCGGCATGAAGAGGTATAACACCAGCTTCAGCAACCGGTCTAATGTATTAAAAAATGAGCCGAAACCACACAGTATTATCAGCTTCAAGTTTTGTGGCGTTATCTCCATTGCGAAACAACTCCACAAGCATCGCTAGAAATTGATTCACATCCCAATTGATTGACACACCCTTTGCCTAGAAATTGTCCTGCCAACACCAGCAGCCTACATAAAACAATGGGCTCCAGATCTATTGAGTTCCTTCCTCACCTCTCTTTGAAGCACCAATACAGCTCAAAATCTCCAACAAATATAATCTATTATCATTGGTACAAGAATTCAACAACCTTATGATAATTTCTAAACCACCATTAGCTGCAACAACTGTCCTACTTTCTGCATCTTTCATTCGGCACAAGGCAACAACCTTAACAAAGAATGTGCAACACCATGTCCACCCATTTCAATTGCCAAACTACCATCACATCTGCAAACAATGCACTTCAAGCAATAAACAGCAGCTTCTCGAAGTAAATCAGGATCATTTGCAATGTTGTTATGACCAAGAATCTCAATGATATTTTGTATGGTGGTAGATAATACATGTTGAGGGGCTTGTTTAGAGTAAGACTGAGAAGCTAAAACGTACATTCTCATACTTCCTTAATGCAACTTCCCAGTTAATGTTGAGGGGATTTTATAATTATATGTTACTGATGTGAATCCAAAATAAAGAAAAAAAATACATTATAAGTTTGATTATATTAAAATAGACTAAAGTGTTTATTTATAAGAGAGAGAAATGTAAATTTTAACATAAGAGAGAGCTAAAAAACATATGAGAGAGAGAGAGAGAGAGAGAGAGAGATATGAAATTCAAACTTCTTTAAAAAAAAAAAGCAGTGTTATTTTTTCCAATATATATTTTGCATAAAAAGAGAGAAAAGTGCATTTTATATAAATAAGAGAGTAGAGTATAAGCTTTTAAATAAATGTTGCATTTGATTATTTCCTATTATGTAGATTAAAATGAAAAATGATCAAAGAAATAATTGATTTTACTAAATTATTATTTATGTATTTTTCTTATTATAAATGCAAAGTGAAAAATAAATATCACTCCCAATTAGCATTCATCATCGAAGAAATATGTATTTTTCTTATTATTTATGTATTTTTCTTATTATAAATGCAAAGTGAAATAATTGATTTTACTATTCTCTGTTCGATTGGTCCTTCATCATCGTGACCATTCTAAAGTTATAAAGTCTATTCCCACCGGAGAATTAATCCATAGATCTCAAATTCTTGCTAATCCTACTTTTATATCTATACACTCATTGATTTCTTATTCACTCTCAACCTTTACTAATGAGCATCTCTTTACGGATAACTATATCTTAACTTATCATCTTAAGGTCACTATAATTCACTTCCAAATTGACTCATCTTACTCATTTATCAAGCCACTGAACACTTATCTTAAATCTTAATGCTTGACCTTTCAAGAACAGCTACCTAAGCACAACACATTGCTATGATTTCGACCTTAATACGTTCGATACCCAAATCAAACTCTTGAATCTACTCCTCAAGAACTACAATTACTTGTCTCACCATCTAGATTCATCCATTAAATCCTAATGTATAGGACAGAGCCTTTCTTTATAGTAATTCTCACTATCTCAATACACTTACGAATGAATCTTTGTCTAATCACAACTTGATATTTCTAGAAAATTTCCAAATATTGTCGTCCATGACCTGAATTTCTTAACATTTGGTTACATCAACTCCTATGATTCCATAATTATCCAACCAATGATTACCTATAGTTTTGTCTCGCCTCGACATCTATACTTACTATCTCTTGATCTACATATAGTTTGTCGCTTATCCCTGTGATATTTGTTCTCTTACCCTTAATCATCACGCGATTCATCCATACTAATCTCATTTTCAAATCTAGTTTATCTCACACACTTAACTTAAACCCTTAAGGTACCCATCGTTCGTGCAACCGTCTTCTAACACCACTAAGTTCACTGACTCTTGACGTGCAACACACTTTAATTGCAATACGAATCACCCAAATGATTATCCAATCATCGTAATTAAATCCAACTGACATCTCTGCCTGGTCCACAATTCCACAGTGGCTGCATCCTCTTGACAAATGAATGACTTCATCGAGTCTTGCCCTAACTCATCAGACGGATATCCAATATCTTCTTCAAAAGGTCATCTCAATCCGATCCTTACTCGCAATTCTTTATCAGTACGACGCCCACTCGTCCATACTCAGCACATCCGAGTTACAACGACCAATGCTACTTCCAATTCATTATATTAATACCAATAATCCCTTGTAGTTCTTATTCGCCTCAAGTTCATCCTCCTCGGACCAATCCGTCTAAGGAATTCAAAGACATTGGTCGACTAAATTCGACCAAGGCTCGGGGGTTTCAACTATTCTACTTAATGAAGCATCACTCCCTAAAGTACTTCAGTAAGAAACAATCCAGTGCCTAAACATATCCCATGATAGACTCAAGACAACAACCACATAACCCACAACAGAACAAAAACCGATCGCTAGAACTGACAAACCTCTAGCTAGATTCTAATCGACTTTGGACTGACGACTCAAGTACACACTTTCCCTTTGAAGATTTAAAGCCGGGCTCTGATACCACAATGTAACACTCCGATTTTTCAAAGCCCAAAAAGGGGCATTATTATTATTATTTATTTTTTTAAAAAACAAACAGAGCGCGCATAAATTTTGTGAAGAGCCGGCATTAATCATACCACAGGACTAATTATATATATATTAGTACAACCAAAGCATCGGCATAATACTAATCATACTTAAAAGTACTTTCGAGAAGTAAAGTGTGTACCTGAATATTTACAATCCAAAAGACAACCGTCTAAACCAAAAGTATAAATACTCAGATACAGTTTATCCAAAAGAGTCGGAATAAAACTCCCCCAACCAAAAAGCACGGTGTACAACGCACCGGCAAAAACCTAACTAGATATACCACGCCACTCAATCACTGGGGGCTCAAGAAGCTACCGTCGTCCTCACAACCCACGGTATCAGGCGGGAATCCATCGTCTAGGGTGGGAGGAGCACGTTCATGTATTATGGCAAGGGTCACCACACATATACATATATATAATACACACCGAATATACACATACCAAATACGGAAAGTAAATAGACATTTAGCATTTCCTTCTCAACAAGCATTACAATTCAAATGCGCACATAGCCTATCAATGAAGACTCTAAAATGATCGTGACACCAATCACTGGCCGTCAGATGCATGAATTCCGGAATTTAACCTCTCCGCAGAGAGTCGTAGGTCCAACCCCTACTAAAGAGCCTGTGGGTCCATCCCCCACCTAAAAGGCATGTGGGTCCAACCCCCACCGTCAATGCACGCCCGTAGGTCCATCTCCTACTAAAAGGCAGTAGGTCCAACCCCCACTCTTATCTATGCTAATGCAACCAATACATACCTTTCAAGCATATGTAATCCTCAACCACATGCCAATACATATATTTCGCAAAATCATATGTAAGACAACAACAACAACAGTTCATACATATATTTCCAATCATATGTAACCACACACGTACTGTAAACAATTTCTCATCCCGAGAATACATCACACATACATGCCAAGCACTCAAACACACCGCAACAAAGCATACATACATGCTATCAACGGAAATAATACAAAAAGAAAGGTGCCCTTACCTCGGCTAGCATTCCAACACGTACAACTTACCCTATGCGAGCAATATCCGTCTCTCTCGACGAAGTCCCCAATTCGGCTAATCCTCTTAACCTTTTACAAAACATAACTTATCTAAGTTAATACCACATTCTAATTGATCACTTAAATAAGTCCTAACTCGGCTACTAATGGATTCAAGACCTAGGGTCGTTCCCTCACAACTAACTAGGCTCAAATCATTTTCAAAACAACTCTTGAAAACATTAACGCTTAATTAAATCATTTTTCTCGCAAATACATTATTGAATCAAAACCAACTATTTTAAAACATTTCCAACAGAGAGTCTTTTCTCAAACAACTTAGGTCTTAAATCATAAGTTCAAATCTTTTCAAAACTAAACAAGTCCAAACTAAAACTTTTCTCAATAAACTTAAAACAAAAATGCTTTCATGAATGCCCACAACTTAAACCTTTTTAAAACACAAACCCCGACACAAGAATTTTCATTTCAATTTACAAATCGATTTCCAAACATTTTTCTCTTTTCATAGAAAAATAATCTCGATTATTTTTCTACTACTATACTTCAATTTCAAAAACGGTAATAAAATAGTTACAAACTAAAACGGCCATAACTCATTCATTCTTTATCCGATCGAGACGAGCCATACGCCAAATTCATCGCCTCGAAAAGACGGATCAAATGGTTAAGTTTCCAAGACATAAAAACAATTCTATAATGACAAAAATACCCTTGCAGATTTCGGCCAAAACCTATAATTAGGTCAAAGCCACTTTTTTTCAAAAACTAACTTGTGAAAACTCTTATAATATTACCAATTTCACATAAAGCAACTCAATTTGATTTAATTCCACACTTAACAACTTTTTTCCAAACCCTAACTTCAAAACCAACACAAAAATTGGAGCTTTTCTCTTCTAACCATTTATTTCAAAAATCAAACATTGTTAAAATACTTATACAATTTCTAGTTTCTCAAAAGCAAACTCAATTTGAGTAAGTTCAACACTTTAGAAAAATTTCTTCAAACCCTAGGTTCATAACTCATAAAAATTTGGGGCTTTGGCTTTAATATCTTTTGTTTCCAAAATTAAACTCATAAAACAACTAGTCCTAGTTTCAATTTCAAGAAAATCATAACATAAAATCATTTCCAACATTTTCAAAAATCGTCAACTTTTCTAAATGCTCACAATCAAATTTTTCCTTTAGATCTATTATCCTATAAACTCACACAACAACATTAATAGATGAATTGAGCTAGAAAAATTAAAACTTAACCAAATCTTTTTAAGCTTAAAACAAACAATTCAAAATCACAAATTTTCTTCTAGATCTAACACTCACTAGCATGGATCTATACCTTTAATGAAGGAAAAAATTAAAGTTTCAACTCTAGTACAATAAGTGCCTCACGTCCAACTAACTAAAGAGGGAAAAGAATATATTTTCATACCACTTAAAGGTAGCTCTTGATCACCAAGCAATTGAATCCACTTCTCTTCAATTGGGTTTAGGCATAAGCTCACAATTTCCTATGATTGCTACACTTAAGAAAATTTTAGGAAATGAAGGAATGAGAGGGAGAAGGCTCACGGTCTTGGAAGGAAAAGAAGGGAAGGTCACATGACTTCTCTACCTATATATCTCTCAATTAATTCCTAACCATTAGATCAAATAGTGTAAATGTTTCATGATTAAATCCTAGCCCTTCATCAAATCTTGGTCACCAAGACAACTCAAAATAAATATCTAGATATTTTCATGTGATCTTATCTCCACTTGTTCAGTCCCCGCGCTCGCGCTTAAACGAGTCGTATCTCTCGTACCGATAAACTTTAGGAAAACAGAAAAATTCTACCGTAAACCAATTAATTAAAATAATTCACAAATTTTCGAATAAATTTTATTCCGGATAAATTTTCGCTCCTAAGCTCGGAAAAATATAATGAGATCAAATTCTCATCGCAGTCGATATATAAAGCTCCCATTTAAATTTTTACTTGAAATTTCTGGCACGCTGTATAAGATGTGGGATACAATGCTATAGCTTCTTAACCCTGAAACGTAATGCTGTATACAATGCTATAGCATCCTACTGCGTAAATCTCAAGATAAATAAAACAAATATCTGAAAGCAAGTAAAAGAACACGGGATATTTGTTAACCCAGTTCGGCGCTTAAACAAGCCCTAATCTGGGGGATACCAATCCAGGAAGATGTCCAATAAGCAATAGCCCTAGACTGATGACAACAACCCGCAAGTTATGCCCTTTCCATCTAGCAACTCCTCTATTGTCTATAACCTAGGGTCCTAGCCTAGATCTGAGATATACCTGATCTCACTTCCTTACAACCTTACAAACAGCAAGGATTTCAAAACACAAATATGGAGTCACACTCCTAGAAACTAAACCACTCATACCTAAAGGCTTAGAGTGATGTACAAGAAACAACCATACTCCATGCTTAAAAGCTTTGGAGAAACTACAGAGTTACAATTCAAAAAACACAGTCCTACAAAAGCATCAAGATGATACTAGAGAGGCTCACAAATAAAGCACAAGGCTTACAAAGACACGAAACCCTAAAAGTCTACATTTTTGATATTTTTGACTTCGGTGAAGAAACTAGGTTTAGCTCATTCCTTTAAATACTCCAGCAAAAGTCCTTGATCAGAGTTAATCATGAGCTTGATTTGTTTGACTCAAGCCATTTGACCACATTAATTACAATAGATTCTTTCCATAAATATACTCCAAGGAGATTCTTCATAAAAGTAAGCTTGACCAGGATCTGAAGTATTAAATGATGATTCTCATAATAAGCCTGATTAAAAACGTGATTAAATGTGTCAGATATGATTCATGAGAGAGAAACACGATTTCCTTAAATAGAACACGCACCCGCACATAACCAAAAGCCGGATACGATGTTATGGCATCTTATCCCACATCCTGCAGCAAAGTTTATTTCACCAAAAATGCAGCCAATACAGAAGACTCAACATTACTAAAAATAGAAACAGTAAAAATTTCTAACAGCGGGTAACATTCCTACTCGTTTTTCCAAAAACAGAGAAAAACTAAAACTCGTAATTCTGACTTCGCAGAAACGTTCTCATAGATAAAAGAAGACTATGAAACAAAAGTCTGTGCCTTTCCAGCGCACGAGCACAAAATAGGCTCCAACTCAGCAAAAATGCTATTATTGCGACGATACTCACAAAACCACTTAACAAAAGCCCTAATATTCTAAGCCAATACTTATTTTCCTCACACAAAAGGTACCATGGAATTACAGGTCTTACATTACTACCCTCCAAAAAGAAGTTTCGTCCTCGAAACTAAAGATAAGAGTAACAACTCAACTAGTTATTACTATCACCAACACAAGAAAAAAAATCCCATGGGATTAGGTGTAGCCACACACAGACGCTAACACCAGGTGATTCCACACAGATGCTATCACCCGCACACTAGCACAACCGTGCACCAATCGCAACCCTCAACAAGATCGCACTGGTTTAAAACTCTAGACACAAAGCTAGACCTCACACCACGAGTTCACCACTCAAAATTAATCTCACTACAAAGGTTCACAACCTCTAGTTCCTCAAATGTCCTAGGGTCCACACACAAAATTTTCAAAGTCACCTCTTATTCCTCCACGACATAGTTTATTCCACTAGGTTCACGCGAAGCGGTGACTGGCTACCCTCCAAAAAGAAACACTTAAACTCTCTGCGCACCACCAAAGCTAGCAAAAACTAGTCAATTCCAGTCAACACAATTTCGTCTACTATTAACAAGAGATTAAGGATGATCAGTTCATCAATTTATCAATAGATAGCTGACAATCATGATGGTGGTTTAGACCATCTTTACCTAACTTTAATAATGCTTCCTGCCACATGTGCTCCAAGTCATCCGAGGCATAAGGGTCCACTAATTCCTTCGATGATTTTCTACACGTTTTCCTCGATTCTTACTATCTTGATCTCCCCAATGAGACCCAATACTCAAAACACAACACTTAAAACCTCATGCTTCCACTCCTGAAACATCTGTTAAGTATCACCCAACGGTAATACAGTGCCACCACGGCAAGTACCACCCAAACCATAACACTCAGAAAGAAGTTGTCATCTTCGTGGAAGTTCTTCACAACTTCACCAATATCCATAAGTCCTTAATTATTAATTTTTTCTTTAATCTCATAACTGTACCGAACTGTACACTTTCTTTTAAATCTCGTTCTAACCATAGGCTTAACGACATCACCCCAACATCCGGTTGGTGATTACAACTCCGCAATTTTCTTGGCACTTGCCAAACTATGTCATCTACTTTTTTTTTTTTTTTACTCCCTTTATACAAATCTTAAATTCCCTAATATTCAATCTCTCCGGCGTCCACATATTTTCCAAATCAATAATTAGCTTATCTTTGCCTGCCTTAGCATAAAGCATTTCTCCTCGTTGACTGCCATCATCGGCACAAACCATTTTACATCGTATTCTCATTCTATTTCTAATCTCTCTTGAGTTTCTTCCTCTTATCATTAAATTCTATTTTACTCAAAAGAGCTTATCACCCTGACCATTCTTAACTGTTCCAACATCTTATCCTTAGAGTAAATTCCTACTTCCAAAATATACCTAGAGACACTTCTCACCTCAACTAACATAAGTCACATTCTCATGTGCTTCTTTCTTACTTGTTCTTAACGCCTACTCTCAATGACTAACTTCTTCATCCCATTTTTTCCACAAATAACACTTCGCACTTAACCTCTCCTTTTGCGAATATCTTGTCGATATTATAAACTCCACAAAATTCCAATTAGGTACGTCTCATCGATCTACTAATTTGAAACTTTCAGGTTAAACAACTGTCTAGAGTCGGTTCCCAAACCACCATGACCAATAAACTGTTGATTCCAAACAACACCTTTAGTTCGCCGTACACAAAACAATTATTCGCGTTCCACATCAGCTTGTTTTCAATCAAGCACACTATTCTCTGTTTGATTGGTCCTTCATCATCGTGACCATTCTAAAGTTATAAAGTCTATTCCCACCGGAGAATTAATCCATAGATCTCAAATTCTTGCTAATCCTACTTTTATATCTATACACTCATTGATTTCTTATTCACTCTCAACCTTTACTAATGATCATCTCTTTACGGATAACTATATCCTAACTTATCATCTTAAGGTCACTATAATTCACTTCCAAATTGACTCATCTTACTCATTTATCAAGCCACTGAACACTTATCTTAAATCTTAATGCTTGACCTTTCTAGAACAGCTACCTAAGCACAACACTTTGCTATGATTTCAACCTTAATACGTTCGATACCCAAATCAAACTCTTGAATCTACTCCTCAAGAACTACAATTACTTGTCTTACCATCTAGATTCATCCATTAAATCCTAATGTATAGGACAGAGCCTTTCTTTATAGTAATTCTCACTATCTCAATACTCTTACGAATGAATCTTTGTCTAATCACAACTTGATATTTCTAGAAAATTTCCAAATATTGTCGTCCATGACCTGAATTTCTTAACATTTGGTTACATCAACTCCTATGATTCCATAATTATCCAACCAATGATTACCTATAGTTTTGTCTCGCCTCGACATCTATACTTACTATCTCTTGATCTACATATAGTTTGTCGCTTATCCTTGTGATATTTGTTCTCTTACCCTTAATCATCACGAGATTCATCCATACTAATCTCATTTTCAAATCTAGTTTATCTCACACACTTAACTTAAACCCTTAAGGTACCCATCGTTCGTGCAACCGTCTTCTAACACCACTAAGTTCACTGACTCTTGACGTGCAACACACTTTAATTGCAATACGAATCACCCAAATGATTATCCAATCATCGTAATTAAATCCAACTGACATCTCTGCCTGGTCCACAATTCCACAGTGGCTGCATCCTCTTGACAAATGAATGACTTCATCGAGTCTTGCCCTAACTCATCAGACGGATATCCAATATCTTCTCCAAAAGGTCATCTCAATCCGATCCTTACTCGCAATCCTTTATCAGTACGACGCCCACTCGTCCATACTCAGCACATCCGAGTTACAACGACCAATGCTACTTCCAATTCATTATATTAATACCAATAATCCCTCGTAGTTCTTATTCGCCTCAAGTTCATACTCCTCGAACCACTCCGTCTAAGGAATTCAAAGACATTGGTCGACTAAATTCGACCAAGGCTCGGGGGTTTCAACTATTCTACTTAATGAAGCATCACTCCCTAAAGTACTTCAGTAAGAAACAATCCAGTGCCTAAACATATCCCATGATTGACTCAAGACAACAACCACATAACCCACAACAGAACAAAAACCGATCGCTAGAACTGACACAACTCTAGCTAGATTCTAATCGACTTTGGACTGACGACTCAAGTACACAATTTCCCTTTGAAGATTTAAAGCCGGGCTCTGATACCACAATGTAACACCCCGATTTTTCAAAGCCCAAAAAGGGGCATTATTATTATTTTTTTTTTAAAAACAAACAGAGCGCGCATAAATTTTGTGAAGAGCTGGCATTAATCATACCACATGACTAATTATATATATATATTAGTGCAACCAAAGCATCGGCATAATACTAATCATACATAAAAGTACTTTCGAGAAGTAAAGTGTGTACCTGAATATTTACAATCCAAAAGACAACCGTCTAAACCAAAAGTATAAATACTCAGATACAATTTATCCAAAAGAGTCGGAATAAAACTCCCCCAACCAAAAAGCACGGTGTACAACGCACCGGCAAAAACCTAACTAGATATACCACGCCACTCAATCACTGGGGGCTCAAGAAGCTACCGTCGTCCTCACAACCCATGGTATCAGGCGGGAATCCATCGTCTAGGGTGGGAGGAGCCCGTTCATGTATTATGGCAAGGGTCACCACACATATACATATATATAATACACACCGAATATACACATACCAAATACGGAAAGTAAATAGACATTTAGCATTTCCTTCTCAACAAGCATTACAATTCAAATGCGCACATAGCCTATCAATGCAGACTCTAAAATGATCGTGACACCAATCACTGGCCGTCACATGCATGAATTCCGGAATTTAACCTCTCCGCAGAGAGTCGTAGGTCCAACCCCTACTAAAGAGCCTGTGGGTCCATCCCCCACCTAAAAGGCATGTGGGTCCAACCCCCACCGTCGATGCACGCCCGTAGGTCCATCTCCTACTAAAAGGCAGTAGGTCCAACCCCCACTCTTATCTATGCTAATGCAACCAATACATACCTTTCAAGCATATGTAATCCTCAACCACATGCCAATACATATATTTCGCAAAATCATATGTAAGACAACAACAACAACAGTTCATACATATATTTCCAATCATATGTAACCACACACGTACTGTAAACAATTTCTCATCCCGAGAATACATCACACATACATGCCAAGCACTCAAACACACCGCAACAAAGCATACATACATGCTATCAACGGAAATAATACAAAAAGAAAGGTGCCCTTACCTCGGCTAGCATTCCAACACGTACAACTTACCCTATGCGAGCAATATCCGTCTCTCTCGACGAAGTCCCCAATTCGGCTAATCCTCTTAACCTTTTACAAAACATAACTTATCTAAGTTAATACCACATTCTAATTGATCACTTAAATAAGTCCTAACTCGGCTACTAATGGATTCAAGACCTAGGGTCGTTCCCTCACAACTAACTAGGCTCAAATCATTTTCAAAACAACTCTTGAAAACATTAACGCTTAATTAAATCATTTTTCTCGCAAATACATTATTGAATCAAAACCAACTATTTTAAAACATTTCCAACAGAGAGTCTTTTCTCAAACAACTTAGGTCTTAAATCATAAGTTCAAATCTTTTCAAAACTAAACAAGTCCAAACTAAAACTTTTCTCAATAAACTTAAAACAAAAATGCTTTCATGAATGCCCACAACTTAAACCTTTTTAAAACACAAACCCCGACACAAGAATTTTCATTTCAATTTACAAATCGATTTCCAAACATTTTTCTCTTTTCATAGAAAAATAATCTCGATTATTTTTCTACTACTATACTTCAATTTCAAAAACGGTAATAAAATAGTTACAAAGTAAAACGGCCATAACTCATTCATTCTTTATCCGATCGAGACGAGCCATACGCCAAATTCATCGCCTCGAAAAGATGGATCAAATGGTTAAGTTTCCAAGACATAAAAACAATTCTATAATGACAAAAATACCCTTGCAGATTTCGGCCAAAACCTATAATTAGCTCAAAGCCACTTTTTTTTCAAAAACTAACTTGTGAAAACTCTTATAATATTACCAATTTCACATAAAGCAACTCAATTTGATTTAATTCCACACTTAACAACTTTTTTCCAAACCCTAACTTCAAAACCAACACAAAAATTGGAGCTTTTCTCTTCTAACCATTTATTTCAAAAATCAAACATTGTTAAAATACTTATACAATTTCTAGTTTCTCAAAAGCAAACTCAATTTGAGTAAGTTCAACACTTTAGAAAAATTTCTTCAAACCCTAGGTTCATAACTCATAAAAATTTGGGGCTTTGGCTTTAATATCTTTTGTTTCCAAAATTAAACTCATAAAACAACTAGTCCTAGTTTCAATTTCAAGAAAATCATAACATAAAATCATTTCCAACATTTTCAAAAATCGTCAACTTTTCTAAATGCTCACAATCAAATTTTTCCTTTAGATCTATTATCCTATAAACTCACACAACAACATTAATAGATGAATTGAGCTAGAAAAATTAAAACTTAACCAAATCTTTTTAAGCTTAAAACAAACAATTCAAAATCACAAATTTTCTTCTAGATCTAACACTCACTAGCATGGATCTATACCTTTAATGAAGGGAAAAATTAAAGTTTCAACTCTAGTACAATAAGTGCCTCACGTCCAACTAACTAAAGAGGGAAAAGAATATATTTTCATACCACTTAAAGGTAGCTCTTGATCACCAAGCAATTGAATCCACTTCTCTTCAATTGGGTTTAGGCATAAGCTCACAATTTCCTATGATTGCTACACTTAAGAAAATTTTAGGAAATGAAGGAATGAGAGGGAGAAGGCTCACGGTCTTGGAAGGAAAAGAAGGGAAGGTCACATGACTTCTCTACCTATATATCTCTCAATTAATTCCTAACCATTAGATCAAATAGTGTAAATGTTTCATGATTAAATCCTAGCCCTTCATCAAATTTTGGTCACCAAGACAACTCAAAATAAATATCTAGATATTTTCATGTGATCTTATCTCCACTTGTTCAGTCCCCGCGCTCGCGCTTAAACGAGTCGTATCTCTCGTACCGAAAAACTTTAGGAAAACAGAAAAATTCTACCGTAAACCAATTAATTAAAATAATTCACAAATTTTCGAATAAATTTTATTTCGGATAAATTTTCGCTCCTAAGCTCGGAAAAATATAATGAGATCAAATTCTCATCGCAGTCAATATATAAAGCTCCCATTTAAATTTTTACTAAAAATAGAAACAGTAAAAATTTCTAACAGCGGATAACATTCCTACTCGTTTTTCCAAAAACAGAGAAAAACTAAAACTCGTAATTCTGACTTCGCAGAAACGTTCTCATAGATAAAAGAAGACTATGAAAATAAAAGTCTGTGCCTTTCCAGCGCACGAGCACAAAATAGGCTCCAACTCAGCAAAAATGCTATTATTGCGACGATACTCACAAAACCACTTAACAAAAGCCCTAATATTCTAAGCCAATACTTATTTTCCTCACACAAAATGTACCATGGAATTACAGGTCTTACAAAAACACAATGTTTTAAATATAGGAAAATGTTAAACAGTGTCTCCGGAACACTTGTTAAACATACCAAGAAGAAAGATTTATCTTAAAATTCATTCATTTAATGTCTCAAAAATATAAAAAGTTATATTTTTTAGCATTAATTTTTTTAAATTTTCATTTTTAATAAGTTTAACAAGTGTCTGGAGGCACTATTTAGCATGACCCTTAAATAAATCATTAGAGTGAACAATTCACTTTAGAGGGTCCCTTTAAAATGAACCATAACATGTTTCGCTTATGACAGAAATGGTGGGAGCTGTAAAACCCGAAATTCCACGACACCTTTTGTGTGAGGAAAATAAGTAATGGCTAAGAGTATTAGGGTTTTTGTTAACCTGTTTTGCAAGTATCGTTGTAATAACAGCATCGTTGCTGAGTTGGAGCCTGTTTTGTACTCATGAACTAATAAAGCCCAGACTTTTGGTCCTTAGTCTTTATTTATTCGTGAGAACGTTTCTGTGTTTTCAGAATTTCGAAATTTGACTTTCTCCGCTTTTTGGAAAAACGAGTAGAAAACTATACCCGCTGTTGGAAAATTTTACGGTTTCTGATTTCCGTCAAAATTTTAATGGAGACTTTATATATCGACTGTAATGAGAATTTGATCTCATTATATTTTTTCGAGCTAAAGAGCGAAAATATATTCGGAATAAAATTTAGTCAAAAATTTGTGTATTGTTTTTATTAAAAGGTTTACGGTAGAATTTTTCTGTTTCCGTAAAGTTTATCGGTACGCGAGATACGGCTCGTTTAAGAGCGAACGTGGGGACTAAGCGAGATGAGTTGTCAAAGATCATGAAAATATCTAGATATTTTAGTTAAATATTATTAATATATTATTGTGAGAGTAAGAGGTGGATGGCTAGGATTGAATCTTAGCAAATTAGCACTATTTAATCCAAAGGTCTAGATTGATCCATGACTTTTATAAGTAAGAAGGCTTAGGAATATTTTTGAGACTTGCACTCTTTTTCTCTCTTGGCCGTGAACACCCCTTTCTTCTTCTCCCATCACAAAATTTTCAATCCTTCACCATTTTCATCCTTTGAGAGCTTGATTGGAACATAGGAATTGCAAGAAGCTTCTTTCCTAAGGTAATTAGAGTTTTCTTTCATCTCCATAGCTGGCCAAACTCTTAGAGTTTGAAGAATTGGTTTATGTTCTTGATGATGAGTTTGTTCTAAGTTGATTTTAGATGAAAGTTTGATGATACTTTGTAAGAAACTAAGATGTTTAAGAGTAGCTAGATAGAATTTCATGGTTGAATGCTACAAATCCATGAGAGTTAGTAGCTAGGGTTTTGAGAGAATCACAATTGATCAAGAACAAAGAATTTGGCCTTGCTTTTTGTAAAATCTAAATTGATTTAAGACTTTTGGAAACTTGAATTTTATGGTGTTTGGTGTGTAATGGAAAAGCCTTAAATTTTTGTGTAATTTCATGCAGTTTGTTTTTGAGAATTTTTTTATAATTAGTGAGCTAAATGATTTTCTTGTGCAATTTAGTGAAATTGGGAGCTATTTGTTTTAGGTAATGGTTTTGAAAATGAAATATTTTGGAACTAGCTATGTTCATTAATTTTGGCCGTGACATGTAGTGGCCTTGTGTCCAAGATGCTTTCAAATTTTTAAGTCCTATGGGAAGGCAATGATCATGGTTTAAAGTGAATGATCATGGTTTTGAAAAGAATGGTTTAAGTGATTTTTGTTTGAAGATAAAAGCTAGTAACTTGTGATGTTTTGAAGAGTTTTATGCTTGTTTTGAAATGGTTTTGGTGTGAGAGATTAATCACTTTTGAGTTGTTTTGAGAAATTAGTAATGATTCAAGTATTTAACTAGGCTTAGTTTTAGAAAATAATATTTAGGTGTGATTTCAAAATCTGGTCGAAATCTTTAAGGGCATTTAGGTCATTTTAAAATTGTTTTTGTGACCTAGAACCTTGACCATTTGATCCGTCTTTTCGAGACGAAGATTTTGGCGTATGGCTCGTCTCGATTGGATAAAGAATGAGCGAGTTATGGCCATTTTATTTAAGAAAAACTTGTAACTTGTGATGCAAGTAAACTTTATTTTTGTGAAATTTTTTGAAGAGCTCATGGGTTGTTTTCAAATGGTTTTATTATGTGTAATTGATTTCTTTGGAGTTAGGAATCAAAGTGTCTCATAAATTGTTTTGAAACGAAAATATTTTTGCGTAGCGAGAAATAGTGCATTTAACTTCGTGAATTTTTAATCACTATGGGGAGGACTCGAAATCACTATCCGAGAGTTTTAGAAAGTACCCAAAACCCCTCTAGAACTTTGAGAATAGGTTTCGTTTGGTTAGGATGTGATGTGAGTATTTTATTGATTGTACTCTACTTAATTTTAGGTAGCGCGAATTGTAGAGTTGTACGAGAAAAGTTAGTGGAAGCTTGCCGAGGTAAGGGCCCCTTTCTTTTGTATTATTTCCGTTGATAGCATGTATGCATGCTTTGTTTGTGGTGTGTTTGAGTGCTTGGCATGTATGTGTGATGTATTCTCGGGATGAGAAATTGTTTACAATACGTGTGTTGTTTACATATGATTGGAAATATATGTATGATTGTTGTAGTTGTTTACATATGATTGGAAATATATGTATAATTGTTGTGATTGAATTACATATGCTTGGAAGGTATGTAATTGTTGCATTAGCATATATGGGGAATCGTATGCTCATGCATTCATAGTACGTGATTGCGGGAGTGGACCACGGGGTGAGGTTGCGGGAGTGGACCCACCTTAATCCTGCGGGATTTTATTGAGTCCAATACGTGGTTGCGTGAGTGGACCACGAGGTGTGATTGCGTGAGTGGATCCACCTTAATCCTTCGGGATTTTATTGATTCGCCCTGCGGGGTATAGTAGTAGGTTGGACCTACAACTCTCTACGGAGAGGTTAAATTCCGGAATTCATGCGTGTGGTAGCCAGTGATTGGTGTCACGATCATGTAGAGTCTGCATTGATAGGCTATGTGCGCATTTGAATTATAATGCTTGTTAAGAAGAAAATGATAAATGTTTATTTGCTTTCCATATTTGGTATTTGTATTATGTGGTACTTGTGGTGACCTTTACAATGAAACATGAACGGGTTACCCCCACCTAGACGATGGATTCCTGTCCGAGACCGTGGGTCGTGAGGACGACGGTGGCTTCTTGAGCCCTCAGTGATCGAGTGGCGTGGCTGATCTAATTAGATTGTGTGCCGGTGTGTCTTGTACACCGTGCTTTTGGTTAGGCGTAGTATTCTGACTCCTTTGGATAATTGGATCTAAGTACTTATACATTTGGTTTAGACGGTTGTCTTTTGGATTGAAAATATTCGGATACACACTTTGCTTCTCAGAAGTACTTTTATGTATAATTAGTACTATGCCGATGCTCGGGTTGTACTAATAGATAATTAGTCCTGTTGTATGATTAATGCCGGCTCGTCACAAATTTATGCGCACTCTGTTTTGTTTTAAAAAAAAATAATAATGCCCTTTTTGGTCTTTGAAAATCGAGGTGTAACATTGTGGTATCAGAGCTCGGCTTTAGATCATCAAAGGGAAAGTGTGTCGTAGAGTTGTTAGTCCAAAGTCAGTCAGAATATAGCTAGAGTTGTGTTAGTTCTAGCGATCGGTTTTTGTTGTGTTGTGGGTTATGTGGTTATTTGTCTTTAGTCTAGCATGGGATATGCTCAGGCACTGGACTGTTTCTTACTGAAGTACTTTAGGGAGTGATGCTTCGGTAAGTAGAATAGTTGAAACCCCCGAGCATTGGTCGAATTTAGTCGACCAGTGTCTTTGAATTCCTTAGACGGAGTAGTCGAGGAGGATGGACTTGAGGCGAATAAGAACTACACGAGAATCTTGGTATTAATATAATGAATTGGAAGTAGCATTGGTCGTTGTAACTCGGATGTGCTGAGTATGGACGAGTGGGCGTCGTACTGATAAAGGATTGCGAGTAAGGATCGGTTTGAGATGACCTTTTGGAGAAAATATTGGATATCCGTCTGATGAGTTAGGGCAAGACTCGATGAAGTCGTTCATTTGTCAAGAGGATGCAGCCACTATGGAAGGGTGGAGCATGCAGAGATGTCAGTTGGATTTTATTACGATGATTGGATAATCATTGGGGCGACTCATATTGGAAGTAAAGTGTGTTGCGCGTCAAGAGTGAGCGAACCGGGTGGTGTTACACGATGGTTATACGAACGAAGGGTTCCTTAAGGTTTAAAGTTAAGTCGTGTGAGTTATATTAGAGTATGAAATACAATTATTACGGACATATCGCGTGATGATTGAGAGTAAGAGGCTAAATATCACGTTGATAAGTGACAACATATATGTAGTTCAGGAGATAGTAAGTACAGATGTCGATATGAGAAAAAGCTATAGGTGATTGATTGTTGGTTAAGGATGGATTTGGAGAGATATTTAGGTAAAGAACGAGGAGTTCAACATTGGAAAGTGAGTTGTAGGTCGATGATATGTGATACTAGAGGTGTATGGTATGGAAATACCTAGAGAATTGTAACAGTGTAAGTTAGAATTTTTAATTATTGATAGTTAAACTCTAAGAGAAAGTAAACATATTGAGTAATTCTTAAGTGATTAGTCAAAAATTATTGAGTAGTTTGAAGAGATTAGTCAAGATTGAGTAGAGATCCTGTGTGGATGTGCATTTAAGTTAATGATTTTGATCGACCAAGAGGGTTGAAGGACCAAGTAGTACCTTGAAATTATGGAATCATAGGAGTTGAGGTAACCAAATGTTAAGAAATTCAGGTCATGGACGACAATATTTGGAAATTTTCTAGAAATATCAAGTTGTGATTAGACAAGGATTCATTCGTAGGAGTATTGAGATAGTGAGGATTATTATAAAGAAAGGCCCTGTACTATATATTAGGATTTAATGGATGGATCTAGATGGTAAGACAATTAATTGTAGTTCTTGAGGAGTAGATTCAAGAGTTTGATTTGGGTATCGAACGTATTAAGGTTGAAATCATAGCAAAGTGTTGTGCTTAGTGTTGAGACCTTTTAGGGTGTTGGCTTCATTTGGTAAAATAAGCCTGATTCCATGATGTGGAGCATGATGTGTGGCACATCAGGGTTCACATCTGGACGCCCTACTGGACGCGCTTTCATTTATTTAAACGCGATCTTTTGAAAAAGATTTGTTTTTCAAATTAAATCGTGCCAGCTTTCGCGCCAAGGAACAAGATAATCTTTCATGGTTCTGTTTTATTTTATTGGCCGACTTTGATCAAAAAGATTTGAAACAAACAATTAAAAGATTATGATCAAATAAATCTCAAAGAGAATTAACAAAGGCCAGCTGTTATTATTGAAGATCCAAGCCCATGAAACTTGTTCTATATAAAGGAAGACTGAAGACATAAAGGAACACGAAGCCAAGAGTTGAAGATATCGAGTCTTAGGTCTTAGTCTGTTCTTTGTTCTTTGTGAGCCTTCACTTGGATCATAGTTTTGATGCAAGTAAGGACTGAGTTTATAGAGTTGTAATCTCTAGTTGTCTTTCTCCAAAGCTTTGAAGCAAGGAGTTAGATTGTGCAACACTCTAAGCCTTTAGGTACGAGTGCTTCGCTTGTCTAGGAGTGTGTCTCCAACTGAGTTTGTTATTAAATCCTTACTGGGTAAGGTTGAGGGGGAGTGAGCAGAGGTTCTCATATCTAGGAGTTCCTAGGTAGAATTAGCACGGGTAGTGATTAAGTGAGAAGTTGTAAACGGGGGAGTTTAGCTTTGAATTGATACTACCATAGTGGATTCATCCCTGGATTGGTATCCTCCAGAATAGGGCTTGTTATAAGTGCCGAACTGGGTTAACAAACTCACGTGTTCTTTTGTTTTCTGCACTTTATATTGTTTACTTGTTCATCAAGTTCAGTTGTCCACGATGTTGACACATTAGGCTACACATCGTACGATTCCTAAAGTGTACACATCGTGCTACACATCTGACACTTGCCACCAGAATTTCAATTGGCATCAGAGCAGGCACCCTGCCTGTTTGAGGGTGAGCTCCAGGGAAGTTACTTTCTGGAAACATGGACAAGGATGGAACAACGGTCAACAAACCACCCCTCCTGGATGGAACCAACTATGACTACTGGAAGCCAAGGATGATTGCCTTCCTGAAGTCACTTGACAGCAGAACTTGGAAAGCTGTGCTCAAAGGCTGGGAGCATCCCAAAATCTTGGATGCTAATGGTGTTGACACTGGTGTACTCAAGCCAGAGGAAGATTGGTCAGCTGCAGAAGACACTGCATCACTTGGAAACTCCAAAGCTTTGAATGCTTTATTCAATGGAGTGGACAAAAATATGTTCAGATTGATCAAGCAGTGTACTGTTGCAAAGAATGCTTGGGAGGTACTCAGAACCACTCATGAAGGCAATGCCAAGGTAAAAAGCTCAAGAATCCAACTTCTCAACACTAAGTTTGAAAACCTCAGAATGAAAGAAGAAGAATCAATTCATGAATTTCACATGAATTTGCTTGAGGTAGACAATTCCTTTGAGGCTCTAGGTGAAAAATTGTCTGAAGAAAAGCTGGTGAGAAAGATGCTTAGGTCCTTACCTAAGAGATTTAACATGAAAATCACAGCCATTGAAGAAGCTCAAGATATCCCAAGTATGAAACTTGAAGAACTTGTGAGCTCTCTTCAAACTTTTGAGATGAACTTAGGTGAGCAAACTGAGAAGAAAGGAAAAGGCATAGCTTTTGTATCTTGTGCTGGTGAAGAGGAAGAAGCTGTTGAATCAGATGATGACCTCTCAAATGACTTAGCCATGTTGGGAAGACAATTCAACAAGCTTCAAAGGAGGGTGGACAGAAGACCAAGGAGGAATGTGAGGAACATCCAGACTGACATCAGTAAACTAGGTAACACTTCAACAAAAACCAAAACTGATGATAAGTCAACTCAGAACAAGGGTGTTCAATGTCATGAATGTGAAGGCTTTGGTCATATAAGATCAGAATGTGGCACATATCTGAAGAAGCAGAAGAAAGGCCTAACTGTTTCATGGTCTGATGAAGACTCTGACACTGACTCAGAGAATGTTGCTGCTAATCATGTTAGTGCCATAACTAGGGTGGATAATACTGATGTTGAATCTGATGATGAAGAACTTACCTTTGATGAACTAGCCTCAGTCCATAAAAAGCTATTTATCAAGAGTGAGGAACTGTACAAGGTCAATGAAGAGCAGAAGGAAATCATCAGTCAACTGGAGACAGAGAAGGGTCAACTACAGAGTCAAGTTGCTAGTCTTGAAAGTGAAGTCAAGTTACTGTCAACCAACTTGAAAAATATGACCAAGTCTGTAAAGATGCTCAACCCTGGAACCAACATGCTTGATGAAATTTTGAAAGTAGGAAAGTATGCTGGTGACTCATCTGGTGTAGGATTTAAGAACAAACATCACAGCAAGAAGACAAATACTAAGTTTGTTCCTGCTCAGAAGAAACCTGACCCTAGCAGAATGTGGACACATCACACTCCACATCAGAGACCTGCTGGCAAAGAGAAGTTTAATGCTTGGAGATGCCACTACTGTGGGAAGAATGGTCACATCAAGCCCTTCTGTTACAAACTCTATGGGTATCCCAAGAAAAAGCCTCAGGTGCAAGCCAAAACAGCAAGGGTCACTCCTAAGAAGATGTGGAAGCCTAAAGTTTCTGAAACTGCACATATTGCTCACACTTCTCTTAGAGCATCTTCTAGTAATGATTGGTATTTTGATAGTGGTTGTTCTAGGCATATGACTGGTGTTGAGAAATTTCTCACTAATATCAAGCCTCATACAACAAGCTTTGTAACCTTTGGTGATGGAGCAAAAGGTGAAATCAAGGGCAGTGGTAAACTCAGCAGCAAAAGCTTACCTAACCTAGAGGATGTGCTACTTGTTAAAGGCTTGAAGGCTAATCTTATCAGCATAAGCCAATTGTGTGATCAAGGTCTCAAAGTCAACTTCACAAAGAATGAATGTCTTATTACTTCTGACAAAGGAGAATTGCTGATGAGAGGATCTAGGTCAAGAGACAACTGCTATCTATGGATTCCTGATGAAACAGCTCACTCCACTACATGTTTGATAAGTCAGGAGGAAGAAGTAAAGCTTTGGCACCAAAGACTTGGCCATTTGAATCTGAAGGGAATGAAGAAGATTGTGTCCAAGGAAGCTATTAGAGGTCTACCAAAGCTTAAGATTGTTGAAGGCAACATATGTGGTGAATGTCAAGTTGGAAAGCAGGTTCAGATGTCACACCCAATGTTACAACATCAGGTGACATCCAGAGTTCTTGAACTGCTACATATGGACTTGATGGGACCAATGCAGGTAGAGAGTATTGGTGGCAAAAGATATGCTTTTGTGGTTGTAGATGATTTCTCAAGGTTCACTTGGGTTAGCTTCATCAGAGAGAAGTCTGACACTTTTGATGCATTCAAAGAATTATGCCTTAGACTACAAAGAGAGAAGGATAGTGGCATTGTTAGAATCAGAAGTGATCATGGGAAAGAGTTTGAAAATTCAAGATTCTCTGAGTTTTGTGCTGATGAAGGAATTGGGCATGAGTTCTCCTCACCAATCACACCCCAACAAAATGGTGTAGTTGAGAGGAAGAACAGAACCTTGCAAGAGGCTGCAAGAGTTATGCTACATGCCAAGAAGCTACCTTACTACTTTTGGGCAGAGGCCATGAGTACTGCATGCTATATACACAACAGGGTAACTCTGAGAAAAGGTACCTCAATCACACTGTATGAGATATGGAAAGGAAGAAAACCAACTGTCAAACACTTCCATGTCTTTGGTAGCAAGTGCTATATCTTAGCTGACAGAGAGCAAAGGAGGAAGATGGATCCCAAGAGTGATGAAGGAATCTTTCTAGGCTATTCCATAACCAGCAGAGCCTATAGAGTCTTCAACAACAGAACAAGAACTATGATGGAATCCATCAATGTTGTCATAGATGACTGTTCAGATAATGAACCTGATGTTGATCCTGATGTGGACACATCTCACCCCCTGCCTGAAGACTCTGAAGTTATAGAGATTCCTGAGAAGACTGATCAGCAAGAAGATGTGACTCCAGTGAACAAGGGTCCCTCTGTTAGAGTTCAAAAGAATCATCCAAAAGAACTCATAATAGGGAATCCTGAGTCAGGGGTTATGACAAGGTCAAGAGAGGTTGTATCCAATGCTTGTTTTGTGTCAAAGGTAGAACCAAAGAATGTGAAAGAAGCCTTGACAGATGAGTTTTGGATTGAAGCTATGCAAGAGGAGCTGAACCAGTTCAAGAGGAATGAAGTGTGGGATTTAGTTCCTAGACCTGAAGGAGTCAACATCATTGGTACTAAATGGGTTTATAGGAATAAATCTGATGAAAGTGGTGTTGTGACTAGAAACAAGGCTAGGCTTGTGGCTCAAGGTTACTCTCAGATTGAAGGAGTAGACTTTGATGAAACATTTGCTCCTGTGGCACGTCTTGAGTCCATAAGGTTACTTCTGGGAGTAGCATGTATCTTGAAATTCAAGCTATTCCAGATGGATGTGAAGAGTGCTTTCCTCAATGGCTACTTGAATGAGGAAGTTTATGTGGAACAGCCCAAGGGATTTGTTGATCCAAATTATCCAGATCATGTCTACAGATTGAAGAAGGCATTATATGGATTAAAGCAAGCTCCTAGGGCATGGTATGAGAGGCTAACCAAATTTCTTGTGCAGCAAGGTTATAGAAAAGGAGAAACAGACAAAACCTTGTTTGTCAGAGAAGAAAAGGGCAAGTTCATGATTGCACAAATCTATGTAGATGACATTGTGTTTGGAGGAATGTCTGATCCAATGGTCAAGATGTTTGTGAATCAGATGCAGTCTGAATTTGAGATGAGCCTTGTAGGTGAACTTACCTACTTTCTTGGTCTGCAAGTCAAACAGATGGAAGATACAATTTTCATCTCCCAAAGCAAGTATGCCAAGAACATTGTGAAGAAATTTGGAATGGAGAATGCAAATCACAAAAGAACTCCTGCAGCAACCCATCTCAAACTTTCTAAAGATGAGCATGGTGTCAGTGTTGATCAAAGTCTATACAGAAGCATGATTGGCAGTCTACTTTATCTCACTGCAAGTAGACCTGATATTAGCTTTGCTGTTGGTGTGTGTGCAAGGTACCAAGCTGAGCCCAAGATGAGTCATCTGAATCAAGTCAAAAGGATTCTTAAGTATGTCAGTGGTACAAGTGATTATGGAATTCTCTACTCTCATGGTGAAGACACAAGATTGTTGGGTTATTGTGATGCTGACTGGGCAGGTAGTGCTGATGACAGGAAAAGCACTTCTGGTGGATGTTTCTTTTTGGGAAGCAACCTTATATCATGGTTCAGCAAGAAACAAAATTGTGTTTCTCTTTCTACAGCTGAGGCTGAGTATATTGCAGCAGGAAGTAGTTGTTCTCAGCTACTTTGGATGAAGCAGATGTTGGGTGAGTACAATGTGCAGCAAGATGTGCTCACATTATACTGTGACAATCTAAGTGCTATAAATATTTCCAAAAATCCTATCCAACATAGTAGGACAAAGCACATTGATATACGTCACCATTTCATTAGAGATCTTGTTGAAGACAATATTGTGACTCTAGAGCATGTTGCCACAGAAAATCAACTGGCAGATATTTTCACTAAGGCTTTAGATGCAAATAGGTTTGAGGTGTTAAGGGGCAAACTAGGTATTTGCCTCTTTGAGGATCAATAGCCATAATTGCTATTTAGACGTGCAACGGTTACCTGTTTTTTCCCTCCATCCATAGTTGCACGCAATCCAAAGGCAATATTTCCAACGGCTATTTCGCGTTCAAAACTCCAAGAAATCCGTTTACTCAAGATTTTTCTTATT
This sequence comes from Trifolium fragiferum, assembly GCA_954870985.1. Classification (NCBI taxonomy): domain Eukaryota; kingdom Viridiplantae; phylum Streptophyta; class Magnoliopsida; order Fabales; family Fabaceae; genus Trifolium; species Trifolium fragiferum. Next base: position 9,859,504 of record OX940794.1, read on the forward strand.
GCCTACCACATTGATCACCACATTCGTTTCTCAACCACTCAAACGACCAAAAATTTTCTTGATCTCTCTCAAACCCTTTGTTCATCTTTCTGAAATTTTCTTTGAAATCTTCATACAAAATCATCATCATCATCATGTCTACTGCAACCAAAACATCTCCTTCCACAAAAACAAACACTCCTCCATCATCACCAAAACCTATTTCCCCACATCAAAAAGATATTCAAGGTGACATGATCGTCGATGCCACTCCTGTCTCAATGATCAAGCCATCTGGATCAAAGAAGAAGAAGCCTGTTAAGAGGCAAGTCATGTATGGTCCCAAGAAGGGATTTAGTAAAGCTGTGGTTCCACCTGCAAAGAAGAAGACTCAGAAAAGAAAAGAGCCACCTACAAGTGACTCAGAGTACGATGTGGAGCAGGATGTAGCTCACATCAGTGAGTCTGAGGAAGAATCTGCTGAGGAACGCAATATGGAGCTTGATGTGATTCACATTGAGTCTGCTGTGAAGAAGAGCTATGGGAAGAAGAAAATTCCTCAGGGAATTCCTGACATCCCAGTTGATTTGATTTCCTTCCACAACCCTGCACATGCTGGAAAATGGAAGTACATTGCTCATAGAAGGTTAGCTCTGGAGAGGGAGCTCAGTGCTGAAGCCTTGCAGTGCAAGGAAGTTATGAGGTTGATCAAGCGTGCTGGCTTGATGAAGACTGTTACTGGACTGGGTGACTGCTATGAGAAGGTAGTCAAAGAATTTTTGGTAAACATCCCTGCTGGTTGTGACAATCCTTTGGACAAGGAATACCAAACTGTTTTTGTGAGAGGTAAAGAAATTCACTTCTCTCCCACTGTTATCAACAAGTATCTGGGCAGAAGTGAGGAGCCCTTTGCTGAGATGGAGGCAAATGACAACTACATAATCAAGGCCATCACAGCTGGAAAGGTCAAGACTTGGCCTAAGAAGGGAAAATTGCAAGCAAGCAAGCTCACTCCAATCTACAACATCCTGAACAGGATTGCTGCTGCTAACTGGGTGCCTACCACACACAACTGTGATGTGGCTACAGGTTTGGCTAGGTTCATCTATACTGTGGGTAACAAAGTTAACTTCGATTTTGGTACTTATATTTTTGATCAGACTATCAAACATGCCAAAACCCTAGCTGTCAAACTACCCATTGCCTTTCCTTCCCTACTGTGTGGAATCATATTGAGCCAGAGACCTGATGTTCTGGGCAAGGATGATTTGTCTTGCAGAAGAGAGTCTGCTATTTCTTTTAGTCTCAAGCAGTCTGATGTGACTCCTGATGTGGGCACATCCAGCTCAAACAATGCTATGTCTAGGACAGACATGATTGCTGCTTTAAAGGAGACTTGCAAGGCTCTGGATGAGAAGAAGGCCAAGCTGGAGGCAGTCATTGCTGGACTGGAGCTTGAGGATGAGCAAACAATGGCTGAGGATGAGGAATTGGAGGAGGAGGAGCCCAATGACTCTGAAGCTGAGGAAACTGATGGGAGCCAGGATATTTGAATTATTGTAATTCATTAATATTTCCCTGTACTCAGTATTTCCTTGTTTTTGCTTGTATTTTGTGGGCTATGCCCTGGATTTCTGATGCACCTTTGCGTGCCTGTTCTGTACCTGCTGCACTATTAATATCATCTCTACATCTCATGCTATCTGCATTCTATGGTGTGTTACTTACTCTCAGTATGTTTGTCATAATTTTTGGCTAAAAAGGGGGAGTAAAAATTAAAATAAAAAACTTTGAAGTCTTAACTGCAGCAAATTGTGATGTGTTGGGACAATGTGATAATTTTGGGAGAAATTAGAGAGAATAGAACGAGAAAAGAGTTAAATTCTATTCATCCACATGGGGCAACTTCTGAACTTCTGAACTTCTGAACTTCTGAACTTCTGAACTTCTGAACTTCTGAACTTCTGAACTTCTGAACTTCTGAACTTCTGAACTTCTGAACTTCTGAACTTCTGAACTTCTGAACTTCTGAACTTCTGAACTTCTGAAACTTTCTCAACTTCTGAAGCACTACAACTTCTGAAGCTCTTCTCAACTTCTGAAGCACTACAACTTCTGAAGCTCTGCTCAGCTTCTGAAGCTTCTCCAACTTCTGAAGTTCTGATGTGTGGCACATCTGACTACACATCTGGTATACATGCTTATTTTTCTTCAAATATTTTCTCAACAACTTTTTGAAGAATTAGTTTTCTAAAGCATGTTTTTCTGAAGACTTATTCTGTACATTTTCAACTGGGTGATGCATTCTTAAGAAGTCCAATTGAAGATGTTAATTTGTGTAATGGTTGATCCATTTGTATGATTTCTACATGGTGATGCATTCTTAAGAAGCCTGTAGAAGTTGCTATTTTGTGTGATGTTTGACACATCTGTGAGTTTTAACTCGGTCATGCATTCTTAAGAAGCCAAGTTTAAAACTTCTCTATTTCTCTCTAGGTCATGCATTCTGAAGAAGCCTATAGGGGATATGAGATTTAGGGGGAGTACATGGAAAGTGCTCTAGTTCAAAGGGGAGTAGACTATTACTGGGTTTGCTACCCTCCCTTATGTGTGCATGGAATCTCATGCTTGTATGTGTCTGAGAATTTATTTTTCTCAGTCTTTGGGAATTTATTTTCCTATCTTGTGAGAGTTTATTTCTCTCTTTATTTGCGAGGCTCTAATCCGCTGCTGTATGCCTCTGATGTGCCTACACATCTCTCCAAGTTTAGTTGGGTGACTCAAAGATTATTTTAGCCCAAAATTTGCCAAAGGGGGAGATTGTTGAGACCTTTTAGGGTGTTGGCTTCATTTGGTAAAATAAGCCTGATTCCATGATGTGGAGCATGATGTGTGGCACATCAGGGTTCACATCTGGACGCCCTACTGGACGCGCTTTCATTTATTTAAACGCGATCTTTTGAAAAAGATTTGTTTTTCAAATTAAATCGTGCCAGCTTTCGCGCCAAGGAACAAGATAATCTTTCATGGTTCTGTTTTATTTTATTGGCCGACTTTGATCAAAAAGATTTGAAACAAACAATTAAAAGATTATGATCAAATAAATCTCAAAGAGAATTAACAAAGGCCAGCTGTTATTATTGAAGATCCAAGCCCATGAAACTTGTTCTATATAAAGGAAGACTGAAGACATAAAGGAACACGAAGCCAAGAGTTGAAGATATCGAGTCTTAGGTCTTAGTCTGTTCTTTGTTCTTTGTGAGCCTTCACTTGGATCATAGTTTTGATGCAAGTAAGGACTGAGTTTATAGAGTTGTAATCTCTAGTTGTCTTTCTCCAAAGCTTTGAAGCAAGGAGTTAGATTGTGCAACACTCTAAGCCTTTAGGTACGAGTGCTTCGCTTGTCTAGGAGTGTGTCTCCAACTGAGTTTGTTATTAAATCCTTACTGGGTAAGGTTGAGGGGGAGTGAGCAGAGGTTCTCATATCTAGGAGTTCCTAGGTAGAATTAGCACGGGTAGTGATTAAGTGAGAAGTTGTAAACGGGGGAGTTTAGCTTTGAATTGATACTACCATAGTGGATTCATCCCTGGATTGGTATCCTCCAGAATAGGGCTTGTTATAAGTGCCGAACTGGGTTAACAAACTCACGTGTTCTTTTGTTTTCTGCACTTTATATTGTTTACTTGTTCATCAAGTTCAGTTGTCCACGATGTTGACACATTAGGCTACACATCGTACGATTCCTAAAGTGTACACATCGTGCTACACATCTGACACTTGCCACCAGAATTTCACTTAGGTAGCTGTTCTTGAAAGTGGCAAGCGTTAATATTTGAGATAAGTGTTCAGTGGCTTGATAGATGAGTAAGATGAGTCAATTTGGAGGTGAATTATAGTGACCTTAAGATGATAAGTTAGGATATTGCTATCCGTAAAGAGATACTTAATAGGAACTTGAGGAATTAATTAATTGGAGTGTTTGATTACGATACGTACATTAGTTGACACCGTAAGGGAAGTTAGAGATGATAAGAATCTAGTTAGTGAATGGATGTGTCAGGTTGGGTAGCGTGAACGTATGTGCGAAGTTGTTTATTGGTATTGGAGAATACTATAACTTTAGATAGTTATGAAGATTTGAGATTGGTCGAACGGAGAAGGGTATGCTTGTTGTGATTCAAAATTATGTGGAATGAGAGAGTATTTGGATTGTGTGCGGCGAATTAAAGATGTTGTTTGGAATCAACAAGTTATGGGTCATGGTGGTTTGGGAACCAACTCTAGACAGTTATTGAACTTGAAAGTTGCAAATTAGTAGATAAATGAGTTAGTCGCAAAGGAAGTTAGTCGTTGGGAAGACATGTTATGAATAAGTAAGAGAGAAGCACATGAGAATATGGCTTATGTCAATTAAGGATTGGCGAAAGGATTCACACATAATTTGGAAAATTATGATTGTGCGTGTATATTAAGGATTCGAAAACACCACCTGAATGGATGTCATGGAGGTGTGTGTGTTGTATGTGGAAGTAAAAAGGGTAAGCAATTGTCTAATGGCAAAGTTTGGTGGAAACTAATAGAACCTTGATTCATTATAGTTGTTACAATGAGGATAGGCGTAACATAGAGGAAAATGCACATTGAGAAAACAAATGATTTTGGGTCATTGACAGTAGAAGCGGTTGAACGACGGTTGAGGTGAGAAATATCTCAAGATATGATTGGATGTAGGAATTTACTCTAAGGATAAGATGTTGGAACAATTAAGAATGGTCAGGGTGAGAAGCTCTTTTGAGTAATAGAGAATTTAATGATAAGAGGAAGAAACTCAAGAGAGATTAGAAATAGAATGAGAATATGATGTAAAATTGGTTGTGCCAATGATGGCAGTCAACGAGGAGAAATGTTTTATGCTAAGGTAGGCAAGGATAAGCTAAGTATTAATTTGGAAAATATGTGGACGCTTGAGAGATTGAATTTTAGGGAATTTGAGATTTGTATAAAGGGAGTCCAAAAGAAGTAGATGATATAGTTTGGCAAGTGCCAAGAAAAAATGAGGAGTTTGGATCACCAACCGGATGTTGGGATGGTATTATTAAAATCGTGATTGGAACGAGATCCGAATGTGAACATACGATTAGGCATATTTATCAAATTAAGGACTTATGGATGTTAGTGAAGTTATGAAGTTCTTTTAACGAGATGGCAACTTTTTTCTGAGTGTAATGGTTTGGGTGGTACTTGCCGTGGTAGCACTGTATTACTTGTTGGGCGATACTTAACAGATGTTTCAAGAGTGGAAGCATGAGGTTTTAAGTGTTGTGTTTTGAGTATTGGGTCTCATCGGGGAGATCGAGGTAGTAGGAATTGAGGAAATGTGTAGAAAACCTCGAAGGAATTAGTGGACCCTTGTGCCTCGGATGATCTTGAGCACAAGTGGAAGGGAGCATTATTCAAGTTAGGTAAAGATGGACTAAACCACCATCATGATTGTCGGCTATCTGTTGACAAATTAAGGAACTGATCATCCTTAATCTCTTGTTAATAATAGACGGAATCGTGTTGACTGGAATTGACAAGTTTTTGCTAGCTTTGGTGGTGCGCAGAGAGTTTCAGTGTTTCTTTTTGGAGGGTAGCTGTCACCACTTCGTGTGGGCCTAGTGGAATTGGCTGTGTAGCGGAGGCGTAAGAGGTGACTTTGAAAATTTTGTGTGTGGGCCCTAGGACTTTTGAGGAACTAGAGGTTGTGAACCTTCATAGTAAAGGTAATTTTGAGTGGTGAACTCTTTGTGGTGTGATGTCTAGCTTTGTGTCTAGAGTTTGAAACCAGTACGACCTTGTTGAGGGTTGCGGTTGGTGCACGGTTGTGTCGGTGTGTTGGTGATAGTATCTGTGTGGCATCACCTGGTGTTAGCGTCTGTGTGGCTACACCTAATCTGATGGGGTTTTCTTGTGTTGGTAATAGTAATAACTAGTTGAGTTGTTACTCTTATCTTTAGTTTCGAGGACGAAACTTCTTTTTGGAGGATAGTAATGTAAGACCCGAAATTCCACGGTACCTTTTGTGTGAGGAAAATAAGTAATGGCTAAGAGTATTAGGGTTTTTGTTAACCTGTTTTGCAAGTATCGTTGTAATAACAGCATCGTTGCTGAGCTGGAGCCTGTTTTGTACTCATGAACTAATAAAGCCCAGACTTTTGGTCCTTTGTCTTTATTTATTCGTGAGAACGTTTCTGTGTTTTCAGAATTTCGAAATTCGACTTTTTCCGCTTTTTGGAAAAACGAGTAGAAAACTATACCCGCTGTTGGAAAATTTTACGGTTTCTGATTTCCGTCAAAATTTTAATGGAGACTTTATATATCGACTGTAATGAGAATTTGATCTCATTATATTTTTTCGAGCTAAGGAGCGAAAATATATTCGGGATAAAATTTAGTCGGAAATTTGTGTATTGTTTTTATTAAAAGGTTTACGGTAGAATTTTTCTGTTTCCGTAAAGTTTATCGGTACGCGAGATACGGCTCGTTTAAGAGCGAACTTGGGGACTAAGCGAGATGAGTTGTCAAAGATCATGAAAATATCTAGATATTTTAGTTAAATATTATTAATATATTATTGTGAGAGTAAGAGGTGGATGGCTAGGATTGAATCTTAGCAAATTAGCACTATTTAATCCAAAGGTCTAGATTGATCCATGACTTTTATAAGTAAGAAGGCTTAGGAATATTTTTGAGACTTGCACTCTTTTTCTCTCTTGGCCGTGAACACCCCTTTCTTCTTCTCCCATCACAAAATTTTCAATCCTTCACCATTTTCATCCTTTGAGAGCTTGATTGGAACATAGGAATTGCAAGAAGCTTCTTTCCTAAGGTAATTAGAGTTTTCTTTCACCTCCATAGCTGGCCAAACTCTTAGAGTTTGAAGAATTGGTTTATGTTCTTGATGATGAGTTTGTTCTAAGTTGATTTTAGATGAAAGTTTGATGATACTTTGTAAGAAACTAAGATGTTTAAGAGTAGCTAGATAGAATTTCATGGTTGAATGCTACAAATCCATGAGAGTTAGTAGCTAGGGTTTTGAGAGAATCACAATTGATCAAGAACAAAGAATTTGGCCTTGCTTTTTGTAAAATCTAAATTGATTTAAGACTTTTGGAAACTTGAATTTTATGGTGTTTGGTGTGTAATGGAAAAGCCTTAAATTTTTGTGTAACTTCATGCAGTTTGTTTTTGAGAATTTTTTTATAATTAGTGAGCTAAATGATTTTCTTGTGCAATTTAGTGAAATTGGGAGCTATTTGTTTTAGGTAATGGTTTTGAAAATGAAATATTTTGGAACTAGCTATGTTCATTAATTTTGGCCGTGACATTTAGTGGCCTTGTGTCCAAGATGCTTTCAAATTTTTAAGTCCTATGGGAAGGCAATGATCATGGTTTAAAGTGAATGATCATGGTTTTGAAAAGAATGGTTTAAGTGATTTTTGTTTGAAGATAAAAGCTAGTAACTTGTGATGTTTTGAAGAGTTTTATGCTTGTTTTGAAATGGTTTTGGTGTGAGAGATTAATCACTTTTGAGTTGTTTTGAGAAATTAGTAATGATTCAAGTATTTAACTAGGCTTAGTTTTAGAAAATAATATTTTGGTGTGATTTCAAAATCTGGTCGAAATCTTTAAGGGCATTTAGGTCATTTTAAAATTGTTTTTGTGACCTAGAACCTTGACCATTTGATCAGTCTTTTCGAGACGAAGATTTTGGCGTATGGCTCGTCTCGATTGGATAAAGAATGAGCGAGTTATGGCCATTTTATTTAAGAAAAACTTGTAACTTGTGATGCAAGTAAACTTTATTTTTGTGAAATTTTTTGAAGAGCTCATGGGTTGTTTTCAAATGGTTTTATTATGTGTAATTGATTTCTTTGGAGTTAGGAATCAAAGTGTCTCATAAATTGTTTTGAAACGAAAATATTTTCGCGTAGCGAGAAATAGTGCATTTAACTTCGTGAATTTTTAATCACTATGGGGAGGACTCGAAATCACTATCCGAGAGTTTTAGAAAGTACCCAAAACCCCTCTAGAACTTTGAGAATAGGTTTCGTTTGGTTAGGATGTGATGGGAGTATTTTATTGATTGTACTCTACTTAATTTTAGGTAGCGCGAATTGTAGAGTTGTATGAGAAAAGTTAGTGGAAGCTTGCCGAGGTAAGGGCACCTTTCTTTTGTATTATTTCCGTTGATAGCATGTATGTATGCTTTGTTTGTGGTGTGTTTGAGTGCTTGGCATGTATGTGTGATGTATTCTCGGGATGAGAAATTGTTTACAATACGTGTGTTGTTTACATATGATTAAAAATATATGTATGATTGTTGTATTTGTTTACATATGATTGGAAGTATATGTATAATTGTTGTGATTGAATTACATATGCTTGGAAGGTATGTAATTGTTGCATTAGCATATATGGGGAATCGTATGCTCATGCATTCATAGTACGTGGTTGCGGGAGTGGACCACGGGGTGAGGTTGCGGGAGTGGACCCACCTTAATCCTGCGGGATTTTATTGAGTCCAATACGTGGTTGCGTAAGTGGACCACGAGGTGTGATTGCGTGAGTGGATCCACCTTAATCCTTCGGGATTTTATTGATTCGCCCTGCGGGGTATAGTAGTAGGTTGGACCAACAACTCTCTGCGGAGAGGTTAAATTCCGGAATTCATGCATGTGGCAGCCAGTGATTGGTGTCACGATCATGTAGAGTCTGCATTGATAGGCTATGTGCGCATTTGAATTATAATGCTTGTTAAGAAGAAAATGATAAATGTTTATTTGCTTTCCATATTTGGTATTTGTATTATGTGGTACTTGTGGTGACCCTTACAATGAAACATGAACGGGTTACCCCCACCTAGACGATGGATTCCTGTCTGAGACCGTGGGTCGTGAGGACAACGGTGGCTTCTTGAGCCCTCAGTGATCGAGTGGCGTGGCTGATCTAATTAGATTGTGTGCCGGTGTGTCTTGTACACCGTGCTTTTGGTTAGGCGTAGTATTCTGACTCTTTTGGATAATTGGATCTAAGTACTTATACATTTGGTTTAGACGGTTGTCTTTTGGATTGAAAATATTCGGATACACATTTTGCTTCTCAGAAGTACTTTTATGTATAATTAGTACTATGCCGATGCTCGGGTTGTACTAATAGATAATTAGTCCTGTTGTATGATTAATGCCGGCTCGTCACAAATTTATGCGCGCTCTATTTTGTTTTAAAAAAAAAATAAAAAAATGCCCTTTTTGGTCTTGGAAAATCGGGGTGTAACAGGAGCCATGGATTAAATGAACTCATTGATCTTGTGATATGTACTCTTTACACTAGATAATATTCTTTTTTATTAGATGGACTATCATAAAATTTCTATATCTAACTTTATCAATGGTTCAAATTAATGGATCCATAATAAACCAATCTCCTAGAGGTCCATTCTATACAAAATCTCACTTTAAAGACCCGCCCCAAAATTTCGATTTCTATAGGTATATTTATTGCTTAGATTGAAATTTTACAAAAAAACATGTAAACGTGTGGGTCATTCACAATAATATTTATTGTTTAGATTGAAAATCTTAATCTTAATCTTAATTATAATAAAAGTAAGTGTCAAATCTAAAATAGTTTCATGTGTTTGATTTGTAGATTTGATTTTTGCTTCGTTTTGTTACGGTATTGATGTTAACATAGAAATTTTGTTGATGCTTATGTGTTAAATCTTACTCTTTTTCTTGGTCTCATGGTCGTCGAATTTCATTTTTATCTCCCACCTATTCTTCTTTCTCAACCTTTAATATTAATCTTATCTTTATCTTTATCTTTATCTTATCTTATCTTAATCTTATTTTAATTATAATAAAAGTTATGTTTAGCACCTACTAAAACTCTAATTAAGCTTTTAACTTAACCCTAATTTTTCCCTCCTAAACCACTATTAATTAATACTCTCATCTAATTTCTTTCACCTAAATTTGAATTTTGAATTAGTCATTTGCTATGTATTGAAAATAACACATTTCTCTCACATAAATTTAAATTTTGAATTACTCATTTGCTATGTATGGAAAATAACACATCACTAAATGCTCGCCTAAAAGATAGCACAATAAAATATAATTTGAGTTTTATTGTTGATTTTTGCATTTTTCTCTCAATTTTTCTTTCTTTCATGTTCTCCTCTAAGTTTTTCATTGTTGCTGTGAAAAGAGTATACATCGTCATTTTTTAGTTTAAGAATTACATTATTTTTTATTTTGTCGTCCTTCGAATGTCACGCGTTTGTTGCACATTTATGTTAACTTCAAATATAGTTTACATTTATATTATGTATAAATTTGGTTCAAATTAAATAAATAAAAAGATAATATTAAATGAATAGACATTAGGTAGGTTATATAGATGATTAGTGTTTTTGAACTATGGCTAGATGAATAGACATTATAGACATTACATTTATGTTGCTATTAAATGTCTAGATGAAACTTAATCTACGTTAGAACAACATAGATATACAATCAAAATAGAAAAAGATCGATTGATATAAAAATTATAACTTTTAAAATACTTTCTATAAAATTAAATACGCCACCTTGAACTAATAGCGTAATTTGTCATCTTCTCATTTTTTTGAAATCAATATCCTTTGACTCAATTATTCAAGATTGGTCTAACTGATGTAGAAATCTAAAATGAAATTTTTAGTGAGTACAAAATTGATAAGAATAAATTAATATATTTATTTTGCTGAATGTATGAATTTTTTTGTTATCATCACTGTTGAATATGTAAATTTAACCTGGGTCAGAGAGATGCGAAGCCTCCATCCTAACCACCTAAACTAGCCAAACATTCGTATTAAATTTATTAAATTATATTGATTTTCTTTAGGTCTAGTTTTTACTTCATTTGTACTCTCTATTTTAAATTTAAATATATTTATGTTTAGATTTCATGCATTTTTTTTTATTTGCAATTTTTATTATAGAAATTTAAATCGCATATCTATCGTTCAACTAAATTCGTGCAATGCACGTGTCAAAGTCTAGTTATAATAAAAGTAAGGTTTTGCTTCATGTTAACCCTAATTTTTTTCTCTCCTAATCTTTCTCTTAGTCTTTCAACCACATATTAATTACTATGACCCGCCACTTATTAAATGTTCCTCAATTTGAATTTTGAATTGGCCTTTATTAGTTTTTTTTTTACAAAAGTCTTCATTAGTTTTTATGCATTGAAAATAAAACATTATTAAATGCTCACCTAAATAATTTTTTTTTATCCTCTCCCTCAATACCTTCCTTCTTCCGTATCTGGATTTGGATCTTCTCCAATTTTCTCTCCAATGTTTTCTCTCATTTTCTTAATCCAATGGTTGTTAAATTATAAAGAATAAAATAATACTTAACAAGACAGAGAAAATAAATAAATGAATGGTTAGGATTACATTGGAGAGAAAACATTGGAGAGAAAATTGGAGAGGATCCAAATCCTCCGTATCTACATCTCAATCCAATTTTTGATCGACATCAATCTACACACCCTCTCTCTAGACAATATAGTACCATGAAAGAGAAGAGGAAAAAGCACCAAGGAAAGGGTTAAAGATGTTAATAACCGACGATATATGTGACGACTCAAATACAACCGAAAATGTAGTTTATAAAGATGTTTTTCATAATGTTTAGTAGTTTGTTAGTATAGCAATTGTTATCCTACTTTGGGTGATTTCTATTTCTATATAATTTTAATGGTTATTATATCATGATATTATATTGGCTATTTTTATTTGTATTGTTGTCTATCTTAATCTTAATCTTATCTTAATCTTATCTTATCTTATCTTAATCTTAATTTTAATCTTTATCTTTATCTTTATCTTTATCTTTATCTTTATCTTTATTATAATAAAACTAAGGTTTTGCAAGTGATTAAGAAACCCTAATTTGCAATTAATTTCCCTCCTAAACATCATAATTAATAGTTGCCATTTTTTAAAAACACAAATCTATGAAAATTGTGATATGCAAATCATTATTAATGCACCTGTTTCTTATTTTTAGAAATTGTATTTATTAGTTAGTGTATTTCCCGAAATGTTTGGTATCTCTCTCTTCCATCTAAGAGCATGTTTAGCGCTGGTGAACTAACACCAAAATTGTTTATAGTCAACGTAATTATAATAAAACTAAGGTTTTGCAAGTGATTAAGAAACCCAAATTTGCAACTAATTTCCCTCCTAAACATCACAATTAATAGTTGCCATTTTTTAAAAACCCAAATCTATGAAAATTGTGATATGCAAATCATTATTAATGCACCTGTTTCTTATTTTTAGAAATTGTATTTATTAGTTAGTGTATTTCCCTAAATATTTAGTATCTCTCTCTTCCATCTAAGAGCATGTTTAGCGCTGGTGAACTAACACCAAAATTGCTTATAGCCAACGTAAGTAACAAGGAACTTGCAATAAAGATTATGACATGGCATAGCAAGGAAACTAACTTTTCTGTATATGTTCTAAATAGCCAACGGCAACAAAAGGCAAATAATTATTATTTTATTCAAAGCAAAATTGCACATGACCATATATCTATTCAAATAATTATTTCAATACTTTATTACTATCACCTTTTGAATATTGTAGTATTAGAAAATCAGCATATGACATGAAAAGCAACGGCCATATTCTCTGAATAAAAGTAACGGCCATAAACATTTTTATCTTTTTTTTTTTTTTAGCAAAAATATTTTTACCTTCCTATAAATATCATAGTAGTAACATACATTTTTTTACACACAATTTGACCTTCTAATTTTTTTTGTTGCTTTCAATTTCCAATCATATTTCATTTATCAAATGGATCTCACCCAATGGAATCCTTATTTCAATTATTTTCAAAATCCCACCGATGATACTTCTCAAAATTTTCAAATGTGTCAACGACCACCGCTCCCTATGCCTATTAAATTAATGTTAATTTTGAATCAAAACTAATTACAAATAAAAAATATAAACATGTGGGGTCAATGTTTGGTTCTTTATAACCAACCACCATTAAAGTAAAAACTACTCAAATCAACTATAAATCTCTTAAATCCTACACATCACTCTGGGCCCACAAAAAGTAACTTAGTTTACCCACTTAGTTTACTCCCACTAAAGATGCTCTTAATTTCTATAATTCTCTCTCTTTCTCTCATTTCACTCTCTGGTGAAAAATAAACTTATTTCTCTCTTTCTTTTCTCTTCACTCTTTCTCGTCCTCCTTCTTGCATTCTCTTTAGTTGTTTTTTGTTCAAAGATTGAATTTTTATTCATGTGTAACGTGTTTTTTTTATCTGCGTTGTATTTTAATTTTTGTAGGTGTTGAACTTTTGAATTGAAGTTTTTCTTAGTGTTCTTGAATTTGTCTAATGGTAAGTACACACGATTTAGTTTTATAATTATATTTATTTTTTATAGGTTTGATAAATGTTATTGGGATATATTGTGTTGGTTTTGTCGTTGTAAGTTTATGGTGTAAGGTGTTTGAGTGATGGTTAATTAGCCACTATGTTTTATATGTATGCTGAATTTTTTCTTACATAAAATATCTCTTCAACACATGTTTTTGGTTATATGGCAACAATTTATGTTTGTTAAAGTTAATGATTATGTGTTTGCCATATTGAATTGATAAATGATCAAGACTTTTGCATGAATAACATTTAGTGGTTATCATTCGGTTCATGATAAATTGCAAAAGTTTATTAAATTAGTTACATAAACTATAACCTAATTTGGTTGATTTTCCATGTTAAGTTTATTCTTATAAACTATACCTTAATCTTTTTTGTGTATCAGACTATTATCTTAATCTTCCTCCTTCTTTATCCTACTCATGACTTAACAATTCTATGATGTTATCACCAATCACATATAGTTTATAAATGTTCACTGAAAAATTCATGTTATACGTATGCAGATTTGTTTCACTTGAAGCATTTTATTATGATTTCTCTTCTTTTGCTATATTACTAAGACCATAAGAATGTCACAAATGTTTTTACGTGGTTTGTCAAATAAGCATTTTATTGCTCATTTGTACTTTCTGTTTTAAATTTCAATATATTTATGTTTAAATTTCATTTTATTTTTTTTATTTACAATTTTTATTATAGAAATTTAAATCGTATATCTATTGTTGAACTAAATCCGTGCAACGCACGGGTCAAAGTCTAGTTCTATACAAAATCTCACTTTAAAGACCCGCCCCAAAATTTCGATTTCGATAGGTATATTTATTGCTTAGATTGAAATTTTACAAAAAAAATGTAAACATGTGGGTCATTCACAATAATATTTATCGCTTAGATTGAAAATTTATGTATTCTATTTTATTATATTTTCTTTTATCGATGATTGTAAGTTGCGCATAATATATTATTTTAAGTTAAGTACCATATTGTTTTTATAATCATGTATGTGTTTATTACAATTTAAATTTTATATACAATATAATTTATATATTTAATTTGTAAATTATAAAAAATTTACAACTCACCCCAATATTTCGGGCTAGCTCTGTCATGGCTTTTGAATATCCAAAATCCATGAATAATCTACATGCAAAGTTATTTTTGGGAAAAAGAGCCAAGATGATCAATCTAAGTTGGCCACATTTTTCAGATAACTTATGCTATTGTCTGTCTTTCCTTAATTTATTTGCTAAAACTTTAAAAAATATGTTAGAGAACTCTATATAAATATGTTTCTTTAAAATTCATAAATTTAACTATAAAAGTTAAAAATAAATATTTTTTAAATATAATTTTTTCATTTTTGGGTTTCATTTTAAAATAGTTACACTCATTAATATCCATTGATTTTATTTTGATCCGGTGGTTATCAATGAGTCACTTATAGAATCACAAGATTCTATTAATAAATTAAAGAATCTCCTTTTTTTTTTCTTACCCTCATTTTCTTTCCTTTTTTGATTTTATTACACATTACCCTCTTATTTTTTATCAATAGAATTCTCATGATATTTTTTATTTATTTACATTGCAAATAAATAATCAAAAAATGAAACATAATAATTAAAAATAACTTAAATGTAATGATACTAGGAAGCTGGGCCAAACGTTAATTTTTAAAAACTCACTAAAAAAAGAAGCTTTTCATTTCCACGTAAATCAGCGTGAAAAAAACTTTTGTACGAATTGTTAAAACTTACTTATGAATTATTACTTCTCGGCATTGTTTCTACGTAAACAACCCTGCGATTCATGCTATCAACATTTTTTATTATTTTTTATGTTATGCACTTGTGAAATTTCCCAGCATGACATGCTTTACGTTTTATTTTATTTAAAAAAAAAAACAAAAAAACAAAAAAAAACAGTAGTATGATTTATGGTTATGCTTTTATGACTGCAATTTTTATTTTTCCTGCATGAAAACATCTTATTTCATTGATGGTGCATTTTAATAAATTGTATTATTTCTCTTGTAAATTAAATGAAAACACAATAGTTTATTCATGAATTTTAGAAAGAAAAAAAACTTTGATATCATTTGTCCTATTTCATTTTTTAAAAAATTAGTTTTTTTGACAAAAAAAATTAGTTATTCATGGTACAAATGTTAAAAAACTATTCATGAACTTTTTTAGATGTTGGAATTGGAAACGTAATGAATTTTGATATATAGAAATATTTATTCATGCAAGGTGTAATAAAAACAAATATGAAAAGAAAAGGAGGATAAGAGAAAAAATGGAGATTCTTTAATTTATTAATAGAATCTTATGAGTTTATAAGTGACTCATTGATAACCATCAGATCAAAATAAAATCAATGGATATTAATAAGTGTAACTGTTTTAAAATTACACTAGTGTAATTTGATCCCTCCCCACATATATATATTGAGTTACTTAACATATACCCTATGAAGCCCCGATACGCGACATTATACTGATACGATACACTACTGATATGCTGATACGTAAAAAAATTTAAAATTCTCAATCCGATACTGCCGCGATACGTTATTTAAAAATTAAATATATAAATACACAATATATAAACATGACTAAAATCAACAATATTAATAATTAAAAGCAAAAAATATCTAGTCTTATATCAAAATTTTGGGAAAAGCTCAAATGTTTAACAACCTGTTATATAATAGGACACCATAAATTTTCTTTTGAAAAGTAAAAAATTATATTGACAAAGAAAAACCACAAGAAGTGCTAAAGATACAAACAAGCATCGGGTATTGGGACGTATCAGACATGTATCAGGTATTACTTTTTTATTTAAAAATAATGATTTAACCGATACTTTTCCGATACGAGTATCGAGACGTATCAAAAGAGTATCGGTTATTATTTTTTTATATAAAAATAATGATTTAACCGATACTTTACTGATACGAGTATCGGGACGTAGCGGAAAAATATCGGTATTGAGTACGTATCGGACACGATACGTCATCATTTTTTAAGTATCGAGGCTTCAAAGCATATACCCTTAAAGCACAGAATGATTAATAATCTCTTCTATTCTTGAGCTTTTTTTTTTTTTTGGCCAAGTGTATGGTGCACAAGGAGAGAAGATTCTCTCAATTACATATCCCACTGCAGAGGGAGCGGTGGTCATCTGGACTATTAAAACAACTCATTCTCGATTTTCTTAAATATTTTATTTTCAAATCAATGGCTCATAATGCGCTGGATGGTAAATTGACAGGAGAGGATCCTCTCTCGGTGTACAAGTGCACTAAGTGGTGCACAGTGCACAAGTTGTTACTTATGTTATAACTAATACGAATTTTACAAAATCGACCGTTGGATTGAAATTTTATATCATATATATCATTTATAATTTTTTTTGAAAATTATTTGATATGCTATTGAGACCCATCAAGATTAACATTTATGGATTTTTATTGAATGCCGTTAATTTTGATGAGTCTCAATTAGAGCTGTCAAAATGGACTAACTTGAATGGGTCGGCCCGTTAAGCACGAATTTTCCCGAGTTTTTTAATCCGATCCAATAAAGCTCATTTAAAATATGGGCTAGCCTGAATGGACTCTGGGTAGCCCGAGCCCGTATAAATGATAATAAAAAATTTGAAAAAATAAATATTAGTAATAAGTCTACTACCAAATGTTAACTATCATTACATTTTTAAAAAATAAACATGCTAAAAAGGTAAATAAATCAGTATAAATATGTACCAAAAATACATATATACATATTATACATATAAATATGTGAAAAAGTGGATCATAAACATTAGAATATGTATAAAAAATTATGTATAATATATATAAAAAATATTATCGACGTTGTATATATATAATACTATATTGTATAGTATTATGTATGTTTTTTTGCAAAAACTCTTTCTAACCAACCGAATTTAAAACAAAAATATTTTTTTTAAAATTTTTAAAAAATACGGATTAGCCCGAAAGCCCGAAGCTCGTTTAGGGCCGGACTCCGACCATACTTTATATAGCCCGTTTTCACCTTGACTATTATAAAATTCATATTCATTATAGCGTAATTAGAAACTTGTGCACCATGCAGCACCTAGTGCACATTTGCCAAAGCCTCTGTGTTTCTAGAAAAAAAGTACTACTCTTGAATAGTCATTTATCCCATTTCCCATACGGCGCTGGCTAGCATTCACAAGGGATATAGGTCTCCCACCATGGGAGACCACTTTTTTTGCAAGTGTATGGTATTCCTACCCACACTATATTATTTATTCTTCTTTTTATTTTTATTTATTATAAAAGTTTTTGTTTGAGCAATAAAAAAAAACTTTAATTAAATTATAGTATTTGTTTCAATTAATAAAATTAAATATAAAGAAAAAAAAATAAAGAACAAGAAACTGTCACCACAAACAACTAAGAAACTTCATCCAACAAACAAGCAACCCATCATCTTCAACCCAGTAACCATGCAACAACAACACATTGTATTGGAAAAAAAAATATCTGCTAAATTTTGTGTTGCAAATTTTGATTTTGGTTCAAAAGAAAATACACCAAGAACCTCGCCACTCACAGATCCATAAAAAAAATCATCAATTGTTTCTCCTTCCACAAAACTCACAGATCCAAAATTGATTAATTATAAAATTATTCGCTAAAATCATAAGAATTAAGTTACACAATGAAGAACTTGCAAGAAACCATTTTTTCTTACCGGCCTAATTGAAAAAGCAAGAATCTTTTTGTGAGTCATTATCCAATTGATTCAAAATGGTAACAATAGTTTCATGGGTCAAAAATGGGAGAGATGTGAAAAACCTGGTGGTGGTTATGAAAAACTTTCAGATTTGGGTTGTTGTTGCTTGAGGGTTGTTGCACCTAAGAGGGAGAAAAAATTTCAGATTTATATTTTATTGTTGTTTTTCTCTTTTATTATTTTTTCTACGTCATTTTTTTTTTTTTATAGTTAAGTTTAGTTTTGAATTTCCCTTAAAAAAAGTTTATTTTTGAATTTATTTTAATAGAAATTGACGCCACGTCAGCAATCCGCTAAAAATTTAACACCGAGGATTAAAATTAGTAACGGAAAAAAAAAATATAGGGACTATTCTAAATTTAAAAGGTTATGATTTTATAGGGATCAAAAATATATTTAACACTTAAATAAATGGATTTGAGTTTCAACTTTCAATTTGAAAATAATTTTTTTTGTAATTTTTTTATTTTTTTTATCAAACTCTTGAGAAAAGTGTACAGTGTAACAACTTTATTATGACTTATTATACACCTTCATGATCTAAGGGTAAAAAGTGGTCTCCCATGGTGGGAGACCTATGTGCCTTGTCCATGCTAGCCTCCTATAAATACTTGTGCCTTTCATTACAAAAGCAGATGAATTAGCATAGATCCTCTAAGCTAATCTAATCACTTTCCATAGACACAAAAATGGGTCGCTCCATTTTTTGTCTTCATCACTTTCTTTTTTCATCTCTTCTTATTTTCTCTTTGATGCTGAATCATGTTCATGCTCATGCCAACAAAAAGGTAAAGCTAGCTAGTTTTCTTCACATATATATAGATTTTAATGAGCTTATACATTGTAATT
Source organism: Trifolium fragiferum (assembly GCA_954870985.1). Lineage (NCBI taxonomy): Eukaryota > Viridiplantae > Streptophyta > Magnoliopsida > Fabales > Fabaceae > Trifolium > Trifolium fragiferum. Next base: position 9,878,637 of record OX940794.1, read on the forward strand.
AAGATGATGATGATGATTTCATTAATTTCATAAGCTATTGGTTTTATTTACAGTGTTACATTGTATACTTGGGAGCACATTCACATGGTCCAACACCTTCCACCTTTGACCTTGAAATTGCTACATCTTCTCATTATGATTTATTGGGTTCAATCTTAGGAAGGTATATAAAATAAGAAAACCATTACAATATTAAGCTTAAGTTATTTTTTCACAAGAGATTAATTGATTTACTAATATATATATTAATCATTCACAGTGAAGAGAAGGCAAAAGAAGCAATAATTTATTCATATAATAAACAGATCAGTGGGTTTGCAGCTATACTTGAAGAGGAAGAAGCTGCACAAATTGCAAGTGAGGAACACAATAATGTTTTATAGATCTAGTTTTTTTTTTTTTTTTCTTAATAAATTTTTTGGTCCATGTTCGTGATTTTTTTTTTTAGTTTATGTATTTTGTTTTCTTATAAATAAGTTTCTAAATGTACAAAATTTGTTAGGTTTAGTCTCTAAAGTTAAAATCCGCAAAAAAATCTGCAGTTCAAATTTTCCTGCGAATTTTGACTTTAGGGACTAAAATAATTTTTTTTTTTATATTCAAGGATTTATTTGTAACAAAACAAGATACAGGAACTAAAACCAAAAAATCGTGAATATACAAGGACCAAATGATCTATTAATTATTTTTTTTAAATTTTTCAACTAAATTAGTAAAATTTATTTATATTATGGGTCATGCTAAACAGTGCACCTGGTATTCCAAAAATAGAAATAAATTAAAAGTTAATGGTAATAAAATAACTTTTTACACTTTTAATGTATTGAGTGCACGTATTTCAAGATAAACTTTTTTTATTTATATGCTTAATTATTGCATCGGGTACACTATTTAGCATTTTCCTTATATTATTATATTCAACATTTATGTAGAAAATCCAAAGGTTGTATCTGTGTTCTTGAGCAAAGAGCATAAACTGCACACTACACGTTCATGGGAATTTCTTGGATTGCGTGGAAATGATATGAACTCAGCTTGGCAAAAGGGAAGGTTTGGTGAGAACACCATTATAGCTAATATTGATTCAGGTACTAAACTTTACTAGTATATATAATTTGACCACATTCTATGTTCTAGAGTCCAATATAAATCGGTTATTCATAACACACTAAAATTAACTTATAGTTTTAGTCAAAAAAAAATAAAATTAACTTATAGTTATAAGTTAAAAGATTTGTTTGGTAATAATTTTTTAAAAAGAGCTTATAGTTTATTTTATTGATTTATAACATTTTTTAACTCTATTTTAAGTAGTTTATGAATTTATAACTTATTATTTTTTTTTTCACTTTTATTCTTGTTATTTTAACTAAAACTCAATTTTATCTTTTATAATTTATTTTAATTTAAAATAAAATAACTAATCCCGTAAAAAAAAATACAAACCATCCCCGTAAAAAATAGTGTTCTTGCATATAAAATACAATATTTCTACCAACTGAACTACGTCCACGAGAACATATGGAGATGATTTTGTAACACAAAAATTGAGTTATATTGTTAATCAATTTTACTACTCATTAATTAACTACATAAATGTATATTGTTAAACACTTTTTTATCATATAGTATCTCATTAACCACTTTGATTACTGTAATGAAAAAACAATGCAAGTGATTAACTACTTATTTTAATAATTTCGAAAAATGACAGTACATAAAATAAAATACGTGGTTAATAACAATTTTATTGGTTAATGAAGTAATCAAAATGGTTGATTATTTGTTTTTTTTTTTTTTTTTGACAAAATGGTTGATTATTTGTTTAAAAAATAGGTTAATTGTGTTTTTAGTCTCTCTAAATATATTAAATTTCATTTATAGTATCTCTAAATTTTCAATTTTTAGTCTCTTCTTTTTTACCAAAGCTCATGTGGAATTGTTCTAAGTGACTTTTTTGATGATATATCATTATTAAAACTTTAAAATATCATTAAATTAATCATTTAACTATTTAATTTTTAGTTTACAATTTAATCTTTAATTTGAAATAATAGATAAATTAACAAAAGTTAAAGATTAAATAGTCAAATTATTAAACTAATAATACTTTATGAACTTTTTCCTCAAAAAAAAAGAAAATATATTTTACGAACTTAATAATGATACATTTTTATAAAATTTCATTCGAAATATGGTAGTGAATTATTGAAAAAAAAAAAAAACAATGACTTAAATTGAAAAAAAAAAAAACAATGACTTAAATTGAAAACATAAAATTTATAGGGACTAAAATTTATAGTTGTTTCGCCTAATTTATTTTTGAGCTTATGCAAACAACTTATGCATTATTATAAGTTTTTTAAGGTAATTTATAATAAAATAGTTTATAAAAATTCAATTTTCACTAATTTGAACTTATAAAATAGCATAAAACCTAATTTATATTGCATAAGCTGTTTGCATAAGCTAAAAAATAAGATAGGGCAAACGGACCCTAAGTGTAAGTATTTTTTGTCAACATATGTGTTCAATAACATTTTTCTAGAATTTAATATGTATGGCCATGTGTATATTATTTAATTAATATTTATGTAATGTGTTTATAATTCAAAGTCTTCACAATATTATAAACTGACTTGATAGACCATCAAAAAGTTGACATAATGTTTGTTATAGAACAATTGGATTCTTTGTTTTTCTCCCTTAGATTTAATTAACCTACGTGGAGACAAAAACTACATGCTTTCTTTGAGTTGGCAAGATGCTTCATTTAGATCTCAATAATATCAAAATATAATATTTTATCTCACCTCAATTTCTTGTGCTGTGTTCTTTAGTCTTTACACCCAAAAGTAGCTCACAAGTCACTATACACCAATTTTTCTCATTTTATGAAAAGGTGGAGATAACATTGACACTTTCAATACTATAATCTCCATGTGAAAGATCTGTTTCTTTTTATTATTACTTGATTAATTAATTAATTAAACCAGTATTATGACTAATTAAATTGTTAAAAAATATTATCCTACTATTCGGATTAGGTGTTTGGCCGGAATCAGAAAGTTTTAGCGACAGAGGAATAGGCCCAATTCCAGCAAAGTGGCGTGGGGGTAATGTCTGTCAAATAAACAAACTTCAAGGTTCTAAGAAAAATCCATGTAACAGGTACTAGTAATTCACTTTCAACATATTTCCCATTTTAATTAGATTTAAATGTAGTTTTGATTTCCATATTTTATCAAATATGTAATTTTAGTGTCTCAATTTTGTTTTTCGCAATTTTAATCCCTTTATTTAAAAATAATGTTTTCGTGAACTACTAACTTAATTATATATGCTTATAGATAAACACTCGTATTATAAATTGCAAATAAGTTGTATCTTATAACTGCCGCAACTAACTCACAATTGACTTTAAATTTTAGTTGCAATGTCGGAAACAATGTTTATCCAAATATATCCTATAAACAATGTTTCCTGCGGATTCTCCTACAATTTTTTCTATAGATTTTCTATAGATTTTTTCTATAGATTTTTCTATAGATTTTAACTTTAAGACTAAATGACCATATTTAAACCTTATATATAATACGTAATATGTAAAGTATCAAACTTTTGAATTCTTTAAGTGCAAGACGTGCCCAGTTAAACCTTATTATTGACTAATTGCACTACATAAACAAACCAGGAAGCTAATTGGAGCAAGATTTTTCAACAAAGCATTTGAATCAGCGAAGGGAAAACTTTCTCGTTCAGAACAAACAGCACGTGACTTTGTAGGTCACGGTACTCACACGCTATCAACAGCAGGTGGAAATTTCGTACAAGGTGCAAGTATATTCGGTATTGGCAACGGTACTATAAAAGGTGGTTCGCCAAAATCAAGAGTTGCAACCTACAAAGTGTGTTGGTCACTGACAGATGTTGATAATTGCTTAGGCGCTGATGTATTAGCTGCTATTGATCAAGCAATTGATGATGGTGTTGATTTGATCTCTGTTTCTGCTGGAGGTCAAACTAGTACAAATCCTCAACAAATTTTCACTGATCCGGTTTCTATTGGCGCATTTCATGCACTTTCTAGAAATATATTGTTGGTTGCCTCAGCAGGAAATGACGGACCTATCCCTGGAACTGTTGTTAATGTTGCTCCATGGGTTTTCACAGTTGCTGCTAATACATTAGATAGAGACTTTAGCAGTAATATTACCGTTGGTAATAAATCAATAACGGTATCATCTTTACTTACTATTCTCATATTCTCTTTCTTATTCTTTTTTTTCAAAAATTCTTTTCATTATTATACTATTGACTTTAATCATTTATTTTTTTATTCTTATTTTTTATATTATAGGGAGCCAGTCTTTTTGTAAACTTGCCTCCCAACCAGTCTTTTACTGTAGTGATTTCTACTGATGCTAAATTTGCCAATGCGACAAATCGAGATGCGTAAGTGTCGATTTTAAAAGTTTGTTATTTTTACAAGGGCTTAGTATTAACTTTAAAAACTTTATTGAAGAGTTAATTGTATTTTTGGTCAATTTTTTCTAAAAATATATTTTGGTTTTGCAACCAACTCGGTCCTTACTTTGTTAAATGATTATTTTTTACATGCATATTTTTGCAGTCAATTTTGTAGACCGGGAACACTTGATCCTTCAAAAGTGAATGGTAAAATAGTGTTGTGTGTTCGAGAAGGGAAAATAAAATCAGTTTCAGAAGGTCAAGAAGCTTTATCTGCAGGAGCAAAGGGAGTGATTATGAAAAATCAGCCTCAAATTAGCGGAAACACACTTCTTTCTGAGCCTCATGTTTTGTCTACTATCAATATCAACTATCATCCGCCTAAAAACGATGCAACAGGACATAGTATTGAAATAATTCCCACGTAATTATCTATTATATAAACTTATTTTAGTGAAATTACCTACTATACATTACAAAGGTTTTAAAATTGTGACATGATAAAATATTAGATGTTACAAATGAAGGGCACATTTATACATAATCATATATTTTTATTTTGCAGAGATATAAAGTCAGGTACGAAAATAAGAATCTCACAAGCAAAAACTTTCTTCAGAAGAAAACCAGCTCCAGTTATGGCTTCATACTCATCTAGAGGACCAAATAAAGTTCAACCTTCAATACTCAAGGTTTTTATACAGTTGAACTTGTTATCTACTATAGTAGTAACTATTTAATACTCCTCATTAATTTTTTGTAGTTTTTTCAATGAGAATGCATTTTTCTTTCTTTCAGCCTGATGTAACTGCACCGGGTGTGAACATACTTGCTGCCTTTTCATTGTCCGCAAGTGTATCTAATTTAATTACAGACAACCGTCGAAATTTTCCATTTAATGTCATGCAAGGAACTTCTATGTCGTGTCCTCATGTTGCTGGCACTGCTGGACTCATCAAAACACTTCATCCCAATTGGAGTCCAGCAGCTATTAAATCAGCTATCATGACCACTGGTATTTTCTCTCTCGCCGCACACATACACATACAAATTATATATAATCATATATACAATTGATATTGGATTTAAGTTGAAGTTAAGAAGATTGTCACTTGATTAGGACTTGTGTGTAATTTTTAAGATGACTACTTATCCAAATTTGTGGTCTTGCAGCAACCACAAGAGATAACACCAACAAGCCAATAACCGATGCATTTGAAAAAACACTTGCAAATCCATTTGCATATGGTGCAGGACATATTCAACCCAACAATGCAATAGATCCAGGACTTGTTTATGATTTAAACATTGTTGATTACTTGAACTTCTTATGTGCTTCTGGATACAACCAAGAACTCATTTCATCAATTAATTTCAAAAGGAGATTTACTTGTTCAGGATCTCATAGCATAAATGACTTGAATTACCCTTCAATCACATTACCAAATCTTGGATTAAACGTTGTTAATGTGACTAGGACAGTCACAAATGTTGGGCCACCAAGTACATATTTTGTAAGAGCCCAATTACCTGGATATAAAATAGTTGTTGTGCCAAATTCTTTGAATTTCAAGAAAATTGGTGAAAAGAAGAGATTTCAAGTTGTTGTGCAAGCAACGAGTGTGACTCCAAGAAAGAAATACCAATTTGGTGAATTGAAATGGACAAATGGAAAACACATTGTAAGGAGTCCAATTACTGTTCGGCGTAAATGAAAGATCATTTCTAAGTTATAAGTTTATAATGTAATAATGGAATATCGGCGTAAATGAAAGATATTTATAAGTTTGTTGAGGAAGGATTTAATGTGTTATTATTGGATTAAACTATTATGTTTTTGTTATTTCATCAATTTTGTTGTTGTTTGGATATGCTAAGTGTAATAAGTTTATATTAATTTTTTTGTTTGAATCAAAACAAATATTTTATTAATTAATACTCAGAAAACAGGTCCAAGTCCTTTTTGATCGGGGAACAAGTGGTGTAGAAGTCCAAGTTTCATTAGGATTGGAAATAGCTGACTTGTTCTTGTGCTTCTAAGTCCTGCCATTGGTAGAGGTTGTGAGTTTAGTAAGGTTTATATAGAATACCTTTTCACATATGGCGTTAATGTTCTGTTTAGTGAGAACTGATGTTTTATAGGTGCAGGTGAATTAGCAAACCCGTTAATCCAATTCAACGCATTTATTATTGAATCTATTTATTTACGGGTAAAATTCAACCTAATCCGCTGTATAGTGGCAAAGCCATAAATTTTATAAAGTCTGGGCAAAATCTCGGTTTTAAATAAAAATTTCAATTTTGCACTGAAAAATATCAAGTTTGAACAAAAAATCTTCTTTTGAGTTGCAACCTTTAACAAAAGAATAATCTTTTGAGTTGTTCAATAAGAAGGCATTCCGATTTAACTTTAATGGATATTGTCCAAAAGAACTCGTTGATACATCTTTCAAAATTGTTAGAAAATGCAAGGGTTTACCACTAGCAATTGTTGCCATTGGCGGTCTATTGTCTACAAAAGAGAAAAATGTATTTGAGTGGCAAAGATTTTGTGAAAATGACTTTAGAACTAGAGAAGAATTCTCATTTGAGCGGGATAAACAAAATTTTAGCTCTCAGCTATGATGATTTGCCTTTTCATCTTAAGTCATGTTTGTTGTATTTTGGAATGTGTTAGTGTTTTGTGTGTTGGCTGCTTTTTGGTAAAACAAAGTATACTACAATGTTTGATACAATGTTTCAACATCCGGATACTAATCCAGGATATGCTGAAAGCGCGCCTCTTAAATGCACTGTTGTTTATTTATGGAATCCACGCCTTTATTCCAGGCTCCTATCTCGTGTGCATGGTCAAAGTATCTCAAGCCTTTATATCAGTATCGTATCTCTGTGCTCTCTTTAAGGATACTTGCGATACTATGCATTTATGTGAGCTGGAAATGTTCTAGAAGACTTGAAGCCCAACATGTGAAGAAGCCCATTAAAGACTTTGTATTTAAGCTTCGTTGTAAACCTAGTTAGGGTTACGTGTGTGTTTTGTACTTGAGAAAAAGTATTGAGTCTAGGGTTTTCTAGTCCACTGTGTTGTGAGCCTATCTTGTATTATCTTGATACAAGACTAGGACTTAGTTTGTGTTGTATTATTAGTGTACTTCTCCCAAGCTTTTAAGCACGGAGATAGTTTGTTTCTGAAAGTGTTTTCAAACCTTATCATTGTGTTAGTTAAAATCACAAGGTGTGTGGTTGTGTAGGAGGTGAGAAGGGTTCTCAAACTTAGGAGTTCCTAAGTTGAAGTTGCATGAGATAGCGTCTAAGTATAAGTGTAAACTGGTGGTTTGCTGAGAGCTTATGATTAGAACTATCATAGTGGATTTCACTCCTGGATTGGTATCCCCTAGATTAGGTTGTTGTTGTGCACCGAACTGGGTTAACAAAGATCTTGTGTCTTTTACTTTTGTGCTTTTGTGTTACTTTAATTTTATATCTGTCTCTCTGTGAATGTTCCAACATTGCACTCAACATCTTTAACGTTGGAACATTGCATCGAACATACTATTTCTGCGTGGTGGAATTTCAGAATGTATCCAGAAGATTACCTAGTTAAATCAAAGAAACTGATTCGACAGCGGATAGCTGAAGGGTTTGTGGAAGAAGAAAGTGGGAATACTTTGGAAGATGTGGCAGAAGGATATTTAACAGAGTTGATCCATAGAAGTTTGGTGCAAGTATCATCTGCTGGAATTGATGGAAAACGTAAAAGTTGTTGTGTTCATGATCTAATACGTGCTATGCTTCTTGAAAAGTGTGAAGAGAAGATTTAAGTTTCTGCAAGTATATTAGTGGAGATGGTCGTTCATCTTTAACTGGAACTATTCAACGCCTATCAATAACAACCCATTCCGATGATTTTTCGAAATGTATTGAAAACTCGCATGTCCGTTCACTATTTCTTTTCAGAGATGAGTCAGAAGATTTGGACAAAGATTTTATCAGGAGAATCTTTACAAAATTTAGGCGCTTGAAGGTTCTTGAGTTTGAAACTTCATCACCGCATAATATCATCGTTCATGAAAATTGGGGAAGCTTGATTAACTTGAAGTATTTAAGTTTCAAGACGCTTGATATGGAAGTAAGGGAAGGTGTTCTTCCCAAATCAATTCGCATGCTCCAAAACCTGGAGACTTTAGATCTCGGATGGACTCACTCCTATGAGATACCAAAGGAGGTTAGCAAACTTATAGAAAGTTACGCCATCTTCTGGGCATCCGAATGTCTTTGTTTCAATTGAAGGATGGTATAGGAGGCATGGAATCTCTACAAACTCTAAGTAGTGTAAACATTGATGATGGTGATGATGGAATAAAGCTAATTAAAGAGCTGGGAAAGCTAAGGCAATTAAGAAATTGAGCTTGGAGGATGTGAAGAAAGACCATAGAAGAACTTTATCTTCTTCATTGAATGAGATGCAACATTTGGAGAATCTAAGCATTAAGTCAGAAACAATAAGAAGATCTTGTTATTATTTCATTGATGTGCATTTGGATTCACCTCCACCTATGCTTTGAACGATCTTAAACTAATTGGAGTGTTGGAGAAGTTTCCTAAATGGATTCTTCAACTTCAAAATTTTGTTAAGTTGAAGCTAAATGTATCCGACTTACAAGATGATCCAATAAAGTTTTTAGAAAATATACAAAAGCTCGTTGTCCCTCTCATTCTACCAAGCTTATAGAGGTGAAAGTTTACATTTTCATGATGGCGGTTTTCCAAATCTAAAGGAGCTTCACATCGATCGATCACCTTACTTGAAATCAATTGTTATCGACAAAGGAGCAATGCAATCTCTAAAAAAGTCCGTGTTATCCCATAGCCCCTACCTCGAGACTGTTCATGACATCCAACACTTAGAAAAACTTGAGGTTCTCGAAGTTGATTTTGAAAATGTAGAACTAAGAAAAACTTTAAGGAGTTAGAAATCATAAGCCATCCAACTTCAAGGGGGAGAAAAGGTGAACATTTTTTTCCATATAATTGTATAAATATATTCTTGGTAATATTTTTTGTTCTATTATCATTAAGTATAGAACATTATATTCCTTTATATTCCTTTAAAATCTTCAAAAGATATTTAGATATATTATTTTCAATATCAAAGAATTTTGAAATTTTTGTTATTTTATTTTATATTTTTTTTGCATATATAATATAGCCATAAAAGATAAATTTTCAACCGATAATTTTTAGGGACATAGGACGGTCGCCCCTCTTCATCCTACCTCAACGACTTAATTATATTTTAGTACAAATGTAGTATATAAAAAAAAAAAAATACTTCCTCCGAACCAAATTACAAGTCACTTTAAGAAAATATTTGTACCAAATTGAAGTCGGTTTACATTACCAATGAAGCATTTCATGTTATTTTTCGTATTATACTTTTAACTATTTATTACTCTTTTTTTTTTCAATTCTTCAATTTATCTTTTCTATACTTTTAATGAAGTACAATTTTGTACACTAAATCATAATTTCTCATTTTCATACAATATTAATTACATTTTTTAATTCGTGTAATATGATCAAAATTACTAATATTACGGTAAGCAGAGTAGTAACAACTTGAAAATCATGGTAGTTGAAAATATAATTAGATGGCAGTTGAAAATTGAAAGCATTTTTCACAGAAATACTATTGGAACTAGTCATTGTGTACTGTGCTTGATATTTACTAGTAAGTACTGACTTACCCAAAACCAAAAGACACGCTTTACGCATGGAGTTGCCTTATTATTTTCTTCTTTCTTCATATAGAAATTAGGAGCTGCGTAAAACCGTGTAGTCGTCACATAACAAAAAAGAAATATGCACACCTTAACTACAATGGCAGAAATGGCCGTTGACCAACTGATTCCACTGTTAAGGGAAGAAGCCAAGCTGTTGGGAGGTATTCACAAAGAATTTGCAGACATTAAAGATGAACTTGAATGCATTCAAGCCTTTCTTAAGGATGCAGGTAAAAGAGTTGCAACAGTTGAAGGAGACAACACTAATGAAGGAATCCAAATATGGGTGAAGCAGGTTAGGGAAGTAGCTTTTTGCATTGAAGATGTCATTGATGATTATCTGATCCAAGTGAGACAGCAGCCTTGTGATCCTGGATGTGTAGCTTTACTCCGTAAGATTGCTCACTCACTCAAAATCGTTACCACTCGTCATCAAATAGCGTCTGAGATTCAAGACATTAAGTCATCTGTTTGTGGGATCAAGGAAAGAAGCAAAAGATATGGCTTTCAACGTTCTTTGGAAGAAGGATCGAGTAGCTTTAGAGGAAGCAAAAATGCCAAATGGTACGACCCTCGAATGGCTGCTTTGTACATTGATGAAGCCGAAATTGTAGGCTTTCAAGCACCCAAAAATAGATTGATCGGATGGTTGATAACGGGAAGATCTGAGCGCACTGTCATCTCTGTGGTAGGTATGGGAGGGCTAGGAAAAACAACTCTTGCCAAAAAGGTTTTTGACAACAAAGAGGTAGTGAGACACTTTGACTGTCGTGTATGGATCACAGTGTCACAATCATACCATATAGAAGGGTTGTTGAGAGACATGCTGAATGAGCTTTACAAACAAAAAGGGGGCTCTCCTCCTCGAGATATCTCTCAAATGGATCGAGAGTCGTTGATTTCTGAGCTTAGAAACTACTTGCAACATATGAGGTATGTTTTCGTGTTTGATGATGTATGGAACATACATTTTTGGGATGAGATTGAAAATGCATTGATTGATAATAGAATTGGGAGTAGGATATTTATTACAACAAGAAATGTGGAAGTTGTCCTAAGTTGTAAGAAATCTTCTTTTATTGAAGTGCATGAATTGCAACCTTTAACAAAAGAACAATCTTTTGAGTTGTTTAATAAGAAAGCATTCCGATTTGAATTTGATGGATGTTGCCCAAAAGAGCTCATTGATATATCTTTCGAAAATGCAAGGGTTTACCCTTGGCAATTGTTGCCATTGGCGGTCTATTGTCTACAAAAGAGAAAAATGTATTTGAGTGGCAAATATTTTGCAAAAATATGACTTTAGAACTAAAGAAGGATTCTCATTTGACTGGGATAAACAAAATTTTAGCTCTTAGCTACGATGATTTGCCTTTTCATCTTAAGTCATGTTTGTTGTATTTTGGAATGTATCCAGAAGATTACATAGTCAAATCAAAGAGACTGATTCGACAGTGGATAGCTGAAAGATTTGTGAAAAAAGAAAGTGGGAACACGTTGGAAGAAGTAGCAGAAGGATATTTAACAGAGTTGATCCATAGAAGTTTGGTGCAAGTATCTACTGTTAGAATTGATGGAAAAACTAAAAGTTGTTGTGTTCATGATCTAATACGTGTGATGATTCTCGAAAAGTGTGAAGATTTAAGTTTCTGCAAGCATATCAACAATGAAGATGGTTGATCATCCTTATATGGGATTATTCGACGCCTATCAATAACAACCCATTCTGATGATTTTCCGACATGTATTGAAAACTCACATGTTCGTTCACTATTTCTTTTCAGAAATGAGTCACAACAATTTTTGAGCGAAGATTTTATGAGGAGAATCTTTACAAAATATAGGCGCTTGAAGGTGCTTGAGTTTGAAGTTTATTCTGAAGTTAAATTGAGTAATATCCTTCATGAAAATTTGGGAAGCTTGATTCACTTGAAATATTTAAGCTTCATGAATTTTCCTGCGGAAACTCGAATTGAACTTCCCAACTCAATTGCCATGCTCCAAAACCTAGAGACATTGCTTCTAAGACATGAGGTAGGATATAAAATACCAAAGGTGGTTACCAAGCTTAGAAAGTTGCGACATCTTCTGGGCATCAGAATGTCTTTGTTTCAATTGAAGGGTGGTATAGGAGGCATGAAATCTCTACAAACTTTGAGTAGTGTGGTCATTGATGATGATGGAATAGAGCTAATTAAAGAGCTGGGAAAGCTAAAACAGTTAAGGAAATTGAGCTTGTTTCTTGTGAACGAAGACCATATAAGCACTTTATCTTCTTCATTGAATGAGATGCAACATTTGGAGAGTCTAAACATTGGGACAAAAAACGTAAGAAACTGTAGTTATCATTTCATCGATTTACATTTGGATTCACCTCCATATATGCTTCAAAGTCTTAAACTAAGTGGAGTACTGATGGTGAAGTTGCCAGAGTGGATTCTTCAACATCAAAATCTTGTTAAGTTGAATTTAGAAATGTCCCTCTTAAAAGATGATCCAATAATTTTTTTAGAAAATATGCGAAACTTGTTGTTCCTCTCAATCGTCAACAAAGCTTATGAAGGTGAAAGTTTACATTTTCATGATGGAGGGTTTCAAAATCTAAAGGAACTACACATCATTTTCTTGCCTAACTTGAATTCAATTGTTATCGACAAAGGAGCATTGCAATCTCTAAAAAAGTTCGAGTTATGCTATATCCCCAACCTCAAGACTGTTCCTGCTGGCATTCAACACTTAGAAAAACTTGAAGTTCTCAATGTTCGAGATGTGCCACATGTAGAACTTTATCCTAAACTTTAAGGAAGTAGAAATCATAAGCCATCCAGCTTCAAGGGGGAGAAAAGGTGATCATTTCCTTCCATATAATTGTATAAATATATTCTTCGTGATATTTTTTGTTCTATTATCGTTCGGTAACATACAAGCTTATTTGTATCCTAGAATAATTTCTCTAATTTTCCTCACTTTATTTTTCTCTTGTCATATTCTTTGTATATTTTTGAATTCTTCATCAATAATGATCATAATATTTTTTTTCTGTAGTGATCTCAAGAGCTATTTTGATGTAATCCTTTCACTATGCACAGTCTAGCTAATTTCCATTCTCTCCACAGTGATCTATATAGTAATAATTTGTTTATTTAGGTAAAAAATTTAGATTGGAAATTATTTAGGTAAATTCCATTACCTCTAAATTTAAATAATTTCCATCATAGTCTAGAAATCTAAATAACAAATTATTACTATATAGATTACCTACAATCTAAATAACAAATTATTCCATCACAGCTAATTTGTTATTTAGGTGTATAAAAATTTAGAGGTAATGAGAAATTTAGATTGGAAATTATTTAGATTGGAAATCTACAGATTATTTCCAATCTAAATTTACCTAAACTATTTAGATTGGAAATTATTTAGATTGGAAATCTAAATTTTTTTTTTGTTTATCTCCCTTCTAAGTGAACGGTTCCCTTGGCCTGAATGGTTCTAGTTTCACTTGGTTGGAATATGTTCCTGATGATGTTTTTTAAGTTTACAATAGTTTAGATTTAAGCAATGATTATTTCTTGTATTAAAACTGCACTCTATTTTAATGAGGCAGTTGGCCAACCATTTTGGTCTGCAATGTTGTTATCTTTGGTTTTGGCTTAGTCCTCCCAAACTTTTTCTTTTAATAATATTTGGTTAGAGTTGAGCAGTTTGAATGTGGGTCTGGAGGTATGTTGGAATGTTTGTGCCTCACTTTAGCTTTTTTGACGCAATTGAAAAAAAAAAAAAAAATTAAAAAATAATTGAAAATGATTTATTTTAAATTTTCTTTTGACTAAAATAACATTCATTTTTATTTTTTGTATTAACCTTCTCGTTCCTAGGGGAAGGCGACCCCGGTAATTCAGAGTTTGGTCGCGAGGTAAGTAAAGTTTGACCAAGAATTATTTCAACCAGAAAACGAACTCATATTTTCCCAAACGATTCTTCTTAGTGGAAACTCATTAACCACTTGAACTTAAATTACGACTCACTCGATTTTAAAATGTCATTCATTTTAAAATTGATTGAGCCATTTGATTATTTGAAGTCAAAAGAGCATTTTTAAAAGCATTTAGTAAGGAAATAGTCCATGTGTACTGTGATTGACATTTGGTAGCTTATCCAAAAACACGCTTGACAGATTCCACATGGTGGATAGGAGGCAACTTCCTTTTTTATTTCTTTATGATAGAAGCTAGGAAAAACAAGTCTAAAGCAAAACAAACAGTTTAGTCTTCAATTCATATAACAAAACATCAATAATCAGAGCTTGACTCATATGGCGGAAATGGCTGTGTCTTTAGTTGTTGACCAACTACTTCAATTGTTAAGGGAAGAAACCAGTCTATTGAGAGGTATTAACAAGGAATTTGTAGACATTAAAGATGAACTGGAAAGCATACAAGCCTTTCTTAAGGATGCTGATAAAAGATCAGCAGCAACTGAAGGAATCAAAATATGGGTGAAGCAGATTAGGGAAGTAGCTTTCCGAATAGAAGATATCATTGATGATTACTTGATCCAAGTGGGACAACAACCTCGTGATGCAGGATGTGTAGCTTTACTCCATAAACTGAAAACTATGATCCCTTGTCGTCGAATAGCGTCTAAGATTCAAGTTATCAAGTCATCTGTTCGTGAGATCAAGGAAAGAAGTGAGAGATATGGCTTTCAAATCCAACCTTCTATTGAACAAGGATCAAGCAGCTTCAGAGGAAGCCAAAATGCCAAATGGCATGACCCTCGAATGGCTGCTTTATACATCGATGAAGCTGAAATTGTAGGCTTTCAAGTACCCAAAAATATATTGATTAGTTGGTTGGTAGAAGGAAGAGTAGAGCGCACTGTCATCTCTGTGGTAGGAATGGGAGGACAAGGAAAAACCACTCTGGCCAAAAATGTTTTTAACAGCAAAGAGGTTGTGGGACACTTTGAATGCCGTGTATGGATCACAGTGTCACAATCATACAATATAGAAGGGTTGCTGAGAGGTATGTTGAAGGAGGTTTACAAACAAAAAGAGGATTGTCCTCCTCCTCAAGATATCTTGGAAATGGATCAAGGGTCATTGATTTCTGAGTTGAGAAACTACTTGCAGCAAAAGAGGTACGTTTTTGTGTTTGATGATGTATGGAACATAAGTTTTTGGGATGAAATTGAATGTGTTGTGAGTGATAATAAAAATGGGAGTAAGATATTTATTACAACAAGAAATATGGATGTTGCCATGTATTGTAAGAAATCTTCTTTTATTGAAGTGCATGAAATGCAATCTTTAACAGAAGAACAATCTTTCGAGTTGTTCACTAAGAAAGCTTTCCGGTTTGACTTTGATGGATGTTGCCCAAAAGATCTCATTAATATATCTTTCGAAATTGCTAGAAAATGCAAGGGTTTACCATTAGCAATTGTGGCCATTGGTGGTCTTTTATCTACAAAGGATAAAAATGCATTTGAATGGCTGAAATTTAGTGAAAATATGACTTTAGAGCTAACTAAGAATTCCCATTTGTCTGGGATAAAAAATTTCTTAGGTTTAAGCTATGATGATTTGCCTTTTTATCTTAAGTCATGTTTTTTGTATTTTGGAATATATCCTGAAGATTATAAAATTGAATCGAAGAGATTAATTCGACAGTGGATAGCTGAAGGGTTTGTGAAAGAAGAAAGGGGGAATACTTTGGAAGAAGTGGCAGAAGGGTATTTAACAGAGTTGATCCATAGAAGTTTGGTGCAAGTATCTTCAGTTAGAATTGATGGAAAAACTAAAAGGTGTTGTGTTCATGATCTAATACGTATGATGATCATTGAAAAGTGCGAGGATTTAAGTTTTTGCAAGCATATTAATGGAGATGGTCATTCATCTTTAACGGGAACTATTCGACGCCTGTCAATAGCAGTCCATTCTAGTGATTTTATGGCATTTATTGAAAACTCACATGTTCGGTCACTATTTCTTTTCAGAAACGAATCAAAAAGTTTAGACAAATACTTTGTGAGGAAAATATTGACAAAATATAGGCGTTTGAAGGTGCTTGATTTTGAATGGGCCATGTTGTTTATAGTTCACGAAAATTTGGAATATTTGATCCACTTGAAATATTTAAGCTTCAAGAATTCTTTTATAGTAGGAACACATGAACTTCCCCAATCGATTGGCATGCTGCAAAACTTGGAGACCTTGGATCTAAGGGTTTCAAACAGCTTTTACGAGACACCAAATGACATTAGCAAACTTCGAAAGCTACGACATCTATTAGGTTACAATATGTCTTTGTTTCAATTGAAGAATGCAGGTATAGGAGGCTTGGAATCTCTACAAACACTAAGTGAAGTGATAATAGATAAAAATGGAATGGAGTTAATTAGAGAGCTGGAAAAACTGAGGCAGTTAAGGAAATTGAGTTTGGTTGGTATTAGGAAAGAACATGGAAGTGCTTTATGTTCCTTATTGAATAAGATGTTACACTTGGAGAAACTACGTGTTGGGTCAAAATCAAGATTTCAATTTGATTATGAAGTCATTGATTTGCATTTGGTTTCATCCCCGCCTATGCTTCGAAATCTTCGACTGCATGGAAGGTTGGAGAAGTTGCCAGAATGGATTCCCAACCTCCAAAATCTTGTTGAGTTGTTGTTAATGCGCTCCCAGTTAACTGATGATCCGATAAAGTATCTAGAAAATATGCCAAATTTGTTGTCCCTCTCAATCATCGACAATGTTTATGAAGGTGAAAGTTTACATTTTCATGATGGAGGGTTTCAAAAGCTAAAGGAACTGTACATTAAAGAATTTCCTAACTTGAATTCAATCATTATCGACAAAGGAGCATTGCATGTTCTAAAAAAGTTCGAGTTATCTAGTATTCCAAACCTCAAGACAGTTCCTGTAGGCATCCAAAACTTAGAAAAGCTTGAAATTCTCAATGTTTGGGATGTGCCACTTACAGAATTTTATCCTAAACTTTAAGGTCTAAAGAGTTAGAAAGCATCCGCCATCCAACTTCGAAGTGGAGAAAAGGTAAAATATATTCTTGGTAATATTTTTCGTTCTGTCATCATTCATCAAAGGACAAGCATAGTTTTCCCTAAAACAATTTTCTCAATGTTATCTATTATTCTGGCATATATTTTGTATGTTTTTTTAATTGTACATCAATAATAATTTGTTCTTAATTGGTAGGTGGTTGGCTCCCAATGATTGCTCCAAGTGGACTTTTACAACAGTGAAATTTGTTTGTTACTACTTTTGCACTTCTGTTCCCAGTGAAAAATAATAATGTATTGTCTTCTTTAATAATAATGGTATATGAAACCTCCAAGTTATTGATTCAAGATACTGTATTTTTTTTATTTGAGATTTAAGTTGTTTGTGATGTATCATATTCATGTATGCAATATGTGAGGGATTTTCTATCAAGGATTACAAGGCCTTATTTCTCTCTATTGATATCCCTTCTATTTTATAATAAGAAAAGTGAAATTTTATGTAATTTATAATTTGTTGTTCTAGCATCTAAAACTGGAATTAGCATTATATATTTATTTATTGGCAAATGTTAACGAGTGCCCCAAGACACTTTAAAAATCTTGAATAGTAAATTTATGGTGCTTCAATTATGGTGCTTAGTTTTTTAGTCTCTGTAATATCATTGTTCATAGCTCTTTAGCCTTCTCATTGTAGTGTTATCGCTCTCTTTTAGATGCTCTATAGAGCTATCCTAACTCCTAAGTTTCTCTGCTGCACTTAGTTTTTAAGTCTCTGTAATATCATTGTACTCATCTGCAACACTTATGTTGCTTCAATTAATGTATGTTTAGCCAGTGCAATTTAATTTTACTCTTTAAACATGATTTTTGCGTCCGTGTTTTTCCAATATTAATGAATAACTAAAGGGCCAATCCTCTACATTGAGGAAGCATTTTCTGATCTTGCACTAAACTAATGGAACCGCAAAGTATTTTAAGGATGCAGACTCGCTAAAGAAACTATGGAAAATTTAAAATGAATGACTTATATGTAACAAAAAGATTTAGGCAAAGGGACACACACGTCTTCTTGCATCTCAATGAAATAGGGTGAATAATAATAGAAGTAGCTGTTTCTGATTCATCGGGAATGACACAAAGACTGTAACTTTTCTTGTCAGTAATAAGTTCTACAAATTCAAGCATTTTCCTACAAGTAAACGACAATAGACTCAGCTCGTTTATACCTATGTAGTAAACAAACTTCTTTAAATATACAACAACAATACCAAGACTGTTTCTGTCAATTCTCATGACAACATAAATCTATGCTAGGGAGTAAGATTGATACAAGAGAAGAGACTAAAAACCTTTTTGCAAAAGAATTGAGATCAAAACATACCTGTAAGATGATAAACATGATTTTGGATCCAAATGATTTCCTCATCACTAATTGTACGTAAAGCTCTAGGCACATACCCAGGCATAAACCCGTTCGATGCACGATTACTATATAGTTGATTCTGCATATTTCTAAACGAAGGACTATTAACAAGATCAGATAATCTATCACAGTATAATGGATCTTCATGAATATTAGAAAGTGACTCCACCACATTATCACGTAGTTCCTCAGTCTCCTCATCTAGCAAGTCAATGAGAATCGGAATTGCACCAGCATCTTCAAGGGCCATTCTACCGCTTTCACTATAGCTCAGCTGAGAAAATACCCCAGAAATATTTAGCTTTACTTCCTCACTCGCATGGCTCAAAAGCTCGATAAGGATAGTGATCACACCTGAATCCCGAATCACAGAAATTGTGTTGCGGTTTGCAGACAGATCCCAAATCACATCAGCAGCTGCTGCTTTAGCTTCACCATCATCTTCTCTAAGAATTCTAACCAAGTGACCAACAATTTCAACGGCATTCGCTTCTTCAAGAGCCAATATACAAAACATATTCTTAGTTATCTCCTTACCAGAAGAAACATCAGGTCCTTTAAGAAGCTCGGCATAAAGAGGTATAGCCCCAGCTTGAACAACATGTGTAATGTAATCAAGACGAGCTACCACACCAAGACTATTACCGGCAACAAGTTTCATGGTGTTATCTCCTACGCGAATCAACTCAACAAGCACGGGTATGACTCCCAATTCAACAAGTGTACGCCTAGCTTCTTTCGTAACTCCAATCAATCCAATTGCTTGACATGCCCTTTCCCTAGAAACCATGCTGCCAACACCAGCAGCTTCTACAATAAAACAAAGCGATCCTAATCCAATAAGTTCCTTCCTAACTTCCCTCAGAAGCGCCAATGCACTCAAAATCTCTAACAAATACAATCTAACATCATCGCTACAAGTAATCAACAAACTGATTATAGTTTCTAAACCACCATTAGCTCCAACAACTGTCCTACTTGTACTACAAAAACTAACAACAACCGTTAAACATTTTATCAGAGATTTCTGCATCATTCCCTCGGCACGAGGCAACAACCTTATCAAAATATATGAAACACCATGTCGACCCATTTCAATTGCCAAACTACCATCACCTCTACAAGCAATGCACTTCAAGCAATAACCAGCAGCCTTTTGAAGTAAATCCGGAACCGAATCATTTACAATGTCAATATGACCAAGAATCTCAATGAGAATTGGTATTAAGCTAGATAATACATGTTCAGGGGCTTGTTTAGAGTAACTAGCTAGATTAACCATAGCTTTAATTTTCATAGATTTGGTTCCTGAAGCTAAAACATTCTCACACTCTCTTAATGCAATTTCCCAATTAGGGTTCCCAATTTCACTACTATCACAATCTTCCATTCTTTTCTTTCAATTTCTTCAATGACTAATTCAGAAAATTCAAACCTAATTCAATACAATGAGAAACAATTTAAAACAAAAATCATTATTGAAAATATTCTAACATAACAAATTCAAAATCAAGTCCAAAAAAATAAAAACATTATTATATATTAATGTATAGAAATTAGAAAATAATAGTAAGAGTAAATAATACCCATTTGAAGAAAAAGGAGAGAATGTGAAATGATACCTCTGAAAAATCAAATCTTTTGCAGAAAACGAATGGTAAGAATAAATAAAACCCAATTCGTGCAACGCCTCAGCTTCAATGAGTCTGTTTCAATTTCAGTAGAGAATGTTGAAAAATGCAGGAAAGTGCATCAACTTCAAGTATCGTCGAGGAAGAGTAAGCTTCGAACTCTGCTAGTAATTTTGGGTAACTTTTAATTTTTCTGAAGTTTTTTCTAATCAAGATTGTCGTGTTTGTCGTGAAGCGTGTTTGGATAACTTAGGGGAGTACGCACTACATTGTAGAGAGTTTTTCGGTTTCAAATATAGGCACGACTTTGTTCGAGATGTCCTTTTTGATGTCCTTTTTGACCGACCCACAGGAAGGACGATCAACTCTCAGACTGGCGGATATTATGGTGTATGGATGGGTAGGTGAGAAGCATGCATGTGTGAATTTTACTGGAGTTTCGCCACTTGTTGGTTTAAGGGCTGAGACTTTTACTGTGGGATAAGCAGCCCTCAAAGCTGCTTCAAGTAAAGTGGTAAAACATGAGAAAACATGTTCTGACAATCAACATGCTTTCGTATCAGTTGCTTTTGACACTTTTGGCTTTCTAGCACCAGATGCTGTGAGTCTTTTGCAACGAGTCCAAAATGTTATGAATAACAATATATATTGTGTACCCTAAAGTTAAGAATGTTATTTTTACACGAATTGATTTTGTCATTCAAAAATGTTTAGCGGCAGAGCTTGTTGCCCGTTAGCAATTCATATGTAATTACTTATATATATATATATATTTAGGATTAGGATCAAATAACATCAAGGTGTCAAACTTAGTAACATGACACCTCCGATAATTCTTTACCGGATAATCGTATTACAAAATCCACCGTTGGATTTAAAGATATTATTATATAGATCATGTTTTTAAAATTAAACATCGATAGGAAATTATTTGATATGTTAAAGAGATGTATAAATACCAACGTCTTACAAAACTTCGTCAAAACCGTTAATTTTGATCCTTCGCTTTAACCCATCAGATTAATATAAAGTTTGTACTGTACATGGAAATTTTTACTGAACATAGTGAAACCCATAAACCAGAGCATATGTGTCGGCAAGAGAATGTACTACTACTAGTAGTACTCCAACTGAACCAAGTCTCTCTCTCTCTTGCGTGTTGCTAGAACAAGATGATGGGAATGTGAGAGTAAGATGACATGGACAACATGCAGCGACTTGGAAACGGATTTATTGTCTTGAAATCTAAAATCTCTTTGGGAATTTATGAAGGCAGACTTTCAAATAAAGAAAAGTAGATGAAGTAGAATGAATGAATGAAAGACTTTGCGTTTGGAGGTGAGAATTGAGAATTTTGCAAATTGGATTATCTCTTTTTCAATTTATAGTAATAATATATTTTACTTATAATATAGACCAAATACACTAATAATTAAATGAATCTAAAAAATAGAAATTTGTTTATATTTAAGATCAAAGTAAGTAATTAATAAGCAAAAAGAACAAAATAAAATTCAAAATATAAAGAAATATAAAAAAATACACTCCATCAACACCTACCTTCAAAATCCTTAATGTGGGATTTTCATGATTGTTGTGTTTCACGCTTAGCCATGACTGAGTGAGGGTTCCCACTCCTATAAGGTTGAAGGATACCTTGGCAAAAGAATAAAATGAGTTTTGATAATTGAAAGCTTGTAAGGAAGTAAATCTTTCAAAAAAAAAACACATTAGTGGCCAGATAACACATTTGTTAAGCCAGATAAAATAAACTTCTGAATGTATAGTAAGTTACAGTGTAATAAGTTTTGAGTTATTAAATTAGATTTTGAGGTTGATAATCTATAAAAACTAACTACACCATTCATAGAATTAAAGATTTTAATTTGATTTTTTTTAGTCAAGGGGTATTATTTAATTATTAAGTTTCTTAGTCAATATAATTAAGGATTTTAATTTGATTTTTATTATCAATGTAATTAACTCAGATAGACAAATAACCGACTTAACAAATTGGAAATTATTTTAAAATTGCAAAAGCGTCCCTTTTTAAATTAGGCACTAAAAATTTCTACTAAAAATGTATTTTTGCACTAGTGACACATGAATAAAGATGATGACAAACTATCTCTCATTTTTCAAAAATTTGATTGAGTACTTCAATGAAAATTTTATGAAAGAATGAAGCGGAATAATAATATTTCTAATATCATATTACATTTTTGGTGGAATTCATAAGTGTAAGAAAAGAAGAAAAATGATTAGAAAAATATAATTACTCCTATATGAGAAGTGATAAATATGCTCTTTTCAACATATTTTTCTAACACACTCACTTTCTAAATAGTTGAAATTAATGTGAATCTCTTACTTTAGAAATAGATCCTTATAAAATAGCAAGATTCATATAAATTTTTCCCAATTAAAAAATAAATATTAAAATAAATGTTCAGAGATTATATTTCTCATAATTATAGTAATTATCTAAATTGTAGATTACATGAGATTATATCATAAGGTTTATATGGTCAATAAGAACAACTAACGAGTCTAACTAATTACACTAGCTAGTATTGTATCTAATATATTTCATAACTTTATGGAAGTTGAAGTGATGGCTATGCGCAGTGCGTTGGTCGACATAGTTGCCGATCTCCACATACACCGGCTGATAAGGTGATGATGATGACGGTTGACGATCAGGATGACAAAAGACAAAAAATCCTCTTAAATTAAAATAGTTTGGCATGTGTGTACCATCCAAGTGATTTGATTTATCGTACTCTTAACGTATCTACATTAACATTAGAGAATCCGTGTTCAACAAACGATCAATGACATCAACGAGACTATTACGCAAAGACGATAGAGACAATGATGCTGCCATGATGGGACAACAGAGAGACAGTGTTGTTGTTATATCTTGCACGGTAGTAGAAGCATGCTCCAATGATATATAAAATCATTTCAAAATTTCTAAATGTTTTTCATATCGGTTGTACGTAGTATTCCATAAATAAATATGTAAATTGACTAAGACCATTCATGAATTGCAAATAGAGACTACACATGGTGGACAAACAAGGACACATTCAACATAAAACAAAGATAGAAAATAATGCAACAAGAGAAAACCAGGAAATCAGGAAATTGTCTTCAATTCTCTACAATACAATTTATCTATTGACGTGACTTGTTAGCCTTTATTTAAATTTCCTGCTGTAATAAGGCCCTATGGCTAATGGACCATGGCCTTTTTCTTCTGTTGCCCATGTGCAATTCAATTGGGGGGTGGGACAAGTTGGGGTGAAGGACATGGCAGGTTAACAGAGACGATTTAATATTTTCACCGAAAAACAAATATTATGCAACAAAATTAAGGTGCGAAATGATGTCCTATTTTAAGGCAGGAAAGGTTTTCAATCTAAGTTTAAAGAGTGTTTATAAAGATATTTTTATTTATCTTCCTTCAAGTGCACTAGAAGAACTCGAATTTAAGACATCTTGAATTTAAAACTTATCTTCTTACAATTAGACTAAGTTTTTGGAGATTATTGTCTTCATTTTAGAAAATAAATGTTGTTTTAGAAAAAATAAGATATTCTAAAATAAGCGCTAGCTCTATTTGGCAAAATTAAATTTTGAGTTTATAGCAGATAACTTATAAGCTCTTATGACTACTATATAGACTTGTTCGATAACAAGTTTTTACCACAAATTCTGGGATGGAGTAAGAAATTAAGTTTAGGGGGATCAAATTTAAAAGTATAATTTATAAAAAAAAATTAAATTATAAAAGCATAACATATACAATAAATTGAACGGTAGATCAAAATTTAATAGTGTGAATCTTCATTTTAATTATAGACAACTTTTTTTAAGTTGAACTTTTTGACCCTTTCATTTTACATTGATTGTAATTTTGATTTCGTCTCATGCCCTTTTCTATAAAAAATTGTGAATTTTTGTGTAAAACTGTGAATTTTAGTCTCAAAAGTGATATTTTATGTATCCAAAAAAAAAAAGCGATATTTTATCATTAAATTGAATATTGGGGGCAATAATTTACTTTTTTCATTTTAAAAAAAAAAAGTATCTTTAGGGATAAAACCATTCGATGATTTCAAATTTACAACAAATATATAAATAAAGTCTAAAAAATTGGATCAACAAAAGGGGGATTATTTCATAATTTTAATAAAATAGGGGAAACTAAAAGTAAAATTAAACCAATAATATAACAATATACTACTATAAAAAAATTTTGAAAAATTTTAAGTCCGTCCTTGCACAAACTTATAGTACCACTTTTTTTTTTGGAAACCAAAGATATCCTCCGCGCGCAACTGCAGAACCAAATGTTTCTTCATACGCACTGGCGGGAGATCGAACCCAGAACCAAATGGTTAAGGAACCCAAATATCTACTACCCGTGTTATTGCTAGGATAGTACTACTTTTTTACTAGCCTTTAAAGAGATATTGTTCCGGTCCATAATCACTTCTAAGAAAGAGTCATTGCAAGAAAGAGTCATTGCAACATCTAACATGAAATTGATGGCTACTTTCTAGGCCGTCAGGTACAGAAGTTTGAGTATTTGGACGAGTTTCGATTTTAAACTCAATTTGAAATTGATGGCTACTTTCTAGGCCGTCAAGTACAGAAGTTTGAGTATTTGGACGAGTTTCGATTTTAAACTCAATCTTTGTACTGCTTTACTTCCTACCTTTGATGACTTCATTGGATCTAATGGAAGCTAAGTCAGAGGCTGCCTTTGCATATTCAAAGTTATTAGTAGGAATATAAATGAATATCCATAAGACAAACAATATAATATATGTGTTCGTCTTATATCCGTGCAAGTATATGCTAAGCTAGATGTTGCATACCCAAATTTGCTGGTAAAATGAAATTTTTTATTCAAATGTTAAATTTCATCTTTAATTTATACTTCAATATATTTAAAAAGTAGAGTCTTTTATATATATGACCGAAGGCAGGGGCGGAGCTGCATTAGGGCGGGGGAGTGCCACGGCCCGTCCCAAATTTTTTGATTTTAATAGGTATATATGTAAAAATATTTTTGTCACTGAGTATATTATATATATTATTATGTTCACAAGAGATCTTAATGATTGATGCAGCTAAGTGGTTGTAAGCACTGCTCTTAACCAAGAGGCCAAGGGTTCAATCCAACTCTTAGACATTCTGTTGTTTTTATTTTTTTTTTGGGTAAATAGGCTTATACCCCTCTGTAATGTAGGCGTGTTTTGTTTTTCCCCTGTAAATTTTTTTTTTGTGACTCACCTCATATAATGTTGAATTTTTTGGACTCGCCCCTTGGATGCACTTTTTAAATCGGTTGAACATATTAACCGATTTAAAAAGTGCAAATTCCTTGCATCCAAGGGGGGAAACAAAAAAAATTTACTTTGCAAGAGGCAAATCGCAACAAAAAAATTACAGGGGGAAAAAACAAAACCTGCCTATATTACAGGGAGTAAAAACCTATTTATCTTTTTTTTTTTTAATTTTTTTTTTATAATTATTAACATCTTAAATCTTGGCACGTTGTAAGCTTTGAGAATGAGAACATCACATATATTTGAACTATAGTTTTAAGAGCAGAGGCTTGGCACGTTGTAAGCTTTTGAGTAAAGTTTTCATTATGCTATTGATCAACATATATTTTTTTACATGCACATATGCAGGAATCAAATTAAATCAATAACATTGCATTGATTATAAATATTATAAGATTTACTCTAAAATTAAAAACTTATATTCTAAAATTTTAAAGTAATAAAAAATACTTTGATGCGATTGAGATCAATCAAAATTAACGAGTCTCAATAACATATCGAAAAATATTAAATTTATGTAAATATTTACACAAATATTTTATATAATACAAAATTTATATTTATTAAGATACTACTAAGCAGTATAAGATATTACACTATATATATATGGCTCACATAAAAAAAATAAATTCAAACTCGTTACGGCCCACCCCCGACATTTTATCCTAGCTCCGCCACTGACCGAAGGAAACATATGATATCTCTGGTCTTTTGAGCCATGCTAACGTTTTTGCCACAAAATGCCTTTTGTGTTTTGTTTCCCTTCTCAAATAGTGAACAACAGATCAAATTTGTTTCTTCAACATATTCTGAAATTCGATTATGATGCTAATTAATAATTTTGATAGAAATTTAACCTATATTACAAGACAATTATTTTATAAATTCAATTTTACATTTACAAGCAAACACCATGATTATTGAAACTGAAATTTTAAAATATTATAGATGATATAATTATATTATATAACTTAAAAAATAAATTAAATTAATAAATTCCGTCAAAAAAATAAATTAATACAACAAATACATATATCGAAGCTTATTAATCAATGGTCCTGCTAATTAGTGCTCCCGAAACATTAGTTAAGGATACCAGAATGAAAAAATTACAAATAAAAAACAACACATTTTACATTTTTTAAAGGTTAACTGCACACATTTCAAAAAGATTTTATCATATTTATTTTCTTAACTAGTGTCCCGAAGACACTAGTTACGTAACATTTTTCATTAATTAAAATACATACACCCATGTATATATATTTTGCTATATAAGCTTATTACTTTTAATTAAAAATGATCGTCACAGTTTGAATTATATATATAAGGAGTTGGAATTCGAACTCTAAACATTCTACTTATCCAGTATTTTAGTTACTGACCCATTTTTTTTTAATAATTGTACCGAAAAAATAATTTAATAATTATTTTACAATTTCTCTAATTGATTTACTATGAACACGTTACACTAACGACAAAGTTTGTTTCTATAAGCAACACATTGTTTTTTCTGTCAGCCTTGTCAGTATTATGGTCAGCATTAAGCAACACGCTGTTAAAAAATGTAAGTCACCAATATGATTCCATATTCCATATAAAATTTCCAATGTGATTAAAGTTTCTCTTGGACCACATATTACATAGGCAATTGCCCATTTAAAATAACCTAAAAAATGAAACGTAAGGGTCATTTTTTTAATTTTAATACTAAACAAGTAAGTCGGCAGTTGTACAGTTAAAGAGATATGCATTGTTTAGTTTGTTTGATTACTATTTCAAGAAATTACCACTAATTAAATCATATGATCCATAACTTGCTCTTGTACGACAAAATTTAAAAAGAAAAAAGGACAAATGATGTACACGTACCTACTCAATAAGTATTAGGTAAATGTTTTAATACTATGGCGTTTAGTTGGATATAATAATAATAATACTATATATAAGCGAATATAATTGCTCATATTTTTGTAAATGCGGTTATTTCTTAATCTCGTCGTTGTTCGTTTGAGATATTACCTTTTTATATTATGTCTTCTTTAAATAATAAAATGATATAAGTTTTTGTTTTTTAAAAAAAAACCTAAGTTGACAAAGACATAGGGACTCAGGGTCAAACATATTCCTTCTATTTCACTTAAAATGTAAAATTCTAACCGCTAAATTACTTGAAAAAAAATAAAAATACATTGCATAATTTTGTCTACATAATTAGTATAGTATCCCACTAAACTCCAAAATATTGGAGTATTTATCAATTGTTAGTTGGTTCAGTGGTGATTGGCGCTGAACTTGGTAGGGAGGACCACGGTTCGATCCCCGTAACTACGATCAGAAAGGGGGCTGAAACCATTTTATGTCAGAATTACCTCCGAACCAGATTTAAATTCAATTGGTGGTGAAAACCAAAAAAAAATATTGGAGTGTTTATTTAAATAATATAAAAATAATATCATATCACGCCGTTGGACTTTATGCTATATAAATCTTGAAGGACAAATATCTTTTCATTCACAACTCATCTCACTCATAATATTATAGCAAATCAAAGATACATTAAAGTGTGGGCCAAAAAATGTGTGATATTTTGCGAGCAGCCAACATGCTTAGGGGTGTCCCAAAAGAGATTGCAGAAATGAAAAATGAACTTGAAAACATTGAAGAATTCATCAACAAAGCAGATAGAATGGCTGATGATGTTGAAGATGACAACACAAGACAAGGAATCAAAGCAAGGATCAAGCAGCTCATAGAAGCATCTTTTGGCATACAAGATGTCATTGATGAATATATTATCTGTGAGGAAAAACCTCATGGATGTGTTGGTGGTGGTGCTAATTTGGCCAAAACTATGATTCTTCGTCACCGAATAGCCAACAAGATTCGGAACATTAAATCTCGAATTAGTGAAATGAATGATGCAAGAGGAATGGATCATAGCTTCGAAATCAAATCTTCTTTGGAGCAAGGGTCAAGTAGTTCTACAAGAAACTTAAACGGCGCATTATTGCAGAATCTTCGAAAGGCTCCATTTTACATGGATGAAGCTGATATTGTAGGCTTTCAAATGCCAAGAGACATGTTGATTGATTGGTTGGTTGAGGGAAGAGCAGAGCGCACAATCGTCTCCGTTGTTGGATTGGGAGGACAGGGAAAAACTACTCTAGCCAAAAAAGTTTTTGACAACAACAAGATTGTTAAACACTTTGATTGTCATGTATGGATCAAAGTGTCTCAATCATACAAAATAGAAGGATTGCTTAGGGACATGTTGCACAAGTTTTACGAACAACAGGGAGCGAATCCTCCACCGAATATTCATCAAATGAATCGATCGGTCTTAGTTGATGAAGTGAGAAAATACTTGAAGGAAAAAAGGTATGTTATTGTTTTTGATGATGTATGGAACTTACATTTTTGGGATGATATCGAATTTGCTATGATTGATAACAAAATGGGTTGTAAGATATTAATCACAACAAGGGATATAAATGTTTTGAATGCATGTAAGAAATCTACTTTTGTTGAAGTGTATGAACTTAAATCTTTAACTGAAGAACAATCTTTGGAGTTGTTCAATAAGAAGGCATTTCATGACTTGAACGGAAATTGTCCGGAAAATCTTATTGATATATCTTCCAAAATTGTTGAAAAATGTAATGGGTTACCACTAGCAATTGTAGTCGTTGGTGGTATTTTATCTTGCAAAGATAGAAATGCATTAGAATGGAATAAGTTTAGTGAAAATCTAAATTCAGAGTTAAAGGAAGATTCCATGATAAAAAAAGTTGTATGTCTTAGTTACCATGATTTGTCTTACAATCTCAAGTCATGTTTGTTGTATTTTGGATTATATCCCGAAGGGTGTATAATTCATTCAAAGATATTGATACGACAATGGATGGCTGAAAGGTTCCTGAAAGTGGATATGGAAGAAACTCTGGAGGAGGTTGCAGAAGGATATTTAGCAGAATTGATCAACAGAAGTTTGGTGCAAGTAGTTTCAATCAGTATTGATGGAAGAGCAAA
The DNA here is from genome assembly GCA_954870985.1 of Trifolium fragiferum. Lineage (NCBI taxonomy): Eukaryota > Viridiplantae > Streptophyta > Magnoliopsida > Fabales > Fabaceae > Trifolium > Trifolium fragiferum. The sequence continues at coordinate 9,908,365 of OX940794.1, forward strand.
AAGTTGTTGTGTTCATGATCTAGTGTATGCAATGATCCTTGAAAAATGCGAGGATTTATGTTTTTTCAAGAATATTAACGAGGATGACCAATCATCTTTAAATGGAATGGTTCGACGCCTATCAATAGCAACCAAATTTGATAATTTAATGGAAAATGTTGAAAACAAACGCATTCGGTCACTTCTGGTCAAAACATTAAATGAAGCCTTTGCAAGAAGAATCCCTGCAAAATACCGGCGGTTGAGCGTGCTTGATTTGGAGCATGTTGGATTGCGTGATGTTCCTAAAGATTTTGGAAGTTTGAGCCACTTAAAGTATTTTAGGTTCAGGGAGAACTTTCGAGGAGACCGTTGTGTTCTTCCAAAAGCCTTTGGCATGCTTGAGAATCTAGAAACCTTGGATTTAACCCGTACAAGTTTCCATCCTATGCCAAAGGAGATATGCAAGCTTAGAAAGCTTCGCCATTTTCTAGGCTACAATATGTCTTTGATTCAATTGAAGGATGGTATTGGAGGTATGACATCCCTACAAACTCTACGCGATGTTTATTTAGATGGTGGAGAGAATGAAGTAGTAAAGCTAATCCAAGAGCTCGGGAAGCTAAAGCAGCTAAAGGAATTGGTCTTGATCGGTGTTAGGAGTAGTTACATGAGTGCTATATCTTCCTCAATCAATGAGATGCAACAAATGGAGAAACTATATATTCGCGCAAATGGATATAACACAGTCATTGATATGGATTTGAGTTCACCTCCTCCTATGCTTCGACATCTTACTCTTGAGGGGAAGTTAGAGATGTTGCCTGAGTGGATTCCAAAACTTCAAAATCTTGTTAAGTTGAAACTTAAGTATTCCCAGCTAACAGATGATAAAATGAAATTACTCAAAAGCATGCCAAACTTGTTGTCCCTCTCTCTGAGGGAAAATGCTTATGAAGCCGAACGGTTACATTTTCAAGATGGATGGTTTAAGAATTTGAAGCATCTATATCTTGAAGATTTGGAAACCTTGAATTACATCATTATTGACGAAGGCGCGTTGCATTCCCTAGAAAAGCTACAATTAACCTTCATCCGCCATCTCAAGACATTACCAACCGGCATTCAACACTTAAAAAAGCTTGAAGTTCTGAGTATCAAGCAAATGAGCCACTTATTTAGTGAAGCCTTTTTCTTCGATGAAGGAAAAGCGCATTGGAGCTTCAAGCATGTGCCCGTCGTAGACATTTAAACTCATCAATTGCGATGACAAATACATGCATTGGAAGATCAAAGAAAGGTGTGTTTTGTTTTCCATACAGTTTAAAAAAATATTCATGTTAAGATTATTGATGATTTGTTATGTATATTGTAGGTGATGGCCTTCTATCAGTGTGATCATGATCAATATTAATCAAATTTCTCGTGGACTTTTATATCAGTGGCATTGTTTCCTTCTGTTCATGTTTTGGTTATAAAAATAAGTGTAGTTTTTCATTGATAATTGAGTTGTTTCCTATATATAGTGTATGTAATGTAACATATATGTTGTGAGACCTTTCGTAATTTCAATTTGTAAGACATCCTCATTATTATTTATTAATTGCATCATTATGAGTTACTTGTTGGGCCTTGAGAGGAGCCTGGAGAATCATTTAATTTTTTCTTTCACCACCAGTTTAATCTGGTCCGGGGGTTAGTTCTGGCATCAAGTGGTTCCAACCCCCTTCCGATCGCAATTACGGGGATCAAACCATAATCATTCCTACCAAATTCAGCGCCAATTATCACTGAACCAACTAACGATTCGTCCTTGAGAATCATTTATATTGAACTCAAAGAGTAATGTTAATCATACAAGTGAGTTGCACAATATATATTCTAAAACTTAAACATTAAATTTATGAGAATTCTTACTTACAAACTACTCAACTTCTAATTTTCCAATCGATATGAAACTTTTAACCTCACACTTGTTAGACAACATTAACCAACGTCTTAACTATATTTGTACCCAACAAATTACAACGATTATATGCAGCACCAAAATAAGGAAAATAAACTGAAAGATCAGTAACATAAAGAAAATGTGAGATTATTCAATAACATAGATTATTATTTAGTTCGCTTTCAAAAATATAGGCTAGTTTTCAAAAGGAGAGAATTGTCTTTCATTCTCTCTATTGCAGCGAACCATTTTTCTATCATAGCACCATTTTTCAAAATAATTATATGCTCAAGGTACCAAAAAAAAAAACTAACAATATAGGTGTTCAGGCATATAAATAATCTAAAAAAGCATGTTTCATCCATTGAACATTTATGTACACATCTTATTTGGATATGTATCGGTACACGATTGATGTAGATAATTTTAATAGGTACAAAAATTAATAAACACTATTGATGAACTTATTTTAATTATCTACCTCAGCAATGTATATCGATACATATTCAAATAAGATGTGTACTAAAGAACAACCTTTAATAGGACTTTGTCATGTATAATACTTCAAGCCTTAATCACACATCTTTATGAGGAATCGAACTTCGGTTCTCCCAAATGATCCGTCTCATGGGGTGCTCATTAACCACTCTAGCCTGGCAATGATTAAGGGAAGAGGAGAACATTGATTAATCCATTATAATTTATATATAATTTGAGTTGCATTAAATTTTCTTACATTCTCTATATTTCTAATATTATATATAAAGCGAAGCCACTAGGTTTGGTCTAGTGGTGAGGGGTTTGGGTAGCATGTTATAGGTCCTGGGTTCGATCCCAGCTCATTGTAAACCAAAAAAAAATAAAAAATTATATATAAAGTGTTTTTGGTCTTTTCTTCACCTTATACATCTCTCAATTTTATCTTTTATTTTTCTTTAAAATTTTACTAAATGTAGGGGTTGTAGTTGATTTCAACGGCATGATCTCGGAATAGAATTTCCTATAGTAAGTATGTTGGCACAATAATGATGTTAGCCATTTGATCTGAATCTGTGATGGAAATTGATTCATAATAGTTTAATCTCAACTTTTCAATCTAGAATGAATGATTATGATTTAAAAGTGGAAATCTTTATGAAAAAAAATGTAGCAGTTTTGGATTCCATGAAATCAATGATATGAGAAAATGATGGGCCATAAGTAAATAAATACATAAACTGTAAATTACCAAATTGATCTATTGAACTAAATTATATTAAAATAAAATAAGAAATTAATAACAAAAAATAGATATATAAAATGTTTGGTGGATAAAATTGAAATAAAATGTATAAATTTTTTATGATGGCTAAATTAGCAATATTAATAAAGTACATAAATACAACATGTAACAGATATATTACTACTATAAACCTTCACTTGTACTTTAGAGTGCCTAAATTATAATTTAGCCACTCTTCAATTATAATTGTAGTGCCAATTGAACATTCAAACTAAATAATATACTCCAATAGGATAACCTATCTGAAGTGCAGCGTCATTCTTCAATTTAAAAAATGAGTTGGTAGTCTGTACAACTTAGAGGTAGTGCCAATTGACATGCATTGTTTACATACTAATTCTATTATTGCAGCTACCACTATTTAAATCACACATGATCAAAATCAACAACTTCCTCTTTTAGTTAAAAACAAAACAACTTGTTGTAGTACATAAAAAATGACAAATGATGTGATGGTACTCAAAGTCAATGGTTCATTTCACATCCTTGGAGTTCATGGCATGAATGATTTTGATAAGCTAAAAATAAAATATCACCCAGTAACGCCCTAGACTGCTTTCAGGATGATCGACTGGCTTCACAAACCAACACGATGTCTTTTCAGCGAGCTTTGTCCTCACTTGCACGTTTTTCGGGAAACTTCCCAGAAGGTCACCCATCCAAAGACTACTCCAAGTCAAGCACGCTTAACTGTGGAATTCTTATTGAGTGAGCTCCCGAAAAGAAGATGCATCTTGTTGGTATAGGTAGTTCAAATCAATCCTTATAAGCCTTCCTTCAACCATGCGGTCCCATACCTGCACAGCTTCAGAATCCATCTCATTCCGATGTGATTCAGTTTTGCTTAGAAGCTGCCAGGAGCCGCACATTGTCATGCCTTATGCACCGGCGACCACTCCACGCCCTCATCAGCCTCGGGTGTTACATGCCCACCAGCTTCCGCTTGGTTCGTCCCCGAACCACATCGTACTGGAAGAGGTCTGCTCTGATACCATTTGTAACGCCCCAGACTGCTTTCAGGATGATCGACTGGCCCCACAAACCAACACGATGTCTTTTCAGCGAGCTTTGTCCTCACTTGCACGCTTTCCGGGAAACTTTCCAGAAGGTCACCCATCCAAAGACTACTCCAAGTCAAGCACGCTTAACTGTGGAGTTCTTATGGAGTGAGCTCCCGAAAACAAGATGCATCTTCTTTTCGGTAGCTCACTCCATAAGAACTCCACAGTTAAGCTGCTTGACTTGGAGTAGTCTTTGGATGGGTGACCTTCTGGGAAGTTTCCCGAAAAGCGTGCAAGTGAGGACAAATCTCGCTGAAAAGGCTCGTGTTGGTTTGTGGGGCCAGTCGGTCATCCTGAAAGCAGTCTGGGGGCGTTACACACCCAGACATAATAATTTCAGTTGTATTATGTTTGATTTTTAAATTAGTATATATTTTTGTTTTTTTACACATAAGTTTTTTTTTTTGGTAAACTAAATTAAGAATAAATTTAAAATAAACACAAAAGTTAACAATAATATTTAATATTTTAAATTCGGACCAATCCACCGGTTGATTGAATAATTGGTCTAGACAATGTCAAAAAATATGAAAAGAGTAATTTGTAACCGTGTTAAATTTTAATAGTATTTAATATGAAAAAGTGTTGAAAAGTTACATAATTTTATAGGTTTAAAGGCATAATGCACAAATAATATAAAACACTACACGTTTGTCGAGATACCGTTTAAATTACTAAAAAAAATTATATTCCTTATTAATATATAAGTACGAATATAGTTTCGTATAAATTACAAAAAATCCCTCAGTATAAATTACAATTAAATAGACATTCATATTAATATATAAGTATAAATATAGGGTACATGTAAATTAAAAATATAAATAAATAAGATCATCTATTAATATATAAGTGTAAATTAGATCGCCATATAAATTACAAAAAAAAAAACTCCCATATTAATATATTAGTACAAATATAGGTCGATATACATATAAATTAAAGGGCACATGTGTTATTTTGTGAGTATAAATCTAGGCTCCGTAAAAATTACAAAAAATAAAATAAAAAATAAGCTTCCTATATTAACATATGAGTATAAATATAAGTACTTGTAGCAATTACGAAAAAGGTCCCGTATTAAAATGATTGTAAATATAAGCCCGATGTAAATTACAAAAAAGCCGCTCAAATAAATTTATAAGTATAATTATAAATATAGCGCTCATATAAATTACAAAAAAAAAAAAAAAACCTACAAATTAATATATGAGTATAAAGATATGTCTCTTATTAAGCAAAAAAAAAGGTCTCATATAAATTACAAAAACAAATAAAACCTTGTATTGATATATGAATATATAACTATAGATTTCCGTAAAAAATACAAAAATTATGTTTTGTATTAATATGAGTGTAAATATAGGTTTCTGTATTAATATGAATATAAATAGGATCTCGTATTAATATATAACTATTAGTATAAGTCTCATATAAAGTAAAACAATAAAATAAAATAGGTCTTGGTTTTTTTTTTTGAAAGAGCTAATTTTATTAACAACTAGTACAAGGAGTACTATAAAAGGTATACAGCCAGGAATAGGCACACCAGAACAACTCCACCACCTAGGAAACAAAGAAAACTAACACACCAGAGAGCACTAGAGGCAAACTAAAACCAGGCTCCTACAACCAACACCAGAAAAGAAACATGGCAGCAAACTAACAGCAGACCCGGTAGAGACTGAAAAACAAACCTACCGGACCTTAACGCCGCAAACAAAGATTTGGATCCCAACACCATTCATAATACAAACAAATAGGAATTTTGTGTCTACTTAATCCCCAACGCCAAGACAGCAGTTTTGCAGCTTCAGCTACCTCCTCCGGATCGATCACACCATTTGAAAATATGACATTATTCCTTGATCTCCATATAGCCCAGATAATTGCGTGCAATCTCAACGAGTATCCAGCCCTCAACTTCTTATAACTCGCAGCCGAAGTGAAGCAGTCAAAAAGAGTAAAACAGTTCTGCGGAATAATAATCACCAAACCAAGCCACCGGAAAATTGAATTCCACACACGCCTAGCAAAATCGCAAAATAGAAACAGATGGGCTGTGTCTTCATCCCTCCCTTGGCAGTGAACACATCTCAAATTACCGCTATCGACTCCAATTCCACGATTCATTAAATTAACCTTCGTAGGAATACGATTCCGCAATAGCTTCCACACAAATGCTATCACCTTCGAAGGTGTTGGAGATCTCCAAATATTATTAAGAACCCGCAACTGATCATCGTTAAACACCGAATCAGAATTAAAAACAGCACCAAGCATTAAATAAACGGACTTTACCGTGAAGCTTCCGTTCCCTTCCAGTACCCAATTCCAGTGATCAGTCTCATTTGACAGCACTAAAGTAGGCACATATGCAGCAAAATCAGCAAGGGCAATTTGTTCCCACTCAAACAATCTTCTCCTCCAACCCCACTCTCCCGAACACAACCTTTCCTTATCCCTCAAGAACTCCTTCACCGAACCTTCCTTAAAGGAGGAAATCGAAAAGAGGCGGGGGAACCTAACACAGAGGGGAGTATTTCCAACACAACAATCAAGCCAAAATCTTGTCGATAGCCCATTACCAATCGCCCGGGACAAGTTAGGGGCAAACCAACTTTCACCATCCTTGATATCAATACGACGAATATCTTTCCACCACAACGAGGCACAACTATAAACTTCACTACCAACCCAATGAGTCTTAGTTCGGACTTGGGCCCCATATTTCGCTACCAATACCTCTTTCCAAAGAGCATCGCCCTTCTCAAGTAACCTCCACCTCCACTTAATTAAGAGACTAAGGTTTGCCTTTCCAACCTCTCTCACCCCTAGACCCCCTTGACTTCTAGGTTTGCACACTTCTTTCCAACTCACCCAATTAATCTTCCTACCTCCTTTAATGCCACCCCATAAGAATTCTCTTTGAATCCTAATAATTTCCTTCAACACCACCACCGGCACTTTCAAGAAAGATAGGAAATAAATAGGTATTGCGTTGAGGACCGAATTAATAACCACTATGCGCCCCCCTAGGCTCACATATCTATTACCCTAAGACCGAAGCCGCTTCTTGAGATTATCAATCAAAGGTGACCAAGTAGAATAACGACGGGGATTAGCTCCCACCGGAAGGCCCAAGTAGGAGAAAGGTAATGAACCTTGTTTACACTTGAGGAAAGAACAAGCTATATTCAAAAATTGCGGCGTCACATTAATCCCCATTAAACTACTTTTCCAAAAATTCACCTTAAGACCCGACGCCAATTCAAACCCGCGCAAGATTGCTTTCAAAGTCCATAAATTCTCCATGGAGGCCTCCCCAATACAAATAGTATCATCGGCGTATTGTAAGTGGGAAACAACTACACCATTTGTTCCAACACTGAACCCCTTGAATAGATTCTTATCAACCGCACTCCTCATCAATCCCGCAAATCCCTCCGCCACTAAGATGAACAAAAAAGGGGCCAAGGGATCCCCTTGCTTCAAACCTCTTTGGATATTGATCTCCGAAGTGGGACTCCCATTGACAAGAACCGACAAATTCCCGGCAAACACACAAGCTTTGATCCATTGTATCCATTTGACACCGAATCTAAACCTTCTAAGCATATACTCAAGAAAACTCCACTCCACGGAATCATCATAAGCTTTCTCAAAATCCACTTTAAGAACAATACAAGCTCTCCCCGACTTTTTTGCAAGATCAATTACCTCGTTTGCAACCAACACTCCATCCACCAAGTTCCTCCCTCTAATAAAAGCCGATTGAGTCGAGGCAACCAACGAATCCATCACCTTAGCTAGTCTCGCCGCAAGCACCTTAGCAACAATTTTATAAAGACAACCCAAGAGAGAAATTGGGCGAAAATCACCAATCGAGGCGGGGCACGCCACCTTAGGGATAAGCGTGATAAAGTAAGACAATAAACCCCTCGGAAGACGCGCATTCCCGTGAAATTGATCCATCAAAATTCTAACCTCCCCTTTGAGTAAAGGCCAAATTTTTTTAATAAAAGCAAAATTATACCCGTCCGGCCCCGGGCTTCTATTCCCATCACTCTTAAGAACCACCGCCTCTAGCTCTTCCAACCCAAAAGGCGCCTCTAGCATGCAATTATCCTCTTCCGACACACCCGGGAAGATCACACCATCAATCTTCGGCCTCAACCAAGCAATTGAAGAGAAATGACTCTTAAAGTACCTAGTGACTTCATCTATAATTTCCACGGAAGAGTCAAAAGCCACCTATCTCCAACCTTCAAACACGAAATTGCATTTCTCCTTTGTCTAGACTTTAGGCACCCATGGAAATACTTGGAATTTGTATCTCCCTCTTTGAGCCATTTAACTCTAGATTTTTGGGCCAACAAAACATCCCTACTCTTGAGCATCCTCCACAAATCACCAAAAAGCTTCCTTCTCTCTTCCACTTCTATAGTAGTTAAGAGACCTTGCTCACCTCTCACATCCATAGCTCTAATCTTTAAGATTAGAATTCTTATAGTTTCTTCCACTTTCCCATACTCCACTATGCTCCACTCTTTTATATGAACCTTCAAGAGTTTCAACTTTTCTTTTAATACTACCCCATCCACCCCTCCACATTAAAGGATCTCCAAAAAGTTTCTACAAGCTCCTTAAAACCATTATGAATAAGCCAATGATTACAAAACCGAAACGGTTTAGGACGGGATACTATTGAACTACACTTTAACAACAAAGGGCAATGATCCGAGACATCCCTTGGGAGGACCCTAGCAAAATGAGCCCCCCACAAGGACGTCCACTCCTCCGAAACCAACACCCTATCAATTCTACTCATCGTGATTCCATTAGAATGAAACCAAGTAAAATTCCCCCCCACCGTATGAATATCTTCCAAACCCATACTAGTGATAAAGTGGTCAAATTCCCTCATCTCCATCGACGGGGAAGATGGAGCAAGAGTGCCAATCCCTCTCCTCTCCTCGCTCCTCCTCATGGCATTAAAATCACCAACCACACACCACACCCCACCTCCAAACCCATGCTTAGACATTTCTAGATTCTCCCATAGTCTACGTTTAGCATTTAAATCACACTTCGCATAGACATTAACCATGAAACAAATGATCTTACTCGGGCCTCATTCCATACACACACCAACGAAACCCTCTCCAATAAAAGTGAAAATTAGAGAGGAGTTCACCTTCCTCCAAATTGAAAGAATCCCACCGCTATTGCCTTCCGCCGGTAAAAATGCCCTATCACAATCTGTCCCCCCCCATAGATTAAAACAAAGATCCTCCGAAATCTCTTCCATTTTTGTTTCTTGTAACGCCATAAAATCTATTTTTTCTTTAATTTTTAATTGTGTAATCCTCCTTCTCTTCACTCTACCCCCAAGCCCTCTAACATTGAAGGTGCACACAATCATGTCCACGTATAAATATATGTCCACGTATTAATATATAAAGTATAAATATATGCCTTGTATAAATTTTAAAAAAATAGGGTCCTGTATTAATATTGTCAACATGAAAGGGTCTCGTATTAATATGAGTATAAATATAGTCCCTGTATATATTACACAAAAAATAAACTCCCGTATTAATATATGACTAAACATTTCCGATTATTGTCTAAATTACAAAAAAGACCTCTATATTAATATGAGTACGAATATAGACCCCGTATAAATTTAATATATAAGTACAAAAAGACATTTGTAAAGAGTTATGTATTAATATATAAGTACAAATATAGTCCTCGTATATATTACACAAAAACATAGGCTCCATACTAATATATGAGTATAGATACAGGTTATTGCATAAATTATAAAAATTATCTCTATATTAATATATGAGTACAAATATAAACCAAATATGAATTTTAAAAAAATACTATTAACATATGAGTATAAATATAGATCACGTTTAAATGGACAAGATAAACAAATAACACAACTCACCTGGACATATAAAAGAGTATAATTTTCATTGATGTATCAAATAGAATATCGCACCTAATAAAAAAAAGATAGAATATCCCACAATATTAACCATCACAATCCATAAAATAAGAAGAAACATATAAATATGTAGGGAAAAAAAAATTCAACCTCATATATGCATTATAATCATTTTAAAGTTATAACTATTTGTACTCATGCTTTTATTCATAATACAAATTTTTATCCTTCCCACTGTGAGGCTTTTTAATGGATTCTGAAATGATTTGAGTTTAACTGTTACCGATAATTAATGCACCATTTTAAAACTAAATTTAAGATTGAATGGTCATATATCGTGTATGTTGAGTCGTGTCCGTCTCAATTTAGTTATTTTATGGTCGCATACATGTTGGGATTTCCCTCGTACCATTTCCATGTAGTTTTCTCTTCTTAGACTTTGGCTCTCATTTTAATCAAAGATAAAAAGAAAAATAATTATCTTTGTAAATAAAAAAATATAGTTATTTCTTGACAAAAAAAATATAGTTATTGTCTATTTCTCATCAAGAATTATAATTTTTTTATTGTTTTAATATACTTTCTTATATGAGTAAAAAAATTCATTTAGAGAAATTATCACTACAAAAAAAATTGGAAATTGCAACAAATGGATAGCAACAGTTTTGTAGAACGGCCGGTAATTTTAAAACAAAATCAAAAAGTAAGATTGCCAATATGGCCTTTTTTATATTAATTATTATTTTAAACATGAAAAAAATAAGACTCGAACAAAAAAAGGATATGTTAGTATTATCAATAATGATACTTATATTCGTTTAATTGTATTATTGTCTTCTTAATTTTTCAATTGTGTAATTTTAGCCTCTTTAATTTGTTTGGCGATTATGATCCTCTATATTAAGTGCAACCTCGCTTTTGGTGGGACCTAGAGAGTGGATTTTGAGATGAACATCGGTGGAGGATATTGTATATGTGCGATCTTGACTACCCTATTTTTATATAAATATCTTGATGGAGAATTTTGTCACTCTTTATAGTACTAATGAACTCAATGAATTAATCTCTACAGTTGTATGTAGAGAATATTCAATCCACAAATAAAAAATCTTAACAATGGATTTTAAATGAGATTATAAAGGTCTCTTTATTCTTATAAATATTACTATGATAAATGTCTGGCTAGTTTGAGTAATTTATTGTTCTTATGGGATAGCTACCCCTAAAGTTATCTCTGTGTAGTTTTTTTTTCTTCTTGGGTTTAGGCCCTTTTTATATATAAAAAAAATGGATCAAGTTAGTAACATGTAAATGAATCATTTCATATATTGTATTAAAAAGTGGTGTAGTAAGTTGTAGGGTAAATAGCCATTTACCCCCCTTGCAAAATAACCTAATTTTGATTTACTTCCTGTCTAATTATTGTTTTTAAAACAAACCTTGCAATATGAAAATTCTCTCATTTACCCCCCCGAGTGGCCAAGTAAGCTATTGACTGGAAATAGTTGATTGCGTGGCAAGCCAACATGGTATTTTCTTTTACTTTTTATTTAATTTTTTATCCACATAAAATTTTGTCAAAAAAATAAAATAATAAAACATAAAAAAATTAAGGAATTCAAGGATAAGTATGCAGGCATCGCAACAACATCTTCAAAAAAAATTTGCTGAAATTAGGCATCATCATCTCTCTCGCATTATCTTCAAAGAACAACAACAACTTCATCTCTCTTGCATCATCATCATTATCACTCTCAAGCATCATCTCTTTGTTTCAATTTTGATTTCTTTTTCGATTTCTTTTCAGATTCTAAAAAAAAAAAAAAGATTTCTGTTTCGATTTTTTATTTTGTTTCGATTTCTTATAAGTTGTCCTGAATTCATCGTTTCGATTTCACAGTAGAAAAAAATTTTGGGGATTCATGGACTCGTGATTTAATGGAAAAGAAACGTAGAATCGCAGCAACGCAGAATCGTAATTCATGGATTCGTGGGCTTGAAGAAAAAATTGGGATGAATTTGATAATTGAATTTGTGACGGATATTATTGTCGATGAAGTGAAAACAACAACAAAAAGATTGAGGAAGAAGATTTTGAGTTTGATTATGGTTTGTGGTTTTTGATGATGATTGCGGGTTCAGGAGAAGAAGAAGATGGTTGTGGTTTTTGATGATGTTGTTTGATGAAAGTAGAAGAAGAAGATGAAGATGTGGGTTTAGGAGAAGATGATCCAAAAATAAATATAAAACCTTAATTTTGCCTTTTTAGATTTTATTTTTAAGAAAATTAGTATTTAAATGATTTGGCATTTAAAAATAAATATAAATAAAATTAGTTTCCATGTATACGTGCCACGTAATTAACTATGTCCAGTCAATAGCTTACTTGGCCACTTAGGGGGGTAAATGAAAGAATTTTTACATTGCAATGTTTGTTTTTAAAAAACAAAATTAGGCTGGGGGTAAATCAAAACATGACTATTTTGCAGGGGGTAAATAATTATTTATCCTAAGTTGTATAATTCTTGGTAGTACAGTTTTATGAGTTAAGATTAATTGACATCAAACTGTCAACATTTATTTGACATCAAATCTCATTCATTCATTTCATTTAATTCAGCAATTTAAAGCTATCACAAAAATAATTAATGTACATCAAATACTCCCTATCTCACCTAATTAAAAAAAAATCTTTATCATCATAAATGTATAATCAAACATATCCTATTTGTTTTTTCCCCCGTAATTATAATTATGACATACTCATAATTTTCTATATAATATAATTTTTTTACAAATTTTATTTTTTTTAAACATGCAAAAATGAAATATATATAAAACCACATAAAAAAACGATTCCCAAACATAACAATAGGTTCGACCACCAACAGTAGAGGTTAGAAACTAAAGTAGCAATTGTCGACCTCAACCACCAATAACTCTGAATTTCTGCAAATTTTATTCTTATATGATGATTGATGGTTGTACCTTCTTGCGTTTCTCTCATATATACCCGTAATATTTTACAATTATTCTTTTGTGAAATATAATTAAATAAATTGTAATAAAAAAAATTCAAATGATTCAGCTAGCATAAGTGTAAGACCTGTATTTCCACGATACATTTTATGTGAGGAAAATAAATATTGGCTGGGAATATTAGGGTTTTTGTTAAGTGATTTTGTGAGTATTGTCGCGATAATAGAATTTTGCTGAGTTGGAGCCTGTTTTGTGCTCGTGTGCTGGAAATGCACAGACTTTTGTTCCTTAGTCTTTATTTATCTATGAGAGCGTTCATGTGTCTTCAGAATTTCAAAATTTGACTTTCTCCGCTTTTTGGAAAAACGAGTAGAAAACTATACCCGCTGTTAGAAAATTTACGGTTTCTGTTTTCCGTCGAATTTTAATTAGAGACTTTATATATATCGACGCGAGTTGGAATCTGGATTCAGAATATTTTTGAGAGCTTAGGATAAAAGTTTCAGTCGGAGAATCAAGTTTAGCGATAATTTTTAGAAATGGTTTACGGCGAACTTTTATTTCGTAGATTTTCTATTTTCGCGATTTTATCGGTACGCGAGATACGACTCGCCTGCGAGCGAGCGCGAGAGCTGAGTAGCGTAAAGTGAAAATATCTAGATATTTCTTAAAGAGTAATCATGAGTTTTGTGTGTGAGTGAGTGATCCAATGGCTAGGGTTCAATCTCACAATTTTTTTGCTTTGATCCAAGGGCTATGATCCATCAAGACTTCTTATACTATGATGACTTAGAAAAATTAGAGGAACTCATTCACTCTTTCTCTCTTAGCCGTGAACTCCATTCCATATTTCCCTTCATCACAAAAATTTCAATCCTTCACCAAATCACTTGATCTTAGGCTTGTTGGATCATAAAACTTGCAAAGAATCATCTTCTCTTGAGGTAACTAACCTCTTCCCTTCTTTTGTTGGTTCAAACTCTTAGAGTTTAGGATTTTATGGATTATGTTCTTGAGCAAATTTTCTTAGAACTTGGTTTTAATTAGTTTTTGTTCCATAGAAATTATTCATGAGTGTTAGACTAGCTTGTTCAAGCTTAGTAGTGTTGATTTCCATAGAGTAATGAGTTTTTCATGAAATTTTGAGTTAGGGCTTTCATGAGAAATTTCTCTTGATCATGAGCATGAATTTTTATTAGTGATTGTGTTTATGATGTTGTTTTTGAGCTTTTTATGGGAATGGATATATGATAAATGGTTTTGTTTTGGAAAACAAGAAAATATATTTTGTGTGTTCATGGGAATTTTGAGAAAACTCTTATGACTTTTGAATTGTGTGTTGGAAATGTTTTGGTTGTTCAAATTTATGATTTTGGGAACTAATTGGTTAATGCTATGCTTTTGAAATGAAAGAAAATTGGAACTAGGTATGTTGTTGTTGTTTTGGCCGTGGCCTTTGTGTGTGCATGATCAAGGAGTTGAAAAATTTTAAGTCCTAATTGGGAGGCAATGATCATGGTTTTCATAGGGATGATATAGAGGTTAGTAACTTGTGATTTAATTGCACAAGTGAAAATTTGTAAAGTTTTGAAGAAAAAAAAATAGTATTCTTTGATTCAAATGGTTTGGTATGAGAAGTTGATCACTCTTGAGAAAATTAGTAATAATGGGAGTGTTTTAAACTATGTTTGTTTTGTGAAAAACAATATTTTGGTTTGATTCCAAATCTGGTTGAAAATCTTGAAGGGTATTTAGGTCATTTTAAAATTGTTTTGTGAACTGGAAACTTAACCATTTGATCCGTCCTTTCGAGACAAAAAATTTGGCGTATGGCTCGTCTCAATCGGATAAAAATTGTATGAGTTATGGCCATTTTATTCGAGAAGTAAAAACTTGTAACTTGTGTTGCAAGAAAACTTTATTTTCGGTGAAATTTTTCGAAGAGTTGTTGGGCTGTTTTCAAATGGTTTTAGTGTGTGGAATTGATTGCTTTGGTGTTAAAAAAAAAAAAGTATTTCATAGTTTGATTTGAAACGAAAATATTTTCGTGAAGTGAAAATAGTGTATTTAACTTCATGAATTTTTTATCAATATAGGGAGGTCTCGTAATCACTATCCGAGAGTGTTAGAAAGTACCTTAGACCCCTCTAGATTTTTGGGTTTTAGTTTCGTTTCGATAGAATACAGTGGGAGTATTTTATTGACATTACGCTGCTTAAATTTTAGGAAGCGCGATTTGTAGAGTTGAGCGAGAAATAGTTGTGGAAGCTTGCCGAGGTAAGGGCATCTTTCTCTTTGTATTATTTCCGTTGATAGCATGTGTGTATGCTTTGTTTGTGGTGTGTTTTGAGTGCTTGGCATGTATGTGTCATGTATTCTCGGGATGAGAAAGTGTTTATGATACATGTGTCGTTTACATATGATTGAGAATCTATGTATGATTGTTGTGATTGGATTACATATGATATTGAGAACATATGTATGTGTTGTGCGATTGTCTTACATATGATTTTGTTAGAAATATATGCATTGACATGTGGTTGAGAATTACATATGCATGATTGGTATGTAATTGATGCATCAGCATAGATAAGATGTATCGTATGCTCATGCATTCATTGTTGTGGTTAGAAGACCACCGGGTGCGATTAGAAGATCCACCTTGATCCTGCGGGATTTTATTGAGTACAATACGTGATTAGAAGATCACAGGGTTTGATTAGAAGATCCACCCTAATCCTTCGGTTAGAAGATCGTCGTGATTGTATTGATTTTAGTGATTAGAAGATCACGACTCTCTGCGGAGAGGTTAAATTCCGGAATTCATGCATGTGGCAGCCAGTGATTGGTGCCACGCTCATTGTAGAGTCTGCATTAATAGGCTTTGTGTGCATTTGAATTATAATGCCTGTTGAGAAGGAAATGCTAAATGTCTATTTACTTTCCGTATTTGGTATGTGTATATTCGGTGTGTATTATATATATGTATATGTGTGGTGACCCTTGCCATAATACATGAACGGGCTCCTCCCACCCTAGACGATGGATTCCCGCCTGATACCGTGGGTCGTGAGGACGACGGTAGCTTCTTGAGCCCCCAGTGATTGAGTGGCGTGGTATATCTAGTTAGGTTTATGTCGGTGCGTTGTACACCGTGCTTTTTGGTTAGGGAGTTTTTATTCTGACTCTTTTGGATAAACTGTATTTGAGTATTTATACTTGTGGTCTAGACTGCGATATTTTGGGATGTAAGTATTCAGGTACACACTTTGCTTCTCCGAGAAGCACTATGATGCATATAGTACTATTTTAGTCACCTTGTTGGTCGTACTATTATTGCTTTAGTCCTGTTGTATGAATAATGCCGGCTCTTGTAAAATATTTTCCGCGCACTCTGTCTCGTGTTTTTTAAAAAAAAAAAAGTGCCTACCTTTGGGCCTTTGAAAAACGGGGTGTTACATTGTGGTATCAGAGCTCGGCTTTAGATCATCAAAGGGAAAGTGTGTCGTAGAGTGGTTAGTCCAAAGTCAGTCAGAATATAGCTAGGGTTGTGTTAGTTCTAGCGATCGGTTTTTGTTGTGTTGTGGGTTATGTGGTTATTTATCTTGAGTCTGGCATGGGAGATGCTCAGGCTCTGGACTGTTTCTTACTGAAGTACTTTAGGGAGTGATGCTTTAGTAAGTAAAATTGTTGAAACCCCCGAGCATTGGTCGAATTTAGTCGACCAGTGTCTTTGAATTCTTTAGACAGAGTGGTCCGAGGAGGATGGACTTGAGGCGAACGAGAACTACAAGGGATTCCTGGAAGTAATATCATGGATGGGAAGTGTCGTTGGATGTTGCCACTCAGATGTGCTGTTTATGGACGAGTGAACATCAATTGATAAAGGATTGTAAGTAAGGATCGGATTGGGACGACCTTTCGAAGAAGGTATTGGATGTCCGTCGGGTGAGTTAGGGCGGGACTTGATGAAGTCCGTCGGTTGCCAAGGGGATGCGGCCACTGTGGAATTGTGGACCAGGCAGAGATGTCAGTTGGATTTAATTACGATGATTGGATAATCATTTGGGTGATTCGTATTGCAATTAAAGTGTGTTGCACGTCAAGAGTCAGTGAACTTAGTGGTGTTAGAAGACGGTTGCACGAACGATGGGTACCTTAAGGGTTTAAGTTAAGAGTTTGAGATAAACTAGATTCGAAAATGAGATTATTATGGATGAATCTCGTGATGATTAAGGGTAAGAGACCAAATATCACATGGATAAGTGACAATCTATACGTAGTTAAGGAGATAGTAAGTATAGATGTCGATGTGAGACAAAACTATAGGTAATCATTGGTTGGATAATTATGGTTTTGGAGAGATGTTTAGGTAAGAACGAGGAGTTCAACCGTGGAAAGTAAGTTACATATCACGGATAGGTGATACTAGATGTGTGTAGTATGGAAATACCTAGAGAATTGTAGCAGTGTAAGCTAGAATTATTAGTTATCGGCAGGTAAACCTTAAGAGGAAGTGAACATATTGCGTAATTCTTAGAGATTAGTCAAGATTGAGTAGAGATCCTGTGCAGATGTGCATTTAAGTTAATGATTTTGATCGACCAAGAGGGTGAAGGACCAAGTAGTACCTTGAAATTATGGAATCATAGGAGTTGAGGTAACCAAACGTTAAGAAATTCACGTCATGGACGACAATGTTTGGAAATTTTCTAGAAATATCAAGTTGTGATTAGACAAGAATTCATTCGTAAGAGTATTGAAATGGTGAGAATTACTATAAAGAAAGGCCCTGTACTATATATTAAGATTTAATGGATGAATCTAGATGGTAAGACAAGTAATTGTAGTTTTTGAGGAGTAGATTCAAGGTTTCGATTTGGGTATCAAACGTATTAAGGTTGAAATCATAGCAAAGTGTTATGCTTTGGTAGTTGTTCTTGAGAAGTCGAGCATTAAGCTTTGAAATAATTATTCAATCGCTAGATGGATGAGTCGATTTGTAGGTGAATTACAGTGACCTTATAAGAACGAGTTTAGAAATAGCCGTTCCTAAAGAGATGATCATTAGTAAAGGTTAAAAATGAATAAGAAAACGATGAGTGACTAGATGTAGGAGCAAGGTTAGCTCGAACTTGAGATTTAGGGATTGATTCTCCGGTGGGAACAACTTTAGATGAATTTTGCATAAAGAGATACTTAATAGGAACTAGAGGAGTTAATTAATTGGAGCGTTTGATTATGATAAGTACAATAGTTGACACCGTAAGGGAAGTTAGAGATGAATAAGAATCTAGTTAGTGAATGGATGTGTCAGGATGGGTAGTGAGAACGTATGTGTGAAGTTGTTTATTGGTATTGGAGAATACTATAACTTTAGATAGTTATGAAGATTTGGGATTTGTCGAACGGAGAAGGGTAGGCTTGTTGTGATTCGAAATTATGTGGAATGAGGGAGTAATTGGTTTGTGAGCGGCGAACTAAAGGTGTTGTTTGGAATCAACAATTTATTGGTCATGGTGGTTTGGGAACCAACTCTAGGCAGTTGTTGAACTTGAAAGTTGCAAATTAGTAGATTAATGAGTTAGTCGCAAAGGAAGTTAGTCGTTGAGAAGACATATTAAGAACAAGTAAGAGGTAAGCACATGAGAATGTGGCATATGTCAATTGATGATTGGCGAAAGGAATTACCTCACACATAATTTGGAAAATTATGATTGTGCGTGTATATTAAGGATTCGAAAGCACCTCCTGAATGGATGTCATGGAGGTGTGTGTGTTGTATGTGGAAGTAAGAAGGATAAGCAACTGTCTAAGGACAAAGTTTGGTGGAAACTAATAGAAATTGATTCATTGTAGTTGTTACAATGAGGATAGGCGTAACATAGAGGAAAATGTGCATTGAGAAAATGAATGATTTCGGTCGTTGACAGTAGAAGCGGTTGAACGACGGTTGAGGTGAGAAATATCTCAAGATATGATTGGATGTAGGAATTTACTCTAAGGATAAGATGTTGGAACAAATAAGAATGGTCAAGGTGAGAAACTCTTCTGAGTAAAAGAGAACTTAATGATAAGAGGAAGAAACTCAAGAGAGTTTAGAAATAGAATGAGAATACGACGTGGAATGGTTTAAGCCGACGATGGCAGTCAACGAGGAGAAATGTTTTATGCTAAAGGCAGACAAGGATAAGCTAAGTATTAATTTGGAAAATATGTGGATGCATAAGAAATTGATTTTTTGGAAGGTGAGATTTGAATAAAGGGAGTCCAAAAGAAGTAGAGATTATAGTTTGGCAAGTGCCAAGAAAAATGAGGAGTTTGGATCACCAACCGGATGTTGGGGTGGTATTATTAAAATCATGATTGGAACGAGATCCGAATGTGAACATACGATTAGGTGTATTTATTAAATTAAGGACTTATGGATGTTAGTGAAGTTGTGAAGTTCTTTTAATGAGATGGCAACTTCTTTCTGAGTGTAATGGTTTGGGTGGTACTTGCCGTGGTAGCACTGTATTACTGTTGGGCGATACTTAACAGATGTTTCGAGAGTGGAAGCATGAGGTTTTAAGTGTTGTGTTTTGAGTATTGGGTCTCATTGAGCACAAGTGGAAGGGAGCATTATTCAAGTTAGGTAAAGATGGTCTAAACCACCATCATGATTGTCGGCTATCTATTGACAAATTGAGGAATTGATCATCCTTAATCTCTTGTTAATAGTAGACGGAATCGTGTTGACTGGAATTGACTAGTTTTTGCTAGCTTTGGTAGTGCGCAGAAAGTTTTCGGTGTTTCTTTTTGGAGGGTAGCCATTCACCACTTCGTGTGGGCCTAGTTGAATTGCTTATGTCGTGGAGGCATAAGAGGTGACTTTGAAAATTTCGTGTGTCGACCTAGGATCTTTGAGGAACTAGAGGTTGTGAACCTTCGTAGTAAGGTTAGATTTTGAGTGGTGAACTCGTTGTGTGATGTCTAGCTTTGTTTCTAGAGTTTGGAACCAGCGCGACTATGTAGAGGGTTGCGATATATGCACGGTCGTACCAGTGTGGTAGTGATAGTATCTATGTGGCATCACCTGATGTTAGCGTCTGTGTGGCTACACCTAATCTGATGGGGTTTTCTTGTGTCAGTGTTAGTACTAACTTGTTGAGTTGTTACTCTTGCCTTTAGTTTCGAGGACGAAACTTCTTTTTGGTGGGTAGTAATGTAAGACCTGTATTTCCACGATACATTTTATGTGAGGAAAATAAATATTGGCCGGGAATATTAGGGTTTTTGTTAAGTGATTTTGTGAGTATTGTCGCGATAATAAAATTTTGCTGAGTTGGAGCCTGTTTTGTGCTCGTGTGCTGGAAATGCACAGACTTTTGTTCCTTAGTCTTTATTTATCTATGAGAGCGTTCATGTGTCTTCAGAATTTCAAAATTTGACTTTCTCCGCTTTTTGGAAAAACGAGTAGAAAACTATACCCGCTGTTAGAAAATTTACGGTTTCTGTTTTCCGTCGAATTTTAATTAGAGACTTTATATATATCGACGCGAGTTGGAATCTGGATTCAGAATATTTTTGAGAGCTTAGGATAAAAGTTTCAGTCGGAGAATCAAGTTTAGCGATAATTTTTAGAAATGGTTTACGGCGAACTTTTATTTCGTAGATTTTCTATTTTCGCGATTTTATCGGTACGCGAGATACGACTCGCCTGCGAGCGAGCGAGAGAGCTGAGTAGCGTAAAGTGAAAATATCTAGATATTTCTTAAAGAGTAATCATGAGTTTTGTGTGTGAGTGAGTGATCCAATGGCTAGGGTTCAATCTCACAATTTTTTTGCTTTGATCCAAGGGCTATGATCCATCAAGACTTCTTATACTATGATGACTTAGAAAAATTAGAGGAACTCATTCACTCTTTCTCTCTTAGCCGTGAACTCCATTCCATATTTCCCTTCATCACAAAAATTTCAATCCTTCACCAAATCACTTGATCTTAGGCTTGTTGGATCATAAAACTTGCAAAGAATCATCTTCTCTTGAGGTAACTAACCTCTTCCCTTCTTTTGTTGGTTCAAACTCTTAGAGTTTAGGATTTTATGGATTATGTTCTTGAGCAAATTTTCTTAGAACTTGGTTTTAATTAGTTTTTGTTCCATAGAAATTATTCATGAGTGTTAGACTAGCTTGTTCAAGCTTAGTAGTGTTGATTTCCATAGAGTAATGAGTTTTTCATGAAATTTTGAGTTAGGGCTTTCATAAGAAATTTCTCTTGATCATGAGCATGAATTTTTATTAGTGATTGTGTTTATGATGTTGTTTTTGAGCTTTTTATGGGAATGGATATATGATAAATGGTTTTGTTTTGGAAAACAAGAAAATATATTTTGTGTGTTCATGGGAATTTTGAGAAAACTCTTATGACTTTTGAATTGTGTGTTGGAAATGTTTTGGTTGTTCAAATTTATGATTTTGGGAACTAATTGGTTAATGCTATGCTTTTGAAATGAAAGAAAATTGGAACTAGGTATGTTGTTGTTGTTTTGGCCTTGGCCTTTGTGTGTGTATGATCAAGGAGTTGAAAAATTTTAAGTCCTAATTGGGAGGCAATGATCATGGTTTTCATAGGGATGATATAGAGGTTTTGTTTGGAAAGAAAACTAGTAACTTGTGATTTAATTGCACAAGTGAAAATTTGTAAAGTTTTGAAGAAAAAAAAATAGTATTCTTTGATTCAAATGGTTTGGTATGAGAAGTTGATCACTCTTGAGAAAATTAGTAATAATGGGAGTGTTTTAAACTATGTTTGTTTTGTGAAAAACAATATTTTGGTTTGATTCCAAATCTGGTCGAAAATCTTGAAGGGTATTTAGGTCATTTTAAAATTGTTTTGTGAACTGGAAACTTAACCATTTGATCCGTCCTTTCGAGACAAAAAATTTGGCGTATGGCTCGTCTCAATCGGATAAAAATTGTATGAGTTATGGCCATTTTATTCGAGAAGTAAAAACTTGTAACTTGTGTTGCAAGAAAACTTTATTTTCGGTGAAATTTTTCGAAGAGTTGTTGGGCTGTTTTCAAATGGTTTTAGTGTGTGGAATTGATTGCTTTGGTGTTAAAAAAAAAAAGTATTTCATAGTTTGATTTGAAACGAAAATATTTTCGTGAAGTGAAAATAGTGTATTTAACTTCTTGAATTTTTTATCAATATAGGTAGGTCTCGTAATCACTATCCGAGAGTGTTAGAAAGTACCTTAGACCCCTCTAGATTTTTGGGTTTTAGTTTCGTTTCGATAGAATACAGTGGGAGTATTTTATTGACATTACGCTGCTTAAATTTTAGGAAGCGCGATTTGTAGAGTTGAGCGAGAAATAGTTGTGGAAGCTTGCCGAGGTAAGGGCATCTTACTCTTTGTATTATTTCCGTTGATAGCATGTGTGTATGCTTTATTTGTGGTGTGTTTTGAGTGCTTGGCATGTATGTGTGATGTATTCTCGGGATGAGAAAGTGTTTATGATACATGTGTTGTTTACATATGATTGAGAATCTATGTATGATTGTTGTGATTGTATTACATATGATATTGAGAACATATGTATGTGTTGTGCGATTGTCTTACATATGATTTTGTTAGAAATATATGCATTGACATATGGTTGAGAATTACATATGCATGATTGGTATGTAATTGATGCATCAACATAGATAAGATGTATCGTATGCTCATGCATTCATTGTTGTGGTTAGAAGACCACCGGGTGCGATTAGAAGATCCACCTTGATCCTGCGGGATTTTATTGAGTACAATACGTGATTAGAAGATCACAGGGTTTGATTAGAAGATCCACCCTAATCCTTCGGTTAGAAGATCGTCGTGATTGTATTGATTTTAGTGATTAGAAGATCACGACTCTCTGCGGAGAGGTTAAATTCCGGAATTCATGCATGTGGCAGCTAGTGATTGGTGCCACGCTCATTGTAGAGTCTGCATTAATAGGCTTTGTGTGCATTTGAATTATAATGTCTGTTGAGAAGGAAATGCTAAATGTCTATTTACTTTCCGTATTTGGTATGTGTATATTCGGTGTGTATTATATATATGTATATGTATGGTGACCCTTGCCATAATACATGAACGGGCTCCTCCCACCCTAGACGATGGATTCCCGCCTGATACCGTGGGTCGTGAGGACGACGGTAGCTTCTTGAGCCCCCAGTGATTGAATGGCGTGGTATATCTAGTTAGGTTTATGCCGGTGCGTTGTACACCGTGCTTTTTGGTTAGGGAGTTTTTATTCTGACTCTTTTGGATAAACTGTATTTGAGTATTTATACTTGTGGTCTAGACTGCGATATTTTGGGATGTAAGTATTCAGGTACACACTTTGCTTCTCCGAGAAGCACTATGATGCATATAGTACTATTTCAGTCACCTTGTTGGTCGTACTATTATTGCTTTAGTCCTGTTGTATGAATAATGCCGGCTCTTGTAAAATATTTTCCGCGCACTCTGTCTCGTGTTTTTAAAAAAAATGCCTACCTTTGGGCCTTTGAAAAACGGGGTGTTACAATAAGAATATTTATGATTTCCGTCAAAAGAAAATGTATATGATTTGCTAGAACAAAGTGAACAAACTATGGTATGATTTCAATCTTTCAATATAAATTCTCAATTTTTAATTATATAAACTTGGCGTGATTTTTATTTTTAAAATATATAAAAAAAGTATGATTTTGTCATAAAAATTGAGCGAATAAGAAAATGGAAAAATATCTAGGGAATGTTTGATTATGCATTTATGTTGATAACAATTTTTTTTAATTAAGTAAGATATAGAATATTTGGTGTATATTAATTAATTTGGTGATAATTTTAAACCTTTAGATCAAATGAAATGAGTGGATGAGATTTGGTGTCAAATAAATTTTGACACCTTCATGTTAATTGATTTTGTCCCTAGTTTTATTTAGTTCTTTTTTGTTGATTCAAAATTCTAATAAAAATAAATAAATTTTTGGTCAACCTTGAGTTTTAAATGGAAATTATAGATAGACAATTAATTTTAGAAATTGTGGAAATTAAATTATAATCTATAATTATTGCTAATATTTTATTGTCGATTTTTTTTAGGAAATTTTTTTATTTGTCTAGTAAATATCAATGGAGATGATGCATTATCTTGTGACTTTAAATTTTTTATTTTTTTTTATAAAAGATTATTTTACGGATATTTAGTATAAGATTTTTTGGTAAAAAAATTGTATAAGATTTTTTTGCACCAAAAAAACTATAAGAATTTTTTATTTAGGAAAATATATGTATACAGTCTATTAAATGTTATGTAGATGATGATGCCCATTAATGATTAGCTTGTTATATGTGATAATATTTTTGTAACGAAAAAAAAAACTTTTTATATATGTAAATTTTTGTCAAAATATATGCAAATTTCTATCATAGTTGAACGTAAAGACAAAAGAGAAAACTTTCAATCAAATATTATAGAGGAAACTTTTTTCAAGGCACCAAAGAGAGAATCCAAGAAGTTGGCCGATGCACACATAAATTATTTTAATAATTAATATTTGACAACAAATGTTGTTTAATTAAGACTATATTAAACAATATATTATTGAGGCAGTACTTTATAGTTCATCTTCTCAAAAACATTTTTTAACTAACATGCATCTACTATAATTTATAGTTCATTTCTCTAAAAAAATCTGCATAAAAATAATATGCCAAAATGAAATCATTCATCAATGATTTTTGTTTTCAACTTTGTGACACATCTCAATGTGATCTTGAGATTGAAGAGACACTTATCTTCTCTTCATATCTTTTTTTATGATAACATTCCTGAAAAACAGAAGAAGAGAAAATGATCAATAGAATAATAGAATAAAGAAGAAAAAAATTAAAGAAAATTATAAAGACAACAAATATGTGTGATAAAAGAGAGAATAAATTGAAGTAGCAAAAATAATTCACTGAGTTGTAGTATTCGCACAAATATCATATATATAGAGAAAAAATGGAGATATGAATAATTTTGTCTTTATTATGCAATTAAAATCATTTATAACAAATATGACCAATTAGTCAAAATAATAAATTAAATGATTCATCAACAATCAAGAACATTCCTATATCACACATTTTTCAAAAGGAAATTCCATGATTTTTTTTTTGTCAAGCCATGATTCATTTTAAAAAAAATATAAAATATTCATGTCTTACCTTTTTCATTTGTTTAAATCATTTAATCCACGAAAATTAAAACAAAAATTGGTTTTAAAATTTTTTGAAGTTGAAATAATAATTGAAATATTTTAATTAGAATTATTTGAATTATTTCCTTTTTAAGTAGGCAATTTAATGTGTAAGGCATATTTTATTCCTTTTTGAAATAAGGCATATTAGAATATAAGACATATGCCATTTTATTATTAATTTTTAAATAATTTTGTGAATTATTAATATTAATAAAATAATTTTACAAATAATTTATTTATATATAATTTGTGAATTATTAATATTAAAAAAATAATTTTACAAATAACTTATTTATATATAATTATATAAACTGGTTAAAATTTTTAGAATATATTTTTAATTCTTTTATTTATGTTTTCAATATTAATCACTTGAAATTAAAAAAAAAAAGATTCATGCTGTATTTATTTTGTTATTATACAAAATAAATTTTTTTAAAAAAATAAAAATTTCTTTTTAAACAAAATCAATTTTTTTTTAATAATTATATTTTTGAAATTTTATTATTTGAGTTGTTTCCTTTTAAATATAGAAATTGAATACAAAATCTTGAGAAGCAATGTGAGGAAAGCATTTGAAAAAGACCATTAAATGATACCTTATAAAATTTGTCTCATTTGTATAGTATTAAGATATGATTTATAGGATTGGGCAAGTTGGGGTCCAAGAGTCTAGACAAAAACTTAAATTTTTCTTCTTTTTTTTTTGTCTAAAAAACTAAAATTCTTGTTCACCACTAAATTATATAATAATTTTTATCCTCTACACAAATTATCTGATGTACCAAAATAATTTTTTCTCCACCAAACATTGCGCACTGTTTTGTTCAATATCTTAAATTTTTGTTCAATGTTATTCTGTCTTGGACTGTTTTGCAAATCATACACTATATATATCATGAAGGACTTGCAGCTTTTTCCTCATCACTCACCTCACTCACAATATTATCAAATCAAAGATACAACAAAATGTGTGATAATATATGTAAAGATGTATACTCCTGCGCAAAAGATCACTTGCTTCCATTAGCTAGTGATCATTTGCTTCCAATTTTAAAGGAATCAATCAACATGATAAGGGGTGTCCCATTAGAAATTGCACGCATGAAACATCAACTTGAAAGGATTGAAGAATTCATCAGCATTGCAGACAGAGTGGCTGATGCTGAAGAAAACAACAAAAGTCATGGAACCAGAGGAATGATTAAGGAACTAATAGAAGCATCTTTTCAAATAGAAGATGTCGTTGAAGAATATATGATCCGCAAGGAACAACAACTTCCAGATCCTGGATGTGCTGCTTTTGCAGCTAACTATGTCAAAACTACGTGTCTTCGTCTCCAAATTGCCTACAAGATTCAGAACATCAAATCTCGAATTGATGAAATAAAAGAAACAAGTACTGAAAAAGATAATGGCTTCCCACAAATCCAATCTTCTTGGGAACAAAAACCAAGCAGTTGCGAAGTTTTATACAACCTTCGCATGGCTCCATTTCACATTGATGAAGCCGATGTTGTAGGATTTGAAGAGCCAAAGAAAATATTGATTGATTGGTTAGTAGAAGGAAGAGCAGGGCGGACAGTCGTCTCCATTGTTGCAATGGGAGGTCAGGGAGAAACCACTCTGGCAAATAATGTTTTTGACAGCAACATGGTCATCAAACATTTTGACTGTCGTGTATGGATCACAGTTTCTCAATCATACAAAGCAGAAGGAACGTTGAAGAAAATATTGCAAGAGTTATACAAACTGAAGGGACAAGTTCCTTCTCAGAGTATTGATCAAATGGATCGAGACGCATTAGTTGATGAAGTGAAAAACTGCTTGCATAAAAAAAGGTATGTTATCGTGTTTGATGATGTATGGAACATACATTTTTGGGATGAAATTGAATTTGCTATGATTGATAACAAAAATGGTTCTAAGATATTAATAACAACAAGGAATGTGGAAGTTGTGAATGCTTGTAAGGTATCTTCTTTTGTTGAAGTGCATAATTTGAAACCTTTAACTAAAGAAAAATCTTTGGAATTGTTCAATAAAAAGGCATTTCATAATTTGGAAGGTTGTTGCCCAGAAAATCTTATTGATATATCTTCCAAAATAATTGAAAAATGCAATGGATTACCACTAGCAATTGTAGTCATAGGTGGTCTTTTATCTCGCAAAGATAGAAAACCAGTTGAATGGTATAAGTTTAGTGAAAATATAAATCCAAAGTTAAAGGAAGATTCCAAGATAAAACAAATTTTAGCTCTTAGTTACCATGATTTGCCTTACAACCTTAAGTCATGTTTCTTATATTTTGGATTATATCCTGAGGACTTTATAGTTCCTTCGAATTTATTGACTCGACAATGGATGGCTGAAGGATTCATAAAAGAAGATATAGGAAGCACATTGGAAGAGGTTGCAGAAGAATATTTAACAGAGTTGATTCGTAGAAATTTGGTGCAAGTTGTTTCAATCAGTATTGATGGAAGAGCAAAGAGTTGTCGTGTTCATGATCTAGTGCATGCAATGATCGTTGAAAAATGTGAAGATTTTGTTAGGAAATAACAACACTAAAGAAGAAAAATAAACACAATCACAACACAAGAATATAATGTGGAAACTCCAAATCGGAGAAAAAACCACAACCGTTGTCTAAACCGACAACCAGAGAATTATCACTATGTGAAAATTTTTACAACACATAGACTTCTCTCACCTCAATGCCCCAATACAACCACACTCTCATAAAGCAAATATTTAAACTAAGAGTCAGATATAAGCTTAAAGTGCTACTGACTGGTGCAATTACAAACAAAGAACTTAGGCCTATTATATAGCTTTGGTTTTCCTCTTGCTTCACTATTCTAAGCGATGTGGGACTTCTCCAATAGCTATTTTTAACCTCCTTCTTGATTTAAGAAACTAGGCGATGTGGGACTTGACAATCAACCCCAACAGATTTAAATTTTTGCAAGAATCTTTTTGAGGACAAACAATCATCTTTAACCGGAATGATTCGACGTCTTTCAATAAGAACTACCAACTGTGATAATTTAATGAACAATACTGAAAACTCACATGTTCGATCACTGTTAGTTCACACTTCTAAAACATTACCTGAATCCTTTGGAAAGAGAATCCCAACAAAATACAAGTCCTTGAAGTTGCTTGATTTTGAGCATGATAATCAATTTCTTGAAGTTCCTAAAGATTTAGGAAGTTTGAGCCAATTGAAATATTTTGGGTTCTGGGTGATGGGAGATCGAAGATTTCAACTTCCAAAATCTATTGGCAAGCTCGAGAACCTAGAGACCTTGGACTTACGGTTTTCAAATAAGATGGAAAGATTCAAAATGCCAAAGGAGATTTGCATGCTTGGAAAGCTACGCCATTTATTAGGCAACAAAATATCCTTAATTTTGATGAAGGAAGGTATTGGAGGCATGAAAGCCCTTCAAACTCTAAGTGAAGTTTATTTAAATGAAGATGATGATGAAAAGGATAACAGAGTAGTAGAGCTAATTCAAGAGCTAGGAAAGCTGAAGCAGTTAAGGAAATTGGTCTTGAGAGGTCTTAAGAGTAAATATATGAGTGCTATATCTTCCTCTATCGATGAGATGCAACAATTGGAGAAACTACATATATCTACATGAGACATTCTATGGATATGGAACAACACACCCATTGATATGCATCTAAACTCACCCCCACCTATGCTTCAAACCCTTAGTTTGCGGGGTAAGTTAGAGAAGTTGCCTGAGTGGATTTCAAATCTTCAAAATCTTGTTAAGCTGAAACTTCGTGATTCTATTTTAAGATATGATGATATAATGAAATTACTCGAAAGTTTGCCAAACTTGTTGTCTCTCACTCTCCACGGCTGTCATTATGAAAATGAATTCGAAAGGTTACATTTTCAAGTTGGATCATTTAAGAATTTGAAGGAACTATATCTTTATGATTTGTTTAGCTTGAATTATATCCTTTTTGATGAAGGCGTCTTGCCTTCTCTAAAACACTTATCCATCATGCTCCAACTCAAGACGTTACCAACCGGCATTCAACACTTAAAGAAGCTTGAAGTTCTCAATTTTTATGATAACTATGGTATGGAAATTACTGCTGAGGAATATAACCAACTCATTGGAGGATCAGAGCTTGATATCATACCCTATTCCAACTTCGAGAAAAAAGAAAAAAGGTATGTTTTTGCTTCTCGAGTTTTGCCATTAGGGCATTGTTTCTAGACTCTCAAGGGCAACTTTTTTTCTAATCCATACATTAAAATTTCTATCATTGCCATCTTAATGTTGTTTTATATTTGATAATTTAGTGTGGACTGCAGGTGATGGTCTTCCATCAGTGGATGTGGATATAAGTTTCTCCAAGAGGACTTTTATCCTAGTGGCTTGAGGAAGACTAGAGTATTGTTTGGCACTTCCATTTCTCAATAAAAAAAAGTATTGTTCATTGTTATATGTTGTGACTGTGAGAGAGCTTTCCTTTGAATAATTTGTAAGACATTAATATGCATGTTGTTGATAGTTTTGCTTGGACAGATAGACTCTCATTGGTGTGCTTGCTTCTTTTAGCGTTTTGATTGTTGTTTTTCCTTATATTTTGGGAGTTGCACTTCCTTTTCCTTGTATTTTTCATGTTTGTATACCATCAGTACTATGTTCTGTATAAATAATTTGTCATTCAAAAAATATTATTATTATTAGTTTTTTTTTTTTACCAAAGCAAAAATATTCATATTATTTATCAATCAAATAGTACTCGATATAAGGAGGGATAAAATCAAAGAAACAATGACTAATCTAAAACATGGCCATTCTTGCAAGGATGTAAATAACCATATTTACCGTTATTTAACAAATTTAACCTCAAAGTTTAGAGATTACACTGCCAAACTTGGAGATGCCTAATGAGTTGGAATAAATAGAATCAACTACACTTTCGAAAACGACTCGATCAAGTCTCAAATTGGATGCCATTGTGATTATTGCATTCAAGAAGAGCAATAGCCTCGCCTTCCAATACATGATAGCAACTCTCCATTAAATTTGTGCCATAAGGTTGATTTAATAATTAGAAAACCAATTGACTTATACTCTGCTGGTGTGCATCGGGTTCCAACTCTGCTAACATCATTTTATTATAAAAAGCACATTATTAAATCAATAATATAGATTAACTAAATCCTACTACTTGCACTAGATAACTGTATAATGGCCTTGGGATTGGGAATTCTACAGCTAGCTAACGTTGACACGAACTGTTTAATTGTTGTTACATTAGTTAATTACCACTAACAACTAATTTAATCACATGGATAAATGATTAACATCTTGATTCTTGCTCTTACACAACACTTTTTTTATTTTTAAAAATGACATATTTCAAGATATTTAATTAATATTAAACAAATACCAAGAGGGAAACTCAAAGTCAATGTATTCATACCTACCGTTAGACTTTATGCTATAAATCTTGAAGGATTAATACCTTCTTCCTCATCTCACTCACAATATTATCAAAATTAAATTCAAAGATACAACAAAATGTGTGACACTGCAATTTCTTTAGCTCGTGATCACTTGCTTCCACTAGTCCGTGATCATTTGCTTCCACTAATAATGGAAGCAACCAACATGATCAGGGGTATCCCAAAAGAAATTGCAGACATGAAAGATGAAATTGAAAGCATTCAACAATTTATCAACAATGCAGATAGATTGGCTGATGCTGAAGAGGGCAACAAAAGTCAAAGAATCAGAGCAACGATTAAGCAATTGATAGAAGCATCTTTTCGCATAGAAGATGTCATTGATGAATATATTATCAATGAGGAACAACAAACTCCTGATCCTGGATGTGCCGCTGGTGCTGTCTTGTTCAAAACTATGATTCTTCGTCTCAAAGTAGCCTACACGATTCAGAACGTTAAATCCCGTATTAATGAAATCAAAGTTACAAGTGAAAAAGATCATGGTTTCCAAATCCAATCTTTTTCTGAACAAGGATCAAGTAGTTCTGCAGTAAACCTAAATTCCACGTTATTGGAGAACCTTCGAAAGGCTCCATTATACATGGATGAAAATGATGTTGTGGGCTTTGAAAAGCCAAGACACACTGATTGAATGGCTGGTAAAGGGAAGAGCAGAACTCACAGTAGTCTCCGTGGTAGCAATGGGAGGGCAGGGAAAAACCACTCTAGCAAAGAAAGCTTTTGACAACAACGAGGTTGTTGAACGATTTAAGTATCGTTTATGGATCACAGTTTCTCAACCATACAGTGTAGAAGGACTTTTAAGGGACATGTTGCAAAAGTTATACAAACAAATGAACAAAGAGCTTCCTCAGAGTATTGTTCAAATGGATCGAGACTCATTAGTTGACGAAGTGAGAACCAACTTGCAGCAAAAAAGGTATGTTGTTGTGTTTGATGATGTATGGAACATGCATTTTTGGGATGAAATTCAATTAGCTATGATTGATAACAAAAATGGTTCTAAGATATTAATCACAACAAGAAACATGGATGTTGCTAATGCTTGTAAGAAATTTTCTTTTGTTGAAGTGCATGAGCTAAAGAGTTTAACTAAAGAACAATCTTTGGATTTGTTCAATAAGAAGACATTTCGTGATTTGAACGGATGTTGTCCAGAAAATCTTATTGAGACATCTTCCTAAATCATTGAAAAATGCAATGGGTTACCCCTAGCAATTGTGGTCATTAGTGGTCTTTTATCATGCAGATCCAGAAATGCACTTGAATGGTATAAGTTTAGTGAAAACATAAGTTCAGA
The DNA here is from genome assembly GCA_954870985.1 of Trifolium fragiferum. Taxonomy (NCBI): domain Eukaryota; kingdom Viridiplantae; phylum Streptophyta; class Magnoliopsida; order Fabales; family Fabaceae; genus Trifolium; species Trifolium fragiferum. The sequence continues at coordinate 9,940,651 of OX940794.1, forward strand.
GTTAAAGGGCAGACATTCCTCGATAACAAAAATTTTAGGTCATAGTTACCATGATTTGTCTTACAATCTCAAGTCATGTTTGTTGTATTTTGGAATATTTCCTGAAGACTCTAAATTTTGTTCGAAGTCATTAATTCACCGATGGATAGCTGAAGGGTTCGTGGCAGAGGATAGGGGAAGGACTTTGGAAGAGGTTGCAGAAGGATATTTATCAGAGTTGATACATAGAAATTTGGTGCAAGTAGTTTCAGTCAGTGTTGATGGAAGAGCAAAATATTGTCGTGTGCATGATTTAGTGCATGCGATGATCCTTGAATCATTTGAGAATTTAAGTTTTTGCAAGGCTATCAGTGTTGATGACCATTCACCTTTAACTGGAATTACTCGACGCCTATCAATGACAACCAATTTAGATAATTTAATGGAAAGTATTAATAGCTCACATGTTCGATCACTATTTTTTATTGGAGCTAACTTATCTGAATCCTTTGTAAGGAAAATTCCTACAAAATACAGGTTGTTGAAGGTGCTTGTCCTTGAGAATGATCAAAGGCTTGAAATTCCTGAAGATTTGGGAAGTTTGATCCACTTGAAGTATTTGAAATTCATGAATGGAGATTTGAAATTCCTACAAAAACACGTTAATTATGTAATTCCAAAATCAATTGGCATGCTCGAGAACCTAGAGACCTTGGATTTAGCTAAATTTTCATATTCCTGTAAAATGCCAAAGGAGATTTGCAAGCTTAGAAAGCTTCGCCATTTAATTGGCGACCAAATTTCTTTGATTGAATTGAAGGATGATCTTGGAGGTTTGACATCGTTACAAACTCTACGTGGGGTTTATTTATATGAAAAGGAAAATGATAGTGATAATAGAGTGATAGATCTAATACAAGAGCTAGGAAAGCTAAAACAACTAAGGGAATTGGTCTTGAAAGGTGTAAGGCTAGATATATGAGTGCCCTATCTTCCTCAATCAATGATGAAATTCTGGTGGCAAGTGTCAGATGTGTAGCACGATGTGTACACTTTAGGAATCGTACGATGTGTAGCCTAATGTGTCAACATCGTGAACATGCTGAACTTGATGAACAAGTAAACAATTTAAAGTGCAGGAAACAATAAAACACAGTGAGTTTGTTAACCCAGTTCGGCACTTAAACAAGCCATAATCTGGAGGATACCAATCCAGGGATGAATCCACTATGGTAGTATCACTTCAAAGCTAAACTCCCCCGTTTACAACTTCTCACTTAATCACTACCCGTGCTAATTCTACCTAGGAACTCCTAGATATGAGAACCTCTGCTCACTCCCCCTCAACCTTACCCAGTAAGGATTTAATAACAAACTCAGTTTGGAGACACACTCCTAGAAACCTATGCACTCGTACCTAAAGGCTTTGAGTGTTGCACACTCTAACTCCTTGCTTCAAAGCTTTGGAGAAAGAACACTAGAGATTACAACTCTATTAATCTCAGTCCTTACTTGTATCAAAATTATGATTCAAGTGAAGGCTCACAAATAACAATGAACAGACTAAGACCTAAGACTCGATTTCTTCAACTCTTGGCTTCGCTACTTCAAAGTGTCTTCAGTCTTCCTTTATATAGAACAAGTTTCATGGGCTTGGATCTTCAATGTTGACAGCTGGCCTTTGTTAATTCTCCTTGAGATTTATTCGATCATAATCTTTTAATTGTTTGTTTCAAATCTTTTTGATCAAAGTAGGCCAATAAAATAAAACAGAACCATGAAAGATTATCTTGTTCCTTGGCGCGCAAGCTGGCACGATTTAATTTGAAAAACAAATCTTTTTCAAAAGATCGCGTGTAAATTAAAAGAAAGCGCGTCCAGCTAGGGCGTCCTGATGTGAAACCTGATGTGCCACACATCATGCTCCACATCATGGAATCAGGCTTATTTTACCAAATGAAGCCAACACCCTAAAATCCTCAACAATCTCCCCCTTTGGCAAATTTTGGGCTAAAATAATCTTTGAGTCACCCAACAAAACTTGGAGAGATGTGTAGGCACATCAGAGGCATGCAGCAGCGGATCAGAGCCTCACAAATAAAGAGAGAATTAAACTCTCATAAGATAGGAAAATAAATTCCCAAAGACTGAGAAAAATAAATTCTCAGACACATACAAGCATGAGATTCCATGCACACATGAGGGAGGGTAGCAAACCCATTAGCAGTTTACTCCCCTTGAACTAGAGCACTTTCCAAGTACTCCCCCTAAATCTCATATTCCCTATAGGCTTCTTCAGAATGCATGACCTAGAGAGATATAGAGAAGTTTTAAACTTGGCTTCTTAAGAATGCATGACCAAGTTAAAACTCACAGATGTGTCAAACATCACACAAAATAGCAACTTCTACAGGCTTCTTAAGAATGCATCACCATGTAGAAATCATACAAATGGATCAACCATTACACAAATTAACATCTTCAATTGGACCCAGTTGAAAACGTACAGATTAAGTCTTCAGAAAAACATGCTTTAGAAAACTAATTCTTCAAAAAGTTGTTGAGAAAACATTTGAAGAAAAATAAGCATGTATGCCAGATGTGTAGTCAGATGTGCCACACATCACAATTTGCTGCAGTTAAGACTTCAAAGAATTGTTCATCATTTTACTCCCCCTTTTTAGCCAGAATTTTGACAAATATAGTCAAACACATAGAGAGTAAGTAAAACACCATAGAATGCAGATAGCATGAGATGTAGAGATGATGGTGCATGAACAGAAAAAGGCACTCAGGCCATTAATAGTGCAGCAGTACAAGAACAGGCACACAAAGGTGCATCAGAAATCCAGGGCATAGCCCACAACATACAAGCAAAAACAAAGGAAATACTGAGTACAGGGAAATATTAATGAATTACAGAAATTCAAATATCCTGCCTCCCATCAGTTTCCTCAGCTTCAGAGTCATTGGGCTCCTCCTCCTCCAATTCCTCATCCTCAGCCATTGTTTGCTCATCCTCAAGCTCCAGTCCAGCAATGACTGCTTCCAGCTTGGCCTTCTTCTCATCCAGAGCCTTGCAAGTCTCCTTTAAAGCAGCAATCATGTCTGTCCTAGACATAGCATTGTTTGAGCTGGATGTGCCCACATCAGGAGTCACATCAGACTGCTTGAGACTAAAAGAAATAGCAGACTCTCTTCTGCAAGACAAATCATCCTTGCCCAGAACATTAGGTCTCTGGCTCAATATGATTCCACACAGCAGGGACGGAAATGCAATGGGTAGTTTGACAGCTAGGGTTTTGGCATGTTTGATAGTCTGATCAAAAATATAAGTACCAAAATCAAAATTAATTTTGTTACCTACAGTATAGATGAACCTAGCCAAACCTGTAGCCACATCACAGTTGTGTGTGGTAGGCACCCAGTTAGCAGCAGCAATCCTATTCAGGATGTTGTAGATTGGAGTGAGCTTGCTTGCTTGCAACTTTCCCTTCTTAGGCCAAGTCTTGACCTTTCCAGCTGTGATGGCCTTGATTATGTAGTTGTCATTGGCCTCCATCTCAGCAAAGGGCTCCTCACTTCTGCCCAGAAATTTGTTGATCACAGTAGGAGAGAAGTGAATTTCTTTGCCTCTCACAAAGACTGTTTGATACTCCTTGTCCAAAGGATTATCACAGCCAGCAGGAATGTTTACCAAAAACTCCTTGACTACTTTCTCATAGCAGTCACTCAGCCCAGTAACAGTCTTCATCAAGCCAGCACGCTTGATCAACCTCATAACCTCCTTGCACTGCAAGGCTTCAGCACTTAGCTCTCTCTCCAGAGCTAACCTTCTGTGAGCAATATACTTCCATTTACCAGCATGTACAGGGTTGTGGAAGGAAACTAAATCAACAGGGATATCAGGAATTCCCTGAGGAATTTCTTCTTCCCATAGCTCTTCTTTACAGCAGACTCAATGTGGACTACATCAAGCTCCACATTCTGCTCCTCAGCAGATTCTTCCTCAGACTCACTGATGTGAGCTACATCCTGCTCCACATCGTATTCTGAGTCACTTGTAGGTGGCTCTTTTCTTTTCTGAGTCTTCTTCTTTGCAGGTGGAACCACAGCTTTACTAAATCCCTTCTTGGGACCATACAGACCTTGCCTCTTGACAGGCTTCTTCTTCTCCTTGGCACCAGTAGGAGATTCACTAACAGTAGCAGGACCTTTTCCACTTCTAGTCCTTCTAGCTATGCTATCTTCAGCAATCTTCTTTAAAGGGATGTCAGAATTGTAGCCTTCTACATCCACAACAATTGTATCTCCATCAACATCCTTGTCAGAAGGATTGGAGTCTTCATGGTCTGAACCTTCAACAGCTTTTCCCTTATCAGACTGGGTATCATCTTCAGGTTCCTCAACCTCAGCAGGTTGATCTTCTTTAACAATTTCCTGTTCTGGAGAATCAGGAACATCAGCAGGTTCTTCAGCAACAACAGTCTCTTCTTCAGCAGTAGGAGACTTTTCTTCACCTTGTGGCAATGATGTGCCCACATCTACCACAACATCAGGTTCTTGCAGGGCCTGAAGTACAGAATCAATGATCTTCTAAGTCAAGGGGTGTCTTTGGCCCTCAGAGATCTTTACAGCAGCCTTCTCAGGGTTAGGGTTTGAAGAACCTATACCCACAAATGCTTCAGCATCAGCATCACCAGATTTAGCAGGAAGAGGTTCAATATGCAGACTTTCCATGGTGTGAACCCTCTTTGGTGAGCCAATCTTTGGCTTCTTGCTTTTCTTCTTCTTCTTCTTGGATTTTTCTGTGGAAAGAGAAGGAACAACATCTTCCTCTGCAGCAATGGGAGTTGATTCCCTTCTTGATCGTTTAGACTTCTTCTTCTTTGATCCAGATGGCTTGATCATTGAAACAGGAGTGGCATTAACGATCATGTCACTTTGAATATCTTCAGGATGTGGGGAATTTGGTTTTGGTGAAGATGGAGGAGTGTTTGTTTTTGTGGAAGGAGATGTTTTGGTTGCAGTAGACATGATGATGATGATGATTTGGTATGAAGATTTCAAAGAAAATTGCAGAAAGATGAACAGAGGTTTTGAGAGAGAGATCAAGACAAGTTCTTGGCCGTTTGAGTGTTAGAGAGATGAATGTAGTGATCAATGTGGTAGGCAATAAGAGAAAATCTTGAATAAACGGATTTCTTGGAGTTTTGATCGCGAATTAGCCGTTGGAAATATTTTTGTAATGATTGCCTTTGGATTGCGTGCAACTGTGGATGGAGGGAAAGGTAGGTAACCGTTGCACGCCTAAATAGCTATTATGGCTATTGATCCTCAAAGAGGCAAATACCAAGTTTGCCCCTTAACACCTCAAACCTATTTGCATCTAAAGCCTTTGTGAAAATATCTGCCAGTTGATTCTCTGTGGCAACATGCTCTAGAGTCACAATGTTGTCTTCAACAAGATCTCTAATAAAATGGTGACGTATATCAATGTGCTTTGTCCTACTATGTTGGATAGGATTTTTGGAAATATTTATAGCACTTAGATTGTCACAGTATAATGTGAGCACATCTTGCTGCACATTGTACTCACCCAACATCTGCTTCATCCAAAGTAGCTGAGAGCAACTACTTCCTGCTGCAATATACTCAGCCTCAGCTGTAGAAAGAGAAACACAATTTTGTTTCTTGCTGAACCATGATATAAGGTTGCTTCCCAAAAAGAAACATCCACCAGAAGTGCTCTTCCTATCATCAGCACTACCTGCCCAGTCAGCATCACAATAACCCAACAATCTTGTGTCTTCACCATGAGAGTAGAGAATTCCATAATCACTTGTACCACTAACATACTTAAGAATCCTTTTGACTTGATTCAGATGACTCATCTTAGGCTCAGCTTGGTACCTTGCACACACACCAACAGCAAAGCTAATGTCAGGTCTACTTGCAGTGAGATAGAGTAGACTGCCAATCATGCTTCTGTATAGACTTTGATCAACACTGACACCATGCTCATCTTTAGAAAGTTTGAGATGGGTTGCTGCAGGAGTTCTTTTGTGATTTGCATTCTCCATTCCAAACTTCTTCACAATATTCTTGGCATACTTGCTTTGAGAGATGAAAATTGTATCTTCCATCTGTTTGACTTGCAGACCAAGAAAGTAGGTAAGTTCACCTACAAGGCTCATCTCAAATTCAGACTGCATCTGATTCACAAACATCTTGACCATTGGATCAGACATTCCTCCAAACACAATGTCATCTACATAGATTTGTGCAATCATGAACTTGCCTTTTTCTTCTCTGACAATCAAGGTTTTATCTGATTCTCTTTTTCTATAACCTTGCTGCACAAGAAATTTGGTAAGCCTCTCATACCATGCCCTAGGAGCTTGTTTTAATCCATATAATGCCTTCTTCAATCTGTAGACATGATCTGGATAATTTGGATCAACAAATCCCTTGGGCTGCTCCATATAAACTTCCTCATTTAAGTAGCCATTGAGGAAAGCACTCTTCACATCCATCTGGAATAGCTTGAATTTCAGGATACATGCTACTCCCAAAAGTAACCTTATGGACTCAAGACGTGCCACAGGAGCAAATGTTTCATCAAAGTCTACTCCTTCAATCTGAGAGTAACCTTGAGCCACAAGCCTAGCCTTGTTTCTAGTCACAACACCACTTTCATCAGATTTATTCCTATAAACCCATTTAGTACCAATGATGTTGACTCCTTCAGGTCTAGGAACTAAATCCCACACTTCATTCCTCTTGGACTGGTTCAGCTCCTCTTGCATAGCTTCAATCCAAAACTCATCTGTCAAGGCTTCTTTCACATTCTTTGGTTCTACCTTTGACACAAAACAAGCATTAGATACAACCTCTCTTGACCTTGTCATAACCCCTGACTCAGGATTCCCTATTATGAGTTCTTTTGGATGATTCTTTTGAACTCTAACAGAGGGACCCTTGTTCACTGGAGTCACATCTTCTTGCTGATCAGTCTTCTCAGGAATCTCTATAACTTCAGAGTCTTCAGGCAGGGGGCGAGATGTGTCCACATCAGGATCAACATCAGGCACATTGTCTGAACAGTCATCTATGACAACATTGATGGATTCCATCATAGTTCTTGTTCTGTTGTTGAAGACTCTATAGGCTCTGCTGGTTATGGAATAGCCTAGAAAGATTCCTTCATCACTCTTGGGATCCATCTTCCTCCTTTGCTCTCTGTCAGCTAAGATATAGCACTTGCTACCAAAGACATGGAAGTGTTTGACAGTTGGTTTTCTTCCTTTCCATATCTCATACAGTGTGGTTGAAGTACCTTTTCTCAGAGTCACCCTGTTGTGTACATAGCATGCAGTACTCATGGCCTCTGCCCAGAAATAGTAAGGTAGCTTCTTGGCATGTAGCATAACTCTTGCAGCCTCTTGCAAAGTTCTGTTCTTTCTCTCAACTACACCATTTTGTTGGGGTGTGATTGGTGAGGAGAACTCATGCCTAATTCCTTCATCAGCACAAAACTCAGAAAACCTTGAGTTTTCAAACTCTTTCCCATGATCACTTCTGATTCTAACAATGCCACTATCCTTCTCTCTTTGTAGTCTAAGGCATAGTTCTTTGAATGCATCAAAAGTGTCAGACTTCTCTCTGAAGCTAACCCAAGTGAACCTTGAGAAATCATCTACAACCACAAAGGCATATCTTTTACCACCAATACTCTCTACCTGCATTGGTCCCATCAAGTCCATATGTAGCAGTTCAAGAACTCTGGATGTCACCTGATGTTGCAACATTGGGTGTGACATCTGAGCCTGCTTTCCAACTTGACATTCACCACAGATACTACCTTCAACAATCCTAAGCTTTGGTAGTCCTCTAATAGCTTCCTTGGACATAATCTTCTTCATTCCTTTTAGATTCAAATGACCAAGTCTTTGGTGCCAAAGCTTAACTTCTTCTTCCTGACTAATAAGACATGTAGTAGAGTGAGCAGTTTCATCAGGAATCCATAGATAGCAGTTGTCTCTTGACCTAGATCCTCTCATCAACAATTCTCCTTTGTCAGAAGTAATAAGACATTCATTCTTTGTGAAGTTGACTTTGAGACCTTGATCACACAATTGGCTTATGCTGATAAGATTAGCCTTCAAGCCTTTAACAAGTAACACATCATCTAGGTCAGGTAAGCTTTTGCTGCTGAGTTTACCACTGCCCTTGATTTCACCTTTTGCTCCATCACCAAAGGTTACAAAGCTTGTTGTATGAGGCTTGATATTAGTGAGAAATTTCTCAACACCAGTCATATGCCTAGAACAACCACTATCAAAATACCAATCTTCACTGGAAGATGCTCTGAGAGAAGTGTGAGCAATATGAGCAGTTTCAGAAACTTTTTGCTTCCACATCATCTTAGGAGTGACCCTTGTTCCATCCAGGAGGGGTGGTTTGTTGACCGTTGTTCCATCCTTGTCCATGTTTCCAGAAAGTAACTTCCCTGGAGCTCACCCTCAAACAGGCAGGGTGCCTGCTCTGATGCCAATTGAAATTCTGGTGGCAAGTGTCAGATGTGTAGCACGATGTGTACACTTTAGGAATCGTACGATGTGTAGCCTAATGTGTCAACATCGTGAACATGCTGAACTTGATGAACAAGTAAACAATTTAAAGTGCAGGAAACAATAAAACACAGTGAGTTTGTTAACCCAGTTCGGCACTTAAATAAGCCCTAATCTGGAGGATACCAATCCAAGGATGAATCCATTATGGTAGTATCAATTCAAAGCTAAACTCCCCCGTTTACAACTTCTCACTTAATCACTACCCGTGCTAATTCTACCTAGGAACTCCTAGATATGAGAACCTCTGCTCACTCCCCCTCAACCTTACCCAGTAAGGATTTAATAACAAATTCAGTTTGGAGACACACTCCTAGAAACCTATGCACTCGTACCTAAAGGCTTTGAGTGTTGCACACTCTAACTCCTTGCTTCAAAGCTTTGGAGAAAGAACACTAGAGATTACAACTCTATTAAACTCAGTCCTTACGTGTATCAAAATTATAATTCAAGTGAAGGCTCACAAATAACAATGAACAGACTAAGACCTAAGACTCGATTTCTTCAACTCTTGGCTTCGTTACTTCAAAGTGTCTTCAGTCTTCCTTTATATAGAACAAGTTTCATGGGCTTGGATCTTCAATGTTGACAGCTGGCCTTTGTTAATTCTCCTTGAGATTTATTTGATCATAATCTTTTAATTGTTTGTTTCAAATCTTTTTGATCAAAGTCGGCCAATAAAATAAAACAGAACCATGAAAGATTATCTTGTTCCTTGGCGCGCAAGCTGGCACGATTTAATTTGAAAAACAAATCTTTTTCAAAAGATCGCGTGTAAATTAAATGAAAGCGCGTCCAGTTTTGGTTTTTATTATTTTAACTTCGACAGTGCAAAATATTGTCGTGTGCATGATTTAGTACATGCGATGATCCTTGAATCATTTGAGAATTTAAGTTTTTGCAAGGCTATCAGTGTTGATGACCATTCACCTTTAACTGGAATTAGTCGACGCCTATCAATGACAACCAATTCAGATAATTTAATGGAAAGTATTAATAGCTCACATGTTCGATCACTATTTTTTATTGGAGCTAACTTATCTGAATCCTTTGTAAGGAAAATTCCTACAAAATACAGGTTGTTGAAGGTGCTTGTCCTTGAGAATGATCAAAGGCTTGAAATTCCTGAAGATTTGGGAAGTTTGATCCACTTGAAGTATTTGAAATTCATGAATGGAGATTTGAAATTCCTACAAAAACACGTTAATTATGTAATTCCAAAATCAATTGGCATGCTCGAGAACCTAGAGACCTTGGATTTAGCTAAATTTTCATATTCCTGTAAAATGCCAAAGGAGATTTGCAAGCTTAGAAAGCTTCGCCATTTAATTGGCGACCAAATTTCTTTGATTGAATTGAAGGATGATCTTGGAGGTTTGACATCGTTACAAACTCTACGTGGGGTTTATTTATATTAAAAGGAAAATGATAGTGATAATAGAGTGATAGATCTAATACAAGAGCTAGGAAAGCTAAAACAACTAAGGGAATTGGTCTTGAAAGGTGTTAAGGCTAGATATATGAGTGCCCTATCTTCCTCAATCAATGAAATGCAACTACTGGAGAAATTGTTTATTGAAGAAGCCAATGAACACGACGTCATTGATATGCATTCAAATTCACCCCCACCTCTGATTCGACATCTTAAACTTACTGGGATATTGGAGAAGTTTCCTGAGTGGATTCCAAAACTTCAAAATCTTGTTAAGTTGAAACTTATCGACTCCTATCTAGAAGGTGATGGTGAAATGGAACTACTCAAAAGCATGCCAAACTTGTTGACCCTCTCTCTTGAATATGATGCTTTTGCAGCCAAAAAGTTACATTTTAAAGATGGATGGTTTAAGAATTTGAAGCAACTAAGTATTATCTATTTGCCTTTGCATGTCGTCCTTATTGATGAAGGCGCATTGCCTTCTCTTGAAACTTTCGTATTGGAGATCTTCAAGCTCTATAAGTTACTAGGCATTCAACACTTAAAGAAGCTTAAACATCTCCGGACTAATTACATTGAAGAAAGAAAAGGTGTTTTTTCTTACAGAATACAATAATTATATTATGTAATTTTTAATACAAATTCTCTCCTTTTGCTTCCTTCTCTACTTTTCTATTGATTTTTTTTTTTTTTTGGTTAGATTTACATATCATTCATTTCAGAGATTTGTTGTAGGCCCTCAATAGCTTTGTTTTTCCAATCCTTATTCTAATCTGTGGCATGTTGTCTATTGATAATTTGCAGGTGATGATTGGTATCAGTAAGTACCATCGAATACTAGCTTCACTTGGTAGAATAAGTTGTCTAGTTTTATTTAAATAATTTCAATCGCAGTAGGCTAAGTTTATATTTGTACAGGTTTTGTTGATTTGATTGTTTATGTTGGCGTTTATGTCAGATTTCTGCACTCTTTTTTCCTTTACTAAGGTTTTTAATGAGGCAGAGAGATTATCACGCACCTTGAGTTTTGGTCTAATCCTCTCAAGATTCATTTGTATTCGGTTTTTTTTTTTTTTTTTTTTTTTTTATTTTTTTTTTTTACTTAGTATGTTTGGTTCTGAGACGGTGATAATTAATTATGAATGAATTGGTTTTGTAAAATTAATTTTAGTTAAAAGTGAATTTGAAGTCAAGTGAGTTATTTATGTTTGGATACCTTCACAGCCGAAGTGATTTATTTATTTATATAAACATTGTTGTTTGAATATTTTGTATCAAAATGCTTTTTGGCGTGTAACCGAGCAAAATAGATTTTAACATACATGGATGTGTAAGAAGACCACAATTTGAAACAAAAAAATTAACAAGAACTTAATAACGTGAACCAAAATTGCGTTACATTTTGCGAGTATAGTGAAAAAACATTTTGGCAGAGATCAAGCTGCTGCCATGGACTGGCTCAATGCAACCATGTCTTTTTTATGATGGACAAAATATCCCAACACAGACACAGTCACCGAAACTTTCAGATTGTGCAGCGAAACTAAAAGTCAATGGAGTTCATGTTATATACATCTCGAAGGCCACATGACCAACTCGATTATTCTTGTATAATCATGAGACCAAAATTTGGTCACACTCATAACATTTTTTTTTTTTATAATTTCATAAATAATAAAAAAAATCAATATTTTACTTTCATATGAGTGTGAGGGGTGGCAAAGTGGGCGGCCCGATCCGCCTAAAGCCCGTCCAAAAATGGGGTGGTGCAGGACGGGCCACTTTAGGTATTCGAACTCAAATGTCAAGCCCACCCCGTTTACTAACAAGTTGGCGGGTTAGTGAGCCGGCCCACCAAACAACTTTTTTATTATTTTTTATTTTATTTCTACTTATAGATTTACTATATTATTTTTTTTTGTTATGAAAAAAGATATTTTTCAACAACATATAATAAAAAATAACTTAAAATAAAATTAACAAACTCAAATCATGTAGTAAATAGTAATAATTAAAATTCAACATAGATCACCAAATTGCTTCAACTATTAAATGTTAATTTAGTTTTAATTCGCTATATCCTCGTAATACTGATGTTTTGCTTTAAAATAAAGAAGTCTAAATAAAATAAAGCACCAATAAAAATTCAACAAAAATAAACAAGTCTCTCAAAATAAATTAAATCACCTAAATAAGTTTCAAAATCAAAATAAATTGAATCGGGAATAGAAAAAATGCAAGTAAAGTTTAGTTTAACCCTTTCTTTTTTTGGTCTAAAAATGTAAAAAAAAAAAAAAAAAAGGAAATAAACTCATCCATAAAGTTTAACTCTTCCTCCATTTTTTATCTCAAGTCCTAGAAAATATGAAAAAAAAAAAAAAAAAACTAAAATACCCGCGGGCCAACTCGGCTCGCCTGACCCCATTTTTTTAGCGGATTAGACAAAGTGGGTCAACTTAAGACACCGAACCAAAATCCTACGTCCGACCCGCCAAAAATGGCGGATTAAACGGATCGGCCCGACAAATCTAGCTCGTTTTGCCACCCCTAAGTGTAACCAAATGTTGATCAAGAGACCATACAAAATATCTCCAAACGAACCAGAACCATCAAGACTAACACCAACACGCCATAACATAAATAAATTAAGGGTTATGCTAACCGGTGCCCCCGGGACACTGGTTAAGAATATCAAAAGAAGAAAGTTTTAAAATAAAAATAATACTTTTTACATTTTCGAGGAATTGACTGTACAAACTCCAATGCTAAATTACTATATTTGCTTTCTTAAACAGTGCCCCGGGGGTGCCGTTTAGCATTTTCCATAAATTAAATAAAATTCAGAAGAAAGGTAAACGAAGGGAAAAGTGATAAATTATATATTTAAAAAATTACACGATTTATTAAAGAAAACACACACTTGTTTTTTTTTTTTTTTAAGTTGGACGGTGTATGACTTGACTTCTAGCTCCTTGATCCTCCAATGAATGTGTCCTGCCAACCATAAATTCGTACAAAGGGCACTTGCTTGAAGATCCAATGGTCTTTTCCTCCATTGAGTAAAAAGTTGTCTGTAAATTCCTGAGTTATAGAACTAATAGAGAGATCTTCAAGGTTCTTTAAGTGTTGAATTCCAATTGGAAACCTCTTGAGACTGTGTCCTCTCACTATGGATAGCTTTTTCAAAGAAGGCAAAGCACCTTTGTCAATAATGATGTATTCCAAGTATTTCACCACATGAAGATATAGTTCCTTCAAATCCTTAAACCATTCATTTTGAAAATGTAAGGTTTTGCCTAAATAAGCATAAAGCTGCAAACGAATGAACAACAAGTTTGGCATACTTTTGAGTAATTTCATTGAATCTTCTGTTAGGTGGGATTAGGGGTGTCAAAATGGATGGATTGGATGTATTTGGATTGGATTGCTAATGGATGAATAAAAAAAATTCATTAATCCATTAACAATCCATTAAAACTCATTCAAAATATCCAATCAAAACCATCCATTGGAGATAAAATCCAATCCAATTCATCCATTATGATATTTTAAATGGATGGATATCCATCCAATCCATCTATTAAATCACTTTTATTTTTAAATAACATATTTATTAATTAAATAGATTATTTTTATTAATAACATAAAACTCAAAAAATCGGTACCAAAAATAAAAAAATCAGCCGAAAACCCAAAAATCGGCCAAAAAACCTTAAAAAACCCGAAAAATTCATAAATCGGCCGAAAATACAAAAAATCGGCTGAAAAACCTAAAATCAGCCGAAAAACCAAAAATAGGCCGAAAACAAAAAAATTTCCGAAAAATCTAAAATCAGCCGAAAAACCGAAAATCGGCTGAAAACCCTAAAAACACCCAAAAATCCATAAATCAGACGAAAAACATAAAATCGTCCGAAAACACAAAAAATCGGTTGAAAACCTAAAATCGGCCGAAAACTCAAAAAATCAGCCGAAAAACCAAAAAATCGTCCGACAAACCTAAAATTGGCCGAAAACACAAAAAACCGGCCGAAAAACCAAAAAACGTCAGAAAATCCTAAAATTGGCCGATTTTTTTGATTTTAGGATTTTCAGGCGTTTTTTGAGTTTTCGGCCGATTTTTGGGTTTTCGGGTTTTTTTGGATTTTCGGCAGATTTTTTGATTTTTTGGCCGGTTTTTGGGCTTTCGGCCGATTTTAGAATTTTCAGGTGTTTTTCGAGTTTTCTCTGACTTTCGGTTTTTCAGCCTTTTTTTGGGTTTTCGGCCGACTTTTTAATTTTTCGGCCGATTTTAGGATTTTTTAGATTTTCAGCTGATTTTCGATTTTTCAGCAGCTTTTTTGTGTTTTCAGCCGATTTTAGGATTTTCGGCCGTTTTTTGGTTTTTCTGCTGATTTTAGGTTGTTCGGTCGATTTTTTGAATTTTGGATTTTCGGGCATTTTTTGGGTTTTTCGGCCGATTTTTGCGTTTTCGGGTGTTTTTTGGGTTTTCGGCCGATTTTTGGATTTTCGGGGTTTTTTGAGTATCCGGCCGATTTTTTGGATTTTCGCTCGATCTTAGGATCTTCAGGTGTTTTTTTGGTTTTCAACCGATTTTTTATTTTTGAATTGGTTGTTAATTTTATTTTTAAAAAACTGATTATCCATTGGATTTGAGGTTATTGTACTATATATGATTCATTGGATTTTCAAATTAAGGTGGATGGATTGGATCCATTAATTAGTAATGGATGGATTGGATGGATCCATTAGTGAATGATTTGGATGGATAACGGATAAATGGATAATTTTGACACCTAGTAATAACCGATCTATGCATATATTATATATGGGTTTGATATCTTAAAAGAAGACCTCATCAATTTGAACCAAAAAAAATTAAGAAGACCATAATAACGTGAACCAAAATTGCGTTGCATTTTGTGAGTATAGTGAAAAATCAAGTTAGTATAATCTGGAACCTAAGTTTTGATTGCACTATGATAACATTTTGGCAGAGATCAAGCTGGTGTCATGGACTGGCTCAATGCAACCATGTCTTTCTTAGGATCGACAAAATATTCCAACACAGTCACTGCCGCCGAAACTTTCAGACTGTGCAGTGAATGAAACTAAAAAATGACCATTCTTGAAAGGATGTGAACAACATATTCATTGTTGTCTAACAAATTTAACCTCAAATTTAGAGCGTATGTAAAACTAATATTGGAGATTACAAACTTGGAGATGTGCCTTATGATTGAAATAAATAGAATGAACTGCACTTTCGAAAACAACTCGATCAAACGGCATACATTTGGAACACGTCCACCAGCCTGGATTGCCATGAAGTGGGATTATTTTGGAGGTGGCAACACGGTAATGTTAGAAAGCAACAGAACTTTGCAGGTTAATTGCTTCATTTACATATTATTATTATTTTCTTTTGAGACATTAGATTAAATATAGTATATTCAAGTCTTTAAAATGGTAGTTTCATTTAAATCTTTCATATCTTTTTACAAATATTACACTTAAAATTTTCATATAAATTGTGATCATTTAAAAATATTACATTTAATTTTGCTCTTATAATTTTATCTCTTTATTTTTAATTTCACTCTCAAAATTTTAACTTCACTATTTTATCTCTCTACTAATCATTTGACAATATTTTCACTCAAATTTTCATCTTATTATTTTAAAATATCTTTTGTTCATGTCAAATAAATCTCAATCAAATATAATTTTCAAAATATATTTTGTTTATTTATTTTAAATTTTTTAATTATTTTAAATATTTTTTATATTAATATTAATTAAGAATACTGAAATTAATATTTTAAGTTGCAATAATTTTTTTTGTTGAAAAAGCCAAAATGAAATATATATTAATCAAACAAAGGAGTCCCGCCAGCACAAGACGTGCTAAAGAGACGACAAGAATCTACAAGAGTTTGCAATATACATGAAACTCAACAATCCTGAGAAGAACATAGATAAACAATTACAACAAACCTAAACAAGTAAATGGGCTCGTCCACCAGCTATGGTCATTAGAGACCAGATTGCTATTTGTTGTTTTCAACCACCAGTAAGAGTGAAGCTTAACTTTGTCCAACAACTGTGATAAGGATTGTTCCGAATTTCGAAAAAGGCGTTGGTTTCTTTCGTTCCAAATAACCCAAACACATAAGAGCCAGATGAGCTGAAGGAAGGAGCGTCGCGCTCTGAACCCGCCTGCTGAGAAAGTAAACTGCAAAAAATGGTCAGCAAGATTTTGGGAGTCCACCAACGAAAAACCAATCCAAGACCTAACTGATGTCCAAAGAGAGCCAAATGTACTACAGGAGAGAAATAAATGTTGGGCTGTCTCCACCTCACCGCAACCGGCCACGCAAGACTGAACCTCTGGAGTAATGATGCCCCGAATTGCCAAATTAGATCGAGTCGGCAATCGGTCCCTCAACAGTCTCCAAGCGAAAACAGACACCTTCATAGGAACTTGCCTGTGCCAAATAAGATCTTATGTGACATCCAACTCGTCAGGTGGATGGGACGTCAATAGCTGGTAAGCACCTCTAACTGTATAACCTCTATCAGGTTCAGGCCGCCAGAGCCACCTGTCCGGTTGATGAGTCTGCAAAAAGAAATCGTGAAGTAAAATCTGACACTCCCTCACCAGCCCCTCCTCCCAGGTCCACAACCGTCTCCGCCACACCCACGTGTATCTGAATCTCCCTCACCAGCCCCTCCTCCCAGGTCCACAACCGTCTCCGCCACACCCACGTGTCACCATCAATGCCCCACCCTAACTGAAAACACTCGGCCACCGTACTCGAATCGTTCACAGCCAGATCAAATAACCGCGGAAACCTCACACACAAAGGGATCCCATCTAACCACGGGTCAGTCCAGAAGAATGTCCCTGTCCTATCTCCCACCTTCCTCATAACACACTCCCCAAACCAACGTCCGCCTGTACCATCCTCCCCGTCCTGAATCCTCGCAATCTCCCTCCACCATGGAGACCCTCACCGCCCTCCCAGTCTCAAGCGCCCTCTCTCTACCCAATAACGAGTCGCCAACACCCTAAACCACAATCCATCATTATCCACCAGCATCCTCCAACACCATTTACCTAAAAGTGCAATATTAAACTCCCGCAACCGCCTAACCCCCAACCCTCCAAACTCCTTACGCATGCAAATAAAATTCCAGCTAATCCAAGAAGTTTTCGTAATTTCCTCACCCCCTCCCCAAAAAAAGTTAGTCAAAAGAGAATCAATAGAAGAGATAGTACCTGAGGGAGCTTTGAAGAAAGAAAGAGCAAAGACAGGCATGGCGGTCAAAACAGACTTTAGGAGAACAAGACGGCCACTGAAAGAAAGAAAGCGACTCTTCCACCCAGACAAACGTTTCCTAAAACGGTCAACACCAGTTCCCAAAAAGCCAGACGTCTCGGGTCACCACCGATAGGAAGGCCAAGATAAATGAAAGGCACCGATCCAACTTTACAATGCAGAGCTGTCGCCGCCGCGCGCAACCAAGAGTCAGCGATGTTAACCCCTACCAGCATGCTTTTGTGAAAGTTCACCTTTAAACCTGACATAGTCTCAAACAGCACAAGAACAGCCCGCATCGCACGAATATTCCCCCAACTCTTTGTTTTTAAAAGTAATGTGTCATCTGCAAACTGAAGGTGGAAAACAGAAATTGGATGTTGCGTTCCGATGCTATACCCCAAAAAGAATTGTCTCTCAACCATGGCTTTTATCAAAACATTCAAACCTTCCGCTGCTAACAAGAATAAAAAGGGAGACATCAGATCCCCTTGTCTTAAACCCCTTTTTAGAAAGAATTCCTCAGTTGGGGTACCATTGACTAAGGCTGATGCTGATGCCGTACACACACACACTCTTAAAGTATTAAATATAAATAAAATATTAATATGTGAGATAAAGTTATGAAACCCAATGTAAGTCCTTTTAAAGTTGCAACATTAAAAGATAAAATGGATGAATTGCTTTAAAATGATGTGACACTGATGGGATCCGCAAAATATCATTGTCTAAATTGTATCATTGGAGGTGCTGTTAGCAACTCTCCATGGAGTTTGTGCCATAAGGAGCTCAAAACAAATTTACTTGTACTCTGGGTGTGCATCGGGTTCCAACTCTGCTAATATCATTTTATTATAAAAAGCACATTATTAAATCAATAATAGAGATTAGCTAAATCCTAATACTTGCAATAGATACTGTATAATGGCCTTGGGATTGGGAATTGTAAAGCTAGCTAACGTTGACATGAATCGTTTAATGGTTTAATAGATTTTTTGGTTTCTGTATGTTCGTGGATTTTTAGTTTTAGTTTTTGTATCTTATTTTGTTGCAAATAAGTTCCTAAATGTATAAATTTTTTTTTTGTTTTAGTCCCTAAAATCAAAATTCGCAGGAAAATCGGAAGGAAAATCTCCACGAAAACTACAAATTTTCCTGCGGATTTTAACTTTAATGACTAAAACCAAAAAAAATTATACATTCAGAAACTTATTTACAACAAAACAAAAAGCAAGGAGTAAAACCAAAAATTCACAAACATAGAAGTACCTAAAAATCTATTAAGCACTTTGTTTAATTGCTGTCATACCAATTTGATAATTTAGTGTGAAATGTAGGTGATGTCCTGCCATCCGTGGATGGAGATTCAAGTTTTCTCCAAGTGGCATACTGCTTTCTTTCTGCATTTTCCTTTCCCAATAAATTAAAAGAAGAGTTTTCATTGTTATATGTATTTACCTACTTTGTTATACACATTGTATGCTGTGAGAGTTTTTCTTTTGAACAATTGTAAGACATCTATGAAGTCCGATACTCAAAAAATGCCGACGTATCGTGTCCGATACATACTCGATATCGATATTCTTCTGATACGTTCCGATACTCGTATTAGTAAAGTATCGGTTAAATCATTATTTTTAAATAAAAAAATAATATCTGATATATTCCGATACATCTCGATACTCGTATCGGAAAAGTATCGATTAAATTATTATTTTTAAATAAAAAAATAATACCTGATACATGTCTGATACGTCCCAATACCCGATGGTTGTTTGTATTTTTAGCACTTCTTGTGGTTTTCCTTTGTAAATATAATTTTTTATTTTTCATCAACAGAAAAACTATGGTGTCCTACTATATAACAGGTTGTTAAACATTTGTGCTTTTCCCAAAATTCTAATATAAGACTAGATATTTTCTGCTTTTAATTATTAAAATTGTTGATTTTAGTCATGTTTATATATTGTGTATTTATATATTTAATTTTAAATTTAATTTTTAAATAACGTATCGCGGAAGTATCGGATTAAGGATTTTTTAAAAATTTACGTATCGGCTTATCGGTATCGTGTCCCGTATCGGGACTTCATAGACATTAATATGTACGGTTAAATATGTTTTTAGTCCTTATAAAGTGATCATTTTTTAAGTTTAGTCCTTAATAAATTTTTGTTATATTTTGGGTTAATTGGTTTTTTTCTCCATGTAAAAAAATTCTTTAAGTTTCTTCCTTGTAAAATAATATTTTTGGTTTTCTTCCTTTGATGCAAGGAATTTGCACTTTTTAAATCGGTTGAACAGAATAATCGATTTAAAAAGTGCATCCAAGGGGTAAAGAAAAAATATATATTTTGCAAAGGAGGAAACCTAAAATTTTTTTTACAGGAAGTAAAGACCTATTAATCATTATATTTTTAGCCCATAAAAAATTATCATGCACTCAGTTTTATTTCCTACTACTAATTTAATATGTATTTTTGAATTATTTTTTCACATGTATGTTTAGAACATTATGGAAAGAGAGTATAATTCAAACTTTTTTTTAAAATAACATCAACTTGTGAGAGTTAAGTAACCATCAAATTTGGTCTCTTTAAACAAAGCATTGTTAAGCCGTCAATATAAATTAGCTAATTTCAACTTGTGCAATAAAATCTTCTCTTGGACTTATACAAAGCCTAAAATAACACACCACACATTGGATAACTGAAGGGATAACTGAAGGAATACAGAGCCAATTGGATAACTGTAGACTCTATAATAAGATAAACTAAAAGAATGACTACTAATTAAATCACACATGATCAACAACGTCTCTTGTAAGAAATATTTTATAGAAAATAAAATTGACAAATTAAATCACACAAGGCACTCAAAAAGTATTAAACAATGACTGAAGGGAAACTCAAAGTCTATGCGTTCACATCACCGTTGAACTTTATGCTCTATAAATCAAGAAGGACTAATAGCTTTTTCCTCATCAATCATCTCACTCACAATATTAGAAAATTGATATCAACAGATACATACAACAAAATGTGTGATCCATGTGCAAGTGTACTTTCCTGTGCTCGTGAAACCTTGCTTCCACTAACCCGCGATCATTTGCTTCCATTAGCTCGTAAACATTTGTTTCCACTGGCCCTTGATCATTTGCTTCCAATACTAAAGGAAGCTGTCAACATGATTAGGGGTGTCCCAAATGACGAAATTGCACACATGAAACAAGAACTTGAAACCATTGAAGAGTTCATCCATCACGCAGATAAAATGGCTGATGCTGAAGGAGCCAACCCAATTGATGGAACTAGAGAAAAGATCAACCAGCTGATAGAAGCATCTTTTCGCATACAAGATGTCATTGATGAATACATCATCCGTGAAGAGCAACAACTTCCAGATCCTGGATGTGTTGATGGTGCTTCTGACTATGTCAAAACTAAGATGCTCCGTCTCCAAATAGCCCACGATATTCAGAACATCAAATCCCGAATTAGTGAAATAAAAGATACAAGCTCTATGAAGGATCTTGAAGGATCAAGCAGTTCTGCAACAAACCCGAATGCCATATCATTGCAGAACCTTCGAAAGGCTCCTATTTACATGAGGGAAGCTGATGTTGTTGGCTTTGAAAAGCCAAGAAACAAATTGATTGATTGGCTGGTAAAGGGAGAAGATGAGCTCACAGTCGTCTCCGTGGTAGCAATGGGAGGGCAAGGAAAAACCACTCTTGCCAGAAGAGTTTTTGAAAGCAAAGAGATCGTGGGACACTTTGAATGTTGTGTATGGATCACAGTGTCACAATCATACAATATAGAAGAGTTGCTGAGAGGCATGTTGAAGGAGCTTTGCGAAAATCCTCCTCAAATGATTCATGAAATGAATAAAGAGTCATTAGTGGATGAAGTGAGAAACTACTTGCAGGAGAAAAGGTACATTGTAGTTTTTGATGATGTATGGAACTCACCTTTTTGGTCTGATATTAAATTTGCTTTGATTGATAAACAAAAAGGTTGTAGGATATTAATCACCACTAGGTACATCGATGTTGCCACTTCTTGTAGGGAATCTTCTTTAATTCAAATTCATGAATTGAAAGATTTAGATGATGAACAATCTTTAAAATTGTTCAATAAGAAATAGAAATTGAAGGAAGTTTTATGACTTGAAGGAAGTTTGTCCGCATAATCTTAGGGATATATCTTCCAAAATTGTTAAAAAATGTGGTGGATTACCACTAGCGATTGTAGTCACTGGTGGTCTTTTATGCAGAAATAGAAATAAAATTGAATGGTATAAGTTTAATGAAAATATCAAGACAAAGTGGACAAAAGATTCTGTGATAAACAAAATTTTAGTTCTTAGTTACCATGATTTGTCTTACAATCTCAAGCCATGTCTGTTATATTTTGGAATATATCCTGAAGACCGCAGAGTTAATTCCAAGAAACTAATTCGGCAATGGATAGCTGAAGGGTTCGTAAAGGAGGAAGAGGGAATGACTTTGGAAGAGGTTGCAGAAGGATATTTAACTGAGTTGATACATAGAAATTTGGTGCAAGTAGTTTCAGTTAGTATTGATGGAAGAGCAAAATATTGTCGCGTTCATGATTTAGTGCATGCGATGATCCTTGAAAAATTTAAGAATTTAAGTTTTTCCAAGAATATCAATGATGATGGCCAATCAACTTTAACTGAAATAACTCGATGCCTGACAGTGACAACTAATTCAGATAATTTAATGGAAAGTATTAATAGCTCACATGTTCGATCACTATTTTATATTAATGCTAACTTATCTGAATCATCCGTAAGGAAAATCCCTACAATATACAAGTTGTTGAAGGTGCTTGTCCTTGAGGATGATGAAAGGCTTGATTTTCCTGAAGATTTTGGAAGTTTGATCTACTTGAAGTATTTGGAATTGGGTGATGTACGTCAAGCAAATTATTATCATTTTCCAAAATCCATTGGCATGCTCGAGAACCTAGAGACCTTGGATTTAGTATTGACAGATTTCTTTAAAATGCCGAAGGAGATTTGCAAGCTTAGAAAGCTTCGCCATTTAACAGGCTCCAATATTTCTTTGATTGAATTGAAGGATGATCTTGGAGGTTTGATATCCTTACAAACTCTACGTGGGGTGTTTTTAGATGAAGATGAAGATGAGTATGATGATACAGTGATAGATCTAATACAAGAGCTAGGAAAGCTAAAACAGCTTAGTGAATTGGTCTTGAAAGGTGTTAAGACTAGATATATGAGTGCTCTATCTTTCTCAATCAATGAAATGCAACTGCTACAGAAACTGTCTATTGAACAAAGTTATAGAAACAATGTCATTTATATGCATTTGAATTCACCCCCACCTATGCTTCAACATCTTCAACTTATCGGGACATTAGAGAAGTTGCCTGAGTGGATTCCAAAACTTGAAAATCTTGTTACGTTGAAACTTAAAGAATCCGATATACAGGATGATATAATGGAACTACTCAAAAGCATGCCAAACTTGTTGACCCTCTCTCTTAGAAATGAGGCTTTTTCTGCGGAAACGTTACATTTTCAAGATGGATGGTTTATGAATTTGAAGCAACTAATTATGACAAATAACTTGGTGTTTCGCATCCTTATTGATGAAGGCGCATTGCCTTCTCTAGAAACTCTCGAATTGGACATCCCCACACTCGAGAGGATACCAAAGGACATTCAACGCTTAAAGAAGCTTAAAGATCTCCGGACTCCATCCTACATGCATTGAAAAATTAAAGGTGTTTTTTCTTACAGAATACAATAATTATGTAATTTTTTATAAAAGTTTTCCACTTTTGCCTGTTGGAATATTTTATTATATTATAATAGTATTATGTGGGCGAATATCTTTATTAATTATATTAGCTATTTATCGATTAGGGGCCTTAATTGATTAGTGATTAAATTAAGTAAAAAGGCTAATTCGATTTCTATTTCGGTAATTATTTAATTAATTGATATGAGCTCAATATGAGTGGATGTCGGGATGATCCATTAAGGAATAATGGGAACCTTAATGGGTCATCACACTATATATAGGCTATGGTCCCCAATATACCGGACACACAGCAAATAATCTCTTCTCCCCATCTGAAGAGAATTCAGGGCATAAGGAATCCGGTTGAGGAAGAACCACAAGCCAACGGATATTCGTTGTCTGTCTTTCTTTACGTTTCAGGATTGCTAACGGAGAGACGGTTTGTTCATATTCATCTATCGAGGTATTCCTAAAATCCTATGATCTTAATAAATCAACATGATGTAGATCCAGTTTACATATACATGCTCATATAGTTTTGACTTCCGCACTAAAGTATGATTATAGATTTAATCTTTATAATATAGAGCATGTCTTTTAGTAATTAAGTTTAAATTAATTCCAACAAGTGGTATCAGAGCTCTTCATGTATGATTTATTGAGATTGATTTATGATAATTTATTTTATGGTATGTTTATCAACCAATTCAAGTTATAGAAATATAGCGTACGTGAAAGTGCTATATTGGTTTCAAGCTTTGCAAAATTAAAACTTCAAGTATGCGTTTAATGTTATGATTCACTGGTTTTTTTTTTTTTTTTTTTTTTGGATATTGTCATGATCATGAATCATTTTTTGCGCATGTGACTGTAGATATATATTGCGGTCACAGTATGTGTACCATATTCAGTTTTAGATCCTTTTATATGGTTGATTTATAAAGAAATAATTTTATAAAAGTAATTTTCATTCATTCAAATATTTGATGATCTTAATTTATGGTATTGATTAAGATCAATTACGGGAATGTTTGGAAAATAAAGTTCCAGTGATTTTCGGCTAATTTGTTTTTTAAGTTAAATATTTAGTTTGACTTGTTTATAAAGTTTGGTATGCTTTTGTATCTATCTGGAAAATGCTATTAGCAACTAAAGATTTGGATCTTGATTTATTTGTTAATGTTTCGGTTTATTTTTTGTGTTCAAATCAAATTTTTAGTTTTACTTATTCATAAAGATTAGTTTCTAAAATAAGGATTTTGATTTGATGATTCAGTTTTCAAATCAAATTTTTATTTGACTTTAGTTATAAAGTTTGTTGCTTAAAATAAGGATTTATACTTGATTTGAAATTATAGATTGATTCACATTAATTTTGTATTTAAAGTTTACTTTGAAAAATAAGGTATATAAAGATTTTGTATATATATATATAGTTATTATATATATTTTTGTAGAAGGTCAATTGCAGTTAAATAGCAATTAATAATGATTCTCAAAATATTTTGATCTATTTTTTTTTTTTTTGGGATTGAAAGGGGCTTAAAAACCCAAAAGAAATTACACAATTATAATCCTGGAAGTAGAGACTTCCATTTCATCATCATGAACTAGAGACTGCACTTCTCTAGGAGGTAAATCAAACACAGTACATCCATTGCCAACAATAATTATAGTTTTGGTATGTACAAAATTAAAGTTTTGATTCTTTAAATTTTAGGAAAATATAAATTCTATAATTATTTGTTTAATTAAAGATATATAAAGTTTTGATTTCCTTCTATTTTGGAAAATACGGTTATAGAATTTTATTATTTATTTAAAGAATCATTCGGTATATGTGAATCAATTGTGGCATAAATGTACTTTGGTATATATAAAGATTTAATTCTATTTAAAATTAAATATTTGGTTTGTAGCATGACTATGATGTTTGAATTTATTGTTATTAAGTTTCTACAATAATTTCTTTTGTCATGCTCTTCGGTTATATTTCATGTCAATTCTAGTTTGGTGGTGAGAATTTGTTCTCACATTAAGGGATGTCAATTAATCATATGATTACGAAGGGACATTATAAAGGAATATGGCCTACATTTGGAGGGTAGTGCCTTGTAAATTTAAGACTTTTTCCATTTGATTTAATAAATTGTCAGGTGATTTTGATTGAGTTGGTTGAAACAACAAGTTGCCAAAGTAACCTCTGTTGTCTAGATTTAATTCAATTGAAATCACAAGAAGGGTGTATAAAATCATTCATGCAAGCTATTTGGGTCTGTCAAAAGGTAGACACAGTTTGACTGAATAATTATATACATATACATTCGACTTATTAAATTGTCTAGTAATGACGATCGAGTTGATTGAAACAACATGTTGCCCAAGTAACCTCTGTTGCATAAATTTGATTCAATTGAACTTACAAAAGGATGTAGTGTGAAATTATCCATGTGAGTTGTCGTCGGCCCCAAGGAAGGCACAACTTGACCGGATAATTGCATACTTGTGATGATAAACGTGTGGTGATTATAAAGTTATTTACCATGTGAATAATAGGATGCGCAAACGTGACTATTATTTAACATGACTTATCACCAATGTTTGATCATTGTATTGAGAGTATCGCTTGCAGTTAATTCTTACAATCCAAAGATTGAGGATTAATGGTGCGCTTGGTATCTTGTTAGTCTTTTAATTTACAAATATGGTTTTACATGTCTCTATAATAACTTATTGACATGTATAATAAAGTCGTGTTATTGTGAATCCATGTAAGTATTTAGTGGATTACATTTGCACATATAATGGTAAACATGTGACAATATGAGGACTATTGTTTATCAATATTAATTGTCAGTGTTTGATCATTGTAACAAAATATCACTAGCAATTGATGTTAATTTTAGGGGCTTACATTGATGATGCGCTAGATATTTTGATTGGTATTTTTTCGGTTCTCTATAAACAAATATAGTTTATGTATCTGCAAAATCGTGTTAGAATTTTAATTCCTAAAATTCTAACTCTCGGGAATATAAGAACATTACGTTCTTGGATCTAGACCTTTGATAAGGATGGAGGAACTCAAATCTCTCACAATTAGTAAATTTAAAGTGAGAATCAAGTTTATAAAGTGAGTATACTCCTAATCACAAAGGTCGTGTGATCATAAAGTTTTAATTTCCAGGGACATTAGAGGTGTTATTTCGGATGACATAATTTTTGTCATGTTTTTATTTGCTTAAACTAAAGTGCTTCTAAAGCAATAAGGCGAAACACAAGCTCTCATTAGAGAGATGACATTTCATTAAGATAGTTAAGCAAATAAAATACCAGGAGCATATCATGTAATTATTTAATCTTGCTAAAGAGTTGTGGTTTCGACAATTAGGTGACTTTGTCGAAAATTTAGGCTTTAATGTTCTCTTTGCACAATTAGTCGTAACCAATAAAGTTAGAAATGATTCTTTAATAGGATCATTTCATAAAGTGTGCAATGAAGAAAATGATGGAGCAAGAGAAAATAAAAGACTGCTCATTAGGTAAATACCTCAAATGATAAGGGCAAATAAAGAACAATAAGAAAATGAATCTAGACCGACAAATATCCAATGATGTTGAAAGACACATCAATCTAGAGGGGAAATAAGTCGGTTAAGATTAATGATTTTTCATCTATTTGTTAGATTGTTGTTACTAATAATGTTTATATTTAAAAGACAATTTGGTGAATCATTATTTGAATTAAGTTTTTGCTTTAATGTTATAAATTCTTTATTATTATTTTTAAAATGAGGGATTCAATTTGTCTTTTAAATTTAAATATCGGTATAGTCAATTCAGTTATGACTTGTGACAATCTTGAATTGTTGAAAATTTTGAGAAATATAAACTTTGGTCCCAAGCTAATGAACATTTTGAGACATGAACTGCAAAGTCTCTTGAAGATATTGAGTTTGGGGGAGAGATATGGTAAATGGACAAAATTGAGTGAGGAAGAATTGGTTTTAAACCAATTCATAAAGTTGCTATTTATATAGTAAATTTAGAACCTCATAAGGATATTAGTGTTCTTCCTCTCAATTAAGTTAAGAAATTGATTCATAAATATCAAATTCAATACTTTCAAGAATTGGGGCGTCAAGTGTCATAAAGTATTGACTGAAAAGAGAAATCATATTTGATTTGAGTTTAAAAACTCCATTAGGACAGTCAAGACACTTGTCATTTATTATAATTTTTGAAGTTTCATAAGATGGATATCAAGATAATATTTCTTAATGGTGACATTAAGAAAAACAATAAGGTGCAATTAGAGAAAACTTTATGTCAAAAGACACGAAGTATATGGTTTGCAAACAGATGAAATCCATTTATGAGTTAAGGAAGTTGTCTCATTAATGATACCACAAAATTCTCGTTAGGTAAATTGTCTCATTTGGTTTTGAGATGTATATTATGGAGAGTTGTGGGTTATACAGGTTCAGTGGGAGTATGTTTATATTCTTAGTTTAATGTGTCGATTTTACTTTATTAAGTTAACAGTGATATATCATCGTTGTGCAAAACCAAGAAATAACTAACAAAAGTTTAGTGACGAAAGTTCTTGCACACATCTCTTTTGTATTAGAAAATTTGATACTTAGAGATTATTCTCTTTGTATCATCCGGTTATCACAAAAGAGCTGTATCAATAAAGTTGAAAGTAAATTCGACATGAAAGTCAATGAACTAAAAGATTATTATAATCATAAAGGAGACTATTTAAAAGTCTCAATAATTGCCCAAAAGAAAATATGGAAATTTAGAAAATAAAATGTTTTTCTATATGCTTCAGCTTTGAAAAACTTATGTACGATCTTAATTATATGCATCCGGAAATAGCGTATATAATAAGATCATTTGGCAGATACTTAAACATTTCAAAATTTGAATTGTTAAAATGAAGCAACCATAAGGATTGTTATAGAGAGCAAAATAATTTGTGTTCAGATATCGAAGATCTAATAATTTGGAGATCATCTGTATGTTAGACTCCGATCATTATGGATGTCGATATATAATGGACATCATAACTCAAGAAATGATTGTAAGTATCTATGTCACTTGGTTGCGTAAAGTAAAAGATTTTTGAAAGACAACTCAAGTTATATTGTGACATAGATTAGTCAGGTAATGCTTCAACAACTGTTTTATAAAGTTTTTTTTTTATTAATAAGTTGTTGAAGGATAGAACATATAGAGATAAATTTTATGCTATCTGACTCACTAATCGAAGACTTGACACCTAAGGTCTTTCATCTGGTTTTTGTCACTAAGGATGTCTTGGATTAGTGGGAGTTTCTCTTCAGTTATTATTTCACTTTAGTGTTGATACAGATGCATATTTTGTTAAAGTTTTCTGCAGAAATAAAGTTTGAGGTTATTATAATAACTAATTCTATATCATTTATGCAAATATTAAATTTGCAAACTTCATGTTGATCTCACTAAGGACTTCAGTTGGACCAGTTGGAAATAGGCATGATATAAAGATCACATTGTATGAAATTTCCATGCTACTCATCCATATCGATCTATGTCGTTAAGTACATTGATGTGGTGGTCGTCGAAGGTTCCGTCACGTTATATGTTAGTGACGATAGCCGCGCGGTCCCATTATTGGTGTATGAGATGGACCAGATTGTAAAGTTGAAATCTAAAGATAAATAGCATTCAGATGCGCACCTAAAGAATAACGATATATTGCCCAAGTGGGAGATTGTTGGAATATTTTATTATATTCCAATAGTATTATGTGGGCGAATATCTTTATTAATTATATTAGCTATTTATCGATTAGGGGCCTTAATTGATTAGTGATTAAATTAAGTAAACAGGCTAATTCGATTTCTATTTCGGTAATTATTTAATTACTTGATATGGGCTCAATATGAGTGGATGTCGGGATGATCCATTATTGGTGTATGAGATGGACCAGATTGTAAAGTTGAAATCTAAAGATAAATAGCATTCAGATGCGCACCTAAAGAATAACGATATATTGCCCAAGTGGGAGATTGTTGGAATATTTTATTATATTCCAATAGTATTATGTGGGCGAATATCTTTATTAATTATATTAGCTATTTATCGATTAGGGGCCTTAATTGATTAGTGATTAAATTAAGTAAAAAGGCTAATTCGATTTCTATTTCGGTAATTATTTAATTAATTGATATGGGCTCAATATGAGTGGATGTCGGGATGATCCATTAAGGAATAATGGGAACCCTAATGGGTCATCACACTATATATAGGCTATGGTCCCCAATATACCGGACACACAGCAAATAATCTCTTCTCCCCATCTGAAGAGAATTCAGGGCATAAGGAATCCGGTTAAGGAAGAACCACAAGCCAACGGATATTCGTTGTCCGTCTTTCTTTACGTTTCAGGATTGCTAACGGAGAGACGGTTATTCATCTATCGAGGTATTCATAAAATCCTATGATCTTAATAAATCAACATGATGTAGATCCAGTTTATATATACATGCTCATATAGTTTTGGCTTCCGCACTAAAGTATGATTATAGATTTAATCTTTATAATGTAGAGCATGTCTTTTAGTAATTAAGTTTAAATTAATTCCAACATTGCCTCCTTCTCTTATGATTATTTTTTTAGCTATTGTCTTTTCAATCCTTATTATAATCGGTGGCATGTTGTCTATTGATAATTTGTAGGTGATGACTGGCTTCGGGAAGTGCGATCGAAAACTAGTGAACTTGGTAGAATAACTTGTCTAGATTTAGAATAATTTCAATTGCAATATGCTAAGTTTATATTTGTAAAGATTTTGTTGATTTGATTGTTTATGTTTGAGTTTATGTCACATCTCTGCACTCTTTTTTCTTTTATTAAGGTTTTTAATGAGGCAGAGAGATTCACGCACCTTGAGTTTTGGTCTAATCCCCTCAAGATTCATTTGTATTCTTCTTGTTTTTTTTTAAGTTTACTTGGTATGTTTGGTTCTAAGACGGTGATAATTAATTATGAATATGATTTGGTTTTGTAAAATTAATTTTAGTTAAAAATGAATTTGAAGTCAAGTGATTTATTTATGTTTGGATACCTTCACAATCGAAGTGATTTATTTATTTATATAACAATTGTTGTTTGAATATTTTGTATCAAAATTGCTTTTGGGCGTATAAATGACCAAAATGAATTTTAACATACATGAATGTGTAATAATCGATCTATGCATATATTATATATGGGTTTGATATATTAAAAGAAGACCTCATCAATTTGAACCAAAAAAAATTAAGAAGACCATAATAACGTGAACCAAAATTGCGTTGCATTTTGTGAGTATAGTGAAAAATCAAGTTAGTATAATCTGGAACCTAAGTTTTGATTGAACTAGGATAACATTTTGGCAGAGATCGAGCTGATGTCATGGACTGGCTCAATGCAACCATGTCTTCTTATGATCGACAAAATATTCCAACATAGTCACTGCCGCGGAAACTTTCAGATTGTGCAGTGAAACTAAAAGTCAATGGAGTTCATGCTATATACATCTCGAAGGACTAACAGCATTTTCCTCATCGCATATTAGCAAATTAAAATCAAAGATACAACAAAACGTGTGACACTGTACTTTCATGCACTTGTGAATCGTGATCATTTGCTTCCTTCCACTCTTAAAGGAAGCAGCCGATTCCTTTCACTAGACTTGATATTGCTTCAAAAACCCTATTCCTTTCACTGTTGTGGCTGCAGAAAAAATGAATCACGATTTTTATAACATGCACCCGCGCCGGGTGCAGAGCCCACGACACCGGGCGCAGACACCAGAATGCCCAGACCACCAAAAAAATCGAACCTGCGCCGGGCGCGGCATGCTTGGAGCCGGGCGCCACTGGCAGTAACCAAAACCATTTCCTGCATCATGCAATTTCAAGGCAATCTTCAAAAATCTCCACCTTGACTTTAAATTCATGGTGATGTCGACTTCCCATCAACCATCATGCTCTCTCCACTTGTTTTCACCACACCTTCTTCGAACCCCGATGTGTACCGCTTGGTTCTCTGGAAGAAATTGCTTACCTCTCAACTTGACCTTGAAATTTTAGGTAAGTTACACAAGCCGCAACATTAAACTCTCCTTGTATCCAACTACCTCCAATAGTCCTGCAAGTTACCAAGTCTAATTGTCACCAACTTTCAATTGTCTCCCTGACGATTTTTCCAAGTTTTGCACTTCTTCAGACACAATTGAAACACCAACCACAAGGTCTCCATAGTCATAACACTTTGGTGCAACATTACCACTTACTTCCCTATCTCTCATTAGATAGTCAAGAGCTATTATTAATTGTTTGTCTTCCTCTAGTCCTGCTAGTAACAAACTCCATCTCAAACCGAGATTTCTCCACCAAAGTCTCAAACCGGTATATCCACTATGTCTTCCACCTTGTAACACAAAACTATTCAACTATTCCGAAATACACTTCAAGCCATTGTTAGTTTCCAACACTTTCCGTTTAGTTCTACCACCTAGTAAACCTCGTTTCACTAGTCCAACTAAAACTCATGTCACTAACAAACTCCACCCGAAGCTTCACAACTTAACCACATGAGAATCACCATTAGTAACAAAATGCATAACCACATTTAAAGTTTTAGAACATACCTCACATAGTGTAAGAGAAACCACACGATTGTCAAATATCGTAAGACAAACCGAAAACCATACCTCAAACCTTTCAAGCTTTCCCGTCCTCAAAGTGAACAACTCCACCTTCAACTAGATCTATGATTTTCATGGCATTACTTCTTCAAACACATGTGATAAGAACATATAAAAGTCCATGACTCAAAGCTCCACCGATTCCCAACTTCCAGTAGTACCTTCACATCCTCACAAACATAAAGTTGTTGTTCCATAAGTAACCCGAGTATTTTTCCACCGCCTCTCCAGGCCGTAATCGAGTATTTTTACCACCGCCTCTCCAGGCTGAACAACCTTCTATGGTTCCCAGCATGTGACTATGAGTGCTCCTGCACTCTCATAGCCTTCCTCAAGGTATTCATCACTTACTGCAACCTGAGCAGATGAACTACCACCGCCCCCTCTTCTAGGACAGTCCTTCTTGAAGTGACCCGTTTCCTGACAATGGTAACATTTGAACTTGCAACCACCATCACCACTTGGCTTAGACTTGGACCAATTTTTCTTCCCTTTCCGTTTGCCTTCGTTCTCGCTTCTACCCCTCATCACATTCAATCCTTCTCCACTATCATCAACCCTCAAGTCTCTCAACTTAGACAACTCCTTAGTTCTCAAAGCCGATTGAACTTCATCAAAGGTAATAGTACATTCCTTACCAATTAACATCCTTGAGATTCTCAAGTGAGTTGGGAAAAAAACACAACAAATGAAAGGCCTTGTCCTCGTCTTCCAAAAGCACATCAACATTCGCCAAATCATCAACAATCTTATTGAACTCCGTAAGTTGCTCCATCATGAACTTGTTGTCAACCATACGAAAGAAGTATAGTTGTTGCTTCAATAACAGTTTATGTGCCAGGAACTTTGTCATATACAATGAGTTATGTTTGGTCAACATCTCTAAAGCACTCTTCTCCTTAGCTACCTCTCTCAAAACCTTATCACCAAGAAACAAAATGATAGCACTCAAAGCCTTCTCATCCATCTCGGTCTTCTTCGCATCCGAGAGAGTAGCCGACATCCATGTCACACCCTTTAAAGTTTCCACACACTTTTGTTGAGTTAAAATTGTTTTCATCTTCACCTTCCACAATCCAAAGTCGTTATTCCCGGTGAACTTCTCAATTTCCCATTTTGAACCCATGGTGTTTAATTGTTTAAACCCTTTATCCCACGATGGACGTCAATTGTTGTGAATCCGAAGAAACCACACCAATAATACTTAACAGGTGTGAGGCAAAACAATTAAGCAACCAACAACAATAATAGAACCAAACAATAATAATCAACCAAAAGCTAAACTACCAAAAACAATAAAGAACACAATTGAATTTATTCACATTTCTCTCTCTATCACTGAAAGTCTGAAACACACATACGAGAAGCAAGGTTCAAACCGTCTAGCTATATATAAGCAGCACATCCGTGTGGGACATTTTCGTTCGTGTGATATTTTGGTGCATCTACTAATATATGTATCAACACCTATAATTTTATATAAATATAGAGGTACCAAGTAATTTCCATTTTATATAAATATGTCTTCTACTATGTTAAATTCCAATTGTATCAAATTATATTTTTACAGAACAAACTGTATTATTAAAAATTTAAAACCTTATATAACATTTTTTAATTAATCAAATATATTATTTATTCCAAATTTTACTAACAAGAACAAGGGGGCGTCTATAACAAATTTGTGCGATACCACATGTACTTTGCTTAGTTATTATTAAAATAACATCAACTTGTGAGAGTAAGTGTAGAAGTAAGCATCAAATTTGGTCTCTTTAAACAAAGCAGTGTTAAGTCATTAATTAATATAATTAGTTAGCTAATTTCAACTTATGCAATAGATATTAAAATCTTTTCTTGGATTTTACGAAGCCTATAACACACCACACATTAGCACATTATTGAGGAGCCAATTGGACATTATAAACTAACTTTTGACTCTAATAAACTAAAAGGAATGACTAAGAAGTTATACAGCTAAGAGCTACAGTGACATATATTATTATTATTATTATTACATCTAATTATCACTAATTAAATTACACATGATCAAACAACTTGCTCTTGTATATCAAAATTTTTGAGAAAATAAAAATGACAAATTAAATAAGACAAGGCACTGATCAAAAAGTATTAAAGAATGACTAAGAGGGAAACTCAAGTCTATGCGTTCACAGCACCGTTGAAGTTTATGCTCTATAAATCAATCATATAGGACTAATAGCTTTTTCCTCATCAATCATCTCACTCACAATATTAGCAAATTCAAAGCAAAATATATATACATACATACATACATCAAAATGTGTGATCCGTGTGCAAGTGTACTTTCATGTGCTCGTGAAACCTTGCTTCCACTAGCCCGTGATCATTTGCTTCCATTTGCTCGTAAACATCTGTTTTCACTAGCCCTTGATCATTTGCTTCCTATACTAAAGGAATCTGTCAACATGATTAGGGGTGTCCCAAATGATGAAATTGCACAAATGAAACATGAACTTGAAACCATTGAAGAGTTCATCCATCAAGCAGATAAAATGGTTGATGCTGAAGGAGCCAACCCAAGTGATGGAATCAGAGAAAAGATCAACCAGCTGATAGAAGCATCTTTTCGCATACAAGATCTCATTGATGACTATATCATCCGTGAGGAGCAAGAGCTTCCAGATCCTGGATGTGCTGCTGGTGCTTCTGACTATGTCAAAACTAAGATGCTCCGTCTCCAAATAGCCCATGATATTCATAGCATCAAATCCCGAATTGATGAAATGAAAGATACAAGTTCTGAAAAGGATCATGTAGGATCAAGCAGTTCTGCAACAAACCCGAAAGCCACATCATTGCAGAACCTTCAATGGGCTCCATTTAACATGGTTGAAACAGATGTTGTAGGCTTTGAAAAGCCAAGAAACAAATTGGTTGATTGGCTGGTAACGGGTAGAAAAGATCTCACGGTCGTCTCTGTGGTAGCAATGGGAGGACAGGGAAAAACAACTCTAGCCAAAAGAGTTTTTGACAGCAACGAAGTCGTTAAACACTTTGATTGTCATATATGGATCACAGTGTCAAAATCAAACAATTTAGAAGTGCTGAGAGGCATGTTAAAGGAGCTCTGCAAACAACAAAAAGTCAATCCTCCTCAAAGTATTGAAAAAATGACTCGAGAGTCATTAATCAGTGAAGTGAAAAACTACTTGCAGGAGAAAAGGTACGTTGTAGTCTTTGATGATGTATGGGACTCAGATTTTTGGGATTATATTCAATTGGCTATGATTGATGGACAAAAGGGTCGTAGAATATTAATCACAACAAGGTATCTGGAAGTTGCCATTGCTTGTAGGACATCTTCTTTTGTTGAAATTCATGAATTGGAATGTTTACCTTATCAACAATCTTTGGAATTATTTAATAAGAAGGCATTCCATGATTTGAACGGATTTTGTCCGAAAGATCTAGTTGATATTTCTACTAAAATTATTCAAAAATGCTCTGGATTACCACTAGCAATTGTAGTCATAGGTGGTCTTTTATCACGTAGAAATAGAGTTTTATCTGAATGGAATAGGTTTAATACAAATTTAAATTTAGAGTTAAAAAAAAATTCCATGATAAAAATAATTTTAGGTCATAGTTACCATGATTTGCCTTACAACCTCAAGTCATGTCTTTTGTACTTTGGATTATATCCAGAAAACTGTATAGTTCCTTCAAATAAATTAATTAATCAATGGATGGCTGAAGGGTTTGTGAAAGAAGATGCGGGAATGACGTTGGAAGAGGTTGCGGAAGGATATTTAACAGAGTTGATCAGTAGAAGTTTGGTTCAAGCAGTTTCAATTAGTATTGATGGAAGAGTAGAGGCTGGTCGTGTCCATGACCTAGTGCATGCAATGATCCTTGAAAAATGTGAGGATTTAAGTTTTTGCAATAATATTTTTGTGGACAAACAATCATCTTTAACAGGAATGGTTCGACGCGTATCAATAGCAACCTGTTCTGATGATTCAATGGAACGTGTCGAAAATGAAAACTCACAGGTCCAATCATTGCTTGTTTACGGATATAGGACATTACCTAAATCCCTTTTGAAGAGAATCGCTACAAAATACAAGCGGTTGAAGGTGCTTAATTTGGAATTAGATCATTTGTACGAATTTCCTAATGATTTGGGAAGTTTGAGCCGCTTGAAGTATTTGAGGCTCAGCATGTTTTCACAAATAAAGAAGTCAGTTCCAAAATCCATTGGCATGCTGAGCAACTTAGAGACCTTGGATGTGGAAGATGGAATGCGCATTGTTTTGCCAAAGGAGATTTGCAAGCTTAGAAAGCTACGCCATTTATTTGGCTCCAATACGACTTTGCCTCAATTTAAGGGTGGTATTGGAGGCATGACAGCTCTACAAACTCTAAGTGATTTTCGTATGGATAACTCTGGAGATGAAAATGATAATAGAGAGCTAATAGAACAGCTAGGAAAGCTAAAACAACTAAGGAAATTGGGCTTGTACAGTGTCCAGAGTAAATATATTAGTGCCATGTTTTCTTCAATCAATGAGATGCAACTACTTGAGGAATTATCTATTTCCGGATTTCAAGTTTCCTCATCTGATTCAACTGGCATGGATTTGAATTCACCCCCACCTATGCTGAGAATAGTTACACTTGATGTGAATTTAGAGAAGTTTCCAGAGTGGATTTCAAAACTTCAAAATCTTGTTAAGCTGAGAGTGAATCTTAGGTATTCGCAATTGGTTTATGTAATGAAATTACTCAAAGGTATGCCAACCTTGTTGTCACTCGAAATTGGCCCCTCCTCAAGTTCTTCTAAAGAAACAATAGAAAGGTTATTACATTTTCAAGATGGATGGTTTAAGAATTTGACGGAACTAATTGTTAACGAATTTGATGCCTTGAACTGCATCCTTATTGACAAAAGTGCGTTGGGTTCTCTAAAAAGGCTTCGCTTATACAGGCTCAAAATCAAGACGTTACCAATCGGCATTGAACACTTAGAAAAGCTTGAATCTCTAGTTCTTGAACAAATGAGTTCGGATTTTAAGCAGAGCCTTATTCCCAATGACGGAAAAGAGCATTGGATCTTCAACCAAGTGCCCTTTGTAGACATTTGTTGATAAAAAAAGGTATGTCCTTAGAAATGCACATGTTTTTTGTACTGCGTATAATTTGAAAACAACAATAATTATTGTGGCAATATTTACTGTTTAGTCATCAAAATACAAACATTAGTTAATTTTTTTAAATAATTTCTTGAATTTTGCCTCCTTTTATTATTCTTATGAATACATTTTTATTTTTATTTTACATATATCACTCATTTTTTCCCCAATTCTTATATATATTGACATTTTTCTTTAATGTAATTTTATTATTATTTCAAAATATTCATTGATAAATTGGTGTTAACCGCAGGTGATGGCCGTACATCGCTGGATGGAGATTGAAATTTCACCAAGTGGATTTTTATATCACTGCCATTGTTTCTTTCTGTTCCGCTCAATAATTAAAGCATTGTTTTTATTTTTTAATTCGAAAAAATTGAGTTGTTTGTGATATGTAACATATGTTTTGAGAGCTTTGCTATGAATAATTGTAAGACATTAATATATTGTGAGAGATTTGCCTCTCATGAATTAGTGTGCTTGCATCTTTTTGCATTTTGATTGTTGTTTTTACATAAAATTGGGAGTTGCACCTCCTTTTCCTTGTATTTTTTTTTTTTTTTTATGGCCGGTCATTTAACTTTGTCATTCCATTTTTTTATGGTCAAAAAAATTACTATTATTTTTTTTTACTAAATCAAAGTTAATTCATATTATTAATTAAATAGTACTCGATATAAACAGTGTAGTTTTTATGAGATTGACCGGATCATAAAGTTAAAATAACTTGTGCATAATTAAGATGTGCAGGTGCAACATGTTGAACAAAATGTGTCAGACATCTTGATATACTGAGTAAAGAACATGTTCAAGCAACATGTTGAAACAAAATGTCCTAGACATTTGTGTAGGACATCTTAGCCCAGAACAGCTCAATAAAGATTTAAACGTATCTAATACGTGTGTATCTCTCCAATTTTGTTACAAGCACGAATCTTCAAATGACAGTTGTTTAAAGGTCAGATAATAAAGTTTGTTATCAAGCTTATGTGTTAGATATGATTGTGAATCATAACTAACTTTGACAAAGTTCAAATTGAATCTTTTTCTTGTGGAGTTTGTACCGTATATATATATATATATATATATATATATATATATATATATATATATATATATATATATATATATATAGTTTTCCGACTTCAATAAAAATATATTTGTTAACTTTTTTTATAAAAATATATTTGTTAATTAATTGATAACTACTAAACCTCTTTTTTTAGTTGTGGTTAGTTATTAAGAAAGAAAAGAAAACTAAAAATAAACTTTTGTGTGGAAGTTATTTTCAACAAATACAAATATTTGAATAAAGTGAAGGGTAAAAGTGACAATAAAAAAATCTAAACCGAAAGGGATATTCATTTTATATATTGGTATAGATTATTAAAATGTTTATTTTAAAATACTATTTAAGAAATTTGGTTTAATATTCTACGATGAATTTGGAGATAACCGTAGCATGACATATGTTTAAGAATGTTACGGGATTGAGCGAGGTGAAGAGTATTCATTCGCTTTCCGTTCTACACTATTATGAGATTCTTTCTCTCGTCTTCATCCCTGAGATTATATAGGAACTCTATAAATATAAAATAATTATAAACTCTATTATATTTCAAATAAATACATGTCAATCTATTTTGACTGTTGATTCTATTTTCAAATGAAAATATGTTCTGCTTTTTCATGTGGTTGGAGATTATTTGGGAGCATGGTTTTCCATAAAATTAAAATATACCATGTGTAACTGTCCGAGCCTCTTCTCTTATATAGTAGTCAACTTGACATTGTACCTCACGATCTTCTATACTCCTCTCTCTGTAGATTTTTTGGCTTACGTGGGAATCAAATCATGTTTCTTGGAATTCAAGTACATATTCAATTCATTCTCCCATGTACTCACATTCATAAATTAACATCCTTAAAAAAGCATGAACGAAGGCGTGCCTTGATAGAATTGGGGAACATGCAGTTCATTGTCGAGAGTTTCCAGACTTCAAATACAGACATGACCTTGTTCGGGATGTTATTTTTTATGTTTTTAAGCGTGCATGAGTATCTATAAAGAAAGAGGCGCCTGTGAACTTCTTAACTGATCAGCTAGAAGGAAGATCTACATTGAGGCCAACTAATGTTTTGGTATGTGGTTGGATAGAAGGGAAACATGCATATGTGGATTTGACTAGAGCTTCTCCCCTTGTATGGTTGGCGACTGGGAATTTTATTGTAGGACAGACGGTCGTCAAAGCTACTTCAAGTAAAGTGGTCAAGCATGAGAGAGCGTGTTCTGAAAATCAACATGTGTTTATTCCGTTTGCATTTGACATTTTTGGTTTTCTAGCATCGGAGGCCGTATATATTTTGGAAAGAGTTCAAAGAGTCATGCATAGTAATGTGGTGTCTCCTAGATCTCAAGATATAGTATTTAAAAGGATTGGTTTTGTCATCCAAAAAGGGGTAGCGGCACAGCTTATTGTCTGCTTACCTTTCATCAACAAAATAATAGTTATTAATTATATATTATATTAAGCTTTTAATTATAATAAATATCAAAATACTTTGATCTCACTCGTATTCTAAAAAAAAGTCACCGTATCACAAAGAAACAATTTTCATTTTATGATCTTCTAGCTACAAATATGTGCAATCTAATTATATAAGGATATGAAATATGATTTTAATTTTCCTTCATCAATTTATACTAAAATTCTCGAGCTTAGTTCTCACTATCATCTACGGACACTTTTCATCATGAAGATCTATTTTCATCCTGCTAAATAAAAATTTTAATGTGTAATTCTCAATAAATAAAATATAACATATGATTTGAATTTATTGTAAAACAAATCAACATAAAAATATAACATGTAATTGAAAAATTGGATAATAGTTACATGTTCAAACAAATTTTAGCCGAAATGCTCACATAATTTTTATATAAAAAATATATAATATTTAATCATAAATGAATTAAGTAAAAATGATGTGGCAACATGCAATGTAAGAAAGGATAAAGATGACAATATTTCATTAGTATCTTTTTTTAATATGTTTAAATAATGATACTTATTCAAAAAATATGTTTACATGATAAAACATCAACTTGCGAGAGTAAGTACGAGCAACAATGACAAATTTGGTCTCTTTAAACAAAGAAATATAAAGTCGCCAGTATATATTAGTTAAATCAAACTTGTGCAATAGATATTAAAATTAAACCTTCTCTTGTGTATTTTACAATGGCTAAATTACACTACACCAGAGCCAATCGCACATTAAGAATCTGTTTAGTTTGAAGAAATGAAAGCGAGAGGAAAGAAAATTATGCAAACCGATAAATGAAAATTAACTAAAAAAATATATGAGTTGGTAGTTATGAGGACCGGCCAATCAGTAGAGAGGCCTATAACAAAATATTTAGTGAGGTCTTCAAAGAAACAAAGTCTTATGAAAATTAATTAAAAATATTAAGCCTTGCATAGTTTTGGGGCTGAACCTTGACAATGCAACAAATATGAGGGCCCATCATGACCAATGAATTAGACATATAAATTTAATTAACTTATCATAGTTAACTACTGGTATATTTTTAAAAGAAAATGATATTTATTAAGAAAATCTATGGAGAAGAATTGTAAGAATAAATTTTCACATTTATTTACATCAACTACCCTCTATGATTTCCACTAAAAGATGAGATTAAAATTACATCATCCTATAAGATAATGCCATGTGTTATTCTTGTATTTTTTCTCTAAAATAATTCTTACTAAATAGCAATGCTCATTTTTAAATAGTGGGAAATTTTTAGGCCTTTTGGATTCAATATTTTGAGGCCTGCTCCCGATAGTTAGAGTTACGAGCTAACAATGACATAAATTGATTAATAACTAACATTAGATTTAAGGCTTAATAGATCTTTCGATTTCTGTATGTTCGCGAATTTTTAATTTTAGTCTTTGTGTCTTGTTTTGTTGCAACTAAGTTTCTGAATGTATAATTTTTTTTTGTTTTAGTTTCTAAAGTCAAAATCCGCAGAAAAATCTACAATTTTCGTGGAAATTTTCCTTCAGATTTTCTTGCAGATTTTGACTTTAGGAACTAAAAACAAAAAGATATTGTACATTCAGGGACTTATTTGCAACAAAACAAGATATAGGGACTAAAATAAAAAATTCGCGAACATATAGGGACCCTAAATTTAATTATCAATAATTATATCACACATGATCAACAACTTGCTCTTGTACGACAAAATTTTATAGAAATTAAAAATTACAAATTAAATCATACAAGGCACTGAAAAAGTATTAAACAATGACCGAGAAGGAAACTCAAAGTCTACGAGTTCACATTACCGTTGAACTTGATGCTATATAAATCATGAAAGAGTAATGGCTTTTTCAAATCAAAATATATACAACAAAATGTGTGATCCGTGTGCAAGTGTACTTTCCTGTTGTAGTGATCACTTGCTTCCGCTAGCCCGCGAACACTTGCTTCCAATACTAAACGAAGCATTTAACATTATTAGGTGTGTCCCAAATGATGAAATTACTGATAAATTGAAACGTGAACTTGAAACCATTGAAGAATCCATTCATCAAGCAGATGAATTGGCTGATGCTGAAGGACACCCAGTTGATGGAACAAGAGAAAAGATCAAGCAACAGATTAAAGCATCTTTTCGTATTCAAGATGCCATTGATGAATACATCAATCGTGACGAGCAACAACTTCCAGATCCTGGATGTGCTGTTGGTCTTGCTGACAATCTCAAATCTAAGATACTCCGTCTCCAAATGGCCCACAATATTCAAAACATCAAATCCCGAATTAATAGAATTAGAGATTCAAGTTCTGAAAAGGCTCCGGAAGGAACAAGCAGTTTTGCAACAAACCCGAAACTCACATCATTGCAAAACCAACGAATTGCTCCGTTTAACATGGCTGAAACAGAGGTTGTAGGCTTTGAAAAGCCAAGAAAGAAATTGGTTGATTGGCTGGTAACGGGAAGAACAGATCTCACGGTCGTCTCCGTGGTAGCAATTGGAGGACAGGGAAAAACAACTCTAGCCAAAAAAGTTTTTGACAGCAAGGAAGTCTTTAAACACTTTGATTGTCGTGTATGGATCACAGTGTCAAAATCAAACAAAATAGAAGTGCTAAGAGACATGTTGGAGGAGCTCTGCAAACAACAACAAGTCGATCCTCCTCAGAATATTGAAAAAATGACTCGAGATTCATTAATCGGTGAAGTGCAAAACTACTTACAGGGGAAAAGGTACGTTGTAGTGTTTGATGATGTATGGGACTCAAATTTTTGGGATTATATTCAATATGCTATGATCGATGGAAAAAAGGGTCGTAGAATATTAATCACAACAACGAAAATGGAAGTTGCCATTGCTAGTAGGACATCTTCTTTTGTTGAAATTCATGAATTGGAAAGTTTACCTTATCAACAATCTTTGGAATTGTTTAATAAGAAGGCATTCCATGATTTGAACGGCTGTTGTCCGGAAAATCTTGTTGATGTTTCTTCTGAATTTGTTAAAAAATGCTCTGGATTACCACTAGCAATTGTAGTCATCGGTGGTCTTTTATCTTGCAAAGATAGAGAACCATTTGAATGGTATAATTTTAGTAAAAATATAAATCTTGAGTTAAAAGAAGATCCCAACATGAAATTTTTTTTAGGTCTTAGTTACCATGATTTGCCTTACAACCTCAAATCATGTTTGTTGTATTTTGGATTATATCCTAAACACTGTATAGTTCCTTCAAAGATATTGATTCAACAGTGGATAGCCGAAGGGTTCGTGAAAGAAGATAGGAGAAGGACGTTGGAAGAGGTTGCAAAAGGTTATTTAACAGAGTTGATTCGTAGAAGTTTGGTGCAAGTACACTTAACCAGTATTGATGGAAGAGCAAAAAGTTGTCGTGTTCATGATCTAGTGCATGCAATGATCCTTACAAAATGTGAGGATTTAAGTTTTTGCCAGAATATTAGTGAGGACAAGCAATCATCTTTACCTGGAATGGTTCGACGCCTATCAATAGCAAC
This sequence comes from Trifolium fragiferum, assembly GCA_954870985.1. Lineage (NCBI taxonomy): Eukaryota > Viridiplantae > Streptophyta > Magnoliopsida > Fabales > Fabaceae > Trifolium > Trifolium fragiferum. Next base: position 9,983,807 of record OX940794.1, read on the forward strand.
TAATTCTGATAATTTAATAGAAAGTATTGAAAGCTCACAGGTTCGGTCATTGCTTGTTTATGGACCTAACACATTTTCACTTGTAAGGAGAATCCCTACAAAGTGCAGGTCGTTGAAGGTGCTTAATTTTGAATATGAACGGATGGTTGAAGTTCCTAAAGATTTGGGGAGTTTGAGCAACTTGAAGTATTTTAGGCTCGGCATGAGGAGGTTGAGAAGAAAGTATTCACTTCCAAAATCCATTGGCATGCTCAGCAACTTAGAGACCTTGGATTTAGATGATACAAGTTTGACAAAGCTGCCTAAGGAGATTTGCAAGCTTAGAAAGCTACGCCATTTGATTGGCTTTCATATGTCTTTGATTCAATTGAAGGATTGTATTGGAGACATGACATCTCTACAAACTCTAAGTCATATTTATTTACCGGATGGTGGAGATGAAAATGATAATAGAGTAGTAGAGCTAATTGAAGAGCTAGGAAAGCTAAAACAACTAAGGAAATTGGGCTTGCTCGGTGTTAAGAATAAATACATTAGTGCCATATGTTCCTCAATCGATGAGATGCAACAACTTGAGGAACTATGTATTAGAAAAATTAGATACACATTCAGGGATGCGGATTTGAATTCACTCTCACGAGTCCCGCCTATGCTGAGAATAGTTAAACTTGATTTGATGTTAGAGAAGTTTCCTGAGTGGATTTCAAAACTTCAAAATCTTGTTAAGCTGACAGTGAATCTTAAGCATTCCCAATTGGATGATGTAATGGAATTACTCCAAGGTATGCCAACCTTGTTATCACTCAAAATTTCCCGTTATGGTGATGAAACCAGATCAGAAAAGTCATTACATTTTCAAAATGGATGGTTTAAGAATTTGAAGGAACTAAGTGTTAGATCTTTCGCTGCCTTGAACTGCATCCTTATTGACGAAGGTGCGTTGGGTTCTCTACAAAAGCTTCAATTATACAGCCTCCCCCAAATCAAGAAGATACCAATCGGCATTCTACACTTAAAGAAGCTTGAATCTCTAATTCTTGTACAAATGAGTTTGGATTTTAAGCGGATCCTTATTCCCAATGCAGGAAAAGAGCATTGGATCTTCAAGCAAGTCCCCTTTGTAGAGGTCTATTGATAAAAATATTTACTGTTTAGTCATCAAAATACAAACATTATTTAATTTTTTAAATAATTTTTCGACTTTTTTGTCTCTTTTACTTTTATCTCTATATATATAATTTGAGAGCCTTTTTTCAAATGCAAGTGTACACATGGCATTCGCACAAACATTCTCCTTCCATATTGTTTTAGCATTCAATGATCATAACCAATTTAATAAATAATCAACTTAAAAAAAAATAATAAAAGCATAATCATGATAGGTCCCAAATAGGAAAATATAGATTTTCATATTCAAATTAATCACAATTATTTTAAATTTAATTAATTCAAATAAATTATATTATTTTAGTATTTAAATTACTATTATTATTTTAAATTAATTTATTTCAAATAAATTATATTATTTTCGTATTTAAGTTATTATTTTTCAAATTAAAATAATTCTTGACATATTATAAAAAAATATAACAAGATTATATATTTGATAATAATATATTTTTGGTAATAATTAATTCAGAAAATAATAAAAAAAGATTTTTTATTATTATTTTCAATTTTTTTTACAAATAATAAATTACTAATAGTCTATTCAATTTGTTCAACTCAAAATCGAAAATTATTAAATGAGATTATTGATTTAATTATTTTTACCATACAAACAATTACTTTGCATTCAATTCTTTACTATTTTTTGAGATTCTTTGCTTCTTTGAAAAGTTTATGAGTTAATTATTGATTTTCTACAAAAATATATATAAATCATTAAATATTTTCAGCAAAAATACAAACAAACAGTACAATATTAAATAAATTATGAATTTTATTTAAGAAATTAAAATAAAAAATTGTTTTTCTTCTTATTAATGAAATAAGCAAATATAATTGTAAATTTCGTAACATAATTTTTTTATATCAAATAATGATAGAAAATATCATTTTTTTTTAATTATATACATCAACAAAATATGAAAATATTTTATTTAATTTGTTTGAATTTATTTTTAAATTAATAAATTCCTCAATTTAATTTCTCCATAATTTATTAATTAATACAAATATAGTAGTTTTTTTTTTTTTTGTAAATCGTGCAATATAGTTTCATCATATAATAATTAAAATGCTTGACAATATAGTTTCATCATAAAAATAATGTGTTTTTTTTAATACTTATTAAAATAATGTGTGATGTTCTTTTAATTTATTTAAAATTGGGAAGCTTTATTTAATAGATTTTGTTTGTAATTCAAAATTACAAATATTTTCGTAATCTATAACATAAAATCACTATTTATCTTTGAAAAACTACATTCATAAACCTAGGCGTCATAACATTACTATGCATGACATTTTGAATCCTTTTTAGAAGGTCTACCGCGTCTGGTGCTAGAAAGCCAAAAGTGTCAAACGCAAACGGTATAAAAACATGTTGATTGTCAAAGCACGTTTTCTCATGTTTGACCATTTTTCTTGAAGCGGCTTCACTAGTGTAAAATGGGGATTTCACACCTATTTTTTGGAGATATTACATCAGTTTTGGTCCGGTGTGAACTTAGCCGGTGAGATATGTGCAAGAAATGTACACCCGTTATAAAACAGGTGTGAAAAGGATTATATTATACTGATTTTTAATTAAAAGAGGTGTAAAATGTATATTATTTACACTTAATTACAAGAATTTGACACCTATTTTTAATTTTAATAGGTGTAAATTGTGTGTTGTTTACACTATTTTTTAATGATTTTACACCTGATTTATGTATAATGAATGTAATGTGTATCATTTACATTGAATTCCAATACTTTACACTGTTTTTTCAAGATAGCTCATGTAAAATATACAATTTTATTTTATAAATTCTAAATATTCATTAGTCAAATCATTCTTGAAACAAAACAAAAATCAAATTCTTAAGTAATTTGTACCAAAAAAATCATACATTAAATATAAGCTATATTTATATTTTGTTTTCAAATCCATTCATATTGTTGTCTTTTCTTCGTTTTTCTTGATGATCTTGTTGCTTTAACTTTTCAAGCACTTGCTTTTGACACTCTTGTTTTTATTCTTCAACCATTTGCAAACAAATTGAGCCATGAGTTGTAGAGTTTTGTCGATTTAATATCTACACATTCAAAAACAAATAAATTAGGAAACTACATATAGTAAAGAATTAATTGACTTTTTACCAACAAAAAAATTATTAATATATTGACCTACATCAATGGCAACAAAACATATAATCCGACAATCTAAAGAATTAGTGAAAAACAATTGAACTTTCCTACCTACAATTCATCACATGCTTTAAAGATTTAATGAATAAGTAGAGTTTCCAATCATCTTCTTTGAATACTTACTAAATGAATTCATGAAAGAAATATCACACTATTATTTCTTTGAATTCCCACTATCATAATGGAAAGATCTCAACCATATAAAATTTTCAAAGAAGATTCAATAATCATGTTAAAGAATGTGTACAAGAGTTTGGAGACAAGGTAAACAAGAAGTAACTAAAATACAAAATCATCATAAGAGAAACCCTAAGGTAAGAAGTAAGAACCCTTCTTATTGTAGATACAAGGATGAAGAGATAATGATAAAGATTAAGAAAGATGTTTACTTTTATATTAGAATAGAAAACAAAGAGATAAGAGGGGATGTGAACGGATGAGCGCAAACGGAGAGAGTCGGCGACACCGGTGGGGTGTGGTGGAGAGAGATGGTGGTGGAAGAGAGGGGTTTATAATTTGAGTGAGATAGATGGGGTATGTAGAGAGAGAGTTTGTTTCTTTTTCTTTTTTTTCCAATGAAGATAAAGTTTGTTTGATACATTCCAAATATAAAAAAGTTTGTTTCTATTTGTAAAGAATAATGTGTAACTAACTACTATATTAAATTTCTTTTGAAGCAAGTTATTATTAAATATAAGTCTAGTTTATCTCACATTTTTTATATAACAAGTGTATTATAAATTTTGGGTGAATCGCCTTTAACTATTACACATATTTCTTTAAATATGGTTTCTAATATTACAACATAACTCTTTTACACCTAGTTTTTCTCACCTTTTTTATATAACAAGTGTATCATAAATTTTAGGTGACTAATCTTTCACTATTACACCTTTTTCTTTAAACGTGGTGTCTAATATTACAACATAACTTTTTTACAACCATTTTCAATTAAACAAGTGTAATATCTCTAATTATATTCTTATTTTTCCACTAGTGTTTGAAGGCTGCCCGTCCCACTGTAAAATCTCCAACCACCAATTCCACACGTGGGTGTTTACCCCGATTTTTAGCAAACAACCGCTAGTCTGGTTATTACAAGAATGATCGACTAGTGAATCTTGGGACATATGGCTTGTGCAGATTTGACGAAAACATGTTTCATATTTTCTGGGTTAAATCGGATAAATTGAATAAAAACAGTAAAATCATCCGATGCAGTCGAATGAATTGTTTAAAAATAAATTGCTTCAAAGTTTAAATTTGCAGAAAACTTGTAAATGAATTGCAAATAAAGTTTAAAGAAAGACTTTGAAATGTAAAAGCATGCAACAAAGTAAATTGCAGAAAAGGTTTTAAACTTGCAATGAAATAAATTGCAGAAATGATTAAAGTGCAGAACTTTAAATGGAAAGCAAGTAAAATACTTGGAGAATGTAAATTGCATTCAATAATGTAAATTGTTTACAAAGAAAGGTTGGTTACACAGATTCGTACATGTTCCATTTTGCACTCATTTCGCTCGTTGACATGGGTACTCTGAGTTTTGTCAGGAATTTGCATGAGAATTGTGAACCCGTTTCTCATATGAAAAACTAATATTTATAGGCAAACTGGAATAACCGTCAAAACCTACTTAACGTCTAACTAAACTCCACGTGTCTTCGACAATTTGAATTTCTTGGACACCTGGCAAGGCTTTCGAACGTTATCCACTTTGAATAATTTGCTAAGTCCAGAGTATGCTTTCTCCGTACTGCATAATACGTTATACAAGCAAACACACATATACATACATATATATAATTCGACACATATATAGCAATGTCGAAGCAAACAACATATATTTAATAAAATATGTTCCTGTCGAATTCGACAGCTTCTTCAAGCTGGACAGTGAACTTTAACTAAAAGGCTTTCGACGTCGAATGCCTTAATCTTCTCCTGATTTATTAAACAACTAATTTCCAAGAGAACATTAAATGAGAATTCATCTTCTCTCTCCAATTCATTAATGCATGTCGAAAATACAGGCTAACAAATTGCCCCCTCAAAAATGCCAATTTCGACTGCATGTCGAATACGAAAGGAAGAAATGGCAGTTTTGAAGATTCTCTTTCTTTTCAACCTCTGCACGCTTACCAAAGACGGCGCAAACGTCACATTAATGTCAAATCAATCATGACAAAAATGTAACCGTCAACTCAATTCCTTCAAACCATGATTTCCACTTTTTTAGCACAATAGTGGGACACGTGGCAGGATCGGGACGATTGAGATGGAAAATGGTGGTGCTTCAGTTACCAACTGCATGCAAATCTGCAGAGTCTATAAATAGCAAGCATAGTCCAACACTTTCACTTTTCTGAAATCCTAAACATTGAACTTCCCTTCCATAGAGAGTACTCACGCAATTTTTCCAAAAACAATCAAAACAAACCCCAAATCTTGCATTGTTCTTGTGTTTCTGTTGAATCTAAACCAACCAAAACGATTGTCAATCATTTTCGTTCATCATCACCGTTCTTTCCACTGCATTTGAGCCTTTGCTACTGTCACCTGTCAAATCTTCATCACCTCAAGAACACCAAGAATATCAAGAAACAACAATGGCTTCTTCTTCAACCACCAGGAATGTCGTTCCTATTGCTGTAGATGACAAAGAGCTTGTCATGGTTGACGATTCAGTGTTCGTGTCGGAACCTGCTACTACTGCTGTCGAAAGCACCATATGGGGAAAAGAACTGCTGATTCCTCATAGACTTGAAGGTAAAACTCTTGCCTTTGCAGGCCCTCTTCCTTCGACTACTGATTTTAATGAGGAAATAGGTAGTATTTTCCCTCTGCATGCCACTTGTGAGCCAAAAGTTTTTGCCAACTCTGTCTTCGACATGAGTTTCTTTGAACCTAGCTATAGGGCTTTTAGATCTGCACCAATAGCTACTAATGGCTATCTTAAATGGCTTAACAAAGTCGAAAAACAATACGCCACTTTTTGGAAAGAGAGTGGTATATTCGACTTAATTCAACTGTCAAGAGAAGGACCCAAGTACAATGCAGAAATGCTAATAGCTGCCCTTCATTTTTGGGAAAGTTCTACCAACACCTTTCACCTAAAAGCAGGCATGATGACCCCAACTCTATTCGACGTTGCTGCTATTACTGGCTTGAGACCAACAGGACCCACTTTCGACCCCAAATACACTACCCCCAACCATCAGCTCGACTTCAGAGTCTTATCCTTTTCAGGATTTCTCAAAAATCACCATGACCTCAGTAGTGAAGAGGTATCACCTGAAGAACACATAGCCTTCTTGACTTATTGGCTATCACAATTCGTCCTTTGCACTTGCTCTCTGCAAGTTGTGAAAAGATTAGTTCCTCTCGCCATTATGCTTCACCAAGGTTTGGATGTAGCCTTAGGCAGATTCATCTTGGCTTCCCTTTATGATTCCTTAGGACAAGCTAGTGATCTCCTTAAGAAAACTGATAAAGGATCACAATTAACTCTATCTGGACCCATTTGGCTTCTGCAACTTTGGCTGAATGCCACCTTTGAAACCAACTTCAAACTTTTCCTCCCTACTCACATGGAAACCTCTATTGCTTCTCGACAATCAAAAGGCGCTAGGTTAACCTTGTTGAGGCAAAGAGAAACGAACTTGACCACTCGACAGCTCTTTTTCCACTACTTCAAAACTCTGCTCGCCTTCGACGAAATCACCCCTCAAAACACCCCTTTTATCAAAAGAACCATTGGACCATCTTGGTTTAAGAGACCATTTCCTGCAACAAATCCAGATGATGAGGAAGATACCAACAACATTTGGAGAATGTTTTTGAACCCAACAATCCTATCCTCAAGGCAAGGGATTGACAAAAGGCATTTGGGCTTGGTTGGATACCAACCCAATTTGGTTGCTCGCCAATTTGGCCTAAGTCAGTTCAGGCTAAAGAGCTTGTTCAAGAACAAAGATGATATTGTCTTGGGCAACTCTGGAATGTCTGTCGAGTATTTTGAACGTCGTTTGAAGCTTGCTGACGAGCACTCTTACAACCTTACACCTGTTGCCTTTGAAACCTCTCAATACTGCACCTATGAATTTGCTGCATGGTGGAGCTTGCACTATGAGAGGCATGCCAAGGATGATAAACTGCTATTGCGTGCATTGAATGCAGGATTCGACGCTTTGCAGCCAAGGACTCCCAAAGGCAAAGGTAACTCGACTAAAAATAAACAAAGTTATTTTATAATGTTTGTAAATTTAACTCTTCATTTGATGTTTAATTTTCCTTATTTCGACAGCAGGTGTTTCCAATGTCACAAAGACCAAAGAAACCAACGTCTCCACTGACTTCAGCGCTCTTGCTGTGACTTCAAAGAAATCACTCCCAAATAATGGGGCTAAGGTATCAAATCTCAAACTAGTATTTTAACTTAGTTTTTATTTGCAATTTTTGTCACAAACATTTTGAACCTTTCGACACTTGACTTACAATGCAGAGTCGAAAGAGAGTCAATGTGGCTTCAAAAGAAACTGGAGAGTCCACCATTCAGAAGAAACAAAAGAAACTCACCATTCAAGAACCAATAGTGAGGCTTTCGACATACCCTTTTAAATTCCTTTTCGACTTCAAAGAAATTTCGTGTTAATAGCCTTAAGGTTTCATTTCAGGCCACTGGTAATGTTCAAGAGAATCCTACTGCTGCTGCCCCTAGTGGAGAAGGCCAAAGAGACGAAGGAAAGGCCAACGAAGAAGCTAGTGAGGCAAGCACACCGCCAACAAAATCTGATGCTGACAAACCCCCAAAGAAGAGAGTTGACAAGGAAAAGAAGAAGAAGAAGAAGAAGAAGAAGAAAGTTAAGTCCAGCTCTAAGGCTTCTGCAGAAGCAGAGAAAGAAGCTGAGATTACTCCTTCTAATCTTCTTGTCGAAGACCAACCAACACCCCAAGCTGAAAACACCACCACTGAAGTTCCTGCCCCCAGGCAAGAAAATACAAGTTCATGTTCATATGATCTTGGTGCTAAGGTAAAATCTTCTCAACTTTTAAGATTTTGTCAATAGAGCAAATTTCTTTTTCTCATAAGTTTTCTCATAACTTCATTTGCCTTGCCTTTCGACAGGATACTAATGATGAAAATGTCAACATGAATGTTGACAATGCAGAAAACCTGACCCAAGGCATTGGTACCAATGATGTTGAGGTCAACCCTAATCAAAGTGACAAAGGTCCAGAGACTGAAGAAAATCCCACCATCAATCTTGATTCTGAAGAAACTATTCCTGATCGTCCTGCTGAATCTACCCATTCGTCGGAAGGTACAGATGTCGAAATGGCTTTCGACAATGAAAGGGAAGAAGCTATGCCAGAGGCTGCTGAAGGAGGTTCTGATATACTCCCGGTTTCAAAGATATCTGCTGATGTTGGGTTGTCAGAGATGCAATTCATAGCTATGAAGGACGCTGATCCTGCTGCAGCACTAAAGATGCTCCTCTCAAGCAAAAGCAACAAAGACAAAAGTGCTTCACATCACAGCAGTTCGACAGCCTCTGACTCTGAGATTCATTCGACAGTGAGACAAGACTCCTTAATTCTCAAGCTGCACACAGACTACATCAACCAGGACGTCTTCTCATTGATTGAAGCTAATCCTAGCAGTGCTTTTGCCCACTTAGGCTTTCTGAAGAAGTTTCACAACCCAATGACTGATGGTGCTACTCTTGGTAAGGTTATCCAACTTGAAAACCTTATTGATGGTTTCACCAAAGCCATTCAAAAAAGGCAAAGTAATGCCTCAGGGTTGGAAGCTCAAACTCAAGCCCATGTTGTATTGGTCGAGAAAGCAAAAGCTGCTCAGGCAAATGTCGAGCGCCTTGAGAAGGACATTGAGTCGAATGCTGAGATTGCAGGCTATGACAAGAACATTGCTGATTGGGAAAATGAGGTGGCTGAGTTGAACTTGAAAATTCAAAGTCTCAATGCCAAGATAACCAGTGAAAAGGCTAAGCGTGAGGAAGCCAAAGCTAATATTTCCAAGGCAACCAAAGCTATGATTGACAAAGAGGCGAATGCTGGCATCAAGTACTTCAGCCATTCTGCAGCTGTCGAAGAAGAGATCAAAATCTTGGTGGATTCCAACATGATTCTCGACGCAGAAGTTGCTTCATTCAAAAGCCTGTATGAAGACTTGAAGAGAAAATTTTAACTTTGTAATAGTTTTAGTTTTTATTGTTCTTAGTTTTTGCTTCAACTATTTGAACAATTTGTTATGGTTTTTTGGTTTTGTAATCTTGACAATGCCCATTTTGTGGCGAACTCATTTTATGATCACCATTTTCATTATGTCTTAAGCTTTATTCTTCGTTAATTTTTATTTCTTGCAACACTGGTTTATACTTTTTCAAGTACTTACCATTTATAATTAACGAACGTTGTTCTTCTGTTAATTCTTCTATTTCATAAGCACCATTTGAAAAAACCTGAACAACTTTAAAAGGGCCTTCCCAATTTGGAGACCATTTGCCTAAGACTCTGTCTTTTTTATCCATTGGCAAAATAACTTTCCAAACCAAATTTCCAACATTAAAGGTTTTAGACTTAACCTTTTTATTGTAAGCTTTAGCAACTCTTTCTTTCTGTCGAGTTAGCATCTCTAAAGCTTTTACTCTCTCCTCATCTAAATCAACTAATTCATCTAACATCATATCCCAATAATGATCCCTTGGGATTTCTGCCTGCCTTTGAATTCTAACTGACTGCAGACGTATTTCGACAGGCAAGACTGCATCATGCCCATATGTTAGTCGAAAGGGTGTGGTGTTAGTTGATTCTTTTGGAGAATTCCTACATGCCCATAAGACTTGATCTAAAGTCTTGTTCCAATTTCTAGGCTTTTGGGCAATATGCTTTTTAATCAAACCAATAATGATTTTATTAGCAGCTTCTACTTGACCATTTGCTTGGGCATAATATGGTGTAGAGGTTAAAAGTTTAAAGCCAGTTTGTTGGGCAAATTCAACCATCTTTCGTCCAGTGAATACTGAACCTTGATCTGTAGTAATAGACTCAGGTATACCAAATCTATAAATGATGTGACTTTGTATAAAACTAATCACTGCTTCTTGGTCAACATTTGGTAATGGAATTGCTTCTATCCATTTGGTAAAATAATCTATACCAACTAAAATATAACGTTGGTTTTTTTACGAGCTTGGTTTAATTTCACCAATTAAATCCAAAGCCCACCCTCTAAAAGGCCAAGGTTTTACTATTGAATGGAGTTCACTTGCAGGTACATGTTGTATACCTGAATGTCTTTGACACTCTTGACAACCTTTGGCAAACTCTATACAGTCCTTTAGAATTGTTGGCCAATACACACCTTGTCGAAATAACAACCATTTCATTTTGTGGCCTGCCTGATGAGATCCACATGCACCACTGTGCACATCGGATATAGCCAAATAAGCTTCAGTTTCACTTAAACATTTTAGCAAAACTCCCTCAGGTGTTTTCTTCATTAGTTCATTACCAATGATGACATAACTCAAGGCTCTATATTTGATTTTTCTATTGGTTGTTCCATTTGGATCTTTCAAATATTCGACAAGTTGTTTTCTCCAATCATTGTCAGATAGATTGTCAATGGCAAAAATTTCAAAAATTTCTGAATTTTCGTCATAATCATAGATGGTGTCTTAACCACTGTCTTGTGGTAAGTCTGCCCCCACAAGTTTTGGCATTGACAATTCTAATGAAGGAGGTTGATCAACAATGAGTTTATCTTTAATTTCAATCAACTCTTCTAGTTTTTCACTAGAGATTTTATAATCAGAAGCTATTTGAGCCAAATCATTGGCTTCTTGATTTTCTATACGAGGTACATGTTCAAAGATAACTTGGTCGAAACGTTTTAGCAAAGCAATTGCTATGACAAAATACTTCATCAAGTGTTCTTTTATGCATTTGTATTCTTTTGTCAATTGTTTCAATATCAATTCTGAATCACCTCTGATCAAAATATTTTTTGCCCCCAAGTCTAATAAAATTTCCAGACCTGTTATCAAAGCCTCATATTCTGCTTCATTATTTGAGCAGAACCCATTGATTTTATATTTGAACTTGGTGGGAATTTTGGAGGGAGAAATGATTAAAATCTCAATTCCAACTCCATGTTTATGTTTAGAACCATCAAAATATAATTCCCAAGGTTCTGAATCTACATAGTTTTGTGGAGTTTCTAATGCAGAATGATCCACTATGAAATCAGCCACAATTTGGCCTTTGACTGCCTTTAAAGGTTTATAAGTTAGTGAATATTCTGTCAAGGCTAAGGCCCATTTTCCAATTCGACTATGCAGGATTGGTTTAGATAGCATGTGCTTAATGATATCACAATGAGAATAAACAAAAACATCAACATGCTTTATATAATGCTTGAGTTTCATACAAGAAAAATACAAACATAAGCATAGTTTTTCAATACTACTATATCTAGTTTCAGCATCATTTAAAACCCTACTTAAGTAATAAATGGCTTTTTCTTCGCCATTTTCATCTTCCTGAGCAAGCATACTACCCAGTGTCGAATCTGATGCTGATATATATAACTTCATGAATTTGTTCCTTATTGGAGGCATTAACATTGGTGGGTTTGACAAATAACTCTTGATTTCGTCAAAAGCTTGTTGTTGGTCTTGCCCCCAAGTGAAAACACTTTCTTTCTTGAGTCGAAGTAATGGCGAAAACGGTTGAGCTTTACCACTTAAATTTGAGATGAATCTTCTCAAGAAATTGATTTTCCCAAATAAGGACTGAAGTTGCTTTTTTGTAGTTGGAGATTTTGTCTCCATAATAGCCTTTGTTTTGTTTTGATTTATTTCAATGCCCTTTTTGTGCACAACAAACCCAAGGAAATCTCCTGCATTAACACAAAAAGCACACTTTAATGGATTCATTTTCAATCCATATTTCCTCATCTTTTCAAAAGATTTTCTCAAATGATCTAAATGATCATCATTTGACGAGGATTTGACAACTATGTCATCAATATACACTTGCATGAAAGTGTCTATGTACTCATGAAAAATTAGATTCATTGTTCTTTGATAAGTAGCCCCAGCATTTTTCAAACCAAAGGGCATTACTACCCATTCATATGTGCCTAATGCTCCTGGGCACCTAAAGGCAGTTTTGGGTACATCATTCTCAGCAATGAAAATTTTTTTATAACCAGAATAACCATCTAACATACTTAAATATTCAAACCCAGCTGCTGAGTCTATTAACATTTCTGCCACAGGCATAGGATATTCGTCTTTTGGTGTAGCATTATTTAAATCTCTAAAGTCTATGCATACTCTAAGAGAACCATTTTTCTTAATCACAGGCATTATATTTGCTAACCATTCGACATACCTTGCTGTTCTGATAAATTTGCTCCTCAGCAGCCTTTCAATTTCTTCTTTGATCTTCGACATGATTTCTGGTGCGAATCTCCTAGGCAATTGTTTCACTGGCTTTTTATCTGGTCGAACTGGTAATTCATGTTCTACCAACTTTCTGCTCAAACCTGGCATTTCGTTGTAATCCCAAGCAAAACAATCTTTAAATTCCATCAGGAGTTGCACCACTTTTGCCTTCAGATCAGGAGGAATGTTTGCACTTACGTATGTTGGTCTTTTCGTCAGACCATCTCCAAGGTCAATTTCTTGCAAAGGATCCTGAGCCTGCATCTTGTGACTTTGACTGATTGGGTTTTTTTCAAATCCTAGGGGTTCGTCGTCATAGATGCAATCCAGCTTTTGCATTTCTGGCTATTGTTTGCCAAATTTTACATCATTGGCTGCAATAGCCATATTTTCTGACAATGGATTGGCTTCCAAAGCCATCTTTATTCTGTTTTCAGCCATATAGGCCGAAATCTTTGCCCAAGTTTGGGACTCAGACATAGTAATCTTCATTGATATCCCACCTAGTTGGGTAGTTCTGGCCTTCATATTCGCCATATTCAATGTCTCCATCTTCTCTTTCCCACAAAAAGCCATGTGTGGGGTCCAACTTGATTGAGTGGTGAACATTTCTCACTGAAGGATATGCAAAATCTCTTTCAGTGCATGGCGAGATAGTTGCCAATTTTTTGTCGAATGAGTGCTTTGTGAGATGATGAACTTCAGTTTTGAAGTAGCTTTGATCTGCTTCTACATTTTCAACAATGCCATCATCTCGCCAGATAATCAGGCGTTGGTGCAAGGTAGATGGGACTGCCCCCACGCCATGAATCCACTCTCGTCCTAGGAGCAGATTGTAATTTGCCTTAGAGGCCACAACCAAAAATAAGGTTGGCCTTATAGTACTTCCAACAACCACATCCAACTGGATTGCTCCCAATGACAAACCAGTTTCACCCTCATAATTCGACAGAACTATGTTGTGAGGATGAAGATCCACCAAGGACTTGCCAATCTTTTTCAGCAAAAATTCTGGCATTAGATTAACAGCAGCACCACCATCAATCAGTACTTTGTTGATCCCTACATTATTCACTTTAGCCTGTATGAAGAGAGGCTTCAAGTGATTTTTCATGCCTTCATCTGGCCTCTCAAATGTGGCCATTTGGTCCTCCAAAGCACCGTTGTTCATAACGTAGTAACAGACTGGCCTGTGAAGGGCCATTTGCATTCCAGATTCTTCTTCTTCATCTGTTATTTCAGAACAGACGTCGAACTCCCTTGGCAGAATTGACACAACATTCACTATTATGTCGAGATCAGGTTCGGAATCCAGAAAATCATCAGCTTCCATGTGTTCGTCTTCGACATCATCAGCAACTGAAGACTCTATTTTTGGTTCAACTAACCTTTCGCTCATTGGCTTATTTCCCTTACCATCAGCAATAATCTGGGAACTTTGAGCAGCCAACTTTTTCTGGCGTTGATATCTACGCCATTGAGATCTTGTCATGGGGTTCTTCCCTTTGTAATTATTCCTGTAATCATATTTTCTTGATTCAGAATCCTTCTTGGGATTGGAGTTACTGGAACTTCCTTTCTCGAAATTCCTTTGGCCAGAAGCCATGTTTCTCCCATGAACCCATTGGTTGACAGGTGTCCTGTTTGAGGGGACAAAAGATTTTTGTGGTCCCAACCTTTGATGCACAGGTGCCTGTTGGCTATTCAGAATGTTGGAATATGTTGGCCTTTTATTTGGCCAATTGTTTCTGCCCTGACTATGAGGCAAAAATTTGGTGAGGCCTGCAGCAGCCTTTTTGTCGAACATGGCACTACAATGAGGACATAATGTAGCTTCGCCATCATTCTCTTTGCAGCGTTGAAGGAAATCTAACAATTTTTCTCCAGCCTGTGGATACACCTCTTCCACTTTGTTTTCGTATTCTTCTTCAGGAATAGAAACCAATTGCCCCCCTTCAGTGAGGTTCAATGCTTCCAACATCAGGCATTCAAATGGCTCTGTGTAAGCAGCATCAGCAATCTGCAATGGATCTTCATCCACCTGCTGTTTGGATTTTGGCTTTTCGCCAAATTTGAGTCTTCCTTCCTGCAGGGCTTTCTGGACCAGATCCCTGAAAAGAACACATTGTGAGGTTTTATGACCCAAGAAATTATGATATTTGCAAAAACCTCTTTTCTTACGTTGTTCCAAAGGTGGAACTTTTAAACCTTTTGGCACAATTATTTGGCCATCAGTAACCAATAAGTCAAAAATTTCATCACATTTAGTAATGTCAAACTTATATGTCTTAGCAACAAATCTATCATTTTTTGGTTCGACGGGATTATTTCCATTTGATGGTTTTAACATTTTACAAGTATAGGGAGGTCCTGGTTTTAATTCAGCAATATTAACCTCATTATTTTCTATGTAATCCTGACCATCGTCGAACTCATTTTCACTTTCATAAGTTTCTATATACGCCACTTTTTCTTTTTTATGAAATTTAGAATTTCTGACTTTTTCAGCCCTGAGGCGTTCGACTTGTCGAACACGATCTGCTAACTGGGCCATATCTCTTAAATGCTGAGTATCTAACTTTTTCCTAATGGAATAGTCAAGGCCACCAGCAGCCATCTCAACCAATTCATGTTCAGGCACTTGAGTAAAGCACCTTGCCTTAAGAAGGCGAAACCTATTCAAATAATCATCAATGGCCTCTGAAGTTTTACGTTTCATACTGGCTAATTCTTTGAGGCTAATCCTAGATTGTCCCATATAAAATTGTTCATGAAATAGCCTCTCTAACTGAGTCTAATTATGAATTGAATGAGGGGGAAGTGTGGTGAACCACGTGAAAGCATTTTTTGTGAGGGAATTGGGGAAAAATTTCATTCTTAAATCCTCATTATTTGCTAAATTCTCTGCTTCTGCCATATATCTGGCAATGTGTTCGACAGTAGACTCATTCGTATCACCAGCAAATTTTGTAAATTTGGGGATTTTCCACCCCCTTGGCAGTTCTGCCTGCAAAACATATTCAGACAATGCTGACACGAAGTTTGGCCTATGCAATCCTATATTCAAACCATTTTGGGCCAAGATATTTTCTACTAAGTTGGCCAAGTTGTTCTGCCCTACTATGTTATCTTGTCGAACGTTCCTAAGAACATTATCAGCATTTTGGTTTCTATTGACTAATACCACTTCTTGTTCTGCCTGTTCTCCTTCAATACGCAGTGGTTGGGCTTGAACTTCTGGGTTTGCACGAGAAACCCTTTGGTTATTTGGAGCATCAGGGGCTCCAAAAAAGTCTGCCATTCTCCCCATTTGATTGGCTAATAACAGGTAACTATCACTGGTTGTCTGTAACATAGGATTAAAGATTGTGCCAATCTGTTGGGTCAACGCATTCACCATATCATGGTTGCTCTCATCCATTTGTTGCCTTAATACTGCCATAGAATTGTTTGTCAAGTTAAGAGAATTTCCTCTATTTCCCATCGCAGAAGACGAGGGAGAACTTTCTATTGAAGGCCAATTATACAGGTTTGCCATCGTTGTTGTTGGCATTCCAAATTGTGGGTTTCTAGGCAACCAGAGTGGTCTTGACGGTGTTCCTCCAATTTGACTACCGTCTGTGTATCCATGTGTGTGTGATACGTTTGTTGGCATGGATGACATGTTTGGTTGTGTCATTGCTGCACCGTTAGGATTTGGAGGAGGGACTCCTCCTATCATACTTGAAGTAACGGCAGGCATTGTTGATCCACTGGCGTTTGCGCCAACGGTACTAGAATTCGTCGCAGGGTTCGAATTTCCGCCGTTATTATTATTATTATTATTATTTGGGATACTTTCTGAATTTGTAGAATTCAATGCAGGACCTGTTGGCCCACCAGTAGAATTGGCGTTAGAAACGCCAGATGCTGGCTGACTAGGTTGCCCTGCCACATTCTGGGGATTTGGATTCAGATTCGTTTCTGATCCATTATTATTGTTATTATTCGCAGAATTGCTTGGTGGTCTCACCATTCTAGTACGAGTACGAGTTGGTATTTTTGAGAAATCTGAGAGAGATTTACCACTCCTCAAATGCATATAAAATTACACACACAATCAAATTTCAACATCAAAAACAATTTTGCAAAAATTTCAAAAATAAACAAAATAAATCACACAAACCAATAGTCCCACTGGGCATGCCAATTTGTTTACCCCGATTTTTAGCAAACAACCACTAGTCTGGTTATTACAAGAAGGATCGACTAGTGAATCCTGGGACATATGGCTTGTGCAGATTTGACGAAAACATGTTTCATATTTTCTGGGTTAAATCGGATAAATTGAATAAAAACAGTAAAATCATCCGACGCAGTCGAATGGATTGTTTAAAAATAAATTGCTTCAAAGTTTAAATTTGCAGAAAACTTGTAAATGAATTGCAAATAAAGTTTAAAGAAAGACTTTGAAATGTAAAAGCATGCAACAAAGTAAATTGCAGAAAAGGTTTTAAACTTGCAATGAAATAAATTGCAGAAATGATTAAAGTGCAGAACTTTAAATGGAAAGCAAGTGAAATACTTGGAGAATGTAAATTGCATTCAATAATGTAAATTGTTTACAAAGAAAGGTTGGTTACACAGATTCGTACATGTTCCATTTTGCACTCATTTCGCTCGTTGACATGGGTACTCTGAGTTTTGTCAGGAATTTGCATGAGAATTGTGAACCTGTTTCTCATATGAAAAACTAATATTTATAGGCAAACTGGAATAACCGTCAAAACCTACTTAACGTCTAACTAAACTCCACGTGTCTTCGACAATTTGAATTTCTTGGACACCTGGCAAGGCTTTCGAACGTTATCCACTTTGAATAATTTGCTAAGTCCAGAGTATGCTTTCTCCGTACTGCATAATACGTTATACAAGCAAATACACATATACATACATATATATAATTCGACACATATATAGCAATGTCGAAGCAAACAACATATATTTAATAAAATATGTTCCTGTCGAATTCGACAGCTTCTTCAAGCTCGACAGTGAACTTTAACTAAAAGGCTTTCGACGTCGAATGCCTTAATCTTCTCCTGATTTATTAAACAACTAATTTCCAAGAGAACATTAAATGAGAATTCATCTTCTCTCTCCAATTCATTAATGCCTGTCGAAAATACAGGCTAACAGTGGGAAAACTCCAGTCAAATCTACACAAGCATGTTTCCCTCCTACCCATCCATATACCTAGGGATGGCAACCCAGCCCAAACCCGTGGGGCCCGCCCGCACCCTCACCCAAGTCAACGGGTGAAACCCGAGTTGACTGGGTTTGGGTTCGGGTTTGGGTGTCACCCGATATTTCGGGTGCAGGTTTGGGATCACTCAAACCCACACCCGAAACTCATACACCCACCCGCTTATATAGTTAATAATCTAATTGCCCCTTTAAGTATATATAATTACAAAAAAAAAAAAATTAATATATTTTGCTCTTAAGTATATATAGTTAATTATCTAATTATCTAATTTAATTGGATGTTTTGTTAGTGTATCATTGTGTTTAACTCACTTATTAATATATTTTGCCTTTTCAAAAAAATTATTGTAGTTTAATTTTAATTGTAATTTTATTATTGTCTTGCTACGGGTTTGGGTGGAAAAATCCGAACCCAATGGGTGTGGGTGCGGGTTTTGATTTGCCACCCGAACAACCTTTGGGTTTGGGTGCGGGTGTTAATTTCGGGTGCGGGCGTGGGTAGTGTGAAACTCGCACCCGTGGGCACCCGTTGTCATCCCTACATATACCAGAACATCCGCAGGACGAAGTGTCGATCTCCCTTCTCGTGAGTCGTCAAGAAGTTCACCGGTGCTTCTTTCTTCATAGAAATTCACGCACGCCTAAAAATATAAAAAAAACACATCTCTGACCAAGTCATGTCTATATTTGAATCCTGGAAGCTTCCTACAATGGGCTACATGCTCCCCAAAAGTGTCAAGGCTTTACGACAAATAGGACAAACTTCATTCTTAGAAAATACCGGAATCATGAGGCGGTACCTAAGAATAGTACGATACTCTAATGGGAACATGTGTTGGCTTAACCCGTCAATGGGGATAGCTAGGAGAAAATCTTAAGCATGTGTTGCTTTCAAGCACCTCAAAACAGTTTTTTGCCTGATGGTCATTTCAAAATCAACTTCTTTTTTTTTTGATGATAATGAGGGACTAAGCCCAAAAAAGAGGAAAAATTACACAGGAATTAGTCTAGGGGTAGTTTTCCCCAGCTCATCTTCTAACAATAACTCCCTAATTTCAACCGGACAAACATCGAAGTAATTAACTCTTTTATCCAGAGTGCAACCCATCGAAGCCAAAGCGTCGGCACAATTGTTTGCTTCCCTATACACATGCACCAGCTTTACTTCCCAAGCCAAATCCATCATCCTTCTAATATTCCTCACCAAAGTAGCTCCCACCAGACTATGAAGACTTCCTTTAGCTAGCACTTGAACCACTGTGCAAGAGTCAGTGTTGAGTTCCACATTCATAAACCCCAATCTTCTTGCATACTGTAACCCTTCAAACACCCCCCATAATTCTGCTACAAAGGCACTACAATCTCCTAATCCCTTAGCAAAGCCACCAAGCCACTCTCCTTGGCTCCCCCGAATAACTCCTCCGCAGCCAGCCTTATTGTTTTGTTTCCTCGCGCCATCCGTATTAAGTTTAACAAAATTAGTTGACGGAGGTTGCCACCCAATCTGCTTGCTCACATATTCTCGTCCTCCTAGCACCGCGTTTGCGATCTTCGCTTGATGGTAATCTTTAACTCTATGATTCACATGCTGAATTGCATTCCCAGGCCTTACAAAATTTTCATCGTGCAGTTCCTTGTTCCTCCACATCCATAAATTGTGACACGCTGTAGCCCAAAATTCGCGCCAAGCACTTCCATTATGCTGGTTCATTCCTTTATTCAAATTCATTGTGATCCAGTGTTTATGCTCTGCCATAAAGAAAACATGTCGATCCTCTATAGGCACAACCTGAAGCCAAAAAGAAACAACTAATGGGCAGTCCCGAAGAGCATGAAGGCTTGTTTCCTCAACGTCGCCACAATAACGACACATAGCATGACCAAGACCCATCCTATTTTTAAGGTGGTTTGTGAGAAGTCTGTTATGTAGAAATAACCAAATAAAACATCTCACCCTCTCTGCAACATTTAACTTCCAGATTTTATTCCACACAAGATCAACATCATGTTCATTATGTTTACATAACAAGTCATACATAGCAGCCACTGTGTAACCATTACGATTTCCTCCCACCCCTGCACGTTCGTCGTTTCCATTTTCAGTACTAGGAGGAGGAATTGCTGCAATTTTATTTTGAATATCGGACGGCATCCAGTCCACTAGCATACTCCAATTCCATTCACCCCCATCCGCAAGTAGATCACACACACGGGCACCCTGTAAACGTTGCGGTACATCACAGTTTTGCGCCACGATAACACCGGGTTCGATCCAAGCTTGGCTCCAGGCTTCTATACTTGTCCCATTCCCAATTGTCCAAAAGGTATTTATATTCAATTGATGTATATGCTTGCTTAGCGCTTTCCACATGCTTGAGTCAGAAGGTTTTGCTATAACATCATTATCTAGAACAAGTGTTCCATATTTCCCTCTTAAAACCTCACACCAAAAATCCATACTCCCATTGTTAAGTTTCCAACCAAGCTTTAGCAAGCATGCTTGATTCATCACCTCCAGATTTCTCAGGCCCAGTCCACCCAACCGTTTCGGGGTAGTAACCAAACTCCATCGAACAGCATGATACTTCCGGGCATTTTCACCATCTCCCCAAATAAAATTCCGCTGTAATTTTTGGATTTCATCTAAACAAGCTTTCGGAATCTTACTTGACATCATAGGGTATATTGGGACTGCCTCTAGAACACTCTTGGCCAAGGTGACTCTTCCTGCGAAGGATAAATGTCGCGCCTTCCAAGCCGTAAGCTTACTACCCACTTGATCAATTAGATACTGATAGTCCGCCCTTCTCGGAGTCCTTCCAGTCAGAGGCACTCCTAGATACTTCCCAAGGTCATTTGTTTCTCTAAAACCCGATATGAGGAGGAGCTTGTCCCTCACGCAACGCTTAACATTTTTGGAAAAATAGATACTAGTTTTTGCTTGACTCACTTCTTGACCAGACAATTTACAAAAAGTATCTAAAATCTCCATAACACAACTCATTTGTTTCTCATTTGCTTCCCCAAAAAGAAGTAAATCGTCGGCAAACATTAAATGAGATACCATAGGTCCACCCCTTCCTGCCTTGATTCCTCGCCAATCACCAACATTGACGGCATGCATAATTAGATGGGATAGTTTATCCATGCATAATACAAAAAGATACGGTGAGATAGGATCACCTTGTCTAATGCCCTGGTGAGGCCGAAAGAAATCGCCTCTAGCTCCATTCCACTTGACATTTGTTTCTACACTTGTAATAGCATGCATAATGAGGTTTATCATCTTATCGGGCAGCTTGATTTCACCAAGAGTTCTCCAAATAAACTCCCAACTAAGTTTATCATACGCCTTCGCAAGATCAACTTTAACCACAAAGGCTCCTTTCTTGCCTTTCAACCGGTTCATAGAGTGCATCATTTCATTCGCAACTACAATATTCTCATGAATATTTCTCCCTGGTACAAAGCCAGTTTGAAAAGGCGAAATAAGAGTAGGAATACAATTCTTTAACCGAGCAACAATGACCTTACTTACAATTTTATAGCTTGTGTTACACAAAGATATAGGACGAAACTGAGTTACAAACTCTGGCTGCGGCACTTTTGGTATGAGACAAATATCAGTTTTATTCACATCACCAATAATACTAGGAGTATCCCAAACCTGTCGAACGAAATTGCACACAGAGCTGCTGACAATACTCCATGACTTTTGGTAAAAACCAGCGGGGAAACCATCCGGCCCGGGAGCCTTCCAAGGGCTCATAGAATGGACAGCATTTTTCACTTCTTCATCATCAATGGGGGCCCCCAAAGCCTCGAGAAGCGCAGCATTTTTCAACTTCTATGTCATGAACAATTTTACCAAAAAGAACACTGGCCAAAACATGTTCGGCTTTAGGGGGGGACAATGTCTATTTTTTATTGTAATTTCTACGAGAACATATATTTCTACTTAAATATGGATAATTTTTTATTTATAATTTCTACGGGGTCTATTTTATTTTTGTAAATTATACTGTGGTTTATATTTTTACTCATATATAAATGCAAAAGTCTTTTTTTTTTTTTTTAATTTCTATGTAGCATATATTTCAACTAATACATCAATAAGGGGATATTTATTATAATTTCTACGGGAACATATACTTCTACTTTTAATACGGATAATTTTTTTTATTTATAATTTTTACTCAGATCTATATTTTACTCATATATTAATAAAAGAACCTATTTACTTTATAATTTTTATGGAATCTATATTTTGAGTCATATATTAATAGGGAGATTTTTTTTTTATATATATTTCAACGGGATCCTATATTTTTGCTTAAATATTAATACGGGAATCGATTGTTTTGTTATTTATATTATAGCCTATATTTCTACTCATTTATCGATAGACGAATATTTTTTTTTTGTAATTCATGTCCACCTGAAAGTCTTTTTATGAAACCTATAAGTCTCTTCCTTATAATTCATTATAGTTAGTTTTTATCAGTAAATGGTTATTATAATTATTAAATTATATAGTATTGTAAATATTTATTGCAAGTCATTGACTATCTTTCATTAATTAAATTTTTTATTTTTGAGTTTAATGTAAAATATATTAAAATAGAAATCAATAAATCTAAAAACGCATTTTTACCCGTGCTTGACACAGGTCTGGATACTAGTTTTACATATATCACACATTTTAGGGAATTGTTCTAGACCCTCAAGGGCTAATATTTTCCCCAATTCATATATATATATATATATATATATATATATATATATATATATATATATATATATATATATATATATATATTGATATTTTTCTTTAATGTCATTTTTTTGTGGTTTTAAAATATTGATTGATAAATTGGTGTTAACCGCAGGTGATGGCCGGCCATCGGGTGGATGGAAATTCAAATTTCATATAGTGGATTTTTATATCATGCCATTGTTTCTTTCTGTTCATGTTTAACTCAATAAAGAAAAAGTATTGTTTTTCATTGTTATATATATGTACCTACTTTTGTTTTTTAATTAGATAAAATTGAGTTGTTTGTGATATGTAACATATGTTGTGAGAGCTTTGTTTGGACATGGTGCTTGCATCTTCTTGCGTTTTGATTGTTGTTTTTACTTTGTATAGATTGGAAGTTGCACACCCATTGGAGAAACTACGTACT
This sequence comes from Trifolium fragiferum, assembly GCA_954870985.1. NCBI lineage: Eukaryota > Viridiplantae > Streptophyta > Magnoliopsida > Fabales > Fabaceae > Trifolium > Trifolium fragiferum. The sequence goes on from OX940794.1 coordinate 10,007,073, forward strand.
GGCAACATTCTATGGATATGGAACAACACACCCATGCATTGATATGCATCTGAACTCACCCATTGATATAACCATTGTCATTTTATTCAATCATATTTGTTGGGCTTGTCTTATAATTGGGTCTAATAGTTTTAGTGCTAAGCCCACAGTCTATGAGTGTAATTAAGTTGATTGGAGGAATACAATGAGGATCACACTTTGATTTTAACAAGTGGTATCAGTAAAAACAAGATCCAATGGCCGTTATCCTTGCTTTCTTTTTGGCGGTTGCAATAGTCGTTTCAAATTGACGGTTATTAATTACCGTTATTTCTGTTTTTTCTTCGTTCCTCACCGCTTCTTGGTGCTTTCTCATCGGAATCAACATACGATAAAAATTATGTTTTCGACTTTGTTTAATAAAATTTTGTTTTAATATAATCAAATTTCTAATGCAAAATATTTTTATTGTTACTTTTTACGCACATCATTAACATATAATATAATGTTAAATACTTCCTCTGGTTCTTTTTATAAAAAGAAATTTTCTTTTTAGGTTCATAAAATATTTGATTTATCTGCCTCATATTATAGACTAGATACATTAAATATTTTATGAACTTAGAAAGTAAAAAATTTCTTATAATAATAACCATAGGTAGTATTGTTATAAATTATGAAAATATAAAAAGTAAAATACAAGTCTCGGATAAATTTACTAAACTCGTTTAAAAATCTATTATATATTAAATTTATATTCTAAAATAATAAAATTTTAAAGAAAGATAAATTAGTTTATTCAATGATAACTTAAAATTTTTTGACATAAAATAGTGGTTTAAAATTATTTATTATCACCAAAATATTCATTTATATGTTAAAATAGATCAAAATGTATATTTTAACATAAGAAGGTAGGAAAGTGTAATTCAAACTTCTTTTAAAAGAGAAGTGTAATTTACTCTATTATTTATTTAAATAACATCAACTTGTGAGAGTTAAGTAACCATTAAATTTGGTCTCTTTAAACAAAGCATTAAGTCGTCAATATAAATTAGCTAATTTCAACTTGTGCAATATAGATATTAGTTAACAAAGCCTAAATACACTACAAGACAATATCAAATTAACTACCAAAACTTTGCTAAAAATATATTTTCAAGTTAACTTGCAGTTACTTAGCTACGAATACAAATTTTCTTTGCCAATTCATTATTTGGAGAATTCTAACATGCAGTCATTAAAATGACTTCACCAAAAAAGTCAAAATCTGGTGTGGCAAAGGCACAAAAATTTCTATGTGCAAATCTCAAATCTAATGGCTAGAAACCAAGCAGCCCATTTGCACAAATTTAGTAGCAAAAATTTGGTAGCTAATCCATAGCAATTAAGTTTAGTCCAATGAATAATATGATAGTAAAACGATACGGGAATGAATTTCAAAGGAGCCCATGTGAAAGATTAATTTATCCAATAATCAGCTTTAAACCTAATCTAGCTGATCTTGCTCTATACAAAGTCCAAATTAGATGGTTTAAAAGACTACACTATTGGTTTAGAAACTCAGGAAATCTCTATTTAGCTAGAGAATATAAGGAACTGGCTGAAATTCTTCAGAAAAATCTTCAGAATATTGCCAGATGACTGAAGAAAGTCTAACAAGTAAATTACAGAAAGTTTTAGATAACTTCTCTGATTTACAAGATAGGATAGAAAAACAAACATCCTATTTAGAAACTTTACAGTCTGAAGAAGAAATATATAAACCATATGAAACATGGAAGTTTCATAATGGAATAAACTTTGATTGTTATGAAGGAGATGAAACTCATAAATTTCCTCACCTTTTTCATACAACAAATCCACAGCTAAATAATATATCTTGTATGATAGCATACATGATAAAACTCTTAGAAGACAAAACTCTTCAATTCTCTCAAGGGGGGGAAGAGGAGAAAGGAAAGGAACTAGAAATACAAAATATTCCTAGGCTTCTAGAAAATCTCGAAGAAACTTCTGTTTCTACACAATTAAAAATTAAACCACCATCCAAATTCTTTTAAGAATGGACGATACAGAAGAAGCCCTTAATAGGCAATTAGAAAATTTGGAAAGACTTATGGTCTCTTTAGATATATCAGGGAAAAGTAGTTGACGAAGAACCAAAAGAGAAAAACCAAATCATTTATGATTTTAGCTCTGAAGAAGAAGTAGAGGAAGAAAATGAAAATCCTCACTTCGTAAAATTCGAACCAGCAGAAACATCTGGTACGAAAAGAACTGCAGAATTCGAAAGAGAATTTACCAAACAAAAATTCCAAAAGGTACCCCATTATTATGTACCTACACAAAACCCATTTCAAGGGCAAAGAATTTTAGACATAGACTGTAGTTTCGATACAGCCAAGGATCTAAGAGATTGGTACAATACAAATAGTGTATTAGTCCAGTTAAATGAAGACCTTAAAAATTTAGGACCAATTGAAATTTTCAATTTCCTACAATATAAAACTAGAGGAAATGCTTACAAATACATTTCGACCTTACCACCAGAAGTTTTGGGAACAATACCCCTAACAGGAGCTTTAGTAGTAGACTGGATTCATATGTTACTCGTAACAGAATTTAAAGGAAGGAAGGACTCCATTCAATCTAAGATAGCATTTTCCGACCAGAATCTTTGGAAAATAACTAACCTAAAAATCTGCAACATGTGCTATGTAGATAATTTCATTTGTGAATTTCAGGACTATTATTACAACATAGATAATAGTACTAGAATTTCCAGAAACTTAATAGAACTATTCTATGACAAGTTACCGGAAAAAGTATCATCTCAAGTTAAAACATTCTTTACTTCGGCATTAGCAGAAGGAAAAGTGGATGATACTCTAGGAGGAAGAATAACCACCTTAAAAATTTGGCTCCAAGAAATGTGTAGTCAAAAAATAGCAAAAAGAGAAGCTAAAGTATCCCTTTGTTGTAATAAACTACAATACAAAGTAGGAAATTATGGTTGCAACTCTAAGAAGAAACCCAGAAAAACAAGGTTACAAAAACCCTATAAGAAAAAGAAATTTAAAAAGGTTCCTTTTAGAAAATTCAATAAGGGAAACAAAAAATTCTTTAGGAAAAAACAACCTTACCCTAGGAAGAAAACATGCCCACAAGGCAAAAAATCATGTACATGTTGGTTATGTCATGAAGAAGGTCACTATGCAAATGAGTGTCCTAAAAAGGAAAATCCTAAGAAAAATGTCATACATGCAATATATGCAATGGGATATGAACCTATAGAATCAGATATAGAATCCAATGAAGACATTTATGAATACTGCACAGAGACAGATTCAGATGTCGAAGAAGATACTTGGTAAAGGAAATCCAAGTGCTACATTTATTAAAATAGTGCTAAAAAATAGAAACCTTTTAGCCTATGTAGATACAGGTGCAACTCTTTGTTTTGGGAGGAAATCTATCTCTAGAAACTGGGAAAGATTAACCAAGCCAAAAGAAATAATAGTTGCAGATAAATCAAAACATCAGATATGGTTTAATCTTAGAGATGTATCTATAGAAATTGAAGGATATAAGTTTTTTATTCCAACAATCTACCTCCATGATTCAGGATTAGACCTAATCGTAGGAAATAACTTTTTAAAATTATACGAACCATTTACTCAAAGAAAAGATACTATATCACTTCAATGGAAGGATTTGGGAAATCCTAAAAATAGAAAAATAGTAACCACTAAAATAGTTACTAGAAATGAAATCTTAAACCTTATTAAGGGAAACCTTAAGGAATTAAGAACTATATGGGAAGAAAGAAGTTTCCATATTAATATAGAAGAAAGATTAGACGAAGTCTGTTCAGATAACCCTCTAGACAGCCTTAAAAACACTAATCATGAACTTATAGTCATCAAGTTAAAAAATCCTAATGACGAGATAAATGTTCCAAATAGAATTCCATATTCTATTAGGGATGTTGAAGAATTTCAACAAGAATATAAAGATTTACTTGATAAAGACCTTATTAGACCTTCATCAAGTCCACATTCTGCACCGGCTTTTTATGTCGAAAACCATAACGAAATAAAAAGAGGAAAGAGAAGAATGGTAATTAATTATAAGAAACTTAATTTGGCAACAGTCGGAGATTCTTATAAATTACCTAGAAAAGATTTTATTTTAGAAAAAATAAAAGGATGTAATTGGTTTTCTTCCTTGGATGCAAAGTTTGGTTATTATCAACTAAGACTAGCAGAAAAAACAAAACCATTAATAGCTTTTTCATGTCCACCTCAAAAACATTACGAATGGAATGTTTTGCCTTTTGGACTAAAACAAGCACCATCAATATATCAAAGATTTATGGACAAATCTCTCGCAGGTTTGGATCATATATGTTTAGCATATATAGATGACATACTCATTTTTACCAAAGGAGATGAAAAACAACATCTTCGAAATTTAGAAATTGTTCTTTTAAGAATCAAAGAAAAGGGTATTATAATTTCAAAAAAGAAATCAAAAATCTTACAAAAAGAAATAGAATACCTCGGTTTAATTTTAAAAGAAAATGGGGAACTGAGTTTAGCATCTGATACCCAAGAAAAAATACAAGCTTTTCCAAATGAATTTTCTGATAGAAAACAAATTCAAAGATTTCTTGCATGTTTAAATTATATTGCTAATGAAGGATTTTTAAAAGACTTAGCAAAGGAAAGAAAGCATTTGCAAAAGAAAATTTCAGAAAAAGTTCCATGGTCTTGGACTAAAGTTGATTCTGATAATGTTAAAACCATTAAAGAAAAAATAAAAATTTTACCCGAACTCTACAATCCAACAATAAAAGATTTTTTAATTGTAGAAACGGATGCATCACAAACAACCTGGGCAGGTTGTATGAGAGCCTTACCAGATGGTAAAGCAAAACTTTCTCTTAATGAGAAAGGATGTAAAATTGAAGAGTCTAAGGACCTTCAATCAAAAAGCATTGATTACAGTGCTTCTAAAATCCTGATAAAGGACACTGAAAATTTACAGTTATGTAAATATATTTCTGGTACATTTACAGATACAGAATCTAGATATCATATTCAAGAACTAGAAACTCTGGCATGTGTAAAAGTATTAAAAAAATGGAAAATTGACTTACTACCGTCAAGATTCCTTCTTCGAACAGACTCTAAATATCTTACAGGATTTTGGAGATATAAAATTAGTGCTAACCATAAACAAGGCAGACTAATAAGATGGCAAATGGAATTACAACAATACGAGCCATATCTTCAATATATAAAATCTGAACAAAACAGTTTTACAGATACACTGACGAGAGAATGGAGCAAGCCATAAAGCTACTTCAGAACAACATCAAGCAAAAGGACGAGCAACTTGTCGCCCTAGAAATCAAAAAAGCAAAAATCTCTGTCGAGAGGGGGGAGATGATTACAACACTCAAAGGTTTACAAAAAATGACAACAGATGAAAATCAACTAGCAAAAGGCTCAAGTGAAGTTCTTAAAAAAGAAGAAAATTGGGACCTCCTAGGACAACCTTCTGGAAAGTATGACTACTATGTAAAGTATACAACCCCAGAAAGTTCAAAAATCCCTATCGAAACAATAGTACCCAGTGGTTGGAATATAGAACAAGAAGCAGAATCTTCAGAAACAACCTCAGACAGCAAGAAGTCTTGGGCTGACCAGGTCGAGGAAGAAGATGAAGCTAGAAAAAATGGTTTATCAACAACCTTATGTCATTTTTTATGGTCCAATGAAAGGGATCTATAGAAAATGGGCAATAGCAAAGCAGCACATCTTAGGCAAGAATGTGCGTCACAAAGGATACAAAACCATAAAGGAAGCTAAACAGGCACTTTACGGAGCCTACAAGGAAGTTACAACAGCAAAAAACCTTCAAAAATCTCCAACAATGGAGTCGAAAAAGAAGCTGTCGATTGACAAAATTCGCCAGCTCGAAAATCAAAAGAATTTCCAAGTAACCGACCCAACCTACATGGAATTCAGCCTTAGGTGGAAATGGTTAAACCATTATGTAGAAGAATTCACCACAGAATGCTTCTACCCGGCCAACAAATTTAGCTGTCCCAAGACAGTTACATTACCAGGAATAGATAGTACTACATGTCTATCTTTCTTTCAAAATGGTTTAATCCACACTTATTTGGAAGAGCAACCAAAGAAAACTTTTGGGGAGCTAAAGTTTCTTCCAAAAAATCTACAAAATTTGGCAGAAAAATTCAATAATTTATATGCCAAAGATAAAGAGATCTTCCTAGAGGTCGATTCAACATATCCTTGGTATGATGAAAATACCTTGGAGCTGGTCACAAAACCAATATACTTAATCAAGATTGGGATATCCAACAAAGAATATCCGGTCATGAATAAAGAAAGTATAGAATGGCATCCAGCTATGTACGTTAATCAGATGAAGAATTTTCGTCGGAAAGTTTCAAGGTTGTCATCCCAGACAAACTACAGAACAATCTACGAAGACTCATCAATGATCGTGTATAGCGATTCCAGAAAACCAGCAAATGAAAAAGATATCAAGGCAATCAAAGAACTTGAAGAAAGAATTGACCAACTGAAGGATGGTCATGAAAAATTACCAAGGGTAATTCAAGAAGAATGCTGCAGATATTTTTTACAGTATTACAAAAATCATAACTGTAAAAACTGTCAAAAATCGTCGGCACAAGAGGACAAGGAGGCTAACAGCACGGATCAACTGGCCACAATGTAGGACAGAATTGTGCAGTCGTACCTTATCACATCTGAATCAGATGGGGACCACTTAGTGCTAAATAATGTAAAATACTATTTGTCGTATTTTTTAGTGCGTTTTTCTTTTTGAGTGCGCATCACTTTTTCTGAGTGCATGCCACTGTTGCGTGAGTGCGTGTCACTTTTTTGAGTGCATGTACAATGTCATGGAAAGGGACGTTTACCTAATGTGAGCCCTTCTCCACTATAAATAAGAGCATTCAGCTCAATGTAAAATACAGTTGAAAGAAATACGAAACTATTAACTAGTTTTTGAAGAATTATTTTCTTCTGTCCTTAGAATTATTTCTAAGAAGTAGCTCTTGAGGTAATACTCTGGAGGAGCTAGATCCTTGAGGTAATACTCTGGAGGGATCAACCACATAAAACAAAATAATCAAACAGATTATATCCCAAAATAACACAAACATCTTCGGATCAAAGAATTCAACAAAACCAGAAACAAAGAAAATCATATCAGGTATGATTGTTATTATCACAACACTTGTTTATTATATTATGCTGTTTGCATAACAAATGGAAAGTTCGAATTTTAGAACTCAAAGATTATTTTCAAATTTTTTTGAAATTGAATATACAGAACCTAGTTTTGGTCACATATACTTAGAATTAGTCTTGATAGAAGACTATGATAAAAAGGTAACTTATTTACTAAAAAGAATTTCTGAACCAAATCTGGTTAAGATAATTTTAGACAAATTTAAATTTAATCATTATCAAGAGAAGGTTTTTCTCGAAAAAATTCAAGAAACTATCGAAGGAGACTTCGAAGAACATGAATTAAAATGTTTAGTTCATGAGTTAAACAATTTTACTAAAAATTCTAAATACATAGAATGTTTTCAAGGACAATTCTATGGAGACTTCGCAAGTATACATTATAGACTAAAAAACTCTCGATTTTATAGTCTAATAAAAACTTTAAATATTCTGCCCGATAATATTAGTGAAAATTCAGAAGAATTTTGAAAAATTATGTCTAAAATCTCACTATTTGAAGAAACATCTAGTTATTTTGCTGATAGTATACAAGATCACAAAATAGAAGAAGCAGATTTATCTCTAACTGCTGAAGAAAACTTTAAAAGAAAGTCTATAAAATTCAAAGAACGTCTTTTGAGGAAAAATATCTTGAAATTTGGAATAATGATAGGAGAAGAAGCAATTCCAATTTATTCTACTTCTGGAAATATTTTCATATCTACCATAGATAGAACACAAATTCAAAAAAGAATTTCAAGTCTTTCTGAAAAAGAAAGAAATAAAATCGGTTATATTCACATATCAACCATTCAAGTTTTAATCAAAAGTACTTTCATGAAAGATATTGATACACCGTTAAATATAATTCTAAGATACTCTAGAATTACAAATGATAGACAATCTATAATTGCATAAGGAAGATGCAATTTAAAATATGGAAAAATTAAGTTTGATATAAACTTACAAATAGGATTATCCCTAAAGGATAAAGATCTGGACAGATCCATAATTTTTAATTATAAATTAGAAGATTCAAAATTTATGAAAAAAGGAAATCATCCTTTTACAATATGCTATAGAATTAATTATGCTTTAAGTAATTCACATCATAGCATAGAATTTACAGGAAAAGATATAATTCATATTGATGAATTATTCACCCCTATAGTGACATTAGAGTCACCTATATTCAAAACCTTGGCAAGGAAGAGTTGCTCATTAATAGAAGATGACAAAAATCTGTTTGAAGAAACAGAAGAAAAACCATTAATTAGAAGTCAAAGCCTTAAGGTAGCACCCCCAAAAAGAGATTTTGAAATCTCAGAACTAAAAGAATTAAATAAGCTACAAAGCTCAGTAGCAGAGTTGTCCTTACAACTCGAAAAATTAGATAAAAGAATCTAATTAAACTTCTGCAACTTGTTACACTTACTACCTACGATAGCAATGAACTTAGCTGAAGAAAGAAAAAATCTAAAAGTCTATAGGAAAAGAATTCAAAAATTAGAATTCGAATATAGATGCTTAAAAAACCTGCTATATATGGATAGACCTTATGTCAATCCAAGAATAAAGGCAAGACTCATAGAAAGAAAAGATCTATTGTCTAATTACAGACTTTTAGTACAATACACGAAGAATGAACTCCAACGTTTATCTTACAGCTAACGCGAAAACTCTGCCCAAACTCTGGTATCAGAGCCAAAATCTCGATCTTAGGATAGAGAAAACTCACACCTTTAGATTTCTGAAGATACACAGAAACACAATTATGAAATAACACCATATAATTATGATTTGGTGGGACCAAATAAAGACTTTACTCCTATTAATCTATTCAAATAACTTTTTCAATATTGTCAAAAACATTGACTACACCATAGAAGCACCCTCATTATTTTCCTTCATGAGCGACAGTTTCGAATAAAAAACCATGTAGTAATGTATATTTTTGGCAAAATCATAAAAAAATAGCATTTCCTCAAAATAAAATACATGATATTTTCATTTAATTTCCTGAGAAACTCTATTATAGGCACAAGCACAAACTATTTGAATTTAGGCACACATACAAAGTTAATTAAAACTTAAAGATAAAATAAATGATTGATATAAATTGATGTGACTAAATTATTTATGATTTAATTTTTATCATTTATGTGTGTCTCTAAATCCAAATAGTTTGTATTTGTACCTATGGAAGAGTTTCTCTAATTTCCTTTTCCCCAAATATCTCTCTCTCTAACCGTTTTCATTCCATCACCACCGTTACATTCGCTCTCCATTGTCACCGCCGTCGCCACTCGATTATATTGCTCTCTGTTGTCACCGCCGTCTCCACTCGACTGCTCTCCGTTATCACCGCCTTCGTCACTTGTGTCACCGCCGTTGTAGATCATGCACCACCGTCGTGGCTCATCTCAACGGTTCTCAAAGTGTTCTCGATCTACATGGAATAGTTCTCAATCTCGTTTTCGATCTACACTGTATCATCGTCAATCTCTCAGAAATACGCTCTACACGCTCTATATCATCGTGAAGCTCTCAATCGTGAACCCTAATTTCAGATTATCATTTTTAACTTGATGCTTTTCTTTGATTCAACATGATTTTTTGTACGTTCTTAGCTTGAACTCTATTTTAATTTTCGGATTTCTATTTCCAAGTTGCTTCATATGCTTTTTTATTCGATTCAGATTTGCAAAATTGTAAGTATTACTGTATTTTGGTCTTGATTGTTGATCATTGTTCCGAGAAGCATGCAACGGAGATACAGTGGGGGCAACTTCTGCTGAAGAGATAACCTAGGTAAGGTTGCAATCCATAAAATGAACTTGTGCTTTAATTTTCATTTAGTTTTTCAATTGTGCTCTAATGGTTGTGTAGTTTTTCATTGAGTTCTTTTGGTTTAGTTTTGATTATGTGAAGCATGCCATAGTTCACATTGCATAATTGTTGTTTCTATGTGTATGACCTGTAACAAGGGGAATAAGATAACATGTAAGAGAAATTGGCATGTTGATAAATAACACAATTAGCAGCCATGTTTGATATGTGATGTTATTTCAATTATAATCATATTGAGTTATACAATGTTGGATTATAATAGGGTTCACTCAGTGTTTATGTACTTATCAATTGATATCGAAAGTGGTTGCCGAGCCGATGGCTCAAGAAGGGATACCTATGGATGGGCTAACTGAAAAGGTCGAGTAAAAAGTTGTAGAGTGCAGCCGCTGTTTCTCTAAATACTTGTTTCCATACCCTTGATAACTTCAACTAGTGTCATATAACATGGTTTAATACGTTGATCTGTACATGATATTGTTTAGTGTTCTCTTCTTATGAATATTATGATATTGTTTAGTGTTCTCTTCCTAGACAAAAAACAATATCAGCCAAGAAAATTCAAACACCAAAGAAAATTACTTTTCCGAAAACATCGTTTGGTACTTTTCCTCTACTTATAAACCCTTTCTTTCTCTTCTTTCATCGATCTTCATTGCAGTGTTCATTACTTTCTTCATTTCTTCAATCTCACAACTAAAATTCCTTCTTCTTCTATCTTCATTGTTAGTTGTTTGAACTTGAAGCACCATTGTTACATATTACAGCGTACATTTAAAGCTTATTTTTCACAAGAATAGATTTGATATTTAACTTCATTTTCCATCGATTCATTGATTTTTTGCGTACATTTAAAGATTATTTTTCGGATGAAGTTTTTTTTTCTCTTTCAGTCATGAACAAATTGGGCATTGTTTCTTTCGTTCAGTGTCACTCTGAAATCACACACACATAAATTCATGGGCCTGATTCTGTTGATTTGTTGTTGAAAAAAGTGAATAACTTTTCAACGCGGTGGGATCATTTTGGGATCTTAATAATAACAAATGCTTCATGTACACATTGCAGCGTGACTAATTTTGGTAATTGAAAAATAAAGACAAAGAAAGCAAATTCATGGGCCTGCGTATAGCTTTTTGCTGTTATGAGTCTATGGGATTGGGTGGATCAATAACTCGGTCCTTCTGCAGACTCGTGCTATAATCTAAGCTGACCGTGTTGATCCTCATGTATGGTTCTCTGTTACTGGTCTGCAATAGCATCTGTTTATAATGACTGTCACCTATGTACTGCGATTTATCTTCCTTAGACTTGGTGCTTAACCCTGATAGTTTAGTATAGGTTCTTTACAGAATATATGATTGGTGCTTAATATCTTCATTAGTGTTTATTTTGTTATTCTTCTATCAATTATGATCTGCATTCATCTTAGATTATAGACAAGCTCTTTCAGATCTGTAATATACTTGTTCTCTATTCTTCCTCAATCCTCCTCTCATATTTTTAATCTATACTTACACAGTTTTCTTGTCGGTTTTGTTATAGACAAGCCTACTCGATGCGAAAAATAATGGCAAATAAAGCTTTGGTACGTGAATTGATGTTTGAGCTTTGACATACACTTTTGATATGATTATATGAGTAACATAACAGCAAATTATAGGTGAGGAGGCTCTGCCTGTGAGACAGTGGGCTCTGTTACAACCATATGCAGTGATAAGACTGGCACATTGTCTATGAATCAGGTTGGTTTGTGGTGGAGTATTTGAGCCATTGATTTACATGATAATGTTTTGTTCAAGTCACTTAAACTTGTTGGAGGGTACTTCTTGCGAATGTTTTTCACTTTAGTGGCTTGCTTGCCATCATATACTATGAATCAAAATAAAGGAAGAGATTTACATGTCAATTATTTTATCAATAAGATGTGATATCCAATAAAACTTTGGTTTAAATCTTTAGGTGGTTCCTTTACGTTGGCTTTGGTTCGCATATATTTATGTTTGTGTAGAAGGTTCTCACAGATTCTTGATTTTTATGAATTGTGACAGATGACTGTGGTCGAGATTTATGTCGAGGATCTCTCGGGCAAAGGTCAATTTCTGTAAATTTAATTTTTTTCATGCTATTTATGTGCACATGGATTTTTTTCACACTTAATAATCTATTTAGACATTAAACATTTACAACTTATGCATGAGGAAATGTAAGTGTTTATGACTCTATGGAGAGGTTGAATGACTGTGTTTCTAAAAAGCTGATTTCAACATTCAACTTATACATGAAGTTATTATTATCTATAAGACTTATAGTTATTATCATAAAATTTTGGTAGTGTTTTTTTTCTTTCCGTAAGCGTTTACAGAGAATAAGTGTATTCAAACTAGCTTCACACCTACTGTTATTGATTGATAGAAGTATAAGTCACTTTTATTCTTATGTTTTTAGTCTATAGATTAATATGATGAAGTATTTTTGGAATGAAGACCAGAGTTTACTTTGTTTTAGTTATCCTTGTTCTAAGAATTGGAAAGAAACTAATTTATCAATGAACATAAACTCAAAAAAGCTAATGTTTGTGTTGCCTATGTGAGAATTATTGTGTTTTCCATGCTTACCAAACTCCCGGCCACATAGCTGTCAATAGTGTCATTGTGCCTAATTCTAGCACTGAGTATACTCTATAATTCTTGTACATGTTTTTTTCGTTGATATGCAAATTTCTCCTGTTTCTCTTCTGTGCTTTGTTTCCTTTTATGACCAATGTAGTATTGAATTTTAGAAATGTTGCAGAATTAGGTTGTTGCCTTCAATCTTTTTATTGGTTATGTTTCTTTTCCTTGTTTTCATTTGCAGGAAGTTGTTTAGAGACACCTAAGAGAGGATATCTTACTGCTATATTGACATCTAATTTACTTGTATGTTACTTTGCTCAAATTTTCTTCTGTTATATTGCTTTGTTTCATTAGACTTATCTCTTATGACCATTGATTCAGTGAAACTTATTGGGAAGCTGCAAGATAAAACTGTCTTCCTTAAGAAGGGTCATGATGATGATCAACCCTTTGAGTTCCGAATTGATGATGGTACTTTCAACAATGGCTTTAAGTTTTAACTTCTCGACTCTTAAACACCTTCTACAGTAAAGCCTTTCTTTTCCAAAATAATCCTAATATGTATCAATCTTAAACAACCTACTACAGTAAAGCCCCTTCTTTTCCAAAATAATCCTAATATGTATCTTACATGCACCGTGTAGAACAAGTAATTGATGGACTTGATCGAGCTGTAAAGAACATGAAGAAAGGGGAGATTGCATTGGTGATCATACAGCATGAGTATGCTTTTGGTCAATTGGCCTCCCCTCAGGAATTGGCTACTGTTCCTCCTAATTCCACCGTTTACTATGAAGTTGAGCTGATTTTCTTTGTAAAGGTGAGAATATTATGTCTTCATTCATTTTCTTTAGGTTTTTTAATTTTGACAAAATTGGAAGATATACTTGATTACTTTATATAATGCTAACACGTGTCTAGTTACTTTGTTATGGGTCAAATTTAGTCTTGTAGTTGTGCATCATGTTCATTTAACGATACTGATACTGAAGTAGTAACCATGAGATAGACATTGTATTGGGCTGCCATTCATGTTCTAACAATAACTTAACAGAGCTTCAAGTTTAGCTTTCCTTGTTGTTCATGTTTTTGTTTGACTGAAGTGGGGTTAGACTTGGTCTTATTGTTTAATAGACTTTAAATATAGGCTCTTAAGTAATTTTCCTGAGAAGTGGCAATGTGCTGCAAACATATATTGCTAATGTAAGTCTGCAATATTGTTCTCTAATTCAAGCAGAATTGGTGCGAGGATCTCATGCTTGTAAAAAATTGGTCATAGTTTGTGAATTGACAGTGTCGTTTTGATAGATAAGATTTTTATGATGTTCTTCTATTGATTTGAATATGATGAGTTGACAGTTGATATGATAGTAAAGTATAATGTTTTCTATAGTATAATGTATTTTCTTAACAATATTAAGTTCTTCTATTAACTAAAATTGAAATATGATACTTAGATATGCTTATAAATTTTACTTATGCTTTAATTAGTTTTTAACAGGGACTGACTTTTTCTCTTTCCCCCTGCCTTGGTCACCAGTTTAGGTATCAACTTTTGAGATTCTCTTGGGGTATTATTAGATTATAAGTTTCAGCAGCTGAGGTCAATAACATTTCGATACGGTTTCAAATTGCTTTTGGTGTCCAAGGACGTGAAATCGTTGATCAAAGCTTTGTGTTCTCAAGTTCTTCATATGTGCTTATACTCTTGTTGGAGATCTATAGGTACTTCTACTAACAAATTTCAACATCTTTTATTCGGAAAACATTGTATCGATCGTTACATTCCTCGTGAATTTTGTTTGCTGGAATTTGACAAAAAAGTTATGCTTCATTTACTGCTTCATGTTGATGTTATTATTCCATGTCCAAATTCTTTGACTTGCTCTCTGTTAAGAATTGATGTTGATGTTATTATTGTTATTATTATTTTTTGGTTGAGTATCATTATTATAGCAAAATATATAATTCGGTAGCCTAATCCTTTTGGTTAGAAATTTTTTTATAATTATAAAAATTCCAAAAAGTTTGGAATTAGCTGCGAAATCGCTAGGAATGTTAGCTAGAGATTTATTGTGAAATTATTGTGACAATATCCTAGCGATTTAGTTAGGAAACAAAAAAATTTGAACAATATTTAACTTGGTATTAATTGGGATATAGCTAGGATTCTATATATATTAGTTGCAAATTAGCTAGGAAATATTTTTGTGGATAATCTGCCGCCCAATCCATGCTACGACCTATAGGATAGCTAATTCACAACAAATCCCAAGCTAACCGTGTTTTACTTGCAATTAGCTACGAATTAGCTTCTAAGCATGGCGTAGCAAACCCCAGATTTTCTTGTAGTGATAATACACCAGACATTAGTTTATTGTAGAGCCAATTGGATAACTGTTGACTCTAATAAGATAAACTAAAAGAATGACTAAAAGTAGTTATACAGCTAAGAGCAACACTGACATACATTGTTTAATTACTATTATTACATCTAATTATCACTAATTAAATCACACATGATGAACAACTTGCTCTTGTACAACAATATTTTATAGAAAATAAAATTGACAGATTAAATCACACAAGGCACTGAAAATGTATTAAACAATAACTGAGAGGGAAACTCAGACTCTATGTGTTGATCACAGCACCGTTGAATTCTTTATGCTATATATATGATGAAGGACTAATAGCTTTTTCCTCATCAATCATCTCACTCACAATATTAGCAAATTGATATCAAAAGATACATACATACATACAACAAAATGTTTGATCAGTGTGCAAGTGTACTTGTTTCATGTGCTCGTGAAACCTTGCTTCCACTAGCCCGTGATCATTTGCTTCCATTTGCTCGTAAACATCTGTTTTCACTAGCCCTTGATCATTTGATTCCTATACTAAAGGAATCTGTCAACATGATTAGGGGTGTCCCAAATGATGAAATTGCACACATGAAACATGAACTTGAAAACATTGAAGAGGCCATCCATCAAGCAGATAAAATGGCTGATGCTGAAGGAGATGACCTAGCTGATGGAACCAGAGAAAAGATCAAGCAGCTGATAGAAGCATCTTTTCGCATACAAGATGTCGTTGATGAATACATCATCCGTGAGGAGCAACAACTTCCAGATCCTGGATGTGTTGATGGTGCTTCTGACTATGTCAAAACTAAGATGCTCCGTCTCCAAATAGCCCATGATATTCAGAACATCAAATCCCGAATTAGTGAAATAAAAGATACAAGCTCTAAAAAGGATCTTGAAGGATCAAGCAGTTCTGCAACAAACCCAAACGACACATTATTGCGAAACCTTCAAAAGGATCCTATTTACATGAGTGAAGCTGATGTTGTTGGCTTCGAAAAGCCCAGAAACAAATTGATTGATTGGCTAGTAAAGGGAGAAGATAAACTCACAGTCGTCTCCGTGGTAGCAATGGGAGGGCAAGGAAAAACCACTCTTGCTAGAAAAGTTTTTGAAAGCAAAGAGGTCGTGGGACACTTTGAATATCGTAGATGGATCACAGTGTCACAATCATACAATATAGAAGAGTTGCTGAGAGGCATGTTGAAGGATCTTTGCGAACAACAAAATGTCAGTCCTCCTCAAATGATTCATGAAATGAATAAAGAGTCATTAGTGGATGAAGTGAGAAACTACTTGCAGGAGAAAAGGTACGTTGTAGTTTTTGATGATGTATGGAACTCATCTTTTTGGGCTGATATTAAATTTGCTATGATTGATAAGCAAAAAGGTTGTAGGATATTAATCACCACTAGGACCGAGGATGTTGCCACTTCTTGTAGGGAATCTTCTTTAGTTCAAATTCATGAATTGAAAGGTTTAGATTATGAGCAATCTTTAAAATTGTTCAATAAGAAGGCATTTTATGACTTGAAGGAAGTTTGTCCGCATCATCTTAGTGATATATCTTCCAAAATTGTTAAAAAATGTGGTGGATTACCATTAGCGATTGTAGTCATTGGTGGTCTTTTATGCAGAAATAGAAATAAAAATGTATGGTATAAGTTTAATGAAAATTTCAAGACAAAGTGGACGAAAGATTTTGTGATAAACAAAATTTTAGTTCTCAGTTACCATGATTTGTCTTACAATCTCAAGTCATGTCTGTTATATTTTGGAATATATCCTGAAGACTGCAAAATTAATTCCAAGAAACTAATTCGACAATGGATAGCTGAAGGGTTTGTAAAGGAGGAAGAGGGATTGACTTTGGAAGAGGTTGCAGAAGGATATTTAACTGAGTTGATACATAGAAATTTGGTGCAAGTAGTTTCGGTCAGTGTTGATGGAAGAGCAAAATATTTTCGTGTTCATGATTTGGTGCATGCGATGATCCTTGAAAAAGTTAAGGATTTTGGTTTTTTCAAGAATATCAATGTTGATGGCCAGTCAACTTTAACTGGAATAACTTGACGCCTGTCGGTGACAACTAATTCAGATAATTTAACGGAAAGTATTAATAGCTCACATGTTCGATCACTATTTTATATTGGAGCTAAATCAGGATCCTTTGTAAGAAAAATTCCTTCAAAATACAGGTTATTGAAGGTGCTTGTCCTTGAGGATCATCAAAGCCTTGAAATTCCTGAAGATTTGGGAAGTTTGATCTACTTAAAAGTATTTGAAGGTGAATGAGTGGGATCAAGATCGTCAAAAGAAATGGTATAAAATTCTAATATCCATTGGCATGCTCGAGAATCTACAGACCTTGGATTTAGTATGTAGAGGTTTCTGTCCAATGCCGGAGGAGATTTGCAAGCTTAGAAAGCTTCGCCATTTGATAGGCAGCAATATTTCTTTGATTGAATTGAAGGATGATATTGGAGGTTTGACATCCTTACAAACTCTATGTGGGGTTTATTTAGATGCATTTGAAGATGATAGTGATAATAGAGTGATAGATCTAATACAACAGCTAGGAAAGCTAACACAATTAAGGGAATTGGTCTTGCACGGTGTTAAGACTAGATATATGAGTGCTCTATCTTCCTCAATCGATGAAATGCTACTACTGGAAAAACTGTCTATTGAAGCAAAGAATGTGTATACCTTCATTGATATGCATTTGAATTCACCCCCACCAATGCTTCGACATCTTAATCTTATTGGGAAATTAGAGAAGTTGCCTGAGTGGATTCCAAAACTTCCAAATCTTGTTAAGTTGAAACTTAGCGGCTCCAGTTTAAAACATGATTATTTAATGGAACTACTCAAAAGTATGCCAAACTTGTTGACCCTCTCTCTTACAAATAATGCTGTTGAAGGCAAAAGGTTACATTTTCAAGATGGATGGCTTAAGAATTTGAAGCAACTATTTCTTGAAGATTTCAAATTGAATTGGATCCTTATTGATGAAGGCGCATTGCCTTCTCTAGAAACTCTCAAATTCTACACCCCCAAACTCAAGATGTTACCAACAGGCATTCAACACTTAAAGAAGCTTAAAGAACTCCGGACTCCATTCTCCACGTATTCAACAGGTCTGTTTTTTCTTACAGAATACAATAGTTATGTAATTTTTAATACAAATTCTTCCTTTTGCTTAATTATCTACTTTTCTTTTGATATTCTTTTTTTTAGATTTATATTGGCCCTCAATAGCTATTTTAATCGGTGGCGTGTTGTCTATTGATAATTTGTAGGTGATGGTTGGATTCAGCATGCACAATCGAATATTAGCTTTTCAGCTTGGTATAATTAGCTTCACTTGCTAGAATAGTTTGGCTTTAGAATAATTTGATTGTTTATGTTTGAATTTATGTGAGATCTTTGCACTCTTTTTTCCTTTATGAGGTTTTTAATGAGGCATAGAGATTTTCACACCTTGAATTTTGGTCTAATTCCCTCGAGATTGATTTGTATTATTATTATTATTATATATTTTAAATTTTACTTGGTATATTATGTTAGGATGTTTTTTTAGTATTAACATAGTTAAAATGCCTTAATCGTCACCTTTGTAACCTCTTGCTTTTATTAAAAAAATAAATTATGTATCAATTTACTTCCATAGTTTGGATTATATGCACATAGGTCCCCAATTTTCATATTAAAGATTATTGGCACCGTCTATGGGGACAAGAACTCATAATTATCCGATGAGGATAGATAAAAGAGGGGATATAGAGGCATTGGTGGATTAATGGAAGATGCGCTTTGAACTGGAGGTCAGAAATCGAGGGTCGAACGTGACCGACGATTAAGAAAGGGTGCTGCAAAAAATATGGATATGGAAATGGTTCCATTCCATTAATACGGAACGGATGATGTGAATCATATTAAATTTCGAAGAAAATAAAAAAAATTAAAAATAAAAAAGGAAACAGTTATTTTGGTCCTTGGCTCTATATCTCGTTGTCACATTGGCCCCTGATTTAAGAAAAAACACAAAATAGTTCTTGACTCTGCATTCCTTTAGTCACTTGATCCTCTGACGTTAAAAAAACTGTTAACTTTTCAAAAAAGTTGATATTACACTTTTTTGTAACAAATAGCTCGACAATGTGGCATTAGGAACTAAAATGAATAATCATATTCATCTTCGTCTTATTGTTTCTTCAATCTTTATCATCAACATTTTCATCAATCTTCTCTCTGATGTCAATTTAGGTGGGTTAGTTTAGCTTCTTAAAAAAAAGACATTTTCATCAATCTTCATAAAAAACACAAAAAATCAAAAACCCTCCCTCTTCATCTTCTTCATCTTATTGTTTTTCAATCTTTATCATCAACATTTTCATCAATCTTCATAAAAAACTCAAAAAATAAAAAAGTCCTCCCTCTTTCGGTGCGTTTGTTTAAGCTTTAAAAAGGTGATTTTATTTTTAAAAAATTTAGAGATCTTTTCTAAAGATTTAAAACAAAAAACCTAAAGCTACTTTCTGTTTATTTATTATAAAAATTATTAAAAAAAAATAAATAAAAAATAAAAAAAAAAAACCACTTTTGTTAAAATAGGAAGTTCCTACATTTAGATTTCTTAGTTTAAAAAAAAATCTTAAAAACCTATTAGAAATAGCTTTCATTTTGGGTTTAAAATAATTTGTTTAAAAGAATGATTTTTTTAATCAATAACAAACCCTATCAAAATTATAAAAAGGATTCTTTTAAGAAAAAAAATGTAGATTTTTTCTAAAAAAATTCAAAACAAAGGCACCTTTTATCTCTCTTCTCTCTCAAATCCTTTTTATCTCTCAAAATCAAACACAAACTCTATATCCTTTCCCTTCCATCTTCAACTCAAACAAAATATTAAAATTACTATTCTAAAAACTCATAACATACACAAAATTCCAATTTCAAACCTAAAACAAATCAACAACTTTTTTTAGATTACTTGTGGAAACTTTTCCTAACAGGAAAATTGTTTAAATTGAGATTACAACAAAATATTGTGAGGTCTCTCATTATATCTTGTTACGTTTAAGTTTAAATTAAACGCATTTTTTCCCTCTCATTTTCCATCTCATTTTCACCCTAATTTAATTCAAATAAAATATTAAAAGATACATCCATAAGAATCGAACTTATACTCCCTCCGTTCCTTTTTACTTGTCTTTTAGGGCTAGATTTAGCGTTTCTATTTAATTGTCCTTTTGGTATTTTACGGGTTTGATTTGTCAATTATACCCTTTGTCAATTGCTCTTATCTTTATCAATAAAACAAATTAATGCTATATATTTGGAAAACTATTTTTTATTTTTATTTTTTTTTGGAACATAACATATTAAATTTATTGGAAAGATAAAGTGTGTGAAAAAAATAGGAATTTATTGGTGGATTAAAACGAGGGTATAATAGGAAGATAAAGTGCAAATATACACTTCCTTAATTTGGTGTTACTATTCTAAAAAGACAAAAAAAAAAAGGAACGGATCGAGTATCATTTAAGAATGATGTGGTGCATTTGCCACTAAGGTACCAATCAATTTGATATAAGTATGAAATCAATCCCTAATTGAAGATTTCTCTTCCCACCCCCCTGGACTCTTTTTCACCCCCCTAAAATCCCAGTTTGCCCCTTGACTTTCGAAAATTTGTAAACAATAGTTCAGTAGACGCGTACTGAACTATTTTAAAAGTTCAGTAGACGCGTACTGAACTATGAAGTCGTTCAGTAGACGTCTACCGAACTATATCAATATAAACCTGCAACACCAGGTTTCTTCCTCATTTCTTCATCTTCTCACACACACAATCAAAATCTCCATACGAGTAAAACGCGCGATTCCGGTCATTTGGGGGTTAAAATCAACATTGGAAGCTTGGCAAACTGATTCTACACGCATTGGAAGCTTAAAAACAAGGTAAATTTCGAACTCCACCGTTTATTTCACGCAACCATAGCTGCTAGGTTAGTAGGTTTCTGACACAGTTTCGTTCAGTAGACGTCTACTGAACTATTTGAAAAATTCAGTAGACGCGTACTGAACTGTTCTGGAAAATGAAGAGCATTAGTTCGGTGGATGTATACCGAACTATTGCGAAACAGAACAGGATATGCAGTAGCCTCTGTAACTTGCAGAAAATGGTTTTAAATGATGTTTTATGCATTGTATGCTTGGTTTGTTTAGGAATTCACTCATATTAATTGTTATTGCATGAATTAGTGAGCATAGTATGATTTATAGTTGCTTAAATTAAGGATTGCATTATTGATGGACTCAAATGACTTATGAATTTATTTTTATCGTTTGTTTTAGTTATGGCCGATGAAGCTAAACCTCCGGACGAGTGCAAAGCAATAGTAGCGGCGGAGCCTCACGTATCGCCAATAAGAGTGGATACAAGGGACCATTTTGTGACGGATAGAACTTTCGAAAGCAAAGAGGCTTTGGTTGATTGGGCTCGCGACATAGCTCTCCCGTTAAGATTTTCAATTGTCATTACAAGATCGGATAACGGCAAAGGTAGTAGGAAGCCGTTCATTGTGTTGGGTTGCGAAAGAGGCGGTACATACAAACCAACGGGAAAGAAGGTAAAATTTGAAGAGACGGGAACGCGGAAATGTGAATGTCCATTTCGTCTACGAGGTTACTTCCATGTAACGGGGCAATGGCATGTTACTGTTGTTGATGGAATGCACAACCATGTGCTAGACAAAGCATTGCAAGGTCACCTCATTGCGGGTCGTTTGAAACCGGTAGAAAAGCAACTTCTATCGGAAATGACAAAGAATTTGGTCCCGCCGAAGAATATCATTTCTACGTTGAAAGAGAGGGAGCCGAAGAATGTGACTGTTTTGAAGCAAGTTTACAACGCCCGTTATAGGTTAAAACAAAGGGCGAGGGCGACAAGGACGGAAATCCAACATTTGCACAAGTGTCTTGATGAAAACAACTACTTCTTTAAAGCTCGAACCGATGGTGAGTCCGAGTTTGTTCAAGACATTTTCTTTGCACATCCGAAATCCGTATGTTTGTTCAACACTTTTCCCACAGTTTTGATTATGGATTCTACGTATAAAACGAACAAATACGGAATGCCTTTGTTTGAGTTGGTTGGTCAGACCTCGACCGAGGAAACCTTTAATGTTGGATTTGCATTTATGAGTAATGAGAAGGAAGAAAATTTCACATGGGTCCTTCAACAGTGTGTTTGTCTGTTAAGGAACAAGGTGAGGCCGAATGTTGTTGTGACCGATAGGGATACGGCACTGATGAGTGCGGTTGCCACTGTATTTCCGGACTCCGCTCATATGGTTTGTACTTTTCATGTGAAGAAGAATATGTCTGAGAAGTGCAAAACTCTTTGCAAAATTAAAGATGGTGAAAAGGTGAAGCAAGGAGATGTGTGGACGGATGTGTCGAAAGCATTCGACGTCATATTGTACTCGCCATCTGAGGATGCTTATGTTGAAGCAGTTTTGCAATTTAGGAAGCTATGTGGAAGGTGGCCAAGATTCTTGAGATATGTTGAGACCACAATTTTGGATACCGATAAAGAAAGGTGTGTTAATGCTTGGACTGACAAATTTTTGCATCTTGGCAACACTACAACAAACCGAGTGGAGGGTGCTCACGGTGTTTTGAAGGGTTACCTAAAGGACGGTCACGGTGACTTGGCCACTGGTTGGGAAGCAATCGACAAAATGTTGATTAATAGGTTCAATGAAATACAAGGAACTTTTGGTCGGAATTTGTCGGTTGTGGAGCACACTTTCAAGGATCATTACTTGTACTCTTTGTTGATTTTCAAAGTTTCAAGACCCGCTTTGAATCATATACATAGAGAAGAAAAAAGAGTTGAAGAGTGCGGTACGGATAGCAAAAAATGTGGTTGTGTGGTGAGGTTTACCTATGGGTTGCCATGTGCGTGTTTGATAGCTAAAAAGATGCTTCACAAGTTGCCTATTCGACTTGATGAAGTTAACGCACATTGGAAGAAGTTATGCTTTTTGGAGGATGATGGTGGTTCGTCCGACGACGACGATTATTCTTGCTTGGCCGAATGGGATGCTATTCAGGTAATCACGTAATTTTTGCACTTTATATTTAATTTACGCACTTTATATTTAATTTACACAATCACTTAATTTTTGCGCTAATTTACGCACTTTATATGTAATTTACGCAATCACGTAATTTTTGCACTTTATATTGAATTTACGCACTTTATATTTAATTTACGCAATCACGTAATTTTTGCACTTTATATTTAATTTTACGCACTTTATATTTAATTTACGCAATCACGTAAGTTTTGCGCTAATTTACGCACTTTATACTTAATTGTTTTTATTTGTTTTTAATTTTTGTAGAAGCGTTTGAAGCGAGTTGACGTATGCATGAAGGATGAGATAAGAAATCAACTTCGGATAATTGCTTTTCCGGAGTCGACTTCTTTAAAATCTCCGGAACACAATGTCGTTTCTAAAGGTGCTAAAAAGAAAAAAGGCAAGACGGATTCTCGCACAACTAGGTCCACGACCCGAGAACCGTCTCGTTGGGAGCATGTCGACAAACATTTTGAGGCTACTCAAGAATCTCAAAATAAACCGTCGTCGTCAAAGAAGAGAACAATTGCAAAGTCTAAGCAAACGGTGAGCGACATTCCTCCTACGCGTAGCATACCACGCATTGATGAAATGCCAAAGTTTATGCACCCTTACATAGAGGACATTGTTGATGTGGTTGGTGACGGCTTTTGTGGATATCGTTGCGTGGCGTTGGATTATTGTGGTAATCAGGACGATTATGAGTTGATAAAATGCCACATGCTTAAAGAGTTGAATTCGCACAAGGAGTTGTACAAGATGGTCTTTTCACATGAGAACCGTTTTAATTTCATCAAAGATGCATTACACCCTCCAAAAAGACGAGTCCTTCCGGGTCATGTTGCACCGATGGATAAATGGTTGACCTTTCCGGATATGGGACACATTTTGGCTACTCACTACAACAAGGTTATTGTGGAGTTGACAGCCCCTAGGGACAGAGTATCGGAAACATTTTTCCCATTGCGTGGAAGTCCACCTTCGGATCCCGAAAAGAACATTCTTTGTCTTGGTTTGGTTCCGGGCCACTTTGTTCTTGTCAAGTTGAAAGAGGGATGTCCATTGCCACGCACTTGCCTCGAGTGGAGGAATTATCGGTCTGAAGAAGCCGCTGCATGGGAGTATCCGTTCATGGAACGTCAGAGCACTTTTGCCGAACTTTTGGAAAACGAGATGAAAGATGTTAGGAAGAAAATACTCACGGGAGTTGGTTCGACTAGTGATGATCCGTTTATTTGTTTATAGGATATTAGCTAGGTTATTTGTACTTTGATGTATTGGATCTGTTTTGGCTTGTATTATGCATTTACATCGGTTTTGGTCCGGAAACATTGGTGAAAACCATCACTTTTTGTATTATACGACAACTCTTTTGGTGATGTTGTTTCGGACTTTTTGCGATGTACAAGTTACATAATACTATTAATATAACTTAGTCGTTTCAATTATTTTGTTGTTTGAACTGTTGAAATGTTTTAAAACAGGAATCGAACTCGTTTTTTAATACGAGTTGGCCTTAAACAGAATGCAGAAATGACCTGCTATCAGGTACGCGTAGTTCAGTACACGCGTACTGAACTTTGGTCAATTAAAAGGGAGTTCAGTAGACGTCTACTGAACTTTTCAAAATATAAAATTAGTTCAGTAGACGTATACCGAACAAGACTTAGGATTTTTTGAGAAACCAAACAAGCGAGCTTCTGTCTACTGACTCCATGCCTGTGCACGCATATAAGCTACTTGCAGTTCAGTATACGTCTACTGAACTTTTCAAAATTTAAAATTAGTTCAGTAGACGTATACTGAACAAGACTTAGGATTTTTTGAGAAACCAAACAAGCGAGCTTCTGTCTACTGACTCCATGCCTGTGCACGCATATAAGCTACTTGCAGTTCAGTATACGTCTACTGAACTTTTCAAAATTTAAAATTAGTTCAGTAGACGTATACTGAACTCCCAGCGTGTTGCACATGCTTAATTAATTCTTAGGAAAATATTATTATTATTTTTTAACGGTCGAGATTTTGCCGACACTTTAAGCGGTCGAGATTTTGCCGACACTTTAGACGGTCGAGATTTTGCCGACACTTTATGTGGTCAATAATTAGGGTAACAAGTCTATAAATTAAGGTGTTTAGAAAGAGATATACGCAACTAAATATAATGGATATTTCACTAAGTTATCGGAGAGACACCAGTCTTGCAGTTGTGTATTTCAACAACGGCAAACCAAACATGTTTCGGATTTGGGACGATGCTAATTTCCGTGATTTGAAAGAGCGACTTGACGAAATTAATCGTTGTTGTGTCAACAAGAATGACGACAGAACTGCCACGAGCATTGAGTATCGAAAACCTTCGGTTGGATCTGACGGAGTCATTAATTTTACAGGTATGAAAATTGAAAATGATGATGATGTTCGAACTATGTTTTCAAACAGAATTGCACAAAGGGACCGATAGAGTTGGATGCAAAACTTAGAAGATCTGTTGATGATATCATTAAATGCTTGAAGGGGCCTGAAGATGAAGATGAAGATTATTCCGTCGATATAACTGTGTAATGTTTTTAATTTCCGTGTAATGTTTTTAATTTGGTTGTAATGTTTTTCAAATTCGGTGTAATGTTTTTAATTTCCGTATGATGTTTTCAATTTCCATGTAATGTTTTTTTAAGTCCGTGTAATGTTTTTTCATTTCCGTGTAATGTTATTAAATTCTGTGTAATGTGATGGGAGTGAATGAATGACAAGAGTCTGTTTTTTACTTGGCATAAAGCTGCATTTCAATTGACATAACTGTTCTGGAATCATTACATCAAATAGTAAAAGATAAATACAACACTTCGATGGTCACGATCTTGCCGACACTTTGAACGGTTAGGATCACACTGACACTTTGCATGGTCCAAAACTCACCAAAGCATTCAACTGTCACGATGTTGCCGACACTTTGAACGGTTGCGATCACCCCGAAACTTGCCAGGCTGTACACTTCCATTTCTACTATAAATAAGTGTGTTACGATCTCTCATTAAGTAAGCAATTTTTTCCAAACATGTCTCAAAATTCTGCTGCCGAATCCTATCCATTTACTATCAAGTTTCGGGGTAGTGATGAATTGTTTACCGCTGAGTTGAGTGATACCTTGACAACGTTGAGGTCTCTCAAAAATAAGATTCAACGTCTGTACCAGGCCAAATACGGCAAACAAATCAAAATTAACCAAATTTTCCATTACGATCATTACATGAGTTTGGCATGTGATATTCTTGTTTACGACGAGGCAACGCGTATTTACGAGTGGGTAGAGTTGAAAGATGATGCCGATGTGGTTTCTATGTTCGGTGTATGCTTAATTGATCCGAAGTATCCACGTCTGTATGCTTCTTTGGTAGCAGACAATTGATGAACATGTTTGTCGTTTCAAGCTACAATTAAACTATCGCATGCCACTCGTTTGTGTTCAATGTAATGTTTTTATTTAAGTCTGCTTAATGTTGTTGTTTATTCTCAATGTAACGTTTTTATTTAACACCACTGTAATGTTGTTGTTTATCCTCAATGTAACGTTTTCGTATATAATTAATATTACGTGTTATTGTGTTAATTTAAGTCCTATTGAACAAAAAAAAATATTAATAGTAAAAAGGTTTAATAATAAAAAATAATACCAATATTAATAAAAAAATTAAATCATATAAAAAAAATAACAAACAGTTTCCAGTTAAGTAAAATTCAGTACGCGTTTACTGAACTACCAGTTCGGTGGTTGTCAACCGAACTATTTCAACGTTTAAAAAAGTTCAGTAGCCATCTACTGAACTAAATGTTACAGAATGCAGGAAAATTTTACATGTTTCAGCACCAACTCAGAACCAATTTTCTGAGTTCAAACCTGCAAATTCAATTTCAATTTCATTTCATTCAATCGCAAAGCAATCAAACTAAGGTGTAAACACAAAACCACGTGGAATAAGCAAAAGATAGCAGAAATTAACGAAGCAATAACATTAATTAACATAAATATCCAAACATCAAAGGTGCGAAAAGATAGTACAAATGTCTTACAAAATAAGGCGCGTAAATTCAAAATACATAACACACGCTCAAGTGTCACAACTTCACATCATACATAACAATCACTAATAACCCAAAAGAAGCTAAACAAGCTAGCTACAGCATACATGCTAAATCGAATTTGCCCTATGCTTATAGTAAAGCGATAATAGGGACAAATCTGAGGGCCCTCCTCCATACACAACTACCTCTTCTGCCACTGGTGGTTGCTGATGTTGTTGTTCTGACCCTTGCGTTTGGTCTTGCTCGGACCAATTTGCATTGTCGTCCAGGTATTGATCAACATCAGCTGCCTCATCCTGTGATGGGCGTGTGCGGGAGCGTGATCCACTAGCTTCAGCATCATGAGTTCCTTCCACAACAAGAGGTTGTCCTTTCTTGCGACGACCTCTTTTAGGCGCAGGCGGCACTTCTCTACGTGCCGAGCCATGAGCCCTGCTCTCCCTGCCGTGTCGCCCTCTTGCAACTTCTTCATCCATATCTACACAAAACAATAACGCATATTCAAACATCAGTCGTAATCAAAATTTAACCGTATTCAAATTAAACCAAAACCTATGTCTAACCATTTTCCATATTCAAAATTTAACCAAAATATATAAATTAAATTTAACATTCACCATAATAAGCAATAATCAACAATCTAGATAACTATTAATCAACATTCATTTATCATTCAAACCAACTCTAAATTCTAAATTTAACCAAAACCTAAACATAATCATATTTCACATCAAACCTAACATGCAATCATCCAAAATCAACAATAAACCTCTAATCAACAATTTCAACAACATAATCAACACAAAATCACGAATTAGAGATTAACATTGACATAAATAATCAAAAACGAATTTAAGAGATGTGAAGAAATTTGAATGAAAATGAAGAAGTAAAATCAACATAAACTTACTTGATGGAGTAGAAATTGATGAACTTTGTGGAAGATTAACTCAAAAACGCAAGATTGTTGAAGATTTTCGCCCTAGGTTCGTTTTTCCCCCTTCCCCTTTCTAATAAACTGTTTCTGCATGAATGGGAGAAGAAGCGAACGTTCTGTTTCTATACAGAAACAGTTCGGTGGACGCGTACCGAACTCCTTTTAAAAAGAGTTCGGTGGACGCGTACTGAACTAAGAGGTAAAGAAGACGCAAAAGTTCAGTACGCGTCCACTGAACTTTGGTTACATGTGAGGGGTGTCAAAGGGGTGAAAATTTACATGCGAGTTCGGTACGCGTTTACCGAACCAATTTTTCCAAAAAGTCAAAGGTTAAAAACGGAAACCCGGGAGGTGAAAAAGATTCCTGGGGGGTGGGAAAAGAAATCTTCTCCCTAATTGATATAATTTTTTCCCTCTTTTTTTTGACCGGCCCACCTTTTTTTTTAATAAGCAAAAAATAGTTTTATTAATAAAATTAACTAATTCTAATTAGCATGAGGTGTGCCAAATAGAACAGCAAAGGTCTACAACAAACGAAATACCAATCACCAATATTCAGGCAAATAAAAGGGTCCAACCACCTTTTATGAATTTAAACCAATATTCATATTATAAGCTTCAATCCACCAATGAGAATGAATTTTGACTTTCTCTAGCGAATGATGGATTGTCAATTCATGGGTCTTAAAGATCCTGTTATTCCGTTCCTGCCATACCATCCAAATGGTAATAACCTAGTAACTACAAGAATGAGTGTCGTGCTCGGGAGCCACTAGCCGAATAATTAAGTAAACGGTACAAAATGGTCACGAATCAACAACGGATCAACCGAGGAGATACCGACTGAATCAAGCCCCAAAACCGTACGAAAACAGGATAAGAAATGAATTGTTTCCACACCACTACAAGGAGTCACACAAAAGTGGGCATGAGGTGCAATAATGAGACGCGTCACCAAGTTATCTCTGGTTGGTATAAATTTATGTCCATCCAATATTTACATAAATCTCGAATTGTGCCCAAAACCCACCATTATTTACAGTTATTTACATTTATATTCATGTACCCATTAAACTATTTGTCTTGTGCCTATGGTGGATTTTATTCATAGTCATGACTACCGCGCGTGTGAATTTATTATTATTATTATTATTATTATTATTATTATTATTATTATTATTATTATTATTATTATTATTATTATTATTATTATTATTATTATGCAAAATTACATGCTTGGTCCTTTATCTTTTTTTTTTTGTGACATTTTGGTCCTTTATTTTTTATTTTTAACACTTTGGTCATTTATCTTATATATATGTGACACTTTGGTTCTTTATCTTTTATTTGTAACACTTTAGTCCTTTATCTTTTATAACATTCACATATAAATCCTTTTTTTCATATTTTTTTTATTAAAAAATTCTGAATTTTATTTGTTAAGATACTTTTTTATTAAAATTAAATAAAAATCATATTTTTAGAAAAATGTTCATCATCTTCATTAATTTTTTCATATTTTCATGTTTCTTAAAGGGCCAAAGTGTTACAAATAAAATATAAAGGGCCAAAATGTTACAAAAAGATAAAATAAAGGATCAAAATGTTACAAATGAAAGATAAAGAACTAAAATATTACAAAAAAATAAGATAAAGGATGAAACGTGTAATTTTGCTTTATTATTATTATTATTATTTTATATCTTTATATGTACTCACTTTATTCATTATAAACATTTGCACTTCATTCATATATATATATACTCCCTTCGTTCCTTTTTATTTGATGTTTTAGAAAGAAAAAAATTGTTTTAAATTATTTGATGTTTTGATAATTTAAGGTTATATTTTGTCTATTATACCCTCCTTCCTAATTATTTTTTCTACTAAGGCCCCGTTTGGATTAACTTATTTTTGAGCTTATGCAAACAGCTTATGCAATTTTTATGTATTATTATAAGTTTTTCAAGGTAGTTTATGATAAAATTTCTTATAAAAATACAATTTTCACTAGTTTAAACTTATAAAATAGCATAAAACCTAATTTATATTGCTTAAGTTGTTTGCATAAGCTCAAAAATAAGCTAATCCAAACGGGGCCTAAATTTTATATAATCTTTTTATTGTATCTTTATTTATTACTAAACTTCTTCATATAATCTTTTTATTGTATCTTTTTTTTTTTTTACTAAACTTATTCATATAATCTTTTTATTGTTTTTGCTTTGTTCTTTTTTTTTTCCTTGCATGTTTGTTGAAAATCTTGTTACACAACATTAAGAAACTCAAAGTGACTACAACTTGAAAATACGAGAATTTTTAGAACACATGAACTTTTGAAATACTCTACTTTAAAAATAAAAATGTGACTACAACTCAATCACAATAAGTATTATTCCATGCCTAAATAATCCTTGACTTCTCGTACTAAAATTGGTTCACACTTCATTTGAATGGGTAGTTGTCATATTCTTTCTAGCCTTTGATTTTTTATTTTTTGTTCAAAAGGCAAAAACAAAAAAATTGGTTTGTTACGATCCGCCTTTAATTTTTTTGTGGTTTTAATTTTTTGGAAAGATAAAGTGTGTGCAAAAAAATAGAAATTTTTTTGTGATTAAAATTAGAGTATAATATTTTCCAAAAAAAAGGGTATAATAGGAAAATAAAGTGCAAAATTACACTTTCTTAATTTGGTCTTTTTTTTTTCTCAAACATCAAATAAAAAGGAATGGAGAGAGTATATATATAAATTTATATTATATTTATCGTTAAAGAAAAATTCATTCTAAACATTTACTATTTTAACTTCGATAAACAAAACTTTATAAAAAAAAAAATTTGGTAAAAAATTTTTTTAAATCTAACTCAAACAATGCGGAAAATATTTATCGCATTTAATTTTTATCCTTTACCAATTCAATTAAAGAAACATTTGAAATTTAATCAATGTATTATATTTATATATTTATAACCAGATGAAAAAAAAAATAGAACTATTTTTAGCCAAAAAAATTAAGGCCTAAAGCCCTTGTTTTGGTTGGTTGGCCCTTGGGCTTAAGTGATTGTGTTGTGTTATATAAGCTTGAAAAATAAGTTGTTTATCCATTAAGACTATATATTGATGCTTGTTAGCGTTCTAAATGAGTGCTGGAATTAAACATGATTTTCTCATACTCTCGTCTCTTTAACACTTTCTATTAAATAAAATCAATATGGATTTCACCGATTTCAACAAAACAATGCTTATTTTTCTCATAAGTGCAGCTGAAGTAGTAAAAGATCGTGACAAACATTTGATGTGTCACTAGCAAAATATTTTTATTAAACTTGAAAAAAAAAACAATATTATAAAAAATAAGGGTGTCTGTCATTGGTAACTGACAAGTAATGGTCATGCCTTCAAATAAGAAGCAAAAAATATTGCCTAAAATTAGTGATATTTGAACAGGTGGATGTGACATTCAAAACTGGTTTTAAGGAAACCAAATATAGATAAGACAACACAGACTGAAAATAGATACGTGTTGTTCTCAGAAAGATGATGTGAGTTGAAATCGAACTCAAAAAGTTCTACCAGAGGCGAAGACGACGGAGGAAGACGGCGGAAAGTTTCGCTCGTTCAATTGGGAGACGACGGAGTTCTCCTTCTCTCGTTCTTCGTTATTTTTGTTCAATTTCTCTTTCTACTTTTTGACGTGAAAAGACAAAAAAAAATGGAAATAAAAAGCGCACATTTTAGAGTGAAAGATATTAGATTAATTTTGCAGGGTTTAAAACTCCCTAAATATGAAGGAAAATTTCTTAAGTTTGCATTAAATGTGGATCATTTTATAGTATACTGCGGAGGTTTTATGAAACTCCCACTAAATAACCTCTCCTAAATGATGAATTTTTTGTAGTGATATAAAAAAATAATTGACTTTTATAAAATAGTTATACGTATAAATAAAATTGATACTAAATTTGGTGTATAACTTTTTCATCAATTTTTCTCTTAGTTTAAGCTTGAGATCTTTCAAGAGTAGCTCTTACATATTTAACTCTTCATTATATTCATTGAGAAAAGTGGTTAAATGATAACCTATTTAAAAATTCATAAAAAAAGTTTATGGCTTATTCATAAATATTTTTTAGCTATTTATAAAAAAAAAATGGTAAAAAAAAAATTATAAATCTAACTCAAACAATGTGGAAAATATTTATCTCATTTAATTTTTATCCTTTATCAATTCAATTAAAGAAACATTGAAATTTAATTAATGTATTATACATTTATAACCAGATAAAAAAAAATAGAACTATTTTTAGTCAAAAAAAAATTAAGGTCTAAAACCCTTGTTTTGGTTGGTTGGCGCTTGGGCTTATGTGATTGTGTTATATAAGCTTGAAAAATAAGTTGTTTATCCATTAAGACTAATATATTGATGCTTGTTAACGTTCTAAATGAGTGCTGAAAACATGATTTTCTCGTGTTCTCTCCTCTCTTTAACACTTTCTATTAAATAAAATCAATATGGATTTCACCGATTTCAACAAAACAAGGCTTATTTTTCTCATAAGTGGAGCTGAAGTAGTAAAAGATCATGACAAACATTTGATGTGTCACTAGCAAAATCTTTTTATTAAAATTGAAAAAAAAAAACATTATTATAAAAAATAAGGGTGTCCGTCATTGGTGAACTGACAAGTAATGGTCATGCCTTCAAATAAGAAAGCAAAAAATATTGCCTAAAATTAGTGATATTTGAACAGGTGGATGTGACATTCAAAACTGGTTTTAAGGAAACCAAATATAGATAAGACAGCACAGACTGAAACAGTCAGAGAGATAAACTCATTGTGTTAATGCTTAGACTGTGGTTGTTGATTACTACCTATAAACTACACTTAAATAGACAACACAATAACCACTCAATTTCATTGTCTCATTACATTTGCATCTCTCTCAATTCTCACTATTTCATATAATAACCATTTTTTAATCTTTTTATATTTTGGGTTGTTAAAAACAATGATGTGGTAAAATGAAGGTCATGATTTTGTAGGAAAGAGAACAAATTTGATGATGGAATAAGCAAGTGTTGAAAAGCTTTGTGCTTGAAGCACTTGCTTTCTGTTTCTCTTCTGTTTCATAGGTATAACTATGAGCCTTTCTAAATTTTGTTTGTTTTTTGTTTTATTTTTTTATTTTGTTTTATAAATTTTGTTTATTTTAATAAAAGGGTCTTTGAGATTGTTGAATTTTATGAACATTTTTACCCTTTGAGATCAAAATTTAAAATGCTAGTAGTGGATTTTAATTGGAAAATTGATCGCATGGTTTTCTTGTATGTGATCTTTTTACTTTTATGAAATGCATGCTTTTAATGGAAACAATTTTATGTTTTTTGATTTGATTTTCTCTTGGCATTCCTTTTTTTTTTTTTCTTCCAAATTTCTACTTTGCATTAAAAATACCTCCTTTTTTGTGAAAAAATTAGTGAGTGTGTGAAATATTTTTCCTCTCTAAAAGGGTGTTTTTGTGTCTTGTTATGTTGTCACTTGCTTATAAACTAGATTCATGGAGTAGGGTACCTTTTGGTTGAAGATCATAACTTTTTGTTAAACATGGTTTGTTGAATTGAATCTCATGGACTAGAGTGTTTCTGTGTCTTTCTATGGTTTATTATTAGTAATGCATTTGGAATTACTGTGAATTTGACGAAATCACGTGGACACATTGATTTTATTGAAATTTTGAAGTGTAGTTTTTGTCGAAATCACCATGTTAAATGGCGATTTTGTCAAGATCAATGTCAATCCAAACACCGTGATTTTACTGAATCCTCGAAATTTGTCACGGTGGCATGTCGTGATTCTGACAAACTCACCGTCAATTCAAACATAAACTAAATCTGCAATGAATCAATGATGTGTTGTTGTGTAATTTTTCAAAGACTATTCTCTTATCAATTTCGCTTGTGATTTTTTTTTAACCTTATGCAGTAACAAGACAAAATATGGATATTTCTGAATGTACAAGGATTGTTTTCGACAAAATTCAACGATTTGAGCCAGAACATGCTACAAAGATCATTGGATATCTCCTTATGCAAGATAATGGTGAACAAGAGATAGCTAAACTAGCTTCGTTTCCAGATCATTTGATCCATGATGTTGCCCATAATGCAAGAATTGAGCTTGAAAAGTTGGCTACTAGATTAATAATCTCGTCCGGAAATCATTCGCCTGCAAGTTTCCAGGTTCACTCTCCCTATTACAATCTGCATAATGGAAATACTAATCCAGAATTTATGACATTAGGTATCAATGAACATCAAAACCGTACCGCATTGTTCGGTTCGGAGAATCATCAACATGTAGATAGTGTAAATTCTACAACAGCTAACTTTGATTACTATAATTACTGCTTAGAATATGCATCAGCTGTTGCCAATTTGAATCGAAAAAATGGTAGAAGGTTTTCAAACATGACTGAATTTCCATTCAAAACATGTCACTATTTCAGCAAAGGATATTGTAGGCATGGAAATAGTTGTAGGTTCTATCATCATGGACAAGCTGCTTCTGAGATATTCTCTCATATGTTTGGAAATGACGCTGCTGCTAACGATGAACAAGCGATTTCTCCGGGATCACTGGCGCAACTAGAGTCAGAAATCGTAGATCTCTTAAAGCAAAGAGGAAATCCTATTTCAATTGCTTCACTACCAATGGCATACTATGATAAGTATAAGAAGGTACTACAAGCTGAAGGGTACCTAGCCGAGAGTCAGCGGCATGGTAAGTCTGGCTACAATTTGACAAAGCTGCTTATTCGATTGAGAAACAGTATTCGACTAATTGACAGGTGAAGACTTGGACATTTAAATATGTGTTATTCAGTAATCAATTGATTGAGTTTTTTTAATTACTTTAATTTGATTATTGTCATGGTTGATTAATAGGCCTCATGGGCAGCATGCTGTAGTTTTGGCGGAAGATGCGCCGAAATTCATGGGAAAGGCAGATTGTCAAAATATTAGTGCGTCACAACAAATTTACTTGACATTTCCAGCTGATAGCACTTTCTCAGAAGAGGATGTCTCAAACTACTTTAGGTAAATTGTTATATTTTGTATGTAATGTAACGCTTATCACGCTTATAATTGGTTTTATGTTAGAAAATTCTACCTGTTTTAACATGTTTTCCTTTTGCAGCACTTTTGGGAATGTTGAAGATGTAAGGATTCCATGTCAGCAGAGAAGGATGTTTGGATTTGTGACATTTGTTGATCCAGAAACTGTTAAAATGATTTTGGATAAGGGAAATCCTCACTATGTTCGCGGATCTCGGGTTCTTGTTAAACCTTACAAGGAGAAGCCAAAACTTATTGACAGGTAAATTTATCTATTCTCATTCAATAGCATGTTTGTGTAGATTGGTGTATTAAGCAAAGCTAATATTCAATGGACGATTTCGAGTTTTATTTTCTCTAGTGTTTCACGTGCGTATTTGTGTGGCACCTACTAAGTCTCATTCAATTTCTTGTGCATTTCAATATGGATGCAGGAAGTATCCGTATAGACTTGAGAATCATGTTTGTTATTCACCGCGATATTTAGACATTGATGCTGAAATCGCCTCAAGTCCAAGAAATTGTGGCAATCCTCGGTATCTAAGAAGGCTCCTCGAAGAGCAAGACAGAATCTTTGAACTGGAAAGAAGACGTCTAGCAGTGTTGCAAATATCCCAAAAATCTTTGTCTACTCCACCCCATTTCGGCATCAACATGAATGGATCAAGAGTTTCAAATGGTATTGTCCACATATCTGCATATCTAGAATCATTAAATTTTCTTCGGGATAGCTTAAGAAAACAGCTTATAAATATAGCTTACAAAACTGTTTGATAGATCTTTTTCATTTGTTTTAGAAATAGCTTATGCATAAGGACTTATACAATAATCTTTAACGCTATAAGTGCTTAAACAAGTTGTTTATCCAAATAAATTCTAAGTTTGTGCTTCTTTGTACTTGTACTAATGAAAGATCATTTTGCCTTACAGATCATTTCAATGTCCAGCCTATTGAATCTTTTACTTATGCGCGCAATGACAGAGCTGAGTACCCAAATGCCAATAACTCTGATGAGGAAAGGTTTGAACCCAATCTTCACAAAAATCTCTTACAATCTAATCTTCAATATACAGATTATATATCTGACACTTGATTCACAACCTCTCCGCTTGAGGCAATAAGACTGCATACATCTACACCTCTCGAAATCCCACCTAGTGGGAGCCTCGTGCGCTAGACCACAATGGTCGCTCATCTCACATTAGACAAATCAAATTTCTTAACTTTCCATATCTGTATATTTTATCTGAACTTATTTTATGCAGCAACGAAGGACTAAATCTCCCAGACAGCCCGTTTTCGTATCGAGTAGATACCGGAATTTCAGCAATCATGTAGTTTCAGAAACAGAAGCAAAGAGAACTATAGAGTTACAAAAGCTCAGTTTCATACATAACAGCTATTCAATTTAGTCAGAAAAGGCTAAAGAACAACGATGCTGCTGTTTTTGCAACTGAATTGGTGGAAGGAATTAACTACTTATTGACACATGTAAGAACTTCTTACATGTTATAATAGTTTTTAGTTACATTAGCAAAAGGTTTAGTTTGGTTTCTAGAAGATTTTGCAATAGTTAGTTACTAGTTAGTAGTAACTTTCATTAAAAATTTCATCAATTGATGAAACATGAAAGGAACTTAGTGGTATATTGTCTTTATCTATAATTTTTTCATTAGATATTTAGGCTACTTTAGCAATTTTTGTAGTTGACCTTATAAAATGCTAGGGGGTTATTCAGAATAAATATAGAGAATATTTTGGATTGGAAAGCCTTATTGTTATTTGAAAAGGCAAAAACATTTTCTCTGTAAGGTTATATTTGATGATTAGTTAATTCATATTATTATATGCAGAATTTGATGTCTTTCTTTGTGTTTAATTACTCAAGATATTTATTTTTAATGGCTTAATGCAATTATTGTTGGAGTGTGACACTCATTTAAGAAAATATTAAACTTCTAAATATAGTTTTCTCAAGAGCATATTAAAAATAGGGGGCTTTTAGGGTTATTGGACTCTGAACTATTACTCTAAGAAATATCTCTCATGGGCGCCCAACTTTCCCGACACATGCAGCTTGGAAAATCACGTGCAAAATTGTGGTTAATTAAGTTGAATAGATGATTAATTTAAATCATGTTTAAGATTGTGGTTAATCATATAGTTGAATTAACCATAATTTTGTTCGTGAAATGAGTTAACGATCTACTTAACTAAATTAACATTTTTTAACGTGATTAATCAGGTGCCGCTAGTGTAAAAAAACATGTACTACTTGTAATTTGATCATTGTCAATAGCGGAAAATACCAATTCATTTAAATTTTGCTATGCAACGGTGCTTTACGCCGTTGTAGGATCTATTTGACAAAAATTTATGACGATTTGTTCAAATTCCACTATTGTATAAAACTATAGCGCATCTTTAACAACACCAAATTTGACTACATCTAATGATGCACCCTCTACATCAAATCTTTCTCAGTTTACAGAGACAAACCATATTACATCAAATTCAGCATATAGAAATTATTGTGTAGTTGCATTAAAAATTAAAATTAAAAACTACTGTGTAGTTATATTTGGTCTAAACACTAGCTAATTCCAGTTTGGCAATGCAACAATCTTTAAGCATAAATGAGGCCTGTTTGGATTAACTTATATACAAGTAAAAGTTTTATGAGATTGTTTGAAAGAACTTATACAAAAAGTTCATGACATTGTTCATATGTTATTTTCAGCTTATTTTTGTAAGTTCTTCCAAATAGCTTATGAAAATAGCATATAACTTATACAAAAATAATTTAACTTCATAATTTGTTATTAAAACAACTTATACATAAGGGTTTATGATGATAAGCATTTAAGCTATAAGCTGCAAAATAAATTGTTTATTTAAACAGAACCGTTATTACAAGCATATGTGGCTTACATGTAAAGTATTACAGGGAAATTAATACTTCATAAGTAGTTATCAATAAGTGCATCTAAAAATTGTTTCATTTCAAAAACCTTGGAACAATTTTGTCTACTGAGTAAGGATTCTCTACAGGTTGATACTATGGAGCCAAATTCAAAAAGAAATCCTTGCTAGCCTAGACAGTTGGTTTAGCATCAAGGCCAGGGACAATCTATGGTATCCCAAGCAAGTTGGTCCAGTTTAAAGCCAAATGCATCACGGAGACAACGTCATATCATGCTCGATGATCATCCACGAAAAATACGGCATCGACATTACATTTCAAGTACTCGGGTTGCCGGAGGGTGTTGAGTCATGAGGGGATCTTATAGCATCGTCATTTTGGACCTCGAGTAACTTCACAAATCGATGGATACCATATCATAATCCAAAAATCTTAAGGTGGTGGGTATATTGGTCTTCTCACTTATGTGTTGTTCGATTTCACTTTTTCATCAGATGCATGTGAGACTCCTCACTCACACTTGATATTTTCAAAAATTTCCTCCTCAAGTGCGTGCCCATCCATTCATTTTGGAATTACTCCCCCTCCGGCCGAAGCTTTTTAATCCATGTACACTTGTACCGTCGTTGACTCACACAAATCTACAGAATACGTAGTCTGACCATTAATGTCACGAAGTCTTTCGGCGCAAAGAGTCAGTCACTTTTGATTCAATTATCGACTCTGTTGGATTTTTGAGTGAGAAGTCTTTCGGCGCAAAAAGTCAAGGATACCTAAATTTTTAACGTTGATGTATTCTTTTCTTTTAAACCCCTACTCACTTACTCTACTCTTGATTTAAATCATTGGCGTTTAATACATTAATGCATAATATGAGTTGGTATGATATATGTGAAGGTGTTGGAAATAAAAGAAAGAGGGTTTGAATTGACTTGACTATTTTAAATATCTTTTCTATAAATATAATGAAACAGTGATGACCATCAATACCAATTTTTTTTGAAGCAAACTCAATCAATACTCTAAAATACAGAGAAATTCAGATCCTTAAAATTTTCACTTTTAAAATCTCCATTTTGGAACTTTATGTTCCAACAACCAAATATATGATTCTTTCGAATAAGCAGAAAAGTAAAAAAAAAAAATCTAATTGGGAAAACTAGGTCTTGAGAGGGTAATAGAAAGAGACTTCAATTCGGGACATGAGTTTGAGAGAAATATAAATGGAGGAGAGAGGGACAGAACTAACCAAGAAATTTGGAAGAAAACATGGAATTTGCAGAGAATAAGGAGTTTTGTTGGATGGTGAAATTGAAGATGAAAGAGGATCCATGGAAGAGAAAAAAGAAGCTGGTTATTTTTATTTTTGTGGAAATTGCTAAATAGTACATAACTAAGGAAATTCTGTCTTGAAATTCGTGCATTCAATACATTGAAAGTGTAAAAAGTTATTTTATCAACATTAACTTTATGTTTTATTTCTATTTTTTGTATGCTTAACAAGTGCACCAAGTGCATTGTTTAGCATAACCCTATTTTTATTTTTATTAAAAACTAAAGTTAATGATACACGTGACTTCCACTGCCCAATGCCAAGTCATTCGCGACGTTTTCGTGAGTAAATTTTCGTTGGATGAAGCATTTTCCATAATTAAACTATGTTCTGTATCAACACATTTATCTTTCATGTTTTTTAGAATGAAAATATTATATATATATATATATATATATAAATGAAAAAAGAAAATATAAGAGAAACGAAGCTCAAATACATAAAAAGATATCAAAAGTATATTCATCAGAATCTAACAATTTCTAAGGAAAGATAGGAAAACAAACAGACAAATAAAATCACAAAGAAATAAGAGGTACGCCACTACCAAAATAGTTAGAGCTCCTCAAAGACACCACCACAAAAAGAAGAATACTCCTTAAGAAGAGAGGGCAAAGATCAACCATAGGTAGGACAAAGCAATGAAGAGGGCCTTCAATCCTCTTGACTCATCGAGACCCAACCTGAAACCCCAACAAACTCTATCGGTTCCACCAAAAAATATGTCAAATTAAGAATCATCTGATCAATCTATCTTTTCTATCCGTGCTCATAACCAAGAATGCCTCAAAATCCCTAAAACACCATAAGAAGTATGGCTGTCAAAATGGGCGGCCCGGTAAATTTCGGGCCGGCCCGGTCGGGCCACGAGCTACATCGGGCCGGGCTAAAAAGCGGGGTGAAAAACGGGCCTCCAAAATTAAGGTCCGAGCCCGGCCCGGATCGGGCTCTTGGGTTTCTGGCCGGCCCGATTTTCCTCTTTCTTTTCTTTTTTTTTACTTTTGATCTACTACTATATATGCATGCATATCAAAATTAGACACTCAACTTAATATTAATCATTGCAAGCGTCAAACATATGAAAAATTGTTAAACAACCTACCTTTTTTTTTTAAAATCACGAAGATAAAGCACATGAGAAATCAACAAATCAACCAAACCGTGATATGATCAAACGACAGCAAGAAAAACAAATACAAGCCACTTGACTAATAATACAAGCAAAGTTCAAGTTATCGAAATTCCTAAAAATCCACCAAAATAATATAAACTTAGTTTAAATTTTTCAAAGCCAAGTTCAAATTCTAATTTATTTATTTTTTGAAATCATCTTAATGACTTAGTCAATCTTCAAAAATTTCCATCATATTTATCAATATTATTGTCATCATCTAGTTCTATAAAATAAACAATTGGTTGTTAAAAATAAAGATATACCATAAGTTTTTTGATTAATTAAACATTTGAAAAATAATAAAACTTTAATAAGCATACCTTCAAATCCATATAAATATATATATTTTATTTTAATTGTAATTTATTCGGGCGGGCGGCCCATCCAGGCTAGCCCATATTTTTGCGGGTTTTTTCGGGCCGGACTAAAAGGGCCCGGATAAAATTCAGACTTGAATTTTAAGGACCAAGCCCGGAAAAAAAAAGTCGAGCCATTCGGGCCGGCCCATTCGGACTAACCCATTTTGACAGCTCTAATAGGAAGGCATCAACCCATCCAACCATCGAAGAATATTATACCAAACTGGTGATATTTGCTTGCAAAAACCGAATAATAGATTAGATAATTCAGACCCTAATCCACATAGCACACATATATGCACTAGCATCCTCAATGATACTCCGTTGACAGAGATTTCAACAATTCGGTAACTTATATTGCAGAAATTGTTATGAAAATATCGTCACTTTTTTTTTCACCACCTGTTTAATCTGGTTCGGAGGTCAATTTCGAATTCAAGTGGTTTCAGCTCCCTCTCGATCATAGTTATGGGAAATGGAAGATTGAATCATAATCCTCCCTACAAAATTCAGTACAATCATCACCGAACCAACTAACGATAATAAAATATTGTCACTTTTAAAAGAACCAAGTTTTCCATACCTTGGGATAACCAAATTAAATTTCTTGTTTTAAGTACAAAGAAATAAAATTAAAAAAAGAATAAGCAAAATTTTGAATTGACAAATAGTAAAGAAATTAACAATTAGAATGTGATTATGATTTTTTATAATTTTTTGTCAAATCAATATTTAAGTAATCAAATATTTTAAGCAATGAGATTGAAAGTATTCCACGTCCTTGCTTTAAAAATTGGACTAGTGATATCCACTGATAAGGATATCTTTATTTAATTTAATGTTTCCTTATATATATACCCAATTTGAGAACCAAAACTAAAGGTTTCATTGTCTAATTATTTTTTATTATTTATTTTTTTCGGAGTTTTTTATCATCAAAGAATAACATCAGTGTATGTTTCAATGTTTCATTGTCTAATTATATAAAGGAAAAACAGCTGTCATTGAAATAAAGTCCATAAATCA
This sequence comes from Trifolium fragiferum, assembly GCA_954870985.1. Classification (NCBI taxonomy): domain Eukaryota; kingdom Viridiplantae; phylum Streptophyta; class Magnoliopsida; order Fabales; family Fabaceae; genus Trifolium; species Trifolium fragiferum. Next base: position 10,049,300 of record OX940794.1, read on the forward strand.
ATAGTGCAAATAATTTTCATTTTCACTTTATTTTCATTACATAGGTAGCAGGTGGTGGGGTACTTTATTTATCATTTTTGTGTTACATATTCCTTTATAAATACACGGTAAAGCTTAGGTCAAATATTCTTTTCTTTTATTATTTAATTTTTTTCAAAAACCATGTACTCCTTGAGTATGACGTACAAATTTGATTAAATCAGCTAGAATATAGAAGCTTCTTATATATAATCAATTAAAATCATGTCACTCATGATGTCAGATTTTAGTGACTCCATTTATAGTTGAGTAAAAGGTTATTTTGTTTGTTAAATGTGTAGAAAGATGGCATGCATGACTATCCGAAATGAAATATAAGCAACGTTGCTTATATTTTATGGAAAAGGTTAATAATTGATTTTTGAACTTTGTTAAAAAAATATATTTTTGAAATTGAGTCAAAAAAAATGAAAGTTGTGTATTGATTTTTTTTTTACAAGGTGTATTCTATTTTTTGAAGTTATAAAATTGTTTTTTGCATTTATTTTTGTTTTGGTTATTTAACTCCTTCGACTCTTAATTCACATCAATTAAGCTACTAAATTTTTGCAAAATTTTTAAGGGTTAAATATGTTTTTATTCCCTACATTTTATCTTATAGTTAAGAATAATCCCTATTTTTTTTATAATTTAAAAAAACTTTTCCATAATACAAATTGGTCCCCGCCATTAAATTTTTTTTAACTAACAAATAACATGGTGACATGTGTCTTTTTCCATCAGATTTATTGTGCATATTTGCACACCAAATCTTTATTTCTACCTTTCTTCCTCCAACACAACCTCATCTTCACCACCACAAACTCAATCAAAACCACAACAAAATCCAAACTGAAGCAATGATAAAAAAACAAATGTCATCATATTATTGTCTAATTGTGCCTCATCAGCGTTCTGTTTAAAAAAATTAACGGCGGTGACCAATTTTAATTATGGAAAAATTATAGGGTTTTTTTTAACTGTAAAAAAAATATAGAGACTATTCTTAACTATAAGGCAAAATGTAGGGATTAAAAACATATTTAACCCAATTTTTAAAGACTACTAATAATGGCAACATGTGACATAGTCAGATGGTCTATTCAGTGGCGGATCCAGAAATTTTTTTTGGTGGGGCTAAAAAATAATACAACTAATATTTTTTATTGAAAAGTTGCTTAATTTATTTATTTATTTTTTTGCGTTAAAACTCTGGTTTACAGAGAAAGGGTCCTTAGTAATTCAGAGTTTGGTCGCGAGGTAAATAAAATCCAACTTATAATTGTTTTCACCAAGAATCGAACTCAGATTCTTCCGAACAATTCGTCATAGAGGAAGTTCATTAACCACTCGAACTCATGTTTTGTTTAGTTGCTTAGTTTATTTTGCTAATTAAACTAATTAAATATATCTATTTTTTTTTAATAAAATACAATTTAAAAAATCTACAAATTTGCTGTTGTGCAAGAGAAATAGAAAACAAAAATAAAATTGATTAAAGTAAAAAAAAAAGTTTATGTTGCTCTATTTGGAAGAGACAAAAAATAGTTTAGATTGCTTTGAGAAGAGAGATCATGTATGACCGAAGAAGATTAAGTTAAGAGATAAATAAAATGTGTGTAAAGACAGGAGAACCTACACACACAAAATTAGCAAAGAAAAATTGAGATAATGAACTTTTTCGTTTTACTCAATATAATGTACATAATAAAAATTAAAATATGAACTTGTGATATACTTCATCCGTCTCAAAATATAAACAAAAATTGATTAATTAAAGTGAATGTATTTGATCCAAATTTTTAATCAAATACATAAAATTTATTTATCTTGTTTTTGTTTATATTTTAAAACGAAAAGAATATGTACAAATGTAAGTTAATATACTTAATTAATTTTTATGGGAGCTCAAATAAATCTACTATATAAAATTTCTTATAATAAAAATGTATCATAGTATTATCATAGAAATTTTTTTATTTGTTGTGGGGACTTGAGCCCCCAATGCAGCATATGTGCATCCGTCCCTGGGTCTATTCATCTTAAATTATAAATCAGTCGATCGTTAGTTGATTTAATGGTAATTAGTGTTGAATTCGTCTAAATTAAGTTTTAACTATATAAAAAAATTTAGACGAGTTGAATTGAATGGTTCACCAAAGCCACAAATATCCTCTCAAAGATTAGAAAGCGCCAACTAAGAGTCATTTATTGTCAGTAGAATCCGCGTTAAATTCTGCATCGATCCATCCATCAATTCTACTACAAAATCTGCAACCTTATCTGCTCATTATTCACACAAGTTTTTCAAGAATTATGTTGCACTAACTTTAAAGAACATAACCCATATACTAGTAGTATTTGCTTTAGAGGACCCGTGTGACTATTTTATTTTATGTCATTTTAGATTCCCTTCCATTTAAATCAAGCAGAAATATTAGACTTTTTGTGACAAATTTCTTGGTTGAAAGTGTTGTACGTACTATGATGATAGTCACGTGCCCTACACAAGGCCTTGTTTTGTGTTGACTTGTCACAATTAGGATTTTTTGTCTTAAGGTGTTTGAAACTTTGAATTGAATAAATAAAAATGAGCCACAATGTTAGACTTTATAGCATTGGTGATGATGATTTTTATCACAACATAAAGCTAGAATTTGACTTATGTGTGAAGAACAAAGAGGAAATTAGTTAAGACTCCAAAATAAATACAAATTTTTATGATTCATGGGAGTTTAGTGGTGTAGTCATTGATTTGGAGCTATGAATTTTGATTTAACGATTTTGATTTATTATTTTAAACCTCGTTTATCAAATTAGAAATATAAAGTGTGTATTAATTTCATATTATAAACATGAATAAAATTTAATATTGTCTAATTTTTATCTAACAATCTAAATTTTGTAACTACATCAAATGTGTGCGATTGTCTTTTCTTTTTCACCACCAACTCTGGTTCAGGAGTTAGTTCTAGCATCAAGTAGTTTCAGTTCTCTTTCGATCGCAGTTGCAGGGGATCGAATCATGGTCCTTCCTACCAAATTCAGCATCAATCACCACTGAACCAACTAACGAAATTATAAAAAAAACAATATAAAATTATTATACATGAATGGTTTATTTTGCATATTAAAATTGATTTATCAAATTTGAAGTATGGTTCGTCTATAAAGTATGACTCAAAATTACTAATAAGTGGATAGATCGATCGAGCAAAACAAGAGACATGCTCTTTAGGTCAAGAGTTCATTCATGTGTTATTTAAATACAAGTTCGTAGTCCACAAATCATAACTTTGAGATTAATATAAAGGCATTGCAAATAACTTTGCTATCACTGATAGATGTATGCACAAATACCGAACATTGTTATTTATCAATGATATTCTTATTTATTAATTGAGATTACTGTCGTAATTTCTTCTCTACGTAAAATTTAATCCAAATTTATTTTTAATAGATAAATAATAATCATATTAACTATGATTTGAAATGGTTTTTCCAATTCATCCAACTTTAAGCTCAAACCAATTGAACTATCTAACCCTAATCGAATCAAGAATTAACTCAAACAAAATAAAACAATTACACATTAATGATGCAAGGCTTACAAGAAATTGATGTCATGCTATATCAACAACTATGACACTAATATAACCATAACGTCCATGTTGGTGTGTTGAAATAAAACAGAAAACAACAAAATGAAACAAGAGATTCAACTCAACTTCCACAAGTCTTTTGCATAAACTAGTTATTTTCAACTTTAAGGGACATGTTGGCTATAAGGATGTGCCTAAAATCCCTTGAATTATATCACTCTTTTTACGTTCTGTTCTTTTCCTTTTTCAGAGTCTTACTTTATATATTATTATATATTTATTAAAGATACGATCCAACACCTTTTAGTTTCCTTGACATTGCATGCTTTAGACTTTTACCTTTGTTAAAGTACTACTTTGAATTTTAAGGCTTATCAAGCATTAATTATTAATAATTAAAGAAAGTCATAGGTAAATATTAGGTAAGAAGAATTCATGCTCTTTTTACCATAATTTTTTTAGTAATTTAGTAGCTATAATTTCATTTTTATAAGATAAATTAATAGAATGTTTAAAAGAAGAAAAAATATTGGTATACAGTTTTAAATTCTAACATCTGCATATATAATGTAATATTTTTATCAATTGAATTAAGTTTAAAAAACAGATTTATTTAGAAAATTAGTGACTGATATTAGACGTCTAGTGGTTATGGTGAGGATATTATATTTCTTTTGACTTAAATTCGACCATTGCATTTCATATTATATATTATATATTGTCAATACAAGGGAATAAAATCAAAGACACGAGCACACTAGCATTAGACTTTGGCCATTTTATCAAGCGTGTCTTTTGTCAACAATCTCATTTTTCTATTAATATATATTATATAAAAATTAATTTCTATATTACATGATCAGGCAATAAAACTTTGCATCCGTATGGTTGTTAAAAAAGAATATACTTGTAAGATACTTTGACACTCAAGTCATTAGAAATGTGAATTAAGATTAGAGATATATTAGATTAGATATATGAGCTTTTTGCATGAATTTAAAGTGATATATATATAAGCCTCTAACGGGGAGTCACAACCATTAATGTCAGAGCATAGTAAGTGTGGCGGTCTCAACATTGAAGATTGTCGAAATAACAATCAGAATAACATGATTGGTATTAAAAGTCATTTATTTTAATGTTGGTAAGGAGTAGGAGATTTGGACCAGCATGCTCATTGGGACAAGTACGATCGCGCCTTGATCTAGTTCAGAACAAAGTTTTTAAAAAAAAAATTATAAAAAAAATTAAGAATAAAAAAGCATTATCATGTCATCTTATAATTATTTTTCATAAAGGGATGTCCGAATACAAACTAGTAACACTTTTTCATGTTACAAGATAAATAAACCGGTAACATTTATTTAATGTTACTAATGATATTCTCAAATGTTATAAAAATATAAATCGGTAACATTTTTCAAATGTTACTAATAGTACTAAGAAATGTTATTAAAATCTTTTAGTAACATGGGCTTTATGTAACATTTAAACAAATGTTACTAAAGAGAAATAGTAACATTTGTTGAGATTTAGTAACATTTTTCACATGTTACTAAATCCCAAATGTGTTGTAGTGGAAAAAACTAAAAATCGACTTAGAGAGTAAGGCTTCGTTTGACCCGGCTTATTTTTTACTTTTTTATTTTGCTTAAACGAAATAAAGAAGTATAAAATTATATTTGACATTATTTCTCCTTAAAAGTATTAGAGAAATAAAGTAAAGAAGTAAAAAATAAAAAAAAGTTAAGTAAAACATAATTTTTTCATTCTTTATTATTTTTAAGGAGAAGAAAAAAAGAGGAAAATAAGCCGAGCCAAACGGGGCCTAAGTCATCTAGTGAAGTTAAGACATTGATGATTGTAGTATTTTGTCTTAAAATTTTCCCTATTATATGGTTGATAACACATTATTTTGATATTGAAATTAAGTAGAAATTGATGTTGCGTAACAAATGTGAGGTTATAAGTTTTATATTGTTTAAGAAAAATGAAACTAAAAATAGTACAATATCAATACATATATAGATGGAGGAGGGATCCGTTGACTCCAAGAGTAAATTTTCATCGACTTATTCCGCTTAATAACTCGATATCGGTATTATATTTCTTCAATCCGATCGTTGAATTTAAATATCTCATTGAGTAGATCAACTCTATAAATTTTGATAAAAATTCAAAACCATTTGATACTTTTTCTGATAATTTCAATTGAACGTACGACAAACTTTTCAAAAAACTGTTGAATTTCAATAGTCCGAATACATAACTACATTTTTTGAATTTTTATAAAAATTTGTAGAGTTGATCTACTCAATAAGATATTTGAATTCAACGGTTGGATTGAAGAAATATAATGTCAATATCAAGTTATTAAGCGGTGTAAGTCAATGAAAACTTACTGTTTAAGTCAACGGATATCTCCTCATATAGATTATTAAAAATGTAATTAAGTCTAATTTCATTGGATAGACAAAGAAAAAACGAAGGAAAATTATATGGTACACTGCACGTGAAAATGTAAAATAGTAGAATATATATCATGCTTTGTGTTATGAAAAAGATGAAAAAGTAAAGTGACGAAAAAAACAAGCACAAAGCAAGTGCAGGTGATGCATCCACATGTTGGAGGAAACGAGTGAAAGAGAACGAAACCGCTTAGCCTAATTTAATTTCACGATGCATCATCATTGCTAAGTTTACCATTCTATCGCATGGCACCACTACTAGAAAAAGTTGAAATACCGACGGAATTTAGAGATAGAATATATTTCGTCTCTAACAGAGATGGAATTAGAGACAGAAAAAATAGTTAGAAACAGATATTTTTATTTTAGAGACAGATATTTTCATTTTAGTGATAGATTTCGTCCGTCTCTAATAGTTTAGAGACGAGAAAATTACCGACGGGATCAAATCCGTCTCTAACCTGCTTAGTGACGAAATATTTACATTTTAGAGACAGATTTTGTCCGTCGGTATTTAAGATTTTTCTAATAGTGCACGTTCATGTGTCACATATACTCGCACAACATTTACGTAGGATTCATAATAATCTCTTCTTTTTTTTTTTTACAAAACACGTAGGATTTATAATAATCTTAATTTTCATTATTACTACTCTTTGATATATATTGAAAATATTTTTTGAGGTAAAAATATTAGACCTTTTTATTTTATTTTGTCTTTTCACTTTTTTTAAAGGTTTACTATATGCTTTTTGTTTGTCAAAAAACAAATACTATATAATTTTTTTATAAGCCAAAAAAATTGTGTTACTTATCAAAAAAAAAAAATTACAATTGTGTATAAATGATATCTGATTTATGCAAAATAAAATGTTTACACTTATATTTTTCTTCGTTAAAATATTGTGAGAGTCTGCATGATCATAGTTCAATTGATAAACATATAATACGTATAAGGGGTAATAAAGTTTTCACTAAGAATTCCCTTTGACAAAAAAATTAATATTAGGAGAATTAGTAATAGTATTTTATGGATTAAATATTGTTGTAGTACCTCGTAATATACCCAACTTCATTTTTTATTTTTTTTATAATCCCTTTAAAGATTTCTTTGAACTTTGGTCCTCTAAATTTTCCAATTATAATTTTAGTCCATTTTATTTTATAAAAGTTCAAGTAACATATTCAAAATGACTTATTTGATGACATATCACAAGTAAGACTTTAGAATATAATTAGTTTAATTATTTAACTATTTAATCATTAGTTTAAAGTCATTAATAAATTAATAAAAATTAAAGATTAAATAATGAAATTTGTTAAATTAAAGGTATTTTAAGGTCTTTTGTTGCATCAAAAAAAGTTATTAATAATTATATGTTTACAAAAAGTCAATTTAAAAATGCTATGTCAACTTTTGCAGAAGAAAAAAAAAGAATACAGGCTAAAATTGAAAACATAAAATTTAAATAACTATAGTTTGAAAATAAAAATTAAAGGGTTAGAAATAAAAATTGATATATTTAGGGATAAAAATGTATTTAAACTTTTTTTATCAAGCAAAAAATTGAGTCAATTTTTAATAGTCTTTAAAGTTAATTGAGAATTTTAGTTTAAATTCTCGAAAAGATCATTGGTGGGAGATTGTTCCTAGTTTTATTGCTGATGATTTTTTTTGCAATAGGTCGACTTTGCCTTCCTATAGATTCGGTTGATTGTTTTCGTTGGGTTTTGGCCGAGTCCCCCTAATTTTCAGTTACATTAATTTCAATAAAGTTTTGTGCGTGGTGCTGCAAATGATTGGTGGTGCTTGGGGTGCCAACATAGTTCGGATGTCAAATTTCTACAAATGATGCATTTGCACTACACTAGTCTTTTATCTAAAAAAAATTTAAAGTCTTGGAGTCAAATATAATTATTATTTTTTTCAATTTTAAAAATTAGTTTAATAATATATTCAAGTCTGACTTAAACTTTCACAATATATATATATATATATAAAATTTTATGCATACTATTCAAATATTTTACCACTATAATAAATCGAGTGACTTTGTTTGAAAGAATTTTTTTATAATCATTTGAAAGAAATTTTTAAATCAACTAAAAACAAAAATTGATATATTTAAGAAAATTAGAAATATTTTTTATTTTTACTAGAAAAAAAACTACATTTAATCTAATTATATATTTATCATTTATTTGAACATTTTTCTATTCTATTTTTAATCAAGTGCAGAGAGTTTTATTTTTCTATAAATAGAAAAAGAAACTAAAATAGTTCAAACTCTAGTGTACGAGTGAGTTTGGGTTTGCTCCATTTGTTATCTTCCATTTATTTTTCATTTGGAGAGAGATAGACACATTTAAAATTAGTGGGGTCCACAAATTAGTAGAATCCACTTTTTAATGGGTTCCACTAATTTGTAATGTGTGTGTCTCCCTTCAAATGGAGAATAAAAGGAGAGATAACAAATGGAACAAACTCAAACCCTGTACGAGTCCTACCAAAAATACCAATATATTTTTTGTCTTATAAAAAATGGTTAATTAAGATTTTGGTAAAAAATAAATAAATAAAGGACAAGTAATTTATTTCACATAGAGAGTACTTTCCTTGTTGGCGTCCGTATAAAAACAGCACAAAAGCACACTTCATAGATAGATAGAAGTGGACCAAACCATAACAACCAACAACCTTTGTGATTTACCATCTCTCCCTCCTCCTAAGTTTTAATATCTAAAACATCATAAACCATAACATCCTTATCCTAAATTCTTTCAGTTTCAGCTTCAATTCAACTTGATCAAGTTTCTGTTTAAGCTGGTTTCAGATCAGATTTTCTTAAGGTGAGAGACTCATAAATTATTCAACTTTCTTCATTTTCGTTATTTATATGAAGCTGTTGTTAAAGTGGAAGTAATTTTTATTGTAAGTGTTTTTTTTTCTTGCCATGATGATGATGATGCATCTTGTGTTATATATTAGAAAAATAAAAATATGTTTTTTATCCTTTTTGGTTTGGTTTTGATGAGTTTGTGAAAATGGGTTTATGTTAAAATTGATAGTAAAGGGGAAGTAATTTTTATTATCAAGTGTTTTTATTTCTTGCCATGATGATGATTGATGAATATGCATGTTGTTTTAATTATCAGAAAATATTAAAATATTTTTTTTTATCCTTTTTGGTTTGATTTTGATGAGTTTGTGGAAATGGTATTTTTTTTATGGTTTTGAAATGATTTTCACCCTTTTCTGGTTTATCTTTAATGAGTTTTTGTTTACTAGATTTGTTTTTCAATTTGTTGGGGATTAGGGTTGAGGAAATCCCTATGGTGGGTTTTTGAAAATTTCAGTTTTTCATGTTAATTTAGTTAAAGATATGCTTGTGTGATTTATGAACAGTTAATTGAGAAAATTTTAACCTTAGAGGGGTTGGTGTACTATTTATTGGAAGAGCATGTTATCATTAAAAACCAATTTTTTAGGTTCTGATTAATTTTAAAAGCTTAAACAAACACAATTAAAACCACTAAAAATGATTTTTTTTAGTTTAAAAAGGTGATTTTTCTCTCAAATAGTTTGTGACAAGCAGGCTCATAATTATGGTATTAAAATGCATGTTTGATAAATATTACCTAACTTTTCAATTCTTGTTATTATCTAACTTTTCTTTGATTAATATTAGTAGACTGCATCATTGTTTTCTTTGTTTACGATTCTAGAAACTGTTATCTTGTTAGATATTGTATTTATCTATATGTTTATTTCTTTCCTTATGCAGAAATTGTAGCTCATATTTTCGGTACACTGCTATTGCAACAGAAATTGAAAACAAGTGTAGACAATGATTATTGAGCTTAGAAAGTAAAAGTTACCGACATATCTTGTTCCAAAAAAGAAGGCTATTGGAAAATTTCTGAGGTGTTCGTTCCATAAAGTCAATTGGTAGTGCTATATCGAGAAACATTTTAGTTATCAATGCAAACATCTCAGAAACATGAAATTTCTTATGGTTCTGGCAGGTTCTACGTTGAGCCTGTGCAGAATCTGGACTCATATGGCTTACCTTCGAGTGAGAATCTAGAAAATTATTCTTCCTCTGATAACAGCAGCCAAACATTCTATCCTTCTCATCAAATTCTAGAACCATACCGCACCTTTGAATCTGCTTCAACAAGTAACAACAGTTTCCCTTACCAAAATTCTCCCTCTACTCTCAGTTTCTCACCTAACAATAGTCCAGTATTAAAGCTAGAGTCAAATTCATATGTGTTAAGGCCGCCACATTCTCTTGAGTTTGTTAATGGTTCTCCCGAGGATGATGATTCTTACTTGAGACATGACCTTGATGATTTGAGGCATAAGATGCTAGAGTTGGAATCTGTTATGCTGGGACCTAACGCAGACATGCTAGATATATACGATGCTGAAGTTAAACAAGAATCCTCTTCGATCTTATTAGAGGCAGAGAAGTGGAAGAAAAACATGGAAATGGTATCTAAAGGAGATCTGAATGGGATGCTTTATACTTGTGCCGAAGCAGTGGATGTGAATGATATGGAGACAATTGAATGGATGGTTGACGAGTTACGCAAAATAGTATCGATTTCAGGAAGTCCGGTCGAACGTTTGGGAGCGTACATGTTGGAGGCTCTTGTTTCGAGGATGGCTTCTTCGGGAAGCACAATCTACAAATCGTTAAAATGTAGTGAGCCTACTGGTAATGAACTACTTTCTTACATGCATGTACTTTATGAAATATGTCCATACTTTAAGTTCGGATATATGTCGGCAAATGGAGCGATTGCTGAAGCTATGAAGGAGGAAAGTGAAGTACACATAATTGATTTTCAAATTGCTCAAGGAACTCAGTGGGTGAGTCTGATCCAGGCTCTTGCCCGCAGGCCTGGAGGACCCCCAAAGATCAGAATAACAGGTATTGACGACTCGTATTCAGTTTATGCGCGTGGAGGAGGGATTGATATAGTGGGGGAAAGGTTATCAACGCTTGCACAGTCATGTCATGTGCCCTTTGAGTTTCATGCTGTTAGAGTTTCTGCTTCTGAGGTGCAACTCGGAGACTTTGAACTTCGACCGAATGAAGCTTTGGCGGTGAATTTTGTGCTTATGCTACACCATGTGCCGGATGAAAGTGTCAGCATTCATAATCATCGTGATCGGTTGTTGCGATTGGCTAAGCACATGTCCCCTAAGGTGGTGACTCTAGTTGAGCAAGAATTCAATACCAATAATGCTCCATTCTTGCAGCGTTTTGTCGAGACACTGAACTACAACTCAGCTGTTTATGAATCGATCGATGTTGTTCTTCCAAGGGATCACAAAGAAAGGATTAATGTCGAACAGCACTGTTTGGCTCGAGAAGTCGTCAACTTGGTAGCCTGTGAAGGGGAAGAAAGAGTGGAACGTCACGAGCTTATGAGTAAATGGAGAATGCGTTTCGCAATGGCTGGATTTACTCCTTATCCATTGAGCTCCTTCATCAATTCTTCAATCAAGGATCTTCTGGATAGCTACCGTGGACATTACACTCTAGAAGAGAGAGATGGTGCACTCTATCTTGGTTGGAAGAATCAAATTCTTGTTGCTTCTTGTGCTTGGAGATGAAAAATCCATTGACAGTTCATTTTTGTTTCTGCAGGTTTTTGTGTTAGGTTATGTGTCATCCTCCTATATAGATATACTCTTATTAGAGTCAAATAACTGTTTTGTAAAAGAGTATCTTAAAACCTTTATGTCATAAATACTAGTAACAGCACTAAGGATTATATATGCAGAATTTGTCTATCCAATGTGTTTTATCAAGAATAGTGAAAGTTTATTTATACATACAAATCATGCAATCTGAGTGAAAACTACAAGGTTTGGCTGTGACAGATCCATTTGTCAGCACTGCAGCTCTAGAAATTACTAGTATCATGTATCTGTTCTTGTTTAGTGCCAAATTTTTGCAGTTACTGAAGACTGCTTCTACTATGGACCATGAACATAGGTGGTCCATGATGGACTGTTGATTTTCAATATTTCTCTTTCATTTCTAACCATTAGATGAAACAATTGTATGGAAGTTACTGAATTCCTAATTACAAATTATTGGCAAATTTAGTGATTCAGTTACAATATTTTTTAGTTCAGAAACCTAGTTAAAACTTCTGAAATAGTTCATAGACCTTGAAAGTAATTAAAATTAGGGGCAATAGTTAAAGGAAACAAAAAAAAAGGAAATTTTGTATTAAAAAAAAGTATATCTTACATTTTTAAAAGGTTGAATACACAAGTTCTAAAATAATTTTATTATATTTGCTTTCTTAAGTTAACACCTAATAGTCTTGTGATTTTCAAGTCACACTTTATCATGAAATATAGTAGGGTTAAATATGCAATTGGTCCCTGCACTTAGGAGTCGTTTGAGTTTTAGTCCCTACAATTGAAAAACTTTTCAAACAGGAACTACACTTTCAGTCAACTTTTAAAAAGGTCACTGGGCTGACTTTTTTGCTTATGTGTCATGTTGTTTGCATAGGTGGCACTGTTGACTAGATATTTCACACGGTGACTCATCAAATATAGTAGTTTAATGACACAGATACCCTCCATCTTCATTTTGAATTATTTAATAAAATTAACAAATAAAAAAAATCATTTTCATCTTCTTCACATGTTATGAACTTCCATCTTCTTCAACCAACCAAGCAACACCACCATATCATACTCAAAATTGTTACAACAACACTCAAAATTATGTTACAACCCAACAATCAAAATTTCTCAGATCTGGATTTTTAAGAAGGTGTGTTTTGTGAAATGGGCATCATCGTGGTGACGAAATTTCGATCAAAACCATCACGGCCGGAGAGAAGAACTCAACCTATCACGCGTGAGAGAAGAACTCGACCCTTTCTAGAAGAAGAGTTGACCGGAACAACACCCATCACGACCGGCGGAAGGTAGCTGCGGTTTTTCGATCAAAACCACCACGCCGAAATCGAATTTTAGGGATTTCTACAGTGAATCGAATTTGCTACAGTGCTACAAAGCATTCTCTTGTTTTCTCACATCTCTTTTGACAAATTTTGAACTTTGAGATTGTAAGTTGAAATTTTTTATGAAGAATTGTGTGTTTTGACATATGAGATGAAGATCTATTGCAGATTTGTTGATGAAGATCTACAATGTTGTTGCTGATGATGTTGTTGAATTGATGAAGAACTCTGTTGTTGTTATCGTGTTGCTGTGTGGTTGTCGTCGTTGTTGTGTTGTTGTTGCGTCGTTGCTATTGATGTTGTTGTTGGGTTGAGTTGCTGTTAATGTTAGTTTTTGGATTGAGTTGCTTTGTTGACATTGTTGTTGCTGTTAATGTGTGAATTGAAGGAAAAGGGTTTTCTAATGTTATTAATTGAAACAAATAAAATTTAATTAGAGTTTTTTACATTTTTAATAATGGTGTTCGTGTGAAGATTCTTATTCATGTGTTGAGGAATGGAAGCTCTAGAGGGATTCAGTATAATGCATTGTTGGCACTTACTTCACTTTGTTTTCATAGCAAGGAAATGCTTAAGGGCATTTTGGTCCTTCCAAATTGCAAATTCCTTAGTCATCATCTCTCCCAGCCCAGTCAGTAGTGACATATGGCAGATTTAGTGACATGTCATCAAAAAAGTCAGCCCAGGGACCTTTTTAAAAGTTGACTGAAAGTGTAGTCCCTGTTTGAAAGGTTTTTCAATTGTAGGGACTAAAACTCAAACGACCCCTAAGTGCAGGGACCTTTTACATATTTAAGCCAATATAGTATACTCCTTTCTGCCACAATTATAATATATATATTAATTATTCAATGAATTTTAAAAGTGAAATTTTGTTTGTAATTGTGGCCGGAGGAGAAAGTATATATGTTGTCAATGGAAAAATCCTATTGATTGAATCTTATCTTATAGAGTAGGTTGTAGTATAATCCACATAGTAGCTTATTTAATTTAAAGGGTCTTGCTAACGAGTGCCCCCGGGGCACTCTTTAAGCATTCCATTTATAGAAACTTTTTATTCAAAAAAATTAAACATTATAATTTCCAATGTATTGACTTTACGCATTCCCGTAAAAATTCTATAAAAACCTTACTATTTAAGGTCTTAAAAAATGTCCCGGGGTCTTAAAAACCTAATTTAAATTCAAACCAATGATGAGAAACAATATGTTAAAAACTGTGTTGCTATTTCTGTTCATTTATAACTGTGAATCCTTGTCCACATCCTTTATTAGTCAACAAAACAGCTGTTAGAAATCATACATTTCTTTACGTTTTCATCATGCTATTCATTACTACCATGTGATAAATCATAAATGCCTTGAACATGTGTTGTACAAATTGGTACAATTATGTCATTTGGTGATTGTGTTTATTGCCTTTTTTAACCAATTCTCATAAGGGAAATTTAGTACTAGTACTAGTAAAAGTTTAGATTATTAAATAATTGATAGATTCAGGAGTGTCAGTGAACACAACTTATTTGGCAAAATTGTGTTGAAATAAACAAGTACTAAAAGCAACCACTCACTCATCATGTTTTCAATTTTTGAAACAATAACTTCACATAATTACTCATATGTACCTCACTTGGTTCATTTTTCTATTTCTGACCTGATATTATTGAAAGAGAGGCTTCATTCAACCACTGTTGCATTTACAACTTAAAAGTTAATCAAATGATTCACAAAATGAAAATCACTGTTGCTTTAAATCACAGTCACAATAACAGTTGCATCATTATCCTTTTGCATCATTATCCTTTATATTACAAATAATCAAGGTCAATGCAGCCTCGATCGCAGTCACACTGCCATTGCAACATCAAAATTTATGATAACATGACCTTCATTGCCATTGCAGACTTTTTTAAAAACCTGATTACAACTATAGTAAAAAAAATACAAAATGAAGTACCATATCAAACTTGAATAAACACTGTTATAGCATCTGAGTTTAACCGGAAATGGATTCTCTCAATTTGAAGAGCTCCTCAGGTAATTACAAACAAAAGTTCAAGAACAGACTAAAAGCTATTTCTTATAAATAGTTGAATTCAAACACTTTTACAAGGGTTCTTGTGGAAGCAACTTTAGTATCAGCTTCACATATTTGTACAGAAGAATTTGTATATATAATTATACAAAACAACAATCAGATATAAAGTCAACCTTAAAGGACACAACTAAAGCTAGTTCTACCAAAGGGGTAGCTCTCAGATAGTGTGATAGGAACATAAAAGAACTATCAACATTTTCAAAGAGAAAACTTGCCTTTGAAGCTTTACCAGCCAAAAAGAGGAAAGCCAAATGATACTCATAAATAATTTCATTTTATTTTTGTTGTGTAAGCAATTTTAGGGACCCATAAGTATTCTTCCCATGTTCGGCGGGCAAGGATAAGCCGAATGGTTTAAAGATGAATTATCACTCGGATTTTCTCTAGAACCATATGGATTTGAGTTGTTATTTATAACACCAAAGTATACCGGAGGCGGTGTATTATGAACAAACTTGAAACTGGAATTGCTGGTGTGAGTTTGGTTCTCCCCATATTCATTAAGCATCAATCTCCCTTGACCGTTCGATCTATTTTCAGCAGTTCTTGGGCTAAGGCCCATTCCAAGGTCAAGGCTAATAGTATCACTTTCTTCTCGCCGGATTCTTGTATGTCCACCTGCAGCTGATGGTCCTGCCGTATCATGACTATTATTCCTTGCAGTTGGTACATCATGATTGTGTTTACCCTCGTATGTGGTTATTACAGCTTTTGGATCATGAGATGCCCTCTCCACGTGTTTTCTAACCGGGCAACCAGCATTTGTGCATTTGTAATAACTCCTGCAGAAAGCAGCAAGGTTATACAAAAATGTGCAATAAATTACCATATTTTTATCATATACAAAAAGGATCATAGACAAATCTGCCAAGCTCATTAAGGTCTAAGTACACATTTGATTTGCATTCCATGCAAGGTTCTCACTAAAGCACCAAAAGCAAAATCAAATTCCATTACAATGGAAACACAAGAAACATGCTTAGATACGCTTCATCATATACAGTGTTGTCAATCGTGGTCAAATAAAATAGCAATTAGTTAAATTCAACTAAGCTTCAGTGGCACTTTACCCTATATTTGATAGCACTTTGTGCTAAATAGCATATCGTGGAATAATAGTGATTAGTTCAAATTCAGTTATGCCATAGCGCCGCTATTTAACAAACACTAACCATGTTGATAGTCAAAAGTAACAATCCCATCGTAAAATACAAAGATCTGAGACGTGTGGCACTATATATTGTCATGAATATCAAGGCCTAACTCATCCATACAAAACCAGCTTGTACGGTGAGGAGTGCCTCCTCTTTATAAACTCTTATCAAGAATCATATCTATCCGATGTGGGACTAAATCCCACCGAGTGTTGGCCGCTAACACACCCCCTCACGCTTCAGCCCGGCCCAACGGGCCTGAAGCGTGAACGATGTAGGAAGCCCAACGATAGACCCAATAGGCTCTGATACCATGTCACAAATATCAAGGCCTAACTCATCCATACAAAACCGTCTTGTACGGTGAGGAGTGCCTCCACTTTATGCCTCCACTTTATAAACTCTTATCAAGAATCTTATCTATCCAATGTGGGACTAAATCCCACCGAGTGTTGGCCGCTAACATATATCCATCATAGGGGTCAATTAAAGATTGTCCCAAGTGCCCAATGAATTTGGAAAATCATATAAAAGCAGACCTTAGCTGTAAAATTGGGGTCAATTACAACAATCTTCATTCATAATAACCAACTGGGAAATCTGACATTTGGGTCGACATTTATCACAATTCAATGTGCTATGCGAAAAGTTAACAAGGGAAAACTTCTGCCACCTGAATAAGATTCTAGTGCGCAGTAGTCTAACACTTCAAAAGAGGTGTTTATGACAAGGAATTACAAGGAAGGTAGCAATTTTCCTTCCTATCCAATGAGATACTGAACAAGACACATACTTGCATATCATTTGAATTATTTAACAAAGCATTTTGAAGATATATGCATTGCTGAAAAAGCAGGATAACATGACAAGGTGTATAAAAAAGTGAACAAGGTCCACATAAAATACCAAAAATTATTGCAAAGCCTCTCTCACAAGTCACAATCATTACATCAGCAGGCAAATCTACAATTTTCTGACAAGATACCCCATTCAATCCTAATGGTTTGTATCATTGTGGAATATAAAAATATATCTAATAATATTGAGCTTAATGTAAAACAAAATACAACCATCTTTAAGTTCAAAGAAGATGAAAAATTGAAGTCAAAATTTTGTCTACATATAGTAACTTTGGGTTAGCCATGAAACTAAATACTAAAAGGGAATCCTCAAGTGCAAAGGGGGCACATACTTATAACAAATGCAGGTTTTTAGACTATTGAAGTTGTATTTGAGTCTCACATTCCCAAAGTTCCTGGGCTGCGTAATGAACATGTGTTTGGGCACCCTCATCTTATGAGCTAGCTTTTGAGAGTGAGATCCAAGCCCATTTAACATGACATCAGAGGCAGTTTTTGTATGGCATGTGGGTATTGGACCTAGGCCCACGCTAGGCGTGAGAATGAGTATTGAAGTTGAATTTTAAGTCTCACGTTGCCAGAGTTTTTGGGCTATGCAATGTATATATGTGTTTGGCCACATCATCGTAGAGGGAGATCCAAGTCCATTAAACATAGACATTGACAAAAAAATCACTTTTTAGATTCATTGAATAATTGATGTATCCGGTTATGTAATGAATCTAAAAAGTATTTTTTTAATTATAATAGTGATTGGAGGGTGTATTTAATTATTTTAGTTCCTTTTTAGTCCACTATCATCAACTATAAAGTGCCAATGCTGATTCCACCCTGGTCTATAGCTTCAATTTTCATAGGATCAACCTTGTACTAATTTGATTTTGCAATTATTTCAGTGTTTCTTTGCATATTGATAGCAGTGATGTTAAATTTAAACTGTTTCCTTAATCATACTGTACTTAATTATTTTTCTAACCTACCATCATCACTTGTCAATGCCAATTCAGTAATCAATACTGGTATACAGCATCTATTTCCCAAGCATCAACCTTATACTAACTTTGGATTTCGCAATTAATTCAAACTGATGACTTAGAAAATAGAAAAATAGAATCCTCTGAATGAATATCATAATAACTCTTAACATAACCATGCATGACGTTATGATTTAGAATTTAGAATTAAGAATTAACGCCATTACAAAATATGTTATAGGATGCTACTCTTTTCTCTTTTCCAGAAACCATTTTTTTCAAATCGTATGCAAATAAGGGAGAAATTCTTTTTTAAACTAAGGTTTTGTTTTTGTAAAATAATCCGAAACAAGCACAATAAAGTGAACTTCAATTTAGTTTATAGTGTATAGTCATCAATGTGAGGGCATACCTAGGGTTAGGATTCCCTCTTACCACCTTCTGCCCATATTTACGCCAGCGATAACCATCATCCAATATGTCAACCTCACTCAGAGTTTGTACAACAACCCGTGGCTCCCGGATAGGCTTAACTACAGGAATGATGTCAAGATCCATTTTTCTGCTCAATAAAAAACTCTTGATCAGCAAGTGTACAGGAAAAAATAAATAAAATTAGAACCCTGGTCTAAGTCGTCAAACCTTCGCTTTGAGAAAGGATCGTCTTCATCAACCTCATCATTACTCCGGTTGGACAAAAATCCTGCACCCTCTGGACTATCAGCATTTGTTGCTATAGGCGATAGCTCTGGAGTACTGTCACGCTCAGCTGCATGAGACATCTGACCATAATTATTAAATCCTTTGTCTACAATTCAAGAATTAAAAGAAAAGAAAGTCATGTTATTTGTTTGGGACTAAGTAAGAATAGAATGGAATCAATGAGAAGGTAACCAGTATTATTACCGTCTCGGCTAGTCAAAGAAGCCCTATCAGATCTATCTTCTTGCACAGACATAGTATTTCCACCAGAGTATCGACGGCTTGGTTGAGGTTTAGGATGATCATGAGTTCCTTTGTAAACTATTTCGGTAATTTGGCCATCATGAGAGCGTTCGAAGAGTTTCTTCACTTCACAGTTAGGATGTGTACATTTGTAATAACTGCGTGGAAATTCACATCCTTTAACAAGCTTCTGCCCATATTTTCGCCAATTGTACCCATCATCGGATGCCTTATCAGCAGCAACTGTAAGTCCACTGCCCCTACCATCAACTTGTGATGCTTGAAGCCCAGTTGGTATGTTGCCACTGGGATTTAATTCGTCCAAATTGGCTTCAGCATGAGCACTCGCCCCTGAACTAACCATTTGAACAGGTGATGATGATAGACTTATTTCATCTGAAGGGGCTGATATTTCTCTTTTGACCAATGGCGAAACAAAAGATTGAACTTTTCCTTGACCATCTATTTGAGCAGGTTTTTCACAAGCATGGTTGTGAAAGTCAACAGGAACCTTAGACAAGTGAAGAGTATTGTGTAAGTACTATGCAACCATTAACAATATTCAAAACAAGATTAAACAGAACATTGTACATGACAACCAAATGCATTTCCTCTTTATCAACACCACCCAAAAAAACAGAGAAAAGAAATAGTGAAAATGGTATACTTAATCATCCTATCTTGTTAAATTAGTACACAGTCTATCATCGGTAAAATTAAAGAAGGGGGGAAAACGTCAAATCCATGTGTCCACCTTAGTACGCTTATATTCATCATTTTTACTAACATCAAGTAATTCATTACCATATTTGATCTACCGTGCGGTTTGAACTCAAAGAAGCTGTATTTTCCGTCATCAACAGTATTACTATTTAAGCGTACACTGGTTACAGGAAACGTAGCAGACGCAGAAGAAGTTATAAAACCATGTCCTGTTTGTTGAAGCCTAGGAAGGGAACCTGTTGTGGGTGAAGGTTCTACCTGCAAGAGACAAGAAAAAGTATTATATAATCTAAAAACCCTCTTACTGCAAGAGTTGTTGAATCAAATCAACGATCATAAAATCAAAAATATAAAATGACATCGTAAAGAATTTTAATTTGTCATAAAAACAAAGCTGGAAAAGAGATGAAAAAAGAAATGGATAAAGTAACAGCAACTTCTAGAAAACCTATGGCCCTAAACAGCAACCAATGGACCGATGAGTTAATAACAAAACAGACGCAAAAAAACACAGAAAATCATCTGAGTTGACCATAGAAATCAACTACCTATGCAGAAAGAGCAATTACAATCAAGTATAATCAAAGTTGCTGATTTTCTCCACACAAAAACATCACATGCTTCTTCGGTGCCTATACGATGAAAGATAGCCCAATATATTATGATCTATGAAACTTATATAAACACACTCAGAAAAGTCACTCTCATACGAATCTTGAACTGCATAAGTTAGGTTAGGACCACCAGACTATGAACATCAAGACAATCATTTCTTTCAAAGAAAAAATATCTTGACACAGAATCTCTCTGGTGACATTCCTTATACTATTCCCATGTCATGTTATACAGAACTAAAAATGGATCCACTAACTCATCGTTGGCGATGCATCAATTCGTTTGTTCTATTTCCACATGTATAAATGGAGGCGGGGAAGAATTTCTCGTGCTCCCTATAACACCGTTAAAAACTATAAAAGGGAAAGCACCAACACAAAAGTAAGAATCATTATGTGAAAAAAAACACTGAAAAAAAATTAAAAAACATCGAGGCCATTATAAAAGAAAGTCATATTCCAATTTCCAACAAAAATACCATATTGAGCATAAAGCAGCAAAACAAAATTTGTATGCAAGCATCAGAATCTGACTGTACCAACATAAACCACTCAAATGATAAAATCTACCAAATGAAAAAGATCAAACACAACAATGCACCATCCAATATAAAAAGAGAATAAACAAATAAGCAAAATTAAATTAGCCACAAATTAAAAAAACACATATATGCTCTTACAAGTCACAACAATTTTCTAATTTTACATGAAACACATAGCATCTCCAACTCATCAACAATTACATCACACCATTTTTAAGCCCTAAAATATATTAATATTAATTTCAGCAGAATCAGAATAATGCTTCAGATATGCTGTAATTGTATAGTAAACATCAACAAGAAAATCACACTGAAAAAAAAAAAACAACTCATTTTTTATATGCCACTCTTCAATTCAACTAGGTCAAGTAAAAATCCAATCTTTGACCAAATTTAACTAAAAAAAACACATTTTGATAATAAATTAACTAACCCATTTAATTTTTGAACAATCCCAAATAGATCAAAAATCAAAATTCTCACTACATTTTACAAATTCAAAACCCTAGAAACCCAAAAAAAATTGAAGTGTCAATCACTGACCTTCATGTTTGAGAGAAGAACGGGGGATTCGAGAAATGAAGTCGGACTGAGTCCCGGCGGAATTGTTAAAACCGGTGACCTAGAGATCGGGAGCTTCGCCGGAGACATGAGCTTGTATCTAGCTCCAGAGGTAGTAGCTCCGTCGGAAGCAGAATCGGGTCGTGACCCAGTTCGATTTGGATCTTCATGTTGATGTTCCGTCTCAGCTGGAGATTGTCGCCGGAATTGAGGTTCGCCGGCGTCCATTGAGGTGAGAGAGTAGTGGGTAAGTCAAAAGTGAAGAAGGAGGAAAATAGAGAGGGGTAAAAGTGTCATTTACAGTGAGTGTCTGAGAGAGTGAGACGTAGTTGACTTGGAACGTTGTTGGATGATTTGTTTCTGTGTTGTGTGTGTTTATGTTTTTGATGTTTGTGTCAATGGTTTTGGTTTGTCATTTTAAACGTTTTCTGGAGTCTCTGTTCTTATTGGTCTTATGGTATCTTTCCATGTGATGTGAGAAACAGTACGTGAGTGAAGGGATAAAATTGTAAAAATATAAAGTCGGTAATAAATAAATAAATATAATGAATAGTAATACTCTATTGATAAAGTTAATCAATCGTACTATAGTGTTTGTAAAATAAATAGATAAGTTAACCAAGTTAATTGGGCTCAAATGGTAAGGAGTTCTTTTCAATGACGTATTTGAAAAATATCGGGTTCGATTCTCAAGGGCAATAACGCTTGATCAATGCGCATACCTCTATGCACGAGTCGGATTAGTCGCTCATCTTTGATGAGTCGAAAATTGATGGGAAAGCAAAAAAAAAAATGTTAATAACGAGAAAAAAAAAAAAACCTACAGTGATGCACGGATATTTTTAGGCATATAAGCCCCGAAAATGTCATCAAAAAGGAGATTTGAGACCTCTCTATGAAGAGTCTCCATAACATAAGTGTTAAATGAATCTAAAGAGAAGCTAAAGTTAGTTAGCCAATCAGCACTTCTATTTCCTTCTTGTCAGGTATGATTGAAAACCACTTGTCAATTCAACTTTAAAAGTTCTTGTATACGGTGCATCAAAGTAGGAGGTTTTCATTGATTTTGACTTTCCCTTTTGATCATGTCAACTAGGGTTTTTGAGTCACTTTCCACTTGAAGTTGGTGGAAATCATGTCTCCAAGCAAGCTGCATTACCAAGTACATTCCCCACATTTCAGCGGAGAGAGCATCACAAGTTCCAATTTTCCGTGTGTATCCTTTGATCCATCTACCCTCCGAGTTCCGAAGAGGCCACCACATCCAGCTAGCCCCAAAGAATCTTTGTATGCTCCGTCACAGTTAAGCTTGATTCACCCCTCTCGAGGACTTTTCCAACCAATGAAAATCGTGTTGCTTTGGTGAATATTCAGAAGATGTTGGGTGTATTAGTCGATGTCTTCAACCATCAATAGATTAATTAATCAAAAGTTAATCGATACTTTTGTGTGTGTGTGCGAATCATTGTTTAACCGATTAAACCGCTATTGGACTGGCTACTAAATAAATAAATAACATATTTAGTGTTAATTTTTATAAGTCTTTTATATAAAGTCGTAACTAATGAAATGAAAATGTTTAAATTTATATAAAATACACAACATATAGATTCATATAATTTTTTTATAGAAATCTAAAATGATTTGATATGTAATTGAAATTATACTGTAATTTTGAAAAATGCTTGATGTTACGAAACCAAATTTGAAGAAATAGAATAATTGTACTATTATTGAGTTGTTATTACTATTTTACCCATCAATTATCATCTTTATTACGACCACTACCTTGTATATGGTTATGTTTATCCTACCAGCGTGCATTTCATCTATAACGCAAATCCATACTGCATAGCATCGCTGTATAATTTTAAAGAGATTAACTATATTTTATTGCAACATTTTAAAATTCTGACCAGTGATCAAACTAATGAGAGATGTATTTGAGGCATGGTTCAAATTTCAGAATTGATTCAAATGACAAAATAAATCGAAACCAAACTTATCGTGTTTGGATCCAAATTTTTATCTTTATATGAATCCTCTGATTTACAAGAGAATGAGTCTTTACTCTAGTAATTTAGAATTCAACCGTGAAATAAATAAAGTTTAATTAATAATTATTTTCCGTATAACTTGAAATCTTTCAAATAATTTGTCTTAAAAAAACTTATTAACCACTTGAATATGATATCTTCATTATTTGAGTTTAATTGTTACACCAGCCAGTTTGGGATGAATTTTAAAACATCGTTTAATTGATAAATAAATTTAAGTATGCAAGTGTAGCATCATTAAAAATTGTAGATTAACAAGAGAGAGCAAGGAAAAGGGATTGTGTGGATTTAACTTGTAGACTTTTAAAAAGGTAGTGTGGTGGATCATTTTGTAATGAAAATGTTTTCACTATTGGACAAAGATTTTGTAACAAATTGATTATTTATCTTTTACTACTCAATGCTATTGTTTTTCTAGCAATAAAATATATTATTCTTTTGAGTATCTGATTTTCTTGGCTTGGTAATATTTGAAAGGGAAGTTGTGTGCCAAGTACCAACTTTATGTTACTCCTTACCACACAAAAATCAGTGAAGAGATTGGTGCGGAACTACAAATCATTTTCTTCAAAGTTGAAAGCCTAGGCCACACCAAAATTGGTTCCCCCCAAAGGGTTAGATTCAAATAATTTAATCACACTTATATGAGAGTCAAGCCTAAGCATTCAGTTTTAAGGCATGAATTTTCACAACAATGTAGAAGTTTGAATTTATAACTTTTAAATTTTTATGTTAAACATATATTAGGATGGTCCCGCGAACTTAACTCAGTTGGCAGGACAATGCATTATATATGCAGGAAGCTGAGGTTCAAACTCCGGTCATCCCTTTCACTTACCTCTTAAGAGTGGAATTCTAGTCCTTAGAATACATGACAAAAAAAATATATATATATTAGGGTGCGATTTTATAATTGACGAATCAACTTTGTTTTAATACTCCATGTTGTTATTTTTCTAGCAATAAATTTATATTTAAATTAAGGGAGAGACACCCTTATGAAAAGTCATAGATGATAACTACTAATTAATTTATTGAAAATTTATGGTAAAAACCAGGAGTATTCCACTAATCGGAGAATTTTTAAATTAAACTGAACTTCTTGTGAAAGGAATGTCTAGCATATATTTACCATGGTCCATAAGATACCACGTATGCCTTTCAACCAAAATATATACTGCATGCAAAATTCGCTTGATTTAGCATATTTTTTTTTTTAAGAACTAAAATCAATATAATCAGAATAAAAAACAAACAATGATATATTTGTAAGAAGTGAGAACTATATAAACATATATATTTTTACAGAGACTAAAAATAAATGATATATTTGCATATACTTCTGCCAAACATATATTTAAACCAAAAAAAATAGTTCACTAAACAAACTGTTTAGTGCTGTTTGTGCACGGATGAGAAACAATCCAACAATTTTGCCTTTGGATTTTATTACTACAAACTTTAAATACATCTAAATGAGGAAATCATATTGACCCTACCTAATCAAGAATAGAAATTACTTCAACTTCACTCAACAATTTTAGTAAAAAAATAAATAAAAAGAGACTGTGGTCAATTTTTTATGGCTATATCTTTTTATGGTTTGGCTATTGGAATGAATGAAATAATGAAGTTTCATCGTGACTGGCTATAATTAATTTTTATCAACAAACTTGTGAAACATATAAAATGAATTTTCTCCTTTTAGCTGAATTTTTTCCATACGCAAAAGTTAGAAATCGAATACCAATCGTTAGTTGGTTCAGTGGTGATTGACGCTGAACTTGGTAGGGAGGACCACGGTTCGATCCCCCGCAACTGCGATCGGGAGGGGGCTGGAACCACTTGATGTCAGAACTGACCCCCGAACCAGATTCAACTGGTGGTGAAAACCGAAAAAAAAAGTTAGAAATCGAATTCCTATAATGACCAGTTTAAGATGTCCAAAACTCTCACTACTTATATATATATATATATATATATATATATATATATATATATATATATATATATATATATATATATATGGGTTAGGATCAAATGACATCAACTAGTTTGACACCAAATGTTACACCGCTTAATATTGCTTTAACGAAATCAAATTTTACAAAATCCGCCATTGGATTGGAAGATTATATCATATAGATCATTCATGTTAAATTTTATAAACATCTAAAACCGTTTAATATGTTATTGAGAGTCGTCAAGATTAACGGTTTATGCATTGTTATTGAATACCGTTAATCTTGATGATTCTCAATAACATATCAAATGATTTTAGATTTTTATAAAACTTAACATAGATGATCTATATGATATAATCTTCCAATCTAACGGTGGATTTTGAAAAATTTGAATTCGTTAAAGTGTTACTGAGCGGTGTAACATTTGGTGTCAAATTAATTAGTGTCATTTGATCTTGACCCTATATATATATATATGACCGGAGAAAATATCTGTTATATTATATTATTGAATCACTAATTTATGATCATGAAAATCACAAGTTGTTAAAAAGTGGATCACTTTGGTCCATTGCTAATGCTATTATGTACATATTAGCTATGAATTAACTTTGATCTAGGAAAGGGTAAAGTTATAAAATGATCTAGGAAAGCGTAAAGTTATAAAAACATTTTCATTGAAGTTTTATTTTCACTCCTCTCCCCGCCTCCTCTATAGTTGAGACAGAAAATGGAAAACAAAAAAAGAAAGATGTACTTATTGCAATGATTAGATGAACATAAATGGAAAATAACCAAACATCTAAAAAACATCTAGGGCCTTTAACGGTTTGTGATTGGTTTTCAAATTCAAAATTATGTAGTACCATTTCCTCTTTCCATGGTATGATCTCTTTCCACCCTAATGAATTGCAATATATTAAACATGTCACACCCAACATACTTTGCAAATAAAAGTCCTCTATTCCCATCATGTGCTGCCTTCATCTCTTACTCTATTTAATTTTTGATAAATTATTTGATAATCAATAAAGCATGAATAACTCACATATGATACACATATAAACCTTGCACAACTACAAAAGAAATTATTAATTAATGACTAATCTTTGTCGGATAATGTGACCACTAAATTTAGAAAAGTTTTATTTCTAAAAATTGAGACATATTATTTACGAAATTCAAGTTTAATTCTACTTTGATCAATTTAATGTCGATCAGAAACTACGGGGTTTGAAGGGTTCTATTGTGCTATGTGATTAGCATCTATAATATGATTGTAATATTGGAAATTCACTAATTTCTACATAAACTTGACTTCATGTCATAAAAAATGTGATATGTATGTAACCAAAAAAAAAATGTGATATGTTACATTAATTAATAAATATCTTGGTTTGCAAAAATAAATAAATAAATAAAATTAACTACCATCTTGCTTATTCGATGAATATGAAAACCAGTGACTACACAATTTAGTGTTTAATTTATGAAGTCCAACTCATTCATGTTTAAATTTTCCTTGTAGGACCGAAAAGGGAATTAACCAGTCAAATCAATTGCAAACAAATTCAGCAATACAATGAGAACAATACTCTTTAATTCATATAGTATTATCATAAATTAAAGTAAACTTAGCTAAGTTGTGAGTGTGAGGTGATTCATTGCTTATATTTTT
Organism: Trifolium fragiferum; assembly: GCA_954870985.1. Classification (NCBI taxonomy): domain Eukaryota; kingdom Viridiplantae; phylum Streptophyta; class Magnoliopsida; order Fabales; family Fabaceae; genus Trifolium; species Trifolium fragiferum. Next base: position 10,076,562 of record OX940794.1, read on the forward strand.
TCGCATGAGAATAGCTAAGCAAGTAGGAAAAATTTGAGCTATAATCACCTTTTAAACCAATTTGGTAAAACTGAATTTCAAATGCTCAATAATGTTGTCGTTAAATCATATCAGCCCGTCTTTTCTTTCTTCCTCCTCATGTATAGTAAACTTACAATAGCCTCATCTCACCACACTATTTGGTTCTAGAAATGAGTGTAGATTTAATATGATCCACTGATAATTAAACAATAATATTCAGTATTTGTCCATTACAGGAAGAGTAGAATAGAAGTTACTTAAAAGATATGATTGTGTGCAATTATACTTAGCCGTACGTCACGCATTAAACATTAAGAAAATAGTAACAATAATTCAATATTACAACTTCTTTTTTCCATATATATACATTCGGAATGGTAACGGGCGGGGACGGATTTTGCCTTTTCGAAATCCATGTTGATAAAGTTTGTATTTCCGCAAACTCATCTAAATTTCAAGCGGGGATAAAAGGTATAACCCCAAACCCAAATCCAAAGTGTATTGGGTATCTCGGACGGAGTTCGATATCCCGTTACGCCTCTTCCCACACGAATTTGGATTGCATTTTAATATATTTTTTTATTAAATAAAAAAGTTAAAAGCCAAAAATTATTTTCTTTCAATGATATTTCTTTAAATAAAGAAAAGAAATAGAGAAAATAGTTTGTTTAATACTCAAATTAAAAATAAAAAAAAAACATATGAATATAATTTAAGAGAATGTTTAATGATTTATAATTTAAAAGAGAAAATATAATTTTAATATAAGCAGGACAGATTCAGGATGGATATCAATGTCCACATTATCCGTCTCATCCCCAACTTTTGAAATCGGAGAAAATTTAAACCCAGTTAATTCGGATTTTTTCCGTCAAAGCGACTAGAGTTTGGACGGATATCCGCGAGTATAAATTTTATCGTCATACCTACAATACATTGTCTAAAAGTTACACAAAACTGCAAGACTCCGAATTCAAATCCAAGTGAAAATATCCCCAATCCAATTATCAATTTTGACATTGTCAGATAAGTTAAACCTTATTGATCAAATCTTATTTTCAATACTTACTGACTAGTAATTTCTAAAAGGGCACAACCCCACTTTTTAAGTTTCTATTTTGTTATGAATTGATAAAAGAAACTTGTAATTTTGTGTAGTATGAATTACATAATTTACATCAAACTAAACCACAGCAACTTTAAAATACAAAGCAATTCATTCACTCCTGATTAGTATGGGCTAATAATATATTTTTTCATGTTTTCTTAGAATTTTAAGATGAATTGTCTATTTGGTTCTTCTAATGAAATTATCAGCATTCACAAGCAAAAATCAAGAAAGCTGGCCAGTCTTTCATTGGAACACATTGAGTATACGTCTCAACATGCAATCAAACATTAATTTCCACACATATATAACAAGGTCTCTTACATGTTACATTACAGAAACCATCAATATCAAAGTCATAAAAAGGTAAGAGGCACATCTACAACAATTTCAATCTATACAACAGCAAACTGTATTGCATACACATCCTTTCATAGGTACAATATCACTTCATGGGTAGAATAGTTTCACATTTCTTCAATACATTAACTTTCTCAAGACTTATATACACCTATTCTCACTCACAAGTAGGGTAAAATAAATAAATTAGAGGGTTAACTACCAACTTGTAACTTGCTAAACATAAAATATAGAGGCTTCATAAATGGTCATAGCTGCACCACAGGATTAATAAAATCAACTTGAAGTACACAGGACTAGAAGCATTCACAGAACTTAAATGCCAAATAAATAATAACTTTCTTAGCCTAGTTCTGTGGCGCACAAGTGAAGTAGGTGTCATACCATGCACAAGTAGGTGATGGGACTTAATGATCCAATTATGGAATATAAACTTGTGCAAGATGCAACACTATTTTACTTGACCACCATAAAATTAGCCACTTTTTAAAAGTTATTACTATCATTGATAGTGAAATTTTCTCTATTAGTACTTTTCTATCATTGACAGTGAAATTTTCTCTATTAGTACTTTCCTATCATTGATAGTGAAATTTTCATCTTTTTCTTGACCTCATCTTATATGACACATAACCTAGCCTGAATAGAGGTGCCGAGAGTTTTTTTTTCCGACGTTTTCACATCACTTCCCCTGGACTCAATCAAGGGGTTCCAACCCATGGTTAATGTCAATCAATGTTTGATCGATCGATGGGCACCCAAACATGTCACTGTTTGGTCTGCTTTCCACAAAAATGAGACCTCAATTGTTATGGACAAAAGCATACATAGCATGCTTTAATTACCCCCACCCCCACAAAAGCTTTAACTACATCTAACATCAACTCATCTACCTGTGCAAAGGATTCGAATGACTCAATTGAAATTACTTCTTCCGGTACACAGAAGCAACCAATAAAAATTAGATCTCAAACCTGCAGCTCAACTGTTGAATAGACAATGAGATATAATCCATGTACACAAATGGTTATCAGAAAACAGTACAAATCATAATCCATAACAAGCAGCTTTCACCATCATAAACTGTATGAATAAATTCAATAATACTAAAAGGCAAATGCAATTGTGCTTGGTGACATTCGAAAACACTTATTTTTCTGTAAAGGGGCCATGTGAAAACCAAAATTACATCCAACAGATTGACTTTTAATTTTATATATAAGACAATATTAAATGGTTAAACCAGAGATGCACTGCATAACATTCCTGTCAGTAAGGGTATTCTAAGGCTTTGTTTGCGAATTCGGGGGGAGGAAAGTAGATGAAACAAATAGAGAAATCTTCCACATTTTTAGAGAGTTTTTCCTTTAGGAAATGATAAATGAATGTTTATGATTAATATATTATTAATTTTACGTTTATTATAACAACATAGATTAAATTTTAAAAATTCGTATAAACCCTCCAAAAACCTCCTCCAATACAACTTTTGAGTTTCCCCGAATTAGGAGGATTTTGTATTATGAAGAAAAAATAATCCTCCAAAGCTCTCCCCTCTCAAATTCTTCTATTCATTCCACTTGCTCCTTCCTTTTTTTTCAAAACCCTCCCCTCCCTTCCCCTCCAAACTTGCATACAAAATATGATCGATGACGAAAAGGAAAAATAGGTGTGAAAAGAAAGACAATAAAAAGAACAATTACAATTTACAACTGATACATCCTGTTTTGCCATCCCATTAGGATAGGACGTTATGCACAGGGATGATAACAATTAACACAACTCCCGAAAGCCTAATGTTAGATGCATAAATGCGCAATGTTTTTGGCCTAAAGCATTTCTCTTGTCTGCATATAATTTAACCCATGTTTGGATAAAAAAGGATAGTTGCATAAGGCAAATAATAATCCAACTTTACACTTTGTTGAATCTTTTATGAAATTGAACAAATTTAAAACTATTAAAATGGGCAAAACAATATCAAAGTGCACATTAATAGAAACTAAAAAAAACATTTTAATCTATATGGATCTTCTGAACAGTAGATTTGTATAATAAATCATCATTCTCAACTGAAAATGCAACTATGTTTGTATAAGATTCAATTCTAGACAAACCCCGTCCAAATCCCATTGCTTATTAAAACAACAAAGGCAATGGGAAAGAGGGGGAAGGGAGAGAAAAGAAAAGACCATTAATAACATCTAAAAGTAATTTTATAAATACAAAATCATTCGAGCAATGAAAATTGTGAAACTAAGCATTCCTTCACAATTCACAATTACTGAATCCAATTCCTACCATACAATCATGGTCAATGAAGCAAAGCAGCAAACTACACTCTTAAAAACCAAACACCCAAGGTGCAAGTTCAGGGAGGCGCTGGAATACCAGCGCATGAGTTTAGTACTAGCTAGCAAGAGAAGCAATTAATTGATCTACTAAGGATAATAAGGTTCTTGGTGATGATGTCGCAGATTAATGCCACCATAAGCAGATGGCATATGTGGTTCTGATGAGTGTATCATGTGAGAGCCACCTAGGTTGGGACCTATGGGAATTCCAACAAAACCATAAGCGCCGGCTGAAGGACCTGGGTAAGAAGGCCTGGTTAGGGTGGGGCCCATCATGCCAGGTGGCATAGCTGGCGAGCTCATGTATGGATATGGATGTTCTGGAAACAAACCTGAGGGATTGACAGGAGGTTGCTGGTACTGGCATATTGTTGAATTGTCGCCAGTTATATTCTTGAGGACAGCTGCTGGACCAACTGAAGTGGATGTTCGAGGAAGCTTGATCTCATTTTGCTGCTGCTGCTTCATACTTCTCTTTTGTTGTTGTTGTGGTGGATGCTGATTTAGACTAGAAGCTGGTGTTCTGTCTTTCATATTTGCATCCTGGCCCTTCAAATGCTCTATACGTTGCTCAAGGCTAGCTCGTGGGTATTCAGATTCAAGCTTATAATTCTCAATAACCGCAATTATTGATTTCAGTGTATGAATTTCTCTATTAATAATTTCCATCTGCAAAAATACCCCAATGAATATAGGAGGTGGCACTAGGCATTATGTTATCAATCAAGGTGACACTTACCCTAGGCTTTCCTTCCTCGGAAAGTCTTCTAGCAAGTTGCTTAGCTTCTTCAACGCCGGCTTTCAAAATAGGAACAGGTGGAATCTTATGACCAAGATTAAACTCAAAAACATACTTGACAGCCAGAACATGTTTGCCCCTATCAACAAGTTTCTGAACTATCTCTGCAGACCACAAACAAGCATTGCCTTATGAGAATAATACTTAAGAGGGTAACATTAGAAATTAATTCTTCTTACATATTACTTGCATTGCTAGTAGCCTAGTAACTCTTCATGTGTAGGGTAGTATTTTTTTATGCTGGTTAGCCACCTCTATGTTTTCAACGGGATGAAAGCCACTAAATTTGAAAATACCAAATATGCACATTTGATAAAGACAAATAGAAAGCAATTTTACTTTGGGACGAATACTATGATAATTATTATATCCTTTAACTACTCTTAGCTGTGCACTCTCTCTGGGTTTTTTTTATACATTTACACAACTGAAAACTTTACCAAGTCATGAACCTTGCCTAACATTAAAACTGTCAATGGCAGTGGAAAATTCCAATTTCCAATAGTCAACCAAGTTTTATAATTTGTAATTGACAAAGGGTATGAAAAAGGCTGTATAGGTGGCTGAACTTCTTTGCTTCTCCAATAGAATAATAGGGTTTAGTTCATTCACAAAACCATGATGACTACCTCAACATTAAAACAAATTACTAAACAGTGGTTTGTTTCACTGAGCTTTCATTGAAAATAAAATGCATTAATTTATTAAAAGATTTAATAACTATGAGGAATGGACAAAAAAGATACCAGACACAAAACAAACAAGCCCATACGGGCAATGTCTACAACATAGGACACCAAGATACTGTTTGTAATTGTATATAATTCTAGACACATCAGTTAAAATCATAAAAAAAAAAAAAACGGCGATCTTTACTATCTATGTACAGTTGTATGGTCAAAATCCACTCCCCTAACAACTCACATTTGAGGATGAATAGGGGAAGGAGTGACATTCTCAAATATACAGAGGAGATCTTATCATTTTTCAGATCTCAACATTTTTTTTATATTCTAAATTGATTTTTATGACAGATAATGGAAAAAAAAATATTTATAAGAGTTATTTTTTCTGGCCAAATCCTAATTTTGTTTTGCTTCTCCCGGTCTTCGAGCCTGATCGACTTGACTCTTTTCCCAGCCCTATCAAGCTTTACTATAGTATTGGATAAGTTGGTTACGCATGCCCATGACAAAGAGAAAATAATTCTTAAACAGGACACGTTATAAGGAATATCCAAACTGTTGCACGCACAAGTACCGTATGGGTGTCGGTATCAAATGTCACACAGCCTAGTAACTACTACTAGTCATACACAGTTACCCACTTCAACATTACTAAAAAAGTCAAACTTGAATTGGTAGGAAATGTGTACAGGGTAATTCATAGCCCTGGAGTAAATATCCGGAGAAGCTTAGGAGTGAGGAGTTGGGAAGGTCCAAAACTCAATTCAATACCCTTATGAAGAAGTATGTTCGAAAATCGTGTCAGAAAATCATCCTTCCCGATTAAACTATGGTTATGTTGATTTTGCAGTTGGTTGAGGAGAGCCAAATGAACATTTGTGCACTCTATTATACCAATGTTTTTCCAAACACAGTATATCCTAATTCCTAATCCAACACACACACACACACACACACAAATGTTATCCTAACAATTAAGTTTAACATCTCAAACAAAACCAACTGTTTAGAAAAAGTCAACAGCCTTACCAGGAACTCTATCTGTCATCCCAATATCCCGACAAAGCGTCATGAACTCGCCATTAACAGCAGCCCTGGCAGCATATTCAACAAGCTCATCCATGCTGAATTCAGAAACAATACCAAATCCATTAACCAAATATAAAAACCCCAAAGCCCCCACAATGTTACCATAATCATCCCTCATCCTCGCTTTCCATTCCAAAGCCACCTTCAACGCTTTCTCCTTAACCTTAGAACTCACATTCACACCAGCAACACCCAAAAGCTTCAACAAAGTATTGCAAATCCTCCCCATCTTCCTCAATCCCTTATCATGAAATTTACCATTCAACACATAAAACCCTTCCAATGATTGCAAAACCATCTCCCCCGCATCCGGAGCATGCTGAAATTCCTCGATTAGTTCCGCCTGAATCCTAACTCTATCCTTAAAATTGTCCAGAATGTAATTCCTCAACCCTCTACCATCAACCTTTTCACACAAAACTCTCAATTTGTTCCTGCTCGACGACGGGTCATTAGTGTTTACATAAAAGTTCCTATCTTTAGGGTTAGAAATTAGGGTTTTGGATTGGGATTGAGAATGTGATTCTTCAAGTGATTTGAGGGTTTCAAATCGGTTAGTGAGCGAGTTTTGGAGAGTGGTGAAGTGAGAATCGAGTTCAAGCCATGAAAAAGGAAGTGAATGATGGAATGAAGAGTGGGATTGGAGATTTTCGAATGCGGTTTTGAGATTTTCTTTCTTCGTGTCGATGAGATTCAATGCTGCAGAAATTGTTTCCAATGTAGCCATTGTGAAAACCCTAGAATGGAGGTGAGTTTGATGGAAGGATTCAATTGGGGATTCGCGATTTGAGAAATTAATGGAATGATTGGGGAATTTTGTAAACCCTAGTGTGAAGATGGAGATGGTGAGAGTGAATGACGCCGTTTTCCGCCGGCGGGAATAGTGTCTTGCGGAGGAATCCACGACGATTTTTACTTTTAAAATAAAAATATATATATATATATTTAAGACTTATTATAGGTTTTTTTAAAAAATAAATAGAATGGACGAATATCTGAACAAATCCACAACATCCAAGTTAATAGCATATGACGACAAAATGCTACAAATAATATGATAAAATTAAAGTCATCAAAATGTCTATGTTTTCGAATCTGCAACGATTAAGCCTAAATCATTGACTGAATATGCAATTAATTGAAGTTGATCTTTTAATATGATCTAAATGAACATCGTAACAAGACGGAAAATCAAATGTCGTACCAATGACGGCGAACAACATAATACCGCACTTAAACGACGAAATCACAACAAAAGAAAGAAATTAAAAGACTTAGATTATGTTTGTATTTAGCTTATTTTTTAATTTATGCAAATAAATAAATTTTTATATTAATTCATAAGTTTTTACTATTAATATTTTTATAAATTGTTTTTTCATAAACTACAGTGAGTCACTAGCCATGGCATTTAAACTTCAACTGAACAGAAATATGAGTTTTCCAACGAGTTTTCAACCGAGTTTAGATATATATCATTTGCTGCAAATCTGAGGTTTAGATATGGTATTTAATGTCCCGTAGAATTGACTTATTTTTTTAGTTTAAACAAAACAGTTTATGCAAATAAATAAATTTTTACATATTAATTATAAGTCAATCCAAACAGGACAGGTTTAGATTTGCAACAAATGATCCATATTTCCACTGAGTTTTCCCATACTGAAAATTTGCAACAAATGATCCATATTTAAACCTTAATAATTCAAATCATAGGGCTCTCAAGTCATTCAAACATTTCCCTTCCATTTGCTCAATAATGTTTAAATGGAACAATTATAATTTTTTTAATTAATGCTAAATCCTCATTTATCTTGAGGTAAATATATTATATCCCATACGAAACTCTGATACTCTAAAAATGATGAAGAATTGTGTCTGACACGTATCAAATATCGATATGCGTCTGATACGCTCTGATACGTGTATCAGTTAAGTATCAATCAATTTTATTTTAATTAAATATAAAAACAGCCGACACATATCCAATACGGCTAGAAGTTTATTGTTATGCACTTCCGATATGGCGTCACAACACGTAACATTTTTATTTTATTTTTTACTTTTTTAAATTTTTTTCCACATTTTAATAGAATAATAATAACAATAAAATAAATACAAATGTATAAAGTGGAAGGAGGAAGCTTCTTGTGCAGCCTTGTTCTTCCTCTTATTTTGAAAAAAATTTGGAGTATTTACTCTTTTATGAGTTTTATCCGTTCTTTGAAAAAAATAAAATGGATTCAAAAAGGGCTGAAAATTTGGTCTATGTGCATACTAACTTTCGACTTTTGTCAAGGAAATAAAGAAGGGTATAAGAAAGGAGAAACAAAGGAGATTTGGTTTATATATTTAATTTTAAATAATGTATCGCGACCGTATCGTATCGAAAATTTTGAAAAAAAAATAGTATCGTCGTATGGATATCGTGTCCTGTATTTGAATTTTATAGGTCCCAGCTAACCCAATATAACTTTATGTAAAATTCAGTCATTTGTAGTAATAAAAAAAAGGCTTAAATATCATTTCGGTCTGTGTATGTTCCCAAATTTTTAGTTTTAGTCCCTGTAAGTTTTTTTTTCTCCATTAGTCCCTCAATGTCTTAATTTTTTTCGTTTTAGTCCCTCCCGTCAACTTCTGTTAAAAAAAAGCTTAGGTGGCAAACGGTGACACACGTGGCAGTTCTGAGGTGGTAATGAAGGACTAAAACCAAAAAAGAAAGAAAATGGAGGGACCAAATCCAAAACAAATACAAATCAAAGTTTGTGTGACAATTGTGTGTCTAATCATACTACAGTTACAGATTTTCTTTTAAGTAATGAAGGTGGAAAAAACTTGCAGCTTCCTCAATGATGCACGCACGGATGTGCTTCAGTGCACGGACGGTTCGAGGAGATTACATTCCAATCTGAGGAATATGACGACAACCACATTAGCAAGGATGCACCAAACATATCAAGTGAATCAGACTACTTGCAGTATCAGGAAACATGGAAGTTGACGGAAGCCGTGAACTGAGTCCTGTAAAGTCTAGTCGAAGCCATTCGGGTGAACAATATGAACTGTTAGATAAATCATTGTTGATCGAAGATAAAAGAGAGGCTGTATGGGAAAACGGTTTCGCATCTAACACAGGAAAGTCCTCGAAAAATTTATCAGGAAACAATTATTTGTCTACTATTGATTCGCTATATTGCGGGGTTAAGAGCGATTATGAGAAAGAGATCCAACATGAGTTGAGATGGCTCAAAGCAAAATATCAGACGGAGTTAAGCGAACTTAGGGATAAACAATTGGGTCTAGAAGCTAAATCTCCGCATACTACTAGTAAGCACGAAACAACAGCAGAAACAGTTAACGAATTCGATAATGGAATTCACTTTGATAATAACAGGAACTATGATCCTAGTAACCATTCTCAAGAACACAAAAGCCACCCCAATTTTGACACCCGAAGGGCCCAAAATTGCACGATGACATGTTCTGATGAAGATGTGGTAACTGCAAAGAGTTTTTACACAAGGTTATTGCTTCCAGACACACTACATAGAATTGTTTCTCTCTGTTGATGCTGTGGATGTATAATATAATGCACTCATTGAATTCTTCTGTAGACTATGTATATAGATATACCACCCTTATAGAGGATATCTGAATTCACCATGCCACCTATTTTTTTTTTTTTTTTCTTCTAGGAATTTAAATCTCTTCCTGCAAGGAAACCAAATCATTTTCATAAAAAAGTATGAATATATGGTACAGATTATATTTTAAAAAAAAACTAAAAATCATATTTTTTTGGTGGATCTTGAATTAGGCTTGTATGATGGTATAATAATGATGGAGCAAGTCTATGCAAATTTGGTTACCAAAACTTGCATGTAGGTTTGTTACCAAAAATTCAATCAAAACACTACAATATTGGTCTGTAAGGTCTAATTCAACCGACAAATATCGATATTGTTAACTGATAAATATCGATATTGTTATATATTTTACAGTAATTTTTATGAAAATGCAATTAGTTTGTTTTGGATTTAGTCCCTCCATTTTGTTTCTTTTTTGGTTTTAGTCTCTCATTGCCATCTCAGAACTGCCATGTGTGTCACCGTTTGCCACCTAAGCTTTTTTTTAACGGAAGTTGACGGGAGGGACTAAAACGAAAAAAAATTAAGACATTGTGGGACTAATGTTAAAAAAAAAACTTACAGGAACTAAAACCAAAAATTTAGGAACATACAGGGACCGAAATGATATTTAATTAAGCCTAAAAAAAAATCCAGTGGTTCACCTTCACTATATAATGTAGAATTCACATAATTTATTGTTTAGAACAGGCGATATCGTAATTATTGAGAATAAAAAAAATAATCGAAGAACATAAATTATTATTAATAATAGTATAATCATTTTATAAATGTTTTATATATTCTATTACTATTAGATGACAATTTGACTCATATCTACTAGGTACCCACAAAAAATATTCACATGATATATATTTATTTATACTTTTATATAATAATATATGTATATCAATTTTAAAAAGTACAACACTATTAAACTATTACACATTTTTAATAAAAATATTTATTTATAATATAATACGAACACAATGTGATCATATGTCAAAATATATATATATATATATATATATATATATATATATATATATATATATATATATATCAATAACAATTTTGTTTATTAAAATCGTTGAATTTTTTTAACTTTATTAAAATGATATTATATTTTATATATCGATCGTTTATTTTATAAAAAATATGAATAACGGATACATATACGAGTATTTAGTACCCATAAGATATTGGCATGAATACTAAAGTTATTACCCACGGTTATGGAGATGGGTATGCATTTTTTTTTCCAAATTACAGATAATATAGGATAATACCCTGCTCATTATCAGTAATTACAGTTTGATATTTACAAAATCAACAATTGATTTCATCTTCGTCTAAACACAAACACACACTTTAAGAGTTGAAGCTACCAATTACTCTGAGCTCCACAGTGCTCCTTCATCTTTTCATTGAGAAATCCTTAAAAAAATATGGTAGCTTTCAAAGAAAAGGCAGCTTGCACATAGTCATATTCATTATTCTCACATGAAGAAATTAACCATATTCATAGGGTGGATATAAGCGATGGAAAGTTAACATGTGATGTGACCGTATCAACTTCACGAGAAACACAATACAGTTTATGTTTAGATATTTTAATTCACAAATAACATAAACAAAATGTACAAACCTTTTTTGTTCAAAATATAAAATAAAGTACTAACTTTTTACCACTTAATTTATATATTATGCCAGCAACTATTAATATTCTTCAATAATGTTATAGTTAAAAGAGGTGAAGTGACTATGTTGGGGGAGTGTCTCATATAAATTATGACACTTTGCACTCAAAGATTATTCATTTTAATTTTTTTTACGGTTTTAATTAAGAATCTACTTTTAACATTTTACTTATTTCTAGTATTTCTAATGTGCAATTTTATAAAACCCTAATTAGTTAATCAGTTAGGCGGGAAAATGTTTGTTGGTTAATTAGTAATGATGACTAGACGTCTATAAAACTCTAATTGGCTAATAATTAGTAATGATGACTAGACGTCTCATGATAATTTTGTTGGATAACTCAAAACAAAATTTATCACCATATAATTAGCTAATATAGTTGGAGAAAAAAAAAAAGCAATCTTTATAGTTATCTAAAAAAATTATATTCACCCACACAAACTTATTATTATTATTAGTATTATTTTTTTTTTTTTTTTGGGTACAAACTATTATTATTATTATTATATAGTTTAAATAATTCAATTGATACAACTATGAAAAAAAAATACCAAGAGTACTTTCTCATTATGATTTTACTATAATATTCATCAATATTAATTTATATTCGTATAATATAATATAATATAATTAATTATTATATATTATCAATATATCAATTATTAGTATATAATAATTGATTGTGCCCCGTGCGAATGCACGGGTAAAACGTCTAGTTTAAGTAGAGTCTCAAAATAATCAAATCGTCACCCCTATAATAATAAAATTAGTATTTTTAAAATTACTTTGCACTTAGACCGAAAACTAATAAGTCATAAAAAAAAGTGTATCCGCATAGGAGAATGAATTATTTCAATTTTTTTCTCTTAATTTTCACATTTCAACCATCTATCAATTTTTTTAAATTTAAATATTATTTTATATTTATGATTCAATTCAATGGTTTATAATTCACATTATTTACTCAAAAAAAATTCGCACTTAAAAGGATTCATTCTCATCCACATAGTAATAGTATCATATTCAGTGAATCTCTTTTTGGCTGTTACAAAAATCAATCATATTCAGTGTATCTAATTTGGATAGTCTTCATTTTTGGAGCTTCATCGCTCTAACAACTACGGTTAAAATAAGGAACAGAACAGTGTTTGTAGCATAAAGTATGAAGCAACCACCGCACATGCACTACGTACTTTTGGTGAAATATTAAAAGCCAGTACTACGTAGTATCCTTAATTATAGTGGTTACAAAAGCCAACTTGTTTATGTCACATGTTCTTTCGTGTAACCATAGTTTCATGAGAAGCCCCGGCTAGCTATGCTATGTCTATTCGTAGGGATCACGAGAGGAGGCCCGCCTATGTACGAACTTGGAGGGATTTGGATTTTTTTTTTTTTTTTTTTTTTTAATTTTCTCTCCAATATTTTTATGAGTTTTATAGCGAAGGATTTAAGAGTATATTGGTAAATTAATAATTAATAGTAGGTCAGTTTTTTCTGAGAGCGTAGCTCTTTGTTTATCAGGTCGAGCCATGAAAATTAGTCGGGTCGACCCATCGAACTATGTAGCTCTTTGCTTATCAGACTAGACCATGAAATTTAACATATTAGCCCACTATTAAGCCCCTTTATATGTCATGCCGTTTGGACTGAACCGACCCATTTGACAACTCTATATGTGGGTATATATAACCTTATTTAATGTTTAACTCAGATAACAAATTTATTTGTCAAAAAAAAAAACTCATAACAAATTATATAGTAAAAGTTTGTTTTATGGTATTTTTTGTGAAATTCATTAATGGTCTATTTGACGCGCATAACAAGATAGAGACAAAATAAAAAATTGGATAAGAATAAAATATTTTAGTGACAAGATAACACTTTCATATCATATCTTTGATGCATAAATAATAAAAACTAAAATATATTATTAAAAATTAAAAAGAAAACTAACATATCATTGTTTTATTTTATCTTTTTATGTGTTTGGTACAAATTTTTATTTTACAAGAACAAATTTGTTAGTAACATGACAAAATATACATTATTCAATTTAAATTATAAAATTATCATGTAAAACAAATGCATACACAAATATTAACTTTTTTCGTGAGCTTAGTTCGGTTGGGATCATAGACTTCATATTTTATATGTAAGGGTTGAAATTCGAACCCTAAACAATACATTTATCCACTATAAAAGTGGAATTTTTAGCTACTAAACTACCTAACCAACACACACAAAAAAAGAATTAGATTGAAAATTTTACAAAACCGTAAAAACTTTATTCATGGAATAATTTTAATTTAATTTGTTTTATTTTATAATTAAATTTAGGTTTAATAGATCCTTTGGTCCTTATAAATTCGTGAATTTTTTATTTTAGTCCTTGTATTTTGTTTCGTTGCAAATAAGTTTCTGAATATATAAAATTTGTTGATTTTAGTCCCTAATGTCAAAATCCATAGGAAAATCTAAAGGAAAATCTGTACGAAAACTTTAGATTTTCCTACGAATTTTTAGGGACTAAAACTAATAAATTTTATATATTTAAGGATTTATTTGCAACAAAACAAGATACATGAACTAAATCAAAAATTCGCGAACATATATAAATCAAAAGATCTATTAAGCCATAAATTAAAATATTGGTGTAGTGTTAGGTTAAAAAAATAAGTGGGTGGTTGGTCAAAAGTTTGTTTTTTTGGTAAAAAAAAAAGTAACATTTTATTTAAAAAAAATAAAAGATGATATCAAAATTTAATTTGAGTAACGTATAATGAAATCTGAATTAAAAAAAGATATACTAATATTTATTACTCAACCGATTAGAAAAAAGATTCTCCAAAAATCAGTTGAGATTTGGATGGGAATCAAATGACCATATTATCCTAGGTGTATACACTCCTTGATTTCTATATAAATACTCATAACCTTACCTCATAACCTCAATCACAAGTATCTGCCACATTCATTCTATACTAAGGTGATTTCGCAGCTTCACTTTCATGGTAACGATCTTCTTCTATTTTCTATTCTTCATTAGTACAATTTATAATTTATATTTGTGTTATATTATATTTCTGAATAATGTGTTAAATAATACCAATATTCATGTGATTAATTTGTTATGTGTTGATTTTTTATGTTCTTCTATTTGATTCAGATTTTGATCTGAATTTTCACTCATGATTTTATTGTTTTTGTAATTAATTTCCTTTGTAAAAATTGTTTCTTTATATGAATTTTGATTTTGATCATGGAGATGCTTATTTCCCAAAATTCCCCACAATATTAGTAACAATCTGATTTTCAAGGTTTTAATCTATTTTTGCGGTAATTGTTGTGTTATATGTTTAATATTGTATAAAATTATAGTTAAATAAGACCTAAATCGAAGTTGAACTAATAACTCTCGAAAGACATCAAAAACCCTAACCCTAATGCCGCCGCATAAATTGCAATTTTTTTTATAAAAACCCCTAATTTTGCTGCATAAATTGCGAAACTATTTTAAGAAATCTTTGTTGATTTTGTTCTTTTTTCGATTTTATTAAGGTTTTAACCATTTTCGCGGTAGTTGTAATATCATGTGTTTATAATTTATATTATGGCATGCCGCGACATAGATTGCGAAACCTTTTAAAAACTTTGTTGATTCTGTTTTCTTTAAAAAATTAAGTTTCTAGAATTATAATTTACTTTTACTTTTTGCACTCTAATTTGGTTTCCATTCTAATGATGTTAGTCTAATTCATATTTTGGTTTTAGATGCCAAGTGTTAAACCAAATCCATCAGACAAAGACTCAGAGCCATTCGTCGAAACCGATCCAACCGGACGATATGGCCGATACAATGAACTCCTAGGATCAGGTGCTTGCAAAAAAGTCTACAGAGCATTTGATCAAGAAGAAGGAATAGAAGTAGCTTGGAATCAAGTTAAGCTCAGAAACTTCAGCAATGAGCCTGCAATGATTGATAGACTTTACTCTGAAGTAAGGTTGCTTAGAAGCATGACAAACAAAAACATCATTGCTCTTTATAATTTTTGGAGAGATGAGGAACATAATACATTGAATTTCATCACTGAGGTTTGTACAAGTGGGAATTTGAGAGAGTATAGGAAGAAACATAAACATGTTTCTGTTAAGGCTTTGAAGAAATGGTCTAAGCAGATTTTGGAAGGGTTGAATTATTTGCATCTTCATGATCCTTGTATCATTCATAGAGATCTCAATTGCAGCAATGTTTTTGTCAATGGAAATATTGGCCAGGTAAAAAAAATTCTTCAACTTTTTAATTTTGAAGTTACTTTAAATCACATGTTATGTTATCTTGAAAAGTTAAAAAAGCATAAATTTTTTTCTTCAATTCTTATGGTTAGTAAAATTTAATTTCACTTTGTATCTGTTGAAATAAGATTTAGCTCATCTAAAGTTAGCAATTCTGTTTAAAAGTTAATCATAAATAATCTCGTAAATAATCTCAATGGTTGATGAGAATACTTCCATATTCTGTTATGAAAGTGCGCACAAGCTAACACATCGTGTTTTGTTATGAAAGTGCGCACAAGATAGCACATTCTATGGTATTGATTTATTCATCGACCATTGAATTATTTATTTTTACTATCAAATCGACAAATTGATTTATTCATCCGAGTTAGGAATATAATGTTATGAAATTTGAATTCAATTTCTATGGTTCAATATCTTATTTTGGAACCATAATCAATATGATTAACTCTTCTAAAGTGAACAATTGAGTTTACAAATTAACGTATAAATATATAATCTCAATTGTTGATGAAAAACTCAACCGATCCGTATTTTGTTACATGTTTATCACAAGAGATCATTAGTAATATTTTTTTTTCATGTATAGGTCAAGATTGGTGACTTAGGTTTGGCAGCAATTGTTGGAAAGAATCATTCAGCACATTCAATTCTAGGGACACCAGAATTTATGGCACCAGAATTATATGAAGAAAATTACACTGAAATGGTGGACATATACTCATTTGGAATGCTAGTTTTAGAGATGGTGACACTAGAGATTCCTTATAGTGAATGTGACAATGTTGCAAAAATATACAAAAAGGTATCTTCAGGTGTGAGACCTCAATCATTGAACAAGGTTAAAGATGCTGAAGTCAAGGCTTTCATTGAAAAATGTCTTGCTCAACCAAGGGCTAGACCTTCTGCTCAAGAATTGCTTATGGATCCTTTCTTTAGTGTTTTAGATAATGATGAAAATGATGATGATAATGACTCGGTTATTTTGTAATTAGTATTTGCTTTTATATGTTATATATCATATGTTGATATATGTTGGTTTCTTTAAATTGATTTACACTACTTTTAGACTTTAGTTGTAAATCAATTTAAGGTAGGATTTGATTTGATGACTATGTTGAATTACATTGTGATAAAAATGAAATTGTTGCTTATTAATTAAGTTACTGTGTGAATAGAAATTGTCTATCGTTAGAGTTGAATGGTATGGTCGGAGTTTGAATTTCGATTACTTTACTATATGTGTGGAGAGTTTTTAATTGTTTGATATTCATTTATCTACCAAAAACCAAAAAAATAATTGTCTATTGTATTATTTTTGAACCAGATAGATTTTATTAAGAAACAATAAGACATAATAATAAGTTAATACCCTATGGTAAGAAATATAGAAATGGCTGGTCCTAACTATTTTTATAGAGAGATACTCTATCCGATTTTATTTATAAGCAAAAAAATATTTTTTAGATTATTGAACTAGGAAGCTCTTTTTTCTCTCTAAGATTTTCTTCTTTATCGGAAATCACTACTAGCATCTTTTTCCATCTCTTTTAATTCAAATAAGTGGATTCATATCGATTAAGTTTTTCTTTTGATTGTTTTTTCTTTGTGATTTCGTTATGTTTAGATAATAATATTGTTTGATTTCCTATCTTGGTATGGTGCTCGATTGATTTTCCGTCTTGTAACAATGTTTGATTTAGATTGATAGATCAATTTTTTTTAACTACTTGTTCATCTAGTGACTAAGTTCGTCAACAATATAAATTCGGTAGGCATAAGTATTCTAGTGAATTTGATTTTATTATATTAGTTGTAGATACTGTGAATATGTTTAATTTATGCCATTATTATTTTTAAGAGATTAAAAATCTATTTTTAAGAAAGTAAAATTTTACCTTCACCAACTATAATGTATATTTTTTATTTCAAAAAACTATAATGTATATTTTTATTTTTCATCAAGAATCATTGTGTATACTTATCTTTTTATAATCATATAGTGTGTATTCTTTAACATGAATTAGAAAAAATGATTTTAAACAATAGCGTTTTCATTTTTTGTCGTAAAAAATTATGACAATGGAAATATGAAACAACCATAGCCGAAACCAGTTTAAACGACAGTCGTATCCTAGATTAGCTTAAAACGACAATGAGATTACTGATTACATGTCATTTTAAAAATAAAATTATAAAAACAAAAAACTTATCAGAGCCTGGTTTCGATCCAGGGACCTGTGGGTTATGGGCCCACCACGCTTCCGCTGCGCCACTCTGATTTTGTTGAAAACATTTCGTGTGTAAATTACATATATTAATACAACAGTTATAGCAACGAGTATTTGTTAAAAGTAAAACTAAAATCCAAAAGGAAATCATAGGAACATTCCGACAAATCGTCTACGAATTCTGGAGTTATTGTTTTTGGCAATGTCAGGTACTTGGGTTTGGTCTTTTATGATTGAAATCCAATAAAAGTTTGTAGCTTTTGTATGAGCTATGTTTGGTCTTAGGTTTCTCAATAATTTCAGTTTTTAGGCTGATTTCAGAGTTGATACATGAAAATATTGCTTTTTCTGTTAAGAAAAACTTTGGGGCCGTAAGAAATATAAAAAATTTAGTTAATATTTTTTACAGTCTAAGACCCATTGAAATGACTTCTTTTTGTTGGATATTGGTCCAGGTTTCACACACACAAACTCAATTAAAAATCAAACACACATAAAATACACAATCTTAAAATTAAAATTGATCTTAACACTAGTGATTTTCATACACACACCTTTAATGGGAAAGAAAAGTAAAAGAGAGAGAGAGAGAAGAATAGAATTTTTATTCACACAAGCACTTCATATTTTGGTTACAACACACTATCTCATTTTATACTTACTTCAAACACAAGTAAGTGAGATAACAACAAAATAACCAACTCCTAACCACCACTAACTGTCACTAATAATAACAACACAACTAGTAACTACCCTACACACTTCACTTAGCTATGACAATTACAAATCTAACTGTCAAGCTCAACACAACACCTAGCTCGCCATGGCGACAGTAACGGCTCGCCATGGCAGGTAGTTACACACTAGCTCGCCTCGCAAGCTCATATCTCACCATGGCGAGATACAACAGAAAACTAACTCTATAATCAACTAATGAATTACACTTTTTTCAATTTTAAGCTTATACGAGCTTTTTTTTACTGATATTCCTGTTTGGCTTAACTTATTTTTGAGCTTATGCAAACAGCTTATGCAATTTTTATGTATTATTATAAGTTTTTCAAGGTAGTTTATGATAAAATAGCTTATAAAAATTCAATTTACACTAGTTGTTTAAACTTATAAAATAACATAAAACTTAATTTATATTGCATAAGCTGTTTGCATAAGCTCAAAAAAAAAGCTAAGCCAAATGGACCCTAACGTTTTCTGAAAAAAATTAACATAAGGACCAATATGACATATAGAGATATTTTTAAGCAACCAATGTGACATATAGAGACTCTTTGCCCTTTTTCATATTAGTTGTGTTTTGCAGGGATCAAATTGTCCTCTTTTCAATTCAAAAAAGAAAATAAGTTGTCCATTTTCACAGTCCATTATATATTTATTATTCCTTTTGGTGAAGAAATGTTTGCATTCTGAACTAATAAATAAATCCATTGTGCTAATTTAATAATTAAACGGGTACACGTGAAACATGATGATAAGGAAGGCTAATATTCACTTAATTGCTTGTAATACAAGTTATCCAACTAACTCCATGTTAGTTGATCACCGCTTTGTTTCATATTGTTAGGATTAATTTAATTAACTTGTAACTACTAACTACATTCAGTTAGATTAGTCTTAAGCATATGAGATTGTATAAATAAGTGAGACTCCTCATTTTAAGATTTAGATTTGTGAATAATATTGAGTTTTGCTTGATCCAATTCTGCGGTATATTTCAATGGATTCTCTGCTCATTATTGGCACTAAACATAAGGCTTTTGTTAAAAAATAAAATGACCATTTTTGTAATACTCTTTGAAATTTTAACTGCATTAATTATTTCTTTATAAACATATTCCTTACTAATTATTTTTTTACAATTTGTAATTAATAAATACTTTGGTGTGAACATTAGCTATTATTTAGCTTTCTTAAAAGATCAAATTGAAAACAGTTCATAAAAAAAAAAAAAAGATCAAATTGAAAAATTCACAATAATAGTCAACAAATTTAATATCATAATCAATTTATTTTTTTGTCAAATAGCCTAGTGGCTAGAAATTCCACTCATAAGGTGGATAAGTGGGATGACCGGGATTCAAACCCCGACTCACTCCATATATAATTTAATTTAATATCACAATCAATTTATTTATTATAATAATTTACTTTAAAGAAACAATTTTATATTTAAGGATGAATAGTCATAAACTACTATGTATGGCCCGTTTCCTTATAAGACATTTATAGAAAAATTTGTCTATAAATTAGGGGTGTACGTGGACCGGTTTGGGTTAGGTTTGGCTAAAACCAAAATCCGAACCATATAGGGTACTCTGGATTGGGTCTAGTAAAGTAACCACTTGTTATAACATTGAGCCGGATTGAGTAAATCCACTAATTTCCGGGTTGGATTGGGTTGGACAGTGAGTTACCCAAATTATTTTTCTATTTTATATATTAAATATAATATCTAAATGACGAATCATCATCTCAACAAAAATGGTTGCTCAA
The DNA here is from genome assembly GCA_954870985.1 of Trifolium fragiferum. Lineage (NCBI taxonomy): Eukaryota > Viridiplantae > Streptophyta > Magnoliopsida > Fabales > Fabaceae > Trifolium > Trifolium fragiferum. The sequence goes on from OX940794.1 coordinate 10,097,344, forward strand.
GTGAATCCATATTATTAATTAAAAAAGCGTTATAAACATTTTAAACGTTATAAATACTAACTGAAAAAGGTAAAAAATTAATATATTATTAATTTTAAATTCAAAACTAAATATTAAATAATTTACAGTAAATTGCATAAAAAAATTCAATTGCAAAAAGAAAATGATAATTCACACTAAATTAATTTTCTTTCGTTCTCATAAATTAAATATGACAATAGTCATGCATGTCAATAACAAATATTGTTGTTGTTGTTGTTGGTTGAAAAGTCATAATTTTTCTAACAACTATATACCCACGATATATCTTGTAAAGAACACTATCATTCTCTTCTTTTTTTCATGCATTGAATACGTCTCTTTAAATCATGTATGTCATGTAAGAATGAATATTATATATGATTGAAATATAAAGTTATTGTATCGTAAGTTATCTTATTTTTACGAAACCCTTGTTACATTTATGTATCTATTATTTAGGAGTATTAAATAATGTCTTATTTTTACGAAGCCCTTTATTACACCTATTTATATATTAGTTATTAAATAATATCTTATTTATTCAAAAACCTTATTACATGCATATACTTCTTCCGGCCTTATTTATAAACAAAAGTTACTTTTTAGATTCATTTAGATACATCAGTTGTTTAATGAATATAAAAAGTAATTTTTGCTTATAAATAAAGCCGGAAGATAGTATCTATTATTTATCAAATGATTTATATATTATATAAGAATAATTATATAAAAATTTGTAATGTTCTATTATTTTATCAAAATCTAATTACTTATGTGTTTCGTCTCTACGTGTTTTCTTCTATTCTTTTGTATGTTTTTTTTCTTTCTATTCTTACATCCGCACACATGCATAAAATAAGAGACATTGTTCACTGCTGGTTGCTTTAAGCAAAAATTCACTTTTGGAATAATTAATTAAATAATTGATTTATATATAAGATAGACCGAATATTAAATCTTATTATTAGCTCACACAAAAAATATTGAATCTTTATAAAATATGTCAAAAATTGTTACCCCTATAATTATTAATACATGTTGTTATTAAAAAATTAAGTGTCTCTCTAAATTTATTTTAATTAAAAAAAATTTATTTATTACTAATATGATATTATATGTATTTTAAAATGATTTATGCCCTTTGTCAAAAAAGAAAAGAAAAAAAAAAAAGATTTATGTTCAAATATGAAATTAAACTTTTGAATTAACAAAACAAAAACATTGAGATTTTGAATTATTCAAGTAGATCAAACTAAGCACAATCACGAAGTAGATCAAACTATAGCACTAGTGGGTCAGTGGGTTTTTAGGGTTGAACCCGGTTTTACTAGTAACCCGATTTATTTTTTGGGGTTTTCATTTTTGAAATCCATATCCACCCACTTACCCGACCCAACCCACATTTTTGGGTTGGATTGGGTGGGTTTGACCGGATCGACCGGATTTGCCCAATCCATGTACACCCCTACTCTAAATATAAGACCATTTACATATTTTAAGATGCATTCAGTATAAAAAATTTGGTGAATGGCGACAAAACAATTGTGGTCGTTTTGGAGAACCGTCGCCGCTAATTTAACTTGAAGGCTTTGTGGCTGTTCTGAAGGAATAGTCGTGGAGTTTTGGCCGTTTCCAATTAAACCGTCTTAAAGTCTAAAAAATTCGTGACAAATTTCACTCATTCACTCCTCTTTCAAAACTTCGTTCCCACTTTTTTCACAAATCTCTTGCACAAATATGAAGATTCGTCTTTAAACTTCATCCAATTTCTAAAACGCTCAAGCTTCGTTCAATCCCTAAAACCTTCAAGCTTCAGATTCGCTATTCAATCTCTCAAGCTTCAAATCCGTCTTCGAGCTTCAGGTTAGCTATTTAATCTCTCAAGCTTTGTTCAACCTTCAAGCTTCAGGTTCAATATTCAGATATGTCTCATCTTCAATCTCTTAAGTTTTGTTCAACCTTTAACATTCAGATTTGTTCAACCCTTAGCTTTGTTCAACATTCAACTTTAATCAACCTTCAAAATCCAGAGGTTCAGTTTCACACTAGATTATTGAAGAAATTGTGGTATTTAAGTATTTGAAATTGAATGTGTTGTTGGAACAAAATTATGATTTTGTATCTCCTTAATTGATTTTGATGATAACAATGTATTTAAGGTTAAATTGGAGTACTAATAATTTAATTCAGTGTGCAGGATTAAAAGTTAAAATTTGCGTACTAAAGAACCTTAGAATTTCTGAAGGAATTACTTCTGAGCTCACCAGATCTGAAGCAAGTAATTCTGAGCCTATGAAACTCTGAAGTTATTATCTGAACCTTAGAATTTCTGAAGGAATTACTTCTGAGCTCACCAGATCTGAAGCAAGTAATTCTGAGCCTGTGAAACTCTGAAGTTATTATCTGAACCTTAGAATTTCTGAAGGAATTACTTCTGAGCTCACCAGATCTGAAACAAGTAATTCTGAGCCTATCAAAATCTGAAGAACATCTGAGCTCACCAGATCTGAAACAAGTAATTCTGAGCCTATCAAAATCTGAAGGCTCGTCAGAGATAAGTGTCAAGCTACATTTGAGAGTACAATTTTATTGAAGACTGTGCCTGACTAAGTCCAAACGCAGAAACCAAGAATGAAAAGGTTTGACCATGGAAAGGTCCTTTTCAAGTCAGGCTTCAGAAACGATTATTTCCTTATTTGGCTTTCACCAAGGTTCAAATATCAAAAGCCAAAAGGAATCTCTCATTTTGTAGTAAACGTTAAGCTCCTAAGCTACTGCAAATCAGAACAGCTAATAAGCTCACTGATCTATACAAAGGAGCGTCTCAATTCTTCAAACGGCTATAATCTTCAACGTTCATTTTATCATCTATAAAAGGAAGAAGATTTGTGAAGAAATGTTAATCAAGACTGAAGCTTCTGAACGTGCTGAAACTCTGTCAAATTCTGAAGCTATCAAACACTTAGAAACTTTGTGATAATTTTCTAAGTTAGTCTTGTAACTGCGTTGTATTTTGTAAACACCTCTGATTGTATATCAAGTGTTAATCTCTTATCTTTATTAACATTAAAAGCAGTTTGAAGTCTCTTGCTTTGTGCTTGAGCATTGGAAGTCTCTTGCTTTGTGCTTGAGCATTTGAAGTCTCTTGCTTTGTGCTTGAGCATTTGAAGTCTCTTGCTTTGTGCTTGAGCATTGGAAGTCTCTTGCTTTGTGCTTGAGCATTTGAAGTCTCTTGCTTTGTGCTTGAGCATTGGAAGTCTCTTGCTTTGTGCTTGAGCATTAGAAGTCTCTTGCTTTGTGCTTGAGCATTTGAAGTCTCTTGCTTTGTGCTTGAGCATTGGAAGTCTCTTGCTTTGTGCTTGAGCAGTTAGAAGTCTCTTGCTTTGTGCTTGAGCAGTTTGAAGTCTCTTGCTTAGTGCTTGAGCATTTGTAATCTGAGTGATTATAGTGAAATCTCTTGTGAAGGACAAGAGGACTGGACTGCTCCTGTTAGTGGGAGGAACCAGTATAAAAATTCTGAGCATCTCTCTCTAACCCTATCCTCATATATTGTGTGTGTTATACCTTATCCGCTGCAATTTGTTTTAACTTAGAAAAAGTCTTAACACAATTCAACCCCCCCTTCTTGTGTGTTTTTCAACCTTCATGTGTCCTAGCTTGTATGAATTGTTTGATTCTAAAATTTGTGTTTTGTAACTTGTATGAATGTTACCTTTATCTAATTTTGTGAGATGCGTTACTCTGTGATTGATTTTGGTTTAAAATTTAAAGATACTCTAAATCATTGTTATGAAAAATAAGATAAGATTATTTTATTTGAAATAGAAATTGCAAAGTGTTTCATGCTAGAAGAGATATGATTATCTTAAATACTTAGGCTTAAAATGCTTAGGCTTCATATTTAAAATATATCTCTCATTAATACCAATTTGTACTGAAATATAAAAAACAAACATTAAATATATTTTATAAATGATAATTTAGTAATTGTTACATGCAATTAGACAAATTTATTACCTCACAATTTTTTTAAAAATTATTTAGATTTTTCTTATAGAAATTCTTAAAAATGGATGGAGTATAGGATCTGGGTTGGAGCAATCAAAGGAAATGGAAACTTAAAAGTGTTGCATCATTCACTTAATTTGAAGTCAACTATAAAAGTGTAGTCAAAAGTTTGAATGAGCCATTGAGAACATCATATAGTACTGGAGTACAACCTAGAGGGATGATATATAATCAACTTAGGATGACTTGTTTAACACAATAAAAATGAAATATCATTTAAAAAATAGATGCATATATGATGACTTGTTTAACACAATAAAAATGATTCAGCTATAGATATTAGTACAAAAATATATTTTATTTAATTATTTTTAAAAGTAAATATATCATTACTTATATTATTGTAAAAAAAAATAAACAAATATATAATTTAAAATTTTCTTCTTTATTTTTTATTTATTTATGTGTGTATATACTTAAATATTTTTATTTAGAATTGTGACCAGTAAATTTTGCTTAAACCTTAATAATTGTTGACTACTGTAAGTTATAAGATGAAGTGGGTGAGACCAATATAGGCTCTAATTCTAAAGTCTAGTAGTAGTCGTGCAACAATTTCAGTATCTCACCCAAATTTGTTGGGAAATTATTATTGTAGTAATTACCTGTCTCATTAATTTGTTTTCTCGTTAGTATCTCCAATAATTTTTCTATGGAACCTATTTTGAGTTTCATGTAGAATTTATAAGTGGTCTCTTCAATATTACATCATATTTTTGCAATTCATGCCATTTTGATTTATTAATTAAGAAAAACATAAGGAACCATATATATTAATAATAATGATAATGACATAATACATTATTACAAATGATGATATCATACTTTTTTTTTACGGTTAATGATACCATACTTTATTTAAGGTGCTTTTGCAAGTTTTATAGTATTTAGCTATTCTTGCCACATCAAATTTCTACAATGGAAAAAAAAAAATAAAGAACGGCTCATCTTTTTATGAAAATTACTAAAATACCTTTATTGGAAATGCTTTCAAAGTTTAGTTGGTACGTAACAATGTTGAACATGAACTTCGGGTATATGACAGGTATATGTTGTTTTTTCGGATGTGATTTATGGTTCGTGTGGGTTAGATTGATTCTATGGGTTGATCTATATTTTTTCTTTCACTGCTAATATTGGTAGAAAATTCTACACTACAAGAAATATGATTTTTGGCAACAACTTTTTTTGTTACAAGTCGCTGGCAAAATTACCTTTAGTTGTTTTGCCAGCGACTTCTAACAACTTTTAACGAAAAAAATTATTGCCAAAAATTATATTTCTTGTAGTGCTATTAGATTTTATTGAGTCAAATATGTACATGTTAGATGGAACTGCACGAGGGTGTGATTAATGAGATGAAGAGTAATGCTAAGCACACTCTAATCTATTGGGCCACATCATTCATTTTTTTTTTCCTAATATCTTATTTGCTACCGGCTACTCAGCTTTGACACTTTTTTCTCTCCATTCTTTTGGAATTGAATACCAGACGCCTCTATAGAATTTTAGAAAACAACTTTGATTGAAAAATAAATCGATTCAAACAAATCTTATATCGAGTCAAAACTTATTTTGTTTCAAGTGAATTACCCATACTTTGTTTTTTATTAACTTTTTCTAATTTTTAGAAAAAGAGCTCGATAAAATTATCCATACTTTAAATGAATTGATTCAATAACTTCATGAATAAATTTAAAGAAGAAAAAATAATATAAAAACAATATTTTAAATGCATATCAATAAAGTCTTAAAAGGGAAATATTATTATGCATGATCAAAAATAATTTCTACTTCTTCAAATACTTGTGCATGACACATTTTGTGCTGTTCTTGATGTCAATAGATAACAAACATCATGCATTGTTACATATAAACAAACTAGGTGTCTTACTTTTGGTTATCTTAAATGTTTCATTGAACAATAAACACCATATGGTTATTATTAATTAGTAGTGACATATAGGCTATGCGTTACACTCGTTTTAATTATATAATAATAATAATAATAATAATAATAATAATAATAATAATAATAGAATGGCCAACTTCCTTCTTTGACTTTCAAGTACTACCTCCGTTTCTCGTATTTAGACCTTCTCTAATTTTTTTCTCATGTTGATCATGTTATACCAATTATAGTCATTCATCCCTTTTTTTCTCTTGTTAAATGATTTTATACTCTTTTGTAATTTATCAACTATTATATTAAGAAAATAGGAGAAAAGATAAGAAAAAAATTTGTAGATGGTCTGAATCCCCGTCCAAATATATACTTCTAAGTAAGACTTTTTTACAAAAAAAAATTGTTCCATTAATTATAAGACTCTTATGAAAGTTAAGATACATTGATTAAATTTTTACAAAAATCCCCCAATTAAATAAACAGTAGTAAATAATCATTATCCCCCAATTAAATAAACAGTAGCAAATATTTCTCATCATATCAAGACATAAAAAATATGAGACATATATTTATCAATGATGTCTAAAATAATTGCAAGTATATGTTGTAGGGAACTCATGCATGCATATTACTACTCCTTCCGTTTTAAAATGATAAAAAAAATAGTTTTTAAGTATATTGTCACACAGTAATCTTACTTAACACTAAGTAGATATAATGAGCATCGATCTAATGAATTATAATATACAAATTTTAACTCATTTCAAATTTTTTTGATTGTATTTTAAAACTTTATAATGAGCTTTTATTAACAATTTTTTTTTACTTTTATGTTTTATAGGACACATATATGAGAAATTACTACTCTTAATTAAACTATCATTACAACAAGTTCAATATTATTCATATGTCGACAAATTTTCACTGATAAAAAATACAATTATAACTTTTATACTTATAGAATAAGATCCCCCAATAAATTCAATATTATTCATATGTACACAAGTTGTTACTCATAAATAATACAATTATAATTATCATACTTACAGACAACAATAATCTTGCATTGACGGTAATTTTATAATGAGGCTAATTTTACACAATATAATATTAAACTATCATAATAGGAATAACAATTTTACACTGACAAATAATATATTTAATAACATAACTAATTTCACACTATATAATATTCGCCCTATAATAAAAAACATCGCGACAACGCCGCGACCCGTGCGTAAGCACGAGTATTTTGCTAGTTGTTATCATTAAAAGTAATTATTGTATCCAAACCATCTTGGTTCCATCAATCTACCCATTTGATGATGACAAACAATTTGTATCGTCATAGTATTCCTAGGCCCACTAAATGATTGTGCCTTTATCGATATATAATAATTCAAGATATATCGTTAGATAGGGTGAAAAGAATACTCCTAAACTAGGTTCCATGTCTTACCCAACACATAGAACCTCAAATGCCTTAACAAAATACTAATCGTTAGCTATGGTGCATTTGACTAGGGGCTACATTGGCCAATTTTAGGGCTTCACATTGAAATGATCTAAAGGGCAGATGAATTTCTAAGTGAGTAAAGAAACAACTATAAACATAGCCACATAGGTAGATGAGAGTGACAAGTTGCATGAGAGCGATTTCAACTGCATGATCAACCTAAAAATTGCATGAAAGTTGAAAGAAGACATGAAAGTTGAAAGAAGATATTTTAAAACAATTAATATTATGACTACTATCGTCAATCTCTAATCTGCCAAAGTTGCCACTTGTGCTTGATTCAGTAGAAAATCTATAAAACTACTTACCAAGACAACGATTGAAACTTTTAGGGCTTGAAGCATGGTAATAAGCCAAATTCCATGAGTGATGTAACACCCTAAACTACTTTTAGAATGACCGACTGGCCCCACAAACCAACACGAGCCTTTTCAGCGAGTTTTGTCCTCACTTGCACGCTTTCCGGGAAACTTCCCAAAAGGTCACCCATCCAAAGACTACTCCAAGTCAACCATGCTTAACTATGGAGTTCTTATGGAATGAGCTCCCGAAAAGAAGATGCATCTTATTGGTATAGGTAGTTCAAATCAATCCTTATAAGCCTTCCTTCAACCATGCAGTCCCATACCTGCACAGTCTCATGATCCCTCTCATTCCGTTGTGATTCAGTTTTGCCTAGAAGCTGCCAGGAGCCGCACATTGTCATGCCTCATGCACCGGCGACCACTTCCCGCCCTCATCAGCCTCAAGTGTTACATGCCCACCAGCTTCCGCTTGGTTCATCCCTGAACCACATTGTACTGGAAGAGGTCTGCTCTGATACCATTTGTAACGCCCCAAACTGCTTTTTAGGATGACCGACTGACCCCACAAACCAACACGAGCCTTTTCAGCGAGCTTTGTCCTCACTTGCACGCTTTTCGGGAAACTTCCTAGAAGGTCACCCATCCAAAGACTACTCCAAGTCAAGCACGCTTAACTATGGAGTTCTTATGGAATGAGCTCCCGAAAAGAAGATACGTCTTATTGGTATAGGTAGTTCAAATCAATCCTTATAAGCCTTCCTTCAATCATGCAGTCCCAAACCTGCACAGCCTCAGGATCCCTCTCATTCCGATGTGATTCGATTTTGCCTATAAGCTTCCAGGAGCCGCACATTGTTATGCCTCATGCACCGGCGACCACTCCCCGTCCTCATCAGCCTCGACTCGAGTGTTACAAGTGAGAATTACCAAAAATGGGAGAAGATGCTCTTGAGCTCTCCTCTCGTCGCTCAAGCTTTTTAGAACGACCATGATGACCGATTAAAATGGCGAAGAACACATAAAAAAAGGAGAAAAGCAAATCAAGGGAAAAAACCTTGAATTGCGTTACATACTTAAGATGAGACTGTGCAAGAAAGATATCAAAGATGGTTGCAAACAAAAAAAGGCAAGATTAGAGGATCCAGAGTTGAAACTAACATTTAAAGAAACGAAAAGCAAGGAAAATGTTTCAATACCCATAAAGGAGGGTAATGAAGCGTCTTTTGACAGCAAGGTAACGCATGGCCAAGAGACTGTGAGACATGTGTAGGAGAATTCCAAAGGTTATGAGGTGGGTGATTCATGACTCACTTTAATTTAAAGGGTTAGTGGCATTCACCCATGATTCATTTTTTAAGTTATTCGCCCCCATACAGGCCTTAGACTTAGGGGGATGTGTACCGTCATAGTATTCCTATGAATACTAAGTAAGTGCTTGGGCCTCATAAGGCGAATCCAAACCACTCACACTTGAAATATAATAATCTCCCTTTAAGTGTGAGTTCCTACATCATATAGTTGATCTAATACCAATATCCATTCCAACTCCCTCACCAAGCCGAAATCACGGCTCTGATACCACTTGTCAGGAGTTTGGGGAGCTCGGAAGAAACAATGGGTCAAATACTTTAGGACCACAAGCGAGGGAGATTCCACATCTAAACCTAAAACCTTAAGTCATTTGGTTAATGGGTCACCTCTCTTAGAAATCCAACATTTTTTTCATTTATAGTCGATGTGGGACTTAACCCCTCACACTTAGAATCCAACTATTAAAAAGAAACGATCAATAACAGTCGACCATTTGATAAATCTTAAATATTATTCAAATATTATTCAAATAAATTGGTCATTAAATCTTAAATATCTCTTAAAACTTTTTTTTTTCTTTTTTATAAATCCTCTCCACCAAAGTTAATCTTATTAGACACATATCAAACAACGAATATGAATACCTCTTTTAGTCTAGATACAAACCTTACAAATTAATTTCACTTATTTTTTTATAATCTATTTTTTTATAATTAAAAATATTCATTCACATTTTCTTACAAAACAAAAATATCATTATATGCTGTCATGTGGTGGCTCCTCCAAATATTCTTGCACCAGAAGATTTATAGTCTCTCTCTCTATTTATATATTATGTATTTGCCTCTCCTCATGTTAGTTACAAATTCCTTTTCTTTTCTCATTTAAATTAAGGTAGTAGTGGAATAACCAAAGAAGAAGAAAGAGATAGAAAAGCAAGAGAGAGAGAGAAAGAGAGACACAAACATAAACACAAACATTAGAAGAGGATGATAAACACATCCTCTGTTTTCATTCCAAATTCCCATTGAAAAAAAAAATCATTTTTTTCACATGCCCATCATTTTTTCAACATCTAAATCTTTATATGGTAAAATTTTCTCATCTGGGTTGCTTCAATTTTCATCGATCTCTTGTAAAGTTTGTGAATTTGAATTTTGTTTTCTGATCTGTTTAATTGTTTTGATTTTTTGTTTATGTGTTGAGATTAGATATTTTAGTTGGTGTTTTGATTGATGCTGGGAAGATCCGATGCTCTTAGATCGAATTTGACAAAACCCACTTCGTGTTTGATCGAAGCAACAACTGGGTTGTGTCTGAATTTTCAGATAAGGTTTGTTTTTCTGATATAGATTCTTTTGATGTGCATTTTCTGATCGGTTTTGCTCTGCTTTTATTTTGTTAAAGATTTGATTTTTATTTGAAGATTGTGCTGAATTATGATGCATTTAGATTGATTCCTTAACTGGAATTGTGGGATTGATTTAGATGTAGTTGTTGATTTCTGATTTGATTTTGTTTGTTTGGTTTGAATTGGGATGAGAATTATGACTCAAAGTGAGTGTTTTTGTTGAATCTTGATATCGAATTTAGTGATTGTTGGTTAATAACTTGTTGTGATTGGTAATTGGCACAGATGGAATCGGATCTCGGCAAGCTCTTCATTGGAGGAATATCGTGGGACACTGATGAGGAACGTCTCAGGGAGTATTTTGCGTCATATGGGGAGGTGATTGAGGCTGTGATCATGCGAGATCGCGCAACAGGTCGTGCTCGTGGTTTTGGATTCGTTGTTTTTTCTGATCCTGCTGTTGCTGAGAGAGTCATTATCGATAAGCACATAATTGATGGCCGCACAGTGAGTTACTTTATCTGTATAGATCGATATATATTTGGCATTTTGTCCATATTGTGCGTTTTGTCTTGCAGCAATTGAAACTAGCTTAAATTGTATTTCTAATAGAAATCGTCGCATCTTGCTCTAAGATTTTATACTGTTTTTGGTGATCCAATTATAGTTTTCTCTCTTGACTCTATATGATAATTCCTGAATTTTTGATGTACATTGGATCAAAATTGACCTTTTAACAACTTTGGTAATACTTGAATTTTCAATGTAAATTCAATCGAAATTGACTTGTTAACAACTTTGTTAATACTTGAATTTTTTATGTACATTGGATCCGACTTGACTTTTTCCTGTTTATAACATAAGAAACTGAAAACGACTTGCAGATTTTGATCTATATCTCGTTTAATTTTCAGGTTGAAGCAAAGAAAGCTGTTCCTAGGGATGATCAGTACAATATAAACAGACAGACTGGTAGTGTACAGGGATCGCCTGGTCCTGGTCGTACAAAGAAGATTTTTGTTGGAGGCTTACCGTCAACAATCACCGAAAGTGATTTCAAGATGTATTTTGATCAATTCGGTACAATTACTGATGTCGTAGTTATGTACGATCACAATACACAAAGGCCAAGAGGTTTTGGCTTCATCACATATGATTCAGAAGAAGCGGTGGATAGAGTTCTCTTCAAAACATTTCATGAACTCAACGGAAAGATGGTTGAAGTCAAGAGGGCAGTTCCAAAAGAACTTTCACCTGGTCCCACCCGAAGCCCATTGATAGGAGGATATAACTATAGTTTGAACAGTAGGGCTAGTAGCTACCTGAACAATTATGGTCAGGGTTATAGTATGAGTCCAATAGGAGGATATGGAGTCAGAATGGATGGTAGGTTTAGTCCACTTACTGGTGGCAGAACTGGTTTTACCCCTTTCGGAAACACCGGTTATGGAATGGGGATGAACTTGGATTCGGGATTGAGCCCAAATTTTGGAGGAAACTCTAATTTCGGGAACAATTTAGGGTATGGTCGGATATTTAGTCCTTTCTATAGTGGAAACTCGAGCAGATATGCTACACCGATAGGCTATAACGGGGGTAGTGGAAGAGGTGATTCTCTTATGAACTCGACTTCTAGGAATGTCTGGGGAAATGGAGGTCTGGGTAATGCTAATAACCCGGTCAGTCCTGGTGCGTTCTTGGGATCTGGAAGTGGAGCTTTCGGTGTTTCCATTGGAAACAGCGGCACAAACTGGGGTCCTTCGATTCCAGCTCAGGGTGGAGGAGCTGCTTCTGGCTATGCTACTGGGAATAATGTTTATGAAGGTGGAGATAGCAGCTTTGGATTAGGTGCAGCAGGATATGGAAGAAACAGCAATGCAGTTGTGAATCCATCCTCCACATTTAATGCATCAGCCGGCGGTTATGACGGATCCTATGGGGACTTATACCGCAGTGGAAGCGGTTCGGTTTACAATGACTCTGCTTGGAGATCTGCTGCTTCTGAGATAGATGGTTCTGGTTCGTTCGGTTATGGTCTTGGCGGTATTGCATCAGATGATCCTGTGAAGACTTCCGAGGGCTATATTGGAGGCTACAATGTTGCAAGTAGACAACCTAATAGAGGTTAGATCTTTGGTTATATGTCAGATTTTTGTTTATAAAGTTTTGCTGTCGATTTCCAATGGTGGTTTTTATGTTTCAGAAGATGAATAATTCTGAACAAACTTGAAAAGAAAATCTGTATTACTATTTTCTTTTACACATGTCTTTAAGACCAACATATCTTGAATTGTTATATATCGATAAAGGCACATTGGCAGCATTGTTGATGTCTTTTTATTAGCTATATAGCATCTACATTTTGGATTAAAAGCATGTCGGTGTTTGACACTTGTCGGGGTCTAACACCGACACATGTGATCGCATTCATCTATCATGTTCGTAATTTTGTCAGTGCTTCATAGCTTATATCTGTGTGCTTGTTTCCTGACTTCTATTATGCATATCTTCTGCATTTTGATACTTTTCTCAACAATGTTCACTGCGATCCAAGTAGAATTATTGCTTGCAACTACCTATAAATCTATAATCATGCGTAGGTTCTTGATTATTTTCATTTCAATTATTTCTTAATGTGATTTTATGTGAGTTTATATCAACATGAAAGAAGAAAGATGCTTATATGTGCACAATCTCTCCCATGTTGAATGTGAATAATCGTATTGTCATGAGTAAAGGACCGAGAGAAATATATCTGACTATCTACGTTACTTATGTACCTTTTCTCTTATAATATTAATGTATTTCAATTTATATGATCCAATTTAATCATTACACTCATTTCTATTCCCATTTACAAGAACACTTGATTCATTATCCCGAATGAGCTTCTTGTTGATTAATGACTATCATATTTCCTATTATATGCGAAATGGTTATCTGTTTATCACATTTATGCTTTTGTGTTGTTCATAATTAAGTTTGAATTAAATAACTAACTAAACACCGACGGTGTACATAGGTTTCACATACATCAAATCATATATCATTATCTTACGACGTTAGCATGAGAAAGAAAGTGAAATATGATTACACGTCCGTGTAAAATGTATCAACTAATCCTAATTTTATTACACGTTACTCATTTTATTTTATAAAATTCGCTTGTTTCAGGTATCGCTGCTTAGGAGATATGTAATTTGGATATGTAATGGTAGCAGTAGATCAAGGGAAACTGTTTACAAGTAATGAGGTATTGTGAATTCATACATCTCCATCACTTTGAGAGAGATATATAAGCTCACAACGAAATTTGTCATATAATAGCTAACGGTGTTCTTTAATTTGAACTATACATATTCAAAAAAACAAAGCAGTTACAAGTGATTTTGTGTAAGGCGTGGTGGTGGTTTTTCCCTTCTTTTTTTTCCGGTCCTTTTTTTCAGTTTTCAAGACATTAGGTTCCTTTTCATGGAAGTCATTTGAGGTGTAAAATCATATCGCGGGATATATACTAAGGAAGATTTATTCCATGATAGTGTAATAGTTGCATCTCCGACGACGCATGCTGCGTCATCGTTTAGTTTGTTTGATGATGATATGATAGAGTAATTGTTAAATTTTGAATTTCTTTGTTTCTTTTAGCAAAAGGTGTTTGTTTTTGTCACCTTTTTTATGGTATATGTAACTTTGATGAAAATTGTAAGTGAGGTTCAGTTTGATTTATATATCATCAAGTGTGAAAAAACATGAGTGGGATTCCTATATAAGGTCCCCATCAAATAATCAAGTTTCTGAACAATTTTATTATTTTTTGTTGCACTTTTGCAATACAGCTTTACATTAATACTGTTTATGTCCTTATTTTTCAACATTAGTCAATTCTTGCCTATGATGTTTGGATGTTGAAACTGTTTTTTGAAAGTAACACTTTTAAATATTGTTGTTGAATCATGTAGAACTATGTTCATTGGTTCAAACTTTGTGGTATTGCTTAAAATAATAAATTTAGGCTTAATATATGAAGGATGGACATATAGTTGTTTGTTTCAGTGTCGATGGACATATAGTTGCTTGTTTTGGTGTCGAACATCAACATGTGTCAGACATCTAACAAGTTTTCAATTTAAAATGTCAGTACTACATTTTATTTTTTGAGAAACAAAAAATGTTTCGGTACTGCAAAAGCTTTAATGTGTCTTCGTTTTTTATTTTTTATAAAATTTTTAAAAATTTTGTAACTTTTTTTGATTTTATTTTGACATTTTTTTACAATTTGTTTTAGTCCATCTTTTTTTTTTCATTTGAGCTTTATATAGCCAAATATTATATGGATAAGCAAAAAATAAAGTACTATTACTAAAAACCACACTTTTGTATAAGGTCTAAAAATAGATTTAGTGTTATTGGGAAAATAATATTTGATTAACTTTTTATTAATTTATTCATTCATTATATATGTAATCATTAGTGGCAATTTTATGGTTTATGTTATTTTTTTGAAAAGCCAAAAAAGGCAAGTTTTATGGTTATTTGTCCTTCTACTTGTTACTTTCAAGGGATTTCAATAAGATTTCAGATTTGGATCTTCAAATGAACAAACTTACGTGTGGCTATGACTTTATCTTATCTTTAAGTGGATTAGAATTTGTCTTACGCTTTTATCTTCAGCTCAATTTTCAACATTATCGTCACATCATATAACAATTTTATACAAAAATAGTATTTTTATTTTACATACTTAATTTACTTTTTGAGGGGTTGAGTCTATGTTATGATATTGATATTGTTTTGGTTTCTTGTACTTGTTTAAATAAAATCAAATAATTCTATTTTCACATTATATATGATCAATACGTTTACGTACTTTGATTATTAAAATATGCTTTTCAAAGTAATATTTGGTAATTTTCCCGAAATAAGGTATTTGTTAACTGATAGAATAGGATAATCCTTAAACACAATGAAAACATTTTTTTTAATTTGTCAGAAGAAGAAATTGCTAAATTATTAAGGGTTTTTTTAAAGAAAAAAAAGAAGTTTTAGACGATCATTAAAAAAACCTAGCCAAAGACCCGTTCATTCATACTGAAAGTAGTAATTTTTAAAAATATTTTTTATTTTATATATGAAAACCCTTTAAAGTATATTTTTTTATTTACCTCATTATAAAATACTAGTATGTTAGTCCGTGCCCTGCACGAGATATTTTTCTTTTGGCAAAATATATATTTTGTCCTTTATCTTATATTTTTTTAACATTTTGTTCATTTATCTTTTATTTGTAATAATTTGGTCTTTTATCTTATATATTTGTAATCCTTTTTTTCATATTTTTTTTTATTAAAAAGATTCTGAATTTATTTGTTAAGATACTTTTTTATTAAAATTAAATAAAAATCATAATTTTGATAAAAAAATTCATCATCTTCATCAATTTTTTCATATTTTCATGTTTTTTAAAGGATCAAAGTGTTACAAATAAAAGATAAAAGATCAAAGTGTTACAAAAAGATAAGATAAATGACCAAAATATTACAAATGAAAGATAAATGACCAAAATATTACAAAAAAAATAAGATAAAAGACCAAACGTGTAATTTTACTCCTATATCGTTTTTAATACTATTTAACTGTTTGTTAATATAAAAAAAAAATCTTTATTTTATCAAAACAAATGTAAAAAAAAGTGTTTGTTTTTAAATATTATTTGAAAAATTTAGTATAATGTTCAACGGTGAATTTGATATATTATATGTTATGTGTTGCTCAAGTATATATTATGGGAGCAAGGATATTGTGCATTGTATAAATGACATTAAATAAAAGTAAAAGTTTAACCTTATATATTATTTTTTAAAAAAAATATTATTTAAAAGTTTAAGATAATAAAACAATTTTAAAATTTTAGAAAAAAAAATTGTAAAAAAAAAAAGATTTTAGACAAAAAGTAAAGACGAAAAATATATTTAACCTGTTAAAATAAAAGTTAGGTTCAAAGGTGAAATTTTAAGTTATATATCTTAAAGAATACAACAATGCATTACTTTTGTAATTTTCATAGGCTTGTCTCCGTATGACATAATTCCTATATACCATAACTAAATATTTCTTTCAGCTATCATAATACAATGTAAATATTTTGAAGTAATTTGAAATAAATATTTCCATTATAATTTTCATAATTATTATTATATTGATTTTAACTTGTAAAACAAAAAATAATAAAAACAAAAAGATTGTGAGACTTGAGAGTTCCGATTTTGACCGTGTTGTGTTTGGCGAAAATGTGAAACTTGAGAGTTCTGATTTTCCTTTAGAGTTATGATTTTCCAACTATCTTATGTAGGAGAAGCCAAAGATTTCATTTTTCATTCCATTTATTTTGTTTTCTTTTGCTATTGAGAAATGGGTCTTCTCTCTCTATTTGGGTTCCTCATGCATTTGTTGTGTGGGCTACTATACAAGTTTCAATTTATTATTTTTGGTTCAATTCATACATTGAAGTTTAGATCTCTTTCATTTAACATCATTTAATGAATGTGACACGTCATGTGTTTTGCTGAATCTCGACAAACTATATATATCTTTGGATCTTATCCATGAAAAGTAATTAAAATACTTGTTTTTTTATCTCACAAAAAAAAAATAGAGTCCTTGCTTTAAGGATATACAGTAGAAGTTTTACTATGTTTATTATAGATTTATTCCACTAAATCTCAACAAACTATATATTTTTAGATCTTATCCATGAAAATAATTAAATAAACTACTTGCTTTAAGGATATACAGTAGAAGTTTTACTATGTTTATTATAGATTTTATTCCACTTAATCTCAACAAACTATAAATCTTATACATGAAAAGGAGTTAAATAAACTACTTGTTTTTTATCCCACAAAAAAAAAAAAAACTACTTTCATAGTAATCCAAAACTCCCACGTTAAAAATACAATGTAAATTAAGATCGCTTTTCCCATCCTTCTCTTACGTTATTGTTTCCACCTGTTTCATAGTAATGCAAAACTCCCACATTCAGTGGACTTGAAAAAATTCAGTGTAAATTAAGATTGTTTTTCCCATCGTTCTTCACCTTCTTGTTTCAACCTGTTTCATAGTAATCCAAAACTCCTACATTCAATGGCTTTGAAAAATACAATGTAAAGTAAGATCGCTTTTCCTATCGTCTATTTATTTATTTTTTTATAATGGGCTAAAGAAAATATGTTTTTGAGAAGTTTTCTTTAATAATGAATTAAAGAAGATCTAATTGAATGTCACATAAATAAGCAAACTTTTTAATTAAATGACATCTAAATAATTTCTATTGAGAATGCACGAGAGAGACTCTTGGAAATCTTATAATAGAGATAGAGATATCTCTTCATTGAAGTGAGGATAATTAATAGAATAAATAACTACTTTTCTATTTTGCGTAAAAAGAAAAACAACTTTTCTATTTCTTGTTTTTGTTGACTTCTTCTCCCCAAACAGGTACAAAAAATATAATCAATAAATAACAAAAAAATATACCAGTTTAATTTCTTGGACATGATATATTGAATTATAAATAGTTTATGGCTAGTGAAAATGCAAATAAGACTACATAATGAATATAAATTTAAATAAATTAACATATTTTTGCAATAAGACACGAAAGAACAACATTCACCTGCATTCACAATCATCTTATATAACTTTCTATACCTATTGAGAACCAAAATTACCATCACTACAAATTATTTGTCTCTTAACTAATATTAAAAGTCGTGGTTATTCGTTAGTTTATGTCTGACATAACTTGAAAAACAATGAAAATGTATTACTGAAAAAATTCCACCAAACAAATATGATTAATTTTATCGATGAGAGTAGTGACAAAACCGGTCTATTGAACTAAATGAGATACCTAAATAAAATTGTCAATGAAAGAAGTGCATAATATAACATTAAAAATATACAATGAAAATTTGTTGTATAACGATCATATAAGTAAAATAGTCTAGTCTTTCTAAATTTTAATTTTGGTCTTCATATATTTAGTTGTTGGTAAATCAGCTCCATCAAGGCAAGCTCTCTTAACTGCTACACGATCAACTTTATGTGAGCATAAGTCTACGACATCTATAGCAGTGCTATCTTTGACCTTCTACGACATCTATAGCAGGGCTATCTTTGACCTTCTCCACTGCAGCCGCAGTTTCATCAAACGCCAATTCAAAAATCAATAAGTTATGCGGTTTAAGATTCTTAAACAAATTATTTTTTAATTGAATTTTCTTACCTGCCCAATTATATCTGTGACTTGACGTCAACACAACTAACTGCCAGTTCCAACCCTCTAGGTGGTACAACTTGATACACAATTTTATGTAAACAGCAAAGAACATAAAATATGAGTTGCACTGACAAAGGTTGGAGAGTATTTTTCTCTTTGATTTTCACGTGGTGATGAGTGTGCAAAATGAATCAGTTTATTATATATGCTAAAGAAAATATAATATAAGAAAATACATATATGGAACAGAATATAAGAAAATAAAATATAGCTATAGAAATCTCAGTTTGTGGAATTTGTTTTGGTTATGTATATATGGAATAAAATAGATAAGCTTAGATGTAAATTTGAATCTTAGGAAATTTAGTTGTGCAACTTTATATAAACTTATATATCCGATTAATTAATTTAATTTTATATATCCAATATTTTTATTTTTAAAAAAAAAATAATGGGATGTAAATTTGAATCTTAGGAAATTTAGTTGTGCAACTTTATATAAACTTATATATATATATATATATATATATATATATATATATATATATATATATATATATATATATATATATATATATCCGATTAATTAATTTAATTGTATATATCCAATAATTTTATTTAAAAAAAAATAATAATGGGATGTAAATTTGAATCTTAGAAAATTTAGTTGTGCAACTTTATATAAACTTATATATATCTGATTAATTAATTAATTTAATTTAATTGTATATATCCAATAATTTTATTTTTTTAAAAGAAATAATGGGTTTGAGAAGATACAAAAAATATACAAAAAAAAAATACTCTAATTGAATGTCACCTAAGCAAAAACTCTTATTGAATTATTATTGAATGCCACATAAGCAATTTTTCTTAAGAATGCACCAGAAAGCTCCGTGGGAATCTCGATATGTATATAATAAAGATAATTGAAATAAAAATAAAATTATATATATATATATATATATAGGGAAACTTTCAAATGAGAGGAATACATCACAGCCCTTAGATCAATCCTTACCGTGATGCTTAATTTTTTAAACTGCAGCCTAATATTTTTATCTCCCTGGTCTCGCCTTCCCTACCTGTTGCTGTTTTTTTTTTTTTTTTTTTTTTTTTCATTTCAAAGTCTAACATTCAGATCTGAACGAGCCTTTTACTGTATCAAATTCTTTATGAAGAGGGGATCCTTTTGGAGGTCACTATCGCCGCCGTAATAGCACCGTGTAACACTGTGTTTATCATGTCAATAATCTCTTTGTCAACATTCCCAAAATTAACTATTGATTAAAAGAAAGAACGAACCACTTTGTTTTTTAGTACCTCTAACTTTTTTCTTCTTCGTGTATATCCTTGATGGCCAAATTGTTGAAGTTTAATCTTTATTTTTCTCTTTGCTTTCCTGATGAGAATTTGTTTGCTACCTGTTAAAATTTAGCTAAAAATAAAAATGACCTTACACTTGGGAACAAAAGGGGAAAATATGTTGTTCCTTCTTTATTTTTCAATTAATTTTTTTTAAGCTTTTTAGCTGCTTGGTATGAACCGATTTAGAGAGAGAATAAGTCAACAAGAAGAAGAGGAAGGGATGAAGAAGCGCGTGGATCAAAACAAAAACAAAGGCATGTGATATTTAAAGTAAACATTTAAATCTGGTCCATTAAATTTGATCCAATGGTTGTGATGTAATCCTCTCATCTCTCATTTTAACTTGTCCTCTCATTTGAAAGTTTCCCTATATATATATATATATATAGAGTCATCAAAATCCATAACTCATCAAAGGGAAACTATTAATTTATTAAACGAAAAATTAATAGAAGAACATGTAAAACATGGTTTTCGTTATATTCATTTAGGATTAATTCATGTAGCGGTAAAACCTTTACATAAATTAGGATTGAATACTCCAATATTGCTAGTATTAAGAGACAATAGAATTAAAACATTCCCAGAATCTATAATAGCTATTTTGGAATCAAATCTAAATGATGGACCAGTTTATTTTAACTGTTATCCTAATTACTCTATGAATCTAACTGACAGTTTCACCCCTACATCATTAGTAATTAATATTCAATGTATAGACGACTTATTTAGTGAAGGAGTCGCTAATATAGATGTATGTCATAGAATTAAATATAAAGTTTCAAATATTAATTATAATTTTAAGGCACTTAGAAGTTCTCCAAAGAACGAAACCATTATTGTTGAAGCTAACTTAAGACGATCAAATATTACTACACCTAAGAGATTAAAAGCTTCTGATTTACAACAAAAATTACCGGAAGAGTGGATAATACAAGATATAATGCCTCCTCCAAAATTAGAGTCTAGACAACCTAGACAATTTATATTAGAAGACAATGGTAGTATTAGAATTAGAATGAATAGAAGTCAATCCATGAGGATTGAAGAACCTATTAGCAGTAGAGCTAGTACAAGCTCTAGACGATCAATAGATTCTACTATTAATATTAATTTAACAGGAGTTGATTTTACTCCAAATATTCCTCAACCTATATATGAGACAGACCGAAGAGATGAGTCTCCTCCTATGTCTCCAACTGCTTCACAAATTCTTAACGTCATAGAATTAGAAGAAGAATTTGAAATTGACAAAACTTGGATTAGAGAAGATTTTGAAGCGGATTATAATAAAGATAAAAGAAAGTGGTACTTTAAAACTTTTGAAAAATTACAGACGGATTATTATCTAAAGAAATTTTATGACTATATTAAAACCAAAAGAATTAATGTCTATTTCTTCACTTGGTTTGAAGAATATTGCATCGAACAAAAAATAATTAACCCTTTTGTTCAGACTAATTATGTGAATGTTACTTCAAAAACTACTAAACAATGGACAACATTAACCAATAAAACGGTTGAGTCAGTTCATCCTCCTTTAGAAGCCATTAAAGTAGAAAGTCATAATGTATCTTTAGAGGCTTATCCCTTTAAATCACCAGAAAACGCTGATATAGGGAAAGTTTCATCTCAGCTAAATTATTCAAATACTATATTAAGTACTATAGCTAACCAATTAGATAGAGTAGAGACTCAAATGTCTCATACTCCCCTTACACCTAATAAAATAGAGTCTTATAAGGATTTTCCTTTAGATCCGCAAAGACCTATATATAAATTAATTAATGTTCCTGAAAAAGACTTAAGTGAAGTAAAATTAGGATCTAGGAAAGACGAATTAGTAGATGATTTAATAAAGAAACTATCTGATCTTTCTATTAATGGAAAAGCGAAAGCTCAATTAAATATATTAGAAAATGAAGATAATTCTGAAATAAATAGAATCAGAAAAAACATGGGATATCAAGGAAAAACTAGAAATTATTATCCTAGGCCTAGTTTTCCAGATCTTCAATTTGAAGAAGCTAGAGATATGGTGTCCAGTTCTTACTCTGGTACATCCATTATAGAATGGAACATAGATGGTCATAGTGAACAAAACAAAATTAGATATGAAGTAACTCAAAGTAAAAAAGAATTAGGTTTATTTTGTGAACAATTTGGGATAGAACCAATTAAAGCACCTAGTAAAAAGACTAAGAAAAATTATTTAAAACCCTCAAATAGCTATAAACCATATAAGAAACGAAAAAATCATTATAAGAAAAATAAAGAGATTTCTGAAGATAAAAATTATAAAGCTAAAGGAAAGAAGAAAAAATATCAGAAGGATAAATCTGAAATTAAATGTTTTAAGTGCGGACGTTTTGGACATTATGCAAAAACATGCCGTGTTAAACAAAAGATTAATGAAATTCATAAATTAGATATCAGTGATCAATTAAAAGAAAATCTTATTAATGTATTAAAAGATATTATGCTAAATGATACTTCATCTATTAGCTCTGAAGAATCTTCTTATGAAGAAGATGACCTTAATCAAGTTTTAATTAATTCTGAATCAGAAGCTAGTTCTGAAGAGGATTGCTGCTTAGGAGCAGAATTATGTACGTGTGATAAGTGTATTAAAACTATAAATGTAATCACTAGCGATCAAGCTACCACCTTAATTAATATATTAAAGGATATGCCTGAATCTGCTCAAAAAGAAGAATTTATGATACAAATTAAAAATATGATAGAGCGAGAAGAAAAGCATAAAAATACAGTTCATAAAATAGAGTTTAAAGAAATTATGAGTAGATTTAAACCTAGTATTACTCCCCCAATAACTATTAAAGACTTGCAAAATGAAATTTCAGTTATGAAACAAGAAATAGAATTATTAAAGGCAAAAGATTTAGAATTAGAAATTAAATATTTTGAATTAAAAGGAAAACAAATTATAAATAATGAAGAGGGAACATCAAATATTAGGGATGATGATCCTCCCTATATTGCTACCTTAAATAGAATGATTACACACAAATGGCTTTGTCCAATTACTCTATTGGTTAAAGATCAACGATTCGATCTAGTAGCATTAGTAAATTCTGGTGCAGATATGAACTGCATCCAGGAAGGATTAATACCAACAAAATTTTATGAGAAAACTTTACAAGGATTAAGTGGCGCTGGAGGCCATAAATTACAGGTTCAATATAAATTAACAGATGCTAAGATCTGTAAAGATCATGTCTGTTATAGAACTCATTTTTTATTGGTAAAAAATATACATCAACATATTATTTTAGGAACTCCTTTTCTTTCATTATTATACCCTTTTACAGTTTCTCACGAGGCTATAACTTCAAAAGCCCTGGGAAGGGAAGTTATATTTAAATTCTTTGAATCACCTAGAACAAAAGATCTGAATACTGTTCAGAATCTTTCTATTTCAACCATTAATTTAATTACTCAGAAGAAAAAACATATTACTATGTTAAATAAAGAAATTCAATATAAGAGAATAGAAAACCAATTAGAATCAAAAAATATAAAAGATAAAATTATTTTATTACAACAACAATTTGAAAAAGAAATATGCTCTGAACATCCTAATGCTTTTTGGGATAGAAAAAAGCATATAGTTTCATTACCTTATGAACCTGATTTTAATGAAAGGTCTATACCCACTAAGGCAAGACCAATACAAATGAATCAACAATACTTGGATTATTGTAAGAAGGAAATTAAAGACTATTTAGATAAAAAATTAATTAGACCAAGTAAATCACCTTGGAGTTGTACAGGATTTTACGTTAACAATCCAGGAGAATTAGAAAGAGGTGCTCCCAGATTAGTTATTAATTATAAACCTTTAAATAAAGTATTACAATGGATTAGATACCCAATTCCTAATAAAAAAGATTTAATAGGACGATTATCTAGTTCAGTTATATTTTCAAAATTTGATCTAAAGTCAGGATATTATCAAATACAATTAGAGGAAAAAGATAAATATAAAACTGCTTTTGTAGTTCCTTTTGGTCATTATGAATGGAATGTTATGCCATTAGGTTTAAAAAATGCTCCTAGTGAATTCCAACATATTATGAATGATATACTAAATGATTACCAAGATTTTACTATCGTCTATTTAGATGATATATTAGTATTCTCTAAATCCCTAAATGAACATTTCGATCATTTAGAAAAATTCTTTGAAATTATTAAGAATAATGGATTAGTATTATCGGCCAGAAAAATGAAATTATTTCAAGTTAATGTTAGATTCTTAGGATTTAACATATATCAAGGAACCATTACTCCCATTAGTAGAGCCATAGAATTTGGAGACAAATTCCCTGATGAATTAAAAGATAAAACCCAATTACAAAGATTCTTAGGATGTGTGAATTATGTAGCAGATTTTATACCCAACATTAGAGTCATTTGTTTACCCTTATTCAAAAGACTTAAAAAGAATCCTCCCCCGTGGGATGAATCTATGAGTCAAAGTATTAGACAAATTAAACAACTAATCAAAAAATTACCCTGCTTAGGGATCCCAGACCCCCAAGCTTTCCTTATAGTAGAAACCGATTCCTCTGATGTAGGATATGGAGGAATATTAAAACAAAAATTAGAAGAGTCAACCAAAGAGCAAGTTGTCAGGTATTATTCGGGAACTTGGAATCCGGCACAACAAAATTATAGTACTATTAAAAAAGAAGTTTTAGCCATTGTTTTATGTATTATTAAATTTCAAGATGATTTATTTTCAAAGAAATTTTTATTAAGATCCGATTGTAAAGCTGCAAAAGAAGTTTTACAAAAAGATGTTAAAAATTTAGTTTCTAAACATATTTTTGCCAGATGGCAAGCTTTATTATCTTGTTTTGATTTTGATATAGAACATATTAAAGGAGAAAAGAATTCATTACCAGATTTTCTTACTAGAGAATTTTTACAGGGAAAATGAGCAAAAAAGATAATTATGGTCCTCCTCTGGAGGAATCTAAAAAGATTATTACAGCAAAACAGGTATTACAGAACCCTTCTGCTTCTTCTTCATTAACGACCCAAAATAAATTTACTCCATTAACCCCATTAGCTTTACCAGCGTTTTATCCTTCATCTTCATCATCTCCTAGGGGTATTAGGCCATCAATAAGTTCGAAATTAGTATCTCCGTTAACCTTTGCATTACAGACTCCTACTTCATTAAATACCCCTTCCAAAGCTCCAGAAAAATTACCTTTCTATACTCCCCCAGATTCATTATCCTGTCCTTTCTTAGAAAAAGATTACAAGAAGATTCTTTTCCTTATAGAACCCGAATATAATTCAGAAGGTTCAACATTACAAATTACTTCTAAATTCTTTCCCCAAGGCTTTCATTATCTCCCTTTAAGCCCAGAAAAAACCCGTTTATTTTATGAGTTTATATTGGTGGATACTGAATCCATTGACATAACTCATACTTTTGATAAGAATGATAAAACAAAAATTATTTTTTCAAAATTCAAGATTTTAAAAATATTATCTCCTTCTGATTGGAAGGCTCATCCTTCTCATACCAGAAGTTTTTCTAGGCGTTTCTCGCCTCAGCATTATAATTATTACGATTATATGGACGCATGGTCTAACATGCTATATTATCAACCTTTTGACCATTCCTGGTTCATTTGGTTTAAAAAAGATTTTTCTTTAAAGTTTCCTTTATGGTTTATTAAGTGGTTCCATGAATGGGGACCAGAAGCAAATATATTCCCAGATTATGCAGCTAAGGCCTTTGAGGTTTTTAGCGAAAAAATTAAAATTCCAGATCATTTAAAGATATTAGCTTTTCATGCTTCCTTTGGAATAGCGTGGATTACTTCTTGGACATTTCGAAAAGAATTATCAATTCCAAATAGTCAAGTTTACTGGATCATAAGATGTATTAAGGTTAAGTGGTGGAATAAGTTTAATCCAGACTTAATCAATGCTCAAGTTTTACAGAATTGGTTTGCTAAGCACTCCCAATTGCTCATTAAACGGGTGGAGATTACCCAAGAAAGTGAATTTCTAGCCGAAAAATCAAAATTTTTGGCTGACCTATCATCTTCAACAAATAAAAAAGAATTACTTAAAAAGCTTCAAGCAGCCATCTCAGAATCAGATATTAACAACGACGAAGACTCTGTTGGTTCTTCTCAGAGTTTGACTCAGCAGAACGAAGATGACTGTTTCGGATTAGTGGATCTACAGGATTAAGCAATTATTAAAAGACCTGCATTATTGAAATTATGGCCGACAAAGAATCTC
This sequence comes from Trifolium fragiferum, assembly GCA_954870985.1. Classification (NCBI taxonomy): domain Eukaryota; kingdom Viridiplantae; phylum Streptophyta; class Magnoliopsida; order Fabales; family Fabaceae; genus Trifolium; species Trifolium fragiferum. The sequence continues at coordinate 10,123,762 of OX940794.1, forward strand.
TCACTTTTCAAAAGATTCGTGGCCAACAGCTTTTTATCATAACCGACAAGCATTATCTTACTTTTGTAAAGTCTTTTGTCTTTTGTTATTATTGCTTTCGTGGCCGACAAACTTTATGAGCGGCAGACAGCATTATTTTCTTTTAAAAAGTCTTTTGGTTGTATTAGGAAAATTATTATGTTGTAATTATTATCTTTCAACTGACAGCTGTCAGTCCATCTCCCTCCTTCCCTCCTATATAAGGATGCGAGGTTTCATCATAAGGGCATTCGAAAAATTCTCTAGGAAACAATCTCTGAAAGAATTCTCGAGCTCTTAAAAACCTTTGTAAGTATTCATCAATAAAATGTTTTCGCAGTATAATCTTATCTTTCATATTTTTACTTTCCAAATTATATTTCTATTAACAACTGAATTAGATTGGTTTTTAGACGATCTTCCATTATTTTCCCATAGTACTTTATGGATTATGTTTTGTTTTTATGAACTTATTTTGAATCCAGTTATTATCTTATCTTTTGTTCTAGGTGATTCAAAGAATTTAAATATAACTTCCCTTCCCAGGGCTTTTGAAGTTATAGCCTCGTGAGAAACTGTAAAAGGGTATAATAATGAAAGAAAAGGAGTTCCTAAAATAATATGTTGATGTATATTTTTTACCAATAAAAAATGAGTTCTATAACAGACATGATCTTTACAGATCTTAGCATCTGTTAATTTATATTGAACCTGTAATTTATGGCCTCCAGCGCCACTTAATCCTTGTAAAGTTTTCTCATAAAATTTTGTTGGTATTAATCCTTCCTGGATGCAGTTCATATCTGCACCAGAATCTACTAATGCTACTAGATCGAATCGTTGATCTTTAACCAATAGAGTAATTGGACAAAGCCATTTGTGTGTAATCATTCTATTTAAGGTAGCAATATAGGGAGGATCATCATCCCTAATATTTGATGTTCCCTCTTCATTATTTATAATTTGTTTTCCTTTTAATTCAAAATATTTAATTTCTAATTCTAAATCTTTTGCCTTTAATAATTCTATTTCTTGTTTCATAACTGAAATTTCATTTTGCAAGTCTTTAATAGTTATTGGGGGAGTAATACTAGGTTTAAATCTACTCATAATTTCTTTAAACTCTATTTTATGAACTGTATTTTTATGTTTTTCTTCTCGCTCTATCATATTTTTAATTTGTATCATAAATTCTTCTTTTTGAGCAGATTCAGGCATATCCTTTAATATATTAATTAAGGTGGTAGCTTGATCGCTAGTGATTACATTTATAGTTTTAATACACTTATCACACGTACATAATTCTGCTCCTAAGCAGCAATCCTCTTCAGAACTAGCTTCTGATTCAGAATTAATTAAAACTTGATTAAGGTCATCTTCTTCATAAGAAGATTCTTCAGAGCTAATAGATGAAGTATCATTTAGCATAATATCTTTTAATACATTAATAAGATTTTCTTTTAATTGATCACTGATATCTAATTTATGAATTTCATTAATCTTTTGTTTAACACGGCATGTTTTTGCATAATGTCCAAAACGTCCGCACTTAAAACACTTAATTTCAGATTTATCCTTCTGATATTTTTTCTTCTTTCCTTTAGCTTTATAATTTTTATCTTCAGAAATCTCTTTATTTTTCTTATAATGATTTTTTCGTTTCTTATATGGTTTATAGCTATTTGAGGGTTTTAAATAATTTTTCTTAGTCTTTTTACTAGGTGCTTTTAATTGGTTCTATCCCAAATTGTTCACAAAATGAACCTAATTCTTTTTTACTTTGAGTTACTTCAGATCTAATTTTGTTTTGTATTTTAAAATCGGTACATATTCCTATTCCAGTTTCTATAATTTGACTGGATATTTGACCAAAGGTTAATATAGGATAAGGAATTACTCCATTACTTTTAGCTTTAATAGCCATCCTAACTTTTTCTGCTAGTAATCTAGGTAATCCTGCTATAAAGCGTTCTTTCCAGTAATCCGCGCCACCATCAGGCCTATTGCATAATTTCGATAAAAACATATCTTTATACCAACGATAATCACTCATAGTAGGACAGTAAAGGTTTGCTAATTGATCTGCAGCTCTTTCTTGTATCTGAGCTGGATCTCCTACAAAGTGTTTAGTAATCGTGTATAATAAAGTATTTACCGCATCTTCCTCTCCTAAGACACCTGTGGTTGGGTCTAATTTTTTAGCTTCTAATATTGCCTGTTTTTCTTCCGTACTAATTATATTATCCCACCATCCTTTTAATTGACCAGTAAAACCAGTGATTATTATTATCGCTGCTTTTTTATCTGTGTTTTGCCCTAATGATTTAAAAGCTGTAGCTGCCATGGTCATTTCTTGAATAGTGTTTAATATATTTTGTTCACTATGACCATCTATGTTCCATTCTATAATGGATGTACCAGAGTAAGAACTGGACACCATATCTCTAGCTTCTTCAAATTGAAGATCTGGAAAACTAGGCCTAGGATAATAATTTCTAGTTTTTCCTTGATATCCCATGTTTTTTCTGATTCTATTTATTTCAGAATTATCTTCATTTTCTAATATATTTAATTGAGCTTTCGCTTTTCCATTAATAGAAAGATCAGATAGTTTCTTTATTAAATCATCTACTAATTCGTCTTTCCTAGATCCTAATTTTACTTCACTTAAGTCTTTTTCAGGAACATTAATTAATTTATATATAGGTCTTTGCGGATCTAAAGGAAAATCCTTATAAGACTCTATTTTATTAGGTGTAAGGGGAGTATGAGACATTTGAGTCTCTACTCTATCTAATTGGTTAGCTATAGTACTTAATATAGTATTTGAATAATTTAGCTGAGATGAAACTTTCCCTATATCAGCGTTTTCTGGTGATTTAAAGGGATAAGCCTCTAAAGATACATTATGACTTTCTACTTTAATGGCTTCTAAAGGAGGATGAACTGACTCAACCGTTTTATTGGTTAATGTTGTCCATTGTTTAGTAGTTTTTGAAGTAACATTCACATAATTAGTCTGAACAAAAGGGTTAATTATTTTTTGTTCGATGCAATATTCTTCAAACCAAGTGAAGAAATAGACATTAATTCTTTTGGTTTTAATATAGTCATAAAATTTCTTTAGATAATAATCCGTCTGTAATTTTTCAAAAGTTTTAAAGTACCACTTTCTTTTATCTTTATTATAATCCGCTTCAAAATCTTCTCTAATCCAAGTTTTGTCAATTTCAAATTCTTCTTCTAATTCTATGACGTTAAGAATTTGTGAAGCAGTTGGAGACATAGGAGGAGACTCATCTCTTCGGTCTGTCTCATATATAGGTTGAGGAATATTTGGAGTAAAATCAACTCCTGTTAAATTAATATTAATAGTAGAATCTATTGATCGTCTAGAGCTTGTACTAGCTCTACTGCTAATAGGTTCTTCAATCCTCATGGATTGACTTCTATTCATTCTAATTCTAATACTACCATTGTCTTCTAATATAAATTGTCTAGGTTGTCTAGACTCTAATTTTGGAGGAGGCATTATATCTTGTATTATCCACTCTTCCGGTAATTTTTGTTGTAAATCAGAAGCTTTTAATCTCTTAGGTGTAGTAATATTTGATCGTCTTAAGTTAGCTTCAACAATAATGGTTTCGTTCTTTGGAGAACTTCTAAGTGCCTTAAAATTATAATTAATATTTGAAACTTTATATTTAATTCTATGACATACATCTATATTAGCGACTCCTTCACTAAATAAGTCGTCTATACATTGAATATTAATTACTAATGATGTAGGGGTGAAACTGTCAGTTAGATTCATAGAGTAATTAGGATAACAGTTAAAATAAACTGGTCCATCATTTAGATTTGATTCCAAAATAGCTATTATAGATTCTGGGAATGTTTTAATTCTATTGTCTCTTAATACTAGCAATATTGGAGTATTCAATCCTAATTTATGTAAAGGTTTTACCGCTACTTGAATTAATCCTAAATGAATATAACGAAAACCATGTTTTACATGTTCTTCTATTAATTTTTCGTTTAATAAATTAATAGTTTCCCTTTGATGAGTTATGGATTTTGATGACTCTATAGTTTGAGTAATACTTTGTGCTTTAAAGTTATCGAACATACCTGATTTATAAATTTCTTTGTAACTAATTTCAGGTAATTTCCAATTTTGTAATTTATTTTCTATTTCAGCTATTTCTAATTCATGATTTTGATATCTATCTTGGTCACTTCTAATTTCTAATTCTTGGGGTGAAATTCCAGAAGTAACTATGGCACGATCTCTCCTAGAAGATCCAAGTTCACTTAAGGTTCTAAGTATTCTAGACATACTACTTGTTTTCTATATTTTTAGTTTCTTTTCTTAACTGGAACACCTACGGACTCAAAAGGTTGCTGGAACACCACTCAACTCCTCACCAGGGATTTCTACGGGCTTACCAACGCAACTATCCGGGCTTACCAACGCTAAGAAACAGAAAAGACAAATAAGAAAATAAGGAGTAAATCTTAGTTTACTTAAAATCTTGAAATAGACTTTAATCTCTACGAGACCTCTTACGAGGCTCTGATAAGATAATAACTGGATTCAAAATAAGTTCATAAAAACAAAACATAATCCATAAAGTACTATGGGAAAATAATGGAAGATCGTCTAAAAACCAATCTAATTCAGTTGTTAATAGAAATATAATTTGGAAAGTAAAAATATGAAAGATAAGATTATACTGCGAAAACATTTTATTGATGAATACTTACAAAGGTTTTTAAGAGCTCGAGAATTCTTTCAGAGATTGTTTCCTAGAGAATTTTTCGAATGCCCTTATGATGAAACCTCGCATCCTTATATAGGAGGGAAGGAGGGAGATGGACTGACAGCTGTCAGTTGAAAGATAATAATTACAACATAATAATTTTCCTAATACAACCAAAAGACTTTTTAAAAGAAAATAATGCTGTCTGCCGCTCATAAAGTTTGTCGGCCACGAAAGCAATAATAACAAAAGACAAAAGACTTTACAAAAGTAAGATAATGCTTGTCGGTTATGATAAAAAGCTGTTGGCCACGAATCTTTTGAAAAGTGAGAGATTCTTTGTCGGCCATAATTTCAATAATGCAGGTCTTTTAATAATTGCTTAATCCTGTAGATCCACTAATCCGAAACAGTCATCTTCGTTCTGCTGAGTCAAACTCTGAGAAGAACCAACAGAGTCTTCGTCGTTGTTAATATCTGATTCTGAGATGGCTGCTTGAAGCTTTTTAAGTAATTCTTTTTTATTTGTTGAAGATGATAGGTCAGCCAAAAATTTTGATTTTTCGGCTAGAAATTCACTTTCTTGGGTAATCTCCACCCGTTTAATGAGCAATTGGGAGTGCTTAGCAAACCAATTCTGTAAAACTTGAGCATTGATTAAGTCTGGATTAAACTTATTCCACCACTTAACCTTAATACATCTTATGATCCAGTAAACTTGACTATTTGGAATTGATAATTCTTTTCGAAATGTCCAAGAAGTAATCCACGCTATTCCAAAGGAAGCATGAAAAGCTAATATCTTTAAATGATCTGGAATTTTAATTTTTTCGCTAAAAACCTCAAAGGCCTTAGCTGCATAATCTGGGAATATATTTGCTTCTGGTCCCCATTCATGGAACCACTTAATAAACCATAAAGGAAACTTTAAAGAAAAATCTTTTTTAAACCAAATGAACCAGGAATGGTCAAAAGGTTGATAATATAGCATGTTAGACCATGCGTCCATATAATCGTAATAATTATAATGCTGAGGCGAGAAACGCCTAGAAAAACTTCTGGTATGAGAAGGATGAGCCTTCCAATCAGAAGGAGATAATATTTTTAAAATCTTGAATTTTGAAAAAATAATTTTTGTTTTATCATTCTTATCAAAAGTATGAGTTATGTCAATGGATTCAGTATCCACCAATATAAACTCATAAAATAAACGGGTTTTTTCTGGGCTTAAAGGGAGATAATGAAAGCCTTGGGGAAAGAATTTAGAAGTAATTTGTAATGTTGAACCTTCTGAATTATATTCGGGTTCTATAAGGAAAAGAATCTTCTTGTAATCTTTTTCTAAGAAAGGACAGGATAATGAATCTGGGGGAGTATAGAAAGGTAATTTTTCTGGAGCTTTGGAAGGGGTATTTAATGAAGTAGGAGTCTGTAATGCAAAGGTTAACGGAGATACTAATTTCGAACTTATTGATGGCCTAATACCCCTAGGAGATGATGAAGATGAAGGATAAAACGCTGGTAAAGCTAATGGGGTTAATGGAGTAAATTTATTTTGGGTCGTTAATGAAGAAGAAGCAGAAGGGTTCTGTAATACCTGTTTTGCTGTAATAATCTTTTTAGATTCCTCCAGAGGAGGACCATAATTATCTTTTTTGCTCATTTTCCCTGTAAAAATTCTCTAGTAAGAAAATCTGGTAATGAATTCTTTTCTCCTTTAATATGTTCTATATCAAAATCAAAACAAGATAATAAAGCTTGCCATCTGGCAAAAATATGTTTAGAAACTAAATTTTTAACATCTTTTTGTAAAACTTCTTTTGCAGCTTTACAATCGGATCTTAATAAAAATTTCTTTGAAAATAAATCATCTTGAAATTTAATAATACATAAAACAATGGCTAAAACTTCTTTTTTAATAGTACTATAATTTTGTTGTGCCGGATTCCAAGTTCCCGAATAATACCTGACAACTTGCTCTTTGGTTGACTCTTCTAATTTTTGTTTTAATATTCCTCCATATCCTACATCAGAGGAATCGGTTTCTACTATAAGGAAAGCTTGGGGGTCTGGGATCCCTAAGCAGGGTAATTTTTTGATTAGTTGTTTAATTTGTCTAATACTTTGACTCATAGATTCATCCCACGGGGGAGGATTCTTTTTAAGTCTTTTGAATAAGGGTAAACAAATGACTCTAATGTTGGGTATAAAATCTGCTACATAATTCACACATCCTAAGAATCTTTGTAATTGGGTTTTATCTTTTAATTCATCAGGGAATTTGTCTCCAAATTCTATGGCTCTACTAATGGGAGTAATGGTTCCTTGATATATGTTAAATCCTAAGAATCTAACATTAACTTGAAATAATTTCATTTTTCTGGCCGATAATACTAATCCATTATTCTTAATAATTTCAAAGAATTTTTCTAAATGATCGAAATGTTCATTTAGGGATTTAGAGAATACTAATATATCATCTAAATAGACGATAGTAAAATCTTGGTAATCATTTAGTATATCATTCATAATATGTTGGAATTCACTAGGAGCATTTTTTAAACCTAATGGCATAACATTCCATTCATAATGACCAAAAGGAACTACAAAAGCAGTTTTATATTTATCTTTTTCCTCTAATTGTATTTGATAATATCCTGACTTTAGATCAAATTTTGAAAATATAACTGAACTAGATAATCGTCCTATTAAATCTTTTTTATTAGGAATTGGGTATCTAATCCATTGTAATACTTTATTTAAAGGTTTATAATTAATAACTAATCTGGGAGCACCTCTTTCTAATTCTCCTGGATTGTTAACGTAAAATCCTGTACAACTCCAAGGTGATTTACTTGGTCTAATTAATTTTTTATCTAAATAGTCTTTAATTTCCTTCTTACAATAATCCAAGTATTGTTGATTCATTTGTATTGGTCTTGCCTTAGTGGGTATAGACCTTTCATTAAAATCAGATTCATAAGGTAATGAAACTATATGCTTTTTTCTATCCCAAAAAGCATTAGGATGTTCAGAGCATATTTCTTTTTCAAATTGTTGTTGTAATAAAATAATTTTATCTTTTATATTTTTTGATTCTAATTGGTTTTCTATTCTCTTATATTGAATTTCTTTATTTAACATAGTAATATGTTTTTTCTTCTGAGTAATTAAATTAATGGTTGAAATAGAAAGATTCTGAACAGTATTCAGATCTTTTGTTATATATATATATATATATATATATATATATATATATATATATATATATATATATAAGTTTTTATAACTATATAACTTTATAACATGGGTATTTATTTCATTTTAAATAATACTATAAAACTAGTATGTTAACCCGTGCCGTGCACGGGATTATTCTCTTTTTAATATTATTTATGTGTTTATTTTAATATATTATTTGAACAATTTAGTTAAAAATAGTAAGATAAAATTGATATAAATTTTGCATAATATATATTTAATAATGCTATAAGATAAAGTGAGACGAAGAATATTATTTCGCTTCCGGTTATACACTATTAAGAGATAGATTTTTTCGTTCATCTTCATCTCCAAGACTATACAGTGACCCTTTAAATATAAAATAATTATAAACTTCATTCTCAGATGAAAATTTAATTAATCTAGGTGCATTTTTAATAATGGGATCGAAACTGTTACGCATTTCTTATTCTACACCCGTGAGAGATTCAATCTCCCTCTCTCTCTCTCTCTCTCACTATTTCTACATTTCTCCCACAGGATCATTTTCATTTTTAATAATATTGATTTGCTTATGTTCTTCATTTTCTTTTGAAGGTTGTCTATGTCATTTTTCATTTTATATTATTTTGAATGTTGCTTATATTTTTCTTTCAATTATTTATGAAATTGATTTTATTTAATTTACTTGAGTATGAAAATGCGATATATGTTTAAGGATGTTACAGGAACATAGTAGGATGAAAAGTACTCTATCATTCCCCGTTCAACAACAGTATGAGATTCTTTCTCCCTCTCTCTCACGTCTCTATAAGGACTCCATCAACAAAAAATAATTGTACATTTTATAATATTTTTCAAATGAATATTAACATACTTTGACCGTGTTTCTATAGTCAAACTATTTTTTTGTCATTGTACCACAAATAATCAATTTTCATGTGTGAGCGTCAAATGGAAAAATCTATGTATGAATCTTCACTCACATTGATAAATTAATTAGCATCCAGAAAAAGATTTGAATGAATGTTTATGGAAAGCTTAAAATTGAAATTATAAATAAAAAACCCATTGATTATAGAAAATTAAAATTATATTAATTTATTTTAGGTTTCAGTTCCCATAGATTTTTTCAGTTGGATGTAATATAGTGAAAGTGCGATGTACACATAATATGGAAAAACTCCCGTAGTCGGAATTCAAATTTTAATTACTCAATATATATTTTTAATAGTGTAGTGAGAAGTGTTTTTTGTTTCCTATTATATACCATTGAAAGATTCTCTCTCTCTCTCTCTAGTCTCAGTTACACGATTTTATAGGGGTTCCATCAACAAAAAATAGTTGGTAATTCTATATTATTTTTATAATGAATATGAATAAAATTTGTGTGCTCATTTATCAGTGTCAGTGTGTATTTTTAATAGTTGGGTGGAAAGTGCTTCTGATTTTTCATTTTATACCACTGAGAAATCCCCCCCCCCCCCCCTCTCTCTCAAAACTCCATAGGGGTTCTATCAATAAAAAAGTTGTTAATTCTATTTTTTTTTTAATGGATGTCAATAAAATTCTCGTGCTCAATTCTCACTATCATCTACATACGGTTTTCATTATGGGGATAATGTTTCATCGTGCTAGATAAACTTTTGAATAAGTAATCCCAATGACAAAATATGAAATTATGGATAGCTTCCACATTCAAAATTCAAATTTTAATTCGTCAATGTATATTTTGAATAGTGAGGGTTAGAATGCTCCGCGTTTTTCATTCTACACCATCGAAACTCTCTCTTTAATTCTATCTGTCTTCCGTGTCCATTACGGGACTCTATAGTTACTCCATGAACAAAAAATAGTTGTTAGTTCTTTATTATTTTAAAAAAAAAATCAACATAGAAATATTACATGTAATTGAATGATTGGATAATTGTTGCGAATTCGATTAATAACTCACACCAATAACCTTTGATGTGTGGAGCAAATAGAACCAAATAACCTAATTAAGTTGATAGAGTTGATGATGCTATAGTTCAAGAACAATAATAACAATGAAAGCGGTAAAGAACACAGTCAATTTGTTTACCCAGTTCGGTGTTAATGAACCTAATCTGGGGGAGGGAGCAGCCCTTCCGTTCTACTATGATCAATGAGAAACTTTCACAAGAAATCCCAAATAGGGTTACAAGAATTAATCCTAATTCTACCATAATCCCGAATATCTTCCCGTGACCAAGAGACTCAATTGACCTAGCTACCCAAGGCGAAACAAACAATCTTTTGTCTTTGACGACAAACCCTTGTTTACCCAACTCAACTCTCCAAGACACAAAATGATCGCACTCAAGGCTTTTTCATTCAACTCGGTCTTCTCCGTGGCTGAGAGATTAGTCGGCATCAGTGTTTCCCCCTTTAGCGCCTCAACACACTTGTTCTGAATCAGCACAGCCCTCATCTTCACCTTCCACAACCCGTAGTCGTTACTCCCGGTGAACTTCTCGATATCAAACTTCGAACCCATGGTACCTGATTATCGATTTGATCCTTGCCCCACGGTGGGCGCCAATTGTTGTGAATTCGATTTAAACTCACACCAATAACCTTTGATGTGTGGAGCAAATTGAACCAAGTAACAAATCGATTTGAAGTTGAGGTGGAGTTTCAAGTTGAGGTGGAGTCTTCCGATAGTGGGACTAGAGGAGGCGAGCCAACATTAGCTCTTGGCTATCTAGCAGGAGATAGGGAGGAGAGCGGTGATGTTGCACCTTTTGGGTATGATTGTGAAGACCTTGTGGGGTATGTTCCAATTGAGGCTGAAGAAGTGCAAAACCTATTGAAGAACTTCAGGGAAGCAATTGGGAACACCGACAAAAGAACTTGAGAACTTGTAGGGCTACTTGAGGTAGTGGGGCACAAGGAGAGTTCAATGTTGGAGCTTGAACAACCACCTAAAATTCCAGGGTTGGTTGGGAACGAGCAAAGCTTCGAGAGTACGGAAGGCATTCTGGGGTTCGAAGAGGGTGTGGTGGAGCTTGTAGGACTATCCAAAAGACCGATGATAGTTGGATGCAAGCGTATCTTCAGGAGGACGAGTTTGATCACTTCGGGGGCTGAAGAGGTTGGGGTGAGTCTTGTGGGGCTACCTAAAATTGCTATGGTAGTTGGAGACAAGACCTTCATGAGGGCGGAAGGCATTCCGAGGAATGAAGAGGTAGAGGTACAACTTGTGGTTCTAGCAAGAGTTGTTGGAAGCAAGTGGAAGAGGTCAAGGTTCAAGTGGGACTTGGACTTGACCGGTGATCTTGAATAGTAGTTCAAGATGGAGGGAGCAGCACGGTGGGCGCCAATTGTTGTGAATTCGATTTAAACTCACACCAATAACCTTTGATGTGTGGAGCAAATTGAACTGGGTAAACAAATCATAGTGTGTCCTTTATCGTTCTTTATTTGTTCTTGAATATTGCATCATCAACTCTATCAACTTAATTTGGTTACTTGGTTCAATTTGCTCCACACATCAAAGGTTATTGGTGTGAGTTTAAATCGAATTCACAACAATAATAGATACACGTCAAATCAAATTTTAGCCGAAGTGTTCACATAGTTTTTATATAGAAAATATATAATATTTAATCATGAATTAAATAAGTTTGTCGTCATTAAAAATATAATATATGTTAGTAATTAAAATATAATATTTTAATTTCTACAAAAAAATATATAATATTATAAAAGCTTTAATTGAATTTCACCAACGCAATATTATTAAAATATAATAATAAAAATATTAAGATACGTATAATATTAGAGTTTCTAAAATTAAAAAGTACCAATTCCCACAAAAAGAAAGAGTTTCTACAAAAAAAAAAAAAATCAGATATTCTAAAAAAAAGTATTATATTTTTTACAAAAAAATATATTCGCATAATATTAAAGTTTCTACAGTAAAAAAATATTAGAGAATCTCTAATTGAGTGAAAAAAAAACAAATACAAACTCGATAAAAAAAAAGATAAAAAATAAAAAAACTCTAGTTTAGTTGTATATATCCAACAATTTTGTTTTATAATAATGGGTTAGAGAGATATATCCGATTAATTTAATAGTATATATCTAAAAATTTGTTTTCTTAAAAAATAATGGGTTAGAGAAGATTAAAAAATAAAAAATAAAATAGAAAAACTCTAATTGAATGTCACCTAAGCAAAAACTCTAATAACTCTAATTAAATGTCACATAAGTAATTTTTCTTGAGAATGCACGAAAAGGCTCCGTGGGAATCTCACTATATATATATATAATAGAGATTATAAATCATTTTAAATAAAAATGGATTATTACGGTTGAATATAAAATGTATATGCTTCAAAATGATTATTACTGACCCGCTGAGATTGAAAATCTTGTTATGGATTGTTACAAAAAATTCATGTGTTACTTCAAATAATTGTCTTTATAATAAGGAGAATGTTAAGGCACATGATAAGAAGATAAATATAAAAATTATGTTTTGAAATTTTGTGTGTTTTTACTTTTGATGCATTAAAATTCTTAGCTTATTAAATGCAAAATTTTCTTATAAAGATATCTTATCATGTGCCATTAGGGCACAAGTTAACATGACCCTTATAATAATGACTTAATTTCCAAAGTCATTCCGAAGTTGGTCATCGAGGATAGGGTTGGGAATATGCCAGACGGCCTCCAGGGGCATGTGGCATGGCATGTATTAGGCCATGTCAGGTCAGACCTATTTATTAAAAATGTCAGGCTTAGGCTTTGAAAAAAACATATTTACATAAATAGGTCATGCTTAGGCTTTTAAAAAAGCCTACAAAGCCTATTAGGCCGGCCTATTTATATTTAATAATTATTATTTATATAATATTATTATAATTATTTATATCATCTTATATAAAAAATAAATATTATTTATATATATACAAAATATTTATTTGTCGTAATCATATTTGTTATTTTATTAGCTTTTTTTAATGTTGAAGAAATTATGAAAATTTAAATGTGAAATAGGCATCAAGGCCTATTTAATTAGCCTATTTAAAAAAATTATGTAGACATCTATATTTAACACAGACTTTTAAACAGGTTACAAGGCAAAGCCAAGCTATAAATAGGCCCAGGCCAGGCCGAAAAAAAGAACATTTAATAGGCCATAGGCTTAAAGAAATATCATAGGCCAGACTCAGGCCTGTCAAAGCATGTCATGGTATGACCTATTCCCAACCCTAATGGAGGATGACAATAACTTGCTATCTAAGATTCCTTTTTTGAACGAAGTGAGGCTTTTGACATCCTTAATTGGATTTGTGACTGAATTCTAATTGTCCTCTCTTCTGCTAAGCACTCTTCTTGGTCACTGCAAAAGATGTCCTTACCTTTCTTGTGGATATGTTGGCCACTGGCAATCAACCAAATAGAATTGTTCATTACCTCATATAGAGTAATATTAAGCCTTAAAGGCAACCCCCTTGATATCAAAATTGTAATTAAGGCTTAATATTACTTTATAGCCCACAGATAAATATTAACTTGTATTTAAGGCTTAAAAATTCAACCAAAGAGAAACCTTCTACTTGTTCTCGCTTCATAGCCCACAGACCCACAGATTAATTGAGATTTGAGACTGTCATCTAATGGGCCCCTTTGCAATTACAATTGAAAGTGAATCAAGGGCACCCCCTTCCTAAAATTATATAAATGTTGTTGCCACAAATAGGGAAAAAAAGGGGTTAGATATTCTTTTATTCTCTCAATTTGTCATCTTGATACAGTCTTTGTCCCAATGACATGGCCCTAACACAAATATTATGTTTATTCCTGAATTTTTTTCCATAAAAAATAGTATTTAAACTAAAGAAATTTTAGGAAACACGATCCGAACCTTTTATTCAAGGACAAAAAGAGAGTCATGGGGCGATGCGAATTTTTCTTATGGGTCATACTTAAATATATAGCAATACCATGATCCAAACACTATTCAATTCCTAATCACTGTGTTTGAATCTATGTTGCCTAAGTGTGGATACGGTACCGGTATTCGATACGGGTACTGGTACAGGATACGTCATTTTTAAAAAAAACTAATGAAAGTCTATGGTTATAAATTAAGGTACAGATATGTACCCGGTACTGGTATGGGTACGTACCCGGTACCGATAGTCTCTCTCAAATGGAGTACCCGTGTATCACAGGTTTGATCAAGCATCTAGGTTCTGCCCTCCACTAAACTGCGGGGGTGTTTGTTTCAAGTTTAGAAATAATAATCTTGAGAATATATAGTAGGAACACATATACTTATGTTTACTACTAGGTTGGCATAAAATTATTGGTGTGTATGAAACTTCCTTAAAATAAAACAACTTTCAATAATTTCTCTTATTGCCAAGAAAATGGATGGGAAAGAAAAGTTCTCATAAAAATGAGAATACATTTTAAATAACTTCTCATTTGGATTGTCAATAATTCCAAGGGATGTAGTTAATATTAACCAAACATGATTTTTTTTTTTTAAAATTATCTTCGATTAAAATTCCTATCATTATTTCTTGAGAATATTATTTCCAGAGTAAAATTAACATCCATGTAACAAACCCGAGAGACCGGAAGTACAGAGCATTAAGGTTAAGCAAGTACGAAAAACATAAAAATAGAATAATGAACCCGCATGTTGGTTATGGGTTGCTGTGTTGAGAATAATATGTCTAAATATTTTTAAAAAAATTTATATTCAAATATATTTTAGATTTATATATGATTTGAGATTTATTTAGAAGTTTTAAGATTAATTTGTTATTCATATATATATGATTTGTTTTTTGTGGTTCTATATATAGTACCATATAGTTATGAATAATAATATATAAGAATGAGAATAACAAAATAAGAATACCTTAATATTCTTTATATAACAATGTATTTTAAGAAAGTTAAAATAAAATAAAAAAGTATTTTAAGAGAGTTTTTCCATATAAAAATATATTTCACCCAATTTTGCAATATAAAAGCACAAAAAAAATGTCCTATCAACTTTGTGATTCAAAAGTTTATCTCTTTGATCAATTTTTTTAGGTTGAAATATTGGTGATTTAAAAGTTAACTTTGATAAAATAGAAATTATTTATTTTTGCAAGCATGACTTGGTAGGGAGATTACATTTTTCAATTATTAATTTTTAAAAGTGAATTTTTTATTACTAAACTACTTCATAAAAATAAAAAATAAAATAGTATCTCTTCCCCCTAGTAGCCTTGAGAAGAGGTTCAATTTGTCCACTACTCAGCTTTCCCTTTCCCCTGCTTTATAGGATTCTACTAAGTACACAATATTTCAATTCTAATGGGAAAGGAAGAAAATAAGAAAAGGACAAACTTTTACCCAAAGGTCAAAAAGCACATACCCCACACTCATTAATCGGCTCACATTCCTGATTTTATTTTTCCAATTGTTTTCCTTTGCAAACTAAGAATTGGCTCATAAGTAGATCTATGGATTTGACTTTAGTGTCGTAGAAAATTCATGTGGTTTTATGTTGTTTTTAATCTTTGTTGTTTATTTTTGGTCGGATGATTAAGATTTAATAGAGAAAAAAGCAATTAGGAAAGATCTGATTCGCCAGATTGTAATTGAATGGTTTGGATGTAGTATTGTGTCATGCAATAATTTTAGAAAATCCAAATCCGTAGATCTATTTGATGTACTGATTTCTCGGGACGAAACTAGAACGAAGATTAGTGGAGACCACGATTCCCTTTAATTTTTATAGCAAAATATATTAGTTAAGATCAAAATTATAAAAATGTGAAAATAAATAAGTCAAGAAGTTCAACTTAAAAAAATTTGTCAAATAAAATAGAGTATTACAATATAAATTTTACTCCTTTTTGTTTTACTAAATTATATACTTTTAAAGTCGACCTCCCTTAAGTTTAATTTTTGACTCCATCCCTACCAACATGAGATCACACCTAAGACAAAAGATTTAAATTAAAGATACAAATATTTATCACAGGTTGTTAGTCAATTGTTTCTGTTCGTGTTGAATAACCATAAGCTAATTATATTATTTTCGAACTCAAATTTATTTCTTAACTCTTTTTTAGTGAACTCTACAATGCAATGTAGATATAAGAAGTCACTAATAATATTTTTTTTAATTGTCAACGTCAAGATTTTTATGCAAACGTGTAAAAGACAAGTTTAATTATTGGAAGAATACATTCGATTTTGAGTGATTGGTTCATTATAATAGTGTGTTTGGTATTATAGAAAAAAATTGTTAAGAAAGAAAATTACGAAAATCAATAAATAAATTTAAATTAACATTAGTCAAATTCATCCATAAGTTTATGTAATTTCTTTTTTCTTCTTTTTTTTTTCTTTCATAAAACCAAACGGAATGCAAGGCTGATGCACCATCATCATCATCATGCATGGGATAGGTATTTCAAGTAAGAAGAAAAACCTAGTTAGCTAGTTGGGATACGTAAAGAATCAATGCCAATAAGAAAGAACGTCTTTTGCTTAAAGTCACACCATCAAGAGAAGTTAAGAATATAACAAGAGTTTATAAACAAAATTCTCAATAAAATTAATTTTCATCCCATAGAGCAAAATACACACTACAATTTTTTAAATTTTTTTTGAAACTCGATATCCGACCTAACACACACTACAATTTGTTTACATAAATTGTCTTATTTTTTAGTTTATATAAAACAACTTAATAAATATGTTTTTATGTATTATTCATAAATCTATCAAGATAGTTTATAAAAAAAATCGTTTATAAATATATAGTTTTCATTAGTTAGAATCTATGAAGTCCTGATACGTGACACGATACCGATACGACACGATACCGATATGGCGATACGGGAATTTTTTTAAAATTTCCGATACGATACGGTCGCGATACGTTGTTTAAAAATAAACATAAAATTAAATATACAAATACACAATATATAAACATAACAAAAATCGAGAAAGATAATAAATTAACATTCAAATTATTCAAACAAGTGACAACTACATATCTCAAGTTAATTAAGGACTATCCAAAAAGGATAATTATTACTATCCAAAAAATAAAACATCATCGTTACCATCCAAAAAACACATGGTTGTCAATCCATAAAGAACATCGTACTCTAACATTCACTATTTAAGAAGAAACACAAATTGTATTGGTCTCATCTCCTCCATTTCTATCATTAAAAAAAAAACATTATTTTCCCGACACTTCTCTGATATGTGTATTGGAGAAATATCCGACAAGTATCGGTAATTATTTTTTTAAAAAAATAATTTTAATTGTCTGATACTCTCCGATACGAGTATCGGTATCGAACACGTATCGGACACGATACTTCGCTATTTTTGAAGTATCGGGGCTTCATAGGTTAGAATTTATGAAATAACATAAAGCTTATTTTTTATTTTTATTTTTGACAGTAACATAAAGCTTATTTATATAAACTCAAAAATAAGTCAATACAAACGGACTCGGACTCGATGTTTATTTGTACCCTGTCTTCCAAAAAGAACACATAAATCCCAAAACATAGTTTCATGATCTTGTGGTTTAGACAACAAATCTCTGCAACTTAGAAAGAGTTTATGAAGTGACAATGTCATCAAACCAGAACCTAAAAGACCTACAATGGTTTCTTCAAGCAATCACAATGGAGAACCAAAACCTACACAGCATTTCCTTCTACCTTTCCCAACCAACCTCAAACTGTTACCAAGAAACAAACAACTCCATAAAAATAAACATTTCCAAAGAAAATCAGCAACACTTTTCCAACTTCTTAACATCACTAGCATCCTCCAAGAACACAAGTTCAACTTTAAGAAACTTGGAGTTTCACAAAGTTGAATGGGAATCACAACAGGTAAAAAACCTTGCAACCCTTTTGAGGAATCACCAAAATGTAAAGCAAATTGTTTTCAGAAGAAATAGATTCTATGGAAAAAGTATGAAAGATCTTTCTGACATTTTGAAGGAAAATAAAGTGATTAAAGAGATTATGTTTTCAGAATCATGTATTGGTTCTAATGGAGCTGGTTTAATTGGTTCTTCTCTTATGGTGAATCATAGTTTGGAAGAGTTGCAGATTTGGGAAGATTCAATAGGTTCAAAAGGTGCTGAAGAACTTTCAAAGATGATTGAAGTTAATCCAAATCTTAAACTTTTAACAATTTTTGACTCAAATGCTATTACTGCTACACCACTTATATCTGCAGTTTTGGCTAGGAATAGAGCCATGGAAGTTCATGTTTGGTGTGGTGATCAAAATGGTGAAAAAAGTTCTAAAGTTGTTGAATTTGTACCTGGTAATAGCACATTGAGAATTTACAAGCTTAATCTTTCAGGTACTTGTAGAGTTGCTTGTTCTTTAGGAATGAATTTCACTGTTAAATCACTTGATATGACTGGTGTTAAGATAAAATCAAAATGCGCTAAGGAGTTTAGATGGGTTTTAGAACAAAACCAAACTATAAAAGAGGTTAATTTTTCAAGAACATGTCTTAAAGATAAGGGCATTGTGTATGTTGCAGCAGGACTGTTTAAGAATCGTAGTCTGCAAACTTTGCATGTAACCGGAAATTGTTTCGGCGGAGTCGGTGTTGAGCATTTACTTTGTCCTTTGAGTAGGTTTTCATCTTTGCAAATGCAAGCTAATATTACTTTGAAGTGTGTTACTTTTGGAGGAGGGAGAACAAGAATAGGAAGAGATGGTTTAGCTGCTATAACACAGTTTTTAATAACGAACGAGACGGTGACGCGGTTCGGGATACATGATGATGAGAGTTTGAGACCATATGATTTTGTTAAAATCTTTAAGAGCTTAGAGAAGAATGCTAGTTTGAAATGTTTGTCTTTGCAAGGTTGTAAAGGTGTTCAAGGAGAGACATTGCTGGAGATAATTATGGAGACATTACAGATAAATCCTTGGATTGAAGAAATTGATCTTTCTAGAACACCTTTGCATAATTCTGGAAAGACTAATGGGATTTATCAGAGATTAGGGCAGAATGAGAATCCTGAACCAGAAATGGATTCGATCAAAGATATGCCACTCACTGAGCCTAAGAGTTGCAGAGTTTTCTTTTGTGGGCAAGAATGTGCAGGTAATGTTTTGAGTATTTATCTTTGATGTTTTAATATCGATTAATTTGGCGATACACTGCCTTAAAAAATTAATCAAATAAGATCATGAAACTAAATTAAGCACCGTTTTCATATAGACATAAGCTAATAATAAGTGTTTGTTTGGACTGATGTATTTGAAAGACTGTTTGGGAGATCTTATAGAAACAGCTTATGACATATCCATAAGCTTTTCAACTTTTATGTTTATTTTCATAAGCTCTCCCAAGATTATGAAAAGAGCTTACAGCTTATATGAAAATAATTTGACTTTATTATGTCTTTTGTATAGGAGTAGCTTAAACATAAGCATTTATATGATAAGAGCTTATATGCTATAAGCACATAATTCAAATGTTTATCCAAATAGAATCGACCTGAAGTAGAGTTTAAATTCATATTTTCAGGAAAAACCACACTTTGTCAATCAGTATCGCAAAACTTCTCTTCTTCAGCGGCGCTTCCCTACTTGGATCAAGTAAGAACAATAGTGAATCCAGTGGAGCAGGCTGTTAAAACAACAGGAATGAAGATAAAAACATTTAAAGATGAAGATACAAAGATTTCAATCTGGAATTTAGCTGGTCAACATGAGTTTTTCTCCCTTCACGATCTTATGTTCCCGGGGCACGGAAGTGCATCAATTTTCATTATCATATTGAGTTTATTCAGGAAGCCAAGTAATAGAGAACCCAAAAGCACTGCAGAGATTGAAGAGGATTTGCAATATTGGCTCAGGTTCATAGTTTCCAACTCCAAAAGAGCAGTGCAACAATGCATGCTACCAAGTGTAGCTGTTGTTCTTACACACTTTGATAAAATCAACCAGTCATCACAAAATTTGCAGCAAACAGTTGAATCAATTCAGCGATTGAGAGATAAGTTTCAGGGCTATGTTGAATTCTACCCAACTGTATTCACGGTGGATGCGAGATCATCAGCATCAGTTAGTAAACTCACTCATCACATCCGAAAGACGTGCAAAACAGTTCTACAAAGAGTACCGCGAGTTTACCAACTTTGCAATGATCTGATACAGATTTTATCAGAATGGAGATCAGAGAATTACAACAAGCCAGCTATGAAGTGGAAGGAGTTTGCTGAGCTGTGTCAAGTGAAAGTCCCTCATTTGAGAATCCGATCAAGACATTACAATAAAGAGGCGGTCGAAATGAAGCGAAAAGCTGTTGCTACTTGTCTTCATCACATTGGTGAAGTGATTTATTTTGCTGAGTTGGAATTTCTAATTTTAGACTGTGAGTGGTTCTGTGGTGAAGTACTTGGTCAGCTCATGAAGTTGAATGTTAGAAAGCATCACTCTTCAGAAAACAATGGATTCATTAGTAGGAAGGAACTTGAGAAAATCTTAAGAGGAAGTTTACAAAGTCCAATTCCTGGTATGGGATCAAAGGTATTTGAGAACTTAGATGCTAGTGACCTGGTGAGAATGATGCTTAAACTTGAACTTTGTTATGAGCAAGATCCGTCAGATCAAAATTCTCTACTGTTGATTCCCTCTATTCTTGAAGAAGGTAGAGGAAAGCCTCAGAAGTGGCAGATAAGCTCACCAGATTGTCTTTATGCCGGACGCCATCTTGAGTGTGATGATTCAAGTCATATGTTTCTAACTCCTGGATTCTTCCCTCGCTTACAGGCAAGAGTTTCTCCATCGTGTTCCTCGTTTTTCCCTAAGTTTCACCCTTTGCAGTTGTTTCTCGCAAGCTCTTTCCTTTTTTATATGAATTTATTCCTGCACTTAACAGTTTCAAAGCAGTGTTGTAAATCTTATACTGCAGAAAATAGTGGTTTGTTCGAATTCTGCTATGCTATAGCTATAAGACTGCTATTTGTTCAAATTCCTCTATGCTATAGCTTCTATTTGACAACATTGTCCCAAAGCTCATTCAATGTTGGTTATTTTTCTGATGATAGATATTCATATAACTCAAAAGAGGTTCAAAGAATGAAAGAACGTACAATAAAATAGATTGGAAGGCACATCATTAGGATATACCTGCAATTCTGCAAAATATACCAACTATATGCCACCTATTTAACTATATTTTTAAAAACTGATTATTTTTGTTCTTCACTCATAAGTGCTCAAAGCTACAATATCTAGAATTTTCAGTATTTCTTTACTACAATTTTCTGATTGAACTTTTTCATTTGGTGCTGCAGGTGCACCTTCACAACAAAATAAAGTCTCTCATGAATCAACATGGTGCAACTTATAGTCTCGAGAAATACCTCATTTTAATCAGCATTAATGGAATCTATATCAGAGTTGAGCTTGGAGGACAACTCGGTTACTATATCGACGTCCTTGCATGCTCCACAAAAAACTTGACAGAAACTTTAAGAGTCATTCAACAACTTATAATACCGGCTATTCAAAGTGTTTGCCATGGGATCACCATGACTGAAAGTGTCATTAGACCTGAATGCGTGCGAAATTTGACACCACCTAGATACAGAAGAACTCAATTTGCTTCCTTGCAGCAACTGAAACAAGCACTACTTTCACTTCCAGCAGATAGCATGTACGATTATCAACACACGTGGAGTTCGGTCATGGATTCCGGTAGGCCTGTTCTGCACGAAGGGTTTGATTTTGCACGAGACCTTTTATCGGATGATGACTTCCGGGAAGTGCTGCATCGCAGATATCATGATCTACACAATCTTGCTCAGGAACTGCAAATCCCACCTGAAAACAACCCTGAAGGGCAAGATCAAGCTGTAAACTTAAGCAATGAAGCTGAAAGAGTTGAACCAACCTTTGGAGGAATTGCTAAAGGGGTTGAAGAAGTTTTACAAAGACTGAAAATTATTGAACAAGAAATCCGAGACTTGAAGCAAGAAATTCAAGGGCTCAGATATTACGAACACAGACTCCTACTTGAGCTTCATCGCAAAGTGAATTACATAGCAACCTTCAATTCTCAAGTTGAGGAGAGGAAAGTACCTAACATGTTCTATTTCGTAAAAGCAGAGAACTACTCAAGGAGACTGATTACCACCATGGTTTCTGGCATGACCGCTCTCCGGCTTCACATGTTATGTGAGTTTCGGGGACAAATGCATGTTGTTGAAGATCAAATGGGTTGCGAAATGATGCAAGTTGATAACATGGCTGTGAAATCTTTAGCTCCATATATGAAAAAGTTCATGGTGATGGTAACTTTTGCTCTTAAAATAGGAGCTCATCTTGCAGCTGGAATGGGGCAAATGATACCAGATTTGAGCAAGGAAGTGGCTCATTTGGCTGGCTCTTCAGTTCTCTTCGGTGCAGCCGGGGCAACTGCAGCAGGTCTTGTAGGGGCTGCTGCTATCGGTCGTAGAAACAGGTCCACGGAAGGTTCAAGGGGCATTCAACAAGACATAAAAGCAGCACAGCAATGGATGGTTGATTTCTTGAGGGAAAGGAGTTGTTCCACAGGGAAGGATATTGCAGAGAAGTTCGGACTATGGCGTGTAAGGTACAGGGATAGTGGTCAGATTGCATGGATCTGTAGGAGGCACATGTACGCAAGATCTGAGGAGATAATTGAAGTGCCTATTTGAAACAGAAGAAATCCTTATACAACACTGAGAACCTTAGCTTTCAAGTTTCTTTCTTTCTGTCTTTTTTTGTTTTTTTGTGTGTTTGTATCTCAACCATGAATATGGCATGTATCGAAGTTCTTCAGCACATTTAGAGTTCAAATGTTCATCTTTCAATTAAGGATGAGTTTCGCAGAATCATAGCATGCCACTGTGATTTTGACAAAAATTACACTTTGGAGTTTGAGCAAAATCACAGGGCCCTACACTTTGGAGTTTGAACAAAATCACAGTGCCACCACTATGATTTCGTCAAATTCACCGTGATTCTATTAGATTTTAGTTACTAACTTGATGGAAGCTTCTTCACTAACATTTCTGATTCTCTGATATGATATAATTACATTTTAAAAGTGTTTTTCAAATTAATTAAGAATAAACATGACTATTCCCAAAAATTTAAAATGGGACAAATAAAATTTAGGCCGCAAAACCATAAAGGCTCATGATACTGTATGGCATGAGCTTTTGCATGTGAAATAGAAGAAAGCTAAATCCTGAAGATTTTTCTTTATCTACTTTAGTGTTCACCATGTGAATGTGGGACCATATTATCACTAGTATACATCATTAATAGTATGTTGTGTCATAAAGTTCAATTCACAATCATTGACATTAGAAACAAAAGGACAAAGAAAGAAGGTAACACAGAAAAGATCATGTAACAGTTAAGATAGCAACAAGCTTGTGAGAGTACAAAGTTATATTCCCTGTAACCTACAACATCAGAAGAAATACAGAAAGAGACACCACACTGGATACTACATTATTTCATTTCACTGCTATTATCAGTTTTCTGGACTCGAACTCCCTATGGTCAACGAAAACACACAGTCCCACACACAAGGGATCTGATCGTTGGATGAAGATTAGAACAACTGTATTTTGAATTTGCTACATTGACTTTAAAATACATATTGAAATACGATCCAATCTTCATCTAACGACCGAGATCCATGACTGCCTGACTACAGAGAATCCAAACCTTAGCTTTCGTTCTAAAATCTAAAGTCACCTGCCTGTATTCCCTTAAACCAAGGAAGCAAAATATCAAAAGAAAGCTCTGCTCCCATAATAGACACGGGAGGTACCGTTCTTAGATGGTGGTAGTTTCTGCTCGGTACTTGAGTTTCCAGAACTAGTTGGTTCACTCTCAATGTCCATAGGAAGTTTCATTTTTGCCAATGACTCAGTAAATTGTTGCATACTTTTCATATACATGTCAACTATATCTTGCTGCACCATCTGCGGCTCTGGCATGTTCACACTCACAACAGGCTTAGGGAATAAATCACTCGGAACAACACTTGACGAATCACTCTCACCATCTTTGACATCCACTTTTTTTACTTGCTCGGTGCCTGAAACTTGTTCATGACCAGGGGACTTAGAAGCTGCAGCAGCATCAGATGATTCTGAGCTTTCATGTGCAGAAGGAGAAGAAACTCCATTTGTTGAAACACTGCTCGGTGGAGAATCAACCTTAGGAGGTTGCACTTGCACAGACTCTTCACTGCATGCCGAGAAGCTTTCCACAAGACGAACACCTGCTTCTGAACTATGATTATCAGCATCAGAAGTAGCCAAGCTATCAGAGCACTGAGTCTCGTCACACGAAATGCCAAAATATTCTGAAACCATCAAATGGTCTTCGTTTACAATCTTAGGATCTGGAAACTCAATTTTATCCAAATCTCTGGCCAATGACTCGGATGTTTCCGAGTCCTGCACAGTCACATGATTCGCCACTTTCCCCGGCATTTCAGATATTGCCATAACATCAGGTGTAGCACCGGTATAAGCAATTGACAACTGAACAAAACCTGAAGGAGAATGAAACAGATCGGTTGAAGAAAGAGAGAACTCTTTCTCTAGTTTCCCATTCTGAACTAGTACTTCCGACAACGGTACCAAAGCAAAACCGAGCAACTGATCTTCAAGATAATTCTTCACCCTGCTAAGCATCCATATCTCACATTTGAGAGAAGAATCAACATCCCAAACATTGAGACGAAGATTGTCATTAAACACAGGGTTCCTTCCTCCTCCATTGATAGTCTTGGTAGATACAGTGTTCTCAAGATTACTTGTCAGGCAAATCTTAGCATAAACATCTTGCTTGTGGTATATGCAAATGTTCTGAATGTCTCTAGCCTGATGTATGTAAACGTCGAGCACTCCAACACATTCCTCGGCATTTGACATGATAGTTTCCTTTCCATTGACTTCAATGTCCTTAGAGGAAGGACCATTGCTTTGTGTTAAAACATCAGACTTGTGCTTCTCACCTTCACCCAAGATTGAGGTTCTGAAGGGTGACACAACAGATTGTGGAGAATCCATGATCAAATCACAGTAATTGGGAACCTGTCAAAGCACAGCAGCTACAAGAATGTCAAAAATTCACCAAGTTTTAAGTCAAATTTCAAAACTAAAACAAAACAACATGAGATTCTTTAGCTTAAATCCTGTGATACTAGCAAAACACAAAATTCACTAATCAAGAACTAAAAAAAAAAGCTTAAATAAACTTAACTAAAATCTAGAATTAAGCAGATCCAAAAATAGAAACAAACACCACTCTGCATATAAAGCAACATAGAAAGGAAAGAAAGAAGCTTGAATTTGAGTTTCTCCAAACCTTTGAGAAGCCAATTCAGAAATGAGAATCAAGGTCAGCAAAACACAAGTTGAACAACCAAAACCTAATAACCTCTCAAAATTGAAACTTTCAAGTGATATACTAAAATATACCTAGAATTGTCTAAGCTTAAAAACTAGCCAAAACAATCAAATGGGTAGTGAAAAATTTCATCAGATTCCAATAAAGCTACAAACTTTATTTTCTCTACACATAAAAAACACTTCCACAGAATCCAAGAGGAGGAAAAACAGGAAAAGCATAGACACAACAACCTATGCTACATGACAGAATTTCAACACAACCCCACTTTAAATTTCTCTTCAAATCACACAAAAAAGTACTAAAAAACAAACAATAATTCAAACTAGGAACCAAATCAATCAAAAATTTGAAAAAGAAAAGTAAATAAATCTATCTGCAAAGGTTGAAACATAAGATGATGTGGGTTTTTACCTGTCTTTGTGGATTGAAAGTCAAAAATGGAATCTTTGTTTGTGTGTGTGTGTGTGTGGCTCAAAAACAGAATCAAAGGATGTTTTGAGTGGGTTAAACCGAGGTAGTGTTTGAGAAAGAACCAAAAAAGTTGTGAAGTTGTTTAAAGGGAAAGGATGAAACTGATTGCTAAGAAAGATAAATTAATGAGTGTAGGGATCTGTGAGGAAATTACACATACAATAAAGTGCAACTTTGTGTATTTGTAGTGTAGTAGTATAATAGTATAATAATATAATATACTGTATACGGTAGGAACTATGATGGAAGAATAAAATTTATTTTATAGATATGGGAAACCAACCATAGCCTATTTTTGTAACAATGGGAGAAAGTGTTAGAAAATTACACCAATTATATGTGTGATTTGAAAAGTAGTTGATAAGATTGAAGTCAAATTGTATTTGACAAATATAATTGATCGAATTTATATTATTTTAGTAAGCATAGCTCAGTTTGTAAGTGTGTATTTGGTTATTCGATGATAAAAATTGATTTTGATAGAATTGATTTTGTAAAATTAATTCTGATCAAAATTGATTTTAAAATGGTTTATGTTTGGATATATTGCTGCAAAAGTGAGTTGAACAAAAAATTTGAATGTAAAAATCAATTATAGAATCAGAAGCTACGATTTATAGCTTCAAGTAGAATCAATTCTACTTTTGAGAAACCAAACAAGTGTGAATCAATTTTACACATGGAGAATCAATTTTAGCTATTTCAGAATTGAAACCAAACATAGTCTAAAAATATTGTATGTAATATAGAGGATCTATATTCGACTTTGTTATACTTATTTATTCACCTTTTTTTAACAATACTTATTTATTCATCTTAAATTGCGAAATTTTAGCCACTAATAAGAAATATTTACACAAGAAATAGAAGAATATACAAAAATAGGAAATTTGATCAATCATAAATTAGTTAATCATACATAAAAGAGAATGGTTATAATTATAACTTATAAGTGATAAATGTTGTCACATAAAATTATTCTCTTTATTTCATTAAAAAATCTTGCTAAACAACATTTTTCTTTTAGAATAGGTCTCACATAGAAAGGGGTGAGACTCGCATAGTTTTATACAATTAGATTGACAAAAAGAAATAAGTCTTAAAAAGAGTGTTGTTAGCACTCCTCTGAATTTTTACTTGGGAGGTAAATTTAAGCCATTTAATCTCTTTTTAAATGAAATGACAAACATTATTTCAAATTCACACACACGAATCTTAAGTTTCAGGTTTTAAATTTGTCCTTTCTAATAAATTTTGAGTTAATTTAATCTAAAATTTCTACCTAACACACTCTTAAGTTGTTCAAGTGTACGTATGCAAATCAGTTAGGCACGTGAACGATTTAAACAAAAATTTGACTAAAATGATTAACTTGAAAGTTTTTAAAAGTAAGGAACTAAATTGAAATATAAAATAAACACAAGGGACTAAATATGCAATTGAACCTTTATTTTATTACATAAAAAATTCAGTAAACAGCGCCCTAAGAGCACATGTTAGCAATTGCGGGTCTATGTGTATGATATTGGGGGCTCAAGCCCCACAAGGATAAACAAAAATTTATAGTAACTTATACTTGATCATTTTTTTATGTTTCAACTTCTCATTACTCCAATTTTTACTTCCTAATTTATTTTGCGTAGGTCATTCTACTCTTCAACCAAATTTTTTACACATTGTCTCCTTAATTTTATTCCCTCCTTAATTTCTATGTAGCTTCTCCTATGAAGAGAGCAATACTAAGAATTTCATATATATATATATATATATATATATATATATATAGCTAATGCTACGGTGGACCACCTTCACAAGTGGTCCACCGTGGAAAGTGATCTAACCGAATATAAATTTTACAAAATTTATTGGTAGATTGAAAGTTTATATCATATAGAGCATCCATAAAAAGTTTTAAAAAAATTGAAAATCATTTGATATTTTATTGGGATTTATCAAGATTTACAGTATTTAATAAACCGTTAATCTTGATGGATCTCAATAACATATCAAATGATTTTCAATTTTTCTAAAATTTTCTATAGATGATCTATATGATATATATATATATATATATATATATATATATATATATATATATATATATATATATATATAATATGGTAACCAAAAAATCAAACATCATCTAAAAATATTTTCATTGATTTAATTGTAGTATTTCTTGTAAGATGGGACTTGTGTCTACTTATAAATTCATTTTTAGGTGATCTCACGTCTAATGTGGGATGAACTCTTAACAGATACCATCACTCTCAACACTATTAATCTCAGTGGATAGCTTGCTTGATAATGAAAACCTGATAATAGATGGCTCAACGAAAATCTTGGAGCAAGCTTTGATATTAGCATAGAATTGAGAGTTTTACATAAAACTAATTTGAAAGGTGATGATTGTTTACATTTGTAAAATCATGTTCAAGTTATCTTATATTCCATGTGAGACTCTTAACACGCTCTTTTACACTCGACATGATTAAGCTTGGTGTGTGGATATAAATTGCAGGTGACCTAATACCGAAAACTTGATAGTAGTGGCCCAACAAATTTTAAAGAGACTCTGATACAATCTTAAAATTTTGAGTTAGGTCAAACTCAACTTATAAAATCAACTTATAAAGTGATGATTATCTTTATTTATGTGTGTAACATTTATATTTATGCACCAATGCAAATAATGTTGAGCGTGAAAGAATGTGTTAAGAATTCGTTCTACATCAAATATGCAATGAGTTGAATATGAGTTTATATAAAGAAAAACAATTTTTTTCTTACTAGTCATTTTTGTAGTTGAATTAGATCATACGAATATTTGTTTTTTGAGTTAAGATTTATGGACAAATTAATTATGAAAAATGGTAAACAATATTTTCGAGGGACTAGTTAAAGATATTAATATAGAAAACTTGTCTTAAAATGCGTGCATTCAACATTTTGAAAGTGTAAAAAGTAATCTTTCCAATATCATTTTTTTTAATTTTCTATTTTAGTATGTTTAACTGGTCTCCTGGGGCACCGTTTAGCATTAGCCATTAATTATAACTGTTTTTATATAAATATTAATTAAAACTAATAATAATGAGAAGAAAGGGAGGGAGGTAGAGACACGCCGAATCACGCCATGACCCAAATGACAAAGAGACCAATCAGAATGCATTTGAGTGGATTTTTGTAAGTGGGGTATGCTGTATGTGCTTTTTCTCCACATGATATCACTTTTCTTTCCATTCAGATTGACAATAACATATGCCAAAAGAATGTATATTCAAGACTGCATTGCAGTTCTGTATGCTTCTACATTTTAAGCCTGCCAATTTAAAAAATGTTATACAGTATAAAGTATGTATTTATATGGAGATAATATAAAATAATGAAAAAAATAGGTTTTATACTAATATATATGCTTATATAGATATAGATATGAAAAAATAACACTATTCCAAAGCCTACATTATGTTTAGGCGTGATCATCAAGGAAATGTGAGTTGGGGTCTTGTGATTTCCAAGCACAACAAGGAGTAGCAGTTTTTGCCTCAACAAAAATAATAGAAACGGCAGCAGGTCCGGTTCTGGCAGGATCAAATTGCCGCGCGACGAAGCAATATACTCCTTTCGATCACATTTTTTAAGTAAATTTGACTTTTTTGGTATATTGAAAAATGAATGTATGTGCATATAATATATTATAGACCACATACATCCTTTTTTCAATATATCAAAAGAGTTAAATTTGCTTATAAATGTGATCAGGGGGAGTATTAGAATCTTTGTTGAACAGAGTAGATGTGCCGTTAATAAAGAATTTATAAGTAATCTCTTGACCAAAAAAAAATTATAAGTAATCATTAATAATCATACGGACAATGGTAAATAATCTTAGTGTATTTGTTCTGAGAACTGTTTTTTTATAAAAATTTATTTCCAAGTTTCGGAGAAGGGAAAATTATTCTCTCCCCATAGGTCAATTTTGGGTCGAACTGGACAAACAATATTAGTGTGTTTGCTATTCTAAGACCTTTTTATCTTGTGCGATTGTGTGGATTTGCTTTACACATAGGTTCTAGATTTGTTCTTGGTTGGCTTTATTTTTGCTTAACAGGTTGATTATTTTGGTTGTCATTGTAATTTGTTTATATTCCTTGTTTGAATTTGCAACAAGAGTGTTTGAATTTAGTTCACCCGATCTTTTGTAGGAAAAAAAAAATAAGGATTAAGTAAGTTTTTTATCCTTAAGAATATAGTAAATTCTGATTTTAATCGGTTCCAAAAAGTTAAAATGAGATGTTTTCGTTCTTAAAAAAAATTTCCTTTTCATTTTTGGTATATGCTGCCTTGTTTATGTTCATAATAATGTCAAAATCATAATCCGTTTATGTTCAAAATGTGCCAATTTTATGTGGATTTATTATGTCAATTCCCATTTTTATTTTTAGAGATTAAAATTAAAAATGACAAAAAAAACTTAGTTAACACAAAATAAATGAATAAATTTTTTTTTTGACACAAACCAATTCATATTATTTCATTCATCAAAGTAGTGGTGATACAAGATGGACTATAATCAAAAGTCCGAGAACAAGCGTACGATTTTGACGCTCTTGCTAACGAATGACCAACAAAATTTGCTTGTCTCTTTACAAAACTTATCTCAAAGTTTGGATGATTGTGTAACAAATGTTTACATGAATTTATAATGCAGCCAAATTCTGAATTGTTGATAGACGTATCAGTAATGGCGTTTACTACTAGCAGACAATCTAGCTCTATAACCACTCTTGATAAATCCAGTTCAACAAGCCATGTGATGGCTTCTCTTAAAGCCCAAGCCTCTGCTTCCTTGATCATCGCGGATGCACATTCCCACTCCAAATTTGTGTCGATCTTTAAACAATGCCGCATCAATGTTGCACTTTAGTTCACCTACCATCGGAGGTTGCCATTGAATTCTGTTTATGTTGTTACTGTCACGTTCTAGCCCTCCCTGTTGTTGCACTCGACGCCATTCTTGTAGCTGCTCTCTTGCCATTTGAATTGATACACATGCTGGTAGCTGTATTGCTTCCCATACTTTATCATTTCTGCGTTTCCATAAGCACCAGAGTAGCATCATAAAGTCGCATTTTCGCATTTCATCTAATGTTGCTGCCACACCTCTGTCGCCTGATTGCAGCTCACAAACAAGTGCCATTCATTTTCGTATGTAGACGCGCAGTGTGGACACAGATCCGTACATCTTACTCCACTCGTTTGGAGTCGATCCTTTGTAGGCAAGCACCCTCTAACGATCCTCCACAGAATAAATTATTAATTTGGTTCTAACTTTGTAAAACACTCCCAATTAAGTCTATTACTTTGTGATTATTCCAAAGAAATCCACCACTTTATTAACATTTCAAGTTAGTCGATATTTTTAGCCAATTGCTATCAATTAAGGTTTTATATTTAAATAATTTAATAAAAATTTGGTCTCTAACTTTATCCGTTTACTGCAATATCAATTTAGTTAATTTAATCTCTAATCTAACATATTTTCGGAATCACTAATAAACTTCAACAGAGTTATAGTTTTTATTAGAATACTAGTAATTAAAAAAAAAAAACAATATAATGGCAAATCTTTTTAAAACTTTGTATTTGGTTTTTTTTTTGTAATAGGTTTTTTGTCCATATATTTTTGCGAAGTTTTAGTTTTAGTCCATATATCTTGTTTTGTTGCAAATAAGTTCCTGAATGTACAAAAAAAATTTGATTTTAGTCCTTAAAGTTTGCACGAAAACTGCAGATTTTTCTGCGGATTTTGATTTTAGGGACTAAAACAAAAAAACTTTATACATTCAGGAACTTATTTGCAACAAAACAAAATACAAGGACTAAAACCCAAAATTCGGAAACATTTAGGAACCAAAAGATCTACTATTAAGTTTTTTTTTCTTCACATAAACGAAATGACAATGCAGTTATAAATTTACACACAATTGAGTAAGCTGGAGCTCGGGTCCCAATTATGACTCCGACCTAATAATTTTAATAATTTTTGCAAGTTAATCTAATATTTTTGGACTACAGTAAAATAGAAGTTCTTTATTACTCCCTCCATTCCTAAATATAAGAAAAAGTTTGCTTTTTAGATTTATTGGGATTTTAATGTATCTAATCTATAATATAATCAAAATACATTAAAAACTCAATGAATCTAAAAAACAAATTTTTTCTTATATTAAGAAATAGAGGAAGTATAGAGTAATAAATAAAAAATTGGATAGATTCTGTACGAGAAATGGAATGCCAAAGTCTAAGCTTTGCCGACCTCAACGGCTAGTTGTTTGAATCCCTACGCTGTCCCCACTCCCCATTATTGCTCTCTCTATCATTCATGGAGCATTTTACTTTTCATTTGTATTTATTTATCTTTATTGTTATTAATTTATTTGCAGTGACAATTTTGAATTAATAAAATTATCTAAAAGCACCCATATGAAAATAAAATATTCATTTTTTTTAATCAAGAAAACTTATATTAATTCAAAAACAAGTATGTATAAAGTGATCACAAATGATCCAACCATTTAAACAGGACAAACAAAAACAAAGAGAAGCCTAAGCTAGATAAGTAAATGAACAATGTGCTCCTTAAGCTTTCTCCAACCTCTATACACTATAGTATTGGTAATCTCTTCATCTATTTTCATAAATAAATAAAAAATCTCTTCATCTATTTTTGTTTATATACAGTATTTTGTTGCCAAATCACACATTATTCCTATGCCAAATCACTCTTTACCTTTACTAAGTCTCGTGATTCATCTTAATTCATCATTCTATTCCAAAGGGACATGATCTAATAGTTCCCTCCCGATTAATAATTCCCTCCCGATTACAAAAACAACACTTTAAGTCAACTGTAACACCAAATTTGTGAAATCTATCTTTAGTTGCCAATCTGCAATGACAAGCAAGCCAGAAAATGAACAAAGCTATAGGCCGAGTCATATTTTGATATAGAGTTTGTCTCCACACTACCACATGGTACTCCACCTTCAAAATTTGATAAACCTTCTTAGTGATAGCTTTCTCCTTCATGTTATGCCATTTTGGAACTTGTTGGAGTGAATCCCTTTGTTTAAGGATAGTCTTAAGAATCCAAGAACATGTCTACTTCACAGACATATTCATTAGTTGGTCCTGCTTAATATAATAGCTATGAATCCAACGAATCCACAAGCTATCAGCCTTATTATTGATGTTCCACAGTAACTTAGTCAAGTTAGTCTGATTTCATTCATCAAGAGAGATCAAGTTTAGGCCATCTTTGGCTTTAGGAGCACAAATATGTTCCCAGTCAACAGGAGACTTCCTAGTGATAACAGCCCCACCAGACTATAAAAAAGAATGACAAATAACATTATTTTTTTGAATTACCTTTTTTGGAAGCGGCAAGCATTGCATCCAATAGTTGACCACGACAAAAGTCACACTAGTAATCAGATGCAGTCTGCCAGCATGGCTCAAAAGCTTGGCACCCCAACTATGAATACGCTCCACAATACGATCTACCAAGGGCATGTAATGGTGGATAGAAATCTTCTTAGTAATGAGGGGATATTCCAAGGTACCTAAAAGGTAGCGATCCTTCAGCAAAGGAGGTAATCTTTCTAACACTATCCTTGATGTTGTCCTCCATTTCTCAGTAGAAAATTTTACATTTAGAAGGATTAACATGAAGACCAGTTAATTAACACAAAGAGTAAATGAGAGATGGGTCTTCCTGCCGAAGGCTCCGTCTAACTTTCATAAAGTCTGTATACATTGTCAATATTTTATGTTCAAATAATACAACTCTAAAAAAAAAAAATAGACAACTAAATTTTACATATTTATAGAAAAATTAATTTGTAAGCACTTTTACTATTCAGAAATTGCAATGCATAATTTTTGTAGTGTTTTGTTGAAAATATCGGTTTGAAATCATCTGACATGGCTGAGTTTTGTGGTACTATGAGTCTATGAGAGCTATTGAAATAACTGATAACAAAAATTGAAAGGATACTCATTCAACTTTAGTGGTTATGGCTTCCAAATCATCTGCCCTAATGCCTTCAGACTTAAGTAATATATGACTGAATTGTACTATGCTTATTAAAAATATGAATTTTGTGGTACTAGAGATTATCTTATCTTATCTTATCTTATCTTATTATAATATAAGTAAGGTTTTGCATTTTTTAAAACCCTAATTAAGCAATCACTTAACCTAATTTTTCCCTCCTAATCTCTCTATTAATGACCCCCCAACCAGATATTAATCACTATGGCCCGCACTTATTAATTCCTTTTTTAATTTGGATTTTTTTTTTATAATTCCTCAATTTGAATTGGCCTTCATTATGCATTGAAAATAACACATCCTTAAATGCTCACATAAAAAATAGCACAATATAATATTATGTCTAAAAATATTGCATCTCTCTATTGTCTCTCTATTATTATTATACGCAGTTTCTGATTCTTTCATCCACTTTTCTCTTCTCGTCCTCACTCACTCACTAAACTTTTTAAATTTTTCTCTATGTTTTTGTATATACAATTTCCTCTCTTTGCTATGCTATTTTATTGTGATTTTAAAGTTTATAAATGATTTATTTTGAAATAAGGTTTTGCACTTTTTAAAACCCTAATTAAGCAATCACTTAACCTAATTTTTCCCTCATAATCTCTCTATTAATGACCACCCAATCACATATTAATCACTATGGCCCGCACTTATTAATTCCTTTTTTAATTTGATTTTTTTTTTTATAATTCCTCAATTTGAATTGGCCTTCATTATGCATTGAAAATAACACATCCTTAAATTCTCACATAAAAAATAGCACAATAGAATATTATGTCTAAAAACATTGCATCTCTCTATTGTCTCTCTATTATTATACGCAATTTCTGATTCTTTCATCCAGTTTTCTCTTCTCGTCCTCACTCACTCACTCACTAAAATTTTTAAATTTTTCTCTATGTTGTTGTATATACAATTTCCTCTCTTTGCTATGCTATTTTATTGTGATTTTAAAGTTTATAAATGATTTATTTTGAAATTTTTTTAAATCATATATTTATTACTCTGCAACATCCGTGCAACGCACGGGTTAGAGTCTAGCTACTTAAATATTGTATTCCATCCGGTCACATTTAAAATTAAAAAAACACTTTAAATTTTGACCACTATTATAAACAAAAGTTACCTATTTTTAAACTATTTAATACTGTTATTTTTAATATATTCTTACTTTTCAAAAAGGTGCATGTGTTTTTAAAAAAAAAAAGATTTATTTCTAGTAAATTTATTCATGTTCTATATCAAATCAAAAAAATTAATTACATTTAACTAAATTTCTTACGTAAGTATTTTTTTGTCTATAAATGAGGGAGTATTTGTAAAAACTACTACTAGTAATTTATTTGAAGGAACAAAAACATTATTAAACTTTGCTAAAAAAAACATTATTAAACTTTGCTAAAAAAGAACAAATTTGGAATTTCAAATAAAACGTTCACAACATAACGTTCATCTCAATTCTCACATCACTAGCTGCAGAAACACTTTTCATCTTCTTCTTCCCTCTCTTTCCAACATTTGAATCTAAATCTCTCTAACCATCAACACAAAGCAAAACAACATGAAAAACAACAACACAGAAAATGGTTTCTTCGGAACATTCTCTTCCACTTCAATCAAAAACCTTCTTCCTATTTCATCCTTCCGCAAAACCATTTCTTCAAATCCAAAATCCAATCTTGAAAACATTCCCCCAATCAATTCAAACATACTCAAAATTCAACCAAACCCTAAAACCCCATTTTCTCATAATAACCCACATGTTAAGGCAAGTTCAAATTTTTTGTTTCTAATTTAGTTTTATTTCAATTTTCAATGTTCAATTTTTACTGATCTGTGTTGTTTTTGAAACAGGTTGTGGTGAGAATTAGACCTAAAGAGGGAGATTGTGTAATTAACAAGGTTTCTTCTGATGCTTTGTGTGTTGGGGATACACAGTTCAATTTTGATCAAGTTTTTTATGCTGATTCCAATCAGGTAGTAGTTAGAGAACTTAGCTTAGATTTAATGTGTGTATAATTGTGCTTTAGATCTTCAATGATTTTACATGATTTTGTATGGTTGTTAAATTGAGATTCAAATTTGTTAATTTTGAATTGCGAATCGAATCTTATTATGAATTGTAAGTTACATTACTATTAAAAATGTCATTTTTTTGGTAAAAGTAATCTATATCATTAAAATGAATTGGGATTCAGTGTAGTTCAAGATTTGTCTTAAAACAAATGAAGAAAATAGTAGTTGGCTACACTATGTTGTGATTAATCATAGTGAATCAGATTCGATACAAAATAAAATTCATGTCCAAAATAGACACAACATAGGGATTGGTATCAGTGAGGTTCAATTTTGTATCGATGACTTACATGTATCGTAAGATATTGATAACCATGGTAAATGGTAATTTGTTGAATTTGCTGTTAAAATGAGGAATAAGTAATTTGACTTATTTGGTTTATTTTTGTTGCTTCATATGCATATAAGAGATTATGATAGAAAATTATGATGTCGTTTGATCTATGAAACATATTAACCGATTCACATAGTGAGATAAGACTTGATTTTTGTCGCTATGTATGCATGAAAGAAGATTAACCATTAATGTGATTTATTATTGGCTGTTGTTTGTTCAGGAAGATGTTTTTCAGTCAGTTGGTGTTCCCTTGGTCCGAAATGCTTTAGCTGGTTACAATACTTCAATTCTGTCATATGGCCAGGTACATTTGATGCATTGCTTTGATGTATTTTGGAAATTTCTAGTGAACAAATGTGTAGCATTTTTTATTTTTTATGAAATATTAAGGTTAATGGTTATCTCCCCCTCCACTTGTATCATACTTTTTTGCTAGTCTGGAAGCGGAAAGACTTATACAATGTGGGGTCCGCCGAGTGCCATGGCTGAGGATCCTTCGCGTAATAGTCACGAGGGAATTGCTCCTCGGATCTTCCAATTGTTATTCTCTGAGCTTGAAAGAGTATGCAGTACTTCCTACACTAATTGTTAATTTTAGTAAATTTATTTATGCATTATAGTTTTTTGAATTTTGACTAATTGAGTTTGAATTGCTAAATTAGGAGAGACTTGTGTCTGACCAGAAACAGTTTACATATAAATGCCGTTGTTCTTTTCTTGAGGTAAGTTTGAACTTGAATTTCATTATAAAGCTTCCCTTCCGATTTAGCAGCGAGCTTTTCCCTTAGAGTTGCTAATGCATTTTTCTGCTCTTTCTTTTTCCTTTTTTTTGTAACAGATATATAACGATGAAATTGGGAATTTACTCAATCCAAAACAGCGGAACCTTGAGGTAGGCATATATTGCCATTTTTTTGTGGTACAATTTTATAACATCACATTATATTATTCTCTCCGGTTTTAAGGGCTGCATGCTAATTATAAATACGGCTTGGTTCACATTATATTGCAGGTGAAGGATGACCCCAAAAATGGACTATATGTTGAGAATCTGATTGAGGAATATGTCACATGCTATGATGACGTGGCTCAACTTCTGATTAAGGTAGAGAAGAATCCAAGCATTTACTGTTGAAAGTCAACTTCTCTGTGCTACTTATAATAAGCTGAATACTTGTTTATGTTAGCTGATGTATTTGTCAAGCAATTGTTTGCATTTGCCTTCGTATGTTTTCTTTAATTTATTTGTTCAAATCTTGATCAGCTATATTGATTCATGCTGCAGGGACTTTCAAGCAGAAAAATCGGAGCAACAAGCTTAAATTTCAATAGCTCTAGATCACATATCATTTTCACTTTTGTCATTGAATCTTTGTGTCAGGTAATGCCATATTTTATAACAATTCTAGCATTGGTGTGAGGAAACTATTGTTATGACGCTAAATATGATTTTCATCAACTGATGCTTCACAGGGGACCGCAAAGGGTTTCAGTAGTTTAAAAGCTAGCAGAATCAGCCTTATTGATCTAGCCGGATTGGATGGGGATAGTGTTGACGATGGAAGAAGACATGTACAGAAATCATTATCTCAGCTTGGGTAAGATGCCACGACTAAATGACTTCTTAGTTTGTATTTATATATCTTCTACTACAAACTATTTCAATAGGTTGAAACATAAAAGTAATGCATTATCTTATTTTACTATGTCAAACTGTTACTTGGCTAGTCATATATTAGTATCTTTTTATTCTCCTTTGAAATTGAAGAGCAGTGTCCTGCTACCTGTGAATTAGTTGCTTATATAACTACTCACTAATTAATAACCAAGTACATGACCATGATTTTTTTTCTATTTGTAATGAGTGTTATATTTCATTGGTGTAGGCATTTAGTGGATGCTCTTGCTGACAAATCCCTATCTGGAGAAAATGAAGAAACTCCACAAAGAAACTCTTGTTTAACTCAATTGCTACAAGAATCACTTGGTGGAAATGCCAAACTCTCAGCAATATGTTCCATCTCCCCTGATAACAAGTACTACCTTTGTCCCTTTTTTTAAGTACCTTTGGCATTTTTCGCATATATTAAGAAAAGTTAGTAGTGTAATTAATGTGTATATTTTGTGTATTAGTGTTTCTAAATTACGAAATTGCCCTTTGTGATATGTGTTAAATTCTGTCTTACCATATTCCAAGACAAATTACTAAATTGCCATTCTATTAGAGACAAAGGTAGTATTTACCTAGATCAAAGAGCATAATTTGTTTGTCTATGGAGTAATAGGAAAGTGTTGAGTTCTAGTGATAAAGATTCAACTTTTTGATTCTAGGAACATTGATGAAACACTCTGCACACTTAGATTTGGGGAGAAAGTAAGATCCATCAGAAACAATCCAATTATTAATGTAATAAAGGAGGCCGACGATTTGAGTGGTAAAATCCGACACTTGAAGGTAAACTCCTGAACTTTTACTTGAAATAGATTTAGAAGGATTAGACGATCACTGATGCAAGTCTTTGTGTTTTCTTTGGTTCAGGAAGAACTTATTAGAGTAAAGGCTGGTGATGCTGATAGCTCAGTTGGGGGTAACAACGGATGCTTCCAAGGACAAAATGTGCGGGAAAGCCTTAATCAGTTGAGAGTCAACTTAAACCGTTCTCTACTCCTATCTAACTTGGATAATAATACCGATAAAACTGTAAATGTCGGCGAGGATGACATAAGGCAATTACGCCAGCAAATTGATGAATATAGTTCATGTGAAGGAAATCCAAAATATATTTCTGTCAGTGAAGATCATGCCCAGTTTGATTCTTTTGATGAAAATTATGATGCAGACACAACCATTGGTGAAGAAAATTCTGTTGGTGATAGCATTTCAGTCATTTCATGCAGCAAATCTCCAATACTTAACGGACCAGAGTTGTCTGAGTCTCCAAAATTCAGCAAGAACCAAAGGAAAAGCGTGGCTTTTTCATCGAGTTATCTAGGAAGTAGGAACAATGTTTCAGATAATTCAACTTTCGGGAATGACCTTTCAGGAAAATCATTTAAACAGGGTGAGCATGTGCGACCTTCATTAAAGTCAGGCAAAGCTGAGTCTTTGGCAGAAAGTCTGCAGAGGGGATTACAGATAATTGATTATCACCAACAGAACTCAGCATTGAACAAATCTTCAAGTTCCTTCTCCTTTGGCCGTTTAACTTTGACACCATGTCCAGAAATCAACAAGGTTGAACCTTATGATCAAACAATACAACAAAACATTTCTAGTGATGAAGTAACTTCCTCATTCCTCTGTGCATCTTGCCGCACAGATTTAACAGATAAAGTTCCAAAGGTATGTTTCTACTTAATCTCTACAAATTGTCTCTTTTAAAACCTACAAGTATTTTTTTATTGACTTTATTTCTCCTTTTTTTCTCTCTAAAAGCATTTGGAAAATGTATTGGAAACAAGCAAGATGAGAGAGAAGGAGCTTGAGAATGTTTGTAAGGAGCAAGCAGCAAGAATTGAGCAACTAAATCAATTGGTATTTAAATTCAGCCTTCCTGAATTATGTTTGTGATTGATTTTTACATTTACTGACAATGTGGATTTGTCTCCAGGTGGAGAAATTGAAAGGAGAGAGTAATCTGAACTCCGTCTCAGGCACTTCCTCAAATGGCGATACACCATATAGTATAGAGGAAAAATGTGAAATTAAAGAAGTCCAAGAAGAGTTACCTCAGAGAGACATCTTTTCTGATTCTACTGAGAAGGAGTCACTTCTCTTGGAAATTCAGAGTCTAAGGAGAAAGCTCCAATTACATAATGATGGACCAGTCAAAATGTCTACAGACAAACTTCGATCTTCTTTGATGTCTAGATCCATGCAACTGCAAAAAAGTGGTGTATTTTCTCGTGATAGTAATAATGAGGATCTGGAAAATGAAAGACAGAGATGGACAGAAATGGAAAGTGATTGGATTTGTCTTACTGATGAACTTAGAGCTGACCTTGAGTCATACCGCCAGCATGCAGAGAAGTTGGAAACTGAATTGGATTCAGAGAAGAAAGGCACAGAAGAGATGGATGATGCACTAAAAAGAGCTGTTAAC
Organism: Trifolium fragiferum; assembly: GCA_954870985.1. Classification (NCBI taxonomy): domain Eukaryota; kingdom Viridiplantae; phylum Streptophyta; class Magnoliopsida; order Fabales; family Fabaceae; genus Trifolium; species Trifolium fragiferum. The sequence goes on from OX940794.1 coordinate 10,164,339, forward strand.
GGTCATGCTAGAATGATAGAACACTATACTGATCTCCAAGAAAAATACGACAACTTGGCTTCTAAGCATGATGCTATGATGGAAGGGATAGCAGAGGTGAAGAAGGCAGTGGCAAAAGCCTCGAGAAAAGGCAAAGCACGCTTTGCAAAATCTCTTTCTGCTGAGCTTTCTGCCTTGAGGTTGGAGAGGGAAAGGGAGGCAAAGTTATTGAAAAAGGAGAACCAATGTTTGAAAATTCAACTTCGAGACACTGCTGAGGCTGTTCAGGCTGCTGGGGAACTACTTGTTAGACTAAGAGAAGCTGAACAAGCAGCATCTGTTGCAGAGGTAAATTTTATCATACAAAGAGGAACTTCAATCAACGCATCACAGTATGCGCATGTTAATTTTGATTCATTATATTGTTGAAAGCATATTCGATTGAGAATATTCAGTAAATATTCTATTGCATGTTTCTGATTCATTTTTTGATTATTACATTTCTTATGTTATACAGGAAAACTTTGCAAATGTGCGACGAGATTATGGAGAGTTAAAAATGGAAGTGGAGAAGCTGAATAGAAAACACAAGACAGAGATTAATACCATGAAGCAGTACCTTACAGAGAGCAAATTGCCAGAGTCTGCATTGAAGCCACTGTATCAAGAGAATTCTGATACAATACACAATGATACAACTTCTTCCTATGCTTATGATGATCAAGCATGGAGAGCAGAATTCGGAGCTATATATCAGGACCATTACTAATTCAAGTTGTTAGTATGATTAACAAATGATCAGTTTGACATCAGATATTGTTCATAAGATCGTACTACAACCACCAGTTTGTCTGGAAGTCGATCCTGCTTGGATCAAAAGGAACCCATAAAAGCAATTTTTAAGCTGTGATCTATCAATCAGCACTTGCATTCTTTGTGTGTTGTATACTCATACTATAATAGGTAATATAGTAGTATCATTGAATTCTTTTTACCACCTTGAATTTTCTTGTGTAACTAAAGCTTTCTTATTAGAAATGCTATAACTACAAAGATGTGAACAAAAAGGTCTGATTTTCTTCTGATTCAGTTAGTAAGCAGTGATTACAAATCCTATAATGCATCTAATCCAATTTAGTAATTACTAGAGTTGAACATATCATATCTAATCATATGCAATTCGTCCTTCTACTATCTTGTCTTCTCCCCATTGTCTTTGATGCAATCATGAAGTTCTATGTTATACGCCTTGTCTAAGTGAAAGCATTATATAAGCAACTACTTGTAGTGTTTGTAGGGAAGCTATGTCTCCAATGCCATCATGAACAATATCTCAAGCCTCTCAAGTTCTGTAATCAGGTTGAGTCCACCATGATATGCTTCGACTTCGTGTAGTGTTTGTAGGGAAGCTATGTCTCCAATGCCATCATTCCTTTGAATTCCATATCCAACACCTTTAGATATATCATAAGCTAGAAGGTGTCTTAACTTCGTAAGCTCACTAATCTCTTTTGGTATCTCACACCCCAAAGTTCGCCTTAAGTCTAAGGTCTCTAGGTTGTGAAGCTTACAAATGGATCCAGGAAGATTCCTTACTTTTGTATTTCTAAAGCTTAAATATCTCAAATGAAATAAATCCCCTAAATTTTTTGGAACATAATGATGAAGTGCAACATCTTCAAAATCAAGTACTTTCAATAATTTGTACTTCGAAGGGATACTTGTCACAAAGGAATCTGGTAACTCTTCATTTCGGAAAATATGAATAGACCGAATATTTGAGCATTCAACATTCATTGACCGTGAACTGATTGGTCATCATTTTCTCGAGCAAAGTGGCAAAAACATAGATCCTGAATTTTATCAAGGATCATTTGTCGTATTAAATCATGAACACGGCAACTTCTAGTCTTTCCATTACTTGCAAAAGAAGATACATGAACCAAACTTCTTTGGACCAACTCTGCTAAATATTGTTCCACAACTTCTTCCACTGTTTTTCCTGGTTCCTCTTTGACAAATCCCTCAGCTACCCATTTTTAATTAGTCTTGTGGTGTTAACTTCATAGTCCTCAGGATATATTCCAAAGTATAAGAAGCATTGTTTGAGGGTGTAAGGTAAATCATGAAAACTAAAGCCTAAAATCTTTTGTTACAACATTTAAACTGGGATTGTTGTCCAAGCCTGAACTTAAATTTTCACTAAAACATTCCCATTCAAGTGAATCTCTTTCTTTGGTAGATAAATGACCACATATAGCTACAATTGCTAGCGGCAAACCCTCACACTTTTTAACAATTTCAGAAGCTACAATTCTTTATACTTTTATTATTGAAAATGGTGATATGTTGTCCACATTTTTTGATTCCTTTGTTACTTATGAGTTTTGTTTGATTGTAAGTTGTAACTAATTTACATTCATCTCCACCATTCCAAGATATATATTGAGGCCTAAGATGAATTTTAAGATTTGTTAAAGTCATAATATAGTATTTTAGTTAACTTATTGTATTTTTGTTTATATTATATTATTTTTGACTTAAAATGTAAAATCGATGATTTAATTATTGAAGTAGTTTTCTTCAACATTTATTTTTCAATCAATAATTTTAGTTTAAAACATAATAGAATACAGAATGACACCTTCTGGTTAAGTAATTCCTTTTAAAGCATGAAATTACTGCCTTGGTCGTCATGCCATTGGGCCGCTAATATTGTTGTGCTTGTCAGGACTATGAAGTTTGAACTAAGAAGTGTCAATGTGAGCACACGCACGCGCACACACTTTCACCACTATTCATATAACGCTTTATAGATAACTCATTTCCTTTAACCACTATTCATATTACAGTATGTGAGAATCTGAAGTTTTTATGCAATTAACACTTGCTACTATTACACATACAGTTCAAGCTTTGTTGAGAAAGACAATAATTATCATAAGGATAAATCATGTGTGCTATGCAATTTAGTTTCATTCTTTTGACTTGTGTCACTGGAAGAAGTGCGGTAGAAATCTTCCAGGTAAGCCAAAGCTTCTGAGTTGTTGTTACAAACCTTCCACAGTGATGCAACCTCTCCTTTAGAGACAGTTCCCCAATCCTCACAAACATCTAAAAACTCGAGCAGTTTTGAATAAAACGAATCGTAGTTCATCAACAGGAAGGGAACAGGATGCTTTGATCCGATCCGTTCTAGCTGAATTAATGCCAGCATCTCGAACACCTCATCTAGAGTACCAATCCCACCAGGAAGGGAAACAACAGCAGTTTTATCGAATGGATTGTTCCTCACTACAGCGTCGACCAACCCGTGCTTCCTTGCAGAGAAAAACCTGAACTTCAACACAGTGTAAACAGTCAACTTTATTTTGAATCTCCAATTTGAATGTAATAACAATATGACCGTGGGTTGTACACAGGTTGGGTCGGGTTTGACGAAAAAACATGCGAAACCATAAAGCAAAGGTGGTGGATCACCTGCAGGTAAGGTAATTTTCTGATGGTAAGTAAGGATGAAAGTTGGAGGCTGTCCATTCCCCAGCTTCTTTTCCAATCTTGAATCCACCAACCGGTTTCCCTGCCAGCAGAGCACCTTGAGTAACAGCGTCCATTAGTCCTGGTCCAGCTCCTGACCAAGTAGTGCAGTCCAAAAGATTTGCTATCTGCGAAGAAACATAAGCATATCTTCTGAAAAAGAACATTTTCTCTGTCTCAATTGTTTGTTTGTGAAAAGCATTATTGGTGAACAAAAGAATGAGAATTTGTATAATATCATAAGCAAGTAACCAAGAAAAGATGCAGAAAGTTATTGTTTGAATTTACTTGCCTCAGTAGCCAATACTTGTGCTTGTACATAATGTGAATGGCTCGAGCCCATCCTAGAAGAACCTAGATACACAACTCCTCTACCTAATCTGTTTATGAGTTCATAACATTGATTGATCTCTTCTTTAACCTGTAATATTAAAAAAAACTGAGAACTACAGAAAATTATTCGTATATAGTAATTAGATGCAATCATGCAAAGGAATTCGTTTGATGGAACTCTCCACACAAAGTGTTTTTCTAGAGAACTATGCTGTAGGGTCAGTTACGAGCAAAGTTTTGAGCTATTATTTCCTTTTCGCTTCTTACTCAGAGATATATGAAGCAGTAAGGGTTGCACTTGCTTGATTAAGCAAGGAATATGTCGCCCTAAGTCCAAATTAGTCTTGTCAAATAGTGGTCATGGCGGATTGCGGTGGCAGATTTTTTGACAACCACCATGGCCAGTTTGTGAAGGATGGCGACACCATGGTGTTTACAGCGGTTTAAAATGGTATATTTTTGGCTCTTTGCCATGGTCTGTTGTCCGCAATAGATAACAGTAGTTAAAACTAGATACAATACACTCTAGGTCCTGTAACGTTACCATTGTAAATTGCACCTTACATTGGTGAACCTCACTTCCCTTAATGTGGTTTATCCATGACATTTATAATCATCAATACCAACAAGTGGAATGAAAAAAAAAGCACAACATGAAAATGAAGAAAAATGTCAGATTCAGTAGACTTCATAGCAGAAAATTAGATAGCTGCATAAGTAATCAGAGGATCTAATAGGTATTTCACACCATACTAAAAAAGTTATATATGTTTCACGACTAATCAAAAGGAGCCTTTCTATAAATGTGTGTCTTAGGTTACTGAATGCAAATATTTTTAGTAGAGATCAGTACCAATATAGAAAATTATAATCAAGTTTTCAAGAAATAGAATGAAGATGTGTATTAATATTCACGTTTTGTCATAATAAAGTATCAAGGTATGAATACCGTATTTTAAAAAATTAGGTCCAAGATAAGGCAGAAGAAAAATGCTAAAGTGTCATCGCTAATTTAATCATTGCATTAAAAAACACCAACTATTATCATTTCTAGCTTCATAGGTTTTGATTGCAACTACTTTCCTAACAGCTTCAGGTCATTTGCACAACCTTTGCATTCCCAAAATTCACACACTATTGCGTTTCAGTCTCCCTATTCAAAAACTTACATATGCACACCAATAAAAAGAAATTATATGCACTGCAAAGGTAGTAAATTTCAATCAACTAACTAAAATACTCTCCAGTTTCAAGATTATTCATTTCTAACAGCCCATCATTGTAAAACTGGAACGTCAACCATGAACAACAACATTGCCTTTTCCCACTAGGTTCTTAGGCTCTTCCATAAACAATATATACAAAACACACTTTTTTTTTGGCTTTCACCACCAGTTTAATCTAGTTCGGGGGTCAATTATGGCATCAAGTGGTTCCAGCCCCCTCCCAATCGTAGTTGCGAGGAATCAAACTGTGGTCCTCCCTACCAAGTTCAGCGCCAATCACCACTGAACCAACTAACGACGTATACAAAACGCACTTAGTAAATAGTACACACACTTATCAAGTGGCATACATATTCTGTGCAATATTTTTAATAGCCATTGTGGCAATGTTTGTGTTCCCGCTGTGTTCCCCATATACAGCCTCATAGCTGTGTTATGGTTTCAGAGACATAAAAAACCATTAAATTGTATCCATTGCAGCTGCAAAACTATTTAAAACCCTAATCAAATGCAGTAAAACAGAATATAGCTAACAGTTTAGTTTACAAAGAGATGAGTTTCCAAACCAAGTGATTGAACTCAACTATCTTAATTCCCATCAAACATAAGCAAAAGATTCAATCTTTTTAACTGTAAATGGTAAGTGGGGTTTGTTAGTTACCTGATTTGGACTCTTCCTCTCATCCAATTCAACTAATTCTTGTTTGCTTACAAAAATTGGTTTATTATTATGGTTTGAGAGGTTGAAACAAACGCTGTTCTTGTGCTTGCAGCTGATTAATCTACTCGTTTGATGATGAGTCACTCTGAGCATACAATCTGAACCAAACCAAATTGCTGACGAGATTCCCATCATTGAGTTCAGATTCTAAGTACAGTGAGTGAGTAATACGAGGTTTGTGTCTTCTGGAAACACAAACAACATAAGAAAACTTTTGTTACTTAGACAACCCTTTATTATTTTTTTTTTTTGACTAAACAGACAACCCTTTATTATTTGTTACACCCTATAATACAAATTAAAAAAAGAAAATTAATTTTCGAAATGCCCATTGTTTCTCTCTCATTTATTTTTACTTTACTTATTACAAACACAAATTTGTCCGGTAATCTATACTATCATAAAGAAGGAAAACATATTATCCTAGTAATTAATAGTAGTTAACTAGTCGCTGGCCCGTGCGATGCACGGGTTCGGCGGAACGACATATTAACGCCAATTATGGTCGCTGCTTGAAATTAGGAATATGATATAAAGACCGGATAGAAAACACTATTGTATGATGCAAAATAAGTAATTCATTTTGCCAAATGATAAACTTATATAGAAGCCATAATTCATCACAAACCCGAAAGTATCAACTTAGATTAAAGAAATACAAAGATAGGAGTTGAAAGCACTTGAACAATTTGAATGAAACATGAAAACATGACATACAAATAAGCCACAATGAAATTGAAGCCTTCTCCTAAGACCTTAAATGGTTTGATTTTTATTACATTTTCTTGACTTTCAATCTTATTTCTAATCAATAATTTAAACGGTTGCCTCCTCTTTTTCTTATTGCTAGAGAGAGAATGAATATAAAATAAGTAAATAAATAAATAAATAAGACAGAAATACATACATACACCCTCCATCAAGTATCAACCTAAGAAATAGAAATTTAAATTCAACAAACTTAATCAACATGATGTGTTTTTTAAAATGCAACTTTATTAAGATAGGAACAACAAAAAGTATATAAAAACCAATACAATCTAATATCCATGAATATGAAACAAAATGTATCATCCCTTTCTAATACTATTCACATTACATTTCAAAATACATTAGCCTTTTGTTAAGATTCAGAAATAAATGCTCCATAATTTTCTAAGTAACTATTAGAGTTGACCTGAACCTAGGAGTATCTTAATTCTCACAAACTGCACAACAACCACATGTTTCACCCTTTGAATGTGCATGCAACAATTAGTGCCTGCATCAATAAGTTAAGAGAGTTGTATAAATTTTACTTAAAAAAGTTAATCAAAGTCCATGTAGAAATAATTGGGTCTCCCTTATTGTCCCTTATGAGTTAATCAAAGAAACAGGGAACCCTTATTGTCCCACGATAATTGAGTTTCCAATCAAAGTCCATGTAGAACTAATCTCTAATTTCAAAAAATAGTTAATCACATTAAAATTTAACCAACCTGATTAAAATACTCTCTTTGATAGAGGTTGTGAATATATTCCAATCAATATATACATTTAGCAAGACTTGAATTGATTTAGCTAGACTTGTCTATGAGCTACAACCTCATGCACAATATATGCATTTTTTCACCGAAACTACATAACAATACAACATTCAAAAGTCACTATACATAGTGTAAGCTCATAACCAAATAGAAGACTATAGATGTTTAAAGTCAAAAATCGGCACTCTATTTAGCTGTCAAATCAAGATATACCCGTGTTTGTTTTTATTTGAGCTATTTCCATCTTTCGCAGAAGAAACATAGAAATTCACAAATGGTACTCATAACTTTGAATAATGTGAGAGTGAATCTGCAAACCCAATTAATTCGTTTTAGCTATTTTAACTTTGAATAATAACATGATAGGGAACATAATGATAAAGTTTTGCATGTGAAAAATTGGATGTACAAATCTTCAACCATAGGTATCCAAATAAACCACAATGCTAAAATGGTATAATCAGATACCAGAAGCCTTTTTTGGTCTTGTACATAGAATTCCAAGTAAGTCACAATGCTAATCAACCTCACCTCAAATTTGTAAAGGATAAAACAGAGCGTGAAAGTAGAAGAGTGAGAATATATGAAACCCAAGCTAAGAAAAATCATAGAATGATCGACAACTTTGGCTGGAAATTTTGATACTTACCCCCAAGTTTTTCAAGCTAAAGAGTGGTCCTCAGATCTTGAAATTCCTAGTTTTGATTTTATCAAAAGCAAAATTACACAAAAATTTAATTTGAAAGAGAGCACTTGAGAAATATTAAAAAGCATAATTACTGCCTAAGTTATTTCACTTCCACATACCTGCATATTTTTGTGAGCATTGCACATGTATTAGTTCTAAAGAACTTGTCACAAACGACTATAACATGCTGTCAAATGCACAACTAAGCATAGAATAAGCGAAAATGTGCAAATGAGTCTAAATCGCTTTATTTATAAATTATAGTGATGTAACAAATGTGCCCATAATCAATCAATGACCTAAGAGTCTGCTAGCTTTTATACTGGAATTCAATCAAATAAAAGGTAAATAAGGTTGTCCTATTCTATTTCCCAAAATCTCAAAACCAATAGTTCATAGTAAACACCATTTTATGTACACATCTGCAACAATTTCACATTCTTGTCAACACCACACCAATTGGATTCTTAGTAAACACTAAAAGAAACTAATTAAAAAAGCACATTTAGTAGTACTATAGTTCAATGTTAATGTGATTATATACTTATATAATAAGTTATCACCTCCAACCAATTTTAGCTTCATACTAAACCACCCAAATCCTATATCTTTGTTTTGTTTGAAATTCAGACCCCATAAAACATTCAATGTGCTTTTAAAAAAATGGCCTTGAAATCTTAAATTTGATGCTAATAATTAAAACATTCAGCCTATGTTTAGTTAATTAGTTCCTAACATAAATCAGTAGGTTCAACATTATTTAAGTAAAAATCAATTTTTAACACAGCAGAACCAAACAGACGCTAAGTATATTCTGGTTTTAATTATGTTTGAGAGTATTTTGTACTACACTTCCTAATATAAAATATCAAATTAATCAAATCAAAGCATATCATAATAATATAGAGTATGCTCAACTAAATGTCCATAATTAATGTTATGTTTATGCATTTGATAGTAGTAAAATGATCTTCATACCATATTATGCTGAAATCATCTTCAAAAGATCCTTTCCACATAGCTGCTTCAGCTGAATGATAATAAGCAGTTATGATTGCTGAAATTGTTTCAATGATAATATGTTTATGATAGTTGACTTGTGTGAAATTCTAACCTATATATGATGAAAAAGAAGGTTTTCATATCTTTAACAAAAAAAAGAAATTTTACCTTCTTGTTGGGGTTATATGTGCCAAATCAATTTTCACTCACCGGAAATATGTGCCAAATCAATTTTCTTCAAATTGTCTAAAAATCAAAATAACACAAATTATCAAATCACGTTTAAGATTGAGAGAAACCATAAAAAATTGAGAGAAGAAAAACCAGTAGCTTTTACTAAAATAAATTAAGGGGTTGGACGAAAAATTGCAACCCCATTACTAAAAACGGAGTTTTTTTCTCCTCTGCATCAGTGTTTTTAGGCTCCCTTTTTTGGTGCCTTTTTTCTGTTTCTGTGTTTTCCGCTTTGTTGTTCCTTGTAGCACTTCTTGTGCTTGTATCTTTTCCTTTTATTCAATAAATTTGCAGATTCAAAAAAAAAAAAAACACAAATAGAATCAAACTAAAAAAGAAACAATTTTGACAAAAAAAGAAAGAAGAGATTTTAGAACTTGAATGCACAAAACCCATAAAAAATATACTTGTAAAGAAGCTTAAGAAGTAACAGAGTTGTGGTTTTACCATTCTGGATTTTCTTCAACCTCAACAACATCCATCATTCACATCCTGCGAGTGTAAATTTACAACTTTTAAAAGTTTAAAGATGAATAAAAACAAACCCAGAGTTGTGGTTTTACCTTTAATCTTCATTCTCTCATTCCTCAAGCACAGCAAATATTTTTCTGCAAAAATTAAAAACAAAACAAAATAGTTTGAGATTAACAATAGAGAAAATGGAAGAGAGAAGAGATTCTTGCATTCACCTGAGTTTATTGACATCCAAATGTTCAATTTCATGGAAGACTTCAAACATGCAAGATTAAAATTTGAGGAATTGAAATTTGGGGTTAGGGTTGATGAGGTGGGCAGAGAGAGAGAGCGACAGAGAGAGAGAGAGAGAGAAGACAACCGATGGTGTGAGTGTGTTGGTATGCGGCCGGAGAGGGTGCGGCGGCGGCGGAGAGAAGGAGAGACAGGGCGGAGAAAGAGTGACACGGTGAGGGAGAAGGAGAGCACGAGAGATTGATTTTTTTCACTTTCTCTCTCTTTTTTCTTTTGTTTGTTTATTTATTTTATTTAGCATCCGAAGAGAAAAGGGGTACATGTGGGAAGTAGTGTTTGATCAAAAACCACATAAGCATGACATCACAGCATACATAAGACTGTAGGGTTTTTAAAAGTGCAATAGGGTTTACCCTTAACAATCTTTACTATAATAGAAGATTAAATAACTAGACTTTTTATCTCTGCATTCGCACGAGTATGCACGGGGCACAATCAATTACTATTATATACTAATAATAATTGATTGATATATTGATAATATATAATTAATTATTATTTCATATTATACGAATATAAATTAATATTGATGTATATTATATTTCATAATCGTTGAAGTATATGTATTACATAACTTGTATATTACATAGATTATATAGTCCATAGATTCCAAATAAATAGAGCATATTTGTAGCCATGTTGATCTACATGTTTTAAAAAAAATTCACTCGTATTTTTAAAATCCTAAATTTTTTGTTCATATCATACGCCTAAAATCATACGTAATAAGTAGAGATTACTCTTATTTTTTTTGTCATAGTTGTATCAATTGAATTTTTAAAATTACATAATAATAATAATAATAATAATAATAGAATCAATTGTGTGGCTCAATATAATTTTTTTAGATAACTATAATTTTTTTTTATCTTCACATGATACTATGGTGTGCCCCTAATTGTCGGGGATCTCAAATTATATTAGTTAATTATATGGTGATGATTTTTTTTAGTTATCCAACAAAATCATCATGAGGGGCCTAATAATTAATTAGCTAACAAACATTTTTCCATCCAAGTGATTAGCAAATTAGAATTTTATAAAATTGCACATTAGAGATACTACACATACGCCTAAAATCATAATGAGAGACTACTCTTGATAATTTTTTTGTCATAATTGTATCAATTGAATTTTTTAAACTATACAATAATAATAATAAATAAGTTTGTGTGGCTTAATATACTTTTTTAGATAACTATAGAGATTTTTTTTTTGTCTTCCTGTGATATTATGGTATGCCCCTAATTGTTAGGGATTAACTAATTATATGGTGATAATTTTTTTTGAGTTATCCAGTAAAATTATCATGGGACGCCTAGTCATTAATTAGCCAGTAAATATTTTCCCGCCCAAGTGATTAGCTAATTAGGGTTTTATAAAATTGCACATTAGAGATACTAGAAATAATAAGATTTTTTTTAGTTATCCAACAAAATCATCATGAGGGGCCTAATCATTAATTAACCAACAAACATTTTTCCATCCAAGTGATTAGCTAATTAGAATTTTATAAAGTTGCACATTAGAGATACTAACATACGCCTAAAATCATAATGAGAGACTACTCTTGATAATTTTTTTTTGGTCATAATTGTATCAATTGAATTTTTTAAACTATACAATAATAATAATAAATAAGTTTGTGTAGCTTAATATACTTTTTTAAGATAACTATAGAGATTTTTTTTTGTCTTCATGTGATATTATGGTGTGCCCCTAATTGTTATGGATTAACTAATTATACGGTGATAAATTTTTTTTTTTGAGTTATCCAATAAAATCATCATGGGACGCCTAGTCATTAATTAGCCAATAAATACTTTCCCACCCAAGTGATTAGCTAATTAGGGTTTTATAAAATTGCACATTAGAGATATTAGAAATAAGTAAGATTATTAAATAATAGTTAGTTGAATAATTTAAGTATTAGTAATATAATAGTATTTATATTATTTATGTTATTGGGTTGTTTATTGGGCTTTTGCCCTTTAGACCCATTATATATGAAAATTGCTTTTTAGACCCCTCTACATTACTCTCAAGCCCCCTATCGTGACTAAAATACCCTTATGAAAAGTTTTGTAAGCTAGGATACGAAATAATTCAATTTTGTATCCTAGGATACGAAACAATGTTAAACACTTAAATGTCTAGCAAACGCTTAATTTTGTATCATAGAATACAAAAACGCTTAATTTCATATCATAGGATACGAAAACACTTAAATTCGTATCCTAGGATAGAAAATCCTTGGTTTTAGAGTATTTCGTATCCTAGGATACGAAATGAACTAATAGGCAATAGCTAAACTCGCGCTAAAGAGGCAATAGCTGAACTAATAGGATACAAAATGACTCTTAAGTATCATTTGCCCCGTCTTTTTTAGTTCCTAGATGCTATCTGAAAGCTAAAGTTGTTGGTAGTTCATATTTTTTAAGCTTCAAAAGTATTTTATCTATGTATTTTACTCATAAAAATTAAGTAATATTTTTCTATCAAGAACTTATTGAAAATCTATTTGACTTAATTTATCATTTTATTGAATAAAAAACCTTGAAATAAGCTAGGTCAACTGGTAATCGAATATGAATTGTCAAAGTCTCTTGCATAAATATTACTCATCACTAGTCCAATATCGCGATGATCTAAATTTGACTCTATAACACTCTATCTCTCTCTTAGTTTTATTATCTCTTCTCATTAAAAAAATAGTATTATGATTAAAAAAAATGTGAAATTAAGAGAAATATATATAAAGAGCTACGAGAGAGGAGAGAAAAGAATTCAATTTCAATCATTAAATGGGATGATGTCAAGTGCAAGCCACAAAATACATATGGAAAGAGTCCAAATCAAAGAAAGTTAACAACGGTTATTGTGAAAGCTAGTGACACAAGGACTGCAGAAATTACTTAAGGCTCAAGGAATCTAGAAGTAGTTAGTTTTGTTATTAAGCTTTGTTAGTTAGTTTTTACAGTTACAAGTTAGTTGCATTTTCAGTTTGAGTTAGTTAGAACCTAACTCTAGTTAGAACTTGTATATAAGTAACAAATGAGATGTGTAATAACTTAGATTGGTGATTAATAAAATTTCATTCTTTTGCTTCTTCTCTATTCCTTTTCTCTGCATTTATGCTTCATGGTTCAATCTAAGCTTCAACAATGGTGGCTTAGTTTGAGTTTTCACATGGTATCATCGACCTGGGACTAGACCTATCTCCTTCTCCGCTGCATTCTTCACCAATCTCCTTTCTTCTTCGCAGTTTCTTTCTGCTTATTTTCTTTGTTCTTCAATTTCTTTCACCTTTCTTTGTTCATAATGTCTGATGATGGCTCAGCCAGCAGTGTTCGTGGCGGCGGTAGCATTCGTGGTGGTGGCTTCTTTAACAGCAACGCCAACAAAGGTTATCAAAATGACACTCTCAACCCGTATTTCATGCATCCTAATGAAAACCCTGCTCTTGTTCTTGTTACCCCGCTTCTCAATGGTAACAATTATCACTCTTGGTCGCGCGCGATGACTGTTGCGATCCGTTCCAAGAACAAGCTGCATTTTCTCAATGGAAGCTTACCAAGACCTGATGATGAGGATCGTGATTCTTTGGCATGGGATCGTTGTAACACTATGCTTATGTCTTGGCTTACCAACTCTGTTGAACCAGAGATTGCTCAGAGTGTGTTATGGATGGATGCAGCCTCAGATATTTGGAAAGAATTGAAGGATCGATTTTATCAAGGTGATATTTTTAGAGTCTCTGATCTTCAGGATGAGATTTGTGCTCTCAAACAAGGTGATTCCTCAATCTCCTCTTATTACACTAAACTCAAGAAATTATGGCAAGAATTGGATAATTTCAGACCAATTCCTTCATGTGCTTGTGATCCTACTTGTGAAGCACTTCCAAAGATTCGTAGCTATAGGGATGGGGACCAAGTTATTCGTTTTCTGAAAGGTCTCAATGAACAATATGCTACAGTCAAGTCTCAAATCATGCTTATGGATCCTTTACCTAGCATTTGCAAAGTGTATTCTCTTCTTGTTCAGCAAGAAAGGCAGTCAGTTATGCCTTTGGATGAGTCTAAATTGCTTGCTGCAACCAACACAAACTATCAAGGTAGAGGCTCCTCTTCAGGTCGTGGTAGAGGCTTCAGAGGAGGAAAATCTAATGCTTCCAAAGGCAAAGGTTCTAGAATTTGCACCCACTGTGGAATGACAAATCACACCATTGATAACTGTTTTCAAAAACATGGCTATCCTCCTCATTGGAATCAAAATGGTAGTAACAATGGTGCTATCAATCATGTCAATAATGAAGCTGATGTTCAATCTGAAGCCAATGAAGATTTGTCACATGACCAAGATTCTAATTCTTTGATGTTTACTCCTGAGCAGCATAAAGCTTTGTTAGCATTACTTCAAACCTCATCTTCAATGCCATCTCATAGCATTAATTAGTTCACTTCCAAGCCTAGTTTAGGCACAGGTATTGTTTGTACTCTTCCCAGTTGCACTAAACTAGAGTCATTTATTCTAGATACTGGTGCCACTGATCATGTTTGCTTCTCTTTGCATTTTTTCCAATTTTTGAAAAGAATTAAACCCATCAACATCAAGTTGCCTAATGGTTCTTCTGTTCAAACTTATCTTGCTGGTACAATTCACTTTGACCAGAATTTTAGTCTCACTAATGTTTTATACATCCCTGAATTTTCCTATAATTTGATATCTGTACCAAAATTAACTCTCACACTTGCTTGTCATTTGGTCTTTGATAATTCTGAATGCATTATACAGGATTCACACTGCAAGATGATGATTGGCACAGCTAAGTTGAAGCATGGACTGTATATCTTGACCTCACCTACAGTTAGCTTGCCACACACTCCACCTAGGCATAGTATAAATACCATAGATTCTATTCCTGTAAATAAACCAAATGAACATGCCTTATGGCATATGAGACTTGGACATGTATCAGATGAAAAATTGTTTCATATCAATAAAATTTTCCCTTCTGTCAAATTTCAATCTTCTTCCTTACCCTGTGATGTATGTTTTTATGCTAAGCAAAAGAGATTACCATTTCCACATAGTCAACATATTTCTAAACATGTTTTTGATCTTGTGCATATGGACATTTGGGGTCCCATTGCTGCTCCATCTATGTTAGGATATAGATATTTTTTGACTATTGTAGATGACAAAAGTAGGTTCACTTGGATTTTCTTAATGAAGCTCAAATTTGAGACTTCCACCCTCATTAAATCCTTTGTTCACCTGATTCAAACTCAGTTTAACACTAAGATCAAATGTATAAGATCTGACAATGGTAATGAATTCCTTCTTAGAGACTTCTATGCTGAAACTGGTATTATTCATCACACCTCTTGTGTTGGTACTCCTCAACAAAATGGGATTGTTGAAAGGAAGCACCAACACATCTTAGGAGTCACTAGAGCATTACTATTTCAATCCAATTTACCAAAATTTTTTTGGTCTCATGCTGTTAGTCATGCTATTCATATCATCAATAGATTACCTACTCCCTTCCTGCAAAACCAGTCACCATATCAAGTTTTATATCAAACCTTGCCTGATATCTCTACATTAAAAGTTTTTGGTTCCTTATGTTTTGCTACTACCTTATCTGCTCATAGACTCAAATTAGATTCTAGATCTAGAAAGTGCATTTATTTGGGTTTTAAAGCAGGTGTTAAAGGTCACATTTTGTTTGATCTACACACTAGAGAATTGTTCCTCTCTAGGGATGTTATTTTCTTTGAACACTTATTTCCTTACACTAACTCTTCATCTGATACTTCCAATTCTTTACATCCTACACACACACACACACACCTGATCCTGCTTATCTAGATGACTTATTTCATTATACCTTACCCTCTAACCCACCTGCCAATCCTTCACCTTCTCCTACTCCCAACATAAATGACCCTCACCAAATTTCTTCTTCACCTATTACTCCTGACCTGACAATACCAACTTCTGACACTAATTCTTCTTCTACAAACACTACTAACCCTCCTTCTACTAATCCTACTCCTTCACCTAACACCTTATCAGAATCCACTACTTCATCTTCCCAACCAGTTGCACCCCTTAGAAGATCCACCAGACAAATCACTAAACCTGGTTATCTTCAAGACTATCTCTGCAACCTTCTCCCCAGTACAGTTCATGACTCAACTTCTTCTGTTTCCACTCCATCATCTTCAAGTAAGTATCCTTTATCTGCATTCCTCTCTTTTCAAAATCTCTCTTCTGCACACACACACACACACACACTATGTCATGAGTCTATCTACAATTTCTGAACCTACATGTTATGAAGAGGCCTTGAAAAATGAGAATTGGACTAATGCTATCAAAACTGAACTGTCTGCCTTGATGAACACAAACACTTGGAGTCTTGTACCTCTTCCACCACATAAGAAGGCTATAGGGTGTAAATGGGTGTTCAAGTTGAAATTACATGCTGATGGCTCTGTTGAGAGATACAAAGCCAGGCTTGTTGCCAAGGGTTTCACACAAACTGAAGGGTTAGATTATCTTGATACTTTTAGCCCTGTTGTCAAAATGACCACTGTCAGAGTTCTCTTATCTATTGCAGCTTCTCAGCAATGGCCTTTGTTTCAATTAGATGTAAATACAGCCTTCTTACATGGAGATCTTAATGAAGAAGTCTACATGAAGCCTCCACCTGGCCTGGCTCTTTCACATCCTGACTTAGTATGCAAGCTTCAGAAATCCTTATATGGATTAAAACAAGCCAGCAGACAGTGGAATACAAAACTCACTGATACACTTGTCACTTCAGGCTACATTCAATCCAAGTCTGACTATTCCTTATTCACTAAGCAGTCACCTAGTGGTTTTACTGTCATCTTGGTTTATGTAGATGATTTGGTCTTAGGTGGGACTGATATGAATGAGATCAATGCAGTTAAGACCCTTCTTAATGACAAGTTCAGTATCAAAGATTTGGGTGTTCTCAAATATTTTCTGGGTTTTGAAGTAGCCAGAACAAGTCAAGGAATTTCATTGTGCCAGAGAAAATACACCCTAGACTTGTTAAGTGATTCTGGCTTACTTGGAGCAAAGCCTTGCTCTACACCAATGCAGCCACATCAACAACTTCACACAAACTCTGGAAATACTTGATCTGATCCTACAGCTTATAGAAGACTCATTGGTAGACTATTATATCTGACACATTCCAGACCTGAGATAGCTTATGCTGTAAGCAAGCTAAGTCAGTTCCTTTCTGCACCTACAAATGAACATATGTTGGCTGGCCTTCATGTACTCAAGTATCTCAAGAATAACCCTGGTAAAGGCTTGTTTTTCAGTAGTTCATCACCTTTAATTGTTAAGGGATTTTGTGACTCAGATTGGGCTTCATGTCCTGACACAAGGAGATCTACCACTGGCTACTGTTTCTTCCTTGGCACCTCTCTTGTGAGTTGGAAAAGTAAGAAACAAAATGTTGTTTCTAGGTCCTCTTCAGAGGCAGAATATAGAGCCCTAGCCCAGGCCACATGTGAAGGACAATGGTTGCTATACTTGCTGAGGGATTTGAACATATCCCATAAAACACCTATAGCCTTGTACTGTGACAATCAGTCAGCAATCCATATTGCTGCTAATCCTGTATTCCATGAACGCACGAAGCATATAGAAATAGACTGCCATGTGGTCAGGGACAAGCTTCAACAGAACATCATTCATCTGCTTCCCATATCTTCCAAAGATCAGCTGGCAGATATACTAACAAAGTCTCTACATCCTGGACCATTCTCTAGCCTTGAAAGCAAGCTTGGATTGTTGGATATTCATTCCAGCTTGAGTGGGGGTGTGAAAGCTAGTGACACAAGGACTGCAGAAATTACTTAAGGCTCAAGGAATCTAGAAGTAGTTAGTTTTGTTATTAAGCTTTGTTAGTTAGTTTTTACAGTTACAAGTTAGTTGCATTTTCAGTTTGAGTTAGTTAGAACCTAACTCTAGTTAGAACTTGTATATAAGTAACAAATGAGATGTGTAATAACTTAGATTGATGATTAATAAAATTTCATTCTTTTGCTTCTTCTCTATTCCTTTTCTCTGCATTTATGCTTCATGGTTCAATCTAAGCTTCAACAATGGTGGCTTAGTTTGAGTTTTCACAGCTATAGTATCAAGGCTCAAGCACTACAACGAACACAAAAATAATACTACTAATTAGTTACTTTTAAGATAAGCTAAAGGCCTAAAGCACATGGATAACAATTTGGTAATTAGTTTGCCGCAAAAAATATTTTAAAATGATAACAAAGTCTTCTTCTCTATACAAGAGCCAAATGAAAAACGAATTCATTTATTCACTCAAGATATTAATCAACACGACTAATTATGGTCATCTTTAACTTATTCTGTTAGGTCTTGCTAATTAGTGCTTTTGTGACACTCTTCAAATATTTTATTTAATTTTTTTTTTATTTAAAAAATTAAACACTACAATTTTTAATACGTTAATTTTACATATTTCTATCAAAATTCTATAAAATACTTACTATTTAAAATCCTTATCATTTCCCTATTTTGTTTTATACAACTAACTTCGAAACATAACTATACAATACTAATATTGTTTAATCAAATTTAGATATATGCAGAGTCAATTTTTGATTTTATTATAAATAATATAATCTCAACTTGCTAATTAATACGGAGTATTAAAGAATGATTACAAAGTCTTCAGATCCGTTTGGTTTTGAGGAAAGAAAGAGAGAAGCAGGAAAATTACGGAAATCGATGAATGAACTTAGACTAAAAGTTAGTTTAAATTCATTTATTAATTTGCATAATTTTCTTTCTTTCATCTTTCTTTCCTCCTATCTATTAAACAGAGTCTTCATCTCTAGATTTGTGTAGAACAACAATATTGTTTTTTTATCTGACAGTGAGATTTTGTTGAGAATCACTATTATTTTTTTAATGGCAAATAAGATATATATATATAGGGATTTGCTAACATACTCCCACCTAAAAATATGTTGAAGTATGTTAGCAAGCCGCAATTCCCACTATATATTTTCTAAACACCCAACTTTATTTATATAAATCAATTTGAACAAAATGATAAATTTGTAAATTGCATTTCATTTTAATTTCTGAAATAAAATATTAAAAACATGTTTCCTTAATTTTAATAAATATTTCATAGACACGTGTCATCATTAATTTTTAATTATTTCTAATACAATTATGTACAAAGACAACCCAATGCAACAAGAGACCGGCCATCCATAAACCTTCGAATAATAATCTATATGGTCACTCAAACAAATTGTCAGTTAAAAAAGCTTTTGTAAATTTAATAGTCAATGAAAAATAGTTTCATGCGGATTTTTCAAAATAAAAGCAAGAAAATATATACATGTTTTTTATTAAAAAAAGCTCCCTAGTTTTCAAAGGTAACTATGTAGGAAAATCGGGAAATTATTTTTATAATTAACCTTGTTTCCTACGAAAATTGTAATTATGTCCTACGAATCATAACTAATATGAATAAAATTTATCTGAGTTAAGGACCTTTTTGAAATATTCATAAAGTCAGGGATCTATTTTAGAGTATCTAACAAAGTCAGGGACTGATTTGGTGGTTTACTCATTCTAATTATTATCAACCTAAAATCCACCTTTTACATCAACAAATCCTAGCTCAACTGATAGATATATCGAAATTGCTAATGTCGAACGTCATAACCGAAGTTTGAAACTCGGTTCCTTCACTTTATGTGTGTGAGTTTTCCATTTCGTTTATTTAAAAAAAAAAAATCACCTTTTACCTTTTTTGACTAAAATGACAATGGAAAGAATCTTCTATCTTTTTTTTTTTTTTTTTTTTTTTTATATATCTTGATGAAATAATAAAGATATTATAAACCACACATATAAGTACATTATATATTCACGCCAACTTTTTTTTTTTGTCTTAGATGAAAATGATAATCCATTGAATTCGAGTCACGATGTCCGACCTAACAATTTCTGCATTTGACAATTAAACTAGAATTTCTAGAGTATTTCACGCCAACTCTAATGCTATACTTTATGATTTCATTTAGTATATTATTATAATTTATAATTTATAATTAATTTTTTATTATTATTTGCAAACTAATCATTATATTAATTTATAAAAAATCATTATGTTAAAAAGTGTGCAAAACTTAAATGACACCCAATATGAATGAGATTGAGGAAATATAACAACTTGCTTAACTTGCCTCAAAATAGTAAATATATTAAACAATGACCACAGAGTCTTTCTCTAATCTCACTATGTTTTATTAAAAAAGAAAAAATAACACTGTGTATATTCACAAACAATGACCACCATTCGAGATATAGGAGACCTACCACATAATGAATATTTTGGTAGATATAAAAATTTCCTAAGAGTTTCATCCATCAACTTTTAAATTAAAAATCTCATCATTGGAAAACTATTTCATATTTTGAAGTTATTTATAATATCATCGATAACCCTTTTCTATAAAATTCTTAGTTTGAATATTCATTATTAATCCTATTTTTTGCTATACTTGCCAACCTGTACATAGAACATATTATTTCTTTATTGTGGCGAACGAATACCATATTATATTTTCGTTGTGGTGAATGGGCATTACTAAAAAAAGTTTAAATACATATGGAATTTAGAAAGAAAATTGATTTCTTTTCTAGAAAACGAAATTAGAGACAGAAAAGTAAAATCAGAGACGAAAATTAAAATATATGTATTCTGTCTCTAACTACATATAATCCTTAGGGTCTATACAATATACATTACGATATTTTCACGGAGCTTTCTCAATAGAAATTGTTTAGGTGAGATTCATTTAGAGCTTCATAGAAATTGTTTCGATGACATTCAATTAGAGATTCTCTATTTTTTTAAATATTTTTTTTTGTTCTTTTTTTAATATTTTTTCTAACCTATTATCAAAAAGAGAAAACCATTGTTGGATATCTTTATTTTTATAATATATATTACAATATTTCGACGGAGCTCTCACGTGTATTCTCAATAGAAATTATTTAGGTTGGCCAAAGACATAAACATCGATGAACTTGTCTGCTACTCTGATTCTTCACATTGTTTCGACCTCATCAAAGGCCCCCAAGTTAGATAGCATTTTCAGGCTGTATTGATCCAAGATAATATAAAGGACATGCCCTCCTAGACCAATGTTTCTCTCTATCACACACTTAGAGAGGGGAATCAGTGTACTGATTTCATCGCTAGACTAAGAGCTTCATCAGATGCTGACTTATTGATTCATGTTTGTCCTCCAGAAGGCGTTCATGATCTTCTTAAAAATGACGCAATGGGAACATTCTTCCTCCGGAAATAGTTTTTTCTTTTAGTTTAGTTTTTTTCTTCTTTCCTTTTTAGCTTCCTTATCAAAAATAGAAATTATTTAGGTGTCCCTTCTCTAATATTATATATTTTTCTTTTTAAAAACTCTAATATTTTTTTTTTAGAATCTCTAAAATTATAGTTTTTTTTTCAGGAACATTTTTTTTTTGTGGTGATTGGCATTTTTTTATTTTAAAAACTGTAATATTATTTTTTTTGTATAGAAACTCCAATTTTTTTTGTAAAAGCTCTAATATTATGTTTTTTATAGAAATTCTAATATATTTTTTTAGAATCTCTAATATTATATTTATTTTGGAGAATTTCTATTGAGCAGAGTTTGAGAACTGTTTTTGGCTCCATGTACGATCACTACTCACCATTGTGACAGTTTCTGAATATTGTGACAGCTAATACATGCATGTTGAGACGAAAATTGTTTTCTTAATACTTCTCAGCCTATTATATATGCATCCAGATTAGATAGATAGAGTAGTATCAAGATAAAGGCATTTTAACCAAAATCATCATCCAAATCTTGGTACACAAACAATTGGATATGTTTTCAAATTACTATGGATTGAAAATGCTCCAAGGATATTCCTAACTACATAAAATTACTTCATTTTTGTTACACCAAAATGTAATTATTAATGTTTGAACAATAAGCTAGAAAAGCAGATTGAAAATTACATAAAACTTCATTTTTATTACACACCAAAATAGAAAGGAAATCATCAGAAAAATAAGGTCTCACAATTCTTGAAAGGGAAGCTCTCATAATATGTTGCATACATGGTATACTAAAATTACAAATAACTCAAACATCAAATCAAACATATAACTTTTTTTATGAAAGAACAACAAAAGTTGCAGTAGAAGTCCTTGTGGAGAATCAGAGTTGCCATTGCACTTGAAATTGAAACACAACACCTACCCTACCAAATCACATCAAAATGAATTAATTAGACAGTGCTGAGTTAAAATAACAAAGCATATTAGAGTGAAAATAAAGCTTGTATTTTGATGACTGAATTTATTTTAAATACTCTAATGCCTACAGAAATAAAAATAAAAAGGTAAATATTAAGTTTTAGGAAGAAAAAGCACACCTTTTTTTTCTCTTTGAGTATGGTAAAGCATTATTTCTAACTCCTTGGATTTGGAATAAGAATTCCATCACTGCCAGAAATTTGTATAAGAGGCACATGCTGCATCGAATTCCAATCTTCAGTAGAAATGTTCTGCACCAATTCATCTGACATATAAGAAATACGGAGAACTTCAAGCTTTTCCAAGTGTTGGATGCCAGTGGGTATATTCTCCAGCCCTGTGAGCTTGTCAAACTTTAGCTTTTTCAGAGAAGGCAGTGCTCCTTTGTCAATAATAACTTCTCTCAATTCATAGCAATATCCAACATTCAGTTTCTTTAGTTTTTGAAACCATCCATCTTCAAAATGCAAAAACAAACCTTTATAAGCAGAATGCTGTATATTGAGGGACAACAAGTGTTGCAAACAATTTACTACTTTGAATGGATTTTCAGCTAAATGAGAGTGCCACAACCTCAACTCAACAAGATTTTGAAGCTTTAGAATCCATTCGGGAAACTTCTGTAGAATCCCAATTAATCTAAGTTTTCGAAGCTTAGTTGACAATGAAATCAAATCCAAATCAATGACCTCATAACCCTCTTCACCACATCTCGATACAACAACTAGTATTTCCAAGTCATGCATTTCATTGATTGATGAAGATAGAATGACTCCATGTTCTCTACGAACAGTAATCAACCTCAAATCCCTCATCTGATTCAGCTTTCCAAACCCTTTAATTATCTTTGCCGCTCCATCCGAATCTAAATTAACATAACGCAGCGTTTGGAGGAATGTCAGCTCACCAATACTATCCTCTAATTGAATCAAAGACAGTCCAGAGCCGATAAGATGTCTAAGCTTTATAAGCTTGCTAATCTCTTTGGGCAACTCACCAACACCGGTAGCCTTTAGATCCAAGGTCTCAAGGCTATGGAGCTTCCCAATATATTTTAGGATTTTACTTTCCCCGATAAACCTCAAGCTTAAATACTTCAAGTGGATAAAACTTCCCAAATTTTCAGGAACTATAGTAGATTTGCAATCAAGAACTCTCAACAGCTTGTAATTTTTAGGGATTCTATTCCCCAAAAATAATTTTGATTCTATATTTGTAAAAACAAGCAGTGACCGCACATGCGAGGTTTCAATACATGGTGTTAAATCCTCAAACTTTTCAAGGATCATCTCACGTATTTGATCATGAACACAACAACCTTTAGCTTTACCATCTTTTCTAATTGAAGATACTTGCACCAAGCTTCTATGGATCAACTCTTTTAAATATCCCTCGGCAACTTCTTCCAAAGTCTTCCCGCTTTCCTTTTTCACAAACCCTTCAGCTATCCAGTGTCGAATCACTCTATTTGGTTTAACTTGATAATCTTCTGGATACATTCCAAAATACAACAAACATGACTTGAGATAGTAAGGCAAATCATCGTAACTTAAACCTACAATTTCTTTTATCCCAATTAAATGTGCATCTTTCTTTAGCTCTAAACTTAAATTTTCTCTAAATCTCTGCAACTCAAACCCAGTTTTCTTTCTTGTAGACAAAAGACCACCAATAGCAACAAGTGCAAGTGGTAAACCCTTGCATTTATTAACAATTTCAATAGCTATACCACTGAGCTCCTTTGGACAGCATCCATCATAGTCAAATTTGAATGCCTTTTTATTGAACAACTCCAATGATTGTTCTTGAGTTAAAGGTTGTAACTCAAGCAACTCAGTGAAAGAAGATTTTTTACAAGATGCCACAACATCTAGGTTCCGGGTCGTTATAAATATCCTACTTCCACTTTCGTTATCAATTACAGCTGATTCAATATCATCCCAAAAGTTTACACTCCAAACATCATCAAGCACAACAACATACCTTTTTTGCTGCAAGTAGTTTCTCACTTCAACAGTCAATGACCTTTGATCCATTTGATTAATATTCTGAGGTGGATTGTCTTCTTTTTGTTTGTAAATTTTTAGTAACATGTCCCTCAACAACTCTTTAACATCATATGTTTGAGACACTGTAATCCATAAAATACAATCAAAGTGTGCAATGACTTGTTTGTTGTCAAGAACTTTCTTGACCAGAGTGGTTTTTCCTTGCCCTGCCATTCCTACCACAGAGATGACAGTGCGCTCTTTTCTTCCCTTTACCATCCAATCAACCAATACTTTTTTTGGCGCTTCAAAGCCAACAACGTCAGCTTCGTCAATGTAAAGAGCAGCTTCTCGAAGGGGATGCAGTTTGGATTGCTGGCTTCCACTAGAACTGCTTGAACCATGTTCAAAAGAAGGTTTGAAGTCATAACTTTTACTTCTTTCCTTGATCCCACACATCAATGACTTAATGTCCTGAATCTCAGATGCTATTTGATGGCGTTGTTTCAAAGTTTTGTATAGGTGAGTGATCGTGTGGAGTAAAGCTGCACATCCGGGATTATCAGGTTGGTTCTCTAAAGAAAGCATATATTCATCGACTACGTCTTCTATGCGAAAAGCTACTTCCCTCACATGCTTCACCCATATTTTCTCCATTTCACTGATGTTGGGTGCTTGAGCGGCAACTCTTTTATCAGCATCCTTAAGGAAGGCTTGGATGCTTTCCAATTCATATTTAATGTCTGCAAATTCCTTGTGAACACCTTTGAGCAAATTCACTTCTACTGTTAACAATGGAAGCAGTTTGTCAATAGCAAAAGACACGGCCATTTCTGCCATTTTGAGATTTTTTTTTTTGTATTGCTGTGAGTGAGATCTGTGTGTGAAGGCAAAGTAATTTGGACGTAGAGATATTCTTACGCGGTGCCAAAGTCATGTGCACCGTATTCGGCCACATATGTAGGGAAATTCTATGGTACTCATGTCAAAACTTAATGCACCGGTAGTATAAAAGATTCAACCAATAGAAAATTAAGTTTTGTCCGTATCATCATTTATGTATTGTATTTTAAAAGTTGACTAAATTAATAGTACCAGTACATTTGTCTACGGTATTTTTTTTATTTCAAGTAATCTAATAGCTAGAAAATCCACCTTAAAGGTGAATAAGTGGAGTGTCCCGAATTCGAACCCGAACTCCTACACATATAGTGTGATGTCTTTACCAAATAAGACAAACTCACTAAAACACATTTCAATACAGAATTTAACCTCATAAATCATATAAATTGTATTTCAATATTCAATTAATAATTTGAATTAAAAGTCATCATAAATTGAAAATTAATTCATCTTTATCTCTCTAATACATCAACCCTATTCATCAATTTGATATTTTCTGTTAATTCAAACTCTCAAATTTCATGGTGAAATTGTAGACTATCAACTCCAAACCCTTCTTCCACTTCCCAGTTCCCACTCGTCTCACTCGAACTCAATCTCAATCTATCGTTTCCTCTCTTCAATCACATGCCCCCTTTTCTCTTTGTTTTTTCATCTTTCAACCAAAAATAATTGAACAGGGGAAGGTATGAAAAGACCCACATAGTGAGACACGACACCCTCTTTCTAATTCTATCAACAGATTTATTTAATTAGATAGCAACAAAGCATAAAATCAAATTAAACATCGGAAATTTTAATTTATTTTATTGTTTATAAGATATAATATGTATATACATAAATTGCACATATAAGAATTTATTTTTAATACTAATAGTATAACTTTGAATAACGTGAAATTATATATTTTGACAACTTACTATTTTATTGACCTAATTTGGGTTTGACTTGCTAAGTTTAACTAGGTAATAAGTTGATTTTTAATAGTTGATATAGTTAAATTAACTTTTGCGATTTGGTTTGATTCGGTTTGCGATTTTACTTTTGGATTAATTCGAATACGGTCACCACTAAAGGCTATAATACCGGCACTGCAATCCATTCCCCATAAATTGAAATTTTTGATGTTATATCTCAGTTTGTGTATTTATTAACGATCATTGAGAAAAGTGAAAGTGTAAAGTGTGATTGGATAGTACAATTAACAATGAAATGTCACTTTCTTTTGCTTAAGGATTGTATTGAAAAAAAGATCACCGGTGCACAAATATAACAAAACCAATTTCCGACTCACCGATAGATTGTTTGTTTTGTACTAAATCACCGATAGATTGTTGGTAGAACAAATCAAAAGTGTTTTGGATGTCATGATAGATTGTTACAGAAATTTGGATTGTATTATTTACTCAATAAAGGAGTTGAAACTAGTGAAACAAATCAAGGATAATTTATGGGTTAAGATGAAGAAGAAAATCAACAAGAAAATTGGGCGCTGAAAAGTGAAAAATGTAAATATTTTGTTGTGTTAAATATATAAATATTGGTCAAATTTTTACAACATGTCAAGTAATTATTGGTTAATACATTTTATTGTACCGGTACATGCAAATCTTGCTATTGTACCGTAGAAGTCCCCTAAAATATTGTGAAAATATATGTGAATCGTATTGCTATTTTTTAAATTTATTAAATTAATAAATTGTTTATATTCCGCAATTCAACAGGGTGCCACTGCCATCACTATATATATATATATATATATATATTTTTTTTTTTTTTTATAACAGCAAAAATATTATTAAAGCAAGGCAACCAAGCACAAGGAATGCTAGGAAGCCAAGATAAGGATACAACAAGAGGGCCTTAGCCAATGGAGGCAACAAAGATACTCCAAACAGAAATAGCTGCAAAAACCAACTCCCTAGAAAAGATTAATTCACAAGACCCCACTAATGAAACAGGAGAAGAGGGACAAGACCCCACTAATGAAACAGGAGAAGAGGGATAGAATAAACCTACACAGCAGAAGAAAAATACAGAAACTATTACCAAGGGCCTAAAACCAACGTAAAACCAACCCAGCCACTTTAAGTCGCCATACAAACTAACGGCTCCGACAACCACTCATAAAGTAAGCACGGACTCCCCATTGATCGAGCAATCCACCACTTCCACGAGTCTGTTTTTACCCTTTCAATCACCGCTTCTGCCTCAACACTTCCATTCTCAAACACTATTCGATTCCGGTGATGCCATATGGCCCAAATCACAGCTCCCCAAATCATTACAAGGGCTCGTTTTGTATTTTTACGGCCAGGAACAGCAGCAGCAAAATTAAACAAAGACGTAAAATTATGCGGAAATTGTAAGCACAAACCCAGCCAATCAAAAATACTGTGCCATACTTGAATTGAAAACTCACAGTATAACAGAAGATGAGGCGCGGTTTCGGCACAGCTCCCACAGAAAGTACACAGCTGATCCTCCCCCACATGGATTACACGGCGGCTATGTAGGTTCACTTTGGTCGGTACTCTATCATGTAAAAGTTTCCACAGAAAAGCCGATACTTTAGAGGGTGCCGGACACTTCCAAATTACTTTAAAAACCGCAGCCTTGTCTGATGAAACCATGGTATCCGTTACCACCAAATTTGAAACCAACTCATAAGTAGATTTTACGGAAAAAAGACCTCCATTTTCCGGCTGCCACGACCAATGATCCTCTTCCACAGACAGTAGGACCTGATTGAGCAGCATTAGCAGCTCCTCTAGCCAAGTATTCTCCCACTCGAATAACCTTCGCCTCCAAGTTAATGTCCATCTATCCGGATTCCACAGGGCAGCCACAGAGACATCCTTTTGGTTCGAAATTGAAAAAAGTCTTGGGAATCTTTCCTTAAGAGTGAAGTTGCCTAACCACTTGTCCAGCCAAAAACAAGTTTGCATACCATTTCCAATTCTTTTGACAGCATGATGAGAAAACCAATCGAAGTCAGGATTCGTCCCAATCGAGCAAACATCTCTCCACCAAGTTGACGAAAAGCAAGGCTTACAATCCTCTCCTAAATCAACCTTTCCACACTCTGTCGCACCGTATTTTGCTATAATTACCTTTTTCCACAAAGGCCGATCCTCCGATAATAATCTCCACCGCCACTTTGTTAGCAAACTAATATTTACCAACCGAATATCACGAACTCCTAAACCACCCAAATGTTTCGGTTTGCTAATAGTATCCCACTTCACCCAATTGATCTTCTTAACTCCACTTCCTCCTCCCCATAAAAATTCTCTTTGAATTCTTCTAGCCTTCTTCCACACTTGGATAGGAATTTTTAAAAAGGATATATAGAAAATAGGTATTGCATTAAGCACCGAATTGAGAAGAACAATTCGCCCACCGAGACTCACGTACTTGTTCCCCCATGTTCCAAGACGTTTACGAAGAGAGTTAAGCATAGGTTCCCAAGTAGAAGCTCTCCTCGGATTGGCACCAACCGGGAGTCCTAAGTATTTAAATGGCACAGCTCCCAATCTACAAGGAAGGTAGAGGCCAACCGCAAAAAGTCTTGAGAAACATTGACACCCATAAAGCTACTTTTAAAGAAGTTCACTTTCAAGCCCGAACATAATTCAAAGCCTTCAATGTCCAAAGATTTGCTATAGTAGCTTCCCCAATGCAAAAGGTGTCATCCGCATATTGAAGATGTGAAATCCGCAAACCTTGTCTCCCAATTTGAAACCCACTAAAGCGGTTCACCTCCACTGCCCTATTCAACAAACCTCCTAGACCTTCCGCCACAAGCAAGAATAGAAACGGTGCTAGAGGATCCCCTTGCTTAAGACCCCTTTGGATACAAATCTCCTCTGTCGGACTACCATTTAACAACACCGAAATGCTACCAGAGAAAACACAGGCCCTAATCCAACTCTTCCACTTATCGCAAAAACCAAACCTATCCAACATATATTCCAAAAAACTCCATTCCACCGAGTCGTAAGCCTTTTCAAAATCCACCTTAAAAATTAAACATTCTTTACCTGTTTTCCTGGCAAAATCTACTATCTCATTCACCACCAACACACCATCCACCAAGTAACGATTTTTGAGAAAAGCTGATTGTGTTGACGCCACAATAGAATCCATTACCTTGGCAAGCCTAGCTGCTAGAACCTTAGCTACTAATTTATACAAGCAGCCGAGAAGGGATATCGGTCTAAAATCATTTAAGGTAAAGGGTGAATCAACCTTCAGAATTAAAGCCACAAAATAGGAAGAGAAACATTTGGGAAGACTAGCATTACCATGGAATTGGTCAAAAAGAATTCTAATTTCACCCTTCATCACCTCCCAAAAAGCTTTAACAAAATTGAAGTTAAAACCATCGGGCCCGGGACTTTTGTTCCCATCACAATCATTTACAACCCATTGAATCTCCTCCATAGAGAAGGGACAAATCAACAAGTTATTCTCCTCAATCGACAGACTTGGAAAACTCACACCAACAAGAGAAGGTCTAGGCCATGGACTCGAGTGAAAATGATTACGAAAGAAATTCATTGCTGCCTGTCGAATCAGAACCGGTGTCTCAACCCAATTACCATCCACTTCTAAGGCTCTGATCATGTTCCCTCTGGCCTTCATCAAAGAATGGAAATAATTCGAGTTTTTAATTTAAGAGAAAAAAGATTTGAATGTATATACTATAATTTGTTGTGTTTTGTTTTTATTTATCAGTTTAATCTTAATATATTTTGTTCATGAATTCATTGATTGTAGCGGTTTTGCTTTCGAATTCTATAAAGGTATGCATTACTATGAATATTTTTAGGTGTTTGATTTCAGATTATTTTTTTGTTGTTAACTGTGTTCTATATCAATTTTGTTGTTTGATTGCAGCAGTTTTGTTTTCGGGTTCTATAAAGGTGTGTTTGAATTCTGATTATTTTTTTGCTGTTTGTTGCGTTCCATATCAATTTTGTTGTTTAATTGCACTGGTTTTGCTTTCGAGTTCTATAAAGGTATGTATTCTTATGGATATTTTTAGTTGTTTGAATTTTTTTTTTTTTTGTTGTGTTCCATATCAATTTGGTTGTTATTTTATGTTTGTTCTATTGTTGCTTCATATTTTCAATTTAATTTCATGATCAAAATTTTAGATTTATAAGCTTTTTGATATCTTTTTCATTAAGGAATATAAAACCTAACACGTTTCTTCTAATTTGAGAGGAAAAAGATTTGAATGTATCTACTACAATTTGTTGTGTTTTAGTCATATTTATTAGTTTAATCTTACTATATTTTGTCCATGAATTTGTTGATCGTAGCGGTTTTGCTTTGATATTCTATAAATGTATGCATTTCTATAGATATTTGATTTTTAGGTGTTTGAATTTTATTTTATTTTTTGTTGTGTTCTATATCAAAAGCTACCACGTTTCTTTTAATTTGATAGGAAAAAGATTTGAATATATCTTCCACAATCAATTTTCTCTCATGGGTAATTATATGTTACAATGTTAAAAGTAACTTTTAGAAAAAACATGAAGATATTGATAACCGATAAAAAAGGAGAGGATACATCACTATATTTTAAATTCATTTTTTTCTATATTTTTAGAAATTATTGTAATATATTTAATATTATATATGATAACTCACGGAACCCGTGCGGCGTCTAGTTAATTACAAAAGTTAAGGTTCATGTTTAATCAATAAAAAACCTTGTATAAATGTGTCTTAGGATAAAATAGTATGATGCACAACAACAACAACAACAACAAAAAATAATATGCACTGCAAAGGAAATAAACTTCTATCATCTAACTAAAAGCTAAGTAGTCTCCAATTTCCAGATTATTCATTTCTAACATCCCATCATTGTAAAACTAGCTCATTCATGAACAACAGCAACAACATAGCCTTTTTCCCATTAATTAGTAGATAGAACACATACTTATCAAGTGGCATACATTAATATTTCAGTGAATGACAGTTGAATACGGCCGATCCGGCCACAATCATAGCTATGTTATGGTTTCAGAGACATCAAAAACCATTATGTACCAGCCATTGCAGTTGCAGAAATGTATTTAAAAGCCTAAACAAATGCAGTAAAACAGAATATAGCTACTCTTCAATCAGTCCAATAAAACAGAAACTTTCCCAACAAAGAAATGAGTTTCCAAACCCAGTGATTGAGATCAAGTGGTTATTGAGTTCCCTTTAAAGAACAAATGGTTCAGGGGAAACCCCCAATTCAATTAGTGGTTGAAAAACTTCTTAGTCAAATTTTACTTATCTTTTTAATACTAGTAGTAAATTGGGATGTTAGTGTTATTGGGGATCGGAACCAAATGAAACTGCTGGCGAGAATCCCATTATTGAGTTCAGATTCTCGAAAGGTTGTCCAATCCAAACATGATTGTAATAGTAGTTTTAAGAAGATTTGTGCAATCTTGTGATCAATTCACAATGCGACAACGGTAATACAGTCAAATCGTGAAACCATTAATGCAATCACAACCTCGACTATTTAAAACCCTGACTGTGCTTAGTCGACTCATTAATTTAAAATTTGGCTTGTTTACCAATTTTACATTGAAAATATACAAATTTGGTATCATGTCGGAGCACACTTTTGCTATGTATATGTACTCTATCCATATAAGATCCTATTTTCCAGATACCCAAACATTAAGTGTTGGTATATGCATAACTTTCACTATATGTAGACAAAAATCGCAAACTACAAGGACTAAAATGATGTCGATAATAACTAATGATAATACATTGTGTGTGTGTAGTTATGGATCCTATTTTCTAGACAAAAATCGCAAACTTACAAGGACTAAAATGATGTTTAAGCCTATATTTTATAATGGGGCTCACTTATTTAAAATTTTATCTAGCATGATAAAATGATTCCCAAGCTGAAAAGTTAATGTATGTGATAGTGAGAACCGAATACGAGAATTTTATTAATATTTATTAGAAAATATATATATGAGATAGAGAGAGAGAGAGAGAGAGAGAGAGAGAGAGAGATGATGAATTGAAAACAACACTGTTTGCTTTGTAGACTTGTTTTGTATTCCTACTAAACGAGAAATCTATAAGCACATATCATGAATATTGAATACAGTAAAAAAGGTACGTAGTTGCAAACTATCCACAAAATGGGAATCTAGAAAGTTATGTCTTTTGTATAAAGCTACCAAATATGAAGCACAATACGCACCCACTATTTCCAATTAATATTTTTGAACAGTTTTATAGGTGGCACCTAAACATATAATTATCCACGCACAAAAAAGATAAAAAATGTTGTATCACCATACATATATAGCAAGGGTATGTATAATATATATCTCGTAAGCATGAGATACAGGCAGGGCTGGTGTGGAATATAAGGTTTAAAGTTGGACTCATGGAAAAAAATTAACAATGCTAAATACATACTTTGAAAGGAATTGGGTTTGAAAGCAGTGAAAAACTATACAGATTAAGAAATTCAGATTTGAAAAGAACTTCTTTTTGAAGCACTGAGATACTTTACAGATTGAAGATTGACACTTTTCTTAATAGTAGTGAGATCCCGAAATTCAATTCACTTAAAAATATATGTGATAGTATGTAATACAAACTATGTATCTGTTAAGCTGGAGATACATGGATTGGATGAATTTTAAATTGATGGATTTGGATGAATAATGGATTAATGGATAAAATTGTCACCCTTAGTATGTATCTGTTAAGCTGGAGATACATGCAGGACAACAGTGGAATATAAGGATTAAAGTTAGATAAATGGACAAGGATTAACAATGCTGAAAACATAATTTAAAAATAATTGCTTTTCAAAGTAGTGATATGCTATATAGATTTAAGATAATTGAGATTTCAAAGAATTTTTTGGAAGCACCGAAATACTTTTAAAGATTGAGAATTTTGATATCTAAACTCTAAATGGTTTCAATATTAACATAGCATTACATGCCCTAATTTAGGTTGCATACTATGATAGTTAGAACAGAAACAATGGACAGCATATGCAAGGCCTTTTAAATACTATCTGAAAATAAGTTTCTTCAAGCAAGAGCTTGGTTAAACTATGAATGATATTTCTAGGCGTCTGATCTGACAAAATTTAAAACACCTCTTGATTTTGGTACAATGGTGACCCATAATACAAAAAGAAGTTAACTTGCAGGTCCAAACAATCAAAATAATTAATATTCTTTTGATCACTTGATAGGTAAATAAAAGATTCATCCACTTTTTTTACCAAATACATCGTCAATCATTTTTGGTCGACACCGTAGTGTATTGATTCCAAGACGAGTACCTTCTTTAATGTCTGAAAGACGACCTTCTGATTGGGTGAGTTAATCAATGAAAAGAATCATTATGCATTAACACATCACTGAAGTAACAGTGGTTAATGTCGCCAATCAATACCACTTTCTGTAACACTATTAAGTTTTGGCTCAGGCTACTATCAGTCTATCACTAAATGTTGTTAGTTGTAGTTAAGAGACTGTTAATAATCAAAGTCTACTGTCCATCACATCTCTAGATAAAGCTAAGCAGACTCAATGAATATAAATTTGAATCTTTCTATATCTTATGGAATGGGAACATCGGAAACATATTTCATTAGAAGTTAATCAATTGTGAGATATTTCATTAGAAAAATTCAATCAAACAGTACCGATTTGATGCCTCCAATATTAATGCAACTATTTCATTACGAAAGAAGAATCTTTTAAACAGACCAATTCTAACAAACATATCATACGAGAACAATTATACACATTGTAAGAACTCAGATGAAGGTACAACTATGAACATTTTCATCATGGTTGTGAACATTACCAATAACAAATTATTCTTCATTCACTTATAGAATCAATATGAAAGGAATACAGAGGAGCAAGAATGAAAAACCTAAATCTTTCAGCAATCGGCAGCAACACCACTATCTGTAATTTCTAAGCCCAAAGTCTCATTCACTTATGTTCTTTAGGGGAATCATCGCGAGCCATTCTTCGGACCTCTGATGGAGGGATGTAACCATACTTCTTTCTCAACGTATCTAAAACAAACTTATCGCGAGCCATTGTTCGGGCTCGTTGGGGTTCAACATTGACATAAGAGAGATACCCCCCAACAGCTAAAACAACAGCACCAGAGAGGGAACATGCAATGGTCATTGCAAGTTTCTTGGGCGTTGAAGGGAAACACGCCACCATTACGACAATCACCTGTCACAAAAAATATTAAGACAATCGTCATTAATTTCACCAAGATTGAAATTGACATTGTACATTGTGTGTGTTTGTGTCAATTCAATGTTGATGCTCATAAACTCTGAACCAGTGTGGAAATGAAATTATATTTGCAACGGTTTGTACTAAATAGTGTATCACAGAACAATAACGAAGGTGTTGTTATCGACACTGTTTGACAACACCGATCAAAACATTGATTTTATATTAATACAA
This sequence comes from Trifolium fragiferum, assembly GCA_954870985.1. Taxonomy (NCBI): domain Eukaryota; kingdom Viridiplantae; phylum Streptophyta; class Magnoliopsida; order Fabales; family Fabaceae; genus Trifolium; species Trifolium fragiferum. Next base: position 10,199,171 of record OX940794.1, read on the forward strand.
ATGTCTAATAATGGATTAAAAAAATATATCAGATGATAAATTTGGCAATAACAAATAAATGAAAAAATAGAACATGCTCATAAGTCTTAATTTTCTAGCAGGCATTTTATCAAACATGTGGGGTGTGCTTGAAAACGAATGAGAGGCGTAGTGAGAAAAGGAACCGAATAATTTGGCTTTGATATGAATTATAAGATAATATGGTAGGGTTAATCAATTGAAAGATACCTTCTTGAGATTAATTGAGAATATAGGAAGAATTGAAAACTGATTTATGGTATGCAATCGTACTGTACCCTCTGAAATGGAGAAACGTGTTTTGGCGGTCTATGGTGATATAAGCACTTTTATTGCAAGAATAAGTGATTGTTTGCATTAGCTTATTTTTATCTTATAAAAAAAAATTATATATTATTATAAGTTTGTCAAGATTATTTGTGAAATTAATTAAAAAAACAGATAGGTTATAAAAAATAAATTATAAAAATTGTAAGTCAAAACTTATAAATCAATATAAGGTTTGTTTGGCAAGATAAATAAGATATCTTATAACTTATGACTTATAGTTTATAAACTAAAATACCTATTTGGTAATTGTCATATTACCATGAGCTTATAGTTTATTTTACTAGCTTATAGTTTATTTTTCATAAGTTAATTCAAATACCTTACGAGCTTATACCTTATTATTTTTTCTTCCAATTTTACCCTTATATACTTTTATCTTAGATTCATTTTTATCATTAAAAATATATTATAATTTAAAATAAAATAGGTAAATTTCGTATTTTTTTTACGTTAGTCTATCCATTATTATTTTTACTATATTGTATTTATTTTTTTTTTTGTTATTGTTATATTTCTTTTTAAAATGTTGTAATACATAAATATAAAAACATGTTGTTTGCTGTAACAATATTTTATGACGCGTTGTACATAACTATATTATCATTCACCACTTTATTTTAGTACTTTTGATTTATTTTTCAAGTATTTTTTTTGTCAAGATTTTTCATGTTTTTTTTTTTGTACATGATTTTTCATGTTTTTATTACTATAAAAGATGCATGTATCTATATTGTCACAGTTTTTTTTAGTACATTTGATTTATCTTTTTATACATTTGTTATAAAAACCTAAAAAATGTAATAATGTAAGCTTTAATTTTTTATATAAAGTATAATAATTGAAATGAAAATAAAATTAAATAAAATTTCAAACAATAAAATTTAATTTTATATAAAAAAAACTAATTATATATAAAAGATATATTAAATTAATAAATTTGAATAATTAAATTTGAAATATCTTAAATATTAATTAGATATAAATTTAATAATTATTTTTCATAAGAGATTCTATATGCTCTTTTTTGTCATTTTACATTTATCAGTCAATTGAACCGTTAATTTTACCAAACACTTCAATCAGCTTATAAGTCATAAGTCATCAGCTATAAGCTATCAGCCATAAGCTAGTTTATCAGCCATTCGCTATTTTTGCCAAACAAAATCATAAAATGTTATTTATTTATATAAATTATGTTGCATAAGCTCAAAAATAAATTAATTCATACGGTCCCTAAAATCTTGAGAGCCATGTTTATATTAGGGTATACTTTATTTTTTAGTGTAAAACGTGTTAAAAAATTTAAGACTAAGTTTGACATATAGTCTATCTAATACTACCTCGGTCCCTAATTATAAGATTTCATTTAAAAAAATTTGCGGAGATTAAGAAAGTTGAATATTATATTAAATTTGTTGACAATTAATATTACTTTTACAATTTTATCCTTCAAGAGAGAGAATGAGTTAATGCTTTTTCTAAAATATTTACTAGTATAGATTGTAGAAAAATATGCACTATAATTAAGAGTATGTTGGTAAAAAAATGTAATTAATACTTATGGAAAATTGATAGGATCTTATAAAAAGGAATTAAGAAAATTCTCAAATATCTTATATACTTTTTTTTTTTTTTGAATCTGACATTTCTACGAAACATTAATCTATTTAAAAACTTATAACATATGAACATATTTAAATAAATAAATTTTTTTTTTTTGAACAAGTAAATAAATAATTTGTTATATGTTTAAATAGATTAACAAGCTAATAAAGCAATAAAATCAAACTCCTTTTTTATATTTACCATGATATTTTATAAAATTTTACTATATATATTTCAATTCAAGTATATAACAATATATTTAAATATGTTAAAAATTAATGTAGAATCATAAGCTTAATTACAAGAAAAGGTTAACAAATATATAATTTGAGGGGATGAGTAGCTCAATTGGCTAAGCTAGTTGAGTTAAGGGTTAAGAAGTTAGAGTTCTGACATTCAAGTACTGACAAAGGAGAAAAACTAATATTGTAATATATACTAACAATTAACATTGTCTATAAATATATATATATATAATTTAATTCAAAGTACAATATTCATAATAGTATATAATAATAGTAATAAAAAATATTGTTCATATTTATTTAAGTGGACCAATAAAATGTTTTTATTTGGCTTATGGTTTTTATTTTTTTAACACGCCAAAATGATATATATATATATATATATATATATATATATATATATATATATATATATATATATATATGTACAATCTCCCGAGCACAAGATGTGCCACGAAAGACTACCTCCGATTACAAAGAGTCACAAATATACAGAGAGATAACCAAAATAGATTAACCAAATCAAACAAGTCAAGCAAGGCCGAGGCACGGGAAATGACTAGACCACCAGCTATATATGGCAGTTAGAAGCTAATGTAACAGAAGTTGCTTTCAACCACCGGAATGATGAGGGTGTGAAAACACAAGAAGGGGGGTTGAATTGTGTTTTGGATAGTTTTAAAAACTTCTGCAAAGTTTTACAACTTATCAGATTTCGCAGCGGGCCAAGTTTAAACACAAACAACTTATGGGATGGTGAAAGTGAAAACAGAGCAGGAAAGAGTAAAACAAAGAAAAGAGAGAAGAGATAACACAAGAGATTTATACTGGTTCCTCTCACAAACCGAGAGTAGTCCAGTCCCCTTGCACTTCCAAGGGATTTCACTATAATCACACAAGATTACAAATGCTCAAGCCAACAGCAAGAGACTTCATTTGCTCAAGTAACACCTTACAAGAGACTTCCAAATGCTCAAGCTTACCAGCAAGAGACTTCTAAATGCTCAAGCTCACCAGCAAGAGACTTCTAACACAAATAGAAAATACAATGTTTGAACAACTGATAAATAATATCAGAGTTCTGAGAACAAAGAAATACAACTTAAATAACAAGACTATTCTTAGAATTCTTGAAAAGAAAACTAAGGTTCAACAACTGATAAGTCAGAAGTTGAAAACTGTTTGTCTTGAATTTTGATATAATCTCAAGTTGTATCTAAGTTAAAAATGCTCTTTGAATTTTAGCAGAATAACAGCTCTTTTGTTCTTCGCAAGTGTGTTGTCTCGTCTTCAAATTCTTCCTCCTTTTATAGATGAAGTTGGAGCGTCTTGAATTTGAGCGGACAATGATGAATTCAGCTACGTAGTACTGTACTATTGTTTTCATTTGAAATGTGCTTATCCAAATCAAGTAAAGATCAAAATCTGAGCCTTGATTTCGAATATTCGCCCAAATCAGGAAAACAAAGTTAGTACAATAGTACAAACGTCATTATCATGAGGATAACGGTCTGAAAGAAGTTCTTCTGCTCCTTCAGATCTTTGCCAAATAGATGATAGTCGTTAATGAGAATAGAATGTTCTTTTGGCGACCTCTGCTGTTTCATCGTCATCAGAATCTACAGATATTAAATTTGCTTCTGATGAGTTCAACTTCTGGTTGACTTTGACTTGCAACTTCTGATGACTTCAACTTCTGGTGTTGTTTTCAGAACTTGCATTTTCCCAACTTCTGGGGATACTTTAGCATAGCAACCAGAACTTCAATTTCTAGTGAATATAAATTTTAACTTGTATATCTGCACACTAGAGTAAATTATCAGTATTCCCTATTGTATATTAATACTATTGTTATCATCAAAACTACTTTGGTTATATTAGAACCAACTTTGTTCCAACAATCTCCCCTTTTTTGATTGATGACAAACCAAGTATTAATTTACAATGGTTGTTATTTTAATCACATAATTGCATCCTTCAGGTTTATGAGTTTTGCAAGCTCCCCCTAAGTTCAGTAATGAATGATTAAAATAGTTTAAAATTTTAATATTGAATCCAGAACTTCAGTATACATTTGACTTCCAGAAGATAGGTTTGCAAGCTTTCTTCTTTGATCAGATCTACCTAAGAGAAAAGTGCAATCTTCTCTTACGTGTATCATGTATAGAAAGTTCTAATCTCAATAGAAAAAATTTCTTAGATAAAAAATATTGATAACTGATAAAATGTAATAACTGAAACTTAATGAAATTAAAAAATTTTGAATTTGGCTTTAGTTAGTGTTCTTTAAATTAATTTACTCTTACTCCCCCTTTTGTCATTAAACAAAAAATATTAAAAAAAAGGTTAAGAATAAATGAACACGTGACTAAAGAATTAGTCAAGTCAAGAATAAATTAAAACAGATGATAAAAACCACAATTAGTTAATGCAAAAACGAAAAACGAGGTAACTCCTACCAACCAAAATGGCTATAAAAGCGCACCAACTCTTTGTCATTTCACTCAACGCTTCCATGATATTTCTTCAACAAAATGAGAGAAAATATTTGTGAGGATAGAAGAGTGATTGAAAGAAATGGGTTTAAGAAATTTTCAAAGAAGAACCAGAGAAGGATCTTATCAACGATAGATGCAATCCCATGGAATATGATGTCTAAGAAACATCTGAAGATGGTGAAGAGTTTTGCTCCAAAATCAGACGCAAGTTTCTCAACCATCTTCTGTTCTTAAAAGATCAAAGAGTTCTTCTTATGCAGGAGGATGAGCAGGAGTCTCTGAAGACAAGCTCCAAGTTTACAAAACAGTAAATTTGTAGCTCGAGAGGTTTAGGTTACAAGCTCCCAGGTTGAAGTTTGGGACACCATCCTCTTCAGCTCTCTTCTAACTCATCTTCTTGTAAAAATTTCCTTTTAGGTTTAGGTAGGTTTCTAGATTTATGCAAAAAATTACTCTTAGAGCAATGATGAAATGCAAAAACAATGTAATGCAGTTTTATATAAAAAAAATTTGAATGCAATTGAGTTTATGCAGTAATTTTTATGCAGCAATATAGATATCTACTGAACATAATAAAGAAAATAAACCAGCATAACCCAACCAAAATAACATAAAACAAAAATTCAATATAGTAATAAACAGATCCAAAACAACAAAGTTCAAACAGAACATGATAAAATCAAAATAAAACAAAGAAATCCTAGGGTTGTGAGGGGTTAGAAGGGTTCTGCATCTTGGCTTGAAGTTGTTTCAAAGCTTCTTCTGAAATAAGTTGTAGCCTTTTGAACACATCTTCTGAGTCCATTCTGCCAACCAGATGTGCAGAATCAGAATCCACCTGAATAATCTTTTCCATTTCTTGAGCATAGAAGGTGGAAAACTGATCTACAGCCTTTGTCATAACCAGCTTCATCTTCTCATCATATATCCTCTTGGCTCTTCTAATTCTGTTCTCTTCAGCCTTGTATTCAGTGAACTTATGCCTTGCAATGTTCATGATAAAGTTCCTTCTGTATTAAGAACTAAGATCACTCATCATTTGCTTGCACATATCCAAAATAGCAGTACATTCTTCATCCACTTGGTCAGGTGCAATAGCAAGGGCAGGCAGATCTTGGTGAAGTTCCTGAACTTTGTCATTAATGCCCATCAGCACACGTTTAACATCTTCTAGTGTGATGGCTTTGTGAGGTGTAGGAACAGATGAAGATGAGGGTTTTTCTAGGATAACTGAGGGATGAATGGTAATTTCTTGTTCTGATGGAGGGGGTGTAATGACTTCTTCAAAAGTTCTAAGATAGTCATTTTCTGCATTTGTGAGTTGACGGGTTTGAGATTTTTGAGGTGAGGGGTTGTGAAGTTCCAACTCTAATTGTTGTAAAGCATTTGCAGGAATGCCAGTTTCAACAATGGCTTCAATGGGAGAAGATTAATGTTCAGATAATGTCTTCTCTGAGTCATGGGAACTAGGTGAAATAGGTTTAGCAGACACATGTGTTGAAGATGCAACAAGGGTGCTCACTTGAGGAATAGCTTCAGAAGTTGCAACCTCTGCATTAACTTCTGATGCTACCTTCTCAATATTCTCCACAGAAGTAGGAGTAGAAACACCTGTTTCTGTAATCAGGGATAACACATATTTAGAGAATTGTTTCATAGAATCAGGGGATGGTACAAAGCTAACCACTGGTGTTTCAAAAGAAGCACTAGTAGAAACTTCTTCTATACAGTTGGATTTAGGTTCTAAATCTGAAAAGATTTTTGAAAAAGAGTTTTGAACTAGAACTGTATAGGGGATGTTTTTAGCATGCTTTGGACCATTAATGACATAATCAGGAATATCTTTAACATTGATCTTTTTATAAATACCTTAATTTGCCAACCTTTGCACTAACTCAGCTTTAGGAATGAGAGTATCAAGAAATTCATTAGGCTCAGCTTCTACTCCACTTTCCCAGCTAGTTTCTTCCCAAGCCTTATAAAGCTCCACTTGCTTTATGGCTTCCTCACGCTCTTCATCATCATTATCTTCAGGAATCAACCTTTGCTTCCTCTTCCTCTTCAAGTTTGTTCTGGCCTTCTTAGTAACATCTGGAGCAGCCATTGCCGCAGATCCAGAAGCACTAGCTTCCTTAATTATTTCCAACTCTGTCTCTGCTTGAATAGCAGGCTCAGAGTTCCCAGGGTTCACTTTTTCTACAGCAATCTTCTTTACAACAACTTCTGAGATACTCCTAACACCAGAAGTACTTCCAGACTTCTTCTGGGGTGTAGAGCTTCTTGCTCTCTTGGGTTTAGATTCTGTTGCTTCTGATTTCTTTACAGCTTTCTTTTTCTTTTGTTGAGCAGGCAACAGATATCTTGTGGCTAGTCTGTCTTCCAACTTCTGATCATCTACTCCTTCCAGAAGTTTCTTATGCATACCAGCAATGAGAGAAACTTCATCTCTAGACACAGAGGTGAGATAGAAGTGCTTGTCACTTTCTTCCTTCCTTGGTTTATACTGAACTTGTGGTGTAATCAAGGGTCCTTGAGTCTTCAACACTTTCTTCACAGTAAAACCACTTATCACAGAGGGATAAGCATCAATGACGGATCCATAACCAGGGAAAACAGGTTTCAGAGAGTGAATCAAATAGCTTCTGTGAAACATGAAGGATAGGAATCTGCAGTAATGTGCATTTGTTGTACCCTTGGTTTGACTATCAGAGATAGCTTTACACATGTGCTCAAAGATAACCTTGGCAAAGTTCACCTCAGCCTTTGTTCCCAAATAATATAAAACTGTTTTATAATGATTGGAAACTTGGTCAGATGAACCAACCTTTGGTAACAGAGAGTCACACATAATCTTGTAAAGTATCTTGTAGTATGGCTTCATGTCATTGTTGTTTTTGGAAGTAGAATTCTTGCCATAGATTTCCTCTTGTATGTAGTGACTAATATCTTCATATGGGTAAGGAACAATACCAGTAAATGACAACTGAGCTGCTTGCCTAATGTGCTCAAGTCTGATCCTAATGCAGACACCACCAACCTCTGAGCGAATCTCTTTGCCCAGATACTCTTCATTAGGTATTGTGTCGCTGAGAGCTACTTCTCCCTTCATCCAAAAATCCTTCACTATTTCTGGATAGACAGGTCCATTTAAACAATCTAAGAAAGTTATCAACTTTTGCGCTTCAAACGCTTCCTTGATCCCTTTAACACCGTTCGCTCTAATTCCTTCAAAGTCGACTGGTCTTTCAATATGAAGAAATAGGTCTGAAATAGGAAAACATACTTTGTCTTTAGAAAGAACACCAGGAGTAGAGGCTTTAATGTCAGCAATCGGTGGTACATTGATATATCTTTCTCCTTGAGATTGATTGCGCTTGGTAGAAGATGCCATAATTCTGAGTTTGGGGGTTAGGGTTTGCTAATTTGAGAGAAGAAAGAAATTGCTCTGAGTTTTAGAAGAGATGAAAGTGTAGGTAGTGAATGTGCAAATGTGTGAATGTGAACAATTAGTGTTTAAAAAAAACAAAAGGAAAAACAAAACCGCGCAAAAACGTACTAACTGAAAGGACAGGGGTAAAAGAGTAACTTAACAATTCACAAAATGAATTTAGAACACAATCATCACTAACCAACTTCTTTCTCTAATAGCAACCAGACACGTGTATTAGAAGGTTAATTAAATATCTGACACGTTAGCAACAGCAGTTGAAGAGGTAACTCAACAGTTACTGCCACGTCACGTTCAGAACCACTCATATAAACTTCTGATAGAAATACCAGAAGATGGTTTGTCAACTTCTGATACACAAGTTCTGACTCCCCCTAACTTCTGATAAAGATACCAGAAGATGGTTTGTCTAAACTTCTGATAGAAAGATCTGACTCCCCCTAACTTCTGATAAACTTCCAGAACTTCCTAAAATAATATTCTTCACCAGAGTTCAGCTTATTCACAAATTTCCATCATATTAAGATTCCTTTTGATAAAATCAAATCTTTCAACAGCTAAGGGTTTTGTAAAGATATCAGCCTATTGATTTTCAGTATCAATAAACTTGAGATCAATTACACCCTTCTGTACATAGTCTCTTATAAAATGATGTTTAATCTCAATATGCTTAGCTCTTGAGTGTAGAATATGATTTTTAGAAAGATGAATGGCAGCAGTGTTATCACAATATAAAGAATATTATGACTGCTTATTTGATAATCTTCCAATTGATATTTCATCCAAAGTAGTTGTGTACAACACTTGGCTGCTGAAATGTATTCTGCTTCTGCTGTTGACATAGCTATGGTGGTTTGCCTTTTACTGGCCCAAGAAATCAAATTCTCACCAATGAATTGACAGTTTCCACTAGTGGATTTTCTTTCAAGTTTATCACCAGCATAGTCAGCATCACAGAATCCAATCAGTTTGTAATCATTAGATTTCTGATACAGCAATCCAATGTTACAAGTAGCCTTCAGATATCTAAAGATTCTTTTTACAACAGTAAAATGAGATTCTCTAGGATCTGATTGAAATCTTGCACACAGACATACACTGAATAAGATATCAGGTCTAGAAGCTGTTAGATAGAGAAAAGATCCAATCATACCTCTATATAACTTCTGATCAACTTTACCTTCAGACTCACCTTTGCCAAGACATGATGTAGGATGCATTGGAGTGTTCATGGGTTTGCAGTCTTCAAGATTGTACTTCTTCAGAAGATCTTTGATATACTTTGACTGATGAATGAAGTTTCCTTTCTTTGTTTGATTGATCTGAATTCCCAGAAAGTACTTCAATTCTCCCATCATGCTCATCTCAAATTCATCTTGCATCATCTTAGAAAAGTTCTTGCATAGTCCAGCATTTGTTGATCCAAAAATGATGTCAACAACATAGATTTGAATGAATAGAATGTCTTTCTTCATGGTCTTCTTGAATAGTGTATTGTCAACTTGACCTTTTACAAAACCATTGTCAACCAAGAAGTTACTTAGTCTCTCATACCATGCTCTGGGAGCTTGTTTGAGTCCATAGAGTGACTTCTTTAGTCTGAACACATGATCTGGATTTGAAGTATCTTCAAATCCTGGAGGTTGTTTGACATATACTTCTTCAGAGATCACACCATTTAGAAATGCACTCTTAACATCCATTTGATAAAGAGTAATGTTGTTGTTGACAGCATAAGAAATAAGTAATCTTATAGCTTCCAAACTTGCAACTGGAGCATAAGTCTCTGTATAATCAATGCCTTCTTGTTGACTGTATCCTTGTGCAACAAGTCTAGCTTTGTTTCTTGTTACTTCTCCTTGTTCATTCAGCTTATTTCTGTATACCCACTTTGTTCCAATAATGTTCTTGCCTTTTGGTTTGGGTACCAGATCTTATACATCATTCCTTTGAAATTGATTCAGTTCTTCTTCCATAGCAACTATCCAAGCATCATCAGATAATGCTTAATCAGTGGTTTTAGGTTCAATCAAGGAAACTAGACCAAATAAGGATTCTTCATCCCTAAAGCTTGATCTTGTTTTCCTAGGACTGTTCTTATTACCAATGATAAGCTCTTTAGGATGTGATGACTTATACTTGAAAGTATTCTTGGGAATAGTTGTTTCTTCTTGATCAGGATCTTCAGTTGGTGTTGTTTGATGATCATCAGATTCTGGAACTTGATTGTTCTCTGGTGCTTCCAGAAGTTCAGGAGTGGGAATAGGTTCACAACCTTCATCTACTGAGTCTTGAGAATCTGAAATTTCTATAGAAGGCTCTGACTTTTCATGATCAGGCGCTTTATCATCAAACCTTACATGCATAAATTCTTCAACTAATTGAGTTTCAGAATTATACACTCTGTATGACTTGGAGCGCTCAGAATATCCAATAAAGATACCCTTACTAGCTTTAGAGTCAAATTTCTTTAGATAGACTTTAGTATTCAGAATGTAACAAGTACAACCAAATTGGTGAAAATAAGAAATGTTAGGTTTCCTTCCTCTAAAAAGTTCATATGTTGTTTTATTCAGAATAGTTCTAATATAGATTCTGTTCTGAATATAACAAGCAGTGTTTATTGCTTCTGCCCAGAAAAATTTTGCTAAAGAATGTTCATGCATCATGGTTCTAGCCATCTCTTGCAAAGATCTGTTCTTTCTTTCTACAACTCCATTTTGCTGTGGAGTTCTAGGAGAAGAGAACTCATGGAAAATTCCATGTTCTTCACAAAAGTTTTCAAAAGGTTCATTTTCAAATTCTCCACCATGATCACTTCTAACTTTTAAAATTTTTAAATCTTTTTCATTTTGAATTTGGGCACAGAAGACACTAAACTCTTCATATGTATCATTCTTAGATTTCAGAAATCTTACCCAAGTCCATCTACTATAATCATCAACAATGACTAGTCCATACTTCTTTCCATTGAGTGAAGCAGTGCTAACTAGTCCAAACAAATCAATGTGCAGAAGTTCTAAAGGTTTAGAGGTAGAAACAATGTTTTTAAGTTTAAATGAGCTTTTGACAAATTTCCCTTTTTGACAAAAGTCACAAAGAGAATCTGAGTGATAAGTCAATTTCGGAAGGCCTCTCACAAGATTGTCTTTGCTAAGCTTGGAAATTAATCTCCAGTTAGCATGACCCAATCTCTTATGCCAAACCCATTTCTCATCACTTAGAGTCAACAAACAAAGCACATTCTGATCTTCCAGGTCAGATAAATTAACTTTATAAACATTGCCCTTTCAACAACCTTTAAACAAGATAGATTTATCAGAGTTGTTAATTACAGTACATGAATTCTTATTAAACACAACATCATAATTATTGTCACATAATTGACTTATGCTAAGTAGATTATGTTATAGTCCATCAACCAACCAAACATCAGAAATAGAAAAGAAGAATTACCTACTTTACCTATACCAATGATTTTGCCTTTCTGGTTCCCACCAAATCCTACAGTTCCTCCCTTTCTCAGAGTCAGGGTGAGGAACAAGTGCTTGTCTCCTGTCATGTGTCGTGAACATCCACTGTCCAGATACCATGAGCTTTGCCTTTTTCTTGGGGTGCATACCTGTTCAATATCTTCAGAATCTGACTCAACATCACTTTCAACATCTGATTCTGTTGTGGCCATGAGTGCCAAGTTAGCTTCTGCATCTTCAGCTTCATCATTAGACAGCTTGTCAAGATCTTCCCATGTAGCTAGAAGACTCTTCTTAGCTTTGTTCTTGAAAGTGCTCTTTCTTCCTTTTCCCTTGGTCCTAAAGTCAGGACAATCAGCAATGAAGTGTCCAGGCTTGTTGCAGTTAAAGCAATTTTTAGAATCCTCCTTCTTATCTTTGTTTCCAGAACTTCTGTAACCAGAACCTTTGTATCCAGAACTTCTACCAGAGTATCTTGGTTTTCTTCTTGCCCACTTCTGGAACCTCTTGGTCAGAAGTGCAAATACATCATCATTTGATCCATCTTCTTGATCATCTGCAGAAGATTCTTCTGTCTCAGATTCAACAACCTTAGCCTTGAGAGCCTTAGAAGGTCCAGAAGTAGCTGGTAGAGCCAAGGACTTCGTTCTCTTCTTAGGTTCATCAGAGGATAGCTCAATCTCATGACCCATGAGTGAACTAATTAACCCCTCTAGGCTTAGGGTATCTAAATCCTTTGCCTCCTAAATAGCAGTGACCTTAGGTCTCCACTTAGCAGGTAAGCTTCTAAGAATCTTCTTCACATGATCAGAAGTAGTATAACTTTTCTTCAGAACTTGAAGGCCTGCAACCAGAACTTTGAATCTAGAAAACATAGATTCAATGTTCTCATCTTCCTTCATTCTAAAGAGTTCATACTGTTGGATCAAAAGTGTTGCTTTTGCCTCCTGCACCTATTTGTTTCCATCATAAGATGAGCATAAAGAATCATAGATACTTTTAGCAGTAGATTTATCTGTGATCTTAAGGTACTCTTCATGAGATATGCAGCTTATCAAGATATCCTTGACCTTGTGGTGCTTCTTTTACGCTTTCTTGTCCTTGTCAGTGAAAGCTTGCCTTATATCATAATCTAATCTTCCTCTTTCATCCAAACCTTGAAATGTAACTCCTCTTTCAACTAAGTCCCAAAGTTCATCATCAATACCAACTAGGTGACTGTAGATTCTATCTTTCCACCAGGAGAAGGTAGAACCATCACCACTGAACTTAGGAGCTTTGTTGTTGTTGTTTTTATCATCAATATCATAGTTGAAAGGAATAGACACTCCTTCAGTTTTCTTCTCACCAGATCCAAACATAGTGTTTTGACACAACAAGTAACTGTCTCACTGCAAAGTTATATAACAGAACCGGGCTCTAGATACCAATTGAAGGTGTGAAAACACAAGAAGGGGGGTTGAATTGTGTTTTGGATAGTTTTAAAAACTTCTGCAAAGTTTTACAACTTATCAGATTTCGCAACGGGCCAAGTTTAAACACAAACAACTTCTGGGATGGTGAAAGTGAAAACAGAGCAGGAAAGAGTAAAACAGAGAAAAGAGAGAAGAGATAACACAAGAGATTTATACTGGTTCCTCTCACAAACCGAGAGTAGTCCAGTCCCCTTGCACTTCCAAGGGATTTCACTATAATCACACAAGATTACAAATGCTCAAGCCAACAGCAAGAGACTTCCTTTGCTTAAGTAACACCTTACAAGAGACTTCCAATTGCTCAAGCTTACCAGCAAGAGACTTCTAAATGCTCAAGCTCACCAGCAAGAGACTTCTAACACAAATAGAAAATACAATGTTTGAACAACTGATAAATAATATCAGAGTTCTGAGAACAAAGAAATACAACTTAAATAACAAGACTATTCTTAGAATTCTTGAAAAGAAAACTAAGGTTCAACAACTGATAAGTCAGAAGTTGAAAACTGTTTGTCTTGAATTTTGATATAATCTCAAGTTGTATCTAAGTTAAAAATGCTCTTTGAATTTTAGCAGAATAACAGCTCTTTTGTTCTTCGCAAGTGTGTTGTCTCGTCTTCAAATTCTTCCTCCTTTTACAGATGAAGTTGGAGCGTCTTGAATTTGAGCGGACAATGATGAATTCAGCTACGTAGTATTGTACTATTGTTTTCATTTGAAATGTGCTTATCCAAATCAAGTAAAGATCAAAATCTGAGCCTTGATTTCGAATATTCGCCCAAATCAGGAAAACAAAGTTAGTACAATAGTACAAACGTCATTATCATGAGGATAACGGTCTGAAAGAAGTTCTTCTGCTCCTTCAGATCTTTGCCAAATAGATGATAGTCGTTAATGAGAATAGAATGTTCTTTTTGCGTCCTCTGCTGTTTCATCATCATCAGAATCTACAGATATTAAATTTGCTTCTGATGAGTTCAACTTCTGGTTGACTTTGACTTGCAACTTCTGATGACTTCAACTTCTGGTGTTGTCTTCAGAACTTGCATTTTCCCAACTTCTGGGGATACTTTAGCATAGCAACCAGAACTTCAATTTCTAGTGAATATAAATTTTAACTTGTATATCTGCACACTAGAGTAAATTATCAGTATTCCCTATTGTATATTAATACTATTGTTATCATCAAAACTACTTGGGTTATATTATAACCAACTTTGTTCCAACAAATGAGAGGAGCTTGATCTTGTCCAACAGTTGAGAAGAAGAACTAGTTATGCCTCGGAACACCCTATGGTTTCTCTCCGTCCACACGACCCACACACACGCAAGTCAAATGAGCTGCAAAAAGGAGTGTCGAGCTCGTGAAACACCTGCTGAAAGGGAAAACTGGACCAGATGATCACGTAAGGAAGTGAACTCCACCACCAGAATGTCAATCCACGAAAGCACTAACGCCCATATGGGACCAAAAGTACCGCATGAGATAAAGAGATGATGAGCTGACTCCGCCTCGCCACACCCTGAAATACACTGAAGAGCTGATGTAGGTATGTTGTGACCAGGTTGGTTTTTGTGGGCAACCTGTCACGTAATAAACGCCACGCAAAGATAGAAACCTTCAAAGGGACCTGGGGGTGCCAAATAAGAGTATCTGCATCATCCATGGGAGCCGTAGCCTGAGAAGTCAATATCTGATAAGCTCCCCGGACAGTGTAGCCTCTGTCAGGGTCAGGCTACCACTGCCACATGTCTGGAGACTGATCCTGCAAAGAAAGGGTAAGCAATAAAGACTGAACACCGCCACACCCAAGCCCCTCAACTGCCTCCGCCACACCCAGGCCCCCCCACCTGCCTCCCAACCTCGCGCGAACATCTCAGCCACCGAACACTGTTTGGTCTCCGAAACAGCAAATAGACGACCAAACCACTCACTCAAAGGAATCCCACCCATCCAGGGATCTGTCCAGAATAAGGTATCTGACCCGTCTCCTACCCTCCTCGAAACACGCTCCTCAAACCATCGGTCCCCATCCTCCCCACCCCCTCGAATGCGCGCTACCTCCCTCCACCACAAAGACCCTCTACGCCCTCCCTCTCGGAGCCTGCCTCTCTCCAGCCCATACCGAGCTGCCAGCACTCTAAACCATAGGCCCTCTCTATCCACTAACATCCTCCAACACAATTTGCCTAAAAGAGCTAAATTAAACTCCCTCAACTGCCGGACCCCCAAACCTCCGTACTCCTTACGTAAGCAAACAGATTTCCAAGTAACCCAAGAGATTTTCCTAGAGTCCTCACTCCCCCCCCCCCCCCCCCCCCCCCCCCAAAAAAAAAAAAAAATTTAATCAATAGAGATTCGATAGAAGAGATGATACCTGAGGGAGTTTTGAAGAAGGAAAGAGCATAGACAGGAAGAGAGGTCAAGACAGACTTAAGTAAAACCAGACGGCCACCAAAGGAGAGGAAGCGACTCTTCCACCCAGACAATCTATTTTTTAACCGAGCCACCACGGGTTCCCAAAAGAGCAAACGGCGCGGATCACCCCCGATAGGAAGTCCCAGATAAAGGAAAGCTAGGAATCCTTCCCACTCAACAGTGCAAAACAGAAGCAGAAAGTAAGAGCATACCCATCGGTGATGGTATTACTCCACAAAGCCACCATGTGTCAGAAAGTAATATTATTTAAATTCAATTGATGTGAAACACATATACTACCGTTTCCAAAGAAAGCCACCGTATTCATAGTACTTTTTTTTTTTTGAATTAAAACAAACTGAATAACCAAATTAGGGTGGCTTCATGTCGTTTTGGACAAGGCCTACAATATGGAGGGTAAGCTATCGCACCATTGCGTATTGGGCTCCACAGCAGCCCACCGGGCAAGCATATGGGCTACATTATTACATTTTCTACTAGCCCACGAAATAGTGATTGCCTCGTTGTTGTCTAACCTATCCCTAATTCTCCTTGCGATCTGACCCTAATACAATCTAGGGTAGTGACGATCCTGTATAGCTTTTACCACCGTGCTGTTATCTGATTCAACAATGACGGCCTCAAACCGGAAGCGCTTCAGATCATCGATAGCTTCCCATATACCTCTTGCTTCAGCTTTGATTGCCTCTTCAATGCCGGAAACCACTCTAGTTGCAGCTCCAACCCAACTACCATCCCCCTTCCTAAGAATCCATCCTAAACCCCAATGGCCATCACCCATAGAGTGAACATCCACATTGAGCTTCAGAGAGTCTCTTGGAGGAGGAATCCAGTTATTCATGGCGTTACTGCAGCTTGGGGTGGCTTGGCGTTCCTTTCCAGATTCATGCTTCAGCTGGTGTTGGTAGTCATAGAGGTCGCGTTGGGCTTTCTCAATAACATCTTCTACGGGTATGTTTTTATTTTGAAAGATTAGGAGATTTCTAGCTTTCCATATATGGTAGCAGATTGCACATATTAATTCCATGGTATTCGAGGGGATCTCAGCAAAGGATTTTTCTAGCCATTCATTGAAAGATAGGTCATTGTAGTTGATCTTTAGGTTGAGAGAGGAGGCGAACCAGATTTGTTGGGTCCATAGGCACCCTTTAAACACGCGAGTTTGATCTTCAATAGATTTGTTGCACCTTTGGCAAAGAGGGTAGCAGTTCACTCCCTTCCTCCTAAGATTTTCCTGAACTTGAAGTGCGTTATGGAGAATACGCCACATTAGATTAGTGTACTTTGGGGGAGTTTTTAGACTCCAGAGTTTCTTCCAAATAGGCTTTTTGGCCTGAGTAGAGCAGTTGGCCTG
This sequence comes from Trifolium fragiferum, assembly GCA_954870985.1. Classification (NCBI taxonomy): domain Eukaryota; kingdom Viridiplantae; phylum Streptophyta; class Magnoliopsida; order Fabales; family Fabaceae; genus Trifolium; species Trifolium fragiferum. Next base: position 10,216,057 of record OX940794.1, read on the forward strand.
GTTGCTGGTTGCTTCTTTCCAAGTGAGAATTGCTTGGTACCCTGATTTAACAGAGTAATTCCCATCCTTAGTCTGAGGCCAGGAGAATTCATCTGGTCTAGATAGATTAGCTAAAGGAATTTGGATTATTTGCTCTGCTTCAAAGTGGAGGAAGATCTGAGATATAAGGTGTCTGTTCCAATAGGTGGTCCCAGGAATAATAAGGTCTTTAACCCGGCATTGACTAGTTATGCCCTTGGGGGACCAGACTTTGTGACCATATTGCCTGGGCAGCCAGCTATCTTGCCAAATATTGATTTGCTCACCATTGCCCACATTCCATATCCCTTCTTGTTTTAGGATCTTACTGGCTTTCTGTATGCTCCTCCATGTGTAGCTAACACAGTTGGCTCCTACTTCTGCCTCTAGGAAGCTTTTGTTAGGGTAGTATTTAGCCTTTAGAGTTTTCGCAACAAGGGAGTGGGGTTGAGTGATGCATCTCCAACCTTGCTTGGCTAGGAGGGCTTCATTAAAAGCCCTCAAGTCCCTGAAACCTAGCCCTCCCTTTTTCTTGTGGTTGCACAACTTACTCCACTTTAATCAGTGTATCTTCCTCTTTTCAGTATTACTTCCCCACCAAAACTTGCATATCATACTCTCCATCTGGCTACACATGTCTTTTGCTAGAAGAAAACAGCTCATAACATAGGAAGGAATGGCTTGGGCCACTGCCTTGATGAGGGTACTCCTTCCAGCAAAGGATAAACATTTTTCCTTCCAGCCTTTAATCTTTTTCCACACTCTGTCTTGAATATAGTTGAAAACCTCTTTCTTAGATCTGCCCACATGAGTTGGCATACCCAGGTATTTGGAGAACTTTGCAACTCTCTGCATAGGAAGGATATGGTTGATGTTGTCCTTAATGTTGTTTCCAACATGCCTACTAAACATAATTTCTGATTTTCCCATGTTCACCAGCTGACCAGAAGCCTCTTGGTAATCTAGGATAATATTCTTTATCACAGTTGCCTCTTTGGTATTGGCCCTGCAAAGGAGTAGACTATCAACAGCAAACAATAAGTGACTAATCTCAAGAGCTCCCTGGGCTATCTTAACCCCATCTAAACTTTTATCAAACTGAGCTTTAGAGATTAGTCCAGAGAAAACATTAGCACATATAATAAAAAGATAGGGTGAGAGAGGATCCCCCTGTCTGAGACCCCTCTGAGGTTCAAAAGGTGCAGAGGGCTTCCCATTAATAAGAATAGAGAACTTTACAGTAGTGACACAGTTCATAATGGTGGAGGTCAAGTGGGATGGGAAGCCCATAGTGTCAAGAGTGGTTTTCAGGAAATTCCATTCAACCCTATCATAAGCCTTGGCCATGTCAGTTTTGATGCCAATGAAACCCTTCTTACTAAGACTTTGGTTGAAATAGTGGAATATCTCATAGGCAAGGAGGGTATTGTCAGTTATAAGGCGCCCAGGAACAAAAGCACTTTGGATAGGGCTAATTATGTCAGGGAGGACCAACTTTAGCCTGTTAGCTATAGCCTTGGTGATAATCTTTAGGGTCACATTGCAGAGGGCTATGGGCCTAAAGTCACTAGGAGTGTCAGGGTTTTCCTTCTTAGGGATCAGACAGATGTTGGTGTGATTGTAGGGAGAGGGGGTGCCATTGTTGTTCAGAACATGGAGAGCAGCCTTGATGACATCTTGGCCTATGATATCCCAGTAGGTGTGGTAGAAAAGAGCAGGCAGGCCATCTGGGCCAGGTGCAGCAATCCCCTTCATGTTCTTAATAGCCTCAACAACTTCTTCCTCAGTGAAATCAGCAGCTAGGTGAGTGTAAGCCTCCTGAGTGATAACATTTTTTACAACCTCCACAGTCCTGCTGATATGGTCAATGGGCTGGGATTGAAAAAGGTTTTTGAAATGGTTGACCATGGTAGCCTCAATCTGATTAGGATTATAGAAGGTATTTCCTTGAGTGTCACATATGTGGTCAATCTTATTCTTGTTCCTTCTTTGGTTAGCCTTCTGGTGGAAATAAGCTGTGTTTTTGTCCCCATGCTTCAACCACAGAGCTCTGGACCTCTGGCTCCACCACATCTCCTCACGACAGAGGAGCTCATCAAGCTCCTTTTCCTTTGTCCTGATATCCTGCATAGTGCTCCCACCTCTATCTTGGTCATTGAGACATTGTAACTCCTTTTGTGCAACCTGTATCTTTTTGGGGAGGATGCCAAATTTCTGTTTTCCCCATTGATGGAGTTTATTGAGAGTATTATGGAGATTTTCATTGAGGCTATTGGGAGTATGCCAGCTAGATTGGACAATCTGGTGGTGCTCATCTTCTCTAAGCCACATTTGTTCAAATTTTTTGCTCTTGTGAGACTCTCTTTGCTGCAAGTTCAAATTGTTAGTGGAGAATTCTAAAAGAATAGGACAATGATCAGAACAATATTTAATAAGATGAGAGTTAGAGAAGTAGGGAAACAAGTTTTTCCAGTTAGGAGTAGCTAAGTATATGTTTAGTCTCGCCTGGATGTAGGATTCCCCCTTGTTGTCTGTTATGCCAAGTGAATTTGTGCCCTTTAAAGCCTAGATCTTCCAGGTTACATAAATTAATAGTATTCCTGAAGCTATAGGTAATGTTGTAGTCCATTGGGTTGCCACCTTCTTTTTCACTAGAGTTTAGGATAATGTTGAAATCACCAAAAATAAGCCAATGAGGATTGGCATTGATCTGAGAAAGGTCATTAATAAGCTGACAAGTTTGAAATTTTTGGTGATGTTTAGAGAAACCATATATGTCAGTGGCACGCCACATTAAATTGTTAGACTTGATAAGCACATCAATATAATTGAAATCATAGCTAATTATATTCAAATCAAAATTACAATTGTTCCAGAAAATAGCTAGACCACCTGCCCTGCCTCCACCTAAGGTGGAGCAGTCAACCATTTTACTATTGTAATTGTTCATAGCATTAGAAGGAAAAATAGATTCAGAGCTTAGCTTTTTTGTCTCCATGAGGAAAATGAGATCAGGGTTGTTTTTGGCAATGAGCCTTTTTAGGGCCCTAACTGTCCTTGGGTTGCCACACCCTTGGCAGTTCCAAGATAGGATCTTCATGCTGAGGGGCTGGCCTGGTCACCAGGTCCTGCCAAAGGTTTGTGCTGAGTCATGATGTTCTCTTCCATAGGAGGGGTGTGATAGGTGATGCCTTCTGTGAAATTCTGGTGGCAAGTGTCAGATGTGTAGCACGATGTGTACACTTTAGGAATCGTACGATGTGTAGCCTAATGTGTCAACATCGTGAACAACTGAACTTGATGAACAAGTAAACAATATAAAGTGCAGAAAACAAAAGAACACGTGAGTTTGTTAACCCAGTTCGGCACTTATAACAAGCCCTATTCTGGAGGATACCAATCCAGGGATGAATCCACTATGGTAGTATCAATTCAAAGCTAAACTCCCCCGTTTACAACTTCTCACTTAATCACTACCCGTGCTAATTCTACCTAGGAACTCCTAGATATGAGAACCTCTGCTCACTCCCCCTCAACCTTACCCAGTAAGGATTTAATAACAAACTCAGTTGGAGACACACTCCTAGACAAGCGAAGCACTCGTACCTAAAGGCTTAGAGTGTTGCACAATCTAACTCCTTGCTTCAAAGCTTTGGAGAAAGACAACTAGAGATTACAACTCTATAAACTCAGTCCTTACTTGCATCAAAACTATGATCCAAGTGAAGGCTCACAAAGAACAAAGAACAACTAAAGAACTAAAACCCTAAGACTCAATTTGTAGACTTAGCTTCTTGATTTCAGTTGATAAATAATTGGTCTTCAGTCTTCCTTTATATAGAACAAGCTTCATGGGCTTTGACGAGTTGGCCTTGATAACTTTTGCCTTGAGATTTATTTGATCATAATCTTTTAATTGTTTGTTTCAAATCTTTTTGATCAAAGTCGGCCAATAAAATAAAACAGAACCATGAAAGATTATCTTGTTCCTTGGCGCGAAAGCTGGCACGATTTAATTTGAAAAACAAATCTTTTTCAAAAGATCGCGTTTAAATAAATGAAAGCGCGTCCAGTAGGGCGTCCAGATGTGAACCCTGATGTGCCACACATCATGCTCCACATCATGGAATCAGGCTTATTTTACCAAATGAAGCCAACACCCTAAAAGGTCTCAACAATCTCCCCCTTTGGCAAATTTTGGGCTAAAATAATCTTTGAGTCACCCAACTAAACTTGGAGAGATGTGTAGGCACATCAGAGGCATGCAGCAGCGGATTAGAGCCTCGCAAATAAAGAGAGAAATAAACTCTCACAAGATAGGAAAATAAATTCCCAAAGACTGAGAAAAATAAATTCTCAGACACATACAAGCATGAGATTCCATGCACACATAAGGGAGGGTAGCAAACCCAGTAATAGTCTACTCCCCTTTGAACTAGAGCACTTTCCATGTACTCCCCCTAAATCTCATATTCCCTATAGGCTTCTTCAGAATGCATGGCCTAGAGAGATATAGAGAAGTTTTAAACTTGGCTTCTTAAGAATGCATGACCAAGTTAAAACTCACAGATGTGTCAAACATCACACAAAATAACTTCTACAGGCTTCTTAAGAATGCATCACCATGTAGAAATTAGATAACATCTTCAATTGGACTTCTTAAGAATGCATCACCCAGTTGAAAATGTACAGAAAAGGTCTTCAGAAGAACATGCTTTAGAAAACTAATTCTTCAAAAATTTGTTGATAAAATATTTGAAGAAAAATAAGCATGTATACCAGATGTGTAGTCAGATGTGCCACACATCAGAACTTCAGAAGTTGGAGAAGCTTCAGAAGCTGAGCAGAGCTTCAGAAGTTATAGAGCTTCAGAAGTTGAGAAGAGCTTCAGAAGTTGTAGTGCTTCAGAAGTTGAGAAAGTTTCAGAAGTTCAGAAGTTCAGAAGTTCAGAAGTTCAGAAGTTCAGAAGTTCAGAAGTTCAGAAGTTCAGAAGTTCAGAAGTTCAGAAGTTCAGAAGTTCAGAAGTTGCCCCATGTGGATGAATAGAATTTAACTCTTTTTCTTAATTCTCGTCTCAATTCTCTCGTTCTATTCTCTCTAATTTCTCCCAAAATTATCACACATCACAATTTGCTGCAGTTAAGACTTCAAAGTTTTTCATTTTAATTTTTACTTTTTACTCCCCCTTTTTAGCCAAAAATTATGACAAACATACTGAGAGTAAGTAACACACCATAGAATGCAGATAGCATGAGATGTAGAGATGATATTAATAGTGCAGCAGGTACAGAACAGGCACGCAAAGGTGCATCAGAAATCCAGGGCATAGCCCACAAAATACCAGCAAAAACAAGGAAATACTGAGTACAGGGAAATATTAATGAATTACAATAATTCAAATATCCTGGCTCCCATCAGTTTCCTCAGCTTCAGAGTCATTGGGCTCCTCCTCCTCCAATTCCTCATCCTCAGCCATTGTTTGCTCATCCTCAAGCTCCAGTCCAGCAATGACTGCCTCCAGCTTGGCCTTCTTCTCATCCAGAGCCTTGCAAGTCTCCTTTAAAGCAGCAATCATGTCTGTCCTAGACATAGCATTGTTTGAGCTGGATGTGCCCACATCAGGAGTCACATCAGACTGCTTGAGACTAAAAGAAATAGCAGACTCTCTTCTGCAAGACAAATCATCCTTGCCCAGAACATCAGGTCTCTGGCTCAATATGATTCCACACAGTAGGGAAGGAAAGGCAATGGGTAGTTTGACAGCTAGGGTTTTGGCATGTTTGATAGTCTGATCAAAAATATAAGTACCAAAATCGAAGTTAACTTTGTTACCCACAGTATAGATGAACCTAGCCAAACCTGTAGCCACATCACAGTTGTGTGTGGTAGGCACCCAGTTAGCAGCAGCAATCCTGTTCAGGATGTTGTAGATTGGAGTGAGCTTGCTTGCTTGCAATTTTCCCTTCTTAGGCCAAGTCTTGACCTTTCCAGCTGTGATGGCCTTGATTATGTAGTTGTCATTTGCCTCCATCTCAGCAAAGGGCTCCTCACTTCTGCCCAGATACTTGTTGATAACAGTGGGAGAGAAGTGAATTTCTTTACCTCTCACAAAAACAGTTTGGTATTCCTTGTCCAAAGGATTGTCACAACCAGCAGGGATGTTTACCAAAAATTCTTTGACTACCTTCTCATAGCAGTCACCCAGTCCAGTAACAGTCTTCATCAAGCCAGCACGCTTGATCAACCTCATAACTTCCTTGCACTGCAAGGCTTCAGCACTGAGCTCCCTCTCCAGAGCTAACCTTCTATGAGCAATGTACTTCCATTTTCCAGCATGTGCAGGGTTGTGGAAGGAAATCAAATCAACTGGAATGTCAGGAATTCCCTGAGGAATTTTCTTCTTCCCATAGCTCTTCTTCACAGCAGACTCAATGTGAATCACATCAAGCTCCATATTGCGTTCCTCAGCAGATTCTTCCTCAGACTCACTGATGTGAGCTACATCCTGCTCCACATCGTACTCTGAGTCACTTGTAGGTGGCTCTTTTCTTTTCTGAGTCTTCTTCTTTGCAGGTGGAACCACAGCTTTACTAAATCCCTTCTTGGGACCATACATGACTTGCCTCTTAACAGGCTTCTTCTTCTCCTTAGTAGCAGCAGGAGAAATCTCAACAACAGCAGGACCTTTACCACTTCTAGTCCTTCTTGCAATACTCTCCTCAGTAAGCTTCTTCAAGGGGATGTCAGAATTGTAGCCTTCTACATCCACAACAACTTTGTCAGACTGGATATTATCTTCAGGTTCCTCAACCTCAGCAGGTTGATCTTCTTCAACAAATACCTGATCAGGAGAATCAGGAATGACAGCAGGTCTTTCAACAGCAGCAGTCTCTTCTTCAGCAGGAGACTCTTCTTCACCTTGTGGCAATGATGTGCCAACATCTGCCGCAACATTAGGTTCTTGCAGGGCCTGGAGCACAGAATCAATGATCTTCTGAGTCAAGGGGTGCCTTTGACCCTCAGAAATCTTCACAGCAGCCTTCTCAGGGTTAGGGTTTGAAGAACCTACACCCATAGATGCTTCAGCATTTGCATCACCAGATTTTGCAGGAAGAGGTTCAACATGCAGACTTTCCATGGTGTGAACCCTCTTTGGTGAGCCAATCTTTGGCTTCTTGCTTTTCTTCTTCTTCTTTTTGGATTTTTCTGTGTAAGGAGAAGGAACAACATCTTCCTCTGCGGCAATGGGGGTTGATTCCCTTCTTGATCGTTTAGACTTCTTCTTCTTTGATCCAGATGGCTTGATCATTGAGACAGGAGTGGCATCGACGATCATGTCACCTTGAATATCTTTTTGATGTGGGGAAATAGGTTTTGGTGATGATGGAGGAGTGTTTGTTTTTGTGGAAGGAGATGTTTTGGTTGCAGTAGACATGATGATGATGATGATTTTGTATGAAGATTTCAAAGAAAATTTCAGAAAGATGAACAAAGGGTTTGAGAGAGATCAAGTAAATTTTTGGTCGTTTGAGTGGTTGAGAAACGAATGTGGTGATCAATGTGGTAGGCAATAAGAAAAATCTTGAGTAAACGGATTTCTTGGAGTTTTGAACGCGAAATAGCCGTTGGAAATATTGCCTTTGGATTGCGTGCAACTATGGATGGAGGGAAAAAACAGGTAACCGTTGCACGTCTAAATAGCAATTATGGCTATTGATCCTCAAAGAGGCAAATACCTAGTTTGCCCCTTAACACCTCAAACCTATTTGCATCTAAAGCCTTAGTGAAAATATCTGCCAGTTGATTTTCTGTGGCAACATGCTCTAGAGTCACAATATTGTCTTCAACAAGATCTCTAATGAAATGGTGACGTATATCAATGTGCTTTGTCCTACTATGTTGGATAGGATTTTTGGAAATATTTATAGCACTTAGATTGTCACAGTATAATGTGAGCACATCTTGCTGCACATTGTACTCACCCAACATCTGCTTCATCCAAAGTAGCTGAGAACAACTACTTCCTGCTGCAATATACTCAGCCTCAGCTGTAGAAAGAGAAACACAATTTTGTTTCTTGCTGAACCATGATATAAGGTTGCTTCCCAAAAAGAAACATCCACCAGAAGTGCTTTTCCTGTCATCAGCACTACCTGCCCAGTCAGCATCACAATAACCCAACAATCTTGTGTCTTCACCATGAGAGTAGAGAATTCCATAATCACTTGTACCACTGACATACTTAAGAATCCTTTTGACTTGATTCAGATGACTCATCTTGGGCTCAGCTTGGTACCTTGCACACACACCAACAGCAAAGCTAATATCAGGTCTACTTGCAGTGAGATAAAGTAGACTGCCAATCATGCTTCTGTATAGACTTTGATCAACACTGACACCATGCTCATCTTTAGAAAGTTTGAGATGGGTTGCTGCAGGAGTTCTTTTGTGATTTGCATTCTCCATTCCAAATTTCTTCACAATGTTCTTGGCATACTTGCTTTGGGAGATGAAAATTGTATCTTCCATCTGTTTGACTTGCAGACCAAGAAAGTAGGTAAGTTCACCTACAAGGCTCATCTCAAATTCAGACTGCATCTGATTCACAAACATCTTGACCATTGGATCAGACATTCCTCCAAACACAATGTCATCTACATAGATTTGTGCAATCATGAACTTGCCCTTTTCTTCTCTGACAAACAAGGTTTTGTCTGTTTCTCCTTTTCTATAACCTTGCTGCACAAGAAATTTGGTTAGCCTCTCATACCATGCCCTAGGAGCTTGCTTTAATCCATATAATGCCTTCTTCAATCTGTAGACATGATCTGGATAATTTGGATCAACAAATCCCTTGGGCTGTTCCACATAAACTTCCTCATTCAAGTAGCCATTGAGGAAAGCACTCTTCACATCCATCTGGAATAGCTTGAATTTCAAGATACATGCTACTCCCAGAAGTAACCTTATGGACTCAAGACGTGCCACAGGAGCAAATGTTTCATCAAAGTCTACTCCTTCAATCTGAGAGTAACCTTGAGCCACAAGCCTAGCCTTGTTTCTAGTCACAACACCACTTTCATCAGATTTATTCCTATAAACCCATTTAGTACCAATGATGTTGACTCCTTCAGGTCTAGGAACTAAATCCCACACTTCATTCCTCTTGAACTGGTTCAGCTCCTCTTGCATAGCTTCAATCCAAAACTCATCTGTCAAGGCTTCTTTCACATTCTTTGGTTCTACCTTTGACACAAAACAAGCATTGGATACAACCTCTCTTGACCTTGTCATAACCCCTGACTCAGGATTCCCTATTATGAGTTCTTTTGGATGATTCTTTTGAACTCTAACAGAGGGACCCTTGTTCACTGGAGTCACATCTTCTTGCTGATCAGTCTTCTCAGGAATCTCTATAACTTCAGAGTCTTCAGGCAGGGGGTGAGATGTGTCCACATCAGGATCAACATCAGGTTCATTATCTGAACAGTCATCTATGACAACATTGATGGATTCCATCATAGTTCTTGTTCTGTTGTTGAAGACTCTATAGGCTCTGCTGGTTATGGAATAGCCTAGAAAGATTCCTTCATCACTCTTGGGATCCATCTTCCTCCTTTGCTCTCTGTCAGCTAAGATATAGCACTTGCTACCAAAGACATGGAAGTGTTTGACAGTTGGTTTTCTCCCTTTCCATATCTCATACAGTGTGATTGAGGTACCTTTTCTCAGAGTTACCCTGTTGTGTATATAGCATGCAGTACTCATGGCCTCTGCCCAAAAGTAGTAAGGTAGCTTCTTGGCATGTAGCATAACTCTTGCAGCCTCTTGCAAGGTTCTGTTCTTCCTCTCAACTACACCATTTTGTTGGGGTGTGATTGGTGAGGAGAACTCATGCCCAATTCCTTCATCAGCACAAAACTCAGAGAATCTTGAATTTTCAAACTCTTTCCCATGATCACTTCTGATTCTAACAATGCCACTATCCTTCTCTCTTTGTAGTCTAAGGCATAATTCTTTGAATGCATCAAAAGTGTCAGACTTCTCTCTGATGAAGCTAACCCAAGTGAACCTTGAGAAATCGTCTACAACCACAAAAGCATATCTTTTGCCACCAATACTCTCTACCTGCATTGGTCCCATCAAGTCCATATGTAGCAGTTCAAGAACTCTGGATGTCACCTGATGTTGTAACATTGGGTGTGACATCTGAACCTGCTTTCCAACTTGACATTCACCACATATGTTGCCTTTAACAATCTTAAGCTTTGGTAGACCTCTAATAGCTTCCTTGGACACAATCTTCTTCATTCCCTTCAGATTCAAATGGCCAAGTCTTTGGTGCCAAAGCTTTACTTCTTCTTCCTGACTTATCAAACATGTAGTGGAGTGAGCTGTTTCATCAGGAATCCATAGATAGCAGTTGTCCCTTGACCTAGATCCTCTCATCAACAATTCTCCTTTGTTAGAAGTGATAAGACACTCATTCTTTGTGAAGTTGACCTTAAGACCTTGATCACATAGTTGGCTTATGCTGATAAGATTAGCCTTCAAACCTTTGACAAGTAGCACATCATCTAGGTCAGGTAAGCCTTTGCTGCAGAGTTTACCACTGCCCTTGATTTCACCTTTTGCTCCATCTCCAAAGGTTACAAAGCTTGTTGTATGAGGCTTGATATTAGTGAGAAATTTCTCAACACCAGTCATATGCCTAGAACAGCCACTATCAAAATACCAATCATTACTAGAAGATGCTCTAAGAGAAGTGTGAGCAATATGTGCAGTTTCAGAAACTTTAGGCTTCCACATCTTCTTAGGAGTGACCCTTGCTGTTTTGGCTTGCACCTGAGGCTTTTTCTTGGGATACCCATAGAGTTTGTAACAGAAGGGCTTGATGTGACCATTCTTCCCACAGTAGTGGCATCTCCAAGCATTAAACTTCTCTTTGCCAGCAGGTCTCTGATGTGGAGTGTGATGTGTCCACATTCTGCTAGGGTCAGGTTTCTTCTGAGCAGGAACAAACTTAGTATTTGTCTTCTTGCTGTGATGTTTGTTCTTAAATCCTACACCAGATGAGTCACCAGCATGCTTTCCTACTTTCAAAATTTCATCAAGCATGTTGGTTCCAGGATTGAGCATCTTTACAGACTTGGTCATATTTTTCAAGTTGGTTGACAGTAACTTGACTTCACTTTCAAGACTAGCAACTTGACTCTGTAGTTGACCCTTCTCTGTCTCCAGTTGACTGATGATTTCCTTCTGCTCTTCATTGACCTTGTACAGTTCCTCACTCTTGATAAATAGCTTTTTATGGACTGAGGCTAGTTCATCAAAGGTGAGTTCTTCATCATCAGATTCATCATCAGTATTATCCACCCCAGTCATGGCACTTACATGATTAGCAGCAACATTCTCTGAGTCAGTGTCAGAGTCTTCATCAGACCATGAAACAGTTAGGCCTTTCTTCTGCTTCTTCAGATATGTGCCACATTCTGATCTTATATGACCAAAGCCTTCACATTCATGACATTGAACACCCTTGTTCTGAGTTGACTTATCATCAGTTTTGGTTTTTGTTGAAGTGTTACCTAGTTTACTGATGTCAGTCTGGATGTTCCTCACATTCCTCCTTGGTCTTCTGTCCACCCTCCTTTGAAGCTTGTTGAATTGTCTTCCCAACATGGCTAAGTCATTTGAGAGGTCATCATCTGATTCAACAGCTTCTTCCTCTTCACCAGCACAAGATACAAAAGCTATGCCTTTTCCTTTCTTCTCAGTTTGCTCACCTAAGTTCATCTCAAAAGTTTGAAGAGAGCTCACAAGTTCTTCAAGTTTCATACTTGGGATATCTTGAGCTTCTTCAATGGCTGTGATTTTCATGTTAAATCTCTTAGGTAAGGACCTAAGCATCTTTCTCACCAGCTTTTCTTCAGACAATTTTTCACCTAGAGCCTCAAAGGAATTGTCTACCTCAAGCAAATTCATGTGAAATTCATGAATTGATTCTTCTTCTTTCATTCTGAGGTTTTCAAACTTAGTGTTGAGAAGTTGGATTCTTGAGCTTTTTACCTTGGCATTGCCTTCATGAGTGGTTCTGAGTACCTCCCAAGCATTCTTTGCAACAGTACACTGCTTGATCAATCTGAACATATTTTTGTCCACTCCATTGAATAAAGCATTCAAAGCTTTGGAGTTTCCAAGTGATGCAGTGTCTTCTGCAGCTGACCAATCTTCCTCTGGCTTGAGTACACCAGTGTCAACACCATTAGCATCCAAGATTTTGGGATGCTCCCAGCCTTTGAGCACAGCTTTCCAAGTTCTGCTGTCAAGTGACTTTAGGAAGGCAATCATCCTTGGCTTCCAGTAGTCATAGTTGGTTCCATCCAGGAGGGGTGGTTTGTTGACCGTTGTTCCATCCTTGTCCATGTTTCCAGAAAGTAACTTCCCTGGAGCTCACCCTCAAACAGGCAGGGTGCCTGCTCTGATGCCAATTGAAATTCTGGTGGCAAGTGTCAGATGTGTAGCACGATGTGTACACTTTAGGAATCGTACGATGTGTAGCCTAATGTGTCAACATCGTGAACAACTGAACTTGATGAACAAGTAAACAATATAAAGTGCAGAAAACAAAAGAACACGTGAGTTTGTTAACCCAGTTCGGCACTTATAACAAGCCCTATTCTGGAGGATACCAATCCAGGGATGAATCCACTATGGTAGTATCAATTCAAAGCTAAACTCCCCCGTTTACAACTTCTCACTTAATCACTACCCGTGCTAATTCTACCTAGGAACTCCTAGATATGAGAACCTCTGCTCACTCCCCCTCAACCTTACCCAGTAAGGATTTAATAACAAACTCAGTTGGAGACACACTCCTAGACAAGCGAAGCACTCGTACCTAAAGGCTTAGAGTGTTGCACAATCTAACTCCTTGCTTCAAAGCTTTGGAGAAAGACAACTAGAGATTACAACTCTATAAACTCAGTCCTTACTTGCATCAAAACTATGATCCAAGTGAAGGCTCACAAAGAACAAAGAACAACTAAAGAACTAAAACCCTAAGACTCAATTTGTAGACTTAGCTTCTTGATTTCAGTTGATAAATAATTGGTCTTCAGTCTTCCTTTATATAGAACAAGCTTCATGGGCTTTGACGAGTTGGCCTTGATAACTTTTGCCTTGAGATTTATTTGATCATAATCTTTTAATTGTTTGTTTCAAATCTTTTTGATCAAAGTCGGCCAATAAAATAAAACAGAACCATGAAAGATTATCTTGTTCCTTGGCGCGAAAGCTGGCACGATTTAATTTGAAAAACAAATCTTTTTCAAAAGATCGCGTTTAAATAAATGAAAGCGCGTCCAGTAGGGCGTCCAGATGTGAACCCTGATGTGCCACACATCATGCTCCACATCATGGAATCAGGCTTATTTTACCAAATGAAGCCAACACCCTAAAAGGTCTCAACATTCTGTTTCCAATCTGGGTCTCTTTGTAGTGCTTTGGTTACCCTGGGTGTCTATGGTCTTGTTGTCAGGCATTTCAATAAATCCTGCTCTAGGTGCTTGTCTTCTAAACCTGCTTCTGTGAATTCCTTCATCCATGGTCTCCATATTGATGTCCTGTTGGGCAGGAGTCTCAATATTTGCTTTTTACTTTGCCTCTGCTTCTTCCTGGAGCTTCATGGCTGCCATTTGAGCAATCATGCTTGCAGGTATGGGGGGGCTATACTGCCCAAAATTGCTTCCTTGAGTTGGGTTACTATGATACCTTTTGTCTCTTTCCTCCATGATTCTTCTACCATATTGGTTTGATCTGATCCATGGCCCTAGGGGTACTTGGCTGTTGATATTTGTGGCCTCATTCATGCACAGCTTATCACTGTGGCCTAGCAGGTTACACTTGAAGCAAACTTGGGGAAGATTTTCATATCTAAAGTCGATCCAGTGTGTGCCATCCCTGTGGTTTCCAATGAGTATACCTGACTGTAGAGGCTGATGCACATTTATTCCACCTCTTATTTTGATAATAGTTTTCTTGCCTGGGTATTCATATTTGTCAGAGCTTTCCACAGTACCTGAAATTCTGGTGGCAAGTGTCAGATGTGTAGCACGATGTGTACACTTTAGGAATCGTACGATGTGTAGCCTAATGTGTCAACATCGTGAACAACTGAACTTGATGAACAAGTAAACAATATAAAGTGCAGGAAACAAAAGAACACGTGAGTTTGTTAACCCAGTTCGGCACTTATAACAAGCCCTATTCTGGAGGATACCAATCCAGGGATGAATCCACTATGGTAGTATCAATTCAAAGCTAAACTCCCCCGTTTACAACTTCTCACTTAATCACTACCCGTGCTAATTCTACCTAGGAACTCCTAGATATGAGAACCTCTGCTCACTCCCCCTCAACCTTACCCAGTAAGGATTTAATAACAAACTTAGTTGGAGACACACTCCTAGACAAGCAAAGCACTCGTACCTAAAGGCTTAGAGTGTTGCACAATCTAACTCCTTGCTTCAAAGCTTTGGAGAAAGACAACTAGAGATTACAACTCTATAAACTCAGTCCTTACTTGTATCAAAACTATGATCCAAGTGAAGGCTCACAAAGAACAAAGAACAACTAAAGAACTAAAACCCTAAGACTCAATTTGTAGACTTAGCTTCTTGATTTCAGTTGATGAATAATTGGTCTTCAGTCTTCCTTTATATAGAACAAGCTTCATGGGCTTTGACGAGTTGGCCTTGATAAATTTTGCCTTGAGATTTATTTGATCATAATCTTTTAATTGTTTGTTTCAAATCTTTTTGATCAAAGTCGGCCAATAAAATAAAACAGAACCATGAAAGATTATCTTGTTCCTTGGCGCGAAAGCTGGCACGATTTAATTTGAAAAACAAATCTTTTTCAAAAGATCGCGTTTAAATAAATAAAAGCGCGTCCAGTAGGGCGTCCAGATGTGAACCCTGATGTGCCACACATCATGCTCCACATCATGGAATCAGGCTTATTTTACCAAATGAAGCCAACACCCTAAAAGGTCTCAACAATCTCCCCCTTTGGCAAATTTTGGGCTAAAATAATCTTTGAGTCACCCAACTAAACTTGGAGAGATGTGCAGGCACATCAGAGGCATACAGCAGCGGATCAGAGCCTCGCAAATAAAGAGAGAAATAAACTCTCACAAGATAGGAAAATAAATTCCCAAAGACTGAGAAAAATAAATTCTCAGACACATACAAGCATGAGATTCCATGCACACATAAGGGAGGGTAGCAAACCCAGTAATAGTCTACTCCCCTTTGAACTAGAGCACCTTCCATGTACTCCCCCTAAATCTCATATTCCCTATAGGCTTCTTCAGAATGCATGACCTAGAGAGATATAGAGAAGTTTTAAACTTGGCTTCTTAAGAATGCATGACCAAGTTAAAACTCACAGATGTGTCAAACATCACACAAAATAACTTCTACAGGCTTCTTAAGAATGCATCACCATGTAGAAATTAGATAACATCTTCAATTGGACTTCTTAAGAATGCATCACCCAGTTGAAAATGTACAGAAAAGGTCTTCAGAAGAACATGCTTTAGAAAACTGATTCTTCAAAAATTTGTTGATAAAATATTTGAAGAAAAATAAGCATGTATACCAGATGTGTAGTCAGATGTGCCACACATCAGAACTTCAGAAGTTGGAGAAGCTTCAGAAGCTGAGCAGAGCTTCAGAAGCTGAGCAGAGCTTCAGAAGTTATAGAGCTTCAGAAGCTGAGCAGAGCTTCAGAAGTTGTAGTGCTTCAGAAGCTGAGCAGAGCTTCAGAAGTTGTAGTGCTTCAGAAGCTGAGCAGAGCTTCAGAAGTTGTAGTGCTTCAGAAGCTGAGCAGAGCTTCAGAAGTTGTAGTGCTTCAGAAGCTGAGCAGAGCCTCAGAAGTTGCAGAGCTTCAGAAGTTGAGAAAGTTTCAGAAGTTCAGAAGTTCAGAAGTTGCCCCATGTGGATGAATAGAATTTAACTCTTTTTCTTAATTCTCGTCTCAATTCTCTCGTTCTATTCTCTCTAATTTCTCCCAAAATTATCACATTGTCCCAACACATCACAATTTGCTGCAGTTAAGACTTCAAAGTTGTTCATTTTAATTTTTACTCCCCCTTTTTAGCCATAAATTATGACAAACATACTGAGAGTAAGTAACACACCATAGAATGCAGATAGCATGAGATGTAGAGATGATGGTGCATGAACAGAAAAAGGCACTCAGGCCATTAATAGTGCAGCAAGTACAGAACAGGCACGCAAAGGTGCATCAGAAATCCAGGGCATAGCCCACAAAATACAAGCAAAAACAAGGAAATACTGAGTACAGGGAAATATTAATGAATTACAATAATTCAAATATCCTGGCTCCCATCAGTTTCCTCAGCTTCAGAGTCATTGGGCTCCTCCTCCTCCAATTCCTCATCCTCAGCCATTGTTTGCTCATCCTCAAGCTCCAGTCCAGCAATGACTGCCTCCAGCTTGGCCTTCTTCTCATCCAGAGCCTTGCAAGTCTCCTTTAAAGCAGCAATCATGTCTGTCCTAGACATAGCATTGTTTGAGCTGGATGTGTCCACATCAGGAGTCACATCAGACTGCTTGAGACTAAAA
Source organism: Trifolium fragiferum (assembly GCA_954870985.1). Classification (NCBI taxonomy): domain Eukaryota; kingdom Viridiplantae; phylum Streptophyta; class Magnoliopsida; order Fabales; family Fabaceae; genus Trifolium; species Trifolium fragiferum. Next base: position 10,232,727 of record OX940794.1, read on the forward strand.
GAAATAGCAGACTCTCTTCTGCAAGACAAATCATCCTTGCCCAGAACATCAGGTCTCTGGCTCAATATGATTCCACACAGTAGGGAAGGAAAGGCAATGGGTAGTTTGACAGCTAGGGTTTTGGCATGTTTGATAGTCTGATCAAAAATATAAGTACCAAAATCAAAGTTAATTTTGTTACCTACAGTATAGATGAACCTAGCCAAACCTGTAGCCACATCACAGTTGTGTGTGGTAGGCACCCAGTTAGCAGCAGCAATCCTGTTCAGGATGTTGTAGATTGGAGTGAGCTTGCTTGCTTGCAATTTTCCCTTCTTAGGCCAAGTCTTGACCTTTCCAGCTGTGATGGCCTTGATTATGTAGTTGTCATTTGCCTCCATCTCAGCAAAGGGCTCCTCACTTCTGCCCAGATACTTGTTGATAACAGTGGGAGAGAAGTGAATTTCTTTACCTCTCACAAAAACAGTTTGGTATTCCTTGTCCAAAGGATTGTCACAACCAGCAGGGATGTTTACCAAAAACTCTTTGACTACCTTCTCATAGCAGTCACCCAGTCCAGTAACAGTCTTCATCAAGCCAGCACGCTTGATCAACCTCATAACTTCCTTGCACTGCAAGGCTTCAGCACTGAGCTCCCTCTCCAGAGCTAACCTTCTATGAGCAATGTACTTCCATTTTCCAGCATGTGCAGGGTTGTGAAAGGAAATCAAATCAACTGGGATGTCAGGAATTCCCTGAGGAATTTTCTTCTTCCCATAGCTCTTCTTCACAGCAGACTCAATGTGAATCACATCAAGCTCCATATTGCGTTCCTCAGCAGATTCTTCCTCAGACTCACTGATGTGAGCTACATCCTGCTCCACATCGTACTCTGAGTCACTTGTATGTGGCTCTTTTCTTTTCTGAGTCTTCTTCTTTGCAGGTGGAACCACAGCTTTACTAAATCCCTTCTTGGGACCATACATGACTTGCCTCTTAACAGGCTTCTTCTTCTCCTTAGTAGCAGCAGGAGAAATCTCAACAACAGCAGGACCTTTACCACTTCTAGTCCTTCTTGCAATACTCTCCTCAGTAAGCTTCTTCAAGGGGATGTCAGAATTGTAGCCTTCTACATCCACAACAACCTTGTCAGACTGGGTATTATCTTCAGGTTCCTCAACCTCAGCAGGTTGATCTTCTTCAACAAATTCCTGTTCAGGAGAATCAGGAATGACAGCAGGTTTTTCAACAGCAGCAGTCTCTTCTTCAGCAGGAGACTCTTCTTCACCTTGTGGCAATGATGTGTCAACATCTGCCGCAACATTAGGTTCTTGCAGTGCTTGGAGCACAGAATCAATGATCTTCTGAGTCAAGGGATGTCTTTGACTCTCAGGGATCTTCACAGCAGCCTTCTCAGGGTTAGGGTTTGAAGAACCTACACCCATAGATGCTTCAGCATTTGCATCACCAGATTTTGCAGGAAGAGGTTCAACATGCAGACTTTCCATGGTGTGAACCCTCTTTGCTGAGCCAATCTTTGACTTCTTGCTTTTCTTCTTCTTCTTTTTGGATTTTTCTGTGGAAGTAGAAGGAACAACATCTTCCCCTGCAGCAATGGGGGTTGATTCCCTTCTTGATCGTTTAGACTTCTTCTTCTTTGATCCAGATGGCTTGATCATTGAGACAGGAGTGGCATCGATGATCATGTCACCTTGAATATCTTCTTGATGTGGGGAATTTGGTTTTGGTGATGATGGAGGAGTGTTTGTTTTTGTGGAAGGAGATGTTTTGGTTGCAGTAGACATGATGATGATGATGATTTAGTATGAAGATTTCAAAGAAAATTGCAGAGAGATGAACAGAGGTTTTGAGAGAGATCAAGACAAGTTCTTGGTCGTTTGAGTGTTAGAGAGATGAATGTAGTGATCAATGTGGTAGGCAATAAGAGAAAATCTTGAATAGACGGATTTCTTGAAGTTTAGATCGTGAAATAGCCGTTGAAAATTTTTTTTTTTTTTTTTTTTATAATGATTGCCTTTGGATTGCGTGCAACTATGGATGGAGGGAAAGAACAGGTGACCGTTGCACGTCTAAATAGCTATTATGGCTATTGATCCTCAAAGAGGCAAATACCTAGTTTGCCCCTTAACACCTCAAACCTATTTGCATCTAAAGCCTTAGTGAAAATATCTGCCAGTTGATTTTCTGTGGCAACATGCTCTAGAGTCACAATATTGTCTTCAACAAGATCTCTAATGAAATGGTGACGTATATCAATGTGCTTTGTCCTACTATGTTGGATAGGATTTTTGGAAATATTTATAGCACTTAGATTGTCACAGTATAATGTGAGCACATCTTGCTGCACATTGTACTCACCCAACATCTGCTTCATCCAAAGTAGCTGAGAGCAACTACTTCCTGCTGCAATATACTCAGCCTCAGCTGTAGAAAGAGAAACACAATTTTGTTTCTTGCTGAACCATGATATAAGGTTGCTTCCCAAAAAGAAACATCCACCAGAAGTGCTTTTCCTATCATCTGCACTTCCTGCCCAGTCAGCATCACAATAACCTAACAATCTTGTGTCTTCACCATGAGAGTAGAGAATTCCATAATCACTTGTACCACTGACATACTTGAGAATCCTTTTAACTTGATTTAGATGACTCATCTTAGGCTCAGCTTGGTACCTTGCACACACACCAACAGCAAAGCTAATATCAGGTCTACTTGCAGTGAGATAAAGTAGACTGCCAATCATGCTTCTGTATAGACTTTGATCAACACTGACACCATGCTCATCTTTAGAAAGTTTGAGATGGGTTGCTGCAGGAGTTCTTTTGTGATTTGCATTCTCCATTCCAAATTTCTTCACAATGTTCTTGGCATACTTGCTTTGAGAGATGAAAATTGTATCTTCCATCTGTTTGACTTGCAGACCAAGAAAGTAGGTAAGTTCACCTACAAGGCTCATCTCAAATTCAGACTGCATCTGATTCACAAACATTTTGACCATTGGATCAGACATTCCTCCAAACACAATGTCATCTACATAGATTTGTGCAATCATGAACTTGCCATTTTCTTCTCTAACAAACAAGGTTTTGTCTGTTTCTCCTTTTCTATAACCTTGCTGCACAAGAAATTTGGTTAGCCTCTCATACCATGCCCTAGGAGCTTGCTTTAATCCATATAATGCCTTCTTCAATCTGTAGACATGATCTGGATAATTTGGATCAACAAATCCCTTGGGCTGCTCTACATAAACTTCCTCATTCAAGTAGCCATTGAGGAAAGCACTCTTCACATCCATCTGGAATAGCTTGAATTTCAAGATACATGCTACTCCCAGAAGTAACCTTATGGACTCAAGACGTGCCACAGGAGCAAATGTTTCATCAAAGTCTACTCCTTCAATCTGAGAGTAACCTTGAGCCACAAGCCTAGCCTTGTTTCTAGTCACAACACCACTTTCATCGGATTTATTCCTATAAACCCATTTAGTACCAATGATGTTGACTCCTTCAGGTCTAGGAACTAAATCCCACACTTCATTCCTCTTGAACTGGTTCAGCTCCTCTTGCATAGCTTCAATCCAAAACTCATCTGTCAAGGCTTCTTTCACATTCTTTGGTTCTACCTTTGACACAAAACAAGCATTGGATACAACCTCTCTTGACCTTGTCATAACCCCTGACTCAGGATTCCCTATTATGAGTTCTTTTGGATGATTCTTTTGAACTCTAACAGAGGGACCCTTGTTCACTGGAGTCACATCTTCTTGCTGATCAGTCTTCTCAGGAATCTCTATAACTTCAGAGTCTTCAGGCAGGGGGTGAGATGTGTCCACATCAGGATCAACATCAGGTTCATTATCTGAACAGTCATCTATAACAACATTGATGGATTCCATCATAGTTCTTGTTCTGTTGTTGAAGACTCTATAGGCTCTGCTGGTTATGGAATAGCCTAGAAAGATTCCTTCATCACTCTTGGGATCCATCTTCCTCCTTTGCTCTCTGTCAGCTAAGATATAGCACTTGCTACCAAAGACATGGAAGTGTTTGACAGTTGGTTTTCTTCCTTTCCATATCTCATACAGTGTGGTTGAAGTACCTTTTCTCAGAGTCACCCTGTTGTGTACATAACATGCAGTACTCATGGCCTCTGCCCAGAAATAGTAAGGCAGCTTCTTGGCATGTAGCATAACTCTTGCAGCCTCTTGCAAGGTTCTGTTCTTTCTCTCAACTACACCATTTTGCTGGGGTGTGATTGGTGAGGAGAACTCATGCCCAATTCCTTCATCAGCACAAAACTCAGAAAATCTTGAGTTCTCAAACTCTTTCCCATGATCACTTCTGATTCTAACAATGCCATTATCCTTTTCTCTTTGTAGTCTAAGGCATAGTTCTTTGAATGCATCAAAAGTGTCAGACTTCTCTCTGATGAAGCTAACCCAAGTGAACCTTGAGAAATCATCTACAACCACAAAGGCATATCTTTTACCACCAATACTCTCTACCTGCATTGGTCCCATCAAGTCCATATGTAGTAGTTCAAGAACTCTGGATGTCACCTGATGTTGTAACATTGGGTGTGACATCTGAACCTGCTTTCCAACTTGACATTCACCACATATATTGCCTTCAACAATCTTAAGCTTTGGTAGACCTCTAATAGCTTCCTTGGACACAATCTTCTTCATTCCCTTCAGATTCAAATGGCCAAGTCTTTGGTGCCAAAGCTTTACTTCTTCTTCCTGACTTATCAAACATGTAGTGGAGTGAGCTGTTTCATCAGAAGTCCATAGATAGCAGTTGTCCCTTGACCTAGATCCTCTCATTAACAATTCTCCTTTGTTAGAAGTGATAAGACACTCATTCTTTGTGAAGTTGACCTTAAGACCTTGATCACATAGTTGGCTTATGCTGATAAGATTAGCCTTCAAACCTTTGACAAGTAGCACATCATCTAGGTCAGGTAAGCCTTTGCTGCAGAGTTTACCACTGCCCTTGATTTCACCTTTTGCTCCATCTCCAAAGGTTACAAAGCTTGTTGTATGAGGCTTGATATTAGTGAGAAATTTCTCAACACCAGTCATATGCCTAGAACAACCACTATCAAAATACCAATCATTACTAGAAGATGCTCTAAGAGAAGTGTGAGCAATATGTGCAGTTTCAGGAACTTTAGGCTTCCACATCTTCTTAGGAGTGACCCTAGCTGTTTTGGCTTGCACCTGAGGCCTTTTCTTGGGATACCCATAGAGTTTGTAACAAAAGGGCTTGATGTGACCATTCTTCCCACAGTAGTGGCATCTCCAAGCATTAAACTTCTCTTTGCCAGCAGGTCTCTGATGTGGAGTGTGATGTGTCCACATTCTGCCAGGGTCAGGTTTCTTCTGAGCAGGAACAAACTTAGTATTTGTCTTCTTGCTGTGATGTTTGTTCTTAAATCCTACACCAGATGAGTCACCAGCATGCTTTCCTACTTTCAAAATTTCATCAAGCATGTTGGTTCCAGGATTGAACATCTTTACAGACTTGGTCATATTTTTCAAGTTGGTTGACAGTAACTTGACTTCACTTTCAAGACTAGCAACTTGACTCTGTAGTTGACCCTTCTCTGTCTCCAGTTGACTGATGATTTCCTTCTGCTCTTCATTGATCTTGTACAGTTCCTCACTCTTGATAAATAGCTTTTTATGGACTGAGGCTAGTTCATCAAAGGTGAGTTCTTTATCATCAGATTCAACATCAGTATTATCCACCCCAGTCATGGCACTAACATGATTAGCAGCAACATTCTCTGAGTCAGTGTCAGAGTCTTCATCAGACCATGATACAGTTAGGCCTTTCTTCTGCTTCTTCAGATATGTGCCACATTCTGATCTTATATGACCAAAGCCTTCACATTCATGGCATTGAACACCCTTGTTCTGAGTTGACTTATCATCAGTTTTGGTTTTTGTTGAAGTGTTACCTAGTTTACTGATGTCAGTCTGGATGTTCCTCACATTCCTCCTTGGTCTTCTGTCCACCCTCCTTTGAAGCTTGTTGAATTGTCTTCCCAACATGGCTAAGTCATTTGAGAGGTCATCATCTGATTCATCAGCTTCTTCCTCTTCACCAGCACAAGATACAAAAGCTATGCCTTTTCCTTTCTTCTCAGTTTGCTCACCTAAGTTCATCTCAAAAGTTTGAAGAGAGCTCACAAGTTCTTCAAGTTTCATACTTGGGATATCTTGAGCTTCTTCAATGGCTGTGATTTTCATGTTAAATCTCTTAGGTAAGGACCTAAGCATCTTTCTCACCAGCTTTTCTTCAGACAATTTTTCACCTAGAGCCTTAAAGGAATTGTCTACCTCAAGCAAATTCATGTGAAACTCATGAATTGATTCTTCTTCTTTCATTCTGAGGTTTTCAAACTTAGTGTTGAGAAGTTGGATTCTTGAGCTTTTTACCTTGGCATTGCCTTCATGAGTGGTTCTGAGTACTTCCCAAGCATTCTTTGCAACAGTACACTGCTTGATCAATCTGAACATATTTTTGTCCACTCCATTGAATAAAGCATTCAAAGCTTTGGAGTTTCCAAGTGATGCAGTGTCTTCTGCAGCTGACCAATCTTCCTCTGGCTTGAGTACACCAGTGTCAACACCATTAGCATCCAAGATTTTGGGATGCTCCCAGCCTTTGAGCACAGCTTTCCAAGTTCTGCTGTCAAGTGACTTGAGGAAGGCAATCATCCTTGGCTTCCAGTAGTCATAGTTGGTTCCATCCAGGAGGGGTGGTTTGTTGACCGTGGTTCCATCCTTGTCCATGTTTCCAGAAAGTAACTTCCCTGGAGCTCACCCTCAAACAGGCAGGGTGCCTGCTCTGATGCCAATTGAAATTCTGGTGGCAAGTGTCAGATGTGTAGCACGATGTGTACACTTTAGGAATCGTACGATGTGTAGCCTAATGTGTCAACATCGTGAACAACTGAACTTGATGAACAAGTAAACAATATAAAGTGCAGGAAACAAAAGAACACGTGAGTTTGTTAACCCAGTTCGGCACTTATAACAAGCCCTATTCTGGAGGATACCAATCCAGGGATGAATCCACTATGGTAGTATCAATTCAAAGCTAAACTCCCCCGTTTACAACTTCTCACTTAATCACTACCCGTGCTAATTCTACCTAGGAACTCCTAGATATGAGAACCTCTGCTCACTCCCCCTCAACCTTACCCAGTAAGGATTTAATAACAAACTTAGTTGGAGACACACTCCTAGACAAGCAAAGCACTCGTACCTAAAGGCTTAGAGTGTTGCACAATCTAACTCCTTGCTTCAAAGCTTTGGAGAAAGACAACTAGAGATTACAACTCTATAAACTCAGTCCTTACTTGTATCAAAACTATGATCCAAGTGAAGGCTCACAAAGAACAAAGAACAACTAAAGAACTAAAACCCTAAGACTCAATTTGTAGACTTAGCTTCTTGATTTCAGTTGATGAATAATTGGTCTTCAGTCTTCCTTTATATAGAACAAGCTTCATGGGCTTTGACGAGTTGGCCTTGATAAATTTTGCCTTGAGATTTATTTGATCATAATCTTTTAATTGTTTGTTTCAAATCTTTTTGATCAAAGTCGGCCAATAAAATAAAACAGAACCATGAAAGATTATCTTGTTCCTTGGCGCGAAAGCTGGCACGATTTAATTTGAAAAACAAATCTTTTTCAAAAGATCGCGTTTAAATAAATAAAAGCGCGTCCAGTAGGGCGTCCAGATGTGAACCCTGATGTGCCACACATCATGCTCCACATCATGGAATCAGGCTTATTTTACCAAATGAAGCCAACACCCTAAAAGGTCTCAACAGTACCCATCATACTTCCTATGTTGATCCCCATTTGTTTTGTTTTGCAGTGTGAGGGTAGCCCCCATAATTGAATCCAAACTGGGGCATGAGTAAAATCAATGCTGGCAGGGTCAATTTGTCTATACCATGGTTTGACTATTAGCCAGGCATTTCTGAAAATCCAAGGGTTCCCAAGAAGGATTCTTTCATGATCATATTTTCTGGAGACAAAGAACTGGAGAATACCTGGTGCTATTTCCTGAATCTTGAGGCCATTGGGAGAGCCCCATATGCTAGCAAGGCCATTCTGTATTGAGCTGACATGAATGGGTTTGTCAGTGATGATCCTACCAAGAATGCTGTTCTGGCACTCAGTAACCCCTTCATGTATCACTGTTTTAGGATAGACAAAGAATCCTGGGCTGTGTGGTGAAGATGGAGGGCGATCTTGCTGGTTTTTACTGGGTTGTTGGTGGTTTTGGTTCTGATTTTCTGGGGCTGAGGTTGGGATTTGAAGGGTTGTGATATCATAAGGCATAGCAATGGATGAGATGGTGGAAACAGAGCCTTGTTCAAGTTGATTATGGTGATGGTTGCTGGATTTTGTGTAGGGGGTGAAACTGCTTTGGTTCATCATGAGGGAAAGCAGGAAGATAGGTAGATGAGGGGAAGCAAGCACAGGGAACAAGATAACAAACTGGAGGAAAACAGAAAAAACAGAAAAACCTTCCACCAAGGGAGAAAACCACCTATCTAGTTCACAGCAGAAGAAACCAGAGACTAAACAGCACAGCTCCTGAGAGAGGAGAGTGGAAGAGGGATCAAAATTCAAGGAAGAAAATTGGCAGAGAAAGGGTGAATCTTGAAGGGGATTCTTGGAGCCTTCTCGGAGCCTATCTCTCTGTGATTAACATCAATTTTTGGTACCGTATTCATAGTACTTTTGACCAATTATTTATTCTATAAAATGTGAAGTTAGTGTATATTGTCTATTATGAGAGATGAGAGGATTAATTGCTAGCCACCAAATTAAAATAAACGGTCTTAATGATGTTTAAGCCATAAAGTGCCATGGTACATGTTTTATACGGTATGTCTCTCACCGTCTCCTTTCCTTTGACCTTATGTCACTGAGTTTCTTTTTTTTTCTTTCCAAAAATTATCTTTTCCATTACTAGAAGATTTGCAATATGATTCAATCGGTCTTGATGTAGATCAGATGTTTATCTTAATGGGTGAAACAAAAAAAAAATTAAATTAAATGAAAGATGAAGGTATTTGAAATACCCTGTATTTGATTTCTAAAAATAATGAAGAGGTAAGACCAATTAATCATAAAAAATGCTCTATGAATGCACTTTAATCTTCCTCGCACATGTGTTTACAGAGATTTTCAACAAGAAGAAGAAAGAAACATAACCAAATGGAAATTTCAAAAAGAGATATAATATTTGTAAATTTTGGTGAGTTCACGGGTAAAGAACCTTTTTTTTACAACGACAGAACACAATGTATTCAGCTGCAGATAAATTACGACCACCAACAACAAAGCACGAGTTACAGCTCGCTAACAATGACTATGGCTTCAACAAATTCCGTCAATGAGAGTCGGTAACTGTTCTGGATATAATATTTGAAGGAAGACTACAACAGATGAAGGAAGATTACATGTGAAAAAAAAAATCCCCAATTATGTTCAAGATAATATTTTGAATTTGGACAGATCTTGAACTAAAACTCAAGGGTTTGTAATTTATACAGATTAAGGTAAAAAAATCAAAACAATATTTGTGTAAGATCTTAGTTTTCAGTTGATTAACCAAACTTTTGTTGAGAGAAATACATGGAAGAAACACATAGGAGATATGCATGTTGCGTTTCCAGAGAGAAAGAAGAAGAGAGTTTAGGGAGAAGGAAGTGTGTGAGAAGAGAAGAAAATAAATAATCATGTGCAATTGAATCTTTTAATAAGTATGTTACACTTTGATCTAACGGTCAAATTTTATTCCTCTCATCTCTCGTAATAAGAAGTGCTCCCACTTGATATGCCCTGTATTGTGTGGTAAGTGGGACCTAGTTTAGATTTTTAGATGAAAGGTATGGATAATTGAGAAGAGTAAAATAATATATTATATTAAGTGGGACATATTTATACCACCAAACTGAGTGTTATGGATGTGAGTACTCTAATATAAGATAGGTCGTTTGTTAAAAAAAAATGTAAGATAGGTCGTAGGTCCCTGTAGGTTGGTCGGACCTATTCTCACCCTTCAGGTAGGAAACAATTGAGAATGTTCAAGTGGTAGACCAGACTAAAAATACAATTAAATTTAAGTCAAACAAAATCTTCCAAAAAACTAGTCACCTAAAATTTTGATTGATGCACACCCCAATGCAATGTGTTACCTCAATTCTCAACAACATAATCCGTATCCAAATGGTTCCAACAAAAGAATAGAGGTAAGGAATCACCTATTGTACAACACAGCCCTACATGTGTAGGAGTATAAATTTACAAAACAAACTATTGTGACCCCTCATATGTATACAACATAGGGTCAAAGATCAAATTAAGGTAACAAAATGTAGCTGCAACATGCCACATACTTCAGTTCCCTCATCAACATGCTACAAAATCACAAGACAATTTCAACTCTTTTCCCATGACACTGAATTCTGCAACCTTCTTCAGTTGAACATGGACATGATATAATGGTTAAGTTAAATTAAGCCCTATTTCCTCTCCGCCAAATATCAGCAATTCCATCGCTTCATTAACCAAACCAGCCTCAATACTGTAGTTATAAAAAGGTTAAAGACCGCCGATTTTCCGGCCACTCAACTACTCAAGCTCTGATATCATCAGTTCTCAAGTTCAAACCTGTAAGACTTAACATCGAAGGCTTTTCATTATGCTGACTAACGCATTGATCACAGTTTCAGTATTGGCATATGACCCCTCAAGGTTAATTGCATGATACTCCAACCCTTTCCACCGTGCGATGTATGCAAAATGTGGACGCCTGAACTGGCTGCTAATAATCTCTAGAATCACAGTTTTAGGCAATGCAGATACTATGTGAGTAAGCCCAGCACCATGAGCACCAATGATCACCGACGCATCTTGAATTGCTCGTACCTGTTCCTTCATAGACATGTGTGCGAATAATCCATTGACAAGGTTGATTTTACACCCTTTATAATTAGATGCCCAACTGTTCAAGGATTCAAACACTTCTGCCTCGTTAGTTAGTCTCGATTCAACTTTACCACCATGACGTGGATGAGCTAAATAATCTTCTCGACGAACAAAGAGGACATTATGTCCTCCGGAGACTGGTTTCCCGGGATGGTTTAAGTTTAAAGGTAGTCCAAATGATGCTCTGATCATTTCTCCAAACTCGGAAAGACGCGCGGTTTTTTCGTTATCAGGTTTTTGCCACAATTCTTGTGCAGAAGTTCCCTCACATAATATATCTTCTGTTAGCCCTTTAAACAGTGCAGTCTCGTATCCCAATGGTGAGAGAATAGCATGACGAAAACAAACTGTTCCAGTGAAGTTTTTAGCATATCTGACGCTTGAGAATAACGCTTTCCATGTCTCTTCAAGCGGAGCCTGAAAGTTATTGGAAGAAACTGATAAATTAACAAAGTATTCTGCCAAGGCAAATAAAACTAAGAAAACGATAGTACATTTATGTTTATATAATGTATGTAGAAGAAAGAATACAGCAATACTCAAGCAACATGATTGTTAATTTACAAATTTAACAAAAACCACAACCAGCTACTGATGAATCACAAAGATGAATCTTAGAAGATCAGTATGTTCAAGAAAAGTCAGAGACATGCAGTTGTAGTCTTATAAATAGTGAAAGAATTAGGGTTTAGTGCTGCTGACTATGAGCCATACCCGACACATACTAAGTTACCAACATCAACAAACATATCATTTTCCTAACGAGGTCAAAAATTACGCACATAGTTAACAACCTTTCCAACTCTCCACGTCTCAATCGTCCTTTCGTATTCGGTATCTCAAAACCTTAGTTTTGACTCCTATATATTTGGTTGCTAAGACAACCACTAATGGCAAAAAATCATTTGCTTAGAAAATATACATGCAAATCAAACAACATTAAAGATGCTGCATGCTTTCCAATTTTCATGTTTCCATAATGAGAAAGTAAGCAGATTTTTCAAACTAATCATGCATACCTTACAGTGTCCATCTACAAAGATCAAATGAGGTCGATTAGGCAAGCCAGTAACTCTAGAAGAAACATATGCACTGTACCAGTCCGTAACAGTGTGAAAAAGATTTGCATACTCAAAACGTGTCACCAGAAGCGTTGGCTCCTCAATCCACTGCAAATAGAAAACCTCATGTCAAAAGTGCATAAAAGCAGAAAAATATAACAATATTACGGTAAATTATATCAATGAGAGGAACCAATTGAAAAAAAATAATTAAAAACTACAGGGAAGAGACAATCAAAGAAATCTCATGTCAAATCCCCTAAATTTGTTAGAGAATATAGGCAAAATTACTCTCGAGTTCTTAACTTAATTTCAACTTTCTCTTTTTATTTTTTTTCCCTCAACTTGGTCATTTATGTTGCAAATTAGCACCATTGATCTTTTCTTGAGATTCCATTAGCTGCCGTTGAAAATCCTATGCGGCTTAAACCCTAATTATCTTAATTCTTGCAATTCGGGTTTTGAGAGAAATCGAAATCCAGAAAAAATCCAAGTTCTATAAATAGAGAAACGCCGAAACAGAATTTCCCACTCATACAATGGCGTTAGCCAAAGACTAGCACACTCCTTAACAATTGGACTACCAAAACCTTTTTCCCTTATTCCTCAATTTTTCTAAAAAAATCCGGAAAAAATCAACCAACACAAGAATTTATTGACACATTTCACCTTTGTAGATCTCTCGTTCTTCCCTCTGCAAACTCATTCCTCCCGTTCTTCACCAGCTTCTTCAAAATAAGAGTGATGGTTTGCAGTTTTTGTTTCTAGGGGGATGTGAGTTGATGGAGGTTTGGGGTATGAGGAGGATGGGAATCGATGTGGGGAAAAACGGAAGGAAAAAACTCTGCACATGTTAGTGTAATAAATTTTCATGGTTTCTGAGTTTTGAAAAGGAATTAATCTTGCTGTTAGGGATTGAGATCCCAATTTTTGTCTAGATCTTGATTTTTATGAAGAACACCTTTGGTCTAAGAAGATCTGAGTTTTTTTTTGTTTTATTCTATAAAAAGATAAAAAGAAATTATGAGTCACTATTGAGGCCACATAAGCATTCTTTAATATAGTGTAACGGAAACTAGAAAAAGGTTAACAATGCTAACATTTTGTAACAAGCAAAGATAAAAGACTAATCCAAAACTTGAAATCAAGTTAAGGGACAGTAGTCCCGCAACTAGGTATCTCGGTTGATGAACTAAGCGACATCGAAGGAGTTTTAAGCAGAGGTCCTGGTTCAATCCTAAAAACTAAAATAATCACTAATTACTAAAATTTGTCTATATAATAAAGTCAAGACACCGCACGAGTAATTTTGCCTAGAATATAACTGCATTTATGGCCTTTAAACAGACATTGGGCATCAATAGTTGCATTCTTAGTTTGTTTGATTTCTGTTTTGGAAAATTTCACATCCCCTCAAATTTCTAAAAATATTATGAACTAATCTAAACAAGAGCAACGATAGTAAAAAAACACAAAACTAGTAACTGATTATAAGTCCAAAAAAAATCAATTACTGATTATATACCTAACCATTACACATTTATAAATTATTTCCCTCCCTTTCATAATTTTATTCACCAAAAAAATCCCCTGCCTCTTAAAAGGAAACCTAATTAATAAAAAACATCTACTACAACAAATCAGTTTAACAACCATCAAAATAAGGAAAATCAACATCTTATTAACTTCACAGCAATTTCAACCAAATCTAAGCACTAACCAATAAACATTAAACACCTAAATAATACATCATCAAAATCACAAACAAAAACAAAAACCATAATTAACATACACCTTTGACCTATTAATTAGACAACAATTTCACTATATCCGTGAGCATAGCTCAGTTGGACATTGCATTATACGCAAGAGCCCAAGTTCGAACTCAGGATTCCCCACTGGGTGAATTTATAGCTACTTGACCGAAAAAAACGTCAAAAATTTCATTAATCATAATCACATCAATAACTAACCAATAATCACAAACACCAAAAATGAACAAAGTCAAAAACTTTAACCAAAACCAAATAAAGAAAGAAAATTTATGAATTAATCTTCCTAATCCTCACCTGATCACAATCAAATTCCTTCCTTCCAACAATCCTCATCTTACTAATCAAATCACGCATAGTATGTCTCATAATCTCACCTTTAGGAACATACTTATCCAAAAACTCATCATCAACAACCATATTATTCCCTTCACCCACAAACCCTTCACCACCATCAATCTCAAAAGAACCCTTTTCAAACAAAGGCAACTCATCATCTTCACTTCTCCCAATAACATCAACCAAATTCTCACCACCCTTTGCCATACCAATCTTCTCAACCACCATCTTCACTCTCCCACCTTCACACACAGAACTCCTCAAAGTCTCACTATACCAACACCTAAACCACCCACCTCCACTAACTCCACCGCCACCGGAAAAAACATCAACCCGGCGCGTGAACCCATTTCCAAAATAGCCCTCACATGATCTTAAAGGAATGACGTCATTTGAAGTTTGTGACCATGGTAAGTAAGAGGGTAGAATTGGCCATGATTTTGAGATATGGGTTTGATGTATCTTTCCAAAGGATCGTTGAAAAGGTGGATTTTTAATGAAAGTTTTATGGTCAAATTTTGAAGGTGAAGAAGGGTTGAGAAAAGAGTGATGATGGATGAAATAGAGAAAGAGAGAGAAGGAGTTTAAGAGGAAGAGGAACAGCAGGATCTGAACCTTTTTGTTCATCGATTCTTCTCTCTCTTGTCTTCAGTACGACTGTGTGTGATGACAGAGTCGTGAGGTGAGTAGTTAAGCCAAGTGGAAAAAGAAGCCATGGTTATAGACTCTACTATTGACATTTTTGGAGTGCAATAAATGGTTTAGATTAAATAATTTCAAGTTAACTAAAAACTACTGAGGAGTTGAAGTAGTAAAAATCTAGTTAGGTGAATAAATTTAATTTGGTTGATACCGAGTGTGAGTGGAATTTTCCTAATACGAGAGTCTCTGATCATTTTTAAATCTGGTGAGATTTGCAGGACTTTTGGAGTCGCTGAGGGGTGTTCAAGTCTGTTGAGATTTGCAGGTCTCTGGTATCTGGTCGAACTCTACTGCATCAGGTGTTGACTGTCGATTCTCTGACTACCGGTGTCCCTCAACCTTCGACTTTTGGGGCTACTTTCTGGATCCTGATGGGCCGAGTAATTTTAATTCGAGTTCGGAAGTTAGTGTCTAGTGGTGTCTTCTAGGGTCGGGTAGGGGTTTTCTCTGGTGGGTTTAGTGAATCACTATTGGTGTACGGGTGGATTGGGGCGTTTGATTAGGTGTTTGTAATTGTGTTATATCACGTTACCTTTCGTTGTATCTTCCACAACAATTCCTTACACTTCTTGTGAAGGAGTTGTTTTTTAATAAAATTTAGCCGATTCAAAAAAAAAAAATTTGGTTCATACCGTATCAAGAGACACTTGTTAAGCATACTCAAAAAAGAAAATAAAGTGAAAATTAATATTTAAAAATTGACTTTCTACAATTTTGAGATATAAAAATGCACAAATTATAAAAATAAAAAAAAACTTTATTAGTAAGCTTAACTAATACTCTGTGGACACTGTTTAGTATTTTCCATTTAATATTAATAATTAATTATTAATTTTAATTATTTAAAAAATAAATAAGTTAAAAAAGAAATTTTAGAATGCTTTTTAAGTACTAACATTTACTCATTTAAAATTTTGCTACAAAGTAAATAAGGTTGGGTCAAAAATTATTTTATCAGTAATCGAACTTTCGTTTTAGCTTATGTCACTATTTTATCATGTTCAATTTTCAAAATGATTTATGGAGTAATTTGCTACTATTTGTTTGTAAATAACGCTAAAAAATAATGATTTATTAATTGTTATGGAAACTTATCGGAGAATTAAAGTTCTTATTATTAGAATAAAAATGTATATATTTTTATCAGGAAATAATATTAAACAATATCATTGGTCTAATTCTTTCTTTCTTCTTTTAGTAAATTTTTAGATGATTTTGGGTTTTATTGAATATTAGTACACAATAGACAAAATTTATTCAAAATCTCTTCTAGTTTGAATTAACTTGTACTAGTTTAATGGAATTTCTCAAATGAAATAATTATTTGATTCCTAAATGAAAAAGCCTTCACAAGTTTATTAAAAAAAATTAATTTTATCTTTATCGTATTAATTAATATAGCCCTTTAGTTTTCGTAATATAATTTAGTTGATAGAGATATTGCCCGAGCTTTATAAACTTTCTGGCTCCACCATTGCATTGCATTATATATATCGAGTTCAAAATTCAAATTCAAAATTCGCTACTTATTTATCTCAAAGGATAATTTTTTAACCACTAGCCACTCATCATAGATTTTCAAAATGATCTAGAAAATAGTAAAATGTTAATCAATTTAGTCTCTCTAATCAAACGTATCACTAACATTATGCACTTAGTTTTAAATTTATCTCCAATAATCAATTTTATGTCACACTGTTGCATGCGTTTTTTAATCTCAGTCATTGATTTTGAGATCAGACGGTCTGAATTACACAAAGACAAAATTTACTATAATCACTCTTAGACGTTTATTTTAAATAAGATGGTTTGGACGAGTAATCACGTGACAAAATTACTGTGTCAAATTCAAATCCCGATACTATCAGAGGAACAAATATGAAATTAACTTTTTACAATTTCAAAACTCATTTTATTATATTTTTTTGACTAAAAAAATTCATTTTATTATATTGTTAATATATGAGAATAGATTTTGGTCAAAAAAAATGAGAATGAGAATAAATTGACAAAATCTGACCCAATTGAATGAGAAGTTGTATATCATTGTGGTACAGTGGACGGCCAGATATTATGTAAAAGGGTTAAATATTTTTTTAGTTTTTACTTTTAATGCGACTTTCAACTTTTAGTCTCTTTTTTTTATTATATTTTCAATCCCTGTGTTTTTGTGACTTAGATAACGGAATCAGCCACATATGATGACACATAGATATCAAGTCGTTCAATGCAAACATTATCCTAGTTAACTTAAGTTATTCTATGTGGGAAATTCTATTATCCTAGTCATAAAAAATTGACGAAAAAGACAAAAAATATAATAAAAAAATATAGAAATTAAAAATCAAAACTCACATAAAAGTATAAACTAAAAATATATTTAACCCGATGTAAAATAAAAAAAGAGAGGAAAAATTGAACTCATTGCAGAGCCCTCTATGAAGATGACTCTTTAAAAAATTATCATATGCCGCATTTAGTGATGCACACACGGTATTCTTTAGTAAAATGCGAAAGAATAGTTCGCTATGTGCTCATCACACGGCTCCGTAGTTACAAATATGAGGGGAGCCTTCTTTTTATAGTTTAGCAGCTTATTTTCATTTGTTCAGCAACCGATGTGAACTATAATCAGAATCTTAAAAGGAAACACATCATGCTGTTTTCACATTCCTACCTGTATGGTACTCTTTCTTAACTATATATAAATTAGTTGTTTTTGTATCCAATTGTAAAGATTAATCTCTCAAATTGAATCGGACCACATGAGTGTTCCTCCTACCTATCTTATTCCTTTATACAGCATATGCAACATCTGTTTGATGATTGTTTCATTGCTTGCTTTTGCAGCATATGATAAAATGATATGTGACTAACAATCATAATAATAAATGTAATGATGTTGAATTTGGTAAAGTAATTCTCATAGAAAAAGTTGGTAGCTGCAGCTTACAAGTTAAATGTCATGTATAGATGCTACATTCTGATTTCTGTTTCCTTTCATTATGCTGTCATGGTGGCTGAAGCTGCTAGTGCTACTATTCATCGAACCGGTATCATTTAAGACCGGATGTGGAGGGGAAGGTATAAAAGTTTTTTAGGTTCAATAGGACTCATATAAGGTGTTTTCTTTCCATGCTTTAAAAACCTGTTCTCTGCAACAAATAGAGAAACAATTAGGTCATTAGTGAGAGCAAAATAAATATACAAAGATTGTTAACAAGGCCTTGCGGCAATACCTGGCAGCAGCTGTTCCGAATCAGAGGGACAAAACACCACATGTCTTCAGCATAACATTCACAGAGTGATGGTCAAACAAAGATCGTTAACAACTAACAAGGCCTTTGCAGCAATACCTCTGTTGTTTCTTCCACGAACAACCTAATCAATGGGGCAAGTACCTACACTATAATACATAATTCACTCATCCACCGGAGTCTCTCGGTTTCAATTTGCTTATATGACAAACAACCACCTACTCTCACCGAATCCATCAATTTGGAGGCAATAGACGCGGAACTATGCAACAAAGATACCATTCTGGAGCGTTTTTGCAAGAAACTTGTGAACTGAAAGCTCAAATTGACAAACGCCGCGTGGACCATAACTTTGACATGGATAACATTGTACGGGTCAAACTCCGCCCCCATCGTCAAGCATCCTTGGGTGGAAGGTGTGTTAACAGAAACAGGAAATGTTTTGATGTCCTCAATAGCTTTGTGATCAGCATCACAAATATTCTCAACAACTTTGTGTAAACCCTTTTTATAGAGTGTTAAGGACTGCCTTGGTCAGGCTTAATTCTCGCTTTTTAGCGAGGTAGGCAGCATTCTGATATTGAAAGAAAAATGTCATTAACAAAGCCTAAAGAGAATTAATCAAGTTGAAAACCATTCACTATATCATTGATGAAACAACTAACCGTTTTTTTTGTAAACATGAATAAAAACAATGTCTATGTAGCAGTCACACTAAAGAAAAGAGGTTAAGAGAAAAATTTCCCTTGATTTTGGATTCCGGAAAAAAAGGCTGCAAATATCATGCTTAAAAAAATAAGCATTCAAGAAAAATGTTCACTTATGAGTCATTGTTTTTTTTTATTTTATTCCATGTCAAGCTAAATGTATAAATGTGACTTCCATTTTGAATCTCTGGAACAATAGCCGCACGGTTAGGGAACATTGTATCAGCAACAGTTGGCTTAATTGAAAGATCTGTAGAACTTAAGCAAAAGGTTTTTCCATTTTCTGTCATTTGAACATGACAATCAATTACATATGCTCATCTAATTTAGCTTTCTTGTATGCATCCAATCATATTTCACTCTACATAGTGAGATATGATTGAATGTATGTGTAAAACTTCTTTACACGGACAGTTTATACCAATTAAACTCTAAAAACTAATCTATAAAAAGGAAACAAAACTTACTGATGGAAGCAGACGGCATTACTGGCAAATCAGACAGATTACCATCAACAGAGAAGTTACCATAAAATCTTAGTAGTAATCCCTTGCTTGAAATACAAATTCATTAGCTTAAATAATTGCATCCTTTCTTACAGTATTTGTAGAGTACACTAAAAATGCTTCACTATGAGTAAAAACAGATACTTTTTCTATCACATCAGAATCAGCAAATGTTTTGATGTCATTAATAGCTTAGTGATCAGCTCATGAATATTGTCATCAACTTTGTAAACCCTTTAATATTGGGATTTAGTCTTGAATAGCTTTAGAAAATCTTGGTTTATCATAACCAAATTTTTGTAGATCATTAAGGACTGCATTGGTTATACTTAATCCCCGCTTACATGCAAGGTAGGCAGCATTATGATACCATTAACAAAGCATGAAGGGAATTAATCAAGGTGGAAGTTGCAAATTTACCTTGATTTATTTTAGAAAATATTTCATAAATCTAATATTATACAGTGTTTTAAAAACTGTCTCGAACATTGAACCAGACCCCTATCCGATCCGAGAAAGCATCAACATCAGAAATGTTGATGATATGGATTTGACATCATGAATCAGTCATAACTCAGATTTAACTGGTTCAAGAAACTGGAAAAGAACGCTCAGCACTGAAATCTGAAAGCAAGGCCTCAAAATTGCGCAAAAATATCAATACTGGTTTCTGAACTCTGCTCCTTCGGCAGAAGGAAAATACAAGACGACTACACTACTCCCCAATCACCATTTGTTATACAATCGAGACAACAGTTCCTTAAAAAAAAAAGTTGCTCCAACCGATATCAAATATAAAACTACAATATTATATAATTTAATAATATTGTTCAACTGTATCCTTCACACCAAATGAATTTACATCAGTAATATATATATATATATATATATATATATATATATATATATATATAAATTTTTTTTTTTCTTCTTTCTAAACAACAAAAGAAGATAAGATTTCTAATTAAAAAATTATTTCCACCTTGGCTCAATCCAACCGCTATTCAGTGGTTCTCTTACACTCTCAAAATTCACCACTTCATTTTCAAAGGTCCTGTAGTTGTTTGTTTCCAATGAATAAAACACAATACTTTGGCCATAGAATCTTGGAAAATATATTTTGTTTTCCATTCCTGGAAGCTTTGCCTTTACAGAAAAAGATGTATTACCAACAAAAAGCATGTGATCTCCCAAGCTTTCGACTTTGGTCCATGTCTTTGTTGACTCATTAAACTTGAAAACTCGAACCCATTTACAAAAAGGACCTTCAAACACTGCCAATTGATCACCATTGCACTCTACCAGAAAGTTGTTGATAGAGTCGGGGCATGGAGATTGAGGACGTCCCTTTAATTCTGTCCAACGTGGTCCTTCTCCTCCTACTCTTAATTTTATATATCCCAATGTTCCTTTGTTGCTAAGAAAATAAAATGTTCCATTATGAAAAGTAGGGCTTTTGTTGTCGAGAGAAAAGTAATCATGTTGAAATCTAAATGATGAATGATAAGATGTCTCAGTATCAATGAGTCTAATGATTGGTCTCTTCTCGTGTAATGGTTTACTCTCATCAAAATCAACAATCACACATTTGTAAGAGTTTGGACAATTTGAAAAGCCAAGACACTTAGCACTCCTTATTGTTATATGTCCATTCTCAAAGGGTATCACTTCTTTTGTAAAGGGGTTGAAGAAAAATGAACTACTTTTCGTTGTCAAAAATAGCCAACCATCTTTCGAGTAGCAAATTTCACAATCATTTGCATTGCCTCCAGGAAAATTGACTTTTGGCAATTTAATGCTATATTTATTCTTGAGCCCAAGCTTTGGATCCACAAAATTGAACACATTGTCCATATCTAGGAACACAAGTAAAGGACATAGTACCGAATGATCATCAAACCGTAACATTGACATGACATTCCATTGAACTGGTGGTGCTGCTAACCGGAAGCGTCTATCAGTAGCTCGAAAATGCAAATAATCAAATCCATAAAGACACTTTGCAATCATTCCGACCATATCAAACGGAAGATCGAGCTCGCGAGTAGTTGTATCCCCCTTATCGTTTAAATGAATTGTACGACATATACTTTTCTTTTCTCTAGTCCTGGCTTTTCGTCTTTCTACTCTGAATATATCTGCACTCATCCTACACAATATATGAAATTCAAAATAGTCTCAATATTAATAAATTATAACAGATATGCATTAATAATAAAATAAAAAATTACCTTATATCAGGCATGAACCACATCAAAGAAGACGGCATTTCTGGTAAAATTGGGAGAGGTTGAGAAAACATGAGACTCTTTTCTTCAATGTTATAAATATACACAAAATTACTGTTTGGAAGCGTGAAATATAAGCGGCCTCCTTCAGTTTCTGGATTAATTGCTTGACAAGCAAAAGGTGAGCCAACATTGGATATAAATAACATTCTGTCCTTGATACTTATCACCTTTCTCCACATCGATAGAGAAAATTCAAATTTGTAGACAACGACGGAAATAACCTTATGTAGTGCATACAAAATTTCAATTTGGAATAGTTCATTGTTAGATCCTAACAACCGGCATATACGGTGAAACCTAGTTGGTTGAAGTGTTGGCATGAGAACAAGCATGGGGTTTATTTTAAGCCCTCGATATCCATGTTTCTCGATTTCTACTAGATAGCATCCAATTGACTCTGCATATAAGCAACCATTGCAGTAAATTGGGTTTGTAAGATAGTTTTTGTATCTCGCCGCCAAAGAGATATTTTTACTCTTCATAGCCATCACTAGGTCCTCACTATAGTCTGTTTCAGTCCATTGATCATCTCCGAGTTGGTAGTAGAATATTGAAGCAGTGTTTGATGAGAATAAAAATATGTCACAAACTTGATCAGTTGCAGTCGGAGAGGCTGACATAATGCAATCACCAATATCAACATCACATGTAAGATGCGGGAGCTCGAATTTCTGAAGGCTACACGGATTCCAAAGAAATAACTCGTGACCATTTGATATGCGATATTCCAAAAGAAACCAACCATGTTGTACAGTCAATAGATTTGCATCCCCTAGTTCTAGAAAACTTGTAGTGCAAGTTACGAAAGGATCTAATATGCTGTAAAACACTTGATTTTTTTCGCCTTTTTTGTTTCTTAAATACAGAAGCCAAGGGTATTGTTGCGGCGGACAAAGATATTGTTGCTTCTCTCCAGTGTTTCCTTCCACGAGGTCTCTTTGTCTCTTCATACTAATCTATGATACAAAATGAAATTAATCTCACATTAATTAATTAGCACTGCATTACAAAATTAGTAAAATTTGAAGCGAGTAAAAACTAAAAAGTGTATACTATAAATTGTATTAATTCTGCTCAAATATCAACTCATCATCTCACTAAGTGGGTTGGCTACAACTTACAAGGATCAAACTACAACAGATTATTCTACATTATCATATATCATCATATCTTTGTCGAACTCATAAGCACGAACACTCCTCAAATTAGTGACACATGTCAGTGTCCGACACCGACATGAGACTTATGATTACATTGAATTGTGTCATTTTCTTAAAATTTTATCAGTGTTGATGTGTCAGTATCCTTGTTGTATTCGGTGTCCGTGTCAGTGTTCGTGCTTCATTGCTCAAGATACTAGTAAAAACTTAATCGAAATAATTTGCAAGCAAGCTAGTTCATTCAATTGATTGTACAAAATTACAAGGAATTGCAATAAAAGTAACGATTTGATATGATACGAGTTATTAAAAGAAAAAAGTGACGAATTTTGTTTATGATATGAATGAATTTGAAAGAAATTACCTCTGGTCACTTCCTTCCTCTTTGAAAAAACAGAGTTACTGATTCCTTCTTAAATTTCTCCCCTTTTCGGGTAATTTCTTTTTATTGAAGATAGTTGGTAGGGTATTTGTATTGATCTTTTGCTCTTAATTTGATTTAATTGTGTGAAACTAGTATAAACATCAGCGAAAATAGAAGAATAAAGAGAAGAAGGGTAGAAGAGAGAGTAGGATTTTGTTTAATAATTTCTTTGTAATTGAGACATTAGGTCTATTTATAGGAGAATATAATGGGCTATTAATATGGGCTAACATGTTTAATGGATATCTACTAAAATATTCATGACAAAGTATTTACAAATATGCTTTTTAGACCTCCTTTGTTGCTACTCAGACTCCTAAATTGATGAAATTACTTTAGGGTATTATGAAACTTAGGATTTGAATTTTTTTGGTTTTATTCATATGCGTCGTGTTGTTGCTCCTCTTCTTTGTCTTCATATTCTCCTTATTTCGGAACCTAGGTTTCAAATTGCTAAATTTTGGAAGTTACTTCCCAAAATTTATTTTTTTTCAAATAAAAGCCATTTCTGAATGATGTTACTTTCCCAAATTTCGGATGTTACATTCCGAAATCTAAAAATTTTTGATAAAAAAGGTCACTTCAGAACGTTACTTCTAAAATGGATTTTTTGTGTTCCAAACCTTGTGTATTTCTTCCTAAGACAATGTTTTCGATTCCTATAATCTAGGGGTGGCAAAGCGGGCACCCCACCCCGTTTAGGCCCGTCCAAAAGCGGGGTGGGGCGGGTCAGTTTCGGCATCCAAACTTAAATATCAAACCTGCCACATTTACTAACCAGTTGGTGGGCTGACCCACCAAATAACTTTTTTGTTATTATTTTTAGGGTTCCGCTAACATGTGCCCTAAGGGCACATGATAAGGTGTGTTTAATTAGGTAATTTCTCATTTAATTAACTTTGAAAGTAACATTATTTAATTTAACTAATTAATTGATATGGTACCAAATAATTAAAAGATATTGTTGCCATTAATTAAAAGATATAACTGCATTAATTAAAAGATTTGCACTATATGTTTTTATTTTATTTTAAACTAAAATAATTTTAAGTTATATAAAATTTCAAAACATATAATTAGCAATTCAAAATTATCAAAAAAAAATATTAGCAATTCAAAAATCAAAATAATACTACAACAATTATTATCATCACAACATGAAACTATAACAATTTTGTTTTGTGTTTTAACAAAAAAATCTGGTGATTATGGAGATAATTGTATTGAGAAAAAAAATGATATATATAAAGAGAAATGATTATGTTTTAATTGGTTAATTAATATAGAATATTGACTAATTAAGATGGAGTGAGAAGTGAGTGGAATATCAATTAATTAAAGTGGAATATTGACTAATTAAATGCACCTTATCATGTGCCCTTGGGGCACATGTTAGCATTTGCCTTATTTTTATTTCTACTCATAGATTTACTATATTATTTACTAATATTTTTAATGAGGAAATATATAACTTTGTTGACTATTATTGATGTGTATCATATTTCTCTTTATTATTTAGAAACTCAATAAAAAAAATTGAGTCAAACACCTAATATTATTATTATTTTGACTTTTTTTAATAATAATTCAAGAATATCTAAGCATCGTGTGAAGATCAACTTCAAACTAGGGATGGTAAAGCGGGCCAACCCGTCCCGCCCCGTCATTAACCCGTCTAAAAAGGGGCGGAGCGGGGCGGGCTAAATAGTGATGGTGGGTTGAAAAACTCAAACCGCCCCGCCCCGTGGCGGATGGCGGGAGTGCCCCGTCAATAAAATTTTAATTTTTTTTTATAAATTCCCTAAAATATCATAAAAATTATTAAAAAAATAAAATAAAAAACCACTAGAGGAAATCAAAATATAAACTAACAAGGCGATAAGAAAAATAAAATTATGATTCAAAACTTCAAAACATTCATGATTATAAAACTAAACAAATCGCACTTATAATAAAAACACAAAAATGCTTAATCCAAAACAAACAAAACTTGGATTCCATTTAAATCCACAAAAATGCTAAGGTTTATTAGTAATGCTAAACTTGGATTCCATTTAATTGAGTTTCTATTTTTTAATATGGGCAAAAAAAAAAGAATTCATTAATAATGAGTTAAGATTTTTTTTTTTAAAAAAGTAAAAAAAAATAGGTTAGACCTGACGGGCCAACCCGCCCCGCCCCGTCGTCCCGTGTTTTTACGGGTTAGGCGGGACGGGCCCCGCTCTTTTTGCGGATCGAAAATCTCAACCCACCCCGCTAAAAATGGCCGGTTAAGCGGGTCGACCCGACGGACTTGACTCGTTTTGCCATCCCTACTTCAAACTATGTTGACACCCTGAAAATAGTTTGAGTTCATGAGTTTGGAATCACAAACTCATTTTCCGAACCAAACCACTTCGAACTTAAATAGAATAGTTCAAATTCAAATTAAACTCAAACGTAAATGAATTCGAATAAAATGCAGGTTGAGTCAATTGCCAAAACGGGTCACATCAAGTCATTCATAGTGAGGATATTACTAAACATGCACTTTCTAGTTACAAGAATAATTATTTTCTTTGACATGGAGAATCGGACTATACTACAACCACAATGCATACTATGAATTTTCATTCCAACATACACCTTACTAGTTTGCTGCAACAGAATAGTGACCGATGGATCTAATATCAGAGTAACAAAAATAATATCCCCAGCTAAAATAAGAGAGATGACAAAAGAAACACTGGACAAGAGTAGAAGAATTTTCAGCCAGAGAAATTACAAGACCTCTGTTAAATACAATAAGAGATTAATTACACTTTTCCAATATAAATAATAAAATACTAAAATAGCGTCTCAATGCAGTTGTGCGACGACATCAGATCTCAAAATTTTAGAGGCTCACACGACTCTGTGAATTTGGATCATGAGGGGTGCTTTCTTTTTATAGTTTAACAAGTTGCATTCAATTTTTTGGTATTAACTTTCTGATTCTCAGAGGAAGAGGCTCCGGAATCTAGAGTTCACCCGCAAGGTAAGTAAAACTTGACAAAAAATTATTTTCCATTAGAAATCGAACTTGGATTCTCTCAGTCTATTCATCTCGAGAGAAATTACATTCATTTGAGCAGGCAGCAGCTAGCCAATGTGGGAACATCTCAAAAACGCTACAAACCACAACTAGTAGTAAGACCAACTAAAACTTGTCCTAATAATTAATATTTCTACATTAATATCTTAATTAATCAATAATAATACTGGAAGTAACAATAACCGTGAATGAAGCACCATAGGCTACCAAAAATTTGCAGCACATTACATTTATAATTTAGCAAGAATTAGTTTAATACTTTAGCAGCACACTTTCATAAAATTCCAAATTAGAAAATAAAAAATTAATGTTTTCAAACAACTGTATTTGTTACAAAATAATATGAACTTAGTGCCATCTTGGCTCAATCCAACTGCAATTCAGTGGTTCTCTTACACTCTCAAAATTCACCACTTCATTTTCAAAGGTGTGAAATTTTTTTGTTTCTAATGAATAAAACACAATACTTTGGTCATAGAATCTAGGAAAAAATATTTTGTTTTCCATTCCCGAAATGTTTGCCACCGCAGAAAATGATGTATTACCAACAAAAATCATGTGATTTCCCAAGCTTTCAACTTTGATCCATGTCAATGTTAACTCATTCAACTCGAAAACACGAACCCATTTACCAAAAGGCCCTTCAAATACTGACAATTGTTTACCATTGCATTCTACTAGAAAGCTGTTGATAGAGTCGGCGCAAGGAGATTGAAGCTCTTTAATTTCTTTCCAACTTGCTCTTTCATCTTCGTCTTCATCATCTTCTTCTCTGAACTTTATAACTCCCAACATTCCGTTGTTGCTAAGATAATAAAATGATCCATTATGAAAAGTCGGGCTTTTGTTGTAGAAAGAAAAGTTATCATGTTGAAAACTAAATAATGTATCATCATCATACAATGTCTCATCATCAATGAATCTAAAGATTGATGTCTTATAGTAAGATTTATAACCTTCTTCAAAATCAACAATTACACATTTATAAGATTTTGGACAATGTGTAAAGCCAACACACTTAGCACTCCTTATTATAGGTCCATACTCAAAGGGTATCACTTCTTTTGTAAAGGGGTTGAAGAAATATGAACAATTTTTGTTCATTGTCACTAATAGCCAACCATCTTTTGAGTAACAAATTTCACAATCTGAATTGATCAAGTATTCATCATCATAATCATCATTATCATCATAATCATTTGCATTGCCTCCAAGAAAATTGACTTTTGGCAATTTAATGGTATATTTATACTTGAGTCCATGTTTTGGATGCACAAAAGTGAGGACATTGTCCTTATCTAAGAACACAAGTAAAGAACATAGTGAATGATCATCAAACCTTAACCCTAACATGGCATTCAATTGAAATGGTGGCGCTCCTAACCGGAAGAGTCTACCGGTAGCTCGAATATGCAAATAATCAAATACATTAAGACGATTTGCAATCACATCAACCACATCTAATAGAAGTGCAGACTCATTAGTAGTTATAGTCCCCTTCTCCTTTAAATGAATTGCTCCACATATATTTTCCTTTTCTCTACATTTAGATATTCCTCTTTCTTCTCCCAAATTATTTGCTTTCATCCTACACAACATGTCAAATTCAAAATAGTCATTAAAAATAATTGTGTAAGATATTTATTAAAAGTATAATTAAAAATTACCTTATATCTGGCATGAACCACATCAAAAGTGATGGAATTTCTCGTAAATTCGAGAAAGGTTGAGAAAATGTGATACTATTCTCTTCAACATTATAGATATAAACAAAGTTTGTGTTTTCAAGGGTGAAATAGATGCGGCCTCCTTCAGTTTCTGTATTAATTGCTTGACATGCAAATGATGTGTTCGAGTCAACATAGGATATAAAAAATATTGTATCGTTGACGCTTTTCACATTTTCCCACACCAATAATGAAAATTCGAATTTGTAAACAACAACTGAAATAACCTTATCTCGAACATGAAAAATTTCAATCTGAAATAGTTCTTTGTTAGATCCTAACAACCGACGTATACGGTGTAATTTAGCTGATGGAAGTGTTGGCATGAGAACAAGTGTAGGGTTTATTTTAAGACCTCGGTATCCATGCTTTTTCTCGATAACTACTAAAAAACTTCCAAATGACTCTGCATATACGCGACCATCACAATAAACTGGGTTTGTAAGATAGCTTTTGTATCTTATCAAAGAGAACTTTTTACCCTTCATAGTTAATGCAAACTCTAGTTCCTCGCGATAGTCTACTTCAGTCCATTGATCATCTCCGAGTTGGTAGTAGAATATTGAAGTTGTGTGCCATGAGAATAAAAATATGGAGCAAACTTGATCAATTGCAGTTGGAGAGGATGACAAAATGTAATCAGAAATAACATTGCCATGTATAAGGTGTGGAAGCTCGATTTTCTGATGAGTTCGTGGATTCCAAAGAAATAGCTCATAACCGTTTAATATTTGATTTGCCAAAAGACACCAACCATGTTGTACAGTCCATAGATTTGAATCCTTCAACTCTGGAATACTTCTAGTATAGGTTATGGTAGGATCTGATATGCTGCAAAACATTTGTTTTCTTTCGCCGCTTTCTTTTTTGAAATAAAGAAGCCAAGGGTATTGTTGCAGAGGAGGAAGACATTGTTCCTTTGTTCTTATTAGTGTCTGCATACTACTCCGTTACTAAATATAAGATCCTACTAGCAACTTTCTTAATTCCCGTGATTTAGTTAACAGAATCCTGTATTTTGGCGCAGTATATTTAGAGATGAAGGTGGTACTAATTAGTATTGTATTGTAAAACTTGTAAAACACTTCAAAAATAAGGCTTAATAGATCTTTTGGTCCTTGTATGCTTGCGAATTTTGGTTTTAGTCCTTATATTTGGTTTTGTTGCAAATAAGTCCTTGAATGTACAAGTTTTTTTGGTTTTAGTTCCTAAAGTCAAAATCCGCAGGAAAATCATCTGAAGGAAAATCTCCACAAAAACTGCAGATTTTCCTGCTTATTTTGACTTTAGGGACTAAAACAAAAAACAATTACACATTCAGGGACTTATTTGCAACAAAACAAAATACAGAGACTAAAACCAAAAAAATTTATACATTCAGGGACTTATTTACAACAAAACAAGATACAGGGAATAAAACCAAAAATTCGCGAAGACCTAAAGATCTATTAAGCCCAGAAATAAAATAGAAACACTTCAAAGCAAGGTAGTTCATTCACTTCATTGTACAATATTACTTACAAACAATTCAAAGAAATCATAACATATTTTTGTAACAAAAATCATAATATATGAACATGAATCTAATAAAATGTAGAAAGATCAGAGTTAGTAGTGAAAAACACACGAATTATAAGGAAATTGCACTAGGAAGTTAGGAGTTCGATTTTCACCGTCAACAAAATTAACGATACTAATTGCTAATATTGGCCGTTTCAAAAAATAAAAATAAACATTACTATATAGGTCATACTCACAAACATCAATTTAATAAATACCTTAAACCAAGGCTTCACTATGAAAAAAACCGTTTGCTCCAATTTGTGTTTGCATTCAGCTCTTATACTCTGCATAGCAAAGGAAATAGTAGTTTTCAAATTTAGTCATAATCATATATGCTAAACTATAGTAATAGTAATAAAATATATAAAAATTCAGTGATTGTAGCAAAAGTAGAGCAAGTTTGTTGCACTACCACGGAACCCCAATTTTCTTCTCTTCTCTGTGGTGGCAAATTCTGTTTCAGTACGGCACTTTGGTAGAAGCGTAAAGCGTTGCTATTCTCTCTTTTTTTCTTTTTTCTTTTTCTTCTTTACAATTGCTTAGACCCTTAATTATACTATAGAATTAGGTTTTTAGCCATTAATTAAGTAAAACAATTAAATTTTTGATCAAAACTTACCTTAATAAAAAGCAGTCAGATCAATTTACGAAATTATTGGACAAGAAACAAATCAAGTTTTTTAGAATCTAATATTTCTTTTTTTTCTTTTTCCATTTTCATTTTTATATTTTAATATAATACTTATTTTTTTATTCAAAAGTAAATAAAGGATAGAAATATGTCCAACCCTTTATTCTTATGATATTATTTTTTCATATTATACTAAGAAAATATAAATCTGTCTAGACAAAATTAGGTGTCGACAATGACCAAACATCTAAATACATCGGTCGAAATCATGCAAATAAGACAAAATAAAAAATTTATGATGAAGAATTAATAAATGTTAAAAGTCATCGCTATAGATCCAGACATCGTAATCAATTTTAGAATCTAGAGATTCATTACTCAAGAATATTGATAGATACAAAGTGATGAATGGGGAAGAGTTAGAATCCTCTTAATTTCTCAAAAGAAATGGAAATCTCCATTTGGAGAGATAAAGACACAAACAAGTTTGAATTATTTTAAAATATATTTAATGATGGTGAATGGTGGAATCCATAATCCACTTTTTGTTTCTATCTTTCTCTAAATGGAGATCTCCATTTCTTTTGAGAAATGGAGAGGATCCTAACTCAATGGGGAATTAGGTTCGAGATCAAGATCATAATAGATACTGTAGAATTATATCTCATCTCAGAAACATGTCCTCTTATGGTTTGTTTGATTCAAATGAAAGAAAGTGAGAGAAAAGAAAATTACGCAAGCCAATGAATAAACTTGGACTAACATTAGTCTAAATTTATTCATTAATTTGCATAATTATCTTTCATCTCACTTTCTTTTCGTCAAACCAAACACATCCTTTTAAATTGTCTGGTCACCAAAGGACTCCTATGTTGACTAATAGCAATTTGTGGTGTACATGGACATGATTGAGTTGGGTTTTGTTAAAAACCAAAATTCAAACCATATAGAATGTACATGATACCAATTCAATCCAATAAAATAACCACACCACTCGTTTCTGTTTTGGATAGGGTTAAATAAACTCACTTATTTTGGGCTTGGGTTTGATGGGTAGTGGGTTACTGAATATATATATTTTTTTTATAATTTTAAATGACTATATTTTTTCATAAAAATAACTTGACCTTTTTATTTCTTAAAAAATAATGTAACTAATATATTTTTTTTTTTGCTGTGTAACCTATTTTAACTATTATTATAAAAAATTACAAATTCTTACAATAAGATAAATCGAGATCTAACATTATAGTAGAAATGGTCTACTTATCTTTAATAAGGAGTCGCATAACTCTCACCCAATCATATATATATTCGAAAACCACTCAAAAGTCCCGATTAACAACAACTGGACAAAACCCAACATTGCCTATCCAAAGATACAAGTCAAAGAAAATCAAGTTTTACGGTTTGTCATTTAGAAATGAATTTAATTTATATGCACCGTTAGTGTAATGTTATTTTACACATGCATCTATCTCGTCAAAACCTCTTTTGGCGAAGGGTGATTGCAGATATTAATATTTTATGTGTGTTATGTGGGAACTCGATTGAGCCAGTGGACCACCTATTCTTAACTTGTGAGGCGTTCTCTGCGGTATGGTACTCTATTTTAAGGTGGTTAGGGTTCCAATTTGTTTTGCGGGGGGGGGGGGGGGGGGGGGGGGGGGTTAGGTTTGTTCGAGTTTCTGTTAGGGATGGGTACTAGTAGGAGAACTCACTTAAGGTGGTTATTAATCTGGCATGCTGTTATTTGGTCGATTTTGAATTCCCGGAATGACTTAATCTTTTCTGGGGGATCTTCATTAGTTGAATACCTGGTTGGTAAGATGAAATTTTTTTCATGGAAGTGGTATCTGGTCAAAAACCCTGCTAACCCATGCTCTCTTTATGAGTGGGAGGTCAACCTATTTTGTGCTGGAACCGCTAAAGTCATGTGAGGTGGTCATTCTGGAATCTTGTGGTCTTGGTGGACTATGAGCTTACTTTTTGTTTTTTTTTTTTTTTTTCGTGATTTCTTATCTTTCTCTCTAATTTTTTGCTTGTATGATGATTTGAGACCAACAATGGTCTAGTAGGAGTTTTTCTCTCTTTGTTCTTTTATTTTTATTTTCTTTACGGACTTGGTATTTATGGTGCTCCCTTTATTGTACTCTATTTGGTATGTCATTTTTTCTCTTCTTATATATAAATATATTTGTCATTAAAAAAAACATGCATTTAATAATAAACCAACATATCATGTATTGTATTTATTTATTTATTTTGGGTTTTCACCACCAGTTGAATCTGGTTCGGAGGTCAGTTCTGGCATCAAGTGGTTTCAGCCTCCTTCCGATCGCAGTTACGGGGAATCGAACCGTGATCCTCCTTACAAAGTTCAGCGTCAATCATCACTGAACCAACTAACAATGTGATCATGCATTGTATTTTAAACCACATGATGTGATCACATTCATTAAATGATGTGACAACACATCATTAAATGCATATGTAAAAAAAATTACACTGCCAATGCACAATAATTAAACTCTTTAGAAATAGAGCGAGTAGAAAGATGTTTCTATAAATTACTAAATTAGTAAACACTAAACAATTGAAAAAGAAGATGCGATGTATGACGTTGATTTTAAAAGAGTAAAAATTTATTTGTTTATTAAAAAATTGAACTTTATTTTTGTTTTTGACCATAACAAATTGGACTTATTAGAAAATTTTAAAAGGTCAAATGATAAATAAAGTAATGACTCTATTGGAAAAATAAAACATTTAAGAATATTGACTATAAATATAGAAAAAAAGACATTTAAGAATATTTACTATATATATAAATTTAATAGTAGAATCAATGGCTCTGTCAAAAAACAAAAGCAGAATCAATGGCTCAATATAGAAATAAGTTTTTTTTCCCCAATATATCTTCAAAATTGAGAAATTACTTTTTCATATATTGAAAAGAATTAATTTATTAATTTCTGTAAATTAAAAACTATATATTATAAATGCCCTATTGGAGATATCATTTTTCTAAAATCCTCATCAACCTCAAATAAGATTACAACAACTTGAATCTTTTTGTTTTTCTTTTTTGTCTCAAAAGATGTCTCAAAACTTTGATATGATCAATTTGTTACCAATCTCTTTGCTTATCACTATCATTTCACTCCTTCCATTCAAGGAAGCTGCAAGGACATCCATTCTTGCCAAATATTGGATGCACTTGTGGAAAAACACAACCAATGTAGAGTTCAATGAACACTATTTCTCTAGATCCTATGAATTTCAAAGAAAGGATTTTCTAAAATTCATTACATTATGGATCGAAACCCACCAACAAAATTCCAATATTAAAAAATTCTCTTTAACATTGTCAAATCCTAATCCTGAAACTGATTTTGATATCGTCGAAAGATGTGTTGATTTTGCTACTCAACACGGTGTTAAAGATTTGGCGCTAAATTTTTCTGATACTAATTGGACCGAAGAAGAATATGACGAACCCGAAGCCTTATTTGAATTGCCTACAAAGGTATACTTGCATAAAACCCTAGAATCTCTTACATTATTTGCTTGTGGTTTTGTAGAAACTAAGTTGATCAAGTTGCATGCTCTTAAAAATGTTTCTTTTGGATGGATGGAATTGAAAAATTATGCTATCAAAATTTTGTTATCCAACTGTAAGATGATTGAGACATTGAGCTTGAAAAATTGTTGGATGAGTACTAAACTTGAATTTGGTGGAAGTGACTTGAGTTTGAAAACCCTCATTATTGATAGTTGCAAGTTTTATTATCCTAAACTTACAATAAATGCTCCAAACCTTATAATCTTCAAATATTATGGGAATTTGGCCTATTTTAATATACAAAATTCCTTACACATGGATGAGGTTGATCTCAATTTTGGCCTAGAATACAAATATCCTAAAGTAGAGGAGTTTATTTACAAAGCCATGGGAGATTTCAAGCATGTTAAGGTTCTTACTGTGTGCAGTTACATACTTCAGGTAATACAATTTTTGTTTTCTTTTTAGTGCATATATAAACATATAATTTTCATACATTATATTTGTTCTATAGAATCTTAGTTAAATATGCTATAGGTGCAAGCAATTTTTTTAATTGGATTTTTGGTTCAAGAAATTGAAACATTTAATTAACTTAGAATGGATATAAAATAGTAAATTTAAATTAAAGTCAATACTCAATTTTGTAACATCCCTAAAATTTATTGTGTTTTTAAGATTTGCCCTATATATTATTATTATTAATTGATCTAATCATATTCCTTCCACTCTAAATCAATGAAATATTTATGATTAATTATTGTTTATATATATTTCAACTTCAAGAACATTTGTACCCGAATGAATTAAATTTCATTTCAAAATTGATTGAATATATATTTAATATGTATTTCTATCTAACTATATATGCAGTGTATTATGTTATATATATCTCAATATAAATTATTGTCTAAACATTTATTATTTGATATTGAAGGTTGTATCTAATGCACTGGGGCCTCTACTTGTAGAAGATAAATTGAATGCAAGACATTTGAAATTAATGACAAACTTGCATAACAATGAATATTTTGGAGTCTTGTTCATGCTCAATAGTTGCCCAAAGTTGGAGCTCCTAACCTTTGACTTAGGATTAGGAAGAGTCTTGGATGTAAGTATCACTTTTTTTTTTTTTTGAAAGCAAGTATCTCTTTTTTGTCACTTTATTATGTGTGTGTGAATTGACATTAAAAATTTCAAAGACACTTTTTCTAAAATAAAATTTATGTCCTTGGCTAAAAATTAGAGATCGATATCATTTATTTTATTTTAATTCAATTTTTTCTAGCAATGTAAAATTTTTTTCTTGAGTATATGTTCTTATTAATATATATAACTCTAATAAAATAATGTTTTATATTCTTGTAGAAGGCACCAAATGAATATTACTCATCAGAAGTTGATGAAGATGAAGATGAAGATTCATCAGATGATGATGATGACAACAACGACGATGATGGTGGTGGTGGTGAAAATCAAATAGGCTTTACAATAGACTATCAAAAGATTTGTCAATGCTTGAAGTCATCTTTGAAGGTGGTAGAGATCAATAACTTTACTGGGGCTAAGAATGAGGTTTCAATGCTCAAAGCTCTTATCAACAATGGGAGTCTTTTACAAAGGATTAATATCAATGTGCAAAAGGAAGAAGTTGTTAATGTGGAAAGTTATCACAAGATAGAAGAGTATGTGATGACTCTTCCAAGGGCTTCAAGGGATTTAGAAATATCTTTTTGTTAATGAATTGAGAAATGTTTTCTTATGCTACTTTGGTTATTTTGTTTGAAATTTAAGATACAGTTTGACTTATTTTGGAAAATGCATCAATTAATAAATATGAACATTTTTGTTGGATTAATTATTCATACATGTGTGTGCTATATATATTTGTTGGTTTTTAGTATTTTTTTTTTATAAAGATTAATTTATCTAGAATTTGATTGATTACAAAAAATATTTGATATAAATCTTATTTTTGGAGACGTCAATAAAATATGCTATTAAAATAAAATAAAGTTATATACAAGGTGTGTTTAACTAAAGAGAGTTTATAAAAAACGCAAAAATATCAACACCCTAAAAATCAACTCGTTCCGCTGTTTCTTTCTTTTCAAGGAATCCAACAATAAATTAATCAAATCACTTGTAAATCTGATCGAATTTCTTTGCAGAAAAATATTTAATATGAATCTAATATGATAAAATTGAGTAATACTAGTGATCAATAACATCCTTTGCACACGAACAAAAAGTGTTCCTCAAAACAACAAATTAAAGCAAAACATTTAAAATTGATTCTTTTTTCCAGAACAACTTTATTAGTCCCAAAATAACATGACCTTATTTCCACCTTGGCTCAATCCAACTGCAATTCAGTGGTTCTCTTACACTCTCAAAATTCACAACTTCATTGACAAAGGTATGATACTTATTTGTCTCCAATGAATAGAACACAATATTTTGGTCATAGAATCTTGGAAAATATATCTTGTTTTCCATTCCTTGAATGTTTGCCACCGCGGAAAATGATGTTTTGCCAACAAAAATCATATGATTTCCCAAGCTTTCAACTTTGGTCCAAGTCATTGTTGACTCATTCAACTTAAAAACTCGAACCCATTTACCAAAAGGACCTTCAAATACCGACAATTGATTACCATTGCATTCTACTAGAAAGTTGTTGATAGAGTTAGTGCAAGGAGATTGGAGCTCTCTAAATTCTTCCCAACTTGCTCCATCTTCTTCTTCTCTTAATTTTATAACACCCAACATTCCTTGGTTGCTAAGAAAATAGAATGATCCATTATGAAAAGTAGGGTTTTTGTTGTAGAGAGAAGAGTAACTATATTTAAAAATAGATGATGAATCATACCATGTATCATCATTCATGAGAGTAAAGAGTGGACAATTGTGATCAAAATCAACAATCACACATTTGTAAGAGGTTGGACATTGTGAAAAGCCAACACACTTGGAACTCTTTAATTTTAGTAATCCATTCTGAAAGAGCATCACTTTTTTTGTAAAGGGGTTGAAGAAAAGTACTGAATCATTTTTGTTCATTGTCAATAATAGCCAACCATCTTTTGAGTAACAAATTTCACAATTATTTGCATTGCCTACAAGAATATTGACTTTGGCTTTTGGCAATTTAATGGTATATTTATACTTGAGCCCATGCTTTGGATGCACAAATTCAAAGACATTGTCCTTATTTAAGGACACAAGTAAAGGACATAGTGAATGGTCATCAAATCTTAACCTTGAAATGGCATTCCATTGAAATGGTGCTGCTGTTGACCGGAATAGTTTATCGGTAGCTCGAAAATTCAAATAATCAAATACATTTAGATGTTTTGCAATCACTCCAAACACATCTAATGAAAGTGCAGACTCATTAGTAGTTGAATCCCCATTCAAGCTTAAATAGTTTGAACCAGATATACTTTCCTTTTGTCCGGTTTTCAATTTTCCTCTCTCTTCTTTCAACATATTAGTTGACCTTATATCTGGCAAGAACCACATTGAATAAGACCGGAGATCCGGTAAATTTGGGAAAGGTTGAGAAAACATAAGACTCTTGTCTTCAATGTTGTAAGTATAAACAAAATTTTTGTTTGTAAAAGCGTAATAGATGCAACCTCCTTCAGTTTCTGAATTAATTGCTTGACAAGCAAAGGGTGAGTCAACATGGGATATAAAGAACACTCTATCCTCGATACTTTTCACCTTTTCCCACGCCGATAATGCAAATTCAAATTTGTAAACATCGATGGAAATAACCTTATGAAATGTATGCAAAATTTCAATTAGGAATAGTTCATTGTTAGATTCCAACAACCGGCATAAACGATCAAATTTAGTTGGCGGAAGTGTTGGCATGAGAACAAAGGTGGGATTTATTTTAAGGCCTCGATGTCCATGTTTCTCGATTACTACTAAAAACCTTCCAAATGATGACTCTGCATATACGCAACCATTGCAATAAATTGGGTTTGTAAGATAACTATTGTATCTAACTAAAGAAACTTTTTCGCCCATCATTGATGAAGCCATCTCTAGGTCTTCGCGATAATCTACTTCAGTCCATTGATCATCTCCGAGTTGGTAATAAAATATCGAAGTGGTGTGCGATGAGAATAAAAATATGTCACAAACTTCATTAGTTGCAATTGGAGAGGATGTCAAAATGCAATCACTAATATCGACATTGCATGTAAGGTGTGGGAGCTCGATTTTCTGAAGGCTACATGGATTCCAAAGAAATAGCTCGCTGTGAGCGCTTGATATACAATTTTCCAAAAGACACCAACCATGTTGTATGGTTAATAGATTTGTATCATCTAACTCAGGAATATTTCTAGTGTAGGTTATGGTAGGATCTAATATGTTGCAAAATATTTGATTATTTTCATCTAATTCATGATTGAAATAGAGAAGCCAAGGATATTGTTGTGAAGGAGGAAGACATTGTTGCTTTGCCCTGCTCTCTCTTGTATCTCCTAATTCCATCTAGGCTATTAGTCTCTGCATTTACAATGGAGAAATTAAAAAGAAGTTATTTAATTGTGTTAACAAGGATTAAGTTTTAATTAAATAAAACAATACAAATTCATCTCCCATAAATAAGTTAAAGAAACCATAATATAATTTTGCCTATAATAAAATGAATCAATATTTTTTTTTCCCATTGTAGTGTTTCTCAACTTAATTACAAAAAGAGGGAGGAAGAAAGGATTTGGGATTTAAAGATGTACTTCTTCCACCTTAATTACAAGTAAATACTGTATTAAATTTTCTAAAAACATCAAATATATCAATTATCGAATGAATTTTAAAAATATATATTTGTCTATATTTAAATTGGAACAAGTCTATGCAAAATTAACTCAATTGATAGGAACATGACATTATATACGTGACAAACGTCGAATTCGAATTCCAAACGTTTTATTTATTCCAGTAAAATTTCTAACCATTAGAATTGTCGAATAAAACAAATTGAGCAACTATATTAATATAATCAAATATTTGTCTTTAAGCATAGTTATTTTTTATATATATACATATACACAAAATCTAAAGTGTAGAGAGTTATTTAATTTACACAAAAGTAAAAAGAGAGTTAGTACTTTTTTTTCTCAGTTTAAATAAAGCATAATATATTCTCTAAATTATTCGGTATCAAAATCACAATTTCTTTAATCTATAACAAAAGCACGCTAATAAGATAGTAGTGAAGATCACACATGCAATAGAAAATTGTATTTAATTAACTCGTGAACATGATAAATTAAGAGTAAACATACCTAAAATTCAAGGCTTTTTGTTGAGATTAAAACCCTTTACTCAATTCACCTCTGTGTTCAGCTCTTGTCTCTGATATTATTTTGTGTTATGTCCCTTGTTTAAGCATCGTTTTTATAGCCTTTTGTTTTTACGGTTTGTTTTTTTGTAGCCTAGAAAATAGCTTTTATAAATATCTTTTAAATTTATATGTATATCTTTTTTTTTTGCAACGATTTGTTTTTCTTTCTTTTCATTATTTTTGGCGATCCCTTTCTTAATATCAGTGTTAAAAAAGATACTTTCATATGCTATCTTCAAGCGTGATTTTTTGATAAAATAAATATCTTTATGCGTGATGTGGTAAAAAAAATCTTTATGTGTGATTGTTCAAAAAAAAATTTATTTTAACTGTTAATTATTTTTTTGTCCCATTATTTTCATTCGCTACAAAATTAGAATTGGTCCCATCATTTTAAAATAAGATGATCATGCTTAACTCTAACTAAGGTCGGTCCTAATTATTTGAAGGTTCGATTTAAATATTAAAAATATATTTTTAATAAAAAAAATTTAAAAAAATTATTATTGCCGTTGTTTACCCTACACCTCCATAAATACTCTGGACTTGGTTAGGCCTTGTGCATATCCTAATGCAATTATCTTCATTGCTGGATATTTTTAACAAAAATTAAATAAAATATGAGAGAAATCATGGATGGTGGTGAATGTAAGGTGGTTTATTCTTACATTTCTTCTCCTTAAATTTCTTTATATATCCACCATCATTCTTTAAGATTTTGTCATACGTTAATTCTTGTAATTTTTGTATAAAAATTTCTTACTAAATAGCAATATTCAGATTAAAATATGAAACTTGTTTTTAGTTTAGAACTTGAAACTTGTATTTTTACTGAAATACAATTATGTTTTCTTAAATTGTGTACATTAATGTTTCAGATATTGGTTTCTCATGATGATTTTTTTTGTTGATGCTCTCGTACTGATGCGAAGCCAAACACCACAACTAAAGATATGGATCCTTGTGAAGGCATAATAGCTAAAATTGTCGATCTTCTCACTAATGCAAACTAGATATTAATTACAACAATCTCACCATCTGAATGATCCAAAAATTTAATTACAATTTTTGACTTAAAATTAGTCAAAGAATTAAAAGAGCATCAATATTTAAAACACTTTATATAAATAATTTAAGAAACTAAAATTATCTCAGTAAAAATAGTTTACCAATTCTAAAATCCAAAATAAGGTTTTGGATTCTAAAACTTGAAGAAAAAAAATATATAAAATTAACATAAGGCAACATGCCAAAACTCCATCACCCCTCCCCCACCCACCACACCAAAAAAAAAAAAACAAAAACAAAAAAACAAAAAAGGAAAAACAATTTGAAAGAAGTGGAATCACATCCTATAATGAAAATTAGTAGAGTCATGTTGTTCTTCTGTTGGTTAAGGCTATTCAGCCTTCATTTTTTACCTTTAAAAGAAGTACTTCAAATTTTCCTACATGAGTTAGCTTTGTGTGAATTGAGTTTTTTATCATTAAATATATGTTTGGTATCATAGTATATACGCTAAAATTACAATGATCTATTATAATTTTTAAAAATTATAAAGAGTAATTTATGTAAAATAAGCTAAATTTTTTATCATTCATAAGAGTAGGTCACTCTAATATTGATACACCCACCGTTATACTAAATATAAGCTATGTATTTTAATGTTTGGACAAAATTTTACTTCCTCGTATCCATATCACAATATAATAAGTCACTTTGAAAAAAAAATTGTATAAAGATATAAATCACTTTACATTATCAATAAAACATTTAATATTATTTTTC
Organism: Trifolium fragiferum; assembly: GCA_954870985.1. Classification (NCBI taxonomy): domain Eukaryota; kingdom Viridiplantae; phylum Streptophyta; class Magnoliopsida; order Fabales; family Fabaceae; genus Trifolium; species Trifolium fragiferum. Next base: position 10,273,688 of record OX940794.1, read on the forward strand.
TTATTATATTTTTAACTATTTATTACATTATCTTCTTCTATTTCTTCAATTTATATTTCATATATCATTAATGAAGGAAAATTTTATAAACTAACTCATAATTTTTTTTTTCATACAACATTAATTATATTTTTTAAATTATGTGTTTTAAACAAAATGACATACTCCCTCCGTTCCTTTTTTTTTTTTGGTACATCCCTCCGTTCTTTTTTATAAGGAACAATTTGAAAGAAAAAAAAAAATGTTCCTTTTTATAAGAAAAACAATCATTAAATTTATACTTCATTAATTAAGCAATTTCATTTCTACCATTTATCTATTCTAATATTATGCATTAATTACAGTAACATATTTTCTATGCATTAACTACACCAAGATTAATTTTAGAATAGATTATAAAATTTTAAAGTTTTTAATAAAAATATAAGATTTATTGATTTGTGTGCTTTTTCTAAATTGTTTCTTATACTAAGAAGGAACGGATGGAGTACTATGATATGAAAGGAGTAATTAGGGACATCATTATTACACTCGGTCTTGCACGACACCGTTGACCATAAGAAGAATTTTTTCATTGTGCATTGCACGATAAATATCTTCCAAATGCACCAATATTTTTAATTTTAGTTTTATAATTTATGTTTCTTTCAGATGCACGAATATGAAAAGAGGTACTAAGACGCTATTCAAAAAAAAAAAAAAAAGAGGTACTAAGACTAGATTAAATGAAAGTAGTTATCAAATAAGGTTATTGAAGTTCAGTTCAATAATTCTATTTCATGTAAAAAATAATAATTCTATTTCACAACCAAATATGAACCACAAAAATAACAAACTTTTTTCTTTTTAATTTTAATAAAAAAGTATGCTTTGGATTCTCTTTACGAGTATTTAAAAAAATAAAGTCAACTTTCAAATCACAGAATTTTTTTTTATAATCATCGCCTCAATGTCTAAAAGAAAATTCTGACTGCGCAACTGCAATTCAGCTACAACACACATACTAAAAAAATTATGCGTCCAAATTTTCGTATAATTGAATTATCGTACTTCTTGAAAAAAAATTTGAAATTTGGATCTTCTAAAGTAAATAAATTGTAAATTAAAAAAATTAAGGGTTGTGAATTTGTGATTATAACAAATTTCATGATTTGTAATGATGTATCGACAATATTTACTTTTTATTTATTCATTAATGGTTGCGAGACAGGTCACCAACAATAACGAATTTGGTGACTCGAGTTATTATTATTTCAGATTCTCATTTTTGCATGATCGGTTGTGTTGGCATCGAATCAGCACAATACTTATTTCTATCTTTTAGCATGTTTGGGTCCCTGGGCGTTAGTCCGGTTTTGAGTTGGCTTTTTGGCGATTGACTCCCAACATTTATCTGATCACTTTCATCAAATTACTTTTTCATCTGGAGGACAGCGGTCTTTTCTGCAACTCATTTGCCTCTTATGTGTTTGAGTTGTGTGGAACGAGAAAAATCAGAGATCTTTAGAAACTAAGTACAAGCCCTTCCTCAAATGTTGGACAAGGTTAAACAATATTCCTACCGATGATTTAAGACAACTAACCAAACTATCGTAGATGGTGATCGTGGTCATTTATTTGTAAAGGCATATTTAATTAGCTATTCATGTTATTTACGTTTTTCCGATTCTTTATAATATTTTGTTATCTTTTCGACACACCTTGTATTGAAGGAATTTTTTATTAATATATGCATTTCATTTTATTTTGTTTGGTTTTCGCCACCAATTTAATCTGGTTCGGAGATCAATTTTGGTATCAAGTGGTTTAGCCCCCTTCCGGTTGTAGTTGCGGGGATTAAACTGTAATTCTTCCTACCAAATTCAGCGTCAATTACCACTAAAACAACTAACAATTGGTTATGCGTTTTTTTTTTCAAAAAAATAGTAAAGTGTAAAGTGTGATATCAAACAATGTGGTGATAATGATAACCTTTGTGATTTATTATGATATACTTTTATAATATATATCTGATTCATTAATTAACAATAAATATTTATCACTTTAACACATGTAATTATGAGCCAAAAATAATCCACTTATAATATCTGATTTATTAATTAACTTCAAAGTGAATTATTCAATTTAAATGAGTCGGATCCACCACATGCATGTAATTATTATGTAAATTTATTTATGCAATTTGTTCCTATTTATTGGATAAATTAAAGTGTAATATAGATTTCACTTATTAAAATTGTATATTTTTTTATTAGGACTAATTTTTAAAATTTAATAGTGTTTCTGAAATATTTAAAAAGCCCATAGACAAAATCTGTTTTGTACTCAAAAGCAACTTGTTAAAAACAATTCAAGACATATAAGCCCTGTTTGGATTAGTTTATTTTTGAGCTTATGCAATATAAATTAGGATTTATAAATTTTTATAAGTTCAAACTAGTGAAAATTGTATTTTTATAAGCTATTTTATCATAAACTACCTTGAAAAACTTATAATAATACATAAAAATTGCATAAGCTGTTTGCATAAATTTAAAAATAAGCTAATCCAAATATGGCCATAGTTAGAGTCAATTTACGTTTCTCCAAAAACTTAACCAAATTACATATACACTTTGTATACTAATTCAATGACATCTGTAAAAGTCCCTTTCATTTAATTTATTTATGTTTCTTGTTCCTTAAATCATGCGATTAATGTTGATTAAATCTTTAAAACAAGTTATACAAATATCGTAACTAATTTGACTTAGTAAGTTCTCCCATATGCAGCACCACATTTACTCACATCACATGATATTCTTGACCAATGAAGCCAAATTAACCGGAACCGTTCGTGCATATTCTTCTTTCTACTTTCTTTTTTTTCAAGTAGTCTAGTGGCTAGAAAATTCACCTTAAAAGTGAATAAGTAGAGTATCCCGGATTCAAACTCGGACTCCTGCACATATAATGCGATGTTTTTACCAACTGAGTCAAGCTCACGGAGACTTCTTCGTTCTACTTTTATTACTTTCTAAATATAACAAATATGTGAATGACATGATATATAGTTAAAGACATTAAGTAAAAAGATAAATAATTTTGCAAAAAAAATATATATATTAGATGCTAAAAAATGTGCTAATGAAGTTTGGTCAAATTAGTAAAGAGATTACGAGATGACTCCTATTATTTTCAAATTTTTTTATAAAAAGCAATTATTTTTTAATCGTCATAAATTCTTGAAATTCATCTCATCTAAACTTTATTATTAAAAAAATCAAAGAACTATTCGTGTTTGTATATAATCCTAGCCAAAATAAAATAAATCATAGTGTGTCATTTTTTTTTCTTTTTCAAAGTTGACGGTACCACCAACTTATGTATAAAGAAAATACTATATTTGTTGCTGCCAAGGATCGAACCTCTGACCAACAGTCTACACCCGCTCAGTCAGCAAGTACCAACTGAGCTACCCCACCCACCCTAATCATAGTGTGTCAATAGACATTGATCAAATTAGTAAAGAATTGGCTCATATTTTTTGAGTTATTTACATTGTCATCATACGAACTTATAAATATCTACCGTGTTAATATTCTCTGATTCTGGTGAATTCTCGAGATCTAGTTCATCTAAAATAATTTATTAAAAAAAAATCATAGACTACCAAACAACTACTAGTAAATATCTAATAATAAATATCTAATAAAGCTTTCAAATAAACATGTGGGATCCACTTTATTTTGGTGAAAAGGGAAGCTTCAACAGAAATTATTAAATGCAGATATAAATGTAGCAATTATTAGCTGCAACAGTACATAACATATTTTCACCCTTTAATTCATCTTCTTTCTTATCCTATCTCACATTTTCTACTTTTTTCATTCATCTTTTTTCTCATTTTTTCATCTCTAATACATAAAAGTATATATACAAGTTGTATAATACTAACGTATAGTTGAAGGCATGTTCAAAAAACCGCGTTATCATAACAAGATTAACGTGTACATCACATAGTATTATACACTACCAAAATACCTGTATGGTTGACATGTTTTCATAGTTGACTTCAACAAAAGACAAAAAAAAAATGTCACAGTTGTGATAAGAGAGTGTGTTTGTGGTACATAATAAGGCATTCATATTTTTTGTATTTGTTTCTTAGTAGTACTCCACAATTAATTTTTACAAGTTTATACATATATGCTTCTTTAATTCATATCATTAATTAAAATCCCAGATAAGGATTTTGTTGATTAGAAATCTATTTGGCAGTTCATGGCACTCCCTTCTGTATTTTCTCTGCTTTTTCTTCATTGCTCATTGTTTGTTGCATTGGTATCTGGATGTAAGACATTGCAAGGTGAGTTTCTAATTCTAATACATTCACACACATCTCTGTACGTATCTGTGTACATACGCAGATACGTATATGTGTATGTGAATGTATGTATGTAGCAGTATAGTATTAACAGTGTTAAATAGTAAATTTTTGTTGCAAGATGTGTTCTTAATAAACAAATGTAAGAAATTATTGGACCTTGTTATGAAGATGTATACATAAATGCAATGTTTTAAATTACAATCGTGTCGCGGTTATATTATGATTTCTGATATTGTGAAAAATTGCAGTCAAATACAGTTGATATAGCCAAAATCGTGTTGCGTCCGCTTTGTGATTCTTTGTTTTGGTATGCTGTGCAGGGTTACCACCAGTGGTAATAGCACGAGGCGGATTTTCGGGGATATTTCCAGATTCGAGTTTACCTTCGTATAGTTTGGCACTAAAAGCTAGCTCCCCAAATATCACTCTATGGTGTGATGTGCAACTGACAAAGGATGGAGTTGGGATTTGTTTTCCAGACATCAAGTTGGACAATGCGACCGACATTTCCATTGTTTATCCTGGCAAAGCTAAGGATTATTCGGTTAATAAGGTTCCAACTCACGGATGGTTTTCCCTTGATTTCAACTTCAATGAACTAGCAAATGTATCGCGTGAGTTAAATCTTTCTCGTTGAATTATAAACTTTAATGGTTTTCCCCGGGGAGTTACAATTGTTCTTCGCCTTTTTGATATATGGCTTGTAAAATGACTGATAATTTTCTTGTTACTTGGACAGTTGTTCAGGGAGTGTATTCTCGAACGAATAAGTTTGATGGAAGCAACTATCACATTTCCACGGTTGAAAACGTAGCTAAATTAGTAAAATCGCCGTCAACTGGCCTATGGTTAAATGTTCAGGTAATGATGAAATGAAATGTAATAGACTATTTTGTTTCAAGAAAAGTCCTAAAGTTCAAGATTGTTACTTTCGATTTTTAATCTCTATTGTTGACTCTATATTTGTTTTTCGAAATACTATGCAGCATGATACGTTCTACAAAAACCACAATTTGAGTGTAGAGAAATTTCTATTGTCTCTTTCTGATAAAGGAGTATCAATCAACTACATCTCATCACCTAACGTGGATTTCTTAAGACGAGTAAGATCAAAATCCAGTTTTAAAAAAACCGTTACGATCTTCAGGTTTCTAGAGCAATATAAGATTGAACCTACAACCAACAAGACTTATGGTGCACTCTTGAAAAACCTCAAATTTATCAGAACATTTGCTTCTGGAATTCTTGTTCCAAAAGGTTATATATGGCCTGTAGACTCGGAACTTTATCTGCAGCAACATACCTCTCTTGTCTCGGATGCTCATAAACAAAGGCTGAAAGTTTTTGTTTCAGATATTGTTAATGATGTTCAATTCAGCTACAATTTCAGTTATGATCCTATGGCTGAATGTTTGTCTTTCATTGACAATGGTAACTTCTCTGTTGATGGTGTTCTGTCTGATTTTCCAGTAACTCCATCTGCAGCCATAAGTAAGTTTTGCTTCCTCTCTATAGATTAGCTTTTAGAGTTAAACTAATGTATACACTTTGTCGGTGTAAAGAAGAGTTACATATGTATCCAATCATATCTCACTGCGTAGATATTTGTAGAGATATTTTATGAAAAATATAAAAGCTTGCAATTTTGGCCCCTAACTTTTATAATAGTACTTTTGATCCCCTAACTTTAGCCCCTTTTGCAAAAGGCCAGCTCCCAACAAATTTCGACCAAGTCAACACACACGTGGACAGTGACTCACATGCCATATCAGCATGTCATGTGAGTCTCCGTCCATGTGTGCGCTGTGTTGGTCAAAATCAGTAACTCAAACCAATGATACACCTTTTCTTGACTTTATCTTTATCTAATGCTGTCATAAATTATATTGGGGATTCTTTCTGCAGATTGCTTTTCTGGTCTAGGAAGAAATGCCAAAAAACAAGGTATAATTTATTTGAAGTACTCTATTGATACATTTCATTTCTTCATTTTATGCAAGTTATAGTATGTATTGAGGTAGGATAATATTTAAATAATCTTTATTGACATGTTCCTGCATCTTGAATAATTTTTTTATGCTATAGTGGAGACTTTGATAATTACAAAATATGGAGCAAGTGGAGACTATCCAGCTTGTACAGATCTTGCATATAAGAAAGCTAAATCAGATGGAGCAGATGTAATTGATTGTCCTGTTCAAATCTCCAAGGATGGAGTACCCTTTTGCTTAAGTTCTATAGATCTTTCAAAGAGTACAACAGTTTCTGATACGAAATTCAGAAACCGTTCGGCTATTATTCCAGAGATTCAAAATGGCAGTGGCATATATGCATTTAGCTTGACATGGAATGAAATCAAAACATTGACTCGTAAGTCGAATGATCCATGTTCTTGAATTCTTATCTTATATATATAATATTGTTTAGGCATTGTATCCTTTGACTTATTTCGTTGTTTTTCATACGTTGCAGCGTCAATATTGAAACCTTTTGAGAAATACTTATTGTTCCGGAATCCGAAATTCAAAAATCAAGGGAAGTTTGTTACCTTGTCTGATTTTTTATCCTTAACTAAAGGCTATGGAATCTTGATCAACATAGAGGTGAGTTCTTACATGATCTTGGTTAATTGTTTCATTATCGAATGGTTTTCAACTCGATTAATTCCCTTTAAGCTTTGTTAATGACATTTTTCTTTCATTATCAGAATGCTGCCTACCTCGCAGAGAAGCGGGGATTAAGTGTGACCAAAGCAGTCCTTAATAGTCTAAAAAAATCTGGTTATGATGAACAAAGATCTCCTAAAGTTATGATTCAATCAACACACAAATCAGTACTAAAGATATTCAAGGATAAATCCAAATATGAAAGGGTTTACAAAGTTGGTGAGAATATTCGTGATGCTGACGACAAAGCTATCGAAGACATAAAAACATTTGCTGATTCTGTTGTGGTACAAAAGGCTTCTGTTTTTACTCAAAGTGAAGCTTTTCTAGTAAACTCTACAAATACTGTAGCAAGGTTGCAATCATTTAAGCTACCAGTTTATGTAGAAACTTTCAGCAATGAATTTGTATCTCAAGCATGGGATTACTACTCAGATGCATTTGTTGAGATAAATTCATTTGTGGTTGGAGCTAAGGTTAATGGCATTATCACCGACTTCCCTAAGACAGCTGTGAGATACACGAGTAAGTATAAATTTCAAGTAAATAGTTATTTTGGTCCTCGAACGTATGAATATATGTCACTATATATAGTTCCTCCATGTGTCAATTGTTAGTCAGTTTAGTCCTCATAACAGATTTTTGTTACTTTGGTCGTCAGATGTGTCTTCCGTTAGTCAGTTTGGTCCATAAAATCACTAACGGATGTTTTGGTAATTTTTTATTCATAAACTATAGTGACACTGTCTCGCGCATTCTACTTGCATGATATCGATTTAACTCTTATTTGTGGCTGAATTGACTGTTTTTCTACTTGTTGCAGAGAACAAGTGTTTAAAGCATGGAAACAAAGCACCTTATATAAGCCCTATTAAACCTGGAAAACTTTTAAAACAAGTTACTGATTTTTATCTTCCACCACCTTCCCCTCAACTCCCAGTTTTACATGATAGTAATGTAACTGAGCCACCTTTGCCAAGTGTTTTGAAAAAACTTCCAATTTTCGGCGCTGCTCGTTGAATAGTAGCAGCTCCAGCCACCATGACAGCATAAAGAAAGCAAACAGGAAACAAAGTGTAGCATCCATATATACATGCCATTTAATTTGAGAGTTCCATTCTTTGAAATGGGAATTCAAGGATTTCTTTCTATGAGAAATGTTTTACCTTATGATTGTTCTATTCTATGATGTGATTATCTAAATAGCTTTATTTCATTGTTAATAAAATTCTTTTGGATTGTGGAGACAAAATTTTCCTTGCTTCTATCAATTTGCACAACAATTACAACACATTTTCACATACCACAAATATAAAATACACTGCATTTGGTCTATAAGCAAATATCAACTTGTAATGGTAACATACACAAGGTCTTTATATAGTTACTCTTTTTTAATAGTAGCAATAAAATGTATCAATTACTATACATATTATAGATTAACAACAACAATCACAAGGAAAGTGTTATGTTATTTTATAATCTCAAACAAGAAAAAAAAAACAAAACAAAACAAAACAAAATTATAAGAATGAGTACCATATAACGTAGTGTTGAGTTTTAAGTGCAAGTAGTTAAGTCCCACATCGACAATAAATGAGAAAAATATTAGATTTATACGAGAGGTGACACATACTAGATGCCTTAAAGTTTTGGGTTGAGATGTGACGTCTCATCTCTTGTGGTCCTTCTAGTAACATTTTTTTAGAAAAAGGTAGGTTAATTTGGACTTTTAGCCTCCTAACTTTCACAAACTTGTGATTTTAGCCCATAACTTTCATAATAACACTTTTGACCTCTAACTTTAGCCATTTTTGCAAAAGATTGGTCTATTACTGATTTTTACTAAGTCAACACACACGTGGATAGTGACTCACATGTCACGTCAACAAGTTAATGCACACATGAACATTGACTTACATGACATGATGACGTAGCATGTGAGTCACTGTCCACATATGCGTTGACTTGGTCAGAATCAGTTGGGGATCAGCTTTTTGCAAAAAGGACTAAAATTAGAGGGCCAAAAGTATAGTCATGAAATTTATGGGGTCAAAATCGTAAGTTTGTGAAAGTTAGGAGTCAAAAGTGCATTTTAGCCAAAAAAAAAATCTTCAAAGAGGCAAGGAAATAAATTCAATGCAGAGGGTTTATCTTAAATCTGGTGTGACTCGATCATCTAAGAGTCCGAAAATATCGTGTACCCTGCACAACTTGATTGATTTGTGCATAGTAGAATTGACTCAACTTTGTGTACTGTGCTTGATATTTACAAAAGACACACGCTTTCCAGATTCCCATTTTGTGGACAACAGAGAACTTCCTTTCTTCATGATAGAAAAGCACCTGCACTAAACAACTCTTCAAGGAAAAAAAAAAAATAGTCACAACTTTACTAAAATGGCAGAAATTGCAGTGTCTTTAGTTGTAGACCAATTACTTCCACTGTTAAGGGAAGAAGCCAAGCTGTTGAGAGGTGTTCACAAGGAATTTGCAGACATTAAAGATGAACTTGAAAGCATTCAAGCCTTCCTTAAGGATGCTGATAAAAGAGCTGTTTCAGCTGAAGGTGGCAACACTAGTGAAGGAGTTAAAACATGGGTGAAGCAAGTTAGAGAAGTAGCTTTTCGCATAGAAGATATCATTGATGATTATTTGATTCAGGTGGGACAGAAGCTTCTTGATCCTGGATGTGTAGCTTTAGTCTGTAAGATTAAAACTATGATCCCCCGTCGTCGAATAGTGTCTGAGATTCAAGATATTAAGTCGTCTGTACGTGAGATCAAGGAAAGAAGTGAAAGATATGGTTTTCAATGTTCTTTGGAACAAGGATCGAGCAAATGGCTCGATCCTCGAGTGGCTGCTCTTTACATTGAGGATAGTGAAGTTGTGGGCTATGAAATACAAAGAGAGAGGTTGATTGATTGGTTGATAAAGGGAAGAGATGAACGCACTGTTGTTTCGATAGTAGGAATGGGAGGGCAAGGAAAAACCACTCTTGCCAAGAAAGTTTTTGACAGCAAGAATGTCATCGGATACTTTGATTGTCGTGTATGGATCACGGTGTCTCAATCGCATAATGTTGAAGGGTTGTTGAGGGACATGTTGCTAAAGTTTTACAAACAAAAAGGAGAAGATCCTCCTAAGGATATTTTCCAAATGGATCGTGGTTCGTTAACTGATGCAGTGAGAAACTACTTGCAGCAAAAGAGGTACGTTATTGTGTTTGATGATGTTTGGAGTGTACATTTTTGGGATGATATTGAATTTGCTATAATTGATAATAAAAATGGAAGTAAAATATTTATCACATCAAGGAACCTAGATGTTGTGGTATCTTGTAAAAAATCTTCTTTCATTGAAGTACTTGAGTTGCAACCATTAACTCAAGAACAATCTTTGGAGTTGTTCAATAAAAAGGCATTTAGATTTTACTATGGTGGGTGTTGTCCAAATGAGCTCATTTCTATAGCTTATGAAATTGTTAAAAAATGTAAGGGTTTACCACTAGCAATTGTTGCCATTGGTGGTCTTTTGTCTGCAAAAGATAAAAATGTGTTTGAGTGGCAAAGATTTAGTGAAAATCTAAGTTTTGAGCTAATGAAAAATACACATTTGATTGGGATAAAAGAAATATTAGGCTTAAGTTATGATGATTTGCCTTACTATCTCAAGTCATGCTTGTTGTATTTTGGAATATATCCAGAAGATTATGAAGTTAACTCAAAGAAAGTACTTCGACAGTGGATCGCCGAAGGGTTTGTGAAGGAGGAAAGGGGGATGAGTATAGAAGAAGTTGCAGAAGGATATTTAACAAAGTTGATCAATAGAAGTTTGGTGCAAGTATCTTCACTTAGATTTGATGGTAAAGCTAAAGGTTGTCGAGTTCATGATCTAATACGTGATATGATTCTTGAAAAATTTGAGGATTTAAACTTTTGCAATCATATTAGTGAAGACGGACAATCATCCTTAAGTGGAACAATTCGGCGCCTATCAATAACAACAACTTCCGATGATTTCATCGAGCGTGTTGAAAGCTCACATGTTCGGTCAATACTTGTTTTTACAAATAAAAAATCAAATACCTTTGCGAAGAGAATTCCTACAAAATGTAAGTGGTTGAAGGTTCTTGATTATGAATCTACTCCATTGTTTAACATTCCTAAGAAGTTTGGAAATTTGATCCACTTAAAGTATTTAAGTTTGGGGTTTATAACAGCAGGTAAAATTCCAAACTCCATTGGCATGCTACAAAACCTAGAGACCTTGAATCTAAAGGCTACTAGTGTTACTGAGTTGCCAAAAGATATTTGCAAGCTTAGAAAGTTAAGACATCTTATCGGCTCTGGACTGTCGTTGATTCAATTAAACAACGGTATTGGAGAGATGGCATCCCTTCAAACGCTGCGTTATGTTAATTTAGGTATGGATGGAGCTGGAGAGGTAATTAAAGAGTTAGGAAAGCTGAAGAAGATGCGCGAATTGGGGTTGCTTAATGTTTGTAGAGAAGATTACAACGTTCTATCGTCCTCAATTAATGAAATGCAACACTTAGAGAAATTACATGTTAAACTAAGTTCTACAGCTAATGATGAATTCATTGATTTGAATTTGATTTCACCACCAACTAAGCTTCGAAAACTTACACTACGTGGGAGGCTTCAGAAGTTGCCAGAGTGGATTTTAGAGCTTGAAAATCTTGTTGTGTTGAGGTTGAAGCTCTCATGTTTAACTAAAGATCCAATGCAATCTCTAAAAAGTTTGCAACACTTGTTGATCCTCTCTATAGGAGTTGGTGCTTATGGAGGTTCACATTTGTATTTTCAAGATGGATGGTTTCAGAAACTAAAGGAATTGGATATTGGATCTTCAGACGAATTGAGAGATATTATTATCGACAAAGGAGCGTTGTCTTCTTTGAAAAAACTTCAGTTATACGGACTCCCGAACCTGAAGAATATACCGACCGGCATCCAACACTTGGAGAAGCTTGAAGTTCTCCATTTCAGGAGCATGCAAGTTGAATACTTGCAGCACAAGTCTCCTGAGGATTGGAATTGGATCATGGAGCATGTTCCCTTTGTAGAAATTTCTACCTCCGATGGAAATGCTGTTCCAAACTCAAGAAGATAGAAATCATGCTTTAGCTTATTCAGGGGACAAAAAGGTTTATTTTTTATTCCTCAAAGTTATTCTTTGTACAATATATACTGTTTTATATTTCCTATTACTGTTTTTGGACCCAACCGGTTTGTAAGATGAGAATCGCATCTATTTAAAAATCTATATTCAGGTCATCTCACATTCACTTGTTAACAATTTTATTGTAATCTTTTAATTCTAAAGAGTCTAATTTTTCTGTGATTTAGGGACTTTTACTAAATTAAAAAATTATAATTCATAATATTGTACTACTCTTCCACTATGTAACGGTTTTTCCGAGGATTAATATATTGAAACTATCAATACATAAAAACACGATACATTAGATAATTCAGGCACTTAGCGCTAAGGTTGTTAGGATCTAGTTGGTTCGTCAACTCATTTTGGCTAAGTAAAATTAAAAGGCAAAAGTTATTGTCCATAAGTCAAATTTTTATGGACAGTGCATAAGTCATTCACAGCCATCAGATGATTTTACACGTGTAATAATCATAAGTGAAGAACTTCCTATTTTTGCTTGCTCAATTTTGGCCACATTTTATATGCGATTCGATCATCGATTTCGAAAATTAATAACAGAAACATTCATAAAATCGAACGACGATCAAATCGGTATAAAGAACGTCGAGTTTCGTTGATTATTGAGGGAGAACGAATTGGGTCGACGAATCGGGTCGACGCGACCCGTTTTTGCAGAAAATGGGTGAGGAGGATGATGAACAGTGATGCGCCTCCACACCCACTCTCACTGGAGGCGCATGGGGGCGCGTGCGGTGTCAAGGAGACTTCAAATTTTTTTAATTTTTTTACAGAAAAATAGTAAATAATATTCTGGGAATTTTGGGACCAATTAGGTATTCTGAGACCTGAAACTATTTTTAGTTAATTAAATGAGGTAAATATGTTTTTATAAATATTAGGTATTAATAAAATTTTCCCAAATTTTTATTTAGGGTATTTTGAATTATTTGGAACGGTTGGGGACACCTCACTCTCTCTGGTTTTATATCTTCTTAAAAATTTAATTTATTTCACAATTTTTATTAAGGGTTAAATATGTTTTGGAGGGCTTATTTTGTCCAAAATGTTATACACTGAAACCATTAGTCTTGTTAATTGGTTTCAAGATGTTATACACTGAAACTATTAGTCTTGTTAAATAGTTTCACACTGTTATACACTGAAACCATTAGTCTAGTTAAAAAGTTTATACACTGAAACCATTTGTCTTGTTAATTGGTTTCAAGATGTTATACATTGAAACCATTTATCTAGTTAAATGGTTTCATACTGTTATACACTGAAACCATTAGTCTAGTTAAAAAGTTTATACACTGAAACAATTATTTTAGTTAAATGGTGTCATAGCATTATACACTGAAACCATTAGTCTTGTTGATTGGTTTCAAGATGTTATACATTGAAACCATTTGTCTAGTTAAATGGTTTCATACTGTTATACACTGAAACCATTAGTATAGTTAAAAAGTTTATACACTGAAACAATTATTCTAGTTAAATGGTGTCATAGCATTATACACTGAAACCATTAGTCTTGTTATTTGGTTTCATAATGTGAGATTTTATTTATATTGTGATTGATTGATAAAACTTAAAATTAAATTGTATGTTTGACAAGTATGCTTTATATATACATGAACCATTGGTTATTATGTTGGGCTTCGAGGGGGTGTATGACGAAAATTAATTAAAAATGGATTCTAATAATATATACTTCAAAGGAACAAAAGTTATTATTTAATTGGAAACGGGAGGCACGCTAGAAATTTGGGGGGTGCGCTAGAAGTTTGGAGGAGGGAAAAAATTAAGTACATTAAGTAAATTAAGTTTGGAGTTATTAAAATGATTTTGACATAATTAAGTACATTAAATAGTTTTAGAGTACAGGTCTCTGAAACCATTCCACAGCACAAATGGCAGAAATTGTTTTGGCATGATTTTAGTTTAAAACAAACTATTAAAATAATTAACCATACATAATACTCTGAAATTTATCCCTAATCAATAAAATAAAATAAAATTCAATCAATCAAAATTAAAAGCGTGATAAAAAAAATTTGAGGGGTGCGCTAGAAATCTAAAAAAAATAAAATTGGGGGGGGGGGGGGGTGCGCTAAAAAATGGGGGGCGCGCGTAGCAATTGGGGGGCGCGCGTAGCAATCTTGGGGGCGCGCATAGCAATTTATGGATGGTCCATAAGCATGGGCTTATGGACAATAACCAGCAAATTAAAACGTAGATTTTTAACTCGTAAATCCGTAGAGTTTATTTTATAATAAAATAAACATATATATATATATATATATATATATATATATATATATATATATATATATATATATATATAGTTTAACTTATTTAACTTTTAATGGAATTAATAATTTTATTTTAAATGTAGAAATTTAAGTGTTATGAATACTAATTAAAGAAAAGATGATAAAATTAATATATTATTAATTTTAAATAGAAATAAATTTTAAATGTTAGATAATTCACACTTAATTTATTTTCTCTCATTCTCATTAGTTAAATATGACTACATAGTGTCCTATGAGCTTAGCTAAGTTGGCAGAACATTGCATTATACATGCAAGGGTTAGAGTTAGAACCCCGATCATCCTGTTTATTTACCTTAAAAATAGAATTTCTAGCCATAAAGCTATTTGACCGAAAATAATATGACTATATATAGTAATACATTTCAATAACAAATAACACAACAATCATATGCTCATCAATATATCTTATAAATAAATAATATCTCTGTAAAAAAAATTTCACTAAATAAATATGATTCTTTGAATCATGTATATCATGTGAGATTGAATATTATGTATGATTGAAATATAAATGTATCCTATATTAATTTTAACCCCTATTATTTTATTTGATTTTTACGAAACCCCTATTTTTTTTTACAATGTTTATGTATTTATTATTTTCAAATAACTTTTTTATTATTATTATAATTAAATATCCTCAAATATATTTAAATATTTTTTTGCACACGTGGATAAAAATAGGAGACGTTATTGGAAACACGTTGGTACTAAAAAAATATTATTTGTCTGATGTACAAACTCGGTTCCTCCGGCATCTTTTATAAGAAAATATTTTTTTTTAGAATCATTGAATAATTGATATATTTGGTGTATAATATAAACCAAATAATCTATTATTCAATCATGGATTTAGCTTATAAAAAATAGAACAAAGAGAGTATACTATTATTGTTTTTTAAAAAAAAAAATCACAAGTGTAAATAATTGTTTTTTTTACCAAGTGTAAATAATTGTTACTCCTATAATTATTAACGTAAACTATTATAAAAAATTAATTCTCCCTCTATATAATATTGTATTTATAACTAATATGATTGCTTTTGATAAGGATTTATTACTAATATGATAATTATTTTTTTTAGAAAAGTTTATGGTTTATAAGTACCACCAACTTAATTACAAAGAAAATACTACATTTGCTACTGCCAAGGATCGAATCTCTGACCAACAGCCTACACCCGCTCAGTCAGCAAGTGCCAACTGAGCTACCCCACCCACCCAATACGATAAAATTGAACTTTTAATTAAATTGACTAAAAAATTAAGTTTTTGAATCGTTAATTGAAAACATTTGGTTTAAGTGATGTTACTGATTTTATAGGGAATTAAATCGTGTAAAATTTTTTAACTTTCGATTTTACTCAAAATGATTTTAAATGCGATCTAACACGAAATTCATATCTAAAAATCTAGAATCATTTGAATTTATGATTTTAAACGAGTTTTCAACCACCTTAATTAGCACTATATATGTTATTACTCAAGTTTGCCTTTTTTTCCATTACGAAGAAAAAGATATGTCAAAAACCTAACACGTTATATATCCATTTTATGAAAATAGATCGCATGTTGCAGCTATGTTATCAACCTTTCGATTTAAATGAATGGTCCAAGATCATTTTGATACATGTGTATCACAGCTATATGATGTAAAATTTATGGACGAGATCAATTACTCTGTGCTACTGCATAATAAATTAATGGACGAGATCAATTACTCAGTGCTATTAGCTAGTTCCAATTAAATAATAATAATAATAATAATAATAATAATAATAATAATAATAATAAATCATCAATAATATCACAAAATAGGTAAAAAATTTAGGAATATAGGCTTACAAGAAATACAAGAAAGAAAGCCTTCAACCGTTGTTGAGAAAGAAAAATATTGTTTAATAATACTCCTAAAATAATGGGATTATAAAAAAATAAATTAATTAGCCGTCAAAATAATTCTAAACAGTGTCGCCATTTATTTAGATTTTATATTTTATATTTTGATGGTAAAGGTAAAGAGCGACACGTTGCCATCTCTACCATGTGTCATGCTGTTACACATTTATAGGTGCATGCGGTTGTTTGTTACTTCTTTTGACTCTTTATTCCTCTTATTCACCCATTAATATAGCAACATCAACGTGTTTCAATTGTTTCTCTAGTTCCTCATTCACTCGTTAAAACAACTAGAACTTCATCGTTTTGTTTTGTTTTGTTGTTTGTTTAATTTTTCCATACAAATACAAAACTACTATTGTTACTAGAAAACGTAGCGCGAGGGAATAACACTTAAGAAACAGAGAGCAATTGTTAAAAAAAAAAAAAAAAAAAGAAACAGAGAGCAAACATACAGAATGGGCATGATGAGTTTGATGGTTGCACTTAATCTTATGGCATCTAATGAGGAAAGAAATGTTGTTCATGATCATGCACAAGTTGTGCCTTTGACAATCTTTGTTGCTGTTCTTTGTCTTTGTTTGTTAATTGGTTACTTGCTTGAAGAAAATCGATGGGTTAATGAATCTATTGTCGCCATTTTTGTTGTAAGATATCATATAACCTCTAATTTCTATTTTAATTACTCTTTCTATGTTTTTTATTTATTTGTTTTTTGAATTAACTTTTATTTTTCTTTTCATTAGAGCATATTCTTGTTTGTGTTGTGTTATTGCATATGCATCATTTGTTGTTGTTAATTAGTATTGGTTGAAAATTTTGTTATGAATGTGATTTCATTGGTAGATATTATATAGCTTATTTGATGGTGAAATTGTTAATTAATATACTTGTGCCTCTAATATGCTCTCTTTTTGATATAGGGGTTCATTGCTGGAGGTATAATTTTGTTCATCACTAAGGGAAAAAGTTCTCACATCCTTACATTTGATGAAGAATTATTCTTCATGTATCTTCTTCCTCCCATAATATTCAATGCAGGGTAAAACTTTTCTTATATTACACTTAAAGAACCTCTTCTGCCTCCGAAAATATCGATGTTTTTAACTTATCTTGCTTAACAGATTTCAGGTGAAGAAGAAACGGTTCTTCCATAACTTTTTCACAATCATGCTGTTCGGTGTGATCGGTGTTTTTATTTCAGCTTCGATTATTACAGCTGGTAATGATTGATTATTAGTCTTTTTGTTATCCTCTTCTGTGAAATTTATAGCACTATCACTATGATAATTTTCATGGATTCACCTTACATTTTGGCTCACCTAGGCAGCTGGTGGCTCTTCCCCAAGTTTAACTTCCTTGACCTCACGGTGCGAGATTATCTTGGTGAGATTAATTGCATATCATCATTCAACTCAATATTATGTAGAATCTATATGTATCATATTTGAATAATAATTTGCTTATCTTAATTTGATTCAGCTTTAGGAACAATTTTCTCCTCAACGGACACAGTTTGTACGCTGCAGGTTGGTTAGATTGATGAACGGCTTTATGCATTTAATTATATATCAATATGTTGTTAGTGTCAAAATTTCATGTGGAAGCTATTGTAGGTTCTCTCTCAAGATGATACTCCTTTACTATACAGCCTAGTATTTGGGGAAGGAGTGGTAAATGATGCAACATCGGTCGTACTCTTCAATGCAGTGCAAAAGATTGATGTTTCGAAACTTGACGGCCGGACATTGCATGTTATTGGCGATTTCTTGTATCTATTCTCAACAAGTACTGCTCTTGGAGTCATAGTAAGTATTGTACATGATCATTGTATACAAGAATTGACGAAGTTATATTTACAAGTTATACATGCATCTACCTATTTTACCAACCTGTTACATGGAGAAGCATTCATGAATGAAGTTTACAAAGTTTTTCTCTTTCTCCGCTCGTACTTTTTTCTTACTTCGATGGATTCATGTTTATTGCAGGCTGGACTTCTCACAGCATATATCTTGAAAGCCTTAAGCTTTGGAAGGTATGTATATTATTCTCTAAAAGTTCTCCAAAATGGTATTTCCAGAATGATCTGAAATGGTAACTTCAAAGTTCAACAATCCCATTTCATATTCTTGAGGACAAGTTAACAAATTTCACCTTGCATATGCCTGCAGAAATTCAAGTGTTCGTGAAATCTCAATGATGATGTTAATGGCATACCTATCCTACATGCTGGCTGAGGTATTAGATGCTCATTTATTCTGTCTTTTATTGATTTGCCATCAGTTACAAGCCTAAAGAACTACGACCTTGTTTACATAAAAATCTTAATTTAGCGCTTATAGCATAAGCGCTCGTAATATATAAGTGTTTATGTATAAAATTAAGCTACTACGATATAAGCTATAGTCAAACTGTTACGATATAAGCTATAAAACTGATTTCAAAAGCTATCCTGAAATGCTATGGACATGTAATAAGTTGTTTTCATGAACTCTCCCAAATAGTCTCACAAGTGCTTATGTAAGTAGACACGTTCAAATAATTCAATCCAAACAAACCCTAAATGTGTTTGGATTCGGCTAAGCTTTTTGAGATTGTGGCTGTATTAAGTTTTTTGATACTTTCCTTCTTGGAGCCACTGAAGTCTGATACTGTAACGATGATAAAGTTATGATCATAATGTTTTTAGTTAATGACGTTATATTTTTTTATGTAGCTGAACAAGACTAAATAACGTTGTTTTTTTCTTTTGCTATTCATCGTAACTGAAAATTCTTATGCAGCTATCTGAGCTAAGTGGAATCCTCACTGTTTTCTTTTGTGGAATATCAATGTCACATTATGCATGGCATAATGTGACTGAAATTTCAAGAATCACAACCAGGTATTGATTAATCTATGGTAAATTTTAGTAATTTCAAGACTCAAGGTCTGAGGTTTCTGATTTTAATTAACTTCTTCACCAGGCATGTGTTTGCAACAATGTCGTTTATTGCGGAAACTTTCATATTTCTTTATGTCGGTATGGATGCCCTTGACATTGCAAAGTGGAGGATGACCAAATTGCGGTACTATTCCTTTCTAAAACTCTGTACAATTAAATTCCACTAATAGTTTCATTATGACTTATGCATTACACATTAATGTATGTGACGTTATTTATGGTCTAATCAATCCACGTTTAGCTACAACGTTTTCTGGATTGCTTGAAATTATTTCTAGAAGATGCTTAAGATCCAAAGTATTTTCTAACTTTCTTTAATGATTTTTAATTTGCAATATCAGAAAATGATTGAAACCAGAACAGATTAGTTGTGATGTTGTGTTTTCAAAATCTTCTTAAAATTAACTTGCGAGATACATTGCAATTTTCACCTTCGTATTATATAGCCTTTGTTTTGTTTAATAAACATTTTCTTGTCAACTTCATTGCAGATTTGGAAATTTGATGGGAATTTACAGCAGCTTAATCTTTTTAATATTACTTGGAAGGGCTGCATTTGTTTTCCCCCTCTCCGCACTTGCCAATTATATGAATAGACATTCTGAACAAACACCGAGTATCACATTCCAACACCAGGTTACTAAACATGTTTTATATGATATACTTTTAGTGTTACAATTATACGAGAAAATATATTTTCATTGGCATCTTAAGTTTTATGAATGATTCAGATAATTATTTGGTGGGCGGGGCTAATGAGAGGAGCAGTTTCGATTGCTTTGGCTTTCAAACAGGTATGTGCATGAAATTTTCATTTCTAGACGTTGTTACTAAACCATGAACGATATTAGTATAGCATATGAAGAAGGTTTGAATTTTCATATTTTTGTTTATGCAGTTCACGTACTCAGGAGTTACTTCTGATCCAATTAATGCGACAATGATCACCAACACCATTATTGTTGTCCTTTTCACTACGGTGGTGAGTTGTTGCGTTTCTCGTTCTTAGGTTTTTTCAGTCTAATTCAACTCTACAAAACAGGTGTGAAGTGAAGGGTTGTCTAGGCTTTATACAATCTACCAACAGATTTTGAATAGATTATGATATTGCTAGATGAAAATTGCGTAGGCTTTCTATGCTCAAAATTTCGGCCACGTTTGGATAAACAACTAAATTAAGCACTTATAGCATAAACGTTTATCATATAAGTGCTTATGCATGAGCAACTTTTACAGTAAAATATAAAATATAGTCAAACTATTTTCATATAAGCTATATGTTGTTTTCATAAGGTATCCAGGAGGACTTATGGACATATCATAAGTTGTTTCCGTAAGTTCTCCCAATCAGTCTCACAAGTACTTATGATAGTAGATAAACTCAAATAAGTCAATCTATAAAAGACCCTTTCGTTATATTTTCGGTCAACGCTGGACTTGAGTGTTTTCCTATACTCTTAGTTTTAAAAAATTAACAAATAATAACATAGAATAGTTCGTGAGAAATTTCTTAGAGATAAGAGATGTCATCAAGCAAAGTGATTTAATATCCTGCTTCTGGTATCTTACACAGCTTGGTTATTCTTATAATGTTTCAATATCGCCAAAATGATTGCAGGTGTTTGGTTGTCTAACAAAACCACTTATTCGATATCTACTTCCACACCATGCAACAAGCGTAAACACCAGCCATAAAGAAGAAAGAACAGCACCCACTGAGGACATGAATCTACCTTTGTTATCCTTTGAGGAATCGGCAGCAACCAACATTAGCCGCGCAAAGGAAAATCTATCCATGTTAATAGAAAGTCCCGTGTACACCATACATTACTATTGGAGAAAGTTTGATGATGCCTACATGAGACCGATATTTGGAGGACCGCGTGCTAATCATTCTGACTGCTAGAAAAGAAGGAATATAACAAATCATCGATATCTAAGAGATGCACTTGAAAAACAAATTATGTTCCGACCCTTTCCAGTTTTGAAGGTTAAGTACTCTTTTTTGCGCATTCAATGCCACTGTTTTGGAATACACTAACGTGCCACGGACAATATCACAAAGAAATGTGATTTGAAGCTATAAAGTAGAATTTTTCTTAATTTCATGAGAAAGTGGTCTGGTTTGTTGCATAGTTTCTTATTTTGGAATTTAGCCTTTTTATTTTAGCTAGATGTTACTCAAGGCAACATTTTGAAAAACCTATGTTGCCTTGAAATGGATTTGTAAATTAAAGAGTCCTAATCCATTTATTTCTGTGTTTTGAATTCTGAACAAGAGAAACATGCATTTTTAATATTTTGCTGTATTTATAAATCGATTTAATCCATACACACGATCATCAGGGTAGAGATCTTTTATACTGTCAATCTATCAAAATCGTCTGATTATTAAAATTGTCTTTTATACTTCAATCTTCATCACCCATATGGGTTGATTTGGTGGAGAAGTCTTGTGACCTTAGAGTCGGCTCCTCTCAAAGTCTCATATTTGAATCAACCCAGTGTCACTTCATGTGTTGGGTCAGTCCATGTAGAGCAAAACTCTTATTTCAATTGGGTGGACGGTGAAATTAGTGTCTCTCGAATTAAGTGGTCTTTATGTCAGATACCGAGTCTTACAGAATAAAAAGGTTCAATGTACATCAAATAACTTTATAAAATTTAATAGATAGGAAACTGATACATCACACATCTTGAATACATATATGTTAAAACGTAAACAAACTGAAACTAAACTACTCATTTATTAAAAATGGTAAAGGATGCTAAATTAACCCTTTCAAAGGCAAATGATTTTCAAGAATTTCTTCAAGTCTCTGCAAAATTAAGAATAATAAGTCATGAACACATACCATAATAAATATTAAAGCTGTATTTATATATTTAATATCTATTTAAGCTTAGTTACCTCTACATCCAGGTGGAGTTTTGAGACCACATTTTTTAGGCAAGGCCAAAGCCTTTGTAGGGTTGATTCCAAGTGCAGGTAGAAGAGACTTGTACCTACAAAGACAAGACAAATTAGCCTTTTTAATAAGTCCACAACATTTTGTATTTGGTTTTGGAGGACGTTTTCCAGTAATTGCTGCCTTGCATAAATCTAACTTATCTGTGTTAATGTTACATATTACAATAGCTTTGGTACCACTAAATAATGTAATGAGCAATGCTACAAAAACTAACAAATTCATTATCAAAACATTGACATTAATTTGTGCCATACTCTCTTAAACTTGGTTATAAACAAGATGTGATGTTAATTTATATATAGCAGAGTTTAACTGATCTAAGGTGTTATTGCAACTTGCAATATTATTTTATATGGCTTGCTTCACTTGGTTTTAGGGGTGTGTGACTTGCAATATTATTTTACTTAGTTTCACTTGGTTTTAGGTATGTCATGTGAATCTCCATTGGATGTATGTTCACGAGATAGGTTTACAAAAGAATTAAAGATGTATGTTGACCACAAAGACATAGTTGATCACAACAAAACAATATTTAAACTGGCCTGCTAAGCTAATAAACAAATATTGTTACACTAACTTACAGGGGTTGGTGGATTTTGGAGTGTGCTCCTCTTAAGGTCTCTGGTTCGAATTCTTCATGTGTCTCTTTTTATATTAGGTCAATCTATACAGAGTGAAATTCTGACTTTCAGTGCCCTCCTCCCGCTAGTTGATAGTAGGAATGGTGTCCCTCAGATTTTTCGGTTATTGGGCTGAATACCGAGTCTTAGAAAAAATAGAAAAACAAATATTTATCCACTAAGCATTTGCCGAATGTGTGAATTTAATAAGTCTTATAATCCTTTGGGTAGTGTATTTTACCCCCCTGCTGATTTTTTTTCCCCAACATAGGGGGGTAAAATACACAACCAAAAAAAATTTTGAACATTGCAAGGGGGTATTCCTACAAAAAAAAATTTACAGGGGGGCAAACGCAAAACTCGCCTATTTTGCAGGGAGTAAAGACCTATTTACCCTAATAAAAATCTATAAACCGTTAATCTTAATAAGTCTTGATAATATATCAAATGATTTTCAATTTTTTTAGAAAAAATTATGAATAATCTATATGATATAAACTTTCAATCCAATGGTGGATTTTGTAAAATTCGCATTTGTTAGAATAGTATTAAACACTTGTCTACGGTGAACCACTTGTGACAGTAGCATTGACCTCCTCTAAATACATCAAATTTCATTTTTAATCCCTCTATAACTTTCTTTCGAACTATAGTCCCTCTAAATTTCGAGTTTAAAAGTTCAATACTTGTTTTTTTAAAAAAATTCGAGTATCATGTTCCAATAACTTTTTTGGAAAACATATTGTTCTAGTAAAAATAATAGGGGGGGTGAGTCCAAGTATATTAATGTGGAATAATGATACTAGGATCTTGTATTTACCAAAAAGTTGAACCATTTACAATGAGTTTTTCTCCTCTATTTATAGAGGAGGATTACAATCGGGAAATATCTAAAACCGCCCCACTCCTCTCTAATGGAGGTCGTGGGTGGTTTTCGCCGTGTCCACTGTGTTACAGGGGTGGTTATGGGTGGTTTTTCTTCTCCTCCGCGCTTAAATGGTGGTAATGGGTGGTTAACTTCTTTTGGGCGACGTGATCATAACTTGAGGGCGTCGCCCCCATCCTCTTGGTCTCGCCCTCGACTTGTCTTTCCCGCCAAGTATATATTTGAATTGTTTGGGCCAATTATTGGATCATTGAGTTATTGGGCCTCTTGGATTTTGTCCGGTACACAGCCCCCCAAGCACGAGGCTCAAAGAGGCGAAGTGCTGATAATGGTCGGACTGGTGTGGTAACTGCCCACTACTTCTGATCATGCTTTCTATTTCTTAATTATAAATAGGAGCTTTGCGGTATACCAAGTACTTCATTCCTCATTCTCAATTTGTTTTTGCATCATTCGCTTCTGCGACTATGTCTTCTCCTGCCGTTACTCCGGAGTCACCTGTTATGCCGGTTTTATTCCAACTGAGGAACATGCTGTGTTATGACACTGATGATTTGCTGGACCAGGTGGAGGATTTTTCCTCCATGGTGAAAGAGTTGCAGGATTATTCTTGGAGGCTGACAGATGGGCAAAAGGAATTTCTGGCCGTGGTGCGGGAACTGAACAAGAGGTTCTTAGATGAGGGTGCTTTCATTGAGACCACCGAGAATGTGGAGCATTGTCAGAGAGAACTTTCTGATGCTTTGGAGAGAAGGATTGAGATGGTGAAAGAACATATAACATCTCAGGAAAAGGTGATGGCGCTTTCCCTCTCGGCCGAGGAAGTCATAGATAACCGAATCGATGAGTTGGAGAGCCAACTTAAACCCCTTGTGAAGAGGAAGAGGTCTTTGTAGATGGACATTCAATATGATGTCGCCAAACTGATCCGAACTCGCTCACACTTGTGCCGTCTTCAGGAGAAGGATGACGCCCTTAATGACGACATGAGGAAAATCGCCCAAGATTCTGACGCGGCGAAGAAATTGAAAAGCTTGACGGAGGATTGCCACGTCCGCGCCGTCGAGGCTGCTTACAAGGCATTTAAGTAGTTTTTCTTTATTTTCCTTTGTTGTATGTTGTTTTTCTTATTCTGCCAAATGGCGTTGAGTGTGCTCCGCCTCCCTTTATAATCGTTGAATGTTATGAATGAAATGATGTTTTTTGGTTAATTCGCGAATTTCTTTTCCGCCATGTATTTCTGACTAATTCTTGTGATGTGCTTGATCTCGCCCATTGACGATGTCATCGAATTTCAAACGTTTGACTTTCTCGCCTTGCCTCGGGATACGTGTCCATGCGTACACGTCAATGCTGACACGCGTAAAGATGCTTTCTTTTACCCGTTGGGTATTAGGACGTTTCGTCTCACCCTTCACTTTTCCTATAAAACAGGAACTTCAACCTTTTTTCTTATATTCTTCCTTCATTCGTTCCATTGTTCTGCGTTTTTTCCCCAAATTTCAAAACCCATTTTGCGCGGTTAGTTACTCAGCCAACTTCCCTTCACACGATCCCAACTACCTCTTTGCTTCCAATATTTAAGGTAACTTCTACTCCTTTCTTCGTAACTTTCTTTACTCTTTTTTAGCATTCCCTTTCTGATTTCTAGGGTTTGAAGTAGGAAAAATGGTCATTTTGCGAAGTTTGAGTGATGACGAAGAGGGGGGTTTTACCAAAATTCCTCCTCGTGGTTCTGTCTTAGAAACCCAAATACGTAACCATCATACAAGGGCCAATGGTTCTCTTGATTATGATGGTTACTTCAAGTCTTTAATGAATATTGAACTTAGCCTTAGCGATTCTGAGAGTAGTGATAGTGACTGTGTGATAATCTCGCCTTCGTCTTTCACAGGAAAACGAAGGGACACCACTCTTGCCATCTTTGTCGCCCAGACTCCATCTGAGACCATGGACGTGTCTTCAAAGTACTTAGACCAGGAATCCGTGTTGGTGTTTAGGCGGAAAACTATCTTGTCCGGTTCTCAGGATGAGAACGATATTATTACTGAGCCTGTGGGTGAAGATGAAATTGTCACAGATACTAACACCCAAACACCCCATTTCTTTTATATGTACACTTCTATCATTGATTTTTTCAATGTCTGGTTCCCTTTTACCCCTTTTGAGATTTCTATGCTTAGAACCTTGAATGTCGCCCCTTGTCAACTAAGTCCCAACAGTTGGGGTTACATGAAAGCCTTCCAATTGGCTTGTTTTGGTTTGGAGATAGAGAAACCTTCCATCGTTGTTTTCTTTTCCTTTTTCACAATCAAAAGCGTTTCGCCTGACTCTCAGGTTTATTTATCGAGTCAGCCGAACCGAAAGCGTTTTCAACTGTATACTTCCAATTTTAAGAACTTCAAAAATACCTTTCTTCGTGTCCGCGGCAGGGAGTCCTTCCCTGATGTGATGTTTGATGAAAACCAAGAGCCCTTGTTCCCTTTTTACTGGACTCAAAATCCTCGCGTTATCAAAGGGACCCGTTATGAGTGTTTGGATGAATTCGAGAAAGAGTGTGTCGCCTACATTGAGACGTTGTGTGTCATGAATGTGGGCGACCTTCTTAAGGCTGAGGGTTATATAGAGCTGTTGGCGGATTATATGGGTAAGCTTCTCTAATATTTCCTTGTCTCGCCTTTGTTTATTTTTCTCTGGCGACTAACTTTCTCTTTTCATTTTTGCAGATAGGATGAGGTCTGTTTCTCAAGAGAAGAGGATGGAATTTCTGATGACGTCCAGAGCCAAGAAGGAGAAAGATGTCGCCCTTGCCGCTTCTGGAGAAACTGTGGCCGCTGTTGATCCTTTGAGCCAGTTGGTTGTGGCGGATAGTGACACCTTTATGGGTAGGAATAAAAGGAAAAATGAAGGACGGATCTATGTTGCCATTCCAGGGAAGAACCTTGAAGCTGGTGGGAGTTCGAAGGGCGAGCAGCCCATCTCCAAGAAGTTAAGGTCGGCGAGTTCTAGGGCTGCATCAAATGTGGATGTTGTACCTCTGCAGGAAGAGGATCTTGAGAAGACTCCGTCTCCTCGTGCTGCCGCCACCATAGATATAGTCTCGCCTCCCCCTCCTGCTCCTTCAAATAATTTTGTGGCTTCTCCTTGGGATCCTCTTTTAAATCCTAAGGATTTTATTAAGAAGGCAATGGATATGTCCGGTGGAGGTGCTCGTTTTGACTCCACTTCGACTAAGGAACTGGCTAGGCTCTCCATGGGTTATGAGCTGAAGGGGATCTTGCTCAACCATGCTTTGGCGTCTCGCCAAAAGCTAGCAGTTTTTGCTGCTGAGGAAAACCTGAAGGTGATTCGCCGTGAGCTGGACACCATGGAAGAAAAGGTTAAGGCCACCCATGAAAAATTCATTGCTGACATGGAGGTCGCCAAGGCTGAGAGCAAGAAAGCCTTGGATGATTTGGAGAAGAACCATGAGGCCGCCCTGAAGAAGCTGAAAAATGATCACGCTGCCGAGGTAAAGGCACTGAAGGAGGCGTCTACTGGTAAGGACGCCCATATCAAGGAGCTGTCCGAAGACCAAGATGTTTTGTCGAAGGAGAAGGCAAGTTGGGCTGAAGAGAAGATGAATTTGGAGGAGAGTATTGGAGCTCAGTTTGATGAGGGTTTTAACTTTGCCGTGGAACAAGTAAAAATTTTGTTCCCTGACATTGATGCTGTGCGTCTGGGCGAGGCCAGTGCTCTGATGGTTATCAAGGATGGCCAGCTGGTGCCTTATGTTCCTCCTTCAGATCCTACTCCATGATTTCCGTCATCCTTTTGTATCTTTAACCTTTTAATCCTGTATGCCCTTTGTGGCTTTATGAATGAATTTTTTGTATGCCCTGATGTGGCAAAATGACGATGTTTCTTGCCCTTTGTGGCTGTAACTATAATACTCCTTTATTTACTTGCTTGTGTTTCTCCTACTATTTTTGTCGCATCTTGATAATATTTGTTTGTATAAGACTTGATAATATTTGTCTGCATAACCTTCTCGCCAGTATGTCCGAGGCGATACGAACACCTGGGCGTGATGCCGTTAGACGACGGTGTCGCCCATAAACTGTTTCCCGAGGATTTTTCGCAGATATCCATGTGGTCAACGTAACTGTTTAAGTCTTGCGCCGTTTTTCATGCAGTCAGAAGTGGGAAGTTGCAACTGCTTGACCGCATTTATTGCGGACCGCCCAAAATTTCCTTATAAATAGCCTCATTCATCTCCACTTTTCTTCACTTCCATTCTCATAACCCGTTATACTTTTTTTCGTTTTCTCTGATTCTCTTTGTTTTTCTTCACTTTCATTTTCTCTGATCCCTCATGGATCACAAAAATAAACCCAAAAAGAAAGGTGTAGCTTCTAGATTAAAATCTCAGAAAAAGAAACATAAGATAGGAAATTTTGTCTCTAAATCTAGGCGAGATAAACCTTCTTCTAATATCAAAATTGAAACCCTTGCCATTTCGTCAGATTCTTCCGTCTCCGCTGATGAAGATTTCATTGAATATCTGAGGACTTATGCTCCTCGGGAGTCTTCCCCTGATGTTGGATCCTCTGGTAAAGAATAAGGATCCCGGATCACCGTGGAAGCTAAGGAAAGACCACGGAAGGTATCACGTAAGGCAAAACTCCAGGGTAATTCTGCTCTGATGAGTTGTTCCTTCCACCTGATTTCTTCCTCTTGGCGAGGGATTGGGACTTTGCCTCCAGGTTTTCCTTCTACCATTGAAGAAGTTGGAGTCTTCCACCCGATTTCTTTCTCTTGCGAGGGATTAGGATCTTGGGGAGTTGAGGAACTATTGAGACTGCCTCCAGTTTTTTCTTCTCTTCCTTGAAGAAGCTGGATCCTTTGTTAGAATTAGGATTTCTTCTCTCTTTTCTTTGAATTTGTATCTTGATTTCATTGTAATTTTCTTTACTTTTGTCTTTGAATTTGTATCTTGATTTCATTGTAATCTCTCTTATCAATGAAAAGTGGATATTTGTTGATATAAGTCTTTTTCCAATATTGCTTCTTTTTCTGCACTGTTGCGTTATACAATACTGTAAAAAAATGATTAAATAATGACATGCATTATACCATTGATTTTCTTTGGCGATTTTTGGACTTCGCCTTTGATATTATTGTTTCTGACGTCGCCTGCGCCTTGTGCCTTTTATTTTACCGTCGTATCCAACTCGTAAGATTTAGGGATAACGCCGTTTCTATTTTTGACATGTCCAACTCGTAAGATTTACAGATCATGCCATGGTGTTTCAACGCATTTCCGTCATATCCGACTCGTAAGACTTAGGGATATCGTCGTTTCTATTTTAGACGTGTCCAACTCGTAAGATTTAGGGCTCACGCCTTGGTGTTTCAACGCATTTCCGTCGTACCCAGCTCGTAAGACTTAGGGGTATCGCCGTTTCTATTTTAGACGTGTCCAACTCGTAAGATTTAGGGCTCACGCCTTGGTGTTTCAACGCATTTCCGTCGTACCCAGCTCGTAAGACTTAGGGGTATCGCCGTTTCTATTTTAGACGTGTCCAACTCGTAAGATTTAGGGCTCACGCCTTGGTGTTTCAACGCATTTCCGTTGTACCCAGCTCATAAGACTTAGGGGTATCGCCGTTTCTATTTTTGACGTATCAAACTCGTAAGATTTACAGATAACGCCATGGTGTTTCAACGCATTTCCGTCGTACCCAGCTCGTAAGACTTAGGGGTATCGCCGTTTCTATTTTTAACGTATCCAACTCGTAAGATTTACAGATAACGCCATGGTGTTTCAACACTTTTTCCTCCTTTGTCGCCTTCAAGAATAAGATTGAGATAATAATAGACCATCTGCAAACATTGGAACAATGATTCTTTTTTTATTAATGGAAGACTTTTTGCCTTTTGAATGATGAGTCTCATTAAAAACTCCTGCTTTCGCCGGAGAAAAGAGTTTCTCATCACTTTAACATTGTTTAGATCAGTAATACATTCTCATGCATTTTCTTTTTAAAAAATAAAAACAAGAAATATCTCTGGGGTGGCGAGGCGAGGTTGATAATGCTCCTTGGAATTCGTCTTGCCTATTAGGCGTTGTTGGCCTAGCTATAATAAAATCTGAGATTTGAGATGTTCCACGTCCTGTGTAGGACCTCGCCTTCCATGGTTTCCAACCTGTACGCTCCGCCTTCAAAGACTTCATTGATTCTGAATGGACCTTCCCAATTTGCTGCCAATTTTCCACCTTTATCCTTTCCCATCGGTCTTTTCAGGACTAGGTCGCCTTCTTTAAATTTTCTTGGGATTACCCTTGTATTGTACTTTCTGCCTACTCTTTGCTTTGTGGCGAATTCCCTGAAGTGTGCTTTGTCCCTTACTTCTTGTATCAAGTCAAGGTTCTCCTGCAACGCCTCATTGTTCTCTTGAGCTGTTGTGGTTTCACGTCGCCAACTTGGGGGATTTATTTCTGTTGGGATCATGGCGTCAGCGCCATAAACCATGGTGAACGGTGTCTCTCCTGTTTGTTGGAGTAAGCCCTAAAAGTCAATCTATTTTGATAGAATTTTCTTTTGTATCAAGATTGTAATGTAATAAGGCATTTCTTTATTATGTTTGTTTTCCAAAATAATAAAGTCCCTAGAATAGTTAGTCTATTTAATGGAGCATTAAGTATGACTTAATCGTGAGACCACATTAAACATAAGGACATTATTCTTAAAGTATCCATAGTCAAGCTTTAATATGAATTGGGATAATATTAAAGCGCAAAGACTATTATGTATGTAGACTGATGACCATATCTCACTGGTCATAGATATGTAGATATCGAGTCTATACATAGATATAAATATTAAGAGTAATATTTATATTGGATTGATCCACCATGAAAATACTACATAGTATTTATGAAAAGTGTCATAAGTTATTCTCATAGTGATAATGGTGTATACCACCCTTAGACCTGAACCAACTGTGATCCCTAGATGTGGAGTCAAGTACTTTATTGCTATTCAAATGTTATCTGTAAAAGGATAATTATAAAGTTAGTTAATAGGTACTTCACGAATCATGCTGAGGGACATGAGTGACCTAGATGGGATTTGCCCATCCTATTTAACAGGAGTAATATCTGTAGGCCTCTTGATGGAATATGACTGATAAAATGCGTGGCCACGCCGAACTAAGTCAATATGAGATATTGAGCTTATTCGTTGCTCAGTATATTCTGGGATCAAGAAATAAGATATTGAACCATACAAGGATGACACGATCTATGCCTTGTGTTCAATATAGATATAAAGGGCAAAAGGATAATTCTGCACAAGTTTGTTATCACGGAAAGGTTTCGTCAGATCACATGACATTTTCGTCACTTGGGTGACAACGGCGTATTGCTAGATTCTAACCGTTGTTTATAATATTAAATACATGATTTAATGTTATTACCAATGTTACGAGAACCTACAGGGGTCACACACATAGAACAGATATATGAGAGAAATAGATAAGTTAGACTTATTTACAAGATAAATAAATAAGATTTATTTATGAGATAAATAAATAATATTTATTTATTTACAAGATAATAAGTGGGACTTATTATTGATTAGATAACTATGAAATAATTATCGGATAATTATGAAGTAAATAAATATGATTTATTTATTAGTAGTTAGATAATCACGGAATAATTATAACGGATAATTATGCACATTTTAGTGGGATGAAAAATAGGATAAGAACGAGCAAGTGTGACTTGCTGTTCACACAAGAGACTCTATAAATAGAACTCTTGTGTAGAGAACAAAATAACCTAATTTAGAATCCTAATTTTCTAAACTAAAGCCGCCTCCACTCTCTCTCAAAAGCCTTCAATCAAGTTCCAGCTAGCACGGTGATTGAAGGAGCTGTTCGTGTGGACTGAGTAGAGGCATCGCTGCGTTGCTTTGCTCGTGATCAGAAATCGTTTCTGCTTCAAAGGTTCTGCACTTCAAGAGGTAAACACATAAACTTACAGTTTTTGTGTTATTTGATTTGTGATTAATGATTTAATCATGGTCCGTTCATCGAGATTGTTCCGCTAAGAGGATTAAAATTTTAAAAATCCCAACATTGTTGACGATTTCGGAGTTGTGTGATACGACCACAATATGGCAGTGAGGTGAGCCACCCAAGCTTCTCCTTTGCTTGATAATCTTCTTTTCAGGGCTTTCAATATGACCTTGTTGGCTGATTCAGCCTGCCCGTTGGCTTGAGGGTGCTCAACTGATATGAAGGTGTTTTGAATTCCTTTTTCTTTGCAAAATGAGACTACCTTCTCACTTGCAAACTGTGTGCCGTTGTCTGATACGATGTATTTGGGAAGACCAAATCTGCATATGATCCTCCTCCAATAGAACTTCTTCACCTGCTCTGCTGAGATGCTTGACAAATGTTGCGCCTCTACCCACTTAGTGAAGTAATCCACCGCCACTATGATCCATCTAGCCTGTTTCCATGAGGTAGGGAAACGGCCAGTATGTCTACGCCCCACATGAAGAAAGGCCAGGGTGAAAGGACTGATTTGAGGGGTTCTCCTGGGGCGTAGTGCAGGTTTGAGAATCTTTGGCATTTATCACATGCCCTTATGTAGTTCTGGCCAGAAGAATCCTGCCCTGAGGATCTTACCTGCCAATGATCTTGCTCCTATGTGGCTCCCACATGATCCTTCATGAATTTCCTCTAAGATTCTTTTGGCTTCTTCCTTGCTTATGCACAACAGTAAGGGGCTTGAGAATCCCCTTTTGTATAGCTTATCTTCCAGCATGGAGTACCATGACGCCATTCTTCTAACTCTGTACGCCTCCTCTCTTGGTCTGGGAAGTTCATCCCTCTGTAGGTATTTGATAATGGGAGTTCGCCAATCTTCCTCTTCTATGACCATGTGAGTCTCCTCTTCATTGATGCTTGGGTTTGCAATGGTTGCCTGAATAAAGGTCCTGTTGCTTCCAGGTTTCTTGGTGCTGGCGAGCTTGGATAACAAGTCCGCCCTAGCGTTCTGCTCCCTAGGTACATAAATCAACTGAAACGAATTGAAACATTTCGCTAACTTATTTACCTTTTCCAGATATTTGGTTAATTGGGGATCCCTTGTTTGAAATTCTCCTGATACTTGGTTGGTGACCAATTGTGAATCACTTTTAACTCTGAGGTCTATGACCTCCATCTCCTTTGCCAACCTCATTCCCGCGAGAAGGGCTTCGTATTCAGCCTGGTTGTTGCTTGCTTTGAAGGCAAACCTCAGAGATTGTTCTATGAGTACTCCATCAGGTCCCTCTAGGACCACTCCTGCTCCACTTCCCTTTAGGTTAGACGCGCCATCTACTGAAAGTGTCCAAGGTTCCTCGTTGTTTTCTTTAGGCGGGGTTGATAGTTCCAGTATGAAATCCGCCAGAATTTGCGATTTTATTGCGCCCCTAGGGGAGAAGGTTATATCAAACTCTGACAATTCTACTGCCCATGCCACCATTCTCCCTGCTAGATCAGGCTTCCTTAGGACTTTCTTTATGGGATAGTCCGTCTTGACCACTACCTTATGACTCTGAAAGTACTGTCTTAACTTCCTCGCTGTGATGACGACGGCCAAGGATAGCTTTTCTATCTTCTGGTATTTTGCTTCAGCGCCTTTGAATGTTCTGCTCACAAAATATATTGGCTTCTCTTCACCCTTGACTTCTTGCACCAACGCTGAACTAAGGGCGTTGTCCGAGACAGCCAAGTATAAGTACAAAGTGTTACCTTTCTGAGGGCGAGTTAGTATTGGTGGTGACGCCAAGAAACTCTTAAGCTTTAGAAAAGATTCTTCACATTGAGGAGTCCATATGAACCTTTCGCTCTTTCTTAGAGTAGAGAAAAAATGGAATGCTTTTTCTCCAGAGCAGGATAGAAATCTTGATAAGGCTGCAATCCTCCCTGCTAGTTGTTGGACCTCTTTCACTGTCGTTGGACTTCTCATGTCAATTATGGCTTGGCATTTGTCTGGGTTAGCTTCTATCCCTCTGTTTGTGAGCATGAATCCTAAGAATTTTCCTGATTGAACTCCAAAAGAACACTTCGCCGGGTTCAATCTCATATTGTACTTTCTCACTAAGGCGAGGATGTCGCCTAAGTCCTCGTCGTGCTCGCCATCTTCCGTTGTTTTTACTACCATCTTGTATCCTGAGGCTCCGTCAATAAGCCTATCTATGTTAGGCAGAGGATATGGGTCTTTTGGGCAAGCTTTGTTCAAGTCTTTAAAATCCACGCACATCCTCCATTTGGCATTTGCTTTCTTTACCATTACTACGTTCGCCAGCCATGACGGATACTTTATTTCTTCGATGAAACCTGCTGCCTTCAGTTTTTCCACTTCTTCATTGACTGTTGTCCTCCTTTCATCTCCTATCGTCCTCTTTCTTTGTGAAACAGGCTTGACGTTGGGCGCGATGGATAGCTTGTGTGTTATCACGCTTTCGTCAATTCCTGGCATATCAGATGGTTTCCATGCAAAAAGGTCTATGTTCTTTTTTAACATGGCCACGATCTTTTCTTTTTCCTCTTATTTCAAAGTGGTTCCGATGTTGGTTACTTGGTGTGGCATGTCGCCAATTTGGACTTGCTCTAACTCTTCGATGGGACTCATTCTTCTTTCTGTGAAATCTTCTCTTGGATCAAGGTCTATGGGCGAGATCATGTTGACTCCGCCTCCTTTTTTAGGTGACGCCATTGCTTCTGTCTTTGTGCTTTGTTTGTGCCTGATCTTCAGGCTAGACTCGTAACATCTTCTCGCCAGCTTTTGGCCTCCTCTAATTGTTCCTACCTTTCCGTTGTCCAAAGGATATTTGATGGACAGATAGAGGGTTGACAGTGCCGCCTCTAGCGTGTTGAAGGCTGGCC
This sequence comes from Trifolium fragiferum, assembly GCA_954870985.1. Taxonomy (NCBI): domain Eukaryota; kingdom Viridiplantae; phylum Streptophyta; class Magnoliopsida; order Fabales; family Fabaceae; genus Trifolium; species Trifolium fragiferum. Next base: position 10,308,502 of record OX940794.1, read on the forward strand.
TTCCAATGATAATATTGTATGAAGTGAATGGGGTTTTGACTACCAAATACCTCACCTTGATGGTCTTGGCGTTCTCCTCCTCTCCAAACGTAGTCAAGAGGGTAGTATATCCCATAACTTCTACTTGCTCGCCGGCGAAGCCTACCAATGTGCCATTGTAGGGTAATAGGTGTTCGTCTGACAATTGCATCGCCTTGAAGGCTTCCCAGTACATTATATCTGCTGAACTTCCCGAATCTATCAACACTCTTTTGACGTCACAGTTCAGTATTTGCACTTGTATCACAAGGGGGTCGTCATCGTGTGGCATGACTTCTCTTTTGTCTTCTTTGGTGAACGATAGATCAGGGACGGGCGTCACTTCTGTGTGACCTATGAACTTCTCATTCTGATCCATCCTCCTTACATAACGCTTTCTAGCATTTGAGGATTCTCCACCTCCTGCAAATCCGCCTGCAATGGTGTTGACGGAGATCCTCTTTCCTTTGCCTGGATCCTCGCCTTCAGAGCGATCCTTTGGGTGATTATGCTGCACCTTTGGGATAACTACTTTTATGCTGGCGTCTCTCATTCTTTTTTCAGCATTACTTTCTTCCCCCTTTATGTAGTCTTCTGCTCTTCTTGTTACTTCCTGCATAGATGTGGCTGGCTTCTGTGCCAGAGATTCATTGAAATGTCCCGCCTTAAGGCCGTGATTGAAGGCAGAGACGAACATTTCCTGGTTTGGGTTGCTAACTTTACTTGTGGATTCGCAGAATCTTGCCAAGTATTCCCTCAATGACTCATTGTGGTTTTGTCGTAGGGAGAATAAACTGGTTGCCGTCACCTTTATGTGCTTGGAGCCGGCGAACTGTTGCGTGAATTTTTGCTGAAAGTCTGCCCAACTCTCAATGGAATTCTTGGGCAGATTCATATACCATCTCAGGGCTGCATCTTTCAGTGTGCCTGAGAGAAGTTTGCACTTCAGATGATCCGCTGCGCCGATGATGGCGGTTTTAGTACCCACCGCCATCAGGTGTTCTGTTGGATCCGTTTTTCCGTCAAAGTCTGGGAGATGGGGTGTTCTGAAATTGTCTGATACCCTCGCGTCCCAGAGGTTTTGTTCAAGTGGTTGGGAGTTGGTGGTGTTGGTTTCCTCCGTTTCATCCACTCTGTTTGCTTTTTCTTTGTCGATTTCGTTAACCTTGGCCGGCAGGCGCCGTAATTCCGCCACTGCATCCGTTAAGGTTAGGTGGTTTTGGTTATCATTTGCTGGTTATCCTCCTGCCATTTTCTTGAGGAGGATTTCGTACTTTGTCTGGTTTTAGTGGTAGGCTGGGAATCGTTTTACCGCAGCCCCACGGTGAGCGCCAAAATGTTCTGGTAAAAATAATAGGGGGGTGAGTCCAAGTATATTAATGTGGAATAATGATACTAGGAATCTTGTATTTACCAAAAAGTTGAACCCTTTACAATGAGTTTTTCTCCTCTATTTATAGAGGAGGATTACAATCGGAAAATATCTAAAACCGCCCCACTCTTCTCTAATGGAGGTCGTGGGTGGTTTTCGCCGTGTCCACCGTGTTACAGGGGTGGTTATGGGTGGTTTTTCTTCTCCTCCGCTCTTAAATGGTGGTAATGGGTGGTTAACTTCTTTTGGGCGACGTGATCATAACTTGAGGGCGTCGCCCCCATCCTCTTGGTCTCGCCCTCGCCTTGTCTAGAGCTGTCAAAATGGGCCGGGCCGAATGGGCCGGCCCGAATAGCCCGAAAATTTCCCGGGCTCGGGCCGTAAAATTGTTGCATAAAATTTATCCGGGCTTTTTTTACCCGGCCCGAAAAAGCCCGATAAATATACGGGCCGCCCGAAAAGCCCGATGAAATTATAATAAAAAATTAAAAATAAATATAAGTTTTTTTTTTTGAATGATTTGAACTTAATTTGTATTATAAGAGTTTTTTTATCCATCTGCGAGTTTCTCAAATATAATTAAATTTATCATTTTTACTACTTAAGTAGCGGATGATTAAAAATAGGGCGTGCGAGAAACTCGTAGGTAGCGGATGAGTAAAAATAGGGCGCGCGAGAAACTCATAGGTAGCAGATGAGTAAAATTAGGGCGCGCGAGAAACTTCTAAGTAGCGAATGAGTAAAACTATGGCGCGCAAGAAACTCATAGGTAGAGGATGAGTAGAATTAGGGCACGCAAGAAACTTCTAAGTACCGAATGAGTAAAAATAGGGCGCGCGAAAAACTCATAGGTAGCGGATGAGTAAAAACAGGGGGAGCGAGAAACTTCTAAGTAGTGAATGAGTAAAAATAGGGCGCGCGAGAAACTTGTGAGAGTAATGGATGATTAAAATTAGGGCACCCAAGAATTATTAATCCTATATATTTATGTATAATATAAATATATGTTTTTTTGCCAAATTTTTGCTAGAAAACAATTTATTTTTAAAAAAAATGAAAAAGCGGGCCGGCCCGAAAGCCCGACCGGCCGGGCTGGGCCCTATTTTATGGCCCATTTTTCATCTGGGCTTTTTTTGGCCCGGTCCGACGAAGCCGGAAGCCCGACCGGCCCGGCCCGTTTAGGGTCGGGCCGCCCGTTTTGTCTTTCCCGCCAAGTATATATTTGAATTGTTTGAGCCAATTATTGGATCATTGAGTTATTGGGCCTCTTGGATTTTGTTCGGTACACATATCATTATTAAAACTTTCGCAAAATGCATCTATTGATCTTTAAGTTTTACATTTGTAACATATAGATCCCTTAAGTTTTTTAAGTAACAAATAGATACATCTCAAAGTCAGCTATCCAAGGGGTTGTGAATGGTACTTTACAGCAATTTATGCAAGTCCTAGTGAAGACAATAAAAAAGTCTTGTGGGAAGATTTAAAGTTAATAGCTGACAGAATGCAAGAGCCTTGGATGATTGCAGGAGATTTTAATGACATTGTTTGCGCTGCGGAGAAAAAGAATGGGGCACCAGTGTCTATGCGTAGGTGCAACATTTTTAGAGAGCGCATTAATAATTGCAAGTTGATGGACCTTGGTTCAGCTGGAGCTTAGTTCACATGGAGAGGACCAATTTATCAAGGTGGGCAGAGAATATATGAGAGACTAGACAGGGCCATGAGTAATGATAAGTGGCGAATTCAATTTCCGGATGGCTATGTCAAAGTGTTAACAAGGATTAACTTTTCAGATCACCATCCCTTGTTGATTGAACCCACGGGTATGACATATAATGCAGCTCCTAGACAGTTTCGCTTCGAAAGTGCCTGGCTCTTAGATGATACATATAATGACATGTTGAAAAGGCATTGGAAGAGTGATTTAATGATTGTGGATAATCTTGTTCAGTTGCAGAATGATTTCAACAGGTGGAAATTATATACTATTGATCAAGTTATTATGAAAAAAAAGGAGATTATGGCAAGATTGGGAGGCATTCAAAGTAGTTTACAAAATGGTACACGGCATGGAGGCTTGATATACCTTGAGAATAAATTGCAAAAGGAACTAAGTGAGATTTTGAAAAAAGAGGAGTTGATGTGGTTCCAACGCTCGCGTGCTAAATGGTTGATGGATGGTGATAGGAATACCCGTTACTACCATCTTAAAACTGTCAGTCGACGGAGAAGGAACAATATTGTTATGCTCAAAGATGACCATGGGGACTGGATTGAAGATAGTGTTGAACTTCAGGAGTTGGTTAATAATTATTATAAACAATTATTTTCCCTTCCTGATCAACAAACCATATGGCAGCAAACTAATACTCCCTCCGTTCCAAAATATAAGTCGTTTTGACCATATTACACAAATTACGAAATGTAATCATTGTTGTATAGAAAAGAGAAATTATGAGTAAGTTTACAAAATTGTCCTTCATTAATTGTATGGGAAAGATAAATGAAAGAATTGAAAGAAGAGAGAGAAATAAAAAGTTAAGGGTATAATAGGAAAAATAGCATTAAATGCTTCATTGGAATTGTAAAGCGACATATATTTTGGAACAAATTTTTTCTCCAAAACGACATATATTTTGGAACGGAGGGAGTATAACTTTTCCTGAGTTGAGTAATGATGAGATTGCTAGCATTGGAGCTGAGGCTACATGTGATGAAATTAGAAATGCGGTTTTTGAGATGAGCCCTTGGAAGGCTCCGGGTCCAGATGGATTTCAGGCAGGTTTTTATCAACATTCTTGGGATGTAGTTGGGGCGTCAGTGTGTGATTTTGTGCAAAAGGTGTGGAGGATGCCGAGTACCATAGCCATGGTGAATCAGACAGATATTTGTCTTATTCCAAAAGTGGATCATCCAGAGGTAGTAACTCAATTCCGACCTATTTCCTTATGCAACACTATTTATAAAATTGTTAGTAAGGTGGTGGTGGCTAGATTAAAGAGCTATATTCCAAAGATAGTTTCGCCCTTCCAAATTGGGTTTGTGCCGGGGAGGAATATTCATGAAAATATTATTGTGGCAAAGGAAATGGTTCATAGTATGCATAAGGCTAAGGGAAGGAAGGGATATTTTGCTATTAAAGTTGATCTTTCAAAGGCTTATGATAAGCTTAGTTGGGAGTTTGTTTGGAGAGTTCTGACTGAAGCTAACTTTCCTGATAATATAATTAATATTATAATGCATTCTGTCACAAGTGTGGAAACAAATGTGAAATGGCATGGGGCGCGAGCTGATTACTTCCGGCCTCAGCGAGGTATTCGTCAAGGAGACCCCATTTCACCGTATTTGTTTGTGCTTTGCATGGATAAATTATCGCATCTTATTTGTCATGCGGTTGATAAAGGTGAATGGAAAACTTTAAGAGCTGGTAGAAAAGGACCGTTGGTTTCTCATCTTATGTTTGCTGATGACCTATTGTTGTTTGGAGAGGCTAATGAGAGACAAATCCAATGCCTTATGGAAATTATGAATTCATTTTGTCATATGTCTGGACAGGAGGTTAGTAAAGAAAAGACAAGTATTCTTTTCTCAAATAATGTGGATAGAAATATGCGACAAAAATTGGTGCAAATGTCAGGTTTTAGAGAAACAAGCCAGCTTGGTAAATATCTTGGTGTTCCGCTGACTGGTCGAGCGCCTCGAAGGGAGGATTTTCAATATGTCATTGATCAAGTAAGTGCCAAATTAACAAGTTGGAAGGCTCATCAACTTTCATTTGCTGGAAGAGTTACTTTAGCGAAAAGTGTCATTGAAGCCATTCCTATTTATCCAATGATGACGAATAAAATTCCAAGAGGTTGTTTGGAGGAAATTCATAAATTGCAAAGGAGTTTTATTTGGGGAGATCGAGATGGTAATAAGAAATATCATGCCATAAGTTGGGAGAAGGTTACTAAGCCTAAGTATTGTGGGGGACTTGGTTTAAGAAGGCTTGATGTTATGAATCAAGCATGTATTCTCAAAATCGGTTGGAAGCTTGCGTCAGGTGCTAGTGATTGGTGGTGTAATGTTATGCGTGGTAAATATGATTGTAGAGCTATGAAGGGTGAGATTGATGTGCCAAATTCAGCATCAAGCTTGTGGAAATACATTGTCAAGCTAAGTCCGAAGCTTAACAATTTGTGTGTCTGGGTTCTCGGTGACGGTACTGATATTGACGCATGGCAGCATGCATGGATTCAGGAAGGCTTGCGTGTGATTGAACATGTTGATAATATTCCAAATGAACTTCAGAATATTAAGGTGTGTGAGCTAGTTGATGATGAAGGAAAATGGAATTGGAATTTACTACAAGGATGGTTGCCTCCAATGTTAATGAATAAAATGGCTGCTATTCTACCTCCATCAATAGAAAATGGTAAAGATTTACAGTTGATGGAAGGAGCTGGAACTGATAATTATTCCGTGGCTACTATGTACAAGCTGTTATGTGACTATGATGAAGATAATATGAAAGAGCTATGGAAGACAATGTGGGCCTTGCATGTTACAGAGAGAATAAGATGTTTTATGTGGATTGCCTTACATAATAGATTGTTAACTAATGCAATCAAAGCACAAATGGGATTGAATCATGGGATGTGTGATCATTGTGTAGAGTTTGAGGAGTCTAGTTTACATGTTTTGAGAGACTGTAAGGTGGCAAGAAGCATTTGGATCTTGATTGTTCCTCAACAAGCCCGTGCCAATTTTTTGGTGGAGATATATATATCATTGGTTTCACTACAATTTACAAGGTGATTTAGTGAAAATTGCAAATTTTAAATGGGCAGAATTTTGGGCTACTGCTTATTATTACTTATGGACTTGGCACAATAAAGAAAAGCACGACGAGAATTTTTTGAGACCTTCTCAACCTGTGATGTTCGTGATGCAGCAGTGTAGAGAGTATATGTGTGCAGAAAATGCTAATCGAATTGTTACAGCGAAGCATCGAAGTACAATGTGGATAGGATGGAAACCACCGGCTGAAGGGTGGGTTAAAATTAATTCAGATGGAGCTTGTAAGGGAATGATCACCGCGGGATGTGGAGGTATTAAAAGAGATAGTAGCGGTGCGTGGCTCGGTGGTTTTGCTAAGCATATCGGTACTTGTAGTGCTTTTACGGCAGAGCTTTGGGGTGTTTTGGAAGGATTAAAGCTTGCTTGGAGAATGGGATATAGAGATGTGGAGCTTGATGTTGATTCTACATCGGTGGTTAAAGTTATTAAGGATGGTACAACCACTAGTGTTATGGGAGTATCCTTAGTTAAGAGCATTGGAAGACTATTGGCGCTTGGTTGGGATGTTAAAATAAATCATTCATATAGAGAGGCCAATATGTGTGCTGATGCAATGACAAATTTAGGATGCTCTTTGAGGAATGAGATTATTTTCTTTGAAGATTGTCCAAGGCACGTGAAGAATTTACTTGTTGCTGATAGTAGGGGGTTTTTGTCCCCTAGAATAATTGTGGTGTAATTTTCTTTTTGTTGGGCTTAGGCCCTCTCCCATATCAAAAAAAAAAAATAGATAATTTAAGTTTTACGTTTGCAATAAATAGATCTTTTAAATTTTTTAAGTAACAAATAGATTCTTTAAGTTTGTAATTTGTTTTTTGAACAAGTTTGTAACATCTAAGTTCTTCCAGTTATCTGTGGTTACTTAAAAATAGGACATAGATGTTACAAATTACAAACTTAAAGAATTTATTTGTTAAAAAAAAAAACAATAACCTTAAAGACTTATTTATTACAAAAGTAAAACTTAAAGAATTTATTTATTACTTAAAAAACTACCAATTACAAGCGTAAAACTTAAAGACCTGTTGATGCATTTTACCTAAAACTTTAAAATATTATAAGCTCAATAATTTAACTATTTAATCTTTATTTTTATTAATTTATCTATAACTTCAAATAAATGAATAAATTGTTAAGCTAAATATTAAATCATTAAAATAATAATATGTTTTCAAAAAAAATAATTTAGAACATAATGCATGAATTTTTTAAGAAAATAAATAGAGACTAAATTTGAAAATTAAAAATTTAGAAGACCAAAGTTCAAAAGAAATTTTTAGAGATTAATAATGAATTGATAAATTTGAATTTAATATTTCATACATTTGACTATTACATTCGCAAATATCTCGTTAATCGATTGCAATTAGTGAATGATTTCCCAGAAAAATCGATTGCCATCAATACCACCATTAATCCTATTATTAATTATTAATTATTAATTTTCTAAATGCGATTCAATTGTCGGATAATTTTCCTTTCAAAAAAGATTTATTTCATTAATAAAAAGTAACGTACTCCATCCATGCATCAATCAACGTGATTATTTCCTTTAAGCATTTTACAGTTATCTCCCTTGGACTGGCTTATAAATATTGTGGAAAATCAAAGTTTAGAAGATACAACCACTAATAGCAATACTACCAACAGTAATAGTGAGGAAAAAAAAAAAAAAAAAGTTTATGATGAAGCTCTCTTTTTTTATCTTTTTCTTTGTGTCACTCCTTATTAGTTCATCATGCAGTGAGTTTCTTCTCTTCATATGTATATTTTGATTTCCAAACATTTTTTTTTAAAGAGATGAGGATTGACTAATGTTTTTGTTTTATTTTGACTTGTATTTTTTTTTTTATAATTATTTTGACTCGTGTTTATATAATTCTATTGACTTTTTCAAAAAAAATAAAATAAATTAATTCATACAAAAATATATCATATTCCTTTATTTAGAATATAGAGCATTTATTTTTGCGAATATTTTCTACTAATATGTAGCCTAAACATTTTACTAATATTTATGATTGTTATTTGTTTTTCCTCTAAAGGTGCAAGGACAACAAGAGACAAGAGCAATGAACTAGGGGAACTATTGATAAAATGTGACCCAAACAATGTTGGATTTATCCGCATGATGTTTTGCAAAAATAGTGAATGCAGTGATCAATGTTTAAAGAAATTTGGCGCAGCTAAAGTACAATATCCTAATTGTAATGGCAGAGACTCTTGTATCTGTTGCAATGATCATCCTCCTCCTAAATTTTAGATAGGATGTCTTTGGATAAACACATTTTAATAATCTAACTAATCTTTTGGTTTATGTTAAGAGCCAATAGTAATTTCAGATTGGTTTGTAAACTCTCTATGGAGCGTTTATTATTGATGTAATCTTACTTTATTAATATTAATGGAGTATCTCTTATTAATTGTTGGAATGTTTTATGATTAAATATTATTTAATAAATATATTCTAATAATTATTGTAGAGAGAGAGAGAGTTTAATTGACATGTTACATTAATGTAAAACATTTTTATACGAACATTCAGTAAAAATTAACTAAAATTGATTTTAACATCTCCAAAAGTTAACGAGATATTTGTGAATGATAATTAGGTGTTATTATAACTCTTAATTTTATCAATGATTAATTATGTGGGATTTGAAAAGTAATTTCAGATTAGGTGAAATTACTATTAAGAGTTATAATAAATTCTTAATTTTGCGTATAAATTAGTATAATATTTGTTCTCACGCATTGCCGCGATTTCTTTTATTGAGTGAATATTGTATAGTATAAAATTAGTTCCGTTGCAATGCAAAAAAAATAAAAATATATAGTTCCGTTGCAAAAAACTCGTCATCGCAAGATTCTTATCTGGTGTATAATAGTTATAATTGTAATATTTAATTATTTATCAATGACAGTTTATTCATATATGAATAATATAACGTTTGTATTCAATTTAATACGCAAAAATTTTTTAAAAAATAAAAATAAAAATAAAAAAATGTAAAAATATAGATCTTTGTATAAGTTACAAAAACAGATCTCATTAATAACTTTATAAAACAGGGTCCGTATAAAATGGACTCATAAAAAGATTGGTCCAAAGTGGACCACAATTTTTTACCTTTGGATTGATCTAATCCTCATGATAGTGTTATGCACCAACTACATACTATTTTCCCAACTTTCTTCCTGTCAGCAAACACCCACCAACTTCTTTCTCTTTCTTTTCACTCAAAGACAGACCCACTCCCTTCTTCAGCCATTGATCATGAATTAAGCTAAAATTGTTAAACTACAGTACGATTTTACTGAAATTAATTAGTGATTTGCAATTTTGAGAAGCTATAGTCATAACTCATTAGTGATATATATATTTTTTCTGTGGAGAAAGAAAACCAGGAAATAATTTGTATAGAATGGTTTTCCTCTAACTCAATTAGTTTACTTCTTAATAAACAAGAAAGTGGAAGCAAGTCCCAGTTTTTCAACCTCAATGCCCCTTTATCATATAAGTATATTTTTCTGAACAAATTCTAAACGACATAAAGTATAAAACATTGGAAAATAAATAAATTAATGTTCTTTTATTTAAAAAATTTAATTTATTAAAGAGAGATGAAGAATACATGTAGTTGTGGAAGAGAGCCATGTTTTGCCATGCCTTGAGGGTTAATTATGTTGCAGGTGAAACCTGGAAAGAGAAGAGAAGAGAGAGAAAAGAAGATAAGAGATAGTTATATGGTATAGAGAGTGCATCACATGATCAATGAGTCCACTTAATCTAATGATTCTAACACATTTCCCCATTATGGACCAATACATGTTTTGGTCCATTCTAAACGGACCTATAAAACAGGATGGAAATCCAAATTCATAAGGTTTTTCAAAATCAATTTTAATCATAAGACAACTAGACTTGCCTTTCTTTTTATGCATGCAGTGAACAATTTACAATTTCTTGAGCTATGAGAGCGTTATCTATTATTGTGCCTCTGTTGGGAATAAAACTGTTCTGAACTGAAGTAGACCAATAAAATCATCCAAAAATGGCCTTATACGACAGACAATAATTTTTTAAATGTGTTTCAACAAAACATTGCAAAGGTTGATGGGGCATAAATCTTTCAAACACTTTGGCATATCAACTTTTGTTATTGGAACAATTAGAAACAATTTATCAGTATTTTTTCTTTTACTGTAAAAATAGTTTTTGTAAGTTTATACATAAACGCTTGTAATAATGAGCATTTGTGCTATAAACTAAAAATATGCAGTACATCCAAACAACCCCCTTATCCAAAAACACCTGTCGTTCAATTTTTGTCGAGCACCTTGTTCGCCTTTTTGAAGCTCACTCAGTTGAGTTTTAAAAGATCAAAATGCAAATCCAACTTTAGTAAAGAAAAACAAAAGCACAAACTTTATCTTAGTTTAACCAACAACTAATATGTGCATCTAGCAAACTGCATTTTTCATTAACTACATATTAATAGCATGAGTTATGATTCAAGGATACATAATTTTCTTTCCTATTGTCATTTGTCAGAGCATTATACATATTTCAGAATACCAACATGTCACTCTAACCTAAGTGCCAAGTTAGACAAACCACAACCACATGACCTAAAAACACACCGCCACTCCCGAAATTAAAGTTGTTCCTATAACATCTTCCTTCTACTAATAAGTCATCAGTTATCAACATGAACTAAGAACACAAGTCTAATCAGTCAAATTACAGAACCATATCAACATGTAGTCAAAGATCAGCTTGTACTATACTGGAATTAACACCACGCAATCTGTCACTGCAACCAAAAACCAATACTTCATCAAGTTATATGCACAGTTGATAAAGAAAAAAGGAATCCATTAAGCTTATGAAGAAAAAAAAAAACTATCAAATCCTTACAAGGAAAAGTCGTTTTTTAAAAATCACTATCGCTAGCCATACCTAAAAGGCAGCATGGCATATTCATGAATTTTGGGAATTGTTTTACATTATTATATAAGAGGTGTAGCATAAATCACCAGTGTATCTTTCTTTGTCCAATATCTTTGCCTTTTCAAATAGTCGGTTCATTATATGATATCAAAGTGTAGTTAAAAACACCTAGGTCATGCCATTCAACGGTGAGTCTACAAAAACCACAAACTTTGAACTACTAGTCTGATTGGACTCTATGTTACAGTATAATATACTGGTTTTATTTTGGATTTTCTAGTACAGCATCAATTACAACTTGTAACAAGGAGTGCTTCCGCTGCATTGATGCATCCCTTCAGTTCCAGTGCACACTCATTGAGGAGGCAAATTTCTCTGTTAAGGGACACTTATGTCTCTTTCTCAACATGTTTGAAGTCCTATTTGATGCTTATGAAAGTTTTTTTCTCACGATTGTGATTATAAAGGAAATCAATAAAAGTAGAAGAGACTATAAATAAGACATTATATGTGCTAAGAACAAGTAACAATAAGTTATATTATTTCATGCAATAAGATCATTCTGATATATAACATAAACAAAATTGAATTTGCAGAGATTCACCAGCATGCAAAGCAAATAACATTTTGAGCACTAAAATGGTTATAGAAAACATTACAAGTGTAAATTGTACTAACCATAGAATAGAATGTTGTCAGCATCATGATCTCCTAAAAATGTGATGACGGCCCAAAACTTCAGGTATCCCCAATGCGGAAATGCTTTCACAGCCAAAGATCTCCTGAAGCTTTGCATCACACATTATTGCCATAGGATTCACAGGATCCTACAAGTATATTCAAGGTCGTGTGACGGTTCAATAAATTATGTTCCCACAAAATTCATCACCATACATAATACTTTTATATGAGCAAAAACTTTTTTCCTTCAAAACTATTTGTGTTGCGGATAAACAGCTATAATCATATATGCCTTCAAGTGTTCATTGTCATAGAAGCTTGAACTGCTTGTGCTTACATAAACATGTAGAAACTTGCTAATGTGCCTAATAATTAGAGCTCTATAAATACATTAGATTAACAAAGACTTTTAACATTTTAAATGTTGTTCCTACATGTAACTGTGCTATGTAAAACAAAAAATAATTGCAATAAAAGGTACAAGTATACCAAAATACAAGACATTAAATTAACATGCAAGAAAATAATACACATGGAATATTGGAAACAAAAATTGAGGTACCAAAAAGACAAGATGTTAAAGTGTGGTAGTTAGCAAAATGATCAAGCTAACAATGATTATCATTATCATGAGACTTAACGTCAATACAGTATTGCCAATGTGCATGAACTTAGTATAAACCTAAACTCTTGCATACCTCTAGATGATTGACCTTTATGTACTCCCAGATACGTCTCAGAACCTCTGACTGCAGCATCTCCCTTCCAGTAATGCCGAAAAAGTTAGCAAGTGAATCAGATATTATTACAGAAGGAGTAGGTTCGGCACTTCTCGTTCCCAACTCCACTTCTACCTTCTGTTTCTTTGGGGCAGGTTTTTCTGAAAGTTCCAAAGCATGAAGATATCAAGCAATGCATTAAACCACAATTTTGTAAAAAGTTACCATAATAACTCAGAAACGTACTGGTTGGTTCAAGGGCAATTATGTGTTTAGCCAGCAACTTATTCATCTTGAACATATCAGTACAGTCTGTCTCAAACACCACGCGCAATTCATCATTGCAAATTATCTTCCTTTTATTGCTAGGATCTTGAAGATTGTTTTTCTTTATGTACGCCCACAGTTGCTTCACAATCTAAGCCATTCATTCCACAAATTATAAATCTTTCCGGAAGCGGAAACCATGTTGAAATATGTAAAGTGAACAACAAACGTCAAAAGTATTAGCACAAACCTCAGTCCTTGGCATTGCTGGCTGGCCAACAATGACCTGAAGTTCGGGTGAAACACCGCAGAGTTTGTTGAGACCTCCTGGGCCACCTCTTCTCTTTGGCTTAGGTTGAGCACTACAAAACACATGACACATATAAGATTTACGTAACATAACCAAACATCATTGCAAACAAAAAGCAATTAACAAGACCTCTATAACACATCATATCATATTTATATAAAGATACGAAACAAAGAAGTTCAGTCATATGCAGACTTGGAAGAAAAAAAGGAGCATCTCGGTGCATGAAACTCTCATCAAGTGTGGCTTCGGAGGATAGATATACACAGCCTTATCCCAACAAGTAGAGAGACCGTTTTCCAAGATTTGAACCTATGACCTCCAAGTATCATTTTCATAAACATCATATAACTCACGTAATTCCAAACTGAGTTTACTCTAGAGGTGAAGAATTGATTGTGAAATGTTTGGTTTCTCTAGAGTAGATATGATTTTACCTCCAGAATCGGTTCTACTTGAAGCTAGAAATTGTAGTTTTTTATTCTAGTATTGATTTTACACTCAAATCTACTCTTCAACTCACTTTTACACAAATGTATCCAAACATAAATCATTTTACCTTAAACTCAATTTTACATAATCAACTCACTCAAAATCAATTTTTTTCACCGCAGAACCAAACATACACACTTTCCAGTTCCACTTGAATTCACAGTCACACACTCCCCATAATTGAATTTCAAAACAATAATACATCTTTAACCTAATCTCATCCTAGAACCAAAAAATACCCAGCATCACTTAATAGATCTGATTCGTATTCCACGCCATATCAAAACCCAACTTCACAATATTTCATTTTCCCCCATAACACCCTAACTACTATATATACTACATAACAACAAAACAAAAAATCTCTCATTTCCAAAATTACAACAAAACAAAAAACACTGTTTAAGTAGCATTAATTAATTATTACTTAAATTAACCAAACACTCTTTCGTTCAAGCTTTTTTTTCCTCATTTCCCATTCATGCAACCATCTCAAAATATTTAAAATTAAAAATTAAAAAATAAATAAAAATCTAACCTTTCTTTGGGAACCACATTGGGAGAAAGAGGAGGAGGTTGAGAATCAGCAGCAGACGCAGTGATAGGGCTATTACGAAACACAGAAGTAACAACAGGGACAGAGTGGGAATTAGGGTTTTGATGAAGGGCAAAATGGTCCTTATTCTGAAAAGATAGTAGTTGTTGTGGTTGTTGTTGTTGTGGTAGTGGTGGTTGTTGTTGTTGTTGTAACTGTCTATGATGTTGTTGAGAAGCAAAAAGAAGATTGATCTGAGAAGTAATGAAATCAAGTTTATGAGTAAGATCATGACCAAGTTTAGATTGAAGCTCTTGAACAACTTGATTCAATGTTGTAAATGTTCTTATTCTAGGGTTTGATTCTGTAAACAATGAATGTACTGCTTCAGATATTTCTTCTTCTGTAATAACCATTGCTAAATTCTTCTGTCAAGAGAATTTTGTTTTTTTAAACTGAAAAAAATTAACGGACTCTGTTTTCTCTTTCTCTTTCTGTGTTGTCGTTTTTACCTTCCTCTTTCTCTCTGTTCCTCTTTCTCTTTCTATTTCTCTCTCTGTTGTTTCTTTTTTTAAATTAATAAAAATTAAATGTTAAATATTAAAAAATGGTAAAAAGTAGAAAATGACAGAATTCTCGTGGGTCGTTTAATCCTAGACTACCACGTCATCCTTCTCGAAGCTAAATACTCCATCAAACCGTCGAATCAGTTTTTAAATTTTTAAATAAAAAATAAAATGGATATTAATTAATATATCCAACATAAGCATCGTTAGACTTAGCTGCATTAACTTATTTTTGAGCTTATACAAATAGTTTAGTTTTATGTTATTTTATAAGTTTAAACTAGTAAAAATTATATTTTTATAAACTATTTTACCATAAATTGTATTGACAAACTTATAATAATACATTATAATTGCATAAGCTATTTGCATAAATTTAAAAATAAACTAATTCAAATGAGTCATTCACCTGTTAATATTGATTATGTATGAGTAAACATTTTTATTTATTTTTCTGGATATTGACTATCTGGTTTTCAAAGGAAGATGGTCTAATAATTTAAAGTTCGACCGTAAGTAAATAAAAATTTAGTTAAAAATTGCTCGCATCAAAAATTAAACTCGCATTATCTCGAATTATTTGTTTTAGAGGAAGCTCATTATCTACTTTATTTCAATGTTTTGATTATCTCTATTTAAATTTAGAATAAAAAATTGTTTATGAATTTTAGATGGTGTTTTATCATTTCGTCTAAAATACAAAAGAATTAATCTTTTTTTTTTTGACAAAAGAATTAATCTTTTAAATACAATTGAATTATAATTAATAATAAAATTATGTTGTACTTTTTAGACTTTATTCGAATCGAGAGTGTTGAGAGATTCAAACCATTTTATTTAAATGTTTAGTGATACTTCACTTTTTAAAGTTATTTTTAAATAAAATAACGTAGAGATTTTTTTTTTTGAATAAAAATAACATAGAGATTTAGAGAGAAGTGAGTAATATAAATTAAGGAAAATTGCATTGATTTTTTCATGAGATAACTTCAATCTTTGTTTGTTAATATATAGGCAAAATTACATATTTGGTCATTTATCTTATTTTTTTGTAATATTTTAGTCCTTTATCTTTCATTTGTAACATTTTGGTCATTTATCTTATCTTTTTGTAACACTTTGGTCCTTTATCTTTTATTTGTAACATTTTGGTCCCTTAAAGAACATGAAAATATAAAAGAATTGATGAAGATGATGAATATTTTAATCAAAATTATGAGTTTTATTTAATTTTAATAAAAAGGTATTTTAACAAATAAAATTCAATATTTTTTTGAATAAAAAAAAATATGAGAAAAAGGATTTATATGTAAATGTTATAAAAGATAAAGGAGTAAAGTGTTACAAATAAAAGATAAAGGACCAAAATGTTACAAATATATAAGATAAAGGACCAAAGTGTTACAAATAAAAGATAAAGGACCAAAATGTTATAAAAAATAAGATAAAGGACCAAATGTGTAATTTTGCCTAATATATAATAAAATTTTATTAAAGTTTGCAACAAATTAACCTTAATTTTATGTATGACGATGGTGATTATGTGGCATGATCCATGTATATAAAGATCATTCTTTAAGCATTGTATATATCATCATCACATGTGTATTGAGAAGATAAACAAGGTTACTTGAACAACTAATCTCACTTAAGCAAACAATCTCGCCTCCTTCAGTTTATCCTGTCATATATCAAGATTTGTATCTGTACCAGACAAAATACACTAGGCCCAATAACTTAATGATCCAGCTATTGGCCCAAACAATTCAAATAAATAACTTGGCGGGAAAGATAAGGCGAGGGCGAGACCAAGAGATTGAGGGCGACGCCTTCAGGTTAAGACCTCATCGCCCAACAGCGGATAACCACCCACTACCACCATGTAAACGCGGAGGAGAAGAGAAACCGCCCATAACCACCCTTAAGATATGGTGGACACGGCGAAAAACCACCCACGACCTCCATTAGAGAGGAGTGGGGTGGTTTTAGATATTTTCCGATTATATTCTTCCCCTATAAATAGAGGAGAAAAACTCATTGTAAAAGGTTCAACTTTTTGGTAAATAAAGATCCTAAGTATCATTATTATGCATTAATATACTTGGACCACCCCCCTACTATTTTTACCAGAACAATATCTTATAAGCAATTCTTATCTTGCTTGAGTGGGGTTCATTTTGAAACTTTCATTCGATGACAACAAACAAAATCCACTACAATAATTCTACAATTTACTGACATATTCAAATAACACTTATTGAGGGCTTAAGTCCTCAATAGGTTACTGACGGCTTAAACCCTCAATAATTGAGGAAAAAACCCTCAATACATTAAAAAAAAATTCTAGACAAAAGATATATAATTTAGTGATGCCTAAGCCGCCAATAGTTTAGTGGCAGCCTAAGCCGCCTATAAATATGCCATCTGCTTTAGAAACTGACGGCTTTAGCCGTAGCAAATTGTTATTAAAATTTAAGATGAATATGAATATATTTAACTACTTATATAGGGTTTTTGACCTTTAATAAATCATATTTTTATTATAGTGATTACTTCCATTTCACGTATCTTTCTTTATCTCAAAATCTCTCTATGAGTTTCCAATCCCCACATGACTCTTTCTTCTCCACCATTCTCTATTCTTTACCCAAATTTTTTTCTACCATTATACTCTCCATTCTTCTCCACAAAAAGAATATTATTTGCAAATCAAACACCACACAAAGGCTTTATCTCTCACTCCCCTCCATTCTCTTTCCGCCAGAAAATAAGCTACATGGATGCCTGCAGCTTAGATTTTCTGATGGTCGTGAATACAAAACCGCCAACGAGATATGGAAGGAACAAATCGGTGATGTAACAGTCCAGACGAAGTTATGTACTCTCCGCGACTAGAAATCGATGTTATTGTCCAATCTATGTACATTTATTGATTGTTCAGACTATGACCAATGATCCCCAACTTCCCGTCTAATGGGACAAAAGATGGCGAAAAGGAAAAACAAAGGGAAATCCGTTGCAACTCCTTTTGATGTTGATTTAACTATCAAGGAATTTGCTCTAACGGAAAGAATTGTTCTCATGTGCAAGGGTGACTGATGTAAGGGAAAAAGAGGCCAATGCTAGGGAGTTGGAGACGAAAGCAAAGGTGAGAGAGGATGTGAATTAATTTGGTGAATATAAAAAACAAATATGTGGATGTGAATTAATGTGGTCAATTAATGTGTTGAACATGATTTTTTTTTTTTGGTACATATGTGTTGAACGTGAATTAATATAGGTGAACGTGAATAATGTGGTGAATCAATATGCTGTTATCATTTTATAAAACAATCATATTGGTGTGTCCAACGTATATATAACAGTCACATTGGTAAAATCATATATAAATATGAAATAATGTTTCAAACTCATATCATTTTGTGCACATTTTTTTAAATCAAAGCAAAACTTTGTTGGTTTTATATTCAATGCATCCTCTCAACCTAATTATCAAGCGCATATATAATTTTTTTGCAAACTCAACCACCACACCTTCCTAGTGACACTTCTCAAAATACCCAATTTTATTTTTATCAACCGTAACCAACAAATTTCAATACGTGGTTTAGGCCTCCAATGGGTTATAATGGTGGTGTCGAGTCATGTAATGATATATTACAATTCTCCACTGAAGTTGGTCTAGAAAATATTAAGCTCGATAAAGAACAACATTCTACTAAAAAAATCTCGTGCAGATTTTTCAATAGACGAAGACATACTTCTACTTCAAACATGACTTAACATATCGAATGCAGTGAATTATTACTCTTGTCCTGACAACACACATTTGTTTAAGCTAAAACACGGTGCCACATGCACCAATGTTTATGCTTTAAGTTTTCTTCGTGATTGATCTTCTAACTCTAAACATTTTTTTAGTAGAAGAAAAAATAAAATAAAATAAAAACACGAAAAACGATATATACATTTAAACTAACATTCTATTTCTCTTTTTTTTTTCTCTCCACGCACGACATGTGCAAAGTACAAAATGACATGTACAAATGCACAACAAAGTACATTTTTATGATACAAAAATGCACAGTTAAATTTATAGCATCATAATTAAAAAACTTTAAAGTTATATGATTTATTTTTGTCATATTTATATTTAATAGTAATTATCATTTGTTTTTGACATATAGTACTGTATATATTTACAAGTCACAACTCACAACAGCACAATATTTAGAAATTACAGCAAAAAAAAACATGGAAAATAATTTCTCACAACAAAACCCATAGAAAAATAAAAATGCTAGAATCGTTCCATAAAAAATAAAATAAAATGCTAGAATAAAAAAATAAAAAATGCAGAAGCTCAACGGTGCCTCTTCTCACTATCAGATAGAAGTTGGAGTCACACCGGTATCAACGCAGCCGGAGACAGAGTTCGTCGTCGCCGGCAACCAAAAACAGTAAGAATCTCCGTCCAATTTTTTTCTCCTTTCGGCATTTTCCTTCCCCTATCCCGTCGCGGCCCTTAACCGCCCACGAGGATACGATTTCAACGCCATAACCGCCCTTGCAAAACCAAACGCTCCATAGAATTGCGTCGTAGCAAAACCCTACTCGGCACTGGGATTCCGTGCTAGAAAAGCGCGATTAGCAACATAGAATGTGGTAGAAGTTAACCTTGATCATTAGGTTTTAACTTATTATTAGAAATTTAGAACTTCAACTCATATATGATCAATATTCAATAGATAACTTTCAATTTCGATATTTTATACTCCTGCAGACTTCATTATCAACAAATATTTCATTTTCGGATTCATTGAATAACTGATGAATTTGGTCTTTAATATAGACTAGATACATTACATCGATTATTCCATGAGAAAAAAAAGTAAATATTTGCTTATAAGTAAGACGGGAGGAGGAATTATATAATTGTGTAATCATTTACCTCTTTCACTTGTGTAAATAAAATCAATCCTCTTATTAGCCAAAACATTGGACTCAGTGGTTCATGAGTTCCCCTAGGACGAATCGTTCAGGAGAACCCGAGTTTAATTCCTGGTGGTAACAATTCTTGGCCAGACTTTACTTATCTCGCGGTTGAACTCTGGATTACCGGGGCCCTCTTCCCTTGGAAACTAGAGGGTTAACACAAAAACAAATAAAAAAAAAAATAACCCTCTTATTTGATGTATAATATAATATCTCTTTGCACTCATTAATATATTTGTTCCTTACCTTTTTTTGCAGTTTAGGTTTTGAGTAGTTAGGGTTAGGGTTTGGGGTGAACTGAAAACATGGCGTCTTCGGATGATGAAGTTGATACGCAACCAATTTTTGTATCAAATTATCATTTCGTAGATGATAAAGATGCACCGGTGTCTTTTTCTATTTTGCCAATTCAATGGAGTGAGTCTGAGAGTCTCGAAGGGAAGAAAGAGAAGGTTTTCCTTCACGGTAACGCGGATAATGGGTTGCAGAAAGTTTTCATTCAAGTCAAAGCATGGAGGTTTGATCTTTCCAATGTGAAGCCGGAGATATCGGTGTTATCTAAGGATGGGAGATGGATTAAACTTCAAAAGCCAAGGAAGAGTTATGAAGATATCATAAGGACTGTTTTGATTACTGTTTACTTCATGCATTATGTGAAGAAGAATCCTGAAACATCGGCAAAATCTGTGTGGGATAGCTTGAGTAATAAGGATTTTAGGTAATTTTCATAGTTTTGGATTTCTTTCGCTCTTGATAACTGTGGAAGTAGTACATATCAGGACAATTTTAAAATAATTTTTTTGCGTGTGCAGCTATTATGAAGTTAAGCCTTCGCAAAATGATTTGTTAAACCATATGGCTTTAATGGGTGAAGCTGCCACAAGGGATGCTGTCTTAGCAAAGTCCAAGGTAAACCCTTTGATCATTCTCTTTCTCTCCTTTGAAGCATCATTTTGGGCGTCATTGATCCAAAAAATGGTTTGAAAATATAGTTGTAAATTTTTGTATTATGTTAAATTACTTTTTTGGGATTGAAACTTATGTGTTGCATTTGACATTATTTAGTTGTATGATAGCTGATGTAAGGCTAAGAGGATTTAATTAAACATGTCCGCAAATTGTCGATGTTTTTTGTTTAGGCAAGCAGTACTATGCTTAATCACACCTTTTGATGAGTTCCTGTAAATGGTTTAGGAGTCGGTAAAGTAGGATCACATTTTTGAACTGGATTTTAAATATTGTGGCATTTATGAAGGGACTCTATAAAATATTAAGGTTTTTAATTTGTGGAATTCGTAATTACAAATATCAAATAGTATGTTTTGGTTAAACTTGTTTGTTTCCTTGACTTTTGTTGGTATTTACTAGTATGTTTTGTGTAAGTCATGCAACTTTTTATTGCTAATGATGCATATTTCATCAATTTTGAGTATTGTTTAATTTATCAGCATCTGTGTTTATAGTATTAGTTAGTTAATCTGCATAAAATGTTTTCGAATATCAGTCATACCTCTACCCTATACAACTATAGTGTTTTCCAAGTCGGCAGCTACACACTGCTTTTGGGGATGGACAACTATTGACTTTAGGATGATTACGAGTTATACAATAATTTTATGTATGCAAATGTAACTTCTTAAATACTTCAATTGTACTTTGCATGATCTCTATCCCCAGTTTTTAGAAAATTGTCATGTCCATTCTCATATCATAAGTATATTTGGTTATGATAAGATCCCTCAATCATAACTATGTTATATAGCCTATAGCCTATATTAGAATGGCTTCTATTAATTTCATTTATATTAAATGGGGTTTATATGATTTCATTTGAATTAATTGACGTCTGTGTAAGATTTCTTGGTCAAGAAAAATCTGAAGTTCATGAAGTGGTTTTCTTTTCTGTTATGAACCTTTAAATGGGATCGATTCACAAGCCTAGTCGCAGTAGAATATTTCTTCCGACCTATGGTGAAAGCAAGAAGTACTAACAAAACAGTAAGATATAATGTTTGAATTCATGAGCATGATGAAATATATAAATCACTCACAAGTATGGTAGAATGTAATATCCTGAATAATTAATTAATAAGTTATTGTAATTTGCTCTATTAATCTTAATTAGTAATTAAGATAGAATCTTTTAGTGAAAGACATTAATGGCACAAGAGTAATAAAGTGGAAGTTCAAGGGGACTTGAGAATATAAGAACAAGTACATAGGTCCATTTTAAAAAAAATAAATAAATAAAGAAATAAAATATAAGCTTTTAAAAACACTCCCTTTTGTCTCTCTCTCTCTCTCTCTCTCTCTCTCTCTCTCTCTCTCTCTCTCTCTCTCTACTGAAGTTCTACTCATTTTTGCTTTCTTCCATTCCCATAGAAATAAGATTTTTCATGTGCAAGATTCATGAAGGTTATTTTTCTTGCATCTAATTAGACCTATAAATTCAAGTTAATAAAGAAGAAGAGGGTTAATAAAGGTTAGAAAAGTAAGTACTCAAATTTGAAATGTTAGGGGCTAGAATTTTGTTCATCTCAATCCATGAGTTAAACAGTGTTCCGCATATATTAGAAGTTTGGGGCTGATATGAAATTGTTAGTTATACAATTAAAATGTTAGAAAAAATCAATTCTTGAAAAGCTAGTTGAGAAGTTGCTGCTATAAATTAGAATTTGAACTCTACCATTGCAATTCATGTGCCAAATAGAATCCTGTATATGTTTAAAAATGGAGCTGCTATGTATTAGCTTGAACATACTTGAACACTTGAACAAGATGTTCTTAGTTTTGTGCAGGATTTTGGAGGTTTAGTCCCTTGGTCTTGAAATCTGAGACACTTTGGGAATAATTGGAATGGCTAGAAGAAATTTAATCATTTTCCTTGATTAGATTTAGAACCTTAAAGGGATGAAATACTAATTGATTATTTATGTAATTGAGGTTGAATATTGATCATAGTTAATAATCAAATTGATCAAGTAGTTAATAGTATTGCTCAGATCAGATTAATTATATCCCTTATTGAACATTAATTCCCTTAGCTTGAGAATTTAAAGGATAAATTAGTGTATAGGTTATAGCTAGTGTAGTAGGCTTGCATAGGCCGGATATATGATGAGTTAGTGTTAGCCTGTGTGCCGGTCATGATCTGAGATTGGCTCGTGACAACTCGTCCTTGACAGAGCCCCTTCTAGACTAACATAGATTTTCCTAAATATGATTTTTTGCATGTTTATTCCAATACTAGTCTGCCTTTTGAAGGCTACAGATAATGAATAGACCCTAATCAAACTACTAATGATAATGATTCTGTATGCAGAATCTTATCATTATCATGATAAATAAATTAAAATTAAAAGTGATAAGGATTCTGTTATGCATAGTCTTATGATAAGGATTCTGTTATGCAAAATCTTAACCAGAAAATCCTAATTCCCAAAAATTTAATAAAGTAATCCTAATCAATAATTCAAAATATAAGCAGATGTCTTCTTTCTTTGGAGCTACATACCATATCATTTTTGTTTGACATTCAGCTAGGTGAGATGTGTGATCTCAAATACTGATATATAATGGTGGTTTATTCATCACTCTGTTTATGTTAAAATTCTATCCTTGTTTTCCGTGTGTGTCTGTCTACTTTATGCTCATTTAATTTCACTTTAGTTTTGCTAGACTTAGGCCCCGTTTGGCCCGGCTTATTTTTTACTTTTATATTTGGCTTAAATGAAATAGAGAAGTATAAAATTATATTTGACAATATTTATCCTTAAAAGTATTAAAGAAATAAAGTAAAGAAGTAAAAAATAAAGAAAAGTGAAGTCAAACACAATTTTTTTCCTTCTTTACTATTTTTAAGGAGACGAAAAAAAGGAGAAAATAAGCCGGGCCAAACGGGGCCTTACTCTTTTTTTTTGTTATAAGGAGTTAATTATCCATTGACTTGAACTGTTGCTGTCTAATAAAATTGAAGGGTTGATTTCTTTTTACAATTTTTCATTTTTTTTATTTAAAAACAACCATTTCATTTATTTTCTCTTCGTCTTCTTCACAGTTGTATCTTACTTTATGACAATTAATTTATTTATTTTAACAGCTTTTGCTCACGGTTCTGGAAGATAAAGATAGGATGAGGATTAAGAAAATGCCTGATGAGGTTTGTCAGATATTTAGTTTTCCTTGAAGAATATTTTTCTCTGATATATATATATATATATATATATATATATGGTTTGTGATATTTTTGAAAATGTAATTCATTGATTCCAGGAAGTTAAAGAGCTAGCACGACCTGGATTTATAGTTGATGATATTGACAATGATGCAATTGATGAAACTGTTGCTGAGGAAGAGTCAGATGAAGAGGATGAGTTATTTGATTCTGTTTGTTCGTTTTGTGACAATGGTGGTGAACTTTTGTGGTATGATTATTTTTTTTTGTGCGGGTTAATTTAATTTAATTCAAGTTGCTCTCTCTCTCTCTCTCTCTCTCTCTCTCTCTCTCTCTCTCTCTCACATTTATGTGAGAGTGCATAATTTCTCAAGAGTATTGGACACATTATTGCTTATCTTTATAAAATATGTTATAAAATGATAAATGCAGTTGTGATGGAAAGTGCATGAGGTCATTTCATGCTAATGAGGAGGACGGTGAAGAATCTTCTTGTGCCTCTCTTGGATTTAGCCGGAAGGAAGTTGAGGTAAGTTAATTTATTTTCTCTTTACATTTCTTTTATTTTTCTTCTTTCATTTATTTTACATTGTATAATAATTATGTAAAAATTTGATTGCTATTTATCTTTTGCAGGAGATCCAAAATTTCTATTGTAAGAATTGCAAATATAATAAACACCAGTGCTTTGCATGTGGCAAACTAGGCTGTTCGGATAAATTTGCTGGTGCTGAGGTATAAATGATACACCCATAATCAAATAAATGATACACCCTTGTACCAAAAAATTTAAAACAAATGATATACCCATAATCATTCTGAAGAAATTTGGGCCATTGCTTAATATTCAGATTATGCATCTACCTTCATTATATGTTTTGTTTCTTAGTCATTCTAGAGATCAGATTAGTTCCAAGGAGCTTGCAATAGGATGTTGATTTCCCATCTATAGAATATCCAACCCTATCTATATTTGAGTAACCTTCTATTTTGCAAAGCCCGTTATCTCCGCAAACATTTACAGGTCTTGGGCTCCCTTCAAATAACTTAGGATTTGTAACATTTCATCTCCATAAGAATACATAGATGACCTGATTGACCCTCAATTAGATTGGGAAAGAGATGTTTGAATGTGTCATAGTAAGGTAGTTGGGACGCCAGACATATGCTTTTGCACCTCACTAGTCTTACATCAAAGAAAAAGTGTCATAGTAAGGTAGTTAAGTTTACCGACTAGTTTCTTGTACCACTTGAATTCCTGGTAAATAATTTATGGGCTTTTGGTGCTTTGTCCAAAATTTGGTTCTAGGGAATCATAAGTTTTAAAATGGCAGCCGCGTGTCTTCCAATTATCACTATGTCATCAACATAAGACAACCATGAGAATACATCCTCCTTATCAATAAAAGATAGAGTGATCATGGAAACTTATCCTTTCCAAGCCCTAAATCAAGGGGTAGGTGTATGTTTAGATGGGCCAAATGTGATTTTGAATTAACCGATTTTGTTAAATTGATTTGGTTAAAATTGAGTTTGAAGTTAAGTGATTAATGTTTGGATATTTTTATTCCAAACACAAGTTTCATGTAAAATCAGTATAAATGTTTTAAACTTAACACTTAAGTTACTTATTATCGCATCTAGTCAATCTGAGATTTCGAGATAACAAGTTCTGATTCAAAATAAATAAACATTCCAGAATTATGTTTGTTAGGAGGAAAATCACTTTTCGCACCGCCTACCTTGCATCCAAACATGGACTACTTCACTTGACCTCCCAAACAGTGCCCAAAAGGATATTTTCAGTCCATTCAAAGCTAGATGTAGTTTATATCTTATGCGTCTTGTATAGGACTAAAAGTCGCTTGGAATTTCTCCTTCAGGTCTTCAAATGCGCTTCTGCAACCTGCGGCTTCTTTTATCACCCACAATGTGTTACGAAGTTACTTCACCGGGTGGTTGAGGATGTTCCAGCGGAACTTGTCAGCAATATAGCTAAGGGGGAACCTTTCACTTGTCCTGCTCATTATTGCTGTATCTGCAAAGAAATGGAAAACAAGAAGGAGCACGAGTTACACTTTGCTGTTTGTAGGCGTTGTCCCAAGTCATATCATCGCAAATGTTTGCCAAGGTTATTTTACCCTTTTTGTCCGTGTTTCTAGCATTCATATAATGATGCTATTTGATAGTGTCTGGAGGCCTGATTCTCAAGTTGCTTTTATCAGAAAGATTGCTTTTGAAGACATAGAGGAAGAAGGGATTGTGGCCAGGGCTTGGGAAGGTCTTTTGCCAAACAATCGCATTCTTATTTATTGCCTGTAAGTGTTATAGTATGCAGCCCTTTTTGTTTTCCACATTTTACCTTCTTAACATCTAGTAACATCTTTTTCCATTCCTTAAAACAGAAAGCATGAGATAGATTCCGAACTTGGAACTCCTATAAGAGATCATATAAAATTTCCCATTGTTAAAGTGAAGACAAAGCCTGCAACCAAAGAAGTTATAAACAAGAACAATGCTAAGTTAGACGATTTACCTGTCAAAACACCTAGTGCTAAATTACCTAAACTGTCTGGTAAAATGTCCTCTGGGAAAGTTGGTATTGAGAATCCTGAAAAGATTTCTGGATCAAATATCCCTAGAAAGAAAGCAAATGAAGCATCTAGGAGGTATTCGAATGAAACTAAGAGGCCAACTTTAAAGGAAACCGAAAGGTCTGACTATGAGGGAAACCAGCCCTCACTGGGTGCAAAACTTTATTCTTTCTACCAGAAGGGTTCCAAGCAGATTAGTTCTGACAATCATGATAATGTATCTGATAACACTCTGTCTATTAAGCGTACTAAAAAGCTGAGCAGTGCACCACCCCAATTAGATGCAGATTCAGAGAGGAGGTGAATCTTTCTTATCTGACTTGCTTATTTTTGTGCTGTTACTGTTTGTTGGTTCTTTAACTTTGGTATTTTTCAAGTGGTTGGAGTTGCGCTATAATGAAATTATATTGGATTCTTGTGTGAAACTCAAAAGCTGTCCTTATATTATTGTATTACTCTTAAGATACTTTCATCTGATGTAGATTGTTGGCTTTGTTTAAACAAGCTTCATCATCAATTACTATGGAGAAAGTCATAAAAGAACATCAATTTGCTTCTACTCACACTCACTCACTGAAAAATGTTGTGGAGAAGACTATTACAGTGGGAAAGTTGGAAGGTTCAGTTGAGGTGCATATTTTCCTACATTTATTACTCGGTAGTCTGTAGTGTTATATTGTTTGTGGAATTTGATTTATGTTCTTGTGTTCTGTCTTGTGTATATATAGGCTGTTCGAACGGCTTTAAGGATGCTGGATGAAGGACATAGCATTCGGGATGCAGAAGCTGTTTGTGGTCCCGATGTTATGAACCGGATATTCAAGTGGAGGGTACTTTACTATTTTTAAAAAATTCATATAGGGATTTTGGTTATAAGTGTCGAATATTCAGATCTTGTTAGTGTGTCTTACACCATGATTTTCTTCCTTAGCCAGAGTTATCAATCCTAGATAGAACTGCTATAGCAGGATCGCTTCTATACTAAATACTATAGACACCAGTTAGACAGTTTATACTATAGATATATAAATGCCCAAAGGCAAAAAAAAAAAAAAAAAGAAGCAAAAGTGAAGATACAGACTTAACTCTTAGGGTTAACAAATGTCAACAACTAAAAAAGTCATGAAACATAAAGGGAAATAAGGGTGAGCAGAGCACTGAACAGAGCAATGAGTGTGCCAGAAGATGCAGTTTCTGGCTTGATAATGCTGGCCTTGACCAGAAATACCTGCAACTCCACAAGCAGTGGGTCAGAGGGGTTTGTGCTGAACCAGAGGAGAGAGTAGTGGTTTGGTGGGCAATGGGTATTTAATAAATGGCTGAACAAAGGTTTCAAATATTGTATGGTATTATTCTGGTGGGAAAAGGGGGGAAACAATTACAATAGTCCCAAATATGGTCAGAATCAGAAAACACTGTATCCGTGGGGTTGAGTTTCTGTGAATGTCCTTGAAAATAGGCCCGATCCAGTATGCATATATTCTCATGTTTTATTACAAATCTAATATCGATCTCCTAATTCCTTTCCTTTCTTTCACTCATACACAATAATGCAAATTTAAACTTCAGGAAATAATTCAATTCGGTTACGATAACTTTATTGAGTGAATTACTGCAGGACAAGTTGAAAGTATATCTTGCACCTGTTCTATATGGTAATCGCTACACATCATATGGTCGCCATTTTACACAACTGGAAAAGCTGGAAGGGGTATTTAATTCTCACATTATAATTTTATTTATGTTGTTTTTGTCAGATTTCTGTATTCTTGATATCTTCTTTTCCTTATTGTAACTGTTTACTTCTTTCTATATCATTGGGTATTGCTGTGATGAGAAGATACAAAGGCTAGCTTTAGTGTTCTCCATTTTCGTTGAAGAGTATTATTAATCCAGGATAGCTCTTGAATATGTACTGTAGATTTCTAGGCGAGGCACGTGTCATGAATAAGTAAGACATAGTTAAAGATGCTGTGGTAAAGGAAAACATATTAACAGTAATTATGATGCTTTTGGCTTTTGTCATCCGTTTTAGATTTGTTGGATTTAAACTGTAGGTGTTAGCATTACTATCTTGCAAACTCGATTTTATGAGGCAGTGTAATTTTAATTGTTAGATCGGGATTGGTACAGATCCAGCTTTAGACATGGTTTTGTGTTAAAGAATCAGTTAAGAACCAAAGTTATGATTTTCGACACATATGGACAAACTTATGCTTTACATGTAGAGGTTTATTGAGCTTATCCATGACCTCTCTACAATTTTCTAATGATTGAAAAAGCTTGGGAAATGATATTACCCGACCTTAATAAGTTAATAGGTTAAAATCAGGTTATTTGTCTAATGCCTTAAGTTTAAAATGGTTTGTATGATATGCTATCTGGTGTAAGGTTTTTCTAAGGTGTTTAAATTTCAATAAACATGTGTTCATAGCATATGTATCTTTTAAACTTTATTATATATTTGAATAAAAAATAGGGGCATAATAACAGTTTACAATGCAGCTTCCTGGAGTCTGTTATTAATTTGGAGGGTTATTCGAAGAGTGATTGTGCTCATCAAACCTGATGACCAACTTTTTGTTGTATTGGAATAATGATTATTGTTTTGTCTGGGCTGTCTCATTATATCCATCAATTGCTGCTTAAAAATTGGTTTTGACATTTGCAGATTGTGGATAAACTCCATTGGTATGTTCAGAATGGTGATACGGTAAATACTGATTTTTTAGTCTTTACATTTTTTCTGTCATCGAGAAATAAATGTTCCAGGTCCTTATGTGTTTTCTTTCTCAGCCATTTCTGCACAACAATCATTCAGTTATTCCTTATGAAATTATGATATACTATTACTGTGTGGTGGATCACCATCCTGAACATTGTTAATCTACTTCTAAATTTGAATGTTGATTACTTGACTGGTGATATTTACTCATGGTCAGATTGTGGACTTCTGCTGTGGTGCTAATGATTTTAGCACGCTCATGAAGAAAAAGCTTGAAGAGACTGGGAAGATATGCTCGTACAAAAACTTTGATTTACTTCCAACAAAGGTGAAAACACTTTTACAGTCTGTTTTCACTCTGATATTTGTAATTCAGTTTTTTTGCTCATTACCACTTTAACTTGTGAATATTAATTTTCAACAGATTAATCTGCTTTTGAATGATGAAATTGTAACTGTGTCATGTGTTGTTGCTTACATCTTTGACAAGTTGGGATAGGTTTTTGATAGGGTTTCTGTGTTTCTCTTTATCAGTAATTTGATGTATTTTTGGTTGCTTCCCTTTTGTATTAGTATACCAATAAATAATATTTTAGTTAATGATTTGGTAACATATAACTATGGTGCTTATGTGTCTGTTTATATAGCATATATGCTTTTGATTTGGTAATGATGAGTGTATGATTTCCTTGCTTTTCGTTTATTAAAGTATTTATTTTGCTCCTCTATCTACATTGGTAATGATTAGGGGTGTTTAAAAGAACCAAATACCCTTGATTAACCCAATAACCAGACTGCTCCATTTTTAAAAGCCCTAGCTGTTTTTGAAGAAAAACTGAACTGGACCCGTTTAGGGACAGTTTTCTAATTAGGTTTAGTAACTGGTTCACTTGTGATAACAACACCATTCTTCCTTTCTCCTTCAGTGAAGCAGCGCCACGTAGAGTGAAGTTGATATCCCCTAGCTCTTATTTTCTCTCACATCTCAATCTCCACTGCCTCTGAAGCAGAATTCCCAGCTCACCCTTTTGTATTAGTATACCAATAAATAATATTTTAGTTAATGATTTGGTAACATATAACTATGGTGCTTATGTGTCTGTTTATATAGCATATATGCTTTTGATTTGGTAATGATGAGTGTATGATTTCCTTGCTTTTCGTTTATTAAAGTATTTATTTTGCTCCTCTATCTACATTGGTAATGATTAGGGGTGTTTAAAAGAACCAAATACCCTTGACTAACCCAATAACCAGACTGCTCCATTTTTAAAAGCCCTAGCTGTTTTTGAAGAAAAACTGAACTGGACCCGTTTAGGGACAGTTTTCTAATTAGGTTTAGTAACTGGTTCACTTGTGATAACAACACCATTCTTCCTTTCTCCTTCAGTGAAGCAGCGCCACGTAGAGTGAAGTTGATATCCCCTAGCTCTTATTTTCTCTCACATCTCAATCTCCACCGCCTCTGAAGCAGAATTCCCAGCTCACCCTTTTGTATTAGTATACCAATAAATAATATTTTAGTTAATGATTTGGTAACATATAACTATGGTGCTTATGTGTCTGTTTATATAGCATATATGCTTTTGATTTGGTAATGATGAGTGTATGATTTCCTTGCTTTTCGTTTATTAAAGTATTTATTTTGCTCCTCTATCTACATTGGTAATGATTAGGGGTGTTTAAAAGAACCAAATACCCTTGACTAACCCAATAACCAGACTACTCCATTTTTAAAAGCCCTAGCTGTTTTTGAAGAAAAACTGAACTGGACCCGTTTAGGGACAGTTTTCTAATTAGGTTTAGTAACTGGTTCACTTGTGATAACAACACCATTCTTCCTTTCTCCTTCAGTGAAGCAGCGCCACGTAGAGTGAAGTTGATATCCCCTAGCTCTTATTTTCTCTCACATCTCAATCTCCACCGCCTCTGAAGCAGAATTCCCAGCTCACCCTTTTGTATTAGTATACCAATAAATAATATTTTAGTTAATGATTTGGTAACATATAACTATGGTGCTTATGTGTCTGTTTATATAGCATATATGCTTTTGATTTGGTAATGATGAGTGTATGATTTCCTTGCTTTTCGTTTATTAAAGTATTTATTTTGCTCCTCTATCTACATTGGTAATGATTAGGGGTGTTTAAAAGAACCAAATACCCTTGACTAACCCAATAACCAGACTACTCCATTTTTAAAAGCCCTAGCTGTTTTTGAAGAAAAACTGAACTGGACCCGTTTAGGGACAGTTTTCTAATTAGGTTTAGTAACTGGTTCACTTGTGATAACAACACCATTCTTCCTTTCTCCTTCAGTGAAGCAGCGCCACGTAGAGTGAAGTTGATATCCCCTAGCTCTTATTTTCTCTCACATCTCAATCTCCACCACCTCTGAAGCAGAATTCCCAGCTCACCCCCCCCCCCCCCCCCCGCTATTTTAAATAAAGTGAAACTAGTACTACCGGCTTCTCATGCTTCTTTCGGTTACTCCCAGGTTGCCAATTTGAAATTAAAACTCTTCGTCACCCACGTGCATGCTAGAAACTAAGTGCAATTTCTTTAAGCTGTGTGTTTCATAGACAAGAAACTCGTAGGCTGCGTGGTTAATTAAAGTTAATGGTGGAGCAAGCAACTGGTTTTGAACCAGGTCCGAATTTGTTTGGTACCTGTTCACACTCCCAAACCGGCTTTTGTGAAAAATGGTCTGGTTTATCAAACTAAAACCATAAAGTGGGTTGGTTCACATGCTTCAATTAGCCATGCACACTTCTAAATTAATGTTGTTGATGATCATCTTATCAAGTGTCCAGGTGAAGAATGACTTATTGCATATAAATTTGGTTAGATAGTCATCGTCTAGGAAGAATTTGTTGTACTAGATTTGTCCAGCAACATCATGTTAACATTCCTTCTGGTTGTGGCTCTAAAATAAGCGTCCTTTTAGGGTCTGTTTGGGAGGGGAATTTTGGAGGGGGGGGCTTTTTTTTATTAAGCAAGCTATAACATGTTTCTAAAATTGAATGAAGTGTGATTGAATTGTTATATGATAATTTATTATGGTATTCTTTCAATTTCTTTAAAATCTCAGATATATATTAAAATAGAGACCTATCCCTCCAAACCCCCTCTCAAACAGACTCTATGGAATCCCTTGTCCATATTAATTTTTCAAATCTCATCAGATTTTACCATTCACAATTGGTATAAATGGTAAATGCATATGAATCATGATTGAACTCAAAGCATCTGGTTGTGTATGGGGTGGGTGTGTAATATACCTTGTAATTGCAAATGCTTTTGTGCTTTGAAATTGTTTGGGAGTTTAAATAAATGATGTTTGGTAATACTACCTCTGTCTCTAAATATAGGACTCCCTTGAATAAATTACAGGAATTACGGGAATTAAGGAAGTTGTTTGTGATATTAAATTTGTTGATAATTGGTATTGCTTTTACAAGTTCATCCTTCAAGATAGAGATTTAGTTAATGTTTTCTTTAGAGTATGTATTACAGATTGCAGAAAAAGATGTAACATAATTAGGGGTATGTTGGTAAAGAAATAATTAATGCAGTTGAAAATTAGAAAGCGGTCTTATAAAAAGGGACAAAGCAAAAACTCTATAGGGTCTTATATTTTGTGATGAAGATAGTAATGATTAGGCTGTATGATCTTCCTACCCTCCATTGTGAAGTAACATGTTTAAGAAGAATTACATTGTTTTCAGGCTTGCTTATGTTATAAGCGGAATGATTTTTATTTGACAGTTTCATCCAATTTTCACAAATGGTGAAGAGTATAGCTGATGTTAACGATTTCTTCCTACGGTTATCTTGTTATTTTTCTTTAGCTATTTAACAGGATGTTGTTTTGATTTGTTTACAGAATGATTTTAATTTTGAGATGAGAGATTGGATGACTGTCCAGCGAAAGGAGTTGCCTCCAGGGTCACAGTTGGTAAGAGTTTCAATTGCATGGCTGAGACTTAAAATGTGCATGCATATCCCAGATGGCCAATTCACACTTTTGATTTCATTATTTTTATTGGCGGCTTCTTTATCAGATCATGGGCCTCAATCCCCCCTTTGGACTTAAAGCAGCTTTGGCTAACAAGTTTATAGACAAGGCTTTAGAGTTTGAGCCTAAGCTCATGATTCTTATAGTACCACCTGAGACCCAGAGGTAGTGTCCTTTTTATTGTCCTTTTTTTTTCTTTCAAGGATGAGAAAGTTAAATGGTCTTTCCCTCCACCCAAGAATTGTCATATTTTTGTTTGCGAGAGAGAGTTCCTTTTTCTTCCTGCTTTTCACGTTTGCTTCCTTATTATATAGGCTGGATAGAAAACGGAAACCATATGATCTTGTCTGGGAGGATGAGAGGTTTCTATCAGGCAAGGTAAATACTATCAAGTTATATTTTGATTGACACCAGCTCTTTTGTGTACTGACTGCTGTCTTTATTTTTTATTTTTTTCTTGTTCCTGTCTCTGTTTGTCCCCAGTCGTTTTATCTACCTGGATCAGTTGATGCTAATGACAAGCAAATGGAGCAATGGAATGTAAAGCCACCCCCGCTCTACCTTTGGAGCCGTCCAGACTGGGCTGATAAGCATAAACGCATAGCCCAGGAGCATGGTCACCTGAGACAGCATGACCTATCAAGGATGGAAAGCTTCGATAAGGATAAATCTTCTGCCAGTCATACTATGGATGATGATTATGTTGATGATACCATGCTGGATCGTATGCTGGATCATGATTTCTTGAAGTCAACTAATGATGAAGATTGCTCATTTATGGTAGGACATATGGAAGGCCTGTCCCATAGAAATGTTGATGGACAGGAGTATTTGGTGACCAAGGCTGACAACACTTCATGGAAAAGGAAACAAATAGATGATGGGAGAGAACCAGCTGTGACCTCACAAGCTAAAAGACAAAATATAAATGAAATGCATGAGGGAGTACTGGACCATGGTATCCCAAATTCAGCAGATTTAGAAGGATATCAGTCCGAATCAGATATGGCAATTTCAGATAACGAGGCTGGTGATAATGGTTATACACCTCTGGAGCCACACTCTTCCGTTGGTGATGATGGCTATAGGCATCTTGAACCTGTCTCTTCCTCCCGGATGGAGTTTGGAGAAGCCTATGATGTGACCCAAAATTGGCCAAATGTTGCTGATCCCCTTCCTGATTATGGGTTGGCAGATTTACAATATCACAATAGCAGGCATCTGGGAGACGACAAAAGTAGCCTTGGATATAGACCTCATCTCAGGGAGGATGATAGTCCAATTCACCCTCCTGGAGATCCGAATCCTGATCCTATGAGTAGTAGTTATCTATCTGGTCATGGTCCTGCTTATAACCAAATGGGGTCTACTTATTCTGTACTTGGTTCTGGATCTGAATTGCCTTACATGATGAATACACCAGCTATGCAGACGAATACACCAGCTATGCAACGATATGCACCTCGTCTCGATGAATTAAACCCTGTCAGGACCAATTCTTTGGAACCTGAACGTCCTATAATTGGTAGAAGTACCACTGCTGAACTTAGTACCCCCCAACCTGGATCTGGAAATGTGCCGCCTAGTTTTCCAGGTGGTCCTTCCCATTTGTATTCACGCCAGAACTCATCAAGTTGGTTTAGTGGTTAACTTGAATGTCCATTTTTTAGGCGTTCTCCTTTGTTTTGGATAAAGATGTTATATTATGTACATATGATAGTATGATACTAGGAATCTAGGATGGATGTGTTTTACATGGGATATTTGATTGTGTCCCTCTTACATCCTTTGTAGATTCTAGGTTTTGCATGATACTGTTCCATTTACCTCCTTCATGAAGAGCATGTTTTTGCTGGGGTGTTCATGTCCCCCCTTTGGTTAGTGACCCAATGTAATCGGATAATGACCTGTATGTGATTCTAGCTGACAGATCTGGTGTACCATAGATTGTTTTTAACTATTTTGTTGGTGTGGATCATTAACATAAAATTGAGGCAAGTATTATGGGATCATCTTGATACATGGTTTATCGTGGATTGGTACTTAAACAAGAGAAAACAAATATGAGATTAGTTTTGATGCACAGTTATTTGTTTTATTTTATTTTTGTCAAACTGAAACAAACTAAGGTTACTAAAATGTTGCAATTAGGGGATAATAAATTTCTATTTCCAACGTTGCAACATATATTAAGAACGAACATGCCAAAAATTGATCCTGTTGAATTAAAATTTCATATTGGACCATTTCACTTTCACGTGATTCTACCCCATGAAATTTGTGATTTTCTTTTTTTCATTAATATTGAATTGTTTTTGACTAGGTCCTATTTATTTAATGCACTAGGAAAGTGATGACATTTTTTTTCTTCTCTTAAAACAATTTAGGGCATAAAAAATACATAATTAGTTCTGTTAAAATAAATAAATTAACTTTTGTAAAGAGGAAGAGAAGAGTTACTTTTGTTATATAAATCGTTTAAGATTTTAATACATAAATTTTCTTTGTAATCCAAATGTATCATCCATGGAACGCACATTTGTAGAGACTAATATTTTGAGATAGCTAAAATTTATTTAAGGGGTATCTCTTTCAATAAATGGTTAAGAGGCTCAAATATCTACTACTTGTGTCACATTATGTTAGTGATTTTAATAGATAAATTTACAAATGCAATTAAAATCATTGATTTTAGAAAGAAAAAAAAGTTATATACTCTTTTAAACTATCTTTTATTCTCTCGATAATTATAATAATTGAAAAATAGATATTCGTATTAATAATGATTAGTTGTAATAGAAAAGAAAATAATTTTTATTTTGAATAAAGAAAATTAATTCTTTATTGAAATTCTAAAATGGCAAAAAATTACAATTTATTTTCCTTCTAAAATAAGAACTTATAAATCGGACAAGGGGTATGTACCATCCTAACCCGATTATTTGACAATTATTTTTTTACAACTTTGACATTTTATCTTGAAAGTGACATTATTTGTTTTTCATTTCCACCTAATTTTTTCTAGTTGCTGCTGAGTTAAAAGCGGGCCTAGTACATCTGTACTGAATGATCTCACTGGACAGGAACCCTACAAGATTCAATTCAATATTACATTACATAAAATCTCAACTCTCTTCATACACTCCATTTGTATAGACCCTTTGGATCTCTCTTTTCTCACACTACACATAACTAGAACCAATAATATGGAAGGTGAAATTGAAACATTCATCAAGATATGGATTACATCCATAACATGTCTATGTTATTGTTATTACATATCTTCCAAAATCCCCAAAGGTATCTTAAGGCTTATATCTATCCTCCCAATTCTCTACCTCTTTCTCATCCTTCCTTTAAACCTCTATTCCTTCCACCTTGGTGGCCCTACAATATTCTTTCTTGTTTGGCTTTCAACTTTTAAACTCATCCTTTTTTCCTTCAATCAACCTCCTCTTTTCCCTCTCCCAAACAACATCTTCCATTTCATTGCCATAGCCTCACTTCCCATCAACCCCCAAAAACCAAATCCAACAATCTTTTTTTCATCTAAAAAACCAAATTTGCCCCTAACTTGTTTTAAAGTAGTTATATTGGGTGTGATCATATGTTGCTACGACTATAGCGAACATATGCACCCTTATTTCGTATTGGTCCTTTATTGTTGCCACATGTACCTCGGGATAGAACTCGTGTTAGCACTTTGTGCAGCGCCGGTTCGAACCATGTTTGGTTTTGAAATCGAACCACAATTCAATGAACCGTACTTATCTACTTCGCTTCAAGATTTTTGGGGTCGTAGGTGGAACCTCATGGTAACCCGTGCGCTACGCCTTACTGTATACAATCCAATTCGCCATGTCATTAACTCTAATGTTGGTTCCACGTGGGCCAATTATATTGCCACATTGGCAACATTTGTTGTGTCCGGTCTTATGCACGAGATTATTTATTATTACCTTTCACGTGCATCTCCCACGTGGGAAGTCACGTGGTTTTTCGTGCTACATGGTGTGTGTACTTCCGTTGAGGTTGCAGTAAAGAAGATTGTTCTCCGCCGTGGGTGGCAGTTGCATCGAGCTATATCGGGCCCGCTTACATTGGCGTTTTTGGCTGTTACCGGGAATTGGTTGTTTTTTCCTCAATTGGAGAGGAATGGTGTTGTTAGGAAGGCTATTGGAGAGTATGCAATCATGGTGGATTTTGTCAAAGATAAGTTACCATTACATTTGTTTAGTTAATTAATTTTTGCAGTGAACATCAACTATAGAAAACTTACAATTGCATAGTTTTGATGGATATAATTAATATAAATTGATTTGTTCCTGTAATTTTTTTTTATTTTCTTTGAAATCGTGGTAGTCTAAGTATTTATCTATTCTTTAGACAACGAATTTACCTAACAAAGATCACTAACACTAAGCAAAAACCATAGTAGTTGGTTTAGTATAACGAATATATGGTTCTAAAAATTCACTATGACTACAATTTTAAATTGTTGCTACAAATTGCAACAATGAGTGTATTTTTAAAATTATTTTCTGTATGGTTTATAGCATATATTAGAAAAGAAGAATGCTAGTATTTGCTATGATTTACATTGTAAATGTTAATTTTTCATATGATCTGTCTGGAAAGATGAGGGTCTGGATTCTGGGATGAATTGCAGCTTCTAAGAATCTAGTACTCTGGAGATTTTAATGTTTTGGTCTCTCAGGACTCACTGAGATTAGTTGTCACTCCTTATTCCTTATTTTAAGCATATAGAAAGGATTTATCCTTATATACAGAGTAAACAAAGTATTATTAGTGAAAATTAAAAATTACTTCTCGTTGCAATAACCGCAATATGCGTCGCAGCAATTGCATCGCAACACCTGCAACCGCAACTTTTATGTTGCTTAATTATTTTGAAATTTGTATGTGTTTGAAAAGTAATCTAACATCTTGTAGGTTAAACCGTCATATCCTATCAAAACATGTGATACATTGTCATATTATTTCATGAATTTTATTTAAATTACAATCACATCTCAAAGTTTTCTGTTATAGTTGTAATTATCCAAAGGACCAATTTCATGGTGTACATGTGAAACAAATATTTTATTATGTATAAATTTATTTTTATCATTGAATCGATAAATTTTCACTCTCACAATTGAATAATGTGAAATGCAATATCACATATTAAACTTGTATACCATAAAGCCTTGTTTTATTTGTACAAAGTCTATCTATAATTAAATGTATTTATGTTATGTACGTCATAGTCTAAGTTCTTTTTTTGCAACATCATTGTCGTGTTTGAATAATGTCTAAGTACGTATTCTATGGCTGTACAGTCTGTACTAGTACAGATCCTCGGAGTACTTTGAACAAACAATGGCTAAGTACATATTCTATGACTCTGTGTTTGACAATATCATTGTCTATGTACTTGTACAATGTGTGAAGTAACCACATTGGGAAACAAAAGAAAGGTGAGTGTCATCATACTCAAAAGCATGATGAGCACAATGTGATAATTTTTGTATAGTTTAAATGCACTAATATCCTCAACAACATAAGATCTTAACGCAAAAAATTATTAATAATTACATGACAAAATAACTAATCATTATATACAAGATTTCAAGTTTGAATTTAAATCTAACGGTTTCAACACAAAATATGTTGTACCACCCACTTATAAAAAGAGCAGGAGATATCAGAGTTTTTGGCCATAAACCACTTCCAAGAAGAGAGTTTCACCCTATCAACCAAGAAACCGACAAATGAAGTCCCCCACAACATGCCAAATTAGCAACCACCCCATATAAGCCATCCTACCAACACCCATCTAGAAATAACTCAAACACTCCTACGACCCTTGGGCAAAACAAGCTGAACCCCTAACCGAAAAACTATTATCCCACAAATATACGTCTTTAGTTGAAGTGATTCAATATTCAACATGAATGTTTCAACGTTTTTCTATCGTTATATGTAAAATATTTCTACTGAATCCG
Organism: Trifolium fragiferum; assembly: GCA_954870985.1. Classification (NCBI taxonomy): domain Eukaryota; kingdom Viridiplantae; phylum Streptophyta; class Magnoliopsida; order Fabales; family Fabaceae; genus Trifolium; species Trifolium fragiferum. The sequence continues at coordinate 10,347,774 of OX940794.1, forward strand.
TTACTCCTATCCAAATATCACTCATTGGAGACAATAGTTTACCTACATCTCGAACCTCCCCGAACTAAACAAATTCGAATCTCATTCCCTACTTATCAAGTTTTTTTGGAATGTAGACCTCCCCAACTTGTTGGGGTTGATTGTCAAGTCCCACATCGCCTAGTTTCTTAAATCAAGAAGGAGGTTAAAAATAGCTATTGGAGAAGTCCCACATCGCTTAGAATAGTGAAGCAAGAGGAAAACCAAAGCTATATAATAGGCCTAAAGTTTTTGTTTGTAATTGCACCAGTCAGTAGCACTTTAAGCTTATATCTGACTCTTAGTTTAAATATTTGCTTTGTGAGAGTGTGGTTGTATTGGGGCATTGAGGTGAGAGTGAGAGAAGTCTATGTGTTGTAAAAATTTTCACATAGTGATAATTCTCTGGTTGTCGGTTTAGACAACGGTTGTGGTTTTTTCTCCGATTTGGAGTTTCCACATTATATTCTTGTGTTGTGATTGTGTTTATTTTTCTTCTTTAGTGTTGTTATTTCCTAACAGTGGTATCAAGAGCTTCGGTTCGGTGAGATATCACATTTCTTTGTATGCTCTGTGGTTGCAGCATTGTCTGATCTTCCACATCAGAAAAAAGAAGTGTGATATTCTGAAGGTGCTAAAGAAGGGGTTTTGCTATGTCTTATTCAAGTGCTATGAAGTTTGACATAGAGAAGTTTGATGGAAGAATCAACTTTGGCTTGTGGAAAGTGCAAGTCAATGATGTGTTGATACAATCAGGTTTACACAAGGCGCTGAAAGGAAACACTTCCAAGATGGAGGCCGACAAGTGGGAGGAACTAGATTTGAGAGCTGCAAGTGCAATTCGCTTGTGTTTGTCAAAGAATGTTCTTGCGAATGTGCAGAATTTGTCATCAGCCAAGGAACTCTGGGAAAGGCTTGAAGGGTTGTATCAGGCAAAGGACATCTCAAATCGGTTGCTACTAAAGGAGCAATTCCACAATTTGCGCATGGATGAAGGTACAAAAATCTCTGATCATCTTAGTACTTTGAATAATATAGTTTCTGAGTTAGAATCTATTAAAGTTGAGATTGATGATGAGGATAAGGCGTTAAGGCTCATTTGGTCCCTTCCACCTTCTTATGTTCATCTCAAACCTGTTTTGATGTATGGGAAGGAAAAATTGAATTTTGAAGAAGTTGCAACTAAAATTATTTCTGAAGAAAGGAGGATGAAAAATGATGAAAGCACTTCATTAAATTCAATGTTGCTAACTAGAAGTGGGGCTAATGGGAAGAAGATCCATGCAAAGAATCTGCCGTGTTGGAAGTGTGGAAGATCTGGGCATTTAAAGAGAAATTGTCCAGGTGGAGAAGTATCTGAAAAAGACTCTGAGACAAGTGCTAGCAATGTCTCCCTTGTTTTGGGAGATGATGGTGATCTTATCTAGAAGATAAAGTTTGTCCTTATGGTATTTCCGCTATACCATGGGAAATGACAAGTTATTGCTAGCGGATTCAAAACAACACACGGGCATTGGTTGGCATTGATGCAAGGTGTGTGGTGAGATATGTTGATGGCTGAAGAACTTCCTGAAAGCCAACATGGGAGTTGCACCATATTCTTTCAGCAGGTTTCGACATGAAATTCTTGAAATGGTTTAGTTCCAAGTGAAGAAAATCTTGGAATGGTTTAGTTCTAAGTGGAGTATACTTTTATGGTGGAGTATGATTGTCGGTATAGACAATGGAAGCGGAAGATGGAACTCTTTCAATCAAGGTGGAGATTGTTGGGGTTGATTGTCAAGTCCCACATCGCCTAGTTTCTTAAATCAAGAAGGAGGTTAAAAATAGCTATTGGAGAAGTCCCACATCGCTTAGAATAGTGAAGCAAGAGGAAAACCAAAGCTATATAATAGGCCTAAAGTTTTTGTTTGTAATTGCACCAGTCAGTAGCACTTTAAGCTTATATCTGACTCTTAGTTTAAATATTTGCTTTGTGAGAGTGTGGTTGTATTGGGGCATTGAGGTGAGAGTGAGAGAAGTCTATGTGTTGTAAAAATTTTCACATAGTGATAATTCTCTGGTTGTCGGTTTAGACAACGGTTGTGGTTTTTTCTCCGATTTGGAGTTTCCACATTATATTCTTGTGTTGTGATTGTGTTTATTTTTCTTCTTTAGTGTTGTTATTTCCTAACAACTCTACCAATTACCGCACAAGCTTTGACCATAAATCAATCACTTTAACACCTTTCTAAAATATGGTGAAAAAGTATGAAGTGGTTTCTTGATCCAGTATGTGAAGAAACCCCTTCTTGCATTGAACTCTAGCTTCACCATCCACACTCCCTTTTAATTTCTCCCACCACACCCTCTCTCTCTCTTCTTCTCTCGCATCTCATTTTAATAAAATAAGTAAATTTCATTCACCACTCACCACACCTTCTCTAATCAAATAATTATACATATATTGCAGAATTTCAATTTCCACATATAAACATAACAAACTTGACAATGACAATAATTCCACAACATAATTATTATTATAAATATGACATAATTAACAACTTGTGTTTAATTTGTAGAAGGTATACTCAACCTGAAACAACTTTATATATATTATAGTATATGGATAGGAGTACTCTAGTACTTTCATTAATATGTATTATATTTGCCAATAAAAAAAAACTTTATTTTCTCATCACTAAAGTCCTGTAGTGATTTTTTTTTTGTTCCAACATTATTCTTCATTAGATTTGTAGAGAAAGTCCTCCAAGCTGGTCATTGGCTGCAATAATTGATGGAAAATGTAATATGTTATAATTAATGGAATATAGAAGCATTATAAAATTCAAAGATATCATTGAGTAATTTTTTTTTTCTTTCTACAAAACTTAAATAATTTGTTTTTTGACAAAATTTTAATTAATTTGTTAAGGCAACTAAATTTAATTCCTCACCAATATCATTGAGTAATTTTCTGCTTCCGGGAATACTTTTATGACCATTCCTTTTTATCCAAGGATATTTTGCATGGAAAGACCTCCAATTAACTTCAGACTCTGTATTATTAAAAATTGAGAAATTTAAGCATAATTAAAATTTGAAGATATTAAATGGGTTATCATTGTAAAAGCATAATGAACATTGCATGACTTAAAAAAAGTTACATGTTAAGAATGACTCACCATTAATTTCTAGACCATTAAGGGGCTTAGAACTTTCAGAAGCAGCTGTGTTTGGAATATAGAAATTAATAGAATATTAAAGGATAATATTATAAGCACTTGCTTGCATAATTTATTATATGTAGTTGGCTTACATGATCTTTATATTTTTCAAAACTTTATTAACAATTCAAATAAATATTATCATCCTTACCAATTTTCTGAGCCTCGGAGTTTTCTAGGTCCTTTTGATCATCCAATGCCTCTGTTAATTGTAAACGAGATATGACAAAAAGTAAATATATAGTTTATGTATCTAATAACAATTGTGATATAAATATATTTTATATGTTAATCTTTTTTTACTTTTCATAAATTTATTTATTTTTTTTTTTTTAAAAGTTGATGGTTTATAAGTACCACCAACTTATTTACAAAGAAAATACTACATTTGCTGCTGCCAAGGATCGAACCCCTGACCAACAGCCTACATCCGCTCAATCAGCAAGAGCTAAATTTCTTTTATCATTACATTATTTAACAAGAAATGTTTGGATTTGCATGACTTACGATAAAACTATATATGTTAGAATGACTCACCATTATCAAAAAGGGTAGGAGGACTTTCAGCTGCTGTATTTGGATCAAAGAGATTAATAAATGTTTTTAAAAACTATCTTATGTTGGATATGCACATTAAAATCTTACTTTTTGAAAAATATTATGTATGAATAAAACACACAACTTATTTAAAATAAAAGATTAATAGTTTTTATCCTATGTTTGAATCTTTCCTAGAACCTCAATAAAATTATAAAGGACGTTACATCTAAAAATAATGATTTACTAAAAATTACTACCATTTATTTGCATTTAAATGTTTCCTAAGATTTATTTTTACAAATTTTAATAGATTAGTAAATATGCATGGATTCAATTTTTTTTTGGTCCCGTAATGGTTAGAATTTTTTTTGAAGATGAAATAGTGGAAATATTAGATTTGAATCTCAAATGATGTATTTTACATACAATATAGAAGCAAAAATGTCTCATTTTAAAATCTAAAGTGACAATTATGAAAAAAAAATTGATGAAAAAAATTGAAAGATTAATATTATACTCTATGTCGAGTCAAACTGAAATAAATGTATCATGATTATGGAATATGTGTCATCAGTACTTATACCATGGGAAATTAGGTATTAGTATTCTTACCATATTTCTCAGCCTTCATGTATTCTTGACCTTTTTGGTTATCCAACGACTCTTCTAAATTTTCAAAAATATGTGAAAATAGTTAAAATTTATGCATCCAATTTTATATAAATATATGATTATCTTTTATATTTTAATCTCGTTTACTTTTTATTAATATCGTTTATCATAATACTATTTTTATATTTTTCCTTTATGTTTGATTGTATATATGAGGACAAATGATATTTTTCTAAGCAACTCATAAAGACACACAACATAAGAAACTTTATAACATTAGAGGGCATATAATGTTATTGTCATTTCTTCCTATTAAGATTTTCTCTATATTGGTAGGAGAACCCCTTGTAATGTGTTTAATAAAACAAAAGCAAAGTGAAATTTTATCTATAAATAGTTAGTACTTCTTCTTCCGATCCACTTTATAAGAAATAATTTACTTTTTAAATTCATCAGATAATTGGTGCACCTGATCTATATATAATATAGATCATATACATCAGTTATTTAATAAATTTAAAATAAAATTCTAATAAAAATTAGAGGAGTACTAAATAAATACACACAAGTTATAAATAACAAAAAAGTTCTTGAATTTGCATGATAACAAAAAAAACTATAATGTCCAAATGGCTCACCATTAATTTTGTGATCAGTAAGGGGATTAGGAGGACTTTCACAAGCAGCTGTAATTAGATCAATGAAATTAATAAATCACTAAAATAAATAAATTAAGTTAGATAAAAATAAAATCTTCATTTTTAAAAGTTTTATGTATACAACATATAAAATAAAAGATTAACACTTTATATCCTAAATTTGAATCCTTAGCTGCAACCTCAATAAAATTATGTAACATATATGCTGATTAAAAGGCTGCACTAATAATTACTGTTAACAAAGCATATTTAAGTATTTCATTAGTTATATTTCTAGAAATAATGGGAAGTCATGTTATTATAACTTACCAATTTTCTGGGCCTTCAAATATTCTTGGCTCTTTTGGTCATCCAATGCCTCTTCTGAATTGTAAAAAATATGTGAAAAAAGTGAATAATTTATAAATCTAACTTGTTTATGAACACTTCTGAATTTCTGATATGTTTATCTTTTGTAGTTTAATTTTGTTTACTTTTTCTTAGTACCTTTTATATTATTTTATTTTTTGTTATTTTTTTGCATAAGGACAAATGACATTTTTTCTAACACAAACACACCATAAGAAACTTAGTAACATTGTGTCACATGCATGTATAATATATATTATTTCTTATATTAAGTTTTTCTCTAATTGGAGGAGTACCTCTTGTAATTTGTTTAATGTATATAAATATATAAAATTAAAAAAATACCTATACACAATACTAAATAGCACCACAGAAAAAAATCAACTTAGAAGATTTCCAAAAGCACTATTTGTCAAATTGTCTCGCGATATGTGCGGGGCTCCGACAAAATTTGATAAGTAGTTGTATTTGGTTTAAAGAAATTAATAAAAATATTATGAAAAAGTAATTAAGTAGTTGTATTTGGTGTATCACTTTTTCTCTTCTTATATATAATTATACTTGTCATTCGAAAAAAAGAATATGAAAATTCTTGAATTTGCAAAACTTATAAAAAAAGTTAAGCTATATGTCAAAATGACTCACCGTTAATTTTGTGATCAGTAAGGGGATTGGGAGGACTTTCACAAGCAGCTGTAATTGGATCAAAAAAATTAATAAATAATTAATAAAACAATATTTAGTTAGGTACAAATAAATATTATAACCACAACTTATAAAATTTTAAAGATTAATAGTTTATATTTAAAGTTTGAATATTCCTTACTACAACCTCAATAAAATTATGTAGCATATTGATAAAAAGATTGCACTACAAATTACCATTTACTAGCATATAAAAATGTTTCATTAGTTATATTTTCAGAATTATTAAATAACTAGTCAATATGCATGTGTCCAACTTTAGAAAAGGGATTGTCTCATTTTAAAATTTAAGTAACAAATATCAATATAATTGATTAACAAATTAAATGTTAATATTATGCAAACTTGCTGAAGCATCTCAAAATTTTCTAAATGAGAAATACTAGTTTATATTAGGTTAGAAATTTAATCAAGGGTAGATTAGTAAACCCATAAAATTAGTAAGGACAAAATAGAATTTGCAAGAATTGTTAACTAATTACCAATTAATTAACCTAAATTGAGTTGTAATACACTAGTGACATAGAGGTAAATTAGTTAGAAGCTTAAGGGTACATAAGATGTCTTAGGAGACACAAATGTATAATACTTATTTTATGAGTTTTGAGAAAAACAAAATCAGTTACATCTCTCTTTCTCTCTTCTTTCCAACGAACTAAACCCTTCATTCTCATGATCCTTGTGTAGCTTGCTTGCATGTAAGCAATTCCTAGAAAAGTAAATTTTAATCCATTTAAAAAAAGATTTATTGGGAAGAAAGTAGAAGTTAAAGATTGAAATTGAGCTAGTCGTAGAAAAAAAGGTTATAAACCTACAAACACTGAATAACTTCATCATCATCGTCGTCGTCGTCATCGTCGTCATCATCGTCATCATCATAAATTTCGAAGTCATCATCATCAAAACCGTCGCCTACTAGAGTCACTCTTAAATTGTTAAAGTGAGTTTTTATTAAAATTAGTTTTTGTTGGTGACTGAAATTAGAAGAGAGTAACATGAAATAGATATGAATGTAATTAATCAAAAGTAGTTTTTAGCTCTAGATTTCTATTAGTAACGTTAATCCTAGAAAATCTTTAAGAGATAAACAAAATCTAATGTATATAGAATCGAAGGATATGTATGTATTGGGTATGTATCTAGTGATGGATTAGTGTTGGTAAAAAATTGTCAGCGGATAACTTACCTTGTGGCAAGTTTTATAAGTTATAATCTTTATGGGAGAGAAACAAATTTTTTAAAGAGAATCTAATTTCATTCAAGTTTAATTTCGGGAATTGATTTACTTTAAAAATTTGATGTTAATGCTGCAAACTAGTGAAAATTAATGGTTTTATTCGACTTGTTATGATACTATGAAGGAATTTTGACAATATAAATGGATTCTAATAAAAATTAGTTATTGGGAATATAAAGTTTACTGTTCACCACAACCAATAGATAATATGGTTAATTTCATTCACCACAATATAAAAGTAATGTGGTTAATACCGCAATGATAGAAGAGATAATGTGGTTAATAATGTTCAACACAACAAAGAGATAATTTGATTTATGTGTGAAAAAAAATTGATTTTACAATGTTTTTTAAGTTGCATATGAGTTTAATTTAAAAAAAGGAACTTATGTTTTGTTGTAAAGCTGTTCATTTCCTTAGCTGTACAAATAAGAATATAGTTTTTGATAATTAATTTTTAATTTTGAATGGTCATGAAAATTTGAAAAAACTTCTGAATTTTAATAGCTCTGTATTTTGGAAAGGTGTAAAGTTTATAGTGTATTAGACTTGTCAGACTAAGTATAATGAATTAATGTTAATTTGTGTGTCAATCATGGCCATGTGAATGGGTCATGACACTTGCATTACTTTTTTTAAAAGAACACATATCTTACTTATTATAGGCCGTATATCATCTAGTGTTTAGCTTATAGTTAGTTATATTATACTCTATTTGGTAAAAATAAGTTATAAGTTAGCTGATAGTTGAAAGGTAGCTTATAGCGGATAGTTGAAAAGTTAGTAGACTGAAATTAAAGTGTTGGGTAAATTGAGCTATTATAAGTGCAAAATGACATAAAAGTATATGATTAGTGGGTAGTTATTATATTTTTAAAAAATAAAAAAAATAAAATAATATGGGTAAAAATGGAATAAAATGCAAAATATTATAAGCTATAAGCTCAAATGCTATTTTAATAGCATTTCAAAAAATGCTATAATCAAATTAAAGAAGCTCATTACCAAACACATCTATTTCTTTTCAAACATGTTTATAATTAGTTAGTCCAATAAGCTATAAGCTAGCTTATTGGACCTACCAAACTTATCCTTAGAGGTATTTGGTAACAAGTTTTTTTTAACTAGTTTATAGTTTTTTTTTTTTTTTTTTCAGATGCTATTTCAATAATATGAAACAACGTGCACTTTTAACAACAGGCAATCATGAAGAATGGTCAATTTCAAATACAATGAAGAAGGACTTGTATCATCTAATAATTTTGCAACTTTACTAATTACTCAATGAAGAATGGTCAATTTTAAATAAATGTTAGCATTGTCATCGTTATGTTACTACTAATTAATTATATAACAGGAAATTAAGGGATTATCATCTTTACCAAAATTTTGTGCCTTAATGTATTCGGCAGCCATTTGCTCATCCAATGCCTCTTCTGAATTAAAAAAAATGTTGAAATGAGTAAATAATTTATTAATCTAATTCTAAGTATTATTATTCTTACCCAATTTCTGAGTGTTCTTGTCTTGATCTTTGCTCGTTTGGCCATTTAATGTCTTTTCTGAATTTTCAAAAATATGTGAAAAAAGTTAATAATTTATACAGATTTTTTTTTGATAAGCAATAATTTATACAGATAATTTGCAAGACTTTCACAATGAATTTTGAGATCAATAAGAGGATTGGGATGACTTTCACAAGTAGTTCTATTTATATAAAATATAATATTTTGATATAACCAATTTTCAGTAATTATAATGTATCATAAATATTATAGTTGAATAAATGTTATATACTAATGTATATATTCTATCCATATGAATGAGAAAGATAAACATTTTATTATCTTACATGACACTCACCATTAATTTTGAGATCCGTAAATAGATTAGGAGGACTTTCACACGCCAGTTGTATTTTATAAAAATAAACCCTTTTTAAAAAAATAATAATTTAAGTTCATTAAGTAGTTTTTATGATAAGTAAAAATTAAGAAGCACACACTACTTCCATTACTTTTTCTATAGGTAGTTGACATATACTCCATTATTGTCAATTATGGAGTATAATCTAATTATTTTTAATTAACTTTACTAACTACTCTAATGAATAATTGTCAAATTCAAATAAATGTTAACATGGCCATGGTTGTTTTACCACTACTTAATTCTACCATGGGAAATTAAGGTATTATCATCCTCACCCAATTTTTGTGCTATCATGTTTTCTAATGCTTTTTCTTCATATAATGCCTTTCCTGAATTATAAAAAAAAATATGTAGAAAAAGTAAATAATTTATGAATCAAATTTGTATATAAATACTTATGATATTATTATCTTTTATATTTTAATATTTTTTAAGTTTGTATATATAAATATCCTTTATCATAATATTATTTAATTTTTTATTTGTTTTTATAAGCGAATTTACATCTATTTAACCCATATATACATAGGAAATAGACACCATAAGAAACCAATAAAAAAAAAGAAACCGGTAACATTGGGTGACATAATTAACATTGTTTATATTAAACTCATAGCTATTTATAAACAATGGTTGATAACTTGAAAAATGATTGGATTTACATGAAGAATAGTTAAATTCAAATAAATGTTATCATGTCCATTGTTGTGTCACCAATACTTAATTAGATCATGGGATATTGCCTGTTAAAAAAAGATAGGTCATGGGAAATTAAGGTATTATCATCCTTACCAATTTTTTGTGCGTTCACATATTCTTCGGCCATTTGCTCATTCAAATCCAATGCGTCTTCTAAATTGAAAAAAAAAAAGGTGAAAAAATAAATAAATTAAAGCATGTAACGTGAATATACATATATTCTAGGACCTTTTTCTCATTCAAATTCAATCGGTCTTCTGAATTATCAATAAATTTTATCGATCCTTAGTCTGAATTCTCGCCACAACCTCTATAAAGTTATGAAAAAAATTACCACTTTTGTTCATAAATATAACATCTTGTAGAGATTTTTTTTTTATCTTTTTTATAAGTCTCTTTTAAATTTCCACAAGGACATTGATTATTTATTTATCAATATACCTCTAATTATAATGTATCTTTTACAACAATTTGTAATAAATATTTTAAAAAAAATCATATCAATTGTCAATAAATTTAATATTGATTCAATTTTTTTTAATCTTCGTAATATCCTAAAAGGAGCACGGAGATAGTTCTTCTAACAAAGTTGTGTTTAACTTAACATGCACTTCCATTTAGGTATATCTTTCACTAGTTATATTTTATGAATGAAAAAAAAAAACTATATAAAATCATAGGAAATTATAGTTTTATCATGGTTACCTCTTTTCTGAGCCTTCACGTGTTCTAGGTCGACCTTTTGGTCATCCAATGCCTCTCCTAAATTTGAAAAAACCATTTATAAGATATAAATAATTTATTCATCTTAATTATTTGTATATAAACACTTATGATATTACAATATTTTATTTTTTTTTCATTTTTATAATTGCCTTTACTTATAACATTATTTAAAAATTTTCTATTTATTTGTACAAGGGTGAATGTCATTTTACTCACGCACTAATAAAATAATATACAGAAAAAAAAAAAAAACTTATTACACCGCCACCGGGGTGACATATAAAGTGTTGATCATTTCTTGTATCAAGAATTTTTTTTTAATGACAAATATATTATATATAATTATAAAAGTGAAAAAAATATAAGAGAAAGTTTAAAAATATTCTCTCTAATACAAAGAGCAGGTCAGATTTTTTCATTCAATGAGCAAAAAGATTAATTGATGGGGGTACGAGTACGAGTATGCCAAATTGGATTGACTCACCATTAATTTCGGGATAAGTAGGGGGCTCTGGAGGCATTTTGTAAACAACTGTATCTAATTTGAATCAAATAAATTAAATTAATAAAACATTTTTAATATTTAAAGTTATAATTTATAAGAGACTCATATTTTCGATACTTCTTGATGGCTCTAAAAAATTTATGTTTAGGTAGGGAACGTAATATTATAGGCATGGTTACTTAATATATTTTGGTAGGATATATATAGTATATACACTTTGCAGTTTTGTTGTTTGTCTCTTTCTGAGTCATTAATAAAACAATATATAACCTCCCATGAAAAAACTTAATACACTTTCTAAAAATTAACATAACAAATAGCACCAAAAATATTTGATTTGCATGCATGACTTATAGAATAATTATAGGCTGAATGTCTCACCATAATTAAGGGGCACAGAGGCCACATGATTAGCTAAAGCTTGAGAAGAGAGAAAAACAAAAAGACCAATACCAAGAAACATATATGAATTTGAGTAAGCCATATTGCTTGTTTGGAGAATGACAATGTTGATAAATAATAATGTAGTCTCTATATATAGGGTTAAAAGATGACCTTTTTACAGGGTCAAGAATCCATCTTAATAAATTATTAAAGAAAAAAAATGTGGCCATAGCAATTTCTGAAAAAAATGCATATATTAATATTAATTTTTTTAATACGCAACACTTATTTATAGTTTATTTGGAGTTTAAATGTTGGTCTTTAAAGGCCAAGTTTAATTTATTGTTTTAAAATTAAAGACGAAATCCAGATATAGAAGTTTCATAAATTTGCAATATTTTAAGTTAATTAGCTAGGGTATCCATTACTTAGTCACAATGGTCTTTTTTAATATTTATTGAATTCTTGAGAGATTTTTTTTTTAAAGTAATTCTTGAGAGATGCTAATGGTTCAATAAAAAGGTAAATAAAATAATTAATATTAATTGGATAAATTTGATCGATCATGTTAAACCTATTCAATCTAACTTAAAAAATTGAGTCGGGTTGGACAATTGGATGTGAGTTTTAAAAATAAAAAATTAATATAAAAAATTGGGTTTCAGATAAAATTATACCCAACCCAAAAAACTCATTGAATCGTTAAATAACAACTCATGTTGAATAATGTAAACATCTTTATTATTTTTTTTTTAAAAACTCTTAACAACTAAAGGTTTGTTGTTGAACTTATAAGTTAGTTGAGGTATCAGTTAAAGGATCTCAATAGTGATTCTCCTCTTCAAATGATTACGCTAAGATAAAGTTGACTTTTTAAATATATTGTAGAATTAATGTATGTAGATAATAATATAGTTTAAATATATTAAATTTACAATGATTCTCATTATATATAGAATCAGAGAGTGTGAAGATGTTCTTGTGATTTTTGAGTTATACTAATTTAAGAAATGCATAAATAAAACCTTGTTCAAAAAGATATGCATAAATAAAGATAAAGACAAAAAGGTAAAGGATAAAAATATGTTCTTTTCTTTTTTCGAATGGCAAGGCAAAGGATAAAAATGTGTAAAATAGCTTGATTGGATTGATTGTGTGTTGAAAAAATTTATAAACAATGCTGCGTGCTAACAACATTTTCACACAATATATGTATATATTTGTTTATATATATGATGTTTATTACTGTCATAAGACTCATTATAATTTTTTTATTTTTTATTTTTTTTTATAATTAAGCTTTGCTTTTTTTTTACAATTAGTTTGACTGAAAATAATAAAAATTTGATACTTTTATTAAAGTTGATGGATCCCCGCGGGAACTGTAGGGATCCGCGGGTTTGTGGATGGATATATATAATCTTTTACTTTTGTTATCTTAATTTATTTAAGGATGTATCATTTTTAAAAAGAGTTTTGTGTATAAGTAAAGTTCACTAATTAAGTTATTAATTAGTAGAGTTTTGTAAGAAGAATGTAATACTCAAACCAATATTTTTATAATTCAATTTTATTTTCCGTTGCATATTCTAAAAAATATTTTCTAAAGATAGAATTAGTAAAATAATGGGATTGGGTACGTGTTACACTGTCAGTTGCTGACAATAGGATCCGAGTGGTTGCTTCTACACCGTTAGTGAGTGGGGATTTAGCGGACGGCTCACATGTTAGGGCTGCTATGCAAGAAATATTTTCTGTTGCAAATTATGCACAGGGGTGGTGGAGCGTGTTCGTAATAACCTCTGTTTTTGTAATAATTTTTTGTTTGAATAAGTATGTTTTCTTTTTCTCAGAGAATTGTGTTTTTTTTTTTGTTTGGATAATTTGGAATTTTATTTTAAAATTTACATTTATATAACTATTGTTCTTATTTTTCGATATATATTTACGCGTCTCAACATCAATTAAAGGTACGGTGGAAAAACAGTTTCAACGCACCAAACATTACTTGTTGGTTATGGAAACATACAATATGCAATTTAGGTGTCTCAAACTGATTGTAGGGTGTCCTCTACTTAAATAGCGACAAAATTTGAAACAGGAACGGAATGAAATTCAATAGTTAAATATAGTTTTTTTTTACTAAGAAAGTACATCAATTTAAATATTACATCCAACATCTCAACTTCTACTCAAGTATCTCGACATAAAATGAAACAAAAAAGGCTCCATGAAATTCAATTATAATTTTTTTTTTTATAAAAAGCTTAGACATAAAAAGTACATAAGAATAATTTTTCTTAGACAGGAAAATTAAATTAAATTAAAATAAAATAAAAACCAAAGGAGAATGTCATCTTGTGAAATTTTGTCCCCTTAATGAAAATAGAATGTGACAGACTCTTCGGCTCTTTCAGCATGTTTTCACTTAGAAGGTCTAATTTTTGTTTTCGGTCCTTCAGCATGCCACGTCGCTACTTCCACCAAGATAATGGGCTAAATTGGAATTCTCTTCCTATTGATTGCAAGTTCAACTTGTTTTTCAATTACTACCACCTAAAGTTTAGTAGGATGGGAGATAATCTCATCTATGTATGGAAAAGTTTCACTTTAGCAAAGCATGTTTCGGTTAGTCATATCATTCTCAATATGCCTAACTCACGAGTAATAGGAGACTCATCATACACAAGAATTGTAGTTAAAATCTCTTATACTTTTTGTTTAAGGGATTTGTCCATTAATAAAATTTAACCGTTTAAAGAAAAATGTAACAATCTGAAAAGGACAGTTTATTGAATTGAAAATAGTACTAGCTATTAAGTAGCTTTACATTTCTAAGAGATATCACCAAACAAAAAAACCACACAAACTTAACTAAAAACGTGGCAAACAATAACATGACTAAATCAAATAACAACTAGCTATTTCCCTGAGATTATTCCAATCAGAAAACTTAATCAAAACATTTAATTAAATATCTCATGATCATCTTCATGGTTAATTACTTTTGCTAATTTTTCTTTTCTTCATCACTCAAAGAAACTTTATCCTCCTCATCATGTTTTGAAACACCATCTTCCTCTACACTTTTTAAAACCTGATCTTCTTTATCACATAAAAAAGCTTGATCTTCCACATCACTTTTTGAAATTTTATGTTCTTCATCACTTAATGAAACTTTATCTTCCACATCATTTTTTGAAACTGAACATTCTTCGTCACCTTTTGAAATTTTATTTTCTTCACCACTTATAAAAACTTTATTTTTCTTGTAATTATCTTTATTTTTCTCGTAATTCTCCCTATTTCTTAGTATTTGTTCATAATTACCTAACCGTGCTGTTGCCCAGAATAAGTCTGCATGTCTATTCTCTGCCATCAAACTTTCACTAATAGTCATCGAATCAGATTTTGAAATCATCAAACGGCTCTTCATGCTGGCCATAGGCTCTACAATATTTATAGAAAATACATTATGTCTAGAAATATAAAATTGAAATAGAAATTAAAAAAGATGTATACTAATAATGGGAACAGGTTGTTTGAGTTGGATGATCATTATTATTATTATTATTAGCATTGTTAAAAAAAAGGGTATTGGTGTATTGCTAACAACTTCCCCATTTGCCATATTAAAAAGGACAATTTAGTATATGTTTTACTAAAAATTTAGAAAATGAATTTCACTTAATTAAATTTCTTAATCATTGTAAAATTATGTTTTTTTTTCTTATAATAATGTCGGGATAAAGTATAGGTCAAATGAGTTTGTCTAATACGGACTTAGTGCAAAGGTGGATTCTCATATTCATAGTAAGTTTTTAATAAAATATTGTTTTTATTCTCTATTTTTTATTATTATTAATTTAATTTTTGCTATAAATGGTAAAATGCTAATATTTGCTTTTAAGGGCATGTAATAAAGAACTTGATATAAAAATATTGAATTTTAAAATTGTGTATTCAACTTTTTAAAAATTCTATTTTTGAATTCATTAAAAATATCCTATTTTATTATATAGATATTTGCAAAGATACATTCAAAATTAAAAAAAGAAATGTCATAACAGCAAAATGTATAATATGACTCACTAGTACATTATAGGCTAGTATGATATGACTCACTAGTAATGAAAGGCTCGGGTTCATGATTTGCAGCTAAAACTTGAGTTGAGAGAATAACAAAAAGAATAACACCAAGAAACATAAACAACCTTGAGTAAGCCATGTTACTTCAATTCTTTGTAAATTACAATGCAATGTGGTTTGGAAATAATAATGTAATACTCTCTATATACTGGACAAGAAGATTACTTTTTATGAGGCCAAGAGTCAAGGAGATGTAAACATTCTCTATAAATTAAGGATAAAGACATGTGGCCAAAGAAAGTACCAAGGAGATGTAAATTAATTTTTATATAGAATATATTGAGAATTAAAACTGAGGTAGTTGGCTTGGATTCTTGAAATATGCTCCTCTCATGATTCATTCGATTTCCTTTGATGTTAATTTTGGTGGGCTAAATCCATACAGAGCAAAAACCTATAACTTTAAATGAGACCCTCGCAAGTGGGCAGTGGGACTGACCCCTTGGATTAGTTGGGCCGGATACCAAGTTTTTTTTTTTTAAAAAAAAAACTGAGGTAGTTACTAAAGCGCTACTTGATCTTTCTGTAAAACCAAGAATTTAAACCTACCCATTATCTATTTTATTTTTTTGTTAATTTTTTTTTAAGCTTAATAGCAATTTTAGTCTTCTTATTATTATCATTTTGTAGAATTCGTCTTCCTATTTTAAAATTTGACGGTTTTAGTCCCTCTATCAAATTCATTGTTTAAAAATTGGTAATGTAAAGGAATCTATACAAAAGATTAAATTCTTTGTAGAATATATTTTTAAGATTATTTTTTTCTTTCATTTTCTTCATCATAATCTAAAGGAATCTATACAAAAGATCTACATAATTTAAATTACAAGAATAAAAACCATGCCTATCTAATAGAGATGTACCTTGCTGAGGAAGTTACATTACCCGTTGAAGGAGGAAAGTTCTTTTCGTAGAAAGCTCATTTGCCCTCCTTGCTCCTCTTAAACAACTCTAGAGTACTAGAGAATGAGCTCTATTTATAATTTATCTAACGGCTCAACATCGCCATCGTGGCAATGATGGACCTCATCGTGCCATGATGGAGTGGATATGTTTCAAAAATAAAACTGATTTGCTTCACTTTTACTTGGCGCTCAAGACTTCCCATCATGGCATGATAGGAATCATCGTGGCCACGATGGAAGCGAATTTATCCACTTTTTGCTCTTCTTTTGGCATTATCTTGTATTCTTGTTCCTTTTTGCGGTTTGCTTCGATTCTTCAGGTTTTGCTTCGTTTTCGGACTTGTCTTGGTCATTTATTACTACTAAAGTACCCTAAAAATACTACAGAAATTCCTGTCATCACTTACCTATCATCATCTCTCTGAATCAACTTTTACTTTTCTGCACGCATATTGTAAGACCCAAACCCGTATTTAAGAAAATACTAGCTTTATAAAACATTAATCAAATTGCGCAACGGAAAATAAAACTTGATTTATAAAATTGGCGGTTCGAGTATTACAAGCTTCGTCAAAATAATTACTAACAAGTTTAATTAATAAAATATCGTTATACAAAATATTTCTAAAACTCGATGCATCCTCAATAAAATAAAATAAAATGATAAAGACTCTATATACATCATATTAAATAATCCCATCCCCGTGTCACATCAGAGCGGAGCTTCGCTGACAACTCGATCACAAACATAACCTGAAGATCTGGAACCCAAATCCATCACATACACAAAACAGAGGGTTAGATAATATAACCAGAAAAGAAACTAAGTGCAAGAACACACTTAACACTTAGGACATATCATGCTTATGTCTAACAATTCAATTCATAAGCATACATTAATCATATGTAATTCATAACACATAATCATACACATACAACACATCACAATAATATCATATCCTCAATCAATTGGCAAAGTATACGCATCATCATCAAATATTCATCAATTATCTCCTAATACATTTAAATCACTTAAATTAAGGATTACCAATCAATGCCAATTACCAAGTATCACATTTAATCACATATTCCTAATGCAACTAATGTCACAAATCTCATGTCATGTCACCCTAGACATAACTAAATGCATGTGGTACCCGCATCAAAACAATGAACACCCCCCAAGTAACCGCAGCCCTTGGAGTCTCAATGTCCTGGATAAACATATATCCATCGCTCAAGTCTAGTTTTAAGTCATGGTGGACTATCGCTCGAGTTGATACATGCATGCATGAATGAACACATACCAAACAATGATGATAACTCTATGCATCTACACATGAATAATAGGACGCTCTTCCCAATATTGCTTCTCAAGTTCGCATCAAATCTCATCATCATATCATCATTAAGGTATACATTCAAACACACATATCATAAAGTAATTCATTTATCTCAACTCAATTAGACATACAATTATTATTATCAATCACTAAATAATAATCTTCACCATAATCAATCATCATTTATCAAGTCATATATGTATATACATAATCGTATTATCATCATCACTAATCATCAACAATTACCTATCATCATCATAAACATAGGTCATCATCATACAATTCAATCCATTACACACATATGAACATATCATCCTCATCTAAGTTCAAGATTCAATTAATCTAACTCATATCATGTTATAAGATTATATCCCAATCATAGAACAAACATAGAACTCATTTAACAATCAAAAATTACTGTTCATACTGCAACAACTCGTCTAGACGAGTACATGGCGAGCTCAAGTCAGAAAGCAGCTAAACCACTCGCCCCCAACTCGCCTCGTCCTCGCCATGGCGAGCTCAACTCGCCAGCCAGCTCGCTACTACTCGACATGGCGAGCTCATGCATTTCTGGAAATTCCAGAAACATGAACACTCGCCATAGCGAGTACTATACTCGCCCCAGCGAGTTCAAGCAGATCAGAAACTCTGTTTTCGGGTTCTACACGAATTTGCACCAAGATCACATTTTCCAAGTTATAAACTCCTAAAGCTATCACCTTTAAGCATATATATCATGTATAAACTTAGAAGTACAAACATTAACATCAACAAACATCATCTCATGGTAAAAATAATGATTTTCCTATGTTTCACTAAAAACTCATTTTCAAACATCAACAACATCAAATCATTCATGTAACACGAATTTGATCATGGGAATTAAACATATAGCATTATGTTAACATCAATCAATAACATAAGAAGCTATAAACACATTCCCTAAACCCTTTTCTTCCCAAAACCCAAAATGAGTGAAGAGAGTTTGGGTGTGGAGTCATAGACAAACTCCCATCTCTTTAATCACTCAAAATTATATTATCTAAACCTCTTACCTTAGATTGAAGCTTTAAATCTCTAAACTCTACACTTGGACTCCCTTCTACACCTTTAAGCTTCAAGATTTCCCCTCCTTTGTTCATGCATTTCTTCACTTTTTCCCCATTATTTCCAATTCCGAACGGCTATATTCAGAACACGATTTCTCCCACCTCAGACTTTATTTCGACGATCCCAACGGTCAAAAGTTGCGTTTGGGTGTTAGGAACCTACCCTCAAAATCTCGTCAAGATCCGACGGTTAACGAATCGGGAATTTAAGTTTTAGTGAGGCTGTTGTAAGGAAAACGGGATTTGTTTCTCTACTCTCATTATTTCTCTATTTCAAAACCCTCTCTCATTTCTCTTTCTTCCTCCACCAAAATTTGTGACAAATGAACTTCTCTCTCTAATTTTCCCCTTTTATAACTAGGTTACCCCTCATCAATTACCAAAACACCCTTACTAACTTAACCTAGGTCCAATACCAAAGCCCAACTCTCAATCTATCATAACTTTACTCTTTACTACTCATTTCATTCTATTAATAAATGAAAACCACATAATTAATAATAATTAACTCCTTCTAATCTTAATTAAGGCTCTCAACTAGATTAATGATTCTAATAGATTACTAAACTACCCTTCACTTAACCAGAACATAATTATTCATAAAATCACGAAATCACATATATTCAGTTAAATAAATACATAAAGATATATAATCACACAAAAATCCTATTTATTAAAATACGGCTGTTACACATATCGCTCTTTTCAATTAAAAACCCTTTATTAAAACCAAAGTGAATGCAAACTAAAACAAACTTAAATAACTCTAGTAGCGCATTGACACGATCCCTGTTGATACAAACTCATTCTAAACACCTAGAGTGTAAATTATTACTTGACGATTTACCGATCCACTTGTTAGACAGTAGTCAATTTCTATTCTCTTAAACCATCTTTCTTTTCTTTTCTTTTCTTTTCTCTCTCTCCCCCCCCCCCCCCCCCCCCCCTTCTATTCTTCTCATAATGTGAGCTTCTCTCTTTAAAATCCTTATATACCTAGGTTACCCAAATGACCCAAGCTCATTAGTCATTCAAACCTATTTTCTACTCATTTACTCTTATTAACCAAAAATGTTACTATTTACCTCACATTTCCTACTTTTTCTATTAATAGATAAAACCACATATTAAATATTAACTAATTCACAGATAAACCGTAAAAAGCTAATAAATTCTATTTACTAAAAAATTGTGTCGTTACAAGAGGCTTTATATTCATTGCCACTTTTAGAGACTTTATACTCCTCATCATTTTTAGAAATTTTATGTTCATCATCAATTTTGAAAACTTTATGTTCTCTTAGGAACAAAATGTAAAAATATAGAAGGACATTTTATTGAATTGAAAATAGTAGCTATTAAGTAGCTTTACATTCCTAAGAGCATCTTGAACGGTTAGGATTTGGAGAGCGTACGTCAGCTGGACCATGCCACTTTGAAAATATGGCTAGTGGACTATACCACTTGGCGATGCTGTAACTTCAGCAAGCAACAGAACTTCAATGTTGCATCAATTAAAAAAAAAAATATTTTATCAAGCAATTTTGGAGTCATGCAATGTTTGTTACCCAATAAAGTTAAATATAAATAAAATATTGATATGTGAGGTAAAATTATAGGACCCAATATAAGTTTTTTAAAGTTGTACCATTAAAATAAAAAATTTATGAATTGCTTCAAAATGAAATGGCACTAATAAGACCTACAAAACACTTCTATGAAGGTTGCACCATTGAAGTTGCTCTAAGAGATAGCAACAAACAAAAAATCCACATACAAGCTTAACTAAAAATGCGGCAAGCAATAACATGACTAAATCAAATAACAACTAGCTATTTTCCTAAATAATAGAGATTATTTCGATCAGAAAACTTAAACAAATAATTAATTAAATATCTCATGATCATCTTCATGGTGAATTACTTTTGGTAACTTTCTTTTCTTCATCACTCAAAGAAACTTTACCCTCCTCGATGTTTTGAAACATCATCTTCCTCTACACTTTTTTGTAATTTGTCTTCCTCATCATCTAAGAAAACTTAATTTTCCACATTATTTTTGGAAATTTAATGTTCTTCATCACATAATGAAACTTTATCTTCCACGTCATTTTTTGAAACCTGTTCTTCTTCGTCATCTTTTGGAATTTTATTTTCTTCACCACTTATAAAAACTTTATTTTTCTCGTTCCGATTTTTCATGATTTTTTTCAGAATTTTTATTACTTGTTCATAAATAGATATAAAAGTATTCTCCTCCGCCATCAAACGGCTCTTCATGCTGGCCATAGGCTCTACAATATTTATAGAGAATACATTATGTCTAGAAATATAAAAGTGAAATAGAAATTAAAAAAAAAATGTATATTAATAATGGGAACAGTTGTTTAGTTGGATGATCACGATTATTATTATTAGCATTGCTAACAACTTCCCTATTTGCCATATTAAAAAGGACAATTCAGTATATGTCTTACCAAAAATTTAGAAAATGAATTTCACTTAATTAAATTTCTTAATCATTGTAAAAATATGTTTTTTTCTTATAATAATTAAGGGACGACAATTTATCCATAGGTACCCATAAAAAATACGATGGGTAGGAAAAAAATCTGCATTTTGGGTACAAATATGGATATGGGTAATTACCTACAAAATTGATTGGATGTGGATGCGGGTACGGGTACCTTAATACCCACCTCATATATCCATATAATATTTATTTATTTTAATTATATTATTATATAATAATATATGTAATTATATTTAAAAAATACAACATTATTGTACTATTACACATTTTGAATATAAAAATGTTTATTTATAACATAATGTATATATGTCAATAGAGAAATAAATTTTAGCATGATTTTACTAATAATTTTGTTTATAATTTTCATGAATCAAAATTAAAATCTTTGAAATACGGGTAACGGGTACTGATATGGATACTTAGATACCCATAGAACATGGATACGAGGATAAAAATTATTACCCACGCGGATATGGGAATAGGTAGGATATTTTTTCAAACTGCGGATATGAAGATGTGGACTATAGTACCTTACTCATACTTTACACATTGTCATCCCTAATATTAATGTCGGGATAAAGTATATAGGTGAAATGAGTTTGTGCAATGCGGACTTTGTGCAAAGGTGGATCCTCCTATATATATATATATATAGTAATTTTTTAATAAAATATTGTTTCTATTCTCTATTTTAATTATTATTAATTTTTTATATAAATGATAATAGTCCACCTTTCAACCATTTTTTATCGGTTCAAATTAAACAAATCTAATGATATTTTATAGACAAATAATAATATATGCTTTATGGGCTCCTAATATAAAGAACTCAATATAATATTAAATTTTAAAAATTGTTCATTCAATTATTAAAAATTAAAATTTCATATTATAGATATTTGCATATACATTCAAAATTAAAAACAAAATGTCATAACAGTAAAATGTAGAGTTGGAAGCAAGTGTAAATAATACATATATATCAATAAAATTATATGACTTGCAAATGTAAATTATAGGCTGGTATATGACTAACCAGTAATAGAAGGCTCGGGTACATGATTTGCAGCTAAAACTTGAGTTGAGAGAATAACAAAAAGAATAACACCAAGAAACATAAACGACCTTGAGTAAGCCATGTTACTTCAATTCTTTGTAAATTACAATGCAATGTGGTTTGGAAATAATTATGTAATATTCTCTCTATATAGGATAAGAAGATTGCTTTTTATGAGGCCAAGAGTTAAGAAGATGTAAACATTCTCTATAAATTAAGGAGAAATGCATGTGGCCAAAGAAAGTACCAAGGAGATGTAAATAAATATTTATACATAATATATTGAGAATTAAAACTGAGATAATTGCTAAAGCGCTACTTGATCTTTCCGTAAAACCAAGAATTTAAACTTAACCCATTATCTTTCTTTTTTTTTGTTAATTTCTTGTTAAGCTTAATTAATAGCAATTTTGGTTTTCTTATTTTTATCATTTTATAGAATTGGTCCTCCTAAGTTTTAGTCCCTCTATCAAATATTTTATTTAAAAATTGATAATGTGATATGTTTTAAACGGTGTAGTATATGATCTAATGATAAAAAATGTTAACAACAATGAAATTGTAAGAAAATTAATTTATAAATTTAATTTAAAACATGTTATATCATCATAATTTAGACAAAGTATTTAATGTATGGACTAAAACAGTTAAAATTTAAAATAGAGAGTTAATTAGGCAAAATAATAAAAAAAAAATGGCGACTAAAACTGCAATTAACCTTCTTTTTAAATCCATTTCTTTTGAGGAGTAAAGAAGTTTTTTTTATCAAGTAATCTAATGATTAAAAATTCATCCTTTAAAGTGAACAAATGGAAAATCTCAAGTTCGAACAAATTAAATAGCATACATAAAGATAAAGTGGAAACAATAGAGTTTAGAGAAAAATGGTAAAGGTGTTTAGTTAGATATTTTTCGAATCGTTCCCCTATTCATATTTAGTAATTGACGCTATATTCCAAATTCTATCATAATTCTATTTTCTTAGCAGATTAGTAGTGTTGGTGCATTGTGCAGATCTGCATCCAATAACATCCTCTTGCAAAGGTATAAATTAACCCCTAACAAAGATAGACGACTCATGTTACGACATGTTGTCACGTCACTCCTAAAGTATATATTAGTATAGTTTAAGTCATGCAAAATTTCATTAAGTGTGCGAGTGAATCATATCTAGCCTATGACTGAAAAGTTCTTGTCTCCTTTACATGTTAGCCTTATTTACTACAGACCGAGTATAGATACTTAAGATTCAATTCATAAATACGTCTACTTATAAATTGTATAAATATAGTAAGTAAATAGAGGAAATAGAGTGGTTGCAAATTATATAATATTTCTCATAACCAATTACATAGACTCAAATAGTAATAGGGACTTTCATCTAAAAAAACTAGCTAATGGATCTAGTTATTCGTACATAATAATTAAACAAAGATTTTAAAAAACTACATTGTAACCTTGCCTAGAATTGAAGGGTACCCCTTTTGAAGGAGGTATTCCTTGTCCTCGAGAGCTCATTTCCCTTTTGCTCCTTGGATGCTTGTTGCTCTACAACCTTTGTTGTCTTCTGATATTCTGATGTTGTGTAAAATAAGGTGGATAAAAGCACTATTTACTAGTAGCTCAATTGGTAATGAGAATGAAATGAACAATGTAGTTATCCCAAGGTACATGGGTTCGATTCCCACAGAAGGCAAAAACTCCAATAGGAAGGGGGTTGGAGAAGATCGTTAGGTGGCAGTGCCGGGACCACCTATGATGGGGGGCATGTGCTGTTACACAATGCACTTCCATCGTTGTACGTTAATGATGGAATACTTCATTTTTGTCCTTTTTTGCAATTTTTTCTCCCACTTTTGTTCAGTTGGCTGTTAGCTTCACTTCTATTGAAAATCTTGAGCTTTTTGCATGGTTTGATCTTGCAACATAATAAAAACTACTAAAACTTACATAAAATAAGTCTAAATATAAATTAAAAATGTCATATATTTTCATGTGATCATCAATACACAACAAATTAGAATCATCCATATAAAACTATTTTAATACTTTATTTGTATAATTTTATTGATGCACAAAAGTTTAGTTAAATTATAAATTTGTAAATGCAAAAAAACTTTGCGCATCAATATATATAATTTCAAAAATACCTTTAATCTACAAATTTCAGAAGCCTCTTCTGATAATATATAGCAAATGATATTTCTCAACAAATAATTATTAGCAAAATATATATTAGCATTTGATCATAGTAATCTATGAAGTCCAGCTACTTCAAAAATGACGAAGTATCGTGTCCGATATCGATACTTTTGATACTCGTATTAGAGAAGTATCAGATAATTAAAATTATATTTTTTTAAAAAATAATTATCGATATGTGTTGGATACTTCTCTGATACGCGTATCAGAGAAGTATCAGTATCAGAGAAGTATCAGGAAAATAATGTTGTTTTATGATAGATATGGAGGAGATGAGACTGATACAATCTGTGTTTCGTCTTAAATAATGAATGTTAAAGTATGATTTCTTTTTGGATTGACAACCATGTGTTTTTTGGATACTACTGATGATGTTTTTTTTCTTGTATAGTACTAGTTATGTCCTTTTTATGTAGTACTTAATTAACTTAAGATATGTAATTATCACTTGTTTGCTCAGTTTGATTAATTTGAATGTTAATTTGTTTTCTTTATCGATTTTTGTTATGGTTATATATTGTGTATTTGTATATTTAATTTTAAATTTAATATTTAATCAACGTATCACGGCCGTGTCGTATCGGGAATTTAAAAAAAAAATATTTGTATCATCTGGTATCTTATCGGTATCGTGTCACGTATCCAGACTTCATAAATAGTAATATATGATACTTCGGGACCAATTAGTAATCTTGAGCTCATAAGAGAAATTTGTTGACAATTGATGAACTTAATTACAACAATTAGAGTACACAATTGTTGTGAATTTTTCATATTGAATGATTTTATTATATGAGCTTCATGATGCAAAAAATATTCTTCAAACACTCATTTTGTAAGAAACAACAATATTTCATAAGCTCTTCATGAGTCTTGATGATATTTTTATCATCAATATAAATCTTAAATATAACGAAATCATTGCAAAATATTTTCTTAAAAAATAAATAAATTGTCATTTTCATATTTCTTATTTGAAAATATTCAACATGAATATTATACAACATGTATATATTATTGCTCGAGTATATAAGAAGACTTATTCATGTTTATCAAGTCATCTCTTTAATAATATGATTTATATGTCTTACAAAAATTATATCCTTCAAAAATTTTCATATAATCATCATTATCAAGTGAGTCATTCAAGTACGTTAAAACACATCTTTCACATAAAGTGAGTATTTTATATGCTACTCAACTTAATAAATTACAAAGAGATTTTTGAATTCACTTTTGATGAACGTACCTCTTTAAAATGATAAACATTTATCAATATCCTTGAAAATCAGTCAAAATATAAATATTTTATACTCATTATATTTTTCTAAACCTTATTTTTAGAAACTAGTGTGAAATAGAGATAGAAATGAAACAAATGAAAGAAAGAATAATGAGAACTTTTGTATTCTTTATTATCAAGTGGACAGTTACATGGAAATAATAATCTTATTTATAGAAAATTACACGAGTCAATAATATGAGTAAAGACTAATGTATTATATATGCTGGAGATCGAGGTTGGAATCCTGATCATCCTATTAATTTCATATATGCATTGTGGAATTCGTCAAAGCTTACCTTTCCATCTTCATTATTATCTATAGCACTAATAATCAGCTTCGCTACTTCAATAGTAATTGGCAAGTTGATAGTAATTGCATACCAATTAATAACCTCATCTACATCTGCGACACCATTTTGATCAATGTCGACCAATGTATCGAAATAATTCCTAAGGTCCTCATTCGAAAGGATATCATTCGTAGGGATATCATCATCCTCCTCATTCATCATGACTTGCAACTCAGCATTATGATGTGAAACTACACAAATATACAATTGGTTGAATATAATTGAGAATTTATAGTTTAATATCCTTTTTATAATTTTTACCGTACTTTAATTTAAAAATCTGAATGTATCAATACATTAGGCTATCAGTTAAATGAATATTTTTTTTAAAGGAAATCCTTTTTATATTTTAAAAAATTATAATATAACTATAATTTAATATTTTATTTGAATTTTTATTACTCAAAATAGTCAATATTAATTATTTTTTATAAAAGAAAAATAAAAAAAAAATTAGTGTAATGCTTATGAACAATGAAATTGTGTATTTTTTGTTTTGAAAATAATTAATATCTCTAATTGACAAATATTTTTTTTATTCATAAAATTAATTGTTAACTTATTAATTTAATAACTTAATGTACCATTTTTTAATGCGCCATAGAAGCTCTAAGGTCTTTAATTGATATTATTTAAGCTTTAAATCTGTGATTTCTTTTAAAGCATAACATATATTTATAATTTAGAGGACAAGAAAAAGAAAAACATAAACATATAGTTTGAAATTAATATCCAAACATAAGAAAAGAACAAATGTCCCAAATAATATATAAAAAATTAAAGATTAACTTTCTATATCAAATTAAGTTAAAATGAATTATTAGAGTAATTTTACCCGGAGTTTTAAAACTGGACCGGACCGACCGGTCTGACCGGTTGAACCGTAAACCGGATACATCATCGGTCCGATCAGGTTGTTGGATTGGTTATGCAGTTAACCTGGTCAAAATTGGTCAAACTCAGCAAAAACCGGTCAAATCCGCTAAAAATCGGACAGTTCGCGGGTCAAGATTAAATAGAGAAATTCTATGAAAAAATACATAAAAAATTTCTACTCTATTTTTTTAGTTTATGTACCAAAAATAATTCTACTCTATTTTTCATTTATATATTTACTATTTATATTGTAATTAGACTTTATTAACTTATTTAAATTTGCATTTTGTACTATTTCATTGTGCGTTATAACTATTTTTAGAATTTGAATTTTAAAAAAGTTTAACGGCGCAACTTTTTACCCATTTCTCGTCCGTTAAAGTGTAATTATCATTATATATTCAACTAAAAAAAATAATAAACTTGTGAAATTATAATATTTTTAAATCTCCACGTCGTTTAGGTGATATGATTTTTTTAGACAACGAATCATCCGATTTAATATCTATATAATTTTGTTATATAGAGACCGGTGTATTCAACTGAATTATCCGATTTAGTCATACGATTCAACCAATAACTCGATGGTTCGACCGATAAACCAATAAACCAATACCCTCACTGGTTCAATGATCGGTTCGGATTTTAAAACATTGATTTTACCTTAAACTATGTATCAAGATATTATAAGTTCCGGTTTCAAATATTATTTTAGTTGGTGTGGACCTTTAATATAAAACAAAAATATACACGCGTTCAATCAAATTTTATAATATACATATTATAATATTTGTTTGCCCATGTAATATTTGTTTACTGTGATGGTAATCAATAAATTATATGCATCTGACTTGTAAAATTAAATTATAGGCGTAGCTGACTCACAGGTAACAGAAGACTCATCATGCACATGAATTGCAGTTAAAATTTGAGAATAGAAAATTACAAAAAGAACAACACCAAAAAACATATATGACCTTGAATAATCCATTTTAATAAATAGTAATGATTTAGTCTCTAAATATAGAGCAATAAGTTGTCTTTTTATGGGGCCAAGAGTCCAGTTTAAAAATAATTTAAGCCAAAACATGTTGCCAAAACAACGTCCAAAAAGATATATATTAATATAGAAATAACAATTGAAAAGTAATTAATTTTCTCTTCAAATAGTCTAATAGTTAGAAATTCTATTCTTAAGGTTAATAAATAGAATAATTAATTAGTGTTTGAACTCGGCTCCTTGCATATATAATGCAATGTCCTGTCTATTAAGCTAAGCTCACATAATAAATAAGTTTGTTTGGTAATGTGAATTATCTATAGTGCCTTTGGGAACCTTAAAGACAATTGTTGAGGGCGAAAATTTTTAAGGGAAGGGGATCGTAACACCCTAAATTTTAGAAACAGTTATTTAATTAGTTTTGATGTGTTTATATGATAAATGAAGTAATTAACACCTACATTGTATGTAAGATCAGGCTTTGTATTGCACAAGTATCTTAGTGAACCAATAGTGGGTGAACAAAGGTAAGTTGTATTTTGAGCACCGCAAAAGTAAAAAGCAGATGGCAGACATAATGACACAGTCGATGCAGATAGAAGTGTTCAAGAGGCTTAGGAACATGATGGGTCTAGAATCATTGTCAATAATGAATTAGGTGGTGTGTTGAGAGTAATTTCATGTATCCAATCAGAGGCGGCGACAATGCCCAACTAGCCTGGGCTCGGCCGAATTTTTTTAGTATTTTAGGGGTTAGTTTAGGGCAAAATTAAAAAATTTAGAGATTAATTTAGGGCAAAACTAAGATATTTTGTTCAAAATTGAAATTTTTCGGTGTAATACCTTAAATTTTTGGTATTTTAGGGTTAGTTTAGGGCAAAATTAAAATTTTTAGGGATTAATTTAGGACAAAATTGAGATATTTTGTTAAAAATTGAAAATTTTCGATGTAATACTAAAATTTTTGTTTAAAACTTATATTTTGCCTAGCTTTAGAAATTTTCTGACTCCGCCACTGTAACACCCTAATCGATATACATCATATATTTAATTATTAAATAACAATCATACATCAATCAAGGCGTTACATGTTATACTTTCCAAAACAATGAACATGCATACATTTATTTAATATAGCAACGGAAGCATCGATATAAAATTCATACTCAAGGTAATTAATAAATCCAAACATAGAAGTCATAAAATCGTATTACAACTTAGACTAGGTCCTTAAACACAAGGCTTATCCACATAATCCAAAACATAAATCCAAATACTCAAGTCATAAAATAATTAAGATAAATAGCAAGGTCATACAAAGTCTCAATCAAACGAACTAAGGTACTAGTTCTAGCAAGGTTACAAGTATCAGAGCAAATCCTAGACCTCTAAGGTTCCTAGAATTTCTACTCTTCATCCTTACCAAGCTAAGCTAGTCTCACAAGCTAACTTCCAACCAACGGGATCACTCCTCAAGTGAAGAATCTGGACCCAAACCATTCAAGTTCATAATAATAAGTATAGCATATACTCATATCATGCATAATAATAATCAAATCATAATTAACGCATAATCGTCTCATGTCATTAATACAACATTCATGGTAAAGACAATAACATATTCAATATCAATTCACAAGATATTAAGGTAAGATCACATCATCTAATTATTCACAATCACAATGAAAGACATTGGCACTTATCAATTAGCAAGTAGAATGCACATTTACTCTAATGCAACTAATGCCATCAATTAGTATGTCTCAACCTAGACACATCTAATGCATGTGGTACCCACATCGAGTTTCGAATACATTAAGCATTCTCGCATCAAGTCAGTTTAAAGTCTTAGAGGACCATCGCATCGAATCAGTTTCAAGTCATGGAGGACTATCGCATCGAGTTGACACATGCATGCATGAATGAACACATACCAATAATGATGATAACCCTACACAACTACATATGAATAAAAGGACACTCCTCCTAATATTCCTCCTCAAATACGCATCAAGTCTCATCATCATATCATCACTAAGGTACTCATTCAAGCATGGCATAATACTACCTAATACATCACATAATCATAAGTAATCATCATCCATATCAATTCATTATACACATATGCACACCACAACCTCATCTAAGCTCAAGATTCAATTAATCTAACTTATATCATGTTATATGATCATATTCCAATCATAGAGCAAACATAAACCTCATTTAATATTCAAAAATTAATGTTCATACTGCTACAACTCGCCTAGACGAGCACATGGCGAGCTCAAGGCGAGCTCAGGTCATAGAGCAGCTAAACCACTTGCCTCCAACTCGCCTCATCCTCGCCATGGCGAGCTCATGAATTCTGGAAAATTCCCAGAACTATGTGCAAGTTACTCAATTAATAACAGTGAACTGCGTGATTCTTTCTCATCAGTCTCTTCTTCTCCAATTCATTTTATTTTGATAACAGTGTGTTTAATTACTGATATTATATCAAAACTTGAAATTCTGGTTTGAAGCTCATAGGCGCAAAAATTGAGCCTACTGCTTGTGCTAAATTGTGATTGTGTGGATTAAAACCCAACATAGAATAAAACTTATAATATATCATAAACTTATAATATTACATAAAAAACTATTTATTTTCATAAACTGATCTGCATAAGCACAAAAATATATCAATCCAAACGAGACATTAATTTAATATAGAAGTACATACACACTTGGCGCATTAGACACGTTCAAAGTTCATCTCTAAAATCCGTCTCCAACTATTATTTTCTATTTATATTTAAAAAATAAATCAAATAAAGATGGATATAGAGACGAAATAATTTAGAGACCGAACTGAAGGTTGAAAAACACACAAGAAGGGGGGGGGGGGGGGGGGGGGGGGTTGAATTGTGTTAAGACTTTTTCTAAGTTAAAACAAATGCAGCGGATAAGTTGTAACACACACAATATATATGAGGATAGGGATAGAAAGATACTCAGAATTTTTATACTGGTTCCTCCCACTAACAGGAGTAGTCCAGTCCTCTTGTCCTTCACAAGAGATTTCACTATAATCACTCAGATTACAAATGCTCAAGCACAAAGCAAGAGACTTCCAATGCTCAAGCACAAAGCAAGAGACTTCCAATGCTCAAGCACAAAGCAAGAGACTTCCAATGCTCAAGCACAAAGCAAGAGACTTCCCACAAGTTTAATAAAAATAAAGATATGAGATTAACACTTGATATACAATCAGAGGTGTTTACAAAATACAACACAGTTACAAGACTTAACTTGGAAAATTATCACAAAGTTTCTAAGTGTTTGATAGCTTTTGAATTTGACAGAGGTTCTACACGTTCAGAAGCTTAAGTCTTGATTCCAATTCTTCACAAATCTTCTTCCTTTTATATATGAAAAAGTGAACGTTGAAGATTATAGCCGTTTGAAGAATTGAGACGCTCCTTTGTATTGATCAGTGAGCTTATTAGCTGTTCTGATTTGCAGATGCTTAGGAGCTTAACGTTTACTACAAAATGAGAGATTCCTTTTGGCTTTTGATATTTGAACCTTGGTGTAAGCTAAATAAGGAAATATTCGTTTCTGAAGCCTGACTTGAAAAGGACCTTTCCATGGTCAAACCTTTTCATTCTTGGTTTCTACGTGTGGACTTAGTCAGGCACAGTCTTCAATAAAATTGTATTCTCAAGTGTAGCTTAACATTTATCTCTGATGAGCCTTCAGATAATAGCTTCAGAGTTTGACAGGCTCAGAATTACTTGCTTCAGATCTGGTAAGCTCAGAAGTAATTCCTTCAGAAATTCTAAGGTGCTTTAGTACGCAAATTTTAACTTTTAATCCTACACACTAAATTAAATTATTAGTATTCCAATTTAACTTTAAATACATTGTTATCATCAAAATCAATTAAGGAGATACAAAATCATAATTTTGTTCCAACAATCTCCCCCATTTTGATGATGACAACTATATGTATTTAAAATCAATTGTTGTTGTTTTTATTTAACATCTTGACTTCAGGTGCTGAGGTTTGCAAGCTCCCCCTGAGTCTGATAAGCTTCAGAAGTTTATCAATGATAAATATAAAACAGTCTAAGAGTAATATTTAATGTCAAATATAATTTCATATATTCTACCTTCAGAATTTAGAGGTTTGCAAGCTCTATTTCTTTAGATTGACAAATATAAGACATGGTTTGCAAGCGTATCTTATATCATACGAATTTATGTTGGACAAAATTTATTACTCCCCCTCATTAAAAGTTTAAAAGACTTATATAACTTAACAAGAGTAGAGTTTAGAAAATGTAAGATCTTAGAGCTTCAGAATTAATTTCACTGCCACATAAAATAAAATAATATTTTCTCCCCCTTTGTCATTATCAAAAACGGGTCAGTCAAAGCACAAGTTTTGAAGAAAGTAATAAGAATTAATAGTAAGAAATAAGCCATAAAATCAAAAGAAATTTAAGCAAAATATTCAAAACATAACCAAGATAAAATTGTTCAGAAAAGAAACTAAAACAAGTGCCTAAAAGAGATCCTAAGGTTTAGGGGTCAGAAGGGTAATAAGGGTCTTCAGATCATTTGTCATTTCATTCTGTTTAGCCTCAATCCTCTCAAATTTTTCATTCTGCTGAGCAGCAAGCTGATCAATCTTAGCATACAGTGCAGCTTGCTTCTGCTTCTGAGCCTCAAGCTCTTTCTTAAGTACAGAGAGTTCTGAAGAGGAGCCAACTACATCCATGACTGACTTGCTCACAAATAAATCACCCGGGTCCAAAGAAAACTTCAGAGCAGTGGAAATGGAACTTTGCATAGAAAGTGAGAAGTGAGTGTTGAGGTAATCTTCCTGCCAATGACGCGCCGCCTTCTCAGAGATCTTCAAATACCCTTCCTTGAGCTTATCCAACCAAGCCTTCAGAGCAATCTGATAATCCAACATCTCATTCAGATCCCCATCCACCAGATGATAGAAATCAGTCAGAACTTCCTCTCTTAGTTCATCCCAAGCCATAATATAAGCTCTTGGATTCATCAGTGAACGCCTAACATCATGAAGTGCCTTTGCTTTCCTGTAAATTTTGTTAGTAACGCGCACAAACATGTCATTGGAAACAGGAGGGGGTGGTGGTCTAGGCAAATGTTCACACGAGAATTCTGAAGTAAAAGATTCTTCAGAATCTGAGTCAGAGTCAAGAATGGTAATGACTTTTCTGGGTGGTCGGAAGGATTGAGGAGGTTCAGTGTTAAGCACCATGGTGAAACAAGGAAATGTTTCAGAATGAAGACGAATTTCTTCAAGATCTGAATCAGTTCCAGGAGACGGTGGAGAGGATGGAATTTCTGAAGTGTTGGGTTCAGAAGTGAGTGGCTTAGAAGATGAAGGCTGAGGAGGTTCAGTTTGTGATTCAGCAGGGACTTCAGAAGTTTGAGTATTAGAGGGTTCAGATTGGTCTATGTCCATTGCTATTGGGGCAGACTCAGAATCTTTCATAGGAGATTTCTGAGGGGATTTAGGTTTGACAGGAATGATTTCAGCAATAATGGCAGGTGCAGAGGTGGAAGCAGTGTGAATGGGTGATTGCTGAGGTGATGAAACAGTGTATACAAGATCACCATGAAGATGTTGTTCAAGGTGTTGGAGAGTGTCTGTGGAGTGTGGAGATAGTGATTGCGGTTGGTGTTGTTGTTGTTGAGTTTCTTGTTGTTGAAGATCATGGAGTTGTTGCATTTTGGAGTGAAGTTCATGAAGAGTGTCATTTCTCTTAGATGCAACAGAGATGATGGATTCTTGTACATGATTCACAATTCTTTCAAGCTCAGAGACTGTGGGGGATTCATCAACAATGGGAAATGCTGGAAATATTTGGCTACTACCAGGCAGCATCATATTGATGGGTTGAGATTCATCAACAGACGGGTGATCAATGGTAGGATGTGTGGAAAGATGAGGTGGAGATTGAGTGGGATTAGTTTGAGGTGGAGGTTGTTCAAATATGGTTTCAGTGAATTGGGGAGGAGGTTGAGTTTGTTCAGATAAGGGGTTGACAGTTTGTGCAGCATTAAGAACAGTATTTACAGAAGTTGAAGGAATACCTGAAGTGGATATCTGAACTGGTTTCCTGATTCTGATAGTGCGGCTCAGAGGCACATCATCTTCTGTATCTGAATCGCTGTCAACATGTGCCACAAAAGGCTCTTCAGTGCGCTGAGGTACCCGTTCAGATTTGGCAGTAGCTTCAGAGACCTTCTTGGTCTTCACCTTCTTTTCCTTCTTAACCCTCTTCTTTTCTGGGGCTTCAGCAACCTCAGAATTCTTCTTCTTTGTTGTCCTCTTTCTTTTCTTGACTACATAGTCATCCTCAGGTTCAGACTGTAAATCATCAAGGGTAAGATAAACACCTTCTTCCCTTCTAGCAGCAATGTAATGAGCAATAACATCCATTGGCTCATTCTTATACACAGGGTGAACATCATCTCTGAGGGATGTTACCCTTCTCTTGGTAGGAGATTGAGGATACTTCAGATTATCCTTAGAGATCTTGTGCACATTGCACAAATTTTCAGCAGAGAGGAAGGGAGTCCTTAACTCAATAGTGGTATCCTCAGCTCCAACTTCCCTCAACTTATCCACCAAACGCCATTGGTAAAAGAGCTCAGAGAGCAATCTTGGATAAGCAACCCAGTGCTTAGATTTCTCTGTAGTGTTTCTGATATAGGTACAGAGATAGTGGAAGAGATAAGCTGGTAAATTTAACTTAGTACCTTTTACTAAGAAGAGAAGAAAATGCCTTTGATCCCACGAAATCTGATCAGTTCCACCAACCCTTGGAATGATGGTAGAGAGAAGAATTTTGTGCAGAAGCTTTGCAACTTTAAACAGCCCAGAAGTTCTTCCCATATGAGTGGGATCCTCATATAAGGTATCTTTAATCTCAGCTCTATGCTTGGTTAGGGGTGGAGGTTTGTCAGTATCAACTTGAAAAAATCCTTCATTAGGAATCTGAAGGAGTTCAGCAAAGTGTTTTCTTGTGATTGACACAGGTACACCGAGAATTGTTGAACGAATTTCAGGACCAATGTAAGGTTTCAAACCTAATTCCTCACAAGACTTGTTCTTGTTAACTTCTGGATTTTTAGCAATGGCCCTTTCCAATTCCGCTTTAGCCTTTTCTTTAGTAAACACTTCCGCGCCAACCCAAAATTCCTTGACTAAATTTGGATAAATGACACCGTTCAGCATATCAAAGTAGTTCGTCCATCCTTTATTCTCAAAGTAACTTCTTAGTTCCAAATCGTTTACCCTAAACGATTCAAAGTCGATTGGATTTTCTGCAACTAGCTCTAATTGCTCAAAGCGAACAGATGAAGGTTCAGGATTTCTGGAGACATCTTCTTGAGATTCAATAAGGTTAGGAATGATAGTAGCTTTAGATGAAGAAGCCATTGAAGTTGACGATTGAGGAAGATAGAAAAGAATTTTTAGAGAAAGAGAGATGAAAATTTTGAAAGAAGAAGTTGAAAACGTGAGAAGTGATAGTGACTAGTGTGTGATAAGTGATTATAGTGTAAGTTTCAAAATATTGGGGGAAACAAGATAGTGACGTAATGGGGGCGTGGTAGTTACTTTTAAATAAAATCATCATTAGCTCTCCTCCATTACCCAGCGGTTACTAGACATGATGGGAAGTTACACAGATAAGTAGTGTTTTCAGAAGCCAGCTGTCAGTTAGAGAAACTGAGCAGTCAACTAACACTTAGAGTAGGTATCTGAGTCACAAGAGATCATATTTAATAATAAATAATTCTGATTGCTTCAGATGAGAGAGTGCTTCAGAACCTATATAATAGTTTCTGAGCCATCCAAACTTCTGAGGCCCTTCAGAACTAATTTATTCATTCAGAGTTAACAGCATTCAGAAACATCATTCAGAATTAAAAACCATGTTCAGATTTTTCTTGATAAAATTGAAACGATCAATAGCAAGAGGTTTGGTAAAGATATCAGCCCATTGATGCTCAGTATCAATGAATTGAATCTCAATTACTCCCTTCTGAACATAATCTCTAATGAAGTGATGCTTGATCTCAATGTGTTTAGCTCGTGAATGCAAAATAGGATTCTTAGACAAACAGATAGCAACAGTATTATCACAGAGAAGTGGTATACTACTTATCCTTATCTGATAATCCTCCAGCTGATGTTTCATCCAGAGCAATTGAGTGCAACACTTAGCAGCTGAGATGTACTCTGCTTCTGCTGTAGATAGAGCAATAGTTGCTTGTCTCTTACTAGCCCATGATATAAGGTTTTCACCTAGAAATTGACAGTTTCCACTAGTGGACTTCCTTTCAATTTTATCACCAGCATAGTCAGCATCACAGAATCCAATAAGCTGATAATCTAAGGATTTCTTATAAAGTAATCCAAGATTAGTGGTTCCTTTCAAATATCTAAAGATTCTCTTAACAGCAGTTAAATGAGACTCTCTAGGATCTGATTGAAATCTAGCACATAAGCATACACTGAACAAGATATCTGGTCTAGAAGCAGTGAGATATAGGAGGGAACCAATCATACCTCTATATAATTTCTGATCTACTTTGCCTTCAGATTCTTCCTTCAGAAGACTGCTAGAGGGATGCATAGGAGTTGACATTGGTTTGCAATCTTCAAGACCAAATTTCTTCAGTAAATCCTTTGTGTATTTGGTTTAATGCACATATACTCCTTCTTTTCTTTGATTAATTTGAATTCCCAAAAAAAATGTTAGTTCTCCCATCATACTCATTTCGAATTCATCCTGCATAAGCTTAGAGAAACTCTTGCAAAGAGAAGCATTAGTTGAACCAAAGATAATATCATCAACATAAATTTGAACAATTAAGATATCAGTTTTTAAGGTTTTTCTAAAAAGAGTGTTATCAACATGTCCTTTTTCAAAACCGTTTTCTAGAAGAAATATACTTAACCTCTCATACCAAGCTCTTGGAGCTTGTTTCAAACCATACAGAGATTTCTTCAATTTGTAAACATGATCAAGACACTTTATATCTTCAAAGCCAGAAGGTTGTTTGACATAGACCTCTTCAGAAATTACTCCATTCAGAAATGCACTTTTTACATCCATTTGAAATAGAGTGATGTTATGATTAACTGCATAGGACAAGAGAAGTCTTATTGCTTCAAGTCTTGCTACTGGTGCAAAGGTTTCAGTGAAATCTATGCATTCTTGCTGACTATAACCTTGTGCAACAAGTCTAGCTTTGTTTCTAACAACTTCTCCCTTTTCATTTGACTTGTTTCTGAATACCCATTTTGTTCCAATAATGTTCTTGTGTTTGGGTTTTGGTACCAGATCCCAAACGTCATTTCTTTCAAATTGATTGAGTTCTTCTTGCATTGCAACAATCCACCCATCATCTGAAAGTGCTTCTTCTATGTTTGTGGGTTCAATTAATGAAATTAACCCAACTAAGGATCCATCCTCTTTGAAAGCAGATCTGGTCTTTCTTGGGCTATCCTTGTTACCAACAATTAGCTCTTCAGGATGAGATGATCTATACTTGAATTTACTCTTAGGTGGAGCAGGTGTCTGAGAGGGTTCAGTTTCTGAAGGGTCTTCAGATTCAAGGCCTTCAGAGATATCTTCATTTTGAGTCTCAGATGGATATACAACAATGGAGAGATCTTCACACTCAGAATTTGAGGAAACTTGAAACTCTGCAAAAGTCTCAGCTTGCTCTGACATTTTATCGTCAGGCTCTTTATCATCAAATCTAACATGTATAGATTCTTCAACTGTGTGAGTTTCAGAATTATACAATCTGTATGCTTTTGAGCGTTCAGAGTAGCCTATAAAGATACCCTTATAAGCTCTAGCATCAAATTTCTTTCGATAGACCTTGTTGTCTAGAATATAACAAGTACATCCAAACTGATGAAAATAAGAAATATTGGGTTTTCTTCCTTTGAACAGTTCATAAGCAGTTTTGTTCAGAATAGGTCTGATGTAGATTCTATTCTGAACATAGCAAGCAGTACTCACGGCTTCTGCCCACAAGAACTTAGCTAGGTTAGACTCAAGCATCATGGTACGAGCCATTTCTTGCAAAGATCTATTCTTTCTTTCTACAACACCATTCTGCTGTGGTGTTCTAGGAGAAGAGAATTCATGGATTACTCCATGCTCTGAGCAGAAAGATTCGAAAGAGTCATTTTCGAACTCTCCCCCATGGTCGCTTCTAACCTTCAGAATCCGAAGATCCTTTTCACTTTGTATTTGTGTGCAGAAGTCACTGAACACCACAAATGCTTCACTCTTAGAACGTAGGAATTTCACCCAAGTCCATCTACTGAAATCATCAACTATGACCAATCCATATTTCTTACCATTGATAGAGGCTGTCGAAACAGGACCAAACAGATCAATGTGAAGCAATTCTAAGGGTCTGGAAGTAGAGACAATGTTTTTAGACTTGAAGGAAGTCTTAGCAAATTTTCCTTTTTGACATCAGCCACAAAGTGCATCTGAGTGATAATCAATGTCAAGCAAACCACTAACAAGCTTTTGTTTGCTAAGCTTAGAGATCAACCTCCAGTTAGCATGACCAAGACGCTTGTGCCATAACCATTTCTCATCACTCAGAGACAAAAGACATATAATCTTTTGGTCAACCAAATCAGAAAAGTTTACTTTATAAACATTGCCAACTCTCATTCCTTTGAATACTACATATTTGTCAGAGTCTTTTGATACAATACATGAATTCTTATCAAATGTAACAATACATCCATTGTCACAAAATTGACTAATGCTCAATAGATTATGTTTAAGTCCATCAACTAACCAAACATCTTTAATGGAAAGGGAGGGATTACCAACTGTACCTGTACCAATGATCTTCCCTTTTTGTTTTCCTCCAAACCCCACAGAGCCTCCCTCTTTCAGAGTTAGGGTTTGGAACATATGCTTTTCTCCCGTCATATGTCGTGAGCAACCACTGTCCAGGTACCAGGGCTGCTGTTTTACCTTTCCTTGCATGTGCATCTGAAGCAAACACTATTTCAGATTTTGGTACCCATATTCTGATGGGTCCTTTAGAGTTAGTCTTCTGAATAGTATTCCTTCTTTGTTTTCTATGATCAACACAAGATCTAGAATTAATTAAGCTTTGACAAGAATGTTTAGGCTTAATTTGATTCTTGGATTTTGATCTGGAGTATATCACAGTTCCAAAGGTCAAGCAAGGATCTGAAGTAACTTTGCCTCGATTTCTCAGAGGTTCAGATGACTTCTGAGCCTTAACTTGAGAACTTTTGGACTCAGAAATTTTAGGTTCAGAAGAACTTGGAACTTCTGAGTCTTTGGGTTCAGGTTCAGAGCCTCCTTCAGAGTTGGATGCCTTCAGATCGAGTGTACCACTTTTAACAAAGGTAGAGAATAATTCAGGTGGAGTATCATCCTCACTATATGATTTCAGAGGTTTATCCCAGTTCTTAAACCGAGAATAACCAATGCCTTCACCATAGTTACGAGTCATATGATAAATCATGGAAGCCATTTTACTCCTATTGAAGGTACAACGAATAAATTCGTGAAGAGCATCTTCATGATCATCATTAAGCTTGTCTGCCAAGACATAGTTAGATTCAACATGACAAATACGAATGTTTAACGATTCATTTTCATCATAAAGAATCTTGGCATCCTTTTTCAATGATTCATGAACATTCTTCAGAATTTTGTGTTGACCTACCATACGAGTGTAATGTTTCACAACAATCTTAAGAGAATCAATTAATTCAGATTTAGTCATGTTAGAGTATACCTCATTTTCATCATCTGAGTCATCTTCAGAATCTCTATCAGAGTTGTTACCTTCAGAAGTTCTTGCCATTAAAGCCAAATTGCCTTCTTCATCATCTTCTCCTTCAGAGTCATTCTCAATGGTTTCCCAAGTGGCTAACAAACTCTTCCTTACCTTTTCTTTGTACTTCTCTTTCCCAAAGCTCTTATTCTTTCCTTTGTCCTTGGATGACATTTCTGGACAGTCCGCAATGAAGTGTCCAGATTTCTTGCAGTTATAGCACTTGTTCAGTTCTTCCTTTTTGTCCTTTGAAAAGGAACTTCTTGAGTTGTTTCCTTTGTTTGGAAACCTTTTGTATTTCTTGTTCCATTTCTGAAACCTTCTAACCATTAGTGCCATTTCTTCATTCTCAGAATTTTCATCCATCATATCATCAGAAGTTTCTTCCTCTTGTTCAGACACTTTGATCTTTGCAGCTTTTGAGGAAGTCTGAACAGAGCTTAGAGCCAAGGACTTCATCTTCTTTACAGGTTCATCTGACATAAGTTCTAGCTCATGACTTCTGAGTGAGCTTATTAAATCTTCAAGAGTCACATTGTCCAAATCCTTGGATTCCTGAAAAGCTGTAACTTTTGGTCTCCATTTGGAAGGTAAGCTCCTCAGAATTTTCTTCACGTGATCAGATGCAGTGTAGCTTTTCTTCAGAACTTGAAGACCAGAGACAAGGGTTTGAAACCTTGAATACATGGTTTCAATATCTTCATCTTCCTTCATTCTGAATAGCTCATATTGATGAACTAATAAGTTTGCCTTAGCTTCTTTGACTTGCTTATTTCCTTCATAGGTGGAACATAGAGAGTCCCAGATAGTTTTGGCACATGACTTATTGGATATTTTTAAATACTCAGCATGAGATATTGCACCAATAAGCATATTCTTAACAGTATGATGCTTCTTATACTGTTTCTTCTTTTCAGCATCAAAGAACTTTCTGTAGGTATTTCTTACAATACCTTCATCATCCATGTGTTCAAAATGTATACCATCTTCAATGATATCCCATAACTCATCATCAGTCCCAATGATGTAACTATACATCTTGGTTTTCCAGAAAGGAAAAGTAGTAGGATCACTGTTGAAGTAAGGTGGTTTGTCTCTGTGATTATCACTGTTCCTTTCCCTATCATAGTTGTGAGGAGGTGGAACAGCAGAGTGATCAGGTCCAAAGGAAGCAGAAGGAGAGGTAACACCAGACATGTTTTTCAACTAAGCACCAGACATGTACCAGACATGTTTACTGTTTCACTGTTTTTCAACTAAGCACCAGACATGTTTTTCAACTAAGTACCCTTAGTCAGGCACAGTCTTCAATAAAATTGTATTCTCAAGTGTAGCTTAACATTTATCTCTGATGAGCCTTCAGATAATAGCTTCAGAGTTTGACAGGCTCAGAATTACTTGCTTCAGATCTGGTAAGCTCAGAAGTAATTCCTTCAGAAATTCTAAGGTGCTTTAGTACGCAAATTTTAACTTTTAATCCTGCACACTAAATTAAATTATTAGTATTCCAATTTAACTTTAAATACATTGTTATCATCAAAATCAATTAAGGAGATACAAAATCATAATTTTGTTCCAACACGAACATTTTGTCTCTAACATTTGTCACTAATGCGTATATTTCAATTTTCGTCTCTAAATGTTCTTTTCTGTTTCTAATTTTGTCTCAAATAGAGAAGAAATAAACCATGTCTCTAAATTCCGTCGATATTTGAACTTTTTCTAATAGTGATTGTGATTAATGAATAAAACATGGCATGACTGTTTTAACTAGCAGAAGAAAGAAAATGGTTAAAATCTATCAAAGTTTTTCCCTTTTGCTCTCCTTGTATTTCATCCTTCAATTTCTCTGT
This sequence comes from Trifolium fragiferum, assembly GCA_954870985.1. NCBI lineage: Eukaryota > Viridiplantae > Streptophyta > Magnoliopsida > Fabales > Fabaceae > Trifolium > Trifolium fragiferum. Next base: position 10,389,898 of record OX940794.1, read on the forward strand.
GCCTTTCTTATTTCTATTTTCTTTATTCCTCCTTTTTTCTCATCTATTTCGACCAACAATCTCTCACTTGAAGATTGATTTTAATTGGTCTTCACACCTTGGTCAAACAATCGGACTTCACACCTTAGTCAAACAACATATAATTTCTGAGTATTTTATTCTAGTAGGCCATATGAAGTTGAGCACAACTTCAATTTGTCATGACCACCTTTGTTTGCTCAATGTTAGCATATCCTCCAACAAATTTATCATGCCTCTTTTTAAATTCACTTCTTTTGAGGAGTAAAGAAGTTTTTTTTGGGTCAAGTAGTCTAATGATTAAAAATTCACCGTTTAAAGTGAACAAATGGAAAATCTCATGTTCGAACAACAACCTCTACAGATATATTAATATAGGGTAAAATTTGTAAATGCAAATAAACTTTGTGCATCAAAATACATCATTTCAAAAATTTCATTAATCTACAAATTTCATAAGCTCTTCAGGAGTTCTGATAATATATACAGTGGACCGGACAAGATTCACTTTTCTATAGGCCCAATATAAAACGGTCCAAATAAATGATCCAAAAAGATTTGAAATATGAAACTTGGCGGGAAAGTTAAACAAGGGCGCCTGCAAAAAGGGAAGGCCTCCTCTCACATACTGCAAACACGCCTGAGAATGGAAAACCACCCACGACTACTACAATGACACAGTGGAGGGAGGAAAACCACCCATGACCACCCTTGTGACACGGTGGAAGAAAGAAAACCACCCACGAACACCATGATGACTCGGTGGAGGAGGAAGAATCGTCCACTATCCCCATTTACAAGGGAAGAGGGGTGGTTGACAGACGGCATGAGGGTTCATCTCACTCTATAAATAGGTGTTTAAAAATCATTGTAAAGTCTCTAGTAGTGGAATATTTTTGACATTACTCTTAGTAATACTCTTTGACACACCCCCCATCAATTTTACTAGAACATACAACTGATATTTCTCAACAAATAATTAGCAAAATATATTAGCATTTGATCACAGTAATATATGATACTTCGGGATCAATTAGTAATCTTCATTTTTTGAGCTCATAAGAGAATTTTTTTGATAATTGATGAACTTACAACAATTAGAATACACAATTGATGTGGATTTTTCATATTGAATCATTTTATTATAAAAGCTTCATGATGCAAAACATATTCTTTAAATACTTATTTTGTAAGAAACAACAATATCTCATAAGTTCTTCATATGATGATATTTTTACCATCAGCATAAATCTTAAATATAACAAAAATATTGTCATATATTGTTGCTCGAGTATATAAAGAGACTTATTCATGTTTATTAAGTTATCTCTTCAATAATCTGATTTATATATGTCTCACAAAAATTAAATTCTTCAAAGATTCTCATATAATCATCATTATCAAGTGAGTCATTTAAGTACATTAAAACACATCTTTCACATAAAGTGAGTATTTCATATGCCACTCCACTTAATTAATTAAAAAAAGTTTTTGAATTCACTTTAGATGAATATGCCTCTTTAAAATGATAGACATTTATCAATATCCTTGAATAACAAGTCAAAATCTAAATATTATATATTCAATTTTTTCCCAGCCTTATTTGTAGAAACTAATAGAGAGGAAACGAATGAGAGAAAGAATATGGAGAACTTTTCGATTCTTTACCATCAAGTATGACAATTACATGAGAATTATAGCCTTATTTATAGGAGATTACATGGACCAATGATATGGGTTAAGACTAATGGACATCCACTATAATTATTCATAATATATATAACATTTTAATTTTTTTGGTAGCTTATAATATTATTATTTTATATGTCTTGTGAGTTTAACTCAGTCGGCAAAACATTGCATTATATATGCAGGAGACGAGCTTTGAACCCTGATCATCCCACTAATCCACTTTAAGGGTGAAATTTCTAATTACTAACCTAAAAAACTGATATTATTATTTCATAGGCTTTGCGGAATTCGTCAAAGCTTGCCTTTCCATCTCCATTACTATCTATAATCCTAATAATCAGCTTCGCTACTTCAATGGTAATCGACTTGTCAATACTTGCATACCAAGAAAGAACCTCATCTACATCGACGACACCATTGTGATCCTTGTCAAATGTATTGAAATAATCCCTAAGCTCCTTAGTCGTAGGGATATCATCTTCCTCCTCATTCGTCATGACTTGCAACTCAGCATTATGATGTGAAACTACACAAATATACAATTGGTTGAATATAATTGAGAATTTAGTTTAATATCTTTTTTATAATTTTTATCGTACATTTAAAAATTTGAATGTATCAATATATTAGGCTATAAGTTAAATGAATATTTTTTAAAAAGAAATGCTTTTCAATATTTTTCAAAAATATAATAACTAAAATTTAACAATTTTTTTTGAATTTTTATTACTCAAAATAGTCAATATTAATTGATTATATTTTTATGAAAATGTAAAAAATTAGTGTAATGCTTCTGAAAAATGAAATTTTGTGTTTTTTTTTCTTTTTATATTAATTAATATCTCTAAAATACAATTACCGATAAATATTTTTTTTTATTCATAAAAATATTAATTATTAACTTATTAAATTAATGATTTAATGTACCATTTTTTAATGCACCGTAGTAACTCCAATGTCTTTAATTGATAACATTTAAGCTTTAAATCTATGATTTCTTTTAAGGCATAACATATATTTATAATTTAGAGGACACAAAGAAAGAAAATCATAAACATCTAGTTTGAAATTAGTATCCAAACATGAGAAAAGAACAAATGTCCCAAAAAATATATAAAAATTAAAGATTAACTTGCTATATGAAATTAAGTTAAAGTGAATTATTAGGGTTATTTTACCTTAAACTATGTATGTATAAGATATTATAAGTTCCGGTTTCAAATTTCAAATATTATTATAATTGGTGTGCAGCTTTAATTTAAAACAAAAATATACACGCATTCGACCAAATTTTATAATATACATATTATAAAATTTGTTTGTCCATGTAATATTCGTTTACTGTGATGGTAATTAATCAATAAATTATATATACATTTGACTTATAAAAATAAATTATCGGCGTAGCCTGACTTACCGGTAATAGTAGACTCATCATGCACATGAATTGCAGTTAAAATTTGAGAATAGAGAATTACAAAAAGAACAACGCCAAAAAATATATATGACTTCGAGTAATCCATTTTAATAAATAGTAATGATTTAGTCTCTAAATATAGAGCAACAAGTTGTCTTTTTATGGGGGCCAAGAGTCGAGTTTAAAAATAATAAAGGCAAAACATTTTGGTAAAACAACGTCCAAAAAAAATATATATTTACATAGAAATAAGAATTGAAAAGTAATATTTTTTAAATAGTCTAGCGGCTAGAAAGTTTCTTGTGAGTTAGTTGATTGGTTGAGATGTTTTAGGAAAGTTTCTTAGGTAGCTTAAAGTGCAAGTTACTCGATATATAAGTGCATATATGTTGAACATTAATAATAGGGAAGTGTGTGATTCTTTCTCATCATTCTCTTCTTCTTTTCCAATTCATTTTATGAACATAACGCTGTGTGTTTACAAAGTGTGTGCAAAACTTGAAATTCTGGTTTGAAGCTTGTAGGCGCAAATTGAGCCTACAGTTTGTGCCATATTGTGATTGTGTGCCCAACATAGAAAGCCAGCTTATTTATATAACTTACCTTATACATTAATATTCAAATGAGAATCATATATAACTTTTCTTTTTAGTATAACTATATTTATATACAATACAACACAAGAATTGGCTTATAAGAGTAACTTTTCTTTTTAGCATCATGGGAACTCAATTAAGAGGCAGAACCACTTAAGAGTTTGATATTTTGATAATTTAGGAAAGGAAATATTTTTCAGATAGCAACTTAGAACCAAAATTTTCTGCATCAGGTTTCATAGTGGCATGAAAATCTCGCTTCAAATGAGCAAAACTTTAGAAGCTTAGATTCAAATATTGAAAATTGAAATGCTTACTTTCAAGAAGCTTTGAATGATTGTTTAACTTATTCGTTTACTTCATATAAAATTTTAGAAGTAGAAAACCATTAAATATTGTCAGGATTATGTACACCAATGTTGCGAGTTGTCTTGAAAACTTGAAGCAGGATATCAAAAGTTTCTGCTAAGTTCACTGGATGCGAACAGGCGAAGCATAAGTTTCTGCTGATTTCGTTGGATGCGAATTTTAGCGAGTCTATTTATAGACTGAGCACGTTTTGTTTTTTTAAGAGAATTTTAGGGTTTTTACCGTCAATTAAGACTATGGTTTTAAAGAGGATTATTCTTGGTATAATCCTAAGGGTTTGGGCAAATGGTTCCTGATTCATCTAGGATAGCTAAGTCAATTGAGTCTCTTGATCACAGAAAAAAAATTCGAGATTAAGGTAGAATTATGATTAATTTCTTGAAACCCACTACTTAAAACTTCTAGTTTTGTCCCTGCCTAGTCTAAAGTGACAATGGTTGTCAACATGTAGACAACAATTTGTTGTGGCAAGTGTAAAATGAATTAAGTCTTACATTGTTTAGAAAAGTGGAAGTTAGACACTTTATAAATAAGATGATCTATGAACTTAATGTCTTTAGAGTCATTCTTTTTCGGGCCCCATGGACTTCAAATTCTACCCCCTCGCAAAGTAAGATGCCAGCGTGTTAAAATGAGAAAACTAGAAAAATACACTTCGAATACTTAATTATGTTTTTTTTGTTCAAAAATTGTGTTTTTTTTTGTTTGGATAATTTGGAATTTTGTTTTAAAATTTATGTTTATGTAAAAAAAATTCTAATTTGCTGATATATATTTACGCGTGTCAACATCAATTAAAGGCTTGGTGGAAAAACAGTTTCAACGAGCCAAACTTTACTTGCTGGTTTTGGAAACACACAGTCTACTATTTAGGTAGCGAATTGATTGTGGGTGTCCACTACTTCTACTTAAGTAGCGGATCCGTCTGTGATAGAAACAAAATTTGAAACAGGAAATGAATGTAATTTAATAATTAAAATAAAATTTTTGATTAAGAAAAAGTATATCAATTTAAATATTACATCCAGCATTTCAACTTCTACTCAAGTATGTCGACATAAAATGAAACAGAAAAGGCTACATGAAATTCAAATAGAATTTTTTTTTTATTAAAAGCTTAGAAAAAAAAGTACATCATGATTATTTTTCTTAGACAAAAAAATTACATCAAATTAAAATAAATAAAGACCAGAAATGAATGACATCTTGTGAAATTTTGTCCCCTAAATAGAGATAGATGGTGACAGAGTCTTCGACTCTTTCAGCAGGTTTCCACTTAGAAGGCCTAATTTTTATTTTTGGTCCTTCGGCTGCCACTTTGCTACTACCACCAAGATATAAATATGTGCCAATTGGGATTCTCCTCCTATAGATTTTCATGTATTAAATGGAAGAGTTTGACCTGCAAGTCCAACTTGTTTTTAAATTACTACCACCTACTAGTTTAGCAAGATGGAACAATCTCATCTATGTATGAGAAAGTTCCATTGTGGTAAAGCATGTTTCAACTAGTCATATCGTTCTTAATATGTCATAAAATGTCCTTTTCGATTACGATACAGTTCCTAATCATGTTGACTAAACAACAATAGAGAAAACGGTATGCATAGTCGACGACTGACTATGCACTCATTTACACACGAAATCGCATAAATTAAACTAAACTAACTAAAACTAAACAAAATGGGAAAACATAAGCAGAAGAGAAGTGAGACTTCACTAAGTGAAGGGGGGGGATGGTCATTTTGTTATCATATAGCCGTACAAGTGACCAATCAAAATTAAATAATTCGCATAAAAATTTAAGAAAGCTTGAACCAACAAAAAAGAACAAAACAAAGGAAATAGACACACCACCAAATAATGAAAATAGAATAATTTCCATAAAAAATCATTTGCTCATTCCCGTTTTTTAAGATTTTGGTTGTGGTTTTTGATATGTCCATCACCACCATTACTATTAAGATTAACTCCTCAAAGCTTATTTATGTCCATAAATCATCACTCTCACTATATTGGTAAACTCGTCTAAGTCTAGCTGACCGTCACCATCAATATCATAACCACTAATCGTATTGTTCGTTGCTTCAACGGTCATCTCATGGTTGTCGAATTGTGTCGCGAAATCATGAAACTCTTCTACAGATAACAAATCATTATGATCCTCATCAAACTTAATAAAAATTTCCTTAATCCACTCCAAATACCATTCAAGGAATCCAATGATATGAACACCGAGCGACTGCATTACGTTCCGAAATTCTTTGGTAGTAATACTACTACCATCTTTTCCATTGTTGAAAAGGTTGAAGGTCTTCTTAACCTCTAAGTTTTGTTCATTGGTGGGTTGAATGACCATTGGAGGAAGATTTGATTCTGCAAAAAGGGAATACAAGAGAAAGGAAAATGATTTGTATGTGATGCTGAACAACACAAATATGTAAATCGTAAAGAGAAATATTATTTGAACAATTATTTTTGATAACTTTTTGATAATTTTCTCTCTTTTACTCGCATTATATTCTTTTGAGAAATGTTATTTAAACAACTATTTTTGCATGGACCGCATTTATATACTATTAAACTAATTTAAAAGTACCTCTATCGTTGTATTTCTTTTGAAATCCCCCTTGTAAATTAATGTTCATAATGAATAAGTAAAAAGAGTACGTATTATGTGTTTTTTTAGATTTTGGTTGTGGTTTTGATTGATCCATCACCATTACTATTACAATTAACTCCACAAAGCTTATCTCTTCCCTTAATCATCAATATCATCATATTGATAAACTCATCTAAGTCTAGCTGCCCATCACCATTAATATCATAAACACTAAAAATATTATTCGCTGCTTCAACGGTCATCTTCTCATGGTTGTTGTACTTTGTTGCAAAATGACGAAACTCGTCTATAGATATTAAATCATTATGATCCTCGTCAAATTTTGTGAAATTTTCCGTAATCCACTCCAATGATTGTACAAGGTAACCAATGATACCAACGTCGACCTTATTTTTAATGACCTGTAACTCAGCATTAGTTGGGATATGACCGAGCAACCGCATTACAATCCCCATTAATTTTTTAGTAGTAATATAACCATTTCTTTCACTGTCGAAAAGACTGAAGGTCTGTTCATCGGTGGGTTGTACGACCATCAGTGGAAGATTGGATTCTACAAAAGTTAATAGGAAAATGATTTGTATGTGAAAAAATTATGCATTGCCTAACTCTTTTTTATCCACAACACTAAATCATATTTTTATATCCGATGATCCGATAATATATACAAAAACCTTCGACCAAATTTTATAATATACAATATTCAAAAATAAAAATTTATAAAATACATGCTTGTAGAGATACATTAAAAATTGATAATAAAATAAAATAATAGTGAGATATGATTGAATGTACACTAAATATCTTTTACCAATATGCTACATATATCAATAAAATTATTTGCATTTGACGTATAAAAAAATTATAGGCTAGTATGACGCACCGGTAACAGAAGACTCGTCGTGCACATCAATTGCAGTTAAAACTTGAAAATAGAGAATAACAAAAAGAACAACACCAAAAAACATATATGACTTTGAGTAACCCATTTTAATACTTCTTGGCGAATTGCAATTTAATGGTTTGATAAATGGTAATGCTGTAGTGCAGTAATAGTTTCTATATAGGGCAAGAATATATCCTTTTATGGGGCCAAAGCGTCAAGTTTAAAGATAAATTATGGCAAAACAATTGCTACCAAAGCAACAAATAAAGGATATATATAGATTGATTTATATATCTTTTTATAAGCAAACAAAAATATATTTAAACTTATACAAAATAATTTATGTATGTAAATAAATTTTTATATATTATTTATAAGTTCGTTAAGATAATTTAAAAAGAGACAATTTATGAAGGCGTGATTTTTTTATAACGTGCACTATTTAAATAGTGGATAACATTAATTAATAAAATTTCTCATTTTTATAACGTTTGTTACTTAAGTAACAAAAAGATAAAAATGGAAATGTGTAGGCGCGCGAGAATTAGGTAGGACGGAAAAATAAAGTCTCAAAATAAGATGTGGATTATACTACTTTTTAGAATATTGGACTGAGTATTCTCGGGACATTCTTTAAAGACGAGGTCGGTGGCTGAGATGTTTTCTTTAGGATGAGTGGTGTGGGGGGGGGGAGCATGGGTGTGGAGGAGGCAGTTGTGGGTGTGGGAGGAGGAGATGTTGGGGGAGTGTCAGTCTTTACTTTCTCCCGTGATCTTGCAGGTTGAGTCCTCTAACAGGTGGCGGTGGCGACCGGACCCCATTTCAGGTTACTCTGTCCGGGACAAGTACCAGATTGACTTTCAGAAGACGGTTACTGTAGGGGTAGCTGTTGATCTCCTGTGGCACAGACAGGTTCCCCTGAAGGTATCTATCTTTGCTTACTCGAGGCATTCTTTCTCTAGATCTACATCTTTGTGTGACAGATTGCAGCGGCATTGAGACAGCTCAACGCTTATTTCTATCGTGTAGCACTTTCGGTTCTCTAGCCTCTTGTCCGGTCTTGGATTGGTTTCCCTGCGGTGGATTCTTCTTGCCTCTCGGATCACTTTGTTCAGTTCACGTTTGCAGCCGGTGGTCTTCGTGCCCGTCAGTCCTTTCACCAGGTAGTTTAGCTTGCCTGCGTTTGGGTTATGTGGAATGAGCTCAATCAACGTGTTTTTAGGAATTCTGCAAGCTCGATGCTCCAGCTTTTGGACAGAGTCAAGATATTAGTCTACTGATGGATGCAGTCGTCTGACATTACTTTAGTGACGAACTTTCACTCTTGGTGGTTGAACCCATTACTTTGTTTTGGTCTTGATTAATTGTATTTTTACTTTTATTTTGATAGGATCTTCTTGTATACTTTTGTAGCTTCTCTTGGCACACCTTGTGCTGAGGGTTGATTTTTTGGTCTTGTATATATATGTTTCATTTTGGTCTTTTTTTTTTTAAAAAAAAAAAAACTGTAAGTTTTTATTAAAATATGTAAAGTCAATTCATTGAAAATTAAGAATATAAAATATACACCACTCGTGTAAAATAGTTTTATACCAACATTCTAATAATAATTTTGTATTCGCTAAATTATATGGTTAAACACAGTCGCACTCACACTTACAAAAGAAAATCTTTTTTTCTACCCCTACAATTATCTCTTTACCCCAATATTTTTTATAATATTCCAATTTTACCCTTTATTATATATATTTTTTTAATTTTATTTTATTCAACTTTTTCATGATCTCTACACACTTCCTCCACTATAGGCTTAAACTATTTCGGTTTTATACGTTTTATACGATTGTTGAATCCTCTAATAATCGTTGATAATAAATAAAAAAATAAATTAAAAATATTATACTGGAACAGTTTGATATTCATACCAACACAGTTTTGTATAAGTGTGTAGGTATGAATATTCATACCTACACACTTGTGTGTAAAATGTGTAGGTATGCATTTTCATACATACACACTTGTATATAAGTGTGTAGGTATGAATATTCATACATACACAATTGTGTGTAAAGTGTGATTGAATGAATATTCATACCAACACACTTTTTTTATAAGTGTGTAGGTATGTTTGTCAAAAAAAACAGTGTGTAGGTATGAATATTCATACCTACACACTTATACACAAGTGTGTAGGTATGAATATGTATACCTACACACTTTACACACAAGTGTGTAGGTATGAATATTCATACTTGATATGAATATCAAACTGTTCTAGTATAATTTTTTTTAATTTATTAGGAACGATTATCATAGGATTCAACCATCGAATAAAATGCATAAAATTGAAATAGTTTAAACTTGCTACATGTAGCGGAGGAGGTGTAAAGATCATGAAAAAATTAATAAAATAAAGTAAAAAAAAATTTAAAACTAATATAATGAAGAGTAAAAATGGAATATTGTAAAAGATGTAGGGGTATAAGGTTAATTGTTGGGGTAGAAAAAAAATCTTTCCTTACAAAAACACCTCTGGAAATTGATAAACAAGAAAATGTTCTCAAAAAATATTTATGTTCAGAAACAACAAATTAGGTGTGATTGGAGCATAAAGAATAGAGATATCAATTATCATCAAAAGACATTTATAGTATTTTATTTTGTGATGTACGGATACTTCATTTGACGGAGAGTATCAATACCAAGTACATACCCATATTAATACCGGATATATATTCGTACCTTAATTTATAATTATATACGTTTATTAGTTTTTTTTAAAAATAACGTACCTCGTACCGGTACCCGTGGTACTGTATCCGCACCTAAGCAACACAAATCAAATTAAAGTTCTTATTTTATGACAAAATATTATATGCAAAATAAGTACAAGAAAAAATTCAGAATATAAATAGATACTATACGTCATAAAAAACATTGGTACTATAAATAGCACAACTAAAATGCATTTCCCCATTCCCTTTTTTTTTCCAGTGCTTTTTCAAATTTTAGTTGTGGTTTTGATTGGTTCATCACCATTACTATTACGATTAACTCCTCAAAACTTATCTTTATCCTTAATCATCACTATCACTATATGCGTAAACTCATCTAAGTTTAGCTGCCCATCACCATTATGATCATAAGCATAAACAGCACCGTCCGCTGTTTCGACATTCATCTCATGCTTGTCGAGATTTGTAGCGAAATGACGAAACTCGTCTACAGATATGAAATGATTATGATCCTCGTCAAACTTAATGAAAATTTCCCTAATCCAGTCTAATAAATGTGCAACGTAAATGGTACCACCAGCGTCGACCTCATTTTTAATGACCTGCAACTCAGCATTGGTTGGAATACAACCGTCTTTTCCGTTGTCGAAAAGGCTGCAGGTCTTCTTAAACTCTAAGATCCGTTCGTCGGTGGATTGAACGACCATCGAAGGAAGATTTGATTCTGCAAAAGGGAATAGAAGAGAAGAGGAAAATGATTTGTAAATTGCCTAAGTGTCTGAGCTCAAACATCTTTTGTGTAATTTACTTATATAGAAGCAACTCTGTAAACGTAAAGAATTGAAGATTAGTCAGGATTCTCAAGAAGTCACTAACTAACAGGTGTAATTGAAGGTTGTAATCTGTCCAGATTATTGGATTAAGTTCTTAAGGTGTAGGGAGTAGCTTTGTTAACTGTGAATCAGTATAAAAACTACGGTGTCTTCATTAACTGTCGATTAACCGGTTCAATCCAACTTTATACATATAATTGTTTACAATTTGACTTGTAAAATTATAATATTTTGAAAGAAAAAAAATCACATTTTTTAGATGTCATTATTTTTTTTAGAGATTGAATCATCAGACTTAATCCGGTTTAATTCCTATATAATTTTATCGATGAATTTTATATGTCAGAGAAGGCAATGAGTTTGCAGATAAATTGTCTAATATATGCTTTATTTTGAATGACCACTTTCAAAAATAAAATATAAGCTAGCATGACTCACCAGTAATAGAAGACTTGTGGACATGAGTTGCAGTTAAAACTTGAGAAGAGAGAATACCAAAAAGAACAAGACCAAAAAACATATATGGCTTTGAGTAATCCATGTTATTACTTCGTAGTGAATTACAATAGAATAATTTGATAAATAGTAATGCAGTAGATTCTATATATAGGGCAAGAACAAGAAGATGTCCTTTTTATGGGGCAAACAGTCGAGATTAAAATAAATAAAGCAAAAATATGTTGTCAAAGCAACTTCTAAAGGAAAAAATTAATATTAGTCCAAAATACACTTTGGTCCTCTTTAAAGATAGTGGCACTTTCGCCATTTTAAAAATTGTTTTTTTAGCTCAATTTATTTGTTTTTTGAATTTTGATCTCTCATCTTATGATTTTGGTTATTTTTAGTTATGATGTGCAGTTGATCAATTATCATCAAAAGCATGTGTACCGGGAAGCGAATAAGATTGAGGATGGTTTGGCTTCGTTGGCACGTGACTCTAAAGAAGTTTTGCACCTATTTCATCAACCGCCTGATCAGATGATTAGTTTGTATCAAGATGATTTAATTAGTGCCCTGCTCCGGAGGCACCAGTTAAGGGTATAAAAAAGTAATTTTTGCATTGAAAACATCAATTATTTTACTTTTCAAATATTAATTGCACAAATTTTAAGACAATATTACTATTTTAAGTATCCTTAACTAATGCCCCAAGGGTACTAGTTAGAATTTTCCATAAAATTATTAAACTATTATAATTAGAGACAGTCGCACTCACTTACAAAAACACTTCAGGAAATTGATAAACAAGAAAATGTTCTCAACAAATATTTATGTTCAGAAACAACATATTAGATGTGATTGGAGCATAGAGAATAGAGATATCAATTATCATCAAAAGACATTTATAGTATTTTATCAAATTAAAGTTCTTATTTTATGACTAATGTGTAACTTCTTATTTTTCACTAATATTTCGAAATTGAACTGACATCTGAAATGAATGAGGGTTGAATACAACAACTGTAACACAGCAACATCAGGCAACAACGGAAATGACAGTATCGAACAAAAAAATACGTACATATCCACCCTTAGCAAATAATTAAGACTCAAAGAGCTGATATCGAATTCTCTCCAGCAACCAATCTGTGATCCATATTCTCTAACATACAAGAAACTACATCTGTTCACGCAAGCTTATTCGCCACTTAGAATAGGTACTATGAGCGGTTTCATCTGTGCTAAATATACAATCGCCCACCTGATACAACAAAGGAAAGACAAGGTGAGCACGACCACAAGCAAGACAGTATATGGTTAATTACAAGTTTATAAATATGTAGACGGAAAATTTTGAAATGAACAATCATGTCTAAGAATGATCATTCCATCTAAAGGTCAGTTCAACTCAACCTGTTAACAACCCCTCTACATATTGTCAAATATCATATTTTAGTTTTACTCATATTGACGCACATATACTGGATGATGAATTGTGCATAATGATGAACAGACTCTAATAAGTACATAATATCAATTTATAATTTTCTTAGTAAAACAACACATTTAAAATTTAAAATGTAAATATAACATTAAACTGACAATGGGTAGTTTAATCGGACAAAAGCATAATCTTCAAACTAACTAGTAATTTATAAACTATTTGCAACTGGACATGTTATGATATACAAACATCAAAATAATGATGGCCCGTTTAATTTTCAATAAAAGACAATGTCAAATAATAGCAACACTCAAGGATGATTAACTAAACTATGCCACTTTCATAAGACTAAAACAACACAACATCGTGTCACACTGTGAAGAACAGCTATGGAAAACAAATGGCATCGACAACATTCACTATTAGGATTTAGGAGTACTGAGTAGTGAGTACATGTCAGCCTGTGAGTGTGAAATTATTTCATGGGCAAGAACAGCATACCATTTATTACTTTTCTTCTAATCAATAAGTTCCTTAAAGAGGGACGATAAACTTAGGTGCATAATTTTTATTTGCTCTAATTCCTTGTTTGACTTGATACAAACTAAAAGAAGAATGACTATCAAATGGTACTTACATCATCCAGCAGCATATTGTTGCAGTAATAACCAGTGTTAGGTGAAATCTGCAATAAAATAAGAGATTAAAAACATGCCAAGGAGAATGATACATGCAATGTACAGATATCAATAATTAAGAGATTTGTGAATATATGTGTGTAGTAATTCTTTAGAGCGTGTTGGTACCACTAAATGAATCTGAATACAGTCTGTTTACTTTCTAAAAGAATTTTAAGTTTTCTTTCTAAAGTTTGTATTCATTTTAAAAATAGAGTGAAGATGGAAAGAAAATAAGGAAGAATACATTTTCAAAGTTTCTACAAATGCTAGATCTATTTTCAAAAATTGTAAGGGAAAATAGTGAAAAGATTACATTCTTCTCTTATGTTTATTAGTTGAACTGAAAATGAAAACAAGAAATATGAGAAGTAAATGGGCCCTTAGCTTTACAAAACACAATAAAAAGTTGGCATGAACAATCCATGACACCATATCAATGATTAATGAGAAGTTAATAATGATTAAAAGTAGTAACTAACAATGAAGAAAAAGAAGCAGACCTTCATAAAGAAGGCAACAATAGATGCCTGATGTATCGAATCGTACACAATAACGCCAGACAGTTTTCGAATTAAACAATAATACTGGTCATTCTTCCAAGTACATCTTAGTTATGTCTAATTTAAATTTATACAAGCTCTGAAGCACCTATATGGACACCGAACACAACACTAGCATGTAGACACCTATATAAAATTTAGAAAATAGAAAGGATTGTATGTAAACACAAGTGTCATGTCATGTCAGTGGTTTCTATCGAGCACATCTTCAATCTAAAGTGTCGATGCTACACAGTATACAAGACAAGATACCCTTAACATAATTTGATCACTCAAAATCTTTAAAATTTTAACCAGAGTAGCTGTAAGCACTAGAAAATAAGAAAATGTACTGTCAATATAATCGTTGAGTTTCTCCGATCAAAATTTTGAGCATTATTAGTCGCATTTTTTATATATTTAAAAGTAAAATCTCGCACAAAAATCACATCAACTAACACAATTCAACATTTTCAGTCTTCATAAGCTCAAATCAAAACAATTCATAAAGATCTTACTATACACCAAATTGAGTAGAGTACACTAATTCATCAAACGTGGAAACTCTCAAAAATTGAATCAGCATCATAAATCGATAAAATTGCGAACAAATAACAGAAAAAACAAATTGAAAGAGAGGCAAAAGTATTACAGATTTGCAGAAGGTCCTCTGTTGCAGCAAATTCTGGTGCAGAGACACGCGATGATTCCAATCACCACGAAGATTAGTGTTGTTATCAAGAAACCCATTCCGATTCGTTGATTTCAGATTCCGATCAGAGAAAATTAATTCCTAAAATGAAGAACAAATCAAAACAACGATGATGCAATTTGAATAGATTTGAAGCGAGAATTTGTGACCGAGAAAGAAAAAATGAAAAGAAAAAAAAAAGATCAGAAAATAATAATAATTGCAAAAGTGAAAAAATGAAATTTGAGAATTGAGAATTTTGTTACCTCTGAACTCTGAAGCAGAGAGAGATCTCACGATTCTATCGCTTGATCAGTTTCGTGCTTTAGAGACACGTTGTTGATTTTCTCATTCACAATAATTGATTGGGCTTGGGCCCATTAGATTGAAAAACTTGAAATCTATTTACACCATCTTTATTTACCAATACACATCTTATACTTATCAAACATATTCACAAAAGTAAAAACAAAATAAGTCGCAAGACAAACTAACCCGACAAATTAGGAACCCTCTCAAGTAATCTACTCGATAAGTTTATGCCAATTTCATAAAAAGTATAGTTTTAGTTTTTACATTTTGCGAAATAAGTAAGAATGGTGTCTATAGTTTAAAAAAGGTTAAAAAAATCTCATAAGCTTTTATGTTATTAAGAATGATCAATTTTGACTGTTATTTTCCTCGTCAACTAACAGAATGTTTGTTAGTGAACTCCACTATTTTAATTTTAGTCTTACAGTTTGTAAAATAAACAATAATAGGCATATATTTTGAAAAAAAAAATATCTCATAATTTCTTAAAATATATGAATCATTTTTGCCTATTATGCAAAATGTATAACTAAAATTTAAATAGTGGAGTCCACTAATTAGAACCATTCTTTATAATGAAAAAACTTGTGAGATTTTTTTTATATTTTTAGAATATAAGAATTATTGTTACCTATTTCATAAGAATAAAGAAACTAAAAAGTAAAAACATATTTAACACTTAATTAATGTGATCTCAAACTAAATTAAATTGATGGTGAAAAAGAAAAATATTCAACTCTATAAATTATGTTAAGATTAAGATAAAAATTGTAAAATTTTAAAATAGAGAATTAAAACTGCAAAATAATCAAGATAGGAGGATAAAAACTACAATTAAGAAAGAAATTATTTTCAACTTTTTATTTTCCTTCTCTCTGAAACTGTGAAAGGCCGAAAGCCATTCCAAACGCGTAAAAACCATTTCCCTCCAGCCTCCGCCGCTTGTGTCGTCGCCGTCAATTGCTGCTCTTGTCGTCGCCTCCAGCTGCTCCTCCACTGGTAAGACGCTCAGTTCTCAACCTTTCTTCTTCTTCTTCTTTATTCCAGAAAAAAAAAAAAAAACTCACAAAATCTCGATTGGCACTGTAGACGCGCGTTTGAGAAGGAAGCGAAAATGCCGAAGAGAACAACGCATACATACTCTAGCGAGGATGCTGCTCCAGAGGGTCCACAATCCGATCTCTTCGTTTATTACTGCAAACACTGCGGATCCCATGTCCTCATAACTGGTTAGTTAGTTTGATTCAATTCTATTCAATTCGATTCGATTCTCCTTTTCAAACCCTAAACCTAATTAAACAAACAAAAAATAGACACTCAATTGCAGAAAATGCCTCGAAGAAACACCGACAGAGCTTACGTATTAGACAAGACCAAACATCTAGCTAGATTCAATATTCATGAAGCAGGCAATGTTCTCTTAAAGCGTGGTCAAGGCAAAGTCGAGAAACAATTCCGAATGAACTGTATCGGTTGTGGTTTATTTGTTTGCTATCGATCTCAACCGGAATTTGATTCTTCGTCTTTCATTTATGTCCTTGATGCTGCACTCAGTACTGTTGCTGCTGAAACTAACCCTCAGGATGCACCTGTTCCTCCTTGCATTTCCTCGCTTGAAGGTGGACTTGTTCAGCTTGCTATTGAAGTTGAGGATCGTGCTCACCGTTCTGCAATTACTAGAGTCAATGCTGATGATGTTAGAGTCACTGTAGCTGCTCCCGCTGCTCGTGGTGAAGCTAACAATGAACTTTTGGAGTTTATGGGAAAAGTATGTAGTATATACTTACTTACTTCTTTGCATTATTTTGAATCTGTCTTATCTAGGAAAATAATAATATGAATCAGATAGATACATCAGTTATTTAATAAATCTGAAAAATGAATCTTTGTTTATATACGAGACCAGAGGCGGTAATTAGTTAGCACTCGCAGCATATGATATGACTGACTCACTAAATTTTAATATTATTATTATTATTATTATTATAGGTTTTGGGTTTAAGATTGAGTCAAATGACTCTTCAGAGAGGATGGAATAACAAGTCGAAACTTCTTGTGGTGAGTTACATTACTATCTTACGAGTTACGACCCTTCAACTTAAGCATCCATGTTAATTTCAATTCTAATTCCCTCTCATAGGATGTACCCTGTTTAATTCATTTCAGGTGGAGGATTTGACTGCTAGACAAGTTTATGAGAAACTTTTGGAGGCTGTGCAACCTTGATGCTAGCTAGCTTTATTATGCATGTAAGCATGGGTTCTGATTTAACACAATTCTGCATATTTCATTTTCATAGTAGGTGTTGAATCGCTTTTTTAAACAACAATAAGTTTTTTTTTATTTATTTAATTTTCCAGAGACACACATACAAGGTCATTGGCCTATTGCTCCCTGGACATTGATATTGGAAATCTAGAATAAGTAAAACTCATTTGATTAATCAGCAATTGAGCGTGGTTGAACCATAATGAAATCTGTTTGATTGAATGTGAAAAACTGTTAAAAGCCCACATTGTTGTGATTGAAAGTCTACTAAAGGTTTGAGCAATTATTTTAATGGTTGTGGAGAAAGAGAGTGAATGGTGAAAGGGCAATTGAAATGTGCACAGTTGATACTGAGTACAGCTCATTGGAGGAGAAGGAGATGGGAAGAGGACTAGGGTTGGGGAGCGAAAGTGGCAGGGGTAGGAGAAGAGAACAGGACTAGCGAACAATATTGTTGTCGTGTATAATAATAATGGTTGAAGGGGGTTTATAAAGAGAAAGTTTGTGTTGTGTAAGATTTTAAAAGTGTATTGTGCGGTATAGATTTTTCTACTGGTGCAATTATTGAGAGTTTTTCTTTTTGTCATGTTACCGCAGAAAAGGAAGCCTATGGTCTTCTGAAATCTCTCCAATGGGTTTGTGAATTGGATTTCTATAATGTTCTTATGGAGTGTATTGATCTTATTTCCTTTTTTCGAAACTTTAAAGTTTGATCCGAAGACAAGCAAATAATGTTTGTCCACAGACTTGCTAGAAGCTCTATTAATAGCTAGTCGCCAATCTTTCTAATAGTCCTTTTGTATTGTTGATGAATTGATGAATAAAATGCCTTCAATGTCTACTTTTTTTCTTTTTTAAATTGTCACAAATGTATTTAAACATATAATCATGTTACAAAATTGCCCTTGTACATTTCTTTTACTATTTATATTGCCAATTCATACATTTTGATTTTGGATTACACAGGTGGAACCTGATAGTTGTAAAGCATAGCCAAATGCCAGACTGATGCAATATCTGGTAGTAGGATGAATTGCTCCTAGTTCTTATGGTCACTTGGTAGTACAACAACTAGTCAACTGCTACCCTCATTCTGCAAGATGCATATGTGATTTCTGGCTTTATTGTCGAATGCAAAAGAAGATATGGAAATGCTTCAGTTTAAAAATATTTGCGTACCCTTTATTAGTATGTAAAAAGGGTCACTGATGGAATGATACTATGTTTTAAATTTTTGTTTTACTCGAAATCTAAGATGATGTTTGACATGGAATTATCTTTTGCTATGAAACTCGGACACATGACTGACATGGATACGTCGACACTTCTAATATAGACATATGACAATGACACCCCTATATAAGATCTAAATTGAACAAGTTATTTCATTAAAAAAATGTTTTAAAACAAGATACGGTAGTATTTGACTTTTATTTATTCATCTATTATCGAAAAAGCTAAAAATATTGTAATCAAAATGTAACGTTTTTAATCTTTTATTGAATAACATTATTGTTTTGACACATGTTTAATCCTTAAAGATATGTCTGATATGTGTTCGAGAGTAGAAGCAAAGATTTTATTTATTTTTTTATATTGTATGAGTGTCTTAGAGATGCTGAACCCTCAATCTAAGAAGTGTCGAAATAAAGAAAAAATTACTTTTTTTTGGACACATGTTTAAGTTGTCTAATACCACGACACACTTATTTAGAGTTGTTCATGCTTGATAGTAGGGGTGGCAAAACGGGTCCGATCCGCCGGGTCGACTCGTTTACCTCGCCATTTTTTACGGGCTGAGCCTAAGTTTTGAACTCGACACCTATAGTTGGCCCGGCCTGCCGAACTCGCTTAAAAAGCGGGGCTGATCGTTGGCGGGGCGGGCCGGCCCGCGAGTTAAAAAAAATATAAAACATATCTTCTTTTTTAAGGAAAGAATAAATTTGGATTTTTGTTCTATTCATTCTTACTCTCTTATTACGCTTTTTCTTCTCCAAATTTCAGTGCAAGTTACTCTTTTATTTTATCAACCAACATCACATTCTGATACGGTGAAATTATTACATATTATTCTCTTATTACATATTATGAACAATGATATTTCTTTTCCTTTGAGATTTGTAATGTTGGATTTATTTTGAGATTTGTTTTTGGATTTATAATTATGTTGAATTTGTTAACTATGTTGTTAGATGTGTTGATTTCATGTTGCGCCCGTGTTATATTTATCTCATAAATTTCTTTTTTTTCTCATAAATTTGTTTATTTCTTTTTTTTATAAATAATATTAGCATTTTTTTCTAATAAAGTGTCAAAATAAAATAAAAATATTATTTGATGGGTCGACCCGCCAACTCGCTTGTCCGCCAATAAATGGGGCGGGCTGTGATTTTAGACTCGGCCACCTAAGTTGGCTCGGCTCGTCTCGTCCCGTTTTTAGGTGGACTTAAGCGGGTCGAGCCTAAACGGGGCGGGCTTGCCCGCTTTGCCACCCCTACTTGATAGATTTTATGGGTGGGGAGGGAAGAAGAGTTGAGGGGATAAATTTTAATTCCCTGTATATTCAAAAGAGGGGCGGAGAAGAACTTTTTTTAATTATATATATGTTTGATTGATAAGGGAGAGAAAAAATTTGGGAAACTTTTGTTGAGGTGACAATGAAGTTTGAACATATCATTTACAAGTAAATTATCCAAACCCCTCATTACCAAGGCAGTAACCTAATTTGGGTGGGTTTAACTTTTTGTTGTGCCATTCCTACACCAAGTAGAAACTTCTTTCTCAACATGCAAAGTAACTTATATACATCCTCATTCCTTTAACAAAAATGTTACAAGTGTTACACTGACATTGTGAATCAGAGTCGTGCCAATAGGTAATTTTTTGAAGAGTTTGTAAGATAATTCTCCACAATTGAGGGACAAGACCATAACCAGAATGATACCTAAATCAAGCTTAAAGATTTTTACAGATACGAAACTGCTATGAAAAAGTCCAAAAGAACCGAGAAGTTAAAAGAAGAGTTTTCGTGGGGATGCTTTAGATGCAACTGTTGATGAAAAGTTTGCGGCTTTTTGGGGAGTTGATGTTTGATTGCTTTCTTGGCCCCCAGGTAATCTGTCAAGAAGCTTTGCAGCCCTTGGATCTGTTAGTAGCATCTTTTGGAAGGACTGTGAGAAACCAGTTGCAATGATAGTCACGTGAATCTCACCATTGTAGCGATCGTCAACAACAGCTCCAAATATAATATTGGCAGAAGGATCGGCTAAACTTGTCACAACCTGTAAAAGATTACCCGTTTTAGATAAGGAATGCATATATTATCCACAGATGCACGATATCAACTCAGACCCTGTTTGGATAAATTACTTAATTAAGCACTTATCATCTAAGTGCTTATGTATAAGCTATAAGCTGTTTTTACGAAAATATTTTATGGACATGTTATAAGTTGTTTCTGTAAGCTCTTTCAAACAACTTCATAAGTGCTTATACTAGTAAATAAGTTTTCCAAACAGAACCTCGGTGCAAAATGAATTATAATATGCTCTTTCAACAAGTGCTGATAAAATGAAGTACCTGAGATACTCTGTTCACTTCCTGAAGAGTTATGTCTTTTCCTCCAGTAATATTATACACTATCCCTGTAGCTGACTGAATAGATGATCCTATTAAAGGTGCCAAAGTAGCTTGCTCTGCAGCTTCTTCTGCACGGTTTTTACCGGAGGAAACACCTACTCCAAGCATTGCAGTTCCAGAGTCTTTCATCACAGCTTTTACATCAGCAAAATCCACATTGACAAGACCAGGTATCTGTAAAAAGTCAGGATAATCCATATATAAGGTAACATCAAAATGTACTCGATATTAAATGTTCAATAATGATGGAGGAGCAATCTACCGATCTAGGTCTTAATAACTCCTATTTTTCTTTGCCATCTACCAATCTAGTGGTGTAAACTTTCTGACAATACAATGACCATATAGGAAATATCAATACACAGTTAATCAACTCACTGTTATAATGTCTGATATTCCCTGTACTCCTTGTCGTAGAACATCATCAGCAAGACGGAAAGAATCTGTCAGAGGCATTTGCTCATCAGCTATGTCAAGCAGACGGTCATTCGGAATCACTATAAGTGTATCCACATTTTTCTGCAGATTTTCGATGGCTTCTAGTGCCTGAAATGATTACATTTGAATTTTAACCACTCAAAGTAACCTCAAAGCAACACAATATCTTGGAAGAAAGAAAATAAACATCAAGAAATTTATGAAGTGCATCATCACGGTTCACCCATAAGATAGATATAACTCATGATTACTGATATAAGGTATGAATCGGGAAAAAATAAGACGAAATTTCAACTCTTTTTAGCATACAATAACAGTGTTAATTGTTAAGTAACATTTGAAGTAGCTTCTACAAAGTGTACTTTCAAGTTCAAACTGAGGAAAGAAATGACACATGCCTGCAAGGATCTTTTGCGTCCTTCAAAACTGAATGGATAGGTAACAACACCAACGGTCAAGTAACCAGCCTCTTTTGATATCCGAGCCACAACAGGGGCAGCACCAGAACCCGTGCCTCCCCCCATACCGGCAGTTACAAACACTAAATCTGAGCCATGAAGAGCATTAGCAATAGTTTCTTTTGATTCCTCAGCAGCTTGTTCCCCCAAAACTGGATTACCACCAGTACCTGCATCTCAATCAAGCAATTTGAATCAAATGCAACAATCAAATGAAGCTGTTAATATATCTGCAGCAACAAAAATGTGTTGTAAGATAATAAGATTCAGCCTTTCGCTCATATTTTGTTGGAAAAAAAAATATTAACCATGTTCATAAAGATTTAGGAAATATGGGATCTCCGCCCATGCAAGCAAATTGCCAATGCAACTCAAAATGGAATTTTCCTTTTGACCCTATTTTTTTCTTCTTTTTCACTCAAGAAAGACATTAAAATTTCATGGTAGAAGACATTCTCAAGAATTTCGCATAAATTTGGACCCGCAGTTGATATAGGAATTAAAGCTACACACAGAATCACCGACACACAAATCACATAATGATCAACATAAAAGCAAGTTCAATTGAGCACAATGCACAAATGAATCTCCAAGGCATAAAAGGCGGGTTCCCGACCTAATCCACGAGTCAAGAGTTCTCCAATTTTGATAGGATTCTCAGCAACAGAATGCAACAGTGCTTGAGCATCAGTATTTATAGCATAAAAGTCTACACCCTGATTAAAAAAATATTGAAGCAAAATGTTTCAGAACTAAATATCAGCAATAATGCAGTTGCAATTCAATAGCATAATACTACGGTTATTATACCTATCAAAGCTATTCCACTCATTATGGAACACCAATGATTAGTTACTGAGAAGCTACACTGTCTTGACCATGACAATGTCATGATTACTAAAATATAACCATGCTAAAAACATGTCCCAAAAACAGAAACAAGAGAATTGCTAGTAATACACTCTACACTCCTACGAAGGCACAGACACTCTACACTCCTACGAAGGCACAGACACAAACACTACACTCCTACGAAGGCACGGACACCGACACTCTACACTCCTACGAAGGCACTGACACGTCGACACCGATAATAATTTGAGAAAACAACTTAATCCAAAAATAAGTGTCGATGCACTGACGCGTGTCCGACACTGCCACACTGGGACACACCTAATCCAAGGAGTGTCCGTGCTTCATAGCTACACTCTAATTTCAATACTTTCTCTTCTATTTGTTGAAATTCAAATGAAACCCAATAAATAATTTGCATTCCACATAAATTTCAACAAATCAAATATAGCATGTTTATTATCATTTCTCAGATAAGCAAACCCATCAAAGTTATCACAATTGCACATGATTCATAAACGTAAAACAAAATGACCCATTAATAGATAAGCCAAAAAAATGAATAAAAAACAAAACTTTATCATTAATTACAGAAAAAGGAAAAGGAAAAACCTGCAATCCACAACCAATCATGCGGTTAACGGCATTGTTGCCACCACCGCCAACACCAACAACCTTAATCTTAGCATTGTCTATGGAATCAAAGGAACATGAAACGGGCCTAAAACGACGTCGCAGGGGTTCAGTGTTACAGGTTCTTGATCTAGGGTTCAGTGAAATAGAATTTGTAAGAGTGAATGAAGAAGAGAGTGAAGTGTGAGAAATTGGAGTGAGAATGGAAGAGGATGAGAGTAGCTTATTGGGGGTTTTAAGGGAAAGCATTGCCATTTTTTTCTCTACTTGTGTTGTGTAAGTGTTAAGGGTTTAGGGTTTTTTGTAATTGGGAAATGGAAGAAGAATTGGGAATTCAGGGGTTTAAGAAAAGTTGAAGATTGAGTTGAATTTTTTCATGCTAAGGTTCATTTGAGACGAAGACCCACCAAGTCCAACAGCAAGTAAGTTCTTTTACTTTATTTTTTAATATTTTATTCATTCAATTATTTTTAAGATTTATTTTATTTTATTTTTAAAATTTAATTTTATTCATTTCTTCTTGCTACCCAAATATTGTAAGTCTTATCTTTTGTAGGTCATCATAGCAATGTTGTACGGTATTTCTTAAGATGATTGATTTTTCAATTCAAAAGGGGTTGCAGCGGAGAATGGATTCTCTCAATTTAAATTTCCTCAATTTTTTTCAATTGTTACACATCCACCATTAAACATGAGAGAAAAAAAGTGAAGTAAAATTATAAAAATATAAAAGAATGAATTGAATGGTAGATACGTAACAATTGAGGAAAATTTAGGAAATTACAATTGAGAGAATCTACTCTCGTTGCAGCGTAACTTATATATAATACGTTCATATTTTAAAGGTGTGTAGGATTGACTCATAAGTATAGCTCATGTGCTAAAAGATTGTATAGATATTTTATATAATGTTGGGAGTTTGAACCCATAATATTTATCTTCTCTGCACTTCATTTGCTAAAAAAAATTTGAGATGATGTATCTTGAGAACATGGAGTGAATTCTATCTCAATCCTAGAAGGAAATATAAGAAAAGATTTCCGCGAACGCCCGGCTCCAAAATGAAATAGCTAAAAGGAAATATAAAACTAAAAGCATTAAAAGATTTTCTGTTGTTTTGTTATGCACAAAACAAGTGATATTTTTTTTACAGCAAAGATAGTACAAAAGCTCTATTTTGAATCTACATTACAAGAATCAAAAGACACTAGAATCTATTCTAAGTAAATCATCTCTAAGACAAAAAATTCAACGCTAATGAATGTTACAAGAGAATAAATGATAGGTTAATTTCTCTAGTGTCTTCTATTTTATGCAGCCACAACTCAGAACCGGTGGCCGAGTTACATGCAGTTTCACATGCAAAACAAATATAAATAGTACACCTATGCTTTACAAAAATATAAATGATTCAGGTTTCGGTATAAATGATAACAGACTCTCGCCAAATAATTCAAACACTGGTGGCAGTAATTGTCCTGCATCTATGTCATCCTTCCAAGCCTGAGCTAGAATGGAAGAGGAAGTATTGTTTTCTTTGGATGGTTGACGACCCATTGTTGATGACACGCCGGTGTTTGAATTAGAAACTCCCATCATGGGGGAAAATCCACTTGTTGACCCTTGCATGTTGTCAACTGACATGGAGTTCATTGGTACCATAGTCCCAGTAACACCTGTGTAAATTTCAAGGTTGTTAAATTATTTAAACTGTTGCAACTTTACGATTCTCGATCAAAAAATGAGTTAATTCGCATGTAAACTCTAACAAGATTAGTAAACTCTTGATTATACTAGTAGGTTAGGAGTATACAATTCTAGATTTACTTGACCTTAAAAAGTAAATTTTTTGTCAATATTGTTTGAAATGTGGTTTAGTTATTCCTGGACTGTAATATATATTGGTTTTAAAATGCTAAGTTTTGGTCAATATTATTTTATAACAAATATTTTTCTATTTAAAAATATTTCTGCCTTACTGGGGAGATGAAATGTTGATTATTGTTTGTTTTAACGGTATTTATCTATGTTATAGGCAAACTCATACGAGATTACAAGTTGAGACTATGTTACTGCGCAGGCTCCACAAGTTTGCCTTATACTCTCAAGTTTGATGGCCTTGGCAAATTTCTTCAGCGAGGGTTGCTGCTGCATTAGTTAGATTATTACAGTTGGATTTACGTTTGCCTTCATTAATTGGAGATTAAAGATATAGCAGCATTGCTATCAGAAGATTAACAACATACTTCAAGGTTAATTTTATTAAGGGTTCTAATAAAGAGTATCACCGACTAATTTGTTTAATCGAAAATGTTTTCCATTCGCCATGTCTTTTTAACCCTTTTAGTGTTAATTTCCTTTTAATATTAAAATTTAAAATATAGGTTAACTAAACAAAAATTATCCATTCCAGAGAAAATGTTTATTGCTTCAAAAACATTTTATTTTACAAGTATTGATTGAAAAACGATAGTTATGCATCAAAATAAAGTCAAACCTGGCATTGCAATCATGGCTTTTCCATTGCCAATTGAAGTAGCACGAGTTGGAGGGGGAAGCAAATTGCTGAATTTTTTTACCTTTTCATGCATATTTTGGCCTACTGCACACTGAAAGGTTATGACTTCAGTAATTAGGTAAAAGATGTTCAGTAAAAAACAAATAGATTCATGCATAATCAAAACTAGGCATGGTGCCACGTTATTCAATGAGAATTAAGAACATGTTATCAAATTGAATGTGACGACACATCATTGGATTACGGTGTATTTTCTTTTTGGATTGTGTCAACAATAAACTCAATTACAAAAATTATGACTCACCAGCAAGGCTCCGTAGACTTGCCATGCTTCTTGCCTTTTTATTTCATTTTTTTGCTTCTCAAGTTGCATTTCTGGCTCAAGAAGATGCATATATGGCTCGAGATTTGGAAGTATAAGCAAGCGAACCTACTCAAAAGAAAGAGTTTTTACTTAACATGAGATGAAAACATAAGTTGGCATACACAATTGTAAAGAGTCACCCATGAACTCCAAAGGAAAAAAAGTTAAAGTTGTAAAGAGTAATGTGTTAACAACAGATGCATAGATTTGAGATAGTAACACGGCAAGGATAGCATCATAAAAGTTATGAGACCAATTTTACAACCGCAAAATGTTATCTACCAGTCCACTTTGCTAATATTAATACGCATAGGATTGAAGATATATACCAGTCTTGATCCAAGAGCTGTTATTCCTTTAATTGCACCATAGTGTTGAGGTAGAGCTTTTGTAGGATCCAAGAAAGCATGAAGAAATGTCTTTGTCACACGCGGCTGAAGATTGTGATACATATGCCCAAATCTGTAAAATTCAGACCAAGCACATAAATACTCAAAAAATATAAAGGATGCATTCAAGCCTAGACTTTCTTACTTTTCTATAGTTATAATTTTGATAAAATTAATATTGCTCACAGACACACATATAAGCAACAGCCTCAATAGCCAGCATTTAACGTTAACCATATTGCACAGCATTACAAGTTGACCTTCTCCTTTCTCTTTTTTGTACTATTACCACAAATATGCATTAAATTCCGATTTAATGAAGTCAAAAGAGATGAGAACTATCAAGTTAAATTATTAAATAAGCTCTGCTACAATTTATAATCTTATCATCTATGGAAAGAAGGTCCACACCTTTTGCATATCAAAGCAACAAGATTAGCACTAAAGTCCCTAAGCTCCCAGTGATTATCAGACAGTCTGTTTCCAATCCTTTTTGCAACAATGCAAGTAATGATAGGCGGCATCAATTGGTGTAACTGATAGAATTCAACAACAAAAATTAGATATCAACTGAAACTCAAAAGACATATGTATTAAGGCGTCAAGATATGAGTCAGTCTTTGCTTCAGTAGTTCAGATATATCAAAATTTTTTATGAAGTCGTTATGTTTATTATTTACAAAATAACAGATCAATGATAAACTTCAACCCTACAACTTCATGAGCATTGTCATAGAAGGCAATAATCATCTGAAGTTGACGAAATTTAGAGCAAAATTAATTAAAATAGCACCATACTTACATAAAGTTCTATATGTATGTGGGGATTTTGCAAAAGGCTCCGCACAAGGCGCATCAATGCAGATAAAGTATTTAAAT
Source organism: Trifolium fragiferum (assembly GCA_954870985.1). Lineage (NCBI taxonomy): Eukaryota > Viridiplantae > Streptophyta > Magnoliopsida > Fabales > Fabaceae > Trifolium > Trifolium fragiferum. Next base: position 10,417,612 of record OX940794.1, read on the forward strand.
TATTTAAATTCCGTGCCACCTGGTATGACAGGGGAAAAAATAAAAACGAGTACTTGAAAGTCTATTTCAGACCATATATAAGAAGTTTAACCAAAAAGTGCAACAGATATAAACTTGCCAATACCTCATCAGCAACAAAGCGTGTAAAATAAGGAACTAAAGGATGGAGTCCTGAGTCAGTTGCCAAGGTAACCAATGCTCTTCTAAAAGGAATGGAGCCAGGCTTATTCAAAATCAGCTCAATTATTTTTTCGTAGTAAAGCTGTAGAAGAAACAAAGCTCATTAATGTTGATCAGTAAATAAGAAACTACTTCAAAATAATGCATCCCATATGATGTGTATACCTGAAGCTCCGTCGTTAGTATATGTTTAACTGGTAATTTGACATCAACATGAAGCACATCATCCTTATATTCAATTTGTCTTATCTCAGAGGGAGCTGAAGTAACATAACGCCAGCAAAATTGTCAATTGTTGAAAAACCAAACTTTCTAATCATACATCTCGTGTTAATTGGAATGAAATGAAAAGGAGTGAAATCATGTCGATAATAAAATACAAAATCCGCACTAGTTATAATCTTCAATACTATAGCAGGTAGGATTAATAGGCAGAAATCAACAATGATAATATGAACTGTGCAATGATGTTTGTTGAACCTAATATACTAAGGAGCACTAAATCTACAAATTTACCTTCAAATGGAGCATTTTCAGGAATTGCAGGCTGCACGCCTTCAATAGCCAACCAATGACTGGTAATCGATGTATCAAGGGGTGCTTTTGGTAAAGGAGCTTCAACAAGCTATTCAAATCAAGAAAAATAGTAAGGATATCATATCAAGTAGCAATTCTTCAACTATTTCAATTAGAACAAAATGTCTAGGAGTACCTACAAAACTCTTACATCTTTAATATCCACATCCTTGTCATCAATGTAGAACAAATCCTTGTGCCCAGCAGCTCTTTTGAACCGCGGAGGATCATTAGAGGCAAAACCATATATCGGCTGATATATAAATACAAGCATAAGAAAAAAAATGAAACAAAAACAATAAATCAACAACAAAGCCTTATCCCACTAGGTATGCTAAACTTCATAATGTTCTACCATAAACAATGTTTATCGGCTAATACATAGATAAATGGAAACAGAAACAACACAATCAAATCAAAGATACAAACTAATACAAGATTTCGCTCAAACATAGACCAAGGCCCTGTTTACTTTGTGAAAACTTCTTCTATTTTCATTTCTTAAAATTGTGTTAATTTTACTTGCTAACAAGAAGATATACTAGACTCTAGAAGTAAACAATTGTGTACACTTTTTGGAAACTCTGAAAATACCAAAAGATTATTTTCACTGTTTCTAAAAATGCGCCATCTCTAACTAGTATTTCACCTTTCCTCCAACTTAATGGTAGTCTCACATCATGTTATTGGCAAGTTAAAATAAACACATATCTTTGAAAATGAATAGAGAATGTTTTCACAAAGTAAACGGGACCTAAAAATCCCAATTAGGTAGCTAAGTTGGTGGGCTAAGAGACACTGATTAAGAATTAAGCAAGAGGTTTGAAATTCGAACCCTAAAAATTGACACAGCCAACAACTTAATAATATTTTCCAATTAAAAAAAAATCAACTAAAATAGGATCATAAAATTGATGACACCTTGAAAAACAATCCTATCAAATAAAAATTTAAAAAAATACGTGAAAAGTAAAGCGGATCTTTAAATAAATAAAGTCCCACAACCGCGATCTAAGGTGCAACATTACAATGTTGTATGTAGCGAAAACTACAACAGTATTGAGGCGTCATCAGCCACAATTTTACGCAATAAAGGCCTACAACTGCAATCTAACCAGCAACACAACAATGTTTTATGTTGCTGAAACAGCAACAGGATCAAGGCCAAATCGGCCACAATTCTCCGCAATAAATGCCGATATCATCAATCTAATCCGCGACATGATCAAAACAGTTCCGCAACCACTATTTAAAACCCTAAAGCAAAGTAAACCAAAGCAAAGCAAAACAAAGTTACCTCTAAATTTCTCAATGCAAGTGCAGCATCAACATCATCAGCAGTAAGAAAAGTTCTCATTCCATGACGCATACATTTAATCGATTCCTATAAACAAAATTCAAAAACAAACACAAAAAATTAAAATTAAAGATTCAAAATTGAAAATTGGGGAAAAAGGGGTTTATTTAGTTACCTGCATGATTTCACGAATGCGATATTCAAGATCGGGTGCAAGAGCAAGGGCAACATCGGAAGATAAATTAGTGATGCCAATGGTTTGTGCAATAACTTCAATTGTTTCTTTTGGAATCACACTCATCTTGTATTATTTATTTAAAAAGAAAGAATCTTTAACAAGTTGAATCAAAGTTAGGGTTTTGGATTTGGTATTGAATGAATTGAATTGAGGTGTGTTAGTTTTTCCCACGCGAGGAAGGGAAAAGTGAAGTCAATTTTGTGTTTTTGTAATCTAAGTTAAGTTATAGTTGCATTGCAATCTATCACTGTCAGACAGTACTTATACGAGTTTAATTTACATCATGTGATAAAAAAATTATTTAATATATATAAATCAAATCTAAACTATTGTACAAAAAAATCAAATCCAAAAAAAAATAATTATAACATACAAGTTTTTTATTTTAATTGGAATTATATATAAAAAAATTGACTTTTTTTTTATACTGTCACTAAAATTCCAATTTGATGAAATATATAATAGATACGAATTGTTATTGTAAATTAATTTTATATAGACATTCAATTTAATCTTTGGTATTATATCCAAGAAAATAGGGTGAAGTGGGGGTTACTTGGTGAATTACAAGAGTGTTATTGATTGATGGTGCAAATTTGTTTTAAATTGTCGATGCATATTCTTTTCTTTCGATATATAAATGGGGTAAGAAAATTACTAAATTTTTCAAGTTTATAAAAATTAGATTTGGTTTGATGGAGGGGAGGGAAAAGAACGGAGAAGAGGAGAGAGGAGAAATAGAGAGAAATTTTAAAATGTTATGTTTGGTTCGACAAGAAAATGAGATATTTTAATCAAAGGAAGTGTAAAATTACCGGCACCACTTATTACACAATTATTTTTATACTATCCGTTTAGTTTTGTATGTTCCTATGAAATTCTCGCATCCCAATTGCCACTTTGCATTGATTTTCAAATGCTACAAATTCAAGCAGCTACATCAATGAGAAATCGTAGTTTTGAGAAACATAACACTATACTAAAATGACTGAATCAAATTTTAAATAGGTACTCCAAAATTTCTCATTTGTTGAGGAGGGGTAAAATTAGCTCATGAGAGATTTTGTTCTCTCCCTTTCCTTCCTCTCCAAAAAAAAAAAAAAAAAACTAAACCAAACTGCTAAAATTTAAAATAAAAGGATTGCTAGATCTTACGGGACAGTTACAAAAGAAGATCAAGAATATACCGTGTTGCTACTTTAAAGGAAAAATATATATAAATTTTGTATTTAGAGGAAATCATGTCCATATGTTGGTGAAAATTGATGGATGATAATAAATCGTGCGTTTCATAGAACAAGCATTTTTCTTAAAATAATTCATCTCCTCAATTTTCCTCAGGTTGTAAGTTTAACTTGAAAGCACTTATCTCTTGGGAATTATTATTGATAGTATGTTTCCTCAAAATCAGAAAATACAACAAAAAGCTCATTTACAATTTTTATTATTGATTCACACTCATAAGTTGGTTGTTTCACTAATAAATTTTATTTTCATTGATAGTTAAATGCAATAAAGTATAACTTCAATATATGCTATTCAAGCAGCATTTTATCAAAGCTTCAAAATACAAAAAGATGACAAATGACAATGTATGGCATATATAGTCTTTCTCTTCTCACTCAGCAATAGGCAACTTAAGGCATAATCACAAGTCACAAATACTTTCATATACTTTTAACAAACAAACAAAAAAGAGATCAACACTTAAAATAGATCTGACAATTACAAATCATAGCCTTCAAAGACCTCAATAAATTTCATGTCATTGCAAAGTACCAAGAACAATCAAAGAAACCCGGTTATATATGATATATTTCAAGGCACACATTCAGAAACATAAACTTGAGGAAAAAGTTTTTCAAGATGGGTATTTTTCATATCTACAAATATTTGACCAGAAGCCATATGACAACAACCAAAACCACTATACCAATCACTGATAATAGCATGCACAAGCATGAGCAGCCACCTTTGGTGCGTTTATTTAAAACTGCCAAGTTCTTCTGCACTCTCTGTTATCACAGCAGAAACAGAAAAAGTTAGTTGCAAGCATATCCTACAATAGTAACATATCGCAATTCAAGAATTAAAACTTCAAAGGGCAAAGATAACAACTTAATTATTCGAAAAATATATTTGAAGCTTTAAAAAATTAACCCATTGCCACCTAGCCGAAAAAGTTAAAAAAAATTAGATATATTTATACACGGTCTGTTTCAAAAAGCATCCACATATATTCAATAATTGTTAACTCTACACAATGGACATGTATTATGTATAAATTTACTTAAATTATGTCTCCTGATAAAGAAATAACACCATCAGCAACAGATCCACGTATGAAGTAAAAAAGAATTCCCAGATAAATGTTTTTATTCAAAAATACTGTACCACAATAACGACCAACTAACCAAAAATATTGTACATCTATTTGAAATGTTAAATCGGTGAGTACTTAGGGTATCTCAATTCATAGACAAAATACCTACCAGAATTAAGATTCAAGGAACTTAGAAAAATAAACATCATAGAATTCAAAGAAGATTTTAAATGATGTAGACTAATTAAGCATATTGCAGTCTTTTACGATATCAAAATGATTATTTTTCATTTATGCCTAAACAAGAATTATGGTCTCATCCAATACAGAAGTTGTGGTAAGAGTGTTACCCTCAGCCGAGAATCTGTAACATCTACATGCTCGTCCAAGTCATCCTAGTAAGAAAAATAATTCAATTTTCATAAGGATAGAAACATGGACCGCAAAATATTACCAAAGAAAATTAATATAGGAGGGGAACATACAATGAGCCTAGTGTGTAGACTAAGCTCTTCATTCACTGCCAATGCAATATGTTTTGTACTTAATACTGTCTCCTCCAATTTCTCAAGGCCCTCGTCTTGCTCTGCTCCAAAAAAGGCTTCCAAAATCAATATCCAAAGTGCAAACTACAATTTATATATTTCAATGTTCATACAATTCAAAATTAAGTTACCTTTCATAACTTGTCGTTGCAGACCAACAAGTCCATTGTTATCCAAGCCAACAGTTCTGCTCATTGCATCTGGCTTAATTTCTGGCCCAAGCAAACTATCCCTATTTGCAAAGTTTGACATGTTCAACGTTGAAGCCATTTGGTTAACCTTTGATCTCAAAGTTGCAAGGTTGTCTTTGCGACGATTCATTTCCTTGTCAGACCTGTTCATTATTGACAAAGAAACATGTAATGCATTACACGACACACCTTTGCAACTCAAAAGAAGACGTTGACACTTATAATGATAACATATTTTCTTATCAGTATATCACAAACGATTTATATTACAATGAAATAAACAATTTATATTTCCACAAACATTTTTTCAAAAATAAAAAGCATCATATTACTATAGGACATTGCGCTCTGGTCATCATTGCTCTGCTGTAATAGCACAATTCTTTTACAATCGGGCAAAATACTCACTTTACAGGGAGCTTGGACAAAAGGGATTGCAAGCTATCCAGTCTGGTCCCCAATATTGTGATCTTCCTTCTTATAGCAGATGCATGACGCTGTGTTTCTGGTCCAGATGAAGGATATGAATTATGTTCGGAGATCATGCCAGTGATATCATCAGCAAGTTTCATTGCTTCATTATATTCCTTCATCCATGAGTCTGAAGAAGATGCCATTTGCCTGAAATTAGTTGAAAAAGAAAAGAAAAAAATGAGAGCAAAATTATGGGAATTATATAGAAGAAATAATCAACAGAAGTTGCACATTTGTACTTGCTAGATTTACATTGAACGACACCAAAACGAAACAAAAGATAAAGAACTTTTCCAAATATCCAGTAAAGGTTAACAAAAGAGCTACTTACATAGAGGGGAGAAAAAGATATTCTAACCAAGTAGAAACCAATGGCTAACAAAAGAGCCAAACCCCTAAAAATCTCACCCTGATTTCTTGTCTTCAATTTTCATTTTTCACCCAAACAAGGAACAAATAGAAGATATTCAAGACACTTTAACAAAGGTATAAAACAAGTGCCAAGCTTTCTCTGTCAATATGTTTCAATCTCATGCTTGCTCAAACAATTAAATGATTAGTATTTTAGTAATACCAACACACCAGTGCTATTAAAGCTTGAAATAAATTTAGAACATTCTCCACCACTTCTTGCTACATTCATGCCACTAAATCTAATAATGTCTATCAACAAACCAATCCGGAAAGAAAAAGAAGTAACTCATCACATAAACGTCATCAACAACTGCCACCTCCCACCCTTTACTACCGAACATTGAACCAACTTTCAATTTAACACCGAGAGACACCAGCATCCACATACTTCTTACTCAAAAACCGTGTTGGCAAATAGCACCTGTATTGGCGCTACATCACTATATCGTAGCAGAATTTGAACAAAATGCAATTGTTCCGCAACACACTATTTAGTACAGTATAAATTTTTGTCAAATAGCGGCAATAACCATTTTATAGAACCGTTGAAACCACTGTTTTCGGCAATCCGGGATCAACAATACTACCCAATATGAATATTCACAAATATATCGACCTCCAAACCCAGAAAGCCATACGAATTGCCTCAACAACAAAAAATTCCTCTTTTGTCTATTTAAATCCACACCACAATAGCTATGAAACACAAAGTGGAAAAAACATTACAAAAAGTCCCCTCATGCTTATCATGATCACGCGAAGAAAAATTACAAAATTTCAACCCATCACGAAATCACCAAAAAATCAACCACCTTTAACATCAAAATCAAACACAAAAGAAGTAATTCTCCAAAAACAAGAAAATCAAAGTCAACAAAAAAAAAACACAAATTTGAGAAAAAACTAAAGTCCATCGAGCAGCTTCAGAATTACAATTCAGATCGAAAAACCAAAAAAGAAATCAAATAAAGGAACCGATCGTAAAGAGGAATGAAATCTTACCTGCTAATTTTGGAGAAATTAACTTTCTCTGAATTAGGGTTTGGTAATTGAGATTAACGAGGAACTTTGATGAGATTGATCGATACGATGTCGTTTAAGGAGGGTAGGAAAGTGTGGATAGTAGATTAACGATGGTATCACCGAGCGGCACCGTATGAAGCTGTCGTCGTTTACGAAATCTGAATGGAACGGAAAAAATGGTTGAATGCGGCGTCGTTTATGTAAATGTTATTGTGTTGTTGTAGCTTGCGCTACGTCTACGCGGGTTATTTTGTTTTGTCGTTGTGTATATTTGTGACAGGTAAAAAAGTGTCACACTTGATTTTTCTTTTTTTCTTTATATGGTTTTCAAATTCAATTATCTTTTATTATTCTCAAATTCAATTATGTGTATCTCTGTTTTCATTTTTATTTTTTATCTTTTATTCTATCTTTGTTCTCAAATTCTTTTATTGTTTATTTTTCGATCTTTAGACGAAATTGTTTATCTTTTGGTATTGTGATTCGAGTTATTGAACTTGATTGAGTTCTCTAGCTATGGAGTGGGATCAAGTTGTCCATGCACGTAAGATTTTAACAAAAATTGTGGTAAACTCGAGTCGAATTTTGAATTGATTCAATTTTTATTAAATTGATCTAAGTGAGTTCAATTTAGCTCAAACTATTTTTAGCCTTAAATTTGACATTCAAACAATGTAAACTAGTTTTGATCGATTTTTAGTCAAATTAATGTTCAAATTACTGTTCAATTAATATTTTTTATGTATTATTTATAAGTTTGTTAATATAATTTATAATAATATAATTTATAAAAATTCAATTTTCAGAAATAAAAACTTACGATCTCATTTCTCGTTATAAGATAATTACACATGAATAAAAAAAAACAGACAACAAATTGCGCCGCTTTATATGGCGAAATCCAATATTTGAAAAACTACATTTATATACCTAGGGGGCATAACATTACTACGCATGACCTTTTGAATTTTTTTAGAAGGTCTACCGCCTCTGGTGTTAGAAAGCCAAAAGTGTCTATAAAAACGTGTTGATTGTCAGAACACGCTTTTGACCATTTTGCTTGAAGCAGCTTTGAGGGTTGTCCGCCCCATTGTAAAATCTCCAACCGCCAGTCCCACAAGTGAGGAAACTCCAGTCAAATCTACACGTTTCTCTCCTACCCATTCTTATACTAGAACATCCGCAGGACGAAGTGTCGATATTTCTTCTTGTGGATCCGTCAAAAAGTTCACTGGTGCTTCTTTCTTCACAGAAATTTCCGCACACCTAAAAATATGAAAAAACACATCTCTAACCAAGTCATGCCTATATTTGAAGCCCAGAAGTTCGCTACAATGGGCTGCATGCTCCCCAAAAGTGTCAAGACATGCTTTACGACAAACAGGGCAAATTTCATCATTAGGAAATAGCAGAATCATGAGACGATACATAACGATTTATAAAAAAAAAAATACAAATTACTCGATCCTTAGTATAGGAGAATTTTTACTTATTCATCGAGAATCTAATATATTTAGTTAATAACATGAAAAGGTTACATTTGATTCATAATGAACAAAAAAATAAAATTTATCTAACACGATACTTATTGATTTGTGCCATCTTAACAACAACTCAACACACGACACATCTAAAACAAACAAAATCTAAATTCCAACAACAACCGATTCCTCCTACCTAGTCTCCATTCATAGTTACCTATCCACGATTCAACAAACCAATCTCCAACAACACTTTCAACAATAATAACAACCAATCCAATCCAACCCTTTATGTTTCATCACATGATGGGTATCTAAAAAATTTAATCTTTCACTCTCAAACAATCAAAAACCCATATTCTTTTCAAGATTCAAAGTTGTTAACTTTATAACTCTCACAACCCACTTTCTAAAATCCATGACACCCTTGATTTTTTTCTTTCTATTGATTCCAACAAGTGGTTATTTCCAACCACTTGAAAATGATGGGTTCATCTCTGGTGTTATATCTAATAAAGGTCTTGATTTTGCTAAGGATTTGTTGATAGAGAAAGGTATTGATACTATTGTTCTTCTTAAGCTTCCTGAGATTGAGAATACTGCACAAGTTCCACTTGTTGGAAATGCTAAGGTTGTTCTTTCTGATATTACAATTAAGGATGTTCAACTTAATTCTTCTTCTGTTATGATTGGAGAGAGTGGTATAGTTATAGTTGTTTCAGGTGCTACTGTTGATTTGAGTATGAAGTGGAAGTATACTGTGAGTTCTTGGTTGATTCCAATTGGAATTTCTGATCATGGGACTGCTTCAATTAAGGTATTCAATTGAAATTTTACTAATATGAAACATTGATACAGACACGGACTCGACATTTGATACATGGATAATAAATTGAGAAAATATAAGTGATTATATATATAATCACAGGTGTTAGTTTAGGAGAATGGATCCCCTCAAGTGCACTTTAGGGTAAATTTTTTTTCAAACCATTGATTTGAAAGAAGAGAGAGAAAAGAAAAAGTGAAAAGGTAAATTTAATGGTGATGATTTAACAATTGAGACAATTGAGAGGGAAAAAAATTGAGAGAATCCATTCTCGTTAGTTTAGTGTCTTATTGGTATCTAACACCGCCATGTGTCGAACATTGCGACATGCCTTAAAATGTGAAGTGTCAGTACTACAATGTCTGTTTATACTAGCCTTTGATCTTTTTTTATAGCTGAGTTTTGATTTGCTTTTTATAGGTAAGTGTTACTAAGTTAATGGTTATGTACTTTGATGCTCTTAGTTAAAACATTTTCGATGTTCCGTAGCTTACAAATCAAGCTACCTACCTAAGGATTGGAGTTTTGTTTTAGTTTTGTTGAATTGTAGTTTAATTAGTAATGTTATGCTTTAATTTTGAACAATATACAAAATGAAACTTCCATAATTCATAATCATGTGCATGTAAGTTGAATTTAATATAAATTTCAAAAGGAAGAATGAAGAATATCTACACTTGTTTCTTGCTCTTTGGAAATACTCAGTTGTGTTGTGCCATGTTTGGAAGGTTGAAGGTATGCAAGTGGGACTTACATTAAATTTAAAGAACAAAGAAGGAGGTCTTAAGTTGAGTCTCTTAGATCATGGATGCTATGTGGGTGATTTATATATAAAGTTGAACGGTGGGGCAGCTTGGCTTTACCAAGTGTAAGCAATCTTCTTAAGCCATGTTTCTGATAAATGGTACTCTTCATATGTTCTTTCATAGAAAACTATGATACCAAATCTATATTTCAATTTTTGACGGTACTATTTTGTTCTGTATCAAGTGTCACTTGAAACCGGAAGATTAGAAAAGATTAGTTTCCATTAATACAATCATTTTTCTTTCATGATGTTATCAACTCGTCTCACATTAGGGTATGTTATAAGGTCTATTTTGATTGACTTACTTGAGCTTATCATCAACTAACAAAAGCATTTGACTAAGACTATTTGGTAGAGCTTCTGAAAACAACTTATGACATATTCATAAGCTGTTTTTAGCTTATTTTCATAAGCACTCCATGATAACTTATGAAAACAGATTATAGCTTACATGAAAAAAATTTGACTTTTTTAATCTTTTATTATAGAAACAACTTATACATAAGCAGTTATATGATAAGCAATTATAGCATATCATAACAGGGTCAAGATTTAATGAAGATGTTATGCCGTTAACTTGTTTATGCTGGTTTCAGGCTAATAGATGCTTTTCAAGAGAATATAGCATCTTCAGTGGAAGAGGGCATTTCAGATAAAATAAAAGAAGGGATAGAAAAGCTTGATAATTCTTTGCAAACTCTTCCTAAGCAAATCGCACTAGACAAAACTGCTGCACTAAATGTTTCATTTGTTGGCAATCCCGTGGTGACTAATTCCTCTCTTGCAATTGCAATTAATGGTTTATTCACAAGGACAAGTGAAATTTTAGTACCGCAAAGTTACAAGAATGGATATGAGGTTTCTTCTGCCTGTGGCGGTTTACCAAAAATGATAAAGGTTTCGATACATGAAAATGTATTAAAATCTGCTTCTCTAGTTTACTTCAACGTAAGTTTCTAAAACTCTCACTTCTTTCGTATGCCTTAAAGGTATCTTATCTTGTCTATGATTCTAATTATTTTGAATAATTCAATAAAAAGGTGTCAGAATAATGTTGATTCGATTATATAGACTGATTGGATAACGTCATTACTGTCGTTCAAGCATTTAAGTTGGACGATTTTATATAGTTTGTTTTGTTTTTGGGCTCAGGCAGGTAAAATGCAAATAATTATCGATGAACTACCTGATCAGAACCTTCTGAACACTGCTGAATGGAGATTTATAGTTCCTCAATTATACAAGCGATATCCAAACGACGACATGCAAATCAATGTCTCTGTATTTTCCCCGCCAGTTATACAAGTGGGCTACCAAGATATTAGTGCTACTCTTTCTGTAGATATAACAATTGATGTTCTAGAAGGCGGCGAAATCATTCCTGTTGCATGTATATCAGTGGTAGGTTTGCTGAAATCTATGAGTGAAAACTAATGTGCTTAAGTAGATAGTTAACAACTGATATAGCTCTGTTGGATAACCAACTAAATTAACTCTGCTTATAGCATAACGTACAAGATATTTCTTATACAAACTACAAGCTGTTTTTATAAGCTATCTTCAAGAGTTTATGGAAATAAGCTGAAAACAACTGATGGACATGTCATAAGTTGTTTTCGTAAGCTCTCTCAAACAATCTAACTAGTTCTTATGTCAGTCGATAAACTCAAATAAGTCAATCCAAACAAGTAGCTATACTACCTAGAGCACTTCTTTTCAACAAGGGTACTTCTTTTCAACATTCAGATTAAGCTATTAAACTTCCATTCTCTTTTATTCACATTGTCTTGTACAAAACATGCACATGATTCAATCTATAGACTAATGTTTCAAATTATCAATGATTTTTCTGTCTTAGCTTGTCAATGATCTCATTTATCATTATGTGTATTATTCTGTATAATACGATCCATCGTTCTGGCTTATGCTGCAGGATGTTAGTGCTTCATGCGGTGTGGAAATTTTAGGAAACAAAATTGCTGGTAGACTTGCATTACAAAAATTTTCTGCATACTTGAAATGGAGCAAAATAGGAAAACTGCGCATACATCTTATTCAGGTAAAATCAGAATATAAGTATTATTTTTTTGATCTTGCTACCATGTATGCGTTCTGTTAAAAATCGTATGAAACTGAACCGTCGGATCCGAGTTTCAGTTATAATTATTCATTGATTTTAGTCAACATGAATTGAGGATGTGACTCGCTTGTTAACTGCGTCCACTAGATTACTGGTCTTGAATTACATTGAAGTTTATGTTCAAAGGTGCTAGGTTTATATTCTTTGTTTATTTTCACCATACCATTCCAAATCACTTGATTGAAAGAAAGAGAGGTGGTAATAGAATATGTAGCGCCAAATCTTCAAATTGAAGGCATGCCAGATATCTGATAAGTGTTGGAGTCAAATACTGACACAACAGCTGCACACGTGGTTTGATACAATATTTTTTTCAAATTATTATCGGCGTCGATATATCAGTGTCGTGTCGGGCCTCTGTTATTGCTTCATACACATTTCATTCTACATAGTTTTTTCCCTTATCCTTCATGTATGATCTTGAGGGCAAGTCATGGCACCTTAACTATTTTTTTATATAGTTTCGATTTTCAAATATGTAATTGGTATGCCTTAATCATTTTCTATCTAACCAACAAGAATCTTACCTTTCAACTCTGTTGATATTTGCAGTCATTGGTATCAAGCGTCCTCAAAACAGTTGTCCTACCGTACTTGAACCTCCAATTAAAGAATGGATTCCCATTGCCAACTATTGATGGTTATGGATTTCAGAATACTATTATCTTATACAATTATCCATGGATTTCTGTCTGTAGTGATGTTTCCTTTATAGACGAAGACTACTATCTTATTCAACATTCAACTTATGTATCATAAAATTACTCTAAAGAATTTTTCTGCTGTATTTTTAGTGGCAAGATATCTGTGTCTGTAAAGTATGAAGAATGTGTATAATGTATGTAGAAATAAGAAATTATGTATAGGTGGTTACTTGTGTATATATATCATCACTAGTATGCCATTTGAGTTAGGCTTCTGCACCATGAAGATAACTTGTAAAATATTTCTACCATTATTTTTTGAATCACTATTGGTTAAAAAAAGGGTCATAATTTGTTTCACTTTCACATTATGACTGTTACAAATTAATTGAATGTTGGTTTGTGGATGTAGATTATATCATGTAGTTTCAGGTAAATCGGGTGGTTGGGATAAACAACTGCGCCACACAGTTACTAATCTTGACCGTAAATTAACAGAAACAGCAAAAACTTCAATAATCTAACATATACAACAACTCAAGCTTGGAACTGAGATGGGATAGTGCATAAATTGGTTTCAAACCTGACCATCAAATTCGAGTTACATGCTTATGCAATGATCCTTATTCACTAGTTGAAAACATTCCCACACAAACATTACAAAAGGGGAAAAATAACCACCTAAAAATAACTCCCAATGATTTAAAACTCCACTTGTACAAATGAAAATAACTAGGCCCCGTTTGCGCTGAGAACCAAAGTCTTGATTTTGATTAGCGACGCAGTAACATCTGCCATATTAATTCTTGCTTCAGGTGAATATTCGCAACAATTTAGGGCTAAACCAAAAATAGATGACATGTGAGTCAATATGTCATTGGTTTGTTCCCCATTTTTTTGGAATAAATTAGAATCTAGGACCTCCATAATTGAATTAGGCATTGATTCACTGATCCATGTTTTCAAACTTAGTTCTGCAACAAACATGTCATCTGTTGGTTTTCTTCTTGTGAAAATTTCCATTAGCATAATTCCATAGCTGTACACATCTCCTTTGATAGAAACAATTCCCTTAGATCCATACTCTGCATGTTAATACTATTAGCTGTCAACTAATGTTAAAAGTGAATTTTGGTTAGGGCCCATTTGATCTGCAAAATATAAGTACTAGTAGAATAGTACAAGACAAACGTTTGAGGTATTGGTATTCTAAAATATTTGTGCAGAGAACAAAAAGTTGTCCCTGGTTCAGTGGGGGACAATGATTTCAGTTTTTGTCTGATCTCTTGGCCCCCAATTTGTCCAGTCCTAGGAACAATTTTAAAATAAAACAAAGTACAATTGGAGTTGTCTTGTGCAGTCTCTTATTTTTTTGCAGATCAAACGCACTCTTAAAATCAGATAGATTGATTTAGGACTAAAAACAAAAAGATGAAAATGTTAAGTAAAAGAGAATAAATGACCTGGTGCAAGGTATCCAATAGTAGCCAAAGTCTGTGTATGAGTTTTAGATTGTCCTTCATCCATGAGCTTAGCAATACCAAAATCACTAACATGTGCAACCATATTTTCATCCAACAACACATTTGTAGGCTTTAGATCACAGTGAACCACTGGTATTGAAGAACCATGATGGAGATATTCCATTGCTGATGCAACATCTATCATTATGTTTAACCTTTGCAAGAAATTTAAACAATGGTTATTTGAATATAACCATTTGTCCAAACTTCCATTTGACATGAATTCCATCACCAATGATTTGAAATCAAGATTTGAGCAACTACTGATAATCTTAACCAGGTTTCGATGTCGTAGGTTTCTCATTGCATTGCATTCTGCATCAAAGCTCCTTGACTTTTCCTCTGATTGCGAATCAATTACTTTAATTGCAACCATCTCTCCATCAGGAAGCTTTCCCTGATACACAGATCCAAAGCCACCCCTTCCAAGTAAAGTACTCTCACTGAATCCATTAGTTGCTTGCACAAGTTCATAATATGAAATTCTTCTTGCAACTCCGAAAGTTGACAAACTCCTTTCAACATTATTTTCATTCCTTTTCCTTTGTTTTAAAAGTATGATGCATGCAGCAACCAAAATGGTTGACAGAACTATGGGAACTAAGCATTTGAGTAATAACTTCCTTGCCATTGAACTTTTCTTAACTTGTTTAACACATTGAGGTACATGCAGGCGAGAATTGCCGCAAAGTGCTTCATTATGCGTAAATGATTCAGCTGTAAAAATTCTGAAAGGTCCGCCATCAGGAATCTCGCCTTGTAATCTATTATATGATAAGTTAATGTTTTGAAGATACAAAAGTGATTCTAAGGATTTTGGAATAACACCAGTTAACATATTCTCAGACAAGTCCAAGAAGGTCAAGCTCACCATGTCACCGAGCGACGTGGGAATTGATCCATTCAATTTGTTATCCGCTAAGGCGAGATTCTGCAAAGTTTTTAAGGAACCAATAGTAGTAGGAATGTTGCTCGAAATATGATTTCCTGATAGATCCAATAGTACAATAGCTCTCAAATTTCCAATCTCAGATGGAAGATTACCAATGAAAGCATTAGAGGAAAAATCCACCTCTATAATATCTGTGAGACTCCAAAAAGAAGAAGGTATTATAGAGCTAAGATAATTAGATCCTATATATAGATATATAAGAGAAGTCATATTTCCCAAACATGTTGGTAAAACTCCAGAAAGCTTATTATTTTCTATTGTCAACTGAACCAAACTCTGAATTTCACAAAGCTCTTCAATAAATGATCCTTTCAGTCCATTGTTGCTAAGGTCAAATGCATTAAGTTTCTGTAAATATTTGAATGTACTAGTTATTGGTCCATTTATATTATTCCCATTTAGAGAAAAAGCTATCAAGTTGCTCATATTTCCAAATTCCAAGGGAATATTTCCAAAAATTCCACATGAATCTGCCCAAAAGTGTGTTGCAGTTATGTTTCCAATTGATTTAGGAAGATTGGATAGTATATGATTCTCTGATAGTGCTAGATATGTCAAATATCTACAATTTGACAAAGAAGTAAAGAATTGAAAGGGATCATCAATTGTCAAATTGTTTTCATCTATTAAAAACCTTTCAAGGAACCTTAAATCCTCAAATGCAATGTTGGTTAGTGTTCCACTGAATGCATTGACACTAAACTGAAATTCAATGAGCTTAGAAGAGTTGAATATACTCTTGGGAATATTTCCAACAAAATTGTTATGATCAAAGTGTATTTTTTCAAGGTTAGGAAGGTTATATTTTGTATTTGATGGAATTGTGCCTGAGAAGTAATTATATTCAAGCTCCAAGTGTTTAAGTGATGATATGTTAAGGAGTTTAGAAGGAATAGATCCACTGAAGCTATTGTTTGCTAATATGAGATACTCAAGTTTATTAAGATAGTCAATCTCCTCGGGTATCCGACCTGAAAATGATAACAATGTAGTGGCCATTATGATGATATTCATCGCTAACTAGCTATAAATCGTAATAAGCTTGAATTCAGGACCTTTTAAACGGCGTAAGTCAGTATTTTTTTTCACTGAAAATTGAATTCAGGACCTTTAAATCTTAACACCTTTAACGCTTAATCTTAATTTCTAATTTTTAGTTAGTTATTAACACATCCTTTTCCTAAATTATTTGTTCGACTAATTTCTCCACTTTTAATATATCAATGTTTGATCTTTATGTTGTGCGTATCGGTTGCATTTAATCCTTGACAATCAAAAGTTCGTGGATTATAATACTACTCCTTGTACCCTCGTTAATAAACTGCAATTATGAAAAGTAAAAAAATATAGAACAGAAGAATATTTTAAATGTAATTGTTAATTATATAGGAGGGACATGGAGGAAGTACCTGAGAAGTAGTTATCAGATAAATGAACATCTGCAAGTGAAGACATGTTGGAGATTGTTTGAGGTAAGGGTCCAGACATCTTGTTATATCTAATGTCTAAATATTTCAACTGACGAAGGTTACCGATAGATTGAGGGATAAATCCAGTAAAATTATTAACGCCAAGATATAAATATTGAAGCTGTGATAAGTTCCCCAATGGTGCAGGAATTTCTCCGATAAACTTATTATGGCGAAAATTGATAACCTTTAATCTGCGCAACCAACATATCTCTTTTGGAAAGTGTCCACCAAAGCTATTGTAGGACAGGTCAAGTATAACAAGGAATGAAAGATTTCCAAGATTTGGGGAAATGGTACCTCTAATTCCCATGTTTGAGATATTCAAACTATGGACTCTACCATGTTGTTCATCACAAGTGATACCAACCCAATTGCATACAGAAGTTGAGGTTGACCAATTATTAGACAAGGATTCTGAAGTAATTAGAGATTTAAATTCTAGGAGAGAAAATTCATCTGTGGTGATGTTTTTTCTATTTGACTTGGCGCCTAAGCAAGCCATAAAACAAGATAGTGAGAGTAAAAAAAGAGAGAGACTAGATAATAGATTCACCATTTTTGAGAGTGTGTGGATGAGAGACTAGGCAAAGACTTATGATCATATATAATGGTTTACAAAACCTTATTGAGATCATGACATGAGACAACACTGATAAATAGTTTGGATCGGAGTCTGAACATAAATTTATAAATATATAGTATTAAATTAGGCTTAACTCTCCATCAAAATTTTTTTATCTTACAAATCAATTTTATAGTATTAAATTAGGCTTAACCCTCCATAAAAAATAATATCAGAGCTTCTTCAAAATCTATTACTCTCGCATATAATTACTGTACAAATTAGAAGTCAGGTAAACTGAGGACAACAGTCTAGCATACGTCATTATATGGAAGATGCTAACTGCTAAGTGCTAACTGCCAACTAAGTGGAAGTCAGTCAACGAAGTGCAAAGAGTCTGTTTATAAATCTTTCCTATGTTGCCGTGATTTAGAATTTTAAAATCAGTCAACTCAGGACTAGAGTTAGCGTATAGTGTAAATAATTTTTTAATAAGGTTAAATATGTTTTTAGATCTTATAAGATGATGACCATCTAAATTTATTATTTAACTTTTATTAAATTTAATTTTTAGTCTTTGAAAAATTATCATGTACTTAGTTTTGGCTTATACTATTAAGATAACGTGTATTTTTGAATTTTTTTTATTGATGTATTTGGAGCATCATAAAAAGTTCCTAATTTCTAATAAAAAACGAACTAAGAAATCCACTTGTGTTGGTTTGGTGGTATTGATTTGGGGATTTGGGAGTGTGTTTCTCATTAATATTTTAGGTTCGATTCGTCCTAATATACCAATTTGGGTGAATTAATTTAGCTTCTTCAAAAAAAAAAAAAAAAAACTCAAAATTTGTTTCTATGTCAAATAATGTTACTACTTCAAACACATTTCATTCTACAGTTTTTGCCCTTGTCCTTCATGTATGATCTTGAGGGCGAGTCATGGCACCTTAACTATTATTTTATATAGTGTCTATTTTCGAATATGTGATTGGCACGACGTAAGAGTCCTAAAACGGTTTTTTGACCTATATGCCATCTTTTGGGATTTAAATTCTCAAAGTGCCACATTTTAAAAAAAAATTCCCCAAATGCCACACTTTGGCTGTAGCTTTTAGACGAAATTTTCTTCAATTCATAGTCGCCACATGGTGTGGCGACTTTCTAATGAACTTTTTAAATTTTTGTCTTATTCTACTGACACGGAATCTGATGAGATTCTTTGCATTTTTTAATTTTTTTTCTTTCAAAAAATCCTCTTTTAACTCAAACCCTCTTCTAACTCAAACCCTCTCTAACCCTATAACCCTCTTCTAAACCCTAAATAATTTTTTTTTATAAAATTATAAAAAAATTATTTTAAAATTAATAAAAATATAAAATTATAAAAGCCGAAGAAAAAAAATTAAAAACTGTTATTTATTTAATATTTAATTATTTAAAATAAGAAAACTCAACACTTGGACAATAATATTTTAAAAACTAAAAAAGAAGAAAAATAACTAGTGTTGAGTTGATGGACCCGAAACATTTGGACATTTGCTACGAATATGACCAGGTGTTCCACATAACCCACATTTTCTTGGTTGTCTGGGAAAATCGTCCATTTCGGTCCTTATTCGTGAACTACTTGGACGACCTCTTTTGGTTCTTCGCATCGCTTCATTTGCATATAGTGTTATGCCTTGAAAAGATGGCCAAAAATCTTCGTTGCGAACAACTTGAAAAGGTTCATTGTAAACGTTGAATACAGTAGAAACTTGGTACACTTCAGAGATATAAACTTGGTAGTTTTGACGAACACTGGAACATGCAGCAATGACATGTGAACAAGGTAGATGTAAAGCTTGAAATCTACCACAGTCACAACACTTGTTAAGCAAATCGACCATGTAATTACCCATTGGTCGGCCCTCATTATGGTTGACAGTTTCTTGAACAGAGAAAGTGAGACTCTGTCGGTCAAAATGTGTGACTCTGTGACTGCTGGACTTATGCACTGCTTCATTAATCATCTTCATGCATTTTTCTGTATATGCCTGACCAGAATTCATTACAGCATTCCACTGTTTTCCCCGTTGCACAAATAAATCCACCAACTTGAAGTAGGTTGACTTCACCAAAGCTGTAATAGGGAGGTTCCGAGTACCCTTTAACATGGAGTTCATTGACTCAGCAAGGTTGGTTGTCATGTGACCCCATCGCAAACCATCATCAAACACTTGTGTCCATTGTCGTCTAGGGATATTGTCGACCCACCTCCCTACCTCTGGATTTTCACGCCCAATTTCCGCGCGGTAGTACGCCAACAACGGTCTAGTCATTGCATATCCTATATCGCAAAAAAAAAAAATCAAATGTTATGTTATAGAAAAAAATTTAAATATTGTAGTAATAAGACTGAGATCATTACCCATATTGATAACTTTTTTCCGAAGATCCGCATTTTTGAACTGTCTCATGAAATTTTGTGCGATGTGTCAAACACAATACACATGTCTGCACGAGGGATCTTGCCAGCCATTATCTGGATTTTTGTATGCACTTTTTATTGACTCGTGTCTATCCGAAATCAAGCATATTCCAGGTTGGGGTATGACGCTTCGCAAATTTTTCAAGAAAAAACTCTAGCCATCTTTTGTCTCTCCTTCCACTAGAGCAAAAGCGATGGGAAATATATTGCTATTCTCGTCTTATGCAGTAGCCATCAACAATGTCCCTTTGTATTTTCCGTATAACCATGTTCCATCCACTTGAACAATTGGTTTGCAGTATGCAAACCCTTTAATGCATGGATCAAATGCCCAAAAGAGACGATGGAAGATCCCTGAGTTTTGCAATATATTACCATTTGAATCCACTGCTTGAAGTGTCTCCAACTGTATAACAGTGTTTGGAAGAAATGTTTGTAGCGCTATCAACCATCGGGGAAGCTCCTGATAAGACTTTTCCCAATTTCCATAAACCTGTTCGATTGCCTTATTTTTTCCAATCCAAGCCTTTTTGTACGTTGTTGTAAAATTGAACTTCTCTCGAATGTGTGCAATAATAACTTTCACCTTGACAGATGGATCCTTTTCAACGAGAGACTTGGTACTTTCACATATGACATTGGAATTGAGCTTGCAATGATCCTGTGACAAAGCAGAAGATGTGCATGTGTGACTTTCCAGACGACCAATTTCTCACTTGTTACCACTTCATTTATTATAATATGGTTTTATATATACTTTAATTTTAGAGGTTTTATATGTACACGTTTTATTTAATTTATATTATTTAATTTACACTTATTTATTTTATTATATATTATGTAGGAACATGATAAACTACGATGCCGCGCTCATAATATGGTTTATCCAAGTGAACACTTGGTATCACTATTAGAACAAAGCGGTTTTGGAGAAGTAATAAAATTAGGAAAGTATAGTATAGACCCAAATTTAATAACTGCTTTAGTGGAACGGTGGAGACCGGAAACCCACACATTTCATTTTCCAACGGGTGAAAGTACAGTCACGTTGGAAGATGTTAGCATGTTGATTGGTTTACCAGTTGACGGTAAGGCAATAACCGGTGTTTCCGAATGGTATTATGAAAATTTATGTCCTCAACTATTGGGAAAAAACCCCAGCGAGGTTGGTGGCAAAAAAAAAAATGATCCTAAATACTTGGCTAAGAGACAATTTTAAAATTAACGATTTGACTACCAATTCGTCAGCTCGACAAAAACAACAATATTGTAGAGGTTATATTCTTTTATTAATAGGGCATGTTTTAATGCCCGATACTTCGGGCAAGGGTGTGTATCTTAAATATCTTGTAGCATTAAAAGATTTCAGCAAGATCGGAGAATACAGTTGGGGTTCAGCATGTTTAGCAGAGTTATACCATCAGTTATGTAAAGCATAAAAAAAAAAATCAAACACAAATTGGAGGATGTTTGATTTTGTTACAAACGTGGGCATGGTCTAGGATGCCTTTTATCGCTCCCATTATTTGTAACCCACAAATGTTCCCTTTCGCAAGAATGTAAGTATTAATATTATTTATGTCAAATACTTGTTAATTATTAATAAATTTGAAATTCCACCAGTACGAAGTAGGATGTTTGATACAATGTTCCAACCTTAGGGATGTTGAATGCAATGTTGGAACATTCACAAACAGATAGTAATATATGAAAATAAAAACAAGGCACAAGTAAAGGACACAATATCTTTGTTAACCCAGTTCGGCGCTTAAACAAGCCCTAGTCTGGGGGATACCAATCCAGGAGAGAAATCCACTATGATAGTTCTAATCCTAAGCTCTCAGCAAACACCCATGTTTACACTTATGACTTAGACACTATCTAATGAAACTTCACCTTAGGAACTCCTAAGATTGAGAACCCTTCTCACCTCCTACTCAACCACTGAACAAGTGATTGTAACTGACACAACTATAGAGATTTGAAAACACTTTCAGAAACAAACTCTCTCCGTACTTAAAAGCTTAGGAGAAGTAAAACACAAATACAAATCAAACTAAGTCCTAATCTTGTAAAAGAGTAACAAGATAGGCTCACAACAGAAAACACTTGACAACCCTAGAAATGCTGTACTTAACACAATACAATACACACACGTACCCTAGCTACGTTTACAATGTAGCTTAAATACAAAGTCCAGAAATGGGCCTTTGCACACGTTGGGCTTCAAGTCTTCAGCAACAAAATCCAGGTCACATAAACACAAGGTATCATGAGTATCCTTAGTCATAAAAGAAGATACGATAGAGCAATAAAAGCTTGAGATACTTTGACCATGCATACGAGCTAGGATCCTGGAATAAAGGCGTGGATTCCAAAAATATACAACAGCGCATTAAAGAGGCGCGCTTTCAGCATATCCTGAATTAGTATCCAGATGTTGAAACATTGTGTCCAACATTGTAGTAACATATTGTTTTACCAAAAAGCAGCCAACACACAAACACTAACAAAATTTATTTTACATTATACTAATTTAAATTAATATTTTTTAGGTGGTGTAAAGTGGGCAACAATTATCTTAAAAGCCCTCTTCACAAAGTATTTGACTACCGAACACGCATTGATCACATGCAAGAGAATGATGTAATATTATATATCTTTGAATTTTTTAAGATTAATTTTTTCCCGATAAATATTTAAGGCTAACTATTAAATTTGATATCAGTTTACTTGGAGGCCCTATCTTCTACTTAATCACCAACCTCAACTAGCACAAAGTTGGATCTGGAGTGCGACTACTTTTCTGATATGTTTTGAAGTCGTGGAAATGCACCAAACAGATCGAGTCAAACTTCAGTTTGGAATCCCGCAAGAAATTCCACAACAGCCAATGGACATGCGAGGATACCACCAATTATCCTTAAAAAAAGTTGTGGACACTTCTTGGGAATTACAATGGTCAGATGAGATTGCAATCTGGGATCTTCGACACGAACGCGTTTTAAATAACGCAACGCGCTTCGAAGTTGAAGTTAAACCAGACTACAATTATCTGTCTTGGTTTAGAGCAACTTTCACTCCTTTTGTTTCATCAAATCAACAACTTCAAGACCCACGTGTTGTTGAGTTAATGCCAACTACATATCCATCACCACCATCACCACCCCAACAACACACAGAAGCTTTCCATACCCCTCTTCATTTATCTCAACCACAATATCACATGGATACATCAAATCCGTACACATACCCTCAACATTACGCGTCCTCATCATCATTTCAACCGTCATCATCAACATTTCAACCACCTCCATCAACATATCAACCATTTGGGTTCCCACCCACACAAGAATACAACAACCCTTCATCATATCAACCATTCGGGTTCCCACCACCACCACCACAACAACAACAACATTTTGGGTTCCCATCATCTCAAGTCGAATTAGGAAGTTTTGTTGAAAATGACTTTGTCCAACAACTTACAGTTGATGCCGACTTTAGTCCAAATTTTTATAATTCTATGTCTCAATTATTAAATAGTGATTTGACTGTACAAATACAATCTTCAGGACAAAATTCAAGATTTGATCTAAACACCCCAGTTAATGAAGAGGAAGAAGAAGAAGAAGAAGAAGAGGAAGAAGAAGAACCGGTTCCTAAATTGCAAGAACTTCGCCAATTAACCCATCGAAATCAATAACCAAGAAAATGTGGGTTATGTGGAACACCGGGTCATATTCGTAGCAAATGTCCAAATGTTTCGGGTCCATCAACTCAACACTAGTTATTTTTCTTCTTTTTTAGTTGTTAAAATTTTATTGTCGAAATGTTGAGTTTTCTTCTGTTAAATAATTAAATATTAAATAAATAAGAGTTTTTAATTTATTTCTTTGGCTTTTATAATTTTATATTTTTATTAATTTTAAAATAAATTTTTTATAATTTTATAAAAAAAAAATTATTTAGGGTTTAGAAGAGGGTTATAGGTAGGGGTGAGCATCGGTCGGGTTCGGTCGGATTCGGGCCGAAAATCGTCAAACCGATAAAAACCGCGACCTCTTAATTTGGACCCAATTCCGACCGTTTACGTCTTCGGTTTGTTCGGATTCGGGTAATACGGGTGATGGGTCCGACGGGTCGGTTTTAACGGGTTAGATTGAAACGTTGTTGTTACATTTAAAACTTCATTGTTCAAAAAATTATTTGTTTTTTGACAATTCGTTCAATATTTCGTACATAATGCAACAAAATATACAATAAAAATGATGAGATGAAGTTAATTTGTTTCAAATTTGTAAATTCAACGACAATAATAGATAGTAGACGAGAAGTAAAAATTAAGATAAATCTAAAATATTATCTTTCACATTTTCTTTATCAACATATTACAAGTTAAAGCTCGTAAAATACAACATTTTTCTCATCTATCAAAGATAGATAAAATTAACAAAGTGAAGAGCATATGATATTAACAGAGAGAAGAGGTGCTCGAAACTAGAAAAAAATTAATTTGTATTTTAGAAATTGTTCGGTCGGTTTCGGTTATGAATAGACGGATTATTAGAGACCTGCACCCGCCCGTATACAACCGTTCATGACCGATTTTTCACAATTGTTGATCCGAGACCCGACCCGCACCCGACCGAGTGCTTCCACATATTGGCGGTTATGTCGGTTTCGAGTCGGGTTGCGGGTTTGTGCTCACCCCTAGTTATAGGGTTAGAGAGGGTTTGAGTTAGAAGAGGGTTTGAATTAAAAGAGAGTTTTTTGAAAGAAAAAAAAATTAAAAAATGCAAAGAATCTCATCAGATTCCGTGCCAATAGAATAAGATAAAAATTTAAAAAGTTCATTAGAAAGTCGCCACACCATGTGGCGACTATGAATAAAGGAAAATTTTCGGTCAACAGCTAGTTAGAAAGTGTGACATTTGAGGAAATTATTTTCAAAGTGTGGCAGTTTGGGAATTTTAGTCTTAAAGTGTGGCACTTTAGTCAAAAAGCCGTCCTAAAACATGCATGTTATGAATAACATTTGCATTATATATAGTTCGACAAATCAGATTCTTGCATCACTATAGATGCATCCTGATTCTACAATGGAGTTGAGTTAGCTACCACTTCCACGTGCTGCACTTTATGAAGAACTTCATGTTCAAGGTTTATGTCATCTCCCACAATAGGGAAATTATAAACATGCTTATTGTTTCACACCTTCTGTGTTATTTACAAACGACTTTCCTCATTTTTAAATTTAAACTCTCCAAAATATCCTCTTGTTCTCTTTAATTTTGTTGTTAACCCTTTGGTTTTCAAGGAAACGTAATTTTGATAATTTTAAATTTGACTACCAGAGAGTTTATCAATCACTTGAGTCCAATTATTTGAATTTCTTCTTGCTCTTTTTGGGAACACATATCCCCTATCTCAAATTTATTAACACAAAGCATATATGTTTCGAAAGCAAATTTCTGAATTTCAAATATGTATTAGGGAACTTGTATTCTTTCTTTAAATGTTTAACACTATATTTTTGCTTCAAAATCAACTCATGAACTTGTTTAAAAGTTTTGTAATTTTACAAGATTATAAATCAATTTTTTTCACAAAAACTAAAAATTAAAATGAGAAATATTCTTAAGAGACTAAGGGCTCGTTTGGCCTAGCTTATGCAAGCGGCTTATGCAATATAAATTAGGTTTTATGCTATTTTATAAGTTTAAACTAGTGAAAATTGAATTTTTAGAAGCTAGTTTATCATAAATTATCTTGAAAAACTTATAATGATACATGAAAATTGCATAAGTTGTTTGCATAAACTCAAAATCAAGCTAGGCCAAACGAGCCCTAAGGCTTATTTGGATTAACTTATTTTTAAACTTATGCGTAACAACTTATGTAAATAATAAGTTTTTGTATATTATTATAAACTTTTCGAGCTAGTTTTTAATAAAACAATTTACAAAAATACAATTTTTTTCAACATAAAACATTATTTATATAAGCTATTTTTATAAACTCTAAAATAAACTACATCCACATATTCTAAAGTTATATTTATGCCTTAAATCGATATATTTATTATTGTTTTGTTTGTGGTAACTGGTAAGTGACAAATACCCGTACTCAACAACATTGTCTGTTTTGCCTTGGAACCGCTTGAATAATTTTAGGAATGCTGTCCCTCTATAGAGTTACACGCATTTTTTTTACGCTATAGAGTTACATATAAACATATAATCAATATTCCATTCTTTTTGGTGTGTTCATCAATGTTCCATTCTAGTGCTAAGTTAATTCACGCTTTTCTCTAATATGCATAAGTCTCGTAAGTGATGGATGATGAACAAATTGTGAATAACATTCTATAAAATATAAATTTTATAAAATTTATAATTGGATTGAAAATTTATATCATATAGATCACTAATATTAATTTTTAAAAAAATTAAAAAATATTTAATATGTTATTGAAGTTCATAAAAATTAACATTTTATAAATTTTTATTGAATATCGTTAATTTTAATAAATATCAAACATAACAAATGTTTTTTAAGACAACGTCTAGCTAGAGAGGATAAGACAATACATTTCCTAGGACTATTGAGACATTCCTCTCACTAGCTACACAATAAGTGTAATGTAGGAGGTAAAAGTGAATCCAAAAATCATATCGTTGTTATAGTACACACTAAAGTAACACATGAATCCATGCTTGCCTTTTGTCTTCTAAAGATTCATAGTGGTCTTCTAAGTGTATGTTTGGTTTCACTTTATACAGGATTGATTTTGATAGAATTGATTTTGGTATAATTGATTTTAATAAAATTGATTTTAGCATAATTGATTTATGTTTGGATACTTTCATGTAAAAGTGAGTTGAACAAAATATTTAAGTGTAAATGTGTAAGAATCAATTATAGAAACCAGAAGCTACTATTTCTAGCTTCAAGTAGAATCAATTCTGGAGACAGAATCAATTCTACTTTTGAGAAACCAAACAAGTCAGAATCAATTATACACCTCCAGAATCAATTCTAGCTTTTCTAGAATTGAAACCAAACACTCTCTATCGTATATAACCGAGTTTTCATTTTTTTTGTCAGGCTAAGTTTTCATTTTTTAGATAGATGTATTTAGTCTATAATAATGATAATATTGATTAAATTCATCATTTATTGAATAAACTTAAAAAAATAAAATGAAAAATTGCTTATATATAAGACGAGAGAGAGTAGTTTTTAAAATCAAGAGGATTAAATTGCTTATTTACTCTAGTTTTTATTTTTAAGGTTTTTTTAATTATAATTAAAGACAAACTAAAATAATTATAAGAAAGATAAACTAAAATAAAAATAACAGTCATTGAAAAAAGTAAAATATATATATTTTTTTACAAAAATTTAGATACATTTTTATTACTTAGCGAATTGCAAACTTTTCAATTTTTTTTAAAAAAAAATCAAAATATTCCTATTAACTGCAGAGACTAATTTATAAAATAACTGAAATTCAATTAAGAGATTAATCACAGCCAACAAATATTTTTATATGCAATGACCAGAGATCAAATTCTAAAACAAATTTTAACTTTTCACATTATAAAACTCTAATCCCTTCTACCAGACTCAGCACCTCCTCTTAATAAATTGAAAAAAAAAATTATATGGACCAATTGAAGAATTAATTTTGTATGAACAAAACAAAATCTAATAATTTTATGAAAACTAAAATATGTTTAACTTGAAAATAATATTAATTAATACGTTATCTACTAAATAAATAAAGTTAATTAATATGTTTACTCATTCACACGTGCAAATTTTAGTTTCTGCGCAAAAAAAAAAAAGACGTTAAGTATATTTATTAGTTATAATTAAAGATATATTTGCTAAGTCTATTATAGTAAATACTTGGAAGTTGTTGCATAAAACATTTTTCAAAATTTGGAGCACAAAATCAACTCCATATCCTCCATTCAAACTAAAAGACAAGTCAATCTCTAAAGATAATCCTACCACTACAACACCGTCTCCTTTCTTTGCAACAACATCATTTCGGAAACCTAAAACCTAAGAGGGGTTTAGAGGGAGATTGAGAAGAGCGACTTTTCATGGCATTAAAATTTTAGGAACATATCATTTTGTTTACTTAATGTGTGTATGTGAGTGTGTGCACTTCGTGTGCATGCGTGCGTACATGTGTTAAAATTAATAAATTAAATAGTTTTCTTCAGAAGAAGAAGATTTCTTTTGAGGGTCTGTCTCAGTTGTTTGAAGAAGAGTTTCTTTCGATGTCAGAGACACTTTCTACCTTGCCTGAAAATCTCAATGCTCAGCTGGAAGCAACTGCTCAACCTTAAGAAACTTTGGAGGTAGAAAGAAAACATTTTCGAAGGTTGACTATCAGTTTTTTTTTGTGATATATGGGCATCTTCATAATTATAATGTATATCAACAACTGCACAAAACACAATTTTCCTACCACGACGTATTTTCCTCGTTTTTTGATCGATTCTCATTTCAACCAACCGACCAGAATCCGTTGTTTGGTCCATCTCGTGAGACATAAGTTCTTTTTACTTTTGTTTCTCTTTGGTTCCACTGTTTTTTCATTACTTTTTACTTTTGCCCATCTCGTGATGGACCAAACAGCGGACCAAACAATGAATTCTGATTGGTTGCTTGATTTGAGAATCGGCCAAAAAAACGTCGTGGTAGGAAAATTGTGTTTTGTGCGGTTGTTGATATACACTATAATTATGAAGATGCCCACATATATCACCAAAAAAACTGATAATCAACCTTGAAAAATGTTTTCTTTCTACCTTCGGAGTTTCTTGAGGTTGGGCAGTTGCTTCCGGCTGAGCAGTGTGATCATCCGGCGGGGTAGAAAGTGTCTCTGACACAAAAAGAAGCTCTTCACATACCCTCAAAGAAATCTTATGTAGAAGAAGATAAAGACTCCAGGTCAAAAAAATCATCCGGGCTCTCCAAATCTTTCCAACTCTGTTCCTAGAGTGATATAGCAAGAAAAAACCCATAGCAAAGGAGGAACATAGTAAGCTGAGAAACTCTACCACCCTGTAGGAGGAGGCGACGATGGAGACTGAGTGGTGGAGATAGAGTTAGAAGGAGAGTGAGACATTGAGGAGAGTGTAAATTAATCAACCCTGTCTTGGTAGACCCAATACCTTGTCTTTTCAGCTTTGAATCTAACAACAACCTTAAATAATGCGAAAGAAACGTTAAATATTATACTTTCAATTGTTAGAATCTCTGATAACTTTTATTTTTTCAAATAGATTATTTCTCTATCAAGATCATAATAATCTAAATCTATTTTAAAATTTAGTTATAATACTTATTTAATTTCTTAATTTTAACACACGTACACGCAAGTGCGCACATACACACACATGTGCATATACACACATTTAGTAAAAAAAATGGTGCCCCTATAATTTTAATGCCCTATGTTGTTGCTCCTCTCGAACATCCTCCAAAACTCTCTTGATTTTTATGTTTCCCAAATGATGTTGCAAAGAAAGGAGACGATCGATGTTGTAGAGGTAGGATGATCTTTGGAGAGTGAAGTTGTCTTTTAGTTTGAATGGAGGAGATGAAGTTGATTTTGAGCTCCAAATTTAAAAAAATATTTACTACAAAAACTTCCAAATATTAACTATATCGCACAGTTTGGAATTGGTGTGGTTGAATATGCAATGATACATATAACTAGAGCTAGGTATATGGGCCAAGGTATGTGGGTCGATCCGTTTAACCCTCAGCCCACACGGATTTAAGACCAAATTTATTTGATCCGTTTATATTTTTGTCCGTGTGGGTTGGACCATTAAAACAGTGGGTTATGCGAGTTAAATCGGTAGGTTTGTAGGTTTGGCCCCTAACCCTTTTATTTTTATACAATTAATTACAAATTTTATATCTCTTATAAATTATAACTTGGTTCATGTCCAAATCCAACTTAGGGTCTGTTTGATTAAAAGGAAAGAAAATGAGATGAAAGAAAATTACGAAAATCAATTAATGAACTTAGACTAAAGGTTAGTCCAAGTTCATTAATTTTGATTTATAGTAAAATAATTAATAATAACGAAAAAAATTGATTTTAATGAATTTACTTGTTTTTATTTTGCAATATTTAATAAATTCATTTAATTGATTGAATTAGAGTATGTTTTACTTATAAATTAATTTGATAATTCAGCTAATTAATGACTAAAAATATAATTAAATTAATGACTGGCAATTTTTTTTACCAAAAATAAATAATAATAAATAAATATTTGATTTTAATGAGTTGACTTATTCTTATTTTGCAATATTTAATCAATTAATTATTTAATTAGAGTAAGTTTTAATTATAAATAAATTTGATGAATTAACCTAATTAATGACTTAAAATTTAATTTACTATAGTATAAATAATGGATAAGAATTCATTTAATTGATTGAATTAGAGTAAGTTTTAATTATAAATTAATTCGATAATTCAGCTAATTAATGACTAAAAATATAATTAAATTAATGACTGACAATTTATTTTTTTACCAAAAATAAATAAATGATAGTAAAATAATAATAAAAACAAAAATAAATAATAATAAGATAATAAAATATTTGATTTTAATGAGTTGACTTATTCTTATTTTGCAATATTTAATCGATTAAATATTTAATTAGAGTAAGTTTTAATTATAAATAAATTTGATGAATTAACCTAATTATAATGACTTAAAATTTAATGTACTAGTATAAATAAGTGATAAGAATTCAGAATCATGGAGAAAAAATTTGGTAGAGAAACAATACCAATGGAAAACGAAACAATTCTGATGGAAAACAAAGGTACACTCTTCTCATATTTCTTTTTTAATTTGTTATAAACTTTCTTGGTTTTGTTGCTTTTCTTTGGTGATACTTGTGCTGTGTAGTCTAATATGTACATAAGTTGTTTTTTATGTGTGTAAAAAAGGTGTGAATACACTATGATAGTCTAATATGTTACATGAGTTAAATACTCAATTTTTTTTTATAAGTGTGGGCTTTTGTTTTTTTTTTTTTTGCATATAATATGTGATTAATGGAGTATATAGTTTAATTTAAATATATATCAAGGTTACACCATCAATCAATAACAAAATCATCTTAGATTATACTGATAATATTAAAAAAATTAAAGATATATATCTTTTTTTTTTGACACTAAAAATATATATCTTTAATAACATAATAATTCATCATTGTTGACAATATTTTTATACCCATTAATTAAATTAAATTCTTATACACCTTCGTTCCATGTCCGTTATCGTAAATAATTATTTATTTTAAATTGGGTACCGTGTATATATATATATGTTTGTCCAAAAACCCCCATTTTCGCATTTCAACTCCAAATTCACTCGTTTTTTCGTCAATCAACTCGGAATCAAGACTAGAACATAATGGCACCAACAAAACGATAATTTTAGTTCATTTAATCAGTGCATTTATTCAATTTTTTCGCATTTTTTTCTTGATTGTTAGAATATGTGGCTTAGGGAACAGATTTATGTTGCATGTTGTTATAGTTTGGATTAAATTAGACTTCACAATGTTATTGTAGTTGATTTCTGTTGATTTAACTGTGAAATTATGATTAATTTGGGTAGGGTTTCGTGTTTTGTTTTTGTTTTCTGGAACTGCTATAATATGTGCCCTAAGCCACGAATTGCAATGATGTTGTTTGGTGTTTTGGTCTTGCATTGAACATTGGTTTTTCTTTGATTTCAACAGGAAATAATCAACAATCTCCTTCATCTGAACCTGCACCTTCAAAGCGTCTAAAGGGTCCGACCGCGTCTGTGCGACAGGCAAAATCACAGGTCGTGGAAGAGGCCGGGGGTCCTCCTCGAAAACAAAGGAAGTTGGCTCGGCAGCAGGCAGCTGAGGCTCAGGTAGCACAGGCTCAGGTTCACACACCACTTGCTGAGCCTGAGGATGTTGGACCATCATTTGTTGTCCCTGAGTTTGAGGGTGGTAGTTCAGCTGAGCAAAAGCTGCATTCAGATTCGGCTGATCATGATGGGGAGGAGCTAGGTGAGGTTATGGTAACTTATGGTTTATTAATTTTTAAATCGACTGCACTCTGTTTGGATGATTACGCGCATTAATATCAATAAAACTGTTTGCGACAAAAACAAGTCCAAAAGGGATGGCTCTGTCACAAAATTCTGTTTCTGAGTTTTCTGTAACAGAACCGTCTGTGACTTAGGGCACGAACACCCTACGCCAGGTATCCATCACTTGAAGCCTGGATTGCAACGTATTGGTTGTGGTGTTTCGTGACTCAGGGCACGGATGCATAATTCACAGAAAAATTGAAAATAACAGACTCAGTGAATGAAACTAAGAAATGCAAAAATGAGGTATAACCATAAATTTTTTTATTAACACGTTAGACACAAAGATTACATCGATTTAAATATTACATACAAAGTCATGATTGCTAATTAAATAAAGTAAACACCCTCCTCTTGCGAATTTTTGTCGTCGAATCATAAACTCCAAATTTAGACGAAATTTCGAGCAACGACAAAAAGTTTGGCAGGGTCTATATATTTTAGATTCGGGTGCAACTGCCAAAAACTTGGCTAGGACCATGTTTCAACCAATCACCCTTGAATCTTTCGATTTGTCATAGTACCAAAATAATTAGGACACAAAAGTCTCTCACCGATTAGCATAGAGCACCCAAATATGGTGAATAAACACACCGGTGGCTGCTCTATGACTAATCAGCGGAGAACTATGTGTCCATTTACACATCAAATGACAAAAATTAAACAAAATAATATTATAAAAAAATGAAGCAGAGGAAGAGAAAGATAGGTGTGAGATGAAAATTTCTAAAGCATTCTATTTATAGGCAATTTGACCGTCCATGTGGCCAATTAAAATTGTCTCTTGTTCAAAAAAATAAATTAAAATTGTCCACCTGATAGGCCTTTAATTGAAACAGAAGTGTTTGACCACCGACGAATCTGTGGCCTAAGTCAGGGATGACCAATTAAAATTACTCAAAATTGCTCATTTTTACACCATCTATGACTTAAGTAACGAAATGATATTTTGATTATTTCGTAGAACGCGCGAGCAACTCATAGGATGGCAAAAATAGAGAATTGATTCTCTCAAAAAAAAAAAATTCCCTCAATTGTTAAATTATCACCATCAAATTCACTTTTTTATTTTTCTTTTTTCTCTCTTCTCCCAAATCAATGATTTGAAATTTTTTTTACCTAAAATGCACTTGAGATGATTCATTCTCGCAAAAATAATTTTCATTGAGAATAGCTCAAGGACAAAACGGTAGAGTGTTGGTCCAATGCATTCACAAGTCAGTAAATTATTTTTTGTCGGGCATTAACATATATGCTTTTTTGCTGCTGCTGTTTTATTCTTTTTCTCTTTTAACATTTGTAAAAAAAAAAGTGAGAGCATGTTTAATTTAGCCGCAGCAAATTGCAGAAGTTGTTTGGTGGCTATAAAAATCTAAATCCGGCGCCAATCTTGGGCTTTCCTTTTTGCATGTGAAGCCCATAATTTGTTCTTTCATCTTTTTGTATGTTTTATTTTCTTACACTTAATTATTAATATTAATATTACCCCTTTTACATTACTATTAGTTCATAATTATACTTAATTATTTTATTCTTTCAACTTTTTGTGTGTTTTATTTTCTTATAGTACTTAGTTTTTCCCCTTTTTATTAATGTTAATGCATAATAATTGCTACTTTAGCTTCTTGCTACTACTTTATTAATTTACCTTTGTGTCAATAAAGGGTCCTATAGAATATAGTAGCCAACATAATTGATTATATAAATAAACTATTCTCCTCCTTTGTCTATATATATAACTCTCTTGGCTCTCATTTAGCTATCATAGAGACCTTGAAAAAACCACAACTATATACTTTAAATATATATTGATATTGATACATACCTTCTTCCTCTAGTTAGTTTTACTTTATCACATCACTTAGTCATGGGTGATAATGTTGTAGTGTCCAATATGAAGCTAGAAAGATTGCTTAGCATGAAAGGTGGCAAGGGAGAGGCTAGCTATGCCAACAATTCTCAAGGACAGGTACATTGTTTAGCATTTTCCTACTAATTATACATAAATTTTCTAATCACATATTTTTCAATGTTAAATATCACAAAATCACACATAATTATTTATTGAATGTCATTTTTGTGTAGGCCATACATGCAAAGTCAATGCTTCACCTTCTAAAAGAAGCACTAGATGGAGTTGTGCTTCATGACCCTAACATACCATTTGTGGTTGTTGATTTGGGTTCTTCATGTGGAATCAACACTATCAATGTTATGGATGTGATCATAAAACACATCACTAAACGTTATGAAGCATTAGGATTCAATCCACCTGAATTTTCTGCTTTCTTCTCTGATCTTCCAAGTAATGACTTCAATACCCTTTTTCAACTCCTTCCTCCATTAGCTAACTATGGTGTTAGTATGGAAGAGTGTCTTGCTGCCGACAACCACCGCTCGTACTTCGCTGCTGGTGTCCCCGGTTCTTTCTACCGGAGACTTTTTCCGGCTAACTCGGTTGATCTTTTCCACTCTGCATTTTCTCTGCATTGGTTATCTCAGGTAATATGTCAACTCTTTGTTAATATATCAACATCACTCTTTTTTCTCTATCTTCTTTTGATGTATTTTTGTTTGAAATTTTATTTTATAAGATAAAAATGCATGACCAGACAATTATTTAAACAAATGAAAGTAAATGAATATGACCACATATGTCGATGTCATGTTAAAATTGAGTATTGTCATGTGTTTAACATGTGTTACATCGACACATCTTTAATGTGAAATGTTAAGTCTTATATAACTTATAAATAATAATTTGCGTATATGAACATTATTTTTATAAACACAATCAACTAAAAATTATCAACTAAAAATTTAAGATGACAATCATTAAAACTTAAAATATTTAAGCAAGAGCTGTCTATTTTGTATTTTTATTTTATTATTTTAGCATACAATTATGATTAGTTTTACCTATAACTATGTACCCTTTGAAATCAAGCTATGAGTTTCTATCTTTTACAAACCTTTTGATTGAATTTCAACTTAAAGGTATCTACATTTCTTTAAATTTTTTGTTAATGATGATTAAGTTAGTAGTTTGCTAAAACTCTTGAGCATTTTCTTCATTTTATGACTGTTTTATGATCATAATATGATAATGTAATGCATTAGTTTGAAGCCTAATCCATAATTTATGGTCAAAAGTGATGCAACTAATCCATGGTTAATAGATTACTTGAAGAAAAAAAACACCTCATTTCAGGGCTAAAGTGACACGTATTTGAACTATTTTTTAATTAATGCATGCATAGTAAATTAGTAATTAAGTACATACCTCATTATTTACTTAACCAATGTGTAACCAAACATTTCAAGGTGCTTAAGCATATGATTAAGGATTGAATTTTTGGTCTATTAGGAATAAAAAAATATCATTTGTTTTGTAAGTACACTTTGAAATTGTTCTTTATATCCTATAAGTGATCAATCCATAAATTTGATCATAGAGTATAACATAAAAAGAAAAGTTATACCCCTTTATGCATAGTTTATTTATTGATCATTACATTATACTAGTATATATTTTATATGTAGTGGTTGCATAATGTATTTAATTACTAAAAAAAACTCAAAGTCCAATCCTAAAGAGACAAATAAAATGAAGGGCTTAATTCATAATTTGGTCCCTTATGTTTATTTTAACTCTCAATTTGGTCCCTTATGTTTTAAAACGTCTATGTTAGTCCCTTATGTTTTAACGTTACCATTAATTGGTCCCTTCCGTCAATTATTTTTTTTAATTCTGTTAATTTTTGACACGTGGCGTACACTTGTCAAAAATTAAAGACAGCCATGTGTCAAAAATTAACGGAATTAAAAAAAAAATTGACGGAAGGGACCAATTAATGGTAACGTTAAAACATAAGGGACTAACGTGAGTGTTTTAAAACATAAGGGACCAAATTGAGAACTAAAATAAACATAAGGGACCAAAGTATAAATTAAGTCTAAAATGAATTATATCAAATTTGCTATGGTTTGGTTTGGTCCCACAGGTACCAGATTCTGTTCAAGACAAGAGATCAAATGCATACAACAAAGGAAGGGTTTTTATCCATGGTGCTAGTGACATAACAGCAAATGCTTACAAGAAACAATTCCAAACAGATTTGGCAGGTTTTCTTAGCTCAAGATCAATAGAGATGAAAAGTAAGGGGTCCATGTTCTTGGTTTGTTTAGGCAGGACTTCTGTGGACCCAACAGACCAAGGTGGGGCTGGTCTCCTCTTTGGGACCCATTTTCAGGATGCTTGGGATGATCTTGTCCAAGAGGTAATAATAATTTGTTCTTATTCACTAACCTTTTTATTAGTGCGTTGCGGTGCTGAGAATTAATTTTGATTAAATTATATCTTTGTTATTCAATAATTTTGAGGTTAAAAGGTTGCAACTTTTAAAAGAATTAGATCGGTTTATGTGTTTTCACAAATTTTTTAGAAAATGAGTATTATCAAAATGATTTTTCAGAGAAGCAATTGAAAATAGTTTTTCTTTTAAAGTAGTTTAAAGATAAAATAATTTATATTTAAATATTTTTAAGTGAAAATGACTTAAATAATAAATTTGATCGTAAAAGCGGGAAATATTACAAAATTAATTTTAGGTTTTAAAAATCAGTTTTGGTAAATCCAAACATAGTACATAATGTTTGTCATTGGCAGACCAAAAAAGACTTAGGTCAAGAACATAAATGATGCATTGTCTTAGGTGTCATATTAATTTGTCACTTCTCTTGACATGATTGAAAAAGTTGATGTTAGATGTTTGTTGGCCACCACAATTTTAATCAAGCCATCTATTCCTTATCCTACATTATGACAATAGCAATCAATAATTGACTATGCTGGCTAGCAGCCAGACCATAATATTTACCAACAATTAGGTTTTAGGTGTTTTGAACACACAAAATCATCATCATGTTTTTAAAGCAAGACAAAAAAGAATGTTTTTCATTCATCTTGATCTTATCTATTTTCATCTAATGATTTGGAATTTTGGAAGCAAAAGGGACCCAAAAATTGTCTTCATAACATGTTATTAGGCATCCAATATACTTTAATTAAGAGAGTACATATTATAGTGATATCATCATAATATGGTCATAAAATATATCTATAGTATGTAACTTGTAAGAATATTGTTCAAACGACCAATTTTTAGGTATGTGTTTAGTTTAAAAAGGAAATTATCAAAATTGATTTAATCTTTGTCAAACATGATTTTAGTAAAAGGAAAAGATATTTTTGGTTGGTGTTAGGTCAAATCAATTTTGCTTTCAAATATTGATTTCACTAAAAGTGATAAAGAATAGCAATTGAACTTGCTTTAATGTTCAAGATCAGACATCTACATTTTAAAGTCGGATTTTAATTGTTTATATATATTAATTTTCAATTTTAAATTTAGATCGTCTGATCTTGATTTGACAGTCCTTGTATGTATATGTGTTGTATGATATATTGTGTTTTCTTAAACATAAGATAAATTTAATATATTTATAAGTGTATGGTTTATGAACTAAATTCATTAAATTAAATCATATATATACTTGATCACAGGGGTTAATTAGCAATGAGAAAAAAGACAGTTTCAACATTCCAATTTATGCACCAAGCCTACAAGACTTCAAGGAAGTAGTTGAAGCTGATGGTTCATTTATCATAAACAAACTTGAAGTTTTCAAAGCAGGAAGCCCTCTAGTGGTGAACCAACCAGATGATGCAAGTGAAGTTGGAAGAGCTCTAGCCAACAATTGTAGGAGTGTTTCTGGTGTTCTTGTTGATGCTCACATTGGTGAAAAGCTTAGTGAGGAACTTTTCCTTAGAGTGGAGAAAAGAGCCACTAACCATGGCAAAGATTTATTAGAGAAGCTTCAGTTCTTTCACATTGTTGCATCCCTTTCTTTTGCTGAGTGAAGGAGACATAGAAAAGAAGGTTTGGATTGTGTGACGTGTGATTGCACGTAGTTTGCCACATCTAAACCATCTAATTAAGATGAGACGGTCTAAACTTTAATGCATATTTTGATTTCTTTCTAATTAGATTACTCGCTATCTTGATTAGACTATCCAGTTGTGGCTCACCGTGTGATCTCGTGATTGCACACAATCCATATCAAGACAACAAAGAAAAGGTCTTCTTTAGTTCTCTTTTAATTTATTTATTTTGTGTCTTATGGTTGATCTTAGTAGTTTCTAAACATTAGTGTATGTCCAGAATTTGTGAAAGTTGTATGGACGGAGTGAAATGATGTGCCTTCTCTTATGCTTAACAAGCTTGAGTGTTTTCCATTTTATGAGTCGTTTCATCCTTTTATTTTATTATGACTATAAATTAACATGCAAATGTGTTTGTGTAAAACTATTTAATACAGCCAAATATTTTAGTTATGGGATGACAAGACACACAAGTAGTGGGGGCGCCTAAAATTTCTGGTGAGTGGTAGTAGAGGGTTTGCTGTATAACGGAGCATATGATCGAATTCAAGACTTCATGCATACTATTCAAACTCCTCGGACATCGGAATTCGGAATAAACATTAATGTCTGCTTCTTCAATAAAATTCAAGTTGTGCTAAAAATATTGACGATTTTTCTAAGTATGAAAACCCGCATAAGTTAATGTTTGGACAAACTTTAGGTTTATATTCGTCCATCATAAACTTTTATCACCAGATATACAAAGCATTTTTGCGTATTAATTTGCAGCCTTCAATAATTAAAGTACTAAGTTTTTTTGCATTGTAAGAAGGGCTTAGTATAGCCATTGTCATCACATGAAGTAATTGTGACATGTCTTAAACGACATTGTCATCACATGAAGCATTTTTTTAATATAATCTTTAATAGATCACCAAAATAACAATATGTTATGGTCAAGCATCTAGAGAGGAACATACCTCAGCAGAAAGCAAGAATGCTAATTAAACAACAGTTTACAACAATTAAGATTCCAATGCTTGCACAATTTTGGTCTATATTCACTTGAGTTGATAGGTATTCGATCACTTAATGTCTTTTGTGTCTGTGTTTTTAATTTTTAAATGCTTGGGGTGTCGGTGTTTGTAACTTCTTGAAACTGTAAATGTAAATGTTGTTGGGTTTATGTGCGAGACCATCTTCAATGTAATATCTTATAAGAAGTGGTACGTCCCCATGAGCATAGTTCAATTGATAGGGAGATTGCAAATTATTGCATGTATCGGAGTTCGAACTCTGATAGTCCCACTTATTTATCTTTAAAGGTGAAATTTCAACCACTAAACTATTTAACCAAAAAAATAAAAGAAGTGGTACCTATTAGTATTATCGGAGTAAAAAAAAAATTGATTCTTATTGAGCGAAGATATATACTTAAATAAGTGCTCTCTCTTTTTGTAGGAATCACAGTTTTTAATATTACAAATTTAAAAATTGAAATACAGTGGTATAAATTTATTGATGAATAATATAAGATTATAAACGAGTCTTATATTTGATACTTTGATACTATTATTAAAAAAATTATAAATGAATGATAGTATATATATATATATATATATACACATGTATGATCCACTTAAATACTCAAAATTGAATTTCTCCTGTGTGGATGTTCTAAATTTGAGTGTTTCAATTGTTGAATACTCACTCCTTTTTTTGAGCGTTGTTGTTTACCAATATGCACAATTAACGTAATCTATAGTACTTTAACTATAACTTTTTTAAAAATATAAAAATAAATGGTAGCATATAAGATATTGTTCAATTTGTCTCGACGAATATTTTGAGAATAAAAACTTTTCATAATTTGTGGACTTGGTTGGAGTTTCAGCATTTGTGAAGTTGGCGACTGAGATTTTACGGTAGGGCAGGCGGCCCTCAAAGCTGCATCAAGAAAAGTGGCAAAACAAGAGATAGGGTATTCTGACAATCAACATGCGTTTATACATTTTGCTTTTGATACTTTTCATTTCCTAGGCCCAGAGGCTGTAGATATTTTGAAAAGAGTAAAAAGAGTCATGCATAGCAACATTGTGTCTCTTAGGTTTCTAGATGTAGTGTTTAAAAAGATTGATTTTGCCATCTAAAAAGGATTACCACCGCAACTTGCTGTCCGTTTGTCTTCCATTAAAATGTAATTATCTTATATATATAATTATATATTTATATATAATATTAACCTTTTGGCATGTATAAATAATTAAATATATCATTAATCAAAGTTCTACATCAACATATGTACAATGCAGTTGTAAAAAACGACACTTAAAAGGGAATAAAGAGAGTATAATACAGGGGTGACTCTTGTGAGACTGCTCCTCCTCATGTAAAAGTTTCCAATAGCACACAATTTTCTAGAATCTCACTTAGGAGAGCATTATTCAAATGTACTTCCTCATTACACTTTATAATGAATCTAAAAATTCAATTTTGTTTATAATGTGTAACTGAGGAAATATCTTCTCTAGTTTAAGGATTTTGTGGTTGTGACAATCCTCAAATGCATATCAACAATCTATTGTGTAGTTGATCAACTCAACTGAATATAAACCATTAAATTTTTCAAACGAGATGCAAAATTTATAAATTTCAATTTCATACACAATATTTTCTAAATTTTCTCCATAATTAGATATACACTCAAGTGTTTTAGCTCCTTTATATTATTAACCAGAAACTTAATCTAAGCATTCACTTTTTCAATTGAAATGTTATTTTGAAAATGAAAAAAATTAACAATCGAATAAGTCATCAGGGTGATTATACATCAATTGTAAGATCAGAATATCGTACCTATAAACTCTCTTTTGCATAAATAGATAAATATAAATGAAATATTTGTCATATATTTTTGTATATTTATATTTATCCATTTATGCAGAAATGAGTTTATATGTACGACATTATGATCTTTCAATTGATCATGTGTCGTCACTTTGGTGACTTGTCTAAATGTCGATTTTTCCATTTTCAAAAGTATTTCAAATGAAAAATTCGATACTTAGATTAAGTTTCTAGTTAATAAATTGAAGGAATTAAAACACCTAAGTCTCGAGTGTATACCTAATAACGGAAAAGATTCTAAAAAGATTGTGTCTTAAAATGAAATTTATAGACTTTGCAACTCATCACGTGGAAAATTTTAGGATCTATATTCACTAGAGTTGATCAACTACACAATGGATTGTTGGTAGGTATCCATCTGAGGATTGTAACAACCTCAAAATCCTTAAACCAAAGAGAGTACACTTGGATGATGTTATATCGATCGAATAGGATTCTAGAAAGTTACACGGCATTGTTCTTATATCTTATAAGTTATAAAGAGGTCATTAATCATTGAGTTCAATGTTTTGACTATAAATTTTTGATATTGGTCTATATAAAATTAATTAATATTAGCGTAAAAAATGTAATTGTAGCTTTTGCATTTGATCTAAATCGATTTCTTCAATAAACAAATCAAATATGTTCCAACTTTCCATTTCCCCCTTAAAAACCCTTCACTCTAAAAGATAAAACATAGACGAGAAGAAATAAAATAAAAACTTAGACAATGTTTACTAATGTTGTAATTAGAGGCAACTATTGATTTCACTTATGACATTACTGCTGAAGTGAAAGCATTTGATGATGCAAAAATTGGTGCCAAAGGTTTGGTGGAGTCATGAGTAACAAAGATATCACACATGCATGCTCTATATTGGGAAGTTTGACAACACTGGAAACTTAGGCACTGACTCCAAATTGAGTGTTTCCATCATAGATCTCAAAGACATACACGCCAATTGAACTTTGCGTGTAGAGGTAATTGACCAAATTCGAAGTGTATGCCATGAGTGGGAAATTTTTCATGAAACCTACGGACCCACACTCGTGACATGCACTTCGAATTTTTTCAATTACCTCTACATATAGAGCTGGATTGACATGTATGTCTTTAAGGTTTTCGATGTGAACACTTAATTTGGAGAAACTGTCAATATAGAACATGCAAGAAATCTCTATTACCCTTGACTACACCAAACCTTTGACTCCAACTTTTGAATCATAAAATGCTTTCAGTTCAACATTCATGTCATAAGTGGGATCCGTTAGTGGAATCAATATTTTTCCTCTTTTCCTAATGTCGCAAGTATATGATAGAAGCCTTATGGGCTATAAAGGATAAAAGCCCAACAATAATCACTAATTTTTTTTTTGGTAAGGAAGCTAAAAGAAAAGAAACAAAAACAAAAACTATTCACAAAGGAAGAAGATTCTCATTGGATCGTTCTTAAGAAGATCACAGACGCCTTGTGGAGGAGAAATATAAGTCAAAATGTCGGCATATGAGGAAGCTCAAAGTTTAGCCAAAAAATCGGCACATTGATTCCTTTCTCTAAGTGTGTGGCAGAGAGAAACATTGGTCTAGAAATACAACATGAATATGGAATCTAATTTGGAGATCTTTGATGAGGTTGACACGGTGTAAATAATCAGAGTAACAAACAAGTTCATCAATGTTCATGTCTTTGTTCAATAAGAGGCCCTTGTAGATAGCATACATTTCAGCGAGCAAAATATCAGATGATCCTTGAATGAAGCCTAAGAAG
Source organism: Trifolium fragiferum (assembly GCA_954870985.1). Taxonomy (NCBI): domain Eukaryota; kingdom Viridiplantae; phylum Streptophyta; class Magnoliopsida; order Fabales; family Fabaceae; genus Trifolium; species Trifolium fragiferum. Next base: position 10,460,529 of record OX940794.1, read on the forward strand.
CCTGCAAGATAGTGGTCGAATGTGTTTCTAATAATACCGCCAAATCCAGATCGAATGAGAGAACCAAGACAAATGCCATCCACACGAAGAATGGCACAAGAATGGTTATTATTGTTCCACTTGCTATATTTATCCACTAACCTATCGTTAGAAATCAGAGAGAAGCAGTTTCTTGAGGTTTTAACCATAGCTCGGATGCTGAAGGAGAGCTGACTTAGGGACAAGGTCACATTTTTTAGGCACATCAAATTGTGGTGTCTCCAAGACCACCAGACACCAACCGAGAAAAGGGGAGCTTGTGAACCTATGTCACCCCACTCGAGCCAATCGTACATATACAAATTGGAAAAGAAATCTAGATTGTTAAAACCAATGTGATTCCAAAGGTTACGAGATAACTCACAGTCCTGAATGTAATGAAGGGAGAATTCATCTTGTCTACCACAGCGGGTGCAGGTGGTAGAAGGACTCATTTTGCGGTGATTGAGTAGAGAGATGGTAGGCACATAATTGTGACAAACCAACCAAAAGAAAATTTTGATCTTTTCCGGAAGTTGAAATTTCCATATCCAAGTCCAAGAGTGTAAAGGATTATGAGTAAATATCGGGTCTCTCAGGGAGAGTAACCAGTTATAGAAACTTTTAGTAGTGTAAAAATCGTTTTTTTGTTGGACTAAATAACGGCGTCTTTGACGAAATCATTGAACCTAAAAGTAGTGTTGTTAATGACACCATAGACCAATGGAGAGAGCTAAGTGTTGAGCTTATGAGTATAAGGATTTCATGTGGAAAGCACGTCTTTGACTGAGAGTTGCAGATCATGTATATCGACATATGGAATGAGTGATCCAAAGTGGTCAAGAGTGGTCCAAAGGGTGAACCAAAAGGAATAGGATCTCAAACCTGCATGCCTTTGAGGATGTCTTTTGCTCGAATAATGGAAGACCACTAGAAGGGATGTTGTTGAGGAGGAAATTTGACTCGACGATGTATTTTGAAAAGTTTGTTTTTCCAAGAAGCAAGTCGCGACTGCATTTTTTCAATAATAAAAGGAAATCACTTATTTTGCTCTTCTGTTGATGATTGGAAAGCCTAGATACTTGTTTAGGAAAACAGTGCTCCTATAACACTGATGATATATGTAAGTTTGTTGATCTTAGACTGGGGTGCACCTGCCGAGTAGAAAGCTCGAGATTTGGACAAATTGATCTTCAAACTTGAGGCACGACTGAAACAATCGAAAAGGTCAGTGAAAAAGCATAATTGGGAGTTCTTGGCCGTGGTGAAGAGGAGGACATCATTTGTAAAAAGGAAGTGAGACAGTCGAAGCCCATTGTTAGATATATGGATGGGGGCCCAAGTATCCTGATGAACCGCATTGTTAATGGAAATGGACAATTTTTCCAGAGAATGAATAAATAAGGAGACAAGGGGTCTCCTTATCCGAGACCATGGGAAGGGTTGATTGTTAACATTCCATAATAATGAGAAATAAGAGGAGGTAACACAATGCAAGATGACTCGAGTTATCGCATTGGAGAAACCAAAATTACGGAGACAAGATTTACGAAAATGTTAAATGAATTTTCACTTTTATGGAACTGTTTTCTGCATCCTAATATAATGAGTTAAAAAATAAAAAATTTTAGGCGATTAAGAAATCAATTATCAAGCTTGTAAATTTATAAACAATTTATTTCAATCATTAAACATAAGAATCTCGTGAAAAAAAATCATTCTACATATAAATCTAATCAATTATCAAATATTAGTAGCAAGACAAGTGCTTAAATTAAAGAGTCAATATGAAAACTCATACCTTAAACAAAATAAAACTTCGCAATTTAAGAGCAGCGGTGAATAATTGTTTCATCCTATACAAATCGAACAATGTCTAATCTTCAAATAAAAGTAAATTTGAGTCATTAATATTGTCAACATTTGAAAAACGGCAAATAAAAAATGAAGAGAGTCGAGTGAATATAAACTCACCTTCAAATCTTTCATGAAGAAGAATTTGGTTGACGGCCGACAATCTCAAGACCTAGAAGGGGAAAAAAGTGTGTTTATATATATGGTGATCCGTGCTTATAAAAACTCATACATATAAATCTAATCAATTATCAAATCTTAGTAGCAAGACTAGTGCTTAAATTAAGGAATCAATATAAAATTTGATACCTTAAATAAAATAAAACCTCACAATTTAAGAGCAGCGGTGAATAATTGTTTCAACCCTCACAAATCAAAGAATTTTCTAATTTTCAAATCAAAGTAAATATGAGACATTAAAATGTCAACACTAAAATATGGCAAAAAAAATGAAGAGAGTCAAGTGAATATAAACTCGCCTTCAAATATTTCATGAAGAAGAACGTTATTGACGGCTGACAGACTCAAGACCTAGAAGAAAAAAGTGTGTGTATATATATGGTGATCCGTGCTTATTAAAATGGGCCAACATATTTTAGCTACAAATGAAGTAAGTTAAGCCCACTTTGTTGTAGCTCACATGATATCATGGTAAAAGAAATATGAGGCTAACTTTCCGTGCCCCATTTAAATTCTCAAGTGCCTCTTGAAATTACCAAACTAAGCCCCTCGCTTTTAGGATGCGAACTCTGTTCGCACTCTAAGTAGCGAGGGACAATATTTTTTACTCAAATCCAACGTTTGTACTCCCCTAAATGGAAAATTTTAAGAAAAAAAGAGTTTGTATTCTAGAAGTGAAACAGAGTTCTCATCCTAGGATGCAAACTCTGTTTTTCATAGTATTTTTCATTCGAGGGGGGCGCAAACATTGTGTTTGAGTAAAAAATTTGCCACTCGGTATTTATAGTACGAATTCAGTTGACATTTGAACTAATGAACCTTTCTCCCAGACGCATGGTATAATTCTATAAATAAAATATCTTTTTTTTAATCACTCACTAATCTAGAAATTCTCAAAAAATATATGGATTACTATTGCTTGAAATCAATGTTAAATAAGCATGTGCAAGTATATATATATATATATATATATATATATATATATATATAGTCAGGATCAAATGAAAAATATTATTCCAACAAAAAAGAAAAATATTAGGCGAGTCTAAACACGTGCCCAAACAAACCGAGCGGTATCTCTACCCCTGACTACATCATACCTTTTCAATACACGTTAGCACAACTAGACATAAGTAAAATTGGTTAGCATTTGTCAAATTCAAATAAACATTTAGTTATTTCAAAAAATTCATAGATGGTTTTGAAGTCCTAGTTCAACTAGGAATGGAAGACAGATCCAAACCTGCGGGGTCCATCCGCACCCGAGTCAACGGGTGTAAACCCGAGTTGATTGGGTTTAGGTGGCACCTGAAACTCGAAATCACACCCATTTGGAATGCTTATGTTTGAATATCTTTGGAAGGCCTTATTTTTAATTGTAGTTTAATTTTTTAAAAATCTTGAATACTATGTTGTTGTATTTTCAATGTTGTTGTAGACCTTAATTTTAATTTAATTAAGAGACCTCGATTGAATTTCAATGTTTTTGTATTTTTGAATTTTTTTTCTTTTTTTGCTACGGGTTCGGGTTCAGGTGAAAAAAACATGAACCCAATGGGCGTGGGCGTGAGTGTTAATTTATCACCCGAATAGGCTTTAATTTGGGTTCGGGTGGCATCCGTTGCCATCCCTAAGTTCAACTGACAAATGTCGAAATTGTTATGTCAAACGTTGTGATCCGGGTTCGAGCCCGAAAACTCACAATTATTGTGTGTGAGTTAAATTTAAATGAATTATCACTTTATGAAAAAAATCATGGACAAAATTTAATAGATGAGTTAAAATTCAAAAACGATGTTTTATTTTGTACACCCTATTTTACACGTGGATACTCATATCTAGTCATGATGAATCCTAGGGGGACCTTGACTTGACTGCAACAAATTGAAGACAGTGATTCACCCATCCATCCTCAAAATCAAAAGGATCCATCTATACCCACACTTTATTGTTGTGCTGCTCCTTTTTGAACAAGTTACTTGTCACTTTCTAATCACTTCTTGTTTTGGTATCGTGTCAAAAACAAACACATTATACGCTACTACTACAACTACTTTGCCGTTCCATTCCTTCCTGATTCCACCGACAACACAACACAATGGAGACTGTTGGTTCTACTAGGCTTGGTCGAGCATCTTCTCGTTACGGTGCACCTGCGGTGTTCAATGGTCCTGTTAGAAAATGGGAGAAGAAATGGGTTCATGTTTCTCCTTCTTCTTTTAACAACAAGTCTAAAAACAAGAATCATGATGGTAACGACAAATCTCGTTTACTTCTCCGACGTTGGACTCCGGTTACTAACACTTCTTCAGCTGAGGATGTCTCTGATGAGCCACCCAGAAGGAAGTTTCGTTATACTCCTGTATGTTTGTTTTAATTTTAATTTTAAAGTAGAAAATAATTATTGGGGTTTTATTTTGGTGTTATAAAGTTTCGATTTTTATTGTTTTGTTGTGTTGGTTGGTTTCAATGTTTAGTTGGGTTTGTGGATTTTTACTTAGAAATAGAAAGTGATTGTTATGTGAAGAAGAGTGTTAGGGTTGTTGTATTGTTATTGTGTTAATTAGAATGCAATTATGAAGCACGGACACTTCATAGATTAGGTGTGTCCTGATGTAAGACACTGACATGAAGGCCACACATGATTATAGCAAATTATTTAATTTTCTCAAATTATTATCGGTGTCGGCATGTCATTGTCTGTGTCCTGTCCGGCGTCTGTGTCTAGGAATGTATGCAAGTAGGTTGAATTGGAATTTGAGGTATGACTCATGGCTCTAAATTGGGGTTGCGGTTGTAGTTACACTGCGAACTATGTATGATATTTCCACCATTGCAGTTGTGATATAGTTGCAAAGACCTATAAAATCATTATATGGTTGTACATTTGTAGTGTCATACCACAATTTAGAACTATGATAAGAAGAGAAGCTGATTTTCTGTAGTTGTTTGCATTTGAATTTGATCCATGTTTGTTGAGGTTATGGTACAAGGTTGTTTGGTTCTTCATCGTTAGGGTCAAGATTGTGGTTTTTATTTACTACTATTAAAATTTACATAATTTGTTTTTGAGTAGAAAGAGGCTATATGATCGAACATTAGGATATTGTATGATTCATGTAGCCCAACCCATCTAGTAGGCTAAGGCTTGGTCATTGTTGTTGAATACAAAGAGGGTTGTGTCCTATGTAGTACCGACACTTCAGATTGAAGATGTCTCTAGTGTCCAACACATAGAGTTACATGCAATCACTTTCATTTTCTAAAATAATTATCGGTGTCTACATATCAGTGTCACATGTTAGGGTCGTGTCAGATGACTAGTTGGTGATTTATAGGCGTGTCACATGATTTTGTGTGTTTTTCTATGTGGGTGAATCAATTAATGGTTATAGGGTTCTTTAATTGGACTTGTTAAAAGAACTCCCGTTCATGAAACATTGTCGAATAAAACTGGGCCGTGTATGATCTTATCAATTGCCATCTCCTTTGGTGCGTTACGGTTTTGGTTCAATAAATGTTTTTCGTTATAAGTGAGATTGGTCATCAATGTCATGATGCAGATTGCTGCGCTAGAAGAACAGAAAAAGGGGGTTGTGGAAAAGGTTGAAAATGAACCCACAATTAAGACTGACCAGATGACAGCTAGACAGACAGATGTGAATCATGGGAAGCTGGATATGAATGAAATTTTGGACAACACAAAGGTAAGTAACTGAATTTGTATCATTTCTGATTTGAATAGTTTTGAACATTTCTCCAGTTTCAGTTATTAGACTTCAAAGTGGTTTATGTTCTTTAAGTTTTATCATTGCCTCAGTAATTTTCAGTTTGGTCTCAGACTATCCTTTGCTTACAATCATGGAAATATTCTATCAAAGTATAGATCGTTATTTGATGATCGTGCAATTTAACAACATTTTACTGCTTCCGATTTTGATGAGTATGAAGTGGTCATATGATATTGCATCATCGAAAGAACTGCTGGAAAAATATGACACCTACTTAGTAGTACATTGGTTATTTATAATGCTTATAAGTAGTTATTGTTTATACTTGCAGTAAGTACTCGGCATAATAAATTTCAAGTCAAAGAGTCAATTATATTGTACAGTGTTATATGTCATGTTACCATCAACTGACATTCAATGTTGCATATCTGGCTAAATATCAAATATCGATCCATTTGCATTTATCTGTGTTGTGTTGTCTTAAAATTTCGGTTCGGTTCTAGATAAAAAGTAGGCAAGGTCAGTGTTGGAAGTGTAGAATTTTAACAAAATGCTATCTATCTGTGATACACAAATAGCTGTGCTATAGCATATCGCACTACAGTGTAGCAGAATTGAAACAAACTGTTATTTTCCACAATTGACAACACTGTTCGGTTCATGTGAACTATTTTCTCGGTTCAGTTCGGTTTATCTACCTGAACTGAACCATGGTTTAGGTAGTTTCTTTGATTATAGTAGGAAAAGGTGTTTCTTTTGTTGTGAAGTATAACATAATAATGATCAATAACATTGGTTTACATATATTTCTTATTGGTGTTGCAGGACTCAAACATGAATAGGTTGGATCTTGATTTGGACTTCGAAGGAAACAATGATGAAAACAACCTGAACAGTGATGACTGATGATCATATGGGAAAAAATTATCTACTGGGTGGTCCATGAGCTAAGAATCTTTGGAATTATGATATCACGTGGCATCCTAACCTATATAAGCATATATATATATATAGTTAGTTTGTTAGTTAGAATGTTGTATATAGTTACTTCGTACTTATCTATTGCAAGTAGCATCAGCAACTAGTTGATGAGCATAGTTGAAGTTTGCATATTCTGATAATTAAAAGTCAGTTTTTTTGGTTGATCATATTTTCTTTGGTTGATAAAAGTCAGTTTTGCTCTTGTGAGCAACACAAGATGAGAAGAACAATCATCATATTGTTAGTCTGTAGATTGAGCTCATCCTCTAACATGGTGCAAGTATGAAATACTAGTTTTTTTCTTCTTCTACAATATACCAGTAGTTCTTCATAACCGTAGTTTCGGTGGTTTATTTGTTCCGTATATCATGGTAGTTAATCCTACGTGATCCCGGCAGGATCCCGACGTCTCGGAGCAGAGTTGACCGCTCGGGTAGGGTTGGAGCAGTGCACCTAAGGTTCCCGGTGGGATCCCGGCGTCTCAGGTCGGAGCAGTTCCTAGACGGGTTTCACGGGTCAACCCTGCTATTTCATTTTAAAGGCAGTTTTGAAAATTTAAACAATTTGGTAAGGGTAAAATTGGTTTTTTGACCCAAATTTTTTTTGGTATCCCTAGATTTGTTTCACCAGTATCGTGTTTTCATCCGAACAAGAGTGAAAAGGTTGCTTCCGGCGCCATTTTCTGACACACCGTTCTGATTGAAGCTCCTACTGCACCGTTTTGTTTCTTCTTCGAGCTATGTTTCTTGACTTTCTTCTCCAGGATCTTTCTTTCTTGCTATGTTTCTTTTCTGTTCTTTCTTTCTATTTCTTCTTCTGCTTCTTTCTTTTCTCTTGCTCTATGTCTTTTTTTTTGTTTTTTTTTGCGCAGCTCTGTTACTGTTCTGTTTTTTGTTTTTTTACTAGAATATATTCCTTCTTTTTTTTTTTTTTCATTCTTTTTGATTTATGAATATTTTATGGATTTTGAGATATTTGTTTAATTTTAGAATCATATTTCTTGGTACAAGGATGGAAAGGAAAAAAACAAATAATAAAAACTATCTAGAAAATAATGTCCCACTAGCGTGCTCCAAGTTTGGCTAAATAGTCTGCACAGATGTTGCCTTCTCGAAAAGTGTGAACAACTTTAACCATCCAATCCTTAGCAAGGAGATCCTTAATATTATGAATAATAGCTGCATAATGGTGCCGAACATTAGATAACAACTTGATAACATTTTTAGAATCAGAGTAGCACCAAAGCTCTTTGATGTCCAGCTCCCAAGCCAAAGCTAAACCACGATTAACTGCCAGTGCCAATAATTTCAGGTGAAGGATGTTCAAGAATCCTATATTACTAACAAAACCTTGTACCCACGCACCATTCGAGTTCCGAATCAAGTCTTCGAAACCAGAAACTCCAAGATTACTGATATTGTTACCATCAACGTTCAAAATCATGCATGTACCCTCCTAGAGCATTCCAGCAAACCATTCGAGTGTCCAAACCCACGTTATGTTTGAAAAAGCAATTTTTAAGCAAATGGACATAATTGTTGATGTACATCCTTATAGTAAAGTAAAACATAACTTCATTTTTCATGCACATCAGATTTCTTGCTCTCCATAACCACCAAACCGCAGCTAGAAACGGAAAAAAAATATGGTCCATGGATGCTAATAATAAAAAATAGAGGCATCCTGGCGTTCCGCTCTCCTGGATGCCACTAACCCAGTGTTGGGGATGGCCGTTCCGAGATTCGGGATTAACTACCATGATGTATATGGGCAAGTATCAAGGGAAATGATTTAGCAAGAAAAAAAATCTATAGGTTGTTTTTTATTTAAAAAAATAAAATAAAAATCAAAGATATCCTCCATGCGGCAACTACAACAACATTTTACTCAAAACCAACATGGAAAATCTCAATTTTTTACCCAACATTCCCACTCCACAGTTGTATGCTACAATAAAACACTAATTTTACAACATCCAAATGCATTCTTTCAGACAACTTATGCAGCTTGAAAGTACACTAAAAAACGGAGGGATTTTTAGTAGCGAGGGCAGGTGAAAGAAGCAGGAATAATCATCACCCTTTTAAAATGATAATAACTTATGCAAAAATACAAATTAAAAGTACTAGTAATTAGGGGTGTGCACACCCCTAGTAGTAATGAAGAAAATGCAAGGTCAAGAGCCACACCAGATCAATAAAGAAAACAGTTGCATCCTCTCAAGACACTTTGACTTCAAATTTTACAACGACCGATATATGCCCCTTACAAATTATGATTTGCCAACAGAAAGGGACAATACTACACTAGATAGCTCAAAAGTAAATGACGAAATCCCGCTACAAAAGAGTTAAGTATAATGAATAAGTTAATAGCATGAATAGATTACAACCAAAATCTCATGGAATCGAATCCATATACTGTTTTGTTATTATTAAAAAAAAATAACTCCCGATATTTAAGAGAAAAGATTAGTACTTTCCATGTTTGACGAATTAAAGCTCTGCAAATGAGAATTGGTGTGTGAACTACATAAAAAGACATTGGATAATATCCAAAATTACAAGGGCATTTCTTCATGCCATAATCATTCATCTTTGAAATTCACGTCATGTGTTACCCCAACTTCTGCTGGACGAAGTACACGATCATAAAGCATATATCCGGCCTGCAAATATAACCAAATTATTCATCTTTTCATTTACGCTCACAAGTCATGTTTGGATTGATGGTATGTCATAGATAAAGATCATGAATAGCATGTAATGACAAATGTGTTCGTTTTTAATGTTCATAAATTAAACGAATAATAATAATAATAATAATAATAATAAGACCAAGAATATCACATGTAAAGAGGGACTCAAAGCATCCATTTTTATTATTTGTATCGACTGAAAATGAGTAGAGGGACAAAAAACAAAATTTGAAATCATTATAAGGCTTAAAAACATTTAATTCTCACAGTTATTACTAGGGAAACAAAACCTCGTATAGAAAAAGAATTTATAAAGCACATGCCCTTGAACAATCAAATGAAAATAACTAGCATTTTTATGTAATTAACAGAAAGTGTCATAAATAGTGACAAATCACCCTAGACCATTAATATTGAAATTTTATGTTGAAAAAGGATTAACCAAATAAAAACACAAACAATTTTGAAGGTCAAAGCAAATTTTGAAATCAGAAAAGAAAAACTGAAACACAGGACAAACAATAAACGATCATGGAAAGTACCTTCAGAACGACTCCAACGGTGCCTTGAGGCTTGGTTGCATCAGGTATTTGGAAGATGGCATTATGCCTGTTTGGATCAAATGGTTCGTTTGTAGGATCAAATTTTTCTACACCATGCTTTTTAAGTACCTGTAAGCAGCAGATGTTAATCTTAAATAATAGGATTGAACACCATCATTATACAGTGAAGCGCATTACTTCAGACAAACAATAATGCAATGCAACCAACCAGTCTACTCTCCTAAGCATGGCCATCAAGTCACTAGATCATTGTATTTGTGATTTTTTTTAGCTTAACAATGCAGTCACTTCTATGAATTATATACATTTCAAACTACATTACTACAGGTATTATTAATAACTTACATATTTTGTGGTATAGTAACATTGGTTTGTAATTAGATAGATGGGCTTATCTTAGGTTTTCATGTATTGTATGTGTCGAAGATCTCTTGGGATTTAAGTATATTGGAAAGTATCAATCTATTGACATTATGATTTGATTCCTAACACTTGTAGGATGAATAATATGAAATGTTTTTTCTTAAATAGTACGATTACGATCACATTCATATATTATCAAAGCAAATTGCTATGTTCTTGGATCCATAACGTTATCAATTGAAACATGCAATTCCCTAGTTTTCTTTTATTCTCTTCTAGTTCTAGTCTTCTATGTTGCTTTCTTTGTTTTTCTAAACAACCAAGGCTTCATTCCTTGAAGACGATGTGAAAAATTCAACCCATTAAAATCAAACCTTCGGAATACACCTATTTTCTATCATTAATCTATCGGAAAAGAATGGCCATAAATTAGCTTTGAATCTAACAACTAAAGGGCTACAGCATAAAGTAGAACAGTCTACCTCTGCAAGTTGTTTCTCGGTCATTTCAACACCTTCCAGAAGTGTTTTCAGAAGTTGTGCGGCTTCATTGGATTCCTTAGGTGCTTCAATTTTTGAAAAACTTTCCTTTACAACCGAAGAAGCTCTTCCCAAATTGTCAGCAACATCTAGTAAACTCTTGGCGAAATTCTACATCAAATTAGAAAACAGTGAGCAAAGAGTAGAAAACTAAAACATTATAGAGCAAGACGTACGCAGCACAAAACAAAAAATGTCAAAACATAGACCTGTATAGCAAATTTTTTTGAATTCTCAGCATTACGTTTAGTCCTGTCCATGACATTCTCCATCTCTGCATAAGTCCGCAAAACTTTATCCTGCATTTTCTCAATCTCCTTCTGCTTCACCTTCAAAAGTGCTTCCTTTTCCGTAGCAAGCTTTACTAATTCATCTCTGGATAGATCGCACTCAATCTCTACGTCTGAATAAAAAAATAAATGCATTTTGTTTAAAAACTCCACTCATTTCACAGATTGACATTGACATCGAGATTCTGAAGAAGACCCTAACCTGATTCACTGGTTTGATCTTCACCTTTATCTTCTTCATTCTGATCAACTACCTTAGCTTTTTCGCTTGTTTTTGCAGCATCATCACTTGAAGTTTCAGGTGAGGCCGAGGAAGAAAAGCCATACCTTGGAATCAATGATGAACTTATTTGTGGACAAAACAAATTGGCTTGAACTGGAATAAGCTGAAACATTAGAAATCGCACATAGAACTTAATGAGAACTTCACAATGCATAACTAAACCTAAAATTACTCATACAAATAATTGATGAGCAAAACAAAATCCAAGAATATAAAGCAACATTAATTTTGAATTTTTCTGTAAACAGGTATTTCCAGACACAACTACAAAGCCCCTCTAGGTAATTGAGATCCATTTAAGAGATTAAAATCTTCCAACATCAACTACATGGATGAGAAACCTAAATATCCATGGTATCCGGCCCAAAGACGGCTAATCTAGAGGACCAATCCCACCGTCCACTAGCATGTCACACCATGTGCCTGTTTGGAAAACACCTTATAGCAAAAGATAAAGGGCAGTTTGAATTGACTTATTTTTGAGTTTTTGCGAAATAGCTTATGCAAATAAATAAGTTTTTATGTATTATTATAAGCTTTTTTACGGTGGTTTATGAAAAAATAACTATAAAAATACAATTTTTATCCGGAAAAACTAATGAATTAACATAAAATTTATTTATTTGAATAAGCTATTTCCATAAGCTAAAAAATAAGGCAAATCCAAACGGCCCAAAATAAAGATAAATTGGTTTTATGTATGCTACAAGCGGTGTTTATAAGCTATATTGGAGAACTTATGAAAATAAGCTGAAAAAAATATAAAAGTTGGCATAAGCTGTTTACATAAGTTCTTCAAAACAGTCTCACAAAACTTATATATAAACTCAAATAAGCCAATCTACAATAAATTTGAACCTTTTCAATAATTCAAAGCCAACACATAAAAAAAAAAAAAAAGAGAATTTAGGGCACAACAAATCAAAATTTAAACTTAGTTCAACAATTCATAGCCAATATAACACAAAAATAGAAAAAAGATGATTTAGGGTTGAAGGTTTATGAGCAAATCCTAAAACCCTAATAAAACCCTACAACACAAAATAGCGAAAAATTAATTTTTTTTAATTAGTATTACGAGGGAGTTACCTTATTAGCTGATTGATTAGGAAAAGAACTGAATTGATGAAAGAAAGTGGTGGAAAAGGGTTGTGGTTTCTGCGAAGCAGAGAGAAGTGCGAAGCTTCTGGAAGCTCGGGAAAGTACCCTATAGATGGACATGGCAGAAGAAGAAGAAATTGGGAGGAAATTGAAAGGGTTGGGGATTAGGATTTGGGAAGAAAGGGTTTATGAAACAGGGAAAGTGGTTCTGGTGGAAAATAACAGAGAGAAATTGAGGGGAAAATAAATGATGGAAAATTTGCTTGGAAAGAAAGAAAAGAAAACTGTATCGGGTCGGGTCGGGTCGTCGGTATAAAATTGGTGGCTGGAAAATTGGGAACGAACGACTATGTTTTCTTGTGTTATACTCCCTCTGTTTTTAAAGGTCGGTTTGTTTTTTATTAAAAAAATATTAATGATTTATCTACCAAAAAAAATAATTTTATTAATTTGAATATTTATAATTAAATTTGTTTTTAGAAATTTATTAAAAAAATTTTTTTTTTAGTTGTAATAAAAAACATTTTTTAATAAAATATTTTTTTATTTGTTTGGATACAATAAGTAAAAATTGTTTTTTTAATTACAAAATGGATTTAATGGATATGCACAATCAGTGTAAAATATTTTTACACATACATCCAATGAAAATCCACTAACTTGCCACATCACCCCACTCATATATGGTTAGTTTGAAACTATCTATATGACATGGAAGAATGATGATTTTTTATTGGTTGTCCGTGTAAACATCTTTTGCACCGTCTGCCTACCATCTTTAATCTCTTACAAAATACATCTTTCAAATCTAAAATAAATAAATACAATATTTTTAGTAAAAATAATAATAATAATTGCAACACCGACATTGATGCTAATCCGACGCAAAATGGGTCTTAGTGTTGGTTTTTTATCCTTCAATATGGAATTTTTTTTCACCACAAGTTGAATCTGGTTCGAAGTCAGTTTTGACATCAAGTGGTTTCAGCCCCTTCCGATCACAATTGCGAGGGATCGAACCGTGTTCATCCCTATCAAAATCAATGTCAATCATCACTGAACCAACTAATGATTGATTGTGGAATTTTGTCCAACACTAAATGTTGTTTTTCTATTAGCGAAAGGACTTATGTCTCAATATTTTTTAATATTTATTTTTTAAAAAAAAAAGAGTATGTCTTGATTTTTTTTAAAGAAACTAAAATGAACCTTTTTATTGTGAGGCACCAACTTTATGATTAGCTATTTCCGTACATGATAAAACAAATTCACCGCAAACGGCGGCGGTGTCAAAGTTAAAAAAAATCTCAACTTTACTTTAAATTAACTTCCAAAAAATATCAAGTTTTCCCTTAATTAATCCATAAAAACGCTAAGCCTTTGTTTGGTTTGAGAGAAATAGAGAAGAGAGAAAAAGAAGAGAAGTTGGAAACTTCTCTTGTTTGGAAAGAAGAGAAAATGAGAAGAGAGAGGAATAATTGATGGACCCCATCACTTTTTACTTTCTCTGCTGATCTGTGAAGAAAGAGGGGAGAAAGAGCTTATTATTTGTTATTACCAAAACTGCCCTCATCCCTTACCTATTGTTCCCTTTGGCCTTTGATACTCTTCCACCAGTGCTCACTACTCAAAAATAACTCTGCAGTCCACCGCTTCAATTGTTTCCTTCTTTGTTGTTTTGTTTATTTCTTTTATCCACCAAAAATTATCTAGAGGTAGATGTATGGTTGTTCTAACAATAAATTATGCAGAAGCATTTTATAAAAATCATGAATCAACTTGCAATCAATTTTTTCTAAAGCTCAACCGAAGCTTTATAGTAAAAAAAAAAAACAAACTGAAGCATATTTTTTAAAATATGTGTAATTAAATTAATTAATGAATTCAAATTAAAAAATTGAAATTAATATACATAGGTGCTTTTAATTTAAGGGCATTTTTGTCATTTTAAAAATAAATAACACTTCTTTCTCTTCTATTTCTCTCTTCTTTCTCTCATACCAAACAATATACTAAATCTACTCTATTTCTCACATATTTCTCTCTTCTCTTATTCTTTCTTACATATTTCTCTCTTCTTATTTTCTTCTCACAACCAAACACACCGTAAAAAAATACCAAATTCTTTTGCTAGAGCTCGACAACTGCCTAGTCTTATTGGGCCTTGGCTCTGCCAGTGACTGCAAATTTCACAGATGTGGTCATTTTTCTTGATATGTGGGGTTTTTTGCCCCTCACAAACTCAATATTTTTCTTATGTTACATATTTTTATTTGTCGGCCCTAACGTTTTTGGAGATATAAGCTCATCTTTTTCTTTAGATTTTTGTCATCTTCTTTCATCGAAAAGGAGATGATTTGGATCTTTTTTGACTCGAAATCACTCTTGTGCATCATTTTTCTTCTTCTTTAATCTAAATAATATGTTTTCAAATAGATTAAGTTTATTTTTGTGATTTCATCGTCTTAATGTGACATTGTTTGGTTTTTCGTCTTCGTGCGGTGTTCGTTTGGTTCCTCGTCTTCGTGCGCAGTGTTCGTTTGTTTCCCATCTTGTTGTGCGTTTGATTCGGATTGACATATCTATTTCGATTAACTAGTGGTTTACACAGTGATTAAGTTCGTCAATAATGTAGATCTGAAGGCATATATTTCGGTCACTTTAATTTTATCACATTATTTATACACATGAGTAAGCTGCTTTATGCTATGCTATTAACTTATATGTTGTATTTTTTTGCATATTCATATTTCGCACACAATTAATAATTGTGACAATGAAGCTGATTAAATCATTAAATAAGATAAAAATATTTCACAAACACATTTCCCAACTATAATAACTTTTAAATTGATAATAAATTGAAACAATTACAAGATTCTTGAGCAAAATTAGAGCAGAAGTACATTATCTTGTAATAAAAGTGTATAGAAATCAACCGTCATAAAATAATTATTACATTATGAAATAATCATAATAATTATTCCTCCCCGAACAACTTTAATTTTTACTAGCTGGTACACGAAACAACAATGGGGTTCCACTTCCACCAATCACAGGGATACTTGAAATTCCTCCAAGACCAGGGATACCAAAACCAGGGAAATTAAAACTTGGCAATCCAGGTATATTAAAACAATCGGATTTATCATCACATCTACTTGCATCGATTGCATTTTTGCTATCTTTGAGATTACCATTGTCATTTTTCTCTATCAAAACATTAGCTGAAAAAACATAAACCATGAACAAATTAAATAATGTTTGTCATCACATTTTCGTTAAAAATAAAAAACTATGAATACATAAACTAACATGTCAATAATAAAAACAATAATAATAATAATAATAATAATAATAATAATAATAATAATAATAATAATAATAATAGTGTGATAAAATTATTCTATTATTTGATCAATGGTTGAGTTTATTTTTAAAAATTGAAATCAAAATGTATACTCACTCTTTGTGGTGTCGGTCAAGGGAAATTTGGGTGTGCACGAGTAATTTGGGGGTGCACCAAGTAATTTGGGGGTGCGCTAAGTAATTTATGCATGGTGTATAAACATTGTTTATGCATAATAAGCAATCCCATTTATACACATGAGTAAGTAGTTTTATGCTATTAATTTAGATGTTGTGAGTTTTTCTTGCATATTAATATTTCACACACAATTAATAGTTGTGACAACGAATGTGATAAAATAAGATAAAAATATTTCACAAACAGTTAATAGTTGTGACAATGAAGGTGATTAAATAAGATAAAAATATTTCACAAACGCATTTTCCAACTATAATAACTTTTAAATTGATAATAGATTGAAACCGTTACAAGATTCTTAGGCGAAATTAGAGCTGAAGGAACACTATCTTGTAATATAAGTGTATAGAAATCAACCGTCATAAAATAATTATTACATTATGAAATAATCATAATAATTATTCCTCCCCGAACAACTTTAATTTTTACTAGCTGGTACACGAAACAACAATGGGGTTCCACTTCCACCAATCACAGGGATACTTGAAATTCCTCCAAGACCAGGGATACCAAAACCAGGGAAATTAAAACTTGGCAATCCCGGTATATTAAAACAATCGGATTTATCATCACATCTACTTGCATCGATTGCATTTTTGCTATCTTTGAGATTACCATTGTCATTTTTCTCTATCAAAACATTAGCTGAAAAAACATAAACCATGAACAAATTAAATAATGTTTGTCATCACATTTTCGTTAAAAATAAAAAACTATGAATACATAAACCAACATGTCAATAATAAAAACAATAATAATAATAATAATAATAATAATAATAATAATAATAATAATAATAATAATAATAATAATAATAATAATAATAATAATAATAATAATAATAATAATAATAATAGTGTGATAAAATTATTCTATTATTTGATCAATGGTTGAGTTTATTTTTAAAAACTGAAATCAAAATGTATACTCACTCTTTGTGGTGTCGGTCAAGGGCCTAGCATCTCCCTTTGAAGAGATCAAAACCATGAAAACCAATAAGCCTAAGTTGAGTAAGGCTACTTTGGAAGCCATTTTACTCATCAAATGAAAGATTTGTTGATGAAAGATGTGTTAAAATAGTTGAAGTTGTACTCTTTATATAGGAGAAGGTTTGAGAGTGGATGAGGACAATTTGAGACCGAGGTGAGTATCAATTAATGGAAAAATTTAAATGCTCAATAATAATAATAATTTTTATATCAATATAATATTAAATTATGTAAAAAGTTTTCAACTATAATTAAATATATATATATATTTTTAAACAGACTATTAAGTTTTTAAGATTCATTGAATCAAATAAATATTTTAAAATAACATATAAATAAAGATACATATAAATATTTATAATATTTTAAACAAATTTACAAAATAATTATTAAAATATACACATTGGTTTAATAACATATAAAACTACATTCATAACAATTTCATAATAATTTCGAATGGACGGGGGCTTTGCCCCTCTTTTGTACCATTAAAAAAATTGAATGGTCCAAAACATGTCACTTTTTATAAGAATAAAAAACAAATTGTAATTTTATAGGAGCAAAACAATATTTAACCCAATATTAATCGAGTTTAATTTACGGTAATTGTGTATATAAATTAAATTCATATTATATTAAAATATTATTGTCTTTTTTTATCATCGGTATCTAGTCCACTAGACCGTCTAATCTGGTTTGGGGGTTAGTTTTAGTATTAAGTAGTTCAAGCTCCCTCCGATCGTAGTTGCGGGTGATCGAACTGTATAAAATTTCATTTTTTTTAAAGGTGAAATACGGAAGTATCAGGGTTCGAATCCTGGTCCATGCATTTTACATGTAATGTCCCTACAAATTGAGTTATGCTCACGGGAACATAATAAAATTGTTTTGGTTTAATTACATGTTTGATCCCTTACATGTTTCAATTTAAATCGTCCATGTAGCTAACAAATTTGCATACGTTGACAACTTAAGAGGGCGTCACGTGAAAATTTTTGACGAAATTAACTCAAAATTTAATAAAAAGGACGAACTTATATTGACGTCATAAGAGACCAAATTAAAATTTTAAAATATAGAGGACCATCTTAAAACCTAAAGTAAAGATAAAAGATCAAATATCCAATTAAGCCTATTTTTTCAGATAAGACAAAGTAATTCAGTGTATTTATTGTTTTGTATCCAACATTTAATAATGTTAATGCCATTTTATAGTAATAATTATTGTCATTTATTTTGCATAAACATTTTTCAAATAATATTTAGAAGTTAGTATATTGTTAACAAACATATCAAACAATAATATTAATTATATATAAAATTAATTTTTAATTAGTAATATAAAAAACTAATATATTATATATATCATTTTAAAACTTATTTTACCATAATATAATGTATACGTATTATATACTAAATATTTAAAGTAGTACTAATATTTTTTATACTTTATTATATTTTCATTTATATTGTTTCAATATTTTTCAAATAGATATTTTGTAGTATTATTAAATGTTGTATAATAATTAAATATTTTTTTATTGGTATGTATGTTAATTATATTTACCTTCATAACAAAAGTAATTATTTAAAAATTTGTGTTTTGTAGTTAATATTTAATAATATATAAATTTAAAGTTTTTAACTTGTATATATAATAATGATTTGTGAAAGGAAATTATATAATATTGAGTATTATAATTAAGAATTACCATCAAATGTAATTAACCTATGTGTACCAAAGAAGATATTTGTGCGGAAATGCTTTTTTCTTTTGTCAAATGGTTTAATGGCTAAAAATTTACCTTAGCGAATAAATACGGATTCTAATGTCAAATTTCGACCTCTGCACATAAAATACAATATATATGTTAATGGAGCTATACTCACGTGGATAGTGCGGAAATGACTTTAATTCTACTGCATTTGTTTCATTTTAAGTTTCTCTACCTATCCGTAATTTTTTTTACCATTATAGAGAAAAAAAATTGCTACAATTTATAAAATAATTGTCTTTTTCCTATTTTGGTCAAAAAAGTTGACGTTTCCTATAAAAAAATTATATAAAAGAAATATGGACTTTTGCTAAATAGTCACAAGTTTGATCAGGGACTTTTGCTTATAAAAAAACTTAGTTAAAAACAAAGAAAAAAGAATGCACTTTGAATGCCCTACATATTTTTCAACGGGGATTAACCATTGTTAAACAATGTTGTAAACTTCTAACTTATAACATGATAATGAATAAAACAAAAAAGAATATGTTTTTCTTATAATACTCTTAAATACTTATACTAATATTCAATATATTTATCTCTGTTTTAAATAGTTAGGAATATTATTGACAAAAAATAGTTAATAATTTGGAATTTTGAAAATGACAAATAAATAATAACATAAATTTTTTTGGAGTGCAAAACTCATTTCTTTACATAGACAGCGTAGTTGCTTCTTCTCAACTTAGTGTCATAGACATCAAATAACCATTTTGACTTTCGGCACAATCTTGGTGAGCATGCTTCATAAACTAACCGTTGCACATTTGAATATGCTTCTTCTTTATGATACAAAACAAATTATGTTCTTGATTTACATTCAATACTTTCGATCTTCCTTCTAAAGTTGATTCTGGTGATTTTTTCGCAAACACTATCTTCACTTCATCAATCTAACTAGATTGTTCTTGATCATTTGGCACTAACAACTTTTTGCTTCTGATGTTGCTTTTGATTATTTTTTATTTATGAAGTAGTGACTCTTAAAACTTAAAAGTCATTAATTCTTTATCGCGAACTTCATAAACACGAATAGCATGATCCTAACATGTTGAGTCTTCAAGCACAAGTCTTCTTCAACTTTGAATTTGAATCTTCAAAGTGATTTTGAGATACATGTTTTTGATGTGTATTTCTGATCACATAAGTTTCTGATCTCATATGACTCTAATCAATTGTTTCAAATCTCATATCATCTTGGCTGGAGAGGTATCATCTTATGATGATGGGTGGAAGCCTTGGGTAGAGACTATTTCTGATTAGGAGCAGCAACAACAGTCACAAAGTTGATTTTCCAAAACTTGCAAGAGCAACATATGAATGATTTCTTGCTCAACAAACATCTTTTATGTTTTTTCTCATTTTCCTTTGAGAAACTCAAAAAGTACAATTATTGCATTGAAAAGTAGAATTATTACATTGAAAAATACAATAATTTGACTTTGAAAAAGTTTAATACATAACTTTTGAGAGGAATATTTTTATATTAAGTTGTTTATGATATGTTCTTCGAGCACATGTTAACAGGAAAGACAAGGAATTTACTAGCTATATCAAACATAGGAGAATTGAAAATATGACCAATATTGTCAAAATAGATCCGCATTTTCTTCTTCAACATCAGTAGCATCAACAGGAATTTTAAGAAGCAGATCCGCAGCTTCTTCATCTACTATCTCTTCTTCAACAATTGGATCCTCATCTTTCTTGGATGGCGTCTTTAAATCTTTCAAGACATTGGCAACAATCTGATCTTTGTGACTTACAAAAACATCAGTTGTGTGATCCTTTGTCAAAGGTTAAGAAGAAATCACTTGACTCTTCATCTTCAAGAGGGACTTTGAAGTACTAGTATTCAAATGCTCTAGTCTAAGCCATCCCATATTAAACAGTTAAATTCATCTTCAAGATGTGATAACAATGTATCAGCCAATAAAGACGCCTACAATTAATGGATGAAACTCTAATACTTCCCTATGAAATTAACTTCTCTAACTAAAGACACGCTACTTAAAGCCACTCAGCACACATGATTGAGAACACAAACATTTCTTAATGAGATATTCAAAGCAGAACTGATCAAGCTCTCACCATATTGAATGTAAGAAATCACTCAAATTAGACTTAATAGTTACATGCAGCTGAAGATGGTTGATACACGAAGCTACATGGTAGAAAAATATTATGTGCACAAGTAATAAAAAAGCAAGCCATGTTTTTTTGTGATTCCAGATCCTTTTCAGCAACTGCAGAGCCGATGAAAGCAGCTGAATTTAGATTTGGATAAAATAGTTCTGCAACCACTGCAGAGTTTCCAATTCTAAGGAAAAATAAAATGAAGTCTGCATAAATGATAGTACACTCAATTTATTAATAAAATACCATAACTCCCATAAAAAAAATTCTTAAATACAAAATTTATAAAGTGGCAAAAGCATGCAGCGAAAAAGGACATTTTTAAGTTGGATTACATGTAACTAACAATATTAATTCATTCATACAGACAGCTTAAATAAAACTGCCGATTTGGTGCTTCAACTGCTAGGTTCCTATACTAAAGCAAAGCAGGAAACAATTGAGCGACTCATCTTGAGAAAGGGTATGCATGCTTTCCATTTCCTATAAGACAGAGATATTGATTTGTATCGCACATATTATTTGGGCTCTTTTGGAAAATGCAGCTTGATAAGTGCTGGAAGTTCTGCTAACTCAACTTGAGGTTTCCCGAGTAAAATACCTTTCAATTTCTCATCACAGTTGACCACATTCTTATTGTTTGGATCCTGCTCAATCAAAGAAAAAACTCATCTTTTAGTCAGACAGTTGAATTTGAACCTATATATCAATCAACGTACTAAAATAAATATACCAAATTCATAAGACATCATAGCAAATATGGCAGTAGCCCCCAACTAGAAACTGGGTACATGCATTTTATAAATTCATAATCACGTTTTCTTAAGATTGCTAATTCTAAACCATAATTTCCTAAATTGACGTTTATGTTTGGCTCAGTTAAAAACATCACTTGTTATTCAATAAATCGTAGAAAGACTTAAAAAAATATAGGAATTTCATTTAAGTGCTATTATAAATATTTCTAAGAATGTAAATATATCACCTAAAGTACGATATCTACAATCCATAATCTCTCTCTAAATATAGCATATAACGTTTTTGAAACATAAGAAGAAAACACTACTTTTCTTGCTCTATAAATCATTTCATAAGACATTGACATACTCTTATAATAAAAATTTCTTCAATTTAGACACTTACGAGAGATCAACTTATGCCTCTAAAACTCAAATTCAGAACATATTTGAAGCCTAAAATAACATCATAGCAAATATGGAGGTGGTCCCCAACTCGAAAGTGGGTACATGCATTTTATAAATTCATAATTTCAGAGATGTAAAATATCATATAACAGCTCAATAACACCACACAGAGATTTCCTTTATTTTGCAATATTATGTTGATAGTTCATGGCTCAAACAAGACTCGCATGATAAACTACTGAACTCTTGTTTAGCCTAAACCTATGTTTACTAGTGAACACCATTTGTTTGAAGTACTAGTACAATCAGTGCAGTCAATAGCGCACTATGACGGTGTAGCAGAGCTGCCCTTGGCCACCACAGGACATGCAATAGCAGAGTAGTTTGGTGTAGCGGCCACTATAGCAGCTTTTACAGCGAGATAGCGCCACACCTTCAAAATGAAATAAAAATTCCAAAAAAAACCCCAAGGATTTAAACATTCAGGCATCTTGGTTGGTGTTTAATAGGGATTTTCCAATTAAAATAACACCAAAACAATGTAAGGGCTTCTCCAGTCTTACAATGTCTCACTCTTCCTGTCATTTCTCACCCTCTTCACCGGTCAGTCACAACTAGTTGATTCTTTATGCATATTGTATAAATTATCATATAAACTGCATAGTATTTTTAGAATAATGATAGGGTTTCTCCCGTTATCATTACTCACTAGTGTTTTTGGGGTTGGCCACTATCTGGGATTGATAACATTGTTATTAAAGCTGCAAGAATGAATTTAATCAGCCAAAGTAACACACAAAGATAAACTACTAGCTATGAAGCACATGCACAAACACTGGACACACACGTAGACAACATAAATTGAAGTGATTGTATTCAACCACATACGTCTGTGTCAAACACCAGACTCCTCTTCGATCTAAAGTGCGTGTTTGTTTGGACTTAAACACATGATGAGAGTCTAACCAAAAAGACTAGTACAATAGGTGGCCTTATAACTTAAGTACTACATTGAGTAGTTTGATCTACTCGATGGGACTCCTAACATGTTCTGCATAGACTTATATTATAAGCGGCCATTTGGATTAACTTATTTTTGAACTTATGAAAAACAACTTATGCAAATAAATAATCTTTTATGCTAATTCATAAATTATCAGTCTCACTTGCAAAAACTGTATCTTCATAAGTTGTTTTCTCATAAACTATTTTGACAAGCTTATCAATAATACATAAAAGTTTATTTATTTGCATAAGTTGTTTTGCATAAGCTCAAAAATAAATCAATCCAAACAGACCCCAAGTCTATAAATATTGAATCGCTTAAGTACGTCGTCATAGCCTCATTCTAAGTTTCCATTATTTCTAATTCCTACCTTATTTTATCACTATCACTCCACACACACAAATAAAGTTGATAATATTGAGTTGATTATAAAAAAATAATAAAGAAAATGGAACCTGGAGATTATTGGTTTTGATGTAGGACCAAACACGCATGAAACAAGACAAACGAGAAGTCTGAGATTGACCAACAAAGTCTCTGAGAGTAGAAGGAAGGTTAACAAGATCAATCAAGTTAGCAAGTTTTTTAGGGTTATCAGTAACAGCTTTTTTCATGCGCTGAGGAAGCATTGTTTTCTTCAATTCACAATTGCTATGGCTATTACGGCGAGATGGGTGAGTTTGCCACCTATCAAAATTCGAACTTGATGGAAGAAGGAGGAGAAAGGGTATTTGGGGGGCAATACCCTATGAACAAAATGTGCAACTTATGTTTTGTTTGGCTGAGGGAAGAAAGTGAGTGGAAAATAAATTGGACGAGGTTTTAGTTTTTTGGTAGTACTAGTCAAATTTAATAGAGGGTGAGATATTTTTTGGTTGCTGAAAAATAAATATTTAAGTTTTTTTTTTTTTTTTGGGTTACCATGATATTGGTACGAAGTTTCCACCGTCGTCAGCGATGACTAATCTCCGTCGGGGAACCTGTGGGGCACACAAGGTGGGTTCTCTCCTCCCAACCGAATTTTCTCTATACGCATGAACCAGGAATCGAACCCCTGACCACATGCTTAAGGGGCAGGGCCGGCCCCAGCACATGTGCGGGGTGAGCGGTCGAACAAGGCCTCAAATTTTCGATAAATTTTTAGGCCTCGAAATTTTAAAATCTTATAATAATAATTATATATTTTTAATGTTCATAAAATATCATATGTGTATTAATAGATTAGTGGCTAATTATGCTAGTCGTTAGTGCAAGGTCAAAGGTTCAAATCTCAAGTTTTACAGTTTTTTATTCATAATTTTAATTCTTTTTAAGTATTTAAATTAGACTCAACCGTTATATCATTTAAATCTTTGCAATAAATTTAATATTTGTTATGATATATTTCTTTTTGACGTTACTTAGTAATACTTACAATGATAATTATATTTTATGTTATATATAATTTAAACATAGGATGTTTTATTTAAAAAAATCACTTTTATATGAAGGGTCCAATTTTAATTTTCGAACAAGGCCTCCAAAATGTCGGGGACGGCCCTGTTAAGGGGAACAAGTCCCTTACCACTTGAACCAATTCATTGTTGGTAAAAAACTCTATGACAGGAACGCAAACCACTACACCAATCGATTACTGTATTTAAGTTAAAAATGATATAAAACTATAAATCTTCTTTTTATATAAAAAAAATAGTAAGTATGATTTTTATTCTGGATTGTTTTTAAGGTTTTTGTTTTCTTTCTCTTTTTTCAGTTTATGTTACACTTTGTCTGCCTGCACCATTAGTTTTTAAATTATGTTCAATTGCATTTTTTGTCTTTATGTTATATTTTGTGATTATGTGAGCTACACATTTTATTTTATAATTAAGGATGAAAGATAAGAAGGTGTTCGATTACAACTCATACACTAGGAACGACTCACTATTTTAAGTTCATAAAATTGAACTATTGCTCCTAGATATTGTTACAAAAAATTATATACTCTTGTTTTAAGGTGTTTGGATTTGGAAATTTAAATTTAAATGAAAAACATGAAGGTATTTTAAAGTGTTCAAATTGATCCCTTAAATTAATGATTAGACTTGAGCAATTATTAAGTTTCACTCCGTGTTTTTCCCTCTTTCCAATTTCTCTCTACCAAACACACCTATATTCAATTCATCATGATTTTTAGGTGACTTTGGTAAACATCTTTTGGACTACTATAGAGAAGTCTAGGTAATTTGTAAATAATGGTGACCATTAGCAGAGACATATCTCCATTGTCCGGTGAGAAAATGGAATTAGTGATAGAATAGAACCAAGCAATTGTAAAGTCATATTTAGAGAATTACAACCTTTGCTTCTATTAAAATATTATCATTGATTGTAAAATGATGATAATACATCTTCAATGAACAAAAATCCTTTCTTCCCAACAAGTAAAGCCATGATGGTCAAGTCTTAATATCAATATGCACCACATGATACATACATGTATAATCTTGTCAATGCTCTTGCAAACTTAACCATATGGATTTCTGAAACTCTTCAAGAGATTAGGAATGTCGTGAGCAAGCATGTCATCCACGGCTTGTATTTTTTGCGGTTTCAATTTCTCAAATTTGTCGATGTTATAACCACTCAACACCTCTTTAAAATGTTCAACATCTGGAAAGTCTCCGGCCGGTAAATGAAACTCCTTTTGTACCTGTTATATATACATGTGTTTCAAATTTCAATATATTTTTTCAATATTATAACAATGTGTGAGCAATTCAAAGTTGTTGGTTGATTCATATATACCTTTGCAAATTCACCCTCCAAGTTTTCAATGAGTTTTTGTTGAGCTTTAGCTTTCCCCATCATTGCAGGCATTTGCTTTTTTAGATGACTGATAATATATGCATGTATCTTTGCCGCTCGAGCCCGTTTTACAAATTCATTGATCTAACATATGTACAAGTATTATCTTAATTAATTACACAAACAATAACTTATCCGATAAGTATCTACTAAGGGAATCTTTCCTTAAAAGCTTGTTATCAAGGGGGAAGAACTAAGGCACTTAAGTACTTGGCCACTCCATAATATCCAAGTCTCTCTGTCATTATTTTCCTAACTCTCTGGTTCAAATTTTACTTTAAAACTTATCCACAAATGAATCTAATCAAAGAATTTTACTAACATGCGCAATTGCACGTGTATGTAGTATATTAGTTGGGAAGATAACTATGATTAAAAAATTAATCCAATGAAAAAACTCACTTTACGATCACAAGCCTTCTTCGGTATATCTTTTAGATCAGTAAGAAGGTCTTCCTGTTCTCTTTCAAAGAGTTCATTGCCAAGTTGACCACTGATAGTATTGTTTACTGGCTTGTCATTGAAGGATCTGCCAAGATATGTCAAAGGATCAACAAGAGTTAAAGCATATCAAAATTGCATAGGAATATGCACAATTTAACTGTGAGAAAAATCAATAATAATAAAGAGATGACATGATATAAAAAGTGACATATTTTGATATGTTTTTAATATGTTGCAGTCACAAATTACATACATAGACACGGTCAACACAGTTGTGACCGTTGGATCAAGATTGGAAGGTCCAGATTTCAAGTTCAATATTTTAGAGTTTAAAAAAATTTAAATTTGGTCGTTTTCTGTGTCGACTGATCTCAATCCATCGACCACTGAAGTGTTGATGGCGTGAACACGTCAACTTGTGACTGCAGCATACCCAACTTTTATGAAGTGACATACCCTATATACACCCGCATGCATTCTGGAACATTGAGCACTTTCCCAAGTGACCACATTAATGCACCATAAATCCTCATTAACTGCAAGATTAGGATACAAAATTATATGTACAGATTAGATTTCCCCTTTTATGTTGCAAAAGATTTGTTGATTTGGTAAGTAAACAAATAGAAGATTAATTGCTCATGCCAACTTACTTGTTGAGTATCAACTTGGTCTGCCTTGTTCAAAACCACTCGAATTTTATCATCATGCCCGTGTAGGGATGATATCACACGTTTGAATTCGTCACTGATATCAAGTTTGTGAGGATCAAATAGAAGGAGTATTAAATCAGACTTAGCAGCAAACCAAGATGTTACTCCCGTAAAATCATATGATCTTTGTGTTCGTTGCTTTTCTCCTGATAGAACTCCCGGAGTGTCCACAAATGTAATATGCTCCAGTAGCTTTGGACAAATGAGAAAAAGTAAGTTCCAAATGCTACAAACCGAAAAGATTTAATTACTATATACTGGCATCGTAAAATTATATGATCTCTATGATTGTTGCATTTCTTCTGATAGAATTTGCAGATATTTTAGAAAATAATGTTTATGCGGGTTATTGCATACCTATATATATATATATATATATATATATATATATATATATATATATATATATTTTAAACTGTTATTGCATAGTTATCAAACTAAGAAAAATCTACTCTTACTTTTTAAGTCAAATTTCTCTATAGAAACTTACAGGATGAGGCATTTGAGAACACTCAAATTTGGACAAAAACGCCGTGCCAAAAGTTGTAAGACCATTAAATGGCATGTCTGCTTGTACTGCAACGGTATTACCAGGAATACTTCTCTCATCAGGTCCAGACTGCATACATAACCATCACTCCAACATATCAAACATGGCCCTCAATTTCATTTGTGACCGTCTAAGACCATATCAGTAGTAATTAGTAATGAAGAGTAGATGCTTTAGTACATACCATGACAGCAACAAACCTATCGGTTGTTGGTTCAGGTCCAATATGAGCTCCTAATGTCATAAATAGTAAAAAAAAATAATCAGTAACATATGGTATGTTTTATTTTTTTTGACAGAGTAACATATATTGTTTAACACATATGATAACCGCATATATTACTCAAGTAGGAATCGAGAATGGATCGATCCACTTACCTGGATAACTACTTTGAAGCATATGTTTAATAAAAGTTGTTTTCCCAGTTGAGTACTGACCCAAAAGCATAACCATAGGCTTGGCATCAAAATCACTATTTGTCTGCGAGAATTTAATAGAGAACACGGTCAAAACACGATTTAATAGAAAAAAGTTACACAAAAAAAGGGAGTCATGTACTGACGAGTAAAGGAGATACGAAATCGTTGAATCGGTAAGCAACTTCTAAAGGCTTCAACTTTTGAATGTAAAGTTTCTTCAAACCATCAATAATTGATGACACCGAGGAACCAGACAGCTATGAACACATGCAGAAAATGAAGAAGTGAAAAATCTATATGAATGCATTTGAATATACAAGAGCATATTCTGTACTCAAAAACATATCTAGGATCATATAAAAAACCAAATGAGAGAGATATACGAAAAAGACACAATTTGTTGATCCAAAACAAGACAATAGTAACAAATTCAAAGTAATACTAACAAAATATGAACCTTTTTTGACGACTTTGCAGAAAACCACTTATTCGACGGTGGTGACAGAGAACTGACTGCATCATTGCAAATTAAGTTAACTTTGAATTTCAAAGAGAAAAGAAGAAAAAACTACAAAAGGAAACCAAAAGCAATGTGAAATTGTGAATGATCTTAGTCAATAAAATGAGAGATATATTACCAGCCTTATCTTTATCTTTATGTTTCCGCTTTTTCTTCTGTAAAAACAAAGCCAATTAGGTACTGATAAGTACTTTGGTTCAATCAACACAAATTATTAACATATAATTGAAAACACTTACCGCAACTAATGCATCCAAACCTTCCATTGTTGGTGGTTTTGCATTTCTCAAAACTGAAATAGAAGTTAAGATTCTATTAAGTAACTTTATCAGAGAGATACTCACAAGCAACAAACATGCATTGCCAAACTATAAAGTA
Organism: Trifolium fragiferum; assembly: GCA_954870985.1. Lineage (NCBI taxonomy): Eukaryota > Viridiplantae > Streptophyta > Magnoliopsida > Fabales > Fabaceae > Trifolium > Trifolium fragiferum. The sequence continues at coordinate 10,489,600 of OX940794.1, forward strand.
CTCACACAGACACAGACATTAGATACGATATTGATACTGACATGTAAATGCAGACGATGATTAAAGAAAATATAAGTGATTGAATGTAATCACATGTGTCGGTGTCATGTCTATGACGGGCACCGACACCTGTCACACACTAGACACATTCAATTTGAAGTGTCGGTGCTACATAGTTGCAAAATCATTAACAAATAGATACAAAGTTATCCAACAATACAATACGCGACAAACCTAAAGATAAAGAACTTACTATCACTAGTTAGAAGATCATGTGTTATTGAGTAGCCAGATTGTCCCAAAGAAACAAGCTACAATTCAAATGGTTTAGGATCAAGAAACTGATTAGCATTAAGTTTTGATAAAGCAAAATTTTTTCTCTTAATGACAAAAATTACCTGCATTGAAATGACAAATTCTTTGAAACCGAGATATCCTTCTCGCTTTGAATCTGCAATAGCCCACACCTTAGTTTCGTAAGGGGAGCCACAAAGAAACAATTTAGTTACAATACGGCTTCAAAGCAAACTATATTCTAGAATAGATTCTGAATTGTCTGATATCATCTTAGATTTTAGGTCTAACTCAATTTTACAAAATGTAATCCTCAATATTTTCGCTATAAATCTCAAAAACACAATTCCTATATATATAGACATATTGTTCCAATTCACAAACTAAAATAAATAAAATTCAAAACCTGCTTAAGGTCTTGTCGAGACAAGTGCGACATTTCGAAAAACTTGGTGGCTTCATTCCCGGTAAATCGACCATCACCATCTGTATATAAAAAAACTCAAATTCTCAATCACCTCATTATTTTCACCAAAAGAGTAAAAATATACAAAATGATTATTTTACATATAAAAACCACATAAAGGGTAAAATTAATAAAAGATTTATGGTTCTACATTTTCACATTTCACATGCATTTATCATGTCCCTTTCTAAAAAGGATTGAATAATAAAAATCAAATTCTCAAAGACTTGTAACACAAAAATGGTGAAAAGCAATCACAAATCACAATCATAACCAGAAATTTTAATTTACACAAAAGTAAAAAAAGAGTGAAATTTTGTTTAGAGATGAACCTGAATCTGCATAATTGAACCACTCTTGATAAATTGTAAGATTCTCTTTCGAGCATGAATCAATTGGAATTGTATCAATCTCCATCATTTATATGCAACAATGAAATTGAATTATTTTTTGGATTTGTTTGAAAGAGAATTAAAAGAGGAGCTGCAAAATGCAGAAAGAGAGGTTAATTGGTCAAACGAGAAGAAAGGGTTCCATTGTTTGTTGGAAAGAAGAAAAAGAAAGAAATGGCGCAAAAATTGTGCTTTTTATTGTTAAAGAAACTTAACGAGAATCTAGAATTTGAATTCTTGTTAACTATTTAGACACGTGTGTTGTACGAGTTAAATGGTAAATTTTTTTTTTTTTCTTTCTTTACCAACCTTAAAAAAGTAGTCAGAACGGGATGAATTAGCAAGTGCTAATCCTATAACAAAAACACAGGTTTGTAAGGCGTAAGCAATAAATTTGTTAGATAAAACTTTGGAATTTATCAGATTTTTGGAATTCACCCGAAATTAGTAAATATTTTGGAATCAACCAAAGCATGAAGTTCACCATAAAGAGAAACTAAACTCTCAAAATTTATGAAAAATGATAATCTAAGTTTTTCAAGTTAAACTCTCATCCTCCTACATTAGTCTCCTCCACCTCGAAGAACTTGAACCCGAGTTCTCATCTTGATAAAGAATTCATCTGCATGGTACATTGAAAGTGTTGAAAATGTTCATCAATTTTGGAAGTTCTACCACGTACGCATTATCATTGATATTTCGAATTACTTTGAACAGGTCATACTTACGAGGCTGCAACTTGCTATAGGTGCCAACCGGAAATCTTTTCTTTCGCAGGAACACCATCACATGATATTCACATCATCCCCCACATTGAATACTTTGACTCTTCGGCGCTTATCTACAACAACTTTATTTTTCAGTCGAGTAGCTTCTAACTTGGCCTTGACAAAATCCTTCACAACTACTCATTTCGGTTCTTAATATAGGAGAACTTTTACTTTCTAGATTCATTAAGGGTCCGTTTGATGGTCAGGATAAGATAGAAACAGGATATGATACAGAGTTGGATAAAGACAGGATATGATATGGAAATGATAATTATTATCCTATCATGTGTTTGGTGTACACATGATAACAAATATGATAGTATTACTTTATTCTATCATGTGTTTGCTACACATTTTATATTTATATGACAAGGAATAAAATAATTTGATATATAATTATAAAATTAATAAAAAAATACTAAAATATCAAGGCTAAATAAATTGCATTTTTGATCCCCCAGGTTTCCTAATTGTGCGATTTTGATCCCCTAATTTCAAACGTGCCATTTTGATCCCTCACATTTGCTCCTTTTTGCATTCCATGGTCCCTTGACTATTTTGACCAAAAAGTTGCCGACATGGAATTGTATTACACGTGACTTGATTTTATTGGATAGCTAAAACTTTTTTTTTTCACAAAAAAAAAAAAAGAAAAACATAGATGTTAGGTCACGTGAGAGGATTTTAATTTTACAGAATAAAAAAAAATCAATAACAAAAAAACCATGCAGGTTGTCTTCTCCAAAGCTTCAAGGGTTATAAATCTCAACTTCTCTCAACTGGTTTTTCTTTGATTCTCATTGTATCTTAGATTCTTGTTCTTCCAATCTCAAATTCGAAATTTTAAACCTTACTCCCTCCATCTTTGTGTATCTCAACACCTCCATCTTCTTCTCATAACCCTAAGTGTAATTAAGAGAAAAATAAAAATTAAACACTAACCGTCGTGGAAAGGGTTCTTTTTTCTTTTTGTTTTTATTGGTTTGCTTAGCTTGGGCAATCTGATTATAACATATAGGGTCCGTTTGTTTCAGATTTTTTTTCAAAAAAATCTATTTTTTTTATCCTACTTGTGTTTGTTTTAGATTTTTCAAAAATCATTTTAGTAAAAAAATCATTTTTTTCATCAAAATGAGAATCTATTTTCAATAGCTTCTATCAAAATCTTTTTTTTTTATCACTCATCATCCCTCACCATCTTAAAAAAATAGATTTTTATGATTGTAAACAAACGACAAATAGCTTTAGATTTTCTTCAAAATCTCTAAAAAAAATCTCTAAATTTTTTTTAAGCCGAAACAAACAGGCCCATATTTGGATGGAAGAAAATGTACGATGCTATGCCAGAGGTTAATTTTGCTTAGCTTGTTGCACATATAGTGATTTTTTTTTTTTTGTGGACAAAACACAGTAAATAGTAACGGTGGAAGACATGAATTATATAGTTTTGGTTTGGCTATATTTAAAAGTCATGCTTTTGTTTTGGGTATGACAGTCATACAAGTATCACTATACTTGGATCCATATCATGATTTGTTGAACATAGACAACAGTTAGTTGAACATAATTGCAATTAGGCGTTTTTTTTTTTGCATTTTGAGGCTATTCTTTAGTATCAATTTGCAATAATAGTAGGCTGGTGGAGTGGTCTTTTTAATGTCCAGATCATGTGATAAGGAATATTAAGGCACTTGTATTGTATCATTAGCAAGGCATATAACATAACTTAAATGTCTGCAAAACACAGCAACTACAATTGCAAATTCTAAGATATAGTCATTAATTCAATACTAATTCTAAATATTTCAAATTCAAGATATTCATTCATACATAATACAAAAAGATAGGGTTTGTATAAAATGGACCAATAAAAAGAATGGTCCATCTTGGACCAATATTATTTACCTTTAGAATGACCTAATCTCTACGATAGTACTATGCACCCTCCTACATAATATCTCTAACTTCATTTTTCTCTCTCTTTCATGCCTGCACAAATGAGTTTCTTCTTCACACTGAAACTTCCTTTTACCTCTAATCATCTTCAACCCTTTTCACTACCACCATGTTAGCTTATTGCAAACTGAAAGTTTTATTCTTAAATTGTAATTAAATGTAAATGCAATTTTTCCAAAATGGTAAAATTTAAGATAATAATTTTTTGGAAATCATTAAAATAATATACTGGATTATTCATATGCAACAAGTTGATATTTTTTTTTCCTTTTTAATTCTATGATATTTACACCTAATCGTAAGTATTAAGTGTTAGACTACTAGGCTTATCACTTAGAAGGGGGGGTTGAATAAGTGATCCTTGAAACAATGAGGTTTTAAAAAAATAATGTTTCAATTTAATCAAGCGAGCGGAAGAGCCACCGGATAGGTAGTCTACGCACCGATTGACCAAAAGAAAAGTAGTATTAAGCCTTGAACGATTTTGTGAAAAGATACGAAAATGTTCGAGTTCAAAATAAATTGAAATTAAACAATTTTAAATTTAGTCCCAAGCAAGTTACAAATCAATATTCAAATCAATCACAATCAAGCAAGAATCAATTAAATTTTTGTGAACCAATACGAACACCAAAAATTCAATCGATTAACAAATTAACGAAATTATGAAATTCAAAAGAGAGAGAGAGAGAGAGAGAGAGAGAGAGAGAGAGAGAGAGAGAGAGAGAGAGAGAGAGAGAGAGAGAGCGACACACACAATGTGATTAGGGAGTTCCCCGGATTGCGCGTCGTCCACGCGTTTGTCCGAGTACCTCTCCCCCCAAATAACCAAACAGGTTATTTGAGAGCTTATAGATCAAAAACTTGATGAACAAAAAGAGTGCACAGTTTACAATTGAATCTTATAATCCTATAACGACACAAAATGTAAACTAATGCGAATAACCTCGACACACAACGAAACTTCGCCCTCTGATTCCAACGATCCACCTTGTGCCAAACCGCACCCGATCGTCCAGCTGAGTCCTTCGTTTCTTGTTGTCGAATCCTTCAAGACACGCACGATCTTGAATCACTTGAGAGAAACACTAGAACCTTCGTCACACAATTCAACCCGACTACGATTCTGATTCACCGCGAACCGTATCGAACGTTATCACACAAAAACACAATCTTTATTGAATTGATCCCATACTCAAAATCCAATTTGATTGCAATCCTTGATGAAGATGATGAATTTGTGATGAATCAAACCTTTGATGCAAATTCTCACTCAATTTGTATCCAAAGCGTTTTCTGAACTTTCTCACTAGTTTCCTCTAGGTTACAATGACATACCACATTGCTATTTAAAGAGAAAATAGAAGTGAGCAAATTTGGGCAAAATTTAACATACGTGTATCGATACAAATGATGGTTTGTATCGATACAAAACCCTTTGACCAGTGTTCAAATTGAAAATTTTGACCTATGTATCGATACAAACACGTATGTGTATCGATACATATATCAGTTTCTTGAAATCTTGACTGATATGTATCAAATCATGCAAGCATGATTCGATACATCAAGCACTTACTGGTTTTCTGAGAAGCAGGGGTGTGTATCGGTACATGCAAGCATGATTCAATACACAGATGACGTTCTGTCTCTGAGTGACCACTTTTGTATCGATACAAGTGATATATGTATCGATACAAATTGCACAAAATCAGTCTGAAGTAATTTCAGGACATTTGTATCGATACATATGTTTATATATCGATACATAATACCTAAAAATCAGTTTTTCAAAGTTTTAAAAAGGTTTCACGCTGTCAAGTCATTTGTAATGTTGCCAAAATATGTTCTACTCTATTTTCATGTGTTTTGACAATTATTAAAACATGAGAATGAACTGGTGCACTTACATTCTCCCCCTTTTTGATAATTGTCAAAACTATGCATAAGCTAACTAAGCCTATACCTAATATGCAAATAAAATAGCAATATGTATACAGACGCAATTAAACACCAAGGCTAACAATAAGCACGCTCCCCCTGAGTTGATGCCATAATGCGATTGTCATAGTAGATAACATTCAAGACACTTTAGCTTTTTATCCTTAGCTTGTGCATCCAAATCTCTCCCCCTTTGACAATATCAAAAAGAAGAAGAGAGTCTATTAGAAGTATCAAGTTCAATCAATTTTGACCCAAGTCATATCGTGCACTTACATTTGTCGAAATGCACATATATGATAAAAGTTCCTAACCAATATAAATACATACAAAGATATGCCAAAATATATCACTGACGAATACCAAATATCATGACAAACATGGAATGTAGAACAACAAACCAAAACCAACGCATGAATATCGTAACACATAGACATTTTTAACCAAGTAACATATCCAAATATGGGACGAAATAAACAAAGCAATGCAACAATTGCATAAGCATAACATGATTATCCATTCAACAAAATTATCCAAAATAAGTCATACATAACCAAAATAAATGTTGTCCAAACATGACAACATTAAAATTATCCGTACAACCATATTGAAATAGAAGTCATAAGAAATAACAAAATGGAATTGTTCAAGAAAAGCAAATAAAATGTGATAAAAACAAAGTTATGGATCAACATCATCATTCATTCATGCCATCCGGGTTTTGGTTAGGATTGAAGTATCAGTCAACTGAAGTTTGTTGCTTGATGCATTCATCCAATTGATTTTGTAGATGATCAAACCTTGAGACGTTATAAGCATGCATATCATCAAGTCTAATGGTGACCTCATTTTGGAACTTAGCTTGTCTTAAGCTCATTTCCTTTAACATTTCCATAATTGCACCATTACTAGTGTCCGACGGATCACTCTCCATGCTTTCACTTCTATGAGTTTCTACTCTTGCTCTCTTACCCCTTTCTTCTTGATTACCTTGAAGTGTTTCTTCATCTTCATCTTCATCTTCCTTTCCACAAAATGAGGATGAGGAAGCTTGAATCGCGAAATTGACGAAGGAATGAGAATGGGTAATGAATTTGAAGTAGATTAGGGTCAAGTTTTGTGGGTTTTGGTTGAGTTTTGAAGGAGATTGAGAATTTGGGAATGAGGGTTTTAAGAGAGATTTTTGTGTAGAAGAAGAGAATTGTGATGTTTGATGAATGAATGAATTAAAATTGATACATAAAGCTGTTTTCGCGCGTTTGTATCGATACAAAGTCATGTTTGTATCGATACAAGTTGGTTTTTCTGAAGCATGTATCGATACATGAGTCAGTGTCTGTCCAAACTGAAGAGTTATGTATCGATACAAGCATATATGTATCGATACATATCAGTTCATTTTAAAATTTTGAAAAATAACCAACATGTATCCGTGCAATTTTTATTTGTATCGATCCAAAATGCATTATTTTCAAATTTTCTCATAACACATGAACTTACAAGTTTCAAAAATAATTTTTATGACTTCCAAATAATATGTATGTATGAAACACATATAATCAAGAAGGTACATACTTATGTATGTGAGCAAAAACAATACCAACGCACATTATAACATGAGAACACATATTAAACCATATATGCATGATAGAACATTCACATAAGTGAATCAAAGTACCAAAATTAATCATATGAAGATATATGTGTATGTATGCACACGAAGTCACATATAAGAACAAAACAAGCATATACAAACCAAGTATGAACTCAATATTGCAATTGTAAAGATCTTTGTCAAATCCCCATTATAAACATGTGAGACTCAAAAACTTATAAATATTTTTGAGCAAAATTCTTGGAAATGGAGGACTAGACAATTATCAATACGAATATTATATTAAGAAGAAAGTTATATGTATATGAAACCAATGTACAAATGCTAAGTAAAAAAAAAATAAAGGTAAATGTAGAGAATAGAGTCTTCCCTTAAGTGTTAAGTGGAGGAAGTGATCAATTTCCACAACTTTGTAAGTATCGAGTTGAAGCTTTTCTCATCATATACCTTGTTCATAAGTCTTGAACTCCATTGTTGTCGGTGTCTTTCGTCAATGGTTCAAGACGTTTTCCTACATACTTAGACATTTGAAATAGGTCCCCAACTCATGTTGGGTCCTAGTTGGTTAGTAGCACCATTATTGCCTAACTTAGGTAACCATTGCAATTTGCCTTTTGGTACCAAGATTTTTCGAGCATGGCATTTTGCAATAGTATGGCCCTTGTTACAACAATAATGACAAACGATATGAGGATTACTTTTCTTAGAGTCCTTTTCAACAAATTTATACTTTTTATTTCTAGGGTTTAATGATTTGTTGAATTTAGATGGATCAACCCTAAAAGTAATCTCCGGCTTGGATGGTTCTTTTATCTTATCTTGCAACTTTCGCAAGCCTCTATATAAGTAAAAGCATCCATCACATCCAAATCTATCGTTACCGTAACTATCAACAGTCACAAGAGGTTTTTGAATCATAGATTCCTTGAGAGCTTTCAACTCAAGCTCCGTTTCCGAAACTTTTGCCTCAAGGTATTTATTAACTTGCATTAAACCTTTTAATCGTTGAAAAACCTCTTTAGTTTCTTTGTGTAAATTTTCAAAAGCGACTTGCAACTCATGATATTCTAAAAGTGTGTATGAGCTAGAGGGATTTTGGTTTACCTTTTTAGGAGCAAGTTTCTTACAATCATAGGATGTCAAGCACACATTTGCTAACACATCTTCATCACTTGAGCTAGAGCTTGATGATGAAGAAGAAGATGAGCTTCCGCTCTCCCATGCAACATACGCTTTCTTTCCCTTGTCCTTGCTTCCCTTTTTGAATGATGGCGACTCCTTCTCTTTTCTCTTGAGCTTAGGGCAATCCGGCTTGAAATGACCAACTTGGCCGCATTCATAGCATGCCCCTTTCTTGGAGTACCTAGCATCTTCATTTTTCCGGCGGTAACCACTATCTTTCCGAAACTTCTTAAGATTGTCATCGGAATGTCTTATCCCATTCTTTCTCACATACCTATTGTAGCGTCTAACGAAGAGTCTCATTTCCTCATCATCGGAATCGTCTTCGCTTGAGCTACTTTCCACATGCTCAACCTTTTTGGACTTTGACTTTGAGGCTTTTAGAGCAATTGACCTCTTGTTCTTTTCTTTTTCTTTTTCATGGTGTTTTTCCTTTTTCTCACCTTTCTCATGCTTGTCCAACAAACTAAGCACTTGTTCATGTTCCGTTAACTTACCAAACAATGTTGTGAGGCTCAAGGTAGTAAGATCATTCGCCTCTTTGATTGCGGTGACCTTAGGTTGCCATGACCTATTAAGACACCTCAAAATTTTGTTAGTAGCATCTTGATTAGTGATTGGTTTGCCTAGACCATGTAACTTGTTGGTGATTTTAACAAATCGTTGTTGCATATCCGCGATGGTTTCACCATCTTGCATATGGAACAACTCAAACTCTTGGGTTAAAGTGTTTATTTTCGAAATTTTGACCTCATTAGTTCCCTCAAAGTGAGTAACTAATGTATCCCACATTTCCTTAGCCGTAGAACAATGCGACACATGATAAAATTGTTTAATCCCAAGGAATGAAATAAGTATGTTTTGTGCCTTTGCATCGTAATTGACCTTTTTCTTTTCATCATCCGTCCATTGTGCCATAGGCTTATTTATGACAACACCATTGGGGTCGGTCATTGTTGGAACAAATGGACCGTCCTCAATAGCATTCCACACTTCACCATCAAAAGAATTGATGTGAATGCGCATACTACTTTTTCAATAGTCAAAATGATCTCCATTGAATATAGGAGCCCTATTATACGCCCCTTTCGGTGCGAAAGCCATGTTTTCTAATAATTGGCACAATCCACCGAATTTTGTAAACAAAATTGAACCGGGATCGTGATACCACTTGTTAGACTACTAGGCTTATCACTTAGAAGGGGGGGTTGAATAAGTGATCCTTGAAACAATGAGGTTTTTAAAAAATAATGTTTCAATTTAATCAAGAGCGGAAGAGCCACCGGATCGGTAGTCTACGCACCGATTGACCAAAAGAAAAGTAGTATTAAGCCTTGAACGATTTTGTGAAAAGATACGAAAATGTTCGAGTTCAAAATAAATTGAAATTAAACAATTTTAAATTCAGTCCCAAGCAAGTTACAAATCAATATTCAAATCAATCACAATCAAGCAAGAATCAATTGAATTTTTGTGAACCAATACGAACACCAAAAATTCAATCGATTAACAAATTAACGAAATTATGAAATTCAAAAGAGAGAGAGAGAGAGAGAGAGAGAGAGAGAGAGAGAGAGAGAGAGAGAGAGAGAGAGAGAGTGAGACACGATGTGATTAGGGAGTTCCCCGGATTGCGCGTCGTCCACGCGTTTGTCCGAGTACGTCTCCCCCCAAATAACCAAACGGGTTATTTGAGAGTTTATAGATCAAAAACTTGATGAACAAAAAGAGTGCACAGTTTACAATTGAATCTTATAATCCTATAACGACAAAAAATGTAAACTAATGCGAATAACCTCGACACACAACGAAACTTCGCCCTCTGATTCCAACGATCCACCTTGTGCCAAACCGCACCCGATCGTCCAGCTGAGTCTTTCGTTTCTTGTTGTCGAATCCTTCAAGACACGCACGATCTTGAATCACTTGAGAGAAACACTAGAACCTTCGTCACACAATTCAACCCGACTACGATTCTGATTCACCGCGAACCGTATCGAACGTTATCACACAAAAACACAATCTTTATTGAATTGATCCCATACTCAAAATCCAATTTGATTGCAATCCTTGATGAAGATGATGAATTTGTGATGAATCAAACCTTTGATGCAAATTCTCACTCAATTTGTATCCAAAGCGTTTTCTGAACTTTCTCACTAGTTTCCTCTAGGTTACAATGACCTACCACATTGCTATTTAAAGAGAAAATAGAAGTGAGCAAATTTGGGCAAAATTTAACATACGTGTATCGATACAAATGATGGTTTGTATCGATACAAAACCCTTTGACCAGTGTTCAAATTGAAAATTTTGACCTATGTATCGATACAAACACGTATGTGTATCGATACATATATCAGTTTCTTGAAATCTTGACTGATATGTATCAAATCATGCAAGCATGATTCGATACATCAAGCACTTACTGGTTTTCTGAGAAGCAGGGGTGTGTATCGGTACATGCAAGCATGATTCGATACACAGATGACGTTCTGTCTCTGAGTGACCACTTTTGTATCGATACAAGTGATATATGTATCGATACAAATTGCACAAAATCAGTCTGAAGTAATTTCAGGACATTTGTATCGATACATATGTTTATGTATCGATACATAATACCTAAAAATCAGTTTTTCAAAGTTTTAAAAAGGTTTCACGCTGTCAAGTCATTTGTAATGTTGCCAAAATATGTTCTACTCTATTTTCATGTGTTTTGACAATTATTAAAACATGAGAATGAACTGGTGCACTTACATTCTCCCCCTTTTTGATAATTGTCAAAACTATGCATAAGCTAACTAAGCCTATACCTAATATGCAAATAAAATAGCAATATGTATACAGACGCAATTAAACACCAAGGCTAACAATAAGCACGCTCCCCCTGAGTTGATGCCATAATGCGATTGTCATAGTAGATAACATTCAAGACACTTTAGCTTTTTATCCTTAGCTTGTGCATCCAAATCTCTCCCCCTTTGACAATATCAAAAAGAAGAAGAGAGTCTATTAGAAGTATCAAGTTCAATCAATTTTGACCCAAGTCATATCGTGCACTTACATTTGTCGAAATGCACATATATGATAAAAGTTCCTAACCAATATAAATACATACAAAGATATGCCAAAATATATCACTGACGAATACCAAATATCATGACAAACATGGAATGTAGAACAACAAACCAAAACCAACGCATGAATATCGTAACACATAGACATTTTTAACCAAGTAACATATCCAAATATGGGACGAAATAAACAAAGCAATGCAACAATTGCATAAGCATAACATGATTATCCATTCAACAAAATTATCCAAAATAAGTCATACATAACCAAAATAAATGTTGTCCAAACATGACAACATTAAAATTATCCGTACAACCATATTGAAATAGAAGTCATAAGAAATAACAAAATGGAATTGTTCAAGAAAAGCAAATAAAATGTGATAAAAACAAAGTTATGGATCAACATCATCATTCATTCATGCCATCCGGGTTTTGGTTAGGATTGAAGTATCAGTCAACTGAAGTTTGTTGCTTGATGCATTCATCCAATTGATTTTGTAGATGATCAAACCTTGAGACGTTATAAGCATGCATATCATCAAGTCTAATGGTGACCTCATTTTGGAACTTAGCTTGTCTTAAGCTCATTTCCTTTAACATTTCCATAATTGCACCATTACTAGTGTCCGACGGATCACTCTCCATGCTTTCACTTCTATGAGTTTCTACTCTTGCTCTCTTACCCCTTTCTTCTTGATTACCTTGAAGTGTTTCTTCATCTTCATCTTCATCTTCCTTTCCACAAAATGAGGATGAGGAAGCTTGAATCGCGAAATTGACGAAGGAATGAGAATGGGTAATGAATTTGAAGTAGATTAGGGTCAAGTTTTGTGGGTTTTGGTTGAGTTTTGAAGGAGATTGAGAATTTGGGAATGAGGGTTTTAAGAGAGATTTTTGTGTAGAAGAAGAGAATTGTGATGTTTGATGAATGAATGAATTAAAATTGATACATAAAGCTGTTTTCGCGCGTTTGTATCGATACAAAGTCATGTTTGTATCGATACAAGTTGGTTTTTCTGAAGCATGTATCGATACATGAGTCAGTGTCTGTCCAAACTGAAGAGTTATGTATCGATACAAGCATATATGTATCGATACATATCAGTTCATTTTAAAATTTTGAAAAATAACCAACATGTATCCGTGCAATTTTTATTTGTATCGATCCAAAATGCATTATTTTCAAATTTTCTCATAACACATGAACTTACAAGTTTCAAAAATAATTTTTATGACTTCCAAATAATATGTATGTATGAAACACATATAATCAAGAAGGTACATACTTATGTATGTGAGCAAAAACAATACCAACGCACATTATAACATGAGAACACATATTAAACCATATATGCATGATAGAACATTCACATAAGTGAATCAAAGTACCAAAATTAATCATATGAAGATATATGTGTATGTATGCACACGAAGTCACATATAAGAACAAAACAAGCATATACAAACCAAGTATGAACTCAATATTGCAATTGTAAAGATCTTTGTCAAATCCCCATTATAAACATGTGAGACTCAAAAACTTATAAATATTTTTGAGCAAAATTCTTGGAAATGGAGGACTAGACAATTATCAATACGAATATTATATTAAGAAGAAAGTTATATGTATATGAAACCAATGTACAAATGCTAAGTAAAAAAAAATAAAGGTAAATGTAGAGAATAGAGTCTTCCCTTAAGTGTTAAGTGGAGGAAGTGATCAATTTCCACAACTTTGTAAGTATCGAGTTGAAGCTTTTCTCATCATATACCTTGTTCATAAGTCTTGAACTCCATTGTTGTCGGTGTCTTTCGTCAATGGTTCAAGATGTTTTCCTACATACTTAGACATTTGAAATAGGTCCCCAACTCATGTTGGGTCCTAGTTGGTTAGTAGCACCATTATTGCCTAACTTAGGTAACCATTGCAATTTGCCTTTTGGTACCAAGATTTTTCGAGCATGGCATTTTGCAATAGTATGGCCCTTGTTACAACAATAATGACAAACGATATGAGGATTACTTTTCTTAGAGTCCTTTTCAACAAATTTATACTTTTTATTTCTAGGGTTTAATGATTTGTTGAATTTAGATGGATCAACCCTAAAAGTAATCTCCGGCTTGGATGGTTCTTTTATCTTATCTTGCAACTTTCGCAAGCCTCTATATAAGTAAAAGCATCCATCACATCCAAATCTATCGTTACCGTAACTATCAACAGTCACAAGAGGTTTTTGAATCATAGATTCCTTGAGAGCTTTCAACTCAAGCTCCGTTTCCGAAACTTTTGCCTCAAGGTATTTATTAACTTGCATTAAACCTTTTAATCGTTGAAAAACCTCTTTAGTTTCTTTGTGTAAATTTTCAAAAGCGACTTGCAACTCATGATATTCTAAAAGTGTGTATGAGCTAGAGGGATTTTGGTTTACCTTTTTAGGAGCAAGTTTCTTACAATCATAGGATGTCAAGCACACATTTGCTAACACATCTTCATCACTTGAGCTAGAGCTTGATGATGAAGAAGAAGATGAGCTTCCGCTCTCCCATGCAACATACGCTTTCTTTTCCTTGTCCTTGCTTCCCTTTTTGAATGATGGCGACTCCTTCTCTTTTCTCTTGAGCTTAGGGCAATCCGGCTTGAAATGACCAACTTGGCCGCATTCATAGCATGCCCCTTTCTTGGAGTACCTAGCATCTTCATTCTTCCGGCGGTAACCACTATCTTTCCGAAACTTCTTAAGATTGTCATCGGAATGTCTTATCCCATTCTTTCTCACATACCTATTGTAGCGTCTAACGAAGAGTCTCATTTCCTCATCATCGGAATCGTCTTCGCTTGAGCTACTTTCCACATGCTCAACCTTTTTGGACTTTGACTTTGAGGCTTTTAGAGCAATTGACCTCTTGTTCTTTTCTTTTTCTTTTTCATGGTGTTTTTCCTTTTTCTCACCTTTCTCATGCTTGTCCAACAAACTAAGCACTTGTTCATGTTCCGTTAACTTACCAAACAATGTTGTGAGGCTCAAGGTAGTAAGATCATTCGCCTCTTTGATTGCGGTGACCTTAGGTTGCCATGACCTATTAAGACACCTCAAAATTTTGTTAGTAGCATCTTGATTAGTGATTGGTTTGCCTAGACCATGTAACTTGTTGGTGATTTTAACAAATCGTTGTTGCATATCCGCGATGGTTTCACCATCTTGCATATGGAACAACTCAAACTCTTGGGTTAAAGTGTTTATTTTCGAAATTTTGACCTCATTAGTTCCCTCAAAGTGAGTAACTAATGTATCCCACATTTCCTTAGCCGTAGAACAATGCGACACATGATAAAATTGTTTAATCCCAAGGAATGAAATAAGTATGTTTTGTGCCTTTGCATCGTAATTGACCTTTTTCTTTTCATCATCCGTCCATTGTGCCATAGGCTTATTTATGACAACACCATTGGGGTCGGTCATTGTTGGAACAAATGGACCGTCCTCAATAGCATTCCACACTTCACCATCAAAAGAATTGATGTGAATGCGCATACTACTTTTTCAATAGTCAAAATGATCTCCATTGAATATAGGAGCCCTATTATACGCCCCTTTCGGTGCGAAAGCCATGTTTTCTAATAATTGGCACAATCCACCGAATTTTGTAAACAAAATTGAACCGGGATCGTGATACCACTTGTTAGACTACTAGGCTTATCACTTAGAAGGGGGGGTTGAATAAGTGATCCTTGAAACAATGAGGTTTTTAAAAAATAATGTTTCAATTTAATCAAGAGCGGAAGAGCCACCGGATCGGTAGTCTACGCACCGATTGACCAAAAGAAAAGTAGTATTAAGCCTTGAACGATTTTGTGAAAAGATACGAAAATGTTCGAGTTCAAAATAAATTGAAATTAAACAATTTTAAATTCAGTCCCAAGCAAGTTACAAATCAATATTCAAATCAATCACAATCAAGCAAGAATCAATTGAATTTTTGTGAACCAATACGAACACCAAAAATTCAATCGATTAACAAATTAACGAAATTATGAAATTCAGAGAGAGAGAGAGAGAGAGAGAGAGAGAGAGAGAGAGAGAGAGAGTGAGTGAGACACGATGTGATTAGGGAGTTCCCCGGATTGCGCGTCGTCCACGCGTTTGTCCGAGTACGTCTCCCCCCAAATAACCAAACGGGTTATTTGAGAGTTTATAGATCAAAAACTTGATGAACAAAAAGAGTGCACAGTTTACAATTGAATCTTATAATCCTATAACGACAAAAAATGTAAACTAATGCGAATAACCTCGACACACAACGAAACTTCGCCCTCTGATTCCAACGATCCACCTTGTGCCAAACCGCACCCGATCGTCCAGCTGAGTCTTTCGTTTCTTGTTGTCGAATCCTTCAAGACACGCACGATCTTGAATCACTTGAGAGAAACACTAGAACCTTCGTCACACAATTCAACCCGACTACGATTCTGATTCACCGCGAACCGTATCGAACGTTATCACACAAAAACACAATCTTTATTCAATTGATCCCATACTCAAAATCCAATTTGATTGCAATCCTTGATGAAGATGATGAATTTGTGATGAATCAAACCTTTGATGCAAATTCTCACTCAATTTGTATCCAAAGCGTTTTCTGAACTTTCTCACTAGTTTCCTCTAGGTTACAATGACCTACCACATTGCTATTTAAAGAGAAAATAGAAGTGAGCAAATTTGGGCAAAATTTAACATACGTGTATCGATACAAATGATGGTTTGTATCGATACAAAACCCTTTGACCAGTGTTCAAATTGAAAATTTTGACCTATGTATCGATACAAACACGTATGTGTATCGATACATATATCAGTTTCTTGAAATCTTGACTGATATGTATCAAATCATGCAAGCATGATTCGATACATCAAGCACTTACTGGTTTTCTGAGAAGCAGGGGTGTGTATCGGTACATGCAAGCATGATTCGATACACAGATGACGTTCTGTCTCTGAGTGACCACTTTTGTATCGATACAAGTGATATATGTATCGATACAAATTGCACAAAATCAGTCTGAAGTAATTTCAGGACATTTGTATCGATACATATGTTTATGTATCGATACATAATACCTAAAAATCAGTTTTTCAAAGTTTTAAAAAGGTTTCACGCTGTCAAGTCATTTGTAATGTTGCCAAAATATGTTCTACTCTATTTTCATGTGTTTTGACAATTATTAAAAGATGAGGATGAACTGATGCACTTACATTAAGTTTCTTATAAAAAAAAAAAATTGTTATTAAGTTTAACCCAAAATTGATGCACTTTAATTTCAGTCATCTACAATGACCAAAAGTATCCTTTACATATAACTTCTCCTTTCCCTTCTTCTTCTTGACCTATACCTAGTTAAGGTTCACAATCACAAAGCATGCAGAGACCCAAAAAAAAAAAAAAAAATCGACCCATTTTCTATTTTAATCAAATATTTCCCATTTTTTATACTTTAACTATTTTTTTTTTGGTGCAACTTTAACTATATTCCTTATCTTTAGCATTTTCAGAGATATAAGTTAGCTTTCTTCTCTTTTTCTACTTGTTTTGTTGAGTAATGTTTGAGTTTCCATGGCCACACACACAGATTAATGGCAATTTGCTGGAATTAGATGAGAGAGAATAAAGATTAAAGAAAGCAAGATAAAAGATGATATGATATGGTAAAGACAATACACCACAAGATCCTACATCTACTTAATCCAATGGTTTTCATCAAATAATTTTGATTGGTCCACAATGAACCAAAACAACAATTTGTCCAGCCTAAACGGAACCCAAAAAGATATGTCTAATGGCAAATTGTTTTGACATATGCCTAAGAGCATGTATGTTCTTGCCAAATCAAAATAAACTTCGAAACAAACATTACAATCACTAAAGTTTGACATATGCCTAATGGCATGAATGTTCTTGCCAAATCAAAATAAACTCCAAAACAAACATTACATAATAGGTAAATGGATAAACATATAACTAAGATTTGTTTGTTGATTGTTGTGTGCAGGGACGTAGCTACATGTATGACTTTGGGGGCATGTGCCTGCACAATTTTTTTAAAAATTGCAATGTATATACTCTACCCAACATACTCTATTAAAATGTGCAACATACATATTGATTCAACTTATTACTACCACCTATATATCTATATAAAATTTTAAATGATTAAAATATGCTAATTAAACTTCCAAGGGCATTAGTTAACAAACTAAAAAAAAAAAATAAACTTTATATCATAAACAATACCTTTTATACTTTTAAGAATTAGACAGTACATATTTTAAGATATTTTTACTATATTTGTTATCTTAACTGGTGGCTTAGGGACACTAAGCATTTTTTAAATTTAAAATATAAGCATTTTTTCAATTCTTTCATCATTTGTGTCGCGTTAATTTTTGAATATCAAGTTATATACAATTCTTTCATGTATAAACAATTTTTTACTTTAGAATTTCATTCAATAAATAATGTATATAGTCTATATTATATATATATATGGGACATATCTAGTGAGAAAGGAATCTCTTATGTGAGAGTGAGAGGATTTATTATAAGCCATTGGATTAAATTTAATGGATAAGATTAAAAATTTTAACTAAAATTATCATGTGGTCTATTACATATTATCATTGATACAAAAAAAAAAAAAAAGATCGCCTCTTCCAATCACCCACAACCGTGGCCGTCGTTAATCTTCTCGAATTCCAGGTCCCCAACTTAGTGCTTTATTTCAGACCTGAGTTCTTTTTCTTCTTCTTTATTTAATATTAATTAACTATTATTTATAGTTAAATAATTATAAAAATCAGAAGTTGAGTTCTTTCTCTACAAATTAATTGGTACGACGGATATAACACATCACACATTCACACCCTAATAGAAAAGAATGAAATCGAATGACCAATTGAAACTGAGATAAATTACTGGGGGAATATATTAATGGGGAAATGGGAAGGCTTGAGATGAGAAATTGGTGGGGGTGATTGGATTTGGGAATGAGAGGGAACAGGAAAGGCGATTTTTTTTTTCTTTTGTATCAATGATAATATGAAATAGACCACGTGATAATTTTAGTTAAATTTTTTAATCTCATCCATTAAATTTAATCTAATGGTTTATAATAAATTCTCTCACTCTCAGATAAGAGATCCCTTTCTCACTAGATATGTCCCCTATATATATACCAAGTAATCTGGACCGGTAATTAGTTCGTAAAAGCAAAACATAATCCATAAAAAGATATGATCAAAAGTGGGTAAATCATCGAGAAACAAATCTAATGTAGTTGTCATATAAAATATAATTTGAAAAGTAAGGACAAGAAAGAAGAAATTATAATAGAACATTTTTATTCAGTAATAGCTACTTACAATAATATAGGCAAGGCAAGCAAGACTTCAGATTATTGATTCTAAAATTTTTGCATATTTCGTAATGAGAATGGAGGTTCCTTTTATAGAGTAAGGAATCCATCCGGACTTCAAACGTAATGAATTACAATTCATAATTAACGACAGCTGTATGTAATAATTGCTAACGGCTGTGAACTTAATAATTTGTCACAAACGACAAACCTAAAAAGTAATGCAAACAGTAAAGTAAAGTAAAGTAAAGTAAAGTAAAGTAGACATGACCGGGACTTTAATAATACTGTCTACAAGCGACAAGGATACTAAAGCAAAAGTAAAAGTTACATAATTAATTTCGTAATAATGCTGATGAAGACCTAGTGATGTCACAACTAGAGGTCTTGAATGCCGTAACAGTCATCTTCGTTTTCAGCCGCACTTGTAATACTGGTACTTTCTGAGTCGGACAGAACTGACATAGCATCTTTAACCTTTTCAAAAAATTCTTGAGGATCTGTAATTTGCTTTAAAGATTCTAATAACTTCGGATGTAGTGAAGAAAAGTCTTTAATTTCGGATGGAGGAGGTAATTTCGTTGCTTTGCAAAGATTAGGATTGGCTTTAAACCAAGCTTCTAATCTTTCTGGTGAGAGTAATAATGGATTAAATTTACTCCACCATTTAACAGAGTATCTTTTAATTAATTGCAAAGGAGGAGCATCCTCCCAAATAGGTTCAGTAGACAATGTCCAGGATGTAATCCAAGTAATTCCAAAGACAGCACAAAAACCTAACAAAGCCTTATGCTGTGGGCAAGTAGTAGTTTCTCTAAAGGTCTTATAAGCCTTGTAGGCGTAATCTGGAAGAGAGTCTAGAACTGGTCCAACCGAATGAAACCATTCGACAAACCAGACTGGGAAATTAATTGATATATTTTTGTTAAACCAAATAAACCAGGTGTGATTAAAAGGTTCAACATCTAAAAAATGGTACCATGCTTTCATGTAATCAAAGTAATTATAACACTGAGGAACGAAAGTTCTACTAAGGGATTTTTCTTTAAAAGGGGGTTGTCCCCAATCTGCGGGAGATAAAACTTTGTTAATCTTGAACTTAGAAAAAGTAATTTTTGAGGGATCTTTAGCATCATAATTGTGTGTCAGGACTATGGAGTCAGTATCAACTAAAATGAATTCGTAAAATTTTCTGGTTTTGAATAAATTCGAATCTTCAGGAAGGTAATAAAATCCAGGAGGTAACACTTTTGACACAATCTGGGCTAATGACGAATTTGGTGAACAGTAATGGTTTTCTAATGGTGTAATGGATACAAATGGGCCTTTAGTAATAAAAGAGGCTTTAGGTGTAGTTTCTGGTGGGGAGTAATAAGATAATTTAGTGGGGCGAGAACTTAATGAGGAAGAGCTCGAAGGTTGAGCGGTGAAATGTAAGGGAGTAACAAGAGCAGGTCTTATCCCTGAGGGAGGTCTGATTTTTGTAATAGGTTGCGGGCTAGCCATAATTTTGTTTAAGTAACTGGGTGACTCTAATGTATTCTTTGATGATCTGGCTGGGCTTAAAGCTAATGTTGTCTCTGTAATTTTCTTTGGTGGACCGTAATTATCTCGAGGATCAGCAGGGGCTTTACTCATTTTTACCCTGCAGAAATTCTCTAGTTAAAAAATCTGGTAATGAATTTTTAACTCCTTGTATATGCTCAATTTCAAAGTCAAAACAGGAGAGTAATGCTTGCCATCTTGCAAAAATATGTTTTGAAACTAAGTTTTTAACATCTTTTTGTAAAACACTGGTTGCAGCTTTACAATCAGTTTTTAATAAAAAAGGTTTCGAAAACAAATCATCTTGAAATTTTGTAATGCATAAAACAATTGATAAAATTTCTTTTTTAATAGTACTATAATTTAATTGAGCTGGGTTCCAAGTTCCAGAATAATATCTGACCACTTGTTCCTTATCCACGCCCGGTAATTTTTGTTTTAAAATTCCTCCAAATCCAAGATCAGAGGCATCGGTTTCCACAATTAATTTAGCTGTAGGATCAGGTATTCCTAAACAAGGTAATTTCTTAACTATTGCCTTAAGGCGTAATACACTCTGGGTCATTGTATTATCCCAAGGAGGTGGATTCTTCCTAAGTCTTTTAAATAATGGAATACATATGGTTCTTAGGTTTGGTATAAAGTCTGACACATAATTAACACATCCTAAAAACCTTTGTAATTGAGTCTTATCCTTTAATTCATTAGGAAATTTACTAACAAATTCTAATGACCTACTAATTGGGGTGTACATCCCTTGAGTTATATCAAAACCTAAAAATCTAATTTTTGACTGAAATATTTTTAATTTTCTCTCTGATAAAACTAATCCATTAGTTTTAATGATTTGGTAGAATAATTCCATATGGTGAAAATGTTGATTAATAGAATCTGAAAAGACTAATATATCATCTAGGTATACTATAGTAAAGTCTGAGTATTTATTAAAGATAGTGTTCATAATGTTTTGAAATTCTGAGGGAGCATTTTTTAATCCTAAAGGCATAACATTCCATTCATAATGGCCAAAAGGCACTACAAACGCGGTTTTGTATTTGTCTGTTTCTTCTATTTGAATTTGGTAATATCCTGATTTTAAATCAAATTTAGAAAAAATGCTTTTATTATGTAATCTATTAATTAAGTCTTTCTTATTAGGTATGGGATATCTAATCCATTTTAACGCTCTGTTTAAGGGTTTGTAATTTATAACTAGCCGAGGACTTCCTCGTTCAAGTTCAGATGCATTAATAACATAAAAAGCCGAGCAGCTCCAAGGAGATTTGCTGGGCCTGATTAATCCTTTATCAAGATACTCTTGTATTTCTTTCTTACAGTAATTAAGATGTTCTTGATTCATCTGTATTGGACGCGCCTTAGTTGGTATATTAAGTTCTTTAAAATCTGGCTCATATGGTAAAGACACAGTGTGTATTTTCCTTTTCCAGAACGCATTAGGCTGTTCTGAGCAAAGATCTGTTTTAAACTTATCTAGAACAACATTAATCTTTTCTTTAATGGCTGAGGTTTCTAATTGTTCTTCTATTCTTCTAGAATGTATTTCTTTATTAATAAAATTAATTTGTTTCGTCTTTTTATTTATTAGGTTAATTCGAGATACCGCTCTTCCTTGGACAGAGTTTAAATCTCTAATTTTTGGTTTATCTAAAAACTCAAAATTAATTTCTCTAGATAAAGCAGTTGTAGTTATACCGTTTTCATTAACCGTAAAAGGGTAAAGTAAAGTTAGGAAAGGTGTTCCTAGAATAATTTCCTCAGTAATGTTTTTAACTAATAGGAAGGAAGTCACGTAACATATCTTATCTTTACAAACTTTAGCGTTAGATAATTTATACGAAACTTGTAATCTACTACCATTTGCTCCTCGTAGGGATTCTTTAGTTTTCTCGTAGTATTGAGTAGGAATTAATCCTTCTTGAATACAATTTAGATCAGCACCAGAATCAACCAGCGCAGTAAATTCAAATGTTGAATTTTTTAGCACTAGATTAATCTTAGTATACCATTTATGAGATATTAATTTTTCTATTTTATTAATATATATTTCTTCATCACTTTGTGCGCTTGTAGAAGGAAAAGAAACCATTTTTCTTGACCTATTTTGTTCTTGAATAATCATAGTTCCATGTAGTTCTAGAAGTCTAACTTCTAATTCATCATCTCTAGTTTTTAAAGATCGAATTTCCTTTTTAAGAATTTTAATTTCTTCCTGTAGGTCCTTTAAAGTTATAGAACTTTGAGAGGGTTTCTTAAAGAGTTCCATAACATCCTTAAATTCTACTTTATGTAATTCTTTCTTTTCTATTTCATTATCATCGATGATATCCTTAATTTGTCTCATAAAAGCTTGCTTACTTTCAGACTCTTCCATTTTATCTAAAATTCCTATTAAGGTATTAGCTTGATGATTAGTTAAAACGTTAATGCTTTTACTGCAGCTATCACAGTTGCAGAAATCTATTCCTAAGCATTCTTCTGATTCTTCTTCGCTAAACTCACTACTATCAACTAAATTATTAATATCTTCAGCTTCAGATTCATAAGACGAAGAGGAATCTTCATCTGATAGTAACATTATATTTTCTAAAGTACGAATTAAATTTTGTTTTAATTCTTCTGATATGTCAAGATTACTAATTTGTTGGATTTTCTCTTTAACTTTGCAATCATTAGCATAGTGGCCGAAACGACCACATTTATAACATTTAATATCTTTATTTTTATTATTAGGTTTTTGGTTAGAATATTTTTTATTCTTTTTTCTCGGGTTCTTATAAAACTTTCTATTCTCTTGATATTTTTCTCTTTGGTAATTATATTTCTTATAATATTTTTTAAGATTTTTCTTTCCTCTACTAAAAGCTTTCTTTTTACTTTTAGGATTACTAGGAGCTCGTATGGGGGTAGCACCATATTGCTCGCAGAACGATCCCATTTCTCTTTTATTATTAGTTTTTTCATTTTTAATTTTATTCTGAATTTTATAATTAGTACAGATTTGCAGACCAGTTTCAACAATGTAATTAGATATTTCACCCATGGTTAAAGAATTAAAAGGTATTTCACCATTGTAATTTTGTTTAATATTACTTTTAACTTTCTCCGCAAATAATCTAGGTAGCCCACTAATGAATCTTTCTTTCCAATAAATAGCTGCTCCATCAGGACGCAGACATAATTTAGAAAGAAACATGTCTTTATACCATCGATAATCAGACATGGTTGGGCAGTATAAGTTTAATAATTGATCTGACGCTCTTTGTTGTAATTTTAAAGGTTCTCCTATAAAGAACTTAGTTATAGCGTAAAGTAAGGTGGTGACACATATTTCTTCGTTAGTTTCTAATTTAACTGCAGAATCAATTTTTAATTTATCTTCGTCACTAAGTATGTTATCCCACCAACCTTTTAATTGGCCTGTGAATCCCATCACAAGCATATCTTTTGTTTTTCTATCCGAATTCTTTTTAATTTTAAATGCAGTGGCTGCCATAGTCATATTTTGAATAATATTTAAAATATGTTGTTCAGACGCGCCATCTATATTCCATTCTATAATACAATCCCCGGAGTAACTATCTCCGATGAAACTGTTTCTTTCCTCAAACTGAACATCAGCAAAGGAAGGTCTAGGGTAATAATTTCGAGTTTTAGGCCGAGGAGCCTTATCTAATCTAGAAATGATACTTTCTTCTTCATTTCCAAATGATAGGGTGTTAATTTTCACTTCTGAGGTTGATCCTATATTTAAGATTTTTAATCTGTCAACTAATTCATCTAATTTTTGTTCTGGATTAAACCCTAAGGTTAAATCTTTAACTTCTTTGTCTGTAGGTATATTATAATGGTAGACTGGCCTAGTAGGGTCAGATACTTTCATTTCTAAAGTTTAAGGTAAAAGCTGTTCAACTCTTTCTAACTGTTGCGACATGGTGTGTAATATTTGATTGGTGTAATTTAACTGACTGTGAATATTATTAACATCTTTTTTCTGTTCAGTTGGGTTATTAATAGCCTTAAAGGGTGAGGCTTCTATCTCAATATTTTCCTTAGGAGGTGTAATTTTTAAAGCTTCTAAAGGCGGATGAATAGATTCAACTATTTCCTTTCTAGAAGTCTTCCATTTAATACTCATTCTAGTTTTTGTGTTTAAAAATAATTTTTTAGCGTAAGGATTTAATATGTTATTTTCTAAACAATATAATTCAAACCAAATAAAAAAGTAAATATTAATTTCATGATGTTCTAAAAATTGATAGAATAATTTGAGATACAAATCTCTATCATCTCTTGAAAAGGTATCAAAATACCATTTACGTTTATCTTTATTGTAATCTGATAAGAATTCTTTTCTAATCCAAATTTTATCAATTTCAAAAGGTTCATCTGATTTAATCATTCCTAATATTTGAGATTCAGTAGGCGAAGGAGATCTACTGATTCGTTCTTGATAAATGGGTTGAGGTATCGTTGGAGCAAAATTTACTCCTACTAAGTTTAGTCTAATCGTAGAATCTATAGATCGTCTAGAAGAGGAAGATCCTATACTAGGCGACTGGTTGTATCTAAACGATTGACTTCTATTCATTCTGATCCTAATGTTTCCATCTTGATCAGTGATAATATCTCTAATAGATCTTGATTCTAATTTTTCAGGTTGTGTAGCATTTTCTACTATCCATTCTTCTGGGATTTTTTCTTTTAATTCCGAGATAGTTAATATTTTAGGAGTAATTATATTGGATTTCTTTAAATTAGCTTCTATAATACATGTTTCATTTCTAGGTGTAGATCTTAGAGATTTATAATTATAATTAACATTGGTGACCTTGTAAGTTATTCTGGTAATAATATCTACATTAGATATTCCCTCTGTAAAATTATCATTTTGATGTTGAACACAAATAACTAAAGATGAACTTGTGATTTCATCACCTAGACTCATCGAGTAATTTGGGTAACAGTTAAAATAAACAGGGCCATCATTTAGATTAGATTCTAACATGGCTATAACAGAGTCATGAAAATCCCTAATCCTAGAGTCTCTTAATATTAATAGTATAGGTGAATTTAATCCTAACTTGTGTAAAGGTTTAACTGCCACTTGAACTAGTCCCAAGTGGATGTATCTGAATCCATCTTTATAATGTTGGTCTAATAATTTTTTATCTAATAGCGTAAAAGTTTCTTGTTTATTTTTAACATTTCTAGCTTGTTCTAGAGTATGTATAATTTTTTGACTTTTAAAATCGAAAGTACTAATCTTATAAATTTCATTTAACTTAATATCTGGCATGTTCCAATTAATTAATTTATTTTCCATTTCTTGAACTTCTAATTCTTGATTTTGAAAAGTATCTTGGTTTAATGCGGTTTCAGTATCGGATGAAGTAGGTGGAACTAAAGTTCTATTAGATCTACTACTCCTACCACTAACACTACTCCAAGCTCTATTCAGTAATCGAGACATTTTTGAATTAATTAAACCTTAAAGTTTTCAACTAGTCTGTTTTTAAATTAAAACTTCTCAAATCCTAACTGACTAATCTGACTATGTGACTCTCTCCTCCCCCTTATTTTTGTTTGAGTTTCAAAGAAGAATACAACTAGGCTAAACCAACGGTTTCACTGCCCTATCTGCGGGTCTTACTACCTGGACCACCTAGCTATTCAGCACCTTCTTACAAAACAAGCCAACACTCAGGGTTGTAGGTTGAATCAAAAGTACGAAAAGTACAGTAAAATTTTCAAAGTAATAACTTAAAGTTCAACTTATTGAAAACCATAAGATATATTAATTCAAGAATTCTCAAAATACTGAATAATAAACTTTAATTTTTACGAGACCTCTTTTTAGGAGGCTCTGATACCAAGTAATCTGGACCGGTAATTAGTTCGTAAAAGCAAAACATAATCCATAAAAAGATATGATCAAAAGTGGGTAAATCATCGAGAAACAAATCTAATGTAGTTGTCATATAAAATATAATTTGAAAAGTAAGGACAAGAAAGAAGAAATTAAAAGAAACTATTACGGTTAAGTTGTTCTATTCCAACATTTTTTTCTCCATATATATAACACATCAACAACCACTATATAACTTTCACTCTATCGCCCCCACAACCTAAAATTTCTGGCTCCGTCACTGGTTGTGTGCCCATTGCATCTTCATTTTTCTTCTTCCTCCCCCTTTTGGCTCCTCCTTTTCTTGCATTTGAAGTAGTAGCATTTTGATCTTGCGCATCAGCTTTTTTCGCATTTGAAGTAGTAGCATTCTGACCCTGTGCACCAGTTTGTACAGCAGTTTTCGCACCAGTTTGTGCTGCAATTTCCACACCAGTTTGTGCACTTTGTGCAGCAATTTTTCGCACCAGTTTGTTCAGCAATTTTTGCACCAGACTGTACACCATTTTGAGCACCAATTTGTGACTCACTTTGAGATCCTTGAATATGTGAAACACTTGCACCAGGTTGTGCTTCAGGGTGCTTGATAGATGTGTTTGACTACAAAAAATAAACATCACTGATTAGTTATTGGACAAACATAACAAATTTTATCAAATTGTGTACAAACCTAAATTACCTTGTTTCCACCTTTTGGTATAAGCCTGTCAGCTGTTGTCTTTCCCTTGCAAGATCTTTTATTGTGTCCAACTCCACGACATCTAGTACATGTCAAAGTCCCTGGAGCTTTCTTCATTCTTTTTTGGATTTGGTTCATCATTTGTCTTTCTTCTAACTTTTTTTGGTCTCCCTGGTGCCCTCCTAACATATGGAGGTTGAATTGGCAGCCCTTGAACTTTTGGCCATAGTTTAGGTCCATTATTAGGCAAAATGATGTTGTTCTAACAATCCACAAATGTTGTTTTCCTGCATAATGAAACCAATTAAATAATAAATGTCATTAAATCATTGATAATATGTATTGTTTTCATAATTAAAGGCTTAGTATAGTGAGAAACAAATTCTTCTGGTTTGGTGTTGTTAAACCACAAACAACTCATAGCATGCACACATGGTATTCCATATAATTCCCACCTCCTACAAGCACATGTCTTATCCATCAAGTTGACACACTGTAATTTTATTTGGGTTTCTCGCAAAGGAATTTATCACGGTGGCTTGAACACTCTTTTATATACTTTATTCAATATTTTATCCAACTAAGAACAAAATAATTTTTGAAATCGGGTAAGAACACAAACCCACCGTCGAACAAAAAGCAAGACACAACGGAAAGAAGCAAACTTACTTTGATACAGATGTGTTAGGGTTTGCATTTCCACTCCATCCACCACCGTCGAACGCCATTAACGAAACCTTCTTCTCCTTCGTTTGCTTCGTCTTCTGCTTAGTCGCAATTGTAAAAAAAACCTAACATTTACTTGCTAAGGGGACAAAAATCACACAATTAAGAAACTTAGGGGACCAAAAGTGCAATTTAGCCAAATATCAAATAAGTAATAAAATATAATCATACACATTTTTTAGATTGTACAAAAAAAATTAACCAACAAAAGCAAATTCTAGTTACTAGATTAATAATTTAACAAGTGTATGAAAATCACCATAGTCATAATTTTCAAAAACCTCTTTCTATGCTATGCTACATGACAGCAAAACTGCACAAAAGCATTGATCCATTTACATTCATAGAGCCAAAAAGGTACAACTCCCTATCCCACAATCCCAATTTTGAGTATATCCACAACATTCAACAAAAGATCACACATAAAATCGTCAAGTTGTATTTGTCCTCCATCATGAATCAATGAAATCTGCAAACCTATTCTCATTACTCGTAAACCCAAATCAAATACCTATTGACCACGCACACAATTGCTATTTAAATTGACTTAGCCATGACGGAAAAATGAAACGATGAAATACCCTATATAATAGAAAAAGGGGAAATACACAAACATTGTTCAAAGAGAAAATTATAAATTGAGATTGAAATTAGTGAATACAGCTTGAAAAATACGACAAGAGCAAAGAGGAAAGTGTACGTTTGGAGAGGTTGTGGATGTTTAGAAGAGGAGAGGAAAGAAGAGAACGATGGGTGGGAGAACAGGGGTTGGAGAAGAGAACGAGAAAGATGCAAGGTCACGTTTCAGAATAAGCAAATACAGCAAATATGTTTTGTGAATCCTATCAGGTCCATAACCCACCTAATTCTCAGGATAAAAATTATAAAGGACAAATAGGATATGATAAGTAATATGATTACTTTATCCAATCCTATCTGTGTACCAAACACTGAATTATAACATGATATGATAATCTTATGATATTCTAATTCCTTATCATGGACATCAAACGGGCACTAAGAATCTAACGTATTTGGTCAATAATATGGACTAGATACATTTGATTCTTAATGAATCTAAAGAGCAAAAATTCTCTTATATTAAGGACCGGAGGGAGTATAATTTCTTCAGCCATATTTTCAGCAACTTTACTAACTCCAAGAGCTTTAGGCAACTTAATCAAATCAGCCGCATGCCTAGGAACATAAGTCTAAACAAGTGCAAAAGGTGTTTCCCAATAGCAAAATGCACAGTATTTGTGAAATATCATTAAAATCTTAGAGTACAATCTTAATTGTTTATCACATTGTACGAAATTGATTGCAAGCATAAACTCAAATGTTAGTCGTATAAATAATAACTAACTTATTCATAATATAAACCAAACAAAAGCACTAAGTAGAAGGTCTTTTATTGCGTGTTTCTCGGCTTAATCATGGAGTTGACATGAATCTCATTGACATTGTCTCCTTTGTGTTGTTGTATACTTTCATCGGATCTACAAGTTCCGGACTGATCACTCCATTTTTTACAGCAACGACTGGTTCAAAAACTGGACTCTTCGATCTCCTCAACAGTCCTTCATCATTAATATTAATAGGTTTACCTAGTGTAGATTTTGGGGCAGGTACAACAAATTATGCTTTGATGACTGACATCTACCACAATGCATTGGGATAATGTTTTTCTTCATTTTACCGGGTCTTTCTACTTCATAGTTGATTAAAGGAAAAAAATAAACGTGTATAGTATGATGCAATCTTAATCACTTAACCCTTTTTCTTATTGTATTTTTTTCAAAACAAATTCAAAGAATCTGGAAACACACTTGGTGCAATCTTAATCACTTATGCAGGAGTAAGCAAGGTTTGTTTCAGTGCCAACAATCATCAATTTACAACAAGGTTTAAGTGACTAGCAAAATCACAAATTCACAATAATATGCCTTATAATCATCGAACCCTTACAAATTCACAAGAATAAGCCAAAAAAAGCAACAACAAAATCACAAACTCAAACCCTTACAAATTTCACTGCATAAATTTAAAAGGGATAAAACAAAATCATAAACTCTTACAAATTTATAAAATGAGAACAAAAAAGAACCTGTTTTTAGCGGCGAGCATGGTGGTAGGCGTCGACATCAAACACAGTGGTTAATGGTGATAATTTAGAAGTTTCTGTTGAACCATATGGAAGAGGGAAACACGTAATAATATTTTAGGATTTTATTGAATAGTTAATAGAAAAGTTAACTTTGGACTAAATTGATGAATGAAAAATAGTTTAGGGACCTTTTAAATGCTTTTAAATTTTAATAGTTTAGGGACTGATTTCGTGAGACAGTGATAGTTTAGGGACTAAATGAAATTTTCTCTTCCCACCCCCTATATCTCTTTCACCTCCCGAAAACCCAATTTTACCAACTGAACTTTTGGTAACTTTTTTTGGTAAACTTCTAGAACCCGAACTAAAAAAATTACCAAAAGTTCAATTTGTAAAACCCGAACTGATCTTTCCAAGAGTAAAATTGGAAATTGGGGGGGGGGGGAAGAGATAATGGGGGGGGTGGGAAGAGAACCCATCCATTACTAATTGGGCTTAGAAAGCCCAAAAACCACGCAAGGAAGATAATAATAAAAAAAAAAACATAAAAGTAACAACAATAATGTCTTTTTTTTTCTCCTCTCATATTAAGTTTTCTCGGTTTCATTGTTTTTTGATTTGGATCTCATATCATCCACCGGCGAATCCTCCACCGCATCGCAACTCCGGCCACCACCTTTCGTTCCGTCACTCTCTCTGTTCCACTCCGTCACAGGTCCTCCCTCTCTCTCTCTCACTTGTTTACGATCCACTCGATCTATTGAAATTCCAACCTAGATCTTCAGATTTCGTCTCCATCCTAATTTTTTCATGGTTTTTGGGGGGTTCTGTGTTTCAAATTTTCGCGAATTACTTTCGATTATGTTACTAAATATCGATCTACACTCGCACGTGTTTTTTGTTTGCCGTTTTTTATAATCTGAAATTTGATGAAGTTTATGTATGACATAAACAAATTTGGTCTTGTTTTTGTATTGAATCGCATGTATATGATTTGTTGATCCTTAATTGTTTGTCTTATGTGTATGTTGATAATATTGATTTATGTAGATTGTATTGAATCTTATGTATATGATTTGTTGATCTAGGATGAGTTTTCCTTTCAATACATTGGAAGTAGAAAATTGAAAGAAATTTTAGTTTTGTTTTTTTAAATCGTTTTGGTTGCTTTGATTTGGGAATGCTTTCTTGAAACTAACTATTTAAATTATGATTATGTTGATAGAAGAGACATGCATTATCATAAGATTGAAACGGGTCATCAAAACATGACGACGAATGTTGATAATATTTATTTACATCGCCGTTATGAGAGATTTTAGTTTAGTTTTGTTTAATATGGTTTTGGTTACTTTCACTTTGAGAGGGTTGTTTGAAAATTTGAAACTAACTGTTTGAATTTTGTATATGTTAATAGCAGAAATATGCCTTCACAGAAGGTTGAAACGGGTCATCAAGACACGGTTCATGATGTTGCAATGGATTACTATGGAAAGAGGTTGGCAACAGCTTCCTCGGATCACACAATTAAGATAATCGGTGTGAGCAATTCAGCCTCTCAGCATTTAGCAACTCTGACTGGTCACCAAGGACCAGTTTGGGAGGTTGCGTGGGCTCACCCTAAGTTTGGTTCTCTGCTTGCTTCGTGTTCCTATGATGGGCGTGTCATTCTTTGGAAGGAGGGTAACCAAAATGAATGGATTCAAGCTCATGTTTTTGATGACCATAAGTCATCTGTGAATTCAGTTGCTTGGGCACCTCACGAATTGGGTCTCTGCTTGGCTTGTGCTTCGTCTGATGGGAATATATCTATATTCACTGCAAGAGCAGATGGTGGATGGGACACCTCGAGGATTGATCAAGCTCACCCAGTTGGTGTCACTTCTGTGTCTTGGGCTCCTGCAATGGCACCTGGTGCTCTTGTTGGTTCAGGGTTACTTGATCCGGTGCAGAAGCTTTGCTCTGGTGGTTGTGATAATACTGTTAAGGTGTGGAAGCTGAGCAACGGACAGTGGAAGATGGATTGCTTTCCTGCACTTCAGATGCATAATGATTGGGTTCGTGATGTTGCTTGGGCACCTAATTTGGGACTTCCGAAATCAACCATTGCGAGTGCATCGCAGGATGGTAAAGTGATCATATGGACTGTAGGCAAAGAAGGGGATCATTGGGAAGGCAAGGTTTTGAATGATTTCAAGACCCCTGTTTGGAGGGTGTCATGGTCATTGACAGGAAATATACTTGCTGTGGCTGATGGAAACAACAATGTGACATTATGGAAAGAAGCAGTAGATGGGGAATGGCAACAGGTGACAACAGTGGAGCCATAGAATCTGATTGTTCAGGTTGTGTCTGTTAATTTTGAAACTATGGTTAAAGTTTTTTATTTTGAAATATAATTGACATCTTGTTTCTTTGCGCGTATTACACAGTTGATTAGTTGTGCTTCGTATAATGCATTAGTTCCTTGAGTTTGAATATTGTGATCCATTGAACATTCTCTGTTTGCAAGAATGAAATTGAATAGTTTTAGCTGCTCTTCTTTTATAGATTAGAAGGCGAGTATATAATGTGACTTTTCATTCGAATTTTGAATCTCTTATCTATACTGGGAGTTGCATAAATTTATGGCTGTTATATTTAATTTTGGGTGCGCCAATAAGGGCAGGCTTGTCTAGTAAACATAAATACATAATAAGCAATGTCAACAAAAGTATTGAGTGCAATTCCTTGAAGATAAAGCAATGTCAACAAAAAGGTATCGAGTTCAATTCTTACGGGTAAGTATTCATTGGTGGTAGGTACTCTATTAGTGCCACCATAACATTTAGTTAAGGTTTATGACATGCCATGACCCTAGAACAGGGCAACCTTAAGCTCACAACTCACAAAGGTTCATATCCATGGGTTTAACAAATTTATAAAGAGTTGAAGCTTCATCTAACTCATCATTACGTGTATTCATGGGTAATTCGAACTCGCTTGTTTACTATCTTGTGTTGTATCCTTAATGATGTTGCAGCAAAATGAAGTTTTGTTGGCAAATTTTATTACATCTGAAGAGAACATTTCATCATTCTGATATGTTCAAAGTTCCTTAGCACCCTTTCAAACAAGAAAGTGCCCTGTCCCTCTATCTTATAATTTCAATGTTGTGGATTGTAACCTAGAACTAGGATTAAGATCAAAAACTAAAATTGCATGTTCTAGATCTTCCTTTCAACTATGCATAATCGAAATCAGAAATGAAAATCGAAATTAGAAAGGGATTAGGCTTTGTTGCATAAGAGGCTTAGGAGAACAACCAAAAAGTTACAGAGAATAATCAAATTGTGTTTTTGAACTTTGAGGATAAATCCCCTACATTTCCAAGTATCCAACCCTACCAAGCAAAAGCAAATTAAAACTCCTTTGTAGCTTAGAGCAAAATTGAAACCACACCTTGCATTTTGATCACTTCCACGGCAAATTTTATTTCTTCTAACCAATCATCCTCCAATCAAACTTTGTTCTTGAAAATATTTTCTTTCTAACTTTTTTTCATAGAACCTAAATGCATGCAAATCAAATAATGCTGAATCACCCAAACCTGCACCCTACTTCTTCCCACCAGACCTACAAAATAGTAAAAATTTAATAGGGCGAAGTCTTGGTAGGTAATTGTCTTCTTTAACATATAATTGCTTTGAGCCTCCTATCTAGCGAAAGACATCTTTCAGTTATATAAATCATAGCAAAAAATATCTATTGTTCGTGTAATTTATATTGGATAGTTTTCTGTGTGAGCAATATAGAAGGAGAAGAACAATCGCCTTAATATTATTGTGAAGTGTTTTCTTTCCTTTGTATATCTAAACTTTGAAGGGTAATTTTGTTGAATATGTGATTGATAAATTTTAGTAGAAGTTCTTTTTTTTCAAAAAAGAAAAATCTTTATAAAAAAGTTGGTATAATTTTCATTGCAGTAATTTATTTTTCAATTTTGCTTTTAGCTTTTCTTACATTAGCACATAATAAAAAAATGAAATTAGCTATTCTAAAAAAAGAAGCTCCTTTTACCAAAAGTGAGACAGGAAAGTGTGCGAGTCTAGTAATTAGCTTATTTGACTGAACTTTGATCTTTTCAATAATATCTCCACGGGACTTTTTATCAATCTGAATAAGATACAACTTATTTGATTTAAATTTGATAGCGACGTTGCAATATGCAAATATCATCAGAGTTCCAATTCAAATATTTTTTTACTTGTTCATATTTCCAAAGATAACAACTATTCTTTATATAAGGCATATAAATAAAAGTGAGTTGTTGATGGAAGAACAAACAAACAAGTGAACAACCTAGTGCCTTCTAACTTGATACCCAATCTTTCCAAAACTAATTTAAAACTAATTTTATCATCTAAGATACCCTAAATTTCTGAGTATATCAGCCCCTAATAAATAACTATGCTGAAAATGGCATAATAACATGTTAAATTCAACATCAATTTGTCACAATTTAGGATGTTATACTGTTTTTCCATCTTGATTAAATCTAATTATAGCACCTGCGGAGCCGCTTAAATAAAGTAATAACAACTGCAAGCTACAAATAATATACGAAAAGGAAGGACAATTCAGAACTTTGAGCAATTTCACATTTGGCTATGTGCTCAATCGAATCTACCACACAACACAACCATGTAAGATACGATCGGAGAACTTAGAGACGTACAGTAAATACTAGTAATTTACTCTGTACTTTCCTCCATTGGTAGCCCAATCTGATGCGTCCCATACTATCGTCGCACACAGAGTCATAGGTTTCAGGGGGAACTCTACTCCCATGGATTCTGTCCGCGTAACTTCTCTAATAGGAATGTTATCGACATAAAATCTGCACAAAAGAAAACAGGAATACAATATTAATGAAAAAAATTAAATGGTTAGTAATATTAAAATGTAGTATGTAACATAATTGACTAGGAAAACAAAATCCATGTAATTTGCTTATATATTTCCAAAAGAAAGATTTGAAAAGTCGAAGCCGAGAGCAAGAAAGAAATTTTTGACAGAGGGTTTAGTTTCCTCCCAATATTATATTCTAATTGTGATCTACTAGCAAAGTAGTAACCATACAATGTGACTGAACTAGCTACAATATAGGAAGATTATAGAAGAATAACTTTTGGTTTCGTAGTTGTTCTAACAGCAAAGCTAATTATTATAAGCAATTACATTTGATAATTCGAAACAAAAGATTTCTCTTTCAAGGTTATCTACAATACATTCTAGCAACTAACTGCATCATCCTAACAAAGGCTAAAATCAATAATGATAAAAACTGAATGGCAATCAATGTATATCATCGAATAAGCTTAGTAGTATAACATGCAGAAAAAGAACCAATGAACTGCATAACTTAAAAAAAGTGACGGTAAAGCAAAACCATATAATTCCATCACATCTTTGCATTTTCTTGCATTCAAGTTCAAATTGGAGCATATAGTAGCGACAGGTTGACAAAGGACAACTTTCAGTAACTAAATCTGACTGTATTGCAAAATCTAAACCTGAAAAATTGAGTTCAACAAGTTGAATGCACATTTACCTTAATCAAGGTATGATTTCAACCTTTGCTGAGGGTGAGTTTTGAAGCAAAAAGTACAATACTCCATTAGGTATGGATAAAGGTAAACCCCCGCGGGTTTTTAGTTTAAATAACTTCAAGTTACACAAGGAACGAAATTCAACCTTCAACAAATCAACGAAGGAGAGAACCTAAACAATGAGGGACGATTGAGAATCAGGATCAATTATAACTAAAATAAGAAAGGAAGCATACTAAGAAAAATAATAAAAAGCGAAAGAACTAATATTTTCTGAAACTAAACATGTCATAAAGTACCTCAAGAGTAGAAGAAGTGATTATCAATGATTTGATATTCGCAAGCTCAGCCAGCCAGGTGAGTAGAGTCAGTGAAACATTTGTACATTGCACCATCGGTACACTCGTTACATTAATACTTACATGTTTGACAGAAGAGAGATTGCTCTTGCATCCACAGAGAGCAGGAACACCCCAGTTACCAACAAAGTCAAAGGTGCAAAGACTTGGAGTAGATGACTCAACATTGCAATAGTCACCAGGATATGTGTTTATAGTTAAATTGACAAGTGTGGCACTAGATATGCAGAGGGTACGTGCATCGCCAACTAATGAACAACACCGAATGAACAAACTATTTAAACTGTATAATGTGGAAAACGGATCAACACGACCATCATTGCCAACACAAAAGGTGAGTGAAGTTAGAGATAAGCTGGTTAACACTGGCAAATCAAGAGAATTAGGAAATAATAATTCCGAAGAAGTTTTATGGGGATGGGGAGGAAGAATTAGGTTAAGAGAGGTTAGTGTGCGACATGAAAATAAACAAGTTGGAAACTGTTGAAGATGACAATAGCTATTGATTCGTAATTGCTGGATATTGTGTGAAATAGCGTAATTAACAATCCTTTTGAGTAGGCGAGGATCCGCAATACCATAGTACTCAAAAACGAGAGAATGCAGTGCTGTTGACGCGTCGCGAAGTGACAGATAACGAGACACAAATTTTGTAAAATTGCCATCTAATTTTAAAGTCGGAAGATGTTTCCAGAGATTTTTTCATCTTGTGGACAGTATGCAGGTTTGAACTGCAATTTTGGTGCGCAAAAAGGAGAGTATGTGAAGTAAAATGAAATCGGGTAAATTACTGAGCCGATCTTGATCTTTTTGTCTTTTTGGCTTCATTATCTCAGAACCTGTGTGTGTGTTAGAAGAAGCAATTCAGCAGCAAATTTTGAAAACAAAAAGTAAAATTGTTTTTGAG
This sequence comes from Trifolium fragiferum, assembly GCA_954870985.1. Taxonomy (NCBI): domain Eukaryota; kingdom Viridiplantae; phylum Streptophyta; class Magnoliopsida; order Fabales; family Fabaceae; genus Trifolium; species Trifolium fragiferum. The sequence continues at coordinate 10,526,544 of OX940794.1, forward strand.
TAACTACAGTGGGAAAGGAGAAATAATTCGATGGTGATTTGATTCGTCTTCGAGATCTGTCTTTTTGGCATGGAGTTGAAGGGGGTTATTGAGGGGAAGAGATAGAGAGGGTTTTGTGTGGTCATTGGTGAGATAAAGAGCGGAGAGAATTGCAACGGAGAAAGCGGATACGAGGTAGACGATGAATGTTTTGGTGGAAAAGGACATTGTGGTCAATTGAGAATGAATTTCTGTTCTGGAACCAACCAAGAGAAGAGGGAGTATCGTTATGGCATGTGTCGTCTCTATTTCAAACTACTAATAACAAATATCCTATTTTATTTCTAATGCTCTGCTCGTAGAAATGTAGAAGAAGAAGGGTTTAGGTTTAGGGCTCGTAGAAATGTAGAAGAAAAAGAGAAGGGTTTAGTTTAGGAGTCGTTATGCAGAAGAAGGGATCTTGGATGCCTTTGAATTTTTTATTTTTTTCAAGGGATTAAAATAATCTTTTGGTCTGTATGTTAGCGAATTTTTTGTTTTAATCTCTGTATTTTTTTATTGCAAATAAGTCCATGTATGTACGCAAATTTTTTGTTTTAATTCCTAAAGTCAAAATCCGCAAAAAAATCTGAAGGAAAATCAGCACGAAAACTACTTATTAATTCAATCCAATCTATTTCTTTTGACTATTTTATATGTTTCAAATATAATTGATAATTTTCATTGCAAAATATTAATTTTTAATTTATTTTATATAATAATTTACATCAAATGTATTATTTTACCATATTTTTATAATATTAATATTTAATTAAAAAATAATAATTTATAATGTGGATATTCAAAAATCGATCCAAATAAAAACGCACAAAATTGGATCGAATTAGATCTGATTATTTTAATTAGTTATCCAAAACCAAATTAAACCACAAATAATATTAATTTTGGATCGGATGAATTTTTGCTTTAGAGTAATTTTATTGAATAAGTGATTGATCATGTTTAATAAAAGTTCTTTTTGTGTTTTCTAAAAAACATCTTTTAGTAGTCATTCTAACCACACTAAATTTATCAACCCAAGCCTGGGAGGTAGAATTCTCATTGCACTAATTTATTTTTCAATTTTGCTTTTTTTTTTTTTTATTACAAAGAGGGCTAAAGCCCGGAAAAAAAAAAACTACACAAAAACACTCGGGGAGACAAACCCCTTCTCATCAGCATCCAATTGGTGCTTATAAAAATTCGGGCAATCAAGGAAATAGCAGACTTCATCATTTATAGAGAAACTGTTTTTGACAAGAGCATCCGCCAAACGATTTGCTTCACGGTAAGAGTGTTTAATAACCACTTCCCAATCCAAATCCATCATTTGACAAATTTTGCAAACTAGAGCCTTTCCACACATCCTTGAAGGTCTTTTATGAATGATGTCGTGAACAACGCCGATAGAATCTGATCTAATCTCCACTTTAGAAAAATTCATTCGTCTTGCCAAATATTCTACGATTACATTAGCACATGTAATAAAAATGAAATCAAATATTCTAAATTCAAATGGTCTTACCATCTACTATAATAGAAAGGAAAAAGTCAAATCAATACATGAAAGAATGAGAGAAACAGAAGAGGAAAGGTGAAAAGAGTAGTGAGTAGAGTAGAGCATGAACATAGAGTAGAAAATCAACCAACCAAGTTTATTTTTTCTGAAAGGAAAAGAAACATTACGACAATGCAATGCTATTATGTTAAAACATCATAATAAACTAGGATTTTTTTATTTGTGACAAAATAGGTGGTTAATAAACATAAAATTCATGTTGGTTTATGTATGATCTTCTTGGGCGGTGATTGACATTCGGAATCATGAATACATCCGATTAATATCTCCTTCGAGGACTCCTCGAGCGTTGATGAGGTGGTCTAGGGTTCTTTCTTTTAATCGACTTGTTGATTCGTCCGGTGCTAAAAGCCCAGTCAACATAAATGGTTTGTGTAAGAAACTCAGATCCATTCAAATTCTCTATTGCATTTCGGGCTTCCTTGTAATGCTCATATTCAATCAACGCACCTTTGACAAAACCTTCGCGGTGCTCATGAATTAATTTAAGGTTCTTGATCTCTCCATAATCACGAAAGGCCTCTTGCAAATCTTCCTCTTGAGCTTCCCCATGCACACCGGTTACCAAAATAATCCATCCTTCAATGGATTTTTGAGGTCCAGGGCCACCTTCGACGGTGAGAGCATCAAAATCAGAACCAGTGAGGGCAGAGTAGTGGTGGGACTTGTAATCCTGACGGAAACCACGACCTTTAGTCTTTTTGGGAACAGAGAGAGTTGAAGACGCCATGATAGCGGATTTGAGCTTTGGATGAGGAGGAGAAGCATCGGCGTCAGTGGCATTGTCGCCGTCCATCAAATAATCGTCATCCGGCTCAAAATCCAAGGCTTCTCCATAGGCCGAGCGTTCCTTCATCTTCACTTGTGATAAGTGAATACTATGAATGTAACCAAAATGAGTTGACATAGAATTGTATAAAATTATTTGCAAGGATATTCAGATTCAGATTTGGAATAATTGCAATTAATTGTAATTTATGTCAATTGATGAATATAAGGCTATGATTGTTTGTGTATTTCAGGTTTGATCAACCCTTGATTGAGAAGAAGGATTTTGAAGGTATTTAATGTCACAGTATTTGTTACCTTTGTCTTTTAAAGCTCGATTATTATTTCTTTTGACTAATTTGAGGTTTGGTTAAAGTTCAAATCAAGAGTTTCTCTTTAGTCTATGTTATTTATTATTTTCATTTAATTTAATTATTATTTTTTATTTCTTGAATGACGAACCAAAATTTCCCAAAAAAAATTTTGGACCCAAATTGTTCTTCACAATACAAAAAATATCTATTTTAGTCTTTTACAAAAATAAACTGGCAACATTAAAGTTTTTAAATGAATTATTATTTAAAAATAATAATTTGGCGAAATTTTTTTCCATCCAACAATGTGGCATGTTATCATGTGGTCACATTGCAGAGTTATCAAAGGGGTCGGTTCGAAGAGTCATGACATATAAATAGATTTAAGTGGGTCGGCCCATTAAACTTTATAGCTTAGTCCGTCTAGCTCGATCCGACAAGTAAAGGGCTATATGGTCTGATGGACCGGCCCGACTAATTATATATATATATATATATATATATATATATATATATATATATATATATATATATATATATATATATTATTTTAAAGAAACAAATTCAACTAAATCTAGGTTATATTTATCAACTTAATTTCCAATAAGATAATTTGTATCCCTATATTTTCTGACATATATAATCCCTCAAACAACAATGTTTTTCTCTTTATCCTCATCAATTAATGTTTTCTGACATATATATAGAATTTTGTCACATTACTTATACACATGAGTAAGTCGCTTTATGCTATTAAGTTAGATGTTGTGAGTTTTTCTTACATATTCATATTTCACACACAGTTAATAGTTGTGACAACGAAGGTGATTAAATAAGATAAAAAACAAACAGTTAATAGTTGTGACAACGAAAATGATTAAATAAGATAAAAATATTTCACAAACACATTTTCCAACTATAATAACTTTTAAATTGATAATAGATTGAAACCATTATTACAAGATTCTTAGGCAAAATTAGAGCGGAAGGAACACTATCTTGTAATAAAAGTGTATAGAAATCAACTATTATAAAATAATTATTACATTATGAAATAATCACAATAATTATTTCTCCCCGAACAACTTTAATTTTTACTAGCTGGTACACGAGACAACAATGGAGTTCCACTTCCACCAATCACAGGAATACTTGAAATTCCTCCAAGACCAGGGATACCAAAACCAGGGATATTAAAACTTGGCAATCCAGGTATATTAAAACTTGGCAATCCAGGTATATTAAAACAATCGGATTTATCAGCACATCTACTTGTATCGATTGAATTTTTGCTATCTTTGAGATTACCATTGTCATTTTTCTCTATCAAAACATCAGCTGAAAAAACATAAACCATGAACAAATTAAATAATGTTCTTTGTTAATATTCATTTTTAATAGAAATTTAATTAAGAAAAGTGAATAGAGGCAAACATGCCAATAATAATAAGATTTTAATATGTTTTTTTTTTTTATAAGTTATAGGTTATTTTTTTTCTATTAACTTGTTTACCAAAGATTAGTACATACGTTTTATAATAATGAGTATTTTAGCAAAACTAAAAGCACACATTTTTATAAAAGGTAAGGACTAAAACATGTTTAACAATAATAATTTTTTTTATGAATTTAATAATAATAATAGATTTAATATTAACACGATTCTTAAACAAACGTAAAAACTCTGGAATCACAAGGGGTGCTCGCGGTTCGGTTTGGATCGGTTTTGAAGTAAAAATTCATCTGATCCAAAGTTAATATTACTCGCGGTTCGGTTTTGGATGACTAATTAACAAAAATTCGATCCAATTTTGTGCGGTTTAATTTGGATTGATTTTTGGATATCCAAATTATAAATTGAATTTTTTTAATTAAATATTAATATTATAAAGATATGGTAAAATAATATATAATAAGTTAAAAATTTATATTTTGCAATGACAATTATCAATTATATTTGAAATCTATGAAATTGTAAAAAGAAATAGATTGAATTGAACTAATAAGTATTATCGAGAAATATAAAAACCAATAATTAATATGTTAATGGAATATATCATACTAATAAAAAGTTAAATAAATACTAAAAAAGATGTATGCGGTTTGTTTCGGTTTGATTGATTTTGAAAAATCAATCCAAAATCCGACCCGATCCAGCGGTTTTCACAAAATGGACATCCAAACACATCCAAAATTATTCGATTTTTTGTAGTTTTCGGTTTTTTTGTGATCGGTTTGCGGTTATTTTTTTGATTGGATTGGATTTGAGCACCACTAATCTTGTATAACAGAATAAAATTGAGGAAGACTTGGTTGGGCACAACCCCAACACTTGTCATTTGGGCACACTCACATACTTTTAAAAGATTTAAATATAAAAGAATTGATTTATGATAGTTGATGTGACATAATTATTTATCTTTAATTTTTTTCATTTTGATGTGTATGTGCCTAAATATTATTAATTTGAGGTTGTGTCTATGATAGCATTTCTCAATAAAATTAGTCTATTTTAAATAATTTCAATCTCAATAATTTTAAATACCTTTTGGTGTACCGGGTATTAAAGGGGTTCCACCAATACCAGGTATTAACCCACCAATAAAAGGAATTCCACCGATACCTGGCATTCCACCAAAACCAGGAATGAGAAAACAATCAGAACTTTCAGCACATCGACTGTCAATCGCCTTAACTGAAAAAACAGTAACCATGAACAAATTAAATAATTTTTGTCATAGCATTTTCATTAAAAATAAAAAACTCTGAATACATAAATTAACATGTCAATAATAATAATAATAATAATAATAATAATAATAATAATAAAAGTTTGATAAAATTATTCTATTATTTGATCAATGATTGAGTTTTTTTTAAAAAAAATGAAATCAAAATGTATACTCACTCTTTGTGGTGTCGGTCAAGGGCCTAGCTTCTCCCTTTGAAGAGATCAAAACCATGAAAACCAATAAGCCTAAGTTGAGTAAAGCTACTTTGGAAGCCATTTTACTCATCAAATGAAAGATTTGTTGATGAAAGATGTGTTAAAATAGTTGAAGTTGTACTCTTTATATAGGGGAAGGTTTGAGAGTGGATGAGGACAACCGGTAAAGATGAATGAATAAATTTATTGCTCTATAATAATAATAATATTTTTATAACAATAAAATATTAAATTATATAAAAAAAGATTCAACTTTAATTAAGTATTTACTTTTTTTAAACATTCCTAATAAGTTTTAAAGATTTTTTTATAAAAAATTGTTTTAATAAAAAGCTTAAAAAAATTAGTCAAAATATTATCATTTTAATTATTTTAAATAACATATAAAGCTTCTATTTTATCATTTAAAATATTATGAGTTTAATTTTGATAAAATGTTGGTGTAAATGACATTATCATCAAAGCACAACCGATCATTTGACTAAATTTAGAATTTATTATTTTCAATTCGGGAAGGAAAAACATTTGTTTTTAATTAAATTGACGCTAATATATAACCATTTTACAATCATCTCTGAAGAGATTTAAAATTTGTACCATGAGGTTGCAAGACTGTTCTCTTATGACTGAGCTAACACTTCCGCCTTCTCATGTATAAAGAAAAATATTTTATTTTAAAGTAGTTATAATTAAAATCAAACATTTATATAATAATCCGACTTTATAATTGATTGTTATCAATGTAAAAATATTTACACATCAACGGTCCATATAAATTAAACCATATTATATTTACCTTTTCTATTCATCATTTGATAATGATAATATACCATTTCATTTTTTTTTGGTACATACCATTTGCTTTTTTTTTTTTATGGCCAAAAGGTGCATAGCCACGAATTTAACAATTTCCTACTTGATATTTCTTTTATCTTCCATATAAAATTCAAAATACTATAAAAAAATAATTCAAAATAATATTTGGAAGTTGGTATTGTTAGCAAAATATAAATTTTATTTTTTCTGAATTATTCCTTCATAATATTTTGGGAGTATTTATTCATCAATTAATAAGAACAAGCCCCATATATATATATAAAATAAAATTTTGTTAAAAGTTAGTTGTGAGTACCACATGTAAATTCATTTATGTGACTTTTTTTCATTGGTTGAAGGGTAAATAACCCCAAATTTTGATGGGGTAGAGTATGTCCCACCTATATATTGATATTCCATTTAAGTATATTAAATTATGATGATAAATATATATATATATATATATATATATATATATATATATATATATATATATATATATATATATATAAAGTATCCAATTAATTTAATAAAAAAGTAATGTAATATATTTTATTATTTTTGGTCAAAATAGAATATATTTTAGCATAATATACTGTATTTGGATTATGTATTAAATATTTCTCTAACAACTTTTTATATTTTATTATGTTACCATTTATATTGTTTGAATATTTCAAATAAATATTTGGTGGTTAGTATTGTGAAAAGAACATATAAAATGCTGTATATTATTATTTTTTTTGACAAAATATAGTCAGTATTTTAAATTATTAAATTTTAATTTTTTTTTTGTTATAGGTGCTTGGCCATGGACTTTCTTTTTTAAATTTTATAATCTTTTGTTTGGACATAAGTTAATTTACCTAAACAAATAGGATCAAGAACAAGTATTCTAACATGCAAATCAAATATATAAAAAGATAATGCAGTAGTGCCCTAAATGTACTAGATAAGAAACCAGTATAGAAATGTTTTCTTAAAAGTTATGTATTCAACATCTTAAAAGTTTTAATTTGATTTTCCTATGATAAGAAGTGAAAACTCAAGTTAAGTTACCATTGGTAAAGTTTAACTTGAACCAAATGAAACAATTTGCAGAGATAAACTTGAACCAAATGAAACAATTTGCAGAGAAAGCAAAAGAGAGAAGAAGATCAAAGTAGAAATTTTTATTAATCACCAATCTAAGGAGTTACACATTACATTAGTTTCTTATATACAAGCGTTAACTAGAGTTAATTCTAACTAACTCAAAACTGAAAACTTAACTAACACAAAATAGTTAGTAACTGTAAAACTAACTAACAGAAAAACTAACTCCTTCTAGTTGTCTTGTGACTCAAGTAACTTCCATAGCTTTTGTATCATTAGCTTTCACACCCCCACTCAAGCTGAAATGTATATCCAACAATCCAAGCTTGCTTTCAAGACTAGAGAATGGGCCAGGATGTAAAGACTATGTTAATATATATGCCAACAGATCTTTGGAGGAGATGGGGAGCAGATGAATGATGTATTGTTGAAGTTTGTCTCTAACCATATGACAGTCAATCTCTATATATTTTGTACGTTCATGAATCACAGAATTAGCAGATATATGAATAGCTGACTTATTGTCACAATACAAAGCTATAGGTGAGTCATGAGATATGTTCAAATCTTTCAACAAGTATAGTAGCCATTGCCCTTCACATGTGGCCTGAGCTAAGGCTCTATATTCAGCCTCTGAAGACGACCTAGATACAACATTTTGTTTCTTACCTTTCCAACTCACAAGAGACGTGGCAAGGAAAAAACAATAGCCAATAGTTGATCTTCTTTTTTACTTTCTTAACAACAGGTGAGTATTCTTATTTCATACGTGTAACTTCTATATATATATTGTTTGCTGATTTAGATTTGCTTAAACACATGTGAGTTTAAATTAGTAAGGTGTACCTTTTCACTTTGAACAAAAAATTATTGACATTTATTTATTTTGCACTAGGAAATTGAGAGTTAGTTAGGTAAATTTTATTAAATGATGTGCATTCACTTTGTTAATTTACACTCACTTAATTATAAATATATGCAACCTAAATAAACAACCTAGAAAATAAAATAAAAAAAACTTAATAAAACATATACAATCCAAACTTATAAACATGAATATTCAAGTTAAAGCTAGTGATTTATGAAAACTATTAAAAATTTATTTTCCTTTTTATTTAGATTTTTTAGGCAATTTTTGATGAGACTTAAAATTTGAATTTGAATTTATAATTAGACAATACCAATATTTATTTGATTGAGGGCATGACCAACATCTTCACCGTCAGACCATTGCTTTACCACCACTTCTAGAAATTTGTTATTTACTGCGGAAAAAAATCCGCAGTTATTTATTATAACTTTAATTTTGTATGCAATATAATTTTAGGAATATGGACAATTAAAGTTTCAGTCAAATTTTGGATGGATAATGCCCGATTGAAAAGCAGTGGACACCAAGTAATGAACTTCAGAGGAGACAAATATTCCGAAACGTTTTGAAGAAAATAGGTTGGAATCAAGAGCCCATTAAAGAGTTTATTCTATTTTTCTTTCTTGTTTCAACTTATGGGTCACAATTAGGAGAAAATTCCTCAACAAATTAATTGGTCTTGACTTCCTCAATATAGTGTGATTAATATAGTTCAATATTTAGTTTAGTTTAATTTCAAAATTTTCATTTTACTTTATTTTTGTATTACAAAATTGCAAAAAAATATTTAAAAAATAACTATTCTTTATTATTGATTAAAATGCATCAATAAGTGATCCATTTCTATCTTCTCATCATTTTGAACAGTAAGTAGCCGGTAATTGAGAGCAAAAAATAAAAAATAAGGGACTAAAAAACTACATTTTTTTTTGGACATGATTTATAAACTATAATGAAACCAAATACTAACATTAATTCTTCAAGAAATGCCTATGGTTTTTCCAAGCAGCCAAAGAACTAGTGACATGTGAATGCCGAAAATGGTGTGGAGTGTACTCCTATCCAACATGAATCCATATACAGTAATTCCTGCCTTATTGTTCTCAAAGTAATTTACTGCATAATGTGATAAAAAATAGCATAAAACCTGAGTCAGTACAAATTGATAATAATTCATCAAACATGTATATTTATTTTCTAAAGAAGTACTAAAAAGTATGTACTAAAATACCTACATTAACCTTTTTCTTATTATTTAATCTTTAATTTATGAGTTTAATTTCTATAAAAAAAAATAAAAAAATAAAATAAAATTTACATTGTCAATACATCACAATCTATTAAGGTTTACATTGTCAATACATCACAATCTATTAAGGTTTTATTTGGGAAGATACATAAGCTACTTTATAATTTATAAGCTCATTTGGTTAAAAAAAGCTCTGTTTGATAATCGTTTTTTATAAAGAATTTATAGTTTATTTTACTGGCTTATTTTTCAAACGATATTTTAAGTAGTTTATGAACTTATAGCTTATCATTTTTTCTTCTAATTTTATCTTACCATCTTACTTGAAAATATTAAATATTAATTTTTTTTTTTGTCATTTCATACTTATAAGTTAGTTCAACTGCGAATTTTACTAAACATTACAAACTCAATCAACTAACTTATTTGCTATATGCTAAAAAGTAACTTATAAGACATTTGTTATAAGCTCATCCATTATAAATTAACTTATCAAATATCCACTATTTTTTATCAAACAGAGCCTAAGTGTGTGGGCATGTGACATTAGAGGTAAATATATGAGAGACCATTATGATTGATTGACAATTGAAAAATTTATTACATCCATTATGAATGTCAATTAACTCCTTAATTCATTTATCAAATAGACACAAATGTGATGCTATTAGCATCCGTGTCATGACCAATGCTATATTTCTGAAGCTACAACAACAACACAGGTTTTTTGTCGTGGTGATTGATGCGACCACAATTGTAATTGCAGATTATAATTTGGAAATATACTAAGGAATCATATATATATTTTTCTAGTCAAATAACTTAGTTACTAAGTCACACACATTAAGTATAAAGAAATGAAAAATATGAAATTCAAACTCTGATTCATGCATATAAAAATTCCTACAACTATCAATTAAGCTGAATTGACAATAAATTATACATATGAAAACATAAAAAATTATAATTGGGTGAGAGAAAATTACCAAGAGCTTGTCTTTTTTGATATGAGATAGTGCTATAAGCATAAGATGGAATTAATTTTGTGGTATCAATTTCATCTTCTTCATCACCAGCATCATCAGAATCTGATTCTCCATCTGTTCCCACTGAAGGATAGATTCTATCATCAGAGCTTCGAGCTGTTAGTGTCTCACCATCGACCACTCCATCAAAAGAATCCAACGTTGCACAAACATGCCACTTGGCAGCTAATCCTGTAATTGCTTGTGCTTTGTGTGTTATCTTTGTAGCACTACGGAACATGATGGATAGTGCTGAAAGTAGCGTAACGGAACATAGCTGTAACAGAATATAAAATTGATCACAATGTGTTAGGACATGTTTGGTTTGATTAATGAAATGATTTTGTTAATGTTTTGTTCTTGTCTTTTTTGGAGTAAATTATGGAGTTTTGTTATGGAAGGAAGAAAAGTCAATAGATCATGTTTTAAGTCGACAACAAACTTGCATAAAAATGTCTACGTCTTCCTCTAATTTTGATGATTTCAATTACATAAACTTTATGTAAAATTCATCAAAAACAAAAAAATTACAAAAACTTTTATTTATTGCAAATTTTGCAATTGAATAAACGATTCTGGCATCATGGCATGTACAGCTAACAAAGGGTCCCATGGACACTTGTACGTTTACAATTCTTTCCAGAAAAAAAAAATTTAAATTAAGTAAAACAATCAAGTTGTTTGTAGGCAACCAAACAGAAAGAGAACTATTATTTGTTGTCCAACGCCGCTATTTATAAGTAAGTAGGGATAGCAAAACTGGCCGAGTATGTTGGGCCGATTCTTCATTTTGGGTGGATTGCGCTTATGTTTTCGATTTGGTCAATTAAGTTGTTTTGTGCCTTTTAACCCGATTAAAAATGGAACAGTGGCAAGATAGAATGGATTTTCGGCTCAAGACATTTAGTTAGCTTCTTTGATAATGATTAAAATTTTTGTAAATTATGTAGTAAATCAAATTGTAAAAAAAAAAAAATAGTAAGATGGTCCGCCAATTCGTCAACCTGCCAATAAACAATGCGAGATTGAATTTTAAGTCCGCACATCTAAATTGGCCTGCCCGCCCTATTACTGGATAGGCTTTAGAAGGGTTGGGCTAAACGGTTGCCACCTAATTATAAGTTATATTTTTCAATACAAAAAAATAAAATAAAATACATTGTCATTTTTTATTGCTAGAGTTTCTGGGACTAAGGGTCGGAGAATATGTGGGTTGAACAATATTCAAAGTCGTTTTAAGTAAAATGGTCAAATATAGTATGCTCCGACAACTAACATGATTTTATATTATTTTTAGTTGACATTTTTTATTTACTTGCATCAGAGATGGTAAACATTTTGAAAAGAGTTCAAAACATATGCATTTGTATCGTCTAAGTCAATTAATAATATTATTTTTTTTGAAAGACCAATTTTATTATACAAAAAAGTTTAACAGCACAACGGAAAAGTAATAATAAAAATGGAAGGATTAACATTAACCAATATAAGGCAAATAGTAAGAAGAGAGGTAGAGAGAAGACATACCGCAAGTTCACCAGTTTTGTAGAGATTAAGATCACGTCTAGCCTTAGTTGTGACAAGCAAACAAACAAACTGACTTCCCGTAACCAACAAAAGCACAAGGAGTATAAACGCACGATACCTATGACTTATGATTCTCAAATGTCTTCTAATCCTCAAATGTTCCGACATCACTGATTGTACATCTGAATCAACATGGAAATAATTTGCAAAATCGTGTAACCGTAGGATCTGAAGGTGACAGATCAAACGGAAGAGAACACATACTAAGAATATTACTGTTGTACGGTATAGCCATGAGCAGAGTTCTAATATGCATGCTAGTGTATCGCTGATGTATACGTTTCCTACAAATGGAATTTGTGATCCTCCTGATGCGTACCACCAGATTTTGTATGTTGCCATTGCTATGAAACATGGTCCCGCAAATACTGAAATAAGTTTCACTGATCTCTGTAACATATACACATATATAATTAGCAAATAATTAATGGTTTGATTGCATTAATCTTATGAACAAAAGTTCATGTTAATTGGTCTCCAAAATTCACCAGAGTCAGAGCAAGTTTCAATATCAAGATAGAGTAGTGATCAAGTAGCGCGTATTTATGGATCATGTATAAGTAAACTTTTTTTTATCAACTAAGCTAAACTCCTCTTTATTAACCGAGTCAAACTCATTGACGTTGGCTTTTTCATTGTTATTTTATATTATTTTGCTACTTAGTATAATAATGTGAGGTTTACATGTGTTACTAGTATATTTCTTAATTTTATTTACAAAAGAATCTGATTTATGAAGTTTGAGTTTAATGAACATATAACATCAGTGTAAAATATTTTAACATAAATGTCCAATCAAAACCATTTCTCCACATCATACTATCAAAGTGGAGTCTAATAAACATGAATTGACAAAATACATAATTATTATTGAATAATAGTTTATAAATATTTTACATAGGCAATGCATATTTTATTTTCTTCTAAAGTTTTATATGGATTAATTAATTAATGTGAAAGAACATGCTTTACTAGTTGATTCTATGAATAAACAAACAGTTTACTTTTCCTACTCTTTGCCGGATGTTATCACATATTGTATACTACTATCAATGACTTTGATAGTTCACTATTCGGGACAAATAAATGATACCACAATCTTCGGAGATAAAGTGATAACGATGGAGTATTAAATTATTAATCAAAACATTTGAAATCCAAGAGTTAATCAACTTTTTTTATGATGAATTGTTCAACAGAATTCAAGTTCAAATTTTTATTATATTTTATTTATTTTACCGTTAAATTTTAAATTATCAACCCCTTTTCTATAAACTAGAGGATTAAAAAAAATACCTACTATTAAAAATTTATAACATGGCCGAGTACAAATTCGGATAGAAATTTTTGGCTTTAACAAATATTGATATTATCACGTGAGTCTAATCTTACCGATCATTTTATACCTCTTTAATCTAAACATAAAATGTCGTATTAAGAAAACAGAGTTCATGATCATAAGTATTACTCGATTTCAATTTCATCGCTAATTAAAAAACACGATTAACCAGATAAATCAAAAGAAAGAAAAAAGGAAAATGCTAAACAGAGTAATTAAAAAGAGAAAGAGAATACTAACATTGAGTTGTGTCATGTAATTCATTCTAACTGTTTCGCTTTCATCACAAAGCTTATCCAAAAACAAGAACCTCCTTAAACCATACTTTCTAACAAAAGAAGAAAGACACAAAAACGACAACGAAGCAACAGAACTCAAAGAAATCTGAACAATAGCATCGTACGGTCGAGAATGTCTTGCATCACAATCACGACACGCGATTATGAAATGTGATGCAGCAGGAACGGCCAAAGCGAGAAAAAAGAAAACAAACCATGAAAGTGTTGCTGTGAATGCGTTTGATTGATCTACACACATCCATCGAAGATATGTTCGAAAAGTGTGTAGCTCGTCGTTTACGTGTGAAACGCTACGGTTGAAGAATTTGCTTTTGTTTTTGATGTTGGAGTTTGTGTTGTTGTTTTGTGGTAATAGTGATTCTTCTGCGAATCTGATTTTTGTGTTTGTGGAAGTTTCGTTCATGGTGTGAATTTTGGTTTGATTGATTGATGAAGAAATTAATGAAACAAAAATAGGAATATTTTGATTTGTTATTAGTTGTGAGTTGTTGTACTGTGTTTGTGGATCTGTGTCTTTGTGTTTATAAATAGGTTGGCCCAGAATTGAGAAATTAATTAAGACCTTAAGAAGAAAACATAAATGAAAAGTTGTCAAACTTTTTTGTTTTGTTTTGTTTTTTGTGTAACATGAGTATATGCTATGGTGGACCACCTCATCAAGTGGTCCACCGTGGACAAGTGGTCAATACTACTATAACGAATACGAATTTTACAAAATCGACCGTTGGATTGAAAGTTTATATCATATAGATCATCCATAAAAAAAATTAGAAAAATTGAAAATCATTTGATATGTTATTGAGATCCATAAAGATTAACGGTTTATTAAATACTGTAAATCTTAATGAGTCCCAAAAACATATCAAATAATTTTCAATTTTTCTAATTTTTTCTGTGGATGATCTATATGATATAAACTTTCAATCCAACGATCGATTTTGTAAAATTCGTATTCGTTATAGCGTTGGTCCACCATGGACCACTTGAATAAGTGGTCCATATTAGAATTGGCTGAGTATATGATTGTGATAGTAAATTATTTTAAATTTTTTTAATGTTGTTGCATGTTGAAATAAATAATCAAACTTAGGATATTGATTTTTTTTTTCTGACACACATTTAGGAGATTCGTGTTATCTCATCTAAATGATCTTGAGTTTTATATCATTTTTGGATGTTGATTAAGTTATAAGAGACTCACATTTTTTCATTTAAATGTTCTTGAGTTCTGCTACTTTTAATCATTTTTATAAGATAAAAGCTATTTTTTAAATTTATTAAATAATTCATGAACATCAATTTTTTAATAAATTTAAAAAATGATCTATCTCTTATAAAAAAAATAGAGATAATATTTTCTAATTTTATTTGAGATGAAATTTAGCTCTACTTTGATCAAATTCTTTTTTTGCAAAAATTTATTCATGACATTTCATCAATGACAATATAATTGGAAAGCACATCAAAGAAACTACGAGAAATATGAGATAAAGATAAATACTCGTACAACAGCATAAGCGCAACCTTTATTTGATGTTAGCAAAATAACTTTATAATTGTTGTGACTTTCAAGTAATAAAAAAAGATTTTTCAATTTTTTTAGACCTAAGATCGACTTTCATTTGGAGTTTGGACCTAAATTTTACAATCTTGAATTAACAAATTATACTCAGAATTTTTGTAAAAAAAAAAAAAAACCATACTCAGAATTATTTCTTGTAACATGATGTTCATCACCGATCATGATATTATAATTTTTTTTGTCAAAAAAAATTATTTATTTATTTATAGTTTAATGACTAAAATTTTGCCTCTTAAAATAAATAAGTGAGGAATTTAAACTTCAATCTAATATTTTAATGAATTCAAAGGTCACATATTTTTGAACTTCGGTCCAATATTTTATGAATTCAACTATGGTCACATATTACTTCAAAAAAGAAAAACTATGGTCACATATATCTTTTAACTTTAAATCAGGAATAAAATCTTATTGGCTGACAAGCAAAGTACATGTTTGTATATACTTTAAAATTAAGTTTCTATCAATTATTTAGTATATTAGAAGAAAAAAAAAGAATAGAAAATATATATGATACCAGCTGGTGGTGGGACCATAACATGGGAAGAGTGTAGTAAGAAAAAAAGCAACCAATGCAACGCATCCACTTGAATACCAACACTAATACGTGTAACCATAAAGCATCTCCTTTTGTTGGGAATGATTTATTTTTTATTAATCTACAAATAATGAAATCACAAACAATTAACAAAGGCAATTAACTTGAAACCTGGATCAATTTCATTTGTAAGATTTGGTTCATTTGGAACCATTCCAACATTCCAATATTCAATATTCCATTCCAGGGTGGTTTGAAAGTTGTTGTTTTTGATCTAATAACATAGATTGGCAGCTAGCAAACTTATCATAGGCTTAAGATTCAATAAATATTTAACATTCTCCTAGGAAAGTATATAATTAGTTACTTACAGTACATATTTAAGAGTTTAATTATTAAAATTTATCATGCCTATACTCAACCACAAAAGCTAGCTTGAGAGTTGAAGTTTGCACTACATTTATAAAGGCTATCTATGCCATATATCTAGCCAATGTGAGACTTATAACACACTCCCTCACGTCCAGAACTGAACAAGCTGAAACGTGGAATCAACAACGGGTGCTCCAAATATGGGAGGTCTCCACAACAAACGGATCTAGAATAGACTCTGATACCATATTAAAATTTATGATGCCTATACTCAACCACAAAAGCTAGTTTGAGAGTTGAGGTTTGCACTACATTTATAAAGGCTATCTATGCCATATATCTAGCCAATGTGAGACTTATAACATTAATTTTTATTTTTATTTTTATTTTTATTTTTTTTTATGGAAACGGAACCTATTGCTACACCAAATCTATATTTTAGGATTATGATGATGATGATGATTGGTGAGGTGGCTTATTTCTAGGCTAAATTATGGATCATTAGTTGGTCTTTTTGCAATGTGAGTATATTCTTTCGTGTAGCGTAACGTGGGTTACTAACATAGTAACATGCTTATTTTTTATTTTGTTAAAAGGTAGGTTGAAAAATCAAATTACAAACAAACACGACAATTAAATATAAGATTGGGTACATTCTGTCAAAGAAGGTTCTCACACTCTAGAGATGGATGATTAAGTTGAAATATGATCATTAAAATCGCGTGTTAACACGTAGATTTGTACGAATTTATATGTTTAGATGTCAAAAATGTGTTAACTCGCATGCGAATTTGTTTTTTGGTAAAATCGTAGAAAAATGATTTTAACCGAGTTAACTCGTTGTGAAAACGTTAAAATCGAATAAACTCAGGCGAGTTTACTTATTTTTCTGAGTTTAACTTTTCAAACTTTTCTGGTCCAATTTCAGTTTTTTTTGGCTTATTAGACAACTTTCCCTACACATTTTGAAGAAAAAAAACCGTTATGTATTTGTTTAAATGGTAAAACGTTCACACTTTCACTATCTTTTTCTCTCAAATAACTATTCATCTTCTCTAGAGTCAGATGAATATAGTGATGAAGATGATGTTGTAGTCTTGTCGGAGAATATAATTAAGTTATAAACCTATATGAATCTTCTTATTTTGATATTTATATGATTTTGTTGGAATAATTATTGTATTTTGATGCACGTTGGACATGGTGCTATTTAGACCATCTACAATAGGTGTGTTGAAATGGTGTAAAATGAGACTTCAACACAACAAAACCATACAATGGGTGTGTTGAGAGTGACATGGACGAGAGAAGTGTTGAAAACTTTCAACACAGTTGAAACAACACGGGAAACACTTGTCATGTTCTGATTGGCTTGCTGAATTTTTATCACATCCTTATCTTTAAACTCAATTATTTCATTGCAAATTAATTATTATTTTTTTTACCAAAATTCGTAATTTTTTCTCTATAAATAGAGACTTGGTTCATTTGATTTGGACACGGAAAAAAAAACATTTTTCACTATCTTAATCTTATTATTATTATTATTATTATTATTATCATCAAAACAAAAAATAAATTTAAATAAGAATATGAAATAAAAAATGGTGGGGTAGAATGTTGAATGAAAAACCATTGGAGAGGGTAAAAGTTGAATGAATGTTGAATTATTAGGTGAAAAAGAGAGAAGATGATGTGGAGTGTAAAAGTGGATGTTGAATGTTGAAACGATTGTAGATGGTCTAATATGAAGATTTGATCTATTTTAGCTTTATAATTAAGTTAATTTTTTGAAATATTGACATTTTAATAGTATTATATTAGTATATATGTCATATAAATAATAATATTATAATATCATTTTAATATTACAACAACCTTGAGTTGAAAGAAACTTGTGAATATGTGAAACTTAATAGCATAATTCGTACGGAAGTTAATCAACAATTTGATTTGTCTGTCTATAAATATGTGAAACTTAAACTTATCAATTCTTCAACTTAATGTGATTGATGAGGGTGACAATAGTGTTGGGATCAGAGTGCACAGCGAAATATACGGAAGCGTTTAATTATTCTCTTTTTGTGAAACCTGAACAACCAAATAATCCAGCACAGCCAACACCACCAATAACAACAATAAAAGGAGTGGAAACTGTAATAAGAACACCGCAATTTTAACGTGGAAAACCCTCAATGTGAGAGTAAAAAACCACGGGTCGTGCAGACCAATCAAAAACTCCACTATTATCAAATAATGAGTACAACCAATGTCTTCCTAATTTCTCTAGTAACTGACAAACATATAATAGTCACCAACACCTATGGTAAACTAACAACAAAAGAGCTAACAACCTCACAACAAGTGTGTATCCCAAACTGACACAGAGAAAGACAAAACTACTCAGAACAATTTTCTAAGTAATTAACAAAGTGACAAAAATAACATACTCAACTTTCAGCCGAAACAGAGAACGTTTATCGAACACAATTTTATCACCGATAACCAATTCTTCTTCTCCTGTCGTGATGCTCTTACTGTTTCTCTCAAAGCACACAGAGTGCTTTCTTGTTGTTTTACTGTGTGTTACTATACACACACAAACCAATTGCATACACATGCAATTCACGCCGGCGCACTGTTCAAGTTACTCAAATTGTAACCTCTGCCAATTTAGGGATTAACATTCCCTTTGTATTGCAAAACACACACACACACACGTGTACCACTTGTATGGGCCAAGCCCCATCACACAAAAATAAACTTTTTTTTTGTTTTCTTTTTCTATTTTTTTCTTTTTATTTGTGTGATGTTCCCACTTGAGGAGGGATCCACCCAATATTCTCCCCCTCACAACTCAAGTGGGGCAATCAGTTGTCATTCCGACAACTATGCCGCAAGTCTCAATTATCTTGTCATCTGCATCTTCAACCAATGCAGGA
Organism: Trifolium fragiferum; assembly: GCA_954870985.1. Classification (NCBI taxonomy): domain Eukaryota; kingdom Viridiplantae; phylum Streptophyta; class Magnoliopsida; order Fabales; family Fabaceae; genus Trifolium; species Trifolium fragiferum. The sequence goes on from OX940794.1 coordinate 10,545,885, forward strand.
ACTTCAACATCACTTGTAACAAGTTCTTCAATAGTGTACCTCTTCAAAGGCTTTCTTTCTTGGGTGGTTTTTACCTGTGCATCAACTTCAACATCTGACTGCATCTCTATTCCGTGACAGTTTTCACGGTCATCATCATGAGTTGGATCATCGCCTATAACTCTATCAATGTCTTTCAACTGCTGGTCTTCTCTAAACTCAGCATCACAACATCTGATAAGTTTCTTCATAGCAGGATCATAAAACCTGTAACCAACTCCATCTAGGCCATAACCAATAAATACACACTGTTGATTCTCTACGGACGCTTTACATCCGAAAACACGTAAGTGGTCATAAGAAACATTCTTACCTGACCAAATCATCTCTGGTACTTCATGTTGCATGGACACACACGGTGAAAGGTTCTGGACATGCACAACCGTGCTCAATGCTTCTCCACAAAACGATTCTGGAAGCCCTGCCCGTGACAACAAACATTTAACTCTTTCTACCAATGCTTTACTAATCCTCTCAGCAACACCATTCCAATGTAGAGACATCTGATATCTAATCCAGTTCTCTCTACAATAAGCTTCAAGCTTTCTCATATAGTCACCGCCATAATCAATGCATATGCACTTCAACTTCTTCCCAGTTTCACATTCAACTAAAGCTTTAAATTTCTTGAACACGCTCAAAACACCACTTTTACTCTTCAAGGTATAAACCCAAGTCTTTCTTGAATGGTCATCAACAAATGTTAGAAAGTACACACTACCTCCAACTGTCCTTGTCTTCATAGGACCTGAAATTCTGGTGGCAAGTGTCAGATGTGTAGCACGATGTGTACACTTTAGGAATCGTACGATGTGTAGCCTAATGTGTCAACATCGTGAACAACTGAACTTGATGAACAAGTAAACAATATAAAGTGCAGAAAACAAAAGAACACGTGAGTTTGTTAACCCAGTTCGGCACTTATAACAAGCCCTATTCTGGAGGATACCAATCCAGCGATGAATCCACTATGGTAGTATCAATTCAAAGCTAAACTCCCCCGTTTACAACTTCTCACTTAATCACTACCCGTGCTAATTCTACCTAGGAACTCCTAGATATGAGAACCTCTGCTCACTCCCCCTCAACCTTACCCAGTAAGGATTTAATAACAACCTCAGTTTGGAGACACACTCCTAGAAAACTATGCACTCGTACCTAAAGGCTTTGAGTGTTGCACACTCTAACTCCTTGCTTCAAAGCTTTGGAGAAAGAACACTAGAGATTACAACTCTATAAAACTCAGTCCTTACTTGTATCAAAATTATGATTCAAGTGAAGGCACAAATAACAATAAACAGACTAAGACCTAAGACTCGATATCTTCAACTCTTGGCTTCGTACTCCTTTATGTCTTCAGTCTTCCTTTATATAGAACAAGTTTCACGGGCTTGGATCTTCAATGTTGACAGCTGGCCTTTGTTAATTCTCCTTGAGATTTATTTGATCATAATCTTTTAATTGTTTGTTTCAAATCTTTTTGATCAAAGTCGGCCGATAAAATAAAACAGAACCATGAAAGATTATCTTGTTCCTTGGCGCGCAAGCTGGCACGATATACTTGAAAATCAAATCTTTTTCAAAAGATCGCGTTTAAATAAATAAAGGCGCGTCCAGTAGGGCGTCCAGATGTGAACCCTGATGTGCCACACATCATGGAATCAGGCTTATTTTACCAAATGAAGCCAACACCCTAAAAGGTCTCAACAATCTCCCCCTTTGGCAAATTTTGGGCTAAAATAATCTTTGAATCACCCAACTAAACTTGGAGAGATGTATAGGCACATCAGAGGCATGCAGCAGCGGATCAGAGCCTCACAAACGAAGAGAGAATTAAACTCTCACAAGATAGGAAAGTAAATTTCCAAAGACTGAGAAAAAATAAATTCTCAGACACATACAAGCATGAGATTCCATGCACACATAAGGGAGGGTAGCAAACCCAGTAATAGTCTACTTCCCTTTGAACTAGAGCACTTTCCATGTACTCCCCCTAAATCTCATATCCTCTATAGGCTTCTTCAGAATGCATGACCTAGAGAGAAATAGAGAAGTTTTAAACTTGGCTTCTTAAGAATGCATGACCAAGTTAAAACTCACAGATGTGTCAAACATCACACAAAATAACTTCTACAGGCTTCTTAAGAATGCATCACCATGTAGAAATTAGATAACATCTTCAATTGGACTTCTTAAGAATGCATCACCCAGTTGAAAATGTACAGAAAAGGTCTTCAGAAGAACATGCTTTAGAAAACTAATTCTTCAAAAATTTGTTGAGAAAACATTTGAAGAAAAATAAGTATGTATACCAGATGTGTAGTCAGATGTGCCACACATCACAATTTGCTGCAGTTAAGACTTCAAAGTTGTTCATTTTAATTTTTACTCCCCCTTTTTAGCCATAAATTATGACAAACATACTGAGAGTAAGTAACACACCATAGAATGCAGATAGCATGAGATGTAGAGATGATGGTGCATGAACAGAAAAAAAGGCACTCAGGCCGTTAATAGTGCAGCAAGTACAGAACAGGCACGCAAAGGTGCATCAGAAATCCAGGGCATAGCCCACAAAATACAAGCAAAAACAAGGAAATACTGAGTACAGGGAAATATTAATGAATTACAATAATTCAAATATCCTGGCTCCCATCAGTTTCCTCAGCTTCAGAGTCATTGGGCTCCTCCTCCTCCAATTCCTCATCCTCAGCCATTGTTTGCTCATCCTCAAGCTCCAGTCCAGTAATGACTGCCTCCAGCTTGGCCTTCTTCACATCCAGAGCCTTGCAAGTCTCCTTTAAAGCAGCAATCATGTCTGTCCTAGACATAGCATTGTTTGAGCTGGATGTGCCCACATCAGGAGTCACATCAGACTGCTTGAGACTAAAAGAAATAGCAGACTCTCTTCTGCAAGACAAATCATCCTTGCCCAGAACATCAGGTCTCTGGCTCAATATGATTCCACACAGTAGGGAAGGAAATGCAATGGGTAGTTTGACAGCTAGGGTTTTGGCATGTTTGATAGTCTGATCAAAAATATAGGTACCAAAATCAAAATTAGATTTGCTACCAATAGTATATATGAACCTAGCCAAACCTTTAGCCACATCACAGTTGTGTGTGGTAGGCACCCAGTTAGCAGCAGCAATCCTGTTCAGGATGTTGTAGATTGGTGTGAGCTTGCTTGCTTGCAGTTTCCCTTTCTTAGGCCAAGTCTTGACCTTTCCAGCTGTGATGGCCTTGATTATGTAGTTGTCATTTGCCTCCATCTCAGCAAAGGGCTCCTCACTTCTGCCCAGATACTTGTTGATAACAGTGGGAGAGAAGTGAATTTCTTTACCTCTCACAAAAACAGTTTGGTATTCCTTGTCCAAAGGATTGTCACAACCAGCAGGGATGTTTACCAAAAACTCTTTGACTACCTTCTCATAGCAGTCACTCAGTCCAGTAACAGTCTTCATCAAGCCAGCATGCTTGATCAACCTCATAACTTCCTTGCACTGCAAGGCTTCAGCACTGAGCTCCCTCTCCAGAGCTAACCTTCTATGAGCAATGTACTTCCATTTACCAGCATGTGCAGGGTTGTGGAAGGAAATCAAATCAACTGGGATGTCAGGAATTCCCTGAGGAATTTTCTTCTTCCCATAGCTCTTCTTCACAGCAGACTCAATGTGAATCACATCAAGCTCCATATTGCGTTCCTCAGCAGATTCTTCCTCAGACTCACTGATGTGAGCTACATCCTGCTCCACATCGTACTCTGAGTCACTTGTAGGCGGCTCTTTTCTTTTCTGAGTCTTCTTCTTTGCAGGTGGAACCACAGCTTTACTAAATCCCTTCTTGGGACCATACATGACTTGCCTCTTAACAGGCTTCTTCTTCTCCTTAGTAGCAGCAGGAGAAATCTCAACAACAGCAGGACCTTTACCACTTCTAGTCCTTCTTGCAATACTATCCTCAGTAAGCTTCTTCAAGGGGATGTCAGAATTGTAGCCTTCTACATCCACAACAACCTTGTCAGACTGGGTATTATCTTCAGGTTCCTCAACCTCAGCAGGTTGATCTTCTTCAACAAATTCCTGTTCAGGAGAATCCGGAATGACAGCAGGTTTTTCAACAGCAGCAGTCTCTTCTTCAGCAGGAGACTCTTCTTCACCTTGTGGCAATGATGTGCCAACATCTGCCGCAACATTAGGTTCTTGCAGGGCCTGGAGCACAGAATCAATGATCTTCTGAGTCAAGGGATGTCTTTGACTCTCAGGGATCTTTACAGCAGCCTTCTCAGGGTTAGGGTTTGAAGAACCTACACCCATAGATGCTTCAGCATTTGCATCACCAGATTTTGCAGGAAGAGGTTCAACATGCAAACTTTCCATGGTGTGAACCCTCTTTGGTGAGCCAATCTTTGGCTTCTTGCTTTTCTTCTTCTTCTTCTTGGATTTTTCTGTGGAAGGAGAAGGAACAACATCTTCCTCTGCAGCAATGGGGGTTGATTTCCTTCTTGATCGTTTTGACTTCTTCTTCTTTGATCCAGATGGCTTGATCATAGAAACAGGAGTGGCATTAACGATCATGTCACTTTGAACTTCTTCAGGATGCGGGGAATTAAGTTTTGGTGATGATGGAGGAGTCGTGAATTTGGTGGAAGGAGATGTTTTGGTTGCAGTAGACATGATGATGATGATGGTGATTTGGTATGAAGATTTTCAAAGAAAATAGCAGAGAGATGAACAAAGGGTTTGAGAGAGATCAAGAAAATTTTTGGTCGTTTGAGTGGTTGAGAAACGAATGTGGTGATCAATGTGGTAGGCAATAAGAGAAAAATCTTGAATAAACGGATTTCTTGGAGTTTTGATCGCGAAATAGCCGTTGGAAATATTTTGTAATGATTGCCTTTGGATTGCGTGCAACTATGGATGGAGGGAAAAAACAGGTAACCGTTGCACGCCTAAATAGCTATTATGGCTATTGATCATCAAAGAGGCAAATACCAAGTTTGCCCCTTAACACCTCAAACCTATTTGCATCTAAAGCCTTAGTGAAAATATCTGCCAGTTGATTCTCTGTGGCAACATGCTCTAGAGTCACAATATTGTTTTCAACAAGATCTCTAATAAAATGGTGACGTATATCAATGTGCTTTGTCCTACTATGTTGGATAGGATTTTTGGAAATATTTATAGCACTTAGATTGTCACAGTATAATGTGAGCACATCTTGCTGCACATTGTACTCACCCAACATCTGCTTCATCCAAAGTAGCTGAGAGCAACTACTTCCTGCTGCAATATACTCAGCCTCAGCTGTAGAAAGAGAAACACAATTTTGTTTCTTGCTGAACCATGATATAAGGTTGCTTCCCAAAAAGAAACATCCACCAGAAGTGCTCTTCCTATCATCTGCACTTCCTGCCCAGTCAGCATCACAATAACCTAACAATCTTGTGTCTTCACCATGAGAGTAGAGAATTCCATAATCACTTGTACCACTGACATACTTGATAATCCTTTTGACTTGATTTAGATGACTCATCTTAGGCTCAGCTTGGTACCTTGCACACACACCAACAGCAAAGCTAATATCAGGTCTACTTGCAGTGAGATAAAGTAGACTGCCAATCATGCTTCTGTATAGACTTTGATCAACACTGACACCATGCTCATCTTTAGAAAGTTTGAGATGGGTTGCTGCAGGAGTTCTCTTGTGATTTGCATTCTCCATTCCAAATCTCTTCACAATGTTCTTGGCATACTTGCTTTGAGAGATGAAAATTGTATCTTCCATCTGTTTGACTTGCAGTCCAAGAAAGTAGGTAAGTTCACCTACAAGGCTCATCTCAAATTCAGACTGCATCTGATTCACAAACATCTTGACCATTGGATCAGACATTCCTCCAAACACAATGTCATCTACATAGATTTGTGCAATCATGAACTTGCCCTTTTCTTCTCTGACAAACAAGGTTTTATCTGATTCTCCTTTTCTATACCCTTGCTGCACAAGAAATTTGGTTAGCCTCTCATACCATGCCCTAGGAGCTTGCTTTAATCCATATAATGCCTTCTTCAATCTGTAGACATGATCTGGATAATTTGGATCAACAAATCCCTTGGGCTGCTCCACATAAACTTCCTCATTCAAGTAGCCATTGAGGAAAGCACTCTTCACATCCATCTGGAATAGCTTGAATTTCAAGATACATGCTACTCCCAAAAGTAACCTTATGGACTCAAGACGTGCCACAGGAGCAAATGTTTCATCAAAGTCTACTCCTTCAATCTGAGAGTAACCTTGAGCCACAAGCCTAGCCTTGTTTCTAGTCACAACACCACTTTCATCAGATTTATTCCTATAAACCCATTTAGTACCAATGATGTTGACTCCTTCAGGTCTAGGAACTAAATCCCACACTTCATTCCTCTTGAACTGGTTCAGCTCCTCTTGCATAGCTTCAATCCAAAACTCATCTGTCAAGGCTTCTTTCACATTCTTTGGTTCTACCTTTGACACAAAACAAGCATTGGATACAACCTCTCTTGACCTTGTCATAACCCCTGACTTAGGATTCCCTATTATGAGTTCTTTTGGATGATTCTTTTGAACTCTAACAGAGGGACCCTTGTTCACTGGAGTCACATCTTCTTGCTGATCAGTCTTCTCAGGAATCTCTATAACTTCAGAGTCTTCAGGCAGGGGGTGAGATGTGTCCACATCAGGATCAACATCAGGTACATTGTCTGAACAGTCATCTATGACAACATTGATCGATTCCATCATAGTTCTTGTTCTGTTGTTGAAGACTCTATAGGCTCTGCTGGTTATGGAATAGCCTAGAAAGATTCCTTCATCACTCTTGGGATCCATCTTCCTCCTTTGCTCTCTGTCAGCTAAGATATAGCACTTGCTACCAAAGACATGGAAGTGTTTGACAGTTGGTTTTCTTCCTTTCCATATCTCATACAGTGTGATTGAAGTACCTTTTCTCAGAGTCACCCTGTTGTGTACATAGCATGCAGTACTCATGGCCTCTGCCCAAAAATAGTAAGGTAGCTTCTTGGCATGTAGCATAACTCTTGCAGCCTCTTGCAAGGTTCTGTTCTTTCTCTCAACTACACCATTTTGTTGGGGTGTGATTGGTGAGGAGAACTCATGCCCAATTCCTTCATCAGCACAACACTCAGAGAATCTTGAATTTTCAAACTCTTTCCCATGATCACTTCTGATTCTAACAATGCCACTATCCTTCTCTCTTTGTAGTCTAAGGCATAGTTCTTTGAATGCATCAAAAGTGTCAGACTTCTCTCTGATGAAGCTAACCCAGGTGAACCTTGAGAAATCATCTACAACCACAAAGGCATATCTTTTACCACCAATACTCTCTACCTGCATTGGTCCCATCAAGTCCATATGTAGCAGTTCAAGAACTCTGGATGTCACCTGATGTTGTAACATTGGGTGTAACATCTGAACCTGCTTTCCAACTTGACATTCACCACATATATTGCCTTCAACAATCTTAAGCTTTGGTAGACCTCTAATAGCTTCCTTGGACACAATCTTCTTCATTCCCTTCAGATTCAAATGGCCAAGTCTTTGGTGCCAAAGCTTTACTTCTTCTTCCTGACTTATCAAACATGTAGTGGAGTGAGCTGTTTCATCAGGAATCCATAGATAGCAGTTGTCCCTTGACCTAGATCCTCTCATCAACAATTCTCCTTTGTTAGAAGTGATAAGACACTCATTCTTTGTGAAGTTGACCTTAAGACCTTGATCACATAGTTGGCTTATGCTGATAAGATTAGCCTTCAAACCTTTGACAAGTAGCACATCATCTAGGTCAGGTAAGCCTTTGCTGCAGAGTTTACCACTGCCCTTGATTTCACCTTTTGCTCCATCTCCAAAGGTTACAAAGCTTGTTGTATGAGGCTTGATATTAGTGAGAAATTTCTCAACACCAGTCATATGCCTAGAACAACCACTATCAAAATACCAATCATTGCTAGAAGATGCTCTAAGAGAAGTGTGAGCGATATGTGCAGTTTCAGAAACTTTAGGCTTCCACATCTTCTTAGGAGTGACCCTTGCTGTTTTGGCTTGCACCTGAGTCCTTTTCTTGGGATACCCATAGAGTTTGTAGCAGAAGGGCTTGATGTGACCATTCTTCCCACAGTAGTGGCATCTCCAAGCATTAAACTTCTCTTTGCCAGCAGGTCTCTGATGTGTAGTGTGATGTGTCCACATTCTGCCAGGGTCAGTTTTCTTCTGAGCAGGAACAAACTTAGTATTTGTCTTCTTGCTATGACGTTTGTTCTTAAATCCTACACCAGATGAGTCACCAGCATGCTTTCCTACTTTCAAAATTTCATCAAGCATGTTGGTTCCAGGACTGAGCATCTTTACAGACTTGGTCATATTTTTCAAGTTGGTTGACAGTAACTTGACTTCACTTTCAAGACTAGCAACTTGACTCTGTAGTTGACCCTTCTCTGTCTCCAGTTGACTGATGATTTCCTACTGCTCTTCATTGACCTTGTACAGTTCCTCACTCTTGATAAATAGCTTTTTATGGACTGAGGCTAGTTCATCAAAGGTGAGTTCTTCATCATCAGATTCGACATCAGTATTATCCACCCCAGTCATGGCACTAACATGATTAGCAGCAACATTCTCTGAGTCAGTGTCAGAGTCTTCGTCAGACCATGATACAGTTAGGCCTTTCTTCTGCTTCTTCAGATATGTGCCACATTCTGATCTTATATGACTAAAGCCTTCACATTCATGACATTGAACACCCTTGTTCTGAGCTGACTTATCATCAGTTTTAGTTTTTGTTGAAGTGTTACCTATTTTACTGTTGTCAGTCTGGATGTTCCTCACATTCCTCCTTGGTCTTCTGTCCACCCTCCTTTGAAGCTTGTTGAATTGTCTTCCCAACATGGCTAAGTCATTTGAGAGGTCATCATCTGATTCATCAGCTTCTTCCTCTTCACCAGCACAAGATACAAAAGCTATGCCTTTTCCTTTCTTCTCAGTTGGCTCACTAAAGTTCATCTCAAAAGTTTGAAGCGAGCTCACAAGTTCTTCAAGTTTCATACTTGGGATGTCTTGAGCTTCTTCAATAGCTGTGATTTTCATGTTAAATCTCTTGGGTAGAGACCTAAGCATCTTTCTCACAAGCTTTTCTTCAGACAATTTCTCACCTAGAGCCTCAAAGGAATTGTCCACCTCAAGCAAATTCATGTGAAAGTCATGAATTGATTCTTCTTCTTTCATTCTGAGGTTTTCAAACTTAGTGTTGAGAAGTTGGATTCTTGAGCTTTTTACCTTGGCATTGCCTTCATGAGTGGTTCTGAGTATCTCCCAGGCATTCTTTGCAACAGTACACTGCTTGATTAACCTGAACATGTTCTTGTCCACTCCATTGAATAAAGCATTCAAAGCTTTGGAGTTTCCAAGTGATGCAGTGTCTTCTGCAGCTGACCAATCTTCCTCTGGCTTGAGTACACCAGTGTCAACACCATTAGCATCCAAGATTTTGGGATGCTCCCAGCCTTTGAGCACAGCTTTCCAAGTTCTGCTGTCAAGTGACTTTAGGAAGGCAATCATCCTTGGCTTCCAGTAGTCATAGTTGGTTCCATCCAGGAGGGGTGGTTTGTTGACCGTTGTTCCATCCTTGTCCATGTTTCCAGAAAGTAACTTCCCTGGAGCTCACCCTCAAACAGGCAGGGTGCCTGCTCTGATGTCAATTGAAATTCTGGTGGCAAGTGTCAGATGTGTAGCACGATGTGTACACTTTAGGAATCGTACGATGTGTAGCCTAATGTGTCAACATCGTGAACAACTGAACTTGATGAACAAGTAAACAATATAAAGTGCAGAAAACAAAAGAACACGTGAGTTTGTTAACCCAGTTCGGCACTTATAACAAGCCCTATTCTGGAGGATACCAATCCAGGGATGAATCCACTATGGTAGTATCAATTCAAAGCTAAACTCCCCCGTTTACAACTTCTCACTTAATCACTACCCGTGCTAATTCTACCTAGGAACTCCTAGATATGAGAACCTCTGCTCACTCCCCCTCAACCTTACCCAATAAGGATTTAATAACAACCTCAGTTTGGAGACACACTCCTAGAAAACTATGCACTCGTACCTAAAGGCTTTGAGTGTTGCACACTCTAACTCCTTGCTTCAAAGCTTTGGAGAAAGAACACTAGAGATTACAACTCTATCAAACTCAGTCCTTACTTGTATCAAAATTATGATTCAAGTGAAGGCTCACAAATAACAATAAACAGACTAAGACCTAAGACTCGATATCTTCAACTCTTGGCTTCGTACTCCTTTATGTCTTCAGTCTTCCTTTATATAGAACAAGTTTCATGGGCTTGGATCTTCAATGTTGACAGCTGGCCTTTGTTAATTCTCCTTGAGATTTATTTGATCATAATCTTTTAATTGTTTGTTTCAAATCTTTTTGATCAAAGTCGGCCGATAAAATAAAACAGAACCATGAAAGATTATCTTGTTCCTTGGCGCGCAAGCTGGCACGATATACTTAAAAAACAAATCTTTTTCAAAAGATCGCGTTTAAATAAATAAAGGCGCGTCCAGTAGGGCGTCCAGATGTGAACCCTGATGTGCCACACATCATGCTCCACATCATGGAATCAGGCTTATTTTACCAAATGAAGCCAACACCCTAAAAGGTCTCAACAGGACCGCATAAATGAGTATGCACCAAATCAAGAATTTCTGGTCTTCTAGGTGAGTGAATATTAAAAGAAGCTTTATTCTTCTTTTCAACAAAACAGCCATCACATTTCTTCAAATGTGGATTTCTCATGTCAGACAACACACTTCGCTTGCTTAGCTCAACCATGTCATTCTCACTCATGTGACATAACCTCGTATGCCATAACTCAACTTTCTCAGCTGATTCAACAACATGCACATCTTTAATTATTTTTGCATGTGCAATGTAAGGAGTAGAACACTTTCTACCTCTAGCAACAACCATAGAACCCTTGGTCAATTTCCAAGTGTCCCGCGAGAACAAGTTGTTATAACCTTCATCACATAGTTTAGCCACGGAAAGTAAATTCAACCGAATGTCTGGAACATGTTTCACATCCTTGAGAGTTAACTTGCTACCGTTAGCCATCTCTAAATTAACATCTCCAAGGCCAATACACTTTAGCACACCTTCATGTGTTAGTTTCACATTGTAACACCCTAATCGATATACATCCTATAATTAACTTTAAACAACAATCATACATCAATCAAGGCGTTACATGTTATAATTCAAAAACAATGAACATGCATACATTCATTTTAATAGCAACGGAAGCATCGATATTCATAATCATTACTCAAGGTAATTAATAATCCAAACATAGAAGTCATAAAATCATATTACAACTTAGACTAGGTCCTTCAAACACAAGGCCTATCCACATAATTCAAAACACAATTCCAAATACTCAAGTTATAGAAAATAGTATAAATAGCAAGGTCATACAAAGTCACAAACAAACGAACTAAGATTCTAGTTCTAGCAAGGTTACAAGTATCAGAGTCAATCCTAGACCTCTAAGGTTCCTAGAATTTCCTACTCTTCATCCTTACCAAGCTAAGCTAGTCACACAAGCTAACTTCCAAGCCACGGGATCACTCCTCAAGTGAAGAATCTGGACCCAAACCATTCAAATACACAAAATTGAGAGTTAGTTATAATTCAAGTTCATAATAATAAGTATAGTATATACTCATATCATGTATAATAATAATAATCATATCATAATTGACGCATAATCGTCTCATGTCACAATACAATATTCATGGTAAAGGCAATAACATATTCATCATCAATTGATAAGATATTAGATTAAGATCGCATTATCTAATTATCCACAATCATAATGAAAGACATTGACACTTATCAATTAGCAAGTAGAATGCACATTTACTTCTAATGCAACTAATGCCATCAATTAGTATGTCTCAACCTAGACACATCTAAATGCATGTGGTACCCGCATCGAGTTTCGAATACATTAAGAATTCTCGCATCAAGTCAGTTTAAAGTCTTAGAGGACCATCGCTCGAGTCAGTTTTAAGTCATGGTGGACCATCGCATCGAGTTGACACATGCATGCATGAATGTACACATACCAAATAATGATGATAACCCTATACAACTACATATGAATAAAAGGACACTCCTCCTAATATTCCTTCTCAAATTCGTATCAAATCTCATCATCATATCATCACTAAGGTATACATTGAAGCAAAGCATAATACTACCTAATACATCACATAATCGTAAGTCATCATCATCAATCTCAATCAATTACACACATATGAACATAGCATCCTCATCTAAGCTCAAGATTCAATTAATCTAACCTTAAATCATGTTATAAGATCATAGCTCAATCATAGTCTAAACATAAACCTCTTTTAATCTTCAAAAATCACTGTTCATACTGATACAACTCGTCTAGACGAGCACATGGCGAGCTCAAGTCAGAGAACAGCTAAAACAACTCGCCTCCAACTCGCCTCGTCCTCGCCATGGCGAGCTCAACTCGCCAGCCAACTCGCTACCACTCGCCATGGCGAGCTCATGGTTTCTGGAAACTCCAAGAACTATGAATACTCGCCATAGCGAGTATTATGCTCGCCCTAGCGAGTTGCTGCAGAAGAGAAAACTCTGCTTTCGGGTTTTAGTTCAAATTCATCAAAAATCCCATTTTTCAACATACAAATCCCTAAAGCTATCAACTTTAAGCATATATATCATGTATAAGCCTAGAAGTACAAACTTTAACATCATCAAACATCATCTCATGCTAAAAGTAAGTATTTTCCTATATTTCACTAAAACTCATTTTCAAACATCAACAATAACAAATCATTCATAGAACACGAATTTGATCATGGGAATTCGAAATAGAAGCATATACCAACATGTTAACATCAAACAACAACACATTAAACTATAAACACATTCCCTTGATTCCCATTCCCAACGAAAAGAGATGAGAGGGTTTGGGTGTGGAGAGTAGACTACTCCCCCCCTCTTTGTTCATCTCACAAGAATTGATAACTACTCTCTAACCTTAATTGCAGCTTTAATCTTCAAGCTCTACACTTGAATCCCCTCTACTCTCTTCAAGCTTGGACTTCTCTCTCTCTACCTCCTTCTATGCAAATGGTGTGTTATGAGAGCTCTCACTCTCTATTCTAAGTTTCTATTCAAACCTAGATGGTTAATGACATAACTATCCCTCACTCATTTACTAAAATCCAACTATTACCTTAAATCACACTACTAATAAATCCTTCCTTCCTTATCCCCTACTCTTTCCTCTTTTAACCAAATACTAAATTAATTACTAACACTACTCTATATTATTCCAACAAGACTAATTAACATCTAATCAAATAAAATAACCTAATTAAATGAAAATAAATAAATACGGGTGTTACAACTCTACCCCTCTTAAAAGAATTTTCGTCCTCGAAAATTTACTCGAGAATAACTCCGGATAAGAATTACTCATCTTGCTTTCTAGCTCCCAAGTAGCATTTTCTCCCGCGGGTCCTCCCCAAATGACCTTAATGGATACTATCTCCTTGTTTCTCAACTTCTTCACTTCTCTACCTTCAATTCTCAAAGGTTTGGCTTCAACCGTCAAATTATCCCTTACTTGCACATCATCCGATGTGAGTACGTGTGATGGATCCGAAACATACTTCCTCAATTGCGATACATGGAACAGATCGTGAAGGTTCGACAACGACGGTGGCAAAGCAACTCTATACGCCACATTTCCTACCCTCTTAAAAATTTGATAAGGCCCAATAAACTTCGATGTTAACTTCTTAGATTTCAAAGCACGACCAATACCGGTAGTTGAGGTAACTCTCAAAAATACATGATCTCCCTCTTGAAATTCCACATCTTTCATTTTCTTATCATGATAGCTCTTTTGTCTACTTTGAGTCGCTTTCATCTTCTCTTGGATCATCTTAATCTTTTCCGTAGTTTATTGAACTATTTCCGGTCCTAACACGACACTTTCACCATCTTCATACCAACACAAAGGAGTACGGCATCTCCTTCCATACAGTGCCTCAAAAGGTGCCATTCCGATACTTGAATGAAAACTATTGTTGTATGTAAACTCTATCAAAGGTAGATAATTATCCCAACTCCCTCCATCTTCCAAAACACAAGCTCTCAACAAATCCTCCAAGGATTGAATAGTCCTCTCCGATTGTCCATCCGTTTGAGGATGATAAGCCGAACTCATTCTCAACTTAGTCCCCAAAGCTTCTTGCAAACTCTCCCAAAATCTCGAAGTGAACCTTGGATCTCTATCCGATACAATGCTAGATGGAATACCATGTAGTCTCACCACTTGCTCAACATAAATCTCGGCTAACTTAGGTATCAAAGTTCCCGTCTTAAATGCAATAAAGTGTGCCGACTTCGTCAACCTATCAACAATTATCCAAATCGAATCATTTCCTTTCTTAGTCTTGGGTAGTCCACTCACAAAATCCATTGCAATGCTATCCCATTTCCATTCGGGTACAAACATGGGTTGCAACAATCCCGATGGTCTTTGATGTTCAACCTTAGACTTTTGACAAACCAAACAAGCATAAACAAACTCCGCAACTTCCTTTTTCATACTTGGCCACCAAAATAACTTCTTAAGATCTTGATACATTTTTGTAGCTCCGGGATGAATGCTCAAACTACTTCTATGACCTTCCTCTAAAATCCTCTTTTTCAACTCGGGTATGTTAGGAACACAAACTCTTCCTTGAAATCTTTCTTATGACTCCATTCTCATCAACTTTAAAATCAATCTCTTTCCCTTCATTAATCAATGTAAGGCGATTCACCAAACTCAAATCTCCTTTTTTACCATTCTTCACTTCATCAAGAAAATCATTGGTAAGCTTCAACATTCCCAATTTCACACTATGCGGTGTCATCTCACAAACCAAACTAAGATCTCTAAACTCTTCAATCAAATCCAACTCTCTTGCCATAAGTAAAGACACATGCAATGACTTCCTACTCAAGGCATCCGCAACAACATTGGCTTTTCCAGGATGGTAACTCAACTCAAAATCATAGTCTTTCAAAAATTCCAACCAACGTCTCTGCCTCATATTCAGTTCCTTATGATCAAACAAATACTTTAAACTCTTGTGATCACTAAAGACTTCAAATCTAGAACCAAATAAGTAATGCCTCCAAATCTTCAAGGTAAACACAACAGCCGCCAACTCAAGATCATGCGTTGGATAGTTCTTCTTATGCACTTTCAATTGCCTAGAAGCATAAGCAACCACTTGTCCGTTTTGCATAAGAACACCACCTAATCCCATCAAAGATGCATCACAATACAAAGAAAAAGGCTCATTCGGTGTCGGTAAAATCAAAACTGGTGCCGACGTCAACCTCTTCTTCAATTCTTGGAAACTTCTTTCACAATGATCATCCCAAACAAAAGCTTGATCCTTTCTAGACAATCGGGTTAACGGTAACGCTAACTTCGAAAAACATTCAATGAACTTCCGATAGTAACCGGCTAAACCAAGAAAACTTCTTATCTCAAACATAGATTCTGGAGTTCCCCACTTCAATACCGCATCCACTTTAGAAGGATCTACCGCAATACCTCCGCTAGATATCACATGACCTAGAAAACTCACTTCATTCAACCAAAACTCACACTTGGAAAACTTTGCATAAAGCTTCTTCTCTTGCAAGGTTCTCAACACAATCCTCAAATGATCCGCATGTTCCTCTTCGGTCTTGGAATACACTAGGATGTCGTCAATGAAAACTACCACGAATTTATCCAAATAGGAATGGAAAATCCGGTTCATGTACTCCATAAATACTCCAGGTGCATTGGTTACACCAAAAGGCATAACCGAATACTCATAATGACCATATCTTGTTCTAAAAGCAGTCTTCGGAATATCCTCTGCCTTAACTCGAATCTGATGATATCCTGACCTCAAATCAATCTTACTAAACACACAAGCACCCACCAACTGATCCATCAAGTCATCTATCCTCGGAAACGGATACTTGTTCTTGATTGTAACTTGATTCAAACGACGGTAGTCTATACACAACCTCATACTTCCGTCCTTCTTCTTTACCAAAAGTACAGGTGCTCCCCAAGGTGAAACACTCGGCCGGATAAACTTCTTCTCAAGCAGTTCTTCTAGTTGCTCCTTCAACTTACTTAACTCAGATGCTGACATCCGATACGGTGCCATAGATATTGGACTTGTACCAGGTACCAAGTCAATAGTAAACTCCACTTCTCTTTCTGGGGGTACATCAGACACATCCTCCTGAAACACGTCGGGAAATTCTTGCACAACATGAAGTCCCTCAATTCCAACTTCATTCTCAAGCTTCAAAGATGCAAACATGACAAACAACTCACCATGATCTCTTAACGACTCCCTTACTTCCTTCCCACTCATCAAGTTCGAATCTTCTTCTAACTTCGGAAATATCACCGTCTTCTCACAACAGTTAATGTGAACTCGATTAACAATTAACCAGTTCATACTAAAAATCACATCTATACCACTAAGTGGAATACATACAAGGTCCATACCAAAAGATCTACAAAAAATAGACACAGGGCAATTAAGACAAACAAGTTGAGTAGTCACAGAACCACTAGCAGGAGTTTCTATTTCCATACAACCAATCATTTCAGACACAGGAATATTAAGACGCTTCGTGCACTCAAAAGATATAAAAGAATGTGTTGCTCTCGTATCGACAATCGCAATTAAAGGGGTGTTATGGATGAAACACGTACCTCTAATAAGATTGTCTCCTTGATCCGCTTCATTCCCGCTTAAAGCAAACACTTTACTCATCACCTTCTTCGGCTTCTTGCATTCGGAACTCTTGTGACCCTCTTCCTTACAATTAAAGCAAACCATCTTCCCTTTGCAAGCATCAATCTTGTGAACAGAATCTCCGCACCTAAAGCATCTATATCCCTTTGGGCAATCATAGGAATAATGACCCAATTTACCACACTTGTAGCACTTGACATTAGTAACATTCTTCTTTCCTCCACTAAATTCAATCTTGCCCTTGTTCATCTTGTCATAAGGTTTTCCACGATCTTGGTTCTTCCCTTTCCTATCACTCATATCCTTGTAGTTGCTCGACTTTGTTTTCCCATCAAAGTCACATATGTTGCTCTTATTCACCAAGTTGGCAAAGTTCCTAATCTCCAAGATACCAACCAATTGCTTGAGATCGGGACGCAATCCACTTTCAAATTTCACACATTTGTCCGCTTCCGCCTCCACGGTATTGTAGTGTGGACAAAAACGGCACAAATCTTCAAACTTGGTTGCATACTCCGCAACGGTTAAGTTTCCTTGCTTGAGTTCCATGAATTCCACCACTTTTCGGTTCCTCATGTCCGTTGGAAAGTACTTAGTCAAAAACTCTCTTGAAAATGTCCAAGTAATGATAGCTCCACCTTGACCCAATCTTTGGCTCACATTCTTCCACCAATAACCGGCGTCTTCATGCAACATGTAGCTCCCTAGAGTCACCTTTTGTGCCTCCGAACATCTCATAGCACCAAAAATCATTTCCACACTTTCCAACCACCTTTGGGCTCCCTCGGGATCATGCCCTCCCTTGAATGATTGAGGGTTGTTCCTAAGGAATCTCTCCAACCTCAATTCATCTTCATTTCCCATGCGATTCTCATGTGTAACTCTCTCGGCTGCTCTTGCTGCCGCATCTTGTGTCAAGGCATTAGCCATCAAGGCTATTGCATCCGCCATTGCTCTTTGCGCCATCACCTAAACAATCAACCAAAAACCCAACCTCACATTAAACTTATGGATGCTAAAAAGTGTTCTACTACACTTACGCACCTAAGGGTATACTAACCTAATTGATCCACATGGACCGACCTTGCTCTGATACCAAATTGTAACACCCTAATCGATATACATCCTATAATTAACTTTAAACAACAATCATACATCAATCAAGGCGTTACATGTTATTATTCAAAAACAATGAACATGCATACATTCATTTTAATAGCAACGGAAGCATCCATATTCATAATCATTACTCAAGGTAATTAATAATCCAAACATAGAAGTCATAAAATCATATTACAACTTAGACTAAGTCTTTCAAACACAAGGCCTATCCACATAATTCAAAACACAATTCCAAATACTCAAGTTATAGAAAATAGTATAAATAGCAAGGTCATACAAAGTCGCAAACAAACGAACTAAGATACTAGTTCTAGCAAGGTTACAAGTATCAAAGCAAATCCTAGACCTCTAAGGTTCCTAGAATTTCCTACTCTTCATCCTTACCAAGCTAAGCTAGTCACACAAGCTAACTTCCAAGCCACGGGATCACTCCTCAAGTGAAGAATCTGGACCCAAAACATTCAAATACACAAAATTGAGAGTTAGTTATAATTCAAGTTCATAATAATAAGTATAGCATATACTCATATCATGTATAATAATAATCATATCATAATTGACGCATAATCGTCTCATGTCACAATACAATATTCATGGTAAAGGCAATAACATATTCATCATCAATTAATAAGATATTAGATTAAGATCGCATTATCTAATTATCCACAATCATAATGAAAGACATTGACACTTATCAATTAGCAAGTAGAATGCACATTTACTTCTAATGCAACTAATGCCATCAATTAGTATGTCTCAACCTAGACACATCTAAATGCATGTGGTACCCGCATCGAGTTTCGAATACATTAAGAATTCTCGCATCAAGTCAGTTTAAAGTCTTAGAGGACCATCGCTCGAGTCAGTTTTAAGTCATGGTGGACCATCGCATCGAGTTGACACATGCATGCATGAATGTACACATACCAAATAATGATGATAACCCTATACAACTACATATGAATAAAAGGACACTCCTCCTAATATTCCTTCTCAAATTCGCATCAAATCTCATCATCATATCATCACTAAGGTATACATTCAAGCAAAACATAATACTACCTAATACATCACATAATCATAAGTCATCATCATCAATCTCAATCAATTACACACATATGAACATAACATCCTCATCTAAGCTCAAGATTCAATTAATCTAACCTTAAATCATGTTATAAGATCATAGCTCAATCATAGTCTAAACATAAACCTCTTTTAATCTTCAAAAATCACTGTTCATACTAATACAACTCGTCTAGACGAGCACATGGCGAGCTCAAGGCGAGCTCAAGTCAGAGAGCAGCTAAAACAACTCGCCTCCAACTCGCCTCGTCCTCGCCATGGCGAGTGTTGAGACCTTTTAGGATGTTGGCTTCATTTGGTAAAATAAGTCTGATTCCATGATGTGGAGCATGATATGTGGCACATCAGGGTTCACATCTGGACGCCCTACTGGACGCGCCTTTATTTATTTAAACGCGATCTTTTGAAAAAGATTTGTTTTTCAAGTATATCGTGCCAGCTTGCGCGCCAAGGAACAAGATAATCTTTCATGGTTCTGTTTTATTTTATCGGCCGACTTTGATCAAAAAGATTTGAAACAAACAATTAAAAGATTATGATCAAATAAATCTCAAGGAGAATTAACAAAGGCCAGCTGTCAACATTGAAGATCCAAGCCCATGAAACTTGTTCTATATAAAGGAAGACTGAAGACATAAAGGAGTACGAAGCCAAGAGTTGAAGATATCGAGTCTTAGGTCTTAGTCTGTTTATTGTTATTTGTGAGCCTTCACTTGAATCATAATTTTGATACAAGTAAGGACTGAGTTTGATAGAGTTGTAATCTCTAGTGTTCTTTCTCCAAAGCTTTGAAGCAAGGAGTTAGAGTGTGCAACACTCAAAGCCTTTAGGCACGAGTGCATAGTTTTCTAGGAGTGTGTCTCCAAACTGAGTTTGTTATTAAATCCTTACTGGGTAAGGTTGAGGGGCAGTGAGCAGAGGTTCTCATATCTAGGAGTTCCTAGGTAGAATTAGCACGGGTAGTGATTAAGTGAGAAGTTGTAAACGGGGGAGTTTAGCTTTGAATTGATACTACCATAGTGGATTCATCCCTGGATTGGTATCCTCCAGAATAGGGCTTGTTATAAGTGCCGAACTGGGTTAACAAACTCACGTGTTCTTTTGTTTTCTGCACTTTATATTGTTTACTTGTTCATCAAGTTCAGTTGTTCACGATGTTGACACATTAGGCTACACATCGTACGATTCCTAAAGTGTACACATCGTGCTACACATCTGACACTTGCCACCAGAATTTCAATTGGCATCAGAGCAGGCACCCTGTGTAACACCCCGTTTTTCAAAGACCAAAAAGGGGCATTATTTTTTTATTTTTATTTTTAAACAAAACAGAGCGTGCATAAATTTTCATGATGAGCCGACATTAATCATACCACAGGGCTAATTAAACATTAGTGCTTCAGAGAAGCAAGTGTAACACCTGAATATTTACAACCCTAAAGACAAAGGGTCTAACAACCACAAAAGTAAATATTCAGAATACAGTCATCCAAAAGAGTCAGATCCTATGCCTAATCCAAAAAGAGCACGGTGTACAAACCACGCCGGCGAACAGCCTAACTTAAGATGTACCACTCCTCGATCACTGGAATCCCACGAACTCACCGTCGTCTTCACGACCCACGGTCTCGGACAGGAATCCATCGTCTAGGTGGGGGTAACCCGTTCATGTATTATGGCAAGGGTCACCACACATATACATATATATAATACACACCAAATATACACATACCAAATACGGAAAGCAAATAAACATTTAGCATTTCCTCCTCAACAGGCATTATAATTCAAATGCACACAAAGCCTATCAATGCAGACTCTAAATGATTGTGATCACCCTACCCGGGTCTTTTTCACATGCATGAATTCCGGAATTTTACCTCTCCGCAGAGAGTCGTAGGTCCAACCCCTACTAATATCAATACAATCCCGAAGGATTAGAGTGGATCCATTCCCGATAATCACACTCCGTGGTCCATTCCCGATAACCACATATTGGACTCAATAAATCCCGAAGGATTAAGGTGGATCCATTCCCGATAATCACACCCCGTGGTCCGTTCCCGATAACCACTTACAATGAATGCATGAGCATACGATTCCCCATATATGCTAATGCAACAAATACATACCTCTCAAGCGTATGTAAACCAATCATAATATGTACATATATTTTCAAAATCATATGCACGCCAATCACATATTCATACATATATTCTCAAACATATGTAAACCACACATGCGATACAAAACACCTTCTCATCACGAGAATACATAATATAATCATGCCAAGTATTCACACAATCCAGAACCAAGCATACACATATATCATACACATATATGACGGAAAAATAAAGGTGCCCTTACCTCGGCAAGCTTCCACAACTATTTCTCGCTCAACTCTACAAATCGCGCTTCCTAAAATTTAAGCAGCGTAATGTCAATAAAATACTCCCACTGTATTCTATCGAAACGAAACTAAAACTCAAAAATCTAGAGGGGTCTAAGGTACTTTCTAACACTCTCGGATAGTGATTTCGAGACCTCCCTATATTGATAAAAAAATCATGAAGTTTAATGCACTATTTTTCGCCATACGAAAATATTTTCGTTTCAAAACAATTTATGAAACACTTTGATTCCTAACTCCAAGGCAATCAATTACACATAATAAAACCATTTGAAAACAACCCATGAGCTCTTCAAAAAATTTCACAAAAATAAAAGTTTACTTGCATCACAAGTTACAAGTTTCATTTTCCAACAAAACCATATTCAATCATTTCTTTGAAACCATGATTGTGCCCTCCCAATTAGAACTTAAAATAAAATTGAAAACCCTTGATCATACACCACCAAAAGCCACGGCCAAACAAGGAAACAAGGCCAACTCCCAAAAATTTTCATTACAAAACCCTAGTAATAATCTACTAGTTCCCAAACCCATTGATTTGGACAAACAAAATATTTTCATAACACAATCCACAATCAAAATAGTTTTCACAATTTCTCAAGAACACCAAAAATATAAATTTTCTTGTTTCACAAAACAAATTCATTATTCTAACATCCATTTTGCCATTAAGGTCATATCTAACTTAAAAATTAAGATCACAACGCAACCACTCATGATTATGATCAATTTAAAATCTCCTCATCAAACCCTAACTCAAGATTTTGTTAGAACTTAAATTACTATGAAAATCAACACCTACTTAACTTAAATTCACTAGTTAAACTCTCTTTACAACTTCTATGCAAACAAGATTAATTACAAGCATAATCTAAAGATTTTCTTCTCACGAACATGAAAATCATAAACTTACTCTAGAAGAAAATCAACTAACAACAAGAAGATTAGGCTAGTTACCTTAAGGAAGATGATAATCTTAGCAAATCTATGATCCAAAGAGCAAAAATCCAAGCTTGTAGAAGGAAATAAAATTTGAATGAGGAAGGTGGTGAAGAAATGGGGTTTTGCCGTGAGAGAGGAGGAAGGGAGTATATATCACATTTTGATTTTTGATTCTATGTGACATAGCATCCTAACTAAGGTGATCTTGATTAATAATAGCCTTTTGATCAAATAGGATAAAGGTTCCTAGACTAATCCTAGCCATTCATCTCAATCTTGGTCACCAAGCAACACAAAATAAATATCTAGATATTTCCTACTAACGTCAACTCATCTCGCTCAGCTCTCACGCGCCGCGACGAGCTAAACTTGCAAAAATAGGAAATCCGCGGAATAAAAGTCCGTCGTAAACCGTTTCCAAATATTATCGCTAAATCTTTTTCCTCGACTGTGATTTTCTTCCTCACTCTCTAAAAATATTATGAGGTCGTATTCTAACTCATGCCGATATATAAAGTCTCCACTTAAATTTCGACAGAAAACAGCAACCGTAAATTTTCCAACAGCGGGTACAGTTTTCTACTCGTTTTTCCAATAAACGGAGAAAGTCGAATTTCAAAATTCTGAAAACACAGAAACGTTCTCGTACATAAATAAAGACTAAGGAACAAAAGTTTGTGCATTTCCAGCACACGAGCACAAGACAGACTCCAACTCAGCAAAAATGTTGTTATTACGACGATACTCACGAAAACACTTAACAAACACCCTAAAATGCTTAGCCGTTACTTATATTCCTCACACAAAAGGTACCGTGGAATTACGGGTCTTACATTACTACCCTCCAAAAAGAAGTTTCGTCCTCGAAACTAAAGGTATGAGCAACAACTCATCTAGTTATTACTATCACCAACACAACAAAATCTCGTAGGAATCGGTGTAGCCACACAGATGCTATCACTACCACACTGGCACGACCGTGCACAAATCGCAACCCTCTACAGTCGCAATTGTTCAAAACTCTAGACACATAGCTAGACATCACACAACGAGTTCACCTTTCAGAATTACCCTTACTACAAAGGTTCACAAACTCTAGTTCTCAAAGATCCTAGGTCAACAAATTTCCAAGGTCACCTTTTTTGCTTCCGCGACATAGCCCTTTCCAATAAGTTTACACGAAGTGATGACTTGCTACCCACCAAAATGAAACACCAAAAAGTTTCTACACACTACCAAAGCTAGCAAAACGAGTCGATTCCAGTCAACATAATTTCGTCTATTATTAACAAGAGATTAAGGGTGATCAGTTCCTTAATTTGTCAATAGATAGTCGACAATCATGATGGTGGCTTAGACCATCTTTACCTAACTTTAATAATGTTTCCTTCCACTCGTACTCAAGATCATCCGAGGCACAAGGGTCCACTAATTCCTTCGAGGTTTTCTACACATTTCCTCAATTCCTACTACCTCGATCTCCCCAATGAGACCCAATACTCAAAACACAACACTTAAAACCTCATGCTTCCACTCTCGAAACATCTGTTAAGTATCGCCCAACAGTAATACAGTGCTACCACGGCAAGTACCACCCAAACCATTACACTCAGAAAGAAGTTGCCATCTCATTAAAAGAACTTCACAACTTCACTAACATCCATAAGTCCTTAATTTAATAAATACACCTAATTGTATGTTCACATTCGGATCTCGTTCCAATCATGATTTTAATAATACCACCCCAACATCCGGTTGGTGATCCAAACTCCTCATTTTTCTTGGCACTCGCCAAACTATAACATCTACTTCTTTTGGACTCCCTTTATTCAAATCTCACCTTCCAAAAAAATCAATTTCTTATGCATCCACATATTTTCGAAATTAATACTTAGCTTATCCTTGTCTGCCTTAAGCATAAAACATTTCTCCTCGTCGACTGCCATCGTCGGCTTAAACCATTCTACATCTTATTCTCATTCTATTTCTAAACTCTCTTGAGTTTCTTCTCTCTTACCATTAAATTCTCTTTTACTCAAAAGAGCTTGTCACCCTGACCATTCTTATTTGTTCCAACATCTTATCCTTATAGTAAATTCCTACATCCAATCATATCTTGAGATATTTCTCAGCGCAACCGTCGTTCAACCGCTTCTACTGTCAACGACCGAAATCATTCGTTTTCTCAATGCGCATTTTCCTCTACGTTACGCCTATCCTCATTGTAACAACTACAATGAATCAATTTCTATTAGTTCCCACCAAACTTTGTCATTAGATAATTGCTTACCCTTTTTTTTTTTTTTTTTTTTTTTTTTTTTTTTTTTTTTTTACTTCCACATACAACACACACACACCTCCATGACATCTATTCAGGTGGTGCTTTCGAATCCTTAATATACACGCACAATCATAATTTTCCAAATTATGTGTGAATCCTTTCGCCAATCCTTAATTGACATAAGCCACATTCTCATGTGCTTCTCTCTTACTTATTCATAACATGTCTTCCCAACGACTAACTTCCTTTGCGACTAACTCATTTATCTACTAATTTGCAACTTTCAAGTTCAACAACTGTATAGAGTTGGTTCCCAAACCACCATGACCCATAACTTGTTGATTCCAAACAACATCTTTAATTCGCCGCACATAATCCAATAATTCTCATTCCACATCAACTTGTGTCCAATCAAGCATACTCTTCTCCATTCAACAAATCCCAAATCTTCATAACTATCTAAAGTTATAGTATTCTCCAATACCAATAAACAACTTCACACATACGTTCTCGCTACCCATCCTGACACATCCATTCACTAACTGGATTCTTATTCATCTCTAACTTTCACCAAGGTGTCAACTAATGTACGCCTTGAAATCAAACGCTCCAATTAATAATCAATCAAGTTCTTATTGTGTATCTCTCTATGCATAACTATATCTAATCTTATCTTCGTCACGTCACTATAATTCACTTCCAAATCAACACATCTTACTCATCTATCAAGCCATTGAACACCCATCTCAAATCTCACTGCTTGACTTTTCAAGAACAACTACCTAAGCACAATACTTATAATTTCATCCTTAGTACGTTTGTTATCCAAATCAAACTCTTAAATCTAATTCTCAAGAACTTAAAATATTTACCACACCATCTAAATTCCTCCATTACATCTTAATATACAACAAATGTCCTTACAGATCAACTCCCATCATCTGAGTACTCCTACTAGCGAACTCTTGCCTAATCACAACTTGATATTTCTAGAAAATTTCCAAACATTGTCGTCCATGACGTGAATTTCTTAACGTTTGATTACATCAACTCCTATGATTCCATAATTTCAAGGTACTACTTGGTCCTTCACCCTCTTGGTCGATCAAAATCATTAACTTAAATGCACATCTGCACAGGATCTCTACTCAATCTTGACTAATCTCTTCAAACTACTCAATAATTTTTATTTTTTTTTACTAATCCCTAAGAATTACTCAATATGTTCACTTCCTCTTAAGGTTTTCCTGCCGATAACTAACAATTCTAGCTTACACTACTACAATTCTCTAGGTATTTCCATACTACACACATCTAGTATCACCTATCTGTGATATGTAACTTGTTTTCCACGGTTGAACTCCTCGTTCTTACCTAAACATCTCTCCAAAATCATAATTATCCAACCAATGATTACCTATAGTTTTGTCCCACATCGACATCTATACTTACTATCTCCTTAACTACGTATAGATTGTCACTTATCCATGTGATATTTGGTCTCTTACCCTTAATCATCACGAGATTCATCCATAATAATCTCATTTTCGAATCTAGTTTATCTCATACTCTTAACTTAAACCCTTAAAGTACCCATCGTTCGTGCAACCGTCTTCTAACACCACTAAGTTCACTGACTCTTGACGTGCAACACACTTTAATTGCAATACGAATCACCCAAATGATTATCCAATCATCGTAATTAAATCCAACTGACATCTCTGCCTGGTCCACAATTCCACAGTGGCTGCATCCTCTTGACAAACGAATGACTTCATCGAGTCTTGCCCTAACTCATCAGACGGATATCAAATATCTTCTCCAAAAGGTCATCTCAATCCGATCCTTACTCGCAATCCTTTATCAATTGACGTTCACTCGTCCATACTCAACACCTCCCGGTGACAACGACCAATGCTACTTCCGATCCATCACCTCTCCAAGAATCCCTTGTGGTTCTTATTCGCCTCAAGTTCATCCTCCTCGGACCACTCTGTCTAAGGAATTCAAAGACACTGGTCGACTAAATTCGACAATTGCTCGGGGGTTCCAACTGTGTAGGGAACATCGTTTCAACTAAGACACAATCAATTACCTAAGCATCCACCATGCTAGACTCACCGAACGAACACATGACCCACAACACAACCAAAACCGATCGCTAGAACTAACATAACTCTAGCTATATTCTGACTGACTTTGGACGGACAACTCTACTACACACTTTCCCTTTGATGATCTAAAGCCGGGCTCTGATACCACAATGTAACACCCCGTTTTTCAAAGACCAAAAAGGGGCATTATTTTTTTATTTTTATTTTTAAACAAAACAGAGCGTGCATAAATTTTCATGATGAGCCGACATTAATCATACCACAGGGCTAATTAAACATTAGTGCTTCAGAGAAGCAAGTGTAACACCTGAATATTTACAACCCTAAAGACAAAGGGTCTAACAACCACAAAAGTAAATATTCAGAATACAGTCATCCAAAAGAGTCAGATCCTATGCCTAATCCAAAAAGAGCACGGTGTACAAACCACGCCGGCGAACAGCCTAACTTAAGATGTACCACTCCTCGATCACTGGAATCCCACGAACTCACCGTCGTCTTCACGACCCACGGTCTCGGACAGGAATCCATCGTCTAGGTGGGGGTAACCCGTTCATGTATTATGGCAAGGGTCACCACACATATACATATATATAATACACACCAAATATACACATACCAAATACGGAAAGCAAATAAACATTTAGCATTTCCTCCTCAACAGGCATTATAATTCAAATGCACACAAAGCCTATCAATGCAGACTCTAAATGATTGTGATCACCCTACCCGGGTCTTTTTCACATGCATGAATTCCGGAATTTTACCTCTCCGCAGAGAGTCGTAGGTCCAACCCCTACTAATATCAATACAATCCCGAAGGATTAGAGTGGATCCATTCCCGATAATCACACTCCGTGGTCCATTCCCGATAACCACATATTGGACTCAATAAATCCCGAAGGATTAAGGTGGATCCATTCCCGATAATCACACCCCGTGGTCCGTTCCCGATAACCACTTACAATGAATGCATGAGCATACGATTCCCCATATATGCTAATGCAACAAATACATACCTCTCAAGCGTATGTAAACCAATCATAATATGTACATATATTTTCAAAATCATATGCACGCCAATCACATATTCATACATATATTCTCAAACATATGTAAACCACACATGCGATACAAAACACCTTCTCATCACGAGAATACATAATATAATCATGCCAAGTATTCACACAATCCAGAACCAAGCATACACATATATCATACACATATATGACGGAAAAATAAAGGTGCCCTTACCTCGGCAAGCTTCCACAACTATTTCTCGCTCAACTCTACAAATCGCGCTTCCTAAAATTTAAGCAGCGTAATGTCAATAAAATACTCCCACTGTATTCTATCGAAACGAAACTAAAACTCAAAAATCTAGAGGGGTCTAAGGTACTTTCTAACACTCTCGGATAGTGATTTCGAGACCTCCCTATATTGATAAAAAAATCATGAAGTTTAATGCACTATTTTTCGCCATACGAAAATATTTTCGTTTCAAAACAATTTATGAAACACTTTGATTCCTAACTCCAAGGCAATCAATTACACATAATAAAACCATTTGAAAACAACCCATGAGCTCTTCAAAAAATTTCACAAAAATAAAAGTTTACTTGCATCACAAGTTACAAGTTTCATTTTCCAACAAAACCATATTCAATCATTTCTTTGAAACCATGATTGTGCCCTCCCAATTAGAACTTAAAATAAAATTGAAAACCCTTGATCATACACCACCAAAAGCCACGGCCAAACAAGGAA
The DNA here is from genome assembly GCA_954870985.1 of Trifolium fragiferum. Taxonomy (NCBI): domain Eukaryota; kingdom Viridiplantae; phylum Streptophyta; class Magnoliopsida; order Fabales; family Fabaceae; genus Trifolium; species Trifolium fragiferum. Next base: position 10,574,584 of record OX940794.1, read on the forward strand.
ACAAGGCCAACTCCCAAAAATTTTCATTACAAAACCCTAGTAATAATCTACTAGTTCCCAAACCCATTGATTTGGACAAACAAAATATTTTCATAACACAATCCACAATCAAAATAGTTTTCACAATTTCTCAAGAACACCAAAAATATAAATTTTCTTGTTTCACAAAACAAATTCATTATTCTAACATCCATTTTGCCATTAAGGTCATATCTAACTTAAAAATTAAGATCACAACGCAACCACTCATGATTATGATCAATTTAAAATCTCCTCATCAAACCCTAACTCAAGATTTTGTTAGAACTTAAATTACTATGAAAATCAACACCTACTTAACTTAAATTCACTAGTTAAACTCTCTTTACAACTTCTATGCAAACAAGATTAATTACAAGCATAATCTAAAGATTTTCTTCTCACGAACATGAAAATCATAAACTTACTCTAGAAGAAAATCAACTAACAACAAGAAGATTAGGCTAGTTACCTTAAGGAAGATGATAATCTTAGCAAATCTATGATCCAAAGAGCAAAAATCCAAGCTTGTAGAAGGAAATAAAATTTGAATGAGGAAGGTGGTGAAGAAATGGGGTTTTGCCGTGAGAGAGGAGGAAGGGAGTATATATCACATTTTGATTTTTGATTCTATGTGACATAGCATCCTAACTAAGGTGATCTTGATTAATAATAGCCTTTTGATCAAATAGGATAAAGGTTCCTAGACTAATCCTAGCCATTCATCTCAATCTTGGTCACCAAGCAACACAAAATAAATATCTAGATATTTCCTACTAACGTCAACTCATCTCGCTCAGCTCTCACGCGCCGCGACGAGCTAAACTTGCAAAAATAGGAAATCCGCGGAATAAAAGTCCGTCGTAAACCGTTTCCAAATATTATCGCTAAATCTTTTTCCTCGACTGTGATTTTCTTCCTCACTCTCTAAAAATATTATGAGGTCGTATTCTAACTCATGCCGATATATAAAGTCTCCACTTAAATTTCGACAGAAAACAGCAACCGTAAATTTTCCAACAGCGGGTACAGTTTTCTACTCGTTTTTCCAATAAACGGAGAAAGTCGAATTTCAAAATTCTGAAAACACAGAAACGTTCTCGTACATAAATAAAGACTAAGGAACAAAAGTTTGTGCATTTCCAGCACACGAGCACAAGACAGACTCCAACTCAGCAAAAATGTTGTTATTACGACGATACTCACGAAAACACTTAACAAACACCCTAAAATGCTTAGCCGTTACTTATATTCCTCACACAAAAGGTACCGTGGAATTACGGGTCTTACACCCTGCCTGTTTGAGGGTGAGCTCCAGGGAAGTTACTTTCTGGAAACATGGACAAGGATGGAACAACGGTCAACAAACCACCCCTCCTGGATGGAACCAACTATGACTACTGGAAGCCAAGGATGATTGCCTTCCTAAACTCACTTGACAGCAGAACTTGGAAAGCTGTGCTCAAAGGCTGGGAGCATCCCAAAATCTTGGATGCTAATGGTGTTGACACTGGTGTACTCAAGCCAGAGGAAGATTGGTCAGCTGCAGAAGACACTGCATCACTTGGAAACTCCAAAGCTTTGAATGCTTTATTCAATGGAGTGGACAAGAACATGTTCAGATTAAGCAAGCAGTGTACTGTTGCAAAGAATGCCTGGGAGATACTCAGAACCACTCATGAAGGCAATGCCAAGGTAAAAAGCTCAAGAATCCAACTTCTCAACACTAAGTTTGAAAACCTCAGAATGAAAGAAGAAGAATCAATTCATGACTTTCACATGAATTTGCTTGAGGTGGACAATTCCTTTGAGGCTCTAGGTGAGAAATTGTCTGAAGAAAAGCTTGTGAGAAAGATGCTTAGGTCTCTACCCAAGAGATTTAACATGAAAATCACAGCTATTGAAGAAGCTCAAGACATCCCAAGTATGAAACTTGAAGAACTTATGAGCTCGCTTCAAACTTTTGAGATGAACTTTAGTGAGCCAACTGAGAAGAAAGGAAAAGGCATAGCTTTTGTATCTTGTGCTGGTGAAGAGGAAGAAGCTGATGAATCAGATGATGACCTCTCAAATGACTTAGCCATGTTGGGAAGACAATTCAACAAGCTTCAAAGGAGGGGGGACAGAAGACCAAGGAGGAATGTGAGGAACATCCAGACTGACAACAGTAAAATAGGTAACACTTCAACAAAAACTAAAACTGATGATAAGTCAGCTCAGAACAAGGGTGTTCAATGTCATGAATGTGAAGGCTTTGGTCATATAAGATCAGAATGTGGCACATATCTGAAGAAGCAGAAGAAAGGCCTAACTGTATCATGGTCTGACGAAGACTCTGACACTGACTCAGAGAATGTTGCTGCTAATCATGTTAGTGCCATGACTGGGGTGGATAATACCGATGTCGAATCTGATGATGAAGAACTCACCTTTGATGAACTAGCCTCAGTCCATAAAAAGCTATTTATCAAGAGTGAGGAACTGTACAAGGTCAATGAAGAGCAGAAGGAAATCATCAGTCAACTGGAGACAGAGAAGGGTCAACTATAGAGTCAAGTTGCTAGTCTTGAAAGTGAAGTCAAGTTACTGTCAACCAACTTGAAAAATATGACCAAGTCTGTAAAGATGCTCAGTCCTGGAACCAACATGCTTGATGAAATTTTGAAAGTAGGAAAGCATGCTGGTGACTCATCTGGTGTAGAATTTAAGAACAAACGTCACAGCAAGAAGACAAATACTAAGTTTGTTCCTGCTCAGAAGAAAACTGACCCTGACAGAATGTGGACACATCACACTACACATCAGAGACCTGCTGGCAAAGAGAAGTTTAATGCTTGGAGATGCCACTACTGTGGGAAGAATGGTCACATCAAGCCCTTCTGCTACAAACTCTATGGGTATCCCAAGAAAAGGACTCAGGTGCAAGCCAAAACAGCAAGGGTCACTCCTAAGAAGATGTGGAAGCCTAAAGTTTCTGAAACTGCACATATCGCTCACACTTCTCTTAGAGCATCTTCTAGTAATGATTGGTATTTTGATAGTGGTTGTTCTAGGCATATGACTGGTGTTGAGAAATTTCTCACTAATATCAAGCCTCATACAACATGTTGAGACCTTTTAGGGTGTTGGCTTCATTTGGTAAAATAAGCCTGATTCCATGATGTGGAGCATGATGTGTGGCACATCAGGGTTCACATCTGGACGCCCTACTGGACGCGCTTTCATTTATTTAAACGCGATCTTTTGAAAAAGATTTGTTTTTCAAATTAAATCGTGCCAGCTTTCGCGCCAAGGAACAAGATAATCTTTCATGGTTCTGTTTTATTTTATTGGCCGACTTTGATCAAAAAGATTTGAAACAAACAATTAAAAGATTATGATCAAATAAATCTCAAGGCAAAATTTATCAAGGCCAACTCGTCAAAGCCCATGAAGCTTGTTCTATATAAAGGAAGACTGAAGACCAATTATTCATCAACTGAAATCAAGAAACTAAGTCTACAAATTGAGTCTTAGGGTTTTAGTTCTTTAGTTGTTCTTTGTTCTTTGTGAGCCTTCACTTGGATCATAGTTTTGATGCAAGTAAGGACTGTGTTTATAGAGTTGTAATCTCTAGTTGTCTTTCTCCAAAGCTTTGAAGCAAGGAGTTAGATTGTGCAACACTCTAAGCCTTTAGGTACGAGTGCTTCGCTTGTCTAGGAGTGTGTCTCCAACTGAGTTTGTTATTAAATCCTTACTGGGTAAGGTTGAGGGGGAGTGAGCAGAGGTTCTCATATCTAGGAGTTCCTAGGTAGAATTAGCACGGGTAGTGATTAAGTGAGAAGTTGTAAACGGGGGAGTTTAGCTTTGAATTGATACTACCATAGTGGATTCATCCCTGGATTGGTATCCTCCAGAATAGGGCTTGTTATAAGTGCCGAACTGGGTTAACAAACTCACGTGTTCTTTTGTTTCCTGTACTTTATATTGTTTACTTGTTCATCAAGTTCAGTTGTTCACGATGTTGACACATTAGGTTACACATCGTACGATTCCTAAAGTGTACACATCGTGCTACACATCTGTCACTTGCCACCAGAATTTCAATTGGCATCAGAGCAGGCACCCTGCCTGTTTGAGGGTGAGCTCCAGGGAAGTTACTTTCTGGAAACATGGACAAGGATGGAACAACGGTCAACAAACCACCCCTCCTGGATGGAACCAACTATGACTACTGGAAGCCAAGGATGATTGCCTTCCTAAAGTCACTTGACAGCAGAACTTGGAAAGCTGTGCTCAAAGGCTGGGAGCATCCCAAAATCTTGGATGCTAATGGTGTTGACACTGGTGTACTCAAGCCAGAGGAAGATTGGTCAGCTGCAGAAGACACTGCATCACTTGGAAACTCCAAAGCTTTGAATGCTTTATTCAATGGAGTGGACAAAAATATGTTCAGATTGATCAAGCAGTGTACTGTTGCAAAGAATGCTTGGGAGGTACTCAGAACCACTCATGAAGGCAATGCCAAGGTAAAAAGCTCAAGAATCCAACTTCTCAACACTAAGTTTGAAAACCTCAGAATGAAAGAAGAAGAATCAATTCATGAATTTCACATGAATTTGCTTGAGGTAGACAATTCCTTTGAGGCTCTAGGTGAAAAATTGTCTGAAGAAAAGCTGGTGAGAAAGATGCTTAGGTCTTTACCTAAGAGATTTAACATGAAAATCACAGCCATTGAAGAAGCTCAAGATATCCCAAGTATGAAACTTGAAGAACTTGTGAGCTCTCTTCAAACTTTTGAGATGAACTTAGGTGAGCAAACTGAGAAGAAAGGAAAAGGCATAGCTTTTGTATCTTGTGCTGGTGAAGAGGAAGAAGCTGTTGAATCAGATGATGACCTCTCAAATGACTTAGCCATGTTGGGAAGACAATTCAACAAGCTTCAAAGGAGGGTGGACAGAAGACCAAGGAGGAATGTGAGGAACATCCAGACTGACATCAGTAAACTAGGTAACACTTCAACAAAAACCAAAACTGATGATAAGTCAACTCAGAACAAGGGTGTTCAATGTCATGAATGTGAAGGCTTTGGTCATATAAGATCAGAATGTGGCACATATCTGAAGAAGCAGAAGAAAGGCCTAACTGTTTCATGGTCTGATGAAGACTCTGACACTGACTCAGAGAATGTTGCTGCTAATCATGTTAGTGCCATAACTAGGGTGGATAATACTGATGTTGAATCTGATGATGAAGAACTTACCTTTGATGAACTAGCCTCAGTCCATAAAAAGCTATTTATCAAGAGTGAGGAACTGTACAAGGTCAATGAAGAGCAGAAGGAAATCATCAGTCAACTGGAGACAGAGAAGGGTCAACTACAGAGTCAAGTTGCTAGTCTTGAAAGTGAAGTCAAGTTACTGTCAACCAACTTGAAAAATATGACCAAGTCTGTAAAGATGCTCAATCCTGGAACCAACATGCTTGATGAAATTTTGAAAGTAGGAAAGCATGCTGGTGACTCATCTGGTGTAGGATTTAAGAACAAACATCACAGCAAGAAGACAAATACTAAGTTTGTTCCTGCTCAGAAGAAACCTGACCCTAGCAGAATGTGGACACATCACACTCCACATCAGAGACCTGCTGGCAAAGAGAAGTTTAATGCTTGGAGATGCCACTACTGTGGGAAGAATGGTCACATCAAGCCCTTCTGTTACAAACTCTATGGGTATCCCAAGAAAAAGCCTCAGGTGCAAGCCAAAACAGCAAGGGTCACTCCTAAGAAGATGTGGAAGCCTAAAGTTTCTGAAACTGCACATATTGCTCACACTTCTCTTAGAGCATCTTCTAGTAATGATTGGTATTTTGATAGTGGCTGTTCTAGGCATATGACTGGTGTTGAGAAATTTCTCACTAATATCAAGCCTCATACAACAAGCTTTGTAACCTTTGGAGATGGAGCAAAAGGTGAAATCAAGGGCAGTGGTAAACTCTGCAGCAAAGGCTTACCTGACCTAGATGATGTGCTACTTGTCAAAGGTTTGAAGGCTAATCTTATCAGCATAAGCCAACTATGTGATCAAGGTCTTAAGGTCAACTTCACAAAGAATGAGTGTCTTATCACTTCTAACAAAGGAGAATTGTTGATGAGAGGATCTAGGTCAAGGGACAACTGCTATCTATGGATTCTGAAATTCTGGTGGCAAGTGTCAGATGTGTAGCACGATGTGTACACTTTAGGAATCGTACGATGTGTAACCTAATGTGTCAACATCGTGAACAACTGAACTTGATGAACAAGTAAACAATATAAAGTACAGGAAACAAAAGAACACGTGAGTTTGTTAACCCAGTTCGGCACTTATAACAAGCCCTATTCTGGAGGATACCAATCCAGGGATGAATCCACTATGGTAGTATCAATTCAAAGCTAAACTCCCCCGTTTACAACTTCTCACTTAATCACTACCCGTGCTAATTCTACCTAGGAACTCCTAGATATGAGAACCTCTGCTCACTCCCCCTCAACCTTACCCAGTAAGGATTTAATAACAAACTCAGTTGGAGACACACTCCTAGACAAGCGAAGCACTCGTACCTAAAGGCTTAGAGTGTTGCACAATCTAACTCCTTGCTTCAAAGCTTTGGAGAAAGACAACTAGAGATTACAACTCTATAAACACAGTCCTTACTTGCATCAAAACTATGATCCAAGTGAAGGCTCACAAAGAACAAAGAACAACTAAAGAACTAAAACCCTAAGACTCAATTTGTAGACTTAGTTTCTTGATTTCAGTTGATGAATAATTGGTCTTCAGTCTTCCTTTATATAGAACAAGCTTCATGGGCTTTGACGAGTTGGCCTTGATAAATTTTGCCTTGAGATTTATTTGATCATAATCTTTTAATTGTTTGTTTCAAATCTTTTTGATCAAAGTCGGCCAATAAAATAAAACAGAACCATGAAAGATTATCTTGTTCCTTGGCGCGAAAGCTGGCACGATTTAATTTGAAAAACAAATCTTTTTCAAAAGATCGCGTTTAAATAAATGAAAGCGCGTCCAGTAGGGCGTCCAGATGTGAACCCTGATGTGCCACACATCATGCTCCACATCATGGAATCAGGCTTATTTTACCAAATGAAGCCAACACCCTAAAAGGTCTCAACAATCTCCCCCTTTGGCAAATTTTGGGCTAAAATAATCTTTGAGTCACCCAACTAAACTTGGAGAGATGTGTAGGCACATCAGAGGCATGCAGCAGCGGATTAGAGCCTCGCAAATAAAGAGAGAAATAAACTCTCACAAGATAGGAAAATAAATTCCCAAAGACTGAGAAAAATAAATTCTCAGACACATACAAGCATGAGATTCCATGCACACATAAGGGAGGGTAGCAAACCCAGTAATAGTCTGCTCCCCTTTGAACTAGAGCACTTTCCATGTACTCCCCCTAAATCTCATATTCCCTATAGGCTTCTTCAGAATGCATGGCCTAGAGAGATATAGAGAAGTTTTAAACTTGGCTTCTTAAGAATGCATGACCAAGTTAAAACTCACAGATGTGTCAAACATCACACAAAATAACTTCTACAGGCTTCTTAAGAATGCATCACCATGTAGAAATTAGATAACATCTTCAATTGGACTTCTTAAGAATGCATCACCCAGTTGAAAATGTACAGAAAAGGTCTTCAGAAGAACATGCTTTAGAAAACTAATTCTTCAAAAATTTGTTGATAAAATATTTGAAGAAAAATAAGCATGTATACCAGATGTGTAGTCAGATGTGCCACACATCAGAACTTCAGAAGTTGGAGAAGCTTCAGAAGCTGAGCAGAGCTTCAGAAGTTGTAGTGCTTCAGAAGTTGAGAAGAGCTTCAGAAGTTGTAGTGCTTCAGAAGTTGAGAAAGTTTCAGAAGTTCAGAAGTTCAGAAGTTCAGAAGTTCAGAAGTTCAGAAGTTCAGAAGTTCAGAATTTGCTGCAGTTAAGACTTCAAAGTTTTTCATTTTAATTTTTACTCCCCCTTTTTAGCCAAAAATTATGACAAACATACTGAGAGTAAGTAACACACCATAGAATGCAGATAGCATGAGATGTAGAGATGATATTAATAGTGCAGCAGGTACAGAACAGGCACGCAAAGGTGCATCAGAAATCCAGGGCATAGCCCACAAAATACAAGCAAAAACAAGGAAATACTGAGTACAGGGAAATATTAATGAATTACAATAATTCAAATATCCTGGCTCCCATCAGTTTCCTCAGCTTCAGAGTCATTGGGCTCCTCCTCCTCCAATTCCTCATCCTCAGCCATTGTTTGCTCATCCTCAAGCTCCAGTCCAGCAATGACTGCCTCCAGCTTGGCCTTCTTCTCATCCAGAGCCTTGCAAGTCTCCTTTAAAGCAGCAATCATGTCTGTCCTAGACATAGCATTGTTTGAGCTGGATGTGCCCACATCAGGAGTCACATCAGACTGCTTGAGACTAAAAGAAATAGCAGACTCTCTTCTGCAAGACAAATCATCCTTGCCCAGAACATCAGGTCTCTGGCTCAATATGATTCCACACAGTAGGGAAGGAAAGGCAATGGGTAGTTTGACAGCTAGGGTTTTGGCATGTTTGATAGTCTGATCAAAAATATAAGTACCAAAATCGAAGTTAATTTTGTTACCCACAGTATAGATGAACCTAGCCAAACCTGTAGCCACATCACAGTTGTGTGTGGTAGGCACCCAGTTAGCAGCAGCAATCCTGTTCAGGATGTTGTAGATTGGAGTGAGCTTGCTTGCTTGCAATTTTCCCTTCTTAGGCCAAGTCTTGACCTTTCCAGCTGTGATGGCCTTGATTATGTAGTTGTCATTTGCCTCCATCTCAGCAAAGGGCTCCTCACTTCTGCCCAGATACTTGTTGATAACAGTGGGAGAGAAGTGAATTTCTTTACCTCTCACAAAAACAGTTTGGTATTCCTTGTCCAATGGATTGTCACAACCAGCAGGGATGTTTACCAAAAATTCTTTGACTACCTTCTCATAGCAGTCACCCAGTCTAGTAACAGTCTTCATCAAGCCAGCACGCTTGATCAACCTCATAACTTCCTTGCACTGCAAGGCTTCAGCACTGAGCTCCCTCTCCAGAGCTAACCTTCTATGAGCAATGTACTTCCATTTTCCAGCATGTGCAGGGTTGTGGAAGGAAATCAAATCAACTGGGATGTCAGGAATTCCCTGAGGAATTTTCTTCTTCCCATAGCTCTTCTTCACAGCAGACTCAATGTGAATCACATCAAGCTCCATATTGCGTTCCTCAGCAGATTCTTCCTCAGACTCACTGATGTGAGCTACATCCTGCTCCACATCGTACTCTGAGTCACTTGTAGGTGGCTCTTTTCTTTTCTGAGTCTTCTTCTTTGCAGGTGGAACCACAGCTTTACTAAATCCCTTCTTGGGACCATACATGACTTGCCTCTTAACAGGCTTCTTCTTCTCCTTAGTAGCAGCAGGAGAAATCTCAACAACAGCAGGACCTTTACCACTTCTAGTCCTTCTTGCAATACTCTCCTCAGTAAGCTTCTTCAAGGGGATGTCAGAATTGTAGCCTTCTGATCAGGAGAATCAGGAATGACAGCAGGTCTTTCAACAGCAGCAGTCTCTTCTTCAGCAGGAGACTCTTCTTCACCTTGTGGTAATGATGTGCCAACATCTGCCGCAACATTAGGTTCTTGCAGGGCACCCATAGATGCTTCAGCATTTGCATCACCAGATTTTGCAGGAAGAGGTTCAACATGCAGACTTTCCATGGTGTGAACCCTCTTTGGTGAGCCAATCTTTGGCTTCTTGCTTTTCTTCTTCTTCTTTTTGGATTTTTCTGTGTAAGGAGAAGGAACAACATCTTCCTCTGCGGCAATGGGGGTTGATTCCCTTCTTGATCGTTTAGACCTCTTCTTCTTTGATCCAGATGGCTTGATCATTGAGACAGGAGTGGCATCGACGATCATGTCACCTTGAATATCTTCTTGATGTGGGGAATTAGGTTTTGGTGATGATGGAGGAGTGTTTGTTTTTGTGGAAGGAGATGTTTTGGTTGCAGTAGACATGATGATGATGATGATTTTGTATGAAGATTTCAAAGAAAATTGCAGAAAGATGAACAAAGGGTTTGAGAGAGATCAAGAAAATTTTTTGGTCGTTTGAGTGGTTGAGAAACGAATGTGGTGATCAATGTGGTAGGCAATAAGAAAAATCTTGAGTAAACGGATTTCTTGGAGTTTTGAACGCGAAATAGCCGTTGGAAATATTGCCTTTGGATTGCGTGCAACTATGGATGGAGGGAAAAAACAGGTAACCGTTGCACGTCTAAATAGCAATTATGGCTATTGATCCTCAAAGAGGCAAATACCTAGTTTGCCCCTTAACACCTCAAACCTATTTGCATCTAAAGCCTTAGTGAAAATATCTGCCAGTTGATTTTCTGTGGCAACATGCTCTAGAGTCACAATATTGTCTTCAACAAGATCTCTAATGAAATGGTGACGTATATCAATGTGCTTTGTCCTACTATGTTGGATAGGATTTTTGGAAATATTTATAGCACTTAGATTGTCACAGTATAATGTGAGCACATCTTGCTGCACATTGTACTCACCCAACATCTGCTTCATCCAAAGTAGCTGAGAACAACTACTTCCTGCTGCAATATACTCAGCCTCAGCTGTAGAAAGAGAAACACAATTTTGTTTCTTGCTGAACCATGATATAAGGTTGCTTCCCAAAAAGAAACATCCACCAGAAGTGCTTTTCCTGTCATCAGCACTACCTGCCCAGTCAGCATCACAATAACCCAACAATCTTGTGTCTTCACCATGAGAGTAGAGAATTCCATAATCACTTGTACCACTGACATACTTAAGAATCCTTTTGACTTGATTCAGATGACTCATCTTGGGCTCAGCTTGGTACCTTGCACACACACCAACAGCAAAGCTAATATCAGGTCTACTTGCAGTGAGATAAAGTAGACTGCCAATTATGCTTCTGTATAGACTTTGATCAACACTGACACCATGCTCATCTTTAGAAAGTTTGAGATGGGTTGCTGCAGGAGTTCTTTTGTGATTTGCATTCTCCATTCCAAATTTCTTCACAATGTTCTTGGCATACTTGCTTTGGGAGATGAAAATTGTATCTTCCATCTGTTTGACTTGCAGACCAAGAAAGTAGGTAAGTTCACCTACAAGGCTCATCTCAAATTCAGACTGCATCTGATTCACAAACATCTTGACCATTGGATCAGACATTCCTCCAAACACAATGTCATCTACATAGATTTGTGCAATCATGAACTTGCCCTTTTCTTCTCTGACAAACAAGGTTTTGTCTGTTTCTCCTTTTCTATAACCTTGCTGCACAAGAAATTTGGTTAGCCTCTCATACCATGCCCTAGGAGCTTGCTTTAATCCATATAATGCCTTCTTCAATCTGTAGACATGATCTGGATAATTTGGGTCAACAAATCCCTTGGGCTGCTCCACATAAACTTCCTCATTCAAGTAGCCATTGAGGAAAGCACTCTTCACATCCATCTGGAATAGCTTGAATTTCAAGATACATGCTACTCCCAGAAGTAATCTTATGGACTCAAGACGTGCCACAGGAGCAAATGTTTCATCAAAGTCTACTCCTTCAATCTGAGAGTAACCTTGAGCCACAAGCCTAGCCTTGTTTCTAGTCACAACACCACTTTCATCAGATTTATTCCTATAAACCCATTTAGTACCAATGATGTTGACTCCTTCAGGTCTAGGAACTAAATCCCACACTTCATTCCTCTTGAACTGGTTCAGCTCCTCTTGCATAGCTTCAATCCAAAACTCATCTGTCAAGGCTTCTTTCACATTCTTTGGTTCTACCTTTGACACAAAACAAGCATTGGATACAACCTCTCTTGACCTTGTCATAACCCCTGACTCAGGATTCCCTATTATGAGTTCTTTTGGATGATTCTTTTGAACTCTAACAGAGGGACCCTTGTTCACTGGAGTCACATCTTCTTGCTGATCAGTCTTCTCAGGAATCTCTATAACTTCAGAGTCTTCAGGCAGGGGGTGAGATGTGTCCACATCAGGATCAACATCAGGTTCATTATCTGAACAGTCATCTATGACAACATTGATGGATTCCATCATAGTTCTTGTTCTGTTGTTGAAGACTCTATAGGCTCTGCTGATTATGGAATAGCCTAGAAAGATTCCTTCATCACTCTTGGGATCCATCTTCCTCCTTTGCTCTCTGTCAGCTAAGATATAGCACTTGCTACCAAAGACATGGAAGTGTTTGACAGTTGGTTTTCTTCCTTTCCATATCTCATACAGTGTGGTTGAGGTACCTTTTCTCAGAGTCACCCTGTTGTGTACATAGCATGCAGTATTCATGGCCTCTGCCCAAAAGTAGTAAGGTAGCTTCTTGGCATGTAGCATAACTCTTGCAGCCTCTTGCAAGGTTCTGTTCTTCCTCTCAACTACACCATTTTGTTGGGGTGTGATTGGTGAGGAGAACTCATGCCCAATTCCTTCATCAGCACAAAATTCAGAGAATCTTGAATTTTCAAATTCTTTCCCATGATCACTTCTGATTCTAACAATGCCACTATCCTTCTCTCTTTGTAGTCTAAGGCATAATTCTTTGAATGCATCAAAAGTGTCAGACTTCTCTCTGATGAAGCTAACCCAAGTGAACCTTGAGAAATCGTCTACAACCACAAAAGCATATCTTTTGCCACCAATACTCTCTACCTGCATTGGTCCCATCAAGTCCATATGTAGCAGTTCAAGAACTCTGGATGTCACCTGATGTTGTAACATTGGGTGTGACATCTGAACCTGCTTTCCAACTTGACATTCACCACATATGTTGCCTTCAACAATCTTAAGCTTTGGTAGACCTCTAATAGCTTCCTTGGACACAATCTTCTTCATTCCCTTCAGATTCAAATGGCCAAGTCTTTGGTGCCAAAGCTTTACTTCTTCTTCCTGACTTATCAAACATGTAGTGGAGTGAGCTGTTTCATCAGGAATCCATAGATAGCAGTTGTCCCTTGACCTAGATCCTCTCATCAACAATTCTCCTTTGTTAGAAGTGATAAGACACTCATTCTTTGTGAAGTTGACCTTAAGACCTTGATCACATAGTTGGCTTATGCTGATAAGATTAGCCTTCAAACCTTTGACAAGTAGCACATCATCTAGGTCAGGTAAGCCTTTGCTGCAGAGTTTACCACTGCCCTTGATTTCACCTTTTGCTCCATCTCCAAAGGTTACAAAGCTTGTTGTATGAGGCTTGATATTAGTGAGAAATTTCTCAACACCAGTCATATGCCTAGAACAGCCACTATCAAAATACCAATCATTACTAGAAGATGCTCTAAGAGAAGTGTGAGCAATATGTGCAGTTTCAGAAACTTTAGGCTTCCACATCTTCTTAGGAGTGACCCTTGCTGTTTTGGCTTGCACCTGAGGCTTTTTCTTGGGATACCCATAGAGTTTGTAACAGAAGGGCTTGATGTGACCATTCTTCCCACAGTAGTGGCATCTCCAAGCATTAAACTTCTCTTTGCCAGCAGGTCTCTGATGTGGAGTGTGATGTGTCCACATTCTGCTAGGGTCAGGTTTCTTCTGAGCAGGAACAAACTTAGTATTTGTCTTCTTGCTGTGATGTTTGTTCTTAAATCCTACACCAGATGAGTCACCAGCATGCTTTCCTACTTTCAAAATTTCATCAAGCATGTTGGTTCCAGGATTGAGCATCTTTACAGACTTGGTCATATTTTTCAAGTTGGTTGACAGTAACTTGACTTCACTTTCAAGACTAGCAACTTGACTCTGTAGTTGACCCTTCTCTGTCTCCAGTTGACTGATGATTTCCTTCTGCTCTTCATTGACCTTGTACAGTTCCTCACTCTTGATAAATAGCTTTTTATGGACTGAGGCTAGTTCATCAAAGGTAAGTTCTTCATCATCAGATTCAACATCAGTATTATCCACCCTAGTTATGGCACTAACATGATTAGCAGCAACATTCTCTGAGTCAGTGTCAGAGTCTTCATCAGACCATGAAACAGTTAGGCCTTTCTTCTGCTTCTTCAGATATGTGCCACATTCTGATCTTATATGACCAAAGCCTTCACATTCATGACATTGAACACCCTTGTTCTGAGTTGACTTATCATCAGTTTTGGTTTTTGTTGAAGTGTTACCTAGTTTACTGATGTCAGTCTGGATGTTCCTCACATTCCTCCTTGGTCTTCTGTCCACCCTCCTTTGAAGCTTGTTGAATTGTCTTCCCAACATGGCTAAGTCATTTGAGAGGTCATCATCTGATTCAACAGCTTCTTCCTCTTCACCAGCACAAGATACAAAAGCTATGCCTTTTCCTTTCTTCTCAGTTTGCTCACCTAAGTTCATCTCAAAAGTTTGAAGAGAGCTCACAAGTTCTTCAAGTTTCATACTTGGGATATCTTGAGCTTCTTCAATGGCTGTGATTTTCATGTTAAATCTCTTAGGTAAGGACCTAAGCATCTTTCTCACCAGCTTTTCTTCAGACAATTTTTCACCTAGAGCCTCAAAGGAATTGTCTACCTCAAGCAAATTCATGTGAAATTCATGAATTGATTCTTCTTCTTTCATTCTGAGGTTTTCAAACTTAGTGTTGAGAAGTTGGATTCTTGAGCTTTTTACCTTGGCATTGCCTTCATGAGTGGTTCTGAGTACCTCCCAAGCATTCTTTGCAACAGTACACTGCTTGATCAATCTGAACATATTTTTGTCCACTCCATTGAATAAAGCATTCAAAGCTTTGGAGTTTCCAAGTGATGCAGTGTCTTCTGCAGCTGACCAATCTTCCTCTGGCTTGAGTACACCAGTGTCAACACCATTAGCATCCAAGATTTTGGGATGCTCCCAGCCTTTGAGCACAGCTTTCCAAGTTCTGCTGTCAAGTGACTTTAGGAAGGCAATCATCCTTGGCTTCCAGTAGTCATAGTTGGTTCCATCCAGGAGGGGTGGTTTGTTGACCGTTGTTCCATCCTTGTCCATGTTTCCAGAAAGTAACTTCCCTGGAGCTCACCCTCAAACAGGCAGGGTGCCTGCTCTGATGCCAATTGAAATTCTGGTGGCAAGTGTCAGATGTGTAGCACGATGTGTACACTTTAGGAATCGTACGATGTGTAACCTAATGTGTCAACATCGTGAACAACTGAACTTGATGAACAAGTAAACAATATAAAGTACAGGAAACAAAAGAACACGTGAGTTTGTTAACCCAGTTCGGCACTTATAACAAGCCCTATTCTGGAGGATACCAATCCAGGGATGAATCCACTATGGTAGTATCAATTCAAAGCTAAACTCCCCCGTTTACAACTTCTCACTTAATCACTACCCGTGCTAATTCTACCTAGGAACTCCTAGATATGAGAACCTCTGCTCACTCCCCCTCAACCTTACCCAGTAAGGATTTAATAACAAACTCAGTTGGAGACACACTCCTAGACAAGCGAAGCACTCGTACCTAAAGGCTTAGAGTGTTGCACAATCTAACTCCTTGCTTCAAAGCTTTGGAGAAAGACAACTAGAGATTACAACTCTATAAACACAGTCCTTACTTGCATCAAAACTATGATCCAAGTGAAGGCTCACAAAGAACAAAGAACAACTAAAGAACTAAAACCCTAAGACTCAATTTGTAGACTTAGTTTCTTGATTTCAGTTGATGAATAATTGGTCTTCAGTCTTCCTTTATATAGAACAAGCTTCATGGGCTTTGACGAGTTGGCCTTGATAAATTTTGCCTTGAGATTTATTTGATCATAATCTTTTAATTGTTTGTTTCAAATCTTTTTGATCAAAGTCGGCCAATAAAATAAAACAGAACCATGAAAGATTATCTTGTTCCTTGGCGCGAAAGCTGGCACGATTTAATTTGAAAAACAAATCTTTTTCAAAAGATCGCGTTTAAATAAATGAAAGCGCGTCCAGTAGGGCGTCCAGATGTGAACCCTGATGTGCCACACATCATGCTCCACATCATGGAATCAGGCTTATTTTACCAAATGAAGCCAACACCCTAAAAGGTCTCAACAGATTCCTGATGAAACAGCTCACTCCACTACATGTTTGATAAGTCAGGAAGAAGAAGTAAAGCTTTGGCACCAAAGACTTGGCCATTTGAATCTGAAGGGAATGAAGAAGATTGTGTCCAAGGAAGCTATTAGAGGTCTACCAAAGCTTAAGATTGTTGAAGGCAACATATGTGGTGAATGTCAAGTTGGAAAGCAGGTTCAGATGTCACACCCAATGTTACAACATCAGGTGACATCCAGAGTTCTTGAACTGCTACATATGGACTTGATGGGACCAATGCAGGTAGAGAGTATTGGTGGCAAAAGATATGCTTTTGTGGTTGTAGACGATTTCTCAAGGTTCACTTGGGTTAGCTTCATCAGAGAGAAGTCTGACACTTTTGATGCATTCAAAGAATTATGCCTTAGACTACAAAGAGAGAAGGATAGTGGCATTGTTAGAATCAGAAGTGATCATGGGAAAGAATTTGAAAATTCAAGATTCTCTGAATTTTGTGCTGATGAAGGAATTGGGCATGAGTTCTCCTCACCAATCACACCCCAACAAAATGGTGTAGTTGAGAGGAAGAACAGAACCTTGCAAGAGGCTGCAAGAGTTATGCTACATGCCAAGAAGCTACCTTACTACTTTTGGGCAGAGGCCATGAATACTGCATGCTATGTACACAACAGGGTGACTCTGAGAAAAGGTACCTCAACCACACTGTATGAGATATGGAAAGGAAGAAAACCAACTGTCAAACACTTCCATGTCTTTGGTAGCAAGTGCTATATCTTAGCTGACAGAGAGCAAAGGAGGAAGATGGATCCCAAGAGTGATGAAGGAATCTTTCTAGGCTATTCCATAATCAGCAGAGCCTATAGAGTCTTCAACAACAGAACAAGAACTATGATGGAATCCATCAATGTTGTCATAGATGACTGTTCAGATAATGAACCTGATGTTGATCCTGATGTGGACACATCTCACCCCCTGCCTGAAGACTCTGAAGTTATAGAGATTCCTGAGAAGACTGATCAGCAAGAAGATGTGACTCCAGTGAACAAGGGTCCCTCTGTTAGAGTTCAAAAGAATCATCCAAAAGAACTCATAATAGGGAATCCTGAGTCAGGGGTTATGACAAGGTCAAGAGAGGTTGTATCCAATGCTTGTTTTGTGTCAAAGGTAGAACCAAAGAATGTGAAAGAAGCCTTGACAGATGAGTTTTGGATTGAAGCTATGCAAGAGGAGCTGAACCAGTTCAAGAGGAATGAAGTGTGGGATTTAGTTCCTAGACCTGAAGGAGTCAACATCATTGGTACTAAATGGGTTTATAGGAATAAATCTGATGAAAGTGGTGTTGTGACTAGAAACAAGGCTAGGCTTGTGGCTCAAGGTTACTCTCAGATTGAAGGAGTAGACTTTGATGAAACATTTGCTCCTGTGGCACGTCTTGAGTCCATAAGATTACTTCTGGGAGTAGCATGTATCTTGAAATTCAAGCTATTCCAGATGGATGTGAAGAGTGCTTTCCTCAATGGCTACTTGAATGAGGAAGTTTATGTGGAGCAGCCCAAGGGATTTGTTGATCCAAATTATCCAGATCATGTCTACAGATTGAAGAAGGCATTATATGGATTAAAGCAAGCTCCTAGGGCATGGTATGAGAGGCTAACCAAATTTCTTGTGCAGCAAGGTTATAGAAAAGGAGAAACAGACAAAACCTTGTTTGTCAGAGAAGAAAAGGGCAAGTTCATGATTGCACAAATCTATGTAGATGACATTGTGTTTGGAGGAATGTCTGATCCAATGGTCAAGATGTTTGTGAATCAGATGCAGTCTGAATTTGAGATGAGCCTTGTAGGTGAACTTACCTACTTTCTTGGTCTGCAAGTCAAACAGATGGAAGATACAATTTTCATCTCTCAAAGCAAGTATGCCAAGAACATTGTGAAGAAATTTGGAATGGAGAATGCAAATCACAAAAGAACTCCTGCAGCAACCCATCTCAAACTTTCTAAAGATGAGCATGGTGTCAGTGTTGATCAAAGTCTATACAGAAGCATGATTGGCAGTCTACTTTATCTCACTGCAAGTAGACCTGATATTAGCTTTGCTGTTGGTGTGTGTGCAAGGTACCAAGCTGAGCCTAAGATGAGTCATCTAAATCAAGTTAAAAGGATTCTCAAGTATGTCAGTGGTACAAGTGATTATGGAATTCTCTACTCTCATGGTGAAGACACAAGATTGTTAGGTTATTGTGATGCTGACTGGGCAGGAAGTGCAGATGATAGGAAAAGCACTTCTGGTGGATGTTTCTTTTTGGGAAGCAACCTTATATCATGGTTCAGCAAGAAACAAAATTGTGTTTCTCTTTCTACAGCTGAGGCTGAGTATATTGCAGCAGGAAGTAGTTGCTCTCAGCTACTTTGGATGAAGCAGATGTTGGGTGAGTACAATGTGCAGCAAGATGTGCTCACATTATACTGTGACAATCTAAGTGCTATAAATATTTCCAAAAATCCTATCCAACATAGTAGGACAAAGCACATTGATATACGTCACCATTTCATTAGAGATCTTGTTGAAGACAATATTGTGACTCTAGAGCATGTTGCCACAGAAAATCAACTGGCAGATATTTTCACTAAGGCTTTAGATGCAAATAGGTTTGAGGTGTTAAGGGGCAAACTAGGTATTTGCCTCTTTGAGGATCAATAGCCATAATTGCTATTTAGACGTGCAACGGTTACCTGTTTTTTTTCCCTCCATCCATAGTTGCACGCAATCCAAAGGCAATATTTCCAACGGCTATTTCGCGTTCAAAACTCCAAGAAATCCGTTTACTCAAGATTTTTCTTATTGCCTACCACATTGATCACCACATTCGTTTCTCAACCACTCAAACGACCAAAAAATTTTCTTGATCTCTCTCAAACCCTTTGTTCATCTTTCTGCAATTTTCTTTGAAATCTTCATACAAAATCATCATCATCATCATGTCTACTGCAACCAAAACATCTCCTTCCACAAAAACAAACACTCCTCCATCATCACCAAAACCTATTTCCCCACATCAAGAAGATATTCAAGGTGACATGATCGTCGATGCCACTCCTGTCTCAATGATCAAGCCATCTGGATCAAAGAAGAAGAAGTCTAAACGATCAAGAAGGGAATCAACCCCCATTGCCGCAGAGGAAGATGTTGTTCCTTCTCCTTACACAGAAAAATCCAAAAAGAAGAAGAATAAAAGCAAGAAGTCAAAGATTGGCTCACCAAAGAGGGTTCACACCATGGAAAGTCTGCATGTTGAACCTCTTCCTGCAAAATCTGGTGATGCAAATGCTGAAGCATCTATGGGTGTAGGTTCTTCAAACCCTAACCCTGAGAAGGCTGCTGTGAAGATTTCTGAGGGTCAAAGACACCCCTTGACTCAGAAGATCATTGATTCTGTGCTCCAGGCCCTGCAAGAACCTAATGTTGCGGCAGATGTTGGCACATCATTGCCACAAGGTGAAGAAGAGTCTCCTGCTGAAGAAGAGACTGCTGCTGTTGAAAGACCTGCTGTCATTCCTGATTCTCCTGATCAGGTATTTGTTGAAGAAGATCAACCTGCTGAGGTTGAGGAACCTGAAGATAATATCCAGTCTGACAAAGTTGTTGTGGATGTAGAAGGCTACAATTCTGACATCCCCTTGAAGAAGCTTACTGAGGAGAGTATTGCAAGAAGGACTAGAAGTGGTAAAGGTCCTGCTGTTGTTGAGATTTCTCCTGCTGCTACTAAGGAGAAGAAGAAGCCTGTTAAGAGGCAAGTCATGTATGGTCCCAAGAAGGGATTTAGTAAAGCTGTGGTTCCACCTGCAAAGAAGAAGACTCAGAAAAGAAAAGAGCCACCTACAAGTGACTCAGAGTACGATGTGGAGCAGGATGTAGCTCACATCAGTGAGTCTGAGGAAGAATCTGCTGAGGAACGCAATATGGAGCTTGATGTGATTCACATTGAGTCTGCTGTGAAGAAGAGCTATGGGAAGAAGAAAATTCCTCAGGGAATTCCTGACATCCCAGTTGATTTGATTTCCTTCCACAACCCTGCACATGCTGGAAAATGGAAGTACATTGCTCATAGAAGGTTAGCTCTGGAGAGGGAGCTCAGTGCTGAAGCCTTGCAGTGCAAGGAAGTTATGAGGTTGATCAAGCGTGCTGGCTTGATGAAGACTGTTACTGGACTGGGTGACTGCTATGAGAAGGTAGTCAAAGAATTTTTGGTAAACATCCCTGCTGGTTGTGACAATCCTTTGGACAAGGAATACCAAACTGTTTTTGTGAGAGGTAAAGAAATTCACTTCTCTCCGACTGTTATCAACAAGTATCTGGGCAGAAGTGAGGAGCCCTTTGCTGAGATGGAGGCAAATGACAACTACATAATCAAGGCCATCACAGCTGGAAAGGTCAAGACTTGGCCTAAGAAGGGAAAATTGCAAGCAAGCAAGCTCACTCCAATCTACAACATCCTGAACAGGATTGCTGCTGCTAACTGGGTGCCTACCACACACAACTGTGATGTAGCTACAGGTTTGGCTAGGTTCATCTATACTGTGGGTAACAAAATTAACTTCGATTTTGGTACTTATATTTTTGATCAGACTATCAAACATGCCAAAACCCTAGCTGTCAAACTACCCATTGCCTTTCCTTCCCTACTGTGTGGAATCATATTGAGCCAGAGACCTGATGTTCTGGGCAAGGATGATTTGTCTTGCAGAAGAGAGTCTGCTATTTCTTTTAGTCTCAAGCAGTCTGATGTGACTCCTGATGTGGGCACATCCAGCTCAAACAATGCTATGTCTAGGACAGACATGATTGCTGCTTTAAAGGAGACTTGCAAGGCTCTGGATGAGAAGAAGGCCAAGCTGGAGGCAGTCATTGCTGGACTGGAGCTTGAGGATGAGCAAACAATGGCTGAGGATGAGGAATTGGAGGAGGAGGAGCCCAATGACTCTGAAGCTGAGGAAACTGATGGGAGCCAGGATATTTGAATTATTGTAATTCATTAATATTTCCCTGTACTCAGTATTTCCTTGTTTTTGCTTGTATTTTGTGGGCTATGCCCTGGATTTCTGATGCACCTTTGCGTGCCTGTTCTGTACCTGCTGCACTATTAATATCATCTCTACATCTCATGCTATCTGCATTCTATGGTGTGTTACTTACTCTCAGTATGTTTGTCATAATTTTTGGCTAAAAAGGGGGAGTAAAAATTAAAATGAAAAACTTTGAAGTCTTAACTGCAGCAAATTCTGAACTTCTGAACTTCTGAACTTCTGAACTTCTGAACTTCTGAACTTCTGAAACTTTCTCAACTTCTGAAGCACTACAACTTCTGAAGCTCTTCTCAACTTCTGAAGCACTACAACTTCTGAAGCTCTGCTCAGCTTCTGAAGCTCTATAACTTCTGAAGCTCTGCTCAGCTTCTGAAGCTTCTCCAACTTCTGAAGTTCTGATGTGTGGCACATCTGACTACACATCTGGTATACATGCTTATTTTTCTTCAAATATTTTATCAACAAATTTTTGAAGAATTAGTTTTCTAAAGCATGTTCTTCTGAAGACCTTTTCTGTACATTTTCAACTGGGTGATGCATTCTTAAGAAGTCCAATTGAAGATGTTATCTAATTTCTACATGGTGATGCATTCTTAAGAAGCCTGTAGAAGTTATTTTGTGTGATGTTTGACACATCTGTGAGTTTTAACTTGGTCATGCATTCTTAAGAAGCCAAGTTTAAAACTTCTCTATATCTCTCTAGGCCATGCATTCTGAAGAAGCCTATAGGGAATATGAGATTTAGGGGGAGTACATGGAAAGTGCTCTAGTTCAAAGGGGAGTAGACTATTACTGGGTTTGCTACCCTCCCTTATGTGTGCATGGAATCTCATGCTTGTATGTGTCTGAGAATTTATTTTTCTCAGTCTTTGGGAATTTATTTTCCTATCTTGTGAGAGTTTATTTCTCTCTTTATTTGCGAGGCTCTAATCCGCTGCTGCATGCCTCTGATGTGCCTACACATCTCTCCAAGTTTAGTTGGGTGACTCAAAGATTATTTTAGCCCAAAATTTGCCAAAGGGGGAGATTGTTGAGACCTTTTAGGGTGTTGGCTTCATTTGGTAAAATAAGCCTGATTCCATGATGTGGAGCATGATGTGTGGCACATCAGGGTTCACATCTGGACGCCCTACTGGACGCGCTTTCATTTATTTAAACGCGATCTTTTGAAAAAGATTTGTTTTTCAAATTAAATCGTGCCAGCTTTCGCGCCAAGGAACAAGATAATCTTTCATGGTTCTGTTTTATTTTATTGGCCGACTTTGATCAAAAAGATTTGAAACAAACAATTAAAAGATTATGATCAAATAAATCTCAAGGCAAAATTTATCAAGGCCAACTCGTCAAAGCCCATGAAGCTTGTTCTATATAAAGGAAGACTGAAGACCAATTATTCATCAACTGAAATCAAGAAACTAAGTCTACAAATTGAGTCTTAGGGTTTTAGTTCTTTAGTTGTTCTTTGTTCTTTGTGAGCCTTCACTTGGATCATAGTTTTGATGCAAGTAAGGACTGTGTTTATAGAGTTGTAATCTCTAGTTGTCTTTCTCCAAAGCTTTGAAGCAAGGAGTTAGATTGTGCAACACTCTAAGCCTTTAGGTACGAGTGCTTCGCTTGTCTAGGAGTGTGTCTCCAACTGAGTTTGTTATTAAATCCTTACTGGGTAAGGTTGAGGGGGAGTGAGCAGAGGTTCTCATATCTAGGAGTTCCTAGGTAGAATTAGCACGGGTAGTGATTAAGTGAGAAGTTGTAAACGGGGGAGTTTAGCTTTGAATTGATACTACCATAGTGGATTCATCCCTGGATTGGTATCCTCCAGAATAGGGCTTGTTATAAGTGCCGAACTGGGTTAACAAACTCACGTGTTCTTTTGTTTCCTGTACTTTATATTGTTTACTTGTTCATCAAGTTCAGTTGTTCACGATGTTGACACATTAGGTTACACATCGTACGATTCCTAAAGTGTACACATCGTGCTACACATCTGTCACTTGCCACCAGAATTTCACAACAAGCTTTGTAACCTTTGGAGATGGAGCAAAAGGTGAAATCAAGGGCAGTGGTAAACTCTGCAGCAAAGGCTTACCTGACCTAGATGATGTGCTACTTGTCAAAGGTTTGAAGGCTAATCTTATCAGCATAAGCCAACTATGTGATCAAGGTCTTAAGGTCAACTTCACAAAGAATGAGTGTCTTATCACTTCTAACAAAGGAGAATTGTTGATGAGAGGATCTAGGTCAAGGGACAACTGCTATCTATGGATTCCTGATGAAACAGCTCACTCCACTACATGTTTGATAAGTCAGGAAGAAGAAGTAAAGCTTTGGCACCAAAGACTTGGCCATTTGAATCTGAAGGGAATGAAGAAGATTGTGTCCAAGGAAGCTATTAGAGGTCTACCAAAGCTTAAGATTGTTGAAGGCAATATATGTGGTGAATGTCAAGTTGGAATGCAGGTTCAGATGTCACACCCAATGTTACAACATCAGGTGACATCCAGAGTTCTTGAACTGCTACATATGGACTTGATGGGACCAATGCAGGTAGAGAGTATTGGTGGTAAAAGATATGCCTTTGTGGTTGTAGATGATTTCTCAAGGTTCACCTGGGTTAGCTTCATCAGAGAGAAGTCTGACACTTTTGATGCATTCAAAGAACTATGCCTTAGACTACAAAGAGAGAAGGATAGTGGCATTGTTAGAATCAGAAGTGATCATGGGAAAGAGTTTGAAAATTCAAGATTCTCTGAGTTTTGTGCTGATGAAGGAATTGGGCATGAGTTCTCCTCACCAATCACACCCCAACAAAATGGTGTAGTTGAGAGAAAGAACAGAACCTTGCAAGAGGCTGCAAGAGTTATGCTACATGCCAAGAAGCTACCTTACTATTTTTGGGCAGAGGCCATGAGTACTGCATGCTATGTACACAACAGGGTGACTCTGAGAAAAGGTACTTCAATCACACTGTATGAGATATGGAAAGGAAGAAAACCAACTGTCAAACACTTCCATGTCTTTGGTAGCAAGTGCTATATCTTAGCTGACAGAGAGCAAAGGAGGAAGATGGATCCCAAGAGTGATGAAGGAATCTTTCTAGGCTATTCCATAACTAGCAGAGCCTATAGAGTCTTCAACAACAGAACAAGAACTATGATGGAATCCATCAATGTTGTCATAGATGACTGTTCAGACAATGTACCTGATGTTGATCCTGATGTGGACACATCTCACCCCCTGCCTGAAGACTCTGAAGTTATAGAGATTCCTGAGAAGACTGATCAGCAAGAAGATGTGACTCCAGTGAACAAGGGTCCCTCTGTTAGAGTTCAAAAGAATCATCCAAAAGAACTCATAATAGGGAATCCTGAGTCAGGGGTTATGACAAGGTCAAGAGAGGTTGTATCCAATGCTTGTTTTGTGTCAAAGGTAGAACCAAAGAATGTGAAAGAAGCCTTGACAGATGAGTTCTGGATTGAAGCTATGCAAGAGGAGCTGAACCAGTTCAAGAGGAATGAAGTGTGGGATTTAGTTCCTAGACCTGAAGGAGTCAACATCATTGGTACTAAATGGGTTTATAGGAATAAATCTGATGAAAGTGGTGTTGTGACTAGAAACAAGGCTAGGCTTGTGGCTCAAGGTTACTCTCAGATTGAAGGAGTAGACTTTGATGAAACATTTGCTCCTGTGGCACGTCTTGAGTCCATAAGGTTACTTTTGGGAGTAGCATGTATCTTGAAATTCAAGCTATTCCAGATGGATGTGAAGAGTGCTTTCCTCAATGGCTACTTGAATGAGGAAGTTTATGTGGAGCAGCCCAAGGGATTTGTTGATCCAAATTATCCAGATCATGTCTACAGATTGAAGAAGGCATTATATGGATTAAAGCAAGCTCCTAGGGCATGGTATGAGAGGCTAACCAAATTTCTTGTGCAGCAAGGGTATAGAAAAGGAGAATCAGATAAAACCTTGTTTGTCAGAGAAGAAAAGGGCAAGTTCATGATTGCACAAATCTATGTAGATGACATTGTGTTTGGAGGAATGTCTGATCCAATGGTCAAGATGTTTGTGAATCAGATGCAGTCTGAATTTGAGATGAGCCTTGTAGGTGAACTTACCTACTTTCTTGGTCTGCAAGTCAAACAGATGGAAGATACAATTTTCATCTCTCAAAGCAAGTATGCCAAGAACATTGTGAAGAGATTTGGAATGGAGAATGCAAATCACAAGAGAACTCCTGCAGCAACCCATCTCAAACTTTCTAAAGATGAGCATGGTGTCAGTGTTGATCAAAGTCTATACAGAAGCATGATTGGCAGTCTACTTTATCTCACTGCAAGTAGACCTGATATTAGCTTTGCTGTTGGTGTGTGTGCAAGGTACCAAGCTGAGCCTAAGATGAGTCATCTAAATCAAGTCAAAAGGATTATCAAGTATGTCAGTGGTACAAGTGATTATGGAATTCTCTACTCTCATGGTGAAGACACAAGATTGTTAGGTTATTGTGATGCTGACTGGGCAGGAAGTGCAGATGATAAGAAGAGCACTTCTGGTGGATGTTTCTTTTTGGGAAGCAACCTTATATCATGGTTCAGCAAGAAACAAAATTGTGTTTCTCTTTCTACAGCTGAGGCTGAGTATATTGCAGCAGGAAGTAGTTGCTCTCAGCTACTTTGGATGAAGCAGATGTTGGGTGAGTACAATGTGCAGCAAGATGTGCTCACATTATACTGTGACAATCTAAGTGCTATAAATATTTCCAAAAATCCTATCCAACATAGTAGGACAAAGCACATTGATATACGTCACCATTTTATTAGAGATCTTGTTGAAAACAATATTGTGACTCTAGAGCATGTTGCCACAGAGAATCAACTGGCAGATATTTTCACTAAGGCTTTAGATGCAAATAGGTTTGAGGTGTTAAGGGGCAAACTTGGTATTTGCCTCTTTGATGATCAATAGCCATAATAACTATTTAGGCGTGCAACGGTTACCTGTTTTTTCCCTCCATCCATAGTTGCACGCAATCCAAAGGCAATCATTACAAAATATTTCCAACGGCTATTTCGCGATCAAAACTCCAAGAAATCCGTTTATTCAAGATTTTTCTCTTATTGCCTACCACATTGATCACCACATTCGTTTCTCAACCACTCAAACGACCAAAAATTTTCTTGATCTCTCTCAAACCCTTTGTTCATCTCTCTGCTATTTTCTTTGAAAATCTTCATACCAAATCACCATCATCATCATCATGTCTACTGCAACCAAAACATCTCCTTCAACCAAATTCACGACTCCTCCATCATCACCAAAACTTAATTCCCCGCATCCTGAAGAAGTTCAAAGTGACATGATCGTTAATGCCACTCCTGTTTCTATGATCAAGCCATCTGGATCAAAGAAGAAGAAGTCAAAACGATCAAGAAGGGAATCAACCCCCATTGCTGCAGAGGAAGATGTTGTTCCTTCTCCTTCCACAGAAAAATCCAAGAAGAAGAAGAAGAAAAGCAAGAAGCCAAAGATTGGCTCACCAAAGAGGGTTCACACCATGGAAAGTTTGCATGTTGAACCTCTTCCTGCAAAATCTGGTGATGCAAATGCTGAAGCATCTATGGGTGTAGGTTCTTCAAACCCTAACCCTGAGAAGGCTGCTGTAAAGATCCCTGAGAGTCAAAGACATCCCTTGACTCAGAAGATCATTGATTCTGTGCTCCAGGCCCTGCAAGAACCTAATGTTGCGGCAGATGTTGGCACATCATTGCTACTAAGGAGAAGAAGAAGCCTGTTAAGAGGCAAGTCATGTATGGTCCCAAGAAGGGATTTAGTAAAGCTGTGGTTCCACCTGCAAAGAAGAAGACTCAGAAAAGAAAAGAGCCACCTACAAGTGACTCAGAGTACGATGTGGAGCAGGATGTAGCTCACATCAGTGAGTCTGAGGAAGAATCTGCTGAGGAACGCAATGTGGAGCTTGATGTGATTCACATTGAGTCTGCTGTGAAGAAGAGCTATGGGAAGAAGAAAATTCCTCAGGGAATTCCTGACATCCCAGTTGATTTGATTTCCTTCCACAACCCTGCACATGCTGGTAAATGGAAGTACATTGCTCATAGAAGGTTAGCTCTGGAGAGGGAGCTCAGTGCTGAAGCCTTGCAGTGCAAGGAAGTTATAAGGTTGATCAAGCATGCTGGCTTGATGAAGACTGTTACTGGACTGAGTGACTGCTATGAGAAGGTAGTCAAAGAGTTTTTGGTAAACATCCCTGCTGGTTGTGACAATCCTTTGGACAAGGAATACCAAACTGTTTTTGTGAGAGGTAAAGAAATTCACTTCTCTCCCACTGTTATCAACAAGTATCTGGGCAGAAGTGAGGAGCCCTTTGCTGAGATGGAGGCAAATGACAACTACATAATCAAGGCCATCACAGCTGGAAAGGTCAAGACTTGGCCTAAGAAAGGGAAACTGCAAGCAAGCAAGCTCACACCAATCTACAACATCCTGAACAGGATTGCTGCTGCTAACTGGGTGCCTACCACACACAACTGTGATGTGGCTACAGGTTTGGCTAGGTTCATATATACTATTGGTAGCAAATCTAATTTTGATTTTGGTACCTATATTTTTTATCAGACTATCAAACATGCCAAAACCCTAGCTGTCAAACTACCCATTGCATTTCCTTCCCTACTGTGTGGAATCATATTGAGCCAGAGACCTAATGTTCTGGGCAAGGATGATTTGTCTTGCAGAAGAGAGTCTGCTATTTCTTTTAGTCTCAAGCAGTCTGATGTGACTCCTGATGTGGGCACATCCAGCTCAAACAATGCTATGTTTAGGACAGACATGATTGCTGCTTTAAAGGAGACTTGCAAGGCTCTGGATGAGAAGAAGGCCAAGCTGGAGGCAATCATTACTGGACTGGAGCTTGAGGATGAGCAAACAATGGCTGAGGATGAGGAATTGGAGGAGGAGGAGCCCAATGACTCTGAAGCTGAGGAAACTGATGGGAGCCAGGATATTTGAATTATTGTAATTCATTAATATTTCCCTGTACTCAGTATTTCCTTGTTTTTACTTGTATTTTGTGGGCTATGCCCTGGATTTCTGATGCACCTTTGCGTGCCTGTTCTGTACTTGCTGCACTATTAATGGCCTGAGTGCCTTTTTCTGTTCATGCACCATCATCTCTACATCTCATGTTATCTGCATTCTATGGTGTGTTACTTACTCTCAGTATGTTTGTCATAATTTATGGCTAAAAAGGGGGAGTAAAAAAATTAAACAACTTTGAAGTCTTAACTGCAGCAAATTGTGATGTGTGGCAAATCTGACTACACATCTGGTATACATGCTTATTTTTCTTCAAATGTTTTCTCAACAAATTTTTGAAGAATTAGTTTTCTAAAGCATGTTCTTCTGAAGACCTTTTCTGTACATTTTCAACTGGGTGATGCATTCTTAAGAAGTCCAATTGAAGATGTTATCTGATTTCTACATGGTGATGCATTCTTAAGAAGCCTGTAGAAGTTGCTATTTTGTGTGATGTTTGACACATCTGTGAGTTTTAACTTGGTCATGCATTCTTAAGAAGCCAAGTTTAAAACTTCTCTATTTCTCTCTAGGTCATGCATTCTGAAGAAGCCTATAGAGGATATGAGATTTAGGGGGAGTACATGGAAAGTGCTCTAGTTCAAAGGGGAGTAGACTATTACTGGGTTTGCTACCCTCCCTTATGTGTGCATGGAATCTCATGCT
This sequence comes from Trifolium fragiferum, assembly GCA_954870985.1. Lineage (NCBI taxonomy): Eukaryota > Viridiplantae > Streptophyta > Magnoliopsida > Fabales > Fabaceae > Trifolium > Trifolium fragiferum. The sequence continues at coordinate 10,603,556 of OX940794.1, forward strand.
TGTATGTGTCTGAGAATTTATTTTTCTCAGTCTTTGGGAATTTATTTTCCTATCTTGTGAGAGTTTAATTCTCTCTTCGTTTGTGAGGCTCTGATCCGCTGCTGTATGCCTCTGATGTGACTACACATCTCTCCAAGTTTAGTTGGGTGACTCAAAGATTATTTTAGCCCAAAATTTGCCAAAGGGGGAGATTGTTGAGACCTTTTAGGGTGTTGGCTTCATTTGGTAAAATAAGCCTGATTCCATGATGTGGAGCATGATGTGTGGCACATCAGGGTTCACATCTGGACGCCCTACTGGACGCGCCTTTATTTATTTAAACGCGATCTTTTGAAAAAGATTTGTTTTTCAAGTATATCGTGCCAGCTTGCGCGCCAAGGAACAAGATAATCTTTCATGGTTCTGTTTTATTTTATCGGCCGACTTTGATCAAAAAGATTTGAAACAAACAATTAAAAGATTATGATCAAATAAATCTCAAGGAGAATTAACAAAGGCCAGCTGTCAACATTGAAGATCCAAGCCCATGAAACTTGTTCTATATAAAGGAAGACTGAAGACATAAAGGAGTACGAAGCCAAGAGTTGAAGATATCGAGTCTTAGGTCTTAGTCTGTTTATTGTTATTTGTGAGCCTTCACTTGAATCATAATTTTGATACAAGTAAGGACTGAGTTTGATAGAGTTGTAATCTCTAGTGTTCTTTCTCCAAAGCTTTGAAGCAAGGAGTTAGAGTGTGCAACACTCAAAGCCTTTAGGCACGAGTGCATAGTTTTCTAGGAGTGTGTCTCCAAACTGAGTTTGTTATTAAATCCTTACTGGGTAAGGTTGAGGGGGAGTGAGCAGAGGTTCTCATATCTAGGAGTTCCTAGGTAGAATTAGCACGGGTAGTGATTAAGTGAGAAGTTGTAAACGGGGGAGTTTAGCTTTGAATTGATACTACCATAGTGGATTCATCCCTGGATTGGTATCCTCCAGAATAGGGCTTGTTATAAGTGCCGAACTGGGTTAACAAACTCACGTGTTCTTTTGTTTTCTGCACTTTATATTGTTTACTTGTTCATCAAGTTCAGTTGTTCACGATGTTGACACATTAGGCTACACATCGTACGATTCCTAAAGTGTACACATCGTGCTACACATCTGACACTTGCCACCAGAATTTCAGCGAGCTCAACTCGCCAGCCAACTCGCTACCACTCGCCATGGCGAGCTCATGGTTTCTGGAAACACCAAGAACTATGAATACTCGCCATAGCGAGTTGCTGCAGAAGAGAAAACTCTGCTTTCGGGTTTTAGTTCAAATTCATCAAAAATCCCATTTTTCAACATACAAATCCCTAAAGCTATCAACTTTAAGCATATATATCATGTATAAGCCTAGAAGTACAAACTTTAACATCATCAAACATCATCTCATGCTAAAAGTAAGGATTTTCCTATATTTCACTAAAACTTATTTTCAAACATCAACAATAACAAATCATTCATAGAACACGAATTTGATCATGGGAATTCGAAATAGAAGCATATAGCAACATGTTAACATCAAACAACAACACATTAAACTATAAACACATTCCCTTGATTCCCATTCCCAACCAAAAGAGATGAGAGCGTTTGGGTGTGGAGAGTAGACTTCTCCCCCCTCTTTGTTCATCTCACAAGAATTGATAACTACTCTCTAACCTTAATTGCAGCTTTAATCTTCAAGCTCTACACTTGAATCCCCTCTACTCTCTTCAAGCTTGGACTTCTCTCTCTCTACCTCCTTATATGCAAATGGTGTGTTATGAGAGCTCTCACTCTCTATTCTAAGTTTCTATTCAAAACTAGATGGTTAATGACATAACTATCCCTCACTCATTTACTAAAATCCAACTATTACCTTAAATCACACTACTAATAAATCCTTCCTTCCTTATCCCCTACTCTTTCCTCTTTTAACAAAATACTAAATTAATTACTAACACTACTCTATATTATTCCAACAAGACTAATTAACATCTAATCAAATAAAATAACCTAATTAAATGAAACTAAATAAATACGGATGTTACACACATCACCAAATTCACCTGAAGTATATGAGCAGAAAATATCTCTTCTGGAAGTGACATGTACTGAAGTATCACTATCAATCACCCAACTGGATGCACTATCAATAACATTTGACATATCATGCTCTTCAACAAGAAGCAAGTCATCTAATAGCAGATGAGTACTCTCTCCATCTGAACCATCTTTATCATTATCCTTATCCTCCTTTTTCAAGGACCAGCAATCCTTTTGAAAATGCCCCTTTTTACCACAGTTGTAAAACTCCATATTTGTGTACCTGTTCTTCGAATAGCTTCTGCCTTTACCTTTATTACCTGAGTATCGGTTCTTGTTTCTCCCTCTTGATTCAGTAACCAACATCTCTGACTGTGAAGGAGAGTCTTGAGACTTTCTTCTCATCTCCTCATTCAAAATACTGCTTTTAACAAGATCCATTGACAACACACCATCGGCGGCAGAATTGGACAACGACATTCTAAACGTTTCCCACGAGTCAGGCAAAGAACCAAGAAGAAACAACCCTTGAATTTAATCATCAAACTTGATACCCACAGCAGACAGCTGATTCATAATTCCTTGAAAAGTATTCAAATGATCTGCACACGAAGTCCCTTCTTGGAGCTTCAAACTAAGCATCTTCTTTATAAGATACATCTTGTTATTACCTGTTTTCTTCGCATACAACTGTTCAAGCTTATCCCATAAAGATTTAGCATGTTTCTCCCCACTAATGTGGTTCAAAACGTTGTCATCAACCCACTGACGAATGTAACCACACACCTGTCTGTGTAGTAAAGTCCACTGATCACCAGTCTTGTTATCTGGCTTCTCTCTAGCGAACACAAATTCGTGAAAATTCTTCACATAAAGCAGATCCTCCATTTTACATTTCCAAAGGGCATAATTCGACCCATTCAAGGTCACCATACGAGTTGTGTTGACTTCCATTGTTCACCACAAATTAATTCCACAAAAGAACCGAAGCTCTGATGCCAGTTGTTGGGATCAGAGTGCACAGCGAAATATACGGAAGCGTTTAATTATTCTCTTTTTGTGAAACCTGAACAACCAAATAATCCAGCACAGCCAACACCAACAACAATAAAAGGAGTGAAAACTGTAAATAAGAACACCGCAATTTTAACGTGGAAAACCCTCAATGTGAGAGTAAAAAATCACGGGTCGTGCAAACCAATCAAAAACTCCACTATTATCAAATAATGAGTACAACCAATGTCTTCCTAATTTCTCTAGGAACTGACAAACATATAATAGTCACCAACACCTATGGTAAACTAACAACAAGAGAGCTAACAACCTCACAACAAGTGGGTATCCCAAACTGACACAGAGAAAGACAAAACTACTCAGAACAATTTTCTAAGTAACTAACAAAGTGACAAAAATAACATACTCAACTTTCAGCCGAAACGGAGAATGTTTGCCGAACACAATTTTATCACCGATAACCAATTCTTCTTCTCCTGTCGTGATGCTCTTACTGTTTCTCTCAAAGCACACAGAGTGCTTTCTTGTTGTTTTACTGTGTGTTACTATACACACACAAACCAATTGCATACACATGCAATTCACGCCGGCGCACTGTTCAAGTTACTCAAATTGTAACCTCTGCCAATTTAGGGATTAACATTCCCTTTGTATTGCAAAACGCACACACAAACGTGTACGGTGTACCACTTGTATGGGCCAAGCCCCATCACACAAAAATAAACCTTTTTTTTTGTTTTCTTTTTCTATTTTCCTTTTTTTTATTTGTGTGTGGTTCCCACTTGAGGAGGGATCCACCCAATATCCTTATATATATATATATATTTTTAAACAACATAGTACTAACTACTAACGCTCCTACCATGCATAGCTAAAATGGCACAGAAACAAAACACTTAACCAACTAAAACCAAGAAACAATCAAGTACAGCTATAGTCATTTATAACCTCAACAAGTAGTTTATACTTTAGGCTCAACAAGATCCTTAAAGGGCACATTGATGTAAGTATTGAAAAAATATTATTTGTTACTTATCAAATAATATAATAAAATGGATTAAATTTCTTTTTACTATATCGCATATATTACACAAATCTCGTTTTACATCTTTAATTTCCCATTCATCAAGCATAGACACTACTTTGTAAGCTCATATCAACAAAGTAATGTCTAAGCTTGATGAATGGAAAATTCAAGGTGTAATTTGTGTAATATACGTGATATGGTAAAAACATATTTTATCCATTTTATTATATTATTTGATAAGTAAAAAATAACATATTTTCTCAATACTTGCATTAATGTGCCTTCTAAAGATCGATTTGGCCGAGCTCTGAGGTATAAACTACTTGTTGAGGGTTATAAACGACTATAGATAAGAGTTTATTGTTTCTTTGTTTTGGTTGGTTAGGTGTTTTGTTCCTATGCCTTTTAGTTTTAGCCATGGTAGGAGCGTTAGTACTATGCAGTTTCAAAAAGAAATATATATATATATATATATATATATATATATATATATATATATATATATATATATATATATATATATATAAGGATATTGGTAACGGAAGACCAAATTGAAGAGCTACTAGAAGGGATGCTGGAGAAGAGGAAATTCGACTCGGCGATGTATTTGCTAGAGAAAAAGTCAATACAAATCTTACTCAAAGATTACAATATCCCGAACAAGTTTTTCAAAGAGAGAAATATTGGCTTCCCTTGCCAGACGGACCCTCACCACATTGCTTAGGCCGAGCAATTTTGTTCCATCCCACTAAGTGGACACCTTTGTTGTTTGAGTCTCTCCATATGAAATTACGGGTGGTTTGATCAATGCTATTGCAGATGCTTTGAGGGAGCCAAACAATTTGCACGTAGTAGGAAGGGATGGAGCTGAGGACATATGTAGCTAGCGTCAGGCGACCTGGTTTATTTAAAAGTCTGTTTTTACAAGAAGTAAGCTATAACTGCATTTTCTCAATAATAAGAAGGAAATCACTTCTCTTGGCTGTTCCGTTGAGGATTGGAAAGCCTAGATACTTATCTAGGGAAGTAGTGCTCCTATAATACTAGTGATAGATGTAAGTTTGTTGATCTTAGACTAGGGTGCATCTTCCGAGTAGAAAGCTCGAGACTTGCACAAATTGATCTTCAAACTTGAGGCACGACTGAAACGATCGAAAAAGTCAGTGATAAAACGTAGCTGAGAGTTCTTGGCCGTGGTGAAGAAGAGGACATCATCTACAAAATGGATGTGAGACAGTCGAGGCCCATTGTTAGATATGTGGATGAGGGCCTAGGTACCATGATGAACCGCATTGTCCGATCTGACCGGTTCAACTGTGAACCGGATACCTCATCGGTCTGGTTGGAATGTTGCACCGTCATGCAGTTAAACCGGTCAAACTCCGCCTAAACCAGAGAAAATCGGCCGGTTCGAGCAGTTTAAGAATAATTAAGAAATAACTAGAAAAAATCCAGAAATATCTCCAAAGGGATTAGAATCGGGATCCTCTTGATAAAAAATAGCAAGCATTTAACACTGAGCCAATTATTGTATTTGTGCAATAATTGCCTAGCAATATATATATTTATTCAATGCAATAGTAATATTTAACTTATATACCTTCTTTTCTTTACCACATGTTTCTTTTGAACAAAAATTATATTTTATTATTTTTAAAGAAAACTTGCAATATTATTAATAATAACATAAGAATATTATGGGACATAAGCATAATGCATATATCTTTTTATGAAAATAAGTTTTCCCACTTTCTTTCAAAAGCACATTTGACTCTTTTTTCTTTTTCTTTTTTTATAGATTTTAGTTTTAATTTATTGTTTGCCTAATATTGTTTTAATTGTTCAACTCTCATATTTACTTACAATAAGTAATGTTTCTACGGTAAGAAAAACTAATGATTCTTATTTATTATATTTACAATTAAAATACATATATGCTATAAATTGTTTTTTGAAATAAAAACAAACATAATTATTTATTTTTTTTTTTTTTGAGCAGCAAAAAAGATTTATTAATAACCACTCCAAAACATAAGACATGTTAAGGAGGGAGAACAATACAAAGTAGCTACCAACAAACCAGGGACTAAGAAAGGAATACATAATTATATAGACTTGTCATACGACTCATTCCAATTTATTATATTATAGAGACCGGTTCATTCCACTGGTTTATCCGGTTTAGTCATGCGGTTTGACCAGTGACCCAGTGGTTCGACCAATGAACCAGTGAACCAACACCATCACCGGTTCGATGACCGATCCGATTTTTAAAACATTGATAAGGGGTCTCCTTATATGGGATCATGGGAAGGCTTGAAGGGTGGCATTTTGTTGGCATTCTATAACAATGAGAAATTAGAGGAGGTAACATAATGCATGATGAGCTGAGTTGTCGCGTTGGGAAAACCAAAATCATGGAGGCAAGGTTTAAGAAAATGACACATGAATTTTCACTTTTATAGAACTGTTTTCTGCGTTCTAATATAACGAATTAAAAAATAAATTTTTTGAAGCAATTAAAAAATCAATTATCAAGCTTCTAAATATATAAACAATTTATTTCAATGATTAAACATAAGAATCTCGTGAAAAAAAATCATTCTACATATAAATCTAATCAATTATTAGTAGCAAGACAAGTGCTTAAATTAATGAATCAATATGAAAACGCATACCTTAAACAAAATAAAACTTCGCAATTTAAGAGCAGCAGTGAATAATTGTTTCATCCCTCACAAATCGAACAATGTCCAATCTTCAAATCAAAGTAAATTTGAGACATTAGTAATGTCAACATTGAAAAACGGCAAATAGAAAATGAAGAGAGTCGAGTGAATATAAAGTCACCTTCAAATCTTTCACAAAGAAGAATCTTGTTGTCGGCCGATGATCTCAAGACCTAGAAGGAAAAAAAAGTATATATATATATATATATGGTGATCCGTGCTTATAAAAACCCATACATATAAATCTAATCAATTAGCAAATATTAGTAGCAAGACTAGTGCTTAAATTAAAGAATCGATATGAAAACCGATACCTTAAATAAAATAAAACTTTGCAATTTAAAAGCATCGGTGGATTGTTTTATCCCTCACAAATCGAACAACGTCTAATCTTCAAATCAAAGTAAATTGGATACATCAATAATGTTAACACTGAAAAATGATAATAAAAATGAAGAGAGTCGAGTGAATATAAACTCACCTTCAAATCTTTCACGAAGAAGAATCTTATTGACGGCGACGGTCTCAAGACCTAGAAGAAAAAAAAAAGCGTGTCTTTTTTTTTTTTTTTGAAATCAGCAAATTTTATTAGAAAGGGACAAAATGCACAAGAAGTACAAAAGCCACCTAAAGGGGCAACAACAAAACAGAATTACAAGAAGGAAAAAAGCAACAGTAGCTAAAGCTCCTACACCAGACCATAAAACCAGGTAGCATCACCGCGAAAGACACAACACCGGTTCCTGATTCCACTCGTACAGTAAACAAGGGGAAGAATTTGATCTACCAATCCACCACTTCCAAGACAGAACTTTAATTTCGTCCACCACCGCACCAACATCCATGTTTGCGTTGTCGAAAATAACCTTATTCCTGTGACGCCATAACACCCAATTAACAGTATTCCAAATTAACACTCGCCCCTGTCTTTGTTTTTTGCTTCCCGGTATCGCCGCAAAATAATTCAGCAGGGACAGAATAGACTGAGGTAGCATGAAAACCATACCCAGCCAGTTGGTAATCATCTCCCACACTTTCATAGCAAAAGGGCAGTAAATAAACAAATGACTAGAGTTCTCATCACAGAGGCCACACAAAACACAGACCTGCTCATCCAAATTTTGCAGAATTCTACGACGGAGGAGATTCACTTTAGTCGGGATACGATCATGGAGAAGCATCCAAGAAAAACCCACCGCCTTTGAAGGGGCTGGGCACTTCCAAATCGATGTAAAACCAAGGCCTAGATCGCGCGACACACCAACAGAACCACTGGATAAATTCGACACAAAGGTATATGTAGATTTCACCGAAAACTCACCGGAATTATCAAGGTTCCAACACCAAGTGTCATCCTCCATAGTCAAAATAACCTCTTGAAGAGCACCAACCATCTCCTCTAAAAGAGCTTCTTCCCAAACAAAGAGTCTTCGCCGCCACATAAATCTCCATCTAACTCCTCCTATTTCTCCCCATAAATCTGCGATTGAAGCTTCTTTTTGAGTAGAAACAGAAAACAATCTGGGAAAGCGATCTTTCAGTAAGGAATTACCAACCCAATTATCCCACCAGAATCTTGTATTAATACCATTACCTACAATCCTCTTCACTCCTTGGGCAAACCAATTTAAGTCTAGATTTAATCCTATTGAACTTAAATCTTTCCACCACAATGAAGAGAACCACGGTTTACTCCCTTCCCCCCAATTCACTCGACCAAGCACCTCTTCCCCATATTTGCTCCGAATAACGTCCTTCCAAACCGCACCATTCCCACTTAAGAGACGCCACTTCCATTTCGTCAATAAACTAATATTAACAACTCTAATATCCTTCACACCAAGGCCACCCAAATTCTTTGGTTTACACACGTCCTCCCATTTCACCCAATTCACCCGCTTCCTTCCATTACGACACCCCCAAAGAAACTCCCTTTGAATACGCCTAATTACCTTCCAAACTTGAACCGGGATTTTCAAGAACGAAAGATAAAATATAGGAATTGAATTTAGGACAGAATTAAGGAGCACAATCCGACCTCCAAGGCTAACCAACTTATTCCTGCAAGAGCCAAGTCTCTTCCGCAAAGAATTAATCAATGGCTCCCAAGTAGCAAGTCTACGATGATTCGCACCCAAATGAAGTCCTAAATACTTGAACGGAACTACACCAATCCTACAATTTAGAAAAGTAGCAGCCAACCGAAGAAATTCATGAGAGACATTAACCCCCAAAAGGCTACTTTTCCAAAAATTTACCTTTAGACCGGAAACCATTTCAAAACCTCTCAAAATCGCCTTCAACGTCCACAAATTATCAATTGAAGGTTCTCCGATACATAAAGTATCGTCTGCATATTGAAGATGAGAAACCACTACCCCATTACTTCCAATCCGAAATCCCCGGAACCTATTCGACTCAACAGCCCCTTTCAAAAGCCCACCAAGGCCTTCCGCAACCAGCAAGAAAAGAAAAGGTGCTAGCGGATCACCTTGCTTCAAGCCCTTCTTGATATTAATCTCTTCCGTCGGGCTACCATTAACAAGAATAGACATGTTCCCCGCAAAAACACAAGCCCGGATCCAACTCTTCCATTTATCACAAAAACCGAATCTTCCAAGCATATACTCTAAAAAGCTCCAATCCACCGAATCATATGCCTTTTCGAAATCAACCTTAAAAATAAGACATTGCCGACCCGTCTTTTTAGCTAAGTCCACAATTTCATTGATCACCATCACACCATCCACAAGTTGCCGGCCTTTTAAAAAAGCTGATTGAGTCGACTCCACCAAAGAATTCATAACCAAACTAAGTCTTTTCGCCAAAACCTTCGCAATCAATTTATATAGACAACCTAAGAGTGAAATAGGTCTATATTCACCAAGAGAGAGCGGGGAGTTAACCTTTGGGATTAGAGCCACAAAGTATGACGAGAAGCTCTTGGGAAGAGTGGCATTCCCATGGAATTGATCAAAGAGCAATCTCACTTCGCCTTTCATTAAACTCCAAAAGGCCTTAATAAAATTGAAATTAAATCCGTCGGGACCCGGACTTTTGTTCCCATCACTTCCGTTAACCACTACTTCAATTTCCTCCAAAGAGAAAGGAAGAGTCAATTTCTCCTTATCCTCCAATGACAGAACCGGGAAATTAATTCCATTAAGATGAGGCCTTGGCCATTGAGGCGAATGGAATTGATTTTTGAAGAAGGTAACCACTGCCTGCCGAATTAAAAAGGGATCTTCCGTCCAACCACCCTCCACCTCCAAGGCCTTGATACTATTTCTGCTCCCTCTACTTTTCATTAAACCATGAAAAAAGCGAGAGTTCGCGTCACCTTCCCGAAGCCACCTAGACCTTGATCTTTGAACAGCCCAAGATACTTTACTTTTAAGGAGGTGCCACAGCTCCGAAAAGTAGTGTTTGCGCAACACCACATCTTCAGCCGAGAGACATCTATCCTCGCTACTCAAGTCTTTTAATTTAATCTCCTCCACTAAAAAAGTAATCTTCGTATCAATTGCACCATAAGTCTCTTTATTCCAAGCTTTCAACAAATCTTTGAGGCCTTTTAATTTCTCTTTGAGAATAAATCCCATCCACCCCTCACAATAGAAGGACCTCCAAAACTCCTCCACCAACCCTCTAAAATTACCATGGTCTAACCAATGGTTATTAAAACGAAAGGGTCTCGGACCCCAATCAATCACATTATGCCGAAGCACAAGAGCACAATGATCCGAAACACTTCGAGGGAGAATCCACAAGGAAGGATGACCCCAAACCGAAATCCACTCCTCCGACACTAAAGCTCGATCAATTCTACTCATGGTAAAGCCATTGGGATGAAAGCAAGAGAATTTTCTACCCAACACCGGTACATCCACCACATTTAGATTGTTAACAAAGGCTTCAAATTCCACAATCTCTGTAGTTGGAGATTGAAAGTTTGAGTCATTAATCCCCCTTCTTTCCTCCCTATGAAGCACCGCATTAAAGTCCCCGATAACACACCAAGCTCCACCTCCGAAACCTCTCTTGGACATAGACAAGGTCTCCCAAAGTCTCCTCTTACCCCCAATATCACATTTAGAATACACATTTACCACTATGCTGACAGTTTTATGGACTCCCCATTCAAGACACACACCTACAAAACCTTCTCCACTAAAATGAAAAATTAGCGAGGAAGATGACTTACACCAAATGGAAAGAATACCGCCACTGTTTCCATCCGAAGGAAGAGAAACCCACTGACAGTCCTCACTGCCCCAAATGTTAAAACACATAGAATCTGGAACCACTTCAAGCTTTGTTTCTTGAATTGCTAAGAAATCAATTTTTTCCTTCCTAACAAATTCTTTTAACCAGCTTCTCTTCACTGTTCCCCCCAGACCTCTGATATTAAAAGAGCTTATAATCATTGAAAACCTTGTACCTCCACATGATTATTCAATTCTTGCCTATCCCTTTCTTCAAGCTGCAGTAATCTATCCACTGTTGTTTGTTTGCTTTCTTTGAAATTGAGACCCAAATCTGATTGAAGTTGAACAATTTGCTCTGCTTCAGATAGCTTAGCAAATGGATCCTCCCTATTTGTAATGAAACTATCTACATCCTCCAAATGATCTTCACCAAGAATAAAATTCACCCCAGATTGTGCATTAATTGGGTTACCAACAGGTTGGGCTACCACCAACGCAGAAGTAGTGATACTTTCGCCCTCTGCCTCCTCAGTAGTACATGTTCTGGTTCCTTCTGAAGATCCCGACCTAGCCTTCCGTTTCGGAGCAGTACAAATAACGGCTTCCGCAAACCTCAAGCATTTCGGACCACCCAATTGAGGGAAAGGTAGCCGAGAGAGAGGTTTCTTATGTTTGCTCCCTTTTTTGAAACCAGCTTCAACAGAAGATTGTTCAACAATAGTTTGTGAAGAAGAGGAAGAAGATAAGTTACTGTTTTCCCCTTGTGACAAAGGAATAAAAGTAGTCTGGCGTTTATCACGTGCCACTTGAACTAAAGAATCCAGCTTTTCAATTAAAGTTCCATCTGTAGCTGGGCCCACAACAGCTTGAGGAACGGTCTTCTCCAACTCCACCGAAGCGGTCTGAACCCGACCCGAAATCTTCTGCCCACTCTTAAGACCCACAGCAACTGGGCTTAAAATTGGGCCCAACAGAACTGGCCCACCAAGAGTTGTTTGGCTTTGAATCCCCTTTTCAACGGAATCAACCAAGTCAACCCTTTCCCCAATTCCAATTTCAAAACCTATGTCCACAGGTGTTGATGTGGACAATCCTCGTACCACTGCAACCTCGTCTGACTCACCCTCTTGTCTTTCTTCCCCCTTCCCCAATCCTGCCCCACAATTACTACTACAAGACATCCCAACCTCTGTATTCACTAAAGGACCTATGAAAACTTTCTCAAAATTCCTTTTGTCCTCCATTGAGCGTTGCACCCCCTGAACCTCCACCGAAAGCACCTGACAGTGCTCTGATCCATCGCTATCTGACTCCTCAAACACATCACCTATCGCCATCGCCGGACGAGGTTCACCAGAGTCACATGAAGAGGCCACCGTGCTCCATTGAAGTTGATCTTCCTCCTTATGCTCATGCACAAATTCTAAGGGCCCACCTGTTTCTTCCACTCCACGTACTGTAAAACACATACCATGCACAGAGATATGTTTTGTAAAATCAATGGAACCTATAATCGACGACAGTAGCTTAACTCGAGCCCTATCAAATCGAACTCGCCCTTTGGTATCTTCGTCCATGCCGATAAACTCTCCCCATTGAGAGGTTAAAGTTCTAAAAGCTTGTTCATCCCATAACTGCAGCGGAACACCAAATATCCTCACCCAAACTTCCCTCTTTGCCGACACCACCGAAGGTGACCAAGGTATATGATCCTGCAGCAGGCCCTGCCACCAGGTCCTTCTATTAATCGCCAACCTTACATTCTCTCCGGCTTCACTGAAAAGAACAACTCTCCCATCACCAAGACTCGCCGCACGCACACCCCTAACACCTTCTAGGCAAAGGTTAAGTTGTAGGGTTTTGAGTTTACAACCTGGAGCAAAGTACCAATAAAACTGTCTTTAAGAACATTGAGAAAATCGATATTTGGTTGAAGAACTAAGGGTTGAGCAGAGTTTGATGCCTCCCCCTTATGCTTCTGGCCCAATTTCTCTCCCTTAAGAACTTCTCTAAATGTCTTCTCAGATAAACCCGCCTTATCACCACCACCTCCTCCCGCTCCCTGCTTCTGACTTTCCAAAGTATCATTATTTTGGTTCAAAGGTTTCCCAGCAGTATGCTTACCATCCCTGCCAAAATAAGATAAGTTGATACGAAGTTTGAACGTACCAACCCAAACGTCCTCCAATTTACAACTCAACTCCTCAACATTCTTAACCTCCAAGAACTTCACGAAACCAAAACGTCTACCCCATTTGTCTAACTTCTTTGGAATGTACACCTCTCCCACCCTCCCAAACCTAGCAAACACTTTCCATAAATCCACCACCAAGATTTCTTCCGAGAAGTTTGTGAAGAAAAAGGATGTGGCTTCCCTGTTAAGACGCTTCACAAAGTTATTCCCACGATCGGAATCAAACTCAGTAAGTCTGACCCCTCCAGCCCTAGAGGAATGAGACTTGCCCAGACCTTCTCTCTCTTCTTTCTCTCTCATTGCTCCTTTGTCCTCTTATTGCTCCTCTCATTAACCTCTCATTGCTCCTTTAAAAAAAGCGTGTCTATATATATATATATATATATGGTGATCCGTCCTTATAAAAATGGGCCAACATATTTTATTTACAAATGAAGTTAGGCCCACTTTGTTGTAGCTCACATGATATCATGGTAAAAAAAAATACGAGGCTTACTTTTCATGCCTCCTAAAATTTCTTACGTGCCACTTAAAATTACCAAATTAATCCTCTCGCTTTTTAGGATCCGAACTCCGTTCATACTCTAGGTAGCGAGTGATAATTTTTTTACACAAACCCAACGTCTGCGTCCCCATGAATGGAAAATTTTATGAAAAAAAAGTTTGTATTTTAGAATGAAACGGAGTTCTCATCCTAGGATGCAAACTCTTTTTTTCATAATATTTTTCATTTGAGGGGGGCGCAGACATTGGGTTTGAGTAAAAAATATTGTCACTTGCTACTTAGAGTGCGAACTCAATTGAAATTTTAACTAATGAACCTTGTAAAATTTGATCACCGTCCAATACCATATTTTAAATTGAAATCTATAATTTGAAATCTCAGACAATCGGTATAATTCTATAAATTGAAATCTCTTTTATTTTTTTAACAACTCACTCATCCAATATTCCAATCTAATTTTTTTTAGGGGTGAATGAAAGATTTGGATCCTCTCATGTTTTATTCTCTCCTGCCCTCTCTCATGTGCAACTCTCATTCTTTAGATTAATCTAACGGTGAGACAAAAAATGTCAAAGTTGGAGAGAGAAACACATAAACTGAAGGTTGAAAAACACACAAGAAGGGGGGGGTTGAATTGTGTGAGACTTTTTCTAAGTTAAAACAAATTGCAGCGGATAAGGTATAACACACACAATATATGAGGATAGGGTTAGAGAGAGATGCTCAGAATTTTTATACTGGTTCCTCCCACTAACAGGAGTAGTCCAGTCCTCTTGTCCTTCACAAGAGATTTCACTATAATCACTCAGATTACAAATGCTCAAGCACTAAGCAAGAGACTTCAAACTGCTCAAGCACAAAGCAAGAGACTTCTAACTGCTCAAGCACAAAGCAAGAGACTTCCAATGCTCAAGCACAAAGCAAGAGACTTCCAATGCTCAAGCACAAAGCAAGAGACTTCCAATGCTCAAGCACAAAGCAAGAGACTTCCAATGCTCAAGCACAAAGCAAGAGACTTCCAATGCTCAAGCACAAAGCAAGAGACTTCTAACTGGTTTTAATGTTAATAAAGATAAGAGATTAACACTTGATATACAATCAGAGGTGTTTACAAAATACAACTCAGTTACAAGACTAACTTAGAAAATTATCACAAAGTTTCTAAGTGTTTGATAGCTTCAGAATTTGACAGAGTTTCAGCACGTTCAGAAGCTTAAGTCTTGATTTCATTTCTTCACAAATCTTCTTCCTTTTATAGATGATAAAATGAACGTTGAAGATTATAGCCGTTTGAAGAATTGAGACGCTCCTTTGTATAGATCAGTGAGCTTATTAGCTGTTCTGATTTGCAGTAGCTTAGGAGCTTAACGTTTACTACAAAATGAGAGATTCCTTTTGGCTTTTGATATTTGAACCTTGGTGAAAGCCAAATAAGGAAATAATCGTTTCTGAAGCCTGACTTGAAAAGGACCTTTCCATGGTCAAACCTTTTCATTCTTGGTTTCTGCGTTTGGACTTAGTCAGGCACAGTCTTCAATAAAATTGTACTCTCAAATGTAGCTTAACACTTATATCTGACGAGCCTTCAGATTTTGATAAGCTCAGAATTACTTGTTTCAGATCTGGTGAGCTCAGATGTTCTTCAGATTTTGATAGGCTCAGATTTACTTGTTTCAGATCTGGTGAGCTCAGATGTTCTTCAGATTTTGATAGGCTCAGATTTACTTGTTTCAGATCTGGTGAGCTCAGATGTTCTTCAGATTTTGATAGGCTCAGAATTACTTGTTTCAGATCTGGTGAGCTCAGATGTTCTTCAGATTTTGATAGGCTCAGAATTACTTGTTTCAGATCTGGTGAGCTCAGAAGTAATTCCTTCAGAAATTCTAAGGTTCAGATAATAACTTCAGAGTTTCACAGGCTCAGAATTACTTGCTTCAGATCTGGTGAGCTCAGAAGTAATTCCTTCAGAAATTCTAAGGTTCAGATAATAACTTCAGAGTTTCATAGGCTCAGAATTACTTGCTTCAGATCCGGTGAGCTCAGAAGTAATTCCTTCAGAAATTCTAGGGTTCTTTAGTACGCAAATTTTAACTATTAATCCTGCACACTGAATTAAATTATTAGTACTCCAATTTAACCTTAAATACATTGTTATCATCAAAATCAATTAAGGAGATACAAAATCATAATTTTGTTCCAACAATCTCCCCCTTTTTGATGATGACAACTATATGTATTTAAAATCAATTGTTGTTGTTTTTATTTAACATCTTGACTTCAGGTTCTGAGGTTTGCAAGCTCCCCCTGAGTCTGATAAGCTTCAAAAGTTTATCAATGATAAATATAAAACAGTCTAAGAGTAATATTTAATGTCAAATATAATTTCATATATTCTCCCTTCAGAATTAGAGGTTTGCAAGCTCTATTTCTTCAGATTGACAAATATAAGATATGGTTTGCAAGCGTATCTTATATTATATGAATTTATGTTGGACAAAATTTATTACTCCCCCTCATTAAAAGTTTAAAAGACTTTAATATAACTTAACAAGAGTAGAGTTCAGAAAATGTGATCTTTAGAGCTTCAGAAATAATTTCACTGCCATAGGAAATGAAATAATATTTTCTCCCCCTTTGTCATTATCAAAAACGGGTCAGTCAAAGCACAAGTTACAGGGTAGTAAATGCACACAGCAAACAACCACCAGCAGTAAATGCATTCAACGGTAAAAGGGAATTGTTAAGTACCATGGTGAAACAGGGAATTGTTTCAGAATGAAGACGAGTTTCTTCAAGATCTGAATCAGTTCCAGGAAAAGGTGGAGTGGTTTGAATGGATGAGGGGTTTGGTTCAGAAGTGGTTGGCTTAGGAGATGAAGTCTGAAGGGGTTCAGTTTGGGATTCAGCAGGGACTTCAGAATTTTGAACATTTGAGGGTTCAGATTGGTCTACGTCCATTGCTATTGGGGTAGACTCAGAATCTTTAATAGGAGATTTCTGAGGGGATTTAGGAGTGTCAGAAATGGTTATAGTGGAAGTTTCAAAATATTGAAAACGTGAGAAGTGATAGTGACTAGTGTGTAGTTAAGTGATTATAGTGGAAGTTTCAAAATATTGGGGAAACAAGATAGTGACGTAATGGGGGCTTGGCAGTTACTTTTAATAAAATCATCATTAGCTCTCCTTCATTACCCAGCGGTTACTAGACATGATGGGAAGTTACACAGATAAGTAGTGTTTTCAGAAGCCAGCTGTCAGTTAGAGAAACTGAGTGGTCAACTAACACTTAGAGTAGGTATCTGAGTCACAAGAAATCATATTTAATAATAAATAATTCTGATTGCTTCAGATGAGAGAGTGCTTCAGAACCTATATAATAGTTTCTGAGCCGTCCAAACTTCTGAGGCCCTTCAGAACCAGTTTATTCATTCAGAGTTAACAGCATTCAGAGATATCATTCAGAAATAAAAACCATGTTCAGATTTTTCTTGATAAAATCGAAACGATCAATAGCAAGAGGTTTGGTAAAGATATCAGCCCATTGATGCTCAGTATCAATGAATTGAATCTTAATTACTCCCTTCTGAACATAGTCTCTAATGAAGTGATGTTTGATCTCAATGTGTTTAGCTCTTGAATGCAAAATAGGATTCTTAGACAAACAGATAGCAGCAGTATTATCACAGAGAAGTGGTATACTACTTATCCTTATCTGATAGTCCTCCAACTGATGTTTCATCCAGAGCAATTGCGTGCAACACTTAGCAGCTGAGATGTACTCTGCTTCTGCTGTAGATAGAGCAATAGTTGCTTGTCTCTTACTAGCCCATGATATAAGGTTTTCACCTAGAAATTGACAGTTTCCACTAGTGGACTTCCTTTCAATTTTATCACCAGCATAGTCAGCATCACAGAATCCAATAAGCTGATAATCTAAGGATTTCTTATAAAGTAATCCAAGATTAGTGGTTCCTTTCAGATATCTAAAGATTCTCTTAACAGCAGTTAGATGAGACTCTCTAGGATCTGATTGAAATCTAGCACACAAGCATACACTGAACAAGATATCTGGTCTAGATGCAGTGAGATAAAGGAGGGAACCAATCATACCTCTGTATAATTTCTGATCTACTTTGCCTTCAGATTCTTCCTTCAGAAGACAGCTAGAGGGATGCATAGGAGTTGACATTGGTTTACAATCTTCAAGACCAAATTTCTTCAGTAAATCCTTTGTGTATTTGGTTTGATGCACATATACTCCTTCTTTTCTTTGATTGATTTGAATTCCCAAGAAGAATGTTAGTTCTCCCATCATACTCATTTCAAATTCATCCTGCATAAGCTTAGAGAAATTCTTGCAAAGAGAAGCATTAGTTGAACCAAAGATAATATCATCAACATAAATCTGAACAATCAAAATATCAGTTTTTAAGGTTTTTCTAAAGAGAGTGTTATCAACATGTCCTTTTTCAAAACCATTTTCTAGAAGAAATATACTTAACCTTTCATACCAAGCTCTTGGAGCTTGTTTCAAACCATACAGAGATTTCTTCAATTTGTAAACATGATCAGGACACTTTATATCTTCAAAGCCAGGAGGTTGTTTAACATAGACTTCTTCATAAATTACTCCATTCAGAAATGCACTCTTAACATCCATTTGAAATAGAGTGATGTCATGATTAACTGCATAGGACAAGAGAAGTCTAATTGCCTCAAGTCTTGCTACTGGTGCAAAGGTTTCAGTGAAATCTATGCCTTCTTGCTGACTATAACCTTGTGCAACCAGTCTAGCTTTATTTCTGACAACTTCTCCCTTTTCATTTGACTTGTTTCTGAATACCCATTTTGTTCCAATAATGTTCTTGTGTTTGGGTTTTGGTACCAGATCCCAAACATCATTTCTTTCAAATTGATTGAGTTCTTCTTGCATTGCAACAATCCACCCATCATCTGAGAGTGCTTCTTCTATGTTTGTGGGTTCAATTAATGAAATTAACCCAACTAGGGATTCATCCTCTTTGAAAGCAGATCTGGTCTTTCTTGGGCTATCCTTGTTACCAACAATTAGCTCTTCAGGATGAGATGATCTATACTTGAATTTACTCTTAGGTGGAGCAGGTGTCTGAGAGGGTTCAGTTTCTGAAGGGTCTTCAGTTTCAAGGCCTTCAGAGATATCTTCATTTTGAGTCTCAGATGGATATACAGCAATGGAGAGATCTTCACACTCAGAATTTGAGGAAACTTGAAATTCTGCAAAAGTCTCAGCTTGCTCTGACATTTTATCGTCAGGCTCTTTATCATCAAATCTAACATGTATAGATTCTTCAACTGTGTGAGTTTCAGAATTATACAATCTGTATGCTTTTGAGCGTTCAGAGTAGCCTATAAAGATACCCTTATAAGCTCTAGCATCAAATTTCTTTCGATAGACCTTGTTGTCTAGAATATAACAAGTACATCCAAACTGATGAAAATAAGAAATATTTGGTTTTCTTCCTTTGAACAGTTCATAAGCAGTTTTGTTCAGAATAGGTCTGATGTAGATTCTATTCTGAACATAGCAAGCAGTACTCACGGCTTCTGCCCACAAGAACTTAGCTAGGTTAGACTCAAGCATCATGGTACGAGCCATTTCTTGCAAAGATCTATTCTTTCTTTCTACAACACCATTCTGCTGTGGTGTTCTAGGAGAAGAGAATTCATGGATTACTCCATGCTCTGAGCAGAAAGATTCGAAAGAGTCATTTTCGAACTCTCCCCCATGGTCGCTTCTAACCTTCAGAATCCGAAGATCCTTTTCACTTTGTATTTGTGTGCAGAAGTCACTGAACACCACAAGTGCTTCACTCTTAGAACGTAGGAATTTCACCCAAGTCCATCTACTGAAATCATCAACCATGACCAATCCATATTTTTTACCATTGATAGAGGCTGTCGAAACAGGACCAAACAGATCAATGTGAAGCAATTCTAAGGGTCTGGAAGTAGAGACAATGTTTTTAGACTTGAATGAAGTCTTAGCAAATTTTCCTTTTTGACATGAGCCACAAAGTGCATCTGAGTGATAATCAATGTCAGGCAAACCACTAACAAGCTTTTGTTTGCTAAGCTTAGAGATCAACCTCCAGTTAGCATGACCAAGACGCTTGTGCCATAGCCATTTCTCATCACTCAGAGACAAAAGACATATAATCTTTTGGTCAACCAAATCAGAAAAGTTTACTTTATAAACATTGCCAACTCTCATTCCCTTGAATACTACAGATTTGTCAGAGTCTTTTGATACAGTACATGATTCCTTATTAAATGTAACAACACACCCATTGTCACAAAATTGACTAATGCTCAATAGATTGTGTTTAAGTCCATCAACTAACCAAACATCTTTAATGGAAAGAGAAGAATTACCAACTGTACCTGTACCAATGATCTTCCCTTTTTGTTTTCCTCCAAATCCCACAGAGCCTCCCTCTTTCAGAGTTAGGGTTTGGAACATATGCTTTTCTCCCGTCATATGTCGTGAGCAACCACTGTCCAGGTACCAGGGCTGCTGTTTTACCTTTCCTTGCATGAGCATCTGAAGCAAACATTATTTCAGATTTTGGTACCCATATTCTGATGGGTCCTTTAGAGTTAGTCTTCTGAATAGTATTCCTTCTTTGTTTTCTATGATCAACACAAGATCTAGAATTAATTAAGCTTTGACAAGAATGTTTAGGCTTAATTTGATTCTTGGATTTTGATCTGGAGTATATCACAGTTCCAAAGGTCAAGCAAGGATCTGAAGTAACTTTACCTTGATTTCTCAGAGGTTCAGATGACTTCTGAGCCTTAACTTGAGAACTTTTGGACTCAGAAATTTTAGGTTCAGAAGAACTTGGAACTTCTGAGTCTTTGGGTTCAGGTTCAGAACCTCCTTCAGAGTTGGATGCCTTCAGATCAAGTGTACCACTTTTAACAAAGGTAGAGAATAATTCAGGTGGAGTATCATCCTCACTATATGATTTCAGAGGTTTATCCCAGTTCTTAAACCGAGAATAACCAATGCCTTCACCATAGTTACGAGTCATATGATAAATCATGGAAGCCATTTTACTCCTATTGAAGGTACAACGAATAAATTCGTGAAGAGCATCTTCATGATCATCATTGAGCTTGTCTGCCAAGACATAGTTAGATTCAACATGACAAATACGAATGTTTAACGATTCATTTTCATCATAAAGAATCTTGGCATCCTTTTTCAATGATTCATGAACATTCTTCAGAATTTTGTGTTGACTTACTATACGAGAGTAATGTTTCACGGCAATCTTAAGAGAATCAATTAATTCAGATTTAGTCATGTTAGAGTATACCTCATTTTCATCATCTGAGTCATCTTCAGAATCTCTATCAGAGTTGTTACCTTCAGAAGTTCTTGCCATTAAGGCCAGATTGCCTTCTTCATCATCTTCTCCTTCAGAGTCATTCTCAATGGTCTCCCAAGTGGCTAACAAACTCTTCCTTACCTTTTCTTTGTACTTTTCTTTCCCAAAGCTCTTATTCTTTCCTTTGTCCTTGGATGACATTTCTGGACAGTCCGCAATGAAGTGTCCAGATTTCTTGCAGTTATAGCAGTTGTTCAGTTCTTCCTTTTTGTCCTTTGAAAAGGAACTTCTTGAGTTGTTTCCTTTGTTTGGAAACCTTTTGTATTTCTTGTTCCATTTCTGAAACCTTCTAACCATTAGTGCCATTTCTTCATTCTCAGAATTTTCATCCATCATATCATCAGAAGTTTCTTCCTCTTGTTCAGACACTTTGATCTTTGCAGCTTTTGAGGAAGTCTGAACAGAGCTTAGAGCCAAGGACTTCATCTTCTTGACAGGTTCATCTGACATAAGTTCTAGCTCATGACTTCTGAGTGAGCTTATTAAATCTTCAAGAGTCACATTGTCCAAATCCTTGGATTCCTGAAAAGCTGTAACTTTTGGTCTCCATTTGGAAGGTAAGCTCCTCAGAATTTTCTTCACGTGATCAGATGCAGTGTAGCTTTTCTTCAGAACTTGAAGACCAGAGACAAGGGTTTGAAACCTTGAATACATGGTTTCAATATCTTCATCTTCCTTCATTCTGAACAGCTCATATTGATGAACTAATAAGTTTGCCTTAGCTTCTTTGACTTGCTTATTTCCTTCATAGGTGGAACATAGAGAGTCCCAGATAGTTTTGGCACATGACTTGTTGGATATTTTTAAATACTCAGCATGAGATATTGCACCAATAAGCATATTCTTAACAGTATGATGCTTCTTATACTGTTTCTTCTTTTCAGCATCAAAGAACTTTCTGTAGGTATTTCTTACAACACCTTCATCATCCATGTGTTCAAAATGTATACCATCTTCAATGATATCCCATAACTCATCATCGGTCCCAATGATGTAACTATACATCTTGGTTTTCCAGAAAGGAAAAGTAGTAGGATCACTGTTGAAGTAAGGTGGTTTGTCTCTGTGATTATCACTGTTCCTTTCCCTATCATAGTTGTGAGGAGGTGGAACAGCAGAGTGATCAGGTCCAGAGGAAGCAGAAGGAGAGGTAACACCAGACATGTTTTTCAACTAAGTACCCCTAGATCTTTTACTGTTTCACTGTTAAGTGAAGAGCAACAGACCGGAGCTCTGATGCCAATTGAAGGTTGAAAAACACACAAGAAGGGGGGGGTTGAATTGTGTGAGACTTTTTCTAAGTTAAAACAAATTGCAGCGGATAAGGTATAACACACACAATATATGAGGATAGGGTTAGAGAGAGATGCTCAGAATTTTTATACTGGTTCCTCCCACTAACAGGAGTAGTCCAGTCCTCTTGTCCTTCACAAGAGATTTCACTATAATCACTCAGATTACAAATGCTCAAGCACTAAGCAAGAGACTTCAAACTGCTCAAGCACAAAGCAAGAGACTTCTAACTGCTCAAGCACAAAGCAAGAGACTTCCAATGCTCAAGCACAAAGCAAGAGACTTCCAATGCTCAAGCACAAAGCAAGAGACTTCCAATGCTCAAGCACAAAGCAAGAGACTTCCAATGCTCAAGCACAAAGCAAGAGACTTCCAATGCTCAAGCACAAAGCAAGAGACTTCCAATGCTCAAGCACAAAGCAAGAGACTTATAACTGGTTTTAATGTTAATAAAGATAAGAGATTAACACTTGATATACAATCAGAGGTGTTTACAAAATACAACTCAGTTACAAGACTAACTTAGAAAATTATCACAAAGTTTCTAAGTGTTTGATAGCTTCAGAATTTGACAGAGTTTCAGCACGTTCAGAAGCTTAAGTCTTGATTTCATTTCTTCACAAATCTTCTTCCTTTTATAGATGATAAAATGAACGTTGAAGATTATAGCCGTTTGAAGAATTGAGACGCTCCTTTGTATAGATCAGTGAGCTTATTAGCTGTTCTGATTTGCAGTAGCTTAGGAGCTTAACGTTTACTACAAAATGAGAGATTCCTTTTGGCTTTTGATATTTGAACCTTGGTGAAAGCCAAATAAGGAAATAATCGTTTCTGAAGCCTGACTTGAAAAGGACCTTTCCATGGTCAAACCTTTTCATTCTTGGTTTCTGCGTTTGGACTTAGTCAGGCACAGTCTTCAATAAAATTGTACTCTCAAATGTAGCTTAACACTTATATCTGACGAGCCTTCAGATTTTGATAAGCTCAGAATTACTTGTTTCAGATCTGGTGAGCTCAGATGTTCTTCAGATTTTGATAGGCTCAGATTTACTTGTTTCAGATCTGGTGAGCTCAGATGTTCTTCAGATTTTGATAGGCTCAGATTTACTTGTTTCAGATCTGGTGAGCTCAGATGTTCTTCAGATTTTGATAGGCTCAGAATTACTTGTTTCAGATCTGGTGAGCTCAGATGTTCTTCAGATTTTGATAGGCTCAGAATTACTTGTTTCAGATCTGGTGAGCTCAGAAGTAATTCCTTCAGAAATTCTAAGGTTCAGATAATAACTTCAGAGTTTCACAGGCTCAGAATTACTTGCTTCAGATCTGGTGAGCTCAGAAGTAATTCCTTCAGAAATTCTAAGGTTCAGATAATAACTTCAGAGTTTCATAGGCTCAGAATTACTTGCTTCAGATCCGGTGAGCTCAGAAGTAATTCCTTCAGAAATTCTAGGGTTCTTTAGTACGCAAATTTTAACTATTAATCCTGCACACTGAATTAAATTATTAGTACTCCAATTTAACCTTAAATACATTGTTATCATCAAAATCAATTAAGGAGATACAAAATCATAATTTTGTTCCAACATAAACTTATGCACTTCATTCTTTCTCTTTTCTTCACCGCCTCACCACTTCCAATTTCTCCTCTTTGCTCTGAAATAATTTTTTTTTTCCTTCTCCAATAATGCTAATTCTTATGTGCTGCTACTTTATGTCAAAGGATGAGCCACTCAGCCATCCACACCGAGTTTATTTCATTAGTTTTTTCATAATAATTTTGCTTCTTTTTGTCATAAAGATCAAGTTTGAAGGTGTTAATGTTTGTTGATTGGCTCATTTTGGTATAACAACCTTGTGTTACAATGTTGGATGCAATGTTTCAACATCCGGATACCTTTTTCAGGTTGAGTGAAACGCGCGCCTCATTTATTGCGCCACCCTTTGATTATGGAATACGCGTCTTATGGTTGTGCTTTAATTATGCTTGATTTATTAGAAGATTTCTACGTGATTATTTCCAGAAGTACTCTGCATAGCTTATGGAAACATTTGACCAAGATCACTAATCACGTGTTGAATTGTGCAAAGTATTTTAAAGCCCAAGTTCCAAAGAAGCCCATGAAGACTCATAGTATATAAGCTTCTTTGTAACCCTAGTTTTGTACGTGTGTGTTGTATTCTGAAAATATATCATTTCTGTGTTAGGGTTTTGTGTTAGAAACTTGTGAGCCTACCTTGCATCTCCTTTATGCAAGACTAGGACATAGGATATTGTATTTGTGTAAAACTACTCCTAAGCTTTGAAGTACGGAGTTGGTTTTGTTTTGGAGTGTGTACTCAAACAATTATATCTTTGTCTAGTATCACCGGTTGTGTGATTGATTAGGAGGTGAGATGGGATCTCAAACTTAGGAGTTCCTAAGTTGAAGTTGCATAAGATAGTGTCTAAGTCATAAGTTGTAAACGGGTGTGTTTAGCTTAGGATTAGAACTATCATAGTGGACTCCTCTCCTGGATTGGTATCCCCCAGACTAGGGCTTGTTTAAGCGCCGAACTGGGTTAACAATTGAACTGTGTCCTTTACTTGTTGTTAACTTTATTTAGTGTTTTGATTGTTGTCTCTGGTGAATGTTCCAACATCGTATTCAACATCTCAAGTGTTAGAACATTACATAGCACATTCCAATCCTGCGTGCCGGAAATTTCAATTGGCATCAGAGCAGGCACCCTGCCTGTACTTGGGTGAGATCTAGGGAAGTTATCTTCTGGCGCTATGGAGAAGGAAGGAGGATTTGTCAACAGACCACCTTTGTTGGATGGAACGAACTATGATTACTGGAAGTCACGCATGGCTGCCTTTCTCAAGTCCATTGACTCCCAAGTTTGGAGAGCTATTTTGTCAGGTTGGGAGGCTCCTGTTGTCACTGACAAAGATGGGAACAAAACCAATGTTCTAAAGGCTGAGCTTGAGTGGACTAACGAAGAACAAGATCTGTCTACCTACAACTCTAAAGCCATCAATGCTCTGTTCAATGGAGTTGATAGAAGCATGTTTCGTCTGATAAAGAAATGTGTGGTTGCCAAAGAAGCCTGGGACATTTTGGAAACAGTTCATGAAGGAACATCTAAGGTAAAAATGTCTAGACTCCAACTCCTTACTACAAAGTTTGAAAGCTTAAAGATGAAAGAGGATGAAAGCGTTCATGAGTTTTATATGAACATTCTGGATATAGCCAACTCCTTTGATGTGCTTGGTGAAAAAATGAGTGATGCTAAGTTGGTCAGAAAAATACTTAGGTCACTTCCTAAAAGATTTGATATGAAAGTCACAGCTATAGAAGAGGCACATGACATCAACACTATGAAGGTTGATGAGCTAATTGGTTCTCTTGAAACTTTTGAATTAGCTATAAATGAAAGAGGTGACAAAAAGAGCAAGAGTATAGCCTTTGCTTCCAACACTGATGATTGTGAGTCTACTGATGGTTTTGATGAAGATGATGGATTCTCTGAAGCACTTGCCATGGTTGGCAGAAAACTCAGACAAGCCTGGAAACAAAAACCAAATGGGCAAAACATCCGATTCAACATCAACACTCAGGCTGATAAGTTCAAAAGAGGTAAAAGTGATGAGAAGCAAGCTCCTTCAAAAGGTGTACAGTGTCATGAATGTGAAGGGTATGGTCACATAAGGACTGAGTGTGCTACCTTCCTCAAGAAACAAAAGAAGGTCATGACTGTTACCTGGTCTGATGAAGATGACTCTGAGGAAGATAATGAATCAGCAAAATGTGTAACTGCCCTTGCTGGAGTATGTGCATCAGATGTTGAGTCTGTTGATGAAGGACTATCATATGATGACCTTCTTGCATCCTATAGAGACTTATATGAGAAGGATTTGGAAATCAACAAGGTTCTACATAGGCAGAAGAAGACCATTGTTCAACTCACCACTGAAAGAGATGAAGGGCTGAAGACAATAGCTGGATTAACTGATGAAGTTGCTCAACTCAATTCTCAGCTGGAAAATACCATGAAGCAGATCAGAATGCTGAATACTGGAACGTCAGTCTTAGATAAAATTCTGGATGGACAAGAAAAGAACAAAGGTGTTGGGATAGGATTTGACTACAGGAAGATGAAACAGCACAAGAATACAGAGAAGTTCATACCTGCAGAAAGTGTATATGATCCCACATCTGGAAAGCAGATGTTGAAATGTCCTGTTCAACATCATGGATCAAGTTCAAATAGAAGACCTAGAAGATGGGTTTGTCATCATTGTGGCAAAAGAGGACACATAAGGCCTTACTGCTTCAAATTATATGGATATCCTCAATGGTATCATCACAATACAAGTGAGCAAGTTAACACTTCCACACAACAGCCTGAGAAAGAATGGAAGCCAAAGCTTGAAAATAAGGAGACAGCTCAGATTGCTCACATTGCACTCAAAGCTACCTCTAGAAACTGTTGGTACTTTGACAGTGGGTGCTCAAGACACATGACTGGGGAAGACGGTTACCTGGATGAGCTTGAATCCTATGCCACCAACTATGTGACATTTGGAGGTGGAGCCAAAGGTGAGATTGTTGGCATTGGGAAAGTTGTCAAGAGAGGACTGCCTAAGCTAGAGAAGGTGTTGCTGGTGAAAGGATTGACTGCCAACCTGATTAGTATCAGTCAGCTATGTGATCAAGGTATGAAAGTTAATTTCACTGACTCTAAGTGTGAAGTTAGAAATACACAAGGCAAAATTGTGATGACAGGAATGAGATCAAAGGACAACTGCTATCACTGGGTTGATGTTGAAGAAGCAAAAATATCTACATGTCTCGTTAGCAAGGAAGAGGAAGTTTGGTTGTGGCACCAAAAGTTAGGTCATTTGCATCTGAGAGGGATGAAGAAAGCCATCTCAACTGGAGCCATAAGAGATCTACCTAAACTTAACATTGAAGAAGGTAGAATATGTGGTGAATGTCAGATTGGCAAGCAAACTAGAATGCCTCATCAGAAGTTGGAACATCTGGTAACTACTAAGCCTCTTGAGTTGCTGCACATTGATCTCATGGGACCAATGCAAGTGGAAAGCATAGGTGGAAGAAGGTATGCTCTGGTAGTAGTTGATGATTACTCGAGATTCACATGGGTGAATTTCATCAGAGAAAAATCAGACAGTTTTGATACTCTCAAACTTCTCTGCTTACAACTTCAAAGAGAGAAAGACTTATCAATTGTAAGGATCAGAAGTGACCATGGAAGGGAATTTGAGAATGATAAGTTCTCTAAGTTTTGTGAGGCAGAAGGAATAAAGCATGAGTTTTCCTCACCAATTACCCCACAACAAAATGGAGTAGTGGAAAGGAAGAATAGGACCCTACAAGAGTCTGCAAGAGCCATGTTACATGCAAAAAAACTGCCATACCACTTCTGGGCTGAGGCCATGAACACAGCTTGCTATGTTCATAATAGAGTAACCATGAGAAAAGGTACCAACTGCACTATTTATGAACTCTGGAAAGATAGGAAACCTACTGTGAAATACTTCTATGTCTTTGGGAGTAAGTGTTACATTCTAGCAGACAGAGAACAAAGAAGAAAAATGGATCCAAAGAGTGATGAAGGGATTTTCTTGGGATACTCAACAAATAGTAGAGCCTATAGGGTTTACAACTCCAGGACTATGACTATGATGGAATCCATAAATGTTGTGATTGATGATCTTGGTACTGACATTGAGGCAGATGCTGGAGCAGATGTTGAAGCATTCTCACCTACAGGAACACCTTCTGAAGTCAGGACACAAACTCAAGAAGAAGAAGAAATAAGGGAGACTCACACTGTCAGCAAAGGTCCCTCAGTAAGAGTTCAGAAGAACCATCCTCAAGAACTAATCATTGGTGATCCTCAACAAGGAATCACTACCAGAAGAACTAATGAGGTAATTAGCAATTCTTGTTTTGTATCTCTGATTGAACCAAAGAATGTCAAGGAAGCTCTTAAAGATGAATACTGGATGTTGAGACCTTTTAGGGTGTTGGCTTCATTTGGTAAAATAAGCCTGATTCCATGATGTGGAGCATGATGTGTGGCACATCAGGGTTCACATCTGGACGCCCTACTGGACGCGCTTTCATTTATTTAAACGCGATCTTTTGAAAAAGATTTGTTTTTCAAATTAAATCGTGCCAGCTTTCGCGCCAAGGAACAAGATAATCTTTCATGGTTCTGTTTTATTTTATTGGCCGACTTTGATCAAAAAGATTTGAAACAAACAATTAAAAGATTACGATCAAATAAATCTCAAGGAGAATTAACAAAGGCCAGCTGTCAACATTGAAGATCCAAGCCCATGAAACTTGTTCTATATAAAGGAAGACTGAAGACACTTTGAAGTGACGAAGCCAAGAGTTGAAGATATCGAGTCTTAGGTCTTAGTCTGTTCATTGTTATTTGTGAGCCTTCACTTGGATCATAGTTTTGATGCAAGTAAGGACTGAGTTTATAGAGTTGTAATCTCTAGTTGTCTTTCTCCAAAGCTTTGAAGCAAGGAGTTAGATTGTGCAACACTCTAAGCCTTTAGGTACGAGTGCTTCGCTTGTCTAGGAGTGTGTCTCCAACTGAGTTTGTTATTAAATCCTTACTGGGTAAGGTTGAAGGGGAGTGAGCAGAGGTTCTCATATCTAGGAGTTCCTAGGTAGAATTAGCACGGGTAGTGATTAAGTGAGAAGTTGTAAACGGGGGAGTTTAGCTTTGAATTGATACTACCATAGTGGATTCATCCCTGGATTGGTATCCTCCAGAATAGGGCTTGTTATAAGTGCCGAACTGGGTTAACAAACTCACGTGTTCTTTTGTTTTCTGCACTTTATATTGTTTACTTGTTCATCAAGTTCAGTTGTCCACGATGTTGACACATTAGGCTACACATCGTACGATTCCTAAAGTGTACACATCGTGCTACACATCTGACACTTGCCACCAGAATTTCAATTGGTATCAGAGCAGGCACCCTGCCTGTTTGAGGGTGAGCTCCAGGGAAGTTACTTTCTGGAAACATGGACAAGGATGGAACAACGGTCAACAAACCACCCCTCCTGGATGGAACCAACTATGACTACTGGAAGCCAAGGATGATTGCCTTCCTAAAGTCACTTGACAGCAGAACTTGGAAAGCTGTGCTCAAAGGCTGGGAGCATCCCAAAATCTTGGATGCTAATGGTGTTGACACTGGTGTACTCAAGCCAGAGGAAGATTGGTCAGCTGCAGAAGACACTGCATCACTTGGAAACTCCAAAGCTTTGAATGCTTTATTCAATGGAGTGGACAAAAATATGTTCAGATTGATCAAGCAGTGTACTGTTGCAAAGAATGCTTGGGAGGTACTCAGAACCACTCATGAAGGCAATGCCAAGGTAAAAAGCTCAAGAATCCAACTTCTCAACACTAAGTTTGAAAACCTCAGAATGAAAGAAGAAGAATCAATTCATGAATTTCACATGAATTTGCTTGAGGTAGACAATTCCTTTGAGGCTCTAGGTGAAAAATTGTCTGAAGAAAAGCTGGTGAGAAAGATGCTTAGGTCCTTACCTAAGAGATTTAACATGAAAATCACAGCCATTGAAGAAGCTCAAGATATCCCAAGTATGAAACTTGAAGAACTTGTGAGCTCTCTTCAAACTTTTGAGATGAACTTAGGTGAGCAAACTGAGAAGAAAGGAAAAGGCATAGCTTTTGTATCTTGTGCTGGTGAAGAGGAAGAAGCTGTTGAATCAGATGATGACCTCTCAAATGACTTAGCCATGTTGGGAAGACAATTCAACAAGCTTCAAAGGAGGGTGGACAGAAGACCAAGGAGGAATGTGAGGAACATCCAGACTGACATCAGTAAACTAGGTAACACTTCAACAAAAACCAAAACTGATGATAAGTCAACTCAGAACAAGGGTGTTCAATGTCATGAATGTGAAGGCTTTGGTCATATAAGATCAGAATGTGGCACATATCTGAAGAAGCAGAAGAAAGGCCTAACTGTTTCATGGTCTGATGAAGACTCTGACACTGACTCAGAGAATGTTGCTGCTAATCATGTTAGTGCCATAACTAGGGTGGATAATACTGATGTTGAATCTGATGATGAAGAACTTACCTTTGATGAACTAGCCTCAGTCCATAAAAAGCTATTTATCAAGAGTGAGGAACTGTACAAGGTCAATGAAGAGCAGAAGGAAATCATCAGTCAACTGGAGACAGAGAAGGGTCAACTACAGAGTCAAGTTGCTAGTCTTGAAAGTGAAGTCAAGTTACTGTCAACCAACTTGAAAAATATGACCAAGTCTGTAAAGATGCTCAACCCTGGAACCAACATGCTTGATGAAATTTTGAAAGTAGGAAAGTATGCTGGTGATTCATCTGGTGTAGGATTTAAGAACAAACATCACAGCAAGAAGACAAATACTAAGTTTGTTCCTGCTCAGAAGAAACCTGACCCTAGCAGAATGTGGACACATCACACTCCACATCAGAGACCTGCTGGCAAAGAGAAGTTTAATGCTTGGAGATGCCACTACTGTGGGAAGAATGGTCACATCAAGCCCTTCTGTTACAAACTCTATGGGTATCCCAAGAAAAAGCCTCAGGTGCAAGCCAAAACAGCAAGGGTCACTCCTAAGAAGATGTGGAAGCCTAAAGTTTCTGAAACTGCACATATTGCTCACACTTCTCTTAGAGCATCTTCTAGTAATGATTGGTATTTTGATAGTGGCTGTTCTAGGCATATGACTGGTGTTGAGAAATTTCTCACTAATATCAAGCCTCATACAACAAGCTTTGTAACCTTTGGAGATGGAGCAAAAGGTGAAATCAAGGGCAGTGGTAAACTCTGCAGCAAAGGCTTACCTGACCTAGATGATGTGCTACTTGTCAAAGGTTTGAAGGCTAATCTTATCAGCATAAGCCAACTATGTGATCAAGGTCTTAAGGTCAACTTCACAAAGAATGAGTGTCTTATCACTTCTAACAAAGGAGAATTGTTGATGAGAGGATCTAGGTCAAGGGACAACTGCTATCTATGGATTCCTGATGAAACAGCTCACTCCACTACATGTTTGATAAGTCAGGAAGAAGAAGTAAAGCTTTGGCACCAAAGACTTGGCCATTTGAATCTGAAGGGAATGAAGAAGATTGTGTCCAAGGAAGCTATTAGAGGTCTACCAAAGCTTAAGATTGTTGAAGGCAACATATGTGGTGAATGTCAAGTTGGAAAGCAGGTTCAGATGTCACACCCAATGTTACAACATCAGGTGACATCCAGAGTTCTTGAACTGCTACATATGGACTTGATGGGACCAATGCAGGTAGAGAGTATTGGTGGCAAAAGATATGCTTTTGTGGTTGTAGACGATTTCTCAAGGTTCACTTGGGTTAGCTTCATCAGAGAGAAGTCTGACACTTTTGATGCATTCAAAGAATTATGCCTTAGACTACAAAGAGAGAAGGATAGTGGCATTGTTAGAATCAGAAGTGATCATGGGAAAGAATTTGAAAATTCAAGATTCTCTGAATTTTGTGCTGATGAAGGAATTGGGCATGAGTTCTCCTCACCAATCACACCCCAACAAAATGGTGTAGTTGAGAGGAAGAACAGAACCTTGCAAGAGGCTGCAAGAGTTATGCTACATGCCAAGAAGCTACCTTACTACTTTTGGGCTGAGGCCATGAGTACTGCATGCTATATACACAACAGGGTAACTCTGAGAAAAGGTACCTCAATCACACTGTATGAGATATGGAAAGGAAGAAAACCAACTGTCAAACACTTCCATGTCTTTGGTAGCAAGTGCTATATCTTAGCTGACAGAGAGCAAAGGAGGAAGATGGATCCCAAGAGTGATGAAGGAATCTTTCTAGGCTATTCCATAACCAGCAGAGCCTATAGAGTCTTCAACAACAGAACAAGAACTATGATGGAATCCATCAATGTTGTCATAGATGACTGTTCAGATAATGAACCTGATGTTGATCCTGATGTGGACACATCTCACCCCCTGCCTGAAGACTCTGAAGTTATAGAGATTCCTGAGAAGACTGATCAGCAAGAAGATGTGACTCCAGTGAACAAGGGTCCCTCTGTTAGAGTTCAAAAGAATCATCCAAAAGAACTCATAATAGGGAATCCTGAGTCAGGGGTTATGACAAGGTCAAGAGAGGTTGTATCCAATGCTTGTTTTGTGTCAAAGGTAGAACCAAAGAATGTGAAAGAAGCCTTGACAGATGAGTTTTGGATTGAAGCTATGCAAGAGGAGCTGAACCAGTTCAAGAGGAATGAAGTGTGGGATTTAGTTCCTAGACCTGAAGGAGTCAACATCATTGGTACTAAATGGGTTTATAGGAATAAATCTGATGAAAGTGGTGTTGTGACTAGAAACAAGGCTAGGCTTGTGGCTCAAGGTTACTCTCAGATTGAAGGAGTAGACTTTGATGAAACATTTGCTCCTGTGGCACGTCTTGAGTCCATAAGGTTACTTCTGGGAGTAGCATGTATCTTGAAATTCAAGCTATTCCAGATGGATGTGAAGAGTGCTTTCCTCAATGGCTACTTGAATGAGGAAGTTTATGTGGAACAGCCCAAGGGATTTGTTGATCCAAATTATCCAGATCATGTCTACAGATTGAAGAAGGCATTATATGGATTAAAGCAAGCTCCTAGGGCATGGTATGAGAGGCTAACCAAATTTCTTGTGCAGCAAGGTTATAGAAAAGGAGAAACAGACAAAACCTTGTTTGTCAGAGAAGAAAAGGGCAAGTTCATGATTGCACAAATCTATGTAGATGACATTGTGTTTGGAGGAATGTCTGATCCAATGGTCAAGATGTTTGTGAATCAGATGCAGTCTGAATTTGAGATGAGCCTTGTAGGTGAACTTACCTACTTTCTTGGTCTGCAAGTCAAACAGATGGAAGATACAATTTTCATCTCCCAAAGCAAGTATGCCAAGAACATTGTGAAGAAATTTGGAATGGAGAATGCAAATCACAAAAGAACTCCTGCAGCAACCCATCTCAAACTTTCTAAAGATGAGCATGGTGTCAGTGTTGATCAAAGTCTATACAGAAGCATGATTGGCAGTCTACTTTATCTCACTGCAAGTAGACCTGATATTAGCTTTGCTGTTGGTGTGTGTGCAAGGTACCAAGCTGAGCCCAAGATGAGTCATCTGAATCAAGTCAAAAGGATTCTTAAGTATGTCAGTGGTACAAGTGATTATGGAATTCTCTACTCTCATGGTGAAGACACAAGATTGTTGGGTTATTGTGATGCTGACTGGGCAGGTAGTGCTGATGACAGGAAAAGCACTTCTGGTGGATGTTTCTTTTTGGGAAGCAACCTTATATCATGGTTCAGCAAGAAACAAAATTGTGTTTCTCTTTCTACAGCTGAGGCTGAGTATATTGCAGCAGGAAGTAGTTGTTCTCAGCTACTTTGGATGAAGCAGATGTTGGGTGAGTACAATGTGCAGCAAGATGTGCTCACATTATACTGTGACAATCTAAGTGCTATAAATATTTCCAAAAATCCTATCCAACATAGTAGGACAAAGCACATTGATATACGTCACCATTTCATTAGAGATCTTGTTGAAGACAATATTGTGACTCTAGAGCATGTTGCCACAGAAAATCAACTGGCAGATATTTTCACTAAGGCTTTAGATGCAAATAGGTTTGAGGTGTTAAGGGGCAAACTAGGTATTTGCCTCTTTGAGGATCAATAGCCATAATTGCTATTTAGACGTGCAACGGTTACCTGTTTTTCCCTCCATCCATAGTTGCACGCAATCCAAAGGCAATATTTCCAACGGCTATTTCGCGTTCAAAACTCCAAGAAATCCGTTTACTCAAGATTTTTCTTATTGCCTACCACATTGATCACCACATTCGTTTCTCAACCACTCAAACGACCAAAAATTTTCTTGATCTCTCTCAAACCCTTTGTTCATCTTTCTGAAATTTTCTTTGAAATCTTCATACAAAATCATCATCATCATCATGTCTACTGCAACCAAAACATCTCCTTCCACAAAAACAAACACTCCTCCATCATCACCAAAACCTATTTCCCCACATCAAAAAGATATTCAAGGTGACATGATCGTCGATGCCACTCCTGTCTCAATGATCAAGCCATCTGGATCAAAGAAGAAGAAGTCTAAACGATCAAGAAGGGAATCAACCCTCATTGCCGCAGAGGAAGATGTTGTTCCTTCTCCTTACACAGAAAAATCCAAAAAGAAGAAGAATAAAAGCAAGAAGCCAAAGATTGGCTCACCAAAGAGGGTTCACACCATGGAAAGTCTGCATGTTGAACCTCTTCCTGCAAAATCTGGTGATGCAAATGCTGAAGCATCTATGGGTGTAGGTTCTTCAAATCCTAACCCTGAGAAGGCTGCTGTGAAGATTTCTGAGGGTCAAAGACATCCCTTGACTCAGAAGATCATTGATTCTGTGCTCCAGGCCCTGCGAGAACCTAATGTTGCGGCAGATGTTGGCACATCATTGCCACAAGGTGAAGAAGAGTCTCCTGCTGAAGAAGAGACTGCTGCTGTTGAAAGACCTGCTGTCATTCCTGATTCTCCTGATCAGGTATTTGTTGAAGAAGATCAACCTGCTGAGGTTGAGGAACCTGAAGATAATATCCAGTCTGACAAAGTTGTTGTGGATGTAGAAGGCTACAATTCTGACATCCCCTTGAAGAAGCTTACTGAGGAGAGTATTGCAAGAAGGACTAGAAGTGGTAAAGGTCCTGCTGTTGTTGAGATTTCTCCTGCTGCTACTAAGGAGAAGAAGAAGCCTGTTAAGAGGCAAGTCATGTATGGTCCCAAGAAGGGATTTAGTAAAGCTGTGGTTCCACCTGCAAAGAAGAAGACTCAGAAAAGAAAAGAGCCACCTACAAGTGACTCAGAGTACGATGTGGAGCAGGATGTAGCTCACATCAGTGAGTCTGAGGAAGAATCTGCTGAGGAACGCAATATGGAGCTTGATGTGATTCACATTGAGTCTGCTGTGAAGAAGAGCTATGGGAAGAAGAAAATTCCTCAGGGAATTCCTGACATCCCAGTTGATTTGATTTCCTTCCACAACCCTGCACATGCTGGAAAATGGAAGTACATTGCTCATAGAAGGTTAGCTCTGGAGAGGGCGCTCAGTGCTGAAGCCTTGCAGTGCAAGGAAGTTATGAGGTTGATCAAGCGTGCTGGCTTGATGAAGACTGTTACTGGATTGGGTGACTGCTATGAGAAGGTAGTCAAAGAATTTTTGGTAAACATCCCTGCTGGTTGTGACAATCCTTTGGACAAGGAATACCAAACTGTTTTTGTGAGAGACTATCAAACATGCCAAAACCCTAGCTGTCAAACTACCCATTGCCTTTCCTTCCCTACTGTGTGGAATCATATTGAGCCAGAGACCTGATGTTCTGGGCAAGGATGATTTGTCTTGCAGAAGAGAGTCTGCTATTTCTTTTAGTCTCAAGCAGTCTGATGTGACTCCTGATGTGGGCACATCCAGCTCAAACAATGCTATGTCTAGGACAGACATGATTGCTGCTTTAAAGGAGACTTGCAAGGCTCTGGATGAGAAGAAGGCCAAGCTGGAGGCAGTCATTGCTGGACTGGAGCTTGAGGATGAGCAAACAATGGCTGAGGATGAGGAATTGGAGGAGGAGGAGCCCAATGACTCTGAAGCTGAGGAAACTGATGGGAGCCAGGATATTTGAATTATTGTAATTCATTAATATTTCCCTGTACTCAGTATTTCCTTGTTTTTGCTGGTATTTTGTGGGCTATGCCCTGGATTTCTGATGCACCTTTGCGTGCCTGTTCTGTACCTGCTGCACTATTAATATCATCTCTACATCTCATGCTATCTGCATTCTATGGTGTGTTACTTACTCTCAGTATGTTTGTCATAATTTTTGGCTAAAAAGGGGGAGTAAAAATTAAAATGAAAAACTTTGAAGTCTTAACTGCAGCAACTTCTGAACTTCTGAACTTCTGAACTTCTGAACTTCTGAACTTCTGAACTTCTGAACTTCTGAACTTCTGAACTTCTGAAGCTCTTCTCAACTTCTGAAGCACTACAACTTCTGAAGCTCTGCTCAGCTTCTGAAGCTCTATAACTTCTGAAGCTCTGCTCAGCTTCTGAAGCTTCTCCAACTTCTGAAGTTCTGATGTGTGGCACATCTGACTACACATCTGGTATACATGCTTATTTTTCTTCAAATATTTTATCAACAAATTTTTGAAGAATTAGTTTTCTAAAGCATGTTCTTCTGAAGACCTTTTCTGTACATTTTCAACTGGGTGATGCATTCTTAAGAAGTCCAATTGAAGATGTTATCTAATTTCTACATGGTGATGCATTCTTAAGAAGCCTGTAGAAGTTATTTTGTGTGATGTTTGACACATCTGTGAGTTTTAACTTGGTCATGCATTCTTAAGAAGCCAAGTTTAAAACTTCTCTATATCTCTCTAGGCCATGCATTCTGAAGAAGCCTATAGGGAATATGAGATTTAGGGGGAGTACATGGAAAGTGCTCTAGTTCAAAGGGGAGTAGACTATTACTGGGTTTGCTACCCTCCCTTATGTGTGCATGGAATCTCATGCTTGTATGTGTCTGAGAATTTATTTTTCTCAGTCTTTGGGAATTTATTTTCCTATCTTGTGAGAGTTTATTTCTCTCTTTATTTGCGAGGCTCTAATCCGCTGCTGCATGCCTCTGATGTGCCTACACATCTCTCCAAGTTTAGTTGGGTGACTCAAAGATTATTTTAGCCCAAAATTTGCCAAAGGGGGAGATTGTTGAGACCTTTTAGGGTGTTGGCTTCATTTGGTAAAATAAGCCTGATTCCATGATGTGGAGCATGATGTGTGGCACATCAGGGTTCACATCTGGACGCCCTACTGGACGCGCTTTCATTTATTTAAACGCGATCTTTTGAAAAAGATTTGTTTTTCAAATTAAATCGTGCCAGCTTTCGCGCCAAGGAACAAGATAATCTTTCATGGTTCTGTTTTATTTTATTGGCCGACTTTGATCAAAAAGATTTGAAACAAACAATTAAAAGATTACGATCAAATAAATCTCAAGGAGAATTAACAAAGGCCAGCTGTCAACATTGAAGATCCAAGCCCATGAAACTTGTTCTATATAAAGGAAGACTGAAGACACTTTGAAGTGACGAAGCCAAGAGTTGAAGATATCGAGTCTTAGGTCTTAGTCTGTTCATTGTTATTTGTGAGCCTTCACTTGGATCATAGTTTTGATGCAAGTAAGGACTGAGTTTATAGAGTTGTAATCTCTAGTTGTCTTTCTCCAAAGCTTTGAAGCAAGGAGTTAGATTGTGCAACACTCTAAGCCTTTAGGTACGAGTGCTTCGCTTGTCTAGGAGTGTGTCTCCAACTGAGTTTGTTATTAAATCCTTACTGGGTAAGGTTGAAGGGGAGTGAGCAGAGGTTCTCATATCTAGGAGTTCCTAGGTAGAATTAGCACGGGTAGTGATTAAGTGAGAAGTTGTAAACGGGGGAGTTTAGCTTTGAATTGATACTACCATAGTGGATTCATCCCTGGATTGGTATCCTCCAGAATAGGGCTTGTTATAAGTGCCGAACTGGGTTAACAAACTCACGTGTTCTTTTGTTTTCTGCACTTTATATTGTTTACTTGTTCATCAAGTTCAGTTGTCCACGATGTTGACACATTAGGCTACACATCGTACGATTCCTAAAGTGTACACATCGTGCTACACATCTGACACTTGCCACCAGAATTTCACTGGATTGAGGCCATGCAAGAAGAGCTCAATCAATTCAAAAGAAGTGAAGTTTGGGACTTGGTACCTAGACCAAATGGAGTCAATGTCATTGGCACTAAATGGGTCTATAAGAACAAGTCTGATGAGAAGGGAGTAGTCACTAGAAACAAGGCAAGATTGGTTGCTCAAGGCTACACTCAAGTAGAAGGTCTTGACTTTGATGAAACTTTTGCACCAGTAGCTAGGTTGGAAGCTGTCAGACATTTATTAGGAGTTGCATGCATATTAAAGTTTAAATTGTATCAAATGGATGTCAAAAGTGCTTTCCTAAATGGGTACTTACAAGAAGAAGTATATGTTGAGCAGCCTAAGGGGTTTGTAGACACAAAGTGTCCAGACTATGTGTACAGACTGAAGAAGGCTTTGTATGGATTGAAGCAAGCTCCTAGAGCTTGGTATGAAAGACTTACTCAATTCTTAGTGAATCATGGCTACAGGAAGGGAGGTTCGGACAAGACTCTATTTGTTAGGGAAAGTGAAGGAAAATTGATGATAGCTCAGATTTATGTTGATGATATAGTGTTTGGTGGGATGTCGGATCAGATGGTCCAACATTTCATTTCCCAGATGCAATCTGAGTTTGAAATGAGTTTGGTAGGAGAACTAACCTACTTTCTGGGACTACAGGTTAAGCAAATGGAAGACACAATATTCATCTCCCAAAGCAAATATGCTAAAAATATTGTGAAAAAGTTTGGTCTAGACTCTGCTAGTCACAAGAAGACACCAGCACCTACTCACTTGAAGTTGACCAAGGATGAAAGTGGTATTTCTGTTGATCAAAGTCAGTATAGAAGTATGATAGGAAGCTTGCTCTACCTCACTGCAAGCAGGCCAAATATCACCTTTGCTGTAGGTGTGTGTGCCAGATATCAAGCTGATCCAAAAGTCAGTCACCTTGCTCAAGTGAAGAGAATCTTAAAATATATCAATGGAACTTGTGATTATGGCATTCTATACTCCCACAGTGAATGCTGCAAGCTGATTGGTTATTGTGATGCAGATTGGGCAGGAAGTGCAGATGACAGAAAAAGTACCTCTGGTGGTTGTTTCTTCCTAGGTAATAATCTGATCTCTTGGTTTAGTAAAAAACAAAATAGTGTGGCTTTATCTACTGCAGAGGCAGAATATATTGCAGCTGGTAGTTCTTGCTCTCAAATGATATGGATGAAACAAATGCTTCAAGAATACAATGTTGAACAGGATGTTCTAACATTGTACTATGATAATCTGAGTGCAATTAACATCTCCAAGAATCCTATTCAGCATAGTAGAACTAAACATATTGACATTCGTCATCATTTTATAAGGGATCTTGTTGAGGATAATGTTATTACATTGGAACATGTGAATACAGAAGAACAGATTGCAGATATATTCACAAAGGCGTTAGACTTGAAGCAATTTGAGAAGCTTAGGGGTATGTTGGGTATTTGCTTGCATGAGGAATTATAGCAGTTAATGGGATTTAGGCGTGCAACTGTCACTTTTCCCTCTCTCTTATATTTTTGCACGCAATCCAAGGAAAATCAGAATCACATCATTACTTTCCTTTTTCAACCGCTCCTCACACGTTATATATCTCACTACTCAACTTCCTTTGGTGTTAATCCTAATTTCATTAACGTTGCCGTCATAAAACCCTCTCAAGCTCTCAACTCTCTGCAACGATTATCAAACATTGGTCAAATCATGTCTTCATCCACCAAAACTCCCACAAAGTCACGATCCACTACCACTGCTCCCATCAAACCAACTGTCACTAATGAAGTTCCTTTGAATGTTGATCCCATCACCACTGTTCTTCCTGATGAAACTATTGAGATTACGCCTCCTAAGACGAAATCAAAGAAGAAGAAATCAAAGAAGAATAGCAAATCTGTTCAAGAATCTCAAACGACCGCTGAACCCAAAAAGAAGGAACGAAAGCTGAAAAGGGGTGAATGTCGTTTTCCTTTGAACATGGATGATCTTCTCACAAAGGATGATCCCTTTAATCTCAAGGCAAAAGGCAATGTTGAGTCATCTGAGAACCTTATCAAAGATGCCGATGTTGAAGCGTCTTCTAAAACCTCTACTGGTGCTGACACTACCAAATCTGACAAAGGTAAATTTTCTGAAACCCTAGGATCTGCTGAAAACCTAGGTTTAGATGCCTTGAATGATGCTATAGATGATATGGATGTTGATATGACTGGTGTACGAGTTGAAGAAA
The DNA here is from genome assembly GCA_954870985.1 of Trifolium fragiferum. Taxonomy (NCBI): domain Eukaryota; kingdom Viridiplantae; phylum Streptophyta; class Magnoliopsida; order Fabales; family Fabaceae; genus Trifolium; species Trifolium fragiferum. The sequence continues at coordinate 10,644,100 of OX940794.1, forward strand.
AAGGGGATGATACTGTTCATAAAACCCCTGAGATTCCAGAGAAAACTCAGGATGTTGGACCGGATGCTGAAACATCCTTGGACCAACAAGCCAACATCTCTGAAGGGAATATAGAAGTAGATGCTGGAAAGGATGAGACCTTGGTTAGTGCTGAGAAAGAAGCTGGTAAGCCATCTAGTGGCTCTGATTTGGCTAAGGGTGCTCAGGCTATGCCTGAAACCACTGTTGAACTTCATTCTGAAGATGAAGAAACCTCTGTTCATCAGGAACATGAGGTCATTGATGTTGCTGATACTGCAGATGATGGTGTTGATGAGGTCCCTATCTCTCAAGCTTTTGGAATCTCTAAGCGTTTGAGGAGTAGCAAGGGCAAGTGTGTTGCTGGGTTGCAAGAAACATCTCAACCTGTGAAGAAAACTACAGATAAAAGTATGGGCATTGGACCCAAGAAAGGGTGGAGTAAAGTGATTCCCAAAACTTCTGCTGTGAAGACTAGGAAAAGGAAAGCTGCTGTCTCTAGTGACACTGAATACAATGTTGAAGAGGATGTGTCAAACATCCCAGCTACCAGTTCTGCTGTGAAAAAGTCTGTGGTTAAGAGGGTTCCTCCCATTGTCAAATCTGTGCCAACTGACAAGATTTCATTCCACTATCCTGAGTATGCACATAGGTGGAAATTTATCTATCACAGAAGGTTGGCTTTAGAAAGGGAATTAGGTGTTGAAGCTATGAAGGTAGTTGAGATTGTGGACCTGATCAGAGAAGCTGGGCTCATGAAAACTGTCTCCAAACTGGGTCCCTGCTATGAACAACTAGTTAAGGAATTCCTGGTTAATATTCCTGAAGACTGTGATGATCCTACATCTGATGATTTTCAAACAGTGTCTGTGAGAGGTGAAACAATCAAGTTTTCTCCTCAAATCATTAACAACTATCTAGGTGTTGTAGAGGAAGAATGTGAAGCACTGAAGGTATCTGACTCTTAGGTTTGCAAAGTGATAACTGCAAACCAAATCAAGGTTTGGCCCAAGAAAGGTAAGATTCCCTCTGTCAAGCTGTCTGTGAAATATGCTATGTTAAATAGGATAGCTGCAACCAATTGGGTTCCTACTACTCATTCTTCTGATGTAGCTACTGAGTTGGGAAGATTGATCTTTGCTATTGGGACTCACAAAAGGGTGAATTTGGGTAAGTTTATTTTTGAGCAGGCCATGAAACATGCTAAGATAACTGCTGTCAAGCTTCCAATTGCTTTCCCTACCTTGCTGTGTGATTTGATACTTGAGCAACAACCTGCTCTCAAATATGTTACTGATGTGGCCAAGCCTAGAGAGGCACCACTCTCTTTTCATTTCAAGATATTTGCCAAGCATCATGCTCCAGACATTGTTGGAACATCTGGTACCCAAGCCCCAGAGGCCACCATGTCAAGGAAAGAAATTGTTGCTGCACTAAAGGACACTTGTGTTATGCTGGATAAGAAGAAAACCCTGTTTGAAAAGATGATTGCTGCACTTGAGAAAGAAGAAGAGGTTGCTGAAGCTGAGGGTAGCCAGAATGAAGAAGAAAATGCAGAAGAAAATACTGAATCTGAGGCTGCTAATTCTGGTGATGAGGAAGAGACTGATAGCAGCCCTGAAGATTGATGATTCTCTCCTGTGTTTTTTTTTCCGTTCAATGTTTTTCTTTTGATTTTCGTACTATGTGTGGACAACCTTTATTTTTCTGCTGGTTTGTAATATTGGGCTAGGCCCTGACTACTTGTGTGGATCCTGCTTATTTCCTGCTTAATGGTATGCCTTTATTTGGCAAATTTTGTGACTAAAAGGGGGAGTAAAAGTTGATCCTATGTGTTGGTTATTTTTTTTCTGCTCTGAATACTGTGACTGTGATGTGCCATGCAATGTTGAAGCATCCTCCCTTGCTGGATTGAGGGGGAGTGATACTGTCCTTACAGGTGATCAGAGATTGAGGGGGAGTGTGCTTATGTTTATCCCTCAATGTGTTACATGATGTTGAAACATCCTAATATTTTGATATAGAATCTTATGGCAAATTTTGTGTGCTTCTGTTGTGTGTTTTGCCTCTGATGCTCATCCTAAGTACAAATGTAGTGTATGAATGCTCTCTTGATTTGTGTGTCTGTGTTGATCTGAAGATTCATGCCATCTGTACTATAGATGTTTGTCTACAAGGTTCTGGGTTGTTTTAGCCAAAAATTTCGCCAAAGGGGGAGATTGTTAATGTTTGTTGATTGGCTCATTTTGGTATAACAACCTTGTGTTACAATGTTGGATGCAATGTTTCAACATCCGGATACCTTTTTCAGGTTGAGTGAAACGCGCGCCTCATTTATTGCGCCACCCTTTGATTATGGAATACGCGTCTTATGGTTGTGCTTTAATTATGCTTGATTTATTAGAAGATTTCTACGTGATTATTTCCAGAAGTACTCTGCATAGCTTATGGAAACATTTGACCAAGATCACTAATCACGTGTTGAATTGTGCAAAGTATTTTAAAGCCCAAGTTCCAAAGAAGCCCATGAAGACTCATAGTATATAAGCTTCTTTGTAACCCTAGTTTTGTACGTGTGTGTTGTATTCTGAAAATATATCATTTCTGTGTTAGGGTTTTGTGTTAGAAACTTGTGAGCCTACCTTGCATCTCCTTTATGCAAGACTAGGACATAGGATATTGTATTTGTGTAAAACTACTCCTAAGCTTTGAAGTACGGAGTTGGTTTTGTTTTGGAGTGTGTACTCAAACAATTATATCTTTGTCTAGTATCACCGGTTGTGTGATTGATTAGGAGGTGAGATGGGATCTCAAACTTAGGAGTTCCTAAGTTGAAGTTGCATAAGATAGTGTCTAAGTCATAAGTTGTAAACGGGTGTGTTTAGCTTAGGATTAGAACTATCATAGTGGACTCCTCTCCTGGATTGGTATCCCCCAGACTAGGGCTTGTTTAAGCGCCTAACTGGGTTAACAATTGAACTGTGTCCTTTACTTGTTGTTAACTTTATTTAGTGTTTTGATTGTTGTCTCTGGTGAATGTTCCAACATCGTATTCAACATCTCAAGTGTTGGAACATTACATAGCACATTCCAATCCTGCGTGCCGGAAATTTCAGAAGGTATGCCAGAGCAGTGAGTGAACTTGCAAATTATTGTCGTAGCTAAACGTGATCCCCCATTAAAGGTCTTCTCGTCGCCTCCATGCTGGAAACTAGTTATGTGATTGGTCGTGTGACGGTGAAAGCAAAGAAAAAATGTTTCCTGTCGTTGATTCCATTATTTTTTTAAGTTTTTGTTTTATTTTTATTAACCACTAGATTAATCCAAAGGATGAGAGTTGCACGGGAGAGAGGACTGGAGAGAATAAAACATGAGAGGATCCAAATCCGTGAATGAAGGGTTTACACTTTAACTTGAGAACTGTGTTTTGATTAAAATTATTACAAGGGAGATGAGAAAAGGATGAAGAAGACAAAAAATGATTTTATACTGTTCACATCCTAAACTGCGAACTCAGTTCGCAATTTGCATCCTAAATACAAACTCTTTTTTCCCAATTTTTACTATTTACACACTCGCACACTAAATAACAGCGAGTGGGTAAATTGAAAATGTCAGAAGGTGCACAAATATAACATGGGGCACAAGAAGAAATTCACAAAAAATATACGGTTTTCTCCTCCGGTTCATAGAGAAATGGGTCCTAATTTTAACACCCTATAACCCATCATACATTTCCGATTAAATAAATAGCATGTAAATCAATTAAGGTGTTGAAAAAGTTTTTTCATACCCCTACAATTAACTCTTCACCCTACCAACTATCTAATATTTCAAATTTACCCTTTTTAAAGCATACACTTTCTAGAGGAACACTTGTTTGGGCACAAACACGTGGGCACAAGATTTGGGCACACACACACAAATCAAAAAAATTAAATGAAAAGTAAAATTGTCACATCAAATCATATCACTTTAACTATTTTTTCTTTATTTTTTCTTGTTTCTTGTGAGTGTGCCTAACAAATATTATTTATGCTTGTGCCTGTATAAGTATTTCTCCACTTTCTAAATGTTTTCCGGTAAACTTCAAAATCCGAAAATCCACAGCTTGCTCATTCAACCATTCTGGAAATCCACAACTTGCTCATTCAATCAATATCATATTTTCTTTTTCAAATGGCCCAAAATCTTCCCACAATTAGCTTTCACAAGCAATTCCTTTTTCCTTTTCATCATTTTTAGATACCCATTTTTCTAATTCTTTCATATCTTCCTTTTACAAACAATATCAACCCATCATCATTATGTTCCCATTTTTTATGCTTTGATCAATATTTACACTGACTCTGAATTTATAAAAGATACAATTCAATGGCTAAGCTTTGTTGTACGCAATTCAATATTAGGGTATGTGGTCGTGAGTAGTAAGATTGTTGCCCAAAAATAACACTTTAATTCCCAAATTCTACATCCATTGACAAAAAATATGTGTTTATTAATGTTTTAATTAAAATAAAATTGTGTTTCAAGCATTGGGTCTTTGAAACAAAGAATCAATTGAATTTGTGGTTGGTGGCGGTGAATGAATCTATTTCCTTTGTTTATGGAATACACATGATTGGAGATAAATCAAGGATTAGACGGAGAAAAAGTACTATGATAGTGAGTGGTTTAAGAAGGAGATAAAGAGGTACACTGTGGGGGTGAAAAATCAATAACAAATCGGAATAAACATATTTTAAGTTTTCCGGTAAAACTTGTATACCTGAAAGCTTTTTAACATATACCAGAACACTTAGGGTGTTTTTTTTTTTTTTGATAAACAAAGAAGTATTATTATAAGGGAGTACAAGGGGTACTCGAGCCCTTACAAAATACAAGAGAAATCATGAGCTAAGAATAGAGCTCATAGGATCATTACACCAATCCGATAAGGAAATACAAGAATTACGAGCATAACGCCCACTAAACCACAACCACGAAAAAGTTTTTATATCAACCAAGAGTGAAGATACATCCGGAATGGCTCCCTTAAAAACCACTTGATTTCTGTGCTTCCAAATATTCCAAGTTGTTGCCAACCATAACAAATGATTTGTTCGCCCTCCTTTTTGGTGTTTAAACAGATTACCAAACATTGTAAAGTGGTTCCAACCAACAATATCTATAAATAAACTCTTCCCGATCCAATTGAAAACCGCTTCCCAAACTTTCTTAGAAAATTGACAATTAAAGAAAAGATGTGCACTATCCTCTACAAGTCGAAAACAAAAAACACAAGGCAAATCATGAGGATTATGCAAAATACCTCTATTATTAAGAGTTTCCCTTGTTGGTAACCGATCTAACAAAAGTCTCCAGCCAAAAACCTTGATCTTAGAAGGCACATCATTCTTCCATAACTTAGTGATAGCTTCCAACAGCTCGGGATCCAAAGCTTCAAAATGACGGCTATCTAATAACATGTTATAACAAGACTTGACTGAAAAAATACTTGCCGTCCCGGGTGAGAGTGAAAAGTTACACTTATATGATAGATGTTTTGTAAAGTGGGTGAGAGTGAAAAGTTAGTGTAAAATTAAATGACAAAAAGGATAAAATTGGAATATTGAATATTTTGTAGGGGTGAAGAGTTAATTGTAGGGGTGGAAAAAAAAATTTGCTAAGGTGTTACACATTCAAATCATCTACCCTGCTTCATCAATAATTGATAAATAAGCAGCTAAATTTAAAACTTGTCCTAATAACTAATATGCATTCTTTAACTCCAAAAATTATAAAACTCAAAATCATATAACAAGTTCATGGAACTTATTATTATAATAGTAAAAGGAAATGAATTTCTGAATATACCTCATGGATTTTCATTGATATTTTGTGAATGGAACAACTTACACATTGAAGAAGACTCAATGGTGTATATATACAATAGGAAACCCAAAAAAAACCTTTAACTAACTAAACCAAAAATATAGGAAAAGTCCTAATTAGCTAACTAAACAATGAATCCTAATTAACCAAAAAATAAACCAAAAATACAATTATAATAAAAAGAATACGAAAAACCGTAAACCTGTAAAAACTAGAAGAAAAACGGTAAACCAATAAAAAATCCGGGAAAACTGGAAAAAGGTTGAACCGATTTTCTATTCGAGCGGTTTTTGATTCGAACTGAATTGGATGAAGGTCCAGCTTTAGGTTCAACCGATCAAAATCGGCCGGTCCCATTTTAATTACTTTAATCTTAACTATGATTGCTCAGTAAAAATAATTATATGATAGATGTTTTGTATTTTAAAACCTAATTATATTACTTTAAATTAAAATAAATTATAAAGGATGAAAGTGGATTTAGTCAAAATAATAAGGGTAAAAGTAGACAAAAATATGATAAACTATAAACTATAAGCTACTTAAAATAACATTTTGAAAATACACTATAAATAAATAAAATATGTTGAAAGCTTGTGATGAAAATACCGTCAAACAAATATTTTAGCTTATAAACTATAAGTCAGCTTTATGGTCTTGCTAAACAGACCCTTTATCTCAAGATAGTATACACATGTTAAAGAAAAGAAAAATGTTAAACAGTACCCCAATGGCACTAGTTAAGGATATTAATAAGAAAATTATATTTTGGAATTGTGCATTCAATATCTTAAAATTGTAAGAAATTATATTAACAATATTAATTTTATCTTCTTTTTTTGACATGTTTAACAAATGTCCCGTGAATACTGTTTAATTAGCATATGTCCTTGCGGTGGTTATGATAAATTAATTGTTTTTACCAAAATATCACAGATGTATAATTAAGGGTTTTCCATATATAAATATTAGTGATGACTAACAAAGGAAAAAGTAGAGACAAAGATTATGTATCTTGAACCATGTAGGAAACCAATGAATTATTGCATCGTTTGGTAGATGCTATGAATAGGGAGTTGCGTGATGTCAATGGGTCCCTTAGCAAACAGAATGTAAAACGACTAATATTTCCCCCATTTAATGCTAAAATTAAATCCGTTAAGATTTATAGCCATTATTTGAGTCGGATGAAGTGGTTTAAAAATCAGGATAACATGATGTCAACTATTCCCATGATGTCAACTATTTCCGCCCCCGCGCCTATGTATATCATATTTTTACATCGATCATATAAGGAACAGATTGTGTTTTATCCAACAAACCGTTACGTCATAAACAAGCTTACATTATGAACAATTACTAACAATAACACATTTCAAAGTCATAAATAAATAGTCCCTTCAAGCACTAGGAACACTTTAATTTATAACCACAATACACAAATATTTTAATGTATTTATTATTTGTCTTTTCTTGATAGGATATATATGTTCAAATAAGAATGATTCATTGTTTGAAACTAACTTCACTTGCAACCATTTGAACCAAACCCTATCTTACCACCACCAACATCATAAACAACCTCTAGTGTTCTTTGTTGCACGTTCCCAAAGATAGTAATATCACTATCATCTTCATTCGCCGCAAATGCCAAACAAACTTTCTTCGAACTTTGAACGTAAAGTATCCCTACTGCGGCTAGTTCCACTGTGACACCACCGCTGAAGAAAAACCTAATCTTTGGAATAGAAATCATATTGTTTCCACTAAGATCGTAGCATGTGTCCAAAATTGAAAGAGATGAAGCAACTGGATACTTTCTCATTCGTATCCTGAAGGAATCACGGAGGCTGGCATAGGCCGTCGGTGGCAGCCGCGTAATGACTGTGCCAGAATCAATGATGGACCTGCCAAAGGAGAAAATAGAGGATATGAATGGAATTTGGGTTCCACCAACACTGAATCCGACAATGTCAAGGCCATAGAAGGAACTTTGATTGGAGATAGTGGAGAACGGGGTGTATTTAACATCACTATTATTGGCAGCGCCAAATGTAAGGTAGCCGACATCACTGGAAGTGGAAGGAAGACAATAAGAGAAAGTTTTGTTGTATATGTGAGAGGTTTGTTCGATGAAAGAGATTGGATGACGACCAAGGCCTAAGATGCCTGCTGAGCCGTTGAATAGGCCTCCATTGTTTTGGCCACAACCGAATAAGAAATTGTCAATGGCGTCCGTTGGAGTTATGGCTAGTCGTTCTTGACTAAAATATCCTTCGGAAAATGATTTATCGCCATATTGGATCTTATATACACACGCGTTTGTTAATCTAGCACAACGTGGATCATTTCCTGCATTAATCACAACCCAAAACAAGTAATTAAATATTTTTAGATAAAATTTCCAAAATGCATTAGCCAATGCCGGCTTAAAACTAAAGTCACCATAAGCAAGGACTTTAAACCTGAAAAAAAAAAAAATCTATATATACCTGTAGCTGAATAGATCTGAGTGCAATCTGAAGATGTGCATGTGAGATTGCTATAAGATGTAGACATTGATGGGTCAAAAACATCATCTTGCTGCTTGTAACAAGAAAGAGCACAAGGTTGACATTGAGTCCAAGTAAGATCACTACCAGTATCAAAAGCAAGTGACAAGTCCCTTTTAGGAGTACCAAGCCCAACAATAACAAAATAGTTTGCTGATCCAATAAGGTTGCCAGATTTAGCTGTTAGGTTAGCTGAAGAAGCCAATTTCTGATCAATTTTGTTATTATTGGATAATAATAATTTTGAGTGAATATAATTCACCCTTTCTTTGTCAAGATCAAGAATATCACTTTGTGTTGGAAGAGTTGTTGATTTGCCATTTTTGTTGTTCAATGAAGAACATGGTCCATGTTTGTGTACCACATCTAATGATGCTTTTCTCTTTGGACCTGAATTCAACAATGAAACTTGGTGTCATTTTTTTTAGTTGAAAGTAGTGTCAAATTGTTGTTGCTTAACTCTAAAGGGTTGAATAAATCTTTTGCCTCTAATATAAAAGTATGAATTTATTTGGTATAAACCGACAGTGTAAATATTTTTTACACGCACATTCAATCAAATCACGTCATGTAGATATTTTAAGAATTTACTTAAGAAAGTAGCACTATAGTGTATTTTGATTGGATACATGTGTAAAAAAAAATTGCATCATCGGTGCATAGCAATTAAACTCTAAAAATATAATAGGTCTTTACTTCTATAAAGTAGGCGAATTTTATTTTACTTATGTAATTTTTTAATTTTTTAGATTAACCTTATAATGTTTTTTATTTTGGTGTATTTTACGCCTGTGTTGAAGGAAAAAAATCAGAGTGGGGTAAAACACAATAAAAAAAAACACCACAAAGGGTAATCTAAAATAAAATTGTAGGGTATAAAAAAAAACTCGCCTACTTTGCAAGGAGGTAAATACATATTTATCCATTATATAATACTCTCCAATTCTTAATACAAGAGAAATTTTACTTTTTAGATTCATTGAGAATCTAATATTTCTAAAGATAAGACTGGTCCTTCAGCTTGTGGTGGAATATTTAGAGATAATCATGCTAACAATCTTGGTTGTTTTGCTTCAAATCTTGGGGTGTGTGACACATTCTCTGCTGAACTTATTGGTGCAATTACCGCTATAAAGATTTCACAAAGGAGAGGTTGGAATAATCTTTAGTTAGAGTGTGATTCCAAGCTTATTACTCTAGCATTCAAGTCTCAGCTTATCATTCGATGGAAGCTCATAAACCGTTGGAACAGTTGCTTGCTTTTGGTAAAAAATATGTATTTTGTAGTTTCTCATATTTATAGGGAAGAGAACCAAGTGGTGGATAAGCTTGCTAATTTTGGACTTGGAATTAATGATAGTTTATTATTTGATTATTGTCATATGATATTTAGGAGCGACCTTGTTAGTAATGAGTTTGGTATGTCTAATTTTTGTTTTTCTTAACCTTGAGGAAAGTTCGTTTGTTCCCCCTCCAATTTATCTATCTTCCTTTTTTTATTAAATTCCTAGAGGTTGGCCTGTTTGGCCTTCCTTCTTTGTTTTTTTAAAAAAATCAGCTCGTATCTTTAGGGAGTTCTATTGTGTCTTTTAAGATTAACTAGAAGTTGGTATATTTTATTATCCCCCGGGCTTTTTGTCCTGACTCACTTGGTTAAGTTTAAGTTTCCTCTATTTTTGTATATATATTTTTTTCTTTGATTTATATAATAAAGAGATATAGACAAAAAATGAAAGCAAAACCTATTTTATCCCCTAATATCTAGATGTTCTCAGCCTTGTTAAAACTATTATTAATTTTTAAAAGTTATGAGTGGCCAAAACTTAAAAAAAAAAAACGTTTTACTATTAGATCTAGTGGCTGAGATTAAATCAGTCCCGTTCCTGACATTTTATGGGCCTTAGGCCAAACATAAAAAAAAAGCCCTCTTTCATTCAATATATATAGCATTAATACATAATAAATTTTACAAAATATAAAAAATTACTTAAAAATTCATAAGAAGTGATTTCTTCGAACATTTTGAGATGCAAAATCATTGATAAGCCCATTAACATCAATGTCCGCCAACATATCTTTTTCAATTGACAAAGTTGCCAAATCGTTCAATCTTTCTTGTGACATTGATGATCTCAAGTAGCATCAATGCTCATAGACTTAGATTGCAACTTTTTATTGACTATATTAATAGCAAATAAAATGTCGTGCCAAATAATCATACCAAGCAAAAATTCAAAATTTTCTAGTGCATTAACCAAATTCTCGGCCTAATTATTCTTTAATAGTCCTACTAATTACACTTAATCATATTTTCTATCAATTTGGCCCCTTAATGATATTTTCTTTAATAATTCTACGCATATTTCGTTGGCCTAATCATATTTTTTTCTTTTAAGTATTATTAATTTTATTTTTTTTATATTAGTAGGTAGGTATAAAAATATTTGGACCCCTTAAAATATTGGGCCTCAGGCCGTCGCACCCATTGCCTACCCTCGGGGCCGGGCCTTGATTAAATCATAGTATTACATTGATATCTTCGTGGACCATGTAGGAATATTTTAATATTTTCTACTTTCCCTATATAATTAGCAAACCCTAGTCAGTTTCTCAGACCATTTACAATGGTCTAAAAACTCAACACCCACTTTATTTACTTTTTACACTCCACATCATCTTCTCTTTCTTCCACCTAGTCATTCAACACTCATTCAACACTCTACCCTCTCCAATGGTTTTTTCATTCAACACTTACACTCTACCCCACCACTTTTTATTTCATATTCTTATTTAAATTTAAATTTTTATGATTACATTAAAATACAATTAACGATTAAAATTTAAATTAAAATTATACGATACAAATTATCGATTAAAAATATAATAAAAATTATCGATAAAAATTAAATTATACTCCCGATTGCAATTATAATAAAAACTAAATTTATTTAAATAATTGATACGATACAATCATCTTAACTTGAAATTAAAATACGACACACAAGTAGTTAAAACGATACAAATATGGATGAAAGTTTGGAGGATGTTGGTTGGAAAATTGATTTGGATTTTGATAATTGTTGGGATTTTGATACGATACAATTCTCTGTGAGTTGTTCTTTGTTCTTCATTTGCATTTGTTGGGAGTGGAGCAACCTCTGCATTCACTTGATCATACACCTCTTGAAAAGTGAATATCACCTTCATTTGCTTCACCCAAGTATCCCAATTTTTCCCATCAAACACTGGCAGGTTTGCATGAAAATTGTTGTTTCCAGCCATGGTTGATTGTAGTGATCAACCAACAAATCCTTCTACACCAGAAAGACTTGGTAAAGATCAAGTCTTGATCACTTCTTGATCAAGGTCCCTTGGAACATACAATGCTCTAGATACCACTTTGTTGGGGATGAATCAAAACAAAGAGAACAATGTAGAGAAAAGTTTTTTTTTTTGGTAATTGAAAAGAATTGAGAAAAATGATGATGAATTTTTATTGATTGGATGAGGTGTATATATACACGAGTTTCCTAACTACCTAGGACAAAAAAAACTAACTGAAAATACAGCTGTACATAGCTCACTGAAACAGAGCTTCAGAAAAGCAAAGCTTCAGAACACACTGAGCTTCAGAAGATGCGAAGTTTCAGAAGTTGCTGAGCTTCAGAAATTGCTGAGCTTCAGAAATTGCGAAGCTTCAGAAATTGCTGAGCTTCAGAACCTGAGATGCTTCAGAAGCTTGTGAGCTTCAGAAGCTAGGAGCCTTCAGAAGCTGCAACCATGTTTCAGAGCTTGGCTTACAAAACCAATACTCCTCCTTAAGACAAGCTATCGAAACATACAATTCCTATTTCCCTCCTGAGCTTGAGGAACTGATCTCTCTTCACAGCCTTGGTCATTAGATCAGCTTGTTGGTCCTCAGTGGGGCAATACTCCAGGATCAACTTCGCCTTATTAACTTGGTCTCTGAGAAAATGAAACCGAGTTTCAATGTGTTTGCTCTTGCCATGACTAACAGGATTCTTAGCCAAATTGATTGCTGATTTGTTGTCAAGCTTCAGCACCACTGTGATGTCTTCAACAATCCCTATCTCACTGAGAAGTGATTGTAACCAGTTAGCTTGACAAGCTGCTAAAGACCCTGCTACATACTCTGCTTCACAGCTTGAGAGAGCTATGACTGACTGTTTCTTGGAGCACCAAGACACAGGTGCATTTTGAAATTTAAACAAGTATCCACTGGTGCTCTTCCTTTCTATCTTATCACCACACCAGTCAGCATCAGAAAATCCACACAACTCTAGCTTTCCATTACCCTTAGAGTATGGAAACAACACACCATAGTGGATTGTACCATTGATGTATCTCAGTATCCTCTTTGCTGCTAGCAAATGACACTTCAATGGTTTGCTCATAAACCTGCTAACATAACCTACTGCATAGCTTATGTCAGGCCTGGTTTGACACAAGTATCTCAATGAACCAACTAGCTGCCTGAACATAGTTGGATCAACACTGTCACCACCTGCCTCTTCCTTAAGCTTGACCTTAGTATCTGCAGGTGTGACTGAGGAGTTGCAGTCAAGCATCTCAAACTTCTTCAGAATCTCAGTAGCATACTTGGATTGATGTAGTATCATTCCCTTTGGAGTTTCCAAGAGCTCCATGCCTAGGAAGTAGGTCAACTTCCCTAGGTCAGTCATTTCAAATTCACACTTCATCTGTGATTTGAACTCCTCTATTTCTATAGGTGAGCTACCTGTCACCAACAGGTCATCAACATACAAGCATATGATCAACATATGCTTGCCATCACTGCCTTTTACATAAACACCATACTCTACACTGCATTTCTTGAAACCTTGCATAACAAGAAAGTTGTCAATTCTCTTGTTCCATGCTCTTGGTGCCTGTTTCAAGCCATACAACGCCTTGTGCAGTTTCAACACCTTGTCCTCTTTTCCCTTTAGCTCAAAACCTGGAGGTTGTTTCACATAAACATCTTCCTCTAGGGGTCCATTCAGAAATGCTGACTTCACATCTAAATGAAATAGGGGCCATCTTCTACTACAAGCTAGAGCAATCACTAGCCTAATAGTTTCATGCCTTGCCACTGGAGAAAACACTTCATCATAATCCAACCCTTGCCTCTGCAGGAAACCTTTAGCTACAAGCCTTGCTTTGTACTTGATTATCTTGCCTTCAGGGTTTTGCTTTGCCTTATACACCCACTTCACATCAATTGCTTTCTTGTCTGATGGTAGATTACACAAATCCCAGGTCGTGTTCTTCTCAATTGACCTTAACTCTTCATTCATAGCTTCCATCCAGACCTTGCTCTTTAGTGCAGCCTTCACATTAATAGGCTCAGTATCAGCTAGCATAGCATAATGCACAATTTCTCCTTCATTGTCTACCATGTTATCTGAAGCCATCTCACAATCAGCTAGTCTTCTAGGAATTTGAACTTGTCTCTGAGGTCTAATTGATTGAACTCTGTCATCATCATCACTTGAAGTTTGCATATCTTCATCAAGGCCTGTACCATGATTCTGATTTACAAATGTGGTTGGTTCATTGTTCTGATCTGAATCATCAACTAAGTCCACTTCACAAGCTTTCTTAGATGTTGATTTTTGTTTCCAATCCCAGTTATCATTCTCAATAACCTTCACATCTCTACTGATTTCAACCTTATCAGTGATGGGATTGTACAATCTATAAGCACCTGTTCTATGATATCCTACCAATATCATAGCTTCACTCTTGTCATCCAGCTTCTTTCTCTTGGCATCAGGGATGTGCTTATAGCATAGGGAACCAAACACCTTCAGATGTGACACACTTGGCTTGACTTCTGACCAAACCTCCTCTGGAACTTTGTCTACCAATCTCTTTGTAGGTGATCTGTTGAGGATGTATACTACAGTAGCCACTGCTTCTCCCCAAAACCTCTTTGGCAGCTGCTTCTGCTTAACCATGCTTCTAGCCATGTTAAGTATACTTCTGTTTCTCCTTTCAGCAAGACCATTGTGTTGAGGAGTGTATGGTGCTGTAACTTCATGAATTATGCCTTGACTCTTGCAATAATTCTCAAATTCTGTTGAAGTATACTCACCTCCACCATCAGTTCTCAACACTTTGATTGGCTTTCCACTTTGCTTCTCAACCAGTGCCTTAAACTTTTTGAACACATCAAAGACTTCACTCTTAGCCTTTATGTGATACAGCCATGTCATTCTAGAGAACTCATCTACAAATGTTATGAAATATTTGTTTCCACCAGTAGATAACACATCTATAGGTCCACAAACATCTGAGTGTACAACATTCAACACCTCACTAGACCTCATTGGTAGATGTTTTTTGAATGAATCCCTAGGCTGTTTTCCAAGTAGACAGGTAGTACAGGTCTCTACAGGAGCTATTACACTAGGCAGACCTAACACCATGTTCTTTGAATTCAATAGTGACAAGCTTTTGAAATTCAAATGACCATACCTCTTGTGCCATAGTTCACTTTCCTTGATCTCAGTTGATGCAGCTAAACACTCATGTTCAATTGCTTTCAACTGTGTCTTGAAAGTCCTGTTCTTGCTTTGAATTGACTTAAGGATCAAATTCTGTTTTGAATCAAACAACTTCAGTGTTCCATCTTCCAAAACCACCTTGAATCCTTTGTCAAGTAACTGACCTACACTCATCAAGTTACACTGCATCCCAGGCACATACAAGACCTTCTCAATCACTGACTTTCTTCCATTCTTCCTCTGAATGACTACATTGCCAATTCCCTTAGCATCAATGGATTTACTGTTGGCAAGTTTGATTTTTGTGTTGAGACAACTATCAAAATCAGTCAAAATGTTCCTGTTTCCAGTCATATGGTTTGAACAACCTGTATCAAAGTACCATTCCATAGATTCTGCAGTCTCATCAGTGATAGTCACCATGAAACTTACATCATCATCTGAATCCTTGTTC
Source organism: Trifolium fragiferum (assembly GCA_954870985.1). Taxonomy (NCBI): domain Eukaryota; kingdom Viridiplantae; phylum Streptophyta; class Magnoliopsida; order Fabales; family Fabaceae; genus Trifolium; species Trifolium fragiferum. Next base: position 10,659,528 of record OX940794.1, read on the forward strand.
TCAGCCAAATTTGCTTCTTCACCATTTTTCTGATTCTTGATTTTCTTCTCATTCCCACATTCACTTGCATAGTGTCCAAACTTTGAACACTTGAAGCATTGAATGTGACTCTTGTCTTTCTTCTTTGAGTTGCTCTTCTGTTTCCCTCCTCCTCCATTAGAGGATTCAGGTTTGTCTTCAACACTTTCTTTGCCATTATTGCTCTTCTGCCAATTTTTCTTATTGTTCTGGAACTTCTTGAATTTTGCATACAGGGCTTGCTCATCTTCCTTGACCTGGTCCTTATCACCATGCTTCATCTCATGAGCCTCCAATGTACTCTGCAAATCTTCAAGCTTCACCTCACTTAGATCTTTAGTCTCTTCAATTGTCACCACTATGTGATCAAACTTTGAAGTTAAAGTCCTAAGCACTTTCTCTACAGTTTCTTGTTCTTCAAGATTACTTCCACAATTCTTCATCTGATTAGTGAGTGTCACTAATCTTGTGAAATAATCTGAGATCTTTTCATCACCCTTCATCTGCATTAATTCATATTGCCTCTTTAATGCTTGTAATTTGACCTTCTTTACCTTAGCATCACCACCATAACACTTCTGCAATATGTCTCATGCACCTTTTGAAGTCTCTGCATCTGCTATCTTTTCAAAAACCTTTGAATCCACACACTGATGAATCAAGAACAAGGCTTTGTTGTCTTTTCTCTTGGCTTCTCTGTGAGTTGTTCTTTGTTCTTCATTTGCATTTGCTGGGAGTGGAGCAACCTCTGCATTCACTTGATCATACACCTCTTGAAAAGTGAATATCACCTTCATTTGCTTCACCCAAGTATCCCAATTTTTCCCATCAAACACTGGCAGGTTTGCATGAAAATTGTTGTTTCCAGCCATGGTTGATTGTAGTGATCAACCAACAAATCCTTCTACACCAGAAAGACTTGGTAAAGATCAAGTCTTGATCACTTCTTGATCAAGGTCCCTTGGAACATACAATGCTCTAGATACCACTTTGTTGGGGATGAATCAAAACAAAGAGAACAATGTAGAGAAAAGTTTTTTTTTTTGGTAATTGAAAAGAATTGAGAAAAATGATGATGAATTTTTATTGATTGGATGAGGTGTATATATACACGAGTTTCCTAACTACCTAGGACAAAAAAAACTAACTGAAAATACAGCTGTACATAGCTCACTGAAACAGAGCTTCAGAAAAGCAAAGCTTCAGAACACACTGAGCTTCAGAAGATGCGAAGCTTCAGAAGTTGCTGAGCTTCAGAAATTGCGAAGCTTCAGAAATTGCTGAGCTTCAGAAATTGCGAAGCTTCAGAAATTGCTGAGCTTTAGAACTTGAGATGCTTCAGAAGCTTGTGAGCTTCAGAAGCTAGGAGCCTTCAGAAGCTGCAACCATGTTTCAGAGCTTGGCTTACAAAACCAATAAAATATGACATTTTTAATAAACATACCTTAACCTACAATAATACAAACCAAATCATTTTCCGATTCCAAAAACTCTAACCGTAAATAACAATAACACATGGAAACCAATTATCCCACCCTTGACCTAAACCTTAAGCCTCCATGCACAACAAAAGCTTCAGAATGCATCAATGGAAAAAGACAAAAATTCTTTATATCAATCCTTTACTTTAAAATAAAATAATAAAAAAAAAATCTTAAAACATGTTATATTTTGTGAGCTTATTTTAATTAAAGAAAATCTCAACCACAAATCAATCCATACATACATGTAATCAAATTTTAAAAATACTTAAAGAGTGTGTGTCACTCTACATTGGTATATCATATGATACAAGCCTTTGAATCAACTAACTAATTAAGCATCAAGTTCATAAAAGTAAAAACTAATCATCACGACGAAAATAAATAAACAGACATAATCCAAAACAAGAAGATCTTGTTTTATTAACAAACCTTAAATGACAAGAAACAAGCTTACATTTGTTTCAAATTACACATCTATGAACAATTGCCAGCAATTACACATCATAAAGTCATCAATACAGTCCCTTCAAATCTTTATATATTACACTTTATCACCATTTCCCACAATATTTTGCCCTGTATTTTTCTTTCTATTTCAACCCCATTATTTAGTGCTAGACTTTGCAATAACATTAATAATTAAGAAAAGCAAGGGCCAATTAAGATTTCTTTCATCCTAACTAGTCCAAAGCCAATTGATCAAGAAAAATTCTTATAGGAAAACTTTAGTTATATAACCATAGTCGATCAAAAATCAAAAATACAATTATTTCAATGTATTTTTCATTTTGCTTGATTAATTGGATATATGTGTTCAAATAAGAATGATTCTTTGACCAAAACTAACTTTACTTGCAACCATTTGAAGCAAACCCAATCTTACCACTACCAACATCATAAACAACCTCTAAGGTTCTTTGCTGCACATTCCCAAAGATTGTAATATCACTATCATCTCCATTCGGCGCAAACGCCAAACAAACTTGCTTCAAACTCACCACATAAAGTATCCCTGGCGCAGCGATTTCAACGGTGGTGCCACTACCGAGGAAAAAACTAATCTTCGGAATAGACACAATGTTAGTCCCGCTAAGATCATAACATGTGTCTAAAATTGAAAGCCCTGCAGCAGTTGGATACTTCGTCATGCCTTTCTTAAAGGAATCGCGAAGGCTGGTATAGGCGGTTGGTGGCAACCGTGTAATGACGGTACCAGAGTCAATGATGGCTCCACCGGAGGAGAAAATAGAGGATGAGATGGGAAGCTTGGTTCCGCCAACACTAATTCCGGAAATGTCAAGTCCATAGAAGGAATTACTTTGAGAGACGGTTGAAAAGGGAGTGTATTTAACATAATGATTACTTGTGGCGCCGAATGTGAGGTGGCCGACTCCACTAGAAGTGGATGGAAGACAATAGGAGAAAGTTTTTTGATATTTTTGAGAGGTTTGTTGGACAAAAGAGATCGGGTGACGGCCGAGGCCTAATAGGCCGGCAGAGCCACCAAATAGACCTTGGTTGTTTTGGCCACAACCGAATAAGAAACCATCAATAGTATCCGTTGATGTTACAGTTAGCCGTTCACGGCTAAAGTATCCAACAGAGAAGGATTGGTCGCCATATTGAATACCATATATGCATGATTTTGTTAATGCAGCACAGCCCGGATCATTTCCTGTAATAGTTATTTTTGGTAAGAAACAATTTTTCATATAATATAACAAAACACGTAAATAAATAAAACTTGGTGACTGAAGTTTTAATTAGTCTAGCACTTATAAATAAATGAAACGTATGTTATTTGTCACAAGATAATATACCCGTTAAAGAAAATTACCAGTTACAATGGTTACGATAAAATAAAATATAATGGTTTTTGCCAAAATATCCAACTTGTGTTGGATTACGATTCAAATTCAGATGTTTCGATTGATTAATTCTATTTTTTAAAATGTTTGGATAAAAATCCTTCATTCTTAATATTTGTTGGACTATTTTTTATAAATTTGAAATGTTTTGGGATTATAGTATAAATATGTAATGTAAAGTGATTCAAAATGAGAATATTAAAAAAAATTATCAAAGTTTAAATTTCAAAATATAATGGGAAATATTTGCAAAGCATGAAAGAAAATAACCAATATTTGCAATTTTTTAAAAATTTAGGAACCAATTTATAAATTTTTAAAAAGAGGATAAGTTATATCAATAAAACAAAAACAGAAAAGTTTTGTATGTCTTTTTCTTGGTCACACGGTACTGTCCTATTAGTTGTATCACGAGGTATAATTGATCATATATTATTTATCAAAAAGATATTTTCTTTTTTCATTATCAAAAAAATTTCAACAGAAAAATATTTTATTTTCCTTCATTTTTGACCAAATCAAACTTAATATATAACAAAAGCAACAAAAGCTTGCAGGGAATATTAACAAAAATAATGTTATTGTCAAAGAAAACAAAATAAATTGATCATATAAGTTGATACTGATTGGCAAAAGCGATTCTAAAATACAGCTAGCAAGGAAAACTTTTTACTATTGCAGAACAAATTCTTTATTCCCCTTCTAATTTAGTATAATTTTGATCTAAATATAAAAACATTTTTTTATTTATTTTTCTCATAATTAGGAATGGATGGAATATCATATTGTCAAGGAAAAAAATTTAAATTCGAAAATGAACAAAAAAATACCTGTTTTCTTTATTCTCTATAAATGTATAAAAGTAAAGTTTTTTTTTGTTCCTATAAAAAAAAAGTAAAAATTTGTTTCTTTGTTTTTAGCGAATAGGCTCAGTTTGAATTAACTTATTTTTTAACTTATACGAAACAACTTATGCAAATAAATAAGTTTGTATGTATTATTATAAGCTTTTCGAGATAGCTTATGAAAAAACAGCTTATAAAAATACAATTTTTGTCAGTGAATACTTATGAGTTAACATAAAAAATTATTTATTTGCATAAATTATTTTTATAAGTTCAGAAATAAGTCAAATTCAAACGAGCCCATGATCTATTTTTACTTCTTTTTTTTTTTCTCTTATGCATCCAAAAAAAATTAAAAGTAAAAATCATTTCAATTTTTTTTCTTTTCAAAACGATATTTTCATTGTTTTGACACCAATTTTGTCAACTCGAGTAAACATGCATATTAATTATTTTCAAAATTCGCCGACTAAATTTTACAAATATATAATTGAATGACAGTGTAAAAGCTCTTAATTAAATCCATTTTAATATTACAAAAAAATATATATTATTCTCAAAATTTTACCAAATATATTACTAGTAATAAGGTGACCAAAATAAATAAATATATAACATATATACCTGTAGCTGTAGAGAGCTGAGTGCAATCTGGAGATGTACATGTAATATTGTAATAAGAAGTAGACTTTGATGGATCAAAAATTGGATCTTGTTGCTTATAACAAGCACGAGCACAAGGTTGACATTGAGTCCAAGTAAGATCACTACCAGTATCAAAAATAAGTGACAAGTCCTTTTTAGGAGTACCAAGTCCAACAACAACAAAATAATTTCCTGATCCAATTAAGCTACCAGATTTTGCTGGTAAATTAGCTGAACCATCTAATTTTTGATCAATTTGTTTATTATTTGTCACCTTTGAGTGAATATAATTCACTCTTTCTTTGTCAAGATCAAGAATATCACTATGTGTTGGAACAATTTTTGCTTTATTCACTTGAGAACATGGCCCATGTTTGTGTACCACATTTAATGATGCTTTTCTTTTCGGACCTGAAATTTTAACAATAAAACATGTTTAGTTATGGTGTCAAATTTTTGTTGGTGCTTAACTATTACGTTAATTTGAATAGCTTTTTCAACAACAAAAATTATTATGTTGCAAAATCATATCATTATTGAAGTCAAAGGTGGCTATTGGGTTTTATCTTAAAACTAATAGTTCTAAAAAATTGTAGTTCGATTTTTTGTTGAAATAATTATTGTTCATATTTTATTTGCAGTGAGTGAAACTATTACTAGGATTTTTCTATCTCAAAACTAAGGAAGTTTTGTTACCAAACATTTGAGATGTAAAACATTGGAACAACATTATTAAAAAAATGTTGGATTAATTACCAACAACATACTCATACATAATTATATTTGAGACCAGAGTAGTATTTTATCGTGATATGGTAGAGACGTGTTAAAATTAGAAATTAATTTCATTCATTGGTCACAAAATTTTGTTGGTATAATTCAACTTTTTTTAACGATACAAAGGTAACTGAAAATTTTGATTTTTCTATCTAAATTATATTTTATCATATATATATAATTCCACGTTCATTTTAAAACTATTTTATTCAACTTTTTCATGATCTCTACCCACCTCCTCCACTACGGTGTTGTGGATCAAATGAAACAAAAGAAGTTCATCATTTTTCTATCACTCAACCTTAAAATTGGGTGAATTACCAACAACATACTCATACATAATTATATTTGAGACCGGAGTAGTATTTTATCGTGATATGGTAGAGACGTGTTAAAATTAGAAATTAATTTCATTCATTGGTCACAAAATTTTGTTGGTATAATACAACTTTTTTTAATGATACAAAGGTACTTGAAAATTTTGATTTTCCTATCTAAATTATATTTTATCATATATATATGAGAACACATAATAATACAATTATTAAAAAAATTAATTGTTTAAAAAAGATTAATAATATAAGGTTGAGAATGACTTAATCAAGGAATGATCTAGAGATATTGGAAGCATATATCTCAAGGACTCAAAGACAAAATCTTATCTTGTTGGGGTACACTTATATCTCGAGTGAGGGTTATTTATACCCACCAATAATTAATTATTGTCTAATATTAGTTAGGTACACTTAACTAAATACCAAATAATTATGAAATTAATTAATATTTGTTTTGCATTAAGAATCATCATTTTTCCAACTTGCTTCCCACAGTCCATTGACATTTTTTTTTCTTCTTGGATGAGATCGAGCATTATTCAAATACAAATCAGATAGATAGATAGATAAAATAGTTTATGAAATATATGGTTAACATGAATTTCAAGTATTAACATAGTTTTGGAAAAATTGACAACATAACTCTCCCATAAAAATATCTACCCAAAAAATTATATAAGCAGTAGATTAATTCTCTTAAAAGTTACTAGTAATTAGGAATGTTAAGTCATTGACCAAACTTGGCAAACTTTTTGGTTTCTTGTATTTCTTCACGACTACGAAAATAATTGGAAAAGCTCATCAAGATTTCACACTTTTCCATCCTAAGATCTTTTGACCAAATTTTGCCAAGAATATATAGCTAGTTGGGTAGAAAATCACTACGTGTTACTAAAGGGAAAATAAGCCACTTGCTATTTGATTTTTAACTTATTGTGGGTAGGCACCAAATGTGAATGAATTTTGTAAATCAAAAAATCATTCATCGAGTCAAGCCACAAAGTTATACATGTAATCAGTGACCCGTGAATGTGATGAGTCTCTCACAGTCTTATGTCAATGTATTAATTGTTTCATGTTGACCCGTGATTATAAACTTAAGATTTTGTCCGTACTATAAATTATATAAAGGAGAGAAAAACTTATAAAAATATTATATAGGGTGGAGAAAAAATAAATAAATACATTTTTGAATGATAAGAACTTTACACAATTGGTTGTATATATAATCAAATTGACTTAATCTTGTAAACTTTTCATAACAACAATAACTCAAGTGTCCCTTCAAGTAAAAAAAAAAAACTCGAGTGGTTCTTCAAATTTAAAAGAGGATATTTCTCTAGCTCGATCGAAATTTGAATATTAATTCATCACGTTGTAAAAGTTTAACTTATTTTACTAAACTTTTATAATTAAAAAAATTTAAATAAAAACTTAGTTTACTAAACTCAACTTTTGTTGTTAGTGTTCTATATATACTATATTGTTAAATAATTGAAAATTATTTTCTAATATTAATAAAATCGATTTTTCAAAGAAGAAATGTATGAGTGGCAGCTGGCTTTTGTTCCTTTATCCTTCCTATCTTTAATATATGGTGGTGGGTTCCATGTGAATATTCCGTGACAAAATGATGCTAATAACCCTTCAAAGAAATTGACACAATTGGTCATTTTCTCTTTCTTTTCTTTTGTATACCAAATAAATAATAGCCCATTTCCTCTCTCTTTATCTCCTCTATAATTTTGAGTCATAAAAATATTTACTCTAATTTTCTTTGAAGCTCATAAAATTACCTTAGAGATTATATGTACAATACATTAAAAACTATATATCAACATTAACTATAAATTAGAGATTATAAGATTGATTTGGTGGTTGAATACGTGAGTTAAGGAACGGTATAATAAAGATATTGATAGTTCAAATTTCACTCATAACATAATATGAATAATTACTAACAATATTAACCTCAACCAGTTTTTAAAAAATTGAGATTAATTATACGTAATATAATTTTATTTTTCTGAAATATACATAGTATAAGTTATGCAACTACCAATTATCTATTTTATTTTATATCTAATCAATAACTAAATTTATTTAGTAGTGATTAAAATGAATTAATATAGGTGATAGTATATATGCATGTAATAAAAACACTACAATTACTAGAATTAATATGAAAGATTAAATTGACCTTTGATTGAAGAGGTGCAAGAAGTTGATGGTAAGAGAGTGTTGATTTGAATAAGATGGTGTCTTTCCTCCCATGTTGTATCAATGGAAAAACTCTTCTCCAAAATGCAAAAGAAAAAGAAAGAAAATGAGAGAAAATGAGATATTTGGAAAGCCATGCTAAGAGAAGAAGGCTTATGCACACACTACTTGTCGAGTGTTTGGCCTTTATAGATCAAAATTATAGATGTAGGTCCAATAAATGATCAATTTCACACGTCACCCATTATATGACTAAAAACCAAACTATTTAATTGAACTTATAACTTATTCATAGTCCTCTTTCAACACTACTATTCCCATAACAAATTAGTGAAACATTTTGACTTAGTTGACTTGTAAAAAATAACCTAGTTTCTTTTCTATGATTTCTAGAAGATGCAGGCCGAGACATGGTGCAATAATACGTTGGAATTAATTTAATGTTAATCGTACAAGACATTTCCATAACCAATTTTTTGACTTTCGCATGCAGTAATGTTAAAATTTTCTACAATTTTTAGAGAGTTTGTCACTCATTTGGATCCCATAAGACTTGATGAATTAGTCTCTGCAATTGCGCGCAGAGGATACCCGATTTGCACAAAAAAACAAAAGTAAATAATTTAAATGAAATAAAAATGTTTTCTAAAATACTTGACTGTTCCGATAAAAAAGTATGGGGGGTGAGTCCAAATATATTAATGTCTAATAATAGTATAAGGATGTGATTTTTTTTTACCAAGTGAATTGAACCCTTTGCAATGGGTTTTTCTCCTCTATTTATAGAGGAGGAATACATTCAAAAATATCTATAAACCGCCCCACTCTTCTCTATGGAGGTCGTGGGTGGTTTCCGCCGTATCCACCGTATTACAGGGGTGGTTATGGGCGGTTCTTCTTCTCCACTGTGTGCAGGTGGTGGTAGTGGGTGGTTATTTCCTTCTGGGCGACCTGACCATGTCTTGGGGCGTCACCCTTTGTCTCCGTGTCGCCCGCGCCTTACCTTTCCCGCCAAGTTATTTATTTGAATCGCTTGGGCCATTTGTTGGGCCATTACAGTGTTGGGCCCTTAGGATTTTGTCCGGTACACAGCCCCCCCAAGCACGAGGCTCAAAGAGGTGAAGTGGTGATAATGGTCGGACGTGGGGAGGTAACCGCCCATTACTCTTGATCATTTTCCCTCTTCTTTGACTATAAATAGAGGCTTTTGTGTGGGCTAATTTTCTCATCACTCATTTGTTCTTTGTTTCACTCATATTTCAGTCATGACTTCTCCCCCTCCTTGTCTGGAATCACCTGCCATGCCTGTTCTACTACAGTTGAGGAACATGTTGTGTTACGACACTGACGACCTGATGGACCAGGTAGAAGATTTTTCTTCTATGGTGAAAGAGTTGCAAGATTATTCTTGGAGGCTGACGGAGAAGGAGCGCACCTTTCTGGCTGTGGTGCAGGAATTGGCGAAGAGGTTATTGGACGACACAGCTTTTATTGTGTCAACGGAGAACGTGGAGTACTGCCACAAGTAACTTGCTGAACCTTTGGAGAAGAAGATTGAGGTGACCAAAGAGCGTATCAAGTCTCAGGAAGAAGTGATGGCCCTTTCCCTCTCAGCGGAGGAGGCTATTGATAATAGGATCGATGCTTTGGAGAACCAACTAAGACCTCTTGTGAAGAGAAAGAGAAATCTGCAAATGGATATCCAATATGACGTCACTAAACTGATTCGAACCCGTTCCTACCTTTGCCGCCTCCAGGAGAAGGATGGTGTCCTCACTGATGACATGAGAAAGCTCGCCATGGACTCAGAAGTCGCGAAGAAGCAGAAGAGTTTGTTGGAAGATTGCCACGCCCGTGCCGTCGAGGCAGCCTACACTGCGTTTTAAGTAGTTTTTGTTTTGTTATTTCCGTTGTATGTTGCTTTCCTTCAAATGGCGTTGAGTTTGCTCCGCCTTCCTTTGTAATTTTGGAATTTCTTTTGTAAACGAATGGATTGGTATTTCGCTTAAATTGATGATTTCCCTTCCGTTATATATTTTTGACTAGCTTTCATGATATACTTGACCTCGCCCATTGGCGATGTCGCTGAATTTCAAACGTTTGGCCTTCTCGCCCTGTCTGGGGATACGTGTCCGCATTTACACGTCATTGCTGACACGCGTGTAGGTTCCTTCTTTTATCCAATGGGTATTAGGACGTTTCAATTTACCCTCCACTTACTTGTATTTCTTTTCTATAAAACAGAGTCTTCTTCCTTACTTTGGTACACTTCTTTCAACGTTCTGTCCCTTTGCATTTTCACTTGAAATTTCAAAACCCATTTTGCACGGTTATTCTCTCGGCTAAACTTCTGTTCCCACGATCCCCACTACTTCTTCGCCTCCGATACTTAAGGTAACTTCTAATCCTGTCTTCGTATCTATCCTTTCTTCTTTTTTTTAGCGTTCCCATTCTGATTTATAGGGTTCACAGTAGGAAAAAATGGTTATTTTGCGAAGTTTGAGCGATGACGAAGAGGGGGGTTTCACTAAAATTCCTCCTCGCGGTTCTGCTTTAGAAAACCAAATTCGTAACCATCATACAAGGGCCGACGGTTCCCTTGACTATGATGGTTACTTCAAGTCTTTGATGAATGTTCCATCTAGTTCCAGTGATTTTAGTAATTCTGAGAGTAGTGATAGTGATTGTGTGATAATCTCGCCTTCGTCTTTCACAGGAAAACGAAGGGATACTACTCTAGCCATCTTCGTCGCCCAAAGTCCTCCTGAGACCATGGAAGTTTCTTCAAAGTACCTAACCCAGGAGTCTGTTTTGGCTTTTAGACGGAAAACCATTCTGTCGGGTTCTCAAAACGAAAATGATGTCGTCACCGAGCCCGTGGGCGAGGATGAGATCGTTACTGATACCAACACCCAAACACCCCATTTCTTTTATATGTATACCTCAATTATCAACTCTTTCAACATCTGGTTTCCTTTTACCTCTTTTGAGGTTTCTATGCTTAGAACTTTAAATGTCGCCCCATGTCAACTGAGTCCCAACAGTTGGGGTTATATGAAGGCTTTCCAACTAGCTTGTTTAGGGTTGGAAATAGAGACGCCTTCTGTCGCTGTTTTCTTTTCCTTTTTCACCATCAAAAATGTCTCCCCTGACTCTCAGGTTTACCTATCGAGTCAGCCAAACCGCAAGCGTTTTCAACTTTATACTTCTAACTTCAAAAATTATAAGGATACCTTCTTGTGTGTCTGCGGCGGGGACTCCTTTCCCGTCGTGATGTATAATGAGAACAGTGAGCCTTTGTTTCCCTTCTATTGGACTCCCAACCCTCGAGTCATCAAAGGGACTCGCTATGAAAGTCTTGACGAATTTGAGAGGGAGAGCGTCGCCTACATTGAGACGCTCTGTGTCCTGAACGTAGGCGACCTCCTTAATGCCGAGGGTCATATAGAATCTTTGGAAGATTACATGAGTAAGTACCTTTTAGTGTTTTCTTGTTCCAATATTGTTTATTTGCTTCTGGCGACTAACCACTTCTTTTATGTTTGCAGATAGGATGAAGTCTGTTCCTCAAGAGAAGATGATGGAATTTTTACTGAGGGCGAAAGCCAAGAAGGAGAAGGACGCCATCGCTGCTGCTTCTGCGGAAGCCGTTGTTGCTGCTGATCCTCTGAACCAACTGATTGTGGCGGATGGTGACGCCACCAAAAATAAGAACAAAATAAAAAATGAGGGGCGGATCTCCATCTTCATTCCAGGAAAGGGCTCTGAAGCTGGAACAAGTTCAAAGGGCGAGCTGCCCGTTAAGAAGAAGCTGAGGTCTGCAAGTTCTGGGGCGGGGTCCAACGTGGGCGTTGTGTCCCCGCAGGAAAATGATGAAGAGAAAACCCCTTCCCCTCGCGCCGCTGTGAACAATGATGTCATCTCTCCTCCTCCCCATGTTGCTCCAAGTGAAACTGTTCCCTCTCCTTGGGATCCTCTCTTTAATCCTGAAGTATTCTTGTAGAAGGTTGTGAACATTTCTGGTGGAGGTGCTCGGTTCGGCTCCACTCCTACTGATGAGCTGCTGAAACTTTCTTTGGGTTACGAGCTCAAGGGGCTTCTGCTCAATTATGCTTTGGCGTCTCGCCAAAAACATGAAGTTTTAACCGCCTAGGAGAAAATGAAGGTGGTTCACCAAGAGCTGGATGATATGGAGGAGAATGTCAAGTCCACTCAGGAGAAGTTCGTTGCTGACATGGAGGCTGCCAAGGCGGAGAGCAAAACGGCTTTGGAAGATTTGGAGAAAGGCCACGAGGCGGCGTTGCAAAAGCTGAAGGATGAGCACGCCATGGAGGTGAAAGCCCTGAAGGAGGCGTCTTCTGCTAAAGACACCCGTCTTGAGGATCTGGCTCGTGAGCAAGAGAAGCTGCTGAAAGAGAAAGAAAGCTGGGCCAAGGAGAGGGCAACTCTGGAGGAAACCATTGGAGCTCAGCTTGATGAGGGTTTTAACTACGCCCTGGAGCAGGTGAAAGTCTTGTTTCCGGATATTGATGTTGAGCGCCTTAATGAAGTCAATGCCCTGATGGTTATCAAGGACGGCCAGCTGGTTCCTTTCGTCCCTCCTTCTGATTCTACTCCATTATCACTGTTTTCTTGTATTTTTGATATCGTATTCCTGTATGCCTTTTTGTGTCTTTGAATGAATATTTTTGTAAGCCCTGTTGTGGCATTATGACAATCTTTTTGCGCGCCCTTCTGAGGCTCTATTATAATTCCAGTGCTTTTATTTATTCGTGTTCTTCCAATGGCTTTTACTGTGTCTTTGGCGTTATGATATTAGCTTAAATAGGGACCTTCTATCCTGTATATCTGAGTGGGCGAGGCGATATGAACATGTGGGCGTAGTGACCCCAGATGATGGCGTCGCCCTTGTGCCGTTTCCCAAGAATTCTTTGCAGTTACCAATGTGGTCAACATAACCATTAAAGCGGGGTGCAGTTTCCCCTGCAGTCAAACATGGGTAGTTGTAACTACTTTGCATGCATTTATTATAAACCGTTCAATGATTTCATATAAATACCCTAATCTTCCTCTCTTTCTCTTCACTTCCATCTCTGATCCTTCAATGGATAATAAAAATAAAACTATGAAGAAGGGTGCAGTTTCCAGATCAAAGTCTCAGAAAGGGAAACATAAGGGGGAAATCTCTGTCTCTAAACTTGGGCGAGATAATCCTTCTCCTAGAGTCAAAGTGGAAACCACTGCCATTTTGTCAGATTCTTCTGGCTCCGCCGATGAAGATTTAATTGAATTTTTGAGGACTTAGTATCCTCGGGAGTCTTCTCCTGATGTTCGGTCTTATGCGAGGTTGATGGTGCTTCTGGAATTTCGTCTCGCCTTCCAGGCATTGTCGACTCAGCTGTAATAAAATCTGAGGTTGGAGATGTTCCATGTCCTGTGAAGGACCTCGCCCTCCATTGTCTCTAGCCTGTACGCTCCGCCTTCGAAGACTTCATTGATTCTGAATGGGCCTTCCCAGTTTGCTGCCAGTTTTCCTCCTTTGTCTTTTCCCATTGGTCTTTTCAGGACTAAGTCACCTTCTTTGAATCTTCTCGGAATCACCCTCGTGTTGTATTTCCTGCCTACTCTTTGCTTCGTGGCGAATTCTCTGAAGTGTGCTTTGTCTCTTAACTCTTGTATTAGGTCTAAGTTTTCCTGTAGCGCTTCATTATTTTCCTGTGCCGTTGTGGTGTCACGTCGCCAACTTGGGGGATTTATTTCTGCTGGAATCATGGCGTCCGCGCCATATACCATGGTGAATGGTGCTTCTCCTGTTGATGACTGTGGAGTTGTGTATAGCAGCTAGGTGAGCCACCCAGGCTTCTCCTTTGCTTGATAGTCTTCTTGTCAAAGCTTTTAATATGACCTTGTTGGCTGACTCAGCATGAAAGTATTTTGAATTCCCTTTTCCTTGCAGAATGTAACTACTTTCTCGCTTGCGAACTGCGTGTCGTTATCTGACACAATGTACTTGGGTAGACCAAACCTGCATATGATCTTTCTCCAGTAGAATTTCTTCACTTGTTTTGCCGAAATGCTGGATAAAGGTTGCGCCTCCACCCATTTGGTGAAATAGTCCACTGCTACTATGATCCACCTGGCCTGCTTCCACGAGGTGGGGAAAGGGCCCAATATATCCACGCCCCACATGAAGAAGGGCCAAGGTGAAAAGACTGATTTGAGGGATTCTCCTGGGGCGTAGTGTAGGTTTGAGAATCTCTGACATTTATCGCATGCCCTTACATATCTTGCAGCGTCACTGTGTAGCTCTGGCCAAAAGAATCCTGCTCCGAGGATTTTACCCGCCAACGATCTTACCCCTATGTGGCTTCCACATGATCCCTCATGAACTTCCTCTTGGATTCCTTTGGCTTCCTCCTTGCTTACGCATAGTAGCAAGGGGCCCGAGAATCCTCTCTTGTATAGCTTATCTCCAAGCATGGAATACCACGACGCCATTCTTCTGACCCGATATGCTTCCTCTCTTGGGCTGGGAAGCTCATCTCTCTGCAAATATTTAATGATGGGAGTTCGCCAATCTTCTTCTTCTATGATCATGTGAGTCGCCTCTTCGTTGATGCTTGGGTTTGCTATGGTTTCCTGAATGAAGGTTCTGTTGCTTCCAGGTTTCTTGGTGTTGGCGAGCTTGGATAGCAAGTCCGCCCTGGCGTTTTGCTCTCTTGGTACATAGATTAACTGAAATGAATTAAAGCATTTTGCCAATTTATTCACATTTTCTTGATATTTAGTCAGTTGGGGATCCCTTGTT
Source organism: Trifolium fragiferum (assembly GCA_954870985.1). NCBI lineage: Eukaryota > Viridiplantae > Streptophyta > Magnoliopsida > Fabales > Fabaceae > Trifolium > Trifolium fragiferum. Next base: position 10,674,528 of record OX940794.1, read on the forward strand.
TGAAATTCTCCTGACACTTGATTGGTTACTAACCGTGAATCATTTTTTGCCCTGAGGTCTGTGACCTCCATCTCCTTTTCCAACTTCATTCCAGCGAGCAGGGCTTCATATTCAGCTTGGTTGTTACTTGCTTTGAAGGTGAACCTCAAGGATTGCTCTATTAGTACTCCATCAGGTCCTTCCAGGACCACTCCTGCTCCACTTCCTTTCAGGTTAGACGCACCATCTACTGAAAGTGTCCAAGGTTCCTCGTTGTTCTCTTTTGGCGAGGTTGACAATTCCAATATGAAGTCCGCCAAAATCTGCGATTTTATTGCGCCCCTAGGGGAGAAAGTTATATCAAACTCTGACAACTCCACTGCCCATGCTACCATTCTCCCCGCTAGATCGGGCTTCCTTAGGACTTTCTTGATTGGATAGTCCGTCTTGACCACTACTTTATGACTCTGGAAATATTGTCTTAGTTTCTTGGTTGTGATAACAACGGCCAAGGATAGCTTCTCTATCTTTTGGTACTTGGCTTCAGCGCCTTTGAATGTCCTGCTTACGAAATATATCGGCTTCTCTTCGCCTTTGACTTCCTGCACCAACGCCGAACTGAGGGCGTTGTTTGAAACAGCTAAGTAGAGGTATAGGATGTTTCCCTTTTTCTGGGCGAGTTAATATTGGGGGTGACGCCAGAAAACTTTTGAGCTTTTGAAAAGCTTCTTCACATTGAAGGCTCCATACGAATCTTTCACTTTTCCTTAGAGTGGAGAAAAAGTGGAATCCTTTCTCTCCTGAGCAGGATAGAAATCTTGAAAAAGCCGCAATCCTTCCTGCCAGTTGTTGGACCTCCTTCACTGTTGTTGGGCTCCTCATGTCGATTATGGCCTGGCACTTGTCTGGGTTGGCTTCTATCCCTCTGTTTGTGAGCATGAAGCCTAAGAATTTTCCTGATTGGACCCCGAAAGAACACTTTGCGGGATTCAATCTCATGTTATACTTTCTAACTGAAGCGAGGATTTCCCCTAAGTCTTGATCGTGTTCGCCATTTTCTGTGGTCTTCACCGCCATATCATCGATGTACACCTCCACGTTTTTGCCTATCTGTTCCGAGAATACCCTATCCATCAGCCTTTGGTAGGTGGCGCCAGCATTCTTCAGACCAAATGGCATGACATTATAGAAATAGTTGCACATATTGGTCATGAAGGCTGTATGAGGTGCGTCTGCAGGGTTCATCTTTATCTGGTTGTATCCTGAGTAGGCGTCCATAAAGCTCAGCATCTTATATCCCGAGGCTCCGTCAATCAGCCTATCGATGTTGGGTAGGGGGTATGGATCCTTTGGGCAGGCTTTGTTCAAATCCGTGAAGTCCATACACATCCTCCACTTGCCATTCGCTTTCTTTACCATCACTACATTCGCCAGCCACGATGGGTACTTTATTTCTTTGATGAAACCTGCTGCTTTTAGTTTTTCCACTTCTTCGTTTACTGTCGCCCTTCTCTCTTCTCCTATCTTCCTCTTTCTTTGCGACACGGGCTTGCCGTTGGGCGCGATGGATAGTTTGTGTGTTATCACGCTTTCATCGATTCCTGGCATATCCGATGATTTCCATGCGAAAAGGTCTATGTTCTTTTTCAACAGGGCCAGGATCTTTTCTTTTTCATCGGGTTTTAAAGTGGTTCCGGACTTGGACTTGTTCCAATTCTTCAATGGGACTCATTCTTCTCTCTGTAAAATCCTCCCTTGGATCGAGGTCTAGGGGAGAGATCATATTAACTCCGCTTCCTGCTGTGTGTGACGCCATTGGTTCCACCTTCTTGATTTGCTTGTGCCTGATTTTCAGGCTTGACTCGTAGCATCTTCTCGCCAGCTTTTGGTCTCCTCTAATCGTCCCTACTTTTCCATTGTCCAAGGGGTACTTGATGGACAAATAGAGGGTTGATAATGCCGCCTCAAGTGTGTTGAAGGCCAGCCTTCCGATGATAATGTTGTATGACGTGAATGGGGTTTTAACTACCAGATATCTCACCTTGATAGTCTTTACGTTCTCCTCTTCTCCAAACGTGGTCAAGAGGGTAGTATATCCCATCACTTCCACCTGCTCGCCGGTGAAGCCTACCAACGTGTCGTTATAGGGCATGAGATGTTCATCTGACAGTTGCATCGCCTTAAAGGCTTCCCAGTACATAATATCTGCTGAACTTCCCGAGTCGATCAACACTCTTTTTACGTCACAATTTAATATTTGTACTTGTATCACGAAGGGGTCGTCATCATGTGGCATGACTTCTCTCTTGTCTTCCTTGGTGAATGATAGATCGGGGACGGGCGTCGTTGAAGTATGTCCTATAAATTTCTCATTTTGATCCATCCTTCTTACATAACGCTTTCTAGCATTCGAGGATTCTCCACCTCCTGCGAATCTGCCTGCGATGGTGTTCACGGAGATCCTCCTTCCCTTGCCTGGATCTTCCCCTTCTGAGCGGTCCTTTGGATGATTGGGTTGCGCCTTTGGGATGACCACTTTTCCCGCGGCGGCGTCTTATATGAATTTTCTCAGGTGACCGCTCTTTATCAATTCTTCAATTAGGTCTCTTAGCCTAAAGCACTTTTCAGTATCGTGGCCTCGGCATCTATGGTAGGCGCACCAGGCGTTGGGGTTTGTTCCCAAGGTGTGTTCTTTGCCTCTTTGTGGTGGTAATCTTCATAATCCCGTTTCCAGGATTTCATTCAGGATGTAGACTCGGGCGCGGTTGAGTGGTGTGTACTCCTTTTTATCTTCCTGAAAGTGTCTTGGTGGCTGATACGGCTTCCTGTGACGCTCAACGCCGTGGTGGTTGGGAATTGGGCGTCTATGATGGTGATAAAACTCGCTCTGGCCGTTTCCTCTGTTTACTGGGCCTCTTTCCCTGGCGTCTCTCATTCGCTTTTCAGCGTTACTCGCCTCACCCTTTATGTATCATTCTGCTCTTCTTGTTACCTCTTGCATTGATGATGCTGGCTTCTGCGCTAGAGATTCATTGAAGTGTCCCGCCTTAAGGCCGTGATGGAAGGCGGAGACAAACATTTCCTGGTTTGGGTTGCTTACTTTGCTGGTCGATTCGCAGAATCTCGCCAAGTACTCCCGTAGCGACTCGTTGTGGTTTTGTCGTAGGGAGAACAAACTGGTCGCCGTAACCTTTATGTGTTTGGAACCGGCAAATTCTTGTGTGAATTTTTGTTGGAATTCTGTCCAACTTTCTATGGAATTCTTGGGCATATTCATATACCATCTCAGGGTTGCATCTTTCAGTGTGCCTGAGAGGAGCTTGCACTTAAGGTGATCCACTGCGCCAATGATGGCGGTCTTGGTACCCACTGCCATCAGGTGTTCTGTTGGATCTGTTTTTCCGTCAAAGTCTGGGAGGTGGGGTGTTCTGAAGTTGTCAGGTACCCTCGCGTCCCAGAGGTCTTGTGCTAGTGGTTGGGAGTCGGTGATATTGTTTTCCTCCGTTTCATCCACTTTGTTTGCTTTTTCCTTGTCTATTTCGTTAATCTTGGCATGCAGGCGTCGTAACTCTGCAACTGCATCCGTCAAGATTACGTGGTTTTCGTGTACGGGTGTTCCTCCAGCCATTTCTGAGGAGGGTGTTACGCTTCTATATGTATGAAATATTTTGAAAGTGTATTTTTCGCAAGGTATTCAAAATGTTTTTATTATATAGAACTAGTTTTGAAAAGAAAAAAAATTAAACAACACAATTCAAGCCCTCATTTTTTTTGTGTTTTCACTAGGTCTAAACCTAAATCATGTAATACAAATGCTCTTAAAATAGAGCATATATGATAAATCCATTTGTTTGCTATATCGTCTTAAAAAGTAGTAATATACACACAATGGAACTTATGGAAGTACGGAAAATATAATTAATCTCTAGTGTGATTATGGGTCTTTTAAATACATTTTAACTATTGGTTTTATAATCTAGAATCGTAGTTGTCCTACGAAGAATCCACTGTCTCCAATAGAAGTGCCGCACTAGTGAGTCTTCTTATAATAGCTAGAATGGAGCAATGTTCACAAAACAATATCTTACTAAATTGTTAGGTTTTCGACTTTTTTTTTTTTTGGTAATAGGTTTTCGACTTTTTTTATTTTAATATTATTATCAACATATAGAAAAATAGATAGAAAGCGTGGGAGTTAGTTAATTCTAGGGATGGCAAAGCGGGCCAACCCGCCCCGCCCCGCTCCGTCCCGTCATTAACCCGTCTAAAAAGGGGCGGAGCGGGACGGGCTAACTAGTGATGGTGAGTTGAAAAACTTAAACCGCCCCGTTTCATGGCGGATGGCGGGTTGGCGGGAGTGCCCCGTCAATAAAATTTTAATTTTTTTTTTATAAATTCTCAAAAATATCTTAAGAAATTATAAAAAAATAAAATAAAAAACCACTCGAGGAAATCAAAATTCAAAATATAAACTAACAAGGCGATAAGAAAAATAAAATTATCATTCAAAACATCCATGATTATAAAACTAAACAAACCGTTCTTATAATAAAACTTGAAGAAGTGCTTAGTTTAAATCCAAAACAAACAAAACTTGGATTCCATTTAAATCCACAAAAATGCTAAAGTTTAGTAGTCCATCAACACAAAAGAGAACTCATTAATAATGGGCTAAGATTTTTTATTTTTTTTTTTAAATTTGGTTAGACCCGACGGGCCAACCCGCCCTGCCCCGTCGTCGTCCCGTGTTTTTGCGGGTTAGGCGAGACGGGCCCCTCTCTTTTTGCGGATTGAAAATCTCAACTCACCCCGCCAAAAATGGCCGGTTAAGCGGGCTGATCCGACGGACTTGACCCGTTTTGTCATGCCTAGTTAATTCTCAACTTTGCACTTACCCACTTCAAATTAATTAATAAATAATTGATGGACTAAAAATCTTTCCTAAAATATTGCTTTTTACAGATTATTGTGTTATAGCTATAATGGGTTGAGTTATTATGCATAAGGAATATCCTTATGTATGGTGCATAAATAAATCTCCACCATGCATGCTTTAGTGCATTTGATTGATCAAAAAATTTAATTGATCAAAAAAACATTGGATGGTGGAAATTTATTTATGCACCATGCATAAGGATATTCCTTATGCATAATAACTCTAACCAGCTATAATATTTCGTATAAGAAAACTTTTACGTGATATTCTCCTAAATTATTCACATATATAATTATGTTTGTCACGTGGACAATTTAAACAAAAATTTGATAAAAATAACTAAATTATTATAACGAAAGGGACCTGCAATTAAAAATGACTAATTTATTACAAATATATATATATATATATATATATATATATATATATATATATATATATATATATATATATATATATATATGAGGTGAGATCCCTCGACTCTAGGAGTAAGTCTCCATCGACTTACTCCACTTAACAACTTGATATCGGCATTATATTTCTTCAATCCGACCGTTGAATTCAAATATCTCATTGAGTAGATCAACTCTATAAATTTTTATAAAAATTCAAAATCATTTGATACTTTTTTTGATAACTTCAATTGAACGTACGACAAATTTTTCAAAAAACCGTTGAATTTCAATAGTCTGAATACATAACTACATTTTTTGAATTTTTATAAAAATTTGTAGAGTTGATCTACTCAATAAGATCTTTGAATTCAACGGTTGGATTGAAGAAATATAATGCCGATATCGAGTTATTAAGCGGAGTAAGTCTGGAGTCAACGGATCCCTCCTATATATATATATATATATATATATATATATATATATATATATATATATCAAATTACATCGGTGTAACATTTGAGTAATGTTACACTGTTCAATAACGCTTTAACGAATTCAAATTTTATAAAATTCACTGTTGGATTAAAAGTTTATATCTTATAGATCATTTATCTTAAATTTTATAAAAATCTAAAATCGTTTGATAAGTTATTGAGACCGATAAAAATTAATGGTTTATGCGTTTTTAGTGAATACCGTTAATCTTAATCTGTCTCAATAACACATCAAAGGATTTTATATTTTCATAAAACTTAACATGTATGATCAATACGATATAAACTTTTAATACAACGGTCAATTTTATAAAATTTATTTTCATTAATGTGTTATTAAGCGATGTAATATTACATGTTTTGAATTGAAGCTCTTCGCATTTAAATTCTCCTTGTGAATAGTGTCATTGCAACTTATTTACTAATAGTATGAGTAGTATAGTGGTAGAATATATCTAGTAGTGATCATTCTTCTTATCTGAATATCCTCTTATCATCAAATGTTTTAATTCTTCATAGATCCTTTTGACATAATAAAGGATGCAAGACGGAATAATTTCTTCAACATATGTCTACATAATGTAGTGAAATGTTAACTTTTATTTTTTGATCATCTATGGTGTATAGAGAAAGAATGTGTGTCCAGAGTCTAATGGCACTATGCGTTCTAGAGCTTAAGTTATACTACCTAAAGGATCAACTAAAACTACATAGAGGAACAAAATCACCTTAGAGTATCAATTTTTTTATAAATGTCGTTATCATTAAAACTCAAAAATTTGAAATTATTATTCTTAAACTTATTTTGGTTCAACAGAACTAAATGATCAACAAGATTAAGTTTCATTTTGAAATATAACCTATTAACATGTCACTTTAGAAAATTTCATTCTATATAATATGATATTTCAATTTATATTAATACATTTAAATATATCAAAAAAACAATGTAAACGAATAAATTTAAATTTTAGCATTAATAGATTTTTATCCCCTGCAAAGTAGGCGAGTTTTGTTTTAGGGTCCATTTGGCCTAGCTTATTTTTTAGCTTATGCAAACGGCTTATGCAATATAAATTAAGTTATATGCTATTTTATAAGTTCAAACTAGTGAAAATTGAATTTTTATAAGCTATTTTATCATAAACTACGTTGAAAACCTTATAATAATACATAAAAATTGCATAAACCGTTTGCATAAGCTCAAAAATAAGCTACGCCAAACGGACCCTTAATCCAGTATAATTTTTTTTTAGATTATCTCCTGTAATTTTATTTTTTTCGTAGTGTATTTTAATCTCTGTGTTGAAAATAAAAAATCGGTAGGTGGGTAAAATACACTATAAAAAAACATTACAGAGAGATAATCCCTAAAAAAAATATTATAGGAGGATAAAATAAAATTCGCTTATTTTACGGAGGTAAAAGTCTATTTACCTTAAATTTTATAAAAGGATAGCAAAAATATAATTTAATTCAAAACACAAAATCTAATATAAATAATGGTAAAATTGAAATATATTTTTCATATCTTGTTCAAAAAAGCGAAATATATTTTCATATTTTTATGGTCTATAAACATAACATGTTTAGCTATATTCCTAAAAAAAATCTTAACTAGAAAATGAATTATGACATGACTAGAACTTGACGTTTCTAAGTCGTTAAGATATCTAAATCTTAGATCATTATTTTGTCTAATTGAAATGATCAAATAATAATTGAGGACCTAAATCTTTTGAATTTAGACTTAAAATGAATTTTAATTTTCATATTTTAACTGATTCACAATACACACACTTCAAAAAATATTAGGCACAGTTGTGGGACATTTTAAACATGTTCATGATCCATTTCAAGGTGTTGTAGATTTCTTGAGTTCTTTTAATGATGTTTTCTTTGTTTTGAGTTCTTTTTTGAATGATTATGTTTGATGGAAGGTGATGCCTTCTCAGTTTCATAGTATTTTTAGTGGTAACAATTGAGAGTTTTCTAATTTTAGATTCTATTACTTTGTGAAGTTTTTTATTTTTGTCGTCTTTCATTTTGTAATTTTTCTTTATTGTATATTATTGTTAGAAGAGATAAATCCAACATATATTTGATCGTTACAGTTCTCTTAATCCTCTTTGTTAAAAAGAAACACGAGGGTTAAAAATATTATGAATACTGTGATCACCTATAGATTATATATTAATGATTAATTATCAATATCTTTTTTTACATGTATCATGTGTAGGATCAACTTTTAGAAGTAACTCAACATCGAACTATTAGGTTTAATAACTCATTATAAATATTCTTTGAAAAAAACTCATTATAAATATTATATTTCACTAATTCAATTGTTGGTTTAAAAATTATTATCAAATATATTAACTTTTCAAATTTTTATAAAATTTTATAATTATTCAATACTTCATTTTGACTTTACTTTAATTCATATATAATGAGTAAACTATCAAATTAGTCTTTAATTTTGCAAAACATTTTTTAAAGGTCCATGACTTTACAAATATTTTAAAAAGATCCTTGAAATAGGACACTTGTAAAGACAATAACGTGAAAGTATGAAATTCTAACACATGATTAGAGAAAAGCTTTTCTAAGAATAGCCGGATAGGAAAATTCTAACATGGATCACTTCTTCAAGTGGTTCATGGTGGACCATTCATGAAAAACTCTATAACGAATACGAATTTTACAAAATCCACCGTTGGATTGAAAGTTTATATCATATAGATCATCTATAGAAAATTTTAGAAAAATTGAAAATCATTTGATATGTTATTGAGATCCATCAAGATTAATGGTTTATTAAATACTGTAAATTTTGATAAATCCCAATAAAATATCAAATGATTTTCAATTTTTTTAAAATTTTATATGGATGCTCTATATGATATAAACTTTCAATCTACCAATAAATTTTATAAAATTTGTATTCGGTAAAACACTTGTCCACGGTGGACCACCTTATCCACCGTAGCAATAGCAACTAGCAAAGAATGCATTCTCTTCAGATCTCATGCGTAAGATGGTTGTGGGCTGGTGGGCCTCACAAGTCACACCCCTTCCGTTCAATTCACACCTATATTTGGATTCTTGCTTTGCTTTGGTAGTTAATTGGTTTTAATTAACTAGAATCTCTCTTTTAATCTGATTTAGGCACAAATTCACTTTGGCCTTTCAAGTATTACTATTGTGAAATTTTCACCATACTTTTTTTTTTTCGATTTTGATCTCTAATGTTTTTTTAATCTATAAGTCGATAGTATCTCTGCGATTTCTCTCCAACTTTATTTTGATATGTTATCATTTATTGACGTAGCACTAAACTATCACAGTCAATGAAAGTTTCTTTTATTTTAAATAAAAATGTAAAATTTATTTTGTTGCGCATGAGGTTAGATAATGATAGCGATATGGGTTTTTGTTTCGACCTAACGTGCATAGATTTATTTTTGCATTCTTTCATTATAATTACTATAAACAGTAATTTTAATATCTTGAATGGAATAAATTTGAGTAAAAAAAAAATATTCAAGGATTAAAATGAATAACATGCAAGATAACTAAAATGATTAAAAAAAAAAATCACATATGATATGGTTAAGGAGTAAAATAATTGTTTGCACTAAATTGTTATGTATAAAATTGTGATGTGATATGGTCGGCTGAAGGACACTTGCAGTACACTTTCTTGGAGTAGTGGAAGAATGCTGGAATCTATACAAAAGGACATATTAAACTAGAAACAAATAGTAGATTAATTATATTTACCTTTGTCATTTCTAAGGGGTCCATTAGACCATTACCATATGCTTTCATATTAACATCGTCGCAATTTCAACAATCCTAGCTATAGTTCCCATTCCCACTTTGTGACTTCAATTCTCAGAAAGGAAAATGGTATGGAAGAATATTTATGAAATGACTCCAACATAACTAATTAGAAATCATTCACCTTTAAAAAAAATAATAAAAAAAACTTTGATTAGAAATTAATAAATTAAACCAAATGAAAACAAAATTACACTAAAATAAATAAATTAAACCAAATGAAAACAACAAATGTTGCTTATAAGAACCGGCAAAGCATTGATTATGCGGCGTGATTATTTGCCTAATTAGGATACGACAAAATTGTAAAGTTTTTATTTGGTTGGTTGAATTAAAAAAACAATTATTAGTCTCTACTACATGATCATTCAATGGTTTCATGTCCTTTTGACAAGCTAAATATTGAGCTTGGAAAAGTAAAGGAATCAGATTTCATGACTTGTCCAAAAGTATATATGTATATGTAGATAATACTACGGTGGACCACCTTCACAAGTGATCCACCGTGGACAAGTGATTTATCGAATACGAATTTTATAAAATTTATTGGTAGATTGAAAGTTTATATCATATAGAGCATCCATAAAATTTTTTAGAAAAATTGAAAATCATTTGATATTTTATTGAGATTTATCAAGATTTACAGTATTTAATAAACTGTTAATCTTGATGGGTCTCAATAACATATCAAATGATTTTCAACTTTTCTAAAATTTTCTATAGATAATTTATATGATATAAACTTTAAATCCAATGTGGATTTTGTAAAATTCATATTCGTTATATGGTTTTTTATGAATGGTCTACCATGGACCACTTGGTCCATGTTAGAATTTTTCTGATGTATGTATATACACATCAAGTGCATAACAATCATGTATATGTATGTATATACACATCAAGTGCATAACAATCATATAGTTAATGCTTACATTTTTTGGTATAACAATTGAGAATTCTTAGTTTGAATTCTAAGAGCATCCACAATTTAGCTTTCCATTTTATAGTATTAAAATGGATCATACGTGTACGTATCACAAATATATAATTTTTTAATAGTAGTATCTAATAAGTATTTAATTCCTTCAACCCAACACCTCTTATAAAATTCAAAATGGGCCCCACCAATAACATATCTCGCCAATAACTAGACATAACTACAAATGGGTTCCACAAAAATAATTTATGTACCACTTCTTATTATAGCACTAGTACCTATTAAGTACTCATTTGTGTTTTGCTCCAATGGGATACTTATTAGGTACCAATTCTTAAAAAATAAGTACTCACCATCGAAGATGGTCTAACACGACGCAATTAATTAATATTAATTGAAAAAGACTAATACTAACTGTACTGGTCAGCTTCGCCTAGGCCCAATCATACTTTAAGCCCATTATGGCTAAACAGCCCAGGAAAGAATATACGACGCGCCCGAACCGGTTCGATGCGCCCAAAATCCAACTCCTCGTACCCGACCCAGCTCGCCTGGGCCCAATTCCGCCTATCCAGGCCCAATATGCTATGAATCTTCAATAAAGCACGTGAAAAACAAGCTTATACCACGATCAGGGAAGCTTGGCGCCAACGCCTTTCCCTCCCATTACGCGCCAACTTCGAAGTCCCCCCATAATACGCATCATGGGATCGTGGGGAGTTATACACTTCCTCTGTGTGCCTATAAATACAACCCCCAAACGAAAATTAAAGGCAGACCAAAAATTAACCTAAGTATTATTGATACTTCATTCACTATCACTAAATATACACCCCCTAAGTTCCACAACGGAACATTTGGCGCCCACCGTGGGGCTCTGGTAAAACACTTCCTAGACCTCAAGCAACAAACAAGCCATAACCATGGCTGCAGAACAAAACAACCAGCATAATCAGAACTTGCAAAACGAAGTTCGTCGTCTGCAACAAAAGATGGCAGCTTTGGAAAGAGAGAAAGCAGAAGAGTTAGCCAGACTCGCAAAAGAAGACGAGATTGAAGAATCTCAACCCCTGGCGCAACAATTATGGGACGCTCAAGTTCCAGCCAATTTCAAAATCCCTCAACTGCCCAATTTCGACGGAAAGACTGACCCATCGGAACACCTCATGGCAGTTGGAACCCAAACTGCAATCATCGGCGCTGAAGAGCACCTCAAGTGCAAATTGTTATCCAGCGCTTTCAAGGACGCCACCCTCAGATGGTACATGAATCTGCCAAACAACTCTATCGCAAACCTCGCAGATTTTCACAAGAAATTCATGCACCAGTTCGCTGGGAGCAAACATATCCGAGTAACCGCCACAAACATGTTCAGCCTCAGGCAAGGAAGTTCAGAGATGCTCAGAGAATACCTTGCTCGATTCAGCGAAGCAACCATCAAAGTCTCCAACCCAAACCAGGAGATGTTCGTAGCAGCTTTTCACAACGGCCTCAGAGCAGGTCACTTCAACGAATCCCTGGCACAAAAACCAGCAGAAACCATGCAGGAAGTTATGAAAAGGGCGGAGTGTTATATCAAAGGCAAGGAAAGCAACGCAGAGAAAAGAACCAGAGACAACAAGGAACGAGGCCCAGACCCAAGGCGTTACAAAGGACCAAACTATCAACAACCAAGGTGGCCATCAAGAGACTACAGATATCAAGGAGGAAATGACAAACCACACCAGAAGGACAAGGTATATCACCCATCATAAAAGAAGTACACGCCAATGTACGATGATTACGCGCGCCTTAACAGAGCAAAGGTGCATATTCTTGATGAAATCCTGAACGCCAATCTGGCAAAACTCCCGCCGGCCAGGGATAACGACTACATGATGGGAAAAAACAAAGATGAATGGTGTCACTACCACAGGTGCAGAGGCCATGACACGGAAAGGTGTTTTCGCCTGAAAGATTTGATAGAAGAACTTGTAAGAAGTGGACACCTCAAAAAATTCCTAAACAAAGCCACAGGAGGCGACTCAAGGAGGCGGATGCCGCCGGGATCACCTGACCACAGACGGCGAGAAGAAACAAAATAAGAACAACCAAGGGTAGCGGTAAACACAATCGCGGGAGGATTCGCAGGAGGCGGAAACTCTAGCTCTGCCAGAAAACGATACGTAAGAAAGTCAGAAAGAGGAATAAAGTCAGTAGGACATGTATCTTTCCCACCAGCCTCAGACCTATCGTTATCGCCAAAAGACGCCACAGGAATCGCGCCACATGATGATGACCCTTTGGTGATACAGGTACAAATCTTGAATTGCGACGTAAAAAGAGTTCTGATAGATTTAGGAAGTTCGGCGGACATTATGTTTTGGGACGCGTTCAAGGCAATGCAGTTGGCAAATGAACTACTCCAACCTTATCAGGGAACTCTAGTGGGTTTTGTAGGAGAGCAAGTAGAAGTAATGGGGCACATCACCCTACTAACAACATTTGGAGATAAACAGAATTCTAAAACGATAAAGGTAAGGTGCCTTGTGGTAAGAACGCTCTCAGCCTCATATAATATCATCATAGGAAGACCCGCACTCAATACCTTAGGCGCAACCATGTCAACACTCTACCTAGCCATGAAATACCCACTAGACAACGGCGGAATTGGAATCATCAGAGGCGAACAGATATTAGCCCGCCAGTGTTATGAATCAAGTCTCAAAGTGAAGAAGAAAGAGGTGGCGAAAAAGGTAAGATACATAGCCAATATGAACGAGGTAGCTGACCTGGACCCAAGGATAGAATTCCAAGATAAAGAGTAAGTCCAATAGAAGATCTAGAAGAAGTGCAGATAGGAGAAGAGGCACACCAAACAACAAAGTTGGGAACGATGCTACAGAAGGAAGAGAAAGAAAAGGTGACAGCCATCCTGAGGAAGAATGTGGATTTGTTCGCATGGCAGCCATCCGACATGCCAGGAATAGATGAAAGCATAATCACACACAAATTGGCAATCTCACCAAACTTCAAGGCGGTGTCACAGAAAAAAAGGAAACTAGGCGAGGAAAGAAGGAACGCAGTTGACGAAGAAGTAGCAAAGCTCAAGAAAGCACAGTTCATTGAAGAAATTAAATATCCAGAATGGTTAGCCAACGTGGTGTTAGTAAAAAAGCACAACGGCAAATGGAGGATGTGCGTGGATTTCACTGACCTAAACAAAGCTTGTCCAAAGGACTCATACCCCCTTCCAAGCATTGATAGACTCATAGATGGAGCATCAGGTTGCAAAATGCTGAGTTTCATGGATGCATACTCTGGATACAATCAAATCAAAATGAACACAGCAGACGCACCGCACACCGCCTTCATGACAAACACCTGCAACTACTACTATAAAGTAATGCCGTTTGGATTAAAAAATGCAGGAGCAACCTACCAACGCCTAATGGATAGAGTGTTCGCCCACCAGATTGGGCGCAATCTGGAAGTCTACATAGACGACATGGTAGTCAAAACAGAAGAGGATGGTGACCACCACAAAGACCTTGAAGACATCTTGGCATCCGTAAGAAAGTACAACATGAGGCTAAATCCTTCGAAGTGTTCATTCGGCGTACAGGCAGGAAAATTTTTGGGATTTCTGCTCACTAACAGGGGAATAGAGGCTAACCCAGAGAAATGTCAGGCGATCATCAACATGCGCAGTCCCACGTCTATAAAGGAAGTCCAACAATTAACTGGCAGAATAGCGGCGATGTCCCGTTTTCTATCATGCGCCGGAGAACGAGCATGTCATTTCTTCTCCACACTCAAAAAAGGGGAAAGATTCATATGGACTGAACAGTGCGAAGAAGCTTTTCAAAGCTTGAAAAAATTCCTCTCATCCCCGCCCATATTAACAAGACCACGACTAGGAGAACCCCTCTACCTATACTTAGCAGTATCAGACAATGCGATGAGCTCGACGCTGGTCCAAGGAGTAGAAGGCGAGGAAAAGCCAGTGTACTTTGTCAGCAGAACCTTGAGAGGCGCAGAACTGCGATATCAAAAAATCGAAAAGCTGTGCCTAGCAGTTGTATTCACCGCCAGAAGACTGAGACAGTATTTTCAGGGCCACAAGATCATAGTCAAAACGGATCACCCGATTCGAAAAGTTTTAAAGAAACCAGATTTAGCAGGAAGGATGGTGGCGTGGTCCATAGAGCTTTCGGAATATGACCTAACTTTCTCGCCCAGAGGCAACATCAAATCTCAAGTGCTAGCCGATTTCGTTTTGGAAATGACCTCGCCTCCAGACGAAACCGCTAAGAAATCATGGATACTCTCAGTAGATGGCGCCTCAAATCTAAGAGGGAGCGGAGCAGGAGTTGTCCTAGAAGGACCAGACGGAGTCTTGATCGAACTGTCTATAAGCTTCACGTTCAAGGCGAGCAACAATCAGGCAGAGTATGAAGCCCTAATAGCAGGAATGAGACTGGCAAAAGAAATGGAAGTGACTAGTCTCCAGGTGAAGAGCGACTCTCAGCTAGTCACAAATCAAGTGTCAGGAGAATATCAAACAAACGACCCTCAGCTCACGAAGTATTTAGATAAGGTCAAAAAGATGGCGGCGCAATTTGAAAGCTTTGAACTAATATATGTGCCACGAGAACAGAACTCCAGAGCAAACCTTCTTTCATAATTAGCAAGCACTAAAAAGCCTGGACACAACAGAACAGTCATTCAAGAAACGATAACAACACCCAGTACTGACACCATGGAAACAATGATGATGATAGAAAGCAGTGATTGGCGCCATCCCGTATGGCAATACCTGAAGAATGATATCCTACCAAAAGAAAAGGAAGAGGCGGCAAAGATAAAGAAGATGGCTATCCATTACGCCTTAATAGGCGACAAAATGTACAAGAGAGGCTTCGCAGCGCCCATGCTCCTGTGTGTAAGCGAACTGGAGGCTCAAAGCATTCTAAAGGAAATACATGACGGATCTTGTGGAAGCCACATATGAGGAAGGTCACTAGCAGGCAAAGTCATCAGAGCAGGATTTTTCTGGCCAACAATCTTGTCGGACGCCAAAGGATACGTTAGAAGCTGTGACAAATGCCAAAGATATGCAGAGCTGCACCACGCCCCTGGAGAACCACTAAATACAGTCATGTCGCCATGGCCAATCTACATGTGGGGAGTTGACATTCTAGGACCATTTCCAGCGTCCCGGGGACAGGCAAAATTCCTCCTCGTAGCAGTAGACTATTTCACAAAGTGTATTGAGGCCGAACCAGTAGCAACAATTTCAGCGGAAAAGGTAAAACATTTCTATTGGAAGAAGATCATTTGCAGGTTTGGATTGCCTAAATACATAGTCTCCGACAATGGCACTCAGTTCACAAGTGAAAAGGTAGTTCGTTTCTGCGAAGAAAAAGGAATCGGGAATACATTCGTCTCAGTAGAGCACCCACAAGCTAACGGACAAGCAGAAGCGGCGAACAAGGTGATCCTAAAGGCAATCAAGAGGAAGCTGGAAGCAAAAGACAAAAATTGGATGGAGCCCTTGACATCAATTTTGTGGTCATATCATACCACGCCACACTCAACAACAGGAGAAACTCCATTCAGAATGGTCTATGGGACGGATGCAATGATTCCTGTGGAAATAGATCCTCCCAGCTGGAGAAGAGAAACAATCACAGGCGAGGAAAACAGTGCGGCCCTGCAAGAAAACCTGGACCTCTTGGAAGAGGTAAGAGAAGCAGCGCATTTCAGGGAGTTCGCCCTAAAGCAAAGAGAATCAAGGAAGTACAACACAAAAGTAATGCCAAGAAACTTCAAGGAAGGCGACTTGGTCCTGAAAAGACCAATGGGAAAAGATAAAGGAGGCAAACTGGCACCAAACTGGGAAGGACCGTTCAGGATCAATGAAGCGTTTGGAAATGGAGCATACAGGCTAGAAACTCTGAAGGGCGAGGTGATTCCCAGGACATGGAACATATCCAACCTCAGATTCTACTACAGCTAAAAGCACTTAGGAAGAAAGACGCCACCTAAGAGGCGCCGTAAAACAAATATTTTAGGAATGTTTTTTACTTTTTAGGATTGTTAGTCATCACCATTTCATGTACAAAAAATCCATTTTATAAATAAATAAACAATGTTGGGACGCTCTTTTCTCCTGCAAGGGCAGGAGTTTTTATCGAGGCCCACCATTTCATAAACATTAAGAGCAAATTTATTTATGCATTTTATTCTTGATAACGCCCTTTTTTATGTGAAAAGACTGAAACAGGCGACGCCCTAGAGGCGCACAAAATACAACAGCCACCATGTAAGTCTAAGACTTTGGTGTGCAAAATTTATCCGGCATGGAAGGCCGCCATGTAAGTCTAAGGCTTTGGCGTGCAAAATTTATCCGGCGATGAAGGCCACCATGTAAGTCTAAGGCTTTGGTGTGCAAAATTTATCCGGCATGGAAGGCCGCCATGTAAGTCTAAGGCTTTGGCGTGCAAAATTTATCCGGCGAGGAAGGCCACCATGTAAGTCTAAGGCTTTGGTGTGCAAAATCAACAACTCAGAGTTCAAAGGAGGCGATAACAAGGCAAGTTACACCCATAAAATTTATAAACACAAGTTGCATAATCAAAAAATTGCAGGAACAAATGATAAGGAAGAACAGGTGGCGCACCACAGAGCAAAGGCGCCGTTAAGGCTGTTATTTTCATTCAGAAATAGAAGATACAAACAAACGAAAAGCCAAAAATTACAAGCAAATGAAATACAAATGACCAAACAAAAGACAAATGATCAAGTCCTACAACTACTATCCTCGCCGCCAAGAGAAAGAAACCTGAAGACATGAGCCGCAGTCCCTCAGTTGCCAAAGGATCCAGCTTCTTCGCCAAGAGAAAGAAACCTGAAGACATGAATCTCAGTCCCTCAATACCCCTGGATACAATCTCTCCAGCAAGAGAAAGAAATCGGGAGAAGGAACAACTCATCAGGGAAGCAGCTACTTAGAATCTCCTCCTCAGCATTTTTCTGCGAAAACTTCGTAAAATCCGCAACAGCTCGAGAGTCCTCTTCTTCTCCAAAGGAGCACGCCCCAGGGTAAGATCCATAAAAACAATGAGCCCTTAATAACTCTTCATAATCATCATCCATTTTATTAGAAGCATGAGACCTAACCAAAGGAAAACCTCTGATAAACCATCTTTTCTGGATTCATTATTATGTTTGCAATTGGATGATGAAACATTCACTCTCTTTTTTCCCTTCTGAGAATTTAGTTTGATAGTGGTATCATCACCTTTAGACTTCACCCCCATCAGGATAACGATAAGAACAAACAGAGGAGGAAGAAAAGAAAAGAATGTGTGAAGAGAAGAAAACCAAAAACGTCAATTTATAGGGAAACTTAGTCAAAGCCGCAATTAAGGCATAGTTGAACAGTTACGCGAACCTAGGGTAATTAGTCTTGAAACCGGCAAAAATTTATTAACGCACGTTTTCACAAGAGAGATCTTGACCCACAGAAACCAAACCAATCAGAGAAGAGAGAGATTACTTTCCCCAAGGTAGGCGTTGGCGCCCTCAGTTATAAGGAGCGGCGCCAACCACAAAAGTCAATTAGGCAAAGC
The DNA here is from genome assembly GCA_954870985.1 of Trifolium fragiferum. Classification (NCBI taxonomy): domain Eukaryota; kingdom Viridiplantae; phylum Streptophyta; class Magnoliopsida; order Fabales; family Fabaceae; genus Trifolium; species Trifolium fragiferum. The sequence goes on from OX940794.1 coordinate 10,692,728, forward strand.
AAACATTAATTAAGACATTAAAATACTAAAACATAGTAAAATATAGCAGTGAAATAACAAAATGTCATAATATTACAGCCCCAGAGGGGCGCTTTAAAGTTCAAAGCAATTAGTACATCCTCGCCCTAAGGGCGGACAAAATACAAACAGACGCAGAAAATTTATAAAGACAACAAGGAAAATGCTTAGAACTATCTCAACCAAAGCGAGACACAACCTTCCCATCCTCCACCTTCTTCAAAAAATCCGCCTCTTTTAACTTAGTTGGGTCAAGATCAGGAAACAACACTTCAATCTGCTCAATGGCAGCGGCGAACCCATCAACATACTTCTTCGCCATCTCAGTTTTCAGCTCAACAATCCCCTCTTCCAGCTCAGCTTTCTCCTCATCACGACCGGTCAAATCCTTCCAAGCCTTAACCAGGGTAACAATGGTCGCATTACGCCCAACCAAATAGTTACGGTTGTCCAAAGACAACCGCCTGTTTTCTTCCCTCAGAACCCTCATCTGCTTCTCATAGCCCGCCTTCATCTTCTTCAGAGACTCATCCTTATCCTTTCTGGACTCCACTGCAGCAGTTTCCAACCTAGCACCGTTTTCTTTTTCCTGGCGCCTAAAAACCAGCTCGTTAAGAGCAATACACCTTAACCCATTTCCAACAGCAATTTTCCTCACCTCCTCTAAGGGCATAGCCTCGAACCTCTTCGTGTCGCCCTTCATATGATCAGCAACAAAGGAAACAGGATCAAAATCAAACCCCCAATTGGAGGAAGAGTCCGTAGGCGCAGTCACACTCTTGTCAGCAGCAGCCACCGGCGCCACTCCCTTAGAAGGCGACTTCATCCCGCCAGCAGAACTGCTCACACGAGCACGTGTAGTCCTAGACCCCCTAGGCGGAATCTGAACAGAAACCACTACACCTTCACTAGTGGTGTCCTCCTCAACATTCTGAGAGTCATCCTCATCATCGCCCCTTTTTCTCTTGGGGCGAGCAACCTTAGAAGATGTACCCTCAGCAATAAGAAGCTATGATGCAGGATCCACAGCATCATCAGGCCTTAGTTTTTGATTCTTGGCCGCCAAAAGGAACGACGCGAACTCTTGATCATCAAACTTCTTCATTGTTACTAAAAAAAGGAAAGACATGAGCGTTAGAACTACATATATACATACAAAAAATGAAACCAAAACAACCCAATTCAACACTAGAATACTTACTCATAAGGGCCAGGACCCTAGCCGGATTAGATTCTAGACGAAGGAGATCCTTAGTCTCAAACACACCAAACCTACTTAGAAAAGCTATTGTTTCAAACTCAAAAGGCGTCAACAACTCCTCGTTGACGCCCTTTACCACTGTTGGATTTTCAGACCAGTAAAAAGCAAACAAACCAACTCCCTCGTCATCAAACATCACGCCAGGACACTCTTCACCACCACGAACTCGAAAAAAGGAATCATGGAAGTTTTTAAAATTGGAAGCATAACGATTAAACAAACCCCTATTAGGTTGAGCATAAAGAGAGACAAATTTTTCACTTAAACCTTTAACATAGTAAAAGAAAACGCCTGGGTGAGGAGTTATGCCCAGGGCGTCGCATAGGATTTCAAAACTTTTAACATAACCCCAACTGTTGGGGTGCAGTTGAATTGGAGGAAGATTAAGAAGACGCAGAATGGAAATCTCAAAGGGAGTGAAAGGGAACCACGGGTTAAGCTTTTGGACAACAACGATGTACATAAGAAAATAATGAGGAGCTTTCCTATTCACAACAGACACCAACTCGTCCGTTCCTACAGGCTCTACTATCACATCGCCCTCATTCCCTGACGCGGACAGGCTCACAGCGTTCCTAAGAGCCTGAACGCTCTCTTCCGTAGTAAACTTTAAAGAAACAAACATCTCGCCACCACCTTTCGGAACAAAGGGAATCAACTCCTTCCCTGTGAAAGAAGAACGAGGAATTATTACACAATCGTCGTCACTACTATCAGAATCACTCAACACAAACCCTAGAAGTTCTGAAAAATACCCCTCTTCGTTTAACGACCCATCTACCCTAGTAAAATGCGATCGAATTTGTCGCTCAAGTTCAGAACCGAGAGGGGGAACGTTGGAAGAACCCCCAATCTCGTCGTCTAAATCCCTAAGGATAACCATAGAAGAAGAAGAAGAAGAATAAAACCACCAGAGAAGGAGGAGAAGTATACCTTACGTAGTCAAAGAAGAACAACTGCAGCAAGCTCTTAAACGTTACAGGAAGAAAATAAAGCGATACAAGTCGGGAGCAAACTAAGAGGGCAGAATGATCTAATTAAGTAAAGGAGAGAATATATAGACAAAGTAGGAACCCTGACCCAATGGGTAAAGGCGTAGAAGTTGAAACGATAGGAGTATCCAACGGGTAATAGCGTGTAGTCACACACGATAACACACACGTGTCAGACAGGAATATTAGAAGTTAAAGCCATAACGCCAAAAGGAAAAAGAAAACGGAGTGACAAAAGTTAAAATAAAATATTTATTAAGAAAAAGACGCCGCCATATAAACGCCGCCTATACAAAAGCAAAATTGCAAAATACAGAAAAAACAAAGTGATACAAGAAAACTAAATATTGTCAGCCGCCTCGCGTGCATCTGCCCACAAGCTTTCAATCTTCTTCAAGCACTCCTTGGCGGTATCCACCTCGTCATAGATTTTGGCTGCCACCTCGCCCTGAGCTCTTTGACGATCCTTCAGTTCTATGAGAAGTTTGCGCTTTTCCAGCAACTTCGCCACATCATCACGAATTCCTTTACGCAACCTGCGTTTCCTTTCGGACAATTGGGTTATCTCTGCTTGCAACCTATAAATTTGCTGATCAACAGAATCTTCCTCGTCAAAAGCAACAGCAAGAGTGCCTTCATACATACGCATTCCTTCCTTCACTAGCCAAGTCTCTTCAAGCAGCGCAGAGGTAGATCTCTGGCTGTCATGGCGCGATGCTTCCACAGACTCTATAAAAGGGAAATCTCTTATCATCTGATCCCTAACGACCAACAGGCGATCAAGGAACAAATGCTGAGAAGTGGACAGGCGCCATGAATAGTCTCGAAGATTAGCAACAACGGAGGCAAAATCCTCATAGTTATCCATCAGATCATCAGCTTCCTGAAGAAGTATTGACTTCAGGGTACTAATCAAAAGATCCACGGGGTCATTCATTTTGTAAATATGCTTGTAAACCTCAAAAATCATGTAAACTTATATATAGCGCGGCTAGAACCCAGAAAAAAAGGAACGGCCAAAGGCTCATCATGTAACGGATAGATATGCGAACCAAAAGAATCGGAGAAAAAACGCAACAAGCTTATCAGCGCTGCGCCCTTTAGGCCTTGCGCTTAGGGGGCTGTGTACCGGTCAGCTTCGCCTAGGCCCAATCATACTTTAAGCCCACTATGGCTAAACAGCCCAGGAAAGAATATACGGCGCGCCCGGACCGGTTCGATGCGCCCAAAATCCAACTCCTCGTACCCGACCCAGCTCGCCTGGGCCCAATTCCGCCTATCCAGGCCCAATATGCTATGAATCTTCAATAAAGCACGTGAAAAATAAGCTTATACCACGATCAGGGAAGCTTGGCGCCAACGCCTTTCCCTCCCATTACGCGCCAACTTTGGAGTCCCCTCATAATACGCATCATGGGATCGTGGGGAGTTATACACTCCCTTTGTGTGCCTATAAATACAACCCCCAAACGAAAATTAAAGGCAGACCAAAAATTAACCTAAGTATTATTGATACTTCATTCACTATCACTAAATATACACCCCCTAAGTTCCACACCGGAACACTAACTCATCTAAACAATCTTGAGATGATCATGTTATTGGAAAAAGCAAAGAAAAATAAAGAAATTAATCAGATCACAACCCCAGTCTGCACAAATGTGCAAGGTGTATTACGGAACCTCAAAATTTTGAGGTCTCAATTCAAGATTTTAAGATCCTATAATATTAGTTATATATTATTTATACTCATAAAATATTAGATATGTATTAAATTATTAATAGATTAATTTTGAGGTTCTAAAATAATAATTATATATTGTTAATGTTCGTAAAATATCATATGAGTATCAATAGATTAGTTATTAGTTATCTATACTCATAAATAGAGGTGAGCATCGGTCGGGTTCGGTTGGATTCGGGCCGAAAATTGTCAAACCGATAAAAACTGCGACCTCTTAATTTGAACCCAATTCCGACCGTTTATTCGGGTTCAGGTCATACGGGTGGCGGGTACAACGGGTTGGTTTAAATGGGTTAAATTGAAACGTTGTTGCATTTAAAACTTCATTGATCAAAAAATTATTTGTTTTTTGACAATTCGTTCAATATTTCGTACATACTGCAACAAAAGATACAATAAAAATGATGAGATAAAGTTAATTTGTTTCAAATTTGTAAATTCAACGATAATAATAGATAGTAGATGAGAAGTAAAAATTAAGATAAATTTAAAATATTATCTTTCACATCTTATTTATCAACATATTACAAGCTAAAGCTTGTAAAATACAACATTTTTTTCTCTATCAAAGATAGATAAAATTAACAAATTGGAGAGCATATGATATTAAGAAAGAGAAGAGGTGCTCGAAACTAGAAAAAAAATTATTTTGTATTTTAGAAATTGTTCGGTCGGTTTCGGTTATGAAGAGACGGATTTTTAGAGAGCTACACCCGACCGTATACAACCGTTCATGACCGATTTTTGACAATTGTTGACCCGAGACCCGATCCGCATCCGACCGAGTGCTTCCATATATTGGCGGTTATGTCGGTTTCGAGTCGGGTTGCGGGTTTGTGCTCACCCCTACTCATAAATATAGTTATAGTCAATTTTAATCTTTACATCAATTTTTTTTTGTTTTGGTAAACATATTTACATCAAATTTAATCTTATATTACGATGTCTCTTTTTGACGTTATATATAATGATAATTTTTTGACGTTGTAAAATATCATATGAGTATAAATAGATTAGTTATCTATACTCATAAAATTTAGGGTTAATAGGTTGTTACCCTCTACTAAGTGGGCGTGTTTTACGTTACCCCCCTGCTAAAAATTTCTTGAAGATTGCCCCCTCGCAAAGTTTTTTTTTTTGGTTTCCCCCCTTGAGCGCACTTTTTACATCGGTTATTTTGTTCAACCGATTTAAAAAGTTATGTTTTTTAAATTGGTTATTTTGTTCAAACGATTTAAAAAGTTCAAATTTCTTGCATCCAAGAGAGAAAAAGGGGGGAAACCAAAAAAAAAAACTTTGCAAGGGGGCAATCTTAAAAAAAAAAATAGCAGGGGGTAACGCAAAACACGTTCACTTAGCAAGGGGTAAAGACCTATTAACCCTAAAATTTAATATGGTTCTTTACTCATAAATAGAGGATGATTTTTTAAATTATTTTGTATTTTTTATTTAGGTCATAAATAGAGAGATGTTCAAGATGCAACGGAACTGCTTCGTAGTATCTCAGATATTTGGTTTGGCACGTTCAAGCTCCAGGTCAACCGTGCTAAGTTCAACAAAGGCTCACCAGCGGATTCGAAGGAACCCCAAGACAAAGTGCAGAAAACAAATGTGAAGACCACTCGGAGCGATATGTCATTCAAAGGCGCTCTAGTGAATGAACATGGCGAGGAAGGAAGGAGGGTCAAGGCTGCAGAACCTCAACGCCCTGATGAGGTTGTTTGGGAGGTGGAGGTGGAAGACGAGGTCCTGGCGAAGCTAGGAGGAGCTTATGTGGGCTATCTTGCTGAAGATAAAGATGCTATTACCATCCAAAACCATTTCAGAATGGATGGATTCTTGAAGCTGCAGGTCTGTTCCTTGGGGTTCAGAAAGATACTTCTCTGGAGTGAAAATGTAGGTGAAGTGAAAGGAGTGGTGGAATCAGTGGGGTGGTGGTGTTCATTGTTTGAAAGAGTAATCCCTTGGTCTCCGGTGGTGACTACCAACCAAAGGGGTACTTGGTTAAGGTGTTACGGGGTTCCGCTCCATGCTTGGGGAGTTGACCTCTTTAGGGCCTTGGCTTTTAAGTTTGGGAGGTACATTGATGTGGATGATACAACAAAGAATATGGAGAATTGTGAGTTTGCTAGGGTAAAAATTTTAACCGGTGAACACAAGCTTATTGATTCTATAATGGCGGTAAAGGTGAAGGGGACTCGTTTCGATATCCGAGTCATTGAGGAGATGGGAAGTTGGGAGATAGGTGGGAGTGGAGGTGAAATGAGGGGTGGAAGAACGGAAGACCTGTCGTCCAGAGCTTCCTCCGATGGGGGTAACTCAGGGGCTGCAGTGGTTGAAGTTTTCTCTGAGTCCGGTAGCGAGGCGGATGTGGCAGAAAGTTGTCAGGTTCTGCTGGCGGTGGAGAAGTGTGCACAAAGTAGAGCTCAACGTGTCAATGGAAAGGGGGAGAAGAGATACGATGAACGAGTGATGTCAAAGACAATCCCCAACAAATTGGGATCTCCTGGAAATTTGGTGGGAGCTTTAGTCAACTATGATGGTGACAAGTGGGAGACACCTATAGCTGTAGAGTCAGCTTCTGCAGGTGAGGTATTGGGGAATGTTGCTGAGGGGTTTAATTCAAATCTACTTGTGCAGAAAGGTGATGTGGTGGGGCCCTCAGTAGGAAGGGAGAATGTGGATGGAGTAACGGGTGGGGATCCAAATGCTCGTTCTGGACCGGTTAATGGTGCGGGTTATGGGTTATGGGTTTGAAAGCCCAAGTGAAAATTTTAGGTGTGAGGAGGAAAAGAGGGGGGATGAGGTGGATAAGGAAGTTGGGGGACCATGTGTTTTACGCACTAGGAAGGGGGATCTGCCTATTCTTGGGCTCCCATCTAGCCCATCTTTCTATGCGGTGCTGGATGTTAACCCAGAAGATGAAATTGTAACCAATCATGCCCACTCAGAGGACCCAATAGACTCTGACGAAGACATTCGTTCGGTGGATGAGGAAGATGTGTTTTTTACCAGTAAAATGACAGACCTACATTCTCAAAAACGTTCAACAAAAGAAAAGAAAAAGCATGCAGCTAAGAAGAAATCTGAAAATTTTCCTGCCCATATGTTAAGGAAATTACCAGGACAACTTCAAGGTACAAAGAGAAAGAAGAATAAGAAGAAAATTCGTAATGGCTCGGAGCATCGTGGTGGTATTGGGGATGAGTGTAGCTCTGACCCTATCTCAAATTCATCGATCGAGGTGACACAATTCTCGTCTGCAAACAGCGAAGATGGTGGTATTGGTTTGGAGGTGGTGTTACCTTTCCAACTCAATGATGGGAGGGTCAGTGGGGTTGCAACATCGGGTTTATTGCACCTAGTGGAAGGAGGGGGATTCATTGCTGAGGAATCACAAGGGGATATAAGAGAAGGTTGTCCTGCAGATGAGGGTTCTTCCTCTTCAAGAGAGGTTTTTGAGGCCAAAAAGCTTATAGCCATTAGCAAGGAATTGGGAGTTCAGTTTCAGAACAGTGAAGAGGTTGATGTTGAGAGAATGGTAGCGATGGAAAGAAGAGACCATGATGAGAAGATTGAAAGGGTGAACAGGAGGGGTTCCCAATGATTGTTGGAACCATGAATATAAGGGGGTTGGGGAGTCGGGTGAAGCGGAGGAAAGTTAGAGAGCTGGTCAGAGGTGAAAAGCTAGATTTTTTGGCTCTTCAAGAGTCAAAAATGGAGTCCGTATCTGCAGCATTAATTCACGGCCTTTGGGGAAGTGATGATTGTGATTGGGTTTTTCAGCCGGCAAGAGGAAATAGTGGAGGTTTAATTTCAATTTGGAGGAAATCCCTTTTTGCTGTTGTGTTCTCATTCTCTGGCAGTGGATTCTTGGGGGTTTGTCTTGATGTTATCCAAGATCAATCCCGTTGTTTTGTGTTGAATGTTTACGCGAAATGTAACATTCGCGAGAAACGACGGCTTTGGGGAGAAATCTTAATGTCGAAAAGAGGATTTGGAGGGGGTAGATGGTGCATAGTCGGGGATTTCAATTCTGTCAGAGAAGGTTCGGAGAGAAGGGGGGTGCAGTCGGTTGTGTTGTCTAGTCAAACTACTGAAATGAATGAATTTAATACGTTCGGGGAGGAGCTGGAAATGGTAGATATGGCGTTAGTTGGGAGAAGATTCACTTGGTTTCACCCGAACGGGACTGCTATGAGTAGGCTGGACAGAGTTTTGTTATCAATCGATTGGATTGGTATGTGGTCGAATCCAACAGTTTGGGTCCTAGCAAGAGACGTGTCGGATCACTGTCCCGTAGTGGTTCGGTATAACACGTGGGACTGGGGTCCGAAACCGTTTCGGTTTAATAATTTCTGGTTAGAACACAAAAGCTTTAAGGAATTGGTGGTGCAAACGTGGGAAGAACAAGCTTTTACGGGCTGGATGAGCTTTGTTATTAAAGACAGGCTTAAAGGTTTGAAAGCTAATATCAAAGAATGGAGTGGTGGAGTTTTTGGAAAACCTGAGGAGAAAAAGAAAGAGTTAATACAGAAGATCCTTGAGTTGGATTTGAGAAGTGAAGGAAATATGATGTCTGCTGAAGAGGTGTCGGTACGGAAACGTTTGTTTAATGATCTGTGGATTCTCCTTAAAAGTATTGATGCCTCTATTTTTCAACGATCCCGAAATAGATGGGTGAAGGAAGGGGATACAAATTCACGGTATTTCCATTCGTGTATCAACGCAAGGAAGAGAAGTAATAATATTGTTGCCCTTCGTACGCCGCAAGGGTGGATGGAAGGCCTGGTTGGGATTAGGGAGGCTGTGGTGAACTTCTTCAAAAGCCACTTTGACAATGAGGTTTGGAACCGGCCGTTGTTGGAAGGGGTGGAGCTGCCAAGCATTTCGGTGGAGAGTAATTTGTTCTTGGCTGCTACTTTCAAGTTGGAAGAAATTGAAACGGTGGTTAGAACAAGCGATGGGTCGAAGTGTCCGGGGCCGGACGGCTTTAACTTCGCATTTATTAAAGAATTTTGGGGGTTGATGAGGAGCGACTTTAGGATTTTTTTTGACCAATTCCACGCAAATGAAAGTCTCCCTCACTGTCTTCTATCTTACTTTCTCACCCTCGTTCCAAAGATTAAGTCCCCGCAATGTTTAGGCGATTTTAGGCCAATCTCTCTTCTCGGATGTGTGTACAAGCTTCTTGCCAAAGTGTTGGCTACTCGTCTAACTACTGTTTTGGGGCCTCTCATTTCAAAAGTGCAAACTGCATTCTTGAAAGGTCGGCAATTGGTTGATGGCGTCGTTGTTGTTAATGAGGTTATTGACTTCGCCAAGAAGATGGGGAAGGAATGCTTGATATTGAAAGTAGACTTTGAGAAAGCGTACGACTCGGTCGATTGGGGATTCTTGGACTTTATGTTACAAAGGTTCGATTTTTGCGCTAAGTGGAGAGCTTGGATGAAAGCATGTGTTTGTGCGGGTAATATGTCCATTTTGGTTAACGGTAGTCCGACCGGTGAAATTAATATTAAGCGTGGCCTCAAGCAAGGCGACCCTTTATCTCCGCTCCTCTTTCTCTTGGTGGCGGAAGGGCTGACTTCGCTGATGAGGAAGGCTGTCGAAGTGCATAGGTTTCAGCCATTACTGGTGGGCAGGGAACACTTTCCGGTTTCAATTTTACAGTACGCAGACGATACCCTATGTATAGGCGAGGCGACAGTTGAAAACCTCTGGACTTTGAAAGCAATATTGAGAGCATTCGAAATGATATCGGGGCTGAAAGTAAACTTCTCGAAAAGCTGCCTGGTGGGGGTCAACGTTTCAGACGAATTCATGTTTATGGCCACTGAATTCCTCAATTGTTGCAGAGGGGCTATTCCATTCAAATATTTGGGCTTGCCGGTTGGAGCTAATCCCCGGAAAGTATCTACTTGGGAACCTATGTTGAATGTCATTAGGGGAAGGCTTGGCGCGTGGGGAAATAAATTTGTTAGTTTGGGAGGTCGAATTGTGCTGTTGAATGCGGTGTTGAGCGCGATACCGATTTTCTTTCTCTCTTTCATGAGGATGCCTACCAAAGTGTGGAAAGAGGTTGTCAAAATTCAGCGGACTTTTCTTTGGGGTGGTCTCTCAAAGACGAATAAAATCTGCTGGGTTAAGTGGGACGATATCTGTCGGCCAAAAAAGGAAGCGGGGCTGGGAATTAGGGACCTCCGTTTGGTAAATTTAAGTTTATTGGCGAAATGGAGGTGGAAGTTATTATCGACGGAGGACCAGGTCTGGAAAAATTTGGTCGTGGCAAAATATGGTTCAAGTATTATTGGTAGAGGATGTCTGTGTGACTGTCAACCCCCGCGTTTTACTTCTTTTTGGTGGCGGGATATCTGTAATTTGGACAAGGGGACAAATTGGTTCACAGAGGCTGTGGAAAAGAGGGTAGGAAATGGTATTTCAACACGGTTCTGGAGTGATACATGGGTCAGCCAGCAACCTCTGCAGCAGTGTTTCCCAAGAATTTTTGAAATCTCTAATCAAAAAGAGAAATCAATTGCAGAGATGGGAAGGTGGAACGGGAATGATTGGAATTGGGTGTTAAGTTGGCGCAGGACCTGTTTCGAGTGGGAAGTGCCTATCTTCGAGGAATTCATGAACTTAATTCACACGTTTGTGCCGTCTTTAAATGAGGACAGTTGGTTGTGGCGTGAAGATAGAGCCGATGGTTTCTCGGTAAAGGTTTGTTATAGTATGATGTACCGTAAATTCAAGGAACCACGTCTGTTGAATCCGTGTGAGGAATTTGCGTTCTCCATCTTGTGGAAGTGCAGCTCGCCGTCAAAGGTGTGCGCGTTTTCGTGGCAATTGCTTTTGGGTCGGGTACAAACGAAGGAGAATTTATGGACCCGGCGTATCATTCAACAACAGCATACAAATTGCGGGTTCTGTAATTTGGCTTTGGAAACTACAGTCCATTTATTCCTCCACTGTGGGTGAGCAGCAAAGTTGTGGTATGCAGTGATGAAGTGGCTTGGTTTGGTGATAGTCGTCCCCCCGAATATCGTTTCCTCGTTTGGCACTCTAGTTGGATATGGGAGAAATAAAAGAGAGAAGAATTGCTTGATTATGATCTGGAATTCAATTATGTGGGCAATATGGAAGTTTAGAAATGATTATGTGTTTAATAACAAGGCTGTAGTTTTTGAAGATTTGGTAGAGTTAGTAAAATTTCAATCTTGGAATTGGTTCATTGGCCGTGTGGCAAAGTATCCGTGTCTCCTATACGAATGGAAGTGGAGTCCATTTGATTGCTTCAATAGATAGTTAGTTGTGAAGGGGTTTGTGTTTCCTTGCCTCTGTGTTGGTCCTGGCCTTGCTTTTGTTCTGCCCAGTTTTTTCCTGCTGTACTTTCCTCCTTGTTTGCTGTATTGGTGTCGTGTGTAGTAAGTTATTATTACTATTATTTCTGCCCTCTGCAATATGTTTTGGGTTGTGTGTGCTTGCTGCACTTTTTGTAATCTCCCCATTATATTGGGTTTTTTCTTTCCCCTCACCAAATACTTCTTGTGTTTTGGTGGTGTGGTTTAATAAAATTATAGCTGTTTAAAAAAAAAAAAAAAAGTGGCGAATCAGAAAAAATATTTTATTATGAGGCACATCTCGTGTGTGTAGGTCTTGTCTATATTGTTTCTCATATGACTTTTGGAGAGATACTTGCTTAGGTACAAGCCTAAATATTTTATGTTTAGGCACACACACAAAATTTTTAAAAAATTAATAGAAATTGTGATGATGGGATGTTAAATGATATGACTAAATTATTTTATATTTAAACTTTTTCAATTATGTATGTGTGCCCAAATATTTTTTATTTGGGTTTGTGCCTATGTTAGAATTTCTCTGACTTTTGAGTATATTGATAATACTTCATCCGTTTCTTTTTATAAGGAATAATTTGAAAAAAACACACAAACCAATAAATTTTATTTTTTTATTAAAAATTCTAAAATTTTATAATCTATTACAAAATTAACATTGATGTAATTAATGTATAAGAGCATACACATTCAAAAAACTCATTTGAGTTCTTTAAATGGATCACACTTTATATTTTATATTATTTTATATTTTCCAACTATTTAAACAACTCAACCATATTTTTTAAATATCTATACAACCCATCAAATACTTAAAAATGGATCCCATTTAACCTCACAATATTTTCACATGATTTGTCAATTGTTTGAAAGAAAAAAATAAAAAACAAAAATCATGCCTATGTGGCACTTAAGGGACGTCCTTGGGCAGATGGACGTGCTTTACTTTATCAACCTTGTATTCATCTCAAGCAAAATTCTATCATAGACAGAACCCCAAATTAATATTACTTAGATACACACATAACAAAGAGAAAAAGTTAAAGATAAATTATTAAGTCACATCAACTATCATTAATCAATCCTTTTATATTTAATTTTTAAAAAATTATGTATGTGTGCTTAAAAGACAAGTGTTGGGTTTGTACCCAAGAGTTTCTCTCATATCAAATATCGCCTAACTCTGACAAGGAATGGTTTGCAACAGTTAAAGCACAGTGCAATTTCTACTGATAAGATTGCTATAAGAAATATGTTACTGAAATTAATTCATAACATTAGAATAGATAAATGGTAGAAATAAAATTGCTTAATTAATAAAGCATAAATTTAATGATTGTTTCTTATAAAATGGAACAAAATTTTTTTTCAAATTGTTCCTTATAAAAAGGAACGGATGGAGTAATAAATGTTAATCAATAAAATAAATTTATTAGTCAAAATAATTACACGTTTGTTGTAACTAGTTGAAACCATTGACTTTGAGGGTCATCCAAACAAGTAGGATTATTATCCACACAAATGCATTTCTTAGTAACAATTTTAGATGAATTAGGGGATTCTCTTTGCAAACATAAATTTTGTCCTTTTCCATCCAAAGTACCCAAATGAAGATTAGTTGCTGATAATGTTTTCCAAAAACTTTGCATGCTCTTGCAATCATTTGAGAGCTTCACTATTGACCCATCACCAATTGCTTCTATGCATGTACCATTTCCAACCAATTTAATTTGTTGCCCTTCTTGATTCCACTTGTTTTGCCCATCACAATTGCCTAATTCAAGCTCATGGTTATTGTTCACTTTCACACATTGACCACTTAATGGATGATATATCATGTATGATTTGCTTAAAGTTGAACTTGGTTCTGAAAATTATAAGAAAAATAACAAACACTCATCACCATCAATTATTTAAAAATACATTAATAATATATAAATTAGGTTTTATGCTATTCTATATGTTCAAACTAGTAAAAATTGTATTTTTATAAACTATTTTATCATAAACTATCTTGAAAAAACTATAATAATACATAAAAATTACATAAACTATTTACATAAACTCAAAAATAAGTTAATGCAAACAGGGTTATATATATATATATATATATATATATATATATATATATATATATATATATATATAAGTTGGTCACACTTATGTTCTATTTTGTTCTACGATTCTTACTTTAAATGTTTTATTCTACCTACTTATTAGTTATGTTGACAAATGGTCTAGTGACATTCTTTATATATTTCAAATTTAACTGAGAAAAAAATGTAGAAAAAAAAATAAACATAAGATTTAAATTTGTCTCAAATTTCATCTCATAGTGTTTTCTTTTACGCAAAACTAGAGATTCATTTCATCTGTACTGTTTTTAAATTTTATCAATAATTCAACTTTTTTGAGTAGTAAAAATGTCATACCTAGAAGTTTCTTTTGCACAAGTTGAAATCTTTGAGAAAATTTTGAATATCGAAGTGTACTAAAATCAATATTCCATATACCATAAGGTTCACTCATATTTTTTTCATTCTCTCTTATATAGTAAGCACCTTGTGCAGCCCACAAAGCCCAATCCAAGTCTACTCCTACGAGATAGGCCAGCATACAAGATATGAATCTTTGATTTTTGTCATCTATATCATTCATGTTCATACCAAATTCACTCATAACCAATGGACTTGGGTTGGAACCACTCATGAGAAATCCTGCCTTGTCATTCAAATTATTCATTACACTGGCACATTTTTGGTTTACTGGCTGCTGAATCCAATCACTTCGTGATCCACTTGACCATGCATAGGAATGTACCTCGTACACCAATTTGTTTCCTATGCTAACATTTAGAGGTTTTGTCTTCAAGAAACTTAAATCAGTATCATAATTCAAACCAGAAACAAAGACTAAAATATTTGGATTTGCTTTGTGAATAGTTGTAGCTCCTTGACTCATGTACTTGTGCCAATTATTTTTGTCTTGATTTGGACCTCTTAATTCATTTCTCATACCCATTGCCACAACCTATTCAAAACTCAAACATTAGAAAAAATGATTTTTTATTATTTATTTTACAAAATATGAAGAAAAAAAAAATTTGTTTATATATATTGTCTCTTAATTTGTTTGTCCCAAATAGTGTTATCCAATATTAATTTACTCTAAATAAATTATATTATATTACCATAAAACATTGTACCACATAGCAGCAACCTTTTAGATGGTTGATAAAATATGAACATTAGCCTATAAATCATTTGTTTTTATATTTTATAAAAAAGATGAAAATAATATTTTGTTTAAACCTGAGATTTTCCTTTAACACGATTGGCGACATTAGAAAGTCCTTCTAACCATTCTTCAGGAGAAAAATATCGGTCACCAAAAAATCCATTTCCATCTTTATCGCCACAACACCATTTAGGATCACTAACATGGTTATCAACTAACACCATCATACCTTGTTTCCCAAACTCGTCAATTATAAAATCAAAGGCTTCAACAATGGTAACATTCTCTAAAGAAGGGTTATAAAATCCAATTCCTAACCTAGTACTTGGGAGATTCAATTTGTCTAAATTTTCTCCAACTTTATAAGTTGAATAACGTGTAAACATATGTGTTGCCCATGTGTATCTAACGCAATTGAACTCTAATTCTTTCAATTGGGTTATAATCTTTTTTAATGGTATTGTGTCAAGACCTTCAGCTATCATTGCATTTAGATGACTTGACCAATTGATACAATGTAGCTTCACTCTTTTTCCCGACTCATCTACTATCCATCTTTTGTTGCTTGAGAGAGGAAGAGAATTTGAATTTGATGCAAAAATTGAAAATGCCAAAAGTAAAATCAACCACAAATTATTTCCTCCCATAATAAAATTTATAAAAATGACTAAGGATGTGAGAATGTAGAAATATCTAATAGGTTTTTGGATTTATTTTTAATTTTGATTTAATTTCCTCGTATTTAATCGTTTATGCTTATATAGGCTTTTTTTTTTTTTGCGAACATGTATGTTACCATGATTATGATGAGATTGATATATATTACAAGATTAAGTTTTTCCCCCCTAATTTTAGTATAAATATGTTTTAATACAACCAGGGCCAGTTTTATTTTCCTTATAAAAATTGTGTTAACAATAACTATTGTTGATGACCTATTTGTTTCCAAAAATTAGTATAACTTTTTTTGTGAAACCAAATTTAAAAATTAGTGTCATTTTAAAGAGCGATAGTATAGGTATTTCATCCCAATTCCACTTAAGAAACCATAACTAATAGTAGAAATAAGCATATAATTTATATATATATATATATATATATATATATATATATATATATATATATATAGAAAATTGCTATTGAGGCCCCCCATGTTTGCTCCCAGGCCCCCCTAACTGACAAAAATACCCCTGGAAAAAAATATGACTTCGTTGCCAAAGTAACGAAAATGAATGGTAATGGTGTCAAAGCGCGCGCCCTCCAGAAAATGCCCAGACTTTCGTTGCATAGTAGACAACGAAACTAGATTTCGTTGTCTACAACACGAACACGCTGTGTTTCGTTGCATAGGCAACGAAATATGCCAAATATAGTACGCAGAGTAGCTGGATCATACGATCAGTACTGTTACGAATTTCAAATCCAAAACTAGATCTAGGGCGATTTGTTGCTGAGGAGGCTTGGAATCAACTTGGAAAGATCAAATAGAAGGTGCGCAAGGCTGATTGGAGGTCTACAACAGGTAATGAATGTTAATTTCGTTGGATTTTGTGTTTTTGTTCAAGTTCTCTGTCGCACCTAATTTCGTCAGTTTGGCAACGAAAATAGGCTTTTCTTCACTTAGGCAACGAAATTTAGATTAGTTTGCTTCCCACGCCCCCCTGTTTGCTATGTATTAGTGTGTGTAAATGATTTTTTGTGTCTTGGTAGCATAGTAATTGATTGTTTTGCAATTATCTTTTTAAGGTGTTGAAATGGAAGAACCGAGTGTTGGTAACGATGTGGATGTCGCACCCGTCGGTTCACAAGCTTTGGTGGTTTACGACGCCGCCATTGCCGAGGCTAACATTGTCGATGGAGCTGGTCCATCCGCGTGTTAACACCGGCAATTTTTTTTATGACGCCGCAAAGTATAAGGTTCGTGATGAATTAATCCAATGGTGTAAAGATGAGGCGTTAAAAGCCGGGATTACAATGGTAATTGAAAAATCGGACAGCGGGTCAAATAGAAGGAAGGCTTACTTTATATTGGGATGCGAAAGAGGTGGAGAGTACAAAGAGTCGAAAAGGAAAGGCAAGAGAGATGACACGGCGACTAGAAAGTGTCACCGTCCGTTCCGGCTGCGAGGTTACTTTTTGGCATCTCAGGAATGGAAGCTAAGTGTTGTGTGTGGTGAGCATAACCACAAGATGGCCAAGAATTTGGAAGGTCATATTCTTGCGGGACGTTTAAAACCCGAGGAAAAGGAGCATGTGAAGGAGCTTACTAGGAATTTGGTGCAGCCAAAGAACATTCTGAACAACTTGAAGGACAGGAATAAGGATAGCAAGACCAACATGAAGCAAATTTACAACATCCGGCAAAAATACAAAATTGACCTTAGGGGTCAATTTTCTGAACTTCAACAACTTCTAAAGTGTCTTGAAGAGCACAGATACTTCCACAAAGCTAGAACGGTTGGTGGGTCGTCGACCGTACAAGATATTTTTTGGGCACATCCTGATAGTGTGAAATTGCTCAACACTTTTCCTACCGTACTGATTATGGATTCTACATACAAGACCAACAAGTATAAAATGCCACTTTTTGAGATAGTCGGTGTGACTTCCACTGAAAAGAATTTCAATGTTGGTTTTGCTTTTCTGACAAATGAAAAAGAAGACAATTTCATTTGGGCTCTTGAGACTTGTAAGAGTCTTTTCAAGGATAAGGATGTGATGCCAAAGGTTATTGTAACTGACAGAGATAAGTCACTGATGAATGCAGTTGAAACTGTTTTCCCACATTCAACTGCAATGGTGTGTCGTTTTCATGTCTACAAGAATGTCAGGGCTAAGTTCAAGGCACTTTGCCGAGCAAAGGACCAAAAGATGGAGGAGTTGCTGAATACTCTGAAATATCAATGGGAGGCAGTTGTGGACTCTACTTCTGAAGAGGCATTTACTGATGCAGTTATGGAGTTTAGGAGAGTCTTTGCTAGATTTCCTAAATTTTTGAAATATTTTCAGGAAACGGTTTTAGATCCGGTGAAGGAAAAACTTGTCAGAGCTTGGACGGATCGCGTCATGCACATTGGAAACACCACATCCAACAGAGTTGAGTCTCAACATGGTGTTTTGAAGCAATATATCCTTGATTGCAAGGGTGATTTTGTGAAGTGTTGGGACGTGATGAATCAAATGTTGTCCAACCAATTTACCGAGATAAAGACATCATTTGCTCAGAGTACTTCACAAGTTGAGCATCATTTCAAAGATCATTTTTTGTACTCCAAGTTGGTGTATAACGTCTCAAGGGATGCGTTACGCTTTATTCGTGATGAAGAAGAAAGATCAAAAGAATGTGGTAGGAATCGGAAGAAGTGTGGGTGTGTCATAAAGATGACTTACGGATTGCCATGTGCTTGTCTCATTGCTTTGAAATGCGAAAAACAACTTCCAATTAGGCTCGACGAGATCAATGCTCATTGGAAGAGGTTACACTATGAAGAAGAAGATGGCAAGGTCGCGGATGTTTCTATATTGGAAGAGCTTAATGCAATTCAGGTATAATAAACTTAAATTTGTTATCGATTGAATTTAAATTCGTCAATCAAAATATATCATTAGATTAGTAGCTTGATGCATATAATATTTTTTTATTTTAGGAACGCTTCAAAGTAGCGGATCATGATATGAAGTTGCAAATCAAAGAAACATTGTGCTTGATCGCATATCCACAAACAACTTCTTTGACTCCTCCGGTTAAGAAATGCGACACAAAGGGTGCACCGAAGCGAAAAAAGGCTTCCGTAAGTGACAACTCTACCACTAGAGAGCCATCTCATTGGGAGCATATGGATTCCCAATTTCCCGACTCACAGGCATCACAGTCAAAACCGTCGAGGCCTCCAAGGAAAAGTGCTCGGATCGGAAAGCTTTCGTCGCCTTCATCATCAATGAAGAAGATTCCGTTTATACGGAATATGCCACATTTCATGCATCCATATATTGAAGACATTGTTGATGTTAAGTCGGACGGGCATTGTGGATTTCGGGTTATTGCTCAACATCTTGGTAAGGGTGAAGATAGTCAAGGGTTGATACGTTTGGTTATGGTTAGGGAGTTAACCATGTTTATAAGTGTCTACTTGGGTGTTTATGAATCTGAGGAGCGTCTGCAGTACATACTTGATGGGTTGTACCCTCCAAAGATAATGCCTAAGAGTGGGGATGCATCGAAAGATAAATGGTTTACATTTCCTGATATGGGTCATATCATTGCAACCGCATACAACCGGGTCGTGGTTGAGTTGACATCTCCCACTATTGGTCACTCTGAGACTTTCTTACCATTGTGTGGTCGTCCACCAAACGATCCTGCTACACGCATTTTGTGTATGGGTTTAGTGTCAAATCATTTTGTGGAGGTCAAGCTAAAGCCAGGGTGTCCACTACCTCCTACAAACAAGCAATGGAAAAAACATCGTGCCGGAGATGCCAAGGGGTGGGAGGAAAAGTTTATGGATCGGATGGTTGAGTTTGAAGAGTTGCTCGAGTATGAGAAAGCTAGCTTGCCAAAGATGAAGTCCAATGTAGATGAGCCCATCATTATAGGATAGGATGAGTAGTTTCATGCATGCTTTAGTTTTGTAATTTGTGCTTGTAATATGTCACGCATTTTGTAGATGAGTCCATCATTATAGGATAGGGTATGTAAATCGAATGACACTTTTTGTAAGACACATTTTGTGATTATATATATATATATATATATATATATATATATATTATTGATGTTTTGAATGATAAGGATATATATATATTATTAAAATCATAACTCTTATGTATTATTATCATAGGTATGGAAAAAATAAGTGAAGCGGAAAATAAAAGGGCTGCGGATCGTTATGTGTCGAATCATACTTCAAAAAGTTTTGATTTTACTATAAGGTTGACTGGTATTCCAGAGTTTCACCTTCATCTGAAAAACAACATTACGACACTGGACAGGTTGAAAAATAAGATTGAATTCATGTATGCCTTCATGAACGGGAAGGAAATTCAAGTTGATAGAATTCATTATTATGAATCGTACACAGATATTACGGGTCACAGTATTGGATTTGATGATGCTGAGACAAAATATCATTGGAAAGAGTTAATATCTGACAACTGTGTTCAAATGATGTTTGACAGTGTTGAAGGTGACTCAGCTCCACATCGTTTGGCCGCTCGTTTATTTTAATTAATTAGTTATTAATATGTAATAGTTATGTAATGAAGAAACATGAATTATTAGTATGTAATGACAACACATCAATTATTATGGTGTAATGCGTTTTAATTAATCAAAGGCCACGATTGCACGGACAGTTTGAACGGTCATGATTTACTTGTATTGGTCTATAAATAGAGTGGTGTAGTTTGTTTATGTTGTCACGCATTACCTAAAAAAATGGATATCAGTTACAAAGTTAACACACACCTCGCCGCTGTTTACTTCAACAAAGAAACCCCAAATCTGTTTCGGATCCATATCCATGTCACTCTAAGCGAGCTTAAGCAACAGTTGGATGAATTGAATGGTCGGCTTACCGGCCATCGTGACAATAGAAGGGTAGCTACAATTGAGTATCGACGTCCGTCAGTCATATGTGACGGTCGTGTCGTTAGATTCACAAATATGGTTCTTGAGACGGATGACGATGTCAAAAGCATGTTTGAGATTTTTTCGGAACACAGCACAAAGGGTCTGATAGAACTAGATGCAAAGTTGCTCAGATCTGTACCGGAGATTTTATCAAGTTTGCGTCGCCCAAGGACCTATGAAGAAATCGAACATTTGTGCTACGCACCTGAGGAAGAAGAAGTTGTTAATTTAGCCGATCCGTAATCGTTGGTTTGTTTATGTGTATTTTGCAAATGTACTTTATGATTATGTCCGATGTTTGTTGGAATATTTTATGATATTCCAATAATATTATGTGGGCAAATATCTTTATATAATTATATTAGCTATTTATCAATAAGGAGCCTTAATTGATTAAGTGATCAAGTAAAGATAAAAGGCTATTTAGATTTCTATTTAGAAATTAATTAATTAATTGGATATGGGCTCAATATGAGTGGATGTCAGGATGGCCCATTTCGGAATAATGGGAACCCTAATTGGCCATCACACTATACATAGGCTATGGTCCCCAATATACCAGACATACCGCATATCGCCTCTTCTCCCCATCTGAAGAGCGCTTAGGGCATAAAGAGTCTTGGTTGAGGAAGAACCACAAGCCAACGGATGCTCGTCATCCGTCTCTCATTGCTTTTCAGGATTGCTATTGGCGAGACCTACGGTTTGCTCATATTCTTTTATATCCAGGTATTTCTAATACTAATCTTTGATAAATCGACATGTTGTAGATCCTATAATTATATACATGTTCATTGTTTATTTGGCTTCCGCACTAAAGTAAAAGATTAAAGTTCTAATCTTTATTATTGAGCATGTATTATATGATTAATTAGTAAATTAATTCCAACAAGTGGTATCAGAGCGGGTCTTTATGTTTGATTTATTAAGATTATTTGCATTCTTTTGCGCGATTCATGTTCTGTTTCAATATGATTTTTCCCCGATTCATATGAACCCTAAATTATATAAGGCTTAATGTGATAAGTACATACACATTGAAAGTACACTTATTGATTTTGTGTTGCATGAAGAAGAAGAAAACGTCATATGCATATGGTAAAAAGGCATTGTTTTTTCTTTGATTGACCAAGTAACTCTATCATTATTCATGCGTTTTGGTTTGTGAATACAAATTAGACTCTATTAGTCTATTTTGTTTAAATTTGGATTCTTGTGTCTTCAAAATTGTTTATTGTTTGGGTATAATAGTTCGTTTGATTTTCCAGAACAAAATATTGGCTTTATATTGTTTTTAACTAAGCCATAAAGAATATTGATTTTATACAGTATGAATTATTCTTGTTTGGCAAGATAATCACTTTTATGGTATGGGTTTATAATATTCATGAAAGAATTTCTGTGATAACTTTCTTTTGATATTTGAGTTATTTTATTATATTTAATTCAAACCCATAAATACTTTGTAAGTGCCGTACGTACATATATTGATTTCATTGTCTCGTTCCATATCAATTGATTGTAGAAGTTTTATTTGGATCAATAAACTTCATTTTTTTCAATTGGTTAAAGTTTTGTTTTTGTTTGTTCGGCCATCTTTGTGTATTTTGCAAATTGGACAGTGAACTGAAGTGAATTTTGGGTTTGTTTTATTTTTGGTGACTTGTGATATTCGGAAATTGAATATAAATTGACTTATTTGTAAAATTTGTTGCCTAAAAATTAGAATTTAGATTTGATTTTGGTGATTAAGTTTTTAAATCAAATCTTCGGTTTGACTTATTTAAAAGGTTATTGTAAACATGGTTTATTGCTTAAAATAAGTTTTTTGGGTTTGATTTGAGTTACCTGATTTGATTTAAAATTAAAACTGATTCACGTTAGTTTTGTACTTAAGGTTTATTTTGAGAAATATTTATATATTTGGTTAGTATATATATTTTTCGTATGAGATTAATTGCAGTTAAATAGCAATTAATGATGAATCTCAAAATATTTTGATTCAATTTGATATGTACAAAATTGAAGTTACGATTCTTTAAATTTTGAAAAATAAAGGTTCTATAATTAATTATTTATATAGAATATAAAGTTTTGTTTCCTTTTGTTTTAGAAATCATTTATTCTAGAATTATTTGTTTATGTATAAAAGGATAAAGAATTATTTCCTTTTAATTTGGAAAATATGATTCTAGAATTATTTGTTTCTTTATTTAAAGAATCATTAAGTATATGTGAATCAATTGTGGCATGAATTATTCGGTATATATAAAGATTTAGTTTTATTTGAAATGAAATATTTGGTTATAGTATGATTATGATGTTTATGCTTATTGTTATTAAGTTTGTACAATAATTTATATGCTTTTGAATATTTTTCATGCCAATTTTAATTTGATTGGTGAGGATTTATTCTCACATAAGGGATGTCATTTAATCTTATTATTATCAAGCGACATCATAAAAGAATACGGCCTACATTTTGTGGGTAGTGCCTTGTAAATTTAAGACTTTTCCCATTTAATTTAATAAATTGTCAGGTGATTTTGATTGAGTTGGTTGAAGCAACATTTTGCAAAAGTAACCTCTGTTGTGTAGATTTGATTCAATTGGAATCACAAATTACGTATAAAATTATTCATACAAGCTATTTTGATCTGCCAAAAGGTAGACACAGTTTGGCCGAATAATTATACATATGTATTCAATTTATTAAATTGTCTAGTAATTTTGATTGAGTTGGTTGAAACAACAAGTTGCAAAAGTAACCTCTGTTGCGTAAATTTGATTCAGTTGGAATTACAAAAGATGTGGTGTGAAATTATTCATACGAGCTGTTATAGTCGGCCAAAAGGAAGACACAGTTTGGCCGGATAATTTCATTCATGTGATGGTAAATGTGTGGTGATTATTAAGTTTTTCCATGTGGGTAATGGTTGGTGTCAAAGACATACATTATCTGACAGGACTTATTACCAATGTTTGATCATTACGTTGAGAGTACTGCTTGCAGTTAATTCTTGGCAATCAAAGATTGTGGATTAATGGTGTGTTTGGTATCTTGTTTTGTCTTATAATTTACAAATAAAGATGTGCATGTCCATGTAATAATTTATTGACATGCATAATAAAATTGTGTAAGTGTAAATCCGTGCAAGTATTTAGGGATTGCATTCACACTATAATGGTAAACATGTGATAATCATAAGGATTTATTGTTTGTCAATATTGATTGTGAGTGTTTGATCATTGTCACAAAATACCACTAGCAATTGATGTAATTTTCTAAGGGCTTGACATCAATGGTGCACTAGGTATTTTGGTGAGTAATTTTTTGTTCTCTATAAACTAATATAGTTTATGTATCTGCAAAATAACGTTGGAATTTAAATTCTTAAAAATTCTAACTCTTTGGAATAAAAGAAGAACATTATGTTCTTCGATAAAGATGGAGAAACTCAAATTCTCTCACAATTCAGTAGATTTAAAGTGAGAATTAAGTTTAGAAAGTGAGTATACTCCTAATCACGTAGGTCGTGTGATCATAAAGTGTTGTTTTCCAGAGACATTGGAGGTGTTATTTAAGATGACATTAAGTTTGTGTCATATTTTCTTTGCTTAAATTAAAGTGCTTCTAAAGCAATAAGGCGAAAGATAAGCTCTCATTGGAAAGTTAATATTTCATTAGGATCATTGAGCAAAGAAAATATCAGGAGCACATTATGTAACTATTTAATCTTGCTAAAGCGTTGTGATTTCGACAATCAAGTGACCTTGTTGAAAATATATCCTTGAGTGTTCTCTTTGCACAATTAGTTTATCGCTATTAAAGTTAGAAATGATTCTTTAAAATGATCATTTCATAAAGTGTGCAATAAAGAAAATATTGAAGCAAGAGAAAATAAAATAGTGCTCATTATGTAAATACCTCAAAGGATAAGGGCATATAAAGAATAATAAG
The DNA here is from genome assembly GCA_954870985.1 of Trifolium fragiferum. Lineage (NCBI taxonomy): Eukaryota > Viridiplantae > Streptophyta > Magnoliopsida > Fabales > Fabaceae > Trifolium > Trifolium fragiferum. The sequence goes on from OX940794.1 coordinate 10,716,934, forward strand.
AAAATATGATCTAAACTGACAAATCTCCAATGATGTTGAAAGACACATCAATCTAGAGGGGACATAAGTCGGTGAAGATTAATGGTATTTCAACTATTTGTCAGATTGTTGTTACTAACTTATATTTCTATTTAAAAGACAATTTATGGATCATTATTTGAGTTTTGTTTTGTTTTAATTCTTTATTATTATTTTAAAACCAGAGATTGAATATGTCTTTTAAATATAAATATTATTATAGTCAATGCAGTTATTACTTGTGACAATCTAAAATTGTTGAATTTTTTAGAAATATAAACTTTGGTCCCATGTTAATGAACATTTTGAGATAGAAACTTTAAAGTCTCTTGAAGATATTGAGTTTGGGGGAGAGATATGGTAAAAGAACACAATTGAGTGAGGAAGAATTGGTTCTAAATCAATTCATAAAGTTGTTATTTATACAGTAAATTTGGATCCTCATAAGGACATTAGAGTTCTTCCTCTCAATTAAGTTAAGAAATTAATTCATAAATATCAAACTCAATACCTTCAAGAATTGTGGTGTCGAGTGTCATAAAGTATTGACTGAAAAGAGAAATCATATCTGTTTTGATTTGAAAACTCTATTAGGATAGTCACTACACTTGTTACTTATTATAATTTTGAAGCTTCATATGATGGATATCAAGATAGTATTTCTTAATGGCGACATTATGAAATACAATAAGGTGCAATAAGAGGAATTTTGTGTCAATAGACACAAAGTAGATGGCTTGCAAAGAAATGAAATCCATCTGTGAGTTTAGGAAGTTGTCTCATTAATAGTACCACAAAAGTCTCATCAAGTAATTGTCTCATTTGGTTCTGAGATGTATATTATGGAGAGTTGTGGTTTATACAGGTTCAGTGGGAGTATGTTTATATTCTTAGTTTTTATATGTCGGTTTTATTTTATCAAGTCAACAGTGATATACGGTCGTTGTGCGAAACCAAGATATCACTAACAAAAGTTTAGTGACAAAAGTTCTTGGGCACACCTCTTTTGTATTAGGAAATTTGATACTTAGAGATTATTCTCATTGTATCATTCGGTTTTTCAAAAGAGTTATATCAATAAAGTTGAAAGTAAATTCGACATGAAAATCAATAAACTAAGGGATTGTTTTAATCATAAAGGGAGACTGTTTAAAAGTCTCAATAATTGCCCAAAAGAAAATCTGGAAATTTAGAAAATATAGTGTTTTCTGATATGCTTTAAATTTGAGAAACATATGTATGATCTTACTTATATGCATCTGGAAATAGCGTATATATATTAAGATCATTTGGCAGATACTTGAGCAATTCAAAATTTGAATTGTTGAAATGAAGCAACCATAATGATTGTTATAGAGAACAAAAATAATTTGTGCTCACATATCGGAGATCGAATCATTTGGAGATCATCAGTGTGTTCGACTCTGATCATTTTGAATGTCCATTTATAATGGAAATTCTAACTCAAGAAATGAATTACTGTAAGTATTTATGTCACTTGGTTGCATAAAGTAAAAGATTTTTTGAAAGACAACTCAAGTTATATTGTGACATAAATTAGTCAGATAATGCTTCAACAAATGTTTTATTGTTTATTGTTTATCAATTTATAAGTTGTTGAACGATAGAACATATAAATATAAATTTTATGCTAGCTGACTCACTAATCAAAGACTTGAAACCTAAGGTCTTTCATATTGTTGTTGTCACTAAGGATGTCTTGGATTAGTGGGAGTCTCTCTTTAGTTATGTTCTAACTTTGGTATTGACACAGATTTATAATTTTTGTTAAGGTTTTCTGCAGAAATAAAGTTTGAGGTTATAATTGTTATAACTGATTATGTATCTTTTGTGCAAATTTGATTTGCAAACTTCAGTTTGATCTCACTAAAGACTTTAGTTGGACCAGTTGGAAATAGGCATGATTTAGAGATCACGTTGCATGAAATTTCCATGCCACTCATCCATATCGATCTATGTCGTCATGGTGGTCGTCGGGGTTCCATCACGTTATACGTCAGTGACGACAGCCGCGGTGGTCCCATCATTGATGTATAAGATGGACCAGATTGTAAGGTTGAAATCTAAAGATAAATAGTATTCGGATGCGCGCCTAAAGAATAATGATATAATTATTACGATATATAGCCCAAGTGGGAGATTGTTGGAATATTTTATGATATTCCAATAATATTATGTGGGCAAATATATTTATATAATTATATTAGCTATTTATCAATAAGGAGCCTTAATTGATTAAGTGATCAAGTAAAGATAAAAGGCTATTTAGATTTCTATTTAGAAATTAATTAATTAATTGGATATGGGCTCAATATGAGTGGATGTCAGGATGGCCCATTTCGGAATAATGGGAACCCTAATTGGCCATCACACTATATATAGGCTATGGTCCCCAATATACCAGACATACCGCATATCGCCTCTTCTCCCCATCTGAAGAGCGCTTAGGGCATAAAGAGTCTCGGTTGAGGAAGAACTTCCACAAGCCACCGGATGCTCGTCATCCGTCTCTCATTGCGTTTCAGGATTGCTATTGGCGAGACCTACGGTTTGCTCATATTCTTTTATATCCAGGTATTTCTAATACTAATCTTTGATAAATCGACATGTTGTAGATCCTATAATTATATACATGTTCATTGTTTATTTGGCTTCCGCACTAAAGTAAAAGATTAAAGTTCTAATCTTTATTATTGAGCATGTATTATATGATTAATTAGTAAATTAATTCCAACAATGTTATGTTTGTTCGTCTTTCATGTTTGTTACGTTGTTTAAATTAAAGCAGTCTACGGACTTCATGTGTGTTTGTTGTTGTTAGTTTCATAAAATGCAGGTTCTGTCAACTAGTTTTTTAAAAACTTCTGCAGAACCTGTTTTCGTTGTCAAACCAACGAAAATCTGGAAAAAATTTACAGGTTTTGTTGCCTATTCAACGAAAATTAGTTTCTCAGACCCAGTCTGCATTGTTTACGCATAATCCAATGGTTTTCAAAACCACGCAAACCTGTCCAGACAAATTCATTTATTTATTTAGTGTTTACGCATAATCCAATGTTTATATAATGTCCAAATTCAATTTAGTATCCAAAATCACTAAATCATAATCCCCTAATCCTAAATCCCTAAATCCCCAAATTAAGATATAGCATTCAATAGAGTATGTAAACCAACTCAAAATCGTACTTATGGTGCTTACACGAATCCTAACTCTAAAACGACAACACAAATCGCCCACAAAACCCTTCAAAATCATTTCAATGTATTGAGCTTCCAATGCTTTTTTCGTATTTGATATAACATGATTTCGTTGTCTATGCAACGAAACCCAGCACGTTCGTGTTATAGACAACGAAATTGTGCTGTTCGTTACTTAAGTGACAATTACACTTATTTCGTTGTCTAGCCAACGAATTACAAGTAAATTAGGCCAGGAACGCGCCTTCGTCCTGCAGGCAACAATATATTTGAATTTCGTTGCCTAGACAACGAAAATTTTGATCATGTCCTTAGGGGTATTTTGGGATTTTAGGGGGGGCTGGGAGCATGTAGGGGGGCCTCAATAGCAAATTTCATATATATATATATGGTTAATGCTACGGTGGACCACCTTCACAAGTGGTCCACCGTGGACAAGTGATATATCGAATATAAATTTTACAAAATTTACTGTTGGATTGAAAGTTTATATCGTATAGATCATCCATAAATTTTTTAAATTTTTTTGAAAATCATTTGATATGTTATTGAGACCCATCAAGATTTATGTTATTTAACAACCGTTAATCTTGATGTGTCTCAATAACATATCAAATGATTTTTAATTTTCTAAATTTTTCTATAGATGATTTATATGATATAAACTTTCAATCCAACGGTGGATTTTATAAAATTCGTATTCGTTATAATGTTATTTGCGATTGGTCCACCATAGATCACTTGATAAAGTGGTCCATATTAGAATTTACCATATGTGTGTGTGTGTGTGTTGCTGCAAACAACATTATTTTTTTACAATATACAACAAATGACATATAGTTACTACATATACAATTTGATATTTGACTATCTTTGATTTATTTTAGAATGAAAAATAGCAAAATAGGCGTGCATCTTTTTTTACAAAAGTTGGTTATTATATTATCAAAATAAATCTCAATATTCAAAGTACCTTTTATATAAATATTTACATGTCACCGATGAATAAAATAATTACACCGACAATTTGTAAAGTCTGGCTTCAACTTCTGACCAATTGAACCAATTACTTTTAAGTTTAATTAGTATTTTGATCTTTTAAAAAAAATTAATTTTACATTACAAGATCAATATGAAACCAAAATGTTTTTAAAAAATCCAAAATACTAATTAAGCCATTATTTTATCATCTACAAGATATATAATCTGATTATGGCCGGTAATACAAGAACAGCATTATTAAATAGTCTGCATGTAATGATGGAAATGGACTAGTAGTTACTATCAAGGAGAAGGTGACATGCATAAGTGATTTAATTAATTAATTTCGTTGTCTTTCTAAATTATAGTGTTTGTATAGCACCATATCTTCGAAGACAAGAATGTTGCTATCACTACAACGTGAATCCTCAATAATTATTGGTCCTCTTGATTATTATTTCATGAACAATTAGAGCCACTGAACTTACAAAACTTGTTCACATTTATGCAACCTTCGTTTGTAATGTCTTAAGCTGCATCATTGATTTCATACAAATTTCATAAAAATTTATTTAAAATTCTTAAAAGAGTTTTTTGAGGGTACTCGTTTCTCTTTTAAAAAAAAATTGGTTTCCTACTTAAAGAACGACCAAGACTAATTAATCTAAAGAGTTTAATCCTATCATTCACTTGCGGGAGGGGCATTTAAAGTTAGAGCTAAAATTTATATGGACCGACAGGATAGCACACTCGAAGCTAACAAGTTAATACTATTGTTTCTCTTTATAATTGTTTTGCGTGAATATGTCTCACTAATTGTAGTACTAGTTAAGCAAAGTCAAACTGGTTGTCATTAGTATAGGTTAATTGCTAAGAACATTACATATAATATATATATTGACTATTTTTTTTAAAAAAAAATGACAAAATTCTAATTTAAAAAAAAGTAAAATCATAATAATATTCTGTAAATCTTAACTCAATTGTAACAATATTAATATTGTATTAGGTAAGATATATTCACCTGAATTAAACTCTAAACCTATAAGTAAATTTTGATAGTACTATTTGTGATTGGGAAAAAACCATAACTAATTAAGTTCCCAAGCTCATGTAAAGATTCCTCGTAGGTCCATACTACATCCATATTGAGATTCTCTATTAACATCGGACATACAGCTGTCCAGTTCAATCAAAGATAACCAATGTCTTGAAATTAGTTGTTCATAGGTCACTTCAAGGTTGCGTACCTTGCAGGATCTGCTATGCTTCTGTTTTGTCTCATTTCCACCATCACTGGTTATAGATGAATCCAAATTGCATACAGTTTTTTTTTTCTTAAAACTCCAAATATTATACATAAAAGAAAAGTGGAAATTGCATACAATTAAAATTGCATGGTTCTCATGGTTTCGATTTAACTACATAAGGGTGGCCTTCAGCATATGCAAGGTGTGCTATATAGTAGTAAGTTTGTAAAGGGTTAAAAGAAAAACTAAAATTTGTTAGCCTAAAAACAAGATAAAAACATTCATTTTCTATTATAACTTAAAACAGAATTGTTACACTATCTGACTCTATAGACAATTCATAACTTAGTGTAAGTTAACAAGTTAGAGTGAGTATTAAAATATGAGTGTTCATATCACTCCTCAACTTCATAATATCATGGTGCAAGTGACATTAGGACCCAGGATGTGAGATTTTATAACTTGACACAACCAAAAAAGTCCAAAGTTAATTTCATCCAAAATCACATTTGGCAAACAATCGCCCAAACATACAATAAACCATGCAAAAGAACTAATGGCTTAAAGAACAGTACAATACTGACCACTAAGGTGAAAGGAAAAAATACAGACATCTTCCACTTATAGTAGAACAATGACAGTGCTACAAGGAAATCTACTTGTATCTTGGAAGAGTTACTTACACCTGTGAGGCTTCTTCCCTATTTCTTCTTTTCAAAGAATCAGCATAAGGATAAATAGAACTGAGTCCTAAGTCTTAACTAAAACTTAAGCCATCTCTTCTCCTTTTCTTTGCTAACAACGTCATCTGAGGCAGAAGCGTGAACGGCTTCAGCCTCGGCCAAAGCCTTGCGGGTTTGGACTAATTTTTTCATAGCTGCGTCGTAAACAGGTTTTTCTTTCCTGTTTGCTTCCGCCATTTGTTCAAACTTTAGAACCTGAATTTTCAAATCCTTTACATCATTCTCATAAGCAACCAACACCTTCCTATCCACCTTTTTATTTTCCGCTGAACCTTTACTTTGTTGCTTTTTCGTTGATCCCTCACTGGAAGCTTCACCATGCATTGCTAGCTGATTGTTTATTAGTGCAAAGACATCTGGTGCAGATTCTTCTTTTTCTTTTGCGGCACGAATTGCTTCAGCAAATTTCTTCTCGCGTTTTCTCCTACCACCTCTGGTACGTTTCTTCCGTTTATTCTGGGTGTTCTCTTCCATTTTATGAGACTTAAGTGCATGATCTAAGGACTGTTTTGGTGGTAGGACCTTCACTGGTATGGGATCAAGCATGCCCTGTCCAGTTAAACCTAAACCCGATCCTTCTCGGTAACCCATATTAGCCATCATTTTGGAAGCCATGCCTCTGGTATGGTTCTCCCACTTCGCAAATATAGCAGTTTCGGTTTGAACACCTTTTTGTAAGTTGGTACTATCCATAAATCCTAAACCCTGAGGTTCCTCTTCTTCTGAGCCGCTGTAATCAGATTGTTCTAAGCTGGAATCACTATCTATGTCACTCACATCTGCATACTCGGATAATACCATATCTTGTGCACCAAGCTTCACAGAACTTCCATCATCTCGGAAAACAACTTGTCCAACTCCAGCTTTTTCATCCCATGACTCAAGCTCAGCTTCTCTCCAAATTCCTGGATTTGCATTTGAGACTGCCCATATGCTTGACCCTGCAAGGGACGGTTTCCAGATTGTTGGGACATATTCCTTAAGGCAGGATAGTGGAACATCAACTCCTGTAAATATATGGATAGTACAAAAGTTGTTACATACTTAACAAACTTTATGATAATATGAACACTATTGTTCAGAAAATAATGAACAGGCAGATGGTATAACTGTAGCTATGCAAATATATAATATCTTGATATATTAAAGTATAGTATAGTATATTAAATTATCTCTTAGAGCTAATTTCAATATTTCTTAGTTACTATCATGGTATTTTTACCTTGTTTGTGTAGAATTAGGAGTTCATTTCTAGCATAAATAAGGGTTTGTACAAAAGCAGTAAAACAGCAACACACATTTGAAAATAGACTTATGGTATACAATGATCACCTTCTGAACAACCAAACCAAGATTAAATATTCAATTTAGAGGGGATTGAAGAGAGGTTTATTCTGGACCAAAAAATAAATAAGCAGATACCATAGCATCTAACCCTTCATATTCTCAAACACAGAAAAATCAATTGCATTAAACAGTACTAGTTATGTCATTTGTTTATTTTTCTTTCTTAGCCTAATTCCCCAATGCTCTTGTGTGTCTTGGAGCATGTAAACACTTTAGGTAAATAGAAGTAACTGACTGAGTAAAGCAGTGAAGCATTTCACCCCCAATGCCACAAATATTAAGTCGAAAAGGATTGTCATTTTAAAAATAAATGCCAAAACAAAATTTATATCTCATAATGGAAAAACATCATTTTAAAAAAAATGTTTTCCCACTATTTAGCATTTTCCAAAAATAAAAATTGAAAACTATAATTAAAATAATTATAATGTCTATTAAAAAAGGGGGACCTAGATATAGAAACTACGTAAAACTTAGAAACAAAAGTTTATTCACATGCACTAGCTCCCGGATTTGAACAAAACTTCTTTTTGGAAGGAAAAAAACGGGTCCATATGCTCATTGAATGTCCGCACATAGAAGTGCCAGTATCACTAACGTTTAGTGAAAGACTGAAAGAGTATTATAACGATGTCTGTGTGATTACACCTCTAATCTATTTGATTTTGTTAAATTTTCTCAATATTATCATCAGCTTACCATGGGATAGGCGACAGTTACTACCAAATCGACATCGCTGTTGTAAAAAGAACTTGCAAATCTGCACTTTGGTGTTCCCGTGTTAGTAAATGGCATGAAAAGCAATTGATTTCATCAAATAATGTGGAACCAAAGTTTTAAGGAATAAAACTGATAAGACAAATATCTTTGAAGAAGTAGCAATTCCATTATACTCTTCTTCGAAAAAAAACAAATCAATTATACTTCACGCACATATGCAAGATCATATATCTGTGTTGCCTGTTTTTCCTCGTCTATGTATTAGATTCAATCCAAAAATTGGCGAACTATTGTTATTTCAAGATTCCTTATTTTCTTATTTGTTACGGACTACAGTACAGGAATTTGAGGGGGACAAAAATTCAACTAGTTAAATGTATAAAATAGAATACTGCAATATACATTTTTTCACCAAAATAGAAGAAAAAAAAGAGATACGCTTGACCAAAACAATTTTACATACCATCATATTCTCAGATGTGGGAGTTAGAAATGAAATCTTTGCCACTGAATTATCCGATTGCAGCACTTGACCATTGTACCAACGCCCATCTTTGTAACGGAATCGACATGTAGATCCAACAGAATAGCCTTTTTCCTCTAGCGCCTCTGGTTCAACATCTGCAGGATCAATTGGCTCCACTTTCTCTTCTTCTGCAAAAATATTAGTACTAGGCAACGTGTCTGCTTCAGATAATAGTCTTGAACGCTTTAGGTGAAGAAGTCCTTCCTCGGCATCCTTAATAGCCTGAACAAGCTCCTCGTGAACCTGTGATATCAAACAATTTTAAGAATCAGTATAAAATTAGCTTCAGAAGTATTAGATTGGCTGTCATAATCATGGTAGTCAAAATCAATTTGTAAGCCATAGAATTAATATGATTCTATGTTTTGCAGCAGTTTCTATAATCTCAATCCGATGTGAGGATACAATTTTCCAGGACTGAAGATGAATCGCTTGCTTACTTGTAAAACCTCACTGAATCAAGTTTTATTATCCATTCTAAAAGAATCCAATAAAAACATGTTGGTGGGTCAGGCTGCAGGAGAAAACAATTCAGCAAGACTCATATGAACATGGAAGCAGGAAGTCATGAATTCAGGCCACTAGTATTATTGAATGAATTTGTTATGAATTATGTACATGGATTTCATTTATATGCAGAATGGATGACAGCTGTACATGATTAACCACCTAAACTATCTTAGCTGAACGAACTAATTCTAGTTACTGTATTGCATACTTAAATTACCAAACCTAATTCCACTCTGAACCTTTCAAAATTGTCTTCCTTCCAGCCCCTACAACCCTTCGTCATGTACAACTAAGATAATTGGTGCAACTTTGGCCACAGGTCGGACGCAGTGGTGCATTCATATGAATAGGCTTTCAGTTCCATTCATACGCAAAAAAAAATCTTCTTTTTTCTTTAAAATAAGATGGCTTAAGCCCAAATGAGAAACTACAAAGGAACTGGTAGAAACTCCCAAAGCATCATCACACAACAAAAGAGAAAGTTAAACATCCAGGTTCACGTGAATCAGAATGTATGAATTCTACTCACAAACCAAATTAGACAGGCTATCCACAGACTTAATAGCTTCTCAAAAGACATGTTTGATACGCACACTCCATATTCCCTACATTGAAGTACCAATGTTGCTAATAAACACCGGAAACCACTACCGCAGCCAGCATTATCACGATCAACATTAGAGCCTGTTTGGATGAGCTTATTTGAGTTTATATACTGCCATAAGTTTCTTGAGACTATTTGGCAAAACTTATAAAAGCATCTTATGACATTTTTCATGACCTTTCTTCAGCTTATTTCTACAAGTTCTCCAAGATAGCTTATGAAAACAACTTATCTGATATACATAAACAATTTAATTTCATTTTATCAGATGCTATAAAAATAGCTTATGTAAGCTTACACAAGCGCTTATCATGAAAAGTGTTTGTGCTATAAGCTACAAATAAGTAGTTTATCCAAACAGGGCCAAAGACCAATACATTTAACGACAACCTCTAAAGCACCATAAAGCTCAGATTCTTAAGAAAATGCTAGAATAATAAAACTAGCAACTCGGTGCTTTGATTGAGTTACATATAACCAAAGTAACATACATTAAACAACATAGCAATTAACCTTAAACATGTATATAGCCATATAACAACCAACCAAACAAAATAAAAATTGAAGCTTTAAATTGAATTGAGGATCGAATATTGAAATTGAAGATATAGGGTTGCATAAGCATTGTAAAATTGATTTGGAGAAATGAGAAATTAGGGATATTGGTTATGTTACGTACCTCTCGGAGTTCGGAATTGGTTGGATCAATAAGGAGAGCATGATCGATGGCAGAAAGAGAGTCTTTTTGTTCATATAATTGAAGTTCGAGTTGATTCTCAAGAACTCTCTCTTCTTCGCTACCCATCACCACACACTGCAATCAAACAAACCATAAACACTCTTTCTCCCTTCCTTCACTTTATTTAATTTAATTTAATTAATTAGTAGTACATGCTAACTATTTTATTTTGGGCCTCTTCTTAGTTCTTATTAAGAATTAATTAAGTACTAGTAGTAGATTGTTGGGTTCAATTTTGAGAGATTTAAGATAGTTTGGATTATTTTATTTTTGAGTTTACGTAATATAAATTAGATTTTATGCTATTTTATAAGTTTAAACTAATAAAAGTTGTATTTTTATAAGTTATTTTATCATAAACTACTTTGATAAACTTATAATAAAAATTGCATAAGTTGTTTGCATAAGCTCAAAAATAAACTAATTCAAATAAGCCCTTAATGTATGTTTGGTGTATTATGTCATAATAGAGTTTTCAGAGTTATGGTAATTCATCGTGATTTTTTTAAAGCTATAGAGTGTAATTTTTGTAAAATTATGATAAATCATCATGATTCTAATACATTTATTGAGATATTAAACATAGACTTAAAAGTGATTCAAGATTATTTTCATACTTAAATGTATTAAGAGCATTGTTATTTAGTAAGAATTTTATATACAAGAAAGGCAATAATCAACACATGACAAAATCTTAAAAGTTGATGTTATTTAATCTCCTTCTTTAGTGGAAATCATGAGTGATGGTGGATGTAGACAATGGTAAAGATCTATTCTTACAATTTTTCTCCTTAAATTTTCTTGCTAAAAGGTTTTTCCCTTTTATTAATACATATTTTATTTTATTTGGTCCTATTTATAGTGATTTGTGAAAGTTTGCATAAGTACTTGTTGATAATTGAAACTATAAGTTGATTGTTGTTTTCATTTTTGTAATTGAAATAAAAATCCAATTAATACAAAATTGATTAAAACAACAAATAATTAATATTGAATTGACCTTAATTATGTTATTTTTGTAGCTGTAAATAATTTTAAATAGGGTTAATATGTTAGTGAGCGTGTTTTGCGTTATTTCCTGCTAAAAATTTCTTCAAGATTCCCTCTTGTAAAGTAATTATTTTGATAAACCGATTTAAAAAGTGTTGTTTTTTAAATCGGTTATTCTTTTCAATCGATTTAAAAAGTGCAAATTCCTTGCACCCAAGGAAGGATAAGAGAGGAAATCAAAAAAAAATTATTTTGTAAGAAGAAAATCTTGAAAGAATTTTTAACAGAGATAACGCAAAACACGTCCACTTAGCGAAGAATAACAACATATTAACCCTTTTAAATATTGGTCTAGGTGCACTATTAGTATTAATCGTGTTTTATATACTGAAGCAAGTTACAACCTGAAATTATTCACTTATTTGTATTTAGTGTGTGGGTATTGTCTTTAAACTCTTTAAAAATAAAATTATTTAAGACTTGTTTTATTTGGATAAACAAATTACCAAAATATTTTTATAGTACGAGGATTTAACATGATCTTTTTTATAACAAAAAAAAATTGTAAATTAGGGTATCTTCTCTTGCAACTTTGGAGATTAATTCAACAAAGCAACTAGATTCAAGATTGTTAAAATACACATATGAATTCTACAATTCAAACGCACCGGAATAGAAAAACATCACAAAATTTATTAATTTAAGTACCACAACAACATAATTCATATCAATGATGAAAGACTAAAAAAATTGAAGATAAAAATTGAAAGACTTAAAAAAAGTTTAAGAAAAATTAAACATAGAAATTAAAGATTATGGATAAGCCAAATTAGTGACAATGTTAGTAGATGAAGTGGATTCATCGACATGTTCAAACCATGAACGCCACTATTACATTGACGATCCTACAAAGCAAAGTAGTCTAAATAGCATGAACAATGACAAATATAGTGCCAAATTTTCACATTATCGTCATTTTCAAAGGAAATTTTGTTTAACCGAACACATTCATTTAGACCGATCAATGGAAGACGATACCCGATACAAACCAGACTTCTAGTATCAATAAAATTGATAAAATCATTCAATTGACTCTTCAAATCAGAGTATTATAGTATCATTGATCCTATAGAAATTTTGCTCATCACTTTCACAATAAATTATAGCTAGGTTAGATCGACCAAATAATTTTTACAAATGATATTGAATCAAATGAACTAATTTAAACTAGTTTCAGTGCATTGTGGACTATATAAGTTACATATGCATTCTATATCACACTTAATTACTTATTATGTCTTACACATCCAAAATGACCAAAGCAAATTTAATAATTTGAACCCTTTTTCCAGGGATGGATCCAGACGTTTTAGATTGGTGTGGCCAAATATTAAAATAAAAACTAAATTATATCAAAAATAAAAAATAATACTCTCTTCGTTCTTAGATATAAGAAAAATAAAAAAATTAGTTGAGAACTATTTTGAGGACTAAGAATATTATATTTTGTAAGAAAATTTAAAATAAAGACTATATAAATCCAAATCAAATTAAAATAAAGTTAATAGTACTAGTTTTATTATTTAGAATAAATAAAAGAAGGCTTTTTTTAAAAAAAGTAAAAGAGAAATAAAACTTATAGAATAAAACTTGCACTGAATCTCCTCTTTCTTTTCACAATTTGGTTTATATTTTTTTTTTATGCTCAAAATATGTTATATATATAAAAAAATATATGAAAATTTTTGGTGTGGCCATGGCCACAGTGTGCCTCAACATAGATCCGCCCCTGCCTTTTTCGAATAGTGCATTATCCTTGCGCATGGGTCATGTTGATCTTTTTATGTTGGAGATTTATTTATGTCATCTTATCAATTTCTCATGCTCCCTACGCCTTTTCTGTTTTCCGCTACTTAAATAGCGGACGTTATAAATTTTTTTGAAAAATATTGTTTGATACTTAAGTAGCAGAGGTTATAAAAAACAATTCCGATGAGGTGTTTTTATGGTGTACCCACTATCTAAATAGCAAACGAATATATTTTGATAATTTTATATGGCATGCGAGAAATAAAATAAGGCGGCAAAAGTATATCCCTTTATATTGAGCTTAGTTTCACTTTCTTGCATGCAACTTTTTAAATCTCATCTTTCTTTTCCCCTCTCTCTGTCTTTCTACTGCATGCTTAATGGGCCACTTCTTATGGTCCAAACACTTGGCCACCCTTAAAAAGCACTGTTTCATTTTTGCGCAACAATCTCCAAAACACTTCATAATACAAATTTTTTGAGCCCAATTCTATTGTCTCTCATAATAAATGCAAATGGAACCCATGACATGATGAATAACCTATTTACACTCTTGTGACCACAATCTCCCCATCAACAACTGCACTGCATCAACTCCTTCCCTTCACATTTAACTCCTATTTCAGTCACTTGTCCTTATCCTTCCTTCCCCAATGTGACAGAAATTCGCTGAACCAACAAAGTGGTCCAATACTAAACACTTCTTTTAATTTCCTTAAATAAAATACTTATTTTAATTATTAAATATTACCATCCCTAATCAATACTACTAGTCTTGCATATTTTAAACTCACCTATCCCAACCTAATATTAGAAATCTAAATATAAAATTATTAACCTAAGGTTTTTATGTGAAATTCCATATTTTTTTCGGTAAATATAGTTCAGTTGATAGAGACATTACAATATACAGAAGTTAAGGTTTGAATTCGAAATTTTTCACTCATTCATTTTAAGCAATGAAATTTTGATCCCTAAAATACTCGACAAAAAAAATATTTTATATTTTTGCATCAATAAACTAAAACAAAACATTTCACTTGAAAAATTGAAATATCAATTTTTCTTTTTAAAACAACAAACTAATCTCCTCACAAATAGTTGAGGAGACTAATTATGTATTATTCATACTACATTATGTTTGTAAAATGTCAAGTTTAATTGTGTGAGATAGATAAGTAAACTTTGTAATTATTCACATGACATTTTGTTTGCATGCTAAAGTGGATTTTGAGTAACCATTTTTTATTTTACAAACATTATTAGTGGCCATACAATCATAGAGCATATTAAACGAAGGCATATAATGGGGTATCATACTGCTGCTCTCTTATCCTTTTATTTTTGGATCAGAGCAGGAAAATAAATAAATTATTTTCCTTTTATTTTATATTAAAATTCAGATTAGGAGAGCTACACCAGCTCAGCGTGCAAGAAAATCACCAACTTCAATAAGTATTTTTGGATGGAATTTATATGTTAATCCATCAATAGAAAATAAAAAATTAATGTTAAATCCAAATTATAGGTAGTGCAAAGAGAAGATCCAACCAGATATCGAACACTTTATTGACATAGAAGAAGTTCTTGAATTTGTTTGGATGCAAAGGTTAATTTGTATTTGAATATACAATTTAATTAAGTGTTTATAACAAGCATATTAGGTGCGTATCATAGAAATGGTTATGTATTTGAAAATTCTATAATAAAACAATAAGATATTTTCACAAGCTTGGAGAATTTATAATAAAAAAATAACCAAAAAAACTTATAGAGAAAATAAAATAAAATTGTTCTCTCAACCAATTTTACAAGTGTTAATGTAAATAGTAAAACTCAAATAAGTTAAATTGTCTCAATAGTTTAGACAAATTAATATATCGTCATTTTTCTTCTCAAGAATTTAGATTAGAAAAGACACACTCTTAGGTATTAGGGTGCAAGTGATTAGTGTCATACTGATTATGAATAGATTGAATTTTTGATATATAAGATATGTGATTCATATATATATTGTCTTAAAAATTTCAATTGAAATGTGAGTTCTTTCTCATAGTCCTAAAGCATTGACTCAATGTGCTCCCGAAGCTCCCCTGAACTCTCCACAAGTAATTTCAGAGTATGATTTGACTTGGTAGAGGATCGGGAGTGAAATTCTGATGTTTCAATCAAGTATATGACATGGAAAATTCATACTTGAGAGAGCGATTATTGATTGGATTATGTGCGAGTAATTAATTTTACATCAATTATCAATAGATTATATGTTAAATTATAAGAGAGGTTATATACTCAATATCTAAATTTTGAATTGAAATATCACATTTCTCTTATGATCTTAAAATATTGACTTGTTCGCGACATTTCCTCTATCAACTCTCTGACACAAGGTCGTGCGAGAACCTTTAACCTAATTAAAGATTTTCAACAAAAATTTTATTTAATCTATCAATTCCAACTTGAATTTTAAATCACAGGTGTGAACCTAAAAATTAATCATCTGAATCAAATCAACAACCGCAATAGATTACACATGATCATTATCCAACCACAAGTTATTGATAATTATTAACAATATACACATCTTAATGGAGATAAATGTTGCGTATAAGTAGTGGACTTGTACAAGTTACAACAATCAAGCCAAGACAAGACAATATGTGGCAAAGTAAGTTGCACCAAGAGGTCATAGCAAGCAATAGGCAAAGGCAAATACAATATGGTATTGAAACCTACCTTGAAAGTTCCATTTCATGTGGTTTGGGAAACAAACAAAACAAAATAAAAATTGGTATATGCATACAATTCTAAATCTAAATTAGTAAAATTGTAAATAGTGTTTTTGCATGTTGCAGGCCTCAAAAGCATCAATTCAAACGACCATTTTGTTGACTTTTCAGGAATCTCTCATTGGTTTTGGTTGTATATGACCATCCCTTTGTATTTGTATTCCCTATGTAATGAAGGTGCTGTGTAGGGCCAGTAGTACCACACACATCTACTTGCCTTTCTTTGGTTGAATAAATAAATAAAGGATTCAATTCAACTCCTCTTAAAAGAAGGAAATGTGTTTTCTGCCTCCTTCTAAATCTTTGATTATTTCATTATTTTATTTCTTTTGACTATAATTTTAAATGTGATTATGAAGTTCCGATACTTAAAAAATGGTGATGTATTATGTTGGATATGTACTCGATACTGATACTCTTTTGATACGTTCTGATACTCATATCGGTAAAGTATCGGTGAAATCATTATTTTTAAATAAAAAAATAATATAAGATACTCTTTCAATACGTCTCGATACTCGTATCAAAAAAGTATCGATTAAATCATTATTTTTAAATAAAAACATAATATCTGATACATGTCTGATACGTCCTAATACCCGATGCTTGTTTGTATATTTAGCAATTCTTGTGGTTTTTCTTTGTCAATATAATGTTTTACTTTTCAAAAGAAAAACTATGATATCATATTATATAACAGGTTATTAAACATTTGAGCTTTTTCCAAAATTCTGATATAAGACTAAATATTTTTTGCTTTTATTTATTAATATTGTTGATTTTAGTCATGTTTATATATTGTTTATTTATATATATAATTTTTAAATAATGTATCGCGGCAGTATCGGATTGTAAATTTTTAAAAAATTTATGTATCGACATATCGGTATCGTGTTCCGTATCGGGGCTTTATATGTGAATGAAGATAATTATTTATAGTAAAAAAAATTATCCTTTTTTTTTTTTAAATAAAAAATTTTATGACATATTTTGTATCATTTTATACAACCTCTACTCCTAAATATGAAAAATACATTAGATTTAAATGGTTTGATTGACACATAAGTTAGTATATTGCGGATGAGCTTATAGCATATAAATTAACTTATATCTTATAGTTGAAAGCAGTGATAAGTTAGAAGATTGAGTTTATAATGTTTGATAAAATTAGTTGTTAAATTAACTTATAAATATACAATGATATAAAATTAAAATATTTAATTAATATTTAATTTTTTTATGTAGGATAATAGGGTTAAAATTGAAAGAAAATATAATAAGCTATAAGATTAAAATCTAATTAAAATAGCATCTGAAAAATAATTATACACTAGTAATATAACCTACAAATTTATAGTGAAAAACAATACCAAACTGAATTTTTTTTCTCGTATGAGCTTATTGGCTATACTATCTATAAACTCAAATTGAAATATTACCAGACAGAGCCTTAAGATTTAGAACAAATTTAATTTATATTATATATTAAATACATTAATCATTCAATAAACCTAAAAATAATTTATTTATTATATGTAAGATGGAAGGAGTATTTTAAAGAATTTTTTAATCTATATTCAAAGATCTTGTACTACTAAAAAGATAAATAGAGAATATATAAGCACTAGTATGTCATGTTAAGAAGCAAGTCCAATAATACCAACATGAAATAATAACAAAAAATAAAATAAAAGGAGAAGGATTCCTTCCTTCCAGTATTTATAGTAGGTAGGAAAATTAGCTTCAAGAACCTTCAACTTTCATGATGTCTTTGAATAAAGTAGAGCTATTTACTAGGTAGGAAAATTAGCTTCAACCTAAATTTGTACTACTTCTTTGTCAACCTCTCTTTATAGTGGATTGAATTCCTGTCTAACAGTATTATTTTTTTTAGAGAGAAAGATATAGAGAATTATTGAAAAAAGTATTAATTTGATACATTACTTATTTTTCTCCATATAAAATTATCCACCTCTCTTGCTACATGAATCACATAATAATTCATTTGATATGCAACAATATGAAGTATTTATTTCTACATTTTCATGTGCTCATCTTGATTTTACACACAAAAAACAAGTAAAGTCCTATGGTGAAATTACAAAGTAAAGTCCATCATATGAAAACCTATGAGAAGCATTCCCTTCTTACCCTTCCAATCTCATATTACAATTTTTTTAAAATTTATTAAATAACTAATATGTTTAATTTATATTATAGATCAAATACATTAATTAATCCGTTAACACTAATACATGAATTATGGTAGAATTTGAATTTACAAAGTGATTACAAACTACTAGTAGTATTATTAGTGATGAAAAAAGACCCTGAAAAAGTAAAATGAATCATCCCTTCTATCAAATCATTCACTCCCCAACATCTAAATTACCCACCATGCCTGCCAAACATCTTGAGTGCTATAGAAGGCAACATCATTGTTCTTTTTTCTATTCCATTGCACACAAAATAAGAAATAGAAAGAATAAATTATCACCACCTACATCTACATCCCTTACCTAACGAATTTTCTCCCAAACCCATCCATCCTCTAACCAAAAAGAAAAGATCATGTTTGAATCGCAAGTGAGTTTGACAAAATCACGAAGAATAGATTTAAAATCACAAAAGCAAAGCAAAATTAAGAATTCACCATAATTTTGACAACAAAACTACCATGATTTCAATTGCTAATGTAACCCACCCCCCCCAAAAAAACCTATGTTTCAATTGCTAATTCTATCATCAAGCCATTTATATTATCAACTATCGCCTATATTATTTCTCACCTAAAAATCAAACTATGATATCTATCCCTCAAAAATGACATCAACTATCCATTAGATAGATCTTAAAAGGATCAATTATATTATGAAGAAAAAATGTGCATAAGTGGTTATTGGATTGTAAATATAAACTCTAATCATATACAAGTGATTTGTGTCATGGAAGTGGGTGATGCAAACCAAAATCTAATGAATCTCAATCTCATAATCATATTCTTCTAAGATCTAATAGATAGATCATAACAATTTCTAGTTTTTTTTTCTCATAATCCTTAAAAACTTGAGAACAAAAAACATAGAAAATAAAATTATGATGGATAATAATAGCCTTTTTTTTCATACATCAAAGCAGAAGAGAAGACAAACTCTCACAGAAATTAAGATTATATTACCATAATCTCATAACCGATCATCAATCATAAATTTCATCTTCATTTTCATTTTTTCCGCATAATAAAAAAAAGGGGAAAAAAAGAAATCAAAAAAAATTAAAAGAAAAAAAATTCATAATTTCTTCAACGAACCAATACATCAATATCTCAATTCATTAGAGGCAGAGAAGGGTGCAGTGTAGATCGTCACCACCACAGTTTGCCACGTCAGCATCATCCAACGGTGGCGCGTTCAGATCAAACGGCAGTGGTTGACGTTTAAACGAAAGCATCGTCGATGAAGCCACGTTTGCACCGTCACCGTCGTCAACAACCGACGACGAAGAATCACAGTCACTACGGCAATCCTCTGGAGCAACCGGCGGTGTACGAGGGTACCTTCTTCCGGCGACGATCGACGGTGGTGCTGGTAATCCGATCGGACGTGGACCGCTGAAGGATTCAACGGTGCTGCTCATACCACTTGATGTAGGTCTCCGATGATCTTGAAACCCATCGCCGGCGACAACTCCGGCACCGGCGTAGAAACGTTGATCGGAAAACGGATCTCCGGCATCAATATTATGGTAAAAAGTCTGTGCAAGAGGAAAATTTGTCTTGGCTTTTGGTCCCCGGAGATTTCTAGCGGCGGTGTCATATGCACGCGCCGCCTCTTCAGCCGTGTCAAATGTTCCGAGCCAAACTCTTGCTTTCTTCAAAGGATCTCTGATTTCAGCGGCGAACCTTCCCCACGGTCTTTTTCTCACGCCTCTGTATCTTGGCTCTTTGAAAAAACCCGGTTGAGCCGCCGCTGCCGCCGCCGCGGCGGTTGTTCCACCTCCACGACCCATCTTCAAAGGTTCAATCTTTTTCAAATTCCAAGACGACCCAGAAAATCAAATCGGAGAAAAAACGTTCAAAAATTGATGAATCAAAGGAAAAACCTTTGAACTTTTATTCTTTTTTCACAAAAAACTCATTTTTATTTTTTTTCAACAAGGGTTGATGTATGAGAGAGAGAGAGAGATGATGGGTTTTGAAGGGATTGATTGTATTGGATTAAAGAGATGGAGAGATTGAGGAGGAGAATGATGAGAGGAAGAGAGGGAGAGGAAGAAGAGAGAGAGAAAAATGAATGGGTGGTGGGAGAGAGAAAGAGAGATTGTGGTTGAAGGAAAGAACCATAACAGAGTTAACAACAATAACACCTTCAATTGATCTTGTTCATCTATCTATCTATACAAAAATATATATAATAATTAAATAATTAATATAAGAAGATTGAAAATGGACCTCAAAAGAGTGTTGTTTTCTTTCTTACCTTTCCCTGTGGGTTTGTCTGGCTGTGGCTGTAATGGCCTTTCATTCTTTTATTTTATTTTTTCCTTTAATTTCAATTTTACCTTTTTTTTTAGTTTTAATCATTGCTATACCTTATTCTTTTCTTTCTCGATTTCTCTTCCTCTTTTTTATCTTTATTTTCTTCTTTTTATACATTTTATTTTCTCATATATTCCCCCTCTATTATATTTGTATTCACCAACATATAGTGATATAAATAGTAGATACTTTATATCTTTTGTTCGAATATGGATTTCTATCCATTTGAATTTTAATCATTAGATCAGATTAAAATATTTTATCGTATTAAATTGTGTCGGTTGATTTTAATCAAATGTGTCCACTGAGCGCGTGATTACACCATGTTTTGACTGTATAAAATTCATATCCATTTTGATCATTTAGATTAAGATTTGATCTATGATCGGTGGATAAAAAAAATATTTGTTATGATATGTTGATCTCTTAATTATTAAATAAATATGAATTATTTCAAGAGATTAATTTCCCTGATAGTGTATTTGGTTTGAAAGATGAAAACGAAGAAAGAAGAAAAACATGAAAATTAATGAATAACATTCATTGGTTTCCGTTTTTTCTTCCTTCTCTCTTTCCATCCATAAAATTAAACACACAATAAATGTGCATAGAGGGTATTTTCTATTTTGGTTCGAAAAGAAAATGTAATACTTATCTCCTATGATTCAAGTTTTAGAGGTGATACTATTTTGGGTATCATACATCACTAAAAAGGGATCCATATAATTTCATGTAATACTTATGCAACTCATATGTATTTTGCTCCAAAGATGATACCACTTCGGATATCATACGTTATTAACAAGTGGTCATTTTATTTAATTTGATATACAATAGTAACAATAAATTGATGATACGGTACCTTAAATAATGTGATGTATCATCAATTTTGTTACTTTATATGTCACGTTATGGAACTCCAATGATTAAAAAATATAAGATACATATTATTAATCAATGACACTCTATTTGATACCAATATTGGAGATGCTTTTAATTCTACATGTGATGAGATATTATTATCTTTCACTATTTTTGTCAAATAATCTAGTGACTAGATTCACACGTCTTAAGAGTAGTAAAGTGAAAAATATCAAGTTCAAACTCTTAAGACATTTCTTATCAACAACTACCAACTAAAATGTACTTATTTTATTTTTGTCAAGTAGATTAATAGCTAAAAATTCACACAAATGAATAAATGGGAGATTTCGAATTCGAATTTCAATCATACATATAAAATGCAATATATCTACCAACTAAGATACACTTAAATGATAAATTTCTTCCACTTAAATAAGCTGTTAATCATAAAAAAGTTGATAATCCAAGTCTACCATCTTTCTACAATATAAATTTACGACCATTATTGTCCTCACGACTAAGACGATGATTTGGTTGATATTGGATATCTTAATTCAAATTATATTTTATATTTTTTTAATCGACATAAATCAAGACATTGTCTCAATCATAAGGAGAATCCTAAGCTTCTACCTTAAAATGTGTATTTAATTATGCGGTGACAAAAATTAATGCTAAATGGATTTATTTTATAAAACTATCTTGAGTTGAATGCCAAGTAATCCATGTTTATTTTTATTAATAAATATAGGATAATTACAAATGAATAAAAAATAAATATGCAACAAGTCGCGCCACTAACCCTAAGTAATTTATGAAATATTTTAAATTGAGTTGAATATTTTAATGTAAATGAAATATCTTTCGCGCACATTTATGGAGACTGGTTCTTCAAGTCTTGTAACTTGTAAGATCCAAATCATTAGAAACTCTCTTTAAGACTCTGTTTGTGCGTTGGTATACCGAGAAGGGGAGGAAAGGGTTTTTTTTTTAATTAAAATCACTATTTAAATATATTCTTATACTCCATCCGTTTCTAATTAAAAAACACTTTTTGAAAGAAAAAATTTGTTCCCAAATATAAGTATATTTTAAAGTTCCAAGATATATTTATTTATTTTTCTTTCAAATATAACTATTTAATACTATTACTATGTCTATAAATTGGTAAAAATGTCAAAATTGCTAATCTCGAACGTCACAATTGAGATTCAAATCACGGTCCCTCTACTTTATGTGTGTGTGAGTTTCCAATGATATTTTAGGAAAATGCTAACTAGTGCTCCCGGAGCACTAGTCAAGGAAGCAAATATAGTAAAGTTTTCTTGAAATTTGTGCAGTAAACTTTTAAAAAATTGTAATTGTGTTGTTTTCTATGCAGAATTTTCTCTTTTTGGTATCCTTAACTAGTGCACCGAGAGCACTAGTTAGCATGACCCTTTATTTTATCTATCTACAAACAAAAAACACACTAGTATTACTTTACATTGAAATATGAAAAGTCAATTATAATTACATATTTTCACAAATGACATTTTAGTAAGTATACTCTCTTCGTCTCAAAATATAAACAAAAATTAATCAACAAAAGTTAATATATTTGGACTAAATTTTATGTCAAATACATTCATTTTTATTGATCATTTTATACTTACTACCTCCGTTCCAAAATATAAGAACTCTTTGAATATTGCACGTATGCCAATACATAAATTTTAATTACTAATATCTTTAATTATGTATTAGTAAAAAATATTAATCGAACCAAATCAAACAAGATCTTATATGATGATATTTACATTTATATATTTTTAAAAAAAATAAAATCAACGCAAAATATATAAATAGTATATTTAATCAAAATAGTTCTTGTAAAATAAAATAAAAATAGTATATTTTAAAATGGAGTGGATAATACACGAAAAATGCACATTAAGTACACTATAATTTTTTTAAATATGCATAAAAAATTAATAAATACATATAAAAAAAGACAGTAAAATAATAATTTAACTTTTAAATAATAAATACTTATTCATTAATTTACGTAATTTTATTTTCTTTTACTTTCTTTGGAATTAAACACATACTAACGTGCATGTTAAATTAGCTAGTTTAGTTTAGTCCACGGTACAGCTTGCCTTTATTTTATGGTTATATTGGACACCTATTATTATTAATTTTGGGTGATGGAATTTAGGTGCTGTTTGGAAATGACTAGAAGGCCCTCATAGTTTCTAGTTCTACGCGTAAATGAGGTTGGAAGGTGAAATGAAATGTGAAAATGGGTTGGTTTGGTGACTCAATGTGTATGGTCTCTTTCATGATATCACAATTGTTCCTAACTTTTATTTATTTTATTTATTTTTCTCGATTTTCTTCTCTTTCTGTTCAGCGTTACAGACGGTAAAAGTGATTATGCACGTGGATTCTTTAATTACATTTTCTTGCGTGATATGTGAAGCAATAGATTTTCTTATTTTGGAGAGGTTTCTACGCCAGATTTTCATTATAGCCAATAAATATTTTTACTATTACACCAAATCATTTAATTTACTTTTCTTTTTTGCATTCAAGTAATTTATTTTTCTTTATTCATTATAGATCATTTTGGTAGCTAAGGGAATCACATTGAGTGCCATTCATCATCAAAAGCTCCAAAGTTAATAAATTGTTTTATTTGCAAATCGAATCAACTTTTTATGGAAGACAAATCCTTAAAATAAATAATATTGTAATACAAAGTATTAATTGGTTTAGTAATAATTAACGTTGTACTATTTAATAAGAAGGATCATGATTCAATCTCCGCAACTGCGATTGAGCAAAAATTGAAAACATTTGATGTTATAAATGACCCCCGAATCGGATATAAAGATCGGGGAACATAAAATCAAACCTGGTGTTATACAAAAAACAAACAACCTTACAAGGTAAAGCAGCCATAAATAAATCCTAAAAAAGAACAGTCAACCACGCACCACTTGCACAATTTAATGAATTCGCATGCGGATCCAAAACCAAATTGCAAGCACCTAAGTCGAATTTTTGAAAATGGCAAATGAACTCAACCACCAACACGGTAGGAAATTGATACACCAACTATTTACTGTGATATCAACAACAACAAAATAAAGGCAATTTCTAGTCAAACTATCCAAAATGCATCAGAAGGATTGAAATGTATTCAAGACCATCCCCAACAAACCTTTGGCATGATGGACACATAATTCTAAGCATTGGAGTCTCTAGATCTCAACATATCTGAAAAAAGAATATAAAAACCAAGGCCAGAAACGCAAACCATCAACCAAAATCAACAATACAAACGAAGCTGGAGTGAGAAATAGGAAGTGATGAGGTCAAAAGAATACAAATTTAACGAAATCCATCGTTGGATTCAAAGTTTTATATAATATAGATCATCTATGTTAAATTTTACAAAAATCTAAAATCGTTTGATATGTTATTAAGACAAATTAAGATTAACGGTTTTCAGTACAAATGCATAAACCGTTAATTTTGATTGTTTCGAATAACATATCAAACGATTTTAGATTTTTGTAAAACTTAACATAGATGATCTATATGATATAATCTTTGAATCCAACGGTGGATTTTGTGAAATTTGTATTCGTTAAAGCGTTATTAAGCGGTGTAACATTACTCAAGTGTTACACCGGTGTAATTTGATCCCTCCCCTATATATATATATATATATATAGGGTCAGGATCAAATGACACAAATTAGTTTGACACCAAATGTTACACCACTCAATAACGCTTTAACGAATTCAAATTTTTCAAAATTCACCGTTGGATGGGAAGATTATATCATATAGATCATCTATGTTAAGTTTTATAAAAATCTAAAAGCATTTGATATGTTATTGAGACTCGTCAAGATTAACGGTATTCAATAAAAACGCATAAACCGTTAATCTTGACGAGTCTCAATAACATATTAAACAGTTTTGGATTTTTATAAAATTTAACACGAATGATCTATATGATATAATCTTTCAATCCAACGGTGAATTTTATAAAATTCGAATTCGTTAAAGCATTATTGAACGGTGTAACATTTGGTGTCAAACTAATTGATGTCATTTGATCATGACCCATATATATATATATTTAACTGTGCATGCCAACGACTTTTCAATTCTTCATAAAATATTGGATCTATTTTTATTATGATGGGCGTGAAAAAAGTTTTGAGACCGCATAAATTTTGAGACCCTGGACTATGGACCAGCTTGCCCTACCTCAAGACCAACCTTGGGTAAAAGGATCACTTATATCTTGTAGTCTGATTTGTCCTCTGTAACTCCCATCTAGACAAACAAAGCATGGAGAAAGAGATATTAAGAGAGTGAGGTGACATAAAAGAAAATATAACCAACAAAGACAACCTTCACATAAAAAAAGAAAGAAGTAAAAATTGAAGTGCAAAACATTTTTAAAGTGGTTCTTATCATTTTAGAAATAGATCTCATTTAAATTTGTGAGATGAACATATATTTAATTCAATAAAAGAATGAATGTTAATAAAATAGTATTAAAGTGAATATTGCTAGCACGTCAATACAACTAAGAGTCCGACGGTCAATCTTGAGTTCGGGCTTGGATCAGGGCATTCAAGCCCTCAACTAATGGTCTCCACAAAATAGGAGCCACAATTCTTTTTAATTAATTTTTTTTATTGTTATTTTGATCATGGTTTAGTTATAGGTCTGGTCCAAACAATAACATCGAAAAAAATTTGAAAATATAGACAGTGTCCAATCAAGTATAAAATAATAGGTTAATTTTGATTCATATAAGAAAAATAAAAGATTCAAAGAAATCTAAGATACCTCACTCTCTCACACACACACTTTCCTTCCACCTTCATTGTCAACGACGAACCTTCTCGCTCCTAACTATTGCATCGACGACCTCAAATTTTCATCTCGCGCATCTAACACAATTACCTTCTCCTCTTTGTGACATAAAAGGGAGAAAAGTATATCTGAAAAATGAAAAACAAAACTCAAGATTATTTACAATAATTTAAATAGAGGATGCTTTTTTTAAAAAAAAATTATATATATTTTTTTTGTTAAATAGTGTGATGACTCAAATTTTACTCTTAAAGTGAATAAGTAAAAATTCTAAGATTGAACCCCAAATCCTACATATAGTAATGTTCCTATCAATTAAACTAAATTAACGAAAACAATTTTACACTTTTTTGTTAATACTACAGATAGGTATGACTGACCTTGAAAAGATATTTTAATCTAACTCTACAATTTACAAATAAAATACTTCAAATTCGTAATTTGTAAAATTTATATTTTTTTGGTGTAAATAGTTTGATGACAAAACTCATACTAAAATAGACCCTTTCAAGCATGATTTACATATGAAAGAATAAATTGTAATATTTATCATTCAAACGTAATTCTTGATGTTTTATAACTTCAATCCTATTAGACTTGGTTAGGTAGTTAGGAGGTGGTTACATAACTACCTTGAGTTAGTTAGTTATGGTTATTTGTGTTACAAGTAATCGATGTGTTAGGAGTTTTCCTTATAAATAAGCGTGTACCACATGCATTGTACACAACTCATTCTCTATTTTTCTTATCAATAAATCTTAACACTTTCCTCCTAGTTTTCTCTCTAGTTCTTACTTGTTATCTTCTTCCTCTTATCTTGGATTACCCTAACAAATTGGTATCCAAAGCCCTTTGGTTCTTAGTGTAGAAAGCACAAAGATTCAGTCTTGTTTGGTGTTTACATTTTCCTTCATTCAGAAACAATGTCAGGGAATGGTTTACCAAACAATCTTCCAATTCTTGAGGGCAAGAATTGGGAAAGATGGAGCAAACAGATGAAGTCTCTCTTTGGTTTTCAAGATACATGGGAAGTGGTGGTTAATGGTGTGCAAGACTTGGTGGGGAATGCCACTGAAGCTCAGAGATCAGCACACAAAGACTTAAAGAAGAAGGATTGCAAGGCAATGTATGCAATTCAAGCTGCAGTAGATTCTGCAAATTTTGACAAGATATCTAGTGCTGAATCCTCTAAGGCAGCCTGGGATATTTTGGTGAAATATTATGAAGGAGGAGAAAAGGTGAAGGGAGTGAAGTTGCAGTCTCTGAGAAGGCAATATGAGCTTCTGCAGATGGATAAGAGTGAATCCATTGGAGCCTATGTGTCGAAGGTTCAAGGCATTGTCCATACAATGAAGAGCTGTGGTGAGGTGATGACAGATAGGATGATTGTAGAGAAGGTAATGAGAACTCTAACTCCAAATTTTGATCATGTCATTGTTGCCATCCAAGAAACTGGGAATGTAGCTACATTACAGTTGGAGGATCTTGTCGGATCTTTAGAAGCACATGAGTTGATGATAAATGAAAGGAAAGGGGTTCAAGAATCTGTGCAAGCCTTACAAGTTCAGGCTTACAAGAAAGCTAACAGTCACAAAGAGAAAAATCAAGATAAGGGAAAGAATGGCTCTCAGAAAAAATTTGATGGAAAATCTGAATCCTTCAAGAAAGGAGGAGGAACATCAAATTCAAAGAAAGGGAAAGGCAAGGACAAGAGTCACATTCAGTGCTATAACTGTGAGAAATGGGGACACTATGCTTCAGATTGTTGGTTCAAGAAAGGCAAAGAAAAGGGCCAAGACTCTGATGATGAAGCAAAACTTGTGCAAGAAAAGGTTGAAAACAAAGCTGTGACTTTCATGGCTGCATTATCAGAGGTAGAATCACAAGATAAAGTTGATGCTGAGACTTGGTTCTTAGACACGGGGTGTTCCAATCACATGACTGGTCACAAAAACTGGTTAGTGAAGTTTGATTCTGGAAAGAAAAGTAAAGTGAAGCTGGCCAATAGCAGTTCATTGCAGTCAGAAGGCATTGGTAACATGGTTATCAAGAGAAGCAATGGAAGCTCTGCAGTAATTGAAGATGTGATGTTTGTACCAGGTATGGATTGTAATCTTCTGAGTGTTGGACAGTTAGCAGAAAAAGGTTTTTCAGTTATCATTAAGAATGAGAAATTTGAACTTTATGATCCTGCAAATAACCTAATTCTGAGGACTCCTTTGGCCAAGAATAGAACCTTCAGAACTTTGATTCACACAAACACTGTTCAGTGTATGAAGGTAGTAACAGATGAGAAGTTGAATTGGCTATGGCACCTGAGATTTGGACATTTGAATTTCAAATATCTGAATCAGCTAGGGAGCAAAGGAATGGTACTTGGCCTACCTAAGATTGAAGCTTCAGAAAGAGTATGTGAAGGTTGCTTAGTTGGTAAACAACCTAGAAATGCTTTCAGCAAGAGTTTGCCTATGAGATCATCAAGTGTACTAGGTGTTGTGCATTCTGATGTGTGTGGTCCCTTTGATGTGAATTCACTTGGTGGTAATAGATATTTTGTTACCTTTGTTGATGAGTATAGCAGGAAGATGTGGATATACTTGATTCAAACCAAGGATGCAATATTTGATGTCTTCAGAAACTTTAAGGCATTAGTTGAAAATCAAAGTGGAAAGAAGATCATAGCTCTCAGAACAGATGGTGGAGGTGAGTATACTTCCAAGAAGTTTGAGTCATTTTGTGTTGAACAAGGTATAGAACATGAAGTCATAGCTCCCTATACACCTCAACACAATGGCTTAGCTGAAAGAAGGAACATGACTATTCTTGATATGGCAAGGTGTATGGTGAAGCATAGGAACCTGCCTAAAGCTTTCTGGGGTGAAGCAGTTCACACTGCTGTGTATGTGTTGAACATGTGTCCAACCAAGAAGCTGAAAGACAAAGTACCTGAGGAAGTGTGGAGTGGTAGAAAACCTAGTGTAAGTCACTTTAGAATTTTTGGTGCTTTATGTCACAAGCATGTGCCTGAAGCAAAAAGGAAGAAGCTTGATGACAGAAGTGAAGCCATGATCTTGGTAGGATACCATGTCACAGGTGCTTACAAGCTGTATGATCCTGTCACAAAGAAAATGATCTACAGTAGAGATGTTGTAATTGATGAAGAGAAATCCTGGGATTGGATTGCTGGTTGTAGTTCAAGCAGAGCTCAATTGAATCCAATCATGAATGAAGAAGATAGTGATTCTAGTGATGAGAATGAAGCACCTGCAGCTGTGACTAGAGACAGGCCTGCCAGAACAAGGAACATTCCTGCTAGATTGCAGGATTGTGAAATTATTAATGATAATGAGGTAAATGCAGATGGTGACTTAGTTCATATTGCATTGATGGCTGGTTCTGAGCCTATCAATTACACAGAAGCCTTGAAACACAAGAAATGGAAGAAAGCTATGGAGGAGGAGTTGGCTTCAATTGAGAGAAATCAAACTTGGGAGTTAGTTAAACTTCCATCAGATAAGAAGGCAATTGAAGTAAAATGGGTGTTCAAGCTGAAGCTAAATCCTGACAATTCTATAGCAAAATATAAGGCAAGGCTGGTGGCAAAAGGTTTTCTGCAGAAGGAAGGAATAGATTACTCAGAAATCTACTCACCTGTGGCAAGAATTGAGACTGTGAGACTTGTCATAGCTGTAGCTAATGCAAGGAAATGGCCTATGTTCCACATGGATGTTAAGTCAGCCTTTCTTAATGGTCCATTAGAAGAACTTGTCTTTGTAACTCAGCCACCTGGATTCATGATTGAAGGGAAGAAAGACATGGTCTACAGATTGAACAAAGCTCTATATGGTTTGAAACAAGCTCCAAGAGCTTGGAATAAAAGGATAGATGGATTTCTTGTGAAACAAGGTTTCAGGAAATGCAAGTCAGAATATGGAGTATATGTGCAGGAAGCAGCTTCAAGCATCATTCTGATATGTTTGTATGTTGATGATCTGCTAGTAACTGGAAGTGTCACAGCTGAGATAGAGAAATTCAAAGAAGTAATGAAAACTGAATTTGAGATGACAGATTTGGGAGAAGTATCTTACTTCTTATGATTTGAACTTCTGAAGAATGGTAAAGGTCTATTGTTGCATCAGAGGAGATATGCAGGAGAAATTCTGAAGAGGTTCAACATGACTGAGTGTACATATGCTGCAACTCCTATGGAGGTGAACTTGAAGTTAGAGAAGAATGAGACAGAAGAGACTGTGGATCCTACAATTTTCAAGCAAATTGTTGGATCATTGAGATATCTTTGCAACAGCAGGCCAGATATATGCTTTGCAGTTGGGCTTGTAAGTAGATTCATGGATAAGCCCAGAAGGTCACACATGAATGCAGCTAGAAGAATACTTAGGTATATAACAGGCACAATGGAGTTTGGAATTCTTTTTCCAAAGTCAGTTCTGAATGAGAAATTTGAGATTGTGTGCTACTCTGATGCTGATTGGTGTGGTGACAAAGTAGATAGAAGGAGTACTACTGGGTATTTCTTCAGATTTATGGAGGCTCCTGTTGCTTGGTGTTCTAAGAAACAACCAGTTGTTGCATTGTCTTCGTGTGAAGATGAGTACATAGCAGGTGCATATGCAGCATGCCAAGCTTTGTGGATTGTGACTGTGTTGAAGGAGCTAGGAATTGAAG
Source organism: Trifolium fragiferum (assembly GCA_954870985.1). Lineage (NCBI taxonomy): Eukaryota > Viridiplantae > Streptophyta > Magnoliopsida > Fabales > Fabaceae > Trifolium > Trifolium fragiferum. The sequence goes on from OX940794.1 coordinate 10,748,152, forward strand.
CAGAGAAACCTGTGGTTCTGCAGATTGATAACAAGTCTGCTATAAACTTAGCCAAGAATCCAGTTTTGCATGGTAGAAGCAAACACATAGAGGCGAGGTTTCATTTCTTGAGGGAGCAGGTGAATCAAGGTAGCTTAGATGTCAGGCATTGTGCAACAGATACTCAGGTTGCAGATGCTCTAACTAAGAGTTTGAAAACAGACAGGTTTTTGAAGCTCAGAAGTGAACTTGGTGTGTATCAGGCGCGCGCGCCCAGCATGGCAAGTTCTGAAGCAGTTCTGAAGGATTTCTGAAGGACAGACAAGTTCTGAAGCAGTTCTGAAGGACAGACAAGTTTGCAGTTCTGAAGGATTTCTGAAGGACAGACAAGGATTTCTGAAGGACAGACAAGTTTGCAGTTCTGAAGGAGTTCTGAAGGACAGACAAGGATTTCTGAAGGACAGACAAGTTAGCAGTTCTGAAGGATTTCTGAAGGACAGACAAGGTTGCAGTTCTGAAGGATTTCTGAAGGACAGACAAGTTTGCTTAGGCTTGAAGTTAAGGGAGCATGATGTTTTATAACTTCAATCCTATTAGACTTGGTTAGGTAGTTAGGAGGTGGTTACATAACTACCTTGAGTTAGTTAGTTATGGTTACTTGTGTTACAAGTAATAGATGTGTTAGGAGTTTTCCTTATAAATAAGCGTGTACCACATGCATTGTACACAACTCATTCTCTATTTTTCTTATCAATAAATCTTAACACTTTCCTCCTAGTTTTCTCTCTAGTTCTTACTTGTTATCTTCTTCCTCTTATCTTGGATTACCCTAACAATTCTCTCTCTATAAATAGTAGAACTTTATACTTTACTCTCAATGAACTAACATCTGAATTGTTATGAAAAACTATTTAAAATTATTTTAATCTAAATTTTAAATTGGTTTAAGTAACTTTTTATTTTCTACAAAATTACAAGCTTTTAAGTTTAATTCATCAAAAATATTATGTATACAGTCCCTATTTATATTTTATAGTAACTATTTTGAGGAACTAAAAACATTTACTTTCGAAAATAATTTTCAAAATAAAAATTATTCTTACGGAATAAAATTAAGTCGAGATAATTTTAAGTGTTTACAATTTTGAAATGATTTAGTTTTGAGAATTTAAAATGATTTTGTATCTTGTTTGTACAGCGTGCACGACAGCTTCGCTTTTCATTTCAATTTGTCTGTTGGTTAGTGGTTACCGCCATTGCGCGGGAAATTGATTCCCGCGAGTTTCGTGACTCTACATTTAATGCAAATTTTGCAACTTTCATATTTCTTTTTTTTTTTTTATTTAATTTCTGTTTGTGATAGAGCAATTTTTTCCCTCTTACCAGTTTACTATTCCATCCACATACATGCCGCCGTTACTTTCTACGTACAAGAAATTAATGAATCCAAAAAATAATTATTAGCTCTCAAAAAACTAGTATGAGCATTGTTTTTGAAATAGATACTGCTAGAACTCTAGAAGTATTTGGAAGCAACTAGTGTTTGTAATAACACCGTCGCGAAACAAATTTGGGAAGAAAATAAAATGACTGTATATAAGCGAAACACCAATAACAATATCAAACATATACTACCTAATAGAACTCAATTTCTAAGCGCATTACTAAAAGGTCACTCTTCAGTTTTCAGACCACTATAGAAGACATTAATTTGATAAATAAAGATGTCACTATACGCTAATTTTCGATCTCGAATCAAAAGTGATCGTCCCATAAGAATCTCAAAAATAACTCCTTGAGTCAAAAGTTTATGAAGCGATGGTAGAATGAGAATCAAGACAGATTAGTCTTGGCTCGCAGACGACCTTCAAACAGTCAACACCGACGCGGTAAATGTCAACCAGATAAAAAGAAACTTGCAAATCTCAACATATTTGAAAATAGTCAAAGAATCAAGTATCGTAGAAAACCAATCACACACTGCATCAACCAGATATTGACGACACCAAATCTAAACACCGCCACCTTAACATCTTAGCACCTCACCACCACAACAACACCTCAATCACCTCCAACCACGAATAACATATGTTACCAGGACACCAAAACACCAACCACCAGTTTCAACAAAAGCCTCACACCAAGTTGTCGCAGCACGCCATCACAAAGCAGAGAATCAGTCCCCACACCCATTCATTCATTTATTCATAAAACAAATACCAACACAAAAACCACATCTGCCAGAACAACACCACCACCAAAAGCCAAACAACCACCACAAAAAATGTAGCATGCAACAAATGTTGTCGAAAACGACCACCCTAGTTGTGACCAACAACTACCCCAATGAGAGCGGACCCAAACATCAGAAGACACCTAGATCCGCCACTGCCAACAGTCAGACAACAACTCTAAAACGTCGGCGACCTCTAACACCTTGCGCAACAACCGGAACAAGCGAAAATGAAAGCGAAAGAGCACAACAATGCCAATGAAACTACGGTAGAATGAAACTCTAAAAGTTGTTTACGGCGGAGGAACGTCAATGACAACTGGTGGTGACGCGATACGTTGAGGTACGATCACACCACCAAACAACGGTGGCTACATCTTGACGGGTTGGATGAGGAAGGAGGAGTCGGCGCATCTAAAGTAGAGAGGAGGCAGAGTTTCTCTCTCTAACATATTGCAGAGTACGGTTTTTTTCACTTATTTATTATTAAGGTAAAATTTTTAACCACTATTAATAAAATCATAAGATATGATAAGTTAATAACATTAACATGTATTTTTAACATACATATTAAAGTTTTCAAAAAATTGTGTTGAACAAACTAATTCTCAAATATTTAAGATTAAATGCATAATAATTTTATATTTGATTTCTTAACAATAGTAAATACTTGCATAAAAAAATAGTGAATACTAGATTTAACCACCTCCAAAATTAGAGTGTTTAAAAATGATCTAGACTAAAGTATAATTAGTCTATTTGGTATTTAAGCCAATAGGCTATATATATATATATATATATATATATATATATATATATATATATATATATATATATATATATATATTTTTTTTTTTTTTTTTTTTTTTTTATTTTTTTGAATCGGCTAAATCTTACTAAAAAACAACTCCTTCACAAGAAGTGTAAGGAATTGTTGTGCAACATACAACGAAAAGTAACGTGATATAACACAATTACCAAGTAACTGTACACCTAATCAACACCCCAATCCACCTGTACACCAATAATGATTCACTAAACCCACCGGAGAAAACCCCTACCCGACCCTAGGAGACACCACTAGACACTAACTTTCGAACTCGAATTAAAATTACTCGGCCCATCAGGATCTAGAAAGCAGCCCCAAAGGTCGAAGGTTGAGGGACACCGGTAGTCAGAGAACCGACAGTCAACACCTGATGCAGTAGAGTTCGACCAGATACCAGAGACCTGCAAATCTCAACAGATTTGAACACCCCTCAGCGACTCAAAGAGTCCTGCAAATCTCACCAGATTTGAAAATGGTCAGCGACTCTCGAATCAGGGAGAATCCATTCACACTCGGCATTAACCATCCAACACCTCTCCCACACCAATACGTCCTTGAGGTACGATAAAACAACAACATCCGTCAACACGGAGTGTCTACATACCTCGCCCTTTCGAGCGTGTCAGGATAAATACCAAGGCCAAGAAAAACCTCAGCCAAACACCACCTCAGCCAACCACCACCACTGCCAAACACCTCCAAACAATCCCCACCGTAACCAACAGCACCAAAAACACCAGAACACCAGACCACCACCAAAGAGGGAAGGGCGATAATACGGAGTTGTAGAACCGGCGAGGTTCAAAGCATCAAATCACGAACGAAACAAATCCACTCCAACACCAACACAGCAACCTCGCCGTCCAACACCAATAGGCTATATAAATCCATCTAAATGCGAGACTGTTTCTAGTGATTGAGTTATAATTTCTATTCTTGGGTTATGAATTAGGATTTCAATGGATTTTAAAAGACTTTTTTAGAATAAAAAAATCCTGTAGTATTGAATCAAAACTTTTATAAAGTCTAAAACATTTTGTGGTATTCAATTAAAACAATTAAATTATTTTTTTTCAATACAATAAAATCTATTGATATTCAATTGAGATTTTTTATGACTTATAAAATGTTTCATGGTATTCAAAATTATATAGATTTCAATGAATTCTTCCTTAAACAAGATTTTTTGAGACTTTTTAGTTAGTTAAAAATACACACACCAACAATCTTATTGAAACCCTCAAAACTTTTTCAACTTACAAAAACTTTTTTTTGCCGTCGCTTTTCCTTGCACAGAAACTTGTTATTGTTCGCAGTATATCACGATAGAATTGAATTCATATACTATTGTTTTCTTCTGATCCTTCCAAGTGCTATTATGCTACAGTTTTCATAGATGTTCAAGAATCACATGTTCATATATATATACTTCACGTATGATTAGTTCTCTTCGTGCTTCAAACCTTCACGTATGATTCTTTAACAATTATTTTAATACAAATTTCCAAGAATCACGTGTTCATAGTTTTTTTTGTTCTTCTTCAACCATTATTTTTTTGTACGGTGTTCATAGTTAACAATTCTTTGTGTTCAAAGTTTTTTTTATTTTATTTTATTTTATTTATTTATTTATTTTTATTTATTTATTTTTATGAAAATCTGAAAATGTATTTATTTTATCATTATTATTTTAAAACAATAATGATTTATCGAAAGGTTGAAAGTTAATGGAGGGCTCCTCTCAAAATTTCATGTTCAGATGAGTCCTCTCGCTAGAGAATAGTGGAATTGGTATCCCTTTGATGAATAGATTTATGGACCGGATACTGAGTTTTCAAAAAAAAAAAATTGACAATTTAAAATCTTAAAAATCCATAAAGTACTTTGAAATTTTGAAAATCTATGCTTTGAATCCATCAAAATTTCATGCTAAAAATCTTGATTGTAAAAAGACTTTTAAAAATGTCTTTCAAAATCTCATAAAGTTTATATAATCACACAAAATCTTTTAAAATCTTCAAGATTTGTTTTTCTAAAATAGTCTCTCAAAATCTCAATCCAATACACCTCATAAAGTATTAAAATTAATTTGACACTAATCTTAAGCATTCATTTTATTTAATCAAAGGTTTAAATCAATAAATATATAATTAGAGGAGGGATCAAATGACACCAATGTGTCAAAATTAATTTGACACCAAATCACAACCCTTCATTTTATTTAATCCAATGGTTTGAAATAATCATAAATATAATTAACACTATCAAATATTATGTTATCTCTTTTCAAATCTTTTCTTTAATAACAGATATTGTAATTATTGCATATAATTAATGATGGTTCTCTCTCTACTCTAAACACTAAAACTCTTCCCTACTTTTTCTATTACACATAACCCTGATTCTAGCTTGCATTTTGGGTCTATACTCTTTCACATGTTTAGTCTAAATCTGAGTTGTAGTTCTGCTACTAACCCTTATTATACACATCCTTTATTGGTCTAATTATTATTACTATTTACCATTGCCATTGATTGCTTTTAGGAAATACTTGACAAGAATACGTAAAAATCAATAGAAAGTACAATATCAATGGCAGAAGAAAATAATGATAATAATGTAGAGGTATTTTGAATTAATCTTCAATTACATTTGGTTTATGTCTATTAAATTTTTGAAGGCGTACACACTAGGCCAAAAGATGGAGATACAACCAAAGGAAACAGTGGCGCACAAAGCAGCCAACAAAGCTAAAACCTGGACAATAGCATAACAAGTAAAGAAAAATACTCCCAACAGTCAAGAAAACAATCGAACACCCAGGACAGAAAGGAAAAAATACGCCCAAGAAAAGATTTGGTATGATATGGTAATAAATATAAAATATTTGTTTTGTTTTTCTAAAATAGGAAATAAAAGAGTAGATACACAAAATAATTCTTTACCTTTGATTGAATTATAATAGATGGTTAGGATTTGGTGTCATATCAAATTTGACACCTTAGTGTCAATTGATTCTGCCTCATATAATTAATATACCACTTATATTTCATAATTCTTGGCCAATATAAAAATTGTGGAAACTGGGCTTATGAACTCATGATTACTAAATAAAAAAATAAAAAAAATAAAGAAAATAATATGGACTATAGATCATCGAATCATAAATATAAAATAATATTTAAATCTAAAAAAAATTAAGAAAAGTTGATTGACGGTTGTGTTTTAAAAATTAAGAAAAAAATTTGAGAGAATCAATTCTAAAAAATTCATAAATTAAAAATCATGATAATTTATTTCCTTGTTTGCTTCCCCCTATTTATTATTTTGTCTGTCATAGTCATATATACTCATACCACAGCCGACCATCATCATCCGCATGACTTTTATTTTAATCCTTAGAACTTAGAAGGAGATCATAATTCATAAGTCTAAATTTAATTCCTCTTATCATCGTCATAACAAAGCTTATGCTATTTTTTTAGTTTTTATTTTGTTAAAACTAAACTGTATTTTTTTTTGGCTTTCACCAGTTCGGGAGTTAGTTCTGATATCAAATTGTTTTAATCCTTTTTATCGCAGCTGTAAGGATAGAACCGTGATTCTCTATGAAGTTCAACGTCAATCACCACTGAACCCGATCAATGATTTACTAGCATCTTAACTATAATGACATATCAACAAAGAAATAACCAAAACATTATCCGCAATATTAATAATAATAATAATAAAAAACAAGGAGATGTGAATTAAAACAAAACTCATCATAGAAAACTAGCTAGCAAAAATGAAAACAACGAAGACCATGCGATCATGGAAGAAGTCCTCTTCAGTCTTCAATTCAGTTTGACATAGAATGATAGATAGAATTCCACCAAAACAAAAATAATCACATGATATTTTGTATTAGCTAGCACAAGTTTCCTTCATATATATATGAGACATTCCAAAACGAAGGCTATATATTACTAAATGCCTGCAAAATTTAATTAAAAGGAATAACACTCGAACTAAAAATAGCTTTAGCCTCTTTGATGAGCGATTTCAAGAGAAATCATATATTGTTGCGAAAAGTTAAGCATTGCATGGGCAAAGGCACTCCTACATTACCAACACAACCACCTACAAATGCATATATTTAATGAGCTAGTTGTTGAGAGAATAAGTTAATTTGTGTTTTTAGTTTTGTTAGTTAGTGGCTGCTGGAGCTAGTTAACATGTTAGGAAAATTTTTTTTCCTACCCCAACAATCTTTTTAATACCCCAACATTTGAAATTGAAATGACTAAAATGCCCTCATATATAAATTAAAAGAGTGAAAAATTTATCACTTTTACCATTTGCAAACAAAGTGTACCGAGAGAGCAGAGAAAGTGAGTTTACCGGCACACTTGTGTAAAAGTATACCGGTATGTAAACTTGCATACCGGTACAGTTGGTTTGAGTGTACCGGTATGTATATTCATACCGGTACACTTTTGTGCAACTGTACCGGTATGCGTATTCATACCGGTACACTTTTGTGCAACTGTACCGGTATGCATATTCATACCGGTACACTTTCAATGACTGTACCGGTATGTATGTTCATACCGGTCCAGTTGAAGATTTATTTTTTTTTTTCTAAAAATTAATTTTTTTTTTCAGTGGTGCGCACCAGAGGACGAGACGGTAGAATTCGACGTATGGGAGGGACTAGTCGTGGCGATCATCGTGAGCGCCAGGCAGAGGATCAGCCTGTGCCGGAGCAGCCTGCGGCTGTGGGCTGGCCTGGAGGTCCCATTGATACCAGACTTCTGACACGATACGAGCAGCATGTATCTCGTCATGTATGGTTTGATCAGGTAACTAATTGTTTATTTTGTTATTATTTGTTAAGTTATATTGATGAAGTTATATCAACAGTAGTGTTAAAATATTATTGATAATGTTTTTTTTTTAAATATATGCAGGATCGTCCACTTTTGAGGATAGCATCTTTAGGAGCAAAGTTAGCTAGTTGGGTTTCTGATCAACGTCCACCAGTTATTAAAAATTGGTTGGAATTGTCTGGATTGAGCTGGCTTGAGCATACGAGTTTGACAAAGGTTGATCCAAACCTTTTAGCAGCATTTATTGAGAGGTGGCATCCGGAGACATCGTCATTTCACATGCCATTTGGTGAAATGACGATTACACTCGACGATGTGTCATGTCTGTTGCATCTGCCTGTTAGGGGTAATTTTTACACTCCGATATCAGTTAGCATGGAAGAAGCTGCATCACTTGCAGCAGAGTTGTTGGGGGTCAGTATTGAGAGCGCATTGGTAGAAACTTCAGAGCAGAGGGGTGGATATTTTTCTCAGCAGTGGCTATATGAGTGTTATAAGAATAATTGCCAACACGGGAGATTTGTTTTTGCTGGTAGGGCGTGGATGCTGTTGTTGGTTGGATGTACTATTTTCACGGATAAAAGCTACACGCGCGTGGACGCAAAATGGCTGCCTATGTTTAGAGATTTATCTGCATGCCATACATATTCTTGGGCCAGTGCTGCGTTAGTTTGTTTATATGATAACTTGAATGATGCCTCCATGTTCTCCACAAAGGCTTTTGCAGGGTACGCGACACTTCTACAGGTAACATTTCTTTTTCGGTACTGTAGATGTTATTTAATTTTGGACATTTTTGTATGCATATTGCATGTTTAGAATGTAATTTAGTATGCGATTTTTTTTTTAGTATTTAATATTTTTTTTCGTTGCATAGACATATTTTTTATTTTTGTTGTAACAGTGTTGGATTCACGAGTATTTCCCTGGCCTTGGTCGGCGGGGGGATGCGGATTCCGGGTTTTCTTGTAATGCACCCGGTTTCCCTCGAGCTATGCGATGGAGATATAAGCAGGGGAAACTGAAGGTTCATGAGTATCGACCGATCATGGATGCACTGACCCCGTCTGATGTGATTTGGCGTCCGTTTGAAGATCACAGGGGTATTAGACCTTATGACCCGATTTGTATGTATAGTGGTTATCTGCGTGGTTGTGCGGTAGTTCCTCATTTGCCTGAGAGGTGTGTTAGGCAGTATGGATTCTTACAGTATATACCACCACCACCACCTTCAGCTCCTGCCACTGCTGTCATTGATAGCGATTGGATCGGTTATAATATTTCTGTTGATCAGATCCTTCAGGCGACACGTGCAGCGACATATCCTGCTGAGGCTACAGATGATTATCTGCCGTGGTACTATACGGTGTCACATCCTATATTATGTCGCCCTGTTGATGGACCACATGGAGTACAGCCAGTTCCCCAGTATGTGCCAGTACAGCAGCCAGCACAGCAAGATGATCCGATACCAGAGGATGCACCACGAGGCGAGCATTATTGGAGACATGAAGCTGCTACCGCGCTTGAGAGATATATCACTAAGATTGACGCTCAGAGAGAGGATGACGCCTTTTATGATCTTTTTATGGCATTGGATATTTGCCAAGGTGTAGAGGTTGATCCTGATCATTATGTGCCTTGATGCATTTGCTTCTGTACTTTTTTTTTTTAGCATTATTGGATATTTGCTTGTGATCTTATCTATGTACTTTTGTGAAATTTTTGTTACAGTTATTTCTTGCACTTGTTTATTTACGTAAATTATTTTCATGTCCTAAAATAATCACACGATTCAAACCAAAAAAGCAAATAACCACATTACGCTATGTGTAATAATCTTTAATATAAGTTTACTAAAACGATTGATGATGTGTATATAAATGATGTCATCTATCATAAAATTAAACAACTAAAAGTATCAAATTTAGATTCAAAATTAAACAACTACGATTCGAAATCAAACATCCACAACATCACGAGGATGATTAACCGGAGGATTTAAAAGTTGCCAAAATTGTAGTCGTCCAGTTAATCTTTTGATCCAAGATTCTGCCTCAGGTGAACAATATTTTTTCCAATCAGGGTTCACATCGGGCAACGGAAATCCGGGATTCATATTTACCTATAAGAAAAACAAAATAAGTTCAGGTTCGTAGAAAATAAAAACATAATAATTATTTTGAAAATTGATATGTTTAAGTTTAAATTCATATTTACCTGAACCCAATGATTTCCATCGACATAACCGATACAGAAAAACCTTGCTGAAGGGGAATATGATCTCATCATAGGAAAGAAAGTCGTGCTAGGTTTACCCAAAGTGACCAAAATGACATTATACCTATTTGCAACCAAGTAACCCATGGCAGGTATGGTGAACCATCTATCTTTTGACTGAGCGCCTAATCCTGATATCTGCAACGATTCTTTCACGAGTTGTATACGTTCGCCGAATAACTTTTCGTACAAACTGATATTACTTTTCAATTCATTGTCTAACTCTCGACGGACCATGGGCCAACCATCCTCTGTGTAACCAAGTAAAGATGCAATAGCTCTAAAACCACAATTTCCATCTGCAATGACTTCAATAATGTGAGCAACATGTGGATGTATATGCTTTGGAAATTGTGACAAATACTTTTGAAATATTTTTTTTTTAGATGTCTGAGATAGTTGCTTCTGAGATGACCGAGATAGTTGCTTCTGAGATGACTGAGGTGGTTGCTTCTGAGATGATTGAGATGGTTGCTTCTGAGATGACTGAGATAGTTGCTTCTGAGATGACTGAGGTGGTTGCTTCTGAGATGGTTGCTTCTGAGATGATTGAGATGGTTGCTTCTGAGATGACTGAGATAGTTGCTTCTGAGATGATTGAGATGGTTGCTTCTGAGATGAATGTGATGGTTGTATACACAACCTCTTCGATGCACCTTGTGATTCACGCTCTTCTCTTTCAACATGCTCAAAGAATGACGGATCACGATACACATCATAACCCACCGGTGCTTTGCCTTTATCTTTGTTCTTCACTCCACCTCTAGTTTTAATTTTTTCAGGCGGTGGAATCAAGGAACTTGTATTTGGATAAGCAAGTTCAAACATTTTACTATTTAACGCTCTTTTACCAACAGTATCAAGTGATCGAAATCGACTCCATATTGCATCTATTGCACGACTCATGTCTAACTCATATATATCATCTGTGTCATCCTCTAATGGTTCCTCCATAGTTAATTTCTTCCAATGACCATGAACTGCCTCTAATGGTATCGATTCAGCGCTCTTTATATACCCACCCAATTCACATGCACAAGGCAACTGACATGTTGACCTAAGTATACAACCACAAATGTCCTTGTCGGTTCCAACAATGCCAACTCTCTGAAACTCCTCAGAAATTAGATTCATAGCGGCTCTTGACACAAAGCTTCTTAAATTCTTAAAAAACGGACTGCTATGTAGAGGCTCCGTATAATAAAAACTTTTTTGAAATGATGCCTTCACTTTGCCAACTTGAAGAATTATATTGTCATTCATGGATGTCAAACACTTGAATAAGTCACCTTTGCTATTTCCCAACATCTGCTTCAATTTCCAATGCGATGACTCGACTCTAAATATTAAATTCCACACAAAAGTCAATTAAATGAAGAAAAAAAATAGAAAAAAAATTCAATTTTGAAATTGACATAATCATACCTATTAGTTGTTGTGTTTCCTAAATGCATCACTTTATTAGTCCATGCTGCAACAAATTTTTCCTTGTGAGGGGTCAACCAGGTCTTACTAACATAGTCAAAAAACGTACTTGAGTTAACACATGCTTGCTCAAGCGCATTCAACTGTTGATGATACTCCGCCTCATTTGTACTACGTACAACATTTTGCCATAAATTTTTCACCAACTCTCGCATATCCTTAATTACATGTACGCCGCATCTTCCAGTCACATTTTTGTTTATGTGCCACGTACAAAGCAAATTTACAGTACGTGGAAATACAATTTCAATTGCTTTCATCAAAGCAAGCTCCCTATCGGTCAAAATTACTTGAGGAACATTATTTTGCTTAATAAACAACTGTTTTAACTTCTCTAATGCCCAACAATAATTGTCCGTCTTCTCAGCTTCCAAGTAAGCAAATCCAACATTGAATGTCAATTTGGTTGAAGTTATACCAATAATTTCAAGCAATGGTTGTCTGTATTTATTTGTTTTGTATGTGCAATCCATTTCCAAAACAATTGGAAACAAATTTAACAACTTGATTGAATCTGGATGTGCCCAAAAAATATCACTCAAAATATCAGACCCATCATCTTTTCTTCTATTCCACGTGACATATTTTTTATCATCTAAACATTGCAGCACGTGTTGCATCTCTGATATAGAACCTCTTTCTTGTTTTTGCAGCATGTGTCTTTTTCGATATATTTGGTTGGCATCAACAAGAGAATCTGGATTAATTCTTTTTAAGTCTAAAACGATGTTCCTTGGTGCTACATTACACTTTGACAGATCTTCAACACGTTTATTTTCTTCCACGGTTAAACGCGCCTTACGAGGATGACCTGCATATTTTTTTATTTATTTTTGAATTGCAAAGATAAATATAATATATTATGAAAAAAAATAACATTACAAATAAGAGAAACAAGGATGACCTGCATATTGATCAGGTAGTCCGTGATTGTGAACTCCACATTTAACCTGAACTTTCCATCCCGAACCATCTGTTGAAGGTGTGGCTCTAACTTTGAATGGACAATTACATTTTTTTGTTGCTGTTGACGTAGAACTTTTCGAAGAGTCATATTTTCCACCTCTATCACAGCCCAAAATTAATTTGTCATTTCTTCCTCTTATTCCATTCTTTGTATCTGATCTAGTAATTATTATACTCACTTTATTGTCAATTCCAACATCTTGTGCCCATGTTATAACATCATCTCGTGTATTAAATTTTTCGTTGGTCGTAAAAAAAGCTGTGGTATCTACTGATATTTGATCTGCATCGCCAGTTTGAGCCATATCTGTTGTACAAAAAAAAAATAATAAAGTTTTAAAAAAAGTGAATAACAATAAAGTTTTAAAATTTTTTAAAAAAAAAAAAACCTGTACCGGTACACTTTTCCAAAGTGTACCGGTACAGTTTTCGAACAACATACCGGTACAGTTTTAAAAGTGTACCGGTATGTTCTTCTAACTTAACTACACCGGTGCTCTTTTTAAAGTGTACCGGTGTGTTCTGGAAAATTTAAAATACCGGTATACTTTTAAAAAGAGTACCGGTGGATTATGGAAATTGAGAATACCGGTATACTTTTAAAAAGTGTACCGGTGTCGCTTTAACTCTGAAAAATACCAAAAAAAATAAAATTTTAAAAATAGTAAAATAACAATATTATATAAATAGTAACATAAGGGTAAAATAGGAATATTTAAAAATTTGTAGGGGTACAGAAAAGATTGTTGGGGTAGGAAAAAAAAATTTCACATGTTAGTCGTCAGTGATCCAACACCCAAGCGTTTCTCCTGCTCGATATCAAGTCGAACGAAGAATTGATATCTCTATCACTAGCAACAACGATCAAATCTTTCCACTCCAAGATAGGTGATTGAATTGGTGGTTGGTAGTCTGTAGTGGTGAAATTGATGACCGGAGGTGGTTGAAATGGTGGTTGCCGGTGGACATAGTTGTGATCAGAGTGGTAATCAAATGGTGGTTGGAGGTGGATCAATTGTTCAATCACCAATCCTAACACCATCTACTATCACTTTGAGTTTGACTACTATTCTAATAAACGACAACCACCACACTAACCACTTACCACCATTTCATCCACATCCGATCACAAATCTAACCAGTATGATCACTTCACCTCTAGTCACCATTTTCAACGCCACCAACCAGATTCTGACAACCGTATGTCTATATTATTCACTTTCAATCATTATTATATTAAAATCACTATTGAATAAATACTATTATAGACTTGTTTGGATTGACTAATTTTTAAATTTATGCTAAATATGCTAAACAAATTTTTAAATTTTGGTGGAAGATCAAACCGGCCTCTGTAACATTGCTCAAAGTTATTTCCAGAATTTGTTTGTTCCCAATGATGGCGACCACACTCCTATTGTTGCTACTATCTCTCAAAGAGTTACAGATATCGATAATCAAATGCTCATTGCTCCGTTTATCGAAGAAGAGTTCCGTCAAGCAGCTTTTTCCATGCATCCAGATAAATCTCCAGGACCAGATGGCCTTAACCCGGGTTTCTACCGCAAATTTAGGCCCCTTTTCGGAATAGAAGTTTTTGAAGCTTGCTGCTCTTGGCTCGAAGATGGGCAATTCCCACCAAATATCAATGATACAAATATTGCGTTGGTGGCGAAAGTTGACCGTCCCGAAAGCATGAAGGATATCCGTCCTATATCACTTTGCAATGTCGTCTACAAAATTCTCTCAAAGGTTCTAGCTAACCGTCTCAAACGTATCCTTCCTACTTGTATTTCAGATTCACAAGCTGCTTTTGTACCAGGAAGAGATATTCTTGATAATGCATTAACAGCCTTTGAAGTTCTCCATTATATGAAGTGTAAAAGTCGTGGCAAAGAAGGACTTATTGCTTTGAAGTTAGATGTTGTTCCTGCTAAAGGAACAAGGGGTGTGTATTTGATGATGGTACGTAATTTGGATTTGAGGAAGATGTATTTTGTTAAAGTTTAGAATTAGATCTCTCTTTTCTGAATCATGTTGGACTTATTTATAGGCCCTTCCCATGGTAGTTATTTTGTCTTTCAAGTGTGTAAACCCATGATCTCAGTTGGAGGTGGAGTGGAAATCATGGGCAAAGATATTTTTCCACTATAATTTATGTGCATGTGCTTGAGTACGTCGTGGGTTAGTGGGACACGGTGTAGGCGAGCTGAAGGGCTATGGCGAGCTGAATACACGCCCCGACTGTTGGATTGGGCCGTTCGGACTAATTGGGCTGGGAGAATTAGACCTTTCTCTAATGTATTGGACCTATTGGAGTCATTGGACCGCTGTAAATTTACCCTTATGTTTTTTTTCCGGTACACAGCCCCCCAAGCACGAGGCTTGAAGAGGCGAAGTGCTTAAGATAACAACCACGGTTAACGCATTTGTGTTAATCTAATCTTCATAGGTGAGACAATTTCACATTTAATGGCGAGACGACACTTTGATGTAATCCTGGATCGGCCTAACCGAATAATATCATTTCTACTATCACAATGAGTCTTGGCGAGATGACTTTAACATTCAGAGTAGAAAACTTGTACTTCATTTGCTCAAAGTAATATGAGGTGACGATATAACACTTTATGTCATATTGATGTTGAGACGAACTCTAACTTTACGGCAAGACATTCTTTGAGTATTTGATGTCGCGTTTACTAACTCCTTATTTTACACCGCCTTGCATTTGCTGGTGTCGCTTTGCTTTACATCGTCTTTTGCTCATTGGCTGTTAAATGTAGTACTACGCCCTTAACATGGCATTACGCAGTATAAGTCAGACGTTGAATCTTTAGAATTGTGCTCTTGGGATTGCGCCGAATAAATGAGGCATTTCGCCTTTTTAGCGTATAAGCTATTGGCATGATACCAGATAAAGGTGTTGTAGTCCGATAGCGTAAAAGCTATTGGCGTTATAGCTGTATAAAGTAGCTTTATTTCGCTCTTGGCGTCATGCGCCGTAGAAAATAGCTTTTATTTCACTACGCGGCGTTGTTGGCCTTAGGCGTAGCTTTTATTTCACTCATGGCGTCATGCGCCGTATAAAATAGCTTTTATTTCACTACGCGGCGTTGTTGGCCTTAGGCGTAGCTTTTATTTCGCTCTTGGCGTCATGCGCCGTATAAAATAGCTTTTATTTCACTACGCGGCGTTGTTGGCCTTAAGCGTAGCTTTTATTTCGCTCTTGGCGTCATGCGCCGTATAAAATAGCTTTTATTTCACTACGCGGCGTTGTTAGCCTCAGGCGTAGCTTTTATTTCGCTCTTGGCGTCATGCGCCGTATAAAATAGCTTTTATTTCACTACGCGGCGTTGTTGGCCTTAAGCGTAGCTTTTATTTCGCTCTTGGCGTCATGCTCCGTATAAAATAGCTTTTATTTCACTACGCGGCGTTGTTAGCCTCAGGCGTAGCTTTTATTTCGCTCTTGGCGTCATGCGCCATATAAAATAGCTTTTATTTCACTACGCGGCGTTGTTAGCCTCAGGCGTAGCTTTTATTTCGCTCTTGGCGTCATGCGCCGTATAAAATAGCTTTTATTTCACTACGCGGCGTTGTTGGCCTTAGGCGTAGCTTTTATTTCGCTCTTGGCGTCATGCGCCATATAAAATAGCTTTTATTTCACTACGCGGCGTTGTTAGCCTCAAGCGTAGCTTTTATTTCGCTCTTGGCGTCATGCGCCGTATAAAATAGCTTTTATTTCACTACGCGGCGTTGTTAGCCTTATGCGTAGCTTTTATTTCGCTCTTGGCGTCATGCGCCGTATAAATGAGGCATTGCGCCTATGTCGCTTTGTCATATCACATGCTCTTTGTCTTTGGCGTCGGATCTCAAGTGGTGCTTTATCAAATGGAGCTTTATCGCCTATGTCCCGGACACTTGTCGTTCTTGTTTTTTGTGATCGCCTCTTGAAAGAGTGTTGCGCTCATAATGTTTTGCACATGTAAGGAAAATACAAATAATGTTATATAAACAAAGTGAAATAGCAATGTATCATTGGTGATGGTATTTTATTTTGTGATTACTCCAGTACGTTTAGAGCCTTTTTCTATTTTAAACAGTTAAAGTAATAATTAAAAATAGAACTGTCATATAAGTAGTGACCACATATTAATGTATTTGAGAGATTAGAATAGCATATCTGGTTGACTAAAAACATGTGGGTGTGTTCTATAAAAATGGAGTTATCAAGTGATTCCAGAAACATTTATTACGTTAGTTTAGTCTAGTTCTGAGGACTGTCATTAACTTAAAATGATATTTGGCAATTTGTTAATCTATGATAGCTAGAGAAAAAGTTTTCCATATGCATGCTTAGTTATAACCTCTGTGAGAGGAAGCAAAATTGTCTTTATGCAGCTATGTGTTATTTCACCATAATGGAATGATTTTGACAAAATGTGAAACGCGCCTTGATTCTATCATACAAAAGCCGGCATGTGTACTTGCTTAAGCTACTCATTTATGAGAGAAATCACCAGTGTTAAAGATGTTATATGCTAATTATATTTTTTAGTAGGATGGAAAAACGCAGACACATAACAGTGATGCACAAAACTAAATACCTTGTTAACATTAATTAATGAAAATGAGAGGTTTGTAATTTAGCATTTGGTATATTTGTGTATTTTCATCGTGACTTCAGGAAAATAGCGACTGATATCAAACAATATTTTGGTTTTTCCATTTTTAAAACATTATTCTGATGAGATAATTGAACCTGGGTACGAGAAGAGGAGAACCATTTTTGTTTGCTTGTTGCTACGGCATATATACTTGTCTCCGGACCATTGTTTTCGTATCAGCCACTGGAAAGTTGGAACATACAACTACATTGTCGTTCTCTAGGATAGGTAACACTGACGATTGACGGCGAGGAGATGACAGTATCGGACGGCGAGGAGAGCTCGGCAGGATGGCGTGTCATTGATCAAATGAAACCAAACATAGAAAAACCAATTTAAAATAAAAACAATAGGCGAATGAACCAAATTATAATGAGTTAGCTATTATAACTCATATCATATATTGACTTTGTTGGTTTTGATTTTTGGAAAATACCTGAAAGGGAAAATCACCGAAGAATTTACCGGGTTGAGTCACGACCAGGTCGCTCTCTTTAAGACGTTTCACGGCTCTACCCAAAGTTTGTGCAAGGTAGACTATAAGCCGTGCGCCTCCAGGATAAAACAGCCCAGTTCACTGTGCGATTATCAAATGCACTGTTGATAATCGTTCGAGAAGTAACACCTTCTATACGGTAATGAATTACCGGTCAAATATGGTATGTATACCACTCAAAACCGAAGGGACAGAAAGATTAGATGAAGAGAATAAGGAACAACTCGTAAACACAAGTTGAAGGGAGAAAGAAGAAAAAGATTCGATCTTAGAGGAATTCTTTTTCGGTGTGTTCTTTGAACCGAGTGGAGTCCTCTATTTATATAGAGATTTTGTAACTGTTTTAGCAAAAATTGCTACATCAATTACTCTAATGGATAAGATAAAAAAGAAACTTATCCAATAATCCGTTCAACAACATTTGTGGATGAGATCAAAAGAAACAAATCCACAATAACAAACTAATGAGAGAAAGATAGGAAATTCAGTTGGATTCTCAATCTTATCACAACAACCATAAGCTAAAATTATGGAAAGTGATATTCATGAATAAAAATAATAATTATTATTATTTTCATCATTATCATGTATTTAAAATTAAATACCACTATTTAAACACTACTAATGTGTGTGTTCTATTTTATGTGGGACCCCCACACTCTATTTTTTCAATTCACACAATATTAGATCAAAGTTTAATTACTTAGTGTTTAATCTTCCAACCTTCCAATTTCTTTCTTCTATCTTCACATCAATGTTCCAACAATCCCCCACTTGAATTTAAAAAATGGTTTTGAGTATAATGCCAAGCGTTCTATAAGGCTGCTAATAAACAAAAGTGTCGCCAACAACTTGAACCTTTGCATAGCGGGTAAAATTCTGATTGACAAGAGTGGCACGTAGCATTGAACTCAATCTCAGACATAGAACCCACACACAACCTTTTCTTAAGGTGTATTCTAAAAGCCCGTGCTTTTATGGCCATGCACGTATATCCCGGTTTAACGAATGCTCTAGCAATTTTGCCCCAAATTCCATAGGAACCGGCCTCAGTTCCACATTCGCATAGGTGAGTCTATCAAGAGTACTCCTGTAGCTGTGTACTCCACTCCATATGGAGTATAGATCTCATTAAGAGTTTCTATTATCTCATCCTCTATTCGCTCC
Organism: Trifolium fragiferum; assembly: GCA_954870985.1. Classification (NCBI taxonomy): domain Eukaryota; kingdom Viridiplantae; phylum Streptophyta; class Magnoliopsida; order Fabales; family Fabaceae; genus Trifolium; species Trifolium fragiferum. The sequence continues at coordinate 10,767,125 of OX940794.1, forward strand.
AGGAATCATGCTTTCTTTTATTTTTTTCTCATAGCATGTTCTATCACTTTATGACTTGTTATTACCCATTGAACCTATTTCTTGGGATCTCCAGTCAGTTAGGTCGGGTTACCATCACTAGTGAGCTATAGGCATTAGTCCCATCTTAATAGATGTATTTAAGACTTTCTCTCTTGTTAGTCCTTTCGTCAAAGGATCGGCTAAGTTTTCATCAGTACGTACGTAGTCGACTCTAACCGCACCATTGGAGATTAGTCCTCTAATCGTGCTATGTTTCCGTCTAATTTGTCGTTTCTTACCATTATAATAACGATTCTCAATCTTTGCGATAGCCGCGGTACTATCACAATGAATTAACACAGCTGGTAACGGTTTTTCCCATAAAGGGATCTCAGCTAGCAAGCATCTTAGCCAACTTGCTTCTTCACTGGCAGCAGCCAGTGCTATCATCTCAGATTCCATGGTGGACTGAGCTAGTATAGTCTGTTTCTTGGATTTCCAGGATACAGCTCCTCCAGCGATATTGAATACATATCCGCTAGTCGCTTTGCAATCATCAGATAAGGTGTTCCAATCTGCATCAATGTACCCTTCAAGTACAGCAGGATACCTCTGATAATGCAATCCTAGAGTCATGGTCTTTTTCAAGTATCTCATGACTCTTTCAATAGCATTCCAATGCTCCTTACTAGGTCTACTTGTAAACTTGCATAAGAGTCCCACGACGTAGGCAATGTCGGGTCTAGTGCAATCAGTGGCATACCTGAGGCTGCCAATGATGCTTGCATATTCTGTTTGTCTAACACCATCTCCAGTGTTCTTAAAGAGTTTCATACTGGGATCATACGGTGTGCTTGCAGGTCTACAATCAAAATAATTATATTTCCTTAAGATCTTCTCAATGTAGTGAGACTGATTTAAGGAAATTCCTTTCTCTGATCTAGTAATCTTGATGCCAAGAATTACGCCAGCTTCTCCAAGATCTTTCATATCAAAGTTGTTGCACAACAGTGATTTCACAGCATTTATGACATGAATGTTTGATCCAAATATGAGTAGGTCGTCTACATAGAGACATATGATCGTGCAAATGTTATTCTCATACTTATAATAAATACATTTGTCACTTTCATTCGCTTTGTACTCATTTGATATCATTACGTTATCAAATTTTTCATGCCATTGCTTAGGGGCTTGTTTAAGACCATACAAAGATTTATCTAGCTTACAAACTTTGTCTTCTTGTCCAGGGATCACAAACCCTTCAGGTTGTTTCATATAGATTTCTTCTTCTAATTCACCATTTAGAAAAGCAGTTTTCACATCCATTTGGTGTACTAACAAATTATGAATGGCAGCCAACGAGATAAGTACCCTTATGGATGTGATTCGAGTGACTGGTGAGAAAGTGTCGAAGAAATCTATATTCTCTCTTTGAGTAAAACCTTTGGCTACAAGGCGAGCCTTGTATTTATCCACTGTGCCATTAGGTTTTAGTTTCCTTTTAAGAATCCACTTACAACCTATCGGTTTGCATCCAGGAGGCAAGTCAACAAGATGCCAAGTTTTGTTAGATTCAAGAGAGTCCATTTCATCGTTAATGGCTTTTTGCCACAAGTCAGCATCCAAGGAAGACAAAGCTTCTCTTAGACATGATGGATCCTCTTCTAATGTATAGGCCACATATTCGGGTCCATACTCTTTAGCAATTCTTGCTCTCTTACCTCTTCGAGGTACTATAACATCGCTTTCGATGTTTTCATCACTATTTCTAATTAACGGATTGTAATTAGATGTAGTGTTCCCACTAGAGCCCCCACTATTTCTAGATTTGAAAGGGAATTTATTTTCATAGAATTCAGCATCATTTGATTCTATGATTACTTTAGCATTTAAGTCATAAAACTTATATGCTTTGCTATTTAATGCATACCCAATGAATACACATTCATAGGCTCTACTTGCGAGTTTAACTCTCTTAGGATCAGGAATCCTTACATAGGCTAAACAGCCCCATGTTCGAAAATAAGACAATTTGGGTTGTCTTTTCCTCAAAATTTCAAATGGAGAAATTTTGTTCTTAGTTTTGGGTATCCTGTTTAGCACATAGCAAACAGTTAATAAAATTTCCCCCCACCAATGAGGCGCTGCACCGGAATTAAGCATGATAGCAACTACTAATTCGGTAAAGGTTCGATTTTTTCTTTCCGCTTTACCGTTCATTTCCGGAGAATAAGGAGCAGTTGTTTCATGAATGATTCCGTGTTCTTTATAATACTCATTGAATGTGTGTGATCCATATTCAGTGCCTCTATCACTACGAAAACGCTTGATTCTTTTATTGAATTGATTTTCAATTTCTTTTACAAATATTTTGAACATATCAAGCGCATCACTTTTATTTTTCATTAGATACACATAAGTGTAGTCGGAGCAGTCATCAATAAAAGTGATAAAATATCTTTTTCCGTTTCTAGTCAAGTTTCCATCCAATTCGCATATATCAGAATGAATTAAATCTAATGGTTCAGATTCTCTCGTTACTGATTTATGCGAATCTTTTGTAATTTTAGCTTGACTGCAAAATTCACAATTTTCAAAATCATTCAAAGATATTTTCGGTATTATTCCTAAGTTGCTCAATTTAGAAATAATTCTTTTATTTACGTGACAGAGTCTGGCATGCCAAATATTAAAATCACACAACATATAAGCAGAAGAAGTAGAAATTTTATTCATATCAATGCATAATTTAAACATGCCATCTGTGGCGTACCCTTTGCCAACAAATACCCCATGTTTAGTAACGGCGTACATGTCATCCCCTATAGATTGGGTAAACCCTGCCTTATTCAAAAGATAACATGAAACTAGATTCTTTCGAATTTCTGGAGTGTGAAGCACATCCTTCAATATCAGAGTCTTTCCGGAGGTGAAATTCAGCTCCACGTCTCCAATTCCAGCAACATTAGTGGTGTGGGAGTCTCCCAGCAACACTTTCTTGTCTTCAGCAGTCGTGTATGTTTTGAACATAGCACGGTCATAGCAGACATGGCGAGAGGCACCAGTGTCTAGCCACCATCCATCAGTTCCACCAACTAGGTTGACTTCAGTTATCATAGCAATGTATTGTTGCTCTTCAGTAGTCAGGTGAGCCTGCGCAGCAGGGTTCGGCCTGTTCCTACACTTTTTAGCCATATGACCTGGCTTTCCACATTTATAACAGCTGAAGGTGGTTCAAGTATCATTCTTTGAAGATGGTTGTTGACTTTGGGCCTTTTGAGGGTACCCATTCTTATTCCGATTGGAATTCTTATGTGCAGAGTTGTTCTGATTCTTGAATTGTTTGCCATTAGGCTTCAGAACAGCACCCACATGTTTCTTTTTAGTGTTGTTGCCAGCGACAACAAGCACCTCTTCTTTTAAGTCTTGTTTCCTCGCTTCTTCTTCAATTCGAAGACGAGTAATAAGACTCTCAATGGAGAACTCCTTAGTTTTGTGTCTAAGGATATTTTTAAAGTCCCTCCAATGAAGAGGCAGTTTGTCGATGATGACAGCAATCTGAAATTGTTCATCCAACTGCAATCCTTTGAAGCTCATGAGATTGTGCCTCTACTGATTTATCATCAGTCATCTGAAACTTTAAGTAGCGGCTAACCGCATACTTTTTAGCTCCGGCTTTTTTAGTATCATACTTCTTTTCCAGAGCATCCCAGACCTGTTTAGCATTCTCATAGCGGCTGTAGTAGTCATACAGCTCATCATTGAGAATATTGAGAATGAAATTCTTGCATAGATAGTCATTCTCTTTCCAAAGGGCTACTGCAATATTGACAGCGTTATCCTTTTCAGCTTGCTTTGCCTTCTCAGCAGGATCAGTGATATCCACATCCATTGCTTTACCGTTATTATTCGAACCAGATGGTTCCGAACTCGCAGGTATCACAGGCATGTCCTCAGTCAGAACGTTGGCAACCCTTTTTGTAGTTAAGAAAAAGAGCATCTTTTGTTGCCAACGTTTGAAGTGACTTCCTTGAAACCTGAACGGTGTATTGAAGTCAGCAGTAGCTGTTCCATTACCGGTAATTTCTTCGGTGTTCATAGTGATTTTTAAACGTCTTAAATTGTTGGTTTTGATTTTTGGAAAATACCTGAAAGGGAAAATCACCGAAGAATTTACCGGGTTGAGTCACGACCAGGTCGCTCTCTTTAAGACGTTTCACGGCTCTACCCAAAGTTTTTGCAAGGTAGACTATAAGCCGTGCGCCTCCAGGATAAAACAGCCCAGTTCACTGTGCGATTATCAAATGCACTGTTGATAATCGTTCGAGAAGTAACACCTTCTATACGGTAACGAATTACCGGTCAAATATGGTATGTATACCACTCAAAACCGAAGGGACAGAAAGATTAGATGAAGAGAATAAGGAACAACTCGTAAACACAAGTTGAAGGGAGAAAGAAGAAAAAGATTCGATCTTAGAGGAATTCTTTTTCGGTGTGTTCTTTGAACTGAGTGGAGTCCTCTATTTATATAGAGATTTTGTAACTGTTTTAGCAAAAATTGCTACATCAATTACTCTAATGGATAAGATAAAAAAGAAACTTATCCAATAATCCGTTCAACAACATTTGTGGATGAGATCAAAAGAAACAAATCCACAATAACAAACTAATGAGAGAAAGATAGGAAATTCAGTTGGATTCTCAATCTTATCACAACAACCATAAGCTAAAATTATGGAAAGTGATATTCATGAATAAAAATAATAATAATTATTATTTTCATCATTATCATGTATTTAAAATTAAATACCACTATTTAAACACTACTAATGTGTGTGTTCTATTTTATGTGGGACCCCCACACTCTATTTTTTCAATTCACACAATATTAGATCAAAGTTTAATTACTTAGTGTTTAATCTTCCAACCTTCCAATTTCTTTCTATCTTCACATCAATGTTCCAACAGACTTGTTATTATTATTTATGGATATAACATATCATACCCAAATAGAAAAGATATATTTGTTGATCAAATTGAAGACTTGTAATTTTGCTTTCATATGGAAACATATATCTTTGTATAATTTTCTCTTCTTAAATGACAAAACAGAATATACTACAATCAGAAAGCAGTGGATTAAGCATTATCGTTACTGGCCCCTTTCATTTCCTTTTCTCATATACTACTATAATAATAATATTCTTAAATAAAAATAGTGAAGAAACAGACATATTTGGTCCAGAGGTTAAAATGAGAATGGAAATCAATCACTCCCACTAATTCTCAATTAATTAGAATATAAGCTTTCTTGATAAATATCATAAAACATAATTGAACAATGAGTTGTTTTATATATCTGTATATAAAACCATTTCGATAAGCCTTGCCTAAACCATTTCAATTAATGATTCATAATCATAATTTTCTATCGTAATAATTAAACAACGATTATTCAATATTATTCGTAATCATGTCAAGCGTGTACAACTAATTAGACCTTCTTTACTTTGTTGATAAATATCATAAAAACTATAAGGTATGAAAGTGAAGTTAGAACACAACTTGTTTGAAAGATTCATACCATACATATATTGGAATGAGGCATCATCGGGCAGGAGAGCATGAAACTGAATTTTTCTCCAACGCGGATGCATCAATCATAATAGCGTGTATGAATTATCACGGTTAATGATCTTGTGGCCGGGAAATCATCATTACTGCGGCCCCACGGTGGGCGCCAAAATGTTCCTGCTAAAGGAACAAGGGGTGTGTATTTGATGATGGTACGTAATTTGGATTTGAGGAAGATGTATTTTGTTAAAGTTTAGAATTAGATCTCTCTTTTCTGAATCATGTTGGACTTATTTATAGGCCCTTCCCATGGTAGTTATTTTGTCTTTCAAGTGTGTAAACCCATGATCTCAGTTGGAGGTGGAGTGGAGATCATGGGCAAAGATATTTTTCCACTATAATTTATATGCATGTGCTTGAGTACGTCGTGGGTTAGTGGGACACAGTGTAGGCGAGCTGAAGGGCTATGGCGAGCTGAATACACGCCCCGACTGTTGGATTGGGCCGTTCGGACTAATTGGGCTGGGAGAATTAGACCTTTCTCTACTGTATTGGACCTATTGGAGTCATTGGACCGCTGTAAATTTACCCTTATGTTTTTTTTCTGGTACAGATGTCAGTAAAGCTTTTGATCGTGTCAAATGGAGTTATTTACAAGCGGTGATGCAAAAGATGGGTTTTTCAAATACTTGGGTAAAGTGGATCATGCAATGTGTTACAACGGTAAATTATCATGTTCTTGTTAATAATGATCGGGTCGGTCCTATCACTCCTCTTTGTGGCCTCCGCCACGGTGATCCTCTCTCACCTTACTTGTATATTATTTGCTCTGAGGGTCTTACTTCCTATATCTATCACCATGAGTCACGTGGCCTGTTACATGGTGCCCGTATATGTAGAGGTAGTCCATCTATTAGTCATCTCTTATTTGCAGACGACAATTTCCTTTTCTGTAAAGCTTCCGTTTCAGAGGTCACTAATCTTAAGCATGTTCTTAATACCTCTGAGGCAGTTAGTGGTCAAGCCATAAATTATAAAAAACCAGCCATTGCTTATAGCCGCAACACCGAGGCAAATTGTCGCTCACTTATCAATAATCTTTTGGGAGTTGTGGAATCCATGGGACATGGTAAATATCTTGGTCTCCCTTCCATAATTGGTCGTGACAAAAAATCTATCTTCTCTTTTATTAAGGACCGTATCTAGAAGAAATTCAGAGTTGGAACTCGCGGTCACTTTTTGGAGCTGATAAAGAGGTGCTTATCAAAGCGGTTGTGCAAGCGATCCCATCTTACTGTATGAGTGCTTTTCTTCTTCCGACTACTCTTGGTGAGCAGATAGAACGCATGATGAACTCTTTCTATTGGGGCACGAAGAAAAATGGAGGTCGTGGTATTAATTGGTTAAGGTGGAATAAAATGACGGTTAGCAAAAATAACAGAGGACTTAACTTCCGGGACCTTGAAGGCTTCAATTTAGCCATGTTGGCTAAGCAAGGATGGAAGCTCATTACAAACTCTTCCTCTCTTCTCACTAGAGTTCTCAAAGCTAAATATTTCTCTAGAAGCGGTTTTTTGGAGGCCAATATTGGGCACAATCCAAGTAATACATGGAGGAGTATACAGAGCACCATCCCTTTACTTTCACTTGGCTATAGATGGAAGATTGGTGACAGAAGTAATATTAATGTTTGGACCGATCATTGGATTCGTTCTCGGACTAATATGCGCCCTTCAACTGCCCCTCATGGGAACTATGCTGATTTGCGTGTCTCTCATCTCTTTGATTCTGTCTATAATACTTGGAATTGTGCATTGCTCAACACAATTTTCAACACGCATGATGTTGCGGATATTTGTAAAATTCCCCTCCATAATAGGGCTCCGCAAGACTCAATCATTTGGAATGCCTCTCCGAACGGTAATTATTCTGTCAAAACTGCTTACCGTCTTTGTTTAAATCTTGTGTTGCATGATAATTCCCTCTGTGTGAATGGTGCAAAATATGGGATATGTGACTTCCTCCAAAATTAAAACACTTTTGTTGGAGATTGCTCCGGGCTCTCAACTTGTAGTTCCCTTCTTATTTCTAATGATAATTACAACATAGCTTATGTTAGGAGGCAAGCCAATAGAGTTGCTCACAATCTTGCTAGATTATCTTTATTTCAGTCTAGCCCTAGTGTTCATCATTTTTATCCACCTAGTTGTATATCTTCTATTATATTGAATGAAATGCAATGAGTTCATTTTGCTTAAAAAAAAAATTATACAAATACATAAATTTTTATATATTATAAGTTTGTCAAGGACTCAAGGTATTTTTGATGATATAAATATACATTAATATACAAATAATAACTTATTTTTTATTAGTGCGAACTTATACATTAATATAAAAATTTATTTATTTTCATAAACTATTTTTCATAAACTCAAAAGTAAACTATAATACCAACGGACCGCCCTATATATTAGTAATATTTTTATCTTTATTTTTGAAACTAAGTTATTTTTTTGAAAGTTTCAAAAATCCAAACTAAATCTGATTTTAGTTTGTACTAATGTTTCTAAGAATGAAACTGGGCTCACCATGATTAATTACGGTTTTGAAAAAGTAAAAAAGATCAACTCATTATAACTGTATGTATTGTTACAATTTCATTGAGTAAAATTAAGATGCTAAATAGCATCTTAAACCATGATTCAACTTTGGATTATAATTTATTTATTCTCTTAGCATCTTAAACCATGATTCAACTTTGGATTATAATTGATTTATTCTCGCAAATGAATTTGTTGAAAGAATTTTATCCTAAAGGCTAAAGCAATAGTTTTAGGCTATCTATCTATCATCTGCTCCCAATAGAGTAGAGACCTTTTCTTTTGACCATATTATTCGGGCGGCACATGGTGACCTGACCCTACTACCGCCAAACAGAGTCGTAAAATTTCCAAACACGCAAAATTGCCTTCACACTCTATACTTTGTTTTTTTCCCAATCAAACTAAATTCATCAACGTAGTATTCATTAGGAGTTGTACTTTTTGCGTGAACCTTTTTTTTTTCATTGCAGTTCAATGTTTTTAGAAACCCGCGTACCTATTGGGTATCATGCAGTATATTTGATTTTTTCTTTTTGTTGACATGTTTAATGTATTTTTTGATTTTTAAGTAGTTTAATAATACTAATTTTACAAAATTTTATTCAATTGTCAAATCTGTTCGGTAATTCAGTTCAATGCTAACTAGTATATTGCTTCGTCAATTTGACCATTGAATTGGTCGGATTTCACTAATTTACTTGCAAAATCGGTTTTGTGATTTGATCGACCCAGCCGAGCGCCCAACTATACAGTTTTCATCGGATCGGTCCAATCAGTCGGTCCAAATTTTAAAACACTATTAATAAATAAAGAATTTGAGTTAAACTTGAAAGTCTTTATATACTATAAAGACTGAAATAAAATAATGAAATTATAAGTTAAAAGATCTATTTGATAACAGTCTTTTTAAAAAGAACTTATATCTTATTTTAGTGACTTATAATTTATTTTCTAAATGCTATTAAAAAGTAAAATCAAAATACATAATATTTACGAAGACTATTTTCATATTTACCAACAATGTCCAGCATGATCATAAGTAAAGGTGATAAACCACATTTGATTAGATAAAAAAAATGATTCTATTAATTAATTAGGCACCAAAGCATCATGTGAATAAAGAAAACAGTTTCAAATAATTATTTTCATGTTTACGCAGAAAATAATTTTTGTGATATTTTATAAGTTCTTGAATCTCACATTAAAAAGTGACAACAACTTTGATCAACAAACAATTTAATTTGGAAATATGAGTTTTAAATATCTAAAACTTGGGTGGCCTATCTTAAATGCCACAACATAACATAATCTTTGTTATTTGAGCCTTTGAAAAAAAAATCCTTTGTTATTTGAAACAACAACAAAAAAAATTAGAGAAGAAACTTATTTGTCCAGTTTAGTGTCTGATAAAAATGATGATGAAGCATAACTTTCTAATTTCTAAGATGGTCATAACTTACCTTTTGGAGCAACCAAAATCAATTCTAAGCCGCATTAGGAAATTGAGGTCCATGCTAGTTTGGAGTGGGCATCCCTGTCCAGATTGCAGATTATCACAATTTTGAATCTCTCTTCATAAACATATTTGTTTGGTAGTTCTTATTTATCCGTTTTTGCTTGTGTTATACAGATACCATTAATAATATATTTGCTGTTTCAAAAAAGGGAAAATTATATATTTAGTCTTTTATTTTTCATTTTTGTAACATTTTGATCATTTATCTTATCTTTTCGTAACACCCTGGTCCTTTATGTTTTATTTGTAACATTTTAGTCTTTTAAAGAACATGAAAATTTGAAAAAATTGATGAAAATGTAGTTATGAGTTTTATTTAATTTTAATAAAAATGTATTTTAACAATTAAAATTCAGCATTTTTTTAATAAAAAAAAAAAGAGAAAAAAGATTTATATATGAATGTTATAAAAGATAAAGGACTAAAGTATTACAAATAAAAGATAAATGATTAAAGTGTTACGAATATAAGATAACGAAACAAAGTGTTACAAATAAAAGATAAAAAACCAAAATGTTATAAAAAATAAGATAAATGACCAAACGTGTAATTTTGCCCTTGAAAAAATATATAATTTGTTTGCTCTAACTTTTTGTGCGAATGCAAATGATACAAATTGGAAAGGAGAAATCACCTATGCTCTATATCTATCTAAGGAGGAACACTTGGTTAGGCACAACACCAAATAAAAGGTATTGGGCACACACACAAATTTTAAAAAAATTTAAAAATAAAATGATTAGTTAATGTTAGATGATGTGACTAAATCATTTAATATTTATTTTTTTTCTTTCATGTGTGTATGCCTAAATGTAATTTATTTGGGGTTGTGTCCAAGTAAGAATTATTACTATCTAAGATTCACATGAAAACATGAAAGATTCAATAAGCCAAATGAAATGATAGTGAATACAACACTCATTCTAGCTAAGTGCATTTCTAAATTATATTCTATTTAATTGCTTTCCTTTTTTATTTTTATTTTTAACAGTATATTCTATGCAAGTCCCCCTAATATATATATATATATATATATATATATATATATATATATATATATATATATATATATATATATGAGGAGGAATCCGTTGACTCCAGCAGTAAGTCTTCATCAACTTACTTCGCTTAATAACTCGATATCGACATTATATTTCTTCAATCTGACCGTTGAATTCAAAGATCTCATTGAGTAGATCAACTCTACAAATTTTTATAAAAATTCAAAAAATGTAGTTATGTATTCGGACTATTAAAATTCAACGGTTTTTTAAAAAGTTTGTCGTACGTTCAATTGAAGTTATCAGAAAAAGTATCAAACGGTTTTGAATTTTTATCAAAATTTACAGAGTTGATCTAATCAATGAGATATTTGAATTCAACGGTCGGATTGAATAAATATAATGCCGATATCGAGTTATTAAGCGGAGTAAGTCGATGGAAACTTACTCCTGGAGTCAACGGATCCATCCTATATATATATGAGTCAGGATCCGTTGACACCAAATAGTTTGACACCAAATGTTACACCTCTCATCAACAATGTTTTAACCGGTATAAATTTTATAAAATCCACTGTTGGATTGAAAGTTTATATCATATATATCATTTGTGCAAACTGTCAGACAAATTCAAAATCATTTGATATGTTATTGAGACGCATAAAGATTAACGGCATTTAAAAAAACGCCCAAACCGTTAATTTTGATGTATCTCAATAACATATCAAATGATTTTAGATTTGTCTGACAATTCACACAAAATATCTATATGATATAAACTTTTAATCCAACGGTGAATTTTATAAAATTTATATCGGTTAAAACGTTATTGAGAGATGTAATATTTGGTGTCAACGGATCCTGTGAATTATTACTTAAAAAACTCTTAATTCTCTAAATTTTTTTTCTCTTGTCTATCATGAAAGGCTAAAAGAGAAAAAATGTGTAATGAAATTTTAATAAAAAAACAATGACTTGGACGATCATAAAAATCTGTACGAGATGCAAAAATTGGTTTAATTGACCGATCCATTAAGCTTAATAATTAAATATGACACATTGATATATCTTAGAGACAATTTAATTAATTAATTAATTTTTATAATTTTCTTCTTGCAACAAGTAGTAAGATCTATTTAATTGTAGTTAACAAATCATATAAATTTTTACTTATATAACGTGATCAAATAATTTTCAATTCATTAATTGCATAGGAGAAAAATATATGGCTCGAAATCCCAAGTTTGTCTATGCTTTGATCATTCTTCTTTCTTTATTTCTTGTTGTAACCAATAGCAGCAGTAAGTCATATCTTCACACCATTTTTCAATTTTCTTTTACATCATATACACTTAATATGGTACCATATTACTAACAATATCCTTTATTCTTATTTGGCATCACAGGATTTAGACGTTGCAAAAATGATGCTGATTGTATAGGGTATATTTGTTTACGTGGTTTAAAAGCAAAGTGCATTTCTTTCTATTGTATGTGCGTATAAGAGTACCAATTAAGTTGAAAAGTAATGTTATGTTACTTATAAGTTATAAGCATGTATGTGTGTATAGATATAACATTCCAAATTCTGTTATTGCTGTTGTTATTGCATCATTTGTTCCCATTCTCATTAAATCGTCCATAGTATAACATTACTACGTGCGATATACTCTTGCTGTCCATCGATTCAAGTAGATGAAAAACCGGTTGTTTGAATCCAGCCGCGTTCTCAACTTACTGGTGCAATCTCTCCCAAAATTCAGATTCAATCCACACTTCTTGTGCCGTCTTACATTTGAAGAAACAATGCCACTTGTTCTCGCCATTCGCATCACAACATACGGACTTCGAGTCACATTTCACTCCTTTTGGAAACAACCGGGTAAACAACCTCCAAGGGCCCTCCACACAAATATTTTCACTTTATTTGGAATATTGAGCTTCCACAGTTTTGTCCAATTACCTTCCTCCCTTAAATGGTTATTATCAATGATCTCCCCCCATCAATTGGTAATACACTGAACGCACGAAATATTTACCGTTCCTGCTGAATCTCCAAAGCGGCGCATCCTCTTCATTAGTTAATTGAAGTGGCTGTTAGAAGTAATTTATATTTAAGGGTATTTTAGTATTTTCTATGTTAAGTCTTTTCACTTTTAGGGCCTATGTGGCAAACTTTACTCTTTGTATAAATAGCTACTCTTTTATCAATGCAATTAATTCTCCCTTTCATTTTTGTGGCTGCTGTCTTTGTTCTCTCTCCTCACTATTTCATTGATTCATCACCTTGTACACCAACAAATTGGTATCTAGAGCTCCGGTTAGAATCCACGGGAAACACGAGTGAAACGTGAGTTGTGTGTGTTTGATTTTTGGTTCTTGATTTGTGTTGAATCTTGAACAAAAATCAGAACAGAATCACTTTTTCTGATTTTGTGGGATTGGGAAACACGAGTGTTAGTGAGATTTGAGTGTACTGTACAAGGTTTAAGATGAACGGAAACGGTGGCATGAGTACCAAGCTTCCAGTGTTTGATGGCAAAAACTGGAATCGTTGGATGAAACAAATGCTTGTATTGTTCGGTGCTCAAGGTGTGCTTGAGCTTGTCACTGAAGGATACGTTCCTGTTGCAGCAGATGCAACAGAGGAGCAGAAAGAGGCGCAGAAAGCTACAAAAAAGAAGGATCAGAAGGCGTTGTTCTACATTCATCAGTGTGTGAATGAGAGTGTGTTTGAGAAGATTGCTGATTCAGTGACGGCGAAGGAGGCTTGGGATCTTCTGACAAGGTGTTACGGTGGTGATGCGTCAGTAAAGAAGGTAAAGCTTCAAACCCTCAGAAAACAGTATGAGAATCTCAACATGAAGAACAATGAGAAGGTTTGTGAGTACATCTCCAGACTAATTCTGATTACTAATGAGATGAAAGCTTGTGGAGAAACTCTTTCAGAACAAGTAATCATTGAGAAGGTATTGAGATCCCTTACCCCTCAGTTTGATTACATTGTTGTATCTATTGAACATTCCAAAGATTTGGAAACCATGAGAATAGAAGAGTTACAGAGCAGTCTAGAAGCACAAGAGTTGCGTCTAACTGAGAGAAACTCTGAAAGAGAAGTAGAGCAGCAGGCTCTGAAAGCAGCCTCTGAGAAGAAGGTTCAGAAGAAGCCTTGGTCAGAAGCCAAGAATAGATCTGATGGAGCTCAGAATCCAAAAACCTCAACTTCTGGAAAGCAGAAGTATGCTCAGAAAGGAAAAGACAAGACAAAGGTACGGTGTTACTCTTGTCAGAAGTTTGGCCATTTTGCATCTGAGTGCAAGTCAAACAAAGAAAGAAAGTCAGAAGAAGCAAATATAGCCAGAAGTTCTGATGACTCTGATAGTGAATTTGTTTTACTAATGGCTTCTGAATCTGAGGATGTGAATTCAGAGTGGTGGTATATGGATACAGGGTGTTCAAACCATCTTACTGGAAACAAGAAGTGGTTGGTTGATTTTGACTCTAGAAAGAGTACAAAGATCAGATGTGCTGATGATAAATACCTCAACGCTGAAGGTATGGGAAATGTCAAAGTCATTTTGAACAATGGGAAAGCAGCATTGATTCAGAACGTGTGGTATGTACCAGGCATGAAAAGCAATCTGATGAGTGTGGGTCAATTGATTGAGAAAGGTTTTTCAGTTACTATTGAAGACAATCTTCTGAAGCTGTATGATGGTAATCAGAAGTTGATTATGGAGTCAGAACAGGGAAGGAACAGAACATTCAAGGTGAATGTTAGAACTGCAGACTCTGAATGCCTTAGTGCAACAAGTGTTGAGAAGGATAGTGAGCTGTGGCACAGAAGATTTGGTCATCTGAATTTCAGAAGCTTGGGGCATCTGAAGTCAAAGAATCTGGTACATGGAATTCCTATAATCAAGAAGCCTGAAAAATCATGCGAGGTGTGCATGAAAGGGAAGCAACCAAGACTGCCGTTTGCATCAGAAGTAGCTCCAAGAGCAAAACATGCCTTGGGAGTAGTACATTCTGATGTGTGTGGACCATTTCCAGTACCTTCACTTGGAGGAAACAAGTATTTTGTATCTTTTGTTGATGAATTCACAAGGATGACATGGGTAACACTCATCAAGTTCAAGCATGAAGTGTTTGCTGCGTTTCAGAAGTTCAAGGTGAAGGCTGAGAAACAGAGTGGTCAGAAGCTGAAGATTCTCAGAACTGATGGTGGTGGTGAGTTTAATTCTAATGAGTTTAAAACTTTCTGTGAGGAGAATGGAATTGAGCATGAGGTTACAGCTCCTTATACTCCTCAACACAATGGTCTTGCTGAGAGAAGAAATCGTACTTTGCTTGATATGGTGAGAAGCATGCTGAAAGAGAAGAAGCTTCCTCATCACTTATGGGGAGAAGCTGTTGCCACTGCAACATATGTGCTCAACAGATGTCCAACGAAGAAGCTGAAGGAAATAGTTCCTATTCAGAAGTGGACTGGAGAGAAGCAAAGTGTTAGTCATCTGAAGGTGTTTGGATCTGTATGCTATAAACATGTTCCAGAAGCCAGAAGACAGAAGCTGGATGATAGAAGCAAAGTAATGTTACTGGTGGGGTACCACAGTACAGGTGCGTACAAGCTTTATTGTCCAGAGACTAATAAAATTGAATTCAGCAGAGACGTCATTGTGAAGGAATCTGAAATTTGGGATTGGAACAAGTCTCAATCAAATTCTGATGTGAGAATCTCTGAGGATGGCTCTGAAGGTGAGTCAGAATCTGAAGGCTCTGAAGATGATTCAGAAGATGGAGATGACTCTGATGGTGACTCTGAGTCTGATGGTGATTCTGAATCTGACTCTGAAGGCAATTCTGAAGATCAGAATTCTGAAGCCAACTCTGAAGCTCAGAATTCTGAAGGCAATTCTGAAGATCAGAATTCTGAAGCCAACTCTGAAGCTCAGAATTCTGAAGCCAACTCTGAAGCTCAGAATTCTGAAGCCAACTCTGAAGCTCAGAATTCTGAAGCCAACTCTGAAGCTCAGAATTCTGAAGCCAACTCTGAAGCTCAGAATTCTGAAGCCAACTCTGAAGCTCAGAATTCTGAAGCTAATTCTGAAGGTCAAAATTCTGAAGAAAGAATTTCTGAAGGTGTTCAGAGGCTACAGAGAATCAGAAGCATCCCAAGAAGATTTGCAGGATTTGAAATGTTGCAAGACACTGAAGTAGACTCTGAGGGAGAAATTATTCAGTGTGCAATGTTAGTAGATTCTGAACCTGTGAGCACAGAAGATGCTCTTAAGCAACAAGTCTGGTTGCAGGCCATGAAAGAAGAACTTGATGCTATAAAGAGGAACAAGACTTGGAAGCTATCAGAACTTCCAAAAGGCAAGAAAGCCATCAGCGTCAGATGGGTTTTCAAGCAGAAACTAAAGCCAGATGGATCAATTGGCAAACACAAAGCGAGGTTAGTAGCAAGAGGATTTCTGCAGAAACCTGGACTAGATTATTCTGAAGTGTTTGCACCTGTAGCAAGACACGAAACAATTAGACTGGTAATTGCAATAGCTGCTAACAGGAATTGGCCTCTGATGCATTTAGATGTGAAATCTGCATTTCTGAACGGTCCATTACAAGAAGAGGTATATGTGTCACAACCTCCTGGTTTTGAGAAAAAGAATCAGGAAGGGATGGTGTATAGATTGCATAAAGCCCTCTATGGATTGAAACAAGCGCCCAGAGCCTGGAATATGAGGATTGATTCATTTTTCAAGAAACAAGGGTTTCAGAAATGTGAGTTGGAGTATGGTGTTTATGTTCAGCACACTTCAGAAGGCAATATGATTCTGGTATGTTTGTATGTTGATGATATATTGCTGACAGGAAGTTCTGAACAAGAGATAGCTAAGTTCAAGAAGGTTCTGATGAATGAGTTTGAGATGACAGACCTTGGAAAAATGAGTTACTTTCTAGGGATGGAATTTCTATATTCTGAGAAAGGAATCATTTTGCATCAGTTGAAGTATGAACTTGAGCTTCTGAAGAGATTTAAGCTGGAGAATTGCAAAGTTGCTATCACACCCTCAGATACGAATCAAAAGTTGGATTCTGATTCTGATGGAGAGGATGTGGATGCTACAACCTTCAAACAGTTGGTTGGTTCTCTGAGGTATTTGTGTAATACCAGACCTGATATTTGTTTTGCAGTTGGAATGGTTAGCAGATTTATGAGTAAACCAAAATGGTCCCATTACCAAGCTGCTGTCAGGATTCTGAGGTATATCAAGGGGACTCTGAAGCATGGAGTGCTATTTCCCTCTGAAGGAAGGACTGAATCAGAACTTCTGAGTTATTCAGATTCGGATTGGTGTGGAGACAGAGTTGATAGAAGAAGCACTTCTGGATATTTATTTAAATTTCTGGGAGGTCCTATTTCGTGGTGTTCCAAGAAGCAACCTGTTGTTGCTCTATCAACCTGTGAAGCTGAATATATTGCAGGCGCTGTGACTGCATGCCAAGCTGTGTGGCTTCTGAACTTACTGCAGGATCTGAAGATCAAGGTAAACAAGCCTCTGAAGCTGATGATTGATAACAAGTCTGCAATCAATCTTGCCAAGAATCCAGTGCTGCATGGAAGAAGCAAGCATATTGAGACCAAGTATCACTTTCTGAGGAATCAGGTTCAGAATGGAGTGCTTGAAGTTGTGCACTGTAGCACTCAGAAGCAGCTGGCAGATGTGTTGACAAAGGCTATCAAAACTGATCAATTTCTTCGTTTGAGGGATGGAATTGGTGTTGTCAGTTTTGTCTAAATATAAATTAAGGGATGGTGTTAGAAGTAATTTATATTTAAGGGTATTTTAGTATTTTCTATGTTAAGTCTTTTCACTTTTAGGGCCTATGTGGCAAACTTTACTCTTTGTATAAATAGCTACTCTTTTATCAATGCAATTAATTCTCCCTTTCATTTTTGTGGCTGCTGTCTTTGTTCTCTCTCCTCACTATTTCATTGATTCATCACCTTGTACACCAACAGTGGCGTTTGGAAGATTGATGCTGCATCATTTTGAATTTTTGATTGAATAGTTGCTGCGCTAGATTAACATTCCATTTTCCTCCATTGTGATTTATAAGTCCTGCTACTTTCAGTTGTTCATCCCCGGTCACTATACTTGTAGTAAAATATGCAAAGCATGGTTGTCCTTTCTTAACCAAGGTTGGGTCCATATATTAATTTTGTCTCCATTTCCTATCCGCAATCGTGGTCCTCTTTTGACTGTTACATGAGAAGCATGGATACCATGCCACACATAGCTTGGTTTATGACCCAATTTCGCATCTAAAAATCCCTTCTTCGGATAATATTTAGCTCTGAAAATCTTCACCAAAATAGTATCTTGATTGGTGACTAAGGAGAGAAGTGATGATCAGAGATGAAAGAAATTACCACCGCGGCAGACAATCCAAAGATCGAACACTGTCGAGATAAGAGATGAATTATTTATGAATTTTGAAGCATAAAAAGCTTAAAATTCATATTTAATCCATCTATTGTTAAAAAAAATTAAATTTTTGCAAAAGAGGTTTCTATAATCTACTCGATATGATCGAAAAAAAAATTCTAAATTTTGAATGATAAATATAAATTGACTGAAAAACAAAGATAAAAAATTGTGATAACAAAATTTCCGCAACAAAAACTTATCAAATTTTTTTATAAGAATTAAAAATAAAATTTGAGATATTTAAAGGAAACAAAATCACATTTAACCTTAATATTTATAACAAATTCATCTTCGAAGAGATTATGAATTTGAATAAAATAATTAAAATTAACTCAAAATTGAAACGAACTATAAACTAGGAAGAGTGTCTCCACAAAAATTATGAATTTCCATAAAACAATTAAAATTAGATAAATGCTAAATAGTGCACCCCCTTGCACTAGTTAAGGAACCAAAAGTAATAAAATTGTCTTGGAAGTTGTGTAGTCAACTTTTTTAAAGTGTAAGTTATGGTTTTTTCAATGTAAAATTTATTACTTTTAGATTTCTTAACTAGTGCACCTAGTTAGCAAGACCCTTAAAATTAACCCGAAATGGCAGAATTGAAACAAACTATAAACTGGGGGGACATTTTGTTGAGATTATAAAATAGAAAAGTAAAAGAGATTTGAATATAAATGAGAAAAACAATTATGTTGTTTCAAATCTCTTCTTTGTTAAACGGGCTAACAAGACAGCTGATTATGCTGAAATTGTTAGGTCGGACGTCGTGATCTGAATTTGAATTGGAGATTTCACAATTGTATGTGAATTTAATTTCAGTAGATTACCACTTTATCTAAGACAACTATCTGATTAGGTAGCACCGTAATAACAATACAGTACATTTCTTACATTATAGTTGACAGAAAAATAAATTGTTAAATTAGAACAAAACGGCAAAACCTAACCGCGAAAAGCCACTTAAAACTCTGCAAAATTCAAAAGCGTATAACAGCTTTTGGTGGTGAATCCACCAAAGAATTTGAAAATGTAGTCGACCGTTGGCAGCAAGGAGGAAGAAATGAAGGTCGCTGAACAGGACAAATACATCAATCTCACAGTCAAGACCCCTTATGAGGTGGGTCTATCTATGTTTCTCTGCTTTTCTTGATTCATTATGATTACAGTGGTAAGTACTCTAGAGAGCTTGAACTAGGGATTTTTTTCATTTGGCCGAATTCGCATACAAAAAGAGCAAACCCCAAATGAGGTTTGTACTTTTGCTAGACTATGAAACACAAACACTTGACATGAAACAGACACGTTGACACGTAATTTGAAAAACATTGGTAATCAAATTTAATGTCTTTAACCCCCCTCATTGATCCCGTTTCAAAAACCCCATCGTTGATCAACATTGTTTCGAGATGTGTCCAATGAATGTCTAAGGTGTGATGAAGCAAAGAAAAACTAAATTGTTTTGGAACAATTGTTTGCATTGTTGTCTGCTGAGACAATACATATGTCAAAAACTGATCCAAGGAGTGTCAAAGCAAAAGAAAAAACAAATTTTTTAGCACACAAGTGTTGGACACCGCGACACACCTTTCCTAGAGGCTAGAGGTGTCCATGCTCTGATGATAATTGTTTGTGTTCTTGGTTTATGACTTGAAAATATATTTTGCTGCAGCTACACATGAAGGATGGGGATATAATAGATACCAATTTCCACCGTGGCGCAAACATCACCCTCGAGATCAAAGGCCATGTTCGATCTTTCTTTCAGTTTCTAGGGCTTTGGTCTAATGATGGTTCTTCTTGTTATTTATTCTGGTTCGATCTCTTGTGTTGCTATATTTTTATTTTCAGATGTTTGGATACTATGTATGAATTGTTAGTTAGGGAGAATTGTGACAATTTTTAAATCCTATGTTTGGCATACAAAAATGGGGATATGGTTTTATGCCTGCAAAATATAATGTTTGTGTATCTTCTTGATAGTAGTATTGGTTCCCAAAATTTTCCAGTAACATTGGTTGAATGTGTCTTATTTCAATGATATAGTTATTCAATGTGAACTGAAATTTCTATCCATATTTTTACCTTGTTATTAAGAGCCACTGAAAATGGTATCAATTATTTTATCACAATTAAATTCTTGAAAGGGCTATAGCGTATAATCTTATTAACCGTTGTTATTTTCCTAAGTCTTAACTTTGGAAAGCTGGATTTTGCATTAGAGGTATATGCTAATTTTGGGATTTTCGCTCATGTAGGATGGGCATGAAGCTTCGTTCCATATGCATTATAATTCTCGATTGGAAAAGCTTATGGATTTTTATTGTCGTAAATATTGTTTGGAGGTTACTGAAGTTGCTTTTCTTTTCAATGGGCATCTCCTCCGAGCAGATCAGACACCTTCGAAGGTTTGTGTTTGGTGATATCTATTCATTGTTTAACTTTGAATATTTTTGGAAAAGCTTATAGATTTTTACTGTCCGCGATATTGTTTGGATATTACCAAAATTGCTTTACTGTTTGATTAGCATCTCATCGATAATGTGTTTGGTGATATCAGTTCATTGTTTCCCTTTGAAATGTTTTTGTTTTATTGGAGAATCCAGAGATTTACTCTCCTTGATTTTATTATAATCAGTCAAAAATTTCCCTTATTTTATTTTTTTTACACTCCAATTCTCTCAAAGTCAATGTTCCACGATTTAATGGAAAAAATTATACCAAACGCCCAAAATGCCCATCTAATCATTGTTATCAGAATCGCGAGTAAAATCATAAAATCCTAGGATTTGAATCGTGATAGGATTTTAATTTAGAGCAGAATCCATTTAAAATCGCACACAATCGCATAATCGCAGCACAATCCGCGATTTCATATGGATTCCATCGACTCTGGACTTTTTTTTTATTTTGGGTAACTTTGGAATGGGTAAATATGATCCGTTTTTGTTTTGTGACCCGGTTTAAACCCTTGTTTTAAGTAAAACACGGTAAAACCCTATTTTTTTTATTTTGGAATAGGAAAAGATGACCCGTTTTATGATTTTAAACTTTTGAGTATATATATATATATATATATGTGGTCTTGCTAACGAGTGTCCCCGGGCCACTCTTTAAGCATTTCATTTAAAGAAACTTTTTATCCAAAAAATAAACATTACACTACAATGTATTGACTTTACGCATTCCTATAAAAATTCTATAAATAATTTACTATTTAAAGCCTTAAAGAGTGCCTTGGGAGCACTCATTAGCATTTACGATATATATATATATATATATATATATATTATCTAATCGTATGGAAGGAAAGGGAACGTTTGGATTTCTGACGGGAGACATGGAAAAACCGGAAGAAGGATTTCTGTACGTTTGGATATTCAGGCAATTAATGGAAGTCCGAAAATGCGTTAATTATTGCTTGCTTAGTTAACTCTATGGAACCAGCAAAGAGGAAAGCTTTTCATGTCCTTACCATCTGCAACAGTACAGAAGTCTGGGAAGTTGTCAGGGACACGAATCTGGATTCATTGCTTTCCAAAAATGGTGCAGTCATGTCGTCAACAATCTTGTTCGGACGGTGCAGATTTCATACCATAATTTTATATTAGTCTAAAATAAAAAACTGTCTTAAGATTTGAACCATCTAACCTTGATCATATGGTTTTAAGATGCTACCTGCACCGACTGGTGCACTTAATCCAATTCCTTAAAATTCCTCTTAGATATTTGGGTTGAAGTCTAAACTATGGCGTGCTAAACAAGGCACGGACTGACAACGAAGGTGACATAGTCATGCAAACGAAGGTAGTGGCCACACCATTCGCTTTCACAGCTGCATTTTCTTCCCCCACACCTTCAACTCTAAATTTCTGTTACGTGAAACAAATAACATTCTTCACATCCATTTGTAGCAAATGTAACAAAGTCTAATTGTTCATGCTTATTTTTATGATAGATGACAACGTAATGTTGATGATAGTGATTCAAAGCTTTGGCCTGACTTAGGAACTAAAGCTTTCATAAACATTATGATGCGTAAAGTTACATATGGAAATGTGTCAAATGACGACGAGTGGGACTCTATGACTTCTGAGTTGAATTCGATAACAAATCAGACCTATAAAAAGGAACAACTAAAGGAGAAAATGCATAGGCTACAAACCATGTATTGTGAATTTAATTCACTCTTACAAAATCCTGAATTCAAGTGGAATGCTGAAACTAACACTTTTAGTGCAAGTGCAGAGGTTTGGCAAAATTATCTTCAGCTATGTATGGTTTAATTTTTGTAGGTTTTGTTAGTTGGATTTACATTAATTTTATTTTTCAATATTAACATGTTTGTTAATGTATTGATGATATGCTTGTATTATTTTAGGCACATCATAAAACTGATCAATTTCAAAAGAAAGGGTGCGATTACTATTATAAATGGTTGGAATTCATCATTCAGACGATGATATACAAGAAGTTAAGCGCATCATACGCAGTGGAAAGAGAAAAATTCAAGTAAAAGATCATAATTAAATATAGGAAAGGTTCTGCATCACGTCAGAAGCGAGGCACACATCCAACTTCGAACGAACCATCTACGACAAGAAGCTAAGTGTGTAACATTAGATTGTTCTATTACTAAGTGTGTGTCTGCTCTTGAAAGGATAGACTATATTTCAGATGACATCTATGTGAAAACCTTGGACAAATTTCAGGATCCTAATTGGAGAGAAATGTTTATTGCCATGTCTAATAATAGGAGACTTGGATGGCTAGGTAGTCTTTAAGGATTAAACTTAACTTGCATGTGCAGTGTTAGTGATGAGACATAGCATTTCTCTTAATATTTTGTTTACAATCTTTTATGGTTATGCTCTTCATTCTATTTGGTTAACAAATTTATGTGTTTTTATTAGTTAATTTGAATTTTGTAGCTATGTCATTAGATATTTTATACCGCTTTAATTGAATATATCTCTTTTTTAAAGGTTTATTATGAAATTGTAGAATAGATTATAACCATAATGGATATTGAAAGAAGTGGTGATTTTTCTGTGATGATGAATTTCCATACTCCTGAAGTAATCATGTAAGAATTTATCAATAAAGACAATACTCCTGAAGTAATCATGTGAGAAAAATGATTACTTTTCAATACGTGTAAAAGACAACTCACAGAGTTTTCTTTACAATATTATCAATAAAGAATGCGTGTCGTGTCTTTAGGGGTAAAAGCGGATTAGAAAAATCCAATTGAACCGATGATTCAATTCAATCCAAACCGAAAAAAAACCGAATATTTTGGTTCGGATCAAAAATCTAATCGAACCAATTGAAAACCGATATGGTTTGGTTCGGCTCTCGGTTCGTTTTCAAATCCATTGGATTGAACCGAACCAAACCGATACCTATAATAGAATCAATTTTAATTTTTAACCCATATGTGATAAGCTCATGTCAATATTTAACCGACCCAACCTTAATATTTGTTAGGATTATGAATTCAAAAACACGCAGCAACCTTAATATTTAATCCAAAAACACATTGTGAACAAACAAACATGTTTTTTTATTTAGTTTTGATTTTAGGTTTTCAAAAACATGTTTTCAAATAATTTGGAGTTTTTAATTTTTTTAAAAAAAGAACACGGTTGATTAAAATAGCAACCAAACATGCCCTGATTTATTTTTTATGTTGGGTTTTCATGTAATTATTATATAAACATAATGTCAACAACAAGTATTGTGTTTTTAAATTTTTAAAAAGAGAACACAATTTTTGCTTGTTTATGTAGGTTTCTTGATCTGACATGCCCTAAATTTAAGCTTATAACCATGTGAATTTAAGTTTTTGTAAATTTAAGTTTTGATCTTTTTAACTATGTGAATATAACTTTTTATAAATATAAGGTTTTAAAAATTTTGAGTTTTAAATGCATCAAACTTAATAAACACTACAAGAAATATGATTTTTCGCAACAGCTTTTTTTGTTATAAGTCGCTGGCAAAACTTTGGTTGTTTTGCCAGCGACTTGTAACAAAAAAAGTTGTTGCTAAAAATAATATTTCTTGTAGTGAAATGTTAAACATGAGAAAGTGTGTTAAGTGATTCACATTGTCAAATAACCGATTATTCCAAAAGCTTAAGTTGTTATGAGAGAGCCACATCAATGATTTTATATTATTTCCTAATATGAGTTTGAATTAAGTTTCTAGATTGTATTTTGTACTCTGTTTGAAAACTTTATGAGTTTCAATATGATGTTATTGTTATGAACTGCGATTTCTTTTTTATTGTGTATGATGATATTTGATTACGTATCGTCAAAAAAAATATATTAAAAAATAATAATAGTAGGAAAAATATTGCAAAAAAAATAAAATTACAAAACCGACCAAAGTATCCGAATCAAACCGATTAGTTTGGTTCGGTTTCATTTTTTAAAAACAAGACAAACCGATCCAAACCGAACCAATTGAATACACATTGGTTCGGACTTTGAATTCATAAAAAATCGATCCAATTACACCCCTTCGTGTCTCAATAAAAAGCAGAGTTTATTCTGCATCAATGAGACAATCATCAGTCACTATCACTTTGTTGTTGCTCACCCCTCAATTGTATTAGTATGTTCAATATTTATCAAAGGGAAATTAAACTTATCTATAACTGTACATGATTTAAAAGTAAGGGAAATCAATGCACAAAAAGGTACATAAACTATCAACGGATTCATCTCTTCTTCGGTGGATCCATTTTTTAGCCCAATGAGGGAAATTTACCATTCATATAAACTATCAACTTTGATTTCCAGTCTCCATCTATTACATCAACCAGCATCTCTTCATTATCATACTGATCGCAGAACGAACTATTTCTTCACAGACTGTATCCCATTTCCTAGCTTTTTGGTTTATCAGCCATTCTAGTCTACAAAAAGAGACAAGCAATATAAAACATCAACTCAATTCATCATCATAAAACATCATTTCAATTGATCATCATAAACTCATATAGAGTGCAAACACAATGTTGGAACAAATAGCACAATAGTGTGTGAATTGAAAACAAAATTTCTTGAGTCCCATATTGGGTACTAGAGCATGGTAGTGCGACTGCGAGTAACATATTAATGTGTATATCTGTGATTTAGGAAAAATAAATAAAATTTTATTTTGATTAGATTACACACATTGTTTTTGTGCTTAAAAACAAGTATATTGTGCTGCCGTTTTGCAACTTCTTTTAATAAAAATGTTACCCACTATTGGTACACCATCACTCCACATGTCCAATATTTTAGGAAAATAAGTTAAAAACAAAAAGAACTTTGAGTAACTTGGCTCGGGAAAAAATTAGCAGTCAAGAGACAACTGCTAAAATGAAACTCCATGTTCCCTAGCCGAAACACTTTTTAGAGTTGTGAGTCAAATACTAAATGCTAAAAATTGATTAAATGGGATGGGGATTATTTGTTAGCATGTCATGAATTGAACGTTTCTGATGGTTACTTTATTATGAGTGTATCAACATTGCTTTGTTGTTGAATATTCATGCTGAGATCGTCCCATACCTCTCCTATAGGTATGCTACTTTTATTTTGTTTTGAAACAAATGGTGGGCAAGTAATTAGTGGCAATTTGAGGCTAACAACATGTTACTAGTTATTTATTTCATGGTATTTGTAAGCACTAAGTTTATACAGGTATTGAATAAAGTAACTCATCACTATTAGGAACCAATCTCTAGTATTTTTTATGAGTTTAATTTTTGCGAGATTGATACTCTGAATCTTCTTTTTAGAGTTTAATGTTAAATATAGAACTTTCTATGTAGAGTTTTAATTTTGATTTCTACATTGAGTTTTGCTCTATTGATTTGTTAGATTTATAATTTTAACATAACTTCTATTGTGACTTAGAAGTAGGTATTGTTCAAAGAAAATATAATCTTTGTATATTTCATAAGTTGAAATTTTGAATAAAAGAGAAACCTTATTATTATTAATTTGGTTTAAGAGTGATATTGTATCACTAGTTCCTTCAAATTAAAAATGGTTTTACCACCATTATCCCTTTGATTTGATATTGGTCTTAGTACCAAATTAGAATGATCTCAGTGTCATTTTATTGATTGATATCGTAGTATCAATACGAGTGGTATCGTAGTACCATTAATTCATAGATTGCTATCATAGTATCAATTCGAGTGATATCGTAGTATCACTCAAGAAGGTGTAATTCTTGACCGATTTCTACAAGTGCAGTATCAATTCTATATACAGTTGAAACTGGGCTGTTTTATCCTGGAGGCGGCGTGGTTGATAGTCTGCTTGCACAATTTTGGGTAGTGCCACGAAACGTCTTAAAGAAAACGTATTTTCCCGCGACTCAACCCAGTAATTTCTTCAGTGGCTTATTTTCGAAAACACTTTTCAGATATCAAAAACAACACACAACACATTATAATCATCCAAAAGAATATCAATTCATACTTCATTAATTATTAATCAATTCATTGATCCCACTCACATTACAAGTACTAAGTTACTATATATCCAACTAACAAAGCATTGCAATCCTACACATTCAACATTATCCAAGCATGATCATTAAAAACTAACATAAAAAATGGATTCTACAAAAAAAATCATCAAGGATAAAAAAAAGTCAACACAAAAGTCAACAGTCAACATTGTTGACCAAAAGCCTCGCGCCAGAGGCTGAGGGGATTCCTTTGAAAAATGCAGTCATGCCCGCTCATTGCGCCAGCAGGGCTACACCGTGCGCGGGTACCTGACGAGTTTTCTGTTTAAACGCGTTTTTCAACTTAAAATCACTTTTTCAACGTCAAAAACACTTATTTGAACTCAATAACTTTTATAAAACAATTCCCAAGCATGTTTATGGCTAAAACTACTTATTCTAACTCATAAACAACTTTAAACAACTTAAAAACAACTCAAAATAGAGATTTATCCATTTTTCATCCAAAAACCCATTTTCAACAACAACACAATCAAAGCATAAAGACATGGTTTTGTTCATACAAATTCATTCAATAATCATATATATGCATGAACAATCATCAATCAACATCAATTTAACACCAATGTCAATTTCCCCAGCACTAATTTCAGATTGAGTTCCAAAAATTTCATTGGCTTTATACATTTCCCCAACACCAATGTTAATTTCCCCTGCACCAATTCAGATTGAGTTCCAAAATTTTTATTGACTTTATACATTTCTCCTCACCAATGTCAATTCCAAAAGATCCAGTATCATATTCTTTGAAAATTTCCCCTACAATAATGTTAGTTCCAATAGATTCAGTACCCTCCTTTTCTGGTAACTGAGCTTGGTAAATGGTCAACTTATCCTTTACTTTGTCTCTTCATAGGATGTTTCTAACTTTTCTATCTATCTCTGCAGAGCCTTTCTGTAACACTTTGAAGTACTCTCCAGCAAAAGAGTCGTCATTCTTCAGTATGTTGATCATTGATCGAATAGTGTCTTCCATAGTTGTATCCCATTTCGCAACTTTTTGTTTGTCAGCCATTTTAGTCTACACAAAAAGGACAGCATTACCAACGAATTATGATTTAACTTAAATTCTATTTCAAAATTTCAAACCCTAATTCAATTTGAAATTGAAATTGAAAATTTATCTTAATTTAGTTTATGTTAATTTCAAACCCTAGTTCTATGCATATCGTAAATAAGAAGAATCACATTTTACCTAGTTCTATGCAGATCATAAACAAGATAGTAACAAGATGTGTACATGAAATGAAAACAAGATCATAAACAAGATGTTCACATGAAATGAAAACTAAATTCATAAACAAGATCTTAAACAAGATGTTTACATGAAATGAAAACTAAAATCATAAACATGATATAAACAAGATGTTTACATGAAATGAAAACTAAAATCATAAACAAGATCATAAACAAGATGTGTACATGAAATGAAAACTAAAATTATCAAAAGATTAAGATTCTATCATTTTACCTAACAAAGGTGAAAGAACAAATCACATCAAGAAGAATCGCAGCAAGAAAACTTCTCTTAACCCTTTGTGTGACCCGCGAAAAATTGAAAAGCGTGTTTTGATAAAGAGACTAAGAGGCTTTTATAACAATTAAAATGAGTTTGAGCCTTTGACTTGTCTTAAACCCAAAATGCTCTCTTTTTTAATGTTTTATGATGCCTTATTTTGCCGCCCTATCAATTACTCAAACATATCATTCGTTACTTAAGTAGCGGACGGTGTTTTTTCCTAAAATTTCTCATTTTTACTCATCCGTTACTTAAGTAGCGGATGAGTAAAAATAGTGCGCGCGAGAAACTCGTAGGGCAACAAAAGTAATCATCATGTTTTATTATGAAATTATAGAATAGATTATACCCATAATGGATATTGATAGAAATGATAATTTTTCCGTGATGATGAATTTCCATACTCTTTTAAGTAATAATGTAATATGATCAAATTTAGGTCCCTTTTTATTTGACTTTTTTTTAATAAGCCAAAATGAGATATATATTAAACAAACAATTAGTCCATTAAGTACAAGATGTGTCAAAAGAGACTACAAAAGTTTATAGACACGGTTAGCGAAAGAACAAACGAAAAACAAAATTACACAGTTATATACTTATGCAAATAGTTTTTGAGCTTATGAAAATGGTTTATGCAAATAAATAAACTTTTGTGTTGATTCTTACATATAAATTACAAAGAAATAAGCCTCATAATATTTATGAGTATAAATGTTGACCTCATATGCATTACATTTTTTTTTTAAAAAAATAGACCCTTATGTAACATATGAGTGAGTGTGTGTGTATATATATATATATATATATATATATATATATATATATATATATATATATATATATATATCACAAAAAAAAAACCTTTAAATTAATATATGAATATAAATATATGTCCCCTAAAATTACCAAAAAAAAGGCTCCATATTAATATGAATATAATATAAGTATCGTATAAATTATAAAAATATAGACCCCTTTATAAATTTCCGTAAAAATTACAAAAAGATACACCTTGTATTAATATTTGAGTATAAATATGTGGTGTTAATATGAGCATAAAGAAGACCTCTTCATTTAAGATTATAAATGTAAGTCTAATATGAATTATTTATAAGGGACAAGGTTATGGTGCATAAGGGTGATGTTTATGCACCATGCATAAGCCCATAATTTCTCACGCCCCCCCCCCCCCCCCAAAATTACTCACGCGCGCCCCCCAGCCCCTCATACAGATTCGCTTTTCCCACCCCCTGTTCTGCTGACACACACACATTCTGTTTTGTTTTTTTTAGCCTGCTGGGCCTGCAAGCCCAGTTCCTTTTTTGTTTGTGTTGTTGGTTTTTTTTTACACAGTTTACACCCCCAGATTTATTATTTTTCTCCCCTAGATTTGTTACAAAATCATTGGTTATTTATGCAATATTATTTTGAAAATCATTATGAATAAAATATGGTTTTAGTTATAATATTTATTTTAAATTAAATATAAATATTTTATTTGAAACCATAAGAGAGCTACTTTGGTTTTCAGATACAACACTAGTGACACCATTAAGTTATAATTATGGTTTCGATTAAAATATTTATTTTAAATTAAATATGAATATTTTATTAGAAACCATACAAGGACTATTTTGGTTTCAGATACAAAACTAATGAAACCATTATGTCACACTTATGGTTTCAGTTATAATATTTATTTTAAATTAAATATAAATGTTTTATTTGAAACCATAAAGGAGCTACTTTGGTTTTCAGATACAATACTAGTGAAACTATTAAGTTATACTTATGGTTTCGGTTAAAATCATATTAAATTAAAATGATTTTAATTAAATAGTTTTGTAGTACAGATCTCTTAAACCATTCCACAGCACAAATGGTTTAGGAGTACACATCTTTGAAACCATTCTACAGCAGAAATGGTTTTGGCATGATTTTAGTTTAAAACTAACTACTAAAATAATTAACCATACATAATACTCTGAATTTTATCCCTAATCAATAAAATAAAATAAAATTCAATCAATCAAAATTAAAAGCGTGATAAAAAAAACTGAGGGGTGCGCTAGAAATTTAAAAAAAAAATAAATAAATAAATAAAAATAAAAATTGGGAGGGGGGCTAGAAATGGGGGGCGCGCGTAGCAATTTGGGGGGGGGGGAAGTAGCAGGTGGGGGGCGCGCGTAGCAATATGGGGGGGCGTGAGAAATTATGCACGGTGCATAAGCTTTGCCCAACCCATTTATAAGAATTAAAATATAGAGCAATGAAATTATGACACAATAGCTCTACACAATACTTACACAAAACAGTATTTGTGCACAGGAAAGAGAAAAATTGTCTTTTATATACCATTTTAATTACAAAAATATCCTTGCATAAGTATTGTGTCAAAAATATTATCTCATAATATCATTTCTCATATATACCCCGTATATAAATATAAGTCCCCGTATCATAAATATGAAAAACTCTAGCACAATCTGAATATTACCAACAACTGTGTAGGTAACATCCTTAATTAAAAAAGACATTCACATGTTAATGAATTGTCAAATGATCAGGCAATTATGTACAAAACAAAAGAATGGAAACTTATGGTTTTGAACTAATTAACTAGAAGAGAAGAATGGGTAGAAATTAAATAAGGTGTTGTTAGTGTCACTGGTGTTCTATGAATACTACTCCCTCCATTCCTTATTATAAGAAAAAGTTTGTTTTCTACATTCGTTTAATGTATCTAGTTCATAATACGGTCTAGATACATAAAACATTCTATAAATCTAAAAAACAAATATTTTCTTATAATAAGAACTAGAGGGAGTATTTTTTAAAACGGTGAGACAAATTTAAGGATGGTCTAAGGCCTAGAGAGCCATGTTGACATCTTTCCTTGCTGTGGCTGAAGGCCTACAGAGCCATACATCTTTAAGACATAATTATTATTGTAAGAAACAAGGGAAGGTATATATGCGGTAGGGGTGATCATATCCGAATCAATCCAAATCGCAAAAACCGCATCTTTCCTTGCATTTTTAAGATGCTCCTCTTCTCATATCTATATATATCGAGAATAGATCCTCTCAATTGAAAATCTCTTCGAATTTCCTCCAATTTCAATCCCTACCATTAAAATTAAAACACTCTATCTCTCATTTATTTTATTTCATATTTCTCATTTTTTATTTTATAATATATATACGGCTTAATAGATCTTTAGTTCCTTGTATGTTCGCGAATTTTTTGTTTTAGTCCCTGTATCTTGTTTTGTTGTAAATAAGTCCTTGAATGTATAATTTTTTTTTTTGGCAAAATTACACATTTGGTCCTTTATCTTATTTTTTTGTAACATTTTGGTCCTTTATCTTTTATTTGTAACACTTTGGTCCTTTATCTTATATATTTGTAACACTTTGGTCCTTTATCTTTTATTTGTAACACTTTAGTCCTTTATCTTTTATAACATTCACATATAAATCCTTTTTCTCATATTTTTTTTTATTCAAAAAAATATTGAATTTTATTTGTTAAAATACCTTTTTATTAAAATTAAATAAAACTCATAATTTTGATTAAAATGTTCATCATCTTCATCAATTCTTTTATATTTTCATGTTCTTTAAGGGACCAAAATGTTACAAATAAAAGATAAAGGACCAAAGTGTTACAAAAAGATAAGATAAATGACCAAAATGTTACAAATGAAAGATAAAGGACCAAAATGTTATAAAAAAATAAGATAAATGATCAAATATGTAATTTTGCCTTTTTTTTTTGTTTTAGTCCCTAAAGTCAAAATCTGCAGGAAAATTTGCAGTTTTCATGGAGATTTCCCTTCAGATTTTCCTTCGGATTTTGACTTTAGAGACTAAAACAAAAAAAAAAAATTGTACATTCAGGAACTTATTTGCAACAAAACAAGATACAAAGACTAAAACAAAAAATTCACGAACATACAGGGACCAAAAAATCTATTAAGTCTGTATATACTTTTCAAAACAAAAATAGTACTCCCCCCGGACTTTTTTTTAAGCAAATATTCATTTTTGCACACTTATTAAGGATTTGGCTTTTTATCCTAGTTTTATGTGTAATTTTCGGTGCAATTCCTAAAATGCCTTTTTGCCTATTATGAAATCTACTCTTATTTAAATGTAATCATTGTTAGTACTACTCTAACATAGATTATTTGTAGAAATGAATAAATGCATGTGTAGGGGTATTGTTGGAAAAAAAATATTAATTAAAGTTGAACTTAATGACTTTTGCTTATATTTAGGGCCAAATTTTTTTATTGACTTTTGCTTATCAATAAGGTCGGAAGAAGGATATAATTATTTATCGGGCCTAGGCCCAAAGCAATTCTATAAAGCCCATCAAAAAGAGAGAGAATCTGAACCGTTATTTGTGGATCCTATAATAAGAAATCTCTCATTGACAGCACAGAGATATAGCAATTGTCGGCGGTGACAGAGAGAATCAGAAGATGTCGTCAGGTGTGGCAAACAACGAGGAAGACAAGAAGCCAACTGAACAAGGCGGCGCTCACATCAACCTCAAAGTTAAGGGTCAGGTCTGTCAAATTTTTATCGTTTATTTTTCTCATATTTTAAGCTCCTTTCTTGTGTTCATCATTTATGAGAATTCCATGTTTTATGATTTTGATTAGGATTCATGGGTTTGGATAAAAGAATTGAACTTTGATTGTATCGATTTTAAATAGGGTAGGATTTTAGTTAATTCAACTTTGTTCTTCTTATTTTAGTATTAGTATATTTATTTATATTAGGATTTTAATTAATGATTATTTTTTAATACTATTTTTCAGCTGGATTTTTTTTTTTTTTACATGTTCATAATATATATATATATATATATTGGATTTTATCATTAATCTCATATTGATTATATTTTTTTATATAATTGATTGTGTGAAAAACTGAAAATTGAAAAAAAAAAAAAAAAAAAGAATCATACTAGTGCTCCTTTTTGTGAAATATGCTTAAACCAGACCTTTTTAATAGTTTATATATTTATTATTATTGAATTTGTTTTTATAGTGTTTTTTAATTTGTTCTGAAATTTTTGGTGAGAAACTTTAAATTTGTTCTGAATCTATTCTAACTTGTCTCCAATTTTGATATATTTATCTTCCTTGGTTTCTTTTTTGTTGTGTTATGTAAGATCTTATTGGTTTTGTTGATCACTTATTTAAGAATGATGTTTAATTAGAGGGCAGGGATAGTGTGTATCGGTGTTGTGCTATTATTAATACATTCTTCCGAAAGTGTTCCCTTGCAATATCAATTTGAGAGAATGGGCAGTTGTGTTTCATCTTTTACGGTTGAAAATCACAACAATCATTTTCTCTACATTTTTTATGGTATATAGGAATTAGGATTTATTTTTATGTTTGTTTGCATTGTTAATGTCCGCGATCTCTTCATGTCTGCGATCTTGAATTTAGGTTTAGTGGGAGGCGATCAAATTTTGTTTGTTTAGTTTGGCATACAAAGAGGAGAGGAATATGTTTATATGGCATCTCTTTGTATTTGTATATTAATTGATATAGGTTTCTTAAATTTTGTAGCGTTACTTTTGTTTCTATAATCTATGTTGTCTTGCCGTGTAGATTATATAATATAATCTATCTTCAATGATAGCTGTTTTTACTTTGTTGATGCATTTGCGAGGCCTTTGAAATTTTGTTTATACCTATCACAAATGAAAGTTATACTTTAAATTCTTGATATTGTTATAGTTTTCCATATTATTAGTATTAGTTACTGTCAAAGTTTTTGCGACATTTATGAAATTAACATCAGAGAGCTATGCATGCTAATTTTTCGGTTCTTTTTTAATGTTATAGGATGGGAATGAAGTGTTCTTCAGGATCAAGAGAAGCACTCAACTGAAAAAGCTTATGAACGCCTACTGTGATCGACAATCTGTGGACTTCAACGCCATTGCTTTTCTCTTTGATGGGCGTCGCCTCCGTTCAGAGCAGACTCCTGACGAGGTTCGTGTGCAAGACACCTCTTTGTTGCTTTATGGTATCTACTAATTACATTCAAATGAGTCTAACATGTTTGTTTTATGATTTAAAAATATATTATGTTGCAGTTGGAAATGGAAGATGGGGATGAAATTGACGCCATGCTTCATCAGACAGGTGGTTCTGTTGTCTGAATGAAGTGACGATGTTTCTGCCGTATTATGAATAGAATTAGTTTGACTTAGAGCTAGGCTGATGCATATTACGCATAAGCTATTATCGACTAGCATATGATACAGCTGTTGCAGCTGGAGGACTTTGTAAGGGCGATGCTTCCTTTGTTAATATGATAATGAGTGGATTATAATATTTCTTCCCGTGAGAGCTTATACTCATTTGTCTTGAGCTTGTTAAATAAAAATCCACGTGGTTGTTGATATATCTCAACTATGAAGCATTTATCGGATGTTGAGCTAGTTCCCTCTTGGTTTAAAGGGATTAAACATGATAATAATACGATACTTTGTTAATATGATTCAACTGTTTGTGAATTGGTGTGATTTTGAATTTTGATGGTTCAACAAGCTAGGAGTTTGTAAATATAGTTAAGGGCACTTTTGACTATAAAATCATTCTTTGTGACAAAGAGGATGGTACTGATCACATCTTGTTGAGATTGTTTGCAAAGCTTGTACTATCATTGATGAGCACAAAATGGTGATCTTTGTCTCCTCTTTGTAGTCTAGTATGTATAGCAAGATCAATGTTGATGTCACTTCATGGAGAGTAATCAATGTTTTGCATGATTCTGACGGACCAGAGAGCCACGAGTTTTAATTTTGTGTTCGAGTTTGTGCATGATTCTGGGTTTTGAAATATTGTGGTTTGAGGGTGAATTGCTAAAATGTGGTTCATGCTTGGGGAAGTAGTCCTCTAGTTACTAATCCTACTTTGGAATGGTGGTTGGTAACTATCACAATTTTTTCTTCTTTACTAAAAGTTCATGCGAAAAGAACAACTAATATTGCTATCTATTTTTTGATAAGTTAAGTTCTTAAGTTTCCTTTACTTTTTGATGATTTTATTTTGATTGAAGATTAGATTGTCCCTCTTTATATTGCTTCTTCCATTGCAACATATTTGGCTACCTAGTATATTCATTTTTATTTTTATGTTAAAAAAATAAAAATAAAATAGTTGCAAGTACTTTTAAACAAATAACCAATGCATTTTGAGTGTAATCAAATATAATTATTCAACATTCACTAACATGTATAGTATCAATGTTCTTGGTCATGACTCATTAGTAGTAACTAATTGTTCTTAAGAAAGGATGAAAGGAGAACAAATGATTGAAATCATAACAATTTGTTTGTGTTTCATCATGGATAAAGGCAATCCTTGAATTGGAACTATAAATATAAATCATCATGTCTTAAGAAACGTTCATATTCAAATTTATCTCTTAAATTGATTAGAATTTCTTCCATGTTTTTCTACTGATCAAAATATATTTTTTAGTAAAGCAAATTTTATCAGGAGATATTTTTCGGTAGTATGAATTATATTGAGATACTCCCTCCGGCCTTATTTATAAGTAAAAGTTGCTTTTTAAGTTCATTGAAAAAGTAATGTATCTAGTCTTAAATATAAACTAGATACATTACATTTCCAATGAACCTAAAAAGCAAATTTTGCTTATAAATAAGGCCGGAGGGAGTATCTTTTTGGTGTGAGCAACGCAGAGAGACAAAGAGCAACCATCATACTTTTATGGTATTGTTGGTGTTGCTATCTAATCACTTTTTTTCTTTTTTTTTTTCTTTCTAACTCATCGTAATTAAGGTCGTTGACTTTCTTGTTGACGCTTCACAATATCTCTACAAAGCTTACGTCATTTTGAACTCGCTATGAAATTAATGTTCAAGTCAGCAGTGGTGAGACATTCAATCTTTTACACATAATTGAGTTTGATTTATATAAAGAGAGTCATATTATCAATTCTCCAATTAAAATGTTGGTTCATTTGTATCTATTTAAATAAATATAACTGAACAATATTAAATAATTAAAATAAAATAAATGATATTTAACATATTTATTAGAGAAATAACATCCATTTTGTTTTTATAAATTTTTCTAATAAGGTTTTTAACGACACAATTATTTTTATCATGTTCCTCTTGTTTCCTTATTTCCTATTCCATCCAATCTCTTTTGTTATTCTTTCTATCTTAATTTATTCATTAAGGTGTTGTGTTGAAAATGATATGTAATAGAGTTGGAGTGTTAATATAATTGACATGTCCTCTCTATCATCATATGATGCTTTTACACTAACATGCCTATATGGCTATATAGTAATTGAGTTTAATGAGATTACGGACAAGGATATAATCGGTTCAGTTTGGATCAATTTTTTATAAAAAATGTAAAAAATATGTTTGAATTGATGAAAATTTTATTGGTTCAGCTTTTAATATTTATTAGAAAAGAAACTGAATCAAACTAAACGATTTGAGTTAGTTTGGTTAGCTTGATCGATTTTTTTTTTCCTCTCTTCAAACTATACACTCATCATGTGTATTCTTTGCTATCATTTTTTTAGTGTATTTCTTGCTATTATTTTTTCATAATCTAATTCATACTCTCTACTTTTCAAAAACTTGAAATTAACTAAAAATTTATGCAGCATATATTCAAAACCAAATAAACTAACATAATTACATTTCCTTATTTTAATTAGACAATGTTTTATAAAAGACTACTATTAACAAATCAATAAAAAAAAGGAACATAATTTCATTTCCTTGGTCAAAAAATCATTTACATATCTTCTCTACACTAAACCATATTTTTTTTATGTTACCATGATATGTGTACAATTTTTTCACCGTCATTTAGCTGTGACTCATCTCTATCTCGTGGAACTTGAGGAGTGGATCATTCTTCTCTCCCAATGAATTCTTTTCCTCCATACACAAGAGCTAGAGATTGAATCACTGACCAGTTGCTTAATGGTAGGGGTGGTAAAATTGGCCTTCTCCGTTTAAGCCCTTCCAAAAGTAGGGCAAGCCAACTTAAGGACTCAAGTTCAAAAATCATACTCACACCGTTTTCTAACGAGTAGGTAGGTTAGCAAACTGAAAATCATTTTTGTACAAATATAAACTAAAATAAGAAATATTTTTCAACGACACAAAATAGAAAATAACTCAAATGATTAACAAACCTAAATCGAGTAGCAAATAATATTGATTAATAATTGAACATGGAACCAAATTGTTTCTCATAAACTACTACTACTTAATTTGGCTCAATACAATCCTCCAGCAATATCAATGTCATTCTTCAACATCAAGAAGTCTCAAATAAAACAAAACCCCAACAAAAATCCAAAAACATTAAATAAGTCTAAAAATAAAACTAAGCATCAATAAAAATCCAACAACATTAAACACATACAATAATAAATTCAATCACCAAAATAAATTGGATTGAAAAAGAAAGCAATACAAGTGAGTTTAGTTTAATCATTTTTTTTGGGGGTCTAAAAAAGTAAAGAGAAAAAGTTAAATTGAACTCACCCATAAAACTTAAATTTTTCATCCTTAATTCAGAACAAAATCAAAAAAATTCTCACGGGCCAACTTGAACGGTCCTATTTTAAAGTGAGTTAGGCGGGACAAGCCAATTTAAGACATATATCAAGAGTAAAACTTCGGCCTAGTCCATAAAAATTAAAAGGAGGTTAACAGATCGGCCTAACAAGTTCGACCTGTTTTGATACCCTTACTTAAGGT
Organism: Trifolium fragiferum; assembly: GCA_954870985.1. Classification (NCBI taxonomy): domain Eukaryota; kingdom Viridiplantae; phylum Streptophyta; class Magnoliopsida; order Fabales; family Fabaceae; genus Trifolium; species Trifolium fragiferum. The sequence continues at coordinate 10,805,191 of OX940794.1, forward strand.
GTATAAGACAACTATCATTTCGAGCAATTCATTATTAGTTACACTGACTTATATTACCTCATCTAATATTTATAAAATAGTATTAGTAAATTTTTTTCTTCCTATAAGGGCAGATCACATGTATAAAATAATAAAGTGTGAGTACCATGATTGTATAGAAAAATAAAGTGTGAATAACATGATTTGTTGTTTTTATCAAATAAGTTGTTTGGCCCACTCAAATACTTTCGTAGTGTTGAATATGTCATGTGGACGTTGTTGCTTTCTTTTGAATCAAAATTTCAAAGTGAATGATAACTTCCAACCACAAAGGAATTGGATAAGAATTAACCTAGCATCAATGAAGGGACCATGAGCCACTACTTTCACAACAAAAAGACATTTGTGAACTAGCTACCTTAAGAAATTCTAACTAGAGGAAAATAGAAATTGCTTCAAGCCTTCAATGACTACAAGTTGATCAAAGAGAAATTCTCTCATTTTTTCTCAAAGCTTTTTTTAATTTTTTTTTGAAAAAAACATTATTAATATTTTTTTCAATTAATCTAATAGTCAGGAATTCCACTCTTAAAATGGATAAGTAGAATGACCAGAATTTAAATTCCAACTTCTTACATATATAATGCAATGTCCTACCAACTGAATTAAAATTAAATCGGACAACAACAAACATGTTAGGGTTCATTCAATTTTACTTTTAGTTTAAAAAATGCAGAGTAATTAAAGTTTTCAATGACCACAAAGTCTCTCATTATATGAAACTCCTCTATACAATAAAGTCATTTCAAGATAAAGTTGATGAAATAACATTGAATGTTAAAACATATCCTTTTTTATAAATAGGATGATCATAGTTCGAATATATGATACTTTTTATCAGCACTCCATCTAACGAGTGAGGTGGTGGTTTGTCTCAAAAGCTCTTTTTGATTTTTATAAAAAGTTAATCCCAAAAGTTGTAACATACATCAAAATGTCAAATGTATTTTGGCCCCAAGTATATCAAAGAGAAATGTTTCCATTTTTGTTTTCTAAACAATTATCCAAAGAACACAGTTTAATATGATCATATATCAAATACATGTAATTTTTTTAGAGGTAAATCACATGTCTTCTACGTGTATCTGTTATATATCTTCTACGCGTAACTGCTGAGATTAATTTCAAAACCATGTGAAATTTAAACAAGTGGCAAACTTTTCTGACAGGTTTAAAGCTCTTGTATATCCAAGTTAGAGATCAAACAAGTTAAAAAAAATTCACATTATCTTATATAAACGTGGTAATACATTTATCTTTTTTACAAAAATGACAAAGCTAACAACATTAAATACAAGGCGCAATTTCCGTTGGTGTATTTGGTTGCTTTATATAGACATGAATGTCCTACAAGTGATAGTGTCCACACATAACCAACCAAACTAATAATATACAAAAACAAAGTTACAATCCATCAATCAGATAGAATAATGCATTGGGACCCTTAAGTATGAGGCTATGATTTCAATTCTTGATTCATGTGTACAAAACAATGGTTCAAAAACAATCACTTTTCTAAATGAATCCTTGTAAAACTAGTATTTGCTTCATATAGTAATTGGACATTAAGGTAAGTACATTTTTTCTATTGCAAAGATATTGATATACGTTAACCTAAGTTCGAATCCAAAATTTCACACTTCTCTTCATTTAAAATGCGGAGTCTAACTACTAAACTATTGGATTAAAAAAAAGTCACAGGACTCTATTCATACGAATCGAGATGAAATTTCTTCCTAGATAAGAGAATTACACTCAAAGAAAAGACTTCCTCCAAGAATGTCATTTGTTTTTTCAAAAGTTATAACAAATGCAAATAAAAATTGAATTAATAAAAGCTTAATGATTCATGAAGTCTCCATCAATATTAAAAAAAATGGAGAAAAAGTACAAACCATACAAACCAAGAATTTTAGATTATTTTTCAAATAGATTAAACTCATAAATTTATAATACTTGCAAAGAATTCAACTATATTTTAGTTTCATTCTCTTGCAAAAAGACTAGCAATTACACAAACATTTTGGAAAAAACATAATACATAAGAAATTCCTTATTCTAGCTGAAAATTAAAATCAACAATCTCATAATTGAAGTTAGCATAGCAAGTTCCTAATGATCCTTGTACCTATTCTTAACATCTTCAATCTTTGAGTTACTCTTAGTAGCTTCTTGAGCAGCATCAATTGTTTTATCAATAGTTTGACTCTTCACTTTTGGTGTTTCATTTGCTTTTTCTTCTGCTACTCTTAGAAATTCATCAGCTGTAGATGATGCCCTCTCTTTTATCAAATGGCTTTGTTTTTCCTTCACTTCTTGCCCATAATTCTATCATTCATGTTCATAGTTCATTCAATAATAAATAAATTATAGCATAATTCATACTTACTATAAAGTGTAAAAAAATAGTATCAAAATCAAAGTCACAAATCAAGTAGTCATGCTCAATTGGTCAAGTTTAAGTTAAAAACTAATCATTAGAGAGAACAACTGAAACAATTTTTTGACCAAACTCCGAATTACTAGAGTTAGTAACTGATAAAACAAAAAAAAAAAAAAATAGTCATAAATCATATGACTAAAAATCAAACATTTTTTTTTTTATCACTTTTTAGTGAAACTATTAAAGTAAATATTACAATTTTGAATCCAACAAAGAAAAATCTTTACTTTCTTGGTGGGTTTTAATTTTTGAATCTTTGGATCCACTTTTCACCTTTTGATTTCCACTTGCAAAAAGGATCATGCAAAATAGTCCTTCATAACTACATGAAATTAATTTCTTCTTCAACCACCTAACATATCTAACACTTCAACCAAGTACAATCTGAAATTCAATGTTCAAAAATTTAATTTCTTTAAAACAATTCTCAACTATGATAATTCTTACTTTATTAAAATAAAATTAAAATAAAATTAAGCAATTTTATATAATTGTTGCTATGCCAATTAGCAAAACATAAATTAAACATTTTTTTAAAAATTAAATGAGAAAACCAAGAGAATGAATTAATTTAATGATGATATACCTTGATGGAGTTATAGAAGAATGGTGTAGTGGGTTTGAGCAAAGAAGATCTTGAAGATGAGTGAAGTAGTTGAGTGAGGAATTGGCTACCACCACCTACCATAGTGTGCTAGTTGCTTAATTATTCAATCTCTCTCTCTCTCTCTTTATGGTATGAAGAGGATTTTGAGAGAGAATAGAAATATGATGGAGTTGGGAGATTGGAGACGTGTCTCTAAGATGAAGCTAATGATGTGCACGTGGTGTAGTTGAAGTGGAACACATCATGCAACCTAAAAGGACAACTTTTGCACACTCAGCACACTATATCTCTTTAGAGTTAGTATCCACACAGGCACACACATGCATACATGAGGTTGAGGTCAAGTGTAGTTAACTATATTGCAATTAATTATATATAGATTGTTCAATTAAGATCGGATAATATAAATTTTAAGATGACGCTGATGATATTTTTAGTTTATAAAAAAAATTTAAATTTTAAATTAGATTTTTATGATAAAAATTATTCTTAAAATTTGAGCTATTTGATCTTAAATGGACAGTTTAAATTTGTTGACTACATATAATTATATTGTACAAAATTTAAATTTTACATATATCATAAAATAATCACGAATAAGTAGTAGTAGTAAAAACATCTCGGGGTCATGAGTTCGTTAAATCAAGATTGAAAAGCATAATTTCTTAGTCATATTTATGAGTAAAAATTTATTTCTTAGATATATTGAGTAATTTACATATCTAATTTATATAAAATTAGATATTAATTGTTTAATGAATTTTAAAAGTAAGTTTTTGTTTATAAATGTGATTAGAGATGAATTTTGTTGCTGAAATTTTGATTTTTTTTAAGTTAAATTTTTTATTTTTGCCTTTCACAATCAGTTTAATTTGATTTGAGAGTCAATTCTAATATCAAGTGGTTTCAGTATCTTTCTGATCGTAGTTACGAGGATCACATCGTAATCCTTCCTATAAAATTTAACGTCAATTATCATTGAACCAACTAACAATGAGTTATACTAAAATTTTTGTTTTAAAATTTATGTCCCATTTTAATTTAACGAACACCGACATAAAGAATACAACATTTTTTAATGCACGAAGATCTCAATTCTACTAAGAAACAAAGAAAAGATATCCAAATGAGAGATTCTTATTTGCATCTATCCTATCATAAATAGGGGACCTTTATTATTTATATTTTTTATTCTTCTAGAAATGAAAAATATCTAAATTCATAATTATCCATTAAAACTGAATTGTGTGCGGCCAGAAATTCTGACTATAGTTGCAGCTATCTCATTTAAGTCATTGGGTGCAGTACACATTGTATGTTTGATAAATTGATATGACATCTAGATCATGCTTCAACCACAAGAAATTACTCCAACAAAGACTAAACTACAATTTCAAAATGGGTTAAATATGTTTTTCATCTTTATTTTTATGTGAATTTCGACTTTTAATTCATCATTTTTTAAATTATATTTTTAGTCCTTCATGTTTTTACCATTTGCATTTTTAGTTTCTACCGTCAAATTTTTGTGACTTGAATAATGAAATCAGCGACATAAAATGACACATAGAAATCACGTCATTCAATGCAAACATTATCGAGTTTGAGTTTACTTCATTTGTTATTACTCCATTTATTCTCCATTTGGAGAGAGATAGACACATTGAAAATTAGTGGGGTCCACAAATTAGTGGGTTCCACTTTTTAATAGCCACTAATTTTTAATGTGTTTATCTCTCTCCAAATAGAGAATAAATGGAGGGATAACAAATGGAGCAAACCCAAACCCAACATTATCCTAGTCGATTTAAGTTATCTTATGTGGTCAATTCTGTTATCATAGTCATAAAAAATTGACAAAAGGAACTAAAAATATAATTAATAAAATGTAAGAACTAAAAGTCGAAAATCATATAAAATTAAGAACTAAAAACATATTTAACCCTTCCAAAATCATCTATTTTTTTTTAAATTTGTTGAAGTACAGTAAGAACTTTTGTGTCACTCTTCTTTAGAATCTCAACCAGTAGACTCCCTACTTTAACGATTTTGTATATTCATCATAGTTTCATCCTATGCTTTATTCATGAGCTAGTTCACTCAGTGAATTTCCAAGACTATGATGTCAATTGATGACAAATTGCTTTATGGTGTAAAATTATGTGAAAGCTTTATTGCGACTACTTTATTTCTATTTTAGTTTCTTTGGTCATCTTTCTTGTTCACTTTATTTATTCCTTTTTAGTGGGAAGGTTAGGCTGAGAAAGAGGCAATGAAGGGAATTAGATTTCTTGAGTTAAAAAATTATAAATCAGTTCCATTATGCATCATATGCTGTCTGATTTTGATAGTTAGATTCTTTAGTGACAAATGAATAAATTAGTTTTGTAAGAACAATTTTAATTAAAAATGAGTTTAATATAAAGTGATTTTTCTTTGAATTATTATGTAAAAGTAAGTTGAACCATAAAACTGGATATAAAAGTCATGGTTTGGAGTGGAGTCAGAAGCACAAATCACAACTTCATGTTAGAATTAACTTTGAAGGCAAAATCGATTCTAGTGAAAGAGATCCAAACATGTCAAACTCAATTCTACGCCTGAGAATCAATATTGGTATATCAAAGTTTTTTTTTTCTTTCTAAATAACTAAAATGAATCTTTACTCTAAAAGTATACGCCCGGAGACAAAAATTATCGTAATGTATATCGCAATTTACATTAAGGTGATACAGCAAAAACACAGATCATTCAGCCCCTATATTGCTCTAAACCGTTTTTCAGAATTTTTCTGAAACCAGAAGTTTCTAGTACTGTTAGTACAAAATATATACCAGCAGAATCATAAGAAACAAAAATTAAACAACTGGTTTAAGCTGCTTTTAATGCAAAATCTTATAAGACAACCAATTTGCTCAAAGTTACCTGTACAAGCAAACACAAGACCAAGTTTGATGATAGAACCAAAATTTTACAATCAATTAACCACTTCGAAATTAGAGTCACACTTCTAGAAACAAGAATATTGCAGATACTGCTGTAGGGACAGTGGATGGAGAAATCCTCTATTAAGAATATGTAAGCCTTTGCAAATTTGTTGTCATAAAGAACAGAATGAATGCATTACCTACAATGTTAGAAATAAAGTTGAGTTATAACAAAGATGAACAAAGTTAAATTCACAGTTATGAACAACATGAATATTAAAATTGAAATCATTATCTATAATAAACTAAAAATGTTCTAAACCACAATTTAACTAAGGATTTAAGTATTTACAATTTATAATCATGTTGAATGCAATCAAATTCCAATTGTAAGCAAGACTCAGGAATACATTTGGTCTAAACCTATTACACTTCAAATGTTAAATGAGAAATAACCGATATAAATAGTAAGTGCTACTATACCTGCAATCATACCACGAGAGCTTCGTGTATTGAAGTAACCGATATTAATAGAAATGTTGCAAACTAAACAACCCCCTTTCTGGTTTTCATCCAATAGTCTGGGAAGTACCGCGAGTATTGAATCAAATTTTAGCAATGTTATTCTTGTCAAACTCCGAGCTGCAATTGTTTTACTCATTTTTGTCCGATTATACAACAGGTGAAACACCAGTAGGGAACTTCATTTTAATACCTGATTCATGCTCTGCTGCAAAAGCTAAAGTCGACAAGAGTGCCCTTTGGCCTAAGTTTGATGCTTGTCTATGATGTCCAGATACTACACCATCTGAAGACTGCTGTGAAGCAAACGGACGAGCAAGAAGCGTAGCTGAGGTCATAGTTGAAGTCTGAGAATTATCGGATGCCTGTTTTCCCTCTAGAAACTTTGATTTCATTCGGTCTGCCATGGTTTGAGTTTTGTCTAAAATGTCATGTGAGAATAGGGCAGTTTGTGGTAAACTTTCTGCAGTTCTGTCGCTGGCTTTTCCATAATCATCCTTATTCAGAGATGAAATTGAATGTTCAGACAAACCAAAATTGGCTGACTGAGGCAACTTCAATATCTTTCCTTCTGCAGTGGATTGAATAGAACTTTTAAAACTGCAAACAGAACTTTTTCCGAAAGAAAGAAAGTTAATTCCCTTAGGTGTAAGAGCTGGAAATTTCTTAGGAACTTCCACAGTATTTTGACTTTTATCTGCACACGTCCCATTGCTGACAACACTTCCCTTGTTTGGTGTTACTGTGTCTTGTTTTGGCGTACTAGGTGATAAGTTGGCAACATTTATGAATCTAATTCCTTTGGGTGCAGAGGTTGGCTTTCTCTGCGAAATGTCTGTAACCTTATGTTCTACATTGGTGTGAGAATGAATTCCCTTAGAATTGGTGGAGTGGTTTTGTTGGACAGAACTATTGCCATGACTATTCAGTGGGGTACTGAAATTTGTATTTCCTAATGAAAGAGGAGACTTCAACTCTGGTTTGCATGCATTTGTAGGCGTAGGTATTTCTTGGTTGGTTGGCACCTAAATCAGAAAAAGCTCATTATAATCCAAATGAGAATAATTATACAATGCAAGTCCATCATGGATAGCAGAAAATAGTAGTTTGCTCAAATCCCACTATCCTACATGGTTTTAGCTGCTATATGACAACATTTTTTTTTTTTACAAATAGCGTATCGTGGAACAAAATCTTTTTTGTTTCTTTTCAAATTTCACTACACTATAGTACTATAGAGTTAGTATAGCCACTATTTGACAACACTGATTATTTATTACGTTTGTTGACACAAAGTCATTTACACCAAGTGAAGTCGAATTGGATGTCGTACCTTGTGTGAAAACATACAAGCATGACCTCTACTACAAGAGCCTTTAGACACAAAATTGGAACAAGGATGCTTGGAGAGCTGATGATCAAATGGGCAATCATCCCCTTTCATACAAGAGTGGCGAGCAAAGTGAACACATGGCTGCAATTTTAAAATCAATACAAGGCTATGTAAATTTCTCTGGTTTTGCTACAACTGAATGAAAAGAATGTTTAAATATGTTTTTGGCCCATACAAATATATCACTTTTTGGTTTTAGTCCATGTAATGTGTTTTAAATCCTTACAAATATACAGCGTTTAACTTTTGATCCTTGATGTTCTGTTTTACTCTATTTAAAATTTGTTTATGTTGGAATTAGTCTGTGTAATATTTAGAGTATTTGATTTGAGTCTCTCTAATATAGACAACATAAGGACTAAAAGAATATTGCACACATATGCAGGGACTAATCCCAACATGAACATATTTTACTGGGACTAAAACAAAAACCAAGGACCAAAAGTAAAAAGTGATGTATTTGCAAGGATGAAAAACAAAAACAAAAATTTACAAGGACTAAAACCAAGGTGGCATATTTGCAAGGACTATAAACCTATTTAAACCTGAAAAGAATAATAGGAGTAAAATTTTAAAAAAAGACCAATACCTTGGACTTTGTTGAAGGAACAGTATCATGTGAGAAATTGCATTTGTCACCCTGTCAAATTTGTTTCGGTCGAAGCAAGATAAAAGTAAGAATTATTTGATAATTTTCAATATATATATTTTATATAGAAAACAAGGACACACAAACAGATATTAGTCTTACGATAATGATTTTGATGAGCTACCTTTCACATAACCAATAACCACAATAAACTTATTTCCAGGGATCAGATAAATAACAATTCAATTGTTAAATTATATAACAGAAAACGAAGAACATTAACAAGATTTTAAATTCAAGTTATGAATATGAAAATTTTCGGACATGACAAACAAATATCAACATGAGTTTCACTATGTTGATATTTCAAAACAAGGCTCATTGAGTCCAAATATAAATGAATTTCATGCAGGTTCTATGTTAGAATTAACAAATATATATCAATTACTTCAATTATCTTCTTAAAAATTAAATAGTTAAATGAAGCATCAACAATTAGAATAACAAATTCTTGTATGTATCATGTAATGGTAGAATGAAAATTAATAAAAGAAATTTAAAACAAGAATAAAGATGACATGATATAAAGTGAAGACTCAGTCATGGTTTAATATAATTGAGTTTATAACAACCTCGTGACACTTTCCTTTCATATAATGGCGACAAACTGGAATAATTTTCGGTTTTTGTACTGGAATCAACTTCATCCTTTTAACACCTAGTTCTCTGTTCTTTTCTGCTCTGTTCTTTCGGTACTTCTCCTGCATAATAAATTTTATCAAATAAAGAAATTATCAGTCATACGAAAATATAGACTTCGAAGGATGTGAAAGTAATTGGCTTCAAAATCCGTATGCAAGTTAGGAGCAATAATACAACATAAAGTAGGATATACTAACAAAAAAAATAAATAAAATCAGAACAATACCTTCTTTCTAGCTTTCTTCTCCTGAGAACCAGGACCGCGTTTACTTCTACTGGCATCAACCATCTGCTGCAAATGATCAATAATTGACCAAAGAAAAATCAGCATCACTTACCTTAAAATTATTAAATTTTTGGTTCGCATTATAGAAATCTACATAGAAAGGCAGAAAATTTGGTTGGCCATAAAACAAATCGTCACATGATTTTGATCTTAAGTTAATTCTACCTAAAAATTGAAATAGAGCAAATAAATTGGCAAAATAAAAGGAAAGGAAAACCGTATGAAGATATACATACAAAATAAATTTCATCAAATGAAGTACACAGTCACTTGTGGGAAGCAGAGGTTAATGGGTTATTATTCTTCACAAATAACAGATAATTAACTTGGAAATTACCTCAAAGAAGGTTGAGTTCAGTAACATAAAAACCCATATTATAGGTTAGGACAAACACAACATCTACAATCAAAATTAACAAAAATATCAGAAGAGTACCTTATTTTTATCTTCCTCAGAATCAGGGACATATTTTCGTTTTCGACTGGCATCAATCACTTCCTGTCAATGATCAATAATTAACCAAATAAATATCAACATCACTAGTCTTAAAATTATTAAATAGTTCGAACAAATAATGGATATAGGATGTATAAAATGTGAACAATATAACCATCTGTAAGCTGATTTTAACATAATTTTGAACATGAATTAAATTTTCAGATAAACTAAAATAAGGGAAAAAGTTGGCGAAATAAATGTGGACCAAAAACTATGTAACGAGTACAGACTTATCTACAGAATAAAGTTTATCAAATAAAGAACGAGTGACATGTTGCAATCGTATAGATTTGTTGATTATTTTTCAGAGTACGAGGAACGTACACTTCCAATACATTCACTTATTGTTGAAATTCAAATGAGTCTCACTATTTTGTCAACGGAATATGGATTCAACTAAGTCGTGTGGTTCTCACATGAATATAATAAAACCTATATGAATTTCAACGAATAGAAGAGTGTGTTTGAAACGAGTGTTTATCTAGCATTTCTCTTCTTCACAAATAGCAATGAATTAACGGATGTTGAAATGACTTCAGAGGAGGATGAATTGACAAGCTTCAAAATCCATATCACATTTAGAACAATACAACATCAAGAAAGAAAACTAACAAGCCAACAATATCAAAAGAACACCTTTTTGTTTTTCTTCTTCTTAGGACCAGGTCTACTTTGTTCCTTTCTGCTGGCATCAACCATCTGCTGCAGATGAACAATAATTATTCAAAAAAAAGTAACAATCACAAGTTTTAAAATCATTGAATAGGTGGCTATAATATGGAACTTTACATAGGGTGCCGTAGGAAAGGATATAGTTTACGATAAACTAATTCTTAACATTATTTCGACCTTAAATAAATTTTCCTAACCAAACTCAAATAGGGCAATATATATGAAAAATAACAAAAGGCAGGATCATCATGGAATATCTTCCATTCATCATTGGCGGCGAGTACAAAACATAACGTAAAGGATTTAAACAGCAGACGGTACTCAGGTTAAAGCCATACCTGTACTACAGACGAGTTCCCATGATCTTTGATGGCAGTTTCTTCCATGAGTCCTTTGTGCAAGACTTGATTTTGGGTTGAATTTGTTGGTATGGCATTGATAGTCCTAGGTTGTACTTGTCCATTGCTATTGGAATCCTGAATTGCATTTACCATGAAACGATTAGATGGAAAACCTTGAAAGGAGAGACCCATATTGAAAGGAAATATCGTGTTTCCAAATGATTTCCCGGGTTTCTGAATTTCATTCACTTTCATTTGTTCTGAAACGATATCATCAGCAGAAGACATATCAAAAGTGTTTCCATCCATTGTAAAATCTCCAGAAATTTCGCCCTCTTCTAGATCTCCTTCTTCAATCAGAATATCTGAAGAATTTGTTGTATTTCCGACACAAATTAACTTATCTGATTTCTCTTCATTTTCTGTTTCGGATTTATTTTTCATAATTGTTGAATCCAGTAACCCTCCATCTTCTGTCATATTCAATGCTTCAATATTCGTATCAAGATCTAAAGAACTATGAGTTTCTTCAACAACCTTATGACCATCCTGTTCTTCCTTCTGAAATTCACCCTCTTGTATAGTAGGAAGAGAGACCACTACAGGGGAAACCGGATTCATCACCAATTCCGTTTCCTTCTTTTGACTTTCATTCTCTATATTTGATGTACTAATTACAGAATTCAAAGCTTGTTCCTTTGTTGACTCTAACACAAGAAAGCCTTCCGAGGTAAGTTGATTAGGCTCCCCTTGTACTTGCGTCAACACATCACTTACACTTTCAGACGTGTTTGTACCAGAATGTAGAAATTCAACATGTTCTTCTACTTGGTAATCCATCAAATCAACTTCACTACCGCTATTCTGTTTCTCACAGTTCAAGGGGATTAAACCATTATCACATACAGGATCTTCAATCCCTTTCACAACCAGCTCCAACTCGTCCATTAGTTTCTGCTCGCATTGAAAATCATTTGTTAGTGTAGATGGTTCCTCACTTCCCATCAGAAATTCTATATCATCTAGGACCATAGCAGTAGCACTCAAATCCTTGTCCTTGTCTCCAAGGCTTCCAATGGTATCATGGGCATCATGTATTTCCTCCAAGGGTACTGCACCCTTGGGATCCTTAACATCAGAACCAACTTTTAACTCAGAGCACTCAAGCTCCTTTTGTTGGTTTTCTTGCCCCATTCCAACATTGCCATTATCTAAAACAGGAACAAAAATTATTGATTTTTTGAACAAAAAGTGTAGCATATAAATTGGACAATGCTGAGTTAGCACAAACGTCGGCTGGGTATAAACACCCATTCAGTTCAAAATTGTAACTAAAAACAATGTTATCAATCACAGATCACAGAAAATAGCATTTTGTTCAAATTCCACTATGCTTCATTGCTATAGCCCCACTAACACTTCTGATCGAAGATGTGTCCAGTGTCTGACAAGTGTCGAACACCGGACACCGGCAGTCCGGCACATGTGATTATGCTAAATTAACTAATTTCTTTTCAAATTTTTACCGGTGTCGGCGTGTCAGTGTTACTGTCTGATGCCATGGGTGTGCTTAATAGATAATCAATGAAATAAAACAGCAGAATATAACAGAAGCTAATACTTCAAATTCCAATAAAAAATAACAGTATAGCAGCAACAACAATAACAATAACAATAACAATGAGAATAATGAAAAAACGTACCAGGAAGATTGAGGGGTTGAGTAGGAACGGTGGAAGGAGAGAAAATGCGAAGAAGAGTGTTGTAAGTTTGGCTACGGAAGTGAGATGGACGGTAAGGAGGGAAAGCCATTGGAAATTCAGAGCCAATTTTTGAATTACCTGATTCATCTGTAGTAGGGTTTTGCCCTAAACCTCCGATAGTGGTGGCGAAACCATAGGAATAGTTTAACGGAGCAATTTGTTTCAACTTCGTCGCCGAAAGCCAACAAATCAAGATACACCAAATTTGATCATCTGTAAAAAATTGATTTTTTTTTTTGTTACATATTAAAAAATTGAATTTTGTACCTAAAAATAATAAAAGAATTGAATTTTTATCTATATATTTATATTTTTGTCTTAAATATGTTTTTAGTCATATAAAATTATTAAAATTTTGAAATGACCCCGAACTAAATTAAACTGATAGTAAAAATCAAAAATAAAATTATCAAAAAAATTATTATGCACGCATATGCATGTAAACATTTTCAAATGATGATGACAACGAAAAAATTATGTCTCTCAAATGCAGATTTCATAGCTCTTCAAATATTTTCAAATGTTAAGTACAAATATTAGGAGTTTTGAGAATTACTTTATGTAAACAAAAAACACAAAGATATACAAGTAAACTAAGTTGTTTGATTGATTGCCTCTGTCTAAAATGAATATACGTGGTATTTATAAACAAAAGATATAGAGCGTGTAATCATCATGTTGGTCATGAACATGACCTATAGAGACTCGACTCTGTCGTTCAACTAAACTTACTCGTAATGTGTATAGTTATTACACAGTGTTTTCTAGTACTTTTGAATCCAAGCAATTTTCTTTATCTGATAATGCTTCTTAGAATCTAGCTGTACATGTTGTCGTGAACTATAAAACAAAGGAAATTAGTTTTTAGAATTTGGATCATCTTCTTCCCTCTATCTCTCGTAGTTTTATTTTCCCTCCACATGACTTTTGATCAACTTTAACATTTTTCCACGACTCTAATAAAACTCTTTGGAATTCAGAAAGATGCTACCTACTAATTCATCTTTAGCAACCAATAAATTATTGACATTGGATTCAATTTCATTCAAGGTGTAATTAAAGATGAGATGTTTAATTCTAGAACCAAAGCATAGTTCAAATGAATAGTAAAGACAACAATGAATCAATGTAAGGTCCTTCTAATACAAAAGAATAACTGATTTTTTTTTTTGTTTCATCTACCCAAACAGAACAAGAAAAAATTATAAACTACCCATTCCAAACACAGTTTTAAATTGCAGTTGCGATAACAGTTCTGATGCGAACCTTTTTATTGTTATAAAATACTGATAAATGCGACCACAATGTGATACCATTGCAGAGACCTCAAAAACCATTATTAGCAGCCACATTTGCGAGTATAGACTGCAATTTAAAACCATGCCCGATATTTTTTTGAAGAGGCTAAATTAGCCCACCAAATTGGCATCAGTGAGAATCGAACCTAAGACCTCAAGAGGAGCACACTCTCAGGTCCCAAGCCAATACCACCAAACCAACCCATGCCCGATATTACAATTGAAGTCAAATAATTAAGCATTATTTTTTTTGTTGGTCTCCACTTGTACCATTTGCAGTACCATTATTATTTGAATTACTTCCAATGATGGAAGTTATGGCAGCAACAAGAGCAGTTGTGAATTTTGGATCAGAAGTCATAGCAGCTGTTGCAGCACTAACAGTATCAGCAAATGAAGCATTTTCCATTCCAGAAATATTTAATGATGACATAAACTTCTGAGCCAAAATAGGTTGAATGAGATTAAATTGACTTTGTTGTAAAGAATTTTTAGTAGCATCTTGGGTTAGATCTAATGTGATAGTTGGAAATGGTGCTGAAGCTGAAAGTGTTGCCATATTATGTGAACCAGGGATTGATGCACTTTCTAAGATTGTTGGATTTATTAAACCATCTGCACTTGTTAATGGTCCTGAAAGAAGAAATGATGCTGCTGCTGATGTTGTTGATGCCATTGCTTTTGCTGTTGGTGGTAGTGCATGGTTATGTTGTCCTTCATATGTTTGTACCAATATGGTTCTATCTTCAGCACACCTTTGAACCTATGTATAAACAAACATATATATCCTTGTAACATTTATATAAGAACCAAAATAAATTAATTTTGGATTGATTCATTTCTTATTTATTTATTTTTTGGTATCAATCCTCTGGTTCTCAGAGAACTGGTGCCCTGAAAAATAGAATTCGACCGCGAGATAAATAAAGTTTAGCAAGAAATTGTTCATATCAGGAATCGAATTTGGGTTATATGCATATTTTAGCTATTTTATAAGGGTTAAATTTAACCTTATATTAAGAATGTTTTTGAATTATTGAAGTGGGTTATATGCGTATTTTAGCTAAATCGTTCTTAACATAAAACAAAGTACATAAAATTTCACAAAAGGTAGAGAGAGAATGTATATACTTGCTTCCGAACTGGACAAGCAGTTCCCATTGTGCAACGATAATAAGCTCTTGGACATGGATTTCCCTTTGCCATCTTTTGTCCATATTTTCTCCATTGACATCCATCTGAAATCTGTGATGCAATAAAAAAAAAATTAGTCTATCAATATCATCCTTTAAAATTCGTCCTAACAACTTAAACGGCGACACGATTGATGTTGGTTTGACAAATATAACAGAAAACAAATATGTTGAGTTTTGATAGCGAGTTAAGTAAAATTAAACCCGACTATAAATTATTCATTTTCCACCAAGAATCGTACTCGGGTACTTCTGAACAATTCTTCTGAAAAAAACTCATTAACCGCTTGAGTACAATGTCTTGGTTAACTTTTAAGTAATAATCTATTTTGATTACTACAAATGAACATGCTTGAATATAAAGTTAATTTATTAATTTAACACTAACCATAGTAGCTTCTGATCTTGCTCTAACCGATACACGAGCTTTTTTAATCATTGATTCTGTTCCTTGATCATCAACACCCTTGAAAGAATTCAACCTTGGAACATTGTTTGAGAGCCACCCTGGAAATGCTTTCATAGCTTGTTGAATCTCATTATCATCCCTCTCCATCTTCTCTTTTATAACTCCATTGTTGCAAATCTTTTGAATCTTGTTATCACATTCCATCAAGTCAACCATTTTCCTCTTCTTCTCTTCTGTTGCTTCATTATTAATCTATACAAAACTAAATCCATATATTAGTCACTAAATTATCAAGTTAGAACATATAATGATGCTATCATAATTTCTTGATTTTAAATATATTCATACCTTGTAAATATACACCGTTTTACTTTTATTCTCTGTAATATTTATTTTGAAATGGTTAAAAATTAATAATTAGTTGTTATATTAGTTTTTTTTATTTGTCGGTGTTTGGACCCTCAACCTCTCGCAACTTTAATTTTTAGTTTAAATTAGTTGATCAGCCGCTCATTTCACATTTTATATTTTAGTTTTATCTTATGGATATAAAGTTTTTTGCTTTTGATCCTTGATATTTTAAATTGACCACACAAAACTATGCCGAATGAGAGTCAAACCAAACATAACTCTCCTATCGACACCTAAGCCTGAGAAGGCATCAATATAACAAAACAAATTCGAACTCCCACCCAAAGCTACCTAGACAAACTAGACCACACCGACGAAGACACCACACAAGTAAGGAACAAGTGACCAACAAACTCCTTCGAGCAATCACAAAAAGAGCAACCTAGACCATCATGATCCACCAACATGCATGCTACGTTTGAAGAGATTTTGACGTGTTGGAATCTATCGAGAAGAAGTTGCCAAGTAGAAACAAAGGACCTTAAAAGTGCCCACGCCACGACTTCCACAACCTAGCCAAAATACTCACTTCCCACTCCTGTCTCCTCACCCCTCCCTTAACCGAGAAAATCCTGAAAACATCAAACTTCTAAGACCAAGAGTCATCTGCTAAAGACAAAATAGCACAATCCAACAAAATACTCAACCCACTCACAAGATCTTACTCCCACAAACAAATGTCTTCTCCAACAAAGATCACAATTTTTAAATGTAAATTTTTCATTTATAATACACTATCAAGTTCCTTAAAGAAATTATAGTTTCGAAAATGTAATTTTTTTTTTAATTACATAAAAAAATTAAATGAGGTCAACTGATATTTTCAATTTGCATACATAATAGTTGATTTTAAAAAAAAAAAGAATAGAACTACCTCTTGTTTATACTGTTTTTGCTTCAACTGCACAACATGCTCTTCTAGGGCATTGCAATCAATTCTCAGCTTATCAACCTGTTCTTTCAAACGTTGATTTTCAACATTCATTTGGTGCAATTCAGCTACCAAAGCAGCACACTGCATACACAAGAAATAAATCTTAATAAATAAGAAATCACTAATTCACTATAATTTACATTTAGTACAAGGGCTACTTCACCTTAATACAAAAAAACATCGTGCAAATTTTTAAGAAAAATATGATAATTTTCATGATCTTGATGATAATTGTAGTTGTAGAATTGAAAAATATGATAAGTTTTTGCACAATACATTCGCTTGTAGGGTGATTGTGTTTTATATACTTCTATATGAGGTGATCCAATTCAACCCTTATAATAGTGATGGGATCCTACACCTATTATCATTGTTGTAGTCACTTAACAAACCAATATCAGATTTTAATGCTTAATGTGAAAGAAGAGTGACACATGAGGTATGCTTTAAAGTTATTACAATTATGAAAATAATCATTAACATGTATCTATAATTTCATAAAATCAAAACTATATATACATAGATGCAAAAAAAATAAAAAAAAAAGCATACCTCATTTTTGTTCCTAATCGTTGCTTCGGAATATTCTCCATCATCCATTGTTGATTTGTTGCTAAGAGAAATATTTGTGAGAAGATCCAAAGTACTAGTCTAAAAAAATCAACAAAACAAGAAGCCAAATAAGCTTTTATAGTAAAAAAAAAATTAAATATATATGCAAAATGAATGGAAATTAATCAAATAATTATGAGTAATTAATTTCTTGTTATACATCTACGTGATGATGCTCAATTCTTTGGTCATGATTAACTGGACTCATTTTCTTCTGAGCAAAGAAATCAACTTCATCCATAATTAGTCGTTTTCCATTAAATGACATGACTTGAGAAGAAGAATGTGGAACTTCAACATTAGAGTTTTCCATAGATATATCATTGCAAATGACTTCATCATCCATAATTGTTAGATGATATAAAAATAATAATTAATTATGGAGAAAGGTGTTTGAGGGACAAAGAAAGTGGTTAGATGAGTATCAAAGGAGAGTCATCTAACTCTAATTAACTTCATTTTTCATTCCCACAAATTTGTTTTAAAGAAAAGGTGTGTGGAGATAATAAGAGAGAGGGTTTGAAGTCAAGAGTTTGTGAGATGCAATGGACTCGGCAACAAAAATGGTTAAGTTGGACTAAGACCAAATATTAGTTGTGTGAGGAGAAGAAAGTACTTGTGATTATGAATAATAATAATAATAATAATAATAAAGATTATTTGAGAAATGAGGTAAGATGATGCGTAATATTGTCCACATGGCACTTTTTCATAGGGTTTCTAGGTAAACAAGGAGAAAATTGTTGGAGGGAGGACATGTGTTTGAGACATGATTTATTAATATTTAGTCAACAACAATTTTATATATTAGTTAATTAGTTAATTATTTTGTGATCCATTGTCTCACAATAATCAACCTATTCGAATATTTCAAATGTATTAACTAAAATTGTTAGCTCGTTTAATGTTGATTGACGTTGAATTTGATAGGAAAAATAGGAAAAATCATGATTAGATCCTTCGCAACTGCGATTGAAAGAGGCTGAAACCACTTAATGTCATAACTAACCTCCGACCAGATTAAACTGGTGGTGAAAGTCAAAAAATAAAATTTCTCTCAACGGAGATTAGTAGTTAGTGATGAAAATTCCATATAATAAGAAAAATATGAATAAAATAAGAATAATATTTTTATTATATAATAATATATGAAAATTTCGTTAAATTGTGACTACAATTTTTAGGTTTTAAAATCATTTAGTTTATTAAAATTACAATTCTTTATCAAATCATTTAATTTCAATTACACTTAGACTCTAAAGGTGATCAAATTAAACCATATGGAGAACTTATAAGCAAAGTAAAAACATGACACAATATTTTTATAATGGTTAGTAGCTAGTAAGTCCATTTGTTTCAAAATGATTGTGTTTGGGTTGTGTAGATGGAGAGAAATCATAGGATATTTCGAGGCTCGGTCAACACTACTTCTCAGTTGCTGGACAAGATCAAGTTCCTTTCTTTTAGATGATTGAAGGCGACTTCTGTTACCTTAACTTCTAACTGTCATAGCTGATGGTCTAGTCTTTTTCCTTTGTTTGGGCCTTGTATGATCTTTTCTGTTCACCTTTATGTATATTATGTGACTCTGTGTAAATTTTGTTGGTCTACCTTGGCACACCTTATGCTAAAGAGATTATTCTTATAATATATTTCATTTTGGTTTGTTAAAAAAAAATCCAATTATTACAATTACTAAGATATAACCATATCTTAGATTTTCTCACTACTCTAATTGGGAGATTTCCACACCCGGTGAGCCGCCAAGATTTCCTGCCTCTCAACAACAAAGGACTTTCTTGTTTGGTTAACAAATTGTTGTTACTATTGAACGTGTTACATGAGCTGTGAATTTGTATATAGATGATTCAAAGTCATAAGAATTTTGACTCTTTAAGGGAGGATATACAACTTTTTGGTAAATAATTTGAAAAGTATATCAGTTTGGTAACAAATACTAAAAATTATACCGTTTTAGTAAAAAATCCTTAAGACACATATTTTTGTTTTTTTTTTGGTCAAGCCTTAAGACACATATTTTATTTAGAATGAGAAGAAACTTGCGTTATTTCATTTAAATGGTCTAACTTTATTTTATATATTTCATTTGCGGTATTTATAAAAGTCACAACTCGTGAGTTCAAATTTTGCTGCAGCTGTGAATACATGGTAGTAGACTAGTAGTAATAAATCATTAAAGTCAATTTTGTGTATTTTTTTTTGGTACAATTGTGTATTTTTTTTAAGTCCGAGACTTAATTTTAGGAAACATTTTGAGTCCGAAACTTGACTATGTTGAATCTCTTAAATTTATAAATTCCTAAACATTATTTTTATAAATACTAAAAAAACATCACCAGCATAGTGTGATACAAATCGTAAATAGTTGGGTCTCTTAACCATTTGATCATGAGTTCGATTTCCGGTCTGGTGTGTATGGAAAATAATTTATTAGGAGAGATCATCAACCCCTTAAATATATTTCAGTTACCTTGAGAGGATTAATTTTTGCAGTTATGTGCGGAAAATACTTTTGTTTTAAATTAAAAAAAAAAAAAAAACATCAAGAAAGAGAGCGTATGAATGTGACTTTAGATTATCAAGTATCAACAAAACATTAAAATACAAAACTTCATCAGCACCTGTATTTTATTTGAAAATATTTTTCTTGAATTTTCATTTTTTTGTCAAATAGCTTAATGGCTAGATATTTCACCCTTAAATAAATAAGTGGGATGACCGTGGTTCGAATCCCGACCTCTATATATATAATTATTGTCCTATCAATTGACCAAAACTAACGGTAGGGATGGCAAAACGGGTCAAGCCCGTCGGGTCAGCCCGTTTAACCGACCATTTTTGGCGGGTGGGTTGAGATTTTCAATCCGCAAAAAGAGCGGGGCCCGTCTCGCCTAACCCGCAAAAATACGGGACAACGATGGGGCGGGGCGGGTTGGCTCGTCGGGTCTAACCAATTTTTTTTTAAAAAAAAATCTTAGCCCATTATTAATGAGTTCTCTTTTTTTGACCCATATTATAAAATAGAAACTCAACTCAATTAACCTAATAGGGTTAATATATATATTGATGATGAGTATGATGGAAAGGAAGCTTCACCGTCAACATCGAAGCAAACATCAATCAATGACGTTGTTAATTTGGATTGAAGATTAATTATTTTTTATTGCTTATTTTTGTTGGTGTGGATTTAAACATTGAATCCAAGTTTTGTTTGTGTTAATGGACTACTAAACCTTAGCATTTTTGTAGATTTAAATGTAATCCAAGTTTTGTTTGTTTTGGATTTAAACTAAACACTCCTTTAGGTTTTATTATAAGTACGGTTTGTTTGGTTTTATAATCATGGATGTTTTGAAGTTTGAATGATAATTTTATTTTTCTTATCGCCTTGTTAGTTTATATTTTGATTTCCTCGAGTGGTTTTTTATTTTACTTTTTTTAAAATAATTTTTTATGATATTTTTGGAAATTTATAAAAAAAATTAAAATTTTATTGACGGGGCACTCCCGCCAACCCGCCATCCCGCCATCCGCCATGAAACGGGACGGTTTGAGTTTTTCAACCCACCATCACTAGTTAGCCCGTCCCGCTCTACCCCTTTTTAGACGCGTTAATGACGGGGCGGGACAGGACAGGGCGGGTTGGCCCGGTTTGCCATCCCTAACTAACGGGACATTTTTGCTGAACTTTATTCCAAAGAATCTTTTATATTATTTTTTCTTATTTTGACTGGATTTTATATTATTTTCTAGTGGCCTCATTTTATTGACTAACCTAGTCGACAAACCATCGCCTTAATATAGGTTGAAGAGCAATTCTTGCGCTGTATATGTTGACACAGTAGAATTTTTTTGATACTAGAAGACACAGTACAAATTTAAAATATTTAAATATACTATATTGGTCAGAAAACAAGCTAGTTTTTTTTTTTAATTAAATACAATGATTAATATATAAAGTTTATAATTTTATTCATAGTTATAATTATTCCGACATTTCATGTGAATACGTAATTTTTTTTAATGTGTAATTTGAAAGTTAGTCTGAATTTATAAATAAAAAAGTATGTTTTCTATGGTCTAAGGAGTAGGAGTGTAGTCGGCATATTTAATTTATGACGGATTAAAAAGACATAATCTTAAAATTATTACAAAAAGTAATCTAAAAACAAAATATTGCAAAGGAGTAAATCAAAATTTGCTAACATCATAAGAGGTTAAATACTATTTTACCCTTAGCAATTCTCTAATCAAATAATTTAACAATTATCATATTTAGTTGTTTTTTATTGAATTTTTAACTCCTTTTTTATTGTGTAAAAAAAATTAATTTATGCTTTATTATATTTTAAAAATAATGCTATTTTATTTTTTTTTATTTAAAGTAAATAAGTTTTTTTTTTAAATAATAAAGAAATCTGTTATAAAAATTAATTAACAAAACAATTAAAATAATTTTTATAAATAAAAAATTTGTTTGAATTACCGACGGCCAAAGCCGTCGCAAACTGGTCAAAGCTCGTCTCATCACCTTCCTTTTGTGACGGTCTAAGCCGTCTCTAAGTAAAAAGCTGACACAATGTTTTCAAATGACCGTTGTTCGTTAGTGACGGTCTAGGCCGCCAGAAAATCTGTCCTTTCTGTTTTAGGCGGCTTGAGCTGTCACAAAATTTACCAACGGACGATCTTCTCACGTCCTGTGGCCACCACTAATTTCTTCGTTTGTGACGATTTTGGACTGTTTGTGGCGACTTTTGGGCGTCATAAAATGGATGTTTTCTTGTAATGGTTAACTACCTTGAGACATTTGCCATGTTTTATATCTCACGTGAAAATTTGTTTATAAATTAATTTCTCATGACAAAAGAAAAATATTAGATTTAGAAATATAGTTTTGTATGAAATCCTATAATTTTTTTTATGGACAAAATTTACAAACTTTTCAAACTCACACAATTATAATATTTACAAGAAAAAAATTTGCAAACTTTCAATTACAATTTTCGCATAGAAAAATTACAAACCATCTCATGACATAGATAAACGGCAAAACTCTTGTGTTTTATTTTATTTTGTTTTGCAATAATCATAAGTTTAATTACTTTAATTTGGTATTGTAATAGTTTTAAGTTATAGATATTTATTTTATGTCATTTGCAAGTATGATGTATTTTATTTTAGAAAAAATATGGTGTATTTTTCATATGGCCTAAACTGATGCCACTTATGGCTCATATAGATGTATGGTGAACATTTCCATATGTAAGCATTTGTAAGTGAGATGGACTTTTCACGCCCCACAATTTCCTCCTCACTCCTAGAAATGTCTGTAGTACGTTTTCGTCGGTTTGAATATAAAATATGAACACTTGTTATTTAGAGTGTGAATTGAAACATGGTTTACTACTTAAAGAGTGAACAAAAAAATTTGACAAAAGATGAGAGAATTGTCTAGATGACAAAAAAATTGAATTTTATAAAATTTGTATTTTAGAAAGCGAACTCTTTTTTTTCTTTCAATTTTTGTTATTTACATATTCACACACTACAAGAATTCTTCTTATTTCCTACAAAATATTTGGTGGGAATAGGGCCTATTTTTGTAGGAAAAGTAGCATTTCCTACTACATTTCCTACAAACAGATTGGTAGCTATCACGCTACCTATTCCTACAAACTTTCCTACCAAATTCGCAGGAATGGTATTTGTGTCAGCCTGAGTCTGAACCAAAGCCTGTGCCCCCATTACCTACGAAAACTTGGTAGGAAGCGTATTTGATATTTAATAAAATAAAAAATAGCTATTTTCAGAAGAAGCGTGCATGACATCAAATGTGTCAGGACTTTACCTACCAAATTTTCGTAGGTACTATATTTTATATTTAAAAAATTAAAAATAACTATTTTTAGCAAATTGATTTAAAAGTAGTTTTTTAAAATAGCTCCAAAATGAAAATTCATTTTTTTTCCAAAACATTTCATAGAAAATGTAAACAAATAATTAAAAATGAGCTGCATTATAAAAATTAAATGCCAATATATTGATAATCCACTAAACCAAGTAATAAGAGATACCAAGTAACAAGATATGCTTAGAGTTAAAGTATGAGTACATAGAGGAGACCTTAAGCCTAAAACACAAGGAATGGCACCCCACAACAAGAGTACACCAACACCCAACAAACAAAAAGGCAATAGAGGCCACTGAGATACAAGAAATAACCAAAACACAAAAACTTACTACACCAGCCACCTAAAAACAGCAAAAGCCAAGCAAAAAAGGATTCCAATACACTCTTAAATCAAACTTTCAGCAGACCCTCCTTGTACATAGCTTCTTAGGACCTCGCATATGCCACTAGAACAGTTTGAGTTTAGCAAAAACATCAAATGTATATCACTTCGGCAGCTGGTATTGACCGCACCTGTGTAAAGAATCATGAAGATTCGTCAATTAAAGAATCAAATTAAGAAAAACCATTGGAAAATGATGTGTGAACGCATTGACTTGATACATGGAGTAAAACCAAATAATACTCATAAAAGCTCTCGATGATATTTCCATATATATATATATAGTACCATTGGTTTTATAGATGGACAAATAATTCTCATAAAGCCACTTTATTTTTTTTTGAACTGCTAAATTTTTTTATTAACCCACAATCATGTACAAGGAGTACACAAAAGGGAAGGACAATACAAAGAGAGATAACAAACGAACACGGAGGGAAGCAAAACAGAGCCCAGCAAAGTCAGAATTACAACCCCTAAGTAACTACATACAAAAAAATACCAAACACTTGAGAAGACAATAAGCAGCAGCAGGAAACAATATGGCCCATCAAATATAACTTAAAACTATAGGGCCCATCAAATATAAGCAGCAGCAGCAGGAAACAATAAACAGAGAAGACAAAATTGGGCAAGTAACACAGAAGGCAGTCGCGCAAATGCCCCACACCACCATAAAGCAAGCAAGAATCATAAAGTGTATCACACATTAAGAAACATTAGTTTCAATTCAATATCATATTTTCATTAACCTGAACATCAAACATAAAACAAAACACTAACATAGCATAAAACATATTTCTAAAATATAGACAATCACAGGCAGCACCAAAACAGAACAACACCAAAACACAACACGCACAATAGAGGCCAACAACCAAAGATGAGAAGAAAACGACAACAGAATTTCAATATTAAAAAATATAATTACTTATCTAATTTGCGCCCATGTCCTCATTATTAGAATTAGTTGAGTCCTCATGAGGATTGGTTTCGTCAATTGAAGCATTCCTGGACGAAGAAGCTAACAATTCCCTAATATATGCGCCCATTTCTCTTCTTTGTTGGTCCATTGCTCGTGCTTGCTCCTCCATTACTCTTCTAATTTCTTGTTGCATCATTTGATGAATCATTTGATGCCTCTCTTGATCTTGTTGGTCCCGTCTGTTTAGCTCCTCTTTTTGTGCCTGCAACTCTAGAGTCAATCTTAGAATTACTGCTTGTGTCTCAGCAGGCAATGCTACCGGACGACACCTTTCTTCAAGTGTAGGAACATGGACAAGGTTTTCATGTCTCACGTTGAGGGCTAACTTTCCAAAACCATATTTGGTGGTCTTCGTCCCGAGTCCACTTACCTCCTGCCAAATATCTCGTCGGATGGTACCAGGTATTGCATCATGGCTGGAATACTCAAGATGTTTTTCCCGAAATTTCTCAATTTTGTCACCGTATAACCTCTATATACATGCATAATAAATAATTAATAAAGTCAAATAAAAATTAGTGAATAAAATTATTAGAAAATAATTCAAAAAATATCAAATTACAAGTTCACCTGAGTAGTCTCAGACCGCGTATCCACATAGGCACCCGTGCTCTTCTTTATGTGAGTTTCTTTGTGGACGTCTGGGACGTCTACATTGGGACCCTTCTCTTTTATCTAGTTTTACACACAACAAAATAATCAATTATAAATTACGATTTTCTTTTGAAAAAGCAAATAATTTATTAGAGATGCTAAACAGAACAGCAATGAGTATACAGACGACAAAATAAGGACCAGCTAACATACAGCAGAACAATGAGTATACTTAAATGGAAGTACAATAAACTACACACCAGGAAACGCAATGAGAGCAAAAAGCAAACACCTAAACAGAACATACAACAGGTAGCAAAATAAGGACCAGCTAACAGACGACAAAAACAACAAGATACCAGCAGAAGCAGCCCGAACAGACAAAACAGATAGCAGGTCAAGATTACCGCCTCAAAAGGATATATATATATATATATATATATATATATATATATATATATATATATATATATATATATATATATATATATATATTACGATTAATTAAATATATTTACCAATTGTTGAGCAATGCAAAAGGTGCCGACAGATCCCTGAGTATGCAAACAGCCCCCTTTGCTTGAGTTTCTGTTACCTTTGTTTGCCTGAGAGCGTTTTGTAAAAGTCTCGTCCTTTTCCCAATAATCCAACAGTTTTGGCCAAACTTCATCACCAATCCAATTAGGCCGATATGGATGGTCTGGGGGATCATGCTTTACTTTGTAAGCCTTTCTTTCATCAAACAACATGTCCTTCAATCGGAGACCGGCTGCATAAAACCACTCACAATATGGATTAATTTTTGTTCCATTATTGGTTGGGTCAAACCACTCACAATAAAATAACACAACGTTGTTATCGTATCGGTAACTCAATTCAAAAATGTGTTTAATCACACCATAGAAGTCATCTTCACCTCCGTCACGGACTCCTTTGACATAAACACCACTGTTGATTGTTTTCTTGCCCATCGTCCATGATTCAGTATGAAATTTATATCCGTTGACACAATATGTGTGCCATTCCTTGGCCATCCTACGAGGACCATTAGCTAATGCTCTCAAATGGTCAATTTGTGGAGACGATGCAACTTTTTCCAATTGATCCTTAAACCATTTTGGAAAACATGTAAATATGTCACCAACATTTGATCTTTGAAAATACTCAAGGTATGGTCCAACTTCATTGCAATTAATCATCACATGGACTGCGGCTGACTGCATCTCTGCATCATTCATCCAATATTCTCTTTGTGCCCCGGTAGGACGTCCAGAAGGACGAAAGACTGATAAGATCCACATGCTCCTTTCACATTCATCAATAACTTCATTCCGTGTACTTTTTGGGGTCAATGTCAAGTGGTTGAAATAATGAGAGCAAAAATGAGATGTTTCCCGATGCAAGTAAGATGCACATATTGACCCCTCAACCCTTGCTTTATTTTTCACTGTTCGCTTTGAATCGCCCATGAATCTTTCAAAAGGATACATCCACCTATATTGAACAGGTCCACCAAGCATAGCTTCATATGCGAGATGCACCGAGACATGTTCCATCGAATCAAAGAAACCAGGGGGGAAAACTTGCTCCAATTTGCAGAGAATTATAGGAATATTCTGATCCATTTTAACAAGTTCATCCATCCTCAATGTTGAAGCACACAAATCTTTAAAAAATTGACTAACTTCAGTCAATGGATTTAAGACATGGTTTGGCAATGAACAAAACGCAATTGGAAGTAAGCGTTCCATTAAAACATGTGAATCATGACTTTTCATCCCCCGCAATCTCCCCGTCTTGACGTCGGCACACCTTGCCAAGTTCGAAGAATATCCATCTGGCATTCTCAATTCTTTTAACCAATGACAAACAGACTTTGCTTCATCAGAAGTTATACTATAAATAGCTTTGGGTTTTAGATATTTGCCATTTTGAAGAAGTTGTAGCTCCATTTCCGGTCTCTTGCAATACAATTTTAAATCCATTCTAGCCTTCTCATTATCTTTTGTTTTACCAGGCACATCCATCACTGTGTGTAGAATATTGTCACAAAAATTCTTTTCAATATGCATGACATCAAGATTATGCCTCAGTAAATTGTCTTTCCAATAAGGGAGATCCCAAAAAATACTTCTTTTGGTCCAATTGTGTGATTCCCCATATCCTTCATATCTGATTCTTTTGCCAACATCTGGAAATTTCATTAGTTGACTGACTTTATCAAATACTTCATACGATGTTATCTTAGGAGGCGGACCATCCGTTTCTGTTGTTTCTAACTTAAACAAATTCTTTTTCCTACGAAATGGATGATTTTCTGGTAAGAACCTACGATGACAATCAAACCACGAAGCCTTTCCACCCTTTTTTAAGTTAAATGACTTTGTGTGTTCCATGCAATGGGGGCAAGCCAATTTACCATGAGTCGACCAACCAGACAACATGCCATATGCAGGAAAATCATTAATAGTCCACATCAAAGCTGCCCTCATTGTGAAATTATCCTTCCTCGCAATATCATACGTCAATTCACCAATCCACAACCTCTTCAAATCATCAATTAATGGTTGTAAATATACATCAATTCCATCTGTTGGGTTTGACGGTCCTGGTATAATACAACTCAAGAACATGTAAGGTTTTGTCATGCACATATCAGGAGGAAGATTATACGGTGTAACAATAACCGGCCAACAAGAATAAGGCGTTGCCGACGCTTGGATATACGGAGTAAATCCATCAGAGCACAATCCAAGTCTCACATTACGCGGATCTTCTGCAAAATCAGGATGCATTGCATCGAAATGCTTCCATGCCAACCCGTCACAAGGATGCCGCATCACATTTGAATTTGTTTTATTGTAATAATGCCACGTCATTTGATTGGCGGTCTTCATCGATGCAAACAATCTCTGCAGCCTGGGTATTATTGGCAGATAAAACATTGACTTGACTGGTACCTTTTTTTGCTTTCGATGAATGTCACTGTTGTGGGCTTGATACCTCGGTGCATTGCAAAATTTGCATTCCTCCAGCGCGCCATCATTTGTACCGAACTCATTGTCGTAAAACAACATGCACCCTTGAATGCAACAGTCAATCTTTTTAACTTGCAATCCCAACTTCGACACCAACCTCTTCGCATCATAATAACTTGTCGGCAAGTTGTCTTTTACAGGAGTTGCATCCAACATCATTTTTGAGAAGAATTCCAAGCAATCTTCAGGTACATTCCAATTTGACCTGGCGGCTAAGAGCCTCACGCACATGGATAACTTCGAGTCAGACGCCCCTTCAAACAACGGTTTGTTTACTTCCTCCATCATTGCATAAAACTTCAGCGCTTTTTCGTTCGGGATTATTTCCTCTTCGACACCCCCTTCATAGGACATGTTCACCCCGAGAGCATCACCGACCATTTCTTGCATCCGACCAAAGTTTCCATACCCCTCTTGCGCTCCACTGCTCAATGCGTCCATATTAACATCAAACTCGGCATTAATATTTGTCGGCTCTCGTTCACCATGATGTATCCACACATAATAATGATTCATAAATCCGACCGTCTCTAAATGAGATATGACATTTTCTGGGCTCTGAATCGACCCACACATACATTTAATACACGGACATCTTATCCCTCCTTCACTTTTAACAATATCTTGCGACATCGCATAAGTAACAAAATCTTCAACTCCATCCTTAAAACGGGCTTTAATTGTCCTACCACCCGGATATTTTCTATCATACATCCAACTTCGATGAGACATATATTGATCCATCTACTGCATATATCATTGAAATTAATTCAAATGAGTTAGTTTCTGTTTTTTATTTGTCACCGTGTATAAATAAATTATGGCTTAAATGCACTTTTGGTCCCCCTATTTTTGAATTTATGAAGTTTTGGTCCCCCTATTTTAAAACTCAACTTTTTGGTCCCCCTATTTTAAAACTCAGCTTTTTGGTCCCCCTATTTTAAAAATCAAGATTTTTTTTTAGTCCCCCTCTCATTTTAATGACATGGCACTGTAGATTATGACGTGACAATGATGAATAGGTAAAGAAATTATCATGTCATTATTTCATTGCCACGTCATCATCTACAGTGCCACGTCATTAAAATGAGAGGGGGACTAAAAAAAAATCTTGATTTTTAAAATAGGGGGACCAAAAAGCTGAGTTTTAAAATAGGGGGACCAAAAAGTTGAGTTTTAAAATAGGGGGACCAAAACTTCATAAATTCAAAAATAGGGGGACCAAAAGTGCATTTAAGCCATAAATTATTTATTTGCACCAAAAAAAATTTAAATAAATAAATTTTTTACTAACTATTTTTTTTCATCAAAAACTATATATAATATAACAACATTTATATCCACCACCACCAAAAAAATTATATTAATATATATGGGACAATATTTTTTTTTTAATTATACTTCTTTATCAGCTAACATTTTTATGAATAATAATAATAAATTTTTTTTTATACTAATAATTTCAAATAAATTAGACAAACTAACCTCAAAAATTATAATATGATGACAAAAAGCCTCAAAAAGCAACAGCAACAACAACAATCACACTATAAAATAAGAAGAAAATTAAGTTAAGATTAACTAAAATATATATAAGAAATAACAATATATATATTAATAACATTATATAATAACACATGAAATAAAATTAATTCGCAAAACTAACCTTGTAATAATCTGATTGCATTAAAAAATGGTGAATAGATATAAAATTTTAGAGAAGAAAATATGAGATTGAAAGAAAGGGGAGAAGAAAATATGAGATAAAAGGAAGTGGATATAGATATAAAATAGCAGCATTCATTTTTTTTGGTAAGGCACGGTTGAGTAGCATTGATGATATGATGTGTCCGTTGCAATAATTTTTTTTTTTTAAAAATATAACAGTTCCGACGAATATCTTTGTAGGAAATGTTCCTAGAAATCGGCACCCACATGTGCCGTTTACCATTTTCATTTTTTATTTAAATAAAATGTTTCCTACCAAACTGCTCGTAGGAATCGTGTCTTGAAAGTTGCGCCTGCCTGGGTTGCTCAGAAAATGGCACTGTTTCACCACCAATTCAATTTTTGTAGGAAATGTTTGTAGGAATTTAGGAGAATTCTTGTAGTGACATCCTTAATAGTGAGAGGATAAATTAAATATGTTAGAGTGTGTGTGACTTTGGGGATGCAAAAATAAGCCCTCTTTGTAAGTGAGAGTGTGAGATAGTGTGGCTCTTCTTTGTAAGTGGGAATTTTGAAATTAAATAAAAATATATTTTAGTGACTAGTGAGATTGTGAGTGATTGTGATCGGCTGAGGCTCTTATTTGATTCTTGAATTATAACTAAATCGAATTTTATCAATGAATTTCACTCCATTATAGCAATTCTCTTGGCGTCTTCATATTCTCTACACAACCTCATCCATCCTTTTGATTTAAGAGTAATTCTAATATATACCTAATTTAGAGGTGTTCGCGGTGCGAATTTAGTTTGGTTTAGAGCATAAAAATCATCCATATTGCGAGATAAAATTATATGCGGTTTGATTTGGTTCAATTGGTTTTTAAAATGACATTCAAACCAAACAAAACCAAACCAATGCGGTTAGGGTTGATTCAGTTTCCGCGTTTATCACGATATAAAAAAAATGACAATATTACCAACATGTTACAAAATAAACATCGAAAATTTTAATTTATTTTATTGTTTACATTATATAATATATTAATATGTATATACATAAATTGCATATACATAATAAGCACTTATTTTTAATACTATAGTATAGTTTTGAATCATATGAAATTATATGTTTTGACAACCTACTGTTTTATAGACTCAATTTGGGTTGACTTACTAAGTTTGACTAAATAATAAGTTGATTGTTAATAGTTGATATAATTAAGTTAACTTTTACGGTTTAATTTTCTAAAATGAAAATGCAAACCAAATTAAACCGTACGATTTAAAAGAAAAACAATCCGTACAATTTAAATTAAATGCTACTTTTTACAAATTTTAATTTGAATTAATTCAATTTATGATTTTACTTTTGAATTAATTCGAAAACGACGCTGCCTAAATCCACGTTTGAGTATGAAAAGAATGCGTTGGACATTAGACCGTAGAATTCATTCATATGAATGTGCCAGTGAATAGGACTATCGTGTCCGCGTACCAATGGATGGGTTTATTTACATTTTACGTTTTTTTCTCTTGCTTTTATACTAGTACGTACGTATATACTTTATAAGATAAAGAAAAAAAGTTTTAATAACTCAAAACCACTGCAAGCACATATATTTTAAAAAATTAAAATGGGACCAATATTCAAGGTCAACCTATTAAGGGCCTATTTATATACATTTGGAGTTAATATCAAGTTGCCTACTCTTTTTTTAATTGCACAGTTTGTGTGCGGTTTACAAATCAACTCTTAATATTAGTTAACTTGTCTTGGATATATATACATAACTTAATTTGCCAACTAAAAAAAGGTCAATATAATCCCTCTAGAGTTAGTTACAACACCTAATTTGAATTAACTTTGTTAACTTGTCTAATTTTCAAGTTAAACACGAAGCGTATAGAAGCTGTGTTTAATTATGAGTTCAGTTTTGTTCAATGATGTTAACATTTTTGGCAAAGTACTTTACTTATCTTAGCGGTTAATTATTTAAATACCTTAAAGTCGTCAAATGCAAATTCATCATTATATTGTTTTTAATTTTATATAAGCAAAATAATATTATTAAAGATAATACGAAAGGTACAATAACTCTTACGAGAGTCGAATCCCAACCCAATATCATAATAAAAAATAATTACTCATTTTTTAGAAAAGGCTGTGGAGGTACGTTCTATCAATCATGTACACAAAATTAAAGTCAAACATAAAGCAATACAAAAATTTGCTAAAAATTTATATACATAGCAAAAACATATTAAAATTTTAAATAAGAAATATTGGAGTGCTTGAAGTTATTATATACATAATTAAGTAGCTTAAGGTTTTTAACTTTTAAGGTCAAATAATAGAAAACTCTAATAATTGATTCCACTATACTCTTTTTCCTCATGCATGTACCATGCAAGCACCTAGGGTCAAATTCTCCCCCAACTCACCTTACTATAAACCCCTATATATATCTCCCCCTTCATTTTCTACCAACTAAAACTAAGTTAATCACAAAAAACAATAACACATTTTTCATTCTCTTCATTCTTAATTATTCTAAGTTCAACTTCTCTTTCTATTGGCAAGACAACATGGGGTTCCTAAAAGCAATAATCATCATAGCAATAACCATTGGTGTGTCTCTCACGATCACAATGAAAACCATCACACGAAACGAATCAAAACCGGCATCGATTCATCCCGATTCTCTCTCACAAGATCAACCACAACTAATCCTCCATGAGAAAAACAAGTTTCTTCCTTCAAAGAGGGTAAGTCGTCTCCTAGCTCAAAACCCTAATGCACCTATTCATTGTCACAAAGACGGCGAGATTTGCGATCTTTTCGGTGCCAAGAACGCTACATGTTGCAACAACAAGTGCATGGATTTGGGATATGATAAGCATAATTGTGGTGCATGCAAGAAACATTGCAAGTATACTCAAACTTGTTGTAGAGGACAATGTGTAGATACAGACTATGATAAGAGGCATTGTGGAGAGTGCAATAATCGGTGTGAAATTGGTCAGTATTGTGTCTATGGAATGTGCGATTATGCATAAGATTTATTTATTGAGAATGCAATATAGATATACGGTTATATCATATTTTTATTTTTTGACAACTATGTGAGGTAAATGTACGACTTTAATAAAAAAATTATACAATAAAAGATACAACATATTTTGGTGGTGTTCTCAAATAAATTGTTGCCATGGTGTGTGTGTGTGTATTATAATTGAGAGCTGAATATGCTGCTTGACTTGTTGCAATTTTTCTCAATCTTTTGTTCATTCGGAGCTCTCTCTCTCTCTCTCTCAATTTATTTAATCATTGTTTGGCTCTCATTTGAGATGTTGTGGCGTGGTTGATCAAAAAGTCGTGAAATTATTTTCTCTAATAAAGTAGTGAATATTGAGAGATAGACCGATATATTTTATTAAAACTTTGATTGATTTCATGGTTCTTGAGCTTGATTTTTGAGTTTGTTGTCTCCTATTTCTTATTTCTATTTGTATTGCTTTTTAAATTTTAAGATTGTATTAGGCGTGACGAGAGTACCCATTGTTCCTTTTTTTTACAGGCATATGATAATTGTTAGTATATTGTTATAGGAGAGGAGAAAATATTAGTAGTAGTTATGGATCGAATCCGGTCCGGACCACTTAAAAGTTCCAATCTTTTATTACTGGAATACACCTTTCGACCTTTGGAGACGAGTACTCATTGTACGTAGTCTTTTTTTATATATGCCAGTTGATTGTTTATACCAAAATGTCTCATACTCGATTACTTAAGAGACTACAAAATATTTTTGGTTGGGCCATCCGGGTTTTAATGGAAAATTCTCTTCAAGTTATTAGGCCTTGTGGGTCGAACAATATTGTTTGTACCATCGACAAAATTTGGGCTTAAGGACTCGATCTAATCCGAATTTCTAAATTTGATGGACCTAGTATTAGAAGATGAGATTGATATATAAGGAAAAACTTTTATCGTCCTCATAAAATAAACTTCTTTTATCTTCACAAAAATTCATATGTGCGATATGTCTCGATTACACGATTCAGACAAATTGTGTGTTTTAAAAAATGTTGAGATAAAATCTCAACCAAAATGGCACTTCACAGCTACCATCTATCATTTGCTACACCCCAATAATTGTTGGGTCACCATAAGAGGACAGTCAGAGGGATCATCCACATTGAGTTTAAAAACAACTGCACAAGTGAGTTGGACACAACACTCTTACCCAAAATCTTAAGGTGTTAGATTTATGGATTTTCTCACTTATAAAGTGTTCAACCTCCACTGTTTTAAGCAATGTGAAATTTACTCACACACTTGCCACAACAATCTCCCCCTCAACCGTGAGTCATCCAAATTATCATGCTCCCCTTAAGGGGAAGCTTTCTTCATCATACACTTGTATTTGTACCGCCGTTGCTATGTTCAACAGGACCCGCCACTTGACCACCGTTGCCAGGAAGACTTTTGATACAAAGGAGTCGTTGAACCCTTCGTCGAACCATCGACTCTGATATCACTGTTGGGTCACCATGAGGGGATAGCCAGGGGGATCATCGACATTGGGTTTAAGAACAACTTCACAAGTGAGTTGTACACCACATTGTTACCCAAAACCTTAAGGTGTTAGATTTATGAGTTTTCTCACTTATAAAGTGTTCAACCTCCACTATTCTAAACAATGTGAGACTTTACTCACACTCACACATGGCACATGTTAGTGATTTTTTTAAAAAATATTTTATTATAATTCATGCATCTAATTCACTTTGTAAAATTTTCACAAATTAATTGCACAAATTTTTTAAAAGAATGTTTATACTTTTGAATGTGTCCTAGGTTATATATTAACAAGAACCAATTAAATAAGGATAAAAAGACTTAGGGGAGCTAGTCAAAACCTAATTAGGGTACAATTCTAAGGACTAATATAACATCCGCCCCAAAGGATGTATAAAATACTATGGAAACAAAGTGCAGAGCAAAATAAGAATTAAATATAAAACCAATGTCAAATTCCACTAGGAATTACAAGACAAAAAATGTCCCGTATCAATGAAAATAAAAGGGCACCATAAGAAATATGATTTTTGGTGGTGACTTTTTTTGTTTATCAACGACTTGTAACAACTTATAATAAAAAAAGTCGCTGCAAAAAATCATATTTATTGTAGTGGGGGAGGGGAAGTAAAGCGTTATAAAAAAAATGGTTTTACATGAAATTTGGAATGAAGTCTCATCTCACACCGGTGATCTACATGATTAGTTATACACTACTCGAAAGCAAAATTCTAGATTGATATTTTGACAATTTGACCAACACTTCTATAACTCAGGGTTGGTCTATAACTCAGGGTTGGTCCTGACTATTTGGAGGCTCGGTTTAAATATTAAAACGAACTCTTAATAAAAAATTAAAAAAATATTATTCTCTATCTAAATTATTATTATTTTTTATTTGATTGAGATTTTTTTTATCAAACATATGATATTTTATGAATATTAGTAATATTTAACCATTATTATATGATCTCAAAATTAATCTATCGAATACATATAATATTTTATAAAAACTAACAATATATAACTATTATTATAGGACCTCAAAATTTTAAGTTAATGCATCCAAAATTTTGAGATCCGATGCCGTCGCGCTTGTTGCACCCCCATAAGGCCGGACCTGCTATAACCTCTAACATAGAAGGATCACTAAAATGTTGAACAATAAAAAATAAATCACATTCAAGCAAAAAATTCATCCAACCTTTTCAAGAAGCTAATCCTATAGCACACATAGTATCTTTTATTTCAACTTCATGAAAATTAAAGGCTAATAGTTGAGTTCTTTTTGTTAGATTTTTGGGTTGGAAAACACATTCTAACTCCTTGAATAGTAATGGTGTATTGGAGTAAGAATTTAAGATTTCTCTCTTGTTTATTTGAGTACGTGCTCTACTTGTGGGTCGCTAGTGCAACAAATAGTTTCGATTTTATGTAAAACATAAGTCAAATTTATTAAATCGTTTTTTTTTTTTTTTTTTAAAAATATTTAGTAGAAAAACTCCTTCAAATATTTACATTAAATATTTTAGAATTAAATGAAGAGTAGTATATTAGGATTAATAGCATGAAATAAGTTAAAAGTAGTCAAGTTTTCCTGATAATAAGGACCAAGATATGCAATATTTTAAGAAACATGTCTTAGATTCAAAGCTCCCATGTTAGGGATGACAACTAAGTTCGTATTCGCACCTGAGTTAATTTTTTTTTTAACAGCAAATATAATAATATATTAATAATCCGATCTCCACACAAGATGGACAGAGACCGGAATAAAAGTAACTACATAACAGAGGTGCCGTATATAAGCGGAACACCAAAAATAAACACCAAAACAAATTTTCCAAGCCCCAAAAAAGACACCAACCTCCCAAAAAGTTGTCATTAGACACTAATTCCCGATCTCGAAGCAAAAATAACCGGCTCATCAGAATTCAATAACAGCTCCATGGGACAAAGATTGACATGACAAGCAACCAAAACACCAAATACTAAAAATCACCACCACCAATACCATCGCTGAAGCAACAAACCACCACCAAAGCCATTGCCGCAGCAACCAACACCTCCATCACCACCCAAAAAACAGGGCCACCAAAACAGAGCATAAACCCCACCATTGCACACCAAAACCATTTCCAAAGCCAAAGCCACCCCCATAACCACTGATACACACAAAAAAAGCCACCAAAACAGAGCATAAAAATCACGGCTAGAATCCAACCATCGGCGGCCAGACATAACCGGCACCGGCATCGTCACCAACACCTCATCCTCAACCTCTTCTGACATTCGCAACCAAAACCCAGCAAGAATCCCAAAACGAGTTTTGAAGGACCAACCCCGGAATAGTTTGAAAACTCCCAGCAGAATCGCGGCGACGCCGCTATCTTCCTAAACCACCTCAAACGCCGTAAACCTTCTACGAACAAAACCAGTGACATATATTCCCATCGATTTGAACCACTCATACCCAAAACCTTTCGATCCAGCAGAACAATAACTACAACCAAAAACACCAACGCATAATAGCATCACAGAACACCAAAATTGAATCAACCACCACTGCTCCAACGCGGCAGAAACAATACCATAATCACCAGAAAACATCACTTTGCACAGGAAACATAACCAGAGGACGAAGAGGGCGACAGAGGAACACCAATATAACACCACAACCCAAAGCAAGAGGAGAAAATGAAAAAGAAAAGAAACAAAAATGCTGGAAAAAAAAGTCCACGACGGAGGGACGCCGACGAACTCATGGTGGTGACGCAGCACTCAGGAGGCACGATCGCAACACCGGAAAATGGAGGGTACATCTTGAAAGTGTTAGGTTTGGATTAAGTGGGGAAGGGGCAGCGGATTTGGGGTAGAGAGAAGTTAGAGAGAAAAGTTTTGTAGAGAGAGAGTAGGGTTGCTAGCTTCGCACCTGCGTTAATTAATTGGTGAAAATCTATATTGATTGGGTTTGAGTTTGGGTGACATCGGTTATCATGAGTGTGGGTTTGGGATCACTTAAACCCGCATCTGAAATTCGAAATTACACTTGATTAAATGTTAAATTACCAAATTATCCCTATTTAATACAAAGTTTGCAACTTGTATGAATTTTCTGGTACATAGCTTCAATGTGTTGTACAAGAATTTAATTATAATTTTTATAGTTTTCTTGTTGCAAAAAAATAAATATGAATGTTGGAATCTTGTCATGAAAAAGGCCAATGAATTCGGATCGGGTTAAGGCAAGTAATTAATTTTGCGTGTTCTTGTTGCAGGTTCGGGTGGAAAAATCTGAACCCAAGTGGTGTGGGTGTAGATTTTGTTTTGTGTCACCTGAACAACCTTGGGTTTGAGTGATTGTTTCAGATGTAAGTTTGGGAAGTGTAAAATCTGCACCCGACCCTACCCGTTGTCATCCCCAGAGGCGTCTTCACTGCAAGTGCCACATGAGCGATGACATAAAGCCTCAAAAAAATAAATTAGAAGATGGTAGTATTAGTAAATACGGGATATAAAATGAAGGATTGCGGACTTTTAAACGAGAGATTGTAGAGTTCAAATATTTGAAATTCTCTTAAAAATAAAATTGAAAGATTTATTAGTTACAAAAGACCCTAAAAGAGATTGTATGCAGAGGCATCTGATAAAAATTGTCTTGTTTATCAAAGTTTTTCTTTATATTAATGAAAAATGATTATTTTTTAGGGTTGTTGATATTATTTATAACAATTCTTTAAAAAAAATTGACATTTTTTATTAGGGCTTATTTTTATTAGATACCTCCAAAAAGTCAGTGACACCCTGGTCATCCCTATCCCAAGCTGGAACTAAATTTATACAAAGTAGGCATGCAACATAACTCATTTGTAGGTATCCATTCAAACTCGCTCCGATTTTGATAAAGAAAACCGGAATAGAATTGTTTTAAGATTGAGTTTTTTTATCACTTTCAATTTCAAAATATGGGGGCACGAAGTTGATAAATAGAGATATTGATGCGCATCCTAAATTGAATTGATTTTTTTGTGATATATGGGTCTGTTTGGCAACACCACCAAACTGACTTATAGCTTATGTCTTATAGCTTATAAGCTAAAAGACCTGTTTGGTAACAGTCTTTTTAACACTAACTTATAGCTTATTTTACTGACTTATAGCTTATGAGCTTATAGCTTATAGCTTATTATCTTTTCTTCCATTTTTACCCTTATTATTTTACCTAAAATCCATTTTTACCCTTTTTAATTTATTTATTATAATATAAAATAAAACCGTCATTCCTTTGCTACCAATGCTTTTTTTTCCGACATTTTGCTTCCAATGCTTATGAAATGAAATAAAATAAATACCCTTTCTATATTTCAATTTGTATAGTTTACGCACTTCATCGGTTTTTACCCTTATATACTTTTATCTTAAATTCATTTTTATCTTTAAAAATATATTATTACAATTTAAAATAAAATAGGAAAATTTCGTACATTTTTTTAAGCTAGCCTATCCATTATTGTTTTTACTATATTGTACTTACTTTTTTTTCGTTGTTATATCTTCTTTTAAAATTTTGTTGTACATAAATATTAAAAAAAAAGTTGTTTACCGTAACAATATTTTATGACGCATCGTACATAATTATATTATCATTATCACCCTTTTATTGTAGTACTTTTGATTTATTTTTCATGTATTTATATTACTATAAAAGATGCATGTACATATATTGTCACAGTTTTTTTAGTACATTTGATTTATCTTTTATATATTTGTTATATAAACCTAAAAAATATAATGTTTAATCTTTTATATAAAGTATAATAATTGAAATGAACATAAATTTAAATAAAATTAAAAAAAAATAATTTAATTCTATATAAAAAAATTAATAATATATAAAAGATATATTAAATTAATAAATTTGAATAACTTAATTTGAAGTGTCTTAAATATTAATTAGGTATAAATTTAATAATGATTTTTTATATAAGATTTAATATGTCCTTTTTTGTCATTTTACATTTATCAGTCAGTTGAACCGCTAATTTTACCAAACACTTCAATCAGCTTATCAATGATAAGTCACAAGCCATCAGCTATAAGTTATAAGCTATCAGCCATCAGCTATAAGTTAACTTATCAGTCATCCGCTATTTTTGCCAAATAGAGCCATAGTATAAACTAATGAAACGCGCTTGCCATAATTAAAGCGCAAAAACCTAAGACATCCCTCGTGATACGATCAAAAACAACCTATGAATGACCTACCACTATATGGAGTTGATATTAATTAAGTTGCATCTTCTTTTTTTTAATTGCAAATTTTGTGTACGGTTTACACAGTCCACGTGTAGTAATCTAGCTTAACTTTCTTCAAGCTTAGTTAACTTACATTGCATATACTATGTGCATAATGCATGACTTAATTTGCCAACAACCAATAGTCCTCCCCATAGAGCTTAATTAGAAACCAAATTAACATATAATTTGTGTATAAAAAATATGTAAAAGCTGGACTTAAATATAAGTTTTTGCTTTGTTCAATGTTGTTAACATTTATAGCAAATGCCCTTTACTTATTCTACCAGTTAGATACATTTCTAATTTAGGCCGCCCAATGCAATTTCAACAATATTGGCTGGTAATGGACAAAAAGTCTTAAATACCCTTTAACTTCTTTATGGATATGCGAGGAAATTGGAATCCTTGCAAGAATAAAGATTAAAAAAATAGTAAATTAAATTTTAAAACATATTCGAAATGAGTTATAATGTTGGAGTGGTGCAACTTATATGAATATAAATTAAGTAGCTTAAGCTTTTTAACTTTATTAAGGTCTTTCAAACTTTCATGTTGGTGGTCGAACCTATTAATGTGTTTGGGCATCGATTAATTGTTGTATTTTTTGGTGGTCGACTTTTGTGTATGTCTTTTGTAGGCCTTCTCAGCACATCTTGTCCTGAGTTGTCCTTTCAGTTTTTTATATATATTCCATTTTAGTTTAAAAAAAAAAAACTTTATTAAGGTCAAATAATAAAAAACACTAGAATTAATTTCACTATACTCTTCCTCATATGCATGTACCATATGCAGCATGCAACCACTTTTGCGGCGTCAACTTCTCCCTCAACACACCTCATTATAAACCCCTTCATTTTCTACCAACAAATCAAAAACACAAAAAACTAACACATTTTTCTTATTATTCTTCTTCTGAATCTTCTTCTAAGTTCAACTTTCTCTTTCAACTGGCAAAGCCATGGGGTTCCTAAAAGCAATAATCATAATAGCAATAACCATGGCTTTGTCTATTACAATCACAATGAAAACCATCACACAAAACGAACCGAAAATTGCGTCGATTCATCACCATGATTCTCCAACACAAGAGCAACAACTAATTCTCCATGAGAAAAACAAGTTTCTTCCTTCAAAGAGGGTAAGTCGTCTCCTAGCTCAAAACCCTAATGCACCTATTCATTGTCACAAAGACGACGAGATTTGCGATCTTTTCGGGGCTAAGAATGCTACATGTTGCAACAACAAGTGCATGGATTTGGGATATGATAAGCATAATTGTGGTGCATGCAAGAAACATTGCAAGTATACTCAAACTTGTTGTAGAGGACAATGTGTTGAAACAGATTATGATAAGAGGCATTGTGGAGAGTGCAATAATCGGTGTAAAGTTGGTCAGTATTGTGTCTATGGAATGTGCGATTACGCATAAGATATTATTTATTGAGAATCCAATATAGGGTTTTATATTATTATTATTATTATACGAGGTATGTGATTTTATTAAAAATATTCAATAAAAGAAACCACATTTGTGGTGGTATTCTCTCAAAGAAATTATCAAGTGTTTATCTCTTAAAGTAAAGTTATATTCCTAACTACAAAGAAAATAAAGTGAATTATATATATATATTTATATATGATATTGGTCGTACAAAATTAGATGTTTCATAATTATGTATCTCATTTTATATTGCAACCGATAAAATTTGTTGAGGCGCGGGGTTGAGTCTCAGTAGTATTGGTTGGTTGGAGGTCCTTTGTTGTCTGTCTTACTTAAGTGGTTGATCATTTCTTCTCTTCGAGGGGAATCAAGTTTTCTTGTGGTTGAGGTGGTGGTGTGTGCTTTGTTTTTAGTAGTTAGTGTGCCTATTTTGTTTTCTTTCAAGTGTATTTTTGGTGTTATTCTATTTTTTTCTCACTATTTGTGTGTTTTACCTTGTTTGTGTGTTAGGTTTTTTGTATGTACTTCTAGTACCCATTTATATTTTGAAATTTTTATTGTCCTATATATATATATATATATATATATATATATATATATATATATATATAACTATTTTTATCATTAAAAAAGTTATGTCTCTCAATTACTTCTTGATACATATATTGTGAAGAGCAAAGCTAATCTTATTCGTGTATCAAAGTTACTCATACTTTTAATCGCGTAATTTCAAATTGAGCAATGCTATATAGGCCGAAGGAATCTTTCACGAAGCGGTCGCGAAAAGCTTCATAACCAATCAAAATGGTTGTTGGCCAGAAAACATGGGGTGCTTGTTATTATAAGTTTTTTATGAAGCGGTGGGTTTACAAAATATAAAATCTAATGGATAAGGAACTGCCAAGTCATTCATGAACCATTCACGAATTTGAATTTCGCTATATCTAGTATTACCGTTTCAAATTACTCATATGCAATTGTGTAATTTAAACATAGAAGATCATAATTTTGTAAAGTAACAACATATTTTGATCGTAAAATTAATGGTCATAGTTTACGACTTGGCGTATATATAACCCTGATTGAAAAGTTCAACTATGAGATTTTGAGCTACGTACCAAGAAAATATAAAGTATCAACCTTATTGCAAGAATCCATCGTACTTAATTAAAATGTGTTTGACATGTTAGGAGATTAGTTTTCACATCAAAGTTTAGATTGCAGTTTGAAGCCAGGTTTGAAGTACGCAATAACCGT
Source organism: Trifolium fragiferum (assembly GCA_954870985.1). NCBI lineage: Eukaryota > Viridiplantae > Streptophyta > Magnoliopsida > Fabales > Fabaceae > Trifolium > Trifolium fragiferum. Next base: position 10,848,010 of record OX940794.1, read on the forward strand.
TTCTAATCATCTGATCTAATCTTATTGTTGAGATTAAATAATTAAAATATGAATACTAAAATAAGAACCGTCCAATCAAAGATCTGTGACTGAGATCATTTATTACATGTGACTGTGTGAAACAGTTACATCAGTACATCCAATTATTTTAAGTATTCATTCCTCCTCATAATATGTTCTATGTAGATTAATATATTCGACTGTCATTCTTTAATACCGCAAGCTTTAATAAGCCTTTTTTTTTTTTGACAAATTAATAAGCCTAATGTTAATTTGTTTAATAGTTGCAAAAACCTCTTAAAAAGAGGTTGCGAAAAATACCTATTAGGATAGGAGTATACCAATCAACACAAAAAAGATTAATTAGGAGTTTATTCTCATATTGTTGAAATATTGTTGAATTCAATTTTTATTTTTTTTAGAATCAGCAAATTTTTTAAAACCACTATCGGAACACAGAAAATTTAACTTCATATTCATATAAAATTAAGCATATATATTCTTAAAAATGTCTTTCATAAAAATTTGTTTATAAAAATGATCAGTTTTATTGAAAAATAAAGGAGTATGCTCTTCATGCACCAGGTGAATTTTGTGGTCACACCAAATTCTCCAAAGGCCTAGGGAAAAATATGGTAAAAATTCTACAACTACAATTCAAAGAAAGTCAATTTTCAAAGTATAGATTGAAGCATAAACAATTAAAGTGCCATATATGCATCTGAAGTCGGTCATATTAAAAATTGAGATTTTGACCAGCTATAAGGATACCTTTAATTCACAGCTACTTAACCTATATTTCTAGAAAATGAATCCATGTTATATGGATTGAAAGTAAATTAAAGAGTGCTTCGTGGTTTTCCTCTAAATACGCTTAAAATCACATGTATGTGGCATATCACATGCATTTTCTTGGTCTTGGAGGATGAACCATATCATTTGTGATATATACATAGCAACAAAAAAAATTATCACTTAATATCTGGAGTATTTTTTTGGCAAGCAAATGTTGACTACAAATATCAAGAGTTTTGTAGTCCAAAACTATAGATAGACTAATTTTAATCTCAACAAATGTTTTAGGGACTAAAATTAAATGTAAGAAACACTCCAAATCACAATTTAAAATAGTACAAATAAAAATGCAATAGTTTTAGTATAAATATATATGCAACAGAATTTATACTAAAACTATTGCATTGGAAGATTGGAATATGGTACAAAATCACAAATAACATAGATTTGGTATAAATAAAAATGCAATAGTTTTAGTATAAATATAAATGCTATAAACAATTTATTGTTAAAAAAAAAGGTTAATTAAGTATGTTCTTGGTGTTCCTTTGATACTCAACCAATTTTCGTTTTAGATAGGTCAATTATAGAGAATATCATGGTTGCCATTGAGGTAATTCACTATATGAAGTCCAAATCGAAAGAAAAAGTGGGTGATGTTATATGATCTAATTCAGGGTCGGACCCACTTACAAGTGAGAGGGTGCACTTGCCCACTCTGACATTTCTAAATTTGTGCTTAATATATTAGTTTTTTTTTTTTTCCTGTTTTGCACTTGCTGAATTTCTTATCTTACATATGGGATAAAGATTCCAGCATCGGCCCAAATGGTCACTGACTTTTTCGGCCCAATTGTTTTCTTATTCATTATCAATATATAATATCACTTTCAAATAAATTTAAAAAAATGAAAAAGGTAAGGATTAGAACAACCATCCGGTACAGGTAAAATTACTATGCCACCTACCTGAACATTTTTTTTACCATGATTTTACACTTTATTTCTCCATAGCCCTTTATAATTTGTCAATTTTTATATTTTTGCAATCTTTTGTTTTCTCTTCTTTCATTTTTATGGGCTGTTTGAATTACTTATTTTTAAATTTATACAAAGTATTAGAAAACAATTTATAAAAATATAATTTTTGTTGGTGAAAACTTATGAATTAACTTAAAACTTTATTTATTTGTATAAATTATTTTCATAAGTTCAAAAATAAACTGAATTCAAATGTGGCATACTTTGTTTTAGTCCACTTTTTTTCTTCTTTTCTATCTCTTAGTACTCTATAGCTATGATATTATTTTTTTATGGAAAAATGCTAAATAGTTCCCCATAACACTAGTTAAGGAACCTTATATAGTAAAAAATATCTTAGAATTTGTGTAATTCATCTTTTCAAAATAACAAAAATGTTCTTTTCAATTCAAAAATTACCACTTTTCTTTCTTAACTAGTGCCATATGGGGCATGATCTTTTATTTATTATTGATAATATTACTTTTTTAAATTACCACTAGTTAGCATGATCTTTTATTTATTATTGATGATATTACTTTTTTAAATTACAATAGTAAATATAAAAATATATAATTTGTGTAAATAATTATGGAAGTTAAATTTTTTTATACAAATTCAATTATTTGATTGAAAAAAAATTATAAAATTAAAATTTTAGTACTTTAAACAAATAGTAAAATAAGAAGAAAAAATTACCGCATAAAAACTCAATATCTCCTATATGTTATAATATTTATTAATAGAGTTAAAAAATTTACTTTTAAAAGTCTTAGCTTAACTGACAAAATGTCGAAATTGTTAGGCCCGACATTTTGACAGGGTTTGAGCTCGGAATTTCACAATTGTATATGAGTTTAATTTCAATAGATTATAATTTCATCTAACACAAGAAAATAATTAAGAAATTTGCACCCGCTAACTTGAGATCCTGAATTCGCCACTGATCTAATCAACTCGGACTATTTTAGATCATAATGTATAGTTGGTTGATTACAATGTCATTGTGAAAGAAAAAAAATAAAAATAGATTACAATGTCATTGTGAATGATAGCTTGATAGGACCTATTGATTTATTTACACCGTCCTTGTCAATACTATTATTTTCCCTCTTTGTGAAAACAATTGTAATATTAGGCTATTAATAGAATTGTAGCCGCCTTGTCTTCTCAAAATAAAGGGCATATATTACAAGAGTGTTGAGTCATGGTTGAATCATCAACAATAGCTATTCAATATATATAAAAGTGTAACAAATACAGAAGATACTAATCATGATACAATAAATATTTTATTCTAATAGACCTTCGCAGTCAAAATTGAAGGTTGATGAATGTTGAAACTATATCTCTAAAATTATCAAATAACTGCAGTAGAACACCCTTTGTGAATATGTCAGCTATATGATAACGACTTCTCACCGCCTCATCAAATGTTCTTCGCCGATCCATCACGTCTAAACTTAATTCAGAATTCGCCATGAAAGATTTGTGCCTCTAAGTTATTTTATGGGTATCTCGATTACTAAACATTCAGGTGGTATTTTTCTATCCCAACACAAATATGCCAAAGAGATAATTGAGCGGGCTGCCATGTCCTCTTGCAAGCCCATTTCCACCCCGATGGGCACAAAGCATGCCTTAGTGGACTTTCAGATAATCCATATCATGATTCATCTGAATATCGAAGTCTTGCCGGTGTATTGCAGTATTTAACTTTCATACACTCAGATACCATAATATAATTGTGGCCTTGCCTATATTACAAGAGTGTTGAGTCATGTTTGACTATCAACATAATATATAGCTATTCAATATATACATAAAAGTGTAACAAATATTGAACATACTAATCATAATACAATAAATATTTTATATTCTAATAATTATGAAGAAAAAATAGGCACTCCCTACACTAATGCAAGATAACACCAAATTCAAAATAGTCTACATGATAATGACCAAAGCTCAAATAAGAGATATTTTAATTTAAAGTAATGTACAACATATGTTTTATTTTAGACCAATTATAATAATAAGATTGATCAATGGGCATTGTGATGGAGAACCTCTTTGATTAACTTGTGAAAATTATTGTAAGATGATCCTCCCAAATCAGTAGCATCTACAGCTTTCTTCTTCAACTCCAAACACTTTTGTCTCATTTCTTTTCCTTTCTCTCCTTCCATTATTTCCATCACAAGTTTTGTTATCTCATCTCTTTTCACATCATGATTAATTTCCATCCCTATTTTCCAAATGGTACATAAATACCTACAATTTGTTTGTTGCTCAGCAAAAAAAGGCCAACAAATAGTCGGCACGCCCGAAGAAATCGTTTCAATTGTAGAATTCCAACCACAATGAGTTAAAAATCCTCCAATTGATGGATGAGCAAGCACTTGATCTTGAAAACACCAACTAGTTATATATCCTCTATCCTTAACCTCATCTAAAAAATCTTGTGGTAAATGTAAAGTTTCTTCACCAATTACAACATCTGGCCTCAAAATCCATAAAAAATTTAACTTACTATTTGCTATTCCAAAAGCAAATTCTTTAAAGTGATAATCTGACATAACAGTAATACTTCCATAATTAATATATAGAACTGAGCAAGGTTTCCATTTATTTAACCATTTTATGCATTCTATGTCAGTTTTCCATAAACTTGAACCACTTACTTTAAAACCATTTTCAATCTCAGGAAAATGTCTACCAATCATAAGTTGTGGTCCAATGCTATATATGTTTGGGTTTTTGGCTCTAAGGGCATTGAGGGCTTCATCTTCCAATGCTTCAAATGTGTTAATGATGACTGTTGATGATTTTATACAGTTTTGTGCCTCAGACCCCAAGAAATCAAACATAATATCATTTAGATCGGTGACTCTTATGAAACTTGGAAGATCTTTTAGTCTGATGTCTTTTAATCCGATGATCCAATCTAAACTTGTATCCAATGTGCCATCGATAATAAAATTTTCATCTAAAAATTTGAAGAAAGTAAGATACTTAATAAATCATTGACATAGTTAAAGTGTCAAAATAATTACTACTAAAAGTAAAAATGTAAAATCTTCTATATTTTCAATAGCTAGTTAGAAAATTTTATTTAATTTTATAACTTTTGAAATGTGAATTGGATCATCTTCTTTAGGGATAAGAATATAATATTAAAGATAAATGAATCATCTAGATTAGAGCAAAAAAAAAAGGACAACATAAAAAAAAGGGCAGGAGAGAATCCAAATCCATTAAAATGTGGATCCTCGGTAGCAGCCGTAAGATGAAATCTGTATATTATACCGTAAAAGTATCATTTGGTTGAAGAGTATATGAACAAAATGATATTAAAAAAAAAGTTTATTTAAACATTTTTTTTTTATACTACTCCATTATAATTTAAAGTATTTATCATCAACCAATGAGAATAAATTATACGCAAATATATGAAATAAAAATTGATTATCAACTAGTTGTGAATATCAAATATAAATCTACTTATGTGTCTTGTCCTTATTAATTGTTGGATACATCAAATACTCTCAAATTATTAAAAAAAAAATAACATCGCTTAAAATATTTAATTCAGTCCACATTAAAAAAAAAATAAAACAGCTTATATATATTTTCAGAAGAATGTAGTGAAAAGTGGTCCAAATTATTATTTTTTGACAAAAAAGTGGTCCTAATTATTAACAAGACAAAATTGTGCTTGTTTTTATTTATACATAAAAGGAAATGTATATTTAATATATGACCACCTCTAAGTAGAATAGATGATTAATAATTGTATAAATATTAAATTTTATTGATGATAATTTTATAGATGAAATAATAAGTCATTGAAAAATTTATACACACAAAATAGAGATCATGATTCGAACTCTGATCATGATATCTATCACTAACAATTTCGACATTTCTATTAATGGAGCTAAAATTTCTAAATTATTGATTGACAATTTTAAGTATTGATGTAGTATTAGTCAAAAAAAAAGTATTGATGTAGTGAATCACTTATTTATGATGACCAGACCGCCACTAAACAAAATACGTTATTAATACATTCCAAAATTTTAAGTCCTTAACTACGATTAACCACTTATAAAAATGGTTCAGTAGTACTCGTCTCGGAACCATATAGTAAATCATTAACATACCTTTATGAGAATATTTTTCAGTTTATTTTAAAAGAAATTATGTTCATTTAAGTTGTTGTTAAGTACTCACGAAAATGAGTCCTACTAATTTAGAGTTCGACCGTGAAATAAGTAAAATTTAATCAAAATTTGTTTCTATTAGAAACCAAATTCGAATTCTCCCAAACGATTCTTTTTAAGTAAAATTTATTATTTACTTGAGCTCAATTTTCTGATTAGGTCAATGAGAGTATTATTGTTATTGAGATAAGAAGTTATCTTAATAATACCTTTGAATGGAAGAATGCCTCTTTTGACAAGTTCATCATATTGCAAATGTCCCAAAAAGCCACAAGCTGAAGCAGTCCAAAACTGTAACTCCTTAATACCCAAATCCTTACCAACTTTTCCAGCAAAACCACAAGCACCATCAGCAATTATACAAGTAACTGGTAATGAACTACTATTAAGCTTATTCACAAGCTCTTTAAAAGGACCATAACAATTTTTTCTAGTTGAGTCACACAACAATGGAACATCTTGTGTTGCATCCTTATCACATGGTGGCAAACCATCAGGTATGGTTTCAAATTGAAAATCTGGAAGACCCTTTACAAAATCTGTTCCAAGTGAATTTATGAAACGTTTGTGGTTGAATTCAGTGTTGACAAAAGTTATGTGGAAACCGTTGCAATGGAAAAGTTTGGCTAGTTGCATGAAAGGGTTTACATGACCTTGTGCTGGAAATGGTACAAATATAGCATGTGGCTTTTGTTGGGTATGAGGAGGAAGAGTACTACTAGACTCCATTTTAGTACTATATATGGTTGTGGATTTAGTTTTCCATTCTTGTGTTTATATATAAAAAAAAGGAGAAAGATAATCTTTATTTTTTATTTTTAAGTGAGAAGGATTAATGTTTTTTCTTTTGACAAACAAAGTGAGAAGGATTAATGTTTTTTTTTTTTGACTAAAGAGAAGGATTAATGTTAACCATTCTTTTATTTGTATTTGAGGTGTTGATACATATTTTGAATAGGATATGACAAAATATTGAAATGTGGTGTTGATTCAAAGTCAGATTTTTTTTTTGCACCTATAATATTTAGATGGAGAGATTTAGATATTACATATTGATGTGGTTAAATATATATAGTACATAAACAACACGGATTTGGATGCAATTACTGCAGAACGCAATATTGCATTCAAACCATCCGATTATGATCGGACAGATTAGATCTAATGTGATTATTTTTTGTTGTACTTAATATAAGATGTATGATCAGAAATGAATGATAAAAATTTGAAACAATATGAAATCATGTGATATTTTTACAACACAAACTAAAATAGACAGAACCAAGATGGAGAGATTTTGTTTACACTGTCGATTTACAAACTTGATATTCAACAATGGATACAAACATGCCTTTATATATAGCTTCTAATATTAATCATTAAGATGGTAATTTCTTATCTATTAACCTCTTCAAAAAAAAAAATCTTATCTATTAAGCTACACAAGGAGGCAAACGGTGGAGAGATGAGGAGTTGCCTCTTCATCTATATTGAGGTCCAATAAAATTATTTCTTAGTGGTTTCATCTATATTGAGGTCCAATAAAATTATTTCTTAGTGGTTTAATCACATGGGCTTAATGTCTTATTTTTCGTGAGCTTAATTTAATTGGTAGGACAATATATTATATATGCAGAAAATTGAGGTTTAAACTCCGGTCATCCCACTTTAAAGTGACTTATCATAACCTTCTGAATTTTGCAATCATCTTTGAATTATTGCCGGTGAAAATTAGATAATCAACATAAAGGCACACGATATATATATATATATAAGAATATTTCCAGAAACAATGAATTTGATATAGAGTGTGTGCTCAAATGGATATCTTTAAAAAGTATTATGCAGAAAATAAGAATCAATCTTCTTGCACCATGCTCGCGGACGTGGTGTCTGCTTCAAGCCATACAATGATTTCTTCAACCTATAGATTTTATTTTCTTTTCCTCGAACTACATAAATTGTAGGTTGCTCAACGTACAATTCTTCTTCCAAAGTACCATTAAGAAATACAGATTTAACATCCATTTGATGTATTTTACAATTGTTTTGAGCTGAAAGTGAAATAAGCATGTGAATTTTATCAAGCCTTGCAATGGGAGCAAATACCTCAAAATAATCAATACCTGGTTTTTGTTTGTAACCTTTAATTAGCTACTAACTTTGCTTTTATAACGATCAATCTCACCATTGGGCTTGGAGAATGGATTCTCTCCATTGAAAAAAAAAAAAAGAGGAAATAATAGGTGCATCTAAATCATTGGATAAAAAACGTGAGATAATATTTTAAGTAGAAAAAAATAAAGAAAAGTTAGTCAATGGTTAAGATGTATCATGTGAGAAAAATTGAGAGGATCCTTTCTCTTAGGTTTGTACTTTGTCTTATACACCCACTTTAGTCCTATAGACTTTTTGTCAGCTGATAATTCTGATAGCTCCCATGTTTTATTCTTCTAAATTAATTACATTAATTTCTTCATCCTCCATTGCTTTAATCCAATTTCCATCTCACGCGACTTCTTCAAAATTCATTGGCTCACAATTCTGTCAGCTCCCATGTTGTTGTCGTTGTTGCTGCTACTACAACTATTTTTCCTCTTTCCTTCTCTCTTTCTATGCCCCCTCTCTCTCTCTCTCTCCTTAACTTCTTCTTTCCTCTCTCTGACTAATTTGAATATTATACAAGCTTGTTATTATTTGTTGCAACTGTTCTTTCTCTCTTTTTCGTTTTTCTCTAACTCTCTCCTTCTCCCTCTCTACCCACCCCCTCTCCCTCCCCCTCCCACCCTCTCTCTCTCTCTCTCTCTCTCTCTCTCTCTCTCTCTCTTTTTGCCCCCTCTATCCCGCTCTCCTTTTTTCTTTTAATTCAAATCTAAATTAAATTTCAAACAATTAACTTTCTGATATTGCAAGTTTTAATCAAGTACCCCTTATGACGTAACATCATGTTGACATGTGTTATGTATGCGGTTATCGGCCATGTAATCACAATAGACAAAATTAACGGAACGTGAGATATTTGATAAACATTTTACAAATTCAAAAGTATATTTAACATTTTTCAAATTTTAAAAAAGTATTTGTCCTCTTATTCAACAAAAAAGAATAGTATGAAATTTTATAGCTATTCTTTTTCTCTTATATCACCTTCAAAAAAATTATAGTTATTTCGATGAAAATACTAGTAAGTGCAAGCCGATAATAACATTATTATTTATGATAAATATACTTTTGCTCATCTTTTTCAATATATATAAATATACTTTTGCTGTTAAATTTTTTTATCATTTGTGATAAAGAAATAACATTATACCAAAAAACACATCATTATTATTTTGACTTATTATTATCATTATTATTATTATTTTTCTTTTATTTTAATAAACCATTATTTTTCTGGTTTTTTATTCTTCTGCATTTTATTGTGTTTGTTGTTTAACCACAACACACCACTTTACGAGCTCCACTTGTCTTCGCTTCATCCAATGGCTTCTCCGATGATGGTGGAGGCGGCCGCTGTCACAGCTTTCCGGTCAGTTATGCTCCGTGTCCAACAAGCAACAGAAAGATCCGGAATCAAACCCGATCGAGTCCGGGTCGTAGCAGTATCCAAAACCAAACCCGTTTCAATGATTCGCCAACTGTATGATGCAGGTCACCGTTGCTTTGGCGAAAATTACGTCCAAGAAATCATTGAAAAAGCTCCTCAGGTTCTGAAATTTTCATTTTTTAACATTACATTTTAATTGATTTTACTAGGAGTTATCATATTATAATGCTTGAAATTAAGATATTGTCATAAATTTCTCAAAAATTGTAAATTATTTGTTACCTTATTCACATGTAATTTTGAATTTTAACTAATTGATATGAACTCTAGTTTGATATTTATAACTAATTTTTCGGAACCAAGTAGGTAGTTCCGTTGTTGAGCTAAGGGTGATTGATCAAAGGAGTTTTAAGCTGCAAATCTCACAATTTTTTGATGGTACTATTTAGTCTCCGACAAAAATAAAACCCAAATTAGTCACTGACATTTTTATATTGGGGACAAATTAGTCCCTCTATTATAATTTATAACGAATGAGGAACTAAGTTCTCTTCAGTGTGAAAATGTCAAGGACTAATTTTAGTTTTATTGTTGTCAGAGACTGAATTGGTTCGTCAAAAAGCTGTGAGATTATAATAATATAGTAAGTAGTTTTTTGAGAATTACCAATTTGATTTGAAGTATTTAACATTAGAGATTAGTTTGAAAAATTTGCTAACTTAAGGTAATGTGATAGGACTAAAATGACCAACAATTTACAATTTGAAGACGATTTTGTCGATTGGATGAATTCACCAACACCTAAAATTTCAATGACCAACTTTGGAATTCACTTCATTCCTATTGTCTTTTGTTCTTTTTCATTTTCCTTTAATATGTGATAGTTAAAACAATAGTTTAGCTGTAAAGTTTGAATAATTTAGTTTTGGGGTGTGTCTGCAGCTTCCACAAGACATTCAGTGGCACTTCATTGGGCATTTGCAAAGCAATAAAGTCAAAACACTATTGAGTATGCATTTTTATTAATTTTTTCATTCATTTATGACTGTTTCAAATTTGTTTCATTTTCATTAGATTAATGTAGAATGAATGCTTTTTGTTGTTTCACTAGGATGTTCAGTAGAAATGTGACCTTAGAATACTTCAAGTTTAGTATTGGCACCATATATGTATATGTATACATAAATGGTGGGAGCCCGAGTATGAGATAGGTTTCAGGAGTATATATGAATGGTGTATTGACCCCTTCGATTGTATAGCTAGATAGTTTTGGGTTGGGCGGAGTCCTATCTGTACTTTTCTCACTTGAGTGGGTTGAGTACCTCTTGTACTTTTATCCATTCCCTTTTATCTTTTAATATATATATTTATTTTTCCGTTAAAAAAAAAAAGATAGGTTTCAGGAGTATATATGGAAGAGATTGTTTACAGTTTATTTCATGTCTGTCTTTGGAAGAGTATATATTTCACGAGCATGCAAGCCTTTTACTTGTATAAATAATGGCTTACCCAAAAGCTGATTTAAAGTCTATCAGTGAACTCCCTAGAATATCTTATCAACAAGTGCTTAATTTTGGTTCCTAAAAATAACTTAGAAAAAATACTTAATTAAGCTGGTTACCTAGAGAGGCTCTAATTGGTCAAGATAAACTTCTTTTTAGGCGGAGACAGGTTTGAGATTTGATGACTGTTTCCATGCTTATTATGATTGATAACATCCTTCATATATATAAAGGTGTTATCTTGGTTGAGAATTGTATGGTTGTTCTTTTCTTTAGCATCCTTAGATCAAGTTAATGTTAGCCTTGCATGCTTTATTATACAGATGGAGTTCCAAATTTGGCCATGGTTGAGGGTGTGGACAATCAGAAGGTAGATATTTATAACCAATGTTACTAGTAGTTCTTGGAGATATAAATTTATTATTTTCATTTGTATTTGATGCTTTCATTTGAAAAATCTAGATAAAATGGTCTTCAAGTTGTGCTCCATTATCATTTAGTATTTGCTATTGCTAAGGCCTATTCCTTTTGGATAACTGGTTGGAATTCCTAACAGTGCTTTTGATAAAAGCTAATTTTCTGACTAATACCGCTTGCCATACCATTCAACAAAACTTCAACGTGTTCTTGTTCCTCTGTAACTGGCAGGTGGCAAATAATCTCGACAAAATGGTTTCAACCCTGGGAAGAAATCGTCTGAGGGTTTTGGTGCAAGTAAATACCAGTGGAGAAGAATGTAAGTTCAGCTCAAAACAATGAGCTTTTCCTAGATCCTCTGGGTATTTTTAATCCTTATGGTGTATGTTGTGACTTGTATGTTTCTATCACTATAATTTTGTGGACTTGTCTTCACATATTAGGAAATTGTTATTTCTTTTTAATTGTTTAATAGACAAATATTCGTAAATTAGCGATTATGTTAGCTTATAGGGTTAGAACCTCAGACACCTCGTATTGTTGCTTAATCAATGATAGTTCAACACCTATTAGATTGGAGCACTACAGCTCATTCATATTGTTTTGTTCCTGAATATGTTGTACACTTTAATCACATGTTGGCATTTATTCAACTTTCAAATATTGTTTAGTGCAATTTTTGTCAGAATATGATGCTTTTATTCTTTACATATCTAAATAGATAAACTTGTTAATTATTTTCTATATTTTTGCAGCCAAATCTGGTGTTGAACCTTCCAATTGTGTTGATCTTGCAAAACATGTTAAATTGAGCTGCCCAAACTTAGAATTCTCTGGCTTAATGACTATTGGAATGCTTGATTATACCTCAACTCCGCAGAATTTTAAGGTGATAGCTATATTCTAAAACATGTGGAAAACTCTTTGAAATGCCCTGTTTCTTGTTTGTCAGAACTTTTCTCTTTCATAATTATATACCATTTCTTGTTTTCATATTTTTGTTGGTTTTGTGGCACATCTTTATGCCAAACTCTAATGTCTATTTGCTAATGTTTTTCTTTTGTGAATGCAGACCCTATCAGATTGCAGGACTGAAGTTTGCAAGGCACTTGAAATGGACGAGGAGCAATGTGAACTGTCAATGGGCATGTCCGGTGATTTTGAGTTGGCGGTATGCAATAGTGTGCTAAAGTCATTAGGCAGCAATCTAATAATCTTGATAGTTGCATTACGTGATTGCTTCTTGGATTATCTTGTTAAAATTTCTCTAGCTATAATGCCACTATAATCACTATTTGATAGCACTGTAATCTTTGGTGAATGTCTGGGAAAAGAACCAAGTCTTCGTAAAAGTTTATAATGAGTGACACATATCACCTTATAAGTCAGTTTTGTAAGGAAAAGTTATAGTACTCAACATGGGAACAGAGCTTATCGATTTGGGCCATGTACCCTACTTAATAGTGTTAGGTTTGAGGGGTGTATTAAAAAAAAATCATGTCTCACATTAGAAAGAGACGACCTAATAAAGACTAAGGAAAACTTTAGACAAAAACTATTAAAACCATGGAAACCTTTAGATATGATTTATGACAACAATATTGTACTGTTTGATATATGCTTTTTCTTGGAGTTTTACTTGATGATGCAATAACTATTCACTCTTGAGTGTGAAACTAGTTACTAATAAATACTCTTGCCATTTCAGATTGAATCTGGTAGTACAAATGTGAGAATTGGGTCAACAATATTTGGGCCAAGAGAGTATGCAAAAAAACAATGATAGCATGAAGTTGCAATCTCTCTCGTCCTCTGTGTAAAACAGACATGCCTACATTAAGGGATAGATCTCCTGAATGGTATTGTGTTTATTACTTCTGTAATTGATGTAATGGAATTGTTAATGATCACTTTCATAGTTGGTCTCTGTACTAAGAACAAACCATGTAGAAAATCTTCCAACTTCTTGTTTTCTTATAGGATGCTTGTCCAGCTACTTGGTAGGAGGGAGGGAAATGCAAATACTATGGTATATAGTTGCAGCATGCTCCATCATAGTACAGTGGTCATCTGCAAAAAGAAACCAAACAATTGTAACTAATGTTTGAATATTGTTTATCTTCAAATTATTATTTGCAGATTAGTTTGCATTGTGATTATTCTTAATAATCTGTTGCTAAAGCAATTGCTTTTTTTTTTATGCTACCTGACTTGATGATATTTATAAATCATAATTCAGAATCAGATGTTACCTACAGAAAGAAATCGAATAATTTTAACTAAAGCTTAAAATGGAAACAAGTAAAACCTCTAAATTCCTAGATGGAATGAGTTTTAGGAATTGAGTTTTAGGTTGAGACCACGTTAACGCAATTCTATTCAAGGGGATCTCTTGAATAAAAGTGCGTTGATGTGGTTTCAAGCTACCTATTAGAAATTATTTTTGTAATAATTTTGTAGGACATTACAAAGGCTAATGTGATGAAACTACTTTAGGGATACAAGAGCTTAAATTTTGTGAATTAATACTAAAAATGTCTCATTTCTACTCATATTTGAAGGATTGTTGCATACCTCCTTAACCATAATGCAAAATAGTGAAGAAAAAATGTTTGGGTTTTCTAGTGAGTAAAGCTCCCCGAAATTTTTTTTTCCTACCCCTACAATTATATCTCTACCCCTACAAATTAATTTATTTTCCTTTTTTACCCTTTATATTTTTGTAGAATAATTTTACTTTTTGTAGAATTATTTTAAAAGAATTTTTACTTATAGTGACAGACAAAGTTGTCACTAAAAGTCAAATTTAGTTTGAAATAATAAACCAGCCTAGTTTGAAAACAAGTGTTCCGGTAATTCATGGTTGAAAAAACATACCTCATGCTTTGAAAAAGAGTACCCATATTTTAAACTTATAGTGACAGAAAAAACCGTCACTAAAAGTCAAATTTAGTTTGAAAACATAAACCGGACTAGTTTGAAAAGGAAGTGTTCCGGTAAGCAATAATGAACCGGTTTACTTGGAAAAAGAGTACCGGTATAGATGGGTATTTGTGGGAAGGAGATCATATTTTAAACTTATAGTGACAGACAGAATTGTCACTAAAAGTCACCTTTACTTTGAAATAACAACCAGATTCGAAAATACATAGACATGCACAGAAGCTGTTTGATGAAATGCCTCACAGAAACTGTAACCGTTCTGTGCTTTCTCTCAATACTTTGCAGCTGATGTTGGAATGTCAATAGGTGCTGGAACAGACATAGCTATTGAAGCAGCTGACATTGTTCTCATGAAGAGTAACTTGGAGGATATAATAACAACCATTGACCTTGCAAAGAAAACTTTCTCTCGTATACGTCTAAATTAGATTTGGGCTCTTGGCTACAATCTTCTAGCAATTCCTGTTATTATACAGAAAATAGAGATAATAATTTAATCCAATTATTTTCCATTCCACAATTTTAGGATGTAATAACACTAATAGAAGTAGCCTAGTTCTAGCTTTTAATTTAATCCAATTACATTTGGGCTCTTTCTTATTAACGTCATAAAAAAATTTACTGTGAAAGGTTCTAATTTTTGTAAAGTGTTTAGCATGGATTTTAGAATATATTATTGCTTTTGAAAAGTTTGAATGTTTACTGGTTTGTTTATATGGGAAATGAAATTAAATATTTTGTGGTACCATAACTTAGTTTTTATTGTGATAATTAATCTTGGATACATTGACAGAAAGCACAGAATGGTTACAGATTCTCTGAGGCATTTCATCAAACATTTTCTGTGCATGTCTATATGACGTTTAGTGACATTTTCGTCTGTCACTATAAGTTAAAATTATGCATCTCTTTACCGCATATATTCATCAATACCGGTACTCTTTTTCAAAGTAATCCGGTTAATTATTGCTTACCGGAACACTTCTTTCTCAAACTAATCCGGTTTGGTATGTCAAATTAAATTTGACTTTTAGTGACATTGTTTGTTCGTCACTCTAAGTAAAATTTCTTTTAAACAAACAACAAAATGTAAAATTATTCTATAAAAAAAATAAAAGGTAAAAATGGAAAACAAATTAATTTGTAGGGGTAGAGATATAATTGTAGGGGTAGAAAAAAGATTTTTCAAGCTCCCCCTTCTCTTTACCATCTTCCGTATGAGCCTCTTATTTTCTACCTCATCTATTCTATTGTTTTGACATTTTATGAAGTTGTAGTATTCTATCCAATGAAAGAAAAGGATCAAATGGAATGAAATAGATATCATATTCCGTCAAAATAAAAATCGTATATCATTTCATTTCGCTCATTTTTAAAGAATCCAAACAATGGAACTCTACTTCTTACCACTATATACTATTCTATTCCACCAATCCAATCAAAGCTAAAGAAAAGAGGGCACCAAACGGGTTGTTTCCAAGAAAAAAAAACTCATTGCCTAAAAAATAACACATTATGTTTAATGTTTTATTTTTTAAGCAGTTTTTCTTTATCTTACAAACATAATGTAAGGGCACTGTTTAGCATTTTTCGGATCATGTTAACTTGTGTCCTAAGGGCAAATGATAAGGTATCTTTATATGGAAATTTTGCATTTAATAAACTAAGAAATTTAATGCATCAAAAATAAAAACACACAAAATTCCAAAACATAATTTTTATATTTATCTTGTTATCATGTGCCTTAAAGGCACAAGTTAACATTCTCCTTTCCTTTTTTTAATCATCCGTGTAATTAAAGTTTTTTAGTGTCTTAGAGCATCCACAATGGAGAACTCCACTTTTGAGTACTTAAATGGGTCTCACATTGACACATCACTAATTTATTATTTTTTAATAATAGTACCTAATAGGTACTCAACCCCTCCAAAGGAGCACTTCATAAAAAGTTTTAAAATGGGTCCCATCAATAACTCCACATCATTACAATAATTTATTATTTAATTATCTATTTTATAATATAAATTGATTGAATGATAAAATTATAAAATTAGTATGTACTATTTTTTTTATAATTCGAAAAAATATTTAAAATACAAAATTTAATTTAAAATAATATTGCCAATTTTAATAATGACATAATTAAAAAATAATTTAAAATAACATTACATAATTTTAAAAACATTGTGAAATATAAATTAAATGATAATTTTGATAGAACAAGTAGAAATATAAATTAAATGATAATTTTACAATAAACATTACATCATTTGGTTTGGATCCATTGTGAAATATAAATTAAATGCTAATTTTGATAGAATAAGTAGAATCCTTCAAAGAGAGCATATTGATTTATATGATATTTTCTCTAACGGTAAACAGAGCATAACGTCTATATATGATTGACATTAATTTTTTTTTTAATAGAAATATTTTGCAAGAGGAGAGAGAGTTGAATGAAAATAATATTTTAATGAAAAATAATGTGGATCGAGAAAGAGAGAGAGAA
Organism: Trifolium fragiferum; assembly: GCA_954870985.1. Lineage (NCBI taxonomy): Eukaryota > Viridiplantae > Streptophyta > Magnoliopsida > Fabales > Fabaceae > Trifolium > Trifolium fragiferum. The sequence continues at coordinate 10,864,971 of OX940794.1, forward strand.
TTCTTATTTTAGAAGTAGTACCTAATAGGTGGTACTCCAATGATATTACCTAATAAGTACCATGAGTACCTAATAGATACTACACAATTAGAGATAGTCTTAATACAAGGATATTTTTGAGTTTTAAAAACATATACTAGTATTTTCTTTTATATAAATATAGATATCATCATCTTATTTTCAGTTTATTAAAATTTCAAACTGTTTTTCTAAAAATATATTTATTTGTTTTCATTATTCCATCTAGAAATTCTTAAAAATTGTCAAAAATAATAAACAAAGTACAAATTAGTGTCATCATTTTTATAATTAAAATCAAAATTTTAAATATAAAAAATAAAAATTAGTCCTAGATTTTACACAGATTCTGTCAATACTCAATACTAAATAAATATTCCTTGTAATTTCAAAAAATAAAATAAAAAATATTCCTTGTTTGTCCCGAATCGACTCAAAAACCTCTCTTGAACCCAACAGAAACACAACACTGAGTAGCGCGTTCTTTGCTACTGTTTCACTGTTTTTCCATTTTCCTTATCCATTTTCAAACAACAATGACAACAACTCTTTCAATTCCACTCAACATCTTCTTCTTTCATCAAATTCAAACCAAACCCAGTTCTTCAAATTTCCAACAACCTCAATCTGTTACCTTTTCCCACAGAAAAACAACCTTAAAAACCGCTTGTTCTGGTTCACAACAAAACCCCCAACAACACCAAAAACAGCAGAAAAAGAAGAAAAAAGAGTTCCATACCAATGACACTGATTCTGATGGTGAAAAGGGTTATGACCCTGTTGGATTTCTCGTCAAACGTGGTATTTCTCATAAAGCATTTGCTCAGTTTCTTCGTGAAAGGTAAGTTATTGGATTGAAATGAAAAAAATTGATTGGTTTTTGGTAGAATTTGTGTTTTGATTTTCTGGGTTTGTTCCATTTTTATGTTTCTCTTGGAAAGTTGAAGTCTTTTTATTTGGTCTAGTAGCCTAATTGCTAGACTCAGACACTATAAGAGTAGAGAAGTGGAGAATCCGAGTTCGAACTCCGGCCCCTCTAATAATTCCCTAGTAGCTACCAACTGAGTTACCCTAAGGGACAAAAATTTGGAGTCTTCTGTAGAAGTTGTAATTGCCCTTCCTTCTTTTCTGTGTTGAAGTTACACTCATTTGGAACTCACATAATGAAAGATGAAAATTTTCCTTGTCAAATTACTGTCACGTAGCAATGTTCTTAATAATACCCGAATGATGAGAATTTTGCTTAAGTTTTGTCAATGTGCATTTCTTTGGCCAAATTCGTCATCATGTGATAAATGATAAATCTTGAGGATTAATGTGACTGGCATAATAGGCATTAAGGGATTAATTTCACATCTATGTTCAAATATTTAGGCAGTGAAAGCATGCTACTAAGTATGCAAGTCACCAGAATGTTTATGAGGATACGTTATAGTAAAAAGTCGGGTTTGATTCCTTGTAAGAAATAAATTCCATTGAAAGAGGCTCTACCTTGTTACTCTGTTGGCCTTGAACAAAAACAGCTCTGATTGAAGGATACATAATTCACATAAAAAGGTCCTAAAATATACACATATTCAAGGACTATGGATGCAATTTCGATTATTCAGAGACCACATGACTGACACTGTATCAATTAAGGATTAACATGACTTATTATGAGCACTGTGGTTGGTGTAACTATCACCAAATAAGAAGGTGAAGGAAAACTTGTTTGTTTTCAATTTTCTTGTTCTAGTGAATTATATAGCTATGTCATGTACTATTTTTGTTTTTGGTGTGTTGGAAATTTGATGCAGGGAATTCTAAGACTTTAGTTTTTGTTTGTTTTGTAGGCATAAAGCATTGAAGGACCTGAAAGATGAAATCTTGAAACGGCACATGAACTTCAAGGATATGGCTTCTGGGTTAGTTCTACTATGTGGCATTGACTTAAACATTTAAGCTAAGGCGTGTTTTATGTCCTATATGTTTTTGAAACTATCAATGTTATGAAATTATGGTATTTAAAACTACTGATCCAATTTTCCAGATTTATTTGGCAAAGTTGTGCTTGTAATATTATGAGGTTCCATTGAGTTGCATTTCATTCCTTTTTGTTATGTCTGTCCAGGTTTGAGTTATTGGGTATGCATCGCCATCCAGAACATCGGGTTGATTATATGGAATGGGCCCCAGGTTTGACATTATCCCAAGGATTTTTTAGGGTCTGTCTGGTTTCCATGTATTATATATCGAATTAATAGTTGACAAATCAGTACTTATGATATAGATGTTGTTGTGGATGCTTCTCAATTTGAATTTTTCTCTGCTCTTTTGAGGCAAGGTCTTTTATGTCCAAGAAATACCTACTTATTATCTGTTACCTAGTATTTATTCGAAAACCTATGTCAACCAATTGCTAGTTCGCTACTAGCCACCAACATTTTGGACCTCAATAGTTACTTTTGCCAAGTTTCCGCCCAAAGTAATCTGTTGATTGAATTTATCCTCGTTCATCTCTTGTTATATTAAGAAGCATTTAAATGCAGGGGCTCGTTATTGTGCAATTACTGCTGACTTCAATGACTGGTCAGCTACAGAAAATTGTGCAAGAGAACATTACTTTGGTCACGATGATTATGGATACTGGTTTATTATTCTTGAAGATAAGCTGAGAGAGGGAGAAGAGCCAGATGAACTATATTTTCAGCAGTATAACTATGTAGATGATTATGATAAAGGCGATAGTGGAGTTACCGTTGAAGAGCTCTTTAAGAAAGCAGATGATGAGTACTGGCAACCAGGGGAAGACCGTTACCTGAAAAACCATTTCGAGGTTCCAGCTAAGTTGTACGAGCAGTTTTTTGGTCCTAATGGACCTCAAACCATGGAGGAGTTAGGAGACATACCAGATGCAGAAACAAGGTATAAGGAATGGGCAGCAAAAAATGGACCTTCCCCTTATGCCGTGATTGATGAAGGCAAGAATTACGACATATTTAATGTCAAAGTTGATCCAGAATGGAAAGAGAGAATTCGTGCACTGAAACCTCCAATAGCATACTGGCTTGAGACACGTAAAGGAAGGAAAGCGTGGTTGAAAAAGTATATGCCTGGCATTCCTCATGGAAGCAAGTATAGGGTATACTTTAACACTCCAAATGGACCATTGGAGCGAGTACCTGCTTGGGCTACATATGTGCAGCCTGGTAAACCTTGTTAAGATGTGTTAATTAATTAATTAATTCATTTTTTTTCTGTGTTATCTGATTGTTATGCTTTCAGAATTAGATGGAAGGCAAGCTTATGCAATCCACTGGGAACCGCCTCCAGAAGATGCATACAACTGGAAAAATAAAAGCCCTAAAGTACCGAAGTCATTGCGGATATATGAAGCTCATATTGGAATTAGTGGATCTGAGCCAAAAATATCTTCATTCAATGATTTCACAGACAAGGTTCCTCTTATTTTGGACTTGAAGTTTATAGTTAAGCCATTTTACATGTCTTCTGTGTATAACCACCCCTTGAATTTTATTATATACTAAATGCAGGTTCTTCCTCACATAAAAGAAGCTGGATACAATGCAATCCAGTTGATTGGAGTTGTCGAACACAAGGATTATTTTACTGTTGGTTACAGAGTAAGTCAAAAGTTGTCGTAATTCTTCATCAATTTTATGACTGTAATTATATCTCGATTAAGTTCCTATAGAATTTCGTTAAGTCAGAGACATGGATGACCACTATATCTGGAAATTTAGCGGTCTTAGCATCGAGGTGTAAATCTGAGTGCTAGGCTTCTGTTTTAGGTTCGTGTTAAAATGTTGGTCATTTTTGAATTTTGAATATGGGATTATGGAGAACTTCCAAATATACCTATTAAATTAATAATATATAAGACAATGTCATTAGTAACAATTGATACGAAATAATTTGTATCACAAACTGTTACCTATTTCCATGTGCAAGGAGGACTGCATGAACCTAACTTGGATATCCACATCGGGCATAATGAACCGGGTGAGGTTGAGGGCTATATAGGATTGGGCAATCATCCCTTTTGACCCATGGTTTTGAGGTGGAGTTAGGTTCAAATCCGTATCAATTGCTATCAAAATTAGGTTGGATCCTCGGGTGCCAGGCCTGAACGGTAAGAATGAACTCTATAATAATAGGGGAAAAAAGAACTGTTGGGACGCCAATTGTTCAGGGGGAAGATCTGTTCATGATTTGCAATCCATGTGCAGGGAGGGCTTCATGAACCCAACTTGGAGTCCCACATCAGGCATAACGAACCTGGTTTGAGGGCTTATATATAATTGGGCAATCCTTCCCTTTGAGCCATAGTTTTGAGGTTGAGTTAGGTTCAATCCGTATCACAAACCATATTGTAAAAGGCATACAAGCTTTATCTTGTAAGTCATGGTATAATACTATATGCACATGCATTCCCTATATGTTCTGCTTAAGTATTATGTTTTTTTATTGGTTATATTATATTGGCACTCTGATCTTTGTTGACATTCTCATTTGTCACAAGTCAGTTACTAGTTCTGACAATGCATGGAACAAAAGTTCACTATTTTAAGTTAGTTAGGTACATGCTCAAACTTCTATCTGATTGGTGCAGGTTACCAATTTTTATGCTGCTAGTAGTCGATATGGCACTCCCGATGACTTCAAGCGATTAGTTGATGAAGCACATGGTGAGTAGAAATTTATGATGACTAGAAATTGAATGGCAACTGTTAGTATTGAGAGTAGTTGTAGACAAAAAGAAAGTGCAATTGCATCAGGACATATTTTTCCTATTTTTCATTAAAGGCTAAAAAAATATAATTGTTGGGAAAAGCAATCCAAATTGCATATTTTGGAATTTCTATTTTAACTATTGAGAAGCTCGCATTCATCTTTGGAAGGAGAGTGTAATTTCCAAAAGTCTTGCTAATGTGAGATGTAAATGTGTTTACAGAAGTCTTGGGATGAGTTTTAAAGTTTCATAAAACTTGTAATCTCGTATGGGATGATAAACTTTTGTTCAAACGTTTTTGTGGATATAAGCATGAAGTGCTGAACCATGTCGATTTTGGTTTTTGTGTGTGTTCATATCTCCAATCCTTGGTGGCTGCGATTTTTTTTCATACAACAAAACGACATAATTTCAGCTCTATGTTCATCTTTGTTGAGGGAAACAGACTATTTTGCTAACTCCACCTTTGGCTCCACAGGACTAGGACTACTTGTCTTCATGGAAATTGTCCATTCATATGCTGCTGCAGATGAGATGGTTGGATTATCACTGTTCGATGGATCTAATGACTGTTTTTTTCATTCTGGTATCTGTTCATGCTACTCGAACCTCTTTATTTAGTCACACTTGCAATTTTCATTCTTTAATTCCATTCATTCAAGACTATGATAAACTTTGCTTGATTTTCACTACATGCATGCAAAGATGCAATATTATGATTGAAAGCAGAAATATAATATAATTTTGTAATCATAACCCATTCCATAAAAAATATAACATCTACTCCCTCCGGTCTCATGTATAAGCAAGGACTCCTTTTTCAGGTTCATTGAATAACTAATGTATTACATCGATTATTCGATGAACTTGAAAAATGAATCTTTGCTTATATACTAGAACAGAGGGAGTAGCAATTATGGAAATAAATGTCCAAAGAAATTTTAACACTCTAAATGTTCAACATATTTTCACAATGAAAATGGAATTGATACAAACTAGTTAAATCTCCAGGAGCTATTAATAAGCTATTGTTGTCAAGTTTATAAAGATTGAGTCTGGTGCAATTATATATGATTGAACTTAACATATAGTTTGACTTTATTGTTTTTTTAGCTAAACAAGCTAAATTGAAGTATTTAACAAGCTAAGCTTGTATATTTCTCAAATAGCTTTGTTCATTAACACTGCTACTATACACAGCTATAATGATCATTTATAAATTATTTTAATGTAAAATCCCCTTATCCGTATTATTGTTTTTAACTTTCCAAAAGTGATAATTTGCTAAGTGTGCTTACATCTATCGATGTTTTTAACGTCTTTGTTTGACTTTTGGTTCCTTAGAAAAGGAAGATGCTGTATTGAACTTTTCTGCTCTGAACTTTGCCTTCATTCTAATACACGTAAATGTCAATTGCAATTTGACTTTTTGTATAGGTAAAAGGGGGCAACACAAGTTCTGGGGAACCAGAATGTTCAAATATGGCGACCTTGATGTTCTTCATTTCCTTCTATCAAACTTGAGCTGGTATATGCAATTGCAAATAAAAAAGACTGTATACCAATAGCTATAATTTATAATTGCCTTTCTACCTTATTGGTTTATTGAAACATAAATGTGTGTGTGTTTTTTTTTTTTTTTTTTTTTTTGTGTTGCCGCATTATATGGCAGGAAGTGTTTGCTAATGATAAATATCTTATTATATGATGTTTGGACTTTGGACAGGTGGATTGAGGAGTATCAAATTGATGGTTACCAGTTCCATTCGCTTTCATCTATGATATATACTCACAACGGTTTTGCTTCATTTACTGGTGACTTGGAGGAGTAAGGCCATTTCCAAACATCATTGCTTCTTATAACATTATTTGTATATTTGAGATTTTGTTGGCTTTAATAATCGTATTTGGTTTCCGAGCCATGGCTTGAATCCTAATACTATTCTGATAGCATCTGTGATATATTTCTGTCCTATAAAAAGTTTCTTTAATGTTTTCCATGTCATCTCCAATTTTTTAGAAACAAATATTGTCATAATAGTGCAGAGCTTGAAATGTTTATTATTTGAAGTAACTACTATACTGAATTGCATTTATTAGAATGTTTTTCAAAATGTGAAACATAATGACTTTGGAAATTGCATTGATTACAAATTCTACTTGCATTCAGGTACAGCAACCAATATGTTGACCGGGAAGCACTATTATATCTTATGATCGCCAATGAGATACTACACGTTCTTTACCCAAATATTGTTACAATAGCAGAAGATGTAAGCTTTCATGTTCTTTTCAATTATTTCAATACTTATGCGCATATTATAGTACTTCTTGAAATTAACAGAAAAATGTCATTATTGTGAACTTCAAATATAAATTAACTCATTGTAATTATTTATTGACCTTCACCTTGTTTTGTGTATAATATGCGTATCTGTTATTGACAGGCAACATATTATCCTGGATTATGTGAGCCAACTTCTCAAGGTGGACTTGGATTTGATTACTATGTCAACCTTTCTGCACCTGAGATGTGGTCAACTTTTCTTGAGACTGTTCCTGACCATGAATGGAGCATGACTAAGGTCGCACTCGAGTATAATTGATCATTTTGTTATTAAATGTTTATTTTTGGTTCCGTTAGTATTACTCACATTTTTTAAATTAAATTATATAATTTATTTGTTGTTGCATCTCATGCTGCAGATTGTTAACACATTAATTTCTAAAAAGGAAAACACTGATAAGATGCTCTTATATGCAGAAAATCACAACCAGGTAACTCACCCTTTTTGGATTTCTTGAAGAACTGTGAGGTTTATTTTTAAGGTATCATTGTGTATATAACTTTTTCTTATGCTGCTGCCAGTCTATATCTGGAAGGCGGTCATTTGCAGAAGTATTGTTTGGTGAAATTGACGAGCATTCGGAAAACTACAAGGAGTCTTTGTTGAGGGGATCTTCATTACATAAAGTATGCTGTTAACTAATTTCCACCGTTTTTCCATTTAGATGTGGATACAAGCTCTCTCTCTCTCTCTCTCTCTCTCTCTCTCTCTCTCTCTCTCTCTCTCTCTCTCTCTCTCTCTCTCTCTGCTGTTGTGCATAGCTGTTATATTATGGATAGTTGCACTATAGACTTACGCCCTCTTTGCATAAACGTTTATCATATAAGTCCTTATTCATAAGCTATTTCCAAAGCAAAAGATAAAATAAGGCAAAATTGTTTTCATAAGTTATCGGTGATAAATGCTTATTGACATGTCATAAGCCGTTTCCATTAGCTCTCTCGAACATTCTCTCAAGTGCTCATGCTAGTAGATAAGCTCAAATAAGACAATTCAAATAGCTCCTTGGCATACATAATTCTGTGGGTTCTGGTTCTGATTTCTTTTTCCCCAAATTTCTTCCTGCTTTCTATATCTCACATATCCTTGTATTTTAATTGTAAATAAATACTTAAATAGAACATAAAAGATCACCGATAAATAGCATGCTTAGCCTGGAACACATTTATGACAAATTTTCCTTTTTTTTTTTTGGATATTTTTATAAATTTTATTGACTTTTGCACCAGATGATCAGATTGATCACGTTAACAATTGGCGGTCGTGCCTATATGAACTTCATGGGCAATGAATTTGGGCATCCAAAGGTGATTACTCCTCTTAAATATGCACAACTCATATTCGCTTGTGACTGCTAAACATATTAATGTTTTGCCTGTGCTAGAGAGTTGAGTTTCCAACATCGAGCAACGACTTCTCATATTCGCTTGCTAATCGTCAGTGGGATCTTTTGGAAAAAGATGGAATTCACCGTGATTTATTTACCTTTGATAAGGTATTAATTTGATCTCTTTTGTGATAGTTGTATTCTTGCTCACTAGAAAGTAATTGGATGCCGAAATGGCCAATCTATGAATGCATTCATTAGTGTTCTGTTTGCTAATAATTGTTTATTAACAAGCAGTGTACTACTGGCAAATTGTTTAATTAAATCTTAACTATTTATTAATCATATTTGACTTCAAGCTTCCGTTCAGACTTTATCTTTGTAACTGGCCTGTAAACAAATGGAGATTATGAGGTTACTTTTCTTATGCTTTTCAGGATATGATGAAGCTGGATGAGAAGGAGAGAGTGCTCTCGAGAGCTTTTCCAATCTCTCACCATGTTAATGACAGTTTAATGGTACATTGACTTATTTTTCAGTCCTTTTCTTCCTCTTCAATAATTGGAGGCTTTTACTTCCTTATCATTTTTTAGTGTATTAATTGCCAGATCATCTGTATATTAAGACCCTATTTGGATAAACAACTTAATTAAGGACTTATGTATAAACTATTTCTATAACAAAAGATAAAATAAAATCAAACAGTTTTCATATAAACTTAAGCTATTTTCATAAGCAATTTTGAAGAGCTTATGGAAACAAGCTAAAAACAACTTATGGACATGTCATAAGCTGCTTCCATAAACTCTCTCCTAAACAGTCTCGCAAGTGATTATGTCAGTAGGTAACCTTAAATAAGTCAATCCAAACAGGCCCTTAGTGTCCTACTCTTTAAATGTATTTTTGTCACAATGCATTGCCTTCTCTTCAAATGTATAAATACACAGACCCTTGTGGAATATGGATTACAAATTTGAAAATGTGTATCAAATACCATGCCAACTATTCAATTAATGTACATAGTAGAGTTTAACACTTTCATTATTTGCAGGTCATATCTTACGTCAGAGGCCCCTTTCTCTTCATTTTCAATTTTCATCCAACAGAGTCTTATGATAGCTACGCAGTAGGTGTAGAAGAAGCCGGGGAGTATCAAGTGAGTATAAGTTCATAATTAAATATAAAACTTAACATGTATTTTATGTTCTTTTCTCCTTATTGGACTGTTTACCTATCTAGATTCAAACCTTTAGCATCTGGTTTTAGCCATGTTGAAGGTTAACTAACTTTGTCCGCACATGTTGATGGTACAGCTTATTCTGAACACGGATGAAATAAAGTATGCCGGTCAAGGGATCCTTAAAGAAGACCAATATTTTCAAAGAACTACAAGCAGACGGTAAAGCCGTGTTTCTTGTATCTCTTTTCGTCTCTGATTGTATCCTTGTGCTTTCTGTTTTTGACTTATCATATCGTCTTTTGACGTTTATAACATGTGTTGACAGAGTCGATGGCCATCGAAACTGCATAGAGGTGCAACTCCCTAGCAGAACTGCTCAGGTTGATAGTTTGTTGCTTCAGTATATTTTTGTTTTCCCATGTTTCGTAGATCAACATAGTCACTTAAACAACACATTGAAATATATCGAAGTTTAATTTGTTCATCCAAGTTTTAACTGAGCCATTTTCAGTATCAACAACTATCGCCAATAAGGGAAAAAAAACCTAATCATATCATATTTTTGAACGACCTTATTTATTTATTGCATCATTTCTTGACAATTTGCAAGACTGTCAAGAATGGTTTAACAATTTATGTAAGGCTTTGATTTTTAGTTGGTTAGAATGGTTTAACACTTTACGTAAGAAATTATGTTCAACCTTTACAGGTTTACAAGTTAAAGCGAATATTGAGAATATGAAGCATGCTGCAGCATCGTGGGAGTATCTTCAAACGAGAACTTGATCACAGTTAAGAGACAGACAGCTTTCTTCGTCTAATGTAAGAAAAATGGAAGGGAAGCGTGGAAGTTCAGAACAAATGGATTCTAGATTCACGAAAATGCAAGGTAACAAAATATGACAATGCATATTCTAACTATGCAAACCTAGAACTATGCTTGTAAATTGTAAACCCTACTGATCCATATACCACAAATAATGTGATATAGATTGTGTAAAGATTTACTAGAAAATCTACACTCATCATGATATAGTTTTTAGGGGAAGGAGCTTGTGTATAGGACACTTTTTTCAATAGTAAAAAGTAATAACTAAAATATTCAGTTGCTATTACCTTAGAGATTGTTGGAGTCTGGTGGATTGTACTTCTGATATGTTTTTATTTTCTGAACTTTATCTTATACGTTTTTTGTTTTTATATTTATATATAATACATTTGCCATTGAGAAACAAATTGATGAAGAAATTTTTTTTTTTGAAGAGGCTAAATTAACCCACCAAATTGCACACTCCTAGGTCCCAAGCCAATACCACCTTGATGAAGAAATTATATAGTTTGTTTTTGTTAAAAATTGTATATAAATTAAAAGAAGTTTTTTTTTTCTTTTTTTTTGACTACATTTCATTAAAAGAATTAAAAATTGAGAAACACAATTCAAACTTCCATTTCTTATGTTTCATCATGCACCTTCACAAAAAATATTCTATGCAACCTTATTTTATTTTATAACCATCATCTTAAAGTACAAACCCATAATATGTTTCACTACAAAAAATATCATTTTTTCTGCAAATTTGGAATAAAATTTTTCTTCCAATTTTTCCAAGGATTTGCAAAATAAATATCATATATATTTAATTGAGATCGAGCAAATAGATTTAATTGTTGTAAAAAGTAAATATCATATATATTTTTGGTAATTTGCAATAAACGCAAGTAAATTCGCAGGAATGGTCGCAGCAAGATCTGCAGTAATACCTATGGATTTACTAAACAAGTTTGATGCAAGACAGTAACAGCAAGAAATTCCTTAGCAAAGATAACTATTAGTACCTGCGGATTTTCTTGAAAAAGCAGAGTCTACAAGAAATTACTTTTAGTGGTAAATTCCGCAACAAAAATCTTAAAAATTCCTGCGGATTATTTTATAGAGAAAAATGCAAATTTCTTGCAGTGGTTGTTGATATATTAGAAAAAGAAAAAAGGAAAATTATTGAATACAAACACAATAATTAAATAAAACTCATAGAATATTATTGTAGCTAGTGTGTATGTACGCTATTGAATCTCACACTATGGAATCACTTGGGATCCTAATAATCTTCTATGATTACATTCCTATAATACATACACATTTTTTACTCATACACTGCACTATCATAAAAGGTGGGCACATAGTTCTTGGACAATCAGATCCACTAAAACATTTTTTACCTGTAAAAATTAATTAGAATAAAAGAATGTAATTAAAATAGATAAAAATATTAATTGTGTAGGAAAACAAATGACTATTTTTTTTTTTTACCAAATGGATAAACAATTGGCTTACCTACAACGTTCATTATATTAAGGAATAGGCAAAATTACACATTTGGTCCTTTATCTTATTTTTTTGTAACATTTTGGTCCTTTATCTTTTATTTGTAACACTTTGGTCCTTTATCTTATATATTTGTAACACTTTGGTCCTTTATCTTTTATTTGTAACACTTTAGTCCTTTATCTTTTATAACATTCACATATAAATCCCTTTTCTCATATTTTTTTTATTCAAAAAAATATTGAATTTTATTTGTTAAAATACCTTTTTATTAAAATTAAATAAAACTCATAATTTTGATTAAAATGTTCATCACCTTCATCAATTCTTTTATATTTTCATGTTCTTTAAGGGACCAAAATGTTACAAATAAAAGATAAAGGACCAAAGTGTTACAAAAAGATAAGATAAAGGACCAAAATGTTACAAATGAAAGATAAAAGACCAAAATGTTACAAAAAAATAAGATAAAGGACCAAATATATAATTTTGCCTAAGGAATAATAAGGAAAGAAAGATAATGATAATATTAACTAACTTGATAATTGCAGCCATATGTATTTTCCCTTTTTACATATAACATAATTTTATCACTTCATAATTTATAAAGTTCATCCTCTCATTACTTCAATTAAATAGATTTTAGCGCTTACAGAGTTGTAAAAAACACTTCTTAAAATAAAAGTATTTAGTAAATGTCTCTTACTTTTTTTTTTTGGTACATAGTAAATGTCTCTTACTAATCATAAGAATTATTTTTATTGTATTTACTAAATTTCCATTATATTATAACCTTTCGCGATAAGAAAAGAAAAGTGTCATAAAAGAAGAATGATATTGTTGGACAATCTATTTACTGTATATGCTATTTACCAGGGACGGGCCTTCTTGAGACTTAGTGTGATTATAGCCACATTAGCTCAGCCCAGTTTTTTTAATAAAAAATAAAATTATATTTATAAATAATTTTAATTTATTTTGGATACATATTTATACTAATATTAATATAAGTATTATTTTAGAGTATATTATTGATGACCGTAAATCTCACGGCATACATATATTAGTTTAAATATTATTGCAAATGTTAGTTCATAGTCTATTATTTATGATTTTAAGTCTTTTCGTTATACGCAGAGTATTATTTTAAGTAATATAGATTAACTTTAGAATAATCAACATTTAATTTGTTTGTCAAAAAATAGTTGAGAACTAATTGAATTTGTAGTATTGGATAAAATTATCAATTGAACTAACATATAAATATGAAATGACATAATTTTTTTTAAGTAAGATAATATGAGTAAAATAAAAATAAAAATAAATAAGTTATAAGCTAATTAAATTAGCTTATTAAAATAAATTGTAAATTAGTATATATATTTTGATCCAAGGTAGGATCTTGTGTAGCATCAAATAATACTGATATCATGATTTTGAAGATATTTAATAAGTTATATTCCTTTCCTTTTTTTTTAATAGAAATTTTGTAGTTTTTTTTATATAGTTTCTCAATTTCTTATTTTGAAATTCTTTTTCTAGTTTGTTGGTTTATTATTATTTTTTTTATATATACGTTGTGTTAGTTGTAATCTCTTTTTTTTTTTTACACAAACATAATCTCATATATTTTTTGTTGTATAACTGAATTATACTAAACTGAAATAAAAATTTATTTCAGAAACGCAATCTTTTTAACCTCACTACTAATCTATGTCCATGTCCGCCCGTGCTACCTACCATGAGTGTATTAACCCACCTAGCAAAAAGGTAACATAAAAAACTTACTAATCATAAGAGTTAATTATTATATTTATTAAGTTTCCATTATATTAACATTTAATGGTAATAAAAAGAAAATATAGTTCTCGTAAGTTTAATTCAATTGATAGACACATTGCATTATATGTAGAAGTCAAAGTTTGAAATTCGAAAACCTAAGTTATTCATTTTTAGAGTAATAATTCTTCAAGATAGCATGAAAAGTTCATAATTGATAATAATGTACACTAGGATTAATGGAGATGCCATGTACTCCTCCGGTCAATCCATTAGGTAATTTTCCTAAATTTATAAAAGAAACATTTTGTTTACATTTTCGACACAACTAGAAATATGTTGTTTTCCCGTTAAATTTCCTGCATAAAGCAATTCATAAAAATACTTGAATTTTTTTCTCTCTGCCGATATAAGGTGTAAAAGGAATATTATTGAGGCCTCCGGCCCTTTTCTGTACCAAAATATAATAATTTTGAGGATTCAAATTAGGCAGCAAAATCTATGAGAATATTTTAATTTTCCCGCGGATTTACATACGGATATGTGCCGCAGGTGATTTCCATGACAAAATCCTCATGCAACTATATCATTTAATTTGTTTAATCATTGGCGAATTCCGCAAGTAATATGTGCAATAGCCCGGGCCCCACCACCTTAGGTTGTCCCGATATGTACTTGAACCCCAGAGTGGGAATCAATTGGACTGGTAGCTAAGGTGGTGGGGCCTGGGCTATTACAAAAAAGGCGCCTTCATTGAGAATGATCCTTGATCCTCGATAGCTTGTTCAGCAAGTAAGCTCTCTCTTCCTTTGTTCTTTGATATGTCCTTTGCAAGTAATCTTCTGATGCTGCTTCCTTCATGAGTTTCCTCTTTATCAACAACAAAATCAAAATTTTGATCAGTAAAACAACTCTCTTCACACGGGAAGCTGAGTACACTAAAATAATTCAATTGAATTTTTGTTAAGCTGGATACATTTGCCATTGAGAAACAAATTGATGAAGAAATTATATAGTTTGTTTTTGTTAAAAATTGTATATAAATTAAAAGAAGTTTTTTCTTTTCTTTTTGACTACATTTCATTAGAAGAATTAAAAATTGAGAAACACAATTAAAAATTCCATTTCTTATGTTCCATCATGCACCTTCACAAATAATATTCTATGCAACCTTATTTTATTTCATAACCATCATCTTAAAGTACAAACCCATAATATGTTTCACTACAAAAAATATCATTTTTCTGTAAATTTGGAATAAAATTTTTCTTCCAATTTTTCCAAGGATTTGCAAAATAAAAATCATATATATTTAATTGAGATCGAGCAAATAGATTTAATTGTTGTAAAAAGTAAATATCATATATATTTTTGATAATTTGCAATAAACGCATTAACGCAAGTAAATTCGCAGGAACGGTCGCAGCAAGATTCGCAGTAATACCTATGGATTTACTAAACAAGTTGGATGCAAGACAGTAACATCAAGAAATTCCTTAGCAAAGATAACTATTAGTACCTGCGGATTTTCTTGAAAAACAGAATCTACAAGAAATTACTTCTTAGTGGTAATTTTCGCAAGAAAAAGTATTAAAAATTCCTCCGGATTATTTTATACAGGAAAATGCAAATCTCTTGCCGTGGTTGTTGATATTAGAAAAAGACAAAGGAAAATTATTGAATACAAACACAATAATTAAATAACAACTCATAGAATAATATTGTAGCTATTGAATATCACACTATAGAATCACTTGGGATCCTAATCTTCTAGGATTACATTCCTATAATACATAAACATTTTTTACTCATACACTGCACTATCATAAAAGGTGGGCACATAGTTCTTGGACAATCAGAGTCACTAAAACATTTTTTACCTGTAAAAATTAATTAGAATAAAAGAATGTAATTAAAATAGATAAAAATATTAATTATGTAAGAAAACAAATGGCTTACCTACAACGTTCATTGCATTAAGGAATAATAAGGAAAGAAAGATAATGATAATATTAACTAACTTGACAATTGCAGCCATATGTATTTCCCCTTTTTTACATATAACATAATTTTATCACTTCATAATTTATAAAGTTCATCCTCTCAGCGCTTACAGAGTTGTAAAAAATACTTATTAAAATAAAAGTATAGTAAATGTCTCTTACTAATCATAAGAATTATTTTTATTGTATTTACTAAATTTCCATTATATTATAACCTTTCGCGATAAGAAAAGAAGAGTGTCATAAAATATGAATAATATTGTTGGACAATCTATTTACGATATATGCTATCTAATATAAGTGGGTATAGCCACACCAACTCAGCCCAACTTTTTTAATAAAAAATAAAATAATATTTATAAATAATTTTAATTTATTTTGGATACATATTTATACCAATATTAATATAAGTATTAGCTTAGAGTTTAATATTGATGACCGTAAATTTCACCATATACATATAGTTTAAATATTACTGCAAATGTTAGTTCATAACCTGTTATTTATGATTTTAAGTCTTTCGTTATACGTAGAGTATTATTTTAAGTAATATAATTTAACTTTAGAATAATTTTTTGTCAAAAAATAGTTGAGAACTAATTGAATTTGTAGTATTGAATAAAATTAGCAATTGAACTAGCATATAAATATAAAATGACATAATTTTTTTTAATTAATATTAATTTTTTTAAAGTAAGATAATATTAGTAAAATAAATATTGGAGTTAGTCGTAATATATATTGTTTTTTTTAATATATATGTTGTGTTAGTCGTAATCTCATATATTGTTTGTTGTTTAACTGAATTATCTTAATAAAGAAATTTATTTCAGAAATGCAATTTTTTTAACCTCACTAATAATCGATGTCCATGTCCGCCCATGCTACATACCATGAGTGTATTAACCCACCTAGCAAAAAGGTAACATAAAAAACTTACTAATCATAAGAGTTCATTATTATATTTATTAAGTTTCCATTATATTAACATTTAATGGTAATAAAAAGAAAATATAGTTCTCGTAAGTTTAATTCAATTGATAGACACATTACATTATATGTAGGAGTCAAAGTTTGAAATTTGAAAACCTAACTTATTCATTTTTAGAGTAATAATTCTTCAAGAATTGGAGATGCCATGTACTCCTCCAGTCAATCCATTAGGTAATTTTCCTAAATTTATAAAAGAAACATTTTGTTTACATTTTGGACACAACAAGAAATATGTTGTTTATCTGTGAAATTTCCTGCATAAAGCAATTCATAAAAATAAATTTTTTTTCTCTGTGGATATAAGGTATAAAAGGAATATTATTGAGTCTTTGGCCCCTTTTTTGTACCAAAATATAATAATTTTGAGGATTCAAATTTCGCAGCAAAATCTTTGAGAATATTTTAATTTTCCTGCAGATTTACATACGGAAATGTGCCGCAGGTAATTTCCAATATAAAATCCTCATGCAACCATATCATTTAATTTGTTTAATCATTGGCTAATTCCGCAGGTATTATGTGTAACAGCCCGAGCCCAACCACCTTAGGTGGTCCCGACATGTACTTGAACCCCAATTCTTCAGTTGGATCATTGAGAATGATCCTCGATAGCTTGTTCAGCAAGTAAGCTCTCTCTTCCTTTGTTCTTTGATATGTCCTTTGTAAGTAATCTTCTGATGCTGCTTCCTTCATGAGTTTCCTCTTTATCAACAACAAAATCAAAATTTTGATCAGTAAAACAACTCTCTTCACACGGGAAGCTCAGTACACTAAAATAATTCAATTGAATTTTTGTTAAGTGTCCGTGTCCATATAAAATCTATTTTATGTTGGTACTTTAGCTTCCATAAACGATTCTGCTAGAAAGGAAACTATCGTCAATTATGAACATTAATTACTCCAAAAACACAAGCATATTGAACACTATTTGAATACTAACAATTTTCTTAGGTTACACTGGTTGTACCTTAGTTTTGTTGCTTTTCATAAGCGAAGAGTGCTTAATTGTGAAAGCATTGTAACCATGAAAAAAGAGAAAATACTTTTCAGCTTGTTGCAGTTTTCGACTTCTATTTCTTTTAGCTTTGGAAAATACATCTCAGCATTAGGTTCTTCCACACCATAGCTTATGCTAGAAGTTTAGTACTAATAAGGAAACTAATCTTCTGATGCTGCTTCTTCTTCAGGTTGAACCTTATCAAAACAAAATAAAAACTTTGGTCATCATAGGAACTATATCTTCACAACTGATTCTAATTGAAAGGAACCTATTTTGATTACCGAGCAATTATGAGTGCTAAACACAAGCACATTGAACACTATTTGAATAACCAATAGTCTTACACTCGGAGTATTTACTGTCCTGGTTAGCAAGGAAGAAGAGTCACCTGAATTTTGCTTAAGCTTGAAGCAGTTTTGGGGCAATTGGATATGCTGAGTTTTTGAAGTTTAACGGCATGTAACTTACAACCACGACATATATCTACAAAACTTGGTAGATTGAGCAATCTTATTTCTGTCAAGTTTGGAAGAACAATTTCCAATTCATTCATAACGCCATCTGCTTCACTATGTCTAAAAACCTCTTGAAGTTGAGTAGCACTTGATAAGCGAAGAATGCTCAATTGTGGAAGCATTGTAACCATAGAAAGAGGGAAAAGGCTTTTCAACTTGTCGCAGTTTTCTACTGTTATTTGTTTTAGCTTTGGAAAATACAATTCAGCATTAGGAAGCTGCACAAGTTCTTCACTTTCTGCAACAATTTGTTCCAATTCTTGATAATTACAAATGTGAAGGTACATCAACTCTGGTAGGCTTCTAAGTGTTTCCATGGAGAACAAATATTTCAATTCTTTACAATATGTCAGTGATAAATCCTGAAGACATCGGAGACTCCAAATCTGAAAGGTACATCCAAAGGTAAGTAACCAAATTATATTAAAGAAAAACAATAAAACATTTAAATATGAGTACTCACTTCATTCAGATGATGTTGGTTCTTATCATAGCCAACCTTCAAATTGAACCATGGTATAGCCAATTTTGGACTTCCCCGTTTGAATAGTTTCCTCAGAGTCTGAGATGGCCACTTTGCTTGACAATTCTCTGGACACATCCCAATCAGATTGTCAACATCATTGAGATCAAGAACTTCCAAATGAGGCAGCATGACATGGTTTTGGTGTGATGAAATGCATTCATGATCGCATTCACCAAACACATATTCCAGATTATAAGCCCTATTTATTCTCACATTTTGCAATTGAGCAAGTCCTTCGACATAACAAATTGGAAATATCGATTCTAAACTTTCACAATGACAAATTTCAATATCCCTTAGT
This sequence comes from Trifolium fragiferum, assembly GCA_954870985.1. Taxonomy (NCBI): domain Eukaryota; kingdom Viridiplantae; phylum Streptophyta; class Magnoliopsida; order Fabales; family Fabaceae; genus Trifolium; species Trifolium fragiferum. The sequence goes on from OX940794.1 coordinate 10,884,019, forward strand.
TTGCTCATCAAAAAGGGAGAGTTCATTGGAGCTTGAATTATTTCTTCACTTGTATTACAACCACCATGATCGCTTCCACTTGAAGCAATTATATGCTTCAGTTCATAGCAGCCATTTATTATTAGTCGTTCTAGTTGCTGCATACTTTGAGCAACGGATTCTGAAAAGAGTACTTCATCAGTCATGCAATATGATAAGCTGAGGATCTTAAGATTTGGCAATTTACATTCCGATGGAAATATGATCCGAAAGTTCTTGCATTCATATACATAAAGCAGTTCTAGTTTCTCAAAGTGGTGTAATACTTGCAGAGGTGGACCATGACACAGTTCTCTCAAGTTAAACATAAACTCAAGGTGTAACTCGACCAACTTGGGAATCAAACCGTCTTCCTTGAAATCACAGGTTGCATTGAAGATGCATTCTATCTCTCCACACTCTGCAAGATGGAGAGTAGACAAATTATTCATGACTCCTACAACTCCGGCCATATCTGGGATGATATTTTTCCTTCCTCCATGAAGATCAATCAAAGAAATTGTTTCAGCTATTTGCAGAATATTTTTGTTGGATTTATTCAACTTTGAGATATCGAAATCAATTAATTGTAGATATTTAGTGCTTTCTAGATTGATTGGATCACCAAGTACAAACCTCTGTAGATTTAGAAGAATACCAATATCCAGAATGATCTCGTGAACATACTCATTTGGGTAGCATTCTGAAGCATATAACTCCTTTAGCTGTGAACATTTTCCTATTGCTCCATTATAGTTGTTTTCAGAAATATGACATTCTGACAAATCTAGCAGCTTCAGGCTTTCGAGTTTTCCTATTTCAATAGGAAGTTCTTTGAAGTAACAACGTCGCAAGTCAAGAACCTCTAGTCCTGTTAAGCTTGCTATGAAAGAAATGTCACCAAACTCCAATCCATTTAAGCGCAGAGTTCGAACATTTGTCAACAATTGAATTGATGGAGGAAATGATAATAGTACAATTTTGTAATTGACGGTTAGAGAAAATACTTCAAGCCCTTGTATTCCTTCAAATGTTAAAAGTGATATATCCAAGGAATTCAATGATCTATGAGCACTTATATTTAACAATAGAATTTTAAGATTAGGAGCATACAATTGACAAAAGGAGGGTTTTTCATTATACCACCATGAAGATACTGCAAAGCAATCTCTTACTCGATTATCATTTGCCACAATGCTAAGTGGCTTTTCAACATTTACCAAGATTTTGTTGTTATCTGATCTATTTGCGATCCATAAGGCTGTGTCTCGGATCATGTCATGCATCTTCATGGAACCACGCCTCAGCAAACCTGACGCTAAAAGTTTGTTTATATCTGTTTGAATCAAGCTCCTCCTTGATTGTAACAATAACATTTCTCCCACACCGAGCCCAAGTGCAATCCTCGTCAAATCTTCTGTTGGGATGTGATAGCCTTCTGGATAAAGAGGACACAATAGAAAGAGTTGTTGTGTTTCAGGCCTTGGCAAATAATCATAGCTTAATTTAAGATAATTCATAGCATGTCTCATTGTTCCTTCATGAACATCAAATGCCTCTGAATCTCTCATATTAGCTAATGCCAACTCCCACTCAGGTTTTTTCTTAAATTTCAATGACAATGCCACAGTTTTTATTGCTATTGGAAGTCCCTTGCATTCAATACAAACTTCTCGTGGCACACCATCCATCGAATCAGAGACATGATCGTTTAAGTTTGCAAGCTTTTGGAACCAGGTCCAAGATTCATTTTCAGATAAGATCTCCAAATGAATCTCCTTCTGACAATCCATTAAAGTGCATACATGTTGATCACGAGTGGTTACAATGATCTTCCACGACCCCTCGTTTAGGAAAATACCAATATCTTTCAAATTGAACTCTCTCTGTAAACCGTCTACAATTACAAGAATTCGACGATTTCCTTTCAAACTCTCCCATAAACGCATTGCTCTTCCACTTTTAGACATTTCCTTCAATTTCAAATTTAACATATCTGCAATTTCTTCTTGAATATCTCTAATGTTTGGAGTTTGAGGCACGGTGATTGAAATAATCTGTTCAAACATATTCAATCTGTCGACCTTGTTACCCACTTCTATTGCAAGAGTTGTTTTTCCAGATCCACCCTCTCCATACAATCCTATCATATGGATAGAGTCATCCAGAAGTGTCTCAAAGAGTTTATCATAAGCCTTTTGCCTTGATCCAAAATAAATGAATTCTTCAGATGACTGATTCTGAATACCTGGTAATGGCGCGCGATGAGAAAATGGTTGAATATCATTGCTTTTGCCTTTGAGTTTCCCCATTGCCTCTATCTTCACTACCATTTCCTTGCACAAAAGATACCGTCCACACGTTGGAAACCATCCTTGAAAGCAATTAATGTTTGTATCCGTCCTTTGTACAAGGACCTCCACCTCTCTCAGAAGATTTTGCACATCATTCAACCAGTTCTCCACCGATTTTTCAATTACTTCATTTCTCTCCTCGGCTTGTGCAATACGAGTCACCAAGTTGTCTCTTTCATCTGTCAGCGCCTCCTTTTCATTTTCAAGATGATTGATGACATTATTAACACAAAGAAGGTATTGAACTTCCCGAATTACTGGTCCCGCCAAATACTTACCCACATTACTTGCAACAGTTACAAGTATATTTGCCATCAAGTAAATTCAACCTGATAGTAGAATCATGTGCACAAATCAGTCAAAGATCCATCAATATGGAATATATGGTTAAATCACTTCATTGTTTTGACAAAGGAACACCTGAGTGGTTGTCACCACTTTCATATTTCTTTTTCTTTTTTTTAGGTACAAATTTCTAATACTACTGGGTAATAAACTTAATTTGGGATCGTATGATGTTGCTTCTGATGCAGTCACACGATGCGGCCGTACACGTGAATTAAAATTACACCCCAATTGCGGTGCGATGCGGAGGCTACCGCATCAGCAATAGGCCACAATTGTAGATGCGGATTGCAATTTAAAACCTTGCTTATAAGCATCAATCCAGGTTCCATATTTTTGTCCACGTCTGCAATTGCAGTGTAATTTGTAATCACGTGATTATCCGCAACGTAACCGCATCAGAAACCTCATCGGACGATTTTAGACAAATTCATTTAAATTTCTCACCAAAATTTAAAATTTCAGAACCCCAAATACCAAAGTGCTTCAAATCTAATGAAAATATTACTTTCTAGCGGTCTCTCAACTTTGTATTTAAAGCACCTCCTAATGCAAACTAAGACTCTCTACCAGTCAGTTGAACCGCTAATTTTACCAAACACTTCAATCAGTTTATCAGTCATAAGTCATCAGCCATCAGCTATAAGCTATCAGCTATCAGTCCATCCGCTATTTTTGCCAAAGAGAGCCTTAGTATATTTTGTGAAAATTAAAATTCATTTCATGTTGCAATAGTGGCAACCGCATCCGCAATTTAAAACCATTACATCAACTATCAAATTTACGTATTAGATTAGAGCCTTGTTTGGACTCGAACAAATTATTAATTTTACCATAAATATATAGTTAATGCATGTTTAAAGTGTGAAAGCATCATACCTTTATTGCAGTGGACTTCTCAAGAACGAAGTACTCGCTATGGACATAAAGTGTGAATGGTTGGTTGGGAATCACAGATGCAGAGAAGGATATACTACAGTTCGTTCCTTTTACAACTTCTATAATTTGATCATCAAAGGTTCTCTTTTCTTTTCTTCTCACCTAATTTGTTACTATTTCAACAGTATTGTTGTTGGTTTATTTATTGTTTATGACACTGTCCAATAAATGATTTTGATCATGTCACTGTCAAATTAAACACTCAAAATAAATAGTTGAATATCTCAACCGGAGCTGATAAGCATAGATGTCATGATATATATAGCACTATATTTTTAGCATAAATAATTATGTGGATCTCATGAACTTTGAAAAATACGAATTAGTAAAACACACTAGTTAGTTGCAGATAAGTGATGATCATTTTCATAGTATTGTTTTTTCATCATTTTATTCACATTAACTAAAACTTCAGTTAAAAAAAAACAGAACGTTCCGTCCAACAGATGTAAAAAGTCTGGTGCTGTTTGCATTTGAAACAGTGCAACGTTTGAAATTTTGAAAACAGAACGTTTCACATCTGCTTTTTCGTAACAACAGATGTGAAAAGTCCTGGGCAGAAAAAAATAAATAAATACGTTTTTTTGAAATATTATGTTGTTTCATGAGAGTTTTCTTTTCTTAAACAATTGCTTTGCTTCATGAACAATTCTAAAAGTCTCTATATATATTTAGAACTTTTCTAAGATCAAATTATCTCTTTCACTCAAATTTTCATAACAATTCTTTTGCCAAAAATATCACAAACTCTTTGAAACCTTGTTACATATTTTTCATATCAAAGTTAAAGTTTCATGAGCACTTTGAGTTTTATAATTCTGAATTTTTATATTGAAAGAGAAGACAAAGTCTAGAACTTTGTATATCAAAATTCTATTGTATTCAAACTCTTGTACAAAATTCAGTTTATTGTGAATACCTTGCTGTCCAGGATTGTTGGAAGCAAGAGAGTGAAAAAGAGAGGATTGTTCTCTTGTTTCACTTTGTAAGGGAATCACCTTGTGTTCCAGGATTGTTGGAAACAAGAGAGTGAAAAAGAGAGGATTGTTCTCTTGTTTCACTTTGTAAAGGTCATAGTGAAATCCTTCACAGAGTGTGAAGGTACTGGACGTACCCTTAGGTTAAGAGGAGAACCGGTATAAATCTTTTGTGTTCTCTTCTCTTCCCTATACTTTTTATTTTTTGCATAACTTTCATACATTCATCACAAACCTTCAAGAAAAATAAAAAGAATCCAAACATCTCTAAAATAACCGAAAAAATACTAAGAACCTAATTCACTCCCCTCTTAGGTTGCACTCTTAAACTTACACAGAACTTAGTGACTCAGAAAATTAATGTGCTCAGATGAATATGTTCAGAAGCGTAGGTTCAGAAGTAGTTCCTTCAGAATTCCAATGTGCTCAGATATGCAAATTTTAACTTTTAATCATGCACACTAGAGTAAATTATTAGTACTACCAATTTAACCTTAAATACATTGTTATCATCAAAATCAAACGAAGAGATACAAAACCAATTTTGTTCCAACAGGGGAAACCAAAAAATTTTACTTTGCAAGGGGAAATCTTCAAGGAATTTTTAGTAGTGGGTAACGCAAAACACGCTCATTTAACAGGGATAACCTATTAACTCTTTTTTTAATTAATATTTTTTAAGTAAGATAATAATTGTGTGTTCTATATATACTTTGATCCAAGGTAGGATCTTGTGCAACATCAAACAATACTAATGTCATGATTTAGAAGATATTTAATAAGTTATATTCCTTTCCTTTTTTTTAATAGAAATTTTGTAGTTTTTTTTATATAGTTTGTAAATTTTATTTTTTTTTAATAGAAATTTTTTAATTTGTTTTAATAATACGTTGTGTTAGTCGTAATCTCATATATTATTTGTTGTTTGACTGAATTATCTTGATGAAGAAATTTATTTTAGTAATGCAATCTTTTTAATCTCAATAATAATTTATGTTTAGATCCGCCCGTGCTACCTACCATGAGTAGAGCTGTCAAAACGGATGGCCGAGCCCGAAATGGGCCTGGACCCGTTCGGTCTTCGGCGGGCCGGGCAAAAGAGGCCCAGATAAAAAATGGGCTACAAAATGGGGCCCGGCCCGGTACGAACCGCCGGACTTTCGGGCCGCCCAGGTTTTTTCCTTTATTTTTATTTTTTATTTTGTTGTCTAGCAAAATATTTTAGCAAAAAAACATATATTTATATTATACAAAAATATATAGGATTAATAATTCTTGGGTGCTCTATTTTTACTAATCCATTACTCACAAGTTTCTCGCGCGCCCTATTTTTACTCATCTACTATCTATCAGTTTCTCGCGCCCCCTATTTTTACTCATCCGCTGCCTGTGAGTTTTTCACGCGTCCTATTTTTACTCATTCGCTACTTAGAAGTTTTTCGCGCCCCCTATTTTTACTCATCCGCTACTTATGAGTTTTTCGTGCGCCCTATTTTTACTCATTCGCTACTTAGAAGTTTCTTGCGCGCCCTAATACTACTCATCCGCTACCTACGAGTTTCTCGCGCGCCCTATTTTTACTCACCCGCTACTTAAGTAGTAAAAATGATAAATTTGATAAAACAACACAGTCCGCTACTTAAGTAGCGGATTATATTTGAGAAACTCGTAGGGGGTAAAAAACTTTTATAATACAAATTAAGTTCAAATCATCCAAGACAAAATACTTATATTTATTTTTAATTTTTTATTATATTTTTGTCGGGCTTTCGGACGGCCCGTGACCCATTCGGGCTAGCCCATATTTTATCGAGCCGGGCTAAAAAAGACCCGAATAAAATTTGGACTATAATTTAAAAACCCAAGCCCGGAAAAAATTCGGGTTATTCGGACCGGCCCATTCGGGCTAGCCCATTTTGACGGCTCTACCATAAGTGTATTAACCCACCTAGCAAAAAGGTAACATAAAAAACTTACTAATGAGTTGATTATTAAGTTTCCATTATATTAACATTTAATGATAATACAAAGAAATATAGTTCTCGTAAGTTTATGACTAATGGATTAGTAAAAATAGAGCACCCAAGAACATGTACTTGAATTTCAGGATACATTGTTCGATTCCCACGGAAGGCAAAAACTCCACTAGAAAGGGGTGGAGAAGTTCGTGAGGTAGCAGTGCCGGAACCACCTAAGGTGATGGGGCCCGGGCTGTTACATAAAAGGCACCTTCATGAAAATTCAGTTGGATCATTTAGAATGATCCTTGATCCTCGATAGCTTGTTCAGCAAGTAAGCTCTCTCCTTCCTTTGTTCTTTGATATGTCCTTTGCAAGTAATCTTCTGATGCTGCTTCCTTCACGAGTTTCCTCTTTATCAACAACAAAATCAAAATTTTGATCAGTAAAAGAACTCTCTTCACACGGGAAGCTGAGTACGCTAAAATAATTCAATTGAATTTTTGTTAAGTGTCCGTGTCCATATAAAATCTATTTTATGTTGGTACTTTAACTTCCATAAACGATTCTGCTAGAAAGGAAACTATCGTCAATTATGAACATTAATTACTCCAAAAACACAAGCATATTGAACACTATTTGAATACTAACAATTTTCTTAGGTTACACTGGTTGTACCTTAGTTTTGTTGCTTTTGATAAGCGAAGAGTGCTTAATTGTGAAAGCATTGTAAATTTGTAACCATGAAAAAAGAGAAAACACTTTTCAGCTTGTTGCAGTTTTCGACTTCTATTTCTTTTAGCTTTGGAATATACATCTCAGCATTAGGTTCTTCCACACCATAGCTTATGCTAGAAGTTTAGTACTAATAAGGAAAGTAATCTTCAAAATGTTCTGATGCTGCTTCTTCAGGTTGAACCTTATCAAAACAAAATAAAAACTTTGGTCATCATTGGAACTATATCTTCACAACTGATTCTATTTGAGTTATTTATTGAATGTGCAAATAAAAACTACTTTAACTATGTTGCTATTTTAACTCCCACAACTGATTCTAATTGAAAGGAACCTATTTTGATTACCAAGCAATTATGAGTGCTAAACACAAGCACATTGAACACTATTTGAATAACCAATAGTCTTACACTCGGAGTATTTACTGTCCTGGTTAGCAAGGAAGAAGAGTTACCTGAATTTTGCTTAAGCTTGAATCAATTTTGGGGCAATTAGATGTGCTGAGTTTTTCAAGTTTAACGGCATGTAACTTACAACCACGACATATATCTACAAAACTTGGTAGATTGAGCAGTATTATTTCTGTCAAGTTCGGAAGAACAATTTCCAATTCATTCATAACGCCATCTGCTTCACTATGTCTAAAAACCTCTTGAAGTTCAGTAGCTCTTGATAAGTCAAGAATGCTTAATTGTGGAAGCATTGTAACCAATGAAAGAGGGAAAAGGGTTTTCAACTTGTTGCAGTTTTCAACTGTTAGTTGTTTTAGCTTTGGAAAATACAATTCAGCATTAGGAAGCTGCACAAATTCTTCATTTACTGCAACAATTTGTTCCAATTCTTGACAATTATAAACGCCAAGGTACATCAACTCTGGTAGGCTTCTATGTGTTTCCATAGAGAACAAGCATTTCAATTCTTCACAATCAAACAATGTTAAACTCTGAAGACATTGGAAACTCCAAATCTGAAAGGGAATATCCCAAGGTAAATAACCAAATAATATTGAAGTCAATACTCAATAAAAGGAAAATTGTATAAATACTCACTTCATTAAAATGATGTTGTCTCTGATAATAGCCAGCCTTCAAATTGAACCATGGTATAGCCAATTTTGGACATCCAAATATCTCTATTATCCTCAGAGACTGAGATGGCCACTTTGCTTGACAATTCTCTGGACACATCCCAATGAGATTTTCAAGCCAAAGCAGTTCGAGAACTTCCAAATGAGGCATGATGACATGGTTTTGGTGTGAAGAAAGGGATATATGATCACATTCACTAAACACATATTCCAGCTTAGGAGCCATTGCTATACTCATATTTTGCAATTGTGCTAGTCCTTCGACATAATAAGTTGGAAATATTGATACTAAACTTTTACAACTTAAAATGTCAATATCCCTTAGTTTGCTCATCAAAAAGGAAGAGTTCATTGGAGTTGGAATTATTTCTTCACTTGTATTACAACCACCATGATTGCTTCCACTTGAAGCAATTATATGCTTTAGTTCATTGCAACCTTTTATTGTTAGTTGTTCTAGTTGCTGCATACTTTGAGCAACTGATTCTGAAAAGAGTACTTCATCAGTCTTGCAATATGATAAGCTGAGGATCTTAATATTTCTCAAGTTACATTGCCTTGGAAATATGATGGGTAATTTCCGGCAACGATCTATGTCAAGTACTTCTAGTTTCTCAAAGTAGTGTTGTACTTGCAGAGGTGGACCATAACACAGTTCTGTCAAGCTAGACATAGACTTAAGCCGTAACTCAACCAACCTGGGAATCAAATCATCTTCCTTGAAATCATAGGTTGCATCAAAGATGCATTCTATCTCTTCACAATCTTTAAGATGGAGACTAGACAAATTATTCATGCCTCCCACAACTCCAACCATATCTGGGATGATATTTTTACATCCTCCATGGAGGCCTTTCAAAGAAATCGTTTCAGCTATTTGCAGAATATTTTTTTTGGAAGTCCTCACCTTTGAGATATTAAAATCATTTACATGTAGAACTCTAGTTGTTTCTGGAATGATTGGATCACCAAGTACAAACCTCTGTAGATTTAGGAGAATACAAATATCCATAATGATCTCATTTACATACTTATGCGGGAAGCATTTTGAAGCATATACCTCCTCTAGCTGTGAACATTTCCCTATAGCTCTGTTATAGGTTTTTTCTAAAAAATGACATTCTGACAAATCTAGCAGCTTCAGGCTTTTGAGGTTTGTTATTCCAATAGGAAGCTCGTTGAACTCACAACGTCGCAAGTCAAGGACTTCAAGTCTTGTTAACATTGTTATGAAAGAAATGTCACCAAATTTCAATCCATTTAAGCGTAGATATCGAACATTTGTCAACAGTTGGATTGATGGAGGAAATGATATTGGTACTATTTTGTAATTGATGGTTAGAGAGAATACCTGAAGCCCTTGTATTCCTTCAAATGTTAAAGGTGATAAATCCAAGGAATTCAATGAACTTTGAGCATTTATATTCACCAGTAGCATTTTGAGATTTGGAGCATCCAATTCACAAAAAGAGGGATTTTCATTATACCACCATGAAGATACTGCAAAACAATGTTTTATTCTGTTATCTTCTGCCACAGTGCTTAGTGGTTTGTCAACATTTACCAAGATTTTGCAATCATTAGATCTATTTGCAATCCATAAGGCTGCATCACGAGCCATATTATGCATCTTCACGGAACCACGTATCAGCAAATAATGATCTAGAGTTACATTTAAGTCTTTGTTGACTGAGTTCCTCATATACTGTAACGACTGTATTTCTATCAGACATAGTCCAACTACATACCTTATCAAATCTTCTTCTAGGATGTGATGTTCTTCTGGAAAAAGCGAACACAATAGAAAGATTTGTTTTGCCCTTGGTGTTGGCAACTGATCATGGCTCAATTTATGGCCAAAAATAGCTTTCTCTTCATCATCAGATGCCTTTAAATCCCTCAGCATCTCAGACGCCTGCCGCCACGTAATTTCCTTCCTGCCATTGAATAATGACCCCACAATTTTGATTGCTATGGGAAGTCCCAAACATTCATTGCATATTTGTCGCGGCACACCATTCAACTCCTTGGAGTGTTTGTCATCAATTTCTGCAAAGGTTTGGAATAAATTCCAAGACTCGTCATCAGACAACAGCTCCAAATGAATCTGCTTTTGACATTTCATTAATCTACAAACAAGGTTTTGATGAGTGGTTATGAGGATCTTCCATGTTTGTTTGGTAACATTGTCTAAGCGAATCCCTACCTTCTTCAAATCAAAGATGTTCCATAGATCGTCTACTATGATAAGAAGTCGCTTTCCTATTAAATTCTCCCATAAATATTTTGCTCTTCCAAGTAGACTTAATTGCGAAAATGTCAATTTTAACATATCTGCAATTTTTCCTTGAATGGCTCTAATATCTGGAGTTCGAGTCACAGTGATTGATATGACCTGATCAAACATTTTCAATTGGTCGGCATTCTTACCCAACTCATTTACAAGAGCTGTTTTTCCAGATCCACTCTCTCCAGACAATGCTATCATATGGATGGAGTCATCATTGATTGTCTCCAAGAGTTCATCATAAGCCTTTTGTCTTGAACCAAAATAAATGAAGTCTTCACATGATTCATATTGAGTACCTGATAACGAAACAACACGAGAGAAAGTTTTCTCCTTCATGTTGTCTCTTTCTTCTATCAGCGCCTTTCCGACTTGACTTTGCTTCTAATAAAAAAATAGAGCAAATTAAATCCAAAAATAGTTATAATTGTATATAGGCTTAATACTTAATAGACCTTCAGTGTTAGCTGCTGATGATCAACAATTAACCTTTTCTCTTATGGAAAATGATACAATTTTTGCAGTTATTGCCGTTTATGCTGCTACCAACTATCTAAATAGAAGAAAATATTTAACCCTTTATTATATGAGTATAAATATAGGTCCTAGAAATATAAATACTTTTTTTTAAAAAAAATAAAATATAAATTCCTATAGAAATAAATAAAAAAATAATATATAATAGGTAAAAAAAAATTGTTTTTGCCAAGTGTCCATTTATTAGAAGGGCTAATGTGGACCTTTCCATAGTATTTTCTTTTAATATATTTATTTATATGATTTAAGTACTACTCCGTTCCAATATTAGGGGTGGCAAAGCGGGTAAGCCCGTCCCGTTTAGGCTCAGCCCGCTTAAATCCGCCTAAAAACGGGACGAGACGAGCCGAGCCAACTTAGGTGGCCGAGTCTAAAATCACAGCCCGCCCCGTTTATTGGCGGACAAGCGAGTTGGCGGGTCGGCCCGTCAAATATTTTTTTTTATTTTTTATTTTGACACTTTATTATGAAAAAAATGCTAATATTATTTATAAAAAATAGAAATAAACAAACTTATGAGAAAAAACTCATTTATGAGACAAATCAAACACGAGCGCAACATCAAATCAACACATCTAACAACATAGTTAACAAATTCAACATAATTATAAATACAAAAATAAATATCAAAATAAATTCAACATTACAAATTCAAAAATTGGCACCGGTTGTAAGAATGAATAGAAAAAAAAAAACCTAAATTTACTTTAAATAGGTATTGTATTTTATTGGGTTGGACCGTCTTATTTTCTTCTTTACTTAAAAAAAGATAAATTTTATATTTTTATGTAACTCGCGGGCCGGCCCGCCCCGCCATCGATCCGGCCCGCTTTTTAAGCGAGTTCGGCGGGACGAGCCAACTAGAGTTTTCGAGCTTATAACCTAGGCTCGGCCCGCCAAAAATGGCGAGGCAAACGAGTCGGCCCGGCGGATCGGACCCGTTTTGCCACCCCTATCCAATATACTCCCCTCGTCTCGTCTCATCTACTTACAATATATTAAAAGAAACTAATACTAAAAAATCTTATTTCTCCTTATCATGTTTAATAATATTTAACCGTTTATGCCCTTAAATGTAATTTTAGCTCTAAACTAAAATAAAATCCAAAACAAAACAAAAATAACAAAAAAAAAAAGATAAGCATAAAACAAATCTACTCATAAAACAAACGATACAAAACAAAAATAACCATAAAATAAATCTAATCATAAAAAAAAAGAGCATAAACAAATCTACTCATAAAAATAGCAATAAAAACCAATTCTAAAGATAAACATAAAAATTAACTAATACTCCTTTCATTCCTTTTTAACCGTTCAAAAATGTAGGATTTAACGTTCATATTTAATAGTCCACTTGGTGTTTTAAGGGTACGATATAATTTTTTTTATGTATATAATATATTAAAATTAGGAATTTATTGATGGAGTAAAATTAGGGTTTAATAGGAAGATAAGGTGCAAAAATGCACTTTCTTAATTTGGTGTTACTATTCAAAATTCAAAACGAACAGTTAAAAAGAAACGGAGGGAATGATTTTTCTTAAACAAGACAATTAGTTCTTATCGATAAATATAAAAAGTCATGGACAAATATTTTTCACTCATGCATAAAGAAATTGAATAATTATTTATCACCGATAATTATAATTTATTATTAATACATACATGGGACAATAACTTTAATAAAACAAATTTAGTCAGTTAATAAATTTATATAAAACTACACAATTTATATTTTAAAAATATTTTATCATATATTTCAAAATATTTTATTCTAAATAAATTTTATACTTAGTATAATATTAATCTTAAATATAAAAAAAAAAAAAAATCAATGGACATTAACATTTCACAAATAATTTTTTTTTAAAACAATAGAAGACTCAATGATGATAATAAATATAAAAAAACACAAGACAAGATATTTATCACCACACAAGATAAAATATTTATCACAGATATATAAAAGGAGTTGAATAATTTTATTATTAATAATTATAATTTATTACAAAAATCATACACGGAACGATAACTCTAATAATTTTTTTTTAATTTAATAAAGCTTACAAGAAAGAGCACATTGATTTCACTTATATTTTAAAAATATTTTATAACAAAGTTTTAAATATTACTGTATATTCTAAATAATTTTTATGTCTTAATATAACGATGAACATATATCTTAATATACACGGGACAATAGTTTTAATAAAATAAATTTATTTCTTCTAAATAAATATTTTACTTTAGTATATAACATCAAAATCAAAAATCAAGAAAAAATTAATTGGTTATACTAGCTGAGCTAAGGGTAAAGGAGTTTGGAGGTCCAGGGTTCAAGTCCTGGCAAGGAGAAAAACTAACAATATTGTAATATGCTAACAACTAACAATTTGCCATTCAAAAAAAAAATAAAAAAAATCAATGAGCATGTGCATTGACTAATAAAAAATACATTACAAATTTAAAAATACAAGCAACAAAAGAATTTGTTTTCATTGATGATAAATTAAAAAAATACATTACAAATATTCATCACTTTAAAATAAAAAAAATTGGATAAATATTTATCATTAATAATTATAATTTTTTACAAAAAATCATACACGGGGCATATGTTTATCATAAATCAATAAGCTAAATTTTTTAGCTTTTTACTAACTTCTAAATAAAAATTCGAATAATTAAAATATATTATTATAATTTATTTAAAAAATATCACGGGACATTAGCTTTAAATAAACAAATTTATAAAAAAAAAAGTTTGAAAGTGCGAAAGCATCATACCTTTATTGGAGTGGACTTCTCAAAAAGGAAGTACTCGCTATGTTTGCCTAGCTTGGTTGGGAATCACAGAGATGCAGAGAAGGATATCCTTTGTATTTGAACTTTTGCTTCTTTTTTTTTCCACTTCCAGTTTAATCTGGTTCGGAGGTCAGTTATCTAGCCCCTCTGATCGCAGTTGCGAAGATCGAAAGGTGGTTCTCCCTATCAAATTAGCGCCAATCACCACCACTAACCAACGATTGGTATTTGAACTTTTGCTTTTCTTCTCACCTAATTTGTTACTATTTCAACAGTATTGTTGTTGGTTTATTTATTGTTTATGACACTGTCCAATAAATGATTTTGATCATGTCACTGTCAAATTAAACACTCAAAATAAATAGTTGAATATCTCAACCGGAGCTGATAAGCATAGATGTCATGATATATATAGCACTATATTTTTAGCATAAATAATTATGTGGATCTCATGAACTTTGAAAAATACGAATTAGTAAAACACACTAGTTAGTTGCAGATAAGTGATGATCATTTTCATAGTATTGCTTTTTACCATTTTATTCACATTACTCAAATTATAAATAAAACTTCACTTAAAAAAACCTCCACTTTTCAAATTTATTGAATAACTTGTGATTAGATACATCAATTATTCAATAATCTAAAAAAATGATATTTTGTTTATAATTGTGATAGAAGGGAGTATTCTTTGAGAAAGTCTTGTATAGGCACAAACAATAATGATTGGTATAATGCAGTACAAAAACTATTATGCCATAAAAAACATTGACTAAAAACATTGATCAGCAAAATGTAAGAAAATGTGGTTACATAAACGTTCTCAAATCATTCAGTTCAACATCAAGTGACCTGGAAACGCGGTTTGTGCGGTTTGTGAGGGAGGCGTGCCAAATAAATTTGGCAGGAATGGTGATTGATAATGAAGATCTAATGGTTTAAGGAAATCACTAATATCCATAAGGATCTCATCAACATACTTCTGTGGGTAGCATTTTGAAGCATATACCTCCTCTAGCTGTGAGCATTGCCCTATAGCTCCGTTATATCTTTTTTTCAAAAAATGGCATTCTGACATATCTAGCAGCTTCAGCCTTTTGAGGTTTCTTAATTCAATCGGAAGTTCGTTGAAGTAACAACATCGCAAGTCAAGAACCTCTAGTCTTGTTAAGCTTGCTACGAAAGAAATGTCACCAAGCTTCAATCCGTTCAAGCGCAGAGTTCGAACATTTGTCAACAGTTTGATTGATTGAGGAATTGATATTGGTACGATTTTGTGATTGATGGTTAGAGAGAATACCTTAAGCCCTTTTATTCCTTTAAATGATAAAGGTGATAAATCCAAGGAATTCAATGAACTATGAGCACTTATATTCATCAATAGCATTTTAAGATTTGGAGCTTGCAATTGACAAAAAGAAGGATTTTCATTAAGCCACCATGAAGATAGTGCAAAACAATCTTTTATTCTGTTATCTTCTGCCACAGTGCTAAGTGGTTTGTCGACATTTACCAAGATTTTGCAATTATCTGATCTATTTGCAATCCATAAGGCTGCATCACGAACCATGTTATGCATCTTCACGGAACCAAGATCCACCAAACAAGATTTTAGAAGTGTATTTATGGCTCCGCCGAATGAGCTCCTCATTGACTGTAACGATTTTACTCTATCGTTTAGTCCATGTGCATATCTCAACAAATCTTCTCTTTGGATGTGATATTCTTCTGGAAAAAGAGCACACAATAGAAAGACTTTTTTTGCTCTTTGTGTTGGCAAATGATCATAGCTTAGATTAGTTAAGTAACGGCAAGAAGTAGCAATCTCTTCATCATCAGATGCCTTTGAAGCCCTTAACTCTGCAACCGCCTGCCGCCACTCAATGTAATTCCTTTCATTGAATAATGACCCTACAATTTTGATTGCTATGGGAAGTCCCATACATTCATTGCATAGTTCTCGTGGCACATCATTCAATACCGCGGAGTGTTCATCATCGATTCTTGCAAACTTTTGGAATAAATTCCAAGACTCGTCTTCAAACAAGAGCTCCAAATGAATCTTCTTTTGACATTTCAATGATGTACAAACACGCTTGTGAGGAGTGGTTATGAGGATCTTCCAAGTTTTCCTAATATCATCATCTAAGTGAATCCCGATATCATTCAATTTTAAATCTCCCCATATATTGTTTACTATGAAAAGAATTCTTCGCTTCTTTCGCTTTAAACACATCCATAGACGTTGTGCTCTTCCCTCTTCACTTTCTTCTCCCAGTTTCAAATTTAACATATCTGCAATTTTTCCTTGAACGGCTCTAATATTTGGAGTTCGAGACACAGTTATTGATATAACCTTATCAAACATTTTCTCATCCTCAGCCTTCTTTCCAACTTCAGTTACAAGACTTGTTTTGCCAGATCCACCCTCTCCATACAATCCTATCATATGGATAGAGTCATCCAGAAGTGTCTCAAAGAGTTCATCATAAGCCTTTTGCCTCGATCTAAAATAAATGAAGTCTTCAGATAATTCATACTGAAGACCTGGTAGCGAATCAAGATGAGAAAATAGTTGAATATCTTTGCTTTTGCCTATGAATTTTCCAATTGCCTTTATCATTCGCTCGGGGAACAGATATTGCCAAAGGATAGGTCTTGCAAAATATATAGCCGCCGCTGCAGCAGTTGCAATGGTCACAACAATCACAATTATATTCGCAATCACATCTGCCATCACGTAAAGACAACCTGATAATAGAATCAAACTTATCAGTTCTCTCAAACGATTCGTCTTAAGGAGAGCTCGTTATGAGCCTAGTATCTTGTTTATTTTAATGAGAATTTAGTCAAAAATAAAATCGAAGCTACTTCAAACTAATTTGCTACTATAAATTAAAAGGATAATTTTTACCTTCAATGATTTAGATACTCATTGTTAAAGATTTTAACATAAAAAATTACATATTTTTCAAATACGTGAAAAATAGATTTCCAAAATCCAAATCATACGTAAATTGAGTTTATATCTACGTAAACATTCCATAAACTCAGTTCGCACATACACTTGATTTAAGGGTTTATCTTAATTCCCAATTTATATAAACTTACATACACTACGCAAACGGAGTTTACATGAATTTACGTAAATTCAGTTTACATTAAGGTTATGTAAATTGAGTTTATATACCTTATGTAAACTCGATTCACATACCCTTCCATAAATGTAGTTCACACATACACTTGATTGATTTAAGATTAAGAGCTACTTTAAATGCCACTCTCTTGCTATTTGTTATCAGGAAAGTGGAAACTATTCAACTTTCTTAATCATAATCATAATTTTTTAGGATCAAATTACACCAATATAACATTAAAATAATGTTACACTGCTCAATAATGCTTTGTCAAAAATAAATTTTACAATTATAAAATAAAATAAAATACAAATTTAAAAATTTTCAGTTGAAGTACGATTAGGGTGTAGCTATGGGTGACAAAAGGGATCTATTGGATACATTTAAATTTGAATGATAATAGATGGATCAAACAAATCCATAAACAATAAATTAAAAATCTTTTAAAATTTCGCTAAAAAAATTTAATCTAATCCATCCACTATTTTAGAAAACCATCCAATCGAGAGTTCGACCGTGAGTTAAGTTAATTAAGTTTGATCAAGGATTGTTCTCACCAAGAATTAAACTCGAATTCTCCCGATTGATTCGTCTTAGAGTGAATTAATTAATCACTTGAAAACAATGTCTTGATTCATTAACAATTTTTAATGGATATGGATTATCCACCCAATCAATTTATTATTTATTTTTGAAAATCATTCAATCAAATTATATGACATTTTAATTATTATTATTAATAGGGATAAATATGTTTCTGCTTCCTATAAATATTTCAAGTTTTGTTTTTAGTCCCTCTAAAATTTTTTTTCTACTTTTAATCTATCATAAGTTTTCAATTAACGAATTCAGTCTCTACTTTTTAAATAATAAACTCATGTATAAACTTCATATTTTTGAATGAATTCTTTTTAAGAATGTTTAAAATATTATAAGAATCTCTCCCAAAATTGTGTTGAATTTTTTAACGACGCACAAATTAAATATAAATTTTTATGTTTTTGGTGCTTAAAAATTCATATTTAATTTATGTTTTGTTAAAAAATTCTATTTTTTTTTTTTTTTTTGTGAGGGATTGCTAAAATAATCTAGACTTTTCTAAAAAAATTTATTATAAATATGAAGTCTACATAGGAGTTGATTTTAAAATAGGAACCAAAAGTGTTAATTAAAAATTTTGGAGGGACCAAAAGTGAAGAAAAAAAATTCAAGGAGACTAAAAATAAAATTTGAAATATTTATAGCGACTAGAAACATATTTATTCGCTAGTAATATTATTATTATTAGTATATTATAAAAAAAATATTTATTTTAAACTAATTGAAAAATCTGTTTTTATGTTAAAACAAATCAATCTTTTAAATTTTGGGCAGAAGATAAAAAAATCCACCACAAAGTAAAAAAAACAGCCAATAAATTTATCAGAAGATAAAAAAATTAAAAAATAAAACATAATATACTTATTGGCGGATTTTTCCTCCAATAAATTTAAAACGAAAATAAAAAAATAAAACAAAAATGTTTATGACGGAAATATCGGCCAATAAATAAAAAAAATAATAAAATAATTTCTTTCCTTTGTAGTTTTAATTTACATTGACATTTAATGACTCTTTGGTTCATTCTTCATTGTAGCTTAAAAAACTTTTCATTTGCTTGTGTTGTTTTTTTTCACGTGCAACTCTCCATTTCATACCCTATAGAAAATCTGTTCTTCCATTTGTCTTCTCCATGTCAACTCTCAAGCAGTCGTAACACTAATCGTTCCGCCATCTTCTCTATTGCTATAATATCCAGCACTCAATTATACATGTACCATGATTCTAAATTCAACTCGTAAAATATTATAATTGCATCAATGTTGAATATATAAAATATCGAAGAAAATCATGAACACATATAGGAAGATAATTTTGCTGTGTGTAGATATAAGGGAATCAACTAATGTTTCAAAGCGCCTAACATCATCACGAAAAGTCCAGAGCAAACATTTTGGGCAGCATAATTGCACCCTATTAAGAAGAATAAACAAAACTGATCAGAATATGACTTAGAAAATGTTGGTCATACACCAACATTCGTTTATGTCATATTCAACAACATATGTCCGATATTTTCTTTGCAATGCAGATATCAACTTATCTCGGGCAGTTGTTGGATTTGAATGCATAGGACCTGATAGATTGATAGATTTATAAATACGCATTGTGTTTGAGTTAAAATAAGTACAATAATTTAGAGAAAATTAACATGCCAAAAATCTAAATATCTTGGCAATCATAAACCACTGCTTGAAGTATAAAAAATTTCAATCCCCAAAATAAATTGTAAAAAATAGATATTAAAAAAAAAGTTGTATCCGATTGCTAGTTTGTATAATTTTCCCATGGTCCATATGAGGAAAAAACCCAATAATAGAAACATTAATCTAATTTATTAATTTTCCTGCATAATCTACCCAAAGAACAACAATTTTCAGTTAATTTCACAAACTTAAACTACAAAAAAGCCATAGATTCGTTTTACAAACAAAATAATCAAGAAAACACTGAAACAAAAAGTAAAAACTCAAAAAATAAAATGAATCAAAAGAAAGAACAAAAAAAACTTGCATCAGCAAATTGAAGATTCGAGATTCCTAAATGAATCAAAAGAAAGAACAATTTTCAACGTGGTGATAACTGGAGAAGCTACTCATAATGAAGAGATTGATCGGTTTGTTTTTCAAGAGACAACCAACACTGCCGAAAAATGGGAGAGAATGAGATGGTACGCGGCAAAATGGTTGGCTACTGTGAAATTGTTTTAAAGAAGTGAAAAAAGCGTATATAGGAGAGGAGAAAAAGAGATATAAAAAAGAGAGATAAAATAATGAGATACAATCTTATCTTAATCTTAATCCACTTTCATCCAAAATATGGCATCCACTTTTCTCTCTATTGTATATGGCATCTCTCTATTGTCTCTCTATCATTATACGCAGTTTCTGATTCTTTCATTCACTTTTTTCTTCTCGCTCTCACTCACTAACATTTTTAAATTTTTCTCTACGTTGTTGTATATACAATTTCCTTTCTTTGCTATGCTATTTTATTATGATTTTAAAGTTTATAAATGATTCATTTTGAAATTTTTAAATCGTATATCTATCATCTGCAACACCCATGCAACACACGTGTCAGAGTCTAGTACAAATATAACATTAAAGTTTTGTGTAAATCTATACAAAGAAACAAAAAAGAATAATAACATAAAAAATATGTGCATAGTGTTTGTAAATTAGGTGAGAGAAATAAGAAGATCATAAATAAGTTGTTGGGGTTGTCATTAAAAAAGAGATTAGGAGGGAAAAAATTAGGGTTAAGTAGTTGCTTAATTAGGGTTTTAAGAGGAGCTAAACATTACCTTTATTATAATTAAGATTAAGATTAAGATTAAGATTAAGATAAGATTTTGGCACGGGTTAGAAATTCGTTTAATTGAATTTTACAAATTTACTAAATATTAATATATTATTTAAATATTTTATTTACAAATTACATACACATATAGAAAAGAATGAATAAACTACATACACATACAAGAAAGAATAAATAAATAAAGATGAGAAAAAACAATGAGGTTGAAAAAGAAAACAATGGAGAGAAAAAAGAAAAAAAAAATATCGCAGAGAAAGAAATGGAAAGAAATATCAAAATGGAGAGAAAGAGAAAAAGATAGTGAAAGATAAAAAATAAAAAAGCCTAATTTTTTGGTAAATAAAAATTAGATATGCTATTGATTAGAAAGTGGAGTGTTAACTCTATATTTTACTCCCAATGCAAATATAATCCCAATGCACTTTCTTTCTCATTTTTTCAATGTTGTATTTGAAATTCAAATTTGGATACACAATAAATGAGGTGGTAGTTGAGGTGGTAATTAAGAGAGGAATTAGGAGGGAAAAAGTTAGGGTTAAGTGATTACTAATTAGGGTTTTAAGAGGGGGCAAACTTGACTTTTATTATAATTAAGATTAAATGAAAATTAAGTAAAAAGAGTAAAACTCAATTTTTAGTGACGATAGGTAAAACTATTTGCTATTTTGAAAAACGAGCGTATGGAATTTCTTGTAGTGAAACCATATTTTTCTTCACATTTCAAGTGTTTATACCTAAGAATATACAATAAATAGTGATAATAATTCTCAATAAAAACCATATTTCTCAAAAGTTCAAGCACGTATTATTATCACATTTTCTACAACTTCATTGTATCAACATCATCAAAGCCAAAGGTATGTAAGTTAAGTTAAAATGTTTTCTTTTGTTTTACCTTTACTTTGAAGGATGACTATTGTGATAGGAGAGGATGAAGTGATGAACCTCAAGTTAGATTAGATGATTTTTAATAAGAAAAAGAAATAGTTTACTTTTATCGAGAAGTTATGAGCATGCATGAATTATTTACTTGAAAATTCAAAATAGATTGATTAAAATCACAAGAGTGAGTTTTATAAATTGTTCCTATTTTGCATTTAAGCTTTTGTAAATAAGTTTGTAAATATGGTTATGCATTTGATTTTGTTAAGAACAAACTTTCAAAAATTTAACCTTTACTTGAACTAAAAATGGGGTATGTCCAGTTTGTGATTCTAGTGATTAAGAAAGACATGAACTTCAAATTTACAAGAACTAAGTTTTCTTAGAAAAACTTATTTTGGGTGCGGTCGCTAAGTGAGCTTAGCTTGCTGAGCGAGTATGTCAGAATCAGAACACATGAATACAGCATAAATTACATTAATTTTCCACTCGGATCATATACATAGACAACTTCAGTGAACAAACCACAGAATGCAGATTGCATCTGTGAATTAGCCAGTCACTGAAAGCATACCATCTTGATGAATTTCTTTTCGTAAGTCATCATCAAGTATGGTGGACATCAACAACCCTTGAACAAACTTGCATCTTTTCGTCTTCTCCTCCCTATCCTTAACTGACATGGTTGGTGTCTCGACGTGGCTTCTTGACACAGTCTCATCTGAGATTTTCTTGGATGATCTTGTCTCATTATGTGCGTGAGACTGAGAACTAACAGATTCATCACCTAAAGGCGATATAAATGAATCCAGCAGTGGATCAGGTGCTGCATTAGACGAGGACACTATACATGGAGACCCACCAAAAAGGGATTGTAAATTTCCTTCTCTCAGTTCTTTACTCAATAAAGAAAGCGTTGGATATGATCCACCTTTACGCGATATCCTCTTGCGCTGCATCTTAAGTATACTTCCATGTTGTAGGGTTATGTGCGCGACCATATCAACCCCCACCCTCGATGCACAAACTGGACATACCCCATTTTTTGCCTCCGTTGGATGCTCTTCATCAATGTGGCAGCACAATCCAACGATATCAAAATACTCAGAACAAAATGGACACATAATCTCTTCCCTTATATCTTCGTCCGCTTCGTTTTCATCGAAACCCATAAACATATCTGATCGAGATTGAAGAGCGGCTTGATAACCTCTAGAGGCGGAAGAATCAGAGTCCATGATTGTGATCTGAAAGGATTGTGATCTAAAAGAATTAACACTTGTCCCGTGATGTTTTAAGTATAAATGACAAATATTAATCCCGTAATTATTATAGTATATATTCATCAATACAATAATACATATTTCCTGTTATTTATTTCAAAAATTAAGAAAACAGTCAAAATAATGAAAAAATTATTGTTGGTACTTCTAGAAAGGAAGATGAAAAAACGCAAAGAAGAAGAGTCACCTGAATTTTTGTTAAGCCTGGAGCAATTTTAGGGCAGTTGGATATGTTGAATTGTAGAAGCTCAATGTCATGTAACTTATAACCATGGCAGATATCTACAAAATTTGGTAGATCGGCCAATGTTATTTCTGTCAAGTTTGGAAGAACAATTTCCATCTCATTCATAACATCGTTTCCACGACTAGGTCTAAAAACCTCTCGAAGTTGAGTTGCTTTTGATAAGCGAAGAGTGATTAATTGTGGAAGCATTGTAACCATGAAAAAAGGGAAAACACTTTTCAGCTTGTTGCAGTTTTCAACTTCTATTTGTTTTAGCTTTGGAAAATACAACTCATTAGTATTAGGAAGCTCCACAAGTTCTCCATTTGCTGCAACAATGTGTTTCAATTTTTGACAATTGTAAATGGAAAGGTGCATCAACTCTGGTAGGCTTCTATGTGTTTCCATAGAGAACAAACATTTCAATTCTTCACAATCACACAATGTTAACCTCTGAAGACATTCGAGACTCCAAATCTGAAAGGGAATATCAAAATGTAAATAAACAAAATGTATTACAGAAATATCAATCAAGAAAAACATGAATACTCACTTCATTCAGATGATGTTGGCTCTGGTGATAGTCAGCATTCAAATTGAACCATGGTATTGCCATATTTCGACATCCCCTTATGTCTAGTATCCTCAGAGACTTAGACGGCCAATTTGCTTGATAATTGTCGGGACACATCCCAATGAGATTGTCCAGAATATTGAGTTGGACAACTTCCAAATGAGGAAACATCACATGGTTCAGATTTTGGTATGATGAAAGGTGTTCATGATCACATTTACCAAACACATATTTCAGATTAGGAGTATGTGATATATGCAGCTTTTGCAATCGTGGAACTCCATTGACATAACAAAGAGGAAATATCGACTCTAATCTTTGACAATCATAAATGTTAACATCCCTTAGATTGGTCATCAAAGAATGGAAGTTCATTGGAGCTGGAACTATTTCCTCACTTGTACTACAACCACCATGTCTGCTTCCACTTGGAGAAATTATATGCTTCAATTCACTGCAACCATGTATTGTTAGCTGTTCTAGTTGCTGCAAACTTTGAGCAATTGATTCTGAGAAGAGTACTTCATCGGTCTTGCAATATGATAAGCTGAGGATCTTAAGATTTCTCAAGTTACATTGCCTTGGAAATATCATGTGTAATTTCTCGCAATCTTTTATGTCAAGTACTTCTAGTTTCTCAAAGAAGTGTAATACTTGCAGAGGTGGACCACGATACAGTTCTGTCAAGGGATATACAGATTTAAGGCGTAACTCAATCAACCACGGAATCATATCATATTCCTTGAAATCACAAGTCGCATCAAAGATGCATTCTATCTCTCTACAATCAGTAAGATGAAGAGTAGACAAATTATTCATGCCTCCAACAAATCCAACCATATCTGGAATGATATTTTCACATCCTCCATGGAGGCCTGTCAAAGAAACAGTTTCAGCCATTTGCAGAATATTTTTATTGGATCTCCTCAACTTTGAGATATTAAAATCATTTACTTGTACAACTCTAGTTCTTTCTGGAATGATTGGATCACCAAGTACAAACCTTTGTAGATTTTGGAGGATACAAATATCCCGAATGATCTCATCGACATACTTAAGTGGGTTGCATTTCGAAGCATATACCTCCTCTAGCTGTGAACATTTCCCAATAGCTCTGTTATATCTTTTTTCAAAAAAATGACATTCTGACAAATCTAGCAGCTTCAGGCTTTTGAGGTTTCTTAATTCAAAAGGAAGTTCATTGAAGTAAGAACGCCGCAAGTCAAGAACCTCTAGTGTTGTTAAGCTTTCTATGAAAGAAATATCACCAAGATTCAATCCGTTTAAGCGCAGAGTTCGAACATTTGTCAAGAGCTGGATTGATGGAGGAAATGATATTGGTATTATTTTGTAATTGATGGTTAAAGAGAAGACCTGAAGCCCTTGTATTCCTTCAAATGTTAAAGGTGATAAATCCAAGGAATTCAATGAGCTATGAGCACTTATATTTACCAATAGCATTTTAAGATTTGGAGCATGCAATTCACAAAACGAGGGATTTTCATTAAACCACCATGAAGATACCGCAAAACAATCTCTTATTCTGTTATCTTCTGCCACAGTGCTAAGTGGTTTGTCGACATTTACCAAGATTTTGAAATTATCTGATCTATTTGCAATCCATAAGGCCGCATCACGAACCATGTTATGCATCTTCACGGAACCAAGATCCACCAAACAAGATTTTAGAAGTGTATTTATGGCTGTGCTGAACGAGCTCCTCGTTGACTGTAACAATTTTATTCTATCATTTAGTCCATGCGCATATCTCAACAAATCTTCTCTTTGGATGTGATATTCTTCTGGAAAAAGAGCACACAATAGAAAGACTTTTTTTGCTCTTTGTGTTGGCAAATGATCATAGCTTAGATTAGTTAAATATCGGCAAGAAGTAGCAATCTCTTCATCATCAGATGCCTTTGAAGCCCTTAACTCTGCAACCCCCAGCTGCCACTCAATGTCCTTCCTTTCATTGAATAATGAACCCACAATTTTGATTGCTATGGGAAGTCCCATACATTCATTGCATAGTTCTCGTGGCACATCATTCAATACCGTGGAGTGTTCATCATCGATTCTTGCAAACTTTTGGAATAAATTCCAAGACTCGTCTTCAAACAAGAGCTCCAAATGAATCTTCTTTTGACATTTCAATAATGTACAAACACGCTCGTGAGGAGTGGTTATGAGGATCTTCCAAGTTTTCCTAATATCATCATCTAAGAGAATCCCGATATCATTCAATTTTATATATCCCCATAAATTGTTTACTATGAAAAGAATTCGCTTCTTATGTTTTAAACACGTCCATAAACGTTGTGCTCTTCCCTCTTCACTTTCTTCACGCAGATTCAATTTTAACATATCTGCAATTTTTCCTTGAATGGCTCTAATATTTGGAGTTCGAGACACGGTGATTGATATAACCTTATCAAACATTTTCTGATCCTCAACCTGCTTGCCAACTTCGGTTACAAGAGTTGTTTTTCCAGATCCACCCTCTCCATACAATCCTATCATATGGATAGAGTGATCATTGAGTGCCTCAAAGAGTTCATCATAAGCCTTTTGTCTTGATCCAAAATAAATGAAGTCTTCATATGCAGCCTGATACTGAATACCTGGTAGCGAATCAAGATGAGAAAATGGTTGAATATCATTGCTTTTGCCTATGAATTTTCCCATTATCTTCTCTACCATCAGCAAAAGATATTGTCCCCACATTAGTAACCCTCCTTGAAAGTAATTAAAGCCTGTCTCCTTCATGTTGTCTCTTACTTGCCGAAGGATAGGTCTTGCCAAATATATAGCCGCCACAGTTGCAACAGTCACAATTATATTCGCAATCACATCTGCCATCACGTAAAGACAACCTGATAATAGAATCATTTGTTACTTATTAATTAAAAAAAAATACTTTATATTTTTAAAAATGATTGTAATATTTTCCATAATTATAATTATAATTTATTTTTAGTATTCAGTAATCTAATCAAACTCGATTCTCTCAAACGATTCGTTTTAAGGAGAGTTTATTATGAGCTTAGTATCTTGTTAGTTGGATGCTAATGTGGCTGAGTCCTGGTTGACAATGACAGATGCGGTTTAGTGAATCTTGGGACTCTTTCTTTTTGGAATCTCGTGGTTAACTGAATCACGAGAAAGCTCTCTGATTGGAAGTGTTGGAACTTGTCTATAACATCGTCTTGTGTTACTTAAATTTGTTTTGTCTTTGTTATCAGTCTACTTTCCTTTTTCCTTCTTCAAGACTCCAGCATGTATTATTTGTTTCATTGAATCTCTATTTAAGTCTTTTGTTTGAGTGGGAGTGAGGAAGAGAGGAAAATTCAATGGATTAAGCAGATGTTGGTGTTAGCTATGTGTAAATTTATATTTATGAGACATATAGTAATAAATAGAACTTGAGAGCTAATATGATTAAGTAGAGGATTAACAATACATAGTTCTTACTTAATAACTTAGACATAAGCATTAATGTCATAGTCGAATACAAAACATATTTTAAATTAAGTGAAACGAATTAAGTCGACCTAGACATAGAAACAACTTATTCGCCATCTCGTATTAATTTTATGTTGTTGACTAACACCATGAAGTTAAATTTTGCTCACAAATGACATAACACCACTTGGCACTAACATAAACTATATTATTAGTTAAATAGATCGTCCAATCTATAAATCCTTTTTATTTATTTTGTTTACAACTCTTAAACTATGAATGTTTGGTTATCTTTTTGTCTTGGATTGAAATATAGTTTTGTTTGCTCTTAAACTATGGTATATGTATCATGATGACACATGTTAATGATATATAATTTTAAAATATATTAATATTTAAAATGTGCATATATTTCCATAAATTTTAAGATAAGTATTTTTATATTTATTTTCTTTAACATATGTTATAAGAGTATATCGAAGACTTGAGTATCTAAAAACACATAATCATAGTTCACAAGTTTTGGCTTAATTGATAAAAAACATTAAAATGGTTAGATCGAACATTTTGATTGAAGTTCAAACTTTAACTCATTCACTTATATGTATAAGTTTATGATAACTCTGTCATTATATCGATGTATCAAATAATAAAAAAAAAAGAAAGACAAAATCACACCATAACATTAATGCATATTCAGAATGGAAAAAGAATCATACCTTATCTCAAATCAAGTAGATTTCTCAAAACGTAGATGCACCACCGCCGGCCGAGCTCAGTTGGCAATAACAGATGCAGATAGAAGGATACTTCTTGAGCTTTTCACTTTAACAACCTTTGACACAATCACATCACACGGTTCTGTTTACAACTTTTATTATATTCTCCTCACCTAATCTCTATTCATTATTTTAGTACAAGTGGTTTTTAGGACAGAATTATTTTAATACAACTAGTTAGATTTATATATTGTCCATTATATTGTCACGTGCATGATTGGCCTCCACTCCATAACGGTACTGATAAGTGATAAGAATATTTATATTTTGTGTGTTGCAATTAATTATTATGATTTATTTGATTTGATGATACTTAAGTTCCATAAGTATGATAAATGATGAAAATTTCTCATTCCATTCCCCCAATTCTTTTTCACCCTTTAATATTTCGATTTTGCTTTTGTTAAAAAAGTTTGGAAAACGTTTTTCAAACTTTCTTTTGCCTTGAAAATGAACTTTGAAATGTGTTTTTTTTTTAAATTTTTGCTGAATTTGCACTAAAAAAATCTCGGAAAATGCGTTCCGAACTTTTGAATCAAGGATAAAATTGAAAACCCCGGAGGGAAGAATTGTGGAGGGTGGGATGAGAATTTTTCATAAATGATAAAGTATAGGCCCAATCTTTAGTGTTCAAGATGGATGGTACTAGGCTTTAATCTTATAAATAGATTTGTTATGTCCCTTTTCCCGTCACATATAGAATAACAATATATGTTTATCTGTCGTTTTTTCCATCAAAGACATCAAAAATCCGAGCAAGTGATTAAACAAAGGAATGTCTTATCTAATTACATTCAACACTATAGATTCAAATCATAAAAATATTTTGAAAACAAGTTGTTCCAACACTATAGGCAACAAAGGAATATCGTTCTTTTTGTAAAGTCGTAATTTTTTTATTTATAGTTTACGAGTCAATCAATTTAATCCATAAACTAATTTGTAGAAGGATTAAATCGATCCGGATCGTCGGCAGCTTTTGTATGTGCTGCAGTGTCTGCTTCAATAATATATACCATTAGATTAATCAAATGGTCAATAATTAATACATTTAATATGTGTAATAAACATAGGGAAAAAACCCATGGATGCCAAATACTTGCTGAGTGACGGAGAAGGGGATTGGTTATTATGCCTAAGCCATCCTTATGCATCATGCATAAGTTACTTAGCGCACCCCCCAAATTTCTCACGCACCCCCAAAATTTCTCGTGCACCTTCCAGGTGACTTGTGCCCCAATTTTTTTTTGTCCCCCCACATTTCTAGCCTAAAACATTTTGCTGTGGGAATGGTTTCAGATATATACACTTCGAAACCATTAAGTGCATAAGATGGTTTTGAAGCACAACCTATAATTAAAATCATTATTTTTTATGGGTACAATTATAATCATTATTTAAAATCATTTAACAATAATTTTGGTTTCTAATATAAGACAATCTAAACCATTAAATCACAATTATTGTTTCTATTCTAATTTAAAGGGTTGTACTCCAAAACAATTTTATGCATCTAATAATTTTTTATTACAACCATCTGAAATCATTCCAACAACAAAATGGTTCAATGGTTTTTTATTATAATCATTATTTTTTTTTTACAATTATAATAATTATTTAAAACCATTTAACAATAATTTTGATTTCTCATAAAAGACAATCGAAACCATTAAATCACAATTAGAATAAAAATTCAAATTACAAACATTAAATTTTAATACGGATTCTACCTCTTTCGAATCATCCTTTGTCCTTTATTTAGGATTACAACTCAAAAAATATAATCCAACTCTTATGGATTCTACACCCCTGACATACGTACCTCTAGGAAATTTTGCAATTTGACGACTTACCCGAACCCACTATTTCTTGTGTTGTATTTAGGCTTTATTTGTTCTATTAGACAATATCGTAATCTACGTATAGAATATTTCCACTTTCCACTTGGATGTGAGTTAAGTTTGCAGTGAGAGTTATAGGTCTTTGGTTCAATTTCTGTATGCAAGAAGAGTAGTAAATTGCACTCTCTTCTCCTAATGAAGTTTAATTTGCACTGATGTCCCTTTTTATTTTAAAACAAACTCTTCGTTTGATAAAGGAACATTGTTATACTTCTAAGATGGTATTAATATAAACATGATTAATAATTTAAAAATGATGATAATGTGAAATGGTTGCATTTAATGGTTTAGATTGTCTTATATGAGAAACCAAAATTATTGTTAAATGGTTTTAAATAATGATTATAGTTGTACCCAAAAAAAAAAATTTATTCTAATTAAAAACATTGACTAAAAACATTGAACAGCAAAATGTAAGAAAATGTGGTTACATAAACGTTCTCAAATCATTCAGTTCAACATCAAGTGACCTGGAAACGCGGTTTGTGCGGCTTGTGAGGGAGGCATGCCAAATAAATTTGGCAGGAATGGTGATTGATAATGAAGATCTAATGGTTTAAGGAAATTAATAATATCCATAAGCATCTCATCGACATACTTAAGTGGGTAGCAATTTGAAGCATATACCTCCTCTAGCTGTGAACATTGCCCTATAACTCTGTTATATCTTTCGTTTAAAAAATGACACTCTGACATATCTAGCAGCTTCAGCCTTTTGAGGTTTCTTAATTCAATTGGAAGTTCGTTGAAGTAACAACATCGCAAGTCAAGAACCTCTAGTCTTGTTAAGCTTGCTACGAAAGAAATGTCACCAAGCTTCAATCCGTTCAAGCGCAGAGTTCGAACATTTGTCAACAGTTTGATTGATGGAGCAAATGATATTGGTAAAATTTTGTGATTGATGGTTAGAGAGAATACCTTAAGCCCTTTTATTCCTTTAAATGATAAAGGTGATAAATCCAAGGAATTCAATGAACTATGAGCACTTATATTCATCAATAGCATTTTAAGATTTGGAGCTTGCAATTGACAAAAAGAAGGATTTTCATTAAGCCACCATGAAGATAGTGCAAAACAATCTTTTATTCTGCTATCTTCTGCCACAGTGCTAAGTGGTTTGTCGACATTTACCAAGATTTTGAAATTATCTGATCTATTTGCAATCCATAAGGCTGCATCACGAACCATGTTATGCATCTTCACGGAACCAAGATCCACCAAACAAGATTTTAGAAGTGTATTTATGGCTCCGCCGAATGAGCTCCTCATTGACTGTAACGATTTTACTCTATCGTTTAGTCCATGTGCATATCTCAACAAATCTTCTCTTTGGATGTGATATTCTTCTGGAAAAAGAGCACACAATAGAAATACTTTTTTTGCTCTTTGTGTTGGCAAATGATCATAGCTTAGATTAGTTAAAAAACGGCAAGAAGTAGCAATCTCTTCATCATCAGATGCCTTTGAAGCCCTTAACTCTTCAACCGCCTGCCGCCACTCAATGTAATTCCTTTCATTGAATAATGACCCCACAATTTTGATCGCTATGGGAAGTCCCATACATTCATTGCATAGTTCTCGTGGCACATCATTCAATACCGCGGAGTGTTCATCATCGATTCTTGCAAACTTTTGGAATAAATTCCAAGACTCGTCTTCAAACAAGAGCTCCAAATGAATCTTCTTTTGACATTTCAATGATGTACAAACACGCTTGTGAGGAGTGGTTATGAGGATCTTCCAAGTTTTCCTAATATCATCATCTAAGTGAATCCCGATATCATTCAATTTTAAATCTCCCCATAAATTGTTTACTATGAACAGAATTCTTCGCTTCTTTCGCTTTAAACACATCCATAGACGTTGTGCTCTTCCCTCTTCACTTTCTTCTCCCAGTTTCAAATTTAACATATCTGCAATTTTTCCTTGAACGGCTCTAATATTTGGAGTTCGAGACACAGTTATTGATATAACCTTATCAAACATTTTCTCATCCTCAGCCTTCTTTCCAACTTCAGTTACAAGACTTGATTTGCCAGATCCACCCTCTCCATACAATCCTATCATATGGATAGAGTCATCCAGAAGTGTCTCAAAGAGTTCATCATAAGCCTTTTGCCTCGATCTAAAATAAATGAAGTCTTCAGATAATTCGTACTGAAGACCTGGTAGCGAATCAAGATGAGAAAATAGTTGAATATCTTTGCTTTTGCCTATAAATTTTCCAATTGCCTTTATCATTCGCTCGGGGAAAAGATATTGCCAAAGGATAGGTCTTGCAAAATATATAGCCGCCGCTGCAGCAGTTGCAATGGTCACAACAATCACAATTATATTCGCAATCACATCTGCCATCACGTAAAGACAACCTGATAATAGAATCAAATTCATCAGTTCTCTCAAACGATTCGTCTCAAGGAGAGCTCGTTATGAGCCTAATATCTTGTTTATTTTAATGAGAATTTAGTCAAAAATAAAATCGAAGCTACTTCAAACTAATTTGCTACTATAAATTAAAAGGATAATTTTTACCTTCAATGATTTAGATACTCATTGTTAAAGATTTTAACATAAAAAATTACATATTTTTCAAATACGTGAAAAATAGATTTCCAAAATCCAAATCATACGTAAATTGAGTTTATATCTACGTAAACATTCCATAAACTCAGTTCGCACATACACTTGGTTTAAAGGTTTATCTTACTTCCCAATTTATATGAACTTACATACACTACGCAAACGGAGTTTACATGAATTTACGTAAATTCAGTTTACATTAAGGTTATGTAAATTGAGTTTATATACCTTATGTAAACTCGATTCACATACCCTTCCATAAATGTAGTTCACACATACACTTGATTGATTTAAGATTAAGAGCTACTTTAAATGCCACTCTCTTGCTATTTGTTATCAGGAAAGTGGAAACTATTCAACTTTCTTAATCATAATCATAATTTTTTGAGGATCAAATTACACCAATATAACATTAAAATATTGTTACACTGCTCAATAATGCTTTGACAAAAATAAATTTTACAATTATAAAATAAAATAAAATACAAATTTAAAAATTTTCAGTTGAAGTACGATTAGGGTGTAGCTATGGGTGACAAAATGGATCTATTGGATACATTTAAATTTGAATGATAATAGATGGATCAAACAAATCCATAAACAATAAATTAAAAAAAATTTAAAATTTCGCTAAAAAAAATTTAATCTAATCCATCCACTATTTTAGAAAACCATCCAATCCAGAGTTCGACCGTGAGTTAAGTTAATTAAGTTTGATCAAGGATTGTTCTCACCAAGAATTAAACTCGAATTCTCCCGATTGATTCGTCTTAGAGTGAATTAATTAATCACTTGAGAACAATGTCTTGATTCATTAACAATTTTTAATGGATATGGATTATCCACCCAATCAATTTATTATTTATTTTTGAAAATCATTCAATCAAATTATATGACATTTTAATTATTATTATTAATAGGGATAAATATGTTTCTGCTTCCTATAAATATTTCAAGTTTTGTTTTTAGTCCCTCTAAATTTTTTTTTCTACTTTTAATCTATCATAAGTTTTCAATTAACGAATTTAGTCCCTACTTTTTAAATAATAAACTCATGTATAAACTTCATATTTTTGAATGAATTTTTTTTTAAGAATGTTTAAAATATTATAAGAATCTCTCCCAAAATTGTGTTGAATTTTTTAACGACGCACAAATTAAATATAAATTTTTATGTTTTTGGTGCTTAAAAATTCATATTTAATTCATGTTTTGTTAAAAAATTCTATATTTTTTTTTGTGAGGGATTGCTAAAATAATCTAGACTTTTCTAAAAAAAATTATTATAAATATGAAGTCTACATAGGAGTTTATTTTAAAATAGGAACCAAAAGTGTTAATTAAAAATTTTGGAGGGACCAAAAGTGAAAAAAAAATTCAAGGAGACTAAAAATAAAATTTGAAATATTTATAGCGACTAGAAACATATTTATTCGCTAGTAATATTATTATTATTATTAGTATATTATAAAAAAAAAATATTTTAAACTAATTGAAAAATCTGTTTTCATGTTAAAACAAATCAATCTTTTAAATTTTTTTCTTAAGAAAAATCAGTATTTTATTTCAAAAAATTAAATCACTTTTAAATAATAATAAAAATCTAAAAATAATCTAATACATTTTATTTATAATACATTTATGAAAAAAATAGCTTTTCGATTATTTTAAAATAAATATAACCATATAATTTTATTTGATGTATCATCATTTTAAATTAAATAAATATAATCCATTGAATTTTATTAAAATAAATATATGAACCATTCTAAGAATTTATATGTTGGATGGATTGAATTCATCCAATATTGTCAAGTAGATAGATTGAATCTAATTCACTAACTAGTAGATAGATTGGGTGGATTTGTGGGTGGAAGGGTTGGATGGATGATGTTAATGGATCAAATTTCCACCTCATGTAGCTTCGTTTTTGTATAGGTTAAAAGTTAATGTTTTGAATAAGATAAATTATTTGGACAACATATAGTTAAATAGGTAAAAGTTAATTTCATTTTCCCTATAATTTGGATATAAAAAATGAGTTTTTTTCCTTATAAATAATTTAGAATAAAAGGAGTATATTTTTATAGAGGACATGAATCTACAAAATCAACTGATTGTGTAAGGTAGTAATATGCACGGGACTCTATTTTTCCAATAATAATCGTATTGATAATAATCTTAACAATCTTAAATGGTACCATAATGGTACATGTTAATGATATTTATATAATTTTAAAATATATTAATGTTTAAAAAGTACCATAATACTCTCTTGCTATTTTAAAAGTACCATATAATTTTAAAATATATTAATGTTTAAGTATTTTAAAAAGTACTTATAATTTTAAAATATATTAATGTTTATATAATTTATATATTTTAAAATATATAAATTTTAAGAAAAATATTTATATATTTATCTTCTTTTAACATTTTTTTTTGTCAATTAGCCTCTTCTTTAACATATTTTATAAGAGTGTAATGAAGACTTGAGTATTTAAAAAGACATAATTAGGATCCGTTTGGCCTGGCTTATTTTTAAGCTTATGCAAACAACTTATGCAATATAAATTAGGTTTTATATTATTTTATAAGTTCAAACTAATGAAAATTGAATTTTTATAAGCTATTTTATCATAAATTACTTTGAAAAACTTATAATAATACATAAAAATTGCATAAACTGTTTGTATTAGCTCAAAAATAAGTTACATCAAGCGGACCCTTAGTGTTTACAAGTCATGGTTTAATTTACGGAAAATATCGAAATTATTTAGGTTAAACTTTATAATCAAAATTTAAACTCAAAATCTTTCACTTATATATATAATAAGCTTATAATAACTTTATCATTTCATCTATGTATCAAATTACAAAAAAATAAAAAAATAATCACACCATATGATTAATGCATATTGAGAATGGAAAAAGCATCATACCAGCTTATCTCAAATAGTCAAATTGAGTAGAGGCACTGCAGCCGAGCTCAGTTGACAATAACAGATGCAGAGAAGAGAAGGATACTTTCTTGAGCTTTTCACTCTAACAACCTTTGCACAATCACACAACACGGTTCTGTTTGCAACTTTTATTATATTCTCACAATCTCACCTAATCTCTATTCATTATTTAACAAGGTCTGTTTACAACTTTTATTATATTCTCCTCACCTAATCTCTATTCATTATTTTAGTACAAGTAGTGTTTTTTGACAAAATTATTTTAATACAAGTAGTTAGATTTATATATTCTTCATTATATTGTCACGTCCTCCACTGTACCGTTAAGAGTATTTTTTAATATTTTATGCGCAACAATCAATTGTATTGTTGTGATTCATTAAATGATGCTTAAATTCAATAAGTGTGATCAATAATAAGATTTTGGACACTAGATCTGATTTGGATAACAAAATGTAGGTCCAATCTTTATAGTCCATGATGGATGATATCAAAATTGTAATCTTATAAATAGATTAATTAGATTCCTTTAATTTGTCGTCACATATAGAAAAACAATGTATGTTTTGGGTTTTTCCCATATAAAAAGACTGGAGCAAGTGATTAAGAAAAAAAAAATCTTATCTAATATATGATAATTATTAAATAAATGGTTAAATATGTTTTTAATTCTTACATTTTGCTTTATAGTCAATACTAGTTTGGCTTAATTGCAGTTTTGATCCCCCTATTTTTAATTTTTTGCAGTTTTGGTCCCCCTATTTTAAAACTCGACAGTTTTGGTCCCCCTATCACAATTTTTAACGATAAATTGATGATATGATATGATTTAAACGATGTGGTATATGATTCTATGATGAAAAAGATACAAACATCGATGAAATTTTAATAAAAGTCATTCATAAAGTTCATTTAAAACATGTTGCATCATCATATTTTAGACAAAATATGTGTTTGGGGGACCAAAACTGTCGAGTTTTAAAATAGGGGGACCAAAACTGCAAAAAATTAAAAATAGGGGGACCAAAACTGCAATTAAGCCTAATAGTTTTTACATTTTTTTTTATGATTTAAAAAAACTTTACAATTTTTTACGTAATCAAAATTGATCCCCGCCGTTAATTTTTTTTAACAGAACGCTGACGTTGCACAATTAACCAATAATATGGTGACATATTTTTTTTCCATCAGGTTTATAGTATCTAATTTCCACACCAAATCTTTTTTTATACCTTTCTTCTTCCAACACAACCCTCATCTTCATCACCACAAACTCAACCAAAACCACAACAACAACCCAAATTAAAGTCATGGTAAAAAACATGTGTCATTATGTTATTGGCTAATTGTACCTCATCAGCGTTCTATTAAAAAAAATAACGGCGAGGACCCATTTTAATTATGGAAAAAATTGTAAGGCTTTTTTAAACTATAAAAAAAATATAGAGACTATTTTTGACTATAAGACAAAATATAGGAACTAAAAATATATTTAACTCTTAAATAAATGCATTCTAATTTCATATAATATGTCGATCTTTAAATAAATTTCATTTTAGAAGTTTATTTTCCGTACTTGGTGTCAAATATAAAGTTTGGAGATTAACCGGTTGTGATTTTCAATTTAGAAAACAAATTGAATAAAGGTTTTGCATAATAAAATAAATCATGTTTTGGCATATTATTTTATGGAAAATGTTAAATAGTGCCCTGGGACATTAGTTAAGTATATTAATATAGAAATTTTATCTTATAATTTATGCATTCAATGCCTCAAAAATATAAAAAATTGTTATAATGTTATTATTTTTATTTTTTCTTTTAACATATTTAACAAGTGCCCTTGAGACAGCATAACCCTTATTTTATTAATGAACAATCATCAAAATTCATGTTTACTTGTACCACATGAAAACTGTAAATATCTGCCATTCAAATTAATCTTCACACACCTTGGATTCTGTTTTTTTTTAGGAAAATGCTAAACAATACACCCGGTGCACTAGTTAAGCAAGTTTTTATGGAAATTTTTTCTTAAAATCTGTGCATTTAATGTTTTGAAAGTATAAAAAGTTCATTTATCTCTATTCCTTTTATCTTTTATTTCCATTTTTAGCATGCTTAACAAGTTCACCGGGTACACTGT
This sequence comes from Trifolium fragiferum, assembly GCA_954870985.1. Lineage (NCBI taxonomy): Eukaryota > Viridiplantae > Streptophyta > Magnoliopsida > Fabales > Fabaceae > Trifolium > Trifolium fragiferum. The sequence goes on from OX940794.1 coordinate 10,921,417, forward strand.
TTAACATGACTTTTTTTTAATCGATTCAAGCAATTAGTATTAACTTTAGTGAGACAATTGTGCATCTCAAAACTGCAGTGTCATTTAAATAACTTTGTTTTGTTCAATTGTCATCACTCATCATATGAGACCAACTGAGTGCAGGGACGGATACATGTTGTGGCCAAGTGTGGCCTTGGCCATGGCCACACTGGTTTTTAAGATTATTTTTTTTATAATAAAAATATATATATTTAAGTATCATTTGTTTTAATTTATTTCAAGTTTAGGTCAAATAGATTTTTAATAAGTTATTGATAGAAAAAACTTGCTTAATTTTTATGAATAAAATACATAAATAAAAGACTTTTGAAGTTAATAAAAACAATAATTACGAAACAATTTTGACTTTTTTCTTTCTAAAAGCTCTTATTTTCATTTATCTTTCATATAGTTTCTAAGACCTAAAAAAGTCAGGTCAAACGATACCTTAGATACCGTTTGTCCTAGATTATTTCAAATTTTTTTTACCCAATAAAAAAAGAAGTTAGGCCAAACAAATTTATAATAAGTTCTTGTTAGAAAAAAATTGCTTAATTTTTATGAAGAAAATACATAGATAAATGATTTTTAAGCTAAAAACAATAATTATCAAATAAATTTAGTTAGTTTTTTTTAAAAGAAGCTTTTATTTACACTTTTAGCTTTTAAATAACTTGCAAGACCTAAAAAAACCAAGTCAAACAATACCTTAGTCTTGAAGTTAGTTTTAGTCTTGTCGGTAGCAATTGCAAGCGTAAAATGTGTTTTTTCAACTATGAATTTAGTGAAGGATCCGCTGTGTAACAAAATGAGAGATCATTGGTTAAAATATCGTCTTGTAACTTATACAGAAAGAGATGTTTTTGGAATAATTGATAATGATATTATTTTAGCTCAGTTTCAAATAATTGATAGTGGACAGTTTCATTGTAATTAATGTATTACATTTAATAATATATTTTTTTAATATAATATAATTTATTGTTTCTTTAAAATTTTGGCCACACCAGAATTTTATGTCTAGATCCGTTACTGACTGAGTGAATGGTTTCATATTGAATTTGACTTATTTTTCAGTTTATAAAAATAAATTTTATATATAAATAAAATTTTATGTTAATTCATAATTTTTTACTAATAAAAATTATATTTTTATAAAAAAGTTATTTAAAAACTGTCTTAAAAAACTTATAATAATATATAAAATATTATTTCTTTTTACATAAATTATTTCGCATAAAAGTTCTCAGTTATAAAAAATTGGGAACTATTTCTTCTCCGGCATAAAAATGTCATAGACTAATTTGAGTTTTATTTTTGGCAAGGACTAAATTGATGTTTCCTCTTAAATTTTATAAGTACCAAAAATATATATATTTATTTTTTGTATATAGTCGACGAAATGAGAAAATCATTATAAATTCATACATACAAGTGAGAGAGTTGGGATTTGAATCCCAATCAGAACGTCCGATTTAATAATTTTAACATTTTTCCTCAATTGAACTAGGACTTATGAATACCAAAAATATATTTAATTATCTTGAATTATTTAATTTTAAAAAAGTAATAAACATTGTTGCATTGAGAAACAAGGGAATAAAGATAGGAAGTAAGCAAATATATTTAATGTCATGCATGTCGTGCTATCTAGCACTTTTGATTTACTAAACTCTTGTTTCGATGGTTTCGAATTCGAAGTTAGAAAAGAAAATGAAGAGAGGCTTTTAGAGAAGTGCAATTCATGGTAGTTCAATTCCTTATACCCACATTGCATAAAATATGATAATTTTTTTCTTTTTTTTTTTAGGTTTTGTCCATCGGACATAATTGTATCTGAGCCATTGTGGGGCACATGATCGATAGTGGTTTATTTTCAGTCGAAATTAAAACATTAATAGCCCTTGTTGAGGAGTTTAATTATCCCCCTTTATCTGACCAAATTCTTATTATTTTATGGGAAAATATTTCAAGCCTACATATTTAAATTGGTAAATAGGTTTTTATCTTTTGCAAAAATAAAAATCAACATAGGAAGGTAAAATACAGTAAAAAAAAATTATAAGAGGATAATCTAAAAAAAAATAATTACAAAAGATAAAACAAAACTCTCATACTTTATATTAATTAAATACTTAAATATATCTATATTTAACCGCATCTTAGAATTCTCCTTTTTAAAGACGACAAATATTTCATAACTCGTACTTAAGTATAAGGAATGCTCAAACAGAGTTTCAAAATCTGCATTATAATAGGTGTGAAATGAAATTAAAACAGGATCCAACAAAACTCAAGACCCTACATTAAACGAAAACATCCAAAACCAAAATATGTATACCTCAAGCTAATTAAACTCAAACCATAGAAAAACCACAACCATACAACAGCAAATTATATATGGCCCAAAACAAAGCCAAAATTCCCTTGATCATTCTTGATGACATTAATCAAAAGGAGGAGGCTATTGTGGCAAGTGTGAGTGTGTAAGTTCCACACCACTTAAAATAGTGGAGGTTGAATACTTTATAAGTGAGAGGACCCATAAACCTAACACCTTAAGGTTTTGGATTAGAGTGTGGTGTCCAACTCACTTGTAAAGATGTTTTTAGACTCAATGTGGATGATTCCCCTGGCCACTACAACAAATTTGAGATTTAGTAACTTTTAAAAAGTGATACTAAATCATAAAAAATGTTACTAATTCAATTTAGTAACATTTTACCAAGTGTTACATAAAACCTATGTTACTAAAAGGTTTTAGTAACCTTTCAGACTATTATTAGTAACATTTGATAAATGTTACCGATTTAGGCTTTTGTAACACTTAAGATTATTATTAGTAACACAAAATAAATGATACCTATCATTAGTAACATTTGATAAATGTTACCGGTTTAGGCTTTTGTAACACTTAAGATTATTATTATTAGTAACACTAAATAAATGATACCTATCATTAGTAACATTGACAAAAATGTTACTTGTTTTATACACGAAATTTGACTATTAAAATAGACTTTTCCATAGGTGCGCGCATAACCATTTCGGTCTTTTCCCAAGACTTGGGAAAGTAAATCATCTCTAGATGAGCCTTGCTCTAATATATTTGGTTGCAAAGACATTGCATCCTCGAGCTCTGACTGAAAATCAAAAGTCAAAATAATACATAAACAGGATTTGTGATACATGAGCACTAAATTGCAGAATATTAAACAAATTTTTAAAAACAAAAAACAGGGAAAGCAAGTATGAAAACAGAATTTGTGAACAGACCAAGAATAAGAAAGAGCATAATAACACTGCCACCTAGTTACGCAGTCGCTATCAACTGTTTCTTTTAGAACAAATTCAGTTGGAACTGGAGCATCTAAAAAAGTTTGAAGTGGAAAACAGACCCTGTTAATGGCTATAAACAGATATAAGCCCAGTGCAGCTGCAAACCAGTATCAAAAAACCAATCCTTCAATCCATTACTTTTTCCAAATAAATACAACCAAGAACATAGGCTCAAATGATAAAAAACTGCAACAACACGTAAAAAGAACAGACGCAGAAAAAATGCAGAGAGAAAGACAGCAGCAAAAGATGTCAGGCAACATTAAATTGACAGATGCAAAAAAATGCAGCGCAAGGAAAACAAACAGCGGTAACAACGATAACAAGAACAGAAAATCAGAACAAGAACAAAACAACCGTGAACAAAACTAAATCACCCGATTTCCATTGGAACAAAATCAACTTGGAATCTTGGATAGTAACTCATTCAAATCACTCAATTTGAATAGGAACAAAATCAACAATCAACAATGTGCAATCACTCATTCAATCAATAATCAACAAAACAATCCCAAAAAAACTAAGCTTATGAGTATATAGGTTCCAAATAATGATAAAGAATCTTACCACAATTCTCTTGGTGTCATCATTTACCGGATTTCCATTCTTGGGCTTATGTGTGGTAATATACATTTCCACACGTGAGGGTTCTCTTCCATCGGGATTCTTCATCGCCTCTTCCTCACGTATTTCTGCATGAGTTTTTGTTCCCGTGGTCTTTTAAACTTTGCTCTACTCTTTTTATTTCTCTCACTACATGCCTATAAAATAAACAGATTTCTATCACTGCCATGGCAAAAAAGAAAGGCATGCGGTGTAGTACATAGATTCATGTAGAGTTTAGAGCTAAATGAATTGAACAAAAACAAATACATAAAATGATATATCCATCTCACCTCAGCCTTGCTTGACTTCCAATACTTAATAAGAATTCTCCATTGTTCAATTGGAACAATGGATGGTCGATTTTTCAAATTATAAGCTTCTGTCATGTTTGGATTAAAATGCTTCTTCTTTAATCGACACTTGTTAGTCTTCCAACTGGAGCATATGGTTTTGAAGACCCACTTCTTTCCACGTTCTTCAATAACAAATTTAGACTGCACCACATCATTTAAGAAAATTAATATCAATTTAGACTGCCACATCAATCAAGAAAAGTTATATTCAAGATAAAGGTAAGAAAAAAGTTATACAGTGACTGTTCCCCACATATCGTCCTCCCACTCTTCAGGTTCATTGAGTTTCAGTTTTTTCCAAGATATATATTTTATAGGAACCAAGTGTGAATTTCTAGCCAAATTCCCCAAAAAATTGCTCAACGCTGCACGATGGAAGCCAACAGGTTGCCCAAGCATATTTAGTCTAATTGGCAAGCGTTCTCCATCTCTCAACCCATGAATCTTAAGACATGTTGTCGGACCCCTTGTCTTCTTACTTTTGGAACCTGTCATAGATATTGATACAACAAGTCACACAAAAAATGAAACACAAGTCACATAAAAAATACTTTCAAAATTCAAATTATGCATCAGTAACAGTATAAGAAAAAGTAGGATTAAAATTTATAATAAAATAACATGTACCAAACAATAAAAAGAAGAAATAAATTCATCTAATCACATTTTCACTAACTTGAAAAAACAACACAAATAAACTCCCAGAATGCGAATGCTCAATGTACAGGGATTCAACATTGTTAAAAAAAGGACATTAATTGGGGTCCAAAACCTTTTGTAAAGAAAATGTTTGTAAGTAAAGAGCTAATTAATTTAAATTTGGGACAAATTATTTATGGTCCTGCCGCGCAAACACAAAATATCTAATATATATGATTGAATCATTTAGTGCATTATTACTAGTATTTTTTAATCACACCATAAAAAAGAGTACATAAAGAAAGTGACATAGTCAATTGCAAATACATAATCAATTGCAGCCATTGATATACACAATGCAATGCTACAAACTGACATTCTTTCATACACAATGCAATGCAATGCAATGCTACAAGTTCATAATCTAGGAACACAAAATGATTCACAAGTTCAAAATCATATATATCAATCATTCAAATTACATAACCACTAAAACGGTAAATTCAAAGGGACACCGAGTGACGGAGTGAGGTTTAAAAAGTAGGTCTATATTTCAAACCTCTAAATCTAACATAATCACAAACTTATTAACATTTGCCTATCTAAAACCAAAAACAAAAAAATCATTCAACTAACAGAGAATCTTTCATACATAATGAATGTATGCGACAAATATCAGGAAAGCACCTCAAAGGCTCAAACTGACAGCGGAAGATAATAAATCATACTCACAATCACAAATTGTGTGTTCGCCTTTGTCAACACTGATCACAGTACATTTATCCATACGACACTATCAAGGGTTATGTAATTTGAATGATTGATATATATGAGTTTTTCCTATGTAATCATAACATGAAATTCAATTTGACGGCGAATAAAAACAGAATAAAACGGTGTGTATTGTAATTGAAACAGAATAAAAACTCACCAAATAGCTTGAGATTGAGAGAAATTATGGAGTAGCGATTGCAATTGAGAACCCTAACACTCTCAGGTGTTGGAATCGAATTCAACAGAGAACGATTGGGATCGAAGAGTTGGAATTCAATTTCAGGTGTTGAAATTGAATTTCAGGAGTTGCTATTGAGAGAAAGTATGGAGTTGATTGAGGAACGATTGAGATTTGCGTGAGATTGCGATTGCGATTTGTGTGATATTGCGATTTGCGCGAGATTGCGATTTGCGTGAGATTGCGATTGCGATTTGCGTGAGATTGCTATTGAGAGAAGGTGGAGAAGATGAGATTTGTGTGAGATTGGGATTGCGATTTGCGATTGGGGAGAGAAAGATGTTACTGTGCGATTGAGGAGAGATTTGCGTAAAATTGGTCAGAGATTTGCGTGAGAGAAAGAAGGTACTTTGCGATTGAGGAGAGATTTGAGAGAATGCAACACATTTACCTTTTGTTTTGATTGGAGTATTGTTTAAAAATTATTTAAAATTAAAAAAGTGTTACTCTAAATGTAACATTTTCTTTCAAATGTTACTATTAACCTATCTTTAGATACATATCTAAGAAACGTTGCCAGGTGTGAGTGTTACTAAAAGGAAAATATGTAGTAGTGGCTGCCCCATTTTGATGACCCAACTGAGGTGGCAGTGGCGGTGGTGGACGTCTTTGCACAGGACCAACACTCACCAATTCTAGACGAGGGAATCTCTTTTTTAGTAGATTTATGAGTGTAACTGGGTCCATCTCTCCAATCACCTCAATTTGATCATTATTAGCTCCTCCAATAGCTGCACTTTCCACTCCTGAATATTATTTTTGCTCATGGTCAATTTCTCAAAGCAAATGGATATATATATATTGAAGTTTTTGAATAAAATAATGAAAATGTTAACGAGTGCCCTACTAATTAAGAAACTAAATAAGGTTAAAACAATGTATAATTTTTGTATATTTGTTAGGCAATAATGTTGACATTTTTTATTAAACTTAGTGTGAGTTTTATTACCCAACATTCCAGCCGCAATCTTCATGGCACTGGACCTTGCTTTTGAGGTATTCATTAATTGCACCTTGATCACTATCTTTTGCTGCAAAAACATTTCACAATTAAAGATATACCATTTACTCATTGGAGCTAACTATTTCATGTGATTCATTCTGTAGTTTTCATTCTTTAGAGTGTCTATTCTATTTCCAATATATTAAAAAAAAAGCTTAAATATCATTTGGGTCCCTGTATGTTCGCGAATTTTTGGTTTTAGTCCCTGTATCTTTTTTTGTTGCAAATAAGTCCCTGAATGTATAATTTTTTTTGGTTTTAGTCCCTGTTGTCTGCTATCGTTAAAAAAAACACAAATTTCTCAAACGTTTGCACACGTGGCCGCTATGATGTGTCAAGTTAAGCTGATCCGGTTATAAATGGATGACCAAAATCACATTTAGCATAGAAAGAAAATGCATGCTTACACCATAATTTTGTTTGAATTTTCACCAAGGTTTGATTTTGGTCCTCCATTTATGACCGGACTAGCTTAACTTGACACATTATAGCGGTCATATGTGCAAACGTTTGAGAAATCTGCGTTTTTTGTAACAGTAGCAGACAATAGGGACTAAAACCAAATTTTGTTATACATTCAGGGACTTATTTACAACAAAAAAAGATACAAGGACTAAAATCAAAAATTCGCGAACATACAGGGACGAAAATGATATTTAAGCCTAAAAAAAATTACTACTAAAAAAATTTATTTTGTCCTTAGTACGTTTAATAATATTTCACCGTTTATGTTCTTAAATGTCATTTTAACTCTAAATTGAGAAAAAGATATGTACAAAACAAAAATAACAAAAAAGAAGAAGATAAGCATAAAACAAATACACTCATAAAAAAAGATACAAAACAAAGATAAGCATAAAACAAATCTACTCATAAAAAAATTAAAAAAATAATAAAACAAATATACTCATAAAAATTAAATAATAGTTTTTTAAACAAGACAATTAGCTCTTATTGACAAATATTTTTCACTCATGCATAAAAAATTGGATAAATATTTATCACCAATAATTATCTACTTACAATATATTAAAAAAAAACTACTATTATTACAATATATATATATATATATATTACAATATATTAAAAAAAAAACTACTATTAAAAATTCAAATTTGTTAGTATCACTTTTAACGATGTTTCAAGTTTTGCGCCTTTAAATGTAATTTTAACTCTAAATTAATAAAAAAAAATAAGAAAAAAATCTCCCCATAAAAGAAACTAGTATGTTAGCTCATGCCGTGCACGGGATAATTTTCTTTTTAAATATTATTTATGTGTTTATTTTAATATATTATTTGTGCAATATTTAATTACAAATGCTAAGATAAAATTGAGATATATTTTGCATGATATATGTTTAACAATGTTATAAGATAGAGCGAGATGACGAATATTATTTCGCTTTCCGTTTTACACTATGAAGAGCTAGATTATTTCTCTCATCTTCATATCTGTGACTATATAGTGACTGTCAAATAACCAATCATCCCAAAAGCTTAAGCTGTTAGGATTTGGCACATCAATGGTTTTATATTATTTCTAACACGCCCCCTCACGCAAGAGCCCACTTGGGCTTGAAGCGTGAATAATGCATAGGCCCACCTACCATATGCTTAAATTCCACTTTTAATTAGAAAGTGAGGGTAGCGGGAATCGAACCCTAGACCACTTAGTCATAGAGGCTCTGATACCATGTTGAAAAGAAGAAAAAGAAGAGGCATATGGTGAAAAAACCATGTGTTTAGAGCATCACGGATATGTCATTATATAATATTAATAGCATTAATTACAAAGGAATATTATTATGGAATATGCTATTCTAAAATATATTTACAATAATATCAATCATAATATATTTCTGCATCTCTCGATCATAATATATTTCATTTTTTAATAATATTTATTTGCTTATGTTCTTTTTTTTTTTTCTTTGGAAGGTTGTCTATATATATATGTCACTTTTCATTTTATATTATTTTGAATGTTGCCTATATTTTTCTTTCAATTATTTATGAGATTGATTTTATATAATTTACTTGAGTATGAAAATACGATATATGTTTAAGGATGTTACAGGAGCATAGTGTGGTGGAAAATACTCCTTCATTCCCGTTCAACAATACTATGAGATTATCTCATGATTCCCTCTTTTTCACGTCTCCATAAGAACTCCATCAACAAAATTTTAAATGAATATTAAGATACTTTGACCATGTTCCTATTCTCAACCTTTTTTTTGTCATTGTACCACAATGAAGCAATTTTCACGTGTGAGCGTCAAATGAAAAAATCTATGTATGAATCTCCACTTACATTGATAAATTAGCATCCCGAAAAATGTTTGAGTGAATGTTCATGGAAAGTTTAAAATTGAAATTATAAAAAACTTTTCATCTTGCTTGATTCTTGCTATCACATACAATAACTTTTCATCTTGAGATTCATTTTTATCATGCTAGATAAAATTTTAAATAAGTGATCCCCATTATAAAATATAAAAGTATGGATCTGCGATTGAAATTCAAATTTTCATTATTCAATGTTTTTTTTTTTTTTTAATAATGGGGTGAGGAAGGCTACCCATTTTCCATTCTATACAACTGAGACTCTCTCTCTCTCATTCTAGCCGTCTTATGTGTCTGTTACAGAACTCTATGGTTGCTCCATGAACAAAAAATAGCTGTAAATACTTTATTAATTTTTAAGAATATCAATAAAATTCTCGCACTCTTGTTAAAAATAAAAATAAAAAATTGTCGCACTTAGTTCTCACTATCATCTACGAACACTTTTTATCGTGGGGATCACTTTTCATCGTGCTAGATAAAATTTAGGGATAATTAGTCAAGATATAATTTTAATAGTGTAGTGAGAAGTGGTCTATGTTTCCTATTTTAATAGTCAAGGTATAGATTTAATAGTCAAATGAGTGATCCCATAAAAAAACATGAAATATGATTTAAATTTATTTTAAAACAAATCAACATAGAAATATAACATTTAATTGAATGATTGGATAATAGATACATATTCAATCAAATTTTAGTCGACGTGTTCACTTTGTTTTTTTTTTTTTTTTTATATAGAAATGCAAAATCGAAGTGTTTACTAAGTTTATATATATTAAGTATATGGGGATGTATCTAGTGAGAAAGAGGTTTATTATGTGAGAGTGAGAGGATGTTATTATAGCCTTTAGATTGAAATGAATGTCTAGGATTATATCATATCTTTAAATGAGTTATGTGTTGCGTTTCCATCTAATCACAATTCTTGGATTTGTTTAATTTTACCAAAATTCTCCGATTTATTTCTTTCACAGTTTCACCATAAATAAAAAATCATATCTGCCACTAGTCAATGCCACCATAACTCACAGGGCCAACCCCCTTGCAACGTTCCCACTTCCCTATAATGAACTCATACTAATTGAAAGAAAATAGGTTTAATTTTGATATAGTGCTTCAACTTTTCTATGAGTTTTTGCCCCCAATAATTTAAAAAAAAAGGTCGAACCATAATTTTGAACCATTCCCAACAATTAAATTTAAATATTAATTGAACAGAGGAATCAAATCATGTAACTCAAATACTCAATTTTGTTATGGTGGGATGAATTTGTGGCAAATTGATGATACAAGAATTGTGATTAGATGGAAAAGCAACACATAACTCACTTAAAGATATGATATAATCCTAGCCATTCATTTCAATCTAAAGGCTATAATAACATCCTCTCACTCTCACATAACAAATCTCTTTCTCACTAGATACATCCCCTTAAGTATATAATACTTAATCATGAATTAAATAAGTTTGTCGTCATTAAAACTATAATATATATTAATAATTAAAATAAAATATTTGAATTTCTACAAAAAAAATAGAAAAGCTTTAATTGAATTTTACTACGCAATAATATTAACATAGAATATTATAGTTTCTAAAATAAATAAAAATATCAATCCCCGCAAAAAGAAGGAGTTTCTAAAAAAATAATAATAACGAATATTCTACAAAAAAATAGAGTTTATATAAAAAAAAATATAATATTAAAGTTTCTACAATAAGAAAATGTGAGAGAAGTTCTAATTGAGTGAAAGAAAAAAAGAAAAAGAGAAGATCTAGTTTAGTTGTATATATCCAACAATTTTGTTTTATAATAATCCGTTAGAGAAGATACGAAAAAATAGATGCTTTAATTGAATGCCACATAAGCAATTTAACTCTAATCTCTATCTCTATTATATAAATAGCGAGATTCCCACGGAGCTTTCTCGTGCATTCTCAATAAAAATTGCTTATGTGGCATTTAATTAGAATTATTAGATTTTTTGCTTATATATATACATAGCGAGATTCCCACGGAGCTTTCTCGTGCATTCTCAATAAAAATTGCTTATGTGGCATTTAATTAGAATTATTAGATTTTTTGCTTATGTGACATTCAATTTGAGTTTTTCTATTTTATTTTGTATTTTTTAAATCTTCTCTAACCCATTATTTTTTAAGAAAACAAATTTTTGGATATATACTATTAAATTAATCGGATATATCTCTCTAACCCATTATTATAAAACAAAATTGTTGGATATATACAACTAAACTAGAGCTTTTTTTCTTTTTTATTTTTTTTTTATCGAGTTTGTATTTTTATTTTTTTTTGTCACTTAATTAAAGATTCTCTAATATTTTTTTATTGTAGAAACTTTAATATTATGCGAGTATATTTTTATGTAAAAACATTATAAAAATAAATAATATAGAATTACCAATTATTTTTTGTTGATGGAACCCCTATAAAATCGTGTAACTGAGACTAGAGAGATAGATAGATAGATAGATAGATAGATAGAGAGAGAGAGAGAGATAATATTTGAATGGTATATAATGAGAAACAGAAAACACTTTTCACTACACTATTTAAAATATATATTGACTAATTAAAATTTGAATTCCGGCTACGGGAGTTTTTCCATATTATGTGTACATCGCACTTTCAATATATTATATCCAACTGAAAAAATTTATGGGAATTGAAACCTAAAATAAATTAATATAATTTTAATTTTTTATAATCAATGGGTTTTTTATTTATAATTTTGATTTTAAACTTTCCATAAACATTCGTTCAAATCTGTTTTTGGATGCTAATTTATCAATGCGAGTGAAAATTCATACATAGATTTTTCCATTTGACGCTCACACATGAAAATTGATTATTTGTGGTACAATGACAAAAAATAGTTTCAGTATAGAAACACGGTCAAAGTATGTTAATATTCATTTGAAAAAGATTATAAAATTTACAATTATTTTTTGTTGATGGAGTCCCTATAGAGACGTGAGAGAGAAAGGGAGAAATAATCTCATATTGTGTTGTTGAACGGGGAATGAAGAAGTACTTATCATCCTATTATGTCCTTAACATCCTTAAATATATATCGCATTTTCATACTCAAGTAAATTAAATAAAATCAATTTCATAAATAATTGAAAGAAAAATATAGGCAACATTGAAAATAATATAAAATGAAAAATGACATAGACAACCTTCAAAAGAAAATGAAAAACATAAGCAAATCAATATTATTAAAAATGATCCTATGGGAGAAATGTGGAGAGAGAGAGAGAGAGAATCTCTCACGGGTGTAGAATGAGAAACATTTGAGAATGAAGTTTATAATTATTTTATATTTAAAGGGTCACTGTATAATCCTGGAGACAGGGCCACGCCGGCCCTGTGGGTGTGCAAGGTGAGCCATCGAGCAGGGCCTCAATTATTTAGGGGCCTCCAAGTGTTTATATCGGTCTATTAAATTTTTTATATGTGTCAATAAAATATTAATGACTTTGTTACTACTAAAAATATTTTACTACTCGAAAAAAAGAGAAAGTTTAATAGACGCGCTATTAATTTTATATTTAACTTGCGAATGATTGTAAAAAAAGAAGATCATTTATTAGAAAGTTTATCTTTTAATAGAACTGTAAAGTAGATAATGTTATTAGTTTGAAGATGTATTATAATGTTATTGATTAAAATGTGCCTCTTTTGAATGTTATTTATGTTGACTACTTTTTTTTTATTGACAACTCTTATTTAACAAGTTTTTTTTATTAAAGATTCATTCTTAATATTTAGACAGGGCATCCAAATGCTCGGGATCGGCCCTGTCTGGAGATGAAGATGAAAGAAAAAATGCATCTCTTAATAGTGTATAACGAGAAGCAAAATAATATTCTTCTTCTCGCTTTATCCTATAGCATTATAAAATTTATATCATGCAAAATCTATATCAATTTTATCTTACTATTTTTAACTAAATTGTTCAAATAATATATTAAAATAAACACATAAATAATATTAAAAAAGAGAATAATCCCGTGCACGACACGAGCTAACATACTAGTTTTTTTACACTCAATTTAGCTCTAATTAAACGCCACATAAGCAATTTTTAATGCACGAGAGAGCTCCGTGAGAATCTCGCTATGTATATATTAGATATTAGAGATCTTCCCATAAAAATAGTATTAAAAACCACATCTGTAAACAAATAAACAAAAGGAAAAAAAGATAAATATAAAAGAAGTCTTCCCAAAATAGCAAAGGAAACCAACTCTAAAAAAAATAATAATCCAATCTATTTTATTTTAACTTCAAAAATCGGAACAAAACAAAATTAATTAAAATAAATTTACGTATAAAAATAGAAACAAAAATTACGATAAGAGATACGCGCTAAAAATAGTAACTTTTTTTTAATGAAAAAATAATAACTCAATTTAACATATATATAAAAACTTATATATAAAAATAAAAATAGAAAAACCTAATAAAAGAAGATACTTTTCATAAAAAATAATAATAAAAGAAGATACTTATTTGTGAGCTTAAAAATAAAAGAACATACAAACAAAAATACAATTGACCCGTTTGTATTGACTTATTTACGATATTATGCAAAATTACTTATGTAAAATATAAACTTTTATGTATTAATATAAGTTTTTTAATGTAGTTTATGAAAACAATTTATAAAGATATAATTTTTGTCAGTGAAAATTTATTAATTAGCATGCGTAAAAAAAACTTATAAAATGATATAAAAGTTATTTATAAATTATAATCATAAAGTATTTTCATAAGCTTAAAAATATGCAAAATTCAAACGGGCCAAATATATTAAAGGTATTACTACTAAAATTCTTAATTTATCCTAATAAATTCTTAAAAATATTTCAAATCTTCTGTTTCATAAAAATATAAATTATATTTTTCAATTTACTATTTTTCTATATAATAGTTAAATTGTACCCTATATTTATTATAAAAAAAATCTAATTTTTTTTTGTTTATTCTTATATAAAAAATACAAAATAAGTGTATTATTGATGAATATATATTATAATAAGTAATTACGGAGGTAAATATATATTATATTAACACACGGAACAATTGTTTTAATAAAAAAAAAATTAATCTTACACGGGACAATTATTTTAATAAAAAAAAGAAATTGAATAATATATTATAATAATACACGGAACAATTGTTGATGAATATATTATTGATGAATATATATTATAATAATACACGGGACAATTGTTTTAATATTTTTTTTAATCATACACGGGACAATTGCTTTAATAAAAAAAAGAATTGAATAATAAATATTTGTTATTATTAATTATAATTTATTACACAAAAATCATACACGGGACAATTGCTTTAATGAAAAAAATTACGTAATTTAATATCTTTTACAAAAAAATAACAGAATAACGGCACTTATTATTTTTGATACACGACGTCACTTATATTTTAATAATATTTTATAAATAAATGTCAATAGACCCGCTCGAATGCACGAGTCTCAAAACTAGTTTAAAATAAACACTGAAAACATTTTAACGTAGTAAAAAGTATAAACATTCCCAAAAATTTATAATTTAGAAGTGGATCAAATGTGGGAGTTCCTAATACCTACATTGTTAAAATCACAATGAATAATTTATGGGAAACTCAATGAATAATTATCCCTTTGTAAATTTCCTCACTTTAAATTTAATTTAGAAAAATAAAAAATGAAGTCAAAGTAAAATAACGCGGACGTAAAATAAAAGCTATTCATTACCTTCACCATAATGAACTTGTTGGGATAAAGAAGGTGTGGGAGTGTTTGAGGAAGCAATCATGTATTTTACGAATTTATAGGCTCAATTTTTTGTGAAATAAATCAAATGCGTGGTAGAAAGGTTTAATTCATGCAGTGAAGTGTGACTTGTTCCTCCAACTTCCTCCACGCCAAAAAATGCTACATGCCCAGCTACTCTTGGCAAAGTATACAAAAAGCCAGCTGGATTCTTAAAAAAGGATGCTTTTGGACTATTGGAAATGGCCAGGACATAAAGATATGGGAAGATCGTTGGATTCACCCCCAAGGGGAACATGCAACTTGGACACCTCAACCTAATCCTGCTGCTGTGGAAAAGGATACAGACCTCATTGATGCCTCTACCAACTCCTGGAATAGTACCCTCGTTCAGCAAACCTTTTTCCCTATGGAAGCCTCTACTATTCTTAGGATCCCTCTCCATGACACTGGCACTGAGGATATTATAGGCTGGCAAGGAACAAAGGATGGGAACTACACTGTAAAATCTGGCTATAATGCCCAGATGGATTGGCAGACCTACAACTCCTCATCCCCTCAGATTAGTACTACATCTAGTAAGGATACCACATGGAATCAGCTATGGAGCCTTAGAGTTCCTCCAAAACAAATTCACCTTCTATGGCGTATTCTACATGATGTTATTCCAGTCAAAACTAACCTACTTGCTAAAGGAATCTTGTGTGACTCTCTCTGCCCCAGATGCAACAGAGAGACTGAGTCTATTGATCACATCTTTCTCCAATGTGATTGGGCCAGATAGGCTTCGTTCTATTCCCCTCTCACCATCACTACTACTCAACCTACAACTCAATCTATCAAGGCCTGGCTCAGATACATGCTTAATCACACAAACAAAGAATGTTGCCAAATCATAGCTACTATTATATACAGCATTTGGTTCGCCAGAAACAATAAAGTTTTTCAAGCCAGAGACATAAACATGCAGTGGATCACGCCCTCCAAATCCTCCATGATTATCAACTCCACAACTCTGAAGCTCACATCACATCCTTCACCTCAAAATCTTATGTTGACCGTAACAAACTTAGCTGGAGTCTCCCGCCTAAGAACTTCCTAAAACTTAATGCTGATGCTCATTCTGCGAATGATGGCCATTGGGGGATAGGTTTGATCTTACGGCAGGATGACGGCCGCTGCCTTGGAGCGGCAACGAAGCTTTATGGTGATTTAAATGGTGTAGCTCACGCTGAAATGATGGGGCTTTTTGAAGCTATCAAATGGGTAAAAACGACGCGCAGCCAAAGTGTGATCATTGAGATGGATGCGGAATCCGTGGTTAAAGCTATAAGGACAAGGATTTTTCCAAGGAAACGATGGGGAATGGTGGCTCACGATGTTTCTAGGGATTTGGCTAATCTAGGGCAGGTTTCGGTGATTTGGGCAAACAGGAGATGTAACGAAGCGGCTGATGCCCTTGCTAGATGGGCTATAATTGAACCCAATAGGAATTGGGCCGATAATTTCCCCACTTGTATTCTTCCTCATATCCAAAAAGATATGAGGCTTCTTTCTCAGCATTAATATAATATGTTTTAGTAAAAAAAAAAATAAAAAAAAAGAAGATAAGCATAAAAGAAATATTTCCATAAAAATAGCAACGGAAACCACTTCTAAATAAAAATAATTAATTCAATATATTTTAACTTCAAAAATAGGAACAAAAAAAATTAATTAAAATAAACTTACGCATAAAATAGAAACAAAAACCACCATAAAAGATACGTGCCAAAAATAATAACTTTTTTTTAATGAAAAATAGAAACTCAATCCAACATATAAAAATTTATATATAAAAAATAATAAAAACTTATATATAAAAAATAAAAACAAAAGAACCTAATAAAAGAATATACTTGTTTATGAGTTTAAAAATAAAAAAACATAAAAACAAAATAAAAAACACAATTGGCCCGTTTGGATTTAATAATTTATGATTTTATACGAAATAACTTATGCAAATATATAAACTTTTTTGTATTATTATAAGTTTTTTAAGGTTGTTAATGGAAACAGTTTATAAAGATATAATTTTTGTCAATGAAATCTTATGAATTAACATGCGTAAAAAAATTTATGAAATAACATAAAAGTTTATTTATAATAAAATGGAAATCTTGTTGACTAAACTAAAAATGGAAATCTTAGATGTTGACATCTTAGTGAGAAAATTAACCGATGAGATTACCAGTTCACTAAGTATCTGGAAGGAAAGTTATAAAAAAAATATTAAAAATAAATATTTTGTTCATTTAAATTTTATTGGTTTGGCATTATTTGGACAACTTATGGTTCTTTATTCCTAATCCTATTGGTCTACGACTAAAAAGATGAATCAAGCTTTACAAAGCATAATCATATAGTTCAAAGAAAAAGAAGATTGATATCCATATGAGATTGTACCAAATTGGCCTAATTTCTTCTGGGGGGTCGATGATGTAGGAGATTGTCATTGTGATGTTCTCGTGGTGTGGTAAGAAATTTGTAAGTGACTAGGAATTGTTGTTGTTATGCCACCAACTCTATTTATTCTCTCTAAGTTTTTGGCATTTCTTTCCACTTCGTGGTATTGGGTTAGAATTTGGTTGTTTTGTTGTGTTTGCCATGCTCTTTTTTCTTCGATGTATTTAGAAAGCTAAAATTTGCTTATATATAAAATTAGAGGGAGTATTTCTCAATACCTTATTCTACTTGAAAAGGAAACTATTTGTGATATTTTCTTGGCTATTGTAAGTCCTAAACACAAGCACATTGAATACCATTTTCTTGGCTACTTACATGTTCATGGTGTACAATGACAATGTTCTTAGCTTACCCAATTTGTGACATTTTCTTAGTTTTCTAGCTTTATTAATAAGTTGTTTTAAAAAATAAAAAAATTAACATTAGTCAAAATAATGAAGAAATTTATTGTTAGTACTCCTAATTTCATTTGGCGCGCATATTAAAATTTATTTGGGAAAGAAGAAAACAACAACAACACAACCTTTTAGCCACCATTGTAATATAGCTAGCTCTAGCTAAATCTTCAACCCAGAAGTTCGAGTCAATTAACATGCAAAAACTTGTTCTAAAGCTGACAACCGGATTATATAAAGAGACACTAATGTTGAAAGTCAAGAAGATTACCGTGTATTTCTCATAAGATGTCTCAACAAATTGATCTAGAGCACGTTGATGAAAATCCCTGTTAAACAAGTTTATATTTAGAACAATAAAAACACAACAAATTAAAATTAGCATATAACAGATACAAATGGCAGGGCAATTACTTCTCCTGAACTTTTGCTGCTGCTAACGCAGATAGCAAGTTTTTCTTCTTTGAAACCTGTGATGCACAAGAAAATAAAAAATCAATAATTAAACCACACAAGATTAAAGATCAACTTCATTAAATATTGAAAAAATGTTGTTAATCAAATCTCCCCAGCTCAAGAACTGATCTAAATATCATTTTCGTTCAATTTTTGGTTTTAGTCCCGTATCTTTTTTTGTTGCAAAGAAGTCCTTGAATTTACAAAATTTGTTGGTTTTAGTACCTAAAGTCAAAATCCGCAGGAAAATCTACAAATTTTCTTTCAAATTAATCCACCATCCAGGGACGAAAATAATATTTAAGCCAAACAATAAACAAAACAGTTAAAATAATGAAGAAATTATAGTTAGTACTCCTAGTTAGCAAGGAAGAAGAGTGTTGATAAAAAAACGCAAAGAAGAAGAGTCACCTGAATTTTTGTTAAGCCAGGAGCAATTTTGGGGCAATGTGATATGTTGAATATTAGAAGCTTAATGGCATGTAAGTTACAACCATGGCAGATATCCTCAAAATTTGGTAGATCGGCCAATGTTACTTCTGTCAAGTTTGGAAGAACAATTTCCATTTTATTCACAATGTTGTCTCCTTGACCATGTCTAAAAACCTCTTGAAGTTGATCAGATTCTAATAAGTGAAGAGTGATTAATTTTGGAAACATTGTAACCATGAAAAAAGGGAAAACACTTTTCAGCTTGTTGCAGGTTTTTACTTCTATGTGTTTTAGCTTTGGAAAATACAATTCACCACCATTAGAAAGCTTCAAATATTTTTCATTTGGTGCAACAATTTGTTCCAAATTTTCACAATTGTAAACTCGGAGGTACAGCAACTCTGGTAGGCTTTTATGTGTTTCCATGGAGAACAAACATTTCAATTCTTCACAATCACCCAATGTTAACCTCTGAAGACATTCGAGACTCCAAATCTGAAAGGGAATATCAAAATGTAAATAAACAAATAATAAGAGAACAGTCAAAATAATGAAGATATTGTTGTTAGTACTCCTAGTTAGCAAGGAAGATGAGTTGAATTGTTGTTAGTACTCCTAGTCACCTGAATTTTTGTTAAGCCTGGAGCAATTTTAGGGCAGTTGGATATGTTGAAATGTAGAAGCTCAATGTCATGTAACTTATAACCATGGCAGATATCTACAAAATTTGGTAGATCGACCAATGTTATTTCTGTCAAGTTTGGAAGAACAATTTCCATCTCATTCATAACATCGTTTCCACGTCTAGGTCTAAAAACCTCTCGAAGTTGAGTTGCTTTTGATAAGCAAAGAGTGATTAATTGTGGAAGCATTGTAACCATGAAAAAAGGGAAAACACTTTCCAGCTTGTTGCAGTTTTTTACTTCTATTTGTTCTAGCTTTGGAAAATACAATTCAGCATTAGGAAGTTCTTCATTTGCTGCAACAATTTGTTCCAATTTTTGACAATTGTAAACTCGGAGGTACAGCAACTCTGGTAGGCTTTTATGTGTTTCCATGGAGAACAAACATTTCAATTCTTCACAATCACCCAATGTTAAACTCTGAAGACATTGGAGACTCCAAATCTGAAAGGGAATATCAAAATGTAAATAAACAAATAATATTGAGGTGGGTAGTATTACAGAAATATCAATCAAGAAAAATATGAATACTAACTTCATTCAGATGATGTTGGCTCTGGTTATAGTCAGCATTCAAATTGAACCATGATATTGCCATTTTTGGACAACCCCGTATGTCTAGTATCCTCAGAGACTGAGATGGCCAATTTGCTAGAAAATTCTCTGGACACATCCCAATGAGATTGTCAAGATAAAGCAGTTTTAGAACTTCCAAATGAGGAAGCATGACATGGTTCTGGTTTTGGTATGATGAAAGGTGTTCATGATCACATTTATCAAACACATATTTCAGATTAGGAGCACGTGATATATGTATCTTTTGCAATCGTGGAACTCCTTCGACATAACAAAGAGGAAATATCGAATCTAATCTTTGACAATCATGAATGTTAACATCCTTTATATTGGTCATCGAAATATGGGAGTTCAATGGAGCTGCAATTATTTCCTCACTTGTACTACAACCACCATGTTTGCTTCCACTTGGAGAAATTATATGCTTCAATTCACTGCAACCATGTATTGTTAGCTGTTCTAGTTGCTGCAAACTTTGAGCAATAGATTCTGAGAAGAGTACTTCATCGGTCTTGCAATATGATAAGCTGAGGATCTTAAGATTTCTCAAGTTACATTGCCTTGGAAATATGATGTGTAATTTCTCGCAATCTTCTATGTCAAGTACTTCTAGTTTCTCAAAGAAGTGTAATACTTGCAGAGGTGGACCATGACACAGTTCGGTCAAGTTATCCATTGACACAAGGCGTAACTCAACCAACCTGGGAATCATATCATCTTCCTTGAAATCAAAGATGCATTTTATCTCACTACAATCAGTAAGATGAAGAGTAGACAAATTATTCATGCCTCCCACAAATCCAACCATATCTGGAATGATATTTTCACATCCTCCACGGAGGCCTGTCAAAGAAATAGTTTCAGACATTTGCAAAATATTTTTGTTGGATGTCCTCAACTTTGAGATATCAAAATCATTTACTTCGACAACTCTAGTTCTTTCTGGAATGATTGGATCACCAAGAACAAACCTTTGTAGATTTTGGAGAATAAAAATATCCATAATGATCTCATCGGCATACTTATATGGGTAGCATTTTGAAGCATATAACTCCTCTAGCTGTGAACATTTCCCTATAGCTTTGTTATAGGTTTTTTCTGAAAAATGACATTCTGACAAATCTAGAAGCTTCAGGCTTTCGAGGTTTCTTATTTCAATAGGAAGTTCTTTGAAATAACAACGTCGCAAGTCAAGAACCTCTAGCGTTGTTATGCTTACTATGAAAGACATGTCACCAAGCTTCAATCCATTTAAGCGCAGAGTTCGAACATTTGTCAATAGTTGGATTGATGGAGGAAAGGATATTGGTACTATTTTGTAATTGATGGTTAGAGAGAATACCTGAAGCCCTCGTATTCCTTCAAATGCTGAATTTGATAAATCCAAGGAATTCAATGAACTATGAGCATTTATATTTACCATTAGCATTTTAAGATTTGGAGCATCCAATTCACAAAAAGAGGGATTTTCATTATACCACCATGAAGATACTGCAAAACAATCTTTTATTCTGTTATCTCCTGCCACAGTGCTAAGTGGTTTGTCGACATTTACCAAGATTTTGCAATTATCTGATCTATTTGCAATCCATAAGGCTGCATCACGAACCATGTTATGCATCTTCACAGAACCAGGATCCACCAAACAAGATTTTAAAAGTTTATTTATGGCTGTGCTGAACAAGCTCCTCATTGACTCTAAGGATTCTATTCTATCATCTAGTCCATGTGCATATCTCAACAAATCTTCTCTTTGGATGTGATAATCTTCCTTGAAAAGAGAACACAATAGAAAGACTTTTTTTGCTCTTTGTGTTGGCAAATGATCATAGCTTAGATTAGTTATATAGTGGCAAAAAGTAGCAATATCTTCATTATCAGATGCCTTTGAATCCCTTAACTTTTTAAGCGCCTGCTTCCAGTCACTTTCCTTCCTTTGTTTGAGTAATGACCCCAAAATCTTGATTGCTATGGGAAGTCCCATACATTCATTGCATATTTCTTGTGCCACTTTAACCAATTTCTCGGAGTGTTTGTCATCAATTCTTGCAAACTTTTGGAATAAATTCCAAGACTCATCTTCGGACAAGAGCTCCAAATAAATCGTCTTTTGACAGTCCATTGATATACAAACACGCTCGTGAGGAGTGGTTATGAGGATCTTCCAAGTTTTCCTACTATCATCATCTAAGAAAATCCCGATATCATTCAATTTTAAATCTCCCCAGAAATTGTTTACTATCAAAAGAATTCGCTTCTTTTGTTTTAAACACTTCCATAAATCTTGTGCTCTTTTCTCTACACTTTCTCCCTCCGGTTTCAAGTTTAACATATCTGCAATTTTTCCTTGAATGGCTCTAATATCTGGATTTTGAGATGCAGTAATTGATATAACCTTATCAAACATTTTCCGATCCACAGCCTTCTTGCCAACTTCGGTTACAAGAGTTGTTTTTCCACATCCACCCTCTCCGTACAATCCTATCATATGGATGGAGTCATCATTGAGTGTCTCAAAGAGTTCATCATAAGCCTTTTGTCTTGATCGAAAATAAATGAAGTCTTTAGATGCAATTGCAGCCTGATGATACTGAAAACCTAGCGAATCAAGGCGAGAAAATGGTTGAAATCGAATATTGCCCATGAATTTTCCAATTGCCTTTATCATTTGCTTGGGGAAAGGATATTGCCAAAGGATAGGTCTTGCCAAATATATAGCCGCCGCCGCAGTTGCAACGGTTACAACAATCACAATTATATTTCCAATCACATCTGCCATCACGTAAAGGCCGGAAGGAAACCTGATAATAGAATTATTTCCCTTTGTTATTAATAATTCAAAATAAAATATAAGTTGTTTTAAAATAATTTGTTGCTATAAATTAAAATCGTAATTTTGATATTTGATAATTTAGATATTCATTGTTAAAGATTTTTTTAAAAAAAGATTACATATTTAAAAAGGAGAGGGTTGGCTATTTTGATTTCGTGTGCTAAAAATAAAAAGGAGAGGGTTGGCTTGTGCTTGATTTGGAATGCGTATATGTGGATTGTTTGGCGTGTTAGAAATGATTGTATTTTTAACAATGGCGTCATTGTTGTTTTTTGATATTAAAAATAATAATTTTCCGAAAATTGGAACCGAAGAAAATTACTGGCTGAGTCGCGGGACAATACGCTCTCTTTAAGACGTTTCGTGGCACTGCCCAAAATTGTGCAAGCAGACTATCAACCACGCCGCCTCCAGGATAAAACAGCTCAGTTTCAACTGTATACCGATTACTACTGCACTTATAGAAATCGGTCAAGAATTACACCTTCTTGAGTGGTACTACGATACCACTCGAATTGATGCTACAACATCAATCTATGATTCATCGGTGATTCAGTGGTACTACGTATACCACTCAAATTGATGATACGACATCAATCTATGAATCATCGGTACTACGATATCATATGTGGTACTACAATACCACAAGTATTGATGATACTATAGTATCAATCAATATGGTACTACAATATCATTCTCATATGGTGACTAAGACCATTCTTTAATTCAAAGGGACTATGGTATGACCATTCTTAATTTAAAGGAACCAATGATACTTGATCACTCTTAAACCAAATCCATAATAATAAGGTTTCTCTTTAATTCAAAAATTTCTTATTATATACAAAGATTATATTTTCTTTGAACAATATCTACTTCTAAGTCACAATAGAAGTTCTGTTAAAATTATAATTTCTAACAAATCAATAAAACAAAACTAAATGTAGAAATCAAAATTAAAATTCTACATAAAAAGTTTCATATTTAACATTAGATTCACAAATTATAAATTCATAGTAAATCACCGATACTAGGATTTCATCTCTAGCAGCAATCCTATATGAGTTGCTTTATCCAATATTGTTTATGCTTTGTATTTAGAAATTACAGCATAGAATAAATAGAACTAGTGTCATGTTGTTAGCCTTCATTCTCACACTAGTCACTAGCATATCAATTGTTCCAAATAAAATAAAACGTGACATACCTGTATTAGAGGATAATTGGGACGAACATAGATAAACAAGGTCTCTTTGATTCTCTTTAAGAGAATAACATACCAGTTTCAAAACCTTAGGCCTTGTCACCAAACATCATCCTCCTCCTTTTAGGTTATTTCCTCCATTGAATTATTCTTAACTCAATTCTCTAGAAAACTGATCTTGCGGTGCTACATTTTTCTTAATAAAGATTGACACTTATATTGTAACACACATATTGTAACCGAAAGAATAAAATAAATTGTATAATGAAGTCTCACATTAGTGAGATTTAACAACTCATTTATTTATTATTTATTCCATTTACACACTAGTATGTTATACACACTAATATGTTCTAGTATCCAATGTGGAACTCAAATTTTATTTTCAATTCACACACCAATGTGAACTTTGTTCCAACAATCTCCCACTTGAATTTAAAAGAAAATTCCGAAATATCGTAGGACGATTCTAAAAGATTGTGCATAAACAAAGGTGTCTATGACTTGAACCTTTACATAGCAAGTAAGAGCCTGATTTAGCAAGAGTGACACTTGTCTTGAACTCTATCTCAGATTTTTCTCAAACCCGCACACAACCTTTTCTTAAGGTGTATCTTTATAGCCCGTGCTTTAATGGCCCTGCACGTGTATCCCAGTTTCATGAACGCTCTAGGAATTCGCCTCTAAATTCCATAGGAACCGGCCTAAGTTCCACATTCATATAGGTGAGTCTATCTAGAGTACTCCTGAAGCTCGGTACTCCACTCATACAGAGTATAGATCTCATTAAAAGTTTTATTATCTTATCCTTTCGCTTTCAGGATTCATGCTTCTCTTATTTACACTTGCATGATCATCTGTAACTCCTCACAACTTGTTATTACCCATTGAACCTATTTCTTGGGATCTCCAGTCATTTAGGTTGGGTTTCCATCATGAGAAATTCATTTAGGCATTAGTCCCATCTTCTTTGATGTATTAAGGACTTCCTCTATAGCTATTCCTTTCGTCAAAGGATCTGCTAAACTTTCATCAGTGTGTACATGACCCATTCTTACAACACCTTTAGAGACTAACAATCTCATTGTGTTATGCTTTCTTTTTATTTGACGTCACTTACCGTTATAATAACGGTTCTCAATTTATGCAATAGCCGCGGTACTATCGCAATGGATCAACACATCTATCATAAGTTTTTCCACAAAGGAATTTCAAATAGCAAGCAACAAACATGCTTCTTCACTAGCCGACGCTAATGCTATCATATCAACTTCATAGTGGACTTAGCCAACATGGTCTGTTTCTTAAGATACAGTTTCTGTAGCTATATAAAACAAATAGCTACAAGATGTTTTCGGAATCAAATGGTAGTGTATTCCAATCTACATCACTGTATTCATCAAGTACACCAGAAAGTTTGAGTTTCATGGTCCTTTTAAGGTATCCAATGAATCTCTCAATAGCACATCAATGCTCGTTATTCGGTTTACTAACAAACCTTCACAACAGTACCATGACATATTTGTAATGCCACTACATATGCAATGTCGGATCTAGTACAATCAGTATGCCAATAATGCTTTCATATTCTGATTGCCTTACACTTTCAACAGTGTTCTTCCATAGTTTTTACACTATGATCATATAGTATGCAAACAAGTTTGCATTCAGTAAATATATTTCTTTAAAACTTTCTCATCATAGTGAGATTGATTTAAGGAAATTCACATTCAAGAATAAGTAATCTCATCTAAGATTACATTTACTTCTTTGAAGTCTTTCATATCAAAGTTGTTAGACAACAATGATTTTACTTCATTCACAACATGAATGTTTTTCTCTAAACATGAGTAAATCATTTACATAGAGACATTTGATAGTGCAAATGATATTTTCCATTTTATAGAAAATAAATTTGTCACTTCCATACACTTTAAACTCATTTGACATCATCAAATTGTCAAACTATTCGTGCCATTTCTTATGGCTTATTTAAGACTCTGCAAAGTCTTATCTAACTTATCGAATTTAATTTTCTTGCCCATGAGTTACAAAATCTTTAGGCTGTTCCATAAAAAATTTCTTCTTCCAAATCACTATTTTGAAAAACAGTTTTAACATCCATTTGACCTTATGGATATTATTCTTGTGATTGGAGAAAAAATGTTGAAAAGATCTATATATTTTTCTTTCTAAAAACCATTATTATTAACAACCATTCAGTTTTCACTCACGAGGCAAGTCTACTAAATATCAAGTCTTATTAGACTCTCGAGAATCCATATCATCATTTACGGCTACCACCATAAATCTCCATTTCATCTTTTACAGCTACCACCATAAATCAACATCCAAGAAAGACAATTTCTTGGAGTTTTGTTGTATCCTCTTCTAATCTAAAAACCATCTAATCAAGTTCATTCTTTTTAGCAATTCTTGCCATCTTACCTCTTTGAGGTTCTATTACATCTTGTTTGATGTTATCATTACTGCTTCTGATCTTGCAAAGCCCCCACTAGAGCCCCCACTATTTCTCAATTTACAGAGAACTTCAATTTCATAGAGATCAACATATTTTGATTCTATGCTCATATTAGCAGGCAACAACCTATAAGCTTTGTGTATCAACAAATACACATTCATAGCCTCTACTATTGAGTTTAACTCTCTTGGAGTCGAAAATTTGAACCTACGTCAAATTACTCCAAGTTCAAAAATAAGACAAGTTAAATTGTCTTTTTTAAAATTTCATGAGTAGAAATTTTGTTCTAGTGCTTTGGCACTCTATGTAGCACAAAACAATCACTTAATTAAATTTCCCCCACTAATGAGATGCAATACCGAAATTAAACATGACCGTAACAACTACCTTGGTAAAGGGTTCTTTATTTTTATTTTTTATTTTTTATTCTCTTTACCATTCATCTCAAAAGAGCAAGGTGGAGTTGTTTCATGAATAATTTCATTCTCATAAAAAAAATGGGAATCATATTTTGTGCCTTAACAAAA
Organism: Trifolium fragiferum; assembly: GCA_954870985.1. NCBI lineage: Eukaryota > Viridiplantae > Streptophyta > Magnoliopsida > Fabales > Fabaceae > Trifolium > Trifolium fragiferum. The sequence continues at coordinate 10,948,645 of OX940794.1, forward strand.
TGAAGTTACTTGACTTTCTTATTGAAATAATTTTCAATTTCAGCTCATGGAATTGAAACATGTCAAGAACATCACTTTTCCCTTTTCTTTTTCATAATATTTATGAAAGAAAAACCTGAACAGTTATCAACAAAATTGATGAAGTATCTGTGTTTATTTCTAGTGTTATTGTTCGAGACAACAAACACTTTCTTATTTTTCTGATCTTGCTTTACAACTTTTTCTTTAAAAAAGAAGACAAGTTATCAGACATTCAAGTGTATATTCTTTACAATTTTGTTTATCCTTTTAGACTTGTACATCTATTTTATGTACAACTGAAATGTCCTCCTTCAACACAATAGCAACCTTTTTGTTTTAAAATTACAATTTATTTTGTTGCCAATGTCTGAAGTGATTTCTTTCAAACCGAAAAGGTTTGTCAAGGTTAACGACATCAAAATCTGAGTCAGTAATTTCTTCAGTAGTCATGGCAGAAAGAAACGTCTTAAAATTGTTGTTTTTTGATATTAAAAATAATAATTTTCCGAAAATTGGAACCGAAGAAAATTACTGGCTGAGTCACGGGACAATACGCTCTCTTTAAGACGTTTCGTGGCACTGCCCAAAATTGTGCAAGCAGACTATCAACCACGCTGCCTCAAGGATAAAACAGCCCAGTTTCAACTGTATACCGATTACTACTGCACTTATAGAAATCGGTCAAGAATTACACCTTCTTGAGTGGTACTACGATACCACTCGAATTGATGCTACAACATCAATCTATGATTCATCGGTGATTCAGTGGTACTACGTATACCACTAAAATTGATGATACGACATCAATCTATGAATCATCGGTACTACGATATCATATGTGGTACTACAATACCACAAGTATTGATGATACTATAGTATCAATCAATATGGTACTACAATATCATTCTCATATGGTGACTAAGACCATTCTTTAATTCAAAGGGACTATGGTATGACCATTCTTAATTTAAAGGAACCAGTGATACTTGATCACTCTTAAACCAAATTCATAATAATAAGGTTTCTCTTTAATTCAAAAATTTCTTATTAAATATACAAAGATTATATTTTCTTTGAACAATATCTACTTCTAAGTCACAATAGAAGTTCTGTTAAAATTATAATTTCTAACAAATCAATAAAACAAAACTAAATGTAGAAATCAAAATTAAAATTCTACATAAAAAGTTTCATATTTAACATTAGATTCACAAATTATAAATTCATAGTAAATCACCGATACTAGGATTTCATCTCTAGCATCAATCCTATATGAGTTGCTTTATCCAATATTGTTTATGCTTTGTATTTAGAAATTACAGCATAGAATAAATAGAACTAGTGTCATTTGTTAGCCTTCATTCTCACACTAGTCACTAGCATATCAATTGTTCCAAATAAAATAAAACGTGACATACCTGTATTAGAGGATAATTGGGACGAACATAGATAAACAAGGTCTCTTTGATTCTCTTTAAGAGAATAACATACCAGTTTCAAAACCTTAGGCCTTGTCACCAAACATCATCCTCCTCCTTTTAGGTTATTTCCTCCCTTGAATTATTCTTAACTCAATTTTCTAGAAAACTGATCTTACGGTGCTACATTTTTCTTAATAAAGATTGACACTTATATTGTAACACACATATTGTAACCGAAAGAATAAATAAATTGTATAATGAAGTCTCACATTAGTGAGATTTAACAACTCATTTATTTATTATTTATTCCATTTACACACTAGTATGTTATACACACTAATATGTTCTAGTATCCAATGTGGAACTCAAATTTTATTTTCAATTCACACACCAATGTGAACTTTGTTCCAACAGTCATTATCGGCGTGGATTTGTTCGACCAAATTCAAACTCTCTCGTGGAAGTGGTTTATTGATAGAGTGGCTAAAGGGCCGTGTATGCTTTATGAATGGAAATGGAGTCCCTTGGATTGTATGGCGCGGTAACTGTTTCACTGTTTTGGTGTTTTTCTCTGTGTTGCTGCTGCCTTGTGTTGGGCTTGTTTTTATTTTGTTGCGCCTTGCTTTATCCTTGTTGGCTGCTTGCCCAGCTTTGTAATTTTTCCTTTTCCCCTCTTCCTAATCATGTCTTATGATTTGAAGTGTGGCTTATTAAAAGTTTCTCTCTTTGCTGCTCAAAAAAAAAAAAAAAATATTACATATTTAAAAATAGATATTTCTCATAAATGATTTTTGTGAGGAATTAATCAAAATAGCTTATCATTTTAAGCATTTTTGAAATTTTCAAACACCATGCGTGTTATAAAGGCCATTTTGAGTTTTTTGAACTTGCATTGGGATTGAAAGTTAATTTTAACAAAAGTTTGTTAGTTGGATGCGGTTTAGTGAATCCTAGGCCTCTTTCTTATTGGAATCTTGTGGTTGAGTGAATCGCAAGAAAGCTCTCTGATTACAAGTGTTGGAACTTGTCTATAACGTCGTTTTTGTGTTACTTAAATTCTTTCATTGAATATGTATTTTAGTCTTTTGTTTGAGTGGGAGTGAGGAAGAGAGGAAAATTCAGTGGATTAAAATTCAGTGGATTAAGCGGTCGGTGTTAGGTATGTGTAAATTTATATCTCTGGTTGTATATTTTACTAAGTTTACTAAGCGGTCGGAGTATATTGTAATTAATTATGTAAAATTCAATGAGAATCTAGTATTATTCATGTGATTAAAATTTTTTAGTCACACCTCAAAAAACCTAGTTATACCTAAATTTCATTAAAATTTAATCATAATACCAATATTGAACTTTTTATATAAATTTTTAAAACTTGTTTTTATTTTTACTCTATTTCTAATATTTTTGTTTTATGTGTTCTCTCTCTCATAAACTCCATTAATGTGTTATCTCTCACAAACTCTTTCAATGTGTCGTTAATCACAAGAAAGATTAGAGGGCTCATTTTTTTTTATAACTACCTACTATTATAAAAAAAAAAGTCAAATATATGAGTAATATTCAAGATCAAGTACGCTTGCTTGTTTTGTGTCAACAGGAGAAAAAAACGCTTATTAAATTGTCAAATACGCAGGTTGTTATTCAAATGTGTGAATTTCTTATAAAGTTTTACTAACAGTATCAGTGGTTATAGCATCGGCGGAAACGGTTTCTTTTACATCAGATCTTTATACTGCTCTTAAAAAGGCCGCAATTGTGATTTTCAAGGATGACGACAAGCTTAGAAATCAAAATCAGATAAAAACTTTAACACTTCTCCAACAAAAAAAAACACATTCAATTCTAAGTCGCCGGAGTGAGCGAGAGAGAAGAAGTGTGTTGTAATACCCGAGGCTGACGAGGGCGGGGAGTGGTCGCCGGTGGAGTGGTCGCCGGTGCACGAGGCATGACAATGTGCGGCTCCTGGCAGCTTCTAGTCAAAAACCGAATCACATCGGAATGAGAGGGATCCTGAGACTGTGCAGGTATGGGACTGCATGGTTGAAGGAAGGCTTATAAGGATTGATTTGAACTACCTATACCAACAAGATGCATCTTCTTTTCGGGAGCTCATTCCATAAGAACTCCAAAGTTAAGCGTGCTTGACTTGGAGTAGTCTTTGGATGGGTGACCTTCTGGGAAGTTTCCCGGAAAGCGTGCAAGTGAGGACAAAGCTCGCAGAAAAGGCTCGTGTTGGTTTGTGGGGCCAGTCGGTCATCCAGAAAGCAGTCTGGGGTGTTACAAATGGTATCAGAGCAGATCTCTCCCAGTACGATGTGGTTCAGGGACGAACCAAGCGGAAGCTGGTGGGCATGTAATACCCGAGGCTGACGAGGGCGGGGAGTGGTCGCCGGTGGAGTGGTCGCCGGTGCACGAGGCATGACAATGTGCGGCTCCTGGCAGCTTCTAGTCAAAAACCGAATCACATCGGAATGGGAGGGATCCTGAGACTGTGCAGGTATGGGACTGCATGGTTGGAGGAAGGCTTATAAGGATTGATTTGAACTACCTATACCAACAAGATGCATCTTCTTTTCGGGAGCTCATTCCATAAGAACTCCAAAGTTAAGCGTGCTTGACTTGGAGTAGTCTTTGGATGGGTGACCTTCTGGGAAGTTTCCCGGAAAGCGTGCAAGTGAGGACAAAGCTCGCAGAAAAGGCTCGTGTTGGTTTGTGGGGTCAGTCGGTCATCCAGAAAGCAGTCTGGGGTGTTACATGTGTCATCAAATCATTTCTCATAATGGAAATCATAGCTGTCAAATCCAATTTTGCCCATGCACTATAATAGAAATTACAAAAATGCCACTGGTGTAATATTTGTTAAAAAAGTGTGTCATCAAATCATGTCTCATAATGTAAAGCATAGCTGTCATGATATAGATAGCACTACTAGTATGGAAATAGATTTCATGCTGTCTGTGTTGACACTGTTTTTTAATGTTGTTTTACTTCACAGCCGTTCGATTTAAAATATGTGGTTGAGATTGTTTTAAGTGATTTTATAAATATATCTGATTTATAATCAACGATCCATATTCAAAAATGCGTGAAACTTTGTGAAAATGCGTGATCATTTTCATAGTATACTTTTTTAGCATTTCATAAAGAAAACTTATGTATCTAATAATAATATAAATTAAATATATTAATTATTTAATAAATTTTGAAAAATAAAATCTTCTATTTCCATACTAGTTGTTCTTTTGACTTCTGAGATCTATAATTGTGACCAAAAGAAATGTTCTTTTTGTGCTTGATGCTAGTTGTTCATGATAATAACATAAAAAAGAAAAATATTAAATAGTATACTCGGTGCACTAGTTAAACATATAAATAAAAAAATTCTGTATTGAAATTCGTACATCCAATATATTGAAAGTATAAAAAGTTATTTTAATCGATATTAACTTTATATTTTTAACCAAATACACTATTTAGCATGACCCCATAAAAAATTGATGGTTTCCTTCAAGTTTGTGGATTTCAAAATCAATATATAGAAAATGATATGGCAAAAAGATCCCCATTGCCTAGCTTTATTTTTAAGCTTATGAAAATAGTTTATGCAATTTTTATGTATTATTATAAGTTTTCAATGTAATTTATGATAAAATAGTTTATAAAATTTAAATTTTACTAGTTTAAATTTATAAAATAACATAAATCCTAATATATATTGATAAGCTATGCGAAACTGGTAACAAGTTAAAAATCATTTGATGCTGCAAAGGCAGCAAAAGCATCCGCAATCACAACTTAAAACCAACAAATTAATGAAGCATCGTACCTCAATTGCAGTGGACTTTTCAAGAAGGAAGTACTCGCTCTATAAGCTTATCTTTGTTAGGAATCACAGATGCATAGAGAAGGATACTTGGGTTTGAACTTTTGCTAAGGAAATAATACAGTACGGTTCCTCTTACAACCTCTAATTTCTTATCTCAACATTTGTTGATTTATTTATTTATTTATTTGTTAACAATAACATCGATTGAGACGATTTAAGTCCGTCCAAAATTGGTGGTGCTCCACAGTCCACACCATGTGACTTTGTTTGCATTTGCATTCTTTGTTGTTGCTGTCAAGCAACAAGTCAATCATTTGGTTGTGTTTTTGCATGTATTGCGGAAATTAAGTAAGATATATTTTTATATCAAGTTGAAAAATATTAGAGGTAAGCAGTACTATTAGATTATTAGAGCCTTGTTTGGACTTGAACAAATTAATTTTACCATAAATATATGGTTAAATAAATGTAAAAAAATGTGGTTTTATAACTGTTCTCAAATCATTCACTTCGGTGTAATTACTCTTACTCCAAACTACGACTCACAGGCAACAATGGAAACGGGGTTTGTGAGGGAGACGCAACTAAATCTGATATGAATGATGATTGATAATGAAGATTTAATGGTTTAAGGATCCTCGTATAGCAGCTCGGGAGGAGGAGGCAACTTTCATCTAGAACCTTCATTCATGACCATTCGTGTCAGCTCAACGCTTTGACTAACTCTTAAAATTTTCCTCAAGTCTCGGTTGTATGGAATGAGTGTCAACAGCATTTACATGGCTATGAAGCCAATTGCAATAGAATTAATGTCTTTTGACAGCAGCACATTTCGGAGTCTAAGCCTTTAAACCCATATTGTATTAAAAAATTGCCACAATTTTTTATTCAAATCCCCAACAACAACTTTCTTGTGTGTGTGTGAACTATATCTAATCGTTGTGATTAATTCATATTAGCTAAGCTTAGTTACTTGTGTAAGAAGGGACTTAATAGTTAGAATTTGAAATTCTGTTATGAGTTAGTTGCTATGCTAGTGAAAGTGGTTTGAGTTTGTTAGTATCTTGTTTCACAAGCAACACCATATAAATAATCATGTAATTTGTTAGTAACTTGTCATTTGTGTAGTTTGTTAGATTATTGCACATTATTATTCCATACAAGCTGTTATAAAGTCTAAAACTATAAAATTATGATCCATCTGTACTAGAATTACAAGAATCAGTATGACATAATTTCAGGTGCAAATAAAACTAGATTATCTGTAGCACTTAAACATGATTGTGAAAATCCTCAATGATATATTCCGGTTCTTCCACATCATTACTTCAGCCAGAAAATTGAGTACTGATGAATTAAGAGAATCTCCATCATCTTCTGGTGCTGCTTCTTTCAATTACATCCTTATCGCAACAAAATCAAAATTTTGGTCAGTAGAGGAACTATCTTCGCACCAGGTACACTCAAATAATCTATTTGAATTCATTATTGAATATGAAAATAAAAACTTCTGTATGATGGTTTTTTAAACTCCTGTGCTTGATTGTGCCAAAAAGGAAACTATAATTAGTTCTAAACGCAAGCACATTGAAAACTAATTGAATAACCAACAGTACACACATTGAGGTTTTCCATGAAAAATTTCTTAGTTAACCTTCATTTGTTAGTTTTCTATCTCAGTATCTAAACATTAAACTAAATAATTGCTGTCATAAAAAAATTAAGAAAAAATTCTAAATAATGAAGAGAATTTTGTAAGAAAGGAAAAAGAGTCACCTGAAGTTTCCTTAAAGTTGGAGCAGTTTTGGGGCAGTTAGATATGTTTAGTTGTCGAAGTTTAAAGACATATAACTTGCAACCATGGCAGATATCTACAAAATTTGGTAGATCATTGAATGCTATCTTTGTCAAGTTTGGAAGCGGGAATGTCATTTCATTGATAGTATCATCTCCTCTAGGACCATGACTAAAAACCTCTTTAAGTAGAGTAGATTTTGTAATTTCAAGAGTGCTTAACTGTGGAAGCATTGTTACCATTGCAAAAGGGAAAAGGCTTTTCAAGTTGTTACAGTTAAAGACTTTTATTTGTACTACCTTTGGAAAATACAATTCAGCATTAGGATGCTCCACATGTTCTTCATCTGCCTCAACAACTTGTTCCAATTTTTGGCAGTTGTAAACCTCAAAGTACATCAACTCTGGTAGGCTTCTATGTGTTTCCATGGAAAGCAAACATTGCAAATTTTCACAATTACCAACTGTTAAATGCTGAAGAAACTGGAAATTCCAAATCTGTTGAGCAGGACCTACCCATGAGATGGAGTGCAATTCAGGAAAATCAATCAATTCCAGAAGATTCAGATTTGAAGGTGGGTTCTGAAATGGAATATCCAACGATAAATAACCAATTAATAACGAGGTGTTTAGTATTACAAATATAAATAAAGGAAAATAGCATAAATACCAAAAAACTCTAAAGCATTTCAATAAAAGTACTCACTTCAATTGGTCGATATCGCTTTTGATCATGGCCAACCTTCCAACTGAACCATGGTTTAGCCAATTTTGGACACCCGCGTATGGAAATTACTGTCGTAGACTGAGATGGCCACTGTGCTTGACAATTCTCTGGACACATCCCAATGAGATTGCCAAGAGAAAGCAGGTGGAGATCTTCCAAATGAGGAAGCATTACATGGTTCTTGTATTGGTGTAATGAAAGGTGTTTGTAATCACATTCACCAAAGACAAATTTCAGATTAGGTGAATTTGATATAAATACTTGTTTCAGTAGTGTAAGTCCTTTGACATAACAAATCGGGAATATCGACTCGAAACTTTGACAATAAGAAATGTCAACATCCCTTAGATTGTTCATCAAAAAGTGAGAATTCAACGGAGTTGGAATTATTTCCTCACTTGTATTACAATCACCATGTTCATTTCCACTTGCAGCAACTATATGCTTCAATTCATTGGTCAAGTACATCATTGGTCTAATTGCTGCAGACTTTGAGCAACAGATGCTGAGAAGAGTACATCATTGGTCTTGCAATCTGATAAACTGAGGATCTTAAGATTTTGTAACATACATTCGTGTGGAAATATGACGTGTAACTGCATGCAAATTTGTATGTCAAGTAGTTCTAGTTTCTCAAAGTAGCGTAGTACTTGCAGAGGTGGACCTCGATACAATTCTGTCAAGTTATTCATAAATGTAAGGCGTAACTCAACCAACCTCATAATCAAAGCATCTTCCTTGAAATCTAAGATACATTCTATCTCTTGGCAGTCAAAAAGATGGAGAGAAGCCAAGTCATTCATGCCTCCGACAACTCCAACCATATCTGGGACGATATTTTTACATCCTCCAAGGAGGCCTTTCAAAGAAATAGTTTCAGCTATTTGCAGAATATTTTTGTTGGATGTCCTCAACTTTGAGATATTGAAATCATTTACTTGTACAACCCTAGCTCTTTCCCGAGTGATTGGATCACCAAATACAAACCGTTGTAGGTTTGGGAGAATACCAATATCCAGAATGATCTCATGAACATACTCATCTGGGTAGCATTTTGAAGCATATAACTCCTCTAGCTGTGAACATTTCCCTATAGCTTTGTTATAGGTTTTTTCCAAAAAGCGACATTCTGACAAATCTAGCAACTTTAGACTTCTGAGTTTTCCTATTTGGATAGGAAGTTCATTGAAATCACAATGCCGTAAGTCAAGAATCTCAACTCTTGCTAAGCTTCCTATGAAAGAAATATCACCCAACTTCAATCCATTTAAGCGCAATGTTCGAACATTTGTCAACAATTGGATTGATGGAGGAAATGATAATGCTACTAATTTGCTATTAATGATTAGTGAAAATACCTCAAGCCCTTGTATTCCTTCAAATGTTAAATGTGATAAATCCAGGAATTTCCATGATGTCTGAGCACTTATGTTTAGCAATAGCATTTTAAGATTTGGAGCATTTAATTGACAAAAAGATGGATATTTACTATACCACACTCTTAAGTGGTTTGTCCACATTTACCACGATTTTGCTATTCTTTGATCTATGCGCAATCCATATGGTTGAAACGAGAACCACGTGAGGCATTGTCACAATATCATGCATCAACAAACCTGACTCTAAAAGTTTGTTTATATCTGTTTGAATCATGCTCCTCATTGACAGTAATGATAATCTTTCTCCCACACGTAGTCCAATTGCATACCTCATCAAATCTTCTGTTGGGTTGCGATAGTCTTCTGGAAAAAGAGAACATAACAGAAGGAGTTGTTGTGCTTCATGACTTAAAGTAGGCCTCAATCCTCCTTCATCACCAGATGCCTTTGAATCCTTCAACTTATCATATTCCTGCTGCCACTCAATTCCATGCCTTCCTTTTAATAATGACCCCACAGTTTTGATTGTTATGGGAAGTCCTTTACATTCATTGCAGATTTTTCGTGGCACATCATCCGATAACTTAGAGTATTCGTCGTCAATGCTTGCATGCTTCTGGAATAAAGTCCACGATTCATCTTCAGACAAGGGCGCCAAATGAATCTTCTTTTGACACTCCATTGATGTACAAACAAGCTCATTACATGTGGTTACAAGGATCTTCCATGGTCCTTTATTAGATTGGTCTAAGAAAATCCCAATATCCATCACATTGAACTCTCTCCATAAACCGTCTACTATTACAAGAACTCGTTTCTTTTTTTTCAGACACTCCCATATACATTGTGCTTGTTATGAATTAAAAATGCTAGTAACTAAGAATTACTCTAACAAACTATGAAGCTAACAAAACTAGTAAAAACTTAACTTTCTTCATTGATTTCGCCTGCCAATTACATTCACCTATGCCTTTATTTATAGGCTTGGTTAATCTTAATAAACTAACCAATGACTCACCTAAATAGATCCTTCTAGATCCTCCTAGAAAGCATGAATAATCATCTAATTATCTAATACATCTTGAGCCTATTTAACCTACATTAATTCCTTACATTGCTCTTCCCCTTTCACTATCTCGCGACAGTGGCAAATTTAACATTTCTGCAATTTCTCCTTGAATGTCTCTAATGTTTGAAGTTCTAGACACTGTGATTGAAATAACTTGATCAAAGATATTCAATCTGTCGATCTTGTTACCCACTTCTATTACAAGAGTTGTTTTTCCAGACCCACTCTCTCCATACAATCCTATCATATGGACGGAGTCATCATTGAGTGCCTCAAAGAGTTCATCATAAGCCTTTTGTCTTGATCCAAAGTAAATGAAGTCTTCAGATGACTGATACCGAATACCTGGTAGTGGAGCACGATGAGAAAATGGTTGAATATCGTTACTTTTGCCTTTTAAATTTTGCATTGCGACTATCTTCTCCATCATTTGCTTGCACAAAAGATATCGTCCATAAGTTGGAAACCATCCATGAAAGCAATTGTTTTCTCTCTCCATCCTTTCCTCAAGAACCTCCACATCTCCCAGGAGATTTGCCACATCATTCAACCACTTCTTCACTGGTTTTTCAATTACTTCAGTTCTCTCCTCAGCTTGTGCAATCCGAGTCAGTACGTTGTCTCTTTCAGATGTCAGTGCCTCCTTTTCATTTTCAAGATCATCGATTACATTATTAACACAAAGAAAGTATTTTACTTCGAGAATTGCTGGTTCCGCCAAATATTGACCCACATTAGTTGCAATAGTCACAAGAATATTCGCCATCAAGTAAAGCAATCTGATAATAGAAATATGGGCATGAATTAGTTGCTGTTTTTTTTTTAACAATTAGGCTTATAGACGACTAATCTAGACGACCAATCTCACAGTCCACTGGCGGAATCTCATTTGAAGTGGGAGGATTTGAACCTAAGGCCTAGCAAAGTCTGAGATCCCAAACCTACACAACCAAGCCAACCCGTGTTAAAAATCTGTATTAAAAAAATATTTTTATCCTCCCCGTGAGCATAGCTCATTTGTTACTACCACTATTTCACATATTTTGTTCATAAAGATATCTCTCAAAAAACTTATATGAGAAGCTATCAAAATAGCTTATCTTTTTAAGTATTTTTTGGAAATTTTATTTCTAACAAGTTGTGGAAAAAGGATGAAATACTTAAAAATATTTTCGTTTACAATAAACACTGTAAAAAAGGGCCTCTGTCACTTGATTCTTTTTGACAAAGAAGCGCCTGAATATTTGTCACTTATATCATATTTCTAATACTACTGGTTAATAAACTTATTTTGGGATTGGTAAATATTTCCAAAAGGCCAACTTTATGATTTTCACACTTATAAGCAAGCATCATCTATCAATTTTTTTATTTTTTTGGGTAAGTCAGGTATTTTTGGCGCGCAACTGCAATAATACCGCTGCGTACCCATATGCCAGGGATATCAAACTATCAAGAAGTGTTGTTGGATATAAACTATTAAATTTAAGCGATAGATTATAGCCTTGTTTAGGCTTGAATAAATAAATTTTACCATAAAAAAATAGTTAATGCATGTTTAAATTGTGAAAGACTAAAAACATCATACCTTTCTTCAAGTGTCTCAAGAAGCAGGTACTCACTCTGTTAGCTTAGCTTGATTAGGAATCACAGATGCAGAGAAGGATACTTATGTTCACACTTTTTTGCCTTAGACACAATACAACAGTTTCCTTTTACAACTTTTATGCTTTGGTCAATGGTTCTCTTTTCTCTTCCTCTCACTTAATTTCTCATTTCATTTTTTTAAAAGTAATTATTGTTGATTTATTTATTGTTTGTTACATTGTCAAATACATGATGGTGCTCCACTCCATGTCACGTTGCTTTAGCAACAAGTCAACGAGATATATAAATGAATGATTTTTTCAAAATGATTTTAATTAAAATTAAGTTGAATGTGAAGTAATTTATATTTTGATACATTCACATTAAATAATAGTGAATGATACTTGTGCTTGCATGATCAGAGTTCTGTTTACATATTTTTAATACATGTAGTTATAGTTGACTATGTTATTCTTGATTTATTTTTGGGAATGATACTACCTTAGTAAAAGAAAAAAAAAAAAAAAATATATATATATATATATAACATTAAATGGCTATGCAAACCTTTTCAGGTTTACTATGAATTTTCATTTCAGGAAAACGCTTCAGACGATTTTTTACATAAGAATCCAAATTTTGCTTCTATATCAGTTACTTGTTGTGTACAATTTTTATTTTCAAAAAGTGTTTCCCTTTAACATGTATATTAATTAGGGGCTAGTAAAAGGGTATCATAAATAATCTAAAATTTAGTATAATTACTCATTTTATTTTAACATGGAGCTTGCTGAAGTGTTTTTGATCACTGACATAGATCAAATAATCTTTTTATCTAATGGCACATTTAAGTCTTTTTATCTATCTTTCTCTTCAATATGTAATTCAATGCTCTATTGAGAGGATAAGCTATCTTAGAGTATAAGGATTTTTCCACACATGACACAGAAAGTTTTTTCTCTTACACTTTATCATCAAAGACACAATTTGAGTTTATTGTTCTCTGGAGCATCCAATTGACAAAAAGAAAGATTTTCACTATGCCATCATGAGGATATTGCAAAACAGTCTCTTATTTAGTTATCCTCTTCCACAGTGCTGAGTTGTTTATCAACATTTAACAATAATTTGTAATTATCTGATCTATTTGCAATCCATAAGGCTGCATCAGACGAAGCATGTTATGCATCTCCACAGAACTACGTATCAGCAAAATTGACTCCAAAAATCTGTTTATGCATGCTTCGACCAAACATCCTTTTGGTAAACCCTAGTCCTGGTCCCTTTTCTAGATTTCTTACAATGAAGCACCAATGATTGAAGTATTGTTCTGAGTTCTGACATATACACTATAGTACTAGACTACTAGTAGTAATGCATAACCAACCTCAATCCTATTCAACATTATTATTCAATACAAACAAACAAAATTGATGATCCATCTGTACAAGAATTACAAGAACCAGGTTGACACATTTTTATGTGCTAATAAAACATTAGATCAGAAAAATAAACAGAAGGTTGGGAGATCATTCAATGTAATCTCTGACAAGTTTGGAAGCATTCGTAGTTTTGGAAGCATTCCAACCAAGGCGCAAAGTTGAGATGGATGAGTTGATCTAAGGCGCAATATTATGGCTCTGGTCCATGAGGGCGCCCTCAACAATTCTTTTTTTAATTTCTTTTGTTTTTTCTATGTCCCACTCGAAGTTGAGCATGAATGGTTCTTCCACATACTCTGCTTCTTCGGTTTCATGCTTAGCACCAGCTAAATTAACAAAATGTGATGAAAATGTACTTGTTTATTTCATTGATCATCTCTACAGTATATACAACTTGAGATGCTAACATTACTCCTATAATTTCTCAATTACATCATCATTGAAATCCTAAAATAGCTAGAGAATATTTACGGTGAATAACTACATATGCTTGCCACATCAGCAAAAATATTATTCCAAATCCAAGTGGCCGCTGAGGGGTAAATGATGGATTCTTAATTTTACGAAAGGGAATCGCAAATTTTTTTTACCTGAGTAAAATAAAATTTGTCTACTTTGCACGGGGTAAAGACCGTCTTTTTTTATTTTCTTTTGTTTTTTCTATGTCCCACTTGAAGTTGAGCATGAAGAGTTCTTCCACATTCTTTGCTTCTTCAGTTTCATGCTTAGCACCAGCGAAATCAAACATCACTTTTTTAGTTTCTTTTGATTTTCCTTTGTCCCATGCGACTTCCTCGAGTTCTTTCGTATATGCTGCTTCTTTATTTTGATCCTTCTCAACAGCAAAATAAAAAATTTTGGTCAGCAGAGAAAATATCTTTACACCAGGTACAGTCAAATCACCTATTTGAGTTATTTATTGAATGTGCAAATAAAAACTACTTTACTATGTTTCTTTTTTAACTCCCGCACCCGATTCTACTTGAAAGGAACCTATTTTGATTACTGAGCAATTATGAGTCCTAAACAAACACAAGCACATTGATTGAACACTATTTGAATAACCAATAGTCTTACACTCGGAGTATATACTTGGCAACTAACATGTTCATTGCTTTTAAAAGAAATTTATAGTCAAAGGAAATTATCCAAACATTGAACTAAATTATGTTGTTTTCAAAAACTTAAGAAATATGGAACTGCGATCGGGAGGGACTGAAACCACTTGATGCCAGAACTGACCCCCGAACCAGATTAAACTGGTGATGAAAACCAAAAAAAGAAAAACTTAAGATATAATTCAAAATAATAAAGAAATTTTTGTTACTGTTCTCTTAGTTAGCAAGGAAGAAAAGAATTACCTGAATTATTTCTAAGCTTGAAGCAGTTTTGGCACAGTTAGATATGCTGAGTTTTTGAAGTTTAAAGGCATCTAACTTAGAACCATGACATATATCTACAAAATTTGGTAGATTGACCAGTCTTACTTCTGTCAAGTCCGGAAGAACAATTTCCAATTCATTCATAACGCCATGTGCTTGACTGTGTCTAAAAACCTCTTCAAGTTGACTAGCTCTTGATAAGTCAAGAATGCTTAATTGTGGAAGCATTGTAACCAATGAAAGAGGGAAAAGGGTTTTCAAATTGTTGCAGTTTTCAACTGTTATTTGTTTTAGCTTTGGAAAATACAATTCAGCATTAGGAAGCTGCACAAATTCTTCGTTTACTGCAACAATTTGTTCCAATTCTTGACAATTATAAATGCCGAGCCACATCAACTCTGGTAGGCTTCTATGTGTTTCCATAGAGAACAAACATTTCAATTCTTTGCAATCAAACAATGTTAAACTCTGAAGACATTGGAAACTCCAAATCTGAAAGGGAATATCCAAAGGTAAATAACCAAATAACATTGAAGTTGGTAATATTTCAAATATCAATAAAAGGAAAATTGTATAAATACCACAAAATTATAAAATATTTCAATATGAGTACTCACTTCATTCAGACGATGTTGTCTCTGATAATAGCCGGCATTCAAATTGAACCATGGTATAGCCAATTTTGGACATCCAAATATCTCTATTATCCTCAGAGACTGAGATGGCCACTTTGCTTGACAATTCTTTGGACACATCCCAACAAGATTTTCAAGCCAAAGCAGTTCGAGAACTTCCAAATGAGGCATGATGACATGGTTTTGATTTTGATGTGATGAAAGGGATTCATGATCACATTCATCAAACACATATTCCAGCTTAGGAGCCATTGCTATACTCATATTTTGCAATTGTGCTAGCCCTTCGACATAATAAATTGGAAATATTGATTCTAAACTTTTACAACTTAAAATGTCAATATCCCTTAGTTTGCTCATCAAAAAGGAAGAGTTCATTGGAGTTGGAATTATTTCTCCACTTGAAGCAATTATATGCTTTAGTTCATTGCAACCTTTTACTGTTAGTTGTTCTAGTTGCAGCATACTTTGAGCAACGGATTCTGAAAAGAGTACTTCATCAGTCTTGCAATATGATAAGCGGAGGATCTTAAGATTTTGCAATTTACATTCCGATGGAAATATGATGGGTAATTTCCGGCAACGATCTATGTCAAGTACTTCTAGTTTCTCAAAGTAGTGTTGTACTTGCAGAGGTGGACCATAACACAGTTCTGTCAAGCTGTACATAGACTTAAGGCGTAACTCAACCAACCTGGGAATCAAATCATCTTCCTTGAAATCATAGGTTGCATCAAAGATGCATTCTATCTCTTCACAATCTGTAAGATGGAGACTAGACAAACTATTCATGCCTCCCACAACACCAACCATATCTGGGATGATATTCTTACATCCTCCAAGGAGGCCTTTCAAAGAAATAGCTTCAGCTTTTTGCAGAATATTTTTGTATGTCGTCAACTTTGAGATATTAAAATCATTTACATGTAGAACTCTAGTTCTTTCTGGAATGATTGGATCACCAAGTACAAACCTTTGTAGATTTTGGAGAATACAAATATCCATAATGATCTCATTTACATACTTATGTGGGTAGCATTTTGAAGCATATACCTCCTCTAGCTGTGAACATTTCCCTATAGCTCTGTTATAGGTTTTTTCTAAAAAATGACATTCTGACAAATCTAGCAGCTTCAGGCTTTTGAGGTTTGTTATTCCAATAGGAAGCTTGTTGAACTCACAACGTCGCAAGTCAAGGACTTCAAGTCTTGTTAACATTGGTATGAAAGAAATGTCACCAAATTTCAATCCATTTAAGCGTAGATATCGAACATTTGTCAACAGTTGGATTGATGGAGGAAATGATATTGGTACTATTTTGTAATTGATGGTTAGAGAGAATACCTGAAGCCCTTGTATTCCTTCAAATGTTAAAGGTGATAAATCCAAGGAATTCAATGAACTTTGAGCATTTATATTCACCAGTAGCATTTTAAGATTTGGAGCATCCAATTCACAAAAAGAGGGATTTTCATTATACCACCATGAAGATACTGCAAAACAATGTTGTATTCTGTTATCTTCTGCCACAGTGCTAAGTGGTTTGTCAACATTTACCAAGATTTTGCAATCATTAGATCTATTTGCAATCCATAAGGCTGCATCACGAGCCATATTATGCATCTTCACGGATCCACGTATCAGCAAATAAGAATTTAGAATTACATTTAAGTCTTTGTTGACCGAGTTCCTCATATACTGTAACGAGTTTATTTCTATCAGACATAGTCCAACTACATACCTTATCAAATCTTCTTCTAGGATGTGATGTTCTTCTGGAAAAAGCGAACACAATAGAAAGATTTGTTTTGCTCTTGGTGTTGGCAACTGATCATGGCTCAATTTAACGCCAAAAATAGCTTTATCTTCATCAACAGATCCCTTTAAATCCCTCAACATCTCAGACGCCTGCCGCCACGTAATTTCCTTCCTGCCATTGAATAATGACCCCACAATTTTTATTGCTATGGGAAGTCCCAAACATTCATTGCATATTTGTCGTGGAATACCCTTCAAGTCTTCGGAGCGTTGGTCATCAATTTCTGCAAACGTTTGGAATAAATCCCAAGACTCGTCATCAGACAACAGCTCCAAATGAATCTCCTTTTGACATTTCATTAATCTACAAACAAGGTTTTGATGAGTGGTTATGAGGATCTTCCAAGTTTGTTTGGTAACATTGTCTAAGCGAATCCCTACCTTCTTGAAATCAAAGATGCTCCATAGATCGTCCACTATGATAAGAATTCGCTTTGCTATTAAATTTTTCCATAAATGTTTTGCTCTTCCCTCAACACTTTCTTCCGTCAATGTCGTGTTTAACATATCTGCAATTTTTCCTTGAATGGCTCTAATATCTGGAGTTCGAGTCACAGTGATTGATATAACCTTATCAAACATTTTCAATTGGTCGACGTTCTTACCCAACTCATTTACAAGAGCTGTTTTTCCAGATCCACTCTCTCCAGACAATGCTATCATATGGATGGAGCTATCATTGAGTGCCTCAAAGAGTTCATCATAAGCCTTTTGTCTTGATCCAAAACGAATAAAATTTTCAGATGATTCATACTGAATACCTGATAGTGAAACAACACGAGAAAATGTTTCCATTTCTTCAGTTTTCTTCTCAGCTTCTTCGGTATGAGTCTTCATGTTATCTCTTTCTTCTCTCAGCCCCTTTTATGCAGAAAAATAAAATGTTACAGGATTAGGATTTAAACCATGGACCTTGCGCATCAATTTTAAAGTCTGAAAGCATCATATACCTTTCTCGGAGTGGATATCTCTCAAGCAGCAAGAATTCGCTTTATCAGCAAGTATTCTCTCATATACCTTTCACAAATGCAGAAAAGGATACCTGTGTTTGCACTTTTGCCTTAGACACACAATACGGTTCCTTTTTTTGTCAAAGTACTCAATTTAGTTTTACAATGATCAGGTTCCAAGTACTCACTCTGTCAGCAACAAATCAACAAAATATATCAACAATTTGATTGAACTTAAATGATTTAATTGAACAATGATCAGGTTCCACTTGGGTGGATCCAGTGGTGTTGGTTTGGGTCAAGATCTCAGGTTCGATTTCTCTTAGGGTGTGTTTGGTAAGTCTAATAAGCTAGCTTATAGCTTATAAGCTTGTTTGAAAAATATATAATGTGTTTGGTAAGAAGCTTTTCTCACTAGCTTATAGCCTTTTTTGGGATGCTATTTGAAGTAGCGTTTGAGCTTATAGCTTATAGTTTTTTACAATTTTTTCCATTTTTAACCTTTAATTTATTTTTATTTTTTTAAATAAAAAACTACCTACTGAAAAAAAACTACCATCTATAATGTCCTTTTTAGTCATTTTATATTTATCATTAATTTTAAAAGCCAATTTTACCAAACACTTTTATTTCAATCAGTTAGTTTTTCATCTATCAGCTATAAGTTAGTTTTTCAACTATCAGTTATCTTATCAGCTATAAGCTAGCTTAATTTTACCAAACAGAGTCTTAGTGTCAATTTCGGTGGACCAGATTATACAAAGAAAAAAAAACTTTTGATCATCTTGATTAATCGGTCCTTAAGCCAGATCCCGAATTTAAAAAAAATGATTTATTTAAAAAGTTTTGAATCCTTTCCTTGTAACAAAACAATTGAATCCTAATTTAGGTTGAAATTCCAATTATCCAATATTATGCAATTTGATAATTTAGGTTGAATCCTAATTTAGGTTGAAATTTCATGTGTTAAGGTCCAATTTGTTAAGCGATATATGATTAATGCATTTTGAGAATGGAGAGAGCATCATACCTTATCTCAAATTGAGTAGATGCACTGCCAGCCGATGTCAGTTGACAATAACAGATGCAGAGAAAGAGAAGGATACTTCTTGAGCTTTTCACTTTAACAACCTTTCACACAATCACAACAACACGGTTCTGTTTACAACTTTTATTATATTCTCCTCACCTAATCTCTATTCATTATTTTAGTACAAGTAGTGTTTTAATTATGACAAATTGAGTAGATTTATATATTATATTATATTGACAAATTGAGTGGATTTATATATTATATTGTCAAGTAGTCACCTTATGCAAATTACTATGCAACTATTTTAAGCTTTACTTGTACTTGCATTGCATCAATCACACAAACACACTTCTTTTTACACCTTTTAAGATTTGGTCAACGGTGCTCTACCCCTCACTGTTTCACCTTTTACTTGTACTTGGATTGGGTTTTTGGTCAACTATTACTTTTAATATTATTTTTAATACATGCAGCAATAGTGTTTTTATTTTTTTATGAAAAGTAATAGTTGTTTATACTAATACTACATTATTGATTTATATATTGATTATTTTATTGTCAAGTGCATCATTAGGCTCCACTCCATGACACTGCTTTTGTATGCTTTATTGTTTATTTATTTGTTCAGACAAAAACTTAAGCCTAAAAGGCAGGAAATTTTGTTATACAAACTCAAGTGTTAGAATGTGGCTTGGTAAGCTATATATACACAATGAAGTTTCTAGTAACCAACTAACATTCAGTTACAATGAAACTAACAAACTACTAACTGCCTAATCCAGTTAAGCTTGACAGTTAGACAGTTAACTTGGGATGTTACTAAAATTTTTCAAGTAAATTACAATTAAAATATCTTCGAAAAGGAAATACTAAAATTAGTGTTTTACATTTTCTTACACAAATGTAAAAAAATGTGGTTATATAACTGTTCTCAAATCATTCACTTCGGTGTAATTACTCTTACTCTTGCTCCGAGCTACGGCTTCACAGGCAACAATGGAAACGGGGTTTGTGAGGGAGACGCAACTAAATCTGATATGAATGATGATTGATAATGAAGATTTAATGGTTTAAGGATCCTTGTATAGCAGCTCGGGAGGAGGAGGCAACTGTCATCTAGAACCTTCATTCATGACCATTCGTGTCAGCTCAACGCTTTGACTAACTCTTAAAATTTTCCTCAAGTCTCGGTTGTACGGAATGAGTGTCAACAGCATTTACATGGCTATGAAGCCAATTGCAATAGAATTAATGTCTTTTGACAGCAGCACATTTCAGAGTCTATGCCTTTAAACCCATATTGTATTAAAAAATTGCCACAATTTTTTATTCAAATCCCCAACAACAACTTTCTTGTGTGTGTGTGAACTATATCTAATCGTTGTGATTAATTCATATTAGCTAAGCTTAGTTACTTGTGTAAGAAGGGACTTAATAGTTAGAATTTGAAATTCTGTTATGAGTTAGTTGCTATGCTAGTGAAAGTGGTTTGAGTTTGTTAGTATCTTGTTTCACAAGCAACACCATATAAATAATCATGTAATTTGTTAGTAACTTGTCATTTGTGTAGTTTGTTAGATTATTGCACATTATTATTCCATACAAGCTGTTATAAAGTCTAAAACTATAAAATTATGATCCATCTGTACTAGAATTACAAGAATCAGTATGACATAATTTCACGTGCAAATAAAACTAGATTATCTGTAGCACTTAAACATGATTGTGAAAATCCTCAATGATATATTCCGGTTCTTCCACATCATTACTTCAGCCAGAAAATTCAGTACTGATGAATTAAGAGAATCTTCATCATCTTCTGGTGCTGCTTCTTTCAATTACATCCTTATCAACAACAAAATCAAAATTTTGGTCAGTAGAGGAACTATCTTCGCACCAGGTACACTCAAATAATCTATTTGAATTCATTATTGAATATGAAAATAAAAACTTCTGTATGTTGGTTTTTTAAACTCCTGTGCTTGATTGTGCCGAAAAGGAAACTATAATTAGTTCTAAACGCAAGCACATTGAAAACTAATTGAATAACCAACAGTACACACATTCATGGTTTTCCATGAAAATTTTCTTAGTTAACCTTCATTTGTTAGTTTTCTATCTCAGTATCTAAACATTAAACTAAATAATTGTTGTCTTAAAAAAATTAAGAAAGAATTCTAAATACTGAAGAGAATTTTGTTAGTAGTACACTAGTACTAGTAAGAAAGGAAGAAAAGTCACCTGAAGTTTCCTTAAAGTTGGAGCAGTTTTTGGGCAGTTAAATATGTTTAGTTGTCGAAGTTTAAAGACATATAACTTGCAACCACGGCAGATATCTACAAAATTTGGTAGATCATCGAATGCTATCTTCGTCAAGTTTGGAAGCGGGACTGTCATTTCATTGATAATATCATCTCCTCTAGGACCATGACTAAAAACCTCTTTAAGTAGAGTAGATTTTGTAATTTCAAGAGTGCTTAACTGTGGAAGCATTGTTACCATTGCAAAAGGGAAAAGGCTTTTCAAGTTGTTACAGTTAAAGACTTTTATTTGTACTAGCTTTGGAAAATACAATTCAGCATTAGGATGCTCCACATGTTCTTCATCTGCCTCAACAACTTGTTCCAATTTTTGGCAGTTGTAAACCTCAAAGTACATCAACTCTGGTAGGCTTCTATGTGTTTCCATGGAAAGCAAACATTGCAAATTTTCACAATTACCAACTGTTAAATGCTGAAGAAACTGGAAATTCCAAATCTGTTGAGCAGGACCTACCCATGAGATGGAGTGCAATTCAGGAAAATCAATCAATTCCAGAAGATTCAGATTTGAAGGTGGGTTCTGAAATGGAATATCCAACGATAAATAACCAATTAATAACGAGGTGTTTAGTATTACAAATATAAATAAAGGAAAATAGCATAAATACCAAAAAACTCTAAAGCATTTCAATAAAAGTACTCACTTCAATTGGTCGATATCGCTTTTGATCATGGCCAACCTTCCAACTGAACCATGGTTTAGCCAATTTTGGACACCCGCGTATGGAAATTACTGTCGTAGACTGAGATGGCCACTGTGCTTGACAATTCTCTGGACACATCCCAATGAGATTGCCAAGAGAAAGCAGGTGGAGATCTTCCAAATGAGGAAGCATTACATGGTTCTTGTATTGGTGTAATGAAAGGTGTTTGTAATCACATTCACCAAAGACAAATTTCAGATTAGGTGAATTTGATATAAATAATTGTTTCAGTAGTGTAAGTCCTTTGACATAACAAATCGGGAATATCGACTCGAAACTTTGACAATAAGAAATGTCAACATCCCTTAGATTGTTCATCAAAAAGTGAGAATTCAACGGAGTTGGAATTATTTCCTCACTTGTATTACAATCACCATGTTCATTTCCACTTGCAGCAACTATATGCTTCAATTCATTGGTCAAGTACATCATTGGTCTAATTGCTGCAGACTTTGAGCAACAGATGCTGAGAAGAGTACATCATTGGTCTTGCAATCTGATAAACTGAGGATCTTAAGATTTTGTAACATACATTTGTGTGGAAATATGACGTGTAACTGCATGCAAATTTGTATGTCAAGTAGTTCTAGTTTCTCAAAGTAGCGTAGTACTTGCAGAGGTGGACCTCGATACAATTCTGTCAAGTTATTCATAAATGTAAGGCGTAACTCAACCAACCTCATAATCAAAGCATCTTCCTTGAAATCTAAGATACATTCTATCTCTTGGCAGTCAAAAAGATGGAGAGAAGCCAAGTCATTCATGCCTCCGACAACTCCAACCATATCTGGGACGATATTTTTACATCCTCCAAGGAGGCCTTTCAAAGAAATAGTTTCAGCTATTTGCAGAATATTTTTGTTGGATGTCCTCAACTTTGAGATATTGAAATCATTTACTTGTACAACCCTAGCTCTTTCCCGAGTGATTGGATCACCAAATACAAACCGTTGTAGGTTTGGGAGAATACCAATATCCAGAATGATCTCATGAACATACTCATCTGGGTAGCATTTTGAAGCATATAACTCCTCTAGCTGTGAACATTTCCCTATAGCTTTGTTATAGGTTTTTTCCAAAAAGCGACATTCTGACAAATCTAGCAACTTTAGACTTCTGAGTTTTCCTATTTGGATAGGAAGTTCATTGAAATCACAATGCCGTAAGTCAAGAATCTCAACTCTTGCTAAGCTTCCTATGAAAGAAATATCACCCAACTTCAATCCATTTAAGCGCAATGTTCGAACATTTGTCAACAATTGGATTGATGGAGGAAATGATAATGCTACTAATTTGCTATTAATGATTAGTGAAAATACCTCAAGCCCTTGTATTCCTTCAAATGTTAAATGTGATAAATCCAGGAATTTCCATGATGTCTGAGCACTTATGTTTAGCAATAGCATTTTAAGATTTGGAGCATTTAATTGACAAAAAGATGGATATTTACTATACCACACTCTTAAGTGGTTTGTCCACATTTACCACGATTTTGCTATTCTTTGATCTATGCGCAATCCATATGGTTGAAACGAGAACCACGTGAGGCATTGTCACAATATCATGCATCAACAAACCTGACTCTAAAAGTTTGTTTATATCTGTTTGAATCATGCTCCTCATTGACAGTAATGATAATCTTTCTCCCACACGTAGTCCAATTGCATACCTCATCAAATCTTCTGTTGGGTTGCGATAGTCTTCTGGAAAAAGAGAACATAACAGAAGGAGTTGTTGTGCTTCATGACTTAAAGTAGGCCTCAATCCTCCTTCATCACCAGATGCCTTTGAATCCTTCAACTTATCATATTCCTGCTGCCACTCAATTCCATGCCTTCCTTTTAATAATGACCCCACAGTTTTGATTGTTATGGGAAGTCCTTTACATTCATTGCAGATTTTTCGTGGCACATCATCCGATAACTTAGAGTATTCGTCGTCAATGCTTGCATGCTTCTGGAATAAACTCCACGATTCATCTTCAGACAAGGGCGCCAAATGAATCTTCTTTTGACACTCCATTGATGTACAAACAAGCTCATTACATGTGGTTACAAGGATCTTCCATGGTCCTTTATTAGATTGGTCTAAGAAAATCCCAATATCCATCACATTGAACTCTCTCCATAAACCGTCTACTATTACAAGAACTCGTTTCTTTCTTTTCAAACACTCCCATATACATTGTGCTCTTCCCCTTTCACTATCTCGCGACAGTGGCAAATTTAACATTTCTGCAATTTCTCCTTGAATGTCTCTAATGTTTGAAGTTCTAGACACTGTGATTGAAATAACTTGATCAAAGATATTCAATCTGTCGATCTTGTTACCCACTTCTATTACAAGAGTTGTTTTTCCAGACCCACTCTCTCCATACAATCCTATCATATGGACGGAGTCATCATTGAGTGCCTCAAAGAGTTCATCATAAGCCTTTTGTCTTGATCCAAAGTAAATGAAGTCTTCAGATGACTGATACCGAATACCTCGTAGTGGAGCACGATGAGAAAATGGTTGAATATCGTTACTTTTGCCTTTTAATTTTTGCATTGCCACTATCTTCTCTACCATTTGCTTGCACAAAAGATATCGTCCATACGTTGGAAACCATCCATGAAAGCAATTGTTTTCTCTCTCCATCCTCTCCTCAAGAACCTCCACATCTCCCAGGAGATTTGCCACATCATTCAACCACTTCTCCACTGGTTTTTCAATTACTTCAGTTCTCTCCTCAGCTTGTGCAATCCGAGTCAGTACGTTGTCTCTTTCAGATGTCAGTGCCTCCTTTTCATTCTCAAGATCATCGATTACATTATTAACATAAAAAAAGTATTTTACTTCGCGAATTGCCGGTTCCGCCAAATATTGACCCACATTAGTTGCAATAGTCACAAGAATATTCGCCATCAAGTAAAACAATCTGATAATAGAATTATGTGCATGAATTAGTTGCTGGTTTTTTTTTAACAATTTGCCTTATAGACGACTAATTTAGACGATCAATCTCACAGTCCACTAGTGGGTTCTCATTTGAAGCGGGAGGATTTGAACCTAAGGCCTAGCAAAGTCTGAGATCCCAAATCTACACAACCAAGCCAACCCATGCCGGTTTCAATATATGGTTAAAAATATTTTTACCGTCCCCGTGAGCATAGCTCAGTTGGTTGAGACATAGCTCAGTTGTTACTCCCACTATTTCATATTGACGCATTCATATTCAATAACTTAGATATTCATTATTAGTGATTTAATTAATATAATAAAAATCACATATTTTGTTCATGAAGATATCTCTCAAAAAACTCATATGAGAAGCTAATCAAAATAGCTTATCTTTTTAAGTATTTTTGGAAATTTTATTTCTAACAAGTTGTGGAAAAAGGATGAAATACGTAAAATTATTTTCGTTTAAAATAAACACTGTAAAATCGTTTATAAAATAAGCTGTAAAAAAGGGCCCCTGTCAATTGATTCTTTTTGACAAAGAAGCACCTGGATGTTTGTCACTTACATCATATTTCTAATACCACTGGTTAATAAACATATTATGGGATTGGTAAATATTTCCAAAAAAGGCCAACTTTATGATTTTCACACTTATAATCATCAACTATGAAGTTTTTTTTTCTTTTGGGTAAGCCAGGTATCTTCGGCACGCAACTGTAATAACACCACTGCGCACCCAAGCCAGGGATATCAAATTATCAAGAAGTGTTGTTGGATATCAACTATCAAATTTAAGCGGTAGATTATAGCCTTGCTTAGACTTGAATAAATAAACTTTACCATAAATAAATAGTTAATGCATGTTTAAATTGTGAAAGGCTGAAAACATCATACCTTTCTTTAAGTGTCTCAAGAAGCAAGTACTCACTCTGTCAGCTTAGCTTGGTTGGGAGAGAAGGATACTTGTGTTCCCACTTTTTTGTCCTAGACAGAATACAACAGGTTCCTTTTACAACTTCTATGTCATGTTGCTTTAGCAACAAGTCAACGAGATATATAAATGAATGGTTCTTTCAAATTGATTTTAATTAAAATTTAGTTGAACGTGAAGTGATTTATATTTCGATACATTCACATTAAATAATAGTGAATGATACTTGTGCTTGCATGATCACAACACAGTTCTGTTTACATATTTTTAATACATGTAGTAATAGTTGACTATGTTATTCTTGATTTATATATTGTATATTATATTGTCAAGTGCATCATTAGGCTCACTCCATGACACTGCTTTCGTATGCTTTGTTGTTTATTTCTTGTTCAGACACAAAATTAAAGTATATTAACATTTGTTGTAAATAAATAGTAAATATTTTATTATTAGAAGCAATCTTTTATTTCTATTAGTAATATGTATTCGGCCCATGAGGCCATTAGGTTAGAATAGCCTATATAAACACATTAGTGATTGTACATTATTAATAACTTGAAATATAATAATAATATATTCAGTTTTCACATGGCATCAGAGCTCTCGTTCTTGAGGGTCTCGCTTCCGCATAAAAAACCCTAGTCACCTTTATCGCGCCTTTTTCCTTCTGCCTTCATTGCAGTTTCAATAGCAGCAAACAGCTGAAGGTACTGTTCACGCGGCCCTGTTCACTCACGGGGATACTGTTCATCCGAGTACTGTTCATCTGAGCCTTTCTCTCCTTATATTAAGACAGTTGCATGACATCGGACAATATGTAAAAAGAGAAATTGATCCACTCAACCAAGATGAAATAAAGAGGTTGAAATTCTTTCTTAGTGAATTGGGGAAATCAACAACCGTTACTTTTTCTCTGGCATATTCAGGTACGTTTTCGTTTCCACTTTCTCTTGGTAAGTCGATTTTCTTTTGGACTTAATGCTTCAGATAAACCCTATAACCAATATTGGATACTGGATTCTGGAGCCACTGACCATATGACACCTCTACCCGCACACTTTTCCACTTATTCACCTTGTCCCAGTAACAAAAAAATATCCACCGCAGATGGTACCCTTTTAACTGTAGCAGGTCAAGGAGATGTCAGAATAAGTCCATCTATAATCCTACGAAATGTCCTTCATATTCCCAAACTGACTACTAGCCTAATTTCCATACAAAAACTCACAAAAAACCTATCATGTAATGCTATTTTTTATGACAATGCTTGTGTTTTCCAAGATAAGCATTCGGGGAGGACAATTGGAAATGCAAGAGAATGGAATGGTCTTTATTACTTGGAGAACCAAAATCTCCCCTCAAATCCACAACAACAACTCATTTTTTTCAGAATCAATTAAGACCAACAGGGAGAAGGTCTTTCTATACCACCGTCGCCTAGGTCATCCTTCATTTAGAGTCATGAAACAAATATTTCCTTCCTTTTTTAAAAATTTAGATGTTGAGAGTCTTTGTTGTGAGGTGTGTGAACTTGCTAAACACAAGTGTGCTTTTTTTCCAGTCAGTAACAAAGTGAGTACTTCTCCGTTTTATTTAATTCATATTGATGTGTGGGGTCCTTCTAATGTTCCAAATATATCGGGTGCTCGATGGTTTGTAACCTTCATTGATGATTGTACTCGGGTTACATGGGTCTACTTACTAAGACCAAAGTCTGAAGTTACCTCTGTGTTTCTACATTTTTTCTCAATGGTAAAAAACCAGTTTGGAGTGAGTATTAAGAGGGTCAGATCTGATAATGCCAAAGATTACTTCAATCACGGCCTTAATTCCTTTTGTCAAAAAGAGGGTATTATTCATGAGTCCTCCTGTGTTAAAACACCTCAACAAAATGGGGTTGCTGAGAGAAAGAATCGGCATTTGTTAGATCAAACACGTGCTATATTATTCCAAAATAAGGTTCCCAAGAAATATTGGGGAGAGGCGGTTTTAACCGCATCATATCTCATAAATCGTTTACCTTCTAGTGTCCTTGACTCTAAAACTCCTATGGAGGTTCTATCCTCATTTTATCCTGATGTGTCTACCTCTTGTAATCTTATTCCTCGAATATTTGGGTGTAAGTCGTTCGTCCATATCCATAGTGATGGTAGAGGGAAACTTGATCCTAGAGCATTAAAGTGTGTCTTTATAGGGTATTCTTCCACCCAAAAGGGTTACAAATGTTATCATCCACCGTCTAATAAATTCTTTGTCTCTCGAGATGTCACCTTTCATGAACAAGAAAGTTACTTTGTTCAAACTCATCTTCAGGGGGAGAGCACACGTGAGGAAGACGAGTCTCTTATACTTCCCGACCTTAATCTCGGATCAGAAGTTGAGGCTGAAACTAAAAATGACAATGTTGAGACTGAAATCGGTCCTGAAAATGTTGAAACTAAAGTTGACAATGTTGTGACTGAAATTGATTCTGAAAAAGATGGAAATGTTGGTGTTGATGTAAGATATGGAAAGAATTTAGTATACACAAGGAAAAAGAATACCACTCCTGAATCTATTGATATCCATGAGTCCGATCCAACATTACATGAGTTACCAGAATCTAGCTCAACCTTACAAAGGGAACCAGAATCCAACCCGATAACACATAAAAAACCAAAATCCAGAGAAGTGACACCAATACACTCTAAAGACTCACATCTCCCAATTGCCCATAGGAAAGATACTAGAACCTGCACCAACAAGCCACTTTACCCTCTATCCAATTACTTATGCTTTGAACAGTTATCACCTACTCATAAAGTCTTCCTCACAAGTCTAAACACTACCACAATACCCACCTCCTTATCTGAGGCATTGTCTGACAGGAAATGGAAACAAGCCATGGATTTGGAAATGGAGGCACTTGATAAGAACAATACTTGGGAATTGGTTTCTCTACCAAATGGAAAGAAATCTGTAGGGTGCAAATGGGTATATACAATAAAATACAAGGCTGATGGATCTATTGAGAGGTACAAGGCAAGATTGGTAGCCAAAGGGTTCACTCAGACTTATGGAATAGATTACTCAGAGACATTTGCTCCAGTTGCAAAAATGAATACTGTCAGAGTGATATTATCTTTAGCAGCTAATCGCAATTGGAACTTGCAGCAATTTGATGTAAAAAATGCCTTCCTTCATGGAGAACTTGAAGAAGAGATCTACATGGATATGCCTTCTGGATATCGTGAAGATATTGCTGCTAACACCGTGTGCAAGTTAAAAAAGGCTTTATATGGGCTGAAGCAATCACCACGAGCTTGGTTTGGAAGATTCACTAAAGTTATGGTTGGTTTGGGCTTTAAACAAAGTCAAGGAGACCATACTTTATTTGTTAAACACTCTGAGTCAGGGGGAGTCACAGTATTATTGGTGTATGTGGACGACATTATAGTAACAGGTGATGATGAAGAAGAGCAACAAATGTTAGCTCAACACTTAGCCAAGGAATTTGAGATTAAGACCTTGGGAAAATTGAAGTATTTTTTGGGAATAGAAGTGGCTCATTCTAGGAAAGGGATTTTCATATCCCAACAGAAATACATTACTGATCTTCTCAAAGAGACTGTCAAGACAGCATGCAAGCCTGCATGTACACCAATTGATCCAAATATTATTCTGAGTTCTGACATATTCCACATTATTATGCAATACAAACAAACAAAATTGATGATCCATCTGTACCAGAATTACAAGAACCAGTTTGACACATTTTTAGGTGCTGATTAAACATTAGATCAGAAAAATGAACAGAAGGTTGGGAGAATAGAGAGGTCTTCAATCAAACAGAAAACAGGCTTTGAGTGAACATCATCCTCTAGTACCTTCATGAAGAGAAACTTCATCCTCTTATTTCAGCTTCTTCTTTCAGTATCAACCTTGTCAACAACAGATTCAAAATTTCAGTCAGTAGAGGAATTATCTTTACACCAGGTACACTCAAATAATCAAGAGTCTTAGACTCAGGGCATATAATTGGTTATTGTTTTTCGATGATAATATTGGTATATCGCCCCCGATATTTCTGAAATTTTAGCAGTGACATTCATATTTTGTAGCTATATTATATGGCCTATATTTTGTAGCTATATATCCCAACATTGGACAATAGAAAAAATTCAATATAATCACGAGAATTTGTGTTGGTACTTCTTGATAATAAGGAAGAAGAGTCACCTGAATTTGTGTCTCAAGCTTTGAGATGTTTTGGAGCATTCATTTATGCAGAGTTTTAGAGGTTCTAAGGCGCAATATTATCTCCGGGACCATGTCTAGAGAGACTTTTCAACAAAGTTGAGATGGAAAAGTTTGTCTAAGGAGAAATATTAAGGTTCTGGTCTGAAATTGCACTCTCAACAATTCTTTTTTTAATTTCTTTAGCTTTTCCTTTGTCTGACGCGGACATAGGCATGGATGTTTCTTCCATATGCCATGCTTGTTCAGTTACATCCTTATCAATAGCAAAATCAGTTCCTATTGTTTTTCCTTTGCACTCTCAACAAAATAAAAACTTTGGTCAGCAGGTAAACTATCTTCACACCAGGTAGGTACAGTCAAATCATCTATTTGAGTTATTTAATGAATGTGCAAATAAAATCTACTTTAATTATGTTGCATTTTTAACTCCCACAACTGATTCTAATCAAAAGGACATTAATTGAACACTATTTGAATAACCAATAGTCTTACACTCGGGGTATATACTAACATGTTCATGGTTTATAATGAAAATGTTCTTAGCTTACCAAATTAGTGACCTTTTCTTAGTTTTCTAGCTTTAATAATTTCCAAAGGCTTTGGAAAAAAATGTCAACGGAAATTATCCAAACATTGAACTAAATAATGTTGTTTCAAAAATTAAAATAATGAAGAAATTTTTTTGGTATTCCTAGTTAGCAAGGAAGGAAAGTCACCTGAATTTTTCTTAAGCTTGAAGAAGTTTTGGGGCAGTTAGATATGCGGAGTGTTTGAAGTTTAACGGCATGTAACTTAGAAGAACCATGGCAAATATCTACAAAATTTGGTAGATCGGCCAGTCTTATCACTGTCAAGTCCGGTAGAATAATTTCCATTTCATTCATAATGCCGTCTCCTTGACTATGTCTAAAAACCTCTTGAAGTTGACTAGCTTTTAATAAGCAAAGAGTGCTTAATTGTGGAAGCATTGTAACCATAGAAAGAGGGAAAAGGCTTTTCAACTTGTTGCAGTTAAAGACTATTATTTCTCTTAGCTTTGGAAAATACAATTCAGCATTAGGAATCTCCACAAGTTCTTCATTTGCTGCAACAATTTGTTCCAATTCTTCACAATTGTTAACGTGAAGTTCCGTCAACTCTGGTAGGCTTCTATGTGTTTCCATAGAGAACAGATATTTCAATTCTTCACAATTATCCAATTTCAAACTCTGAAGACATTGGAGATTCCAAACCTGAAAGGGAATATCCAAAGGTAAATAACCAAATAATATTGAAGTCAATAATCAATAGTATTACAAATATCAACAAAAGGAAAATAATATAAATACCACAAAACTATGAAACATTTAAATATGAGTACTCACTTCATTCAGATGATGTTGACTCTGATCATAGCCAACATTCAAATTGAACCATGGTATAGCCAATTTTGGGCATCGATATATGTCTACTATCCTCATAGACTGAGATGGCCACTTTGCTTGACAACTCTCTGGACACATCCCAACGAGATTCATAAGCCTACATAGTTTGAGAACTTCCAAATGAGGCAGCATGACATGGTTTTGGTGTGATGAAAGGCATTCATGATCACATTCACCAAACACATATTTCAGCTTATCAGACATTTCTATCCTCACATTTTGTAATTGTGCAAGTCCTTCGATATAACAAATAGGAAATATCGATTCTAAACTTTTACATTCACAAATGTCAATATCCCTTAGTTTGCTCATTAAAAAGTGAGAGTTCATTGGAGCTGGATTTATTTCTTCACTTGTATTACAACCACAATGATCGATTCCACTTGAAGAAATTATATGCTTCAGTTCATTGCATTCTTTTATTGTTAGTTGTTCTAGTTGCTGCATACTTTCAGCAACAGATTCTGAAAAGAGTACTTCAACAGTCATGCATTTTGATAAGGTGAGGATCTTAAGATTTTGCAATTTACATTCCGAGGGAAATATGCTGTGTAAATTCGGGCAAAGATATATATAAAGTAGTTCTAGTTTCTCAAAGTAGTGTAATACTTGCAGAGGTGGACCATGACACAGTTCTGTTAAGTTAAACAAAAAGTCAAGGCGTAACTCGACCAACTTGGGAATCAAATCATCTTCTTTGAAATCACAGGTTGCATTGAAGATGCATTGTATCTCTTTACACTCTGTAAGATGGAGAGTAGACAAATTATTCATGCCTCCCACAACTCCAACCATATCTGGGATGATATTTTTACATTCTCCATGGAGGTCTTTCAAAGAAATAGTTTCAGCTATTTGCAGTATATTTTTGTTGGATGTCCTCAACTTAGAGATATTAAAATCATTTACATGTAGAACTCTAGTTCTTTCTGGAATGATTGGATCACCAAGTACAAACCTTTGTAGATTTTGGAGAATACAAATATCCATAATGATATCATCGACATACCTATGTGGGTAGCAATTTGAAGCATATAACTCCTCTAGCTGTGAACATTTCCCTATTGCTCCATTATACCTGTATTGAAAAATGTGACAATCTGACAAATCTAGCAGCTTCAGGCTTTCGAGGTTTCTTATTTCAAAAGGAGGTTCTTTGAAGTAACAACGTCGCAAGTCAAGAACCTCTAGTGTTGTTAAGCTTACTATGAAAGAAAAAATGTCACCAAGCTTCAATCCATTTAAGCGAAGTGTTCAAACATTTGTCAACAGTTTGATTGATTGAGGAAATGATATTGGTACTATTTTGTAATTGATGGTTAGAGAGAATACCTGAAGCCCTTGTATTCCTTCAAATATTAAAGGTGATAAATACAAGGAATTCAATGATTCATGAGCACTTATATTTACCAATAGCACTTTAAGATTTGGAGCATGCAATTGACAAAAAGAGGGATTTTCATTAAACCACCATGAAGATACAGCAAAACAATCTCTTATTCTGTTATCATTCGCCACAATGCTAAGTGGTTTGTCAAAATTTACCAAGATTTTGTTGTTATCTGATCTATTTGCGATCCATAAGGTAGTGTCCCGAACCATGTCATGCATCTTCAGGGATCCACGCATCAGCAAACCTGACTTTAAAAGATTGTTTATGTCTGTTTCAATCAAGCTCCTCCTTGATTGTAACAATAATCTTTCTCCCACACCTAGTCCAAGTGCAAACCTCGTCAAATCTTCTGCTGGGATGTGATAGCCTTCTGGGTGAAGAGGACACAATAGAAGGAGTTGTTGTGTTTCAAGCCATGGCAAATAATCATAGCTTAATATATGACAATTCATAACATGTCTCTCTATTCCTTCATAATCATCAAATGCCTCTGAATCTCTCAGATTAGCTAATGCCAACTCCCACTTAGGTTTTTGCTTACCTTTTAATGATGAAGCCACAGCTTTGATTGCTACTGGTAGTCCCTTGCATTCATCGCAAACTTCTCGTGGCACAGCATCCATTGAATTAGAGAAATCGTCGCCAATGTTTGCAAGCTCTTGGAACCAATTCCAAGATTCATCTTCAGATAAGATTTCCAAATGAATCTTCTTCTGACAATTCATCAAAGTGCATACATCTTGATCATGAGTGGTTACAATGATCTTCCATGCGCCCTTATTAGAACTGTTTAAGGAAATCCCGATATCCTTCAAATTGAACTTTCTCCACAGACTGTCTACTATTACAAGAATACGTTTCTTTTCTTTCAAACTCATCGATAAACGTTGTGCTCTTCCCCTTTCAGTTTCTTCCTCCAGTTTCAAATTTAACATATCTGCAATTTCTCCTTGAATATCTCTAATTTTTGGAGTTCGAGACACGGTGATTGATATAACCTTATCAAACATTTTCCGATCCTCAGCCTGCTTGCCAACTTCGGTTACAAGAGTTGTTTTTCCACATCCACCCTCTCCATACAATCCTATCATATGGATGGAGTCATCATTGAGTGCCTCAAAGAGTTCGTCATAAGCCTTTTGTCTTGATCCAAAATAAATGAAGTCTTCAGATGCAGCCAGATACTGAATACCTGGTAGCGAATCGAGATGAGAAAATGGTTGAATATCGTTGCTTTTGCCTTTGAATTTCCCCATTGCCTCTATCTTCACTACCATTTGCTTGCACAACAGATATCGTCCGCACGTTGGAAACCATCCTTGAAAGCAATTGTTGTCTGTCTCCGTCCTTTGTACGAGAACCTCCACCTCTCTCAACAAATTTTCCACATCATCCAACCACTTCTCGACAGGTTTTTCAATTACTTCAGTTCTCTCTTTGGCTTGTGCAATGCGAGTCAGCAAGTTGTCTCTTTCATCTGTCAGCGCCTCCTTTTCATTCTCAAGAAGATTGATTACATTATTAACACAAAGAAAGTATTGTACTTCGCGAATTGCTGGTCCCGCCAAATATTTACCCACATTTGTTGCAACAGTCACAACAATATTTGCCATCAAATAAAGTCAACCTGATAATAGAATCAACTACACATATCAATCAAAGATCCATCAACATGGTATGTATGATTTGATCACTTAATTTCTTGAGGACGAAGAAATCTTAGTTTTTGTCAAGTACGAGTCATGAGATCAATGTGAAATAAATATTAACTTTGACTAGAATAAAAATTCAGGAAATGGTGTCAAATTTTAGTCTCATACTCAAAAGGCTAATAATTTAGAACAATATACTTATAGAAGTTTATAAAAATTGAGTTTCTCGTTTGAGACATTGAGAGTGGATTCTCTCTTGGCTCCTTTATAGCCGATCAATTATAGAATTTAAGCCTCCTTCGGACTTCAGAAAATTAACTTTAATACATATTAAAAATCGAAAAGCATCGTACCTTATCTCAAGAAATAGATGCACTGTCAGATGATCTCAGTTGGTAATAACAGATGCAGAAACTTTGACACAATCACTCACATAACCCAGTTCAGTTTACAACTTTTATGATTTGGTCAATGACTTTGTTTGATCTTCCCCTCACCTAATCTCTCTTTTAATTATTTTTAATACATGTAGTAATAGTTGTTTATACTACATTATATATTGATTATTTTATTGTCAAGTGCATCATTAGGCTCCACTCCATGACAATGCTTTCGTATGCTTTGTTTGTTAATTTCAGAGGGTTAACATTGATCATTAAATATGTCTTGAATTAATTAATTAATTTACTTTTTAAATATATTTTTTGTTGGTCCATCTATATTTTTTTTTTGACAAAATTGGTCGATCTATATAAAATATAAGAAAACAATATTGTCTTGAAATATTGTCATTTAATTTGGAATCTTTGTGACTGATTTTTTGGGACCAACTTTTCACTATCCTTGTTTCTCTATTTATGAATGATGTTTCTATGACTGTTTTTTAAACCTCATTTAGTGCTTAATGTTTCTATTTAAGTTGACTTTAATTTGAGCAAAGATATAGATTGATAAATTTAGAAGAAGAAAATGAAGAAGGTGAGGGTGATCATGACTCATATCATATCACTCAAAGGAGTTAAAGTTTCCAATTAGCACCGAAGATGAAGATATAGCAAAAAAATACGAGTAATAATCTTTTCCTTCTTTTCATCATTTACTATGTAATATAATACACTATAAAATATAATTTACTATATAATGTAATTTCCTTCTTTTCATCATTTACTATATAAAAAACAATTATTTATTTATTTTTAATGGTTTTCATACACATCGACTAATATATCTTTTCAAATCTATTTTTTCTACATTTAAAAAATTATTTTTCACAATATTTTTTCAAAAAAATGTATCATGTATTTCAAATTTGCTTAGATTTAGAAAAAATTATTCGTTTTTAGAAAGGAATTGCCTAAGGAAGCTAACTTATCAACTACTCTCATTGGTTCTAAATATAAGCAAAATTTCACTTTATAGATTCATTGTAAAAATATTGTATCTAGACAATAATAT
Organism: Trifolium fragiferum; assembly: GCA_954870985.1. Taxonomy (NCBI): domain Eukaryota; kingdom Viridiplantae; phylum Streptophyta; class Magnoliopsida; order Fabales; family Fabaceae; genus Trifolium; species Trifolium fragiferum. Next base: position 10,984,800 of record OX940794.1, read on the forward strand.
AGACTAGACTAGATACATTATTTTTATAATAAATCTAGAAAGTGAAATTTTGCTTAAATCGGGGGAAATATAAAATTACGTACTCTCTAAATATTTGAGTAATGATGTTCATCCATATGTTTCTTCGATGCCAAAGGACCATCTTATAGAAGACTTGTAGGCCAAAATGACCATAGAATCTATTTCAATCTATAAATTCAACCATTCTTTGGCATGTAGTACTATTTCAATAACATGCACCACTCCAATCAACTCAACATGGAAGGCAAAAGACACACCAAAATTAACAGTAAAACAACCCTTGACAATAACATTGACGATGATGATGATGATGATGATGTAAGCTTTGTAGCATTACCAAAAATGACTTTGTTGATCTCAAGTTGGATCTTGCATTATTAAACCTGCATTGATTCCTATATTAAACTCAATAGAGTTGATTAAACCTATTGATGATTGTTGCAGTGATGTGATGATTAGCTTACATTGAAGATCCCAACCTCTATTACAGATAACCAAAGGTTGGGAGTATTGTTGATGCTGAAATTTGTATAATTGGTTAAGCAACTAGTAAACCAGTTCAACAAACTGATAACAAAAGTACATTGAAAAAAACAAGTGATTGGCTCTCACAATTATTTGAGCATAGATTGCAAAATGGTCTTCACTCTAAGTTTTATAAATTAAAATAACTATCATAAGCTGGGACACATTATTATTAGTACGTAAAATTTTTAAAATACTTGTACAGTTTGAATTAGTTTATTTTTGAGCTTATGCAAACAACTTATGCAATTTTTAGGCATTATTATAAATTTTTCAACGTATTTTATGACAAAATAGCTAATAAAAATACAATTTTTACTAATTTGAAGTTATAAAAATACAATTTTTACATTGCATAAGCTGTTTGTATAAGCTCAAAAATAAGTTAATTCAAACGGACCCTATATGCAAGTCAAATTATCATTGATTAATTATTTTTTAAAAAATAACTATTATATACGAGACAACTTTCATGCGTTAAAATTTCATGATAACACTCGCATAACAAATTGTCATAGATGAGAATGAACATTTAGAATTTATTTGAGAAAACATATAATTCAAGACATCATCTCCCATTATATTTAATTTGCCAAATATTTTTTCGTCAAGTAGAATAATAGTTACAAATTTCATTCTTAAGATGTACTATAAATGAGATGATTAGAGTTAACCCCAGCTCCCTATATATGATGCAATGTTCTCACGAAACGATTGTATTTGCAATTTTAATACATGGACAGATTATAATGAAAACTCTCAAATATTAATGCTTGTATTTGACCAAAATGACATTTGTCCCAAATACTACCTCCGGTTCTAAATATAAAATAAAAACAGCTTTTTAGATATATTGAGAATCTAATATATCTAATCTATATTATTGACTAGATATATTGAATTCTCAAATATAATCTTTTTATTTACTATCGAAGAGAGTGGTTATTTTTGACATGATTGATCCAAATATAATATACAATAATATAAATTCCATATTTGTTTTGACATTATCTTAATTCCATTTTTATAATTATTTTTTCTTGACTAAAACAGTAATAATCTTATAAATTTAATTTTTAACTAATATATTAAATTACTATTAACATTAATTACCCATACTATACTAGTACTATAAAATAAGATAGCACCTAAATTGTCGATTTCACTCAAAACAAAAAAAAAAAAAAAAAAAAAAACCAAACAAAAAAGGTGTCATTTTCATTTGCCACATGGCTAAGTTACCCCAATCTGTTTCCATGAACTCTGCATTCGGTGCTGCTGAACAACATCCTCCTCCTTCTCTCGCTGCTGCCACCTCTCAATCATCTTCCGCTTCCAACAACGATCGTAAGATGGCTTCTTCTGAACAACTCGTTCTCGAACTCAGTAACCCTGACCTTCGTGAAAACGCTCTTCTAGAACTCTCTAAGGTTTTCCCTCTCATTTTCCTTCCAAATTGATGCCAATTTCCATTCATTGTTTGTTATTAGGGTTTTTTAATTTTAAAGATTGAATTTTTGGTTTGGTCTTTGAGCCGGATACTCAGTCTTGAGAAATGGTGATATTGTTATAGTGTTTATTTGTGTGGTTAATGTTAATGGTTATGTGTTTGAAATTTTGTTCTGGTTTTCAATTTTTGGTGGATTATGTTTTAAGTTTTTGAATTATACTTTTTTTTTTTTTTTGTTGTTTTGCTCTTTTAGTTTAGTTGATGATTTTGTTTTTTCTATGAATTTATAATGAGATTAATTTTGTGTGAGTTAGAATTGGTTTGACATGTGGATCATTAATTGATTACTTTTGTTGAATCTAGGGTTGCATGAGATATGTATATTTGTGATTTAGTTAAAGCTAATTTAGGGTATGGTTAAACGTAATTTATTCTGATTCACTTTTTGAGACTTAAGCTAGATTTTTTGTGGTTTTGTTAAACCTAATTTATTCTGAACTTTGATATGGCAACATTGAGATCCCAATAGCAGATATACTAGAGAATCTCTAGTAGAGATTTCCAGTCTCGTGTGTGTTAAAAAGTTTAGATTTTCAAAGGGTTTGTGTGTTAAAAACTGCATATTTAAACAGGGTGTGTGTGTTTAAAATACAAATATCCTGTCTCGGGGACGAGGGAGCTGTGTAAAAAATACTACAGATGTTCAGCCTGTGCGTGTGGGACGCGTTAAAATGTGTGTGTTTGTACCCCTTTTTCATGCATACTGTTGTGATCTTTAATGTGATCTGGATTGCCAAAGTCGGTATCCCTACTTCTTAAAGAAAAATTGATGGAAATGGTAAAAAATAACCATTGCCGCGAAATACGGCAGTAAAATTGACATAGTACATCACATTAAATTGGTGTGTTTTAAAGGATGTAATAAAGCAAGCGAGTATAGTAAGAAACTGAAACAGAAAAGTAGGGGGAGGTACGATCAATTTTGCATGTGTTTTCCAGTTTGAGTTAGAATCTGTTTCAATGGCTTTGGTTTGTGTATTATTTCTTCCTTTTATTGAATTTAGGGTGGGAGATGTAATCGTTGTTTGTTAATGGATTGATTTGATGCTGATTTGGTAATTAAATTTTAGTGTGTGCTGAAATTTATAGATACACTTATTGCATTATATCATATGATGATTTGACATGTTTTTGGTCTGTTTGGTATTGCTATTTCATTCATATGGATATTTTATGTTTTGTTTTATGTATTGTAGAAGAGAGAGCAATTCCAAGATCTTGCTCCATTGCTATGGAATTCATTTGGCACTATTGCAGCACTTTTGCAGGTATACTATGTTACTTGTACTATACTATATATTCCTTATCTGTAGTTTTTAGTTTATTATTTTGCCATAACTATAACCTTTTGTATGAATCTATAGTCAATCTAAGCCCCTAATCGCTACGTGAAACCCTGCCCTGTTGCTTTGCGTTTTGAGTAGCGGTGAAATATCATGGCTACTATAGTGAAGCTCCTGTAAAATTCCAAATATGCCCTCAACTTATAGATGCTCTGGTGTTCCCTTTGGTTTTTTGAAACATTTTAGTCATTTCACCCTAAAACCTATTTGCTTTTTGTTGGGTTTGAATATAGGTAATAATGAACTTTGTGTATTAGTTTTGAATGTGTCTTAATTTTGTGTATTCTTCTATTTTTGAGCTTTTATGTGTCTGATACTATTGTATAGATTTCTTGTATTGATTCCCTAAACTTAAACGTAGTAGAGATACATTTGCTCACCATACCGTCATAGAGTTTTGGAGGTCGGCTACTATGCTCTGCTATCTGTCATGGCTACATAAATATTTACTTCCTTAGTTGTTTTGATTTTTTATAATCTACATAGTTTTTAATATCTTTGGGCATACACATTTCTCTCTTCTGCCCCTACTTTGTTTCGGTCTGTTACATCTTTTGCTGACCTGTTGTTATATTTGGTTCCAACCATTTTTCCTGGACTAGACCAACTTCTTATTTTCATATTTTATAACTAGGTGGTGTTGTGGTTTAACTTCAATCTTTTTAAAACTTTAAATCTAAAAATTGGCTATCCTTAAAATTAGTTAACTTAAAAATTGGCCTCCACATACTCTGTAAACTGTACTCAGTTTCTCTGCATTTATTTTTTTATTATATTTTAAATTGTTACCGCAGACTGCTCTGTATGGAATTCACTTGGCACTATTGCAGTACTATTTGTAATTTTTATTTTCTTTGCATTAATATCCTTGAACAAACCTATATCTCATTTCATTCTTGAAGCATTGGATTTTCTTAGTTTGTTTTCCAATAGTAAGGTTCCTCAGTTGTTTTCCACTTACTAGGATTTGATGTGTTATTTTCTTTCAGGAAATAGTGTCAATATACCCTGTATTGTCACCTCCCAATCTCAATCCTGGACAATCAAATCGAGTGTGCAATGCGCTTGCTCTTCTTCAGGTTAGATTAGTTTCTCTACCTCATCCCTTGTATTTATTTGTGATTTACTTGATTATATGATTACTCATATTTTAAGTCACCAAAGTATGAAATTTAGACTTCTATATCTTGCTTTTAGTAAATTTATCATGTCAAGGAGGCATAACACTTAAGTTTCTTAACTAGGAGAAAAAAGAAGAAGTCACTAATGTGCTGTGTTTTTCAGTTTCTTAAATCTTAAGTTCAGAAATCAATTGCTTAGGAAACGGACCAGCCATAAATATTATACTTTTTGTGTCATCCTTTTGTTTTATTATCTTCTTTTGAGACACATTATAAAAAAAATTAAAAAAATGCCGCCACTAAGTATTTTTCTCCTTGTCCCCTTGTTTTTTTTTACAGTGCGTGGCTTCTCATCCGGATACAAGGATGTTATTTCTGAATGGTAACGTTACTTCTTCATTCATCCGATAGACTGAACTTCTCTCTGATTTTTTTAATTATCATCTTTGCATCAAATATTCTGATAGTGGTTGGACTATCACATTCTTTGAAATTAAATTTGGCATTTTGTATTTTGCTTAAATGCTTTGGGAAATGGTGTCGGCTACTCTAGATTTTGGTTGATGCCATTTAATCCAATTAATACCAATTAATACAATTAATTGGAAAAAGTGCTATGAAAACTATAGGATTGAGGTAATCATGGTGGGTACTAGGGACTTGATGCACATTATGTTGATGTGCTTAATCATAGACTGCATATTTATAAAGTATGTGCTGGGATGGATTGAATTATCTATATTTTTGGGTATGGATAAATGGTCGATGACATGTTACCCTTTTAATTTAGCCTTTCTCTCCTTTTTCTGTCTAAATAGAGATTTGATACAACATAGTCTGCTTAGGTAATACATCTAACAAATAGCTTCTATGAGTAAAAATGAATGTTGGCTAATAAACTTTAAATGAGACTAGCATGCCCTTGCTATTGCCTTACCCATCTTAGGACTTGCCATTTTTCTCGTCTGATTCTCTTTTTTCATAGTCATACTCATACCTTTTCTGTTTTGCTTTTAAATTTTTCACTTCCAATTTTTATGCTCTATAGACTTGTAAACCTGCAAAACCACATGCATTTGTAAATTGGACGGTATAATAGCTTTTCATTTTATATTGAATATAAGGAGACTGCATTGGCACCACCAGATCCATTGGTTTTTATTAGTTAAAGATAATTCATAATTGTGTTGTATTCTTATAACAATTTTTTATTTGCTTTTTCTTTTCTTCAGCTCATATTCCGTTGTATCTGTATCCCTTCCTGAACACCACAAGTAAGACAAGACCTTTTGAGTACTTGAGGCTTACTAGTCTTGGTGTCATCGGTGCACTGGTGAAGGTACTTCCTACTTGCTCATTCTGATGTTGGGTGCAAATAACTGTGTGATGAACTACATTTCATACAACATTTTTACTTCAATTTTTTTTAATTACTAAACTAATTGTCAAAAAGATTTATCACAAAACCCTTGACACAGCTCTTTACAATGGAATGAAAGTCCAACTTGTTTGGATGAGTTCATAACTATGGCTGGGAAGAAATTAAAAATCCCCAACTATTTTTATTATTATTATTATTATTATTATTATTATTATTATTATTATTATTATTATTATTATTATTATTATATCATGTATACAAATGTTTTTCAATTCTAACAATTTAGTCGGAATTTTTTGCTTACCAGGTTGATGATACCGAGGTTATTAGTTTTCTGCTTTCAACTGAAATAATTCCCCTGTGCCTGCGTACCATGGAAATGGGGAGTGAGCTCTCCAAAACTGTGAGTTTACTGATTCTTGATTGTCAGTCTTGGGTAAATTTATGCAAATGCAGTATTTTTCTGGCGAATCAGACTTTATTACAATTTCCTTCATATTTCTTTGAGCCGCAATTTTCATGTCTATGTTTGATTAACATGTATGGAATATGGATGCATGTGAAGTTGTTTTCTTATTTCAGTTCTGTGCTAGACATACATATAATAAATCTGCTTATCCATTCATACCTTGATTAATGAGAATATCACAAGATAAATTGTTACTATGAACCTATATCTCTTAAGAAGACTGCTTTTGATATTCTTGTTTTGCCTATTGGATAGTTGCACCCAATCTAAGGTGTTAGCTATGGTCATGGGATTGTTTAAACTTTGACTGGCATGTTTAGTGTTATCAAGATGTTGTTTGAGCTTTTGCATTGCATCTGTATGTATTGTATGGGTTCAAAGACTTTTCTCGGTCATCAGGATAAACTATTGAATACAATTCTTGGTCATTACGATAAACTCTTGATCTTTTGTTGTTATAGATTTTAAGCCACCAGTTTATTTTATGTCGCCCCACTCTGTCTGGTTTCCTTATTTTAATATGAGATAATAATAAATTTGAGCATGATAGTCTAATTAAGGCTCTGCTCTAACAGGTGGCAACATTTATCGTACAAAAGATTCTGTTGGATGATCTGGGCTTGGACTACATTTGTACCACAGCTGAGCGCTTTTTCGCTGTAGGTCGAGTTCTTGGAAACATGGTGGCAGCTCTTGCTGAGCAACCATCATCTCGTCTGTTGAAACATATCATTCGATGCTATCTTCGCCTGTCAGATAACCTAAGGTTTGTTATTACAATTGCAACTTCATGCTAGTTCCTCCTGCCCCTCCTCCCTTTCATTTCCTTTCAAGTATCGAATACCATTTTTAATCAAACTTTGGTCTTGTTAAATAGGGCTTGTGATGCATTAAGAAGCTGTCTTCCAGACATGTTAAGGGATGCTACTTTTAGCAGCTGCCTTCGTGTAAGTACTTGTGATTACCACTCCATGCATTCATTTTTAGGTGTCATTTTAGGACTGTTTATATATACCAAGAAAACTACTAATAAATTTGGTTACTTCTGATGGTGTTTTTTGTTTTTCCCTATATTGTTCTTAACTATTTATTATCTCATTCCACTTATTTTTCTTTCTAGAATAAATACGTAAGGATATTATTGACAAAACACTAATTAATGTTGTTGCGTAGAACTTTGAAAATGATGAGTAAATAAAAACAATTTTTCACAAAAATTACAAATTGAAAGGATGGAGATAGTAATTTTTAATCAATTCAGTAAAATGCCATGATTGAAGAAATCATTAATATAGTTCCAAGAGAAAGGTAGTAACTAAAATTGTTCATGTTCTCCAAATCTTCAATATTAGAGCTAGAGATTTTCCATTCACCGTCGTATGGAAATAATATTCATGCTTTTAATTTGTTTACATTACTTGGTCTTTGTTTAATTTATTCAGGAGGACCCCACAACTAGGAAGTGGCTGCAACAATTGCTTCACAATGTTGGAGGGAATCGGGTTCCTGCATTACAAGGCGGAGGAGGCTTCGATCATCTAATGGTGAATTGAGTAAACTCTGATAGTTCTTATTTATAGTTCCAATGCTGGAATTTGGTGTACTTATTGGTGCAATGAAACTATAATGTAGACTTTTCTGTTTGTCAAATAATTATTTTAGGCTTTTAGCCATTTTGGTGGTTATTTTTACCCGACGAACGCGTACACTCCGCTTCTTTGGGGGAGTATGTACATTTTACATATAAAATAATTAAATTATAAGACATCATTGAGAAGTGTCTTTTTATGTTGAAGGATTGTTCAACTACTGTTTTTATTTCAAGGCAATGACGTGATTTTGAGGGTCTTTTAGTAAGCACGGTAACATGTTTCTATTTATATATTTCTAAGCTGTTTGGCAAAATCAAAATTGTATGCTTTGCTAATGGAGGAAAAAAGCCCCTAAGAAGGAATTGTGACATATCCATTTTTCTTTAGATGGAATTTATGTTTACCTTTGCACTCTTGATGTTTGCCTTTGTTTTTATGTTGATTCCTCTTTAGAAACTCATTTCATTTTTCTTTTGTGGGTGTTCACCTCAAATAATAAAGTGATTTAATTTTTCAAAATCTTTTTTGGTATTTTAATGTTTATGTTTAGGTTATTTTCAAAAGTTACTTCTTCAAAATGTTTTTTTTTTTTTTTGTTGAAAATGAAATATTTATTTTGATTAACTTTAAGGAAAATCATTTTTAATAGAAAGGAGAAAAGAAAAAAAAATGTAGTGTTTATGTTTTTTTTAATAATATTAATGAAAAGCCGTTTTAACATGTATATTTTTTAACTTGATACTTTTAAAACCATGATTTGTACTTTTTGAAAAGTATCTAAAATAAATTTTAAAGTATTCACATAAAAAATGATTATGGGTCAAAAAAGAAAGTTTAGTCTTAATGAACATTATGGGTCTATTTGTTATAGATTATAAAATAAAAAAGAATTGATTTTAAATAATTTAGCAATTTTTTTTTTACAATAAAATAGTAGAAATTGTTGTGTTTGTTGATCATTACAATTAAATAATTATTTTAAGAGAAAGAACAGATATATAAAAAATAAAATTTTAATTTATTGGAAGATTGAATGATATATTAATGTCTTTGCTGGTTTAATATTTTAATTTCAAAGTTAGAGTATCTTTTTGTTACGGATTATAAAAATATGATTTTGACATTTAATAATTTAGAGAAAGTTAGAATATATTTTATGTTACTTTAAATTGTAATAACAGTTATTTCTTTGATAAAATAATATTTAGCGTGTTTGGATACAATTACATGAAAGTACTTTTTTATTACAAAATTACTTCCACCTATAACCATTTATTTTCTTTCCTTTAAAACAAATTGTGTTTGGATTTTATCAAGAATATGTAACAAACTGTTGTAATACTCTCTTATAAGTTATTTTTTCCCCTAAAAAAAGTTGTAACAAACAACCTCAAAATCTGTTTTGATCTTTTGGCTCTCTTTTTTAATCTCACAATTTTTCAAAATGAAAATATGCTTCCAATTTTGGCTCTCTGTTTTGTCTATTTTTTTTTAGTCAAGTATAATGTTCAATTTTCGAACTCTAACCTCTACATATATAATTTAATATTCTTACCAACTGTGTTATATTTACCGGACACTTTAGTTCTATCTTACTCGTAAAAGCACTATGATAACCAAATAGGTAATTGACATTTATTTGCTATAATAGTTAAGTCCTTAAAAGTATTTTATATTTTTTTTAATGATTTTTAATATATTGTTATCGGATATGATTTATAATATAGTAGGATGGAAAAAAAATTAAGGAAATAATTTCTTAGATCTAAACTCTTGAAATATAAAAAGAAAAGAATTTTGTAATTTGAAAAATGGAGAAATGTTGCCTATGGATTAAAATTATGGTAAATGTTTTGGTAAAGCCTTGAGACAATCATTTTCCATTATTATGATTATATTATATGATTATCTTTAATATTAATTAACAACAAAAGGAGTAGGGATAATGTTCTTTGGTTTAATTCTGAGCAATATGTTTAATAATTCACTTATAAATATAAACATTAAATTAAGTGTCCTTATTGAGAGTAGAAGAACTTCAAACATTTTTATGAAATTTTGAAACTATTTTGATATTTTATGAAAAACATAAACGGATGTAAGCAGAGTTTTATGGCCTCTCCAAACATTTTTACAAATTGTTTTATACTTGTACTAGTAATAGTATGCAATTGTATTATTTTCTATCAAATTAAACATAAACAAAACTGAATGGAGATGAAATACGCAGAAACAGAATCGGAAACAAATCTTCAACAAAGATTGAGAAGAGCAATGGAACCAGAAGAAACAAAAAATTGGAACCGGAAAATTACTTTCAAGATGGATACCAACCAAGCTCTGATACCATGTTAAGAAACATGGCATCCGTGAAAATAGAGAGAAATAATTTGTATTGATGAAGATGAATTTGATACAAAAGTGAAAAAGTGAATGAAAAAATCACACCAATGCCTTTATATAGGCTAACTAATTAGCAACCAACTACCACCTAATCTATATCTCTAATACAACCTAAAATATTTGAAGATAAAGAATAACAACACAATATATTACAAAGACTATAAATACCTAGAATAAGGAAAATGCAATCAATTCTTTAGTTAAATCAAGCATAGTTGCAAAAAAAAAATAATCTAAATATCTGTGTAAACTAGTGACTAACAGAAAGTAAACAAAGATTTACCGAATAAAAAATCTTTCTCCAAACTTATGACGGCTGCAAACTATCTCGGTGTATCTATTATGAGCTTTATCCCCTGCACAAAACAATGTTCAGTCTCACAATTAATAGGCATAATTGGTAACTGAAGTTACATCAAATTTAATACTTACTTCAAACCATAAGCCACGATACAAAATAACATTTCAACCGGATCCTCTTCTTTTGAATCAGCGGCAGGTTTTATCAACCCTTCAGAAACAATTAGTTTACTCTTCTTTGTCCCCGACAAGTGATGTTGTTGTTGTCGGGTTTGGAAGAATCAAGATTAAAGTTAATATTGAGAGTGTTTTTGAGTGAAGCAGTAGCTTCAGAAAAATTACGGGTGAGTTTGTTAAACTTTTTGCGAATGATTGGAAAGACTTTGTTGTTTGGTTGTGGAGATGGGTTTGTTTCCATTAGAACATGTTCTACCATGTCTTCTTCATCATTGTTATTGTTGCCTCTTCTTGACCAACATTCCAATATTGAAGTGAAATCGAATGTGAGGGAGTGAGTGATTTGGGAAGAAGGAGGCCAGAGATGGTTGTGGTGGTGGTCATGGAAACAATGGTTATTTCAGATCTCTCTACCGTTGATTAGTGTTTTTACTCTTTAATTAATTTTATTTTTCAAGTTATATTTCTACCGATCGATCAATCATATAGCCATAAATTGAGCAACATAGAGAGTTGTAGGAAGCATATGGCAGCCGAGGATCCGAATCGTTCATCAAGTGCGAGTAAAAACACTGAATCAACAGTTGAGAGATCCGAAACAACCACCGTTTCCATGACCACCACCATCCCCGGCCTCCTTCTTCCCAAATCACTCACTCCCTCACATTCACTTTCACTTCAAACATCAATAGCTTCAGTATTGGAATGTTGGTCAAGACAAGGCAACAACAACAACAATGAAGAAGAGACATGGTAGAACAAGTTCTAATGGAAACAAACCCATCTTCACAACCAAACAACAAAGACTCTTCAATCATTCGCAAGAAGTTTAACAAACTCACCCGTAATGTTTCTGAAGCTATTGCTTCACTCAAAAACACTCTGAACATTAACCTTAATCTTGATTCTTCCAAACCCGACAACAACATGACTTGTCGAAGTCGTAAAATATTTTTTTAATCTATAGCTTATAATTACACGAATATTTTGAATTTATGAGTTATGTGTCAGCTTCTTGGCGACATGCTTTGAGTTTCTAGTGGAGAAATCACAATTCAAGTGAGAGAAAGTAGCAGCGAGCGTGCGTCGGTAATGAAAGAGAATTACAAAGCAGGGAAGACGTAATTATTCAGTGTTTTATTTATCAAGTTATATCTCTATATATACTTGACCAAGTATGCTTCCTGTCGGTGGAAATTCATTATAGTAAAGACAACTAACTGACATAATTATATGGATAAGTGTAATAACCTAGGAGTAGTTGGAAAAGGATATACTCAACAAAAGGCTTGCCAATACAACTAACCAAATTACAACCACTATTTTTCTCCACCGGTTTATGGCACTTTTTACAAGGTTTGGTATGAACATCTATTCAATTAACAGTTTCCGATTCATATCGACACTTCTTTTTCCAAAGCTTCCACATCAAATATGAACAGAGGGAGTGTGCTTTAGATAGAAAATGATGTCCAAGCAAACTCTCCCTGTTCATGTTTAATGTGGCAACTTTGGGAAAAGAAATCTCAAGATGAATCCAAAACTGTTAATTAGATAACAATTCATACAAAACCATGTCCAAAATGCCTCAAACCGATGGAGAAGAATGATGATTGTAATTTGTTTAGATGTAATTTGGGCCAAGCATTTTAGTTTGTTTTCCATATTGCAACCTATTAGAAGTTGGAAAAGGATATAGAATACAAGAAGAACGATTAATATTCACCAAAAGGCTTGATTGCAAATACAACTAACCAATTTACAATCACTATTTGTCTCCACCGGTTTGTGGCCCTTTTTACAGGGTTTGTATGAAAGTTTATCCAATGAACGTTTTTAGATTCATATCGACACTTCTTTTCCCAAAGCTTCCACATCAAATATGAATAGAGAAAGTGTGCTTCAAACAAAATATGGTGTCTGAGCAAACTCTCCCTGTTCATGTTTGATGTGGAAACTTTGGGAAAAAAAGTGTCGGGGTAAATTCAAAACTGTTAATTTGATAAATGTTCATACAAAACCATGTCCAAAGTGCCACAAACCGATGGAGACGAAAGATGGTTGTAATTTCATTAGATGTAATATGGGGCAAGCATTTTGGTTTGTTTCCATTTTGCAACCTAGGAGAAGTTTGAAAAAGATATATTATACAAGATGGAATACTCACCAAAAGGCTTGACTTCAAATACAACTAACCAATTTACAATTACTATTTTTCTCGACCGATTTATGGCACTCTTTACAAGGTTTTGTATAAACTTTTATCTAATCAACATTTTCTTATTCATATCAACACACTCCTTTTCCCAAAGCTTCCACATCAAATATGAACAGAGGGAGTGCGCTTCAAACAATATATGGTGTCCGAGCAAACTATCCCTGTCCATGTTTAATGTGGCAACTTTGGGAAAAGAAGTGTCGAGATGAATCTAAAATTATTAATTGGATAACCGTTCTTACAAAACCATTATATCCCTATCCATGGTTTTAACTTGTTTAGATCTAATTTAGGCTAAGCATTTTGGTTTGTTTTCATCCATGCATTATATATTTTCTTTCGTATTCTCCTAGGTTATTATAGTTCTCCATTTAACAATTTATGTTAGTTATATGAAATGTTTTTGTTTTAAAATAAAAAAAAATATCACTACCACAAAATGTGGAATAGACAACACACTTTAGATAGCGTTTATTTAAAGAAGAGCTATTAAAAAGAACACGGAGCCCAAAGACAGCTCTTATTGTGAAAATTGCTGTCTAAAGTGTTACCTTTTTACAACGCTTTACTTTTAAAACGATTTTATAAGGTTTACAAAAAAAAAATTAAAAAATTTATATATTACTTTATCAGGTACCCTAAAACCCTAATTAACCTTTCAATTTCAGTTTTCAACCACAGTACATATTTCTACAATCCTTCACCATCGCATCTCAAGCTCGTGTTCGAAGAAACGAAACCTCATAAAATTTCAATTCAAAGAAGGAAAAACACCATAACGAAGAAGCCTTCTCGCATAAACCCTCATGAAGATGCAATTCAAAGAAGCAATTTTTGAAGAAATTAAACCCTCACAAGCAAAGCCCTCTTGTTGAAACCTTCACGCAAGAAGCCCTCTTTCTGAAATCCTTTTGCTGAAACAGAACATGGAATTGCGAAGAAGCTATCTAGTCATCTATTTCTTCGACCTCCGTCTTCCCCGTTGACCTTCATTCTCAAAGGTATATTAGCAATCTCTATTCCTCAACTCTCTAATTCGTTATCTGTTTCAATTTTCAACTCTCTATGATATGTTTACATCTTGTGGGTTTCCTTTTTTTTTTTTTTTTCTTGATCTGAAATTAAATTAATTTGAATTTTTTGTATTTGAAAGGAAATTAAGCGATGGGTTTGTGGTTTGTTTTAGGCAGTAATTTAATTTGAAATTTTGGGCGGAGATAGTTTAGTTGCAGTCAGCGTCGCCGAGGCGCCTATTGGGAGTGTTGTATATGGAACATATGAGGCTATTAGGTATAAAGGACCTGGACTTTTGAAAATTAGGCTAATTTGACACACTACACTTGGAAGTAATGCTATTTTTGGTCTTTACATAGATGTCAGGCGCTTGATAGATTGTGGGAAATCATATTGAGCTCATGAAACTTCTATCTTCCTACCTGAAAAGGTTTTCTTTCTTCCCTTGTAAAGTAGGAGTAGAGAATGACCTTAATTTATTTTATTATCTTTCATGGTTTTCAGGTTTTTGAAAAAGTATAACACAATGGCTTTGACCACTTAGAATGCTTGCACAAACAGAGTGTGCCACTTGTACAATTGTTTGGTAGTCCATGGCTTATGTCATGAATATCTTATTCTGATTGAATAAACAGTGGATTGCAGTTTGAAGTCCCTTTTTCATTTACTGTGATGTGTGTGTGTGTCAACCGTTACTTTCCCATTCTTTTTTGATTTTGAATTGTCCTAATTTATTAAATATTGTTGCATGTTCACAATCTTAAATATTAGAACACGAGTTAAAATAAGCTAGGAAGAGCTTATGGACATGTCATAAGTTGTTTGTATAAACTCTCAAAAACAGTCTCACAAGTGCTTTTGGCAATAGATAAACTTAACTAAGCTAATTCAAATAGGCTCCTATTTTAGTAACTTTTACTATGTTGTTGACATGTTTATTTTATTCCCCCAATTCTGTTATAGTATATTATTGGACTGGATATTTAGTTTTAAAATATCAACATTACTTGTATGATTCTGTCCTTTTTGTAGATACGGAAGTCCAGAAAACAGTCTTCTTTTACATGATGCAAGGAAATATGTATGATACAAGGATTGGGAAATTTCATGCACCAACCACAAGTTAGGCAGTATAGTTATTTCTCCTCGCGGATAGATGATAGAGGCGAGCGGTTGAAAGGCAAAAATATTCTCATGTGAGTGAGTACTCATTTTAAACTTTAGTTGCAATTTTTGGTTCAATAATTACTTTAGTTGCAATTTTGTTCTTTCAATTAATTTGCATAACGTTGAAATCAATAATTACTACTGTACTAGAGAAGCACAATTTTTATACTCAAGCATCCATACATCAATCCTAGAGAACAAACTATAGACCAATTGTGTGATGATCACGGGTCAACTTTTGGTAGGTTTACAGAAGAAGGCTCAGATAGCATGGTCTTGTATCAGTTAGTTATTCAGTAGCGCCTATAAGGAAGATTCGAATCAGAAATGTTACTTATAGGATGTTAATTAGATATGAGAGGGTGAGTGATTATTCTCTTGTTCAGCAGTAAGATTAACGAAGAAATATGGTCTTTTCTAGAACTTTTCTCTCAAAGTATTGGTATATAGCAGTACTTTTATATTTCTCTCTTCTAAAATCACTTATAGTTTCATATAGTTTAAAGAATAGCTAAAATGCAATAGAACATTCTTCTGTTTTATGCTCCAGATTGTTAGGTTCCTATTGTATGAGATATAATCCGACACTTTGATATGGTATAACTGAGTTATTTTAAACCTACCTTTTTGCTTCTGAATCACATGTTTCTTCAGACAGCTCTTTACGAACATCTTTTGCAGCCATCATTGGCGAATGCTCAAGGCGCATCATCATCATCATCATCAAGCATTACCTCTTTAGCTAGACATGCACATATAGTAGAGGAACAAGAAGAGAATGACAATGTTCATATGTCAGAGCCAGAGGTCATTGTGATGGACAGTGTTGTTGTCCCTCCATCAGACGTGCAGGTATGGCGAATGCCAATTACATTAATTTAGATGGGGTTGAACCGTAAAATGTATTTAAATTCATGTGAATATTGAAGTTATGAACTCTTAATTTTTTATTATTTTTGAAGTCCCTTCTTTCTAAGCTTCATATCTCTTTTTTCATTCTTTCATCAACCTAGGCAAACAATCTGGCCACATCAGGCTTGCTGTCGCATTCGCACCACCATTCCCTTTTCCTCTCTTCTATCTCATTTCTTTCTCATCTTTGAGTATGTCACGGTTTTTACATACTGTAATTTAGGTTATTAGAATACTGCATAATTTGCATTTGAATATGTTAATTTTCATATGTTAATAAGTTATGAATACTGCATAATTTTCAAATAATGCTAGCTGCTGCAGGTAAAAATATGTTTAGATTTTGCAAGAATCATACAAATAATTGTGTCGTACGCAAAAAGTTTTTTAGCTCTATGATTTTAATCTTTGTCCATTTGATATGATTTACTTGTTTTTCTTTCTTGCAGTTACATAAGTATTAATGAGAGCAAGTGAAACCATTAATAAAGGTATTAACTTGGAAGTATAGTTTTTATTCTTTTTTCCTTAAGATTAGAGCTAGACTTATTGTCAATAACAATAAGTTTATTAGCTCTATAATTTTAATCTATGCCCATTTGATATGATTTACTTGTTTTTCTTTCTTGTAGTTACATAATTATTAATGAGAGCAAGTGAAACCATTAATAAAGGTATTAACTTGGAAGTGTAGTTTTTATTCTTTTTTCCTTAAGGTTAAAGCTAGACTTATTGTCATTAATAATATGTATAAGGGGTGATTAATTTTGCTAGCATCAAGGTGGCTTGTAACTAGGGTGATTATAACACTTAAGCATGCATTTAGTATTGATCTTTGGTTTGCTTACTAATCTTTTTTCTTTTCTTTTTATGTTTCAGAATATTGTAAAAGCAATTGTAGATTCTGGTCTGATCTACTCATTTCAATTTTGAAGAGTTATTAAATCTATTTTTAAAGGAACAATAGCATCAAGCAATTTTGGCAACAAAAAAACAGCATCATGTAATGTAGATAATTGAGAATACATTGTAATTTTGAATATCTACTAGTACTAGTTCTTAAGTATTAGAGATCATTGATTGTGTCCTTGAATATTATTAGAAGTATAATTTTATTTGTAGAATGAAATTAAAAAATGTAGAATAAACTAAGGAAAAATAAAAATGGCCTAAGACAGCGCTTTTATGAATAAAATGTGATTTCTAAAGGTAACAAAAGACAGTGCTTGTAAGGAAAAACGCTGTCTAAAGGTAAAAAAAGAAAGCGCTTGTAAGGAAAAACGCTGTCTAAAGGTAACAAAAGACAGCGCTTAACGCTGTCTAAAGGTAACAAAAGACAACGTTTGTAAAGAAAAGCACTGCCTAAAGGTAACAAAAGATAGCGCTTTTTTATTAAAAACGCTGTCTAAAGTCGACATAAGACAGCGTTTTAACTTAATTATTAAGCGCTGTTTATACTTTTAACAGCGCCAGAATAGACAGCGCTTATAAAACGTTGTCTAAGGCTAAAAAAAGCGCTGTCTAAAGTCTTTTTTGGCATAGTGTATATATGTGTCTTCTGAAAGAGAGGAGTTAACATATAATGAGATGAGTGTAAAATCATTTTTAACTAAATATCGGTTCAGGCCCAAACTACGGAATCAGCCAAATCAACGGGTGATACAATGAGGCCCAATTTCAACCATTGAATTACTAAAACTATTTAGGTTAATATTGAGGCTTAGAACGGGTTGAGCCAATTGAAAAATTCTCATCCCACCCTGACAACTCTTTTTCACCTCCCAATATTTCAATTTTGTCCTTGTTAAAAAAGTTCGGAAAACGTTTTTCGAACATTTTTTTTACTTGAAAATGAACTTCGGAATGTGTTTTTCCAAATTTTTTGCTGAATTTGCACTAGAAGAATCTCAGAAAAGGTGTTCCGAACTTCTGAAACAAGGGTAAAATTGAAAACCGGGGGGAAGAATTGTGGGGGGTGGGATGAGATTTTTTCTAGCCAATTATGGAGCTGGTTTAAATTTTTTGGCCTAATAAAGTTGCAAGTTACCTCCTTGTTGTCAATATTTTTGTCCAAACTATTTTTTTTATTTCAATTTATGGGATATATTTTTTGACCAAATTTTATGGGATATATATCATACCTAGTTGGACATGATTTTATATTTTTTTTTATCCAAATATCTTTTGTCTAAATATTTTATGACTATAATACCAAAAAAATTAAAATTTAACGACTGATTTTTTAAAGGCTTTTATTGTTTCTCATTATTTCAGATTTCCTTAGATTAAAATTCTTATGATATGTTATATATGAATATTTTATGCTAAATTAATTTAATGAAAAATATTTTTTGATGATCAATGGGGGAATAAACTTCCAGAAAAAAGAAAAAAAAATACAATTAATAGAAAACTTCAAAAATACAAAATAAATAAAACCATAACCTTTTTGTTATTGTTCCATGGTTCGTTGCGTTGTCATTCTTTCCAGCAATCAACTAACATAGATCTAAAAAAAAGCAAAAAAAACCCAGTTAAATTGAGAGAGAGAGAGAGAGAGAGAGAGAGAGAGAGAGAGAGAGAGAGAGAGAGATGAATCTTATAAGTTAATTAAAAGGAATGAAACGAACAACAATGGCTGAGTGAGAGAGAGAGAGAGTGAGAGAGAGAGAGAGAGAGAGAGAGAGATGAATCACATAAGTTAATTAAAAGGAATGGAACGAACAACAGAGATAGAGAACAAGTTGTCGTTGTTTGCTATGTTATGCTAGAGTTAGGAATAGAAGAGTAAGGGTGAGGTTGCCGCCGTTTGCTATGATAGGGTTAGGGATTGGAAATGTAAGGGAGAGGCTGAAGTGAGCCTTTATAAAGGAAAAAAAATGGTTTAGGTTTGGGCCAGGTATATTTTGGGCTAGTATTTTTTTGTGACTTTGGACTAGGATAATTATTGGACTTTGTGAACAATAATAGTAAATTATTAATATAATATAGGATTAAATGTAGTTTTGACCTCTCAAGATTCACAGTTGTGCGGTTTTTAAGACAAATATTTTATTTTAATAATGCTTTTTAATTTTAAAACATAATTTTAATTTTAAAATCATTTTTTATTTATTTAAAAAAAATTACAATTTTAAGATGCCACATAATCAATTTTTAGTCAAAAAGTGAAGGGTGTTAACAAATGCAAAATGGGATAAACTGAGGGGTCTAAACCGCACAATTGAAACTTGGGGAGTTAAAATCAAACAATTATAATGCCTAGGGGCCAAAAATAGTTAAAAAAAATATTTTTATGATTTCGTCGTCCGAGTGTGGCGTTGTGTTGGTCGTCATCTTAGTACGATGTTGTTTAGTTTTCCGTCTTGTTGTGGTGTTCGTCTGTTTCATATTGATATTATATTCAATATATTGCAAATTCAATCAATGATTTGGACATCCGAAAGTATGGACATTCCAGTGACATTAATTTTATTATATTATTTGTAGGCATTTTGCATTAACTTGGATGTTGTGAGTTTGTTCGCAGATTCATCGATCATTTTATTTTTAGCGATGTTGAATTTGATTTTGCACATGTACTCGATCAATTGTCGAAATGAATAAATATCGTTATTTCTCTTTAGTCAAATAAAAAATACTAGTAAATTAATATTATATATTAATTAATGATACAATTAGTACTCCCTATAGCCTTTATTATATACAAATACTTAATTTTAAAATTTATTGAATAATTGATATATTTAATCTTTAATAAGATATAGATACATAAATTATTCAATGATTTGAATATTGAATATTCTCTTATAATTAAATTCGAAGGGTGTTTACTAAAACAGTCTTACAAAATTGAGTAAGAATAAGTTTATAATAAATTAATTATAATAAAAAGATACCACGTTGAATTTTTTTTCTACAAATTATTTATTATTTGGTATCCAACAAACTCCGGAATACCAAAGAGTTCAACTTCAAAAAATTATACTATTACATCAATCACTAATCCAGTGAATACATTATTTATTTTGCTAAATAAAAGAGTAAATCAATTTTTATTATGTTTTGTCATTGTTTTTTCTTTTTGACAGTCAGAATATATTATACTATATAACGTTATATAGTTAATTATTTATTATCTTAATTGGTGATTGATGCAATAGTATAATTTTTGAAGGTGAGCACTTTTGATGATTTGAAGTTTGGTTGGATACTGATATTCTATAGGAAAATTATATTAATTATTATTAGATTCTATGCTTATTTATTTAAAAAATAAAAATGATTTACCATATAAATTTACATTTTCAATTTTTTATGAATTTCATTCGTTGCTGCATAGTTGAGCTAGTATATTCAATTTAGATACTATTTAATTTAGTTATTCTAGATTTACGCGGTGTCCTTCAATTTTGTTGGTTGTTTATAAATTAAATGTGCCGATAATTATGCATCAATTGAAGGTGTGGCGGTGCAACTCATTGTTCCTTGGGCGTTCCTTTAGATTTCTTCTTTGCCTCCTGTCCCTGGTCTATCAAAATAGGAACCAAACTTTAATCCAAACCCATGTGCAAGTTTGCATTTAGATCATGGACTTATTGCAATAATATTGGCCAGTTGGCCCCATCGTACATTATTTGAAATAGCAAGTGGTGTGGGAACTCCTTTGATTCTTGACGAGGATACTAAGAAAATAGGATTTGGTCATCATGCTCGTGTTCCAGTTGATATTGATGTATGGTATCGCCAAAACTTCTTTGAAAAACAACTGATCAAATAATGTCATCATCATTACCGGCTAAAATTTGACATTTGAATAGAGTAGCGCCATTCAATAGAGTTCAGATCACCTCCAGTTTGTTATGCTCCATTTTTTCCTGTCCATTGCTCAGATGCGCAACACGTGGCATTAAACAATTTCAACGGATCAGATTTAAAACTTAAATTTTTCCTGTCCATTGTTCCTCATATGCTTCATCTTCTTCCTGGAGTTCCTTCTTTCGTGCACGAACCAACTAATTGTTCCGTTCCGGCGCCGCTCATCGTCGTCAGATTTACAAATTTCACTCGTCCTCTCATCGTCGTCACCTTTCTTTGTCCGTTCCGGCGTCGCTCTACCACCATTTTGTCTGTCCCAACACCGCTGCTGTCTACCACCATTTTTGTTATTTCCAGAACAAACACACTGCCATGAGCATTTAAGTTTCAATTTTGGAATTGTTCGGTTGTAATTAACTTTAGGCTGTAATTTTAAGTTTTAATTTCAAAGATTATGTTTTTAATTTTAAATGAAAAACAAATCAAACGACTCGTCAAAATAATCGTCGTTACAGTCTCTTTGAATCGTCGTCATCATTATCGTTTCT
The DNA here is from genome assembly GCA_954870985.1 of Trifolium fragiferum. Taxonomy (NCBI): domain Eukaryota; kingdom Viridiplantae; phylum Streptophyta; class Magnoliopsida; order Fabales; family Fabaceae; genus Trifolium; species Trifolium fragiferum. The sequence continues at coordinate 11,006,319 of OX940794.1, forward strand.
TTGAATGTTGTTATTGCTAGAAAAAGATGTGGAGGAAAAAATGCAGATCCAAAAGATTTGGGAAAAATTCCAGATCTAAAATAGTATATTTGAGAGAAAGAAGATGACCCAAAACTACACGGTGGTGGCGGCGGAGCTTTGACATGGTGGTGGCTCGACGGTGCTGCGATACTGTGAAGAGAAGAGCAACCATTCTAATGTGTTGTTGTTACTTCACGCTGTTGTTGTTGTTGTTGTGTTATTGTATTTCACAATGTGTTTCTATGTGACTTTCACTTTCTAATCTCACCCATTGAAATTTGTAATTGCCACGTGTTATTCATCCAGAGAAAAACTGGAGGAAATGGAGGGTAAAGAAATGGAGTGGATCCGAACTCCATTCAATATGTTAGAAGATAGTAATTTAATGTGATGTATATTAAAAAAAATTCACTTCACTTATATATTCTAATAAAGGCATTAATTAAACTTAGGCAGAAACAAAATTAAGAAAGGAGAATATAAAATCACAAGTATATATATACAAACAACATATTTCTTCAATTCCAAGTATAGACAAAAATTATTTCAAGTTTCAACTTGACAATTTATAGGCAAATGTTGGACTCGGTTTCTCATTGTAACAAATTTCTTCCTGGTGAGAAACGTGCAAAGAGGGTCAAGGTTGATAATGTTTTTGTTCCTAAATAAGTTGGTACAAGCAGAGGCGGAAATTATTAAAATATCCTTGATACTTTTATCAATTTAGTTCATATATAAAATTTTAAATCTTTCATCATATTATTATAAATGCTTTTTTTTTTTTGGTCTTATTATTATAAATGCTTTTAACTCGGTAATATATATTCATGTATCACAAGATGCTTCACTTAGTTTAATTATTTTTTTCCATCATTTTTTTTGACACAACCGAATTTAAAATTTGGATCTACGACATACTATATTAAATTAAACACATTCATGACTACACGTCAACACATATTATAGATTTCATTGTCATATTATACATTTTAAAGAAAATCAAAATCTTTAGTCAAAATATAAAAAAAATAAAAAATAAAAATCTAGCTAGATTGATTGAAATCTTAATGGCATGCTCTTTAAGTCAATATAATAACTAACGATGATTACTTCAGGAATATCATATTAGAGGAGAAATATATTAACTCTAAAAATTTTCTAAAAAAAGAATATTAACTCTAAAAATAACTTTTTAGAGTTAATCCAAATCATAATCCTTCATCCTATTTTAATCTAACGGTACTAGTTAGTTCTATAATTACCATTCACATGATCCTCTTTCAGTCTTCTTTTTAACTAATTCCCGAGGAAACTTTAAAAACTTATCAATTACGGTTGCACTTGCACCCCAATTCAATCGTCTCATAGCCAGCCACAATGGAGTGGTGGATTTCAGCATCCATCACAGCCACAAATATATTGATTCCATGGCCAGTTCGGTGGTTTAATTTTAAGATTCAAATTTTGAGTGTAATCTTGCAGCAAACAGTGTCTGCAGATGGAAAACCGACAACAAGTGTAAGAAATATTGGACATATTACTCGAATTGCAAATAAACTCATTCACTTGGCTCATAAGCAATGCCACATTATGGCGCGTGCTAGAATGTGACTTTGGTTATGAGCTAAGTGAATGAATTATTAGCAATTCGAGTAATATGTCCAATATTTCCTACTCTTATCGCATTACTTATACAAATGCATATTAATGAGATAATCAAACATCGAGTTTTAATAAATATTCCAGCCATTGGTAGCATCTAGGCACTGTTAGGGTAATCCAAGATAAGAGGAAGAAGATAACAAGTAAGAACTAGAGAGAAAACTAGGAGGAAAGTGTTAAGATTTTATTGATAAGAAAAAAAATAGAGAATGAGTTGTATACAATGCATGTGGTACACGCTTATTTATAAGGAAAACTCCTAACCCATCTATTACTTGTAACACAAGTAACCATAACTAACTAACTCAAGGTAGTTATGTAACCACCTCCTAACTACCTAACCAAGTCTAATAGGATTGAAGTTATAAAACATCATGCTCCCTTAACTTCAAGCCTAAGCAAACTTGTCTGTCCTTCAGAAATCCTTCAGAACTGCAACCTTGTCTGTCCTTCAGAAATCCTTCAGAACTGCAAGCTTGTCTGTCCTTCAGAAATCCTTATCTGTCATTCAGAACTCCTTCAGAACTGCAAACTTGTCTGTCCTTCAGAACTGATTCAGAACTTGTCTGTCCTTCAGAACTGCTTCAGAACTTGTCTGACCTTCAGAACTTCTTCAGAACTTCTTCAGAACTTCAAACTTGTCTGTCCTTCAGAACTGATTCAGAACTGCTTCAGAACTTCAAACTTGTCTGTCCTTCAGAACTGATTCAGAACTGCTTCAGAACTTGCCATGCTGGGCGCGCGCGCCTGATACACACCAAGTTCACTTCTGAGCTTCAAAAACCTGTCTGTTTTCAAACTCTTAGTTAGAGCATCTGCAACCTGAGAATCTGTTGCACAATGCCTGACATCTAAGCTACCTTGATTCACCTGCTCCCTCAAGAAATGAAACCTAGCCTCTATGTGTTTGCTTCTACCATGCAAAACTGGATTCTTGGCTAAGTTTATAGCAGACTTGTTATCAATCTGCAGAACCACAGGTTTCTCTGCTTCAATTCCTAGCTCCTTCAACACAGTCACAATCCACAAAGCTTGGCATGCTGCATATGCACCTGCTATGTACTCAGCTTCACACGAAGACAATGCAACAACTGGTTGTTTCTTAGAACACCAAGCAACAGGAGCCTCCATAAATCTGAAGAAATACCCAGTAGTACTCCTTCTATCTACTTTGTCACCACACCAATCAGCATCAGAGTAGCACACAATCTCAAATTTCTCATTCAGAACTGACTTTGGAAAAAGAATTCCAAACTCCATTGTGCCTGCTATATACCTAAGTATTCTTCTAGCTGCATTCATGTGTGACCTTCTGGGCTTATCCATGAATCTACTTACAAGCCCAACTGCAAAGCATATATCTGGCCTGCTGTTGCAAAGATATCTCAATGATCCAACAATTTGCTTGAAAATTGTAGGATCCACAATCTCTTCTGTCTCATTCTTTTCTAACTTCAAGTTCACCTCCATAGGAGTTGCAGCATAGGTACACTCAATCATGTTGAACCTCTTTAGAATTTCTCCTGCATATTTTCTCTGATGCAACAATAGACCTTTACCATTCTTCAGAAGTTCAAATCCTAAGAAGTAAGACACTTCTCCCAAATCTGTCATCTCAAATTCAGTTTTCATTACTTCTTTGAATTTCTCTATCTCAGCTGTGACACTTCCAGTTACTAGCAGATCATCAACATACAAACATATCAGAATGATGCTTGAAGCTGCTTCCTGCACATATACTCCATATTCTGACTTGCATTTCCTGAAACCTTGTTTCACAAGAAATCCATCTATCCTTTTATTCCAAGCTCTTGGAGCTTGTTTCAAACCATATAGAGCTTTGTTCAATCTGTAGACCATGTCTTTCTTCCCTTCAATCATGAATCCAGGTGGCTGAGTTACAAAGACAAGTTCTTCTAATGGACCATTAAGAAAGGCTGACTTAACATCCATGTGGAACATAGGCCATTTCCTTGCATTAGCTACAGCTATGACAAGTCTCACAGTCTCAATTCTTGCCACAGGTGAGTAGATTTCTGAGTAATCTATTCCTTCCCTCTGCAGAAAACCTCTTGCCACCAGCCTTGCCTTATATTTTGCTATAGAATTGTCAGGATTTAGCTTCAGCTTGAACACCCATTTTACTTCAATTGCCTTCTTATCTGATGGAAGTTTAACTAACTCCCAAGTTTGATTTCTCTCAATTGAAGCCAACTCCTCCTCCATAGCTTTCTTCCATTTCTTGTGTTTCAAGGCTTCTGTGTAATTGATAGGCTCAGAACCAGCCATCAATGCAATATGAACTAAGTCACCATCTGCATTTACCTCATTATCATTAACAATTTCACAATCCTGCAATCTAGCAGGAATGTTCCTTGTTCTGGCAGGCCTGTCTCTAGTCACAGCAGCAGGTGCTTCATTCTCATCACTAGAATCACTATCTTCTTCATTCATGATTGGATTCAATTGAGCTCTGCTTGAACTACAACCAGCAATCCAATCCCAGGATTTCTCTTCATCAATTACAACATCTCTACTGTAGATCATTTTCTTTGTGACAGGATCATACAGCTTGTAAGCACCTGTGACATGGTATCCTACCAAGATCATGACTTCACTTCTGTCATCAAGCTTCTTCCTTTTTGCTTCAGGCACATGCTTGTGACATAAAGCACCAAAAATCCTGAAGTGACTTACACTAGGTTTTCTACCACTCCACACTTCCTCAGGTACTTTGTCTTTCAGCTTCTTGGTTGGACACCTGTTCAACACATACACAGCAGTGTGAACTGCTTCACCCCAGAAAGCTTTAGGCAGGTTCCTATGCTTCACCATACACCTTGCCATATCAAGAATAGTCCTGTTCCTTCTTTCAGCTAAGCCATTGTGTTGAGGTGTATAGGGAGCTGTGACTTCATGTTCTATACCTTGTTCAACACAAAATGACTCAAACTTCTTGGAAGTATACTCACCTCCACCATCTGTTCTGAGAGCTATGATCTTCTTTCCACTTTGATTTTCAACTAATGCCTTAAAATTTCTGAAGGCATCAAATACTGCATCCTTGGTTTGAATCAAGTATATCCACATCTTCCTGCTATACTCATCAACAAAGGTAACAAAATATCTATTACCACCAAGTGAATTCACATCAAAGGGACCACACACATCAGAATGCACAACACCTAGTACACTTGATGATCTCATAGGCAAACTCTTGCTGAAAGCATTTCTAGGTTGTTTACCAACTAAGCAACCTTCACATACTCTTTCTGAAGCTTCAATCTTAGGTAGGCCAAGTACCATTCCTTTGCTCCCTAGCTGATTTAGATATTTGAAATTCAAATGTCCAAATCTCAGGTGCCATAGCCAATTCAACTTCTCATCTGTTACTACCTTCATACACTGAACAGTGTTTGTGTGAATCAAAGTTCTGAAAGTTCTATTCTTGGCCAAAAGAGTCCTCAGAATTAGGTTATTTGCAGGATCATAAAGTTCAAATTTCTCATTCTTAATGATAACTGAAAAACCTTTTTCTGCTAACTGTCCAACACTCAGAAGATTACAGTCCATACCTGGTACAAACATCACATCTTCAATTACTGCAGAGCTTCCATTGCTTCTCTTGATAACCATGTTACCAATGCCTTCTGACTGCAATGAACTGCTATTGGCCAGCTTCACTTTACTTTTCTTTCCAGAATCAAACTTCACTAACCAGTTTTTGTGACCAGTCATGTGATTGGAACACCCCGTGTCTAAGAACCAAGTCTCAGCATCAACTTTGTCTTGTGATTCTACCTCTGATAATGCAGCCATGAAAGTCACAGCTTTGTCTTCAACCTTTTCTTGCACAAGTTTTGCTTCATCATCAGAGTCTTGGCCCTTTTCTTTGCCTTTCTTGAACCAACAATCTGAAGCATAGTGTCCCCATTTCTCACAGTTATAGCACTGAATGTGACTCTTGTCCTTGCCTTTCCCTTTCTTTGAATTTGATGTTCCTCCTCCTTTCTTGAAGGATTCAGATTTTCCATCAAATTTTTTCTGAGAGCCATTCTTTCCCTTATCTTGTTTTTTTTCTTTGTGACTGTTAGCTTTCTTGTAAGCCTGAACTTGTAAGGCTTGTACAGATTCTTGAACCCCTTTCCTTTCATTTATCATCAACTCATGTGCTTCTAAAGATCCGACAAGATCCTCCAACTGTAATGTAGCTACATTCCCAGTTTCTTGGATGGCAACAATGACATGATCAAAATTTGGAGTTAGAGTTCTCATTACCTTCTCTACAATCATCCTATCTGTCATCACCTCACCACAGCTCTTCATTGTATGGACAATGCTTTGAACCTTCGACACATAGGCTCCAATGGATTCACTCTTATCCATCTGCAGAAGCTCATATTGCCTTCTCAGAGACTGCAACTTCACTCCCTTCACCTTTTCTCCTCCTTCATAATATTTCACCAAAATATCCCAGGCTGCCTTAGAGGATTCAGCACTAGATATCTTGTCAAAATTTGCAGAATCTACTGCAGCTTGAATTGCATACATTGCCTTGCAATCCTTCTTCTTTAAGTCTTTGTGTGCTGATCTCTGAGCTTCAGTGGCATTCCCCACCAAGTCTTGCACACCATTAACCACCACTTCCCATGTATCTTGAAAACCAAAGAGAGACTTCATCTGTTTGCTCCATCTTTCCCAATTCTTGCCCTCAAGAATTGGAAGATTGTTTGGTAAACCATTCCCTGACATTGTTTCTGAATGAAGGAAAATGTAAACACCAAACAAGACTGAATCTTTGTGCTTTCTACACTAAGAACCAAAGGGCTCTGGATACCAATTTGTTAGGGTAATCCAAGATAAGAGGAAGAAGATAACAAGTAAGAACTAGAGAGAAAACTAGGAGGAAAGTGTTAAGATTTTATTGATAAGAAAAAAAATAGAGAATGAGTTGTATACAATGCATGTGGTACACGCTTATTTATAAGGAAAACTCCTAACCCATCTATTACTTGTAACACAAGTAACCATAACTAACTAACTCAAGGTAGTTATGTAACCACCTCCTAACTACCTAACCAAGTCTAATAGGATTGAAGTTATAAAACATCAGGCACACCACGCATCATGGAAGAACCATGTGTCTTATCTTCTATTAAAATAAAATGGTCCCTATAAACAAGTACTTCAATTGAAATTGTAGAAAGACAACATTAATAATATTCCTGGTACGAACATCAAATTGCCTCTTGATGAGTGTAAATTTAAAGTTCACTTTAATACTTATTTATGAGTTGGATTAGTATTGAAGTGAATTTAAAAATTACACTCTATAAGAGACAATGCAATATTTGTCCCGAGAATATAGTTAATGTCTTCAATTTATAATTCTTATTGAAGTACTAGTTTATGGAGCACTTTTATTTTAGTAGAAGCTAAGACATATGGTTCATCCATTTTGCTTGATGTTCCTAGATGCTATCAGAGATTGGAATATTTCTAAAACTCAATGTTGGTGGATTATCTCATTACAATGTATTTTTATAAATAGTATCTAAATGTCACCCATGTATACGTAGTTCACTAACACAAGGATAGTCTCAATGAATAATTATTTTTGTGCAATGTTGTGTGAGATAATACAATCAGGCCCATTTTGTACCGTTGAATTACTCGGGTTATTCTAATTTTGGGCTAATATTGTAATTTTTAGTCATCCTCTAAACTTAAGTTCGTAAAAATCGAAATTTTTTACAAAGGTAAAAACATCAGTTAGGGGGTATAGAAGAGAAATCTTCCAAACCTATTTTAGTTTTTTCAATTTTTGGGCTATCATACCTAGCCACATTTTTTTCCTCCCACCCTTATAATTATACACTCACCCCTGAAAACTACTCAATATTCCCGTTTATAATTTCAGAAAACCTTGAACATTTATAAGAAAAAAGTGAGAAAAAAGAAGAAGAAAATTTTTGGTTTATATATGAGAGTAAAATGGATAGTTCACTTAAAAATAAGGGTGGGAGTATACCGGAGAGTTGGGAGGAAAGTTTTTCACCACAATGTTGGCCATTTTCGTATTCTTTTTCATCGAATTTTCTTTTGTTTATTTTGTTTTATGAATAATTTTTTAAATGTTTTTACTATTGGTCATTATTTTCTATTATTTTATAATTTCTTAAATTAAAAATGATAATGATATTTATCTTTTTTTAATGCCAAAATAATTTAATCAAAAACATTATTTGATGTTGAATGGGAGAATAAACTTTCAAGAAAAAAATATACAAAAAAATATATAAATAGAAAATTATAAATATCATCTAAAATACATGAAAAGAAAAAAAAAAAAAAAACAGAAAACTTCAAAAATACAAAATGAATAAAACTATAACCTTTTTGTTAATATTCCAAGCAGTGTTTTAAAAACCGAACCGAACCGGCCGGTCGAACCGGTTGGACCGTGAACCGGAGCTTGACCGGTCTGGTTCATTAGTTGGACCGAAGTTGTAATCAAACCGGTTAGAACCACTTGGAACCGGAAAAACCGGTGAACCGACGGTCTGACCGAACCGGCGGTCTAATTGCATGTCCCTATTTTATTTTTTTATTTTTCTAAAACGCGTAAACGACGTCGTTTTGTTTATAATACTTTTTTTTATTTAAAAAAAACCGACAATTAAAAAAGGAAATAGAAACGTTTGTTCTATTTCTTCAATTTCTTTTAGTTTATCAGTTCTAAAATTTATGATTTATTATGATTATTTGTTTTATTTTATTATCTTAGTTAATTATAATTTTGTTTCATTCTATGCATTGTTTATTTTGTTTCTTCGACTTTTATCAGTTTATGTTTGTTTCTTTCATATTATGCTATGTTAATTTCTTTCAAATTACTTCAATTTATCAGTTTTTGTTATGTTTCATGAAGTTATCAATTTATGTTTGTTCTGCCAATTATTTTAGAGTCAGATTCATTCGGTTCTACCAGTTTAATAACTATATAGTATTGTTATATTGACCGGTTTATTCAACTGATTTATCCGGTTTGATCCGGTTTACTCATGCGGTTCGACCAGTGACCCAGAGGTTCGACCAATGAACCAGTGAACCGAGACCTTACCGGTTCGATGTCCGGTCCGATTTTTAAAACATTGGTTCCAAGGTTCTTTGCACCATCATTCTTTCCAGCCATCAACAACACTGTAAAATCCAAATCAATAAAATAGATCTATAAGTGAGTTAGAACGTAAATAACATAGATCTAAAATAAACTTAATAAAAAAAATTCCAACGAAAGAGAGAGAGAGAGAGAGAGAGAGAGAGAGAGAGAGAGAGAGAGAGATTTGTATCAAACAATTGGGAATTAGATCCTCTCCGGCACTTTATGTCCAGCCCTCTTTACGTTTTCTAATCTGACGGTTGTTGATCAACAAAAGAAAAAAAAAGTATAATATAGAGGAGAGATAAACAAATGAGTGAATAGTTGAGAGCAGAGGGGACAACATGAGAGAAAGGGCAGGAGATGATCCAGATATGAACTAAAAGGAATGGAACGAACAACGGGGATAAGGAACATGTTGCCGCCGTTTACTTTGCTAGGGTTAGGAATGGATGGGTAAAAGGAGAGGATGAAGTGGGTACCCTTTTAAAGAGAAAAATTCGGGTTAGGATTGGGCCTAGTCTTGTCTGGGCTAGGTTAATTGGGCTTGGTTCAAAAAATTATAGGTGAAAAGAAATAAGAAAATTGCTCAGTAGACCTTCATATATGCTTTCAAGCCACCCAAAATCTCAAAAATACCCTTGATTTTGGTCACAGTTAAGCTTGGATCTTAAATTCTGAAATATGAAACTGACACACACTTTGGAAGTTATGTTCCGAAACTTAGCGTTTTTAGATTGTAACTTCCGAAATATGAAAAACTTGAAATTAAAAAAAAAAAAAAAGGCAACTTGGGATCTTACATTCCAAAATTAATTAATTTTGAATCCTACACTCCAAAACAACGTTATATGAATCTTTTACTTTCATTCCTTCGAAATGTCAATATTTTCAATATTATGTTACTTCGGAATGGACGTTCCAACTTCCAAAGCTATTTAGTTTTTTGCACGTAAAAATTTATAAATAATTCATCTTATGTTAAAAAATTCTAAATTTTTTATTGGAGATGTTCTTATAATATTATAAACATGAATACAAAAATCATTCACATGTGAAAGTATACAAAAGTTTGATTAAAAGTAGATACCATATATATATATATATATAGAGAGAGAGAGAGAGAGAGGAGGGGGGTTGGGGTTAAATAGAAAACCGATCTTGCCAATATAAATTTTTAATTTGAATATTGAAAATTATAAATAATTAACTAATATTTGGAATATTGGCAAAAAAAATTAATATTTGGAATACAATAATTATTTTTCTATAAAAACACATTAATTATTATTTTTAGGTTTTGTAATTTGACTAATGGAATATTTCAACACCATTTCTTTTAAAAGCAATTTTACTAAATTTGAAATATGCAACCAAAAAAAATATTTATTAAATGATTTCAGTTTTGGTGGTGCATTTTTTGTTGAATTTTTTTTTGAACTTTAAAAAGGTTAAATTATTAACATAAAAGACTTCTATAAAAGTTATTAAAATGTAATGTAAATATCATGTTCAAGACATAATAATTGATACCATATCATGCAATTTATTTGATCCTCCCCATATGTGTGTGTGGAAAGATCAAATTGAATTTGTATAACAACTTATTACATACATCTCCCAATGACGCTATAACGAATGTAAATTTTATAAATTTATGGTTAGATATTGAAATTTATATCTTATATAGATTATTCATGTAAGTTTTTAAAGAAATTTAAAATCATTTGATATATTTTTTAGATCCTTTAAGATTAACGTATTTTTAAAAAATGCATAAATTAAACTATTAATTTTGGTGACTTTCAATAACATCAAATAATTTTAAATTATTTTTTTAAAAAATTTCACATGAATTTTGTTGCCCCTAAGATCATCTCTTTACATCAGACAGGGTTTCTTACCTAAGAGAAACATTTCTTATTGTGGCATTTAATTACCTCAGTAGCATTAATTAATGTCTTGTCTAAAAAGAGCATTCCAATTAAACTTGCTTTAAAAGTAGATTTATCATGAAGGCCTTTCATACCTTGTATGAAATTTTGTATTATATATGTTCTACAATAGTTTGGTTTTAATGTTAATTTTGTTTTCACTTATAGGTCTAAGAGATTTTTTACAAGTTTATCGTTTTTTATATGACAAAACAACATTATAAATAAAAAAGGACAAAAATATAATACGGAACTCATAATACAAATAATATTATAATTAGAAGTACATTTCACTAACACCTAATAGACTATAACACATGTAAGCAAAACAACAACACCAAAAAATGATATCTCTAACTTCCAACCACAAGAAGATTCAAGAACTCCTCATAGAAAAAGACAAGGAAGGATCAACCATTAAAAAGTCAGAAACAAGAGGTTTTCAATCAACAATTTTATCGTTTAAATAGTCTACTTTTCTAATCATTTCAGATACCATTTTAAAATACTGAATTTTTTGTTATTTGAATTGTCTATCTCCGTCGCTTGTAGTTATTTATCATTCAATGAATGACTGAAAAAAGAATCCACAGATCATATCCTATTCTAAAATTTGTTATTTTGTATATAAAAGCTAAATATTCAAAATGGTTATTCTTTTTCGTTCTACTCGTATTCTTCCTATGGAAAATTAAGCAAGTGGTTTTGTTGTTGTTGCTCCTATCTAGAATCAGTCTTTGCCAAAGACTTCCACTTCATAATTTTTAGATGATTCCTCCTCAACTAAGTAGGTCTATGCTCGTGTTCCCTTATTATTGCTAATGACACTAATATTGGTTAATTGTGATAATTTAGGAATTAATTTTACATAAAGTACAAAAAGTACTCAATTTTTATAATCAACTACACCCACCTTATATGAAACTTGTTGCTCATTTGTTGTTTTTGATTAATTAATTAAATAATTTTGAACCTTGTACTTGCATTATTACGCTCATGCTGATACTGTAATTGATTATATGGTTGAAATATTTCATTTATGTTCAAATATAGGGGAACTTTTATAATTTTTCCTTATCTCATGTTGAAACTAAATTGACGGGAAGTAAAAATTATTAATTAATACTGCATATACAATTTTGATTTATAATTAGAATAAAAATTGACATCCTAAATAAATAATTTTGGCACCATAAAAATGGGGAGATTGTTGAGGAAAAATCCCAAAATCTCTTTTGTAATTAAGATGTTTTAATGATAACAAAATATTTTGACCAACTAGACTTTGACCCGTGCGTTGCACGAATTTAGTTGAACGATAGATATACGATTTAAATTCTATAATAAAAATTGCAAATAAAAAAAACAAAATGAAATCTAAACATAAATATATTCAAATTTAGGTGAGAGAAATGTATTATTTTCAATGCATAGCAAATGACTAATTCAAATTTAGATGAGAGAAATTAGATGAGAGTATTAATTAATAGTGGTTTAGGAGGGAAAAATTAAGGTTAAGTTAAGAACTGAGTTAGGGTTTTAGTAAGTTTTAAACATAACTTTTATTATAGAAAAATGCAAAAATCGACGATAAAACTCAAAACAAAAAACAAATTAATCAAAGTTATCAAGAGAGAAAAAATTGGATTGAGAGAAGAGTGAAAGAGAGAGAGATTGAGAGGGAGATAAGAGAGAAGTATGGATGAAATAACCAGAGACGCGTGATAGTATACATATAGATAATAGAGAGATTCACATTTTTAGGCATCATATTCAATTGTGCTATTTTGTAGCTGATCATTTAGTGATATGTTATTTTCAATACATAACAAATAGCTAATTCAAAATTCAAATTTAGGTGAGAGAAATGTGTTATTTTCAATACATACATAGCAAAATGACTAATTCAAAATTCAAATTTAGGTGAGAGAAATTAGATGAGAGTATTAATTAATAGTGGTTTAGGAGGGAAAAATTAGGGATAAGTTAAGAATTGAATTAGGGTTTTAGTAGGTGCTAAATATAACTTTTATTATAACTAGACTTTTACCCGTGCGTTGCACGGATGTTGCGGAGTGTAGATATACGATTTAAATTGTCATAATTAAAATTACAAATAAAAAAATAAAATGAAATCAAAACATAACATAACTATATTGACACTTAAATTAATCAGTACAAATGATGGCAGAGAATAATAAATCATTAAGTAGAGGAGTGAAACAGATAAATAAATAAATAAAGTTCCATAAAGTTTAAATTTACTTGATAATAACAAATGTCACTCATAGATTCTTTTTTTTTTTTTCTTTTCAATTATGCAGCAATAGAAAAACCTCATTAGCATAACAAAAATAACAAATATGATATAGGTGATGCCTCATTGTCACATAGGAAAGGTATTGAGCGAATCAAACACAAAAAGTAAAATGATGAAAAGATTGAGAAAGTAGAAAAGGTGGAAGATAGAAACGAACTTCGACGACGATGAGACCAAGAAAAAGAGAAAGATTTAACACGTAAGCATCAACAAAATTTCTATGTTAACATAATACCGCAACAAAACGAAGCAAAAAATCAAATCTATAAATGAAACACATGAAACTATTTTAGATTTGACACTTAAAAATTGTAAAAATAAATAACTATACAAAAAAAAAATAATTACTTACAAATCTAGATTGGTATACTCATCTTCTTTGCCAATAACAAAAATCGGTGTTTCTTCCTCTTCTCCTTTGTGGTACTATATTGTCTAGAGAGAGGGTGTGCAGGTTGATACCGATCAAAAATTGGGTTGAGATGTAGAGACAGAAGAAGGAAGGTATTGAGGGAGAAGATAAAAAAAAAGTGGGTTGAGAGATTGGTGAGTGAGACGCAAGAAGAGAAAATCGTGAATAAAAGAATCAGAAGCGTATAATGATAGAGAGAAAGATAATGGAGAGATGCCACATTTTTAGGTATAATATTCTATTGTGCTATTTTTTAGGTGAGCATTTAATACTATTTTATTTTCAATGCATAAAATCTAATAAAGACTTTTGTCAAAAAATATAATAAAATAGAAACTAATAAAGGCAAATTCAAAATTCAAATTGAAGAAGATTTAATAAGTGGCGGGTCATAGTAATTAATATGTGGTTGTGAGATTAAGAGAGAAATTAGGAGGGAAAAAATTAGGGTTAACATGAAGCAAAACCTTACTTTTATTATAATTAAGATAAGATAAGATTAAGATAAGATAAGATTAAGATTAAGATAAGATTAAGATTAAGATTAACTTTCTAACCTCAATGTCTTTTCTTTTTCATTTTTCCAAAGTTGTATTTGAAATTCAAATTTGAATACGTAATAAATGAGGTGATAGTTGAGGTGATAATTAAGAGATGAATTAGGAGGGAAAAAATTAGGGTTAAGTGGGGGCTAAACCTTACTTTTATTATAATTAAGATTAAGATAAGATTAAGATTAAGATTAGATAAGATAAGATAAGATTAAGATGATGGCTCATTAATATGATTTGTTTTGTTATAAGTTTCGTTGAGTGATTTGGATTCTCGGCTGCCATGTTTCCTGCAGCTCTCTCTGCTGTTAAATTTATGGCCGTATGATTGAATCAACGGTAGATATATATAACTTGAAAAATAAAACACTGAATAATTACTTCTTCTATGTAATTCTCTTCCATTACCGACTCACGCTCGCCGCTACTTTCTCTCACTTTATGAATTGTGATTTCTCCACTAGAAATTCAAAGCATGTCGTCAAGAAGCTGTCACAAAACACATAGATTCAAAATATTCTTGTAATTAGAAGCCATAGATTCAAAAAATATTTTACTACTTTGACAAGTGTTGTTGTTGTTGTTGGGTTTGGGAGAATCAAGATTAAAGTTAATATTCAGAGTGTTTTTGAGTGAAGTAGTAGCTTCAGAAATATTACGGGTGAGTTTGTTAAACTTCTTGCGAATGATTGGAAAGTCTTTGTTGTTTGGTTGTGGAGATGGGTTTGTTTCCATTAGAACATGGTCTACCATGTCTTCTTCATCATTGTTATTGTTGCCTCTTCTTGACCAACATTCCAATATTGAAGCTATAGATGTTTGAAGTGAAATCGAATGTGAGGGAGTGAGTGATTTGGGAAGAAGGAGGCCAGAGATGGTTGTGGTGGTGGTCATGGAAACAATGGTTGTTTCAGATCTCTCTACCGTTGATTAGTGTTTTTACTCTTTAATTAATATTATTTTTCAAGTTATATTTCTACCGATTGATCAATCATACATCCATAAACTGAGCAACAGAGAGAGCTGTAGGAAACATATGGCAGCCGAGGATCTGAATCGTTCATCAAGTGTGAGTAAAAACACTGAATCAACAGTTGAGAGATTGATAAGTGCAAAAAAGTAGTAAAATCATATAGTGAATTAAGGCACTTATTAACTTGTTTTGTAAGATATCCTTTTGAAAAACCCCAAAATCATGTAAATAGTTGTTTTTATTTTATTTTGTTTAGTATATCTTAATCCTAACCCTTTTGACAGGTTTTGTGCTAAAAATTGAAGAAAAGCAAAAGAAACAAAATCTGCAAACAGAGGCTGGTAGCTGAGCGACCAGTGGTAGCTGAGCGACCAAATGGTAGCTGAGCGACCAAATTGAAGGAAGTTTTGGGCATCAAGCATGAATTTTTACACGTGTCAGATAAACCCTTCACCAAGACAAGCTGGTAGCTGAGCGACCAGATGGTAGCTGAGCGACCAGCTGCTTTTCACGCCTATAAATAGCCTTCAAGAGGAGACCATTTGAGGGAACTTCAGGGAGAGAAACTTAGAGAAATCTGAGAGCCTTGAGGTGCATTGCCTAGGAGATTGAAGGTGGATTCACACATCTTTGAGACATCAAGGGTGATGTTCATTCACTTCTATTTTCCTCATCTTTGTAAGCTCACCATGTGTAACTAAATCTATTGTTGTTAGGATTAGATGTAGCTTGTTTATGAATATTTACAACTCTTAATCATGTTATGATATGTTCTAATTCATTCATCATTATTGGTGTTATCTTTGATCTTCATGTTTAGCTTTTGATTTAAATTTATAGACATATAATGTTTGAATCAAGAATTTAAAGATAATCACCTATTAAACCCTAATTTCTAGACATAGATTTAGGATTAATATTCACTTTTTGTATTGGGATTTAATGCTTTTGTGTTGTTTGAATTATCCGAGACATCGGAGTTTGAATAATGTAATTAGTCGTTATATTGATTAATTGTTGAGACATCGAGGGTTAATAAATATAACGTGATTCTCGTCGTTATCTGGACACAGAAACATACGTGAGCAATACGTGATAATATTGATGAATGGTTAAAATATATCTAACTGATTTAGAAACGTAGATACGAGTAAATGAGTAAAGTCTAATCCCGACAACCTTTTCTCTTTGAATTCTAAACCATTTCTTTACCATCACTATATTTTCTTACTTTTACATAAACAAACATCTCTAATCACTTTACTTCAAATTATATCAATTGTTGAACGGCATCGATATCGCACCAGTCCCTGTGGAGACGATAAAACTATACTTACTTTTGTACTTTAACAAAATGGCGCCGTTGCCGGGGACTGGCGTTTAGATATTGGAGCATTGCAACAATTTATATTCTTTTAAGTATTTGTACATATTTGTTTATATTGTATAGTTGTGTTTTGCACTAATCCTTCTTTGCTAGTCAAAGAAATTTTTTCTTGTTAAGTTCAATCCATTTTCAGATTCCCCATCATAAACAGGACCATGACTGACCGTGGTTACAATAATTATTATGGCCAAGAGCAAGAGCAATGGCAATGGCAAAATTATGGAATTAGTGAATTGGATAGGACTAATGAGGTATTAGCTAGTAACAACTTGTTGATTCAAAGATTGCAAGAGTTAACAGAACAATTGTCAAAATTTCCTCAACATCTCAAGGAGATGCAAGAAGTGAAAAGTAGACACAAACAAGTTGCTTATTGTAAGCTTTGCAATGGAGACCATCCCACTGGTCATTGTCCTCCGATGACTGAAGAGCAGTTTGCCCATATGATCAAGGAGATGCAAGAAGTGCCGAGTAGACACAAACAAGTTGCTTATTGTGAGCTTTGTAGTGGAGACCATCCCACTGGTCATTGTCCTCCGATGACTGACGAGCAGTTTGCACAAATGATCAAGCAAATGGCTGATAAGAAAATCAAAGAAGTTCAAACCAACACTCAGACCAATCTTGATGAGAAAGATAATAATTTCACAAAGAATGAGGAATGTGGAGAGTGTGTGGAAGAAGATGTCGAGAAAAATGAGGAAGAAACAATAGTTGAAAGAGATGGTGTAGTGAAAACAATGGATGAAATGGAAGCACCACACAAAATAGAACTTCCTCAAGAATTTCCATATATTGAAAAGGCCAAAATTGTTGATAATGAAGAAGTGATGATGGTTGTAGAGGAAAATGAAGGATTATTTGACAAGGAAGAATCAGTGGAACAAAAGAAGGAGTTGGAGAACAAGGCGGAAATTGATCGGGTCATTGACGAAATTTGTGCCTTGTTCAACAAAAAAGAATTGAGGAGGATTTGGACTCCGCGACATCTTTATCTTAAGTTCATGGAATTCCTCCCAAACCAAAGGAAAAAGACGGATGATGTGCTTTCCGTCTCGTTTTGGCCACCCTAACCAAAAAGGCGTCAAGCTAATGACGTTAAAGAAGCGCTTGTTGGGAGGCAACCCAATTTTCTTTCCTTTGCTTTTATTTACGCATTTTTAATTTCGCATATGTTATAATAAGTTTTTAAACATGTTCATCCTCTTATGAACAAAGTCCTTGAACTGGTGTGAATTTCCACTTGAAGTTTCGCTTCTGCCATTGTCACTAAGCATATCATTACCTCTAAATTTCTGACAAAAGCATAGGACTGTATTATTACCTTGTGAATGCAGGCATAACTTCATTTTCTTGGCCTGAGGACAGTCCACACTTCTTGAAGAGGAGTGAGTAGCAGAACCAGAGTATTAAAGCACACCATACACAGTGACATTTTATTGTTTCAGTCATTTAAATTCATGTTTTATATCTCATTGCAAATGTTGACTGAACAAACATGGTTTAAATCTTTGTGATTGCTAAATGTGCATATGAATTAATATGTCTAAATTTGTGATTAATCAAAAGCAAATGCATGATCAAAATAATTTCAATTGCTTAAGTTGAGGTCAAAAGTTTGTGATTATCTTTGAATGATAGGATGGAATTTGAACTAAGTAGCTTCATTCAATTTGATTTCATTCATTCCTTCTTAACATGATTAATTGATTATGAATCACGTAGACCTAGCCGGGTGAGATGGTGTGAACCTTCCATTGTTTATATATTTGAGAGCCGGCAATTGTGTTTAACTCTGTTGATTTTAACTGAATCTTGCTATTACTTGATGTGTTTGAAGTCATGGAAATGATCAAGGCCATGTTTCTATATGAGTGCAACTACTTTGGCCAAATATAACCTACCTTGTGAGTTGTGTGATCCTTTGTTACCCCACTTGAGCCAAAATTTGAAAATTTTGTTTGCGATGAACCCTTGAACCACAATAAAGAAAAACAATGACTTGACCCTTGTCTTAGGATGATTGAGCATTGAGTTTATGTAGGGTTGAAAACAAGTTGGGGAGAAGGAGGTTATTTGATCAATTTGAAAAAAAATAAAGAAGTAGTTGAAAATGGTGATTTTGAAAGAAAAAAAAAAAGGAAATTTGAAAAATTTGTCATCATCAAAAGCAATCAATGAAATTGCAAAGAAAAAAAAAAAAAAAAGATTGCGGCATAAAGAATCACCAACCATGAAAAAGAAGGGGAAAGTGAAAGAGGGTGAACAACTTATGAGATGAAAGTACTCAAGAAAAATGCTCTCTTATCCTTAAGGCTCTTTGAATCCAAAGAAAAACAATGATTTCTTGTAGCCTAGCCCCATTACAAGCTTAAGAAAGTCCTTAGTGATCCATGATTGATAGCATGTTTTGTGATTATGTTGAGATGTATGTTTGAATTGATTTGTTGTGAACACATTGTTTGGATTGAGAGAAACACTACACCTTTGAGTTGAAACACTTGTGAGAATTGTGATTCTAGTTGATTATCATGTTGATTTGGAAAGCTTGAAATCTTGCTTGAATTTAGAAACTATTTCACATTCATGCTTTGATTCTTTGATGATTATGAATGATTGGTTTAAACTTGCAATACATTAAATCATGCAAAGCTTAAAATGATTTACATTCAAAGTTTTTGATTGATTGCAAAGCTTAAATGAATTATGCACTAACGATATTTGAGCCATGTTTGGAGAGTTTATTTTGGACTTTTGTTTGAGGACAAACAAAGTTTTAAGTTGGGGAGAGTTTGATAAGTGCAAAAAAGTAGTAAAATCATATAGTGAATTAAGGCACTTATTAACTTGTTTTGTAAGATATCCTTTTGAAAAACCCCAAAATCATGTAAATAGTTGTTTTTATTTTATTTTGTTTAGTATATCTTAATCCTAACCCTTTTGACAGGTTTTGTGCTAAAAATTGAAGAAAAGCAAAAGAAACAAAATCTGCAAACAGAGGCTGGTAGCTGAGCGACTAGTGGTAGCTGAGCGACCAGTGGTAGCTGAGCGACCAAATGGTAGCTGAGCGACCAAATTGAAGGAAGTCTTGGGCATCAAGCATGAATTTTTACACGTGTCAGATAAACCCTTCACCAAGACAAGCTGGTAGCTGAGCGACCAGATGGTAGCTGAGCGACCAGATGGTAGCTGAGCGACCAGCTGCTTTTCACGCCTATAAATAGCCTTCAAGAGGAGACCATTTGAGGGAACTTCAGGGAGAGAAACTTAGAGAAATCTGAGAGCCTTGAGGTGCATTGCCTAGGAGATTGAAGGTGGATTCACACATCTTTGAGACATCAAGGGTGATGTTCATTCACTTCTATTTTCCTCATCTTTGTAAGCTCACCATGTGTAACTAAATCTATTGTTGTTAGGATTAGATGTAGCTTGTTTATGAATATTTACAACTCTTAATCATGTTATGATATGTTCTAATTCATTCATCATTATTGGTGTTATCTTTGATCTTCATGTTTAGCTTTTGATTTAAATTTATAGACATATAATGTTTGAATCAAGAATTTAAAGATAATCACCTATTAAACCCTAATTTCTAGACATAGATTTAGGATTAATATTCACTTTTTGTATTGGGATTTAATGCTTTTGTGTTGTTTGAATTATCCGAGACATCGGAGTTTGAATAATGTAATTAGTCGTTATATTGATTAATTGTTGAGACATCGAGGGTTAATAAATATAACGTGATTCTCGTCGTTATCTGGACACAGAAACATACGTGAGCAATACGTGATAATATTGATGAATGGTTAAAATATATCTAACTGATTTAGAAACGTAGATACGAGTAAATGAGTAAAGTCTAATCCCGACAACCTTTTCTCTTTGAATTCTAAACCATTTCTTTACCATCACTATATTTTCTTACTTTTACATAAACAAACATCTCTAATCACTTTACTTCAAATTATATTAATTGTTGAACGGCATCGATATCGCACCAGTCCCTGTGGAGACGATAAAACTATACTTACTTTTGTACTTTAACAGAGATCCGAAATAACCACCGTTTCCATGACCACCACCATCCCCGGCCTCCTTCTTCCCAAATCACTCACTCCCTCACATTCACTTTCATTTCAAACATCAATAGCTTAAGTATTGGAATGTTGGTCAAGATGAGGCAGCAACAACAATAACAACAATGAAGAAGACATGGTAGAAAAAGTTCTAATGGAAACAAACCCATCTTCACAACCAAACAACAAAGACTCTTCAATCATTCACAAGAAGTTTAACAAACTCACCCGTAATGTTTCTGAAGCTATTGCTTCACTCAAAAACACTCTGAACATTAACCTTAATCTTGATTCTTCCAAACCCGACAACAACATGACTTGTCGAAGTCGTAAAATATATTTTTAATCTATAGCTTATAATTACACGAATATTTTGAATTTTTGAGTTATGTGTCAGCTTCTTGGCGACATGCTTTTGAATTTATTTAACTATTTCCTTATTACCGGAAACATTGTATCCAATTTCAATTTTTTTTATTTTTATTTTTTACTAATAGAAACCATTTTTGTTATTAACTTTTCATCTTCCATAATCAACCTCCCACTCCCACCATCCACCAAGACCGTTTCTTCACGCTATCACTTGTTGAATCCAGTACCAACAAGGATTTTGTTTTCACTCTTGTTCCTTTTTGATTTATCAATCAATTTCCAATTCTCACATGATATGTGATGCATCTTCTACTTATGTATATGGGTTACAATTTCTACTTAAAAAATCCAGAACAAATTAAGCTCATTGGAAACATTTCCAAACATAAATTGAAATAAGAACATTATATGAAAAAGTATTAAATTAACAACACGAAAGAGAATGTCAATCGATGCTCAGATTAATTATTGAAGCATGCCCAAAAAATGATTTTGAAAAAATAAAAAAGAGAATGCTAATCGATATTCCTCTGCTTGACTATTGAAGCATATACCCAGAGTATTGAAACAAACTCCAACAAAAATCTCTAAAAACAAAAATTAGAAAGTGATCTAAAAAAGAAAACTCCAATAAAAGTGAAACCCATATCCAATGGATTCTACAAATTTGCAGTTACCTTCTTATGTCATATCCGACAAGAAAAAAAAAAATTTGAAAAAGGAAAGAAGAAACAATAACAAAGAAGAAACCCATATGGAAGAGGAATCTCAGGAACTTGCAGTTTCATTCTTAAGAAAAAAATAAAAAAGAAATAGCAACCGGTAGTACCAGGTAATAGGTAAATGAATATTAAAATAAGATGATGTGGAAGATTATGATTGGTGTGTGTTTAAAGGGTGTGTTATAAGGTGTGATATTAGCACTTCTCTTACACGAATATTTTGAATTTATGAGTTATGTGTCAGCTTCTTGGCGACATGCTTTGAGTTTCTAGTGGAGAAATCACAATTCAAGTGAGAGAAAGTAGCAGCGAGCGTGCGTCGGTAATGGAAGAGAATTACAAAGCAGGGAAGAAGTAATTATTCAGTGTTTAGTTATCAAGTTATATCTCTATACTTTACCAAGTATGCTTCCTGTCGGTGGAAATTCATTATAATAAACACAACCAACTGACATAAATTATATGGATAAGTGTAATAACCTAGGAGTATAGTTGGAAAAGGATACACTCAACAAAAGGCTTGCAAATACAACTAACCAAATTTCAACCACTGTTTATCTCCACCAGTTTATGGCACTTTTTACAAGGTTTGGTATGAATATCTATTCAATTAACAGTTTTCGATTCAAATCGACACTTCTTTTTCCAAAGCTTCCACATCAAATATGAACAGAGGGAGTGTGCTTTAGATAGAAAATGATGTCCAAGCAAACTCTCCCTGTTCATGTTTAATGTGGCAACTTTAGGAAAAGAAGTGTCAAGATGAATCCAAAACTGTTAATTAGATAACAATTCATACAAAACCATGGCCAAAGTGCCTCAAACCGATGGAGAAGAATTATGATTGTAATTTGTTTAGATGTAATTTGGGCCAAGCATTTTGGTTTGTTTTCCATATTGCAACCTATTAGAAGTTGGAAAAGGATATAGAATACAAGAAGAAGGATTAATATTCACCAAAAGGCTTGACTTCAAATACAACTAACTAATTTACAATTACTATTTTTCTCGACCGGTTTATGGCAATCTTTACAAGGTTTTGTATAAACTTTTATCTAATTAACATTTTCTGATTCATATCAACACTTCTTTTCCCAAAGCTTCCACATCAAATATGAATAGAGAAAGTGTGCTTCAAACAAAATATGGTGTCCGAGCAAACTCTTCCTATTCATGTTTGATGTGGAAACTTTGGGAAAAAAAGTGTCGGGGTAAATTCAAAACTGTTAATTGGATAACTGTTCATACAAAACCATGTCCAAAGTGCCACAAACCGATGGAGAAGAAAGATGGTTGTAATTTGATTAGATGTAATTTGGGGCAAGCATTTTGGTTTGTTTCCATTTTGCAACCTAGGAGAAGTTTGAAAAAGATATATAATACAAGATGGAATACTCACCAAAAAAGGCTTGACTTCAAATACAACTAACCAATTTACAATTACTATTTTTCTCGACCGGTTTATGACACTCTTTACAAGGTTTTGTATAAACTTTTATCTAATCAACATTTTCTGATTCATATCAACACACTCCTTTTCCTAAAGCTTCCACATCAAATATGAACAGAGGGAGTGCGCTTCAAACAATATAGGGTGTCCGAGCAAACTATCCCTGTCCATGTTTAATGTGGCAACTTTGGGAAAAGAAGTGTCGAGATGAATCTAAAATTATTAATTGGATAATTGTTCTTACAAAACCATTATATCCCTGTCCATGGTTGTAACTTGTTTAGATCTAATTTAGGCTAAGCATTTTGGTTTGTTTTCCTCCATGCATTATATATTTTCTTTCGTATTCTCCTAGGTTATTATAGTTCTCCATTTAACAATTTATGTTAGTTATATGAAATGTTTTTGTTTTAAAATAAGAAAAATATATGTGTCTTCTGAAAGAGAGGAGT
This sequence comes from Trifolium fragiferum, assembly GCA_954870985.1. Classification (NCBI taxonomy): domain Eukaryota; kingdom Viridiplantae; phylum Streptophyta; class Magnoliopsida; order Fabales; family Fabaceae; genus Trifolium; species Trifolium fragiferum. Next base: position 11,029,819 of record OX940794.1, read on the forward strand.
TAACATATCGTGAGATGAGTGTAAAATCATTTTTAACTAAATATCGGTTCAGGCCCAAACTACGGAATCAGCCAAATCAACGGGTGATACAATGAGGCTCAATTTCCACCATTGAATTACTAAAATTATTTAGGTTAATATTGAGGCTTAGAACGGGTTGAGCCAATTGAAAAATTCTCATCCCACCCCCGACAACTCTTTTTCACCCCCCAATATTTCGATTTTCCCCTTGTTAAAAAAGTTCGGAAAACGTTTTCCGAACTTTTTTTTGCCTTAAAAATGAACTTCGAAATGTATTTTTCCAAAATTTTTGCTGAATTTGCACTATAAAAATCTCGGAAAATGCGTTTCTAACTTTTGAATAAAGGGCAAAATTGGAAACCGGGGGGAAGAATTGTAGGGGGTAGGATGAGAATTTTTCGAGCCAATTATGGAGCTGGTTTAAATTTTTTGGCCCAATAAAGTTGCAAGTTATCTCCTTGTTGTCAATATTTTTGTCCAAACTTTTTTTTTTAATTTCAATTTATGGGATATATTTTTTGATCAAATTTGATGGGATATATATCATACCTAGTTGGACATGATTTTATATTTTTTTTATCCAAATATCTTTTGTCTAAATATTTTATGACTATAGTACCAAATAAATTAAAATTTTACGGCTGGTTTTTAAAGGCTTTTATTTTTTCTCATTATTTCAGATTTACTTAGATTAAAATTCTTATGATATGTTATATCTGAAAATTTTATACTAAATTAATTTAATGAAAAACATTTTTTGATGATCACTGGGAAATTCCCAGGAAAAAGAAAAAAAATACAATTAATAGAAAACTTCAAAAATACAAAATAAATAAAGCCATAACCTTTTTGTTATTGCTCCATGGTTCGTTGCGTTGTCATTCTTTCCAGCAATCAACAAACATAGATCTAAAAAAAGAAAACAAAAAAAAAAAACCAGTTAAATTGAGAGAGAGAGAGAGAGAGAGAGAGAGAGAGAGAGAGAGAAAGAAGGATCTTATAAGTTAATTAAAAGGAATGAAACGAACAACAATGACTGAGTGAGTGAGTGAGAGAGAGAGAGAGAGAGAGAGAGATGAATCACATAAGTTAATTAAAAGGAATGGAACGAACAACAGGGATAGAGAACAAGTTGTCGTTGTTTGCTATGTTATGCTAGAGTTAGGAATAGAAGAGTAAGGATGAGGTTGCCGCCGTTTGCTATGATAGGGTTAGGGATTGGAAATGTAAGGGAGAGGCTGAAGTTAGCCTTTATAAAGGAAAAAAAAATGGTTTAGGTTTGGGCCAGCTATTTTTTGGGCTAGTATTTTTTGTGTGACTTTGGACTAGGATAATTATTGGGCTTTGTGAACAATAATAGTAAATTATTAATATAATATAGGATTAAATGTAGTTTTGACCTCTCAAGATTCACAGTTGTGCGATTTTTAAGACAAATATTTTATTTTAATGATGCTTTTTAATTTTAAAACATAATTTTAATTTTAAAATCATTTTTTATTTAATTAAAAAATTACAATTTTAAGATGCCACATAATCAATTTTTAGTCAAAAAGGTGAAGTAAGACTCAGCTTAAGTAATTAGGAAATATTTTTTTATTTTTCTTTTTTTGTTTTCACCACCAGTTTAATTTTTACGATGTCAATTCTGGCATCAAGTGGTTTCAGCATCCCCCGATCAAAATATTTCATTTTTATTGATTATACTATGAATTTTTTTATATTAGTTACAACGATGCTTATTTTTTTTATGCTATTTGCATTTTAAATCAGGGATAATTTTTAAAAAAAAATTGCATTTCTATTTATTAAAAAAGGGCCACATTTTTTATTTACATATGGCCTCCCAAAACTCGGAGTCGGCCCTGGCGGTGTTCGTCTGTTTCATATTGATAAAGATTATCTTCAATATATATATTGCAAATTCAATCAATGATTTGAACATCTGAAAGTATGGACATTCCAGTGACATTAATTTTATTATATTATTTGTAGGCATTTTGCATTAATTTGGATGTTGTGAGTTTGTTCGCAGATTCATTGATCCTTTTATTTTTAGCAATGTTGAATTTGTATTTGCACATGTACTCCATCAATTGTCGAAATGAATAAATATTGTTATTTCTCTTTAGTCAAATAAAAAAATACTAGTAAATTAATATTATATATTAATTAATGATACAATTAGTACTCCCTATAGCCTTTATTATATACAAATATTTAATTTTAAAATTTATTGAATAACTGATATATTTAATCTTTAATAAGATATAGATACATAAATTATTTAATGATTTGAATATTGAATATTTTCTTATAATTAAATTCGAAGGGTATTTACTAAAACACTCTTACAAAATTGAAAAAAATAAGTTTATAATAAATTAATTATAAAAAAAAGACACCACGTTGAAATTTTTCTCTACAAATTATTTATTATTTGGTATCCAACAAACTCCGGAATACCAAAGAGTTCAACTTCAAAAAATTATACTATTAAATCAATAACTAATCCATTGAATACATTATTTATTTTGCTAAATAAAAGAGTAAATTAGTTTTTATTATATTTTGTCATTGTTTTTTAACAGTCGCAATATATTATACTATATAAGTTATATAGTTAATTATTTATTATCTTAATTGGTGATTGATGCAATAGTATAATTTTTGAAGGTGAACACTGTTGATGATCCGAAGTTTGGTTGGATACTGATATTCTATAGGAAAATTACATTAAGGCATAGTTTTATTTCGATTTGGACCCTCAGCAGCAGCACTACCGGATCCTAGCCTTTCAATTGATCCACTTTATAATTCCATATTATTACATATTAATACTAAAAGCTTTTAATAAAAACCTGCTACTTGATTCTGGCGTTATATAATATGCTAATTGCTTTTTGAGTACTTGAAACTCTTCCTTCTTTCTTGCGCTGCTACAACATTCACGACAAACGAATCAAAATCATGACTACACTTGATATCAACGCCAATTCTGCAAATATAGATGAGAAAGAGGAAGCTCCAAAATTCAAGATTCATGATTTTGATTTTTGTTATCGCTTGAAATGGATGTGAATCAGTTAATGAATTGGTTTTATTTTAGTGGTTTCACAATAGCACAATTTGGAAATTTGTCGATCAAATGAAACAAAAGAAGTTCATCATTTTTCTATCACTCAACCTTAAAATTGGGTGAAAAAAGCTTTGGCAGTGAGGGATGCCAAGTTCATCATTTTTCTATCACTTTTAATTGTGATACCATTGATTACTGGAGTGAAAGATAAAAAACGCAGAATACAAAAAATCGGTATTAAGATAGTTAGAGTTTGTTGGTGTTAGTTGGTTAGTTAGAAATTAGTTATAGTTGGTTACTCAATTAGTTAGTTAATTGAGTCCTATAAATAGAACGCTAATGTACACAATTTACCATCTTTTATCAATTTATATTCATTCTACTATGAATTTCTATGAGTATCTCCCACACGAATACTCTTATGCACTCTTTTTTGCCGATCACTATGACCTTTATTCCTATGATACTATGATTCATAATATGGTATCAGAGCGATACCGTAGGGATGAAGATGATGATGACGCTTCCGCTCACAATTCAGAAACTGATGAAGATGAAGAATCTAGTTCTGCGATTCTGAAATTATCAGATTCACCTTATGATTTTGTTTTTGGTAGTTTCAACAATCCGATCAAACCGGTTTCAAATATTTCAATCAAACCAGAATTTGATGGATTCTCCATCAAGGTTGGGGAGATTTCTTGTCCTCTTATGGATTCTTGCTGCAACATCATCGATGATGATGAATCTGCCTTTACAGCTTCAGAAGACGACAAGATCGAGAGTCTTGAAACGGCGTTTGTGAGTTCTGCAACAATCCAGAAAATACAGAATTGGCTCGTCGTTCCTGAAGCATTCGCGAGATCAGAAGATTTCGCCATCAACACATTACCGGTGAGATTGTGTGGCTCTGTTTACGGTGTCTCCGCCGCGAGGTCTTTCGCCTCATGGTTGTTCGTCGGAAAGCAGACTGAACCAATTGTTTCCTTCGACAATAATCAGCTTCTGTTTTTCAAGATACACGACGAATCAATCGTCGCTTTTGATCCCGGTGGAATTTACCGAAGCATCTTCAATCTCCATCTCAATTTGAAATCGCGGTATTTCTTTTTCCCGTTTTCGGTAATTTTCTTGTCGATTTTTCCTCGTTTCTGCATCACCGTCTTCGATCCCGGTGGAACCTTCACCATCGCTATTTTCTCCGAGCTGCACGGTCTCTTTTTGGTATCAATCCTGTTAGTCTGCATTTACAGTCAAGACAACAAAGTTGTTCTTTTTTTTCTTTCATTTTCTGGTTCCGTTTTCTTTTCTTCCATTCTGATCTAGTTTTAGATTCAAGGATTAAGAACACAGAGGTGATGTCTCTCGATTTTTCGTGTTCTCCCAGCTCAAAGTATTGATGAAGTTAGAGACACATATGCACCAGAGACTATTTTATGGATCAATTTTAGCTTACATTTGATCAAAGATTCATTGCCTTTGAATATTCTTTGAAGTATAGTTCCAGGTGCTTATTGAAGATTGGTTTTCATATTAGTTACAATTTATTGTCTGTGATTTTATCGTCTTTTGCTGAAGTTGAATGTGAATATTCTGGTTATATTCTCTTCTCAATTGGTGTACAAGCAAGCTGCCCTGAATTAATCTTTGAATGCTACTGTGGTTATTCCTTTTGGAGGTTACTTACTTGGTTTCAATCATGTAATTTGAGGAGAAATAGCAGTGCACATTGTTCTCTATTTTTGGATATGTTTAATGTGGATAAATCCCTCTTCAGTAGCTAGCTAGCTGATTGGTCATGATGCTTATGGTTTTAGATTGTGTGGCTTACTAGCACATGAAACTTATTGTTACTAGCTGATTGCTCTATTTGGTGAAGCTCTGCAACAACAGCTGAAGGTGATGCTTTTGAGCTAGATGATGCCAAGAATTAATCCTATCATTCTGTGCGGTTCCTGATATATGTCCAAAGTTTCTGCTTCCATTTGTATCACCTTTAGAGTTACTTGGTGAAGTGGGTTCATACCAAGTTTGTTGAAAGAGTTGGTTACTTGTGATCCTATTGAACTTGGAGATCTTGTTCGTTTGCAGCTGTGCGATTTTAGTTTGTTTTCTTTGTTACACAAAAGTTTGAGAATAATTGTAATTCAAACTCAAATTGGAAAAATTGCCAATGTTGAGTTTGAGGGGGATATTAAGATAGTTAGAGTTTGTTGGTGTTAGTTGGTTAGTTAGAAATTAGTTATAGTTGGTTACTCAATTAGTTAGTTAATTGAGTCCTATAAATAAAACACTAATGTACACAATTTACCATCTTTTATCAATCTATATTCATTCTACTATGAATTTCTATGAGTATCTCCCACACGAATACTCTTATGCACTCTTTCTTGCCGATCACTATGACCTTTATCACTATGATACTATGATTCATAATAATCGGTGCCAAAGAGGATTGGAACAGAGCATTTGCTGCAAGCAAGGAAAACATTTAATTGTGTCAAAGGGGGTGAAAGGTAAAAAACGCAGCACACAAATGATTTCACTGTGATGAATATTAATACTATAGGAGGAACAAGAAAAATAAAGAAAGCGGTGGCGATGACTTTTGCGGTTGCATAAATCCTGTTGGGCTTGGCTTTCTAATAGGTTTTTATCACATGCTTTAGTATTTACATGTAATCATATGAAATTAAAAAGTGCATCATTTGAAGGGCTAGGATCCAGCAGCAGGCACCGCAGCAGAGTCGAGTTTTATTCATTGCTCCACTTACAATTCTATTCCATTGTTTATGAATTTCATTCGTTGCTGCACAGTTGAGCTAGTATATTCAATTTAGATACTATATATTTATTTAGTTTAGCAATTCTAGATTTACGCGGCGTCCTTCAATTTTGTTGGTTGTTAGTTTAGCAAGTGGTGTGGGAACTCCTTTGATTCTTGACGAGGATACTAAGAAAATAGTATTTGGTTATCATGCTCGTATTTTAGTTGATATTGATGTATGGTATCGCCAAAACTTCTTTGAGAAACAACTGATCAAATAATGTCATCATCATTACCGGCTAAAATTTGACATTTGAATAGAGTAGCGCCATTCAATATGTTAGAAGATAGTAATTTAATGTGATGTATATTAAAAAAAATTCACTTATATATTCTAATAAAGGCATTAATTAAACTTAGGCAGAAACAAAATTAAGAAAGGAGAATATAAATTCACAAGTATATATTATATACAAACAACATATTTCTTCAATTCCAAGTATATAGACAAAAATTATTTCAAGTTTCAACTTGACAATTTATAGGCAAATGTTGGACTCGGTTTCTCATTGTAACAAATTTCTTCCTGGTGAGAAACGTGCAAAGAGGGTCAAGGTTGATAATGTTTTTGTTCCTAAATAAGTTGGTACAAGCAGAGGCGGAAATTATTAAAATATCCTTGATACTTTTATCAATTTAGTTCATATATAAAATTTAAAATCTTTCATCATATTATTATAAATGCTTTTAACTCGGTAATATATATTCATGTATCACAAGATGCTTCACTTAATTTAATTATTTTTTTCCATCATTTTTTTTTTACACAACCGAATTTAAAATTTGGATCTACGAAACACATTCATGACTAGATGTCAACCTATGTTGCCTAGGTGCGGGTATGGTATCGGTATCCGATACCGGTACTGGTACGGGGTACGACATTTTTAGAAAAACTAGGATACGAGTACGTCCGTGTATATATATATATGGCTTAAATATCATTTCGGTCCCTGTATGTTCTCAAATTTTTGGTTTTAGTCCCTGTAAGTTTTTTTTTCTACATTAGTCCCTCAATGTCTTAATTTTTTTCGTTTTAGTCCCTCCCGTCAACTTCCGTTAAAAAAAAGCTTAGGTGGCAAACGGTGACACACGTGGCATTTCTGAGGTGGCAATGAAGGACTAAAACAAAAAAAAAAAACAAAATGAAGGGACCAAATCCAAAACAAACTAATTGCATTTAATTGAAACCAAAATAAGCATCTGATGCATATAATTGTAATATTATGGGTGGTGGAACGGAAGTAAGAAGAATTCATTGAAAATAAAAAATGGGTGGTAGAATGGAAGCAAACAAGAACAAATTCATTGAAAGTTTGACACTCATTTGACACTCTTTATATGCAGAAATTGAAAGTTTGAATCCAACAATTTTCATTTATTTATCTCAATATCTGAATTTTTAACCACAATACTACTTAATCGAAAAAAGAAAATCTGACACTCTTAATTGATTCACAATAATAATATTCACTTGAAATGCCATTATATAGACAATTTCTACTTTTCAAATTAATGGAGTTTTACCTTTTCAATTTTATGATGTAAAATAAAGCTTGGTTTCCTGTAAAATTAAGCTAAAGTTCTGTGTACAAAGGGCGTTTTTCAAATTAATGAAATTTTACTTCCACATGTTGTTAAATATTACAATTTACACAGTAGTAAAGCCCCATTGAGGAGAGTATAAGAAAGTGTAGGCAGAAAAACATTATCTTATACTAATTAGAGCATCCCAAAAGGCAGCATATGACTCACTAAGCTAATAGAGGAAAAAAGCAAAACAATATTCACAAAAGTTTAAAAGGAGTTAATCAAGATCAAATTAAGAAACGGTGAAGATCACCTTCAAAGTTCAATATTCCTGAATAAAAGCCACACCCCCGTCACTTTTTACATCTCACTAAAAAAAAGTTGAAAAAGAGAAAAATACTCGGTACACAGGATGACCTACATTCTTACATCTCACATAATTATTATTTTTGTACAAATTTTAAAGTGTAGATAGACTTAATTGCACCTTTGTGGAAAAGTAAATCACTAATCTCAACTCTTTCTATTCTTTGAACTAAACTTGGACAGTCATCGTCATCGATGCTCACTACCGGTGAAGATCCACAGTGTATACTCCCTTTGCACACAATCTTCAATCCTGGTAATCTGTGCAACTTCAATCTGGTCAACTTGGGAACTGTCATTGTCATCATTGTTGCTCACTGCAAATATCTCTTTCATTGAATCACATCTCCTTACGGTTATTGTCTCCAGATTTTGAAGTTGTTGAACTAATTGTTGTGTCAGCAACTTCTCTATCAAATCGCAATCACAAATGTCAATTTTTTTTAGACAAGAGAATATGCCATCCGGTGGTGACAAAGATTGTCCAACATCAACATCTTTACAGATCACAGTTAAACTTTCTAAATCTGACAGTTCCAAAACTTCCAGCTTGTGAATATTGGTGCAAAAGGAACAAGAATCAGATAAACAAAACAAGCTCTCGAGTTTGTTGCAATAATGAATTTCTATTGTCCTTACAGAAGAAGAAGTGCTATATGAAAGAGTATCACATAACCTAACCCAATGATTATTTTCGAATATACGCAGAAGAGTGTGGTCTTTAGGTAGTATGTGGGTGAAACCATCACAATCTTGAAATTCTTAAAATGCAATTAGATTGTTTTGGATTTGGTCCCTCCGTTTTTTTTTTTTTTTTTAGTCCTTTATTGCCACCTCAGAACTGCCACGTGTGTCATCGTTTTCCACCTAAGCTTTTTTTTAACGGAAGTTGACGGGAGGGACTAAAACGAAAAAAATTAAGATATTGAGGGACTAATGTAGAAAAAAAAAACTTACAGGGACTAAAACCAAAAATTTGGGAACATACAGGGATCGAAATGATATTTAAGCCTATATATATATATATATATATATATATATATATATATATATATATATATATATATATATATATATATATTTAATATAATTATATAAATAAAATAATGGAACTATATTATTAAAACAAATAATTAAACATAAAAAATACTACACAAGTAATTCAAAAGCAATTAGCTAAAAAAAATTAAATTGTTTCCCTCTCCATCATCATTAAAAAGAGCAGCGTCTAGTTCAAATTCTTCGTGAGAAAAACTTACAACATCAAGAATATCAGGTACATCAAATAGATTTCATTTATCTTTACCAATATCGTATATTTTTGTTGCTCCTTCATTAAAAGGAACAATATTTCTCATTATCGAGAGCAAAAGAAGATTTGTATAGATAATATTAGATTGAGCCTATTCCTTTACAATGAATGAGTGAATTAATTCAGCTACTACTTTGTTATTGCTATTAGTAAAGCTGGTACTTCTATATTATAAACAAATAAAAAATAAAAACCTTCCTATAAATAAAAAATTGAATAAAAAAAAGGAAAAAAATTGCATTTTTTTGGATTCGTATACCACAGGAGTACCACGCGCGTACCACAGGAGTACCACACGTGTACCCATTGCAAAATAAAAAATAAAAAAATAGGTACGCCATCGGTGCGTACCCAAGGAGTACCGTACGCGTACCAGTACTCGGTACCGGTACTCTCCCTAAAATGAAGTACCCGTGCTTCATAGATGTCAACACATATTTTAGATTTCATTGTCATATTATACATTTTAAAAAAATCAAAATCTTTAGTAAAAAAACAAAAAAAAAAATCTAGTTAGATTGATTGAAATCTTAATGGCATGCTCTTTAAGTCAATATAATAACTAACGATGATTACTTTAGGAATATCATATTGGAAGAGGAATATATTAAGTCCAAAAGTTTCCTAAAAAAAAAAATTAACTCCAAAAGTAATTTTTTAGAGTTAATCCAAATCATAATCCTTCATCCTATTTTAATCTAACGGTACTAGTTAATTCTATTTACCGTTCACATGATCCTCTTTTAGTCTTCTTCTATTTAATTAATTCCCAAGGAAACTTTAAAAAAACTTATCAATTGCGGTTGCACCCCAATTCAATCGTTTCATAGCCAGCCACAACGGAATGGTGGATTTCTGCATCCATCCATAGCCACGAATATATGGATTCCATAGCCAGTTCGGTGGTTTAATTTTAAGATTCAAATTTTGAGTGTAATCTTACAGCAAACAGTGTCCACAGATGGAAAACAGACAACAAGTGTAAGAAATATTGGACATATTACTCGAATTGCAAATAAACTCATTCACTTGGCTCATAAGCAATGCCACATTATGGCACGTGCCAGAATGTGACTTTGGTTATGAGCTAAGTGAATGAATTATTAGCAATTCGAGTAATATGTCCAATATTTCTTACTCTTATCGCATTACTTATACAAATGCATATTAATGAGATAATCAAACATCGAGTTTTCTAAATAGTCAAGCCATCGGTAGCATCTAGGCACACCACGCATCATGGAAGAACCATGTGTCTTATCTTCTATTAAAATAAAATGGTCCCTATAAACAAGTACTTCAATTGGAAGTGTAGAAAGACAACATTAATAATATTCCCGGTACAAACATTGAATTGCCTCTTATTGAGTGTAAATTTAAAGTTCACTTTAATACTTATTTATGAGTTGGATTAATATTGAAGTGAACTTAAAAAAATTACACCTTATAAGAGGCAATGCAATATTTGTCCCGAGAATATAGTTAATGTCTTCAATTTATAATTCTTATTGAAGTACTAGTTTATGGAACACTTTTATTTTAGTAGAAGCTAAGACATATGGTTCATCCATTTTGCTTGACGTTCCTAGATGCTATCAGAGATTGGAATATGTCTAAAACTCAATGTTGGTGGATTATCTCATTACAATGTATTTTTATAAATAGTATCTAAATGTCACCCATGTATACGCAGTTCACTAACACGAGGATTGCCTCAATGAATAATTATTGTTGTGCAATGTACCCATACCTCTTAGAGTTATATAAAACAATTTTTTAAGGGGAAGAGTTATATAGGTTTGGAAAATTCACGTCTTCTAAGGGGAAGAGTTCAAATATCATGTGAGATGAGTGCAAATAGTCTTTAGTAGGGCAAAATATTGGTTCAGGCCGATTTGTGGAATCAGTCAAACCAACGGATAATATCATCAGACCCATTTTGTACTGTTGAATTACTTGGGTTATTCTAATTTTGGGCTAATCTTGTAAATTTTAGCTATCTTCTAAATTTCAGTTCCTTAAAACCAAAATTTTTTACACGGATAAAAACGTTAGTTAGAGGGTATAAAAGAAACATGAGAGACTAAAAAAGAAATCTTCCAAACCTATTTTAGTTTTTCAATTTTTGGACTATCATACCTAAGCCACATATTTTTTTTCCTCCCACCCTTATAATTATACACTCACCCCTAAAAACTACTTAATATTCCCGTTTATAATTTTAGAAAACCCTGAACATTTATAAGAAAAAAAGTGAGAAAATAAAACGGAAGAAAGTTTTTGGTTTTTATATGAGAATAAAATGGATAGTTCACTTAAAAATAAGGGTGGGAGTATACCGAAGAGTTGGGAGGAAAGTTTTTCACCACAATGTTGGCCATTTTCATATTCTTTTTCATCGAATTTTCTTTTGTTTATTTTGTTTCATGAATAATTTTTTAAATGTTTTTACTATTGGTCATTATTTTCTATTATTTTATAATTTCTTAAATTAAAAATGATAATGATATTTAATATTTATCTTTTTTTAATGCCAAAATAATTTAATCAAAAACATTATTTGATGTTGAATGGGAGAATAAACTTTCAAGAAAAAAAATATAAATAGAAAATTATAAATATAACCTTTTTATAATCAAAATTAACAGAAAATTATAATCAAAATTATAAATATAAAATACATGAAAAGAAGAAAAAAAAAATAAACAGAAAACTTCAAAAATACAAAATGAATAAAATTATAACCTTTTTGTTAATGTTCCAAGGTTCTTTGCACCATCATTCTTTCCATCCATCAACAACACTGTAAAATCCAAATCAATAAAATAGATCTATAAGTGAGTTAGAACATAAATAACATAGATCGAAAATAAACTTAATAAAAAAAATCCAACGAAATATATATATATATATATATATATATAGAGAGAGAGAGAGAGAGAGAGAGAGAGAGATTTGTATCACACAATTGGGAATTGGGTCTTCTCGAACACTTTATGTCCAGTCCTCTCTCCGTTTTCTAATATGACGGTTGTTGATCAACAAAAGAAAAAAACTATAATACAGAGGAGAGAGAAACATATGAGTGAATGACTGAGATGAGAGCAGAGGGGACAACATGAGAGAAAGGGCAGGAAAAGATCCAGATATGAACTAAAAGGAATGGAACGAACAACAGTGATAAGGAACATGTTGCCGCCGTTTACTTTGCTAGGGTTAGGAATGGATGGGTAAAAGGAGAGGATGAAGTGGGTACCCTTTTAAAGAGAAAAATTCGGGTTAGGATTGGGCCTGGTGTTGTCTGGGCTAGGTTAATTGGGCTTGGTTCAAAAAATTATAGGTGAAAAGAAGTAAGAAAATTGCTCAGTAGGCCCTCATATATGCTTTCAAGCCTCCAAAAATCTCAAAAATACCCTTGATTTTGGTCACAGTTAAGCTTGGATCTTAAATTCTGAAATATGAAACCGACACACAATTTGGAAGTTATGTTCTGACACTTGGCGTTTTTAGATTGTAACTTCCGAAATATGAAAAACTTGAAAGAAAAAAAAATGCAACTTTGGATCTTACATTCCAAAATTAATTAATTTTGAATCCTACACTCCAAAACAACGTTATATGAATCTTTTACTTTCATTCCTTCGAAATGTCAACATCTTCAATATTATGTTACTTCGGAATGTACGTTCCAAAGCTATTTAATTTTTTGCACGTAAAAATTCATAAATAATTGATCTTATATTAAAAAATTCTAAATTTTTTTATTGGAGATGTTCTTATAATATTATAAACATGAATACAAAAAATCATTCACATGTGAAAGTATACACGAGTTTTATTAAAAGTAGGCACCAGAGAGAGAGAGAGAGAGAGAGAGAGAGAGAGTTGTAACTCAGTCGTTGTTGCCTATGCGTTAAGAATGAAAGAGTAAGGGAGAGGCTGAAATGATCACCTTTAAACTTTAAAGATTGGACTAAGAATATTGGGTTTTGTTCAAAATATTAGTAAAGTAATATATATTATGAATTCTTCTTTCTCACCCCCACCTTTCTCAAGCGCCCGTTGAAATGACAAAATACCCACCTAATTATCTAGAGTGCGAGCTAAGTTCGCCGCCATGGGTAGAGAGTTTTAAAAAAATGAAAGATAAGGAGAATAAATTATGGTGAAGTGAATGATAAGGAGAATGAAGAGCAAAAAAAAAAATGAAAATTCTGGCGAATAAATCGCAACTCTCAATCGAGGTTCCAACAGTGGAATCAAGTGAAGAATTAATGTTGAATTCGAGAATTTGATTGACGAAAAGTATGATTTTTATGCTAGTGGTTTTGTTTAGGATAAAATTAAGAATCATCCATAGTGGCCAGATCCGATTTATGATTAGCATGATATATGTCTAGTTCTGAGGTATCCTCCTATTAATATAGTTAGAATTTGTTGGTGTTAGTTGGAAATTGATTATAGTTGATTACTCAATCACCACCAACAATGATTCTTAATTTTACCAATATAACAAAATCACCAACATAAAAATCAGACATTTCATCAATCAAATCCTCAAATTCAACATTGATACTCTCACTTATCTCTCTTGTTTTGTTTTTGTTTTTAATAATAACTTATCTCTCTTAGAGCATCATTATTGGTAGTTTTTCACCATTCTTACACAATATCCAAGACACTTGTGTCATAGTTCTATGGATAATTGATAATGAATTTGGGTTCACAAACTTGGTACCGTGTCTCTAAAAAAGAACGGTCATTTGTCTCACTCTTGCATTTAAATATTGTTTATTATATTACAATGAGATTTCTACACATAAATGTGGGGCAGTGATGGTTCATTGGGCTCCATTTTAGAGTGTTTGGTGAGTTGAATGAATATTTAGAAAATGTAGTTTAAATGTAAATATAATTGAGAAATGTAAAATAATATAAAAAATTAATGGGTCCCATTTAAAGAACTCAATTTGAACTATGAAGCCCCGATACTCAAAAAATGACGACGTATCGTGTCCGATACGTTCTCGATATCGATACTCTTTCGATACGTCCCGATACTCGTATCGGTAAAGTATCAATTAAATCATTATTTTTAAATAAAAAAATAATATTCAATACTTTTCCGATACATCTCGATACTCGTATCGGAAAAGTATTGGTTAAATCATTATTTTTAAATAAAAAAGTAATACCCGATACATGTCTGATACGTTCCAATACCCGATACTTGTTTGTATCTTTAGCACTTCTTGTAGTTTTCCTTTGTCAATATAATTTTTTACTTTTCAAAAGAAAAACTATGGTGTCCTACTATATAACATGCTGTTAAACATTTGATTTTTTTTCCAAAATTCTGATATAAGATTAGATATTTTCTCTTTTAATTATTAATATTGTTGATTTTAGTCATGTTTATATAATGTGTATTTATATATTTAATTTTAAATTTAATTTTTAAATAACGTATCGCGGCAGTATCGGATTGCGGATTTTAAAAAAATTTACGTATCGGCGTATCGGTATCGTATCGTGTCCCATATCGGAGCTTCATTGGAGTTCAATGGATGTGGAACTTCAATTAATGGTCATAATTGTTTTAGCAGAATTTTCAACTTTTTTTCCCTCTTTATTCTTCTTATCATTCAATTTGCATCGTCAAGATTTTCACTTGTCTCCACTAGAAATACTCCTTTTTAACGAGTACATTACTTTCTCTAGCTCAAAAGAAATGTCACAGTTCAACCATGTAAACTATTTATGCAATTTACGATAATCATTTTTTTACTAATATACAAAGACAAATGTGCTAGCATATAATATGTTATTTGACTTTTCTTGATGAATATTTTTAAACTATTTTTTTTAATAATTTTCAATAATAGATAAGAAAATATTATTGGTTAAAGTTTTACACATTAGCATAATTGAACAGATCAACTGTGGCGCTTATTTTAAAATGGAAGAATATTTGTTACGTTAATGATAACACCGCATAAAATGATGAAACTCCTCAATATCCTCATGCATTGATGAAACTCTCCTATTAATTTAGAAGAATTTATTATTGAATCATAACTAATCCTCATGCATTGATGAAACTCTCCTATTAATTTAGAAGAATTTATTATTGAATCATAACTAAAATAATTATTGATCGGTCATTAGCTTATATACATTACTTGTACTACATGCTTATTCTACGAATCCAATGGTTGAAGAAATAAATAAATCATTGTGTGACTTCTATTTAATTAGATAAAACCTTCATAGAGCAATACCAAAACATCTTATTTATTGATAACTTGATGATATGAGGAAAAGTGACTATTTACAAATCATATGTAATGTTTTTATTAATTAAATTATGCTTACGGAGATAACTATTTTACCTCTCTATTCATTATAAACAGTGGCGGAGCCACATTGTCTTCAGGGGGTTCACTTGCACCCCCTCAACATTATAAAATTA
Organism: Trifolium fragiferum; assembly: GCA_954870985.1. NCBI lineage: Eukaryota > Viridiplantae > Streptophyta > Magnoliopsida > Fabales > Fabaceae > Trifolium > Trifolium fragiferum. Next base: position 11,045,426 of record OX940794.1, read on the forward strand.
TACCAATAATCTTATATTCACTTATTTTGAACCCCCTGATATTAAGCTATTGCACCTATGTTGCACCCTGCTCTCTGAAAGACTCCAACTACTCTGCACTTTCTTCTCAATGTCTCAAAGTGTCCCACTTTAATATTCATAATTAATTAATTCTAAAATGTTTTACAAACTGGTCATTAATTTATGTATTGAACAAGGTTATGAAAAAACTCTATGCGCCACTTAACTAGAAGATACTGGAATGTGCAAATTCTTGATGCATAATGATATATACATCAATAGATTAATTGATGTTTAATAATAAAAATATGTTGCAAATATAAATAATTTTAGTTATAAATTGTACTCTATTCATCTCAAAATAAGTGTTACATTTGACTATCGCATATTTGTGAATGCACAACTTTAATAATTAGTATTCTTTAGTTATATATATTATTCTCTTCGGTTCTTTTTATAAGAGTCAATTCATCATTTATTATATAATTGATGTATATTTAGTCATTATTGACCAAATGCATCAATTATCTTTAATATAATAAAATGAAAGTAACTAGAGGCACCATAAACCCTAACCCTAATATGAATGGTCTAGATTTTGACACGTGAAGAAAAAAAATTGTATCAACAGCTACGATAAAAACTTGAATACTATGTTGCCACATCAATTAATGAATGTGACACGTCATGTGTTTAAAAACACAATACATGATGTGTCAATATATGATTGGATGTGTGTATAAAATAATTTAACCCCAATCCCTAATTTTGTTACCTACTAATCCCCTAATTATATGCTTTCATTTGATGATTGAATATACTCTATGGAATTCATTTTATTTATAGTATTAAATTATGCGTCTTTTACGATAAATAGAAACCATTTTATTTCTTTCTTCAAAGAGTGTATCTTTCATATTAATTATAGCCCTAAATTATGCATCTATTTTCACTTACATATTTACATTTTTATTTATTTGATGCAGATTTGAATTGGGGTTCTTTAAAGGTATGGATTGCTATAGATATTTTAGGTGTTTAAATTCTGATTATAGTTTGTAGTGTTCCATATTAATTCTCTATTCTTTCTTAAGTTTCATATATTTTCTATTGGGTGTAGGTTTTGCTTTGTGGTTCTATAAATGTATGTACTACTGTGAATATTTTTAGGTGTTTGAATTCTGTTTTTTTTTTTGTTTGTTTGTTGTGTTATGTATCAATTTGGTTATTATTTCATATTTTTTCTATTGTTGCATTCATAATTTCAATTTAATTTCATGGTCAAAATTTAAGATTTATAAAAATTTTGGATATTTTTTCCTTTGAGGAGTATAAAAGTTAACACGTTTCTTCTTATTTGAGAGGAAAAATGTTTGAATGTATCTAATATAATTTGTTTTGTTTTGTTTTTATTTATCAGTTTAATCTTAATATATTTTTGTCCATATATTCGTTGGTTCATGAATTCGTTGATTGCAGACATTAAGCATGATTGCTGAAACCAATATAGAATCCTCGATAGTTTTGAAGTTAAATAGAATATTTTATTCAATTTGTTGAACCCAACCATAAGGTAGGGAGCACGTGAAACAACTTCTGTTTTATTCTTACTCAATTTTTCAATTTTTAAACAAATTTATTTTTGAGCATTGCTATTTAGTAATAATTTTTTATACAAGAAAGGCAAGAATCAACACATGTAAAGTCTTAAAGGTTGGTGTCATTTAATCTCCTTCTTTAGTGGAAATCATGGGTGGTGGTGGATCTAAACAATGATTGAGATCTATTCTTACAATTCTTCTCCTCAACTTTTCTTACTAAAAAGCTTTTCCCTTTATCTTTTTAAACCATTGATTGACCATAATTTTATTTATTTGATTTCACATAATATTTTCACAAATTTATATTTTTGTCGAAATGTTTTGTCAACAATTACAGATTGAAGCTTGAGAACTATATGTTGCATTATCAAGGGTTACACCAAGAAAAGAGTTAAAGGTAGTAATACCGACGATGAATGTGAAGATTCAAATACAACTGAAAATGTGGTTTACATATATGTGTTCCATAATGTTCAGCAGTTAACGATGAATTATTATAAAGATCACTTTATCTATTTTTTATGTAATTTTATCATTATTTTTATGATTTTAATTATTAATTGTTGTTTTATATGTACTGCATAATTTCAGTTCTAATTTATCTATATTTTCTTAAGTTTTTTATTTCTAATTTTTTACTACAAGAAATTAAACTATACACATAATATTCTACGTAATCCGTGCATAGCACGGGTAGTAGTCTAGTTTAATAAATATAAAAAACTGAATTGTCTCTTATAAAAAGAAGCAGATGAAGTATTAAAAATTATAAAAAGTTTATTTTTAAAAAATATTCTTTGTGATAAATCGAACATCATATACACTAATATTTAATTTTATATATAAGTAAAACAGTATAGTCAAAGTAGAATAAGTGAATACTATTTGAAACAAAATTCATTTGTTGTGCTAGTTTTAATATTTAAATACTCAATCTTTGCTTTTACAAATTTCGACCTTATTGAATCGAATCAAACTAACATGAAAAAATTATAACAATTGAATAGATAATTTATTAATAAAAATTTTAATATTTTGCACCCCCTGAGCTAGGGTCCTGGCACAGGGTCCTGGCACCGCCACTGATTATAAATACAAGTATTGAATAATTGTTACCCCTATATACTTTGTCCAAGAAAATAATTTAATTATCCTATGTTAATTGAATTTATAAAAAGCGTAATGCATTATTTCTACAACTGATTTTTTTTTCTTGATAACTTACCACAATTATTTGCCTTTTAAGATTTTTCTTTGTCTATAATGAAAGTCTAAGAGAGAAATAAAATAATATAATAAAATTATAGTTAACTTTGTCATCATCAAAAAAATTTCTAAGTGATATTTACAAAAGTTTATCTGATCCACTCGGTGAGCTTAAGAGTTAACATGACCTATTGATGTATCTTAGGGACATTTACTGAATTTCCAATTTTATGATTGATTTCTTTCAACATGAAAGTGTTAAAATCTATTTAATTGTAGTTAACAAGTTATAGAGTTTTTCTTTATAAAGTGATCAACCAATTTTCAATATATTACGTAAAGAGTAGACAAAACTATGCCTAAAAATCATAAGTTTGTTTATATTTTTATAATAATAATAATCTTTCTTTCTTTATCTCTTGGTGTAGTTGGTGTTGGTATGACAAATCTTTTCATCCGATGCAAAAAAAATGCTGATTGTCCAAAATATAAATGTGCACCACTGAAAGTGAAGTGTATTATGGAGACTTGTGGCTGCCTTAGTAGGTATCAATAAAAATCAATCATAAAATAAATCATCTACGTTGTCTTATCAAAGACATAATTTGACCCATTGTTATGAGTAAGGAAGGCTCAAGTGAAGATGAGGAAACATTCACACCAAAGCTGAGGGCCAAACGACACGTTACAAGGTCCAAGTATTTGCATGACTTTGCTGAGGTAGGAATAGCTCCAAGGAGGGGTAAGAAGCAATAGAGCATTCTAGATGCTACTCTGCCTAGGTCACACTTTCTGTGGTGATGTCACAGTCAGTAGTAATGATTATCTCATGATTGTATTTGTACTATTCTACCCCTTTAGGGTTTGACTAGATAGTACTATATATGTACTACTTGATTGATGCAATAAAGGCAGAAAATTCATGATCAAAGTATTAGTAAATTAGAATCTTTAGTTTGTTAGCTATATTCTCTCTCTGTTCTCAGTCACCCTCACCACGTTCATAACAACTTGGTGCTTTCATTGTTTGCTAATGGCCTCACACCCTTCCCTCGAGGATCTTACCGCTTCCATCCGGAATCTCATCGTCTCTCAGCAAAACTTTCAGGATCATGTTGCTGACGAGATCCATGGCCTTCGTTCTCGTTTGGGTCCTCCTGGGTTTCCATTCAACGTACCCACCGTCACCACTCCGGCGATGTCCATCAAACTTGATATACCGTGTTTTGATGGCACCGATCCGATGGGTTGGATCTTCAAGATCAACCAATTCTTTGACTATCACTTGACTCCGGACGAGCAACGACTTCGTATTGCGTCGTTCTACATGGACGGTGATGCCTTACCGTGGTTCCAATGGATGCACTCCAATGGTCAGATCTTGACTTGGAACACCTTCTTGCAAGCTCTTGAGGCCCGATTTGCTCCATCACAGTACGACGACCCCAAGGGAGCTTTGTTTTAGCTTTGCCAGACGGGATCTGTTCGTGAATATCGGGGTCAGTTCGAAATGCTCGCCAATCGTATCACTGGCTTTCCACCAACTTTTTACCTCAGCTGTTTCATCTCCGGCCTCAAACCGGCGATCAGACGTGAAGTGTTGGCATTTCAACCTCACTCTCTGACTCACGCCATTAATTTGGCCAAGCTTCAGGAAGACAAACTGATGGATCGCTCTTCGTCTCACTCCAAACAGCCTCCCACAGCGCCGTCGGCATCGTCCTTCCGACCACCTCCCATTGCGCCGTCTTCCTCCTCTTTCCGGCCAACTATGTCTGTCACTCCTCCCAGATCTTCACCGCCCATTAAACGCCTTTCTCCGGCAGAGCTGCAGGTGCGACGCGAACAGGGTCTCTGTTACAATTGTGATGAGTAGTTTGTGAAGGGTCACCGTTGTAAGAGATCGTTTCATTTATTGATCGTTACTCCTGATGAAGTTAACGAGGACGGGGTTGATCTCCACGTGGGCCATTCTGAGGCGGTGGATCAAGTACACACTCCGGATACCACACCCGACCCGGCCCAAATCAGCTTACACGCTCTCATGGGTCATTCTATTCCTCAGACACTCCGGGTCTTGGGTCAGATTCATCACAAACCAATGGGGGTGCTCATTGATAGTGGGAGTACCCATAATTTTGTGCAGGATAGGGTGGTTAAACAGTTGGGCTTGACTGTTCAAAAGGCCCACTCCTTCAATGTGTTGGTGGGAAATGGTGAGCAATTGGGCTGCACTTCCATGTGTTCCAAAGTTTCTCTTCTAATGGGCTCTCATGAATTTTTGGTGGATTTGTATGTGTTACCCTTGAGCGGTGCAGAGTTAGTTTTGGGGGTGCAATGGCTTAAAACCCTAGGGCCCATTGTGACGGACTATGAGAAACTTACCATGAGTTTCTCCAAAGATGGATCACCCGTTTTGCTAGCTAGAGCTCCCAAACCCGGTCCACAAGAATCAAACCTTCATCAACTTCATCGTCTTGTTGAGACTGATGCCATTGATACCTGCTTACACCTCCAACTCATCACACCTGACATTGAACACCCACCTCTCACTGTTGATTCCAGCATCACTTCCTTAATCCAACAGTTTGATTGTCTCTTTCGAGCCCCAACCTCCCTACCCCCAACTCGGCCAGTAGACCACAAAATTACCCTCACCCAATCGGCTACTCCTGTTAGCGTTCGTCCCTATCGCTACCCCCATTTCCAAAAGCAGGAAATTGAATCTCAAATCAAAGAAATGCTTTCTCAAGGTGTGATTCAACATAGCTTCAGCGCCTTCTCATCGCCGGTACTCTTAGTTCGCAAGAAGGATGGGTCATGGCGTTTCTGTGTGGACTACAGAGCTCTTAACGCTCTCACTATCAAAGATCGGTTTCCTATTCCTGCAATTGACGAGCTGTTGGATGAATTGTATGGAACTCAGTGGATCTCCAAACTCGACCTTCGCTTTGAAGAACAATAATTTTTGCTTGAAACGATCGAAATGTGTTTTTGCTCAAACCTCGATTAAGTATCTCGGTCACATTGTGTCTGTTGCTGGGGTTGGACCTGACCCATCCAAAATTGAAGCTATGAAAGATTGGCCTGTACCCACAAATGTGAAACAGTTGCGTGGATTCTTAGGTCTTACCGGCTTCTATCGCAAGTTTGTAAAAAACTATGCCACCATTGCCTCACCTCTGACTGCACTGCTCAAAAGGGAAGCCTTTGTCTGGTCCAACCAAGCCCAAGAGGCTTTTGATTCTCTGAAATCTGCGATGAGTACCGCACCGGTGTTGGCCTTACCTAACTTTGCTGCACCATTTATTGTTGAAACGGACGCGTCCGGTAGTGGAATGGGTGCAGTGTTGATACAAGGAGACCACCTCATTTGTTACTACAGCAAGCAGTTCTGTCCTAGAATGTTGCAAGCCTCTACCTATGTGAGGGAGTTATGTGCCATTACTTCCGCTGTAAAGAAATGGCGAACATACTTATTGGGTACTTCCTTCGTTATTCGAACGAACCAAAGAAGCCTACGGGAACTCATGACCCAAGTCATTCAAACACCGGAGCAACAATTCTACTTGGCCAAACTATTGGGGTATTCTTATGAGATAATATACAAACCTGGAGCTCAAAACAAAGTTGCTGACGCGTTATCTCGTGTGCACTGTTTAATGATCACTATTCCCCATTTTGAATTTTTAGCTAAATTCAAGGAGCAAGTCAAAGATGATGAGGAATTTCAGCAGTTGTTGGCTCAAATTCAGCTCCAACCTGAGGCCTATCCACATCACAAAATTTCAGATGAGTTAATTTTTATCAAAGGGAAACTGTTTGTGTCGTCCAAATCCCCTTTCAAGCAAACATTACTAGAGGAGTTTCACTCATCCCCGGTGGGAGGACATAGTGGTATTCATCGCACCTTTGGTAGGCTTCAAGAGAATGTTTTTTGGCACGGTATGCGTCGAGAAGTTGCTGAATTTGTCAAATCATGCCTTATCTGTCAACAAACTAAACCACAGACCCACTCTCCTTATGGTTTGTTACATCCCCTCCCTCTTCCGGAGAGAGTTTGGGAGGACATATCTCTTGATTTTGTGATAGGGCTCCCTTCGTTCCAAACACATACCGTGATCTTGGTGGTGGTAGATCGTTTGTCAAAAGCTGCACACTTTGGGATGTTGCCCACAGGATTTACAGCAGTTCGGGTAGCAGATTTATTTGCTAAGATGATATGCAAACTTCATGGCATGCCAAGAAGTATTGTATCTGATCGTGATGCCATTTTCCTTAGCAAATTTTGGAAGGAACTCTTCCGTTTGAGTGGAACCAAGCTAAGAATGTCCTCCGTATACCACCCGCAAAGTGACGGCCAAACTGAAATTGTGAACAAAGTGTTGCAGCAATATTTGCGTTGTTTTGTGCGCGAACAACGAAAACGATGGGTGAATTCTTGCATTGGGCTGAATGGCACTATAATACAGCAGTGCATACGTCTACTGGGCTGTCACCATTTCAGGTTGTTTATGGTCGTGAGCCACCTATTCTATCTGACTACATACCGGGGTCGACCACTATACAAGCAGTGGAAGCTACAGTACAAGAACGTACTGAAGTGCTGGAGGTACTGAAGCAGAAGTTGCTGAAAGCCCAAGAAACCATGAAGTTGTTTGTTGACAAAAATCGTACTCCTCACAAGTTCAAAGAAGGTGATTTGGTATTTGTCAAACTCAGGCCCTATAGACAAAAATTTGTCATGGGGAGGCGTGTTCACAAACTGTCGAAGCGTTTCTATGGACCCTTCAAGTTGCTGCAAGCTGTTGGAGAGGTAGCCTTCAAGCTTGAATTACCAGAGGGCAGCAAAATCCACCCCGTGTTTCATGTTTCCCAACTCAAACCTTGCTTCGACACCTCAGCTACTCCACTGCAGTTGCCCATCAATGCTGAGAACAATGAACCTATCATTCAGCCCTTGGCCGTGTTGGATTGGAAGAAAGGCAAAGGTCCAGCTGATACACAGGTTCTTATTCAGTGGGAAGGACTTTTTCCTGAAGATGCTACTTGGGAATGTTTTGAGGAAATTCAAGCTACTTACCCTGCTTTTAACCTAGAGGACAAGGTTGATTTCGATGAGATATGGGATGTTATGAGTAAGGAAGGCTCAAGTGAAGATGAGGAAATATTCACACCAAAGCTGAGGGCCAAACGACACGTTACAAGGCCCAAGTATTTGGATGACTTTGCTGAGGTAGGAATAGCTCCAAGGAGGGGTAAGAAGCAATAAAGCATTCTAGATGCTACTCTGCCTAGGTCACACTTTCTGTGGTGATGTCACAGTCAGTAGTAATGATTATCTCATGATTGTATTTGTACTATTCTACCCCTTTAGGGTCTGACTAGATAGTACTATATATGTACTACTTGATTGATGCAATAAAGGCAGAAAATTCATGATCAAAGTATTAGTAAATTAGAATCTTTAGTTTGTTAGCTATATTTTCTCTCTGTTCTCAGTCACCCTCACCACGTTCATAACACCCATTCATGCTGATCATACAAGTTGTATTGATTTTCATAAAAAAACCAAAACACTATGCTGGTTGATGGGACTCGGTAGTATGTAGGTTTGATATTTTGCTTTTGGCAATATTGATAAGCTAGCAAGTAGTATATATATATATATATACATGTAGGGTTGTAAGAGATGTACCGATTGAGATTTCGAAAGATTATTTTAATAAAAATAATCTTAAAGATTTTGTGAGATTATATTAACTTTGTGAGATTTTAAAATACTTATAATTTAGAATTACATTTTTTAATGCAGAATTTTATGGATTTATGACACAAATATTTTAGATTTCAATTGATTTTATGAAATTTTAAGATTTCAGATTTTTTATTCTATCTCCTATTATTTACCCTTGTTTTTATTTTACCTTGTTCTTTGTAACCATAGTCACACAAAAATGTCCTTGAGGCAAAATAATAAAAAGCCAAAAAATGGAATTCGACTCCAAGAGGGTGGATGGTGACTTAATAAAACATTTTATATTGAAGACGATCAATTGGCTTTGAATTGCTTTTTTATTTAATTGATCGTTCAGATCAGATGCAAAAATACTCCTCCAGGAATCCAAGTAGTAATTTGAATCATCTATTCGTATCAATATCACATGAAGGAGCAATTGATGATTATGTGGGTTGAAGTGAAGTAGAAAAGTTGGACCTTTTATTCTGGAAAATAGATATGCTTCTGGTGTAAAACATAAAAGCAAAAAAAAAAAAAAAAAAAAGTCTTGCAAAGTTTAAAAAGGTTTCGAGGTTTTTGGTGAGATTATTGAAAGATATTGATATGTATATTTTTAACTAAAAAGTCTCACAAAATCCACTTCACACAAGAATCCATTGAAATCTATGGATTTTTGAATACCTATAGACAATTTATAAGTCCAACGAAATCTCAATTGAATAGTAACGGATTTGGTTATCTTGAAAAAAAAGTTTGGATTGTCTCAGTTGAATACCGCAAGATTTATTTATATTTCATAAAAAATATTTTAAAATCCATCGATATCTCAATTCAATACACCCATATATCTTGCTTAGATTTGAAGTCGGCATTAAACTATGTAGTGTGTGTTTGCATTGATTTGTTTTTGAGATTCTGCGAAATAACTTATATAAACAAATATATTTTTGGTATTATTATAAATTTTTTAAGAAAGTTTATGAGAAAATAATTTATAAAGATATGATTTTTGTTAGTGAAAACTTATGAATTATTATAAAAGTTTGTTTATTTGCATGAATTATTTTTATAAGCTTAGAAATAAGTCAAATACAAACGGACTCTTAACTTGGATCTGAATAATTCAATATTAAGCGGTACTATATATTGGCATGTGTGTCTCATTTTTCTAATTGTTATAGGTCATTGATCTTTATTCCCTAACTTATATATACCTTTCTCGGTCTTTTGACTAAGATCAAATGTAATATTTGTTTTTATCAGTTTAATATCTAATATGTGGTTCATGGGCCACACAATATTAAATTACTTTTTTTAGAGAGAAAAACCACTACAGTAACATGCTACTGAGCTTCTCGCGTGTCGCACATGTATTGCACTACTCTATAGGCTAGCGCACCCAAGTAAAAAAAAAAATATTATGTGTTCCCTGTGTATTTTTGCTTCCCTCTGTTTTCTGTTTTGATGGGACTATGTATTTGTACATGTTGTTTTCTCTCTCAAAACATGTCTAATGTTTTGCTGAGTTGATCTAATAAATTCTTTTTTGCTGATTAAAAAAAAAAAGTTAAACCATATAAAACCATGCTTCAAAAAAAAAATACCATATACCATATAAAACCAACCTTTGTGTCCTTATTAATTAATTCAGTTTACGGATTTATAAATTACATACTCAACTTGCAATAGTGTCAAACATGTAATTTCATCATATTTTGGTATTCTGATTGCATGCCTACCTTCTTTTATTGTTGTCAAATTATTCTTATGAAAAACCAGATCAAAATTAAATTCTTATGAACTCAATTCTAGCGTGTCAGCTGAGTCATTTAAGTGACTTGCCACATCAATATTAACTTGATTAAAATTGAACTTTTGCAAAAGGAGATAAAGATATGGGACCAAAAGTAATATTTTGAAACTTAGGAAACCAAAATTGTAACTTTTTGAAATATAGATGACCAAATATGCAATTTAGCCTATTTAAAATGAAAGAATATTATGCTATCCATCCCAACTTGAAATATCGTCGCTATCATCCATCTCGGTGTTTTTTATTTTTCTTTACACAATTGGAAGTTTGGAACTACATAAAAATCCCCCAATTCATGAAATTGAATAATTCAACACACAAGTGGGTGTGGGTACAAACATATGAAGAAAGAATAGGTGAGTCAAATAGAGATCTAAGAGGGAGAGAAACAGACACATTAAAAAATATTTTAATCTCAACCTTTTATTTTAATTTAATGAATATTATTCATTCTCAAATTATCACATATATATATATATATATATATATATATATATATATATATATAACCGTACAAATCAATAAGCTTTTCAGTTCCCTATGTACATTTATTACTGACTCTCTCCATACCAAAAAACTAATTTTGCTCCTTTAAACTACTCATTTCTTTCTCAAAAAGCTTATCATTGTTACATGTATCGGTATCTGCCCGTTTGAATTTTGTGCACGTTTATTTATTATACACTTGAGATGATTTTTATTTTGATTTAATATTTACTTTTTCTTTTTTTTTTTTTTTGACACAAAGAAACTTATATTATATCATTAACCAATAAATTGTTAATACAAGCAGGTGCTGAATCAAATAAACGGCGACTAGACCAAGAAATTGCCGCTCTAGCTATAGTGTGAGCGATCAAATTCGCTTATCGCCTAATGGGCTTCACCTCAAAGCCGGAATTTAATAATAACATACACTTAATTTTATGAATAATAGAACTAAATTCGGACACGCCGGTATTTCGTTGACAGATGGCGTTCACAATGTTACAAGCATCAGTTTCAAAAATGACATTCAAGAGGCCTCTGTTTTGCACTTCTTTCATAGCTAGCTTCATATAAAGCCAAGGCTTCACCTTCATTGGAAGAGCACCTCCCATGCATCCAAGCACTTCCACCCATAACAAAGCAACCCCGAAAGTCTCTAATACACCAACCAGAACTCGTCTTCCTTGCTGCAGCGTGCACAGCCGCGTCAACATTGCATTTGAGTATCCCAAAAGGAGGCGGTTGCCAAAACAGTTGCTGCTGCTGTCCATGATGATTCCCGCTCTCTTGTACCCGTTGTACCACGTTCCATTCTTGCCAAAGTTGCATTGCTGTCACTCCAATTTGTTGCCCATGGACGCTTTCATTATTCCATACCCGGTTGTTCCTATTTTGCCACAAGCACCAAAGTAACAAGGCTGCTGCACCAACTTCATTACGGTCGCCATTCTTACATAAGCGGAAAATGCAGTCCTTGGCCGAGGCTTGTTGCTGTAAAAACGGCGAAATTAAATGATCAAGCCCAGCTGCACGCCACGCCATTTTGCTGTACCTGCAACCATAAATAACATGCCAGTCGTTTTCCTCTTCCCCGTCGCAAAAAGGACAGTTTTGAGGGCATTGAACATGTCGGTCTTGCAATCGTATTCTTGTCGGTAAGCACCTTTTACATATGCGCCATAGTAAGTGTTTCGCTTTCGGTGGAGCATGGATCTTCCAAAGCCATTTCCAATCCTTATTCTCATGTGTAGATACGGACTCCACTATATCATTAAGGAGCAAGTTGTAACCCGACTTGACACTATAATTACCATACATGTCGTTATCCCACACCAATTGATCCTCTTCAACATCATCAAACAATGGGACATTTAGAATAGAATTAGCAACATAAGAATTAAACAAAGAGCGGATTTTGTCACTATCCCATACTTTTCGGTTTGGGAGCATAAGTTGATTAACATATAAAGAAGACACATCTTGATCTTGGGGTGAACACAACCATTTTCCATCTTCTTTTCTTAACCAAGGATCCTTCATTACACTTACTTGAGAACCATCACCAATCCTCCATCTACACCCTTTCATAAGAACTTCACGCGATTTCCAAATACTCCTCCACGCATAACTTGGATTATTTCCTAGGTTGGAAGCAAAAAGAGTAGAGTTAGGATAATACCTTGCTTTGTATACCTTTGCCACAAGAGAGTCGGGCTTTTTGATAAAATTCCAACCTTGTTTAGCGACCATTGCCATATTAAAATAACGGAAATTTCGAAATCCCAATCCACCATAATCTTTGGGGTACGCCAATCTATCCCAAGCAAGCCATTTAATCCCTTCATTATTGGTCCCTCCACCCCACCAAAAAGAATTCAACATTCTCTCAATCTCTTTTAAAGTTGTTTCCGGAATGAGATACACACTCATAACATATGAGGGAATGGATTGTAAGACAGATTTAATCATGACCTCTTTACCTGCTTTTGAAAGAGATCTCCCTCTCCATGAATTGATGTGTTTCCAAAGACGATCCTTCACAAATGCAAAGGTGCTCTTCTTACTTCTTCCCACCATGGACGGTAAGCCTAGATAGGTACCTGTGCCTAGAACGCGTCTAACTCCCATGATACCAGAAAGATCCTCTTGGGCTGCACTACTAAGATTGCGACTAAAGAACACTTCAGACTTCGACATATTTATCTCTTGGCCAGACGCCACTTCATAAGTTTTGAGTACATGCATCAGTTCTCGAGTCTCATCTAAGGTGGACCTGCAAAATAAGAAGCAATCATCAGCAAAAAGTAGATGGGACACCGGAGGTGCCCCTCTACACACTTTAACACCGTGGATAGTGCCTTGAGCCACCGACTTTTTTATAAGAGCCGAAAGACCTTCCGTAACTAAAATGTATAGGTAAGGAGACAGTGGGTCTCCTTGCCTCAGACCTCTCCCCGGAACAATAGGGCCAACTCTCTCAAAATTCACCAAGACCGAGTAATTAACTGAACTCACATATAGCATCATCCAGTGTATCCACTTTTCAGCAAAACCCAATCTCTCAAGCATACCTCTCATGAAACCCCAATCAACTTTATCATAGGCTTTACTAATGTCAATTTTAAGAGCCAAGTCTCCATTCCCACCTCTAGTCTTGCGTTTCAACGTGTGCACCACCTCAATAGCAATAAGAGCATTATCCAGGATATACCTTCCTTCAACAAAAGCCAATTGCTCTTCCGCCACACATTTATCAAGACAAGCTTTCAACCTATTAGCCAACACTTTAGACACCATTTTGTAGAGGACATTACACAAGGAAATGGGGCGCAGATCTTTCATAGACATGGAATTATCACATTTCGGTATCAAGCAAATATTGGTTTCATTCAAAGAATAAGGGAAAAAACCCCTCTCCAACCACTCCTTTGCCGCCTCAAAAATATCGTCACCGCAAATATGCCAAAAATTTTGATAAAAAGCTGGGTTGAACCCGTCAGGACCTGGAGCTTTATCAGGATGCATTTGGGACAAGGCTTCATGAATCTCCTCCTTCGTAAGTGGCGCCAATAGTCTATTATTGTCTTCTTGGGTAATCTTTAGTGAGATAAGAGAAAGAACCGGTTCATGTATACTTTGATTAGCCTTGAAAAGGTGATCGAAATAGGCTCGGGCTTCTTCACAAATCTCTGACTGAGTTGTCACTTCCAAATTTGCACTAGTAATTAACTTCCCAATTTGCTTGGCTCTGGACCTTATAGATGCTGAAGTATGGAAGAATTTAGTATTAAGATCCCCGTGTTGGAGCCAATGCATTTTAGCTCGCTGCCGCCAATAAGCTTCTTCCTGTACTAGTAATCTTGCATGGTGTTCGCGGACATCTTTGTAACGATTGGAGGAGTCTGGATCATGCACCCCCCTTAACCGCTCCAACTCTTCACTACAAGCTGCCAATTCTTGTTTGAAGCGCATTCTTTTCCGCCGACCCCAGGCTTGAAGTCTGTCTGCACAATGACCAACACGATTTGTGACCTCAGTAATATTAACGCCATTCCACCCCTCATGCACAACATCCACAACATCATCCTCGTTTAACCATGCATTTTCGAAGCGAAAGGTACGTTTTGTACACCCCCTGGTAGCACCCGCAGTCTGCAGCACAATAGGACTATGGTCGGAGTGGGATGTTAACAAATTCTGAAGCCGAACTCCTGGATATAAAAAGAGCCATTCTGTAGTCACAAAAGCTCTATCAAGTCTTTCTTCAATAACATGTGCAGTACCTCCACTCTTTATCCATGTAAATGGGTAACCTTCAAGATGGATGTCGGTAAGATCACAGTCACTTATTGCATTTCTAAACCCTTCACACAGCTAGTTAGGATGGGGATTGCGCCCTTGCTTGTCAGTCTGTGATAATAAGTCATTAAAATTGCCAATGATACACCACGGGAGAGCTGACATATCTCTGAGCTCTCTTAATAAGTCCTAAGCCTGTCTTCTCCTACCTCGTTCTGGATATCCATAATAACATGTCAACCTCCAGTCACCTTTGTCCCCATCAGACACAATAATATTAATAAAATTCCTGGAGTAGTTCATGATTCTGCACTGTGATTTTTCTTTCCACATGACTGAGAGACCCCCACTTCTACCTTCCACATCAATAGTTAAGCAAGCATCATATTTTAACATAACACGGATTTTTTCCATCTTTTGAGTTTTAGACAAAGTTTCAGAAAGAAAAAGAATATCTGGACGGTGTCCCTGAGCAACATTACGAAGATTAGGAATTGCACTCGGAGTGCTCAGCCCCCGGCAATTCCAACTGAGGATTTTCATTGCTCCCGGCAGTCCTGGCTGCCAGGACCTGCCGATAAAAAATGTTGGGTTTCACATTGATCATGTTGTTCTGCAGAATTCTTCTCCTCCCTTCTGCGTTTTCTTTCAAGCTGACTGTCCATGTCTCCATCGTTCTGGTTTATGAGTTGGGTCCGGGTTGCTGGGTCGGGTTAAGTTAGGGTAGGGACCGGGTTATTTGGGTTAGGGTGGGTTTGCTGAGTGGCTCGGGTTACGGGTCGAGTTTGAGTACCTGAAATCTGGGTTCATTGGTAAGGTTTTTGGTGGTTAGAAATCTTTAAAGGCAAGGATAAATTTGATTGGCTGTTAAAGATGGGAATATTATGAGGGAATAATGGGGAATTAAATGAGTTGTTGGGAGTTGAAATATGACTGGGAGATTGGCTAGTGGGGGTCAAAGGTTGGCAATGATTGGTAGACATAACAGGTAAGTTTTTAAATGATTGTTGGTCAGCAATTAATGGTGAGCATATATCGGTTTCAGGGCCAAAAGGAGGCTTGCTGCAGGCTTGTGTTGTTTGGTCGGTTACTTTAAGGGATGAAGGCAAAATAAAAGAGCTGTGAGTAACTGTTGCCACGTGGGAAGAGGAAGGGCCAAGGTTCACAAGGGATTTTGGACCGGTAAATATTATTGCGTTTTGTGACTGGGCTTGTGGACCAACATTGTTTCTTGACACGTCAACTTGAGTGGCCCCCATGTCTGGCCTTTCCACCGTACCTCCTCCTTGGACTTCCCCAGCGCCGTCGTAATTGGCACCTCCACCACCCCTATCATCTCGCAGCCACCGTGACGTTTGTCCCCGGACTTGTCGCCGTGTTTCAGCACGAATTTCTCAATACCATTCTCTGCTTCTGTCATCATTTGTCATAACGAATCTAACTTAGCATTTGTTTTCGGCGTGACCCATAACTCCACATACAAAGCAAAACACCCCCAACTTTTCATATTTGAACTTAACGGTACACCATTCACCTGCTCTATCTTTCACCTTAGTGTCTTTCTTCAACGGCTGACGAACATCAACTCTAACTCGTAGCCTCATGTATTCACGCCAGAAGCACGTTGCATTATTCTTGTCATACTCCAAAAAAGATCCAATGTAGTTCGCTAACTTCACCCCCACGGATTCCTTCATAAGACCCATTGGTAGATTGTAGATTTGAACCCAGAAGTCAATATGGAACAACAGAATATTTTCAATCTGCATCCCAATTTGGACTTTCTCCAAGATCAGCATATTGTTGTCAAAGCTCCAAGGACCACCATTAAGAACAGCTTCCATGTCAAGTGGATGGGCGAAAGAGAATAAGAATAGACCCGTCTTTGTTTCTTTGATGTTAACCCCTTTCACCGGCTTCCATAAATCCGTCATTCGAACCCCCATAGAGTTGAAATGAACGGGCCTTCCACACAAGAAGCGCCCCACCAAACACCATTGGAGATCAGGTTGCTCATCTCCATTGTCATCAAAGTCAAAACTAAAGTCTTCCTCCTCCTCCTCATGAATAGATAAACCCTCAAGATTTGGGCTAGCCATAGAAGAAGCACTGGATTTTTGCTATGTAAGTTAGAAAAAAAACTCGGATTGGTGAATAAAATTGTGAATAAAATTATGAATAACTCTCAAAGCTTCCCACTTAGGAGAAGATATAACCAAACCCTAGCAGAGCACTAGGAGAAGATATTTAAGTATAATTTGATTTTACTTTTTCTTTTAATTAACCAAACCTTACAAAAATCTAACTCAACACCCAGACAACAAAAAATAAGGGTCATACCTCACTCATAAAAGGCACAGAAGGAATCATAGTTTTTACTTAGAAACCATTTTTAAGATAAAAGTTTGACTCTGTCGAATCACACACTCGCCAGAAAAAAGTTCAATCAGAAAAGAAAACGTCATTTTCGAAGTTCTAGATAATCCACACAATAGTTTATCAAATTAACATCACCCTAATCTATTTTTCCTACTCATACCCATGACTAAGAAATTCTCAAAACACCCTAGGATACCATGAGGAGCACCCACTCAACATCCAACCGCCTAAGAATAACATACTAAATATGTGAGATTTTGTTGTAAAAACCAAACAAGAATAGCATTCCATTTTTATGCAGAGATTCATATATAATTTTATTTTTGTATTTATCTTATTCTTTCTATATTTTTTCTAATATTTTTAGTGTAATTACAATGAAAAATATAAAACATAAAAAATATTATTAAAAGTGGTAAGGACAAATTTGATTTTTTAATAATAGTTCTAATATATCGTATTTAATTACCACAATTATCTGTCTTTAATCAAAGGCTAAAAGAGAAATAAAAAATGTAATTAAATTATAATGAAAATATAGTTAACTTTGATGATCATCAAAAAGAAATTTATATGTAATATTTATTAAAGTTTACCGGATCCACTCTTTGAACTTGAGAGATAAACATGACCTATTGACGTATCTTAGAGACAATATACAGAATTTCGAATTTTATGATTGTTTTCTTTCAACATGAAAAGTGCTAAAATATATTTAATTGTAGTTAACACATTATACAATTTTTCTTTATAAAGCAATCAAAAAAATTCGATATATTACACATAAAGAGTAGGGAAAATATGATGCCTCAAAATCATAAATACTTTGTTTATATTTTGATAATCTTTCTTTCTTTATTTCTTGGTGTATTCAGTGATATATATAGAAATGCCAGATATAATTTTATGCAATGCAAAAAAAATGCTGATTGTCCAAAATATATGTGTTCACCGTTTAAAGCGAAGTGCATTGAACGCTATTGTAACTGTGTGGGCCAGGATCCTTTGCAGCAGTAGGAAGATACCTTCAATTAACCAGACCTTACAAAAACCTAACTCAACATTCAGACAACAAAAAATAAGGTTCATACCTCACTCGTAAAAGGCACAAAAGGAATCATAGTTTTTACTCAGAAACCATTTTTAAGATAAAAGTTTGACTCTGTCGACCAGACACTCAGCATAAAAAGTTCATTCATAAAAGAAAACATCATTTTCGAAGTTCTAGATAATCCACACAATAATTTATCAAATTAACATCACCCTAATCTATTTTTACTACTCATACCCATGACCAAGAAATTCTCAAAACACCCTAGGATACCATGAGGAGTACCCACTCAACATCCAACCACCTAAGAATAACATACTAAATACGTGAGATTTGGTTGTAAAAACCAAACAAGAATAGCATTCTATTTTTATGCAGAAATTCATATATACTTTTATTTTTATATTTATCTTATTCTTTCTATATTTTTTTCATAATATTTTTAGTGTAATTATAATAAAAAATATATAACTTAAAATATTATTAAAAGTGGTAAGGATAAATTTGATTTTTTAATAATAGTTCTAATATATCGTATTTAATTACCACAATTATCTTTGTCTTTAATGAAAGGCTAAAAGAGAAATAAAAAATATAATTAAATTATAATGAAAATATAGTTAACTTTGATGATCATCAAAAGAAATTTATATGTAATATTTATTAAAGTTAACCGGATTCACTCGGTGAGCTTAAGAGATAAACATGACCTATTGACGTATCTTAGAGACAACATACAGAATTTCCAATTTTATGATTGTTTTCTTTCAACATGAAAGTGCTAAAATATATTCAATTGTAGTTTTCTTTATAAAGCAATAAAAAAAATTTCAATATATTGCACATTAAGAGTAGGAAAAATATGCCTCAAAATCATAAATACTTTGTTTATATTTTGATAATCTTTCTCTCTTTATTTCTTGGTGTATTCAGTGATATATATAGGAATGTCAGATTAATGTTTATGCAATGCAAAAAGAATGCCGATTGTCCAAAATATATGTGTTCACCGTTTAAAGTGAAGTGCGTTGAACGCTATTGTAGCTGTGTGGGCCAGGATCCTATGCAGCAGTAGGAATATACTGATTTTCGTTGTAATTGATTTCAACCGTTCAAATGAGAGTGAATTTTGTGTGGCGGTGGTTGTAATTTAGTGTGCAAAAATAAAATAAAACAATAAAGTACGTGGATAGCAACAAAGTAAAATTATGGATGTGGAGAGTGCTTTGGGGCAGTAAGAGAAATTAGAGGAGTTTGGAATAAGAGCACGGTGAGCAACGGAACGGTTAGCTATGAAAATGAAAAGTTTATTGATATTCTTTCATTCTTTTTCATTTAATTATTTTTAATAGGTGGTAGAAAAAGTTGACGTGATAGTTGAGTCATTTAAGTGATTTACTATATTAGTGTTGACTTGATCAAAATTGATTTATTTATTGTAAAAGGGAGTAAACATAGGAGTCAAAAATACTATTTTGAAAATTTAAAGGTTAAAATTACAAATTTATAAAATTTAAAATACCAAAAATACAATTTAACAAATAAAATTAAGTATAGACGTTGTTGATTGAACATTTCAATTGATTACTTAACTAGAACCTGTAGTAGTTGAAAACCCAAACCCATAAGTGCTTGGGTATGAATTAGTAAAACAATTTTATAATACCTATAAGTTTAAATTTAACCCGAACGTACTTTTGTAATTTCATTATGTTGATTTTTTAACCAAAAGGATATAGTTTTTCATTTTTATTATTAAAAGAGTGTGTTTTCAAAAACATTTACAAAAATATTGTAGGTCGTAGATGCAATTGACGACTTGCCATTTTTGTAAAAGCAAAATCAAAGATGGTAGCGACGATTTGCTATTTTTTTAAAAATATTACTTATATTTATGGATTTCTAAAATTTATGGCTGTAGGTAAATGTATGTCGTAGTAAACAGGAGAAATACTAATCTATATCAACAGACATCTGACATTCAATGATGGTTTACATATGTCATAATAAGTTAATATTTTTATAAAAAATAGCAAAGTCCTAGCCGTCATTGACGACATTGTTTTAAATAAAATTGTAAATCATAGATTGCATATACAACTTACAACATTTTTGTAATATTTATTTAAAATCTGCATTCATGTAGTTTGAATTTCAGTTGTATTTGTTACTTCGTCTATAAACCCTTAAAAAATGTAAATAATTATTTAAAATAAAAGATATATAAGAATTGATATAGTTTATAGCTGATAGTGAGTTATTTCTAGAAGTATTTAATTTTTTTAAATTTTTAAATACCCTCGTGGTGTTTTTCAAATTGTCCTTATCACCATTTATTTTGTTTGTGTGTTAACTGTGCACGTGGCACTTGTCAACGTGACTTCATCTCATAGGGGGTATTGATACACGGCTTAAGAGGATAATCCACTGAAATTTTGCAGTTGTATAATGAACAGATTCCTTTTTCATATTTTATAAAAAAATAAATAGAATATAAGAGAATTGTTTATAATTGTTTCGTTTAATGAACTGTTTATAATTGTTTCTTCTCTTAATGTTGCATTAAAAACTAGGAGATATAATATGCCACACACCAACATAATATAAAATTGTTGTTTTGTAGTCTATGAAAATGGTTTTTTTTGCAACAAAAAAAATAGGTGTTGTTGTACCCTAAAATGTTGTAGTGTTAATTTTAGGAAATTATGAGGTCCAAATGATTTTTCTTAAGCACCGTCACATGGAGGATATCCACTCCATGTGAATTCACTTCCGTTGATGAGACAATTTTGCATATATTAATTTAAAAATTTCAGGATGCATTTTATTTTTAAAGTTGTAGAGTTTAGGGATTGATTTAATTATTTTGCAAGATTGTTATCCCTCATCCCCTGCTTATAAATTCATGTTGATTAATCTCACATTTGATGTAAACTTTGTGTTCATATTTCTTTAACATTTTAAATCAAATTGCAAAAAAGTATTATGCAACACATAAGATTATGACACAAACATATATTGATAATGTCAGTGCAATTATCAGAAAAAATATATCATTGATACTTGCATCTTTATAATTTGTGATTTACAAACTATTGAATTAAGAAAATGAAAGATAATATGAGAAAAGAATTGAAGAAGATTCAACTAAAAATATCGATTAATATTTATTTTTGTTAATTACAATAAAGCTGAAGATCGAACCTACAATTCAAAAATAAATATTTATGGTTCAAGAATACAATTCAAAAATAAATATTTATACTAAAATTTGGATAAACTTTTCTATTTTCCAAATTTTAGTATAAATATTTATTTTTGTTAATTACAATAATGCTGAAGATCGAATCTACAACTTTTAACATACTAGCCAAATTTCTCACTACTAAATCAAATATAATGACTTAGTTTAATTAATTACTTAGTTAATGTGTGTGGTACGTGGTGGGGGACTATAGCCCATCTTGTCGCCATGAATCTGTTCTTGAATCTGATTATGACTAATATATTTGTGTTATTTATTTTCACGGGATAGTATATTTGTGTTATTCTTACCTTAATTTATGACTTAATTATGGTAGACACTTTAGTTTAAATGTAAATTTTAAATAAATATGTTTATTACAAAATTAATTATGTATTGGTTAAAGTTTTACACATTAGCATAATTGAACAGATCAACTGTGGCGCTTATTTTAAAACGGAAGAATATTTGTTACGTTAATGATAACACCGCATAAAATGATGAAACTCCTCAATATCCTCATGCATTGATGAAACTCTCCTATTAATTTAGAAGAATTTATTATTGAATCATAACTAATCCTCATGCATTGATGAAACTCTCCTATTAATTTAGAAGAATTTATTATTGAATCATAACTAAAATAATTATTGATCGGTCATTAGCTTATATACATTACTTGTACTACATGCTTATTCTACGAATCCAATGGTTGAAGAAATAAATAAATCATTGTGTGACTTCTATTTAATTAGATAAAACCTTCATAGAGCAATACCAAAACATCTTATTTATTGATAACTTGATGATATGAGGAAAAGTGACTATTTACAAATCATATGTAATGTTTTTATTAATTAAATTATGCTTACGGAGATAACTATTTTACCTCTCTATTCATTATAAACAGTGGCGGAGCCACATTGTCTTCAGGGGGTTCACTTGCACCCCCTCAACATTATAAAATTATACCAATAATCTTATATTCACTTAGTTTGAACCCCCTGATATTAAGCTATTGCACCTATGTTGCACCCTGCTCTCTGAAAGACTCCAACTACTCTGCACTTTCTTCTCAATGTCTCAAAGTGTCCCACTTTAATATTCATAATTAATTAATTCTAAAATGTTTTACAAACTGATCATTAATTTATGTATTGAACACGGTTATGAAAAAACTCTATGCGCCACTTAACTAGAAGATACTGGAATGTGCAAATTCTTGATGCATAATGATATATACATCAATAGATTAATTGATGTTTAATAATAAAAATATGTTGCAAATATAAATAATTTTAGTTATAAATCGTACTCTATTCATCTCAAAATAAGTGTTACATTTGACTATTGCATATTTGTGAATGCACAACTTTAATAATTAGTATTCTTTAGTTATATATATTATTCTCTTCGGTTCTTTTTATAAGAGTCAATTCATCATTTATTATATAATTGATGTATATTTAGTCATTATTGACCAAATGCATCAATTATCTTTAATATAATAAAATGAAAGTAACTAGAGGCACCATAAACCCTAACCCTAATATGAATGGTCTAGATTTTGACACGTGAAGAAAAAAAATTATATCAACGGCTACGATAAAAACTTGAATACTATGTTGCCACATCAATTAATGAATGTGACACGTCATGTGTTTAAAAACACAATACATGATGTGTCAATATATGATTGGATGTGTGTATAAAATAATTTAACCCCAATCCCTAATTTTGTTACCTACTAATCCCCTAATTATATGCTTTCATTTGATGATTGAATATACTCTATGGAATTCATTTTATTTATAGTATTAAATTATGCGTCTTTTACGATAAATAGAAACCATTTTATTTCTTTCTTCAAAGAGTGTATCTTTCATATTAATTATAGCCCTAAATTATGCATCTATTTTCACTTACATATTTACATTTTTATTTATTTGATGCAGATTTGAATTGGGGTTCTTTAAAGGTATGGATTGCTATAGATATTTTAGGTGTTTAAATTCTGATTATAGTTTGTAGTCTTCCATATTAATTCTCTATTCTTTCTTATTTTCTATTGGGTGTAGGTTTTGCTTTGTGGTTCTATAAATGTATGTACTACTGTGAATATTTTTAGGTGTTTGAATTCTGTTTTTTTTTTTTTGTTTGTTTGTTGTGTTATGTATCAATTTGGTTATTATTTCATATTTTTTCTATTGTTGCATTCATAATTTCAATTTAATTTCATGGTCAAAATTTAAGGTTTATAAAAATTTTGGATATTTTTTCCCTTGAGGAATATAAAAGTTAACACATTTCTTCTTATTTGAGAGGAAAAATGTTTGAATGTATCTAATATAATTTGTTTTGTTTTGTTCTTATTTATCAGTTTAATCTTAATATATTTTTGTCCATATATTCGTTGGTTCATGAATTCGTTGATTGCAGACATTAAGCATGATTGCTGAAACCAATATAGAATCCTCGATAGTTTTGAAGTTAAATAGAATATTTTATTCAATTTGTTGAACCCAACCATAAGGTAGGGAGCACGTGAAACAACTTCTGTTTTATTCTTACTCAATTTTTCAATTTTTAAACAAATTTATTTTTGAGCATTGCTATTTAGTAATAATTTTTTATACAAGAAAGGCAAGAATCAACACATGTAAAGTCTTAAAGGTTGGTGTCATTTAATCTCCTTCTTTAGTGGAAATCATGGGTGGTGGTGGATCTAAACAATGATTGAGATCTATTCTTACAATTCTTCTCCTCAACTTTTCTTACTAAAAAGCTTTTCCCTTTATCTTTTTAAACCATTGATTGACCATAATTTTATTTATTTGATTTCACATAATATTTTCACAAATTTATATTTTTGTCAAAATGTTTTGTCAACAATTACAGATTGAAGCTTGAGAACTATATGTTGCATTATCAAGGGTTACACTAAGAAAAGAGTTAAAGGTAGTAATACCGACGATGAATGTGAAGATTCAAATACAACTGAAAATGTGGTTTACAAATATGTGTTTCATAATGTTCAGCAGTTAACGATGAATTATTATAAAGATCACTTTATCTATTTTTTATGTAATTTTATCATTATTTTTATGATTTTAATTATTAATTGTTGTTTTATATGTACTGCATAATTTCAGTTCTAATTTATCTATATTTTCTTAAGTTTTTTATTTCTAATTTTTTACTACAAGAAATTAAACTATACACATAATATTCTACGTAATCCGTGCATAGCACGGGTAGTAGTCTAGTTTAATAAATATAAAAAACTGAATTGTCTCTTATAAAAAGAAGCAGATGAAGTATTAAAAATTATAAAAAGTTTATTTTTAAAAAATATTCTTTGTGATAAATCGAACATCATATACACTAATATTTAATTTTATATATAAGTAAAACATTATAGTCAAAGTAGAATAAGTGAATACTATTTGAAACAAAATTCATTTGTTGTGCTAGTTTTAATATTTAAATACTCAATCTTTGCTTTTACAAATTTCGACCTTATTGAATCGAATCAAACTAACATGAAAAAATTATAACAATTGAATAGATAATTTATTAATAAAAATTTTAATATTTTGCACCCCCTGAGCTAGGGTCCTGGCACAGGGTCCTGGCACCGCCACTGATTATAAATACAAGTATTGAATAATTGTTACCCCTATATACTTTGTCCAAGAAAATAATTTAATTATCCTATGTTAATTGAATTTATAAAAAGCGTAATGCATTATTTCTACAACTGATTTTTTTTTCTTGATAACTTACCACAATTATTTGCCTTTTAAGATTTTTCTTTGTCTATAATGAAAGTCTAAGAGAGAAATAAAATAATATAATAAAATTATAGTTAACTTTGTCATCATCAAAAAAATTTCTAAGTGATATTTACAAAAGTTTATCTGATCCACTCGGTGAGCTTAAGAGTTAACATGACCTATTGATGTATCTTAGGGACATTTACTGAATTTCCAATTTTATGATTGATTTCTTTCAACATGAAAGTGTTAAAATCTATTTAATTGTAGTTAACAAGTTATAGAGTTTTTCTTTATAAAGTGATCAACCAATTTTCAATATATTACGTAAAGAGTAGACAAAACTATGCCTAAAAATCATAAGTTTGTTTATATTTTTATAATAATAATAATCTTTCTTTCTTTATCTCTTGGTGTAGTTGGTGTTGGTATGACAAATCTTTTCATCCGATGCAAAAAAAATGCTGATTGTCCAAAATATAAATGTGCACCACTGAAAGTGAAGTGTATTATGGAGACTTGTGGCTGCCTTAGTAGGTATCAATAAAAATTAATTTTTCTTGAATATAGTAGCTTGTAACTACCTTAGTTAGTTAGAGTCTTAGCATGAAACTATAAAGCTTGTAGTACACATTGTAAGATTCAGTTTTTGGTGAATAAACAATTTCTTTTACTTGCATTTGCTTCTTCTCTTTTTGAGTTTCATCAATTTAAGCTCAACCCGCGCGCATCAATCTGCTTGTTTTCTTTTCGTTGCTTTATCAATGCAGTTTGATCTTATTAATTTTGATACTCTCAATTCTACGACATGAAACGAATATAGACTTCTGCAACGAATATAGGGTGACGATAATCCTATACATAAAATAAATCATCTACGTTGTCTTATCAAAGACATAATTTGACCCATTGTTATGAGTAAGGAAGGCTCAAGTGAAGATGAGGAAACATTCACACCAAAGCTGAGGGCCAAACGACACGTTACAAGGCCCAAGTATTTGCATGACTTTGCTGAGGTAGGAATAGCTCCAAGGAGGGGTAAGAAGCAATAGAGCATTCTAGATGCTACTCTGCCTAGGTCACACTTTTTGTGGTGATGTCACAGTCAGTAGTAATGATTATCTCATGATTGTATTTGTACTATTCTACCCCTTTAGGGTTTGACTAGATAGTACTATATATGTACTACTTGATTGATGCAATAAAGGCAGAAAATTCATGATCAAAGTATTAGTAAATTAGAATCTTTAGTTTGTTAGCTATATTCTCTCTCTGTTCTCAGTCACCCTCACCACGTTCATAACAACTTGGTGCTTTCATTGTTTGCTAATGGCCTCACACCCTTCCCTCGAGGATCTTACCGCTTCCATCCGGAATCTCATCGTCTCTCAGCAAAACTTTCAGGATCATGTTGCTGACGAGATCCATGGCCTTCGTTCTCGTTTGGGTCCTCCTAGGTTTCCATTCAACGTACCCACCGTCACCACTCCGGCGATGTCCATCAAACTTGATATACCGTGTTTTGATGGCACCGATCCGATGGGTTGGATCTTCAAGATCAACCAATTCTTTGACTATCACTTGACTCCGGACGAGCAACAACTTCGTATTGCGTCGTTCTACATGGACGGTGATGCCTTACCGTGGTTCCAATGGATGCACTCCAATGGTCAGATCTTGACTTGGAACACCTTCTTGCAAGCTCTTGAGGCCCGATTTGCTCCATCACAGTACGACGACCCCAAGGGAGCTTTGTTTTAGCTTTGCCAGACGGGATCTGTTCGTGAATATCAGGGTCAGTTCGAAATGCTCGCCAATCGTATCACTGGCTTTCCACCAACTTTTTACCTCAGCTGTTTCATCTCCGGCCTCAAACCGGCGATCAGACGTGAAGTGTTGGCATTTCAACCTCACTCTCTGACTCACGCCATTAATTTGGCCAAGCTTCAGGAAGACAAATTGATGGATCGCTCTTCGTCTCACTCCAAACAGCCTCCCACAGCGCCGTCGGCATCGTCCTTCCGACCACCTCCCATTGCGCCGCCTGCCTCCTCTTTCCGGCCAACTATGTCTGTCACTCCTCCCAGATCTTCACCGCCCATTAAACGCCTTTCTCCGGCAGAGCTGCAGGTGCGACGCGAACAGGGTCTCTGTTACAATTGTGATGAGTAGTTTGTGAAGGGTCACCGTTGTAAGAGATCGTTTCATTTATTGATCGTTACTCCTGATGAAGTTAACGAGGACGGGGTTGATCTCCACGTGGGCCATTCTGAGGCGGTGGATCAAGTACACACTCCGGATACCACACCCGACCCGGCCCAAATCAGCTTACACGCTCTCATGGGTCATTCTATTCCTCAGACACTCCGAGTCTTGGGTCAGATTCATCACAAACCAATGGGGGTGCTCATTGATAGTGGGAGTACCCATAATTTTGTGCAGGATAGGGTGGTTAAACAGTTGGGCTTGACTGTTCAAAAGGCCCACTCCTTCAATGTGTTGGTGGGAAATGGTGAGCAATTGGGCTGCACTTCCATGTGTTCCAAAGTTTCTCTTCTAATGGGCTCTCATGAATTTTTGGTGGATTTGTATGTGTTACCCTTGAGCGGTGCAGAGTTAGTTTTGGGGGTGCAATGGCTTAAAACCCTAGGGCCCATTGTGACGGACTATGAGAAACTTACCATGAGTTTCTCCAAAGATGGATCACCCGTTTTGCTAGCTAGAGCTCCCAAACCCGGTCCACAAGAATCAAACCTTCATCAACTTCATCGTCTTGTTGAGACTGATGCCATTGATACCTGCTTACACCTCCAACTCATCACACCTGACATTGAACACCCACCTCTCACTGTTGATTCCAGCATCAGTTCCTTAATCCAACAGTTTGATTGTCTCTTTCGAGCCCCAACCTCCCTACCCCCAACTCGGCCAGTAGACCACAAAATTACCCTCACCCAATCGGCTACTCCTGTTAGCGTTCGTCCCTATCGCTACCCCCATTTCCAAAAGCAGGAAATTGAATCTCAAATCAAAGAAATGCTTGCTCAAGGTGTGATTCAACATAGCTTCAGCGCCTTCTCATCGCCGGTACTCTTAGTTCGCAAAAAGGATGGGTCATGGCGTTTCTGTGTGGACTACAGAGCTCTTAACGCTCTCACTGTCAAAGATCGGTTTCCTATTCCTGCAATTGACGAGCTGTTGGATGAATTGTATGGAACTCAGTGGTTCTCCAAACTCGACCTTCGCTCTGGATACCACCAGATTCGAATGGCACAAGGCGATATTCACAAACCGCCTTTCGTACTCATCAGGGCCATTACAAATTTCTGGTAATGCCTTTTGGTCTCTGTAACGCTCCGTCCACTTTTCAAGCCACTATGAACCTGATTTTTGCATTGTTCCTTCGTCAATTCGTGATTGTTTTCTTTGACGATATCCTTATATATAGTCCGACTCTGGACGCCCACTTGCAGCACCTTGAAACTGTTTTTCAATGTCTGAAGAACAATGATTTTTGCTTGAAATGATCGAAATGTGTTTTTGCTCAAACCTCGATTGAGTATCTCGGTCACATTGTGTCTGTTGCTGGGGTTGGACCTGACCCATCCAAAATTGAAGCTATGAAAGATTGGCCTGTACCCACAAATGTGAAACAGTTGCGTGGATTCTTAGGTCTTACCGGCTTCTATCGCAAGTTTGTCAAAAACTATGCCACCATTGCCTCACCTCTGACTGCACTGCTCAAAAGGGAAGCCTTTGTCTGGTCCAACCAAGCCCAAGAGGCTTTTGATTCTCTGAAATCTGCGATGAGTACCGCACCGGTGTTGGCCTTACCTAACTTTGTTGCACCATTTATTGTTGAAACGGACACGTCCGGTAGTGGAATAGGTGCAGTGTTGATACAAGGAGACCACCCCATTTGTTACTACAGCAAGCAGTTTTGTCCTAGAATGTTGCAAGCCTCTACCTATGTGAGGGAGTTATGTGCCATTACTTTCGCTGTAAAGAAATGGCGAACATACTTATTGGGTACTTCCTTCGTTATTCGAACGAACCAAAGAAGCCTATGGGAACTCATGACCCAAGTCATTCAAACACCGGAGCAACAATTCTACTTGGCCAAACTATTGGGGTATTCTTATGAGATAATATACAAACCTGGAGCTCAAAACAAAGTTGCTGACGCGTTATCTCGTGTGCACTGTTTAATGATCACTATTCCCCATTTTGAATTTTTAGCTAAATTCAAGGAGCAAGTCAAAGATGATGAGGAATTTCAGCAGTTGTTGGCTCAAATTCAGCTCCAACCTGAGGCCTATCCACATCACAAAATTTCATATGAGTTAATTTTTATCAAAGGGAAACTGTTTGTGTCGTCCAAATCCCCTTTCAAGCAAACATTACTAGAGGAGTTTCACTCATCCCCGGTGGGAGGACATAGTGGTATTCATCGCACCTTTGGTAGGCTTCAAGAGAATGTTTTTTGGCACGGTATGCGTCGAGAAGTTGCTGAATTTGTCAAATCATGCCTTATCTGTCAACAAACTAAACCACAGACCCACTCTCCTTATGGTTTGTTACATCCCCTCCTTATTCCGGAGAGAGTTTGGGAGGACATATCTCTTGATTTTGTGATAGGGCTCCCTTCGTTCCAAACACATACCGTGATCTTGGTGGTGGTAGATCGTTTGTCAAAAGCTGCACACTTTGGGATGTTACCCACAGGATTTACAGCAGTTCGGGTAGCAGATTTATTTGCTAAGATGATATGCAAACTTCATGGCATGCCAAGAAGTATTGTATCTGATCGTGATGCAATTTTCCTTAGCAAATTTTGGAAGGAACTCTTCCGTTTGAGTGGAACCAAGCTAAGAATGTCCTCCGCATACCACCCGCAAAGTGACGGCCAAACTGAAATTGTGAACAAAGTGTTGCAGCAATATTTGCATTGTTTTGTGCGCGAACAACCAAAACGATGGGTGAATTCTTGCATTGGGCTGAATGGCACTATAATACAGCAGTGCATACGTCTACTGGGCTGTCACCATTTCAGGTTGTTTATGGTCGTGAGCCACCTATTCTATCTGACTACATACCGGGGTCGACCACTATACAAGCAGTGGAAGCTACAGTACAAGAACGTACTGAAGTGCTGGAGGTACTGAAGCAGAAGTTGCTGAAAGCCCAGGAAACCATGAAGTTGTTTGCTGACAAGAATCGTACTCCTCACAAGTTCAAAGAAGGTGATTTGGTATTTGTCAAACTCAGGCCCTATAGACAAAAATCTGTCATAGGGAGACGTGTTCACAAACTGTCGAAGCGTTTCTATGGACCCTTCAAGTTGCTGCAAGCTGTTGGAGAGGTAGCCTTCAAGCTTGAATTACCAGAGGGCAGCAAAATCCACCCCGTGTTTCATGTTTCCCAACTCAAACCTTGCTTCGACACCTCAGCTACTCCACTGCAGTTGCCCATCAATGCTGAGAAAAATGAACCTATCATTCAGCCCTTGGCCGTGTTGGATTGGAAGAAAGGCAAAGGTCCAGCTGATACACAGGTTCTTATTCAGTGGGAAGGACTTTTTCCTGAAGATGCTACTTGGGAATGTTTTGAGGAAATTCAAGCTACTTACCCTGCTTTTAACCTAGAGGACAAGGTTGATTTCGATGAGATATGGGATGTTATGAGTAAGGAAGGCTCAAGTGAAGATGAGGAAACATTCACACCAAAGCTGAGGGCCAAACGACACGTTACAAGGCCCAAGTATTTGGATGACTTTGCTGAGGTAGGAATAGCTCCAAGGAGGGGTAAGAAGCAATAAAGCATTCTAGATGCTACTCTGCCTAGGTCACACTTTCTGTGGTGATGTCACAGTCAGTAGTAATGATTATCTCATGATTGTATTTGTACTATTCTACCCCTTTAGGGTCTGACTAGATAGTACTATATATGTACTACTTGATTGATGCAATAAAGGCAGAAAATTCATGATCAAAGTATTAGTAAATTAGAATCTTTAGTTTGTTAGCTATATTTTCTCTCTGTTCTCAGTCACCCTCACCACGTTCATAACACCCATTCATGCTGATCATACAAGTTGTATTGATTTTCATAAAAAAAACCAAAACACTATGCTGGTTGATGGGACTCGGTAGTATGTAGGTTTGATATTTTGCTTTTGGCAATATTGATAAGCTAGCAAGTAGTATATATATATATATATACATGTAGGGTTGTAAGAGATGTACCGATTGAGATTTCAAAAGATTATTTTAATAAAAATAATCTTAAAGATTTTGTGAGATTATATTAACTTTGTGAGATTTTAAAATACTTATAATTTAGAATTACATTTTTTAATGCAGAATTTTATGGATTTATGACACAAATATTTTAGATTTCAATTGATTTTATGAAATTTTAAGATTTCAGATTTTTTATTCTATCTCCTATTATTTACCCTTGTTTTTATTTTACCTTGTTCTTTGTAACCATAGTCACACAAAAATGTCCTTGAGGCAAAATAATAAAAAGCCAAAAAATGGAATTCGACTCCAAGAAGGTGGATGGTGACTTAATAAAACATTTTATATTGAAGACGATCAATTGGCTTTGAATTGCTTTTTTATTTAATTGATCGTTCAGATCAGATGCAAAAATACTCCTCCAGGAATCCAAGTAGTAATTTGAATCATCTACTCGTATCAATATCACATGAAGGAGCAATTGATGATTATGTGGGTTGAAGTGAAGTAGAAAAGTTGGACCTTTTATTCTGGAAAATGGATATGCTTCTGGTGTAAAACATAAAAGCAAAAAAAAAAAAAAAAAAAAGTCTTGCAAAGTTTAAAAAGGTTTCGAGGTTTTTGGTGAGATTATTGAAAGATATTGATATGTATATTTTTAACTAAAAAGTCTCACAAAATCCACTTCACACAAGAATCCATTGAAATCTATGGATTTTTGAATACCTATAGACAATTTATAAGTCCAACGAAATCTCAATTGAATAGTAACGGATTTGGTTATCTTGAAAAAAAAGTTTTGACTAACACATCTATTACTTGTAACACAAGTAACCATAACTAACTAACTCAAGGTAGTTATGTAACCACCTCCTAACAACCTTTCAACTACCTAACCAAGTCTAATAGGATTGAAGTTATAAAACATCATGCTCCCTTAACTTCAAGCCTAAGCAATCTTGTCTGTCCTTCAGAAATCCTTCAGAACTGCAAACTTGTCTGTCCTTCAGAAATCATTCAGAACTGCTTCAGAACTTGCCATGCTGGGCGCGCGCGCCTGACACACACCAAGTTCACTTCTGAGCTTCAAAAACCTGTCTGTTTTCAAACTCTTAGTTAGAGCATCTGCAACCTGAGTATCTGTTGCACAATGCCTGACATCTAAGCTACCTTGATTCACCTGCTCCCTCAAGAAATGAAACCTAGCCTCTATGTGTTTGCTTCTACCATGCAAAACTGGATTCTTGGCTAAGTTTATAGCAGACTTGTTATCAATCTGCAGAACCACGGGTTTCTCTGCTTCAATTCCTAGCTCCTTCAACACAGTCACAATCCACAAAGCTTGGCATGCTGCATATGCACCTGCTATGTACTCAGCTTCACAAGAAGACAATGCAACAACTGGTTGTTTCTTAGAACACCAAGCAACAGGAGCCTCCATAAATCTGAAGAAATACCCAGTAGTACTCCTTCTATCTACTTTGTCACCACACCAATCAGCATCAGAGTAGCACACAATCTCAAATTTCTCATTCAGAACTGACTTTGGAAAAAGAATTCCAAACTCCATTGTGCCTGCTATATACCTAAATATTCTTCTAGCTGCATTCATGTGTGACCTTCTAGGCTTATCCATGAATCTACTTACAAGCCCAACTGCAAAGCATATATCTGGCCTGCTGTTGCAAAGATATCTCAATGATCCAACAATTTGCTTGAAAATTGTAGGATCCACAGTCTCTTCTGTCTCATTCTTCTCTAACTTCAAGTTCACCTCCATAGGAGTTGCAGCATAGGTACACTCAGTCATGTTGAACCTCTTTAGAATTTCTCCTGCATATTTTCTCTGATGCAACAATAGACCTTTACCATTCTTCAGAAGTTCAAATCCTAAGAAGTAAGATACTTCTCCCAAATCTGTCATCTCAAATTCAGTTTTCATTACTTCTTTGAATCTCTCTATCTCAGCTGTGACACTTCCAGTTACTAGCAGATCATCAACATACAAACATATCAGAATGATGCTTGAAGCTGCTTCCTGCACATATACTCCATATTCTGACTTGCATTTCCTGAAACCTTGTTTCACAAGAAATCCATCTATCCTTTTATTCCAAGCTCTTGGAGCTTGTTTCAAACCATATAGAGCTTTGTTCAATTTGTAGACCATGTCTTTCTTCCCTTCAATCATGAATCCAGGTGGCTGAGTTACAAAAACAAGTTCTTCTAATAGACCATTAAGAAAGGCTGACTTAACATCCATGTGGAACATAGGCCATTTCCTTGCATTAGCTACAGCTATGACAAGTCTCACAGTCTCAATTCTTGCCACAGGTGAGTAGATTTCTGAGTAATCTATTCCTTCTTTCTGCAGAAAACCTCTTGCCACCAGCCTTGCCTTATATTTTGCTATAGAATTGTCAGGATTTAGCTTCAGCTTGAACACCCATTTTACTTCGATTGCCTTCTTATCTGACGGAAGTTTAACTAACTCCCAAGTTTGATTTCTCTCAATTGAAGCCAACTCCTCCTCCATAGCTCTCTTCCATTTCTTGTGTTTCAAGGCTTCTGTGTAATTGATAGGCTCAGAACCAGCCATCAATGCAATATGAACTAAGTCACCATCTGCATTTACCTCATTATCATTAACAATTTCACAATCCTGCAATCTAGCAGGAATGTTCCTTGTTCTGGCAGGCCTGTCTCTAGTCACAGCTGCAGGTGCTTCATTCTCATCACTAGAATCACTATCTTCTTCATTCATGATTGGATTTAATTGAGCTCTGCTTGAACTGCAACCAGCAATCCAATCCCAGGATTTCTCTTCATCAATTACAACGTCTCTGCTGTAAATCATTTTCTTTGTGACAGGATCATATAGCTTGTAGGCACCTGTGACATGGTATCCTACCAAGATCATGGCTTCACTTCTGTCATCAAGCTTCTTCCTTTTTGCTTCAGGCACATGCTTGTGACATAGAGCACCAAAAATTCTGAAGTGACTTACACTAGGTTTTCTACCACTCCACACTTCCTCAGGTACTTTGTCTTTCAGCTTCTTGGTTGGACACCTGTTCAACACATACACAGCAGTGTGAACTGCTTCACCCCGGAAAGCTTTAGGCAGGTTCCTATGCTTCACCATACACCTTGCCATATCAAGAATAGTCCTGTTCCTTCTTTCAGCTAAGCCATTGTGTTGAGGTGTATAGGGAGCTGTGACTTCATGTTCTATACCTTGTTCAACACAAAATGACTCAAACTTCTTGGAAGTATACTCACCTCCACCATCTGTTCTGAAAGCCATGATCTTCTTTCCACTTTGATTTTCAACTAATGCCTTAAAATTTCTGAAGACATCAAATACTGCATCCTTGGTTTGAATCAAGTATATCCACATCTTCCTGCTATACTCATCAACAAAGGTAACAAAATATCTATTACCACCAAGTGAATTCACATCAAAGGGACCACACACATCAGAATGCACAACACCTAGTACACTTGATGATCTCATAGGCAAACTCTTGCTGAAAGCATTTCTAGGTTGTTTACCAACTAAGCAACCTTCACATACTCTTTCTGAAGTTTCAATCTTAGGCAGGCCAAGTACCATTCCTTTGCTCCCTAGCTGATTCAGATATTTGAAATTCAAATGTCCAAATCTCAGGTGCCATAGCCAATTCAACTTCTCATCTGTTACAACCTTCATACACTGAACAGTCTTTGTGTGAATCAAAGTTCTGAAGGTTCTATTCTTGGCCAAAGGAGTCCTCAGAATTAGGTTATTTGCAGGATCATAAAGTTCAAATTTCTCTTTCTTAATGATAACTGAAAAACCTTTTTCTGCTAACTGTCCAACACTCAGAAGATTACAATCCATACCTGGTACAAACATCACATCTTCAATTACTGCAGTGCTTCCATTGCTCCTCTTGATAACCATGTTACCAATGCCTTCTGACTGCAATGAACTGCTATTGGCCAGCTTCACTTTACTTTTCTTTCCAGAATCGAACTTCACTAACCAGTTTTTGTGACCAGTCATGTGGTTGGAACACCCTGTGTCTAAGAACCAAGTCTCAGCATCAACTTTATCTTGTGATTCTACCTCTGATAATGTAGCCATGAAAGTCACAGCTTTGTCTTCAACCTTTTCTTGCACAAGTTTTGCTTCATCATCAGAGTCTTGGCCCTTTTCTTTGCCTTTCTTGAACCAACAATCTGAAGCATAGTGTCCCCATTTCTCACAGTTATAGCACTGAATGTGACTCTTGTCCTTGCCTTTCCCTTTCTTTGAATTTGATGTTCCTCCTCCTTTCTTGAAGGATTCAGATTTTCCATCAAATTTTTTCTGAGAGCCATTCTTTCCCTTATCTTGATTTTTCTCTTTGTGACTGTTAGCTTTCTTGTAAGCCTGAACTTGTAAGGCTTGTACAGATTCTTGAACCCCTTTCCTTTCATTTATCATCAACTCATGTGCTTCTAAGGATCCGACAAGATCCTCCAACTGTAATGTAGCTACATTCCCAGTTTCTTGGATGGCAACAATGACATGATCAAAATTTGGAGTTAGAGTTCTCATTACCTTCTCTACAATCATCCTATCTGTCATCACCTCACCACAGCTCTTCATTGTATGGACAATGCCTTGAACCTTCGACACATAGGCTCCAATGGATTCACTCTTATCCATCTGCAGAAGCTCATATTGCCTTCTCAGAGACTGCAACTTCACTCCCTTCACCTTTTCTCCTCCTTCATAATATTTCACCAAAATATCCCAGGCTGCCTTAGAGGATTCAGCACTAGATATCTTGTCAAAATTTGCAGAATCTACTGCAGCTTGAATTGCATACATTGCCTTGCAATCCTTCTTCTTTAAGTCTTTGTGTGCTGATCTCTGAGCTTCAGTGGCATTCTCCACCAAGTCTTGCACACCATTAACCACCACTTCCAATGTATCTTGAAAACCAAAGAGAGATTTCATCTGTTTGCTCCATCTTTCCCAATTCTTGCCCTCAAGAATTGGAAGATTGTTTGGTAAACCATTCCCTGACATTGTTTCTGAATGAAGGAAAATGTAAACACCAAACAAGACTGAATCTTTGTGCTTTCTACACTAAGAACCAAAGGGCTCTGGATACCAATTTGTTAGGGTAATCCAAGATAAGAGGAAGAAGATAACAAGTAAGAACTAGAGAGAAAACTAGGAGGAAAGTGTTAAGATTTATTGATAAGAAAAATAGAGAATGAGTTGTGTATGCAATGCATGAGGCACATGCTTATTTATAAGGAAAACTCCTAACACATCTATTACTTGTAACACAAGTAACCATAACTAACTAACTCAAGGTAGTTATATAACCACCTCCTAACAACCTTTTAACTACCTAACCAAGTCTAATAGGATTGAAGTTATAAAACATCATTATTTACCCTTGTTTTTATTTTACCTTGTTCTTTGTAACCATAGTCACACAAAAATGTCCTTGAGGCAAAATAATAAAAAGCCAAAAAATGGAATTCGACTCCAAGAGGGTGGATGGTGACTTAATAAAACATTTTATATTGAAGACGATCAATTGGCTTTGAATTGCTTTTTTATTTAATTGATCGTTCAGATCAGATGCAAAAATACTCCTCCAGGAATCCAAGTAGTAATTTGAATCATCTATTCGTATCAATATCACATGAAGGAGCAATTGATGATTATGTGGGTTGAAGTGAAGTAGAAAAGTTGGACCTTTTATTCTGGAAAATGGATATGCTTCTGGTGTAAAACATAAAAGCAAAAAAAAAAAAAAAGTCTTGCAAAGTTTAAAAAGGTTTCGAGGTTTTTGGTGAGATTATTGAAAGATATTGATATGTATATTTTTAACTAAAAAGTCTCACAAAATCCACTTCACACAAGAATCCATTGAAATCTATGGATTTTTGAATACCTATAGACAATTTATAAGTCCAACGAAATCTCAATTGAATAGTAACGGATTTGGTTATCTTGAAAAAAAAGTTTTGATTGTCTCAGTTGAATACCGCAAGATTTATTTATATTTCATAAAAAATATTTTAAAATCCATCGATATCTCAATTCAATACACCCATATATATTGCTTAGATTTGAAGTCGGCATTAAACTATGTAGTGTGTGTTTGCATTGATTTGTTTTTGAGATTCTGCGAAATAACTTATATAAACAAATATATTTTTGGTATTATTATAAATTTTTTAAGAAAGTTTATGAGAAAATAATTTATAAAGATATGATTTTTGTTAGTGAAAACTTATGAATTATTATAAAAGTTTATTTATTTGCATGAATTATTTTTATAAGCTTAGAAATAAGTCAAATACAAACGGACTCTTAACTTGGATCTGAATAATTCAATATTAAGCGGTACTATATATTGGCATGTGTGTCTCATTTTTCTAATTGTTATAGGTCATTGATCTTTATTCCCTAACTTATATATACCTTTCTCGGTCTTTTGACTAAGATCAAATGTAATATTTGTTTTTATCAGTTTAATATCTAATATGTGGTTCATGGGCCACACAATATTAAATTACTTTTTTTAGAGAGAAAAACCACTACAGTAACATGCTACTGAGCTTCTCGCGTGTCGCACATGTATTGCACTACTCTATAGGCTAGCGCACCCAAGTAAAAAAAAAAATATTATGTGTTCCCTGTGTATTTTTGCTTCCCTCTGTTTTCTGTTTTGATGGGACTATGTATTTGTACCTGTTGTTTTCTCTCTCAAAACATGTCTAATGTTTTGCTGAGTTGATCTAATAAATTCTCTTTTGCTGATTAAAAAAAAAAAAGTTAAACCATATAAAACCATGCTTCAAAAAAAAATACCATATACCATATAAAACCAACCTTTGTGTCCTTATTAATTAATTCAGTTTACGGATTTATAAATTACATACTCAACTTGCAATAGTGTCAAACATGTAATTTCATCATATTTTGGTATTCTGATTGCATGCCTACCTTCTTTTATTGTTGTCAAATTATTCTTATGAAAAACCAGATCAAAATTAAATTCTTATGAACTCAATTCTAGCGTGTCAGCTGAGTCATTTAAGTGACTTGCCACATCAATATTAACTTGATTAAAATTGAACTTTTGCAAAAGGAGATAAAGATATGGGGCCAAAAGTAATATTTTGAAACTTAGGAAACCAGAATTGTATCTTTTTGAAATATAGATGACCAAATATGCAATTTAGCCTATTTAAAATGAAAGAATATTATGCTATCCATCCCAACTTGAAATATCGTCGCTATCATCCATCTCGGTGTTTTTTATTTTTCTTTACGCAATTGGAAGTTTGGAACTACATAAAAATCCCCCAATTCATGAAATTGAATAATTCAACACACAAGTGGGTGTGGGTACAAACATATGAAGAAAGAATAGGTGAGTCAAATAGAGATCTAAGAGGGAGAGAAACAGACACATTAAAAAATATTTTAATCTCAACCTTTTATTTTAATTTAATGGATATTATTCATTCTCAAATTATCACATATATATATATATATATATATATATATATATATATATAACCGTACAAATCAATAAGCTTTTCAGTTCCCTATGTACATTTATTACTCACTCTCTCCATACCAAAAAACTAATTTTGCTCCTTTAAACTACTCATTTCTTTCTCAAAAAGCTTATCATTGTTACATGTATCGGTATCTGCCCATTTGAATTTTGTGCACGTTTATTTATTATACACTTGAGATGATTTTTATTTTGATTTAATATTTACTTTTTCTTTTTTTTTTTTGACACAAAGAAACTTATATTATATCATTAACCAATAAATTGTTAATACAAGCAGGTGCTGAATCAAATAAACGGCGACTAGACCAAGAAATTGCCGCTCTAGCTATAGTGTGAGCGATCAAATTCGCTTATCGCCTAATGGGCTTCACCTCAAAGCCGGAATTTAATAATAACATACACTTAATTTTATGAATAATAGAACTAAATTCGGACACGCCGGTATTTCGTTGACAGATGGCGTTCACAATGTTACAAGCATCAGTTTCAAAAATGACATTCAAGAGGCCTCTGTTTTGCACTTCTTTCATAGCTAGCTTCATATAAAGCCAAGGCTTCACCTTCATTGGAAGAGCACCTCCCATGCATCTAAGCACTTCCACCCATAACAAAGCAACCCCGAAAGTCTCTAATACACCAACCGGAACT
This sequence comes from Trifolium fragiferum, assembly GCA_954870985.1. Classification (NCBI taxonomy): domain Eukaryota; kingdom Viridiplantae; phylum Streptophyta; class Magnoliopsida; order Fabales; family Fabaceae; genus Trifolium; species Trifolium fragiferum. The sequence continues at coordinate 11,084,999 of OX940794.1, forward strand.
CGTCTTCCTTGCTGCAGCGTGCACAGCCGCGTCAACATTGCATTTGAGTATCCCAAAAGGAGGCGGTTGCCAAAACAGTTGCTGCTGCTGTCCATGATGATTCCCGCTCTCTTGTACCCGTTGTACCACGTTCCATTCTTGCCAAAGTTTCATCGCTGTCACTCCAATTTGTTGCCCATGGACGCTTTCATTATTCCATACCCGGTTGTTCCTATTTTGCCACAAGCACCAAAGTAACAAGGCTGCTGCACCAACTTCATTACGGTCGCCATTCTTACATAAGCGGAAAATGCAGTCCTTGGCCGAGGCTTGTTGCTGTAAAAACGGCGAAATTAAATGATCAAGCCCAGCTGCACGCCACACCATTTTGCTGTACCTGCAACCATAAAAAAACATGCCAGTCGTTTTCCTCTTCCCCGTCGCAAAAAGGACAGTTTTGAGGGCATTGAACATGTCGGTCTTGCAATCGTATTCTTGTCGGTAAGCACCTTTTACATATGCGCCATAGTAAGCGTTTCGCTTCCGGTGGAGCATGGATCTTCCAAAGCCATTTCCAATCCTTATTCTCATGTGTAGATACGGACTCCACTATATCATTAAGGAGCAAGTTGTAACCCGACTTGACACTATAATTACCATACATGTCGTTATCCCACACCAATTGATCCTCTTCAACATCATCAAACAATGGGACATTTAGAATAGAATTAGCAACATAAGAATTAAACAAAGAGCGGATTTTGTCACTATCCCATACTTTTCAGTTTGGGAGCATAAGTTGATTAACATATAAAGAAGACACATCTTGATCTTGGGGTGAACACAACCATTTTCCATCTTCTTTTCTTAACCAAGGATCCTTCATTACACTTACTTGAGAACCATCACCAATCCTCCATCTACACCCTTTCATAAGAACTTCACGCGATTTCCAAATACTCCTCCACGCATAACTTGGATTATTTCCTAGGTTGGAAGCAAAAAGAGTAGAGTTAGGATAATACCTTGCTTTGTATACCTTTGCCACAAGAGAGTCGGGCTTTTTGATAAAATTCCAACCTTGTTTAGCGACCATTGCCATATTAAAATAACGGAAATTTCGAAATCCCAATCCACCATAATCTTTGGGGTACGCCAATCTATCCCAAGCAAGCCATTTAATCCCTTCATTATTGGTCCCTCCACCCCACCAAAAAGAATTCAACATTCTCTCAATCTCTTTTAAAGTTGTTTTCGGAATGAGATACACACTCATAACATATGAGGGAATGGATTGTAAGACAGATTTAATCATGACCTCTTTACCTGCTTTTGAAAGAGATCTCCCTCTCCATGAATTGATGTGTTTCCAAAGACGATCCTTCACAAATGCAAAGGTGCTCTTCTTACTTCTTCCCACCATGGACGGTAAGCCTAGATAGGTACATGTGCCTAGAACACGTCTAACTCCCATGATACCAGAAAGATCCTCTTTGGCTGCACTACTAAGATTGCGACTAAAGAACACTTCAGACTTCGACATATTTATCTCTTGGCCAGACGCCACTTCATAAGTTTTGATTACATGCATCAGTTCTCGAGTCTCATCTAAGGTGGACCTGCAAAATAAGAAGCAATCATCAGCAAAAAGTAGATGGGACACCGGAGGTGCCCCTCTACACACTTTAACACCGTGGATAGTGCCTTGAGCCACCGACTTTTTTATAAGAGCCGAAAGACCTTCCGTAACTAAAATGTATAGGTAAGGAGACAGTGGGTCTCCTTGCCTCAGACCTCTCCCCGGAACAATAGGGTCAACTCTCTCAAAAATCACCAAGACCGAGTAATTAACTGAACTCACACATAGCATCATCCAGTGTATCCACTTTTCAGCAAAACCCAATCTCTCAAGCATACCTCTCATGAAACCCCAATCAACTTTATCATAGGCTTTACTAATGTCAATTTTAAGAGCCAAGTCTCCATTCCCACCTCTAGTCTTGCGTTTCAATGCGTGCACCACCTCAATAGCAATAAGAGCATTATCCAGGATAGACCTTCCTTCAACAAAAGCCAATTGCTCTTCCGCCACACATTTATCAAGACAAGCTTTCAACCTATTAGCCAACACTTTAGACACCATTTTGTAGAGGACATTACACAAGGAAATGGGGCGCAGATCTTTCATAGACATGGAATTATCACATTTCGGTATCAAGCAAATATTGGTTTCATTCAAAGAATAAGGGAAAAAACCCATCTCCAACCACTCCTTTGCCGCCTCAAAAATATCGTCACCGCAAATATGCCAAAAATTTTGATAAAAAGCTGGGTTGAACCCGTCAGGACCTGGAGCTTTATCAGGATGCATTTGGGACAAGGCTTCATGAATCTCCTCCTTCGTAAGTGGCGCCAATAGTCTATTATTGTCTTCTTGGGTAATCTTTGGTGAGATAAGAGAAAGAACCGGTTCATGTATACTTTGATTAGCCTTGAAAAGGTGATCGAAATAGGCTCGGGCTTCTTCACAAATCTCTGACTGAGTTGTCACTTCCAAATTTGCACTAGTAATTAACTTCCCAATTTGCTTAGCTCTGGACCTTATAGATGCTGAAGTATGGAAGAATTTAGTATTAAGATCCCCGTGTTGGAGCCAATGCATTTTAGCTCGCTGCCGCCAATAAGCTTCTTCCTGTACTAGTAATCTTGCATGGTGTTCGCGGACATCTTTGTAACGATTGGAGGAGTCTGGATCATGCACCCCCCTTAACCGCTCCAACTCTTCACTACAAGCTGCCAATTCTTGTTTGAAGCGCATTCTTTTCCGCCGACCCCAGGCTTGAAGTCTGTCTGCACAATGACCAACACGATTTGTGACCTCAGTAATATTAACGCCATTCCACCCCTCATGCACAACATCCACAACATCATCCTCGTTTAACCATGCATTTTCGAAGCGAAAGGTACGTTTTGTACACCCCCTGGTAGCACCCGCAGTCTGCAGCACAATAGGACTATGGTCGGAGTGTGATGTTAACAAATTCTGAAGCCGAACTCCTGGATATAACAAGAGCCATTCTGTAGTCACAAAAGCTCTATCAAGTCTTTCTTCAATAACATGTGCAGTACCTCCACTCTTTATCCATGTAAATGGGTATCCTTCAAGATGGATGTCGGTAAGATCACAGTCACTTATTGCATTTCTAAACCCTTCACACAGCTAGTTAGGATGGGGATTGCGTCCTTGCTTGTCAGTCTGTGATAATAAGTCATTAAAATCGCCAATGATACACCACGAGAGAGCTGACATATCTCTGAGCTCTCTTAATAAGTCCCAAGCCTGTCTTCTCCTACCTCGTTCTGGATATCCATAATAACATGTCAACCTCCAGTCACCTTTGTCCCCATCAGACACAATAATATTAATAAAATTCCTGGAGTAGTTCATGATTCTGCACTGTGATTTTTCTTTCCACATGACTGAGAGACCCCCACTTCTACCTTCCACATCAATAGTTAAGCAAGCATCATATTTTAACAGAACACGGATTTTTTCCATCTTTTGAGTTTTAGACAAAGTTTCAGAAAGAAAAAGAATATCTGGACGGTGTCCCTGAGCAACATTACGAAGATTAGGAATTGCACTCGGAGTGCTCAGCCCCCGGCAATTCCAACTGAGGATTTTCATTGCTCCCGGCAGTCCTGGCTGCCAGGACCTGCCGATAAAAAATGTTGGGTTTCACATTGATCATGTTGTTCTGCAGAATTCTTCTCCTCCCTTCTGCGTTTTCTTTCAAGCTGACTGTCCATGTCTCCATCGTTCTGGTTTATGAGTTGGGTCCGGGTTGCTGGGTCGGGTTGAGTTAGGGTAGGGACCGGGTTATTTGTGTTAGGGTGGGTTTGCTGAGTGGCTCGGGTTACGGGTCGAGTTTGAGTACGTGAAATCTGGGTTCATTGGTAAGGTTTTTGGTGGTTAGAAATCTTTAAAGGCAAGGATAAATTTGATTGGCTGTTAAAGATGGGAATATTATGAGGGAATAATGGGGAATTAAATGAGTTGTTGGGAGTTGAAATCTGACTGGGAGATTGGCTAGTGGGGGTCAAAGGTTGGCAATGATTGGTAGACATAACAGGTAAGTTTTTAAATGATTGTTGGTCAGCAATTAATGGTGAGCATATATCGGTTTCAGGGCCAAAAGGAGGCTTGTTGCAGGCTTGTATTGTTTGGTCGGTTACTTTAAGGGATGAAGGCAAAATAAAAGAGCTGTGAGTAACTGTTGCCACGTGGGAAGAGGAAGGGCCAAGGTTCACAAGGGATTTTGGACCTGTAAATATTATTGCGTTTTGTGACTGCGCTTGTGGACCAACATTGTTTCTTGACACGTCAGCTTGAGTGGCCCCCATGTCTGGCCTTTCCACCGTACCTCCTCCTTGGACTTCCCCAGCGCCGCCGTAATTGGCACCTCCACCACCCCTATCATCTCGCAGCCACCGTGACGTTTGTCCCCGGACTTGTCGCCGTGTTTCAGCACGAATTTCTCAATACCATTCTCTGCTTCTGTCATCATTTGTCATAACGAATCTAACTTCGCATTTGTTTTCGGCGTGACCCATAACTCCACATACAAAGCAAAACACCCCCAACTTTTCATATTTGAACTTAACGGTACACCATTCACCTGCTCTATCTTTCACCTTAGTGTCTTTCTTCAACGGCTGACGAACATCAACTCTAACTCGTAGCCTCATGTATTCACGCCAGAAGCACGTTGCATTATTCTTGTCATACTCCAAAAAAGATCCAATGTAGTTCGCTAACTTCACCCCCACGGATTCCTTCATAAGACCCATTGGTAGATTGTAGATTTGAACCCAGAAGTCAATATGGAACAACAGAATATTTTCAATCTGCATCCCAATTTGGACTTTCTCCAAGATCAGCATATTGTTGTCAAAGCTCCAAGGACCACCATTAAGAACAGCTTCCATGTCAAGTGGATGGGCGAAAGAGAATAAGAATAGACCCGTCTTTGTTTCTTTGATGTTAACCCCTTTCACCGGCTTCCATAAATCCGTCATTCGAACCCCCATAGAGTTGAAATGAACGGGCCTTCCACACAAGAAGCGCCCCACCAAACACCATTGGAGATCAGGTTGCTCATCTCCATTGTCATCAAAGTCAAAACTAAAGCCTTCCTCCTCCTCCTCATGAATAGATAAACCCTCAAGATTTGGGCTAGCCATAGAAGAAGCACTGGATTTTTGCTATGTAAGTTAGAAAAAAACTCGGATTGGTGAATAAAATTGTGAATAAAATTATGAATAACTCTCAAAGCTTCCCACTTAGGAGAAGATATAACCAAACCCTAGCAGAGCACTAGGAGAAGATATTTAAGTATAATTTGATTTTACTTTTTCTTTTAATTAACCAAACCTTACAAAAATCTAACTCAACACCCAGACAACAAAAAATAAGGTTCATACCTCACTCATAAAAGGCACAGAAGGAATCATAGTTTTTACTTAGAAACCATTTTTAAGATAAAAGTTTGACTCTGTCGAATCACACACTCGCCAGAAAAAAGTTCAATCAGAAAAGAAAACGTCATTTTCGAAGTTCTAGATAATCCACACAATAGTTTATCAAATTAACATCACCCTAATCTATTTTTCCTACTCATACCCATGACTAAGAAATTCTCAAAACACCCTAGGATACCATGAGGAGCACCCACTCAACATCCAACCGCCTAAGAATAACATACTAAATATGTGAGATTTTGTTGTAAAAACCAAACAAGAATAGCATTCCATTTTTATGCAGAGATTCATATATAATTTTATTTTTGTATTTATCTTATTCTTTCTATATTTTTTCTAATATTTTTAGTGTAATTACAATGAAAAATATAAAACATAAAAAATATTATTAAAAGTGGTAAGGACAAATTTGATTTTTTAATAATAGTTCTAATATATCGTATTTAATTACCACAATTATCATTGTCTTTAATCAAAGGCTAAAAGAGAAATAAAAAATGTAATTAAATTATAATGAAAATATAGTTAACTTTGATGATCATCAAAAAGAAATTTATATGTAATATTTATTAAAGTTTACCGGATCCACTCTTTGAACTTGAGAGATAAACATGACCTATTGACGTATCTTAGAGACAATATACAGAATTTCGAATTTTATGATTGTTTTCTTTCAACATGAAAAGTGCTAAAATATATTTAATTGTAGTTAACACATTATACAATTTTTCTTTATAAAGCAATCAAAAAAATTTGATATATTACACATAAAGAGTAGGGAAAATATGATGCCTCAAAATCATAAATACTTTGTTTATATTTTGATAATCTTTCTTTCTTTATTTCTTGGTGTATTCAGTGATATATATAGAAATGCCAGATATAATTTTATGCAATGCAAAAAAAATGCTGATTGTCCAAAATATATGTGTTCACCATTTAAAGCGAAGTGCATTGAACGCTATTGTAACGGTGTGGGCCAGCATCCTTTGCAGCAGTAGGAAGATACCTTCAATTAACCAGACCTTACAAAAACCTAACTCAACATTCAGACAACAAAAAATAAGGTTCATACCTCACTCGTAAAAGGCACAAAAGGAATCATAGTTTTTACTCAGAAACCATTTTTAAGATAAAAGTTTGACTCTGTCGACTAGACACTCAGCATAAAAAGTTCATTCAGAAAAGAAAACGTCATTTTCGAAGTTCTAGATAATCCACACAATAATTTATCAAATTAACATCACCCTAATCTATTTTTACTACTCATACCCATGACCAAGAAATTCTCAAAACACCCTAGGATACCATGAGGAGTACCCACTCAACATCCAACCACCTAAGAATAACATACTAAATACGTGAGATTTGGTTGTAAAAACCAAACAAGAATAGCATTCTATTTTTATGCAGAAATTCATATATACTTTTATTTTTATATTTATCTTATTCTTTCTATATTTTTTTCATAATATTTTTAGTGTAATTATAATAAAAAATATATAACTTAAAATATTATTAAAAGTGGTAAGGATAAATTTGATTTTTTAATAATAGTTCTAATATATCGTATTTAATTACCACAATTATCTTTGTCTTTAATGAAAGGCTAAAAGAGAAATAAAAAATATAATTAAATTATAATGAAAATATAGTTAACTTTGATGATCATCAAAAGAAATTTATATGTAATATTTATTAAAGTTAACCGGATCCACTCGGTGAGCTTAAGAGATAAACATGACCTATTGACGTATCTTAGAGACAACATACAGAATTTCCAATTTTATGATTGTTTTCTTTCAACATGAAAGTGCTAAAATATATTTAATTGTAGTTTTCTTTATAAAGCAATAAAAAAAATTTCAATATATTACACATTAAGAGTAGGAAAAATATGCCTCAGAATCATAAATACTTTGTTTATATTTTGATAATCTTTCTCTCTTTATTTCTTGGTGTATTCAGTGATATATATAGGAATGCCAGATTAATGTTTATGCAATGCAAAAAGAATGCCGATTGTCCAAAATATATGTGTTCACCGTTTAAAGTGAAGTGCATTGAACGCTATTGTAGCTGTGTGGGCCAGGATCCTATGCAGCAGTAGGAATATACTGATTTTCGTTGTAATTGATTTCAACCGTTCAAATGAGAGTGAATTTTGTGTGGCGGTGGTTGTAATTTAGTGTGCAAAAATAAAATAAAACAATAAAGTACGTGGATAGCAACAAAGTAAAATTATGGATGTGGAGAGTGCTTTGGGGCAGTAAGAGAAATTAGAGGAGTTTGGAATAAGAGCACGGTGAGCGACGGAACGGTTAGCTATGAAAATGAAAAGTTTATTAATATTCTTTCATTCTTTTTCATTTAATTATTTTTAATAGGTGGTAGAAAAAGTTGACGTGATAGTTGAGTCATTTAAGTGATTTACTATATTAGTGTTGACTTGATCAAAATTGATTTATTTATTGTAAAAGGGAGTAAACATAGGAGTCAAAAATACTATTTTGAAAATTTAAAGGTTAAAATTACAAATTTATAAAATTTAAAATACCAAAAATACAATTTAACAAATAAAATTAAGTATAGACGTTGTTGATTGAACATTTCAATTGATTACTTAAGTAGAACCTGTAGTAGTTGAAAACCCAAACCCATAAGTGCTTGGGTATGAATTAGTAAAACAATTTTATAATACCTATAAGTTTAAATTTAACCCGAACGTACTTTTGTAATTTCATTATGTTGATTTTTTAACCAAAAGGATATAGTTTTTCATTTTTATTATTAAAAGAGTGTGTTTTCAAAAACATTTACAAAAATATTGTAGGTCGTAGATGCAATTGACGACTTGCCATTTTTTTAAAAGCAAAATCAAAGATGGTAGCGACGATTTGCTATTTTTTTTAAAATATTACTTATATTTATGGATTTCTAAAATTTATGGTTGTAGGTAAATGTATGTCGTAGTAAACAGGAGAAATACCAATCTATATCAACAGACATCTGACATTCAATGATGGTTTACATATGTCATAATAAGTTAATATTTTTATAAAAAATAGCAAAGTCCTAGCCGTCATTGACGACATTGTTTTAAATAAAATTGTAAATCATAGATTGCATATACAACTTACAACATTTTTGTAATATTTATTTAAAATCTGCATTCATGTAGTTTGAATTTCAGTTGTATTTGTTACTTCGTCTATAAACCCTTAAAAAATGTAAATAATTATTTAAAATAAAAGATATATAAGAATTGATATAGTTTATAGCTGATAGTGAGTTATTTCTAGAAGTATTTAATTTTTTTAAATTGTTAAATACCCTCGTGGTGTTTTTCAAATTGTCCTTATCACCATTTATTTTGTTTGTGTGTTAACTGTGCACGTGGCACTTGTCAACGTGACTTCATCTCATAGGGGGTATTGATACACGGCTTAAGAGGATAATCCACTGAAATTTTGCAGTTGTATAATGAACAGATTCCTTTTTCATATTTTATAAAAAAAAATAAATAGAATATAAGATAATTGTTTATAATTGTTTCATTTAATGAACTGTTTATAATTGTTTCTTCTCTTAATGTTGCATTAAAAACTAGGAGATATAATATGCCACACACCAACATAATATAAAATTGTTGTTTTGTAGTCTATGAAAATGGTTTTTTTTGCAACAAAAAAAATAGGTGTTGTTGTACCCTAAAATGTTGTAGTGTTAATTTTAGGAAATTATGAGGTCCAAATGATTTTTCTTAAGCACCGTCACATGGAGGATATCCACTCCATGTGAATTCACTTCCGTTGATGAGACAATTTTGCATATATTAATTTAAAAATTTCAGGATGCATTTTATTTTTAAAGTTGTAGAGCTTAGGGATTGATTTAATTATTTTGCAAGATTGTTATCCCTCATCCCCTGCTTATAAATTCATGTTGATTAATCTCACATTTGATGTAAACTTTGTGTTCATATTTCTTTAACATTTTAAATCAAATTGCAAAAAAGTATTATGCAACACATAAGATTATTACACAAACATATATTGATAATGTCAGTGCAATTATCAGAAAAAATATATCATTGATACTTGCATCTTTATAATTTGTGATTTACAAACTATTGAATTAAGAAAATGAAAGATAATATGAGAAAAGAATTGAAGAAGATTCAACTAAAAATATCGATTAACAAAATGCCATCTCTAAAAAAAATGTTGGTATCAAAATTAGAGAAAACCTACATGATATTTAGAAAAGAAGCGTTGGAGATGCAAATATATATATATATATATATATATATTTGCAGCCACAAAAGACCTCTTTTGCATCCATTGAAGACCTTTTTTTAATTTGACTCTTATGTGTATGAGTTGTTTGAAATGAAAGAAATCATAAGTTATTCAGAAATTCAAAAATCCTTACTTTAACTCTTGGACAATGTCAAACTATACTCCTATTTGTTAAATATTTATTTTTGTTAATTACAATAAAGCTGAAGATCGAACCTACAATTCAAAAATAAATATTTATACTAAAATATTTATGGTTCAAGAATACAATTCAAAAATAAATATTTATACTAAAATTTGGATAAACTTTTCTATTTTCCAAATTTTAGTATAAATATTTATTTTTGTTAATTACAATAATGCTGAAGATCGAATCTACAACTTTTAACATACTAGCCAAATTTCTCACTACTAAATCAAATATAATGACTTAGTTTAATTAATTACTTAGTTAATGTGTGTGGTACGTGGTGGGGGACTATAGCCCATCTTGTCGCCATGAATCTGTTCTTGAATCTGATTATGACTAATATATTTGTGTTATTTATTTTCACGGGATAGTATATTTGTGTTATTCTTACCTTAATTTATGACTTAATTATGGTAGACACTTTAGTTTAAATGTAAATTTTAAATAAATATGTTTATTACAAAATTAATTATGTATTGCAATGACGATTAATAAAAGTTAATATATATAGTTGTTTTTAATTATATATAATATTTTTCTTTCAAAAAAAAATTATATATAATATTTATGATTACATGACATGCGTGACTTAAAGCCATTTATTACATGAACAATTAAAGAAAATGAATTATTTTAAAAATATAATGATGGCGTTATACATGTATTAGTTGATTAAAGATATTTTTGAGATTGATATACATGACTTCAAGTGTCATATATGATACATGCATGAGAAAGAGAGTAATTCAATTGTGTATGATTAATTAGTTTTTGAGTATTTCAAATTATATTTTGTATTTTTAATATATAACACATATTATAAGTATATATATACAATATATAAAACGAACAAAACTTAGATGCATTTCTTTAAATGTTTTTCATATGATTCTTAATTAAATTATCCATGATTTTCTTAAACCTATAATTTTATCATTGTTTGTTACAACCACAAAATGTGAATGTCTAGTTCAAAAGTAAAAACTACACAAGAAACATTTAAAGAAATGTGCCTAAATTTTTTTCTTTAAACAAATGTCATAAAAGATAGAGATTACTAGATTAGTGTTACAAGGAGCAATAACATATTTTAAAAGGGTGAAAACAACTTTGCAGCATTTTCACTATTTCTAACTATTTGTATATCATCTCTTTGATTTTTTTTTCTATTTATGTGTACAATAGTATGTGTATCTTATTAAAAATTGGGTAAATAGGCCTTTTGCCCCCTGCAATATAGGCGACATTTGCAATACCCCCTAGGAAAAAAAAATTTGGGATTACCACCTTGCAAAAAAATTTTAATTTGCCTTACCCCCCTTGCCCAACACATAGCACATGACGTGGACGGAATCTCCACGTGGCGCCACCAGATTGTGCCACGTGGAAATTAGCTTAATAAAAAAAATAAAAAAATCCAAATAAGATAATGCCACATCATTTTTCATTTTTTAAAAATCAAATTTATATTTTAACTATTATTAAATAAAACAAAATAAAATGTTAAAAACAAAATTATATATGCAAAAACTAAAACAAAATTCTATTTTATTTTTCATCAGTGATCACCCATCTTCTTCATCACCACAACCACCATCACAACACTATTTCTTCACCAGAACCACCAAAATTTCTCATTTTTAAACTAATTCTTTCAATTTACGTAGAAAAATAACAACACACACTTAAAAGACTTTTCCTCTTCTTCATCCAAAAAGCTTCCCATAAAATCAAAAAATCTTCATCCAAAAGTCAATCTTCCCGTACACCAAAATCCCTAGATGTCAACATTCTTTCTTTCCCCTTATTTCTGTTTTTAGTTTGCTAAAATCCCTTGTTTTTGTCGAAGCTTCTATGGAATTGGCCGTCGCACCACACCAACAACAACAACCAATTCCGTTCCTCCAATCTTTATGCATCCTTTATCGCTCTGCTTCGCCACAATCGTTTCCCTGTGTTTGTTCTTGTTGTGTTTCTGTTGCCATTTTTTTTGCATTTTCAATTTCGTTTTTCTGGGTTTGATTTTGTTGAAAATATGGATTTCGATTTCTGTTTCGTTTTTGGTTTTCTGGATTCGATTCAATTTTGTTGAAATTCTGGGTTTCGATTTTTGTTTCGTTTTTGGTTTTCTGAGTTCGATTTTGTTGAAATTATGGGTTGCTGTTGTTGATGTTTGGATGATATTGAAATTCTGGGTTTCGATTTCATGTTTTGATTATGTTGAAATTTTTTGGTCTTGTTGATGATGTTGTTGTTGTTTTTTATGTTGTTATTTTTTGTGGTGCTGATGATATTGTTGTGTTCTTGTTGATGATGTTCTAGTTGTTCTATTCTTGTTGCAAATTTTTTAAAAGTTGAGAAAGGGATGAGCATGGTAAGGGTTGCTCTTGATGATGAACATGTGGTAGGGATGAATTGAAGAGGAAAAAAGAAAAGAAAAAAAAAATTATTTTGTTTTCAATTTTTTTTGTTTTTAACATTTTATTTTGTTTTATTTAATAATAGTTAAAATATAAATCTGATTTTTTAAAAAGAAAAAATTATGTGGCTTTAAATTATGTGGATTTTTTAATTTTTTTATTAGGCTAATTTCCACGTGGCACAATCTGGTGGCGCCACGTGGAGATTCCGTCCACGTCATGTGCCATGTGTTGGGCAAGGGGGGTAAGGCAAATTAAAAAAAATTTGCAAGGTGGGAATCCCAATTTTTTTTTCCTAGGGGGTATTGCAAATGTCGCCTATATTGTAGGGGGTTATAGGCCTATTTACCCTTAAAAATTAAAATGAAATTTTGAATGTAGTCTAAATGGATCCTAAAATTTAAAATAATGTAAAATTTTCTATCAAAAAATAAAATAATAATAATAATAATAATAATAATAATAATAATAATAATAATTTAAATCGGTATTGCTAAAGACAATATTTAAATCTTATAAGACAATATTTAAACTTAAATAGGTATTTGCTCATTTTTATTGTTCATATGATATGATATCAAACTATGATCCACAATTTAAATAACTTCACAAAACTAAATTAAAATATACTTTCGGTGGATCCGCTATAGTCAGCTATTATGCAACTGTATTTACTTTGCAATACATACATACAATAATTATTATGCAGTTATTTAATTTAGTGAGGTATATTTTTATTGTTCATGAATACCCACAAATAATCTTATAAATCATATGATATCAAACTATGACCCACAAATTAAATAACTCAGTAAACTATTTTCTTTTAACTGCAAATGAATTTATGGTTAATAGGTTGTTATCCCTGCTAAGTAGACGTGTTTTGTGTTACCTCATTGAATGCATCAAATTCACACTTTTTAAATCGGTTGAATAGAATAACTGATTTAAAAAACAGCCCATTTTTAAATCGGTTGAACAAAATAATCGATTTAAAAAGTGCATTCAAAGGGGAAATTCAAAAAAAAAATTAAGGCACTACTTAGTACAAGATGTACATAGAGGTGACAAGGTCCTCTTTACAATACTAAAAAACGCACAGCAAAGAACCTAAAAGTTAGGAAGGAGAAAATAACCAAGTTGGCCACCAAGACACTAAAAACAACCACTCCTTAGCACAAGAAACGGCGGCACGCAAAACCCACCCCAGCCAACAGAGAAAGAACAAGCCATTCGTTTTAGCATACAATGATACAATCCTCGGGTTCTCAAACTCACTCATACAATAAATATGAAATTTGCCACCATTTTATTCAAGACCTTTGCCAAAAAGAGATATTGTATACAATCCACTGCTATATCGACATTCCCAATTTTATCATTGAAGTTCCGATCATTTCTTGTCTTCCAAATCACCCAAACACTCGAAAAGCCTTTCCGAAATCTTTTGTTCCTACCACTTCCCACCAACAACACATACGACATCAATACCTCACCGGGAGGCACCACCACCACTCCTAACCATCTATTAAGTACATATCAAACCGCGGCCGCGAACAGACAATGTAAAAATAAGTGTCAAGCCGTTTCAACCTTCAGTCCAACTTCAGTAAACTAAATTAAACTATACTTTCCGGTAGAATCTAATAATTAAGATTAGAGGTAGTATTTTTTTGTTGGGTACCGATGTACCCTAGATAACATTCATTAGTAAATGTTAAGATGCTTACGGCATCTTTTCTAAAATTCATGTATGTTTGATCTGATTTTGTGATCATTTTTTCTTTGATATGTTGGCCAATTCTCTTTTTTTTTTTTACTTTATCAATATGTATAATAGATTACTTAAATATATATAGTAAGTTGTTAAAAATAAGTAAGTTGGGCTTTAACTTTACATCGCTACTATATACAGCGAAAGACTGCTTCGCGAATTCCACGAAGTGGGGGGGGGGGGTCCACTTCTTTTATTTTTTCTTTTTTATTTTTATTTTTTTTCTTTTAGTGTTTCTTTTCTTCCTTGTAGATCCGGTTTTTTGTTCCGACTTGCAGGTAAGAACAAAAAACTCTAATTTTTCATCTGAAAACAGTGAAAAGTTGTGATAATAGAGCAAAAAACTCCATTGTTTATTTCGATACAGAGCAAAAAATTACACAACTCGAAGAGCACTAACAACAAATCCAATAGAAAAATTTGCCAAGTTCAATCTCGTAAATTGGTTTATCCCTCTCACGAACAACCATTCATCACTCATTGCTCAACAACAACCTTTATGCAATTATTTAATGTTATTCCTAGCTTAATACCGTATTTTGCTATTGGAATGAAATCAATTGTGATTTTGAACTTTGATATTGAAATAGAGGAACAATAATAACAAAGGATCAACATACAGTAAAGGATGGAGATAAAAGGAACAACAACGTAGGATTTGCTTTGGTAAAAGAATAAAATTCAATTGAGAAAGATAGAAAGAAGTTTAAGATGATAATAGAAACAGACCTAAATACATGAGTTTGAGAAAAAAAAACAAGGAGAGAGCAAGACAAACCAACCAAAAAAATGAGAGGAATTTGAAAGAAGAGAACCAGAAAGATTGAAGAGACAAAAGGGGTGTTGTTATTTGTTCCGTTAGCGGTGGAGGATGATGGAGGTAAGAGAAAAAAACAAAATCAATTTCCTATTAATTTGATTAAATAATTAAAGTGGGGTGTGCCATATCATTCGTGGGCTATTCGTGAGACAAAATTCGCTGTAACAAGCATTTCTCTTAATCAAATTACATTTTATTTCTACTATTTGTATTTGACTTTTATTTTTACTCGCGTATTAATAAGGTTCTCTATTTTTTGAAAATTTCTACAAGACACTTCCATATATTAAGGATTTTATTTCTAATATTTTTTGAAAATAATAATATATGTTCTACTTGACACTTTCATTTATTAAGGATTAGAATTGAACATAATTCAATTGCTAGAGACATTACATGTAATGTAACAATTATTAATTTGAGTGGCATTTTGAGTCATTTTGCACATTATTTAACTTTTAATCTATTATATATTATGTAATAAGACTTTGTCCATATTTATGTCTACATATTTTATTTTAACCTATTAATGTGAAATGTGAAGCTATATTTTTACTCATATATTAACACTACACATGTTTATTTTTTTAATGCATGGATCTATATTTTTAATCAAATATTAATACGATGCCTAATTTTTTTTTAAAAAATTCTGCGAGACCTATTAATACGAATGCCTAATTGTTTTTAAAAATTTCTGCGGAGACCTATATTTCTACTCATTATCGATATTTCTACTCATATATATATATATATATCCACCAAAACAAAACAAAAATAAAAAATAACCCTTATTCCAAATTCATCTCTTCTCTCACCCCAATTCCTCATCTAGCTTCTCTTCTCCACAAAGCTCCCAAATTTTCTCTCTTTTCTTCATTCGTGTGGTGGGTCAAATTCTATTTTGTGTTTAGAATACAAATTTTTTGTGGGGTGTTAAGAACCCGAAAGGGTGTTGAAGCATTGTAGAAATCATCACGGCTATTCAAAGGGTTTCACGGTTTCTGTCTCATGCCCGTCGTTGTTTACGACGCAAGGGTTGTGTGATTGAGACCAACCCTTCGCCGCACGGCGGGCGTGGTGCTTTACCTTCTGAAGGCGGCAGCCCATCTGATCTCCTTTTCCTTGCTGGTGGTGGTGTTCTTCTTGTTTAAGTTTTAGATTTAGGATTTAGATTAAGTCAATTAATTTCTGTTATTAAGATCTATTTTTTGAAGAAAAAAAGGTTTTTTTTATCATCTTTTTTGTTCTTAGTATTTTGGGTTGGTAGCTTTTGTTGTTGCTATTTGGATTTGGTGAGAGACAGAGAGAGATAAGATGTTGAGTATTAAGAGGGTTCCTACTGTTGTTTCAAATTATCAAAAAGATGAGGATGCTCCTGTTAGTGGTTGTGGTAGAAATTGTCTCAAGAGTTGTTGTATTAAAGGTAGTGTTTTTAATTGGTGGTTGAATTTCATGTTTTGTTTATGTTTTTGTTTTTGAATTATGCATGATTATGATGTTTTTTTTTACTATAGAGGCGAAGCTCCCTTTGTATGGTTTCAAAAAGGTTGGTAAGGTTGAGAGAGAGGACTTGACTCTCCTTGCATGCCATGAACGCCCTGCGGCTTTTCTAGACTCGATTATTCTTGGACAGGTAGTTATGGAATTTATATGTCTTTAAAGTTAAACCGATACGATATTGATGTGTAGACACGGTTAATAGTTTAAGAAAATATAATTAAATGATTGAATGCATTTATACCGTTTTGCACCGGCACTTCTGATTGTAGGCGTGTCATGGTGTGGTGTCTGACACGTGTCAATTTCCGACAATACACATGTGATTACATTGAATTCATTCATTTGCTCAAAATTTTATTGGTGTGATGTAGCCATGTCTTTGTTTACGCTTCATAGTTTATATGTGTTTGAGTTTTGAATTTTTTATGGTGTAGTGGGAAGATCGCATGCAGAGAGGCCTTTTCCGTTATGATGTTACTGCCTGTGAAACCAAGGTTTTAACCTGTTTCTCTATTATTGTTGTTATTTTTTTCTGGTTTTGTTTTGGTTTATATCGTTGCTAGTGAATTTGGCTTCATTTACGTGTGCTTATTTTGGGGACAGGTAATTCCGGGCGAGCATGGTTTCATTGCTCAGCTGAATGAGGGTCGTCACCTCAAGAAGAGACCAACCGAGTTCCGTGTTGACAAGGTTCTCCAGCCCTTTGATGAAACCAAATTTAACTTCACCAAAGTTGGACAAGAAGAGATCTTGTTTCAATTTGAGGCTAGCACTGAAGGGGACACCCAATTCTTTCCCAATGCGCCTATTGATGTTGAGAATTCTCCTAGTTTTGTTGCCATCAATGTATGTTTATCCGACTTTATTTTATTTTCGGTACCTTTTTGTTGTTTAGGGTGTGGTTTTAAATTGCAGTATTTTTTGCGGTTACCATTCTGATCCTTCATATTGTGGAAAATTGCGGGCAAATACTGCCATAATTACGGTTGCAGAGATCCCTAAACCCTTTACATCGCGACTGCAATTTGCGGCTACATACTAAAATTTAAAAAACACGCATGAGGGTTCAGTTGAATATGTGTTTATATGATGCTTTTTGTTTATGTGTTCTTTTGACAGGTTAGTCCTATTGAATATGGGCACGTGCTGCTGATTCCTCGAATTTTCGAGTGTTTGCCCCAAAGGATTGATCATGCAAGCTTTTTACTAGCACTTCACATGGCAGCTGAAGCAGGAAATCCATATTTTCGATTGGGTTACAACAGCTTGGGAGCATTCGCCACTATTAACCATCTTCACTTCCAGGTACTCATTGCTGAACAACTTGAGAATAAATTTCATTACCATATTACTGTTCGCATTGATTATTGGCTCATTGCGTTCCTTATCTAGTGTTTGTGCGGTAATGAAAACATGATTCTCTGATTTTTGACAAATCCAGGCATATTATTTGGCCCTTCCTTTTCCAATTGAGAAGGCTCCTACTAAGAAAATTGCTGGAATAAACGGTGGTGTGAAAATATCGAAATTGTTGAACTATCCAGTCAGAGGTCTTGTCTTTGAGGGTGGTCATACACTGGATGATTTATCGAACACTGTTTCTGAAGCCTGTATCTGCCTTCAACACAACAACATACCTTACAATGTACTTATTTCTGACTGTGGAAGGCGCATATTTCTCTTACCACAGGTAAATTGGCTTTCCGGTCTATCTTTAATCAAAATTTTAATTCAAGATCGCCTTGCGATCCTTCATAATGTGGCGAAATGCATCCTCAAACACCATCACAGTGACAAAAAAAAAACCTTATGTCACCAATGTTCCAATATCCGCGAAAAAGATAGTATTTTATTGAAATTCCACTACACAATTTTGCTAGCTATAATGTTGCAATTGACGTTATTTGACAACCATTAGTACTAAATAGCGTATCGCAGAACTATAACAATTTATTTAAATTCCGCTAGCAATGTAACCATGCTATAGGTGCCATTTAGCAACTCTTGATGTCACGGCTCAAATTGCTGCAGATTCTGTTTTAAACCCTCTTAAGTACCTTGAAATCTCATTCCTTTCTTTTCACAAATGATATTTTCGGCAACTAATGTATATCGTGAAACAGTGCTATGCAGAGAAACAAGCCCTTGGAGACGTGAGTGCTGAGCTTCTTGACACGCAAGTTAATCCAGCCGTCTGGGAAATTAGCGGACACATGGTGTTAAAGAGAAAGAAGGACTTTGACGAGGCATCGGAAGCCAATGCATGGAGGCTACTTGCCGAGGTTTCTCTCTCTGAAGAGAGGTTTGAAGAAGTCAATGCTCATATTTTTCAAGCCATTACATCGGTTGAGATCGATGTCACTGGCACACCTCAATGCCTAGAGGAAAAAGTCGATGCAGTTAGCTCAAGCACTCAAACTTCTATGGTGGCTGGTTCGCATGAATGCCTTGTTCATCATTAACAAACAAGGCTATGATATATATAAACTCCCAGTGATTTTAATTTTCTGTGGTTTTATGCTATGAATTTCAAGTCTGAAGTGTAAACTATTTTGATTACTTCATGAACTTTTTAGAATAAGTGGTCTGTAATTGAACACATGATTATGTTTCATTGTTGTTATTATATCATGTACTTAACTTCTACTCACCACTTTACTTTTGAATAGTATTAGATCCAGTATAATCATTTTATCATGTTGAAAAAATGATACGTAGTATGATTTATTTACTCTTAAAAATGACGTAGAAGATTAAGATAAAAATAATATGGCTGAAAAGGAGAAAGCTGCATATTGTGAAAAAATAATGTTTGTGAGGATGGGAATCCTATCCTTGACAAAAAAAAAAAAAAAGATAAAAATAATGTTATTGTGAATAAAATAGGAAAAAAAGAAAAATGACAATTTTTTAATCAATATTATTATTTATTTATAGACTACATCTCACCTTTCCCTGGTCTATATCTCTTACCAATTTTTGTGAGGATATGATAGGATTCCTAATACTTATAATAAATTTGTCTAAGGATCTAGAGCACCTTATCCAAAACAGATAATAATAATAATAAACTATAAACTTTAAGTCATAAGCTAATTAAATTAAATTAACTTATCAAAATAAGCTGTAAGATAGTAAACAAAAAAGTTATACATGAAAATTATTTTTTTGCAAACAAAGTCATTTTTTACCTTTTTTTTAATGCGTATAAGTTATAAGCTCAAAATTTGTCATCGCCAATCAAAGTCTAAAATCTAAAATATAATTAGGGATTTTATTTATTTTTGGTTTAAATGTAATTTTGACCTTCTAAATTTTATAATTGTGCGATTTTGACCCCCTAAATTTTAATTTTGCGATTTTAACCCCCTAAATCTACAGTTGTTTGATTTTAACCCATGAAGTTTCAATTGCTCGATTTTGGTCTCACGTTTACTGCCTTTTGCATTTGTTAATCTCTTGTTGATTTTGTTTTACTAAAAATTGTTTATGAGGCATTTCAAAATAACACAAAATTAAAAAGATGTTTTAAAATTATAATTTTTTTTTATAAAATAAGTTTTTTTTTTTTTACAAATAAAATAATTTTTTGTTATGTGAAATAATAGTTTATAAAAAATTTTATTAACTATTTTTTAATATTTTCTAAACCGTGTCTTTAAAACACTACAGTAATTATTAAAAAAAGGCAAATGCTAACGAGTGCCCCCAGGGCACTCTTTAAGGTCTTATATAGTAAGTTTTTAATAGAATTTTTTTGGAAATGCGTAAAGTCAACCCATTGGAAATTGTAATGTTTATTTTTTGGATAAAAAGTTTCTTTAAATGGAATACTTCAAAAGTGCCCCGGGGGCACTCGTTAGAAAGACCCTTAAAAAAATTAATAATTTTTTTAAAACAAATATTTTTATTTTATAAATGATTTTTTTATTTATTTTAAAACATATTTTAAATTTTATTTATTTATTGCATTTTTTAATTTTAAAATGCCACAATCAATTTTTAATAAAAAAAATAACGGGGGCTAGCAAATGTAAAATGGATTAAATTTGGTGAACCAAAATCGAGCAATTGAAATTTGAAGAACTAAAATCAAACAATTGAAAAATTTAAAAGGTTAAAATTGCACAATTAAAACTTGAAATTAATACAAGTATGTGCAGAGTACCAGAAGAGTTTTCTTGTAAGGAAACTTTTAAATTTACTCGAGTTAAATTGAAAGATGGATGTTTGTCATTCATACGATAAAACAAATCAATGTGCAGATGTATTAATAAAATATTGGTTGTTATCTAAAATCCTCGGGCTCAAATTCAGTGTTATGTTAGTTGATAATTTGTGGGTGTGATAGTAAAAATTTGGTTATCTCAAAAATGAAAATTGTGGGTGTGATGATAAAATTTTGGTTATAGCTAAGGTGAAGAAGCTTACTCTTCCCACCTCCCCTATTTTTTTTCACCCCTCAATATTCCAATTTTATCTTTGGTTAAAAAGTTCATAACATGTTTTCCGAATTTTTCTTAGTGTAAATTCAACAAAAATTTCGGAAAACACATTCCGAAGTTCGTATTCAAGGCAAAAAAAAGTTCGAAAAACACGTTTCGAACTTTTTAACCAAGGGCAAAATCAGAATATTGAGGGGTGAAAAAGATATAGGGAGGGTGGGAAGAGAAAGCTTCAAGGTGGAGTTGATAGCTTAATTGATTTGAGCTAAGAGTAAAAATAGTTAAGGAGTAAAGATTCGGAGTTGAAATCTTAGCAAGGTTAAAAAGTTAACACTAACAATTACTCCCTCTGTTCCTTTTTGTTTGATGTTTTAGAAAAAAAAAATTGTTTCAAGTTGTTTGATGTTTTGATAATTTAAGGTTATATTTTGTCTATTATACCCTCCTTCCTAATTTATTTTTTTTGACTAAATTTTATATAATCTTTTTATTGTATCTTTATTTTTTACTAAACTTCTTCATATAATCTTTTTATTGTATCTTTTTTTTAACTAAACTTCATATAATCTTTTTATTGTTTTTGTTTTGTTTTTTTTTCCTTGCATGTTTGTTGAAAATCTTGTTACACAACATTAAGAAACTCAAAGTCACTACAACTTGAAAATACGAAAATTTTTAGAACACATGAACTTTTGAAATACTCTACTTTAAAAATAAAAATGTGACTACAACCCAATCACAATAACCATTATTTCATGCCTAAATAATTCTTGACTTCTCGTACTAAAATTGGTTCGCACTTCATTTGAATGAGTAGTTGTCCTATTCTTTCTAACATTTGTTTTTCATTAAATAAGTTTTCTTTTCTATTATTCTGATGAAGTATATATTGTCAAAAAACTGATTTTTTTTTTTTGTTGAAAAACCAAAAACAAAATAATTGGTTTGTTACGATCCGCCTTTAATTCTTTTTGTGGTTTTAATTTTTTGGAAAGATAAAGTGTGTGCAAAAAAATAGGAATTTTTTTGTGATTAAAATTAGAGTATAATATATTCCAAAAAAAAGGTATAATAAGAAAATAAAGTGCAAAATTACACTTTCTTAATTTGACATTTTTTTTCTCAAACATCAAACAAAAAGGAACAGAGGGAGTAATTACTAAATTTACTATTTAAGGTTATATGTGAAAAAAATAAAATCGGTGAGTCCTCAACAAACTCCTAAATTTACTATTCCAAAACAAACTCCTAAATTTAAGTTAATTTCATGTCTTATTTAGTGTGAGTTTGTTGTTTGTTTATCCAACAGCATACGTTTGCATAATTCCATTTGAGTTCGATAAAAAAAAAAAAAGCTACAAGTTATTGTTTGTTGTTTTTTATTTTTTTCTGACAGTAGCTACAAGTAATTGTATTCCAAAAATAAACATGTCTCAAACGTGATACCTCAAGGGTCCAAATCCAATGATGAGGATGAAAGAGTATCACACAAAACTGTCTTAAAAAAGTTATCACACTAAACCTTGAGAAAGTCTTGTGTATGCACAAATATTTAGACACAAATTTTAGACACACTCACATAAATCACAAAAATTAAAAGAAAAATAAAATTGTCACATCAATCTATATCATTTTAATTCTTTTTCATTTATTTTTGTTTACTTATTGTGAGTGTGCCTAACACCTCATATTTATATTTGTGCCTATATAAGTATTTTTCCTAAACCTTATTAAACAACCCTACTCACTCAATTTTGAGGAATGATAACCATAAAACACACGTTAAACCTAAAGCATATTTGCTATAAACAAAATCAATTGGAGCATTTTCACAATACTAGCATGAGATCAATGTTCACCACCCATAGCATGAGCCCACATAGTTGTCAATAAAAACATGATGAGCATTTCTAATCATTACCCCTTTTGATTGTAGAAAAATTAAAGTTTTTTGTCATAATAATTAATCTCTATATATATCTTTCAAAATCCATTCCCTTATATAATACATTGTCGCTTGAAAAATTATATATTGAGTTGAAGTACTTCTTATACTCTCATTTTAATACTCACCCATAATTGGCCTCATATGATATCATGAATATAATTCAAGTGAATGGTTTGGCATTTGTAACATTTCTAATGTTGCTTTTGATCAATATAAATGGAGATTCAACACCAAATGTTTTGCCCCAAAATGTCACTAATGTTTCATCATCATATTCGCCATGGCTTAAAAATGCTACGGAGCAAAGGCGTTATGGGTGCCGTGGGAGACCATGGGTGTGCAGTAATGAAGAATTTCCACCTAGGAGTACGTGTTGTAAAAACTGTTGTGTCAATGTAACATCTGATAGAAACAATTGTGGATTTTGTAGTATTAGATGTCCTTTTAATTGGCAGTGTTGTAGAGGTTTATGTAGGAATATAAACCGGAGTATTTGCAATTGTGGTAGGTGCAGACATAGATGCCCTTTTGGTGAATTATGCTTCTTTGGTATGTGTGGTTATGGGATGGGATCTTCTCCATTTCGTCCTAGGCAACCAAATCAAAAACATCCTAAGCCACGACAAATACCATATATTCGATCTTATCATTATCCTACACCACCAGATACGCAAAAGGAGGAATTTTGATTGATAAAATGTTTAAGTTGAATATATAAAAATTATTGTGAATTATGGAGAATTAGAATTTCAATTATATATTTTATTTGATTTGATATTCAATTCGTAATGAGTTTTCTATTTCACAAAATCTTGATGTTATGCTTTGAAGGGATAAATGAGACAAGTAAGAGAGTGTATCTTGATGCCTATGACTTACATTGTGGAATATAGGACAATTTGTAACAAATTAAATGAGTGTATTGTTTTTCAATAGATTGTCTAATCTATTATCCGTAATAGAAGAAATCAAGTTATTGTCTTAGATATATTGGTCTTAATTAGGACCAAATCTGATCATTGTTTATTTATGAATAATGTGTACATCTATTGGAGTGTACTATTATTATATAGATGTTTTTTGTGTGTTGATTGCGTAGAGGATTTCTCTTATTTTTATACATATTATTTTTGTCATTCTTATTGTGGTTATTTGATTTTTTAGTATATTGGTTTGGAGAATCCTTATTTTGAGTCCTTGAAATTCCGCTTAATCCAAAGTTAAAATGTGAACCAAACGTTGCATCTCATTCAATGGTTGATCTTTGCAAAGTAAAACTCAGTTGCAAAGAACTTCTTAATGCTTCACAAGATGATTACGTTTATAAACATGCATCTATGGATAATTTTGCTTTGGTTCCACTTTCATGGTTCACAAATGAAAAACAAACATCATTTTTGAGAATTTGGGTTTTGAGATTCTTTATCGCGAAGGAATGGTACAATATTTTAGTACTTTGATGGTGAATTTGGGTTTTGAGAATTTTTTATCGCGAAGGAATGGTACAATATTTTAGTACTTTGATGGTGAATTTGGGTTTTGAGAATTTGAAAAAGACTGCATTGGAGGGCCATTATGCAAATATTGCGATGGAAATTACGAATTAGATTTATTTTGTAACATGTTTCGTGTCTAATGACATGGTCACTTCTCCTGAACAGTAAACCAACTAAGCTATTATTTATTTAAAAAATAAATAAAAAATCTATGAAAGCTTTTTTAAACGAATGTGGGTACCAGAGATTGTAGAGGCGGAGCTTGAAGTGTGAGAGAAACTCTTCATTGGCCGAGCACTATGGACATGAGAATGCAACTATTAAAATTGAAAGTGACTTTTTGCAGGTAGCGCAACCTATCAACATGAAATACACAAGCTACTTTGAATTTGACAATATTATTGATATGTGTCGTCAAATGCTTGATTACTAATAACAATTAGAAAGTCGGTTATGTCAGGAGACAAACAAATCGAGTTGTCCATGAATTAGCTTAGACAACTTGCTTTATAGCTAGTTGTCAATTTTATAATTTTGGTCATCTTGTATTAAACTTATTATTTGGAGTGAAATTAATTAAGTTTATTTGCGTAAAAAAAATAACATTAACTAATAATTTCTCAAAAAAACATTTATTAATAATAAATTTATCATCACACTATTAACTTTCTTAATTTCTATATTATAAAAGAAAAACCTTAATTTCTATATCAACCAATTTTTTTCTTCTTAATTTATGTTATTTAGTCGGCATGCAAGTATTTACTTTTTTTTTTTTTTACTATTTGGAATGAATCATATGGCTGCCTGAGTGCATACTTCCAGTGCAATGTTTTAACTCAGCTGCATCCTGCCTCGCCGACATTTAACCCTCCGCCGCTATCACCACCACCAACGCCGCCGCAACGAGTAACATTTTCACCACCCAATATTTCCGCAGAATTTCCACTGTTAAATTCTCCCATTCCATCGAATGCTCAATTCTCTCATCACCATTCGCCGTCACTACCCAAACCTTCTCTCTTCTCTTCACCACCTCTCCACCAAAACAACAACAACCACTTCTTCCCTTTCACACAATACACCCCTTAATTCTTCTATCAAACCCCACCTTCTAGAACTTTCCACTGTTATCCCTGAAATCACGCGCCAATTTTGGAGAGTTCCAATTTTGAAACCCCAACATGTTCTTCAAATTTTACTTGGTTTTCAATCTCAGTGTACAAAAGTTGGTATTCGTATCGAAAAGGTTCAATCTTTGTATGAAATTTTCAAATGGGGTGTTGAAAAAAATGACACCCATTTTCTGAAATCTTATGAGGTTATGTCATTGCTTCTTGTTCATGTTGGGTTGTTTACAGAAGCTGAGAATTTGATTGCTTCATTAGAGGGTCAAGGAGTTTCTTTTGGCGAATTTGGTAGTGAGATTTTTGATAGATTAATTGAAGGGTATGTTTGTGTGAAGGAATTGGAAAAAGCGGTTTTTGTGTATGATGGTATGAAGGAACGAGGAATGGTTCCTTCGAGGTTGTGTTATCGAGTTTTGGTTGATTATTTGGTGAAGATGAAGAGAATGCAGATTGCGTTTCGTGTGATCTTTGATTTGGTGGATTTGGGTGGAAGTTTGAGTGGTGATGAGGTGAATAATGTGGAGGATGTTATGGTTTTGCTTTGCATTGATGGGAAGATTCAGGAAGCGAGAAGCTTGATTCGGAAGGTTTTGCATTTGAAAAACTATGAGGTTAGTAGCTTTGTTTTTGATGAAATTGCATTTGGTTATTGTGAGAAGAAGGATTTTAAAGATTTGATTAGTTTCTTTGTTGAAGTAAATTGTGCTCCTAGTGTAATAGCTGGTAATAGAGTTATGAATTATATATGCAAAAGCTATGGTGTAGAAAGAGCAAATGAGTTTTTGAAGGAATTAGAAAGTGTACGTTTTAGTCCTAATGAAGTAACCTATGGAATATTAATTGGTTGGAGTTGTCGTGAAGGGAAAATGAGAAATGCATTGAGTTATTTGTCGGTTATGTTATCGAAAAGCTTTGTGCCGTGTTTATGCACTTATAATTGTCTTATAAGTGGGTTGTTTAAAGTAGGTATGTTAGAGCATGCTAGGGAAATTCTTGATGAGATGATTGATAGAGGAACAACACCTGATATTTCGACTTTTAGGGTTCTTATAGCAGGGTATTGTAAGTCTAGACGGTTTGATAAAGTGAAAAGTTTGGTTTGTGAGATGGAGAACCTTGGTTTGGTTAAACTTTCTTCGATGGAGAGTCCACTTTCCAAGGCATTTCAGATTTTAGGCATGAACCCTTTGAGTGTGCGGCTGAAACGAGACAATGGCAAGAAACTTTTCAAAGCAGAGTTCTTTGATGAAATGGGAAATGCACTTTATTTGGATACAGATGTTGATGAGTTTGAGAATCACGTTGCTTCGATTCTTGAAGAATCCGTATTACCAAACTTCAATTCATCTATCAGAAAGGAATGCAGCAGTAATAACCTAAAACACGCATTGACTTTGGTTGAAGAAATGCTTTATTGGGGCCAAGAATTGCTTATGCCCGACTTATCAAAGTTAGTGAGACAACTCTGTTCA
The DNA here is from genome assembly GCA_954870985.1 of Trifolium fragiferum. Taxonomy (NCBI): domain Eukaryota; kingdom Viridiplantae; phylum Streptophyta; class Magnoliopsida; order Fabales; family Fabaceae; genus Trifolium; species Trifolium fragiferum. Next base: position 11,112,018 of record OX940794.1, read on the forward strand.
TCTCGATCACAAATCACGTCAGTGATCAGACTTTTGGAGAAAATGCCACGGTCTGCACGTGAACTTGACGAGGAAACCCTCAATTTGATTGTACGGGCATACAGCAAGAAGGGTTTACTGTGCCGAGCAAAATCTATACTCGATGAAATGCTTCAAAACAAATTTCATATCGAGAATGAGACATTTACCTCGTTACTCGTACCTTTATGTAAGAAAGGAAACATGAAGGATTTTGATTATTACTGGAACATTGCTTGTAGAAATAAATGGTCACCAAAGTTGGAGGAATTTAAACATCTTCTTGGTCATATCTGCCATTGGAAAATTCTTCCAGAAGCAGCATTACAGTTTCTTGAAATCATGATTGTATCATACCCTCACCTAAGGTTAGATATATATCATATATTTCTAGAAGTGCTTTCTGCTAAGGGTCTTACAGAAACTGCACTTGTAGTCTTAAAACAACTACAACATTGTTCATTCTTGGATCATTCTGGTTATAACAATCTTATAAGGGGTTTATGTAACGAGGGTAAATTTTCTCTAGCTTTTACAATATTGGATGATATGCTGGATAGAAATTTGACACCTTGTTTGGATGTTTCAGTTTTATTAATCCCTCAATTGTGCAAGGCTGAAAGATATGACAAAGCTATTGTAGTAAAAGAGATTATTTTGAAAGACCATCCTTCATTTCCTCATGCTGCTCATCATGCACTTATATGTGCTTTTTGCAATACAGGGAACATTGAGAAAGCGGACTCTCTGTTCCGAGATATGTTATCTAAAGGACTAAGTTTCGATGATGATCTGTGTAACATGCTCATTCAGGGCTATTGCAAAGCTAATGACTTGAGAAAAGTGGGAGAGCTACTTGGTGTTGCGATCAGAAAGAATTGTGAGCTGTCCCTCTCAAGTTACAGGAACTTGGTGCGATCAATGTGTATGAAAGGTAGAGCCGCGTTCGCCCTGAACTTAAAGAATCTTATGCTTGCACAATGTCAACTTGATGATGTTATCATATATAACATTCTTATTTTCTATCTTTTGTCAAGTGGAAACCGTTTGGATGTTAAGAAGATACTAAATGAAATGGAAGAGAAGAAAGTTATACTTGACGAAGTTGGTCAAAACTTTCTTGTCTATGGTTTCTTGCAATGTAAAGATTTATCCGGTTCTTTGCATTATCTTACTACCATGATTTCAAAGGGACTCAAACCAAGTAACCGTAGTTTAAGGAAGGTAATCAATAGTCTGTGTGATGTTGGAGAGCTGCAAAAAGCCATGGAATTGAGTCGAGAAATGGGATTAAGACGATGGATACATGATTCTGTCATCCAAACAACTATTGTTGAAAACCTTCTTTCCCGTGGTTTGGTAAAAGAGACAGAAAGTTTTTTGGACAGGATGGAAGATGAATCTCTAACTCCTGATAATATCAATTACGATTACCTGATTAAGCGTTTTTGCCAGTACGGAAGATTGAAGAAAGCAGTTCATCTTATGAACATAATGCTAAAGAAATCCAACATTCCGATTTCAACCAGCTATGATTTTCTCATTCATGGACTGTGTGCACAAAATGAATTAGACATAGCTTCAGATTTTTATTCTGAGATGCTAAACTGGAATCTCAAACCAAGAATCAGTACCGTGGAAATGCTTGTGTTTAGCTTATGCGAATGTCGGAGGACAGAACAAGCAGAACAATTCATAGTGGACATGATTCGCGGAGACGAAACTCCAACCAGAAAAATGTATTGCACTGTAATTAAAAGTTATCACACAGAAAATAATCTCCGGAAGGCGTCAGAGCTCGTGCAAGCCATGCAGGAAAAGGGCCACCAACCTGACTTTGATATACATTGGTCTCTAGTAAGCAACTTAAGCAATGCCAAAGAAAAGGACACTACTGATAATGGTAGCAAGGGATTTTTATCAAGGCTTCTTTCTAAAACCGGCTTTCTTCAAAAGAGATGATGTCTAAGGGATGTTTTTGTTGGTTGATTGTATCACAGTGATGCTCTTATTTTTGTTACAACTTTAGCGAGATTGTTTTGCTCGCGAAAATAGTAAATATATGCGTTGTAAGAGGAAAATAAGGAAACTTCCATGAGGGATGCTTTCAAGAGAATTTGTGGCATTAGAATCTCAATGTTGCATTTACCATGGTATGGTAACATTCTTTGAACACTTTTGGATATTGGTATTTTGTAGAGTATGTGCAAGGTGAAGCCAAATGCCACTAGCATTTCATGTTGCATTTTTCAAACACATTTAAAATACAAACAACAACAATGACATTCTCTATAAATATCATATTACTTATTTGGCAAAATTACATATTTGGTTCTTTATCTTATTTTTTTGTAACGATTTGGTCCTTTATCTTTAGTTTGTAACAATTTGGTCCTTTATCTCTCAAAACGCGCACACTTTGGTCCTTTTCGCTATTTTCGTGCAGAAAAATGCTGATGTGTCTATTTTGCTTATGACGTGGACGTAACACCGTTACATTGTAGACTTAACACCGTTAATAAACCACAAAAACACGTAAGACCAAAAATCAAAGAAAGGAAACACTCACAGAACGCATGAAACGCACAGAACGCAGGAAGAAATCATGAATCAACCTTTCTGAAACTCCCTTTCCAAATCTCCCTTTCCTATTCAAAAGCTAACAAAGGTATGTATGAATTTCCCTTTCTCCTATTCAATTCGCGAGTTAGGGTTTATGCTTAGGGTTGATTATAATTTTCTTTTCGTTTTAGGGTTTAAATCGTTTTAGGGTTCGATTATAATTTTCAATTCGTTTTAGGGTTCGATTGTCAGTTTTTGTTTTGTTTTAGGGTTTCTATTGTTTCATATGTTATTGATTTCGTTTTGGGTTTCTATTTTTTCACATGTTCTCCCTTTCTTATAGTTTATCCTGTGTCTTTGTAGACGTAGTTTTCAAAGTTTAGTTTATGTTTATCATGTCCTTTTAACTTTTATGTTGATTCTGATTTGTTTATTGTTAGTGGTGGGGTAGAAACATATGTTAAGAATGAGTTGTTTATATGCTTGTTAGTGTGGTCCACAAAGTCTTTATTATATTGGACTATTTTGACTTTATTTTGTTGGACTGTTGTGAATTCATTACTGTTTTTTATTGAATGGATTTTGCAGTATGGTAAGAGATTTAAATGTGCATATCCACCATGGTGGACAATTTGTGGATACCAATGGCACATATGTGGGGTCTATTGAAAAAAAGAAGTGTGATTCTGATGAATGGGGGTATTTTGAGATAATCGATGTTATTACTAAGCTTGGGTACATAGATATAGGTGAAATATGGTATGACTTTGCTGGCCAATTGAAACCTTTTAATGATGATTTTGCTGCTATAGAAGCGGCAAATTTGCTGCTATAGAAGCGGCAAATTGGGCTAGGACTAATGGAAAATTAGATGTTTATGTTATCCACCCAATAACCCAACCTGACTTTGTTAATATGGATGAGGTCCAACCTGAACCTATGGCCCATCAAGATAATGAAGCCCATCTTGAACCGGTAACCCAGCCAGATAATGAAGCCGAATTGGAAAGTGAAGTTGAAAGTGAAGATAGTGCACTTGATGTTAGGTTTGGTGATTCTGATGATGAAGTGGGTTTGAATGATGAAATGGGCTTGACTGATAATGGCGGTGTAGATAGTGAAGTGGATGATGATTTGCAAGGAGGTGCAAAAATTAAAAATCCAAAAAACAAAGGTGGTAGGCCAAAGAAAAATGTGGATGGGGCTCCTTCAAAAAAGAGGAAGGGGAGGCCGAAGAAAAACATTGAAGTTGAACAAGTTGAACCAATTTTATTTGAAGAAGAAAGTGATGAAGAGACACTAAATTTAAGAAAAAAAGAGAAGATAGTAGTGGAAAGTGATGAAGAATATGATAGTGATGAATTGGAAAGTGATGTAGAAAGTGAAAGTGAAGAAGGTAGTAAAACGAAGTACCCATCATTTGTTATGCCAAAAAACATGGAACATTATAAGTGGGAAGATGGTACAATGTTTTCATCAAAGATGGAATTTATATATGCCATTCGAACTTATTCTGTTCATAGTGGAAAAAATGTAAAGTTTGGAAAAAATGACAAAACAAGATGTAGAGCTGTGTGCAGGGGTGGCTGTAAGTGGTTTGTATTTTGTGCTAAGCACCCGCATGAGGATACATGGCAAATAAGAACAAAGAATGATGAACACACATGCCCAATAAGAGATTTTAATGTGAAGTTAATGAATTCGAAGTGGCTTGGAAATAGATTAATTCCAACTATTAAGGAAAATCCAAACATCAAGTGCGTATACATTTGTAACAAAGCACATCAGAAGTGGCACTCTGGAATTAGTAGGATGAAAGCATATAGAGCTAAGAGGGCTGCTCTTGATATGGTTGATGGTTCATTCAAAGAGCAATTTCTTAGATTGCATGACTATTGTAATGAGGTCATCAAGTCAAATCCATTAAGTACTGTCAAGTTGACTGTACAAAATACTGAAGTTGTTGAAGGTCAGGACATTATCGTTGAAGATTATGTGGATAGGCCGATGTTACCTAGTTTTCAAAGACTTTACATGTGTCTTGATGGATGTAAGAAAAGTTTTTTGAAATGTAGACCTATCATAGGACTTGATGGTTGCTTCTTAAAAGGTTATTATGGTGGGCAAATACTGGCTGCAGTGGGTAGGGATCCCAATGATCAAATGTTGCCAATTGCATTGGCAGTAGTAGAAGGAGAAACAAAGGATTCTTGGGCTTGGTTCCTTGATTTGTTGGTTAATGATCTAGGTGGACAACGTATCTGCAAGACATTCACTTTCATTTTAGACCAACAAAAGGTACTTTATTGTATTTGTATTTTATTTTCTAATTCTATTTCACTTTTATTGTTTTACTGTTTCTATTTTATAGTTTCTGATTTGATGGTTGTTTCATCCACTAAGTTTTTCTCTTTTAATTGATCCACAATATTAATAAGTCTCATATGCTATAATTAGGGACTGTTACCTGCTATGGAAGAGCTTCTTCCAGGGGTTGGACACAGATTTTGTGTTAGACACCTCTATAACAACTTCAGAAAGAGGTTCCCTGGAAAAAAGCTTAAAGAGTTGATGTGGAAAGCAGCCAAAGCAAGCTATCCACAAGCATGGCAAAGAGAAATGAAGGAAATCAAAGCTACCAATGATGAGGCATTCAAGTATTTGATCAAAATTTCACCCAGACACTGGAGCAAATCATATTTCACATTTAATTCAAAATGTGATATATTGGTTAACAATATGTCTGAAACATTCAATTCTGTTATTATTGGTCCAAGACAAAAGCCAATTGTGACAATGCTTGAAGAGATAAAAGGTTATCTGATGTCACGATGGACTGCTAATAGAAGCAAATTTGACAACTTTGATGGTTCAATTCTACCAAATATTAAGAAAAAATTGGACAAAGAACAACAGTCATGTAGGTTCTGGTTTTGTAGGTAAGATTTAACTTACTTTATTTTCTCATGTACATTCATTCAACAAAACTATGAAATCTACTTGTATATCCATTATGCATAAAAGCATGTGTGATTTTGGTAACTGTTTCTAAGTAAGACTGTTAAAAGAAGTCTTTGTCTAGAGGTATTGAGAAGTACTTTCACTCTTTTCAAGTAACTTACTTTATTTACTATCAACTTACTTTATTTACTATTAATTCTCAATGACTTACTTTATTTACTATCAAGGTTGGCTGGAGATAAGATTTATGATGTGGTTTCAATAAGAAACGTGGATGTCATCACTGAAAAGTATATGGTTGATCTCAACAAAATGGAATGTACATGTAGAAGATGGATGCTCACAGGAATTCCTTGTTGTCATGCATTATGTTGTTACATAGATAGAAAAGAAGACCCGACAACTGTTATTCCAACCATTTATAGGAAAGAGACATACAAAGATGTTTACAGTTCAATTATTTACCCAACCAGTGGTGAAAACTTGTGGGTTAAAACAAACCTTGTTGATATACTACCACCACCATTGAGAAGGGCACCAGGTAGACCAAAGAGATCAAGGAACAAAGATGCTGATGAAAAGAGGTCTGAAACGGGAAATTGTACCAGAAAAGGAATGGCAGGAAAGTGTACCAAGTGCAAGCAATTTGGGCATAACAAAACTACATGCAAAGGTCCCACCCCCACTCCTACTCAAGCAACACCAAATACCCCCACACCAACACAAGCAACATCAGGAGCAAGTGGCTCAGCTGAAGTTGGCCAATCCAAACCACAGAAAAAGAAGAAACAAACCAAAAATTCTGCACATGACCCATCCAAACCACTTCCCCCAAAACCAACAACAAAATCATCTACATCAAGTTCTCAACCACTTCCACCAAAACAACAAGCATCAGCAACATCACGATTATTTCCATCAACAAGCTCTTAGCCAAGTTCTGGAAATCGGAAGAAGTTACCCACAAAAAGAGCAAATGCTTAGGATTGTATCTTATTTTGCAAAATGGATGCTAGTTTATGCTTATATTTTGTAGCAATATAGATGCTAGTTAATGGTTGTATTTTGTAGCAAATATGGATGCTACTTTATGGATGTATTTTGCATCAATATGAATGCTAGTTTAACTATGGATGTTTATGCTTATTGTAGTTAACACCGGATGTTTATTTGTACCACTAAATACCAACTTTGATGCATATTTATGGTTATATTTTGAAGCAATATAATTTATGGTTTTGTAGTTATAGCAATGACTTGAAAAAAGTCATGAATATGTTTATACAGGGCAATGTCTTTGTAATTACAACAGTGGTTTTGAAAATTTTTTCTGCTATAATTGTAACAATTTAGTCCTTTGTTTCAAGCATCTTTAACAATCAAGTCCTTTATATCTTTCATTTGTAACATTTAGGTCCTTTATTTTTGGAACCTGTAACATGTAGGTCCTTTTAACAATTTGTATAGTATCAGTTTGGTCCTTTATTTCTTATATCTTTTTCAATTTCATCCCTTGTATCAGTATCAATTTTCACAAATTTTCACCAATTGACATATGAATTGAACAAATTGAGGTCAAATTCTCCAACCAAACTTGTTACTAACTTAAAATTCTGCAAATTTCTTACACATTCGTAATCATAACATAAACCTTTCCAATTGACACAAGTTCTTGCAATCTAAAATTACATCAACACCAAAAGGCACATAAAGATTACACAAGGTTACATAAAGTTCTTGAAACCCATAAACTCACCATAAAGTTTCTACAACCCCAAAATTTTTTGCCTTTGTTTGGACCTTCTTTATTTACTGTGCGAATCACAGCTTTCGTATGACACAAGCAGTCCGGTGCCAAATCATTGCGAATGAAACTCGTATTGTACCTAGAATTGTTGTAGCTTCTTGAATTTGAAGAACTGGAGCGGATTGAAGCCATTGAGAATTCCAATTTCTCTTTTTTCGTTTTAGGGTTCATAAATTGGGGGAAACCAATTTATTTTTGTTTCAACATTTTAAGAGTAAGAAAGTGTGCCAAGGTGTAAATTCCACATAGATACATGTTCATTTAAGTTTTATTACACATCAGTAACAGAACTAACCTGTCATCAACTTCTTAAACGGAAGTGACGAAAAGGACCAAAGTGTGCGCGTTTTGAGAGATAAAGGACCAAATTGTTACAAACTAAAGATAAAGGACCAAATCGTTACAAAAAAATAAGATAAAGGACCAAATATGTAATTTTGCCTACTTATTTTCAAGACTCTATATATATATATATGTATATATAGAGAATGTATATTATGAGAATGGTAAAGATATATAAGAATGTGAGAATAAATAATGACCATTGGATTAAGATGAGAGACTAGGATTAAAACATGTCAATTAATTGAGTCATGTGATTGTCATGTGCCATAATGATTCTCATTCAAAATTCTCTCTCCACCACTGTTAGAATTCTTTAGGGGCTGTTTCTTCTTCCATTGTGTCTCTCCAACTCCTTCTCCTCCAACTCTTATTTCCGGCCGTTTTGCTCAGTTCCTTCTTCTCAGTTCCGGCGAGTACAAAGTATACAAATAGAGCTATCAGTCCATAATTGCACAAGACAAGTCTGTTAACCATCAAAGGACTATAACAATGCAACACCATATCCATCCTTTTACAACCGATTTACAGTAACGATTGCCTTCTGGCTAGCTTCTACACTTCTTCTTTACTAGAGTCAATTTTGTTTTGTTTCCAATTTTCCCTTCAAGTGATTATTATAACATTAATTACCATGACATGAAATACCAATTTTAAATTAATATTCAGAAAAACATCAAGATTCAGATCTAAAATTAACCACAATACAATTACAATTTTCACAATAAAAAACACAAAACTAGAGAAGCCATAATTAAATTATACGTGCAACACTCAACACACATGTGGCTTCTTCTAGATTTTTTATGTTAGGCTTCTTCACAATATAGTATGGAAAAAGTTTCAATTTTACAGATGAAGAAATTGTTGGTTGATAGTGAAAAATCTTTGTTCTGCAAGTATGAGAGGGGATTTGACAAATTGGTTATCATCCATGGCAATGGATCTAAACGATGAAGATGAAGTCAGCTGTATAGGGTTTCACATATGAAACCAGATAAAAGAGCGAGCGTCTGATGGTAATTGGTAAATGAGATTGAAAGAGATGCAAAGGATTTAAGAGAATTAATTGGCTACATATCTTGTTTAAAAGGGATTTTTAATTTCAACCTTTGGATTTTGATCTAAAGGCTATTAATTATTCTCATCATTCTCATATATCTTTAACATTCTCATAGGATATGTCCTCTATATATATATATATATAAGCCTGAAATGCTTTACTTTAAATTTATTCGTTGGTTTCCATATTTTTCTATCTTCCGCATTTCTTTCTCTTAAACCAAACACACCCTTAAAGATCCATTGTCAATTGTTGCCAAAATTTGAACTCAAATATAGAGGATTTCAACTCAAATTTTCTTGTAAACTTGATATCAATTGTGAGTTTTATATTCCATTTTGATGAACTACCCATGCAATAATGTTGGTTAAAAAGCAAAAAATAAAATAAAATAAAATGTAGACAAAATCTTATGTGAAGTCGAACGTAACACCACACTCTTAGAATCAACCAATCAGAAAATTTTAAATAATTAACTAATTAATAAGATAGGGAAAAAAAGATTTAACCTCATCTATTAAAATAAAATATACACTTTTCCAAAAAAAATACAAAAAATGCAAAAAAAAAAAAACTTGGTTCCCACGAATTTACTTATTCTATCTTCTTCTTCTGAGAAAAACAAAAACATAAGAATAGTGAGGTCTATTTTTGTTTTTGGTCCTCATCATCATCATATAATTGCACGAACATGACAATCAAATTGGATGTCCGACCTTAATAATTGAACGATATTGCACAAGTAGAATATGTGGGGTTGTTAAAACACCCGTTGCAATGGTTGTGAAACAAAACTAGAATGGTTGATCAAGAAGAGAAAGAAGATGAAATAAGTTTAAATTTGTGGGAACCAAGTTTTTTTTTTTTTTGCGTTCTTTGTGTTTTTTTTTTAAAGTGTATATTTTTTTTAATGGATGAGGTTAAATCTTTTTTTTCCTATTTTATTAATTAGTTTTTTCTTTTTTTTGGAAAAGTGTATATTTTTTTAATGGATGAGATTAAATCTTTTTTATTCTATTTTATTAATTAGTTAATTATTTAAAATATTCTGATTGATTAATTCTAAGAGTATGATATTATGTTCGACTTCCCCTAAATTTTTTATCTAAAATGTAATAATGGTTGAAGCAATACTTCCTCCTGTCGTTTTTATAGGAAAAGAGTTGCTATCCGAACAACTATTTTTTGGACAATGTATAGACATGGCACACCTCATGAGTCTTTGCATGCAGCCTAAGACATGTGAGAAAATATTAAAAAATGGAAAAAATGTATACTTGTTGTATTTTTGTTTAAATTTTTTGTTCAAATATTTTTTATGTTATAAGAAGCTCTTCATAGTTTTAGATCATTAAATAATTAATGTATATGATAATTAATGTATATAATTCATATTATAAGTCAGATACATTAATTATTCAATAAATAATTGAAGTGTCCCTTATAAAAAAATCTAGAAAAAATACATTTTTATAAAGGAAAATGATAAAATGTGTTACTAGAGTACTTGTTGAGAAAACAAATACAAAAGTTTAAAAATTAACAAAAAAATTCTACAATCAATGAGAAAATGTGTACTCCCTTAGTCCCTCTATCATTGATTACAAATAAAAATTTATTAAATAACTAATGAATCTAGTCAATAATATAATTTAGATTAATTATTATATAAATTTAAAAAGTAAATTTTTGTTATGAGTAGTATTCGTTCCAATTACTATTAAAAGCCAAAAAATACCTTTTTTTAAATTCATTGAAAAATTAATTAATTTAGTCTATATAATAAATTAGATACATTGATTATGTTCCGATAAACTAAAAATGTACATTTTGGATTTGGAAAGAATATTGAAATCGGAAGAGTATAGTATATATCAATCACGTGCTGTCGAACACTAGCAGCTGACTTTGTGCCTACTTGTCACTTGAGTTTCATTTCAGTGATTTCACTATTCCAGCTCTTAAAACGACGACGTAAGGGACGCTAATTTACAAAGCAAACGAGGAAGTACGAAGACATTTTCTACATACAGAGCGAAAACATCATCAACAACAATGGAGGCGCCGCCATTGACTCCATCATTTTCCCCTACTTCTCTTCTCATTCGTCACAAAAACCCACTCTCCGTCACTACATTCTCTCGCTCCCCCAATGTCAAAAACCGAACTAAATTCTCAATTCGTGCTTCATCTTCTGCAGATTCTGGTTTGTTTTCTCATTCTAGCAATACCCTTTTGAGAAAAAATGTTTTTTTTCTTCTGGGGTTTTGGTTTTGTTTAAAACCCTCTCATTGTGTATTATGTTTTTTATTTGTTTGTAGTTGTGACTTTACTTGATTATGGTGCTGGAAATGTTCGGAGTGTTAGAAATGCTATCAAATTCCTCGGGTTTGAAATCAAAGATGTAAGCTTTTTAGTTCATTTCTTAGTGTTTGTGTGGTTCTGCGGTGACAAAAATTAATTTGCATTAATTGGTTTTGTAGAATTGATTTTAGTTAAAAATGAGTTGAATGGGAAGTGTTTATGTTTGGATATACTCACGTAAAAATTGAGTTGAACAATAAATTTAAGTTTGTGCTTGGTTCCAAGTTTGGGTCAGCTAGAATTGATTCGGAGGGTGTAAAATTGATTTTCACATGTTTAATTGCTCTCTATTAAAATTGATTTTGCCTCCAGAATTGATTCTAACTTGAAGCTAGATTTTGTTGCGTTTTAGTTTAAACATGATTTTTTTTAAACAATACAGTAATTATTAAAAAAATTAATAATTTTTTTAAAACAAATATTTTTTTTTATAAATGACTTTTTTTTAAAACATATTTTAAATTTAAATTTAATTTATTTATTCCATTTTTTAATTTTAAAATGCCACAATCAATTTTTAATAAAAAAAAGTCAACGGGGGCTAGCAAATGTAAAATGGATTAAATTTAGCGAACCAAAATCGAGCAATTGAAATTTGAAGAACTAAAATCAAACAATTGAAAAATTTAGGAGGTTAAAATTGCACAATTAAAACGTGAAATTAATACAAGTATGTGCAGAGTACCGGAAGAGTTTTCTTGTAAGGAAACTTTTAAATTTACTTGAGTTAAATTGAAAGATGGATGTTTGTTATTCATACGATAAAACAAATCAATGTGCAGATGTATTAATAAAATATTGGTTGTTATCTAAAATCCTCGGGCTCAAATTCAGTGTTATGTTAGTTGATAATTTGTGGGTGTGATAGTAAAAATTCAGTTATCTCAAAAATAAATTGTGGATGTGATGATAAAATTTTGGTTATAGCTAAGGTGAAGAAGCTTTCTCTTCCCACCTCCCCTATATTTTTTTCACCCCTTAATATTTCAATTTTGTCTTTGGTTAAAAAGTTCAGAATATGTTTTTCGAACTTTTCTTAGTGTAAATTCAACAAAAATTTCGGAAAATACATTCCGAAGATCGTATTCAAGAAAAAAAAAAGGTTCGAAAAACACGTTTCGAACTTTTTAACCAAGGGCAAAATCAGAATATTGAGGAGTGAAAAAGATATAAGGGGAGTGGAAAGAGAAAGCTTCAAGGTGGAGTTGATAGCTTAATTGATTTGAGCTAAGAATAAAAATAGTTAAGGAGTAAAGATTCGGAGTTGAAATCTTAGCAAGGTTAAAAAGTTAACACTAACAATTAATTACTAAGTTTACTATTTAAAAAAAATAAAAATTGGTTATATGTGAAAAAAATAAAATCGGTGAGTCCTCCACAAACTCCTAAATTTACTATTCGAAAACAAACTCCTAAATTTAAGTTAATTTCATGTCTTATTTAGTGTGAGTTTGTTGTTTGTTTATCCAACACCATACGTTTGCATGATTCCATTTGAGTTCGATAAAAAAAAAGCTACAAGTTATTGTTTGTTGTTTTTAATTTTTTTTCTGACAGTAGCTACAAGTAATTGTATTCCAAAAATAAACATGTCTCAAACGTGATACCTCAAGGGTCCAAATCCAATGATGAGGATGAAAGAGTATCACACAAAACTGTCTTAAAAAAAAGTATCACACTAAACCTTATTAAACAACCCTACTCACTCAATTTTGAGGAATGATAACCATAAAACACACGTTAAACCTAAAGCATATTTGCTATAAACAAAATCAATTGGAGCATTTTCACAATACTAGCATGAGATCAATGTTCACCACCCATAGCATGAGCCCACATAGTTGTCAATAAAAACATGATGAGCATTTCTAATCATTACCCCTTTTGATTGTAGAAAAATTAAAGTTTTTTGTCATAATAATTAATCTCTATATATATCTTTCAAAATCCATTCCCTTATATAATACATTGTCGCTTGAAAAATTATATATTGAGTTGAAGTACTTCTTATACTCTCATTTTAATACTCACCCATAATTGGCCTCATATGATATCATGAATATAATTCAAGTGAATGGTTTGGCATTTGTAACATTTCTAATGTTGCTTTTGATCAATATAAATGGAGATTCAACACCAAATGTTTTGCCCCAAAATGTCACTAATGTTTCATCATCATATTCGCCATGGCTTAAAAATGCTATGGAGCAAAGGCGTTATGGGTGCCGTGGGAGACCATGGGTGTGCAGTAATGGAGAATTTCCACCTAGAAGTATGTGTTGTAGAAACCGTTGTGTCAATGTAACATCCGATAGAAACAATTGTGGATTTTGTAGTATTAGATGTCCTTTTAATTGGCAGTGTTGTAGAGGTTTATGTAGGAATATAAACCGAAGTATTTTCAATTGTGGTAGGTGCAGACATAGATGTCCTTTTGGTGAATTATGCTTCTTTGGTATGTGTGGTTATGGGATGGGATCTTCTCCATTTCGTCCTAGGCAACCAAATCAAAAACATCCTAAGCCACGACAAATACCATACATTTCATCTTATCATTATCCTGCACCACCAGATTTGCAAAAGGAGGAATTTTGATTGATAAAATGTTTATGTTGAATATATAAAAATTATTGTGAATTATGGAGAATTAGAATTTCAATTGTATATTTTATTTGATTTGATATTCAATTCGTAATGAGTTTTCTATTTAACAAATCTTGATGTTATGATTTGAAGGGATAAATGAGACAAGTAAGAGAGTGTATCTTGATGGCTATGACTTACATTGTGGAATATAGGACAATTTGAAACAAATTAAATGAGTGTATTGTTTTTCAATAGATTGTCTAATCTATTATCCGTAATAGAAGAAATCAAGTTATTGTCTTAGATATATTGGTCTTAATTAGGACCAAATCTGATCATTGTTTATTTATGAATAATGTGTACATCTATTGGAGTGTACTATTATTATATAGATGTTTTTTGTGTGTTGATTGCGTAGAGGATTTCTCTTATTTTTATACATATTAATTTTGTCATTTTTATTGTGGTTATTTGATTTTTAGTATATTGGTTTGGAGAATCCTTATTTTGAGTCCTTGAAATTCCGCTTAATCCAAAGTTAAAATGTGAACAAAACGTTGCATCTCATTCAATGGTTGATCTTTGCAAAATAAAACTCAGTTGCAAAGAACTTCTTAATGCTTCATAAGATGATTACGTTTATAAACATGCATCTATGGATAATTTTGCTTTGGTTCCACTTTCATGGTTCACAAATGAAAAACAAACATCATTTTTGAGAATTTGGGTTTTGAGATTCTTTATCGCGAAGGAATGGTACAATATTTTAGTACTTTGATGGTGAATTTGGATTTTGAGAATTCTTTATCGCGAAGGTATGGTACAATATTTTAGTACTTTGATGGTGAATTTGAGTTTTGAGAATTTGAAAAAGACTGCATTGGAGGGCCATTATGCAAATATTGCGATGGAAATTACGAATTAGATTTATTTTGTAACATGTTTCGTGTCTAATGACATGGTCACTTCTCCCGAACAGTAAATCCAACTAAGCTATTATTTATTTTAAAAAAAATAAAAAATCTATGAAAGCTTTTTTAAACGAATGTGGGTACCAAAGATTGTAGAGGCGGAGCTTGAAGTGTGAGGGAAACTCTTCATTGACTGAGCACTATGGACATGAGAATGCAACTATTAAAATTGAAAGTGACTTTTTGCAGGTAGCGCAACCTATCAACATGAAATACACAAACTACTTTGAATTTGACAATATTATTGATATGTGTCGTCAAATGCTTGATTACTAATAACAATTAGAAAGTCAGTTATGTTAGGAGACAAACAAATCGAGTTGTCCATGAATTAGCTTAGACAACTTGCTTTATAGCTAGTTGTCAATTTTATAATTTTGCTCATCTTGTATTAAACTTATTATTTGGAGTGAAATTAATTAAGTTTATATGCGTAAAAAAAGTAACATTAACTAATAATTTCTAAAAAAAACATTTATTAATAATAAATTTATCATGACACTATTAACTTTCTTAATTTCTATATTATTATTATAAAAGAAAAACCTTAATTTCTATATCAACCAATTTTTTTCTTCTTAATTTATGTTATTTAGTCGGCATGCAAGTATTTACTTTTTTTTTTTTTTTTTTTTTACTATTTGGAATGAATCATATGGCTGCCTGAGTGCATACTTCCAGTGCAATGTTTTAACTCAGCTGCATCCTGCCTCGCCGACATTTAACCCTCCGCCGCTATCACCACCACCAACGCCGCCGCAACGAGTAACATTTTCACCACCCAATATTTCCGCAGAATTTCCACTGTTAAATTCTCCCATTCCATCGAATGCTCAATTCTCTCATCACCATTCGCCGTCACTACCCAAACCTTCTCTCTTCTCTTCACCACCTCTCCACCAAAACAACAACAACCACTTCTTCCCTTTCACACAATACACCCCTTAATTCTTCTATCAAACCCCACCTTCTAGAACTTTCCACTGTTATCCCTGAAATCACGCGCCAATTTTGGAGAGTTCCAATTTTGAAACCCCAACATGTTCTTCAAATTTTACTTGGTTTTCAATCTCAGTGTACAAAAGTTGGTATTCGTATCGAAAAGGTTCAATCTTTGTATGAAATTTTCAAATGGGGTGTTGAAAAAAATGACACCCATTTTCTGAAATCTTATGAGGTTATGTCATTGCTTCTTGTTCATGTTGGGTTGTTTACAGAAGCTGAGAATTTGATTGCTTCATTAGAGGGTCAAGGAGTTTCTTTTGGCGAAATTGGTAGTGAGATTTTTGATAGATTAATTGAAGGGTTTGTTTGTGTGAAGGAATTGGAAAAAGCGGTTTTTGTGTATGACGGTATGAAGGAACGAGGAATGGTTCCTTCGAGGTTGTGTTATCGAGTTTTGGTTGATTATTTGGTGAAGATGAAGAGAATGCAGATTGCATTTCGTGTGGTCTTTGATTTGGTGGATTTGGGTGAAAGTTTGAGTGGTGATGAGGTGAATAATGTGGAGGATGTTATGGTTTTGCTTTGCATTGATGGGAAGATTCAGGAAGCGAGAAGCTTGATTCGGAAGGTTTTGCATTTGAAAAACTATGAGGTTAGTAGCTTTGTTTTTGATGAAATTGCATTTGGTTATTGTGAGAAGAAGGATTTTAAAGATTTGATTAGTTTCTTTGTTGAAGTAAATTGTGCTCCTAGTGTAATAGCTGGTAATAGAGTTATGAATTCTATGTGCAAAAGCTATGGTGTAGAAAGAGCAAATGAGTTTTTGAAGGAATTAGAAAGTGTGGGTTTTAGTCCTAATGAAGTAACCTATGGAATATTAATTGGTTGGAGTTGTCGTGAAGGGAAAATGAGAAATGCATTGAGTTATTTGTCGGTTATGTTATCGAAAAGCTTTGTGCCATGTTTATGCACTTATAATTGTCTTATAAGTGGGTTGTTTAAAGTAGGCATGTTAGAGCATGCTAGGGAAATTCTTGATGAGATGATTGATAGAGGAACAACACCTGATATTTCGACTTTTAGGGTTCTTATAGCAGGG
Organism: Trifolium fragiferum; assembly: GCA_954870985.1. Lineage (NCBI taxonomy): Eukaryota > Viridiplantae > Streptophyta > Magnoliopsida > Fabales > Fabaceae > Trifolium > Trifolium fragiferum. The sequence continues at coordinate 11,128,736 of OX940794.1, forward strand.
TATTGTAAGTCTAGACGGTTTGATAAAGTGAAAAGTTTGGTTCGTGAGATGGAGAACCTTGGTTTGGTTAAACTTTCTTCGATGGAGAGTCCACTTTCCAAGGCATTTCAGATTTTGGGCATGAACCCTTTGAGCGTGCGGCTGAAACGAGACAATGACAAGAAACTTTTCAAAGCAGAGTTCTTTGATAAAATGGGAAATGCACTTTATTTGGATACAGATGTTGATGAGTTTGAGAATCACGTTGCTTCGATTCTTGAAGAATCCGTATTACCAAACTTCACTTCATCTATCAGAAAGGAATGCAGTAGTAATAACCTAAAACATGCATTGACTTTGGTTGAAGAAATGCTTGATTGGGGCCAAGAATTGCTTATGCCCGACTTATCAAAGTTAGTGAGACAACTCTGTTCATCTCGATCACAAATCACGTCAGCGATCAGACTTTTGGAGAAAATGCCACGGTCTGCACGTGAACTTGACGAGGAAACCCTCAATTTGATTGTACGGGCATACAGCAAGAAGGGTTTACTGTGCCGAGCAAAATCTATACTCGATGAAATGCTTCAAAACAAATTTCATATCGAGAATGAGACATTTACCGCGTTACTCGTACCTTTATGTAAGAAAGGAAACATGAAGGATTTTGATTATTACTGGAACATTGCTTGTAGAAATAAATGGTCACCAAAGTTGGAGGAATTTAAACATCTTCTTGGTCATATCTGCCATTGGAAAATTCTTCCGGAAGCAGCATTACAGTTTCTTGAAATCATGATTGTATCATACCCTCACCTAAGGTTAGATATATATCATATATTTCTAGAAGTACTTTCTGCTAAGGGTCTTACAGAAACTGCACTTGTAGTCTTAAAACAACTACAACATTGTTCATTCTTGGATCATTCTGGCTATAACAATCTTATAAGGGGTTTATGTAACGAGGGTAAATTTTCTCTAGCTTTTACAATATTGGATGATATGCTGGATAGAAATTTGACACCTTGTTTGGATGTTTCAGTTTTATTAATCCCTCAATTGTGCAAGGCTGAAAGATACGACAAAGCTATTGTATTAAAATAGATTATTTTGAAAGAACATCCTTCATTTCCTCATGCTGCTCATAATGCACTTATACGCGCTTTTTGCAATACAGGGAACATTGAGAAAGCGGACTCTCTGTTCCGAGATATGTTATCTAAAGGATTAAGTTTCAATGATGATCTGTGTAACATGCTCATTCAGGGCTATTGCAAAGCTAATGACTTGAGAAAAGTGGGAGAGCTACTTGGTGTTGCGATAAGAAAGAATTGTGAGCTGTCCCTCTCAAGTTACAGGAACTTGGTGCGATCAATGTGTATGAAAGGTAGAGCCACGTTCGCCCTGAACTTAAAGAATCTTATGCTTGCACAATGTCAACTTGATGATGTTATCATATACAACATTCTTATTTTCTATCTTTTGTCAAGTGGAAACCGTTTGGATGTTAAGAAGATACTAAATGAAATGGAAGAGAAGAAAGTTATACCTGATGAAGTTGGTCAAAACTTTCTTGTCTATGGTTTCTTGCAATGTAAAGATTTATCCGGTTCTTTGCATTATCTTACTACCATGATTTCAAAGGGACTCAAACCAAGTAACCGTAGTTTAAGGAAGGTAATCAATAGTCTGTGTGATGTTGCAGAGCTGCAAAAAGCCATGGAATTGAGTCGAGAAATGGGATTAAGACGATGGATACATGATTCTGTCATCCAAACAACTATTGTTGAAAACGTTCTTTCCCGTGGTTTGGTAAAAGAGGCAGAAAGTTTTTTGGACAGGATGGAAGATGAATCTCTAACTCCTGATAATATCAATTATGATTACCTGATTAAGTGTTTTTGCCAGTACGGAAGATTGAAGAAAGCAGTTCATCTTATGAACATAATGCTAAAGAAATCCAACATTCCGATTTCAACCAGCTATGATTTTCTCATTCATGGACTGTGTGCACAAAATGAATTAGACATAGCTTCAGATTTTTATTCTGAGATGCTAAACTGGAATCTCAAACCAAGAATCAGTACCGTGGAAATGCTTGTGTTTAGCTTATGCGAATGTCGGAGGACAGAACAAGCAGAACAATTCATAGTGGACATGATTCGCGGAGGCGAAACTCCAACCAGAAAAATGTATTGCACTGTAATTAAAAGTTATCACACAGAAAATAATCTTCGGAAGGCGTCAGAGCTCGTGCAAGCCATGCAGGAAAAGGGCTACCAGCCTGACTTTGATATACATTGGTCTCTCGTAAGCAACTTAAGCAATGCCAAAGAAAAGGACACTACTGATAATGGTAGCAAGGGATTTTTATCAAGGCTTCTTTCTAAAACCGGCTTTCTTCAAAAGAGATGATGTCTAAGGGATGTTTTTGTTGGTTGATTGTATTACAGTGATGTTTTTATTTTTGTTACAACTTTAGAGACTGTTTTGCTTGCGAAAATAGTAAATAGATGTGTTGTAAAAGTTTCAAAAGTTTTGATTTTAAAATGTGTAAAAAAAAGTTTAAAAATTAACAAAAAAAATGTCTATAATCAATTAGAAAATGTGTAATTGATACAAATAAAAATCTATTCAAATTTATTAAATAACTAATGAATCTAGTCAATAATATAGTTTAAATCGACCACAGCCGCTTTCTCTCTCTTCAAATTTCCTTCTCCAGCCTCTCTCTTCCGCGAACCCTAAACAACCGCCGCTGCTAAGCTTTCCCCAAATCCAAAAAGTGACGGCGCGATGTAGATGGGATTGTGGTGGTGCGACGAGCAGCAGGCTCCGTACTACCGTTACAGTTCCGATCGGGTTCTGGTGGTGACCCTTCTCCACCGCTGCTCATCCCTCCTTCTCCGACGCCGGCCATGTTCTTCTCGTGGCTTAGGTGGTGGTCTCTGCTTCTCTGGTCTGATTTTTGTTTTGTTTTCCTGCTGTTCTGGTTCGTTTTTCTGGTTTTCCTCTGTTTTACTGTTGAGGTGGTGGTGAGTTGGGGCGAGGTGGTGATGGGGCGGTTTGGAGGTGGTCTGGTTTGGTGTGGTGGTGGTTGGGTGTGGGGTTTTGGTGGTGGTGGCCGACGGCTGGGTTTTCTTCTCTGTCCGTTTGGTTGTTTTGTGTTTTTTCTCGGTTTTTCAAGACGATTGCTTCGTTTCCGCCGCCGCTGTTCTGAGGTTGCTGGAGCTCAGTTGCTGTTGGTGCTACCTTGGTTTAGGAGTTTTGATTTTGGTGTTGGTTTTGGTGACGCTGCTGTTCTCAATGGTGGTGGAGGTGGCAGTGTGTGATCCTTGCCTTGTAACCTTGGCGGCGGTGGTGGTGGTGCGTGGTGGCTGTCAGTGGTGGTGGTGAGCTATGTTGAGGTGGTGGTGGTGTGCTTGGTATAGGTGGTGGTGAGGTGCTCTGTTGATTTGGTGTTTGGATGCCTTGGGTTTTATCCGGTCGTGCCCGAAAGGGTGAGGTACGCAGACACTCCGTGTTGACGGACGCTGTTTTTTGCGTATCTCCAGGATGCTCTGATATGGATAGGTGTGGGTGGTTAACGCCGTGTGTGTGTGTGGCTTTCTCCGATATGAGAGTCTCTGACCGTTTTTCAAATCTGGTAAGATTTGCAAGACTCTTGGAGTCGCTGAGGGGTGTTCAAACCTGTTGAGGTTTGCAGGTCTCTGGTATCTGGCTGAACTCTACCGCATCACGTGTTGACTGTCGGTTCTCTGACTTCCGGTGTCCCTCAATCTTCGACCTTTGGAGCTGCTTTCTGGATTCTGGTGGGCCGAGTAATTTTAATTCGAGTTCGGAAGTTGGTGTCTAGGGGTGTTTCCTAGGGTCGGGTAGGGGTGTTTATTGGTGGGCTTAGTGAACCAGGTTTGGTGTATGGGTGATTTGGGGCGTTGATTTGGTGTTGGGTAATTGTGTTATATCATGTTATCCTTTCGTTGTATGTTTTTTCTCAACAATTCCTTTCACTTCTTGTGGATGAGTTGTTTTTTAATAAAATTTAGCCGATTCAAAAAAAAAAAAAAAAGTTTAAATTAATCAATTATATGAATTTAAAAAATAAATTTTTATTATAAATAGTACTCCTTCCAATTACTATTAAAAGCAATAAAATATCTTTTTAAATTCATTGAAAAATTAATTTATTTAGTCTATATAATAAATTAGATACATTGATACTGTATTCCAATAATCTAAAAATGTACATTTTGGATTTAGAAAGAATATTTAAAAACGGAGGAGTATATATCAGTCACGTGCTGTCGAACACTAGCAACCTCTAAAGTCCCGATATTAAAAAAATGGTGACGTATCGTGTCCGATACGTACTTGATATAGATACTTTTCCGATATTTTACCGATACATCCGATATCCGTATCGGTAAGTATCGGTTAAATCATTATTTTTAAATAAAAAAAAAGTAATATCCGATACATGCATGATACGTCCCAATATCCGATGTTTGTTTATATCTTTAGCACTTTTTGTGGTTTTCCTTTGTCAATATAATTTTTTACTTTTCAAAAGAAAAACTATGATGTTCTATTATTTAACAGGTTGTTAAACATTTGAGCTTTTTCCAAAATTCTGATATAAGACTAGATATTTTTTGCTTTTAATTATTAATATTGTTGATTTTAATCATGTTTATATATTGTGTATTTATATATTTAATTTTAAATTTAGTTTTTAAATAATGTATCGCGGCAATATTGGATTGAGAATTTTAATTTTTTTTACATATCGACGTATCGGTATTGTATCGGTATCGTGTCGGAACTTCATAGTTAGCTAGCAGCCGACTTTGAGTTTCATTTCACTATTTCACGGATCAGGTTTACATGACTTTAGGGTGCCGTCTACCGTGAGAGACATGAATAGGTCTCTCACGGTGCATTACTAGTTTTTTTTTTTTTTTTTCAAACTTGTGTTTTGGACCATTGATTAAAAAAGTGGTACATAATATTATGATGCGCTATCAGTATTGTATTATTTTCTATTTCTTTTATTTATTTATTTTATCTATATAAAATAGAGATCTTTTAAGTTTAGTCCTTATTTAATTTTAATAGTATTTTTAATCGTACAAAATTTTTCTTAATACGTTGTTTAAATCCTGTTAAAATAAAATTTATTTAATTAATCTTAAACTCTTAAATTTTTTTAATGATTTTTTACATACGTGTTTATCACTTTATAAAATGCTCGTTAATTTAAACTTAAAATTTTTTAATGTGAGATGAGTTAAATATCGATTATAAACGTCCATGAGATTCTTATACGATTTAATCACTTTTATCCCACTTAAATATCAATTATAAACGTCTATGATATTCTTATACGACTGAATTACTATTCTCGAACTTGCATATCTCGCATATCAGTATCTCCCACGTTAATATTTCCCACTTAAATATCGATTATAAACGTCTATGAGATTCTTATAGAACTCGATCAATTTTATCCCACTTAAATATCAATTATAAACGTCTTTGAGATTCTTAGACGACTGAATCACTATTCTCAAACTTACATATCTCGCACATTAATATTTTCCACTTAAATATCGATTATAAACGTTTATGAGATTCTTAGACGATTGAATCACTCTTTTCGCACTAAAATATCTCGCATATTAATATCTCTCACTTAAATATCGGTTATAAACATCTCTGAGATTCTTATAAGACTCGATCACTCTTATTCCACTTAAATATCAATTATAAACGTCTATGAGATTCTTAGACGACTGAATCAATATTCTCGAACTTGCATATCTCGCATATTAGTATCTCCCACATTAATATCTCCCACTTAAATATCAGTTATAAACGTCTATAAGATTTTTACACAATTCGATCACTCTGATCCCACTTAAATATCAATTATAAACGTCTATGAGATTCTTAGATGCCTGAATCACTATTCTCAAACTTACGTATCTCGCACATTAATATCTTCCACTTAAATATCGATTATAAACGTCTATGAGATTCTTAAACGACTGAATCACTATTTCGCACTTAAATATCTCGCATATTAATATCTCCCGCTTAAATATCGGTTATAAACATCTATGAAATTCTTATACGACTCGATCACTCTTACTTCACTTAAGTATCAATTATAAACGTCTATGAAATTTTTAGACGACTGAATCAATATTCTTGAACTTAAATATATCGCACATTATTATATGGCAAAATTACACCGTTGGTCATTTATCTTATTTTTTTGTAACACTTTGATCAATTTTTTTTTTGTAACGTTTAGGTCCTTATCTTTTAAAATGTCTATAATCACATCATTTTTTCCTTTTTTTTTTTTTTTTAAAAAGCTTAATTTTATAAAAAATGCTTATATGGCAAGGCCATGTAGGATTATAAACAAAAATTTATTTTTTATTTTATTAATTGCACTTTTGGTCCCCTATTTTACAAAGTTTGCGATTTTGATCCCCCTATTTTAAAATTAAACATTTTGGTTCCGGTATTTTAAGATTTGTTGCACTTTTGGTCCCCCACTCCAATTTTGGGATAAAAATATAATGAGTGTCACATTTTTTATGAGTTCGCATGTAAAATGATGATATAGCTAAATTTATTATTTTACACATAAGCAAAATATTTAATAATAATCTTAAAATTATCATTTTAACAAAATTAAAGATTAAAAAAAACCTAAATAACAAATACAACCATTAAAATTGAAAATCAAATTATTGTGTCATTTTTATTTCTAATTATTATGAAAGCCAAAAAAACTCTAATTAAATTATACTCCTATTTGTTTCAATTAATAAAATTAAAAATTAAATATAAAGAAAGGCATCCATCGTAAACCCAGAATAGCATTCATCATCATCATCATCTTCAACATACACAAACCGCCGCAACAACCGCATCCTCGCTTTTTCGCCGTAACAACCACCAGGTGCAGCAGATGATGGCGAAAGTTGCATCGGCGGCAACGGAGGAGGAATGAATATGACAAACAAATCCCAAATCAACAAACCCAATAAAAACCCAGACCTGAAGAAAGAAAAATCCATGTTAAATTATATTTGTTGTTGTTATTGGTTTGTTGTTCCTGGTTCGGTGGCTTCAAGGGTTGTTCTTCTTACCCATGATTGGAATTGGAAGAAGAATTTAAATTATATTTGTTATTATTTAATAAATTTGCTTATATGAAATTTTATTTACCCCATGAGATTTTCTAATTTGATTTTCAATTTTAATGGTTGTATTTGTAATTTAGGTTTTTTTTATCTTTAATTTTCCTAAAATTATAATTTAATATTTTGATTATGTGTAAAATAATATATTTTGCTACATCATCACTTTACATGCCAACTCATAAAAAATGTGACACTTTTGATAAAAAATGTCCCGATCAAAATCAAGTTCTCAGTCCAACACCAATCCAGTCACACGCTCCATGGTCAATCCCAATCAATTCCAGCAAAAATCAATCTCAGCAAATCAGGAATATCAATGAGTGCACTTTTGATCGTCCCAAAATATTTCGTTCCAAATAAATGAATAAAAGTTTATAAAATCATGTGAGACAGAAATCTATCGCAAATTCCGTCCCAATTAAATAATTTTGGGACTGAATTAATTTTCTAAGTGGGATGTATATAATAATGTGCGAGATATTTAAGTTCAAGAATATTGATTCAGCTGTCTAAGATTCTCATACATGTTTATAATTGATACTTAAGTGAAATAAGAGTGATTGAGTCGTATAAAAATCTAATAGATGTTTATAACCGATATTTAAGTGGGAGATATTAAGATTCGAGATATTTAAGTGCGAAATAGGGATTCAGTGGTTTAAGAATCTCATAGACGTTTATAATCGATATTTAAGTGGAAGATATTAATGTACGAGACACGTAAGTTTGAGAATAGTGATTCAGCCGTCTAAGAATCTCATAAACGTTTATAATTGATATTTAAGTGTGATAAGAGTGATCGAATTGTGTAAGAATCTCAAAGACGTTTATAACCGATATTTAAGTGGGAGATATTAATGTGGGAGATGCTAATATGCGATATATGTAAGTTCGAGAATATTGATTCAGTCGTCTAAAAATCGCATAGACGTTTATAATTGATATTTAAGTGGAATAAGAGTGATCGGGTCGTATAAGAATCTCATAGATGTTTATAACCGATATTTAAGTGGGATATATTAATATGCGAGATATTTAAGTGCAAAAAGAGTGATTCAGTCGTCTAAGAATATCATAGACGTTTATAATCGATATTTAAGTGGAAGATATTAATGTGCGAGATATGTAAGTTTGAGAATAGTGATTCAGTCGTCTAAGAATCTCAAAGACGTTTATAATTGATATTTAAGTGGGATAAAAGTGATCGAGTTCTATAAGAATCTCATAGACGTTTATAATCGATATTTAAGTGGGAAATATTAACGTGGGAGATACTGATATGCGAGATATGCAAGTTCGAGAATAGTAATTCAGTCGTATAAGAATATCATAGACGTTTATAATTGATATTTAAGTGGGATAAAAGTGATCGAATCGTATAAGAATCTCATAGACGTTTATAATCGATATTTAATACTGACAGTGCACTATAATATGATGTACTCCGTTTAATCTAAACCATTAAACATAAAGTAAAAAAAATGGTAATCGCGTATGGTATGATGCATAATATTCATGCTAAAATTGATATTTAACTCATCTCACATTAAAAATTTTTAAGTTTAAATTAACGAGCATTTTATAAAGTGATAAACACGTGTGTAAAAAATCATTAATTTTTTTTTAAGAGTTTAAAATTAATTAAATAAGTTTTATTTTAACAAGATTTAAACAACGTATTAAGAAAAATTTTATACGATTAAAAATACTATTAAAATTAAGTAAAGACTAAACTTAAAAGATCTCTATTTTATATAGATAAAATAAATAAATAAAGGAAATAAAAAAATAATACAATACTAATAGCGCATCATAATATTATGTACCACTTTTTTAATCAATGGTTCAAAACACAAGTTTAAAAAAAAAAAAAAAAGCATGTGATGCACCGTGAGAGAGACCTATTCATGTCTCTCACGCTAGACGGCACCTGACTTTAGAGCAAGAAAGTCAGCCTGACTTTGGACCAACCTCAACCATATGATCAATCACATGTATCAGAATCTACCATGTGTTTGTTTTTATTTTTTAAAAAATTATTAAATGTTAAAATTAGAGTTAAAAACAGAATAAAAAAAAAATAAAAAAAATCCAACATTTTCGCTCCTTCACACTCCCACTGTCTTGTTGCTCTTCGCTCCTTCTATCGTCGTCGTCGCCGCCCGATTGCATACCACCGATGCCGATATCATCAACAACAATGGAGGCGCCGCCACTGACTCCATCATTTTCCCCTACTTCTCTTCTCATTCGTCACAAAAATCCATCCTCCGTCACTACATTCTCTCGCTCCCCCAATGTCAAAAACCGAACTAAATTCTCAATTCGTGCTTCATCTTCTGCTGATTCTGGTTTGTTTTCTGTTTTTATCAATACCCTTTTGAAAAAAATTGGTTTTGTTTAAAACCCTCTCATTGTGTATTATGTTTTTTATTTGTTTGTAGTTGTGACTTTACTTGATTATGGTGCTGGCAATGTTCGGAGTGTTAGAAATGCTATCAAATTCCTCGGGTTTGAAATCAAAGATGTAAGCTTTTTAGTTCATAGTGTTTTTGTGGTTCTGCGGTGACAAATATTGATTTTGGATTAAGTGATTTTGTAAAATTTTGATTTCAGTTAAAAATGAGTTGAGTTGGACGGGAAGTGTTTATGTTTGTATCGTAAAATTGGGTTGAACAATAAATTTAAGTCTGTGCTTGGTTCCAAGTTTGGGGCAGCTAGAATTGATTCGGAGGGTGTAAAATTGATTTTCACATGTTTAATTGCTCTTTATTAAAATTGGTTTTGCCTCCAGTATTGATTCTAACTTGAAGCTAGAATTTGTAGCTTTTTAGTTTAAACATGATTTTTATGCTGAAATTTATTGCTCAACTCAATTTTACGTAAAAGTATCCAAACATAAATCATTTTTACCTCAACATTTATTGTTGTTTTTTTATGATGCGTTTTTGAACTTGAAACAACTGTGTTATTGATAGGTTAAAACTCCAGAAGATATTTTGAATGCAAGCCGGTTAGTCTTTCCGGGTGTTGGAGCATTTGCACCAGCTATGGAGGTGTTAAGTAAAACTGGGTAATTTTTATTTTGTATTTTTGTACCTCCTCAATTCATTTATTATTGATTTAGTAATAGGTAGCAGTACTATAACTATGGGGAGATACATCTGCTAGATTAGAGTAGTGGGCTTCATGGTTTTAAAACAGTGGTCGCGGTAATGGTTGCAGTTGTGCTGCAATCGTTGATATGGTGGAGAATCACAGTCAAATACTGCATATGTTGCCTTAATCACAATCTCATTGCAGTTTTAGAAACATCAGAACCCGTCATATTGTAGCTTAGATTGCAATGACGGACCTTTATTTAAAACCCTTATAAGCTTATTAAGGGAAAAAAAAGGATAGGACATGGTATTCATATTAAATTATGCAGTGCAATACTAATGTTGATCCATTTTCTTTTTGTTCAAACAATATTTACTATGTGTATTAAGAATGTGTTAAACCAAGTCCAATCATATGTATTGGAATTTTCAAGTACTGTAGTAGTTTCTAAGTAAGACGTGGTTTTGAAATTTTAAAGATAACCAAGTTTGAAAGGGTTAGAGATTGTTGAATAATGTATAAATAAAAACTCATTTTGTATATCAAATGTGCTGTTCAAATAGCAGTATGTCTCATTGTGTATTTACTCATTAATTCTGCTGAATTTACTCTAGACATTGATGTATAACTTTCAATGTTTTTTTTTAAAGAAATTTTTAGTTTTGATCTTCGAGAGTTTATACTCCAAATGTTATGCTTTTTGCTTTGAGTCAAATGTTTAATTTTGCCATACATTTTAGCATCAATCTTCAAGCACTGTCATAATTTTTGCAGGATGGGTGAAGCACTATGTTCATATATTGAAAAGGATCGCCCATTTTTAGGCATTTGTCTTGGACTTCAATTGCTTTTTGAATCCAGTGAGGAGAATGGACAAAGTCAGTTATAAATCCGCTATTATTATTACTACTACTATTTTTTATATATTTTATAAGTCAGTTATAATCTTAAGATGATGTATCTTTATTACAGTAAGAAAAACAGATCTAATAGAAGATATTTTAATTGAAATGAGTAGAAGAAGTCCAAAGAAAACTTTAGAAAAATTAGCAAAATAGGCCATGCTCTGATATTAATTTTTTTTAAGAGTAAGTTACCTTTTTATTCACATTTAATTGAAGTATTGAATAGATAAATATGCTTGTGAATCAGTAAAAGGTCTCGGCTTAATACCTGGAACCGTTGGGCGATTTGATTCATCAAATGGTTTTAGAGTACCACATATTGGATGGAATGCTTTACAAATCACAAAGGACTCAGAAATTTTGGATGATGTTGGAAACCGCCATGTCTATTTTGTGCACTCTTACCGTGCCATGCCTGTATGTTTCCATTTTTCTCTAAAACATCTGTGTTACTTTGGCTGTCACATTCGTATTCTATGTTTTTATCTCATGTTAAATTGTTAAAGTACTCTGATTTGTTTCATTTTTCAGTCAGATGATAACAAAGAGTGGATATCCTCCACCTGTGACTATGGTGATAAATTTATAGCTTCTATTAGAAGAGGAAATGTGCATGCAGTTCAGTTCCATCCAGAGAAGAGTGGAGGCAAGTTTTACCTTTGTTACCGATCTGAGTTATTATGGTATTTTTCTATTTTTTCATGTTAAGATATGCCCAATGTTGTCAAATATCGGCAATGGCGGATTTTTTTATAACCTCCATGGCCAATTTTGAAAGGATGGCAGCGTCGTGGTGTGTTATGGCAGATCAAATTGGCATTTTTTTGTTGTTGCTTTTTTCCATCTGCAATCCATAACACCGGATATACCTAACCTTAAAACACGGAGATCACAATCTTCATTGAAAGTTTTTTACTCTTTATTAGTAATCAGTGTTGTTTAATAGCGGAAACCACTATGAAAACTGCGGTCAATTCCTAGTTTTTCCCTTAGGGCAATAGTGGCCGCAAGTTTCTGCTAGCTCGTGTAGTGGCAATATAAAAAAACAGAGAATTTTAGGGTGTTTTAAAAGAATAAAACTCAAGAATCTGATTGTGTGCCAAGACCTATTTTTACAATAGCAAAACTGAAGAGTCAATGATTGTGTGCAAATTCTACATTATTTTTTGGGGAGGAATACAATAGTTCTTTAAGACTTATTTATTTATATCTAGGGCCAAAAAAAATATTTTTTCCTCCTTTTCTTGGCTGGTTTATTCTTTTTCTGATTTGTGAAATGAAATTTTGCAGATGTTGGTCTCTCTATTTTGAGAAGATTCTTGTATCCAAAATCAACTGTGGCAAAGGTGGCCTTCATGCCTTTCTATGAATGTCTTACATATCATTATTATTATGATCATTTTGACTTACGGTAACTAACCATTTGTTATATTCACTTGAAGACAGAAGACTGATGAAGTCAAAGCTTCAAAACTTGCAAAAAGGGTAATAGTTATGGAAATCCCTTTCTAATTTAAATTAGCTTATATCTATACTCGGTCTCATCAATGCTTTCATTATTTTATTTACTAACAAAGCATTCTCTGTGAAGGTGATTGCATGTCTTGATGTGAGAGCAAATGATAATGGGGACCTTGTTGTAACCAAAGGAGACCAGTATGATGTAAGAGAAAATACAAAAGAGAATGAGGTAACAGAAATAATACTCATTTCAATAATATTTACGATTTTTGTGGTTTTTCTGATAGTGCATATGCCAAAATATAGATGCAAACTACTCTTTGGTGTAGATATGCCAAAATTGTATGTTTATCATCTTATGAAACTGTTTGGATTGTCAGGTTAGGAATCTTGGCAAGCCAGTTGAGCTTGCTCAACAGTACTATAAAGATGGAGCTGATGAGGTAACACCTTTGATAATTTTGTTGTTTCACATATATTATGAAGCTTGTTCTTCCAACTAACGTTCAACCTTGGATGCAGGTCAGCTTTCTAAACATAACTGGATTTCGCGACTTCCCTCTTGGCGATTTACCGATGTTGCAGGTTTGTGAGATGTGCCAAAATAATAGTTTTTATTAGTTGGTGCTGATTTTATTTTATCCAATATATCTGTCGGTATTTCATGCTCACGATGGTTCTTGATAGGTATTGCGATACACGTCAGAAAATGTTTTTGTACCCTTAACAGTTGGTGGTGGAATTAGAGATTTTACAGATTCACAAGGAAGGTATTATTATTACTAACCTTTATGCTGAATAGTGAATTGTTGATTATGCCGTTGTCTTTTTTGCTACATTCTTTTTAATTAAGGTTTTCCACTTTTAATTTTCTAAATGATCTTGTTCGGACAATTTATAATTGTTTTATCCAAATACCTATATTCTAGGCATTATTCTAGTTTGGAAGTAGCCGCAGAATATTTTAGGTCCGGTGCTGACAAAATATCCATCGGAAGTGATGCAGTTTATGCTGCTGAAGAATATTTAAGAACTGGGGTATGGAATTCAACCTATTTCTTGTTTCTATTGATATCCTCTAAAAAATTGTGTTATTTCTGATGTTGCGATGGCTGTCACATTTAGGTAAAGACAGGGAAGACCAGCTTAGAGCAGATATCAAGAGTTTACGGGAATCAGGTAAAGCTAAGAGCTCATTGTCACGTCTACTTCTGTATGTGTATGTATAAGTACTTGATGAGACTCCCTGAACATGCATGTACCGGAAACCTCCCCTTGCCCTTCTCGCTACACCTACAAGACATTGAATTATCACCTGTTCTTTCAAATTAATGTATATATCAGCATATGTTGCTGCATATATATAACAAAAATTATTCTGTGTTTCTTTTTTTTGTGATACTTGATATATGGATTCAATTGACTATATACCAATTGATTTTCAATTTACAGGCTGTGGTTGTTAGCATTGATCCCCGTAGAGTTTACATAAACAATCCAAATGACGTGGAATTCCAGACCATTAAGGTTTCAAGTCCAGGTGCAGTTTTTTCTTTCTTCCTGATTTTATATTTTTATGCAAGAATCATCTAAATTGATTCAACTAACCATTTTATGTTGGTTTCAGGTCCAAATGGAGAAGAATACGCCTGGTATCAGTGTACAGTAAGTTCATTATCTTTCCTCACTATATTTTTGAACACGTTCACTGAGCTAGATCTCTTAATCTTGTTTTTCTTTCATTTAAACACTGTACTATTAAAACTATACATTGTTAGTGAGACAACAGGATAATTGCTTTTTCTTGTCATTCAAAATTTGACCAGTTACACAATGATATATAGTTTCAAGTTGATAAAATATTAAGGATGATCAAGATCAATCTACCAAAACTCCGAAGCAGAAATTTTCTAGTGATATATAGTTTCTAGAGAGTAAACAAAAATTAAGGATGACCTGATATGATGTAAAAAAAATTGCGGTTTATCATGGTTTTACAAGAATAAAAAATATAAAAGATGTTATTAGAAATTCAAATTGTAAATGCTATTAAATGGTAGTCATCTAACATGAAAGAAATATGAAAGTAACGTCAATGAAAGCATATGGTAAAATGGTTTAGACGTGGTAGAACACATTTTGATATATTGATTAACAAGAATAGTAACTCCTACCTTTCGTCTGTGGGTTACCGCAAGATTGTAATTCATGCATCTCTTATAATTTCATCAAAGCGAAAGAATGAAAATAAATTCATTTGACTACTTTCTTCCTGATATTCTTGTCTCACAATAGTTTTGTCTATTGTAAGGTTAATGGTGGGCGTGAAGGCCGGCCTATTGGTGCTTATGAACTAGCAAAAGCTGTTGAGGAACTTGGTGCTGGCGAAATACTATTAAACTGCATCGATTGTGATGGTCAGTCTCACTCTCTATCTTTACATTTAATAATATGCTGCTTTTATTCTTGAATTTTTTTTAATCTCTATTGTTATCAATATATTTCAGGTCAAGGAAAAGGATTTGATGTAGATTTGATCAAGTTGATTTCAGATGCTGTTAGTATCCCCGTGATAGCTAGTAGTGGTGCTGGCATTCCTGACCACTTTTCCGACGTGTTTACTAAAACCAATGCATCCGCTGCACTTGCTGCTGGCATCTTTCACAGGAAGGAGGTATAAATATAATTTGTTTTAATAATTTTTTAATGCCGAGGGAAATAGTTGTAGTGTCATAGTTCATATTGCCATATTACTCTTGATCATTTTTTCGTAAACTGCAGGTACCTATTCAGTCTGTGAAAGAACATTTGTTGAAGGAAGGCATAGAAGTCAGAATCTGATCATTACATTCTAGTGACAATTTTCCAGATACACTATATTATAAGCAAACCATGTTGTATTTTATAGCCTTTAATTAAAATCTCTATTTTTGTCAGAATGTGACATTTTACCTGTATGATCTCTCAATACCATACCATGTTTACATTTGTTTTTACATCCCTATGGTACAGGTTTTGATGTTTTTCATGTATGTCTGATGTTGGTTTTATATGTTTATGATGAGACACAGTTGAAGATATTCTTGAAAGTCTCGGTTTAAAGAGCGTTATAATTTTCAATATGATCCCGACAAAGGATAATTTCAGGGATATCACATTATATATTCAGTGGTCATAGTTCGAACTCCATATATTCCACTTTTCACTTAAGGGTGAAATTTCTAACCACTTACTACTTGAAGGTAAAAAAAGTATTTATATCTTTGGCTTGTTCTTCTCTTTTACATAAATCACTGAGAATCTCTAATATTCACCGGATAAATATTATTAGAAGATATCTTCTAGTAGGGGTGGACGTCGGTCGATTATGGATGGATTCGTACCAAAAATGTCAAATCCAAAACAATTCGTGGGTGAGAAATCAAAATCCAATTTCACCCAATTAAACTAACGGTTTGAGCGGGTTTCGGTTGAACGGTTTAGTCGGATAAAATGGTTGGGTTTGTTCGGTTTGGACCAACAATGAGCCATCATTGGATTTTTGACCCAACAACTTTTTTCAATTTTGTTAATAAAATAAAATCTGGGAATAAAACTTCTAGTTAATGAAATATATTACATATATAAGATCATACATCAATATATAATATTTCCATGAAAGTAGATAGGTGTTGTGCTTCAAGTATTTAAAGTATCATAATAAGAATCTACTTCAAATAATATATTACAGGTCCAATTGACAATTGAGAGATAATCTAATCCACAACAAGCTCAAGAACATAAACATCATCACCAGCGGACTTATAATGCTCTCCATGATTAGGGGGAAAAATATATGTTGAAAAAAAAACGATGGAAAATATACATATCATTGTCATGGGATAAAAAATTATATAATAATGATAGTGGTATTATTATGGGCGGTCGGTAATGGATTCTTATGGGTTCAAAAACCAAATCCGAGCCCGTCCGTTTTAATTCATTAAAACCCAATTTTTCCCATCCGATTAACCCGTGACCCCGCCCGCAACCACCCAACATTCAATTTTTTAATCGGTTTTATTGGATTCGAATCGGATCGGTAAATCTTGTCCACCCCTATCTTCTAGTGGTATATTTTTCTTGTGTGAGCAATTCAGGGGCAAAAGAACAATCACATATATCTTTTGACACTTTTATCTTGTAACATGGATCTTTAAAGAAATGCCAAAAGTTGGAAGGTCCACAAAATCCTCTTTCATCTTTTCTTGTGTTTTTCACAAGAAATCACACCAAAAGTGATCATGGCATTTTATTGAGTTCAATGGTTGGCTAGGAAGAGACATGTTTTGGTGCTGAGTTAATGAGTCCATCGATTATATTCTATTATTTCATCGATTCATTCTTTACATTTATGATGGTTAGGTAATGTTGATGTGATATCAGTAATAGTTTTCATCAATATGATTTTCTCATCAATACTTTCACATTTGCGGCTGAGTGAGTTAGTTATTATTCTTGCCATTTGCATCAATATGGTTTGACATTAATGCTTTCACATTATTGGCTCTGTCATTCTAGCAAGCGGCAGATCCACCCTGTATAGTTTGAGACTGGACTTGGGAACAATATTGGCTAGAGGTTCTAGTCAGTAGGTTCAATCCTTGGCTCCGTTGTAAACTAAAAAAAAAAAATGTCCGCAGTCTTATATATAAGTAAAATTTTATTTAATAACTAATATTGTATTTAATCTATATAAGTTATATATGATAAAATATTAATATATGACAAGATGTATATGATAAGTTGTACAATGGTTTTGGAGTTGCTTTGCATATCTCGTGCTAGTTTGCTCGTTTTCAATTATTTTTGCTTATAAAAAATGAGAAAGCTTACATGAGTCATAAGAACACATGATGAGAAACTCAATATAGAAATATTCGTCTAAAATTTCGTGCATTGAATTTTATAAAAGTTGAAATATCATTTTTTTCGATGTAAGTTTTTCAATTGTTGATGTTAAAAAATGGTAAAATTGTTGATGTATTTATTTTACATATTTGTCCATATATTCTTTCCGAAGAGTAAATTTATTTAAAAAGTATGAAACATTAAATGTAGGTAATACATTTTTCAGGCGAAATTTTAAATCTAGTTTGTCATATCGCATAAGTCTTTCTAACTCTCACTTTCTATCATATCATTTTTCTCTATTTCTCTCTTTCAAAATGTAAAATGGGTATATGATATTGTCATAATCTAATAGTGTAAAATATAATGGACTAGCATATAGCAAACAAGAAGCTAGATTGAACAAAAAGATAAAGTAGTAAACAAGAAGAGCTAAAAATAAGGATACAATTAATAATCAAATTGAGAATTATTTCCATTTTGACGAGTAATTAAGAAACACAATAGAATAAGCTTGAAGCAAATTACAAGTGAAACTATACGTAAACACATAACATCACATGTTCTTAATACCAAAAGCATGCATAATAGACAACATTAACTTTCTTCTTTATATTTATGGAAATCCACTTCCAACTCCACCTCCTGCTCCACCACCAAATCCTCCACCGGATCCAGCACCACCAAGTCCACCGCCACCACCACCTCCAAATCCTCCTCCACCACCTCCTCCAAGTCCACTACCAGCACCTGCACCACCACCAAATCCTGATCCTCCTCCAAACCCTGATCCTCCACCAGCACCACCGCCTCCACCAAATCCACCACCTCCACCACCACCAAAACCTCCTCCACCTCCAAGTCCACTTCCAGCTCCTCCACCGGCACCGGCACCAAATCCACCTCCTGAACCACCACCTAACCCTCCTCCACTACCACCTCCACCACCAAAACCACCGCCACCTCCTGCACCTCCACCGAACCCTGGACGATGAAAGAAAGTCTTCTCATCGCTTAAACCCTTATCACTACCAAGCTTCCTTGCATCAATGCAACTACAAACAAGAACACCAAGAAGCACAAAAATAAGAACCCTAGAACTTGAAGCCATTTTGTGCTATAGATAGAAATATTAAAAAACTAGTTGAAGTTGTTTGGTGTGGAGCAAAGTAAGTGATGCTAGGGTTTATATAGCAATGAAAAAGGCAAGGTTTAACCAAAAAATTTAATGAAGAACTTTGAAATTACTATGAGAACACTTTAAATTATAGGGGCAACTTCTTAACCATGCAATAACGCGTTGAATACATAAATGCTTTCAACTGTTTCTGTTTGAAAAAGGGAGAGTATAATTCTCAACTGCATGTTAATGTCTTATTATAAGGTCCCACCCTTTACTTATCTACAAAAAATGGTTAAGTTCACGTTGCTTATACTCTTTTGATCTGTTTATGCATGGGCTTTCAGCCTTTCACCAATATATAGCTTATACTTTTCATGTTTCAATTTTTAACATCATAAATTCAGTACAACTTACATGTAACAAAAAAAAAAAATACAAAACAACTATACATTATGTAGTATTTGGACTAGTTATTAAAAAAAAAAAAAAGATTTAGTATTGAGGACCAGAGTATCAAAGAAATATTGGAAAGACCTAATTAATTAACATATTTTTGGTTTACAAAGAAGCAGAGGATCGAATCCAGAACCTCATACATATTATTCAAATCCCTTACCGATAAACAAAACTTAGAGGCTTCTAATTAATTAACTTTTGAATAGTCCAAATTGAATCTCTCCCCATAAACTTAAAATAAGACAATTTAAACAGGACTTAATTAATCCAATTTTTTGGGTATAGATTGGATATCTTTTATTCCAAATAAAATTTCAACTTCTATTTTTAAAATATTGATCTTGAATTAGATAATTATTTTACATGTCAACATAATTGACTTTGCTGCTGACTTCGATTGATTGAGATTTGAAGAGAGGATATAACCGGTTTGTATCATTTCCAATTGGTGGAAAATAAAGTGTGGGGCTTATTAGAGTATATATATTAAATGCAATCTATATGCCAGAGTGGAATTAAGAACAATGTAGTGATCATAAGGTAAGGGAAAAAAAAGGATTATGATGGAGATAGTTATGCACGGATATAGAAGTCCACACAAGTGGGAGTTTGTTGGGAGATAACTTCATCCTTCATTCAATGAATACCAACAAAATAAAAATGCTAAGATAGTTCAATGACGAGCTAGAGTTTTTTTGTCTATTATTTTCAAATTGAGTATTATATTTGTGCAACTATAAAGATTAATTCTTCAAATCGTATAATATTTAAATGTTCTATAAGAATTTTAATAATATTGCATGCTCAAATCTATATTCATATTTGAAACTTTGGATTTTGGCATCATTAAATAAATAAAAACCAATTATGTTACTAATTTTCTCTACTTACGATACGTGAAAACTTTAGGCCTTAAATCCAAAGTTAACTCTAGTATTCATAAGTGATTCATATTTGTTGGTTGAAGCTATTTGTATAAGAGGTGGTGGCAACTTAAAATTGTATTTAATTGTTACTGAAATTATTTAATCTATATTATTTAGTTTAAACTTTGAGATTAAGTTTATTAGGAGACAAGCGAATATAATTACTCATACTCTTGTTAGCTAGGGCGGTCAATTCTCTTGAGTTAGTTTTTATGGTTTTGAAAGTATTTCGATTCCTCAAGTATCCAACGTTATTTGATAATGAAATGTAAGTTTATTTGATTAAAAAAAAATGTCCAAAGTTAAATCTACATCCTTATGTTTGCTACCTAGGACCCATTTGGATTAGCTTATTTTTGAACTTATACAAACAACTTATGCAATTTTTATGTATTATTATAAGTTTTTCAAGGTAGTTAATGATAAAATAGCTTATAAAAATACAATTTTTACTAGTTTAAACTTGTAAAATAGCATAAAACTTAATTTATATTGCATAAACTGTTTGTATAAGCTCAAAAATAAGCTAATCCAAACGGACCCAAAACAAGAGTATTCATAAACTCGAATTGATGATTATCAATATTTTCCTTGAATTCAGGCACAATATTCTTCTCCTTCACTTGCTCAGTTCAATCTTTTCCCCAATATACTTAGCCAATTTAGCAGCCATAGTTAATTAATCCTTCTTCATCCAAAGTTAACCACAAAGCATATTGACCCGAGTGGGAGTGGCTCATATAGTTAATTATCTATCCTAATGATATATTTGTGACCAATATCCGGTAGTTGTGAATGTGTTACAAGCGGTATATGCCATCCATAGTTCCTCAAGAGAGCTTAAAAAATATGATCAATAACAAAACAAGCTCAAGGAAATATATTGAATTGTCCGCACAAATTTTAGCTCAATTAGCAGAAAATGTCGAAATTGTTAGTATATATAATCGTTCGTTTACAACGGTTTGTCATTTAATCTATTTAAAGAAAAAAAAATAAAATTAAAGCTAATTTCTTGGTAATTAATTTAATAACTTTAAAAAAAAAAAATTGAAAAACAAATAATCGTAATCAACTTAAGAACTACTATAATTAATATATAAAAACTTTAATAACTTGATTTTGCCTTCATGGTTTGGCTATAGATAGGGATCAGATTGATTAAAGGAGAGTGCCCAATTGTCGTAACCAGGCTTGGGTCGAACACCCAACTTGCATTTTTATTGCAAGACTCGACCACTCCTCATTTCCCATTGCTGCCTGAAGGATCATGCTTTTTCAATTCGTTAATCTTCTACTCTTATAGCACCCAATAATTCCAAATATCCCCATTTCATTCGATGTGGGACTATATATTATAATGTAACAAGCCAAGAAAGAACAAACATCACCACCACTTACTCTATTTCTTGCTTTAGGTCCTCTCTATTGAAATTGTATTGGAGCAAAATTAAACTACCTAAAGCTAAAATGAAAATGAAAACCATGGCATTAAGAGACAAGCCAAGAACAAGTAAAAAAATCTCCAAAATACCAATATACCATGGCATCAAAATGGAAGCAAACCTTTGATAAATAATGTTAATAGTCTTCCCCTGATATATGGACAGAAAATCAAACTACCAAGCACTCCTTCCTCCGCCTTTCAATACTTTTAGGAACTACAGTGATCACGACTCGCATATTTAAAGATCAAAATAATTGTTTCTTGTGTTTTTATAACTCCGTAACCTCCCAATTTATACGAGAAAAACATTAATTTGAGACTTCCAAACCTTTATTGGCATCCTAATGGCTGACAAACTTGTTGGACTAGGAGACCAATCTCCTACAAAGAATGGCCAACATAAATTTCTAAGTACAATGTTCACTATGCCAAAAAAAAATTCTAATTAAGCTTCGTTAAAGGATGACTTGTGAAAACACTTTTCTAAACAAGAGCTATTATATTATATGGTAGTTTGTAACGACGCATCAGAATTGTTGCTCTCTTTTTCCTTTGCGTATTGAGCTATAACTTCAAATAGTTCAAAATATTTCAAAACAAATTTGATGATAAAGTTTTACTACCCAATATCTATAATACAATTAATATAAGTCTTGTGTTTGAGTCTAGTTCAAGCTGTCATGGGACGTTTTAGTGTTGGTAGCTTTAGGTAGTTGGTCGTTAATGGCGTATGCGTATGTATTAGTTTTCGTGTGATGTGCGCTCTCACCTGCTAGTGCAGTGTAGTGTACTTTTCTTTCAACATCCGGCCTGGTCTTGTGCTCGGATTATTTGCGTTGCATTGATAAATTTTGCTATTATAAAAAACATGTCATGGCATACCAACCTACAACAAAAAAGTAAGCAGTCTGGTGTATTGTACCGGTGTTCATCTTTGATGTATTTATTTACTAGAACATTTATTTTTGGCATGGACTAATTAAAAGAGGAATTTGAAGCAAAATGGTGCTTACTATATTTTTTGGTAACCTGGACCATTGTAGATGTTTACTTAATATAAATGAGAACAAGTTTTATAACCAGTTAAGAATTATTTCAAATTCGACCACATAGGCATATGAATATGCTAGATTGGATAAAGAGTATTGATTGTACTAGGTCCTTTTCTATATATATATATATATATATATATATATATATATATATATATATATATATATATATATATATATATATATATATATATGATTTGACTTGCCATTGAAATAAAGAAAAAGAATGGTTGAAACAAATTATAATTGAAATTAGGTGAACACTTAGAGACATTTTATTAATATCAAAAGTGCTTAATAAATATTAATTTTCTTGTTATATTTATGGAAATCCACTTCCGACTCCCCCTCCAGCTCCACCACCAAATCCTCCACTGGCTCCAGATCCAGCACCGCCAAGTCCACCACCACCACCGCCTCCAAATCCTCCTCCACCACCTCCTCCAAGTCCACTACCAACACCTGCTCCACCTCCAAATCCCGACCCTCCTCCAAACCCTGATCCTCCACCAACACCCCCGCCTCCACCAAATCCACCACCTCCGCCACCACCAAAACTGCCTCCACCTCCAAGTCCACTTCCAGCTCCTCCACCAGCACCGGCACCAAATCCACTTCCTGAACCACCTCCTAACCCTCCTCCACCACCAAAACCACCGCCTCCTCCTGCACCTCCACCGAACCCTGGGCGACGAAAGAAAGTCTTTTCATCCCTTAAACCCTTATCACTCCCAAGCTTTCTTGCATCAATGCTACTACAAACAAGAACACCAAGAAGCACAAAAAGAAGAACTCTAAAACTTGAAACCATTTTGTGCTATAGCTAGAAATATTAAAAACAAGTCGTTGTTATATATTTAGTGTGGAACAAAAGAAGTGATGCCAGGGTTTATATAGCAATGCCAAAGGCAAGGTTTCACCACAAAAATTAATTAAGAACTTTGAAATTACTATGAGAACGCTTTAAATTATAGGGACAACTTGTTAACCATATGCAGTAGCGCGTTGGATACATAATGCTTTCAACTGTTTCCGTTTGAAAAAGATAAATAAAATAAGTATAGTTCCCAACTGTTAAGGCCTTATAATTAAGGTCCCGCCACCCTTTACTTATATGGCAATTGTCAGAAAAATGGATATTCACGTTGCTTTTAAACTTTTGATCTGTTTCTTCATTGGCTTTCACCATATCTATATTTATTATTATTTACCTTATTCAAAGTAAAAAGTACACTTGGCATCCTCACGTTGCTTCTCAAAAAACAAATCTACAAGTGGCACTTTTTAAATAATTTAATCCAACGTGGCGTCTACGTGTCATTTATCATACAAAACAAATAATTCAAAGAAAAAAAAAAAGGATTAGCATCACAAAAAACAAATCTATCTTCTATATCTATATGTATTATTATTTACCTTACTCAAAGTAAAAAGTACACTTGACATCCTCACGTTGCTTCTCAAGAAACAAATCTACAAGTGGCACTTTTTTAAATAATTTAATCCAACGTGGCGTCTACGTGTCATTTATCGTACGAAACAAATAATTCAAAGAAAAAAAAACAGGATTAGCATCACAAAAAACAAATGATATATAAATTTGAATTTGAATTAAATTTATCTTAACTGAAAAAAAGAGATTAGCATCACTAAATAAAAAATTAATCGTGTATCATAGCTTCAGGATTAACATCACTAAAAAAAATATGATCTGACTTAAGATTGGCATCATAAATTAAATATTGACATCATCATTCACAAAAAGCAAACAATTTAAAAATTTAAATTTCTCTTAACTCCAAAAAAAAATAGATTAGCATCACAAAAAAAAAAAAAACAATTGTGTATTGCTTAAGGATTAGCATAACTTCCATAAAAAAACAAAAAAGGATTAGCATAACTAATTTGTTACATATTTTAGATTTTTTGGGTTTATTTTCCTCTATATACGTGTCCTTTATCGTACGAAACAAATAATTCAAAGAAAAAAAACAGGATTAGCATCACAAAAAACAAATGATATATAAATTTGAATTAAATTTATCTTATCTGAAAAAAAAGAGATTAGCATCACTAAATAAAAAATTAATCGTGTATCATAGCTTCAGGATTAACATCACTAAAAAAAATATGATCTGACTTAAGATTGGCATCATAAATTAAATATTGACATCATCATTCACAAAAAGCAAACAATTTAAAAATTTAAATTTCTCTTAACTCCAAAAAAAAAAAGATTAGCATCACAAAAAAAAAAAAATTGTGTATTGCTTAAGGATTAGCATAACTTCCCGAAAAAAAACAAAAAAGGATTAGCATAACTAATTTGTTACATATTTTAGATTTTTTGGGTTTATTTTCCTCTATATAACAAATAATTCAAAGAAACAAAACAGGATTAGCATCACAAAAAACAAATGATATATAAATTTGAATTAAATTTATCTTAACTGAAAAAAAGAGATTAGCATCACTAAATAAAAAATTAATCGTGTATCATAGCTTCAGGATTAACATCACTAAAAAAAATATGATCTGACTTAAGATTGACATCATAAATTAAATATTGACATCATCATTCACAAAAAGCATACAATTTAAAAATTTAAATTTATCTTAACTCCAAAAAAAATAGATTAGCATCAAAAAAAAGAAAACACAATTGTGTATTGCTTAAGTGTTGAGTCCTATGTATTGGCTGCATTTTTGGTGAGCAGGATGTGGTGCAAGATGCTACAACATCGTATCCGGCATTTGGTATTATAAGGGCGCGCGTTTCTATTTATGGCATGATCCGTTTTTCTCTTTCATGAATCTTGCATGGCGCCTGTGTGTTTGGCTTTTATTGAGGATCATCATTTATTACTTCAGATCCTTGACTAGAATATTTCTATGAAGAATATCTTTGAAGTATATTTTAGGAAAAAATCCTTTTTAATTAATGTGGTCAAAGGCTTGAGTCAAGTAAAATCAAGCTCATGATTATTTCAGAATCAAGGATTTTGCTGGAGTATAAAAAGGTTATGCAAAACCTAATTTGTTTTTGTTCACGCCGTCATATTGTTTGTGTCTAGCTTTCTAGGTTTTTGCGTGTGTTGTTAATTGTGAGCCTTTCTTGTGTCACCTTGATACAAGCCAAGGACGTGTGTTATTGAGTTGTACTTTGTGTGATCCTCTCCTAAGCTTTGAAGTACGGAGTTAGGATTGTGTGTGTTTGTGCACTCTAAGCCTTTAGGTACGAGTGTTAGTTTTTAGGAGCGTGTCTCCAAAATATTTTTTCTTGTGTGTTTGAAATCCTTGCTGTTTGTAAGGTTGCAAGGGAGTGAGTTGAGATCTCAGACTTAGGAGTTCCTAGGTTGAAGAATCATTGGTAGATGCCTAGGTTTTAAGTTGTAAACGTGTGTTTGCTGAAGACTTACAACTAGGACTATTATAGTGATATTCCTTCCTGGATTGGTATCCCCCAGACTAGGGCTTGCTTTGAGCGCCGAACTGGGTTAACAAATATCCCGTGTTCTTTACTTGCTTTCAGATATTTGTTTTTACTTATCTTGAGTTTTACGCAGTAGGATGCTATAGCATTGTTTACAGCATTACGTTTTCAGTGCTAAGAAGCTATATCATTGTATACAACATCGTATCTAGCGTGCCAGGAATTTCATTAAGGATTAGCATAACTTCCGTAAAAAAAAAAAAAGGATTAGCATAACTAATTTGTTACATATTTTAGATTTTTTGGGTTTATTTTCCTCTATATATAGATGTTGATTTTAATATTTTTATTTGTCTATTTATCTCACACAAATTTTTTTCTTTCACATAGGAAATATACAAATTTGTTTCTTCCAATTAAGAAATCATCATGGCACAAAAATACGATAATATTTCTGAAATCAATTTCGAGAAAGAGTTATGGACTATAGCTGTGCGAATCATTCGTATTTGGTTCATTCGAGATGTGAACCATGTTAACCGTGGCGACACACAACCTTTCTCTCTTGACATGATTCTAATGGATGCATCGGTGTGTATTTTATATTTAATATTTACTTTTTGTGTGTCTTTTTTTATTTGTGTTCTTTTTTTTTTTTTTTGTTCCAGGGTAACAAAATTCATGCTACCATCCGAAATACACTAATATACAAGTGTGAGAAAGACTTGAAAGAGGATAAGGTGTATTATTTCACTAACTTTGGTGTTGCTGCAAACCTCGGATCCTATAGAACAACACGTCACGAATATAAAATCAATTTTCAATTCAACACAAAGGTCAAAGTTTGTGACGCTAAGAAGGTTCCTGAGAATGTTTATCCTTTGTCGAATCCAGTGGATATTTACTCCCGGATACAACACTGACTACTTAGTCGGTACGTTATTTATTATTTTAGTATTAATAAATTATTTTTATTAAATACATCCTTACAAAAGTGTTTATTGTATTACAGATGTTGTAGGGGTATTGTCTGGAGTTGGTGTTGAAAGAGAGTATGAATGGAGTGAAAACTAAAATGCTTGCGATTGAGTTCGATTATGATGGGTTAGTATATAGTGTTTATGTTTATTGTTTTATGATAATAATAGGTATAGATATTCACATAAAATATTATAAAAATTCTTAATATATTTTTATTTTCTTATACAATCACAGTTTCAAATACAAAGTTACTTTATTTGGTTAATATGCCGAAGAAGTTATTTCTTTAGTTGCTGCTGGAGAGACCAAAAATCTCATTGTAGTTGTGCTATTGGCTAAGGTGAAAATTTGGAAAGGTATATTAATTATTTATTATTTAAACTTTATTATTTTTAGTTATATCGATTTTTAATACATGACAATCACATATCTGTCGATTTTATATTAATTTGGAAAGGTAGCTGTGCTATGGATCTATATTATATCTCCACATGTGTTTTCAAGTTCATTCTAAATACACGACAATCACATATCTATCTCTTTCCTTTAATTCTAATTTTATTTATTTATTTATTTATTTATTCGTTTGTGCCAAAATCTGTTCAATTTTATTTTAGTTAAAGGGAATGACATTCTAATAAAGCATGATATGTTCATACCTTTTTTTTAGAATCTGCTACAATACAAAATACAATTTATGCGACAAAGTTGCTTTTCAATCCTAATTTTGTTGCAGCTACTGACTTGAAGAAAAGGTGAATTATCTAAATATTAAATATTTATCCTCTAAATATTAAAAATATTTATTTTACTTCGAGTTAATGATTAATAATATGATAATTTATATTTTGATATCATTCTGTATGACATAGGATGTCTGAAAAGAACCAGACCCCATCTTCTGAAATATCTTTGATACAAGATGTGTCAAAGATAAGCGATGAAGATGATTTCTTAAAGCTTACATCGAAGAATACCATCGAAGGTCTCAAAGAATGTACCAATGTTAGGATATTAACGATCATAAGTACTTCAAAAAATTTGGCAAATAAAAATTTTAATCTACAAATTTCTCTTTGCGTCTAGGACTCCTGTTTTGCTGTTTTGGCCACTGTCAAATTTGTCGTAGATGCGGACAATTGGTGGTATAAAGCATGCTTATGCTGCAATAAGAAAGTAATACCTGATGAGCACATGTATTATTGTTCGAAATGTAACAAACATGTGATGCATGTTACTCCAAGGTAACACTTTATTTAGGTTTAAATTAAATTTAGATTATTTTGGTTTAATATATTTTAGAATAATTTCAATTAATTTCGGTTCAATGGTTTGTTGATTTTTTTATTATTATTATTATTATTGGTGGTTTGTTGATTTGGTACCTATTATTATTATTATTATTATTATTATTATTATTATTATTATTATTATTATTATTATTATTATTATTATTATTATTATTATTGTTATTGTTATCATTTTTTCGTTACAATCTATTATTATCATTTTAGTATATGAGTATATCTAAGTGACGTTTGGATTTACATACTATCTTTATTATTAAACAGACCCTTAATCAACTCCTCTTTTTTTCTCCAAATTTTTCAAATTCTATTTCTATCCTCATTTTATAATTTCAATCGTCAAAGTTCACCTCTACTGCCATCAAGTGTACAATTTAAAAAACAGTTTATACATCTCAATCATATTTGGATTCTAAGAAGAATCCCCATGTTGTTAAATATGTTGATTTTTTTTCTTCAATTTGTCAATAATATGTCGATTTTGATTGTTGGTTTAAATATTTATTATTTTATTTCAATTTTAAATTAGAATTAACATTTGAATGTTTATGAAGGGACTATTCAGTTTCAATTTTAGATTATAAATTGAATTATTTAGTTTAATGAATGACAAATAATATAGATTACTTCATTACTTGATTTATTGCATTAATGTGTCTTTCTTAGTTGAACGAATGATTATAAATCTTTGTTTGGTTTTGATATATTAAATGTTTATTTTTAATTTAAGAAAACCAAGACTTTCAGCAAATATTTGTTTTTTTTTTTTATTTTAAAAACTGGATTAATCCAAATTCAGCAAATTTTTTTTTTTTGAAAGAAATTCAGCAAATAATTGTTTTTGAAGAAAATATTTGTTTTTTATTTTAAAAACTGGATTAATCCAAATTCAGCAAATAATTTTTTTTTTTGAAAGAAATTCAGCAAATAGTTGTTTTTGAACAAAATATTTGTTTTTTATTTTAAAAACTGGATTAATCCAAACAAGTTAATATTCTTACATTTTTTTTTTCTTTCTAATTCTAAAATTTATCTATACTATTATTATTTGTCTCACTCAAAGTAAAAAGTATACTTGACATCCTTACGTTGCTTCTCAAAGAGTAAATTCATATGTGACATTATTTTAATAACGTGACGTCTATGTGGCGCCTACATGTCTTCTCTTTACGACTTAAAAGGACACGGTTCGATTCTCACTGACAACAAAATATTAATTTTATGATTTTATATAGATAATAAGATTAACAAAAATTCTGTTGGATAAATACGAAAAAAAAATAAAAAGAAACTTGAATTTCATCTCCCTCCCACCTTAATATTAAAACATACATTTTCCTCTTTTAATCAAACTTCATTTTAACTTTTTACACGAGCTTTACACAGTTAGAAATAATTTTCTTTCGTTAGTTAATATATCTTTGAATATTTTAATGGAACATTTTATTAAAATAATTAAGATGTGAGACATAAAATTATGGTTCGTGTTGTTTTGTATATTACACAGGTTTGATTTCTTTAAAAAATTACTCTCTCCTATAAGATCAAATATCTTTTTGAATTTTGATTTAACATTTTATGCATATAATTAAGGCGTGAGACATAAGATTATAGTCTCAATTGTTTTACTTTTTACATATGTTTGATTTAGTTCTTCACACCGTAATAGATTACCCTCTTCTGTTAGATTACGGTTGCGTTTGTTTTAACTTTAAAAAAATGGTTTTTTCTTTGTATTTTTGAAAATAAATTTTATAAAATCATTTTTTTTAAATATTATAAGTTTTTTTGTATTAGTTTTTTCTAAATTCAAATACTAATTTTGACATTATATAACATAAACGTACATTATTGAAGATCAAAACATAGTCAAAATTTCAATTTTTACAAAAAGTTATATTTTAAAAATGATTTTTATGAAAATCTATTTGAAATAGCTTAAAGAAAAGTGATTTTTTTAAAATTTTGATATCTAAAAAAAATTTCAATAAAATGATGAAATGTCTAAAATGACATTTTAAGAATAACTATTCAAACAAAATTTTCATTTGAAGCTTTTATAAAAAGTTTCTTTGTAAATTTTTTTTACAAAAAATTATATTACACTATAAGAATCTATTTTCAAAAAATCTATAACAAATAGTCCCTACATCTTTTTTGATATTTTAATTGAAAATTTTGCAAAAATAATTAAGATGTAAGGTTATAGTTTCAATTGTTTTTCTTTTTACACGGGCTTGATTTTGTTTTTCACACCGCAAGAAATTACTCTCTTCTATTTTAATAAATTCATCTTAAAATTTTAAATGAACTTTTACAAAAAATAATTAAGACGTAATGCCTAAGAATATTGACTCAATTGTTTTACTTTTGACAGCTTTATTTATTTCTTTACGCCGTAAGAGATTATCATCTTCCGTTAGATCAAATTTCTCTGGATATTTTAATTGAAGTTTTTACAAAAATAATTAAGAATCGAGACCTTAGGTTATGATATCAATTTCTTTACTTTTTACACAGAATTCATTTAGTTCTTCAATTCGTAAAAGTGATTATCCTCTTCTATTAGATCATATCTCTTTGAATATTTTACTTGAACAATTTATAAAAATAAATAAGGCAAAATTACACGTTTGGTTCTTTATCTTATTTTTTTGTAACATTTTGGTCATTTATATTTTATTTGTAACATTTTGGTCATTTATCTTATCTTTTTGTAACACTCTGGTCTTTTATCTTTTATTTGTAACACTTTGGTCGTTTAAAGAACATAAAAAGATGAAAGAATTGATGAAGATGAGGAACATTTTCATCAAAATTATGAGTTTTATTTAATTTTAATAAAAATGTATTTTAACAAATAAAATTCAGCATTTTTTTAATAAAAAAAATGAGAAAAAGAGTTTATATGTGAATGTTATAAAAGATAAAAGACTAAAGTGTTACAAATAAAAGATAAAGGACCAAAGTGTTGCAAATAAAAGATAAAGACCAAAATGTTACAAAAAAAAGATAAAGGACCAAGCATGCAATTTTGCCAATAAATAAGTTATGAGGCCTAAAGTTATGGTCCAAGTTGTTTTACTTATTACACGAGATTGATTAGTTCTCTACACCGTAATAAATTATTCTTTTCTGTTAGAGCAAATCTCTCTTGAAATTTTAATTGAACTTTTTATAAGTATTATAAAAATGCGAGACCTAAGATTATAGTGTCAATTGATTTACTTTTTACACGTGTTTGAATAAGTTTTTCACATCAAACCTGTAAGAGATTATCCTCAACTGTTATATGAAATCCATTTTGATATCTTAATCAAAGAATATACATACATAATTAAGATGTGAGACCTAGCGTTATGGTCTCAATTGTTTTACTTTTTATACATGTTTTATTTAGTTCTTCACACCGTAAGAAATTACCCATTTCTCTTACATCAAACCCCTCTTACAATTTCAATTGAACTTTTAAAAAGAAAAATTTAAGACGGAAGACCTAAGAATACAGTCTCAATTGCTTTACTTTCTACACGGTCTTTATTTCTTTCTTCACACCTTAAGAGATTACAATCTTCCGTTAGAGTAAAATTCTCTTGATATTTTAATTGAAGTTTTTTAAAATAATTAAGATGCAGGACCTAAGGTTATGATCTCAATTGCTTTACTTTTTACACGGACTTTATTTAGTTTTTCACGCTATAAGAGATTACAATCTTCTGTTAGTTCAAATCTCTCTTGAAAATTTAATTTAACATTTTACAAGAATAACTGAGATGTAATAAAAGATTACGAACTTTACTTTTTACAGAGACTTAATTTAGTTCTTCACACTATAAGAAATTACTTTCTTCTGTTAGCTAGATGGAATTCCTCTTAAAATTTTAATTGAACTCTTTACAAAAATAATTAAGAAGTGCGACCTAAGATTATAGTCTCAATTGCTTTATTTTTACACACTGACCTGATTTAATTCTTCCTACCGTAAGAGATTAACCCTCATTTGTTAGATCAAATTCCTTTTAATATTTTAATTGAATATTTTATAAAAATAACTAAGATTCGAGGCCTAAGGGTATCGTCTCAATTTCTTAACTTTTTTACGTGAGTTTAATTTTGTTCTTCACACTTTAAGAGATTATGCCTCTTCCGTTTGACCGGATATCTCATTTAATATTTTAATTGAACTTTTTACAAAAAATAATAAAGATGCGAGGTTTAAGATTTTGATTTCAATTATGGTTTACTTTTTATTCCGGCTTGATTTAATTTTTTCCGTTAGATCAAATACATTTTGTTATTTAATAGAATCTTCTTTATCTAATAGTAATGATACAAGACTTAAGGTTAGATGCTCTTGAATGAGTTCTTCATGACATAAAAGATTATCCTCTTCCATTAGAACAAAATCCTCTTCATAAATTAATTGAATTTTCTACCAAAACAAGAATAAAAGAAAGATGCATATATGTGCACATTAAAGTCTAAAATAATTAATTCTAACAAAAAAAAAGTCCAGAATCAATATATTTTTATGAATAAAAGCTAATTCATATATAACGCGGGTAATTTTCCACTACTAAAATATTAATTAATTTCAAAATAGAAATATATATATATATATATATATATATATATATATATATATATATATATATATATACACTACACGCATTTTTAAGATTTATAAAAAAAATTAAATTTCTAGCCTGTGCTTGGCACGGGTGTCCATACTAGTATTTCAAAATTTCAAACAATTCAATATATACTATACATATACACAGCGGTTGCGGTCGCGGATGCAGTAATATATGGTTGCACTTGTTGCGAATGTCGATAATGCGATTCTATGAAACACGGGTACTCCATTTTAGGGAGAGTATCGATACTGGATACGTATCGAGTGTCGGTACGCGTATGGTACTCCTTAGGTACACACCGATAGCGTACCTTTTTTTTTAAAATTTTGCAACAGGTACACGCGTGGTACTTCTATGGTACACGCGTGGTACTCCTGTGGTACACGAATCTAAAAAAATGCAATTTTTTTCCTTTTTTTTTATTCGTTTTTTATTTATTGAAAGATTTATGTTTCTTATTTGTTTATAATATAAAAGTAGCAACTATACTAGTAGCTGAATTTATTCAGTCATTCAATAAAAAGGAATAAGTTGGTTCATATTTTTCTGTGCGTAGATTTGGTTCAAAATCAGCTTAGCTTCACTATTAAGCTTTGTAAAGTTCACGCAACTCTGCTTTTATAATTTGAATTCCCTCTTTTCAAAATCTGCTTCCCTGTTAGAACAAAAGCTTCTTTGCATTCATACGTAATACCACTAACTCAATTACAATGCCTCAAGGCTTATTTATAGAAGACAAAACTCACACTACTTAGCTCACAACATGAGCTCTACAACTAACTAACCAACAGCCAGACAGTTACAACTGTCATAACAACTTTCTTGCTATAGCCTGGCGAGGCGAGCTAATGGCGAGCCAGCTTCTGGCACAACTTGCTATGGCGCGCTCATGGCGAGCTTGCCAACATTCCAAACTACACTTAACAATCCCTCCCTTAAACCAGTTGCAGCCTACAACTAAGTTTACTCATGCTCTATGTGTCAGCTCTGAAGTTACCCTATTGTGAATTCCAAGCATGTTCCTCAATTTTTCAAAAGCATCTAACTTCACAGCCTTTGTCATTACATCTGCAATTTGGTCCTTTGATCCACAATGTACTAGCTCCACTGCTCCTTCACAACTCAGGTTTCTCAAGAAGTGAAACCTTATGTCTATGTGTTTGCTTCTGTCATGCAACACAGGGTTTTTACTAAGTTTGATTGTTGAACTGTTGTCACAGTACACAGTCAAGCATTTCTTCAATTCAAGCCCCATTTTCTCAAGTATCCTCTGTAACCATATACCTTGGCAAACACAGTGTGCAGCAGCAATGAACTCTGCTTCTGTGGTGGATAGAGTAACTATTGGCTGTTTTCTTGAAGACCAAGATATGGCACCAGATCCCATCATAAACACATAACCTGAAGTGTTTTTCCTGTCATCTAAGTCACCTCCATAGTCACTATCAGAGTAAGCTAAAAGCTCTACAGCCTGTTCTTGTCTTCTGTATAAAATCCATAATTCTAAGGTACCTTTGACATACCTTAGAATCCTCTTGGCAGCTATCATATGAGGTTCTACAGGATGCTCCATGTATCTAGCAATCATGCTGACTGCAAACATGATGTCTGGCCTGGTGGCAGTCAAGTACATCAGGCTTCCCACTATTTGTTTCAATTGTGTGGGATTCACATCATCACCTTTGTCATGCTTTGATAGTTTTGTGCCTGTTACAACAGGACTGCATACAGCATTGCTCTTGTCCATGTTGAACCTTTCTAATATCTCCTTGGCATACCTCTGTTGGCATATGAAAATCCCTTATTCATCTTGTATTACTTCAATCTCAAGAAAGTGTCTCATTTTTCCCATGTCTGTCATATCAAATGTGGTCATCATAGAATCTTTGAATTGCCTAACCATTTTGTTACTATTATCAATAAAAATCAAGTCATCCACATACAAACTTATAATCAAACAGTTTTTTCCATCTTCTTTTACAAATAGTGTGTGTTCATAGGGACATTTCTCAAACCCTTCTTTGACAAAATATGCTTCTATCTTGCTGTACCAAGCCCTGGGTGCTTGCTTTAAACCATATAGAGCTTTGTGAAGCTTATACACCTGCTTTTCCCTCCCTGGCTTCACAAACCCTAAAGGTTGTTCCACATACACATCTTCATTCAACTCTCCATGGAGAAAAGCACTTTTGACATCTAATTGCAGTACTTCCCATCCTTTTGCAGCAGCAATAGCTAACAAGCTCCTTATAGTGTCCCATCTGGCAACAGGTGCAAATACTTCCTTGTAATCTGTATCATATCTCTGAGCATACCCCTTTGCTACCAACCTGGCTTTATGCTTTATAATTTCTCCTTTTTCATTAAGCTTAGTCTTGTAAATCCACTTCACATCAATAACTTTTCCATCATTAGGAGGATCAGTTAAGATCCAGGTCTTATTTTTCTCTATAGAGTCAATCTCCAAGTTCATAGCATCAATCCACTTCTGACTCTTAGCTGCCTCTTCATAGGTGACAAGATCTCTATTTACACAAGGACCAAATGTCATCAGGTTTCTAGAGTCTTCATCTATGAAATCATCCTCATCCATGGTAGTATCATAGTCCAAATGCCAATATGGTGGCTTTCTAGTTCTCCCTTGATTGTTCAAGTTTGAAGTAGAAGCACCAATGTGATCTATGACTGGTGAGTTATTCTCTATGCCTTCTCCTACCAGCTCTTCTGCTACTTCAATGCCAGCTTCATTGTCAGCTTCTTCATCACTGACTTGAGCAGGAAGTTTCTGAGTCCTGTCTGTTTCCTCCCATTTCCATTTCTATGTCTCTACAAACTTCACATCTCTACTGATGACAATTCTTCTGGTGATAGGATTATAAAGTCTATAAGCTTTTGATTCTTCACTAATTCCCAGAAAAATACATTTCACACTCTTCTCATCCAGTTTCTTTCTTTGTGCATCAGGCACATGTGTGTAAGCAATACAACCAAAGACTCTGATGTGATTTACAGAGGGTTTTGAAGAGCTCCATACTTCTTCCGGGGTCACATTTGGTAGAGCAGCTGATGGACTTCTATTAAGCACATAAATGGCCCAGTTCACAGCTTCAGGCCAGAAATGTTTGGGAATGGATTTGCCAGAGATCATGCTTCTAACCATGTCCATTATGGTTCTATTCTTTCTCTCTGCAATACCATTTTGTTGTGGAGTGTAAGCAGCTGTAAGTTGTCTCTTGATTCCATTTTCTTCACAAAACTCCCTGAACACATCTGAATTGAACTCTCCTCCTCTGTCAGTTCTCAAGCAACAGATAACTTCTCCGGAATCCTTTTCTACCATAGATTTGAATTTTTTGAAACAACTCAGTGCACTAGATTTGTTTTTCAAAAAATAGATCCATGTTTTCCTACTAAAGTCATCAATAAAGGTAAGAACATATCTATTGTCACTATTTGAAGCTGGGGTTATAGGTCCACATATGTTTGAGTGGATTAGTTCTAACCTCTTTGATGCTTTCCACTTGCTCATTTTAGGAATACTCTCCCTGTGTTGCTTGCCTATCAAGCAATCTTCACACACACTGCTTGATTCTTCTATCTTTGGCAAATCCTTCACCATATTGTGATTGTGTAGAGCCTGTAATGCTTTGATGTTCAGATGACCATATCTACAGTGCCAGAGATGAGCTGTATTACTACTGCTGGCTTGGAAGCATGTTGGCTTTGCTTCAGCTATGATGGGATACAGTTTGTTTGAAGCCATTTGAGAAATCATGAGTAAACCTCTGCTTGGATGATATACCTTACAACAATTGTTCTTAAACACAAATGTGAGGTTCTTTTGCTGTAGCTGACCTAAGCTTAATAAGTTGTTCTTCAATTCATGGATGTAATAAACTGCAGTGATGACTTGTGTCATACCATGAATCTGTAGCTTTACATTCTCTTTGCCTACCACATTCATTTGAGAATTATCACCCAACTTGACTGTTTCTCTGAAGCTTGCATCAAACTCATGAAACCATTCCCTAACTCCACACATATGATTACTACATCCTGAGTCAATGAACCATACCTTGTTCTTGGGCTCATTAGAAGAGGATGCTTCAAATGCCATCAGCAGCACCTCTTCACTATCATCATAGTTAGCATAATTTGCATACTCTTCAAGATTTGGGCACTCATATTGAAAGTGACCCATTTTATGACATTTGAAACATTCAATGTCATCTTTATTGCTCTTTCTACCCCTTCCCTGACCTCCTTTGGAATTTCTTCCCCTTCCTCTGGCAGAGGATGTGTTTCTTTCCCCATAAGCAACCTTCAGAGCCTGCTCCTCTTCTTTAACAGGTTTCATCTTCTGTTCATGAACAAGAAGAGATCCTTGTAATTCATCTATGGTCAGTGTCTCCACATCATTGGACTCTTCAATAGCACACACCACATAATTGAATTTCCTAGTCATGGACCTTAGAATCTTTTCAACAACAATTCTTTGTTCCATTGTTTCCCCTTGAATCTTCATTTTGTTGACAGTAGTAAGCACTCTCCCAAAGTATTCACTCACTGCCTCATCTTCTTTCATGCGCAAGGTCTCAAATTCACCCCTCAGAGCCTGCAACTGAGCTCTTTTCACTTTTGTTGACCCTTGAAACTTGTGTTTCATTGAATCCCAGATGGCTTTGGATGAAGATTTGTCAAGAATGGTTTCAATAATGGCTCTATCAATTGATTGAAACAAGCAATTCTTGGCTTTGAGATCCTTTAACCTAGCTTTATTCACAATTCTTGTTTGCTCAGCTGTAGCATTTTCTGCAAGAACCGGCACCCCTGTTTCCACTATGCTCCAAAACTCCTTGGATTGGAGCAAATTCTCCATCAACATAGCCCAATGATCATAGTGACCATCAAATTTTGGTACTGGAAAACCAAAATCTCTGTTCTCCGCCATTGAAGAACCTTCAAGAAAAGCACGATTGAATCAAAACGACCCTCAATCTTTGAACTGACACACACACACACGTGTTTTCCTCCCCAGAAGGAAAAAGATTGAGAAAGATCCAACAACACCCACAATATCACCCTGGAATGATGAATGCAAAGCAAAACGCAGGTGGCTCGATGATACCACTTGTTAGAACAAAAGCTTCTTTGCATTCATACGTAATACCACTAACTCAATTACAATGCCTCAAGGCTTATTTATAGAAGACAAAACTCACACTACTTAGCTCACAACATGAGCTCTACAACTAACTAACCAACAGCCAGACAGTTACAACTGTCATAACAACTTTCTCGCTATAGCCTGGCGAGGCGAGCTAATGGCGAGCCAGCTTTTGGCACAACTTGCTATGGCGCGCTCATGGCGAGCTTGCCAACATTCCAAACTACACTTAACATTCCCTGCTCTTGTTTCAAAGAAATTTGTAGATAAAGCCAAATTCTTCTGTAGCTGGACAAGAATCTGTTCCAATTCCAATGAACAATATTGATTCCAATCCGGAGCAATTATCAGCTGCATTTTCTAATGGTGTTCAATTATTAGTTGCCGTTGCTAATGGTGCTACGAACTTGAACGATGCAATTCGTCAACATTTTGATCGAGTTCGTGGATATAATCATTATTCCATGGTTGGTTTTCGCAATCAAGTGCAAGAAGCTAGTGAACCTAGCAATGTTGATGACAGTGATAGAGGTTTCTATGATTGTAATATTTGTTTAGATTTGGCTAAGGATTCTGTTGTGACTCTTTGTGGCCATTTGTTTTGTTGGCCATGTTTGTATATAGATGGTTGTATTTAAGATCTTCTGGAACCAAAGATTGTCCTGTTTGCAAGGGATAAGTTAGTGATAATAATGTTATTCCTATATATGGTAGCGGGAATAATGACAATGTTCGTAATCAGGATTCGAGCTCTGCTACTCGTAAAATCCCTTCCAGACCTAATGCAAGGCGTGTCTCGAGTGATCTTGAAGCGAGGGAAATAAGAAGTGTGATGAGAGTCAGGCATGCTTGAAGCAGCAAATTTGAGTAGAATCGCGCTTAGGTGAAGACATTTCATTTGTTATTATTATTATTATTATTATTATTTGAAAATTTTAATGATATGTTTGCTGCTTAGATTCTATTTGATAAAAATAACTGCCGACAAAGTAGCTTATGGAGTAGTTTATAAGCTAATTGAATTGCTTGATAAAATTAATAGTTCAACTAGTTTTTGTAAGATCATCTACAATGGTTTCAACATTCAACACATATTTTTACGCTTGACATCATCTTCTGTCTCTTCCACTTAATAATTCAACACACATTCAACTTTTATCCTCTCCAATGATTTTTCATTCAACACTCTACCCCACCATTAGAAAGATAAACATTAATAGAAAGATAATAATAAAATTAAAACAGTGAAAAATGTTGGTTTTTTTCTGTGTCGAAATCAAATGAATCAAATATCTATTTATAGAGAAAAAAAATTAAGAATTTTGGTAAAAAAAAATTAAAAATTAATTTGCAATGAAATAATTGAGTTTAAAGATAATGATGTGATAAAAATATAGCAAGTCATTCAGAGCATGACAACATTGACAAGTGTCTCCCACGTGTTGTTTCAACTGTGTTGAAAATTTTCAACTTCTCTCTCCCCATGTCACTTTCAAGAGCCTCATTGCATGGTTTTGTTGTGTTGAACACAATTTCAACATCCTCTCAACAGGGCCATTGTTGATGGTCTAATATATAAGAAATTTTCTCGCAAGAGTGTTCTTGAAAATAAGTCAATGATGCAAGCAAAAGTCAAACGCAACATGAAATTTGTTTGAGAACATTTGATTTTGATTGATCATCCTTCTACAATATAATGCCTCCTCAACAAGTTAAGCGAAGTAATAGTTGGTGTACTCCACAATAATAAAAGATATAAGGACTATACATGTAAAAAGTGTTATACATAGCCACCATCTAATCACATCACAATATTTAATTATTTCACGCAATAATAGGAAAATTATGATTTAATGACTATGTAAAACATTTTTATACTATGTGTCACTTTCGGTGCATAGTCCTTAAACTCATACTAAAATTTGCAATTCACTAATTAATTTTTGAAAAAAAGAATAAAGAAAATAATTTACAATTCTTGCTTATCCTACATTTGAAGCTGAACTTTGGTTAGATTATTGTCCAATCATCTTCCAGAGATGGAGTTGTCTTATGAGGGGACAAGTTTCCATCTTTGGGAGGCTTCTTCGAGAATAAGTTCGACTTCTTGTCAAAGAAACTCGAAAAAGATTGTCGAATCTTCTTTTCTTCATCGTTGATCTTATCTTTCAGAAAAGACCTTGACAAAAGTTTATCTTTGCCGGCAAAGATATTGCTAAGCTTCTTAAAACGACGCTTTGTTTCTCCGGTAATCGCAGTTGATTCCTCTGAAGGGTTCATCATCTTTAGTGCCTCCTCAGGATTCAGCAACATTGTCTCCATTGTTTCATATACCTACATTGGGAGATGATCATCAAGTTTATTTCCTAGGATTGAAGTTACTATTGCAGATTAAAATTATCACAAGTCCTTAGAGTTTCAAAATATTGATTGGTCCTTAGAGTTTCCATTGATTTTGTCGATTGTGGATCACTATTTGTTCAAATTCTGCTATGCAAAAGTGCTATAGAGTCACTATTTGACAACACTTTGTACTAAATAACGTATCACAGAACAACAGTGGTTTCTTTAAATTCTGCTACGCTATGGATGAAGCATAATTTGAGTTTACTTAAAGCAAGAATCGATACTAATATGCCGCAAAAGGATTTGGTGAGAAATTATACAACTATGTGAACTCACCTGAACAAGTTCATCAACTTTCTCACTGAATATGATGCTTTGACAAGTAGTAACTACATACTCTTTGCAGTCATTGAACAACTTTGAGAAGTCGTCGTTACCAGAAAGCAATGGTTCAGCAATTGTAAATCCTAAACCAAGCTGCATAATTAAGACAAAAAAATATGATTAGAAATGCATGAAAATTTCACAGTATAGATCAATAGCATATTCATTTCACAACCAGCTACCTTTGAACTCTCGTTGAATAGTTCATGAAAACGCGAAACGAAAAGCAGTTGAAGGATCATGATGATAAGTCATCGTTTAATCATTCCACTTATATATATACTATATATTTTCTTGAAGTTTAAATATTTACAGGTTAAGAAAAATTATGATTATACCAAAATTGATAAAACGAAAGCACTGATGGTATTGTATTAATCACCGATCAGAATAAATTTCAAAATAAATAATATGCTTCTTGTGTCCACGTATACTTTACAAAGATCGATTGTGGAGGTGCGCAGAATGAAATTTTCTCGTCATTTAAACATAACAAAATCAAAGAAGAACTTACTAGCGAAACAAACAGCTGTCCAAAAAGCTCAACTGGCTGAATGTCCTCAAATGCATCAAGAATCCCATCCCTAAGAAAAATGTAAAATGCCGTTGAAGTGAGACGATTTTAAGCGTGAAAATCCAAGTCCATAACAAAAATGGTTATATCGACTTACACTGCCAAATCCTCGTCAAAGAGAGGGGCCTGTTTCACAGCAGGTACTGGTTTAGATGTTTCCCAAAATTCGCGCCACAAATTACCTAACATCAACGTGCGACGATATTCAGAGAAGTCGAGTTATGATATTATAAGAACATGTTAGAAATGGATCAAAGACTTAGTACTACCATCAGCGACAAGCATACCTTCTTTCCGCATTCGGCGACTTAGACGACCTCTGGTAGACGACTCGCTACCACTACCATCAGAAGAACAACTATCTTCAGTAGTTGCTTCGCTTTCAATCCAATCAGGAGGAGAGTACCATCTCACAAAGTCTTCCCAAATACAACCAGGATTGGCAGCCTAAAACATGATCATAAATAAAATTAACTCGGATAAAAAAACACTGCAATAGGCACATCCTAAAAGCATTAAGAATATCGGCGACAGTAAAGTTCTTGTCAAGAGTGAGTCTTACCTTGAAAGCCTGCATATCGGACAGGAGTTGAGAGCACCCGGTACCAAGACTGACCATAATGGTAAAGAAAATTGTCAAGAATGTTACTCAAAAGAAAAGTTTTATAGCTCAACTAAAGACAAAATGATAAGACTCGGATTAATATTAAAAATCGAAGCCATGAGGGCTGAATCTCAGTTAGTGTACAGACCTCCCTGTCCGCAGCACAAACTCCTCGTTCTCTTTGATCATATCTTCTGTAAGCAACAGTCCTTCCTACATGAAATAGACACTAATGTTTAAGTATTGAAAATTTGGAACATGTCATGATTGTGTAGTAACAATATATGTCTAATTCAAACCTGAGTGATAGGAGAGTACGCAGGCTCGCCAGTTTCCAATAACGTCATATTACCAGATTGAGAATGAGCACCAAGTCGAAGAACAAGCTCTCCGGTACTTAATCGAGCATATAACAAACGACTTGCAGAAGTATCATCGTTACAGTTTGTTGATTCTAATGTATTTGAATTTGCTTTCATCATCATAGAGTCTAGCGATTCAGTTGCAATGACATGGCGCTGTTTCCGAGAGATGCAACAATTAATTACTTGAAAATGTTGATAGAGAAGACATGACTTCAAATCTGGAATCTCATCAAGAGGGACTCCAGGTAAATGTTTTTCTTTAGA
This sequence comes from Trifolium fragiferum, assembly GCA_954870985.1. NCBI lineage: Eukaryota > Viridiplantae > Streptophyta > Magnoliopsida > Fabales > Fabaceae > Trifolium > Trifolium fragiferum. The sequence continues at coordinate 11,171,359 of OX940794.1, forward strand.
CCAAAGTTTTCGCAGCTGCATAAATGAAATAAAATCAAAAGAGAGTAAATCAAATCGAAAATTCAATATTCTTAACAAAATGATTATTATGTAATAATAAGATCAAAACATACTTCAGCAACAAACCAGCACCAAAAAAATGCCATTTCTCGAAGGGTCTTAAAGTTTCCGATTACTTCAGCTAGCTTAACAACAAGGCTTTCGGGAGGAGCACCATGAATATCTTTTACAAAAGATGTTACGTCAATTTCCTCCGGATTGGAGCTGATCTTCCTTCTAAGGAAATCTCCCTCTGCAAATATCACCACAGAACCAAACACCGAAAAAATGTATCAACATAAAATGGTTAGTTGATGCAATCATATCATAAGAGAACCGTCTAAAATACACATACCTGGATCAAAAAGAGAACAAATCAAACACACAACTTTCTCATTGCTACTAAACTCAGAGGCGAGTTTGTCCTCTTTCCCACGTAACACTAAAGCCTTCACCGCTGAGAGACTTAAGCCTGCTCTCTCTTTGGTAGGTGAAGAACCTCCTGATGAAGCTGCAAAATCTTTCATTGAATTTGCTTTCCTTCCAGCCCTAGTCAAAAAGAAAACATTTCGAGATTGTTGAGCGAAAAATATTTTCGAATAACACAAACAAGACTCTTAAACATTAACGATACACTTTTTTCTTGTCTTAATCATCCGGTTTCTAGGGAAAAGTGGCCCTTATAATTCAAAGTTTGACTGAGAGATAAGTAAAGTCCGAACAATGATTATTTTAGCCAGGATTATTTGAATTCAGATTCTCCCGAACGATTCGTCTTTAACTGAAGTTCATGGAATAGATAAGAAAAAAGTGAGCATAACTTACTCAACAGCTATAGCCAATTGCTTTAGGACAGAAGATGGAGGAATAGGCCTTTTAGCCGCAGCAGTTAAGCCTTCAACCGAGAGAAATCCTTCTGAAACCTAGGTTAAATTTTTTAATCAAGTGACATTAAAGCAATCCATTTAAATACTTCAATAATAAAATCATTGAAACAATGTCAATATTATGTTCAATTTACTGGAAAGATTTTGCAGACAATTATTCGTGCGATTAATATTAAGTATGCATTAGTAATGAAAATGAAAATGTGAATCATTGGCATTTATAATCGGATTTTTCAGAGTTGGAAAATTAGATTCTTGGTTTATATTCCATATATTCTTACATTGGCGTCAAGATCCTTTTTCACATGAACAATGCACGTATCTTCATCGTAAAATGGAACCGCAGCCATGCTTGCATCTCCAACTTTTTCTGTAACTTCATTTTCTTTACGCCCTTTCCGTATGTTATTAATTCTATCTTTCCATTCCTGCTTTGTTCCTCCTATATTTCGAGGTTTCCACTTGATTTGCTTCAGTTCTCTCAGAAACTGCAAAATTCCATCACATTCACAAATATCAATTGTATAAGTACTTAGGCCAAGAGGTATTTTGGACTATAAATTTTGTAAATTCTCATTCGTAAAACCAAACATGCGTTAATCGATCCAAACACGCAATTCAATCTAGATTTTCATTACCATATTAGAACTTCAATTAAAACCAAACAAATTTATTTACATTTGGTGATTTAATTTAACTTGATTTCATTTTTATAATTCACATAGAATGGATTTGGAATAGGAGCGTTCAAAGCACCATACGGTCACTATAGTTAGAAGACTATGGTCGTTGGATTAAGATTAGACAGTCTATATTCCGACTTTACCAAATCACATTTTAAATAAAACTCAAAATTCAGACCGTGCAATCTTAATCTAACGACCATGATATTTCGACTGCAGTAGCTACATGGTGCTTTGATCGCACACAATCCAAATTCCACATTGCCATCTTCAAATACTTCAAATCAAAAAGAACAAAAAATTACCCAAATTTCATAGAAAACAAGTAAATGTAAATGCTTTCAAACCTTTGACTCATTCTCATTCTTAGCAGATTCAGCTCCATGATGTCTTTGCCTTCCACAATCGTCACGCAATTGCTTATCAGAATCTTCACCAATTATTAAAAACAAAACCAGGGTCAATGCACATTCCACAAAAACTAAAACTAAAACTAAAAAAGAATATCAAAATATAAACAATAAATCAGCATATACAAAATTTAGTACCACAATTTTTTTCAAATGCTTGATAATTATCTAGTGAAATAGGCTAATCAAGTAAGCATTGCATTCGTTTTGATCATCGATGCTTACGTAAGAAACATTTTAGAGTAAATTGACAATTCGGTCTCTGGATTTGTAATCATCGTTCAATTTAGTCATGTTTTTTATTGAAATATTAAATTAATCTATGAATTTAATTTCGTCCCTTAGTCAACTTAAACGTTTTTTTTATCCGACAGACTAAATTGATTGATGTTTTTTTAATCTAAGAGACCAATTTTCTTTTATGTAAATTTAAATGACTAAATTTTTCGTCCCTTACAATTTCGAGTATCAAACTACTAATTCACCAACAACAAAAAAAAAACTCCATTTCCACAAAATGAAGCATTTGTGAGCAAGAAAAAACAAGAAATTAACATAAAATTCAAAAGGGTAACCGAAAAAACAGAAGAAAAAACCAAACCAAGATCAGATTTGAAGTCCTTGATAACACGTTCAGCTTTGGCAGCAGCAGAATGGATAGCAATTTTCGCTTTCGACACGAAGGAAATATTACCACCTTGATCATCCATTACCCTGGATTCAAGGTGCATAAGTTAAAAATAAGTTCTAAATATCTGAAGAAAATTGTAAGAATTATCATGCATGAAAAACGAAGATAATATATAGTGTATTTGTAGAATGAAAAAAATTAAAATAGAACAAGTCCAAATTATTATACATAATATAACATGAAAAAAGATAAAGATATAGATTATAGAACAAGTAATAGAGAAGAAAAAGTACACAAGAAATTGAAGAAGGTGGTGAAGACTGAAGACCAAGTAGATGCCGATGCTGAGTCCTATGGAGTTGGTAGTATTATGGTATTGGTAGTAATGGGAAAAAAAACACACAAAAAACAAAATAAATGTTTTAATGTTTTCTTTTTCTTTTAGAATTTAAAGAATGGATTTTTTTTTTCTTTATAGGAAAAGAATTGAATTTTTTTGACTAAAAAATAATTGGTTTAAATATATATTCATTGAGGGAAAATATATTTAATATAGTCAAACAACCATTACATCATTAAAAAAGTTGATTATAAATGTTTTTAAAATTACATATATGACTCCTAATTTTTTTATAATCTATAGTTTTTATACGTACTATAATAAAATTAATTTCTTATTTATTTTTATAATAATGAAATAAACTTTTTTTTAGCAATGAAATTTTGAAGTTTTCCACAGACATTTAATAAAAACAAATGCATATGTCAATATTATAACTACATTTAATGACATGGTCAAAAAGGACTCATGTTGAATTTTACATTAAATTATCCGTCAAATAAAACATTAAATTAATTACTTTATATTTATAGTGTATATATGTCAAACACTATCTTCTCTAGTGTAACTTAATATTTCTATTTTGACTTTTGCTATTAAAAATATGTTTGAATATTTTTATCGAATTACAATAAAATATTATTAAAAATATAAACTTGGTGTGATTTTATTGAATGCATGCATGTATAACTAAATTACACTCCGTACGAAAATTATTGTAATAAAATATATCATACACCCTTCGGTCTTTTGACAATTTATTTTTAAATCCATTGAAATATTGATGTATTTGATTATAAATATATTAATTATTGAATGAATTTAAAAAGTCAATTGTCTCTTATAAAAAAGATCGGAAGTAATAATTTAGAATAATTAATTGGTCTCATTTAAATTGAGTTGCACTATGTTCAATTTAAATATTTTAGTAAGATAAGTAAAGTTTGATCAAGAAATTGTTCCACCCGAAAATTAATAACTTAATTTTTACATATCATAATTTGATTAAGGGTCAAGGCCCATTTGAAATATTTTATTTTCGAACGTATGTAAAACAGGTTATGCAAATAGATAAATTTTGATGTATTATTATAAGTTTGTAAAGGTAGTTTATGAAAAAATAGCTTATAAAAATACAATTTTTGTTAGTGAAAATTTATAAATTAACATACATTTTTTTATTTGTATAAGTTGTTTTGCATAAACTCAAATATAAGTTATTTCAAATAGACCTTAAATAGATAAAACTTTCGATATATAAATTAAAGGCTTAAATATCATTTTCGTCCCTGTATTCACGAATTTTTTGTTTTAGTCCTTGTATCTTTTTTGTTGCAAATAAGTCTCTGAATGTATAAAATGTGTTGGTTTTAGTTCCTGTCATGTCATCTGCTATTGTTAAAGAAAACGCAGTTTTCTCAAACGTTTACACAGGTGGCCGCTATGATGTGTCAAGTTAAGTTGATACAGTCATAAATGGATGATCAAAATCACACTTAGGATAGAAAGAAAATGCATGCTTCACTACAAGACAACAAGATTTTATTGGCCGCCAAATTGGCAGCCACAAAGTGGCAAAAACGGCCACAATATGAAAAAAAAAACACAAATTTTGTGGCGGCCAGGAACGGCCGGAAAAACCGGCGGCCAAAGCCACTGCAAAATTAAAACGTTTCTGAAACATTTTTTACCGGCGGCTAAAGCCGCCGCAAATTAATGGCGCAAAATAAACTGGCTAAACGTTAGCGGCGGCTAGGACCACCGCAAAATCTGTGCGCTGTAAACCTTAGCAGCGGCCTGGGGCGTCGCAAAATCTGCATGATTTTCTTAAAAAAATTATTTAAATATTTTTTTAAAAAAATAATTATTCTACATTAAAAAAAATGTTATTTAAAAAACGTATTTTATTTATTATATTTAAGACAAATTTTTTTTTTCAGAATTTTTTTTTACATTATTTTATTTATTATTAAAGTGTATTATATAAAAAACTGTATTATATTTATTTTTTTATAAACATAATTTTATTGTATGTTTATTTATAAAGAAATTATTTAAAGTATAATTATGTTTTATTTATATGAATAATTAAAAAAATTAGATGAAGAAGTTTAGAGAAAAGGAAGAAAAATTTAGAGAGAAGGTAGAGAAAATTATTAAGTGAAGATGAAAAAATTTAGATGGAGAAGTTTAAAGAGAATGTGGAGAAATTTGTAGAGAGAAGGATTAAATGGAGAAATGAATGAGATTGGGTATATATAGAGGTTGGTGAAGAAAGTTAGTTTTTTTTTTTTAAAAAAAAAAAAAACCATTTTTTGCGGCGGCTTAAGCCGTCGGTAAATTTTCTAGCTTTTTTTTAAAATTCCGCCGCTGCTAACTGTTCTCGCTTTTTTTTTAATTCTGGGTTAACTTGCGGCGGTTTTGACCGCCGCTAAACTTTCCCGCTTTTTTTTATAATTCTGTGTTATTTTTGCGGCGGCCATGGCCGTCGGTAAATGACTCCGTTTTTTTTGCGTCGGCTATGGCCGCCGGTAAGTGGTAGATTTTTTTTTTTGTTTTAGACCGTTATACCTTATTTTGTGGCGCCTTTGGCGGCCACAAACTTACTGGCTGCCAAAGCGGCCAGTAAATTAATATTGGATTGACCACTAAAATGATGTTTTCTTGTAGTGCTTACACCATAATTTTGTTTGAATTTTCACCAAGGTTTGATTTTGGTCCTCCGTTTATGATCGGACCAGCTTAACTTGACACATTATAGCAGCCATGTGTGCAAACGTTTGAAAATCAGCGTTTTTTTGTAACGGTAGCAGACGACAGAGACTAAAACCAACAAATTTTATACATTCAGGGATTTATTTGCAACAAAAAAAGATACAGAAACTAAAACAAAAAATTCGCGAACACACAGGGACGAAAATGATATTTAAGCCTAAATTAAATTTATATTTAAATAAACACCGCTAGCTATAGATAATTTAAGCGTTGTCACAACTTGTGGCGCATTTAAATATAGGGTTATGCTAAATAGTATATCTGGTGCAGTTGTTAAATATGCTAAAAAAGAAAATAAAAGAAGTATAATAGTGATAGTGATAAAATAATTTTTTATACTTTCAAAATATTGAATGCATAATTTTCAAGAAAATTTTTTCATAATAATTTGCTTAACAAATGCATCGGATTTTAAATGTGCTACCCACGTTTCAACCTTTGGTCAAAAAAATTGTTAAAAAATAGTATTTCATTTGTTCGTTTTTTTTAATCTTTTTAGAATAATAACACCAAATTAAGAAAGTATATTTTTGTACCTTATCTTTCTATTATATTTTTGTGTTAATCCACCAATAAATTCTAGTTTTTTTTTTTTAACACACACATTCTTTCCAATAAATTTAATATATTATGAAAACAAAAAAACAAAATTTAACATGTTATGTATCAAAAAAAAAAGTTTTCCACAAATATAACATTAATTAATTTTAATGAAAAAAATAAGAGCAATTGACAAATCCTATCCTTAAAATACAAAAACGACAAATAAAAAGAAACTCTAAATCAAAATTAAAAATAACTAATAAAAAGAAAATGTGAGAGTAGTAAGTAAGTAACCTTTGGTCAAAAAAAAAATAAAAATAAAAACGTTGTGCATGCTAAAGTAAACATATTCTTAACACTATTTCTTGTCGAAATAAAAATAGAAAATGAACCAACTGAACGAGTAAATTGGATCATCTCTTTATCTCGATCTTTCCTTTTTCTCCTTCTCTCTCTTAACTCTTTATTTTTCTCTTGATTAATGATGACAGAAATTTCTATGGTATTTTATGTACTATTATTAGTAATAAAATGACCAAGACAAGCCCGAATACGAAACAAAACCTGAAGAATCGAAGCAAAACGCGGAAAGAAGTAAGAATACTAGAAAATGCCAAGAGAAGAGCAAAAATGGATAAAATTATGCCTCCATCGTGCCACGATGAGGTCCGTTATAAAACTATAAATAGAGCTCATTTTCCTAATTATTTTTCATTCAGAAATTGAGAGCATTCTCTAGTACACTAGAGGTTTTCACGAGGAGCAAGGAGGGCAAAAGAGCTCTCTACGGGAAGAACTTTCCTCCTTCACGGGAAAGATAACTTTCTCAGCAAGATATCTCTCTTTAGGTAGCATGATTTAATTCTTATAATTTGATTATGTAAACTTTTGTATAGATTTTTTTAGGTTGTGGTGGAGAAGATGAATTCCCCTATGAATATTTGGGCTATGTGATTGAGTCAAAGTTATAATAAATGATATTTAGTACTATATTTCTTATTTACTTTCTCACTTTAATACGTATTATGTAATCTTGCCGGATTAGCGGAAGCGCTCATAGAATAAGTATTGGTTTTGACTTTAATATTTGTCTGGATCTAGTAGTGAATAAGGCTAGATGTATAGAGACAGAAACATTCGACACTACCGTTGAACTGAGACTAGTAAAGATAGAATCAGAAACTAGTTGTGAACTGAGCAATTAAAAGTTGAATAGTCTGTTATTAGGCTCTAGAGGCATAAGATGGTTAATGATCATAATGCATGTATGTAGGATAACTCACACTGTAACTAGGGTATGTGAATAGCGAGGTAGACTCTCGTAGGCATTCTAGTTATGGTCGTAGGGAGACTTCACATATATTAGGGTAATAGTAAGGTATTACCACAACAAGGAATAAAATTAACTGTTGAATGTTAGACTAAGTAACTATGTTATACACCCTTCATGCCAAATAGTAGTATGGGAGGGAGTCCAACCACCATACATTTCTTCTATGTTTCTGAATCAACTTTTACTTTTCTACACGCATATCGCTACTTTTCTAAACAAAACATTTTTAAAAACCAAAGCGAATATAAAACATACAGACTTAAGTAACGCTAGTAGAGCATTGGCACGATTCCTATGGATACGAACTCATTCTAGACACCTAGAGTGTGAATTATTACTCGATAGACTGATGCACTTGTCAGACCGTAATCAATTATATTTTTCATTTTTTTTAATGAAGAGAGATATGGAAATTAAGAAAGAGATAGAGAGTTAGGAGAGAGAAAAAAAAAAAGAAATGGTAAAGAATATGCCTTTTGTTTTTTCGTTTATAAATATAACTGGTTTAGTTACAATTTTAATTATTTCCTCAATTTTTACCCACTTTCATAATTAATATCCATATCCTAGTTTTAGTCTCTATATCAGATTTTATACGTAAAATTGATGATTAAACATATTTTAAGATCTTTCACAATGACATTTCTTATCGATATCGGATTTGTTAGCAATGATATACATATAACGACAACTTATTTATGTCGTGGTGATATTATCGCGGGGAAAAGTGACTTATTCTAACAATAATTATTTTTCTTGCAAATAATCTACCTTTTTCGACAATAACATAACTTGTTATTGGTAATACTATAACTTTTTGGCAGTAACATAATGTAAATTGTTGGTTTAAAAATGATTGTCTTAACTCATGGTGGTAAGCTGGTAGTCAGTGATTGTTGAGGATGAATGGTCGATTTCTAGTTTCTTCGTTGGGGGGGGGGGGGGGAGGTATATGCAAAATTGTTAGTAATCCAACGCTCAAGTCAGTATTTGAATGAGGAATAAGAGTATTAGAATTGGAGGCGCACGAATCTCATACCTAGGGATTGATATATGAGTGCTTATATAGGAGGACATTAGGGTTTAAGATATAGTGGGGTCCCCATGTGGGTGGTCAGCTATATATAACACTTCTATTGTCCTTTGCATTGGATTTTGTTGGTGTTTTGTGTGTTGACATCATTTTGCTAAAACAAATATACAAACAGGATGTTTGATATAATGTTTCAACATTTGGGACGTTTGCAGTATGCCTTGATTTCGTGCCATAATTACGCGATTTGTTTATATAAGAAAACCACGTCCTTTTACTTGTGCACCAAGACGCGAGCCTGTCTAGAATCAACGTTGTGTTTATTTCCTAAAGATATTCAAATATTTTAGAAACCTTTGTATTTGGTTCCGATATATTTGGAAATATTTATGGAAACAATATATTTGATTCAAGAATATGTGAGCTGGAGATTTCGTGGATCAAATGTGTTTCTGAAACCCAAATTGAAGATTATTGTTGTGCTACTTCAGAGTATAAAAGCAAGGATGAAAAACCTAATTTACTACTTGAACCGTCATTGAGAAATATAGAGTTTTTAAGGGTTTTGAGTCTGTGTTAATTGTGAACCTTTCTTGTGTCACCTTGATGTAAGTTTAGGACTGTGTTATTGAGTTGTATTCTGTAATCTTCTCCAAACTTTTGAAGCACGAAGTAAGGTTTGTTTTCTTGTATCACTCAAAGCTTTTAGGTACGAGTGGTCTCAAGTGACATGAAAATAAATTATTTTAAGCCATTAATTTAAAAAGAGAGAAAAAAAATATAAATTGAAACTTTAAAAAGTACTACTACCTCCGTTCCAAAATATAAGTTGTTTTGGAGAAAAAATTTGTTTCAAAATATAAGTCGATTTACAATTCCAATGAAACATTTAATGCTATTTTTTCTACTATACCCTTAACTTTTTATTTCTATCTCTTCTTTTAATTCTTTCATTTATCTTTCTCATACAATTAATGAAGAACAATTTTGTAAACTAATTATAATTTCTCTTTTCTATACAACAATGATTACGTTTCTTAATTTGTGTAATATTATCGAAACGACTTATATTTTAGAACAGAGGAAGTACTTTAAAGCAGTGTTTTTAAAACAGGACCGGACCGGTTGGCCGATCTGGTCCATTAATTGGATTGGCGTTGTAATCAGGCCGCTTAGAACCGCTCGGAACCGGAAAAACCGGTGAATCGGCGGTCTGACCGAACCGACGGTCTGATTGCATGCCCCTATTTTTATAATTTTTTTTGCCAAAAATGCGTAAACGACGTTGTTTTGTTTATAATATTTTTTTAAAAAAAAAGGCAATTAAAAAAGGAAATAGAAACGTTGTTTGTTCTATTTCTTCAATTTCTTTTAGTTTATCAGTTCTAGAATTTATGCTTTATAATGATTATTTGTTTTCTTACTTTCATATTATGCTATGTTAATTTCTTTCATATTACTTCAACTTGGCAGTTTTTGTTCTGTTTCATGAAGTTATCAGTTTATGTTTGTTCTGTCATTTTTTTAGAGTCAGATTCATCTGGTTCTATTGGTTTAATAACTATATATTATTGTTATATTGATCGGTTTATTCAACCAGTTTGATCTGATTTAGTCATGCGATTCGATCAGTAATTCAGAGGTTCGACCAATGAACCAGTAAATCGAAACCTTATCGATTCCAGTTCAATGTCCGATTCGATTTTTAAAACATTGTTAAGATAAAGATTAAAATAATTGAGAAAATTTAGGAAAAAAATCATTCTCCAACTTTGCATTCCACCACGCTGTACTTGGTGAAAGTAAATAGAAAGGTCGAGGGAAATTAACCATAGAAGTCAACGAAACAGTGTGTAAGCCAAATCCAAAGGTTTTCCACGTGTCAAATTCTTATAGGCAACTCTGTCGTGGTTCCTTGCAGGGTTTCTGGTACCAACCAAACCGAGTCTGTGCAAGCAAGCAAGCATCTTCAATTTCTTTCTTTCGTCTGTCAAAGTTCCAATCTTTTTTTTTTTTTGGAAATGGTTCATGATTCTTCGAAAAAGAACAAGAAAATCTACAAGAAGAATGAATAAGATTTTTGTTTGGTATCATCGGTTTGTCGTGTTCTTGTTGCTTACAAGGGTTTCTTTAACCTCACCACTTCCACACTCTGATAATGTAATTATTATAGTTCAAATAAAAATTCAATTTTTATGTATTTTTTGCAGTTTTTTTTAAATACCCTTTTGTCTTTTGGTGATATATTTGCTGAATTTAATCATGGGCTGTTTTGATTTTATGAATTTGGATTACAATTGGGTGGAAGTTTATGATTTTGTGAATGACAAAGTGAACTCTTTGGTTTGAATGAAATGGGATTATTCTAGAATTGAATTGAAGTTGTGCAATGACTTGGTTCTATCAATCATTAATGTCTACTTGAGAAAAATGAAAATTTCATCCCTTTTTTCAAATATTGTTTTGTAGTAATGATCCGAATGTTTTTCAGTGGATCTCCATACAACTAGCAGCATTTATAACTTTTTTTTTTTTATTTTCCCGAATTTTTGCATTTTTCGCCTAATTTTGATGACTGTTAAAATAAACTTTTGGTTGTTTCTTTGTTGCAGGGTCATGTAGATTCAGATTCTGCAAGGTGAGTAAGTTTTAATGTATGATTGAGTGTATTTTGGATTGTGAGATCAGCATTATGATACTAACACTTAGACACTACTCACAATTGAATGTAAATACATGTGTCGGTGTTGGACACTGACACACCTTTGATTTGAAGTGTCGGTGCTATATTTTATCTTTTCTTGGTCTATATGTTTGTGCCTTTCTTGCTGCTTGTTTACCGGAATTGGTATGGCTAATAGATAATGTCACTTTTCAGAATTCTGAATCAGGAGCAGGGTGATGATCATCAAATACATTGCTCTAGAGAAAGAAGTAGAATAGCATGGAAGATAATTCAAGAGGTATTCAAATAATTCCAACAATGAAATGACTCTAATGAGTGAATCACTTAATGCTACTCTATAAATTGCTTAACTGATAAATGTGCATTCTTTTGATACATGATTTTTCGCTGCAGTATTTGACGCCATTTGTGGAGAAAGAAAAATATAATATGTCAAGAAAGTGCAGGCTTCACCCTGACAATGACATATATAGAGATCAGGAACAACATAAATCTCATATAGATATAAATGAATGGAAGTGTGGATACTGTAAGAAAACTTTCTATGAAGAGAAGAATCTTGATCTGCATTTTGACAACAGACACTCCAATTTACTTAATGTGGTATGATGCTTTGTGTTCAATAGAGTCAATATATAGTTAGCGGAAAGAAAAACGTAAAAAACCAGTTTGGATTAGAGTGCCTTTCCAGTTATCATATAATTAATGAATGTTAGATTTTCTGAAAGTCATTTTATGAGGAACTTTGACACGACAATGGCACTTGTGATTACATACTATCACTTCTATTTTTTACATTTATTATTGGTATCTATGTGACCATTTGGTGTCGTGTCTGGTGTTTGTCCTAGTGCTTCATAGTTGATAGTGCTAACAATTCCCTAAAGCAATTTTGAGTTAGTAGTAAAGCTGAAATAGTTCATTTAGTGATCCAAATCTTGAAATTTTACTTCCCCTAAAGCAACACCACTTTCGTATTTTGGATTGTCTTTGAAGTTTTAAAACTCATTATTTAGGGTAAAACACCTGTTGAAGTGATTTGTGTGGTACTCCAGTTCATTAACTTTCGTAGACACGATTAACAAACAGTTACATGTTGTAAATGATGTTTTGCATAACTCAGTTTGATGTATAGTTGTTAAACCTTCTGAAAGTAAAAGGTGTAGCTATATGAGATAATATCCGGATTGTTGTATTGTAGCTTAGTAACTGAAATGAGATAATTGTGCACAATACAGAATGAAAGCCGATGCTTAGCAGATATATGTGGAGCACTGCATTGTGACCATGAAATTAATTCCGGATCAAAAAAATCAAAGTGCAATCCAGCTGCTGCAGCAAGAAATAAACATCTGTGTGAGGTGTGCTTTTGTTTTATGTCTATCCATTTGTGTTAAACCAAATTTATGTTCTAATTTCCCTATTTATTGTAGACCTTAGCCGATAGCTGTTTTCCTGTTAGCCATGGTCCTGCAGCGAGCCGGCTTCATGGTATTACAATCTTTTCTTCATTCTTACAAAATTTGTGTATTTATGGAAATTTTGATATTGCATTCTAACATCAATAATTTGACAGAATTCTTCTTGCATCAATTCTGTAATGCTCACAGCTGCACCGGAAGTAAGCCTTTCTCCAGAGGACGCAGGGTAATTTGACTGTATTCTAAAACTAAGTTGTTTTTTCCATCATTTTTTGTCATCGTTGTTAAATAGCCTATATAATGGTGCTATAGTGTCAGAATTTGAACAAATCACTATTGTTTTGCAATACGCGATGTAGCGCAAAATGTTGTCAAACAGCGGCGCTAAAGCACTGTTGACGACACTATGCTTTTATTGGTTCTAGACTTCTAGTTATTGTTTTCCAAACTCAAAATGTTATCTTGTTTGCACTATGTTTGATTTCCATAAATCTTAATTTGTGGTAAAGGATTCAGAAGTTCTGAAACGTACTTTGATAAATTGTTTAGATAATGGGAAAGTAAATTTTCAAAATTCACACCTTTGTATAAGGAAACTTAAAATATACTACCTCAGTTCCTAAGTATATGACCCTCTTCAGATTTTTCTGTCTCCTGAAGGGTCAATTTGTAAAAACAAGATTGATTATCAACAAATTTAATACACAACCAGCTTTTTAAATTCTAGGGATCTTGTCAACGGCGACGAAAGTAATTGACCTCACCGAAAAGAATTATAGTTAAGAAGACAATAAAAGTCAAAGTAGTTTATGCAACTTTTTGGTGGAAGTTAATACAATTCCTATGAAGTCATTTGCATTTGTCTGCTATTGCTTGCTTGAGCTGTAAGGAACTATTCATTAACAAGTTTCTTTACGATTGCAGAAAAAGACAAATGTATTCTACATAGTTGCCTCCATTTTTCTTGTGACACTGCTGTTACTTTACTATCTCTACATGTATTTATATCAGAGGTATTTGTTTCAAAACTTTTCTGTAGTAACTACTTTAATAATAACCATTATTTGCTATGGATCCAACTCAGGTTTGTACTTTTTATTTCAGAGGATTGAAAAGGGAAACTCAAATGCTGAAGCGTATATCACAAGCCGGTCGAAAAAAGAAGCCATATTAATCAATAGATCTTCCCTTTAGAAGTGATTTTTGAGAAACTAAAAGGTGTAGCTAATGGATTCATCAAGAACTGTACTACTTTAAATTCCAGTTTACACCTTCTCTGCCATTTGCAAGGGAAAGTTGGAGGAAGAAAGTGGTCACCGGCTTCAATCAAAATCATGTCTATCTGTTTTGCGAATCGTAAGCCGAATTGTGTAAACTTAGTACTTATTTTAGATATACGTTACCTTCACTTTTGTCGCGTCCTGCGAATATTGTAAAGCTACAAATTCAAGCTTTGAATTAATTGCACATTAGGAATAGAACTTTTCGACGTGGATCTAAACAGAAGCTTAGCCTTTGTGAATACAACGGCAAAATGCATGCATAACATGACTAACAAGGGAAATAGCATGAACTTTATACTGTATTTTCCCAAATTTGTTTACTAAATTTGATTAGAATATCTTTTGTTAACATTTTCATATTCTATCTATATGTTTAGCATCTGAATATCGGCAAAGTTAGGTAGAGGAACACAATCTCATTTTGTCTCTCATCTTAGAAATTCAATAACAAAAACTGAATGTAGCTTTGAACTAACTCAACTTTGTTACAAGCTTACAACTACTGTCTATGAAATACTGCATAGACATCAAACACCGACATTGATACTGACATGTTGACGATAGTAATAATTTGAAGAAAAAAAGTTCAATACAAGGGTCGGTGCTACAAATATTATTGGACATCAATGGCAATTACTTTTGCAAGTGTCGGTGCTACAAAGATTACTCAACTTCTATGTCAATTGCTTTTGCACTGGCTTCTGTTTTAGGGATTGTTATGTAAAGAACACCATCTTTAACTTGTGCCTTAATTTTCTCAAGCTCGATATTTATCGGAAGCAAAACCCTCGATATTTTAGCGTAATCATCATGTTTTGTACTTAATTCTCCGACGCTATTTGCTTGCTCATCATGGCTTTCTCTTGCTATTTTTTCTGCCTTAATTACCAACTTGTTCCCTTCAATCCATACCTTAACATCATTCTTCCTCATACCAGGAATGTTGAATTCCAATTTGTAATCTTTTTCTTCCTCATTAAATATACTTTTAACTGTTGGCAAATAATAGCAAATAGCTAATATAAGTTTTTTTTATAAGTTATCAAATAGCTAATAATTCACACTCTAGGTGTCTAGAATGAGTTCGTATCCACATGGATCATGCCAATGCGCGACTAGCGTTATCTAAGTTTGTAGTTTTACATTCGCTTTGGTTTTTAAAAAGGTTTTTAGTTGAAAAGAGCGATATGCGTGCAGAAAAGTAAAGTGAGACAGAAATATAGAAGAAAGGTCTGGTGGTTGGACTCCCTCCCCTACTACTATTTGGCATGATCGGTGTATAACATAGTTATCTAGTCTAACAAGCGGCGTCGATTCTATCCTTGATGTGGTAATACCTTACTATTATCCTAATATATATGAAGTTATCCTATAGTTATAATTATGATACATACGAGAGCCTACCTCGCTTGTCACATACCCTAACTAAATTGTGAGTTATCCACATACATGCATTATGCATATAGTTCTTCTGAGATTGACTGTATCATAAAGTTAAAATAACTTGGCTAAAATAATTTGGCTAAAGCATCAATGCTAAAGCCAGTGGCGGAGCCACGTTGAACTCAGGGGGTTCAAGTGCTCCCCCTCAACTATCTTAATTCTCACTAATTATCTTGTATGTTTTAACTATGAACCCCCCTTAAGTTATCTTGTATGTTCTATCAATTAGTTAATAATTTAAGTTATCATGTTCATTGTCCTTGCATAGAGGACAATACAAGTTTTGTTAGCTGCACAAGATGAGAATTATAACAGTTATTATCGAAGAGCTATATTTAAGAGCACTATTGCAGTTAATATATGAATATTAAGTGCATGAAAAATCATAATACAAAAAAGCCAGTGACTGTATAATAATTAAAATAAAACCTGATCCAAAATGAAATCAAGAGCTGTAAAGAAAATACAGAACTGCCTTAACAGATAATGAGATGATCTTGTTCTCATCCTGGCCAATTAAGGAAAAATAATGCAAAGCACTTTATTATAGTTTTCCCTTCTCTTTTAAGTTCTAATTTCATTCAACACAATCAATAATATCACAACTTTCAGTTACAACAAATGGCTACCAGAAGACCATTTCGTTAAGTGACAACAAGCAACACATCTCAAACTATGTTTTGGGTAATCTAACAGAAGTCTGCATCATTTTCTTCCCCGTGGATCTCGACTAAGCCCGTGTTTCTTCAGTATTTTAATGTAATTTCTCATGAGGGTAAACTTGTTGCTTCCTAGATGATAGAAATAATCCCAGGAATAAATACCGGTTTTATGCAAGTCATCGAAATTGAGCCTGAATCATCCAATTCAATAATCAGGTTTTAGTTGAAAGAGTGTATTAAATTTAGGCAAAGAATGTTATTTATAATGTCTGAAATTGTTGTACCTTACCCCATAGTTTCCTACTGGTTCTGCCGACATAATTCCCACATGGCGTCTTCCAGATATCACCTAGATCAATAAGGTCATAAATAAAAGAAGTATCATTAGATAGGACTCAACTGAATTCTAATCAAAATTTCAGATAAGGGGGTGATTTGGAAGTATAAGGTTGCTAATTCTAATATAGAGTGCTAAATAGTAGTATATAGTACATTTGTTAACGAAAATTCCACAAATAAATTATCTTAGAATTTGGATTGCACCTAAGTTTACACTACAAAACCGACTTATAAGGTGAGAGATGCTTCCCACTTATACACGCATTTTTAGGTCATATTTCATTCAATGTGAGACTCTTAACACTCACACCTATGATTGGACATCTGGAACGTGATCTGAATGGACTGATAGTGGGTGGTCTAATGAATCTTGGATAGACTCTAATATAGTAATATGGTTTCCCACTTATAAACACATTTTCATACTATATCACATCCAATCCAATATAGAATTCGCAACAACTTTGAAATGTTGAAGTTACCTTTTCACCTCCAATTGATCTGACTTTTCCATCAACTGCGGGGCTATTTATTCTGAGAAATTCAGCAGACAACTTGAATACACTCCCATTGGAAAATTCCACTTCTACCTGAAACAATTATGTTCAAGGATGTAAGAAAAACAATAGATGAAGTAACATTTCCATCAACTCAAATTTCCAACTTAAAACCAATTAAAATTTCAACCTAAATATATAGGCTTTTATAGACATGTTGGTATTTGATATTTCCAAAGACTTCTTCTCTATCTATTGCAACCTAAACATATGTTTGTTTAGTTGAATCAATAAGACTAAATCAAAATTATTTTTTATTTTCAGAAAGAGGATAGAAGCTCACAGATTTTGGTGCTTGAAGAGAGAATCTGGTTAGTCGTGCAGTTTGTTCTGCCACAGTGTTGAATCTCCGAATGGCTGCAAGCATAGCTTTTATTGTTCTAGTCACAGCAGCCAATGGCAGACGTAGGGTGTCTCTGGAAAGAAGATTTGTTAGAATTTTACAAATATTAATAATATTTTGGTTCAACGAGTAAACAGGTATAAAAAGATATTTTTCTCCCATTAGGATATGAGAAGAAAACAAGGCGAGAAAGAAAACACAAAATTACCATAGACCCAACAAAAACTTAAGTTCTATGGACTGAGGAAACACGTCTCACTCACTCTACCAGTAGCCAAACATAAGGTTCCATGTGTTTTTGAATGCCTTATTACTGTTACGCGCCAACAGGGGACAAAAATTGTCAACTAGTGGCGACGATTGGTAATGATGATACATGCAAATAAGAGTAAAGAAGACTTCATATGATGAATGACATGAATGGCAAACTGAAGGGATGCAACCATTTGCAGCATAGAAATTCTCTTGTCCTAAAGGGTGTATATATATATAACACTGCCACAGGACATCCTACACAAGAATCATATTGCACAAAGGGACATGTCGAAACAGCATTACAAAGCATAGCACCAAGATTAAAATAGTATCGGTATCAAGCATACTCTCACATATTATTACCACAGAAATTCGTCGAGAAAAAAACATGGTTTTGAAGCATCATTAAGAACCATCCACCTAAAACTAACATTCACTTCCATACCTCATGCATTTTATCAAGCAGTTGACAGGCAACTTAAAAAATCCGTTTGATTCATCCTTTATTCACTAAAAATGAATTTTTGATTAATTTGAGGAACTGTTAAATAAAAACAATGAAATCATAACCATATATTTTAGAATAAAAAGTGAATTTTACAATTTCAAATTAAATAAACACACACTTCGCATGAGTTATTATGAGGTATCATCCAAATTAATAATAAAAAATACATTATCCCAAAACTTACTAAGCTTTTCTGAATGTCAAAAATTCCAAGAAGACAATCATGCTAGAATTAAATAAGTAATCTATTTTACTACACAATATTCTCAACACAAAATTTAAGCTTAAACAAGTTGAAAAATGAATATTATGTACGAAGAAACAAAAAAAAAGCACTTAAGTGGTATATATGAAAGTACGAAAAACCCCTCAGTTAATTTAAAATTACAACCATACCCCTCCCTCCAACCTATGTGTGCTGCTTCATCATCTCAACCATTTTGTCCCGCGCTACACACTCCCTTTGCGCCGCCGCCATACAGTGCTCCGTTTCGTTCTCCATTACTGAACCACGTGGTACTCTTTTTTGCTTCTGCATATTCAAATTCTTAATTCTTTTGCATTTTCTATGCGTTCTTAGATCATTATTTTGCATTATCACAAATATTAATGTAGCTTATTTTTAATTAATCTCTTTTCTAAGTTGTTCATTTTGTTTCTCTCATGTTTTGGATTAATTGTTAAGGTTGGATTGAGATCGTGCTTGTTAAAATTTTAACATTTTGTTTCATTATGTGGACATAGTTAAAATTTTAGCTTTTTTTTTTTTTTTTTTGTGCTCTTCTAAGGAATGGATTTTAAACTTCAGGGAAGTGCTTATTTGAATAAGCTGGTTGCTGTTGAAAGTTTTCTCGGGGCCTTGGATAAACTGAGATTGTCAAGTTATGAATTGTTAGCCTGGAGCAGGTATACCAATTTCTCTATATGGAATGCAATTTCGAAACTTGTCGAGTTATGTCTTTGGGTGTCCGTTATCGAATTTATTTGTCTGTATGTTTGAAATGAATGGTTAGTTTCACCTTTTATCCCAATGAAGGGTAATCACTATGTAATTTTATTGGGTTTTTCAGTATTTTATGGTTGCGAGGTTAATATCTACGTACTTCGGTTGGATTTCTTTGATGTTTTTCGCGCTACGCTGTCCTGTTGGATTTTGAACGGTTATTCCTGACGTATGTCTAACTGTTTTGGTATACGGACAGGTAACTCCGGCAATCATATTTTGGATGTATTTGTCATGTTGATGGAACATGTGAGAAGACTAACAACCTTAACACCAACCATTAACCTGTCCATATTAGAGACGAACTTACATCGATGCCAATGGCTGAAACAATTCAACCAGATTCTGTCACAAATGATCCTCACTGGCTTCATCAAAGACACCTACGCCGCAAGCAGACTCATCAACTTCTCTACTCACTCCAATTATATTCCTTTCCATTATTCCCTCAAAATATTCAATCACCTTCATAACCCTAATACCTTCATTTGGAACACTATCATGCGTTCCCACTTAGAACTTCACAATTCACCTCATCAAGCTTTTAACTTTTACAAGCTCTTTCTTTTTCAAAACACTTCACCTGATCATTACACCTATCCGATTCTCCTCCGATCCTGCACTACCCGCGTATCGGAACTTGAAGGAAAGCAAATTCATGACCATGTTGTCAAGTTTGGTTTTGATTCTGATGTTTATGTTAGGAACACGCTGATTAACTTGTATGCTGTTTGTGGGAACATGGTGAGTGCACGTCAGGTTTTTGAGGAAAGTCTTGTGTTGGATTCGGTTTCCTGGAATACCCTTTTGGCTGGTTATATTAATTTGGGAGATGTTGTCGAGGCGGAATGTGTATATGACCGGATGCCAGAGAGGAACACCATTGCTTCTAATTCCATGATTGTGTTATTTGGAAGAAAGGGTTGTGTTGCGAAGGCGCAAAGGCTTTTTGATCGGATTGAAGGGAAGGATATGGTTTCTTGGAGTTCAATGATTTCTTGTTATGAACAGAATGGGATGTCTGAGGAGTCATTGGTTTTGTTTGTTGATATGAATGCTAATGGGGTTATGGTGGATGAGGTCGTTGTGGTTAGTGCTATCTCTGCTTGTACAAGCCTCTCGGTTGTTAGGATGGGGAGGTCGGTGCATGGTTTGACAGAAAAAGTAGGGATTCAAGATTATGTTAGCCTCCAGAATGCATTGATACATTTGTACTCAAGCTGTGGGGAGATATTGGATGCTCAGAAACTTTTTAACGGTGGTATCCTGTTGGATCTGGTATCTTGGAACTCAATGATTTCTGGATACTTGATGTGTGGTTTAGTTGATGATGCAAAGACATTGTTTGATTCCATGGTTGAGAAGGATATTGTGACTTGGAGTGCCATGATATCCGGTTATGCTCAACATGGATGTTTCTCGGAGGCTGTGGCTTTGTTTCAAGAAATGCAGCTTCTTGGAATTAAGCCGGATGAGACTGCTTTAGTGAGTGTCATCTCTGCCTGCACCAATATGGCTGCTTTGGACTTGGGCAAATGGATTCATGCATATATAAGTAGAAATAAATTGCGGGTTAATGTCATTCTGGGCACGACACTTGTAGATATGTATATGAAATGTGGATGTGTTGAAAATGCAGTGGAGGTTTTCTACGCAATGGACGAGAAGGGAGTTTCTACCTGGAATGCTCTCATTCTTGGATTGGCAATGAATGGTTTGGTAGAAAAGTCACTGAACATGTTTGCTGATATGAAAAAAACCAACATCCTTCCTAATGAGATAACATTTATGGGAGTTCTTGGGGCATGTCGACACATGGGTCTAGTGGATGAGGGGCGCCGCTACTTTAGTTCAATGACCCAAGAACACAAAATAGAACCAAATGTTAAGCATTATGGATGCATGGTTGATCTTTTAGGACGTGCAGGTTTGCTTAAAGAAGCAGAGGAACTGACTGAGAGTATGCCAATGGCGCCTGATGTAGCTACTTGGGGTGCTTTGCTTGGGGCTTGTAGAAAGCACCATAACAATGAAATGGGAGAGAGGTTGGGAAGGAAACTCATCCAGCTTCAGCCTGACCATGATGGTTTCCACGTATTATTGTCAAATATATATGCTTCAAAAGGAAATTGGGGCGATGTTCTTGAAATTAGGGGAATTATGGCACATCATGGGGTGGTGAAGGTGCCTGGTTGTAGCATGATCGAAGCAAATGGAATAGTTCATGAATTCTTAGCGGGAGATAAGACACACCCTCAAATAAATGATATTGTGCATATTTTAGATGAAGTGGCTGCAAAATTAAAGATTGAGGGATATGAACCAATCACAAGTGAGGTTTCACTAGACATAGATGAAGAAGAGAAGGAAACTGCCCTTTTCGGCCATAGTGAGAAGCTAGCTGTTGCCTTTGGACTAATTACTATTCCCCCACCAGCTCCGATCAGAATAATCAAGAATTTGCGCATATGTAATGATTGCCATACCGTAGTAAAGCTAATCTCCAAAGCATTTGATCGTGAAATTGTAGTAAGGGATCGTCATCGTTTTCATCATTTTAAGCACGGTTCTTGCTCCTGCATGGAATTTTGGTAGTAAAACTGTATGTGAAATTAAAGTGAACGTGTATCCCTTCCCTGGCATGCTTAATGAAAATACGCTGAACTCAGAATCTTTACAGAGTTCTGTTCTCAAATGTGAAAGCATGTAGCATCGAAGATCTTTCTAGATTTGGTCCATGTCATCGATGTTGAATCAAACGATTTTCATTCTTATGCAGCAAGTTGTTTCCAAAAGCTCTTGTTGTTGGTATAGGATGACGGCAAGTCGGCAACAGAGCATGATATACTTCATAAGGTATCAATCCATTTTTTCAGATGTTGATTACAATCTTTTCAGCTCCTGAACTCTGCAGAGAATCATATATATAAAAGAAATCAATTACAAATTTACAAGGGCTGAAGATATCTTTGTATTTTTATCTTCCTCGCATTTGTAAAAGTATCTGAATCCGAGGTAACTATTTTCCCGTCCGAAATAGTGGTATAGGTAGATACTACCTTTTATTTGACATTTAGTATCAGGAAATGTGTTTATAAATAATAATGACTTAGATTATTACACCTAAATAAACTAGGGATAAAATTACAATCACCACTACCAGCCACTTCAGCCTACATAGCCACCACTTTAGTTGGGTTATTATCAATTACCTCAGTAACTTACACTAATCGCTTAAATTTTTCAATTCCTCAAAATTACAGAAACCGAAGAGTTGTGGCACATGTAGATAATGTCACTTTTCAGAATTCTGAATCAGGAGCAGGGTGATGATCATCAAATACATTGCTCTAGAGAAAGAAGTAGAATAGCATGGAAGATAATTCAAGAGGTATTCAAATAATTCCAACAATGAAATGACTCTAATGAGTGAATCACTTAATGCTACTCTATAAATTGCTTAACTGATAAATGTGCATTCTTTTGATACATGATTTTTCGCTGCAGTATTTGACGCCATTTGTAGAGAAAGAAAAATATAATATGTCAAGAAAGTGCAGGCTTCACCCTGACAATGACATATATAGAGATCAGGAACAACATAAATCTCATATAGATATAAATGAATGGAAGTGTGGATACTGTAAGAAAACTTTCTATGAAGAGAAGAATCTTGATCTGCATTTTGACAACAGACACTCCAATTTACTTAATGTGGTATGATGCTTTGTGTTCAATAGAATCAATATATAGATTAGTTAGCGGAAAGAAAAACGTAAAAAACCAGTTTGGATTAGAGTGCCTTTTCAGTCATCATATAATTAATGAATGTTAGATTTTCTGAAATCATTAATATGTCATTTTATGAGGAACTTTGACACGACACTGGCACTTGTAATTACATACTATCACTTCTATTTTGTACATTTATTATTGGTATCTATTTGACCATTTGGTGTCGTGTCGGGCGTTTGTCCTAGTGCTTCATAGTTGATAGCTGATAGTGCTAACTATTCCCTTGAGAAGGTACAGTCTTGACTTTTCTGAGCTCTGGCAGCAGCCAAGCCTAATATTAAGGACATAGTTAAGTCATGTCCGGACAAAACATAAAAACAAAAGAGGAATGCTATGGACGCATCGTTTCACACACACTGGTTCATTGGACCACGTCGTCCAATAGATTATGTAGAGCAATAGATTAGAGTGTGTTCAAGAAAGTGTCATTAGCATTTCCCAAAACAAAAATACTGAAACAAATTTTGAGTTAGTAGTAAAGCTGAAATAGTTCATTTAGTGATCCAAATCTTGAAATTTTACTTCCCCTAAAGCAATACCAATTTCGTATTTTGGATCGTCTTTTATCATTAACTTTCGTAGACACGATTAACAAACAGTTACATGTTGTAAATGATGTTTTGCATAACTCAGTTTGATGTATAGTTGTTAAACCTTCTGAAAGTAAAAGGTGTAGCTATATGAGATAATATCCGGATTGCTGTATTGTAGCATTAGTAACTGAAATGAGATAATCGTGCACAATACAGAATGAAAGCCGATGCTTAGCAGATATATGTGGAGCACTGCATTGTGACCATGGAATTAATTCCGGATCAAAAAAATCAAAGTGCAATCCAGCTGCTGCAGCAAGAAATAAACATCTGAATTTTCTCTCTCTCCTGAAGGGTCAATTTGTAAAACAAGATTGATTATCAACAAAAGTCAAAGTAGTTTATGCAACTTTTTGGTGGAAGTTAATACAATTCCTATGAAGTCATTTGCACTTGTCTGCTATTACTTGCTTGAGCTGTAAGGAACTATTCATTAACAAGTTTCTTTATGATTGCAGAAAAAGACAAATGTATTCTACATAATTGCCTCCATTTTTCTTGTGACACTGCTGTTACTTTACTATCTCTACATGTATTTATATCAGAGGTATTTGTTTCAAAATTTTCTCTGTAGTAACTATACTTTAATAATAACCATTATTTGCTATGGATCCAACTCAGGTTTGTACTTTTTATTTCACAGGATTGAAAAGGGAAACTCAAATGCTGAAGCGTATATCACAAGGCGGTCGAAAAAGAAGCCATATTAATCAATAGATCTTCCCTTTAGAAGTGATTTTTGAGAAAGTAAAAGGTGTAGCTAATGGATTCATCAAGAACTGTACTACTTTAAATTACAGTTTACACCTTCCCTGCCATTTGCAAGGGAAAGTTGGAGGAAGAAAGTGGTCACCGGCTTCAATCAAAATCATGTCTATCTGTTTTGCAAATCGTAAGCCGAATTGTGTAAACTTAGTACTTATTTTAGATATACATTATCTTCACTTTTCTCGCGTTCTGCGAATATTGTAAAGACGTGGATCCAAACAGAAGCTTAGACTTTGTGAATACAACGGCGAAATGCATGCATAACATGACTAACAAGGGAAATAGCATGAACTTTGTATTTCCCAAAATTGTTTACTAAATTTGATTAGAATATCTTTTGTTAACATTTTCATATTTTACCTATATGTTTAGCTTCTGAATATCAGCAAAGTTAGGTAGAGGAACACAATCTCATTTTGTCTCTCATCTTAGAAATTGAACTAACTCAAGTTTGTTACAAGCTTACAACTACTTTCTATGAAGCACTGCATAGACATCAAACACCAACATTGATGACATATTGACGATAGTATTAATTTGAAGAAAAAAAGTTCAATACATCAAAGATCTTCACAGAATCTTTTGCTGGATGAAATAAACCAACATTTTTTCAATCAAATGAAATACAGAGGTTTTAGTGCCTAACAAATCAAATGTTATCATTTTTTGGTACAAAAGTCACGTTTGAGATGGTTATCTCTATCTTTTTTCTTGAAAAACGTACTCCTGCACTTGAAACATTTAAATTTGTTTCCTTTGTGGAAACCCTTCATGTGATCATCAAGCTTTATTGTAGTTTTGAAACTTATTCCACAAACAAAGCATTTAGTCTGCATCCTGTATCAATTCACTAAGTATAAAAATTTGCTATAAATAAAATAATATCATTACAATTGCTTTTTTAATTGTTTTTTTAAATATAATCAATATACATATAAAACCATTAGCTTAGCTTAGTGTTTGCTTTGTCATGGAAAGAAATTAAGTCTCTATCTCTGCATTCATCTTAAACCTTAATTAACATGAACAATTATATATAGTAATAGATTTTTTATAACTCATTATAGTGACAAGGACTAGGCCAATCTCAAAGGTAACTTATTGATAGGCCAATCTCAAAGGTTTATTTTTAGAGTGTCTTAGTTGTTTTTTTAGAAGGTACATTTTTTTAGTGCTAATCTACATGAATGCTAATTAATCTATATTCACTAAATCATAAGATACATTTTATTTTAATACAAAAAACCCAATAAATACAAAGCACTAAAACCTAAAAAAGCATAAACTAACAACTAAACAATCATAAGAGATCAGAACCCAAAATCAAAAGCACTAAAACCAACTATTTCCAAACCCAAAGACAGATAGCACAAAACAAATATAGTGGTTCCTACTCTATTAATATTTGTAAATATTACTTTCTTTATATATATCAAGAAACAAGATAAGAAATACTCAAGAAGAAGATGAAGATCTAGGTACCTGTTAGAAACTTAGGACAATTAAGAGTGAAAGATGAAGATTATGGAGAGAGGAAAAAATCAGAATGAGAGCTAAGGGAGAATGAAATTTTTATTGAACAAGCTTAACACTTTACAATGACCACATAGTGTTTATATACATCTCATAGGTGTAACAAATCACTAACTAACTTTGTAACTGCCACACTTGGTGACTAACCAACTCCTAGAGTCAGTTACTTGCCTAACACATAACAGCTCAATATTGAATTACATCACAATACTCCCTCTTAATTCAAATTATCTAAGCTGTGCATGTTGAGCATCTTTCTCATAGCTTTGAACTTGTCACTTTTCAGTGGCTTGGTGAACACATCAGCCACCTGTTCTTCTATTTTGCAGTAGCTAAGCTTGATCCTCCCTTTAGATACTTGGTCTCTTAGGAAATGGTATTTTGTTTCATTGTGCTTACTTCTCCCATGAGCTATGGGATTTTTAGCCAAGCTTATGGCTGATTTGTTGTCAACCATGAGTTCCACTTCCTCCTCTATATCAATCTTCATTTCATGTAGCAGGGACTGCAACCAAATCCCTTGACATGCAGCATTGCAAAACCTCAAGAATAATAAATTGCTACTCTGCCATCTTTAATTACCTTATTCATCAATCATCATCCCCATCTCATTATTACCCCCACACAACAACAACAAGAACAATAACAACAACAACATTTCACATATAAGATCTCTAGACTTCAACAGAGAAGGACAAGTCAACATCAAATCAATTAAACCAATCGAAACTTTTGTCGGAACGCTTTTTCGTCACCTCAACACTATCTCTCCCTCCCTCTTCCGATCAGTCAACATTAATCGTATATTCAAAGACTGCAGAACAATTCGATCTATCCTCAAATGATTCTCTGTCGCAGTTGATGGCAGGGACTAAAATTCAAACAACCCCTAAGTGTAGAGACCTTTTAAATATTTAAGCCTAACTTTTGTGATTATTTTGAAAATTGATATGCCACAAAATTTGAAAATTGACAAAATCGACAAAAAAAAAAAAAATAGCAGTTCAGTTTATATCTTCCATTTTATATTTTTCCTTTTTTGTTCTATTTTAATAAAATCTTAAATTGTGAAAAACTTTATTTCAAAATAAAAAATAATAATATATAAATAATATAATATGTGTTTAATTTATAAAAAATAATTAGTTGAATTAATAACCCGTGTTTGGCACGGGTATCACACTAGTTATTATCAATTTATAATCGCAAATATAAATCCGGCGTTGCTATAAAAATCTTGAATTCTTTTGGCAAACAATACATGTAACACATTGTCAATAGCAATATACTAACAAATAAACAATTTTTTCGGCGGAATGAAATAAACGAACTTTTCTTGCTCATTAAACTAGTACTTTTTTTTTCGACGGAAGTTGAAACAAACAGACTTTAGGAGACATAGAAATTAAAATAAAACAAAATAACATGCATATTTCATTTGATGTTGTCAATCCCATTGAACGGAGGAAGAACCCAAATTGGAGGTGGCATACGTGTAAACCAATGTTGGTAAGAGCAATGTTGACTGAAGCTTCCATCTTTTACATTGTAGATTCCCATATCAAATGGCCCATTAGGGTAAGGAATGGGCACATGTTCGAAATAATTATCGGTATAATAAATTGAATCCTTTTGTAGATAATTAGAGAAATATGAAGCCGACATAGATACTGAATCATTATCACCTAAAAATAAAACATTGTCTCCCAAATTATCAAGTTTTAACATTTGTATAAGCTTACCACTTTGAAGATCTAATTCCAACTTATATACGTCAAATATTCTAGTACCGGATCTTCTAGCCATGTTACCATCATTGTCGTAATCATCAGGAAAATCAATAAATCTTCTTACAAGCAAGACAATTACGCATGACAATTACGCATGCTATAAATTGCTGCAACAAAATAATCATGTGGCCTAATTGTAGGATCGGTAGATAAAGTTATCTTATGTACGTTACATTCATAATTTTCTCTTCTTCTAAGTATATCCAACATGTAGATAGGTGGTAGAGGGATAGAAACAAGATTTCTGAAAGGATTCAATAGGGTTATAATTGTAACTTTGGAGTATTCGACCTTTGCTAGCCAACCATGACTAGAGCCACAAAACCTCTTGTTATAAGGCACTTGTAGTTGGAAGTTGTAAATTTTGTTGGATGAAATCCCATATAAACTTCTTTTTGTTCTACACCTTCTTTTTGTGGGGATCATCAGCATCGGCAGAATATTGTTTTTGATTTGTCGATTTTGATAATTAAACTTTGCAATGGAATACCAATTCTTGCATACCGCACTAAAATATATGTGATCTATACGCTCTACCAACTTGTCAAAAATTAAACTTAGAGGAAATGCTTCTAAATTTCCCCAATCTATCTCCATTGACAAGAAATATATTGAAAACAAATATAGGAAAAATAGGTTTTTTTATTTTCAAGAAAAGAAAAAGGAGTTTTTCTTATATTATCGAAAGCAAGGAAAAGGGGAGGTTTAAACTATGAGGAAATCAAGTTCTACAGATTTGTTGTAGTTTGATATATTTATAATAAGGATTTCCAATTAAATTGGATTTGAATTTCATCTTATCTAAACATCTAAATATATCATTTAATTTGGCATAAATATCTCAATTCTCAACAAATTATTGCTTCTTTTATTCTTTCAAGAAACAAATTTATTTTTATAATAAAAAACAAATTTGTTATACTTATATTTTTTTACGTAGCATAAATATCTTAACAAACTAAATATATTATATCTTATCTTTAAACCCTAATTTTTAAAATTGTTTTAATTATTTGTTACTTCTTTATATTTTAGCATCACATTCCAACTCAAACATTAATCTAATACAGTGTTCCTTTTTGTTAGTCTTTTTAAAATAGTAACACCAAATTCATAAAGTGTATTTTTGCACATTATCTTACTATTATACCCTTGTTTTAATCTACTACTGTTAAATTATTTTTTTTCACACACTTTATCTTTCTGATAAATTTAATATATTATGTACAAAATAATTAATACGTTATGTATAAAAAAAAATTAAAAAGATTTAGTTTTCCAAATATATATCATTAATTGGTTTTATTGAAAAAGATAAGAACAATTGATAAAGAGTATAATTAACAAATCATATCCTTAAAATAAATAAATAAAACAAATAAAAAGGAACGTTAAATCTGACGACAAAAGACTAATAAAAAGGTACGAAAGAAGTAATATAATAAAATTGCGTACTACAAAATTTACTAATTTGTCCTTATCTGCTTTAATAATATTTCAAAAATTTTATTCTTCATTGAAATTTTACACTATTAATATGATATGCATAAACATAGGATCAAAATAAAAATATGAATTTATGCATAAAAATAGGATCAAGATAAAAACACAAAAAAGATTATTGAAAGTTTATAGAAAAAAAGTTATACTCCCTCTGTTCCTTTTTGTTTGATGTTTGAAAAAAAAAAAGGCCAAATTAAGAAAATGTAATTTTGCACTTTATTTTTCTATTATACCCTTTTTTTGTAATATATTATACTCTAATTTTAATCACAAAAAAATTTCTATTTTTTGTGCACACACTTTAAATTTCCAAAAAATTAAAACCACAAAAAAATTAAAGGCGGATCGTAACAAACCAATTTTTGCCTTTTCAACAAAAAAAAAAAATCAATTTTTTGACAAGATATACTTCATCGGAAGAATAGAAAGGAAAACTTATTTAATGAAAAACAAAAGCTAGAAAGAATAAGACAACTACTCATTCAAATGAAGTGTGAATCAATTTTAGTACGAGAAGTCAAAGATTATTTAGGCATGAAATAATACTTATTGTGATTGGGTTGTAGTCACATTTTTATTTTTAAAGTAGAGTATTTCAAAAGTTCACGTGTTCTAAAAATTCTC
This sequence comes from Trifolium fragiferum, assembly GCA_954870985.1. NCBI lineage: Eukaryota > Viridiplantae > Streptophyta > Magnoliopsida > Fabales > Fabaceae > Trifolium > Trifolium fragiferum. The sequence goes on from OX940794.1 coordinate 11,201,139, forward strand.
GTATTTTCAAGTTGTAGTCACTTTGAGTTTCTTAATGTTGTGTAACAAGATTTTCAACAAACATGCAAGGAAAAAAAAACAAAACAAAAACAATAAAAAGATTATATGAAGAAAGTTAGTAAAAAAAAAAGATACAATAAAAAGATTATATGAAGAAGTTTAGTAAAAAATAAAGATACAATAAAAAATTATATAAAATTTAGTAAAAAAAAATTAGGAAGGAGAGTATAATAGACAAAATATAACCTTAAATTATCAAAACATCAAACAATTTGAACAATTTTTTTTCTTTCTAAAACATCAAACAAAAAGGAACGGAGGGAGTATATAAAAAGAAACAATAAAAAGATTATAGATAGAATAGTTAAGTAATCTCATCGATCATATCGTTCTCCCTCGACATACAATTGATGATAGGCTCTTTTGGTGTCCTTCCAAGGACGGTAATTTGAGTGCGAAATAATTTTTTGAATTTTTATATCCGCCACAACAACAGGCAAATTGGGCAACATGGGTTTGGCATGCTTGTGCCTGCTTGATGCCTCCTTTATTGCATGGCGTTGCTTTCATAATAAAATGCCGACAGATGAGAATCTCATAACCATTGGATGTATTGTGGTATTCGGTTGTGCGCTCTGCCTTTCAAATGTAGAAACCACTTCCCATTTATTTCTGCCATGTAGTTTTGCAACTCAAATTTGGAATTGGCGGGATAATTTGCTGCATATAGTGTTTTGTAATAACACTTTTCAGGAACTGTTTGCAAGCCTCGACAATAATTGGAGCCCGTTTCTTCTGCAAGTGGCTAATGCCGCGGTAATTCATGCAATTTCATTCTATTTGGTTGGCTAGATGTGGTATTCGATTTAACAGCGCGAAGACTAGTGTTCATGCAACATGAGGCAAGATTCTATCGGCGACAAAGCTACCGATTGCGCTAAGGACGGGACTGCTGTCGTGGAGAATTGATGTGTCGGTACTGCAGAATCTGCCAATTGATGACAGACCAGCTGATGTTGTTGCTGCTGGTGTTGTGGCGCACCCTAGTGATCGGTTGGATGAAGGTGAATTGAATACCAACGACTCGGTAACAAATGGGTTTGCTGCATGCGATGGGTTGTTCTGTGACTACTTGTCTAATTTTCATGGCGGTTATGAGCAAAAAATAGCGGTTGTTTCGGTGCTTCATGTGGACTTAATCGCCTTGATTATCACTATGAAATTGGCTAATAGCAAGGGCTGGAGGCACCTTTGGTTTGAGAGTGATTCATTAACGGCGCTCCAAGCTTTTGACAATTTGATTTGGTACCATGGGATGAGAGTTGCAAAATCGTTGGTCAAATTGCTTGAGCTTGGGGTTAAACTTAGATTGGTCACACATTTATCACGAAGGTAATGCTCGTGCGGATAAATTTGTCACAGTTGGACATGCCGGGAAAGAATGCCGTGGGATAATAGGAAATTATGTAAATTTTAAGATAAGTTTAGTAAAAAGAAAAAAGAATATACATTGGCAATGGAAGATAATTTTACATCATCAAAATCGATCACAAGTATGTTTACAATCACAATGCATATCCTTTAAACTTTATTATAAGGGTTTTGCTAACAAGTGCACCCGGTGCACTCTTTAAGCATACTATTTAAAGAAATTTTTTAATTAAAAAGTTAAACAACACAATTTCTAATGCGTTGATTTTATATATTTTTATAAAAATGTCGCTTGCACACGTCAAATACTATACTAATTCTCAATCTCTTGATTAAATACCGTCTTTTTCTATTATATTACCATTTTAATAAATGAAAGAAATAATATTAGTGTATTATTGTAAAAGAATCACAAAACTTTTTAACCATAAAAAATCTTTTAAATTGCTTTTTTTGTTTTTTTGACAATATCTTTTAAATTGCTTTAAAATCCCAATCCCAAATTTAATACACTCTCCTAGATGACACAAGCCAACGAACTAGGCTAGTAGCAAAAGAAAAAAAGAATGGTTGTTTAATATGATCAATGGAGAAATTGAGAAAAGTGATAAATGAAATAGCTTATACCAAAAATCTCAATAAACTATCTCCACTTCATCTTTCTCTTCTCCCATTCCTTTCAATTTCCTCCGCTTTCTACAAAATCGCTCTCTCACTTCGTCACTTTCTCTACAAACACAGCTTCTTTCATTTTCAAATCCACCATTTGCCAGTTCCTGTTATCAGCATTGGAAATTTGACATGGGGAGGTAATGGAAAGACGCCAATGGTTGAATTCATTGCTCTTTACTTTTCGAGTTTCGGAATTTCACCTCTTCTTCTTTCTAGGGTAAAATCAATCTTTTTTCTTCTTTCCATTCTTAATTTTACCTTATTTTATATCTGTGCTGTTTTCAATTGTTTTCAGCTTATTTCTATAAGTTCTCTAGGATAATTTATGAAAACAACTTATAGCTTATATGAAAAAAGTTAGACTTTATTTTATCTTGTCATGTACATAGGTTATAATATTATTAAGTGTTTGTGTATGAATAAGCGTTTACGCTGAAAGGTGCAAATTAAACTATTTCCGTTTGTATTTGGCTTATTTTTGAGCTTATGAAAATAGCTTATGCAATAAATAAACTATTATGTTAATTTATAAGTTTTTACCGACAAATATTGTATCTTTATAAGCTATTTTGTCATAAACTACTTTGAAAAGTTTATAATAATACATAAAGCTTATTTATTTGCATAAGTTGTTTTGCATAAGCTCAAAAATAAGCCAATCGAAACGGTGATCCAACGGTCAATATTTAGATAACTGAATGAGTGAATGAGGTGAATGTGTTATGGTGGAAAATGAGTGCTTAACTAAAGAAACTATATTCAGAGTAATAAGCCAGAACAAAGATTTATTTTGTAAATGGTAATTTGTTTTTCATTGAGCCTTGAAGCGATCTAAATACCACGAAATGGTTACAATGTAAAGTGAGAGAAACATTCTAACTGATTCCATTGTACATGCCACATTATTAGAAAAATAATTTTTTAAATGAAATCATCAACAAAATATTAACAAACTTAAAAATGTAACATGGTAGAATCTCTGCTTGGTTAGAAGATACCAACCTTACTGTTAGATACTGTACATATTTGTGTTGATTTTGATTCAAAGGAACAATTTTGTTTCATTTTTGTTTTATTGCAGCTTTCTGAGAGTGTTTTTCAAAAATGCTTATATTTACAGGAAAAACATCTGAAATAAATTATAAAGTGATAAGTTGTTCATTGACTTGAATATTTTGTTAGTTGTTATTACAATTCCATGGTATGCATAGCCTATAGGAATTACTTCCATGTTAAAACAACGACCCTTGGTTATGGTTCATTTTCTTGATTTTGAATGTCCCAAGTTATTGAAGATATTGGACCCTCCATGTCTTGAAGTTTTCAATTTCTATTCATTTAATGTTTTACAAAGTAAGTTACTTAGCTTGATTCATTTCTCTTTTCCTTTGGCAGGGTTATGGTGGTGGTGATGAAGTTAACATGCTTCAGAGGCATTTACTTGGAACACCAACTAAGATCGGTGTTGGCCCAAATCGAGCTGCTGTTGCAAGTCGTTTGTTAAATAAGTATGGCTACATTGATATTCGCAAGAGTCCATTGTATGAGAAACAAAACCTTGATTGGAAGGACCATAATTCTCTTGATTCAGAAAAAATTGGGGTTATAGTTCTTGATGATGCAATGCAGGTAGCACAACTCACCCCCATACTACGCTTATTTGTTTCCCCTTGTGTTAATCCACTAGTTCATGAATTGCTTCTTAATTAGTTACGAGACTGAAAACAGTTTGTGCCCCTATTTTGATTTGGTCCATTTGTTAAGTTCATTATCATTTTGTTAAGCTACTGTTTTGCTACCACCGGTGACTTAAGCCGGGGTCCACATGGTAGATCTAATTTTGAAAATTATAAAAGAAAACGACGAGGAAGTATTCTCTTATGTTTATTATTTGAAGTGAAAATGAAAGCAGAAAACATGGGAAGCAAATAGGCCCTTAGTTTTTTTTTTTTTTTTTTTTTTTTTAAAAAAAATTTTTAAAATTTTTTTTATCGTTCTTGACATGACATTTGTTCTAAGTCAAATCATTCATATGCAAGGTAGCATTGGAGCTTATGGCGAGATTTGGATATTGTGATGGTCAACGGATTAACTCTTTGGGGTAATGGTCAATTACTGCCACTTGGACCTTTAAGAGAGCCTTTGACAGCACTCAGACAAGCAGATGTAGTTGTAATTCATCATGCGGACTTGGTATGTTAAAATGATATTAATAATAATAGTTCCTTTTGTTAAGGAAAATAATTTGCAATTTTGTTTTTGCGGAAAGTTTTTTAGAGGGCATGTTTGTATGCAAATCTATAAAACATAGCTTCATAATTCATACTGAAAATGTGCTTTTGGAGATTCTCAGGTTTCTGATCATGTTCTCAAGGATATTGAGTCGATGGTCCAAGAAATTAAAAAGTCTGTTCCTATTTTCTTCACAAAAATGGATCCAACTTACTTATTTGAGGTGGGAAACATCAACTCTAAAATACCGTTGACAGCTCTTCATGAAGCTATTATTTTGTGTGTTTCTGCTATTGGTTCTGCAGATCCTTTTGTGAAGCGGATTCAAGAGGTATTCCTCCTCAATCATCTTTTGTCAGCTAAATAGATTATATTTTTTTTATAATCATCGGAGAATAGTGCAAATACAAACATATTAGTTGACTATTTCATTTTAGCATGTTGAAGCTTATATACCATTTTGTTTAAACTCATGAAACTTTTTGACATGAAAGGATTCTAATATAAGTAAAATAACTGAAACAGTTGGTGCATAAAATGTCCAACCCTTTTGTCGGCTATGTAATGTATCTATAATGTTCTATAATATGTTTAAAGTGAATTTTCCCTTTCTTTTCCCCTTACTTCTCTTTCTTTTTGTTATCTCTAAAGTGCAGATGGGAGCGCATTATGTTGATCGAATAGATTTCAGTGATCATCACATATTCCATGCCAGGGTACATTTATCTTGCCCGAACCAAATAATTTGTTGAGTGATTACATACTCTTTTGTTTTAAGTAAAGTTTTAAACCTTTGGTACTGGTTCATTCATTCTTTTTGGCACTGCTGTTAAATGAACAATGGTATTTGATAAAACTACATAAAGATCATATTGAGTGCCGCAGCCGCCATTTTGAATATGCGGTATAGTTTTACAATGATTAAAGTGCTAATATAATATCTTCACTTAATCTAGGATATTGGTATGATTAGAGCCAGACTTGGAGAACTAGAGAGGAAGTTTGGTTTCAAACCAATTGTTGTAATAACTGAAAAGGTAATTAGACATAGTTCTCACACTTATTTTGTTGTGCATATATGAAATTCCATGTTTATGTTTGAATCCCTACACTTAACCTCTTAATTAAATTATCCCTTTTGCAGGATTATGATAGGGACCCTGAGATTCTTAAACAACTTAATCCATTTAAAACTTTTGTTCTATGTTCTACATTGAAGATTTTGCCCTATAGAGGAAACAATGAAGAAATCTTCAAGAAATTTCTGAAGGACCAACTGAAATTAGAATTTTCTGCAGCAGATTAATCTTAGCTTGTTGTAAGCTCTCCTTTCCAAATATTGTTTGCTAAGCCCTCTATTTTTTGTATTATTAACAACTAGTTATTGTTATATTGTTGATGACATTTTTTCTTGAACTACATAAGATGCCTTAGAAATTTGTTAAAAGTGAAACACTATTCAAACCTGACATAAGTTATGTCTGAGAAAAGACAATGGCATATTATTGATAGAAGGACTTAACTGATACAGACAAGATGTTTATCAACAGAGAAAGTGGGATTTGGACTGCTTTTTCATCTATAATTGATGCCATGATTTTAGCAAAAAATACACTTTGAATCTTTAACAAAATCACAGTAATTTCACAGCTAATTAATTAAGTTGGTGTGACATTCACTCTCATCAACTTTTTGTATTTTGGAACAATCTCATTTTATAATATGTTTTTCAACATAAAATCAGATTTTGTTTTAGGACAGAACTCATGTGCATTTCTAAAGGTGTTTTCTTATGATTCTTAACTTAACTATCTATGGTTTCCTTAGACTCATAATTATTTTAAAGTTTGTTATAACACAAAAGTGTATTTTGTGTGAAGAATTGTACCAAAATACTTAAAAGAAATGTACCAATTTTTATTTTTTTTAATATTACTCCACTCAATGTACGAATAAAAATTCAATCAATTTTATTTTCCAACCCATATCCAACTTTTATGTTAATGAAATGATAGACACGTTGCAATAGAAATAAATATAATGAACAAGAAAATTTTCCCACTTAATGCAGTTGGCAAGTGGGTTGGTATATGTGACTATTAGGTCGGTTCTCAATGTTTACACCTATAACCCATTTGAAAACGAGCCTTTGCCACATTACAGTTACAATGCTTTTGTGTTCAAATTGCTTTCTACCACCGTTCTCATGTGGTCATTTCTCTTCATTCAATTAACCGAAAAGGAAGAAGACACTTCAAGAGCATTAAGTACTTATATGGCTTCTAGTTAACTTGAAGACATTATTTACATGATCAGAACTTATAACTTACTCACAATTATGCACCACTCAACTTTATATTGAAAATGTTCGATACATATCGGTATCTAACACGACAATGACACTTGTGATTATATATAATCAATTTTATCTTTTTAAATTATTATATGTATTATTGTCATATCTAGTATCCGTGTCAGATTATTACTAAGGTCGCAACTACCAAAGAGTATAAAGATCTAGTTTATCATTTTCTATGTTGATAGTGACAATTTTTACATTTATAGCAAAAATACAATAAATAAGTGGAATAATGATAATATCTAGAGAGTACTGCCTTTGCTCCACTATCTTTAACCACTTAGCTTAGCCATCAAAAATTCTTTTTCCCACCTATCTTTTACATAAATTCAGTACCTTCATCATTCAATCTCTAACCAACACTTCTCAACCACAACTACACACTACAAAGACAAAAAAGCAAATCAAATCCTAGGACACAAATTCCAAAATGTCCAACTTAGTTATGATCAAGAATTCCTTTCTATTTTTCTTTTTCTCTTTTTTCATCTTCAATTTAAGATTCTTAGAGGCTCAAAAGGTTCCTGCTATTTATGTTTTTGGAGACTCACTTGTTGATGTTGGAAATAACAATTACTTGAATGATACCTTACTAAAAGCTATTTATCCTTACTATGGCATTGATTTTCCATCTAAGAAACCTGCTGGGAGGTTTAGTAATGGCAAGAATGCTGCTGATTTGATTGGTAAGTTATTCTAAATTGGCCTCTTTGTTCTTTCAACATTCATACAAATTATGGAAACTAAATTTCTTGCTAGAATTGGCTACAAATATTTGCTGTGATTGATGTATTTGGCTTACAATTTAAACTGAATATATTAATCATTCTATAAATCTAAAAAGTAAACTTTTTCTTATATTAAAAATCAGATAAATATATGTTATGGACATAATTTTTTTAGCAACACTTTATGACATATACTTGGTTTTCTGCAATGTTTATTGGATGATTCCCTCAAAGCATGAAAGGGACATCAATATTGAAGTGAGTTACAGATGTTCTACTGCACTAACTTTAAAAAGTTCATTTAGTTAAATACACATGTTTGGGAGAAATCAAAACTGAAAAGCAATTGGTTATAAAAAGGTTTCAAAGAAAAGATTGACACAATTTTTCTCTATTTGATTGGTAGACAAGAGGGATCAACTTGTATAGTACATAAAGGACCTGAAATTAATATTATTGACTTATTGATGTTTTATTGGGGCATGATTATTTATATAACTAACAATACTCCCTGTTTCATATATAAGCAATGATTTATTTTTTAGGTTGTTTGAGTAACTGATGTATTTAATTCCTAATAATAATATATACCAAATATATCAATTATTCAATAAACCTGAAAAATGAATATTTGTTTATATACGAAGACCGGAGGGAGTACAAAAGATGTTTTACTAATATTTGCATCAAATGAATGGTTGTTATGTGATAGCTGAAAAAATAGGTGTGCCCACTTCACCACCTTACCTGTCCCTAGTATCTAAGATCACAAACAGCAACAAGAATGTATCCTTTTTGGGTGGTGTTAACTTTGCCTCTGGAGGTGCTGCAATCTTTAATGCCACACATGCAAGTTTTGTAAGTGTAGTTCTAATTCTTTCTTTTCTTTCTTCAACTTTGTTTTTACGTGTAAACAAGTAGCACAAAAAGGGATTTTAAAATCTGATTCAAGATGGCCAAAATGTGAGGCCCCGAAAAGTAGAGCTGTCAAATTGTGCCACCTGATCCGGCCAGCCCTGGCCCAACAGACAAAACTAAAAAACCAAGTAATAAACACGTCGCGCTAATACCAAACTTTAATCTTTAACAAGTAAACTATAGTATTTTAATTTCCTAAAAATATGTATATAAAGCGGTCCACTATGTCCAATGGGCCAACTGGACAGGCTAAAATTGACCAATTGTTTTCAAGCATTGAACTAAGGAGTCCAGTCGAACTTAAAATACATGTTCGTCGGGGCGAGTCAATTGGACCAGACCAGGCCAAAATTGGCATTCTACCTACTCTGGGAATGAAATGGGGCTAAGGATGTGACCTTCACTTTTGGGACATTGTAATTTGTAACAAAAAAAATTAGGAAATGTTCTTTCAACTGAGTTATCCCAACGGGTGACATTTTTTGTAGTGGCGATCAATATCTTTGACAACGCAAGTGGACTACTATTCACAAATGTGTGACCAATTGACACATCAAATAGGAGCATCTACATTTCAGAAACATATCTCAGAATCCCTCTTTGTTGTTGTAATAGGCAACAATGATATATTTGATTACTTTAATTCAAAGGATCTTCAAAAGAAAAACACCCCGCAAAAGTATGTCAAGTCCATGGCTTCTTCATTAAAAGTGCAACTACAGGTAAACACAATGGTTGCAACTTGCAACTTAATGCTCACTATAATTCTATATTTTCAACGTCATGGTTCTAAATTACGGCTGCAGTCCTGATTGCTATTACACTGCAAACTATAATATTGCGGTAAAGTGGGAGAAAATGAAACTGCAATTGCTATTGCATCCGCAAATTAGAACTATGCTCAAGCCTATATGCTTAAAAGGGTCAAATTTTATGTTATTTGCATGCATTTTCATTTTGGTATGGTAACCTTTTGTCAGAGATTATACAAAAGTGGTGCAAGGAGATTTGAGATTGCTGGCGTTGCTGCAATTGGATGTTGTCCTACATTGAGGCTCAAGAACAAAACAGAATGCTTTTCAGAAGCCAATTTATTGTCAGTTGAATTTAATGAAGAACTTCAATCCACGTTAAAGGAATGGCAATCGGAAAACAAGAACATAAGTTACTCATTCTTTGATACTTATACTGCCATCCAAGACCTAATTCACGATCCAACTTCTCATGGTATTATCGCATTCTTTTTTTTTTTTTTTTTTTTGTCAAGTAACCTAGTGGCTAGAATTTCACCTTTTTAAGGCGAATAAGTGGGAGTTCCAGGGTTCAAACCCTGGTCTCTGCAATAACATGCAATGTCCCTGCCAACTGAGTTAAGCTCACGGGGACGGTATTATCTCATTCTTCTATATCTGTTTATACAATAATTGATGAGGGTGTCTAATCAAGTCGGTTTCATAGAAGGATGAACCAGTTCTTATTTTCGTCGGAAGAACTTAACGTGGCAAATGACAATGAATTGTAAAGGACTTTTTTCTATCTCTTTTTCAGGATTTGTTGATGTGAAAGCTGCATGTTGTGGAGATGGTAAACTGAATGCTGAGTTTGTATGTTTACCAAGTTCAAACATTTGTAGCAATAGAGAAGACCATATCTTTTGGGATTCTGTTCATCCTACTGAGGCAGCAGCTCGTATTATTGTGGATAGACTTTTTAATGGACCTTCAAAATACACATATCCTGTTAATATGAAAGAGTTACTTCATGTATCAATTGCTCAATCACTTAATCCCTTCAATTTCTTCATTTTATTGGGTTTGTTATTGGTTACTTGTTATCAAATAAATACAAAATAGATGAAAGAAAAGAAAATAGTGGCACAACATGACAAAAGTGAATGTGTATGTTAATTGAAATATAGAATATTAATCAAATGATTTAGTGAATTATTAGCAAAAGCTTTCCTAATAGTTTGTTGTTGCTAATGCCTAATCCTCCTTAGGATCTATATGTATTCATTTTTATCATTAATTTTGAATCAATTGAACATGTTTCTTAATATGAAGTCTCTTGAGTTATGAATATGATTTAGAATTAACTATGACACCTTCTGATCACTAACATTAATTAATCGTTGAAAACAAAAATAAACATCAAATGGTCCTTGTGATTGATAAATTTGTCCTATTAGGGTATAATCATTTGATGTAAACTAATAATAAAGTTGGTCAAATTAGTGAAAATTTTATGCTAGAGTGGGGGAATAATGCTAAGTCTGAGACATGAGACATTCAGGCTCAACAAACACTTACAAATTATCATACTCACAAACATAACCACTCTTATTAGTGATATTCTTGACTTACTTATCTAAATTTAGAAATCCCTCGAGAAACTCTTAAATTACCTTCATCATAGTTTTGAACTTTTTACTTATTTTTTGATAAACAATATTGTACAAGTTAATGTGGGGGTGGGGATACCTGAAACTCGATCGGGTATGGGCTTTAGGTTCTATTTTTTTTTAACCTCAGTTGATGATTGGGATGAATATGAAAATACCCAAATTTTATCAAGTTTGGGGATGGGGAAGACAAAACTCATCTCGTTCCATTGTCAAGCCTACTAGTCAAGTAATTTCCATTGCACTTAGTAGTAGTGGCGAGCTAGCCATTTTTTTAAGAGGGGGCCAGATATAAAGAAACAAAATAAAATTTATTTTAAATATTACTTTGCTAACTTTTATTATTGTTAATAAAGTTTTCTTTGTAGTTTTTTTAAGATATGAGTGTCGAAATAAGATAAAATACATCTATCAAAGAAAACAATATTGTTTAAGTTATTTATTTCTATTAACTTTTGACATATAAACTCTTTTGTGGTGGCTAAATATGTATTATTGAGGTAGCTAATTATAATTATACTAACTTATTTAATTAATATGTTTTCTTTGAGGTAGCCATAGCTACCCCATTCATGTACTGGGCTTCGCCCCTGCTTAGTAGGAAAATTGCTATATAGGCCTCCCAACTTGCTCCCAGACCCCACAAAAACCCCAAAATACTCCTGAGGTAGTGGTCAAAAAATTTGTTGTTTACTTGACAAAATTTGTCGTTGGCACAATATTTCGTCAGGCAGACAACAAAATATAGGGATAAAGATATTGGCATAAGATTTCGTCAAGTAGACAACGAAACTATAATGTTGGCACAAAATTTCGTCAGGTAGGCAACAAAACCGTGGTTCGATAGTTTCGAGACGAAAATAGTGGTTCTTGCGCATGAACCGGGTTTGGCCAATGTTTAGACGTATTTTTGTCGCGTACTCAACGAAACTGATTATCAGGGACATTTTTGTCACTTTGAGGGGTCTGGGAGTAAACATGAGGGGCCTAGATTGCAATTTTCGCTTAGTAGTGATCCTACCTATTAATGTCTTTGAATGTTAGAGGTCACTTGAATTTTAGTCCATGTAAAATCAAATCCTTTCAATTTGAAACCGCATTTTCATATCACTTTTGATCTTCTCTGGATCTGAATGGTAAGGCTATATCGGGTTGTTGAATATGGACTTCGAACCACGACTTCTGCACACATATTAACGATCAAGAAATAAGCACTAAATATGAGAGATATTAAGGTTTAGACGTTTAACCTTGACCATGAGTTAGGCTTTTATTGATAGAGAATTGGGGTTTCATGCACCTAGAACCTTCTTTTGGACACGTGTCCTAAGGGACATGCGTAGCTAGATTATCGCTGCAATGAAATCTGGTGGTCCGTGTATGCTTCTAGGGTACATGCAGGCATGGTATGGTCCCCGAAACTTTGGTTGGTTGGGGAGACCAATCAAAGTTCGTGAAGGGGACTTGACACAGTCTAGAACACTTACCTCCCAATCCTAGGCCCATAGAGACGGGAGTTAGTGATTATAGTGAACTTCCTTAGAAGTGCAAGGGGACTGACTTTCAACTAGCGAACTCCCTATCTCTTTATCTTTGATTGTGTTTTAATCTGCCGCTAAACTCTTAGTTTTGAAAAAGTTTTTAAATACCAAAAAACACAATTCAACCTTCCTCTTTCTTGTTTTTTTCACACCTTCGTCTACATCATAATTTGTGATTGTAGTGGCATATATTCGCCTCTCTTGGTTAAAACTTTATTTCAAAGTTTGAGATTTTAGATTATTCTAGTTTAACCATATTTAAACCATTGTTTGATATTAGTGGTGATCCTATATCTAATAATCCTTTGATTTTTTGGAGAGTTCGGAAAAGCTCGGGAGAAACATCGGGTTGAATCTCCATGACCATAAGAGAGGGAGACGCCTTATCATCATCCAAAATTTTAAAGCATTAGGTTAATGTGCCATCTTTCTTATAAATTCGGCATTATTCTAATTTATTTTCGATGTGAGACTTAATCACTCACACTTAAAACTTAACATGATGAACGAAAAAGTATACGAGCAACCTAAATATACAATCCAATTTCTTATGAAAATTTGTTTATTTCAATAAGTGATTAAAAGTTTTGTAAAAATAAAATTAAGAGATTAAAAGTTGAAACGTTTTTTAAAAGCAGGTCATAATTTTGTTGAAAAGAAAAATTGACTGTACTCTCATATATTGAATATTCTCTCTTGATATAATGTTCTATGATTTTTTCCTCTTGATATAGTGCCCTATGAGTTTTTTTAAAAAAAATGTATGAAAAAAAATTCAAGGTAAAGAGAGGTGATAAGAAAATACTTTCTCCGATCATAATTAGGGGTGTGCAAAATATCCGGTTAGAAGGCCCAAACTTATAATCGGATCCAAATCCGTTTTAAAAAATCCAAATTTTGGTATATGGTTATTAACCAAACTATTTTCATCTGATCGGTTATCCATCCAAATTAAATTTTTGGATTTGGTTTAAATTGGTTATTATATCATTTTCAAATTTGTTTTTGTCAAAAAAAAAAAAAAAACAAATATCCTTTTCAAATTTGTTTTTGTCAAAAAAAAAAAAACAAAACAAATATCTTTTTATTAAAAATTAATTCACGCACAAATCATCACCATGTGCGTGTGATTTCTGCAATTGTGATTTAGAACTAGAGTGAGTATTCAATGCCGAAAAAGAATTTCATGCATTCATTGATTTATACTTTCTATGTGTATATTTCTATAAGATAACGAAGCCATCTCTACATAATAATAGTCATCAATATGTAAGATAAATCTTACATATTTGAGGGCCGAATTCAAATCGAAAATCTTTAATCAATCTAAAAATTTTCTTTAACATCTTATTGTTTTATAAGATTCTTTATCATCTTAGAGCATCTTCAATAAGGATATTATAGACTAATGATCCGTACCTTATTTTTTTTTATCATTGGAGTTCCATGACATGGCATAGAGGGTGTCAAAATTGATGATACCGGTACCTTATTTAAGGTACCGTATCATCAATTTAATGTTACCTTTTTTTGTATAATCGAATTAAATAGAATTAATAACTTGTTTTTTTTTTAAACGGCTAAATTTTATTAAAAGACAACTCCTCCACAAGAAGTGAAAGGAATTGTCGTGGAAACATACAAACAAAAGGTAACGTGATATAACGCAATTACCAACACCAAATCAAACACCCCAAACCACCTATACACCAATATTGATTCGCTAAACCCCCAGAGAAAATCCCTACCCGACCCTAGGAGACACCACTTGGCTCTAACTTCCGAACTCGAATTAAAATTACTCGGCCCATCAGATCCAGAGAGTAGCCCCAGAAGCCAGAGTTTGAGGGACTCCGGTAGTCAGAGAATCGACAGTCAACACCTGATGCAGAAAAATTCGACCAGATACCAGAGACCTGCAAGTCTCAACAGACTTGTGAAGGTTGAAAAACACACAAGAAGGGGGGGGGGGGGGGGGGGGGGGTTGAATTGTGTGAGACTTTTTCTAAGTTAAAACAAATTGCAGCGGATAAGGTATAATACACACAATATATGAGGATAGGGTTAGAGAGAGATGCTCAGAATTTTTATACTGGTTCCTCCCACTAACAGGAGTAGTCCAGTCCTCTTGTCCTTCACAAGAGATTTCACTATAATCACTCAGATTACAAATGCTCAAGCACTAAGCAAGAGACTTCAAACTGCTCAAGCACAAAGCAAGAGACTTCTAATGCTCAAGCACAAAGCAAGAGACTTCCAATGCTCAAGCACAAAGCAAGAGACTTCCAATGCTCAAGCACAAAGCAAGAGACTTCCAATGCTCAAGCACAAAGCAAGAGACTTCCAATGCTCAAGCACAAAGCAAGAGACTTCCAATGCTCAAGCACAAAGCAAGAGACTTCTAACTGGTTTTAATGTTAATAAAGATAAGAGATTAACACTTGATATACAATCAGAGGTGTTTACAAAATACAACTCAGTTACAAGACTAACTTAGAAAATTATCACAAAGTTTCTAAGTGTTTGATAGCTTCAGAATTTGACAGAGTTTCAGCACGTTCAGAAGCTTTAGTCTTGATTCAATTTCTTCACAAATCTTCTTCCTTTTATAGATGATAAAATGAACGTTGAAGATTATAGCCGTTTGAAGAATTGAGACGCTCCTTTGTATAGATCAGTGAGCTTATTAGCTGTTCTGATTTGCAGTAGCTTAGGAGCTTAACGTTTACTACAAAATGAGAGATTCCTTTTGGCTTTTGATATTTGAACCTTGGTGAAAGCCAAATAAGGAAATAATCGTTTCTGAAGCCTGACTTGAAAAGGACCTTTCCATGGTCAAACCTTTTCATTCTTGGTTTCTGCGTTTGGACTTAGTCAGGCACAGTCTTCAATAAAATTGTACTCTCAAATGTAGCTTAACACTTATATCTGACGAGCCTTCAGATTTTGATAGGCTCAGAATTACTTGTTTCAGATCTGGTGAGCTCAGATGTTCTTCAGATTTTGATAGGCTCAGAATTACTTGTTTCAGATCTGGTGAGCTCAGATGTTCTTCAGATTTTGATAGGCTCAGAAATACTTGTTTCAGATCTGGTGAGCTCAGATGTTCTTCAGATTTTGATAGGCTCAGAATTACTTGTTTCAGATCTGGTGAGCTCAGAAGTAATTCCTTCAGAAATTCTAAGGTTCAGATAATAACTTCAGAGTTTCACAGGCTCAGAATTACTTGCTTCAGATCTGGTGAGCTCAGAAGTAATTCCTTCAGAAATTCTAAGGTTCAGATAATAACTTCAGAGTTTCACTTGCTTCAGATCTGGTGAGCTCAGAAGTAATTCCTTCAGAAATTCTAAGGTTCTTTAGTACGCAAATTTTAACTTTTAATCCTGCACACTGAATTAAATTATTAGTATTCCAATTTAACCTTAAATACATTGTTATCATCAAAATCAATTAAGGAGATACAAAATCATAATTTTGTTCCAACAATCTCCCCCTTTTTGATGATGACAACTATATGTATTTAAAATCAATTGTTGTTGTTTTTATTTAACATCTTGACTTCAGGTTCTGAGGTTTGCAAGCTCCCCCTGAGTCTGATAAGCTTCAAAAGTTTATCAATGATAAATATAAAACAGTCTAAGAGTAATATTTAATGTCAAATATAATTTCATATATTCTACCTTCAGAATTAGAGGTTTGCAAGCTCTATTTCTTCAGATTGACAAATATAAGATATGGTTTGCAAGCGTATCTTATATTATATGAATTTATGTTGGACAAAATTTATTACTCCCCCTCATTAAAAGTTTAAAAGACTTTAATATAACTTAACAAGAGTAGAGTTCAGAAAATGTGATCTTTAGAGCTTCAGAAATAATTTCACTGCCATAGGAAATTTCACTGCCATAGGAAATGAAATAATATTTTCTCCCCCTTTGTCATTATCAAAAACGGGTCAGTCAAAGCACAAGTTACAGGGTAGTAAATGCACACAGCAAACAACCACCAGCAGTAAATGCATTCAACGGTAAAAGGGAATTGTTAAGTACCATGGTGAAACAGGGAATTGTTTCAGAATGAAGACGAGTTTCTTCAAGATCTGAATCAGTTCCAGGAAAAGGTGGAGTGGTTTGAATGGATGAGGGGTTTGGTTCAGAAGTGGTTGGCTTAGGAGATGAAGTCTGAAGGGGTTCAGTTTGGGATTCAGCAGGGACTTCAGAATTTTGAACATTTGAGGGTTCAGATTGGTCTACGTCCATTGCTATTGGGGTAGACTCAGAATCTTTAATAGGAGATTTCTGAGGGGATTTAGGAGTGTCAGAAATGGTTATAGTGGAAGTTTCAAAATATTGAAAACGTGAGAAGTGATAGTGACTAGTGTGTAGTTAAGTGATTATAGTGGAAGTTTCAAAATATTGGGGAAACAAGATAGTGACGTAATGGGGGCTTGGCAGTTACTTTTAATAAAATCATCATTAGCTCTCCTTCATTACCCAGCGGTTACTAGACATGATGGGAAGTTACACAGATAAGTAGTGTTTTCAGAAGCCAGCTGTCAGTTAGAGAAACTGAGTGGTCAACTAACACTTAGAGTAGGTATCTGAGTCACAAGAAATCATATTTAATAATAAATAATTCTGATTGCTTCAGATGATAGAGTGCTTCAGAACCTATATAATAGTTTCTGAGCCGTCCAAACTTCTGAGGCCCTTCAGAACCAGTTTATTCATTCAGAGTTAACAGCATTCAGAGATATCATTCAGAAATAAAAACCATGTTCAGATTTTTCTTGATAAAATCGAAACGATCAATAGCAAGAGGTTTGGTAAAGATATCAGCCCATTGATGCTCAGTATCAATGAATTGAATCTTAATTACTCCCTTCTGAACATAGTCTCTAATGAAGTGATGTTTGATCTCAATGTGTTTAGCTCTTGAATGCAAAATAGGATTCTTAGACAAACAGATAGCAGCAGTATTATCACAGAGAAGTGGTATACTACTTATCCTTATCTGATAGTCCTCCAACTGATGTTTCATCCAGAGCAATTGCGTGCAACACTTAGCAGCTGAGATGTACTCTGCTTCTGCTGTAGATAGAGCAATAGTTGCTTGTCTCTTACTAGCCCATGATATAAGGTTTTCACCTAGAAATTGACAGTTTCCACTAGTGGACTTCCTTTCAATTTTATCACCAGCATAGTCAGCATCACAGAATCCAATAAGCTGATAATCTAAGGATTTCTTATAAAGTAATCCAAGATTAGTGGTTCCTTTCAGATATCTAAAGATTCTCTTAACAGCAGTTAGATGAGACTCTCTAGGATCTGATTGAAATCTAGCACACAAGCATACACTGAACAAGATATCTGGTCTAGATGCAGTGAGATAAAGGAGGGAACCAATCATACCTCTGTATAATTTCTGATCTAC
Source organism: Trifolium fragiferum (assembly GCA_954870985.1). Lineage (NCBI taxonomy): Eukaryota > Viridiplantae > Streptophyta > Magnoliopsida > Fabales > Fabaceae > Trifolium > Trifolium fragiferum. The sequence goes on from OX940794.1 coordinate 11,218,854, forward strand.
TTTGCCTTCAGATTCTTCCTTCAGAAGACAGCTAGAGGGATGCATAGGAGTTGACATTGGTTTACAATCTTCAAGACCAAATTTCTTCAGCAAATCCTTTGTGTATTTGGTTTGATGCACATATACTCCTTCTTTTCTTTGATTGATTTGAATTCCCAAGAAGAATGTTAGTTCTCCCATCATACTCATTTCAAATTCATCCTGCATAAGCTTAGAGAAATTCTTGCAAAGAGAAGCATTAGTTGAACCAAAGATAATATCATCAACATAAATCTGAACAATCAAAATATCAGTTTTTAAGGTTTTTCTAAAGAGAGTGTTATCAACATGTCCTTTTTCAAAACCATTTTCTAGAAGAAATATACTTAACCTTTCATACCAAGCTCTTGGAGCTTGTTTCAAACCATACAGAGATTTCTTCAATTTGTAAACATGATCAGGACACTTTATATCTTCAAAGCCAGGAGGTTGTTTAACATAGACTTCTTCATAAATTACTCCATTCAGAAATGCACTCTTAACATCCATTTGAAATAGAGTGATGTCATGATTAACTGCATAGGACAAGAGAAGTCTAATTGCCTCAAGTCTTGCTACTGGTGCAAAGGTTTCAGTGAAATCTATGCCTTCTTGCTGACTATAACCTTGTGCAACCAGTCTAGCTTTATTTCTGACAACTTCTCCCTTTTCATTTGACTTGTTTCTGAATACCCATTTTGTTCCAATAATGTTCTTGTGTTTGGGTTTTGGTACCAGATCCCAAACATCATTTCTTTCAAATTGATTGAGTTCTTCTTGCATTGCAACAATCCACCCATCATCTGAGAGTGCTTCTTCTATGTTTGTGGGTTCAATTAATGAAATTAACCCAACTAGGGATTCATCCTCTTTGAAAGCAGATCTGGTCTTTCTTGGGCTATCCTTGTTACCAACAATTAGCTCTTCAGGATGAGATGATCTATACTTGAATTTACTCTTAGGTGGAGCAGGTGTCTGAGAGGGTTCAGTTTCTGAAGGGTCTTCAGTTTCAAGGCCTTCAGAGATATCTTCATTTTGAGTCTCAGATGGATATACAGCAATGGAGAGATCTTCACACTCAGAATTTGAGGAAACTTGAAATTCTGCAAAAGTCTCAGCTTGCTCTGACATTTTATCGTCAGGCTCTTTATCATCAAATCTAACATGTATAGATTCTTCAACTGTGTGAGTTTCAGAATTATACAATCTGTATGCTTTTGAGCGTTCAGAGTAGCCTATAAAGATACCCTTATAAGCTCTAGCATCAAATTTCTTTCGATAGACCTTGTTGTCTAGAATATAACAAGTACATCCAAACTGATGAAAATAAGAAATATTTGGTTTTCTTCCTTTGAACAGTTCATAAGCAGTTTTGTTCAGAATAGGTCTGATGTAGATTCTATTCTGAACATAGCAAGCAGTACTCACGGCTTCTGCCCACAAGAACTTAGCTAGGTTAGACTCAAGCATCATGGTACGAGCCATTTCTTGCAAAGATCTATTCTTTCTTTCTACAACACCATTCTGCTGTGGTGTTCTAGGAGAAGAGAATTCATGGATTACTCCATGCTCTGAGCAGAAAGATTCGAAAGAGTCATTTTCGAACTCTCCCCCATGGTCGCTTCTAACCTTCAGAATCCGAAGATCCTTTTCACTTTGTATTTGTGTGCAGAAGTCACTGAACACCACAAGTGCTTCACTCTTAGAACGTAGGAATTTCACCCAAGTCCATCTACTGAAATCATCAACCATGACCAATCCATATTTTTTACCATTGATAGAGGCTGTCGAAACAGGACCAAACAGATCAATGTGAAGCAATTCTAAGGGTCTGGAAGTAGAGACAATGTTTTTAGACTTGAATGAAGTCTTAGCAAATTTTCCTTTTTGACATGAGCCACAAAGTGCATCTGAGTGATAATCAATGTCAGGCAAACCACTAACAAGCTTTTGTTTGCTAAGCTTAGAGATCAACCTCCAGTTAGCATGACCAAGACGCTTGTGCCATAGCCATTTCTCATCACTCAGAGACAAAAGACATATAATCTTTTGGTCAACCAAATCAGAAAAGTTTACTTTATAAACATTGCCAACTCTCATTCCCTTGAATACTACAGATTTGTCAGAGTCTTTTGATACAGTACATGATTCCTTATTAAATGTAACAACACACCCATTGTCACAAAATTGACTAATGCTCAATAGATTGTGTTTAAGTCCATCAACTAACCAAACATCTTTAATGGAAAGAGAAGAATTACCAACTGTACCTGTACCAATGATCTTCCCTTTTTGTTTTCCTCCAAATCCCACAGAGCCTCCCTCTTTCAGAGTTAGGGTTTGGAACATATGCTTTTCTCCCGTCATATGTCGTGAGCAACCACTGTCCAGGTACCAGGGCTGCTGTTTTACCTTTCCTTGCATGAGCATCTGAAGCAAACATTATTTCAGATTTTGGTACCCATATTCTGATGGGTCCTTTAGAGTTAGTCTTCTGAATAGTATTCCTTCTTTGTTTTCTATGATCAACACAAGATCTAGAATTAATTAAGCTTTGACAAGAATGTTTAGGCTTAATTTGATTCTTGGATTTTGATCTGGAGTATATCACAGTTCCAAAGGTCAAGCAAGGATCTGAAGTAACTTTACCTTGATTTCTCAGAGGTTCAGATGACTTCTGAGCCTTAACTTGAGAACTTTTGGACTCAGAAATTTTAGGTTCAGAAGAACTTGGAACTTCTGAGTCTTTGGGTTCAGGTTCAGAACCTCCTTCAGAGTTGGATGCCTTCAGATCAAGTGTACCACTTTTAACAAAGGTAGAGAATAATTCAGGTGGAGTATCATCCTCACTATATGATTTCAGAGGTTTATCCCAGTTCTTAAACCGAGAATAACCAATGCCTTCACCATAGTTACGAGTCATATGATAAATCATGGAAGCCATTTTACTCCTATTGAAGGTACAACGAATAAATTCGTGAAGAGCATCTTCATGATCATCATTGAGCTTGTCTGCCAAGACATAGTTAGATTCAACATGACAAATACGAATGTTTAACGATTCATTTTCATCATAAAGAATCTTGGCATCCTTTTTCAATGATTCATGAACATTCTTCAGAATTTTGTGTTGACTTACTATACGAGAGTAATGTTTCACGGCAATCTTAAGAGAATCAATTAATTCAGATTTAGTCATGTCAGAGTATACCTCATTTTCATCATCTGAGTCATCTTCAGAATCTCTATCAGAGTTGTTACCTTCAGAAGTTCTTGCCATTAAAGCCAGATTGCCTTCTTCATCATCTTCTCCTTCAGAGTCATTCTCAATGGTCTCCCAAGTGGCTAACAAACTCTTCCTTACCTTTTCTTTGTACTTTTCTTTCCCAAAGCTCTTATTCTTTCCTTTGTCCTTGGATGACATTTCTGGACAGTCCGCAATGAAGTGTCCAGATTTCTTGCAGTTATAGCAGTTGTTCAGTTCTTCCTTTTTGTCCTTTGAAAAGGAACTTCTTGAGTTGTTTCCTTTGTTTGGAAACCTTTTGTATTTCTTGTTCCATTTCTGAAACCTTCTAACCATTAGTGCCATTTCTTCATTCTCAGAATTTTCATCCATCATATCATCAGAAGTTTCTTCCTCTTGTTCAGACACTTTGATCTTTGCAGCTTTTGAGGAAGTCTGAACAGAGCTTAGAGCCAAGGACTTCATCTTCTTGACAGGTTCATCTGACATAAGTTCTAGCTCATGACTTCTGAGTGAGCTTATTAAATCTTCAAGAGTCACATTGTCCAAATCCTTGGATTCCTGAAAAGCTGTAACTTTTGGTCTCCATTTGGAAGGTAAGCTCCTCAGAATTTTCTTCACGTGATCAGATGCAGTGTAGCTTTTCTTCAGAACTTGAAGACCAGAGACAAGGGTTTGAAACCTTGAATACATGGTTTCAATATCTTCATCTTCCTTCATTCTGAACAGCTCATATTGATGAACTAATAAGTTTGCCTTAGCTTCTTTGACTTGCTTATTTCCTTCATAGGTGGAACATAGAGACCCAGATAGTTTTGGCACATGACTTGTTGGATATTTTTAAATACTCAGCATGAGATATTGCACCAATAAGCATATTCTTAACAGTATGATGCTTCTTATACTGTTTCTTCTTTTCAGCATCAAAGAACTTTCTGTAGGTATTTCTTACAACACCTTCATCATCCATGTGTTCAAAATGTATACCATCTTCAATGATATCCCATAACTCATCATCGGTCCCAATGATGTAACTATACATCTTGGTTTTCCAGAAAGGAAAAGTAGTAGGATCACTGTTGAAGTAAGGTGGTTTGTCTCTGTGATTATCACTGTTCCTTTCCCTATCATAGTTGTAAGGAGGTGGAACAGCAGAGTGATCAGGTCCAGAGGAAGCAGAAGGAGAGGTAACACCAGACATGTTTTTCAACTAAGTACCCCTAGATCTTTTACTGTTTCACTGTTAAGTGAAGAGCAACAGACCGGGGCTCTGATACCAATTGAAGGTTGAAAAACACACAAGAAGGGGGGGGTTGAATTGTGTGAGACTTTTTCTAAGTTAAAACAAATTGCAGCGGATAAGGTATAATACACACAATATATGAGGATAGGGTTAGAGAGAGATGCTCAGAATTTTTATACTGGTTCCTCCCACTAACAGGAGTAGTCCAGTCCTCTTGTCCTTCACAAGAGATTTCACTATAATCACTCAGATTACAAATGCTCAAGCACTAAGCAAGAGACTTCAAACTGCTCAAGCACAAAGCAAGAGACTTCTAATGCTCAAGCACAAAGCAAGAGACTTCCAATGCTCAAGCACAAAGCAAGAGACTTCCAATGCTCAAGCACAAAGCAAGAGACTTCCAATGCTCAAGCACAAAGCAAGAGACTTCCAATGCTCAAGCACAAAGCAAGAGACTTCTAACTGGTTTTAATGTTAATAAAGATAAGAGATTAACACTTGATATACAATCAGAGGTGTTTACAAAATACAACTCAGTTACAAGACTAACTTAGAAAATTATCACAAAGTTTCTAAGTGTTTGATAGCTTCAGAATTTGACAGAGTTTCAGCACGTTCAGAAGCTTTAGTCTTGATTCAATTTCTTCACAAATCTTCTTCCTTTTATAGATGATAAAATGAACGTTGAAGATTATAGCCGTTTGAAGAATTGAGACGCTCCTTTGTATAGATCAGTGAGCTTATTAGCTGTTCTGATTTGCAGTAGCTTAGGAGCTTAACGTTTACTACAAAATGAGAGATTCCTTTTGGCTTTTGATATTTGAACCTTGGTGAAAGCCAAATAAGGAAATAATCGTTTCTGAAGCCTGACTTGAAAAGGACCTTTCCATGGTCAAACCTTTTCATTCTTGGTTTCTGCGTTTGGACTTAGTCAGGCACAGTCTTCAATAAAATTGTACTCTCAAATGTAGCTTAACACTTATATCTGACGAGCCTTCAGATTTTGATAGGCTCAGAATTACTTGTTTCAGATCTGGTGAGCTCAGATGTTCTTCAGATTTTGATAGGCTCAGAATTACTTGTTTCAGATCTGGTGAGCTCAGATGTTCTTCAGATTTTGATAGGCTCAGAAATACTTGTTTCAGATCTGGTGAGCTCAGATGTTCTTCAGATTTTGATAGGCTCAGAATTACTTGTTTCAGATCTGGTGAGCTCAGAAGTAATTCCTTCAGAAATTCTAAGGTTCAGATAATAACTTCAGAGTTTCACAGGCTCAGAATTACTTGCTTCAGATCTGGTGAGCTCAGAAGTAATTCCTTCAGAAATTCTAAGGTTCAGATAATAACTTCAGAGTTTCACTTGCTTCAGATCTGGTGAGCTCAGAAGTAATTCCTTCAGAAATTCTAAGGTTCTTTAGTACGCAAATTTTAACTTTTAATCCTGCACACTGAATTAAATTATTAGTATTCCAATTTAACCTTAAATACATTGTTATCATCAAAATCAATTAAGGAGATACAAAATCATAATTTTGTTCCAACAACTTGAACACCCCTCAGCGACTCCAAGAGTCCTGCAAATCTCACCAGATTTGAAAATGATCAGAGACTCTTGTATCAGATAGAATCAACTCACACTCGGCCTTAACCATCCAACATCACTCCCACACCAATTCGTCCTGGAGGTACGATAAAGTAACATCATCCGTCAACACGGAGAGTCTACCTACCTCACCCTTTCAGGCGCGATAGGACAAGAAACCAAGGCCAAATCTCCCTATGTCCAACACCACCATTCTGGACAAAAACACCAAGGCCAAGAAACAGAGGACAGCCTCAGCCAAACCACCACCTCATCCAAACACCACCACTACCAAACACCACCTCTGCCAAGACGCAAACACAAACTCCCAACCTCCGCCACCACTTTTCACTGTCCCCATCAAAACCACTAAAGAGACGGCAGCACCACCTCCCTCGCCAACACTGCCACTGCAACTCACCAACACCACCTTTCAACATCACCTCCAGAACAAAAAACCCCGTCGTATCACCACCTCCAAACACCAAAACCGTCAAGCACCAAACACAGAGAAACGACGGCACCCCTCCAACCTCAAAACACCACAACCTTACCCCTCCTACACCATCAACACAGAGAAACGACCACAACCACAGAGGAAACAGAGCGCCTCCTCCAAAAAGGGCACCAAACACGCGGAACAGAGCACCCAACACAAACACAACGGCGGCAGGAACGCAATCGGCAGTACTGGCGAGGAAAACGCAGCAAAACACGACCTCACCAAAATGTCGACGACGGGGACAAACAGAAACGAACTGACGGGGGAAAGAAGCACCCCAAAGGAACACAGGACGAGAACCAGGGCTAGATCGGAATCTAGCTTAGTGGTACGGAGTAGAGGAACTCGTCGCACCACCCACTCTTGAGTTTACATCTCGCCGGCCGATTTGGATTTGAGGGTGGAAGGTGACGGCGACTTTTAGGGTTAGTTTGTAGAGAGAGGCCAGAGAAAGTTATTTCCTCTTTTTTCTTTTTTCTTTTATACGTATTTATAAACCATCAGATTTATAGAATTAATAACTTGTTAATAATGTATGATACCTAAAATGGTATCACCATTAGAGCAAAACACGTATGAGTTGCATAAATACTATATGACATTGTAGGAACCACTTTTTAGTGATGTATGATACCTAAAGCGGTATCACCATTGGAGATGCTTTGAATGTTCTTTAAATTAGTATATTTAAGATCATGCTAATGAATGTCCGGACATAGATTTAGAATACATAAGAAAACTTTTGCATTGAAATAATTTTATTTTTTTTACTTTTCAAATATTGACTACAAAAATTTAAATGTAATTCTACCATTCGTTAACATCTTACTTTATTATTTACTTAACTAAACGTTTAGGGTCCGTTTAGTATGATATATAAAAAAAGTGGGAATAAAGAAAATCACAGAAATCAATGAATGAATTTAAGACTAACTCATTGTTTTTTTTTTAAGTTTTTTACTTTCAATTTCTTTTCATCACATCAAACAAACCCTTGAAATTTAGTAAAAGAAATAACTAAATGTTTAGAGTTTAATTTATTTATTTTTTATAAAATTTGATTGCATGTAATTAAGGGTCCTTTTGAATTTGACTTATTTTTAAGCTTATAAAAATAGTTTTTGCAAATAAATAAAATTTTAAGTTAATTTATAAAATTTTACAAACAACAATTGTATTTTTATAAATAAATTGTTGTATACTAAACTTACCTTAAAAAACTAGCTACATACCCGTGCGTACGCACGGGACGCGCCTTCGGCGCGTTTTATTTTGTGCCATCCACGATTTTGCGCCTTCGGCGCCTTATTTATAGACGGTCAATATATTTTGTTTAGATTGATTTGAGCATAAGAAAAATATTATTAGGATAAAAATATAGGAGGCGCACAATTATTAAAAATAAAACATCAAATGAATCTATGAGTAACAATAACATAGTTGCTCTCCATAGAAGATTGACACAAAAATTCTAAATGAGCAGCATTGTGAATGTAATTGGCTTCACAAAAGGATTTCCAGCCTTCACCAAATTTGACATGTTCTTCTGATTTGATCAAATTGCAATTGATTATTTGATTCCAAGGTCCGCAAAGGTTGATGTTGGAGAGGTTAGAATTAGTGATGAACATAGCAAAATCATGTGGAAGAGTCTGAAAAAGAAAAATGATTATAAATAAAGAATTGAATAATTATAAAAAAAAAAATTGAAAAAAAATATAAGCTAACCAATTCGTTGGTTGATGGATTATTAGGACAAAGTTTGACTTGAAAAGTAGGATTTTTTATAGTTGCGGTGCTTAAGGTATGAAACGTTGGGAATTCCGATCTAATAATCTGATTGCTGCAAAAAATCAATTCAAAAGTGTTGTTCCCTAAATATAGGAAAGTAATTTTCTTAAATCTTTCCCAGTCAAATAATTGACGGAGTTCTGACCATCCTTCTGTAATACATGGAAAGGTTAAATTTTTGTTAATAAAAACATGGTGATGATTATTTTCACCATATATCAAGTTCCATTCTTCACCAAGTTCGTCAAAAAATCTTGCCATGAAAAAAGGATCAATTTGTCCAGCGCGCTGCAATTTAAAATTTGTGCATACACATAAAAAAAAAATCGTTAAACTTATTAAGGCAAATCGAAAATGAAAACAAAATGTAAAAAATGTAGATGTAGAAACCTGCAATTTTGAATGAATAGTTTCAAATGATCCATGAATGATTCTTTGCAAAATTGGAGATATGGCAGACATTTGGTTGGTTTACATAATATTACCATCAACCGTTCTTATAGAAAAAGAAATTGTGTTCATGAGAATCTTGTTGTCATAAGGGGAATATTTACTGAAAAGTTAAAAATAAAAGTATTGTTATAATTTTATTTGATTTGACAAATTAGAATAAGAATATATTTTTTTGTCTGTAAAATAAAAATGCTTGTAAAAGTTGTTTTTAGTGTTAGTGGCAATGGAATGTACTAACTCTATGTTACAGGAATTATTAGCGAAATATATTTAGGAGATATCAATTAACTGAATGAATTTGGAAGTAAATTAATCAATATAATAATAGGTTTCAAATAGTTATAAATTACAATAAATTTAGAAAACAAATAAAGATAAACAAAATTAAAAGACAAAAATGATAAATTAATTAATGAAGTGTACAATAAAAACATAACCGATATGGATGACAATAATAAAAAAACATTAAAAGAAACATTAAAAACATAAACTGAAATAGTAATTGAACAAAAAAACTAATAAAGTTAGATAAGTTCGACAATAAGTATGTTTGAATAGTCCATTGCATCATGAGTTTTGAATTGTAGGGTATTTCCATCTTGAATTTGATTAAGTTGACAAAATCTTGTCCAACCTTCTCCAAACTGAGCTTGTCTTCCATTTTCTTTACTAATGAAAAAATTGATTGTTAAGACATAGTCCAAAGGTCCACATAATTTGAATCGATGGTGGCCGGTTGTAGAAAGATAAAGACCAAATGCTTGCCGAAGATACTATGATGTAAAAAAAAAAGATTCAGTATTGATAAACTAATTAATTGTTCAAAAATAATATAGAAAGATAAGTTGACATATAAATAAATTGGATGATAAAAAATTGTAGAAAAAATAATTTGGATCAGAAAAAATTGTATAAAAACTAACCACATTAGGAGAAATCAAATTCGCAGCTCGAATTGTCATTACAAATTTTCGGTTATTGTCAATTTGGGTACTCATAGTATCAAATGATGGAAGAATTGAAGTGGTGATGTTTGTTCGGTACTTGGCTGTTATCATGAAGAATTTATTTTGCCCAAAATAAAAGAAAGATAATTGATAAAGTCCATCCCAATTAAAAAATGATCTTAGGGTGTCCCAACCTGTAGTGAGAAGAGGTTTTGTTGGTGAACCGTTAAACGCAATAATGTGAGGAACAACATTAGTGTCATATATTTCCCATTCATTTGTTAGTTCTTCAAAAAAATGAGCCACAAAAAAAGGATCAACTTCCCCGAAAAGCTGCATGATATTGTTACAAAAGGTTAGAATTAATAGTAACAGCATGGTTGTAATAAGTATGATAGCTAAACAAAAGCAAAGTTTATATTAAATAAGTTCGAAAAATTATACCTGACTTGGAGTATTAATAGTAGTGAAACATCCTTTTTGAGATGTTGTAAAAATAGAAGAGAAATTGGAGGTCATTGATATGGTTGAAGTTTAAGATGTATTTTTTTATAAATTCAGTGAGCAATGCTTAAGGATAAGTAAATGGTTAAGCAATATGGAATGACATATATAAAGAAAAGATGTAGGTACAAAATAATTAAATATAGTACAAATGGTTAGGCAATATCTTAAAATATAGTACAAATAATAAAATAATAAAATACTGTACAATCCGAAAATGTTTGAAAAAATGAAGCTCATTATTTTAGTTGATCTGAGAAATATATGGTTTGCTCTATGTAGTAAGGAGTCAAGAGCAGTTGCTGAAAAATTGTTAACATATAACTTTGACTAAAATGGTTCATTAAATAGGAATTATATAGAAGTGGGTCCAGGTGAGATATTGAATTTTATATTTGTAAGATATACTCAAATATTATAGTGATTTAAATATAGTTGTATCTATTTCCAAAAAGTGTCTTTCAAAAGATACTATGGATTATATAAATATTGGGATATATAAATGATATTGATGGTAAAAGGAGACCAATAATTACGATGCAACATATTCATTATAATTGACAATACAAACAAACATACATTTGGAAATAAAAACGAAAGAAATAAAGCGAAAAACAAATATAACCATAGGAATATAAAGGCAGAATAAAGAAAACAATACATCATAAAAGTAGTTGATTGATTATGATTAAGCTTAATCTAAAGTTACATATTTCGGACCAGAATGACGTTGTATCTCTCCATATTGCGGTCAACTTGCAATTCCAATAGTTTTCCCTCGTGGATTTGATTAACTTGACAAAACTTAGTCCATCCATCTCCAAACTTTATGATTGCAGGATTATCAAGATCTTTGATTAATTTGATGGTTACAATGTTGTCCAAAGGTCCAGATAAAAGCACTTCAGAATGAGTTGTTGTTTGGAGAAAATTGCTAAAGTCACGACTAAGATCCTATAATAAAAATATATATGAAAGGGATAGTTAAAAAATAATGGTATATTTATTTGAAACAGTTTGAAATTTTTGTAAAAGGAATTGAATAATCAACTAACCATAGTAGTAGCTGTCATTCCTTCATCGCCTATTGATAAGAAAAATGAAGGACCGTCATGAAGTGTAGTACTCATACTATGAAATGATGGAAAAAATGTTGGCAAAACAAATCTTGAATTGTCGGAAATCATCATTAGAAATTTATTTCTACCATAGAAAAAAAAAAGTCAATTTTTTATTTCCTGTCCATGAATAATAGTTTCTTAGTGATTCCCAACCGATAGTTAGAAGTGGTTTTGTTATTGATCGATTGAACTGAACATTGTGTGGAATACCATTGTTGTCATAAAGTTCCCAATCTTGACCTAAGCGTTAAAAAAATGCAGATATAAAAAATGGATCAAGTTCGCCAACAGTCTGCATGAAATTATAACAGAAGTTAACAAAATAATTTGACATAGGGTATAATAAATTAAATACAGTTGTGAAAAAAAATAAATTTTTTAACCTGATTAGTGACATGAATAGTTTCAAAGCATGCTTTACATTCTCCTTCAAAAATTCGTGGCAAATTGGAACTCATTTTTAGATTGTAAAATAAATGGGTTTGTATGAAAATTCTAAGGACTTTAGTCCTCATATATATAGTAGTTTGGATAACATATAACTATAATAAAATTATAAAAATCTTAAATATAATTAGTATGACAAAAAATGAAATATTGCTCAAACTACAGTATAGTAAAAAAAAAAGTAAAATGAAATTGAAAATAATTTTATAACTTGTGGTGTTATAGCACTGCGTATATGTACCCCTAAATAGTACAATTTTGTTCGATTGGTGATAGAAAGTGGAGAAAGTTTTTAAAGTAGAATTAAAGTATAAATAATGGTCAAAGAATGAAAATTGAATTTATGAAAATAGTACCACTTGATTTGTTCTAACTTATTGTAGTTCCTATTTCAAAGGGTCACGGGTATGTTAATATCAATAAGTTCTTACACCTAATAGTTGTAATATTATATCAATGAATGTGATATAAGATTCTTGCTTGTTGTAGAATATTTGATGTAGAATATTGTACCTAAAGCCTTTCACGAATTGCAGCATCCTTCAATAAGGTCTTACACCTAGTAGTTGTAATAGTCTATCAATGAATGTGATATAAGATTCTTGCTTGTTGTACAAAATTTGCTGTAGAATATTGTACCTATCTGATACTCTTATGACAAATGTTTTAATTTATATTTTAAAGTAAAATAAAATTTATAATTGCTGTAAATGTCAATTAATGTAAATATCTATTTTTCTAGTTTTAGTTTGAACATTTGCGGGGTTTATATAAAGCAACCGTACCGTTAACTTTGGATTGAGGATGAAAAAGATAGAGACTATAGTTATACAAATAATATTTAGTTCATTAAAATCGAAAAAAACAAAATTGAATTGTAAAATAAATTGTCAAAAAAATATTTAATGGTAAAAAAAAAATAATTTAGATGTCTACTCCAACAAACAAATATTTAATAAAAAAAGGGCAATTCAAAAAATAATTGATTATAAAGAAAAAATTTGTGTATTTGAATCCTAAATAAAGATGTTAGAAAAGATTTGATGTTTAATTGTTGCAGTAGATAACAATAAAAAGGGCAATTAAATAATAAAATTAAAGAAACCAAAATTGTTGGAGTAGACAATACAATATCAAAATTAAAGATATTAAAAACTTGATGTGATATTAGCCTGTTTGATTTGATATTTAAAAGTGTCAGTGTTGATAAGAGTGTCCATTAAAAGATAAATATTGATGTGATGTTAACTTGTTGCAGTTGATATTTAAATGTGTCTTGAGTAGTATTGTCAATGTTGATAAGTATGATAAAATGTAAGAGTAATATGTTAGTTGCTTTTAATTTATAAGAGCTAGTTTGAATAAAAAAAAAGATATTTTAAAATTAATGAAGAAAGTTTTATAATTGTTATTAATAGAAAATTAAAGATATTAATAATTAAAATGGTTCAATGGCAATGTACCAAAAAAAAAAATGGTTCAATGGCATTCATTTTTTAGAAGAGTATTGAATTTTTAGTAAAAAACAAACCTAATGTATAAAAATAATGTATGAAATAATTTTTTTATAGTATATAGATGTAATATTTTTAATATAAGACGCAAATTTATCATTGTTTTTTTTAAGTAATTTAAAATATTATACATTTAATAATAAGATATAAGAGTTAATTTTTGGTTATAAGAAATAGCAGTACATATAAAAACTTTAGAAAATATATTGAAGATCTTCTTATTTTGTGAATAGAGTTTTAATTAATATGAGAAATAATTTATCAATGTTTTATTCATTAGATAAATGTAGATGATGTATAATTTGCGATTGAATGAGGAATTCTTAAAAATGAAAACTAATAGAAGATTAAAAATAAGAATTAATATTTATGAAATAAAGATAGTTTTGATTCATTATAATAAAAATTACATAGATTAATCATTGATTGTTGCTAATGACAATGGAAAAACATAAAGATTTCGTATTAAACTAATTAGACTTTTTCCACAATAATGACATTTGTATACATCGAGCCATTGATTGTGAATTCCAAACAATTTCCGTCACGAATGTTATTTTTGTTGCAAAATTTTTTCCATCCTCTTCCAAATGTAACCATAACACCATTTTGTGTGTTGATTTTTAATTTGCATATGACAATATTGTGTAAAGGTCCTGATAACTTGATTGTTGAATATTCACATAGGGAGAGGAAATTTGCAAATTCTTCAGGTAGAACCTATATGTAGAAAATATAATTGTTATTTGGCTGAGAAATAGACATATAAAATAATGATAACTTAATGGTAAAATGAAGAGATACTTGACATACGATGTAAGAAGCATTGACATTATAAGCATTCATTGTTATTTGGAATGAGCGATAATCTCCAACACCGGTGCTGAAACTATGAAATGGAGGAAAAGTAAATGGACGAATACTTGATGGACGTTCACAAACAACCATTAAAAAACTGTTTTCTCCATAGTAAAAAAAGGCAAGCTTAATATTTCCAGTCCATCGATAATAGTTTCTAATTCGGGGCCAACCAAAAGTGATAAGTGGGTTTAAAATAGACCTATTAAAATGAATTTGGTGAGAAATACCATCTGGGTCATATAAATTCCATAGAATTCCCAATTCATGATAATATTTGCCTATAAAGAAAGGATCTAATTCTCCGAATTCCTATTAAAAAAAAAATGAATATTATTATGTTTGAAATAAAATTATTGAAAATATAAGTGAAATTTATAAATTAAAAAATATAACCTCATCAGGAAGATGAATTGTGTCAAACATTCCTTTAGGACTTCCACGAAGAATAGGAGGCCACCGTGTTGACATTTCGTAACTTTGTAGAGAAACAAATCTATATGGAGTTTTCAGTTCTTGTAAAATAGATACTATGATAATAAAATGAGATATGACAACTTATTTATACTAAAACTTTAAGAGATTTTCTGATTTAGGGCAACATGTTTTTACATATATTTGTCACATATAAAATATTAGGTGGCAATACATTATGTACGAAATATGTAATGTTGCAAGGGAATATTTTAAGTGAATATTGATTTGAAGGATGCTTGTTGCAGACACTATCAGTGAAGTGAATATTGCAATTTACATTTTAGACCAGCATGTGAAGCATTGCTGTTGCAGTAACCTAAAGGTAAGTCAATATTTTTCTCTCAAGATTTTTGTTAATCTCTAAGTGAAGTGACATTTATTAACTTATTCATATTAGTTAATAGTAGTCTCGAAAGTGTTGGAACAAAATTATGATTTTGTATCTCCTTAATTGATTTTGATGATAACAATGTATTTAAGGTTAAATTGGAATACTAATAATTTAATTCAGTGTGCAGGATTAAAAGTTAAAATTTGCGTACTAAAGAACCTTAGAATTTCTGAAGGAATTACTTCTGAGCTCACCAGATCTGAAGCAAGTGAAACTCTGAAGTTTTTATCTGAACCTTAGAATTTCTGAAGGAATTACTTCTGAGCTCACCAGATCTGAAGCAAGTAATTCTGAGCCTGTGAAACTCTGAAGTTATTATCTGAACCTTAGAATTTCTGAAGGAATTACTTCTGAGCTCACCAGATCTGAAACAAGTAAATCTGAGCCTATCAAAATCTGAAGAACATCTGAGCTCACCAGATCTGAAACAAGTAAATCTGAGCCTATCAAAATCTGAAGAACATCTGAGCTCACCAGATCTGAAACAAGTAATTCTGAGCCTATCAAAATCTGAAGAACATCTGAGCTCACCAGATCTGAAACAAGTAATTCTGAGCCTATCAAAATCTGAAGGCTCGTCAGATATAAGTGTTAAGCTACATTTGAGAGTACAATTTTATTGAAGACTGTGCCTGACTAAGTCCAAACGCAGAAACCAAGAATGAAAAGGTTTGACCATGGAAAGGTCCTTTTCAAGTCAGGCTTCAGAAACGATTATTTCCTTATTTGGCTTTCACCAAGGTTCAAATATCAAAAGCCAAAAGGAATCTCTCATTTTGTAGTAAACGTTAAGCTCCTAAGCTACTGCAAATCAGAACAGCTAATAAGCTCACTGATCTATACAAAGGAGCGTCTCAAATTCTTCAAACGGCTATAATCTTCAACGTTCATTTTATCATCTATAAAAGGAAGAAGATTTGTGAAGAAATGTAATCAAGACTTAAGCTTCTGAACGTGCTGAAACTCTGTCAAATTCTGAAGCTATCAAACACTTAGAAACTTTGTGATAATTTTCTAAGTTAGTCTTGTAACTGAGTTGTATTTTGTAAACACCTCTGATTGTATATCAAGTGTTAATCTCTTATCTTTATTAACATTAAAACCAGTTAGAAGTCTCTTGCTTTGTGCTTGAGCATTGGAAGTCTCTTGCTTTGTGCTTGAGCATTGGAAGTCTCTTGCTTTGTGCTTGAGCATTGGAAGTCTCTTGCTTTGTGCTTGAGCATTGGAAGTCTCTTGCTTTGTGCTTGAGCATTGGAAGTCTCTTGCTTTGTGCTTGAGCATTAGAAGTCTCTTGCTTTGTGCTTGAGCAGTTTGAAGTCTCTTGCTTAGTGCTTGAGCATTTGTAATCTGAGTGATTATAGTGAAATCTCTTGTGAAGGACAAGAGGACTGGACTACTCCTGTTAGTGGGAGGAACCAGTATAAAAATTCTGAGCATCTCTCTCTAACCCTATCCTCATATATTGTGTGTGTTATACCTTATCCGCTGCAATTTGTTTTAACTTAGAAAAAGTCTCACACAATTCAACCCCCCCCCTTCTTGTGTGTTTTTCAACCTTCAATTGGCATCAGAGCTCCGGTCTGTTGCTCTTCACTTAACAGTGAAACAGTAAAAGATCTAGGGGTACTTAGTTGAAAAACATGTCTGGTGTTACCTCTCCTTCTGCTTCCTCTGGACCTGATCACTCTGCTGTTCCACCTCCTCACAACTATGATAGGGAAAGGAACAGTGATAATCACAGAGACAAACCACCTTACTTCAACAGTGATCCTACTACTTTTCCTTTCTGGAAAACCAAGATGTATAGTTACATCATTGGGACCGATGATGAGTTATGGGATATCATTGAAGATGGTATACATTTTGAACACATGGATGATGAAGGTGTTGTAAGAAATACCTACAGAAAGTTCTTTGATGCTGAAAAGAAGAAACAGTATAAGAAGCATCATACTGTTAAGAATATGCTTATTGGTGCAATATCTCATGCTGAGTATTTAAAAATATCCAACAAGTCATGTGCCAAAACTATCTGGGACTCTCTATGTTCCACCTATGAAGGAAATAAGCAAGTCAAAGAAGCTAAGGCAAACTTATTAGTTCATCAATATGAGCTGTTCAGAATGAAGGAAGATGAAGATATTGAAACCATGTATTCAAGGTTTCAAACCCTTGTCTCTGGTCTTCAAGTTCTGAAGAAAAGCTACACTGCATCTGATCACGTGAAGAAAATTCTGAGGAGCTTACCTTCCAAATGGAGACCAAAAGTTACAGCTTTTCAGGAATCCAAGGATTTGGACAATGTGACTCTTGAAGATTTAATAAGCTCACTCAGAAGTCATGAGCTAGAACTTATGTCAGATGAACCTGTCAAGAAGATGAAGTCCTTGGCTCTAAGCTCTGTTCAGACTTCCTCAAAAGCTGCAAAGATCAAAGTGTCTGAACAAGAGGAAGAAACCTCTGATGATATGATGGATGAAAATTCTGAGAATGAAGAAATGGCACTAATGGTTAGAAGGTTTCAGAAATGGAACAAGAAATACAAAAGGTTTCCAAACAAAGGAAACAACTCAAGAAGTTCCTTTTCAAAGGACAAAAAGGAAGAACTGAACAACTGCTATAACTGCAAGAAATCTGGACACTTCATTGCGGACTGTCCAGAAATGTCATCCAAGGACAAAGGAAAGAATAAGAGCTTTGGGAAAGAAAAGTACAAAGAAAAGGTAAGGAAGAGTTTGTTAGCCACTTGGGAGACCATTGAGAATGACTCTGAAGGAGAAGATGATGAAGAAGGCAATCTGGCTTTAATGGCAAGAACTTCTGAAGGTAACAACTCTGATAGAGATTCTGAAGATGACTCAGATGATGAAAATGAGGTATACTCTAACATGACTAAATCTGAATTAATTGATTCTCTTAAGATTGCCGTGAAACATTACTCTCGTATAGTAAGTCAACACAAAATTCTGAAGAATGTTCATGAATCATTGAAAAAGGATGCCAAGATTCTTTATGATGAAAATGAATCGTTAAACATTCGTATTTGTCATGTTGAATCTAACTATGTCTTGGCAGACAAGCTCAATGATGATCATGAAGATGCTCTTCACGAATTTATTCGTTGTACCTTCAATAGGAGTAAAATGGCTTCCATGATTTATCATATGACTCGTAACTATGGTGAAGGCATTGGTTATTCTCGGTTTAAGAACTGGGATAAACCTCTGAAATCATATAGTGAGGATGATACTCCACCTGAATTATTCTCTACCTTTGTTAAAAGTGGTACACTTGATCTGAAGGCATCCAACTCTGAAGGAGGTTCTGAACCTGAACCCAAAGACTCAGAAGTTCCAAGTTCTTCTGAACCTAAAATTTCTGAGTCCAAAAGTTCTCAAGTTAAGGCTCAGAAGTCATCTGAACCTCTGAGAAATCAAGGTAAAGTTACTTCAGATCCTTGCTTGACCTTTGGAACTGTGATATACTCCAGATCAAAATCCAAGAATCAAATTAAGCCTAAACATTCTTGTCAAAGCTTAATTAATTCTAGATCTTGTGTTGATCATAGAAAACAAAGAAGGAATACTATTCAGAAGACTAACTCTAAAGGACCCATCAGAATATGGGTACCAAAATCTGAAATAATGTTTGCTTCAGATGCTCATGCAAGGAAAGGTAAAACAGCAGCCCTGGTACCTGGACAGTGGTTGCTCACGACATATGACGGGAGAAAAGCATATGTTCCAAACCCTAACTCTGAAAGAGGGAGGCTCTGTGGGATTTGGAGGAAAACAAAAAGGGAAGATCATTGGTACAGGTACAGTTGGTAATTCTTCTCTTTCCATTAAAGATGTTTGGTTAGTTGATGGACTTAAACACAATCTATTGAGCATTAGTCAATTTTGTGACAATGGGTGTGTTGTTACATTTAATAAGGAATCATGTACTGTATCAAAAGACTCTGACAAATCTGTAGTATTCAAGGGAATGAGAGTTGGCAATGTTTATAAAGTAAACTTTTCTGATTTGGTTGACCAAAAGATTATATGTCTTTTGTCTCTGGGTGATGAGAAATGGCTATGGCACAAGCGTCTTGGTCATGCTAACTGGAGGTTGATCTCTAAGCTTAGCAAACAAAAGCTTGTTAGTGGTTTGCCTGACATTGATTATCACTCAGATGCACTTTGTGGCTCATGTCAAAAAGGAAAATTTGCTAAGACTTCATTCAGGTCTAAAAACATTGTCTCTACTTCCAGACCCTTAGAATTGCTTCACATTGATCTGTTTGGTCCTGTTTCGACAGCCTCTATCAATGGTAAAAAATATGGATTGGTCATGGTTGATGATTTCAGTAGATGGACTTGGGTGAAATTCCTACGTTCTAAGAGTGAAGCACTTGTGGTGTTCAGTGACTTCTGCACACAAATACAAAGTGAAAAGGATCTTCGGATTCTGAAGGTTAGAAGCGACCATGGGGGAGAGTTCGAAAATGACTCTTTCGAATCTTTCTGCTCAGAGCATGGAGTAATCCATGAATTCTCTTCTCCTAGAACACCACAGCAGAATGGTGTTGTAGAAAGAAAGAATAGATCTTTGCAAGAAATGGCTCGTACCATGATGCTTGAGTCTAACCTAGCTAAGTTCTTGTGGGCAGAAGCCGTGAGTACTGCTTGCTATGTTCAGAATAGAATCTACATCAGACCTATTCTGAACAAAACTGCTTATGAACTGTTCAAAGGAAGAAAACCAAATATTTCTTATTTTCATCAGTTTGGATGTACTTGTTATATTCTAGACAACAAGGTCTATCGAAAGAAATTTGATGCTAGAGCTTATAAGGGTATCTTTATAGGCTACTCTGAACGCTCAAAAGCATACAGATTGTATAATTCTGAAACTCACACAGTTGAAGAATCTATACATGTTAGATTTGATGATAAAGAGCCTGACGATAAAATGTCAGAGCAAGCTGAGACTTTTGCAGAATTTCAAGTTTCCTCAAATTCTGAGTGTGAAGATCTCTCCATTGCTGTATATCCATCTGAGACTCAAAATGAAGATATCTCTGAAGACCCTTCAGAAACTGAACCCTCTCAGACACCTGCTCCACCTAAGAGTAAATTCAAGTATAGATCATCTCATCCTGAAGAGCTAATTGTTGGTAACAAGGATAGCCCAAGAAAGACCAGATCTGCTTTCAAAGAGGATGAATCCCTAGTTGGGTTAATTTCATTAATTGAACCCACAAACATAGAAGAAGCACTCTCAGATGATGGGTGGATTGTTGCAATGCAAGAAGAACTCAATCAATTTGAAAGAAATGATGTTTGGGATCTGGTACCAAAACCCAAACACAAGAACATTATTGGAACAAAATGGGTATTCAGAAACAAGTCAAATGAAAAGGGAGAAGTTGTCAGAAATAAAGCTAGACTGGTTGCACAAGGTTATAGTCAGCAAGAAGGCATAGATTTCACTGAAACCTTTGCACCAGTAGCAAGACTTGAGGCAATTAGACTTCTCTTGTCCTATGCAGTTAATCATGACATCACTCTATTTCAAATGGATGTTAAGAGTGCATTTCTGAATGGAGTAATTTATGAAGAAGTCTATGTTAAACAACCTCCTGGCTTTGAAGATATAAAGTGTCCTGATCATGTTTACAAATTGAAGAAATCTCTGTATGGTTTGAAACAAGCTCCAAGAGCTTGGTATGAAAGGTTAAGTATATTTCTTCTAGAAAATGGTTTTGAAAAAGGACATGTTGATAACACTCTCTTTAGAAAAACCTTAAAAACTGATATTTTGATTGTTCAGATTTATGTTGATGATATTATCTTTGGTTCAACTAATGCTTCTCTTTGCAAGAATTTCTCTAAGCTTATGCAGGATGAATTTGAAATGAGTATGATGGGAGAACTAACATTCTTCTTGGGAATTCAAATCAATCAAAGAAAAGAAGGAGTATATGTGCATCAAACCAAATACACAAAGGATTTACTGAAGAAATTTGGTCTTGAAGATTGTAAACCAATGTCAACTCCTATGCATCCCTCTAGCTGTCTTCTGAAGGAAGAATCTGAAGGCAAAGTAGATCAGAAATTATACAGAGGTATGATTGGTTCCCTCCTTTATCTCACTGCATCTAGACCAGATATCTTGTTCAGTGTATGCTTGTGTGCTAGATTTCAATCAGATCCTAGAGAGTCTCATCTAACTGCTGTTAAGAGAATCTTTAGATATCTGAAAGGAACCACTAATCTTGGATTACTTTATAAGAAATCCTTAGATTATCAGCTTATTGGATTCTGTGATGCTGACTATGCTGGTGATAAAATTGAAAGGAAGTCCACTAGTGGAAACTGTCAATTTCTAGGTGAAAACCTTATATCATGGGCTAGTAAGAGACAAGCAACTATTGCTCTATCTACAGCAGAAGCAGAGTACATCTCAGCTGCTAAGTGTTGCACGCAATTGCTCTGGATGAAACATCAGTTGGAGGACTATCAGATAAGGATAAGTAGTATACCACTTCTCTGTGATAATACTGCTGCTATTTGTTTGTCTAAGAATCCTATTTTGCATTCAAGAGCTAAACACATTGAGATCAAACATCACTTCATTAGAGACTATGTTCAGAAGGGAGTAATTAAGATTCAATTCATTGATACTGAGCATCAATGGGCTGATATCTTTACCAAACCTCTTGCTATTGATCGTTTCGATTTTATCAAGAAAAATCTGAACATGGTTTTTATTTCTGAATGATATCTCTGAATGCTGTTAACTCTGAATGAATAAACTGGTTCTGAAGGGCCTCAGAAGTTTGGACGGCTCAGAAACTATTATATAGGTTCTGAAGCACTCTCTCATCTGAAGCAATCAGAATTATTTATTATTAAATATGATTTCTTGTGACTCAGATACCTACTCTAAGTGTTAGTTGACCACTCAGTTTCTCTAACTGACAGCTGGCTTCTGAAAACACTACTTATCTGTGTAACTTCCCATCATGTCTAGTAAACGCGGGGTAATGAAGGAGAGCTAATGATGATTTTATTAAAAGTAACTGCCAAGCCCCCATTACGTCACTATCTTGTTTCCCCAATATTTTGAAACTTCCACTATAATCACTTAACTACACACTAGTCACTATCACTTCTCACGTTTTCAATATTTTGAAACTTCCACTATAACCATTTCTGACACTCCTAAATCCCCTCAGAAATCTCCTATTAAAGATTCTGAGTCTACCCCAATAGCAATGGACGTAGACCAATCTGAACCCTCAAATGTTCAAAATTCTGAAGTCCCTGCTGAATCCCAAACTGAATCCCTTCAGACTTCATCTCCTAAGCCAACCACTTCTGAACCAAACCCCTCATCCATTCAAACCACTCCACCTTTTCCTGGAACTGATTCAGATCTTGAAGAAACTCGTCTTCATTCTGAAACAATTCCCTGTTTCACCATGGTACTTAACAATTCCCTTTTACCGTTGAATGCATTTACTGCTGGTGGTTGTTTGCTGTGTGCATTTACTACCCTGTAACTTGTGCTTTGACTGACCCGTTTTTGATAATGACAAAGGGGGAGAAAATATTATTTCATTTCCTATGGCAGTGAAATTATTTCTGAAGCTCTAAAGATCACATTTTCTGAACTCTACTCTTGTTAAGTTATATTAAAGTCTTTTAAACTTTTAATGAGGGGGAGTAATAAATTTTGTCCAACATAAATTCATATAATATAAGATACGCTTGCAAACCATATCTTATATTTGTCAGTCTGAAGAAATAGAGCTTGCAAACCTCTAATTCTGAAGGTAGAATATATGAAATTATATTTGACATTAAATATTACTCTTAGACTGTTTTATATTTATCATTGATAAACTTTTGAAGCTTATCAGACTCAGGGGGAGCTTGCAAACCTCAGAACCTGAAGTCAAGATGTTAAATAAAAACAACAACAATTGATTTTAAATACATATAGTTGTCATCATCAAAAAGGGGGAGATTGTTGGAACAAAATTATGATTTTGTATCTCCTTAATTGATTTTGATGATAACAATGTATTTAAGGTTAAATTGGAATACTAATAATTTAATTCAGTGTGCAGGATTAAAAGTTAAAATTTGCGTACTAAAGAACCTTAGAATTTCTGAAGGAATTACTTCTGAGCTCACCAGATCTGAAGCAAGTGAAACTCTGAAGTTTTTATCTGAACCTTAGAATTTCTGAAGGAATTACTTCTGAGCTCACCAGATCTGAAGCAAGTAATTCTGAGCCTGTGAAACTCTGAAGTTATTATCTGAACCTTAGAATTTCTGAAGGAATTACTTCTGAGCTCACCAGATCTGAAACAAGTAAATCTGAGCCTATCAAAATCTGAAGAACATCTGAGCTCACCAGATCTGAAACAAGTAAATCTGAGCCTATCAAAATCTGAAGAACATCTGAGCTCACCAGATCTGAAACAAGTAATTCTGAGCCTATCAAAATCTGAAGAACATCTGAGCTCACCAGATCTGAAACAAGTAATTCTGAGCCTATCAAAATCTGAAGGCTCGTCAGATATAAGTGTTAAGCTACATTTGAGAGTACAATTTTATTGAAGACTGTGCCTGACTAAGTCCAAACGCAGAAACCAAGAATGAAAAGGTTTGACCATGGAAAGGTCCTTTTCAAGTCAGGCTTCAGAAACGATTATTTCCTTATTTGGCTTTCACCAAGGTTCAAATATCAAAAGCCAAAAGGAATCTCTCATTTTGTAGTAAACGTTAAGCTCCTAAGCTACTGCAAATCAGAACAGCTAATAAGCTCACTGATCTATACAAAGGAGCGTCTCAAATTCTTCAAACGGCTATAATCTTCAACGTTCATTTTATCATCTATAAAAGGAAGAAGATTTGTGAAGAAATGTAATCAAGACTTAAGCTTCTGAACGTGCTGAAACTCTGTCAAATTCTGAAGCTATCAAACACTTAGAAACTTTGTGATAATTTTCTAAGTTAGTCTTGTAACTGAGTTGTATTTTGTAAACACCTCTGATTGTATATCAAGTGTTAATCTCTTATCTTTATTAACATTAAAACCAGTTAGAAGTCTCTTGCTTTGTGCTTGAGCATTGGAAGTCTCTTGCTTTGTGCTTGAGCATTGGAAGTCTCTTGCTTTGTGCTTGAGCATTGGAAGTCTCTTGCTTTGTGCTTGAGCATTGGAAGTCTCTTGCTTTGTGCTTGAGCATTGGAAGTCTCTTGCTTTGTGCTTGAGCATTAGAAGTCTCTTGCTTTGTGCTTGAGCAGTTTGAAGTCTCTTGCTTAGTGCTTGAGCATTTGTAATCTGAGTGATTATAGTGAAATCTCTTGTGAAGGACAAGAGGACTGGACTACTCCTGTTAGTGGGAGGAACCAGTATAAAAATTCTGAGCATCTCTCTCTAACCCTATCCTCATATATTGTGTGTGTTATACCTTATCCGCTGCAATTTGTTTTAACTTAGAAAAAGTCTCACACAATTCAACCCCCCCCCTTCTTGTGTGTTTTTCAACCTTCAGAAAGAACTATGTTTTAGCTTATAGGGGTTACAAAAAATAAATAAAAATTTAATAGATAAAAGGTAGATAACAAAAGTTGTAAATGAAATGAAAAGTAGGTCCATTAATCATAACTTCGAAACTAAAATACATAAAACTTGGACTAAAATACATAAAACTTAACAGAAAACAGGAAAGGAAATTTAAACTTAGAAGGTAAACAACGATTTTCATACTTAGTACAAATGATTAAAGCTTGTAAATATGACATCTGTTGATTGGTTTAAATCTTTCATTGTGAAACTTGAAGCGTAAAACATCACCGGTCTTGCATTTTTGCCAATCGCAGATGTCATACCAGTTTCTTCCCAATTTGATACAATGATGATGTGGAAGGTTCAAGACCTTCATTGTTGCTTTTTTTCCGTCATCTCCACAAAGAATCAATTCCTCAAAATTTTTTTGAATCAGAAAGGTAGCAAATTCCGAATCAACACTCTGAAATAAGAAATGAAAATACAGTTGATCATGAAGGCGAAGGCAGGTATAATAACAAAAGTTTTTGATAAAATTGTATATTAAGGAAAGGTTGTTGTAGTTGAAATGATTAAAAGACATACTGTTTTTGTGGATATAGCGTGAGACAGAGTTACATCGAGATCAAAATAAGCAGTTTCAGTTGGATGGAGGGATCTTGAATGGAAGGCAGGTATGTGCCTTGCTTGATCAAGGTCATATATTTCTGAGATTTCATACACATTGTTCCCTGTGTAAATAAAAACCAAATGCACATTATCTGGTAAGTCATGATATGGTTTAAATTTATTCCAACCTTGAATCAAAATCAAAGGATTGTCATAGTCTTGGTTGAATTTTAGCTTGTGGTATTCAGTGTCAGTTTTTTTAATTTTCCAAAACTCGAAAAGTTGCCGTAAATGTCGGCGAACGAACTTAGTCTCAACCTCAGCATACTTCTGAAATAAGAATTTCACAAATGAGTAACATACATTAATTAAGCATAGTAAAACTATTAAACAATAAGAAATAAAGTTATGTTCATAACCTGATTAGCTAACTTGACGACATCAAATATATCCCAAGTAGAACCTTCAACTTGATTATTCAAATCCTCCATTTCGTATTGTTGTTGATAATGTGTGTGTGAATAATGTGTTGAAGGGTCAATAGTTTTATAGTGTCACAAGTGAGCATTAAATTGGTAA
This sequence comes from Trifolium fragiferum, assembly GCA_954870985.1. Lineage (NCBI taxonomy): Eukaryota > Viridiplantae > Streptophyta > Magnoliopsida > Fabales > Fabaceae > Trifolium > Trifolium fragiferum. Next base: position 11,244,703 of record OX940794.1, read on the forward strand.
CCACTTATAAAAAAATGTAAAAGTTAATTGAATATATGTTTATTTAAATAACCTTATGACTAAAAATAGGATTTTATAATGTTAAACCGTTAAGAAGTATTTGGTGAGTCATTGAAAAAAAATTTAACCTAATGAGAATATACTATATCTCTTGGGATCCAAATGTATAATCCAAAAAGTCCTGTCCAATAAATTTGGCGCCATTCTAACCAAAGCATTGAATAGTAGAGGAATCATGTGATACAAAATATAGTTGCAGTGCTGCGTACAGATAAATGCAAGATATAGGTTTATAAGTTGTATATTACAAAATATTAGAAAGTTTGACATGATCCTTGGATAGAATAATAGTTAACAAAATAATGTCAAATGTTCAAAAAAGAAAATAACAATAAACTGAAGACACTTTTGACATGATCCTTGGTGTGTAGCAACAATAACCTTGCAGTTGAAGATACAAAATCTGCAAAGTAAAAAATGATATCTCAAGTTAAGGGCTTAAAATAATATGGAAAAGCTTATAATTTACATAGAAGTTTAGATATTGTTACCAGCTAGATCTTCTGAAAGATCTCTTTAAAAACAACATTAGAAGTAGTTGTTGGATAAATCCCCTCTTTATGTTTTTCCTTGTCATAGATTAAAATCTTCAAACCCTCTTTTTTTGTAACCCTTGAAATTGACACATAGAGTTGGCCATGACTAAACACATCTTTTGGCAAGTATAAACCAACGTTGTCCAAAGATTGGCCTTGGGACTTGTTGATAGTCATTGCATAGGAGACAATTATGGGGAATTGTCTCCGATTGAGTTTAAATGGCCATGGAGATTGAGATGGGGACATTTCCATTCGTGGAATGTGCATGAGCTGTCCAATATTTTTACCGGAAATAACTTTGGCTTCAATAACATGATTTGCATGTCTGGTTACAATCAATCTTGTTCCATTACACAGGCCATCAGCTTGATTCAAATTCCTCATAAGCATAATTGGTGTACCAATTTTCAAAGTGATTTTGTGATTGGGCAAACCAGATGTTCTAAGTGAATTAAGAAATTCCGGTGTGAGAGTGTTAAAGATTTCACAATCATTAACATCCGATCGATCAATTGAGTCACAACTAAAATAATTTGTTGATTCACCTATAATGTAAAGGCAAAGGGAAATGGATTGAAATAAATAACAAAAAAAATCAAATGTATGTGTAATATCATTCAGCAGTAAAGTATATAAAACTTTATAAGTACAAGAGGTATGTACCTGGTATCAAGCTAAGGACATATGAGTTAATTTCTTCAACAACTTCAATAGTTGAAGCTAAAATTGCTCTTTCTTGCAAGAATTGTGGAGATTTGTATTTTTCCACTAAATTAGGATAAGTTTCATTAACAATTGCTGCGATTGGATCATCATAATCACGTATTAGAAGTTCTTCTGGTATTTCAATATCAGCAATGCCATCATTTGGTTCAGAAACTTTTCCTTCTCCGACTTTTAATATCCACTCTGAGAATTTGGCAAGTTCATCAGCATCTCCAGTGTTCTGCAATCTCATGTTCTTTGTTAATGTTAAAACTTTGCAATGGTCCCATATCTTTGATGAGCTGATTGAGGCATGTACAATATCTGACCGACTTCCTCTTGGCACAACAGGTAAAATTTGGCGAAAATCACCTCCAAAAACCACAACCTTTCCACCGAACGGAGCGTCACCATTAGGGTATGAACTCATGACATCTTTTAAAGTAGTGTCAAGCGCTTCAAAGGTAAACCGATGTGCCATAGGAGCTTCATCCCAAATGATCAATTTTGTTTGTTGCAGCAACACAGCAAGGTCATCGTTGTAATGTATGTCACATGTAGAATTGTCAAGTGTTGGCACTGGTATTTTAAACTTCGAATGTGCTGTTCTTCCGCCTGGTAGAAGAATTGAAGCTATTCCACTGGAAGCAACAGTGATCACAATTTCAGATTGTGATCTCAATGAAGAAGCTAGAGTTCTCCACATAAAAGTCTTGCCTGTGCCACCGTATCCATGTAAGAAATAAACTCCTCCTTTTTGTTCTTTAACTGCAGTCATGATTTCTTCATATATTCCTCTCTGTTCATCTGAGAAAAATGTAACCAAATGTAAAATGGAATTAACTTTAATGTTAATGTTAATCCATAAATAGACTGTCAAAGTAATATATATATAAATAGTGCTGGACCAGATAAAATGTTTGATTTGCCATTATCATTAGAAGTAACAATTGAATGTAACAGTAGATTAATTAAAGTCTACATGTTAGTAATAGAAATTTCTAAGTCTTGGTTCGCAGCTTTTTGGATAATGGGAACTGCTATACTGATTTGTCTCTCCAGCATGTCTAAATGATAACTTACGAATTTCATAGTTGAGTAGCACATAGGAGATTAATGGTTTAAAAAATAAAAACAAAGATAGTAAAAATACTCATGTACTTGTTGAAGATAAAATTGGCAACCATTTAGATGTTAATTTTCTGGCATATCTAAGTAAAATAAGTATATTTGTAATAGAAATTGTGTCATAATTGGTTAAAAGGTTGTTGGATATGTGCAACTGCTATACTTTGATAACATGATAGGGATGTCTAAAAGATCAAAAAGGAATTTTATAGGTGAGTAAGACATAGGATAAGTGATATATATAATTAGAAATATAAGATCAGCAAAAGTAAAGCAATGACAGATGTTTGTGAAAAGTTCAATTACCTGTCATTGATTGATACAAATTATCAAATTCAATCTTTTGTTGATGAACATCATAATTTTTCTCATCATATATGAGCCTGTTCCCTAACTGTGCAGTGACATAATTGTTTGGATATGGCATTGATGGGTAATCTCTTAATGTCTTTCGATTTGCCTCTAAGAGTTTCTCAATTTCAATCAGAGTTAAGTTGTCAACTTGCTCTTCAGTAAGTTGAAGATCTGCATGAAAACCAACAGAATTTATCAGTCTAAAATTGGAGGAAGAAAAAGTATTTCTTATATGTTGATGCATTATATTAGAAATAAGACACTACCTTTATTTTTAGCAATGCATTTTTGAGCATGTAAGATACCATCAGACAACCAAATCTTAGTTTCGCGCCAAACATGGTCAGGACGATTCATTGTATTGCCAAGAAGCATGATAACAAACAGTTTTCTAAGGAAATATCCTGATCCCCAATCTTTGGTTTCCTTAATCGCATTGATATATTCCTTATCATCACCAAGGAATCCCATAGCAAAGCAAGCATCTCTATAAGAGAAATATTGAGTTTCACCAATCTTTTTGATATCATCATAACTCATCGGACCTTTGATCACAGTTAACATCATTCTAAAATAATAAAGCTCTCCAGTGCTGGGTGGAACCCAAATCAGTCTTCCAATGGTGTTTCCTCTCTTTCTTGGTTTCCATTCTCTTTTCTTTTTGTGGTATACAAACTTTGAAACAAATTGTCCATAAGTCAGGGTTCTAGCTTGAGGATATTTTCTGTTTGCTTCCATCCATGATGTAAACATAGATTCGGTGACACTTGGTTTTAAAAGTACGTCATCTATGTTTTCATAATCTTGAAAGTAAACTGAATGTTCGCCTTCCAAATGATAGTACAGTCTTTCAACGGCAGGTTTTCTTCCATGAATTGCAAAAGAAAAAATTCTCCAACATGCTTCAGCTGGAGAGACATACCTGCAGTCAATGTAGTCCTTGACCTCATCAATGTCATCTGAATTGATTTTGTTTCCTTGATTTGATTTTGAAAGAGTAGCTGTGATTCTATCATAACCCTTGTTGATATACTTAAACAAATACTTGATAGAAGTACATTGGTTACACCATTCCATGTTGATGTGTGCTTGGTACTTCAACAATAAGAATGGATTATAAGGCACAACATGAGTATTGTCCATTGTTTGTCCACTTTTTTCAATAGTGTAACCTTTTGATCTTCTTCTATAGATTGGATAACCATCTTTATCAACAATTGTGACTTCTTGAAGCTTTTTTGGGAAATATTTCGAACACTTGCCATCAGTCATACACGGTGAAGAAGTATGAGTATGACCACAAGGACCATGTATCATATGTTTCTTAACCAAATTATACAATTCCTGTTGAGATGAAGGATTTGGAATCTCAGCTGAAATGATTTTATCTATATCATCCGGGGTTGGATATTTGCATGAGGGATGAAGGAAAAGCAAGATATGAGCATGAGGTAGACCCCTTTTTTGGAATTCAATGGTATATAGATCTGCAAATATAAAGAAACATTAAACAGCCATGATAAGTATATTTTGTAAGACAGATTGCGAAGAAATGTAGCATTTATAATAAAGAGAAGTAAAATTGCAGTTATGATACTTACGTGCAGCCACCTTTCCTAAAACATGATTTTTAGTGAGATCTTTCAACAATTCAATTAACTTAATCTTGAAAACTCTAGCAATGATGTCAGGTCTGTCATGAGGTTTTAGATTATCCTTCACAAGTAATCTTTGAATCTCTGGCCAATTTGGGTTGCATGTAAATGTTATGAATAAGTCGGGAAAACCAACATTAGCAGAAATTGCCATACCATCAAAATATAATTGGTCCATGTATCTCTTGCTGCCAACAAAACTTGAGGGTAAGACAACTCTTTTTCCAGTTTTCTGTTCAAAACCTTGGTTATTATGGAGTTTTTGATACTTTCCGACTCGGAGTGTTGATTGATTATTCCTAACCCACGTTAACCTTTCTGCCTCCATCATCGTGAATCCATCAACCAAAAACTGTTGAAAAAGTCTTCTTGAATGCATAAGTGTTTGACCCTCAGAAGTTCGCGTCTGAATTCGAAATGAAAGCCAATCCATAATACTAAGGCGGTTCCTCTTTGTTATCTTGACATTAGGTCTTTCCTTATGCAGCGTTCCTCGTCTGAAACCATCTTCGCCGTATGGAAAAAGTAGTGGATATTGATATCCAAGGTAAGAAGGATGGAATTCAGAGATTCTTGCAAGCTTTCCATTTTTTTCTTGGACTATAATATCTCTTGTTTCCCCTTCATCAACATCGCCAACTATAAGAGCAGCAACTTCCGAAACAGTAGGATGATTGTAGATTCGACCATCAGTTTTTCTGTCATGAAGAAGTCTCAGTTTCAAATCTTTGACATTCCCTTCTTTTAGTCTATCTCTTGCCATTCTGAATCCCTTAGCCAAAACATTGTGTTGATCAAGCATTTGACCCAACTTTCCAACAATTTGACCATCAATAGACTTGTTGTCCCTAGTAACAGATAGTATGCAAATTTAATTGAGATATTTGGTTAATCTGATATGAAATGGACAGAAGGAAACTTAGAAATATAACATACCGACAACTATTGATTCGATTGTTGACTTCATTGTCAGTATCAAAAATATATAGTTGAGCAAATTTTGGAGCTTCACCATCTTTTGGAAGCAGGCTACCAATTCTGTGGCAAGGTTGACCTTGCAACCTCAATACTGGTGGTCCTCGAGATCCTTTAAATTTCTGATCAAAATTCATTCCCGGGGAGGTGAATGCAAACATTGAATTGTACATACGAATAAACTGCTGAAAGTGTTTTGATTCTTTCGAAGTGTTAAACAGAAGTTCTTTTAGAAACTTTGGTGGCTGTTTTAGAAGTGGTAATTGAACTTTACCATTACCACAACACAATTGAAACTTAGGTGATGTTGTATGTTTACATTTTTGACGCCTTTCCTGATACCACATGTGAGCTCCACAAGATTCACATTGACACAGAGGGTCACCAATGTCAGAGTAACCTATGGATGTGTAATTGATATATAATGATTGTTAAACAATGATATAGAAATCATAAAAAAAAAATGCAGATGTAAGGTATATGGACCTTGTGATGGAAGAGGCAGTACTGCACTTTCGTCGATATTGATGTCATCATTTTCACTGTCGCTATTAGAAATATAATCCTCTTCACAACTATCATATGCATCCTCTTCATTACTTGAACCATCATCAGAATTGAGAGAGAGTTCATTGTCATGATAGATTTTAGATGCAGGTCTCTTTGGAGTATTTATTGGTAAAGGTGTGATTGGATGAGGCATATTTTGATCAAATCGGATGCAGTTCTGGAGAGATGAAGAAGAAGAACCATGAAACTTGTTTGGCAAGTCAAAAGAACGTTGACTAAGGTTATTGCAATTGACCGCATCAAACTGGTTTGCCAAGTTAACTTGATAATTTTGAGCTTGTACATGCCTGGTTTGTGTAACTCTCTTTTTGAGCAGTTTCTCCCTGGAATTTGTGTTAAGGACAGAATGGTGAGGCAAAACATTTTGGTTTAAAATCAAAGAAGTTATGTCACTCAAAGGAGTGTTAAGGCGAATTGAATCTGTGAGTTTTGGTGTTGAAGAAAGCCTTTCACGAATTGCAGCATCCGTTGTTTTTTTATCGTCCTTAATTTTTTGCAATCTCTTTTTGTGTTGCAGGATTAGTTTTCTTTTGTATCTAGCGATTGTTGCCGAATGCTTAGTAATGTGGAGATCAGTGTCCATAACTGAAATGGATAATGAAAAAATATTAGATTGGTGAGTTATTACAATTAACTAATGTATGGAATTGAACCAAACTGTTGTTGGATGACAATAAATCTGAATAACCTAATTATAAAAAGAGGTTGATGTAGATAACTTAAAAAAATTTCTAAACATGTAGGTTTATTTTCCTTCTATTACAAAAGTTGATGTAACATATTGCAGTATAAAGGAATAGGTAGATATATGATTTGGGTACATATTTGAGGAATAGGAAAATAAAATAAGCAACTATAAAATTTCTCAAGTTGAAGCTTTTATCATGCTAATTAATATGGCATTCTATGAGGAAAGGTCAGACTGTGGATAAAAGATATTACATACTATCAGCAAAACTTAACCGCTAGTATTTCATTCAAGAATAAAAACCGATAATATGCTAATAATATGATGAAGTAGTTATTTGTTAATAATGGATATGTATCTTTAATAAAATATTCCTTTTTTGTTCACATGGTGGTTCTATAGTTTGATGTTGGAAAACTTGAAAAATATTCAAACTGCACATTTCCAAGTAATGACAAAAACTGAATTGTTTAATGACAGGTTTCCATTGATATGTATAAGCTATGTGTAATGATAATAAGAAATAACTACTAATGAATATAAACAATTGTTGTTCAGCAAGAGTAATAAAAAGATGTATTGATACATACACATAAATGAGGAAGGAGAAAACATTAATTACCTTTGGAATTGAGGTAATTCTCTTTGTTTAATTGAGTTGTTTCTAAACTATGTGAAGGTGGTTCCAAATGAAAATTTTGAATGATAGAGTAGTTAAAACAATTGAGAGAAGAATGTCATTTGTTGTATTCCAAAGAAGGGAAAATGTTTAAGAGTGTTGAGAGGTTATTTTTCAAAACCTTGAGACTGTGCTGTATTCGATGAAAAAAAGGAGGGAAACATGTTTGTGGTCTTTTGAAAATTGAAAACAGTATTTTTTCCAAAAAAATCAATTTGGACAGTACGGTTAAAACTTATCCCTCCTATAAGTATTGTTAATAAAGTATTGTTGTTAATAAATCTGTCCCTTTATGTTTGTGATATAAAATGTAACTCTCTAGAACAAAGTGTTAAGTATTTTCTCTTTCATAAAATAGGTATTCAAAAGAGTGGGGCCTGGAGATGTAGCTTTCAATATAATATTGAAATTGTACTGGAAATATCTTGATAACTGTTACATGAGATATTGAGTAAGGTATGAGGAAATCTAACTTCAATTAATGCACTGTGAAGTAGACTGTCTATAGACAACTGAAGTGAACAACTCAGCCTAGAAGTTTTAGTACAAAGAGTAAACAATTAGACAACTGATAAAGTAAAGTGTGGTACGATTTGGGAACCAGATTAAAAATAGAAAAACATGATTTGATCTGATAAGTTGATAAGAAACCAAACATGAAGAATGAGTAACCAATTTATATAACCTTTAGTTAGATTTGTTGGTTCCAACACAAATAGCATGTTAAAAAGGTATAATGGTAAAAAGTGGACAGAGAATGGGATTGGAATGATGCATTTGATCAACACTACTTTATATCAGTACATTGATGAAATTACATTAGATGACATTGAATAAAATTGAAAATGATATGATATAAAACGTTGGTTACTTGCATACTACAATACAATTTGAAATAGAAAGTTACATGGAAGCACTAATTTTGCAGTAGCTATTGAGGTACTGATATAATGCTAAATTGCTAAGTAGAATAGAGGTTGTTCTTTAATATAAAAAGAACATCATTGGTTTCCAATGCAGTACTAAGTGTCTAGTCTTATAACATTAATCAAATAATTTGGTAGGGTTGAAGAAATCTTGAATCTAAGAACATCACCCTCTTTATATTGACCAATCTGACATAGACTTTCCCACCCGTCTCCAATGTTGACACAATTATTGGGAGGAACTCTGAGGATAACAGAACATTTGATAACATCAAGATCTTGAGTGCAAAGGAGAACATTGTTGATACATTTCGATTTCATATAATCTCCAAAATCTTTTGGTAGTGTCTGAAAAAAAAAATAACACAGATCCATGATGTTTTACTAATGCATGTAATGAAAGAACAAAATTGATATGTGAGGATATTACCAGTTGTGAGCTAGTCAAACTATATGTTGATAGGGTAAGTTGAAAATAAGTAGTAAGATGAGGTTTGGTTGAATAGCTATGAAAGGCTGGATAAAGTGAAGTATTGTTGAGTACTCTTTTGATTGAGATGCGGAAAGTTGGACCTCCATAGTAGACAAAATGTAGTTCAGATGGTTGGAGAATTCCCAATTGATCAATAAGTGGAAACCAACCATTGATTAAGTGTGGTACAATGTAGTGTCGGTCGAAAGAAAGTATATGTTTGACATCATTGTCATCCCAAAGGTGCCAAACAGGTGGTAGATCATTAGCAAATGCATGAATAAATCCTGGTGAGACTTCACCATAAGCCTAAAATAAACAATTGAAACAAAGATTAAATTTGTTGTTAGATTAGTATGTTGTTTGGTATAAAACATGATCACTTTGAATGTTACACAAAAAATGCAAACCTGATCAAGTAGAAGTACAGTTGAAAAACCACCTTTGGGTTTTTGCTTAAAAATGTCCAACTCCCTTTCCATTGTGGTGAAAGATTGAATGCATTACAAAGGGTTGATACAAACATCAATATATAGATGGAGAATATTTGAACTACATGATTGTAGTGGTTGAGAGTGTATTTAATTTCTATAGCAAGCCTGTATTATATTAATGAATGAACATGCCAAACACCTAATGTAAAATCGTATACAAACACTAAGAGGCTCAATAAATTATAGGTGGATAAAATAATTAATGCTGTAGACTTCAGATAATGTATATGGACGAAGTACATATTGAAAGCATGAAATATATAAACGTGCAGACAGATGGAATGAAGGCATATTTATTATTTACGTATAGGAATATGCATGAGGACAAAGCTGTAGATTATATATCAAAATCATGCAAATATCAATATAATAAGCCATTGAGTCATACCATAAAATCCATCAAAGAGTTAGTAGATTACATCACAAACCTAAAATATAAAAGCATATGACATTCCAAAAGATAATGGAAGGAAATAACATGCAAAAGCTAGTGTCACAAAAGTAGCTTGCATTACAAAAAATAGATAAATTGTCCAACAGTGGTAATTTAAACTGTTTGTCAATTACAAAACAAAATGATCAAGCATCAAGCTCAATTCATTTCTCCTTCTTGATGTTTTTCACTGCCTTGGTTGATGAAAGTTGCGAATCAAGACGGTCGTCGTATGACTTTTGTCTAGCAGTTCTCTTTGTAGAAGGGGTTTTTTGCTGAGATTTGTTAGGATCAGTTTCGGCAGACTTTGATACATTAGGCTGAACCAATTTAAAACACAGAAATATTATGAGGAAAATATTTGGAATCCGGTTTAACAAAGAATTAGAGTCAGGATTGAGATTAAATTGCTTACAGTAGATAATATAGCATCATCGAGTATGTCAAACTTGGAAATGTCATCTTTAGTGAAAGTCTATAAGAATAAAGTGTGTTTGTTAAGAAATGGGACCAAAATAAGGTAAAATCGTCAACTAAACAAACAAAATGCATTAGTAACAACCTGAGGTGGCGTTGATTCAGATAGGTCAAACTTTGAAATGTCTTCTTGAGCTAGATTCTAACCAAATGAATGTGTGTTTGTTAATAAAGCTAACGGAGAAAGATAAATTGTGCCAAGAACAAATATGAGGGATGAGTAACAACCTCAGCTGGGATTGAATCAGATAGGTCATTAGATATTATAGGACTTGGAGAGACTTCATTACCATGGATTGTTGAAGTCTACAATATATACAATTTCTTTAGATGTAACGATTGTACCAAATTTGTGAGAACTGATATGAGTTATAGAAAGTAAAGTAACTAAATACCTCTGCATTTGGTAATTGTTCTTGGATTTTAGACACAATCGCTTTGTTGTCTTTGCAGTGGATCACAGATGATTTTTTCCAGGTATTTTGCCACTTAACTCTAAATGCAAAAGTGCGATCCATAAGCTCTTCAAGAATATCAGGATAACATTTTGGATTTGCCTCTCCTGTCTACATATGAACCATAAAAATATAGGTTTATATAGTCATTAATATCATTGTTGAAACAAAGTAAAATGGTTAGTAGTTATAGAATATACGCAAGATTTGGAAGAGAGAAACTACTCTTTTGACAAAAACACGTTATGGAGGTGAGGTTTTAAAAAAAAATTGCAAGATTTGGAAGAGAGAAAGTTACTTGTTGACAAAAACACGTTATGGAGGTGAGGTATTTTAAAAAAAAAAAAGCTTAAGATTTGGAAGAGAGAAACTTACATTTTGTCTTTGGTTACTTTGGATGCAGAGAAGATTTGATATGGAGGTGGTAGTGTAAAGGTTATTGTTACAATGAGTAATTAGTATAATAAGTAAGGGTAAGTAGTATGTCAAATCAGTGGTTCACAACTTTTTTTGTACTATCATATCATATCATATCAAGTAATAAAGTAATAATTTGTTTCATATAGAATTCAAATGGTATAAAATGTAACAAAAAGTCATATATGTCCTTTGCTAATGTGTAACTTAGATGAATCAAACGTTGCACATTAGTAATTAATATGAAGGGCCTTAATGGAAAAAATGTGGTTAAACTGTGAGGATGATTATCAGCAAATTGTAGCATAAATGCCAACAATAACCCTAAGTTAAAGAAGTAATAAAAAATCAAAATTTTTATAATGAGGGACAGATGAGTAAATAGAGGAGGATAACTTTTCTTTAGATTAATAGTTGATTATAACAATACTTAAAATAAATTGTTTTAAAATAAAGCATCTCGAATGATCCTAATTCTTATTTTTTTATGCACATAACACTTTTTTTCCTTTTTCCAAAGACTTTTTATTTTCTCTAACAACAAGAAGCACCAGCAATCATTAATGTTAGGTTTTTCCCACTAGCCTAAACCTCAGGTTCGTAACTCCGAACCAACCCGAACCTCTCCCAAAACTCCGAACCTTCACCACTCCAAAGACAAAGAACCAAAGCAAGAGAGAGAAAATAAACATTTTCTAGAGAGAGAAAAAAACAAAGCAGAAAGAAACTGATTCATTTTTTCTAGAGAGAGAAAGTAGTTCATTTCTAGAGAGAGAAAAAATGGTTCAGATCGCAAAGAGGAAGAAAGGAAGGCCGTCCAAGGCGGATCTAGCTCGCCGCTCCGCCGAATCTCAAGCTGCCGCAGCGGAATCCGATTCCCGGCGAAGTCTCCGCCGCAAAAACGTGAGGTACAATATAATTGATTACGACGGTGATTACATCGATGACGAAGAAGATGAAAGGAGACGCGAGAAGAAGAAGCTGAAATTGATGGCGAAATTACACCAGGAGGAAGGGGAACAAGAGCAGCAAGAATTGGAAGATCATGCAACAATGGAGGAAGAAGAGTGTGATGAAATTGAAGGTGGTGAAGAGAATGAAGAAGCTGAAGAAAAGCATGAAGAAGAAAGTGTGGTAATAGTTCTGAATTCAGTGTGTTTCTCTCTCTAGATTTCTGTTTGTATCCAAATTCAAGAGAGAGAAAATATAACTAACAGCTTAACTGTCAAAACTTCCTTCCATAGAATCTAATCTCTCTCTGTCTCTCTCTCTCTCTCTCTCTCTCTCTCTATATATATATATATATATATATATATATATATATATATATATAAATTAAAATTCCTAGACCATTTTATGTAATTATTAAAGATGGATACTCTTCGGATTAGACATGTTTGTGTCAGATTCTATTTCGACACTGACACATATGATTACATTAGTATTATCGACGTGTTGTGTCCGCTGGCAATGTTTTTGCTTCAATTCTATGTTTTGTGGGCTATATAAGATGATTTTCTATTTCTATTTTCTATATATATAAGTACAAGTTTTTTGGGGCTTTGGATGTAATTAATAGTGTATATTTGTGTATAATGATGACAGATAAAGGGCACAAAAGTGGAATCAAAAGGGCTCCACTTTGTTTCTGTTTCAGGTTTGTGATTTTAATGGGAGACTAGTTGTTTTTGAGGGTGCAAATTTGTCTTTTTATTTAAAAAAGAAATGAAAAGGAAAAAGTGATATGTACTTGAAAGGTATTGAAAGGTTCTGCTTCTGCATCATCTTTTCTGTGTTTCTGAAACTTTGCTATATTTAATCTTTTAATGTTAGGAACTCCTGCCAATTATCCATATGGGATTCCATTGCCTGATAGGAAGATTTTGGAAGTGATCCTTGACAAGCTACAGAAGTATGCATTTTGGTTTTGCATTTTGTAATTTTTTTTTTGTTTTGGTGTTTATGATTATGTGAGAGATTGCATAGTGGTGTGTGTTTTTGGGTACTGTTTTGTTTTCTGATGAGGCGGTACTGTTGTGGATTTGAATGATTGGCAGGAAGGACACGTATGGTGTGTTTGCGGAACCGGTCGATCCGGAAGAGGTGTGTGGAATTTTTTCATGTGAGTTGGTAGTCTTGCTTTTCGAAGATTCCTTTGAATTGGAATTTCAAATTCTGATTTTTACATGCAGCTTCCTGATTATCACGATGTGATTGAGCATCCCATGGATTTCGCCACAGTCAGGAAGAAGTTGGCAAATGGAGCTTATCCTACTTTAGAACAATTTGAGGTATACACAGCTGTTAATGCATTTTGTTTTTCTTATAGAGATTTTGTTTGTTTTATAATGGATTTGAATGTTGATTGTGCTCGTCAATGGAGAGGTTACTTGGACTGACTTGAGAGCTGAGACTCAAGTATAGGCTTAACCTGCTGTTTTTTCTTTAATGGATTTGTCAAGGATGTCTATTGACAATGATGTACCAGTGAAAAATGTGGTTTGCTAGCTATGGTTTGCCACATATAGTTAATACTTATTATGCCAACAAAACATTGGAATGGCTGATTCTCAATTTATTCAGCATGTTGAGAAGTTTACCATATCTCGTTGTAGCCTTCCTTACTGATGTTCATTGCATCATTTTATGATAGTAAGAGGCAACTGCAGATGAAATGTGCTACATATTTTAGTATCTTATTAGTTGATGCATCATTTCATGCTACTGATTGGAACTAGAAATTCAATTACACGGGTATGGCAATAATCCCCAATTACTGAGAAAAACTAGAAAAGAAAGATATCATGCATAACTTTTAGGGTCTACAACCTCTCTTCCCTAAGGCCCGTCATACTTGCACCGTGTCGGCTTTCTTTTCTCTTATATGCCTTTCCCTGTTGTTGCTTCAATCGTTTCCTCTTTCCCACCCTCTCTGCCCTAAGGCCCATTATTTTTAAGAGGCATTGAGGCGGTATTTTTCTCACTAACCAGTGTGGCTTTTCTTCATATTTCATACTGGCAATTTTTATTAAAGGAAGAATCAACTTGCTGACTTGCATCTCTAGACAAGTAAAAAAAAACTTGCATCTCTACTAGATTCCACTATTGCATAAACTTCCTGCATTTTGCTTTCTTATTGTGTTTTTATCCTCTTTAAATTCTGAAAAATTGTAAATTTCTTCCTTAAAACTGCAACACAAAAGATTCTATTGTTATCTCACTGACTTGTGAATGGAATTGTTGAATGCAGAGTGATATATTTTTAATTTGCTCAAACGCAATGCAATATAATTCACCAGAGACTGTATACCACAGACAGGTATTAAACTCAATGCTTCTTTGTATTCTCCTACATACAAATGTGACATGAATAACCATTTTCTATGCTTCATATGTTTACCCCTATTTTTGTGACAGGCACGAACTATACAAGAACTTGGACGGAAGAAATTTGAGAAGTTAAGGATTAAATTTGAACGTACTCGGGTTGAGCTAAAATCAGAACAGAAAACACAGTCTAATTCTTTAGTTAAGAAGCCATTGAAAAAGCTACCAGGTTGTGCCTCACAAGAATCTGTTGGCTTTGATTTATCATACGGAGATGTACAACCAACTTCCTATCCAATGCAAGTTGGTAGCTATGAGAGGCCTGGAAACATTGATGGTTTTGTGGAGGGGAATGCTTTCTTGATTGATTCAAATCAAGATAAAGCTGAAGGTGTTTTGTCAGGTATCACAAAGAAGTGAACATGCTCTAATATACTTCTTTTGTATGTTACTAATGTTAGGATCTGGTTATTCTGTTATGAATTTTTTTTCATTTTCCCATTGTTCCAGGGAAGAATATGCTCTCTAAGATGGGAAAGAAGTCATTTGTGCTTGAAGACAATCGCCGTTCATCTTATAATATGTCTAATCAACCAATCGCTAGATCAGATTCAACATTTATGACCTTTGAGAGTGGAACGAGGCAGCTGGTTACTGTATGTATTACAAGGATACAATTCTAATTCTTGTATGGTTAGCTTCTTCTACTCATATTGTTAAAGCTTTACAATTGTATTTTTTGGATACAGGTTGGTGTTCATGCTGAATATTCCTATACTAGGAGTTTGGCTCGTTTTAGTGCATCTTTAGGACCCATTGTTTGGAAAATTGCTTCCAACAGGATTCAACAGGTACTTCCTGCCGACTGTAAATTTGGTCGTGGCTGGGTTGGAGAGTATGAAGCACTTCCAGCCCCAATACTTATGCTTGGTAATCACCTCCAAAAAGAATCTGGTTTGATTATGAAGTTGCACAGTGACAAAAATGGTAAGGATTTAGAAGCCAAAACTGAACATCCTGTAAATGGACGGATGATTGAGCGAAAACATTCTTCAGATTCTCCTATCAGTTGGCCTGCATCCGAAGGAAATCCTTCTATTGGTTCTGCTGGAATGAAGCCCAATACTCCTCTCAATGTCTCCAATCAGCAGAATGCCCAATCTAGGAATTTTGGCAAATCTGAGCATAATATTTTGAATAAAGTGGAGTTGAAATCTTTACCCTCAAGTAATCAAAATAATTCCAGTCTGGTTGCAAAGTTTGCAAGTAATACTCCTATAGCAGATTTGAAGCATAAAGAGATGGCACCTAGGAACTTGAACGCTTTGCCAGCTACAACTTTCAAGCAGCAAGATACAAATGAAGTTGTTAGTGGAGAATTGCCTGATGGAAAAGTCATGAATACAAGCTTGAATAGACGGTCAACTGCTTCGTCATCTGATATTACATCCAACCAAACAATCAGAACAGGTCCTTCTGTTTTCCGTGGGCAAGAGCAGGTTCTCACTGACCCAGTTCAGTCGACGAGAATGTTCACAGAAGAGGCTCAAAAGCCCCAGACTTCTTCTAACCATTCATCAGTTGACACTCTGCCAGAAATGCCATCAGCTCCATCTGGACAAAGAGATGCCTCGGGCAATGCTTCAGCGGCTGCTGCTCAGGCATGGATGTCTGCAGGGGCAGGAGGGTTTAAACTAGGACCTGAGAATACTGGTTCATCCAAAAATCAGATTTCTGCAGATTCTCCTCACAACTCAACGAGAGAGTTCCATCAGCATATTTCACGAATTCAGGGTGAGTTTCCGTCTGGCGGAATGTCTTTCCAGTCTAATAAGAACAATTTTCCATTTCATTCACCTAGACCTCAACCTATTCACACCAGTGCTGCTTCACAGTTTCCCAACCGACCTATGGTTTTCCCTCAATCAACATCTGCAGACCAGCCTAGATTTCAAATGCAGTCCCCTTGGCGAGGTCTCAGTCCTCAAAGCCAACCGAGGCAGAAACAGGAAACCCTTCCGCCTGACTTGAATATTGATTGTCAATCTCCAGGGTCACCTGCAAAGCAATCCTCTGGTGTTGTTGATTCACAGCAACCAGACCTAGCCTTGCAACTATGAAGTCTCATTCGTATCTTGGTTTGGAAGTTTCGACTGGAATTGGACTGGTGGAATTTGCAGCTCCTGTTATCGGATGCTGAATTTTGATCCTTAAAGGCTCAAATAAACGTGAGAGAAAAGCCAACTCTGCATGGGTTGGGATGTGGCACAAGAGGGTCCCTAATCAAAATGAGTTTGCAAGTTCGGAAGACGTTGGTGGATATGCATAAAATAACTTAACGACTTGCCATCTTTTCCAAATAATTGACTCTGGGCAGCAATCTCCAATGCCACTGCCACCGTCCTTCTCGAGATTGAGCAGGCAAAAAATATTGTTGATGCCTTGTATATTGTATACAATTTGATGAAATTCAGTTGCCTAGATATTAGCTTTATTTGATGATTAGTACTGTATTTTGTAATAGATTTGTTGGTAGGGTATCATAATTATTATTTGTACATGTGATTTATTTGTTACTAATGAAATGCTTGCTTCCTTTGCCTAATTTAATTTTATTGGGTTGCTTCAATAAACAAGTAATGATTAAATGTCATGACTGTGATTCTAAATAGGATCAAGGACCACATTGGTAAAGCAATAAGTAATACCATCAGAAAGTATTAATTAAGAGAATTTCAGTAAAATATATTGAGCAATACTAATTTGCCATGTTGTCCTATCCAAATTTATTCTTTTGCCAAGTTATACTCATAAGTCATAAGGTATTATTTTGTTCTCTTTTATTCACTAGTAAAATATTATATTTATCTTTCAATCTTTGATCAATTTCTAATTAGAGCTAAGATAAGGAAGGCATTGAACCAAACCAATATTAGATTACTTGAAACCAAACATCTATTCCATGAGTTTTTTCTAATAACAAATGTTAATAACAAACGGTTAGAAATGTTAATGTTGGAGCTACGTACAACTCATTATCTCTTCAACCATTTATATGTTTCTCATCATGAACCACCAAATCACTTTGGTTTTAAGGCACTTCATGGCGGATACCAACAACAGTCGACAAACATGAACTGCATGCGAATACCACAAAAATTAGCAATAGATGGAGTATACTATTAACTAAGTACAAATGAAATTCTATAGCTATTTATTTCCCATATGAATGAGATAATTCGAAAACTACAATTAAAGATGACCAATAGTTAATATTCTTGGTTTAACAAATAATTACTCGGCCAAGTATCAACAAACCGACCTTAGCTCAGTTGGTAGAGCGGAGGACTGTAGTTGGTAAACAGACATCCTTAGGTCACTGGTTCGAATCCGGTAGGTCGGATTTTTTTGCAATTCTTTTATTAATCCAATTAACAAGCGTCATCAGCAATTCAGCATTACCTGGATGTTCGTTATTTATAGGGTCGGTCTGTTCATTTCATTGTATTATGAATATGAGGGTTAAAGCCAACAAAAAGCAAAATTATAGGGTCTTTCACTCTTTTGCTAGTTTATATAATAACTAGTCGCCGGTTCGGCGGAATGACATATATATGTCAATCATGGTTGTTGCTTTAGATTAGGGGTATGATATAAGGTAATTATAGAAAGGGTTGTTATGAGTTCTTAGACAAAATTATATAAAAGGATTAACCAAATCAAATCAGTGAACACAATTTCTATTCAACTAATGTCAGACCATGTGTTGCACGGATTTTGTGGAACGTCATAACAAATCTAATCAAGTGAAACATCACACCAAATTTTATAATGGTGCTTTCAAGACCCGTGACATGTATAAAATTTAATTTCTGCCTAAAAGTATGATTAATATAATCATTGATAATAAAATAGTACAATACAAAGTGACCACCCTATTGTTGGATGGTTCAATCACATTGAATTTAATAGTTGAGCCTTTAAAGATCCGTGACATGTATAAAATTTCATTTTTTCCTAACGGCACACTTAATTTAATTTTCTCATATTTAGTTGTGCATCTTAAATAATATAAACTATTATTAGATAGCTTAGTCACATTAACTTTTATAGTGGAGCCTTCAAAGACCTGTGACATTTATACAAATTTAATTTTTATCTTTTTTGGTGCAATTAATATGATTCTAACAAAATAGTTGACACCAAAAAGGATTGAGATTAGAAGCAAAAGATAATTTATATTGTCAATAATTTTCAATTAAGTCATGCCCAACAAACAAATGCAAAAATCAAATTAAACATTTACAATATTTTCTTGTAAAATAACTCTGCAAGAGATTTGTTTGTTTGTTCTGTTTTAGTTTCACTTATATTAAAGGTATGCTAGAGCACTGATATTATGTGCATTTTATTAGTGTAATCTTTCACAGCTTGCTCAATAGCACATTTCTGTGTTGATGAAAACAGTAGGAGAAGAGTGGGAATTAGATGTAAGTAGAAGTGTGAAAGATTGATTGGTTGTCTATTAATACATAGTTTGCTTGTAATCATTTATATTCTTACTTGCATGGAGTTCTATTGGTCTATAACAGAGGCTATTTATTGATCTTTCTCTTGCATGTAATTTAAGTTGCATTCTTGATTTGGAAATAAGCATTAGTTGGTTTAGTCTAAGTTTTAATTTTGGTTTAGCAGACATTTGCTATAAAACCATAATTTGTTGCAATGTATGTTAAAATATGAACATATTTAGCTTAGATAAAGTTCATCTATCTCTAAATAAAAATACAATCTAAATTTCACACATGCACATGCAGAACCATATGATATAGTACTTTTTTTTTGTGGTGTATATGATATAGTACTTGCCAACAAAACTAAATTTACTAAATTAACTGTAAAATAGAACTAAACTTTCTATACTTCACAAACATAAGTACTTGCAAAATATACTTAACTACACATTTACTATACTTGTAAAACTAACTTCCACTACATTACGATAGTTGATACCATAAAACAGAAAATTCACCAACAACAAATACAACATCAATAATAAGAAAACAGAATTCAGAACAGGAAACTTGATAATTAGAAAGAACAAAACATTACATACACATGCCTTACAAAGCAACTCAATTGATCATAGTAAAAGTTAAGGATCAAACGTAAGATAAATAGCATTTCTATGACCATTCGCCTGGACACCGAACCTAACTGATTCACCAACGGACAATCTTCTCGCTGCCACTAACCTGCTCCACTCGCCGCTGGTTTTGAAGTGGTTGAATGAAAATGTGATATAAGCTAAAGAGCAGTTCCATGCATTCCCGCAATCGTCCACCAATTTAAGAGAAGTTGCATCCTCCTCAAACGCATGTTCATCGAATTCATCATAAGGCAGCATTAATTGAATCACCAAGATTGCCTACAAATTAAGGTCAGCACGATTTTCTTACTCATTTGCCAAGTGACTATTAGTTGAGATAATTGTGATACACATTTTGGCTTTCATTTAATTGTCAATTGCTTGTTTAATTCTACTACACTAACTAAAGATTTGCATGTTATGGTTGTAGAAAATCTACCACTGACTGTGATTTTTATGGTGCACACTTTCCTATTGGTGTCTTCTCTTTCGTGATTTTTAATTTCGTGATTTCGGTGGATAATATAACATACCTTAGATGATAAATTTATATGACATTACCTCAACAAACTCTAGAGTTTCCTTGTAGTTTGAGAACGGGTACAGTATCATTGCATTCTCTAATCTGCTACAATATAAATGAGTAGAGTATGAGTAGAAATGCATTGAGAGCCTAATGGCTTAGTCTTTATAATACATGAAGTTTGGAAAAGCTTTGTGTGGAGCTTGATGCAGACCCAATCATCATTTCTTCAAAAATTCTATTAGCAATCTCAAAGTTATTTGAATTAACACAACCTTATATAACCGATTGGAACATTTGAAGATCAAGACCAAGTCCAATCGCCTTCTTACTTGAGTACCAAGCTAACATGGCATCAACGTTCCCAGACTTGAAAAATACTGAAATGAAGTCATTATAAATTATAGTTTTGCCTATTTTTGTTTAAACCAAGTTGTGTATCAGTAGCATGACATTGAAAAAGGTTTTTCAAAACACTAACAAAACGTGATCTAAGATACATTAGAGTAGCTTCATAGTGATAACTTATAAGTTTTTTCTTCATATCCATAAACAATTGTCATAACAAAAACAAAACTAAACATGCAATTTGATTTTAAAACAGAAAAGGAAAATTAAAGATATATGTGTAAAATGTTTTGGCAACTACATGAGTATCTGTCAAATCTTTTGGCAACTACCACAATTGTTAAGTTAGACCCTAATCTATACTACTATTAAATGATGCTTCAATGCACAACAAAATCATTAGTTTCTCTACAACTCGAGTGATATGTATAACTAATTTTGAGCATTTTATTGTTGATTTTAAGAATCTAGAAGATAAAAGGCATTTTTAAGCAAATGATATCACCATTATCAAATGATATGAGCAGGTGGTACAAAATTAGTCAAACAGCAAGCTAAGAATGTAAAGGGACACCACAAAGCATGACAACATGGACTGCATAATTCAAGAAAAGAATTAGAGAAATCCAAAGAGGGAAAATCAAATAAGACGCAACCCATCAAGAAGACTTTACGATAAATAAGAAAATAAGATTCATTTGATGAAGATGGGAGTTCATAGCCTAATTGATCTGCACATTCGTCAAATAAAAATTCAAAATTTTCATTAATGCTAAGTTCCCTTACATGAATAACAATTAAGTTAAAAGAACAATAACGAAGCATAAATATTAAAGTTTTGCAAAATTAATTAATTAACTATGCAGTAACAAAAACTTAATTACCATACCCATTTTGTGTAGACACTACATGCGCTCAAATGCTCCTTGCTGTTCCATCTAGCTAGCTCACACCTCAATTTGGCAAGTGTATCCGCTATATATCTATCATTACCTGCAAAGCCAAACCATAGCCACCATTTGCATCTTGTTCAAAATATAGCAACTGAAAAATCAGTGTTCAATTCAACTTCCCACTTGAAACCAAAAATTATTAAAAATAGAATTAGTATACAACTTCTGCACATCAAAACTGAGATCAAATTGTAAAACTTGTGGTCAATGGGAGTTGATAATACATGAAATATGAATTAAATAGGACGTGGAAAGTTGTGATACCAATACATAATTAAGCCTTCTTGCTGCTCGTATTAGTTTCCTTTTGTTCCTGCCCAGCTCGGAAAATTTTCTTCACTTTCTGTAGGGAACTCTAGGTTGATTTTAATCTTAAGTTATAATTGTCTCTTTAAATTTTTCGGACAAAAGAGCTTGTTAAGCCAAACTTTTATACCAAATTTATTTACTACTTATGCAGGAATGTAGTTATACCATCATTTTATCTAACTAATATATATTGGTTAATTACATAAAGACTTTTATCTAATTAAGATTATAAAGCAACCTGCATCACAAAGATAAAAACTGCTCAATTAACAGAATAATCAACATCATTAAGATCATCATCATCGTATTCATTCATATAATGATAAAATAAAATAACCGATGGATAATTGATGTTTCACCTCTTGTCCTCTAAAGAACCAATAGTTCCAGCAGCTTCTACCGGGCGGAACATGAGTAGTCGAATGTCTCGGTGAACCGATAGATGAAGTAGGTGTAGCAGGCCTTGAAGAACTCGATTAACTCATCACAGATGGTGGATACCATGACTGTGATGAAGAACCATCATGCGATTGTTGCTCTTGCGATCCCTTGCACATAAACAACATCACCAGAATTATGAGAAAGTGATTTTGATCCATACAATAAAGATATATTTGTTTATGGTAACTGGAAAATATAGGAATATAATCTTAAGAGATAGCTTCTGCATTGAATCTCTTACACGTGTGAAAATACAAACTTGTGGCCCAACCAAACATGCATTAAATCCTCTTTCTTAGAATGTACAATACAAATGTGAATTAAAGACTTAAATATGAAGTGATTTTCTATTTGGTAGTGTTCTTCAAAAAAGCAATATTAGTACTGACATGTTGCCTTTACATTGTATTTATCATATCAGAAGCATTCAAATTTTATATATTCCACTCTAGACAATTTTGTCTAATCTAGTATTTTCAACATGGGAAGAAGAAATTTTCATAAACTCTTCCAATAGAAAAGTTCAAATAAACCAAACATGCCTAAAATCATATAGTCTTCATGTAACACCCCGATTTTCAAAGGCCAAAAAGGGGCATTATTTTTCTTTTAAAACACGAGACAGAGTGCGCGGAAAATATTTTACAAGAGCCGGCATTATTCATACAACAGGACTAAAGCAATAATAGTACGACCAACAAGGTGACTGAAATAGTACTATATGCATCATAGTGCTTCTCGGAGAAGCAAAGTGTGTACCTGAATAGTTACATCCCAAAATATCGCAGTCTAGACCACAAGTATAAGTATTCAAATACAGTCATCCCAAAGAGTCAGAATTCTACTGTAACCAAAAGCACGGTGTACAAGACACACCGGCACACCACCTAACTAGGTCCAACATGCCACTTGATCACTGAGGGCCCAGGAAGCCACCGTCGTCCTCACGACCCACAGTCTCAGACGGGAAACCATCGTCTAGGTGGGAGGAGCCCGTTCATGCATTATGGCAAGGGTCACCACACATATACATATATATAATACACACCGAATATACACATACCAAATACGGAAAGTAAATAGACATTTAGCATTTCCTTCTCAACAAGCATTATAATTCAAATGCGCACATAGTCTATCAATGTAGACTCTAAAATGATCGTGACACCAATCACTGGCTGCCACATGCATGAATTCCGGAATTTAACCTTTCCGCAGAGAGTCGTAGGTCCAACCCCTACTAAACCCCGTAGGGCAGGTGAAGCCACACAGACTATAACACCAAGGTGAAGCCACACAGACTCTAACACCAACTCAATAAAAATCCCACAGGATTAGGTGAAGCCACACAGACTATAACACCCGGTGCTTAGGTGAAGCCACACAGACTCTAACACCCGTACACGCAACTATGAAATGCATGAGCATATTTTATATTTCAGCATATATAGGGCAGTCACACAGGCAAATCCCCGGTGAAGTCACACAGACAAACACCCATGTAGTCTCCACTGACATACACGTTCCATACATGCTCATGCAACAATCAATATACATACACAAATGTAATCATCTCCACATACCAATACATATATTCGCAAATCATATGTAAAGCATACGCATGTAATTTAAACACGTTATCGTCTCGAGAATACATAATACCAAGCACACAAACACATCACAGAACCAAGCATACACACGTCATTAACGAAAATAAGACAGAAATAAAGGTGCCCTTACCTCGGCTAGCATTCCAGCACGTACAACTTACCCTATGCGAGCTATATCCGTCTCTCTCGACGAAGTCCCCAATTCGGCTAATCCTCTTAACCTTTTACAAAACATAACTTATCTAAGTTAATACCACATTCTAATTGATCACTTAAATAAGTCCTAACTCGGCTACTAATGGATTCAAGACCTAGGGTCGTTCCCTCACAACTAACTAGGCTCAAATCATTTTCAAAACAACTCTTGAAAACATTAACGCTTAATTAAATCATTTTTCTCGCAAATGCATTATTGAATCAAAACCAACTATTTTAAAACATTTCCAACAGAGAGTCTTTTCTCAAACAACTTAGGTCTTAAATCATAAGTGCAAATCTTTTCAAAACTAAACAAGTCCAAACTAAAACTTTTCTCAATAAACTTAAAACAAAAATGCTTTCATGAATGCCCACAACTTAAACCTTTTTAAAACACAAACCCCGACACAAGAATTTTCATTTCAATTTACAAATCGATTTCCAAACATTTTTCTCTTTTCATAGAAAAATAATCTCTATTATTTTTCTACTACTATACTTCAATTTTAAAAACGGTAATAAAATAGTTACAAACTAAAACGGCCATAACTCATTCATTCTTTATCCGATCGAAACGAGCCATACGCCAAATTCATCGTCTCGAAAAGACGGATCAAATGGTTAAGTTTTCAAGACATAAAAACAATTCTATAATGACGAAAATACACTTGCAAATTTCGGCCAAAACCTATAATTAGCTCAAAGCCACTTTTTTTCAAAAACTAACTTGTGAAAACTCTTATAATATTACCAATTTCACATAAAGCAACTCAATTTGATTTAATTCCACACTTAACAACTTTTTTTCCAAACCCTAACTTCAAAACCAACACAAAAATTGGGGCTTTTCTCTTCTAACCATTTATTTCAAAAATCAAACATTGTTAAAATACTTATACAATTTCTAATTTCTCAAAAGCAAACTCAATTTGAGTAAGTTCAACACTTTAGAAAAATTTCTTCAAACCCTAGGTTCATAACTCATAAAAATTTGGGGCTTTGGGTTTACTATCTTTTGTTTCCAAAATTAAACTCATAAAACAACTAGTCCTAGTTTCAATTTCAAGAAAATCATAACATAAAATCATTTCCAACATTTTCAAAAATCGTCAACTTTTCTAAATGCTCACAATCAAATTTTTCCTTTAGATCTATTATCCTATAAACTCACACAACAACATTAATAAATGAATTGAGCTAGAAAAATTAAAACTTAACCAAATCTTTTTAAGCTTAAAACAAACAATTCAAAATCACAATTTTTTCTTCTAGATCTAACACTCACTAGCATGGATCTATACCTTTAATGAAGGGAAAAATTAAAGTTTCAACTCTAGTACAATAAGTGCCTCACGTCCAACTAACTAAAGAGGGAAAAGAATATATTTTCATACCACTTAAAGGTAGCTCTTGATCACCAAGCAATTGAATCCACTTCTCTTCAATTGGGTTTAGGCATAAGCTCACAATTTCCTATGATTTCTACACTTAAGAAAATTTTAGGAAATGAAGGAATGAGAGGGAGAAGGCTCACGGTCTTGGAAGGAAAAGAAGAGAAGGTCACATGACTTCTCTACCTATATATCTCTCAATTAATTCCTAACCATTAGATCAAATAGTGTATATGTTTCATGATTAAATCCTAGCCCTTCATCAAATCTTGGTCACCAAGACAACTCAAAATAAATATCTAGATATTTTCATGTGATCTTATCTCCACTTGTTCAGTCCCCGCGCTCGCGCTTAAACGAGTCGTATCTCTCGTACCGATAAACTTTAGGAAAACAGAAAAATTCTACCGTAAACCAATTAATTAAAATAATTCACAAATTTTCGAATAAAATTTATTCCGGATAAATTTTCGCTCCTAAGCTCGGAAAAATATAATGAGATCAAATTCTCATCGCAGTCGATATATAAAGCTCCCATTTAAATTTTTACTAAAAATAGAAACAGTAAAAATTTCTAACAGCGGGTAACATTCCTACTCGTTTTTCCAAAAACAGAGAAAAACGAAAACTCGTAATTCTGACTTCGCAGAAACGTTCTCATAGATAAAAGAAGACTATGAAACAAAAGTTTGTGCCTTTCCAGCGCACGAGCACAAAATAGGCTCCAATTCAGCAAAAATGCTATTATTGCGACGATACTCACAAAACCACTTAACAAAAGCCCAAATATTCTAAGCCAATACTTATTTTCCTCACACAAAAGGTACCGTGGAATTACAGGTCTTACACTTCATGTTTAGAATCATGGTACCTTCCAGATTCACCATTCATAATTTTTGTTGAATTGGATATCAACAAATTACAATTTACATTAGTTCTAAATACAAATACTTAGTGTACTTACCTTGTATTGGTGATATATGTATCAATCTTAATTTACATACTCACAAAAAATAAAATAAAAACAGTTTTCGATGTTGACAAAACTGCAACTCGATTGCAATTGAATTCACATCAATCACATATCTAGGATCATGACACGACCGCAACCATTATCGCCACCGCTATTTAAAACCCGATAGAAAATCCACTATAGAAAAACTAAGCTACTTTCTACGTTGCCCTTAATAGTGAAAACAAAAAATAAAATCATGCATAATTTCCCTAATTTCTTGCATTTATAGAGTATGAAATTAAACTGAAATTGAGAAATTCGAAAATCAAAACAAATAACACCATGAAGTATGAACAGACCTCATCCTTAAGTCCTTGATCATATTCCTGAGACCCTACATTAACATTCTGAGCTAAATCTTTATTCTCTTCTGAAAAATCAAAACACAAATAAGTATATATAACCACTAAGAAAACCTAAAAAAACAAAAAGCTGAAGGAAAAAAATAGATTAACAGAGAAATACCTTTAGATAACAAAGATGATAATCGATTTCTAGAAATCAACATATCCTGCTTAACAGCATCAACATTTCTAATTAATAATTAACAATACTAATAATTTTGATATAAACCAAAACCTACTATTATTGCATAATTTCCCTAAATTCTTGCATTGTAGAGTATCAAATTAAGTTGAAATTGAGAAAATCGAAAATCAAGGAACAAAATGAAAACATGAAATAAAAATCTTGAAGAATTATTGAGGGAGAGAGAGAGTTACAGTGGTCGAGCGAGGATGACAGCGATTATTGTAACGGAATCCGAAGAAACACCGCATTGCTTCCGTCTTTAATTTTGTCTGCATGTGAAACCAAGATGTAAAGAATTGTAAATTACATACTCAATAAAAATAAAAATCAAAAAGAGAAAACGGAATTATATAATTCATACCATGAGAGGGGGGCCATTTTGACAAAAGCAAAACTCAAAAACTCATAAAATCAAAAGAAAATAAATTAAGGATCCAAATCAAGACCTAGAATCAGTAAAGAAGAAAAGAAATCAAGAGCAAAATTGAAACTGAAATTGAGGAGAGGGGAAGAAAAAAAAACAGATATAAAACTTCATTCATTATCATCACCATAAAATACCATCATCTTCTTCAATCTTCAACATAACTCAAACCCAAAACATCAAATTTTTTTTGATACCCAATTCAATAGTGAATATTGTAAACCCATGGCAGAGAGAGAATCAGCCTGAGAGAGTCAAGCAACACGAGAGAGAGAGAGAGAGAGAAGCTGAGAGAGATGGAGCACGAGCAAGAGAAAGAGAACGGCGTGAGAGAAGAAAGACAGCAGGAGAGAGAAATAGTTTACTTCTGAGACAGAGAAAGGAAGTGGGAAGATGAGAGGAAGGAAGAGAATTATCCTAGAAGCTTCTTGCCACACTAACAGACCAATGCATGCAAAACATCTGAATGTCTCGTTTTTCAATGGAAGGGAATGGTTTAAGACCATCAGATAATTGATGAAGGATGATAATAAAAAAAAAAACAAATGACATTATGTCCACATCTGCAAGGAGAAGTTTCAAAAATTAAAACAAATGCAAGAGACCCATCGGTATACATGTCACTCCATCCTTTTCCATGTAGGCAGATGGCATAATGCTGATATCATAGGGTAGGGTTTCTAAAGGGGCATTAGGGTTTACCCCATTCAACCTTTTTAATATTGTAAAGATATAATAAAAGTAACTTTCATACGTTGTTCATGAACCAAGAGATTGCTTTGAAGTTCATCAATAGACAATGCTGTAATATCATTGGATTCTCCAGTGATCTTGTTGGCAATAGCAAGGGTTCTTGAGAAGTAATCATTGACAGATTCTTCATCCCCCATAGCAAGAACCTCAAACTCGCGTCTTAAAGATTGTAGATGTGTACGTTTTACCTTGGTAGAACCATGATATTTTCTCCTCATCGCATTCCATATATCCTTTGTTGTGTCACGCACCAAGATAGTCTCCAAGATTGATCGATCAATGGCTTGGAAAAGGAAAGTTTTAACTTTTAAATCACGTAGTTTACTCTCCTCTGCAACTCTGCGTTGTTCAACAGTGGCATTGGCCGGAGCAGTGATAACACCGGTCTCAATCAAACTCCAATACTCCTTTGATCTAAGGAGGTTTTCCATGAGCATAGACCAGTGATCATAGAAGTCATCTAACTTGGGAATCGCTGGTTGAACGAAATGAGCATTCTCCACTATTGATTCCGATGAAGAAAACTTCAAGAATGGTGAGAAATGAGAAAGAAACTGAAATAACAGTCAAAACCGTTAGTGAAAGTGACGGTTGCAACCGTTAGAGGGAAGAAAGATTGAATCTAAGTCCTAGGATCTTTGTGTTACTGATACCACTTGTTAAAATCCAAGTGTGGTCTCTATATTATTCCACCAATGGCAATGCCTTATATAGGCTACAAGAGTATTACTTCACATATAAGTAACAAGTAATGGGCTTCACAACAACAAAACATTGGGCCTAACATACATACTTAGCCGAACAATTTAAAACTAAAAATCAAAATAGAAACTACAAAAAAAAAAAAATTATTTGGTAATCGTCTTTACTTTTTTGAGATTAGCTTCATGAACATTTCACTTTTAAAGAGAAGATTTTTTTGTTACATAAAACGAGAAAATTATCTTTTTTTAAAGAGAAGATTATAATACTAATTTTTTTTTGACAATGTTATAATACTAAGGCCCTATTTGGATTAGCTTATTTTTGAACTTATGCAATATAAATTAGGTTTTATGTTATTTTATAAGTTCTAACTAGTGAAAATTGTATTTTTATAAGCTATTTTATCATAAACTACCTTGACAAACTTATAATAATACATAAAAAATTGCATAAGTTATTTGCATAAGCTCAAAAATAAGTTAATCCATACAGGGCCTAAATTTAAAAGTCAAGAATAGGGTATATATGAAAATTAAATACATAGAGGGACGGAGAAAGTCAAGATTAAAATAATAAATATAAATAATAAATCTATAGAAATGGAGTGGAATCATAAGATATTACCAAAAGACAACTTTAGCATCACATCAAAATTGTCATCTTTATTACTAGTATTTTGTGTTTTAGACTTATATTGCTCTCACTCATTAAATTTTCTAGATCCCTCTCCCAGTTTAGTTATATATAGAACTAGAAGAAAAACAAAAAATCCTTTTATTAAGCTTTCTTTCTGAATTTTCTTCATAATATGATAATTATATATTGATTTGAAAAACAATTTTACCTTTAATTTTGTATCAATAATTATAAAAATGACATTTAATCTATTTTTAATATGCAGAATAGCATATAAACAAGTTCTAAATTAAATTAAACTCTAGATAATAACTTATTTAACAAGTGCTCAATTAAATTATTTGAGCAAATTACGCTTCTAGTGACAAATATAATGATAAAAATGAAATACAAATTTTAAATGGGTTTTTCATCTATTTCTCAGTTGTATCCTACATAAACAAGAGAATCCAAATTAGAAGTGGATTTCAAAATAAAAATTCATTTTCCCCTTTAAGTACATCTTTGAAATGTGCCTAGGTTTGACGAAATTATGATGTACACCGTGATTTTGTTAAGCCTAAGAAAAAAGAAAATTGTTCGAAATTACGGTGGCACACTTTACTCTAAACCAAAGCATCCCCTATTCCAATATGTACCTAAAAATTTTACTACAAGGTCAATTGTAATAAACTTGCATAACATTAATAAACAATTTGAATGGTTTATTGGATCTTGAAAATGGCAAAATCTACATATCTTTAAGCCTTTTAACTATTGCTTGCTCTTTGATTTCTTTGCTTGATACTTCTTCCGATCTCTAAGCATACA
Organism: Trifolium fragiferum; assembly: GCA_954870985.1. Classification (NCBI taxonomy): domain Eukaryota; kingdom Viridiplantae; phylum Streptophyta; class Magnoliopsida; order Fabales; family Fabaceae; genus Trifolium; species Trifolium fragiferum. The sequence goes on from OX940794.1 coordinate 11,274,853, forward strand.
AACATCACCATGGCATACAAATTCTTTATTGGATTCAGATGATTCAAAGAAGCAACAAAAGAAAAACAAAGCCATTATTGAATGGTTAAGCTTCCAAGACCACCCAAGATATAGAAAACAAAATGATTTTGCTGAATTTGAATTCATATGAATGATTGATTATATATATATATATATTGATAACATGCATGTGAACACACATTTTATTATGTAGCTAGTGGGATACAAGTAACATAGGAAAAACATTAAAATAATTGTATTGGTCAAAGATTGTGGAAATTGTACGTGTGACAACAATCAAAACACGTCTTGTTTTTGTTGACAACTTTTCACGTACAATAGTAGTGGCCATGAAATTAACAAGTTGAGTTGGCATAGTGTGAAAGTTGAGGAAGCTCACAAGAAGTATATGAACCAATAGCTACACATTAATCTCCTTTCCTATTTTCTTCTCCATCGACAGAGAGTGATCTATCCCTATCAAGACCATTGTTGTTGAAAGAGATGTTAAAATGTCAAGAATTAAACATTGAAAGATAAGTAGGCATGAATAAGTTTATAAATGGGAATAATCTTAAGTTTATAAATTAGTCTAATAAAAATTGAGTTAAATTTAATCCAAATTTTAAGATATCAAAGTTATGGAAGGAAGACCTGTTACCATCTCCGCTTAGGTCAGTTGGTAGAGACATTTTGGGTTTGAACATGGACATCTCAATTATTTATCTTAAGAGTCAAATTTTTAACCATTAAACTATTTTGAACGGAAAAAAATATAAAAAAATAATTATAATCAATACAACTTATGATATGCTTGCTTTCTTTTGTGATAGTACAACCAAACTGTGGAAACCACATATTTCAATGAAGTTTCTTCCATCTTATTACTTTCTATCTATTTACTTTCCTTAGAACCAAATAACCCCTAATATTTGATGGTTAAGGAAAGAAAATTTATTTTAACACGATGTTCATGACAACAACACGATGTTGTTTGTTTTCTACCTCAACTCTAATTACTATATTATATACATGACTTGTTTAAAGAAATTTAAATTTTTTTGTCAAACAGCATAGTGATTAAAATTTCATCTTCATAAGTAAAGTGTCGGACATTTAAACCTTAATTCTACATATATAACATAATTAATGCCTTTGGTATCTGAGCTAAACTCAAAGAAAATCATTCATATTACTTTACTAATAAAAATACATAAATTTGAGAAACAATTCTTAGGTTGTCAACGTTTTTACTCTCCAACTATTTTTAGTCAGACACAGTGTATGAAGAAAATGAGTGTTTTACCGAAATAAGAATTTGAATGATTTTCTGTTCGTATTATACTTTATTTTGGAACGTGTTCATATTATACTTAAGATGAAGTTAGCTTTTCTTTTCTATATATATGAGCATGTTTGGCTTAACTTATTTTTTACTTTACTACTTATTTTAAGGAGAAGTAGGGCCAAATATGATTTTGAGAAAGTTTTTTTTTTTTTTGACGGTATGATTTTGAGAAAGTTATTAAAATAAAAAGTGTCTTTTTTATAATGAAGAAAATACAACATAAGTGACTTTGAAAAAAAAGTTAAAATGAACTTTATATCAACTTATTCGGAGGTTTGAGTCCATGGTCCATGCATCGATTCCCAAATGAGCCAAATTATAGTATTTTATTTTATTTTTACTTGCATCGTTTGCCAAACCAAAACGTCACGCATCACCTTGACTTCCTGCAGAGTAGGGGTGTCAAAATTATCCATTTATCCGTTATCCATCAAATCCACTCACTAATGGATCCATCCAATTCATCTATTAGTAAAAAAATTAGTAAATGGATTGGATCCAATCCATCCATTTAATTAATGGATGGATCCAATCCATCCACGTTAATTTGAAAATCAAATGGATCATATATATATAGTACAATAACCTCAAATCCAATGGATAATCAATTTTTTAAAAATAAAATTAACAACCAATTCAAAAATAAAAAATCGGTTAAAAACGAAAAAAAACATCTGAAGATCCTAAAATTGGGCGAAAACCCAAAAAATCGGCCGGATACCCAAAAAAACTTGAAAATTCAAAAATCAGCCGAAAACCCAAAAATCGGCCGAAAACTCAAAAAATCGGCCGAAAACCCAAAAAACACCCGAAAACGCAAAAATCGGCCGAAACCCCAAAAATCGACCGAAAAACCCAAAAAACGCCCGAAAATCCAAAATTCAAAAAATCGGCCGAACAACCTAAAATCAACAGAAAAACAAAAAAACGGCCGAAACTCCTAAAATCGGCTGAAAACACAAGAAATCTGCTGAAAAATAAAAATCAGCCTAAAACCCAAAAAATCGCGAAAATCGGCCGAAAACTGAAAAAAAAATCGGCCGAAAATCGACTAAAAACCCAAAAAACACCCGAAAATCTTAAAATCGGCCGAAAGCCCAAAAACTCAAAAAAAATCGGCCGAAAAACCGAAAATCGGCCGAAAATCCAAAAAACACCCGAAAACCCAAAAATCGGCCGAAAAACTGAAAATCGGCCGAAAACCCAAAAAAGCCCGAAAATCCTAAATTCCAAAAAAATCGGCCGAAAAACCTAAAATCAACTTTTCGGCCAATTTTAGGATTTTCTGGCGTTTTTTGGTTTTTTGGCCGGTTTTTTGTGTTTTCGACCAATTTTAGGTTTGTCGGACGATTTTTAGGTTTTTCGGCCGATTTTAGATTTTTCGGCCGATTTTTCGAGTTTTCGGCCGATTTTCAGTTTTTCGGCCGATTTTAGGTTTTTCAGCCGAGTTTTTGGGTTTTCAACCGATTTTTTGTGTTTTCGGCCGATTTTAGGTTTTTCGGCCGATTTATGGATTATCGGGTGTTTTTAGGGTTTTCAACCGATTTTAGATTTTTCCGACGATTTTGTGTTTTCGGCCGATTTTTGGTTTTTCGGCTGATTTTAGGTTTTTCAGCCATTTTTTTGGGTTTTCAACCGATTTTTTGTATTTTCGGCCGATTTTTGGTTTTTGGCCGATTTTTGGGTTTTCGGCCGATTTTTTTGATTTTCGGTGTTTTTTGAGTTTTATGTTATTAATAAATATGTTATTAAAAAATAAAAGTAATTTAATAGATGGATTGAATGGATATCCATCCATTTAAAATACCATAATGGATGGATTGGATTGGATTTTATCTTCAATGGATGGATTGGATTGGATATTTTGAATGAGTTTTAATGGATTGTTAATGGATTAATAGATTTTTTTATCCATCCATTAGCAATCCAATCCAAATCCATCAAATCCATTCATTTTGACACCCCTACTGCACAGTTGTAGCAGCAAGCGGGTAACAAATTACTTTTTGTCATTTTGTTGCTTTTTTTTCTTTTACTTTATAGTTACTTTATACTGTACCATTTATTTGAGATATACATCATGTAAATTTTGTCTTCTTATTCCTTAGCTTCTATCTAATTCTTTTCTGTCTATTTGTTTTTTTTTATCTTTGTTTATTTTTTTTAGTATACATCATCATGGATGCCTAGATCAGTAAGAGTAGAACAAAGAGCAACCAAATCTCATGAAACAAAATAAATGATCAATGCCTTACATACAAAACCAATAGCCTTAACTAGTAGCAACCAACTAGCACAAAAACAATGAAAAAACAAACCAGGAATAGAGGCGAAACAGAAACAAACTGATCAACATCCCAAATAGATTTTTTTGTATATTTTATTTATCATTTGATGATAAAGATACAGGAAACAAACAATATTGATAAGGTAGTTTAAACATTATATTGCAAATACTCTTACTCTTAATTTTTGTTAAAAAAATGTTTGCTCTTAATTATTTATGATTTTTAAAATATATTACATGGCTACTAAAGAAAGTCATCCATGTAAATTGAATATGTGGTGTTGAAGATGCGGAATTTAACAAGTGTGATCATATCCATAAGTATATATCTGACTGAGCACGAAGAAGAAAAAAATATTAATGGAGATATGAGTTCATACAATCTTAGAAGAGTACAATATGGTAGCTATATGGATAGATCAAGTTAGAAATCAAATAGCCATTAGATTATTGGAAAACAAAATCGTTTAAGATTGTGATGATTTATATTTTTAGTTATGGACCATTTTTTAAACTCTTTGAATTTAATTTATGATAATGTTTCATATAATAATTTATGAATTTTTATTCGCACTATAAAAAATCGCATCATTACAAAATATAGTACTTTTAAATAAATAAAAAAGGTATGAATTTCATGTTATTTATGATAAATTTGTATTTGAATATTAAAAAAATTTAGAAATATTTCACCAAACAGATTGTAATTGTAATTTAAAAGTACTAATTAAGTTAAAAAAAATAAATAAATACCAAACAACTTCTACTTTAACTTTAAATTTCTTATTTTCAACTTTAAACTTAAAGTGACTTTTAAACCTTAAAAAAGTAGGGCCAAACACACCCTATATAAGAAGCTTCTGCTTATTGGCCTTTTTTAAAAAAAATAATAAATTCTTCTTATTTTGACATTCAATTAAAATAATTTCAGTTTTATTCTCTAAATAAAGTTCACTTGATATACTTTAAAAAAAAAGTTCAGTTGATATTGATATTTCTCTGTATTTAAATTGTGCAAGTGTAACCTATAAACCAAAAAATAATATAATGACACTTATTGTTTAGTGAACATAATGACAACTTCATAAAGGATTTTCGTTTTTACAAAATTGTGTCATATAGTACTCTTTATTTTTTTTTATAAATGCTAGTTCTTAATTTATTTTTTATAAAAAATTCTTTATATTATTATTGATTAATAATTAGTAATGTTGGTCTAAATTTCATTTTTCACTCATTTATATTAAAAATGTTCTATGGCTTTGTTTGGCAAAATTAGCGATTGGCTGATAAGCTAGCTGATGGCTGATAGCTTATAGCTTATGGCTGATAGCTGATGGCTGATGACTGATGGCTGATAAGTTAATTGAAGCGTTTGGTAAAATTAGCGGTTCAACTAGCTGATAAATGTAAAATGACATAAAAGGGTATTGTTAATTCAAAATAAAATTTATGTTAAATTAATATTTAATATACTTGAAATTTAAAAATTAAATGTACTAATATAATATATATATTTTTTATTACTAAACTAATTGTTATTGGTTGAAATTTTATTTTTAAAAAAATATGGGTTATCTTATTGAATTTTTTATTAAAAGGTTTAATTGCACTTTTGGTTCCCCTATTTTGCCAAAAGTGCGATTTTGGTCCCCTTATTTTAAAATCAAACATTTCAGTCCCCCTATTTTGATTTTTGTTGCACTTTTGATCCCCCATCCTATTTTTTAACCATGTGGCAACCAAAACGATTATGTGGCAATACATGTGGCAAATAAAAATTCCACGTCACCAAATATTTTAATTTTAGGTATTTAATTTCCAATATGAAAAATATAATTTTTTTAAAAAAAATCTGAAATATTAATTTATTTAAAAAAACTGAAAAAAAACCAAAAAATGTAAAAAAATATGAAAAAAAAAATTTAAAAAAAATTTGAAATATTATTTTTTTAAAAAATATCTGAAAAATTATTTAATATTTCAGTTTTATTTCAAATAATATTTTATTTTCAGATTTTAAAGAGAAAATAATAATTTCAGTTTTTTAAGAAACTAATATTCCTGATTATAAAAAAATAATATTTGAAATATTATATTAAAAAAAATCTGAAAATCGAAAAACATTTAAATTTATTTTTAAAAAAACTGAAAAAACTATTTATTTTTTTAAAAAAAATCTGAAATATTAATTTTAAAAAATATTTAATTTTTTTAAAAAAATTAAAATATTAAATAAATTTTCAGATATTTTTTTAATAAACTAATATTTCGGTTATTTTTTTTAAAAAAATCAATATTTTTTGTTAAAATTAATAATTTTTGTTTTTTCAGTTTTTTCTAAAAATAAATTAATATTTCATATTTTAAAAAAATTATATTTTTTTCGTTTTCCATATTTACTTAAAAAAAATCAATTTTTTTTAAAAAATTAGTATCTTTCATATTGAACATTAAAAAATTAATATTATAATTAAAATATTTGTTGATGTGCCAATTTTATTTGCCACATGTATTGCCACGTAAGCGTTTTTGTTGATAAGCCTTATTAAAAGAGTATGGTTTTTTTTTTTTTACAAAATTAAAAAAGTATGGTTTATTATTATATTTTAGTCGAAAACAATAATTTTTAGCCTATTTTATAAAACTGAGCAACGTTATTTTTTTATAGTGAGTAGCATACATAAGGTTTTTTTTTTTTTTCGTAGTGCATACATAAGGTTTATATTCATGTAAAAATTGTCATAAGATAATAATGAATGATCATGCATGGTTTATAAAAAAAAGTATGGTTTATATTTATTAAAAAAACTATGGTTTATATGGTAGCCAAAAAATAGGTATGGTTTATTTTAAAGTGAAATAAAAAAAAAGGTAAGAGTATCTTAGTAAAATAATAAGGGGTAAAAATGGAAGAAAAAACAATAAGCTATAAGCTATAAGCTCATAAGCTACTTGAAATAGCGTCTGAAAAATAAGCTATAAGTCAGTAAAATAAGCTATAAGCTCATACAAAAAAGTCTGTTACCAAACATGTCTTTTAACTTATAAGCTATAAGACATAAGCTATAAGCTAGCTTTTTTGGCTAGCCCAATCAGACCCTATGTATAGTCATTGTCAAAATAATAATTTCTCTATAGTCTTTTTGTTGTGATTCATTTTTCACTCATTTTTTGTTGATTTTTCTAAGCCCTCCACTCCACCACATAATCATTCTCCTTTGTCTCATATATTCTAATCTTTCTCACCATCCACACTTTCTGTCGACAAACTTGTATCACCTCCAACTACGAGACTGCAGTTGTGTGATTTTATGTGTGTACGTCAAAATAGAAAAACAAAAATAAAAATAAAATAAAGAAGCGATAACGTGAGAAAAAAATTAATGAGAAAAATAAACACATAAAATGACAATAAAAAAGCCATGAAGAAATATGGCACTAAAGAATCCAATCATGTGTCGACATGTAATAACAAAATAGGTGAAAATAAGGTTGACCTTTGATGTTATTATATATTTTTTTTTTATGTTGAATAACTTATAGATGATTGATTTAATATTAAAAAAAAATAGATAAATGAATATATTGAAACACAAAATTAAAAAAAAAACTTTTGGTAAAAAAATCCCCCATTTTTTTTTATCGCATTACCTTCTAGGTTTTCTCCAATAATTTATCAAAATTCATTTATCGAATAATAGTTACAATAGCTCATGTTGATTTGATATTAACAATTGATTCTTTTATTTTTATAAATTTGATACTTTCACACATAATTATAGTGATTAATCTTTTAAATCAAATAAAATTATATAAGTGGTAAAATTTGCCTCAAATTTATAGTATTTTTATATGAAAAATGTTAAACAATGCCTCCGGACATTAGTTAAGCATATAAAAATGAAAATTTTGTTTCAGAATTTATACATTCAATACATCGAAAATGTAAAAAATTATTTTATCAATATTAATTTTATGTTTTATTTTTATTTTTAGTATACTTAACAAATATATCAGGAGCACTGTTTAGTACGACCTTTTTATATTTTGAAGACCGATCATTCAAACTCGAAACCACTAATTATATTCAGAGACACTAAAACATCATATCATATAATTCAAATGCTATGTGACAATTCATATTTGTCCCACCACCGTTTTATAAGAAAACATAATTACACTACAAATCATAATGGATTTATCGCAATATCTAAAGAGTCTATTGCTCCACTATTAATCATACACACTAGGCTGCAATAATTAAAATTCTTGTTTCCACACATATATCTTTTAGACTTGTCAACTTTTTTCATCTATAAATATCTTACCAAAGTCTTCTCAACCTTCACACACTACAAAGAAAAAACAAATATTCCAAAAATAAGATTACATAGTTATCATGAAGAATTCATATCTATTAATTATATCTTTCTTCATCTTCAACTTAGGATTCTTAGAAGCTCAAAAGACTCCAGCTATTTATGTGTTTGGAGATTCACTTGTTGATGTTGGTAACAATAATTATTTGAGTCTTTCTCTTATAAAGGCAACTCTTCCTCACTATGGCATTGACTTTCCAACTAAGAAACCAACGGGAAGGTTTAGCAATGGCAAAAATGCTGCTGATTTGATTGGTAAGTCATTCTCAATGAACATAACAACACTTTAAATGTAGCACGAACTCTTTTTGGATTAGACGTCTTTCATGTCGGACATGCGTTGAATCGTTGATGTCTGATACTCGTATGCTATTTGTACGATTATGCGCGCGTGTTGTATAACTCATAAAAATGTCTTTAAAAAGAAATTATATTTCTTTCGTATTACTATATTGTGGACACTTCTACACACCAGATCTCTGTCAAAAAAATGTACACCTCTAAAAAAAAATTAGAACTTTTAAATTAGGTATTTGAAAAAAAAAAAATATGGCATACACCTCTTTTCGCATACAAATGTCTTCATCTCCTACGGTTCAAGGATGATGGTCAATGAGAGGGTAAAATTAAATTATTTTTAACTTAATTAGAGTATATTTTCAATTTTTCTATAGGATTATAGATAAATGGATGTGAAAGACTAGCATATCTTGTTTTAGAATTCATTTTATTAATGAAACAAAATGCTCAATATTTGGATGCATATGTAAATTTTTATTCTCAAATTTGATATTTTATAAAAACACATTTTATTTAATTATAATAAATAAATACCCTATCTATTTTCTACAATACTTTCCATGTAATAAACTCATGTTTACTTTATTGATGACTCTATACAAATTAAGCATGAAAGAGATATCAATATTGGAGTAAGAATATATATTATGAAACGGCAGAAAACAATTTTCCCAATTTTTTATTTGGAAGACAAGAGAATGTGGGCAAATATGTACTACAAAGGCGTAGGACCAAAAATTAATCCTATATATTCACTTATTTGCTATTTTGTTGGGGTATGGGTTTGATAATTGATAATTGATAATTGATAATAGTAATACAAATTGTGTTTAGCTAATATTTGCATCAAATGAATGGTTATGATTTTGCAGCTGAAAAACTAGGCCTTACCACGTCACCACCTTACCTCTCCCTAATCTCTAAGTTCAACAACAAGAAGAATGTATCATTCTTGGGGGGTGTTAACTTTGCTTCTGGAGGTGCAGGAATATTTAATGGCAATGATGTAAGTCATTCTAATCGTAATCCATCAATGTCAATCTCTTGATTACTACATTAATGCTTTTGTGTTTCCAATTTCATACATACGAATTGTTTTCATCTCAACTAGGGTTGGGAATAGGTCAGGCTGGCCTACAGGGGCCTATGGCCTAGCCTACATAGGCTCAGGCCGGCCTATTTATTTAAATAGAGCAGGCTAATGCTTTGTAATAAGCCTATTTAGCTAAAAAGATCACCTTTTAGGCCTACTAGGCCGACCTATTTAAGTAAATATGAATAATATTTTTACATTTATTATTATTATATATTAAAATTTGTATTTTGATTAAATTATAAATCTATTAAATTTTTCAGTAGTTAAAGTTTATTAATCTACATTAACTTTTCACATATATAAATGTATTATTATAAACTAAAATTGAAATACGATGTCATATATAATCAAATTCTCTAAAATATCATGTTAAATATCAAAAGGAAGTTTAATATCATTGACTTATTAGTTCATTAGTATATTTAAAAATACATATAATTATTTATTTAAATATATTCCTATGAAATAGGCTTTTAAACAGGCTAATAGGCCATGTCAGGCTTTCAAAAGGCCAGACCCAGGCCTAAAAAATAAGCCTATGACAGGCCACAGACCAGGCTTAGACCTTCAATTTTTTGGCAGGCCAGGCTCAGACTTGACAAAGCCTAGCTCGGCCTAGCTTATTCCCAACCCTAATCTCAACACGATTACAAATATACACATCCATAAAAAAAAAAAAAATTATATTTTGTACCATTCGAAAGTATATTTCTAAAAAAAGTTGTTCAAGAGATATATTTTTAAAAATATGTGTTGAGTTTTAGAAAAGCAAGATTGAAATATGAAAGTGTTTGACTAAAAAAAGAGAGCACGTGATAAAATAAAAAAGTTATTATCATCATTTTTAAATAATTTGCACCCGCTGACCAAAGGTCCTGTATACGTGTTGTTTTTAAAGAGGCAAGCAATACCTTTGACAAAGCAAGTGGATTACTATACACAAGTGCATGACCAATTGACACAACAAGTAGGAGCATCTACACTTCAAAACCATCTCTCAAAATCCATCTTTGGTGTTGTCATTGGAAGCAATGATATCTTTGGTTACTATAACTCAATGGATCTTCAAAAGAAAAATACCCCTCAACAATATGCAAATTCCATGGTTTCCTCACTAAAAATACAACTACAGGTAAACACAATAATTTGTAAATTGTAATTAAGTTACTATTTACTAGAATAATTATTCTATATGGTGGAGAAAGATTATATATGCATAAAAAAGCTCAAAATTTAAGTTATTTGCATGCATTTTTATTTGGGATTGGTCTTTGTAATTTCACGAGATCGATGAAATTCAAGTCCTCTCAATCGGAAACGGTTGTAAAATGACAATTTATTTCATTTCAATTCTACTAAATAATAGTTTTGGACTTGTACCTTTTTGGCAGAGACTATACAACAATGGTGCAAGGAAATTTGAGATTATTGGTGTTAGTACAATTGGATGTGTACCTGCATTGAGGCTCAAGAACAAGACAGAATGCTTTTCAGAAGCCAATTTATTTTCAATTAAATATAATGAAGGTCTTCAAGCAATGTTGAAGGAATTGAAAATGGAGAACAAAGACTTAAGTTACTCATACTTTGATACTTATGGTGTACTCCAAGACCTCATTCAGAATCCAATTTCTTATGGTATGATGATCACATAATCCTATGTATCTTTGTATAATAACTTTAAAAAAAAATAACCATTAATTAAAATGGCACTCTTTTTTAACAATAATTAAAATGGCATTATTGACAATTTTATAAATATTTAGTTTAATCATTCATTTCAAAATCAAGAGGATTTATTCTTCAATGAAGAGGAACTCGGTTCGAGACCTGACACCACCAAATTTCAAAAAAAAAAAATTAAAAAAAAAATCATTCATATCAAAATCTGAATTTTTGGTCTCCCAATTTCATATTATGTTGCGGTTTCAATTTTGGTATTAGATAAGTATTTTAGCCTGAAAAAGGTGAATTTTGGCAGAAAATATCAAAATTATCACTTTTGCGTCTAAAATCATCAAATTTTAAGGAAAAAAAAATATTGATTCGAACCAAAATTTCAACAACAATGTGCGAACCCGAGGACCAAAAATTCGAGTTTGGGAATAAAATTGTTTGAAGTAAAATATGCATATCAAAAGTACATTTGAACTTAAATATTTAAATTTTATCTTATAAAATTATATCGTCAAACTCTTATCACTAAATTGACATTTGTGACTGTTATATCTCTTTTTCTAGGATTTGCAGATGTGAAAGATGCTTGTTGTGGACTTGGTGAGTTGAATGCTCAATTTCTATGTACACCAATTTCAGGTGTTTGTTCCAATAGACAAGACCATATATTTTGGGATCAATTTCATCCTACTGAGGCAGCAAGTCGCACAATTGTGGATAAGCTTTATAATGGACCTTCAAAATATACATCTCCTATTAATTTGGAACAACTACTAGCTCTTTAAATTGTCAATTTATAACTGGTACCTTTAATTTCATTATTAATTGTTTGTTTGTCATTTGTTATCAAACAACAATTGAAAAATCTTTTGAAGGGATTAGTTTATGTAATTGTTCAAGATACTTTTAGAAAAAGAAAAAAATTGTGAAAGAGGAGAAAAATAGCACTACTAGCTATAAAAGGAGAATGTAGCTTTTAAGAGCAAGAAAATATATTCAATTGTTTTTATGCCAACTAATTTCTTAGCACTTTTATTCATCTTTTTGTAGTATATTTGGTTTTGATCGATCAAAATAAATGATTATCATATTGATGACTTTATGTCATTACATTGCTTTTAGTTCATTTTCGCACAAATAAAAGATAATTGCAACAAGCTTAAGAGGTTGGAATCACAAGCAAGGTGAAGTGGAGGAGCTCAAATCCCACTACCTGCGCGCGGCGCAATAAGAGAAAATATGAAGCGATCAAATCTGCTATCTGCGCGTGGCGCAGGGTATATGGCGCGCGGCGCAGGCACGCGTAGCTGACCTATTAATTCTGATTTTTCTGTCAAAAGAAGGGTTAGAAAATTTGACGGCGAAGAATGGAGTTGCAGACGAGTTCAAAGCTTTCGAAGTGCGGATTTCACTGTGGAAACACATCCAATCCATTGTTGTAGTTTCTATTTCAATTATGTCTAGCTAAATTTCTATGATTGGATCCTAGGGGATTCTAGTTGTTTTTAATCTTGAACCATGTAGTTTCATTTGACTTATTTATTGAATTACGAAGTTAGTTCCAGTCATTTATTACTTATGCTTAATGCTTTTCATGATTTGGCCAATTGTGTAATGATTCAAATTGTTGGTTTTCTAAGACATTAGAGGCAATCAATCGACCTAGGAATAACCGTTCAATTAACTCTCGCTTTAGAAATATAGGGTTGTTAATTGAGAATTCTGAGATTAAAGGGCTAAAATCTCAATTGATTATAGGTCATCCTAAGACATTAGGGATTGATAATCAATTGAGAGGATTATGTGCCAAGACATTGGACATAGTTACTATTTTTAATCGAATCGTGGAATTGAATTTGTAATTTATTGATAAGCATGAACTACCAAGATAGAAGCAATTAGATGAACCAAAGTGATCCAATCGCCTTCCGTAATCAATTTCTACAAAACCTTTCTATTTCCTGTGTTAATGTTAAGAAAAACGTCAATCAAAAACACCCCCCTTGTTCTATTTAATTTTGAGTTACATACGTATTATCCTATTGTTCGCGTCTGATTCGGAACAATCCCTGTGGAAACGATAATAAAAATAAACTTGCTTTTGAACTTCAACAAAATGACGCCGCTGCTGGGGATTGTTGATTGAATCAACAAGGCAATTTGAATCATACGTAGTGTTATTTTATTTTTATTTAGTATTTTTTTATTTTTAGGTCATATTAAAAAAAAATTCTAAAAAAGATTTTATTTTTTATTTTGATTCTGTTAGAGTCTATTTAGGATTGTTAGTTAATTTTATTTTCTTCTTAGTAGATTTAGTTTTTTTTTTAGTGGATTTTATTAAATTTTATTAGATTCTTTTTTTTTTAGTTATTAGTATTAGTAGTAGTAGTTGCTAAAAAAAAATAAAAAAAATAAAAAAAATAAAGCTGATTCATATGTCTTTTTCATTGTGTTGTGCTACTAAACAATTTCTTTAAGTTTTGCAGCAATGAATTCGAAATGGATTGATAATATATTGCTTGATTGCGAAGGAATTGGTATAATTTGCTATGAACTATTTCTACTATCTCACGCGCAAGAAAGTGTGAATAGCAGACTAAAGTATTTGAAAAAGAGATGTGGATTTTGTGGAGCAAATCATCACAATGACTTTTGTGAGCAAATTTATTTAAAGGAAGAAGAGCGTGAAGTGATCAACATCGATTACAACTTTCAACTCAATAATATTTTGGATAAATTTTTGAGGTCAAATCAACTTGCTTTTGATGAATTTGGAGTTGAATGTAGTAATCTTGTTGAAAAGGCAAATTTGTGTGAAAAGATGGTTGAGAGTAAGATGGAACATTGTGCTATTGTGGTAGAAGAAGAAGATTTGAAAAACAAGATCAATTGCATAAGAAGAGTGAAACATTTTGATATTTATGTGACATTTGAGTCTCAACCAATGGAGCTTAAAGAGAGAAACCATTTGCCAAAGAAGCATCAATCTTCTCCAAAGTGGGAGAGCCCATATTCCAAAGCTTTGGTGATTGGAGCATGGGAGCACTTGATTCTCTATGCGAAATTCATGGATTTCTTACCAAACAAGCGGAAGAAGAATGATGATATGTTTTTTCTGACATATATGCCACCCTAACGTGGGGTCATTGGTCGTCAAGCTATTGACGTTAAACAAGCGCATGATCTCTAAAGTCATGGACCGTCAAGCTATTGACGTTAAAAGAGCACTTTTTGGGAGGCAACCCAATGTTTTTATTTATTTATTTCTAGTTTTTAATAGGCCTTGTTTTGTGTTTGCAGGTTAAGCAAAGGAGTAAAGTCGATGCACGAGATGATTGGCAATGCTTGATTCCTTGAACTTGAATTTAATTTTGTCTTATATGAATGTTTGGTCTGTTTGAAAACTTGTGCACTATTTAGATTTGTTTGTTCTGAAATATGTGAAGTTTATTGAGTCAGCATCTAGGATACCTGAATATGTGATTTTCTTGTTGATTACCTTGTATGCTTGAATGCTATTAGAAAAGCTGAGAAAATTTTTCAAACATTGACCACTCGATAATCCGGCCAAGCCGTGAGGATTCGAGCCTAAACAGTTAAAAATTTTCTTGTTATGAGAGATTCCACAGCTTAGCAAATTCTCTAGAACTTGCTTATGTTCTCTTGATTGATTGATTGATTGCTATGTTACCTTGAGCCTTTTTTAAGCCACCTAGTTTAAATGTTATATCATTCGTTAACCCCTTTGAGCGAAAGAAAAATGTTATTGTTTGCTGAACCAAAAATATTTCACAAAATGAAACAAAAAAAAAAGATGATTTTCTTGGAGTTCAGACACATGACTGATATTTGAGCACATTGCTCATTATAAGTTTGGGGTTGCTTTTGAAATTAGCAACTGGTTAAGTTTGGGGTGGGGTACTAGAGAACTAAATAATATATATATATATAAACGCTTATCAAATAAAAAAAAGAGGTATCTCATAAACCTCTCAAAAAAGTATGATAGAAAAGAAAAGCAAAGCGTTTGAAAACAATAATAATAAGTTTTCTAGTATAAATTGCTAAAGTATAGGGGGGAAAAGAAAACAATTCATTGTTTAACAAAAAAAGGTGATCTTAGAAACTCCAAGTTTTTCTGCTTACCGTCCAAAAACATCCACCCTTAACCTCAGCCCAATTATAACCCAAAAGTCCTCTAAAGGTGTGAAATTGTATGCGTGTCGATTAACATTAAAATATTTGCAAGCCTATCGTTGAATTGCTATGACTGTGTTGATTGAGTGGAAAATTAACCCTATTATACAGGAGAGATGTGAGAAAGTGAAGTGATTATTGTTTGGTCAATTTTTGTGAAGAGTCCTTTGTTTTTTTTTCGTTAGCATTTTTGTGTGCAAGAATAGCCATAATAGGAATGATCATAGGAGTGTTGATTATGATGTTTTGACTTGACTGACTTTGCTGATTGGAATTAAAATGTTGAGATAGTGCCAAGTTTTCCGATTGATACAGGTATTCCTTGAGGACAAGGAAAAGTTCAAGTTTGGGGTTGTGATGACTTCACGTCATTACGATGTTTTAACCACAAATTCAAGGCAAATTAGTAGGCTTTTACTATGTTTTTCGCACAAGAATAAGAAGAAAGTGCATTGGTACAACGTTGATGGAATCACTAGAGAAGAGAAGAAAAAAAACAGAAAAATCAGCACAATTCGCTTCATGACGTATGTCCGGTATTTTGATCATATCTAGAGTTCCGTAACTCGGAATGAGGCGGGACTTGCGCCAAATGAAAGCTAAGATCAAGAGCTACAACTTTCATGAAGAAATAAAAGTCATTTGACTTCGGCTTCCTACGCATCACGCAGCCACGTCGGCATGATTTTATTCTCGCGTTTTCTTTAAATAACGGGTCTCAAGATTGGCCTAGGTGTGGATTTTGAGTGCAAAAATACCAGAGAACTCGTTTTTGACGTGTGCTAGGGCTGGAGACTCATCCTGAAGGGCGATTCAACACCTTTGTTCATTGAATTGAATGTATTCTTTCTCAAACTTCTTTGCTATGAATATTTACAATATGAGTAGCTAAATCCTTTATTGGTTAGATTCATAGATGATCTTCCTCGGATCAATCTAGGTCATGTGAACTTATCAGAGGCTTATTATTTCAATTTTAATCTTGTCGTTATTTAGTTATCTCTGTGTGTTAATGCTTTTCGTTAATTGATCACTATCGAACTAATTTTGGGAATCAATTGATTACTAACCCTAACTATTGAACTGGAACTGAGATAATTGTTCGGTTAATAATCACTTTAGACATATCAGATTATTGATTGTGATAATAGGATTAACGTTCGATAAACTTCTTGTGATTCTAAATTCACCTAAGACATTAGGGTTTTATTATTGTGGGAAAGCGTTCTTAGTCACTAACCCTGGTTTGAACGATTTTGTTAATTCATCGTGCCGACAAGAGAGAGATTGCGAAATAAGTCCATGTTCATTCTAGATTAGGAAGAGGAAGGGATTCGAAGAATCTAATCAACCTTTTTATAAACTAAAAGTCAAGAAATTTTACCTTTTTGTTAAGCAAACAATTTCAAGAAAAACCCCCTTTTTAATTTTACTTTAATTTATGCGTATGATCTTAATTGTTCGTGTATGATTCGGAACAATCCCTGTAGAAACGATATAAAAACTAGACTTACTTTTGTACTTCAACACATATATCATCTATTTGTTTGGTATTCAATCCCCAAGTATGATGATTGTAAGGACCAAATGCTTTAAAAACTATTATTATTTTTCTTTATTACAAAACACCAAAAAATCAAATGTATGTCACGCATTTTATCACATACATAGACGGTCCCGACATTTTAGAGGCCTTGTTCGAATATTAAAAATATATTTTTTATAAAAAAAATGATTTTTTTTAATGAGGTCTTGTTCGGCCGCTCACCCCGCACATATACTGGGGCCGGCCCTGATTCACATATTACATAAAATAATTTTTAAAAGTTCATATACATACACCCCATTATTGGGTCATGTATTTGTTATTTTCAGCTTATCTAAAAGCCAATTCTTGTACAATTTTCACATTTGTAACAGTTAAATTTTTTAAGTTTCGTTCTTAGACAATAATTAGGGACTTTTTCTAATTTGTTGTGTTGTCACCCTTCTAATTAATCTTCTCTAATATATGTATCTTTTGCATCAAAAGATCAACTATGGTAAAAGTCAACGTTAACGGTTACAATACAACAAGGTAATTGAAAGGATAATAGTGCAACAAATTTTTGTAACGTATGATAATTTAGTGGGTAACAGTGTAACAAATAAAAATTTAAATGATTTATTTATCAGAACATTTCTATTTATTTGTTACCTAAAAACTTTAAAAAAACTAAATATTACCTAAAAAACTTGAAAACCTAATTGTTATAACAAATGCGAAACTTAAATGACCCTACATACATTTGACATTTTTTCATTCCAAAATGAGTCTCACTATAGTAGAAAAAAAAATAATAAACACAAAATTTGAGTGTGCAATATTATAACAAAACAGCTATTGTAATAACATTGGCTATGAGCACTACTCGGAAGCGTAATCCTAGCAACCCTTAAATGCTTCTGTTTTCCAATTTTTTCCACAATTCTGTTTTTTTTTTCCTTTCCATAATCCAACATCTTTAGATTCTATTGTCACCTTCTAAACTCATATCTCCACCACCCTTTATCTTTGATTTTTCTTTAACCACCCTCCATCGTCACGGCCGCTACCGTAATAACTTTTAGGATCTTTTTCTCTTTTTCTCTGTATAAACAAGTATAAAATCACCAACAAAATTAAAACTTGTTTTAATTTAAAACTAGTTTTAATTTTGTTGGTGATTTTTCAAAGATTGTATATAATAACTTTGTTTTTATTGATAGAATATGTTTAATTAATATAATAGTTATTATTTTAACTATGTCAATATGGAAATGAAGAAACATTGGAGGGTTATGAGGAGAAGAGAAAATCAATGAAATACATACAAATGTTGAAACTTCAAGTATGTAATTAATTAACAAGAGGGGGAGAAGTTGAACTATAGTGTGTTACATTTTTTGGAAAGATGGAACACATGAACAATATTGGTAATGGAGTGAGTGATGACAATGCATTGTTTGGTATGATGGAAAGAGGCGGCAATGGTGATGTAGAGGGCGGTGGTGGTTGTGGTGGCGCAGGAGGCGGTGATGAGGTGAGTTTGAAAAAAGGTCCTTGGACAACAGCCGAGGACGCAATTTTGATAGATTATGTGACTAAACATGGTGAAGGGAATTGGAATGCAGTTCAAAGAAATACAGGTTTGAATCGTTGTGGGAAGAGTTGTAGGCTTAGATGGGCTAATCATTTAAAGCCCAATTTGAAAAAAGGTGCATTTTCTCCCGAAGAAGAGAAACTCATTGTTGAACTTCATGCTCAATTTGGGAATAAATGGGCTAGAATGGCTACTTTGGTATGTATGCATTTTGCTCCATAATATTTTTCTATCTATTAATCTAACCAAATAGGTCAACACCATTCATGGAAGATTAAATGATTTGATTCATCAAAGTCACAATGTTATTATCTCTGATATTCATAAAACATCTTAGATTATTTGCATTTGAGTTATTAATTATTATTCATAATAAACTTGAGGATACGGATTAGATGCGGTTAGACAATTAAATAGGTTAACACCATTCACGGAAGATTAGATTATTCACATCGAAAATTCAATAATTTCATTGCAATCATTCAAAAATTATTAACGACAATCGCTTTTGATTCTAAAAAGTCCAAAAAAGTGCATCTTGATCATATTCTTCAAATGGATTAGAGCATTTTTACAAATGCATCTAATAACTACTTTGATTTTCGAGCTCTCAAACATTGTTTTATTGTGTTTTGTGGTATAGTTGCCTGGAAGAACGGACAATGAAATAAAGAATTATTGGAACACAAGAATTAAACGTCGTCAAAGACAAGGTCTTCCTCTATATTCTGACGAACATAATCGTACCAACACATCGACCACACCAACAACACTTTCACCATGTGTCACCCCAAATGGATCAAACCCTAACAACATTACAACAAAATTTGAGTTTATCAATCAAAACCCCCACCAATATCAACAACAACATCACCACCTTCCTTTATCTCCAACATCTACCCATCATCATTCTCCTCTCTCTTCACCACTCCAACATAGACAACAACATTCTTATTCTCCTCACACTTTCTTAGACACTTCACCTACACCATTGTCATCTTCTTCTCCACTCTCCTTCACTTTCCAAAGACCCGCACCTCTCTTATCATCCCCGTTTCGCTTCAAACGTTACCGCTCAACTCCAAACTTCGAACTTCAAGTCCCTAATTCCATGACACAAAATTACTCATCTTCACTCCATGATCTTTCTTTAACTTCTTATCATGATAGTAATTTCAAGTTCCCATTTCATTACAACTCGAGTTTTTCGCAATACTTTAATACTCCTTTGTTGGAACCCGATCGAGGACTCTCTTCTTCTTCGACTTCGCCTTTCTCAACAAAGTTGGAGCTACCTTCAAACCAATATTCAAAACTATCCACAGAACAAGATATTAAGGCTAATAATCTTGAGTTCAATAATGATCTTAATTCTTTTCAAAACAATAATAGTGGCTTGATGGGAGATCTTTTGATGGATGCACAAACATTGACATGTGGACAAAATCCAAAGAAAAGAAGTTACTTGAGCTTAAATGAAGGAAATGACATGTTTAATGGATGTCAAAGTTATGATGACTTTCCATTTAACTCTGTTTATTGGTCTTCTAATTCAGGTTAGTAATATTATCTTTATAATATTGGTTTGTTCATAGATAATTTATTTTGAATATTTTTTTGTTGTTTGTTTTTTGGGTTAGAGTACACTTTATACTCTATCTAATAAAATTTTGTTTATAAATGAAAAATAAATGTTTTATTTTGTTACATTAAATCTCGCACTTTATTTTTGGCATGAAAATTTATCCTTTATTTTATAAATTTGACACTCTAAGTTAAAAGGGTGTCAATGTCCAACAATGTCACAATGTTGTCATTTTTTATTTTTTTTCATTATTATCTGTATCAATGTATCGCTGATTCAATATTTGATCGATTTATATGTAGGACAAAAACAAATAGAAGAAGCACCAGACCTAACCAAATTCATGAATGATGACATATCAACAATGATAAGTGTGATGCCTTCTTCCACAATACAAAACCAAGACTGGAATAACAACAATGGATCAGATCAAGTCTCTAGTATTCAATCTTCTAGTGGTGTGAATATGGCAAATGAAAATGCTGTACTCGATATTAAGCCTATAGCTTCATTGTTTCCTCTCACAAACACAACAGAAGAAAATAATGAAAATAATGATTGCTACACTTGGGACAATTTAATTTACTAATAAAAATTCATCAATTCAAGAAAAAATTCTTAGTTATGTTCATATCCTAGTTATCTTTGTAGGATACTATGAGAAACTTGTTAACAATAGAGATTACAAAATTTTGAAAAGAAAATGTTAGATTTCTAAAAATATCAATAGACTACTTCTCAAAATAATGCTATAAGTGAGTATATAGAAGATCCTAAAAAAAATATATTAACTTAAAATATTAAGAGTCAGAAATCAATATCTTAAGCTCAATATGTTATTATATGACAAACTTGGCATTTAAATTTTTATAAACGTTGCAAAATCTTCTATGTACCTTTCTACCCATAGGAAAACATTAATATTTTAAGGATTAATAGATTTTTTTATCTCTGTATGTTTGCGAATTTTTTGTTTTAGTCTTTGTATTTTGTTTTCTTGCAAATAAGTACCTGAATATACAAATTTTTTTGGCTTTAGTCCATAAAGTCAAAATCCGCAGAAAAATATGAAGAAAAATCTCCACGAAAACTGTAGATTTTCCTGCGGATTTTAACTTTAGGGACTAAAACCAAAAAAAAATTATACATTCAGGGACTTATTTGCAACTAAACAAGAAATAGAGACTAAAACCAAAAATTCGCGAACATACAAGGACATAAAGATCTATTTAGCCATATTTTAATCTAAACAAAATAGAAAAAGGGTTAAATATATTTTCCTAAATATATCAAGTTTTATTTTTTGTCTCTTTAAAATTTTCCTTCAAATTTTAGTCCTCTAAATTATTTGTTTTTAATTTTAATCTCAGTTTTATTTTTTACAAAAGTTCATATGTTATGTTTCAAATAAATTTATTATTAAGACCTCAAAATATCAGTAGTTTAATAATGAAATTTTGGCACACTAGCTTCCTGATGTTATATACGATGTTTTAACACTGAGATGCAAATAGTACATTAGTTTAATGTTCCAAGATACTAACTATAAACATATAGAATAAGGAAAATATAAATGACAAAAACATAAAAGACACGTGTTATTTGTTAACACAGTTCGACGACAAATACACCTACTCTGGAGGCTATTAAGGTAGGAAGGAAATCCATTATAATAGTCTTAGTTTTAAGTTCTCAGCAAAGATCCCGTTTACAACTTATCACATAGCAACTACTCGTGCAACTTCTGCCTAGAAACTCCTAGACATGAGATCTCATCTCACTTCCACTCAATCACACACCCTGTAATTATAAGAAAACAAACAGTATAATGAAGACACCTTCAAACACTAACTAACTCTATACTTCAAAGCTTAAGAGTAGTTTACAATTACAACTCAGTAAAACACAATCCTAAACTTGCATCAATGTGACACAAGAAAGACCCACAATTAACATAGACTCAAAATCCTAAAACTCTATTTCTCAATGAAAGCTTCAGTAGTGAATTAGGTTTTTCGTCCTTCCTTATATACTCTAAGTCAGGATGGGCTTGAACTTTAAGTTGGACTTCAAAAAACAAAGTTGATCCATGAAATGTCCAGTTCACAAGAACCATAATTAACTACAAAGTGTCCTAAAATGTTTGAACATCTTTAGGAAATAACCACAACGATGATTTTGAACAGGCACACGTCTTGGTGGTGTGGATTCCTTATATAAATATGGCATGAATTCATGGCACACTAAAGACGTACACACATGTTGAAACATTTGGTTTAACATTTTGCTTATATATTTGTTTTAGCAAAATGAGATCAACACACAAGTATCCAACAAATAACTCAACTGTTTAATCTTTATTTTTTAAAAATTTATCTATAATTTCCAATTAAAGAGTAAATTCTTAAACTAAAGATTAAATAAATAAAGAATTAAACTAATGATATTAAGATTTTAATAATGATATCTCATCAAAAGAAATCATTTGGAACATGCTATGGAAAATCAATTTTAAAAACAATTGCAAGAAGAGATAAATATTATGGCAATTTCAGCCTCTTAGACAAATTAATAAGGACAGCTTGCATAAGCATAAAATAAATACATATATTATCTCGTGCACATGATATTTGGATAAATCATATAATTTAATTAAATAGAGCTAGAATCGAATTTTTAATCATATATTTCAGAAAATTGGAACTCTTATCAATTTGACCAATTCATTATTAGTGAAAAACAACTTATATTATGGTGTGAACAAAGAAGTCAAAATGCATCCCACATATTATATCCACATGTACATACAAAAATTAAATGCATTATTACTTCAAAAAGTATATGTATACCATCATTATTGGGTGATGGATTTGCTATTTTCAGCTCACAAAAAAAAAAAAAAAATCCAATTCTTGTACACTCTGTTCTCTTTTACATTCTAAATAATTCTAATAATAATTGACTCCTTGTTGTATATAGTAGCAAAAAATAGTGAACACAAAAATTGAGTTGTTAATGACTATGCAAACTATAATAGCCAGCTACTAGAAGCAAAGAAAAACGTGTAAATTTTATCACCATTGGCTATGAGCACTAAACGGAAGCGTAATCCTAGCAACCCTTAAATTGCTTCTCTTTTCCACTTTTTTCACATAATTTTGTTTTTTTATTCTTCATAATACAACAACTTTAGATTTTATTGCCACCTCCCAAACTTATATCTCCACCACCCTATATCTTTGATTTTTTTAACCACCCTCCACCGCCACGACCGCTGCCGTAATAACTTCATAGTTCCTACTCTCTCTTTTTCTCTTTAGAACAAGTTTGAAATCATCAACGAAATTAAAATTCGTTTTAATTTTGTTGATGATTTTTTTAGTTAAAATTTCTAAGATTGTAATATAATAATTTTATTTTTAATTAATATATAGTTATTACTTTTACTACATCAAATTAAAATGAAGATGTATTGGAAGGTTATGAAGTAAAAAGATAAAACAATAAAATATATAGAAGAGTTGAAATTTCGTGTATGTAAGGCGAATTCTCGGACTAGGCATTTTCTGTTTCATGTAATTTCTTTTTGTATTGAGAATCAGTTGATTAATGAAATAAGTTGAGTTTGTCTGTGTCAAGAAAAAATTTAATTAACAAGAGGGAGATAAATTGAACTAGTGTCACATTTTTTTGGAAAGATGGAACACATGAACAATATTGGTGATGGAGTGAATGATGAAAATGGATTGTTTTGTATGATGGAAAAAGGCAACGGTGGTGGCGGAGAGGGTGGTGGTGGTGGTGGTAGTGGTAGCAGAGGCGGCGGTGATGAGTTAAGTTTGAAAAAGGGTCCTTGGACAACAGCTGAGGATGCAATTTTGATAGATTATGTGACAAAACATGGTGAAGGGAATTGGAATGCTGTTCAAAGGAATACAGGTTTGAATCGTTGTGGGAAAAGTTGTAGGCTTAGATGGGCTAATCATTTAAGGCCTAATTTAAAAAAAGGTGCATTTTCTCATGATGAAGAGAAACTCATTGTTGAATTGCATGCTCAATTTGGGAATAAATGGGCTAGAATGGCTGCTTTGGTATGTATGCATGTTCTCCTTAATTTTTTTCTATCTATTAGTCTAACTAAATATAAAATGTTAGCATAATGAATACGAGTTTCTAGAACTAAACATTTCATCTTTTAAGGTTTAGTAGTAAAAAGAAAAATAACTAAGGTTTAAGAAATTATGTCTTTGTCCTTAAAAATAATAAGTATTTTTTAAGATTATCGATGTCACTACGAGCAATAAATGATCCCAATGTTAATAACTTAAATTCGAGTGGTTAGAATTATTTTTTTTTATTAATCGTAGTCACAATGTCATTAGCTTTGATCTTCATGAAACTTCTTAGATCATTTGCATTTAAGAGTTATTGAACATATTAAACTTGAGCACGTAAAATGCATTCAGCTAAGCAATCAAATAGGTCAACATGTTTTATCGTAAATGCAATATATTGATCTAAACCATTTAAAAGTTATCAACAAAAATAGATTTTGATTCTAAAATGTCAAAAAATGTGCATTTTGATCATATTTTTTATATGGACTAATACATTTTTACTAATACATCTAATAACTAGTTTGAATTTCAAGCTCTCAAACATTGTTTTGTTATGTAGTTACCTGGAAGAACAGACAACGAAATAAAAAATTACTGGAACACAAGGATCAAACGTCGTCAAAGACAAGGTCTTCCTTTATATTCAGACGAACATGATCGTGCCAATACACCAACCACGCCAACAACACCTTCACCATGTGTCACTCCAAATGGATCAAACCCTCACAACATTACAACAAAATTTGAGTTTTTCAATCAAAACCCCAACCAATATCAACAACAACACCACCTTCCTTTATCTCCAACATCAACCCATCATCATTCTCCTCTCTCTTCACCACTCCAACATAGACAACAACATTCTTATTCTCCTCACACTTTCTTAGACAATTCACCGGCACCATTGTCATCTTCTTCACCACTCTCCTTCACTTTCCAAAGACCCGCGCCACTCTTATCGACCCCTCTTCGCTTCAAAAGAATTCGCACGACTCCAAACTTCAGCCTTCAAGTTCCTAATTCCATGACACAAAATTGCTCCTCCTCACTCCATGATCCTTCATTAACCTCGCACCATGATAGTAGTTTTAGGTTCCCGATTCAATACAACTCGAGTTTCCCTCAATACTTTCATAATCCTTTGTTGGAATCCGATCGAGGAGTTTCTTCTTCTTCATCGTTGCCTTTCTCAACAAAGTTAGAGCTACCTTCAAACCAATATTCAAGATTATCCTTAGAACAAGAAATTAAGGCTAATAATATTGAGTTCAATAATGATCCTAATTCTTTTCAAAACAATAATAATGGCTTGATGGGAGATCTTTTAATGGATGCACCAACATTGGCATGTGGACAAAATTCAAAGAAAAGAAGTTACTTGAGCTTAAATGAAGGAAATGATATGTATAATGGATGTCAAAGTTATGATGATTTCCCACTTATTAGCTCTGTTTATTGGTCTTCTAATTCAGGTTACTAATACTTTATTTTATAATATTAGTGTTCATAGATAATTTATTTTGCATATTTTTTGTGTTCACTAAATCTAGCTCTTTTTGTTCGGGATGAAAAAATATATTTATTATTACTACTATTACTGTATTTTATATTTATTTTCTAATTGTGTAAATTTTGTAAATAGTAATTGTCTTTTGACATAACCTTACAATGATCAAAAACTCACTTGCTCTGAAATCAAACATATATAGTCACACAAATTTTGGCTTATTCATTAATTTGTCACGATATTAACACATATAATTACAATTAGTTACTTTAAAACAATTTAAATTATTATTCGTATTTATATATCGTTGATTTAATTTTTGATCGATTTATATGCAGAACAAAAACCAAAAGAAGAAGCACCAGACCTAACCAAATTCATGAATGATGACATGTCAACAATGCTAAGTGTGATGCCTTCTTCCACAATGCAAAATCAAGATTGGAATAATAATGATAATAATAATAATAATATCAATGGATTAGATCAAGTCTCTAATGTCCAATCTTCTAGTGGTGTGAATATGGCAAATGAAAATTTTGGACTCGATATTAAACCTATAGCTTCATTGTTTCCTCTCACAAACACAACAGATCAGAATAATGAAAATAATGATTGCTACAATTGGGATAATTTACCTGGACTATGTTAAGGTTGGTATGTATCCATATGGTTTGAAATTTGTGTAACAATATAATTTTATTAGATGGTATTGATATTTTTTTGTAATGAAATTTGGTGTTCCAATCATGTGACAACCCATCAATTATGTATATATTTTATAGCCTATTAAACTCAATTGGTTGACTTAGTGTGAAAAAATTATATTACGTAAATTATAATTCCTTTTCGTAATTTCAAAGAAATGTAATTAAATTTATATAAAAAACAATTTTAAAAATAGTAAGAAAAAAATATTAATGTTTATTGATTTGGTAAAACAATTTATAATCTAAGACAATTGTTATTTGTTTTTGCAAAATAACTTATAATTTCAGTTGGAATATCTTTGTGAGAAATTACACGACTTGTGAAGATATCATCATACTCTTATTGCTATGTTGATCTCCTTGAATAGGAGGATATAATGAGATTTGGATCATCTATCATCATTTTTCTCATATTTTTCATCCCGCTCTCATCTCAGTCATTCATTTATTTTTATTTTTTTTTCTCTTTTACACTATTTATTTTTTCTTTGTGAATCAACAATCGTTGAATTAGTAAAAGAAAAGAAGGTTGGATACAAACGACAGGAGACGATCTAAATCCGATATTATGACTGCTAAAATGGTCCATAACTATACAAGAGTTCTCAATTTAGTCCTTAAAATTATAAATACTTACATTTTTCAATTTTATTCTTCCGTAAATTTGACATCTCGATGCATGAAAATTGATACATTAAAAGAAGAAAATGCTTCTTCCATCAAACATCAAGTGGCATTGAGAACCATCCTATGAAAATGCTTGACATTGTAATAACCTATCAAAAGTGAGGACCCCGTCAAATTATGTCCACTCCACTCCTTCATAAGGTTACTTCACTCCATTTATTTATATAATAGGTCCATGTCTTATCTACAAGTGCCTTTGTTTTTAACAATTATTGGGACACTTAAGCATTGAGCACTAAAAATTGCACTTTGAAAAGTTAATATATAATGTTATTATGTTATCATGGAATGCATAGGTAAGAGATTAAAAACCATAAAAAAGTTTAAAGAAACCCAATTCTATACGTAGCTTCTATGAAAATGATATTTCTCTTTATATTATATGGAGAGAACATCTAGAATTGATAGAGATTGGTCCCTCTTTTCTCCCCTCTCATCACATATTATTAGAAAGTCAAATGCTAACGAGTATCTCCGGGGCACTCTTTAAGATCTTAAATAGCAAGGTTTTTATTGAATTTTTACGGGAATGCATAAAGTCAACGCGTTGAAAATTGTAATGTTTAATTTTTTGAATAAAAAATTTCTATAAGTGGAATGCTTAAAGAGTGTCCCGGGAGCACTCATTAGCAACACCCTATTGGATAATAGCATTACATTGTTCCTTTCAATAATAATTATTTAATTAAAGATGTTGAATGGGTGGCAAGTCTTTGTCAATTTAATGCACTATGATTCAATAATTGTAGAAGTGTAATATATGAGCCATTTTGTTTCTTAGTTAAACATTAATACATGCTTACGTATATTGGATTTACATAAGTAATTTTAAACTTAAAATTCACATTAACCAATGCATTAATTTTTTTGTTTATAGAGCTAGTAGTACTTTGTACATCAATGATTAATTTGAGTCATAGAGATAGAGGCAAGTTGTATAGAATTATTTCACTAGTACTTTGATTTTCAGTTCTGTTGAATCACAAGTATCCATCAATATAGAGAACATTTTCCTTTTGGATTTATCCAACTAGCATGCCACTATATGGCTTTTATTCAACTGTGGCTTATTGCACAACAACAAAAATTGTTACAAAAAAATCCTTTCTTAATTATATAGAATTAAATAGTAAGTATAAAATTTAAGTATAAATAACCCTTTTAAATTTATTAGTAAAACAAAACTTTTAAATTTATTATAATTTTTGTATTTATCCCTGTAATTCTTAAGAGAAGACGATCATAGTTAGATTTATTGAATATTTAAAAAGATTTAAAAAATATGTATAGTGAAATTCAAATAAATTTGATCCATGATGGATTGATGGACCATTATCCACATCACTGTTTATATACTATATATTTTTGTTTTGTTTTGTTTAGAGATGTACAAAACCGCCTGCTAGGGCACACTCATGTCTTCCATATGCAGCTGGCCATGCTTGGCCAGTCCTCCTCTTCCTCCCAAACCGCCTGCTTCTTCTCCTCAACAAGGGCGTTCTTTTGCCCAAGTCCTCCATACTTCGTGCGAAGTTCTGGTTAGTCAGCTTCCTCTTCCGGCGATCAAAGGCGACTCTTTGCACATCAAAATCACTCAATCAGAATATGAAAAGGGTCTCAATGAATGCAAACGTAATCTCCATGGTCGATTAATGTTCAACAAAGGTGATCGACCGTTGACGGCTAGGGATTTAAAAGCGAAACTGACAGTGTTGTGGAACCCTAGTTGTCCGTGGCACTTAGTGTCTCTGGGGAGGGGTTTCTATGAATTTCAGTTTACCTCTTATGAGGACATGCGTCTAGCATGGTCGATGGGATCCATTAACCTCAAACCGGGGATCTTGCGATTGTCAAAGTGGACGAACGATTTTAACAATTATGCTCCGAGACAAACCCATGCTCAAATTTGGATTAGGATTATGGAATTACCCCAAGAGTATTGGCGGCAACGCACGTTGTTTTAGATTGCTAGCGCGGTGGGAACGCCGCTCACTTTGGATGATTCCACAACTCGACGGGCCTTTGGTCATTATGCGCGTGTATTGGTTGATATCGATTTGTCTCGTCGTTTGTTTGATGAAATCACGGTTGAACGCGATGGTTATGAATTCAAGGTTGAAGTCGTATATGAACGTTTGCCGCTGTTTTGCCCCCATTGTACCGCTATAGGGCACGACCTTGCTTCTTGTCGAAAACTGCACCCGGTTGATTCTGCTCCTGTCAAGAATACGGCAGTGGTTAGGAAACCGACTTATTCTGTCAAAGATTCTGATATGTTGAGCAAGCCTGTTAATTTTCCTAAGCCTTCCAAGAAACTATCGGTGCCGACTATGATCCCGACTGCTCCCTTACTGCAGAATATCATTGAAGCTCTTGACGATAACCCATTGAGGGATGTTACGTTTCTGCAGACGGCCAAGGAATCTGGCCTGCCCCCTGCGCGCGCGCTCGGACGCGTTGCCTCAAAACCAAGCCTGCCTGCGCAGCATGACTTGGACGCGGTTGGACGCGCGGGGCCTGCTGCACCTACTGTTGAATTAAATGTGTCGTTCTGTGAAGAGTTAAAGCCTGCTACCAGTGGTGTTCTTGAACCTGCAGAGGATAAAAATAATAATGGGGCTGCTCCTCATGGTGATGATCATGTTTCCATTGATGATGATGATGATGATGAAGAGGATGAGGGCGTGCCTTGTTTCGTGGTTGAGGACGGCACAACTGTTAACCCTCAAGTGCATACTCTGCAAGTTAATTCTACACATGTAGATGAGGGAAAGGCTACTGACACTCTTGTTTGTAATGCTACAGACCCTGTTGGTAATACTACACATGATGAGGATATGGTTGTTGTTGATTCTACAATGGATGTTGCTCTAGATACTCCTTTGCAGCAAGTTGTTGTTGATGATTCGAAAATTTTGAAACAAGCATGGTTGGCTAGAGCTTACGAGGCACTCTCTGAAGATGCGCCTTTTACTCCCTATGTCTCTAAGGCTCGTAAAAAGCAATTGAGGCTTGTGCGTAGCACCGGTAATCACCACACCCGTTCAAAGGGTCCTCTTCCCTCCTCTTCCCAATGAAGATTCTTTACTGGAATATTCGGGGTGTTGGCAATGCTCCTTCTCAGATTGCCCTTCAAAGTTTCTGTCGGCTCCATTCAGTTTAATAATGCAAAAGTTTCGATTCATGGTGCCATTAGGTTCGTACGACTATTAAGATGAGTTCCTCCTTAATTAATAGTGTCATTAAGCCGGGTTGTGCTCACCACCTTTCATTACAACGGCTGGATGTTGCTCCTCGTTATCCTAAGCCGGTTTCCATAACGCTGGTCGTGTGGCATCCTCCCACGGCCCCGTGGATCAAAGCGACTACGGATGGGTCGGTTACTGATACTTCGGCAGCTTGTGGTGGTCTTTTTCGTGATAGCACGGGAGCTTATATGGGGGGCTTCTCTTGTAAGCTTGAGTCCTCCTCTGTTTTGCACGCAGAATTGATGGCAATTATTTTGGCTATTGAGAACGCCCAGCGGCGAGGTTGGTTTTACCTATGGGTGGAAAGCGACTCTCAGGTGGCGGTTCAAGCTACTAAGGATTTCTCTATTGTTCCTTGGGATCTTCGGAATCGTTGGCATAATTGTTTCACTCATCATATGCACCTCCTCTTCTCCCATGTTTATCGGGAAGGTAATTCTTGCGCGGACAAATTGGCGGCGCGTGGCCACCTCATTCTTTTGGTGGACGTCCTCACCTAGTTTTATTTATTTTGATTTCATGTTTGACCGTTATGGTTTTACTTTCTTTAGAGAATCTTGATTAGACTCTAGTCTGATGTCTTTTGTTCTTACATTGCTTCTTGTTTAATGGGTTTGGTGATGCCCCCCCATTCTTGTACATATTTTTTCTCTTTTATATATATATATATATATATGAGTACTTGGCACAGGATTAGAGTCTACAAGGGGTGTCAACCTAGTTGGGATGCCTTCTAGGCTCTTTGATGTCATTATACTCTTAGTTCACAAAAAAAAAAAATATACTATAAAATAATAATTATACTTATTTTATAGTATATCGACCATGATTAAAATTGATACATTTATAGACCAAAATTTATTGGACAAAATGTTCAAACCATATCCAAGGAATACCTTAGGACATGTATCATTGTGTTGGTCTCCAACATTCACATCTAGGAAGAAAACAGAGGATATAAAGTTATAGGAAAACAAAGTTGGGAGAAAGAATATGACTTTGTTCATAAAAAGCCAAAGTTCATAACATAAAAGAAAAATTTATCAAAGAAAAAATTAATTCATTTTTGTACTTCTAAATGTTTAATTTCTTTATAACTCAATTCAATACTTAACCTACCACATCCATCAATGTTTTTGCATGGATGCTATAAACAACATACCAAATCTCAATGAATTTCACATAGTTTTAGATTGAAATCACTTTTATAAGGGATTCATTAATTTTTATTTTCATAGTAAATGGTAAAAGCAAAATTGAATATTTCATTCATACCCCTAAAAAACACAACCATGCAAACAATCTCAATAACTAAGCTATCACTAATTATGGTTTTAAATTACGGTCCACACCTCTAACTGCAGTTACAACATAAAAGATTTTACGGTCTATATAACCGCAACTGCAACCGAACCGCAATTTAAAACCATGTACATAATCCTATACATACAACATTTGATTCATGACAATATCCCTTCATCACAAAGATTCAAGGAAACCAGTTTTTATGAGGACAGAATTCCTCACTTTGCTAAGATCCCTACCTTTTAATGTCCTCCCAACACCTTCAAAAACAGAAAATGAAGATATTTGACTCCTAGCAAACCTTCTTGAAATAATTTCATGTGGTGGAAGCCTAGTATTAAAATCATCATCATTATCATAATCTTCTTCATCCTCACTACCATGATGATTCACAACATCATCAACAACTTCATCATCACCTTCAAAGTAACCATAACCATTATACCTTGAGACATTCTTAATGGTCTTGTTTACCTTATTATTACCATAAATCTTTGACCAATCAGGAATGTTAACAGGTAATGATTGTTGAAAAGATTTTGTTTCATGAGATGAACTTCCACTACTACTTCCACTATTAGTCCTTGGAATCTTTCTTGAAGAAATTGGAATTGGAAGAGAAGATATTTCCTTCTTTTCCATTGGCTTATGAACTTCAGATATATAATCTTGTCTTTCCTTCATAACATCCCAAATTTCTTCTTCTTCAAAATCTTCATCTTTCAATGTTCTCCATAATCCACTATGCTTCCTAATTAGACTATATTTATCCTCCATTTTATCAGTTCCTACACATCCAAATAACAACAAAATTTTCACAAAAAATTCAATTAGAATTTTGGTTTCAAGATTTAATTAATCCATGTACATAGTCAGCGTAAAAAAAAATTACACTGTCAATCAATCATAATTACGTTTAACTTTAACCATAACTTGTTACAGAGTCACGTATGTGATTTGTTGATGGTATCAAAATATTTACACGACGGTGTATCAAAATTAAACTTTTTTTATAATAGTATTAAAGAAATTACCAGAAGATTAAGAAGGATGAGGAGAAATATTCAAAGATGCATACATAAAATAATCCAAATAGAAAGTTATGAAAAGGGATTCTTGATAATATACCTTTCTTGGAATCAGAAGCTTCAAAGGCAAAACTTTATGTTGAACTTGAATCTAATGAATTATTTTTTTCTCTCTTCTAAAATATGGCATAAAAAAAAAAAGTTTAAATTAGAGATGACTCACATTTGATTCTAAAACTAATAATTTGAGAAGTTTTTCTTACCTCTATGTGGTGAAGGGAGGGTCTAAGTTTATGATATATATCTTAATGAAGAGAACAAGGACACCCCCACAAGAGGTGAAGAACACAGCAGCAAGGTCCCAAGAGGCAAGAATATGACAGAACTGATTTCTGCCTCTAAAGGTCATCTAAATAATGGACCCTTCATCTATTTAACTCTTCATACATAAGACTAACTTTTCACAAAGATAGGTAAAAGAATTTGGATTCCACCTAGTTAATTTACTATGCCACATATTTATCCATTTTTACCGTCCAATCTTAAATAAACGGTAAAGATTATTTCGATAATTTTGGGAAGGTATAATGTGAGCAAGCCAATATGTTCTGAATACATCAAATAGTTCCACATCGCTTGGAACTCGAGGTTAATGATAGTTTATATACAACATGCCACACTGCTTTAACCAACCGAGACGCCTTTTATACAAAGGACAAAATCGTGACGGGTTAACCTCAAAGCGAACAATCTCTCGAAAATGTGGACTTGAGATCAAATCTGAACATACTATAAATAATATAGTTGAGATTAATTAATACGTATAATGCGCTCTCTTTTTTTACTTATAGGAAATTTTACATTAACGCAATTGAAACATCGATGACCGATCGATAAAGATCAGAGAGAACACAAAATATAAATTTAAGTTTAGTAATTCAAAGTATTAAATTTGAATATAAATTTAATAGAATGATTTAGTATGACGTCCAAAGTGCATAAATGAGAAAGAAAAGAAGCAGAGCAGCCGGGCACACGTAGAATGGGCAGTAAACTTCTTTTTACTGACTTTATCTGACAAAGTATATGAATTGGAATCTTTAATGCAAAATGGAAGAAAAGGGACAATAGATGTTGAATTTCATGTGATTTAAGTGGTGAATAGTGGCTGCTTTTTAGTTGTTTTTTTTACCTTTATTTAATTAAAGTTCATGCAAAACCATGTTTCCAAATTAAAATATAAAAAAGTTATGTAAATTTAAACTTAATATCAAAAATAATATTTCTTAAATTTTCATTTATTTGGTAAAATATAAAAACAATATTTCATATTGAAATTAATATTTTTTACATTTTTTGAATATCAATTATACAAATTAAAATAAGTTTTTTATTAATTTTTTTTAATTAACTATAGTATCCAAGAACATCTTTTAACATTTTTCATTAATTAATACAACTAATAAAGTTATGTATCTTTACTTTTCATTGTTGGGCTAAGGCTAAGGTTTCCTTTTTTTTTACCTCAATTTATAGTTATCACAAGGCCACTTGTCATGATCACATTCCTATTGCACTTTTTTCCTTCAAAATTACCTTTGGTAATTTTAATAGCACAAGTTACTTTGGCTCTTAATGAAGCATCAAGGGTAAAAACTTTGGGTTAATTATGATAAATTTTGTAGAGACAAAATGACATAGAGGTAAATGATGGTAAAGGTACAGTCATTCCTTTGTAATGTATGGGTGGCTAATAGATAAAGACTAGTTATTGTCATGGAAAAGCAGACAAAGTGACAAAAGTTTTCAATGGAAGAATACAAAATTTTGTGAATTTGTATAAGTTGAGAAAAGAAATCATCTTTTGTTTTTTAAATTACACATCCGTGTCAAACCATAAGATTGAATCATATTGATGTCTAGATAACTAGATAAGTAAATGTGTATTATAGTTATACATTAATTTATTTTAATGGTAAAGTTTCAATATAGGTGGTTGGTAATGTAAATCCAATTTAGATGGTAAAAAATTGTAGCTACGTTGGTTTTCATAGGCTTGAATTTCAACTCATGATATTCTAATAATTATCAACATTTAGTATGTGGGTGAGTTTTTATTGATAGGTTGTTTAGAGGAAAATAATTCTTTTTTAATGGTCGGAAATTTATCCCTTCAATTAAATAAATAAGGGTTTCAAATTCGACACTTTGTATATATAATGTGATGTTTGTGCAAATTAAATTATGCTTGTGAGACTATAGCCACTCTTTCTTATTAGTTGAAATTTAATGATCAATAACTATAAAATTATGTGGATTCCACATAATTTTAGTTGAATAAAATGTGTTAAACATTGTGTATTGAAAGCATTTTTCATACATAAAACCAAAAGAATGTGTTAGAGAAGTTGGTTGAATAAAATAAAAACTTTGCGGAAAAAAAAAAAAAGAAAGAAAATTGATTCACGGAAATTTTGCTCTGATCTTGCTCATTTAAATAATTAATTAATTAATTAAAAACATAAAGCCAATTGCCAAAGGAAATATCGTAATAGAGTAAATCATCATATGTAAAACAACAATTGGTCACATGGTCAATTGCATATAGCTGACATTCAACGTACGTATTTGGATAACTATTGCCAAAGTCAGAAAATAAAACAATGGTGTATATAAGCCAAAAACAACTTATTTAAATTATTACTTTACAAAATTAAGGTTAGAATCATGTTAACTAAAGAATGACAACATTTTTCCAAAGCAGGAAAAATCATGTTACATAGAATGGCGGCTAATATAAATTAAAGTGAAATATTTGTAGGACCTGAAAATTAGTGTTTTCATTGTTGTCTAATGAATTATAGTTTAAGTAGTAAGAGAATTTAATTTTTGTGTAAAAAAAAATTAGTTGAAAAGAAAAAATTTATTTGTACACCTTCCAGATTTTTTGATAGATATTAGTTACAACTAATGATTAAGTGTTACTTGTTGAGAATTTGATCTTATAACTTTAAGAAACAAATTTAAATTTCCTCATAGAAGAACAAATGATCATTAATATTAATATACTAACTTAACTAATAATAATTTTCTCTTCATCAATTTTTAAAAAATAATGTTGAAGTATATTAATGTAAGCATAATTGAATAATCTTGTTGTTGTTGGGAATAAAGAATGAAACTTTTGTGCCAGAAAAAAAAAAAAGAAGAATGAAACTCTTCTTTTTCTTTTGTGATATTTGAAAAACTTTAAAATTGGGAAAAGATAAGTAACCTTGACCCTATGTGGGGTTAGCAATTTCCTTTTTGCTACAAGTTGGTGTTAACTTAATGAAGATCATAGGAAATTTTGTGACTATAATACGTCAAGTTATAAAATATGATAGAGACATCTCAGCCTTATTTTGGAGCAACCACTCTAAATTAATTACATGTGGTGAAAATATATATATAAAAAAGTCCTATGTAGATTAAACATATATAAAATTAGATTATAGTTTATAAAGAATGATACTTGTATTACTTTTTAAGTCGATTTTATAAAAATATAAAAAGTTAATATAATACTATTAGAGTATTAGTTTATTAATATCAACTATCCACTATTTATATCCATGAATTAAATTTAATAGTCTTGGACTTAAATGGATTTTCTTTGACTATTTTAAATTAGAATATATCTATGATTATGGAATATAAGGTTGATTTTGTTGCTTTGATGGAGTATAAAGGGTGAAGTAACAAAATGTGACATTTTAATTTTATTTTTTTTTTATTGATTTTCTAATTTTTAAGAGAAAAGACGTAATAATTTACAATTCGAAACTCAGTAAAATCTAGTTAAAATTTATTCTCATCAAAAAAATGATGAGTATTTAATACCACATAAAAGATATTTTGATTTGTGAGTTGGCCGAGAAAATGGTTTGTATATAAGAGATAATTCTTACTTTACAAGTCGATTTTATAATGATGAGTTATGTTAAACTCTCAATTTTTAATATAATGTCAAAAATTTTCCAAGATTTGTTGGTCAACCGCTATTCGGTTATATTCGCACATCAAGCCTAATAGTGTTGGACATGAAAATATGTGTTAAGAAATCTCATATCGGATATGAGTTGACCTGAACAAATATTTATAAATAAGAATCAATTCTTACTTTATAAATCGATTTTATAAGAATGAATTAAATCTAACTACTAATTTTTTAGACGACTCCTTCAAGTGTATTCATGCCGAAGTTGTATTAGTGGACCTGGATCTTCTCCTTTCCCTCCTGTCTCTTTCTCTCTCCTTTCATAAATTGTGACCGTTGGATCAATCGCATGTCACAAAAATAAAATTAAAAAAAATAGAAATTTAGTACTATATTTTATTTAAATCCCTATTACCCAACTCATGAACAACAACACCAGTGCCACCACCGATTTTACTGGACCATCACCACCACCTTCCAGCCACCGCGCTTTTCTTTCTCTCTCGGTTGATCTCCTTCAGTCATGGTTACTCTGTCTCTCGCATCTTGTTTCCATCGTTTTTTGTTTCTTTCTATTTTATTTATTTGTTTAAATCCCTGTTATTCAAGGTCACCAGCGATGCGGCGGTCATAAACGCAAGAAACACATGACGGTTGGTTACCGTTTTGTGAAAAGGAGATGTCATATTGTTTGTAAAAGTTTGCTCAATGGTTTTAAAAAGGGTTCATGGATAACTTCTTTGTTAAATTGATGTGTAAGCCATTAAAATCAAGAAACAAGAAAAATTGGTATTGGTTTTAATGTTGTATCATTAAATTAAAGAATGTTGATACTGTATTGCTATTGTTGTGCTGGGACTGGAAGCCTCCTATTGGAATTGCAGGTTTTGTTGTGGAAGAAGAAGAAGAAGAGGAATAAGTCCACCATAGAATAACATGTTTTTTGTTTTTTTAGTCTCTCATCCATTAGATTGATCCGATGGTTAAGATTTGGAGAAGGAGAGAGAGGGAGACAAGAATGGAAAGAGAGTATCCGGTTTCACGTTTTGCTAGGTATTTGAAAAGTGTCGAATCTTAGGTTCCGTTTGGTCTAACTTATTTTTAGCTTATGCAATTTTTATGTATTATTATAAGTTTGTCAAGGTAGTTTATGATAAAATAGTTTATAAAAGTTTAATTTTTACTAATTTGAACTTATAAAATAGTATAAAACCTAATTTATATTGTATAAGCTGTTTGCATAAGCTAAAAAATAAGCTAGGTCAAACAGAACGTTTGGACAAATATTCATCTTAAGTGGCTTCTGCGACTCTGTCCAAATGCGATTTACTGAATCCAAATGCCTAACAAAATACACTAATGAAACCAAACTTGTGTTCATCCAAAAATGTTCATATCTCCAATAAGCTCCAATAAGGAATGGGTCCATAGCACATGAATCGATGAGGATAGATTTGTTTCAATATGTTAAATTGTCAATTTTGGACATAGCTGTTAACATCACAATCTACATGTAAAGAGTATCTCAGTACGTAAGTTTAAGTGATTAATACACTATTTAAAAATGAGAAATATTTGATTAAATTTTATTTATATATTTTGATACGGAGTAAGTAATATTTAATTAGATTTTATTTATTTTTTGTTCAAATATATTGGATAATTAAACGACCAATCAGATAATTAACATATAAAAAATAATCTACACGGAGAGAAACCAATCCATGACATTTTATATCATTTTTGTCACTGTATTGCTCTGGTCATCAATGGTGTGTATTTATATGTACAAAGAGTGGGAGAGAGAAAGTGTGGAAAAAACCAAAATTGTTCTTAACACGTCGGAGTGTAATTGGATCGGTTTGGATTGGTTTTTGATGAATCCAAAGTCCGAACCAATGTGTACTCAATTGGTTTGGTTTGGATCGGTTTGTCCTGTTTTTAAAAAATAAAACCGAACCAAACTAATCGGTTTGGTTCGGATACTTTAGTCGGTTTTGTAATGCTTTTTTTTTGCAATATTTTTCCTACTATTATTATTGTCTACTATTATTTTTTTGACGATACGTAATCAAATATCATCATACACAATAAAAAAATGAATCGCAGTTCATAACAATAACATCATATTGAAACTCAAAGTTTTCAAATAGAGTACAAAATACAATCTAGAAACTTAATTCAAACTCATATTAGGAAATAATATAAAATCATTGATGTGACTCTATCATAACAACTTAAGCTTTTGGAATAATCGGTTATTTGACAATGTGAATCACTTAACACACTTTCTCATGTTTAACATTATTGAGTTTGATGCGTTTGAAACTCAAAATTTTCAAAAACTTATATTTATAAAAACTTATATTCACATAGTTAAAAAGATCAAAACTTAAATTTACAAAAACTTAAATTCACATGGTTATAAGCTTAAATTTAAGGCACATCAGATCA
This sequence comes from Trifolium fragiferum, assembly GCA_954870985.1. NCBI lineage: Eukaryota > Viridiplantae > Streptophyta > Magnoliopsida > Fabales > Fabaceae > Trifolium > Trifolium fragiferum. The sequence goes on from OX940794.1 coordinate 11,313,886, forward strand.
AAAAAACCTACATAAACAAGCAAAAACTGTGTTCTCTTTTTAAAAATTTAAAAACACAATACTTGTTGTTGACATTATGTTTATATAACTTGAAAACCCAAAATCAAAACTAAATCAAGGCATGTTTGGTTGCTATTTTAATCAACCGTGTTCTCTTTTTAAATAAAATTAAAAACTCAAAATTATTTGAAAACATGTTTTGAAAACCTAAAATCAAAACTAAATCAAAAGCATGTTTGTTTGTTCACAATGTGTTTTTGGATTCAATGTTAAGGTTGTTGCGTGTTTTTGAATTCAGGATCCTAACAAATATTAAGGTTTGGCCGGTTAAATGTTGACATGGGCTTATCACATATGGGCTAAAATTGATTCTATTATAGGTATCGGTTTGGTTCAATCCAATGGATTTGAAAACGGAACCGAGAATCGAACCAAACCACATCAGTTTTCAATTGGTTCGATTCGGTTTTTGATCCGAACCAAAAAAATCAATTTTTTTTTTCGGTTTGGATTGGATTGAATCATCGGTTCAATTGGATTTTTCTAATCCGCTTTCGCCCCTATTAACACACAATATATCTATTCCTGACCCAAAAAAAAATGGTATCTATTCTCAATTGTACATCTCATTTGTCGTTATATTTATATATATAATCTCATTTGTTGATATTGAATATCATAGTTCTAGAATTATCAAAATAAAAAGTCATCAATTAAATGGGTTCATCATTTTAAAAGCATCCGGTTTTAACTCTGTAGTCTTCTACCATATTTGTATATTTAGAAATTGTGATTCAATATATTTTGAAAATGACATGCATATGATTTTATGATGTAAGATTTATCCAGGTAGTTAATTATTTATATTTTATTAATTAAATTAAAAAAAAATGAAATTGAAACTTAAATATTTATTGAATTTTAATGTAATTTCATGTTATAAAAGACTTTTCAAAAATAGGATAGGTCTTCCTAATTCAAAACTTTGTGATATTTAGTTAAGAGTTTGATCTATATACCCTAATATTTATTATTCATTGTGTAATTAATTTTTTTATATATAGACACATACGCACGAAAGAAAAAAAAAGAAATCGTGAGATTATTGCTTAAAAGAAAATCAAATTAACTCATGTTATCTTATCTTATCTATATAAATTGTCAAATTAATTAAGAAATGAGCGGTCTTTTATTTTTTCAACCCCCACCCACTCCCACCCACACACACAGCAAGGTGGTTCACCTCCGGCGAGCACAAGTGGATCTTCTTATTGGTCATTCTATCAGCACATATTCTATTTTGATAATACCTTCCATTAAATTCAATCAAAACAAGGTGCACAGCACATGTGTGGTGTTCAAGGATGGTGTGTGGTCCTTCATTTACATAACGGGGTACTCTTCGAAGAACGTCATAATAATGAGTGTGTTCTTTTCAATGTGGGACTTCTCCCATGTTTTTTAATTCACACTTCAATATTCTTAAGTCTCAACAATTGGTATTTATTCTTCCATATTAATTCCAACCACATTAATTCAACTTCCATATATTAATTGTCACACATGTTCGAACACTTAACATCAACGTGTTTGCAGGTACATCACCTCTCTATATAGGCCATTGGTATTGTACTCTAACATACATCACCAACTCCGGCCGCCACCTCAAATCCACTCTAGATCAATCCTCTTACCAAAGCTATATTGTTTAAACAAATATGAAAAGTCTATAATGCATAAACTGAATCTCTCACAAAACTCTAATCTTTTAGTCTTTTACTCTTCCTTTCATAGGACCATCTAACCCACCTGATTTTCTGGTCCACCAATTTCAATTTCATGATGGTAAAATTAAATAGATTTCTTGTTTAAGCCTAGCTGCTACAAGTATACCACCATGCACACGTGACATTCAATTTACCTCTTTAAATCAAAATTGTACCACACCATTATTAATAAAATACTATATAGAAGAAGAAGTACCCTAAACCCAATAGTGTGTGGACCAAACAACGTTTGATATCACATCACGCGTGAAGATCCTGTCATCTCAAGGGGAACTATGTTTTGATTCATCAATTATAGGTCCTTTCCTTCATAGAAAGTTTTAGCTTTTCCAATCAATGCTACTTTGGATCATGCGTGGACTAATATTATTGATATGTTTTATTCATTCTATCAATAATTCAATCAGAAAATAAACTTTTTCTTCATTTTTTTTAAATGATTTTTGTCATTTTATATCGGAGTTAATGCATGGCGACCAATTGAGGTGAAGGGCCCAAATTTTTGCTTGATTGTGCAAGCTTTTCTGAAAACAAGGGTTACACAAGCCATTACTATATGTCCTATAACAAGGTAGTCAATTAATTTGTTGAAATATATGTGTAAGTTTAGTGGAAGAGTTAAGATTGAACAATATATAAATGAAAGAATTCATAAATGTAGTAAATTTTAAAGCTTTGAATGAAGATGTGGCATCAAAAATCATTTGTTTAACGTGTTGATTTAACCCAATGAGAGATGGTCAACCTAAAAATAAGGAGTTTAGTTTATACTATCGGTATAAAAAATGTTGGGTTGTGAGGGGAGTCTAGGGGGTCATCACATCGAGTTTAAAGCAACAACATAAGTGGATTGTACATGACACCCTTAACGTAAAATCTTAAGGCATTAAGACATTACCATCCACTTTGATATCCAATGCGGAAGTTCTAACTTACACCTACACCACCAACAATCTCTCAACATACATTTGAACCATAGTTGACACTCAACATCAACGTAACGCGTCGTTAGACCATAATTATCAGGAAGACTTATGATAAGAGTCTATCAACATTTTGTCAAACCAATGACTCTAATACTACTGTTTGATCATGAGGGAAATCAAGGAGATCATCATAGGTTTAACGCAACTTATACACAAGTGAAATGGTCACAAAACTTTATCATTATCTCACTTATATGTTGTTGAGTGTATAAATTTTCCATCAACTCACACTGACTTGACACACCAACATTTTCTCCTCCTCTTCAAAATACTTCTTCTTACAACCCTAATATAACTGAACAGTTTCTCTTCCCACACCCCTCAGCGTGTTCTGAAAAAAATCGATAAACATTTTCTGAATTTTTAGTGTAAAATTTACTAAAATTTACACTAAAAAAAACTTTGAAACGTGTTTTCAAAAATATTTTGCGTGCTAAGGGGGAAAAAGAAACATGGGAGGTGGGAAGAGAGACGGTCATATATCTGGGATTAGGAGAAATGAAAATAGTGTAGTTCTAATGGGTTGTCAATGAGCCCAACATGTTTCAATATATGAGTGCTTTTTTTTTTCAAAAAGAAAAATTGATCCTTTGGTTATAAAAGACTTTATCATTTCGCGCCTCTTGTCTTTCACGCGCACTTCAACCTTCTAATTTTACCCCCTCGCAACGTAGGATGCAAGTGCGTTAATAGCAAATACTGGGGAAAAAAAGTTTGCATCCTAATGAACCTTATAAAATAGGAGCGAAGGAAGGGTGAGAGATACACAAATATTAGATTTTAGCATACTTATTTAGCATAACCCAACCTGCATTTGGAGGCTTCCAACTACTATTCTTCGTCATTTTATTATACCTCTATCCAATGTGCCAAATTAGAATTACAGAAGGGATCTCTAATATTATTATGATCAACAGCATTCAGCCACAAAACCATACTCTGTGGAGAGTCCCTTAAAACATACAGCTTCATTTCAATCATAATATCAGTACAAAACAGACAGAAAAGGGGTACCAATATTCATCTTACTCTTCCTATAGTTGGTCCAGATCTTACCATGCTTCAACACCGCACGAAGTGGTGCACAGTGCACACACTCGGGAACATTGAGCTTCCAAATCAATTTCCACAAGTTATCGCTAAAAATACCATTGTATTACCCTCCAGAAAGTTTTCTTTAAACCAGAGTTTAACACTTCAACTCAAGCAACTAGCATTTAGTATTTCAATTACAAAACCAAGTATGATGATGCAACTACAACTCCATAACCATTCATAATAAGAATAAGATATACAACAAAACAAAACAAAGCAATTCCTTTTCCTTGAACCATAATAACAAATAAATGAATCAAGGGTGAAAAAAACCCTCACCTACATTCTGTATTACTTGATCAATCAACTTTGAATAACAACCTATAAGTAAAGTTAGGAAACTCTACAATTTCATATGTTGTACATATTAACAACAATAACCAATCTCAATTCCCAACAATACAATGCTAAAAAATCAAAATAATCAATCAATCGGTTTCAACGCCTCAGCACCAGCCACAATCTCCAAAATCTCACCAGTAATCTTAGCTTGTCTTTCTCTATTATAAGCAACAGAAAGCTCTTTCCTCAACTCAACAGCATTATCGGTCGCATTAGACATAGCACCCATTCTAGCAGCAAGTTCACTAGCCAATGATTCTTGCAATGCTTTCAAAACTTGGCTATTCAAATAAAGCGGCATCATTGCATCGAGAATTTGAGCAGGATCTTGCTCAAATTCCATAAGCGGAACACACCCATCATTCTTTTTCTTTTTCACAACAAAATTATCTCTTTTCAATGCCAATTTTCCATCTTTTGTAGTTAACCTAAAAAACTCATCTTCCATTGCATCAACACAATTCCCATTAACATCAAAAACTTCACCTTTTTTAGATAATGGTAACAATGTTTGTATCACTGGATTAAACCTAACTAAAGATACAAATTTTGTATAAACAAGTTCAACTTTATCAACTTCTTCACTAACAAACAATGAAAAAACATCATCAGCAATAATTTGAGCATCTTTTGTTGTCGGAAAACCCGAATTTTCAATGAATCTATCAACTTCAACAAAACTCCTACGTTTGAAATAAGAATTACCCTTTTTACCAACACTTATAACAACACAACCTATACCTAATTTCTTCAATTCATGAACTCTTGCTTCGGCTTTTTTCGCAACGGAATTATTGAAACCGCCACATAAGCCACGGTCACCGGTGATGACAACTAAGGCAACGTTTTTTACCGGTCGAACGGCGGTTAAAGGGACTTCAACGTCGTCGTTTTGGAGATTTTGGTTGATGTTTTGGAGGACTTCAGCGAAGGCTTCGGAGAAAGGTCGGCCGTTGATTACGGCTTCTTGTGCACGGCGGACTCTGGCGGCGGCGACTAGTTTCATTGCTTCAGTGATTTTTTGGGTGGTTTTGACGGTGTGGATTCGTTCTCGGATTTCGCGGATTCCGGAGCGGATTTGGAATTGGGGGAAGCGGGTTTTTTGAGAAAGGTTGGATTTTGAGGTGAACCCATTTGCGAGAGTGGAGGAAAACATTGATGGTGTGATGGGGTTTTGGGAAATTGGTGGTTTTGGTGGGTTTTTGGATTTAGAGATGGTGATGGAAAGTTTGATGATTCTGCACTGCAAGAGTTTTGGGGGAAGAAGATGATGATGGGCTTTTGAAGTTGGGCTTTAAATTTTGAAATAATATGGGCTGTTGGGTTGATTTGGGCTTTATGTTATGTTGGTTGATCAGAAATATTCTCATCCCACCCACCATAACTCTTTCACCCCCAATATTTCGATTTTGCCCTTGTTAAAAAAGTTCGGGAAACGTTTTTCGAACTTTTTTTTGCCTTAAAAATGAACTTCGGAACGTTTTTTCCGAAATTTTTACTGAATTTGCACTAGAAAAATCTCGAAAAACACGTTCTGAACTTTTGAATCAAGGGTAAAATTGGAAACTCGGGGGGAGGGGGGGGGGAAGACTTGTGGGGGGTGGGATGAGAATTTTTCGATTGATCAATGGAAATTTGGAAGAGAATTTATTTTGCCGCTAATTTTCATTTTTACATTTCTGCTACTTAAGTAGAGATCGTTATAAAAATGAAAAATTTGACATTATGGAGTTATCTACTTAAGTTAGAAGTTAGAATCATGTTAACTAAAGAATCACGGATTTGAATCTTCTCCGATTTTTTCTCTAATGTTTTCTTTCCTTTTCTTATCCAATGATTGTTAAATTATAAAGAATAAAATAATACTTAAGAAGAGAGATAAAATAAGCAAATGAATGGTTAAGATCACATTGGAGAGAAAACATTGGAGAAACATTTTTCAAGTTCTTCACTAACAAACAAGTTACTTTTGGGCTTTTATTTTATTTTAGATGTTTATTTTTGCCACCCTACTTCATTTCTCACATGCCCTATAAAATTACCAAAATATCCGTGTATGCTATTTAAGTAGCGGATTCTACGTTTAAAATCTCAAAAATTTCTCTGTTGTTGCGATAAAATTTCAATTTAATGTTTTAAACATAACAAAGATCTTTAATTAAATACATTGAATTAATCATGATATGTTTCTCTCAAAAAGAAAGTCTTAACAAATACTTTTAAGAAAATTCAGCAAAACGTTCTTCAAACTTGTCAGAATGTTCTCTCAAGTGTAAGCATCAGCGCATTCTGAAACATAAGTCAAGTTGATACAAGATAAGAATGAACATTATTTGGGAAGTTATTTCAAGAATTTCTCCGGTAAATAAGTCATTTATGGCGAAGAATGAAAAAAGATAAAAAGAGCATTCTCCATTTGTCATATATGTAAGGAATAAAATGAGTACATCATTGAAGACGACATGTCTCATTTTCATATATGACAATGAGTGATTGATGAAGATATTTAGACCAATATAAATGTGGCAATAAGTATATATAGAGTCATATCACTTATATGTTATCGATAATTGTAGTGGTCTATTATTGATGTTTTTAAGTTATGTGTTATACGTAGTGTATTATTTTAAGTTATATATTTTAATTTTATAATAATCAATGTTGGCGTTGTTTGTCCAAAAATAGTGAGTAACAAATTGAAATTCTAGTTTTGGGTAAAATTTAATGATTTTTTTTTAATAAAAGGCTAGTGTAGTGCAAAGGCATCAGTCGTGGAAACTTGACATCCCAACTATGTTGGCACCCCAAGCACCACCAATCATTTGCAGCACCACACACAAAACTTTATTGAAATGAATGCAATTGAAAATTGGGGGGACTAGGCCAAAATCCAACGAAAACAATCAACTGGATCTATAGGAAGGCAAAGCCGACCTATTGCGAAAAAAATCATCAGCAATAAACCTAGGAACAATCTCCCACCAATGATCTTCTTGAGAATTTAAACTAAAATTTGCGAGTTTATCAGCAACACAATTTCCTTCCCTAAAAATATGAGAAATTCTAAAGTTCATAAGAGAGCATAAATGACTACAATTATACCAACGATTTCTAAGTTTCCAAGGAATGATATGGTGATTCTTGAAGGCATCCATTACTAGTTTGGAGTCGCATTCCAGCCAAAAATAATGCCAATTTTTTTTATGAGCAATTTCAATAGCATGAATAGCTTCTATTACCTCAGCGAAGAGAGAAGATTGAATACCCAAATACAAACTGAAGCAACCTTTCATTCCTCCACTAGAATCACGAAAAATGCCACCAGCTGAGGCATGTCCCGGAGAGCCCCTCGCTGCACCATCAGTGTTAGCTTTTATCCAACCGGCCGGAGGTAAAGACCAAATAACCTCTTGAATCTTCGGAGCATGACCCGGATGACTCACAATATTAAACTCTTTTAAAGCTTGAAAGTCACTAATACAGTTGGACATAATACCCTTAGATAAGTTCCCAGCTATTTGAACGGAAGCAGAAATAGACAAGTAAGATTGATGAAAAGGAACATGGACATTACGAAAACGGACCTGATTGCGAGCAAACCAGATAGCATTTAGAGAGAAAATAATGGAGGCTAAAGCAATGAGATAAAACAAAATGTTTAATGTTTTCAAGTAAAATGATATGAGTAAAATTGAAGTACAAATTAATAAGTCATAAGCTAATTGAATTGGTGTATCAAAATAAACTATAAGCTAATATAATTTTAGATTTTATATATTTTGGTCCAAAGTAGAATCTTGAAATAATAGTAATATGCATGATTTAATATATATTCAATAAATTTTGTGATTTTTTGGTTATAGTTTGTGAGTTTGTTGATTTCTTTTTCTTTTTCGAATAGAAATTTTCCAATTTGTTGGTTTAATGGTGTTCTATTTTTGGATATCTCTATTAGGGAGTGGTTATGGTGCATAAGCTTTTTCCTTATGCACTGTGCATAAATAATGAAAATTTCTTAATGCACCCCCCAAATTACTTAGCACACCCCCCAGATTTCTAGCGCACCCCCCAAATTTCTAGTGCACCCCCTAAAGTTTTGGGGGTGCGCTAAGCAATTTGGGGGGTGCAGTAGAAATTTGGGGGGTGCGCTAAGCAATTTTGGGTATTTATGCTATGGCTTATGCACCATAACTTGTGCCTCTCTATTATATACATAGCGAGATTCCCACGAAGCTCTCACGTGCATTCTCAAGAAAAATTGCTTATGTGGCATTTAATTAGAGCTAAATTTAGTGTAAAAAAATTAGAGTTAAATTGCTTAGGTGGCATTCAATTAAAGTTTTTATTTTTTATTTTGTCTTCTCTTAATGGATTATTATAAAAAAAATTGTTGGATATATATAACTAAACTAGATATTCTCTTTTTCTTTTTTATCGAGTTTTTTTTTATTATTCAATTAGAACTTCTCTCACATTTTCTTATCTTAGAAACTTTAATATTATATATGTTTTATATAAACTCTATTTTTTTTTTTTGTAGAATCTTCGTTATTATTATTTTATTTTTTTAGAAACTCTTTCTTTTTGCGGGGATCGATTTTTTATTTATTTTATAAACTATAATATTCTATTTTAATATTATTGTGTAGGTAAAATTCAATAAAGATTTTTTTTTTGGTAGAAATTCAAATATTTTATTTTAATTATTAATATATATTATAGTTTTAATGACGACAAACTTATTTAATCCATGATTAAATATTATGTACTTAATATATAAAAACTAAGTAAACACTACGATTTTGGATTTCTATCCAAAAAAAAAAAAGTGAACACTTCGACTAAAATTTGATTGAATATCTATCTATTATCCAATCATTCAATTAAATGTTATATTTCTATTTTGATTTGTTTTAAAATAATTTTAAATCATATTTCATATTTTTTTATGGGATCACTCATTTGAATATTAAAATAGGAAAGAGAGAGCACTTCTCACTACACTGATAAAATTATACCTTGACTAATTATCTCTAAATTTTGTTCATGGAGTAGCTATAGAGTCCTGTAACGGACACATAAGACGGCTAGAATGAGAGAGAGAGTCTCAATGGTATAGAATGAAAAATGGGTAGCATTCCTCACCCCATTATTAAAAAAAATACATTGAATAATGAAAATTTGAATTTCAATCGCAGATCCATACTTTTATATTTTATAATGGGTATCACTTATTTAAAATTTTATCTAGCACGATAAAAGTGATTTCCAAGATGAAAAGTTAATGTATGTGACAGTGTATATATATATATATATATATATATATATATATAGAGAGAGAGAGAGAGAGAGAGAGAGTTTCCTAACGGGAAACATTTCCCACTCTACTATTAAAAATAGACATTGACTAATTAAAATTTTAATTCCGACTACGAGAGTTTTTCCTTATTTTGTGTTGGTCGCACTTTCACTATATTACATCCAACTAAAAAAATCTATGGGAATTGAAATCTAAAATAAATTAATATAATTTTAATATTTTATAATCAAAGTTTTTTTTTTTTTATAATTTCAATTTTAAACTTTTCATAAATATTCGCTCAAACCTTTTTCGGGATGCTAATTTTTCATTTGACGCTCACACGTGAAAATTGCTTCATTGTGGTACGATGACAAAAAAAAGTATTCATTTCAAATTTTGTTGATGGAGTTCCTATAGATACGTGAAAAAGAGGGAGTCAGATAGAGTCTCATAGTGTTGTTGAACGGGGAATGAATGAGTATTTTCCACCACACTATGCCCCTATAACATCCTTAAACATATATCATATTTTCATACTCAAGTAAATTATACAAAATAAATCTCATAAATAATTGAAAGAAAAATATAGACAACATTCAAAATAATATAGAGACGTGAAAAAGAGGAAGTCAGATAGAATCTCATAGTATTGTTGAATGGAAAATGAAAGAGTATTTTCCACCACACTATGCCCCTGTAACATCCTTAAACTTATATCATATTTTCATACTCAAGTAAATTATACAAAATCAATCTCATAAATAATTGAATGAAAAATATAGGCAAAATAATATGAAATGAAAAGTGACATATATAGACAACCTTCTAAAGAAAAAAAAAACATAAGCAAATAAATATTATTAAAAAATGAAAATTATTATGTTCGGGAGATGTCGAAATAATGAAAGAGAGATAGAATCTCCCACGGGTGTAGAATGAGAAATCTAAAACACTTTTGACCCACTATTAAAAATGCACTTAGACTAATGAAATTTTCATTTTAGAATGAAGTTTATAAGCATTGTATATTTAAAAGGTCACTATATAGTCACAAATATGAAGATGAAAGAAATAATATATCTCTTAATAGTGTAAAACGGGAAGCGAAATAATATCCGTCATCTCGCTCTATCTTATAACATTGTTAAACATATATCATGCAAAATATATCTCAATTTTATCTTAGCCTTTTAAATTAAATATTACACAAATAATATATTAAAATAAACACATAAATAATATTTAAAAAGAAAATTATTCCGTGCACGGCACGGGCTACATGTTATATTAGTATAAACTATAAAGAATTTTTCTAGTTTGTTGTTTATCTGCAATAAAAAGAAAAAAAAAAATAGAAAAGAAAAAAAAGCAGAAAAAAAAAGGTTTGTTTCTTTTATGTGATGGGCTTGAGCCCACGTGTGATGTGTGTTGTGATATGTATAAAGGGATTAAAGATGTAATCCCCAAAGATTTTTTTTCTACCCCAACAATTAACCTTATACACCTATATTTTTTACAATATTCCATTTTTACCCTTCATTATATTAGTTTTGAATTTTTTTTTTACTTTATTTTATTAATTTTTTCATGATCTCTACACCTCCTCCGCTACATGTAGCAGGTTTAAATTATTTCGATTTTATGCATTTTATCCGATGGTTGAATCCTCTGATAATCGTTCCTAATAAATTAAAAAAAATTATACTAGAACAGTTTGATATTCATACCAAATATGAATATTCATACATACACATTTGTGTGTAAAATGTGATGGTATGAATATTTATACATACACACATTCATACCTACACACTTGTGTATAAGTGTGTAGGTATGAATATTCATACCTACACACTTTTTTTTGACAAACATACATACACACTTATAAAAAAGTGTGTTGGTATGAATATTCATACAATCACACTTTACACACAAGTGTGTAGGTATGAAAATGCATACACACACTTTATGTATTTTCATACCTACACACTTTACACACAAGTGTGTAGGTATGAATATTCATACCTACACACTTATACAAAACTGTGTTGGTATGAATATCAAACTGTTCCAGTATAATATTTTTAATTTATTTTTATTTATTATGAACGATTATTAGAGTATTCATAAAACGTATAAAATCGAAATGGTTTAAGCCTATAGTGGAGGAGGTGTGTAGAGATCATGAAAAAGTTGAATAAAATAAAGTTAAAAAAATATATATAATAAAGGGTTAAATTGGAATATTGTAAAAAATGTAGGGGTAAAGAGTTAATTGTAGGGGTAGAGAAAAAGATTTTCTGTAATCCCTAGTAGCTAGTTTTTGCAAAAACAGTAAGGCATTTACGTGAACAGTGATGCCGCAGGGAGTGGATTCTCTCAAGTGGAAAAAATAATTCAGAAAATAATGTTGAATAATTGACCATCTATCTATTTACAATATATTAAAAGAAACTACTACTAAAACACCTATTTTGTCTTTAGCACGTTTAATAATATTTCACCGTTTATGCCCCTAAATGTAATTTTAACTCTAAACCGGAAAAAAGATATGTACAAAACAAAAATAACAAAAAAAAATAGAAGATAAGCATGAAAAAAATATACTCATAAAAAAAAATACAAAACAAAAATAACAAAAAAAATCCAAAAATAAGTCTAAAACAAATCTACTCATAAAAAAATTAATTTTTTTTTTAAAAAAGAGAATAAAATAAATATACTCATAAAAATAACAATAGAAAACACTTCTAAAGATAAGCATAAAAAAATCTGCTCTATTTTTGTTTACTCTTATATGAAAAATACATGAGAATTTATTATTGATGAATATATATTATAATAAATAATTACGGGGTAAATATATATTATAGTAACACACACGGGACAATTTTTTAATAAAAAAAAAATCTTACACGGGACAATTGTTTTAATAAAAAAAAGAAATTGAATAATACATTATAATAATACAGGAAACAATTGTTGATGAATATATATTATAATAATACACGGGACAATTGTTTTAATAAAAAAAAAATTAATCATACACGGGACAATTGCTTTAATAAAAAAAAGAATTGAATAATAAATATTTTTTATTATTAATTATAGTTTATTATACAAAAATCATACACGGGACAATTATTTTAATGAAAAAAATTACTTAATTTAATAACTTTTATAAAAAAATAGCAAAATAACGTCACTTATTATTTTATTTTGTTTTGTATACGACGTCACTTATATTTTAACAATATTTTATAAGAAATAATTACGGGGTAAATATATATTATAGTAACACACACGGGATAATTATTTTAATAAAAAAAAAAATCTTACACCGGACAATTATTTTAATAAAAAAAGAAATTGAATAATATATTATAATAATACACGGAACAATTTTTGATGAATACATATTATAATAATACATGAGACAATTGTTTTAATAAAAAAAATTAATCATACACTGGACAATTGCTTTAATAAAAAAAAGAATTGAATAATAAATATTTTTTATTATTAATTATAGTTTATTATACAAAAATCATACACGGGACAATTGTTTTAATGAAAAAATTACATAATTTAATAACTTTTATAAAAAAAAATAGCTGAATAAAGTCACTTATTATTAATTTTTTTTTTGTATACGACGTCACTTATATTTTAACAATATTTTATAAATAAAAGTCAATAGACCCGTGCGAATGCACGGGTCTCAAAACTAGTTTATAATATATTAAAAGAAACTACTACTAAAAAACTTATTTTGTCCTTAGCACGTTTAATAATATTTTACCGTTTATGCCCTTGAATGTAATTTTAACTCTAAACTGGGAAAAAGATACGTACAAAACAAAAATAACAAAAAAAAGAAGAAGATAAACATAAAACAAATATACTCATAAAAAAAAAAAGATACAAAACAAAAATAACAAAAAAAATCCAAAAATAAGCCTAAAACAAATCTACTCATAAAAAAATTCAATTTTTTTTTAAAAAGAGAATAAAATAAATATACTCATAAAAATAGCAATAGAAAACACTTCTGAAGATATTCATAAAAAAATCTGCTCTATTTTTTGTTTACTCTTATATAAAAAATACATGAGAAGTGTATTATTGATGAATATATATTATAATAAATAATTACGGGGTAAATATATATTATAGTAACACACACAGGACAATTGTTTGATAAAAAAAAATTAATCTTAAACGGGACAATTGTTTTAATAAAAAAAGAAATTGAATAATATATTATAATAATACACAGAACAATTGTTGATGAATATATATTATAATAATACACGGGACAATTGTTTTAATAAAAAAAAATAATCATACACGGGACAATTGCTTTAATAAAAAATAAGAATTGAATAATAAATATTTGTTATTATTAATTATAGTTTATTATACAAAAATCATACACGGGACAATTGCTTTAATGAAAAAAATTACTTAATTTAATAACTTTTATAAAAAAAATAGCAGAATAAGGGCACTTATTTTTTAATTTTTTTTGTACATGACGTCACTTATATTTTAACAATATTTTATAAATAAAAGTCAAAACCCGTGCGAATGCACGGGTCTCAAAACTAGTTGGATTATAAAGATAAAACAATATTTAATTTTAAAAGAAATTAAAAAAAGGCAATTGATGGTTAATATGTGAAAATTGAAGAAAAATTGAGGAAATTTTTTTGAGAGGATCCATTCTCGATGCCGCAACACAAAAGCACATAGTGTGCTTTGAGAGAAACAGAGAGCATCGCAACAGAGAAGAAAATTGATATCCGTGACGAAAAGTGTGTTCGGCAAACGTTTTCCGTTTCGGCTGAAATTTGAGTATGTTTTTTTTGTCACTTTGTTAGTTACTTAGAAAATTGTTCTGAGTAGTTTTGTCTTTCTCTGTGTCAGTTTGGATACCCACTTATTGTGAGGTTGTTAGTGTTGGAACAAAGTTGGTTCTAATATAACCCAAGTAGTTTTGATGATAACAATAGTATTAATATACAATAGAGAATACTGATAATTTACTCTAGTGTGCAGATATACAAGTTAAAATTTTATATTCACTAGAAGATTGAAGTTCTGGTTGCTACGCTTCAGAATCCCCAGAAGATGGGAAAATGCAAGTTCTGATGTCAACACAGAAGTTGAAGTCATCAGAAGTTGCAAGTCAAAGTCAACCAGAAGATGAAGTCATCAAAAGATCATTTAATATCTGCAAATTCTGATGATGAAACAGCAGAAGACGTCAAAGAACATTCCATTCTCTTAACGACTATCATCTATTTGGCAAAAGATCTGAAGGAGCAGAAGAACTTCATTCAGACCGTTATCCTCATGATAATGACGTTTGTACTATTGTACTATCTTTATTTTCCTGATTTGGGCGAATATTCGAAATCAAGGCTCAGATTTTGATCTTTACTTGATTTGAATAAGCACATTTCAAACGAAAACAATGATACAGTACTACATAGCTGCTTTCATCAGTGTCCGCTCAAATTCAAGACGCTCCAACATCGCCTATAAAAGGAGGAAGAATTTGAAGACGTGACAACACACTTACGAAGAACAAAAGAGCTGTTATTCTGCTAAAATTCAAAGAGCATTTTTAACTTAGATACAACTTGAGTTTATATTCAAATTCAAGACAATAGTCTTCAACTTCTGGCTTGTCAGTAGTTGAACCTTAGTTTTCTTTTTAAGGATTCTAAGAATAGTCTTGTTATTTAAGTTGTATTTCTTTGTTCTCTGAACTCTGATATTGTTTATCAGTTGTTCAAAACTTTGTATTTTGTTTTGTGTTAGAAGTCTCTTGCTGGTGAGCTTGAGCATTGGAAGTCTCTTGTAAGGAGTTACTTGAGCATTGGAAGTCTCTTGTAAGGAGTTACTTGAGCATTGGAAGTCTCTTGCTGTGAGCTTGAGCATTTGTAATCTTGTGTGATTATAGTGAAACCCCTTGGAAGTGCAAGGGACTGGACTACTCTCGGTTTGTGAGAGGAACCAGTATAAATCTCTTGTGTTATCTCTTTTCTCTTCTCTCTGCTTTTATTCATTCATACTCTGTTTTACCTTCACCATACCAGAAGTTGATTGTGTTTAAGTTTTGGCCCGCTGCGAAATCTGATAAGTTGCAAAACTTTGAAGAAGTTTTTAAAACTAACCAAAACACAATTCAACCCCCCTTCTTGTGTTTTTCACACCTTCAGTTAGCTCTCTTGTTGTTAGTTCATCATAGGTGTTGGTGACTATTATATGTTTGTCAGTTCCTAGAGAAATTAGGAAACATTGATTGTACTCATTATTTGATAATAGTGGAGTTTTTTATTGGTCTGCACGACCCGTGGTTTTTTACTCTCACGTCGAGGGTTTTCCACGTTAAAAGTGTGGTGTTCTTATTTACCGTTTTTACTCCTTTTATTGTTATTATTGTTGGTGTTGGCTGTACTAGATTATTTGGTTGTTCAGGTTCCACAAAAAGAGAATAATTAAACGCTTCTGTGTATTTCGCTGTGCACTCTGATACTCTGATTCCAACAACTGGCATCAGAGCTTCGGTTCTTTTGTGGAATTAATTTGTGGTGAACAATGGAAGTCAACACAACTCGTATGGTGACCTTGAATGGGTCGAATTATGCCCTTTGGAAAAGTAAGATGGAGGATCTGCTTTATGTGAAGAATTTTCATGAACCCGTGTTTGCTACAGAGAAGCCAAATAACAAGACTGGTGATCAGTGGACTTTACTACACATACAAGTGTGTGGTTACATTCGTCAGTGGTATCAGAGCCGATGGTTCGACGAAGGGTTCGACCAGCTCCTTGTGTCGAAAGTCTTCCTGACAAATGTGGTCAGGCGGCGGGTCCCGTTGAGTGCAAGTGGCACAACGGCGGTACATGTGTAGTGATGAAGAAGCTTCAGCTTGAGGGGGAGCATATCCAAGATTGGATGGACTCACACTTGAGGGGGAGATTGTTGTGGCAAGTGTGAGTGTGTAAGTCCCACATTGCTTAGAATAGTGGAGGTTGAACACTTTATAAGTGAGAAGACCCATGAACCTAACACCTTAAAGTTTTGGGTTAGAGTGTGGTGTCCAACTCACTTGTGAAGGTGTTCTTAGACTCAATGTGGATGATCCCCCTAATTGCCCCCTCATGGTGACCCAACACATTTTTAGGTTGAATAATTTTTTTTTCAATAGTACCTAAGTTTTTTAGCCCCAACAGTAATTTTTGTCTAGGTCCGCCCCTGACCGCAACACCAAGACCATACCAAACCTCTGAATCCGTGTCGAACCACCACACCCGCCAAAATACATCAATTTTCTGTCGAAAACAACGAAACTCAACCAAGATCCGAGTCAAACATAGCCCAGATCCGCAACAACAACATTTCACCAACGCGGAGAGAAACAACAAGCAAGGATCTAAAAAGTTCAGCAGCCAACAATGATGAAATGGAAAAGCTCGCCGGAGAAGACAATGAAGCTTGGTGGTATGGAGTGGAGAACTCCACACACCACCGGCCATACAACATCTTGAGATAGGGAAATGGGTTTGGATATTAGGGAGGCTGACACATGTTTAAAACTAGAGAGAAGGTAGAGCAAAAGTGATTTAATGAGATAAATAAATAATAATCAATGTTTGTTTATAAAAAAGGATTTTGGTGATTGGTTTGATTGTGATTTGATTTGATAACAGGTTTAAAACTAGAGAGAAGGTAGAGCAAAAGTGATTTTAATGAGAGAGATAAATAATAATCAATGTTTATTTATAAAAAAGGATTTTGGTGATTGGTTTGATTGTGATTTGATTTGATAATAGGTTGTGGTGAATAATTTGAAAGATGCACATGACTTGATTGATACACCAATCTCATTACAAGGATGGATTTGAAAAATAATATACAAGAGAATAAATCAAATATTATTAACTTTATGGGTGATAAACAACTATTTACCTCTTGTCAAAAAAAAAACAACTATTTACCTAACTTAAAATATACTTGTACTAAAGACCAATGAAGATGCTCTTAAAATATATTTCATACCAAAGGAAAAGACCAATGAAACTTAAAATATATTTAAAATAAATTAATATTAAATATAACAAGAATAAATAACCAAGTAACCAACTGACCATACAACAACAAGTGCTCCATCCGTCCCAAAATAAATGATTTAGTGTACTATTCATTTGATCTATTTTGATTTTATTTTTTTACTAATATATACATGTAAATATTAACATATGAAATGTTGTTTGATTTGTTTCAACGAGTATTTTCAAAATATATAATTTTTAATAATAAATAATTAAAAATATTATAGATCAAAGTTATACATTGATAAAAATAAATGAAGTCAAATAGATTATTTATTTTAAGACGGGAGGAGTACAAACATTAATCATGACACACAGAGGAGTCACACATGTTTTTATTCTTACAACATTAATAATGCATTTTGATAATAACCCATCAAGTCTTCAATCTATTATTGATTTTCAGTGTTTGTTCACTCATAATTTTAGCATGAGGCTAAAATTACACACTGCACAGCATTGATAGATATCACAGTGAATGCCTTAAATCCAGCCATTTTGATAACATAGTCCCATTCTTGTAGGGTCCTTTCTTTTCCAATGTTAGTGTGTGCCATCATTACCATATCTAACATTAATCCTACATCTTTGTAGTTGTTGTGTTTTCCTCCTTCTTCTTCAATAACTGCTTCCACAATAATAACTTTTCCTTTTTCTTTTGGAATAGCTTCCCTACATTTCTTCAAGATTTGGATGCACTCATCATCCCCCCAATCATGTAAAACCCACTGCAATTGATAAATCAATCAAATCATTACCAAATCTCCTTTCATGATCAAACTAATACCATTGGTTTTTATTATAAGATAAATTTTATATTTTAAGCTTATTGAAAATTTAATGTATCTGAACTATAATATAATTTTAGATAATAAAAACCAAAGGGGTATTAAAGTTTTTGACAAAATTAACAATATATTAAGTTGTACTTCTTTAATCTTAAATTTTGATCGAATCTTTATATTATAATTCATTTCTAGTTTCAATTCAGTGTTCTACATGTTAAATTTTTTTATTTTTTATTTTTTTTGAAGAGGAAAGCAAAAGAACAAGACAAAAATATGGCTGAAATTACTTAAGACAAGTAATAAAAATAATGAATATAAAATATTAATGTGACAATTATTTTGGGATAAAGAATACAACTAAAGAATATAAAAATTATTTTGTGACAATAATATATATAAACATAATACACAACTAAAGATATTAATGATTAAAATTGTACATCGACAAATATACAGTAGTCAAATGTGACAATTATTTTGGGATAGAGAATATTATATAATCATGGTCGTATAAAGCCATCAAGACCTTAGTCTTAAGCTCTATAATTTTTTCAATTATATATAAAATTTATTGAGTAAATAAAATTTAATGGGTTTAAATGCATTTTATAATCCCTTTATTTTGATTTTTTTAACTTTTAGTTCACTCTTTAAAAACTAGCCTTTTGTTCTCTTATTATGGAAATCAACACAATTTTTTATCCCCGCCAATTTTAATAATATGGCGTTCTCTTTATTCATGTTGAAAATGAAATAACATAAATTATAATACAATTTTAAATTTTTCTAAAATTATGATATTAAATTTAAACTTTTTAATCTTGATTAAACATTCTAAATTTCACTAACCGCATACAATCAAGTGTGTCGACCGCACCAAATTCAAATCCAATAACGTACCTTAATAATTACAGCATCAGCTTTAGGAACACTTGTAAACATGTCACCTGCCACATGTTCCACCCTATCATACTTTGGCGCCACATCGATGACATGGGGAAGATCAAAATTAATTCCATGAATCCAAGGAAAAGCCTTAGCAAGAATATTCATGGTGGTACCATTCCCTCCACCAACATCCACCAAGGATCCAACACCATCAAAAACCTCACTACAACCTTCAACAATAGCTGGCACAACAACTTTAGCATCACAAGCCATAGCATCATTAAAAAGATTACTATGATCAAGATTTGAAGCAGCATAACGCCACAAATCTTCACCATGAACCTTCTCAAAAGAAGGATTACCATTAACCAAAACACGGCCACTTAAACTAAGCCAAGGTGCTACCATTACAGGACTGCTCTGCATTAAAAGCAGAGCAGACATATTTTTCTCGCCGTTTCGAATCAAACAGCGAGAAAGTGGTGTTTGGACATAACTAGGATAGGTTATATCATGCTGGTTGGTAGGTATGATTTTAAATATTTTTCTATGTACTAGGAATCTCATGATGCGGTTAAGATATGAAGGGTCACATTTTAGAGTTGTTGATAACTCTTTTAGTGACATGGGTTTTTTGTGTTTTTCAATGGCATCAGCTATGCCAAGTTCAATTGCACATTTCACCACTGAAAGTTCTGCGAAACCAAATATGTATTTCCATATTTCTACTTGAGCTTGTTCTTCTTCTTTTTCTTCCTCCTCCTTCTCCCATGTTACCTCATTATTTATTTCTCTCATTATTTTTAGCTAAATCTCTCTTACTTACAATATATAGTAGTGAACTGGTTATGATTTTGGTTGAAACTAGAAAGCTCCATTTATAGAAGTTAGCAACATATCATGTATTTCCATATATACAATGGTTTTGACCTTATTTTTTTACTAATAATTAAAAATAAATATTAGCATATAAGACATTGTCGGATTAATCTCGTATTTTCAAAATATCAAATTCTTATAATTTTTATTATTATATAATTAAAAATATTAATCGTCAAAGTTATGCATTGACATGCGTGCAGCAGTCAACTGACTCAATCTTTTTGAGACGAATGAAGTAGTTTATTAATATTAATCATCCCCTATTTATATCCACGGATTAAATTTAATAGTGTTTGACTTAAATGGATTTTCTTTAACTGCTAGATTAGAATATGTCATGATTATGGAATATAAGGTCGATTTTGTAGCTTTGATGGAGTATAATAAAGGATGAAGTAAGAAAATGTGACTTTCTAAAAAATAAATTTATTAATTCTCTAGTTTTTAAGATAAAAGACGTAATAATTTACAATTCGGCTACAACGTTAGTAAAATCTAGTTAAAATTTATTTTCATAAAAAAAAAAGACGAGTGTTTAATACCACATAAAATATATTTTGACATGTGAGTTGGCCTAGAAAATGGTTTGTAAATAAAGAGGTAATCATCACCTTACAAGTTGATTTTATAAATTTGAGTTATATCAAACTCTCAATTTTTAATAAGGTATCAGAGTTTTTCCAAGATCTGTTGGCCAACCGCTATCATGGTCACTCATCATTTATATCTACATATCAAGTCTAATAGTGTTGGACATGAAAAGATGTGTCAAAAAATCTCATATCGAATGTGAGTTGGCATGAATAAAAAATTATAAATAAGAATCAATTATCACTTTATAAATTGATTTTATTAAAATAACTTAGATCTAACTATTAATTTCAGAGATGGCTTCTTCAACTATATTCATGCCGAAGTTGTATTAGTAGCATTTTGGATTGTCCCTACATTTATAGAACTTCCTTCGATGTATAATTTGTTATTAATGTGATTTACTAAATCCAAATGTCTGACAAAATACACTAATGAAACCAAACTTATGTTCATCCAAATATGTTCATATCTCCAATAAGCTCCAAAATAAGGAATGGGTCCATAGCATATGAATCGATGATGAAGATTTGTTTGGTACGAGAGAAAATGAGAAGAGAGAAATAAAAATGTGAAAATTAATGTATGTATTTGGATTAATATTAGTCTAAATACATGCATTGGTTTTCGTGCTTTTATTTCTCTCTTCTCATTTTCTCTCATACCAAACACACCTGGAAAGAGTATCTCAATAAGTTCAAGTGATTAATACATATTTAAAAATATTTGATTAAATTTTATCTAAAAATGAAATATTATTTAATCAAATTTTATTTATTTTTCGATCAATAGATACCAATTGTTCTGGTAAAAATGTATGGGGGGTGTGTCCAAGTATCTTGATGGTGATAATAATACAAGGTTACAAAATTACCAGCCATTTACAAATATTATATCAGAAATAATTTTGTGATCGTCTGTCTTTCTTTAATGTGTGAGGAATCTATTTATAGACATCTTCCTCTATGTGGTCATGTCTTGCTTTTCCCTTTTGTAACCGCTTTGCCACTCCTCCATTATGTTGATCATGGGTGGTTTACTATTACCCCACCCCTCATGTGTGCAGCTCATGTGCTTGGTGGACGGTTACCTCCTTTCTAGTCTTTGCTTAGTGGAGATCATGTGATGTTGTAGATAGTGAGTGGTTTTCTTTTCCTCAGGCGAGTTTGTGAGACCTGGGGGGCGTCCTTGTTCTTCTGCAGGTCACCCACGTTCAACTTTCCCGCCAAGTTTCATATTTCAAATTCCTTGGATCATTTGTTGGGTCGTTTCATAAAGGGCCTAAGAATCTCGTCCAGTCCACAGCCCTCCAAGCACGAGGCTCAAGGATGCGAAATGGTGTTAATGGTAGGACGTGTGGAAATAATCGTCCCCTACTTCATCTTTATTGCATGATAACTTCTATAAATAATCTTGTTTGCAGCGTTGATTTCCATTCATCTTTGCATTAACCCTGTATTTCCATTAGCCTTGGGCGTGCTTGCTTCTTTGACGTCATCTCATCGGCGATAA
This sequence comes from Trifolium fragiferum, assembly GCA_954870985.1. Taxonomy (NCBI): domain Eukaryota; kingdom Viridiplantae; phylum Streptophyta; class Magnoliopsida; order Fabales; family Fabaceae; genus Trifolium; species Trifolium fragiferum. The sequence goes on from OX940794.1 coordinate 11,336,184, forward strand.
TTGGCGTTGTCGCGCTGCTCTGTATCGCCCTCTCTTTTGTTGGCTCGTACTTTCGGGTTATGCTAAAATACTGGTGCCACAGAGAGGATAGTGGGTGGACTCGCCCTAGAAAAGATAATGTGGTCGTGGCGACGTGGTGGCGTTTTCTTTGAATTTGTATCTTGATCAATGAAATTTCTTCTTTTGCAAGTGCTTCTTTGTTTCTCTCGCCCTAGGCGATGTTTAATTATAATCACGTTGCTCAAATAATTTTGCAAGAAATAATATTCTCCCAATGATGACTTACCTGCATCTGTTATTTTGATTTGCAATATAAAAATTTTGTATGATTAAAAGGAATATATGGAGTACCTTTATTCTTTCTTCTTGCGTTTGTTCTTGGATTTTGTCCTTTAAGTATAAGGCGCCGGCGAGGCGACCGTGTTTTCCATCAGTTTCTGGCGTCTCCCACTCGTAAGTTTTATGGGGATACCAGTTTGTTTGTTTCTTTTCTTGATGTATCAAACTCGTAAGATTCACAGATAACGCCATGATATTTCAACTCAAATTATTTTTTCTGACGTATCCAACTCGTAAGATTTAGGGATAACGTCATGGCATTTCAACACAATTTATTTTTTCTGACGTTTCCAACTCGTAAGATTTAGGGATAACGCCAAAGCATTTCAACTTAATTTTTTCTTTTTCTTTTTGTGATCGCCTCTTGAAAGAGTGTTGTACTCCAAATGTTTTGTACATGTAAAAAAGAAACAGATAACATCATAAGAAAATGAAATTACTTAAGAATTAAAATAGAACTATAGCACTTGTGACAAATTAAAATTATTATAAGTAAGCATATATAAAACGATTGTGCTTGAAAAATTACAACTTTAACCGGGATTGGAAGTCGCCTAGCAACAAAAAGATTGACGGCGAGACTACAATGTTGGACGGTAAGTTGGCGACGACAATTCGGCAAGCTGAAGCACATGTAACAAAGTTCGACGGCGATAACATCATATCTGAAAACAATAGCGATGTTGGGCGAAGTTGCAACAACAACGATCCATGACGAGACAATGATGCTAGATGGTAGGCAAGTGGTTTGGCGATAACAGCTCGGCGAGACGGCGAAATTACATCCATGTTATTGTAAAGAAAATCAAACATGAGTGAACCAAATTAAAAATAAAGAACATATGTGAATGAACCCAATTAAAATAGAAATAAATGACATCAATAGTTAGTTATCTTATTTATTCAAGGAGGTGGCATGCCTTTTATGCAGCTTCTCTTGTCTTATCTTAATCTTAATCTTATCTTAATCTTAATCTTATCTTAATTATAATAAAATTTATCTTTAGCACCTACTAAAACCCTAATTAAGCTCTTAACTTAACCCTAATTTTCCCTCCTAAACCACTATTAATTAATACTCTCATCTAATTTCTCTCACCTAAATTTGAATTTTGAATTAGTCATTTGTTATGTATTGAAAATAACACACTTCTCTCACCTAAATTTGAATTTTGAATTAGTCATTTTCTATGTATTGAAAATAACATAGGTATACAATCAAAATAGAACAAGATTGATTGATATAAAAATTATAACTTTTAAAATACTTTTTATAAAATTAAATATGTCACCTTGAACATTAGCATGTCATCTTCTCAATCTTTTAAAATCACTATCCTTTGACTCAATTATTCAAGATTGGTCCAACTGATGTAGAAATCTAAAATGAAATTTTTAGTGAGTACAAAATTGATAATAATAAATTAAATATATTTATTTTGCTGAATGTATGAATTTTTTTTATCATCACTGTCTAATGTGTAAATTGAACTCGGGTCAAAGAGATGCGAAACCTCCATCCTAACCACCTAAACTAACCAAACATTCATATTAAATTTATTAAATTATGTTGAATTTTTTTTAGGTTTATTTTTTACCCAAAATTTTAAAACCTTAAACATTTGCTTCGGCAGTTTGGCTTTTAGCCAATTTTACAATTAATTTTGTAGTACCATTTCTGAATCAAATTATTTTGATTCTATATGATTTTAATTTTATGGCATCCTCTATTTTTATTAATTTATTAGTATTGTTTAGTTTCATTTGTACTTTCTGCTTTAAATTTCAATATATTTATGTTTAGATTTCATTTTGCTTTTTTATTTACAATTTTTATTATAAAAATTTAAATCGTATATCTATCGTTCAACTAAATCCGTGTAACGCACGGGTCAAAGTCTAGTTTAATATTATAGAAATGTATTTTTATCTTATCTTATCTTATATGCTAAAAGCAAATGGTATTGCATAGTTATACGGTGCTGACTACAATCTGTTCGGTCCAATATATAGATTATCATTTTTTTTTTTCTTCTGAAAAAATAGAAAAAAGAAGATAGTTACCAGATCTAAATCTGAAAGAATTTGATAAATAAGTCGACTTATATTTTTTCTTCTTAGATTATCCAAAACTTATATTTTTTCTTCTTTTCATAATTTAGTTATCTCACAAAATATATAAGTAGATTTTTCTTTATTTGAGGAATTTGATAGAACAAATCATCTATTTGTTTATATTTTCGATTGGTTCTGTTTGTTCTCATGTTTTTATTTCCTCTTTATATAAAGATCTGCCTCATCCCTTTGTATTTTTTACATGCGTAGAGGTTTTGGATCCGATGTAGTTTTTTTTAGATGTGATATGAAAAAATTAATAACAAAATTAATCAAAACTTATAGAGTAAAATAAGTTCATAAATGTAAAGGAGTTAATTTTTCATTTTTCTGTATCCATGAGACAAATATTACTACTTTTTAATCATTTATTTCTTTATTTCGTTTTTGATAGAATTACTTCTTTGTTTCTATGTATATGTTCTTCTACAACAAAGTTGTTCAAAAATATAATAGTTATGACACAAAATTCATTGACATTTAGAAAATACCATCATTATTTCCTTAGCAATCTCCTTTGTAGTTACCGAAGAGACAATATATCACTAAGAAAAACGAAGAAATGAAAGAAGTTAGATGAAAAATGGGATGATATTATTTTTTAGTATAGAAAAGTGAGTTTGTTCACAATTTTCATACCTGAGTTCGATCATAAACTTCATTTTCGAATTTTTCATCTTGTTCTTCTTCTTCTTCTTAGTTAGATAGAGAATAATACCTTTTAATTTTCTGCATAATACAAAAGTTAAGTTATTAGAGAAAATGCATCTAAAAATGAATAGAGAAAGGAAGAAGAGTAGAGAGAAAGGAAGAATAATATCTAAGAAAGTAGTGAATGAGTGATTGAAATTTTAAATGAATATATATGGCTAATGTTACGGTGGACCACCTTTACAAGTGGTCCAAGTAAAGGTGGTCCACCTTGGATAAGTGATCTACCGAATACAAGTTTTACAAAATTTATTGGTATATTGAAAGTTTATATCATATAGAGCATCCATAAAAATTTTTAAAAAAATTGAAAATCATTTGATATTTTATTGGGATTTATCAAGATTTACAGTATTTAATAAACCGTTAATCTTGATGGATCTCAATAACATATCAAATGATTTTCAATTTTTCTAAAATTTTCTATAGATGATCTATATGATATAAATTTTCAATCCAACGGTGAATTTTGTAAAATTCGTATTTGTTATAGGATTTTTCATGAATGATCCACCATGGACCACTTGAAAAAGTGGTCCATGTTAAAATTTTATATATATATATATATAATGAAACTTAAATTTGTAAAAAGTGGGAAAATTTGAGTTTGAATTTCAAGACAAAAGGGCAGTGGGCCCGTGTTGTTAAATAACAACTAATTTAAGTCTAAAAAGCAATTTTGAATAGAATATTTGTACTTTCTGCAAAAAAAAAAAAAAATCAATTGAACTCCAACTTTGTGAATTACATTGGAACCATGAGTTTTTTAAAAAGGGATAGTTGTCTCACAAAAAAAGTTGGTGGCTTGGTTAGAGTCACTTTCGACTCAGTTACCTTGTTAGTTATCTTACTTTGGTTCAGTTAGTAAATTTTTGGACACCAAATGTCCTCATTTGAGACACATGACAACATTTAAAGTAAGGTTATTTTTAATTTTTCCAGATACTACAACTTACTTATATTGTATTTGATACATTGAATTGCATAATTTTAAGAAAGTTCTATAGAGCGTTTTCGAAATTTATCCAAATGTAGACATCAACAAATTATTATATACATAAGTCAAGTTGGTACAAAACAACAATGAACTTTACTTGAAGAAATTATTTCAAGAATTCTTACATAAATAAATCATTTATAGTGAAGAATCAAAAAGGCAAAAGAATATTCTTCATTTGTTATGTTTGAGAAATGAAATATAAAAATTATAGGAGTAATGCTAAGGACACACTCTCAAACACACTCTTTTAACACACACCTATAAGATAAAGACACGTCACCCTCAATATGTATTGTTTTACCTACTTACCGGATCTACCAGTTGCAAGACACACCACTATCCACTTTTTTTTTCCTCACAATTTTTTTTTACAAACATTTCCTCACAAATCTTCTTTCTCGACAGAAAGAAAAATAGAAACAACAAAACCAGATTCTGCCTTGAACTTCCAACACATAGATCTACAATTCAACAATAACAACTTGTTCAACACAAACATAAATCTACAATTCTTATTTTCTCATGATTTGTTTTACTTTCTGTTCAACATGATTATCATCGTCCATCATAATTCTCACACTTTCTTTTGTAAAACCCATCTTCTTCACCATTCTCTATTTTCACACAAACCTTCAAATTTTTAACCATCATTCTTGCATAAAGATAAATTGATAAATATGGGTATAGCGAAAGATTAATTTTTCTCAATTTTTCTCAACAACAAATTAATAATTTCTCAACAATAAATATGAGTATGGTGAAGAATTAATTTTGACAAGTGAGAGTTGGATAAATGATTAAGGGGAATTTGCAAGTTTTCAGATTAGAAAGTTGGGGTTTAATCCTTTCAAGAAGACGTCTTGGTGAGAGGTTAAGAAGATGAAAAGCTAAAATCAAAATAATAATAAAAAATAAAATAACACAACCGGTAACAAGTCACACATGTAAAGATAGTGGGTGATGTGGCTTATTTTTATTGGAGAGTGTTAGAGGAGTGTGTTAGAGAATGTGAGAATAACACTCCTCAAATTATAAATTGAAGATGCAATTTTTATTTACAAATACATCCAATTCTATTAAATCATACAAAATAAGGCTTTGTAGAGATATTAGTTATTTTTTTTAATAAAATTTGTAGAAATTTAAGAAACTAATATAAACACTAATTATTTTTTTACAAAAAATTAATACATATTTTTTTTACAAAAATAATGATTACATTTTTAAAACCCCTAAGTTTTTAACTCAGGAGTTCCACATTATTAAAAAAAAGTTTAATTTATAATAACAAAAAATTTCATAAAAAATTTCAAATCTATAGCATCTATTTGAAAGAATATAATTTATTTATTTATTGACAAAATATATAATTTTCATCATCATAAACAAAAGCCAAAGCAAATTGAAGCTAAAGATTGGAATTTTGGCGCAGAAACCCAGATCATTGGTACTCCGAAATTGATCTGAAAACCCTTCAATACTATCAAAACAAAACTCAAAGAAGCACCAAAATTAACGTTTATTGTATTTGTAGCTCCAGAATTAACATTCCAAAGTTTTCGTGTTCTTAATCTCTCCAACGTTGTATTGTTACAAGTTACAACCATGAAGCTGTCACTGTACCAGAATTGAATATCTTCATTACAAAATGCGGAGGGTACTTGGGAAGATTGCTGGGTTGTTCAGCAATCGAACTGTGGCTGGAGTCGACAAAGTTGGGAACAAATATTTCACCAAAAATGAACAAATTGATGGCATCAGTAACTTCTTTTTCATCTTTTCTCTTTCTTATTGTGTTCTATTTATTCAATTAATGGATTTTATTCGTCGTTTAAGATTTTATGTGGATTTAATTTGAAGTGTCGATGCTGCATAGTTTGAGACTGTTAGGAAAGGTAGGATTTTGTGTGGTTGATAGTTATGGTTTTATATCTGTATTCTAGTGTAACTCTTAGGCATAGAATTTGGTGATACTTTGCAAAAGGGTTTGTGTTAGGACTTTGACACACGAGGAGAGCTCGGCCTAAAAAATTAGTATATTAGATGGGAGAGCTTCATGGCATATACACCACATTGAACACTTTTATGTATTCAATGTGGGATTCCTAACAATGTCACCCCCTTTAAGAGCCAACATCCACAACGACTTTCATTATATTGGCACTGACTAGATAGTAGTCATTTCGTCATTGGCGGCTTCACTCACCTATCAATATTTGGTGGAGTACCTTAATCCAACCTATAGATAGTTGGATAGTCCTTTATGTGGCTCAACTCTCATTGAACGCATCATTTGTTAGGACTTAACCACACGAGGAGAGTCCAATACAAAAGACTAGTTCATTAGGTGGGAGAGTTTCGTGGCTTAAGTTAAGAACAACATTGAGCACTTTTATACTCAATGTGGGACTCCTAATAGTTTGGTAGCTAAACATTTTTAGGGTAAGGGGACAATGTCCTAGTCAGTCTTAGTGATCAAAGAGCATTTACATAGAAATTATACTCACCTCACTCTAAGGAGATAGTAGAGATTTGAACTGAAAAGATGCAGCTGTCATGCTCTACTTGGCCGACCCTGTTGAAATTAACCTGAACTTAGAAAAATAAGAAGAAAAAAAATTGGCAACTAATTTGGGTTGCTAGATTGATTCACTCATGATATCATTTGGTTTTAAGATTTCAAAACTATGGTTCTTCTTACTTATTTTCCTTTTGTTATTTATTTATTTATTACTTTTTTTTATTGTAGCTCGCTTTACATAGAATCTATCTGATTATTTTTTTGTGTTTTGGTTTACTAGTGAAAGAGAAAAGATGGGTGGTGTTTAAGGGCGAGCATGATCCTACCTCCATTCCAGGTATATATTTTATGGTAGCTATCATTCAATTGCTAAAATTATTGGCTTGTTGTCCATATCTATTAATACAGTGATTCCGGGATAATCCAATTATGATATATGTTGAATTTATTCAGAAAACAATCTATGATTGTTTATCCTGTTTCCTACTGTTGACTGATAGTTGATGTTTAATTATTTTAGTTGAATGGATATGTTGGCTGAACGGGCAGCGTAAAAGGGCTCCAACTCCAGAGGTAAATTGAGAGGCATCTGATATATCCCTTTGCTAGTCTTATGAGGTTATCTAAAGTTGTTGATGTTTCTTTGTATTTTCATTCCATAATCAACATTGTTAAATAGCAGCTATAAGGGTGTTATATCCCTATAGCATAGGGGAATTTGAACAAATCGCTAAGGTTCAGCAATAGACTATTTAGTACAAAATGTTCTCAAATAGCAACTGAAGTGGTGCTATAGCACAATTGTGTCACAGAATTTGAATAAACCGCTATTTCCCGCAATCCGTGACTGACAACACTGGTAATAGTCGTAGCTAGACTAGATGACATGATATTGTAACGAATATCGAGGCCTAACTCATCCTTACAAATCGCTAAGGTTCAGCAATAGACTATTTAGTACAAAATGTTCTCAAATAGCAACTGAAGTGGTGCTATAGCACAATTGTGTCACAGAATTTGAATAAACCGCTATTTCCCGCAATCCGTGACTGACAACACTGGTAATAGTCGTAGCTAGACTAGATGACATGATATTGTAACGAATATCGAGGCCTAACTCATCCTTACAAATCGCTAAGGTTCAGCAATAGACTATTTAGTACAAAATGTTCTCAAATAGCAACTGAAGTGGTGCTATAGCACAATTGTGTCACAGAATTTGAATAAACCGCTATTTCCCGCAATCCGTGACTGACAACACTGGTAATAGTCGTAGCTAGACTAGATGACATGATATTGTAACGAATATCGAGGCCTAACTCATCCTTACAAAACCGGCTTGTAAGGTGAGGATTGCCTCCTCTTTATAAACTCTTATCAAGAATCCTATCTATCCGATGTGGGACTAAATCCCACCGAGTGTTGGCTGCTAACACCCTCCCTCACGCTTCAGCCGGGCGAATGGGCCTGAAGCGTGGCCGATGGAGGAAGCCCAACGATAGACCCGATAGGCTCTGATACCATGTAACGAATATCGAGTCCTAACTCATCCTTACAAAACCGGCTTGTAAGGTGAGGATTGCCTCCTCTTCATAAACTCTTATCAAGAATCCTATCTATCCGATGTGGGACTAAATCCCACCGAGTGTTGGCTGCTAACAGATATACATATATTTTTTATTAAAGTTTTGTGTGTGGTAATTTGTGTCTCTTAATTACTTAGAGGTATAAGAGGGCAGTGATCGACTCATAAGGTATTCTTCTAGACTAAGGAAATAAGGAATGCAGTAGGTTATCGTAAATCACAATCCTTTAGCAAATAAGACAGTGAAACATTATGTTCTTCTAATATCCCCATGTTCAGTGCAATCTCATTAAAGAAATATACGGAAGCTGATTGCAATTATGGTCATTGCTTATGAAATTGCTTCTGAGATGATATATTTGGATAGCAGCAATTGCACTAAGTTCTGCGATTAACTTCTTTACCTTAATTATCTTTAACAAGTTATCCATTATGCTGTGAAGAGTTCCAAAGAATTCTATAGGAGTAGATAAATGACATATTAGATAGTGAGAAAGAAGCTTTAGAATGCAACACTTTCGGGATGTATGGATTTTCAAGCAAAGTCAAAACAATGAGATTAAAAGGGGGACATGAAGTCTTGATTTACAGTAGAGTGAGTCACTAAAGAAAGTGTTAAGGTTTGATGATACAGTTAGGACTCTTAGGAGGAATGATATTACTATAAATGTATATATGTGTTGGATGTGATTTTAGGGGTAACATGGTTGGTTGGAGACATTAGGTAGGTGTTTAGTGAGTTGGAAGCAAAAACATGTGGCCTTTAATTATAGGAATCAATATTATGTTATGAACTTTGTCATGGTTGCTGAAAATTTGGTATTCCTTTAAAGGCATGATAATTAAAAAACGGATGAGTTTTTCATGAATTCTGTTAAGCAAAACTTATTCATGAATTTGATCACCTCTATTTTGTAATGGGGTAGCAAACTATGAAACTAACCCTTAGAATGTTTTATGAATGTTTTCCGCTAAGTGAAATTATTGAAGTATATTACTTTAAATTGTTTTTTTATTCTTTTTTCAGGAACAAATTGAATTGGAAGCAAGACGCGAACAAGTTAGACAGAACGTTGCTCGTATGTCTCACTTATACTTCAACTTATCTAATCAATATGTTTGAATAATTCAATCTGGTTTAGTTAGATTCCTCACACAAGTTTGTTGTTGACACTACACAAGATAGTTCTTCTCATTATCATTAAAAAATCATTTTTGTTGGCAAAGTTCAGTTCCACATAGAGATCTTAACCCAAACTGTTTTTTGCACACAAAGTTCTCAAGAAAGAAGAAGAGGAAAGGAAAGCCAAAGAAGGAAGTAGAGTCAGACGTGTCGTCAATACTGGTCAGATGCTTAAACTATGATTGTTATTATTGCAATATTTTTATTTACGTACTCTTCAGAATTATAACTACTTTATATTTCCTCACAGGAATTGTCAGTGGTCCAGACTTGAATAGTTTTATGCGGCAGTTCCCAGTTTCTTCCGAAGGTAGGTCATCTTACTGTTGTTTCTTTCTTTGACAGAAATATTGAGTTCTTTCTTTATTTCTTTTTTGAAAGGAAAATTATTTGGACAAATTTGAATTAAACATATACTGGAGCTTAATTTTGATTTTTAAGTTGCTTTAAATTTGAATAAAGCTTTTGACGCATTTTCTCCAATACAGGTAACAGGATTGAAGAATCATCCAGCACAAAGGATGACTTGAGGTTGGTCTTTTGAAATTGATAGTTTGATGCATAAACATCTTGTTTGAAAAGCATATTTATATGACACCCCCACCTCAAATGCGCAAGCACGCACAAAAGCTCTTTGTGGCACGTACTTCATCACAGTCTGTGGCACCCCCAACTCATATTTTCTCCGTTATATTTTCTTCTATTCTTCTGTGTGTGAAGTCTTGTATTTTCTCAGGAGTTACAATTCAACATAAAGTAATCATTTGATCTTTCTGCAGGAATTCTCAAGATAACACAGATAAGAATGCAAAAGATGAGCTTGAGTAAGTCCAAGTATTTATATAGGCCTGTTTATTACATAATATAAAAAAAGTGATTACGATTTTCAATAATATAAAGATTTTATTTAGAGATTTTGAAGAAAACTAGAAAAGCACAAGTTATTTTGTGCTTATTTACCGTAGCGAAAATTACTGTTGTAAAAAAATGTATCTATCGAAAATGATTTTCATGAGATGCTACTCATAACAGCTCCCCATTTGAATCAATTTTTAAATTTTTTTACAGATTATCTTTTTTACTAAAAATCTATAACAAAAAATTCTTAAAAGTGATTTGCAAACTTCTATGATAGTTAATGAAACAAAATATAAGCTTGTTCATAAACCTGGAGGAATAATACATGATGCATGTGAAAAATAATAAATGGAATTTATCAGAGAATTTCCCATATTTTAATCTTAACCCTCATATTTAATATCATCACTTTATTAATTTTCATCTGTTGGTAAAATTTTGTTTTCAGGTCTTCAGAACCAACAGGGTCAGGTGCAAGTTATAGACCTGGAACATGGCAACCTCCAACATGAACTTCCATCAATCATCCTGATTTTGCCTCATTATCTACTTCGAAAAGCTGCATGTGATGTTTTATTTATTCCTCAAGAATTTTGGTATTACTTATGTGTGTGATCAAGTTTCTCAAAACTGTTATTCATTGATTTACATTTTTTCGACGAATATGACCACAAAGTCAGACAACCTGACGTGATATGCATCTGCGGTGCATTTCGTCCTGCTGAGTAACCTATAGTTCATTCCAAATAATCCTAGTTTTGATATGCATTGTGATGTCTCAAATCTAACTTTTGGGTGACCTTGCAAGCTAGCACCCTTGCATGAACTGTAAACCTGAACTGGAAACTTGAAATGACACATAATTGTAATAAAATTGACTGGCTTAGCTATTTGTATTTGTCTGTGAAAATATGAATGGAGTATTGGATTGTTATCATAATCTCAATGTTTAATTAGAGAAATTAGTTGTGCACTGTTGTGATTTGTCAACTCATTTCTAAATTTTTTTTTGAGCAAAAGTATGTTTTAAACTTGACATATGCAAAATAAGTTTTAAATTTAGGGTATGTTTGGAATAACTTATTTTTGAACTTATCCGAAATAACTAATGTAAATAAATAAACTTTTATGTATTATTGGTGAAAACTTATGATTTAATGTGAATTTATTTATTTGTATAAGCTATTTTCATAAGCTAAATTCTCCAAACAGACCCTTGGCGGTGGAGAAATTATCTAATTTTTTTGAAACTTATGAAATAAATTTTCGGTTTTTCGGAACAAAATTTGCAAATCAACAAAAAATAAGTTCATTTGAAATCCACATATTTTGTCACATTATCATTTAACATTGCACGCGATCGTGACTTATGAGTAATATACTAATATTCAGGAAAATTGGTCCATGGTGGACCATTAATGAAAAACCTTATAACGAATACGAATTTTACAAAATTTACCGTTGGATTGAAAGTTTATATCATATAGATTATCTATAGAAAAATTTAGAAAAATTGAAAATCATTTGATATGTTATTGAGATCCATCAAGATTAACGGTTTATTAAATACTGTAAATCTTGATAAATCCTAATAAAATATCAAATGATTTTCAATTTTTTTTTTTTTTTATGGATGCTCTATATGATATAAACATTCAATCTACCAATAAATTTTGTAAAATTTATATTCGGTTATATCACTTTCCACGGTGGACCACTTGTGAAGGTGATCCATCGTAGCATTAGCCCTAATATTCAATGTTAATAGAGGGGAGGAACTAATGCATTGACAAATTCAAGTACTATTTTGTTATTTAAAATCAGAAACTGAATTAAACAAAGATTAAAAATTGAGAGACCAAGTTGTCTTTTTTTTTTTATTGGTACATAAAGGGGCAAAGTCTAAGAGAAAAAAAAACTAACAATTTAAATGAACACTTCGAGCGCATGCAAGCAGCGAAAATGTCATCAAAGAGGAGATTTATAAGTTTTTTAGGAGGAGTCTCTATAACATACAAATCAAAAGAGTTCAAAGTTAAACTCAAAATTTACTAACCAATTTGTTGATCCGTTTTCTTCACGCCAAGTTTGGTTAATTTCAACTTGCCGGTTCATACTTTTGAGATCACGAATGCGTTTGATCAAAGTAGGAATATTTCCGTTAATATTATAGTTCCTTGTGATCAAGTTGTCTTTCTACTCCATTAAAAATATTTTTGTAAACAGTTATATATTATTTAGAGATACGAATTCTAACACCATATCTTAATGAGATTAAAGGACATTCACTGTCAAAATAATAGTTATTTGTTGTCAATAAAAATGCTTCAGCCTTCCATGTCATATTAAGAAAGTGAGGTTAAATGAGGTGACGCGATAAAAAATATGATTGTAATTGATTGACAATATAAAGTGCATATTCTTTTTTCTATATCTCAGAACCATCTACAATGAAATATCTGAGAAAAGAGAAAAATAAATATTTTTTTTTTATAATAAACCAAAAAAAAAGTTATAAAGAAATCGAAAAATAATTTAAAACTTTAAAAACGTATAAATATTTGTTATAAAAAAGGTATAAATATTTGAGATTTATTATCTTTTTTAAAATACATGTAATTATTCCAAAAAGGGGCAAGTCCAGCCCAAGCCCAGCCCACGCTGGCCCGTTTCTCACTCCGCAATCCCACTTGCTACAAAAACGTCGATCCTTTTCAAAGTTTTCAGTTCTTTCTTCTTCCTCCGAAATTTGTTTGAACCAACCAATTTTGATTAAACACTACTTAAACCCTAAACAATGTCTACGCTAGAAATCGAAGCTCGAGAGTGAGTATTTCAATTACTATAAACCCTAAACCTATTACTATTATCAATTAACTCTATTCAATTCAATTCTAGCATCATTATATTACTTTAATTATTCCTCATTTGTTTCAATTTCATTATTTTCAGTGTGATTAAAACCGTGCTTCAGTTCTGCAAAGAAAATTCGTTGCATCAAACGTTTCAGACATTGCAGAATGAGTGTCAAGTTTCTTTGAATACTGTTGATAGCATTGAGACTTTTGTTGCTGATATTAACAGTGGAAGATGGGATGCTATTTTGCCTCAAGTTTCTCAACTTAAGCTTCCCAGGAATAAGTTGGAGGATTTGTATGAGCAGGTATGAGCATTTGAGTTATTGGGTCGGTTTTGATTGATTTATTTGAGCTCATTCGGAGGCCGTTTGTTATAGTTTTCGCGAAAAAAAAAATCAATTTTTAAGAGTGTTGTATCTGTTTATTTCAACTTTAAAAAATAAATAAATCATAATCTAAAAAAAATCACTTCAAATGAGAAGCGGATAAGAGTAGCATCTCGAAAAAGAGTTTTTTAAGGAAGAGAGAAAACAAGTGTGAAGAGGTGGAGGTAAGTTTGTGATAAAGAAATCACTTTTATATAGTTGTATGCTAACAAACTAAATTTTTATTTTAAAAGAAGCTTCTCGCTATTTATAATCTGCAATAAATGCACTCTTAGTGGCATAAGCACTTGTTAGAATGTTTGGAAGAACTTATGGAAACGGCTTATGACATGTTCGTAAGCTGTTTTCATAAGCTCTTGAAGATAGCTTATGGAAATAGGTTATAGCTTTAGACTTTGTTTGGATTGATGGAACGAGGTGGAATGGGGTGGTATGAAATGAGGTTCCATTGTTTTTGTATGCGAAAAAAATAAATGGAGTGGAGTGGGTAAGGGCTTATGCTATAAGCTGCAAATTAAGCTGTTTACCCAAATAGGTCCATTGTATTTAATAATGCCGAAATTTAGATTATCTATTGATATTGATATGGTTATGGTTGCAGATTGTATTAGAAATGATTGAACTTAGAGAACTAGATACTGCACGGGCTATTTTAAGGCAAACACAGGTGATGGGTGTCATGAAACAAGAGCAACCTGAAAGATATTTGCGTCTTGAGCATCTTCTAGTTAGAACATATTTTGACCCAAATGAGGTAGGACACTTTCTATTTCTTTATCTTTTTGAATTTTAAGTCTTCCAAATCAAACAACTCTTTGCTTATTTCAGTTCTTGCTATTTTGTTTCGGTACTCTGCTAAAATTGTGCCACAATTTAGCTGTAACTCCGTATATAAAATAATTGCTACGTCTTTGTATGCATTTGTGTAAGTACCAATTCAATTTTCGAGATGCATGGAATTTTTTTGTTGCTTTCTTGCTGTGGTTGTAATGCTTCAAGTATAAATGATACTTTGGTAAAACCTTTTAACTCTATAGGAACAGGGTAATCAATGCATTAGAAACGACACATTTGACATATTGAATGTATTTTTTATAGTTTGTTTAATGAGGTACTTCATGATTCTGTTCTGTGGGTGGTTGTCAGAATTTGCCGCTAATATAATAGTTTACATTTTACTCCCTCCGGCCTTATTTATAACCAAAAGTTGCTTTTTAGATTCATTGAAAAAGTAATGTATCTAGTCTTAAATATGGACTAAATACATTACTTTTCCAATGAATCTAAAAAGCAACTTTTGCTTATAAATAAGGCCGGAGGGAGTAGTATTTAATTAGTTCTTTTTTAATTTCAATTAGAGTTTATGTGGTTTAGATAAGGATAAGTGTAGAACGACACTCCCAACAATTAGTTCTTTTTTAATTTAATACTTTACATTTTATTATTTAATTAGTTCTTTTTTAATTTCAATTAGAGTTTATGTGGTTTAGATAAGGATAAGTGTGGAACGACACTCCCAACAATTACTGCTTCTTGTGCTTGTCCTTGAAAGTTTATCACCCATATATCCGTTTCCTTTAGAAATTAGACCATCAGGGTTTTCATTGACTCTTAAAACCCATTTGCACCCAATAAATTGTATGCGAGAAGGTAGAGGTACTAAGGTCCAAGTGTTATGAATAAGAGCATCATACTCTGCTTGCATAGCAGACTTCCATTGAGGATTAACGAGAACCTGCTTAACTGATCTGGGTTCAGAGTGAACCAATAGTAATCTAGGTTGAGCGAAACCTGACTTGGCCCTGGTTTGCATATTATGAGCATTGGTGGATTTGATGAGAACAGGTTTAGCCGTAGGAGTTAGGAGGTATAGGAGGAGAGACATTGAAAACTGGTACACTATGAGAACTGCTGGAATATGGGTGGGAGAAAGTGCTGGAATATCAAACGTTGACTCAATGGCTATGGGGGACACATCTGAATTAGAATTGGGTGCAAACCCTCCTCACTGAACTTCATCAGCCCTTTGAAGCTCCCATGATCCTATGTGATAATTAGTCAGCAGTTCTACTTGCTTACAATCCTACTCCACTCCTGGACAAAGCATATGGAGACTGACCTCTTTTTTTTGTCAGAGAAAAGGTTCTTGCAAAGCAGCTTGCAGTTGTTCACATTCCTGTCACTGACCAATGGGCTGATGCACTCACCAAGCCTCTCCCTTCCTCTAAGTTTCTTGAACCACAAGCTCAAGGTGACAGGTCCCATTGAGCTTGTGTGTGTGTTTTGGAAGAGGGGTGGGGGGAGGAGGGGGTATTAGAGATATTAGGATAGCTCAGCTATTGTAAACCTAGTTTACGCTTAATCTAGAAGATTCCGAAGGTAGTTATCATATCTGTCAAAGAAACTGACATGTCAGTACCTAATATATATAAACCTGCTATTACAGGTAAACACCCTGCTCCTATAAATACAGGTGTTTCTCTCTCTTGTAGGTAACTTGAATAGAAATGAAAACAGAATTGAGATAAAACAGTATCTCTCCCTATGAATTCTATTAGTCCTGATTGCTTAACTTTTGCAGTAGTTTCTTTTATTCTATTCAAACGATTGTCATTTTCATAGATATTTGACTGAATGAAAAAGAAAGAGTTTGTTTGGTTTGAGAAATGATTTCTATTTTTATTTCAGACATTTAATTACAATTTACAAAACTGTCGTATTTGTTTGAGCATGACATCTGAGCAACACAAGGGTTTGATATAATATTCTTGCATGTTCTTTGAAAAACGAGTATCGCATAGAAGTTTTAATGCTTTATTACTAGTCATGGACTAGGGTCTAGGGGTCAGTATTTGTTAAACTTCTTGTGATTGTTTCAACGGACACGGGTTTGTGACTTGTGTTTTATGTGATAGGCTTATCAAGAATCAACAAAAGAGAAGCGACGTGCGCAAATAGCCCAAGGTTTTAGTCGTTTCATTTCTTTTCTTACTGCATCTCATTGGTATACGACACTAGTTTTAATGATTATAATAAGAGGTGTCTTATTTTGACATCAAAGTTCGACCAGTATTTAGATGGTTAACACAATTCCATTTTGTGGTTAATCACATTTAGTAGATGGTTAGTGAATATGACAAATTGTCGCAACTCATTAACCATTCAATGAACACAATTAACCACAACTTGAATGTCATTAACCATGATTCTCAGTCATTTTTCATGATTGACATATCTCACGTAAGATACTTATATTGTTGGACTTGTATGATATGTTTTCTGATTCATGTTTTTAAATAATAGAACTTCTCTGTGTTCTGTGTTTTCAGCTATTGCAGCAGAAGTGACTGTAGTGCCACCTTCACGATTAATGGCTTTAATTGGTCAGGCTTTGAAGTGGCAGCAGCATCAAGGTAATTACCTGGTGCTACTATTTATAGTTTATTTTTTATTATTCTATTGGCTCAAGACCTGAGCAATGTGGACAATTGTTCATATTTGCAACTTATTGATGCCTAAGAATGAAGTCGGTTTTTAAAATTTTCAGTTATAGGATGCATCTTTCATTTCTCTAATGATAAGTAAGCAGAGAAGATATTTATTTTTATGTTTTAGCATGACTAAATTTACCATTAGTGGAAATGATAAAATGTTTGGTTGCCACCTATGAAGCACGAATACATGGTTTTCCACCCCATATCCGTATTTGGTATGCATCTGATACGAATACACTTTGACATGGGTACATATCAGAGTATGCCATTGACACGCAGTAAAATGCTTTGTCGATTCACGTGGCATGATTTTTCACCTTGTGTTATGCACTGTTTCTCCCTTTTTTTGCTTTGAAAATTGAAACTCCCAATTAATTGCAATTTAGTTCACTGCTTCAGTGTTCAACTTAGCCTCTTTCTTTACATACCCATGGCAATTAGCATAGTTTTACTTACCCATCCACAATTTTATCTTTTACTTACCATCCACCATCATTTCTTTATCAAGCCAGCTTTCACGTGAAAGGTGTGTCAGATATTGGAATTCATTGGGGTGCCTTTATTTAACCATTTACATTTATAGAATATTTGTTTCTTAACAATAATGTGTATTCTTTTAATTTAAGAAATCGCATAATGCTGTATCATGTCCATGCGTGCATCATAGGTTGCCACCGTGCTACCTAGAGGATAATTTATATGTTGACAGGAATGCTTTCCTTTGGCAACTTGCAGGTTTACTTCCTCCTGGAACACAGTTTGATTTGTTCCGTGGAACTGCTGCTATGAAACAAGATGTGGATGACATATATCCGACAAATCTTTCTCACACTATAAAGGTATGCTTGTTGTATCCTTCAAGGCATTGTTTTTGTTACATTTTAATAAGTAATGACACATGTACAGTACTTGACGAGACCACGCAAAAAAAGGTGCAGATCCAAATATAGTTGTGCATGATCTTTTTTATTTGAATAATGAACTTTCTGCCAATTATTTATTGCTTTCATTATAGTTCTGTTTTTAAATCAAGACATTGGGCTTAGGTGGTTAATGAGGTCCACCAAAGGAAGGATTTCGATTCCTGGGTGGAACAATTCTTGGTCAAGTTTACTTACCTCACGGACGAACTCCGGATTACTAGGGCCCCTTTCCTCTAGGAACCGGAGGGTTAACACCAAACAATAAAAAAATCTTCCTTTAAAGTTGTTTCACCATTGTTTTATGGTTTCTTTATTTGCTTCAATGGAACATGTTTTCTTCATTTATCTATTTCCCCTCTTCTTGCTTTATCGATTGTTAGCTTAGTTAGAATCACATACAGGGTTTTTGAAAGGGGTGTGATTAGGGGTTTAACAAAAGTTATGAATTTGCATGGTGTTGTATCTTGTTTGCGTTTCACATGACTAAGAAAAAGGATATTTCTTTGAGTATATTTTGTTTGCTTCAGTCTTTGAAATTGTTTTTAGCAGCATGTTGTCTGTCTATCATTATTGTCTATAACTAGGTTATTCGTAGTTTTACTGTTGCGGTTGGCCATGGTCTCATTTTTCCTACTTGTTTGTTCTTTGTTATTTTGAAATTAGATAATTAGAAAATGGATGGTTGGCGTTTGCCTCTTTAGTTGGCTGTGCATCTTTTCTTAAGGATTTTTAATTTACTTATGTCGGATTGGTCAAAGAGTGTGAGAAAATTAAGAGGATGAAAAATTACCAGGAAGTAGGGCGATTATTTGGTTTGATCAATGAATTATATATTTTAAGCTTTGGAGAGCTGTGTTTTTTTTTTCTTCCTTTATGGTGGCATAAGGATATTATTTTGGGACAAGGATCATTTGACATGATTATACGCCATACGGACATTGAAAAGGCCATGGCTTGCAGTGATCATGGTTAGTATATTATCTCTGTGACCATTCTGTGAGTTGCAATCCGTTTCTTTGTCATTGACCTGGTATTTATTTTGTGATCTAGATTGCACTAGTATGTGATAGTGATTGCACAAAGTGATAGTATACTGGGTTATTAGTTATCAGTTGAACAGTCAAGTTATTTTGCCTTCCTATATATGTTATCTTGTAAATATTGTCTTATGCTATCCCTTTTCTCTCCTATTCTTTTCTATGAAATTTGTTATTTGTCAGTGGTTACCCTTTTAACATGAAGAATATGTAGCCTGACCATTTTCTCATGTCTGCCTATGTGATTCTAGTTTGGAGCAAAAAGTCATGCAGAATGTGCTCGGTTTTCACCGGATGGGCAATTTCTCGTATCGTGTTCAGTTGATGGGTTTATTGAGGTATGCATATAGTTGGATTCAAAACTTTTATTATCAACTTCTTGTTTTTTTCCTGATCTGTGGTCATATTTCTAGGTCTGGGATTACATAAGTGGAAAACTGAAGAAAGATCTCCAGTACCAGGCAGACGTGAGTTAATTTTTATTTGAACTCTTTATGTATCAATAATTAATGTATTGTATGTGATGATGAACTTCCCAGGAAAATTCTCTTGGCTTGTTGGTCTTCAAAACACTTAGTTTTTCCCAGCATCTTTACTTTTATATGTGCATCCAAAGCCATCGAAAGGAAACTTAATGCTACCAGATCTCTGTTGCCAATTTGTGACACTTAAACTTGATCAGAAAATGTATTTTTTTCTTTTCTGTAACATGAAATATGATTTGTGGTTCACATGTTATTTATAAGAATAAGAATCTTTATGCTGATTACATCTTTTACTTGTGAGATAGTCTTTTTCTTTAATGACCTGATGTCCATGTTCTCATGATCTTTCTTGTATTTTATGGGGTTAGTAAGATTATGACCATATATCTGCTTGATTTCTGTTGTCTAAGTGATTTAAAAATATCAAAGGGAACACAGTTTCACTGGGAGAAAGCTAGTTATCCATTAGTTTATCTTTTCCTTTATAAAAAGAAGTTTCTTAAAATTTACCATTAGTCTTGTCATTTTTTTCTGTAGACATTTTTTTGATTGTAAGAACTTGCAGGAAGTATTCATGATGCATGATGATGCTGTGCTCTGTGTAGACTTTAGCAGAGATTCAGAGATGATTGCGTCTGGGTCACAAGATGGAAAGATTAAAGTGAGTATTATTATTTTCTTTGTTGATTGAGCAGAAGATCTTGTATGTTGCAGGTGTTTCTGTTTTCACCTGATATTGTTTGTGTAAAACATTAAATGGTATAATTCACATTTCGTTTTAGGTTTGGCGTATTAGGACTGGTCAATGCTTGCGGCGTCTTGAGCGTGCACATTCCCAAGGTGTCACAAGTCTTTCCTTCTCTCGTGATGGAAGCCAGTTATTAAGTACTTCGTTTGACAGCACTGCAAGGTTTGTTATGTTAATTTTACTTGGTTTATGTCGTTGCTTGAAATAACCATCTGATGGACCTTGATCCTCGACCCAAAACTTCAAATTTATACTGAAAATGTTATGTAACATGTTAACATGCATTAATAAATGAATGAGTAGAAGGTAGCGTCATTAATTATAGTTG
This sequence comes from Trifolium fragiferum, assembly GCA_954870985.1. Taxonomy (NCBI): domain Eukaryota; kingdom Viridiplantae; phylum Streptophyta; class Magnoliopsida; order Fabales; family Fabaceae; genus Trifolium; species Trifolium fragiferum. Next base: position 11,356,755 of record OX940794.1, read on the forward strand.
GTGGTAAGACAAACATCCAACTTGTGATTGAAGTAGTTCACCACTGTAACTAACACTAGATAAGTGAACAAGCTTAACCTAAAATAATATCATGTTATGAGTTGACTATTAAAAGGTCTAGAATAAGTCTAATTAATACCGAAATTAACATTTATTTAGAAGAATGAGATCAACAAGTATTGAACTGTAGACCACCAAATAAATGGTGAACGCTCTAACACCATATTATGAGTCGACTATTAAAAACTCTAGAGAGATTGCAAGTGAAATTATTTATTTATGTGCAATGCTTTATGTACAGCACAACTTCTTGTTTTAATTTTAACACTTTAGAGTGGCTTTGAATTTATGTTTTAACCTTTAATCAAATGTTTAGCAACTGCTGAGTGCAATGATTCTTTCTTTATGTATATAGAATCCATGGCCTCAAATCTGGAAAGATGTTGAAAGAGTTTCGTGGTCATACATCTTATGTGAACGATGCAACTTTCACCAGCGATGGGAGTCGTGTTATTACTGCATCCAGTGATTGTACAGTCAAGGTCAGTTACTGTGAATGTATAAGGAATATAGGCAATTACATATTTCACAGCATACATGTGCCAAGTGTTTTGTCTTATGTTTGTGAGGCATGTGTTTTTTCCTCCTTACTGCAGGTCTGGGATTTGAAGACTACAGACTGCATACAAACATTTAAGCCTCCTCCTCCTTTAAGGGTATGTTTAATAATTCCATTTTATTGTTTTTTCCCTTCAGTTTTGTGATATCATTTCTCCTAATTCTGTTCCTGGTTCCTTTTTACTGATAGGGAGGGGATGCTTCTGTTAATTCGGTTTACATTTTCCCCAAGAGTACTGAACATATTGTTGTTTGCAACAAAACCTCATCAATATATATCATGACACTTCAAGGACAGGTAAACTTCAAAGAGTTGATGACCGGGAGTCATTTTATTTATATGTAGTGCTACTGTGTCTCAATATCAGTGTTAACTGTTAAGGCTGTATGCATTGCTTTCCTTGATGAATAATGAATGTTTTGATATCTGACAAGGATACATATAGCTAATTTCTGTATATTTATGCTGTTTATATTTGGAGATTTACTTTCAGACAGCCACACAGGGTACACTATTTTTAGCGAATTTTGTGGCGAATTTCGACGTACCAGTACGCTAAAGTACCAGGAACCGGTACTCCCGTACCAATTCGTGGTTCCCTGTACACTAGCGAATTATGTGACTGGTAATTACGACTAATTGTCAAGAACATAGAGCACACAATGTTTTTAGTGTTTCTTTATTATATGGTTACAGTATAGTGTGGCCCTACCACTAGAAACCAAAATGATAGCAGACATTGAGATTAGTCTTGTATCTACTATCTTAATTGTGGATCTAGTTTTTGACTTTTGTCTGAAGATCCAAATTGGATACATATTTGGTTCTTTCTTTTAGCAGTTTGTGCTATTATTTAGATGGAAAGGGCAATTTGTATGAAGTTTCATCAAATTGCACTGTGTTTAAGGTATAATTGAAAGTATCATCACAATTTGAGCCTGCTTTTCTCTTTCAATTGGTGTAGGTTGTAAAGAGTTTCTCATCTGGTAAAAGAGAGGGTGGAGACTTCGTCGCAGCATGTGTTTCACCTAAGGGGGAATGGATTTATTGTGTTGGTGAAGACAGGTATCATAGTTTAATGTGTAAATTGAAACTGCTGCTTAATGCAATCTCATAGTCAAAGATATTAAGTACGTTATAAAAACTGCCTAACCACAGACTATACAACAGCAATAACCAAGTCTTTGCCCAATAGTTGGGTTTGGTTACGCGGATCAAATGATACCACAGTATTCTATCATTATTCATGTCTAATGACGGATGATTAAATCCATGTCCTTCTTAATAGTTTAGTACCATTTATTTGATATTTGCACAATTGCACCCACCTTGTTTAAAACCTATGGTTGAGTTATCTCTATTTCTCTGCTATTCTTTATGGACTCGAAATACTTAAACCTAAAACTTGTGGTATGATATGTTCTCCCGTTTTTTCCTTTGAATACAAACTTGCATCAGGTTTAGATGAATCATACAGCACTTTTACTGAGAGTTTCACAAGTTTTCCGAATCAACATCTTTTTTAAAAAAAAAATAATAAATCATTCCAATCCTCCCAGATTATTAATAATTTGATTTTGTCATATTCTTTGTTCATAATGGGATCTATAAATTAAATGCAGGAATATGTACTGCTTCAGCTATCAATCTGGAAAATTGGAGCATCTGATGAAGGTATGTTGATTTAGCGTGAGATCAGATCCATAAATATCTCTAAATCTGGTTTTTGTATATGTGATTACATCAATATAATCTAAATTAGTGAATTTTTCTTAGATACTTGGATATACTGCCTATATCTTTGAATTGAATGTAGTGTTAAAGAGGATATTTGTATAAAATTTGTAAAAAGTGAACTAGAAATGGAATCGGCACACCACCCAAAGTGTCATTTTATTCAGTAAAATTTTAAACTCATCTAGGCCGTGGTTAGATAAACACTTTAACGAGTGTTCATTCAATGAGCTATTTTATAAGGAGTTTAGTGAAACACTTGTTCATTAAATATTAAGGAAATTTTATTGACATAAGCTGAAAATAGTGTATCTATATGCCAAAATTTATAGAAGTATATTCAAACACCAATGCAAGTGTTTTATGTCCTGAGATAAGGATAAATAAACTCTTGTAGTAATGGTTTTCAATTGATGTTATACATTCTGCATTTATCACATCCTTTGGATTCTATTTTCTTGTATCGACAAAGTTTAATTTTGGCAGGTCCATGAAAAGGAAATTATCGGTGTCACTCATCATCCTCATAGGAATCTTGTTGCAACTTATAGTGAAGATGGCACAATGAAGTTGTGGAAACCTTGATTTTTTTTCCTTCTGTATGTATTTCTATGTCATGATCATAAATGAAAACCTGTGTAATTTGAGTAATGTATATTGTGGAGCATAATTCAATGCATTGCTAGGAAGTTATGTTGTATACTATTTCAACTGCAGGTCACTCACAACTCAACTGATGCAAGGTTCAGAGAAACATTACGATTGTTCTTAACAAGAACTTTATGTGTAACTACTCATTTAAGAGTGATGAACAGAGATTCAATATGATTGTGACAAATAGAATTAGAGCAAAATTAAGTGATTAATATAAAATAATTAAATATATTTTGGAGTAATCAACTAAATGCGAAAATATACTCATCCAATTCAATTCATTAGAGTTTTTATTTTGTGTATTTAATCTATAAAAATATCAACAAATCTACATTACTTTTGAGATGGATACAAAGAATCCTTTATATTGTGAATGTAAGAACCCTCATGATGTTTTGCTTTAATCTCAGGTAGAGTTTACTTAATATGGTCATTCATTGCTTAGCTAAAACGGTCATATTGCACATTAGTCCTCTATCATTTATTAATATATTTCAAAATGCATTGCAGATTTAATTTTTAAAAATAGAAAAAGTTTACTTTTGCAGATTAAAATATTGTTTGATGTTATCTATTATTTTTAGTTTTACTTAAAAAAGGGGGCCGATTTCCTACGAACAAAATTGAGATTTTGAGATGTAATTCACATTTACCACAAAAAATTATATTCCACGAAGAGAATGTATGGAAAAAATGAATTAAAGAGATTACAAATACAATGAACTTTTATAAATTGTTTTTTTGCTATTGTAAAGATTCGGTGGATGAATCTTGATGACTCAATAGGATCGAAGAAGACTTTAAAGTTCACATATTACTGTTACTGACATAGATACCTACAGAATAGCAGAGGATACTTGTAATCTCATTCTTTCGGATGCAGATTTGCTGCAGTCACCTCTCTCTACAAGTGTTTTTTTAATTTTTTTTGGGACAAATAATCTAAGGGTAAATAATTGATAAAAAAACAAATCCAATGGTTGGTAGAGTTTTGACTGTAGTGACTGCACCCATTTATGAATGCAGTGAATCCTGGTCCCATTCTTACGAATGAACAAAACAAGAAAGACAACAACTCTTTGTAAAATGTGAATATAATCGATTTCAATTTATGCACATCCTTACTATTTTCGTAAGACTTCTCTAGTAAGATTTAAGAGTGTCCATACTTACCTATCATTCACAACGACGTCCTTATAAAAATTGAACAAAAATATGATGCGCATGTGCAACTATAGACGACTCAAAAGAGTTTTTGTTTTTTAAATATATTAAAAATTTAAATAATAAAATTTGACCTAAAAAAAAAAAAAAAAAAAAAAAAAACATGAAAATGTATATGATCAAATCAAATTAATCAAAAAACAGAGAAAGCAATAAATACAGTGTCTCAGTGTTCACGAACAATTCATTCATCTCTTCACCGATCCTTACCATACCATGCCCTCAGCTCAGGATCCATTCTACGTTGTCAAGTCCGAGATTCAAGAATCTGTAAGTGTTGTTTTCTTCATCTTTTCAAATAACATAGGGTTCATTTTTTGTCTAATTCGATTACGTAATGGTCTTGTTAGTATTTGGGATTTTTTTTCCCTAAATTATTAGGTTATTAATCTGATTACGCTTTTTGGTGCATAAATTTTGGATTTTGAGCAGAACCCAATTATGATCTGTGATTTTGAAGTGTGCACACTGCTTGATTTGTTATAAAAGTAGTATATGAGCATGAATCATTGAAAATAAATACAATATGAAAATTTAGGGTTTTGAGTTAAAATTGAAGTGGGATGATGTGAAATTGAAACATGAGATTACTGCTAAAGAAAATGTTAAATTTTGAATTGATAAGATTTGTTTTTGGTGGGATATGAGTTTGTTATTTTTGTATGATATGTGTTTGATTGTCTGATTTGTTTTGTTGTTGTTAATTTCAGATTGATACTCTGCAATCTACTTTTGAGCAATGGAAACGTACTTCTGACGCTGACGAGCGAGTACGTGTTACAAAGGAGGTTATTGCTGGATGTGAAAGCATTGAGTGGCAGGTAGATTCATTGGATACAAATGCATAATTGTTGGAAAAATGGCTTGTGTTTTAAATTTATGTTGTTAATCTTAGATATTTAGATAGTGTCGCGTTGTGCTGACCCCCAAAAATGCTACAGCAGTATAACGGATAGCGGGATAACCGCTATTGCGAAGACTACAAATCCATTTACAAAGTAAAAATAAATCCCAACAAGGCTAAAGACTATTGTTAGCATGTAATTTTAAACTTATAATAATTTAATATGATCGATTATTAATAAATTTCAGATAGGAAAATCATTGTCTATTTTCCTACTCTACTTTCACTAGTAAACATAAAACAGTGCTAATTTCTGCATTGATTCCTTTCTTTGTCTTACATGGTCTTTAATTCTGCGACTTAATCTATAAACAAATGCTGAAGTATTTTGTTTTGATAGAAAGGTGGATGAATTGGAAAAAGCAATTGCTGTTGCTTCTAGAGAACCTTCTTGGTATGGCATTGATGAAGTGGAGATTGAAAATAGGAGGAGATGGACAAACAGTGCTCGTACTCAGGTATCCAAAATGTATTCCAAATTTTAGATAGTAAGATGCAATCTACTTTTTCTAACTTATTGTATAGTTGTTGTATATTTATTTTTACTTTGTACTTGTCTTGTACATAAAGATTAAAGATTCCTTTCTTGGTTATTTAGGTTGGCACAGTGAAGAAAACAGTCGATGTTGGAAAGAGCTCAAGTAAAACAAGCATTAATGGGATGCATCGAGAACTAATGAGGCTACCGGATTCCTATCAACCTTATACATCCAACCAGAATGCTGCCAATGATAATGATGATTTCATACAATCCGAATCAGATAGACAGATGCTTCTTATAAAGTAATTCTTTACCCTCTCTCTCTCTCTCTCTCTCTCTCTCTCTCTCTCTCTCTCTCTCTAATTCATATGGAACTGGATTTTACATTTGTCTTTTCGTCACGTTGGCATAACATTCCTCATGTAATGTGACTTTTGCTCATTTTCATGTGATTAAATTATAATCATGCCCACTATCTATTTATGAGGTGGAGAACAATGTTTTGATTATTTGGTTGATCTCTCAAATGGATTAAATTATAGTCCAATCCTTCTGATTTTTCAAGAAGAAATGAGATTTTGTATGTGCATGAAATTGGGGAAAATATGTATACTTCGCATGTTACTTCGTTTTCGTTAAATAAATTGTGACTTCATATTGAATTGATTATGTTGTATCTGTATGTGTGGGTCTGCATACAAATTTTCTACATTAATTTAATAATTTTATCATGTTACGATAAAAAAAAATCTCATTAACATTATTGTTAATATTTGATTTATGTTTGGATCTATTCTCATTATTCTTAAGGCTCATAAATTGCACTGCTAAATAGTAATGAAAATTGTCCGGGCATATGCTTATGATTTCTGGAAATACAATTAGCCTTTCGTTGCTATTTTCATATTGATTTATTCTATATCTATTTGGGATGATAGGCAACAGGATGAGGAGTTAGATGAACTTAGTTTAAGCGTGCAAAGAATTGGAGGCGTTGGACTCACGATACACGAAGAACTCCTTGCACAGGTAATGGGTTGAATTTGAGAGCTTTTACATTCCATGATTCTTACTATACAACTTTGTCTGTCAGAATTTTGCATTCTAAAATTGTCAAAGTTTTATTGCTTCAGGAAAAGATTATAGATGAACTTGGTAACGAGATGGACAGTACATCAAACCGTCTAGATTTTGTCCAAGTAAGTTTCTCCATCTAGTTTTCACTTTCTCATTGAAGCTGAAATGGTGTGATTCTTATTTGTAAGAAATTTGAGATATAAAATAATAATAACAATAATTAAATTAAAAATTTGTAATGTTAATTGTGCTACTCAATTATTCATGTGAAGATGTAAAATGTTGCTCTTTTGTCATGGCTTGCAGAAAAAAGTTGCAATGATTATGAAGAAAGCTAGCGCGAAAGGCCAGATCATGATGATATTAGCCTTGTTGGCTCTATTCATATTCCTATTTTTCTTAGTCTTCTTAACCTAGTCAGTGTTACTGTGCTATTTGTATATGGAAAGATATCTCAGTTTTTTTATGGGGAGATGCATAACTAATGGAAAATACATGTCTATTCCTTCAATGGAAGCCTTCTTGTTCATTGTTTCTGCTAGACAGTAGAAAATTCTTTTGTGATTTACTTCATGGTTTGTGATAGACAGTTGAAGAGTGTAATGTACTTCATGGTTTATAATAGGATTTTGATTATGGACAAGTTGGTTTGGATAAATGATGTCATGAGATTCCTTTTTCAGAACATCTTATGGTGTTTGTGATGTTTATTTTTTTGGTTGTCATTGCTTTGTAAATATTGGTATATCCCCACTCAAATAATGGAGGACATGCTAAGTGGATTTTAATTGAAATAGTGTTCTAAAAGTAATGATCTTTTGACTTGTACCAAAAAATATCTGTTTGAAAACATTTATTTTAATGAAAAAAGCAAAAATCTTAGTGGCACATAGCTTCAAATTACAAACATATTGTTGTCAAAATATAATTTGGTATGTTTTCCATAAAATAGTGCGACAAAGATGACATTTAAGAGAAAGAAAGGGACATAAAAATATATTAAGTGAGCTTAAGAAGTAATCCTCCCCCCTTCAATTCAAAGAGTGTCTTATTTCTTTCAAATAAAACAAAAACAAAAAGGTCAAGAGGGTTAACTAAATTATCCTCCAAAAATGATTCTTGTTTTTATTTTATCAACCCCTTGTTTCACATTTACCGAATGCGAATATGAGATTTGAGTATGCAAGTGATGAGAGATTCAATTCTTAACTCTTGCAAAAAAAAAAAAAAAACTTTTAAAAAAGAGAATTTATCTTATGCTCTCAACAAATATATATATATATACTGTGTTGGCATGCCCACTTAAAATATTATATTTATGAAATTATACATTAAATATTGAGAAAATGATAGGTACAAAATAGCCTAGTTTATTGTTCCGATTGTTATGTTCATTGCAAGGAATCATATGAAAACGACTAAAATAGAATTAGGCAAAATAAATATGATATACAACAGGGTTCTGACATCGGTTAATGGTTTCATCCTGATTGTGACAAATGAATTTGTGCCACTACTATTTCAACTCATGAGATTCTATCAAACAAGCCCGTGAATAATTTTGAGACGATGTTGTGGTGCATTTGGATACACCGGAATAAAAAATTGGGGGACAACATTGAAGTGAGACCCACAATCTCGGTGTAGCTAGCACGCGACTGCTTGTACAGCTCATGTAGGGGTGGACATCGGGCGGGTATGGGCGGGTTCGGTCTCAAAATGTTCATCCATCTTAAACCGCGGGTGATATGTAGAGACCCGTCTTTGTCCATTTTCGTCCTTCGGTTTGGACGGGTTAGGGTTGTGCGGTTTGCGGGTTCGTGGGCGGATTATTTCGGTTTCAATAAAAAAAAATTACAAATAAATAGAGCAAGATAAAAAAAATAAACTTAGATTCATAACACGAAAATTAAAATATCAATATCATCATTTGCATATCTGATATATATTATCACCAAACCAACAAAAGAAAAATAAAACATAAAATAAAGAATAACAAAACATGAAGAAAAAATTGATATTTACAAAGACAAAAAATATTATAATGAAGAAGAAGAGAAAAGCGGGGGAGGAAGAAATGATTCATCTACTTAATCAGTTTCATAACTTTCATTGTGCTTGGTTGTCTCATTACAATACTAGATGAAATACAAAGATTAAAAGCAATTTTTGTATTCTCAAAAAAGGAGAGAGTTACCGTAAAAAAAAAAAGGAGAGAGTTTGTGTTTCTCGAATATGCAGAGGTACTATTTTATTGTGATAGTAAAAAATTATATTGTAAATTGAAATGCATTGATTATTTATATTTGAAAAAGAATAATACCAGTATAATTATTAGATATTTGTGCATTTTTTAAAAGAAAAAAATGACATATATGCATTCCACTAACGTCGACATTATTAGTGTAGTAGACTAATTTTTATTTTTTTACTATGCGGGCGGGTTTCGGGTTCCGTCGGTCCAGTTCTCTCCACCCGGACCCGCCCACGTCAACTCTGTTCAAACCGAATTTCCAAACCCGCAAACCCGTAGCCCAATCCAAACCGCCCATTTTTCGGTTTTATTTATCGGTTTTTTCGGATTAGATCGGGTCGCGGGTTTTGTGTCCACCCCTAAGCTCATGTATACTCAACTCTTATTTAGAGTTTGATGTTATTATTTTGAACCGTGAATTTTGTTGCAATCTTTTTAAAACTTAAGATTAAATTTCATTTAGAAACAAAGAAATAATATAGCTCACTTATTAACAAAGGCATCAAGAAGGGTGGATTAAGCTCAATTGTGATGGATCTCAAAATGATAGGGTGGGCCTTGCTGGGTGTGGAGGTTTGTTGAGGAACTCAAGTGGCAAGTGGATTAAGGGCTACTCTCGAAAAATTGGATCTTGTGATGCACTGCATGCAGAGATGTGGGGCATGTACCTAGGAATGAACCTTGCTAAGAGGCAGGGAATCACTCATCTCCATGTCGAAAGTGATTCTAAAGTGCTGATAGATATGGTAACTGATAGAGTTAAGCTCAATAGAAGCACCCCCACTTTGGTGCTTCGCATTAAGCATCTTCTTGCTTTGAGTTGGCAAGTCATTTTGTCTCATACATGGCGTGAGGGAAATAGAAGCGCAGATTGGCTGGCTAATTTTAGCTACTCTCTTGATTCTTTTGACATTAATGTTTTGGAGACTCCTCCAAGAGAACTTCAAAGTATGTTTTTTGACGATATATCTGGGACTTGCATACCTAGAAATGTTCGTATAACTCTGTAGTTTTTTTCTTTTTGGGGCTTTGCCCCTTTATTCCACCAAAAAAAAAAAAAAAAGGCATCAATATTATTTCTTCAAATTTATGAATATATTTCATCATCAATTGAATTAATTATTACTCGTATAGATTAAATGAGTTGAGTTTTATAAGAAAATAATGACATCTAATTTTTCATTTTGACGAGATCTATTTTTCTTTTTGACAAATGAAACAAACATCTAATGATGTGTCAAAAATAAAAGGATGAACATCTAATAATAATTCAATACTTTTTTGTTATTTTTAATCTTCAATTACAAAATAGAATTGTATTGTAATTTCATGATAAAATTGATTATATAATTTTCGATGCAAAGTTATATAATCAATTTTTAAAAGTCTAAAAGGTTTTTTTTTCTTTTTCTTTCAATACAATTTTTTTTTATTTCTTAACATATAAACTCTTAAAATACTTGTTAGGATGTCCCTTTAATAAATTACACTAAAAATGCATTTTCATTTTACAATTAGATCCGCAATGGATATATTTAATTTGCTAAGAAAAATAAAAATCCTAACATGACAATTTTTATCGTACTATTTAATTTTAAAATCATTTTTGTGCTGATATTTATTTTTGCATATATCTTGGTCAAAAAACAAAAGGGAGGGAATTTCCCGTTACCTGAGAAATAAAGCTTTTGATTATTTCAAATTTTTTATGATTAGATAATTTGAGTAATCAAGTTTTGATTTAAGAATCAACGATCCTCAAACTTCAACTTTAATTCTCTTCTTCTCCATCTTCAATTCACCAACCCACACTCAAAACGACACCGTTTTCAATCAATGGTTAAGGGTTTGCACAGCCAAAATCTCCCTGCCGATGTATCACAGGTCGTTGATCAACTAGAGCGCCACTGCTTGGCTCCTGATGGATCTCTTATTTCCAAACCTCTCTATAACGATCTTCAACTCGTACTTCACTCTCTCTCTCTCTAAATTATGGTCTTTTATGTGTTTGTTGAATTTCCTTACAAAATTGGAAAATGGGTGTTTCATTTTTTCATTAAAAATTCAAACTTTCTTTGACCCATTTTGTTAAATGTTTGAAAATTGGAATTAAATTTAGTTGGGTATTGAAATTTGATGTTTGATTTGCAGGCTAGAGAAGAAATGTGTAGGGAAAGACTTCGTTACTTAGAAGCCATGGTATGTATATAATTATATGTATATATTGTACAACATATAATGTTATGTTGTGTTTAGATTTTATGGAATGGATTTAAACAATATGCACTGTCTGTGTAAACCAATTTTATACAATTTTACACTGACAACATTCGATAAAAAACTTTTTTTTGCTAGTGTATTTTAGAAGTGATAATATAGAAACAAAAATTGAAGGACTTGCGTTGAATGTCAGTCTAAAATGTAGCACATTAAACTCTTATGATATGTTTGGATAGAGGGTTTTGGAGGGTTAAGTCTATTTCTTGGTATATATCGGAGTTTTCAAAAAATTTGAAAGAATAACATGATAGACGATTAACATTTTAATCACAATTTAGAAAAGAAAAATAAGCTCTCCCCGCCCTCCAATATTCTTTATCCAAACATAGCCTTATGGATAATATCGGGTTAAAATATTTGGTTTTTGATAATGGTGGTATGAATTGGTTAATGTAGTGTGGGTGTGATTCTTATTTTAGGGATTTATATTTTTGATGTGGTGGATTTGGTTGCAGGCTATATATTCTGAGGCTATAGCAATGGTAGAAGAGTATCATCAAGCCATTTCTGTGTCTAGCATCGGAGGAATTAGAGATACTGGAGGTCTTTATCCGCAGTTCGGTTTGAGGAACTCTCCCCAGGTTTTGAAATATTATTTCTGGAAAGTTATTTTGATTTAGACACCAATGTCAGACCTCTGAAATTGTTGTTTGTTTTCGTACTTGAAAATTTGAGTCATCGAAATGAACATTAAATTTTAGGGGATTCCATTTCCAGAACAAATTATACTATTGATCCTGTAGGCGATGCAACTCGTATGTGAGAGGAGACCTATAACCCCTGTTCAATTTGCTATAGGTGGAAAGAATCTTCAGAGCTTATGTTAGGAACCAGAAATTAGATTGAATAGAAAGAACACTTCTATTAAGAAGATAGTAAAAATAGGAGACATAAAACTCTCCTCCAAGAGTTTCCCCTTTACAATTAAGCTACTGCTCATTTGCCAAAAGTTACAATACTCAATGATTCTCTCTACATGATACTCTTGAACTCTAACTAACAACTCTTTACTAGTATACATGATACTCTCTAACTAACTGACCAACTAACTAGTAGCTCTAACAACTCTTAACTAGTCTAATTCCCATATATTCATTATCCGAACAGATTAGCTACCTGAGTACTCTATTGGGTCTTAAAAGTCAAGAGTTGGTGCGAACATGCTACCTTAGTTTCTCTAGGCAATTGTGAATTAACTTGGTTTGTTTCAAATATGTTGGTGTCTAATATATTGACTAGGTTAGATTCCCAACATTGGAAGGAATGGGTCTGTCCTGCTTATAGAAACTATTCATTGAGGTTTTAACTAAACTAAGGAAGGTTTCATGGAGGTTTGTCACTTGGTATTGCAAAATAACTGTGTCCTAGGTAGTTGGTTACCGTAGAGAGGACTGTGAATGTATTTCTTATATAAATTACATGTATCATTTTCTGTATATTTTGTCAGAGTATTTTCTGTTATCTCTGTATTTTACTTTTTCAATTCTTGATATTTTGTGCTTTCATGTCTATGCATTGTGTGCTTAAATGCGGTTTTTGGGCACTGATCTTCATTGATTTAGTTTAAATGTGTGATTAACATGCCTATTTATTGTCAGGTTTATCAGACATTAGAACATTTAGTTTAAATGTGTGATTAACATGCCTATTTATTGTCAGGTTTATCAGACATTAGAACATCAAATGGTTGTCGCTGAAGCGGCTCAACGATTGAGACTACCTCTTATTTCCAAAGATGGAGAAGTTCATGATGAAGAAATTGAAAAGCTAAGTGTAGTGTCTCGAAGCTCCCTTGACAGTACTAGCACCAGTGGCATGGTCAACTCAAGCATGAATTCTTCTAATTATACCACTCCAAGCAGCTCTGTTAGCGGGGCTAATTACTCTCTTGCTTCTATGGATCCAACGGAACCTGGAGTTGGCGGTGTTCCAAATCGTTTTCTTGGAATTACACCTGCTTATTTGTGGCAAACCCAGCATCAACAAACACCATTATCTGTGGTATACTATGTTAATCATTATATGAAAGTCAGATTTTTTCATTTTATCTATGATAGATTATTTTTAAGTGATTAGTTTGGTTATGTTTTTAAATATTGACACAAATAATATACTTAGGATATGACAGAATATCGCATGTCTCTCTCACGTGAAGTAGATGCTCGCTTGAAAATGAAATGCGATAAGTTATCAAATGCCTTTGTATTGGATGACAATGGTAAGTGTGATTGCATATTTCTGATATAATATGGGGATGTAACGGTGAATTAGTGATTTATAATTTGTTTCATCTAGCTTATACTTTGTTTCTTGGTTCAGATTCATCATCTGGAAGTCAAAGTTCAACTTCACGGCTTCCTGAAAGGTTTGGGCTTATTGAAGTTTTCTAAATTCTGATTCTTGTGATATTTAGGAAGTTCTTTTTGTTTTGGACATAATGTTTAGGAAATTCTTATTCACTTGCAATTTGTAACATAAAGAATTATCATATTTTTTCTTCCATTGGATATTCCTCCTGTCCTGGGTTTCCCATGATTTGAGCCCAATAACTGACTTATCCATGACCAAGGTTCTATCAGCATGCAACCTAGAGCTCCTAGATGAAAATTGCAAATGTTAAAGGCTTTACATTTGTCATTGCTTCTGTTTTATGCTTCTTTGATAAAATAGCAGAGCACTAATGTGTAATGTGCTTGTTTTGGTACTTGTATGTTTATAAATTTATAAATATATCTGTATGCTAAAGTTTCTTTATCATATATATGTTATTTTACCAGGGTGAAGTTGTTGATTGAGGAGATTGAAAGAGAAGAAACAGCTCTGAGGGATGACCTTTATTCTGCTGATAGAAAATTTGCTGAATATTATAATGTATGTGCATAAGCATTTCTCTCTTACTGGCACAAACATATCCCAAAACTACCACACTGACCCTACGCGCGCACGTGTGTAGAGAAATTGCATGTGAAGTTTGTTATGCTTATGCATTATATTTCTTTTTCCAATCTCGTGTTTTGGGAAAAACCCAAGTCCCATATTGAATAAAGATAAGGCCGGAATTGAGTTTATAATTAGTGGCACTCCTCACCTTACAATCCGGTTTTGTAAGGATGAGTTTTCCACAATATAAAAATCTAATATCTTGTTCGTGGTGGTATAGTAGATACTTAATGTCATTAATCTTAATCAGGTATTGGAGCAGATACTTGGGGTGCTCATTAAACTTGTCAAAGATTTGAAGTTGGATCATCAACATAAATACGTGAGTATTTGTTTTTCACTAACTTCCATTACTTTGATAGTTAAGGACACATCTTGACTTGACTTCCCAATGTATTTTTAGGATGAGCTGCAGAAAACATGGCTCTGTAAAAGATGCGAGACCATGAGTGCAAAATTGAGGTATGTTTGTTATCTGTTACCTTCCACTTTATTTTACTTTGTGGGTGACTGAAATGATATTCACAATTCATTAGTTTTGCTAGGTTCTATTATCTAATAATTTTGATATGTAATTGCATGTCAGGGTTCTAGAAAATGTTCTCCTCCTCGGAACTTACACGAAGGAGTCTATACCTGCTCTTCATAGGATTAGGTATGAACGATGAAACCTCTGTAACTCTGTATGCAGTTCCTGATTTAATTTTAATCAGTTAATTTCTTTTAATTGTAGGAAGTATCTCGTTGAGGCCACTGAAGAGGCTTCTATTGCATATAATAAAGCGGTATGTTTCCATTTTCTTTTCTAGATGTCTTTTTAGTATGGTCGTTTTCTTTTCTTGATGTTCGTCCTTGATAAATATGGATAATGGATTGATTCTTATCTGTTCAATCTCCAGTCCTCACATTTCTGTTTTAATCTAATAATATAAATGCTATTTTATTTATTTATTTATGGTATGATAGTTCTTTCCTTCTTAATTTGTGATATGATGGAGTTGAGAGTATTTTGATGGATATTGCAACAACAGAAGAGATTTGGAAAAACGTCAATTTAGTCCCTGAAATTATAGAATGCTGTCAATTTAGTCACTAAAAGTTTATTAATATTTCAAAATAGTCCAAAAATTTAAATTTTTTCAAACATATTAGTCCTTTTGGATCGGTAAATGTACTCTCGGAAATTGTTCGACAGTAACTAACTTGATTGAAAATTTTCAAATTCAAGGAGTCATTTTGAAATTTCACCAACTTCAAGGACCAAATTGACTACGGCTTAGGGACTATGATTCGCTCGAATAGTTAAAAGACTAGTCAGTTGAAGTCTTATCCAATACCTGCTCTACATGATCTAATTTTTTCTCTAGCTATGTATAATTTTGGGAATATGGTTTCGGTTATAGTTGTTACATACTGTTTATGTTGTCCTAATTTATGGTTGATATCATTTTGATCATATTTTCCTACACATTAAAGTGACCATTCATCATGCATGTGTTGGTTATATATATTGATATTAACCCCCTGTACCAGGTCACTCGTCTGCGTGAGTACCAAGGTGTCGATCCTCACTTTGACGACATTGCAAGACAGTACCACGACATCGTAAAGGTGACAATAGTTTAGATAATGTCATTCAACTTTCCTTTAAGTTATCTTAAAAAAATATTCTAACATTGATTAAATTGTGCAGAAATTGGAGAACATGCAATGGACAATTGACCAAGTTGAAATGGATTTGAAACGTATGTCAGATAGTTCTACCACATAGAAGTTTAGTATGTTGTATTCATTCATTTTAACACAGATTGGTTCTGTATATGTGAATGGTGTGAAAAGAATGAACCCTGCATTTGTGATAGAAATTTGATTTGTTGTTAAGTGTTCAATGTGCTGTAATTTCATGCTTATGTCAATTATGGTTTGAAATATTCTATCGGTTTTAGAATTTTTGGTGACATATCATTGTTGTTATATTTATTATTTATTGTTGATGATGCATTTTATTGAGATTATGGTAAATAACAAATTCTTTTTAAAGACATATAATAATTTATCTTTATTTTATATGATCTAATAATTTATATAAACCCTTTTAAAATGGATTTTGCAATTATGTATGTATTATGTAAGTGATAGATATATTTTAAAGTGACATGATTATTGTCTCATTGTCTCATAGAGAATATAGTTGAATGCTGTAGTAAAGAAAGAGAAGAGATTATAGTTGACTATTTGTTTATTATTTTTCAAATTCTTGGATTGAAAAATTATTACATATTAATTGTATAAAAATGAAAAACAAAAATCATTTATATAATAAATATTTCCTTGTGTGTTATTAAGACTTACATTGAGGTTAATATAGTCTTGTTATTTAGTGAAAGTCTACGACTATTTTGTTCTATCCTCAATAATAGTAAAATGGAAGAGCCTCTTTTATTTTTGGTGTGTAACCTAATTAGTTCTCAAGTGTGTGCGTGCGTGACTTTATTTGTAGCATTTGAGTTTTGAGTGACCTATTAAAATAAGTAAAATGCTAAATATTGTACCTGGTGCACTAGTTAAGCACATAAATAAAGAAAGTCTATTTTAAAATGCGTGCATTCAATACATTGAAAGTGTAAAAAGTTATTTTATTAACATTAAATTTTTGTTTTATTTCTATTTTTGGAATGCTTAACAAATCACATAAATAAAGAAAGTCTATCCCTTAAAATAATGCATATAATCTATATTATAAAAAATATTAGAGATTTAATCACCCTCATGATGATAATTCTGTCTTATATCATCATACTCTTTTATGTAAAGGTTACTTTGTTTGAAAGTTATTTTATTTATAAAATTCTTTTGAGAATTCATTTGTTAACTATAAGGAGATTTTATGTTATAAATTGTTAAGTAAAAATTAACAACCTCTTTAATTTTAAATACAGAATATGTGATTAATCATGAAACTCAAACGTTATAAAAATTTTCTATTGATAAATATTGAGTTTCATATTTTCTATTGATAAATTTTGGCTAAACTATTTATTTGGTCCTTTACGTTTATTTTAGGTTTGAATCAGGTCCCTTACGTTTTAAAAGTTTGAATTTGGTCCCTCACGTTATCAACATTTGCATCAGTTAGTCCATTCCGTCAAATTTTTCACTAACTATGTTTGATCCTTACACATGTGGAAGTGATTTTGGTCACGTGGAATGCCACATAATAAACAGAACCTTCGCAAATAGAAAGAAATACGACAAAGACCTTTGCAAACACTAACTCTTTTTTTCTATTTGTGAAGGTTCTGTTTATTATATGGCTATCAACGTGTCCAAAATCACTTCCATATATCCAAACCGTCAGCCACATGTAAGTATCAAACGAAATTAGTGAAAAATTTGTCAAAATGAACTAACTAATGCAAATGTTGATAACGTGAGGGACCAAATTCAAACTTTTAAAACGTAAGGGACTTAATTCAAACTTAAAAGAAACGTAAAGGACCAAATAAACAGTTTAGCCATAAATTTTCTAGTCTATTATATTGAGATATATAAGAAAATTCTTTTAGTCTCAATAAGTATCGTAATTAGATGCAATTATGGGCCTGTTTGTTTTGAGTTTTTTTAAAAAATAGATTTTGTAGTGTTATATAATTTTTTGTAAAAACTTTTACAAAGAAATTTTTTATAAAAGCTTCAAATGAAAATTTGGTTTGAATAGTTATTTTTAGAATGTTATTTTAGACATTTCATCATTTTATTGAATTTTTTTGAATATCAAAATTTTAAAAAAATTACATCATTTGAAGCTATTTTAAATAGATTTTCATAAAAATCATTTTTGAAATACAACTTTTTGAAAAAAATTGCGATTTTGACTATGTTTTGATCTTCAATAATGTATATTTCTGTTATATGATGTCAAAATTAGTGTTTAAATTTATAAAATATGTATATAGAAAAACTTATAATATTTTGAAAAACAATTTTACAAAATCTATTTTCAAAAAATATAAAGAAAAATCCATTTTTTTTAAAGTTGAAATAAACGCACCCTATATTGTGCTACTGTTTTACCAATATTTTACATTTTGATGTCATAAATATGAAGTACAAGTATATAATATCAATACTCCTATCGAATAGGATAATGTTATGAAAGTACTTATTTTTAATTGTAATTACTCTTGTAATGAGCTATGGCTATATTTAATTAATATTATTGGACCGTGTGGGCAATTGTATGACCTTTATGAATTACTAACCACAAACTTATTTACACAAGCGCTCTTATTGGTTCTATCAAGTATTTATTATTTTGGATTAGTGGGAGTTTGTTATTTTGTACTATTGTTTAATACATTTTTTTAACTGAAATATGTTGATTGAAATTCATCATTCTCTTATTGGTTCTAATATTTTTTAACTTGCAATTTTGACATTTGGAGAATGACCGACATACCATGTTATCCGATGTGGCAAGATATGTTGGCGTGACATGTGAATCATTGCGTACATTGACTTGGTCAAAATTAATAGTGGTCAACCTTTTGCAAAAGGGGCTAAAAGAATGCTATTATGAAAGTTAGAGGATAAAATCGTAAGTTTGTAAAAGTTAGAGATAAAAATGTAATTTTTTTTTGGAAAAATAGTAACTTTCATTTTATAGGCATAACAAATAGTGGTAAAGAATGATATTTCATAAAGTCTATTGGAATAAACCCATAATTTTCATTTGAAAATCAAATCAAATAAAAGGGAACGAAGCAAATGAGAGATGGGAAAAACAAAAACAAACCTTTGGGTAGTTTAATTGGAGCCATAGGCGTAAAAGATATTGTCATGTTGTTTGTAAAAGAATTCATTAATTATTATTTGGAGTTTCACATTGAATATGAGATAATATGAATATAAGTATATAAGTAGATATATAATTCTCATAATATAAATTAGATTTATAGAGTTGAGTTAGACTTAACTCCTGATTTTAATATTAGTAGACAATGAAAGAGATTAATAGTCATATTCAAATGAGAAATTTACATGACTGTTTCTAATATCATTTTAGATAAACTAGAAACATTTATTGTTTGGATGCTAAAATGAGTATTTCATTCATCCCACAATGAGACTATTTCACATATATTAATACATAATTTTGATCATTAATATTTTTAATTGTATAATAACAAATAATATTAGAAGTTGATATTTTAAAAATATTTATCAAAATAAATCCAACAATATCTTCTATGCTAATATTTATCTTTATTTATTCGTAGAAAAATATGATGAAAATAAAATATATGAATAGTGGACAAATAGTCCATCCTTGGGTGAGCAATACTGAAAGCCACCCATTTGTCCATTGACCCAAAAGCACGGTTCAAGGTGTTAACTGATCATAAAATCAAGTATATTTAATTAAAGGTTAATAGGTCTTTACTCCTTGCAAAGTAGGCGTGTTTTGCTTTATTTTATAAAAAATTTCTTTAAGTTTTCCTCTTTTCAAAATATATATTTTTGGTTTTCCTTCTTGGATGCAAGAAATTTACACTTTTTAAATCGGTTGAAAATAATAACCGATTTAAAAAATAGAACTTTTTACATCTGTTGAACAAAATAACCGATTTAAAGAAATTTTTTACAGAGAGTAAAGCAAAACACGTCTACTTTGCAGTGGTAAAGACCTATTAACCCTTTAATTAATAACTGTACTTCCTTCGTCCCAATTTGAGTGAGCTAATTTGACTATATTTATTATTTATATATTTTACTTTGACTCTTTTTTCTACTATTATATAAAAACAAATATTAGCATATGTGATGTTGTTGGATTCATCTCGACAAATATTTTTAAAACATCAAATTTTTATAATTTTTACTATTATACAATTAAAAATATTAATCGTCAAAGTTATGAATTGACATGCGTGACACAGTCAACGGACTCACTCATTAGTTGTTTGGTTGCTCAATGTAGTCTTCCAATCATATGTAGGCATGGCAATAAAACTCACCCTGAACCCGTCCCCAAATCCGTCCCGTTTATATAAACATCATATTTTCCTTTTCATAAATTAAATTATGTATAAAAAAAATATGATATATGTACAAAAAAACTCTTAAATTACATTCATACGTTTATTTTTATTTTAAGTTGAGTGTTAAATAAATTGTTTTTCCTATTATTTTCTTTGTTTAATAAAATCATACTATTGAAACATAATAATTCTTAACTTTTAAATCATTTTTTAACTAAAAAATATCAAAATATAATTCGAGTTCATGTGGAGAGAAACGAGGATCTCCGAAAGCCATTGGGGATACCCGAACCCCGTCGGATATGAGTTTGAAGTTCTACTTTTCTCCCCCGCTTAAAATGGAAATGAATATGGGAATACCCAAACTTTATAGGTTTGAGTTTAGGGAGAGCAAAACCCGACCCTGCCCCGTCCCATTGTCATGCCTAATCATAATCATATGTGTGCAATAAATTCATGGTCTTCTTGGGACTAAAACATAACAAAAATTTATTAGGGTAAATATGTCTTTACCCCTTTGTAATATAGGCAAGTTTTGTTTTTTCTCCCTGTAATTTTTTTTGTTGTGATTTGCCCCTTGCAAAGTAAATTTTTTTGATTTCTTCCCTTGGATGCAAGAAATTTTCACCAATTTAAAATCGGTTTAAACAATTTTAAAAACAGCACTTTTTAAATTGGTTTAAACAAAATAACCGATTTAAAAAGTGCATCCAAGGGGCGAGTCCAAAAAATTCAACATTACAGGGGGCGAGTCGCAAAAACAAAATTTATAAAGGGAAAAAACAAAGCACGCCTACATTACAGAGGGATACTCATATCTCCACGTTGCCAACTCACTATCCTTAAAATATGAGTATGACCTATGACGGGTCAATTGGACGGTACCAATTGGAGTATTTGTTAGTTATACATGTTATTCATGTAAGAAAAACGTTTCATGTACAAAATGTTTTACTTCAAATAATGATGTTTTGTGGCGAGGTTTGTTTGAAGGTTTATACTTGACAAAAGTTAGAGGCTATGAGAAGGACGCATTCAATTTCATTTTGATGATTTCCATATGAGTACTATTTTGGAATCTTTATTCCTAAAAGTAGGATACATTCAATTTCTTGAGACTCAATCAAAACATACCTAATTACTAAAATTATACAACCAATAAATTAATTTCAAATACCTAATTATCAAAATATACCTAATTACTAAAATTATATAACCAATAAATTAATTTCAAATACCTAATTATCAAAATATACCTAATTTCAATAATTGTTAATTGGTTCAGCGGTAATTGACTCTGAACTTCGTAGGAAAGACCACGATTCAATTTCTCACAATTACGATAGGGAGATGGCTAAAACCACTTGATGACAGAACTGACTCTCGAATCAGATTAAACTGGTGGTGAAAAACAAAAAAAAAAAAACTAATTTCCAATACTTGATTACCAAATTATAAAATCTTAAAAAAAAAACCTAATTTAATTTTTCTCTCACTTTTACTGTGATAAATTTATACCAATATATAAAGAGAATATCCCTTTTGCTGTAGACTTTTTTATTTTCATTTTTACCCTTCATTTTATTCAAATATTTGTATTTGTTGAAAAATAATTTTCACACAAAAGTTTACTTTCATTTTTTTTTTAATAACTAAGCACAAATAAGGCTCTGTTTGGCAAAAATAGCGGATGACTAATAAGCTAACTTATGGCTGATGACTGATAAGCTGATTAAAGGGTTTGGTAAAATTAGCGGTTCAACTGACTGGTAAATGTAAAATGACAAAAAGGGACATAAAATCTTGGGTTAAATATGTTTTTAGTCCCTACTTTTATGTGAGTTTCGACTTTTAGTCCTTACATTTTTTTTATTATATTTTTAGTCCCTACATTTTTTTATTATATTTTTAGTTAATTTTTTATGATTAGGATAAGAGAATTGACCACATATGATAACTCAAATTGATTATAATAACATTTGCATCGAATGACGTGACATCTATGTGTCATCCTATGTGGCTGATTTCGTTATACAAGTCACAAAAAATTGACGATAGGGACTAAAAATGCAAATGGCAAAAATGTAGGGACTAAAAATATAATTAAAAAAATATAGGGACTAAAAGTCAAAACTCACATAAAAGTAGGGATTAAAAACATATTTAACCCTAAAATCTTTTATAAATAATCATTATTAAATCTAGAGTTAAATATGTTTTTAGTCCCTACTTTTATGTGAGTTTCAACTTTTAGTCCTTACATTTTTTTTTATTATATTTTTAGTCCCTGCATTTTTTAATTATATTTTAGTCAATTTTTTATGACTATGATAACAGAATTGGCCACATATGATAATTTAAATCGACTAGGATAAGATTTGCATCGAATGACGTGACATCTATGTGTCATCCTATGTGGCTGATTTCGTTATCCGAGTCACAAAAAATTCACAGTAGGGACTAAAAATGCAAACGGTGAAAATGTAGGAACTAAAAATATAATAAAAAAAATGTAGGGACTAAAAGTCGAAACTCACATAAAAGTAAGGACTAAAAACATATTTAACCCTTAAATCTATATCTAATTAATATTTAAGACACTTCAAATTTAGTTATGCAAATTTATTAATTTAATATATCTTTTATATATTATTAATTTTTTTATATAGAATTAAATTTTATGCTTTGAAATTTTATTTAAATTTATTTTCATTTCAATTATTATACTTTATATTAAAGATTAAACATTACATTTTTTAGGCTTTTATACAAATACATAAAAGAAAGATCAAATGTACTTAAAAAAACCGTGACAATATAGATACATGAATATTTTATAGTAATATAAATACATGAAAAATAAATCAAAAATATTAAAATGAAGGGGTTATAATGATAATATAATTATATACAATGCGTCATAAAATATTGTTACGGTAAATAGTTTTTTTTATAAAATATTTATGTACAAAAACATTTTAAAAGGAGATATAACAACGAAAAAAAAAGTAAGTACAATATAGTAAAAATAATAATGATAGGCTAGCGTAAAAAAAGGTACGAAATTTTCCTATTTTATTTTAAATTGTAATAATATATTTTGAAAGATAAAAATAAATCTAAGATACTTTAATTATTAATGATTAATTATGTATTTTAATTAATTATTTATAATTAATTTTTAGATATTTATACAATATTTTAATTTATTCCAGATTAAATCAACATTTATCTTCATTATTTTTTTGTAGGATATTTATTTTCATTATAAATAAATAAATTAATATTATACATAAATGTATATTTTTATTAGTGAATGTTATCTAATGCATTTTCTTCCATACAGTTTAGTATATTAAAAACTAACGACACCGTAGAACATAACGTAAACTATAAAAATTAAAATATAAAAAGGTATTTATTTTATTTCATAAGCATTGGAAGTAAAATGTCAAAAAAAAAATATTGGAAGCAAAGGAATGACGTTTTTTTATTTTATATTATAATAAATTAAAAAGGATAAAAATGGATTTTAAATAAAATGGTAAGGGTAAAAATGGAAGAAAAGATGATAAGCTATAAGCTCATAAGCTAATTGAAATAGCTTCTGGAAAATAAGCTATAACTCATACAAAACAGATCTTTTAGTTTTGTGGTGTTGTCAAACACACCCTAAAAAACAGATTTAGTCGTTATCAATTAATTAACAAACACATTTATAAAAAATAACAAACATATTTTTATTGGAACTGGATAACCACATCTATTTATATACAATACCCAATTTAAAATAAACCACTATTTACAATAACAGACACATAACAATAACAAAACAAAAAAAAGGGACTGACGAACACGGCCCATTAGGACGCTAGTAACGAATACAAAGTCTTTTAAACATAGGATAATGTTAACTTGTGCCCTTAAGACACATGATAAGACGATAAATATAAAAATTTTGTGTGTTTTTACTTTTGATGTATTAAATTTCTTAGCTTATTAAATACAAAATTTCCATATAAAAATATCTTATCATATACCCTTTGAGCACAAGTTAACATCATTCTTAAATATATAGCGGAGAAGGTTGGCTTGAACTGCCGCTACAGTTCTGTCATTATCCAATACTTTCTTTGTAGTGGTAGCTTTCAGAGTGGGAAACAAATTGGTTGCGTTGGTTTTATGCTTGTGCATAAAATTTAGAAGATTACCGGAGCAAGAGTAGGAAGTTAAAAGATATCATACAGAAGCAAACATTTGTGCCGAGGTCGTAGTTAATATTGGTTGTCGTAGCGAGTCCGGTTTGATTATTTATTGTTATATTCAGCGTGACTAAAAAGTTGCACATTAAATTAAAGATGTGAGATGATTCATAAATTTAATATTTTAAATTTTTTAAATAAAAGTGTGGTGTCAAAATCATTTATGATTGTTCAATGTCCAATATTTTGAAGAATAGAGCAATCGTCCTGTTTATACTTTGAAAGAAAGAGAAATAATATGAACACGATACAACTCTGAATAATACTTTTTTTTTTTGGTTTTTGTTTATAGTTTGATGCGAAGTGATTGTATGCACATCAGAATTAATTCCATATGGCTAAATGCACAAAATTAATATATAAACAAATTTTATTTTAAAAATTCTATGCACAAAAAATTAGTATAACTTTAAAAATTGTGTGTATTTTATAATAATATAACGAGTGTATTTAATGTCTTTAAATTTTAACAAGTGATACTTTCTACATAAAATTTTAATTTTAGTTTGTATTTTTCTTTCCTTACCAAGTACTTTCTCCAATCTTTTATATAAATACATTTTCACTTTTAAATTTATTCAATGACTATTGTATTTAATTTATATTATAAATTAGCTACATTATTTATTTAATGAATTTTTTAAAAAAATAAAAATTTGCTTTCATGTGGAGCAGGGAGCCTTGTGTTATTGTACTATGAGACCAGACGTAGGCCTTGTGTTATTGTACTATGTGTTTTTTTTTTGGTACATATACATAGCTTTCTTTTTTTTGGTACATATTGTACGATAATGGATCCTCTCAATTTCTTTTCTTTCAATTTTCCTCAATTTTTACATCTCAAACATTAACTAACTTTTTTCTTTTTTTTTTCAAATTCCAAATCTATCCCTCATTTATAATATTAATGGTTTAAGATTCCACATTATTCCATCGATTGTTATTTACAATTGAGAGGAGCCTCTCTGACTCTCATATTGTACTATATGTTTAAAAGCATTGATTCTATCTTTTTTTTTTTATTTGTTTAATGAGGAGAAATTTCATCTATAAAGATAAATAAGTAAAGTGTTTGGGATTTAAATCCCAATTTTTACATATAAAATGCGGTGACTCAACCAACTTAGTTAAACTTACAAAAGTTTATTCACTCATTTTTATTTATATATTTTTTGAGTATAATTTATACACTCTTTTAATCCGCGTAAATTTATCAACCGGCCAGATCAATTATTTTAAAAAGAAGGAAGTAACATTTTTTTTGTAAATAAACACAAACCACGTTTTTTTTCTCTTCCAACACTAGCCGTCACTATTTTTTTCTTTCTTCATAGTCTATCGAAGAGGGGCGATTTTAGGTCAATTTTGGCCTAAAATCATCCTTCCAAATTATTTTTCTTTCTCGTTATAATAAATAAGTGTGATTTTCACATATTTGTTTGTTTTGATTTTCCGTCTTCATACGGTGTATTTAGTTGTCCCGTCTTTGTGCAGTGTATTTGTTTTCCCGTCTTTGTACGGCGTTCATTTATTACGGGTTGAAGGGGTGGATCCGATCTAGTGCAAATCCAATCAATGTAGACTTTTGTGTCATCAACACTACAGATCTGGAGGCATTGATATTCCGGACACTTCAATATAGTCATATTTGTAGGCATATGTAATTTGCCTTTTTATGCTATTAACATGGACACTGTGAGTTTGTTCGCAAATTTATCTTTTTAGTTTTTAGTGATTATGAATTTGTATTACATCGATGTATTCTATTTTATTTGAATGAATGAATACCATTTATTTTTTCAAAGAAAAAAAAACACAAACCACGTGATTCATCAAAATAAAATAAAATAAACGATTTCGAATTTAATTAAATTATAAATAGCATCACACATCGTTCCCATTTCTTCAAAATACTCATCAGTTTTCTTGAGTCAAACCACAACACATTCATATGGTAAGTGTGCTAATTGAAAAGGATAAACTTAAACAAATTCTCAAATATTCATAATTTTTATTTATTTATTTCAATGTTCTGACCAATTTTTTATATTTTTTTTTTCGCATTTTCAGGATATAATCTATGTCAAACAAGCTTTGATATTTAAGCAAGTTTATAAGAAACTTGTCACTAGTGAAGATCCAATGGAGAGTTTTTATTTGATTGACATTATCCAAAGGCTTGGAATTGAACACTACTTTGCTGAGGAAATCAAAGTTTCCCTTGAAAAGCATAATTTGATATTGAACAATAATTCCAATGATTTTGTTATTAGCCATCAAATCCATGAAGTTGCACTTGCATTCCGCTTGCTGAGACAAGGTGGCTATCTCGTCCATTCAGGTTAGTTTGAACTTTGAAAATTGTCTTTATAAAACGAGATAATAAAATTCAGAAATATTTTTATTTTATTGCCAAATTTGGTAAATAATATTTATTTATTATTATATTCACTTAATTAGCTATTAATTTAAAATAAATGCTAAAGAGTGTCCCGGGGCAGGACACTAGTTAAGCATATAAATATGAAAATTCTGTCTCGATAATTGTACATTCAATGCATCGAGAATGTAAAAAATTACTTTATCAATATTAATTTTATTTTTTGTTTCTATTTTTGATATCCTCTTAACAAGTGTCCCAGAGGCACCGTTTAACATGACCCTTAATTTAAAGATCAAATATATAGCAAATTTGAATTTCTAAATATACTATAAAAAAATTTCAATTTTTTTTCAAGATTTAGCTGATATAATAATCAATTGTACTATTTGGTTGCAGATTTATTTGACAACTTGAAGTGTAGCAAAAAAACATTTAGTGTAAAATATGGTGAAGATGTGAAAGGACTCATTGCTTTGTACGAAGCATCCCAGTTAAGCATTGAAGGAGAAGATGATCTCAATGATTTAGGGTACCTCTGCCTTGAACTTCTTCAAGCATGGCTCTTAAGACATCATGACGATGATGAAGCTAGATATGTTGTAAATACTCTTCAATACCCAATTCACTATGGCTTGTCAAGATTTATGGATCAAAGCATACTCATCAATGATTTGAAGGTTAAGAATGAATGGAACTGTTTAGATGAACTTGCTAAAGTCAATTCCAGCATAGTTAAGCTCATGAACCAGAATGAGATCATTGAAGTTTCTAAGTATGTTTTCTTACTAAAAATATATCTTCTAGTGATAATAGCGAGACACCAATTTTTTATTATAAAGATACCTAATTAATCACTTAAAAATTATGATTAATTCAATTGAGTAGATAGTGTTATAAGGGCTCCGTCACATTATTGGATAAGTGATTGTCTGAAGTATGAAAATATGTAAGTAAAAAAAAAAATTATTTTATAAGTCAGTTTTTTAGAGTTGCATTAGATCCAACTTAAATTCTAAAATGATTTGAGAGTTTATCTAATATTCATAAAATTATCTACCGATAAGATTTCTTCTATTGAATCTCATTCCATGGTTAAGTCAGTTTTGGGGATTTTAGTTGTCCCAACTCAAATTCTATTATAGTATATGTCCCCATCCTAGGATTAAACTAGTTTATAGAATTTAGTTAGGCACAACACAAATTTTAAGATGGTATTAAAATCTACAAAAAAAAATTGTACTTCAATTTGTACTTCAATTTTTGCCACCAGGTCACTTAATCACATTCTGCATGTTCAATAATTCAACTACACAACAAAGCACCTATTTAATTTTGAATTGTAAGAGTTAAATATCTCTTATGCTTCTTATAATTCAAAGTTTTACTTATAAAAAAAAAAAACTAATTTCACAATTTTTAACCTAATCTATAGTTTTAATCATAGTTTTAAACTTGATTACTTAGATGTCAAAATGTGTAGGAAAATTTAGGTGTCATGTGATTAACATAGAGACCATATTTTACCTAATTATTTCTTAAATTGATAGATGGTGGAAAGAGCTTGGACTAATCAAGGATGTGAAGTTTGAAGGGTATAAACCACTTAAATGGTACACGTGGCCCATGGCATGTTTTACTGATCCAAGCTTTTCTAACCAAAGGGTTGAGCTCACTAAACCTATTTCTCTAATTTATGTCATTGATGACATTTTTGATCTTCACGGAACATTGGATCAACTTACTCTATTTACACAAGCAGTTAACAGGTATTAAATTTTTAAATAACTCTATAATTTCTTTTTTGTTGCTAATATACATAAATAATACAGCATCATCCATGTAAACTTAGGCCAATTGATAGAAAACATAATCTTGAAAGTTGTGAAGTCAACTTTTCAAAAGTTTAAAAAATATTAATTTTAATATAAAATTTTCTTTTTTTAATTTTCTTAACCAGTGTCCTGGGGCACCGATTAACATGACCCTTAAAATATACTATATATAAGTAAAATGGGATTAGGATTGATTGTGGTCGAATTTTGATGCATTCACAAAAGTTAATTAATACTATCGTGGTTGAATTAAGAACGGCTTGTCTATTAATTTTAAATAGAGTTTTTCTTCTGTCCCAAAATATATGGGAAAATTAATCAAACAAAGTTGATGTTTTTTGTCTAAATTTTTAACCAATACACCAACTTTCTTTGACTAATTTTTTTTTAATATTTTGGAACGAAGAAAATATATTTTATTAAAAAAATAATTTGAAATTGCATTGAGATATAAATCGTCCATTCTTAATCCAACAACCACAAGTATCCTTCAAGCATATGAATAATTGTAGCTATTTTACTTTTGGGAATGTAATTTTGATAAAATGATGTTTAACTCTAGCAAATACTTACAATGAAATGATCTTTCAATTCTCAGATGGGAAATGGCTGATACAACAAATCTTCCCAACTTCATGAAAATTTCTCTGAATGCACTCTACAAAGTTACCAATGATTTCTCTGAAATGGTCTACAAAAAGCATGGATTCAACCCGATAAATACACTAAAAAAATCGGTAAACTAATTAATTTTTTTTTCGTCAAAATTATTAGGAGACACTTTGATTATATGATATTTTGTTGGGTACGTACCTATCATCCACTTATTTAATATCATATGATTTTTTATATTAATTTTATTTAAAATAAATTTAAATACATTTCAAATAATTTTTTTCTAAGTACTCAATAAAGCTTCATGGCATCAAAGATTTTTTTTAAAAATAGGCTTAATTGCAGTTTTGGTCTCTCTATTTTCAACTTTTTACAGTTTTGGTCATCCTATTTTAAAACTCGACAGTTTTGATCCCCTAACATATATTTTGTCTAAAATATGATGATGCAGCATGTTTTAAATGAACTTTATAAAAGATTTTTTTTACTAATTCATCGATGTTTGTATTTTTTCATTATCGAATCATATACCACGTCGTTTAAATCATATCATATCGTCAATTTATATAGTTAAAAATTATGATAGGGGACCAAAACTGTCGAGTTTTAAAATAGGAGGACCAAAACTGCAAAATATTAAAAATAGAGAACCAAAACTGCAATTAAGCCATAAAAATATTTATAGAAACTAATTAATTAGTACAAATATCTAACAAAGTTTGAATAAAACAGTGGATGCGGTTATTAAATGCTTTCTTGAAAGAGGCTATTTGGTTGAATTGTGGTCACTTGGCAAGAGCAGATGAGTACTTGAACAATGGAATAGTGAGCACAGGAGTGCATGTTGTACTTATACATGCATTTTTCCTCTTTGATCATGTTCAAGGTATTTCCAAGGAAACTATTGATATCTTGGATGATGAATTTCCAAATATCATATATTCGGTTGCAAAAATTCTTCGCCTCTCTGATGATTTAGAAGGAGTTAAGGTAAGATATATGTTTATTTTATAAATATGTATTTACAACATTTGATGAGTTATTATTTTCTCCAATCGAAACACTACATTTCTCGATTTAATATTGAATAATTAATGTATCTGATTTATAATATAGATCAAATACATTAATTATTCAATCAATTTAAAAAGCTGAAATATCTTTTTAAAAAGGATCAGATGAAGTATTATTTAATGGATGATGCTAATAGTACTTCAGGAGTACTAGTTATTGACACACAAAAAAGAAGTAAATTTTACACCGAAACATTTTTTTTTTAATGTTTTTAAAAGTTAGACTACACAAATTCCAAGATTTTCTTACCATATCTAGTGCCTCAGGGCATAATAGTTTGCGTTTTCCATAAAGTATTAACAAATGTGATTAAATTGTTCAATCAATCTAGCCTATATATATTGTTAAATGTCATGTTCTAATGGTATGCAATATTACATTGCATGAATACAGAATATTGGAGATCAAAATGGTCTTGATGGATCATATCTTGATTGTTACATGAATGAACACCAAGATATTTCATGTGAAGATGCACAAAGACATGTTGTTGAGATGATTTCAAATGAATGGAAATGTCTAAATCAAGAAACTCTAGTCTCATATCCATTTCCATCATCATTTACCAATTTCTGCCTTAATGCTGCTAGAATGGTTCCATTTATGTATCATTACCGGACCAACCCAAGCCTCTCTAGTCTACAAGAACATGTCAAGTCCTTAATTAGTTAATTAATGATAGTGCTGGCTTCATTTAGTGGAAGAAAAATGTTCACACTATAAATTTGGAATGGTTAAATAAATTTAAAATTGTAATGTTTTATAGCTTATAGTGGTTTGTTCCTAATGTTGTAATGTTCTTGTTACAAGTTCGTATTAAGTGAAGGATGCGAGTTTCTTTAGAAACAGAACAGAGATACTTCTGAGGCAAAAATTAGATCCGAAATCCACACTTTTATGAGTCAAAAGCATGCCAAGTTATTTTAAATCATCTATTTTCTTTACTACACAAGAGTAATTGAGAAATCTTTATTATGTTAAATATCATTGATCAAAATGATTGATTTCAACCAATCGTTAGTTGGTTTAGTGACGATTGATGCTGAACTTGGTAGGGAGGATCAATGTTCGATCCTCGTAATTGCGATCGAAAAGGAACTGAAACTACTTGATGTCAGAACTGACCCCAAACCAAATTAAATGGTGATAAAAGTAAAAAAAAAAAAAAAAAAGGATATATTGATACTCATTTTGCACGTTTTAAAAATGATAATTTTTTGTATAAAGTTAGAAATATTTTTAGATGGTCACATGTCTGGACTGGGGGGAGACCCCAAAGTTAGTGGTTAATAGCCATTAACTGCCCTTTCATGTGGACCAGGGAGCCTTCTATTATTGCACTGTGTTTTGTTTTTCGATGGACATATATGCTTTTAAATTTAGGTTAAATAAGTAAATGATCTTTATAGTTTTTTTAAATTTTGTTTTTAGATTTTAGAAAACTTTTTCACATTTTTTGGTCTCCGGAGAATTTTTCGTTACTGTTTTTAGGGACTACAAATAAAATTTTAGAAAACTATAGGGACTAAAAATAGTGACCGAAAATTCTCCAGGGATCAAAAATAGTGATGAAAAATTCTTCAAGAACCAAAAAGGGCAAAAAAAAACGGTGGAGATTAAAAATAAAATTCTGAAAAACTATATGGACCATTTACTTATTTAACCCTTTTAAATTTTACATTTTATGGAGTACTATGATGTATGACTATCCTTTCATGTAGTACTATACTATATGCTTTTTAAATTTGACGTTTTTGGTGGAATTAGAGAAAATGGTAAATTCTAAATTGTTTACAAGATTGCAAGATTTTATTTTCGACAGAAACAAGATGAATAAAAATCGTCTACAAATTGTTATTTTACGATGAATATGAATCCGACATAAAAAGATAACTTTTGTTTATATTTTGTCACGGTGAAAATATTTAAATTCACATTATCCTAGTAGAATACCACAATGCAATTGATTCTATTGCAAAAAGTGCATTGTCTACAAGAAATCTTGCCTCTACCAAAACCCGTTCTCCCACCATTGCCTTGAACATATCCACCCCGACCACCATTATTATTGCTTCTTCGATTATGAGAAGAATCGAAAAGAACCGAGGAATCTTCAGTAGCAATTGAAAGTAGTTGATTTTCTTGTTGTAAGACCAATACGAATAAACTTTTCCATTTGATGGTAAAGTATTACCTTTGGTGAATCTTTCTTTCAAATCATCCCAAAGGGTTTTGGCATCATCATATACAACAAGAGAACTCATCGAAATAAACATCGAAAATTTTAATTTATTTTATTGTTTACATGATATAATATGCATATACATAAATTGCACACATAAAAACTCATTTTTGGTACTAATATTATAGTTTTGAATCGCGTTAAATTATATGTTTTGACAACTTACTATTTTATGGACTCAACTTGAGTTTGGCTTGCTATGTTTGACTAGGTAATAAGTTGATTGCTAATAGTTGATATAGTTAAATTGACTTTTGCGGTTTGATTTGATTTTCTAAATTGAAAACCGCAAACCAAACCGTGCGGTTTAAAAGAAAAATGATCCGTGCGGTTTAAACTAAATGCGGTTTTTTGCGGTTTTCAATTTGAATTGGTTCAGTTTTGGATACGATCACCCCTACAAGAAACTACCATACCGTTGCAATTTTCACAATCATCGAAATTTGCATCATCTTCCGAAGGCATAGGTATAACTTGCCATAAACAAATTTTAGTTTTTTCTTGGCCAGAAGTGCTCTCTTGATAGCTTTGCTCCATGAATATAATGATCGTTACATTGCTTCCCGTGAGTGTGGAGAGACGAGAACGGGGCCAAGATTTACTTTGGGGTGATTGTAATAGGGAGAAGATACATTAGGACATGTATCTCTGGCAACGGAAGGTTGAGAAAAAGAGGTTGATTAATGTTCATCGTGAAGATGAACTCAATGCGATGAATTCCAACTAGGAAAATTCTAGCGTGCATTTGCTTGAATTGACCAATAAAATAAGGAGAAAGAGGTAGTGGAATTCACATAAGCTTTAGAGAGTAGAAGAGTGTGATGGAAGTCTATGGTGAGTCATTTTTAATAAATATTTTATTTATTGCACACCAGTCCCCCATAAAGTTAATAATTGGCAAATTCTTAAGTACCCATTGCATGTAAATGGGTAGTGTGACCCATTTGAGTTGGCATCAATCTTAACCGTTTATCTTTCATCTATTATTTATGTTATAAGTTTACAATATTAGTATGTTAAAATAGTATAATTGCAAAAACACCCACTAAATTTTGACACTAATTTTTTGATTCAATTGAAAGAGAAAGAAATCGCAGTGAAACACACCATATTGAGAACAAGTCTCACGTCCAGTTTGATGAACAAGTCTCACACTTCAGGTTTCCAAATCAAACTTCTTCATTTTTTTTAACTAAACTGAAGTATTCTTCTTTTTCTTATTTCTGGACGATTTTCGTTTTTTCGAATCTTAATTTTCAACAAACCGAAGTGAAAAATTATGTGTCTTTGGTAGAGCATGACTTTACGAATCCAATGCCATAAATTTCGTGTTTTTTCGACAATTATAGAGGTAAAAATCAAAGAAAAACTATTATTTATGGGTTTCACGAATTTCTCTTTAAAACCCCTGTTTTGAAGTTTAATACTTGATAATTTCGTGTCAAAATGATTAGAAATTGTATTCTGATCGAAACCCACAAAAAATCGTGCGAAACGGAGCTATAAAACGGAAGATATTCACACTGAACCGCGACCCGCGTTCGACCCGTTTTCTGGCTGCGGGTCAACCCGCTGGAGGTTGAAGATAACTGTTCAAATACGTATGAAGCCCACTCGCGGGTTAGAGAGAGTGGGGGAGAGTGTGATCTCTAGGAGTGTCCGTTTTTTACGCCGTTTTTTGCGTTGCACTCTACTTAACTAGAATAATTTTTCTGAAATTATTTCAAATTTTTTTATTCATTATATTTATATTATAAAATATAATATGTTATATTAAATATTATTAAAAATGAAATATATATATATATATATATATATATATAAATAATATAATATAAATTTTATTCAATTATATTCACTCAAATTACTATTTATAAGTTTTTTATCGGATCTATAAAACAATATTGCAAAACCAAACTTAAGTCCTATGTATTCGATCAAAATTATAAGACCTCTATACCAAAATCGACAAAGAGAGCCTCAATAATATGTTTTCCTATCCATTCAGTAACTATGAATTAGCTATTAATAAAATTATTTGCTAGTTTTTTTTAAGGCATGTTAAAAAATTTCATTGAAATTCATTACTTTGAAAAAAATATAATAATACATGATATATTATACAAATAAAAAAATCTTTAAAAACTATATAAGACTAAAATGACTAATTTTTTGTATATTTTTTTTTAATGAATTTTATAAGAGCTTTTGAACGATTTAATGATTTGTTTAGAAATTAAGGAAAAGATTATGATTTTTTTATAAGTTATATATAAAATTTCAAAAAATAAAAAGTATTTTATGTGAGTGATTATTTGAAATTTTGAAGTTAAAATATTTTATCAGTTAGAAATTATGTCGTATATGATAGTTATTTTGAAACTTTAATAGGATATAACATGGTAGAAGATAGAGTCAAAAATAAAAATATAATAGGATATAAATTTTTACTGTAGAACAGACGGCCCTCAAAGTTGCTTCGAGTAAAGTGGTCAAACATGAGGGTTAGCGGTGCATAATTTTTAGACAAAAAATAAATAATTTTACAACGGAAATTATTTTCGTGTGAGTAATAATAAAATGGTTATAAAAAAAAACACACTCTAAATAATACGTATAATTTTTAATTTTGAATAGATGAGATTGAACTAGCTAATTGTCAAAATCCAAATTTTTTGAATTTGTTATGTTTTGAAAAATGAGCCGATTGCGTTTATGGATTGGACTCGACAGAAGTATTTTCGGTCCTACATATCCCTTTGGATTGATGAGACTCCTCTATTTTAATTAATTAAATATTTTTTAAAATAACATTAAATATTTTTTTAATTAATTATTACATCTTATATTAATTAATTAATTATTTGTTTAATAATATTATTGTGAAAAATAATATAATTTCTAATTGGTAAAAATAGCGGACGAGCGGAGTGATAAGTTAGTTGATAGTTAGGGTTGGAAGAAATAGACAAAGGTCGAGTTAGGTTTAAATAAGTAATTATGTTTATTTTTAATTTACATTTTTAAAATAAATAGTTTTGAGACCCGTGTGAAACATTCGCACGAGTCTATTGATTTTTATTCAATATTTAATTTTGTCATAATATTAATATTACTCTTCAAATTACTTAAAAATTGTAAATTGAATACAATAAATAAAAGCACAAAGGTTGGAGTTCAAACTACGATACATTTACTTTTATTCGCCTTAAAAGGTTGAAGCTTTAGTCATTAACTACTCGGAAAAACATTTTTTTACAAATAAGAATAAAAAAACTATAGTTAAATCCAAAAAATTGATATCTCAACTAATCGACTTTAACCTAAATCATATATACTAATATAATTTTATACAGTAGAATTTTTTTTAATAATTCATTTTTTTAAAATATTAATTTACATTGAAATTACTGGTTTCCTTTAATTGCGGTGTTTTCATCGAGTCTCTATTAACTTTGCTCTAATTTCTAAATATAATATTAAATTTAATTATTAAATATAAATTTTAATTATTTAAATTCTTAAACAGAAAAATATACGTGTAAGATAAATTCTAGGGTTCTTAATACTTAACTAAAATTTGAGAGTACATCTAGGTCAAACACCTAGATTTTTACTATGTAACTTAAACTGGAGTACATGTGTCATTCTGATATGAAGATTTTTACTTCTTAAATTTAATTATTAAATATCAATTTTGAATATCAAGTTTAATTTATAAATATAATATTAAATTTAATTATTAAAGATAAATTTTAATTATTTAAACTTTTAAACCGGAATATATGTCTATGTCAAACTCTAGGATTTTTGTTACATAACTTAAACAGGAGTACATTTGTTAGTCCAGTATGAAGATTTTTACTTCTTAAATTTAATTATTAAATACAATTTTTAAATATAAATTTTAATTTCTAAATATAACATTAAATTTAATTATTAAATATAAATTTTAATTATTTAAATTCTTAAACCGCAGTATACGTGTAAACCAAATTCTAGGGTTCTTAGTACTTAACTTAAACCGGAGTGTACGTCTTGATCGGACTCTAAGGTTCTTACTGCGTAACTTAAATCGGAGTACATGGGTTACTCAAATACGAAGGTTGTTACTCCTTAAATTTAATTATGAAATACAATTTTTAAATATAATTTTTAATTTATAAATACAATATTAAATTTAATTATTAAATACAATTATTTAGTATAAATTTTAATTATTTAAATTCTTAAACCAGTGTAAATCAAATTATAGGGATGTTAGTACTTAACTTAAATCGGAGTGTACATCCATGTCAAACTCTAGGATTTTTGTTAGATAACTTAAACCAGAGTACATTTGTTGATCCAATTCGAAGATTTCTACTCTTTAAATTTAATTATTAAATACAATTTTTAAAATATAAATTTTAATTTCTAAATATACTATTAAATTTAATAATTAAATATAAATTTTTATTATTTAAACTCTTAAACCGGACTATATGTGTAAGCCAAATTCTAATGTTCTTAGTACTTAACTTAAAATAGAGTGTACGTTTAGATCTGGCTCCAAGGTTGATACTGTGTAATTTAAATCATAGTACATGTGTTGGTCCAATAGGAATATTCTTAGTTTTTTACTTCTTAAATATAATTATTAAATACAATTTTTAAATATAAATTTTAATTTCTAAATATATTATTAAATGCAATTATTAAATATCAATTTTAATTATTTAAATTCTTAAACCTGAGTATACATGTAAGCCAAATTCTTAAATTGGATCAATTATTAAATATAAATTTTAATTATTTAAATTCTCATGGTTACTTTTATCCATTTAATGTAGAAGTGACAAAAAAATTATTTGTTAATGTTTGAGATATTCTCGCCTTAGCAAGTACTAGGGTGCCTATATACATGAAACCCTATGGATATTCACTCATTCTATGATTTAGACTCAAAGCATATTTCGATGTTGATAAAAACAACTTTTTATACTTTTAATGTATTAAATGCATGAGTTTAAAGACAAAATTTCCTTAGTCATATGCTTAACCAGTGCGCCAAGTGCATTATTTAGTACTTTCCAAATTAAAAAATATTTTCGAAGTGTTATATATATATATATATATATAATCGAGTTAGATTGTGAATAAAAAATGTTTTAACCATGAATTAAACTCACAACCATTAGTGTCAATTGTGTAAAAAAAAAACCCATTAGTTTCAATTTTAAAAAAATTACCATTAACCAAAGATGTTCAAATATTTATTCAGTTGCTTCAAATATATTTAATATACTTTTAGGTTTCAATGGCAATGTTTAAGTAACAAATAATGATTATAAAAATAAAAAAAAAACAAATAATAAAGTTTCATAAAAACAAAACTGCCACCAGCAAGGTTTGAACACACGACCTACTAGCTGCATATGCCAATCAGTTACCACCGTGGCAAAGGAGACAATTATTCATTGGTCTAGTTTTTTATTTTATATACTATATATATATATACACGCTGGATATAAAACCCAGAGGTCATCTTCAACCTCCGGCAGGTCAATCTGACCCGCACATGTAGACCCGAATCGCACTTTTCAGACCAATTTTAAGATAAAAAACCACAATCCAGAAACATCAACAAATCATTTTTAATATATTTTTTATTTTAATTTGATTCAAAGAGTGTTAAATAAAATACTAAAATCAAAATTTGACAACTGTTGCCGTGTTATTGTTTGGAGAAGTGACGGTTTTTGATCCAATTCTCTGTTTTATTTAGATGTTGAGGGTCTATTGTTTTTCCTCTTATTTTGGGTGGGGAGTTAGCTATATTGGAGTTATTTTTGCTTGTTTGTTGCTGCTGAATTGTATCAGGATGCTTTTTTCCTGTTTTCTTGCTCTTTGAGTTAGCTATACTCAAAGTAGCTTATTAGTGAGAAGAAGAAGAAGTAAAAAGGGAGTTGTTTTGGGAATCCTAACAGGTGCATAAGAAGAGGAAGAGAAAGATAGAAAAATTATAAAATCTGAATTGAAACATGAATGTATAATTGTTAAAAGTTGTATTGGCACAATTGAAAAATAAACTCATTTTAATAATGTTATAAATGACATTTTAATGGACCACTATAATTAAGACACCTAGGATGGGCTGTGTGACCCAATTTGATGATAGTGCTGGCTTCATTTAGTGGAAGAAAAATGTTCACACTATAAATTTGGAATGGTTAAATAAATTTAAAATTGTAATGTTTTATAGCTTATAGTGGTTTGTTCCTAATGTTGTAATGTTCTTGTTACAAGTTCGTATTAAGTGAAGGATGCGAGTTTCTTTAGAAACAGAACAGAGATACTTCTGAGGCAAAAATTAGATCCGAAATCCACACTTTTATGAGTCAAAAGCATGCCAAGTTATTTTAAATCATCTATTTTCTTTACTACACAAGAGTAATTGAGAAATCTTTATTATGTTAAATATCATTGATCAAAATGATTGATTTCAACCAATCGTTAGTTGGTTTAGTGACGATTGATGCTGAACTTGGTAGGGAGGATCAATGTTCGATCCTCGTAATTGCGATCGAAAAGGAACTGAAACTACTTGATGTCAGAACTGACCCCAAACCAAATTAAATGGTGATAAAAGTAAAAAAAAAAAAAAAAAAGGATATATTGATACTCATTTTGCACGTTTTAAAAATGATAATTTTTTGTATAAAGTTAGAAATATTTTTAGATGGTCACATGTCTGGACTGGGGGGAGACCCCAAAGTTAGTGGTTAATAGCCATTAACTGCCCTTTCATGTGGACCAGGGAGCCTTCTATTATTGCACTGTGTTTTGTTTTTCGATGGACATATATGCTTTTAAATTTAGGTTAAATAAGTAAATGATCTTTATAGTTTTTTTAAATTTTGTTTTTAGATTTTAGAAAACTTTTTCACATTTTTTGGTCTCCGGAGAATTTTTCGTTACTGTTTTTAGGGACTACAAATAAAATTTTAGAAAACTATAGGGACTAAAAATAGTGACCGAAAATTCTCCAGGGATCAAAAATAGTGATGAAAAATTCTTCAAGAACCAAAAAGGGCAAAAAAAAACGGTGGAGATTAAAAATAAAATTCTGAAAAACTATATGGACCATTTACTTATTTAACCCTTTTAAATTTTACATTTTATGGAGTACTATGATGTATGACTATCCTTTCATGTAGTACTATACTATATGCTTTTTAAATTTGACGTTTTTGGTGGAATTAGAGAAAATGGTAAATTCTAAATTGTTTACAAGATTGCAAGATTTTATTTTCGACAGAAACAAGATGAATAAAAATCGTCTACAAATTGTTATTTTACGATGAATATGAATCCGACATAAAAAGATAACTTTTGTTTATATTTTGTCACGGTGAAAATATTTAAATTCACATTATCCTAGTAGAATACCACAATGCAATTGATTCTATTGCAAAAAGTGCATTGTCTACAAGAAATCTTGCCTCTACCAAAACCCGTTCTCCCACCATTGCCTTGAACATATCCACCCCGACCACCATTATTATTGCTTCTTCGATTATGAGAAGAATCGAAAAGAACCGAGGAATCTTCAGTAGCAATTGAAAGTAGTTGATTTTCTTGTTGTAAGACCAATACGAATAAACTTTTCCATTTGATGGTAAAGTATTACCTTTGGTGAATCTTTCTTTCAAATCATCCCAAAGGGTTTTGGCATCATCATATACAACAAGAGAACTCATCGAAATAAACATCGAAAATTTTAATTTATTTTATTGTTTACATGATATAATATGCATATACATAAATTGCACACATAAAAACTCATTTTTGGTACTAATATTATAGTTTTGAATCGCGTTAAATTATATGTTTTGACAACTTACTATTTTATGGACTCAACTTGAGTTTGGCTTGCTATGTTTGACTAGGTAATAAGTTGATTGCTAATAGTTGATATAGTTAAATTGACTTTTGCGGTTTGATTTGATTTTCTAAATTGAAAACCGCAAACCAAACCGTGCGGTTTAAAAGAAAAATGATCCGTGCGGTTTAAACTAAATGCGGTTTTTTGCGGTTTTCAATTTGAATTGGTTCAGTTTTGGATACGATCACCCCTACAAGAAACTACCATACCGTTGCAATTTTCACAATCATCG
The DNA here is from genome assembly GCA_954870985.1 of Trifolium fragiferum. Taxonomy (NCBI): domain Eukaryota; kingdom Viridiplantae; phylum Streptophyta; class Magnoliopsida; order Fabales; family Fabaceae; genus Trifolium; species Trifolium fragiferum. The sequence goes on from OX940794.1 coordinate 11,397,530, forward strand.
AAATTTGCATCATCTTCCGAAGGCATAGGTATAACTTGCCATAAACAAATTTTAGTTTTTTCTTGGCCAGAAGTGCTCTCTTGATAGCTTTGCTCCATGAATATAATGATCGTTACATTGCTTCCCGTGAGTGTGGAGAGACGAGAACGGGGCCAAGATTTACTTTGGGGTGATTGTAATAGGGAGAAGATACATTAGGACATGTATCTCTGGCAACGGAAGGTTGAGAAAAAGAGGTTGATTAATGTTCATCGTGAAGATGAACTCAATGCGATGAATTCCAACTAGGAAAATTCTAGCGTGCATTTGCTTGAATTGACCAATAAAATAAGGAGAAAGAGGTAGTGGAATTCACATAAGCTTTAGAGAGTAGAAGAGTGTGATGGAAGTCTATGGTGAGTCATTTTTAATAAATATTTTATTTATTGCACACCAGTCCCCCATAAAGTTAATAATTATTTACAAATTATTAAACACAAGAATTACCCCATCTTTATATTGTATTATTAATTATTAATTTTAATTCATCAGTTAAAACAACAACACAACAACATCATCTTTATGTTCAAACAAATGGCTTCTTCCATTCTTGTTTAAAAAAAAAAACAAACTCTTATTCTTCCATCATAATCATCGATTTTGGGTTTACAAATGAATAAAAAAAATATTTCGTCATCCTCCTACAATCGATCAGATCTATTATCACTTCATCAACAAATGGGACAACTTTGTTTGTGTTTGGGTAATTGTTTTGAAGTTTTTGAAAATTTTAATTTTAGGTTTTTTGTTTTGTACCATTTGAATCAAGATTTAAGTCATAAATGAATAGTAAATGGTTTTAATGATGTTTTTGGTTAATTAATTGTTATTTTCGATGTTTAAATGAACCTGAAACAGCCTGGTTTCAAGCTTGAATCGCGGGTCTCAAACCGGGTCATTTCGAAATGACCCGGTTGAAGGTTGAAGATGAAGTTTAAAAAATTAAAATATCAATTCAATTGTTATATGTACTAAATGACGCAAAACATATAGCAATTAGCATATGTGTCCGAGTGGTTAATGCATCTTATTGTAGGAAATAGGTTGTGGGTTCAACTCCCTATTACAACAATTTTAAAAGTATTTTTTTTATAGACAGCCTTGAAAATACATAAAAAGATTAAAAACAAATTGGGAACAAAAGTTTCGAACCCAGGACACCATCAATATTTGTACTTTAAAACAAATCAATTAACCAATTGGCTATGACAATTTTTTGTTAAGTTTTGCACTCTATATGTATATATTTACGTTTATCTATGCTATTTGTATATTTGTCATTTTAATTATTATTCTGAATTAAATGTCAATATAATTAATATAAATTTTAATTTATTAGAGAGTAGCCGCAACATCTTTAATTAAGTAAAATTATTTTGAAGCATTATTAACAATGGTATTTGACTGATGATTATAAACCGATTGAAGTTAGATACTTAAAAATTATATAAATACAATAAAATTTAAAAATATAGTAAAATTTGACTTAAGATTATAATTCGGTTCAACTAAAGTATTATTAACTTTAGTCTTTGACTAAGGATTATACTCTGGTTCAATTTAAGCACTATTAACCCTAGTCTTAGGTTGAGGGTTATACCCCGATTCAACTGAAGGACTCTTAATCCTAGTCTTTGACTGAGAGAGATACTTTGGTTGAAGTTAATGACTTAAAAATTATAAAAATAATGTATTATTTAACTTAAGGTTTATACTCCAGATTAACTTAAACGCTACAAAACCTAGTATTTGACCGAGGGTTATACTACAATTGAAGTTAATGACTTAAAAATTATATAATTAAAGTAAAATTTTAAAATAAAATATAATTCGACTTAAGATTACACTCTGGTTCAACTAAAGCATTATTAACCTTAGTCTTTGACCGATGATTATACTCTGGTTCAACTGAAGGACTAATAACCCAAGTATTTCACCGAGGGATATACTCCTTTTTGAAGTTGATGACTTAAAAATTATATAAATCAAGTAAAATTATAAAATAAAATTGAAAATATAAAAATCAAATCGATAAATGTTTGTCATATACAAGAGACAAATATTTAAGTACTAATAACCCTAGTCTTTGACCGGAGGTTATATTTCGGTTCAACCGAAGCATAATTAACCTAGTCTTTAACTGATGACATTACAACGATTGAAGCCAATGACTTAAAAAGTATAAACATAATATAAAAATTTAAAACAAAGTAAACTTTAACTTAATATTATATTTTGGTACAATTGAAATACTATTAACTCTAGCTTTTGACCGAGTATTGCTCCGGTTTAATTGAACCACTATTAACCCTAGTCTTTGATTGAAGGTAATACTCCGGTTGACGTTAATGACTTAAAAAATAATTAATTAAACTAAAATTTTCAAATAAAGTATTATTCGACTTTAAATTATATCCGAATGAAATTAATGACTTAAAAATTAAACAGATAAAGTAAAATTAAAAAATAAAGTATAATTTGACTAAAAATTCTAGGGTTAAATAAGTAAGAGGTCCTTATAGTTTGCCAGAATTTTGTTTTTAGTCCCTAAAGATTTTTTCCTCACTTTTTGGTCCTTGAAGTTTTCATATCATGATTTTTTGTCCCTACTTTTCATTCAACTCATGCATATTATTCATAATTTTAATTTTTTTTATGCGGCCATATTTAGTACATTATATGAATCTCTCTCGCAAAAGTTTAAATTTTTTTAACAAGTGATGAATTAAATATGAATTTTTTCATTTTTTGCACATAAAAATTCATAAATAATTCATCTTATGTTAAAAAACTCTAAATTTTTTCGAGATGTTTTTATAATATTATATACATGAATACAAAAAATCATTTAAAAATGTGGAAGTATACAAGAGTTTGATTAAAAGTAAGGACCAAAAATTGTGATGGAAAATTTTTCAGGGACCAAAATGTGTGAAAAAAATCTTTAGGGACTAAAAACGAAATTCTAAAAAACTATAGGTACTATTTACTTATTTAACCCAAAATTCTATTCCATTTCAATTGAAGCACTATTAACCCTAGTCTTTGACTGAGAATTATACTTCGGTTCAGTTAAACTAAAACACTATTAACCATAGTCTTTGACTGATGATCATACTCTAATTGAAGTTAATGACTTAAAAATTAATTAAATAAACTATTTTTTTTAAAAGTATAATTTGACTTAAGATTATACTTTGGTTGAAGTTAATATATAAAAACTAAATAAACAAAGTAAAATATATAATATTAGAATTTTTTTTTTATTTGATTGAATATCAGAAAAGTTTTAATTGAATTTTACCTATGCAATAATATTAAAATATAAATATTAGAGTTTATAAAATAAAAAAAATACCAATTAGGATTTTTATAAAATCAAAATAAATCTTGTGGTATTCAATGAAGACAATTAAGATTATTTTTTTTCAGGGCAATGAAATCCGGTGTTATTCGATTGAGATTTCTCATGACTTATAAAATGTCTATTGGTATTCAAAAATCTATAGATTTTAGTGGATTCTTTTATGTAGTGAATTTTGTGAGATTTTTTAGTTAAAAATACACTTAATAAACTCTTGATATAATTTCATCAAAAGCCTTGAGACTTTTTCAAATTCTCCAAGACTTTTTTATTTTGCTTTCACAATTCATCAATCATCACTATCACTTCAAACAAATTCATCATCACTATACCAAATTTTTTCTTCTTCTTTTCTTTGTTCACTCATTTATCAAAAAAAAGTATGCTTTTTGCAACTTTTTTTTTTTTTTTCTTGAACAAATTGATCCGCTGTTTTTTTAAGTTATAAACGATGCAAAATCATTATACCAAACGTTTTCTTTTAACGACAAATTCTGCAGTTTTTTTTTTACGTTTATGCTTATATCAACAATATTGCAATCCTGTGTAGTTAAAAAAAAATTGCAATCTTGTTTTGTCTTTAAAAAAACCTTGTTATATTTTTTTGGGTACAATGAACCTTGTTTTTCTTTACAACGTAATTTGTTTCTTCAATTTCTTATGTTCTTTATTTTTTTACATCAATTCAATGTTCTATTTTTTTTTTTTTGTGATTGTTAATTTTATATATATATATATATATATATATATATATATATGTTAATTATATATATATTGACAATTGATTCATTGGCATTTTTTTAATTTTTATTTGTTAAATTTATATTGATTTATTGTTTCTTTTTTATAAAGTTTCTTTTCATTTTATTGGTATTGTGTTAAAATTGATTGAGTTATAAAATTCCATAAAGTATTTTGAAATCTTGAAAATCTGTATCATAAATTCATTGAAATCATGCATTAAAAATCTTGATTGTAAAAAGTCTTTTAAGGAAAATCTAAAAAATCTCACAAAATCAATATAATCTCATAAAGTCTTTTAAAATATTCAAGATTTTTTTCGTCAAAATTGTTTTTCAAAATCTCAATTGAATACATCCCCTTAATTTGACATTTTTTTTCTTCTCAAACAACAAATAAAAAGAAACGGAGGAAGTAATAAATAAGGAATATAAATAGTCAAACAAATAAATGAGGCATTTTCTTTTTACGGAAAATAAATGAGACATTTTTTTTGTTACAATAAACGAGGCATTGAAAACATATAAGGTTGTAAAAGGTTTTCATTTTCGTTTAAAAAAAAAAAAAAATAGAAGGAGCTGAAAGGGTGGGGACTGGGGGTGTGAAATAAGCAGATTAAATAAATAAAAGATTTTAACAAAAACTGAGTTGACGGGGACTCGAACCACCGTCCTTCGGGTTAAATAGTTGTTACCCCCTGCAAAGTAGGTCAATTTTGGAATACCTGTAATTTTTTTTTTTTAAAATCTCCCTTTATATTGTAGAGATTCTTTGGATTTTCCCCTTGGAGTAACACCATGGCTGATGACTAGACGGATTCTCTTACGTGGCATGCACACATGGATATAAATATATTATTTTAATATTTTGTAATTAATTTTTGCCACATGCCAATTCCACATAATATTAATTGATATTTTAAAAAAAATAAAATTAAATTTAACTTTTTTAAACTTATTATAATTATTTTTTATTTAGCTTATTATTAATTGTTATTAAGTAATTTATAATTAAAACAAAAGAAAAATAAACAAATGAATATAAACAAAAAATAATCAAACCATTCCACTCCCCTGCATCTAATCTACCCTCCTTAACATTGTTTCTATACATCTTCTCCACACATGCCCAAATCATAAAAATCTCTAATCATCATTACAATAACAACAACAATACTCAAAACAATTAAAGAATTGAAATCAACAAATTTTCATAAACCAAAATTTTTCCAATCAACCCACACAAATGGAAAAATCAACCCAACAGCCTCTGAAATCATCAACCCACACAAACGGAAAAATCCAACAACACAGGAACATCAAAACTCTAAACCATACCACCAAAAATTCAAAAAACAACCATACGAAAAACAAACTTTCAAAACTCTTGAAAATCCATCTCCAATCACAAAACAAGAACCGATTTCAACAATCCTCAAACCCACAATCCATCGAACCAAAATTGAAAAGCAAGGAAAGGTAGAAAATTTTCATTTTTCCCAGATAATTTAAATCATAGATCTATAGCTTTTCCAAAAGAATTTTAAAAAACTAAGTTTGGATCCGAAAACTATATGAAAAAGGATTTCGGAAAAACTATTTTTTTTTTTTAAAAAAAAGGAGTTTTTGAACTCCGGTGGTGTCGCCGCCGTGCCGGCCGCCACACCACCACCGGAGTTGTCGCCGGTTTCTGGGGACAGCAACAATATTCATTGTTGTTTTTTTGAAATTTGAGAGAACATTGAGAAAGAGAGAGACTGTTTGGGTGAGGAAATTGAAGAAACGGGGATAGTAGTTGGATGGAGAAACGGTGAAGCGGTTGTAGAAACGATTTAGAATGCGTACAGGATTGATGAAAACGTTTGTTGAATCGTTGAAGTGGTATAAACCCACGAACAAACAGTGTATACGGTTGATGCAAAGAGACATAGATGGAGGATGAACACTGACAGTTTCAATGATGTTGTTAGTGTTGTTGATTTTTTTCTTTTCTTTAAAGAGTTTTGATTTTATGAGAGAGGATGAAGATAATGGTCATTACTTGATTGAAGAAGATGAACCTTCAACCCCAATTTTAATCTCGTATTTTTCTCTTTTTTTTAATTAAAAAATAATAATTACACATTCAATCATGAGTTGGTCATTACTTGCTTTTAAATAAAGAAAGAAAGAAAAAAAAATTGGTTTAAAATTTTTTTTTTAATTTTTAATGGCACGTGGCAAAAAAAAATTAAAACGTAGGTGAAACGTGGAGATTCTTTGTCCAGATGATACTCCAAGGGGAAAATCCAAAGAATCTCTACAATGTAAGAGGGGATTTAAAAAAAAAAAACTTACAGGAATATTCCAAAACCAAACTACTTTACAGGGATATAACCACTATTTAACCCCATCCTTCTCTTAAGAGCCTTCAAACACAACCGCCAAACTAAGTTGCATGTTTAATATCACGTTTGAATGAAACATTATATATTGATATTTATTAAATATTATTTTTTAACAAAAACTGCTTGTCTTCAACCTCCATCCGGATCACTTCGACCCGATTTAGACCCGCGATCCAAGCTTCAAACCCGAAACATTTTAAGCCTATTTAAACGTCGAAATTAACATTTAATTATCCAGAAACATCATAACAACCATTTACAATACGTTTATGATTTTAATTTTCATTCAAATGGTTAAAAACAAAATACCTAAAATTAAAATTTAAAAAAACTTGCACCTCTAAATCCAAATCCATAAAGTCCAGTTATTGATAATGAACTCAGATCTATTATTTTTGTAACTTTTATTTTATGTGTTTTTCTCAATCGGCCGGATTATTGAACTTGAAGATAACTCATCAAGAGTTTAGAGAAACCCAAGCCGCCACTTTCATCCATCTACACCATGAACTCTCTTTAATAAATCAGATCTGGTCAATAAGGAGGAGGATGAATACATATTTTTTTGATTCATTTATAAATTTAGATCGACGATTATGATGGAAGAATAAGAGATTTATTTGAACAAGAATGGAAGAAGTCATTTGTTTGAACAGAATTTTGATAATGTTGTTGTGTTGTTGTTTTAATTGATTTTCACAATAACAATTAAAATTAATAAAACAATATAAAGTTTGAGGTAATTTTGTCATTTTTAATATGATAGGGATTTATTTGCAAAACTAAAAAATAAGGAGATGTATGGTAAGTGGTGTACACCATATAATCTTATGTGACATTTGACCAGTCCACCCTACTATTTCATTGGCTACAGTGGCGAATGCACTAAGTAAGTTTCTTTTGTGAATGCACCATAGAAGCTCCCTTCCAACTATATAGAGGAATTGAGGGAAAATATTCTAAAACTCGTAATGTGACTAAATATAACTACTTCTTGTTAACAAGTTTTAATACTGTTGAGCTAAGGTTAACATGAGTAGCTTGTGCATCAAGCCACTAAATCTATTTGGTAAAAAAATGCATTTCCAATTCTATGGGCGGGACTCTTGAGTAGAGTTTGGCATTCGAGTTCTCTCGAGTCTTGAACTTCATATAATAAGAGTTGAAAAACAATGATTTTACATATTTAATTCAAGCACTTATTAATTTGTTTCACGAACAATTTAATAGAAATGATCTGGTTGGTTACATATATATGTTTCAGTATCTTTATAACTCATTCATATCTTTAATAATGCTATTTGGCTTTTAAAGTGTTTGAGAAAGATTTTTTTTATCTCAATGAAGTGGAATAGAATCATTTGTGAACTTTGATCGATAGATAAGAGGGGTACAACTCCCGATCACAACATTATCGATTCGTAATGTCATAATATTAATTAATCGAGCGAGATATCAAAGATTATTTGTTAGACAATTAATTATAGTTTTCGTTCTTCTATTTCTCATTTTCATGAAATTGATCCTCATATTTTAAAATCACACAGTTATGGTCCCTTCACTAAATTTTTATTTTTAAAAATTATGATTCAATATATTTTAAACGATATGACATACGCTTAGATGATATAGATTCATATAGGTGCATTAATTATTTACATTTTTTAATTAAATTTTAAAAATAAAACTGAAGTTTTTATTGGGTTTTCTTGTAATTTCATGACTTTAGATTATTTATTTATCATTAGGTTACATGCTTTATCATTTAAAATATGTTATACCACCATTTTTAAGTACAAAAATTTGTCAGAGGGACTTAAACTGTGTGATTTTAAAAGAGGAGAAGCAATTTCGTGAAACGATGAAAATAGGAGGTCAAAAATGTAATTAAACCTAATAACTATAATGGGTCAACCATCATTTTGCAGACACAAAAATGTACAACGAGCAAATGAGCGATACATATAAACATATTTGAAATGTATAAAATATATAATCGATCATAACGTTATATTGATTGAGTAGTTAATAGTTCCAACAAAATTTTTTAACTTAATGTTTTCATCATATTTATATGATAATTAATTCTGACTTTAAACAAGACCCCGTAATTAAATAGAATAAATAGATGAAATTTGATGTTAAAATAATATTTGACACTTGGAGTTATTAAAAATTTAAAAACCATCATGAAAATATAATAAAATTATGAATACTTCATAAAAGTACTAATATTATGAAAAGTACAAATAAAATTATATACACTTACAATTATTGTAAAGGTTTATCTAACTTGTTAATATTGCACATATTAAAATTATAAAAAGTAGTAATCTTTATTAAAAAATAACAATTATTTATTGAAAAATTATACATTTAACATAAAATACAAAAATTTCAATACAAATTTACTATTTTAATCTTCTTAACATATACAAATCTGCACATATACTAAAAAATCCCTTATTATAAAGGCACCCCACTTTATTTAGACTAGCATTAGCAGCTTAGTGAATTTTTCACAATGGAATAGACATAGACCAACTTGCAAGAATCTTTATTCTTCCTTTAAAGAAACATCATTTATTCTTTTTTTTTTTTAACCTTAAGTTTGCACCTAGGGTGACACACAATCACATTGATGATTAATGCACTTCGAAATTAAAGGAAGTTCACACGGCAAGTGGACTTCACAATCTTCGTCCCAATGGCAAGGAATGTCATTAGCTACAATGTCAAATAAATAAAAAAATATTGTTACTTATAATAGTATTTGATAAAAAAGAAATATCGTTTATATCATATAATATAAAGGAAAACTTGATAATGCATGGTGTGAAGATATGACTTACTAATTGGATTTTCTTGAAAAATCTCCATACCACCACAATAGGTTACAATAATAGAAAGAAATATTATTAAAGCATAAACAAATTTAGGAATTTGAGCCATATTTATCACTCTTTGTATGTAGTAAATTGAAAAATTGTTTGTTCACCTTATAAGTAATTTTATTTATAGTTTTATAACTATAGTTAAATGGATATTCTTAGCACTGTGGAGCAAGAAGCCAATCTTAATATATTTTTTTTTAAAATGTCTCTACGATATATTAAAGGGTCATGTTAATTTGGTAAGCTTGCTGAGCAAACAATTGAACCTTAATAAATTACTCACATAAAAATCTTGGTGATGATCAATGTTTACTATCTTTTTATTTATTTATTTATAATTTAATTATATTTTTAAATATTTTTCAAGTTTTTCACCGTTTGAATTAGTTAGTACTTTTCGTCAGCTGTTCTACTAATACCGTTTGAACTCTCCACGTGGGTGACAAAATGCATATATGGATAGACATTTGGCTAATAATATTTTGGTTTAACTACACATTTGATCTCTTACGTTTATTTTAGATTTCAATTTTGTCCATTACATTTATTTTTGGTTTCAATTTAGTCTTTTACATTTTTATGCAATCCATTAACCACGTAGAAAGAAATAACTAATTAATGTAAACAATCAAAACATTAGTATTGTTCTTATTTTTGTATCTAGATTATCAACAATATGATTGATTCTATTGCAAAAAGTGCATTGTCTACTAGGAATCATGCCTTTACCAAAACCAATTCTTCCACCATTGCCTTGAACATATCCACCTCTACCACCATAATTTTTAATTGCTTCTTTGATCATTAGAAAAATTGAAAAGAACTGAGGAATCTTCTGTAGCAATTGAAGGTATAGTTGATTTTCTTGATCTCTTGATAGCTTTGCTCCATGAATGGTAGTTACATTGCTCCCGTGAGTGTGGAGAGACGAGAACGGCGCAAAGATTTTCTTCCTGGTGCATGTAATAGGGAGAAGATACTATTAGAAGTCCCATATTGGATAGATATATGGCATAGATAATCTTTATAAATGTAGTGCAAATCTCAACTCTCAAGCTAGTTTTGTGGTTGAGTATAGGCATCATAAATTCTAATATGGTATCAGAGCATATTCTAGATCCGTTTGTTGTGGAGACCTCCCATATTTGGGGCACCCGTTGTTGATTTCACATTCCAGCTTGTTCAATTCTGGACGTGAGAGGGTGTGTTAGAAGTCCCACATAGGCTAGATATATGACATAGATAGCCTTTATAAATGTAGTGCAAACCTCAACTCTCAAACTAGCTTTTGTGGTTGAGTATAGGCATCATAAATTCTAATAGATACATTAGGAGTACATGTATCTCAGGCGACAGAAGATAGAGAAAAAGAGGTTGAATGTTCAACATGGATGAAGATGAACTCAATGTGATGAATTCAGAATCCATGAAATGTTCACCGATACTATATAAAGGAATTGAGGGAAAATATTGTTGAACCGGTAATGTGATTAAATATGGCATTATCAATTACTTCATCCGTTCCAAAATATAAGGCGTTTTGACCATATTACACAAATTAAGAAATGTAACAATTGTTGTATAGAAAAGAAAAATTATGAGTAAGTTTACAAAATATATTGTCCTTCATTAATTGTATGAGAATGATAAATGTAAGAATTGAAAGAAGAGAGAGAAATAAAACATTAAGGGTATAATAGAAAAAATAACATTAAATGCTTCATTGTAATTGTAAAGCGATTTATATTTTGGAACAAATTTTTTTCTCCAAAACGATTTATATTTTAGAACGGAGAGAGTTCATAACACTATTGTGGGAAAATATTGTTAAAAATATGTTAAACCACCTTTTTAAGTATAAAAATTTGATAGAGGGATTAAAACTATGTGGTTTTAAAAAAGGGGACCAAAACTATAATTAAATCTAGCTAGTAATCTTCAACATCTCGCTCGGTTAACTAATATTATGACATTACGATCCGAAAATGTACAATGAACGATACATGTAAACATATTTGAAACATATAAAATATAACGTTACATTGAGTAGTTAATAATATATAATTCTAACACAATTATTTAACTTGATATTTTCATCATATGAGTAGTTAATAATATATAATTCTAACACAATTATTTAACTTGATATTTTCATCATATTTATATTTTAAGCAACAAACAATAGTTTTAACAACCATTACTTAAAATAAATAAAAGTTTCTGAACGAATTATCATCAAGTCTATCTAAATACAATAATTAACAATACTTTGTTTACCACTCGGCAGCATTTCTTTACATGAAATATGATTTTTGGCAATAATTTTTATTTTTTAAAGTCGTTGGTAAAATTATTTTTGGTTGTTTTGTCAGCGACTTATAACAACTTTTAACAAAAAAAGTTATTGCAAAAAATTATATTTCTTGTAATGCAACTTTTTTCTTTTGGTCTACAGAGAATTTTCTATGCCTTTTGAATTGGATCAATTATACAATTCAGTGCACCAATCCACTTGGGTTTGCCCAATGATGTTTGCTTGTGTTTTTAGGGATGACAATGGATAGAGTATATGTATGGTATTATAGTCACTACCCCCATACCTACACGTTGTAAAAATATTCGTACACATCCTCATACTTCCGTGGATGACAATTTTTATCCCCGTGTCCATACCCTATGGGTACCTAAGTATCCATACCCGTTATCCGCATTTTTACTAAAAATAAATTGATCAATTATAAAATATCATAGCATTTTATTAGAATAAAAAAAATCAAAGATTTTAATGTTGATTCATGAAAATTATAAACAAAATTATTAGTAATATCATTCTAAAGCTCATTTCTCTTTGACATATTTGCATTATGTTATAAATAAATATTTTTTATTAAAAATGTGTAATAGTATAATAATATTGTATTTTTTAAAATTTATTTATATATATTATTATATAATAATATAATTAAAATAAATAAAAATATACTATGTGGGTATGTGATGGGTACCTACTAATTAATCCGCACCCATATCTGCTTAATTTTGTGAGTAATTACCCACATCAATGTCCATACTCAAAATGTGAGTTTTTGCTTTACCTATTGTGGGTATTTTTTGTGAATATCCATTGTTAATTGGTAATTGTCATCCCTATTTTCGAAGTTTGTTTCCTCTAATGTTTTAAGGTTCAATTTTTTGTAATGTTAAATTTAATGGGCTAATTTATATGATAACTATGACTTTAAATAAGACCTCCGCAATTGGATAGTGGGGTTAGTTCCCTCGACATACTCGGGATACCAATTTTTTTTTTTTAAATAAACAACCCACTACACCATTGCTCTAGAAGTAGAAACTGAGAGGTGCTGGTGTTAAACTTTTTTTTTTTTTAATGACAAATATATATATATATATATATATATATATATATATATATATATATATATATATATAATAATAATAATAATATAAAAAGTGATAAAAGTACAAGAAATGTTTGAAACAACAAAGAGGTACAAGAAGTGCACTCCACCACAACCCAACAAACTCAAATGTATAAAAGAAGACAGATACATAAACAAAACTACAAGAAAATATTAATGCATACTCCTAACGCACTAAACCCCTCAAAGGCACCACCACGATAAGAAGAGGAGGTTAGTGCTTTTTAACAAATAGAATTGGCATGGGTGACATTTAAAGAGATCTTAGAAAAAATTAGTGCAGTTTTTTTATTTTAATTTTTTGAATAAAAAAGGTGAGTGATTTATTTCATATGACACAATAAATGGAAATAAAACCTTGTATAATGTCAAATGCCAAAAAGACGAATAAAGATGCAAAAAAAAAAAGAGACTAATTGTCATACATATATGAGCGATAAGTGAAACAAATGAAAACATTCAATAAAATAAATAGATGAATTTTGATGTTAAAATAATATTTGACACTTGGAGTTAATAAAAATTTAAAAACCATCATAAAAATATAAATAAAATTCTGAATACATCATAAAATTAAAGTGCTAATATTATGACGTACAAATAAAATTTGATATAAAATATAAAAGTAATAAAATAAAATTATTATTTTATACTTATTAACATGTATAAATTTATACATGATAGAAAAACATTTAATATAAAGTGCCATCCATTTTAAAGGACGTGACACACTTTATTTAGACTAGCGTAGCATAGTGAATTTCACAGAATAAACATAGACCAACTTGCAAGAATCATTTATTCTTCCTTGTTTTTCTTATTTTATTATTAACCTTAAGTTTGACACCTAGGGTGCTGCTGCTGCTAGACATTCACAATTATGAGAAATGCACTTCGAAATTAAAGGAAGTTCGCAAGGCAAGTGGACTTCACAATCTTCGTCCCAATGGCAAGGAATTTCATTAGCTACAATGTCAAATAAATAAATAAAATATTGTTACTAATAGTATTTGATAAAAAAGAAATATCGTTTATTTGATATCATATCATATAATATAAAGGTAAACTTGATAATGGTTTGAAGATATGACTTACTAATTGGATTTTCTTCAAAACTCCCCATATCGATACCACCTCTTACAATAAGAAACATAGAAAGAAATATTATGAAAGCATAAACAAATTTAGGAATTTGAGCCATATTTTTCTTTCTTTGTATTTAGTAAATTGAAAAACTGTTTGTCCACTTTATAAGTAAATTTTTTTTTATAGTTTTATAACTATAATTAAATAGATCTTAGCACTTTGGAGTTGCAAGAAGTCAATCTTAATAGTAATTTTTTTTTTTTTAAAATGTCTCTACGATATATTGAAGTGTCTTGTTAATCTGGTAATAAAGCTCGCTGAGCAAACAATTGAACCATAATAAATTTCTCACATAAAAATCTTGGTGATGATCAATGTTTACTATTTTTTATATATCATAATTTAATTATATTTCCTAATCTCTTTTAGCCTTTAATGATATACAAGAAAAAAATAATCTCAAATGATAAATAATTCTGATGGAAATTCTAATATAGACAACTTCATCAAGTGGATCATAATGGACAAGTGACGAAAAATACTATAACTAATACATATGAATTTCACAAAATTTATTGTTGGATTGAAAGTTTATAACATATAGATCATTCATAAATTTTTTAGAGAAATTGAACATCATTTGATATGTTATATATTAAATGAGACGCATGAAGATTAACGGTTTATGAGTTTTTATTAAATACCATTAATCTTAATAGATTTCAATAACATATCAAATAATATTCAATTTTTATAATTTTTTTAAGGATAATCTATATGATATAAACTTTCAATCCGATAACGTATTCCAATCTACATCACTGTACCCTTCAAGTACAACATAAAATGTCTTAAAGTTAATTTTGAGATTCATGGTCCTTTTAAGGTATCCCACGAATCTCTCAACAACATATCAATGCTTCATATATGATTATTGGTAAACTTACACAATAGTCCCAAATATAGATATATAATGTCGAGTCTAATACAACATGCAGAATGCTGTCAACAAAGCTTTCATATTCTGATTGTCTTACACTTCTACCAGTGCTCTTCTATAGTTTTTAACCTTAGGTCATAAGGTATGCAAAGAGGGTTGCAGTCAAAGTAAATATATTTATTTAAATCTTTCTCAACATAGTGAAATTGATTTAAGTAAATTTTCATTTATAAATTTGTAATCTTAATATCTAAGATTACATCGACTTCTTCGAAGTCTTTCAAATCAAAGTTGTCAACATGATTTCACTCCATTCACATGCAACATGATGTTTGCTCTAAACATGAATAAATCATATACACTGAAACATATAATAGTGCAAATGTTACTTTCATTCACTTTAAACTCACTTGACATCATCAAATTGTCAAACTTTTCGTGCCATTTCTTATGGTTTGTTTAAGACCATACATAGTCTTATCTAACTTATAGACTTAAATTTTTTTGCCCATGAGTTATAAACTCTTAAAGTTGTTTCATATAAATTTCTTCTTCCGGTCACCGTAAAAACGAAAAAAAAATAGTTTTGACATTTATTTGGCGTACTATCAAGTTATAATTAGCAACAAGAGACTTCAGTACTCTAATTAATATCATTCTAGTGATCGAAGAAAAAGTGTTGAAGAAATCTATATTTTCTCTTTATCTAAAACCCTTGACTACAAGGCGAGTCTTGTTTTTATAAAAGGTTTGATTGGGTTTTAGTTTCTTTTTTAAAATTCATTTACAACCCATTGCATTGTAATCAAGAGGTAAGTCTTATAAATGTCAGGTCTTATTAGACTCTAGAGAACCTAACTTATCTTTTATAGCGTCTTGCCATATCAACCTTCAAGAAAGACAACGCTTCTTGAAAGGTAGTTAGATTCCCTTAGAATGTATAAACCATGTATTCAGATTCACACTACTCTTTAGAAACTCTGGCTATCATACCTTTTTGAGGTTCCGTAATATCTTGTTAGATGTTTTCATCACTACTTCTGGTCACTAAAATTTTATCCGTTGCAAACCCCCACTAGTGTCCCCACTATTTCTCAATTTAAAGAGAAATTTATTTTCATAAAAATCAACATCGTTTGATTTTATGATCATTTTAGCACTTAGGTTATAAAAACCCACATGCTTTGTTGCTTATTGCTATTCAGTGAGTATACGTTCATAGACTTTCCTGGTGAGCTGAGTATAACCCTCTTGGGGTCTGGAAGCAAAATATAGATCAGACAATTCCAAGTTCTTAAACAAGACAAATTTAACTGTTTTTTCTTCAAAATTCCATAAAGAGAAATTTTGTCCTTAGACTTAGATCACCCCACTAAAAAGATGCAACACAAAGATTAAGCATGATTACAACATTTAACGCGGCAAAGATTTTAATTTTTCCTTTTCAATTTTACCGTTCATTTCAAAAGAATAAAATACAATACGTTGTTTCATAAATAATTTCGTGCTCATTAAAAATGTAGGAGTTATATTTTTTGTCTCTGTCAAAATTGTACTAAATAATGAAATCAATTTACGCCAATTTATTGTAGGTATTGAATCCCATAGTACAACTAAAACAATAAAATATTAATAGAAATTTTTTAAAAAAAATCTGTAGGCAAAAAATTGTCCACCACCCACTTCATTCACCAACAAAGTTGATCTTGGTAAATTATATAACAATGAACTACTCAGTCTTGTTATAGTCCGAAGAGCAGCATATGAATTTTGGGCACACATATATGATACATGATTTAAAATAAATTAAAGATAAAAGTATTATTTAATGTTAGATAATATGATTAATTATTTAATATATATATATATATATATATATATATATATATATATATATATATATATATATATATATTTTTATGCGCGTGTGTCTAAATATATTTTATTTGGAATTATGTCCAAATAAAAATTGCTCTGACATAGTATATCACAAGTGTATCGTATATACATAGTGAGCAGAGTCATTTCCTAATAGGGGATTTATTCACAATGAGTTTTTGACTCTACAATAGTTTGTCAATTGGCTTCAGAGCATCACATGTGAATTAGTGATGTTGTTCGAGACAACAAGTACTTCATCTTTGTAATCTTTTTTTAGGTTTCTTTTTTAATGAGAAGACATGTTGTCAGATTTTGAAAGAAAATATTCTTTAGCCATTTATCTTTATTAGTTTGTTCATCTTTTTCTATATCTTTCTTCGAAACAATAGCAACTTTTGTTATTTATAAAAACATAATTTTATTATCTATACTTGAAGTGATTCACTTCAAATTAAAATGATTTGTTCTAGTCAACAACATCATAATTTGAGCCAATAAAATCTTCGTCAATCATGGTAGAAAAGAAGCGTCTTAAAATTTTCATCATATTTATATTTTGTGCAACAAACAATATTTTTTACAAACCATTGTAAAAATATAAATAAAATTCTAAATACATCATAAAAGTACTAATATTATGACGTACAAATAAAATTATACACACACTTGCAATTATTATGTGAAGGCACCTCCGTTTTAAAGGAGATAACACACTTTATTCAGACTAGCATTAGTAGCATAGTGAATATATTCTTCCTTTATTAACCTTAAGTTTGACACTTAGATTTATACACGAATTTAGATTCTTTATTTTTCTCTAAATTCACTTACATTTAAGTAAAAATTAACTAAAAAAGAGAAAATATTGCATAT
Source organism: Trifolium fragiferum (assembly GCA_954870985.1). Lineage (NCBI taxonomy): Eukaryota > Viridiplantae > Streptophyta > Magnoliopsida > Fabales > Fabaceae > Trifolium > Trifolium fragiferum. The sequence continues at coordinate 11,415,174 of OX940794.1, forward strand.
GTAAATACATTTATCATGTGTTGTAAAGAAATTATAACTTTAAGGAATTCAAATCTGATAACACACAATCACAAGTATGAGAAATGCACTTGAAAACATCAGGAAGATCGCACGGCATGTCTTCACAATCTTCGTCTGAATTGCAAAAAACTACAATTTCAAATAAATAAAAAATATTGTTACTAATAGTATTTGATAAGAAGAAAATATCGTTTATCGTTTATATCATATAAAGGAAAACTTGATAATAGTGTGAAGAAATGACTTACTTGGCGGTTCTTGAACCATCTCCATACCGATACCGCCACAATAGGTTGCAATACGAAACACAGAAAGAAATATTATTAAAGTATAAACAAATTTAGGAATTCGAGCCATATTTTTCTTTCTTTGTATTTAGTAAATTGAAAAATTGTTTGTTCATTTTATAAGTAATTTTTTTATTGTTTTATAACTATAATTAAATAGACTGTACCAATAAAAAACTATAATTAAATAGATCTTAGCACTTTGGAGTTGAAAGAAGCCAAACTTAATATTATTTTTTATCTTAAATGTCTCTACGATATATTGAATTGTTTGGATCCTTTTCTGCTGTCTCTCTTATCCTGTTGTCTACTGTTAAATTAATCCAACGGAAAAAAGACAATGCTGAAAAGCAAAATCTAATAGAGAGAATCGTATTGAGCTTTGTTTTCTTCCTTATTCATCTTCAAAATTTCAGAGACATGTGCTTTTTGTCATTATTATTGAATGGCTTCCTTGCATTCTAAAAAGAAAACAGATAGAGACCTTTGTTGATTAACATGTAATTAATTTTACTAACCATTATAGTTTAACTTGAAAGAAAAAAAAATACTTTCAGAAAACTTAAACAAGGTAGAAACACATAAGTTATCTTATTTGTTATTGGCAAAGCATAATCAAATATTCATTACAAAGATTTGGCCCCATTATCGCTGCTTTTGTTGTGCAAGACAACGGCGCCGCCACAATTGTACGAAGTCGACGTTACTGCCATCGTTGTACGAAATTGACGTCGCTACCAACGCTGTACCAACTCGACCATTCGAAGGTCATCTCATCGCTACTGTGCGTGGTCAAGATGATGAAAGATACTCTCTCCGTTCCAAAATAAATGACCTGTTTGACTTTGTTTACGTATATCAATATGTACAACTTTGATCGTTAATTATGTAAATATTAAAAATTATAAAAATTGTATATTTTGAAAATACTCGTCGAGACAAATCAAACAACATTTCATATGCTAATATTTGTGTGTGTGTGTGTATATATATATATATATATATATATTAGTAAAAATATATGGTCAAAGTATGCTAAACGAATAGTACACTAAGTCAAAATTAAGTCGTTTATTTTGGTACAGAGTAGTTTGAGAGTAAAGTGAGATTCTTGGTGAGAAAGGTTGATTTTTTTAATACACACTTTCACTTTTTATCATGTGTTGGTGGATTAATCTGACAATTGACAATAGAGTAGTAGAGAACACAACAGGAGGGGATCCATGTTAATCTGGTAAGCTGGATGAGCAAACAAGTGAACCATAGTAAATTTCTCACATAAAAATCTAGGTGATGATCAATGTAAACAAATTTTTTATTCTCATTTAGCCTTTCATGATATACATGAAAAAATAATCTTAAATGATAAAAAAATCTCATTTATATTTAAATACCATTAACCTTAATAGATTTCAATAACATATTAAATAATTTTTTATTTTTTTAAAAAAAATTTATGAATGATCTATATGATATAAACTTTCAATCCGATAACATATTCCAATCTACATCACTGTATCATTTAAGTACAACAGAATATCTCTTATAGTTAATTTTGAGATTCATAGTCCTTTTAAGGTATCTCCTGACTCTCCCGACAACATATCAATGCTTCATGAGTTATAAACTCTTCAAGTTGTTTCATATAAATTTCTTCTTCCAGTCACCGTAAAAACAAAAGAAAAATAGTTTTGACATTCATTTGATGTACTATCAAGTTATAATTAGCAACAAGAGATTTTAGTACCCTAATGGATATTATTCTAGTGATTGAAGAAAAAGTGTTGAAGAATCTATATTTTCTCTTTATCTAAAACTCTTGGCTACAAGGCGAGTCTTGTTTTTATAAAAGGTTTGATCGGGTTTTAGTTTTTTTTCAAAATTCATTTACAACCCATTGGATTGTAATCAAGAGGTAAGTCTTACAAATGTCAACTTCTATTAGACTCTAGAGACGCCATATCAGCCTTCAAGGAAGACAACACTTTTTGAAAGGTAGTTAGATTTTCTTAGAATGTATAAATCTTGTATTCAGGTCAAGGCCGGTCCTGACTATTTGGAGGCCCAATTCAAACATTAAAAATGGACCTTTACTAAAAAAAAAAAAAAAATTTATCCTCTATTTAAATCATTATTTTTTTATTTGATTGAGATTTTTTTTCACCAAAGATATGATATTTTATGAACATTGTAATATTTAACCATTATTATAGAACCTCAAAATTAATCTATCAAATACATCTAATATTTTATAAAAACTAACAATATATAACTATCAATATAGGACCTCAAAATTTTGAGTTGAGGCGTCCAAAATTTTGAGGCCGGGTGCCGTCGCTCACCCTACACCCCCCATAGGGCCGGGCCTGATTCAGGTTTACACTACGTTTTTGCAACTCTTGCTATCATACCTCTTTGAGGTTCCATAACAACTTGTTCGATGTTCTCATCACTACTTCTGATCATTGAAATTTTATCAGTTGCAAATCCTCACTAGTTCCCTTACTATTTCTCAATTTACAGAGATATTTATTTTCATAAAAATCAACATCGTTTGATTTTATGATCATTTTAACACTTATGTTATAAAACCCATATGCTTTTTTGATTATTGCTATCCGTTAAGTACACATTCATAGGCTAAACTGGTGAGTTTAACCCTCGTGGGGTCTGGGATAAGAACATATAGACTAGATAATTTCAAGTTCTTAAACATGACAAATTTAGGTGTCTTTTCTTTAAAATTTCGTAAGTAGAAATTTTATTCTTAGACTTAGGCACTCTACTTAGAACAAAACAAATAGTTGATAAAATTTCGCCCAACTAGGAGATGCAACACCAAGATTAAGCATGATTACAACATCTAACTCGTCAAAGATTTTAATTTTTCCATTCCAGCTTTACTGTTCATTTCGAAAGAATAAGACACAATATGCTGTTTCATGAATAATTTCGTGCTAATTAAAATGTGGGAGTTATATTTTTTGTCTTTGTCAAAATTGTACTAAATAATGAAATCAATTTACGCCAATTTATTGTAGGTATTGACTCCCATAATACAAATAAAACAAAAAAAAAAATATTAATATATAGAAATTTTAAAAAAAACCTGTAGGCAAAAAAATTGTCCCCACCCACTTCATTCACCAACAAAATTGATCTTTTAAATTATATAACAACAATGAACTACTCATCAGTCTTGTTATAGTCCGAAGAGCAGCACTTGGATCGTTGTGCAATATGACATTGTATATCACAATTGTATCAGATACATGTGTCATTTCATAATAGTGGCCTTATTCACAATGTGTTTTTGACTCTATAATAGTTTGTCAATTGGTTTCATATCATCACGCATATGAATTACTTTATAGTGTTGTTGTTCGACATAACAAGCATTTTATTTTTTTATCTTCTTTTTAGTTTCTTCTTTGATGAGAAGACATTTTGTCAGACTTTTGAAGGAATGTTCTTAATTAGCTTTTTATTCTTATTAGCGTGTTCATTCTTTTCAAGTATATTTGGAATATCTTTCTTCGAAACAATAGGAACTCATTTATTATTTATAAAAACATGATTTAAGAGGTTCGATTCTTCCTAGTGTCAATTTCGGTGGACTATTGTTGTTGGTAAAAGTCAAGCGAGTCTATACCTACGATTTTTGACCTTTAGTGACGGATTTTGTTAATAAGTACAAGTTAAATTTCTTGTAGTGCTAGCCTTTCACTACAAGAAAAACACGTTTTTGCGACAGCCAACAGCCCTCGCTAATGGCTAAAAGTCGTCGTTAATGGGTAAGGTACTGACGGCCAGCTGGCGGCCTTTAGGCGTCGCTAAAACTGGCGTCGGTAAGTTTTGTGACGGCCCAAGCCGTCAGTAATGGTCAGGACGGATTTTGCGACGGCCAATGCTCGTCACTAATGCACAACGGTCCAATCTGGGCATTGCAGGTAGCGATGACTTTTGCGACGGCTCATGCCGTCACAAAATCTGGGCGAATTTTTTAAAAATTAAATATTTAATTTTTTAAAAAATATTAGTTAACAAAAATTAAATATTATGTTTTGAATTTATATTCAAAGTAAAAAATTATCGTGTTCATCCTTTTGAAGTACAATTGGAATATCTTTCTTCGAAACAATAGAAATTTGTATGTTATTTATAAAAACATAATTTTTTTTGACAACTTATAAAAACAAAATTTTATTGCCTTACTGAAAACACCAACCCACTTAGGTTGGCCTAGGTCTTGAAGTTTGCCCCTTTCAATATCTCAGAGATTCGGTCCTTTCTAGTGTCAATTTCGGTGGACTATGGGCGTCGGTAAAAGTCATGCGGGGTCTATACCTACGGTTTTTGACCTTTAGTGATGAATTTTATCCATAGGTACAAGTCAAATTTCTTCTAGTGTTACCATTTTATCCTTATTAGCGTGTTCATTCTTTTCAAGTACAATTGGATTATTTTTCTTCAAAACAATAGAAACTCGTTTGTTATTTATAAAAACATAATTTGGTTGTCTATGTTTGAAGTGATTCCCTTCAATTTGAAAACACAAACCAACTTGGGTTGGCCTAAGTGTTGAAGTTTTCTCGTCTCAATATCTCAGAGGTTTGATTCTCCCTAGTGTCAATTTCGGTGAACTAATCTATACAAATTAAAAACAAACTTTGATTTTAAACGAAATTCTCACAATTAAATAATGAAATTGTTTCTCTCAAATTAGTTGTTTCTTGAGCCGGATACCGAGTTTTTCTTTTTTTTTTTTTTAAAAAAAAAAACCACTAAATTGTGAGGGGAAAAACTAGTGTAATTTTTATTTTATATATATATCATTTTTCGAATAAAAAAGGTGAGAGATTTTTTCATATGAAAGAAAAAACCTTGGGTCATTAAAAGACACAATAAATGGAAATAAAACCACACTTGGAGTTAATAAAAAATTAAAAATCATCATAAAAATATAAATAAAATTCTGAATACATAATAAAAGTAATAATATTATGACGTACAAATAAAACCTTGGATATTATCAAAATCTTTATCACTTCATATTGGTCCAAACTTAATAAATTGCCAAAAAAAAAATTATACACACTTACAATAATTATAAAGGCACCTCCGATTTAAAGGAGCCAAGGAGGTAACTCGTAACGAGTCCAGCTATCCTCCATTTATGTAATTCTCTATTTATAACTCATGGATGCACGACACATGGTAAAGTAAAATAATATCTTAGGCTGTCAATCTTCCTCTTCCTTGCTTTGAAGCTTTTTCCTCTTCCTCTCTTCACTGTCGCCAATCTTCATTTGTTGCTACCGCCCATAACAACTTCTCTCTGGTCTGTTCTTGAACAATCTAAATCGCCTTGTCTTCTCCCAAAGCGTCAAGAGAGTATTTGTCCCTTCTCGCCGTCACGACTCAAGAATCAATCCAGTGCCGCCACGGTCAAAACCACCCATCCCATTCTTAATCAAGGTATAACTGCTTTTTAAAACTGCAAATTTTGTTCTTAGGGACTTTGTTCTCGATTTTGAAATTTTTTTCAACTGTATAATTGCAACTCTGAATTTGCGGCGGCACGGGTGACAGAGGAGAGCGGTTATGAGAGGAAGAGGGTGACTCAAAGACGAAAGGAGGGGTGGTGATAGATGGCAATGGACGGTGGTTGGTTACTGAGAATTGAAGAAAGATGAAACTGTAACACCCAAACCCGATATTTAAGTAATTCCGACTTTATAAACATTATTTTCAAAACACGCAGCGGATAATAAATTCCTAATTGCTTGAAAAACAAAACTAAGATATAAAATATTAGTTTGAGGTATTACGTACTTCAAAACATTATTGATATAATAAAATAAAATGTTACTTATACAAAAATATTTTTCTAAATATAAAACTTCTTTTAATTAACTATTCCAACACTAGAATAAAGACTCTACGGACCCTTCCCCGTGTCATGATCAGAGCGGAACTTCACCGAGACAACTCGAACATCCAAACACATAACATGAGAATCTAAACCCCCAACGATTTAGCACATAATAAATAACAAATAAAGAGAGTTGGTTAAGACAATCTAATAATAGAAATAAGTATAAGACATTCCATATACTCAGTGAATAATAGAAATAAATATAAGCATACGATATGAATATTCATCACATAATTCATAATCATACAATATTTGAAGCACATCATTAACCATTTAATTAAATACGCATTTATTCACTCTTCAAAGTCACGTAATCAATCAAGCATCCTATGACAATTAATCTTCATATACCACTTAACAAGTAACAATTAAGCAATAATTGTATATTCCTAATGCAAACTAATGTCACATAGATGTAATGTCACCTAGACACGTCTATATGCATGTGGTACTCATATCACCGCTTTTATTGGAAAACTTATTCTAATTGTATTCAGTCCACTCAGCTACTGAATACCTTCATCACTACTTAGTCTTACGACGTGAATGCATGCATGAATGTATAGTTACCAATCATATGGTTACATTCTCATCATACCATGGATAACATAATTCAATCATATATTCTATCCACACAGCTATAAAAAATAACAATTCATCATAATCATCATCATCATATTATTATAACACAATCCAATTATATATTCTATATACACAACTATAAAATATAAGAATTCATCATCATCATTATAATTTATCAACATATAAGTCATCATAATACAATTTAAAGACAATTACATGTCATACACCAACAATGGTTCATCAATTTAAAGACAATTACATGACATACAAAGTTACTTACTAAAATATTGTCATATTATGCAAAACAACATTGTTGAAGCATAATTTCAGAAAACGGACTTCCAAATCGGAATCTACGCGAAAAACTGAGCAAACTAGGTTCTTTCTAAAAGGCAACAAAGTCAACGCTGACATGACAGTCAAAGGTCAACGCTGACGTGGCAGTCAAAAGGTCAGAGCTGACGTGGCATGAAGTCAGCCAGTCAAGGGTGTGACGCGTAGCGTCGTCTTCAGACGTCGCAATGTCTTATTTCAGAAGTTTTCCAAAAAACGCAGTAGCGACGGGTTAGCGTCAGCCTGTTTGTCGCTAGTCACTGTTCATGCTGCAGAATTGCAGAAATTGCGTTTTTGTCTCGCAAATTACTCAAATAATCACTTAAAACTCACAAAATTGCTTATGTAAGCCTAGAAAAATTATATTTATCTATTATTAAACTTATAGCTTATTAGAAACAACTTTAAACAACTTAAATCATCATTTAAAGTTATTTATACATCATTTTTCATCAATTTATTCAAACTTCACTTAAGACCATCTCCAATGGTGTAGTACCTATTAGGTATTTATGGTACTTATTAGGTACTACCATCCATTTGAGTACTTATTAGGTACTACTTCTAAAATAAGAACTCTCTCTCGCCTCTTGGACCCCCTTATTTTCATTAAAATATTCTTTTCATTTAACTCTCTCTTCTCTTACACAATTTTTTAATGATGTGAACTTATTAATGTGACCCATTTTAGAACTTATTAAGAAATACTCCATTGGAGGGGTTGATTACATATTAGATACTATTATTAAAAAATAATAAATTAATGATGTGTCCATGTGAGTCTCATTTAAGTACTTAAAGTTGAAGTGCTCCATTGTGGATGCTCTAATGAACAACAACCAACAAAGTAACCATTTTTATCAATAACATATCATTTCCAAGCATAAATAATCATAGATAAACATGTTTCATATCATAAAGCATCAAAATCTACACATTCCCAATAACCCTTAACTTAACCACCCAAAATGAAAAATGGAGTGTGGAGTGTTTGAGCTAGAGAATAGAGATTCTCACCCCTTTAATACTCACTCCTTAGATTGAGATAACTACTCTCTTACCTTAATTAAGTTGAATTCTCTACTCCTTCATCTTCTAGTTCTTCAATCTTCTAATCTCTCTCTTCTTCCTCTTTGCTCTTTCTTTCTTTGGTTTACAAGAGAAATGAACTCCCTCATAAAAATCAACCTTATATACTCTCAAATTAGGTTTATATCAAATTATCAAACTACCCTTAATTCTATTTGGGCTTACTATCTACACCTCCCCCACTTGGGCCAAACCACACTAACTTATAAATTCTAATTAAATCTAGTTAGTTAACATTCTTATTGACAAATAAAATACTTAACCACACACAATCATGCCACATCACCAAATTCCATTAAAATTAGCAATTATAGAAATCGGGGTGTTACAAAAATTGTCACGATGAACAGATGAAGAGGAAAGAAACCAAATCTATATTTACTTTTAACATTTATTTTCAGCCCTTAAATATTATTTTGCCACGTGTCGTGCATCCATGAACTAAATGGATGATTACATAAATGGAGAATACCTGGACCCACACTTTATTTAGACTAGCTTTTTTTTTAGACTAGCTTTCACCGGTGGAAAAAAGCCTTTTTAGGTCGGTTCCTAGACACTTCTTAGGTCGGTTCCGTGTGTGGCTTAAGTTTTCCTGACATAACAAGTTTTGACTTGTTAAGACGGGTTGGACCTGACTTAACAAACTACATTTTAGGTCACTTAAACTATATGTGTTTTAAGAAGTCCAGGTTTTAGAAAGCGCTTGTGGCACGTCTAGCCGACTTAAGAATGCTGCTTTTTAAGTCGACTATTAGTAACCGACCTAAGAAGTTTCTCAGATCAAAACTGAAGAATCTGCTTTGCTTCAAATTATTGTAAGTACTACATAATTAAATAAAAATGTTTTATTATAATTTCTTTTTCTTTATATTTACTTTTCAAATTATATTTTGCATAACGACTACTTTAGATTTATTTCTTGATGATCTTCCATTATTTTCCCATAACTTTATATGGATTATGTTCTGTTTTTACGAATTAATTACGATCCAGTATTATTTGGTATCAGAGCCTCGTAAGAGGTCTCGTAAGAATTAAATTCAGTATTTTGAGAAATTTGCATTAATTAAATCTTAAGGTTTTCAATAAGTTAAACTTTAAATTATTACTTTGAAATCTTTTCTGTTCTTATCTTACCTTTGATTCAACTCACAACCCTGAGTGTTGGCTTGTTTTGTAAGGAGATGCTGAATAGCTGGGTGGTCCAGGTAGTAAGACCCGCAGATAGGGCAGTGAAACCGTTGGTTTAGCCTAGTTGTATTCTTCTTTGAAACTCAAACAAAAATAAGGGGGAGAAGAGAGTCACTTAGTAAGATTAGTCAGGCAAGTTTTGAGAGTTTTAATTTAAAACAAAACTAGTTGAAAGCTTAAAGGTTTAATTAATTCAAAGATGTCTCGGTTACTGAATAGGGCTTGGAGCAGTGTTAGTAGTAGATCTAGTAGATCCAATAGAACTTTAGTTCCACCAACTTCCTCCGATACTGAAGCAACATTAAACCAAGATACTTTTCAAAATCAAGAGTTAGAAGTTCAAGAAATGGAAAATAAATTAATTAATTGGAATATGCCAGAAATTAAGTTAAATGAAATTTATAAGATAAGTACTTTTGATTTTAAAAGTCAAAAAATTATACATACTCTAGAACAAGCTAGAAATGTAAAGAATAAACAAGAAACTTTTACGTTATTAGATAAAAAACTTTTAGATCAACATTATAAAAATGGATTTAGATACATCCACTTGGGATTAGTTCAAGTGGCTGTTAAACCTTTACACAAGCTAGGATTAAATTCACCTATATTATTAATCTTAAGGGATTCTAGGATTAGAGATTTTCATGACTCTGTTATAGCCATGTTAGAATCTAATCTTAATGATGGTCCTGTCTATTTTAACTGTTACCCAAATTACTCAATGAGTTTAAATGATGAGGTTACAAGCTCATCTTTAGTTATTTGTGTTCAACATCAAAATGATAACTTTACCGAAGGAATATCTAATGTGGATATTATTACTAGAATAACCTACAAGGTAACAAATGTAAACTACAATTATAAATCATTAAGATCAACACCTAGAAATGAAACTTGTATTATAGAAGCTAATTTAAAGAAATCTAGTATAATCACCCCAAAGATATTAACTATTTCAGAATTAAAAGAAAAAAACCCAGAAGAATGGATAATAGAAAATACTACACAACCAGAAAAGTTAGAATCAAGATCTATTATAGATATTATCACCGGTCAAGATGGAAATATTCGTATCAGAATGAATAGAAGTCAATCGTTTAGATATAACCAGTCGCCTAGTATAGGATCTTCCTCGTCCAGACGATCTATAGATTCGACAATTAGATTAAATTTAGCAGGAGTAAATTTTGCTCCAACAATACCTCAACCTATTTATCAAGAGAGAATCAGTAGATCTCCTTCACCTACTGAATCTCAAATATTAGGGATGATTAAATCAGATGAACCTTTTGAAATTGATAAAATTTGGATTAGAGAAGAATTCTTATCAGATTATAATAAAGATAAACGAAGATGGTATTTCGATACCTTTTCTAAGGATGATAGAGACTCCTACCTTAAATTATTCTATCAATTTTTAGAACTTCATGAGATTAACATTTACTTTTTTACTTGGTTTGAATTACACTGTTTAGAAAATAACATATTAAACCCTTATGCTAAAAAATTATTTTTAAACACTAAAACAAGAATGAGTATTAAATGGAAAACTTCTAGGAAAGAATTAATTGAATCTATTCATCCACCTTTAGAAGCTTTAAAAATTACACCTCCTAAAGAAAATATTGAGATGGAAGCCTCACCGTTTAAAGCCATAATTAACCCCACAGAACAGAAAAAAGATATAAACAATATTCATAGTCAACTAAACTACACTAATCAAATACTATACACCATGTCACAACAATTAGAGAGAGTTGAACAATTTTTACCAGAAAACTTAGATACTAAGGTAGCTGACCCTACCAGGCCAGTATATCATTATAATATACCTACAGAAAAAGAAATTAAAGACTTAACCCTAGGATTTAATCCAGAACAAAAACTAGATGAATTAGTAGATAGATTAAAAATCTTAAATATAGGATCTACATCGGAAGTAAAAATTAACACTCTATCTTTTGAAAATAAAGAAGAGAATATTATTTCACGACTAGACAAGGTACCTAGACCTAAAACTCGTAACTATTACCCTAGACCTTCCTTTGCTGATGTTCAGTTTGAGGAAAGAAATAGTTTTATTGGAGATAGTTACTCCGGAGATTGTATTATAGAGTGGAATATAGATGGCGCATCCGAACAACACATATTAAATATTATTCAAAATATGACGATGGCAGCCACTGCCTTCAAAATTAAAAAGAATTCAGATAGAAAAACCAAAGATATGCTTGTAATGGGATTTACAGGTCAATTAAAAGGATGGTGGGATAATATACTTAGTGATGAAGATAAGTTAAAAATAGATTCGGCAATTAAAATTGAAACAAATGAAGAAATTTGTGTTACAACCTTATTATATGCGATAACTAAGTTTTTTATAGGAGAACCTTTAAAATTACAACAAAGAGCGTCTGATCAATTATTAAACTTATACTGTCCAACCATGTCTGATTATCGTTGGTATAAAGACATGTTTCTTTCTAAGTTATGTCTGCGTCCTGATGGAGCAGCCATTTATTGGAAAGAAAGATTTATTAGTGGACTTCCTAGATTATTTGCAGAAAAAGTTAAAAGTAATATTAAACAAAATTACAATGGGGAAATACCTTTTAATTCATTAACTATGGGAGAAATATCAAACTACATAGTAGAAACTGGATTACAGATTTGTACAGATTATAAAATACAAAATAAAATTAAAAATGAGAAAGCAAATAATAAAAGAGAAATGGGATCATTCTGTGAGCAGTATGGTGCTACTCCAATACGTGCTCCTAGCAACCCTAAAAGCAAAAAGAAATCCTTTAGTAGAAATAAGAAGAATCTTAAAAAATTTTATAAGAAAGATAACTACCATCAAGATAATAGAAAGTTTTATAAGAACCCTAGAAAAAAGAATAAAAAATACTCTAACCAAAAAACTAATAATAAAACTAAAGATATTAAATGTTATAAATGTGGTCGCTTCGGCCACTATGCTAATGACTGTAAAGTTAAAGAAAAAATTCAACAAATTAGTGGTCTAGACATATCAGAAGAATTAAAACAAAATCTAATTCATACTTTAGAAAATATAATGCTATTATCAGATGCAGATTCATCTTCATCCTATGAATCTGAAGATGAAGATATTAATAATTTAGTTGAAACTAGTGAGTCTAGTGAAGAAGAATCAGAAGAATGCTTAGGAATAGATTTCTGCAACTGTAATAATTGCAGTAAAAGTATTAATGTTTTAACTAATCATCAAGCTAATACATTAATAGGAATTTTAGATAAAATGGAAGAATCAGAAAGTAAACAAACTTTTATGAGGCAAATTAAAGATATTATTGATGATAACGAAATAGAAAAGAAAGAATTACATAAAGTAGAATTCAAAGATGTTATGGAACTCTTTAAAAAACCATCTCAAAGTTCTATAACCCTAAAAGATTTACAAGAAGAAATTAAAATTCTTAAAAAAGAAATTCAATTTTTAAAAACTAGAGATGATGAACTAGAAGTTAAGCTTCTAGAATTACAAGGAACTATGATTATTCAAGAACATAATAGGTCAAGAAAAATGGCTTCTTTACCTTCATCCAGTGAACAAAATGATGAGGAGATATACATTAATAAAATAGAAAAATTAATATCTCATAAATGGTATACAAAGATTACTTTAGTAATAAAAAATACTACATATGAATTTACTGCGCTAGTAGATTCTGGTGCTGATTTAAATTGTATACAAGAAGAATTAATTCCTACCCAATATTATGAAAAAACCAAAGAATCATTAAGAGGAGCTAATGGTAATAGATTACAAGTTTCGTATAAATTATCTAACGCTAAAGTTTGTAAAGATAAAATATGTTATGTAACCTCCTTCTTATTGGTTAAAAATATAACTGAAGAGATTATTTTAGGAACACCATTTCTAACTTTACTCTACCCTTTCAAGGTTAATGAAAATGGTATAACTACTACTGTTTTATCTAGAGAAATTAATTTTGAATTTTTAGATAAACCAAAAATTAGAGATTTAAACTCTGTTCAAGAAAGAGCTATATCTCGAATTAACTTGATAAATAGAAAGAAGAAACAAATTAATTTTATTAATAAAGAAATACATTCTAAAAGAATAGAAAAACAATTGGAAACTCCAGTTATTAAAGGAAAAATTAATCATGTTTTAGAAAAATTTAAAGGAGATCTTTGCTCAGAACAGCCTAATGCGTTCTGGAAAAGAAAAATACACACTGTGTCTCTACCCTACGAGCCAGATTTTAAAGAACTTAGTATACCAACTAAGGCTCGTCCGATACAAATGAATCAAGAACATCTTAATTACTGTAAGAAAGAAATACAAGATTATTTAGATAAAGGATTAATCAGGCCCAGTAAGTCCCCTTGGAGCTGCTCGGCTTTTTATGTTATTAATGCTTCTGAACTAGAACGAGGAAGTCCTCGGCTTGTTATAAATTATAAACCCTTAAACAAAGCATTAAAATGGATTAGGTATCCAATACCTAATAAGAAAGACTTAATTAATAGATTACATAATAAAAACATTTTTTCTAAATTCGATTTGAAATCTGGATATTACCAAATTCAAATAGAAGAAAAAGATAAGTACAAAACAGCGTTTGTTGTACCTTTTGGCCATTATGAATGGAATGTTATGCCTTTAGGATTAAAAAATGCTCCCTCCGAATTTCAAAACATTATGAACACTATATTTAATAAGTACTCAGACTTTACTATAGTATATTTAGACGATATATTGGTCTTTTCGTACTCTATTAATCAGCATTTTCACCATATGGAATTATTCTACCAAATTATTAGAAATAATGGATTAGTCTTATCTGAAAGAAAATTAAAAATTTTTCAGTCAAAAATTAGATTTTTAGGCTTTGATATAACACAAGGAATGTACACCCCGATTAGTAGGTCATTAGAATTTGTTAGTAAATTTCCTAATGAATTAAAAGATAAGACTCAATTACAAAGATTTTTAGGATGTGTTAATTATGTATCTGACTTTATTCCCAATCTAAGAACCATATGTATTCCCTTATTTAAAAGACTTAGGAAAAATCCACCTCCTTGGGATGATACTATGACCCAGAGTATATTACGCCTTAAGGCCATAGTTAAGAAATTACCTTGTTTAGGAATACCTGATCCTACAGCTAAATTAATAGTGGAAACTGATGCCTCTGATCTTGGATTTGGAGGAATTTTAAAACAAAGATTACCGGGCATGGATAAGGAACAAGTAGTCAGATATTATTCTGGAACTTGGAACCCAGCTCAATTAAATTATAGTACTATTAAAAAAGAAATTTTATCAATTGTTTTATGCATTACAAAATTTCAAGATGATTTGTTTTCGAAACCTTTTTTATTAAAAACTGATTGCAAAGCTGCAACAAGTGTTTTACAAAAAGATGTTAAAAACTTAGTTTCAAAACATATTTTTGCAAGATGGCAAGCATTACTCTCCTGTTTTGATTTTGAGATTGAGCATATACAAGGAGTCAAAAATTCATTACCCGATTTTTTAACTAGAGAATTTCTGCAGGGCAAACATGAGTAAAGCTCCTGCCGACCCTCGCGACAATTACGGACCCCCAAAGAAAATTACAGATACGACATTAGCATTAAGTCCAGCCAGATCATCAAAAATTACATTAGGATCACCTAGTTACTTAAACAAAATTTTGGCTAGTCCTCAGCCTATTACTAGATTAGGAAACCCCTCTGGAATTAGGCCTGCTCTAATTACTCCATTACAATTTACCGCTCAATCTTCAAGCTCTACCTCAAAGAACTCTCACCCTACCAAATTATCCTATTACTCACCCCCAGAATCTACACCAAAAGCATCATTCATTAGTAAAACTCAGTTTGTACCCATTGTACCATTAGAAACCCATTATTGTCCACAAAATTCTTCATTAACCCAGATAGTAGCAAAAGTATTACCTCCTGGATTTTACTATCTTCCAGAAGATTCAAACCTTTTCAAAACCAGAAAGTTTTACGAATTTATTCTAGTTGATACCGACTCTATAGTCCTCACCCACAATTATGATACTAAAGACCCATCAAAAATTACTTTTTCAAAATTTAAAATTAACAAAGTTTTATCTCCAGCAGACTGGGGACAACCCCCTTTCAAAGAAAAATCTCTTAGTAGAACTTTTGTACCTCAATGCTATAATTATTTTGATTACATGAAAGCTTGGTATCATTTCTTAGATGTTGAACCCTATAATCATACCTGGTTCATTTGGTTCAACAAAAATATATCAATTAATTTTCCGGTTTGGTTCGTTGAATGGTTTCATTCAGTAGGACCAGTTTTAGATTCATTACCAGATTACGCTTATGAAGCTTTTAAAAACTTTAGAGAAACTACTACTTGCCCCCAGCATAAGGCTTTGCTAGGTTTTGTGCTGTATTTGGAATTACTTGGATTACTTCTTGGACATTATCTACTGAGCCATTATGGGAGGATGCTTCTCCTCTGCAATTAGTTAAACGATACTCTGTTAAATGGTGGAGTAAGTTTAATCCTCTTTTACTCTCATCAGAAAGATTAGAAGCTTGGTTTAAAGCGCACCCTAATCTATGCAAGACTACAAAATTAACACCTTCTTCAGAAGTTAAAGACTTTTCTTCATTACATCCAAAGCTGCTAGAAACTTTAAAGCAAATTACTGATCCACAAGAATTTTTAGAAAAAGTAAAGGATGTTATGTCTGTTCTATCAGACACAGAAAGTACTAGCATTACTAGTGCAGCTGAGAACGAAGATGACTGTTACGGAATTCAAGACCTCTAGATTGGACGTCGCTAGATCTATATTATTACAAAGATTAATTATGTAAACTTTTACTTTTTCTTTTACTTTATTATCTTTGTCGTTTGTAAACATTATTACATTTGGGTCATGTCATGTCAACTTTACTTTTTATCTTTTGTCGGTTGTAAGCATTATTAGGACAGCTTTTCTTTTGAGCTGTCACTTTACAGCTGTTAGAAATTATGAACCAAATTGTATTAATTTTTGAAATCCGGAGCGATTCCTTACTCTATAAAAGGATCACTCATTTGTATTACGAAGCATGCAAAAAATTTCTTAGATCAAAACTGAAGAATCTGCTTTGCTTCAAATTATTGTAAGTACTACATAATTAAATAAAAATGTTTTATTATAATTTCTTTTTCTTTATATTTACTTTTCAAATTATATTTTGCATAACGACTACTTTAGATTTATTTCTTGATGATCTTCCATTATTTTCCCATAACTTTATATGGATTATGTTCTGTTTTTACGAATTAATTACGATCCAGTATTATTTGGTATCAGAGCCTGGTTACGATCCAGGGACCTGTGGGTTATATATATATATATACTACAACATCAATTCTTCAAAAGAAATATTCAGCAACATCATATTATATTCCATTACCGTATCTCAATTAAACCATAGAAATAAAAATATTGTCATATCAAATTAAAATATCATTGTAATCAAAATAAGTACACAACCACAATACTACTAGGCAAGTTCATTTGCACTAAAATGAAAACCTAACAAATATAACTAGTCTTATAAAAAAGCTAGCATAAACAAAGAGTAACAACCTAGGTGAAATAGCAACTACGTACACACTTTATCAAAATACCATCAAAACTAAAAACCTTAAAAGACGAGCCAAGATCCAACACATAATTTCATCCTAATTCATATCATTGTCTGTACTTGCTTCAATATGTTCCAATATCATGTTTGCACAGCGTTCTTGAAAATTTTTAACTTCATCTTTTTGAAATGGCTTTGAATCCCCGAATATCTGTATAAATAAATGTTGACATAACATTAAATTACTATATCAATATAAAAAATTGTACTAATTAAGTGATACATGCAACTTGTTAACATAAATCTATTACTTACATGTGTCCATGAACCAACAAGAGTCGCAGATACAATGTTCAACATGTGAATCATGATGAAATAGTCACACTCATAACTAGCCTTTTGCTTTTGACTCTAAAATTTAATCATGATCAAATTAATGGATTGGGCGGCACATTATCCACCAAAAATTTTCCTAGCTGATTTGCTAGTTTCCGATTAATACCTAGTTAAATATTGTACAAAATTGTATGTTTCCTAACTAAATCGCTAGGATATTGTCCCAACGATTTCGCAATAGATCTCTAGCTATATATTCCTAGCGATTTCGCAGCAAAATCTAAGCTTTAAAATCCCTTTCTATTCGACACTGACGAGGCTAGATTGCAAAACTTGAATCATTCATCATCATTCCTATATAAATGCTAATACTACATAATGCAAAAAGACTTAAAATTCTTAAAAAAAACAAAAAATAGCATACATGCGATTGATTTCTCCTACACATATCAATGAACTAATTCCTATAATGAAGAAAAACTTGAGTTGTGTTATTTGTCAGTCCCCACAAGTAAATCACCAAGAGAGGTCTTACATTGCAATGCATAATTCATTAAAAGAATATTTAAGTCTTAACATTTCCTCATGCATAAGTTGTATACGATTAATGTCTAAATAGATTATTAAGTGTAAAAACAATCTATGTGCACAGAAATAGCATGAAAATATTAAATTTAAAGAAATTAACCTTTGCCCGAGAGATTTTTTATACTGGTTTGCATATTGCTGCACAATTCTTCTATGTATTTGCACCCAGTCATTCCCCAACATGTCCTTTGCCTCTTACCTGTAAGTAACAATAGGCAAAATCGTACTAATAAATACACAGAATACACAAGAGTTATCAATGCCAATAAATACAATAGGCATGTAGAAAACAAAATGCATATTGTGCAATGGATGCAGGGCCTGAAACACTTTATTTATGGTGTGACTCAGCATCTCAGTAGCTTACCAAGTCCTATATTTGTATCCACCCTATTTCCCTACCAAGTTCAAAAGAATTGTAAAACTGACTCAAAATAAAGACTAGTAGACTACCACCCATTTGAACCAGATATACCACATTCAAATTGGCAAAATCCCAGCATCAGAACAAGGCAAGAAATTAATAAAAAGAGAATTGATAGCAAACAGTCACACCTAATTCACCAAACCAAAGAGAATAAACACTAAAGGGTCTTATACATGTCCTAAAACAAGATATGCAAATAACTTACGGGTTAACAAATATAATTTTTCTCCTATCATGATATCCTCCACTTTATGGCATTGGCGTTGTTTCTTGCCTGAGTGACTGTTGTTGACTTTTTCATTTACTCTTTACTTTTTCCTTTATAGCAATCATCAGTAGGATAACCTGAAAAGAGATTAAACACATAAGAGTCCAATGATACAATGAAATGAAAAACAAATACAAAAAATAAACAAAAAGCAATAACTTCATAAAAGTTGGAAGGTTTTAATAAAACCATAAACATGTAGAAGTGAAATTAAAATTGATTAGTGTTAATAAACATATGAGCAGAACCACTGTAATGCATAATTTGACCATGAAATTCATTAGCAAGCAAATACATCGATCTATTTAATGCCTCAAGTTATTAAGAACTCAGCCAAAGAAAAGTTCAATTTACCCAAAACAAATTCATGTGCTTCAAGGAAAAGCCAAGACTGATCACTCTTCATCAAATACAAAATAAATTCAGAGTCAATTTCTTAATGTGTTCCCGATAATTAAATGATAGCAACTCTAAACATCACACTTTTTCATTTACCTTTACTTTTTCCTGTAAACTGGTAATTGCCTCTGCCCTTTTCTTCTTATAGAGTTCATACCTCTTAGAAATACCCCTCGGGTTCTCAGCTTATTTCTCCGCAGTTTATTCTAACAGAGAAATTGACAATAAAATTAGGAATATTTTGAAGTGAGGCTGAGTGATTCAATTGATGTTGATATATAGGCACATCTAACTGTGGTAATTTAATAACAACCATAAGCTATAAGTTATGCATTGCAAATAAGGCAAAAATGTATTTATTTGAGTGCATAATAAGCAAATAAGGCAAAAATGTATTTATTTGAGTGCATAATAAGCAGCATTTCAAATAACAAAGAAAACAACATTCAAAGATACATTTCGTCAAACAAAAAACTATGATAGATGTCATATTTAGAGAAGAGATAATATGCACCTGACATAACCAAAATTAAAGAACTGAAGCAATTTTCTTGCCCTGAAAAATTTGACTGACATAAAAATAGAGAAAGACGCTCAGCTAATTGAAACTAACAAGCAAAAAAGAGAACAAAAGTTGCTAATATATTGTGTTGAAATTGACAGTGTCCATATTTGCTATCAAAGAACAATTAGAATCAATAAGCATCTAAGAATTAAGCTAAATTAGTAACTGTAATCACTAACTTTAATATTTGTATTGACTAATACATAAAAAGTCTATATGTCTTGACAAATTGAAACCAAAAATATGGTCAGGTTTCAAATATATTTGAATTCTGCTAAAATCTAACAAATACCAGGCAACATTTAAATATAGTAGTCAGATTACAAATAGACAATAGTTAGATTAATACTGGTATTTGCAATCTAACTATTTAAATAGTCAGATTTCAATTTTTTGTGTATGAAAAGTTAGTGATTACAGTTACTGATTTGGTCAGGTTTAATTTCATACATATATTGGTAAATACATAAAAAAAAAAAAAAAAAAGTAAATATTGGAGATTGTTAATTTCAATATATATTAGTAAATAGTTAGATTTTAGCAGGATTCAAATATGGTCTGGTTTAAAAAAAAATCAGCAACTCTTCTAACTAAATACATAAAAAATTGAAATCAAAACTTAGTTTCAATAACACTAGCTACAAACACAGAAATTGAAATCTCACAACAAAGAAAGTAAAAAGTTAGGGTTTGCAGATTACATACCTATGAATGAGTAGCGCCTGGTATTTGCAATCAAATAGAATATTATGACTTCCAGAAAGTTGAAACTTCGATTTATGGGTTCGATTTTGAATTAGGGGAATGAATTCGATGGTGATTGAAGGGTTTCGATTTTGAATGAGGGGATTGAATTCGATTGATTGTTAGCAGTGAAGAAGAAGAAATTGCGATTTTGAATGAGGGGTTTCGATGGTGAGGAAGAAGTTCGAAGAAGATACAGTATATGCGCGCAGGTGAAAGAAACAGTAATGTATATGCATGTAGGTGATAAACCATAATTTATATTAATCAAGGGACATGGGTTCGATTCACATATGCCGCAATTTTATAATTTAATTTGTAAAATTAAATGATACTTCTTAGGTCAGGTAAGTGTCACCTGATTTAATAAAAAGGATTTCTTAATTTAGTTGAGGAACACATAACTTAACAAAATGAGTTTTTTAGGTCATGTAATATAGGCTTGACTTAACAAACGATTTAAGAAAGGTATTTCGATCCATATTAAGTCGGTTGACAAGGCAACCGTCTTAACAAAGTTAAACTTATTTATAGAATTGCCACCGCACCTGTTGTTAGGTCAGGTGGAAATAATAACTGACTTAAACAAAATTTCTACAAAGGTATTTTTCCACTAGTGTTTTTATTAACCTTAAGTTTGAGATATATGTTAACACACAGATTTGGAGATCTTGACATTTGATTTCTCTAAATTCACTTATATTCAAATAAAAATTAACTAAAAAAGAGAAAATGTTGCATACGTAAATACATTTATTTGTATTGTAAAGAGAAAGACTGGAATCACTTGATGCCAGAACTGATTCCTGAACCAGATTAAACTGGTGATGAAAACCAAAAAAAGAATCCTAAAGTTTTGGCTTAGACATAAGAAATTATAACATTAAGGATTCCAAATCTAGTGGTGACAAACAATCACAATTATGAGAAACGCACTTCGAAACCCTAGGAAAATCGCACGCCATGTGAATTTCACAATCTCCATCCGAATGGCAAGGAACTACAATGTCAAATAAATAAAAAACATTGTTACTAATAGTATTTGATAAAAAGGAAATATCCTTTATATCATATTCATATTCATATATAAAGGTAGTGTGAAGAAATGACCTACTTGGTGGTTCTTCAATAATCTCCATACCAATACCCATACCCATACCATCACAATAGGTTACAATAGAAACCATAGAAACAAATATTATTAAAGCATAAGCAAATTTTGGAATTTGAGCCATATTTTTCTTTCTTTGTATTTAGTAAATTGAAAAACTGTTTGCCACTTTATAAGTAATTTTATTATAGTTTTATAACTATAATTAAATAGATCTTAGCACCTTGGAGTTGCTAGGAGCCAATCTTAATATTTTATTTTTTCTTAAATGTCTCTACGATATATTAAAGTGTCATGTTATAATCTAATAAGTTTGCTGTGCAAACAATCGAACCTTAATAAATTGCTCAAATAAAAATCTTCGTGATGATTAATGTTTCCTATTTTTTAACTACAAAAAAACCTTGATTTTTGGACAAAAATGTATATTAATTTGCGACGGCCTGAGCTCTCACTAAGTTAGTGGTGGCCTAGGCCGTCGCTACACACCCAAAATCCGCCACAAAATGATTTTTTGGAATTGCAGCTCGTCCAAATGTTACTGACGGCCTAGGCCGTCGCAAATTATCATGTTTCTAACGATTGAAGTCGTCACAATGTAACGACGGCGTTTCCGACGGCCTAGGCCGTCGCTAAGTCTTGCGAATTAAAAAAATAAACTTGTTCACACGGATCTAAACAAGTATTGTCCAATATCCCTTCTCATTCACACTATTCATACTCTTCATTTCATTTACACAAATCCAAATCCTTTCCGATTCAATTTTTTTCTTCAACTTCTCTCTAAATTTGTCTATCATCTTTCACTATATCTCCGTACTTGTTCTTCATCTCATTTCATTCACACTCACAATTCATTCACTTCATTTCATTTTCTAACATCTTTCTAAATTTCTCAAACACATTTCAATACATCTTCACCATAATACTAGTTTTTGTTCTTCAAAAATCTTTGATTTCTTGATAAAATGTAAGTGTTTTGTAATACTTTATCAAATTTTAAAGTTTAGTATTTATATTAATATTTGAATGATATTGTGAATTTATATTAATTGATATTTTTAAAATTTTAATGTAGAAAATGTAGTGAAGTTCATCTTGAATTTATATTAATTGATATTTTTAAAATTTAAATGTGGAAATTATAGTGAATACGAATCAATTATATTTAAAACAATTATCATATAATTATTATAATAATAAAATTATTGTTCAAGGATATAATTTTTTTTTAACTAATTTTTTACTTTGAATATAAATTCAAAACATAATATTTAATTTTTGTTAACTAATTTTTTTTTTAAAAATTAAATATTTAATTTTAAAAAAAATTCGCCCAGACTTTGTGACGGCCTGAGCCGTCGCTACCTGCAATGCCCAGATTTGACCGTTGTGCATTAGTGACAACCACTGACCGTCGCAAAATCCGTCCTGACCATTACTGACGGCCTGAGCCGTCACAAAACTTACCGACGCCCAGAGGCCGCCAGCTGGCCGTCAGTACCTTAGCCATTAGCAAGGACCGAAATGGAGACCGATAATCAGCGACCAATATTTCGGTTGCTATAGAGACCGAATTAGCGACTGTTTTTTGAGCTTCAAATCCAAAAACAATTCGGTCGCTAAATCGATAGAGACCGAATTGGAGACCAATAATTAGCGTTCAACAAATCTGTCGTAAATATTTTATTTTTTTATAAAATAAAGGCACATAACAAATTAGAAAGAAAAAAAAAACAACACAGAAAAAAGAAACCCTTGATTTATATCTTTCTATATATATATCACGCCTAATCCCTTTTACAAACCCTTCTTCTCCACTAAACCGTATGATGGAAACCCTCTTCTTCCATCATAGGTTCAAGGAACTTATCTCTCCCACTAAACCAGATCAGCACAACCCCTCTCTCTCACATTTTAATTACAAAATTAATCAATTAATTACTATGGTTTGTTTTCTTTTGATTATTAGTTGAGAATGAGAAGGATTTTGCTCCACCACCGCCAAAGAAATTGAAAGGTGAAGAAGACAACAGTTTCGTTCCAATGTCACAAGATCCCGGTACAAACCCTAACTCATATTTTCAGTTCAATTAATTAATTAATTTATTTCATGCTTTCCTTCTTTCTTATATATCTTGGCTGGCTGGTTTGGCTGTTTTTTTTTCTTCTGTGCTTAATTCTTGTTTTTTTGTAGACGACGAAGCAGCCAGAGAAGCTTTGGATCGTTGGTGTAAATTGTTTCTACCAAAAGGAGTATACCCTGATGATTCTGAGAAAAAGATGAGGTTCGAATAGATGTTCCTGAAGATTTGCATGATACTTGAATACCATCCGATGTTTGTCCCTAGGTCCTGTTATTTGGCTGTTTCCTACTATTAGTTATGTGCTATCTCTTATGCAATCTGTTATTGCTAGTTACTTATGCATAATCACCTGTTAGTTTGCTTTTGAAGGGTTTGATCTGACATTGCTAGGTTGCTTAACAATCATCAACAATTAGTTACTTGTGCATATTTTTTTCGATGCAGTCATATATTTTGTTGGACTGAAAGTAGTAGTAGTAGGTGAAAGTGTGCAGCAATCAATCAATACTCTACTATGACAATACCTTGATTGGGACAATTTTTCTATTTGAAGTCATGGATGCAAGAAGGTAATTTCATTTAATTTTAAGTCCTAATTAGGCTAATACTTTAACAACCTTACTTTTCTTCCAACTAATGAGTTTTGTTGGTTTAAATGCTTGAGTTTAACCCCCAACAAGTGTGTCTAATGTACCGAAATACTTGTTGTAATATTGACATGTAGTTTATAAATTTGAGTGGTCAATCACATATATTATGAGCTTAACTGCATCAGCCCTGATTTGTAATGAAAATGTTATTGATGGCAGTGATGGTGTTGCCGCATTAGTTTTGATGAGCGGAGACAATGAACTTAGGTGTTGGCCTATGGTCATTGCGAAAACCACTAGAAATATGGTGTTGCTGAAGTACATAATTTATGTAGATATGAATACACCTTGACGAAGTTAAAACTAAAGAGAAATGGACCAACCATACTGCTATTCACATTATTTTTGTTTGATATGTTGGTAGTATAACTTTATGCTCATGTCATGTGAATTGTACATGATCTAGATTTATACTACAAGTTGGAAGGAGCTGCTGTGTCAATGCATGAAGTTGTCAGGACCGAAGGATGCAAATATATACACTAAGGAAGCCATTGATAATGATGGGGATCTTTTATTTAAGTTTATTATTAGGAAAATAAATTTATCGTTACAATGAGTTTAGGTCTGGGTACAAAGTTGTAATATGTACATGTACATAAACCTTTGATCTACATGACTATAGAAAAAAAGAATTATTTAAGCATAACTTGTTTAATATTATGCTAACATAGGCAAGGTATAGATTTAATGTAACAATGGATGCATTATATATATTTATGATATTTATATTAATTTTCAGTTCAAAATTTATATTTTTTATTATTATATTTTTGCCATAAACCAAGCTAGCGACCGATTTAGTGACCGAATTTTTAATAACTAGATAAAATCGGTTTCTATATCGGTCGCCAAAATTGGTCATAAAATCGGTTGCTACAATTAGTCACGAAATCGGTCGCTATAGCGTCGGACAAAGCATCGCAAACAACGTCGCAAATTCAGTTTCTAATTTGGTCGCTAAATTCGGTTGCTAATTCGGTCACTAAATTCAGTTGCTAATTCGGTCGCTAAATATCGGTTGCTAATTGGATCGCTATAAATCAGCGACCAGGTCGGTTGCGACTGATTTTAATCGGTTGCTATTTCCGTCGCTACAATGATTAGCGACCGATTTTCATCTAAATCGGTTGCTAAACGCAATTTTTTTAGTAGTGCATGATAGACAGACCTACCACGGAATAAACTTTTGGGTAGATACAAAAACTTTCGAGAGTTTCATCAAATAACCTTTAACTAAATGACACAAGAGAATAAATGACCCACAACCACGTATCACTCTTAAGCTCTAAATGGTGAAGGTAACCTTTCCTCTTATCTCTAATTCCAAAAATCTAGTCCTCTCCTAGCTTTAGTCACCTCTTCACTTTAGTCCTCCAAGCTTTCTCTTCTTCTTTTCTCCTTAGATCTTCTATTCTTCCTCTTTTCCTCTTTTTGTGAACCTTACCAAATGATTTCTAACCCTAAATTGTAAAGACTACCACTCTTAAACAATTCTCATGAAAATTCCATGGTCATTGAGTGAAAATTTAGGAGATTAGGATTATGGAGAGTGGGGTTCAGAAGTTTCTAGAGAGAGGGAAGAGAGGATTATTTTATTTTTATTTTTTTATATTTTTGGTGAGAGAATGGAGAATGAATAAAATCAAAGAAAATTGATCCTTGACAAATTAAAGAGTCTTATAAGGTGAGGTTACCATTTTGCCCTTACTAAAACTTATGGATATGCACTAAGGTTATAATAATAAATGAGTATTTCTCATTTACCAAATTTTTGGGATATTACAAGTTTGATAGCCTTTTACAATTTGTAAATGACAAAGTCACATGTATTTGTGTTCCAAAGTAGCTAAGTGGCTTGGTTAAAATGCAACTATGTCTCTCAATAAAGTATATTTTTTTCTCACAAATATTTTTAAATGGCTTGATTACTTAAAAAACGGCTCGATTGTGGTTTTCTTTAGTTCAATTATATAAAATTTGAACATAAAATGCCCTCATTTTTGCCAAGTGGCAGCATTTGAAACATGGACAATTTTATCCTTTCCAAGTACATCAACTTTCTTATATCGTATTTGATATTTAGTCACACAAACATTAAATATATATTATTAATTAATTCTTTTATCTTTTTACATTTTTCACATATTTGAAAGTGATCAATCATCAGAACTAAATAACTAAGATAATAAACTCAAGTGGCTAACAAATTTCTCTTTAGAGGAATCATTCAATAAAATTAAGTTTAACTTTTTGTGAAAATAATTTTTTACTAGCATCTCCAATGGTGATACCACTTTGAGTATCATACATCACTAAAAAGTGCTCCATATAATGCCATATAGTATTTATGCAACCCATACGTGTTTTTCTCCAATGGTGATATCACTCTATAAGTATCATACATTATTAACAAGTTATTAATTCTATTTAATTCGATTATATAAAAAAATGAAACATTAAATTGATGATACGGTACATTAAATAAGTTATCGATATCATCAATTTTAATACCCTTTATGCCACGTGATAGAACTCCAATAATAATAAAAAAAGGTATAGATCATTAGTCTATAATACTCTTATCGGAGATATATACTCTTAGTCATAAGTTCTAAATTAAGAAACATCTTGTAACCACGCAAGTCTTTCTCAATAAATTAAGATTGCTGAACACTTCAATATCTCCTCACGCACTCACAGTTAAAAGAAATACACTTCGGAATTAAAGGACGATGACACGCAAGCTTGTTTACACAATCAGCGGTAATTCCACAATGGATTGGAGAAACTACAATGTCAAATAAATAAAAAATGGTTTTTGTTACTAATTAATAAGTGATCAAATATTAATTGTATGATTTAAAAGAAAATTTGAAAATGTTTGAAGAAATGATTTACGAATTGGCTTTCTACCAACGTCGAGGCTGCCACCATTGGTAACAACAAGCAACATAGAAAGAAAAATTATCCAAACATAAATAAATTTCGAAATTTGAGTCATATTTTTTCTCCTTTGCATGCAATAAATTGAAAACTGTTTGATCATTTTATAAGTGAAAATTCTATATATAATTTGATAACTATAATTAAGTAGATATTAGCACTTTCAAGTTGCAATAGCCAATAAGCCAATCATAAAATTGTAAGTTTTGTTAAATGTCCCTAAGATATATCAAAGTGTCATGTTTATTGGTAAGGTCATTTAGTCAAAAATATATTTGCACCTTACAAAAGCACAATCTATAGACTAATATAATAAACACTCAAATAATAATATAAATTCTACTTCATAATTATTTCAACTACTACTTAATCTTCCATCAGAGCGCAACGCTGGCTTCAGGTTTGACGAACAAGGTAGAAATATGGGTACTACAGCCAATGTTTATTAGGCCTATTCCTTTATCCTTGTGGCGGAGTGTTTCGGGATTACACGACAAATTTTCGTGATGATTTTGCGCAAGCGCTGGCAATACCTATGACTAAAGAGTGATTCAAAAGTTGCACTCATGTTTTTTATAATATTGATTTTTTTTACCAAAACGATATACTTTTTAAAATTTATTATCAAACAGGTGTACTTTTCAAATTATTTACCAATACTACAAAAATGCAATTTATAATAGCACCTATTTAATAGCAGTTTTTTTAGACGCGCTATTAAAAATTCACACATAAACTTATAATAACGTTTTATGGTCGGGGGCTATTATAGGGTGATTGCTTTAACAGATCTTTTTGAAAAATCGCTATTATAGGTTACTAAGAAAAAAACAAACAGGCACCTTAATGGCACTTTTGTGTAAATGCTATTATAATCCTATCCCTTTGTTAGCGATTTTCCAGAAGTGATGTTAACTGTGTTAGTAAAAATAATTTGACAGATATTCAAGATTGCTCTGAGAATGATCTTGATGGCAATGTGTGAGAAAACAATAATAATTTAAAGAGTAAGGAAGTGTCGCGCCGCGAAAAACGTCTGAGCGTCGAAACACTCGGTAATGACACAGAGTCGCCACCGAACTTTATTTATTCCGGAAGGAAATGGAAAATATCGATAAAACCTTAAAAAGAAAGAAAAATGGTCGTCGCAACCAAATTTCGAGTTCGGGAGTCGATTATGCAAGGGGAAGGTACTAGCACCCCTCACATCCGTTGTACTCAACGGGAACCTTCTTGTTATTTTAGGGTTTAAAAATTGTTCTTTAATTGTTTGCATTAATTTCTATTAATTATTAAATATTTACAAAAGGGAAAAAATTAGTTTTTTATTATTATGCTTGACGGTTGTTGGATCCCGCTCCTACGTATTCCCAAGTGCAATGGGAAATTCAAAGCTTACGTAGTTCTTTGGGGGTAAAAAATACTTGTGTGTTGGTTGATTTTAATGAACGGTATTTTAAATCGCATTCTAGTGGTTAAAAGTATGCTGCTCGTGCTTGGGAGGCTTATGCATTGTTTGTATCTCATTAGAAGGATTAAAACACGTTTGTTTGTGAAAAAGAGTTTGTTTTTGTTTTAATGCGCTAAGGCAAAAATTTAATTTTGATGGGTTGGGTTTATTTATTTTTTATATTTTGAAAAAAAAAATATATTTTTGGTGTGGAAGACGAATAACCGATAGACAAAGCGCACGCTAAGTCTTGGCTATTCGAGAGACGAACGAATGTACATTCGTCGATCCCTTGTTTAATCCACAATTTTTTAAGAAAAAGTAGTTTTGCATGAATTAAATAAAAAGATGATTTAAGTGAAATAAAATGATATTTTTGCATTTTTTGAGAATATGTATTTTTGGTATTTTAGCTATTTTTGAAAAGACAAAATTAAATATGTTCAAAAGTTATAAAAAAAACATTTATTAAAAGAGAGTTTGAAAATTTCTCGATGAGAATTTAGGTTTATTAACAAAAAAAAGTTTTTTGTGAAAAGGTTTTTAGTTTCTTAACATTTTTGTTGTTTTTTTTTGTATCTTTTCTTATGAGACGATAAAATAAAATTACACAGGATTACGTATATTTACAAATTACAATAACGAAAATAACGACAATACTGCAAATAAACTAAATCACACACATATATTTTTTTGCACATTTTTATATGAAATAAAATTAAAACTATATAGCATATTTTTATATTTTTCATTTGTGACATAAATAAAGAATATTGCATAAATGAAATAAACACTAACATCACATACATTTTGAAATATTTTAAACAACACATCATATTAAAATAATATACAAACAAACAACAAAAATGACTAAAAATAAATGATAAAATAAAACGACAAGAGATAAGAATAAAAATGCAAAAAATATGCACAGAGGGGGTACAAACAGCATATGTGGGGTGCAGAAATAAACTGAGTTTTTTTTCAGTTTAGGCCTAAGGCCCTTTTTTTGCAGAGACAAGGGAGTATATATGTGTTTTTTCAACAAAAAAAAATTCATTTTTGCCTTCACCCACTCTCTCTCTAACTCGGTTTCTCTCTCTCTAAACACTCTCACTTCTCTCATATCCAACCCAGATTCCGGTGACCACATGAACACCGGCGCGGTGGCCGGCCAGGCCAGACGGCGGCGCCACCGCACCGGAGCCCTGTTCTAACCCAAAATTCAAACTTTTTCACACTTTCCTAACCTATTTTCCTTCCTTTTTTCGAATCCAAAACCCAAATCCCCAAAAATCTTACCAATCGGCCGAATCGGAGGTATAAAGTGGCGGACGAGTTTTGTTTGTTGTTATTCTCTCTGTTTCCGATCTCCTTCTTTCTCTTCCTCTGTTCTCCTGCTTTTCTCTTCCTTGTTTGTTGTTATACACAATTAAAAATTAAACATTATAATATTTTAAAATAATAAAAAAGGTCTTATTATTTTTAGAAGAGAATTAGAAAACTAACACAATTCGAATGCGAGCAAAAGAAAATTTAGGGTATGACAGGAAGTAAGAAATATCAACACAAAAGTTATACTGATTCACCCCCTAAACTTTAGGTTATGTCCAGTCCCCACCTCCTGTGTGTTTATCCACTATAATCTTCTGATCTTACAAATTCAAGATTACAATACTTTCTTGATCTAGACCTAAGACAAAGACCCAAGCACTTAATTACAACTTGATCTACCTTTAGTCACACTCAACTAAACACTCAATCAATAGTTACGCATTGACTTGAACAACATTACAATGATGATAGATTCGATTCTAAGCTTTTTGAACAAATCTCAATACAAAATGAGAAGCTTAAAATTACAATACTCTATTCTATATGATTAGATATGAGATATTTTAATGAGCAACACAGGATGAGAGTAACTAAAAGAATCCTGAACTTGAGAGATTGAGTTGAGATGCTTTAATTTTCACTTGATTACTTAAAAGAACTCATGCGTGCCTTTGGACTTGGTTTCTCATGCTATTTTCATTCAGTAGCTTTGGCTTTAGAATATATCTATTAGAGAGTAGAAAATAGCCATTACAAATGATCAAAATTAGCTTACTACATTTCTTGCACTAGCCTCAGATTTTTTGCATAATCTTGATTCATTCTTGTGTTGATTTTGCCATGAACAAATTTGATGAATTTGAATGTGAGTTGAAATGAGTTGTTATGAGCTATAATAAACTTGCTTCCCACTTTAGAGTACACAATATAGCCGTTTGTGGCTTCAGAAAATTACTCATGACAATTGGAGGTGGTTTTGCAAAAATTGTGTGCTTCTCCACACAACATATTCTCAATTCATTCTTGATTCATTCTGGAACATGTTGCAGGAGCGTGTGTGAACTACCCATCCTTGTCCATAAGCTTATACAGCTGTGCGTGAGTAATTAAAACAACTGTGACCTTTTATCTAGAGTTGTACTTGAAGGAATAAAGCTAGTTGTACTATATAATACCTTTATAAAAGAATGTTCCAACATTGTACTTTCATGAAGTACATCTTACTATGAGTTTAGATTTTGTTGCTTCATTTTAATTGATCTAGGAAGTATGTTCTGATATTGCAATATAAGATTTGCCATTTTTAATGTCATGTGCTTGTGACAAGTTTTAGCTTTTCTCAAAAGTTCAAAAATGGCATGTCTTTTGATTGAATATGTTGATGTCAATAAATTCCCTTGCTTAAATAGATTAAGATCTCTAGAGATTTGATTCTCTATTCTTCTAGAAAGTGCTTGTTTGTTTTCTTCATGATTGACTTAAATGAGAAGCACTTTTACCAAAACTATTTTATTTCTGTCTGTCTAGTAAGAATGATCTTGTTTCAGTGTTTTATATTAAAACTTTATAGATTGCTTCTTTTAATATGTTTTTGCTTATAGTCACTCAAAAGCACTTGTTAGATAACAAAATGATCAGAATCATTTAAAATATAATTAAAAATGTTTGTAATTTTTAAAACATCAAAAGTGAATTTTCCCTCAAGCTCAACACTCCACTCTAATAAATCTAGCTTCATATTTTTCAAACCCAAACCTTCTTCACTCAAAAACCTTCATTTCACTCCACCCAGAAACCATCGACCTCCTTCTCACCATCGTCACTCTCAGTCCATCCAAAAACCCTTCTTTTTATCATTGTCACTAACCTAGAAACTCCAATAACCCTCCATCGCACCTAGAAGCTCCTTCCAACCGTAAAAACAAAATCAAATGAACTTAGAGAACTCGCTGAAACGCTAAAACCATTTGCATGCCCTCATCGTTCACCACTATCTATCGTTTGAAAATTAGTTAACCTAGAAACTTTTCAGCATTCCACCATCGTTCAGCATTGCTCGTCCTAATAGGTTACATTTAATTTTGCTTATAAAAAAAAGGATACATTTAATTTTCGTTTTGATGATAACAAGATGTAAGAAAATAATTTTATTATTCATTGGTTGAGATAAAAATTACAAGATGGTGATGAGCTTCGAAAACGTTATCCTTGTATATGGGTGACAGAGAACCTAACCAACTCAAATAACATTTAGAAATCGACTCGATATTAATTCGTTAAATTTGGTTCATTAACCAAATAAGCTAAAAATTAAATTCGTTAACTAAATAAGCTGGACTTTAACAATATATAATTCGACTCAAAGTGAAGGGCATCACACACATACACTTAATTATAGTATTGGCGTATGAATGACAAACTTATCATAAGTTTATTTTCAATCATTTAAATTTGTTTTTGTCATTTAATCATAAATACATAATAATATTTATAAAGTCTATATCTGTCAATGTCAGATTAGAGTCTTCAAGTAGTTAATTATAACTAGATCATAATTATAACTAACTTTAGCTACTTTTAGAAGTTACTTAGATTAGAAGGTACTATATATAAATGCTTTCTCATGAGAGACATTGCATATTTGTGCAGGGACCGAATTCGAACACGGTATATTAATTTATTCATTTTTAAGGGTGAATTTCTAGTTGTTATAGGCTACCTGATAAAAAAAACAGCTACTATAAATGCATAATTGTACTCATTCAGCTACTATAAATGCATAATTGTACTCATTTATATATCTTTTGATCAATAACAATGAATTCTCATTTCCTTTCTATGATTTCTCTTCAATATTGACACTCTAACAGTCAACAATCTTATGCTAAATGCTGAAAGGGAATAAATAATTAAACCCCATAATCAAATATTAACTTTATTTATTAAATTAGCAATATATATAATTCTATAGTGACGATATATTTTCACTATCTTCTATGAGCTAATAATATTTTTATAATATTATTACATACAAGACACTATAAATAAAAAGTATTAGCAATATAATTATTTTCATAATATTTTCATAATGAAGCTGTAGGGGACATTATAAAAGTATTAAATATATTATCATTGTGACGTATAAAAATAATTATACGCACTCACAGTTATTATAAAGGCACCTCCGTTTTAAAGGACGATGGCATGCTTTGTTTATACAATCACCATTACTATAGCAAGGGAATCGAGCAACTGAAATGTTAAATAAAAAAAGGATTGTTACTAATATATATTGGTGATTAAATATTGTGTTAGTGTATATATCATATAAAAGAAAATTTGATAATTAAAGGTGTGAAGAAATGACATACAAATTGGACCTTTTTCTATAAGGCTACCACTGCAATAGGTTACAGAATGAAATATAGAGAGAAATGATATTAATAAAGCATAAATTAATATGAGAATTTGACCCATATTTTTTCTCCTTTGCGTTTAACAAATTGAAAATTGTTTGATCATTTTATAAGCAAAAATTCTATAGTGTCTTAATTATAATTAAATAGATTTTAGCATTTTGGAGTTGTAAAAAGCAATTATTTAATTTTGTAATTTTTGTTAAATGTCTCTATGATATATCAAAGTGTCATGTGTTAATCTGGGAAGCTCTCTAAGTCACACAATTTGTTTTGTTGACAAGTCTAAGTCACACAATTAATTATGGAGAATGTTAAGACACATGTGTTAAGAAAATAAATAATTGTAGAATTTTTTAAATTTTTTTGTACTTTTTAACCATTAATTTTTTTTATATTATTAATACAGAATTTTAATATTAAGATACTTTAATATGCAACCATAATACACATATTAATATAATCCTTTAATTATATATTTTTATTTTTATCTCTCTCTTAGCCTTTCATGATAGACAAAGGAAAATATTTTTCCAATAAAAGAAGCTTAAACTAGTCAGATGATTTCCCAATTTGAAATTCCAATCAGATGCTCTTTGTGAGTCACATCCAAAAGCAAAAAAAGGTTACAAAAACATCTTTTTTAAAATTTTAAAAAAATATTGTTTCTGCTTCAAGGATCACACTAAAACTATTTCATATATTGACTTGTTTGGACCAATTAAGTTTCGAGGGTAAAAAATATGTATAACACTCCAATGCTTTATATATGTACTTAATTAATATTATGATTTTTTTTAACATATGCCAAAATAATAAAATACATAATATAAAACAATCTCCCTAACACAAAATGTGTTAAAATCGATTATCAATGTTTATAAAGAGTCATATAATTAAAAATACAGAGAGATAGTCCAAAAAACATATCATACAAGATAGATTTAAACAAAGCATGAGACAAGACCACCAACTATGACAGTTAGAAGGTAAAGTAACATTCGTTACCTTCAACCACCTCAAAGGAAATAGCTTTATCTTATCCAATAGCTGAGAAGTAATGCTAGCTGAGCCACGGAACAGCCTGTGGTTTCTCTCCATCCATACAATTCACATGCATGCAAGCCAAATAAGCTGCAAAAAGGAGCAATATGAAACTATTAATTATTTCGTGACGTAATTTTCGCTGTTGTTTTCTATATATTAATTATTTCGTGATGTATATTATATTAGGACTTTACTAGCGTAGATTGATTAAGTAGATTTATATTTAGGCAAATGCTAAATAATGCACCCCTTGCACTAATTAAGAAACTAAAAATGGTAAAATTATCTTAGAAATTGTATAGTCAACTTTTTTAAAGTATAAACTATATAGTTTTTACAATGTAAAATTTACTACTTTTAACTTCTTTAACTAGTTCACCACTAGTTAGTTAGCATTGGAGCCTGATACTACTTGGTATGTTGCTACTTTATTTTAGTTCTTTAAATTATTTGGAGTGTTATTAAGTTGTGGTATTAGAATGTACGTGCACAATTTTAGGTTTCGGCCCACTTATTTACCAAATGTATCTAATATTATTAGGTGTGCCAAACACAATGGAAAAAATCATCGTCAATATTTTATTTAACAAAAGGAAATTCATATTTAATTATAAGACAAATGTTCAATACAAAATGGGGGGTATTAACTCAAAAATACAATTACAAAAGTTAATAAATGACCGCTCTAAAAAGTGTATGGACAATTGGTCATATTCATTTGTCGCTTAATAAATAAATTTCATCTTAAAGTTATTACGACTTGACAACATAAATCTAATCTTATAAGCATATAAAGTATAAACTAAATTCCAACACACCAGAATGCATATGATAAATTGCGTCCACTACATTTTGCGAGTTTGTTTCAAATATTATATTATATTAGTGTACCCTCTTTGTCTTTGCTATAGCTCCTTCATGGCTTCTAAAATTGCAATTGCTTCACCATCGAGCATCTACCATTAATCCAAAAGCTGCTATAAATCGACCCTTGTAGTCCCTAACGCACCAACCTAAGCTATATATATATATATATATATATATATATATATATATATATATATATATATATATATATATATATATATATAATTCACCTTATTTTTTAATATAGTATACATTTTTAGTTTTTTAAATGGATAAATTTTGAGAAATTCATGTTAATCATAACGTGAAGTTTTGTTTTCTTTTTATGTGAGCCGCCTTTTTTAGATTTTATTTTTCTATCTATTTTACTTTAAAAGTTTTCTTCTTTTTTCAATTAGCTGGCCTTCATTTATCGGTTAAATGTGAAGTGTTATTTTATTTCATGCCTTAATTTATCAATTCTTTATGAAGGAATTTTAGTGATTTAGTGGATGAGGCGCATGTTACTTTATTATGTTTTTTAGGTGTAATTGAGTCATAACTAAAAGTTATATATATATATATATATATATATATATATATATATATATATATGAGTGATCCGTTGACTTTAGGAGTAAATTTCTATTGATTTACTCCGTTTAATAATTCGATATCAACATTATATTTATTCAATCTGACCGTTGAATTGAAAGATCTTATTGAGTAGATCAACTCCATAATTTTTTATAAAAATTCAAAAAATGTAGTTATGTATTTAGACTATTGAAATTCAACGACTTTTTTAAAAGTTTGTCGTACGTTCAATTGAAGTTGTAAAAAAAAGTAGCAAACAATTTTGAATTTTTATAAAAAATTATGGAGTTGATCTACTCAATGAGATCTTTGAATTCAACAGTCGGATTGAAGAAATATTATACCGATATCGAGTTATTAAGCGGAGTAAGTCAATAGAGACTTACTCATTGAATCAACGGATCCTTCCTCATATATATATATATATATATATATATATATATATATATATATATATATATATATATATATTATAAGCGGAATCAGGGGTGGTTGGGGTGGCCCATGGGCACCCCCTAAAAAATGGGAAATTATAAAAAAAAAAACCCTAGATATTTTTATAAAATTTAAAACACATACGATATGTATTTGTTTGCACATAAGATATACAAATTGAAAAGGTAGTTCAGTTGGTGGTGACACACTGATACACATTGAGGGTGCTGAGTTCTACCCTGGTTATTGCATTATCAAACCTTCCTATAATTAGATTTAATTTTTTTGAAATTTCTATAATTTTTATTATAAAATATTTAATTGGTTTTTTATAAATTTTATAAATTTCTATCTCCTATAATTATACTCCCTCCGTTCCTTTTTATTATTCTTTTGTCGTCAGATTTAACGTTCATTTTTATTAGTCTTTGTTGTATTTGAAGGATACGATTTGTTAATTATGTCCTTTATTATTTGCTCTTATCTTTTTAAATAAAACCAATTAATGCTATATATTTGAAAAACTAAATATTTTTTTAATTTTTTTTTTGGTACATAACATATTAAATTTTTTTTACATAATATATTAAATTTATTAGAACCCTTGTTTTTCCTTGCCTTCAGGACTAGCCTGCGCGCCAAGACAAAAGAGGATCTCCTGACTTGCTGAAGACTTCATAAGGAATATTTGGTTTTAAAATATATGAAGATATATTTTGAAATAATATATTTTGGTTCAAGAAATGTTTTTGTAAGAGATCTTTCACACTTACTCCAACAAGGAATTTCTATCTCCTATAATTATACTCCCTCCGTTCCTTTTTATTATTCTTTTGTCGTCAGATTTAACGTTCATTTTTATTAGTCTTTGTTGTATTTGAAGGATACGATTTGTCAATTATGTCATTTGTCATTTGCTCTTATCTTTTTAAATAAAACCAATTAATACTATAGATTTGAAAAACTAAATATTTTTTGGTACATAACATATTAATTTTTTTTTACATAATATATTAAATTTATTAGAAAGAGAAAATGTGTGAAAAAAATAAAAAAATTTATTAATAGATTAAAACAAGGATATAATAAAAATATAAAGTGCAAAAATATAATTCTTTAATTTGATCTTACTATTCTATAAAGACTAATAACAAAAAATGGATGGAGTATTTAAAAGTAACTTTATCATACCAAATTTTGAACCACTATCTTTTTCCTATCAATAACATACCATTGTGTGTATATAATAAATATGTAATTTTGAAGTTGTTACTACAATTATGTGCGGTGGTTGTTGCAACTGTAACATTAAAAATAGTAATTTTTTATTAAAAAACAATTATTTATTATAAAATTATACATTTAATATAAAACTCATAAGTTTAAATACGAACTTACTATTTTAAGGGCTTGTTTGTATTCGGTTTATTTTTGAGCTTATGAAAATAATTTATTCAAATAAATAAACTTTTAAATAAATTCGTAAGTTTTCATTAAAAATAATTGTGTCTTTGTTTTTCATAAATCAACTTGAAAAATTTGTAATAATGTTTATAAACTTATTTATTTGCATAAGTTGTTTTGCATAAACTTAAAAATAAGTTAATCCAAACGGACCATAAATTTCTTTATATGTGTAAATTTGCAAATAGAAAAATCCTTGACCTAAACTATTAGGCACACACGTAGAAAAACCCTATACAATCACCCGATTTTCATAAGGGAATGGAGAAACTACAATGTGAAATAAAAACGAAGGATTGTTACTAATAAATGATCTAATATTGTGTATATATGATATAAAATGAAGGGTAAAATATATTTTTCGTTCCTATAAAATTAACAAATTTTAGGATTCAATTTCAAAAACATACAAAGAAAGATTATTAAAGCATAAACAAACTTAAGAAAGGAGAAAGATAAAACTATTTTTTAAATTAAACCATTGTTGGCATATATAGGACGGTTAATATCTGGCACACAAGTACAAAAGAAAGCAAAGCATTCCCGAATTAGAAATTTGTGACACGCCATTTTTACACAATCAACCTTATTTATGCAGGGGAATGGATGAACTACAATGCCAAATAAAAATAATGGATTATTACTAATAGGATTTAATATTGTGTATATGATACAAATAAAATTTGAAAATAGTGTGAAGAAATTTAACTTACAATCAGGAAGTCTGCCACTGCCTGGACCGCCGCCATTGGTTACAACAAGAAACATACAAAAAAATGTTATCAAAGAATAAATAAATTTGAAAATTTGAGCCATATTATTATGCTTTTTTGCATGGCATAAATTGAAAATTGTTTTAACACGTTATATGTAAAAACTCTATAGTTTCTTAACTATAATAGAATAGATCTTAGGACTTTCGAGTAGCAATAAGCTAATAATATAAAATTATAACTTTGTTAAATGTCGCTAACATATATTAAAGGAGTACTGTTATAGATTATAGCCACACTTTTTAACACATACACATATATTTAAGTGAAGTCACATAAGTCACTTTTTTTCTTATTGTTTTATTTGGCTACCGGTTTTAATTTGTATCCATTATTTTATATTATATTATTTTTATTTTATATAAAAAATAAATTAAAATCAACTTCTCACCTCCCATTCAGCATAGATGCACAATCAACTAATTGGGTGCAGCCGTCTCCACTCTTCTTTTAGTTTTAGACCCAAATGATAGTCAGAGTTTTTAATATTCATTTTGATGTTCAATAAAAAAGTTTATTACATAAAAAACCAGCCAAATATGATTTTTTTTAAAAAATTTGTGGATTTTGCTGCGGAAACAAATTTATATGGAATTACCTACGGTATTTACTACGGAATATTAATTACCTGCAGATATGTCATAGGAAAGTTTCATGCAGATTAATTTTCAATTTTGGCAGGAAATTCCGCAGGAAGGTTTCTTGAGGATTAAAAAATCGCAGGAACCAATTACCTACGAAGATTTTAGTTGGGAACCGAAATTCGTAGGAAATTCCGCAAGAAACGTGTTTCTTGTGGATTTTTCTCCAAATCCGCAGGAAATTGACAGATTTCTAGTAGTCAGACCGCCACCATTAGTTACAACAAGAAACATAGATTTAGCGTATGTTTGGTTGCACGCTTGTGCACCTCAAACTCACGTTTTGTATCCCAAACGTGTACGATTCTACTCTTTTATCAAAATGTTTGGTTTTCTCTTCAACAACGTGATTTTGACTTCCAAACTCGATTCTAACAAAAGCTGGAATTCCTAGCTTTTACGTTGGGCTCAAAATCAATTCTGCCCTTAATTTTTGTTATTCCTTCATTGCCTTGTCAAAACTCATTAAACAACTCTTCATCACCCTAATTTGTCACACCTAGCTTAGTACTGCATGTTTTCTTTCCTCTTTAAAATTGATAGCGATACAGGTCTGTCTCCCACCAAATGTAGAAACAGTGGTGTGACTGTGAGCAAAGACTATCATAAATTTGGGATTGTGAAATTGGAGAACTTTGAGAGTGAAAAGGGAAAATTATTGAGAAAAAAATTGTTAATTTGAAAGAGAGATCAGTGAAGAATAGTTAAGGGAAGAGATCATAATGGTCTTTAGTGCGCTTGAAGGTTCTAGAAAAATGATGAATATAATAGTAATTGAAGTTGTAGAAATGTTTTTTTTGTTTGACGGTTGGGTTTTTTTTCCTGTTGTATTTCTTTTTTATTGGAAATATTGGATTGGAGTATTTTTTTTTTTATGGAGTGTGTGTTTTTGGGAGTATTGGGTTGGAGAGTTTTTTTTTTTTTTTTATAAGTCTTGGATAGTTTATGTGATAATTCTATGATTTTAATTTCATAGATAACTATTGGGTGATGCTAAATAATGTTTTGGAGACACTTGTTAAACAAAGGAAATTAAAAACAAAATTAATAAAAATAACATAACTGGCATGTTATACTTTTGAGGCATTGAATGCATAGTTTTCAAAATAAAATTTTCATATTATTTTGTTTAACGAGTGCTTCGAGACATTGTTTAACATTTTCTTTATTTATATATGTTAGGTCCTTTTAGTAATTTACACATTTAAAAGTAATTTTGATTCAAACAATATTTTTGTATAAGTCACTTTTAGTATAAAGTTATTCAAACATAAATCAATTTACACTCAACTTACTTTTAATCAAAATCAATTCTTTCAATCTTAATTCTATCGGAATCAATTTTTTTTTTACGCAAAAATAAACACATACTTAGATTATACACAAAGTATACTGGAGGATTCAATTTCAGAAAGTTA
Source organism: Trifolium fragiferum (assembly GCA_954870985.1). Classification (NCBI taxonomy): domain Eukaryota; kingdom Viridiplantae; phylum Streptophyta; class Magnoliopsida; order Fabales; family Fabaceae; genus Trifolium; species Trifolium fragiferum. Next base: position 11,455,813 of record OX940794.1, read on the forward strand.
CAAAGAAAGGTTATTAAAGCATAAACACACTTAAAAATTTGAACCATATGATCGGAGAAAAAAGAAAGATAAAATTATTTTTTAGATTAAACCATTGTTGGCATAGGACGGTGAATATCTTGCACACAAGTACACTTCCCAGCTAAGCATTGCCGGATTAAAGGTTTGTGACACACCATTTTTACACAATCAACCTTAGTTTTGCAGGGGAATGGATGAACTACAATGTCAAATAAAAATTATGGATTATTACTAATAGGATTTAATATTGTGTATATGATATAAAATAGGCAAAATTATATATTTGGTCTTTTATTTTATTTTTTTGTAACATTTTGATTATTTATCTTTTATTTGTAACACTTTGGATATTTGTAACACTTTGGTCCTTTATATTTTATTTGTAACACTTTAGTTATTTATCTTTTATAACATTCAAATATAAATCCTTTTTGCATTTTTTTTATTTTTATTTTAAAATACTGTTTTATTACAATTAAATAAAAATCATAATTTTGATAAAAATGTTCATCATCTTCATCAATTTTTTCATATTTTCATATTTTTTAAAGGATCAAAGTGTTACAAATAAAATATAAAGGACCAAAGTGTTAAAAAAATAAGATAAAGAATCAAAATATTACAAATGAAAGATAAAAGATCAAAATATTAAAAAAAAAATCAACCGTGTAATTTTGTTTATAAAATAATATTTAAAAATAGTGGGAAGAAATTTGACTTAGACGGAGTTCTGCCACTGCTTGGACCGCCGCCATTGGTTACAACAAGAAACATACAAAAAAATGTTATCAAAGAATAAATAAATTTGAAAATTTGAGTCATATTATCCTGCTCTTTTTTTTTTGGATATTATTCTGATTTTTTGGATGGCATAAATTGAAAATTGTTTGAACACGTTATATGTATAATAACTATAGCTTCTTAACTACTAATAGAATAGATCTTAGGACTTTCGAGTAGCAATAAGCTAATTATATAAAAATTATAATTTTTGTTAAATGTCTCTAAGATATATCAAAGGAGTAAAGCTATAGACTATAATCACATTTTTTAAATGCACTCTTTTAGACACATCTATTTAAGTGAAGTTATATAAGCCACTTTTTTTTATTGTTTTACTTGGCTATTGGTTTTAATTTCTATTATTTTTTTTAACAGTAAAATATATTATTAATTAGGTTTATGCACAAGATGAATAGAGATCGATAAGAAAAAAAACTACATAACGTAAGTGCAATATATACGGAACACCCAAAGAAAAAAAACCTCCTAAACAAATACCACATAATCAAGATTCACCTCCTGATACCAAATCAGAAAGACACCTCTCAAATTTCAGACTACCAAAGCAGTCACCAACACAACTCAGGAAGTTGCCACTTCTAGACGTTAACTTCCGAACTAGAATCAAAAGCGCTCGGCCCATTAGAATTTAGAACTAGCTCCATCAGGCGAACTGCTGACTAGACAAAGGTAGAACGAGAACCCAGACATACAAATTTCGACAAAGATAGAGGCACCACTATGAGACCGGTAGTGGTGAAATAAACACCAAATAAACAAACATTGTACGAGGATAAAACGGCCGACGCTGAGGCGGAAGAGATTTGAGAACCTTCAGCGACTCAAAAAGAGTCCTGCAAATCTCAACAGATTTGAAAAGGGGTCAGAGAATCCAGCATTAGAGAAAATCAATCACACGACATCAACCGCAACCTCAAAATCTCCAACCACCATCACCACCACCCACTCATCACAGCACCAACAATCATCACCCAAACCAGATCCCGATAATGCCAAATCCAAACAACACTGTCAACACCTTAACTCCTCACAACCACCACATCAAACAACCATCTTTGGGTTGACTAAACCCCCAACACCAAAATCCTAAAAAACATAACCCCCAATCAAGCTTGACCGAGTTTTTCCAACCTCACTGCCACCTCATCTCAACCCCAACAACCTACCACCACCTCCACACCATAACAAAAGGAAAGAAGAACAAAATCAGAACCAACACTAACCTCATCCCAACTTTCCTCTCCCTTCTCACAACCACCACACTAGAGAGAGATTCAGCCAAACAAAAACAAAAAATTCATCTCTCTGAAAATGAACCCCAGGCCTAGATCTAAACAATCCCAACTCCAAACACCATGAACGACAAACCACCGAAACCACGACGGTTTCAAAAACCAAAACGACCCATTTGTTGAGCAAATTGGATTTAAAACAATAAGCTTTCAAAATCGCAGCCACACACGAAAACCTTTCTGAAACCACCACCACCCAACCATAACTCTTGCAAACAACGAAGATTTACGCCGAAGGAAAGCTAACCACGCTGGAACAGTGACAGCTTTCGGAAAAAAAGGGAAGAAAACAACCCTGAAACACTAAGATGGTGGTGCGACCATGAAAGCAAAAGTTTGGATTGGGCGGAAGATTAAGTTTGTTGGTAGCCTTTGTTGGTAGCTTTTATAAATAGCTTCTTTTATTTATAATTTGATATTTTAACTAACTCGTTCTTCACATAAAAATCTTTTTTCCCTCACATTACATATCAATTTAGACCAAGTTAAATATTTTCTTCTAGTATTTGATTATAATTTAAATAACCGTCTAGCTCACATACGTATATTTTATTTGAGAGTATTTATCTAACAATCAATGAGATCGAATAAACTACATTAGTAGATTTGCATGTGACATCCACAATTAACTTCCATGTGATATCCATCATAACTAACTTGTAACCAATTAATATACCTTTTTTTTGTCAAGAATATAATTTATTCTTATTAGTTGAAGGGTAAATATCCCAAATTATCAAGGGGTAAATTATAAAAAAAACCCAATAAAAAATCAAGTATCCTTTAGAGGAAGATCTATTAGCTTATTGCCAACTTTCATATTATTTATCCAATTGTCATTAATTTCTCTACAAGACATCTTACTACTTCTAAGATATTACTAAAACGCCATTAATTTCACTACTCACTCTATCTAACTAATATTGTCCACTCACCACTTAATAAAATAAGTACAATAAATCACATAATTGCACACAATTAAACAAATAACATAATTAAATAAATATGAATAATTAAATACGGCTGTTACAGTGTGTGCGACAGGTGTAGGAAACATTGTTGGTACTAGGAAATAAAGATGAATTAAGACTGGAGAGATTTTTGAAGAAAAACCCGCAAGTTTTCAATGGGGGACATAACCCCGATGGTGCTCAAAAGTGGTTGGAGGCTATGAAAAGGATCTTTGGAGCAATGAGGTACTCAGAGACTCAAAATGTAACTTTATGAAGTTACATGCTTCATGAAGACGTTAGTTATCGATGGAAGAATGCTAGTCAAAGATTGGGTTACAGTAATGTCGTGATCACTTGGGAGATCTTCAAGAGAGAGTTTTTGGTGAAGTATTTCCCGAGGATGTGAGAAATAGGAAGGTTGTGGAGTTCATGGAATTGAAACAAGGGAATTTGTCCGTTGCGGAGTATTCGGCTAAGTTTGAGGACTTATGTAGGTATAGTCCACACTACAACACGATTGAGGCGGAGGTGGACAAGTGTGTGAAGTTTGAGAGTGAATTACGTCTCGACATCAAGCAACTCATTGGGTTTTTAGAGATTCGAAACTTTGCTACTTTGGTGAATAAGAGTAGGATTTGTGATGAGGATGAAAAGGCTAAGTCAAACTACTAAAAGGCGGTGAATGACAAGAGAGGAAAATGTCAAGACCGTGAGAAACCTTATGTTGGGAAGGAAAAAAAAACAAAGTTGGAGAAAGTGGTGAAAAAGGGAAGAATAATAATGACAAATGCTTTAAGTGTAGTTGTTGGGGTCATCATTCCTATGATTATCCAAAAAGAGATTAATGTTTCGAGTGTGGAAAATTTGGACACAAAGTCGATGTGTGTAATGAGAAGGTTACTTGCTTTAATTGGGGTGAAGATGATCACAAGAGTCCGGCGTGCAAGAACCCAAATAAGGCGGTTTGAAAAGTGTTTGCTTTGAGTAGACAAGGAGCGGATCAAGTGGACAATCTCCTTAGAGGTACGTGTTTCATCTATGACACTCCTTTAATTGTGATTATTGATTTCGGAGCAACACACTCCTTTATATCTGTTGATCATATGAAACATCTTAATATTCATGTCTCGGAAATGTCTGATTGTATGAAAATAGAAACTTCTTCTAGTGGTTCTGTGACTACTCAATTAGTTTGTCTTAATTGTCATGTATCCGTGATTGGTAGATCTTTTGATATGGATTTGAAATGCATTCCACTTAGTAAGATATATGTGATGTTTGGTATGGACTGGTTGATTTTTAATCGTGTCCATATTAATTGTTGTGAGAAGACTGTTATAGTTCCAAAGTTAGAAGAGAATTCTAAGCTGATGGGTGTGAGATAAGTAAGAGAATCCTCGAGGAAGCATGCAGAGGCATTTGCGATGTTTGAATCCTTGAGGAAGCATACCGGTTGTACAAGAGTTTCCTGATGTATTTCCGGAAGATATGTTTGACGTGCCTCCAAAAAGAGAAGTAAAGTTTACTATTGATCTGATACACGGTACAAGTCCAGTGTTTATGGCACCTATTGGGTTTTTATATGTTGACTTCATTTTGCAAAAGCAAGATGCTAGCCCTATTCATGTCCTATAGTGCACCGTTTCTTTGAACCCTTGTTTTTCCTTGCCTTCAGGACTAGCTTGCGCGCCAAGACAGAAGAGGATCTCCTGACTTGCTGAAGACTTCATAAGGAATATTTGGTTTGAAAATATATGAAGATATATTTTGAAATAATATATTTTGGTTCAAGAAATATTTTTGTAAGAGATATTTCACACTTACTCCAGCAAGGAATTTGAAGCCATATTATTTCTTACAGCCCACGCAGCTCAGGGCTATATATATGTGAAGACCAAGACCTAGTTTCTTAAGAGAGTCTAGCTGTATTTGGTTATTAGGATTTTAGTGTGTTTATTGAGTCTCTTTGTGAGTCTTTCTTGCATTGTCTTGATGCATGTTAAGGACTGTATTTTATTGAGTTGTATGTTTTAATCTTCTCCAAAGCTTTTAAGCAAGGAGGTAGGTTTGTGTGTGCCAACACTTGAAGCCTTTAGGCAAAAGTGTGTAGTTTCTAGGAGAGTGTCTCCAAAAATTGTTTGTGTTTTTACCAGTGGTGTCGAGAGCGGTGTCGTGGTGCATCGTTATTAAGGAAGTGACCTGGGTTGGTCATATCTAGGTTAGACCTAGGTAGAATTTGCACAGATAGGGATTGAGTGAGGAGTGCAAGCAGGTTGTTTGGCTTCGAAGCAATACTATTATAGCGGATTCATTCCTGGATTGGTATCCAACATAGTAGAAGAGGTTTGCTCCTAACTAGGTTATTGTTTTTCTACTATTTACTTGCTTTATTGTTTATACTGTTATCGTTCGTTGAGACAAGTGTTGGAACAACTGTCTCACAATCCAACGTTGTCTGGACAGGTGTTGGTACATCGGTCGACACATTTGTCCACTGTGAGTGCCTGAATTTCAGCACCAAATTGGATGTCAGCATCAGAGTTGGGTGAGTTGAAGAAAAAATTAGAGGATTTGCTTGAGAAGAAGTTTATTCGGCCTAGTGCATCGAGTATTGGCAATTGAATAAGGTAACGATCAAGAACAAGTATCCACTTCCAAGAATTGGGGATCTTATAGAGCAATTGATGGGAGCAAAAGTGTTTAATAAAATTGATTTGAGGTCAGGTTACCATCAGATTAGAGTAAAGGCGGAGGACATACCGAAGACATCATTTTTCGAACAAGATGTGGTCATTATGAATATGCAGTAATGGCTTTTGCGGTGACTAATGCTCCCGGAGTATTCATGGCATATATGAATAGAATTTTCCATTCATATTCTAGATCGTTTTGTGGTGGTTTTTATAGATGATACTTTGATTTATTCAAAGTACCAATTTTTTTTGACACAATATTTAACCATACTTACATTAAAATATATGTCATTTAATTATTTAAAATATATATATATTATTTAATAATTCTATGATCTTTTTACATTTTTTCACATATATGAGAGTGACCAAATATAAGGTTTAAATAAGAATGTATTTAAGTGGTTAATAAATTTCTCTTAAAACAAATGATTCTGAAAAACTTGAATTCAGTTATTAATAAATAATTTTCTATCAAACTTTATTTATTTTACGATTGAACTTTTGATTATTGGGGTCGCCTTTCTCTAAAAACCAAAAAATTAATACCAACAAAAGATATAAAATCCAAATAATTATGTTCACACAAATTGTTCTTCATAAAACTACTATGTAGTTAAGGATGGCGAACACTTCATTGTCTCTTCACGCATTCACATTTAAAAGAAATACACTTCGGAATTAAAGGACGGTGACACGCCTTGTTAAAACAATCTGTGGTAATTCCACAAGGGATTGGAGAAACTACAATGATAGATAAATAAAAATGGTTTTTGTTACTAATAGGTGATCAAATGTTAATTATATATGCTTAAAAGAAAATTTGAAAAATGGTCTTGACAAAAAACAATTGAAAATGGTTGTAGAAATGACTTACTAATTGGCGTTTTATAACCATTGGCTATAATAAGAATCATAGAAAGGAAAATTATCAAAACATAAATAAACTTCGGAATTTTAGTCATTTTTTTCTCCTTTGCATGTAAATATATTGAAAAGTGCTTGATCATCAAAATTTATAAGCAAAAATTCTATAATTTATTAACTATAATTAAGTAGATATTAGCACTTTCGAGTTGTAATAAGCCAATCATAAAAGTGTATTTTTTTGTTGGCTTAATCATCATTTTAGTCCTTGTAAGTTCGCGGTTTTTTTGTTTTAGTCCATGTATCTTTTTTTGTTGCAAATTAGTTCCTGTATGTGCAAATAATTTTGATTTTAGTCCCCAAAGCTAAAATCCGCAGGAAAATCTGCAGGAATTTTTTTTGTTTCCTAAGGATTTTCCTACGGATTTTGATTTTAAGGGACTAAAACCAAAAGATTTGAACATACAGGAACTAATTTGCAACAAAAAAAGATACATGGACTAAAACCAAAAAACCGCGAACTTACAAAGACTAAAATGATATTTAAGCTTTTTTTGTTAAATGTCTTTCACATATATCAAAGTGTTATGTTTATTGGTAATATTGGTAAGTCATAATTTAGTCAAACACTTATTTTGTAATTAAAGACCTTGCATAAAAATCTCGATAATGATCAATGGTGACTATATTTTGTATTATTAGACAACAAGCGAATATGGTCACTCATTCTTTAGCAAAAGCGGCTATTTTTAAGCTTAGTCGTTGTATGTTCGATTTGATTTCTCCTTATATTGAACATTTTTTATTAATAATATGAATTGAATTTGATCCTTTCAAAAAATATATTTTGTATTATTATAAATGAATTTATAATATCATTATATTTTTTTATTTCACTTTTACTCTTTCATGATAGGCAATGGAAAAATCCAAAACGGTAAATAATTGTGATAAATTATGAAAGCAAAAAAAAAAAAAAAATAGTTGTAGAAATAATGCAGACAACACATGATTTAATTTAAAGGTCAAATACATCCTCCACTTCTTTAAAAAATAAAATATCAAATAATTTTTAGTGGTTATAAATTTTACTTTTAATGTAAACAAGTGGGGTGTTCGAAGTTTGAATTCTGAACCTTACATATATGATGCAATGTCATCAACTACGCTAAACTCAAGAGGACACATATTTCGCTTCTTTAAATTTGACATTTATAACACATTTGTCATTTATGTTTTTTTTTTGTTTGTTTTAAATTGGTCTTTTATATCATTATACAATGTTTGCAACATTATCTTTTCCATCCAATTTCGTTAATAAGTATTTACATGGTCGTTTTGGTGCTTAGGTGACATGATCAAATCAACATATTACTTTTTTTTTCTATTAAAAATAAAATAAAAAAACCAAAAAAGAATTTATCATCTTCATCCCCGTCTTCAATATGAAATTGGAGATTTGTTCATCCCAATACCCATTATCAATTTCAAATTGATTTTGATACACAAATTTGGGTAATTATGAGACCTAGACTATAATCCCCTTACCAGTCTTCAATGTCGTTTTTCCTTATTTTGTCACTTTAAAAAATAAATATTATTTATATAAATAAAAAATATTTATTAGACAAAATATATTTGTTAGGCAAAATAGAATTTATTGTGCTAAGCATTTTATTAGTTTTTTCTTAATATTGTAGAAATTATAAAAATTTAAATGTAAAATAGGCTTTTAAACAGGCTACCAGGTCAGGCCAGACTTTAGAAAATTCTTTTTTCTACCCCAACATTTATCTCTTTACCCCAACATAATTTGGAATATTCCCATTTTACCCTTACTTTACTTTTTTATATTTTATTATTTATTATTTTTCCATTTTATCATTTTTTTTCTACCCCTACATTTATCTTTTTACCCCAACATGTTTAGAAAATTGTACCCCCTGAAACACTATTCCGGTAAGGTATTTTTTTTCCGGTATGTTAATTTTACAAGTGTTTCGATTTGCAAATAAAATATGAAATTGTTGTCGTTTATGATATTTTTTTCAACCTTTTCGGGATATGTGCATGCACACCCATCAACGGCGGTAAGAAAATATTGTTTCGGTTTGTCATAATTTATAATAATACTTTGCGAAAGTAGTGTGTCGATTTTTCGCCAGCGATGTATCGCCGTGGTGTCGCCTCCTCTGTGATTTTTTACAAACCAGAACAATTTACAAAGTGTTCCGGTATAAAAAAATATATTTTGGGCACAAATAGAAAGTGTTGTGGTGTCGATAAAATATGTTTTCTAGGCACAAATACAAACCGGAACATTTTAAAAGTGTTCTCATATCAACAAAATATGTTTTAGGCATAAATACAAACCGTAACACTTTCTAAAATGTTCCGGTATCAATAAAACATGTTTTCTAGACACAAATACAAACCGGAACACTTTTAAAAGTGTTCCGGTATGTATAAAATATAGACAAAAATGCAAACCGGAACACTTTGAAAACTGTTCCGATATCAATAAAAGCATAAATAGAAACCGGAACACTTTTAAAAGTGTTCCGGTAGGTATAAAATATAGACAGAAATACAAACCGGAACACTTTGAAAACTGTTCCGGTATCAATAAGAGCACAAATACAAACCGGAACACTTTTAAAAGTGTTCCGGTAGGTATAAAATACAGACAGTAATACAAATCGGAACACTTTGAAAACTGTTCCGGTATCAATAAAAGCACAAATACAAACCGGAACACTTTTAAAAGTGTTCCGATATCAACCAAATATAGACAAAATTACAAACCAGAACACTTTTACAAGTGTTCCGGTATCATTAAAATATAGGGAAAAATACAAACCGGAACACTTTTAAAAGTGTTCCGGTATCAATAAAATATGTTTTCTAGCACAAATATAAACCGGAACACTTTTAAAAGTGTTCCGGTATCGATAAAAAAATTATGGAACACTTTTTACCAATTTTAACACTTTTAAAAAAAATATTGTAAAAAATTATATTTTAAACAAAGGATAAAATGGGAATATTATGAAAAATGTAGGGGTAAAGAGATAAATGTTGGGGTAGAAAAAACAATTTTCCAGACTTTAAATAGACTCAGGTCAGGCCAAAAAAATAAGAGTTTGATAGGCCGCAAGCCAGGCTTAAGCTTAAAAAAAATCATAGGCTAGGCTCAGGCCTCTTAAAGTCTGGCCTGGCCTGACCTATTCTCAATCCTATTCCCACATAAGTATATAATACAATCTACATAAGTGAAAACTCGAAGCTTTTATAAATTTATTTGAGAGCTTTGTGTTAGAAATAACGGGGCTGAAGAAGAAAAATAAATAAAAATGCAATCAACAAAACAAAAATATTACGTGAAAATTGACCTATATTGCCTCTATCATATGCACGAATGTCTTTATCTTTCAATTGATAATGAAAATGGATTGAACGTATATTTAAACTCTAGGAGAGTTTGATTATCACGGAAGATAAAACTCAACATCGATGCTCATTGTATTTTTATTATTTATTTGTCGTATTATCTTGACACGATCTATATAAAGACGGATTTTTATTATAAATATTATTACTCGACAACTAACTAATTCACTTGCTAAAACAAGATAGTCGGTGGTCTTCTTGAATTATGAAAAAGTACTCTAAAGATATATTTTTCACATAGTTCCATTTTATTTTGTTTTGTCTTTTGTTAATGGAATTTTCAAACAATAACTAATTCAATCTTGTCGAACTTAACTATATTGTCATTAATTTCTTAAATACATACTAATATTTATAAAATTTAATCACTCAATAATTTTATACTAAATGCAAAAGGGAATAAATATATAAATAAATAAATAGTCAATATTATTAAATATTGACTTTATTAATTAAAGTAGCAGCTATATAGTTTTGCAGTGAGGATTTTTTTTTTTAAGTTAAATAAGTTTATTTAAATTGATATCAGAAATAATCGAATTTGAGACTTTTTTAGGCCAATACTGGCGATGTTGCACGCAACGACACTTTTCATCAACGCACTTCGTAGTTAAAGGTTTACGACATGCATAGCTTTTACAATCTTCGTGCTGTTCACAAGGCCATATAGCACCTACAATGCAAATAAAGATAAAGGACAATTAATTACTAGGTGGTCAAATATTGTGTATATGATATGATATAAAAGAAAATTTGAAAACAATGTGAAGAAATGACCTACTTCTGCCACTGACGTTATTGGTTACAATAAAAAATATAGAAATAAAGAATATCAAAGTATAAAGAAATTTAGTCATATTTTTTGTCCTTTGCAATGAATAAATGAAAATTGTTTGATCATTTTATAAGCAAAAACTCTATATAGTATGTTAATTATAGTTAAATTGTAACTTTTGTTAAATGTCTCTTAAGATATATCAAAGTATCATGTTTATTTTAAAATCTCATTGATTCGAACACGTAAACCTCAGTAAAGATCTCAGGTAAAAATCTTCTTTTTTATAAAGAAATTTCACATAAAAATCTTGGTGGAGATCATTGGTGACTATTTCTTCTATTATAGTTCTTCTATTATATTTTTATTATTTCTATATTACCCTTTCACGATAGGCAAGAAAAAAAAAATCCCAAACGGTTAATAATTGTGATAAATCATGAGAAAAAAAATTAATTGTAAAAATAATCCATCAAAGAAGTGGCAACACATTAGTTTATTATAAATTGAAATTTCCATAGGATAATATTTTATTTTTTTGCCAAAATCATGGGATAAAATTTATATTTGTCAAACATCTCTCAATAAGGAAGGATATAGAATTAGTTATGGAAAAAAAACGTGTCAAGAGATTTGTAGAATTTAAATGAACAGTAAAGAATAATGTTAAATCTCAGCGTGAACATAACTCAATTGGTAGAGACATTGCAAATTATTGCAGGATCGAGATTCGAACTCTAGTACTTTCACTTATTCACCTTTAAATGTGAAATTCTACCCACTTGATCAAAAAAAAAAAAAGTGGATTGCCTGTAGTTAATTTTTAATTGCAGGTAATCCTGATCCTAAATCTCACGACAAAAATAATAAGGAAGGTTTCGAGAATGACATGTCCACGTCTTAACCGTTCATCATCTCCTACAACTAGCCACTTTCTTACACCAATGCATTCACCTCAAACAAACATGCATGGCAGCAGCATGTTCCGACGACTAAGCAACTTCTACAATTCATCTTTTTGTCAACGCACACATCATGTTGGTCAACTGTGACGGGCATACCGAACAACAGATGCTGTTGTAGTAAATGAAGATGCCGCCATGGTTGAAGTTGGTTAAGGGTTTAAAATCAAGAGATGCTGAGGTGGTGGAAAACAAAGGATATTTGGGTGAATCGGGTTTGATCACCACAACATATAGTTTTATATTCAATTTCCCTTTTACGCACTCTTTCATATTAGCAAATTGGACATGTGATTCACTCAATGGAGTTATGATTTTTTTAAAGATTTTTAGAAACATCTCCGCAAGACTGCAATGTTGTTTTTTTGCAAGAGAACAGAGATATGTGTTGTTAATTAGAAGGAAATAGGTTCCAACCAAAAAATAAATCCAGCCATTTTGTGAAATTCGCGAAATATGTTTACGTTGCATATGGCAGCACTCATACCATAAATCTTATTCAAGAGTTTTAATTTTGTTGCAAGGTAGTGTAATCGAATTTAGGATCTTAATTAAATTAAAATAGATTCACGCCAACTTATTTAATCGTTTTGAGTAATCGTGTGTCATCTTCTTCTTTTTTGTTTTCACCGCCAGTTTAATCTGATTTGGAGATCAATTATGACATCAAGTGGTTTCAGCTTCCTCTCGGTCGCAGTTGTAGAAAATATAATGATTCTCTCTATCAAGTTCAGCACCAATAAACTAATTAACGATTGATAATCGTGTGTCATCTTTTTTTTTTTTTTTGGTTTTAACCCTCTGGTTCCTAAGGGAAAGGGGCCCTGGTAGTCCAGAGTCTGGGGCGAGTTCTGGCATCAAGTGGCTCCATTCCCCTCCCAAATGAATCAAGTGGTTCCAGTCCTCTCCAGAGTTCGAGGCGTATTCTGGCACCAAGTGGCTCCAGTTCACTCATACCGTAAATCTTATTCAAGAGTTTTAATTTTGTTGCAAGGTAGTGTAATCGAATTTAGGATCTTAATTAAATTAAAATAGATTCACACCAACTTATTTAATCGTTTTTAGTAATCGTGTGTCATCTTCTTCTTTTTTGTTTTCACCGCCAGTTTAATCTGATTTGGAGATCAATTATAGCATCAAGTGGTTTCAGCTTCCTCTCGGTCGCAGTTGTAGAAAATATAATGATTCTCTCTATCAAGTTCAGCACCAATAAACTATTTAACGATTGATAATTGTGTGTCATCTTTATTATTTTTTTTGTTTTCACCCTTGGTTTCTAGGGAAAAGGGGCCCTAGTAGTCCAGAGTTCGGGGCGAGTTCTGACATCAAGTGGCTTCAGTCCTCTCCCAAATGAATCGTGTGTCATCTTTGTTGAAACCAAGTTAGTGCCTGTTTGGTTAGGCGTTTACAACCCTTGAACGTGCATTTACAACCCCTTCACCGTGATTTTGTGTTTTTCAACATGTTTGGGTCTTTTTCCTAAAATCGATTCAATCTTTCAAAAGCAATTCTAGGAGAAGCTAGGATTTTAAGCTTCTGCGGTGAGTCCCAAATTAATTCTCTGTACTGTTGGTTTGATAGTTAATAAACTCATTTTCTTCCTTTTTTGCCCTCACCCCCATCTATCTCTTTACCCTTGGATCTATCTCATTTTTTCTCTCCAATTTCTTACAAACATCTTTCTGAATCACATGACTTGGATTCACCCCCTTCAACTAATTGAACGGATCTGTTTTGTCATTGTAAGCTTGAGACCATTCTAAGTGATGGATAAATAATATAATGGTAGAAAAATATTGAAATTTTGGGGAAGGAGCAATGGTAGAACTTAGAAGAGTATTATGAGGTGGGGAAAGAGATCAAAATGGGTAGAAAATAGAAACTATTGAAGACAATGAAGAAATTGGATAGAGAGACACGTGAAATTGAAGGTTCTAGAGATTTTAATCTTATTGGAATTTTTTGTTTACAAAAATAAAAATCTCATTGGATTTTTTGATTAATGGGTTGGGCTTAAGTTTTTTTTTTCATTGATATTATTTTCTCATTGTTTTTTACTATTGACTATTAGTAAAATTTATTAATTTGTTTTGACAGAAATTTATTAATTTGTTGTAAATATAATTAAAACCCATTTTGGTAATTAGACACCTAAAAACAATTTTGATTTAAAATATCCAAACAATATAATTTGATAAGAATCAATTTTACGTAAATATATCCAAACATAAATCAATTCTATTAAACTCACTTTTATCAAAATCAATTCTGTCAAACTCAATTCTACCAAAATCAATTATAGTCGCCGCCAAACAAAACACACACTTAGTATAAGGATAACAACACTAATAGAAAATTATGAAAGTCAAAGTAAGAAATTAAACAAAGGTTATGTATAACAATGAATGATTGAGCATAGTACATAAGAATGTGATACATTTATGGCGTGAATCATTGGTAACATGATTACCCATGACTAGGGGTTAGTACATGTTTGTGTGATCCGTTTTTTTTAATAATGTTAAGTTGTATAAAAGATTATATTCTGTATTTAACATATATATCTCCTTTTTTATAAATAATTGTTTTTTAAAAACAAAAAAATTAAGTCGCATAAAGATGTTGAGCCTAATGTGAAAATTATGTAAGTGAAAAATTGATGAACAAAATTTATAATAGGGATGGTCGGGTGACCATTTACATCTCATAAAAGTAATGCATTTAACACTATTTTTTTTCAAGTTTTTTTTTTTTTTGAGCTAATTTTTTTCAAGTAATTTAGCTAGACTTACGCAATTTAAATTTAAAGAAGTGGAAAATCGGGTGATTGAACTCAAGCTATCGTGTGATTAATCGATCTTATTTTTTCACTCATATATTTATTTCTCTACAGTACCCATCTGTCCGCATTTTATATTGTGCCAACACATATAAATTGTAAACCATGGCTTAGTGTCAAAAATATTGTAAACCATGGTTTATGTGTAAATTTGATTTATTTAAATTTTTTGATTATACCCCACCTCATTCTTCAAAAATTATTAAGCTATTAAACAACATACAGTATAATAAAACCAAAATATAGAGGACATGAATTAACATTTCTTTTTTTACTAAAAATAACAATATTCATTTATTTCAATAATTGATAGACTACATTAGATGCAAATACAAATTTAACATCACTAAAAACAATAAGGATAAATTTACGAACAAACTTACAACATCCAAGTTAATAGCATATATTGGAAAAATGCTTATAAATAATATGATATGATAAAATTAAAGTCACTAGAATGTTTATGTTTCCGGATTTACAACGTTGATGTCTAAATCATTGATGAAATCTGCAATTGATTGAAGTTAATCTTTCAATATGGACTAAACGAACACCGCAACAAGACAGAAAATCAAACAACGCCCCACCAAGACGACAAACAACACCACAACGCCGCAGTCGACGACGAAATCACAAATACAAAAGAAAGCAACTAAAAGACTCAATATATGTGAAAATCACTCATCTTAATCTTAATCTATACTAATATATAAAGAGAATACCATTTTGGTGTAGACTTTTTTATTGTCACTTTTACCCTTGATTTTATTCAAATATTTATATTTGTTAAAAAATAACTTCCACACAAAAGTTTATTTTCAATTTTCTTTTCTTTCTTAATAATTAAGCACAACTAAAAAAAATGTTTAGTAGTTTAAGAGTTATTTAGTATAGTTATATTGTTTTATAAGGATCAAATTAGAGAGATCGATAGTTTGAGAAACAAATTGAAAATGATAGTGTGCATGGATATGTACATTTTTATAGTCACTTTAAAAAAGAACAGTGCACGATATTGTAGAGTTTTATCAAGTGAGTATTTGTTGCTTGATGAAATTTCTCAAATTGCAGTGGAAAATAGTAATTGTAATTTCAATGAACTATTTTAATTTAACAATGACACGAGAGTAATGATGAGTCTTCATAAATTATTGTGGAGTAAATTATTGTGCTATTAAAAATTTTGGTCCTCACTTTTTCACTGTGATCTAATTCGTTATTTTTCAAAAATCAATTATTTATAAAAAATGAAAATTTGAGAATAATCTTTTATATAAATTAGCAAAATAAAAGTGGATCACACAAACGAACAAAATACTTGAGTACAATATTTGTGCAAGAAAGTTTTTTCAAAGTAATATATATGTTTTTGGTTGTAGAATACTTGAGTACAATATTTTCTTATTTATGTTTATTTGTCAATATTTCTGACATGTTTTCGTCACTAAAGGAATTTCTATATTGAGTAAAATGTGTGACTATGTTTTGAATGGCATATATAAGTATTTAAAGGAATTTTTATATTGAGTAAAATGTGTGACTATGTTTTGAATGACATATATAAGTATTAAAAGCTCTTTTTGGTACTGTCAAAAAAATAATTTGTTCTTTGATTTTATTTTTATTAGCAAACTTATATTAATCATGTTGCTATCATTTATCTGCTATCTAAGGTGTTACTGAACATATGCACGTAAATTACAATTTTTATTTTGATGAAAACTAAAAATACACAACTTAATTCAAATAAAAATCCAATTTACAAAATAATCATTGTTTACAATTTACATACGTGAGCAGAATAGAACACACAAATCACACTAACGGACACAAAATGATAATAAAACAAAAAAAGCGGACTCATCGGGACGCTAGAATAAATAAAAGAACTAATAAAAAAAGTATAAAATTTACGCATGAATTGACATAAAATATGTTTCATAATATTTTTGAAGAAATATGTTTCATAATATATATATTATTTTTTTTTGAAGGAGTTTCATAATATATTTTTAAAATTTATTAAAAATGGTAGTGATCCACCTTTTGACCATTTTTAAAATATCCATATTAGACACATTTTTAATATATAATTTTTTTTAAATATTAATTTTTTAATATTCGATTTATAACTATAGCGGCCTACTATAATTTTTTAGGCTAACTCCGCTCCAAGCAACGACACTTATCATCAACGCACTTCCTAATTAAAGGTTTATGACATGCCATGTTTTCACAATCTTCGTGCCGTTCACAAAGCCATGGTTTATCTACAATTCAAATATATATTGTGTAAAGATGATGTAAAGGAAAATTTGAAAACAATGTAAAGAAATGACTTACTTCTGCCACTGACGTTATTGGTTACAACAAGAAATATAGAAATAAGGATTATCAAAGTATAAAGAAATTTAGTCATATTTTTTCTTCTTTGCATGAATAAAATGAAAATTGTTTGATCATTTTATAAGCAAAAACTCTATATAGGTTGTTAACTATAGGTAAACCGTAACTTTTGTTAAATGCCTCTTAAGATATATCAAAATATCATGTTTATTTGAAAAGCTCATTGATTCGAACAAGTAAACCTTAGTCAAGATCTCGGGTAAAAGTGATGTTTTCTTTAAAGAAAAATTCACATAAAAATCTTGGTGATGATCATTGGTGACTATTTCTTCTATTATATTTTTAATAATTTCTATATTAGCCTTTCACGATAGGCAAGAAAAAAAATTCTCAAACGGTTAATAGTGATGTTGAGAATCATATGGATCAATATCATATTCATAAGTAAGTTAGAGAACATATGAATATTCATAAGATAAAAGTTCATAAAAAATCATATTGATTGTAACGCCCCAACTAAAAATATCTAGAATATTTAGTCGGAACATTAAAAACTGGAATCTGAGTACATTAATTACAAGGAATATAACTGAATAATGCATTATCATTAAGATAATAATGTTTATTCGATACAAACAGCGGAAAGAATAGACAACAGAATAACAAGCTAATTTAAAACAAGGAAGAAGAATAAATCTTCTGAGCTGACAATCCAAGCTCGGCTCCAATCGTCAGATCCATCCTGGTCCTACCTATATCAAAAAGGGAGTGGGGTGAGACAGTCACTTCGTCTCAGTGAGTTCTACTACCCTCCTAGGCTATAAAGCCGGGGCTCCTAATCAGTCCATAATAATAGCTAACATTATAATATCATGAACATAATTGATTAAAGTGTAACACACAAAATATCTTATTGATTTTATTCCGCTAAGACACTTCGAGGTGAGCATGTCTCGAAGGTCCGCCATATCCGCTGACCGATTCGACCACGGCATTAAGCTCACAATCATTTTCCTAATGGGTTGTTCCATTGGAGGCCCATAAGCAGCATACTAAACCGCACATGATTGACTGATTCTAAATTGATTAACATACTACCATAATTTCCCAAAACCCGGGGAACATACAAACTTAATTTCTAATTTATCCCTAATTTCATAATTGTGCCTGACTTTCCGTACCATATTAAATACATTATACATCTGCAATATATTTTCCTCAGATAATGATATAAAACGAGTGAACAACCATTTTTAAAATAGGAAAAGTGAGGCAACTCTGGGTTAGCTCGCTACGGCGAGTCAACAAGCTCGCCATGGCGAACTTACAGGTACTGGCCTAAACAACTCGCTAGGCGAGCTAGAGCTCGCCATGGCGAAGTTCTTCAGCCCAGAACCTTGAGCTCGCCATGAGTGCTCGCTAACAGCTCGCTATGGCGAGTTAAGTCAGAAAGACCCCTGTTTTACGAATTTTCAATATTTTCAAAGTTTCACCTACAACCAAACGCTGAGGAAGTGCAGATACATAATATAAGTAATATATAACAGAATAGAAGAGAATTTGGGAGTTAATTCTCCTCACACAATTAAATCCTAATTTTCCTAAGTTAACATGCAATATTGAATTTCAGGAAATTCTAGCTACACTATCCTAAGAACCCACCTGATAAAAGAAGCTTTATCCTTGCTCCTTGGGCTCTACACAGCTACGCCTCCTCAGCTATACTCACGAATTCCCCTTTTTGGACAGAATTTGAAGATTTGAAGGAGAATGAACTTTCTAATTTGCTTGGTTTCAAAGTTTCGCATTGCAGCACCAATAGTTCAGTGTAACCAACATGCAAAACAACCAGACTGTGATTAGGAGGAGTAAGCACAAATTTGGAATTTAAGAGAAAGAACCAAGACTCATACTCACCTATTCTTGATTCTAATGGTTGGAATGGAAGACAACTCTGAGATATACTAGTGGCACGAATTCTGCTTGACCAAGAGCGAAAGGTACGATTGCAGCTCACCAATACAGAGAAAATGAGCTGAGAAGCACTCCCTGGCTCCCTGTCTCACTCGCCATGGCGAGTTGCACAGCTTGCCATGGCGAGTTGCACAGACTCAGCAACACTAATCACGCCTTTTTGCTGCATTTTTCTGAGGTGTAGCCTACCCACTGCATCCAAAGCATTCCCAGAGTTGTAGAACTCGTATTTATGGAGGATAACAACACATGCAGTAAGGGTTTACATGCTTAAGGGTGAGATTGAAAGATTTGAATTGAAAGGGAAAGTTTATGGGTTAGTTGTTGTCTTACTAAATCACAAGGCTTGAGAAATGAAGAGTTGGAAGCTCTAAGGTGATTCTTTGTTTCTGGAGTTTTTGCATGCAGGAACTTATCATGGGTTAGGTTTTGTGGTAGTGTAAGGGAAGGGAGATCAACCATGGATTTATTGTGGAAAAAGGAAGCTTGAAACTTGTAGTTATTGTTGTTGTTTTCACGAGGAAGAAGGGAAAGAAGAGAGAGCTTGAGAGCTCTCAGTTGCTGAAGAAAATTAATGTTTTTCTTGCATGCAATGTGAGAGGAGTGGGTTTATATGTGAGAGAGAGTTGTGTTGAGTGGAGCAATGAGTCAGTAGGCCTTGCATGCTTCATGAGTGAGGTGTAGGCTTGACAAGCAATTGGATAGTGAGTCATAGAGGTGACTCATTTGGGTAGGAGTTTGAGTGATTTAATGAATCACATTGGAGGGAAAAATTAAATTCTTAAATCAATTAATCACAAGGTATAATTAAGGTATTTATTGTGTAGTTTAGATTTAAATTGGAATTACTATCACATACACATAATACTCTTAAATTCCTTGGATAAATTAATTATTTGCCTTGGATTTATACTAGAATAATTAGACAAGGCTCTAATTAAAATTGATTAGAAATTTTAGAGTCGGGATGTTACATTGATTGATAAAAGAATGAATAAAATATACAGTGAAGTAGTTTATTTATAGGACTATTTAGAGTAACTAACTTTCTAATCTCTTAACTAACTTGGTAATCCATCAACTAACTTTAATTGATTAACTAATTAGGATCTATATTCTTAACAATAGTTGTGATAAATCTTGAAAGAAAAAAAAATTAATTGTAAAAATAATCCATCAAAGAGGTGGCAAACACATCAATTTATTATAAATCAAAATTTTAATAAGATAAATTTATTTTTGCCAAAACCATGGGATAAATTTATATTTCTCAAACATCTCTCAATATGGAAGGATATAGAATTGGTTATGGTGCTCAAAAAAATAAGGTGAAAAAAGTTAAAGTGAACCCCAAAAATATATCAATTTTCTAAACTCGGAATTGTTATTAATGAAAGCTTTTCAAAAATTATAAACCGTGTATGGAAAAAAAATTGTCTTGCTTGAAATATGAATTAGTCTCTATCACTACAAAAAACTCGCCCTTTAGCCACGGTCAAAACCGTAGCTAAAGGTGCCATAAATCGTGGCTAACAAACTTTGCCACGTTAATTTTAAGGGTGGTTATTCGTGGCATTGCTAAATTTAGCCACGGCTAATTTTGGCTTTTCCCACGGCTATACAAAGCATGGTAACATTCTTTAAACCACGGTTACTTAACAATTTGCCACGGTGTAGAGTTTGTAGGAGAATTGAAAAAATTGATTTGGCTACGGTTTTAACTAAATAGTGCATTAGACATAGCCACCGTTATAACCGTGGCTAACATTGTTCTCTTTTTTTTTTTTTAACCTGCTCTTCTTTCATGCTTTCTTTTGGTGTTTCCTTTTTTTTACACTATTCAAACTTAGCAAATACATAAATTCAAACATTATTAACACTGAATTTATCTAGTGTGTTAAGCTAAATTTATCCAAACTTTACTAACAATGTAAAGCTACACAATAAAGGGAAACTTCATATAAAATCTTACAAACATATACTATTAGAAACAACACAGGTTGTACTGACCCTACACTATTATAAACAATGCAAGTAGTACTCAACCTAAATATTCAAAATCTAAGAAACATTCCTAGACATCAATTAAGTGCCATGTTCCAGAAAAGAAAAAAAAAAAACTTCATGCTATTTACATACAATATGATCTACAATATAAAAGAGACATAAGAGAGCAGGGATAGAGACAGGAGGGAGCAGAGCACTGACCATGTGTGTTTTTAGTTTTCTCGTAATACTTGTTGCCAAACGTATCAACACCAACAAGTGTAGCTCCGATATTTGTGGAAACAAAAAAACACACAAATGTCAAGTTATGTGATGTCTTTACATTATAAAACAACTCCACACAAACAATACTAAATTCAAAAAAAACAGATTACATTAATCAAGATAAACACAAATCGGGTACCTCATGTTTGTAATTATATTGATGTTCATCATTCAAATTTCATTCAACACAATCAATAATATCACAAATTTTAGTTACAACAAATAAAATCATGAATAGAGTAATTACCAATAGCTATTTACTAACCTTTATATCAGTGACAACTTGTGAAATTGGCTCTTTTGAATTCAGATACACAAATGAACATATTGTGCCACTAAAAGAAAGAATACCAGAAACATCTCTTTGACTGCATGTTTTATAAGATATTAACAATTAATGTTAGAACAAGAAGATTTAAACTAACTGGAGAAAACCATAAAAACGCAGAGCACTGTAACATAGAAAAAACCAGAAAAATAGATCTTTGACAGCAACAAAAAAACACAGACCAGCACTAAACCCTCAATCTCGGATCACCACTGCATACACATTATTGGTTCCATCATTGGAGGAATTTGATGAAGGAAAGAGGAGTTGTAGGAAACATTTAGATGGACACAACCGACGGAGAAGAAAGCTACAGGCAGAACCTATAACTCGAAGTAGTAGCTTTTTGTCCAATTACCAAGCTTAGTTTAAAGTTGTAGGCTACCTATCATCATCCGAGTGGACCCGTTAGTTTTCTAGGTTAATTTTAAAGCTTATGAATCACTAACATTCATTTAGAAATGAACTGCACTTTTGAAATTAGCCCCCTCTAAAACAAGAACTAGAACTAGCAAATTTAATACTTAAAACAATACCCTTCACAACCAGTTGCTTCCACTATAGCCTCATAACCCAAATCTATCTATTTATAATCTATTAAGTTTGAAGAGGAAACTATAAAGCTGCAAAGTCAATATTTTAAACTATAAAGCAAGTGGAATATTTTTATCATGAAGCAAATTTGTTATGAACAAAACATGTGTTAGGAGTGTCAAAGAAAGGGGAATATTTGTAAACTACCTTTTCTTGCTTGACTCAAAATAATAAGTCAATGCCTAGTGCTGATTTTCTTCTTGCCTACACCTTTCATTCTAGTTGGTTTATCAATAACTGAGAATGCCACTTTCAATTTAACAAACACCGACTAAAAAACTGTTTGATAGCATCCATGTGTGTCTCCACATACTGCTTCCAAAACTTGGCCTAGACACAAATCCAAATACGCATCATCATAAACTAGTCCCATAATAATATAACCTTTCAAAATCATACACATAAGTAGTTCACTATAAAACAAACTCAGCCATTTCTTCTGCACTCACCACGAACACTCGCCATTGTTGGAAACAACCGCAGAAGCAACATGAACAATGAGCAATATGAAAAAGGGTCAGAATTACATAAGTTGGAAACAAATACAAAAGGTGGTTATATTATGACCAGACCAAGTAAGTAGTATGCAATGTGTTGTTGCAGTACATGAATTGGAATGCCATGTACTTATCAACTAAATCTAACTACAACACAAGATAATATCCATGAAATCATCCTTTCTTTCAACCTATTAGCTAGTAAGTGTAAATATGTAAATAACATGACATTTATTAACCATGTGGTCTGCCACTAAGCAATTAAGCCCTTGAAATGGCAGTATGCATTAGAGGAACTAAGTTGTGAGTGAAGCAATTATAAGTGGCAAGAAAAGAGTCATTGCAACCCCTGTATAACTAAAATAGAGGTCATACTCTTGTATCATGTGATCCAAACATGACTTCTAAAACATCAGCTTTTATTGTTTTTACATAGAGAAAAACATAACTTCTAAAACAATAAATATACCTGGAATTAATTTTTAGGCATCCACTGATATGGTTTTGACCGAGGAAAGCCATAAAGAAGCTGAAGACTTTTCCTAAATTCCCCAATGGACATCTAAATATTCCTCTATACACAAGATTCATATGAAAAAAAAGAAAGTTATTCCAAAAAGCAAGCCAGAAAATCTAAAAGGTGAACCATCTTATGAACAGGCTGAATCATAATTATAATTAACTTGTCTTACCACAAAATAAGAATGAAGTAACATTATAAAAGTAATGGCTAGCACTTAATGGATTTGGCAGCAACTTTGCCAAATAGGACTGTCACTAACACTATCAATTAAAACCTTTCACCATCGAGCTTCAAAGGATATGAACCTCAAAAGAAGGCATTCAAAATTGTAATGATTTTCACATAACTGCAAGTTGCTAGATTATTTACATTCAAAATTGATATCAAAAAAATCAATTAATACTACTGCATATTCCAATCAAATTCACATAAACAATTATAAGAAACATGGATAATAGAGTGAAAAATTTCAATCAAATTCCAAAATCATGATTGCATATTCCAAATTTCAAATTCACTACTGCATATTGAAGCCAAAACATGAGGCATGCATACATATTTCAATTTACCTAACATAAGAAGCGAAATTAGATCAAAATAAGGAAAAATTAGAATAAAATTAGGGCACAACGAAATAGTGAAATCAGAAAAGAAATCATACGGTGAAGAGTGAAATCCGAAACAACTCGACTTCGAATAGTGAGCGGCGAATCATAGCGACAGTGGATCTGAAGCTCGACGATGGAACAGAGAGCGGCGATGGCGGATTCACGGTGGCGGCGGTGCCAAAAGCCTTTATGAGAAATTGAGAGAAAAAATTTGGGAAAAACTAAGAGTAAGAAACCGAGGGAGGATGAAACTACAAAGCGCGCGTGTTGTTTCTCAAAAGGGATAGATTAAGAAAATTAAAATTAAAAATAGGATTACATTCGCCACGGTGAAAACCGTGGCAAACATATATACTTTGACACAGTCAATCTGACTGTGGCTAATCATCGTTTTTTTTTAGTGTATGAAGCACACTTGGAGTTCGAATTTCATGAAAAATAAAATTCCAAATATATATTATATACACCTGAGGATTTTGTTGGAAAATTTCCAAAATATACTTGAAAAGATGCATTGGTTGATTTGAAATAATACGTCTCTTGGTTTAGTCTTGCAATCTTTTGAGAACAAAAATGAATCATAGCATTGTTTCATATTAATATTGCATGATATCTTTCAAGGATTGCTTCCCTTTATCAACTGATACGAGTTTCTATATAAATAGAGGTACTCATGTGATAGAAAAACACACAACAAAAATCATGAATTTCATGAGTCAGAATTCTGTCAAAAATATTCCTAAATCATTTCTTCATTTGTTTAGTGCACGAGAGGAATTGAATGAACTTTATTCTGTAAACTATCATTGATCGATATGTTTGATGTGAGTGTGCAAACCACGTCAAGGTTCTCAAAGTATCCTGAAGGGGATTAGCCAGTTGAACCCATTTGCATCCGGTTTACATAAACTGGTGGGGGCGAATCGAACCTAAAGATTAGTGTGGCAACCCCACGCGCTTTGAGTTTTACGTGCATAGTCATTAAACTTTTCAGGTTTTCAAGTGCAGCAGCCTCTTCCCAACAAACAAGATATATAACAATGAAATTTATGTGCAATTATTATTATGTTCTTCTTTATCTTCTTTTGTTCAAGTATTTGCAGCAGACCCCCAACACAAATTTCTCACAATCTTTAGGTTAGATTTATTATTTGTTTGTTATTAATTTATGGCTGCAACTTTGGAAGAGATGTGGAAAACTTCAAAGTTTAACTTCAAGAGATAAGTATCACGACTCTTTCCTATTTTATATGTTTGAATATTGAAATTAGTATTGTCTGAATGAAAATAATATGTTAAGGGTTAATATTTTATGCATACAACATAAACGTGGTCTATTTAATTTAGTGATGAACGCAAATGATTTTAAAAATGGTCTATTTAATTGTATGAAGTCATACTATGATTTTCAACATTGTAGTGGATTGAAAGGTGGATAATAAATTTAGATAATTCTAACTAAATAAGACATATCAATATATTTAATGTTAAATTTTGAAAACATAAGAATGCCAAATATTTTCCTGTTAAAATTCAAGACCATCTAATTCACTTTGGCGTACATGTTCCTATATGCAAGGAATGTATATATGGGTGTATATATGAAGTTTTTCTAAGAGGAAATATATCACTTTTTCGTTCATATGTATATGATTATTATTTGGTTTAATTTGGCTTGGTTTTTCCGTGAAAGATTATCTGCAGATGAGTATTAACCATGAATAGATACTTGTTAAAATGGTGTGTTGTTGGTGAAAATTGCTTTGAGACGTGTCATTTGGTGAAAGAAAATTACATTGGTTTATGAAGGGTTACGACCAAAACTATATTCCATGATCATTTTTGGTATTGGTTTTAACATGTAATGTTGAAGGAGAAATGAACTCACATATATTCCTAATTATCGTGAAAGGTACACAATTAATTTGTCTTGATATTTGGTGATATGCATATTCAAGTATGTAAATTTTGACAAGTATGAATAAGTTTGATTCATGAGACATGATTTTATTCTATCTTATTTTAATATAAAAGTAGTGTATGACTTGTTAAAAATGTAAATGCATATTTTAGTGATATTATTGTTTTGTGCAAGAAGTTATTAAATTTATAATTAATGATCTCATATTATTTGTGCATTATAATATATGAAAGTTATTGTTGATTTCTTGTTTATCGTGATATTAAGTTTGATTTAGTATTAATTTGAAATTATTGTAAGTTGTTAATTGTTCATGGAGGAATTAAGTTATAGGAAATTTAATGATTTTGAATCATTGTTTGTTTTCTAACATTATGATTATTTGAATTTATCATAGAACATATTTATACATGAAACTAATTGCTTTTGAAATTTAGAATTTGTGATACATGTATTAGTTATATGAAAACTAATATGAAAATGTTTCTTATGATTAAAGTGATATAAATTCTAAAGTATTATTTTAAGTTCATGTGGTGTATATGGCTTACATGTGTGATTCTTATGAAATAAAAATTGGTTATGACAAATCTTTATGATCATGTTTGTTGGTGCTATATATATTTAATGTATTGAATGTCCGAGATTTTAGATACATTCAAATGGATGTAAAACTTCATAATGAAATGATTATTAAATATGCAATAGCAATGGAAGAATGACATAAAATTTGTGCATATGATGACACAATGATAATGCAATGACAAAAGTGTCATGGTTTTGTGATAGTTGTTAAAGCTATCAAGAATATGCATAAAGAATATTCAAAGTTTCTAAGAAATATAGCTATGTGGTTGATTGAATATTCAAAGAAATAAAGTTGAAAAATCTTGCAAGTCTTTGACGAAAGGATTGACAAGGATATGATGGTTTTCAGATATGTTGGTTAAGTCATTGAAGACATCATTAGGGATGTGGTACAAGCCCAGATATAATTGATCACCAATGGTGGAAACTCAACTCACACTTGAGTAGCATCAAGTCTTGAGTTCAATAGTGAAAGTACACTAATAAATTGATTGAAGTATTTGACAATAATAAATAACATCTCAAGGGGTAAAAGTACTGGAATGCATACTTATGAGGCATTTCCGATATAGTCTACCTATGTGAGAATGAAGTTTGGCCACTTCACGGAGTTCAAGGGCTTGACTCTTAAATTCTCATGAAAAGGATACGAGACACAAGGCCTTAACAAATGTGTCATACTTATAATTCGATCAATGGTACCTAGATTTCATGTGTAAGTTTTGCACACTTATTCTAATGAATAGTTGGTTCAAAGCTTGTCTACCAATGTCTATTCGGGATAAGTGAAACCCATTTCTTACTAAGTAATGGTTCAAATCGTGAGATACCATTATCTGAAACCATGAGATTTCCGGAATAATGGATTTAGATATATTTTGAAAATGGTGGGGGATTGTTGGAAAATTTCCAAAATATACTTGAAAAGATGCAATGGTTGATTTGAAATAATACGTCTCTTGGTTTAGTCTTGCAATCTTTTGATAACAAGAATGAATCATAGCATTGTTTCATATTAATATTGCATGATATCTTTAAAGGATTGTTTCCCTTAATCAACTGATACGAGTTTCTATATAAATAGAGGTACTCATGTGACTGAAAAACACACAACAAAACTCATGAATTTCATGAGTCAGAATTCTGTCAAAAATATTTCTAAATCATTAAATTGAAGGAACTTTATTCTGTAAACTATCATTGATCGATATGCTTGATGTGAGTGTGCAAAGCACATCAAGGTTCTCAAAGTATCCTGAAGGGAATTCGCCAGTTGAACCCATTTGCATCCGGTTTACATAAACTGGTGGGGGCGAATCGAACCTAAAGGTTAGTGTGGCAACCCCACGCGCTTTGAGTTTTACGTGCATAGTCATTAAACTTTTCAGATTTTCAAGTGCAGCAGCCTCTTCCCAACAAACAATATATATAACAATGAAATGTATGTGCAATTATTATTATGTTCTTCTTTATCTTCTTTTGTTCAAGTATTTGCAGCAGACCCCAACACAAATTTCTCACGGATTTTAATGTTAAAATACTCCCAAAAATAACTTGTACAAAGTTGGTTTCGGTCTAAATAATGAGAGAGATTCATTTGGAACCTGATATTAACTGAAGCTCAATTTTATTAGTTGGTTTGCTAGAAAAAAAAATCATAAAAGATGGGGAAATAGAAAGAAGAATTAGGTTATGTTTGACAAAAACACCGGATGATTGATAAACTAGCATATAGCTTATATATGATAGTTTATGGCTTATGGCTGATGATTGATACCTTATAACTAATAAGCTAATTGAAGTGTTTGGTAAAATTAGCGGTTTAACCAATTTTTATTTAAATATAAAATAACATAGAAGAACATTTTTAATAACTAGCGTTCGCACGAGCGTCAGTCTGTCTATTTTGTTTTGTTATTGTTTCGTGCCCATTACCGTAAATAGTGATTTATTTTAAATTGTGCACCGTGTGTGTGTGTGTGTGTGTGTATATATATATATATATATATATATATATGAGTCAGGATCCGTTAACACCAATTAGTTTAACATCAAATGTTACACCTCTCAATAACGTTTTAACCGATATAAATTTTATAAAATCCACCGTTGGATTGAAAGTTTATATCATCTAGATCATTTGTGTAAACTGTCAGACAAATTCAAAATCATTTTATATGTTATTGAGACGCATAAAGATTAACGATATTTAAAAAAAACGCCCAAACCGTTAATTTTGATGTATCTCAATAACATATCAAATGATTTTAGATTTGTCTGACAATTCACACAAATGATCTATATGATATAAAATTTCAATCCAACGGTGGATTTTATAAAATTTATATCAGTTAAAACGTTATTGAGAGGTGTAACATTTGGTGTCAAACTAATTGGTGTCAAACTAAATTCGTTAAAACGTTATTGAGCGGTGTAACATTACTCAAATGTTACACCGGTGTAATTTGATCCCTCCCCATACACACATATATATATATATATATATATATATATATATATATATATATATAGGTCAGGATCAAATGACACCAAATGTTACACCGCTTAATAACGCTTTAACGAATTCAATTTTTACAAAATCCACCGTTGGATTGAAAGATTATATCATATAGATCATTCATGTTAAATTTTATAAAAATCTAAAAGCATTTGATATGTTATTGAGACTCGTCAAGATTAACGGTTGTCTCAATAACATATTAAACGGTTTTGCATTTTTATAAAATTTAACATGAATGATCTATATGATATAATCTTCCAATCCAACGGTGGATTTTGTAAAAATCGAATTCGTTAAAGCGTTATTGAGCGGTGTAACATTTAGTGTCAAACTAGTTGGTGTCATTTGATCATGACTATAATATATATATATATATATATATATATATATATATATATATATATAAGAATATGTTTGTTAATTAATTGATAACTACTAAATTTATTTATTTTTTACTTATGCTTAATAATTATTAAGAAAGAAAAGAAAAATGAAAACAAACTTTTGTGTGAAAGTTAGTTTTTTTTTTAACATATACTCCCTCCGGTCAGATTTATAGGATAAAAAACTACTTACGCGGTGTTTAAGAAATTTAGTTAAATGTAATTAATTTTATTGATTTAAGATAAAATATGAGTAAATTTACTAGATTAAACTTTTTTTTCATTGGAATTCACATGCACCTTTTGAAAAGTAAGGATATATATATTAGAAAATAACAATATTAAACTAAAAGTAATTAATTTTTGCTTATAATAATAATCAAATTTTCAAGTATTTTTTGCTTATAAATCCTGATCCTGAGGGCCTCCGTGCTTTGTTCTATCATAATTACTGGGAGATGATCATAGGAAAGGATGTTGTCAAGGCAGCCCGGGATGTTCTTGGTGGGGACCCTAGACAATACAACAATACTCTCACAAATTGAAAGCAGTTTGAGAGTGGTAATAAAACTTGTGCTAAAAATTAGTTGAAGACTAAAATAGATAATTTGAGAGTTGATATTAAGAATTGAAATTTCAAAATAAATTGAAATTTATATTGATATTGTGCCACCAGAAAATATTGAAAGCAGTTTTCTTTTTATATTTTAAACATTTTTCTAAATTCACAATAAATTTAAAACTTTAGAAAAATACTTTTCAAACAAATTTTAACTTAAAAATAATTGTAAAATAAAAATTGTCAAACATTAGCATATAATTTTAAAGTTCTTACTTTTAACTTTACTTTAAAAGCATTTCCTCCGTCAAACATTAGCAAATGTCACCTTTTAGATACACTGAATAACTAATGTATCTAGTCTAAAAAGTGGACTAGATACATTAGTTATTCAAGCCCTGTTTGGATTAGTTTATTTTTGAGTTTGTGCAAACAACGTATACAACTTTTATATATTACTAGACTTCGACCAGTGCGTTGCACGAATTTTATTGAAAGATAAATATATGATTTAAATTGCTATAATAACAAAATAAAATGAAACTAAACAATATTAAATATCATTACATATTAACCAATAAAATTACATAAAAATCACATAAAATAATTTAAGCGGATTATGATATTTATACCCGTTTTTAACAACTATATATGATATTTGTCATATTCTTAAAGAATAATATAAATATTTTATTCCCTCTT
Organism: Trifolium fragiferum; assembly: GCA_954870985.1. Lineage (NCBI taxonomy): Eukaryota > Viridiplantae > Streptophyta > Magnoliopsida > Fabales > Fabaceae > Trifolium > Trifolium fragiferum. Next base: position 11,486,284 of record OX940794.1, read on the forward strand.
TTGTACCAAAAAAAATACTTGAAGGGATCTTACACTAATTAATTTCCAAACATTTGTCATGTTCTTAAAGAATAATATAAATATTGTATTCCATTCTAATTCATAAAATATATTCAAATAAGGAAAAACATATCTAATCATATCACCTATTTTAAGCAATCTTTAAGATATGCATAACAGTAAGAAAAAAACTATCTTCAATTCAAGAACCCAATATGAACCTAATGAGACTTTCTAGAAAGAAAAAAAAAGGAAAAACAATGACCAATTAGACCATTTATAAACTTCAAATTTGCAATAAAATAACATAGCAAAGAGAGGAAATTGTATATACAACAACGTAGAAAAAAACTTATAAAATTATCACACTAAAGAGTGACTAAAATATAAATCGTTGTATAATGATATAAAAAAGAGAGATAAAATAATGAGATACAATACAAATATAGCATTAAAGTTTTGTGTGACTCTATACAAAGAAACAAAAAAGAATAATAACATAAAAATTTGTGCATAGTGTTTGTAAATTAGGTGAGAGAAATAAGGAGGTCATAAATAAGTTGTTGGGTGGTCATTAAGAAAGAGATTAGGAGGGAAAAAAGTAGGGTTAAGTAATTGCTTAATTAGGGTTTTAAAATGGGCTAAACCTTACTTTTATTATAACTAGACTTTGACTCGTACGTTGCACGAATTTAGTTGAATGATAGATATACGATTTAAATTTCTATAATAAAAATTTCAAATAAAAAAACAAAATGAAATCTAAACATAAATATATTGAAATTTAAAACAGAGGGTATCAATGAAATTAAACAATATTAATCAATTAATAAAAATAGAGGATACCATAAAATTGAAATCATATAGAATCAAAATAATTTGATTCAGAAATGGTGGTACAAAATTAATTGCAAAATTGGCTAAAATCTAAACAACCGAAGCAAATGTTTTAGGTTTTAAAATTTTGGGTCAAAAATATACCTAAAAAAAATCCAATATAATTTAATAAATTTATTATGAATGTTTGGTTAGTTTAGGTGGTTAGGAAGGAGGTTTCGCATCTCTTTGACCAAGTTCAATTTATACATTCAACAGTGATGATAAAAAAAAATCATACATTCAATAAAATAAATATATTTAATTTATTCTTATCAATTTTGTACTCACTAAAAAATTCATTTTAGATTTCTACATCAGTTAGACCAATCTTGAATAATTGAGTCAAATGATAGTGATTTTTAGGCATTATATTCTATTGTGTTATTTTTAGGTGAGCATTTAGTGATGTGTTATTTTCAATACATAGCAAATGGCTAATTCAAAATTCAAATTTAGGTGAGATAAATGTGTTATTATCAATACATAGCAAATGACTAATTCAAAATTCAAATTTATGTGAGAGAAATTAGATGAGAATATTAATTAATAGTGGTTTGGGAGGGAAAAATTAGGGTTAAGTTAAGAGCTTAATTAGGGTTTTAATAGGTGATAAACATAACTTTTAAGATAATTTGATTCAGAAATGGTGGTACAAAATTAATTGCAAAATTGGCTAAAAGCTAAACAACCGAAGCAAATGTTTTAGGTTTTAAAATTTTGGGTCAAAAATATACCTATAAAAAATCCAATATAATTTAATAAATTTATTATGAATGTTTGGTTAGTTTAGGTGGTTAGGAAGGAGTCTTCGCATCTCTTTGACCAAGTTCAATTTATACATTCAACAGTGATGATAAAAAAAATCATACATTCAATAAAATAAATATATTTAATTTATTCTTATCAATTTTGTACTCACTAAAAAATTCATTTTAGATTTCTACATCAGTTAGACCAATCTTGAATAATTGAGTCAAATGATAGTGATTTTTAGGCATTATATTCTATTGTGTTATTTTTAGGTGAGCATTTAGTGATGTGTTATTTTCAATACATAGCAAAAGGCTAATTCAAAATTCAAATTTAGGTGAGATAAATGTGTTATTATCAATACATAGCAAATGACTAATTCAAAATTCAAATTTATGTGAGAGAAATTAGATGAGAATATTAATTAAGAGTGGTTTGGGAGGGAAAAATTAGGGTTAAGTTAAGAGCTTAATTAGGGTTTTAATAGGTGATAAACATAACTTTTAAGATAATTTGATTCAGAAATGGTGGTACAAAATTAATTGCAAAATTGGCTAAAAGCTAAACAACCGAAGCAAATGTTTTAGGTTTTAAAATTTTGGGTCAAAAATATACCTAAAAAAAATCCAATATAATTTAATAAATTTATTATGAATGTTTGGTTAGTTTAGGTGGTTAGGAAGGAGGCTTCGCATCTCTTTGACCAAGTTCAATTTATACATTCAACAGTGATGATTAAAAAAAATCATACATTCAATAAAATAAATATATTTAATTTATTCTTATCAATTTTGTACTCACTAAAAAATTCATTTTAGATTTCCACATCAGTTAGACCAATCTTGAATAATTGAGTCAAATGATAGTGATTTTTAGGCATTATATTCTATTGTGTTATTTTTAGGTGAGCATTTAGTGATGTGTTATTTTCAATACATAGCAAATGGCTAATTCAAAATTCAAATTTAGGTGAGATAAATGTGTTATTATCAATACATAGCAAATGACTAATTCAAAATTCAAATTTATATGAGAGAAATTAGATGAGAATATTAATTAATAGTGGTTTGGGAGGGAAAAATTAGGGTTAAGTTAAGAGCTTAATTAGGGTTTTAATAGGTGATAAATATAACTTTTAAGATAATTAAGATTAAGATAAGATTAAGATAAGGTAAGATTAAGATTTTGGCACAGGTAGAGCTGTAAAAATGGATCGGGCTATCGGGCCGGCCCATTAGCCCTATAGTTTTACACGGGCCGGACTTTTAAAAAAAGTTGATTGAGCCTTATCGGGCCGGGCCTATATTTTTAATGGGCCGGCTCCACGGGCTTTTGGGCCGGTCCTTTAAAGAGTTAAAAAAAAAAAAAAAATTCTAAAAATAATTTTAACTAAAAATAAGGAGGTTTAGTTACCATTAAATCTTTAGATGATTAAGTAACAAAAGATGAGATTTGTTAGTTAGAAGATAATTCGTTTAATTGATTTTTACAAATTTACTAAATATTAATATATTATTTACATATTTTATTTAGAAATTACATACACATATAGAAAATAATGAATAAACTACATACACATATAGGGAAAAATGAATAAATAAATAAAGATAAGAAAGAAAAATGAGGTTGAAAAAGAAAAAAATGGAGAGAAGAATAAAAAAAATACCACAGAGAAAGAGATGAAAAGAAATATCAAAATGGAGATAAAGAGAAAAAGATAGTGAAAGATAAAAAAAAGCTAAATTTTAGGTAAATAAAAATTATATATGCTATTAATTAGAAAGTGAAGTGTTAAGTCTATATTTTACTTCCAATGCAATCATAATCCCAATGCATTTTCTTTCTCATTTTTTCAATGTTGTATTTGAAATTCAAATTTGGATACACAATAAATGAGATGGTAGTTGGAGTGGTAATTAAGAGAGGAATTGAGAGGGAAAAAGTTAGGGTTAAGTGATTACTAATTAGGATTTTAAGAGGGAACAAACCTTAATTTTATTATAATTAAGATTAAGATTAAGATAAGATTAAGATTAAGATTATAAGTTTGTCAAGATAGTTTATGATAAAATAACTTATAAAATACAATTTTCACTAGAGTGAACTTATAAAATAGCATAAAATCTAATTTATATTGCATAAGCTTAAAAATAAGTTAATTCAAAACATGAATTCAATGTATTTAAAAAGTAATATTTACTTATGGAAAATGCTAAACAGTGCACCCGGTGCATTAGTTAAGCAAGTTTTTATGGAAAAAAATTCTTGGAAATTGTGCATTCAATGCTTTGAAAGTATAAAAAGTACACCAGGTGCATTGTTTAGCATGACCATTTACTTATAATTAAGGTAGGAGGGAATACTAAATAAACAAGTATTTTTCCGGTCCAGTCTGGTCTGCGTGCAGCCTACGCGTGCACTTCTTCTAATCCATCAATAATCCATGATTAACCATAATAATCAGAATAGAATAAGATGCTTTTTATCTTTCCACCCAAACACGTCTTTCACACCTTCCTTAATCACCTCCCACGTGTACTCATAACCTAATCTCATCCGTTCAGAAAACTAGTGGCCCATACACTTGCCACCGCCTCAACCTCAACCACTATATAAACCCCCTAACCCCTCCCTTTCTCATTCATAATTTCATATTCAGATTTTCGAACTCTCTCGAATCCCTTTTTTCTCGCAGGTTCGCCTTCTTTTCCTTCTCTCTTTTTTCTTTTCTTCCTTCTATTATTATTTTTGCGATTTTTTTATTATATCTTCAGAATTAGGGTTTGTTGTAATGGCTTCGAATTTTTATTCATCGATCATGTGTTACTCTGTTTATGTTGAAGTCGTGATGAAATTTTACGTTTTTGTTTTAATTATAGATATGAACTTTTTATTGTTTGATTTGGATTGTTAGAATTTTATCGATTTGTTGAAATTGGTCAAATTATTTCCAATTTTTATTCCGTGTTACTCTTTTCATGTTGAAATTATGATGAAATTTTTGTCCTTGGTTTAATTATGATAGGAACTTTTCAATAATTTGATTGTAATTTAAATTTTTAGGGTTTTATAGTGATTTTGTGTTCAAGCTTTGATGCATGATTCAATACACCAGCCTTCATCATATGAAGAATTGATTTAATTATGATAGGAACTTTTCAATAATTTGATTGTAGATTTAAATTTGTAGTGTTTTATTGTGATTTTGTGTTCAAGCTTTGATGCATGCATGGTTCGATACATGAACCTTGTTATATGAAGAAATATCTTTTGCTGGATTGTTTTTTTGATCTAAATATGGTGATTGTTTTCTTTGCAGTTAACTTTCTTTGTTGGGTGTTCTAAAGTTTACAAAAAGCAAAGTACATGGTTGAGTTGGAAATTCAGATCCCATCAACATTTGATCCATTCGCTGAAGCCAAAGAATCGGATGCAACTGGAGCGAAAGATTACGTTCATATACGCATTCAACAAAGGAATGGAAAAAAGAGTTTAACAACTGTTCAAGGGCTGAAGAAAGAGTTCAGCTACGAGAAAGTTCTGAAAGATCTTAAGAAGGAGTTTTGTTGCAACGGTAATGTTGTGCAGGATAAAGTGCTTGGCAAAATTATCCAACTTCAAGGTGATCAACGCAAGAACGTTTCGCAGTTTTTGGTTAAGGCTGGTCTTGTGACGAAAGATCATATTAAGATTCATGGTTTCTGAAGGGTTTGGTTTCTTATAGCTTATGGTGTTTGAAGCTGTTGTTGGGTTTATCTACTGAAATTGGAGTGTCTTTTGTTTTGTTTTTAGTTTTTGATTTGTGTTATTGAAATAAGTTTGTTTGATTTTTATGTTTTATGTTTTTATGATTTGAGTCAATGGATGTTGTGATTGAACTCGAATGTATGCAAGGCACTTCAAATATAATAATACTTAATGATTTGGTTTTAAGAGTTTATGCTTTTGTTGTTTTCATCTTTTATTTTGAGCTTATTACTTGATCTAGTATTTTACTGAAAGTTTAGTGGTTGTGTGTTAAATAACACCCGAAAATTTAGACGTAACCACTAATATATATATTTTTTTTTTTTGTGGTGTTACAAAGTAACAAAGGAAAAGAGAAAAAACAAAATAAAAATTAAATTTCAAGTTTATCCCTCATAATGCGAGATTCTAAGCTGGGTGGTGGACAACTCCAGTGTGTCGAGCACCTCGAATGTGATCCCTAAGAACATGCACAAGCGTAGTGCTATCAATCTCATGCAGGAGATCAATAATATGAAAGATTTCTGTGGCATAAATGTGCAAGATATTGTTTCGTCCAGCATTAACCAATTCAACAGCTTCCAAGCAATCACTTTCACAAACAATGTTATTATAACCTTTGTTTCGGCAAAATTTCAGCCCCAACTGAATAGCACGCAGCTCGGCTAGTAGTGCATCACCTCCGACTTCATAGTGGGTAAACCCAGCCACCTAATCACCTTCATGGTTGCGAACAACTCCACCGGCTCCCAAGCGCAAAGAGTCTTCTAGGAAACTACCATCAACATTTAGTTTGAGAGTACCTTCTCGAGGGGGCTCTAATGAAACAAGAGATGTGATGATTGTGAATCTATCTCAAGCATTGGATAGTAAGTCACGCATTCATCATATAAGGCAAATGTCTAAGGCAAATGTCTTCCGCACCACCTTATGGATACGCCAATGTTGGTCCTCAAAAATATTATTATTCCTTCAACATCAAGCATACCATAGACCTGTAACAAACAAAGTTGAGGAGGCACCACGTGTCATGTCATAAAGCCACAGTTTAACATCAGTTTGTGAGAAAAAATTATGATAGCGCCCCATATCCAAATGAAGCCAAAGCTCTCTGGAATGTGGACACTCACGTAAACAGTGAAGAATATCCTCCATGGATGAAGAGCAACGGGTGCAGCTTGGAGAAGCTACCATGTTGCATTGATGCCAACGGGTATTAATAGGAAGAGCATTGTGAAACAAAGGCAAAGAAAATGCCGAAGATTTGTTGATACACTGAGACGCCAGAGCCAATTCATGTTACAGTTAACCACTAATATGCAACAACTAATTCACTACTCTGTCAAATATGGTGGTGACATATCTTAGTCACATCATTTTACAAAATTCCCCTCTGAATTCATCTTAATCACATCCTTAAGAACAAATTTCCCCAGTTTCTAAGTTAACTTCTTACAATGACCATCAGTCAAACTCTAGATCAATTTTGATATTTTTGTGAATCAGCATGAATTAGATAGCTAGTGAATTTATCCTTCAAACAAACTATAAGAGGACCTATTGCAAACACAAATCTCACTTTCATTATTCCTTTAATGGCATTGTCATTTTCAGAATCTCAACCATTTACTCCTAGCATTCTTGGTGTGGCATAATGTGATTGTCATCAAATAATGAACCAAGGTTATACTATTTTCCAATGGGTCTAAAGAGTGCATCCGGTGCATTTGTTAAGCATGCTAAAAATAAAAATAAAAGACAAAAGTAATAGAGATAAGAGAACTTTTTATACCTTCAAAACATTGAATGCACAATTTCTAAGAAAAAATTTCCATAAAAATTTGCTTAACTAGTGCACCGGGTGCACTATTTAACATTTTCCTTTTCCAATTGTATCAATCGATATCAAAATCAATTTACCGTTGAGCATGGCTCACATGTATCAGGAAGAGGCTGGGGGCGGCCCATGAGCTAAGCTAGCGTAGCGAATTATTATTGTTATATATACCGTTTGTAACACTGAAACAGTAATTAATTCATTCATCTAATAGAAATGTGATGTAGCGAATTATACAGTCAGAGATATACCCACCACTTGGAGAACTCTGTTATCAAACTTCTTGTGTGTTCATCATTTTCTTTATTCGTTATTTCTTTTCGTTACTAGTTGTTCGGACATTTACCTAATTAGACAATGAAGGACTATAAATGGCATCCAAAACAAGTTTTGGCTTAACTTTGGTTTCAACCTCAAATCTGCTACACCGTTTTGATGAGATATTGTCTACTTTGAATCTTACGTGAATCCTTACAGTTTTATCCTTAAAATGCACTTAACTTTTAAACTACTCATCGCTTTACATCATACCTTAATAAACAACAAAAGATGATGATCTCAAGTGCAAAAACATGTCTGATTTTATTGAAGTATCAACTTTGCTATGTGACTTTATAATTGATGTCCACGACAAATTTGAAGAGGACTCAAAAATAAAATGTCTATGGAAAAAAAAGAAAAAAAACAGAGAGAGTTTATCACTAACAGTGATGTGGAAACACAATAACTCAAAAATAATTCCAAAATCAAAAACTTTACATGCTGTGAATGATATGATATTTTAGAAGTACTTTTCAGAAGCATTTTAGAATAGCTTAACTTGTGGTTGGTTTCCACTCCTCATCATTGCACAAAATTCTTCATAGTTGATTCTACCATCCTGTAGAAACACACAACTAAGGATTAAACTATGGAACTAGAATAGAAACTTGTAGCAACACAAAAGAAATTAGACTTACATGATCTGTGTCCACTTCTGATATAATTGTATCGACTTCCGATATAATTTCTTTGATTGTGGCATCATCTCCCATACCATATTCTTTCATTGCAGTTTCCAGTTCATCTCTTGTAATAAACCTACAACGGGATCAATTAGGCTCTTTCTCAATACGCAAGTGTATGTTTGGATCAACGATGAATTTGGCAGAATTACTATGTGTTACCGTGAATTTTGTAATGCTTCAACAAAATCAAGGTACCAACATGAACTTTTTCAAATCCATTGTCAATCCAAAAACGTACTTAGTTCACACAAATGACAATGGCAACAAACTTGAAACATAGAACCAAGCAGGGTTGACCCAAGAAAAAGTAAGGCCTAAAGCGAGATTTTATAACGAATGTAGAGAGTTGACTATGGTAAGTAAAGTGATGCGCAACATATTTTCGGGATCTTGACCTTCGGTCGGCACTATAACCAATTAGTCGAAAGATCATATGGATTCTTATCAAGCTCACCAAAAAGTCTAATATTACTAGGGAGTCGAGATTAAAGGTAGTTTATAAACACTCCCTATCTTCAACCCACTGAGGTGCCTTCTAATTACGGACAATACCTCAAAAAAGTGGCACAGCAAGTTGCGGACTTGAGGTCGGAACATTGATAATAATCAAAAGCAAAATGAGGAAAAAATTAGGATGGAGAAGTGTTAGAAGTAATATAAAACCATTGACGTGGCTCTATCCTAACAGCTTAAGCTTTTGGGATAATCGGTTATTTGACAAGAAGAATACAAGATGAAGGACATACCCACTGCTGTCTTTATCGAAATATTGGAAGGCCTTGTAAAGATGGTCATCTCTTTCTAACTTGTGTCTATGCATTGTAGCAGTGATGAATTCGATGCAATCAATTGTGCCATTTCCATCTACATCAGCCTACATTTTATATCAGGGAATTTATCTTAGAAAAAGCTTTAGAGAGAAAAAGAAAACATATAGTGGATGAAACTTAAGAATAGCTTACAGCTTCCATAAGTTGTTTAACTTCAGCTTCTGATAGCTTTGAGCCAAGTCTTTGCAATCCTGCTTTTAGTTCTTCATAAGTGATTGTACCACTGTTGTCTGTGTCCATATTTGTAAACATCACCTTCAAACCTCGGATCTCTTCTTCAGACATATTCTCAGCAATGACCTAAAACAATATTATAAATCCATTCTCAGCTTATGATATTTTATTTATGTCAATGCTGTAAGCTGTAACCATTCATTAACATTTAACAGAATCATTAAGTTATGATTTGAAATTAGCCTTTCTTAATGGTTTGCAATGGATCCATAGCTTGTTTGTATTGACTTATTTGACATAAGTTGTTTATAGCTTATTTCCAATTTCCATAAGCTCTCCAGGATAGCTTATGAAAACAGCTTAATGTTTATATGTACATCAATTTGACTTGATTTTATATGATAAACGTGTATGCTATAAGTGCTTAATTAAGTTGTTTATCCAAACAAGAAGCCTGCTTGGATTGGCTTATTTGACATAAGTTGTTCACAACTATAATGTGATTAAAATTGCATAAATTTTCCATGATTTTGTTCATAAGTTTTCCATGATTTCTTATGAAAACAGCTTATTGTAAAACAATTTAACATGACTTTATCTTTTAGTTTAGAAATAGCTTATACATTAGCATTTATATGATAAGTTCTTAATTATATTGTTTATCCAAACAAAGCCTAAGGTGTACCTAGCATACTATCTAAAGCAAACACACATCAAAGATCACTTTGGTCTCTCTTAATGAAGATTGTGGATAGACATACCTTCAATGCAAGTTTCTTTAGCTTATTCATAGCTCTGAATTGCTTCATTCTAGAAAGAACTGCGCTGTCTATTGGCTTATCAGAAGCATTTCCACCTTTAATCCATGGATGCTCTAAACATACATGCAACATATGAATCAGTCAGTGAAGAAAATAAAATCTACTAACCAAAACAATTCATATAAGAATGCTAAACCAATGTTCTATAAATTACATTACATAGAAGAAGAGAAAGCATATAATAGGAGTAACACACCTAGAACCTGTGCGGAAGTAATGCGTTTCTTTGGATCCTGTATAAGCATTTTACGAACAAGATCCTTGGCGCTGTCCGATATTTTAGGCCACGGATCACTGTCAAAATCAATATGACCTTCCAATATGGCATCAAATATTCCCTTTTCATTCTCTACAGAACACATGCGATGAAAAAATTAGACAAGCTGGAAAAATATGTTTTACATTTTTAGTATGTAGTTGATAGTTATTCTATCGATCGTATGAAAATCAAAGTCATAGTTTACCAGCCCAAAATGGAGGGACACCACTAAGTAAGATATATAGTATTACTCCTGCACTCCATATATCGATTTCTTTTCCGCATCTGCGACGAAGAACTTCTGGAGCAACATAATAAGCACTTCCAACTATATCGCGATACACCTTTCCTGCAAAGCATTAATTTCAGAAGTTTAGGTACATAATCTTGCTTTTACTCAGATAATCAAAAGATGACTAGTTTCCAAATATGTGTGTGCGCACGCGCCCGCTCGCTTAAAATCATTTCAAAGATAATGATGAACATAAAGTTTCTCGATAAGCAGTAATTTTACTTCCTAAGATTTACAAAACTTCTCAAATGAAGGAATAAACAAAGCTTTCAATTTCAACATTTCCACATTACTGATGAAAATTATGTATGGAAAGCGTAAGAATTTCATGAAACCTAAGAACTCAATGAGTATACTACAATTTAAATGCTAAATGAAAAGAATCTTCCACAATCTGCAAAAACTAAGTCTGATTTTCCCGCATAAATACAATATGGCCCATCACATTATAGGGTGTAAATTTTCACATTCACATTTCCAGCAAAGATGGCATAAAGAAAAGAACAACGATATGAAGCTACTGTTAAATTAACTGGCAGAAGTTAATTCCAACCTAAATCAATCCAAGACAGGTTCTGACAAAACAAAGCTGGCAATAACTAAGTATGGTCCACGAAGCTACTACTAGTACTATTTTTTCTGTTACCATAAACAACAACAACTTAATTAAGTGCTTATAGCATACATGATTATCATAACAAAGTCAAATTGTTTTCATATACTCCAAGCTATAAGCTAGTATTTTCATAAGCTATCCTTGAAAGCTTGTGAAAATAAGCTAAAAACAAATTATCAACATTTCATATGCTATATTTGTATGAACTTTCTCAAACACTCTCTAAAGCGTATATGCTAGTAGAAAAGCAAAGTCAATCCAAACAAACATAACGTTATTAGTTAAACATGAACTCAATAACATTAAAATTTGCTAGCCGAATTAGAACACAAAAAATACTCTTGTTCGATCAAGAGTACCCGAGTTCAAATCCTGGACAAAATACTTTTTTTACCGGACTTTACTTACCTCACAGTCAAACTCAGGATTAACATGGTCATTTTCTCCTCGAAACCAAAGGGTTAAAAGGATTTAAACACAAAAGAACAAATGAATTGACAAGTGAATAGATCAAAAACAAAACTTTACCTTCTTCGATAAAAACAGACAAACCAAAATCAGTTGCTTTAAGAAGTGCATTTTCATCTTTACTAGACAACAAGAAATTCTCTGGCTTGAGATCCCTATGCATAACACCCATAAAATGACAAATATGAACAACATTAACAATCTGTCTACATATAGAAGCAGCAGCTTTTTCACTATAATGTCCTTTAGCAATAATCCTATCAAAAAGTTCACCACCAGCACAAAGTTCCATAACAACATGAACTGAATTTTTATCTTCATAAGCTCCTTTAAATTCAACAATATTTGGTTGACCACTTAAATGTTGCATAATCTGAATCTCTCTTTTTATATCTTCTCTATCAGATTTACTCACAAGTTTCCTCTTTGAAATTGACTTACAAGCATAAAGCAATTTTGTTGAATTCTCAACACATAGATATGTTACTCCAAATTGCCCTCTACCCAATTCTTTACCAAGTGTATAGAATTGTTTCACATCTTCAAAACCTTTTCCTAGGATTGTGTTTGTGTCTTGTTTAATGACAGGTTTTGGACTTGGAGCTGAAATTGATGAAGGTTTCAATGGTATTTGAGGTTGATATGAAGAAGTACTAGGTTGTTGTGTTCTTGTTTGGTTGACTTGTTGTTGTTCATGATTGTTCCTAAGACCATAAGATTCAGCATATCTATAACCATTGTGATGTTCTGGTTCTGAATCTTTGTCTTTACTTAGAAAACAACCCATTTTTTCAGATTCTTAAATTCGAGTGTTGGAACTAAGAAACAACAAAAAAGATGAGATTTTTTTTATTAATGTTTGAGATTGATTTGATCAAAAACATAAGCTTTTCATCATAAATCTACAAACAAATGATGACCCAGATGAGGATTTTGAAGAAATATGTGCAGAGAATGTGAAAACTAAAAAGAGAGAAAGACAAAGTTTGATACTTTGATGAAGAAATGTAAAAGCAAATAATATTATTATATAGATAGAAGCTTGAAAGAAGAGTGTGAAATAGTTTATAATTATGGAAAATAAATTCAAATATTTAAAAGAATGTTGAAGATGGTAGTTTTGTTTCCTTATTTTTTAAGAAACTTTTTAAGTAATATTCCAATATTTCTATAGTATATGTTGAAAATATTAAAAGTTTTTTTGACATAATTTTTTTTCTCATTTTGGATTTTCAAAGTGACTTTAGTGTTTATTTTCCTAATCATGTTTGTAAATTAATATTCTATACATCATTTTTAAGGGATTCTTTTATTTGTAAATTAAAAAATCTCCTGTTTGTAATTAAATGACTTAAGTATTTATCGTTTATGTCACACAAATATTGGTATTTTTAGGGGGCTTTTTGATACAAAATGTTAAAAGGATTATGTTTAATGTTTTAGCTATTAATTTTAAATATTTTTAAAATATATATAAGCTACATTTGTTTGTTTATCATAATATATTTTCAATAAAATATAGAATTAATTACAGTTATTGTCATATTTTAACTCAGTTGCAAAATTTGTCACTTAAGTTTTAAAAAATGATGCATTGGTGTTTTTAAATGGCGAGTCAAAAATATACAGTATTTACAGACATAAGTATTTGGTTATTGGTAAAAAATCAATATACTTTTAATATCGAATCAAGATCAACTAGGACAGAAATAAAATATTGAGTCGAACTTTTCTTTAATTTCAAAGTAATAGCTATGAATAGTCATCGACTCCCAATAAAAAATAACCAAAAAGATCAACATCCATGGTATTGCAAAAGAATGTTGTATAAACTTTAGTTTCAACTTTAACAAGTACTCATTTTTACAATTTAATAACTAATAAAATTTAGACAACCATGATTCTACATCATGATATCATATACTTCCAAGGGATTTTGAAATCGGAAAACTAATCATGTGAGTGTGTGGGTGGGATGGGTAGCTCAATTGGATAAGCTAGTTGAGTTAAGAGTTAAGGAGTTTGGAGGTCCAGAGTTCAAGTTTTGGCAAGGAGAAAAACTAACATAATGTAAATATACTAATGACTAACAATTTGCCATTAAAAATAGAAAGAATAAAAATTGTACTACTTGATACATTTTTTTTTCATTCGAAGAAGTTTTAGATTTTCCGATTCTTTTTTTGATTTAGAAAATATGTAATAAATAGATGAAATTTTAATAATAACAAAATATTATAGCAACTCTATCAAAAAAAATTATAGCAAACAAATTAATAACAATAATTTTAGAAAATTGAATCCTCTATTATTTATTTATAATTTTTCTTAATCTATAGTATAAAATATACTAGTAATATAGAACGCGCTAATTTAATTATTTTACTTATTTTGAATAAGCACTTAACTTTTGAGTCGGAAAAAACAAGAAAGAAGAAAACAAAAAAGAAATTAATGTGTGGAACAGGTCAACAATAAATCCGTGTATTTAATTTATGAATTGTAAGTTGAACGTCATTATTGGTTTCACAAGAAAAGGAACAAGAGAGACAGTGAAGAGAAGCTTCCTTCAAAAAGGGAAGGACAGCTTTCTCATCTTATATCATAATGGTCTGGTAAGCTAACACAATTTTCCTTCTATTCCAAATACTCCCTCCGTCCCATTTTATTTGAGCCAGTTGACTGCCTCACATTTATCAATGTAAAACTTTAATAATTAATATCTTTAATTGTATAATAATAAAAATAATAAAAGTTTGATATTTTGAAAATATAAATCGAGACGAATCCAACAAGATCTTATATGCTAATATTTATTTTTTATTTATGAATAGAAAAATAGAGTTAAAACGAGATATATAAATATTGTCTACAGTTAAAATGACTCAAATAAAATGGGACGGAGGGAGTATAAGTAAAAATATCGATAAAAATTAATGTATTTGATGTAAAATGTATTTTATATACATTAATTTTTGTTTATATTTTGGAATGGAAGAAGTATTTTATTAAGGGTCCGTTTGAATTACTTATTTTTAAATTTATAAAAATAATTTATGCAATTTTTATATATTATTATAAGTTTATTAAGGTAATTTATGATAAAACAACTTATAAAAATACAATTTTCCCTAGTTTGATATTATAAAATAGCATAAAATCTAATTTATATTGCATAAGATCAAAAATAAGTTAATCCAAACGGACCATTTTGTTAGATCATTGATTTTGATTTGCAATACTGTTAAAAAAAATTTAAAAGAGTTAAGTCATTAGATTTGGTCTAATGTTGAAGAGTTTAAATAATATACATAAATCTTGGTTTTGATCTTCATTTGCAACATTGTAAATAAAAAAAAAATACAAATAATTTGTTGCTCATTTGACTTCTAAAATGTTCAAAGAATTAATTTCTACGTATAAATGATATTTAGTTTATGAAAAAAAATATGTATGTCATTCTAAAGACATATGTTTAAAAGTTTATTATAGAAAATACAAAGTATTTGTTTTAAAAATTATATATTCAATATTTTAAAAATTAAAATAATATCTGAATGAAAGAGTGTACAGTGTCAAAGACTTTTTTTTCAAAAAAACAAAAAAAGTGAATCAAAGATGTATGCAACACGTCATTCTGCTGTTTGACTCATGGAGTTATATTCATAAAATATATTATAAGATGTTCAGAAATTATTAAAAATAGATTGTCATCTTGTTCCAAAGTTGGATCGATCTTATTCTTAGTTGCCACTTACTCATCAATCTGGAAAAGAGATTGGCATTTTGCTACTTTATTAATGTTCACTTCACATTTGTTTTTTTATGGAAATTTTCTATCGATTTAAATTTGTTAATCTTACAAGGTCAATAATCAAGTTGCCAAATACTTCAATGAAATTGTAAAAATTGTCAAACACTCTTTTAAAATTGTAAAATTTTTAAATATCAAATATCTCTTTAAAATTGAATAGCATATTTCAAATTGTTCTTGTTTACTTAGTTTATAGTGACCGCTTAGGTGACCACCATCAATGTGACTCCATGTCACAAGGGCCATTATAGCATTCACAATGGAACTATTCATTTATTTATAATTTTTTAATAATAATACTTAATAAGCATTTAATCCTTCAAACTCAATCCAGTACTTCTTAAAAAAATTTAAGTGGGTCTCATTAATAACATATTTTATCAATAACACTACATCATTAAAAGTGGGTCTCATAAAAATAATATAGATGTCAATGCTTATTTAAGAAGCAGTACCTATTAAGTACTACTCCCTTCGGACTTTTTTTTAAGCAAAAATACCCTTTTGCACATTTATTAAGGAGTCGACTTTTTATCCTAGTTTTATGTGTAATTTTCAGTACAATTCCTAAAATGCCCTTTTGCCTATTATGAAATCCACTCCTACTTAGATGTAATCATCAGTAGTACTACTCCAACA
This sequence comes from Trifolium fragiferum, assembly GCA_954870985.1. Taxonomy (NCBI): domain Eukaryota; kingdom Viridiplantae; phylum Streptophyta; class Magnoliopsida; order Fabales; family Fabaceae; genus Trifolium; species Trifolium fragiferum. Next base: position 11,502,417 of record OX940794.1, read on the forward strand.
TAGATTACTTGTAGAAATGAATAAATGCATGTGTAGAGGTATTGTTGAAAAAAAATATTAATTAGATTTAAATTTAATGACTTTTGCTTATATTTAGAGTCAAATTTTTTTGTTGACTTTTGCTTATAAATAAGGTCGGATGGAATATTTTTTGTTTTGCTCCAATAAAAGTACCTATTAAGTACTGGTACTTAAAAAAATAAGTACCACCATTGAAGATTCTCTTAGCGAATAATTGATCATGATACATATTATAAGTTTTAACCCTTTTAAGATTTCAGCCTATACAAAAAAAAACATTAACTCATTATTTGTTGAAGGATAAAGATAGTATTAATTGTCGGTAAATTTAAAATCTCAATTCACATTTAAGTCTTTGTGATTTTTTCAAAAGAATCTGATCACTACAAGAAAAATTATGTCTATGGTCATTTTTTAACCCTCACCGCCGATAAGCACTCTAAATAATAAATATCAACATATGCTTAATCAATATCATATATACAAATAAGAACACAAATAAGATATTTTGTTTTTATGAAACATTAGCTATCACCTATCATTTCCAGCACAACAAATGTGCTTGGCAAATACATTATCTTATAGTTTATTAGATTAACTTATAAACTTTTTTGATGATATGTATTTGGTAAAAAGTTTTTTTCTCGGACATGTAGTTTTGTTCTTATATGTTATTTTAAGTAGCGTTTAAACTTATAGTTTATAGTTTTTTTAATTATTTATTTCAATTTTAACCTTATTATTTTAATTTTATTACTATTTTATTTTTATTTAAAATATGTCTGCCTGAGCGTCACACATCGAGAAAAAAAAAAAGTTGGCTATAAAAAACGATAAGCTTAATTTGTCCTCTCTCTGAACTCAAAACAAACCACTGCCATCCTCATCTTTTCCCCAAATCCAAAAGTTTCAGTGACGATGTAGAACTCCATCTCTGGTGGTGCAAGGTGTGGCCTGGCCCTCTACATCACCGATGTCCGGATATGTAACGTTTGGTTCAGATTTGGTTTTTCCTGTTTCACCAAAAGTCAGCATGATTCTCATTCGGGAGTTTGTTGTTTGTCTTTCTTTTCCTTGGGCAGTGGCGCCGCCACCGCGCTATATCCTTTTATGGGGTATATTATCGTCGACGAGATTTGGACTTCTGTTCTAGTGCTTGGCTTGACAGTTTCAGTTCCTCATACGGCGGTGGCTGGGTTCGAACTAGCTACCGCCGTCGTTTTTCACTCACCCCTTGAGGGTTGTTATTCGGATTTGGGACTGTGGTGCTCGTATATCTATTTCTATTAATTAACAAAGCAAATATCCATGTTGCTGATGTGTTGGATTTTGGGCTGCTCTAGTTGGCCTCAGATTGTTCACGGAGGCTCTTAGGTTGCACTGCTTTGATCTCCGATTCATTTAGATTTGTTGAAATCTGCAATTTTCTGTCGTTGGTGCCGCTTCAATGTCGTCGTCTCTTCATGACCCTGTCTCAACTGTCTTTCGACATATTGTCGTGGTTTGGGTTGTTTGGCTCGAAAGGGCCATTTATGTCTGCTATGTTATGTCATAGGGGGCTGTGGTACGTGAAGCTGTCCGTATTGACAGTCGGTTCATTCGTTGTTTCATACCTTAGCAAGTGCTCACACATCATTTTTTGTTGTTTGGTTTCGCGTTCGTACGCGGGTTTGCTGAATAGTGTCCGGTGAGTTTGTGTTTGCTTTGGTTTTTTCATCGGTTAAAGTTGGCTCCAAAACCACTTGTAGCTGAATTTAATTGTTTTATCTTTGTTTACTACATTTTTGTGTGGTATACTGGTCAGGTTTGATGTCCCCTCAGTTTTCTTTGTAATATGTTTTTTTTTATGTTAATATATTTGGGATATGATAGAGAGTTTCCTCTTCTCTCCTGTTGTTTAAAGAAAATATTTAAAATAAAATAATCACTTACTCACATAAAATAACCATATATTTTTATGTCATTTTATACCGACAATTATTAATTTACCAAATAATTTAATTTCCTCATATGAATAAGTCAATAGTAGTGGTTGTTGGGATTTGGATTTTAATTTTCTTTAAAATACTACTATAAAATGCTCCTACTTATCTAATCTCAATTTAGTACTCCAAATCCCATATGATTATCCTTATCATCCCCACGTCTGAATTGCCATGTTGGTTTAAGGAATAATAATAACACCAAACCGAGTGGTTGCATTTATAGCTACTCTCTTTGTGATAGACAAATAAACAGTAAACAAAGTGTGGTTATTTAGTGCTTTTTCACAACACATTACGCGCTTTTCGTTGGGATTTCAGTTTTTTCCATTTAAAGGACAAACAACGACATAAGATTTTGTTTGGTAAGGTTTCTGTCCCTCAATTACTCCTTTTTATTTATTTATTTATTTATTAATTCTCCATTCTTAATTACAATACTCCCTCCATCTCATTTTATTTGAGCCAGTTGACTGCTTCACGTTTGCCAATGTAAAACTTTAACGATTAATATCTTTAATTGTATAATAGTAAAAATTATAAAAATTTGATATTTTGAAAATATAAATCGAGGCGAATCCAACAAGATCTTATATGCTAATATTTATTTTTATTTATGAATAAAAAAATAGAGTAAAAACGAGATATATGAATAGTATCTACAGTCAAAATGACTCAAATAAAATGGGACGGAGGGAGTATTAACAAAAATCACTTGTTAGATTCATTATATACATACTCCTTTTGATCACTATTATAAATAAAAAATATACTTTTAGATTCATTTTTTTTAAAATCAAAGAAGATGCTAGCAAAGAGCTAACATCCCAAAATATATTAAAAAAGAGAAGTTACAAAGAAGGAGGGAACAAACCAAAACTCCATCAAATAAAAGTAACCCTAAAGTTGGCTAAGCCAATCTTGTTTTTCACAAAGCTATCCTTAGCAAACAAAGGCAAATTTTGCCAATACAAAATAGAATTCAAACTAATTGTCATGATTAGCAAAATCATCCGCAACTTGATTTTCTTCCCTGCAAATATGAGAAACAATAAACTGCATTTGACTAAGAAGAAGTTGAGCATTTAACTTCAACCATCTTTTTCTTAAGAACCAAGGAAAATTAATATATCCGATAAATATATTGATTTTTCAATAAATCTAAAAAGAGATCAATAAGTTACTTAGATTTACTTTTTATATCATATTATCAACATTTATTCATATGAGATTGTGTGTTAGTCTTTATTTCTTTATCGTAATTTATATTTGGACCTTCCTCCTTTTATCCAATAGGAATTTTCTCCAAATATAAGAAGTTCTCCCTTTTTTTGTATAAATCATATAACCTCTCTACGCAATTGCAGAGAGTAATCATTCGAATCTTGTGAAACTCAATTGGATAGCAATTGAACTCTTTCTAAAAAATTTAATACTATTGAATCTTTAACAAACTACCCACAAGAGCAGATCTAGCTACTAAAGGTATATTTAACAACATTCATGATTTTGTGTGTGTTTTCTGTTTTCATGGCAGTGAGGATTGTAGACATATTTTCTTCAATTGTCATATTGTGAAACAACTACAAGTGTGGAGTTGCATATTTGAATGGATGGGCTGCGAGTATATACATCCTGATGAAGGGTGCAAGCATTTTAATGATTTTGGAAATATTATGAAGGATAAAAAGGAAGTAAAAGTGAGACATTTGATTTGACTTGTTACAACTTGATGTATTTGGCGGTTGCCTAATAACATTGCCTTTCGGGGTGTTATTGCTAATCATGTTCAATTGGTCCATCAAATCAAGTTCATTTCTTGCTTATGGTTTATAGGGCGTTCAGGTAGACTTTATATTTACTCGTTTTTTGATTGGTGCATTAATCCCATAGTATGTCTCTCTGGTATTTAAGGGATTTCGTTGTATTGTAAGGATTTGAATACTCCTTATACTCTTTATAAATACAATGTTTGCTTATAAAAAAAAATGATCAAATTCAGGATTTTTAATAAATCACCAAGAGATTTGTGCAATCTCATCTAAATGCTATTGTATTCATCATGATCATATTAATTTTTTTACTATTTCAGAAAACTTATTTATAATATAATTGCAACACTGGAGTTTATATGTTTTTAAAATTATAAATTACCTGATAAATAATATCTTTCAGTTAACATCAGTTTTTCGAGTCTTTTCAACTTTATGCATTATCTTTGTGGAGATGTCAATTTTTGTATGTGGTGCTTTTAGAATAACTTAATTGATGGGTATTTGAAAGAAAAAAATAAATAAATTACCAAAAAAGGTTTAAACTTATATGGGTCCGTATGATTTGCAAAACAGAAAGTACTGGACAGAACAGTACAGGACAGAACAAGACAGTACAGGACAGAACAAAACTGTACCGGAGAGAGATAGAGATATGATATTTTTTATATTCGAAAATAAAATGGATGTTTTCGTATTTTTTATAGTTGTACTGTGGACAAAAAGTTGTCCTGTGGTTTAGTGGGGGATAAAAAATCTTGTTTTTGTCCTGTCCCTTGCTACCTCTTTTGTCCAGTCCCATAACCAGTTTCTGAATCAAACATGGTACAAAAAAAATTATTCAGTCCAATCTTCTATTTTTTAGCAGATCAAACGCACCAATAAACTTACTTAATTACAATCAGACAATAACTAGCGTGGCTAAGACACCAACGCGGCACCGTCCCTTTGTCCATAATCCACAAATTTAATCATATTTTATTTTTAAAATCACAACAAATGACTATTTGTTACAAATCTGACTAAAAACTGCTGCATGCATTTCCATTGACCAGTGTGTTGTTCATATATGCTGTTCTACATTTCAATATATATTTTATTGTAATAGCTACTTTAAACTGTCTACAAATTCTAATTTAAATAATTGAAATGTTGAGATTTTTAGATTGAAGTTCGAACTTTGATCCCTCTATTTTAGAAATAACTTATTATTTTGTCTATTAAAAAATAGTTATCACAAACTAGTAAAGCTATATATCATAAATGTCAAATTCCAAAATTCCATTGTATCAAAAAAAAAAAAAAAATTCCAAAATTCCACCTATAAATTAATTTACTCCACATAACCCTTTAGTTATGGTGAATAAAAAGATATTTCTCCTTTCAATTAATTTTTTTCGTTACACAAAACATATATTCATTTGTTCAGAAGTTTAAATTTCTTATCACTTAAACTAATGTTTATTATTGATTAAAAACCTTTTCTTTTTTATTTTAATTCTAGCTCGTTATGTCATTTTTTTTACCTGAATAATGTGAATAATCCCATTTGTCAACCAATTATGTTTTAAAGTCATTTTGTACAAAAAGTTTGGCTTGACCACAATTAAAATAAAATAAAAAGTTTGAAAATTTTGATATTTTTTTTTGAAAAACAAATTAGTTTGGGTATATAGGCCAAATTTGCTCCATATGATTTAGGGAGCTTTTTGGACTTAATTAGAGACTTATATGAGTGGGAAAATGTGAAAATGATTTAGGGAGCTTTGGGTGAAAATGTGAAGCACATGTTCACTTATGTTGTGTGTGACTGCTCAAAATACATATTGTGATAATTTCCGTTGTTTTCTTTATTGATTCAATAATGATATCTGAGTTTAGATTATATTAAACAATTTTTTATATCGAAAGTCTTCATAATAATTGGTGATCAAACAATATTTCATATGGTGACTATACCATAAAAAAGTCTTTTTTTAACTAATGTAACATATCTTTTCGAATGAAAAGACGACTCATACTTAAAAGGAAGATTGAACAATATATAAGTGAAATAGAATTTATATAATATTTTTTTGTGCGGTGGCTGTTCAAATTAGACCAAGATACAGTAATATTTGGAACTCCCATCATGACCTAATAATATAATAAGTGAGCTTGTGTTCAATCAGCTTTGTAATATATATATATATATATATATATATGTCAACAATTAAATTTATTACAATATATAGTTTTTCATCTTTACTTGTCTAAATGCATCTCATCTACCATGTGAAGTGATGTGTGCTTATATTAGTATATCTCATGAGTGCTGCTGTTAAGCTCTTAAAATATTGCAATTAATCAATTGAACTTATAAGGTATGCATAATTAATTCACATTATTCAGTAACCTTAACACTTCAACTATTTTAAAAAAACTTTCATTATGATAGTCGTTCTCATGTTAGTAGAAATGGTAGATCTTGTCTTCAATGAGTGTTTTGACTTTGTTCTAGTTTTTTATACTTGAAATTTGTTTCAAAAAAGTTTTGGTTTAACTTTGGTCTCATAGCTTTAAGACAAGTCTAATAACTTGAGAAAAGTCTAAAGTGTAATAACTTTAAGACAATCATTCTCATCTTCGTTCTAAAGTGTATGAGGTGTATTATGATCTTAAGATAACCTCTAATCTTATTTTGAAATTTGTGATTAGAGTTTCTTTCAGCTTTTGGCTTTCTCAAGTTATTCTGATGCCTTTTAGGCATCTTTAAGTCTATTCTCATCTTCAAATCAATTTGAGGATTTTCTTAAAAACATACAACATGATATTGAAACTGAATTTTGTTATGAAACTAAAACAAGGAAATTAAATTTAAACAACTATACAATAAAATGCATATATAATATAATGTAATACTGTCTTATCAATCATTCAAATGAAAGTTCTCACAACATATTATACATAAAAAACAACTCAATTTTCTGGAATGAAAAATTAAATTAGTAGGTATATATATATATAACAATATGAAAAGCAACACATTTTTTATTGAGGAAGTGCCAAAACAGGAACATAAATTAAGAAACAATGTCACTTATATTAAAAAGTCCACTAATTGAAGAAATTTGAATCTCTATTCAGTAATCATGGCCATCACCTGCAGTTAAAACCGAATTATTATCAGTATAAAACACAATAATGAAAATGGTTAGACAGTTTAATACTCCGTATAAGGATCATAGTTTTAAACGCAATTATGGTCGCAGTATTGCAGATGCGGTAATCACATTTACGACCACAATTTAACTGTATAAGGAACTGTATCAGACGAAATTGGATAGTGTACGAAAGCAAAAACATACCTTTTTTTTCTCTCGAAGTTGGATAGTGTATGCTTTATAGCTCCTGATCCTCCAGAAATTTCAACAAAGGGCACTTGCTGGAAGATCCAATGCTCTTTTCCTTCATCTGGAGCAATGCTCTGCATAAATTCCACACACATACTCGAAATACAGAGAAATTCAAGCTTTTGTAAGTGTTGAATGCCAGTTGGTAATGTCTTGAGTTGAGGGATTGAGGATAGTTGAAACTTTTTTAGGGAATACAACGCGCCTTCGTCAATAAGGATGTAACTCAAGTTATCAAAATTATGAAGATATAGTTCCTTCAAATTCTTAAACCATCCATCTTGAAAATGTAACATTTTGAATTTGTCTTCATAATCACAGTTGGAGACATATAGGTACAACAAGTTTGGCATACTTTTGAGCAATTTCATTGCATCATCTGTTAGCTTGGAATACTTAAGTACCACTGTCAGCTTAACAAGATTTCGAAGTTTTAGAATCCACTCAGAAAACTTCTCTAACTTCCCTTCAAGTCTGAGATTTCTAAGCATAGGTAGGGGTGAATTCAAATGCATATCTATGACTGTGTTAACTCCGATTGTGCGAATATATAGTTTCTCCATTTGTTGCATCTCATTGATCAAGGAAGATATAGCACTCATATATTTACCCCTGACACCGAGCAAGACCAATTCCCTTAGTTGTTTTAACTTTCCGAGCTCTTGGATTAGCTCTATTACTCTACTATCATTTTCATTTTCACCTTCGTTTAAATAAACTTCACGTAGAGTTTGTAGGCATGTCATACCTGCAATACCATCCTTCAATTGGATCAAAGACATACTCAAGCCTAGAAAATGACGTAACTTTTTGAGCTTGCAAATCTCCTTCGGCATAGCATAGAACATTGTACATGTTAAATCCAAGGTCTCTAGGCTCTCGAGCATGCAAATGGATTTTGGAAGTGTATAACGTCTATTTTCTGGATGCGAGTCCTGAAACTTAAAATACTTCAAGTGGCTCAAACTTCCCAAATCATTAGGAACTTCAAGCAATCCAACATACTCCAAAGCAAGCAACTTCAACCGCCTGTATTTTGTAGGGATTCTCCTTGCAAAGGATTGAGGTAATGTTTTAGGACTGTGAACAAGTACTGATCGAACATGTGAGTTTTCAATACTTTCCATTATATTATCAGCACCACTTTCTATTGATAGACGTCGAACCATTCCAATTAAAGATGATTGTTCGTTCTTACCAATATACTTGCAAAAGCGTAAATCCTCACATTTTTCAAGGATCATTGCATGCACTAGATCATGAACACGACAACTTTTTACTCTTCCATTTCTGATTGAAACTACTTGCACCAAACTTCGACGGATCAATTCTGTTAAATATCCTTCTGCAACATCTTCCAAAGTTTTTCCACTTTCTTCTTTCAAGAACCCTTCAGCCACCCATTGCCAAATCAATTTCTTCAAAGGAACTATACAATCTTCAGGATATAATCCAAAATACAACAAACATGACTTGAGATTGTAAGGCAAGTCATGGTAACTAAGACCTAAAATTCTTTTTATCTTGGAATCTTCCTTTAACTCTGAATTTAGATTCTTACTAAACTTATGCCATGTAATTGCATCTCTATATTTGCAAGATAAAAGACCCCCCGTGACTACAATTGCTAGTGGTAATCCATTGCATTTTTCAACAATTTTAGAAGATATTTCAATAAGATTTTCCGGACAACATCCATTCAAGTCGCGGAATGCCTTTTTATTGAACAACTCCAAAGATTGTTCTTCGGTTAAACCTTTTAGTTCATGCACTTCAACAAAAGAAGATTTCTTACAAGCATTCACAACATTCATCTTCCTTGTTGTGATTAAAATCTTACTACCATTTTTGTTATCAATCATAGCAAATTCAATATCATCCCAAAAATTTAAATTCCATACATCATCAAACACTACAACATACCTTTTTTCCTGCAAGTAGTTTCTTACTTCATCAACTAATGACTCTCGATTCATTTGATGAATACTTTGAAGAGGATTGACTCCTTGTTGTTTGTAAATCTCGCGCAACAAGTCCCTCAGCAATCCTTCTATATCATATAATTGAGACACAATAATCCATACATGACAGTGAAAGTGTTTAACAATCTTGTTGTTGTCAAAAACTTTCTTAGCTAGAGTGGTTTTTCCCTGTCCTCCCATTCCAACAACAGAGACGACTGTGAGCTCCGGTCTTCCCTCTAACAACAAATCAATCAATATGTCTCTTGGCACTTCAAAGCCTACGACATCGGCTTCATCCATGTAGAATGGAGCCCTTTGAAGATTCTGCAATAATGCAGCGTTTGAGTTGGCTGCTTGAATTTGGAAGCCATGATCTTTTTCGGAACTAGCATCTTTCATTCCACTAATTTGGGATCTGATGTTCTGAATCTTGTAGGCTATTTTGAGACGAAGAATCATAGTTTTGACCAAGTTAGCACCAGCAGTACATCCTATAGGTTGTTCTTGTTCCTTGCATATCATATATTCATCAATGATATCTTCTATGTGAAAGGATGCTTCTATTAGCTGCTTGATCCTTGCTTTGATTTGGTTACTTGTTTTGTCATCTTCAGCATAATCAACCATTCTATCTGCTTTGTTGATGAATTCTTCAATGCTTTCGAGTTCGTCTTTCATTTCTTCAATTTCTTTGGGGACACCTCTAATCATATCCACTGCTTCCCTTAATATTGGAAGCAAATGATCACGGGCTAGTGGAAGTAATTGATCATTAGCACAGGAAAGTATAGTGTCACACATTTTGTTCTATCTTTGATTTGTTAATTTTCTGTGTGAGTGAGATGATTGATGAGGAAAAAGCTGTTGGTCCTTCAAGATGTATATAGCAATAAACTAACAGTAACATATTGACTTTGAACAATTCCAGCCGCCACCTCTCTTCTTTAAATCTAATTTTCTCCACTTCTTCATCCATTAGGGTCAATGTTTTATCCAAAATTTCATCCCTCTAAATAGTATTTTATTTTTGTGATTTCGTCGTCTTATATATAGTGCGACGTTGTGTTATTCGTCGTCTTGGTACGATATTGTTTTGTTTTCCCGTCTTGTGTGGTATTTGTTCGGTTTAAGTGTTAGATTAGATTCGATCGAGTGCAGATTCATTTAATGATTATAAATTCATCTTTTACCATTTTTAGCAATTTTTAATCATCATGATATATTATAAAATAATTATAAATTATTATTTTACACTATATGAACGGGTGATGCAATATTGATCCATGTTAAATCAGAATTTATTTGAGCTCTATACATCTTTTGTGAATTTTTTCTAACTCAAAAACAATCCTCTAAAATATTCAACAGTTCTAACTTTATCTATATATAATAAATTTAAAGGGGTTATTTATACCTAAATTTTACTTACTTATTATTTAATTAAATATAAGACAAGTTTTTTTGTCTCAATTTTGTTGTTTTCTTTTTTTGACAGTATTGTTGTTCTATAAGCAATTCTCCAACCTTCCATATCATATAAAAAAAGTGGAATGGTATGACAGAAAATATAATTGTAATTAGTTATAATGTAAAATTAGTTTATAATTTCTGTGCATATTTATACCTAAACATGTATTAATGTTTAACTGAGAAACAAAATGGCTAATATATTACACTTCTACAATTATTGAATCATAGTGCATTAAATTGACAAAGACTAGCCACCCACTATAACTATTGCAATAAATTGTTATGTTATTATCTAATGATATGTGATGAGAGGGGAGAAAAGATGACCAGTCTCTATCAATTCTAGATGTTCTAGCTTGTTAAAAAAAATATTCTAGATGTTCTAAATAGAGTCGCTCAATATGAGAGAGAGAGAGAAGGGCGGCGGCACGACAACATATTGTTTCGCTGGTTGAGAGCTATCAACGGGGGAAGGAATCCAGGCGGGGAGCCATGAATGAGGGCGAAAGGGGAGGTTGGATTGAGGTGAGACTGTGATGTCAGAAAACGACGAGGTTGAAGAAGGTTCAAATAGACTTAGAGCAACTTTAGCGCATGGTTCACTAAGCGTTGATTCTTTATGATTGACGTGAGTTATATGAAACTTGCATTGGAGTAAGTGGTGGGTGTGCTAAATTTTAGTTGACGGCAACTCTATAGGTAACGTGAACTAACCAATCCAAAACATATAAAATTATTATTTTATATCATAATAATAAAATGCATAAAAGCTCAACACCCATTAAAGTAAATTAATAATAAAAATATAGATATGTGGGGTGTCAAGTTTGGATTTTTTATAAACAATTACCATTGAAGTAAAAATTAGTAAAATCAACTAAAAATTTCTTAAATTCTACATGGCAATTTGGTCCCACAAAAAGTAATTTAATCTATCCATTTTAGTTCACCCCATTAAAGATGCTCTTAGGGAAGTTACACGCTGATGTTATGACAGGAATCATTCATTTTCTCCTCGACATCGTTCACATTTGTCAGAGAACTACTGAACGTCTGGGGTATACCACATTTCACTAATTACAAACAACAACTAAATCTATAAACAATACTTAAATAAATGGATCTCGATCTTCTCCTTTTATTTATTCTCTCCATCTATCTTCTTCTAAAAATGTGTTTAATTATCTCTTTCTTAATCTTCTCTATCTTCATCATTTTTTATTATTTTTTTGTATTTCTTGATTTCTCCGTGAAATCTTAGAAAGAGATAAAAACAAATTCTAGAAGGGGAGAGATGGAAAGAATAAAGAGAAGGAGAGGATCCAACCACTAAATAAATCCCATTACTATATTTTACTACTCAAAATCTAATCAATTTGAACTCAATCAACAACTAAAAAACTCTAAGATATCTTCCAAAATACACCGAGCAATATAACTTTCGAACTTATCGAAACATATATTATGAGCTCTAATAAAAAGGCATTTTGAGATTTTTGCACTCTATGAACAATGAGATTTATTGTTGTCATCCTACTTATTTTTTTGCACACCCTACAAATTTATCAAAATACATTTCTCCGCTATTTAGGTAGTGGATACACTTCAAAACACTGTACCATAATTGTTTTTTATAACGTCCGCTACAGCTACTTAAACAACTGACAACATTTTTCAAAAAATTCTCATTTTTATAACGTCTACTACTAGCGGAAGAATAAAACAAGAAAGGTGTAGGGAGTGCGAGAAATTAATAGGGTTAAAAAAGTAAATCTCATAAACAATATAAGAGCCTATAGAGCGATTTTCGAAAGATTCTCTTCTCACCCCCCATGACTCTTTTTAACCCCCCAATATTTCAATTTTACCCCTGTCCAAAAACTTCGGAATGTGTTTTCCGAAGTTTTTTTAGTTCAAATTTGTCGAAAATTTCGGAAAATACATTCTGAAGTTGATCTTCAAGGCAAAAAAAACTTCGGAAAACGCGTTCCGAAGTTTAAAACTAGGGGTAAAAATGGAAATCCGGGGGGGAAAAAGAGTCATGGGGGGTGGGAAGAGAAAATTTCGCGATTTTCAATAGCAACCTTTTCATGGGCCTTGAACCTAAAGAAAGCCAGCCCAATTTAGCCAACAAAACGTATCAGACAACGTTAATAAAATTAACTAAAGTACAAACGTTGTCCTTCTCAGACAGGATTTTTATTGTGTGACTGACAGAGATGGCGTCTTGGTGTGCTGCAACTGCAAGGACCTTCCACATTCCACCCATCAACTCCGCCGTTCTCCACCGCCGAGCTTCATGGGTCGCCGGGATCGCCGGAGCTTCAGCTGCCGGCACTGCTATGTGGCGTTCCTCTAAACGCTCTATGCCTTTCTTATGCATGAGCCTTTCCACTGATAACAGTAAGTTCCAATCATTTCTTTGACCTATTTTCACAATTTGGGGGAACAAATTTCATTTCTTTTTTTCTTACATTAGTTAATAAATAATGTGCTATTTGAAAATGTTACTTCTACTAGTTTAGTCTTAGAATTTCTCGTTTGTACAAATTAGCTTTTTGAAGTTCTCAATTCTCTGGCAATTTCATCATTGGGGATCAATTTGTAATTTTTACAAAAAATTTGGGGAAGAAATTTACACAAGCAACAATTTATCTTTGTATTTGCGTGAAGGGATTCAAGTGAACCTTTAACTTTGTGGTGAAAATGTTATTACTCTTTGTGCTAATTACAATTCAATAGTCATGCAGCACAATTTGCCAATGTTCTTTTCTCTCAATTTATTAGGTGAGTGAGTGATATTTAAATGTGTAAACCTATGAACCTAGGACACCGACAAGGACATGGGGCACGAAACCTAAACACTGGTAATTATTTGAAAAAATAGATGTGATTGTATGTAATCACATGTGTCAGTGTGTCTTGCTGGTGGTGTCGGACATCGACACATGCCGGACAATCGAACAAGCCTTCAATTTGAACTTTCCTTACTACATTTCTAAACTCGCCCTTTGCAGGTGTTCGTTCAAGTGCACAGCTGAAAAATAGTACAATCGATGTTTGTTCAAACTGTAAAAGCATATTCATATTGACATAGAGATAGAAAGTCATTTGTGTTTGCTTCTTTGTATTGCTGTTTTCATTTTTATCAAAAAGTGTGCTGTCAATAACTTTCTGATTGGTTTTAGGGATTAACAAGGAAGCTGTTCAGACTGAAAAGGCCCCGGCGGCATTGGGGCCGTATTCTCAAGCAATCAAAGCCAACAACCTTTTATTTGTCTCGGGTGTACTTGGTCTTGTTCCTGAGGTTTGATAATTCAGTGTGTATATATTTGTGGGCAATTGTGCATTCATGCTGGTTGCATGATGTAGCTTTAATAATCAATGTTTTTCTCTCTAATGCAGATGGGGAAATTCGTCTCGGATGACGTTGAAGATCAGACTGAGCAGGTAAAAGAATATAAATCTGAACTTATAGCCTTTCACTTTGTAATATGTGGGAATTTTCTTAGTAATTGCATGTTCACACTTTTCACTTTGACTTGAGGCATATGAGGTTTGATTTTCCAAATTACGTGTTTGAGAGTTGAGACATTTTGAATTTCATCTTCCAAGAAACCAGATTTCTTTTTATTATTAAGAAAACTTAGGTGTTACTTACAGGTGTTAATTTTGGTAATTTCCCATAAAATTATTGTTGTCCAATATCGGCCATGGCGGATTTTTTGACAACTTTTATAGCCAATTTGTGAACGATAGCGGCGCCATGTTGTTTTATGGTTGGATATAGCAGCATAAAATGGTGATTTTTGGCTTTCTGCTATCTACCATTGGTAACATTGGAGACAAATACGGAGGATAAGAAATCCACATTTAAATCAAAAGAAATTAAAGAGAAAGCAACACTAACACTTATTTTTAATACTAATGATCCAGTTCAAATTTGTACAATACAACTAATACAAGCTCAACCCATTAAGACCACTTACATCAAAAGACAATACAAATCAAGACACCTAATAATAATATTCTAACAAAGTTGATGCTTTATATTTAGCTTAAATGATCTTAATGCATGATGACTTTCAGAGTAATTGGAGTACCAATATATGAGCATTTTTTTCGGCATGCTTTGAATGTTATTAGACTTTGTCTGGTATATGCGTGTAAATTCCCCTCTAACTTTCATAAAACACAAGTTGGTAGGTAACCTTTGTAGTACGGACACTTCATAGCTAGTAACTCTGTCTTGGTGTTGTATTGTTGTGAAGGTGCACGTATCGATTTTGCGCCCGACGTTTTAATCAATTACATACATATTGCAGGTTCTCAAAAACATGGGGGAGATCCTGAAATCTGGGGGAGCCAGCTATGCATCAGTTGTTAAGACAACAATTTTGTATGAATCATTTATTATTTCCGTAGTTTGGCTTTGTATTTGAGTGCTGGCAAGATGACTAGGTTAACAACATTCATTTCTTCCAGGTTGGCTGACTTGAAGGACTTCAAGAAAGTTAATGAGATCTATGCTAAATGTAAGTTTTGTGATACTGAGTTTGATGTTTCCTTGCAATTTGTTTATATTCATGCTTAAAGTATGCAATAGATTGTTTGAGTGTAGTAATGATACTTCACCTGGGATCAGTTAAAGGTAAAAGTAACTAATTACACAAAGTAAGAATAGTGGTTAACCTCATTTGATTTTCTTAATATAATCTGAAAACTAATTCTTTTCCAAACTACCATTTCTTTTCATTTAATTTTGTATAGCATTGTATCGATGAGGATATTTTGAGAATTAAAGAATTAAATAGCGTGAAGTTAGTTGGATTTTGCTTATTTTTTAGTTGGATTAGTGCTTATATTTGAGTCTAGAGTAGTAAGTGTTACTGCTGCGCTCTTTATTGTTGATTCTTTTGATAAAAATAATTGACCAACCGTATAAAATTGCAGAATATGGAAAATCTATGTAGACAAAGTGCTAAATGTGCTACTTACCAATGAATTTCACTTATATACTATATTATATTGTGCTGTAAAAGTTAATCCTGCTAAATTTGTAGGCATATATTACCTGCTAATTTCTTGCATTATATCTATTCCATAGTCATTTACCTGTGGTGGTTTGAATGTTTTCAGATTTTCCTTCACCTGCCCCGGCTCGCGCAACATATCAAGTAGCTGCCTTGCCATTGGATGCCAAGATTGAAATTGAGTGCATAGCAGCACTGTGAGCTCCAATCTTCAGTAAAATCAGGTCAATAATACAGGAGGGACATTATGACATATCCATTACTTTGGTCTTTTCTAGTTGGATCATGATTCTCTGACTCAAGATATTGTGCACATTAAAAATGAGAGAAATTGAAAGACTTCATGTTTGTAGTTTTATTTTAGTGACATGAACCATAGTTGGGTTGTTAACTCCTTATTTCAAATAATAAAGCAATTTGTCCCATTTAATTTAAGGAAAATGCTAAACGGTGCCCTCGGGGCACTGTTTAAAGAAGTAAATATAGTAAAATGGCATCGAACTTTGTGCAGTCAACTCCTCAAAAATCTAAAAAGTATTGTTTTTAATTGAAAAGTTTCTTTTTTTAGGTTCCTTAACCAATGCCCCGGGGGCACCAGTTAGCATAACCCTTAATTTAATCATGTTTAGTCTCGTTTTTTTTTCTGACTTAAATTTATATCTTGGTCTTAACTTTTTATCAAGCTTTGCTATATCGCAAATCAATTTCTCACGAATATCTCATGAACCGTTTGTGTACTCTTTAAATTAACTGCTTGACATTTTTCTGCTAAATCTAGCAAAGTTCAATTTATAAAAAAAAAAAAACAGAAAAACTAGCAAAGTTCAGTTTTTATATTTTTTTTGTAGAAGCAAAGTTCATTTTGCAGCTACCACACATATGAATCAACCCTCACCCATAAAAAAACAAAAGCCACCCTTATTATACTCAACTTGCTCTCCAAACGATTTTGCAGCCATTAATTAAGGGTTTGGGTTTGTATAATTTTGTACCAAAAAAAATTAACACGTATATTTTGTGATAATTTAGTACATAAAAAGGACAATTTGCACTTTGAGGAATTATCTTTACCATTCAATAATAAATGTAAATCTTACTACCAAAAAAATGCAAATCTTTCATTATTTTTTATTAAATCTATTTTATAGACACATTTAAAAGCTCATAACAAAAATTAGCTGTGATAAACTTCATGTGCCAGCAAACTTGAATGGTGATATTGCACAAAACTGGGAAACTATGCCCAATACAACATTTGAATACAAGGAAAATAGCTCAAATAATACAAGAAATCTTCATCAGCTAGCTAGTCTCAATAGTGAATGTGTAATCATGTTCTCTCTTCCTATTTATAATGACAATCTCACCTATTCTATATTTTACTGTTGTCATGGGCGGTTATTGCTCCGCATCGTGCTCCAATGGAGATCATGTGTGCCATTAGTAGTTTAGTACCCATGCTCCAATGTACTTCAAAATCGTCGGTTCTGCTGATGAGTGCCGACTGCGCCTCCACCGTATTTGGATCATTCGGCTGTTCAAAAATGGATTTGGGCTGATTGAGCCTAGCTGGATACACCGAACACATGGTCCTACTCCATTTATAAAGTTAACATTAATTTTTGAAATTGTATTGTTACTACTAACCAAGCACTTCCAACATACCAAAAATGGGATTATAATATATACATTCAGTTTCTTAGTAAACTTCTTTCCCATTGGATTAAGGCAGATATCTCTACATCTAGAGGGGACAAACAAGCTGGTGACCCTATTTTCTTTCCACCAAGCACATTGGCAACAATCACCAGCAGATTTTGACAAGCATGATATTCCTCAATATTTTGTATACCAGCGAGATCCAGTGAATGATCCCTCTTTGGCTGGTAAAACGACCTAATCAACATATATAGGTCAAAAAAGATCAGATTTTGAAGTACAGATAAATACCAAAAATCTCAAATCAAGACTTCGATTGTGATAGCAGAAAAATAAACATTCTCTAGTTCCTTCAAGTATTTTGAATTTTTAAGTACAACATTCAGTTAACTTTTGATGAAAGCTTGAAATCAATGTTGCTAATTTCAATGGTTGAAATCATGTTCCACATTATAATGTTAAAGAATACAGTTTGAAAAGGAAAACCCGGATAAAATTTAACCTTACCTGGTGTTCCCCCCATAGTATTAGAAAAAAAATCAGATGTTACACTAACGAAGAAAATATAATAAAACTCAACTGACTACAGACCATAAAAAAAGGTTTGAGATATGTTTTCCTTATTTAACATTACGACTACAGACCATAAAAAGACAAGAGAAAGGTTTGAGATATTTACCATCTCCAAGCCGGATTAGCTTCGGGAGGGCATAGTACCATTGAGGAGTTTGATGATATGTTGTCAACTTGCAATAAATCAGTTCTTCCCACTACAGAATTAAATAAAAATCATAAACATATGGCCAAAATACAAATATCAAACAAAATAGTCAACTCTTATGTATCACCACAATTGCACTTAGGAAACCATATTAAAGTAGGGTACCTGGTAAATTAGAGGCACCAAAAGTCAGGAGACAGAGAGCAGATACAACTGATGGTAGCAGATCCTGATTTATATCTGGAAGCAGTTGGAGATAGAAAATTGTAGAAGCAAGCAACTCCTCACAACCAATATTAATATCAGGTCTTTGTCCTGAGGCATTTTCTACATGCACCAGTAAAGAATGCAAGGATTCTAGTTTATGTGTTTCAGCAAACCCTGAATATGTACCATTGGATTTTTGATGAAGCTTCCCAATGATAACTGATGCTGTCAACCAACGCAAAAATTTCGACACTAACGAGTCATCGTGAGACTCTTCCCCTAATTCTTTTTTAACAATAATGCGAGACTCATTGGACCTCAGCCTTTGTGAAGAGTCTGACGCTAAAGCGGTTGTAATTGCCCAGGTAATAAAATTCTGAAGCCTTTCCTGATCCTTTATACATACAAGAGTGGTTATTCATAGGCAAGAACCACCAGAAACCACATGTCAATAATGTAAACATTACCCACTTGGTAGAAAACAAATATGTAGGGGAAAAAACAGTAACAAAGAAATAACATGCAAAATTGCACAAGCAGCTGTATCTTTTTAATGTGTATGTGCAATGGAAGGATCCAATCACTCTATTTTAAAAATCAATAGCTGAAAGCGATTTTGTTAAAATATACAGACATCTTGGTTTAATTGCAAGTAAAGCTGTAGGCTGATATATATGATTTCTCCATGGAAACATTTAATTTCTAGCATGAGAAAAACCACCATAAACAAGCAAATATAAAAACAATTACAAATGCTGGAAGCAATTACAAATGACCATAATATTTTCAAAATTAATAACTCTTTGACAATAGTATGATATAATAAATTTATTATAAATAGTGCAAGGTACCTATTGAGCATTTTCTAATAAATTTATACACTAAGGAAACCAATATCATTTCTACAGAGCTATAATCTAATAAAATATTGAATACAAAGCAAAATAGATTTGTAAAAATAAAGGGAAATTTTGTACCAGAAATGAATAAATGAAGGGGATAAATGAAAGTGCGTACCATTAAGAAAAGGGAAGTAGGAGGTGCACTCATAAGTATGGCTTCAAGAGCAAAATCCGGATTAATGCCTTTTGTAGCTTGGTTACACACACTGCCAGCCTGGTATATCTGATATAAACCCTCAATTGATAAGGTGAAATGTGGCTGACTTATTTTCCTTTTTTGAGAGAATTTCAACACCGACACTATCATTTGCAGAAAAGGATTAACCAATCCTGCAGTTTCATCTGTCATTGTTACATCATGGAGTACGAAACTGAATAGACTAGATGAAAGCTCTGTGAGCTGCTCAAGGCCATGATTTTGCACCCACTTGGACATGCTTCCAGATGAAATAACATTACTGACAACCTAAAAAATAAAAGTTATGGGCATTCAGATCAAAAGAAAAACACTGAAAAATAAAAATGCATAAAAATAAAAAAAAAGGTCATGTTTTTGTTTGTAGCATTTGACAGAAATAAAAGCTATGACCAACAATTTTAGGTGATAACTTTTGTGGCATCAAAGCTACTTCAACACCAAGAGAACAACAGCTACCGCTTAAAATAAGAGTTGTATGATCTAGACCGCCATGGAAAAAATCAAGATGAAATTCCAGGACTAATCTTAGGTGCCAAATTCAGTTCAAAGAGACACAAGCAAAAGACAGTTATTATTATTTTATGATAGGAACTTCCTCTTTAGAAAAACTTGGATCCAAAGAATCAAACTACAAGTCATGCCCTTATCAGCACCAAGCTCAATGAACCAAACCAACAACAAATCCTATTTTTACTAGGTGGAAGTGTGGTGTAGAACATCACTACACCACTAAAGAATAACAGGTTTTCAAGTCAGAGTAAACAAACCTCCAACAATTTGAAAACAAAAAATCAGGAAAACATTTGCAGATAAAACCAGAAAAACAAATAGTGCAAGTCAGGAAGTCGGAATGAGCACCTTCTTCCATCCAACAAGAACTGTAACTTAACTGACTGAAAAACTAAGCACTTACCTTCAATACATCCAATACATGCTTCAAGAAAAATTTATTCTCATCTCCATTAAGCCCAAACCTTCTGGTAACAGAAATGAGAGATGATAGCCATGAAAATAAAGAACAACGCTTCACTAGATGACGAGCAATCTTTTGCACTTTAATAGATTTCTTTATCACCTGCACAGCAAATAAGAAAATATTATATTGGTAGAGGAAACACAAAGGAGAAAAGCCAAAGTAAGAATCTCAGGTAACATGCATATTTCATCATACTGGCTGGAGAACATCAATTTACATTTTATGGGAGCCAACCAACAAGTTCATTCGAGTAGGGAAGTCACAGTCGGACACATCATTGATCAAGTTTATAACATATTGACCCCATGGATGGCAGTATTTCCTTGACACTATGAAACATTCTGCTAAAAGATAATAAAAATAATATTCCTCGTACTTTGAACTAATTGGTAGTTTCAAAGTATAGAGGTCAGGTTCAACAACGAGCACAAACATATTATGTGGTTTTAGCATGCAGCAAACCTCTTTGAAATAAGCAAACAATTAAAAGGTCGCCACGATAACTTTGCAGCACCTAAACTCCCTAAAAGAATACATTTAAGTTCTTAAGCAATCTCATCATTACCCATCACACATAGGTATGTGATAGGGACTTGGGTAGTATGGGATGCTCGGTGTGACTTGGTTCTTCCCCCTTGATAGCTAGCTTTTCAGGGAGGGTTTCCCAAGTTCTTAGATACTTAAAAATATGCTCATTTTCAGCCAGAAAAGTTTGGTCAAATAGCACTGGCTGACTCAAAGTTAAACTTTTTTGGCAGGGTTGAATGGAGTGCTGGAAGGGAAAAGGAACATTATTTAGGCTTTAGAGAGAAGAAAAAAAAATTAGAGAAAAACAAGAATAAGAATAAGATATCCTCCTCGGAAAGATGAAAAGCATCAACATAACATAATAAGGATTTCCATCCCCTTCAGTGTGCAACCCACGCTGCTACTTGGTGTTGATGATTGGAGAAGGTTGTCAAACCCATCAAAATATTTTCTTTCCTTCTTCTGTTGTGTAACGACTATGGAATGAAGTAAAAACTTCATATAATATATAAGTCATAAGATTCAAAAAATTATTGGATAACTTATTGTGTAAAATGTTAATTTATACCTATTAATTTTTAGTTTTTATTTGTGAATCATAATATTCATATTTGAGTCACCCATTTTAAAAAAAATGGCACTCTGATTAATGATTCAATCTAAAATTTGACAAGAGTGCTAGGAACACTCTCTAACAATCACTATCTTATTGGATGAAATCAATGTAGGTCTCACTCTATAGAAATGGGTCCCACAAAAAGTGGCGGAACCTATATTGATTTCACCCAATAAGTGAGTGAGTGTTAGAGAGTGTTGGAAAGAGAGTGTTCTTAGCACTTTTCATTTGACAAATAAGCTATAAGATGAAGTCATGAAATTGGGCTTTGAGCAGAAACACATTTCTGGTCATTTTCAGCAATGCCAAGCAGAAAGTAAAAAACAATTTAAGTTATATAATGCATTATAAAGACGGGAAAATTCAGATGTGTTTACCTCAATGATCAGGTCCTTTGACACAGTATCTGAGAGAGGAGAGACATAAAAGCTCATTAGAGTCTCAAGAATAGAGTTCCTTATATATATCACGGCATCATCATCTGAGTTCAGCCCTGCATATACTAGCTGAAGTATCCAAGATCTCTCAGCTTTGAAATTGACAGATGAACTCCAAATAAAGTTATCAAACAGAGGTATACCCTATACATGGAAGCAAAAGAAACTTAAAAATTAATTATTCCTCACAAAGCATAAGTTTTATGTCAATTAAAAGGGCAAAAATCTTCATGAAAGAAAATTCCAAGACCGTAGAAATATACCTTCATATTGAACTTAGAAGACTGTATCAAAAATGTACTTATAGCTGCATAATGATCATGCGATGAATCTAACAAAACACATGAAGCCTCTGCGGCAAACAGAGCAATAACTGATGGGATTCTTTGCCATGGCTCTTCTATACTGTTTTGAACAGAATTCATTAGAAGCCGAAGTCCCATTACATCCTTCCTCTTTTGGCACTTCTGTAAAACATTTTGATTTTTGATCAATCACAATTTGTCAACAAAATATGTCAGAAACAAATGCATAAAACGATGAATCTGATATAATGATTGAATTTGGTAGAAGCCAATCCAAAGCCCTTGTATGCTCTACTATAACCCTAATAATGCCTTCTTCATGGAGCACTGAAGCCCTAGATATAAACCCTTAGTGGTGAAAGGAGAAAGTGAAAATAGAAACACGTCCTAAGATAGCTGTTTAATAGGAGCCAGCAAAACACCCAAAGAAAATACTAACATTTAAGTCCGACCAATTAACCAAGTAAAGAAATACTCCAAAAGACCCAAAAACTTTACTTGCAACAAATATTTGCATCCATGCTCTTTCCAAAACATTTGAAATGTACCATTAGAAACTGCCCTAGGGAGACAGACAACATCCACCCCTTAACTCAAATCCGATTATTCCCTCAGTAGCTTTTCACACAGAAATGACAAAAAAGTATCAATCAAATACAGAGAAATAAATTACTAATTCAATAGTAAAACAATTGATAAAAGTAAATGCGACACTCCCCCAACTAAATTTTTTGTCTATACTTGATAAGGAAATAATAAGCATAAACTGATAAACGCATTACCAACCTCTAATGCATGCTTAAATTTATCAAGTGTGCCATAAGCTAATCTTCGTATCCCATGATCTGGAGAAGACATGCTAACAAATGCAATTGCAAGCAACCCTGATCCGGCAAACTCTACAGGCTCTATATATGCTTTAGACAGGCCATGAATTGAGAATTGCAAGATAAAAATGGGATCATAACGTTCTCTGACTTCAACATGAGCAAAATGTATCTGTGTAGCATATTGAATAGTTAGTTAAAGTAATGGAACAAAACGAGAACAAGATCAAAACTACAAGCAGGACACACTACTTCTTCAGGTAGAAAACTTATAACATATGCTACAACCTTTTTCCTGATATTGTCAGTTTCAATCTTGTTTAGAGATGGCACTTCATCAGAAATACTTCTGTCATAAGGAAAATAGAGTACTGTTGACACACATATGTCCGGGTTAATTGGAAAATTGTCTCTTTGCTGACTTCTGGTCCATTCCTCAATTGCTTCTGAATTTAACTCTAAACTCTGAGGGCATGATCCAGTCATAGACTCAATTTGTTTTGTCACATTGTATATTGCCAAATCAATCTCACTGAGGGTTGCACCATAAGAATGATGCAGTAGTGCATGAAGTTCTTTTAAATTTATGCCAATCTCATTTTGAGAATCTAAACCAGTTTGACGAGCCTTTGTCCGTATGAGTATCCAAAGGAATTTAACAATTTCCAATGGACCTTTAGAGAACTTGGTTGTTGGCTCCTTGTACATCTCATTATTTTTAGACTGGTCAAGAGAAGGAAAGGCAACACATTTCAGAATGCTGGATACAGGTTTCAAAAAGGAACCAGCTGGTCTGCGCACTGAATGGAGAGTGGGAGCAAACTGAGAGTGAGCAAGTAATAATTGAAGATATAAATCATATGATAGTGTACCATCATTGAGCCGAGTTACTATAACCTGGAGGGTTTTCATTGTCACAGGATCACTGAACCGATAGAGAAGAGCAGATCTGATTAATTGCTCAAGGAAGGGAATGGATTGTGATTGAATAAGATCATTTTGCATCTCTACGGCCAACTCAAGAATGTTTGTTAACACAAAAACCTCCAAGTGATTATATAGCAATGAAATGTTGGTGCTTTTCCCAGTTCCAGGTTGATCAGATGTTAAAGAAAATTTCTGAACAATAAGCTGCCAAATGTCCACCAAAACATTTATGAAATGTATTCTAGATGCTTCCAATTTGCTTTGAATTTCCACAGCAACCTCTTTCAAATCCCCACCCACTTTTTCATGAAACAGTAGCATTTTACAAACTGATATCTTTGCAACAACATGATTGATTATGTTCAAAGACTGGAAAACAGAATAACTATCAATAAATTGACTATCACAATCCATCAGCTCATCACGTGAGGCGGATTTGGGGCAAATGGACTTGAATAGCTTTAATCGCTTCTTAAGTTTTATTGAATCTCCATTAAGAGTAAAGTGATACTGCAACATATGAACTGATTTTCCAAGGAGACTACAATCAATAAGCCAGAGAAGTTCTTGAACAGATGATGGGATGGATTCTCCATACTCTTCCTCAAATATGTCTTTTGACAAAAAGCTCTTCCACTGACTAAAACCTTTTAAAAGGATTTTTGAATAAAAGTAAGGTATCTGTTTAAAATCTTCATGATTCATATCCCCAAATCTCTTCAAAATTAACCTCAAATATGATAAAGAGGATGGTAAAAGCAGTATAAACTGATCTTCAGAAAGACTAAGATCAACGGCTGCTGTAACCCCAACATCATGATGTAAACTTCTATTCACTACACCCAAAAATAAATGCCCGAATACGGATGAATGCAGAGAGCTCAGTTCAGTGAGGATATGTAAAAATTTAACTTTCTTTGCATTCATTTTGTACAGGCAAAGAGAAACCATTCTCACAGGAGTAAGCATTATAATTTTCGGCACAACCAACAGCAAAGGATGAAAAGTTTCTTGTTGCAAATTTTTCTGCTTATACAAAGCAGTGACAGCTTCATGCAAGCACCTATCTGCACAATCTATTTCATAATTTTCAGAGAAGCCAACTACCTTACTGTAGATCTGCTCAAAAATATCAGCTTTCACATTGGTCTCACCCATTTCCCAAAACAAATCATATGGTACCCTGTTTCCACTTGACTGCTGAAAATAAAAAGACAAAGCGCTGAAAGCATCAGCAGCTAAGGTACATCCAACAGATAAAAAGGATATCTTAGTTGGCAAATCATCCATATCAACTCTTTTAAACATCCAATCTACTAATTCAAGGAGCTGAAAAGGGGATAGAAACCGATGCAAAGTGTGTAAGGCATACAGTTCTGGAAGGAGAGGCATCATATCTTTTGTACCAATGCACAACTTAAATCTTTCTTTGACATCCAGAAACAGCTTTTGTTGAAGGCCTTTAAAGATTTTCACGCAATTATTAGCAACATCTTGAGCTTTCGATCCATAAAGGTGGGCACCTAATAACGACCACATGTTGTCTAGCATCATTGTCAATATGTTTAAAATTGGATTAGCAATTTTTTTAAACCCCTCACTGGATAGTATTTTTAGGATATCAAAGCCGGTTCCTGTGTTTCCATTTGAAATTTTCTGGCTATTTCCCAAAGAAAAGGAAAATGACATCAGAACAGAAGGATGACAACAAGTAGTTTTAATTGCTTCTTGAATGCAATGGCTTGATGAAGAGAAAGCAGAATCTTTTATAGAGCGGTCAGAACCACTTTCTGGAACCAATAATTGAACTAATAAATTCTGTACAAGAATAACACAGATATTCAAAAGTTGTTCTATTTCAGCAAATGGGATAACTTTATGACTTAACTGAATCTGATGAGTCCAGAACAGCACAAGCTGCAGATTTGGAAGGAGTGAGCGGTCATTTTTGGATTCACATACTTTCTGTAGCAGAAGCTCTTGCATCTTAGAAAGGTTAGATGAGTAAAGACCATCCATACACATCATTGCAGGAAATAGCACATGGAAAGGTAACTGTTTTAGAACAATACTAAATGCAGCAGAATCAGATTTCTCAATAGGAGCAGCATTTTGACTATCACTACACAGATCCGATATGGCCATATCCAAGCCAGCAGTAAACGCCACAGACCAAATCTTGGAAGCATGGACAAGAACACTATAATCAAGAAAACATATGGATGATAAGAGAGAGAAAGGAACACCAAGTAAATCATGTGAAATGACCATGCCCGATGGCAGATTCATGGATATTTTTTCAGTATTTTCACATACAATGGAGGATATGAAAGCTACAGTTGTTTCAGCCATCTGATGACCATCCTTGCCACCTAATAATCTATTTATTTCACCAAGTGCACTTCCTAAAGAACCATCTGGAAGGACAGATTCTTTTTTTCCAGATAAAAGGCAACCATTTTGTTGGTGTGAAATGCCCTCCACAAAGTCCAACAAATTCTTCAGAGGCTTCCACTCAGGAAAGACATCATCATATTCATAACTGCCGTCAAGTCTCTCAGTCAAGTCTGCATTAACTACAGAAGATAACAATTCAACATTGACCTATAAAAAACACAGATGTAATATTAGACGAGCACAAACTGGAAGAAGACAAAATAAATAATGTCCAGTTATGTACATACCTGTGTTTGCAAGAGGTATTTCACTGTGTTGCAAGTGTATAACAATACCATTGATTTTTTTGGCAACGAGCAGGTTCCTGATTTAGATCGGATCACCTTTAAACACTTCTCCAGTAAACATATGATAAAAGGACTAACATCAGGTGACAAATCTGCAATGAAATTGAAAGGCACAAGATCAGCATGGCAATAATAATGAGCCAAAAGTTTTTCCACCATTTTGGCAACGCAAAATGTTAGCATTCCCCAAGAAATGAAAAAATACAGGACAATTACTGGGTACTATACACTGATTGAATGAATTAACCAGGCCAGATAAAAAATGCAATAGAACCAATGTAGTGATTTTATGGCTAATTACCTTTATCACCTTCCAAAGAATGTACATAAGTCTTAAGGATGTTCCAATATTTGACCAAGTTATTCCCAAGTGTAGAAACAGCGTCACATAAGAATGTTATGACAAACGAAGTCAAATTCTGTAAAACATCCACCTCCAAGATATTAACTGGGGATTGCTCCCTTTGATAACCTGGTAAAAACAAAAACCATGCATGTATCTCATTAAGGTTCCCGTCAAAAGCACCGGTACTGAACATAGCTGCCATGGCCAACCTGTATGCCAGATTCCTTGTCTGGTTGATTGGTGAGAACATAAACAATTTAATGAATGGCTGTAGATATTTGTACAACATGGTTGGAGTTCTTATAGGAATTTCATTCTCTGGACACCATTGAATGTATTCCACAAGCAAAGACAACAGTGAGACTTGCAGATGACTTGTTAACTCTAATGGATTTTTAAGAAGACCTTTGAAAGAATCAAATGAATGATCCAAAGTGCAAGCCAAAGTCCGCTGCACAAGAAAAACAAAATAAATATAAGATAACTTCATAGACTCTTAGCTTGGGTGTAGGTGCAAAGTGCAACAACTGCATAACACAGAACATTAGCAGATTTCATTTTAAATTTTATCTGGCAGTGCACATTTAATTGATAAAAGAATGTGCTCAGTGCTTATTAGAATTTACTCTTTAAAGGCATACAAAGGCAATGAGGTATTTCCTTATTGACATCAGTAAACAAAATTTCAACAATGCCAAATGCCACAAAGGTGTAAAAAATTGTTTTGAGGGCCAATCAGAGAGAAAATTAAAACAAATGAAGTACCAAGGTTATACAGTGGAAAAACCACTAGAATATAAAAATTATAATAAAATGTAAATTTTTGGTTGTTTTAGATTACAATATTTTTACAAAAAAAGGATAAGTATATGGCAGACTAACTACTCATTGACTGTAGAAATGGTTTATTAGGTTTGCAGAGAAATACCACATAAACAAGTTAAATCGCCAGCAGATAAAACAGATAAGTAGATGAGTATGTAGGGACTACTAGCAAGGACACTAAGAGTTTCTAACAAACGAAATAGGAGTACAAATATGATATAATCTATATATAGGGTACAGGTTCCAATAGATAAAGTCATAGAGATGTAAGCTAAGGGCTACAAATCAACAAACTCATTACTAAATCAATCAGCACCTGTAGTTTTATGTTACCAATATGAGTATTCAAATTGATGGGCCAAAAAATAGCGAAAAAAGGAGGGGAAAGCCTAAACTACCACACATTAAAAGGATCCAAAAGTGAAATGCCACATGATCACCAATACATTGGGAAAGAATAAAATTTATGTCAAGAATCATTACAGCCTGAAAGCTTTAATTGATAGGAGACTTAAATGATAGGTGAAAGACAAAATCCATTGTCTCTAAACCATTGAATGAGATAGATCACAAGCAACTAATAAACCATATCCTGGAGGTATATTTTTATATTGTTATTTAAATAGACAACACTCTTCTCAAATCCACAGCTAAACACAAAAATCAAATCTCCATCAAAACCTCAAATAATATAAGGTTTCTTAAAAAATATACTTTGTTTAGTAGACACACAGCAACCAAACCTTAGAGACACCAGCCAAAATACTAAACAAACAGAAAATCATCTAAAGGAACCGACGTAAGTCGAAACAATAAAATAATTCATGTGAATTTCCTTTCTTTTGTTACTTGTTTGATCACAAGACATATTCCCAATTGCATTACAGAATAACATTATTAGTGCTCCCAAAGGCTTGAATAAACAAACATGAAATAAAACTGAACATACATTAAAATATCTGAGAGCATCAAGCAGTTTAGACAGCAAGTATGAGTCTGCATCTTTTGGGGTGCTAATATCAATAGAATGAACGTCCGAACCCCATATTTCCCCAATGCTATTCTTGAGATCCTCAGCATCATCTAGTGCATCTTCTTTAAGTGCTTCGTCAACTGTTTCACTGTGACCAGTCAAATCAATATCTGGAGCTGAACTTATGCCGCCAATAATTATATCTATGTCACTCTCAGAAGTATCCATTTTTAACTTCTTTCTACTATTCCCATCATGTTCAAGATGACATGCATTTCTCTTCGAACTTGAGTTATTGGATTCATAACATGTATCTAAAGAGGAGAGTAAATTTAATAAAACCTGCAGATCAGGAAGAAAAGGTTGAACATAATTCTGAATTTCTTGCTTAACAGACACCATGTGTTGCATCAAAGGATTTCCTGAACTAGAATTATGGTTCAAACCACCAAAAAGAGAGTCCAACAGTTTCAATAACTCCAGAAGAAGCCTTAGAGTACCGTGTTTGACAAAAGTATCGGCATGAGGCAAGCCCTTATTAAACATTGACCTGCTGAATGGACGAGGAAACAAACACTTCACAATGTCAAGTAAATCCATGTTGTCAATCGTGGGAGGACCATTTGATTGGGAATTATCAAATTCCTTGGAAATGCCACTGCTGACTGAAGAAACTAAATCAGCTGCCACAGATATCGCAGAAATCCTGCAAACACATAATTCACAATCGAACAATGCATAAGGAAACCAACACGAATAGATCAAAAATCTCATAGCCAGTTCCACTGATAGTATATGAACGCTAGTTGTCTCTGAAGGTGCTTCTGAAGGAGGTCTAGGGTTCGATTTCTGCTACTGATAGTATATAAACCCTAGTTTGTCTATGCAATAATAAACTAAATTAACCCTAGTTATTTAGTGGCTTTACACTATATATGTTGCTAACATTAATCATACATATACATAAATATAAAAACATAATAATGGATACAAGGCGAAATAAAAATGAATATAATGAATACTAACCATGAAGATGATTTATAGTTTTCAAGATTGTAAGGAAACTCTTTCAAATACAACAAACCAAAAGAAGGTTTGGCATTGACAATAGCCAACAGCAAATCCTTATGATATTGAACATCGGTAGGCCACATCTTCTTCAACAAATCCATCATCCTCTTCTGATTACCCTTCAAGGGATGCGGACGCTTCTTCGAATCAGGCATCAACCCATTACTCGGATCAGTACAAACCAAAACAAGAACATCAAAAGCAATCTTAGCTGCATCACCACCACCTTCCCTACTACAAATACCAACCAACTGCTCCAGAGTCACACTCCCAAACAAAACACTCCTCAACCCCGGAGGCACCAACGACTCCTCAACAAGTACACAATCCCTCAAAGTAGACAAAACAAAAACAACAGTCTCATCATCATCATTCTCCAATCCACGTAACACACCGGAATACATCTCCCTCTGCTGCAAAATCCACCTCAACAATCCCGGTTTCCCAACCTCCAAAAACGACATTGCAAATCCAACAAACGACTTCCTCAATAAAACCTCCTTCTTACCTTCACTTTTCCTCTTCCTCATTTTCCCCAACGCCACAAACCCCGCAACCTTAAAGTCAAAACTCTTCGCAACCTCCGAAGCTATACTCGGTCCACGCCTAACAATCGAAGCCAAAACCAACAACACAACTTTCTGTCTCTTCAAATCCTTACAATTCATCTCCTTATACAAATCATTCAAATAATCCGAAACAATCAACCGCGCAAATTTATCCAAATCCCTAGCAACACTCACACTCTCAGCATCATCATTGAAACCTTGTTTATGTTTACCATTACAATGACTAAGTAATACAGAAATCAACTGTAAAACATAATGCAAACCTTGTTTACCTTGTCTTAACTTCCAAGCTTCCAATAACTCAGAGCATTTCGGAGAACTGGTAACGTAATCACGAAGAAGTTTTGCTCCATTGTCGCTCTTTAAGAGCTTTATGAACTCTTTTGTAGCGTCTGAACATAGCTTAATCTCTGGTGAAGTGATTCTGTGAAGTAATTCTTTTAGTTTTGCTTCGTAGCTGACATTTGCTTGGAAGTTTAGAATCGAACCGCTGTATCCGGCGATGGAGTTTTCTTCCATTGTTGATTTTGTTTGTGTCTTGTGCTGTTGTTTAGAGGGATTTGAAACTGTGGAAGAAAACGAGACACGTTAATCTCCTCAGCGAGACTCAGAACTCGGGAGAATCGCTGCTCAAACTCAGTGAAGAGTCTCTTCCGGCAGCGGTTTTACAGCAATGGCGGCTGAGAAGAGGAGAGGGAAAGGGTTTAAGGTTTTTTTTTATATAAAATTAATTAATTGATTAATTTATTCATTTTAGATTTATTTTTATTTTACTGTATTTGTTTATTTTATTTTTTTAAAACTTAAAAGACACTAACTGTTTAAATTAATTGTACGCCGATAACCAATAAAAATGACTTAACATGTCATGTCATATAAAAAAACAAAGTTAAGTGAGATAATATAGTATAATTGTGATTGATTAATAATATAAAAATTATTTTACACTGTCGATACATATTAATTATTATTTTTCTTTTTTTAAATTGTGTTTACTAATTCACTTTGGTGAATTTGTTGATGTATGTTCGAACATCGATCCCTATGAGGTATGACAATGACATGCAATATTTTTATCAACTAAGTTATTTTTATCGAGACAATTTATTTGATTTTAATTGAATGGATAAAATTATGAGTTAAATATTTGCAACATTATCAAATTGAATTTTGATTCTCTCCAATTTTTCTCTCAAGTTAGTTATGCTGTAGTAATTTTAGTCATTCATATAGTTTATTACTTTCTTAGGTTTTCTTTTTCAGTGTGCTTTATCAATCATTTAATTAAGTAAAAGAGAGATATGGTTCGTTTGACCTAGTTTATTTTTGAACTTATGCAAACAATTTATGCAATTTTTATGTATTATTATCAATTTTTTAAGATAGTTTATGATAAAATAGTTTATAAAAATTCAATTTTCACTAGTTTGAACTTATAATATAGCATAAAACCTAATTTATATTGTATAAGTTGTTTGCATAAGTTAAAAATAAGCTAGGTCAAACGGGTCCATGATACGAGAGAGTTTTTTTAAAAGATGATCCAAATTCTATCAAATTAATCTATTTTTACGATTTTGCTCATTTAGACACGTGCTCGAAATCAAACACACTTATCTTTTTCTTTACATGAAAAAAAATACTTTTTTCTTCTTTTTTTCTCTCCAATTTCCTATTCAATTTTTTTATGTGTTTTTCTCTCTCATCATCACTTATTTATTTTTTATTATTTATTTCTCTCTCTTCACACTCACAAAACAACGAACTGGAGAGAAAATTGAAGATAAATCAAAGGAGATGATCTAAATCTCATACATAGTGCCCAAATTCCTACTACTATACCAAACTTAATGGCTTAAAAAAAACACTAAAACATGTCATTCAAATTTGTCAGAAAAAATGTCATTTATAAAAATGTACAAAAATAATAATAAAACTTAGTAATTTGGAATATGTTATTTAGTATTTTCCTTGAATTTATGAAAATTGTAAAAACAACTTTAATTGATTATTATATTATTTTATTTTTATAATGTATAGGACCTAAGCTCAAAAAATAGAAAAAGAAAAACTACACTGAAATATAACGGAAAATAGCTACTCTTAAAACATCAGCTAGCATAATACTATTCAGTTGAGTCGGAAGCTAATTAAGGAGTGTTCATGTTGTGGTCCTCTTTTAGGCAGCGTTTAGTTTTGATTGAGGTTGTTTGAGGGAATAGTTTTTTGCTGGTTTTGGTGTGTTGCGTTTTAGTATTAGTGATGTTTGTTCTATTTTTTGATTGGTTAAGGTGTTTTTGTCATCTTGCATTTCTTTGTTTGATCCGATAATCCCTTAAACTTCTTCTTTAAGGGATGTGTTCATTAATAAAATTTAGCAGATAAAAGAAAATAAAACTGTAAAATATATTTTATATCACATTTCTTATCATCTGCGCATTGATTTGTTTCGCAATATGAATGACAAACCTCCACATCTCACTGTACCTCTAACAAGTTTAAAATTTTTCGAACAAAAGTCTCTCCCATGATACTATTCATCAAACCGGTATATGAATCACTTGGATCACTGCAATAAAACTCAATTTTATTGAATCCCATCCTTCAAGCATAGAATGAGCCTTCAATAAATTTGAAGTAGATTCAAATTTGGATTGCACAATTTAAAGTTTGTTTTTTATTGAGAATATTTAAACCAAATATGGTTGAAATTGTCTAATATAGATCAAAATGCCATTACAATACAGTCGTACTCGTAATTTAAAATCACACTACAATTATAGTATGATATCGTTGCATAAACAACCATATTAGTGGGCTATTAGCCCTCATTGTTATAAAAAAAAAAAAAAAAAAAAAACTGTTAAAGTTGAAGAAAAAGAGAGAAAATTGATATTGAAAGAGTGCATTTTTATTATGATTGCACTAACTGAGTCTTATTACAAGAGTATAGTCCTTATATACACTACCTAAGGACCATTGAATCTATATACACATTACTACACTTGATTATAACAAACTAACTAACTTTGGCTATAGGTAGTTACTAACTTCACACTAGCTTCAGCTGTAACTTCCTGAGCAAGCAATCTTCATGCATGGCTAATCACTTGCTATTTTCAAGTGTAATCTTAACACCCTCACTCAAGCTGAGGATGGTACAAATCTAACATTCCCAGCTTGGATATAAAATTGTTGAACTTAGGAGAAGGCAGTGCCTTTGTGAGGAAATCTGCTAGTTGTTCATCTGTTGTAATAGGTAGAAGCTTCAGCAGTCCTTGTTGCAATTTTTCCCTGACTAGATGACAGTCAATGTCTAAATGCTTTGTTCTTTCGTGGAAAACTGGATTGGAAGCTATGTGAATAGCACTCTGGCTATCACAGTACAGCACAGGAGACTTGTTACAAGTTATTCCTAAGTCCTTTAGCAGATGCAATATCCAAATCAATTCACATGTAGCTGTTGACAGAGCTCTGTATTCAGCCTCTGATGAGGACCTTGAGACTGTAACTTGCTTTTTAGCTTTCCATGAAACTAGAGAATTGCCTAAGAAGAAGCAGTATCCACTTGTAGACCTTCTAGAATCCAAACAACCAGCCCAATCTGCATCTGAATAACCTAGGATTTGAGTTTCTGAGCTTCTAGGAAAAAACAGTCCTTTGCCAGGGCTTTGTTTTAAGTACCTTACAACCCTACATGCTGCTTTATAATGAATCATGGTGGGTTTATGTAAGAATTGGCTCAACTGTTGAGTTGCTAAGGTGATGTCTGGTCTTGTGTTTGTTAAGTAAAGAAGCTTCCCAATCAATCTTCTATAGGATGAAACATCATTATATAGTTCACCATCATCCTGATGTAATTTTACAGATGGGTCTAGAGGAGTAATGGCTGGCTTTGAAGCCAACAGGCCAGAGTCATTCAATAAATCCAAACAGTACTTCCTTTGTGAAATGCTTATACCTTGCTTGGATTGAGCTACTTCAAGGCCCAGAAAGTATTTCAAATTCCCAAGGTCCTTAATCCTAAAATTGGAATCTAGGATAGACTTAATCCTTGTGAATTCATGTAAGTCAGTACCAGCAAGAATGATGTCATCTACATAGACTAACAAAGCAGTGAAGTGACTTGCTTTGCTTAGAGTAAAAAGAGAGTAATCTGCAGTGGACTGTACATATCCCTCACTTATAAGCAAAGAAGTCAATTTTTCATACCACTTGCGACTGGCTTGCTTCAAGCCATATAAGCTCTTCAACAGCTTACACACCTGCCTGTCTCTATTGCCTTGCACACCTTCAGGTATAGCCATGTATACATCCTCTTGTAATTCTCCATGAAGGAAGGCATTGTTGACATCAAGCTGGTGGAGATGCCAGTTATTGATAGAAGCTAAGGCCAAGAGAATTCTCACAGTAGATAGCTTTGCAACAGGTGAGAAAGTATCAAAATAGTCCAACCCTTCAATTTGATTATAGCCTTTAGCTACCAACCTAGCTTTGTATCTCTCTATTGAGCCATCTGACTTATACTTGACCTTATAGACCCATTTGCTTCCAATAGGCTTGATGTTAGGAGGTAGATCCACTAATTTCCAAGTCCCAGTCTTAGTTAATGCATCCAACTCAAGATTCATAGCCTGTCTCCAGTTCTCAGATTTACAAGCTTCTAAATATGAGGTAGGCTCTGTGTGGTGTGTGATGGACAAGGTGTATGCATGATGTGCAGATGACAAATTACTGAAAGTGTGATAATCACAAATAGGATAAAATGTACCTTTAGATGATGAATTTGGAAAAGCTGAGGAAGCATTGCATACATAATCTAGCAGATAGGAAGGTGCATGCCTAGCTCTTGTTGGCCTAGTGGAAGGCATTGAAGATGTGTGAGGATCATCAAGAGGGTAATCAGATGTGTTGGAAGTGGAATTGTCATCTTGATGATGAGAGTCAGTGTCAGATTGACTATTTGTAGTGGGTTGAGAATGTGTATCAGTATGAGAATCAATGTTGTGTGTAGGTGAGTCAGTGGCTAGATCAACAATGTTTGGTGAGTTAGTAGGGTTAATGTTGTCTGAATTAGATGGTGGAGGGTCAGGTGTATGGTTAGAACTAAGGTTGTGTTCAGTCAATGTAGTGTCAGGATGAGGGTTATGGCTAGTATCAGGTTCAAAGTTGATGTGGTAATGCCAATCTGAATTAGAAGAATTGGATTCATATGGCAGGATATGGTCATGGTGTGATACATTTCTAGATACAAACACTTCCTTAGTGTGTAAATCATAAAGGATTATGCCTTTAACTCCTGACTTGTATCCCAAGAAAACACACTTTCTACCTCTATCAGAAAGTTTGGTTCTATTTGCTTGAAGGGTTGAAGCATAAGCCAAAGAACCAAAAACTTTTAAGTCTTGTAAGTTAGGTAATTCACCATGTAATATTTCATAAGGGCATTTGTTTTTCAAAATGGAAGAGGGAGCTCTATTGATTAAGAATACAGCATGTAGCACTGCATAAGGCCAGAAATGTTTAGGCAATTTTGCTTGAAATAAAAGTGCTCTTGCTATATTCAAAATGTGTTGATGTTTCCTCTCCACTCTACCATTTTGTTGAGGTGTCTCAACACAACTGGTTTGGTGAATTATACCTTTTGATGAATAAAATTGAGGCATGATAAACTCAGGTCCATTGTCAGACCTTATGATTTTGACATCAATTTGAAATTGAGTTTTAACTAAAGTTATAAAATCTATTAATTTCTGTCTTGCCTCAGATTTGTGTTTCATCAAAATAACCCAAGTAAATCTACTGCAGTCATCAACTATAGTAAGAAAATAAGAGTGACCATGCAAAGATTTTGTAGAGATAGGACCCCATATATCAATATGTAACAAGTCATAACAATGTAGAGCTTTATTAAAACTGTGTTGAAAAGGAGTTTTCTTATGTTTAGAGAAATGACAAATGTCACATACTCCTTTATGATCTACAGAAATGTAAGGATATCTAGAATGCATTTCTAACAATGTATTTGATCCTAAGTGGCCTAATCTAAAATGCCATAAGGCTTGAGCAGGTAGAGTGTGATATCTAGGTCCTTCAATAGCTGAGACATGCACTATCTTGTCTGAAAGCTGTAGGTAGTACAATCCATCAACAACCTTAGCAAAACCAATCATCTTCTGGCTCTTTTGATCCTGAATAGAACAATAAGAGGCATGAAAACTGACCATATATGAAGGTATTTGAAGTAACTTTGAAACAGATATCAAGTTGACAGAAAAATTAGGCACACAAAGCACATCACTTAGAATGAAACTAGATGAAAAATGTATTGAACCGGAATATTTAGCTATAGCTGAATCACCATTAGGTAATCTAATTGTGATAGGAGTGATTTCATTATAAGAATGAAACCATTGAACTGAACTGCATATGTGGTGACTTGCACCAGAATCCATTAACCATTTACCTAAACTACATGAATTTGAAAAAGAAGTACAACAATTACCTTGATTCACTGATGGAAGACCAATGAATGAAGCAGAGCCAACCTGATTAGAAGATGTAGATGTGGAAGCTGCAGCAGGGAATGAATGTTGAAGTAAAGAGATTAACTGCAGAGCTTGGTCTTGAGTCATAGGAGATGGATTAGCCTGCACTGTTGAATCAGCAATTGTATCATCACTACTCTCCCCTTCAATTGCAGCATTCACAGAGGGTTTATTCCTTAAGTGTGGTGGCAAGCCATGCTTTTTAAAGCAATTTTGAACTGTATGATTGTCTCTTCCACAAAAGGTGCATTGCTTGTGAGAACCAGATGAAGAACCTCTAGCTTTTGTAGCATTAGCAGAGATCAAAGAATCGTCAGAAGGAGTTAAGCCAGCTTGTCTTTCATGTTGAAGAACAAGAGAGAACACCTTAGTAAGAGATGGAAGAGGATCCATGAGTAACACTTGAGATTTCACAACTGCAAAATTCTCATTGAGTCCAGTCAGAAAACGAATAGTGTGAAGAAGAGAGTGATTAGTACGTGCAGTCCTCATTGCAAGACACTCACAACGATGCCTACAGGTACAATTAGGGATTGGCAAGTAGATTTCAAGCTCTTCCCATAGAAGCTTGAGAGAGGAATAGAATTCAGTTACTGAACGATTTTCTTGCTTGAGTGCATAAATCTCTTGCTGCAACTCAGCAATACGAACAAGATCACCTTGTGAGAACCGTTCTTTCAAATCAAGCCATACATCAACAGCATTTTCCATGAAAACTAAGGACTGAGCAATGGATTCAGATACAGAGTTAAGAATCCAAGAATGGACAAGCATATTGCAACGGTTCCAAGAACGAAAAGAAGGATCAAAATGATCAACAACAACGGGAATGGTTCCATCAATGAATTCAATTTTGAGTTTACCTCCCAAAGCACGAAGCATCATGCGAGACCATGAATGGTAATTGGAGCCATTGAGAACCGGAGTAACTTTCACTGATGAAGGACCATCGCTAGCATGAACATAGTAAGGAGAAGATGGATCGGAGGAAGGATCTTGAGGAGGAATAGGTGCTGCACGTGGAGGCATTGTCACCGGAAAAGTTTGTTATAACGGATAAAGGAAGCAGTTACGGTGGCGGAAGCTATCAGAGAAGGATCGGAAGGCTTAATGATACCATGTTAAAGTTGAAGAAAAAGAGAGAAAATTGATATTGAAAGAGTGCATTTTTATTATGATTGCACTAACTGAGTCTTATTACAAGAGTATAGTCCTTATATACACTACCTAAGGACCATTGAATCTATATACACATTACTACACTTGATTATAACAAACTAACTAACTTTGGCTATAGGTAGTTACTAACTTCACACTAGCTTCAGCTGTAACTTCCTGAGCAAGCAATCTTCATGCATGGCTAATCACTTGCTATTTTCAAGTGTAATCTTAACAAAAACCATATTAGTAATATTGCGATCACTATTGCAAATGTCAACTGCAATTTCAAACCATTAACACTACAACAAAGAAATATTGGAAACTCGAGAAAACCATAATTAAGATTGAGTATAACATATATAGCCTATGTGTTTCTTACAAGTCTAGATTTGCTCCATTTACTTATATTTGTTGTCAATTTATTAGAGATGAATATAAGTGGAAGACTAATAAAACTTACACGTAGTAATCAATCGTGACCATTGATTTAAGGTCAAATGATTTGCATTTAAAATATAATTTTATAATATAAATAATCTCAGATGTTAATCAGAGATCGAACGTTCCCACTAATCTTCCACTTGGCTCTATAAATAGACAATAAATGGAACAATTTGAAGTCATTCTTTCTTACATCTTAGGGAGGTGGTCGAGATGCTCGATTATATCTCCCCTTATGAGGCCGTATGTGTGGGAATCCTGGAAAGTGCATGGCAGGAACAGGTTCCGTAAGATTTAAAAACAATCCATCTCTTTTTTTTAGTGGACCGTCTCTTTTTTTTGGTCGCTTGTAATTGAAAAATCCATTGGGTAATGGAGGCTCAGGATTTTGATACTTGGGATTAATATTCTCTGCAATTGAAAGAGTACTGATAACTGCCAGAAACAAAATTAGCATGGATAATAATGAGCAAGACATTGTTGTGATGATCAACAAATAATTTAATTTGTGTACACCAGCTTAAGTGTGTCATCATAATATAGTGACAAACCACATACTATACTAGTGCTAATAATTTCCAGAATAACACGCTTTAACAATTTTGACTACTTCTCTGTCAAAAGAAAAAGACAATATTCTTTGACTACTTCGTCAAAAAAGCAAGAAAACAAAGATGGACATAAACCTTAGACGTCTATATGGGGATAAAAAAGTATATTGATCATTTGCTTAAGAAACATAATACTCTGTCGTCAAAAAAAAAAAAAAACATAATACTCTAACTGCGACAGGATAAAATTGAAATTACTTGATATTAGAACTGATTTTTAAATTAAATTAAAATGATGGTGAAAGTAAAAAAAAAAATTTAATAACTTGAACCGACCAATAATTATTCAATTTATTATTGATAAATTATACATATAATCATTAATTTTGATTTATAGTTGGTTATTTATAGACTCTTGCAATTTAGAAAGTTATTTAATTTATAATAAAAAAACATTATTTCACAGTGTATATATTAATCTTATGCTAGTTTTCTATATTTTTTCTCAAATAGTATACTGTTTCCATTTGTAAATATAGACATCATTTTTTGACAAAATTATCGGAATCAAGAAATTGATACTAATATTAAACTTGTTTATTATTGTACAAATTTATTTTTAAGATAAAGAGTGAGCTTCTTTTGTTCCAAATAAAAAGATAGCGAGTGAATTTATGTTTTTATCATAGTATTTTTTGTTTATTGCAAAAAAGAGAGTGTAAAATTAACAAGTATATGTTGATATATAGAAATAACATATATAGTTGAAATTTCAAAGACCATTTTAAAGCAAAGTATTGTTTGATTCATGAGTACCAAAATTGGCACTATAAAAAAAAGAAAGACGTCTTATGATTTTGTCATATGGATTAGTTCAACGTAAATATGTTTTATTTAAAGAAGTCATTTCATTATTAATTTATTATTTGTTTTGTTTTTAGTTCTGCATTTGCTTGTGAACTTGAATGATTTGATTAATATTCTCATGGTCATTTTGATGATTTTAACTCGATTTTGAAAATTCAATTAGAGTATAATGTGTGTTTGGAATAGCTTCTTGAGACTTAATATCGCGTCCCTAAGTACTTTTGACGCGAAAATTATGAAGCCACAATTTGTAGCTTCTATCTAGACATATGTTTGCAAAGCTTTCACCGCTAATACAAACATAGACATAATCATGATTCCCCGATCCTTGAAAATTTTACGTTGAATTTTTTGTCATTCTGAATGTCCATTTTTATGTCCACCCCACCCTAGGCTGGTAGCGGTTCAGACCCAGCCAGAAAACCAAACCAAAGAGCGGAAAAAAAAGTCATCGAGACTAGCTAGGCCAGACCAAACTCATGTATGCAGAGCTTTGCCATTTGATTTCAACTGATCTATCTAAAGAGTATCTCTTCTATTTGTTATTATCAGGTAAACTTACCACAAATTTTAGAAATGAAAGTGTAAAATATTTTCACAAAGCAAACGAACCCTTAACTTTTAAAGGTTAAATTTGCTTTCAAAACGAGTTTAACAATGATAAAAGGGAAGTTGATGTTGGGAAAAATTGACATAGAGAAAATAAAAAAACACAATCAACAACATAAGAATAAAAATTATGTTCTTTTAAATTTAATCTCTATTAAATTTTAATGATAATTTTAGTCCTTTATAATATTGTGGTTTATAAAATAGTCTCTATTTTGAAAACTTTTTGCTAAAAATCGATACTTTTAGTCCCACAAAATAGTTCATATAAAATGTAAATATGGACTAAAAATGATTATTTTTTTCAGGGACAAAACTTAAAAATTCGTAATTTTATAGGAAATAAAAATATATTTAACCTATTTATTTTGTTTTATAAACTAAAAACATTTAAACATCAGTAAATAAATTAGTGATCTCAACTATGTTTACACCCCTATTCACCTCGATCCTATGCCTATATTGCATAAATATATTAATAAAAAACAGAAAAAAAATGCTAAACCTCACTCCAAAAAAAAATAAAGAAGAAAGGAAATTCATAATGACATATGAAGAGGTGGACTATTAGATCGGACATCTGACTATAACTTTTTGCTAAGTGTTTATCAATTCGTTTGTTGTTTCAACACATACAGGACGTGAACAGTGGTTACTCACCTTTCGCGATGGTTTACCAATCTTGGTTAATAATCTGAATAAATCTATGTTTTTTCACAAATTTTCTCAACTTAGTTTCTTCTTAATGTTATTTAATTGATACTCAAAATCCTAAATAAATCTAAATAAATATGTAGCATACAAATAGAAGTAGAGTCATTCAAACCACAATAATTTAACATTCATGAGTATTAGATAATAAGACAGTAATATGAAGTCAAAAAATACAGTAATATCTGATCAATACAAATAAAATTTAATTCCAACATGCATGATAAATATTGTTTTAGTACAAACAAAATTTTGAACCTTTATTTTGATGATGATCCTGCACAAAAAAATGCCCATTTTAAACATCGTTAAAACATTTTATTAAATTGACAATAACAATATTAGAGAATTTATTTTATAAAATATTGCTCCATAAATATGCAATTAAAAGCAGTATACATTAATGAACTAAATATCTGATTTTTTTTTCCAACAATCTAAGTGATAAAGGGTGCTTTAGTTTTGAATTTTTTTAAGAAAAAATCTATTTTATAATTTTGATGGTGTTTCTTATAGATTTTTTAAAAAATTATTTTCTTAAAAAAAAAATCATTTTTAACCCCAAACTAAGGAACCAAGTGTAAGAACTTCCAATTCTAAAAAAATAATTTTTTTTAATTGTAAACAAGCACAAAATAACTTTATAATTTCTCAAAATCTCTACAAAAATCTCTAAATTTTTTTTTAAAAAAAAAAATCTATTTTTTTAAAACATAAACAAACACACTCAAAATCAATTAACTTGCTAAGTATTTGTTAAATTGAGTAGAGAG
The DNA here is from genome assembly GCA_954870985.1 of Trifolium fragiferum. Taxonomy (NCBI): domain Eukaryota; kingdom Viridiplantae; phylum Streptophyta; class Magnoliopsida; order Fabales; family Fabaceae; genus Trifolium; species Trifolium fragiferum. Next base: position 11,544,544 of record OX940794.1, read on the forward strand.
ATTTGATAGGGTCCATGAGGATAAGATAATTGAGAATAATGGCTCTTCGAGACTATTCAATATGAGAAATTTTACGAAAATTCTATTAGTAAGTTATCAAGCAATGTTGTTGTGTACATATAATCATAGTAAGGTAGCTACATCAACTGCACAAGAATATCTCACCCAAAACACCGTGACCCCAAAAAAGCACGGTGTATTACTGACAGAGGTCACAAAAATTCTACCTCGAAAAAGATATATTTCAAAATCTCAATGATAAGTTAAAAATGGCCATAATTATTTCAGATCATTTTTTTTTGAATGGCAATTTAAGATCATATTTGATTTTTCTCGGTAGCAAATCATATGATAAAACACAAAGCACCATATTAATGAATTATGTACTAACCTTTGTTTGTGATTTTCCTCTTGGATTTTCTATTTCCTTCCTTATTTGCTTTCTGGCCTGGAAGAATACCATCCTCTTCATACCTCTCCACCTCTTTAATGGATCGACAAATAAGATCGGGTACAGTTTTATGAATATAGAACTGCAAAAAATAATTTTGTAGACATCAATATATTTTGAAAAAAAACATTACATTAATTTGAATTTGAAAAATATGAAATTGTTCAATATATGAGATTTATTATTAACTAAACTATGAAGAAAGTAGATCTTACAACATCCTCCCTGCTTCCATCTCTCCTTAATTTAGGTCGTATGATCCATTTTCCCATCCACTTAGGATTCATACTTTTTCTTTTCTTTGTCCTATTCTTTCTTCCCTATAACATAAAGAGAAAATATGATAGTATAAAATTAATTGTGTTAATATATGATCAATATGAGAGTAGATTATTAAATTTTAATGGACTTATAGAAGGTTTTGTGTTCAACAAAGAATTTGAAACTTTTGAATTGAACATGACTTACATTATCTTGTGGCTGACACAATTAATATTGAAAAAGTATCATTGGTAAAGTGTAGGTGTAATATTCAAGAGAAAATATGATAGATTGAAATGCATATTAGGCAAATGTGTGCTTCGGTGTTTTTTTTTAATGGATCGAGAATTTGAAAAACTATTTTGATAAAAAAATCTATTGTAACAGACCCCCCCCCCCCCCCCCCCCCCCCCAACACACACACACACACACACACAAAGCAACATGCATAATAGCTCTTTAGAGCATAATAGTCCAAACACAATCACAGGATTGAGAGACAGATAAGAAAACAGTGCCAAATTGGAGGTACATGATGCCTTCGGACCTATTGATCTCAACAAATTTGAAACAACAAAGAATCGAAGAGCACCAACACAACCGAAAAAAAAAGTGTTTGAACCCAGATCGAGGGATGAGTCCAACACGTTAGAAACCAAACAACCCTTTCGAGTTAATATAGAACCAAACCCTTTCCGGGTTTACAAAACCAAACCAGGAGGCCACCAATATTGTGACCATCCAATCTTTGATCAAGAACATAAACACAAAAACCTAACAACAAATAGCACGAAACAAACAGTACAAACACACAGTAACAAAAACCACCACAACGAGCCATCGAGCATCACCGCAAGGGAGGTGGCGGTGGATTAACTAGAATTAAAACCACAAACAAAGACAGATTTTAAAACGGTGACTTGAAAGGATTCCAAACCCGAACAAGTTTAAACAACCCTAATCCTACGGCTCGGTGGTGGCAGATCTGAAGCAAATTGAACCTGCATAGAGCATAGATGAACCCCACAGATGACAAAAATCTCAGATCTGCAACAAACGACTAGAAAAATGTCTAAAACCACCACCATCCACATTGACCCTAGCAATAATGACGATCCAAGAGAAACAATTGTTGAGGAGGGTTAATCATTATTTATATGGTTGAAAAAATACTGATTCACTACCAGTCATTCTTGATTTCAGAAAATATTTGAGTGCGTGAGTCCAAATTCTTGGTAATTGTGGTATGATAAAAACAACATACAAAACTATAAGAAAGTTGACGAGGCAAATAATTAAGTTATTTGAATAAGTTGTTCTTACACTCTTTACTGTTGGGGATTTCTTAGTAGCTGGGACATTTTTAACCATTGATGCAACCTTGCTCTGATTGTTGGCGTTTTACGGTGATGAGGGTTGAGAGAAGAGAGAAGACAATAAGAATGTATATAAAAAAAAAAATCAACCCAAGTCTTTAATAATACATGCTAGATCTATTAAAAATAAAATTTTCTATCATCTTTCCACCTAAGATCCTTAGAAAATTGAAAAGGATACAAATAACATGGATAAAGTATAACATTTATGATAAGAATGATGTCACTATTCTATGGCTAAAAAAAAAAAAGAAATCAGATCCACTACCAGTCATTCTTGATTTTAGAAAAGATTTGAGTGTGAGTCCAAATTCTTGGTAATTGTGGTTTGATAGAAAAATAATTAATGAAGCAATAAAACAACATAAAAACTATGACAAAGTTGACGAGATTAAAAATTAAGTTATTTGAATGATTTATCCTTTTATTTTTTTTCTATAGGAGATTTCTTAGTAGACTAGACAATGTTCTTAGCCATCGTGATCCGACGCAAAGGTGCACTAGCTGGTTAGTGGTGAAAGATAGGGGAAACAAACAATGAAAGTGGTGAAAGAAAAAGGAAAACTCCTTTAAAATATGTAAAAATCTTATTTGGTCATTGTAATTTGTCTTTTTATTAAAATATGGTCAATTTTATATACATACTCACCAAAATAAAAATATTTTTTACCATATATAATGACTATTTTTGAAATTTTTCTATCATTTTTAGTAAATATTTTCGATCTAATTTTTTATTATTAGAATAAGTTATCCTTACATTTTTTACTGTTAGGGATTTTTTAGTAGGCTGAGGCATTTTTAGCCATAGATGCAACCTTGCCCAGATTGTTGGCCATATATACTCACCAAAATTAAATTATTTTTTACTATATATATTGACTATTTTAGGAATTTTTCTATCATTTTTAGTAAATATTTACAACCTAATTTTTTATTCTTTTTTTATATCTGCTCGAAATATTCTTATATTAAGTTATAAATTATATATTATTAAATAATAAAAATATGTATAACAATAAATGTGCTAATTGTAAAACCTCGATAGAATAAATTATTGAGTTAAATATGTATTTAGTCTCTAATAAACTTTAACGACATATAAGTCATCTATAATATTGCATTTTGTAAAAAATAATTTCTATTTTGGATTTTTTGTTATAAAAAATAGATATTTTTAGCCTCTATAAGATGCAAATACTAATTAAAAGTGATTTTTTTTTAGGGACTAAACTGAAAAGTTTGTAACTTTGTATGGACTAAAATCATAAACTATCACAGTAGAGAACTCCACTAAATTACATTTAATCATTTTTTTTCGTTTGATGTTGTAACTTATAACCTATGAAGTCCCGATACGCGACACGATACTGATACGATACCGATACGGGAAATTTTTAAAAAATCTCTATCTGATACTGTCGCGATACGTTATTCAAAAATTAAATTTAAAATTAAATATATAAATGCACAATATAAAAACATGACTAAAATCAATAATATTAATAATGATAAATTTTTTTGAAAGACAAAAAACTATTATTATTATTATTATTATTATTATTATTATTATTATTATTATAAACGTCAATAGTTCATTGTACAAGAAATACAAACAAGTCAATAACTTTGCACAAGAGCAAAACAGTTTGAGGCTCAACATACAAGGGTCAAAATAAAGATTTAACTGATACTTTTTCGATATGAGTAACGGGACGTATCCAACGCGTATCAGATATCATTTTTTTATTTAAAAATAAAGATTTAACTGATACTTTTCCTCGTATCGGAACGTATCGAACGAGTATCAGTATCGAGTACGTATCAGACACAATACTTTAGTATTTTTAGAGTATCGGAGCTTCATAGATTATATCTATGAAGGCGACTTCTTTTTTTCCCCTTCTTTGTAGTAGTTTATAAATGTGAAAAATTTAGAGTTCGAATTTTAGGCCTTCTAATAATATTTTTTAATAGCCACCAACTAGAACTTTAGACATTCTAATAATATTTTTAATAGCCACCAACTATAACTTTAGACATTCTAATAATATTTTTAATAGCCATCAACTAAATTATTTTTACGAGCATTCGACATATACTTCTTACTTTTAAAAAAATCGCACACTTGTAGATTTGTCATATTAACCATAGCTCAATCAAATTTAAAATTGACATTTAAATATTCTAAATATGTAGCATAAAAAGAGAAATTGAGTGATACAAAACACAATATACTTTGACATTCATAAGTACTAGCATTTGATAATAAGAAAAAAATATCGAATACAAATAAAATTTAAGTCCAACATGATAAACACCGATGCAGTACAGACAAAATTCTGAAGATTTAAAGTTGAATCAACATTCATTTCGTTGATGAACCTGCACAACAACAGCAATTTTAAAAATCGTTAAAATCCCTTTTTACATTGCCTATGGAAAAATTATGAAAATAAACTTATGAAGCATTAGGTCTCATAAATATGTAATTATGAATATACTTCAATGAACTAAATATATGTTATGACGCATTAGTTCAAATAACTTGCATCAGCATAAGTAGAGATGACAATTAGACTCCTACTTAGTGGACTTTGCAAAAATTACTCATTAAGTGGGGTAAAAATTCGCATTATATATAGGTATGAGCATGAACATGAATAATTATCCGCAAAAACAAGCGGGTATGAAAACATATATAAACCGAGTTGTTCGTGAACATGAAACGAGTCAAGTTTGAGATAATAAAATTGAATCAGCCCTCTAGTTAATCGAGTTCGAATTGAACCAATTGTACTTGAACTGATGGGAGATGAGTTCGATTAAATTCATTTCTAACCCTGTCACTAATTCTAACAAGAACTGATCGGAGATAAGTTCGATTATATATATATATATATATATATATATATATATATATATATGTAACTAAAGTCAAAGCTATTGAAAATGAAAATGTACTCATCTTCAAAACACATGGAGCTATAGTTTTTAGAGAAATTAAATCCTTGAAAAAAGCAAATGGAAAGGTTGTATGTGTTGACTAATCTTTGTTATGTGAAGACCAAATGAGTGTCTTCTAAAAACACACATTTTCTTAAAAATATCGCCCTAACGAACCGTATTTTGGAGAAGTTGTAAACCATCATAAGATTCGCCAAACATAAACTAAAAAGAACATCTCACCCTTATAATCATTTGTGTTTGGGGGTGTTGTTGACCGTTATAGGACACTAGTCAAACATAGAGAACCTAAAGGTCCTTTTGGTCACCTTTTTCTCTAGTCGACGCACTTCCCATACTTAGATCGCTTCCGTTGGGGATTCGCTAAGCCCAAGGATACATGATCTGAACAATTAAGATGCAATATGATATTAAGTGGGTAAGGGTTAAGAGGTAGCCTATCCGTATGTGAGAAACCTTAATGATGCAAAAGATCTCCGCCAAATTCGGGGAAGCCACACCAAGCTTAATAGGGGAAGATATGAAATAGTTAAAACCTTTCATTTCTCTAGATAAATAATACCCTGACCTATAACATTGTATATCACTGACAGAGGTCACAAAAGTTCTACACCAAAAAAAATTTAGTGATCTTTTAAAATAGCCATAATTATTCAAGTTCATAATTTATTTTCCTCAATAGCAAATCATATAACCTGAAACACAAAGCAACATATCGGAGAATTCCATACTAACCTTTTGTCTTTTGTTGATACTCTTGGATATTTAATTTGCTCTCCTACCCAGAAGAGTACCATACTTTTCATAATTTTGCACAACTCTAATAGATCGGCAAATAAGTTTGGGTATATATTTATGAATATATAAATGTAAACAATAATTTTATAGACATTATTTTGAGAAAAAAAAACTATAAATTACTTTGAATTTGAAAAATATGAAATTGTTCAACATGTGACATATAATTTTAAATAAAATACCAACAAGTGAAACTAGTGAAAAGTGAAATTAAGAAAGAATTAAGATAATAAATGAAGATCTTACAACATCCACCCATCCACTTGTCCTTGTTCTAGGTTGCTCGATCCATCTTAATTTAAAATCAGGACTAAGACCTCTCTTTCTTCCCTATAATTAAGACAAAGAGAATATATGATATGTCAAATACATAATCTATATGAGAATAGATAGATTATTAAATTTTAATGGACTTATAGAAGCTTTTGTGATCAACAAAGAATTTAACTTCTTTTTTTGAATTAAATATAATTTTAATGGACTTATTGAAAAAAGCATCATTGGTAAAATCTAGTTATAATATTCAGTAGAAAATATGATAGATTAAAATGCATATTTTCAGTGCATTAATTTTTTGTTTTAATCATTCTTTAGATCATCATATATATATATATATATGGAATCATTTGGATTAATAATTCAGAAGTAAATCAACAACAATCTATTTAATCAATTGATGAACTGGAAATAATGTGATCTGGCTTATAAGTTACGTACCTTTATATTCTTTTTCACCAGAGATTTTGAAGTAGACACCTTAAGATTTTCAATATCTTCACATAAAATTTGAAGATTGGCTTCTTCATTCTATATTTCAGGTCAGACAACATGTGAAATAATATTAGGAGAATGTTAACATGTGCCCTTTAAGAAGATAAATGTGGAAAACATTTATTAAAGTATGTATACTATTCAATTATCTAAGCATTAAATTTTTTATATCATTAAATGCTACATTTCTATTTTTAGGTAATTTATCATGTGTCCTTAGGACACAAGTTAACATGACCCTTTTAATATTGGTAAAATCTACGTATAACATTCAAGTGGAAATATGATAGATTAAAATGCATATGCATGTGTGTACTTCAGTGCATTTTTTGTTTGTTTTAATTCTTGGTACCAACAATATTGCTCAACCCAAAAACAAATGATGGGAAAATAATTCAACTCAAAGTGAGAATCACGTGTATAAATGGATAGCATGCCTAGAAAGAAAGAAAAAATATTCTCCTTTTTATCATTTCAAATGATTTAAAAAATGCTTGCAATTAATTTTTTTTTCTTTCTCGGCGTTGTCCATTTATACATGTAATTTTTATTTTGGGTTGAATTTATTTTCCCATCATTCTAAATATCATCATCTAATTTTTTAATCCTAAACTGAGACTTGACATGTGCAATTTTTTTTAGATAACAATATTATTTATAAATAAAATATAAATAAACACTATGAGAACCAATCTTTGGAAATAATTATCGGTCAAAAGATTGGTTGTTTGATTCAGCAGAAGTTAATCTTTGGAAATTAAGTTCTACTATGTCTGCATGGTTTTGTCCAGGTATAATTGGCTTTGATAGAGCATAGAGAACCTCTATGTATCCGCCAAAAGTATCCATGATGGGCATCATATTTATGTCAACCAAATAATTGAAGTTCCAGATTTTTTGGATAGAAAAAACTTAAATCTAAAATTTACATGAAGATGAATGAAGATCTAACATAGTTTTTTTTTTTTTTTTATCTTTTTATTTCTTTTGATCTCTTATAACATAGTAAAAATTGATATATGATCATATTCCTCTTCTATCAGATTCCAGATTATAGTTTTTTTAAAATCATTAAAACTTGTTGATTTAATCCAAACCTAACAATTATAAGTTGGTGAATTGAGTGATATTAATAAAACCACAAAAAAAATTAAGTGCAATAACAATTGGTAGTTAATGGAGTTTTGGTTTTATGTCCCCTCCATTTGTTTGTTTTGTTCTTTGCTACACTTTTAATATATTTTGTGTTGGTTAGCCTTTAGCTACCAACCTTTTGCTAAAAAAAAAGGTGCAATAACAATCAATCATAGATGTATTATATTATAATTAATTAATTAATGATATTCATAAAATTAGTCTTTATACATGCAAGATCTATTCAAGATAGAACTTTCAATCATCTTTGCACTTGAGATCTTCAAAAATTGAAAAAGGATATAAAATTTGACATGTCTAATAAGAATGATGTCGCTATTTCTAAGGCTACAAAATACAGATTCACAACCCTTCATTCATGATTTTAAGAAAGATTAATTGACTGTCAGTCCAAAATCATAGTAATTACGGTCCAATAAAAAATAATTTCAAAAAGAGAAAAAAGATAGGAAACAAAATTGTAAGAAAACTAATGAAACTAAAATTTAATTTATTAGAATGAGTTACCATTTCTTCAGCAGAAGATTTTTGAGCAGATGAGCCTAAGCTCTTCATCATTATGAGTTTATGCAGAGGCACGCTCCGGTTGGTGCTGAAAGAAAAGAGAAACAAACAATTAAATCTATAAAGAAGTCGAGGATGAATATATTATTTAAAAAATTTATTTTCATCATTTCCAATATGGAATATTGATTAAAAATGATACTCTTTCTTGACCAAAAATTGCTACCCTTTAGAATATGTAAAAAACTTATTTGGTCTAATGCAATTTAAAATATTTACTATATAGATATTAAGAAATTTTCCATCATTTTTAGAATAATATGTTTGACCAAAAAAAAACAAAAATATGTATGACCAAAAAAGAAAAATATATCTAAAATAATAGGTTTGACAAAAAAAAGAATTGTTTTTCTATCTTTTTGATAAATAGTGTGAATGATGAAGCAGTGAAGGTTTGATATAAAGATGGTGATGTGGAGAGGAAAGTAGGAAGAAGAAGAATTGGTTGAGTGGTTATATAATTTTTTTCTTGTTTTTTCCCTCTTTATTAAATATTTTTTAATTTTTTTCTATTTACGTTGACAAATACATGGACATTCCACATCATTAAGATTAGCCTCATCAGCATTATTTGGTCAAAATATGCATAGGGGAATGATAATGCAGGGGTGACAATACGTTCACAATAAAAACACTGACTAAATAACAATGTAGCATACATAATCCTATTATACACAAGATTAATGAATTGGGAAATTTTCAAAGGATGCACCAACTCATGCTCCTTATGCATCAATGCATCTTATGCAAAATTTATGAAATAGAAAAAATTGACAGTTATACATTGATCTAAAACCTCTTCGCACCAATGCAAAATCCCCAAATGAACCAATTTATCACTAGTTTGTATCGATGCATCATTCCCAGAATTTTCCCAAATTACCACCTGGGAAGAATCGAACCTAATTGAGATGAAGCTTGAGAATGATTTAGGGTTGAATCATGAGGAGATTGAGGGATTCAGTTCCGAGATGAAAGGAAGGAAGGAGATTGAAGCTTTGCTGAGAAATTTGAATCGTGAACGAGATTGAGGGAGTTCGAAGAAGAGGGAAAAAGAGAGGGGTTAGCGCGTTTTTTAGATGTGGGCCACGGCGGTTTAAGAGGAATAGCCGCAAAGCAATTCAATTGACATAGCGGCGACGGTTCTAAGCAACTGCCCCTATCATTCCGTCCCTATTCCCAAATTATTTTGTAGTGATTATTAATTTATTATTTGTTTTGTATTGGTTTTAGTTTTGCATTTGCTTGTGAACTTTAATGATTTATCATTTTGTTTTATAAACTAAGACCATTTAGAAATCAGTGAACAAATTAGTGATTTTCACTATGTTGGCATCCTTATTCATCTCGCTCCTATGTCTATATCTCATAAATATATTAATAAAACAAAATGCTAGATCTTACTCCAAAAAAAGATAAAGAAGAAAGGAAATTCAATTCATAATAACATATAATGGTGGTTGCTTACCTTTCGCCATGGTTGACCAAACTTGGTTAATAATTTGAATAAATCTATGGTTTTTCACAAATTTTCCAAACTTAATTTCTTCTTAATGTTAATTAATTGATACTCAAAATCCTATATAAAGTAATCATTTTTTTACTTTGATAATTAAAATTTGTACACTTGCGGATTTATCACATTGTTTATATTGAGCTTAAAATTTAGCATATAAGTATTCTAAAATCTAAATACATATGTAGCATATAAATAGAAGTAGAGTCATTCATTTCATACCACAATAATTTAACATTCATGAGTATTAGATAATTATAAGACATAAATATGTAGCATACAAATAGAAATAGAGTCATTCAAACCACAATAATTTAACATTCATGAGCATTAGATAATAAGACAGCAATATCTGATTCCAACATGATAAATATTGTTTTAGTACAAACAAAACTTTGAACCTTTATTTTGATGATGAACCTGCTCAAAAAACACCCATTTTAAACATCGTTGAAAACATTTTATTACATTGACAAAAAAAAAAAAAAACAATATTAGAGGAAAAAAACTATGAAATATTGCTCCTATAAATAATCAAGTAATACTTTAATGAATTAAATATCTTAATTTTTTTGCATCAACCTAAATGTTAAAATCTAGTAATTGCTAAGTATTTGTTCAACCGAGTAGAGATTTGATAGGATAGGATCCACGAGGATAAGAGAATGTTAATGACTCTTATAGACTATTCTATAGGAGAAATAATTTTAGACGAATTCTATTAGTAAATTATATTATTGTGCAGTACATCAACTGCACAATAATATCTCACCCAAAACACTATGACCTTAAGAAATTAGATTTCCCACTATTACAACAACGTGCTGTATCAGATGTTGGCTGTTCAATTTTTGATCAGCAGCTGAGATAGTTTATTTTATAAAATTGTATTTTAAATTTGAACCGTCCGATATTCAATCAATGGTCAAGATTGACTACGGTGTCAAACTACGTCAATTATTGACAGCAGCAAATTCAAATCCTTATCTTAAACACGTACCGTGAATTACTGACCGAGGTCACAAAAGTTCTACCCAAAAAAGATACATTTCAAAACCTCAGTGATAATTTAAAAATAGTCATAATTATTTAAGTTCTTATTTGATTTTCCTCGTTAGCAAATCATATGATAACACTTATTATAAAACACAAAGCACCACATTAAAGAATTCTGTACCAACCTTGGTTTATGATTTTCCTCTTGGATTTTCTATTTCCTTCCTTATTTGCTTTCTGACCTGGAAGAATACCATCTTCTTCATACCTCTCCACCTCTTTAATGGATCGACAAATAAGATCGGGTACAATTTTATGAATATAGAACTGCAAAAAATAATTTTGTAGACATTAATATTTTGAAAAAAAAAAAAAACATTTACGTTAATTTTTTTTTGAATTTGAATTTGAATTTGAAAAATATGAAATTGTTCAATATATGAGATTTATTATTAACTAAACTATGAAGAAAGTAGATCTTACAACATCCTCCCTGCTTCCATCTCTCCTTGTTTTAGGGCGTATGATCCATTTTCCCATCCACTTGGGATTTAGACTTTTTCTTTTCTTTGTCCTACTCTTTCTTCCCTATAACATAAAGAGAAAATATGATAATATAAAATCAATTGTGTTAATATATATATATATATATATATATATATATATATATATATATATATATATATATATATATATATATATATATAATCAATATGAGAGTAGATTATTAAATTTTAATGGACTTATAGAAGGTTTTGTGTTCAACAAAGAATTTAAAACTTTTGAATTGAATACAACTTACATTATCTTATGGCAGACACGATTAATATTGAAAAGTATCATTGGTAAAGTCTAGGTGAAATATTTCAGAGAAAATATGATAGATTGAAATGCTATTACGCACATGTGTGCTTCGGTGCATATTATTTTTTTATTGGATATGATTGAAATTTTGAAAAACTATTTTGTTAAAAAAAAAAATCTTGAAGATTGTAAAAGAGGGTTATATTAATTTTGTGAGAATTTAAAAGACCTCTCCTAAAAGAATTTTTACAATCAACATTTTTAATATAGGATTTCATTGAGTCACATAAATTCTTAATATCTAATCATATGGATACGAAACCAAGTTTTATAGAAATATGAAGAGTGATCATCACAAGGATAAAAAAGGGGTGTTCAAAACGTATCAAAGTGGAGGTGCTACTAGGTAGACGTGATGCCTTGAGACCTACTGATCTCAACAGATCCGAAACAACAGAGAATCGAAGAGCAAAAGAGCACCAACAGAACTGAAAACCAAAACAAACATGTTTGAACCCAGATCGAGTTAATATAGAACCAAACCCTTTCGGGTTTACAAAACCAAACCAAGAGGTCACCAATATTGTGACCACCCAATCTCTGATCAAGAACAAAAACACACAACAAATAGTACGAAACGAACAGTACAAACACACGGTAACCAGAACCACCACAACGAGCCATCGACCATCACCACAAGGGAGGTGGCGGTGGATGAATTAGAATTGAAACCACAAACAAAGACAAATTTTAAAACGATAACCTGAAAGGATTCCAAACTCGAACAAGTTTAAACAACCCAAATCCTACGGCTCTGTTGTGGCAAATCTGAAGCAAATCGAACCTGCAGAGAGCATAGATGAACCCTACAGATGACAAAAACCCAGATCCGCAACAAACGACTAGAAAAATGTCCAATACCACCACCACGCACCAATACCCTAGCAATAATGACGATCCAAGAGAAACAATTGTTGAGGAGGGTTAATCACTATTTCTATGGCTGAAAAAAATACTGATCCACTATATGTCACTCTTGATTTTAGAAAAGATTTGAGTGTTTGAATCCAAATTCATGGTCTGATAAAAACAACATACAAAACTATAAGAAAATTGACGAGAGAAATAATTAAGTTATTTGAATAAGTTATCCTTACACTTTTTACTCTTGGGGATTTCTGAGTAGCTGAGACTTTTTTAGCCATTGATGCAACCTTGCTCTGATTATTGGCGTTTTATGGTGGTGAGGGTCGAGAGAAGGCAGAGAAAAGTTTCTTAGAGAGAGAGAGAGAGAAGACAATAAGAATGAAAAAAAAAAAAATCAACCCAAGTCTTTATATATGCTAATTTTCTATCATCTTTCAACTTGAGATCCTTAAAAAATTGAAAAGCATACAGATAACATGCATAAAGTATGACATTTATGATAAAAATGATGTCACTATTTCTATGGCTTAAAAAAAAATCCACTACTCGTCATTCTTGATTTTAGTAAAGATTTGAGTGTGTGAGTCCAAATTCTTTGTAATTGTGGTTTGATAAAAAAAATAATGAAGAAATAAAAAAACATATAAAACTATAACAAATTTGATGAGACTAAAAATTAAGTTATTTGAATGAGTTACCCTTTTACTTTTGTCTATAGGAGATTTCTAGTAGACTAGACAATGTTTTTACCCATCGTGATCTAATGCAAGGGTGCATTGGTTAGGGGTGAAAGAAAGGGGAAACAAATAATAAAGGTGGTGAAAGAAAAAGGAAAACCCCTTTAAAATAAGGAAGCCCCTTTAAAATATTTAAAAATCTTATTTGGTCATTGCAATTTGTCATTTTATTAAAATATGGTCAATTTTATATACAGACTAACCAAAATAAAAATATTTTTTACTATATATATATTGAGTAGTTTAGGAATTTTTCTATCACTTTTGGTAAATATTTACGACCTAATTTTTTAATATTAGAATAAGTTATCCTTACACTTTTTAATGTTGGGGATTTTTGAGTAGCTGAGACATTTTTAGCCATTGATGCAACCTTGCTTTGATTGTTGGCGTTTTATAGTGTTGAAGGTAGAGAGAAGGTAGATAAAAGTTTCTTAGAGAGACAAGACAATAAGAATGTATAAAAAACATCAATCTGAGTCTTTATACATGCTAGATCTATTAAAAATATTATTTTCTATCATCTTTCCACTTGAGATCATTAATTAGGAAATTGAAAAGGATACAAATAACATGGATAAAATATGACAGTTCTAATAAGAATAATGTCACTATTTCCATGGCTTAAAAAATAATCCAGATCCACTACCCGTCATTCTTGATTTTAGAAAAGGTTTGAGTGTGAGTCCAAATTCTTGGTAATTGTGGTTTGATAAAAAAACATTAATGAATAAATAAATAAACATATAAAAGTATAACAAATTTGACGAGACTAAAAATTAAGTTATTTGAATGAGCAGTTACCTTATTACTTTTTTCTATAAGAGATTTCTGAGTAGACTAGACAATGTTCTTAGCCATTGTGATATGATGCATTGGTTAGTGGTGAAAGAAAGGTGAAACAAACAATGAAGGTGGTGAAAGAAAAAGGAAAACAACTTTAAAATGAGAAAGCCCCTTTCAAATATGTAAAAATCTTATTTGGTCATTGCACCAAAATAAAAATATCTTTTACTATATATATTGGCTATTATAGGAATTTTTCTATCATTTTTAGCAAATATTTAGGACCTAATTTTTTATTATTTTATTATATTTGCTTGAAATTTTTTTATAATAAGTTATAATATATTATTAAATAAGAAAAATATATATAACAATAAATGTGCTAATTGTAAAACCTCGATAGAATAAATTATTCAGTAAAATATGTATTTAGTCTTTACAAAATCACGTTCTTTTAAGTTTAGTTTCTAATAAACTTTACTGGCATATAAGTCCTCTATAATATTGCATTTTGTAAAAATAATCTCTATTTTGGATTATTTTTTTATTATAAAAAATAGATATTTTTAATCCTTATAAAATGCAGAATACTAATTAAAAGTGAATATTTTTTTTTTGAGGGACTAAACTTAAAAGGTTGTAACTTGGTATGGACTAAAATCATAAACTATCACAGTAGAGAACTCCACTAAATTACATTTAATCCCCTTTTTTTTTTGTTTGATGTTGTAACTTATAACTATGAAGTCGACTCCTTTTCTCTCCCCTTCTTAGTAGTAGTTTATAAATGTGAAAATTAAATGTGAAAAATTTAGAATTCGAATTTTAGACCTTTTAATAATATTTTTTAATAGCCACCAACTAGAACTTTAGACCTTCTAATAATATTTTTAATACCCATCAACTAAATTATTTTTAGAAACATTCGACAAATACTTCTTACTTTGAAAAATATCGTACACTTGTAGATCTGTCATATTAAGTTAAAAATATTAACCATAGCACAACCAAATTTAAAATTGACATTTAAGTATTCTAAATATGTAGCATAAATAGAGAAATTAAGTCATACTAGTGGCCAAACGGCCTCGTTCCGCGCCCGTTTGTGTGATCTTTGTTTTATATTTTCTCAATACGCATCATAAAAACTATGATTATTTGTTGAAGATATTTATTTTAGTGATTTGGATTAGAATTAAGTATATGGATCCAACATTGTAATCCAACGTCTCCCAACTATATATCTAGTTATTTTGCAATCGATTATCTCACAACCAAATGAATTAAAAAACTGGTGAATGGTTTATCCTTGTTTTTGTTTTGTTTAATAATTGTTAATGATATAACTGAGTATATGTTTCTTCCTATTATTTTCGTTTTTCCTCCTTTAAACCATCGATCACCATAAGAAAAAAAATGATGGAAAGAAAACTACCATGAATTATTATTGAAGAGGGAAAACTAAAACTCCTAAAAAAAAGTAGAACCTGTCAAATAGAAGATGTTAAAGAAAAGAAAGGATAATGAATATAGGAGTTGTATGGAGTATTTGTTCTCAAATACATTTGATGCACTTAAATCCCACCACTAACACTATGCATTTCATTGGTATGTATTAGTTTTTTGTTCTTTTTGTTAGAAACCGAATGAAGTTGAAGAAATATGGAGAGAATGAGACTAAAAGAATAGAAGAAATTAACAATAACTACTATTGTGTGGTTGGTTTTAGAAGTTAAAAAAGAGTGTGAAAGGAAGGAGAAAAAAAACTACCAAGGGTATTGTGGTATTTTAAAAAAAAGGCTACACCAAAACCAAACTATTCCCTTTATTTATTAGTATAGATAAAGCACAATATAAAGCACAATATAATTTGGCATTCATAAGTACTCGCATTTGATAATAAGAAAGAAATATCTAAATCCAAATAAAATTTAAGTCCAACATGATAAACACCGATGGAGTACAGACAAAATCCTGAAGATTAAAAGTTGATCAATCAACATTTATTTCGATGATGAAACCTGCACAACAACATCAATTTTAAAAATCAGAATGAGGAAAATAAACTTATGTAACTATAAATACTAGCGTCCAGACGGGCACTCCCGTGCCCGTCAGTCCGCTCTTTTTATAGCGGGCCAAACGATACACATTTTCTATTATTCTAACTTATATATTGAAGACATCTTCCATGTTGATCCTTTCTCATGTATGATTGAATTGAACTGCTTTACAATAATAATCTTCGAGTCATTCTATAATGCAAAATGAAAGAGGAAGAAACATCAATTTCGGTGCATGGTTAGATAATATGAGAGCATTATTTATTTTATTACAAAAAACAACCAATGTACCATAGAAAATTAGTATAATGTTTATAAAAAATGAAATTGTGATTTTTTTTATGAAATTATGTTTTCTAAAAATAATAGTCAATAAATAACTTTTTAATTTATAAAATTTATTGTTTATTTATCATTTTAAATCTAGTGTACCGGTACATTAGAATTTTACTAATGTACCATAGAAGCTCCCCATAGAAAAAATGTTTATTACATCAACCATATATAACTTCATCTCCATCTACTATTTAATTTTTTTCTTCTATTGTATCTTTCTTTGTTCTTGATTCCTTTGTCTTCCTCAACCTGTAGCAAAGTACTTTTTCAGTCTAGTGTTCTAATATTCAATTACTTATCAACCAATTTGTTCTAGATGCGGACTATTATTGCTCTCCATGTTTATACTCCACAGGGGCATCTATGAATTGAAACGAAGAATAGAGATTATTAATGAAATTAATTAAAAAACAATAAGAAAAAAAATAGAGATTAATATTTGACCCAACAAAAATAGAGATTAATAATTAAACTATAAGAACTAAAATGAGAAACGATTATTGTTCATCAAATATCAAAAGTCAGTTTTATATCTTTACCTCTTGGCTATAAAAAATTAACATGAGAAACAATCAATGAGTTTATTTTTTTTAGTTTTTATGTTTGATCAAGTGCACCAGTCACCCCCTTTATTTCAATTGCAATGTTAAATGGTTATTATAAGTGAAAGTTAGCCAACTGTGTGATTAAAGTGAAGGACATTTTTGAATAAAAAAAACCACACCAAATCATAAAATTGTTTTCCCTTCAGATTAATAAATACTCATTATTTCAATTTGTAAAACAAACAAAGAAGAAGCAATCTAATGCTTGATTGACCATAAATTAAATAACAAAAAAACAATTTAAAAGAGATACTCATTTTAGCAAAATTTGGTTCGTCGACATATTGATGCTTGTACTTTCACTTATGTTGATGATGTTTCCATGTAGTTTATGGATAAAAGAAAATAATGGGAGAGAAAAAAAGGAATAAATATAAAATATAAAATAGGTACGTGCTTACAATTGGAAGAAGAAAAAGGTAGTATGAATTAAGTGTGAGTGAGATTATTATTCAAAAATGTTTTGTGTGTTAATCATTTCTTATTGTTGGAGTGTAATCTTCATATTTTTGTTTTATTATCACCCCGGCCTATACATAATTTTTTCTATCCTTTTATCTAAGTAGTGGTTTCCACATAGATTATAGATTTCACTCCTTTCGGTCCTAAATATTTTGAAAAAAATTCTTTTTAGATTCATTGAGGATATAATATATTTAGGATCAGAGGGAATAGATTATAGATGATAGATGAGGGGCAGCCCTGGAGGGAGTGCATGATGTCCTAGCGCATCGGGCCACCAATTTTTAGATGCCTTAAAAAACAATATTATGTACGGTAGTAGGTCTTTTAAAAAAATTATTTAAAAAAATTAAAAATAAAATATCTTAATATTTTCTTAATCTATTTTTGTATTTCCAATTTAAAGTGGCTAGGTGACACAAATTTATCAATAATCAAACAACCAAAACTAAAAATTATACACGATTCCATTTTAAGAAATCAAAAATAATAACAACTGAACTTGGGTTAAACTTCAAATAGCGGTCAATTCAACTGAACTTGGGTTAAACTTCAAATAGCGGTCAATTCATAAGAGTTTTAGGAATTGAAAAGGGACTAAAATATTAAATTTCATAATTATCTCAAAGTTCCAAATATTGGGTGGATTATCTACTAAAGTTATAAGGTTGATAGAAGAGGCAAATTTTAACACCTATTTTGTCTTCTGTTGGTCCTTGAATCTCAATGACAATCCTTTTCATGATCCTAGCATTCTATCAATAAAAAAAGCTTAAATATCATTTTAGTCCTCGTAAATTCTTAATTTTTTGGTTTTAGTCTATGTATCTCTTTTTGTTACAAATTAGTCCCTGTATGTTCAAATCTTTTGATTTTGGTCCCTTAAAATCAAAATTCGTAGGAAAATTCGTAGGAAATCAACAAATTTTCCTGCAGATTTTCCTGCGGATTTTAGCTTTAAGGACTAAAATCAAAATTATTTGCACATACAGGGACTAATTTGCAACAAAAATAGATACAGAGACTAAAACCAAAAAATCGCGAACTTACAAGGACTAAAATGATGTTTAAGCATAAAAAAAACATCTCTAAAAACATAATTTGTTTTAAAACATGGATTAAACATTTAACTCTGAAGTCGATCGACTAATCTTTCTCCATTTCCAAAAGACTAAGAAGAATTGGTGTGAACTTTTCGAAGTTCGTGAATTACAACGTTACAAATATTTGATAAATGCTTCCATAGGTTATATGGTCCGGAAAATAAAAGAAACAAATAGAAAACGATTCATGTGGAAAAAAAAAATCAAAATATATATAACTCACCACCACCCATCACATGAATGTGCTAAATATTTTCTATTTCTTCTTATCTATCTTTCATTTTTCTTTCTTCTGATGAAGGTAGTTGCATTAGGTTTAAATTTGATAATTTCCTAGTACATGTTACCTTCTCTGAATTATTTGCAACCATACACATACAAATATACACATAACTACTAACAATTACATATTATAATTTTTTTAAAAAAATTATAAAAATTGATTTTACTATAGATAGAAATAGGAAATTCAATTAAAATGACACCTGAACACAAATATAAAATTGTAGTAAAATATTTATCAAAAATCAATAGGCAAATATATGAATGAAATTTGTTTATATCCCTCACTCAGTTATTACCTTAATGCCATAAAAATGATCCATCTTACCTTTGCCTTTTCTGGGTTCACTTTGTATAAAAAACAAAGAAAATAGCTTATGATGCTCAAAAGCAAGAACAGTTAAAAATGCGAGATTAGCACGAAAGAAAAAATGCAAATCAATGGAATAAGAAAAAAAGAGAAAAATTAGAAAAGTAGTTAAAAGCAGAGTGAAGGGGGTTAAAAAAACTTACACCACTCGAATTTTGTTTTGCATACACAACAAAACCTTATGGAAACATTGTGAGTATCAATTTTGACAATATATTCTCTCTTATATAACAATTTAACATTTTTCAGTTTGCCACCAACATATAGTAAAAGAATATCATCATGATTAACCGCGTCCGCATAATAATCGGTCTTCAACTTTTTATCTTTTTTAGTCTTCACACATCATCTTAGAATGAATTTAACTTACAAATGACCAAACTCAATAATACAATTAGTAGTGCTTATTAATGGTATTGATCGAAGAAAGATACAATTTTTGAATAATGAAATTAAAATTAGAAAATTCAATATGAATATCCTACTCAAATGTTATAAGACTTGATCACCATTTCAATCAACATTGCACATTCAGTGTCTACAATTTATAAAAGATGCATGGATTGGAGAAATGTATATAGGAAGAAATGAAGATAGTGGTTGAAATAATGTATATGAAGGAATGAAGTAAGTGTTTGTTAGAAATGCATACAAATTGGCATTTTCTTTGTAAAATGTACGATTTTCCTTTAACTTCCCTCAAACTATAAACCAATTTGGTAACCATATAAGAAACAAATTTGAAATGAAAACTGCCAAAAGTTAAGAAGGGTATTTTATGTGGCTAGTTTTGGAAGTTAAGAAGGGTATTGTGGGAATTTTAAAGAAAGGCTACACCAAAACTTTTAAGTTTTACCTTTATTTATTAGTATAGATAATTCAATGAAATAAATATCTTAAACAATTAGTTCAAATAATTTACATCAGAATGAGTATAGTTTTTAGAGAAATTAAATCCTTGAAGAAAGCAAATTGAAAGGTTGTATGTGTTGACAAATCTTTATTATGTGAAAACCAAATGACTATCTTCTAAAAACACACAGTTTCTTAAAAACCTTATTTTTGAGAAGTTGTTGACCATCATAAGATTCTAGCCAAACATAAATTATAAAGCATATATATCTCACCCTTATAATATTAAAATAAAAATAAAATGAGTACAAATGGTTCAGAAGATAATGAGGTACCAGAAGTACACTCTATCAAAATCTAACAATGATTAAGAAAAGATAAGAAAGCAAACAAACAAAAACGAAACTACAAGAAAGCACAACACCACAAAAAGAGCCCCTCAAAAGCACCTTCGCGGAAAGAAGAAAACCGCTCTGAAAGATAGAAGAAAGGATCAACCACTGGAAGGACAAAACAAAAAGAGGGCCTCCAATCCTCCTGTCTCATCGAGACCCAACATGACACTCTATTAAACTCTACCGGTTCCAGCATAAAGTAGGGTGCATACCCCACTCGTAAAAGGAACAGGGGGATCCATGATTTTTACCTAGAAATCACTTCCAAGATAAAAGTTTCACCCTATCAACTAGACACTCGACAAAAAATGTCCCTTCCGAAAAGAGAACCTAAAGGTAATTTTGTTCGCCTTTTTCTCTAGCTGACCCACTTCCCATACTTAGGTCATGTCCTTTGGGGATTTGCTAAGCCCAAGGGTACATGTTTTGAACAATTATAAGATGCAATATGATATTAGGTTTGTAAGGGTTAAGAGGCAGCCTATCCGTTAAACCTTAATGATGCGAGAGATCTCCGCCGAATTTGGAGAAGCCACGCCAAACTTAAAAGGGGAAGATAATGAAGTAAATAAAAACCTTTCATTTCTCTAAATAAAAAATACCCTGACCTTGAAAAAGATACATTTCAAAATTTTAGTGATCTTTGTAAATAGCCATAATTATTTAAGTTCGTAATTTATTTTCCTCAATAGCAAATCATATGATAAAACTTAACGTGAAAACAAAGCAACATATTGAAAAATTTCATACTAACCTTTGCTGTTATTGTAGTGATACTCTTGATATTTAATTTGCTCTCCTACCCGGAAGAGTACCATACTTTTCATAATTTTGCACAGCTCTAATAGATCGGAGAATAAGTCTGGGTATATATTTATGAATATAATACTGCAACCAATAATTTTGTAGACATTATTTTGAGAAAAAAAAAAACTATAAATTACTTTGAATTTGAAAAATATGAAATTGTTCAACATGTGACATTTAATTTTAAATAAAATACCAACAAGTGAAACTAGTAAAAAGTGAAATTAAGATAATAAATGAAGATCTTACAACATCCACCCATCCAGTTGTCCTTGTTCTAGGTTCCTCGATCCATCTTAATTTTAAATCAGGACTAAGACCTCTCTTTCTTCCCTATAATTAAGATAAAGAGAATATATGATATATCAAATACATAATCTATATGAGAATATAAAATTAATTGTGCCAATATATATGATATATATGTGAAAGATTATTAAATTTTAATGGACTTATAGAAGCTTTTGTGATCAACAAAGAATTTCATTTTTTTTAATTAAATATAATTTTAATGGACTTATTGAAGAAAAGCATCATTGGTAAAATCTAGTTATAATATTCAACACAAGAGAAACTAATAGATTAAAATGCATAGTGCATTAATTTTTTTATTTTAATAATTTTTCAGAGGGAAATTCTTCGGTACACATATTATGTGGATGTGTACCCATACATTGCTGAGGTGGTTAACAAATATGGTAAACATTTAATTTAGATTTTATTTTTTTATTAAGTTTTTAATATTAAACACTACTTTTTTAATATTTGCAAATATATCCTTCACATAAATATAATCATCAAACATGTCCACCATAAATCAAAGCATGCATCAAATCTTTAAACCTAAATTTTCATATTTTTTTAAGCAAACTTTTTTTTTAACAAGATTCAAATATTTTAATATTATTATAATATCCTATAAAATAATATGATTTTAGGATTTTTAACAACATATCGTATTTTCTTATAAAAAAATGTATGATTTTAACAACTTTTTTTTTAATTATTATTATAATTGGGTTCAACTATGATTTTCATATTTCTATATTTTTACCTTTCAATTTTTTTAATATTATTAGTTTATAAAGTTTAATATTTATTTGTTGTTTAACTATTAATACAAATTAAAACAAATTTGATTTTTTGTACAATAAAAACTTATAATTTTTAATATGTGTGTACATTTTATTGTAACATTGTTAATTTTTATTAATTTGTAATATTTAATAGGGTTAAATAAGTTTCTATTGCTGCAAAATTACCAAATTTAATTTTTAATCTTCATAAAAAATGTGATATTTTCATCCCTATAAAATGTTATGCATGCAATTTGAGTCATGTTGTTAAGTCCATGTGTATTTATGATGATTTTGCAAATAAGTATAGAGCATTATAAAAAGTTTGTCCTAAAATAAGTATAGCTCAAAACTTAATTTTTAGGTTAAAATATTCATTGTTTTTATCTTGTTACTTTGATTTAAAAAATTCATATTTATTTTATTTTTAAAACTACTAAATTTTGAACTTTTTATATTGGTCTAGACATGTTTGATTTGTCGAAATTTCAATTTATAAGTTATTGTTAGTCAATATAATTAGGTTATATTGAACGACATGAGAAATCACAGTCAGTAGAATTAATTGAGACTTAATTGTCCTTTCATAGGAATTAAGATTCTTAATACATTTTTATATTTTTCATTTATACTCATTTTTTTTATATAATAGCTCAATTCTACTCTATTTTTGCTTACTCTTATATGAAAAATTCAGAAGAAATGTATTGATAAATATATTAAAATAATACATTGTGAGACAACTCAAGTGTGATCACTAATACATAAAAAAATTATATAGCAAATAGTTTTTTTCTTAAAACAACGACACAATTAGTTCTTATTGATAAATATATAAAATTAAAAAAAAACGGACAAATATTTTTCACTGGTACATAAAAATAATGATATTAACTTTAATAAAACAAATTTATTATAAAAAATATACACGAGACATTAACTTTCATAAAACAAATTAATTCATTTAATAAATTTTACATGAAACTCCATAATAAATTCACTTATATTTTAAAAATATTTTTTAACAAATTTCTAAATACTTTATTCTAAATAAATCTTATACTTTAGTATCAAACTTAAATATCAGAACCATTTAATGCTAGAACTGACCTCCGAACCAGATTTAATTAGTGGTTAAAATAAAAAAAACTTAAATACCAAGAAAAAAGCAATGGGCATGTGCATTCACAAACAGGCCCGACCCATATGCATGTGCAACATGATATGTGGCAGCGGACCTCTAAAGTATGAAGGCCTCACAAAATTATTGATAGGGTAGTATTTTTTATTTTTTTTTTATAATATTGACAGGGTAGTATTAATAGTAATTTTTGTTGACAAAAGTATTATTAGTAACTTAGGGGTGTAAAACATAACATATTGCTGCAAATATTGAGGTTTTGCTACCCCCAGTTTTTCTAAAAAAGAAAGAGAGAAATTAAGTTAAATAAAGTAAATAGAATTTTTATGTTAATTACAAGAATACTTATTTTTTTATGTTATTTGCAATTTAAAATTGACGATTTTTTTAAAAAATAAAAAGTTGTATTTATTTTTTATTAAAAGGTCACTTTTAATATTTGCATATGGCCTCTTAAATCTCGAGACCAACCCTGTTCACAAATAATTTATCACTGATACATAAAAGAAATTGAATAAATATTTGTCATTAAAAATTAGAATGTTGTAACAAAATCAAACACGGGACATATATTTATGAAAAATCAATAAGTTAAATTTTGTTTATATTTAGATATTTTCTAAATAAAAATTTAAATGATTAAAACATATTAATTATAATTTATTTAAAATTACGCACGAGACTAAAATCATATGTTTTCAAAATATTAAAATCATATTATTTTATAGGATATTATAATTATTACATTATTTGAATCTTGTTAAAAAAAGTGAAAATTTGTGTTTAAATATTTAATTGATGTTTTGATTTATTGTAGAATATGATTAATGATTATATTTATGTCAATGATACATTTGCGAATATTAAAAAGTAGTATTTTACAAAAAAATATTATTAAAAAGTATTATTTAATATAAAAACCCGAATAAAGAAACAAAATCTGCAATAAATGTTTGCCATTTGTTAACCAAGATTATCATTACATATGGACCAATTAAAATTATACATCTCAACAGTATACCGGTACACGTCCATATAATATGTGTACCGGAGTGCTCACCTTTTTCAGATCATCGTAAATACTATTCAAGCCAACAATATATGGAATGATTTGGATTAAGAATTCACAAGTAAATCAACAACAATCTATTTAATCAATATCTTCACATAAAATCTGAAGATTTGCTTCTTAATTCCCAGTTTCTACCAAAGTTGAGCTGTTTGAATCTTCATTCTATATTTTAGGCAATATGTGAAATAATATTATTAGATAAAATGCCAACAAGAGAAATTAGAAAGTAGAAGAAAGAATGAAAGTGATAAATGAAATAGTTTATAAATGTTCAAATAATTTAAATTTTTTAAATTGAAACTTACACTATTTTAATATTGATAAAATCTAGGTATAACATTCAACTGGAAATATGATAGATTAAAATGCATATTAGGGATGTGTGTACTTCGGTGCATATTATTTTTTGTTTTAATTCTTGATACCAACATTATTGCTCAGGCCAACAAAAAATGATGGGAAAATAAATTCAACTCAAAATTAGTCTTGATACATGCAAGATCTATTCAAGATAGAACTTCAAACATCTTTGCACTAGAGATCTTCAGAAAATTGAAAAAGGATAAAAATAACATGGATAAAATTTGACATGCCTAATAAGAATGACGTCGCTATTTTCACAACCCTCATTCATGATTTTAGGAAAGATTTGAATGTGAGTTCAAATTCTTAGTAATTATGGTCCAATCAAAAAAAAATTTCAAAAAGACAAAAAAAGATAGCAAAAAAAATTGTAAGAAAGCTGACGAGACTAAAAATTAAGTTATTAGAATGAGTTACCTTTTTTCCTACAGAAGATTTTTGAGCAGATAAATCCAAGCTTGTAGTCATTGCGCGCTCCAATTGGTCCTGAAATAAAAGGAAAACAAACAATAAAATCTATAAAGAAGTCGAGGATGTATATATTATTTAAAAAAATTATTTTCATCATTTCCAATATCGCATATTGATTAAAATATGGTCTAACTTATATACAATATTCAACATAATTAAAATATTTACTATATATATATTAAGAAATTTTTCATCATTTTTGGAATAATATTTTTGACCAAAAAAAAAGAAAAATATGTATGACCAAAAAAAATATATTTAAAATAATATGTTAGACAAAAAAAGAATTTTTATTCTATCTTTTTGATAAATAGTACTGTGAATGATGAAGCAGTGAAGGTTTGATATAGATGGTGATGTGGGAAGGAAAGTAGGAGGAAGAAGAAAAAAGTAATTGGTTGAGCGGTGATATGTTTTTTTCTTTTTCCTTTTCATTAATTATTTTTTAAAATATTTCTGTTTAAGTTGGCAAATACATGGACATTCCACATCATTAAGATTTCGACACATGAGCATTATTTGGTCAAAATATGGATAGATTAACGATAAATGCAAAGAGGGACTATTATATGTTGGGGTGACAATACGTTCACAATAAAAACAACGACTAAATAGCAATGTAGCATACATGAAAGCAGAATCCTCTTATACACAAGATTAATGAATTGGGAAATTTTTAAAGGATGCACCGACTCGTGCAACTTATGCATCGATGTATCTAATGCAAAATTTATGAAATAGAAAAAACTGACAGTTATACATTGATAAAAAAACCTCTTTGCACCAATGCAAAATCCCCAAATGAAACAATTTATCACTAGCTTGTATTGATGCATCATTCCTAGAATTTTCCCAAATTACCACCTGGGAATAATATACCGGTTCATAAATACCCAAAATGTGTAGAAAATAGATTTCCATGCAAAGTTCACCATGGGATCTCATTTCTAAGCTCCAAATTAGACTCTCTGACCCCCAAAACTCATGAAGAATGATTCATACAACTATTCTACATCAATTACAACTCTAACACTTTTAAATTACCAACAAAATACACCAAAATCATGAATTAGTCATTCAAATTCAACACCTCCAAAATACACAAGATGAACAACAAATCAAACAAGCATGCATTTTTCACAGGAATTCCAACACCAAAACAGAAACAAATTCACGGAATCAATGAAAAACATAGAAAAAAAATCATAATCAAAAGTCCCAAATTTTCTAAGACCCATTTGAAGACTCAAAGGGTTACAAGGGAAGAGGGTCAGAAACCCTCACCACCCTTACAAACTTATCACCTTTAAGGTGAATGATTCACTTTTCAGCAATTAATTTAGCAGGTTCAATAACAATTAACTTAGCCTAATCCTCTTACACACAAGATGAATGAATTGGAAAATTTTCAAAGGATGCACCGACGCTACAAGAAATATGATTTTTGGCAACAACTTTACTCGCTGGCAAAATAACCAAAGGTAATTTTGCCAACGACTTGTAACAAAAAAAACCGTTGCGAAAAATCATATTTCTTGTAGTGCGACTCATACTCCTTATGCATCGATGCATCGAATGCAAAATTTATAAAATAGGAAAAACTGACAGTTATACATCAATTCAAAAACTCTTTGCACCAATGCAAAATTCCTAAATGAATCGATTTATAACTAGCTTGCACCAATGCATCATTCCCAAAATTTTCCCAAATTACCACCTGAGAATAATGCACTGGTTTATAAAAACATAGAAAATTGATTTTCATTCGAAGTTCACCATGGGAGCTCATTTCAAAGCCCCAAATTAGACTCCCATGACCCCCAAAACTCATAGAGAACGATTCATACATTTATTCTACATCAATTACAACTCTATCACCATTAAATTAACAACAAACAACACCAAAATCATGAATTAGTCATTCAAATTCGACACTTCCAAAATACACAAAATGAACAACAACTCAAACAAGCATACATTTTTCACACGAATTCCAACACATAAACAGAAACAAATTCATGGAATCAATAAAAAAACATAGAAAAGAATCATAATCAAAACTCCCAAATTTTCTAACATCCATTTGAAAGATTCAAAGGCGTCTTACCATGATGATGAAGAAAGTTGATTACAAATGGTTCTTGAGTCTTTCTTCTTCCTGCCGCTTTCTCTACCCTTCTTTCGGCCCTCACCTCTTACTAACTTATTCTATTTATATGGTAAAATTAGGTTTTCATTAAATTCTAAATTCCAATTTTCTCCTTAAAATTCCTAATGGGCTAAAAAAAACACATCCTACCAAATGGGCCAACAACTCCCCTCAAGATTCTTGCTCTTTAGGCCCTCCTTCATGATCAAAATGCCTTTGTGAAGAGTTTTGTATCCTATGAAATGAAATAACCCTATTTCGTAACACAAAATCTGAAACACGTCAAACAAGGAAAATTATATGATCCATATACACTATTTTAGGTCATTTCGTATCGTACATTACAAAATGATGTAAAAATTATTGATTTTGTAAACTACGGTCTGAAATCATGAGACAATGGGAGTGTTTTCTATATAGCAAACACTATTATTACTCAATCAAAGATCAACTAGTTTTTAGGTTCAATGCAGAACATGTTATGCTCTGTTTCAGGTCATTTCGTATCTTGCATTACAAAATGATGTAAAATTTGTTGATTTTGTAGATGGTTGTTCAATAATACTTTCATTAGAGATGATTAATGGTACATGGACTGTAACAAAAAATGCATTCAATGTGTTTTTATTTTATTTTATTTTTGATTTTGTATTTTCTTGAGATTTTGTGACAACATTATATTTGTAGCCATTGAAATGAGCATTTACTCAAGTTGTTGGAAGATACACATGGGACACAAGACTTGGAAAATGGTGTGTTGTCATGGTGTCACACTGTCACGGTTAAGATGAACGACCATTAAAAATTTGAATTTAACTACTAATTTGTAATATACTAATAACTAATATTTTGTAAATTAAATAAAAAGAGGTAAAATATGTTTTTTGTCTTTATAAAGCTAGCGAATTTTATTTTTTTGTCATTATAAAAACAAATCATATGTTTTTATTTCTACACAAAATTTTCTTTTATTTTTAGTTTCTAATAGACAAAATTTTGACTTTTTTTGATATTTTTTTAATATAATATAGACTTATATATGTTTAACATTATATATAGACATAATAAATAATATAGAAGCACCTTGAACATAAATGGGTTAAGAAAATGTTATAAAAATATCAAAATTTTGTCTATGACAAAAAATAAAACAAAAAGTTTATATAGATGAAAACATGTGTTTATTTTTTTCTAGAGAAGAAAATTAAAATTCGCAAATTTTATAAAAACGAAAAATATATTTTATCTTAAAAGAAGCGACATTAACCACAAATTTAAAACAAGAGTGTGGTGTTAGATTTTTAAGAAAACAAATTTCGCTTTATTATCTACAAACTTTTTTACCTTCATAATAATCAGTTTTTTTATTTATTAAATTGTGTAATTTTTTACTTTTTTTTTGCGTTATCATGATATTGGTATGAAATTTTCACCACCGTTAGCGATGATTAATTTCCACCGTGAAATCTTAGGGCATACAAGATGGATTATTTTCTTCCAACCAGGGACGAATTCAGACATTACATACTGGTGTGGCCAAATATGAAAGAAACTATTAACTAACTTATAATAATGAAAATAAGAAATAACATTGTTAAATGTAATACAATTACAATGAAAATCAACACATTCTGATTTATTTTTTGTCTTTCATTTTCAGTATATATAATATGGATAAAATATGTTTTTGATCCCTATAAAATGGCGGTCTTCTAAGTTTAGAGCTTACGTAATTTTTATTAAATTTTTAGTTTCCTAAAAAATTATTCCGCACTCAATTTTGGTCCCTAAGGTTAAGTCGACGTGTATTTTTTAATGACTTTTTTCACAAGTATGTTTAGAACATCATAAAAGTTCATTAAGAAAAGCTCCAAATTTGATTTCTAGACTATAATTATCGTTATTTTTAATTTGAACTTTTGCCGTTTAAAAATTTTATATTTTAGTAAATAAACTATGAATGATACATTTTAGTGTGAAAAGGTGTACAATAAATTTGGTGGAAAACGATACATGTCATCGTATTATTGGCTAACTGTGCCACATCACCACTCTTTTAAAAAAAAAAACTAATAATGAGGACCAAATTTGATGACGGAAAAAAGTGTAAGGTTTTTATACACCATAAAATAAATGTAGAGACTATTTTTTATTATAGGATAAAATATAGGGATTAAAAGTATATTACGCAAAGAAAAATTCAAAATTTTGGTATGGCCAATGGCACAGTTGACCTTAATGTGGATCTGTCCCTACTTCCAAATGAACTTTTTAAATACATATAAACCAGAAATCGAATCTTTAACCATATATTTAAGATGACCAAAATTTTACCACTTGAACAAATTTATGATTAGTAAAAAAAATTGTTTTTATGATGAGTTGTACGGTGACCATTCACCAATTCTTTTGATTATTTATTTAATAAATATAACAATTATTAATAAATTGTGAATCGGTGACCGTAGACCAATTTTTTATATGGTCCACCTTGGAATGCCACCATTAACAAAACTCAAATTATATAACTCCAAATTTGTGACATGGCGTATTATCACTTTACTTTTATTTTAGAAATTAAAAGTCAAATTAGTCAAAGCAAATCCAGAAAGCACCCATGCCAATCAAATTAAATAATTTATAGATGACATGTTGTTTAGCCACTCTGTCCACCACGAGGTGATGAAGCAGAGTATTAAAAGGAATAAAATATATACATTTTTTCTCTCATATTGATCTCTATAATTAAAAAAACAAGAAATTGTAATCGGTTACAAAATTTTGGCATTAAATAACAAATTTACAATTTATATTTTTTCACTGTAATATTTACTTTCAATGTATATTTTACAAATAGGGCTCAATTGGCTAAGCTGGTTGAGTTAATGGCTAATGAGTTGAAGGTATAAGATTTAAATCTTGATAAGAAGAAAAATTAACATAACATAAAAAAAAAGTATATTTTATAAATATAAAGATTGAACGAATGAGATATGTGTTTGTGTGAAATTCATTTCTTTTTATATGTACATAGAAAAAGATACATAGAAAAAGATAATGTAATTACCTTTTAATTTCCCTACAGAGTGCGATACAAATCCTCAAATCTCCATCGAAATCATCAATCTAATTTTTTTTCTCAATGAAATCAAAAAAGCAAGATTGACCCAATAGGCCAATACTCATCTTCATCAACTTAATACACCTAAACTAATCTAAATGAACCTTAATCCATCTCAGGGATGCTTTGAAGTGCAGGTCTCCAAGATCTTTGAAGTGATTTATAGCCATTACTATGGTTCATCAATTGGGCTAAAACTTGTTCCACCCTTAACTCCCTCATGTCCACTTTGCTCAACAATTCTTCTAATTGCTTCTTGGTAATCTTTATCTTCACTTCGGTAGTCATTTTGGCATCGGTATAGTTGTTTTTGGCCGCATAATCGCCTTTGGATGACGAAAAATCCCAATCTTCATCGTCGGTCGCATAGTTGGTTGATGATTGTTGCTTTAAGCAGTTACCCATTTTTTGTTTTGTTATAATATTTTTTTTGTTTTTGTATTTCTTTTCCCTCTTTAAAATTTGAGTGTTGTTTTGCCTATGCAAAGATGAGAGAGGGAGGGAGAGATTTATTTTGAAGATGGGAGAGAGTTGGGTGATATATAGGAGAGAAAAAATGAAGATGCATGGAATGGAGTATAAGATGAGGAATGAGTCATACTTAACTTTTTTTTTTTTTTTAAAGGCCAAATAGAGTCATACTTAATTTATTTTATGGAGCAAAGGTGGTTGTTTCCTTTATTTATTTTCTTAGGTGGAAAGTAGTAGGAAAGTGGGGCCCATGCCAGAAGTGGTTGTTCTTGGTTTTGTTTACTAATGATAATGATAGTTAAATAATTGTAGTCCAAAAACTTTAGATAAATACTACTAATTAATAAACTCACCACGGAAATGCTAGTAGGAGTGTAGTATATATGCACAAAGAAATTCATCTTTAATTAATTTAGTACACCTACCCTAGTTTACACAAATGGACCATATTAAACTGGTTGCATCACAAAGTTGATTGAATAAGGTTAGTCCTAATTTGTACACATCACGTGTAATATGTTTTTATACTATGAGACATAAATTATATATTTTGATTAATATTTTATTTCTTAGATATGAATAAAAATTCAACTCAAGACTTCAAAGTTTACAATATTTAAACACATTATAGACACCAACCATTTGAATTAATAAATTGTTAAGTTTAGCTAGGAAGCCTTGGAGTTAGATTACATTAAGTTTTTACCTTTTTGATGATGAATAAATTAAATCTTGGAATGGATTAGATAGATCCTTGGGTATCAACAACAAGATATTAAGCACAATCTCTGAACGTCAAGATCAAAAAATGAAAGTGTTACGAAATTCTGGATTTAAATTCGGATCATGATGTTCAACCTAACAATTTCAAAATATTTACCAGTTGAATTAAAATTTATGAAACGGTGTTACGAGTAGCTATCGGTACTAAACATCTCATTTGTTTAAAATCCAAACATATGTGTAGTGAGTGTATGTATGCAAATTATATTTTATGTCGGTACTCACATTGTGAAGAGTTTATGGTTATAATTTATTAAGGCACGCAGCAGCCGATTTAGTAGCTAGTGGGAGAGTGTCAAAGGGATTGGTGTGAAAAGGGTCTAATTTGGAATCTAAGACATGAAAGTGTGAACACAAACTAGTGAATGGGATCTTTTGAGTTAAGATGCTATTTGGCCATTACTCATTCATAATCACGTGTACATGCCTCACCTATATCCACTTTCCCTTGTTTTTAAATATTTTGTCTAGCTACAACATTATTGAATGCTATTTTTAATTTTTTTTAAAAATTAAAGTAATCTTTGCATATAATACTAGAGAGATTAATTTTTCGAGATCATTTTTTAATAAATATTTTTTATAGGCATTGGTTAGAAATTAGACATTTAAATCAAATGATTAAGAAATATAAATATTTAACATTTGCTTCACATCATATGTATTATGGTTATTGCATGCTAATTCTATCTATCTTGTGAATGTTGCACCCAATAATGTGCTTTACGGTTAAACTAAAACTTAGAAGAAACATATACATATAAAATCTCATTTGAGCTCTTAATCTTAATACTCCCTCTAATTTAATATTCAAAACAAATTATTTTTAAAATACATTGATCAACTAATATATTTCGCCTATTATACAACTACCCACTTTTCCTTAGCTTGATCATCATCATCATTTTATTATTATTATTATTATTATTATTATTATTATTATTATTATTATTATTATTATTATTATTATTATTATTATTTGGTGAATACTTTGTATATTACATATATGTGTCAATGATACAATATATACCCTACAAAACTACATTACATTGTATATATTCAATTCATTTTTATTGAGTAAAAGATTCATATGAATGTCATAACTAGCATGTAATCTCCCTTTCATGAAGTGAACTATCATAACTTCCATGTTGTATTAAGATTAGATATATACATCAAAGATTAGAGAGCCGGTGGAGATCTTTGAAAGGATACAACTAGTTTCTTGAAAATGGCTTTTAGCAAAAAAGGTTAAAGCATCATGTTTATTCTATGAATGATGTATTTATCCTTCCGATTGTTTATTTCGATAATGTTTTTTGAGTTTTTATAGCTTGTTAAAGTAGTAGTCGATTGTTGTGGTTTGACTGGGTGGAGTACTTTTCGTACTTTTTCTTCGACTGTGGGTTATGTACCTCTTGTACTGATTCCATTTATTTATATAATATTCTATCTTTGCTGTTAAAAATAAAAATAAAAAATAACTTCCATGTTGTCGTGTTGCTTTTCTTCAAAATTAGTATTTGACTAATTTAAATTCAACAATCCTCAAATTTGTTTGCACGACGTAGAAAATGATAAAAATAAATGGAGATAGGGGAGCACATTTAGAAATGCATCAATATTCCTAGCATCTCATTTGCTTTGCTTATTTCCATTATAGTTGACTTCAAAAACTAGTATCTCCCTAATTAACAAGTCAAAGTGAAATTAATTAAAAAATATATATTGTTTTTATTTTTTTTGAAAAATGTT
Organism: Trifolium fragiferum; assembly: GCA_954870985.1. Lineage (NCBI taxonomy): Eukaryota > Viridiplantae > Streptophyta > Magnoliopsida > Fabales > Fabaceae > Trifolium > Trifolium fragiferum. Next base: position 11,578,330 of record OX940794.1, read on the forward strand.
AACATAAAGGCACATATTAAGGAGATAAATTTAGAAATTTTTTCTTAGAAATTGTGTATTTAACTTTCTAAATATTAAATAATCTTGCATCATTAAATATACTATAAGTATCCATATTTAATAGTCTTGGACACATTGTTAGCAAAAGAGGACTTATAATGTTAACCGAGTAGATTTATAGTTTTTGATAAATATTAATAAAATATTATATCTGTTCTATTTTGTTTATTATTAAATAAAAATAATAATGATCCACTACTTTTAAACTATTTGAGATGTCAGATGTCTATATCAGATTCACCAATAAAAAATATGTAAATTTTTCATATTTTTGCTTCTTTAATTCTTGGTGATATTGATCTCCACGTCTGTTATTTTGGAGTATATATAACTATAGGAAAAATATGTGCTCTCTAATCATAATCACCTAATTATATGGACTATTCTTGTTTTCAAAGCTTAAAAATTTAGGGTAGGACACTCCACAAAATTATTTGGAATAAATGATGATTTGTGTGGTGCTAATTGGTCATTGAATGATTGGGTACCCACTAATAATCCAAATGAAGATGGACATGATGTTACAATGGATGGTTAGTGTGAATCAATGGTTATGTATTGCATGTATATAGACATAGTATACAGCATGAGTGAACTATATCCATAAAAATTCGAGGGGAAAATATATATATATATATATATATATATGAAATTAATAGCTTTTTAGGCCCTGTTCGGCAATTTGTTTTATGTTTAAAATATTTTAAATCAGCTTCAGTCTTGAATTTTGAAATATTTATTATAAAAAATAATTGTTTTTTTATAAGAGTTGTGTTAACATATGCTCTAAGGAATATATGTTAAAGTATCATAATATATAAAAATTTTACATTTAATATTGTAAGAAATTACTGCTTAAAAGTTAAAAAGCATAAATTAAAAAAAAAAAATTACACTATGCATATGTTAACACTCTCCTTTTAATTTTAATAATAATGGTTGAAAATAGTTGATTATAGACTATTGTTTGATTAATGATTGAGGATGGTCATAACGGTGGTTAGAGTAGCATTCAATAGTGCATGGATTGTTGACCTAGTGATGGTTAGAGTGGTAATCAAGGTGGACTTATTCATGATCAAATTCAAAGGTGGATGAAGTGTTAATATAAAATCATTTCAAATAACCGATTATTCCAAAAGTTTAAGTTGTTAGAATAGAGTCATATCAATGATTTTATATTATTTCTAATACATGTACACTTCTATTTTAAGATATTGAATGCACAAATTTAAAAAAAAATAAAAAAAATTCTTATTAATATGTTTAACTAATGTCATGACCTTGGAGAGTTTAGCATTTTCCTAATTTAAAACCTTTGCAAGTTTCTCTCTAAATGTCAAATTGGTTTCTATAAGGTCCATAATTGCAAATTGGTCCCAAAAATTAAAAATTTTGCAACCTATAGACCCTATTTTATGTTTTAAAATTTGTTCCACAACTTTTTGAAATTTCATAAAAAATAGTTCAACAAAGTGTAAGAATTAATAAATAAATTTTTCATTATTCCATCCAAATAAAAAAATTATAAGCGAATAGAAACTGAGTTGAAAGTTCTAATTTTCTATAAAAAGAAATTCATAACTCTATCTTAAGTTCTACTAATTTCTTTATAAAAGGTACCAAAGAGACTCTTATCTCAACAACCATGTCACCTACATGGAAAGAATATTATTTTTAGGGCTATTTCAATTAATTTACATCGTCCCAACTTCATTGACTATATATATTGATTTGCATATTATGTGGCATCAACAACTTTATTATACTTCGTCAAAAAAAAAAAAAACTTTATCCTACGTGCAGCCATTCATTCAGTATGAAAATGTTGGGTGCATGTTTATCTGAATATGTATATCAGAAATGGTATATATATATATGGCTCTCATTCATCATATTGTTTAGGCCAGGGTTATATTAAATATTTAAATTGTTTAACTTTGACCATAATCTTACCAACCGTGCACTCAATATGACTGGACAGTTACCTATATACTCCATTGGATTGGAGTTGTAACTTTTCTTGAATTAATTAATTGCAATATTATTTAAATGAATGTCATATCATTTAATTATCTAAATAATTGGTCGTGGTTTATTTAGATTGATGTTGATAATTAAGTTTTTTTTTAATAAATGAAATACATAATAAATTATTTGAACTAATAATATTAACATTTCTGTTATATTGAGTTAGAATTTGAGTACAAATAAGTTATATGAAAGGGATCGGTGGCTAAAAATATTATACTATACTGTTTCAAGCAAGGTGGGGTTTGAAGTTGAATCATTCTTATTCTACTTGTTTGTTATCAATAATTGAATTGAAATGACTAAGTTTTTTTGGTTAACAATTGAATTAGCTTAGTTAAACCAAATTGAATAAGCAAATTAACATATAGGTATTTTAAGAACGGCTTCATTTTAATAAGCAGGTTTCACCATCTGCTCATCATATGTTTAAAAATAAATTAAGCAAGAAGAAATTAATTTTTTTGAAGCATAAAAAATATATACAACAAGATAATAAAAAGATACGAATATCTAATTCGAAAGATTGCTCTACGATGAACTTAGGCCCAATTTTCGTAAAGAATTTCATATGGTATGTGATAGGTTGGTAATTAATGAAACAAACAAGTTGTTTAAATTGTGGATAAGTTATACACGACTAAGTTGTAGGCAAAGATTTCCGACAAACACGAACATAGATGGCTTAATAGTAAGTAATGTTATTCATGGTTTAGTCATGGGTAAATCCAGACAAATAAGTTTGTTTTAAAATGATGGTTATCCACAAATTTTCCATGGCGTAGCCGATGATAAGTTACAAGTGACTTTTTGCACTTGGTAAACTTTATCCGCAAGAAATGAGGTGGGTTGCTCAACTAATTTAAGATAAAAATGAAAGAAGTTAAGGTGTAAAAGGATGTGAGTTCAAAGTCCGTTGAAGAAGAAAAATACTAACGTATTAAAAACTAATTATCTACAAGACTTTTTTCCACAACCCCATGGTTGTGGATAATTGGTCACTAGTTCAATGTTATGTACCCATGACTTTTGTCAATTACAGATGATTCTTTTTGTGGGTAATTACATAATTTGTTGTAGTGATAGCTCTTGTAAGAAAGACACGTGTAATTATAACTAGAGTGTTCATCCCCACCTAACAATGAGAAAGAATAGAAATTTCATAATTTTACAAATTCATCTAAATTGTGGACCGTTTAATGTGCCTCGTGAATGAGAAAGGATCAAATTTTTCCGCATTTTGAACATGATTTTATGGCAAAAACAACAATTATTATTTTGTTACGGAAAATGCTCAATAATGTCTTTAAGGTAATAATTAAGCATGATAACGAAATTTTTTCTTAAAATTTGAACATTTAATATCTTAAACGTATAAAATATTATCTTTCTAATATTAATTTTATCTTTTAAAAATTATACATTTAATATAGTTTAAAAATATCTCAAAAGTACTCTTTAGCATGATTTTTTTTGTTATTAAGTCTCAATTGATTTTAATCGTTTCCCACACTTGATTGACAATTGATTTGCATGTTACGAGGCATTAATATATATACGTTCAGCCAATCAGTATGAAAATGTTGGGTCGTATTTATTCATCATGTATTTTTTTTTTTTTAAGAAAAGTTCATAGTGTTGTTTTGGGTTATTAAATCAGTGAATTAAGCTATTTATTTTATTTAGATATATATTATAATATACCAATGAGATAGATAAATCTGATAGTCTTAAAAATGAATGAGATAGATAAATTTGATAGGCTTAAAAATAAATAAACACTATTTACAAATTTAGCATAATTATTTTTAGAGCAATAATTAAACATACTAAAAAAAAGTTTCATCATTAAACTTATACATTCAATATTTTAAATAAATAAATAAATAAATATATATATATATATATATATATATATAAGTATCTCAGATGCATTATTTAGCATGACGCATAAACTTATTAAATTTGATTTAATTTTGACTATTATCATACCAACGTACACTCAATATGACTGGATAGTTTACCTAGTCTCCCATGATCTGTACGTAGTATATATAGACAGGATAACTTTTCTTGACTCAACTATAGTCGTATTTAAATGAATAATTAATACGGTATTTTCTTTTGATTGATGTTGTTAAGTTAATTGGTTCAATTAAATATAAGAGTATTTTGACTGCCAAAAATGTTACATACCGTTTCAAACAAGGTGATGGGGTTTGAAGTTGAATCATTCTTCATGCATGTTATTATCACTATTGAATTGAATTCAATTGAATTAGCCTAGTCTTTTCCGGTAATAATTGAATTAGCTTACTTGAGCAAAACTGAATAAGCATAGTAACATATCGTTATTTAAGAAGGGATTCATTTTACTTAATAAGCATGAAGAAATTAATTTATTTGAAGCATAAAAAGAGGAAAAGGATATCCATATATATATTAACGGGTTAACACGGTAATTGATCAGAACCGTCTGATATGAACGTTGAGATCTTAAACTATGACAAATTATGAAAATTTAATTATGCACAAACTAGAGCTAGAGCCGTCAAATTATAGATCAACGACTGAAATCTAAAACAGCGACTAACTATATGCTTTTGTCATTGTAGCCGATCCAAATTCATAAAAAAATCCTGCAACCAACAGAACAAGAAAAGCTACCTTCTTTGAATAATCATATTGTTCTTTAAGAAAAAATTCATAAAAAAACCTTAAACGTTAAAAAATATACGGCAATCATGGACGGATCTTTGTAAGGCCTGGTGTGGCTATAACCACACCAATTCGGTCCAAATTTTTTTAAAAATAAAAAATAAAAGTTTTATAAATGATTTTAAGTCATTCTCTGTATATATATTTGTATAAATATTAATGTAAATATTAGTTTATAATTTATTATTTGTGACTGTTATAAGTTTCTCATACATATTAGATTAAATATTAGTGTAAATATTATTTCATTGTCTATTATTGAGGATTTCAAGTTTTTCGTTATGCGTAGGATATTATTTATATTATATAGTTTAAGCTAACTTATGCAAATAAATAAACTTTTAAGATAATTCATAAGTTTTAATTTCACTAATAAATTATCGTATTTTTATTAGTTTTTTTTCATAGACCACCTTGAAAAATTTATAACAACACATGAAAATTTATTTATTTGCATAAGCTTCAAAATATGGGAATCCAAATGTACCCTATAAGCTAGTTTTTTTTTTTTTATAAGCAAAAATTGAATTATAAGGAGTACAAGGGATACTTAACTCTTCCAATTCAACACAAGCACATTAAGTGCTTTGAATAAAAATTAGGGAATTATTACACCAATCGAAAAAAACAAGTGTGGACATTGGCCCAACACGACTTATAAGCGTACGTGGACCCTATAAGTTAGTATAATTAGCTTATAAAAATAAACTATAAGCTCATGTATAATTTTTGTTAGGAGAATGTTAACTTGTGCCCTTAAGGCACATGATAACAAGACAAATATAGAAATTATGTTTTGGAATTTTGTGTATTTTTACTTTTGATACATTAAATTTCTTAGCTTATTAAATGCAACATTTCCATATAAAGATATCTTATCATGTGCACTTAGGGCACAAGTTAACAAGACCCTTTTTGTTATTTTACTTAATTATACAGATGAAGGTTTCTTTTAGTAGTGTTTAATTTTTTTTAGCCCCACTAATTATTTATGTCTAATTTGTCCACGTCAGCTTCTCACTACAATGAATTCATATTTATCTTTCTTTATTAATTAGAACATTAATAAGACTCGAACTTAGAACCTTCAATCACACATAACAATATTTATTTTTAATGAGATATTCAACACACATAGAATTTGATTAATCAAATGGAATATATATGTTGGAAATAAGTCCTGCATAATACTACTAGAACATATTTATTCAGCTTCAGCTGGTTGGAAATCTTAATAATTCTAGTCATGCAGTCCATGTAAAATTCAAGCAATTCAATGTTCTAGAGTTATTCAATGCTGACAATGCATATGTGTCTAAGGAATAATAATATTGTATGGTTAAGGAGTTGAATATAAGATATATATTATAAGCATTGCCACGAAATCATTCTTGCAAGTTAGGCCATCAAATATTTTTTACGATATAAATAATCATTTTAAAATTGTTTTAAGGGAATTAGTTGTATGTAGTATTACAAATGATCTCATTCATCACCTTCTATAGGTTAATGCACTGAATCTGCAAAAGCTAGCTAGATTGAAAAATTAAATACAAAGCAAGCTTAGGAAAAAAAAAATCTTATAGATAGAAAACAAATACAACATGCATAGTAGTTCCAACTTCCAACTATAAATATGTTTTGACAGCAGTCCAAGGAGTGACGACACTGTGTCTAAGTTTGGTCTAGAAGTAAAAAATTTGAATAATATGTATAAAGTTTTAGGTTTGATAGCTTAATTAATATATGTCGTAAGTTGATTTGTTTAAACAAAAATTATAAGATCAGTTATGTTATAAGGTAAACAAACCGAGTTGCTTATAAATTTTCTTAAGCGGTTCGTTTTATCACTAGTCCTTAATTTTTATTAATTTTATGATTAATGTCCACCATAATTATTATTATAAATAAAATGCATTAAATTTGTTTGCATAAAAAAACTAAATCATCTATCTTTTCGAAATATACATTGTTAAAAATTAAATACCAAATTCATAATTCACACATAAGAACTAAAATCTCCTAAACTACCTTGTATATATTTGTAGCATCTGATTAGTTACTTTATAAATCATTGATTTTATTTTATTATATTTGCTGAACAAAAAAGATATTTTTTTATAAATGAGATATTCATCAAAGATAGAATTTGACTGATTCAATGGAGTAATATATAATTATGTTTGAAATATGTCATGCATAATATTACTCTAGAACATATGGCTTCAGCTTTCAAAGATGATTTAGGCGGTTGAAATCTTAATAATTCTAGTCATGCACTCAATGTAAAATTCAGGTAATTCAATATTGTTCTAGATCAATCCATGTGTGATTGGTGTTTTAATTTAAGAAGTAAATTTTATTAATTCAATAATCTAGTTGTAGTATATTACATATATGTGATCTTCTTTGCATATAAAAATATAAGATATTTGAATAAAAAAACATATATATGATCGTCACATTCGTTACCTTTCTATATAAGAATGGTTGAAGCTACTGAATCTGAAAAGCTGGAAGTAAAATACAAAGCAAGTTTAGTAGAAATATCTCAGAAAAAACAAATAATAAAGCAAACGTAGAAGAAACATTTCATTAGAAAAAACAAAATACAAGAAATATTAGTTCCAACTACAAAACTATACTTATGACGCCTTGAATTTCACTTTCTATTTGCTTAGTTATTTAGATATTTTTTTTTAGGCTTAATTCATATTTTGGTCCCTTATATTTATTTTAGCTCTTAATTCACGTTAGTCTCTTATGTTTTGAACGTTACTATTAAATGGTCCCTTCCGTCAAAAAAAAATTAAACGTCGTTAATTTTGGCCACGTGTTAGACGGAAACGGGCTTAATTCATACTTTGGTCCCTTATGTTTATTATAGCTCTCAATTTGATCCCTTATGTTTTAAAACACTCGCGTTAGTTCCTTATGTTTTGAACGTTACTATTAAATGGTTCCTTCCGTCAAAAAAAATTTAAACGTCGTTAATTTTGGCCACGTGTTAAACGGAATGGACATTTTTTACGCAGTCACCCTGCCATATCATTAATTGGATTTTAAAAAATTAGTGTTTTAATTTAAGAAGTAAATTTTATTAATTCAATAATCTAGTTGTAGTATATTACAGATATGTGATCTTCTTTGCATATAAAAATATAAGATATTTGAATAAAAAACATATATATTATCGTCACATTCGTTGCCTTTCTATATAAGAATGGTTGAAGGTAGTGAATCTGCAAAAGCTAGATAGAAAGTACAAAGCAAGTTTAGAAGAAATATCTCAGAAAAAACAAAATATAAAGCAAACATAGAAGAAAAATTTCATTAGAAAAAACAAAATACAAGAAATATTAGTTCCAACTACAAAACTATTTATGACGCCTTGTATTTCACTTTCTATTTGCTTAGTTATTTAGATTTTTTCTGTATTATTTGTGGTTGATTTTTGCCTTTTTCTTCACGAGGGATATTTTTCTTCTTATGATGGCTTTTTCGAGGAATTGAATTCTAGTTTTCTGTTTTACCTTAGAGATTGTTGAGTTCTAGTAGAGTATACTTCTGATACGTTATTATTGTTCTAAGGCCCCGTTTGGATTAGCTTATTTTTTAACTTATGCAAACAATTTATGCAATTTTTATGTATTATTATAAGTTTGTAAAGGTAGTTTATGATAAAATAACTTATAAAAATACAATTTTAACTAGATTTAACTTATAAAATAGCATAAAATCTAATTTATATTGCATAAGCTGTTTGCATAAGCTCAAAAATAAGCTAATTCAAATAGGGCCTAAATCTTCTTTTGTACTTTTTCTTTTTTAATATTATATATGATATATTTTCCATTAAAAAAATGTTATTTAGATTTTTCTTTTTTTATTATATGAATCATGAATTTAGTGATAAGAGTTTAATTTTATAACTTTTAAAAAATAAATTTAATATCTACCAAGAACATTGTAAATTAATGGTCATTTTATCTTCCAAATTTTAAAAAATTAAAAGAACAAAAATTGGTTATAAAAAAATTTGAGTGTATATTTCAATCTTTTTTTACCAACCTAAAATTGTATATTTCAATTTTAATAATGACGTTAAATGGAAATTTATCTATCATCCCTTGATATTGTATATGTAATCTATACAACTATATAAAAATAATACCTTTTCTGATGTACGTACACTTTTTGGAAAAAGTCTACTACAGGTACAACTACAATACCTCAATTTTAGGCACACTCACATTAAATTAAAAAGTTTAAATAATTAAAATTATATTATTTGATGGGGCCAATGGCCATTTTATTTTATTTTAATCTTTTTTATGTGTGAGTGTGTGCCTAAATTTTGTGTTCAAACACTTGTGCCTATGCAAAACACTCTCGACTTTTTGTTATATTTATTTGAGAAAGTCTATGTTGGGTACAACCCCAACAAATCATATTTAGGCACACACTCACATCAAACTTAAAAAATTAAATAAAAAATATTAAAGTAATATTAATTAATGTGACTATTTTCTTTTCTTTTTTTTAAAAAAATTTGTGAGTGTGTGCTTAAATATGATGTGTTAGGTTTGTGCTCAACCAAGATTTTCTCTACTTATTTTACCCTTTTAAAGTTGACATTATTTTTTAAAAAAAATAAATTATTTTGACAATTTTATTTTCTTCCATAACTACTAGGTGTAATAAATAAGGAAGTTAAATAGTTAACAAAATTTATAATTGCACTCTATATAAAAGAGGAACTGAAACGATAACGGACACTGAACAATGATAAAAAAGAAAAGGCGGACTGACGAGATCAAGATGCTAGTTTCTATAATAAAAGTTATGCGTGTGGGATACATTTGACATACTGAGATAAAAGTTTGAATCCATAATATTCATCTTCTTTATTCCCTCCATTTCAAAATAATAGTCGTTTATGAAATTTCTAGCACGCTAAGCACGATGTGTGATACGATGTTCTAAGCACCTTAACACTAAGCACGATGTGCGATACGATGTTCTAAGCACCTTAACACTTTTATCACAATATAAAAACAAGCAAATAACTGAAAGCAGGTAAAAGACACGGGATATTTGTTAACTCAGTTCGGCACTTAAAACAAGCCCTAATCTGGGGGATACCAATCCAGGAAGAAATATCACTATAACAGTCCTAGTTGTAAGTTCTCAGCAAACACCACGTTTACAACTCATAACCTAGCAACTATCAATGACTCTTCAACCTAGGAACTCCTAAGTTTGAGATCTCATCTCACTCCCTTACAACCTTACAAACAGCAAGGATTTCAACAACACAATAATAACAAGTTTTGGAGACACACTCCTAAAAACTACACACTCGTACCTAAAGGCTTAGAGTGTTAAAAAACACACAATGTCCTAACTCCGTACTTCAAAGCTTAGGAGAGGATCACAAAGATTACAACTCAAACAACACGTCCTAAGCTTGCATCAATAAGACACAAGAAAGACTCACAAAATAACACACACGCAAAAACCTAGAATACTAGACTCAAACACAATGACAGCGTGAACAACTACAACAACAACTCTGGAATTAGGTTTAGCTCCTCCTTTAAATACTCCAGGCAAAACATCCTTGATTCAGAAATAACATGGGCTTGATTTGTTTGACCCAAGCAATTACTCCATATTAATTAAAAGAGATTCTTTTCAAAAATATACTTCAAGGAGATTCTCTACAAAAACATTCTTGACCAAGATCTGAAGTATTAAATAATGATCCTCATAATTAGCCTGATTAACTGCGTCAGATATGATTCATGAGAGAGAAACACGATTTCCATAAATAGAACACGCACGCGAACAATTCCAGTAAACGTGATACGATGTTGAGGCATCATATCGCACATCTTGCTACAAGGTTTATTTTACCAAAAATGCAGCCAATACCAAATACTCAACAGTTTAAGATTTTTCATACTTATTAAGAAATTTAATGATGTTGTCAAAAGAAATAATATTTTTACTAATTTACATCTATAAATTATAGGTTAGTTTTCTTAGAAATAATTCATATAGTAATAATAAGGGGTACAATTGAAAAGTATTATATTGAAAAATGAGAATGACAATTATTTTAAAATAAAATTTTATTCCTAAAATGACAATTATTTTAGAACGGATGAAGTATATTTAATGTATAAGTGAATTTCGTTGGTTGACTTTTTGAAAATAAAAATATATACGCCGACTTATGACGAATAAAAATAAATAAAAGATTAAAACAAGTTTTGGTTTTACACCAATGTAAAAAGATCTATCCTTTTTACATATAGATCAATTATCAATATCGTCACATTTTCAAATTTGTATCAAAACATTTCACCATGTGATTGTTTACATTCTTAGTCCATATGTTTATTTTGAATTGCCATATTTGTACTTGACTTTCAACTTTCATTATAGCTCATACTAAAAAACAGATGAAGAAGAACAAGAAAATCTAGATTGATGGCTGTTGAGCCAAATCCATTTTGGCTAAACTTTATGTAGCATGTTAAAAGGAACGTACTAATTTAAGAGATCGAGTTTAAAACCTCAACTTCACCACCGGTATAATCTGCTGGTTCGGGAGTCAATTCTGGTATCAAGTGATGTTGGGGTTGATTGTCAAGTCCCACATCGCCTAGTTTCTTAAATCAAGGAGGTTAAAAATAGCTATTGGAGAAGTCCCACATCGCTTAGAATAGTGAAGCAAGAGGAAAACCAAAGCTATATAATAGGCCTAAGTTCTTTGTTTGTAATTGCACCAGTCAGTAGCACTTTAAGCTTATATCTGACTCTTAGTTTAAATATTTGCTTTGTGAGAGTGTGGTTGTATTGGGGCATTGAGGTGAGAGTGAGAGAAGTCTATGTGTTGTAAAAATTTTCACATAGTGATAATTCTCTGGTTGTCGGTTTAGACAACGGTTGTGGTTTTTTCTCCGATTTGGAGTTTCCACATTATATTCTTGTGTTGTGATTGTGTTTATTTTTCTTCTTTAGTGTTGTTATTTCCTAACAGTGGTATCAAGAGCTTCGGTTCGGTGAGATATCACATTTCTTTGTATGCTCTGTGGTTGCAGCATTGTCTGATCTTCCACATCAGAAAAAAGAAGTGTGATATTCTGAAGGTGCTAAAGAAGGGGTTTTGCTATGTCTTATTCAAGTGCTATGAAGTTTGACATAGAGAAGTTTGATGGAAGAATCAACTTTGGCTTGTGGAAAGTGCAAGTCAATGATGTGTTGATACAATCAGGTTTACACAAGGCGCTGAAAGGAAACACTTCCAAGATGGAGGCCGACAAGTGGGAGGAACTAGATTTGAGAGCTGCAAGTGCAATTCGCTTGTGTTTGTCAAAGAATGTTCTTGCGAATGTGCAGAATTTGTCATCAGCCAAGGAACTCTGGGAAAGGCTTGAAGGGTTGTATCAGGCAAAGGACATCTCAAATCGGTTGCTGCTAAAGGAGCAATTCCATAATTTGCGCATGGATGAAGGTACAAAAATCTCTGATCATCTTAGTACTTTGAATAATATAGTTTCTGAGTTAGAATCTATTAAAGTTGAGATTGATGATGAGGATAAGGCGTTAAGGCTCATTTGGTCCCTTTCACCTTCTTATGTTCATCTCAAACCTGTTTTGATGTATGGGAAGGAAAAATTGAATTTTGAAGAAGTTGCAACTAAAATTATTTCTGAAGAAAGGAGGATGAAAAATGATGAAAGCACTTCATCAAATTCAATGTTGCTAACTAGAAGTGGGGCTAATGGGAAGAAGATCCATGCAAAGAATCTGCCGTGTTGGAAGTGTGGAAGATCTGGGCATTTAAAGAGAAATTGTCCAGGTGGAGAAGTATATGAAAAAGACTCTGAGACAAGTGCTAGCAATGTCTCCCTTGTTTTGGGAGATGATGGTGATCTTATCTAGAAGATAAAGTTTGTCCTTATGGTATTTCCGCTATACCATGGGAAATGACAAGTTATTGCTAGCGGATTCAAAACAACACACGGGCATTGGTTGGCATTGATGCAAGGTGTGTGGTGAGATATGTTGATGGCTGAAGAACTTCCTGAAAGCCAACATGGGAGTTGCACCATATTCTTTCAGCAGGTTTCGACATGAAATTCTTGGAATGGTTTAGTTCCAAGTGAATAAAATTCTTGGGATGGTTTAGTTCTAAGTGGAGTATACTTTTATGGTGGAGTATGATTGTCGGTATAGACAATGGAAGCGGAAGATGGAACTCTTTCAATCAAGGTGGAGATTGTTGGGGTTGATTGTCAAGTCCCACATCGCCTAGTTTCTTAAATCAAGAAGGAGGTTAAAAATAGCTATTGGAGAAGTCCCACATCGCTTAGAATAGTGAAGCAAGAGGAAAACCAAAGCTATATAATAGGCCTAAGTTCTTTGTTTCTAAGTGGAGTATACTTTTATGGTGGAGTATGATTGTCGGTATAGACAATGGAAGCGGAAGATGGAACTCTTTCAATCAAGGTGGAGATTGTTGGGGTTGATTGTCAAGTCCCACATCGCCTAGTTTCTTAAATCAAGAAGGAGGTTAAAAATAGCTATTGGAGAAGTCCCACATCGCTTAGAATAGTGAAGCAAGAGGAAAACCAAAGCTATATAATAGGCCTAAGTTCTTTGTTTGTAATTGCACCAGTCAGTAGCACTTTAAGCTTATATCTGACTCTTAGTTTAAATATTTGCTTTGTGAGAGTGTGGTTGTATTGGGGCATTGAGGTGAGAGTGAGAGAAGTCTATGTGTTGTAAAAATTTTCAAATAGTGATAATTCTCTGGTTGTCGGTTTAGACAACGGTTGTGGTTTTTTCTCCGATTTGGAGTTTCCACATTATATTCTTGTGTTGTGATTGTGTTTATTTTTCTTCTTTAGTGTTGTTATTTCCTAACAAGTGATTCCAGCTCTCTTTCGATCATAGTTGCGGGGGATCGAACCGTAATCCTTCCTACCAAGTTTAGCGTCAATCACCACTGAATCAACTAACGATTAGTGATCTTGTAAATTAGATGTTTGTAATAATTTAGTTTTATAAAACACTTATAATAAATTGGTCATTTAAGTATGTTTGCAATTGCATTAGTACCATTTTTCATCGATCTAACACCGTTAAAAAGTGTTTATATGTGTCATATAATACTGAGGTGGCATGTTCCAATTCATTGCTCTTAAATTTATGGTTCATAAGTGTATTGCTTAGTCTTGATTTGAAAGAAAACCAAATCGATTATTTAATTTATAATGTTATTAGGATGAATTTTTTATCTATCAAACTAGATTTGAATTTGGAAAGATTTTTTTTCGAAAGGAGTAATTATATTTTGCTAATGCATTATGACTTAAAGAACCAATTAATTGCAAGAAATAAATAATTTAAAAGAATAACTTGTTACAAATTAAACATCTAACTTAATGAACCAATTAATTGCAAGAAATAAATAATTTAAAAGAATAACTTGTTACAAATTAAACATCTAACTTAATCAGTCGTATGATGTATTTGGTTTATATATGTTAACCCCAAAAATCTAAATTCTATGTATTAATTATTAATTAATTAACATAAAACTTAGAAGAAGATCACTTTTGAAAAAAGAGTACTTTAAGACTTAAAAATCATATGATATATTTGGCCTAAAACATATATGTTAAGCTAAAAAATATAATTAATTCTATTCTATATATTAACATTAACATAAAAGTACAAAATTAAAACATAGTAATGGATTATAATAAAAATATTGAGTTCTTAAGTTTTTTCTAGTTATTATTATGTATTTATGTATTAGTGTTTCTTAAGGCTCCGTTTGGTTGGAGAGAAAAAAAAAGAAAGGAAAGAAAATTGCGGAAATTAGTGCATGTAGTTAGACTAATGTTAGTCTAAATACATGCATTGATTTCCGCAATTTTTTTTTCTTCCTCTTTCTTTCCTCCCAACCAAACGAAGCCAAAGTTTAATAAATTTCTACATTTTTTGTAATTAAAGTTTCATATGAAAGACTTCATTGTCATTGATCTTCTACACAATTGTGAAATGACTTGGCATTTGATTTATTACGAAATTATTTGCATGTTTATCCATGCAAGTCTACTTTTTTGAATATGTTTGTCTTATGACTCTTATTCTTTGAATTTTGTTCCTCAATATACTTGTTAAACTTTTTTATTTCACTTGCTCTCTAATATGCATTTTATTGTTTTTTTTATAACATATTTTGCATTTTATTGTTTTTTTAACATATTTTGCATTTTATTGTCGAGTACAGAAGAAGGGATTAAATTCAATGGGCTAAGAGGACACATGCCATAAATAAACCACCTCAAATGGAAAAAAAAAAAAAATCCAATACAAATATCCCCAAATACCCCATATCATCAAAAAGACAAGATTGACCCAATAGGCCAATACTCATCTCTTCATCAAATCAATACACACCTAAATTAATCTAAATGAACCTTAATCCATTTCAGGGATGCTTTGAAGTGCAGGTCTCCAAGATTTTTGAAGTGATTTATAGCCATTACTATGGTTCATCAATTGGGCTAAAACTTGTTCCACCCTTAACTCCCTCATGTCCACTTTGCTCAACAATTCTTCTAATTGCTTCTTAGTAATCTTGATCTTCACTTCGGTAATCGTTTTGGCACTAGCATAGGTGCTTTTGGCCGTGCAATCGCCTTTGGAGGACGATAAATCCCAGTCTTCATCATCGGTCGCGTAGTTGGTCGATGATTGTTGCTTCAAGCAGTTTCCCATTTGATTGTTTTCCTTTAGCCCCTATTTAAATTCAATATTTGTTGTACCAAACAAAATAATTCAATATTTTTTTTAGCTAAGGGGAAAGAGAGTGAGAGATTGATTTATTTTGAAGATGGAAGAGAGTGGGTTATATATAGGAGAGAAAAAAAGGAAGATGTGCATGGTATGGAGGAAGAGATGAGGAATGGGTCAGAATAAGATTAATTTTATGAAGGAAGGTGATTATTTCCTTTATTTATTTTCTTAGGTGGAAAGTAGTAATGAAAGTGGAGCCCATTCAAGAAGGTGGTTGTTCGTTGTTTTTGTCTCATGATAATGATAGTCAAATGATTTAATTAGTCTAAACCTTTAGAAAAGTATTCAAGTAAGAGATATGATATTTGTACAATCAAAAAGTTGACAACTTTGAACAATTCTCTCTCTCATACTCTCATTATATTTTCAATCTCTCTCTTCTCCTCTCACTTTATTATTTTTGTTACCAAATAAAATGGGAGTTGTCCCAAAAAGGACAACTTTTTGGTTAATAACACCACTCTCAAACTATATAACTCACCACGGAAAGCTGATCAGTAGCATGAAAGAATAGGTCAATTAGTAAGTAATCGTTGGATCAAAATTAGATTAATATATACTCCATCCGATCTCATATATAAAAAACATTTTACTTTTTAGATTCATTGTAAAATGAATGTATCTAGACAATATTATAGTCTAGATTCATTCATTTTACAATGAATCTAAAAAGGTAGTTTCTTATATATGAGACCGGATGAAGTATTAAGAGTGAATATAAAAATTATATGTTTTGGAGTACATATGTATAGATAAATTTTTTTATTGGTCATGCTAAACCGTGTCTCCGGGGCACTAGTTAAGCATACTAAAAAAGAAAATAAAAGAAAAATTTAATATTAAAAAGATAACTTTTTACAATTCTAAATAATTAAATGCACAAATTTCGAGATAAATTTTCCATTTTAATATGTTTAGCTAGTATTCGGGAGCACTGTTTAGCATTTTCCTTTTTTATATTATATATTTATTTAAAATTTTAAAACTTTAAATTTATGAGTATACTCATTCAATTAATGTTGGACATAACTTACACTTATATCTCGACATGTACTCATTTAAGTGTCGGTCTCTTCGTATCCACAATTTTTCACCATTCTTTAATTGTTCTTTTGTCGTATCAGATTTTGATATCACCATTGGACTATGAGGGGAGTCTTTCTATTTGATCAATACATTAGATTAATAACAACCACACACAAGTAAGATTTGACAACACATGTAATCCAAAATCTTAAATGTTATATTTATGGTTTCTTTTATATATATATATATATATATATATATCTCAATTTTTACTCTTTTATTCAATGTAAAATTTTAACTCGTACTTATCATATCATAAGCGATCCTACAAAATAAATTTTATGTCCAAAGATACAATTGTATTTTATATTGTTATAATTAAATTTTTAGAATTTTTTTTCTCTCTTTACTTCTTGCTCCCGTATTTTCCATTAAACTCACAACTACCGTATCACAAATATATCCTTAATCGTTGTGTTGGGTAACATTTTTTTATATATAAATAAATATTTTGAGACATACAATCATCTGATGATGTGTTATTAAAGAGGAGTCTTTGAAAATCTATAAGACCATGAGCAATGGGGTGTTGAGAGGGGTGTTTAATGGGTCTCAACACATTTTGGTGATCCAATAGGGGTGTTGGAGCTGAGTTGGAGGAGGGAAGTGTTGAAGAAGTTCAACACAGTTAAGAGCTGCTCAGGGGGACACGCGGAAGCTGCTGATTGGTTTGATTCAGGCGCGTGCAGCACACGCGCGGCTGGGCGAGTGGGACGCTGGGGCACGCGGAGAGAGAAGAAGCTGGTGGAGAGATAGGGACGCGTGGCAGCAGGTGATTGGCTGTCTGGATTTTTAATCTCATTTTATCTTTAAACTCAATTATTTCATTGCAAATTAATTTTTTATTTTTTTATTTTTATACCAAAATTCATGATTTTTTTTTCTCTATAAATAGAGACTTGGTTTGTTTCATTTGGACACAGAAAAAAATATCAAGTTTTTCACTCTCGTAATCTTCTTATTATCTTTCAATTATTGTTTAATTTGAAGTTTTAGTCTCTTTTTTTTTTGTGAAATGGATCCCAATAATAATTTCAACACCCAAAATTCTTCTAATTTTCCATTTGCCTACCAAAATTCCAACAATTATCCAAATCCTAACGGTTATCAAAATTCCAACAATTATCCAAATCCAAATCAATTTTCCAACCAACATCCTCAAAACTTACCTAATTTTGGTTATGCACCAAATTTCAACCAATCATCCTCTGTTCCAAGCTTTCATCCATATTATGGATCTATGATGAGAAATCCATCTCAAACACCCCCGTTTAATTGTTATATGCCAATGGGGAATGCATCTAAATTTTCCGACTTTTCAACACAAATGACTATAGATGGCACGACAATTGCTAATCATTTCACTCCTAATTCAGATGATTCAACTTCTAAGAGTAAGAAAAACCAACCACAACCATGGACCACTGAACACAATTTGGTGTTAATTAGTGGGTGGATAAAATTTAGCACAGACAGTATTGTCGGAAGAAACCAAAAAGGTGAAGCATATTGGGGCAAAATTGCTGAGTACTGTAATGAGCATTGCTCATTTGATCCTCCGCGTGATGCAAATGCATGCCGAAACCGTTATAATTATATGAATAAAATATTGAATAAATGGATTGGCGCTTATGATAGCGCTAAGCGTTTGCAAGCAAGCGGTTGGTCGGAGAATGATGTTTTGGCAAAAGCGCAGGAGTTATACGCCTGTGGGAAGAATCTTAAATTCACTTTAATGGAAGAATGACATGCTCTCCGTGATCAACCACGTTATTCAAGTCAAGTAGGAGAAACTATTGGGTCGGGAAGTAGTAGATCTAAGAGATCTCACGATGATGCTTGTGGCTCAAACTCTGTAGGATCTACATATTAGTGAACTACGGGGATTCCCAAGGATGATTGGGAGTATTGACTGCATGCACTGGGAGTGGAAAAATTGTCCTAAAGGATGGGAAGGTCAATTTACTAGGGGGGATAAGGGAACCACTACAGTTATTCTTGAAGCAGTTGCAACTCATGATCTATGGATCTGGCATGCATTTTTTTGATGTCTGGGAACGTTGAACGACATAAACGTTCTAGACCGTTCACCTGTTTTTGATGACGTGGAACAGGGAAAGACTCCAAGTGTAAATTTCTATGTGAATCAACGTTCCTATGATATGACATACTATCTAGCTGATGGTATCTACCCTTCGTATCCAACTTTCGTCAAATCAATTAGACTTCCTCAAAGTGAACCCGATAAGTTATTTGCAAAATATCAGGAGGGATGTCGGAAGGACATCGAACGTGCATTTGGAGTGCTTCAAGCTCGATTTAAAATCATCCGTGAACCAGCTCGCTTGTGGGACATAGTCGATTTGAGTATCATCATGAGGTCTTGCATCATATTACATAATATGATTGTTGAGGTTGAACAAGATTCATATTCTCAACGTTGGACCGATTTTGAGCAGTCTGAGGGAAGTGGATCTAGTGCACCGCAACCATATTCAACAGAGGTATTACCCGCTTTTGCAAATCATGTGCGTGCTAGGTCCGAGCTCCGTGATCAAAAAGTTCATCACGAATTGCAAGCAGATCTAGTGAAACACATATGGACAAAGTTTGGAATGTTTCCGAATTGAAGATGATTTGTTTCGTATTAATTATGTTTGTGCGTTGTTTTGCATTTTAAGTTAATTTGCATCGTATTAATTATGTTACTTGTGTGTTGTATTGCATTTTAAGTTAATTTGTATCGTTTTAATTGCGTTATTTGTGTGATCTATTGCATTTTAAATTAAGAATATAATAAAAAATTTATTTTAATTTTTTTTGTTAAGTGTTTATTATTTTAATTTAATTTTAATCGATAATTATAATTTTATTGATTCATAAAAACAAAAACTTAAATTTAAATAAGAATATGAAATAAAAAATGGTGGGGTAGAGAAGGTGGTGGGATAGAGTGTTGAATGAAAAAACTATTGAAGAGTTAAAAGTTGAATGGAGTGTTGAATTATTAGGTAGAAGAAAGAATAGATGATGTGAAGTGTAAAAAATAGGTGTTGAGAGTGTTGAACCATTGTAGATGGTCTAATAGGTGAGACTCCAAGAAATATAAATCAAAAGAATTCTAAGTAAGGCTAAAATACTTTTAAAGCAAAAAGGGTAAATAGTAAACCATCTCCAAACCTAGTGGAAGAGTGTCAAACTCAAAGGGTATTGATGTGAAAAGGGTGGAATTAGGAATATCGTGAGATCCGTGTAAACACAAACTAGCGAAAGGGATCTTTTGAGTGAAGATGCTATTTGGCCATTGTTCATTCACGTGCACATTGTTTACCCAAAACCCACTTTTGAGTGAAGATGCTAGCTATCATCTTTTGATTGGAGATGCTATTTGGCCATTGTTCATTCACATGCACATTGCTTACCCAAACCCACTTTTGAGTGAAGATGCCATCATATATAGTTTTTACTATTCATGTGGTAACATTTACCATATATTAGTATTACCTTCATCCCTAATTATAAGATCCTGTTTAACCACTACACATATGTTAATATACAATTTTGATCACTAATATTTTTAATTGTTTATTAATAAATATTATAAAAACTTAATATTTTGAAAATATCCATCAAAACAATTTGAACAAGATTTTATGTCTATATTTATATGTATATATTATTAAAAAAATATGGTCAAAGTAAGGTAAATGAATAGTAGATTTTTGTCGGACAAGATTTTATAATTAGAGACTCAGGTAATATTTTAAAAATACAATTGTTCTTAGTTAATATCATATATCTAGCTACGGTACATAAATTCCTTTGATATAGCGGATGCATACACTTTTATTGATGGGATGTGGTGTTGGGTCTTTATCCGACTTGGTTGGTTGGAAGCCCTCACGAGTTATTATTTTTAATGGCAAATTGTTAGTTGTTAGTATTATAATGTTATTGTTAGTTTTTTCTGTTTGTTAGGACTTGAGCCATGAACCTTCAATTTCTTTAACCCTTAGTTCAACTAGCTTAACCAGTTGAGCTATCCATCTCACCTCTTTTTTGAAGGTTAATTTTTGCCTTTCTCTTTGAGGGGTTCTTGGCTCTGCTTGTGTCAGACCCGCTCTTGACATTTTATGGACTTTAGATCAAACATAAAAAAAATCTCTTTCATTCAATATATATAGCATTAATACATAATAAATTTTACAAAATATAAAAAAAAATTACTTAAAAATTCATAAGAAATGATTTTTTTCAAGCATTTTGATATGCAAAATCATTGATAAGCCCATCAACATCAATGCCCGCCAACATATGTTTCTCAATTGACAAAGTTTTCAAACTGTTCAATCTTTCTTGTAACATTGATGATCTCAAGTAGCATCAATGCACATAGACTTAGATTGCAACTTTTTACTGACCATATTAATAGCAAAAAAAATCTCGTTCCAAATAACCATACCAAGCAAAAATTCAAAACTTCTAGTGCATTAATCAAACTCTCCACCTATTATTCTTTAATAATCCTACTAATTATATCTAATCATTTTTTCTACCAATTGGGCCTCTTAATGATATTTTCTTTAATAATCCTACACATATTTCCTTGGCCTAATCATATTTTTTTCCTTTTAAGTATTATTAATTTAATTTTATTTATATTAGTAGGTAGGTACAAAAAAATTTGGACCCTTTAAAATATTGGGTCTCAGGCCGTCGCACCCATTGCCTACTCTCAAAGTCGTGCCTGTGTTGGTGGACTCCAGGTGTTTAATTTAATTTTTATGTCTTTTTATTTGCCTTGAATTTTTGTGGAGTATATTATTAATATTTCTTTATATTATTAACTTTCTCTATATTAATATATTAGTATTTGCCATTAAAAAAAAGTGTATGCATCCACTGTTCATATTTCTTTTTAAATTAAAATTAAAGTTGTTATAAAAATAAATGAATAACTGAAATATCACTAAACAATAATGTCACTGGAGACAATCACAGGCCCTTTTCACATAGTTATGAAGCTTTGTAGTATTTGACTCTTACCAAAAGAGAAATGGTATGCCTAATTCAACAATATTTCTTATCCTTAATTTGTCTGCACAATACATAGTTATTTTACACATTTTCACGCAGTAATTAATGTTGATTGTTGATATTTAATCAGACGGTTCAAAACAAATTTTGACAGCTTAATACTTTAATCAATCACAATCCTTGTTTATTATTGTACGGTCCAAAGCAGTTACTTGTACCTCCCTCCTTCTCTCTGGTGCCCAATATTTTATTTTATTTTTAGTAAAATGGATATCTAGATTTATTTATTTTTTTAATGAAGAAAACTAGATGTATTGTTTTGCTGAACAAAGATTTCTTTTGATGAAATATTTGATAGGATATATATATAATTTGACTAATATGTTATCCTAAATACATGCTCTAGATCTAGAACATATATGTTGCTACTACTTTCTTAGATGATCTAATTGGTTTGAATCTTATCTAATATTAATTATAGTCATGCGGTCCATGTAAAATTCAAGCAATTCAATGTTCTTTTTCTCTCTTGACGCAAGCAATTCAATATTCTAGATATTGTATTTTCTATACCATGTTATTTCAAGAAAAATGCTATTATAACAAAAATTTATACACTAAATGCTTTGCACTTTGTATCATACATCATATTTGATTGTTTTAATTCCTAGTCAATGTATCTATTTTGAATTGCCATATTTTACTTGAGTGTCAACTTTTATAGCTTATCCTAAACGAGAGGAAGTAACAAGAAAATCTAGATTGATGGTTGTTGACTTGTTGTGAATCAAGTATGTAGTTGCATGCATGCCTGCATCGATCCAAAGCACTTTCAAAAATTCAAATTCTTAATTACTAGCACATGCGAAGATAAAGTACAAGAAACTTTTGAATAATAAGAAAAAGTGATTGGGAAGGAAGACTCTGGGTGTGTTTGTTTTAACTTTAAAAAAAATGATTTTTTTTATTTGTATTTTTGAAAATAGATTTTATAAATTCAAATACTAACTTTGACATTATATAACATAAACGTACATTATTGAAGATCAAAACATAGTCAAAATCTCAATTTTTACAAAAAGTTGTATTTCAAAAATGATTTTTATGAAAATCTATTTGAAATAGCTTCAAAAAAAGTGATTTTTTTAAAATTTTGAAATAAAAGAAAAGTTTCAATATAAAATGATGAATTGTCTAAAATGACATTTTAAGAATAAATATTCAAACCAAATTTTCGTTTGAAGCTTTTATAAAAAGTTTCTTTGTAAAAATTTTTTGCACAAAATTATATTACACTACAATAATCTATTTTTAAAAAATCTATAACAAACACACCCTCTATTAAAACTGATCAAATTAAATTGTTTAGTATTCATAAAACCTAACTCAACTACCATTTCGTCTATATGCAAAAAAAAAAGACGAAAATTAATCTTAAATAAAATTGTAGATGTTTCGCATTAATATCATAGTTATTAAGAAAAAACAATAAATATTAAAATCGTAAAATTTAGTTAATCAAAATTTAATAAATCAAATAAGAGAGCTTACATATATAAATAAAAACAGAGTTATACAAAGTTATACTAATAAAAACAGAGATTAGTCAAAAAAAAAAAAAAAAAAACACAGAGTTATACAAAGTTGAACCAAGCAATAACAATAAAAGATAATTACTAATTAGAAAATGAAATCACAAATTATAGGAGAAAAGAATTTAGAAAATAAGAAAAATTGAGCAATTAACAAATTAACCGTAAAATTAGTTTTCCCTTTTTTTCGATTATGTTTTTCCTTTTGCTTCGCTGTTTAGTGAGCCTTCCTTTCTTGTTTTTTTTTTCTTTCCTTTTTTGCTCTTAGTGGTGGACTATAGACCTACTACTATAAAATTAAAATTTTGAGGCCTTATGAATTGGAGGCCTGACTCTAAAGAACTGAATGCACCCCCTCTAAATCAGTCCTACTCTTACAACACACTCTAGTGTTAGGGTTTTGGAAATCATCAGCACGAGAGGCGAAATGGCTCCTAAACAACCAGGCATGGTTCTATTTGTTGGATTTAACAAAGGTCGCATTATCACTAAAGATGGAATTGGCTCCATGTCCTCAGCTCGCAAGGTGAAAACAAGCAAGAGGGTGCACTTTGAGAGGTTGTTAATTTTTCACTATATCAAAAGCGTATAACTAAGTTGTCGAAGGTTTAAAAATATATTAAAAAAATGTTATTTAGTAAAAAAAATTGTGCAAGAAATAAAAGAATCATATGCGACAATATTTAATATTTATAAATTTTACCACTCTCTCATATATTGTTACTCAATATTTGATTCGTCAAATTTTCTATATTTTGATAACTTGACAGTAGTTACTTTCGAAGTTTCCATTATATTTGATATAAATGCTAAACCTAAGAAATATATTTTTAAAACTTGTGTATTCAACACTTCATACTTTAACTTTTTTGTATTAGTCAAAGCAAAATTTTTATATTTAGATATCTTAACATTAGGAAACATGCCCTTAGGGTGCATGTTGGTAGCATGATCCTATTGTTATTTTAGTCCAAGGAAACTATTATTATTGTTATTATTATTCTATTAATTTTGTTTTTAGTATTGAGGTGAGGTGCAGATAGGAGGCCCAGTTTACTAAGGAGTTCTTGGGCCTTTGAATTACATACAAGTCCAAGGCCATTAAATATAAAGGAATTTAAAATTTTATTGGCTTAATTACAGTTGTAATTCCCTTTTATTTTAAAATCTCTCAGTTTTGATTTTTCTATCAGATTTTTGTATTTAAAAATGGTGATTTAACATATTTTAAATGATAGTATACGATTTGATATTTTGAATTATCAAAAGTCATGAAATTATAAGAAAAAATATTAAAAACTTCGACTATAATTTCATAAAATATTCATTTATGTAATTTAATCAATGAAATATAAATAGTTGATCCACTTCGTTGATTCTACATCATTTGATCGTATGATTCATATCATCTAAAATAAATTAAATTGTCATTTTTAAGTTCAAAATTTCAATGAAGGACCAAAACTGAGTAATTTTAAAATGAGGAATTAATTTCAAAATTGAATTAAAATAGTAGGATCAAAATTGTAACAAAGCAAACTTTATTTTTGTGAAAAGAAAGAGGCTACAAAGCTCCAAAGAAACTACAAACCGCGATGAAAACTAAAAGTTGAACTGGAATGTTAGTTACAACAGGTATATAATAAAAATAAAAAAGTCATGCTACCCGAGACACTAGTTAAGGAACCGAAAAAGTAAATTTTGCGGTAAGAATGACTTAATCATGCCAAATTTTAAAGTTAAATGTGTTTGAGTAAGAATGGTACTAAGAAAAGATTGACGATCTCCTCCAAAATACTTGTTTTGCATGTCTCCCATAACCTTTAAGATGTGATCATACCACTAACACATTAAATCTTATTAAAAATCCACAATTAAACGAGGATAATCCTAAAATGAAAAACCTCTTAAACATGGTTTTAAATTATTGTTGTGGACTTGTGGTTGTTGCAATTGTAGTTATTATGGTTGTTGTTTGTGACACGCATTGTAACTATTTCAATTGCGGTCATTTTAAGTTTAACAAATTCCGCTAGGTGGCACCATCATACACGATTTTTTTTTTTTTGAACGGCAAATGAATATTATATATATATAAAAAGGATTGGAAAAATTATAAGATGTACTCGACTCACACTAATGAGAATGGTACATGTAATATTCTACCCAACTCACCACCACACATGATTTATTCACAATAGTAGAGTTTAAGTTTATTTCGTAAACAATGATTGAGATATGCTTGAAATACAAAGTTGAGAAATTGGATAAGATTTTCAATAGATATGAAGTATTTTGGAATTTGGGGTTTTAAAATTTAAATTTTTAGTAAGAAAATTTAAACAAACATATCCAAAAAAAAATATCAAAATTTTCATGTCACGTAATTGATTTTAAAATATCATTATAATTTAATAAAATACAAAATATTCATTGAATATCAATGCCAACTATTATACGTTCTCGGTGCATATTCTATTTTACCTTTATAACTTAGCATGCATGAAATAGATTCGGGTGAGGGCCAAGTCTAGCATGGGTAAGTGATATAGGTCTCCCATCATGGTAAAGTGTTTTTTTACCATTAGATTTATTATTAAAATAATCAATGGATAGGATGAATGACTTGCAACTTGATGGTGTAGTGTTCTTCAGGTTAAATTTTAATTTGTAGTTAGGCCCACTTGGTTTTAAGTAATTAAAAATAGTCCATGCCCTATATAATCCCAATATTTTTTATTATTAAAGTTTGATCATAGTGATTTTTAAATAAAACAAAAAACATACACTTGTCTTCAATGGAAAAAGAAAAACTTTACTATATCTCTGTGCTACAGTTTCGCCGAAGATGGAGCACGGTTTCGACAGAGATGGAGGATGGATGGCTAATTAGTTCATATATCCACTCATCACTATACTTCTTTTGCAAATCTCTAAATTTTTTAACTTCTCTTCTTCCAAATTTCTCCTCTATCATTATTCTTAAAAGTTTCATTTCATATTTAACATTTTGGGTTTTGTTGAATATTTGAATCTGGAAAACTTTAGTTTTGATTCTTAAAATTTGGGTTTTGGTTGTTCATTTAAAATTTGGATCTCAAATTATGACTGCTTTAAATGAAAAAAAAATGTTGAATCATATGAAAATGTTGTTAGATTCATGATTATGCGCGTAAAAAATTAGATTTTTGGTGTTAAAGACCTGTTGAAGAATCGCGTTTTTCAATTTTCGGATCGTATGGGTTTAAACCGGGTCATTCTGACCCGGCTGGAGGTTGAAGAAGCAAATTAAAATAAAAATAAAAATATAGGTCCCAGGCAAGCAGTTCGAACCCGGGATCCTATGAAAACAAGCGCATATCTTATCCACTTGGCTGTGTATATCATTCGTTAATATTTTGCATTAAGCTGATATTTATTACTTGCAGCTGATATTTATTACTTGATAACTTTCTATATATTTTTTATGTTGCTAAAATTATTTAGTTACTTTAATTATTTTAGATTAAATGTCAACAAGATTTATATAATTTTAATTAATAAGGATTATGTACAAATAATTTTTTTTTTACATAGACAAAATGACAAATACATTATAAATTTACTCACATAAACGAGAGTCAGAGTTCGAATCACGACCATTTCTTCTGACTTAACAATTTTAACAATTTTTATCAGTTGAGTTAAGAATTATAAACCACAAACAACATTTTTAATTATGCAAATACAAGGGCTTTATATCTTATCATTATTGTTGTTTTAATTTTTTCTTTTTTGGTGCAAATACAATTTAATTTCACTATTTATGATATGGAAATTATTAAAATTCACCATGAACATCATCATTTTTGCGTTAAAATTTTTAATTAAGCACTAAAATCCAATAATAATAAAATAGGACCACTATTTTTTGTGAGTGAGTGGAAATTAAAAAACTAAAATTGTAATTAAGCCACGCGGCATGAGATGATGGGGCCGTGTGTTTTTTTTTTTAGTTATTAATATTTTGAACGGTATGGCTAAGGCAAAAAAATGTCATGGTACAGGTATGCAATAACTATTCGATAATAATGGTCGAGTGACATACAAACTAAATTAGGTAAACTAACCCGGAGTAGTGATCGACTCATTCTCTTACGATTTTAGGTCATATAAAAGGTAATAACTAGCCGTGAATAAATAATCGATGTGTTCTCACACAATTTGTATTTCGTCTAAAAGGTGAAGACTAGTTGGGAATAGTGAACACTCATTCTCACATGATTTTTGGCCATATAAAAGGTAATGACTAGCCGTGAATAATAATCGACAAATTCTCAAATAATTTTTATTTCTTCGAACACGTAAATACTAGTTGGGAATAGTGAACACTCATACTCACACGATTTTACGTCAACTAAAAGGTAAAGTGAATAATGATCAACCCATTATCACACGATTTTTGATCAACTAAAAGGTAAAGAGTAGCCGTGGATAGTGATCGACTCGTTCTAACACGATTTTTGGTCAGCTAAAAGGTAAAGAGTAGCCCTGAATAGTGATCGATCCACTCGATCTCACATGATTTTAGATTAGATAAAAGGTAATGACTAACCATGAATAATAGTTGACACATTCAGACACAATTTAGGTCAACTAAAACCAAAAAGGTGAAGAAATTATTAAAAGATTTGTGAGACTTATAAATATTTAAAAGTTTATATAGTCGTTCCGACCACAATGATGTTTGAATAGGGAAATAGAAACCAAAGCCAAATAAACATCGCAAATCGATAATAAAAAAATTTGAGAACCGCATTAAATCGAATTTCTTTGGATATGTTTGGATGTTGTTTTGTGAAAACCGCTGCATTGGTTCAGATTTATTTCTCAAAACCAATTCAAACCGAACCAAGCCGCATACACACTAGTACAAAAAAAGGCTTTTTTAGTCGGTTAAAAATGACTTTTTAAGACGGTTCCATATCTGTCTTAATTTTTCCTGACATAAGAAGCTTTTATTTGTTAAGATGGATTTTAACTGATTTTACTTGACCTTTTTTATGTATTTTAACTGATTTAACTCATTTTAACTTATTAATTGTCAAAAAAGGTAAATACTTATTAAATATGTTTACTATCTACCCGACTTAAACAACCACTTTTCAAATCTATTAATTACTTAGCTGACTTAATTACGTCACACGAATAAATTATACACCCAAGCTGTCTAATTAAAAGTTCAAGTACGCAACAACAAAACACAAGTTCAATACATAAAAACGTACCTGAGTGTTTACGATGTCAAAAACATCTGGGTATTTATAAAGGAAAATTAGTTACTATATATAGGCTCATCTTTCCTCATTATCAAGATAAGTGTTCAATAAATTGAAAAACTAATAGTTTCGATCAGAATACTCTAGCCTCTTTTAAGCTTGATTAAACTATAGCGTCCTTCAATAGTTTCAATTAGTTACTATACCTCTTTTAAGTGAATCTTCAATTGATAGATTAATTAAAATTCAAAAACCAATAGTTTGCAGCAAATGTGGGGTGAAAAAACATGCTCCTTAATTAACAGTGAATGGTTGGCTGCAAACATAATTGAAAAACCAATACTAAGCATCATCCATCATCTACCTAGTTTAATTACAAAGCATAATTGAAAAAACATGCATAACAAGAAGACTGTGTGTGTTTGTGTCTAAATTAAAAATTTAAGATTGTTATGGGTAGTTTTCATAATATGTCATTTGTGGTAGATGTGTAAATAGGTTAAATTATTATTATATTATTATTACCTGTTTTACCTATAATAGAAGGTCATTTTTCACTTACCCATCATGGGAGACCTATAGAACTCTCCCATGCTAAAAGGGGCCTCGGGTGAGATTGATGAAGTTGTTACAACAATTTACCAATATGCGACAACATTCTTGAATCAATGGCGGTAGACGCAATTGTGTAATGCCAATGACATTGTATTTTTATACATATGGATTAGACTACCTTCCAAATTAACTAATTTTTGTTTTTGATCAAGTATCCAAATTAACAAATTTAAAAATTAAACTCAAATTTAAAAAAATAAATATATAACCAACTCTCTTTGGTATTGTTATGAAACTAATCCCAAATCCATGTCATTTTCACAAGGACTCTCCTAACTAACAACAGTTTGATAGTTTATTAATGATATATACTACTAGATGATAAAAAAAGTTAATTAATTCATAAACTATAGTTTTCATAAGATAAAAACGTAATAATTATAAAAAAAATAGTTACATGACGATTTAGATAAGGACGATTGAGGGGTATTTTAGTCTTTTCAAGTTGGCACAACAGCAACAACGAAGAAACAACCGCGAAATATAAGCATAGGAACAAGGAAAGTGTCATAATTGGTATCGTGAACAACAAGAAAACAACTTTTGTTTGTCTGTCACTATTATCGAATCCTCCTCCCTTCACCTTTATCTTCTTCATATTCATCCTTCTCACTACTCCTCACTCATCAATTTTCTTCCACAACTCGGTAATTCTCTCTCTTTTCTATCTTTCATTCATTCGTTTTATGTACTTTTTTTTTAGTTAATTTGATTGGAATAATTTGTTCAAATCTTCATGTTTTTATTCACTTTCATTATTTTGTGTCTAAACATTCAATTTATAGTCATAGTTTTAAGACCAGATCAAAGGTATTTTCAGCTCATCAATTTTTTAGGTCCTGATTTTATAAATGTTCTTAGTGATTTTGTTTCGATTAGTATATTCGAGGCTATCTACTAGCATATATTAGAAAAACTTTTGAAAACAGCTTAGAACAATTTTCATAAGTTTTTCAATATAGCATATAAAAATGAAAACAGCCCCTAAACAATTTATCTTTTTTTATTTATATTTTCATAAGTTTTGTATTTATCTTTGTTTGGATTAGTTCATAAGTTTTTGTTTCATAAAATCAATTTATTTTCATAAGTTTTTTCAACTTATTTTGTTTATTTTTTATTTTTTATATAAAAATAGCATATGTAAGCTTATACATATTCGCTTGTCATGATAAGCATTTATGCTATAAGCTGCAAAGAGGCTGTTTAAGGTCTGTTTGGATTTGATTTATTTTTGAGCTTATGAAAACAACTTATGCAAATAAATAAAGTTTTGTGTTAATTTATAAGTTTTTACTAATAAAAATTGTATCTTTATAAGTTGTTTTCTCATAAACTATCATTAAAAGCTTATAATAATACATAAAAACTTATTTATTTGCATAACTTGTTTTGCATAAGCTCAAAAATAAGTTGCAATTTCTATTCACTTTTGTATTAGCTTGCGAAGGACATTGATTTGAAGGACTTGAAGAAGTAATTGATACTTTATATGATGGTAGACATGTGGTTTGGAATTTGAACTAAAATGAAAAGCTTATAAATGAATTTTGTATTCATGTACCAAAGGTTCCTCTTCCTGTTTGTGTGATAATGTTTTTTGGTTTTCCGATACATGTACATTCTAAGTGACATATCTAATCAATTTTCCAACTAACTTCCCCAATTAACTCATAGTAACTTGTAGCATAGAGGAACTTCGAACAAACCATTATTGTTCTTACGATATACTAGTACAACATCTGTTGTTAAATAGCTGCTATAGCACTAATGCGTAGCAGAATTTGAATAACCTCTTATTTTTCGCAATTCATGATTAACAACATTGATATAAGCATTCATTTTTCTTTAAACAATTTCTATATAAGCTGTCCAAATGACTTTTTAGTGCATCTCGCGTTTTTCCAATTTATACAAGGATATTTTAATTTGGTTAATTGTTTTGAAGAAAAGCACTTATTTTTCTCAAACTCTTGCAGAAAAAAGCAGCAGCATCACTGCTAGGACTAGTTACTTTCTTCTTCTCATTATATCCTTTTAAAACGAAGTTCTGTCATCACTCTAGATTTTTCGTCAAGTGTCGTTGCTTCTCCTCAAAAACTCATCAACAATCACTCCATGTACTGGCTGAACAGACTTTGGTTTGGTAGCACCACAAGGGCAACAGAGAATATGGATTCATCCATTGCTCAAGGACCAGACCACGACAGACCAGCACTTGGTCAAGAGTTTGCCCAATTCGGTGCCGGCTGCTTTTGGAGTGTTGAGCTATCCTTCCAGAGGGTGGTTGGGGTGACTAAGACCGAGGTTGGTTATAGCCAGGGACTTTTGCATAATCCAAGCTATGAGGATGTGTGTACAGGGACCACAAGACACTCGGAGATTGTCCGAGTCCAGTATGATCCTAAAGAATGTAGCTACGAGTCTCTACTTGATGCATTCTGGGCTAAACACGATCCTACCACACTGAATCGACAGGTACATATAAAGTTTGTTATTTGTTCTATTACCCTTATCACATTTCTATCTGTTTCAAATGTGATCTCAAGACTTTTTTTTATCTTGATTTATATTTTTGGACTAGCAGATTATCAGTGTATTAGTTTTGGTTTCTTAGCAATTAAGATTTCTTTACGACTTCTCCTTCTAATGACTCCTCCTAATAAGTTATTACCATTTTGTAATACTGTACTTGTTTGCTTCATGAGTAATTTGTCTAGGATGTAAATGAATGTTTCTGTCGCAATATTCAAATGCATCCATGTATGGACTTCGAATATATGCACTCTTTGCCTTGAGTGTTAAGTAACCGTTTGATCTTTCTATGTGACAGGGGAATGATGTGGGAACACAATACCGGTCTGGAATATACTATTACACTTCTGAACAAGAGAAAGCTGCGCGAGAATCATTGGAACAACAACAAAAGAAGTTAAACAGGAAGATCGTCACTGAGATCCTTCCTGCGAAAAAGTTCTACAAGGCAGAAGAGTATCATCAACAGTATCTTGAGAAAGGCGGTAGATTTGGTTACAAGCAATCTTCTTCCAAGGGATGTAAAGATCCTATTCGATGCTACGGTTAATTAATATCCTCATCACCACCAACTAGTTTAGATGTTGGAGGGATATAGACTTATAGATAAGTATTTGTTAATAAAACTAAGTTGCACACAACATACTCTATTGCATTTTTAGGTTGTTGAAGTTCTCCATTAAAACAACCATGTAGTTGGTGTTTTCTATGTACAGTTTTATAATGAAGTGCTCTATAATATACCTTTAATTAGTGCCACTTTGAGTTATGATATTAATTATATACATTTTTTCCTTCCAAATTTAAGAGGGGTTTTTCTAACACATCTCACTAGTTAGTATCACATGTCACAGCTCACAGTGGAGACTTATGTGCCAACTCCCAAGTCAATATGTAGCTAGTGATATCAATTAATTTGTCTCTCTCTTAATCCAATGGCTCTGCAACATTATGCAGCTAGCTGGTTGTGAGAATAGGCAAGAATCCATAAAAATTGATAATGATGATGAAGAAATCAGGTATACTCTTCAGTCTTCTCCACAAAGCCATTGATGAATTTAGGATTTTCATTATTGGTTAGTTTGACAACCATGCATCTCAACGTTTCGATTGAATCGACTTGTAATTAGGCATGGCAACAGAGTAGAGCTATCAGTGTTCACATTACCTCATTTAATATAAGATTCTTAATACATCATTTCCACGTCTACGATTGATTGAATATGTGAAGTTTTGATTTTAGCTCAACCAGAATACGTTCAAATTTAATCCTTAACTTCTTAAACTTCTTCCACCGGCCTGTTACGTCACGGATATAGGGGTAAAGAAATGAAGCATAGAAAAATGGCTATTCATGTCACATTTGTATGTAGTAGAATATAAAGAAGCATTGAGCTTTATACTTGTCTGTGGTATACAATCTCTGGTGAATTGTATTGCATTGCGTTTGAGCAAATTAAAAATATATCACTCTGCATTCAACAATTCCATTCACAAGTAAGTGTTATAACAGTAGAATCTTTTGTCTTGCAGTTTTAAGGAAGAAATTTCCAATTTTTCAGAATTTAAAGAGGAAAAAAAATCATAATAAAGAAAGCAAAATGCAGGAATTCTATGCAATAATGGAATCTAGCAGGGATACAAGTTTTTTTTTACTTGTGTAGAGATGCAAGTCAGCAAGTTGATTCTTTCTTTTATGATATAAACTTTCAATCCAACGATGAATTTTATAAAATTTATGTCAAATCAGTTGATGTCATTTGATCCTGACTCATATATATATATATATATAATTAAAAAAATATTTTTAATCTAAAAATTTAAGCGTTATGAATATTAATTAAAGAAAATATTAAAAAATTAATATATTATCAAATATAAATATTAGATAATTCACAATCAATTGATTTTCTCTTATTCTCATGAATTAATTATGACTATATATAATCATGCATTTTAATATTAAATATTGTTATCGTTGGTTGAAAATATACATTTCGAAAAGTCCTAATTTTCTCAACAAATAGCACCACAAACTATATTCTCAATTTCTCATCAATATATGTTAAGAATAATATCTCTTTCATTTTTGTATTCATGTATTAAATATGACTCTTTAAATCATGCATGTCATATATATCTTAAGAATAATATCTCTTTCATTTTTGTATTCATGTATTAAATATGACTTTTTCATGTGAGAATGAGTATTATATATGATTGAAATGAAATATAAAGTGATATTGTATTGTAAATTTTAACCCGTGTTATTTTATTTTTAGGAAACCCTTATTACATTTATTTACTATTTATTAAATAACTTACTATATTTAGATTGCTTAAAATATTATAATATTCTATTATTCAATCAAAATATAATTATTTATATGTTTTGTCTCTCACATGTTTTCATCTATTCTTTTGTATTTTTTTTTTCCTTTTATTATTTTGGCACACATGCATAAAAATGAGAAATATGATTGTGAATACATGACTATCTTTTTAATTATAGGTGAAAAGATGCAAATTTAAATAATTTTACCATAGGTGAAAACGTACAAGTTTAGATGATTTTACTTTTACCGATTATACACAGAGTCAAAACGTGTAAACTCGTTTTGACTTGCAATTTCACTCAAAAGTAGTTTAGCTTTGATTCAACATGAAAATCATACCTAAAAACGTGAAATCGATAGAATTTACGTTTTAAAACGAGATTTTAACAACCATACATCAATACCAAACAAAAGCATTGCTCCTAGAATATTAACTATTGACCACTTTCTTTCTATTTTTTGCATTTAATAAAGGAGAGACACCCTTATACAATCTAAGGGAGAACCACCAATATCTTGAAGATTTGCAATAGAATTTATATATAATCTATCAATTGTGCTATCAATTTATATTTTGTCCAGTTACGTGTACCATAAATGCATTTTCTTGCCTGCGAGAGACTTCTATGTCAACCGTTATTCCCGACTTTGTTATGAAAGAAAGTGACAGACTCGTCTCATCTTGCAGGTGTTCTCTAATTAAGGATTTAAGGGATTCATACATAGAATATATATGAGTGATTCAAAGAATAATTTATATTTGATAGGATTATAGTGGTAGTATATTGGAAGAGGAACTAACTTTGACTTTTGCTATCTGATTTGAAGTGCGAAAACTCTTTCAAAAATAATTTCTTAATTTTTTTGACAGACTGCTCTATACGTCACTGACACTGCCAGTATTTCTGTCGTGGTATATGTATTATCTAAGTCTTATTTAGAACAAATACTTTGTTAATATACTTATATATTTTGTTATTATGTGTGCACAATTTCTTGGCCAAGTTATATAATAGATGTTTTGTTATTATGTGTTGATAGGATTCAAAGTAACTGGTAACTAAAATATCAAACAAACCCAATAAGAAACATTATGTTTTGTTTTTGTAATGTGTGTGACTCAAATAAACACCAAGAAACATTAGTTATTTTATCATTAATATTTTTAGTTATTCTATTTCAATTTATCTGACTGCTCAATTAACTTTTTATCAACAAAATATTTATTAAATAAAAGTTATTCTGTAATAAAAATTAATATGCTAAGAATTAAGATTGATATGGTGGTTGAGGTGCAAGAATTAAAAAATGAAGCGATAACATGATCTAAATTCTCCAACTTGAACAAGAACAATAACTAACAAATTAAAGATTCTTAATGGTGCACACAAATTTGGAGTCGTGTGGAAGGTGGCACACATGTAAGTGTGGACCATGTAGAGCCTCATAGCTAGTGGCGGAGTCAAGGCCCGACCAGTCCGGATATTTAGCTAGACTGGATTGAAATTTTTTGATATTTTAAAATTTAATTTAGAGTAAAATTAAATTTTTATAGGGATTAATTTAGGATAAAATTGAGATATTTAATTAATTTAAAATTAAAAATTTTCAATGTAAAATTAAAATTTTATCCAAATTTTAAAAAATTTCTGACTCCATCAA
The DNA here is from genome assembly GCA_954870985.1 of Trifolium fragiferum. Classification (NCBI taxonomy): domain Eukaryota; kingdom Viridiplantae; phylum Streptophyta; class Magnoliopsida; order Fabales; family Fabaceae; genus Trifolium; species Trifolium fragiferum. Next base: position 11,614,144 of record OX940794.1, read on the forward strand.
TGCTCATAGGTTATTATTATGAGGTGTTCATCAAAACTCCTTTGTCTATTGCATGGGTGGTCATGCCTTTGCATGCTTAGACATAATGAAACATTGAAATATATTACTAATAATTTGACTTGTTGCTCGTTAAATTAATCTCTTAAAATGAATGAGAGTAGTAGCCGTTAGCTACTTTTCTTATAGTTTAATGACCATCTAGATCTAACTAGAAAAAAAATAATCACTCCAGTCCTATATGAATAAAATACTTAACTATAAATCATGTTGATGCTCTTCATACATTCAGCTCCGATAACAAAAATGCTGCACGACAGCTTTTTTCTTTTTTTATATGGCGTTTCAAAATAAAGATTAAAGAAAACATTTAATTTGTGTATATACTATGCAAAAACATTTATACATACATTCAATTTCAATTAATTACGAAATAATGTCCTAACAAAAAATAAATAAATACATAATAATGTAATTATTTAGAAAGATATTTTAAAAATTAACCTATTAAAATAACACTGTGAATGCATGTCTAAAATGATTTTAGTGTCGGTGCATAACAATTAATTTCTTAAAGAAATATTGTAAATACTAAATAGTATGGATTTTATTTGTATACATAGTCGATGTAAAAAAATATTTATATTGTTAATCAACCATAAGAGTTGAATCAATAAAATATATTAATTAACTTTAATTTTAACTACATATAAAGGCTCGTTCGACTATCCATTTAACTGTCTCTTTAATTTGCTGATTGGCTAACCTGTAATTTATGTTTAGATTTAATTAAGGTTGTGTGTTTCTGTAAATTCAACTTAGTCGATAGCTATAACAACGCTAATTTATAAGATATGAATTTAAACTGAAAATTCTTCACTTCTCGGTATTAAGTGTGTGGCTATTAAAAAAAATTCAACAAGAATTTAGTTGGGTTAGTTTGATGGTATTAACTTGGAATATGTGAATATGTTTCTCTTAAGATCTCATATTCAATTTTTTCTAATGTCAATTCGAATGGACTAATTTAACTTCTTAAAAAAAAAAAACTTAACAAGTTTCTATTTTTTTTAAGCCTAAATCTAATTTTAGTTCTCTATTTGTCAAACCATAATTTTAGTCTTCTCATTTCTAATAGCAATTTCTTTTCCCTATTTCTAATAGCAAAAATTTAATCTCTATTAAAAAAGTTTAACCAACATGTGATATTTGACCATTCAATTTGAAATGCCACAAAATAAAAGTTGGGATTTTTGGGCAAGAAACTCATGTGGCAATGCCTTAGGATAGACACGTGGCAGATCCCTCGGATACCTTGTTTGCTTGGACACCAAACATTAATTGAAGGATTTAATAAGTATCTGCCCAATGTGTAAAGGTATAAAAATCATATGTTTTTATATTATTTATTTACTTCTCTTTTTTTTTTGACAGAAATTTATTTACTTCTCTTATTAATTTATATATGTTGTTTTCAATTCTATGTTTTAATAAAAATCATAAGTATATTTTTATTTTTTTAAAATCTCTCTTATTTCTTATAAGCTTATATTAAACACACATTATAAAAAATTGTCTATCACACATGGTCACCCATTTGATGATGTGAAAGAATCTTTTGTAGCAATAAAACAGAGATGGACAGTGCATGAACAGGTTACAGTGTGTGTATTAGTAACATTTTGTATGTGACGACATTTGCAATGAAAACTTCACTCTGTTACTCGCTGGCCCATGATGATCTCCTCTCCTAGGGTTAGATTTTTTGTTGTGAAATATTTTTTATTTATTTCACCACCAATTTAATCTTATTCTGAGGTCAGTTATGACATCAAGTAGTTTCATTCCAGTCAGGTCCGGCCCAGAAGGAACTGCAACAAGTGCTGTTGCAGTGGGCCTTCAAAATAATAAGGCCTCAAAATTTTTTTTGCAGAGTAGTAGTATTAGTAAAATAAGAGGTGTAAATATCATATTGCAGCAAAATAAACCTAATTGCAGATCCAGTTTGAACAAAAAAAAAGTAAAGACTATCAAATCATTTACAACTACCGTACAATGCAACAAACTATGAAACTATTAGATCTAAATGCATTTAATTTTAAGGCTTAATTGCAGTTTTGGTCCCCCTATTTTCAACTTTTTGCAGTTTTGATCCCCCTATTTTAAAACTCGACAGTTTTGGTCCCCCTATCATAACTTTTAACTATAAATTGACGATATGATATGATTTAAACGACGTGGTATATGATTCGATGATGAAAAAATACAAACATCGATGAAATTGTAAGAAAAATCTTTCATAAAGTTCATTTAAAACATATTGTAACATCATATTTTAGACAAAATGTGTGTTAGGGGGATCAAAACTGTCGAGTTTTAAAATAGGGGGACCAAAACTACAAAAAATTGAAAATAGGGGGACCAAAACTGCAATTAAGCCTAATTTTAATTTAAGATTTAACTTAATTAAATTACTTTGTTGTTATTGATAGAATATGAATATTTTTTTATGTTAATACTAAGATAATTATATTTTTTTAAATCGATGAGTTTTTTCCCTCGAGTTAGTCGGTCCTTGGGCCGGATACCGAGTTTTTTTTTAAAAAAATTAATCGATGAGTTTTTTTTTTTAAAAATGTATTTATTTTTTATTAAGAGGCCACTTTTAAAAATTTGCACACGGTCTCTAAAAACTCAGGACCGGCCCTGATTCCAGTTCTCTTTTATATTTTTTTTGCCCCTCATAAAAGAATGCGAGTAACCAATCATATTTATTTGTCTCCGAACAAACTTTGAATCAATTACTATATTGATTATTTGCTTTAATTTTTTGATTTGTGATCATTGAGTATGGCCTTTTAGTACATTGTTCAAATATGCATAGCCTCTAAAAGAAGACATTTTTTACTTTGAGATTAATTTGGGCAGGGCTAACCCGGAGTTTTTGGAGGCCATATGCAAAAAAAAATGTGGCCCTTTTTAATAAATAAGAATGTAATTTTTTTTAAATATTATCCTTAATTTAAATTACAAATAGCATAAATAAAATAACCATCTTTTAAATTAATATAAAAAAATTCATAGTACAATCAATAATAATAAAATATTTCCTAACTACTTAAGCTGAGTCATTTTTTGAAGTAAATTCGTTAATTAAATACTTCCTACGACCTTAATTATACGCAAATTTTTATTTTAAATTCATTGGATAACCAATGTATTTGGCCTTAAACATAGAGTAGATACATTCGTTTTTCAAAATTTGCTTATAATTAAGGCCGGAGGGAGTAATGTATTAAATTTTACACCCATCAATTTATTAATACTAGTACTCAGTAAAAGATATATGTATCTAACAATTTGGCATTTGCAATTTTCTGTAATATATTAAATTTTACGGATTTGGATCCTCTCCAATTTTCTCTTCAATGACTTCTCTCCTTTTCTTAATCCAATGGTTGTTAAATTATAAAGAATAAAATAATACTTAAGAAGAGAGAGAAAATAAGCAAATGAATGGTTAAGATCACATTAGAGAGAAAACATTGGAGAGAAAATTGGAAAGGATCCAAATTTAAATTTTACATCCCTAAATTTACTAATATTACTACTATATAAAAAAATTGAGGCATTCGTTTCTATGAGGCCCGATGGCACGGCACATGTTGCACATGTGTCCGGGCCCGCCTGAATTTGGGTTATCTATTCACGGTCACCCTCTAGATATATAGGGGTTGTACGGATCAACATTATTGAGTTTGATATTTAACTGAAAGAATAATTATTAGATTTTTATATAAATTTTTAAATGAAAAATAAATGAGAAACATTGGCCGACTAAGACAAAAAAGATCAAGTTAAATAGAGGATATATTTTATACAACACAACAATATCTCTTATAATTTACGATAGACAAATACTTAAAATTCTTCATAACTTTAAAGATGACCAAATATCGTACCTTGTAAGTTAAAGTTTATCGATCCCCCGCAACTGCGATCGGGAGGGGACTGGAACCACTTGATGCCAGAACTGACCCCCGAACCAGATTCAACTGGTGGTGAAAACCGAAAAAAAGTTTATGATATTAATCATTCTCAGAATCTAAATAAATACCGAGTCAATCAGTGGTAATTTGCCAAAACAAATAAGTATTATGATATAAAAATTTTATTTATTACATTTATTTTGTTATTGTTTTTGTCAAATAAATACTAATTCGACAATCATCTCAACTATAACTTTGTAAGAACTACAAGTTTCTAAAATTTACTTTCAATCGTTATAAAAAATTTGTATAATTTTCACACGACACATTTTTCTATTATGTGGGAAACTACAGAAATAACTCAATAACGATGAGACAATGTCTAGAACCATAGGAAAGGGGGACATTAGACATTAGCTACATCTTACTCAAAATCTTAATATGAGTTGTTTAACGCATATATATATATATATATATATATATATATATATCTTTCTCTCTCTCTCTCTTAAAATGCATGCAGATAGGAGAGATTTAGACGTCTGGTCAAAATTGAATAGTCCAAATTCAATAAAGTGAAAATTTGTTCAAAAAAATAAGTAAAAGGCTTAAATGCACTTTTGGTCCCCCTATTTTGATATTTTTGAACTTTTGGTCCCCCTATTTTAAAATTCAACTTTTTGGTCCCCCAATTATCAAAATCAAAATATTTTTTGGTCCCCCTCCTATTTGAATGGGGTGTCACTTAGGTGACATCAATGAATTGGACACTTGTTTTTCATATAATTATTATTTAAATTAATATTATAATTTATTTACTTTATAAATTAAAATATTAAACCGAAAACCTAAATAAACCGGCTGAAAAATCGAAAATCGATCAAAAACCCAAAAAACACCCAAAAATCCTAAAATCGGCCGAAAATTCAAAAATCACCTGAAAACCCAAAAATCGGCCGAAAATCCAAAAAACGGACGAAAAACTAAAAATCGGCCGAAAACCCAAAAAACACCCGAAAATCCTAAAATCGGCCAAAAACCCAAAAAAAACCCGAAAATTCTAAAATCGGCCGAAAACTCAAAAAAAGGCTGAAAAACCGAAAATCGGCCGAAAACCCAAAAAACACTCGACAAGCCTAAACCAGCCGAAAACCCAAAAAATCGGCTGAAAACCCGAAAATCGGTTGAAAACCCAAAAAACACACGAATACCCGAAAATCGTCTATTTTGGGATATTCTAGACTGTTTTCAACCGATTTATGGATTTTCGGGTTTTTTTTTGGGCTTTCGGCCGATTTTTTGAGTTTTCGGCCGATTTTTGGATTTCCGGTCGAATTTAAGATTTTTTGGTTTTTTTGGATTTTCGGTCGATTTTTGAGTTTTCGATCGATTTTAGGATTTTATGGTGTTTTTTGGGATTTTGGTCGATTTTCGATTTTTCAGCCGGTTTTTTTGGGTTTTCGGGTTAATATTTTAATTTATAAAGAAAATAAATAATGATATTAATTTAAATAATAATTACATGAAAAACAAGTGTTTAATTCATTGATGCCACCTAAGTGACACACCATTCAAATAGGAGGGGGACCAAAAAATATGTTGATTTTGATAATTGGGGGACCAAAAAGTTGAATTTTAAAATAGGGGGACCAAAAGTTCAAAAATATCAAAATAGGGGGACCAAAAGTGCATTTAAGCCTAAGTAAAAAAAGTGAAAAAAAATTAAATAAAAAAAAATGAAAAAAATTTGTTCATAAATATAAATAAATAAAACAAGAAGTACTTTTCTATAAAGGAAAATAAAAGCACTTGTAACTTGTAAGAAAACTGAGATCAGCAAGTTAAAATATACATAACTTTAGATTTTTTTTCCTAAAAAACACTTGTAAGAAAATGAGAGATCAACAAGTTAAAAAAGATTATGTTAACTGTAGTCAAACATATTCTCTCTTTTCCGCTTCTAAATATCTTTGTGTTCTTCTTTGAAGCACTTCATCTTTACAGTCTAATCCAAATATTCAATGGCTTTGTTGAGCAGGAAGAAGGAAGTTAACCAATTTAAGATACAAAAAAATGAGTTACGTATATGAGTTACAATCTTTTCCAAATGATGTATTGGTGAAGAATCTGGGAAAGGTTGCATCACATTCAATGGATAATCTTTTCCAAGTGAAACTTAGCTGCAAAGATTTCTTTGGTTCCATTTGCATGGTTCACACATGAAAAACAAATTTCTTTTTTGAGACGTTGTAGAGAAAGTGGAAATTTAGAGATATTATATCGTGAAGGAAAGGTACAATATTTTAGTACTTTGATGGTGAATTTTGGTTTTGAAAAATATTGCATTAGAGGGTTATCATGAAGCTAAATATGTTTATCGTTTCAAAATTCATCGATGCCGAATGTTGCACCTCCTAAGTTGAAGCCAATGGTATTTCTAAGCCAACATAGAATTGGCCTTCCTAATATTTATTCTCACTATCTAGTCTAGATAATGAATCAATTAGTGGTAGTTTGCCCAAAAAATTAAAAGAAAACAAGTATTATCATCTCAAAATTCAACAAATTTTTATTTAAAGCTAATGTAATCAATCATTATCAAAATTTCATAAGATTTCTCACATGATACATTATTCCATGTTGGGGAGTTCTAGAAAACTCTAAAAATAACAATGAGTTAATATACTTCAAAACCACAAAAAATAATGATGATATATCTTCACTCAAAACTTAAGACATTAGGTATATAAGTTATCTATCTTATATATCTAATATTTTGTCATTCATATATAATATGGAACTATCCACTTACTTAAAAACAAACCTTTTATCCTATAAAATGTCTTTCAAAGTTCCTGTTCAAATACTTACCTACAATTTTGTATATTGATTTATTGAAATTTAGATTATATGCAATCACGAGATATCTGTCCAAATTTAAAACAAATTTATTTTTAGCAAAGCAAATTTTATACATTGCTCAAAGCAAATTTATTCTTATTCTTACAAAAAAAAAAAATATTCTTATTATTTAAACCGAATTTGAACCCTTCTATTTAAACCGATAAATAAAAAATCTTCTAATTATATTTTTTAAATTTAAACCATTCAATATTGATAAAATAGCCAAATCTCTTCTAACTATATGAAGTTTTGACCGCATTAAATCTAAATCTAGTTTTTGCCCTTTTTTTTTGTTTAAGATGCTAATTTTTGGTATTTTAATTGAGATTAGTAAGAAAAACAAGATCACCAAGATACTTCAAAGATACATAATAAAAATTTGTCCTTCAATATGAAAAAAAATAGGTAAATAATGATTCCATTTTTACTCAAAAAAGGTAAAAATAGATATTAAGTTGACCATACCCAACTGACACACACATATAATATTTCTCTCACAACTCTGAAGTTTCACAATCACAATCACAAACAAGTTAGTAACAAAAAATCACTTCTTCTAATCCATTTTCTCACAAATTTCCACACACACTTAGTTACTGCAACTTCATACTCAAATTTTCTGTTTCTATTCATTGAAGCATTTCATCAAACAGTTGCAGCTACTACTTTATAAATGGTTGTTACTCGCCGGTGACGATGAAGATTTCCGGCGAATCTAACCGACAACCACCACATTTCACGGCGAGCATTGCTCCTAGCTACTCTCCCGATTCAGATCTTCGACCTCACCGGAGAACTTCTCGTCGGAAGTTCAAGACGACGGGGAGCCGTTTAAGAAGAACTGGTACTTCTTCCGGAAGACGTAGTAGACCTGAAACTCCTTCGAAGGAGAAGATCGCTGATGATAGAGAGGAAAATGGTAGTGTTGTTGGTGGTGATGAAGTGGAGGAGATTTGCCGGAAAAAGGAGCAGCAGCCGGTGATTGTGTCGGCGAGGAAGCTTGCTGCTGGACTATGGCGGCTTCAGCTTCCGGAGGTTTCGGTGGCTGGTGATTGTGGAAATCGAGGTGGTTTGAGACTTCAGGTGATTAAGACCCTCTCTTTTGTTGAAGATTTGTTTGGGTTTTTTGTTTTGTTGCAATTACTTTTTGTTTGCATTTTCTATTTCTGTTTGAAATTTGAGTTTTGATTCAGATTTGTGCTTTTTATTCTAATCTCTAGTTAGTTTTGTCTTTAGGCAATGTGTAGATAAACAACTTAATTAAGGGATTATAGCATATAATAATCACTTATCATATAAGTGATGATGCGTATAAGTCATTTCTATAACAAAAGATTAAAAAAAATCAATTTTTTTTCATATAAGCTATTAAGTGTTTTGAATTTTTATATGCTATCCTTGAGAGCTTAAAACAATAAGATGAAAACCGGTTATGGAAGCTCTCCCGAATAGTCGAACAAATATGCTTTTTTGAAGGTTTTTGTTTGTTGCTTAGTTTTTAAGTTTGAGTTTGACCTTTGTGATTCAATCCCTTTACAAGTTTTCATCATTCTGGATGTTCTATTTTGTGTCTTGAGGTACTTTTATTAAGCTTTCACTTGCCATGATACCCTTTTTTTGTAGGGTACTATTACCTTTAGATTAATTTGAAGTAAATGATTGATTGAACAAATGAGTAAATAATCAAAGAATAAAAAGATGGGTGTTGGAGTAATAGTGATCCATGATCTATATTGAAAGGGAAGAATAAAGGAATATATGATTTGAAGCTTAAAAAGAGTTTTGTTGTTGGCTCATGATTCATGAATATGATTGATTTAAGTCTACTGCAGAAGCCATTATTGTTTTTGGTAATAATTAAATAAACTAATTAGGTTTTGTCTGTCGAGATAATTTAATTCATGTTATAAATGCTGTTAATGATATTTATAGTGTAAATGTATTTGCATTCTAAACTCATGCTTTCAATGCTTAAACTCAACTCAACTGTGCAATCTGCTGAATTGTATTCCTTATTTACTAGATTCCTTAATTGAACTGTACAAGTCTATTAGGTATATAACTATAAATGAATCCCTGTTGATCTTAGAAATTTGTTTTTTATTTGTTTTTTTGATGCATACGAATGTCATGTGATTATTGTCATTATCTAACTAACATATCTTATATGCTGCAGAATGGAATTGGCTATGCAGACCACCCATATCTTAGTAATCGAAATGGTGTTATGCACGGATATGATATGAAAAATCCATCACAAAGGCGCCATTCCATTTCTGGGAAAAAGGATGGACATTTTTGTGAGGTATTATTATGTTTCCTATTTATTTCTTAAGTATAGCTATCACAATTGGCTCTGGATAATGGAAGATCATTGAGTGAAGGCCACAATAAGATAAAGATCAAAGACTGAATTAAAAATGTACCCTTTCCTGCATGATACGATATGAAACTTATCCTATTAGAAAAACTAATACACTCTAACATAATTTTAAGATATTATAAAATGTTTTCTTATACTCTAGGAAGCTCCTTAGTGACCGTTTTATTCTGGATGTTGTATGACTTCCAGCGTCTTTGAATATATGAAACAAAGCGACTCGGGTCGCAAATGCCTGTTTTACTCTTGATAGTTGCGATATTTTAGCATGTAGTTTGATCAACTATCAAGGAATTTTGACAAAGATGTCAAATCCATAGACATAGATACATGCATTTACTCGCACTGTCGCACAGGCTGATATGATAGCCACCCATGTTGGACTTTCAAATATAGATGGATCTGATGGATGGTATTTCTTGAAGTTGAGAAATAAAATTTAGTGTTGCTTAGATCCGTGCTAGGGTAAAGTGCATGAGTAAAACATTTTTTATTGCTAGGTAATCCAATGTGTAAAATAACACTTAAAATTATCACTTTATCAGCCAGGGAAAAAAAGGCTTTTTTGGTTAAGGAAAGAGTTCAAACAATTACATTGAAGTATTAATGTTAAAACCTTCTTTGTTCTTCTGCAGCTCGACCCTTCCTTCCAGTTTTCCTCTACTGCAATGGAGGGAATGACAAAGTGGGACCCTGTTAGTTTAAAAACATCAGATGAGGTGCATGATATCTACAGCCAGATAAAACTTCCTGACCAAAAGGATAGCACTGTTTCTGCTCTTGAAGCTGAATTAGAGCTGGCTCGTGTGCGGATTGAGGAGCTCGAGACTGAACGCCATTCCTCCAAAAAGAAACTTGAGCATTTCTTAAAGAAAGTCAGCGAGGAAAGAGCCTTGTGGAGAAGCAAAGAACATGAGAAAATCCGTGCATATGTTGATGACATTAAATCAGATCTGAATCGAGAAAGGAAAAGTCGTCAGAGGGTTGAAATTGTCAATTCGAGGTTGGTTAATGAATTGACTGATGCTAAGTTATTAGCAAAACGCTGCATGCAGGACTTTGAGAAGGAAAGGAAGGCCCGAGAAATGATTGAAGAAGTATGTGACGAGCTTGCTAAGGAAATTGGAGAAGACAAGGCGGAAGTTGAAACGTTAAAGAGAGAGTGTATGCAACTTAGGGAAGAAATGGATGAGGAAAGAAGAATGTTACAGATGGCTGAAGTATGGCGTGAAGAACGTGTTCATATGAAATTGATAGATGCAAAAGTTGCTCTCGACGAGAAGTATTCACAGATGAATGAACTTGTAGCATATTTGGAAACCTTTCTCAAGTCAATAAATGTGAACTCAGATACCAAGGAGATCAGAGAGGCACAATCACTTCAACAAGCTGTAGCTTCTGTGAACATTCAAGACATCAAGGGATTTTCCTATGAGCCATCCAATCCAGATGATATTTTTGCCATTTTTGAAGATGTAAATTCTGGCGAACCTAATGAAAGGGAGACTGAATCATGCATTGCTTACTCTCCAGTGAGTCATGCCTCAAAGATTCACATGGTTAGTCCTGAAGCCAACTCGGTAAGTAAGAAAGGCTTTCAGAGACGTTCTGACATATATATCGATAATAACTGTGATATAGAAGACGATGAAAGTGGATGGGAAACTGTGAGCCATGTTGAAGATCAAGGATCGAGTTATTCGCCAGAAGGGAGTGCCCCTTCGGTGACTAAGAAAGGTCGAGAGAGCAATGCCTCAGGGATGAGTGTGATTGAATGGGAAGGAAATGCTGGTGAAGAGACCCCATTAACTGAAATAAGTGAAGTCTGTTCTGTACCAACTAAACAATCGAAGAGAATATCATCTATAGCAAGGCTTTGGAGATCAGGACCAACGAATGAGGATAATTGCAAGATAATCTCTATGGAGGGAATGAATGGGAGGCTTTCAAATGGTAAGGTATCTAATGGGGGAATCATGTCTCCCGAATGGGGACTTGATAAAAGTGGACTAAGCCCTCAAGACATTTTATGTCAGTTAAGTTCTCCCGATTCAGGAAGCGTGCATAATCGAGGCATGAAAGGATGCATTCCTCGCACAGGACCAAAGGGTAGCTTGAAAGCCAGACTTATGGAAGCTAGGATGGAAAGCAACAAGTTTCAGCTGCGCCATGTTCTGAAACAGAAGATTTAGATGAACTTAGCCAAAGATTGCTCATTTGCATAACTGAAGAATGACATATATGCAGCATCTAGTTTTGAATTATGGGAGTAAAATTATGCTGCTTTCTAGGAATAAGTGCAGTTTTCACGTCTCTTAATTTAACCATGTTTTAATTCTTCATTTTCACTCATTAAGCAAGATAATATTTTCTTCCCATTGTATCAATGCCTCAATAATCTCTTTTAGGAAATAGTAGCCAGTTTTGTAATCTATATCATGATCTGGCCTTGCTTCATTTTGTGTAATGAAAACTATGAGAAGCATGTTGCTTTTGTTGTATCATTATTAAGTCTGAGGACAAATATGCAGGAAACTAGATCAGCATAAAGTATAAATGATAGTATTTTCTTTTCTACAATTGGATTTTCTATCACATGTCATAGATTTTTGTAGTACAGTACAGAGTATAATTTCAGGTATCCTAGGACAGGAATATCTTTAAAGCCATGAAACTTTATACCTGAACGATGAGTTTGGGACCACTTCTCATGTCTCACTGTCCTTTAGAATGATGACGAGGGATATCTAACCATATATTCTATGATAGTTTTTCTTGCCTATTGTTTTCTGATTACTAAGTATAGTTTAATAAATTTTGTTCCCAAAAATAATAGATTAATAAATTATATAAAGAGAAATCTTATAAGAGAAATTTTGTAATCAAAGAGTTGAAGATTATTTTCATAAGAAAAATAAGGCTGAGAGCTTTATGCAAAGAAAAATAATCCTTAAAATTCATATTGAGTTATTGATTAAAAAACTATAAATGAGTACATGAAATGCTATCTATATAGAGCTTGTGAGAAATTAACAGATATTAACTAATTAACTAAATTTTAATGAACTCTATATTTCGAATCTATAGGAAAAAAAATTTAAAAGGAAAATATATAAGAAAAGTATAAATATGTTTTGAACTTGAAATTTTTTAACTAATATCCTAACTCAATTTTTGGTGATTGAATAATGTACAGTAGCTGTTACTAATCTCTTGGCTTAATACATGTTTGTCTTATAATGCAGGTGAAACAAAAATTAATACACTTATAATGTGAGGAAATCACACGGACATTTAATTTAATATATTTTATCATTTAAACATTTATACTAATATATTTTCTAAAATATATTTATATAAACGTTTACATGATAATATATATTCTTATTAAGTTTTTATTGAGAACTGGTCTTTGATGGATTTCACCATTAGAAATTTATATTAGGGATTAGTTGGTACCAATTACTATCATTCATACATAAGAGAAAACAAATGGGGAGTAACATTATTATTGCATTTTTGTAAGCATAATACTTCAAATCTTTAAGGTTTATGATTCATTATCAACTTTGTCTATGCAAGCTTAATATTCTAGACAACAAATACATGCCATGCCCCACATTTCCAGAACCGGTTCAAAATATGAGCATAATCATATACCAAACTCAAGACTCGATTGAACTACAATCAAGATTTGGGAAAAATGTGGTAGAAACTCGGCAATGCACACTCTTCGGAAAATGTCTACAAACAACTATGCGGGTGGTTGCTGATGTAGCAGGAGACCATCATCGATGCAAATAGTTACAAGCAGAACTACCTCTAGAAAAGTCATTCTTGATCGAAGTTGTCAATTTTGATGGGAGTGATATCATCAGCAACATTGAAGCGCCCAATCAATCGCGCAAAGAAAACCATTTGTTGTTCAAGTGTATACTTAATGTTCTCAGCCTACATCCAACTCGTTAGGTTAGTGCATATACTTACTATTTCCTACATAAACTAATTTTCTGAAAGTAATTAAACCAGCATCTACCTTTCGGAAACCATGTTGTTCTCCTTCATACTCAACAAGAGCAACTGGCACACCTTTTTCCTTCAAAGCCTTGTAAATTGCGCGAGCTTGACTTGGCGGCACAACCTACAATATGTAGAATTTATTAAACGAGCTGAAATTTGTCAATTAGTTTAACTAGATTCATATATAGGCCAACAGTTTACACAAGTTTTAAATATTGAAATAAGGTATTATAACGCGTAAACATTGAATCAATCCCTAAATTATCACTCTCTCTCCTATTTAGTCCTGGAGCTATAGATATGTAATAAATAGTCCATAATAAACTATTATCAATCTATCAAGTTAGTCTCTGAACTATCACTCTCTCCTATTATGAAAGTAACTGAGGGACTAACTTGATGGATTACGAAAAATTTATGACCTATTTATTAGATTTCTATAGTTCGGGGACTAAACTGAAGGTTTACTAGCTTTGTTACTAACCTTGTCCTCCAATCCTTGAAATAAAATAATGGGACAAGAAAATTTATCAACGTGATTGATTGGGGATCTTTCGAACCACTCCTTCTCACCTCCTCCTGCAAAAAGTTAAAAGATAGACTGAACACCAAATAAAAAGAGCAACGTGATACAATAACTCCAAATGAATCAAATAACCAAAACAAGAGTTGTGCCTCAAGTGATCATCATTGACTTACCAACTAGATTATCAATGTAGTGAGATTCAAATTTATGAGTTTCTTCTATCAATAACTTCAAGTCAGCTACCTGTTTGTGAGACCAATTGGAGAATTAATTACAATGCAAGGAGAACAATTTAATCTGAATTTTCCATAGAAGTTATTATAAACAGTGTTGCGGCTGTAAGCCATTACATGGATTATTAAAACTATTGTTGTCAAATAGCAGATAGCAGAATTTGGACAGACTGTTATCGTTCTATGGTATGTAGTTTAGTATTAAGTGTTGTCAAATTGTAGCTAAAGCGCTATAGTGTAGCAACTAGCAAATATTGAACAAACCACTAGTTTTTGCGAGGAGTAAGTATAGCTATAGTGTAGCAACGTGATACAATAAATTGTAGCTAAAGCTGTGAGGAAAAAATTGGTCATCACATTCTTATCTTTATTAGTGATTTCTTATCTTAATTGGTGATAACCAAAAAAAAATGTTCAAAACATCTTAAAATTATGGGAATTGATGACAACTGGGAAACTACATGAACCCTCATTACATGGTAAATAAGAAGGTAAAGTAGATTTTCTAATCTTCAGAAAAAGGAATTGTCTACGAATAATAAGAGTGAAATTGAAGAGTCGGAAGAAGAACTTACACCATACAAAGAAGCCCCAGCCTTAAAAGTATCTTTAAAAGCAAGTGCAGCTAAGGTAGTATATCCACCAGCAGATCCCCCAGTTATACACAGCCGTTCCCCGTCAACTTTTCCACTGTCCACCTATATATAATAGATTATATAACCACTATTGCAACTTATCCATCAACCACAAATGTATGACACAAAAATAATTACCAAATATGTAGCACAGCTACAACAGTCATTGACATCCACTATTCCCCAGCGTCCTAAAAGCCGATCCCTGTACTCCCTGCCATAACCTTCAAAATAATATGCATTACATAATTCAGAAAATTATTTTGTATGCAAGGCAAGAAACGAAGGACAACTAAAAAAAAGGTGAGAAACAAACCGGTGCTTCCCCCGTAATTAACATCAGCGAATGCCCAACCCCGACTAGTCCAGTACTGAATGCTCAAGTTTAAAACTCCGCGTGTTTCAGCCGTTGGTCCTCCTGAAATATTCAAATAAAATAACATAACATTTGTCAGCCATTGAGATAACCGATGCTATATTTGTCAAAATGAGAAACTACAAAATATAATATAGACCGCAAAAAAACACGGTAGCGAAAACGAGAGCTAGGAGAGCAATAAAACAGATATGAATTCTAGTTCCAGAGGGAAGACCCCACTCCCCAAGTGGCCAAATGAACTAGAATGCGATAATTGTTACAAGATGAATATTTACCATGGCTCTTCAATAATAGTGGAGGCTTTTCTCCTTCAATGGCTTGGTATTTAGGATTAGAAGGTGGATAAAAGTATGCATAAGCATTTTGACCAGGAACTTCAGTTGGGAATTCAATCAGCTCTGGCTTACTGATGTACAAACTATACTTTAAACTATCTGGCGAGGAGGACCAAATAATATTGAAGTCGACTACTTTTGATTTATTCTCATCTAAAGTCACCTGAAAAAGCAAGAGAAATATCAGTAGTGAGCTTAAATAACTTTGACTTTGAACTCTACGTCTCATGAACTTAAACAGTAGAACTATGGGGGAAAGAAGGAATCACCTTGGCCACTGATGATGGAAGAACTGCAGACGCCCCTTCCAGAAATAGGCAACCAGTACCAGAAGTCTGCAACGGTATGATTGCACAATTAAGAATATTATTTTGTGAATTTTTTTATTTTTCTTTAAAAGTTGATGGTTTATAAATACCACCAACTTATTTACAAAGAAAGGAGTACTACATTTGCTGCTGCCAAGGATTGAACCCCTGACCAACAGCCTACACCCGCTCAATCAGCAAGTGCCAATTGAGCTACCCCACCCACCCTATTTTGTGAATGTTTGATTTAGACACAAAAAAGGCAAAGAAACAATTATAAAAATTACAATGTTGTCGATATCTGTGAACGGGATATCAAGCACGGTTAGGTTTGAGCCCTGCGCATCATCAATAATTCCAAGATATGACTTTCCCTTCTGCCTGCATACACAACCAAACCATTGAATTGATTGTACTAGATTGCATAAGAGAAAAGATGAAAAGAGACAGATAAGTCACAGACTTAGAATCAATCACCTGTAACTGCAAGCAATTAAGTTTCTCTGTTTAGGACTTTTCACAAATTCATAAGAATTATTACCAAAAATCCATAGTGGCCTAGCGAACTCGGCATCCAAAGAATAAACAGGCACAACCTTATTTTCTGACTCGATCTGTAACATATTGAAGAAGTTAGAAAAGAAAAATAAAACGTAAATAATTAATAAACAGCAATCAAACATGCTTGCAATCAAATTATTTGTCACAATCATCTTACTGAACAAACGAATCCGAGACAAACAGAAAATGATGAAAATTTAAATTTTGAAGTATCAACCAATAGCATTTTATACAAAAATAGTTGACAAGAGTGCATAATTTCCTTATGAATTTAAAATTACACAAAGTATTTATGAACATTTATCAGTACAGAAGAACAAAAGTTAATTAAAAAAAATTCATGGCAAGCAGGAATGAATATGATCTGTGAAATAAAATTACCCATTTATGAAGATTCCAAAAACCACTTTCCCTATCCGTGATGAAAAAAAGTTCCCCTGCATAGTTAAAATAAAAAATAAATATTAAACAAGAACGCACAGACTATTTTTGGCGTTACATAAATTACATAAAATGCCTAAATTAAGTACCATCAGAAGACCACTTGGGCTCAGTTGGAGACTCCACAACTGAAGGATCATACCCAGCTACACAAACACGCTTGTAGATCTCTCTGCATCGGAACATGAGATGATTAAGCTTCAAGTTGAAATGTGACATGTACATATAATAAGAAACAGTAACATCAACTATTATATGGACCTTGAAAACTAGAACCAAGAGACAAAATAAGAGCCGAAATGAAGGAATAAAGTCTATGCATGAGTCTTTATGAAAACAGTATTTGAAAGTCGCAAAGAGTAACAACACCAACAACCTCAAAGTAGTGTGTTAGTTGAGACTTGAGAAGTGGATACAAATCAAGTAATCACTTCTTTTTTTTAACGATATTCAAAGGAAGCAATATATACTTAATCAACAAAATCTGTGTTATATGATTCAGAGAACAACTATATATCTGCAAAAGTATCAACTTTTCATATTTGAAGAAATCATATACAGGGCAAGCAAATTTTCTTAATTCTAACAAGTCACAACAAAGGCAAAGAATTTTGCTCACCCATTTTCAGAAATATAGCCAACCCAAAGTTCTGATTTATCCCACGGCATGTTGGGATGACTCCACTGTATCCATGCTATTCTTTCACTTTTAGGGTCTAGACGTGGGAAAGCATAGAAGTCACTCCCGCCAACTAGTACTTCTGGTTCTGAAAGTCACACAATACAATCAGACGGAACCAGAGGTTAAACTCACTACCAAGGAGGAAATTATTACCTTTAACATCATTGCTGCCAAGTGCTATAGATACAATAGTTGTAGGTGGATTTTGACTGCTCTCCCTACGATCTAGCAATGTGATTATACATTAGTGACCAAATAAATGAATGATTTAAAAAGTAAAAAACACAATGGGTGCAATCTAACGTAAACCTCAAGGATAGACTAATTCTTAATGACTTACCTTCCCTTACAGCAATAAAACGGTTAAAGCGTGTATCCAATACTCCATCTGCATAGCTTACAACTGGTCCATTATAATCTGGAGTGAGAGGTATAGGAGGCACATCTGCAAAAGAAAAGCACACACAAAAATAAAAGAAAAAAAAAAACACCAGTTAACAAAAGTGCTTGCTTCACACAGTAATAAAAATAGCGTAACACAAAAATCCACATTCTAAGATTGATGAAAATCAATATACAAGGAAACAAAATGTGTTTGGATTGACAGTGAGTTGGTAGAATCACACTGCCATTATGATTTTGTGAAACTCGCTGTGATTCCAAACATGCACTAAAGTTAACAATAAGGAAAACACAATTTGATGACAGAATGAAAATAACAAAAGAGTAAGACAATATATCAAAGGGACGCAAAAGAAAGTGTCATTTCATATCAATAATAATACAGCTAGACATATAAACATTGGAAGATATGAATTTTGGGGCGTGAAAGAAAACAGATGTTTGCTCACCAAGAGAAGTGATGGATTGTTTGTATAATCTCTGATCCTTGTAATTTGCAAAAAAGACAACATCTCCTGAAACGGTGAAAGCACCACCACCATATTCCTGAGCCAATGTTCTCACTCCAAACTCCTTTGGAGTAATATCCACAGCCTCACCGCCAGGGTTTTCCGGCTCAAGAACAAGAACTGCCCGTCTGAAACAAAAAAAAACTTCGAGTTAGGACATTTTGGATTGACTTATTTGAGTTTATCTACCGGCACAAGCACTTATGAAACTGTTTCGAAGAGCTTATGGAAGCAGCTTATGAAAGCTTATAGCTTATATCATAACATCCAAAAAGTTTGACTTTTTTGTTATAGAAGTAACTTATACATAAGTGTGATAACTGCTTATAGCATAAGTGCTTAATTAAGTTGTTGATATCAAAACATCCAAAAAGTTTGACTTTTTTTGTTATAGAAATAACTTATACATAAGTGTGATAAGTGATTCTAGCATAAATGCTTAATTAAGTTGTTGATATCAAAACATCCAAAAAGTTTAACTTTTTTTGTTATAGAAGCATGATAATCGCTTATATCATAAGTGGTCAATTAAGTTGTTTATCCAATAAAAATCTTAATGGCCAAAAGGGTCACCATAAAAACTCCAAAAGATTAAAATTTTCAGCTTTTCCACTTCCAACTTATCCAAAAGTGCTTTTTTTTTTAAGCAAATAACACAAAAGGTGAATGAAACTTACCCTGATTCAGTTGGACGTGATTCCAACCAAATGAGACGACCACGGCCATCAACAGCAGTACCACCAAGTCTCTTAGATGCCCCAGAGACAACATCAGCAGTGATGGGTGATTTCCAAGAACCATAAGGGGCATTGATTGTATCAGAATCAGAAGCCATTACCTTTGTTGTGGAGGTAGTGTAAAAGCATAAACGACGTCGTTGATATGGTGTTTTGGAAGAGAGAAATTGCTTTGTTGTGTTGAAATGGTTGAATCTGTGAGTGAAAAAACACTTGGAATAATTTGTGAGAGTGAGAACAGCAACACTAGCTAACGTGGCCATTCAACCATGTTTTTGTTATTTCATTATTATGTTTGCTTCCTTTGTCATGTCATGCGAACAGGTTTCGTTTCGTTACACGTTCTAAGAATTTATTCGGCTTAAATTCAATTTTAATCCTTTTATAAAAATCATTTTGTTTTGAAAAAATTTAAATTTTTTTTAGAGACTTTTCTAAAAAATAAGTTACTTTTTTTTTTTTTCTTTAACTATCAGTTTAATCTGGTTCGGGTGTCAATTCTGACATTAAGTGGTTTCAACCTCCTTCCGATGGCAGTTGCGGGGAACGAACCGTGGTCATTTCTACTAAATTCAGCGTCAATCACCACAGAACCAATTTTGTACTTTTCCTTTTTTTTCTGTTCATATTCGGTAAGTTATGTGGCTTACCAAATATTCTAGACATTGGAGACTTTGACATCCGACACTTAAGTTAGTGCAATTTTTTATGCTGTTTCGTTTGAATCAATGAAAACTTTTTATTTTGCCTTTGACAAATAATGATAAAAAAAGGGAGTAATAATTGATGATAAGAACAACTCTTTGGCAAGTAGAATCGTCTTCTCTTGCTTTCGGATGAAATAATAGCATGCTTAAAAAGATTAAAAACTAAAAGCTATGCTAAAGTAAGTGTGTCCAGAGCATAATTAAATGCTTAAAATTGAACCTGTGAAAAGTCTAATGAGTCTTGATCACTCTGATAAAGTATTTTCCGCTGCAACTCAAGACTTATGGTTCACTAAGTCATTAGGTTGTCCAATTCCTGGACTTAGAAAATTTTCTGTAATGGATCATATGAAGACAAGACTAAGATTGTCTCATACTAGCAAAGGTTCATCACAAACAATCAAGATTGAAGAAGTCTTGAAAATTGAAGACATACTAAATTATGGAGATCAGAGACCTTGAAGACCTGATGATCTCAAAATAGAAGTTGAAGATGTGTGGACATATGATAAGGATCATTTGTATAAATGTGCGGAAAAAAAACATCAGGGATTAAAAACTATATTTTGGAAAACTATAAGGATCATTTGCTTATTTAACCCTAAAATATATAGGTTTTGTTTGGTAAAATAAAGCTATGAATTAACTGATAGTTTTTTTTAAGGAAAAGCTAGCTGATAGTTAAAAAGTTGATAAAATAAAATTAGTGTTTGATAAATTAAACTGTTGTAAGTATAAAATGACATAAAAATATAATGCATTCATAAGTCCTTTAAGTTTCACACTAAATCAATTGAATGTAACTAAAATCAACAATTGCTGAGAAATAAAAAACAAAAACAAAAAAAATAAACTTTTTTGACCGATGAAGCTGTAGCCGATGATGATAAGAAGGGGGAATTACTCCTTTTCATAATTTTTGGGAAGGCAAGAAGGAAGAATTAAGAGCAACTCCAATGGTGCAACCCATTATGGGTTCTTTGAATGGACTCCACAATGCCATATACTCATGAAGCAACTCTATTATTTTTCTCTCCAACGGTAGAATTTTAAAGAACTTACTTTGGGTCCCATAATTTCAACTCACATATTAATATTATATTTTTATTTTATTACAATATAAAATATCAATTTAAGTATTTCTAATTAATATTAATAATAAAGAAATTGAAATATTAATTGAACTTAATTTTTTAATCAATAATTGAAAATTAACATTAAATATATAATACATATAATTAAAAAAAAGGTGGACCATTATTATGAAAGTGAAAATGAGTGTAAAATTTAAAACAAATAGATTAAATTATGAGATAAAAATTGTTTCTAGAATTTCCAAATGACCATTATTTATAGTAAAAAAATTATTAATATGTTAATTATATACTGTATATATATATATATATATATATATAAACTGCAACGGTAATTAAAAAAAGATGGTCATATAAAAAACGATCATATAATGCATATAGGCAAGGGAACATAGTACATTGAATTTGAATTATATAGCAAAATTAATACTCCTACTCTCAACAACTCAAAACAATAATTTTTTTTTTTTGACAAACAATAATAATATTTTATATTCACAATTGTGTCAGTCCTTTGCTATCCAGCTGGTGGACCCCAACCATTGAACTATTACTTTTCTTACTTTTGGTTCTACGACTTGAGAACACGCTTGATGAACTCCTATAGGAGTTGGCCTAAGATGGGAAGGTGAGATTAGACAAGGATTTAAGATGGTAAGGTGAGGATTAGATGGGATGGGAAGCGGTTCCCAAAGCAACCAAACACTTTAATTCCTCCTCTATACCTAAAAAAAATCTTTAGGAATTAAAAAAATTCTAAAAAATTATAAGGATCATTTACTTATTTAACCCTAAAATATATAGATTTTGTTTGAGAAAATTAAGCTATGAATTAAGTGATAGTTTTTTTTAAGGAAAAGCTAGTTGATTGTTAAAAAAGTTGATAAAATAAAATTAGTGTTTGATAAATTAAGCTGATATATTGATGATACTGATGATGATGATAACTACTTAAACTTCTTTTTTTTTGTGGTTAGTTATTAAGAAAAAAAATTATTTACTAAAAAAACTAAAAACTGTTGAGAAAATGAACAAATTTATGTTCATTTGGAGAATGAAGTAACTACAAAACATATAAAAAAACTTAAATTTGTTTCCATGTGTTTAGATGTGTTTAACGTACTAATCAATTAGTATAGTT
The DNA here is from genome assembly GCA_954870985.1 of Trifolium fragiferum. Taxonomy (NCBI): domain Eukaryota; kingdom Viridiplantae; phylum Streptophyta; class Magnoliopsida; order Fabales; family Fabaceae; genus Trifolium; species Trifolium fragiferum. Next base: position 11,636,124 of record OX940794.1, read on the forward strand.
TATATGGTCATATCATACATAGTCTAGCCTATTGCTTTTTCACATTATGACACTAGATATAGAACTAAATCAATCAATTTTAAACTTTTTCACATTATGATACTTACATATAGACTTTGAAAACTAAATCAATCAATTTTAGTCTTTTTTTTTCCCTATTGTAACAATCAATTTTAGTCTTCATAGACTGAGAAATCACAGCCACTGCAAGTCTTTTTCTCACCTTCATCTTTCTTCATCTTTTTCTCCCTTCAAAATTCTTTCTTCATCTTGTTCTCCATTCAACAGTGAAATCACAGTCACTGCAAGTCTCTCTCACTGACAAGTCTCATTCTCAAGTCTCTCTCACTCACAAAACTCAACCCAAAACTCAACTCCTAATGGAACCTATCACACTGATGTGTTGTTTAATTCTCATTATTGTTTTAGAAGGTTTTAGTAAACTTAGGACATACGAAAAAGTTTCACATTATGACACTAGATATAGAACTAAATCAATCAATTTTAAACTTTTTCACATTATGACACTTAGATATAGACTGAGAAAACTAAATCAAACAATTTTAGTCTTTTTTTCTTCCTATTGTAACAATCAATTTTAGTCTTCATAGACTGAGAAATCACAGTCACTGCAAGTCTTTTTATCTTCTTCATCTTTTTCTCCCTTCAAAATTCTTTCTTCATCTTTTTCTCCCTTAAGCAGTGAAATCACAGCCACTGCAAGTCTCTCTCACTCACAAGTCTCTCCCACTCACAAAACTCAACCCAAAACTCAACTACTGATGTAACCTATCACACTGATATGTTGTTTAATTCTCATTATTGATTTAGAAGGTTTTAGTTAACTTAGGACATACGAAAAAGTTTCACATTATGACACTAGATATAGAACTAAATCAATCAATTTTAAACTTTTTCACATTATAACACTTAGATATAGACTGAGAAAACTAAATCAATCAACTTTAGTCTTTTTTTCTCCCTATTGTAACAATCAATTTTAGTCTTCATAGACTAAGAAATCACGGCCACTGCAAGTCTTTTTCTCACCTTCATCTTTCTTCATCTTTTTCTCCCTTCAAAATTCTTTCTTCATCTTTTTCTCCCTTAAGCAGTGAAATCACAGCCACTGCAAGTCTCTGTCACTCACAAGTCTCATTCTAAAGTCTCTCCCACTCACAAAACCCAACCCAAAACTCAACTCCTGATGTAACCTATCACACTAATATGTTGTTTAATTCTCATTATTGATTTAGAAGGTTTTAGTTAACTTAGGACATACGAAAAAGTTTCACATTATGACACTAGATATAGAACTAAATCAATCAATTTTAAACTTTTTCACATTATAACACTTAGATATAGACTGAGAAAACTAAATCAATCAACTTTAGTCTTTTTTTCTCCCTATTGTAACAATCAATTTTAGTCTTCATAGACTGAGAAATCACAGCCACTGCAAGTCTTTTTCTCACCTCCATCTTTCTTCATCTTTTTCTCCCTTCAAAATTTTTTCTTCATCTTTTTCTCCCTTCAACAGTGAAATCACAGTCACTGCAAGTCTCTCTCACTCACAAGTCTCGTTCTCAAGTCTTTCTCACTCACAAAACTCAACTTCTGATGGAACCTATCACACTGATATGTTGTTTAATTCTCATTATTGTTTTAGAAGGTTTTAGTAAACTTAGAACATACGAAAAAGTTTCACATTATGACACTAAATATAGAACTAAATCAATCAATTTTAAACTTTTTCACATTATGACACTTGGATATAGACTGAGAAAACTAAATCAATCAATTTTAATCTTTTTTTCTCCTTATTGTAACAATCAATTTTAGTCTTGATAGACTGAGAAATCACAACCTCTTTTTCTCACAATTTTAGGTTTTTTTCTATTGGTATATCAAACAAGGATTTCAATAGCGTCCAATCTTTAAAACCATCTTATCTTATCTTATATATATTAAAAAAGACAAAAAGTTTGATTGAAGGAAAAAACCACTTCAGATTTTACGACAAAGATTAACTACCATTAAAACTTTAAAACAATAGAAACTTTGCACTTTCGAGATAACTCAAAAAAGCTCACCTTAACTTTATATGTGGCTCTTATATGGAGCTCACATAATATTATATCATTAAGTTATGTGATTTTATTAAAAAACAGAAATTAATAATACATTGATATTATAAAACGACATATATAAAGGAATAAACGAATTCCTTAGACAGAGGGAGTAATAAAAGTTTTTGTATGCTACAAGCTTCACACACAGCTTAACTGTTAGCATAGTGCAGAAACATGTTCCACCAATAATACATGCATACATAATTCAAGCATTTTCCCCAACTTAAGCAGAACCTATTTGATTCATTTGAAGAAACTATATCACATCAGAAAGATTAGTGAAAACATCAAAATTAAAAATAAAATATAAAAAAATCTCTAGAAACCTTGGAAAAACAAATTATTGTAAATGACTTTATCTACTTAAAAATGCCTCATTCAAATCTCCAGAGCGGAGAATGTCAAACGTGAGAAATGAAATAAAATGCAGGAGAATTTTTTTCTATATTTGTCAGAAGGTATCAGTGATGAAAAATTTGTCTTTAATTTCACTTTTGCCCGATCAATGTGTTCATGAATGGTCGGAACTATCCATATTGTCTTTGTCTTTTTCTTTGTCTTTGTCATTGTCATTGTCATTGTCATTGTCATTGTCTTCTGAAGTTTTCCTAGGTGTTGCTATACGTTGCAATATTCTGAAAACCCATCAACATAGGACATTGATTAATTTTGATATAAAAGCAAGAGATAATTTTGACATAAAGACATAAACACATTCAAAGAAACATATGAACAATGTTTTGCACAAGCAGGTGTATATAATTCAGAATGATCACAAAAACTTTCCCTATCAGGATCTATTTATATCATGTGGATCTTTATTGGACCGTCAGTAGGTAGTTAGGGAGAGGGAAATCATCTTTTGTCAAATAATAGTTGCATGGGAGATTTTAGGTTCCTCAAACTACTTGTGAATTGTTCATTGACAAAGGTAAATATACTTTGGAAGTTACAATATGGTTCCAATTCTATCAACTGGCTCTGATCAAAAGCTATGTGAGTAATGTACATGCCTTCAAAGGGGGGCTACAAGAATGGAGGGGGTGCCAAAGTAGCTGTGGCTATTGACGTTAGAGCTACTCGAAATTTCATATCCACTAGTTTGGTGGAGAAGCTGTCATTACCATTGACAGAAACAGATTCTTATTTTGTGGAAGTGGGAGATGGTCACAAGATTTGATGTGAAGGCGTCTGCAAGGTTGTACATTTGAAGCTCGAGGATATCACCATTCAACGAGACTTGCTTGAATTAGTAGGCATGGATGTTATACTAGGGTTGGCTTGGTTGGCAGAAATGAGAGATATCAAGGCTAATTTTGAGAAGTTGAAATAGTCATGCATTTCTTGTTAGTCCAGTGGAGCAAATTGCATATGAGAATTGTCCCACCCAGTATTTTAAAAACCAAACCGGAGTGACCGGTTCAACCGGGGGAACCAGAGTCGACAGGTCTGGGAACTCAACAGCGCATGAGCACAGCCTATCGTCCTAAAAAGGATGGCTAGAATTTTGGTTTAACACCAACTATAATGCTTCGGCAAAGACTCCCTTAAAAGCCTTACATGGACAAGATCCCCTAATCTATTATTACTGAAGGGCACCACTATACCTTAAATAGAAAAGAGGTGAACAGAATGACAGAGAAAAGGAATGAGTTGCTAGGATGAGTACTAATTTGGTTCCATTTCTATCAAAATGTAGCGCCATAAGATATATTTAGTTTATGATATATTCATGGATATGAATAACACTCCTTTTATGTAGCATAAATAAGGTTAATGTTGGGGTCTACAGGACTATTGGTTGAAGAGATAGGCTAGATCGAATCTTAGGCACAAAAACGAAGGGCCAACCAGAGGGTGGGAGGAGACTCACAGAAGAGTTATCACAAAAAGCCAAGCAAAAGATGTCATGCAAGTTTCACATGGTGATATGGTAACACTTGTGATGGTCCACATGGGCACGTCTAACATTTTGCGACAGTAGGTCCTCTGGAAAAATGATCATCACGTGAGATTTGTCTCCTCATCCTGATTATATCCAAAGATAGACATCACAATGAGACGTGGCCAGAGTGATTACACGGTGTATGTCAGTGATTCATGACCAAAGAGAGGGCTCGCAAATAGTAGCTTGATATGTTTGGATATTCTAGAGATACCCTATCAACCTCGTGGAATTATATTCATATCTACTATTCACTAACACTTCTAAATTCCTTAATTTTAGATATTGATATATCTATTTATGGCAAGTCCACATTTTCCTGTCAAATGATCCAATATATCAACCAGATCAAATAATCTAACCAGAAAACTACAATCATAATAAACTACTAAAAAGGAAAACAGAAAGAAAAAGCATCATACTGTTGGAGATACTCAGATGCTTCCGTAATATCACGTGACCATAATATCGGATCAATATTCTTAGGATAAGAATCTTGTTGTTGCACCTTCTCGATTAGCCACTGCTTGACTTTATTACTCTCATTGATGAGCTGAAACAATAAAGTCATCAATTAAAAGCTTATCTTAAGAGCAGCATCACAATAATATATAGTGGCCTATTTGTTATCTTACCAATTCTTTATCCTGGAGTGGAAGGGAATCTGAAAACTTGTGAATCTTTGAAATGAATGTTGATAATTCTTTTATAGCTTGCGCTCTTTCTTCAACATCTTTGTACCGATTCTCAATTGGATCCACCAGCTACAGAAATATATAAATTGGAAATAAGAAGCATAACAAGGGAAACAAAACGCTGATAATAGAAAAGCAAGAAAAGAAAACCTTTTTCAGATCTTCCAATTTTGAGGTATAAGCGTGTTCGGTTTCATCATCACCATCCTCATAAAGCCAATCCTCGGTCTCTTGCAAACTCCTAGATATGTCATTCCTCTCTTGCTCACTTGCAAAGCTCCGATAAGTGTTGAAGAGCTATTCAAGCATGCAAATAAATTTAATTCCCAGCCAATAAAGAAAAACAAAACCAAAACAGAATCTTCAAATGCATGTTTAAACTCAGTAGCATGAAATGAGATAAAAGTTTAAAGGTTTGAAATTTGAGCTTTGCATTTACAAATGAGTAATGAATCGAGATTACAAACCACTCCTTCAGTAATTAAACCATGAAGTATTTATTTTAAACCGCACAAGACTTCCACATTAACTTGGTTAAGTTATAGTGTGGGTTCTTTGAAAATGAGCATCTAACATTTTTTCCTTTAACATAAAAACCCAAAGGATAAAACTATATGTGGAAAAAATTCATGTCTTTTTAATTACTGTTTTTTAAAACAATTTTCTGTTTATTACATGTGCTGTGCATAATAATTAAAAACTATTTTCGGTTTTTAAAAAGTAAAATTCTTTTGGTCAAAAAAAAAAAAGTAAATTGTTGTTTCATTGGTATGTTTTGCAAAACACTTTCTCATTTCTAGTTTTTAAAGATAAAAAACCAAAACCAACAAGGTGACAATACTTTATCTAAACACAGTTTTCAAAATTGCTTTTGAAAACTACAAAAAGAAAACACAATCAATCAAACCCTCAATGTCTGACTGGATAAAACAAGTATCCTAAACCACAGAAACCATTCATGGTTGCTTCTCATTTAGATTTTGAACCTGTACCTTACTCCTCGTCTCATAGACATAGGACTCCAAGGTGTTCTTCTTTTCTTTGGTTAGCTCCACAGCTTTGTCCTGTTGGGCTAACAGGAGTTCTTTATCACGAGCTTCAGAAATTTCTGCCGTTGTCATTCCACCATAGATATTCTCATTCACTGGAATAGGAATCCATCTGTTAGCTTTATCTTTTCTTGAATGATCAGCCTGCAAATGGTACGACAGCAAAACTTTTATTTACTAAAAAAACAAATGAATCATATCTTCAATCAAAGCTATCACAAGATAAAAAAAATTAAATAAAACTATGGTATGGAGATTATGAAAGCAGTAGCAGAAGTCATGAAAAATTATTGCATGTTACATTTATAAAACTTTTCGAGCTCAAAGGATAAACTTTCTAGAAATCTCTAAGATTTGGTATCTATCCGAAAGAAAAAACAAAAAAAAGTAAAGACAGAGCACGGAATAACATGACAGTACTTACGGGATTTTGTGGAGGATCACACTTATTGGTACTATCTTCAGCGCCATTGGCAACAAAATTGGTACTATCTGAGGTCTCAGGCACAGGATCAACATCCATTGCATCAAAATTTGAATGATCATCCGCATGATCCTTGATCATCTGAAGCCACACAAAATTTTGTTCATAACTAGATCTCTCAAAAAACCTTAATTCATAACGCAAAATGGTAAATGGTAAAATGAAACTTTTTACTTACTTTAGCTGAATCAATACTGAAAATGCCATGCAGATTTAGTTGAAGTCGAACTTTAACTCTTGTCTTACTACCTTGAGATCCAAGCAAAGGACCAATCTGAAAAGAAGTAGTCAACAAATGCGTAAGGAACAAGTAATAATCATTAATCACAGACCACATAGTCTACACCTAATTCAGAAATAAGGTGAGGTGTTGTGTCTTGCAGTGGCCCCAAATACATTCAAGTTAAATTTCTAACTTGATGCCAATAATACAGAAATCAGACAAAATATTTGGAGACGTCTACACATATGAATGTATAATGTATGACAGCTTATAGACTATGAAGCCCGGACACTCCGAAAAAAGGAAAAGTATCAGTGGTGTACCCGTATCGGCATACACCTGGGGTACTTCTTGATACATGTCCCAAAAAGGGACCCCATTTTTTATATTTCTTAGAAACTTTGTTTTAGGATACTCCCCAGGTGTGCTTCCAGAAACATGTTGAGTTCTACAAATATGTTTTTATTGATATCCTGACATGAAGTTTAGAATGTATTATGGTGGAAACTATTATTTGTTATGATCACAAGTATCTTTTTGCAAATATTCCACATATATATAAGTTGTTTGTTCCACATCTACTAAATGTACTTTTGTTGATATCCTGACATATGGTTTTATTTTAAAATATACTGTATTAGATAATATAATTGGAATTTTTTTTTTTATGATCACAAGTATCTTTTTATAAAATGTGATCATCACAATTATATCAAACAGAACGATCAATGTCTTCTTCTTTGCAAGCATACTGCATCTATGTAAGTGTTGGTATCTAGGCTATATAGTATCCTGAATTTCAAAAAGTTCCGTGTATTTGTACCTGTGTCATATTGTTAATATGTACTGTAATACTACATATCCACTGTGCAAGCTTCATAGCTTCTATAGTATAGATATAGACTATTAGAAATAACAGCTCAAAAGGAAAATTCTTGATTGTGCTAATGATGAATATCTACTAAACACAAACTTTTCTGTGGATTTAAACATTACTATATATGAAAATAAAGGTAAGAAACTCACAGATTTATTTACCTAATAAATATCTCACATTGAAGCTATACTACATGCCTAGCATAAGAGACACAAAACCAATAGAGGAGAGCTTGGATAATAACTAACGAGGAAAGGGGAGAATGAAGAGAAATATAAATAGATAAAATATGCGCACAAGAAAATTTTAATTTCTTCACATTAGCCAGATGTTCTAAAGTGAGCATACCGTGAAGAAACTAATTTTGGGAACAGTTCCAGGTGGTAGGTCTTTTGGATTTGCATAGAAAGCTTCCAAATGGAACAAATTAGTTCGCTGGAGTCGTAGGATTAGAGTACTTGGAATGGATTGGCCTTTTGGGAAAATTACACCATTTGGTCCTACCGAAATTAGACCTTCATCTGCTAAAAGTCCATATGAAAAAGGACTAATATCCTGGACCTGAACAAACACGAGAAAATGCATTGATTTTAATGAGAACAATATAATAAATAGAGGTAAGATCAATCAGAAATCAAGATAACAAAAATTCCATTTTATATCATCCAAAAGAGTAATGGTAACCAAAGATAATTTAAAGACTGAAAATAACCCTTTTAAGAATAAACCTAGACAACAACTTGGGGCCTGTTTGGATTTGGCTTATTTTTTAGCTTATGTAAATAAACAAAGTTTTATGTTGATTCATAAGTTTTCACTGACAAAAATTGTATTTTTATAAGTTTTTTTTATCATAAACTACCTTAAAAAGTTTTTAAGAATACATAAACAATTATTTATTTGCATAAGCTGTTTCGCATAAGCTCAAAAATAAGCCAATCCATACGAGCTCTTGATTCGTTGAAAACTATTACATTTCTAAGAATCTAGAAACCTAATTCTGGTCTTCAATATATACATAAACAGATAATAAGACTTAAAAATTACACAAACCTCGTATTCTCTCACACGATATGTGGGACTGAGCATAGCACATTGTAGAGCACAACCACGAGCTACACACTCACTTGCATTCAACTTTCGGCTGGGTTCTCTATTGAATAGAGAACATAACAATGTACTTACTGCTGGAATCCTAGAACCTGAACCAACTAGCTCGACAGAAGCAATCTGCTCTGCAACCAAGCGAGCTTCAACTAATGCTTTATTGCAAGGTTCAGAAATTCTCTCCAATAATCCCGATGCAAGATTCTCAAATTCTTCTCTTGTGATAAAGCCCTTAACATCTTTCTCATCCATCAAACACTCAATATTTAGCGGTGCCTCTGGATTCGCACTCAAAACTTTCTTCAGTTTCTCACATGCTGCACGGAGCCTAATACATGCCTTGGCGTTAGAAAACACGTCAATGCTGTACTGTTCCTTGAATTTTTCAGCAAAATGAGTAAATAGAACCTCATCAAAGTCCCTCCCCCCTAAGCTCCTATCAAAAGTATGTGAAAGTATCTTCATTTGTCCGAACTCGAATGCTGCAATGCAGACTTGAGTATCGCAGTGACCAATGTCAATAAATGCAACATAAGTTGAACGATCATTTTGAAAATTTGTTTTGTAAATTCCATAACTAAGGGCAGTTGCAGTACAATCATGTATCAATCTCAAAGGCTTCAACCCAGCAATTTTTGCCGCATCAAGATATGCTCGTCTCTGCAAGTCGGTGAAGTATGATGGGATACCAATAACACAATCCGAGACGGGTGCCTCTAAATCCTTTTCTGTCATAGTCTTCAAGTGAGCAAAAAGCATAGACATTATTTGAACCGGCGTAAACGTGTGAGTCCCCTCCATATACTTCAAATGAATCAAAACACCACCATCTGGGCCTTCAGAAGTTTCAAGAGGGAGCATTTTTAGATCCCTTTCCATATCAGGGTCAGAAAATTTCCTACCTATAAATCTCTTCACTTGAGATATCGTTGACTTCGGGTGCATCATAGCAGAAGCAGAACCAGCAGACCCTAAAAACCGCTGCTTCTCGCCAAAACAGACAACAGCAGGAGTTTCCCGTTTTGATTCATCATTCAACAAAACATCGATCCCACGATGCTTTGCCACAGCAATGACGCAGTTCTCATTACCAATGTCAAACCCTACCACACTCATTTTAACTCCCTTTACACTGAATCAAACTACAAGCAAACTATCCAATCCAATTCCCCCAACCTACTTCACCAAAACCTCCAAAACTTCACCTAACTCCACAAAATCAACCCAAAAACCTAAACTTCACCACAAATCACTACAAAAGAAAATAAAAAGGGATAAACAATACACATTAAAAACTGCAATATTTATCATTAAAATTTGCAACAAGTAAAAAACAGTAATAAACTAAACTCCATCAATTATTGCTAATAATTCCTTAAACTATAAAACTAAAGTGAAAAACCAATAATTTAACACAAACCCATGAAAAAAATCTTATTTTTCATAGGAATTATGGTCCACTAGGTTGAAATTTTGATGAAAAAAGATTGATTGCACGAAGATAGTAACAAAAAAAGTAGCAAAGAAATCGGAACTGAAGAAAGAGTGAAGAAATTGAATATACCTTGTGAATGGTGGAATGATGAAACAATGGAAGATAGTGAGCGAGTGAGAGATGAAAATTTGGGTTTGATTGAATGGGCACAAACAAAGCAAAGACTCTATGGGGTTTTGAAAAGGTAGCAACGGTGAAAAATATAACAATAGTGAATTTTTAGGGGCAATATTTGTATATAAGATTTATTTTTTATTTTTTTTAATTGATAAAAAAAAGATTTGATTTTTTAAAAAAATTTCAAGGACGATTTATTAAAAACATACTCGCCCATTGAGATTCTCATTTGTTTTTTTTTACTTGAAGTTGTTGCAAATTTTAATGATAGATATTGCTATTTTTTTTATTTTTTTTTTTTCATAAACATAGTTCAATTTGATGGGATGTTTTCATATAAAATACAGGAACTCGGATACTTTCATTATTTTACATTTAACAAATGAAATTGTAGTTACTAAGTTATTTGAACAAAAAATATCCTCGTTTAACTTTTTTTGTAGTTACATCATATTTATATTTTTAGTATGTATGTACTTCTCTGATTTCTTATTATAAAAAATAAATTCTCTCGACGGATATATTTGATTTATATTAATATTATAAAAAATTAGGTTTATTAAATTATCGATGTATCTGATTTATATAGAATAGATGTATACATAAATCAATGGATTTTAGCACATATTAACTTATAAAAAAAAAATTAAATTTATTAAATTACCGATGTATCTGATTTATATATATCATATAGATACATAAACTAATGGTTTTTTTAGCACATATTAACTTTAAGAAAAATGCTAATTAGTTTTTGGATACTAATTAAGGAATAAAAAATGGTAGAATTATTTTGGGATTTGTGTAGTAAATTTTTTTAAAACGTAAAATATACTTTTTTTAATGTAAATTTTACTATTTTTTAGCTCCTTAACTAATAGATGAGAAGCACCAGTTAGCTTTATGATCCTACTCATAAGAAGATCATCATTAGTAGGAATGTTGTATTTGATAAGAGTCAAGGGTGGAAATGGGAAGAGAAATCAAAGAGTCAAGTCAGACAAATTGTTCAAACTGATGTTAGTGAGATTCATAGTGAATCTGAGGTTGAAAAACCTACTATGACTACAGTCAATGATGAAGAGATTCAAGCAGAAAATAGTGACTGTGAAGATGATAATGAGCCAGGAACTTTGCCTCCTAGAGTAAGAAGGTTAAGTGAATTTCAGTAGGCCTTTCAGTGTATCTAGCAATCAGAATACCACCTTTAATATATTTCTTTACAAATAGAGTATGTTCATGAGGGCACTTCTCAAATTTCTCTTCACTAAAATAAGCTTTTATCTTGCTATACCAGGCTCTTGGAGCCTGTTTTAGACCATACAAGGCCTTCTTAAGTTTGTAAACCTTTCCTTCTTCTTTGACATATCCAGCTAGTTGATCAACATACACATTCTCAAATTCAATGGAAAGGCCTACTGAAATTCACTTGGCTACTGTCCCCATGAGCGTAGCTCAATTGGTAGGGATATAGCATTATATGTGCAGGAGCCGGGTTCGAACCCGGATACTCCACTTATTCACCTTTAAGGTGGATTTTCTAGCCACTAGGCTACTTGACCAAAAAAAAAATCACTTGGCTGCAGCAAAGAGGGTCATCATATATCTCAAAGGAACAACATAATTAAGTGTCTTGTATAAAAGAAATTGTAGCTTGATGTTGGAGGGTTTGTCTGATAGTGACTATGTAGGAGATTTAGATGACAGAAAAAGTACTTATGGCTTTGTATTCATGCTTCGAATAGGCTCAATTTCTTTGCCTTCAAAGAAGCAAGCCATTGTTACTCTCTCCACCACGGAGGCTGAGCATGTTGCAGCAGCGTCATGTGTATGTCAGACTATATGGTTAAGAAGAATACTTGAACAACTTGATCAAGTGTAGAACCATTCATTGTGACAATAGTTCATCAATAAAGCTATCTAAGAATCCTGTGATGCAGGGAAGATGCAAACACATCGATGTTAGGTATCATTTTCTCACAGATTTGACAAAAGAAGGCACTATGGAACTTGTTCATTGCAGCTCTCAAGAGCAAGTTGCTGATATTATGACTAAGGCTATGAAACTTGAGAGTTTCAGTCATCTCAGAGAATTGCTTGGAGTTAGAGATGCTCATTCATTGGATCATGTGTAAACTGGTTTAGAGGATACTCTTCTTGTTTGTTTTTGATTGTCTTGTAAATTGTGCTCAATTTAAGGGAGTGTTTGTTAGGATCAATAGCTTGTGTGACAAGTTATCTTGTAAGATAGATTGGATTGGGCCTTAGCACTTGTGTATTGGGCCTAAGTCTTTGTAGTTTGTTTGTGTATTTGTATCTAGCCTTTCACTATATATAGGTGATGCTATTGTAGCTTGAGTCAAGTAATAAGAATTACCCCTTTTTACAATAAAGAATACATTGAACGGAAAGCTTGCTGTTATTATTCTGCTGTTAGGTTTTTGTTCATTCTGTTATTTGATTTTGTTATCCATCAACTTGATCTTTGTATGTTGTAAGGCTTCTATGTCTTCCGTTTGATCTTTTGGTGTCAACATTGTATTTTTATATATTTTTTAATATAAAGAAAATAATTGTATGTCTTTTATGTTATGAATTGTACCTTTTTTATTTATGTTAGGAATTGTACCTTTTTTTATTTGGCAATCACAAACAATGATATCTTCAATCGTCATTATATATTGTGCTTCCTAAAGATAAAGTTGCATATTCATCTTCCTAGAGCAATGTGTATAGTCACTAGGGATGTCAATGGATATCCATGGACGCGGATAGGGTGATATATGTGTCATCTCCGTCAGACAAATATGATATTCGTGTACTCTCCATATTCGTGCGGATATCCGCTAAGCGGATAATCCACGGATATTGACGTATACGCGGATATTAACGGATATCCATGGATGATATTTAAACAAAAATAAATTAAAGGGGAAACAATCATTTTGGTCCCTGAATGTGCAAATCGCTGTCATTTTAGTCCCTGACTCAAGAAAAAAATACAAAATAGTCCCTGACTCTGCAATCTGTTAGTCAGTTTGGTCCCCTGACGTTAAAAATGGCCGTTAACTTTACAAAAAAGCTGACGTGGCATTTTCTATGACAAATGGCACGCTGAGTGGCATTTATGTGGGATATGCTAATAGATGATGTGGCTAGGGACTAAAATGACAGTACTTTATTTTTTTCATTTCCTCATCTTCTTCCTCTTATTTTACTTCATTTTCTTCATACATTCATCAATGGAATCCAGAATTTTATACCCAATTTTAAAAAATTCATCAATCCAAAATTTTTGTTCATAAAAAAATCTTCAAAAAATTCAAAAGAATCCTAACTTCATCAAAATTCACATAGCTCTTCCTTGCCCTAAGAATCCCACCAACACCGTTTTTCATCAAAATTCGCATAGCTCTTCCTTGCCCTAAGAATCCCACCACCACCACCAACACCCTTTTTCTTCTCTGCAGCAGCATTTGCCGATCTACTACTCTCTATTGAACTTGACAAAACACCACAACTTTGTTCTTGTTCTTCAATGGGTAGGAAGCATATTCGGTTTACCATTCTCTTTTCTTAACATAGAAGAGAAATCTAGAACAAATTGATGTATAAGAGAAGACCATTTTCTCCCAAAAACAACACCGGCATGAAATTTTACTTGTTTTGTTGATGCGATTGGAATTTGACATGTTTTTGTTGGTTCAACAAGTTGCATATTTCCTTGTTGTTGCAGTAGTCTTTAGGTAGTTGAATTGAAGCTTTGTTTCTCTCAATTTAAGGTATGTGTTGTATACGGGTCCTCACTCCATATTCATCATGATGTGATGATGTTTCAAAGAAGTCTTAAAACTTAATATTTGGTTTAAAATTATGGGTTTTGATGAATGTATGAAGAAGAATGAGAGGAAGAAGATGAAGAAATGAAGAACAAAAAAAAAGTCATTTTAGTCCCTGACCACATCATACATCCCTTGTCCCACAAATATGTCTACTCAACGTGCCACGTGTTTTAAAAAAAAAATGCCACATCAGCTTTTTTTGTAAAGTTAACGGCCGTTTTTAACGTCGGGAAGGACTATTTTGTATTTTTTCTTGAGTCGGGGACTAGAATGACAGCAAGTTGCACATCCAGTGACCAAAATGACTATTTCCCCTAAATTAAATTAATTATTAAAAAAAATTAGTGTTTATAAAAACAAAATACTATTAACACCTAATATTTAGCACATTGATCAAAATACATATAATATCACACCCAAACATAATATCAAAATATAATATCACACCCAAACATAATATCCATAAGATCCATACATCAATCGTTCTAAATTAAGGAAAAAGTAATAACTTCACTCACTAATAATAATGTAGGCACCATCTTCCAATACATCTAAATTATAATTTATATGTAAGTAAGAATATTTAAGTAATTTTACTAATTATTTAGCGGGTATGGATATCCGCATGTGCGGATAGTATTAAACTCGCATTCGTATCCATTAAACGTAGATAATTGAAATATCCACTTATTTTATTCGTGGATATCCATTAAAATATTCGCTCCATGCCCATTGCAGATTTTATCCGCAGATATCTGCGAATATGGATATTTTTGTCATCCCTAATAGTCACACAACTTTCATTTAATAAAAGTGAAATTGAGTTATCACACGATAGCATGAGATAGTGAAATGTGAAATAGATAAGTTTTTTTTTTAGTAAGTGAAATAGACAATTTCAATTTTTTTTAAATGGTAGTTATTTACCAATAAATGATTACGATTGTTTTCTGTCAAAAATAAATAAATAATTATGTTCGTTAAAAAGTAAAAATTGAAAATATAAATCCAACAACTCATGTGTAAATTTTTTTTGTTGATGGAGCTCATGTGTAATTATATCTTTATAAAAATTAAAAACATATACTCATCTAAATTGTTTTAGCAAGCTAAAATAAATTGTGTGCCACGCTCTATTAATTTTATAATAAATATTACTCAGTTTTTATATTTTGAAACCAAATTTTTCAATGATAAAAAAATATTACTCAATTGAAAATATTTTGAAATATAAAATATTTTATTTTAAATTGAATTTAACAAAAACATCCCCATGCGGACATGGGTATATACACTAGTATATTATAGAATCTTATCAAATTCTAAACTCAGTAATAATATTATATACAAAGTTAATCATATGCAAAGTCAGGCTTTACAATTTGACCGCAATCTTGCAGTCACAACTAACAGTAGGGGTGGACATCGGGCGGGTATGGGCGGGTTCGGTCTCAAAATGTTCATCCATCTCAAACCGCGGGTGATATGTAGAGACCCGTCTTTGTCCATTTTCGTCCTTCGGTTTGGACGGGTTAGGATTGTGCGGTTTGCGGGTTCGTGGGCGGATTATTTCGGTTTCAATAAAAAAAATTACAAATAAATAGAGCAAGATAAAAAAAAAATAAACTTAGATTCATAACACGAAAATTAAAATATCAATATCATCATTTGCATATCTGATATATATTATCACCAAACCAACAAAAAAAAAATAAAACATAAAATAAAGAATAACAAAACATGAAGAAAAAATTGATATTTACAAAGATAAAAAATATTATAATGACGAAGAAGAGAAAAACGGGGGAGGAAGAAATGATTCATCTACTTAATCAGTTTCATAACTTTCATTGTGCTTGGTTGTCTCATTACAATATTAGATGAAATACAAAGATTAAAAGCAATTTTTGTATTCTCAAAAAAGGAGAGTCACCGTAAAAAAAAAAAGGAGAGAGTTTGTGTTTCTCGAATATGCAGAGGTACTATTTTATTGTGATAGTAAAAAATTGTATTGTAAATTGAAATGCATTGATTATTTCTATTTGAAAAAGAATAATACCAGTATAATTATTAGATATTTGTGCATTTTTTAAAAGAAAAAAATGACATATATGCATTCCACTAACGTCGACATTATTAGTGTAGTAGACTAATTTTTATTTTTTTTACTATGCGGGCGGGTTTCGGGTTCCGTCGGTCCAGTTCTCTCCACCCGGACCCGCCCACGTCAACTCTGTTCAAACCGAATTTCCAAACCCGCAAACCCGTGGCCCAATCCAAACCGCCCATTTTTCGGTTTTATTTATCGGTTTTTTCGGGTTAGGTCGGGTCGCGGGTTTTCTGTCCACCCCTAACTAACAGTTACAATGTGTTGTGTTCTGCTTTAACATACTGGTACGATAGGGTGCATTGGTGCAATATTTATATTTAAGGGGGTTTAAAATTAAAAAGTTACAAAAAATTGATATAGATTTAGAAAGATGAGAGGGTGCAATTGAACCCCCTAGTTACTACATGACATAATCTTGGTGTCATTTTTCACAGTAGTAAAGTGTTGTATGGTATCTTATTATGTTAGTGTACAACTAGCATATATTGTTACTCAAGCTATAATTTTGGTTTAACCTTATTCAATAATCCTTAAACTACACAAAAACAAAACAGCTAGAAGGCAACTTTTGACACATGTCAAGCTCAGGTTGAGCTACACAAAATCCTTGCTGTACTACATGACAAAAACTTTACCTCATTTAAACCCTTTCAATACACAAAACATTTGGGCTTGCCGGTTTCTCTTCAACCCGACCCGGCCCAGAAGAAACAACTCAAGGAAAATGAACTAACCTCATTTGAAACGGCTACCTCACGTGAAGCTGCTCCCCTTTGAAGGATATGTCAACATCTTGCTCAGAAAATCAACTCCTCATTTTGGCAAATTCCAATAGTTAAATCTTTTGATATCTCTCTCTAAACCCTTAATCATGAAACTACCAACAAAGTATCCTTACATATTTCAAACCAATTTCCCAATGCCAGCTGAATTTGGCTTTCAAAATCAACCTCTTTACCTTCACCGTAAACCAATGTTGGATGCATACCAGTTTCGTGAATACAAATTTGAAGAGAGAGCCAACTTTTAGGTGAATGGGTACTGTTCAATGAGCATGCTGCAGACAATTTGTCTCAAAAAACAGGTAATTTGATTTTTTCATTCTCCCGCCTTCAAAATTTCTGTTTTTTCCAATTATTTAATTGATTTAGGGTTTCAGACAATATGGATACAGAACTAGGCTATATAAAGGGGCATTGTGTCATTGAAATTTTTGCACCGCACCACACATCTTTGGTTGCCTTTCTTCAAACTATAAGTTTTTCACTCATAAATCTAAAAAAACTTTTAAATTCAATTTTCATTTTTACAACAATGTCTCTCAAACTTGCTGAAACTGATATGTTTTCAAAAATTGATGAAATTAATTCTGATCAAGCAACATGGAATTTGAATGCTAAGATCATAAGACTTTGGGAAGTAACTGATTTCAATCGAAATACCATTCCTTTTTCTATTGAAATGGTTTTAATGGATAGTGATGGTGGTAGGATTCATGCTACTGTTAGGAAAACTTTGATTTACAAATTTAAGGATGATTTGAAAGAGGGAAATATTTATGCTTTGGAAAATTTGGGTGTTGCAACTAATGGTGGACAGTATCGTACCACTCATCACCCTTATAAGTTAAATTTTCAGTTCACATCTAAAGTTCAAAGGCTTTCTAACCAAAACTTTGTTTCTTCACCCTATAACTTTACTCCCATTGCTGACATTGTTGGTGGAACTCATGATACTGACTTTTTAGTGGGTGAGTTGTTTCATATTATGTTTTCAAATGCCTTACTTTTTTGCTTAAGTATATAACTTGACTAACAATTTTAAGTATTCATTTTCAGATGTCATTGGGTTGTTGACTGGTGTTGGGAGTGAGCGTGAAATCACTAGCCAAAATGGGACAACATCAAAGCTGAATGTTATTGAGTTGGAGGCTGATGGGTAACAATTTTTTATTGTCTTTACCCTTTCTTTTTTCTTAAAATTTCGTTTAACATGGTTGCAACCCTAGATTGAGTTGTTTTTCTGTCTATGTATATATTATTTAAGCTTCTCTTTTAAACATCCAAGATTTTGGTAACATGTTTTCAACTTTATAAAGTTTTGATGTCTACTTAACACATCATATAATATGTTTTATTGAAAATAGGATTGTTTATCTCCATATAATATCTATTGTATATGATCAGATATACCCGTGCATCCATCTGCATGACCATGTTTTAGATAAAACTATACTTATTTTGGCTAAAGTTTTATTATTTGGCTTATTTTGCTTATAAATCAGGATATTTTTATTTTGCTTATCTGCATAACCAGCTCTCAGTTTTGCTTACTTTACAGTTTTATTATTATGCTTAAACCATGTTTTAGCTAAATTAAAAGATTCTGTTATACTTATTTTGGATATTTTTTTGTTTGGATATAAAACTATTTTCAAGGTTTTACATGGATTCTTTCTCATCCATTGTATGTTATCATTATTTACCACTGAAACTGTTTTATAATGAGGACATTGCTTCTCACCAGCCAAGATTTAACTTAAAATTTGTTTTTATATGAATACCTTAGGCATAAGATCCAATGCACACTTTTTGGGGGGTATGTTGATGTGCTCAACAATTTCCTTGGAGCTGGCGAGGTCCAAAATGCTGTTGTCATTATTCAGCTTGCCAAGGCAAAAACATTTCAAGGTTGTAACTTTGTCCAATACATTTATTATATGCTTCATTTTATCTAGCTTTTTGCTTATACTCACATCTGATTTAGTTATTGACATGGAATGTGTAGACAAGATTCACATACAAAACTGTATGAACTGTAGTGTCTTGCTTTTCAATCCTACCTCTGCAGAAAGTTTAGCTTTCAAATCAAGGTCTGTTTTTTAAAGTTTTAATTTACAACACTTTTCAGTTTAGTAAAGAAAACTTTATGTTATTGTTTGCACATTGAAATGAACACCTTTTTTTATATCATTAGGCAAGAAGAGCTCCTTGAAGCTCCAACTCCTGTTACTCAAATTATGGCTGATACCCAGGTTCAACCTATTGATGAATTTCTTTACAATACTCCAAGAAGCACACTTCAGGCTCTTAAAGATGCCACTACTGTAAGGAATTTAACCACTTTATTTTACAGCAATTTATCATACACACATCTTCCATACCTCAATAATATATAGTCTGTTTCACTTTTATTCACTGTTTCACATTTTCACACTTTTAGGAACAAATGAAGATTGTGCTTGGAACTGTCAAAAAGATTCTCAATCCGGACAACTATTGGTATACTGCATGTATATGCAACAAAGCTGTAATCCCGGATTCAAGGATGTTTTATTGTGAGAAGTGCAACAAGCATGTTCACCGTGTTTTCCCTAGGTATATTTGCTAATACTCACACTGCATTCTATCAATTTCTTATGTAGTTTCAACTTTTTAATTGTTGGTTGTCTGTTTCAAGCAGGTTTTCTATCAGGGTTCGTGTTTTAGATCACACTGATTCTGCATGTTTTGTCATATTTGACAAAGATGCAACTGCTCTTTTCAACATGACTTGTGCTGATATGGTAGAGGGACCAGCAGGGGTGAGTATATCAATTTACTTAAGCTTTGATTTTTATACAGTTTCACCTAACTCTTGCCATTTTGACATTTGTTTAGGCTGGTGGTGCTGGAGTTTTGCCTCCACAACTTGCTGACATGGTTGATCAAACCTGGTTGTTTAAGGTTGAGACCAAACCTTCCTTTAATCCAAGATTTGAACAATCCTTTCGTGTTAGGAAGATATGCACTGATGAAGCTATCATCAATCAGTTTAGAGAAAAGTGGGACAACGAAGATGCTACTTTTGTCAAAAACACTAATGTATGTTTTTTCCTTTTCATGTTTGTTGCTTTCATTCCATCAGTTTATATCTGTTGTTAGTTCCTAACTATCATCTTCATGTTTAGGAGAATGGTTCTTTAAGTACTCTGTTGGTCAAAGGGAAAGATATTTTAGTTGATGGCTCCACAAATGTCCTAGCTGAGGTTAAAATTTTTATCTATATTTCATGCTTAAAACAAATAACATAACCTAGATATTATTTTACCTTCAACATCTGCTTATGTTTGTGTCTATGTTGTCTAGGACATTGAAATTGGGGAGGGCAGTTCTGTCAAGGGAAAGGGGATTATTCTGGAGGGAACACCTGTCAAAGTTACACAAGATTTGATGTCTAAGTTTTCTGGTGCTATAGTTAATCTTGCTGATGATTCAATGGAGATCTTGGACTCCACCCAAATTGGGCAAACTCCACCAGAAAAATTTAAGTCACCTGCACTTGGTCAAGTTAAGGCAGCTGCAATTGCAAATCCAAAGGCATCTGCAGTTGCTCAAGCCAAGCCTTCTGCATCTGCTGTTGATCAAGGGAAGCCACCTGCTGTTGAGAAATTTAACCAGTCTACACCTGAGAATCAGAAGGTCTCTGCAATTGGTAATGGCAAGCTAGCTGCAGGTGATAAGGGTAAGGCAGCTGCTAATAATGCTGGGAAGGATATGAGCGTTGAAAAAGAGAAGAATGTTGGAGTTGTTATCCTAGATGAAGAATCTGCTGCTGATGGTCCAACAAAGACTTTCAAGAAGAAACACACTGCAAAGAGACTTTCTCCTACCAAACAAGATGAGGATGATAACACTCCCATCAAGCTCTTGAAGAAGGCAATTAAGATAGAGAAAATTGCCTAGCCTAGGGTGGATCAAGTGGCCTTTTTGTGTAATGATTTGAATTGTCATATCCCATGTTTAAGGCCTTTTAAGTTATTTAGTTTTCAAGTCTGTAGGTTAATGAATCAAAGTAATCAAGTGGCAGTGGATTGATAATGTTAGTTATGTGACTATTTAAATTTCACTTTTTCTTATTGTATGTCAAGTGGCAGTTGACTTTTCTGATATTATCCTAATTGATGAACTTTTATATGATATTATTATTATCCTTTTAATTTTGTGT
This sequence comes from Trifolium fragiferum, assembly GCA_954870985.1. Lineage (NCBI taxonomy): Eukaryota > Viridiplantae > Streptophyta > Magnoliopsida > Fabales > Fabaceae > Trifolium > Trifolium fragiferum. The sequence goes on from OX940794.1 coordinate 11,657,186, forward strand.
GCATCGCTATTTATCTACATCTATCTTCTTTGCTAATATACTATTCAATTAAAAAATATATGTGGACTTAACAGGATATAAGATAAAAAAGTGAAATTTAAATAGCATGGCAATAAAACAGGTTGTGCTGATGATAAATACCTCAACGCTGAAGGTATGGGAAATGTCAAAGTCATTTTGAACAATGGGAAAGCAGCATTGATTCAGAACGTGTGGTATGTACCAGGCATGAAAAGCAATCTGATGAGTGTGGGTCAATTGATTGAGAAAGGTTTTTCAGTTACTATGAAAGACAATCTTCTGAAGCTATATGACGGTAATCAGAAGCTGATTATGTAGTCAGAACAGGGAAGGAACAGAATATTAAAGGTGAATGTTAGAACTGCAGATTCTGAATGTCTTAGTGCAACAAGTGTTGAGAAGGATAGTGAGTTGTGGCACAGAAGATTTGGTCATCTGAATTTCAGAAGCTTGGGGCATCTGAAGTCAAAGAATCTGGTACATGGAATTCCTATAATCAAGAAGCCTGAAAAATCATGCAAGGTGTGCATGAAAGGGAAGCAACCAAGACTGCCGTTTGCATCAGAAGTAGCTCCAAGAGCAAAACATGCCTTGGGAGTAGTACATTCTGATGTGTGTGGACCATTTCCAGTACCTTCACTTGGAGGAAACAAGTATTTTGTATTTTTTGTTGATGAATTCACAAGGATGACATGGGTAACACTCATCAAGTTCAAGCATGAAGTGTTTGCTGAGTTTCAGAAGTTCAAGGTGAAGGCTGAGAAACAGAGTGGTCAGAAGCTGAAGATTCTCAGAACTGATGGTGGTGGTGAGTTTAATTCTAATGAGTTTAAAACTTTCTGTGAGGAGAATGGAATTGAGCATGAGGTTACAGCTCCTTATACTCCTCAACACAATGGTCTTGCTGAGAGAAGAAATCGTACTTTGCTTGATATGGTGAGAAGCATGCTGAAAGAGAAGAAGCTTCCTCATCATTTATGGGGAGAAGCTGTTGCCACTGCAACATATGTGCTCAACAGATGTCCAACGAAGAAGCTGAAGGAAATAGTTCCTATTCAGAAGTGGACTGGAGAGAAGCAAAGTGTTAGTCATCTGAAGGTGTTTGGATCTGTATGCTATAAACATGTTCCAGAAGCCAGAAGACAGAAGCTGGATGATAGAAGCAAAGTAATGTTACTGGTGGGGTACCACAGTACAGGTGCGTACAAGCTTTATTGTCCAGAGACTAATAAAATTGAATTCAGCAGAGACGTCATTGTGAAGGAATCTGAAATTTGGGATTGGAACAAGTCTCAATCAAATTCTGATGTGAGAATCTCAGAGGATGGCTCTGAAGGTGAGTCAGAATCTGAAGGCTCTGAAGATGATTCAGAAGATGGAGATGACTCTGATGGTGATTCTGAGTCTGATGGTGATTCTGAATCTGACTCTGACTCTGAAGGCAATTCTGAAGGTCACCTCACCACATTATCTTGCATCTGAAGGTCAGAATTCTGAAGCCAATTCTGAAGGTCAGAATTCTGAAGCCAATTCTGAAGGTCAAAATTCTGAAGCCAATTCTGAAGGTCAGAATTCTGAAGCCAATTCTGAAGGTTAGAATTCTGAAGCCAATTCTGAAGGTCAGGATTCTGAAGCCAATTCTGAAGGTCAGAATTCTGAAGCCAATTCTGAAGGTCAGAATTCTGAAGCCAATTCTGAAGGTCAGAATTCTGAAGAAAGAATTTCTGAAGGTGAAGCCTCTGAGTCAAAAACTTCTGAAGTTGCTTCTGAACAAGTTCAGATGCTACAGAGAATCAGAAGCATCCCAAGAAGATTTGCAGGATTTGAAATGTTGCAAGACACTGAAGTAGACTCTGAGGGAGAAATTATTCAGTGTGCAATGTTAGTAGATTCTGAACCTGTGAGCACAGAAGATGCTCTTAAGCAACAAGTCTGGTTGCAGGCCATGAAAGAAGAACTTGATGCTATAAAGAGGAACAAGACTTGGAAGCTTTCAGAACTTCCAAAAGGCAAGAAAGCCATCAGCGTCAGATGGGTTTTCAAGCAGAAACTAAAGCCAGATGGATCAATTGGCAAACACAAAGCGAGGTTAGTAGCAAGAGGATTTCTGCAGAAACCTGGACTAGATTATTCTGAAGTGTTTGCACCTGTAGCAAGACACGAAACAATTAGACTGGTCATTGCAATAGCTGCTAACAGGAATTGGCCTCTGATGCATTTAGATGTGAAATCTGCATTTCTGAACGGTCCAACAAAGACTTTCAAGAAGAAACACACTGCAAAGAGACTTTCTCCTACCAAACAAGATGAGGATGATAACACTCCCATCAAGCTCTTGAAGAAGGCAATTAAGATAGAGAAAATTGCCTAGCCTAGGGTGGATCAAGTGGCCTTTTTGTGTAATGATTTGAATTGTCATATCCCATGTTTAAGGCCTTTTAAGTTATTTAGTTTTCAAGTCTGTAGGTTAATGAATCAAAGTAATCAAGTGGCAGTGGATTGATAATGTTAGTTATGTGACTATTTAAATTTCACTTTTTCTTATTGTATGTCAAGTGGCAGTTGACTTTTCTGATATTATCCTAATTGATGAACTTTTATATGATATTATTATTATCCTTTTAATTTTGTGTGCATCGCTATTTATCTACATCTATCTTCTTTGCTAATATACTATTCAATTATAACAGGAACATAAGCTAATTATGAATAAGGGCTATATTATAATACAACTATATTTTTCTCTCAGTCATTTCTAAAGTTAGACCATCAAAATGGAATTTATATTGTTAAGTTTTTTAGTAATTCAAATATAATGTATTGTTGAGTTTCCTTTAATATTTAAATTTTTATTAATTTCATTGTCTTATGAGTTAGGCTTTCACCATCTCAGTAGAATCTAAAAATACTTTTTGTTATATGAGATCAATAACTACAAAATATAAGAGTCCATTCACTGTTAGATGATTTTTCAAAAATACTCTTTGCACCCCCTTAAAATAGTCATAGTATTTACTTCACTGCATATTGTTGGGCTTCAAACTTATTTCATAGTTTGATGGTCTCAATGAAAAACCAAATCTGGACCTTTAACATTGTGCCCAAACATAATTTCTCACCCATCCAAACCATGAAGCATACGTAGGAAGGTAATCAGTAAAAGGGAAATAAAAGCTACCTAACATTCACTTCCAAAATTGTGCAGCTGGAGATTTAGTTTAGCTGAGGGACCACAGTACAATACCACACTCAAAGAGGGCCGACCAACAGACAAGGAGGGACCATACGGTTTGCCATGGCTTCTTCTTCTAGAATAAGGTAATCACCATCTTCTATTACTTTTACTTTTTGCCATTTTCACATTGTTTGCCTCATCACACCAGTTAAAACAAATTGAAGCATAGCCATGTACCACCTTAGATATCATTATCATAACTCCAGCCAAAATTATTCATTTACTGAACTATGAAATTATTAATTTCAATCTTTATCATAACATTTTTGTAAAAGGTTATTGTAATAACAATGAAATTTTTTAGCTGGGGTATCAATTTTCATTATTGTTCGTCAAGGTCAATTGACATATTTTCTTTTATCGCAACTATAATATTGGACATCTATCAATTGCTACCATTTATAAATAGGTTTACCTGCAGTGACTCTGAAACCATGTTTATAAACTTTTAATTATTTGATTTGTGTTACGTTATTATACAAGGAATGCACCGGGAGATCACACAAACACTCCACCTTGGTTCAAAACTATAATTGATCCTAATAAGGTATACTTTTATTTGTTTGGTTGTTGTGATTTAATTTCATTCAAGTTCAATTAATAACATAATGCCGCTATTCAATAAGTTTAATCAAACATTTTCCCATTGTAGGCAGAGATATATGTTTGTCCAAATTTCTATAAGACTTATGGTCCTCAAATTAGAAACAATGGTGTCGACTGCTGGATACGTAACGGAAACAAAGAAGACACTTGGGTTAGTTGGAATCTGCATGCAGGTGCTTTTGTTCTTGACGATGGAAAACAAGTAGCGCTTAACAATGGATTCGAAAAGCCTACCGAAGTCATTCTATACTATGAAGGTCAAGGAAACACTTTCACTCTCCTAGCTGAGAATTTCTTTCCTCCTCCTAATGTGGTTCCTAAATCTAAGTATGTCTTCCTTTTCTTCCTCTTTTAGTTTAGTTCATTTTAGTTAAAAAGTTGTATTCAATTTAGCATTATAGTGTTATAGTATAATGTGTAACCTTCTCCTACTTTTACTTGAATATCTTAGGAATGATAATATATTATCATCAGATGCAAGAACCTTTTTCAAAACAATGGTGTCTCCAAATAAGGTATTTACTACAGTCAACACGTTTAGTATTGATGGGAATGTATCCATGTCATCTAAGTTCACTTAACCCTATATATATGGTCTAATTTTAATTTTTTTTCTTTCTTTTAGACCAAAATTGAAATATCTGATGAATTCCTATTCAACTTTAAGACCAAACTCATGTATGAGGTCCCTGCATGGTTGATCGACACTAGCGGAGAAAAAGTTGAATGTGCTTTTAAGGCAACTAGAGGGAAGTGGTCTTTGAAGCCAAAATGTGCTATTTCTACTTTTTTTGATATTACTGAGCCATCAATTGTTTACCTCTATTATCGTTTTCAGAAAAATGAGTTTCTCATGTTTCCAAAGAAATTTCACAAAATCTTTAAATATGGTGAGCGCCGTGCTATTCGCCATGAAATTATCAATTTGGATTCTGATTCTGATGAGGACAATGATGAAGTTTTAAGTGAGGGAGAGCTGTTGGCCCAGGCCAATTTAGATGACATAGTTGCTTTCCACAATGCTCATGAAGCAGCTCAGATGCAAGATAATGCAGCTCAGCCCCAAGGACAGCAACTACCTCCTGACATTGATGAGTACCAGTTATATAACTTTGATGTCAAAATTACAAAAGCTATGATTCAGAAAAATGAAGTCTTTGTAAGTCATTTCAAATTGTACAAATTTATACTCAGTATATAACTGGCTTTTGGTTCCAAATCTAATATTTTGTGTTCAATATTGTAGCATTTTCCTAACAAAACTTCAAGATATGTGCTGCCTGCTAATCAAAAGCACATTACTATTAGAGATGTTGATACTGGAATGAATCAACAATGTACTATTCAAAAGGCTGACCGCTCTGAATTTGAGAAACATCTGTATGATGGTTGGAAGATTTACAGGATAGCAAGAGGTTTGAGGGCTGGTGATGTCTTGCGTTGCCAAATTCAACAGCCCCCGGAAGTCATTAACGTGCAACTTCTACGCAATTAACAAACTTCAACACCTCTCAAGTCTGTTTGGAAGGATCTTAACAATTCAACCTTTGTAATTTGTAGTTTGCTTATCTTTTTTGGAACTTCATTAGAAGCTGATGACCTATCAGATATTTTGTATAATTAATCATATGTAATGACTAAGTAACTCTTGATCCTTGGCTCAATGCAAGTGCCAAAGGTTTATTACTTTGTACTTTAATGACTCTGTTATGATGAATTGAAACTTCATTCCAATTTTACATTTCAAATTGCCTTTCTTCATAATATGTTTCATATTTCAATTAACTTTCTATTTTATTATTTATAGGCTCAACTGATCTTTTAACTTAACAATGCTCTACCATCAAACCTTAATATACATATCAATTATATTTAGGTATATGGTATGCATATATTCCTAGGTAGATACCTTAAGGTTGGGACATGTATTGACAAAATTGTTTATCAAACATAAAAAGCCAAATATGCAGAATTTGAAAACGCTTTTTCACCTTCACATAGTTAAAAAACATATTTGACCTATAGCTACATACTAGCCTTTTCCATTGTATTCTTGATCATCTTCCCATAAGATAGAGACAACACTATTTCATCTTACCAAGGTTTATATTTTTTTATTACCAAAATAGCCATACAACAAATTGTCAATTGCAACTTCTCTTTTTCCAATCATCAAAATAGAAGCCATCTGACAATACCTTTCTCCAAGTGTTAACAAAACAAATTCATCCACTTTATTCAACCAACATCTCTACACGTGAATGACCAAAACCATGAACAACAACTTACCAAGTCTAACCATCAAACACCATTAACCTTACCAACATCACAAAACTCTCTTAGTATAATATGGCAGCTATGGATTTCTAATACTATTTGATAAAATGGAGATTGACAAACAAAAGTTGGCAAGGTTTAGTAGAATACAACAAAGGAAGAAGCTTACCCAAAATGGTACATTGTCATCATCAGGTTTGGTTTTAAGTGACTACAAATATTCCTTACCATTAAAAATTGTTGAAATCATCATTCTCATGTACAACAAAATGTTTCAATGGTAATACAAAATATATTCTTTATATGTTGGCTTTCTTAATCACCTGATTTATTTCATTTATTTATTCCAGAAAATATACCACCAACAAATGTTTCTCCAAATGAAGTTGTTTTTGCTAAATCTGTTAATTCCAAAAGGAAAGCAGTTAGAATCCCTCTTTCACCTTTGAGGCCAGGTAAGACTTCAAACCAAAATTACTATATCAACATGCTTTATTACATGACTGTTTTTATATCCATCTTTTGAACATGTTCTTATCAGATTCGTTTTGCACACCTAAGAGATGCAAAACTCCAATTTCTGACTTTCCTACACCAGCTTCATGTTTGACTAACACATCCACTTCTTCACTACCTCAATCTTCAAATACAACAAGACAATTTCCTCTTGGAGCAGGTTAAATTTTTTTTTGTTCTTTATCCTCTTTCTTCTAAAACTTTGTTTTTTGCTACTTTATAATTTAGTTAATGTTTTCCAGAAAATATCAATCCAACAAATACAAATCAAAATGATGTTGTTTATGATAATGTTTGTCATGCCAAGAGGACAGATATTACCCTCCCACATTCTCAGTTGGATGCAGGTTTGTCATGACAGGAATTTCATCATTATTGTCTTTTTACCTCTCATATGGATATTCCAAGATTTATATGACAATTCTCATCTTCTCAGATTATTTAACCAAAACAAATGCAAACCAGAATCTACCGTCTAAGAGAATTAGGAAGCCTAATCCTAAATATTTCACTCCACTTGAATGTGTAACTAACATATACAGTATCTCAAGTGGTCAACCTTCAACTCCAAGTCTACAATCTCTCAAGGGAACAGGTTAACTTTATGATATATGTGAGATACATTACTAAACAAATTTGTTCTGTGCTTTACTTATAATCCATTCCTATTTACATACAGCTACTATTCTAAAGTCATCTGAGCCATCATCTGCAATTATCAATCCTATTTCCAACACTGTCAAAGCCAAAAGCTCTAGGACAAGTCGTCTACAAAATAGATACATTGGTGTTCAAAGGCTAGATTTTGATGATGACAATTTGATAGATGGTATTTATCATTTAACCTTATATCTACAAACTATGAATTATTTCTTTGTTAATCCTATATGTATAATGACTTTTTATTCTTTACAACACAGGGATTTCCCATGACACAAATGACATTGAATTTTACAAATCTACAATGTATGCAAAATCTGAAATTGAAGGTATCATTATGTATAATAATCTGATATAGAAGTTAATTTTGTTTAATGGTTTAATATAGTACCATAAATTATTAGTGCACAATAAAACTCAGATATATCATTATATGTATACCATATGTCCTTGTGCTATCAATTACTGAAATAGTTTATTACTTGCAGCTTTCTTAAATTTTGGACTGCCTGAGTTTACTTGCAAACACTGTTATGCTGAACTGTGGTATGAGGAATGAGCTGAGAAATCTAGGAATGGCAAGGATATCGCATTTTCAATATGCTGTCAAAGAGGCAAAGTGGAACTCCCTCTCATAAAAAAACCTCCAAAACTTTTGCTAGAGTTAATAAATGGAGTTGATCCAAGAAGCAAACATTTCCAAGAAAATTATAGGGCTTACAATAGCATGTTCGCATTTACTTCAATGGGTGGTCAGCCAATCACTAAAATCAACAATGGCAAAGGACCTCCACAGTTTATACTATCGGGTCAAAATTATCACAGAATTGGTTCTTTATTACCTGAACCAGGAGTAACTCCAAAGTTTGCTCAATTATATGTTTATGATACCCAAAATGAAGTCAATAATAGAGCAAAAATTTTTAGGTAATGTTTCTTAATTCGTATTAGTTTCTAAACTGTCTTTACCTTCTTATATTGACTTTTTCATCTCTATCAAATGACTTATACCGAATTTTTTGTTTTTAGATCTGTTAGTGATTCAGGTGGACTTGATATTTCTTTAGTTAGAGATCTTAAAGACATGTTGGATCATTGCAATCCACTTGCAAAGTCTTTTAGAAAGGTGAGAGATGCCATAGAAATAGCCAAATGTCCCCAGTTGTCTTTAAGGCTATTTCGCAAACGTCATCAAGATTCAAGGATGCATAATACTCCATCAGCTGATGAAGTGGCTGGATTGATAGTTGGTGATTTTGATGATTCAGAATTTGGAAGAGATGTTATTGTTAACGACAGAAAATATGGATTGACAAGGATACATGAAACTCATGTTTTGTTCTTGCCTCTTCAATATCCTCTGATATTTCCTTGGGGTGAAAATGGTTGGGAACCAGATATCCCACATAGGGCTACAGCAGAAGAACCAATCGACAAAAAGAAAAACAGAGTCACTATTAGAGAATTCATGGCCTTTAGAATTCAAGAAAGAAACAATGAATTTGGCAATATTGTTCAGTCAAAGAGGTTATTTCAACAGTATGTTGTGGATTGTTACACTATGATAGAGGCGCAACGCTTATCCTATATAAGAGAGAATCAAGATATCATTCGTTGTGATATATTGAGTGGTCTCCAAGAAGCAGTTGAACTTGGAGACATAGATGCTTCATTAGTTGGAAAGCGCATTGTTTTGCCCGATTCTTTCACCGGAGGTCCAAGATATATGTTCAACAATTGCCAAGATGCAATGGGAATTTGCAAGAGGTTTGGTTATCCAGATTTGTTCATTACAATTACATGTAATGCAACTTGGCCAGAGATACGTGATTTAGTTTCTTCCAAAGGTCTTCAACCATCTGACCGGCCTGACATTGTATGTAGAGTTTTTAAAATGAAGTTAGATCAAATGATGTCAGATTTAAAGAAATTTGAGATTTTTGGCACCGTTATAGCAGGCAAGTTAATGTCTACTTCAAAGTTTTTACCATTTATCCATTGAAATTTTTTTTGTTAAGTCTGTTTTGTTTGAATTAACTAATAAATTTTCTACTATAATTTGGTGATCATAGGGATGTATACGGTTGAGTTTCAAAAAAGAGGTCTCCCACATGCACATATGTTATTGTGGTTAGGTGCTGGACACAAAATCAACACTGGTCGTGAGATCGACAAGGTCATATCGGCTGAAATTCCTCATCCAAAATTATATCCAAAACTCCATAGTGTTGTTGCCAAATATATGATCCATGGTCCATGTGGTAAGGCTAACAAAAGTTCTCCTTGCATGGATGGTAATCATTGCTCAAAATTCTTCCCAAAAAAGTATAAATCATGCACAACTATTGATGAAGATGGTTATCCGTCATACAAGAGACGTAATACCGGAGTTGTTGTACAGAAAAATGGAGTTAAATTGGACAACGGCTATGTTGTTCCTTACAATCCTTTTTTGTTGATGAGGTATCAAGCGCATATAAATGTTGAGGCCTGTAACAAGTCAAACGCCATCAAGTATTTGTTCAAATATGTGAATAAAGGTCCTGATAGATCTAATCTTGAAATCACAAATGCCAAAGGTGTTACAACTCAAAAAGAGGCTGTTGATGAAATCAAGCGCTGGTATGATTGCAGGTATTTGTCTCCGTCAGAGGCTGTTTGGAGAACTTTGAAATTTGACATTCATCAAAAATTTCCAGCCGTAATTCGGTTATCAATTCATTTGGAAAATCAACAATGTGTTACTTACAAAGATACAAGTGCACTCCATAATGTTGTTAGCTATAATGAAATGATGGGTTCAATGTTTCTAGCATGGTTCAAGGCAAATCAAGAATACGAAGAAGGACGGAATTTGACATATGCTGAATTTCCTTCAAAGTTTGTTTATCATGAAAAGGATCGTTGTTGGACTCCTAGGCAGAAGGGTTGTAGCATTGGAAGGCTGACTTATGTTCCTGTTGGAGCTGGTGAGTTGTATTACTTGAGGGTTTTATTGACAGTTCAAAGAGGTTGCACAAGCTATGAAAGTATCAAAACTGTCAAGGGTAAGATATGTAAAACATGTCAAGAAGCTTGCAGTGAATTGAGACTTTTAAATGATGATCAAGAATTTAAAGATGCAATTGCTGAAGCGCATCAAACAGGTACAGGTTGGCAAATGAGGAGTTTGTTTGTCAGATTGTTAAATATGGGAACTATGAACAATCCATTCGTAGTTTGGAGTGCTACCTGGAAATTATTAGCAGATGGTATTGTATATCATCGAAGAAAGACACTCAAAATTCCAGGTAATCATATCTTTCCCTTAATAACATTTATTTATTTTGCGGTCTATTATGATTTTAATGTTATATGTTATGATATCTTAATTTCAATTTCATTTATGTAGATTTACAAATACCTGATGAAGAATTAGAAAATTTGTGCCTTATTGAGATCAATGAGTTGTTGATGAGAAATGGAAGATCATTAAGTGATTATAAAACCATGCCTATGCCTTCAATTGAAGATGCCAATAAATTTGTAAACAAACTCATAGTAGATGAGCTGAATTATGACAAAGATGAGTTAAATGTTCTGCATACAAGTTTAGTTCAACAGTTGAATACAGATCAACTTTCTGCTTATGAAACAATAATGAATTCTGTTTTAGCCGAAACTGGTCAGTTTTATTTTTTGTATGGCTATGGTGGTACCGGCAAGACTTTCCTGTGGAGAACACTTTCAGCAGCTCTTAGATCACAAGGCAAAATAGTCTTAAACGTTGCTTCAAGTGGAATCGCTTCATTGTTGCTTCCTAATGGCAAGACTGCTCATTCTACATTCTGCATTCCATTGGAGATCAATGACAAATCTACTTGCAATATTACACAAGATTCTATGAGAGCCAAACTGTTAAGAGCTACAAGCCTATTCATATGGGATGAAGCTCCGATGATGAATCGACTATGTTTTGAAGCCTTTGATCGTACAATGAAGGATTTGATGGGAAAGGTGGACAAGGCTAACAGGTCCAAGCCATTTGGTGGCAAAGTTGTTGTCTTGGGAGGAGACTTTAGACAAATTTTGCCTGTCATTAGAAAAGGTTCAAGAGGGCAAATTATAAAGGCTACAGTTAGCTCATCCAAGTTATGGAAACATTGTCAAGTTTTGAAGTTATCAAAAAATATGAGGTTGCAGAGTGGTAAAACAGTGGAGTCACAAAATGAAATCAAAGACTTTGCAGATTGGCTTTTACAAATAGGTGATGGTTTTAGGAATACAGATCAAACTGGAGAAATGCAATTGGAGATTCCTGAAGAGCTTTGCGTTTTAGACAATGATAAGCCGTTGCTTTCTTTAGTGGATTTTGTTTATCCAAATATTGCTACAAACATTGGTCAAAAAGGTTTTTTTGAAGATGAAGCTATCTTTGCACCTACCTTAGATGTTGTTCAAGATGTTAATGATTTTGTCCTGTCCATGATTCCAGGTGATTCTAAAGAGTATTTAAGTTGTGATACACCATGCCAGTCTGATGTGGATTATGAGGTACAAAGCAATTGGTTTACATCTGAGTTTTTGAACGACATTAACTGTTCGGGTATTCCCAATCATCGACTCACACTTAAAGTTGGAGTTCCGGTTATGTTGTTGCGCAATATTGATCAGGCTGGTGGTCTTTGTAATGGTACAAGATTACAAATTACAGATTTAGGCAAAAACATTATAACTGCAAAATTCATCACAGGTAAAAATACTGGTGAGACTGTTTTTCTTCCAAGGATGGATTTAGTTCCTACTGACTCAGGGCTACCTTTAAAATTTTGTCGTCGTCAATACCCTATAGCATTGTGTTTCGCAATGACCATAAACAAAAGTCAAGGGCAATCACTTTCAAAGGTTGGATTATATTTGCCTCGGCCAGTCTTTACGCATGGCCAATTATATGTAGCTATATCTAGAGTAACAACCAAGAAAGGCTTGAAAATGGTAATATTAGATGAAGACGGCAAGACATCAACAACCACTTTGAATGTGGTTTATCCTGAAGTCTTTGAACAATTGTAGCAACTGACAACCACATGGTATTATTTTTTACATTGTTTGATTATTTGTTGTTCAAAATGATAAGTCAACTAACTAATAATGTTTTATATATTTGCAGGTCAAACCAAGAAGCGATCAGGTTTTTTTTGGATTGAAACATGACATGTTTACATGTTTTGAATACCACTTTAATTTATGAGTTATGAGACAAATATATCTTTATTTACCATGTCATGTTTATTTAAAATTTTATTATTTAGTAGGAGATTTTGGCTTATGACTATGTTAAGTTTATATTTCATATGCTGTCTGTAACTTCTTAATGGCTATTGTTACGTCATTGTAACAAATCTTATAAATCTAGCATATATTATATATGAATTTTCCTTTCTTATTTGCCGATATTAGTGGTTATAATTATATTTTATATATTCGGTTACGATATAATATATTTATAACTATAGGTGAATATCATGTATATCTGTTCGATGTGGTTGCAACAAATTTGCGCAACTTTGCGAAAGTTAGAATTAATCCCCTACAAATTAGGAAAATATTTGTAATTTATAAATTTTTATGCCATTTATAACTCTCATCTATACCCTTATATTTTTTAAAATTGGATTTGTTTGGATTTAACACTTAGACACAAATTGGGTCCAACTTCAAAATAGAACCAAAAGGCAATGGGTTATTGATATCATGGTATATACACGTGAACTAGAGACACCAAGGCTTAACCATTATTTCCATTGAGAGATTTTTGGGTTGAGGACACAGTGAAGCAACAAATCCAACCTGCAGACCCAATACATTCCCAACATTCAATTGCTTCAATCATGTATGTTCCTTCTTTTTATTTCCATTATTCTTCATTCTCTACCAAATTAATTCTCAATTCATTATCTTTCAATCAGTTTCAAATAATCATAAACATTCAATTCTTCTTCATTCTCTTTAATTCAAATAAAGTTTTGTTGATTTTCGTTTGATATTCCAAATCTGCAAATCATGTTTTCTGATATTGGTTAATTGGATATTTCTGATAAGTTGAGGAACAATCATAGGTTTTAGATATAGTGTTGTCTGATAGTAAATTTAAATTGAACTGATTGTTAATATTAGAAATAGGCATAGTTGCTAAATAAGTATGATGTGTCTGATATTGCCATTTTTCTTATATATTTTACAAGTATGTTGTGGATACCTTGATTGGCATGTTTCTGATATTCTTTGGATTTGAACAATGTCTTGCGCTAAATTTAAATATAAATGCATTTAAGTATCTTTTTTGTTTCTAAATCTTTTCGGTAGTTCAATAGTAGCTGATGGATTTGTTTGGAGTTCTAGCTTGGGTTCATCTCATGCTTATCAATGGTGTTTCTCTCCTTTCATTGTATTTGAAAACTCTCATTTGATCGCGACACGTAGCACTCAAAGTGTTTGAAGAAATGTCTCAATATGAAAAAATGTTGTGTTTGTGGTCTAAATTTCTGTGCTTTTTTAAACCATCATTTGAATCCACAACTTTGTATTGCAATCTATACTAAAATCTGTATTTCTTTGATTATAGCTTAGGAAGCTTTCATTGTATTTGAAAACCTAAAACATGCTTAGTTTCCCTTTTTGGCAGCTGCATTACAAACTCTTCCTTATTTTATTTTTTTTGTTGCTCAATGTCTTTGATTATATCTTTCATTATATTTTTCTCTTTATCCTACAATGCGTGTTCATCCAATTTACTCATGTTATATGTTTCAAACTCAATTATGGCTATTTTAAACTCCATAATTTAGGTTTTAATTTAAGCTATTTTAATTTTAGTATAAAAAACCAACCATTTAGGTATGCTATTGTGGCAGGATGAATGCTAATATGTTGATTTGGGATATGGAAGTTACTGATGGTCATGTCAATAGTACGGCTGTCATGGTAAATAACAAATACAACTGATTAATCACAATATAATGTTTAATTATTATATTAGCATTAAGCTGAATTGATTTTATTTTTTCCTGCCAACTATGCAGTATTTTCCGACTAGAATTGGTCGGCATTTGCGAAATAACCAGCAAATTGTTGTTGTTCTACAAAACTCAAATGTTTCTATGGAAGCCACTGTTAGAACAGCACTGTCGAGAACCCGTGACAGATACCTAGATAATAATTGGGGACGATTTTTGCATAATGCTAACATTCAAGCAGGTTTCACACTAAGATTAACTATGTCAAATGCAACTGGAGTATTAACCGTGGTTGTCATCGAGCCGCTTAACATGGATATGGTTGTCGACCAGCCGGTTGACATGGATCCGGTTGTCATAAATCCTGATCTTTAAGTTTGTAATTCAAATCAGTTATTATGTCTCTTTATTTGCATGACTCTAATGTTTTTTTTCAGACTCCTAAAGTTTTTATTAATTTATGTTGTAATGACAATCTATCGTTTCGTATTTGATGATTTCTATTAGAAATTATGCTTTCAATTTTGTATGTTTACAATTATGAACCATAATATTCGATAAATTTCTATATGTTATCAATATTGCCATGCTAAATTCGTATGATAAATTATAATAGACTTATCAGTGTTGTTTTTATTAATTATGCTTTTTCCGACTATATGTTATCATATACTGTATTGAGATCACCTTTTATAATGAATTCTTCCCGTGCCGCCCCGTGCGATGCACGGGTATGAATACTAGTATATTACAAAAAAGAGATTCATTATTGATTTCTTTATACTTGGTTGGGAACTTACATGCTATTGCCAAAGATAAATTAGTCTTCTCGGTAATCACATTTTTTTCAATAATCACATTTTATAACTTTATACGTACAAATAATGCCAAAAAAAAAAAAGAACAGACCAACAGAGTCAACCTTGCTAAACACCTAAAGGATCACTCCAAACGACAACGGAAATCGTCTAGTTTATCAACATGAAACTTCAAAGTGACGACGACGTGAGAACCATGTTTTCTATTTTCTCTCAATACAATACGAATGGAATGATCGAGCTAGACTCTACGTTGGTGAGATTTGTTCAAGATATATGTTCAAACTTGATCCATCCGAGGACCTTTGATGAAATTGTGGCTTACATGGTTAAAACCGAAGGGGATGAAGTTAAATAAGTTAATTTATTTGAGTTTTACTCTTGTTTGTGTTAAATTTATATTTTTAATTTATAACATTCGTTCCTAGTGTAATATGTTGGTGTTTTTATCGAAAATTTGTTGATCGTAATTTTTTTTTTGTTCTGGTGTCGTCCGCTAGTGGCGGACCCGTCTTTGACTGGAAATGGAAATTATAACATGAAAAGCATATCAAAATTGAAACAAAACATACAAAATACATTAAAATAGATTTGTTACAATGCAAAGCAAATTAATTTTATAAATTAGACAAAAAAATTACATCAACTTATATACTCCATCAAATGTTTCGATTAAAGTGAATAAAATCTTTCTATGAGGAAAATTATACATTACACATTAGACAAAAAAAAATTAAAACTAAAATAAAATAAAGACTAAATGGGAATGACCACTTGGGAATAAAAGAGGCGCAAGTTCCACCTGCTAGCATTTCTCGATGTAGTGGTGAAGAACAAGGTCAAATTCTCCATCACTCTCATCAAGTTTGCACCTGGAGAGTCCGAAGTTAGTGTTTGGTCCTTCGTGCGACCACTTAGCTGCTACCACATACCAGTTCAGCAGTATGGGACAATTCCATTTGTGCATGGAAAAACCCCATTGGAGTAGCATTTGTTTCGACTAGTCATACCGTTCCCAATTTGACCACAAAAGTCCTTCGTCGATTACCATACCATTCCTAACCATGATGACTAAAGAACACTGGTAGGAACGGTATGAGTAGCCGACGACGAACTATGCGGCCGTTTACACACGGAATAACTCAAACTAACAAAAACTAAACCAACTAACTAAAAATGAAGAAAAAGCAGAAGAAAAGAGAATGGGAAACGAGAAGAGGACGTGGGAGAATTTATAGAAATTTTGGTTACATCGCATTGGCTATTGCTATGTCATGGTTGTACAAGTGACCAATCAAAATTGGTCACATGGCAGACCTTTACCTGATGCAAAAGGCTTGACAATCGACTGATCTGGTACTTAAATAGTGGTCAATGTTTTCAAAATTACTTTAAAATACTTTTTTTTATAACATTCACTATTTAAATAGAGAAAAAGTAAAATAAAAAACGAACAGAGCACACAAGAAGCACATGAGATGCCAAAAGAAATTCTCATAAAATGGTAAGATACAATTTCTTTTTAAAAAAAAATACAAATTTTTATATATGGAAAAAACATTATTAATCATATAAAACAATATGAAGGGTTGGCTCAAGTCCACAAGGGAAGAGAAATCTATGTTATAGAGTTAGATTTAATTTAATGTAGACAACATCATGACCCAAATTTCCAAGTTAAATAAAAAGATAAACTATTGATTAAACGAAAAAAGGTAAACATGGTTATATAATTTCATGGTATATTGATTGTATGTTTGGAAGTAAGTCTTTTATAGGTACGAAAATAAATACTCCAATTTGTCGCTAAGTGAATTTGCTGTAGAAATGCATTGGATAGTGTTGAATATGTGTGTTTATCTTTCATACCCGGGAAAATAAACACTTTAATTTGTCGCTTAGTAAATCTGCGGTGGAAATCCATTGGAAAATGCTTTTCATACGCACACTTTGATTTGTCGCTTAGTGAATATGCGATGGAAAAACATTGGGAAATGTTGAATACGTATGTTTACCTGTCATATCACGAAAATAAACACTTCAATTTGTCGCTTAGTGAATATTCGGTGGAAAAGCATTGGGAAATGTCTTTCAAACGCATAAAAATAAACACTTAAATTTGTCGGTCAGTGAATCTCGGTGGAAATGCATTGGAAAATGTCTTTCAAACGCACAAAAATAAACACTCAAATTTGTCGCTCAGTGAATTTCGGTGGAAATGCATTGAGAAATGTTGAATACATGTGTTTACTTTTCATATACACGAAAATAAACACTTCAATTTGTCACTTAGTGAATATGTGGTTGAATTGCATTGAAAATTGTCTTTCTTTCATACACATGAAAATAAACACTCCAATTTGTCGCTTAGTGAATCTTCAGTGGAAATGCATTAGAAATGTTGAATATGTGTGTTTGGCATATCAAACGGTAAATCAAATTTATATTGAATATGAAGAATCAACTCAAAAGATAGGGAGTAATTTTTTAAAACGGGAAACTAATTGTGTTATAGTGAAAATTGACATGCTAGAGAAATGAGTAATTTGGTTTAACTAAATTGTGTTACTTGTGAGTAATCAATTCCCAAGAATAGATATTGATATCTCTCTTCACTAAAACATACATGATCTTAAAAGAAGTACGTTAAAGTACATACATATGAGGGTCTACAAAATTCAATCTACTCAAATTAGTGACTTGAATTCAAGGACAACCCAAACAATGATTTTAGACCGCTGAAAAAGAAAAAATCTACCAAAAAAAAAAAGCCTCTTATAAGTCCTAGTCCCATAGTAGAAAAAGACCCCAAAGAAAAAATATAAAAATGAGACGACAACTTTCCAACTTCTCAAGAATTCAAGCAACTCTCACTTTGGAACTAAACAAATTGGAATCAAAGTTAATAAAATTTTATTTTAGATCAACAACGTCTCAACAAAAAATTTGAAATTTAAATAAAAATGAATTAAATTTTAATTAATTAGTATTATTTTTTAAATAAAAAAGCATCACGTTAGAGTTTATTGTAGGCCTCTTTTGGTGTTAGGTCGGCCCTTATTGAATTGACGTGCATTTATGTGAACCAAGATAACGTACGATTCATAGATGTAAAAACAAATTTTGATATTTTCGAAGAACATTGAATATTTACCAGGTCAAACTTTGATGTTTCTGAAAAACTTTTGACAAACTGCTCCATACATATTTAGCAACTACTATTTTTTTTTGACAAAGTAACTACTTATTTGTTAACCGCTAATTTAGTTTTGAGTTAAATAAGTAAATAGTCCTTATAGATTTGTAAAATTTCGTTTTTAGTCTCTTAAGATTTTTTTTCGTAGTTTTTTGTCCTTATTTAACCCTTTAGTTTTCAAATCAAACTTTCGAAGTTAACAATTATTACTAGTTGTTAAATTAGTACTCTATTGGTCTTTCCTTATTAAATTATATAAGTTGTTTTACAAAACAAATAAAAAATTTAATGCTATTTTTTTTATTATATGTGTAATCATTTAATACTCTCTCTCTCTCGTTTCAATTCTTCAAAGGCTCTGTTTGGCAAAAATAACGGATGACTGATAAGCTACCTTATAGTTTATAGCTTATTACTAATGGCTGATAGTTGATAGTTTATAGCTGATAAGCTAATTGCAGTGTTCGATAAAATGAGCGGTTCAACTAGTTGATAAATGTAAAATGATATTAATAATTATTTAAATATAGCGGATGACTGATAATTAATAATTAAGCTAATTTTTTTTAATAATTAAATTTATATTTAAATATAAAAATGTAATATTTTATTATTAAAAAAAATTATATACTGAATTTTATTTATTTTTAATTGATATATAGTTTTTTTTCCATGTTTGCATTAGTGTACAACCAAACTTAACAATTAACTCATTTATAGGGGAACATTTTTTCAATTTTGGATTTCAACAATGCTATTAACATTCATCATTATAAAATTTGGTGCAAGGTGTAACCCAAAAAAAAAATGATATATACCTTTTGTAAAAAAAAGTAACGATATAATCTATACATGTCATTAGAATTATACAATAAAAAAAGTTGTAATATGTTATATATAAAAAAAAATTGGAACATAGCACTACATTTGTTTTATTTATTTTAAATTATACAAAGAAACATAAAGGTAAAAGTGGAGTTTAGATGAAATAATACGGATAAAAATGGAAGAAAAATTGATAAGATATAAACTCACAAGCTACTTGAAATAACTTTTAAAAAATAAACTATAAGTTAGTCAAATAAGCTATAAGCTCGTGTAGAAAAAATTGTTACCAAACAAGCTAAAATACATAAGCTATAAAGTCAGTTTGATGGTGTTACCAAACCAACCCAAATTATATTTCACATAACATTAATGAAAAACAATTTTGTAAATTAATTCATAATTTATCTTTTCCATACAACATTAATTACATTTTTTAATTTATATAATACGGTAAAAACAATTTATAATTTGGTAAAAATTAAGTACTACCTTCAATACTTAGACTATGTACAATGAAGAGTTAAATATGATGTTGAATTGAATTTCAACAAGGCAATGTAGACCAACAGGGATGTTGAAAGTGACATGGATGAGAGAGAAGTTGAAAACTTTCAACACAGTTGAAACACAACTGGAGGAACATTTGTCTTGCTCTGATTGACTTCTCGAATTTTTATCCAATTATTAATTTGAACTCAATTATTTCATTGCAAATTAATTATTATTTTTTTTACCAAAATTCATAATTTTTTTCCTTTATAAATAGAGACTTGGTTCATTTGATTTGGACAAAAAAAATCACATTTTTCACTAACTTAATTTTGATGGGGTAGAGTGTTGAATGAAAAACCATTAGAGAGGATAAAAGTTAAATGAGTATTAAATTATTAGGTGAAAAAGAAAAGATTATATGAAATGTAAAAGTGGATGTTGAGTGTTGAAACAATTGTAAATAATCTTAATATAAGAAAGACTTTACCTTTGCACGACTTTTGACCTAAACGGAAAGATATTTTGAGTAACTAATATATCCAACCTAATATATCTAACTTATATCGTAAGCCATATACATTAGTTTTTCAATATATCTAAAATTCATTCGATTTTTTATTTATTTTCATGATATATTTATTTTGAAGTCCATGGAACCCACTTCCAAATAACACACGTGTCAACATCTAATTGCACCTTATTGAGAAACAAAATCTTCTATATATATTACACTCTACTTACGTAGAGTGGGTGTTCGTGCGTGTGACAGTGTGCACGATAGTACACTGTACCATCTCTCTCCCTCTTCTCCGTCTTAATAGCTTTCTCTTCCTGCAACTTCTCATTCTCCTTCTTATCGCTTCTCAACAAAACCGATTCATAATCTCCCAGTTTCAAGCTACCAACACTGTAATTAATCTCTTTCCCTTTTTCGAAGAATCACTTATCAAATTTTTCTATGTAGTTTTTTTTTTGCGTGTTAGATCAAACCCATATTAGGGGATTTTTTGTGCGTGTGTTTTTTATTTTATTGATTTTTGAAAAATAAAGAAAAAATAGAATGGTGGTGGAGAAAAATTGGTTTTTTATTTTCTTATGTGAAATTTTAAACCCTAGGATTGTGTTGTGTTTTTTTGGGGGGAAGCGTAGGAGAAAAATTAAATGGAATTTTATTTGAAGGTTAAACCCTTGAATTTGGTGTATGGATTATTAATTGGAAGGAGAATGTTTGATTTTTTGGTTTTGTTTTGATGTTTTAATTTTAATTTTTTGAATTTTAGGTTTTTAAGTATTTGTTAGTGTTAATTAAAGGGAATGCCTAATTCTTTGGTATTGTTCTAATGTTTTTGAATCCTTTTTTAGGTTTTTATACGAGTATTTGTTAGTGTTAATCGATCGACATGTTCTCGATGTTTATATGGAATTTTTCTTTGTTTTTTCCAATGATTTGTGTTTTAAATTGTTACAGGTATTTGTTTTGCTGCCAAAGTTAACAGCAACAAAAGAGGTATGGTGACTAGGAATTATTTTCCGTGATAAATTATATTTTATTGACTCTGTAATTAATGGCTATGCGTGTGATATCTTCTGAGTTTGCGTCTGTTTAATTAATGGCTATGTGTGTGATCTGAGTTTGTGTCTGTTGAATTAATGGCCATGTGTGTGATATCTGCCGAGTTTGTGTCTGTTGATTTTTATTTTTTTTCCTTTTTGTTTACTTAAACAAGTACTTTGGTTCAATGTTATCAAAATCGCGAATCAACAACTCGCTGAATTGTACAAATTGACGATTTTCCCATACATGAGCGAGCAGCATTGTGCTCAAAATCGCCGGAGAAGAGGATCGGCACTGGGACGGCGTTTTGAATCGCAAAATAATGGTATCAGCGTGTGCAAACCGGGTCGGGTTTCACGACCCGGTTAGGAAATTGGAAACCCTAGTTTGTCAAAACATGAAACGCAGCGTTTTTGGTTTCCTGACTAAGTAAAACGCAGCGTTTGGCTTTGTACTGTTTTTTTTCTAGCAAAACACAGTTTTGTTTACTCACTAAATGAAACTTAGTGATTTGTTTTTTTTCCTTTTTCATGAAACTCACTCACCGACACCTTTCCTCACTAAGTGGAACAGACAATTTGATTTCTTTCTTTATTTTGCTATTGAAGCTTTTAGAAGCAAGCAATTGAAGACCACTTCAACACACTAGTTCCTTATACCATTTACGTGAAGCAACTTCCCCCCACTAATTCTCACTTGTGGACAAACTTTTTCCTGCAAGTTAACAAAATTTTCCACCCATCCCTCTCACCTTTCCTCACTAAATAAATGGTCTTAGCTACTTATTTTTGGAAAATTGTTCAGACAAATCTCAAAAAATCAAAATAATTTTTTAAGGTTTCATTGGGGGCGAGATTTCAATGGAATTCATATTTAGGTTTTTTCCCAAGATGGATTTTTGATTGCTTTTAGAAAGTTGAAAATTAAATGGAATAGTTTTTTTGAAGGTATATTTAAGTTTTTTCCCAAGATGGATTATTTATTGGTTTGAGAAAGTTGAAAATTAAATGGAATTGTTTTATATTTGGGTTTTGTCCCAAGGTGGATTTTTATTGGTTTGAGAAAGTCGAAATTTAAGTGGAATAGTTTTTTTGAAGGTATATTTGGGTTTTTTCCCAAGATGGATTTTTTATTTGTTTGAGAAAGTCGAAAATTAAATGGAATAGTTTTTTTGAAGGTTAAACCCTTGAATTTGGTGTATGAGTTATTAATTGAAAAGGAATGTTTAATTATTCGGTGTTGTTTTAATGTTTATAAATCCTTTTTTAGGTTTGTACGAGTATGTGTTTGGTGATAACTGATAAGTTCTTGGACCTTGGCGTTTATGTGGAATTAGGTGTTTATGTGGAATTAGTAATTAGTTTTCCCTGATTTTTTTTTTCTTTCGAAAATTGTTGCAGATATCTGTTTTGCTGCCAAAATTACAGCACTGAGAAAGGTACGATGGCTTGGAATTATTTTCCTTGATAAATTTAAATTCATTGATTCTGTAATTAATCATATTTGTGTGGTATCTGTTGAGTTCGTGTCTCTATTGATATATATGTCGTACATATACGCCCTGATATTTAATGTTTTGTGTAAGCATACTAAGTTAATTTGCATTTAGGCTATGTTTTACCCTCAATCCTTTTTTGCGGCCAGACTCTTGTATTGATTGACCATTTTTCTATTCTTTTTCTTTGTTGGAACTTGTCTTTTTTGTTTGGTGGAAGGAAATGAAGAGCTGCTCTTTATTTTCCTACGAGAGTGACAACGCTGCAGGTTGTCACCTGTGCTATCACCATTATGTGCTGTTGAGAATACTCCAATAATGGCTCTCAAGTGATATATAAGAATAAATGAGAGAAAGGGAGAAGAAACACTGGTGTTACTTAAAAAAAATGCTGTCATTTCTTGGGAAAAACGGGATAGGTTAGGTGGCACATTCCATTCACAATCTCATCAGAGCCATACCCAAGCTACATGCTTTCCTTTTGGCATCAAAATATATTGGACTTTTTTTTTTAAACATCTTGGAATGTACTTGTCATCATGTACTAATATACACCCCATACCCATTCCCAATATGTATATGGCTCGTAAAATGGCAGGCCCATTCGTACTCAAAGCACCCCATAGCCTGCATTAACTTTTCTAAATCAGATGTCTCTCTAGTCTTACATGAATAGTAACATGATGCTAACAACTCTAAGTTCAATGCCATAGTAGAAGCGAGGAATACTTCATATACCAGGGTACTGTTTGTGCAATAAGTCACATTGTTTTGTCTTTCTTGTATTGTGATATATGTTATCCCAAATAGTCATGTTATTTTGGGAAGCCTCCGTATTGTCTGGTAACACATTTGGATTATTCTGAGTGTCAAGTCAGTTGGCCAATACCGTTATATTATTGCCAACATAAAATTCTGTCAAATCTTCTTGATATGGATCACTGGATCAGTTTAGACGCAATATTGTTGTCATAATAGTGTTATGATCTAGGTATTTGGGGCCAGGAGATCATTCATTGTCCGAGGTTCAGACTTCGTAGTTTTTCATTTAATTACTGTGAAAATTATTTATGATCCTGAGATTTAATATACTCCTAGTAGCTTTTAGACAGTTTTTATTTTATTTATTTATTTTTATTAGTTTTTTTTTTTTATTTCTTTTCAAACTAGCTCAAATACATTTTTCCTCTTATTACTAATTTAACAGATAAACCAAGATGGATCAACAAAACCAAAATAATACGCCAGATGGTTCAGGAGATGTTCCTATGAAGCGCAAACGCGGCCGCCCACGAAAATACCCAAGGCCAGATGCAGAGGAGAGTTCCTATATGCTACTTAATCAAAGCAGAAAGCAGACTCCTGTTCGTGCTGAACAAGCTCTACTACCTCCTGGATTTCAAGCAGTTAATGGAAATCAACCCGTTCAAAGTGGCCAAGAAATTGAATCAAACCCAAACAATTCAATGGTGGGCCAGGTTGTTACTGGTGTAATTGAGGGAATATTTGATGCTGGGTTTTTGCTCAGTGTTAAAGTTGGTGATTCTGATACTATTTTGAGGGGACTAGTCTTTAAGTCTGGACATTTTGTTCCTGTTTGCCCTGAGAATGACGTGGCTCCAAGTGTTCCAATGATCCACAGAAATGAGGTTCCCTTCCCTTCAAAACCTACTCAATTTCAAACTCCTCTCCCAAAGGACAAGAATGGTCAACCAGCGAGTGGTTCTAGGATTGAAACCCTTCCAATGAATGGTTCACAATCTGCCCCTCAGGTTCCCAGAGGAGCAGTTAGCTGTAGTAACTTGGTTGTCCCTTCCAGAAACGTTCCTTCAGTGACTAGCCAAACCACCGATCAACTGGCCAGAGGTAATCCGGTGCCGGTTTTGTTCCAACCCAGCTTTTCGAACGGGATGCCAGTTTCTACTCCACCATCACAACTCACTCCAGTGTCTCTAGTGAGTGGAGTGAATATTGTGGGCAAGGAAATTCCGGCAAGTGGAAATCAAGTACTTTCCTCTCCTGCCCAAACTATTAGCCAGAATTCATTTCCGAGTAGAATGCAAACTGAAGGCTTTCCTACAAATTATCAATCTTCTTCTGATGCGCTGAATAAAATCGAGGACAAATCATTACCAGCTGCTAGTGTGCCTTTTGAGAAACTGGTTACTGAAGATGTTAAAATGATCGAAACTCCATCAGGTGTCATGGATACCAAGACTGGAATCAGCATGCCAGGCGATAATCTAGTGGCAAAGGATGCCATTCCTATGCAGGAAGACAAAGTCAATGACGTGGGTCAACCTGTTTTGATTCAGCCTCTGCACGATGTACAGCCTCATGTTGAGGGAAATTCTGCTTCTGCTCCCAAAGCGTCAAACTGCACCAAAACTGGCCAAATGACTGAGCTTTTGCAGGTAAAACCAGCTTTGTCTTACTTATACTCCCTCCGTTCCATTTATAGTTGTCGTTTGTTGAATCATTTCTCTTTTTTATTTTATAATACTCTTAAGTATTTATTATCTCAATTATAAGAAAAATGCCTAAATTCATGCTAAGAATTTTAGTTAATGAGTAAATATAAAAGAATTTTAGTTATAATTGTAATCAATATTCTTAATGCATTCAGAAAAATAATTTTATTCTACATATTGTGTTCCTTGGAATTTTATTGTTCCATGAAAATAAAAGTTATTAGAAAATTAATTTTATATTAATTGAAGAGTTGAGGTTTGATTATATTGATGTGTTGTAATGTGATAGGTTGTGCAGAATAATAAAACAGAAAACCAGGAAAACAAAGCAGCAGAGACAGGATCTGAAGATAAGTTGAATGATAAAGGGAGTTTTGGAACTGGACTTCAACATGGTGGAACTGTTCATTCAACAAATCCTTTCTAAGCATTGAATGCTTAATTTTTACATTTTTTTAAAAAAAATTTATTAGTGGCTATTGTGTCAGCAGGATTATTTATCATAAACTAGTTGAAGTTATTGGCAAAGTGAAATATTTAGAGTTTTCAAGTTTTTAGTCTTTAGGATCTTTTAATAAATTCAACTTGCAAGCCTTATTGGGTTTGTGCTTTGTGGATTTCACCTTGAAGTTGGATGTTAATTACTTTTTTCTTTCACAAAGCAATTGTCTTCTAAAACTTAATTTAATGTTTCAATTTCATGTCATTTTATGAGTTGTATACTTTTTATTCTAATTTACAATGTTGCTGGAGTTTAATATCACCTGTTATTCAAAAAGCAATATAATAATTTGAGACAAATATAGTACTAAATTATATTATAATCATATTGAGAAAGTCTTGTGTGGATACAAAAATTTCGTCACTAGCACATATTTGATAAAAGGTAGAAAGAAAAAATAATTAAATATATATTTTTGAAATAATTAAATGATATGTGTTTTTATATGAGTGTGGCTAAATAGAAAGTGTTATTTAGACGTTTAGTTGAAGTTTTGAACTTAACCTCTTAAATTGGTTTGTTCCATTTAATCTGTTAAAAAGACGAGACAAATGGGACGGAGTGAAGATTAGTTAAAAAACTGTAGTTTTTTAATTGTTTTTATGGATAAATCACGAGTTGCAATACCAAATTATTAGTCCTGCTACTATTGTTAATTATATTGTTGGAGATTTTTTTTACTAAAAATAAGAAATCATGTGAATAACTAACTTTTTTTTTGGTAAAAAAGAAACCTAACACTGATTGGATGCCAAAGAGATACTGAAGAGATAGAAAATAACTTGGAAAATACCAAAGAGATATGTATATTATATTACAAGCTGTAATTACATAGAATCAAGAAAATTTTATATCCAACAATGTATGAGATCAATGAGTTTATATCTCCAGCAAAGTATAATAGATGCCAAATGAAAGCAAACTAATCCTCAATAAATTTTGAATTTGCTATCACGAGTCCTTGACTGGCAACTCATGAAATAGACAAAGCAAAACCAATAATCAGCCTCAATTAGGGTTTGTGAGAAAAGCATCGGTGTCAATTCATAAAAAGTGATAACGGAGAAGAGTACAAACATAGCGAGATATATCGT
The DNA here is from genome assembly GCA_954870985.1 of Trifolium fragiferum. NCBI lineage: Eukaryota > Viridiplantae > Streptophyta > Magnoliopsida > Fabales > Fabaceae > Trifolium > Trifolium fragiferum. The sequence goes on from OX940794.1 coordinate 11,683,947, forward strand.
GTACAACAATAACAGATGGTCACATGATGTGAGTGTTAAGTGAATAGATGCTAACCTTTAGATTGAATAAAAAGCAACCGATACTATTTAGTATCAAACCAACTTTAACATCTTTGTGTCAATTGATCCTATCCCATATGCGTGAGGGAAAGCGAAGAAAGGAGAGTGTTGAGTTAGATGACAGACTTGAGACCACTATGCAATTATACAACAATTAAAACTTAAACCACATAAAAGCATGTTTTTTACATCACTAGAACTCAAACTTATTTCTAAAACATCTTGGATTTGTTGTTGGCTGTTACTTTTGTCTATGATCTGAAAACCAAATACAGAAAATAAAGGTATGCAGATAGATATCATAGACAAAAATTTCATTATCTATTGTTCAAATAAACACTGAAATTTGAATTTCATATCTATACTCAATAATATGCTCAAAACTGTAGTCTAGAATTTCTATCCAATCCATTTAAGTATAATTGCCAAACATACAATATCAATCCCAAAAGAAAAAAACTTCCCTCAATTCCCAAGACAAGAATTGAACCTCGGTACCTTCCCTTCACATCTCACAAAAATTTCTTCTAAAAAGTAAAACCCTAAAATTTCTAGGAATGAGCCAGCACAAAGGTACTATACACTTCTCACAGAGAGAAGGGAGACAAATGAGACATGACAAAAAATTTATAGCAATTAATCCAAAATAAAACAAGAGGTTTAACTCAAAGGGGTATAACAAAAGAATCTGAATGTAAGTTTCATGAAAACTTATTGCCATAGAAGCCATTTGGTCCTGGGACAGAAATAGGTGGCGCAGAAATGCCAGGTTGCATAACTGGAATGGTGTTTTGAAGTGCAAATGGTTGTTGCGCGCTTGCTAAGAGAGCTGCGGGCAAAATAACTGGTACTGGTTGACCATGTCCTGTTTTTGGAAAAAAGAACAATAAGCAAAAAAGAAATCCATATTCATATAAGATGTCAAAATTATTGGTGTCTTTACGACATTTGTGTCTGGAATAGCTTATTTTGAGGAGACAATCACTTTTGTTTCGGATGCTTCATGAGACGAGAGAGCTTATAAAAATAAATGTAATAAAATGATTATCATATTGTTACCTTGATGCTTTGGAAATTGTACATGATTCAACAGCGGACGGATTGATGCACCATGATGAAGCAAATCCTGCGAAAGTAGAAAGACTTAGCTATGATGGTCACATAATATAATAAATATTTCTGCAGGGAAGGAAATGCTTTTTAATTTTGTTGACCATGGAAATATGAAATATAGAAAAATTAGCACAACTCTTGATTTAATTAGCTATGATACATCCATGCATTTTCACATAAGTCTTGTTCCCTTTATAAGGATCCAAAGGATACTTGAAACAAGCACCACTATTATTATCTGTTTCAGAATGATTTATTATTAAAGAAATGATATTTGAACAACGGACAACTCTCTCTCATACTCTCATTATATTCTTACTCTCTCTCTCTCTCTCTCTCTCTCTCTCTCTCTCTCTCTCTCTCTCTCTCTCTCTCTCTCTCTCTCTCTCTCTCATCTCACTTTATTATTTTTGTTGCAAAAGAAGAAGAAAAAAGAGGGTTGCCCCAAAAGTTGTCAACTTTTGGTTGTACAAATAACATCACTCTTATTATTATTAATATAATATTATTCCTAGTACAGCTAAACTTCATGTTCCTAAATAATGTACTACATGTTCCTAAACTTCAAATAACCCAATTTTCACTCACAAACTCATCGAAGACTTTAATTGTGTTGTAAACCTGTTCACATTCTCATTGGGCTAAGGAACTGAGAGGATTGTACATTTTCTAGGACAAGGATGCTGGATGGGATCCTAACCAGAAGATACTCATTCCCTGCCATCAGTTGAACCTCTTAAGAATCTTGCAACTCAAATTTGGCTTCAACACAAGCATTATCTTCAATTCTTTATGTGAAGTCTATGTTTTCGTCTTCATTTTTATTAGTGTCTGCGAAGTACATTGTGATGTCCTGAGATTGTAAAATATTATTGTGTAACATTGTTTTCCACATTAATGATAAGTGTTGCATCTACTGATCTTATCCTTTGAAGTTTGGTGACCTGTTTCTATTTCTAACGTGCCTACGGAAAAATGGTTGTTGTTGTTGTTTTTTTTTTTTTATATGAAAGAAAAGAGAAAATGTGTGATTGTTTTTAAAAATTTGTCATACAGTTCAAACTCAATTTAGGACGCCATCAAATGCTTACTATAATAATCAACCTCTCCCTGCATTCTTAAAGGAGCATGGAGTCATTCCCAAGCTAACACATGTTGATACTCTTAAGCAAAATGATGTGGTCAAAAGAAAGAAAAGCTACTTCTTGAAATTAACAGAGTTCGGTTTTTCAAAATCTCTATTCCAAACTTATATCAGGGCGTGGATATTCTTAGCAAGGGTTATATTATAAATCAGTCACCCACTTGTTTGGTTGGCAATGTACCTCCATTCCAACACATTATGTTCATTTTCCCTTTTACCCCTAATACGAAGAGTCTTAAGCTATGTATCTTTGGGCGTGTGGATTCGGTTATCTCATTGCCAACTTCATTCAGAACTTGATCATTATGCTACCAAATGTGTTTTATTGGAGGTGTACTCCAGGCAAAAAAGGATACAAGTGTTATCACCTTCGAACTTGTCGCTCCATTGTCTCCATCGACGTATTTTAACTGAATGTACAGAAAAATTGCCTTGATATTCGAGAGATCTAAGACTCGCCCAAGTCCTAATTCTATTCCTCACCAAATGAGTCCCGTCCCTCTCAATTCCTTTTTGTTATTTATATGCAACATATCTTATTTATTTAGCCTAACCATCTCAGCCTAACCAAATCTCTTAGCCATAAGAACTATCAATACTTGCCACCCCCTAACATTCACCTTTAGCCTAACCATCTCAGCCTAACTAACTAACTAACTAACTTTCTTAGCCATAAGAGCCTAACTAACTCTCTTAACCATAAGAATTATCAATACTCGCCACCCCCTAACATTCACCTTTTTCTCAAGGTGATGGGTTGTTAAACAATCTAGAATTGTAGTCTCCCAAAATTCATATGCTGTCATTCGTTCTATATTCTTTCCACTGTTGTGAGTAGGGTTCCTCTGAAAATTCAAAACCAATACAACAACAAAAATTCCCATTAGGGTACCATCGTTTGAATTTGCAATTGCATGAGTCTTCCTCTAGTCGTGTTTTGGTTCTGCCTTGGTTCAATCTCTATCTTTATTTTTTTTTTTTTTACAAATTTTGACACACTTTTTTATAAATTAAAATACATTTTTATACACATTTAGTTTTTACATTTCAATAGAAAATAAATCATCTCTCTCCAATAAACAAAGTGAAGCCCCAGAACCCCTTTCTTTGTCTCACAACAGCTTTTGTGCCGACGACTCTGTTAAATATATATATATATATATATATATATATATATATATATATATATATATATATATATATATATATATATATATATATATATAGATTAAGGTAAAGCTCTACAATTTTTGTTATTAACAAAAGTATATTTTTTTGCAAATTGTGATCACTAATAGTTATATATTAATGAGGAATGATCTTATGTTCTTTCTTTACATGTTTTCCATCTATGTTAGTAGTTTTATCGGATTGTGTTAATGTATGTTGTATCTTGAATTTAAAAAATTTCTCATATCCATATTGTATCATACCCGTGTTTGTATTACGTATCTGGGCTTCATAGGCTCCGATACTTTACTGGCCACAAATAATGCTCTGCATATATCAGCCACCAACAAGTTTCGTGTCAATAAAATGTTACAATCATTTTCAAGAACAATCTTCACAGCTCCAAAATTGGAGCTCCAATACCAATTAATAGGAATTGGTTCAAATAGAGACTGTAAAGAATGTATTTTTATTGAATTTACAAAAAGTTTGTTTAGTCACAATTCTAATTCTCACAAAGTGACTACTATCCCTCTCAATCCCATTTTCTTACATAGGTCACATGCCTTATCTATTTCTTCTATCCATCTTAGCCTTACTAGCAAACTACCAAGTCTCTTAACCAACAAAATTATCAGCACACTACAATCTTGTATCACAGAAAGAAGAAGCCCAAACTTGTCCAACGGTCAGTCCAATCACCCCTTTTTATTTTTTATTGTCTTTCGAAATAACAAATGTTAGTATAAGTTAGTGTTATGTTGTGGGTGGTGATGATAGTGCCCTCAACCTTCTCATCACTCCACTCCTTAACTCCCTTAGTTAATTGGCCAATAACTAAAGGGCTTTCCTAAGAGAATTTTTAGGATCTTACTAGCAAGTTGATAATGATTGATATCCATTCTGTGCTTAAGAGACAGTGTTGAGAATTATCATCATTATTATTCCTTGTGCACTATTTTTTTAAGACAGTTTGTCAAGTTATAAAATATAACATTAATTTTGGAAAGTATTAATATATTTTAGTCTATATTATGCAAATACATTTACACTTATTCAGTAAAAAATCTCTTAGAACTTTATATCCACTGGGAATTCCTAAATATATTTAAAGCCTACTATAGATTTAATTTCGTCCAGTTCTGGCTTAACTTTAATTAAGACAAAATGAAGAAACTCCTTAAGTGAAAAGAGTTATAGGCATGTTATCTTACTTGGGCAACTTGTTGAACATAGACTAACTGGGCGGATCCGGATCGTCCAACCATAACCTGCACTCAGAAAGAAAGACAATATCTCATGGGAACGTGTGATTCCTCCTAAACCAATTAATAGCCTTTAAAGAAGAAATCTAAAATTAGATTGATGGCATATTATATATTTGTGTACTTACAGCAGGAGAGCTTGTTGGTTGCAAATAAGCAGGTTCAGATAAAACTGGAGTGTAATGTGTCGCATACTGGAGAGGTTGTGGAAATTGAGAACCACTTCCAGTATTTGCAACTGTCACATTACCATTCTGTGAAATCTTAGCAGGCACAGAAGATTGAGAAGCAAAAGTATTGAATCCAACTTCTGGTTGAATAGTTGCAACAGGTACTGGAGGAGAGGTACTTGGTATGTAAACCATGTTTGCAGCTGGAGAGCTAGTTGGCATATAAACCATGTTTGCAGCTGGAGAGTTATTTGGTATGTAAACCATGTTTGCAGCTACACAGCTATTTGGCATGTAAACCATGTTTGCAGCAGTTGGCAAAGCAGGAGTTGCTGAATTAGGATATACAAAAGACGGGGAGAAAACTTTTGCAGATGGGTTGAGCTTAAATTCCTAAAAGAATTTCACAACGAGAAAAAGTTAAAAGTACTTTAACAATAACACAACTAAAAAATCATATTATCTCAAAATTGGCACCAACTTTGTGGTGCTGCTACGTAAAATCAAAAAAATAAAATCAATATAAAGTTTATAAATGATGGATGACGTATCTAAGGTGCAATATAAGTGTTGAAGTTGAGTTTTAGATAAAAGGAGGAGAAACTTAATAATAGCTTGAATATTATTGATAGTAAATTGACACAAAAGACTAAATATTGATCCAAATAGGGAAATCATAAAACGAATCATAATAATATCTAAGTAATATAAAAACTAATTTCAAGAGATAGTCATACTCTCACATTATAAAGTGATCTTATGAGATAAACTAAGATATCAGGTATTTTATAATATTCTATCAAGATGAAAATTTAACAGATCACCAATTCAAAATGGTAATGGATACTATAGCTAACTGAGTATTAGGACGATGAATATCTGATGTATGAACATTAGATTAAGTTTCCAAAATGACTTTCAGTTAATTGCATAGAATAGGACACAAATGCATCTAACGTGCTTAGCTATGATAAAATAAACCTTCCATCTAGCCCCTTTTTTAATCAGGAACTGTTTAGGTAGAATCTGTTGATTGAAGTTAAATTGGTATATTTACCTTCGCATTTCTGGTACGATCTTTACCACTCGGAGCAGATTTTTTAATAAATTTTGCTGGAAAATTATTTGACGCCTCCTTGAGATCTTCACTTATGGTGGAATGTGTAGAAGTAGAATCTGGTGAAGTAGACCTTTCACTACCTTGATCACTGGCTTTATCAGCTTTAACTTGGCGAAGACATGGATCACCTACATCACAAATACAGGATTATAGAATAAGAAGGGAACAAAAGAATTATAAAAGCAATCTCCTCATCTTGTGCTAGCAAGAAGGGATTCAATTAATACGAGGTGAGAAATCATAGGCAATGGCTAGGTTTGGGAGGAATAGGTGTCAGCTAACCAGAAAAATAGATGTAACATTATGTAAAGATGTTAGAAGAAAACAATGTTACTTTTTTCTGTATATACTTTGCAAAAAGGTATCCTCTGAAAGCGGAAAAATATCCAAAACAACATGCCTTACGGCACATTGCTCTACAAAACTTGTTACAAAGTTTACAAACAAATAAATGTCCAACATCATTAGAAGTTATGCCATTTCAATCAACAGTGACCTCAAATAATTCTAAATGAAATAGAGATCGGGGAAATCCAACTCACTTTCATGGCCTGAACGAAGGCTTTGAATCTTTCCATCCTGTGGAAAATCACAACTTTAGTATCAAAAAAATTTCAAACCGCCAAAAGTGCAGCTATGTATATGCCAACAATACAAATACATACATTTTTTTTGTTAAACAACTTTTGCCTGCAGTCATCAGGTTTCCCTTTGGAGTTGTTATCTCCAGCTTGCCTGTCAATAAAAAGTTGGCAGAAACCCAAGGACAAAAAGAAAGAAAAATGTCATGAATCTGTGTATTATAAAATAAATTATCTAGCAAGTGCTAATTGTTTGTTTAGTTATGATAGCCACCGAGGATTCTTGAATTGAAGTTTTAACAAATTAGAATCATATTAGTAGTGCACTATTTTACCTACATGTTTAAAAATTGTACTCCAAAAAAGAAACAACCCAATGAGTTGACATCAAATCATATATATTACAAATGAAACAATGTAAGAAGTCCACCATACTTTATATTTGTCTTATGGTAATAAGAATTATATAATGAAATCGTTTCCTTCACTTTTGAATTTAATTGTTCGTTTCCTTACATTGGCTCTCAGTAGGAGGCGAGGGTAAAGGGCATGATAAGGATGAACATGAACTCTAAAATGGTATTTGACTATGCTTAGTGAAATGAAATGACATTTCACAAAAATCTATATCTAATTTATGATGTGGAAATGCTATCTGCCTATGAAGAAAATAAACATAGTTTCTATTAAAAACTGTTTTCAATAAAGCGCACTATTGATTTAAGTATGATCTCATAAGCTTGAAAACAACTTTTGTTATCAGGGCTCCTATCAAGAAGGTTTATATCAGGCAGAGGCCTAATAGACCACGGACAATATATTATATACTAAATAGAATAAGGATGGAATTATGTATGTCATTTGGTTGTTTTGTGTTCGGTTGGTTGGGAGAGACTAGACTCTCTAATTACTCGAGGTCGAGTTAGTTACTAGCAGTTACTTTATTTGTATTTCTCCATGTTGTAGTATATACTGTCCATCCCTTACCCATATATTCAAGTTCTATCAACTTTCCACATTCAAACAGTGAGAATTCGAGAAGAACTTTACATTATTTTACCTTCTTTAGTTCTACCATGAAACAATTTACATTATTTTAACAAACTGGTTTTAAACATGTCGGCAAATAAACCCTAAATCTTACAATGTGTTAACCATACACGTAATGAAAGGCATACAAAATGACAGTATTAGATATAAAAGAAACATTTGCAAGCAGTTAAGTTACAGTCAATGCTTCTTGGAAGTTGGTTATGAAACATAATAACAAAACTAACTTAGTTATGCTTAACACACATCTTTATCCATTTGTATGAATTTGATAAAGACAATACCTTGATTGATTAACCTGTTCTGCATCCACCGAACGGTTCTCAGAACTACAAACCTCTAGTTTAACTGCTTCCTCGCAATCACCGGTTATTTTTCCAGCAACACCATCCGCGGTAAGCGTTACTTCCTATGCACAAAGTCACATATACCTTAACCTTAAGCACATAATTATATTCTAAAAAGATAATGTATTCATAAAAGATGCATTGCATGACACTAAACTATGAATGACTTACCTTAGCAACAATTTGGACAAGATCATCTGCTAGAACCACGAGTGTGTCTACCAAGACTTCATTTCCAACATTGCTGAGGCCCTTTCCCTTCTTGGTCATCCTTGCTTGCTTCAAAACAACACCTAAACATGCAACAAAGTAAGTGAATGCTGATGATGAGTTTCAGATTATATAATACAAATAAAATTCTAATGTAGGATTTTATGGCATAACTGAATAACTAAAGATGTTAACAACTCAGGCCAGCTTTTCTCATTCTCAACAGTTAAAGAAACTTTTGATGGAACAAGTACATTACTTGACTCGACTATCCAATAGTATACTTATGACACAGACATAGATACAGACACAAACACTAGATACGCCACTGATGCATGTAGACACTGACACGTAATAACTTTTAGAAAATGAAAGTGATTGAATGTACATGTGTCGGAGTCATTTTTTGAACATCGGACATGTCTTCAATCTAAAGTGTCATTGCTACGCAGAGTATAACACAATTGATAATTAGTAATTTAGCACATGTGAAATTTTATGACTGAATGCTTTTTTGTAGAATCTAAAATTATATTAAAAACAAAAGTTACCTTAGCACAAGGTGTGCTAACATAACATTACAAGATACAAAAATTCAAACGACAAAGAGCACGATAAAAAAGATTAATAACATTGGAGAGGATTTGTCCTCCAATGTTGAAAATCATAACTAAAACCAATAAATTTTGACTTCTGCTAATAATAACTCTCCTAAAAATATCATCTATGGAACCCAAAAGCGTTTAGATGAGATTGCACGGGTCTCTTCTAGCTTAACCAATATTCCCGGTTCGATCCCTCGCTTGGGCATGCAGCAACGTTAAAACTCTTAGGCAGAGTTTGCCGCCCATTTGGGCCCCACAAGGCTTGAGGGATTACTCTCTGTCGTTGCGCTTAGATCTATGGAGACAACCTTTTGCCGAAATAAACAACTATTCCTCTCCTTCCATATTGACTACATGCACGCCATCAAAATAATATAAAAAAGGCCCATCACAAGCTTCGCATTATTAACTAAACGACAGAATTGACGAGCATGGTCAACAGGGATATTTGATAAAGCGTCATGAACGCCCAACCAATAGATAACACAACCCCCCAAACTTTACCAAATCTTTAACCATCCGCAATCCATCGTCATCGATAATAACAGAATTATTATGATCGAATCGATTACTAATCAATTCCTAAGATTTCCCTAGATAACAAGAGTCAAACAAAATAAATGAACCCAAAATGTACCAACTGTATTAGGATCTATATCTCAGCAAAATAGGTTACAATAACACCACCAGCCATGAAATTAAAATTGGGGAAACAACAAAAAACGCCACCCTAATAAAAACTACACATGATTTTTAAAAGAGTATAATACTAATCATTAGAATACTAAAAAAAATGAAATTTTTTCACAACCCAGTTAAGGTTTTGAGAGGATCAATGCAGCAGAAAATTATTTTGACAAATAAAGTGAATTAGAGAAAAGAATTGTACCAAAACCAGCATCAAATGAAGCAGTGTGGAAGATTCCAGAATAAACAGAACCATCTTTAACATGAACATCAACTGGGAGACCAATGATGCTCATAGTGATGAAAAGCATTGAAGAAATAGTGTGATCTTCTGTCACTGAGTTCTTGTTACTGCGACCCATCTTTGTAGAAGAAGCTGCTTCAGTTGCTGAGAGTGAATGATTGAATGAAAGAGATCTGAGAGTGCAAACGTGAATGCCAACGTTGGCGTTGTTCTTATATATTCATTCATAGATCATGCGTTCTTAATTTTTATTTTTTGCAATATGGTCCTATGTTTTAGAATAATTCAACTTATTTCCATTCTACGAATTTTTGCGTCGAAAGGATTCTCTCCGATGACATGAAAGTTTGTTGATTTTTAGCCTTTGATTTGTTAGGAGAGAGATATAAAACGAAAGGGAAAATTGGAATTGATGGTTAAGATTTTTTTCATCGGAGAAACATCGAGAAGTTAAACCGGAGGTAATCTTTTTCATTTTTGGTGTTGACTACTTTTCGGCCTTTTTTTATTTTTGCCAAATTTAAAAAGGAATGTCAACGGGGCGGAGCCGGGAGGTGGCAAGGAGTATTCCATGTCTCTGCCGTGTAAAATGGTTCGCACCTCGTCTCGTTTCGTGCTTTAAAAAGTTTTGGCCCCTCCCCTGCTATTTCAGTCTTCCATGTTTTAGCAGAGATCCTATTAGCATAATAAAATAATCAATTTTGAATTATTTTCGAACAAATTGGGAGTCAAAAAATTAAAACGTAACTATAAAACAAATAAAATATGAAGACGTCTCATTTCATGTTCATAAAGTATTCCCCTCTGCCTTGATATTTCAGTCTTCCATGATTTCCACGGGGATCCCATCAGCATAATAAAATAATCAATTTTCAATTATTTTCGAACAAATTAGGAGTTAAAAATTAAAATGTAACTATAAAACAAATAGTCTAATTTCGTGCTTCATAAAGTTTTCCCCGGTCCCTGCCCTGCTATTTTAGTCTTCTATGATTTTTGCGGAGATCCCATCAGCATAATAAAATAATCAATTTTCAATTATTTTCGATCAAATTAGGGTTAAAAATTAATTAAAACATAGCTATAAAACATATACAATATTAAGACGTCTTGTTCCATGCTTCATAAAGTTTTTCCCCTCACTTTCTATTTCGGTCTTTCATAATTTTTGCGGAGATCCCATCGACATAATAAAATAATCATTTTTCAATTATATTCATTCAGTCATTCATGAGGATCTTATCAATGTTGTGCTTTCAATTCTTCACTTCAAGCTGGATTCTGCCTGGATTCAATTCCAATATCATTGCCTTAATTCCCAAATCTCCTAATGCTTCATCTATTGATCAATTTAGACCTATAGCAATGACGAATTTTAAATTCAAGATCATCTCTAAAATCATTGCTGATAGGTTAGCCTCTATCCTTCCTTCTAATGTCTCTGAAGAGCAAAAAGGTTTTCTGCATGATAGGAACATTAGAGATTGCCTCTGCATTGCCTCAGAAGCTTCTAATCTTTTACACAACAAATCCTTTGGGGGGAACCTTGCTTTAAAGATTGACATTTCTAAATCTTTTGACACTTTAGAATGGCCTTTCCTTCTAAAGGTGCTAAGGAAGTTTGGCTTCAACCCTTTTTTTTGTCATTGGATTCATGTAATCTTACAATCAACATTCCTGTCTGTCTCTATCAATGGGAAAGCGCATGGGTTTTTCAACTGCACTAGGGGAGTTAGGCAAGGAGATCATTTATCTCCTTTGCTTTTTTGCCTTGCTGAGGAGGTTTTGAGTAGGAGTATTGCCAAGTTAGTTGCTGAAGGCAATCTTAATCTAATCAAGGGTACTAGAGGTTGCTTGATTCCTTCCCATACTTTTTATACAGATGACCTGATGATTTTTTGCAAAGGAAACATGAATGGTCTCAGGGAGCTTAAAAATCTTTTTGATACCTATGTTGTTGAGTCAGGTCAGAAAATCAATTGTTCCAAATCCACCATTTTCTTAGGTTCAATCACACCTGGTAGGCTAGGCCTAATTGTTCAACTTCTGAATTTCAATATTGGCTCTTTTCCCTTCCTTTACCTGGGTGTGCCTATTTTCAAAGGGAAACCTAAAGCAAGATACTTATAGCCTATAGCAGATAGAATCAAGCTGAAACTTGCCTCTTGGAAAGCTTCTCTTTTGTCAATTGCTGGTAGGGTTCAACTTGTTAATTCAGTGATCCAAAGTATGTTGACCTACAATATTTCCCTATACTCTTGGCCTGTCTCATTACTCAAGGAGGTAGAGAAAAATATTAGAAATTTTATCTGGAATCACTACAAGAAATAAGATTTTTCGCAGCGACTTTTTTGCAGCGACATTCAAATTGCTGGCAAAAATATACATATAGCAGCAACTAATTTAAGTTGTTGTTGTAAGTTAGTTTTTTTCTCAACAATTATGTTATCGCTGGAAAAAATTACTTATCCCAACAATAATTATTGTTGTCGCTAATTGTATAGTTGTTTTGCTACAAACCTTGTAAAGTCGCTGAGAAACCAATAATTATTATTTTTTTATACATATCCTTTATCATGGTTTTTGTTCCTATATTTATGCGTAGATTTGTTTTAACTTAAAAATTTTTTTTCTTTCTATTTTTATATTTTTAATACTATAGATTATTTGCAACAACTTTGTAAAGTCACTGAAAAACCACACAATTACTACTTTTTGTAGTTTATGTTTCTATTTTTTGCGTAAATTTCTTTTAACTGCATATTTTTTTCCTATTTTTATGTTTTGTATCTCCTTTTTGACAACAACATTATAACGTTGTTGGAAAATCTTATAATTATACCAACAACATAATTTGTTAATTAATATATTAAAGAATTAAATTTATTTTTAAGCAATTTTAATATACATAATTTTTTTATGCATAAAAAAAAACTACCACATTTTTATTGTTTTATTACTACTTTTATGCATAGATTCATATATAATCTTTTATTGTTTGTTTTTTTTTTCTATAATTGTTTTACTAAACTTCTTCTAATCCTTATTTTATTTTTCTTCCTATTTTTATACATATATTGTTAATAGAGTAAAATTACAATGAAGGATACAAAATTTTAAAAAAATATTAAAATTGATAAGGACAAATTAGTAAATATAGTAGTTATCAATTTTAATATATTATTATTAGAAGTAGATTAATTAAATTAATTTTATTTGGATTAAAAAAATAGTGGTTTGTTTTATATTTTTCAAAATTCGACGGTAGCACTCCATACATAATACCCACTATCACAATCGCGATAATCATGTAGTGTGATGGTTAATTGAGTAAAGATAATCCATTAATTATTTTATTTCCCATGTATTTTGGAATATTTGTTAATTAATCAATCTATTTACTAATAGCTATAAATTCATCCACTTGGATCATATATTGCAAACTTTCTATACAGTAGATTACTATTCATCCAACGCTCCTCTTTCTCTTTTGTTCATTGCTCAAAATTTAATCACTCGATCTCTTCAAAATTTAACCGATCAAGTTCTCCATCGTGTCATCATTATTCATCAACTTATATAATTTTTCCTTTCAAAATCACTTGTCTCACTTTGTTCCACACATAACCTCATTAAAAGTTGAGTATAATTTCAATAAAAAAAGCTACAACGAGAAGGTATCTAATATTCAAAAGCTTTGAAGAATATCGACGCAATTCAAGAAAAGTGTGAAGACTATGACAGAAGATGATGAACAATGGAGAACAAGGGGCAAGCAATCAAGCCATCGGTGTCTTAAAAAATTTTGTGGTTTTCTTATAGGATTAAGTGATAAACATTCAAAATAGTATTGCTTTTAAGTGTTTTCTAATTTAATGTTTTGATATTATGTGAATGGCCACTTGGTTTTGTTATGATCTAAATGACTTGCAATTTGTATTTTGGTTCTTTGTATTTGAATTTTTGTATAAATAAAATTCACTGATTAAAAAAAAAAGATTGAACGAGAAATATAACTTATAAATAAAATTTAGCAATCAATTATTGATATTGAACGTTAATTCCTAATATTTATTATTTCATGGGAGATTAAATTAATATTTGAATTATTGCCAAACACTAGTAATGTCAGCGACCAAAACTTTTTGCAACGGCATGCAACAACAATTTTTTCGTTGAGAAAAACACTTTTTTTGCCAGCGACTATAATTGTTGTTACAAAAAACACTAGTTATGTCAGCGACATTAATTGTTGTTGAAAAACATTAGTTATGCTAGCGACATTAATTTTTGCTGCCAAATACTAGTTATGGCAGCGACATTAATTGTCCTTGCAAGACTTTTCGCAACGGCACTTATGCCAGCGACATGCAGCGACAATTTTTTCGCTGCGAAAAATACATTTCGCAGCAACTTTGTATTTTTCGCAGCGACATTTGTCGCTGCCAAAAATCATATTTCTTGTAGTGAGTGGTGACCCTGACAAAAGAAAACTTGTGACTGTATCTTGGAAAAAGCTCTGTAGACCTCTTTCACAAGGTGGGCTTAATGTCAGATCTTTAACTGCCTTAAACAATGCTACAAATTTGAAGCTTTGTTGGACTCTTCTCAACTCTACCTGCAGCTGGGCTATCCTCTTAAGAGTCAGAGTTCTTAGAGGAAGGAGAGTAATTAATCACCATATTCATTCTTCAATTTGGAGCAGTGTCAGGGAAGAATTCAAAGTTTTAAAGGATAACACTTTTTGGCTTTTAGGTAATGGTGAAAGCATTAATTTCTGGAATGATAAATGGTGTGGCTCTTCCTTAGCTGATTTTTTCAACATTCCTGATCATATAAGTCATCATCTTACATCAACAGTCAGTGACTACCTTGTCAATGGAGCCTGGTCTTTCCCTCCTCAACTTCTGCAGCAGTACAACTTCAGCTCTATTATCCAAAAGGTTACAATTCCTCTTGAACCTTTTCATGACAAACTCTTGTGGATTCATAATGATTCTAGGACTTTGGATCTAAAGGAAGCTTACTTGTTCAAACTTCAGCAATTTCAAGAGTTAGCTTGGGCTAAGCTAATTCGGAGTCCGGACATTCCCCCTTCCAAGTCTCTGTTGGTTTGGAGATTGATGCATGATAAAATTCCTACTGATGCCAGCTTATCAATTAGAGGATGCTGCTTACCTTCTATGTGCTCACTTTGCTCTCATAAGGCAGGATCCACATCTCATATGTTTTTTGAATGTGACTTTGCCATGGCTCTTTGGTCTTGGTTAGCCAATTGTTTGAATCTATCTCTGCAGTCCTTTTCTTCTATTGATATTTGGGCCATCCCTGATTTGCATTGGTCCCCTCAAGGTAAGATTACAGTTACTGCAACTTTGATCAATCTTTTAAATACTATTTGGCAGGCTAGAAACAAAGCTAGGTTTGATAACAAGTTAATAAATCTTAGTACCGGTATCTCAATGATCATCTCTAGCACATCTTTAACTGGAAACAATACTTTGAAAGCTGCCTCTAGTGCAATAAGGGATTTTACTGTTTTAAAACACTTCAAGGTTAACATTCACCCTGCAAAACCTTCATCTGTTAAAGAGATTATCTGGCAACCTCCTTTAGCTACTTGGGTCAAATGTAATATAGATGGAGCATCCAAAGGCAATCCAGGTCAAGCTGCTTGTGGAGGTATTTTTAGAAACAACCTGGCTGATTTTTTACTTTGCTTTGCTGAGCCTCTTGGCTATTCTTCCTCTTTTCAAGCTGAGTTACAAGGAGCCTTGAGAGCTATTGAAGTGTCTTATCAAATGAATTGGAGGCATCTTTGGCTTGAGACTGATTCCACTCTAGTAGTATTAGCTTTCTCTAAACCCGATAGTTTTGTTCCTTGGTCCTTAAGGAATAGGTGGCATAATGTTTCCCTCCTCCTCAAGCAAATGCATTTTATGATGTCTCATATTTGTAGGGAAGGGAACCAGGTAGCTGATGGTTTAGCTAATCATGGTCTTACTTTAAATTCCATTTTGTTTTGGCATGATCTTCCTTTGTTTTCTTTAGATAGTTTTGTTAAAAACAAGCTAGGGCTTCCCAACTTTAGATTGTCTTAATTTGGTTGGAGTTTGGTTTGGCCCCCTCCAACTTGTATCCTTCCTTCTTATATATATATATATATATATATATATATATATATATATATATATATATATATATATATATATATATATATATATATATATTGGGTGTTAGCTCTTTGCTAACACTCTCTTTTGGTTTAAAAAAAAAAGTTAAAAAATTAAAACACAACGATAAAACAAATACAATATTAAAATGATATCATGCATCATATGATAACAATAAGCCTCACATATAAAAAAAAAATTTATACACATTGTATGAAAAGACAAATAAATATGGCATAAACTATTTCTCCTCTTTTTTTTTTTTTTTTATGTTCTTTTCGGATAAAAAACTTAAATAAATATTTTATGTTGATGGTTGTTCGAGGATGACCACAAGATCATATCCTCGCCCTGTAGCGATACACTTTCGAGTAATTAAAATGCTTGGGAGCGAATCCCTACATAGCGGGGATATGATCTCCTTCTCATCGTCGAATTATTGTCGAAGTAACTTTCTCTATTTGGACAAAAAATAAGGAAGACAACAGTATTCTTTAGTCTTGAAAATGGTTGTCTTGTATTATTATGTGATGTCTTTTGTGGTAAAAAAAATGAGGCATTTTACACTAGTGTAGAAATGACAATATAATTATAAATATTATATCTGTTTTATAAAAAAGGGGTGTAAAAAGCAATTGCAATTTTTACAAGTGATATTCGACACCGGTTTATAAAACAAGCAGGTGTCAAATGCGCATCCTTTCTAAATATGATGAAATAAATTGATATACGACACTGGTTTTAGGAAATTGGGTGTAAAATAGAGAGGCGGTGGACACTTTTTTTATTTTTATTTATATATTTTTTATCTCAGGCTCTCAGACTCAAACCATCGTATTCAACAAGACTCAAACCCTTATACTATTCCCTCCCCTGTCTCGTGCTTTCAAACGCATCGAAACTATTCAATTTTCTCCTCTTTTACGCTCTCAAATCTTTGTTGTTCTTCTTATCTGTTCATTCCACCGCCTCCTCGTTAACGGCCTCAACATTATAACAAGAAATCAAAATTTCAATGCCCTAAAACGAGATGTACGCTGGCGGCAATGCAATTCCTCCTCTGTTCCCGGCATGTCTCGGTCAACGCAACCCTTCTCTTCAGCAAAACATCTTTCTTTTTGTTAGTAACCCTAAAACTAACAATAGATTGTGGTAGATTGTCTTTTATGTTTCATCTCTTGTTTTGCCTTTGAAATAAAATTGATTCGAAGGTGAGTTTGAAGGATTTTGAAAGATTTGGCTACTGACGTGCTGTCCCAATTCATTACTGCAACTAACGTTTTCTTTGGGAGCTTTCATGATCAAAAAGAGTAGGTAAATATGATTTTTTTTCGGTATAAATTTCACATATATGGCTACAATGTTTCTTTACTGTTAATTAATTTAATTTGCATTGACCAATTTTACATTAGAATTTGAGAATTTGGTTAACAATTTTGTATCTATCTATTGTTCTTTCCATCATAATTTATAAAGCTATAACTGAACTACTCTTAGTCTTAGCATATTGTACTAGTATGTTTTATTTGTTTAGCTTGGTATATTTTGCTTCATCATGAATTGAATTTTTATCCATGAATTGAGTTTCTATCTCTCTATTATTTTGAGTTGGAAGAACAATTGTTTTCTTTTAAATGGGGAAAATTTTGGGATTGGTTAAATGAAAATTTAGCTTTGTTTCAATGCTCTTTATGCATATGATTAAGTAAATTAAGAAACTGTACAGAGGATTTTGGTTGGGCCAATGATTATTGGGGTACCTGTGAACCAAGGCACCATGAATTAAGTCTATGATTTATGATTTAAGGAGACTTCATATGTTGCAAATCTTTTGTTGTGCTTTGATATGTGCAGATCTTTTCTAATTTTAGCTCTGTATGTTAATTCTTTAGTTTGATGTGAATGTAAAAAGTAATATGCATAGTGAATATGATCTGTCTTATTTTGATGAATCATTGAATCACGTCTAGTTTAACTTGTATTATGAATGAAAGTTCTTGATCTATGTTTTTGAAGTCCTGAAAGTTCTTGATCTATGTTATATAGACAACCTTACTAGGGAGAAGTTTTCATTACTGAATGAGCAGTAAAAACTCCCAAAAACGTGTTAAAGCTCCAGTTGCGCTTCTAATAAGAAGTTTGAAAAGGTTACAAATCATCTTCTCAGGAAATGTCCAAAGCAGTTCAGAATTTGAGGTTTATTACCGCCTAAGAAAGATTTGACCAGATCCGTGAAATGACAGAAGACTGTGTTGCTTCCATATATCCTTTTTGTTATTTACTTATGTTAATGATTTTTGTAGTTTGGTTTTCTAAATTATTTACTAACATTACATTTTTCATTGTAATTAATTTAATCTCTGACACACAAATCAAATTAATTAAGATTTAGAATCAGCATAAGGAGGGAGGGTGACAAGAATTATTAGAGAGACTAATCAAGGAGTAAAATAGTTCAGGTATGTTGTTCTTCATCTCAAGTTGATTAAATACTTTGTATTTCTTTTTATGCTAGTATAGTTTTCAAGTAACAATTGTCTATGTCACCACACTCTAGATTAGAAGTTTCATCATGAGCGGTAGCTCGATTTTTGTTTTTTTTTTTTTCAGGGATTTTATTTCCAAACATAACTAGAGGACTTCATCATGGATGGTAACTTTCCAACACAACATATTATAGAGGACCTATTAGAATTTTGTGCCATGCATGCATGTCACGTGCCCTAAATAATTGGGAAGCATCCATAAGAGAAATTGTTTTTTTTTTTTTTTTGTATATTTTAGTACTTCTTTCTTGTTGGCTTCTTCTCAAAAAGCATGTTCTTTCCAGCTTGTTGGGAAACATTGTCTCTATAAGCGAAAATGATTTTGTTTCATTAAGTTATATATGAATATGAAGTAACAATCCAACTCTTGAATGATTTGTGTTTCAAGGTGGCTTAATTGAATTGATTTAGTTTCACTTAGTTATATCCAAACATGTAGTTAGTGACTTTACAAAACACCAAATCAAATAACATCATTATTAGTAAAAATATACCAAATAACCATGGAAGGAAAACAATAAAACATGCTGAATTTAATTTTTAAATAAAGGTTGGACATTTTACACTGGTTATTTTAAGGGGGCATTGTTCAAGAAATTTTTAGCAGGGGGGAAACGCAAAACACGTCCACTTAGCAGGGGGTAAAGACATATTAACCCTTATTTTAATATGTGGTGTGCATTCCTAGATTTTTAATGTAACATAACACTTTTCACACCTCTTTTATTGAAAAAGAGGTGTGTACTCTTGGAAATAAAATGTAAAATAACGTGTTTCACATCGGTTACAAAAAAAGTGGTGTAAATGGTATCTTTTTACACCTTATATAACACTGGTGTAAAATCACCTCACATATCTCACCGGCTGAGTTCACACCGAACTCAAACCGGTGTAAAATATCAAAAAAAAAGTGGTGTAAAATCCCCTTTTTTCACTAGTGTTATAAAGTAATTTATTTTATATTTTTGGGATCTAAGATGTAGGTCTCGTATTCAACTCCGGATAAAGAAGAAAAAAAATATTAAACTAACAACTAGCATTATATTATGAATAATAAGTCTTAGTGGAAGACTTAGTAGCCTTAGTGGAAGACTTAGTAGATGTCCATCTTTTTCTCTTCATTGTCCTATAACTTCCACCATTGAAGCGAATCTTAATTGTCTTTGGTCTTTCACTTCTATTTATATCCTATAAATATATAACTCTTGTTATGATGTAAACACATACATGAAGAGAGTAATACAAAGTTCTTATATTCTCTATTATATTCTGTAGCAATCTTAGTTTATTTCTAACACATTAGTTATTTTAAAAAATATACTAGACTAGATACTATGTGTACCAAAAAATGTACTGGACACTGAAAAAGACTTAATTACCCTTACTAAGCAAAGCCGATACAACATATATTAAGTCATAATGCATATTATAAAATGAGACTTTTTAATTCAACTATACTATTTTATTTCAAGAAAAGAACTATTTTATCAAAAAATGATTATTTTTTTTTTACACTCTTAATAAATTTTAGTTAATATATGTTGATAATAGATCATATAAAATTATTACCAATCGTAATTTTTATTCTTACACTCTTACTAAATTTTATTTTTATAAAAAAAGTTACATAGATCATATAAAATTATTACCCACGTAGTTGGTAAATATATAACACATGATGATAACAAACTCACATCACAAAAGAAGAAAGTATATGGAGCCTCAAGATTATAAAATAAGATGAAGACCAAAACTTAGACTTGTTTATTAAATTAATTGTAAGTATGGTCTTTATCTTTGATTTATCATTTTTAATAATTATATAACTTAGAAGCTCAGAAATTATTTTAAAATGAATTACAAATAATTTTCTAAGTTAAATATAAAAGTCCATATGAAGCAAACCTTTAAAAAAAATATAAAAAGTCAATTTTAAGAAAATCTATCTGCACTTTTCAAATCTGCTGTGCGTTTCAACAGATGTAAAAAGTCTGTGGCTGTTTGCATAATTGAAACAGTGCAATGTTTGAATTTTGAAAACAGGACCTTTTACATCGCCTGTTTCGTAGCAACAGATGTGAAAAGACCTGGACATAATTTTATTTTTTGAACCATTATGATTTTTCAAACACAACTTTTTATGATATGATTTTTTGAAGAGATGCCTTGCTTCATGGACATTTTCTAAAGCCTCTATAAATATATTTGTGATCATTAGAATTAAATACGAACTTTCATATTCATAGAATTTTCTACGTAAAAATAATATCACTTTTCTCTCATAAACTTTCATACACATATCTTAAGAAACTTTGATTATATTTTCATATCCATAAAAGTTTATGAGCACTAAGATATACACATTATTAAAGTGATATTGATTTGATACAGCCATACATTAATATTATTTTTCAACACTTTGTTTGTAATTTCTCATCATAGTTTTGTTGAGAATTGTTGTTAAAGATAGCGGGTTGCTATCTTGTGTTGTATAAGAATTTCACCATAGGGTTTGGTGAAGATTCTTGTTGTTAAAGATAGTGGGGTTGCTATCTTGTGTTGTATTAGGATTTTGTTAGGGAAGTCTCGGGGTGAGGTTGTCTTGTAACAAGAATTCTAATAGTGGAAAATCTCTCACGGAGTGTGAGGGGACTGGAGTACCCTTAGGTTAGAAGGGGAACCAGGATAAATCTTTTGTGTCCATTTTCTCTTTCCTTTCTCTCTTTATTTTTCCGCACTTTGTTCATACATTCATCATAACTTTGCAGAAAAATAAAAGAACCATAAACATCTCTAAAATAACCCAAAAATCTTAAAATCTAATTTAGCCCCCTATTAGGTTGCACTCTTGAAATTACATCCTTTGTGCTCACAGCTATCACAGTCGCAAACATTGTATCATCTCCACAGTCAAATACTACTATGAACAATTTTGCAGCTGGCTTTGTGTTAGATCCATGCATGACTATTTTTTTTTTTTTGCTCAAGTGAGAGTTGAAAAAATAATCCACTTATTTGGGTAAAGTTGGGGAGCCAAATAAACTATAAAGTAATTTTAAGATAAAATAAAACATCTTATATTAGAATAAATGATTTAATTATAGAACAGAAAATAAGTTATTTTAATAGGAAATAAATTTTATAAAATGGAATGTTTTTCTTTAATTTAAGGGCATGTTTGTGCTTTTTGAAATACAATTACATTTCTCTAGCTTTTATTTCTTTTCTCAATCTCTTGTACTACCTTTAATCCTTATTATAAAGAATTTTTACCTTTTAAATTTATAGAATGTTTAATGTATTTAGTGTTTAGACAATGATATGAACCAGATAACTCAAACATTCTATAAATCTAAAAATTAAACTTCTTCTTATAATAAGGACTAAGGGAATAACAAAGAAACACAAATTCTACTTTATTTCTTATATATTTCTCTCTTTTTATACTCTCCCTTCCTTCTTTGACAATTACATTTCTGTCTTCTTAATTTCTTCGTACAATCAAACACATCCTTTGCCAAATCTAAACTTTAAATAAAACTATTCTTTTTAGAAATGGAGAGCATTTTTTTTTTTGTTGTGTAAATCAAATATTCTTTTTACGTAACTATTAAGATAATCTATAGGGTGTTCAAGGTATGGGTAACTTGCTAAACTTGGTGACTCAACCCATTCATCAATGGATTGGGTCGGTTCGAGTTTAACATAAAGAATACAAATTTTACAACCAACCCAACCCGCTTAACTTTGATTGGGCGGGTTAACAAATTTGGCTAAAATTGATCCAACATGCCCGTGTACACCTCTAACCCCATTGTGGAACCCACTTGGAAGACAAAATCAACAATTGAACAATTGCATACAACTAAAAGTTTTTGCGCTACTGCATACATAAACTAGATATCGAACCATGACATCAGTTAAACTAAAAAAGAATCACAGTAAATGGAAAACATATTAGATAAAGTTACAACTGATAACAAAGTATCAATTATATTGAACGTTATAACCAAAGTTTAAACTCGTATTCTTTCACTTATATGTAAAAGTTTATGATAATGTTGTCATTTATTTTTAAAAAATAAAAAAAGAAAAGAGAGGGAGGTTTTCTTAACACAATTAGAAGGTTTTATCTAAAAAAAGTAATAAAACAAAAAAGAAAGTCACACTCAAAACAGTGACAAAAAGCAAAAGTACACACCAAAATCCACCAACCTCAATAATGACATTGGCATACACACATATCACACACCAACTTATCATAGAATGATCCTCTAGTACATTCTTGTCCTGCCATTAATCACACAAACAACATGAAACTTAAACTCATTCCAACGGTTTTACTGATTCTGTCAGTAACTTCAACTGCTGATGATTACATTCGTCCTAAGCCACGAAAAACATTACATCTTCCATGGGATTCAAAGCTCTCCTCTTCTTATCCTCAACAGGTTTAGACCCTTCATTTAATCATTACATATTTTGCTGCAAAATTATTACTTTTATATACCCTTTTGCTTTATTAGATGATCAATGTTTATTTTTATGTATTATGTTTTTGGGTTGGTCTTTGTAAAGTACAACGTTTATGTTTCTGGCATTTCTTTATTTAGAAAATTTTCACTTTAATTTTATATTGCAAATGTGAAAAACTTATTTATTTGAAGTTATACCTCATTTAGTGTATGCTTGAATTCACTTTTGCAAAAGTGATTCTTATGACTTAAAATGGATTTTGGTATTTGTTAGGATTGATTTTTACTCTAGAATTGTTTTTGACTTGAAGCTAGGATTTGTAACTTCTGCATCTAAATGTGACTTTTACACTTAATATAATTGTTCAACTTACTTTAAGAATGATTTTATCGAAACATAAATCATTTTACCTTAATCAATTTACAAAATCAAATCTTACCACCCCTAGAATCAATTTAGTGCCAATTTTTTTGTTCTTTTCTGGTTTCTGGATCCAGCTATAGTAATAATCTCTTTGATTTTTTCTTATATTCATTCTTTCATGATGGATTTTAGTTGGTAATAGTACTGATTTATGGGGGAGGTGCATAATTTATTGAAGCCGCTAGGTTGATTTGGGAAATGGATTTCTTGCACAGCTGATGCAATCAATCACAATTGCTGGATGAAGATCACACGACTTATCAAATTGCTTTTAAAATCCCATTTGCCGAGCTTAAAATATGAAAATTCTATCTTCACCCAATGATTCCGACTTACAAGTGTGTGGTATTGTGACTGCAGTCACGATTCCGACTATTGTCTAGGAGAATTTATGAAAACAACTGACTATGCGACGTCCATAAGTTCCCTAGAATAGCTTAATAAAACAACTTATAGCTTATTTGAAAACAATTTTACTGTACTTTATATTTTGTTATAGAAGTAGCATATACATCAGCACTATAACCATGTGACTTTATGAGACTCGTGTAGTTTCAGATTTTTATTTAGATTCTTATACGAAAAGTGGATTCCAGGTACACATTTCTTTGGCAGGAGACAAACACATGAGAATTACCTGGATTACTGATGATAAATCTGCACCTTCAGTTGTAGAATATGGAACATTGCCAGGGAAATATAACTCTGTAGCCGAAGGAGAGACAACCTCTTACAGTTACATTTTCTATAGCTCAGGAAAGATACATCATACTGTAATCGGACCTTTAGAGCCGAATTCTGTTTACTTTTACCGATGCGGCGGACAAGGTCCCGAGTTCCAGCTCAAAACACCTCCAGCTCAATTTCCAATTACATTTGCTGTGGCCGGAGATCTTGGTCAAACCGGTTGGACTAAATCAACATTAGATCACATCGACCAATGCAAATATGATGTTAACCTCATTCCTGGTGACCTTTCATATGCCGATTTTATTCAGCACCGTTGGGACTCGTTTGGTAGGCTTGTGCAGCCACTTGCTAGTGCTAAACCATTTATGGTAACACAAGGGAACCATGAAGTGGAGCACATACCTTTGTTAAAAGATGGATTTTTATCCTATAATTCTAGATGGAAAATGCCGTTTGAGGAAAGTGGATCGAGTTCGAATCTCTATTATTCTTTTGAAGTTGCTGGTGCTCATATTGTCATGCTTGGTTCCTATGATGATTATGATGTGTACTCAGAACAATATAAATGGCTAAAGGTTAGGTGGTTCCTATTTCTTAGCACTTCCATGTCATGAATTTTAAACTATGCTTAGTCTTCAAGTGTTTCTTAGCACTTCCTATATTGGTTCATGTTTTATTGTATAATGTTTTCTAATCTTTGCAATAGCAGCGGCCGTGCCGCTAATTGCTATTCCACTCTAGCAGGTTTGTGGTCAGGCGCTCCGTGCTGCCATCTAGGATTAACAACCTAGCTATGAATAAAAAATGTTCAAACATTTAGAAATTACGAAACCAGAAATATTATTTACAAATGATGTCTAAAAGAATATTTTCAAGTACACAGTCCTCGGTGTTATTGTACGTTTATGCATTACGTATGCATGCATAAATAGAAAGGAGAGACAGAGAAGAACTCTGAAGCTTTTGTAGGGGTTCTAATAATTTTAATCACTTTATATCATTTTTGTGATCTACAGACAGATCTGTCAAAGGTGGACAGGAAAAGGACACCTTGGTTACTTGTCATATTTCATGTCCCATGGTATAATAGTAACACAGCTCATCAAGGTGAAGGTGGTGACATGATGGAAGCCATGGAGCCATTGCTTAACGCTGCTAGCGCTGATTTAGTTTTTGCCGGTCATGTGCACGCATACGAACGCTCGGTATTATACTTATATGGTTTTTTAGTTTCACTACTTTGTTAATTTTACTTACCGATCATAATTGGATCTTAACTAATTCTTGTGTTTATGACAGAAACGTGTATATAATGGAAAGTTAGATCCTTGTGGTGCTGTTCATATAACAATCGGTGATGGAGGGAACAAAGAAGGCTTAGCTCAAAAGTAAGTTTGATTCTACTCGCAAATGTTCCAAATATAAACTTGTTCTCTGATCATTATGCGAAAAACAAATATTCAAGTTTCTTTTAATAGACAAATGTTAGTGGTTAAATCCTTGACCTCATACGTAATACTTCTGCAGCGTCTCAACCCTTGATTTTTCTCGTATATTACTCTTACCATTTGTATGGTTGAATTATTGATGTTTGGTAGGTATATAGATCCACAACCGATCTGGTCAGAATTTCGTGAAGCGAGTTTCGGTCATGGTGAGCTAAAGATTGTAAACTCGACGCATGCGTTCTGGAGTTGGCACCGCAATGACGATGACGAACCAGTAAAATCTGATGATATTTGGATAACCTCTTTGGTCAGCACAGGATGTGTTGATCAGAAGAAAACTGAACTTGAGCATGCACTTATCACACCCTAAAACACCTTAATCTTCTTTATTTCCTTAAGTTGTTGGACAAGTTTAATATATCGAATATAAGATTATATGAACTGAGTTTATAGATAGAAACAATTATCACTTTACAAATTTGTAAGGGTTTGTGATTTTATTTTATCCCTTTGAAGTGAGACTTATATTTTACGTTTTGTCAACATGCTTCGGTTGCTGCATAGACCCTTTGAAGTATAGACCCTTTGGTTTTTGTTGTTGCCTTGTACTAAAGGGAGTGGTTTTTTGCCGCTTCAAATTGTGAACAAATTGCTACTTCGAAAGTTAATTGAGGGATTAATTTGATGGATGTAAATATAGTTTAGAGATTTTTTAGTTGCTTTTTATAGTTTAGATACTAAGTTGGTGAGAGAGTAATAATTTAGGAACTAAATTGACTGTTTACTATATAAACAAATATTTTCTTTTTAGGTCATGAAGTAATTCATAATTAGTTAATTCAATGAACCTAAAAAGATAATATATTTAACACTGAAAAGAGTATTTGATAGACAAAAAATACTAACATATTCAATAATTCCCTGCCTACCTCATGTCATTATGTCTTTTTACTATACGGAAGTGGAGAGTGAATTCTCTCAATTATAAAAAACAATTGAGAGAATAATGTGTAATCTAGACCATTTATATTATTATTAAAGGACGATAAAGTTGAAATTTGAAAATAAAATGTAAAAATTGAGAGAAATTGAGGCATAAAAAATAGAGAGATTCATTCTCGAGAAAGCGATTACGATGTCATTAGCATAAAAAATTGCCTATGTCATTATGTAGAGGATGATAGCGGAAGTGGTTTTTGATGCTGCGGTTACGAAGTGGAAGGTGGTGTTTTATCAAATACTTCATTCGTTCTAAAATATAAATAATTTTGAACCAAATATATCAAGTTTCTTTGTCTTATTTTTGCTTATATTTCGGGACAAGAAAGTATATCTCTTAAGGACTAAAGTTTAAATATAAGAAAACATTAGGGACAAATTTGGAAAATCATCCTTCATGTTCTTCCCTATAAATAATAACAGTCAAAACCCTGATACCATGATGTTTTGTTGTCTTGCACGCTCATCAGATTAAAAGGGTTTTCTTTGTTTAGCGATAATTTCTTCTCTGGTATGCTTCTTTTTTGAGTATTTTCTTCTTTTCTTTCAATGTTTACTGTCAACAATCAACACTCACCATCAGTCTCTCCCGTCGAATACCTTCATTCGCCATATCTTCCACCCTATCTTGTGGAAGAAGAAATCTTATGTAGGTTACCCGTGAAACTCCTCCTTCAATTTCGATGTGTCTGCAAGTCGTGGAATTCTCTAATATCCAATCCTAAATTTGCCAAGAAGCACCTTGCCATGTCAACCACGCGCCGCCTCTACTTTTTAAGCTCCATGTCACGCGGCGGGAACATGATTACTTCTTGCCCACTCCAATGCGTTTTCACCACTGTGTCCACTAAGTTCGAGTTTCGTCGAGACAATGTTAATTATTGTATCGTTGGCTCTTGCAATGGCATCCTTTGTGTTGCCAATTGGGACACGTCCTTCATTCAATTGTGGAATCCTTCCATTAGAAAAGTCAAGGTATTGCCTCCTTTTGAAGAGCCACCTTACCCATGTTATCATCACATTCATGGCTTCGGATATGATTTTGTTACGGATAATTATAAAGTGGTTGTTATTTCATTCTACCGTACGCCTGATGATGAGTTCACTGATAAAACTGAAGTGAAAGTTAATACTATTGGTACCAATTTTTGGAAGAATATGCAAGAGTTCCCTTTTGATAGTACACCTGTTGAATCAGGAAAATTTGTGAGTGGAACAATTAATTGGTTGGCTTCTAAACATTGGCATCATAGTCCATGCTTTATTGTATCTCTGGATTTGGGAAAGGAGTCCTTTCAAAAGGTTTTGCTGCCTGATTATTATGGAAAGATAGATGTTAGTATTTTGTACTTGAGTGTGTTGAGCGATTGCTTGAGCATGATGTATGGTCATGATGTTTGGATTATGAAAGAGCATGGAAATAAATAATCTTGGACTAAATTGTTCAGTGTTTCATACATGCGAGATCCTAGCAAGTCGTTTTACTTGACCAATACAGTCTATATGTTTGAGGATGGCCAAGTGTTGTTTCAATCTTTGGGAGATTGGCATTCGAAGCTTATTGTTTATGATCCAAGGATTGGTACTTTTAAGTTTATTAAGTTTCAAAACAAGAGTGTTTATGATCCAACATCTTCCGATGGCCCAGAAGTTTGCATTGAAAGTTTGATATCACCTTGTTCGTAATGATAAGATTTTGATGCAGTGTTGTTAATTTATGTTTGTTATTTATTTTGTACTTTTTTGAATTTAGAATGTTGGTTACTTTTTGGATTAATATTATAAATTAATGTTTGAAATATTTTGTGTGGAATGATGCCTTTTGCGGTGTTGATTGGAATGATGCTAATACGTTAGATGTGACTAACATGCAAAATGACTAATCTCAGCTACCTCTGTTAATTGATTATCAAGTTATATCATGTATGGGGGTGGTACCTTGTTCACAAGGAAAGGATCACACTATTAATGTTTAGGAGATGTTGATGGAATAAAACTTTTTGATGAAATAATATGTTTTTGAGTCAATACTTGTTGAAACTATTTTACTATACTTTATATTTTGTAATACTGTAATCGGCCCTTTAGAGCTGAATTCTGTTTACTTTTACTGATGCGGCGGACAAGGTCCTGAGTTCCAGCTCAAAACACCTCCAGCTCAATTTCCAATTACATTTGCTGTGAAATGAGATCTTGGTCAAACCAATTGGACTAAATCAACATTAGATCACATCGACCAATGCGAATATGATGTTAACCTGATTCCTGGTTACCTTTTCATATGATGATTATATTCAGCATCGTTGGGACTCGTATGGTAGGCTTGTGCAGCCACTTGCTAGTGCTAAACCATTTATGATAACACATGGGGAACCATGATGTGGAGCACATACCTTTGTTAAAAGATGAATTTTTATCCTATAATTCGAGATGGAAAATGCCATTTGAGGAAAGTGGATCGAGTTCGAATCTCTATTATTCTTTTGAAGTTGATGAATATGATGTGTACTCAGAACAATATAAATGGCTAAAGGTTAGGCGGTTCCTATTTCTTAGCAATTCCTTGTCTCGAATTTTAAACTATGCTTAGTCTTCAAGTGTTTTTTCCGATGAAATCTCATGGATATATCTTGCATTGGAAATTCTAACTTACCTGATATGCATATTGTTGGTTATAAATAACTGTGATTATACCTTAATAGTAAGAAATGAAAAAAGCATCGAAGTTGATTATCATGTTTACTATATATATGCCTCCAATTGTTGATATACATAACAATTTTAGTTTCATCTCTTTGTTAATTTTTACTTACTGATCATAATTTGATCTTCAACTAATTCTTGTGTTTTTGACAGAAACGTGTATATAATGGAAAATTGGATCCTTGTGGTGCTGTTCATATAGCAATCGGTGATGGAGGGAACAAAGAAGGCTTAGCTCAGAAGTAAGTTTGATTCTACTTGCAAATGTTCCAAATATAAATCTGTTCTCCGATCATCATTATGCGAAAAACAAATCCTTGACCTCCTACATAATACTTCTGCAGCGTCTCAACCCTCAATTTTTCTTGTATAGTACTCTTACCATTTGTGGTTGAATTATTTATTTTTTGCAGGTATATAGATCCACAACCGATATGGTCAGAATTTCGTGAAGCGAGTTTCAGTCATGGTGAGCTAAAGTCGACGCATGCGTTCTGGAGTTGACACCGCAATGACGATGACCAACCAGTGAAATCTGATGATATTTGGATAACCTCTTTAGTCAGCACAGGATGTGTTGATCAGAAGAAAACTGAACTTGAGCATGCACTTATGGCATACACCTTAATCTTCTTTATTTCCTCAAAAATGAATTTGCAATGAGTTTGGTTCTGAATTCAAATCATGAAAGAATTCATAAGAATTAATTAAAGTTTGTTGTATCTGACACTCTTAGTAATATGTGGTATTGCATATATAATTGTCTAAATTTCAAAGATTGGTTTCTGATCATAGAAAAGTCATAAGAGTGGTAGGTTGTGTGATCAATGGTAAATGACTTACTTATTTTGTATTTATGGACTGGATCCATACTTTAATGTAAGCCATGCAATGATTAATGACATGATAGTTATAATTGCTGAGTATAATTATCAAAATTACTAGAATTTTTTTAATGGTCAAACTGAAACTATTCAATGCTCCCTTCGGTCTTTAATATAGGAGAACTTTTGTTTTTTAGATTAATTGAGAATCTAATATATTTAGGCAATAATATGAACTAGATAAATTTGATTCTCAATGAATTTAAAAAGTAAAAGTTCTCTTATATTAAAAACCGGAGGGAATACTTAAAACTTAGAACATTGTTATTCTTTAGTATATTTAATACTATATCTTCAACTTATAAATCGTGGAAGAAATACATCCTTACACATTAATCTCTATCTTCACATTTGTTGGCATTCAATTTAGCTATGTCACGAAAAGAAGATAGGTAAGTGGACACAAAATGTTTAGACTTCTATGCCATTGGTTTGCTTATATGACTTGTAAACCTTAAGCCATACCAATCCTCCAATCAAAATAAAACATATAATATGGGGACCACAAAAAAGGTATAGCAATTTTTTTGTCCAAGTAAACCATCAAGTTTTTTTCTTTTAATTCTCTATGACTATTTTTTCATAAGAAACGTATAAGGAAATTGTGAATCAAATATGTAACACATATTAATGTTAACGTTACTTGAGAATCACATAACACCACGCATCCTCATTGTATACCACAGCCTACCATGCCTTTTCCCACTTCCACAAATACATAATTTCTTCACTTTCCTCACAACCATTACTAAATTTTATATATCTTGCCCTTTCTCAACATAAGCCTTTTGATTCCTCAAACTTCTCCAATGTCTTCCCTAACCCAACACAAGTACCTACCTAGCTTTCACCACCAAGTTTGTACAAAGGGAAAACTCGTCCACCGTATTCGTGTCTATTGCTCCGCCAAGACCACTAGTACTACTACAACTACCTTGAAGTCGAAGTCCAATGTCAATCAATTGATTATTGAGCCCAAACTTGCACAACCGCCAATTAAGGTGGTAACCGCTGCTAACCGTCCAAGGGATAGTGACACAAGTTTGCAATCAACATGGTCTCATCGCGCATGGGTGGCGGTTGGATGCACAACTTTGCTAATTTCTTTGGGAGAGTCCATAAAGGGTTCGGTGGATATGAATATGTGGGTTGAGCCTATTTTAGCAGGATGGGTTGGTTACATCTTAGCCGATCTTGGGTCCGGGGTTTACCATTGGGGCATTGATAATTATGGCGATGGATCAACTCCATTAGTTGGAGCCCAAATCGAAGCTTTCCAAGGCCATCATAAGTGGCCATGGACCATTACTAAGCGCCAATTTGCTAACAATTTGCACGCACTCGCACGTGTGGTGACTTTTGTAGTGCTACCTATAGATCTTGTTTTCCATGACCCTATAGTTCAAAGTTTTGTTGCAGTGTGCGCTGGTTGCATTATGTTTAGCCAACAATTTCATGCTTGGGCTCATGGAACAAAGAGTCGGCTTCCACCGCTCATGGTGGCTTTACAAGAGAGCGGAGTGCTCGTGTCACGGTCGCAACACTCGGCACACCATCGGCCACCGTATAACAATAATTATTGCATAGTAAGTGGAGTGTGGAATGAGGTTTTGGATAAAAGTAAATTTTTTGAAGCTATGGAAATGATATTGTATTTTAAACTTGGGGTTAGGCCAAGGTCATGGAGTGAGCCTGCTTCTGAGTGGATAGAGGAGATTGAGATTGCTTCTCAAAGCCAAGTGCAATGACTCTTCTTTCTTCTCCCTTGTTAAAATATTTATTTGTTGCATATGATACTTTTGTGGATAACTGGATATATGATTGTTATCTCCCTATGTTCTTTAAACAAAATTAAATTTAATATATATTTTTACTATTTTAGTTTCAAAATAGCATTGGTCTGTAACAGTGAATGCTACGGTGGAAAAATGTGTATGTTTCACAAAGAGAACATGACAAAATCTTTTAATAAATGTTTACAGAGTCATGCTAAGTGCTAACTGGTGTCCTAAGGTTTAGAGTACTTTTGAAGGAAACAAAAGAGAAAATAAAATTGGAAATGGATCATGTGCAGTTGAATATTTGATGCAGTCATTTTATAGCCGTCCGATTATGATCGGACGGTTTAAACAAATACAGTTATTAAATACAATTTTTAAATCGTGACCATCCGATCTTAATCAGACGGCTATAAATAGCGTGACTGCACGACTGCACCAAAAAATCGACTGCATGGAATCCGGATCCAATAAAATTAGGGTCTTTGAAGAGAAAGAAAATAAAAGTTTTTGCATTGAAAATACCAAAATTTGAACTTTTGTTGCATTGACTACACCATTTCTAAGAAAATTTTACTATATTTGAATCCTTAACAAGTGCCCCTGGGCACTATTTAGCATTTGCCATTAAATTATACGAAAAAGAACAATTTTGAAAATTTTAAGTCATTGAATGTACTAACTTCCAATATTATATATATTTTTATTTTCTTAACAAGTGACCTCCATTTTAACTGAGAAGCTTCCATAACGTAGAAACTAATCTAAACTTAAAGTGATAGAAAAAAATGTAAAAATCATATTCAAGTTTAGTTTTGGAAAAATAACTTGGTTTGTCAGCAAGACAAACGTGACAAACCATAAGTGTACATCACACATTTAAGAACAAAGCCGTCACGAATCCAAGAGGAATAACACCCTAGATAGCTTAACATCATTCAAACAAAGTTCTTGAAAAATCTGACCTCAGATTCTTTACCAACAAATTTACAAGGAATCAATTCCTGTCAAAGACGAAATGGGTGATACACATGGAAACCAGTACCGTCGTTTTCCATCTTTGTGCCCATCATCAATCATTGCGAGTCCCTCCTGCATGAGCCAATACCACATTGTTCAGTATCCATGCCATTTGAGGTTAATATTATTATATATTATCCGATAAGAAACAGAAACAATTAGTCCATCTTACATCAAGTAATGTATCAAGCGCATCAATGGCACGACCCGAAGTCCAAGATAACCGCCTTTCTACTTCATCAACAGTCACAAATCCTTGACCCTGAAGTAAACGAAGTTGTATGTAGATGTTAAAAAAAAATCTTTCTCAAATAGCAAACAGATTGCACAACAGACTTTGCCTACACTGACAGACTGAACCTTTCAATGCTTTGCAAATTGCAATAAGGAATTTAAGTTCTAACTAATGCCAATCAAATTAAACCACGACATAGATGAAGCTTCCTGTGCTAAAATTGACATATTACAGCCTCTAACCCAATTTTGATGATGAGTAAGAAGTTAAAGGTTTCCTGATTATTTGATGAATTTTAGTAATGAAACTATTAAAAATATAGATTGAAGGTTTGAAATAATCGATCATGTAAAAATAATCCAAAAAGCAAAAAGGTATGCTGCAGATATTTACATGTTATGAAGTCATTAAATAACTTCCACTCTCATAAGCCAAAAAGCAAACATCAACCAACTGGGGTTCGGTTTGGATAAACAACTTAATTAAGCACATATAACATAAGGGTTTATCATATAATATAACTTATAAGTGCTCATGTATAAGATATTTCTATAACAAAAGATAAATTAAAGTCAAACTGATTGTATATAAGCTACAAGCTATTTCCATAAATTATCTAGGACAAAGCTTAAAACAACTTATAGACATGTCATAAGTGATTTTCATAAGCTCTCTCAAACAGTCTCATAAGTAGTTATGACAGTAGATAAGCACAACTATATCAATCAAATAGTCCGTAGTCCAAATTAATCTATTTATCAAGGTATGAAAAAAAAAATAATCAAATTTATTTTCGTCAAGCAAAATTATAAGGCATGCTCAAGAAAGTTCATTACTCTGACCCTTAAAAAGCAGGAAAGTGGAAGAGGCAAGTAAACGCATGTGTACATTGTGGTGTATATATATATATATATATATATATATATATACAAAAAAGGAGTAACAACTGTTACCTGGGCAAGTTCTAGAATTTCATTGTGGTCTTTGTTCAGCTCAGTTGGAACCGAACGAACAAGTTTTTTCTTGCCAACAGAAATAACCTCAAACCCGCTACCTAGAACCTGCAATTTTTACAATGCCACAGGGTCAACCACAATGCATGTAACAAATTTCTCAGAATGTGGAGAAACAAAGGAAGGCAGTAACAAAAGGGAAATTTAGTAAGGACACAGACATGCACTCAAGTGACTGTTCTTCCAAAATAATGCAAGTTAGATTCATGATACATAATTTATTCGATCCACATTAAAACAGTAAAAGTCATGATTTGGTTTAAGAGCATCAGTAAAGCACAACACCTTCAGCTTACTGATAGCACGCAGGCAATCATCCTCAGAAACAACTCCACGATCACTTTTTCGTCTCTGACGAAGGAGATTACAGAGTTCTTGCAGGTTGATCAATCCACCATTGAGGGGTCTAGTAGCCAAGCAGATGTCAACTATTTGTACTCCTGTTTAGTCAAGTAGTTTGTCTTAGCAAACATTCTAACGAGTGAAATTAAACAGCTCGGATTTAAATAATAAAAAATCAAACTAGGAATGATTTATTAAATTAAAAGATGAAGTGTTTAACAATTTTGTAAGTAATGCAATGTGAATGAATCCATAACGAGATAACATGTTTTGCCAATATCTATTTCTGAAAACTTAACATTAGTTGTCACCCTCACCGCGTTTATCATTTTGGTAATGTTGAGTTGAGCTAGTTTACAATACCAAGCAACTAAGTAAAATCTAGAATAATCATGAGTAGATCTATATTTTTTTTATGATAATATGCATGATAAATTTAAAGTGGAGCAGTATCTGAAGAAAACACAACATTGAAGATTTGATAGTTGAATAAAGTGAAGCAGTATCATAATATTTATGTATATCAGCATTTTCCCTAAAAGTGTCGTCGGCATTTTTTTAAAAAGATTCCTAAAGTTAAGCCTTTTCCCTAAAAGTGAGTCCATTAAATTAAGATAATTCTTTTTTGCTATCACTCCTCTCTGGGCAATTAAATTCACATCCAAGCTATGTTTCTGTTGTTCAGATTTTGATTAAGACTATTATGCATAGTTCAGACACCACAAATTTTAAAATTCTTTGTCTTATCCTACATTTTATTCTTAACCATTCCTCGTTAATTTCCATGATAGTGTATAAAATATGTACTCGAGTGATTTGTGCATGCATAAGAAAATCATTTGCTGGGAAAGTAAACATGTTTAAAAAGATATTACCAACCGAGTTCATAATAGAAATCACCAATTCCCAATAGCTCTGCCCAAAACCCCTTATTCGAGGCCAAGGGATCTACTCCAACTTTAGCACACATCTCATGAAACTGTGATCTGAATGCAGGGTTCTTGCGGATGTCATTCTGAACCAGTGATACCAACAATTAGCTTTATTTAATCAAATCATTAATCACAACAAAAACAAAAAGTAGGATTGTTATAAAAGAATTATATAAATGAATCCACAAGACATGACGAAAGTGAGTTGTTAATCAATCATGACCCTGAAGTTTCAAGGAGTTCAAACTATTCAAGAATGCTCCTAAACAAAACTCTATTGACATAGAAAAGCTGATAATAACCTCTTAAACACACTATAGCAACTCCATCAACCAGCAAATTAGCACCATTCATAATTTCATAGTAAAGAATACATCAAATCAATCCTACAATCGTGTAACGATTACAATCATATTGTTAACAGCGTTACTGATTGCAGATGGCAGAGCATGGCAGGAAGCTAAAAAATGCCAATTTAAGCCGCCTTATCCGCACCCTAAAACGCCAAGGCACCACCAACCTTCACAAATTGGGTATGGCAGTTGCCGAAAAAATCTGCCACTGCAATCCTACATGGTCCATATTTGACAACACTGATTGAACTACTAGAACAAGCAATATTTACAGTCACAACTTTTGCAATTAACCTCAAAATTAAACCCCAATCCAACTACATTTGAATTTTACAAAGAATCTCAAAACCAAACAAACTTCCAAAGCAACAAACTTTCATTAACTCCCACTAGAAACAATCCAAACCCGGTTACCAAAAATAATCAAAATTCAAAACACACTTACTTTTGCATTCAAAACATAAACTTTTGAGAACACAATTAAGATTTTCCAACACCCCAGAATTAAAAATCAACTCTTTTCTAATTTCTCACAACAATAACAAAATAAAGTGGAGGAATTCAATTATTAAAAGAAGAACCTTGTGCTTGCGAGCAAATTCTTCAAGCTGAGTACGAAAAGTGGAAAGCTGTTCCTTCATCATATCAGTTCTGATCTTTGCTACATTTTCACCCAACAATCTATATTGATCCCTTGCAGCAGCAGCGGTTTGTAACCCTCCAATTCCAGGTCTTCTTCTCATTTTGCCTTATTAAAATTCTAGGGTTTGCAAATTGAGGGTTTTCAAATTAATCGAAATTTATAAACAAAGCTATGTATTTGTTGAGAGAAATTGAAAAAAGAATTAATACTTTTAGATATTAAACAAAAAAATTTATAGCTTCTTTGTTCGATTTTGAAGTTGACGAAGCATAACGAAGAGATAGTAGAATTGTTGAATTTTGAAAAATAAAAATAAAAATGACAAAAAAGAATTTATCAGAGCCTGGTTTCGATCCAGGGACCTGTGGGTTATGGGCCCACCACGCTTCCGCTGCGCCACTCTGATTTTGTTTAGAATTATTTCGTTCTACTTTTATATAACCTATATTAGTGTCTCTACTTACATATTTGTGTATGTTAATATCTTTTTCTTCTCTAATTTTATATATTCTTTTCTTTTACTACCTTATCTCAATTCATTTCTAATGATAGTTTGGATATATGTTAGAATATCGATAAAAGCATGAAAACTAGATAAAAATGGAGTTATCCTAACATAATTATGGACAACTTAATTGACTTGTTTATAACGAAGTTAACATATAAATTCGTTAAACTAGTTGATGCTTAAAACCATTAATAATGGTACCTAAGTCTCACGCATAAGCTTTTTCGCTATAGAAAATATCTATCACTTTCATCTTAATTAACATCTGTGTCATGCAAATGTAAATCATTAACCCACATGAGAGTACTTAATAACATGAGGGCTTCACCGACTTCTACATCAAGGATAGGCGATATCCACTCCATTTTTGCTAACACGAATTGTCTTTGATCATTTCTGATACAAATTTTTTTAAATGGTTATCTCTGATACAAATGACAATTCCCATCTTAGTACAGTGTATTCAAGAAAGAGACTTATGTTTATATATCTTGCTAGTATATATTAACTTTATTTTAGGCAATATGTAAACTTTTTTTGGCTACTTAAATTAATTTTAAGTTTCAATTGCTAAATACTTTTTTTGTTTTTTTTTTGAAGCAAAATGAACTCATTGCATTTCATTCAATATAATAGAAGAGATACAACTAGGTGGATAAAAATGATGAACACTGGGGCTAGACTGAAATAAAGATGCTCTAGCAAAATTGTGAGCAACTCTATTGGTTTGCCTCCTAACATAAGCTATGTTGTAATTAGCATTAGAAATAAGAAGGGAACTACAAGCTGAGAGCAAAGTACCAAGCTCATTTGCATACAAGCAATCATTACGCAAAGCATTCACAACTTGTTGACAGTCACTTTCGAAGATAACTCTCTCAAAGCCATTGGACAAAGCGAGTTGGAGAGCACGCTTCATTGCAGTAGCTTCACATTCAGCAGCGGTAACTACAGGGGCGGAGCCCTTAATGGGCTGAACAGGGCCATGGCCCGCCCCAGTTTTTTTTTTTTTTTTTTTTCATTTTTATACGTATTATTTCATACATATATGTCTGAGCGTAATGTAATTTCACCTGATTCCACAGTGGCTGAGTGGTATAGTACATCATCTAGTCTTAAAATGTCCTGGGTTCAACTCCCTCCGGCTGCAATCTTTACTTTTTATTAAATTTTTTCAATTTTAAAGATAGTTTTCCTTAAAGGTAGTTCTCCTTAACTTTAGTTTTCCTCAATAACATATTAAATTATTAGTTTTCCTTATATTATTTTAGTTTTCCTTTAATTTTATATAATTATCTATAAATATAGTTCTCCTTAAATTTTATATATTTTTAACTCCTAAAGGAAAAAAAAATTAGCACCGTTGCGGCCCTCCCCAACTAATTCGTCTAGCTTCGCCACTGGGTAACTACAAATGGAAATATCATAGTATGTGCTTGGACAAAAGAACCCATGCTATCACGAAAGCATATACCGATTCCGAATTTCCCTTCTGTCATGAAAATAGCTCCATCAACATTACACTTCAGCCAATTTGTGGAAGGTTTCTCCCAAGTAAGCACATGAGTAGGTGAAGGATCCGTATTAAGCATGTTGCGGCACCAATTAAAGTCTCGGATCATGTCTAAAGCAAGCCTACAAGAGATCACTGGGTTCGCTTGTTTATTCTCCCAAATGCATTCATTACGTGCACGCCAAATACTCCAAAGTACAGCAGCAAAGAGATGTTGTTTAGTCTGTTCCATACTCGAAATAATGGAGAAAATAATAGAGGAAAAGCTACCGCTTTGATGGAATTGGTGCTCGAGACTTTGCCAAAGATTTACCTCATTCCAACACGAGATAGCGTAGGCACAATCCGTAAAGAGGTGCAATTCATCTTCCACTGCGCCATTGCAGAGAGCGCAAACAGTTTGACATTGAACACTGCGACTATGAAGATTAAATCTAGTGAGAAGACAACCCCGGAGCAATCTCCAACAAAAGTGTTTTAATTTTGGAGGAAGTCGCATATCCCATATTTTGCACCATTCACCATTCACACGGAGGGAACTATCATGCAACACAAAATTTAAACAGAGACGGTAAGCAGTTTTGACAGAATAATTAGCGTTCGGAGAGGCCTTCACAAATATCCGCAACATCTTGCGTGTTGAAGATTGTGTTGAGCAATGCACAATTCCAAGTATTATTGACCGAATCAAAGAGATGAGAGACACGCAAATCAGCATAGTTCCCATGAGGGGCAGTTGAAGTAGGGGTGTTCGCGGTACGGTTTGGTTTGGTTTTGAGCCTAAAAGTC
Organism: Trifolium fragiferum; assembly: GCA_954870985.1. NCBI lineage: Eukaryota > Viridiplantae > Streptophyta > Magnoliopsida > Fabales > Fabaceae > Trifolium > Trifolium fragiferum. The sequence goes on from OX940794.1 coordinate 11,723,181, forward strand.
ATCCTAACCGCGAGATAAAATTGCATGCGGTTCGGTTTGGTTCGGTTGGTTTATAAAAAGTCATCCAAACCAAATCAAATCAAACCAAACCAATGCGGTTAGGATCGGTTCGGTGGTTGCGGTTTACACCATAATTAAAATGTACTGAAATTAAATTAAACTAAACACAATAAGTGGTTGTGGTTTACATGCATGTTTTTTTTTTTTTTTTCTTTTTGGAAGAGTAAAAAGATTCATTAAAATCGGGAAACATCCAAACCCACACTCACTCAACTCGGGTTTTTCTCGTCAAAGCGGGTACGATTTAGACGGATTCCCACGAGTGTGAGTTTTATTGTCATGCCTACGCATAAAATAGTAAATAATTGAATAGTGAAATTATGAAGACTTATTGTGAACTTTGTTTCAATGATATATTTGTCTATTGTTATTGGGCTATGTATATTGGAATATAATAAAACTTAATGTGATTTTAGGGGTATTGGAATATAATAGAAACTTAATGCGGTTTTAGCGGTTAACCGCGGTGTTTGCGGTTTTTGCGGCTTGCGGTTTTGCGGTTCAATAAAAAAGTCATCCAAATACATCCAAATCAAATGCGGTTTTTGCGGTTTTCGGTTTGGATTGATTCGGTTTGCGGTTTTACTTTTGGATTGGTTCGGATACGATCACCCTTAAGTTGAAGGGCGCATATTAGTCCGAAAACGAATCCAAGGATCGGTCCAAACATTAATATTACTTCCATCACCAATCTTCCATCTATAGCCAAGTGAAAACAAAGGGATAGTGCACTGTATATTTTTTTTGTTTGTCATGTCATATATTTGAAAAGTCAATAATAGATTTTGACTTATATAAAAAATATATGGATTCATTAAAAAGTTAACGTAAACAAGTTTTTAGTTTTATAAAATTCAGCCGGATGTACAAAAACATTTTGATAAATGTTTATATTGGCTAAACTTAAACTCATTTAAGTTAAAAACAAGTCACTCGAACTGACCAAAAGTTCTAAGGTCTCTAACTTAACTAGCAATATCGAAATTGTTAGGCGAAACAATTTCTATCATTACACGGATTCGAACTTGGGATCTCTCACATGAGTGAGTTATCAAATGGTATTTGTCACTCCGTCTAAAAAAAGATGTCTCGAGAGTATATAGAATCAGGATGATCAATGCCATAATAAAAGAAAATTTGTATAAACCAATTCATATATTTTTCACTTTCTCTAATATTTTCCAGTTTACAAGTGGAAAAAATCAACTATCAAAATATCTATAGGCAAAAACTAACTGAAGTATGCAAAACCAATTCTAGTCATATTCCTCAAAAACTAAATCTCTATGATGATGATGAACCTGTTGCTTCTTTTGGTATCAGAAACAGAAAAGCAATTGGAATGAAATTGCACAAAGCATGAATAACAATTCCTAACAGAAGATTGTCAAAAGATCCTGAATCTATGTTCAATATGGAAGCCAAACCAGCACCTACAAAAGACCCTATTGTCGTTCCCAAATTGTTTATTGACATGAAAAGAGCAAATAATGTCCCTTCAATTCCTGGAGGACATAGTTGTCCAGATAAGATCAGGAAAGGCATGAACCTGCAGTTTTTTTACAAAGAAAAAAATTTTCAGAAAATGAATCGAAATTTGGAACTAAGGATGTAAGACAAGAATTGTTCAGATCAAATCAATATGGTTAACAAGCAATAAAAACAATGGAAAATAAACACAATCATAAGATTTTATCAGGACTAAAAGCGAAAAAAAACTAAAATGAGAAGCAGTGACAAACTTGAATTGATTGATTCCATCAACAAGAGCTGAGCCGAAGAGCACCATAACCCTATCTGGTATTCCAAAGGCAATATTTTTCCTAGACACGACAGCAATCTGCAGAAGATTCAAGAAGGCCAAACCAACATGGGCCCACCTGTAATTATAATAAGAACATATTAGTAAATTTAGTAGACACAAGTTAATCACCAACCAATGAAAAAATTCTTTAGTTGCTTACATGAGAATTCTCCTTAGTGTCATACGCTTTAGGTGACGGTTATAAATGAAGGTTCCGAACATAAGTCCTAACCAACCAACAACTCGTACTGTCCCCAAGAACGATGCTTCAAGCTTTAGAACCTCCGTTTCATAGTAGAATAAGACTGTGGAAAGATTCGGAACAGTAATGTGGGCAAGGAAAAACCAAGACATAGGTCTGTCCTCCACAACATAAAACAAAGATTATTACTATTTTATAGCATATGTATAAAATGAATTAGCTTCACTCTATAAGGCCATAAATACAAAAAAAAATAAAAATAAAAAACACACACACATACTAATGAGGAGTAGGAAAAGAAAGCTTCTAAAAGCTTCTCATATAATATAGTAAGTTTCTGAAACATTACATTTTGTTAGTTGAACCTCAGTAGATAATGATTTTGAAGATAGAATCAACCAGTATAAGCTAGACTTATGCGATCACAATTTGTTTGTATGTCAAAATAATTGGTTTCTTACAAATGTTTAAGGGCCATAATGTGAAGGAGGATGGAAATAATATTTTTTATTTGGCTGCAATTTTGCCAACAAAACTTTCATGTCTACATGGTTTGGAGAGTATGAATGAAGCACAGACACTGGACATGACACTGACACCGATAGTAGCTTAAGAAAATGAATATAATTGAATGTGACCACTTGTGTCGGACACTGGACATGCCATCGATCTCAAGGGGTTCTGTGCTACGTCTAGTGCCAGGGAGTATGTGTTCCGAATGAAAAGACCAGATTTCAGGAACAAATAGGAGGCTTCAGAGCCAGGATGTAAATATACCATAAACTATAATGATATATGAATGAAACTCTCAAATATAAAATGTGCTCTCAACATGGAATCATCCATAATCTTAGAAGTAAACAGCCAAAATTTCAAATATCTACTTAAATTATTGGTTACCTCAAAATCATTGGCTGTCTAAACGCACGACACAAATCATAAATTGCTTTTTTCAAGGAATGGAACCACTTTGTTGCCAAGGAGTCTCCTTTCTCAAGAATCTTTGATTTGCTGTTATTTGCTGATCTATTTTTTGGGTTGTTTTTGCCCTTCTTTCTTTTTCTTGTACTGCTGTGTGACTTTTTAGTTAAAGAACTATCTTCATCTAGCGTACTATCATTTGTATGTGAATCCTTTGCAATAGAATCCTCGACTAAAACTTCGCTATTTACAGAGTTCTCCTTCACAAAACTGCAAGATAATAATTGTACGCAAGGTAGTACAGAAAATAGAAGAAAAATTGCATGTATCTGTAATCTTGATAACGCAACTCCCCCTGACAAACTCCCACATATTCCTCCCACAGCCATTGAAAACCAAGATAATGATTGGAGGTCTCCTGCAAATTTGGCCCTGACCAACAAAGCAAATACTTAATCACAGAGAATAGGCATGTTTGGATAAACAACAGCTTAATTAAGCGCTTATATATAAGCTATTTCTATAACAAAAGATAAAATGAAGTCCAACTGTTTTCATATAATCTATAAGTTGTTTTTGTAAACTATCTGGGGGAGCTTACGGAAATAAGTTCAAAAAAGCTTATGGACGTGTCATAAGCTATTTCCATAAGCTCTCATACAGTGTCACAAACAAGTACTTATGCCAGTTGATAAATTCAAATAAATCAATCCAAACAGGCCTTAAAAACAGGCCTCAAAGACTCTATGAAGTGATGCATGTGCACATTATATGTTAGACAAATACACATACAAAATGCAAAGAATTTGGCTACCGTGCAAAGAAATATATCTATCATGCAAAGAAATATATCTATCATATAAGATTGACAAACATTTTGATCTATTAACGTTTTGACCTTCACTGATCCATTGTATTGAGAAATTGGAAGCTCATATATTAAAGAAAGAAAAAATTCAAGTGAATTCAATCAACTAGTAAGAAGAATGGCATGTTAGTATCTCCTTTCAAACAAAAAGTATCTTACAAAGTCTTGTACATGAAAACACAAAAAAGTGGTATAGATTTTCTTAATTACCATTCCAATATATGATTCAACATTTTTGCAATACTTATGATATCTATATGTGAGCATACTATACTAATCAAAATGCAACAGAAGATGCATACATACTTGTCATATCTTACAGCCTCAGCTATCATTGCATCGACAACAACATCTGCCATGGCTGATCCCAAGTTTTGCACAGTCAAGAATACCATCAGGTGCCATGTTGAGTTCCTCAAAGTTGAACTCAAACCTAAAATAAACCATGGTACAAGGGAGAGCACAGTCGCGATCACCAAGTACGAAATACGTTTACTTCCTTTAATTGGGATACAATCAGAAAGTATTCTGTTCATTAACCAAAAAACCATATTGTAAGGAAGCAGTGTGAGATTGATTTAGTAAACAAACAGATACACGTAAACACAAGAACTACACAAACTAAACTGCAGTTTGATATTGTCAATACAGTTTAGATTTGAGAGAGATTGAAAAGCATTATTGAAGTTTCTCTTTGTGAACATACTCCTTATGTTGAATAAAAAAATAATAATCCTTGTCAATCAAAGTTAACTTAAGATCTTCCCTCCTCTTGCACATTTTTTGTTCTTTTCATGTCTCATATGATGGCAATATGTAAATCATTTTAAAAAACATATCGTCGCGTTCCAATAACAGCGAAAAAGTAACTCTCACAGACAATGAAGAATGGTAATATGTGAAACTCTATACATTGTCAAGCAATCACAACCAATCGCACATATGACTTTTAAGATAGTTATAATCTAATGATCTGACTATTATAATTGATCGACATTGTAAAAAATATTTACACCGACATTGCATACCAATTAAATCCAACACATGATACACAATTGGGGGGAAAATTCAATGGTCCATACCCATATAACGGTTTAATACTCCATGGGAAAAATGCAACTGAAAACACAAATTGAGAAGCCGAGGGTGACAAATTAAGATTATCTTTAAGATGATATGAAATTGCTGTCCAGACAAAAGACCTAAAACCCTGCAACAATAAAGTTAATTAAGCAAAAGGAAAAATCAAAAACACAAAACATAACTATGATCATAAAATGTTGTCACTAAAATGTTGATCAAACACATAGAATCATATATTCATCAAAAACTATAAACTCCATTCTAAAATTTTTTATAAAAATAAAAAAAATTAAAATTAGAGTAAAAACATGAATTGAACAACACCCAGTATAATAAAACCAATAAGAAACTACCAGATCTCAAAGAAAAACAAAAACCCATTAACAATTTGACGTAAAGATTGAATATTTATCAAAAAAATAATGAAAATTTGAAGAAATGAAACCTGGGTGAAGTAAATCAAGCAAATAAGCCAAAGAAATGAGAACCCAAATGCAGCATTCAACTGTTTCGTCCATTGAATCATTGTTGATACAAAAAAATTCACTTTTTTTGAAACCCTTTTTCTCTGTTTTCTCTGTTTTCAGTGTGAAGATGATGATGATTCCATCGTTGTTGATTTTGAAGGAACAATAACGATGATAGTTTGAGCTTTCCCTCCTAACGGTTTCGACAATGGGAAGTTATAATCTTTTGACGGTTTTAGCCCTCTCGTTTTCGTTTTCTGAGTTTACAAAAAGAAGGTTATTTTCGTCATTTTCGAATTGTGTTTCTGACACGTCCATAGATCGAACCAAAATTTGACACGTTAGATCGTGTAATGTTTGATTCTAGTATTAAATATTTGACTTTGACTCTTTGACTAATTGAATTGTTTGCTAATTTTATTATTCCATTTCTCTTAGTTGGCTTAATTATCCTCCTATTTCACCACATTTACATAATTAGTTCCCTAATTTTAAAATCAACCAACTTTAGTCCATCTCTTCTATTTCTATGATAAAAAGATTAATTTTTTTTGTCCATAATTTATTTGAGTAATGTGTTAAAAAAACATATTTAAATATATATATATATATCAGTATATTGCAGCAAATAATTTTAATAGATTAACAAATATGTTTATTGATTTTTTGACATATTAAAATTATCTACTTTAATAGTGTATTGATATATTTAAATAAAATGTGTATCATAATGTTTATCGGATAAAAAATGATAATGTGTCATGTTTGTGTTAACGTGTCAAAGAATCTATTGACACTGAACAAACTACGAGAATTAATATTTAATTTAACATTTTTTAATAACAAAACCAATTCTCTTAAAAGTAACATTTATATCCCAAAGACACAATATTGGTATGCACTATCTTTTTAATTATTTGCAAAAGACTCACAGTCTTTGGTGCTATGAAATCAAAAATGTCAAACGCAAATGGTATAAAAGCATGTTGATTGTCGGAACATGTTTTCTCATGTTTGACAATTTTGCTTGGAACAACTTTGAGTGTTGCATGTCCATAGTAAAAGCCCCAGTCATGAATCCTACAAGTGGCGAAACTCAATCAAGTCTACATGCATGTTTTTCGTCTATCCATTCATACATCATAACATCCGCACGTCTGAAAGTCAATCATTTTTTATGTGGATCGGTCAAAAAGTTTACAGGAGCATCTGTTTTTACAAATATTCTCTCGCATGCCTAAAAAATATAAAAAACGACATCCAAAACAAAGTCGTATCTGTATTTAAAGCATGAAAACTCTTTGTAATATAATGCACGCCCCCTGAATTTATCCAGGAATGTCTTACGACAAAAGGACAAACTTGGTCAATAGAAAATAAACACTACAAGAAAGAAACTCATTTAACATGGGCAAAACTCCCTAAAAACTACCAAAAGAAAAACAAGTTCGACCACCTCCTTAAAATATTAAAATATATAATAACATATTCCTCTACAAAATACTCCCTTCAATCTTTAATATAAAAAAAAGTTCACTTTTTAAATACATTGAAAGATTAATGTAACTAAAAAGTGAACTCTTTATTGTATAAAAGACCTTATAGACTGAATATATCAATGTTTCAATTTATCTAAAAAGTCAACTCTTTGTTGTATAAAAGACTAAAGGCACTACATCTTTAAGATTTTTTAGGTAGCTATTATTTCCTTACTTTTTTTTTTTTTTTTTTTGAATGGCAAATTGTGAGTTGTTAGTATATTACAATATTGTTAGTTTTTCTCCTTGCCAGGACTTGAACCCTGGACCTCCAAACTCCTTTACCCTTAGCTCAACTAGCATAACCAATTGAGCTACCCATCCCACCCTATTATTTCCTTACTTTGTTGTAGCCTATAGGTTTGGTGTCCTGTTTTCATGAGGGATGATTATTTCCTACCGTTGTATTTTTTTTTTCCCCTTTCTTATTTCTTACTATTGACACAATAATTGTTTTCATTCGTTCGGTCAAAATTAATGGTTGAGATTGATTTTTAAATATTTGATTTAGACTGTCCGATTTTAAATCAACAAATATTATATATTACGTGTAATTTTGACATTCTATACGGTAGAGAATCCACTCCTACTTAACGTACATCTAGTTTAAATGACAGCCTCTATTGAATAAACTTTTTTTATAAAATTTCAAAAAGTTGAGGATTGAATGTCAAAATACGAAATAGAGACCGATCTCTAATTTAGGATTAATTTGAGTTATTTTAAGAAATATAGGAACCAATTTAGGATTAATTTGAGTTATTTTAAGAAATATAGGAACCGTTTGCAACTTTTTTAAGATTTATAAGTTTTAGAGTTTGACCACAAAGTAAATAAAATCTAATCAGCAATTATTTTCATTAAGAATCGAACTCCGATTCTCCGGATCGATTTATCTTAGAGGAAGCTCATTAATAAGAAACTTCAAATTTAAAAAATTATGCTGGTAAACAAACAAAATGTAACTTAATATTTTTTTTTTAAAAAATTCTCTGAAAACAATCTATATTTGCTCAACTCAATATCATTGTTTTTAAAGCTTAAACAAACAAATTAATTATTGTTCCCCTGAAATAGCTTTAGAAAATAATTAAATTGTCTTCACTACTTGATTTGTGCCACTGACTTTAGGATCGAAACATACATTTATTATCAACCATTAGTTGGTTCAGTAGTGATTGACATCAAACTTAATAAGAACTACATTTCAATCTCTCACAACTGCGATCGAAAGGAGCTATTTTAGGAGATTTTACATAAAAATGAAGTGACTAATAATCTGCAGTCAAATTACACTTTATAATCATGGGACTCACTGATAAACACACACTCCTCACCCACGCAACATAAACCACAAAGCATAAATTCATCTTTAATCATATCTTATATTGTGCACCACCTCATCAATACTTCTAAAGCAAGCATCCCTCCAACCTTTCTTCAACAACAAAACTCCAATTGCTGTCCAAAATCCAGTAGCGAATCCAAGTGCTACCACAAAGTAAAACCACAATTTCTCAACCTTGTCCTGTTTGTCATCTTCATCACCATTTTCATCTCTATCATTTTCATCAGGGTTACAATTATTGGACAGTGGTGCACCACAAAGAAATTTGTTGCCAACATAAGTATATAGATTAAATGTGGGAAATTGGTTGCCTTGTGGAATTGGTCCTGAAAGGTTGTTGTAGGACAAGTTTAGGTCACTTAGAAAAGTTAAGATAGACATAGTGTGTGGAATTGAGCCTGAAAGTTGATCATGAGAGAGGTCCAATGATTCAAGTGACTTCATGTCCCCTATGGTTGTAGGAATTTCACCAGACAAATGATTGCGTGACAGATTTAGGCCTATCAAAGCAGTAAGACGAGTTATCCCTTCCGGAATAGGTCCACTCAAATTGTTGCATGATAAATCCAAATTGGCTACCAGTTTCAGATTTCTTGTATAATGATCTTCTCTTCCTTTGATGATCTGGCAGACATCTTGGCGTAACCAATCAGAATACCTCGACTTATCTTGGAAAAACCTTTCAAAATACCCTAGCACAAAATACCTCGGCTCTACGGGATTTAAGGTAACCGAAGGTTTCATTCCTTGATTCATTGCTGTAAGATTTCCAATGCAATGAGGGATTGAACCTATCAACATGTTGTTAGAAAGGTCCAATATTTGCAAAGCTGAAAGTTTGCAAAGTTGTGACGGAATGTACCCTTGGAACTTGTTTTGTGTTAACCTGAGAATTTGGATTAAGGAGAAATTGTCCCCAATCCATGAAGGTAGAGTCCCTGATATTTGATTAACTCCAATATCTAAGATTAACAATTGTTTTAAATTCCTCCACAGTTTTGGAATCTCCCCTTGAAGACTATTATTGTTCAAATGTAACCAAACCAAAGTCGAAAGATGACCGAACGAGCTTGGAAGAATTCCTGATAGTTTGTTAGATGATAGGTTTATCTCTTCCAATCTTTGAGTTGAACTCCAACAATCGGGAATGTTGCCAACTAAATTGTTGCCTGAAAGGTCAATTTGGTACAAAGAGTTTATTTTGCACAATGAATATGGAATGGAATCATTTATGAGGTTGTTTCCAAGAAGCAAGTGAGTGAGATTGGGAAATGTTTGAGCAATATTTTGGGGAAGTGATCCAGTGATATGGTTATTGGTGAGGTTCACATAGGCTAGTGACTTGGGAAATTTTATCTCAGAAAACATGCCTTCTAAATGGTTGACAGACAAGTCTGTTCTATGCAGGTTCTTAAGTTTACCAAAACTTTGGGGAAATTTCCCTATCAAGTGGTTATTAGAAATGTCTAAGTAGGTTAGGTTTACCAGTTTTCCCAAAGAGTTCGGAATAGATCCATTCAAGTGATTGTTAGAAAGGATTAAATACTGCAAGTTTGACAATGTACCCAAAATATGTGGAATAGGACCTTGGAAAAAACCTGAATGAAGTCCGAGAATTTCCATATTTTGAAGTTGTCCCAACCATTCTGGCAGCTGATCATTGAAATTATTGTTGCTCAAATGAAGTTCCTGTAAATCAAACCCAACACAGTGAGACTGCAACTCGCCGACGAGTGCACCTCCTTGAATTCTGTTTCCAGAAAAATCTAGTGATATAAGATTACACATATTTCCTAGAATTGTTGGTAGAGAGTCCTCAATATGGTTTATATGATTCACTGATAGATTGAGATACAGAATACTTTGTAACTCACCTAACCACAATGGAACAAGTTCAATGTTATTTTGGGAAAGATCAAGTGATGTTAAGGAAGTCAAATTTTGAAGAGCAGGTGGAATTGAGCCATTAAGAGCATTGTTTCCAAGATAGAGAGAGTCAAGTTTGGCACAATTACTCAACCAAAATGGAACTGAACTGAGACTGTTGTTAGAAAGGTCAATTAATTCAACTGACGTACTCATGTGGCTTAAAGCATTCAAATCTGAGGCATCAAGTTTATTATCTGCAAGATTGAGAGACTCAATGCTAGAAAAATTTGTGTAACTAACAATTTGATTATCACTGTGCATTTTAGTAATTATGCTGCAGTTCATCAAGTCTAATTCTAACAAAGAAGGAACCATGTTAAGTGCCATGAATAAATTGTGTACCTTCCCAAGAAAAACATCACTCATGTAAAGATATTGTAAAAATGAAAGTTTTGAAATCCAATTGATGTCATCTGAATGTAACCAAGAATTGTAGCTGAGATCAAGAAAGTACAACTTTGTGAGATTTCCTAGATTATTTGGAATCATGCCACTAAAATCGGAAGCAGAGAGAGAAAGGTGTTGTAAATGGTTCATAGAATGGAACCATGTTGGTATTGGACTTGAATTAAAGCTATTTCCACTAAGGTCTAAATAGCTAAGATATTTGAACTTTGAAAGAGAAGGATGGACATATTGAGATTCTAGCTTATATTTTGAGAAGGAACAGTTTGGTTGAAAATCTTCTCCTTTTTGTGGGTAGCATGGACTCCTAAGGTCAATTTTGACAACATGTCCTGTAATGTTGCTGCAACTAATACCTTTCCATTTGCAACAATCATTTCCTTCCCAAGAGGAAAGTCTAAATGATGGATCATTAAAACTTCCTTTGAGTTCAACAAGTGCTTGCCTCTCTTGTTCCAAACAACCAAATGATGAATGGTAACTCAAAAGGAAAATAATGACAAAAACAAAACTTTGGTATCTTGACATATTTGAGGGAAGAAGTGGAGTGGATAAATAACTTGGAAAATAATGACATATAACACAAAATAAATAGGCATGTCATCAATTTAGTCTATTTGAAAAGTAGTTGTAAGTGTTTCTCCAAGAACACGCTTTAATTTGTTTTTATGTAATGTCTTAGAAATTGAGTTTTGGGCCTAACTCATCCTCACAAAACCGGCTTGTAAGGTGAGGATTGCCACTTGCTTATAAAGACTTATCCAGGCCATCACACCCTCCCACGGATTACCCTCCCACGTCCAGAACTGAACAAGCTGGAACGTGGACTAAACAATAACGGGTGGCCCAAATAGCGGGTAGTCCTATAGATCTTATAGAGAGGCTCTGATACCATATTAGAAATAAGTAATTATCCCAAAAGCTTAAGCTGTTAGGATTTGGCACATCAATGGTTTTATATTATTTTTAACATAATGTAATCAATTGTGTTTTAATCCTAGTACTAAGAATTAGTCCTGTTGCCTGTGGAAAAAATGTGTGGTAACAAATCAAGCATTGAATTGAATTAGAGTGGTTACGAGCTTCACCAAAAAACAGATTTCAAGAGAATTTGAATTTGATTCCTGAATGAAACAATTTTTTGTCCAACTTTACTTACCTTGCAGCCGGACTTTGGACTATCGGAGTCCCTTCCTTTGGGAACCCGAGAGTTAGAAAGAAAAAAAAAAGTGTAGTAACAAGGTTTTTTTGGTCAAAGTCTTCTCCATAGAAATCTAACAACTTTTTCTTGAGTGTCTTTTGGGTAGTTCCATTCCATTCACACTCCAGTAGTCCAGTGCGTGCTCCACACTCCACAGGCTAATTTACACAGAAATTTGTCATTACAAAAACGACTACTACACTACTCCATGTAGAATTGGAAATGAGTCAAATTGAATTGAACTCGCCCGATTTAAATTAAATTGTAAAGAAAAAAGGAATTATTTAAACTATTTATAAAGGAGACATTTTAAATAGTTTTTCATAAAAACCATTTTTGCGAGATTTTTTTTAAGAAAATGTGATTTTTATTAAGTTAAAATCTTTAAAATAATTATTTAAGTTACTGAATCTCAAAATGATTCTTTTAATTTATACAACACCACAGGGTCAACTGGAAGTGGAGAAACAAAGATGCATAATCCAAGAAGAAAAGTAGTAACAAAAGGGCACACACATGCACTCAAGTTGTTGCTCTTCCAAAATACATGCAAATTAGATTCATGATAGGAAAGATTTATTAACTTAGATTCATTTATTTTTTCCATTATTATAGTTTTGAAGAATTATGAAATGTATAAAAAGTAATTAGATCCACTAAATGTCACATTATTATTATGTTTATATTCCTAAAACTTTGGTAATGGAAGAAATAGAGAAGGTAAAATATAGAGAGGATCTTAACTCGGATCTACTCGAACTTCACATCAAGAGCTGAACTGTTCAACTATGCTGGGTGGAGACTCAATCATATACAGTTTTCAAATTTTCAAGTACTTAATAGCAGTTTGAACATCCTTATCCCCTCTACCACTGCAGTTAACCACAACCTTAGTTCCATTTGGAAGGGTTGGACATAGTTTCTCTAAATAAGCCAGAGCATGAGATGTTTCCAAAGCTGGAATTATGCCTTCCAACTGGGATACTCTCTTAAAAGCTGCAGATACAAAAACAAGATACAGCATATATAAATCAACTTCAATTTCTGACCTTGGACAAAGAAATAATATGTTAATTGCTCTAAGTAATGATAAATGGCATGCTGCTTAAACAATCAGTTAAGGAATCTTGTTTGTTTCCCAAATAAATGAATAATTTTCAACAATAGAGTTATACAAGCATGCACACAGATAATAGAAAAGAGAAAGTGACCCAACATACATTAACAACTCCTTTTGGATAAACAACTTAATTAGGCGCTTATTATATATGCTATTATGTATAAGCAATTTCTATATAAAAAAAAAAAAAGATAAAATAAGTCAAATTGTTTTCATATAAGCTATAAGGTTTTTTAATAAGTTACCCTGAAAGTTTATGAAAATAAGCTAAAAACAATTTATGGATATGTTATAAGTTGTTTTCGTAAGCTCTCTTAAATAGTCCTACTTGTGCTTATGCTAGCAGATAAGCTCAAACAAGACAATCTAAACAAGCACTCAGACACTGTGATAGACAGTCTCCCACTTTGATGAAGTCATAAGGTCTAGTTTCGTATAGGTAAATGATGGCCAACATCGTAAAACAAAAATGTTATTTTTGAACCGATGACCAACAATGATATTTGTTAAGGTGTTTACACTTGAGAATTGCCTCATTCAAATTTTCAAAACAATACCTCTCCTCCCTTCCCCTTCGTTGAACCAAATAGACCCTAAATTAATGCACAGGCAAGTAGGTGCTGATAACTGTTAGCGGCCAACACTCGGTGGAATTTAGTCCCACATCGGATAGATAGGATTCTTGAGAAGAGTTTATAAAGAGGAGGCACTCCTCACCGTACAAGCCGGTTTTGTAGGGTGAGTTAGGCCTCGATATTCATGACAATAACATCATAAAAAGATATCTTCAAAAACTGCAAGTGTAAATGGATCAAAATGCTAATATAGCAATCAAACAAATAAAGGAAACGAAACAATATATTAAGAATAATGGAATGACATTTACAAAGTGGGTGTCGAATATGGCATTCTAATTATATTACTAAGAAACCACAATAAATGTGGGAAAATAGTTATACCATGTAGAAGTGGTCACTTGTTTTAAATTTCCTTTTTCTTAGACTTCAGGCCACTTCATTCTTTCTTTTCCGTTTCTCTCCACAACAACAAAAGTTTACAAGATTTATACATGCTAGGGAATTACCATGTTATATATGTATGTATCTTAACCACCCAATTAGATAAGGTTTGGTTTAGTGTTGTCAATCGTGGATTGCAGAAAATAGTGATTTGTTCAAACTCCACTATGCTAAAGTGTTACAACACCGCTGTTGCCGTACTTTGACAACACTTTGTATCGCGGACAAATATCGGTTTGTCCAAATTCCACCATACTATGCCGCAATAGTGCTGCTATAGCAACTATTTGACAACACTAGTTTGGCTATTGTTATTCTTGTTGTATAACTAAAATTGTGACTACGTATCTGCTAAATATATAATTGTACAGTTGACAAAGCAATTATTATAGGGTAACCTACCTTCGAGTGCTTCTTCGTCCGTAATACTGTAGTATTCAGCACGCTCTACATCTTTCAAGAAACTATGCTCTGGTCCAACCCCTGGATAGTCCAACCTATACAACAAGAACAAGAAATGAAAACAAGAATAACAAAATCTGGATAGACAACGAGGAAATGGGAACCAAACATGGTATCAAATTGAGATTCAAATCGCAAATCGAATACCTATTAGTTACACTACGTTTAGATAGTGATCATTAGAATTGATTGGGATTCTTTGTAGTGAATTTGGATTTGTCATAATGAATCGAGATTCATCATAATGAGTAAGCAGTCAGGATTTAAAATTTGATTCGTATATAAAATAGATAAATACTAGATATTTGTATCGATTGAGTTCAGTTTTGTATCGAATCGAGATTTGACTCACATGTCTCGTAAGAGACTGATAACTATATAACCAATATCAATAAGATGAATTACCCTGCACTGATAGAATGAGGCTCAATTATTTGTCCATCATCATCCTGCAAAAGATAGCTCATTGCTCCATGCAAAACCCCAACTTCTCCCTTCGTTAACGTAGCAGCATGCTTACCACTTTCAAGGCCTAATCCGGAAGCCTCGACTCCAATCAGCCTAACATCTAGGTCATCAATAAATTCATGGAAAAGACCAATGGCATTGGAACCACCACCAACACATGCTACCAGAATATCTGGTTTCCCTCCCCATTTTTCCAATGCTTGTTTTCTTGTTTCTTTCCCTATCACGGCTTGAAACTCTCTTACCATCATAGGATATGGATGTGGCCCACAAACCGAACCTAAAATGTAATGTGTTGTCTCCACATTTGTTACCCAATCTCTTATAGCTTCTGATGTAGCATCTTTCAGCGTAGCAGTTCCTGAATGTACAGCTCTCACCTACATCACAAAATTAACTAATTATCAAGCTCAACGAATAAATTATCAATAACCTCATAAGACGAACAGCCGAGTCTTATCCTATTGTTTAATTTCAACTACATGAATAAAACAATGCCATTAGAATCTACCAAAAACAAAGTTTACACTAAAATGACCAAACAAATATTTTCAGGTCAACATCTAACGGTGGATGAACCCTACATTTACAATAGGTTACCTCGACTTGAGACTGAAAACCTTGTCAAAATATAATGTGACAAGAAATAATGTACAATAGTATACACACACACACAAGAGCCTCCTAATCAGTCCCAAGATTTAGAGAAAGAATCAACTAAGAAAGGCATAAAATAATGTACATTTTTCATATTCCAAGAGACGACACAAAATGTCACGTTTATGGAACACTAACTTGACAATCATCAGGTCAAGGCACATAGAAGATCATTCATTCATCCATTCACATGAACAAGTAGAAACAAGTAGTCATTGGCTAACCAACATACCTCAGCACCAAGAAGGCGCATTCTGAACACATTAAGGGCCTGTCTATCCATATCTAGAGCGCCCATATAAACAACACATTCCAATCCAAACCGAGCACATACGGTCGCAGTTGCAACCCCATGCTGACCAGCACCAGTTTCAGCAATAACCCTCTTCTTCCCCAACTTCTTGGCAAGCAAAGCCTGAGCAACAGCATTGTTGATCTTGTGAGCACCAGTGTGGTTGAGATCCTCCCTCTTTAGATACACATGCGGCCCTTCACCGTTACTACGCTTGTAGTGCTCTGTCAGCCTTTCAGCAAAGTAAAGAGGGCTTTCCCTACCCACATAGTCCCTCAGAACCCCAGCTAACTCTTTCTGCAAAAATCATAAACTTTTTAATCCCTGAAAATACCAATTTTAGTTTTATTCACAAAAACTGAATTACCCAAATGGGTTTCAAGATTCAAAGGTGACTAAACAAAGAGCATTCTAGATGTGATAGATAAGTACTTGAAAATCGTTTGAAACTTCAAAGATTACCAATGTTGCCGTCAAAGAAGTAGAAGTTCACAGCTCTCCTCCATGAGACCGTGAGGTTAGGACAACGAGGATCGTGAGCTTCTACTTCTGGTGACAAATTCAGTTGTCATTACTCATTAGTGTTTTGGATAATTTTTAAATAACGATCATCAAGCATGTAAAATTTGCCACAAAACAATATAAAAGGAAAAGAAAAACGAAAGAACAGAAACTCCCTAGTCCATCCCACCAACCTATTTCTACAAAATTCATAAACTATTTTGGATTCTGAAGATTCCCATTTGATTATTCTTTACAAAAAGCTATTAAGGCACCGTTTAAATAAACAGCATAATTAAGTGATTATAGCATACTACTCCAGTCTCAAATATAAGCAAAAGTTGATCAATGAAAATTGATGTATTTGGTAAAAATTGTGAACCAAAGGCCTATTTGGATTGACTTATTTGAGCTTATTTATTGGCATAAGTTTTGTGAGACTATTTGACAGAATTGCTAAAAACAGATTATAATATTTTTCATAAGCATTTTTCAGCTTATTTTAATAAGTTCTACAAGATACTGTAGCTAATAAAAACAGTTTAAACAATTTAATATAATCTGATGTTACAAAAATAGATTATGTAAGCTTATACATAAGCGCTTATCATGATAAGCACTTAAGATATAAGCTGCAAACAAGGCCTAAAGACTTCAACTTTCTTTGACCAACGTTTACTTATATGACCAAATGCATCATCTTTTTTACCAACTTTTGCGAGTAACCATTTAAGTATCATATAATCTATTTCTATTAAAAAAAATGTTTTTATAAGTTATTTTAAAGAGTTTAGCAAGATAAGCTGAAAACAGCTTATGAACATGCCATGCAATTTCCATAACCTCTCTCAAGCTCAAAAAAATTCACAAATGCTGGTAGATAAGCTCAGTTAAGCAAATCAACATAGACCCCAAGTCATTTTGAGATTGGAAGATAATGAAGGAAAGTGAGAAAGTGAAAGAAAAGTAACAGAACCTGAAAATCTTGATCGGAAGCAAGGGAATGGAATGCAGCTTCTAGCTCAGTGAGAGCATGGATGAGAGTTTCAGGGACATACTTGCCACCAAACCGGCCGAAACGGCCGAACGAATCGGGTCTCTGAGATAGGACCGAACCGGTTTCGTTATTGTGGTTATCCATTGGAAGAAGAAGAAGAAGAAGAAAAGGAGAAAGTTGTAATTTTTAATGGTGCAGTGAAGTTCAATTGAGACTCGAAATGGATTTAGCTGTAAGGAACAAACTATCGTTGGTCGCTTGAGGAGAGTGTAATAAGTTTTTTTTTTTTTTTATATATAAAAATTAAAATAAAAAAAAAAAAGCAAATCATCATAAACAATAATTTTGTAAATTTAGAATAAATTGTTACGATTTATGGAGACTTAAAATACAAACGGTGAAAACGTAAAAGACTAAAATTATAATAAAAAAATGTAAGAACTAAAAGTGATATTCACGTAAAAGTGGGATCTAAAAGTATATTCACATCATAAATGCCGCATGGACTCGTTAATTGACATGACATGCTATGTGTCGTCCTACGTCGCGTATTCTGTTAGCTTAATCATTAGAACTTGACAGTAGGTACTAAAGATGCAAACGGCAAAAATATGGGGACTAAAAATATAATTAAAAAATGTAAGTACTAAAAGTCGAAATTCACATAGAATTTATGTGTTTATAATGCTTCGATTTCTTTTTTTCAGACTTATGATCATTGGCAGAGCTAAACAAAAATGTCTGGGGGCCGCAACGAAGTTTGAATCTTCTACTTATAATATAATAAAAGAAACTACTATCAATTCCATGAGCTTAGCTCAATTGGTGGGGACATAACACTATATGTGCAGGAGCTAGGTTCGAACTCGGATACTCCACTTATTCACCTTTAAGGTGGATTTTCTAGCCACTTGGTTACTTGACCAAAAAAAAAAAGAAACAACTACCAAAAAATATAATTTGTCCTCGTCACTTTTAATAATATTTCAGTATTTATGCTATTAAATGTAATTTTAACTCTAAACTAAAAAAAATACAAAAAAAACATAAAACAAACCTACTCATATAAAAAAATATAGAAAAAAAAAAGCATAAAACAAATCTACTCATAAAAAAAATAATACCAAAAAAAACCATAAAATAAATCTATTCATAAAAATAGCTAAAAAAACCACGATCAAAGATTAATAACATAAAAAAAATTGAATAAATATTTGTTATTAATAATTATAAATCTACTTATATTACAATATATAAAAATACTATTAAAAATTCAAATTTGTCCTTATCACTTTTAACGGTGTTTCAAGTTTTGTGTCCTTAAATGTAATTTTATCTCTAAATTAATAAAAAAAAAATAAGAAAGAAAAATAAGCTAAAAGAAATATTCCCATAAAAATAGCATTAAAAACTACATCTTTAAACAAACAAAAAAAGGGAAAAAAAGAAGATAAACATAAAAAAAAATCTTCCCGAAATAGCAATGGAAACCACCTCTAAAAATAATAATAATAAGGCTTAAATATGCTTTTGGTCCCTGAAATTATGTCTTGTTTTGAAAAGAACCCCTGTAAATTTATTTTTTTGATTTTAGTCCCTGCAATATCTCAAAACTTTCAAAAGAGCCCCTGACTGGAATTCTTCATAATATTGCAGGGACTAAAATCAAATTTTTATGTTTTTACAGGGACAAAAATCAATTTTTTATTTTTTTACAGGGGCTATTTCCAAATCAAGACATAATTGCAGGGACCAAAAACATATTTAAAAATTGGCCACGTCAGCACTAAATCCAGTCAGGGGCTCTTTTGAAAGTTTTCAGATATTGCAGGAACTAAAATCAATTTATTTTTTTACAGGGACTCTTTTCAAAACAAGGCATAATTGCAGGGACCAAAAGCATATTTAAGCCTAATAATAATAATCCAATCTATTTTATTTTAACTTCAAAAATTGGAACAAAAAAATTATTTTAATAAAAAAAAATTAATCCTACACGGGACAATTACTTTAACAAAAAAAATAATTGAATAATATATTATTATAATAATACACGGAACAATTGTTGATACATATTATTGATGAATATATATTATAATAATACACGCGACAATTATTTTAATAAAAAATAATTAATCTTTTAGTAGCTAGCAATGTATGATTCCTTTTTAAGAAATTCAATTAAAAGGCTAAATAGTGGCAACATATAGACTTCTTTTTAAACATTTCAATTAAAAGTAAAAAAATGCAATCTCTGATAATCAAAGATAGGGCATTTGTGTGACATGTACGCCGCGCCGCGTCAACATTTATGATAAAAGTTACCATTTCGTATATATATAATGTAATAGTTAACAAAAATACATACATTTCTACCAAAAAATAAAAATAAAAATACATCTATATCTATATATATTTACGAATCCCTATTGAAATTTTATAAGGAAACTTTTTAAAATAGCATTAATGATTGGTATTAATTACTATCAATATTATTATTTTGTTTAAATAAAAAATTCCTAACACTATAAAATAATATTAAAAAAATGTATATATATTTTCGAATCCCTATTGAAATTTTATAAGGAAACTTTTTAAAATAGCATTAATGATTGGTATTAATTACTATCAATATTATTATTTTTTTAAAATAAAAAATTCCTAACACTATAAAATAATATTAAAAAAATGTATATCTATATCTATCTATATCTATATATATTTACGAATCCCTATTGAAATTTTATAAGGAAAATTTTTAAAATAGCATTAATGATTGGTATTAATTACTATCAATATTATTATTTTTTTTAAATAAAAAATTCCTAACACTATAAAATAATATTAAAAAAATGTATATATATTTACGAATCCCTATTAAAATTTTATAAGGAAACTTTTTAAAATAGCATTAATGATTGGTATTAATTACTATCAATATTATTATTTTTTTAAAATAAAAAATTCCTAACACTATAAAATAATATTAAAAAAATGTATATCTATATCTATATCTATATATATTTACGAATCCCTATTGAAATTTTATAAGGAAACTTTTTAAAATAGCATTAATGATTGGTATTAATTACTATCAATATTATTATTTTTTTAAAATAAAAAATTCCTAACACTATAAAATAATATTAAAAAAATGTATATATATTTACGAATCCCTATTGAAATTTTATAAGGAAACTTTTTAAAATAGCATTAATGATTGGTATTAATTACTATCAATATTATTATTTTTTTAAAATAAAAAATTCCTAACACTATAAAATAATATTAAAAAAATGTATATTGGGAATAATTTAAAACCGTATATTGATAATAATTTAAAAAAACGTCTTAATTATAAAAAAAAATACATCTATATATATTTTTATAAATATTACAAAGAATAATATGAAACACCAATATGAAAAAAAATATTATATATTTAAATATTTCAATTTTGAATATATATTCCGAAAACAAATATATTTATATATAAAATAATAATAAAAAATGTATATTTGGATAATTTAAAACCGTTTATTTTGAATAATTTATAAAAATGGCTTAATTAACAAAAGTTATACATCTGTATATATTTTACAAATATTACGAAGAATAATTTGAAAAAATTATATTATATATGCAAATATTAAATATATTCCGAAAAAAATATATTTATATATACAATAATATAAAAAAAATATATTGGAAATAATTTAAAGCCTGTATATTGGAAATAATTTAAAAAATATCTTAATTAACAAAAATAATACATCTATGTATATTTTACAAATATATATTGGTGTATATTATGAAAAACATTTACAAAATTAAAAGCATAAATTTATTCAATGCAACTATTAATATAAAATAATTAAAATTTAAAAAGTAATATCCTACTATTAAATAACATAAAATATGCTTTTAAAAAAAGAACATAAAATATTATTATTATTATTATTATTATTATTATTATTATTATTATTATTATTATTATTATTATTAATTATGGAGCAAACACAGAATAGTATTTAACATTTAATAATTCTTTTATTTTAAATACGAAATTGCTTTTTAAACATGTAAGCAAAAAAAAAAAACAACATTTTTTCATAAACTTCTATATTTTATATTTATGAATACATTATTTTGATTTGACCACATCTTATTAGCATTTAATTGAATTAAATTAAATTGATTTATATTTCATGATATTCTTGACTTCTTATAGAATTTTGTATATAATAGATTGGCTTATTTTAGAAACTTCCTTTTATTTATAATGAGTACATTATTTTGATTTGACCACAGCTTATTAGCATTTAATTAATTATATTTCATGAGACTCTTGACTTCCTAGAGAATTTTGTATATTAATTATTGGCTTGAATTATAAATTTCTTTATTTAAAATCAAAATTTAAAATATGATTCATTTATTTAGTATATATAAGGTCTATTACGTAGAACAAATCACCTGTTTTTTCTATCCTCATTTTCTCCTTTTTTTCCGTCTCTCAATACTCACTAATTTCTCTATCTATTGTTCCTTTTAATTGTATTTTTAATTGTATTTTTGATTTCTTCTTCTTTTGTGTGATTTTTTATGTTTCTTTTTCAATATTAAGATTATTTTATTTTGATGTTTATATGTTTCTTTTATTAATCCTGATTTTTATTTTTGACAGGGAAGACGATTGAAAGACAAGAAAAAATATATCATATTCTCACAAAATTAAAGTTGGAATAGCAATGAAAATGTATATATGAGCTAAAATATGGCCTATGTGTTTAATTGATGAATCTACTAAGAAAGTAATCAAATGATGTATTTTTTCGATAGTGTTGAGTTTATCTTTATCTTATCTTTTTTCTATTGTAAATTTTCTTTTGTGTTTTAGTTTCGAACAATGTGATTTATATTTATGTGGCTTTTGTTTTGCAAGGGATTCAATATTAGGTTTTCATATATTATTTTACAAACGTAGTACTTTATGTACCTAAAAAAATCATCATACTTTTTTATTTAAAGAATGTCAATTTTATTTTTTTTAATGGCAAATATATATATATATATATATATACCTACCAGTGTAACATTTGAGTAATGTTACACCGATCAATAACGCTTTAACGAATTTAAATTTTACGAAATCCACCGTTGGATTGAAAGTTTATATCATATAGATCATTCATGTTAAGTTTTATAAAAATCTAAAATTGTTTGGTATGTTAGTTTTTATTTTCAAATATTTGTTTTCTTCACGGTTAGTTTGTGACAACATTTTTAATACTAATATTTATTTATTTTCAAGGATGATATATAGGCAAAATAATATTGTGTTACAACATAGAAAAAACAATGAAAGATACCAGCTACTTAATTATTTTGGTTTATTTGTTTGAATCGCAATAATTAATAATTAATGCATTTCAATTCTATCTATTTATAGTAAACAAAATTCTAATTATTTAATGAGAAAATTCGGCAATAAATTAATTAATATAGAAATTTGATATTTTGAAAATATTCATCGAAACAAATCAAACAATATCTTATATGAAAATATTTACATTTATATGTTTCTAGAAAAATGGGGTCAAAGCAAGACATATAATTATAAATAGTGTATTTAGTCAAAATAGTTCTTATAAAATGAGACGGAGGTAGTATTACAAAAGAAAACATACAATTGCTATAAGAAAATGAATATTATTATGCGAGTACGGGCACGGGAGTATGATAAATTGGTCTTTGTATACACGGGGATTAATATTTTACATGTAAATGATTGAGTGTTTAATATAAATTATGTATTTCATGTTTTTATTTAAGAAATACTAATATTCCTTAAGTATAAAACTTAAAATATTAGACACGGGAATAAACCATTTAGTAAAAAAAAAATGTAAAAACCTATGAGAAAATAAATTCATCTGCCTTATATTGAGACTTGAAATTGAGTTTGTCACGCTGTGAATAATATTAATTTATCAATAAAATATATATAAATTAATTATACTAATATATAAAACTTCAAATTTATTTTTCCTTAATTTTTATGATAAGTTAAGTCAAATATCTTCTCATATAAAATAGTTGAGTTTTATTTTAGATTATCTATTTTAATATAAACCTTTTAACAAATCTATAATGATACTCATCTTAAAATAATATATAATTTACTTATTTTTTACGGGGACCAGATATTGAAAAGATACGGGGATATGGAAACGGGAAATAATGTGCTCGATGGTGGAAAACGACGAGTGATGTATCACTTTCTACTCTATTTTTGTGTTGATGAGTTCCATACCAAGACTTATGGAGATGGACACGGGAAGAAAATGTCATGTGGTAGAAAACATGGAGTACTCCGTTGTGCCCCTTTAACCTTTTTAAACCTATATTATTTTTATACTAAAATAAATTACTTAAAATGAATCTCACAAAAAATTAAAAAATAACAAAAATCAAAATAGAGTAAGGATTCAAAATCTTCTTTGACACGAGATAACTTAATTTGATATATGTTATACTTATTCATAAAAAAATTCAATTCATATTTTTAGAATAATTTAAAGTAAACAAATAAATAACATTTTATTTTTAAAAAAATTATCCCGTGCTTGGCACGGGTCAGTTATGCTAGTACCTAATAAAAAATGAAAATTTTGGAACGGTCTAACCTAGCTCCACCACTGTTTCGGTAACTCTCCGTTTGGTTGGAGGGAAAGAAAGAGGAATGAAAGAAAATTGCGGAAACCAATGCATGTATGTAGATTAATGTTAGTCCAAATACATGCATTGGTTTCCGCAATTTTATTTCCTTCCTATTTCTTTCCCTCGAACCAAACGAAGCCTAAGAGTTATCTTTCTAATTTTATATACAATTTCTTGGTCAGGTTATAGAACAGATACTTTGTTATTATGTGTAGTCATTCCAATCATATATCATTCATGCTCTCCAATATATTGTTGCCACGTGTCCCTCCCACAGTATGATAGTTTGTTATGACATATGGAGAATAATTTTTTGTAACCCCACCCTTTTGTCTTGAGAATTTTCAAATTCAGGCAAACCCTTTCATTTCATTAAGACCTCTACATCCCCTTGTTCATTTCTTCTAATGTCCCTAGCTTCCTCAGAACCAACTTCCAACTGCCAATCCTCAAACTTACACTCTATTAAGGCTGAAATATCACATTCGGGGCTGGAGCTTTCTTTAAAAGTGAAACATGGAAGTCTGGGTCACTCTACTGTCTTCAGGAAGCTTAAGCTTATAAGCCACCACATTTTAGGGCCGCCCAAGGGTCAAACAACCAAAGCAAAAGATTTTAGGCCCAAATTTTTTGGCTAAAAAAAGATTTTTTTTTTTTTTTTCATTTAGTTAAATTTCAAATATTTCTTTAGTTGAATTGGTAAAGGGTAAAGTTAAACACCATAAATATTTTCTGTGATGTTCGGATTAGATTTATAAAAAAAATTATTTTATTTTTTACCAAAATTAGTTTAGTGAATAAGTTTTGTTTATCGAATTTAAAATATTAAATATTTAAAATAAATAAAATGAGTACATATATTTTTTTTGCAAGGTAAAAATGAGTACATATGAGCATTGCAAATATTTAATTATATATATATATATATATATATATATATATATATAATTAAGATAAATTAGGGATAACAAAAACTTCATACACGGTAACCATGACTATCGATAAAATTAAGCATAGACACAAGTCAAATAATTCAATGAATATATGAATATAAAATAAGTTTATATAGTAAATAACCATAAATATTGGATGAACATAATTTTATTTTAATAGTATTGTAAATAGTTAAAGGATAATATGTATTTGGGTTAAATAAATAAATAGTCCGTATAGTTTTTTAGAATTTTGTTTTTAGTCCCTAACGATTTTTTTCGCACTTTTTGGTCCAGCAAATTTTTCTATCACAACTTTTGGTCCCTATTTTTAATCAAACTCTTACATATTTTCACATTTTTGAATGATTTTTTTTGGGTTAAATATATTTTTAGTCCCTACTTTTATGTGAATTTCAACTTTTAGTCCCTACATTTTGTTTATTATATTTTGAGTCCCTACATTTTTTTTTATTATATTTTTAGTCAATTTTTATGACTAGTGTAACTGAATTGGCTAACTTAAATTGATTATGACAACATTTGCATCGAATGATATGACATCTATGTGGCTGATATCATTATCAAAGTCACAAAAAATTGACGGTATAGACTAAAAATGCAAACGGTGAAAATGTGAGTAACTAAAACTATAATAAAAAATGTATGGATTAAATAACTAATTAGATCCTCCATAGTTTATACTTTATAGCAGTAAATATTATATGTCTCAATGTGATTATTTTTCAGTTGAATATAGGCTATTTTATTAGAATGAAGGAAACATCTAGACTATTTGATTTCGTAAAAAAAAAAAAAAATCTAGACTATTTGATTTATATTCTTTTGATAGGTACCATTTTAAGCTTCACGGCTACTAAGCAGAATTTTAATTAATTAATTATACTCATAAGTTACAATTAAGTAATTTCCCTTTGTATTTGTAATGTATAGTGAGTGTTATCATTTATGCTTGGTGGAGGAAAACTTTTTGAAGCTTTATTGACAGTGTAAATGCACTTTTTCAACCAAAATACCATTCAAAATCAGTAGTTAGATTAAGCTCTTAAGTTACATTTGGTCAAATTATATGCAGAGAACTAGAACATAATTTCAACAATATTTTTAACTATTCACTTTTCTAATAGAATGCTGTAGCTCCAGCTCCAGGCGCAGGCGATGCTGCTCCAGCTCCAACGGCAGGTGATCCTGCGACGCTACTCCAGCTCCAGGCGACGCTACTCCTGCTCCAGGCGCAGGCGACGCTGCTCCTGCTCTAGGCGCAGGCGAAGCAAGTAGTTCCCAGGTAGGTATAGATATATAAATGAAGAAAAACCATCATGTTTTAACAAAGTGCAGAGTTTCCTTTACTTCCACACCCCAAATATCATTGCTGATAGGACCACTGATATAGATGCCCAACTCAACATATTTTCTATTAAATATGCCATGATTTGCTTTTATCATGTATTTAATTGAATTTTATGAATTGTAGGTGACAAAGAAAGTAATCATCTCAAACATAATGTACTATGAACAGACTCTCAGAAAGCCTGTTGCAGATAATCCCACTTGCACGCCTCTGGTCCAAGTGTCAGTATTATTGTCAAATGATGACTATGCTACAGTTCAAAGGATGGTTAATACTATCAACTCTTAGGTGGATACTAGAGTGACCCTCGAATTGGATGAGACCAGGGTTCATCCGAAAAAGAAGGGAGTGAATAGGGCCATCTTGACTGGGCTTCGGGCAGGAGAAAGAAATGCGGGTTACGTAGAAAAACTTTTTAAAAAGTGATGTTTTTTGTGGTGAGGCACAATTTGATGTGGACCATACAGTACTTGTAGTTTTACGATGTGGTGAGGCACAATTTGATGTGGACCATATAATACTTGTAGTTTTACGATGTGGACCATATAATACTCGATTAGGATAACATTTGCATCGAATGACGTGGCATCTATGTGTCATCCTATGTGGTTGATATCATTATCCAAGTCGCAAAAAATTGACGGCATAGACTAAAAATGCAAACGGTGAAAATGTGGGGAACTAAAACTATAATAAAAAAATGTAAGGATTAAAAGTCGAAACTCACATAAAAGTAAGAACTAAAAACATATTTAACCCATTTTTTTCTATTCATGTTTATAATATTATAACAACATTTTCGATAAAAAATTAAGAATCTTTTAACATAAAATGAATCATTTATGAAATTTTATGTGCAAAAAACTAAAAAATTCATATTTAATTCATCCATTGTTTAAAAAAATTAAACTTTTGCAAGAGAGAGTCATTTAATGTACTAAATATGACCGCATAAAATAAAATTAAAATTTCGAATGATATGCATGAATTAAATGAAAAGTAGGGACCAAAAATCATGACACGAAATACTTCAAGGACCAACAAGTGCGAAAAAAATCTCTTTAAGAACTAAAAACAAAATTTTGGAATATTTAACCCAGTAAATTTCCAAAATTATCTTTTATATTTATTAATGTATGAAAAAAGACGAAAGAAAAGAAAAATATATATTAAAATAAATAAGAGATCAAAGAAATAATGATGCATGTAGTATTACATGAAAAATAAAGAAGAAAACAAATTCTAATATATTTATGGTGTTAT
Source organism: Trifolium fragiferum (assembly GCA_954870985.1). NCBI lineage: Eukaryota > Viridiplantae > Streptophyta > Magnoliopsida > Fabales > Fabaceae > Trifolium > Trifolium fragiferum. Next base: position 11,750,813 of record OX940794.1, read on the forward strand.
GCATGTAATAAATGGTTGTGAGAGTTTTTTGTGATTGATATATGCATAACTTTAAGAGTCATATTTAATACATGATAATAAAGGAATTATGTTTGATTTAATAATATTAAAATTTAAATTTTTTAATTTAAACTTCATAATTGGTAAGCAAAGTCATGGATATAATTGGTTGATGTTGTTTTTGGTGATTAATATATATGACTTCAAAAGTCATATTTAATAGAAAAAAATGAGAAAAAACAAATTATGTGTTATTTATCTAATATTCAATAAAAATTAAAATTGTAAGATATATTATTTGTGTTTTCTTCATTTCTTGAATTAAATTATGCAACATTTAAATCTTATAAATATATTAAAAGTTAAATTCTTGATTTTAGATTAAGTTCAAAATTAAATTTTCAATCAAAAGTATTCAAGTTTGATGTGTCAAAAAAAGAGTTTGATATCTAACTTCAACAATACTTAAGTTTTTTATTTTTATTTTTTTTATTTTATGTCAATATACTTGTCATTCATTTGTATATCATAGAGTCATTGTTAATCCACTTCATTTCTGTCACTTTCCATGACAATGCCATTTACAGTGATTTTCCATCACTCAATATACAATTATTTAAATAACTTTCATGCTCTACTTTGACTAAGTTTTCTATATAAATACATAGCAACAAATGCACATACTACTTATTTGTTTTCATTATAGTTCAACCAAGCACAAACAATAACAGATTCAGAACAGTAAAAGGAATTAGTAGTATATATCAGCAATAAGTTGGAATATTGTTAGGTTTGTAAACAAAGGTTCTGACAGCGTGTGAATACCCTGATGGATGATTGTAACTGAACTTCACCCCCGCGCTACCACCACCAAGAGTTGTGCAGTGCTCATGGAAACTACTGATTGGTCGAGCAAGACATGCATCCCAACGATCAGTCTCGGGCATTGTCTCGGCTACTGTGTATATACCCTTAGCATCTGTAAATGCCTGATAGTTTAGAACTTCACCGGACTTGGTGATGCATAGAACAGCAACTTCAGCACCTGCATTATAAAGCATTCAAAACCAATCATGTTGACATAAATCTAGAGAAACTCAATTCTAGTTTAAACCAAAACCTTTGAAATGGGATTTTTTTTCCTTCCCACTTTCCTTTTATATTAGCACAAAAGTTGGAGTTGCTTCTGTGTGACTAGATGTTATGGCCTTATGGGTTCGAGTCATGAAATTAATCTCTTGCAAATGTAAGGTAAGACTGCCTACAATAGATCTGTAATGGATCCAACCCTTCCTTGGATCCTGCTACGGCAGGAGCCCTGTAGCACCAGGATATTCCCTTTTATAATAACAAAAAAGTTATACGTAGCACTGACACTTGGGATTAAAGGAGTTTTTGGTGTCCGACATGTGTTAGAGTCTAATATCAACATGAGTCATGTGGTTACAATTACATTCAATAATCACATCTATTTTCTTAAATTATTATTGGCGTCTACGTGTCAGTGTCGTGTGCGGTGTCTACGTGTCGATATCAATGCTTCATTGGATCTAAGCCAAATCTAGAGGATGACCATTTGACCACATTCATCTGTCCTTTGTTGTATCATTGTTTAAATTCAAACATTACCAAAATGGTTATATATGAAAAAGGGGTTTACTTAGAAGCCCGATAAACTAGGATTAGAGAAGAGACTCATTTCTGATAGAGACCACAATAAATCAGGATGTTGCTAAAAAAATCTGATAATACATCCACGAGACATCACTTCAAAGGCATACAGATGAATCCTTTTTAGGATAAAAGGACACAAACATGTCTTGCCTTAATAAATCATGAAACTGTTTGCCTGGTTTCTTTATCAATTGTGACAATGAAAATAATCAACAACTTGTGAGGTAAACTTTAACATAACCAAGGTTCCCAAACTTCATCATACATATCGAACAAAAATTAATTTGAATGACAAGAGAGCTGAAAGAAAAGCAGGGAATGAAAGAAAGTGTTATCCTTATACGTATGAAACCTTTTGGGAGAATGAGTTTATGAATGCAAAAACAACTCAGACAGACACTTTCGTTGATTAACATACTCTTTAGCAAACAGGTTGTAACAACAAGTTTTTTCTTCACTATTACCAAGCACCTGAATGACGGTGTATAAGGACACTAATCATTGAGTGTCCTGCACACAATGACGAGGCAGATTAAATGGAGGGGGAACAGGACAGCTAGAATTGAATTCTGTTAGAGATCCGAAAAGGAAGGAAAAGGAATCTGTTGTGATAGATGGTATATGGCATTCATCCTTTACCTCTATCCCTCCTAGCTATTCCACATACTAAGGGGTTACCTATCAGGTTTTCGGATGTTCCATAAGGCCCTAATAAATAATAATATGCACAAGAGTCTACTTCCTTTTTACAGCAATGCACAGGTCATCCTTGGAAATCTTGCGGCATTCGATGATCTGAGATTTCTAACTAAACATAACTGCTACATTATTGTAATTGTAAGTTGCATAAATCAACCTTAGACAACACATAAAAACAGTTCTCTTACGGGTAAGAAAGAAAAATTAGACATCTTCACAACAATTAGAGATTACTTCTTGTCATCGATATTCAATGGATAAACTTCAAAGAAACGACAAATGCAAAGTAAAAATATCGAAACATATCTTTTTCAAAACCACAATACTATTATCTAAAATCAATAAATATGACTGAATCAAGAGTATAAATAATCAAGAAATTAAATTAGACTAGGGGTTGAGGGAATGAGGGGGAAGTATATCAATTCTACTAAGGCTAATAAGGTTATGCAATCTTATCAAGATTTAAAATCTACAAATCCAAAGGCCAATTAGAGTAGAAAAACAAACAATTCACCGCATATTGTCATCATCATCATCATCATCATCATCATCATCATCATCTATTCCATGGCCTATGACATTTCTCATAAAAATAAATAACTTCCAAGTTCCATCAAATGTGCCAGAAATTCCAACCAACACTTCAAAACTCCCACTTATTCATAAAGGGTAAAACAAGTTTCAAAATGTAACACCAACCCTTCAAATTATTGAAGAATTGTCTCATCCAATCCAATACAGACACAACTGGTTACATTCAATAGCTTCTATTTACTCAAATTATTATCGGTGTTTATGTGTCAGTATTTCGTGAGTTATAACCATTTCGGTGGAGAATTATAAGGCTATATATCAACTAAAAAATTTCCATCACAAAAACAAAAAACCCATTTCATAAACTCAATAAAAATGATACAAAATTCACATAAATGATAAATCCCAATTGAAAAAAGAGAGATTATATAATACCTTCAAGAACATGATCTTCAGGTCCAAGAGAAGAATCACCACAAACATCACAAACAACTCTTCCATGAATTTCACCAGTCCAAGCACTTGCCCTCAAAACAAATAACATCAACAAAAACACAATCAAATCCACCACCATCATCTTCTTCTTCTGCTTCATCCCTTCCATGGTTGAAACTGAAGAAAAACACCCAAAAAACAAAACTTTCTTGAAACACACTGATTTTGGGTTTATGGGGTGTTTGTGTTTGTTTTCTACACTCTCACTCTAACAAGTTTTGATTTTTTCCACCGACACTATCTGAGTCACCTAGTCCAACGCCCGAGTCAAACCAAATATTTCTCTAAGGACAAAAGTGTCATTATAAAGAATATTAGGGACAAATATGGAAATTCACCTCCATGTCTTTTCTCTATAAATAACATCCAAAACCCTCATACTAAGATGTTGTCTTCTGTTGCGCCGTTTCATATCAAAAGGGTTAAATTTTTTTCTGATTCAATTTATAGATTCAATTTCAATTCTCTCATATGCTTATTCTTTGAGAATTTTCTTCTGGGTTGTCTTTAATTTTTCTAATTTTGTTTGCTACATGTTAAAAATTCAATCTTTCTTCTTTGTTCTTGTGTTTTTTGATTAAACTTCAATGTCTGTTATTTTTTTCTGATTTGTTTTTCTGAATTTTCTATGATCAATTTGATTCTCCCAATGATGATTTATAATCATAAAAGTAGTGGACTGAATTTCCTTGAAGAGAAATTAATTCAGAGGGATGAACTAATTTTTTCTTAATTTTTGTTTAATATTTTTATTTTAATTAATTAATCGTATGTTTAAGCACAGCCCTTAAGATCGCCTTTCAAATAAATGGAAGCGTTTTGAGTCATTGCTGTGCAAAATTAAATTTCTATAAGGTTTCATATTAGGGTTTTCCTATTATGTTATCTTTTTCATCACTTGATTTTAATTATTTATGAGGCATAGACCCTTTTATCATTGAATCATGATTTTTATCATGTTATAATCTTTGGTTAATTGCTTCTTGTAAGTTTTGACCTATTGATTAAGCTGATTTAAAGTTCATTTTCATTGGTGAATTTTTTTAATAATGTCTCATAAATCAAGTGGTAACATTTTTATTAAATTTAATTTTAATTTTTTTCTCAAGTTTAGTAAATGCAAGAATGATGATTCAATTAGATGTATGAAAGGAGAAATCCTTGCTGAACTCAATATTTTGAGGCAAACTGTCTGACTTGCTAATAGAATACTATTTACTTTTGTTATTTGATAAATTCTTTCTTTAGTCTTAATTATAAATAAAAAATGTAATTATATTCATACTAATTATATTTTGATTTTTTTTTACAAGGATGATGATTCAATTAGATGTGTGAAAGGAGAAATCCTTGCTGAACTCAATTTTTTTAGGAAAATTGTCTGACTTGCTAAAAGAATGTTTACTTTTGTTCTTAGATAAATTCTTTTTTTAGTCTTAATAATTATAAATAAAAAATCTTAGCTGAACTCAATTAGTCTATATTTTTAGTACCAATTACTACAAGGATGATGATTCAATTAGATGTGTGAAAGGATAAATCTTTTCTGAACTCAATTTTTTGAGGCAAACTGTCTGACTTGTTAATGTTCTTTTTTAATTACTGTTAATTTTTGTTAATGATAATGTTTATTGTATTTGCAATGTGTAGAAGTTCACTACTAGTAGTAGTTTGTTTATTTTTGAATTAAAGTAAAATATAAGAATGATGATTCAATTAGATGTGTGAAAGGAGAAATCCTTTTTGAACTCAACATATTTGAGGCATTTAATATATCTGACTCTAATCTTTTGCTCAATTTATTTTGGTCTTTTGTCTTTTAATTCATTCAATGTTATGTTAACTTATCCCTGCAATACCTGATTTTTTTTCTAATGTTAGATTAGTCTATTTATAAGTTGTTTAGATAACATTGTTAAGTGATGTTTTTGATCTTATGTTAAAGCTAATTTGCCACACCACTTTACTTTTTTATATAACATTTAGAAGTTGTTAAATGTCAAGAGCTTAGAAAGTTTGAAATATAGTAAAAGTCAAAAGATTTTATTTTGATAAAAAATAGTAAAATGAGTACACGATTGGCTCTCTAAAATGAGTACTCCCTCCGGCCTTTTTTATAAGCAAAAGTTGCTTTTTAGATTTATTGGAGAAGTAATGTATCTAGTCAATATTTAAGACTAGATACATTACTTTTTCAATGAATCTAAAAAGCAACTTTTGCTTATAAAAAAGGCCGGAGGGAGTACACGATTGGCTCTCTTATAGTTTGCCATTTAGCAACTTAACTAACTACCTAATAATAAATTAATTGAACCTCTAACAAACTAATTGAGAACAAAACCTTTCCATTTGGTGCTACAACTTGTATGCAACCAAAAATATCAATAATAGTCATAAAAAAGACAATCCTTAGACAACAAAGCTTAAAAAAACTCACATGTTAACTTCCAAACCAATATATGTATCAACTTCAAACATTGTGTAGTGCATATCAAATGTACAGTCAATTATCATGTAATATGAATTAGGAAAACCAGTGATAAAAGGACTTGAATGTGTTACTATAAGTCAAACAATGACAATGGAATCGAACGCCGATGAGTTCCATTGTTGCAACCAAAATTGCAATCTCGAGTCATCCAAGAATTTATGAGTGAAATCTAGTTTCAGATGCAGCTATGAGGTCAACACATCTGATTTGAACATGACTTAGCAACTTTGATGATCGGCTGCGATTGCCACTGAGGTCAAAGAGAGTGACGACGAATTCAATGGTTGCAAGCACGATGACCAACGGTGAGAAAGATATAAAGTTTATTGCACCCTTAAATGTTGCGATGTAGCAAAGTTCGGTGTCACCATCAGGATCGAAAACATTTTTTGTTACGGTATGTATTTCATTTGTATTGATGTAATTGGAATTACAAAAGTAAAAAACACCAGATCGGAAGCAAAAAACAATAGATTGTAGGAAATCAATTCGACTGGGAAGTGGAAACAACATGCCATAACTTCAAGAATATAACCAACACAATAAAAGATGAAGCTGTCAGTCACCAATTTTTCAACCTTCTTCATTTTCATATGATGATGATGTTGAAATCTCCCCCTCTGTCTCTGGAATTGAGTCACTCAAATGTGTTTGAATATAAATGGAAGGTTCTTGCGGTGATTTTCGAACTGGAGGAAGAGTGGCAAGAATTTCTTCATCTTCAATTTCCTCCACAAATGGTAAACAATGGAATAAACCATTAGAAATGAAGGTTGATAAAAAAGAACAATAACAATTTCTTTGTGATGAACAATAGATGATTTCTCTAGTACCAGTACAACGGTGGAAGTGGAAGACGAACAGAATCCCAGAGGTCGCAATCGAGGAGATGATACCATGTTGAGATTTTGAGAATTTGGAAAAGTTCAATGGTAAGAGCTTAGATTGCTTGAAAGAGTGTAAAAAACGTAAAATTTTATTTTGACAAAAAAAATTTATTTTGATAAAAGATAATAAAATGAGTACAATTGGTGCCTCTTGTATATTATAGACTATGAGCATCATTAGCGCAGGTGTGTTAACATGTGAATTCTTTATAGATGACGTTGCTTATAGTTTATCACCTTTGGAGAAGTTACACATGGCATGGTAGGTGCACTAAAGATAGCTCACGTTCACTCTACAACACACGTTCACTAACTCACTTTAATCTATAACAAAACATTTTTTTTAGTCATTTAAAACCCAGCTAGAGTTAACTATCACTACTTCAAACATACAATAATATTTTTTTTTATAAATATGTGGGGTCAAATTTAGGTTTTTTATAAACAACCACCATTAATATAAAAGTTATTTAAATCAACTATCAATTTCTTAAATCTTACAAATCACTCTGGACCCACAAAAAATAACTTAGTTTACCCACTTAGTTTACTCCCATTAAAGATGCTCTAATTAGAGGCTTAACTAACTAACGAATTAATAACAAACTAATTGAACATCATTATTCTTAACAAAGAGTAAAAAATATTGGGAATTTTTTTGCGCCTTATATCTTTTTGCCTTCTTTGGAAAATTTCTAAAAATTATCTTGCTTGCTACCCAAATTATTACAAGCTAGTAACAGTGGAATGCATGTTTTCAAACATTACATTTTTAGAACACTTGCTATTTAAGATGTGAGAGAGGTAGAAATGAAAATGCAAGAAGCGTGAGAAAAAAAAAAGAAAACACATTTTAGCAAAAGAGACACAAATGTCAAGAAATTTTGTTCTATATCCATACACTTATATTGTCACCCTTACAAATAATAAAATTCTAATTTTGATCTCTTTCTTTTTTCATTTGACTTACCAGTACAAAATATTTTTGATATCTAAAAATTTTCATAATTTTTTTTTGACAAATTTTTTCATAAATTTTCAAATTTTTAAAAAAACTTAAGATAAATATTTTGACCAAAAAACTTCAAAAAATAAATAAATTCTTATAAATAAAATTATGAAGTGGAAAACTTAACTAAATATCACCCTCTCATTCATAAAATCAGAGACAACTGCAACCTTCTTCTTCATGCTTGGTACCTTTATGATGGGACTATTATAGGAGATTCAGCGGAAGTGGCTAAATCCCTTGATATCATTAGAGCGACAGGTCCCGGATTGGACCTTCAGTTGAATATTCGTAAAACGGAGATCTTTTGGCCTTTTTGTGATGGAAGTAAACTTCGTAAGGGGTTGTTCCCTTCGAACATTGGAAGGCCGTTGTCTGGGGTGAAATTGCTCGGAGGTGTTGTTAGTCGAGATAGATGTTTTATTGAGGAGGTGGCCATGAAGAGAGCTGCCAGAGCTGTTGAGTTAATGCGTCTTCTTTTCAAGTTAAGAGATCCGCAAAATTAGCTCCTTCTACTTCGGTCATGCATGGGTATCGCCAAACTTTTTTTCGGTCTCAGGACGTGTCAACCAATTTACATGGAGGATGCAGCTGTTTTGTTTGATAAAGAGTTACGAGCAGCGATTGAAAATATTGTGGTTGGGGGAGGTCCGTTCTTTGGAGACTTACAATGGAGGCTTGCTTCTTTACCCATTAAGCTTGGGGGGTTAGGCTTGTATTCAGCAGTAGAGGCCACCTCATATGCCTTTGTGGCTTCTAGGGCTCAATCTTGGATTTTGCAGGATCATATCACGAGAGACAGCAGAGTATGTGGTATGGATTTGGATTTTGACAATGCTTTGGACGGTCTTCGGAATACGATTCCGACTTTTGACTTTAGCAATTTTGCTAGCAAGGACACCGTCCCCCCTAAAGCCCAACATGTTTTGGCGAGTGTCCTTTTTGGTAAGATTGTTCAGAACATGGAAGTTGATTTTAACATGACCACAATAGAAAAAGCAGTTTTTGGATGTTTGAAAGCGGAACATGCTCAAGACTTTCTCCTCGCTATTCCCATAGATGGGTTAGGCCAACATATGTCCCCCGTTGAGTATCGTACCATCCTTAGATATCGCCTCTTGATTCCGTTATTTCATAAGGATGAAGTTTGCCCTGTTTGTCGGAAAGCATGCCTCGACACTTTTGGGGAGCATGCGGTTCATTGCAGGGAGCTCACAGGTTTCAAATACAGGCATGATCTGGTCAGATATGTGTTGTTTGATATTTTTAAGCGTGCATGAATTTCTGTGAAGAAAGAGGCACCACTGAACTTCTTGACTAGCCCACAAGAATGAAGATCGACACTTCAGCCAGCAGATGTTCTGGTGTATGGATGGGTAGGTGGGAAACATGCTTGTGTAGATTTGACTGGAGTTTCCCCCCCTCGTGGGACTGGGGGTCGGAGATTTTACTGTGGGATAGGCAGCCCTCAAAGCTGCTTCAAGCAAAATTGCCAAACATGAAAAAACATGCTCTGACAATCAACACGTTTTTATACCATTTGCATTCGACACTTTTGACTTTTTAGCACCAGAGGCTGTAAATCTTTTGAAAATAGTTCAAAAGTTCATGCATAGTCATGTTGTGTTGCCTAAGTCTATGAATATAGTTTTTCAAAGATTAGGTTTTGCTATTCAAAAAGGTTTAGCGGCGCAACTTGTTGCACGCCTACCTTTTATTCATATGTAATTATTCTATTAATTATTACTTTGGCATAAATTAATATCACCGGTACATAACTAAAATGCATGTTTATATATACCTTGCTCAAAAAAATTCATCTGTCTATCACACATTTTCCTTCCTCTTTGTAAACACACAAAGTCCCTCCGTTATAATATATAAGCAAAAATCCACTTTTTAGGTTCATTGTATAATTAATGTATCTAGACAATAAAATTCATTGTATAATTAATGTATTTGGACATTTTTATTGTCCAGATACATTAATTATACAATGAACCTAAAAAGTGGATTTTTGCTTATATATTGTAACGGAGGGAGTATACCATTAGATTTATAAATAAATGTATTCATCAAACCCATTTGCTTCATTTCAACAACCCTAAATTATTCCTTCATGGAGAGTGGATTCTCTCAAGTTCAAAAATAAATTGCGGGAATAATGTGAGAAATGGGCCATTAGATTACAAATGTAAAACAATATTTAAATATAAAAAAATGGAGAAAAGTTGATTGATGGTTGAGATGTAAAAATTGAGGAAAATTGAGGAAAAAGAAATTGAGAGGATCCATCGATCTCAGGATCACACATCATCACCAACACCATTTTCTTCAAAAATTGAAACTTTAAGCTTTTTTTTAAGTAACCCTTCCACATTTGTTTGGTTTTAAAGAAAACGAGTGAATGGATATATGACCCGTTTGGATTAGCTTATTTTTTAGTTTATGTAAACATCTAATTCAATTTTTATGTATTATTATAAGTTTGTAAATGTAGTTTATGATATTGTAGAAAAAAAAGGTAGTTTATGATAAAATAACTTATAAAAATACAATTTTCGTTAGTGTAAACTTATAAAAGAACATAAAACTAAATTTATATTGCATTAATTTTCCATATGTAATATTAATTTTGACAACCTCAAATTTAGAATCGATTATAATAAAAAAGTTAATTCTACTCGAACATACTGTTAATGTTTTGTTGATTGACTCATTTTGGTATAACAACTTTATGTCACAATGTTGGATGCAATGTTTCAACATTCGGATACCTTTCCAGGTTGAGTGAAACGCGCGCCTCATTTAATGCGCCACCCTTTGATTATGGAATCCGCGTCTTGTGTTTGTGTTTTAATTATGCTTGATTTATTAGAGTATCTCTACGTGATTATTTCCAAAAGAACTCTGCATAGCTTTTGGAAACATTTGACTACACTCATTAATCACGTGCTGAAGTGTGCAAGGAGTATTGAAGCCCAAGTTCCAAAGAAGCCCACGAAGACTCTTAGTATATAAGCTTCTTTGTAACCCTAGTTTTCGTACGTGTGTGTTGTATTCTGAAAGTGTCTCATTTTTGTACTAGGGTTTGTGTTAGAAAACTTGTGAGCCTACCTTGCATTTCCTTTGTGCAAGACTAGGACATAGGATCTTGTATTTGTGTTTACTACTCCTAAGCTTTGAAGTACAGAGTTAGTTTGTGTTGGAGTGTGTTCTCAAACAATTATATCTTTGTCTATTGTCACTGGTTGAGTGATTGATTAGGAGGTGAGATGGGATCTCAAACTTAGGAGTTCCTAAGTTGAAGTTGCATGAGATAGTGTCTAAGTCATAAGTTGTAAACGGGTGTGTTTAGCTTAGGATTAGGACTATCATAGTGGACTCCTCTCCTGGATTGGTATCCCCCAGACTAGGGTTTGTTTAAGCGCCGAACTGGGTTAACAATTGAACTGTGTCTTTTATCTTTTGTTAACATTATTTATTGTATTGTTCGTTCTCTCTGGTGAATGTTCCAACATCGCATTCAACATCTCAAGTGTTGGAACATTACATAGCACATTCCAATCCTGCGTGCCAGAATTTCACATACTATAATATATCTAATCTATTTAATTATAAATCTCTGGAATCAATTTTACTTATACAAAAGTAAAACCAAATATAGACAATATGTGGTTTATTTTTATTTTTTTATAAATATAGATAAGAATAATATTGAAATTGCAGGTTTGCTCATAAAATTTGGCAATGGTTTAGTCATTTATTGAAAATGCAGGTTGCAGACAACATTGAAGATATTATGTGTCTTTGCAATCGTGGTTAGTCTAAACAATATAGTGAGGTTGTGACTGATATCATCAACATTGTGAATACCATTTGGTATTGTAGAAATTAGGCTCATTTCCATGACAAGAAAATCAATTTTCAAACTGCTACCATATTTGTGCTAATGTCTATATTACTGGTAATTCTACCAAGTCTCCGGCTTCGGCGTCTATGGAAGAATTTCAACTTCTAAAAGATATCTCTATACAAGGAAGTTTATTGGTTCCCTCCTAAAGCCTATTGGATCAAATGTAATACAGATGGTGCTGCTCTTGGTTGTCTCGGGTTGGCGGTTTGTGGCGGTATTTTTAGAGATAGTTCGGCAGCTACTCTAGGTTGCTTCGCTAGAAATCTTGGAGTCACCTATGCCTTTTATGGTGAGATTATTGGTGTGATGATGGCCATTGAAATCGCGACTTTGAAGGGTTGGCATTTACTTTGGGTAGAGACTGATTCTATCATGGTTACTCTAGCCTTCAAAAATGTTATTATGGTTCCTTGGCACCTTCGTAATAGATGGTTAAATTGTCTTGAACTCACTAAGAAGATGTCTTTCATTATCTCTCATATATATAGAGAAGACAATCAATGTGTTGATGGTATTGCTAATCTTGCCCTTCATATTCCTCGATCTCAATGGTGGGACACAATTCCTTCTAACATTGGTAATGTAGGATTTGGATCCTCTCCAATTTTCTCTCCAATGTTTTCTCTCCTTTTCTTAATCCAATGGTTGCTAAATTATAAAGAATAAAATAATACTTAACAGGAGAGAGAAAATAAACAAATGAATGGTTATGATCACATTGGAGAGAAAACATTGGAGAGAAAATTGGAGAGGATCCAAATCCGGTAATGTATTTGCTAGAAATAGACTTGGTTTTCCTGAATATAGATTTTGTTAATCTTGGTTGGAGCACTACACTCTTTTTTTCTTCACCTGATTTTTCCCTCTGGATTTTACAGGTAAAGTTTTTAACGAGGCATTTGTATACTCTCAAGCTTCCACTTGGGTTTTGGTCCAATCCCCCCAAGTTTTTTTGTTTTTGTTTTTCTATTTTAATAATATGATATAGTTTTAACTTATTTGTTGGGTTAGTAAAGAAGTGTCAACCTATTTATGATGTCTTTACCTTCTTAACCGAGCCGTTCTCTTTGTTTAAAAAATAAAATAATATTGCTCCAAACTCAATAGACCAATGATTGTACTTAAAGAAAGAAAAGAAAAAGAGCCAACATCAAAGCAACAAGAAACACGATGAAATACAAAGGCTCATATATTATGTTAGAAATAATGTAGCTTTTGCTTCTTAAGCTTGAATTTCACCCAACACTGAACATATTGCACTTTACTTTTGTCACATATATATGGAATGTTCACTTGGTAAAGCTGCAAGTCTGTAACGATGAAAATCAAAAGTAAAAAAATAAAAATAAATAAAGTAATACATGTTATTAGATCGTCAAATCTTCTCTTTTTTTTCACCACCAATTTAATATGGTTCGGAGGTCAATTATAACATCAAGTGATTACAGTCTTCTTTCGATCGTAATTACGGAATTGAACCGTGATTCTTCCTATTAAATTCAGCAAAAATCACTACTTAACTAGCTAATGATTGATAGAAATGAAATGAATTAAGTTTTCTATTGTAAAAAAGAAAAACATTTAATTTAATCACTTTGATTCATGATTCTAGCAGTATTTCAATTGGTTAGCTCGTGAACTTTTTATTGTTTGTCTCAATTATTAACATATTATAAATTTTTAATATATGAAAAACATTAATGTTTCAATTGATTTTTTTTCACACTTTTAAATTATTATTGTGAAGTTTTTACAATACTTTACCAAAAAACAATGACGAGTTAACCCATTAATAAGATTAAATAAATAAATATCTTGTAAACTTAGCTCAATTGATATGATATCGCAGGGAGTCAAGATTGAACCCGATAGTTACTCTTATTCTATTTTATAAAATAAGAGGACAACAACTACACTTAAGAATTTTCTTTTTTAATCATTAGCTCTACTTTGCAAAAGAAAATCACCAGTACTATAGTTATTTATTCCTTCGGCATATGAATGTAAACGGTGAATAAACTTTTCCTTTTTGACTGTACACTGAATAAATTACTACATAGTACACATTTTTCATTTAAAGGCTTAAAGCTATGAAGAAGAATAATTTGTTATTCTTCATTCTTTTTACCGAATAATTTATGTTACTCGATACTGAATAGTAGACAACAAGGTTATTTTTTAATCAGACATAACAATTTTTTGGTAGGCACAAACATAAATATGATTTGTTAGACACACACTCATTATAAATATAAAAATGAAAAAAAAAATGATTAAATTAATATGATTTGATGTGATAATTTTATTTTTCTTTTTATATTTTTACTTTGTGTATGTGTGTCTAAATTTTATGCCCAAATACTTGTGCCCAAGCAAGTACTTCTCCCCTACACACCCCTATCGCTCCCCACACCACTTATTAGACGAGTGAAAATTATAAATTGTGCTTATTAAATTGAGTGGGGTTAAGTAAGAAAAGTTTTTTGAAAGGTCTAATTCAACTCGTAATGTCAATATTTTTAGGTTGAATATTTTAATCTAAATTCGAATTTAAAACCTTACAATTATATACAAATTTAAAGTGATGTTTGTCACTTTACAAAAAGAAAAATAAAAAAGAAATAGTATACTTATTTAATAATAGTACCAACATGGAATATATATTAGCACTATCTGTTATAGTATTTGGTAAAATTAATATAGATTTCGTCATTTTATATGCGACTCGGTCTCAAAATGGTAAAATCTATGCGAGTTCTATTATTAAAAAGATAAAATATAATTGCATATTTTAGTGTCCGTTTGATATGCAAAACAAAAGTATTAGACAGAATAGTACATGACAGTATAAGACAGAACAACACATGACAAATATTTATCGTATTGAACAAATTTTGTCTTGGATGATGCTTGATGGAGAAAATGTTATTTTGGTGATTTAAACAACTTGTGCTGAAGACAAAAAGTTGTCCCATAGTTCAGCGGGGGACAAGAATATATGTTTTTGTCCTATCCCTTGATCCCTAGTTTGTCTAGTCTCGGGAACAATTTTAACATAAAACATAGTACAACTAAAGTTGTCTTGTTTAATTCCTTATTTTTTAGCAGATCAAACGCACCCTTAATCTCCTATTTTATTAATCTCACAAAAATAGTTTCGTTTTTTAAAATCAAACTTTTCCATTCTTCAAGTAATACATTTAAAATAAAAGTGCAATTAAATAAAAAATGCTAACAAGGTAAAAAAAAGGTGTAAGAATGATGGTTCTTTTAACACTCAAACTCATAATTGGAAGAGAATATCAATTTTTCTTTTTTGGAAGTATCAGATTCATAGATTTTCTTATATAAGGGAATTAGGTTGCACTACATCTCATTACAACACTGCCTATCTATCTCTCATTGATCATTATTCTTCTTATTTTCATTCTACGTTTTATATTTTTCAAACTTGCCAAATGTCTGAATATCACGATAATTTCGATGGTATGTATAAACACTCTTTTATATTTATTAAGTTAATTTTTATAACTACATTCCTTTTTTTCAAAATGAGGGTAGAATATGAAGAAAAAAATTCCAACAATTCATTATCTTGATTGGAAAATGTCACTTATAAAGAAACAGAGGGAATAATAGGCGAAACGATCTCAAAAAGATCTTAAACGAATGTAATACCATACTATATTTCACTATACATTTATGGTCATGTCTAAAAATTGTTAGTTAATAAAATCATTTAATCCAATCTTATCTTTTTTTTTTTGATATATATTAATCTAATCTAATCTAATCTTTATGAAAAGACCTAGAATGATATTTATTTAGAAATACTTTCGATAATTGACATCTTATAGTTGTAAAATGATCATTGACATTGTTGTTATTAATAATTTCTTTTATGTAGTTGTGTACTTCGAGGAGTTAGTAATGAGAGACACATGGGAAGAAGTCATTACATATTACAAAGAAGATAAATTTTATCACACGTTAAGAGTCAAGGGCAGAGGAACCGCATTACACGTAGCCGTAAGCAATGGTGAGAAAGATACCGTGAAAAAACTTGTAGATGCAATACTACATCATCATCGTCGTCCTGATAACGAGAATGATGATGAAAGAAGTACTATTCCTCTTTCGCTAAAAATGGAGAATGAAAGAGGTGGTACTCCTCTACACATTGCAGCGTATAGAGGATTCACAAGTATGTGTGAATGTATAATTGGGAAAAATGGTGAAAGGAAGGATTTGATTGAAGAAGAAAATGATGATGGAGAAACACCACTTTTTTGGGCTGTGCAAGGACATAGGAAAAAAACTTTTGTTTACCTATATCAATTTGCACAAGAAGATGTCAATATTGTTATAGATAAAAAGGGCACTACCATCCTTCATGTTGCCATTCGGAGGGAAATGTTTGGTTAGTTCTTTTTCATCTCTTTCATTATTACTAGCTAGTATTACTTTATTTATTCGATTCTTTCCACTTTTTTTTTAAAAAAATATTTGACTTTCTTTTTTTCAAAGAAGAATAAAAAATAAAGCAATTTTAATTATTATTTTTTTAAAAATAAAATGATAGAGTATATCAAATAGAACCACATATTCAATTTCGTTAAAAACATAAATGATAAATTTGCGAACAAATTCTCAATATTCAAGTTAATATAATACTACGACAATAACTACAAATAATATGATAAAATCAAAGTGATTGAAGTAACTATGCCTTCAGATTTGCAATGTTGATACTCAAATCATTGATTAAATTTGTAATTGACTGAAGTCATTTTTTCAATAGGAATCAAAACAAACACATCAACAAGATGAAAAATCCAACAATGTCATACAAGACGACTAACAACACAATGCTACACCCAAACGATGAAATCATGAAAAAACATAAGAGAAAAAACTTAATAAATGTGAAAACCACTTATTTAAATTAAAAGAAGGAAAAAATAGATGCAAATGAGTGATTCTAGACCAAAATATGATACAAACCACCCCTCTTCGCCGAGTGAAAGAGAATTTATAGAGAAGGAAAAATTTCTCAATTTTTAATTTTTTATTAGGTGACATTGTTGGTATTTTGAATCTATATCTATAGATTGTGATGTGGTATTTTTATTAGCTGGTCATCGGCAGCCTAAATTATTTTTCACATGTATGGTACTACATGTGAAAAATAACCAACCCCATAATACCTAGCTTAAGCCCCGTTAAGTTTCCACAATTTGACACACATTTATTAAGAGAGATAAAAAATTAGAGAAAACACGCACAAATCCAAAGTGCCACCTCTAATCGAAACCAAGTCTCTAAACCATATAATTCAGTGAACTCTCAATTGACTGAGTTATAAACCTTTGCAAAAACCATCTTGAAAATTAACACATCTTTACTGTCTTCTTAATTCGGTCTAGGACCTCATGCACCACTATACCATCTATTAATTGTTTCCCTTTGATAAATGAAGACTAGTTTGCAGTGGCGGAGCAAGGAGGAAAAGTTGGGGGGGGCCGCAATGGTGTTAGATTTTTTTTTTTATGGGAGTTTTTTTTTTTACGAAATTTATGGAAGTGAAAAATGTATAAATCGTATGTAAAAATACCTTAATCTTAGTGAATCTTAATAAAATACAATTAATTTTAAATTTTTGAAAAATTTACATAATTATCTATATGATGATATCAATTTTCAATTTTAATAATAAATTTTATACTAGTTAAAATGTCACCAATAAAATTTAATTTATCTACTTTTAAAAAATAACAATAAAAAGTAAAAATTATAGCCAGGAGGAATTGAACACAGGACATCCTTGCACCTTGGCACCTAACTCTACCATTTGGACAAGCAGAACCTTGTGATACAAAGTACCACTTACATCTATATATAACATAATACATATAGTAAATGAAAAAAAAAAAAACTGGGGCGGGCCATGGCCCTGCTGAGCCCATTAGGAGCTCCGCCCCTGCTAGTTTGGTGAAGTGTTATGTTTGCTTGCATTCCCTTAAAAAATTTGGCTACTAACTTATACAAGCAACCTATTAAAGAGATGTTCCGTTCCATCCTCAAGTGCACCACACCTCGTTCTGGAATATTATCTACTTTAGATTATGTGTGATTCATCACAATTTTGTTTTTTTTTTTTTTTGGTAAAAGGCACCCCGATCGCAAGTAATGTAGGACTTTTAAATGTACCAGAAGTTCGGAAGAGGAGATGTGCTTGAAATCATCTAAATGAAAAGGGTAAATCTACCTTTAGGAATTAGAGAAATGAAATAAGAGTAGGCCAGAAAATCATGAGAGTACTCTTACATTGCTATAAATAAAAGTAATTAAACATGACAAATCTATGTGTCCCGTGCAACAGGTTTGGCATATATAATAATGCATTGCTATGCTAGTTCTAGTATTAGCTCTATGAAGGACAAAAATGGTGTTACTCCTCTTGAAGAACTTGCCACTAGGACATCAGCATTCAAGAGTGGAAATCATCTATCATGGTGGAAGCAAATTTTGTACTACTGTAAGTAACACACACACACCATTTCATTGTCCCACTCATTTATCTTTAAATCATATATGACACTTAAATCAACTAGACATCTTGCCCGTGCGTTCACACGGGTCATATATATTTATTTGAGATTTAATAATGAATATTATATTTATGATTATAAATAAATAAAAACACTAAATAAAGGACAATTAAATATTTGTATTTTGTTTTATCGATAATAAGATTTTGTGTTGAAATAACTCCATAAATTATATAAATTTTAAAATATCGTACAATGCTGCAAATTTTGAAAAATTTCTTTATATTACTAAATGAAAAGTAGTATCCCTGGGTGCTATTTCCCCTGCTGGATATTAGTTGATAATTTCTTTGTTTGATTGTAAGCAGGTTTTATTGGAATGTTGCATTTGGTGCAAATTAAACTGCACTTGTTTGCATCTTAATAAAAACTAATTTGCTTATAAAATAAAATAAAAACCCATTATCACTTGAAGATTAAAACAAATATCATTCATTGAAATTAAAATTTGACCGTCACAACACAATTAACAATGCAACATGCCAACATCGTGCATCAAAGAAAACACATACAAAATAGCAAGGATATACAAAAAAAATGGAAGCCTTGTTAAGTGCAATTTAAGTGTAATAAAGACTCCTTTGTAAATTAATCTCAATTGTTACATCATAATAAGATACAACGTTCTTTATAAAATTACCAACAAATCAATTTTTTATTTAAAAAAAATCCAATTCAATAAACTATCTTAAAACCAAGCAAAAAATTTCTTGCTATTTGGTTAGCAAAGCTTAACAGCTTAGTTGCTTTCTAGCTTATGAGAAATACCAACAATGATTCCATACACAATGCAAATCTTGCCTTTGAAATGCATTTAAGCCAAACCTACACAAAAGAATTTTTTTGCTACTTAGAGTTATAAGAGTTCCAGATCATACTATTGCAAAAAAAATTAATGAATAAAAATCAAGACAGAGAGATGGGGAGGCATAGATAAAGAATGAGAGAGAGATGAGAACAATAAAGCAGAGGAATGTTTTGTAGAATGCCAAATACCGATCCGATTCCCCGGCTATCGCACCATTGATTTCAACATTATTTGGAGGAAGAACAATTTGAAATTTTATTGCCGGAGAGCCTGAACATGTCGACCAAAAGGAGTTCTAAAACATTCACAATATTCATTAGAAAAACATTAAAGCTTATTATAGCAAAAGATAGACCTTGTTTTTTTAGAAGCCATTTTTTCATATTATAATGATAGATGTCTACACCATTTCAATCTTGGAAAATCCTGATTTGCAAACCTGATCAAACAATAAAACAAAAAAAAAAAAAAATCAGAAAATGAAATACAATCATGAAATAAAGGATGAAAAATCAAGTGGAAACCTTTCTTTTTTCATGTGATGCAAACATAATTCTACTCTAAAAAAAGCATCACAAAAGGAAACAAACAGAGCTACATAAGTTAACCAACAAAGCTACAAAAGTAAAGAATAAAATATTGCTTGAAAAAAATTCAAAACCAAATTTTATTACTTTGATGAATCAGATAAGGAAGGAGGCTAAAATAGGGAGGAGAAACCAAAAATCAAATAGAAAATAAGAAGGAGAGAGCTAAAATGTAGATAGCATTGATCTTGAGCCAAACTCATTCATCCATATTTCCATCATCTTTATAGTTTATACAACCCCCTTTCAAAAAATACTCAAAAAAAAAAAAAGAAAAAAGAATGAATTGTAAATGAATTATGCACACGAGGTTTTCTTTTTGCTTGAGTAGAATGGAAAGAGTAAAATGGGATTTGGATCCTCTCATTTTTTTTCTCTCCAATTTTCTTTCCAATTTTTTTATGTATCTATCTCTCTCATCATTTTTTCTCTCTCATCATCATTTATTTATTTTTAATTTTTAATTTCTCTCTCTTCTCACTCACAAAACAAAGAATTGAAGAGAAAATTGAAGAGAAATCATAGGAAAGGATCCAAATCCAGTAAAATGGTAGAAAAAATACTTGCAGCAAGTTTTGTGTAATGGAAGATATAATACACAGTTTTATTGAAAGATGAAAATATTGGAAGAGGGAAAGTGATTAAGGTGTACGTTGGAATACTAAAGAAGTGCATAAAACAATTATGTTTGCTACTTTTTAGGGAATCAAGTTGAGATGGGTGTAACTATGCAACGATTAACTTTGGAAAACAACAAATTGTGCTACTCCGTCCGTCCCATTTTATTTGAGCCAGTTGACTGTTTCACGTTTGCCAATGTAAAACTTTAACGATTAATATCTTTAATTGTATAATAGTAAAAATTATAAAAATTTGATATTTTGAAAATATAAATCGAGACGAATCCAACAAGATCTTATATGCTAATATTTATTTTTATTTATGAATAGAAAAATAGAGTCAAAACGAGATATGTGAATAGTGTCTACAGTCAAAATGGCTCAAATAAAATGGGATGGAGGGCGTATTTTTTAGGCATTTGGGAGCATTAATAATATTAATAATATGTTTTTATGATAATTAGGCTGCATTTAAGCTAGTTTTTCCGCACTTAAGCAGATGAGATTAGGGTTAAGTAGTAGCATGCTTATTTGTACTAAATATAATAAAGATAAAGATTTGAGTTATGATTTCCTTTCACAACTACACTTATATTTATATTTCTCACATTTTTTTTCCTTTTCAACCATCTCTACCATTTTTCTCTTTCACTTTTATAATTTTTTTTTGCTTTCATCACCGATTTATTTTGGTTGGAGAGTCAATTCTTACATCAAATGATTTTAGTCTCCTTTCGATTACAGTTGCAAGGGGTTAAACCGTGGTGCTCCCTACTAAGTTCGACGTCAATCACCATTGAATCAAATAGCGATTGATGAAATAATTTTTTTAATACAACAAAATTTATTATTGGGGAAATAATTATAAGACAAATTAATATCTTGTGAAATTCCTGACTTTTGGAAGTCCAAATAACATTTAATTGCATTATATTTACTTTTTTTTTTAATTAAAAGTCATCAATACAAATGTCTAACTTTCTTTATAAATTTTGTGTAGGTTATCCTTTAAAACTCGAGGAAGCAGCAGCTAAATTGAAATCGATTCAGAAGAATGTAAAAAAATGTAAGTTTCCAGTGAACTGACTATTATATACAGTTCACTCTCATTGTCATTATTTAATGTTTTGAAATTAATGAACTATTAATAGTATTCATATTTTTTGTAAATAAATTGGATACCCCCTTACACCAAAAACAAAAGTAAAAAAAATTGGATACCCCTTTGATCTTATTTATATGTAGAATTTAATAAACAAAGTCTTGTAAGCTTAGCTCAATTGATAGAACAATCCATTATATATGTAGAGGTCGGGGTTCGAATCATCCCATTTATCCATCTTAAGAGTTAATTTTTTTTTTGGTACATTAAGAATGAAATTTCTAACCACTATACTACTTGACAAAAAAAAAAAAAATCTAGTCAACAAATTCTTTTGGCTATAAATATAAGCAAAAAGTTACAAAACAACAACTATATTTAATGATATCCTTTCAAAAGTTATCCTTTCAAAAGTACTCTTAATTAAATGATTGTTCTACTTTTTGACGGGACTATAAGTCTTAACGTAAATTTAATATATTATAGGGGTAATTTAGTAAATATAATTTTTTTTAATATGCATTAAAGAAGATATATTTGGCTATAAATAAGGCCAAAAACAATATTATTTAATGAAAAATTGGTAAAACGCCTTTCTTGTTGAGATGATATAGGCCCCGTTTGAATTAGCTTATTTTTGAGCTTATGCAAACAGCTTATGCAATTTTTATGTATTATTATAAGTTTATCAAAGTAGTTTATGATAAAATAGCTTATAAAAATACAATTTTCACTAGTTAAAACTTATAAAATAGCATAAAGCCTAATTTATATTGCATAAGTTGTTTGCATAAACTCAAAAATAAGCTAATCCAAACAGGGCAATAGTATTTAATTTAATAACAAGTTTTATATATAGATAAATACAAAAATTAAAAAGAAGAAAAAAAATTCAAATTTTTGTTCTTAGATTAAGGAAAATCGTATGAGAATTTTGTGAGCAGTGGTTGTAGTTGTTTTTTTTTTTTTTTGAGAAAATGAGCAGTGGTTGTAGTTGCAACCTTCTTCATAACATTATCGGCAGAGGAACGGTTGATTAAATAATTGTTACTGATAAAAAAAATAAAAAATAATCATAAAAAAAAGAAATAAATAAAAAAACAACTTATATTATTAGCCTAATTGTTTCAGCCACAATATGGTTACGATTGAGCTGTGCACTTATTGGCTGTATATTATTCCGCCACTATGTTTTTCATTATTATTTTTTTCTTTATAATTTATTGGTGGATTATTCCATCAATAAGTGTAAGATTTTTCTTTTAATTTTATTTTTAATTTTTTTTTATGATTTTGTTTTAGTTACTAGTTTTTTAAACCCGTGCTTTTATACGGATGAAATAATTTTTATATAATCATATTATTGATCAATGGAACTAACAACTAATTTAAATAAATTAATAAATATATTAAAAGTACAAATCAATATGAAAGAAGGTTGATTATTCTTATAGTTTTCTCCTTAAAAACATCCGGTTTAGAGATTTATAAAACATTATAGGTTACAGACCCAACATACTGACATGATTATATTCTCTTTGATTAAAGCGTAACGAATATTTTTCAAATGCGTGCAACATAATGAATAGATAGAAAACTGATTTTTAAACTAAATAAATTTATAAAGACAATGACCAAAAGGAAATGAAGATTATTGTCCAATATTGTTGAAGAAAAAAAGTGTAGAAAAATGAAAGAGAATGACAATTTTTATTGTTTAGATGCATATGTGGTTTGTTTTGTTTTGTAAGAATCCTGGGCAATCCTTTTGGTATATATAGATAAATGATTTGAAGAGATATATTTAAAATAATAGTTTGTAAGGCTTTGGTGTCAAGTTTGTAATATTATGATTAATTAATCATCTAATTGCAAAATGGCCAATGGTGTTTAGATATAATTAACTTTATCACATAACACCAAGCTCACATACATACTACCCTAAATAGACCTCTCTTTATATCATGTTGTTAAAATTAGATTACCAATGAATAAAATTAGACCTCCACCACATAACACCTAACTCATGTGAATAAAAGCAATTAAAATTAAATCTAAATTAAAATTCAATGGAGATGATGTGGTACCCTCAATTGCAATCTACAGTAACCAAATCATGTTTTTTTTTTGTAAAGATTATAGATTGGCAATTTTTTCCGCCAAATTTTATTGAAAATTAAATATGTCAATAAATACTTTTTTGTTTTGTCCGTAAATTGAAGTTTTTTTGTGGTGAATTGATGCGCGGCAACAAAGATGTTGAAAGTAAGTTATATTAGGTCACGAGATAACAATAATTCTGAAATATAAAAATTAAATTGAGCGATTTTCTTAATAATTATAATCGTGTGATTTAGTTTTGTAAAATATCCTATTTTAACAAAATATGCTCTAACTATTAATTTGAATTTATTGTAATTTAACGGTTATGATGAATTGTTGTCATTTCTAAACGAAAAACATGCTTAATAGTAAAAACTTCTTACACCGCCCCTCAAGCTAAAGTTTATTAAGCTTTAAGCTTGTTACAAGAGAATTGAAGCTTTCTCATCCCACCCCCCACAACTCTTCCCTCCCCCCCACCCCCAATTTTCCAATTTTAGTCTTGATTCAAAAGTTCGAAATGCATTTTTCGAATTTTTTCAAGTGCAAATTCAGCCAAAATTTCGGAAAACACAATCCGAAGTTCGTTTTCAAGGCAAAAAAATTTCTGAAAACGCGTTCCGAACTTTTTTACCAAGGGCAAAATCGAAATATTGGGAGGGTAAAAAAGAGGTGTGGGGGGTGGGATGAGAAAGCTTCAACACTAAATGGACTTTAACTTATTAGTATAAAGGCCCAATAGCTTAAGCCCAATACTTTATCATCTAACATCATGAACCACCTTATTGGTAACAATTGACTAACCTTATACTAACTAACTTTATAAGGATGAAGTTAAAATTCCGACGGAGGAAGATGTAATTAATTAATTATTATTATTGTAAGATGGTGATTACCCTTATTTATAGTATATATTTAGATCATCTCGCAATTGATGTGAAACTTTTAACGTATGTTTATTTTGGTGATGATTTTCAATTTTTGAAGTGATAGAGTACTATTTATATCTACTAATCAAAGACCTAGCAATTATCAATATTGCAGATACAGATGATCAACCTAGCGATATAACAATACAATTAAACGATGAAGATGAATCAGATAAGAAAGACAAAATACGTTTATGTTATCGGTCTGTATTCAGATGGCCTATCCTGTCACTATTGGGTATGTATATTAATTCAATTCGTCCCAACTTTATGCATGCTTTAATTTATTTCTATAATGCACAAAATGAGGAATATGTTGCATCATTCATCTATAGAGATTTTTTTTTACGATTCAATCAATAAGCCTAATTGGATCAAGAAAAGGGCCGATTTTGAGTTTTTGGAGGCCATAAATGTTTAAGATGATCCCTTAATAAAAATAAATTTCTCGAATTAAATTGTAAATAACAAAAAGGTAATCACCCTTGTAATTATCATATTAAGTTTTACACTTTTTTATTTAAATGGATGTTTTACACCCTTTAATTTAATGTTTTATTTATTTTTTCCTTTAGAGAGATTGGGCTTGAAAACCGGACCTTTATTGTAATATATTAAGTTTTGCACCCTCTAATTTATTGAAAATACTACTTTGTAATTATTTTAGGCCCTCGTTTATTTGATGCCCACCCCTACAACATATGTATCTGAGTCGGGCCTGATCAAAGGGTCCATTTGAATTAACTTATTTTTAAGCTTATTCAAAATAATTTTTTTTGACAAGTATACAAAATAATTTATATAAATTCATTTTTTTAATGAGAACTTATAAATCTAACATAAAAACATATTTTATTTATATAAACAATTTTTTCATATATTCAAATATAAATCAATTCAAACGACCACAAATGAGATATAGTTGGCTCTATTCATCAAATGTTGGAAAATAAACTTATTCATCCATGGTAGAGCAATATTTTATTAGAAAATTAACATTTTTTTACTACATATATATAGGACCATAACCTTTTTGTGAAGAAACAAGCTAATTTCCATGAAAGGATGTGCAAAAGAAGAAGATGATCCCTGTCTGTAACATTGTGTTGACAGTGAAGAAGGGAGAAAATATTGTATTAATCACAAAATTACAAATCTGAGCTACAAATGTGAATGAATCATGCTTATATACACTATGATATGCTAGCACTAATCAACGAATTGTAACTAACTAATAACAACTTTTAACCTGTTCGCTTGCGCGGCAAGTTAGTTTTCTAACTTTTCTTGTGTGAGAAGTTATCTTCATCTATTGAGTTAGGATTAGCTTTCACACTTTTTGGTGTCATGCACAATTAATTTTGCAGACTTGGAAAAAATAGAGAGTATTAAGAAGAAGTGCTTATATGGTGCTCGACTCTTGGAAGATTTTATGAAAGATCCTTACTACTCATACTGGGGTGGTGGGGATGAAGCAGCAATTAACACAGAACATGAGGAAGAAATAGCAGATATCAGGACACAAGGTAAGATTTATAAAATATTTTTCATAAAAAAATTGATTTAAGAAGTAAAATAATTTTACTAAATTAATTCTTCTTTCCTATAACAATAACAAATGTATCATATTTGCATTGGTGGGGATGATGCAGTAGTTAACAAAGAACAAGAAAAAGAAATAGAAGATATCAAGGGCACACCCAAAAAAGGTAAGATGTATAATTTTTTTTTTTGACAAAATATAATAGGTTAAATATATGTTTGGTTCATACAGCCCACTACCAATTGACTTTTTTTTATAACAGCCTGAGCCCCTCATTTTATAGAGTAGGTGGCTCGGTACTGTACCTCACGATTTTCTCTAATTCCTTTATATATGTAGAGTTTTTGTCTTCCGTGATAATCGAATCATGTAATATGAAGTCCAAGACATGTTCAATTTATTCTCACTACCAATTGAGCCAGTAGCTAATTTTTTGTATGAAGAGAGGGGATGGTTGCTAAAATGACACTATTAAATATATTAATGATGAGATAACTAAAATATAAAATATATATTAATAAGTTTTTGCATGTTTGCAGGGGATTTACAAAATACCACAGAAGAAAGTGGCATAGCTGAAATTATGCAAGAGCTCAATTCTAAAATACCAATTACATCTGACAAGAAAGGATTATTACTTGAAGCAATGAAGAATATTGAAACAAAATTATTAGCAGAGAAAAATGCAACAAATGACACAATATATTTGATTGCTGCAAAACATGGCATAGTGGAAATTACGAGTGCACTTGAATCTAAAATGAAAAGTGTGATCCATGAGAGAAACTCTAACAATGAAAATGTTTTGCTTTTGGCAGTGAAGTATAGGCAACCACAAGTTGTTGAGGGTTTGCAGAAAAGCTTATCATCAAACAAGAAAATCTTTCAAAGCCTATGTCTAAAAGTGGATAACAATGAAAATACAATGTTACACTTGGCAGCATATACATCACTCAACAAGGAAACTACTTGGAGGATATCTGGTCCTGCCATGCAAATGATGTGGGACATCAAGTGGTATAAGGTACATTTATTTATATTTTCAATAGATAAGAGTTTGAGATGAGTATTTCCACTTAATTTCGGGTTCTGCGTATAAAAAGAATTCAGTTGAGATAAGAGAATCGACCTAATTTGACATGAGTTTGAGATGATATCACATTTATTTATATGATGTTGGAGCTAGAATATGATTCCTTTAAGTGATGTTTGGTTATGAAGATTGAGAGATTTTGAAAGAGATATTAGAGAGGATAAAATGATAAGGAATCAAATTTTATTGATTTCTCTAGTACATGACAATACACTTTTATTTTTTTGGTTTTTAACTCTCTAATTTCTGGGGCAAAAGGACCTTAATAGTTCAGAGTTCGGGCGCGAGGTAAGTAAATCCTGATCAAGAAATTGTTCCACTCAGGAATCGAATTCAGATTCTCCCAAAATCCGTCCTTTGATGAAGCTCATTAACCACTTGAGCTCAATGACTTGGTTATCTGATAATACACTTTTACAATGTATTTATTCTATTCAAAACTAACAAACTTATCAATTACTTGTAACCTAAGAAAGCTAGTTGAAACTAACTAACCAACTATAACTAGTTCCTAATTACAAGCAATACGGTTAACAAACTCAACTAACTAGGTGTTTACTTGTTACACAAGTAAACTATACAAACATCAACTAACTGATAATACCATAACTAATATATAAAACCCTGTTTCACATTATGATGAATTTATGTCACTCTTTATTAAACTAGCATTAATTAATTGATTTATGTTTTGACATATATAGTACATCAAAAGAATAGTACCAGAGCATTTCAAACATAGAAGCAACAAAGACAACAAAACCCCAGGTGAAATCTTTAAGGAGGAACACAAAGAACTTCTACAAAGCAGCACTGAATGGTTGAAAGACACAGCAGAGTCATGCTCAGTTGTAGCAGCACTAATTGCAGGTCTCTCCTTTGCAACATCTGGTAGTGTCCCTGGTGGCAATAACGATTCAGGAAAACCGGCATTAGAAGGACAACCTGCATTTGAAGGATTCGCTATATCTTCGTTAATCGGACTTTACTTCTCCGGAACTGCACTCATCATGTTCCTTTCTATACTCACTTCTCGTAAACAAATCGAAGATTTCAATATAAACTTGCCAACCAAGCTTCTTGCAGGCCTAACTTCTCTCTTTGTATCGATTGTTGCCATGTTTATTTCTTTCTGTGCTGGACATTTCTTTGTGCTCACAGATAAATATGGTAAACATGATATCTTGTTCTATTTATATATTGTCTTTAGCTTTCCTGTCATATTCTATGCAGCTGTGCAGCTTCCTTTATATATTGATCTTCTTAAAGTTATTTGGAAGAAAGTGCCACCATCAAGTGTTAAAGGTGTGCATTTGTAGAGTTGGTTGCTTTATAGTATTGCTTTGTTGATTAAAAATTATGAGTTTGGTTTGTACTTTTATTTACTCTTAGTTTTGGTTTCAAATTGAATAATGTCTCTTGTGTGTTTAATATGTTTGGAGTACTCTATGTCTGTATTGTCGGATTTGACTCTTTTTTGTAGCATTATAAGTTGTGATAAAGACGATATGAATTTTCGCGTCCCATATTCCATATACTATACATATTAGTAAAATACTCGTGCATAATGATACAGAAGTTGAAGATCGAACTCCTAACCATCTATTTAAAGAATCAAAATCTCTTATCATTTACACTAATTTACTATTTATACTTAAAACATCAATTTTTCATAGCGTATCCCTTCTATATTAAATTTACCCTGTATAAGAAAATAAATAAGGATTCAAGTGGCAAGCTAAGGATAGTAATTATCAAATCTTGAATCTTGATAGTTATCCTTTTCTTTGGACAAAGGATAGAATGTTTGCACATTGGATTGTGGACCTACAAATATTGTATTTCTACATTATCTTATTCTTTAGGGTTAATAGGTTGTTACCCCTGCTAAGTGGACGTGTTTTGCGTTACCCCCTGCTAATTTTTTTTGAAGATTCCCTCTTGTAAAGTAAATTTTTTTGTTTTCCCATTGGATGCACTTTTAAAATCGGTTATTTTGTTCAACCGATTTAAAAAAACCTATTAACCTTATTCTTTATTTTTGACAGGACATTTATCTTATTCTATTTATTACAAATTTTGGTTTTATTCAATTTAATTAGTTTTATCTCATTATAAGAAAAAACTTAAAATTTTAGATTCAACGTTTTAGAATTGATAATATAGATAAAATAAATTCTACTCAAACATATTTAAATATCTCTAAATTAAATATGTGAATCCTTTCCAAATATAAATAAGAATATTGCTCCAATAGACCAATGGATTGTACTTTAAGAAAGAATAGGAAAAGGGCTAACATCATCAAGGAAATGAGAAACACATTGAAATACGAAGCCTTATATTAGGCTAAAGCCAAAAGGTGAGCAAGAATGTAGTTTTTTAGTATTTTGGAGCAAAGAATGTAGCTTTTTCCTTTTTTTGTTTACAAAAGAATGTAGCTTTTGGTTAAGCTTGAATTTCATCAAACACCGAATACATTGCACTTTTAATTTTGTCACACATGTATATGGAGTCTTTCACTCAATAAAGCTCCAATGATAAAAACCAAAAGTAAAGAAAGAAATAAGAATAAAGAAATACACAATCTTAGGCACTTTAGATATATAATTCTATTTAACCTATCATTTTTAATATTTGAATTGAGATTTTGAATTGTGATATATTATTTTTGGTACATGAATCCACTAATATTAATCTGCTAAAAAAGTGG
This sequence comes from Trifolium fragiferum, assembly GCA_954870985.1. NCBI lineage: Eukaryota > Viridiplantae > Streptophyta > Magnoliopsida > Fabales > Fabaceae > Trifolium > Trifolium fragiferum. The sequence continues at coordinate 11,780,630 of OX940794.1, forward strand.
GACGTCGTGATATACTGTCCGTTGAGTCAAAATTAAAAAAAAAAACTATTCTTTTACACTCATTTTATATTTTTAAGTTGCAATCCATTTTCCAATTATTTTTTTTTGCTTAAAGTAAAATAAGAATACTGTAAAGATAGAAAAAGAAAATCATTTAATTTAATCGCTTTGATTTCATGATTCTAGCATCATGTTTCTAACAACTTGTCAATTGGTTCTCATGAACTTTAATTTTATTTGAGTAACTTTAATCGGTCAATTTAGTTCTTAAACTATGACTCTCTCATCAACTTAGTCTCTAAATTATTAAAACCAACTAAAAAGTCCCTAAGCTATATTCACATCCATCAGTTTAGTCCCTCAGTTAGTTCTTCTGTTAAATGGCCGTTAGTCGTCCCTAAAGTATTAAAATACTTCAATTTATCCCCTAAATTATTTTGAAAAACAACAAAATAGTCCATAAATTGATACACCCTCAACAACAAAATAGTCCCAAAAGTGATGCACCCTCACAGAAAATATATTAATTGCACTTTTATTTTAAGGGATTTTCTATCATGTGAAAATTTGCATATGTTAATAAATTTAAAATAGCAAGTTTGTATTTTGTGCATTTTCTCATAACATGGAATATATTACTCCCTCCGTCCCAAACTTTGGTCATTTGAGTTTTGCACGTGAATTAAGAAATACTCCATCCGTATCACAATATAAGTCAGTTTGAGAAAAAAAATTGTACCAAAATATAAGTAGTTTTATATTATCAATGAAACATTTAATGTCATTTTTCTTATTATACCCTTAATTATTTATTAGTTTCTCTTTTTTCAATTCTTCAATTTATCTTTCCTATATAATTAATGAATGACAATTTTGTAAATTAACTCATAATTTTTCTTTTCCATACAACATTAATTACATTTCTTAATTTATGTGTTTTAGCCAAAACGACTTATATTATGGTACAGAGAAAGTAATAAAGATTGATAAGTTAAGTCATTTTTACTCTTACTTTATTAAGAAAGAGAAAAATCATTTAATGATTGCTTTTGTATTTGTAAGGGTAAAAATGGTAAAATATCATTAATTGTGTCTTGATTTTCTAAAAGGACCAAAGTTTTGGGACAAATCTAAAAAATTAAAAAGACTAAAAATTTGGAAACGGAGGGAGTACGTCTGGCATGGCCTGACCTGTTTATTAAAAATGAGCCTATTTACATAAGTAGGCCAGTCTTAGGCTTTTTAAAAAGTCTCCAAAGTTACCGTAAAAAAAAAAGTCTCCAAAGTGGCCGACTTATTTATATTTAATTATTATTTATATCATCGTTTATAAAAAATAAATATTATTTATATAAATAAAAAATATTTATTAGACAAAATATATTTGTTTTTCTTTTGACAAAGACAAATTATATTTGTTAGGCAAAATAAAAATTATTGTGCTAAACATTTTATTAGTTTTTTCATAATGTTATAGATATTATAAAAATTTAAATGTAAAATAGACTTTTAAACAGACTATCAAGACAAACTTTAAACAGGCTCATGCCCAAGCCATTTCAAAAAAAGAAGCATTTAATAGGCCGGCCGTAGAGCAAACTTAAGCTTGAAACGATCTATCTTTTATTTGGTAAATTTCATGTATAGATCTCATCACTTTAAATGAGTCTTATTTCCAAAATGGTGGAATCTACATGAATTTTATCAATAAAATGATAAGATATATAGTAATTGCATTCTTTATTCTCCAATTTTATCACTTTCACAAAAATAGTTTGGGTTTTCTAAAACAAACTTTTGAATCTTTCAAATATTACATTTAAGGCAAAAGTACAATTAAATAAAAAAACAATAATAAGGTGAAAAGAGAGTGTAAGATTCTTTTAACACTAAAATAACACTCAAAGTCATAATTGGAAGAGAATATGAGTTTTTCTTTTTTGGAAGTATCGGATTCATAAATTTTCTTATATAAGGGAATTAGGTTGCACTATATCTCCTTGCAACACTACTTACCTATCTCTCATTCATCCTTATATTTCTCATTTTCATTTTACGTCTTTCAAACTTACCAAATGCCTTATTATCACGATAGTTATACCGATGGTATGCCCAAACTCTCTTTATATTTGTTATGTTATTTTTTATAATTGACCATTATCTGAAATTTTATTTTCCAATTACAATTCTCTAATATAGTAGCTATCATAAAAAAAATTTCTTTCAAAGAAAAAAAAGTCAAAAATACTCCATCTTTTATGAAATAATTGTCATTTTTTAGCATATTTTCTTCCGTCTTATTTATACGCAAAATTATCATAATATTTTAACATCAAATATATGCAAAAGTCAAATAGAAATGGAATATGATAATTGCATATATAGTTTGGATGTCTATAATATTCGTTTTGATGTCTTCCTGTTTTTTGTTTATAAAAAAATTGATCCTATTATCTAAGATAAGTGCATTTTTTTAGCAATTGTATCTAATTTCATAATATGTGCAAAACAATTTTTTTCCTTTGTAAATAAGATCGAAGAAAGTGTATAATCTTAATAAAAAAAATGCCATTAATTGTTATTTTTCAAAATCTATCTCTGAATTAATATGTCTGCAGTATTTTAAGTTACTCCGTATCTATAATTATAATACTTTTTAGGATCTTATAAGTACAAAAGAATGAAGTATTAGTCTATTTTATTTATGATTATGATAATGACTAATAATCGATAGTATATAAACAAAATTAATCCATATGAAACGACCCAAAACGACATTTATTTTGAAATAAATCATATGGGTGAAATACTTTCGATAAAAGAAAGTTATATTTATTTTAAATCGTGCGACCGATCATCTTTTCAGACAAACTACTGATCATCACCTTGGTAAGTTATTACTGTTATTAATAATTTCTTTTATGCAGTTGAAGATTTCGAGGAGCTTGTATTAACAGATAATTGGGACGAGGTTATTGAATCTTACAAAAAAGATAAATTTTATCACATGTTAAAAGTCAAGAAAAGAGGAACAGCATTACATGTAGCAGTAAGCAATGGTGAGGAAAAGGCTGTGAAAGAGCTTGTAAGGTTAATACTAAGTATGTGGAATGATGATGATGATGATAATCATCCATTAAGTATGTGGAATGAAAGAGGTGGTACTCCTCTTCACATTGCAGCATTAAGAGGATTCACAAGTATGTGTGAATGTATAATAGGAAAAAATGGTGAAAGGAAGGATTTGGTTAGAATGGAAAATGATAATGGAGAAACACCACTTTTATGGGCTGTGCTAGGACAAAGAAAAAAAACTTTTGTTTACCTATATCAATTTGCACAAAGAGATGTCAATATTGTTATGGATAAAAATGGCACTACCATTCTCCATTATGCAATTCGAAGGGATATGTTCGGTTAGTCCTTTTTCCTCTTTTTAATAATTATTAATTTATTTGAGTTTTTTGGCATACGTCTTTTTTTAATATGTACGTGTATGTAGGGATGACAAAAATATCCGTATCCGCGGATATTTATGGATAAAATCTGCCATTAACATAAAATAGGTGGATATTTCAATTATCTGTATTTAACGGATATGAATGCGGGTTTGATACTATTCACTTCTGCGGATATCCCACTACAAGAAAATCAAGATTTCTTGACGAATTTGTAAAATATTTTGTGAAGGCCCAAGCCCTCTATAAGTTTGCGACGGCCCAAGCCGTCATAAATGCTTGAAAATCCGTCAAAAAATTAAAAAAATAATATTTTCATTTGAAAAATCCGTCCAAACGTTACTGACGGCCTAGGCCGTCGCTAAATAACACGTTTCTGACGGACCAAGCCGTCACAATGTAATGATGGAGTTTCCGACGGCCTAGGCCGTCGCTAATGCTTAACGAATTAAAAAAAAAAGGATGTTCACGCGGATCGAAACAAGTCCCTTCTCATTCAAACTCTTCGTACTTCTCTCTAAATTTCGTTTACACAAATCTTTCATACTTTTCAACTTCTTTTCATTTACTCTTCAAACTCTTCATACTCTTCATTTCATTTATACAAATCCCTTCTCATTCAATTTTTTTTCTTCTCAACTTCTCTCTAAATTTGTCCAACATCTACTTGTTCTTCATCTCATTTCATTCACATTCACATTCACAATTCTTCTCTCATAATATTTTTGTTCTTCTTCAAAACTTCATCATATTTTTGTTCTTCATCAAATTTTTTCCAACATCTCTCTAAAACTTTTTCAAAGCTTCATCATATATAAATTTTCATCATATAAAATATTTTTGTTCTTCTTCAAAGCTTTGAATTTTTAATAGATTGTAAGTGTTTTCTACTACTTTTATGTTAATATCATTGTTTAATATTATGATATATGGAAAAAATTATTGTTTGAGGATATAATTTTGTTTGTTAAGTAATTTCAATTATCTAATTTTTTAATTTTAATATAAATAACATAAGTTAGTTTATGTAATGACTACTAGATTTGAAATATAATGTACTTTTTATTATATTTAATATAAGTTAGATTTAAAATACTTGTAATATAATGTAGTTTTTATTTTTCAAAATAATAAATAAATTTGTTTTAAAAAAAATTAAAGATTTAATTTTTTTAAAAAAATTAAAAATTAAAAAAATAAATATTTTTTTTAAAAAATACGCTCAGATTTAGCGACGCCGCCGCAAAAGCCGTCGCTACCTGAAATTCCCAGATTTGACCGTTACCCATTAGCTACGACCTCAAGCCGTCGCAAAATCCATCCGGTCCATTACTGACGGCCTGGGCCGTCGGAAAACTTACCGACGTCCGTTTTAGCGACGACCAATGGCTGCCAGCTGGCCGCCAGTAACATATCACTTAGCGACGGCTTTTAGCCATTAGCGAGGGCTTTTGGCCGTCGCAAAATGGCATTTTCATTGTAGTGTCCATATCCGCTAAAGAATTAATAAAGTTACTTAAATATTCCTACTTAAACATAAATTTTTGTATTTTTCTTGTATAAAAAATAATATTTTTATATTTTTTTCATATAGAGAAATTTTTTCATATTCCTTTTTATTTTTGAGGGAAAACTTTTCAACTTCTTACATATCCTTCATCTTCTTTTTAATAAAATTCCTTATTGCAGTTAAAAAAAAAAAAGGAAAATTTATGAATATTATGTGTTAATATTTTGTCTTAAATTTTTTTCTTTCACATTAATTAGTTTTATTTTTATATAAAAATTTCATCCATGAATATCTGTTAATATTCGCGGATACTTCAATATTTGTGGATTTTCCGCTTAGCGGATATTCGCACAGATATGGAGTAGACACGGATATCATATTTTTCCAATAGAGCGGACACAAATATCACATTGTCCGCATCCATGGATATCCATTGGCATCCCTACATGACGTCTTCAAGTTTTTGGAGGCTATGTGCAAAATTGTAAAAGTGGCCCTTTAATAAATAAAAAACAAATTTTTTTTATTTAAAAAAAAGAAACCATCATCAATTTAAATTGCAAATAACATAAAAGAAATAGTAATCATTCTTGTAATTAACATAAAAGGGATTCATAGTCTAATAATAACAACACAATACTTTCTAACTACCTAAAACAGATCATTTTACTAGCATTTTTTGAAGCAAATTCATCAATCAAGTCTTCATATTGTATGTCATCCAAGAGTTGATTCTCAATTGCTATCAATGCTAAGCTCATCCCTTTTTTCTCTATTATTATTATTATTATTATTATTATTATTATTATTATTATTATTATTATTATTATTATTATTTCAATTTCAATTTGTGCACACACTCTCTAATCTCTCCCTAAAATAGAAGAATTGTAAATAACACAACAATACTAAAATAGTAAAATTGTAAATAACAAACTCATCTTCTTCACAAATTCATCCTTAAATTGTGATTTTTAATTTGAAATTTTAGAAATCCCAACTTGTAAAACTTTGATTTTTACCTTTATTTCAATTCCAATGGAGTTATGGAGCTTGAGTTTTGAGAATAGGAGTAGGGTTGGGCCGCCGGTGATGGAATGATGGTACTAGGCCGCCCGTGATGGTGGTGATTGGTGGTGATGTACCGAACGCGATTCTTCCTTTCCATTTTTTTCTTAGGCAAAAACAATTCCTGTTTTGTTAAAGCCCTCCTGTTACTATTCCTTTTTTTTTTTTCTTTAGAAAAATTGGGTCCAGGCCTTATAGTGTTGTAATACAATTATTTTTTACATCCTTTTATTTACTAATACTACTACCCTGTAATTTTTTTTTGAGGCCCTCAATATTTGGAGGCCCTGTGCAATGGCCCATGTTGCACATGGGCTTGGGCCGCCCCTGCATGTATGTCTAATGAGATGGACAATTCTGATAAGTTCAATAAATGGTGAGACTTACTCTACCCGATAATTTGAATGTATTTACCTAGCATTCAATAAGAACAAACTACATAAATATCCTAAATTGTTAAAGCGTAGAGTATAAAAAACCTATAAAAATTGTTCACCTTAACAGACTACAAATACATATTCAAATAAGATGTGTACCATATCAATTTCTTTTTTACTTTTTAATATTTGAATTTACTTATGTGTCTTGGGTAACAGGTTTGGCAAATATAATAATGCATTGCTATGCTAGTTCTAGTATTAGCTTTATGAAGGATAAAAATGGTGTTACTCCTCTTGAAGAACTTGCCACTAGGACATCAGCCTTTAAGAGTGGAAATCCGCTATCATGGTGGAAGCAAATTTTGTACTACTGTAAGTAACACACAAACACACCATTCTCATATTCTTTTATTTTATCCACTGTTTACCGTTCAAATTTCATAAGAAAAGTTCATTAAGGGTTAATAATTAAACGACAAATCTTGTGAAATTCATACTTTAACTGTTGAAAGTCATCAATACAAATGTCTAATTTATTCTTAATAAAATTTTTGTGTCAAAGGTTTTCCTTTAAAACCCGTGGATCCAGCAACTAAATTGGAATCAATTCAGAAGATTGTAAACAGAGGTAAGCTTCCAAATTGAAATTAGTGAACTAGTTGAGTTAATCATACAAAATGAAGAGGATCATCTTTGATATAACAAAAATATTAATCATTAATAATTTCTCTCTATTTTTTTTTTGACGCAATAATTTCTCTCATTATTAAATAAAAATATAGCATATTATTTTGATGATGATATCAATTTTCAGACGTGAGATATTACTATTATATTATCTACTAAAGACCTATCATTAATATTGCAGATAAAGATGATCATGCCGGTGATATATCAATACAATTAAACGATGATGATGAATTAGAAAAGGAAAACAAAGCACGATTATGGTACCGATCTATATTCAAATGGCCTATCATTTCACTATTGGGTATGTATATTAATTCAATTCCCCTTAAATTTTTTTGGTAGAAAGAAAAAATGATAAGTTGTTTGAAACTCATACGCAAAATAAAATGATTGGAGGTTAAATATTGGTCTTAACGTTATACCTAACAATTTTGACATTTCTATTAATAAGGTAAGATTTGTGAACGAATTTCCCCCAACTTTATGCATGCTTTAATTTGCGGCTATGTTTTGCTATAGTGCACAAGTTAGACATATGTTGCATCATTCATTCAGGGTCCGTTTGATGCGCATGATAGTGAGACATGATATGATAAAATTATCCTATCCTACTTCAATCCATTGTTTGGTGCACTAATAGGAAAGGATAAATTAAACATAGTCCTATCCTATCCTATTGCTTCTTTGTTATTTTAATCCTTAATTTTTGGTGGGTTAGCAACAGGATAGTGAGGCACCTTCTTCGATTCCCCATGCCAGCAACTTTATACATTTATATGTGGAATTTGTCTTTTTTGCTATACACATTATTTTTCGTAACATTTTAAAACCTTTTTTTTAATATTCCCGTAAGTTATTTTACACTAATTTTAAAACTTTTTGCTATACACATTACCGATGTAAGTTATTTTACACTAATTTTTTTTGTTGATATTTTTTTTTTTTAATTTTCGAACTTCAACCTCTCTGTATGTTATTTTACACTCTTTTTTTTTGGGAAAAATAGTCTTTTTTCTAGTTTGATTTTTGTTGGAAATTGTCTAATACATTAATTACATATTTTATTTAATGCTAATTAAAAAAATTAAAACTATTATTATTATTTATTATTAAAAAAATGCATTTATTTTACAAGAATAATTTTTGTATTTAAATATAAGATGTGTTTTATTATCACGTCAATATAAAATGCATTTATTTCTTCATGATAAATTAATGCTATCATGTGTCTTATCATATGTGCACCAAACACATGACATGATATGTGTTTATCCTGTTACTATCCTATCCTATCATTATTCAGCTTTTTATCCTATCTTACTTCTATTATATCCTGCGCATCAAACGGACCCTCAGAGTTTGTTTCTACAATTTAGATCGCTAAATCTCATTAGATTAAATCCGTTTGGATTGACTTATTTTTTAATTTAACATTTTTTACTACGTAATAAGTCACCATTAATATAGTTTTTTGTTTCATGTCCACACTTAAATTAATTTTTCAGACTTAGAGAAAATAGAGATCATTAAGAAGAAGCGCTTATATGCTGCTCAGCTCTTGGAAGAATTTATGAAAAATCCTTACTACTCATACGGTGGTGGTGGGGATGAAGCACCACTTAACACAGAACATGCGGAAGAAATACAAAATATCAAGGGCACACTGAAAAAAGGTAATAAGATTTATATAAAAAATAAAATAAAAATTCATCAAAAAATGATTTAAAAAGTAAAATAATTTTAATAAATTAATTCCTCTTTCCTATAACAAATGTATCATATTTGCATTGGTGGGGAAGGTGCAGATATTAACAAAGAACATGAGAAAGAAATAGAAGATATCAAGGGCACATTGGAAGAAGGTAAGATTTATCTCTTAACTAAGGTAATGTGCATCTCTCACAAGTCATTAACATCCACTATTTACTAATGATAATGTTAAAGAAACTAATAATTAATAAATTTAACGAATATAAACTTTAAAAAATTTATCATTGAATTGAAAATTTATATCATATTGAACATTCATGTTCAATTTTAAAGAAATATAATTTGATATATTTTTGACATACGTTAAGATTAACGGTGTTCAATAAAAATGCATAAACTGTTAATTTTGATGGATTACAATAACATATTTAAATTATTTTAGATTTCTTTAAAACTGAACATAAATAATCTATATGATATGAACTTTCAATATAATTGTAGTTTTTGTGAAATTTTTATTCATTATAGCGTTATTGAACAGTATAATATTATTTAAATGTTTACGTCAATATAATTTGATCTCTCAATGAGACAAAATTACTAGGATAGGAGTCACTTTAATGTCTTAATGCTCTTAATATACCAAAAAAACATCAAGAATAGAATAATCATTTATTGTATATTTGCAGGGGAGTTACAAAATACCACAGAGGAAAGTGGCATAGCTAAAATGATGCAACAGCTTATTTCTAAACTACCAATTACATCTGACAAGAAAGGGATATTACTTGAAGCAGTGAATAATATTGAAACAAAATCATCAGCAGAGAAAATTGACACAAAGGACACAACATATTTGGTTGCAGCAAAACATGGCATAGTGGAAATTACAAGTGCGCTTGAATCAACAATGAAAAGTGTCATCCATGAAAGAAACTCTAACAATGAAAATGCATTGCTTTTGGCAGTGAAGTATAGACAACCACAAATTGTTGAGCAGTTGCAGAAAAGTTTATCATCAAACAAGAAAATCTTTCAAAGCCTATGTCTAAAAGTGGATAACAATGAAAACACAATGTTACACTTGGCAGCATATACATCACTCAACAAGGAAACTACTTGGAGGATATCTGGTCCTGCTATGCAAATGATGTGGGACATTAAGTGGTATAAGGTACACTTATATTTTAAAGGTAAATTGCACATTACGTCACCCGTAAAATTAGCGAATTTGAATTTTAGTTCCTGAAAACAAATTTCTCTCGTCTTGCTCCTGCAATTCCAAATTACTTATTGTGACAATATTACATAAATTACAGGGACGAAATCTCAATTTGCCAATTTTACAAGGACGAAAAACATCTTTCACCCTATTTTCAATAGGAGAAAAAGGAATATGAACCGATAGCGTAAAATAATTTAGGGTAATAGGTTGTCACCTCCATGGTAAAATTTTCTTGAATATTCTCCCATTGCAAAGTAATTTTTTTGGATTCCCCCCTTGTAGTAATCCCCGTGAAATTTGAATGGAAAGAATTTGCACTTTTTAAATCGGTTGAATAGAGTAATCGATTTAAAAAACTGCACCTTTTAAATCAGTTGAAAATATAACCGGTTTAAAAAGTGCATCCAAGGGGGAACCCAAAAATTTTACTTTGCAAGGGGAAATCTTTAAGGAATTTCAGTAGGGGCTAACGCAAAAAACGTCCACTTAGCGGGGGGTAACAACCTATTAACCCAATAATTTTACACTGTCAATCAATAATAATATATTTTCCGCCACATCACCTTACACTTTCTTGATATGACATGACAAATTGATAGTTTTTATTGAATAATTATGTAAAACTATTTTACATTGTCGGTGCATCTAAATTAAACTCTTTCGATAACGAGTTATTCAACATAATAATTCATCATAAATTTACTATTGGAGTCATTTTCAGTTTCACATTGTGATAAATTTATGCCACTCTTTACAAAACTAGCATTAATATATGTTCTATGCTTTGACATTGTGATGAATTATACAGTACATCAAAGGAATAGTACCGGAGTATTTCAGACATAGAATCAACAAAGACAAGAAAACCCCAGGTGAAGTCTTTAAGGAGGAACACAAAGAACTTCTACAAAGCAGCACTGAGTGGTTGAGAGACACAGCAGAGTCATGTTCAGTTGTAGCAGCACTAATTGCAGGTCTCTCCTTTGCAACATCAGGCAGTGTCCCTGGAGGAAATGATGATTCAGGTAAACCGGCATTAGAAGGACAGCCTGCATTTGAAGGATTTGCTATATCTTCGTTAATTGGACTTTACTTCTCTGGCACTGCACTCATCATGTTCCTTTCTATACTCACTTCTCGTAAACAAATCGAAGATTTCAATATAAACTTGCCAACCAAGCTTCTTGCAGGCCTAACTTCTCTCTTCGTATCGATTGTTGCCATGTTTATTTCTTTCTGTGCTGGACATTTCTTTGTGCTCACAGATAAATATGGTAAACATGATATCTTGTTCTATTTATATATTGTCTTTAGCTTTCCTGTCATATTCTATGCAGCTGTGCAGCTTCCTTTATATATTGATCTTCTTAAAGTTATTTGGAAGAAAGTGCCACCATCAAGTGTTAAAGGTGTGCATTTGTAGAGTTGGTTGCTTTATAGTATTGCTTTGTTGATTAAAAATTATGAGTTTGGTTTGTGCTTTTATTTACTCTTAGTTTTGGTTTCAAATTGAATAATGTCTCTTGTGTGTTTAATATGTTTGGAGTACTCAATGTCTGTATTGTCGGATTTGACTCTTTTTGTAGCATTATAAGTTGTGATAAAGACGATATGAATTTTCGCGTCCCATATTCCATATACTATACATATTAGTAAAATACTCGTGCATAATGATACAGAAGTTGAAGATCGAACTCCTAACCATCTATTTAAAAAATCCAAATCTCTTATCATTTACACTAATTTACTATTTATACTTAAAACATCAATTTTTCATAGCGTATCCCTTCTATATTAAATTTACCCTGTATAAGAAAATAAATAAGGATTCAAGTGGCAAGCTAAGGATAGTAATTATCAAATCTTGAATCTTGATAGTTATCCTTTTCTTTGGACAAAGGATAGAATGTTTGCACATTGGATTGTGGACCTACAAATATTGTATTTCTACATTATCTTATTCTTTAGGGTTAATAGGTTGTTACCCCTGCTAAGTGGACGTGTTTTGCGTTACCCCCTGCTAATTTTTTTTGAAGATTCCCTCTTATAAAGTAAATTTTTTTGTTTTCCCATTGGATGCACTTTTAAAATCGGTTATTTTGTTCAACCGATTTGAAAAAACCTATTAACCTTATTCTTTATTTTTGATAGGACATTTATCTTATTCTATTTATTACAAATTTTGGTTTTATTCAATTTAATTAGTTTGATCTCATTATAAGAAAAAACTTAAAATTTTAGATTCAACGTTTTAGAATTGATAATATAGATAAAATAAATTCTACTCAAACATATTTAAATATCTCTAAATTAAATATGTGAATCCTTTCCAAATATAAATAAGAATATTGCTCCAATAGACCAATGGATTGTACTTTAAGAAAGAATAGGGAAAGGGCTAACATCATCAAGGAAATGAGAAACACATTGAAATACGAAGCCTTATATTAGGCTAAAGCCAAAAGGTGAGCAAGAATGTAGTTTTTTAGTATTTTGGAGCAAGGAATGTAGCTTTTTCCTTTTTTTGTTTACAAAAGAATGTAGCTTTTGGTTAAGCTTGAATTTCATCAAACACCGAATATATTGCACTTTTAATTTTGTCACACATGTATATGGAGTCTTTCACTCAATAAAGCTCCAATGATAAAAACCAAAAGTAAAGAAAGAAATAAGAATAAAGAAATACACAATCTTAGGCACGTTAGATATATAATTCTATTTAACCTATCATTTTTAATATTTGAATTGAGATTTTGAATTGTGATATATTATTTTTGGTACATGAATCCACTAATATTAATCTGCTAAAAACAGTGGGACGTCGTGATATACTGTCCGTTGAGTCATTTTTTTTTTTTTAAAAAAACTATTCTTTTACTCATTTTATATTTTTAAGTTGCAATCCATTTTCCAATTTTTTTTGTTGCTTAAAGTAAAATAAGAATACTGTAAAAATAGAAAAAGAAAATCATTTAATTTAATCGCTTTGATTTCATGATTCTAGCATATGTTTCTAACAACTTGTCAATTGGTTCTCATGAACTTTAATTTTAATTATTTGAGTAATCGGCCAATTTAATTCTTGAACTATCACTCTCTTACCAACTTAGTTCCTAAATTATTAAAAATAATTAAAAGGTCCCTAAGCTATATTCACATCCATCAATTTAGTCCCTCAGTTAACTTTTCCGTTAAATGGCTGTTAGTGGTCCCTAAAGTATTAAAATACTTCAATTCTTCCCCTAAACTATTTTGAAAAACAACAAAATAGTCCCTAAAGTGATGCACCCTCACAGAGAATATATTAATTGCACTTTTATTTTAATGGATTTTCTATCATGTGGAAATTTGCTTATGTTAATAAATTTAAAATAGCAAGTTTGTATTTTGTGCATTTTCTCATAACATGGAATATATTACTCCCTTCGTCCCAAACTTTGGTCATTTGAGTTTTGCATGTGAATTAAGAAATACTCCATCTGTACCACAATATAAGTCACTTTGAGAAAAAAAATTGTACAAAAATATAACTCGTTTTATATTATCAATGAAACATTTAATGCCATTTTTCTTATTATACCCTTAATTATTTATTAGTTTATCTTTTTTCAATTCTTCAATTTATCTTTTCTATACAATTAATGAAGGACAATTTTGTAAATTAACTTATAGTTTTTGTTTTCCATACAACATTAATTACATTTCTTAATTTGTGTGTGTTTGCCAAAACGACTTATATTATGGTACGGAGGAAGTAATAAAGATTGATAAGTTATGTCATTTTTACCCTTACTTTATTAAGAAAGAGAAAATTCATTTAATGATTGCTTTTGTATTTGTAAGGGAAAAAATGGTAAAATATCATTAATCGTGTCTTGATTTTCTAAACGGACCAAAGTTTTGGGACAAATCCAAAAAACTAAAAAGACTAAAAATTTTGAAACGGAGGGAGTAGATCTGGCATGGCCTGACCGGTTTATTAAAAATGTCAGGTTCATGTTTTGAAAAGAGCCTATTTACATAAATAGGTCAATCTTAGGCTTTTAAAAAAGCTTCCAAAGTCTGTTAGGCCGGCTTGTTTATATTTAATTATTATTTATATAATATTATTATTTATATCATCGTTTATAAAAAATAAATATTATTTATATAAATAAAAAATATTTTTAGACAAAATATATTTGTTTTTCTTTTGACAAAGACAAATTATATTTGTTAGGTAAAATAGAAATTATTGTGCTAAACATTTTATTAGTTTTTTCATAATGTTATAGATATTATAAAAATTTAAATATAAAATAGACTTTTAAACAGGCTACCAAGACAAAATTTAAACAGGCTCATGCCCAAGCCATTTCAAAAAAAGAAGCATTTAATAGGCCGGCCGTAGACCAAACTTAAGCTTGAAATGATCTATCTTTTATTTGGTAAATTTCATGTATAGATCTCATCACTTTAAATGAGTCTTATTTCCAAAATGGTGGAATCTACATGAATTTTATCAATAAAATGATAAGATATATAGTAATTGCATTCTTTATTCTCCAATTTTATCACTTTCACAAAAATAGTTTGGGTTTTCTAAAACAAACTTTTGAATCTTTCAAATATTACATTTAAGGCAAAAGTACAATTAAATAAAAAAACAATAATAAGGTGAAAAGAGAGTGTAAGATTCTTTTAACACTAAAATAACACTCAAAGTCATAATTGGAAGAGAATATGAGTTTTTCTTTTTTGGAAGTATCGGATTCATAAATTTTCTTATATAAGGGAATTAGGTTGCACTATATCTCCTTGCAACACTACCTACCTATCTCTCATTCATCCTTATATTTTCATTTTACGTTTTTCAAACTTGCCAAATGCCTTATTATCACGATAGTTATACCGATGGTATGCCCAAACTCTCTTTATATTTGTTATGTTATTTTTTATAATTGACCATTATCTGAAATTTTATTTTCCAATTACAATTCTCTAATATAGTAGCTATCATAAAAAAAATTTCTTTCAAAGAAAAAAAAGTCAAAAATACTCCATCCTTTATGAAATAATTGTCATTTTTTAGCATATTTTCTTCCGTCTTATTTATACGCAAAATTATCATAATATTTTAACATCAAATATATGCAAAAGTCAAATAGAAATGTAATATGATAATTGCATATATAGTTTGGATGTCTATAATATTCGTTTTGATGTCTTCCTGTTTTTTGTTTATAAAAAAATTGATCCTATTATCTAAGATAAGTGCATTTTTTTAGCAATTGTATCTAATTTCATAATATGTGCAAAACAATTTTTTTCCTTTGTAAATAAGATCGAAGAAAGTGTATAATCTTAATAAAAAAATGCCATTAATTGTTATTTTTCAAAATCTATCTCTGAATTAATATGTTTGCAGTATTTTAAGTTACTCCGTATCTATAATTATAATACTTTTTAGGATCTTATAAGTACAAAAGAATGAAGTATTAGTCTATTTTATTTATGATTATGATAATGACTAATAATCGATAGTATATAAACAAAATTAATCCATATGAAACGACCCAAAACGACATTTATTTTGAAATAAATCATATGGGTGAAATAATTTCGATAAAAGAAAGTTATATTTATTTTAAATCGTGCGACCGATCATCTTTTCAGACAAACTACTGATCATCACCTTAGTAAGTTATTACTGTTATTAATAATTTCTTTTATGCAGTTGAAGATTTCGAGGAGCTTGTATTAACAGATAACTGGGACGAGGTTATTGAATCTTACAAAAAAGATAAATTTTATCACACGTTAAAAGTCAAGAAAAGAGGAACAGCTAGCATTACATGTAGCAGTAAGCAATGGTGAGGAAAAGGCTGTGAAAGAGCTTGTAAGGTTAATACTAAGTATGTGGAATGATGATGATGATGATAATCATCCATTAAGTATGTGGAATGAAAGAGGTGGTACTCCTCTTCACATTGCAGCATTAAGAGGATTCACAAGTATGTGTGAATGTATAATAGGAAAAAATGGTGAAAGGAAGGATTTGGTTAGAATGGAAAATGATAATGGAGAAACACCACTTTTATGGGCTGTGATAGGACAAAGAAAAAAAACTTTTGTTTACCTATATCAATTTGCACAAAGAGATGTCAATATTGTTATGGATAAAAATGGCACTACCATTCTCCATTATGCAATTCGAAGGGATATGTTCGGTTAGTCCTTTTTCCTCTTTTTAATAATTATTAATTTATTTGAGTTTTTTGGCATACGTCTTTTTTTTAATATGTACGTGTATGTAGGGATGATAAAAATATCCGTATCCGCGGATATTTATGGATAAAATCTGCCATGAACATAAAATAGATGGATATTTCAATTATCTGTATTTAACGGATATGAATGCGGGTTTGATACTATTCACTTCTGCGGATATCCCACTACAAAAAAATCAAGATTTCTTGACGAATTTGTAAAATATTTTGTGAAGGCCCAAACCCTTTATAAGTTTACGACGGCCCAAGCCGTCACAAATGCTTGAAAATCCGTCAAAAAATTAAAAAAATAATATTTTCATTTGAAAAATCTGTCCAAACGTTACTGACGGCCTAGGCCGTCGCTAAATAACACGTTTCTGACGGACCAAGCCGTCACAATGTAATGACGGAGTTTCCGACGGCCTTGACCGTCGCTAATGCTTAATGAATTTAAAAAAAAAGGATGTTCACGCGGATCGAAACAAGTCCCTTCTCATTCAAACTCTTCGTACTTCTCTCTAAATTTCGTTTACACAAATCCTTCATACTTTTCAACTTCTTTTCATTTACTCTTCAAACTCTTCATTTCATTTATACAAATCCCTTCTCATTCAATTTTTTTTTCTCAACTTCTCTCTAAATTTGTCCAACATCTACTTGTTCTTCATCTCATTTCATTCACATTCACATTCACAATTCTTCTCTCATAATATTTTTGTTCTTCTTCAAAACTTCATCATATTTTTGTTCTTCATCAAATTTTTTCCAACATCTCTCTAAAACTTTTTCAAAGCTTCATCATATATAAATTTTCATCATATAAAATATTTTTGTTCTTCTTCAAAGCTTTGAATTTTTAATAGATTGTAAGTGTTTTCTACTACTTTTATGTTAATATCATTGTTTAATATTATGATATATGGAAAAAATTATTGTTTGAGGATATAATTTTGTTTGTTAAGTAATTTCAATTATCTAATTTTTTAATTTTAATATAAATAACATAAGTTAGTTTATGTAATGACTACTAGATTTGAAATATAATGTACTTTTTATTATATTTAAATTATATTTAACATAAGTTAGATTTAAAATACTTGTAATATAATGTAGTTTTTATTTTTCAAAATAATAAATAAATTTGTTTTAAAAAAAATATTAAAGATTTAATTTTTTTAAAAAAATTAAATTTTTAATTTTTTTTAAAAAAATAAATATTTTTTTAAAAAAATTCGCCCAGATTTAGCTACCTGAAATTCCCAGATTTGACCGTTACCCATTAACTACGACCTCAAGCCGTCGCAAAATCCGTCCGGTCCGTTACTGACGGCCTGGGCCGTCGGAAAACTTACCGACGCCCGTTTTAGCGACGACAAATGGCTGCCAGCTGGCCGCCAGTAACATATCACTTAGCGACGGCTTTTAGCCATTAACGAGGGCTTTTGGCCGTCGCAAAATGGCATTTTCATTGTAGTGTCCATATCCGCTAAAGAATTAATAAAGTTACTTAAATATTCCTACTTAAACATAAATTTTTGTATTTTTCTTGTATAAAAAATAATATATTTATATTTTTTTCATATAGAGAAATTTTTTCATATTCCTTTTTATTTTTGAGGGAAAACTTTTCAACTTCTTACATATCCTTCATCTTCTTTTTAATAAAATTCCTTATTGCAGTTAAAAAAAAAAAAGGAAAATTTATGAATATTATGTGTTAATATTTTGTCTTAAATTTTTTTCTTTCACATTAATTAGTTTTATTTTTATATAAAAATTTCATCCATGAATATCTGTTAATATCCGCGGATACTTCAATATTTGTGGATTTTCCGCTTAGCGGATATTCGCACAGATATGGAGTAGACACGGATATCATATTTTTCCAATAGAGCGGACATAAATATCACATTGTCCGCATCCATGGATATCCATTGGCATCCCTACATGGTGTAAGACCCGTAATTCCACGGTACCTTTTGTGTGAGGAAAATAAGTAATGGCTAAGAATATTAGGGTTTTTGGTTAAGTGGTTTTGTGAGTATTGTCGCGATAATAGAATTTTGCTGAGTTGGAGCCTGTTTTGTGCTCATGCGCTGGAAATGCACCGACTTTTGTTTCTTAGTCTTTATTTATATATGAGAACGTTTCTGTGTCTTCAGAATTTCAAAATTTTACTTTCTCCGTTTTTTTAGAAAAATGAGTAGAAAATTGTACCCGCCGTTGGAAAATTTACGGCTTCTGTTTTCCGTCGAATTTTAAATAGAGACTTTATATATCGGCGCGAGTTAGAATCTAGATTCAGAATAGTTGTGGGAGCTTCGGATAAATATTTCAGTCGGAGAATCAAGTTTAGCGATAATATTTAGAAATGGTTTACGGCGAACTTTTATTTCGTAGATTTCCTATTTTCGCGATTTTATCGGTACGCGAAATATGACTCGTTTAAGAGCAAACGCGGGGACTGAGCGATGAAGTCATAAATATCTAGATATTTATGTTAAGTTACTTGGTGACCAAGATTGAGATGGATGGCTAGGATTTAATCTAGAACTTTTCACTAGTTGATCCAATGGTTCTCATGAAACATGACCATGACTTTTAGGGTGACTTAAGGAGACTTTATGGACTTAGAAAAATCACAATTCATTCACTCCTTCTCTTCTCTTTGCCGTGGCTTTCTTTCTCTTCCAACCTTGAACCAAAAATTTAATTCTTCACCATTTTCTTTGATTTCAAGCTTGTTGGATCATAGGAAAATTGCAAGGATCACTTCTTCTTGAGGTAACTAGACCTCTCCTTCCTTATCTTGCTCATAAAACTCATAAGTTCTTAGAATTTTATTTTTGTGTTCTTGAGCAAATTCATGAGAATTTTAGTTATTGCTTCATGAGAGGTAGTAACATAGCTTGTTCAAGCCTAGCCTTAAGATTCTCATGGTTGATTTAAAAGTTTTCACAAATTTTTTTGGTTAGGGTTTTAAGAAAAAAATTGAAAAGATCATAATCATGATAAGTTGATAAGTGATTTGATTTTTGATGCTAGTTTAGAGCTTTGTGACAAAATGGATATATGAAAAATGGTTTAGTTTTGAAAGACATGAAAATTATTTTTCTCTATGTTCATGAGATTTGAGAAAAACTCTTAGGGTTTTTGAATTGTGTTTTGAAAATGTTTTGAGAGTTCAATTAAATGATTTTGGGGACTAGAGGATTAATCCTATGCTTTTGAAAAGAAATTTTTGGAACTAGCCATGTTACTTTGGTTTTGGCCGTGGCACTTTAGGCATGTGGCCATATTGGTGTTCAAATTTTTGAGTCCTAAATGAGAAGACAATGATCATGGGATGAAATGAATGATCATGGTGTTGGAAAGAATGGTTTAAGTGGTTTTATTTGGAATTAAAAGATAGTTACTTGTGATGCAAGTGAACTATTTATTTTGTAAAAGTTTTGAAGAGTTTTATACTTGTTTTAAAATGGTTTTTGTATAAGAGCTTGATCACTTTTGAGTTGTTTTGAGAAATTAGTAATGATTCAAGTATTTAACTAGGCTTGGTTTTAGAAAATAATATTTTGGTGTGAGTTCAAAATCTGGTCGAAATCTTTAAGGGCATTTAGGTCATTTTAAAATTATTTTTGTGACCTAGAACCTTGACCATTTGATCCGTCTTTTCGAGACGAAGATTTTGGCGTACGGCTCGTCTCGATTGGATAAAGAATGAGTGAGTTATGGCCATTTTATTTGAGAAGGAAAAACTTGTAACTTGTGATGCAAGTAAACTTTTATTTTTGTGAAATTTTTTGAAGAGCTCATGAGTTGTTTTCAAATGGTTTTATTATGTGTAATTGATTGCCTTGGAGTTAGGAATGAAAGGGTTTCATAAATTGTTTTGAAATGAAAATATTTTCGCGTAGCGAGAAATAGTGCATTAAACTTCATGAATTTTTGATCAATATAGGGAGGTCTCGTAATCACTATCCGAGAGTGGTAGAAAGTACCTTAGGCCCCTCTAGATTTTTGAGTTTTAGTTTCGTTTCGATAGAATACAGTGGGAGTATTTTATTGACATTACGCTGCTTAAATTTTAGGTAGCGTGAAGTGTAGAATTGAGCGAGAAATTGTTGTGGAAGCTTGCCGAGGTAAGGGCACTTTCTAACGATTTCATATACCTCGAAATATCGAGTGCTTTTTATGCATGTGTAATTGTTGCTTGAATATGTGTATTTGGTTGATGTGATGCAATATGAATTATGAGCATGGTTGTCTTGTGATGTATTCTCGTGACGAGAACTTGTTTGAGAACATGCTATATCCTACACATGTTTGAGTGGTTGTTGTGAATTTCATATGATTGAATAATATGAAATGTTGATGCATGTACTTGATTGAATGTCTGGTTGTACATGATGTGTATTTGTTTACATATGATTGGAAATATATGTATGATTGTTGTGATTGAATTACATATGCTTGGAAGGTATGTAATTGTTGCATTAGCATATATGGGGAATCGTATGCTCATGCATTCATAGTACGTGGTTGCGTGAGTGGACCACGGGGTGAGGTTGCGTGAGTGGACCCACCTTAATCCTGCGGGATTTTATTGAGTCCAATACGTGGTTGCGTGAGTGGACCACGAGGTGTGATTGCGTGAGTGGATCCACCTTAATCCTTCGGGATTTTATTGATTTGCCCTGCGGGGTTTAGTAGGTGTGCGACAGCCAGTGATTGGTGTCCACATGAAGCCTACGACTCTCTGCGGAGAGGTTAAATTCCGGAATTCATGCATGTGAAACAGTCCCGGGTAGGGTGATCACAATCATGTAGAGTCTGCATTGATAGGCTAATTGTGCATTTGAATATTGTTGTGTGTGATTGATAGACGATTTGTGCACTTAAATTCGATGATGTGTGATTCATATGATAAATGAGTATATGCTGCCATGTATTGTATATCTTGTGCTGCATATTTTTGGTTATATGTTATTTTTAGATCGTGACCCTCTACGAGCATTTTTAGGGATTTATTTGTACCGCGTGGAGAAGCGGAAAGGCTTGAAGCTGTCTGTGGGTCTTCGTCACCCAGTCATCTTCCGTTAGAGTTTAAAGATCAGTTTAGGGGTAGTAGTTTAAGAGTCTTGTTAACTCTTCTTTATGCTTCCCTGCATTTGTATTCCAAACTTGTAGTTTGATGTTTTATTTGGAATAAATGATGTCGTTATGTTTGTTTAGACATAGCGTTTGGTTTATATTCTTAAACTTGATTTGTGAAAACAATTTATAAAAGAGGCATTGCATTCCGATCGTTATTTTGAAAATGGTTTACTCTGATTTAATTTAAGTTCGATCGTGAATGTTTTATTTCAAAGTCCTTGTTGTTTTAGAAAGAAAAAAAAATGCCTACTTTTGGGCTTCGAAAATCGGGGTGTTACATTGTGGTATCAGAGCTCGGCGGTAGATTCTCGCGAAAGGGCTCTGTGTCGGGTGTCCTAAGCTGATCAAGTGTCGGGTTTAGTGGGAGTAAGTGCTTGAGTCCTTACATGTTATGTGGTTGTTTTGTTGAGTCTAGCATGGTATATGCTTAGTAATGAGATTGTTCCTTACTGAAGTATTTTAGGGACTGATGTTTCGTTAAGTAGAATTGTTGAAACCCCCGAGCATTGGTCGAATTTTGTCGACAAGTGCCTCTGAATTCTTTTGATACGACGGTCCGAGGTGGAAGGACTTGAGGCGAACAAGAACTACAAGTGATTCTTGGAAGTAATATAATTGATGGGAAGTGGCATTGGATGTTGCCACTCAGAGGTGCTGTTTATGGACGAGTGAAAATCAATTGATAAAGGATTGTAAGTAAGGATCAGATTGGGACGACCTTTTGAAGAAGATATTGAATATTTGTTCCGGTGCGTTAAGGCGAGACTTGATGAAGTCATTCAGTTTTTAAGAGAATGCGGCCACTGTAGAATGGTGGAGTAGGAAGAGATGTCAGTTGGATTAAATTACAATGTTTGGATAATCATTGGTGCAACTCGTATCGGAATTAAAGGGCGTTGCACGTCAAGGGTGGCCGAAACTAGTGAGTTTAGACGATGGTTTTACGAACGGTGGGTACCTTAAGGGCTTAAGTTAAGAGTTTGAGATAAACTAGATTCGGAAATGAGATTATTATGGATGAATCTCGTGATGATTAAGGGTAAGAGACCAAATATCACATGGATAAGTGACAATCTATACGTAGTTAAGGAGATAGTAAGTATAGATGTCGATATGAAACAAAACTATAGGTAATCATTGGTTGGATAATTATGGTTTTGGAGAGATGTTTAGGTAAGAATGAGGAGTTCAACCGTGGAAAGTCAGTTACATATCACGGATAGGGGATACTAGATGTGGGTAGTATGGAAATACCTAGAGAATTGTAGCAGTGTAAGCTAGAATTGTTAGTTATCGGCAGGTAAACCTTAAGAGGAAGTGAACATATTGAGAAATTCTTGGGGACTAGTCAAGACTTATTGAGTAGTTTAAAGGGATTAGTCAATATTTGTGAGAAACCCTGTATGGATAAACATTAAGTTAACGATTTCGATCGACCAAGAGGTTTGAAGGACCAAGTAGCACCTTGAATTTATGATATAATAACAGTTGAGGTAGATAAGTTTTAAATAATTCAAATTATGGACGGGAATTTTTGGATATTTTCTAGAAATGTCATGTTATGAGTAGATAAGGGTTCCTTAATGAGAGTACTAAGACAATGCGAGTTGATTGTTTATTAAGATATAATGGAGGAATTTAGATGTTATAATAGGTATTTTATGTTCTCGAGGATTAGATTCAAGAGTTTGATTTGGTTATCGAACGTACTAAGGATGAAATCATAGCGAAGGATTGTGATTTGGTAGCTGGTCTTGAGAAGTCAAGCATTAAGATTTGAGATAGGTGTTTAATGGCTTGATGGATGAGTAAGATGAGTCGATTGGTAGGTGAATTACAGTAAACGTAAGATGATAAGTTTAGAGATAACTATCTGTAAAGAGGTGATCATTAGTAAAAGTTTTAAGTGAATGAGAAATCGATGAATGTATAGATGAAAAAGTAGGGTTAGCAAGAACTTGAGATTTAGAGATTGATTCCCAGCGGGAACATACTTTATAACTTTAGATAGTTATGATGATTAGGTATTTTGGTTTAATGAAGAAGAGTATGCTTGTCATGATAGAAAATCATATGGAACAAGAGTATTTGGATTGGGTGCAAAGAATTAAAGATGTTGTCGGAATCAACAAGATGGAGGTCTTGGTTGTTTGGAAACCAACTCTAGACGGTTGTTGAACTGGGAAGTTGCAAATTACTAGAGTGTTGAGGAGGACCTAATTGGAGTTTTGTAGAGTTTATAACATCGACAAGATAGTTGCAAAGGAAGGGTTAACGTTGTACGTTAGCAAGGAAGTAAAAAAGTAATACGAGTTGTAAGGGGAGGCTGACAACCTCATTATTAATTTGGAAAAGTTAAAAGGAATCGTAAGATGGAGTGCAGTGATGTACCTCTTAAGGAGTTAAGGTTGAGTTAAGAATCACATGAGGAGCGTATGCCAATGAAAGTGGAGCTTGGCATGTTTGGATAAAAGTACAAAAGAATAGAAATGTGGAAAAAAGTTTTAAATTGGAAAAGAATGTTACGGTTGTTATCCAGACGATTAAATTACTGAGTAGAAAGCATGTGGGAGAATTTCACATGAGACTTTGTAAGTCGAGACAAGGTTAAGTTTGAAGTGTTATTAATGGAAGAATGGAAGTGAAAAAGTTAGTCGTTGGGAAAACGTGTTAAGAACAAGTAATAGAGAATTTAATTATAAGAGAGAATAAACTTAAGAGTTCAAAAATAGAATGGGGATGTGATTTAAGATGGTGTGTGCCAACGAAGGCATTCAACGAGGAGAAATATTTTGACTTAAGGCACGCAAGAGTAAGCTAAGTATTAATTTGGAAAGTATGTGAACACATAAGAGATTATTTTTTTTTAGGTATTTGAGAATTGGATTGTCAAAGAAAAGTATATGGTATAAGTTGGCGAGTGCCGAGAGAATTTGTGGGGTCGTAATAACCAACCGGCTGTTAGGATGATATTATTAAGATTGTGATTAGAACGAGATTTGAAAGTGAAGGTGTACAGTTCGGCGCAGTTATGAGATTAAAGGAAAAAAAATTAAGGACTTATGAATATTGGTAAAGTTGTGAAGTTCTACTATAGAGATGACAACTTTTCGGAGTATAATAGTTTGGGTGGTACTTGCGATGGTGACATTGTACTTACTGTTGGATGATACTTAACGGAAGTTTCGTGAGTGAAAGCATGAGAGTTTAAGTGACGTGTTTCGGGTGGTTGTGTGTCGTTGACGAGATCGAGGTAGTAAGTAGTTATGGAAAATATTAAGAAAACCTCGAGGGAATTGTTGGACCCTTGTGCCTCGGAGGACCCGGAGCACAAGTGGAAGTGAGCATTATTAAAGTTAGGTAAAGATGGTCTAAGCCACCATCATGATTGTCGGCTATCTATTGACAAATTAAGGAACTGATCACCCTTAATCTCTTGTTAATAATAGACGAAATTGTGTTGACTGGAATCGACTCGTTTTGCTAGCTTTGGTAGTGTGTAGAAAGTTTTTGGTGTTTCTTTTTGGGGGGTAGCCAGCACCACTTCGTGTGAACTTATTGGAAAGGGCTATGTCGCAGAGGCGAAAGAGGTGACCTTGGGAATTGGACGTGTTGACCTAGGATCTTTGAGAACTAGAGTTTGTGAACCTTTGTAGTAAGGGTAATTTTGAGTGGTGAACTCTTTGAGGGGTTTCTAGCTTTGTGTCTAGAGTTTGAACCAGTGCGACTTTGTTGAGGGTTGCGGTTGGTGCACGGTTGTGTCGGTGTGTTGGTGATAGTATCTGTGTGGCATCACCTGATGTTAGCATCTGTGTGGCTACACCTAATCCTGAGGGATTTTCTTGTGTCAGTGTTAGTACTAACTAGTTGAGTTGTTACTCTTACTTTTAGTTTCGAGGACGAAACTTCTTTTTGGAGGGTAGTAATGTAAGACCCGTAATTCCACGGTACCTTTTGTGTGAGGAAAATAAGTAATGGCTAAGAATATTAGGGTTTTTGGTTAAGTGGTTTTGTGAGTATTGTCGCGATAATAGAATTTTGCTGAGTTGGAGCCTGTTTTGTGCTCGTGCGCTGGAAATGCACCGACTTTTGTTTCTTAGTCTTTATTTATATATGAGAACGTTTCTGTGTCTTCAGAATTTCAAAATTTTACTTTCTACGTTTTTTTAGAAAAATGAGTAGAAAATTGTACCCGCCGTTGGAAAATTTACGGCTTCTGTTTTCCGTCGAATTTTAAATAGAGACTTTATATATCGGCGCGAGTTAGAATCTAGATTCAGAATAGTTGTGGGAGCTTCGGATAAATATTTCAGTCGGAGAATCAAGTTTAGCGATAATATTTAGAAATGGTTTACGGCGAACTTTTATTTCGTAGATTTCCTATTTTCGCGATTTTATCGGTACGCGAAATATGACTCGTTTAAGAGCAAACGCGGGGACTGAGCGATGAAGTCATAAATATCTAGATATTTATGTTAAGTTACTTGGTGACCAAGATTGAGATGGATGGCTAGGATTTAGTCTAGAACTTTTCACTAGTTGATCCAATGGTTCTCATGAAACATGACCATGACTTTTAGGGTGACTTAAGGAGACTTTATGGACTTAGAAAAATCACAATTCATTCACTCCTTCTCTTCTCTTTGCCGTGGCTTTCTTTCTCTTCCAACCTTGAACCAAAAATTTAATTCTTCACCATTTTCTTTGATTTCAAGCTTGTTGGATCATAGGAAAATTGCAAGGATCACTTCTTCTTGAGGTAACTAGACCTCTCCTTCCTTATCTTGCTCATAAAACTCATAAGTTCTTAGAATTTTATTTTTGTGTTCTT
The DNA here is from genome assembly GCA_954870985.1 of Trifolium fragiferum. Lineage (NCBI taxonomy): Eukaryota > Viridiplantae > Streptophyta > Magnoliopsida > Fabales > Fabaceae > Trifolium > Trifolium fragiferum. The sequence goes on from OX940794.1 coordinate 11,806,910, forward strand.
GAGCAAATTCATGAGAATTTTAGTTATTGCTTCATGAGAGGTAGTAACATAGCTTGTTCAAGCCTAGCCTTAAGATTCTCATGGTTGATTTAAAAGTTTTCACAAATTTTTTTGGTTAGGGTTTTAAGAAAAAAATTGAAAAGATCATAATCATGATAAGTTGATAAGTGATTTGATTTTTGATGCTAGTTTAGAGCTTTGTGACAAAATGGATATATGAAAAATGGTTTAGTTTTGAAAGACATGAAAATTATTTTTCTCTATGTTCATGAGATTTGAGAAAAACTCTTAGGGTTTTTGAATTGTGTTTTGAAAATGTTTTGAGAGTTCAATTAAATGATTTTGGGGACTAGAGGATTAATCCTATGCTTTTGAAAAGAAATTTTTGGAACTAGCCATGTTACTTTGGTTTTGGCCGTGGCACTTTAGGCATGTGGCCATATTGGTGTTCAAATTTTTGAGTCCTAAATGAGAAGGCAATGATCATGGGATGAAATGAATGATCATGGTGTTGGAAAGAATGGTTTAAGTGGTTTTATTTGGAATTAAAAGATAGTTACTTGTGATGCAAGTGAACTATTTATTTTGTAAAAGTTTTGAAGAGTTTTATACTTGTTTTAAAATGGTTTTTGTATAAGAGCTTGATCACTTTTGAGTTGTTTTGAGAAATTAGTAATGATTCAAGTATTTAACTAGGCTTGGTTTTAGAAAATAATATTTTGGTGTGAGTTCAAAATCTGGTCGAAATCTTTAAGGGCATTTAGGTCATTTTAAAATTATTTTTGTGACCTAGAACCTTGACCATTTGATCCGTCTTTTCGAGACGAAGATTTTGGCGTACGGCTCGTCTCGATTGGATAAAGAATGAGTGAGTTATGGCCATTTTATTTGAGAAGGAAAAACTTGTAACTTGTGATGCAAGTAAACTTTTATTTTTGTGAAATTTTTTGAAGAGCTCATGAGTTGTTTTCAAATGGTTTTATTATGTGTAATTGATTGCCTTGGAGTTAGGAATCAAAGGGTTTCATAAATTGTTTTGAAACGAAAATATTTTCGCGTAGCGAGAAATAGTGCATTAAACTTCATGAATTTTTGATCAATATAGGGAGGTCTCGTAATCACTATCCGAGAGTGGTAGAAAGTACCTTAGGCCCCTCTAGATTTTTGAGTTTTAGTTTCGTTTCGATAGAATACAGTGGGAGTATTTTATTGACATTACGCTGCTTAAATTTTAGGTAGCGTGAAGTGTAGAATTGAGCGAGAAATTGTTGTGGAAGCTTGCCGAGGTAAGGGCACTTTCTAACGATTTCATATACCTCGAAATATCGAGTGCTTTTTATGCATGTGTAATTGTTGCTTGAATATGTGTATTTGGTTGATGTGATGCAATATGAATTATGAGCATGGTTGTCTTGTGATGTATTCTCGTGACGAGAACTTGTTTGAGAACATGCTATATCCTACACATGTTTGAGTGGTTGTTGTGAATTTCATATGATTGAATAATATGAAATGTTGATGCATGTACTTGATTGAATGTCTGGTTGTACATGATGTGTATTTGTTTACATATGATTGGAAATATATGTATGATTGTTGTGATTGAATTACATATGCTTGGAAGGTATGTAATTGTTGCATTAGCATATATGGGGAATCGTATGCTCATGCATTCATAGTACGTGGTTGCGTGAGTGGACCACGGGGTGAGGTTGCGTGAGTGGACCCACCTTAATCCTGCGGGATTTTATCGAGTCCAATACGTGGTTGCGTGAGTGGACCACGAGGTGTGATTGCGTGAGTGGATCCACCTTAATCCTTCGGGATTTTATTGATTTGCCCTGCGGGGTTTAGTAGGTGTGCGACAGCCAGTGATTGGTGTCCACATGAAGCCTACGACTCTCTGCGGAGATGTTAAATTCCGGAATTCATGCATGTGAAACAGTCCCGGGTAGGGTGATCACAATCATGTAGAGTCTGCATTGATAGGCTAATTGTGCATTTGAATATTGTTGTGTGTGATTGATAGACGATTTGTGCACTTAAATTCGATGATGTGTGATTCATATGATAAATGAGTATATGCTGCCATGTATTGTATATCTTGTGCTGCATATTTTTGGTTATATGTTATTTTTAGATCGTGACCCTCTACGAGCATTTTTAGGGATTTATTTGTACCGCGTGGAGAAGCGGAAAGGCTTGAAGCTGTCTGTGGGTCTTCGTCACCCAGTCATCTTCCGTTAGAGTTTAAAGATCAGTTTAGGGGTAGTAGTTTAAGAGTCTTGTTAACTCTTCTTTATGCTTCCCTGCATTTGTATTCCAAACTTGTAGTTTGATGTTTTATTTGGAATAAATGATGTCGTTATGTTTGTTTAGACATAGCGTTTGGTTTATATTCTTAAACTTGATTTGTGAAAACAATTTATAAAAGAGGCATTGCATTCCGATCGTTATTTTGAAAATGGTTTACTCTGATTTAATTTAAGTTCGATCGTGAATGTTTTATTTCAAAGTCCTTGTTGTTTTAGAAAGAAAAAAAAATGTCTACTTTTGGGCTTCGAAAATCGGGGTGTTACACATGGCGTCTTCAAGTTTTTGGAGGCTATGTGCAAAATTGTAAAAGTGGCCCTTTAATAAATAAAAAACAAATTTTTTTTTTTAAAAAAAAAGAAACCATCATCAATTTAAATTGCAAATAACATAAAAGAAATAGTAATCATTCTTGTAATTAACATAAAAGGGATTCATAGTCTAATAATAACAACACAATACTTTCTAACTACCTAAAACGGGTCATTTTACTAGCATTTTTTAAAGCAAATTCATCAATCAAGTCTTCATATTGTATGTCATCCAAGAGTTGATTCTCAATTGCTATCAATGCTAAGCTCATCCCTTTTTTCTCTATTATTATTATTATTATTATTATTATTATTATTATTATTATTATTATTATTATTATTATTATTATTATTATTATTATTATTATTATTATTATTATTTCAATTTCAATTTGTGCACACACTCTCTAATCTCTCCCTAAAATAGAAGAATTGTAAATAACACAACAATACTAAAATAGTAAAATTGTAAATAACAAACTCATCTTCTTCACAAATTCATCCTTAAATTGTGATTTTTAATTTGAAATTTTAGAAATCCCAACTTGTAAAACTTTGATTTTTACCTTTATTTCAATTTCAATGGAGTTATGGAGCTTGAGTTTTGAGAATAGGAGTAGGGTTGGGCCGCCGGTGATGGAATGATGGTACTAGGCCGCCCGTGATGGTGGTGATTGGTGGTGATGTACCGAACGCGATTCTTCCTTTCCATTTTTTTCTTAGGCAAAAACAATTCCTGTTTTGTTAAAGCCCTCCTGTTACTATTCCTTTTTTTTTTCTTTAGAAAAATTGGGTCCAGGCCTTATAGTGTTGCAATACAATTATTTTTTACATCCTTTTATTTACTAATACTACTACCCTGTAATTTTTTTTTTGAGACCCTCAATATTTGGAGGCCCTGTGCAATGGCCCATGTTGCACATGGGCTTGGGCCGCCCCTGCATGTATGTCTAATGAGATGGACAATTCTGATAAGTTCAATAAATGGTGAGACTTACTCTACCCGATAATTTGAATGTATTTACCTAGCATTCAATAAGAACAAACTACATAAATATCCTAAATTGTTAAAGCGTAGAGTATAAAAAACCTATAAAAATTGTTCACCTTAACAGACTACAAATACATATTCAAATAAGATGTGTACCATATCAATTTCTTTTTTACTTTTTAATATTTGAATTTACTTATGTGTCTTGGGTAACAGGTTTGGCAAATATAATAATGCATTGCTATGCTAGTTCTAGTATTAGCTTTATGAAGGATAAAAATGGTGTTACTCCTCTTGAAGAACTTGCCACTAGGACATCAGCCTTTAAGAGTGGAAATCCGCTATCATGGTGGAAGCAAATTTTGTACTACTGTAAGTAACACACAAACACACCATTCTCATATTCTTTTATTTTATCCACTGTTTACCGTTCAAATTTCATAAGAAAAGTTCATTAAGGGTTAATAATTAAACGACAAATCTTGTGAAATTCATACTTTAACTGTTGAAAGTCATCAATACAAATGTCTAATTTATTCTTAATAAAATTTTTGTGTCAAAGGTTTTCCTTTAAAACCCGTGGATCCAGCAACTAAATTGGAATCAATTCAGAAGATTGTAAACAGAGGTAAGCTTCCAAATTGAAATTAGTGAACTAGTTGAGTTAATCATACAAAATGAAGAGGATCATCTTTGATATAACAAAAATATTAATCATTAATAATTTCTCTCTATTTTTTTTTTGACGCAATAATTTCTCTCATTATTAAATAAAAATATAGCATATTATTTTGATGATGATATCAATTTTCAGACGTGAGATATTACTATTATATTATCTACTAAAGACCTATCATTAATATTGCAGATAAAGATGATCATGCCGGTGATATATCAATACAATTAAACGATGATGATGAATTAGAAAAGGAAAACAAAGCACGATTATGGTACCGATCTATATTCAAATGGCCTATCATTTCACTATTGGGTATGTATATTAATTCAATTCCCCTTAAATTTTTTTGGTAGAAAGAAAAAATGATAAGTTGTTTGAAACTCATACGCAAAATAAAATGATTGGAAGTTAAATATTGGTCTTAACGTTATACCTAACAATTTTGACATTTCTATTAATAAGGTAAGATTTGTGAACGAATTTCCCCCAACTTTATGCATGCTTTAATTTGCGGCTATGTTTTGCTATAGTGCACAAGTTAGACATATGTTGCATCATTCATTCAGGGTCCGTTTGATGCGCATGATAGTGAGACATGATATGATAAAATTATCCTATCCTACTTCAATCCATTGTTTGGTGCACTAATAGGAAAGGATAAATTAAACATAGTCCTATCCTATCCTATTGATTCTTTGTTATTTTAATCCTTAATTTTTGGTGGGTTAGCAACAGGATAGTGAGGCACCTTCTTCGATTCCCCATGCCAGCAACTTTATACATTTATATGTGGAATTTGTCTTTTTTGCTATACACATTATTTTTCGTAACATTTTAAAACCTTTTTTTTAATATTCCCGTAAGTTATTTTACACTAATTTTAAAACTTTTTGCTATACACATTACCGATGTAAGTTATTTTACACTAATTTTTTTTGTTGATATTTTTTTTTTTTATTTTCGAACTTCAACCTCTCTGTATGTTATTTTACACTCTTTTTTTTTTTGGGAAAAATAGTCTTTTTTCTAGTTTGATTTTTGTTGGAAATTGTCTAATACATTAATTACATATTTTATTTAATGCTAATTAAAAAAATTAAAACTATTATTATTATTTATTATTAAAAAAATGCATTTATTTTACAAGAATAATTTTTGTATTTAAATATAAGATGTGTTTTATTATCACGTCAATATAAAATGCATTTATTTCTTCATGATAAATTAATGCTATCATGTGTCTTATCATATGTGCACCAAACACATGACATGATATGTGTTTATCCTGTTACTATCCTATCCTATCATTATTCAGCTTTTTATCCTATCTTACTTCTATTATATCCTGCGCATCAAACGGACCCTCAGAGTTTGTTTCTACAATTTAGATCGCTAAATCTCATTAGATTAAATCCGTTTGGATTGACTTATTTTTTAATTTAACATTTTTTACTACGTAATAAGTCACCATTAATATAGTTTTTTGTTTCATGTCCACACTTAAATTAATTTTTCAGACTTAGAGAAAATAGAGATCATTAAGAAGAAGCGCTTATATGCTGCTCAGCTCTTGGAAGAATTTATGAAAAATCCTTACTACTCATACGGTGGTGGTGGGGATGAAGCACCACTTAACACAGAACATGCGGAAGAAATACAAAATATCAAGGGCACACTGAAAAAAGGTAATAAGATTTATATAAAAAATAAAATAAAAATTCATCAAAAAATGATTTAAAAAGTAAAATAATTTTAATAAATTAATTCCTCTTTCCTATAACAAATGTATCATATTTGCATTGGTGGGGAAGGTGCAGATATTAACAAAGAACATGAGAAAGAAATAGAAGATATCAAGGGCACATTGGAAGAAGGTAAGATTTATCTCTTAACTAAGGTAATGTGCATCTCTCACAAGTCATTAACATCCACTATTTACTAATGATAATGTTAAAGAAACTAATAATTAATAAATTTAACGAATATAAACTTTAAAAAATTTATCATTGAATTGAAAATTTATATCATATTGAACATTCATGTTCAATTTTAAAGAAATATAATTTGATATATTTTTGACATATGTTAAGATTAACGGTGTTCAATAAAAATGCATAAACTGTTAATTTTGATGGATTACAATAACATATTTAAATTATTTTAGATTTCTTTAAAACTGAACATAAATAATCTATATGATATGAACTTTCAATATAATTGTAGTTTTTGTGAAATTTTTATTCATTATAGCGTTATTGAACAGTATAATATTATTTAAATGTTTACGTCAATATAATTTGATCTCTCAATGAGACAAAATTACTAGGATAGGAGTCACTTTAATGTCTTAATGCTCTTAATATACCAAAAAAACATCAAGAATAGAATAATCATTTATTGTATATTTGCAGGGGAGTTACAAAATACCACAGAGGAAAGTGGCATAGCTAAAATGATGCAACAGCTTATTTCTAAACTACCAATTACATCTGACAAGAAAGGGATATTACTTGAAGCAGTGAATAATATTGAAACAAAATCATCAGCAGAGAAAATTGACACAAAGGACACAACATATTTGGTTGCAGCAAAACATGGCATAGTGGAAATTACAAGTGCGCTTGAATCAACAATGAAAAGTGTCATCCATGAAAGAAACTCTAACAATGAAAATGCATTGCTTTTGGCAGTGAAGTATAGACAACCACAAATTGTTGAGCAGTTGCAGAATAGTTTATCATCAAACAAGAAAATCTTTCAAAGCCTATGTCTAAAAGTGGATAACAATGAAAACACAATGTTACACTTGGCAGCATATACATCACTCAACAAGGAAACTACTTGGAGGATATCTGGTCCTGCTATGCAAATGATGTGGGACATTAAGTGGTATAAGGTACACTTATATTTTAAAGGTAAATTGCACATTACGTCACCCGTAAAATTAGCGAATTTGAATTTTAGTTCCTGAAAACAAATTTCTCTCGTCTTGCTCCTGCAATTCCAAATTACTTATTGTGACAATATTACATAAATTACAGGGACGAAATCTCAATTTGCCAATTTTACAAGGACGAAAAACATCTTTCACCCTATTTTCAATAGGAGAAAAAGGAATATGAACCGATAGCGTAAAATAATTTAGGGTAATAGGTTGTCACCTCCATGGTAAAATTTTCTTGAATATTCTCCCATTGCAAAGTAATTTTTTTGGATTCCCCCCTTGTAGTAATCCCCGTGAAATTTGAATGGAAAGAATTTGCACTTTTTAAATCGGTTGAACAGAGTAATCGATTTAAAAAACTGCACCTTTTAAATCAGTTGAAAATATAACCGGTTTAAAAAGTGCATCCAAGGGGGAACCCAAAAATTTTACTTTGCAAGGGGAAATCTTTAAGGAATTTTAGTAGGGGCTAACGCAAAAAACGTCCACTTAGCGGGGGGTAACAACCTATTAACCCAATAATTTTACACTGTCAATCAATAATAATATATTTTCCGCCACATCACCTTACACTTTCTTGATATGACATGACAAATTGATAGTTTTTATTGAATAATTATGTAAAACTATTTTACATTGTCGGTGCATCTAAATTAAACTCTTTCGATAACGAGTTATTCAACATAATAATTCATCATAAATTTACTATTGGAGTCATTTTCAGTTTCACATTGTGATAAATTTATGCCACTCTTTACAAAACTAGCATTAATATATGTTCTATGCTTTGACATTGTGATGAATTATACAGTACATCAAAGGAATAGTACCGGAGTATTTCAGACATAGAATCAACAAAGACAAGAAAACCCCAGGTGAAGTCTTTAAGGAGGAACACAAAGAACTTCTACAAAGCAGCACTGAGTGGTTGAGAGACACAGCAGAGTCATGTTCAGTTGTAGCAGCACTAATTGCAGGTCTCTCCTTTGCAACATCAGGCAGTGTCCCTGGAGGAAATGATGATTCAGGTAAACCGGCATTAGAAGGACAGCCTGCATTTGAAGGATTTGCTATATCTTCGTTAATTGGACTTTACTTCTCTGGCACTGCACTCATCATGTTCCTTTCTATACTCACTTCTCGTAAACAAATCGAAGATTTCAATATAAACTTGCCAACCAAGCTTCTTGCAGGCCTAACTTCTCTCTTCGTATCGATTGTTGCCATGTTTATTTCTTTCTGTGCTGGACATTTCTTTGTGCTCACAGATAAATATGGTAAACATGATATCTTGTTCTATTTATATATTGTCTTTAGCTTTCCTGTCATATTCTATGCAGCTGTGCAGCTTCCTTTATATATTGATCTTCTTAAAGTTATTTGGAAGAAAGTGCCACCATCAAGTGTTAAAGGTGTGCATTTGTAGAGTTGGTTGCTTTATAGTATTGCTTTGTTGATTAAAAATTATGAGTTTGGTTTGTGCTTTTATTTACTCTTAGTTTTGGTTTCAAATTGAATAATGTCTCTTGTGTGTTTAATATGTTTGGAGTACTCAATGTCTGTATTGTCGGATTTGACTCTTTTTGTAGCATTATAAGTTGTGATAAAGACGATATGAATTTTCGCGTCCCATATTCCATATACTATACATATTAGTAAAATACTCGTGCATAATGATACAGAAGTTGAAGATCGAACTCCTAACCATCTATTTAAAAAATCCAAATCTCTTATCATTTACACTAATTTACTATTTATACTTAAAACATCAATTTTTCATAGCGTATCCCTTCTATATTAAATTTACCCTGTATAAGAAAATAAATAAGGATTCAAGTGGCAAGCTAAGGATAGTAATTATCAAATCTTGAATCTTGATAGTTATCCTTTTCTTTGGACAAAGGATAGAATGTTTGCACATTGGATTGTGGACCTACAAATATTGTATTTCTACATTATCTTATTCTTTAGGGTTAATAGGTTGTTACCCCTGCTAAGTGGACGTGTTTTGCGTTACCCCCTGCTAATTTTTTTTGAAGATTCCCTCTTGTAAAGTAAATTTTTTTGTTTTCCCATTGGATGCACTTTTAAAATCGGTTATTTTGTTCAACCGATTTGAAAAAACCTATTAACCTTATTCTTTATTTTTGATAGGACATTTATCTTATTCTATTTATTACAAATTTTGGTTTTATTCAATTTAATTAGTTTGATCTCATTATAAGAAAAAACTTAAAATTTTAGATTCAACGTTTTAGAATTGATAATATAGATAAAATAAATTCTACTCAAACATATTTAAATATCTCTAAATTAAATATGTGAATCCTTTCCAAATATAAATAAGAATATTGCTCCAATAGACCAATGGATTGTACTTTAAGAAAGAATAGGAAAAGGGCTAACATCATCAAGGAAATGAGAAACACATTGAAATACGAAGCCTTATATTAGGCTAAAGCCAAAAGGTGAGCAAGAATGTAGTTTTTTAGTATTTTGGAGCAAAGAATGTAGCTTTTTCCTTTTTTTGTTTACAAAAGAATGTAGCTTTTGGTTAAGCTTGAATTTCATCAAACACCGAATACATTGCACTTTTAATTTTGTCACACATGTATATGGAGTCTTTCACTCAATAAAGCTCCAATGATAAAAACCAAAAGTAAAGAAAGAAATAAGAATAAAGAAATACACAATCTTAGGCACGTTAGATATATAATTCTATTTAACCTATCATTTTTAATATTTGAATTGAGATTTTGAATTGTGATATATTATTTTTGGTACATGAATCCACTAATATTAATCTGCTAAAAACAGTGGGACGTCGTGATATACTGTCCGTTGAGTCATTTTTTTTTTTTAAAAAAACTATTCTTTTACTCATTTTATATTTTTAAGTTGCAATCCATTTTCCAATTTTTTTTGTTGCTTAAAGTAAAATAAGAATACTGTAAAAATAGAAAAAGAAAATCATTTAATTTAATCGCTTTGATTTCATGATTCTAGCATATGTTTCTAACAACTTGTCAATTGGTTCTCATGAACTTTAATTTTAATTATTTGAGTAATCGGCCAATTTAATTCTTGAACTATCACTCTCTTACCAACTTAGTTCCTAAATTATTAAAAATAATTAAAAGGTCCCTAAGCTATATTCACATCCATCAATTTAGTCCCTCAGTTAACTTTTCCGTTAAATGGCTGTTAGTGGTCCCTAAAGTATTAAAATACTTCAATTCTTCCCCTAAACTATTTTGAAAAACAACAAAATAGTCCCTAAAGTGATGCACCCTCACAGAGAATATATTAATTGCACTTTTATTTTAATGGATTTTCTATCATGTGGAAATTTGCTTATGTTAATAAATTTAAAATAGCAAGTTTGTATTTTGTGCATTTTCTCATAACATGGAATATATTACTCCCTTCGTCCCAAACTTTGGTCATTTGAGTTTTGCATGTGAATTAAGAAATACTCCATCTGTACCACAATATAAGTCACTTTGAGAAAAAAAATTGTACAAAAATATAACTCGTTTTATATTATCAATGAAACATTTAATGCCATTTTTCTTATTATACCCTTAATTATTTATTAGTTTATCTTTTTTCAATTCTTCAATTTATCTTTTCTATACAATTAATGAAGGACAATTTTGTAAATTAACTTATAGTTTTTGTTTTCCATACAACATTAATTACATTTCTTTATTTGTGTGTGTTTGCCAAAACGACTTATATTATGGTACGGAGGAAGTAATAAAGATTGATAAGTTATGTCATTTTTACCCTTACTTTATTAAGAAAGAGAAAATTCATTTAATGATTGCTTTTGTATTTGTAAGGGAAAAAATGGTAAAATATCATTAATCGTGTCTTGATTTTCTAAACGGACCAAAGTTTTGGGACAAATCCAAAAAATTAAAAAGACTAAAAATTTTGAAACGGAGGGAGTAGAATTGGCATGGCCTGACCTGTTTATTAAAAATGTCAGGTTCATGTTTTGAAAAGAGCCTATTTACATAAATAGGTCAATCTTAGGCTTTTAAAAAAGCTTCCAAAGTCTGTTAGGCCGGCTTGTTTATATTTAATTATTATTTATATAATATTATTATTTATATCATCGTTTATAAAAAATAAATATTATTTATATAAATAAAAAATATTTTTAGACAAAATATATTTGTTTTTCTTTTGACAAAGACAAATTATATTTGTTAGGTAAAATAGAAATTATTGTGCTAAACATTTTATTAGTTTTTTCATAATGTTATAGATATTATAAAAATTTAAATATAAAATAGACTTTTAAACAGACTACCAAGACAAACTTTAAACAGGCTCATGCCCAAGCCATTTCAAAAAAAGAAGCATTTAATAGGCCGGCCGTAGACCAAACTTAAGCTTGAAATGATCTATCTTTTATTTGGTAAATTTCATGTATAGATCTCATCACTTTAAATGAGTCTTATTTCCAAAATGGTGGAATCTACATGAATTTTATCAATAAAATGATAAGATATATAGTAATTGCATTCTTTATTCTCCAATTTTATCACTTTCACAAAAATAGTTTGGGTTTTCTAAAACAAACTTTTGAATCTTTCAAATATTACATTTAAGGCAAAAGTACAATTAAATAAAAAAACAATAATAAGGTGAAAAGAGAGTGTAAGATTCTTTTAACACTAAAATAACACTCAAAGTCATAATTGGAAGAGAATATGAGTTTTTCTTTTTTGGAAGTATCGGATTCATAAATTTTCTTATATAAGGGAATTAGGTTGCACTATATCTCCTTGCAACACTACCTACCTATCTCTCATTCATCCTTATATTTTCATTTTACGTTTTTCAAACTTGCCAAATGCCTTATTATCACGATAGTTATACCGATGGTATGCCCAAACTCTCTTTATATTTGTTATGTTATTTTTTATAATTGACCATTATCTGAAATTTTATTTTCCAATTACAATTCTCTAATATAGTAGCTATCATAAAAAAAATTTCTTTCAAAGAAAAAAAAGTCAAAAATACTCCATCCTTTATGAAATAATTGTCATTTTTTAGCATATTTTCTTCCGTCTTATTTATACGCAAAATTATCATAATATTTTAACATCAAATATATGCAAAAGTCAAATAGAAATGTAATATGATAATTGCATATATAGTTTGGATGTCTATAATATTCGTTTTGATGTCTTCCTGTTTTTTGTTTATAAAAAAATTGATCCTATTATCTAAGATAAGTGCATTTTTTTAGCAATTGTATCTAATTTCATAATATGTGCAAAACAATTTTTTTCCTTTGTAAATAAGATCGAAGAAAGTGTATAATCTTAATAAAAAAATGCCATTAATTGTTATTTTTCAAAATCTATCTCTGAATTAATATGTTTGCAGTATTTTAAGTTACTCCGTATCTATAATTATAATACTTTTTAGGATCTTATAAGTACAAAAGAATGAAGTATTAGTCTATTTTATTTATGATTATGATAATGACTAATAATCGATAGTATATAAACAAAATTAATCCATATGAAACTGTCATACCCCAAATTTTGCCCGTTGTGTTTTTTTTTCTCGTTGCGTGTCTATTTAATTTATTTATTTATTTATTTATTTTTTTTGTCTCGTCAGTTCAATTCGTCTATTTGCTAAGCAAGATCTCAATAAAAAAGGGTATTTTTTTTTATACTTTGTTCGTTAAAGTTTCGATCAAAATTTCAACCGAAAGATATTTTAAAATATCTCGTTTGTTTAGATTTCAATCGAAATTTCGGCAGAGAGGTATTTTAAAATACCTCATTTAGTGTATTTTTAGTTTTTATGTTTTATTATTATTTTTAATCATTGTTATTATTATTATTATTATTATTATTTTAATTTTCAGATTTTATTATTTGTATTATTTTCGTTTTTTATTTTTATATATTTATTTTTCGTATTTTTTTTATTATTATTATTATTATCATTATTATTATTTTTGTGCATTTTTCTTGTTTTGTCCTTTTCTGTTTGTCTGGTCTGTTTGTCCATGTACAGAAAATCACAGAAAATCTGTGAAGCCAAGTCAACTAGAGATTGTCCAAAATCTGTTCTTTTTCTGGTGAATCAAGCAATCACCATGCTTCTATTCCCTTTTTCTACTGATCACAGGAAAAAGCACTCAAGTGCTAAACCAAACCCAGACAAAGACTTTGTCCAGAATCATAATCCAATGAATAACAAAACCACTTCTGGCTATAAAATCAGAACGACAGTTCAGAATTTTGACACACGCGGAGAAAAAAAAAGACAAATTCCTTTCCACAACATCACAGCCCCAAAATCATAACACCACATCATCACAAAACCAATTTCACAAACCAAAAAATATCACCACAGACACACTCATCCAACATCACCCAAAACACAAAATCACACTCACATACCCATCACACACACACACACACAACACCCACACACGTTCCAGAAAACACAAAAAGAAATAGAAGATGAAGAAGGGCGAGTAAGAGAGAAGAAGAAACTTGAAACAAAAAAAAAAACTTCAAAACTTTAATCTCCGATCTACACAAATTGGTAAGGCTTTTGTGAATTTGGGACTTAGAATTGTGTTTAGGAGGGTTTAAAAGGGGGGATTGAAAGAAAAAGTTTTGATTTTGACAAAATTTTTTACTCCGGCGCGGCGGCCACCGCCGTCTGGCCTGGTCGGCCACCGCACCGGCACCGGAAAACTCAACCGGAATCTGGGTTCATAAGAACCCTAGCAGAAAACAAAGAAAGGGGGCGGCGCCGTTTTGAAAGAAAAATGGGAAGAAAAAATGAATTGAAAAACTAGGGTTGAGGATTTTATATCCTCACCCTCTGCTTCTCCCCGCACCCCCCAAAATTACTCCGCGAGCCCCCCAGCTTGTCACCTCATGCGCGCGCCCTCTGTAGGTGCACCATGCACTTGCGTTTTCCAGCTCTCTGATCTTAATCAGACAACCCAGATCACTCCCTGCTGTGATCAAATCCAGGACGTCTGATTAAATCAGACGATCCTGATTAAAGCCCAAACGTTTTTTGACAAACAGACTCAGATATACCAAAAACAGCCCAGTTTATTATTTGCACCCCTACTTTTCCTATTTGCACCCCCTATACGCGTTTTTTTTATTTTTCTCACATTTTATTCGTTTATTTATTTTTGTAGTTGTATATTATCATTTTTATTCATGTATTATTTTTTATATGTGTGTATATTTTTAAGATATGTGATGTTAGTAAATATTTATTTGTTCATATGTCGTTAAAATAAAAAAAATGCAAAAAAATCAAAAATACCAAAAAATATACATATTCTCAAAAAATGCAAAAATATCAATTTTATTTCATTTAAGTCCTTTTTTTAGTTCATGCAATACTACTTTTTTCTTCAATAAATCTTGGATTGAAAAGGAGATCGGCGGATGTACTTCCGTTCGTCTCTCGGATAATCGAGGCTTAGCGTCCGCTTTGTCAATCGGTTATCCGTCTTCCACACCTAAAAATATATTTTTCAAAACAACAAATTAAAATGAATCTCAACTCACCAAACAAAACATTTTTCACGCCCATGCGCGTTTAATTTTTTCTCAAACGGATATCATCGCCCAAGTGCGAGTCCGACCTTTTTTTTTAAATCAAGCAAACTTTTTTCGCCCAAGTGCGACAAAGAATTTTCATAAATAAAATCAACCAACAAACAAATATTTTCTACCAAAGAACTACGTAAGCTTTGAATTTCTCATTGCACTTGGGAATACGTAGGAGCGGAATCCAACAACCGTCAAGCACAATAATAAAAAACTAAATTTTTTTCCACTTGTAAATATTTAATAATTATCAAGAGAAAGATGCAAACAAATTAAAACATTTTTTAAAACCCTAAAATAACAAGAAGGTTCCCGTTGAGTACAACGGATGTGAGGGGTGCTAGTACCTTCCCCTTGCATAATCGACTCCCGAACTCGAAATTTGGTTGCGACGACCATTTTTCTTTTCTTTTTAGGTTTTATCGATATTTTCCTTTTCCTTCGGGAATAAATAAAGTTCGGTGGCGACTCTGTGTCATTACCGAGTGTTCCGACGCTCGGGCATTTTTTTCGCGGCGCGACAGCTGGCGACTCTGCTGGGGATCGAACCCAGAATCTCTGGTTCTAGTATCAGGAAAATAACGAGGGTCCTATCCCCGATGGGCTAACTCTTGCTTGGCCAACTGAAAAACAAAGGGAAAAAGTTTCAATCAACATGTCATCTCATGCATTACATGTTACATACGCATCCAATCACAATATGCATTTTTAAAATAAAAAATAAAAAAAATAAAAATGAAACAAATCATGCATAAAAAAGAGCATAAGCATAACATGCATCATGGCATGCAAAAGGGTGTCAACCTCCCATAGCTCCAAAGCGGGTAAAACCATCTCTAAGCAGTGTCCAGGCCTTATCCCTGTGACAGTCGTCAGGCCTTATCCCTACGACAATTTAATTTTTCTGTCTGTGTCCAGGCCTTATCCCTGTGACAGTCGTCAGGCCTTATCCCTACGACAATTTTATTTTCTGTCTATGTCCGGGCCTTATTCCTGTGACAGTCGTCAGGCCTTATCCCTACGACAATTTTATTTTCTGTCTATGTCCAGGCCTTATCCCTGTGACAGTCGTCAGGCCTTATCCCTACGACAATTTAATTTTCTGTCTGTGTCCAGGCCTTATCCCTGTGACAGTCGTCAGGCCTTATCCCTACGACAATTTTATTTTCTGTCTGTGTCCAGGCCTTATCCCTGTGACAGTCGTCAGGCCTTATCCCTACGACAATTTTATTTTCTGTCTATGTCCAGGCCTTATCCCTGTGACAGTCGTCAGGCCTTATCCCTACGACAATTTTATTTTCTGTCTATGTCCAGGCCTTATCCCTGTGACAGTCGTCAGGCCTTATCCCTGCGACAATTTTATTTTCAGTATATGTCCAGGCCCTATCCCTGTGGCAGTCGTCAGGCCTTATCCCTACGACAATTTTATTTTCTGTCTATGTCCAGGCCTTATCCCTGTGGCAGTCGTCAGGCCTTATCCCTACGACAATTTTATTTTCTGTCTATGTCCAGGCCTTATCCCTGTGACAGTCGTCAGGCCTTATCCCTGCGACAATTTTATTTTCAGTATATGTCCAGGCCTTATCCCTGTGGCAGTCGTCAGGCCTTATCCCTACGACAATTTTATTTTCAGTCTATGTCCAGGCCTTATCCTTGTGACAGTTGTCAGACCCTATCCCTACGACAACTTTATTTTTTGTTAGCCCTGCGGCAATTCATCTTTTAGCAAATGTCCGGTCTTATGCCTGCGACAATTTCAAGTTTTCAAATCCAAATAACCATGCAAGATGACGATCTTTTCGTCTGCAAGTTTCTCTGTCCAACCGGACAAAATTCAGGATTTTCTGTATTTAACTATCTTCCATCAAAACACGAGTACCAACATCACTCGTCCTCTTTGATTAAAGATATTTAAATAGGGGCAGCTGTCATACCCTAAATTTTGCCCGACTTTTTCTTTCGCTCACATTCGAATTGTTTAGTTTTAATTTCTTTTAAAAAAATAACAAAACTTTTTTATTAAAAATATTTTATAATGTTTAGTTATTATTGTGTATAATTTCATTCCTTTTTATTTTCTTCATAAAATTCAAAAAAATAAGTCAATTTAGTTTTTAATCATATCATTGAAAAATCTCAAAAAAAATATTAAGTATTAAATATTTAATTACTACTATTATTTTCTTTCCTTTATTATTTCATTCATTTATTATCATTATCATTTACCATCATTTATTTCAATTATTATTACTATTATTTATTATTACTAAACAAAACAAAAAAAGGTAAAAAGTAAAAAATATATGAAGGATGCAATGCAGCACGTGGGCTGCATCTTCTCATCTCCCTTTCCAAATTATTTTTAAGATTATTATTATTATTATTATTATTATTATTGCACCTTTTTTTTATTATTATTATTTTTTATTTTATCATTCTTTTTGTCCTTTTGTCCAAAAAACTGTCCAAAATCCAAACCAGCGTAGCAGAGACGCTACCCCTCCTCTGATCTTTCTTTTTTTTTTTCTGCATACCAGAGCATAGATCAGAGATAACATTGATCAGAGAACCAAAATTTTGCTTCCCCATAGCCTCCACTGCAACAATTAATGCAGTGGGACAAAATTGGAGAAAAGTTTCTTGCATATAATTTCATCAGAACAATCAAGAAAAAGGGAGTTGATCTCCTCTAAAGAACAGAAGTTTTTTTTTACACACGAAAGAATCAACAAAAAAACAACAAGAAAAAATCCATCAAAAAACCAAGAGCAAACTTCTCTCATCACAGCCACTGGCAAATTCAATTCCAAACCCTAATTTTTCTCAATCCTATTCTATAACATTATCACCCACATCATAGAAATATTTAATCAAAACCAAAAACTCAGAACACAAAATCATCATCATCTCCACTGTCAAACAACAACAGTGAATCAAGAAACACAAACACAACACCAAAACTCGAACCAGAAAACGAAAAGAAGAGATTGAAAGAAAAGGAACGAGAAAGAGAGAAGTCAGAAACGAAACGGAAACAAAAATAAACAAACCGTAATTATTTTTTTCAAAACTTTGAAGTCCGATCTACGCAAATAGGGAAGGCTTTTGGTTGTTTTGATTTCGGATTCGTGTTTAGGAGGTTTGAAACTAGGGATTTAAAAGAAAAAGTTTGAATTTTGGGGCGGTTTTAGGGCTCCGGCACGGTGGCGCCGCCGTCTGGCCTGGCCGGCCACCGTGACGGTTTCTGGAAACTAGAAAATGATGAAGAACCGGTGAGTAGAGAGAGAGCGGTTGAGGGAGTTTGAGGGAAGAGAGAGAAGTGAATGTGTTAAAATGATTTTTCTGAAGGTTTTGAGTATTTATACTCCCCTGATCCTGTGTGTACGCGCTTGTGGTTTTACAATGCACCCTCACGTTCTTAACCCTTTAAGTTTTGATCAAACGACCACCATCCTCCCATCCGGTGCGCGCGCTCTCAGCAGACACACCATGTATCAGCGTGCTCTAAACTCTCAGATTTAGATCCAACGCTACTGACGCGTTCTCCCCTGTGATTAAATCAAGGACGTCTGATTAGATCGGACGGTCCTGATTCACCCTCTGTTTACTCTACTGTTTTGCTAGCGCACCCCAGGTTCTGCTGTTTGCACCCCTCTGTAAGCGTTTTTTTTATTTTCGTAATTTTTATGTGCTTGTTTTGTTTAGTCATTATTTGTGATTTTATTTGTGTATTATTTTTATATGGTATGTTTGTATATAAATATTTAAAATGCATGTTGTGTTAGCATTTATTTATTTATGCAATACTCTATTTTGTTTATATCGCACTTGTGAAAAATACAAAAAAAATATGCTATATAGTTTTAATTTTATTTTCATAAGTATGGTTTGTGTAAATATACATGTGAAGTTTATTTGTTAAAATTTCGTACATATTGTCGTAATATACGTACCCTCGCATACTTTATTTTCATCATCTAAAAAAACAACAAAAAATATGTTAAGAAACTAAAAGAAAACTTTAAAAAAAAAAATCTTCTTGTTAATAAACCTCGACTCTCGTCGAGAAATTTTTAAACTCTTTTCAATAAATGTATTTTATAAAACTTTTAAACATATTTAAATCTTATCTTTCAAAAAACTAAAATACAAAAAAAACAATACAATATTCTCAAAAATGCAAAAATATGAATTTTATTTCGTTTAAATCTTCTTTTTATTTAAATCATCAAAATTACTCTTTTTTCTAAAAATCGTGGATTAAAGAAGGGACCGGCGAATGTACATTCGTTCGTCTCTCGAATAGTCGAGACTTAGCGTGCGCTTTGTCTATCGACTATTTGTCTTCCACACCAAAAATATTCTTTTAAAACAAAATATAAAAAAATAAACAAACTCAACACATCAAATTAATTTTTTGCCTTAGCGCATTAAAACAAAAACAAACTCTTTTTCATAAACGAACGTGTTTTAATCCTTCTACAGTGATACAAACAACGCATAAGCCTCCCAAGCGCGAGCAGCATACGTTTAACCACTAGAATGCGATTTAAAATACCGTTCATTAAAATCAACCAACACACAATTATTTTTTACCCAAAGAACTACGTAAGCTTTGAATTTCCCATTGCACTTGGGAATACGTAGGAGCGGAATCCAACAACCGTCAAGCATAATAATAAAAAACTAATTTTTTTTTCCCTTTGTAAATATTTAAATAATTAATAGAAATTAATGCAAACAATTTAAAAACAAATTTTAAACCCTAAATTAACAAGAAGGTTCCCGTTGAGTACAACGGATGTGAGGGGTGCTAGTACCTTCCCCTTGCATAATCGACTCCCGAACTCGAAATTTGGTTGCGACGACCATTTTTCTTTTTTTTAGGTTTTATCGATATTTTCCTTTTCCTTTGGGAATAAATAAAGTTCGGTGGCGACTCTGTGTCATTACCGAGTGTTCCGACGCTCGGGCGTTTTTCGCGGCGCGACAGCTGGCGACTCTGCTGGGGACTTAAGAGAGTCAAGCCTATTCTTTTTTTTTAGGGTCATTTATGCTTGTTTGTTTGCATTATATTTTTCTTTATGTTTGTATTTATATTTTTTTATATATGTATATATGTTTATTTTTGCATTTATACCATGTTTATTAATTTGATATATGTATATAGATTGTGGTTGGGATATGTTCTTGAGAGAAGCTCTACACCCAGGCTTGAGAAAAACTAAGTTAAGTTAGGAGCTAGTAGTATGGGCCCATGAGATGCACTTCTCATTCGGTGATATATGAAAGCTCCGCCTAGAGTAGATTCATTCAAAGTTTTGTCTCGAATTGGCTAGCCCATCCTCTTGACGGAATTTTGAATGTTGATCAAATACTCTAGGGACCTTGCGTAGAACCCAATAACTCCGCCTAAGGGTGACCCGCTATTTTGCGGAAGGTTTCAAACGAGGGTCGTGACCGTGTTGTCCCCCTCACACAAAAAAAAAAAAAAAACCCTATAACCTACATGTGAGGGGATTGGGTAGTCAATATGTAGAACCATCTTGTCGTAGGGAGCCCCCTATTAAGATTATGAATTGTCAAACCTGTCATTGAGGCCGCACTCCGACCTTCTTTGGGCACATCAAATAATGACATGACATTAACATTTTTAGCATAACATTAAAAAAAAAAAAAAAAAACCCTTTTTGCATACTCGTGCATTTTCATGCATCTGCATACATGCATTCGCATTTCCAAATCATAAAACTCATACCTCTTCCACCTTCACCCTCCATCAACCATACACTGCTAGTTGATTTCCTGATACTCAAACTTGAAAGCATGCCTCAAGAAAATGCGGAGGAACTCAAGAGAGGCCAGGAACTGTTGAAAAGGGGAGGCAAGTCAGTTGAAGACTCGGTTGAAATTGATCAACGGGTCTTGTTGAAAAAAGAAGGCAACGCTTTGTCATACAAGCCATAAGCCTACCCAATGCTTCAAAAACCAACCATGGGTGTCTCGCCCACATCGACAACAACATTTTCAGCAGCCGCAACGACCCTATCAGCAAAATAGGTATGCTTGAAAGAAGAGGACTTTTGAAGGAGTAATTATATTATAAATGGTCACCCCTACCTTGACATACACAAGAACTTCAAGAAGCACCTCTCAAAGTCGGTGGATCAACAAGGAGGCTCATCCCTAGAAACATTAGACTTTTCATTTTCAATTGTAGTTTCTTTCTTGCTAAGTATTGATTGTTTTTAAATTGTGCTTTTGACTAGTATTTCTAATAAAATGAGCATGCATGTTTTTGGAATCTATCCATTCGTATTCACTCTTTTCTTATATCATCATATACTTTTCCAGTTTTTGTTTTTTCGCATATTAACAAAATTGGAGGGAGGATGATGTAAATAATATAAATTGAATTTGCTGACAAATGCTTTCAATAGTAAGACCCGGTTAATGATATAAGGCATTGTTTCACTTTCCAAACACCGGAGATATAAGGAGATAATCCGTATTCAACACCTTTGAGCCAGAAGTTGGTGTTCTTTCTTTACAAAAAAATACCTTAATCTTGACCCGGGGCAGGGTAGTCTTTCGATTAATTCAATGATACATCCTAATGCAAGAGGATCCATTTGTTTGAGATACAAGAAATCATGAGAGGACAAAACTCACAAATAGCATGTGGCAGTCACAATTCTCCTACATTAAAAAAAAAAAAAAGAGAGCCCGCCAAGTAAACAAACTTAGGCATAAAAAAAAAAAAGGGGGCATCCCGATGGACCACAAAGTTAAAAAAAAAAAAAAAAACTGGTCCATACAACATAAGGGATTAAAAAAAAGAGCTTGTGAATGAAAAGTGACTGTCACTTCAAGAGTCTCATCAAAGTTTTGACCAAAGCGTCAAATCTCGAATATTAATATTTCCAAAAAAATCCTCTTGTTGACCAAAGCGTCAAATCTCAAATATCAAATATCAAAGAAATCCTCTGGATAACCAAAGCATGTCTGATGAATTAATTGAATATAGGAATGAAGGACATCAACGAAGAGTGAGTGGGTAAAAACAGAACTTTGAGCCTAATAATCTCTTTTTTTCAAAACCATGAACCAGGCCACGTTACAACCTTTAAAAGACCTAATTGAAGCTAGGTTCACTCTGAAAGCATATTCAGCAAAATTGTTGTTAAACTGACTCCACATGTTTGCGAATCATCATTAACCATTTTGGTTATATCCTTTTCACACCTCCATTCGTGTCAATCTCATGACCGAATATCATTCATTGTGCACACCATATTTGTTCCCCGTAACAATGCGGATTTAAAAACTTGCATGTACATTTCGTCATAAATACTTTTCAAAAGAAACATTTTTTCTCGCAAATCAATACTTTTCATCGAGGAAATTTCGACAAGGGTTTAATCAAAAGTGAAACGGTTCAAGACGCTCCTAACTAGGGGCAAGTCACCTAGGGATCATGCTAATCAAGAGCAAAACCAAATGCCCAAGGGATAAATCATTTGAAAATCTTAATGATCGGGGTCAAAAGAATGTCAAGGACCAATCGAC
Organism: Trifolium fragiferum; assembly: GCA_954870985.1. NCBI lineage: Eukaryota > Viridiplantae > Streptophyta > Magnoliopsida > Fabales > Fabaceae > Trifolium > Trifolium fragiferum. The sequence continues at coordinate 11,829,345 of OX940794.1, forward strand.
CAAAATCAATTGTCGATTAATCAAGGGCACACCCTTTGAATTTCCAATATTGGGGCAGTCCATATAATGGCCATACCATATCATGATGGGACCTTATTTCCTTTTCGGGCATCTCCTGTTCCTATAGTGTACGGCATGGAGGCAGTACTTCCCATTGAATGGCCATATGTTCCAAAAAGACATTTTCTAGTTGAACCTTGATAATCACTACCATGGATGGAGAGGAGTTCCCATGCTCAATAACCCAAAAAATATCGTGCCTAAAGAAAAAGAGAAAAAAAAGAAGAGCTCGCTAAGTCGAAAACCTGAAAGGGCGACTTAGGCAAAAGAGAGCGCCCCGGTAGACCGAAAACTTGGAAAGGCGGTCTAGGCAAAAATTAGGGGCACACAAAAAGGGTATACTCCCGGTGGACTAAAAACTCGAAAAGAGCAGGCTAGGCAAAATTAAGGGATTTCAAGAAGAAAAAAAAGGGGCAAAATGGGCAACAATAGGGGCAAGCCCTCTCGATATTCTCAAAAGCAACCATCAAGTTCAAACACGAGTGTCAGGATATCATGCTAGCAAAACATCCCATAACCTTGGACGAGAAGCCTTGTTACAAAAAAACATTTCTCAGTCTTAACCATTCCAATGCCTACCATAAGGAAACTTTTTGGAACATACAAACCAACAAATGAGCTACATCGTCATGCATTAAGCATGTCATTTTGCACAATCATCATTCATGCATCTTGCATTAATCTTGCATGCATCGAACCATGCATCACATTGCATCAATCATAACATAACATTCATGCACCTTGCATCACACATATGTTTCAAGATCTCTTGATCCTCCAATAAAAGAGAAAATCCTCTAGCCCAAAGCCCAATATCCATTGGCACCAACCCAAAGCCCAATTCTCATTGGCATCCGTTTAAGCCCAATACTTTTTGGCATGTACAAAAGCCCAATATTCATTGGCAACCTCCAAAGCCCAATCTTCATTGGCATGCACAAAGCCCAAAATCCTTTGGCGTTTCATAAAGCCCAATTTTCATTGGCATCCCCTAAAGCCCAATATTCGTTGGCATCCTTAAAAGCCCAATATCCATTGGCACCACCAAAGCCCAATATTCATTGGCATCTGTTAAAGCCCAATTTTCATTGGCATCATTCAAAGCCCATCTTCATTGACAGTCAAAATCTCAACCAATAAAGAAAAAAAAATCGACATCTCTTTCCCAACATGTCATACAACATGCATCCCTAATCATAACATCATGCACAAAACATGCATACATAGCATAATCAAAGGTTATGTGACTGCTCGTGGAGGTCCATACCAATCCCTAGCTAAACCATCTGCAATTGTAGAGCGAGTTTATGTCATCGGAAAGACTCGTTGGTTTCCCTAATAAGTGATCAATTCAAAAGTCCAATTTCATTGGCAAATCAAAATCAAAGCTCAATTTTCATTGGCAAAGAAAAACCTTGTCCAGGTTCTTACACTTGCGTCAATTCATTCCCAGTTTCGTCCAGGTTCTTACACCTGCGACAATTTTCATTTCCAATCTTTGCTAGGTTCTTACACCGATAGAAATTTTTATTTTCAGTCTTGTTCAGGTTCTTACACCTGTGGCAATTCATCTTACTAGTCTTGTTCAGGTTCTTACACCTGCAACAATTTATCAATCCCTTTTGTACAGGTTCTTACACTTGTAGCAGTTTGCCCAACTCATACACTATGGCAATTCATCATCTCTCATCTTTGTAAGTCCATCGATTTGGCATTAGATCTCTTTGCTTTGTAAGTCCATTAATATGGCATTAGACCTCATTTTGCTCTGTAAGTCCATCAATTTGGCATTAGATCTCCTTGCTTTGTAAGTCCATACAAGTTGACTTTTGATCTTCATACGCCTCAACAAAAGCAACAATGCATTGGCTAAAATCTACAGCATAGTTGGGGCATCTCCAGCACCTCAAAGATTTAGACAGAAAATCATCAAGGGTTCTAGTATCAGGAAAATAACGAGGGTCCTATCCCCGATGGGCTAACTCTTGCTTGGCCAACTGAAAAACAAAGAAAAAAAGTTTCAATCAACATGTCATCTCATGCATTACATGTTACATACGCATCCAATCACAATATGCATTTTTAAAATAAAAAAATAAATAAAATAAAATAAAAAAACTCATGCATAAACAAAACATGCATCATGGCATGCAAAAAGGCGTCAACCTCCCATAGCTCCGAAGCGGGTAAAACCATCTCTAAGCAGTGTCCAGGCCTTATCCCTGTGACAGTCGTTAGGCCTTATCCCTACGACAATTTAATTTTCTGTCTGTGTCCAGGCCTTATCCCTGTGACAGTCGTCAGGCCTTATCCCTACGACAAATTTAATTTTCTGTCTGTGTCCAGGCCTTATCCCTGTGACAGTCGTTAGGCCTTATCCCTACGACAATTTTAATTTTCTGTCTGTGTCCAGGCCTTATCCCTGTGACAGTCGTCAGGCCTTATCCCTACGACAAATTTAATTTTCTGTCTGTGTCCAGGCCTTATCCCTGTGACAGTCGTCAGGCCTTATCCCTACGACAATTTTAATTTTTCTGTCTGTGTCCAGGCCTTATCCCTGTGACAGTCGTCAGGCCTTATCCCTACGACAATTTTAATTTTTCTGTCTGTGTCCAGGCCTTATCCCTGTGACAGTCGTCAGTCCTTATCCCTACGACAATTTTAATTTTCTGTCTGTGTCCAGGCCTTATCCCTGTGACAGTCGTTAGGCCTTATCCCTACGACAATTTTAATTTTCTGTCTGTGTCCAGGCCTTATCCCTGTGACGGTCGTCAGGCCTTATCCCTACGACAAATTTAATTTTCTGTCTGTGTCCAGGCCTTATCCCTGTGACAGTCGTCAGGCCTTATCCCTACGACAATTTTAATTTTTCTGTCTGTGTCCAGGCCTTATCCCTGTGACAGTCGTCAGGCCTTATCCCTACGACAATTTTAATTTTTCTGTCTGTGTCCAGGCCTTATCCCTGTGACAGTCGTCAGGCCTTATCCCTACGACAAATTTAATTTTCTGTCTGTGTCCAGGCCTTATCCCTGTGACAGTCGGCAGGCCTTATCCCTACGACAATTTAATTTTCTGTCTGTGTCCAGGCCTTATCCCTGTGACAGTCGTCAGGCCTTATCCCTGCGACAATTTTTATGTTTTCAGTTCAAACTCCATGCAAGATAACAATATTTTTGTCTGCAACTTTCTTTGTCCAATCGGACAAAATTTAGGATCTTTTGGTATTTAACTACCTTCTATCAAAACACGAGTATGACATCACTCGTTCGTTTTGATTAAAGATATTTAAATAGGGGCAGCTGTCATACCCCAAATTTTGCCCGTTGTGTTTTTTTTTCTCGTTGCGTGTCTATTTAATTTATTTATTTATTTATTTTTTTTTTTTGTCTCGTCAGTTCAATTCGTCTATTTGCTAAGCAAGATCTCAATAAAAAAGGGTATTTTTTTTTATACTTTGTTCGTTAAAGTTTCGATCAAAATTTCAACCGAAAGATATTTTAAAATATCTCGTTTGTTTAGATTTCAATCGAAATTTCGGCAGAGAGGTATTTTAAAATACCTCATTTAGTGTATTTTTAGTTTTTATGTTTTATTATTATTTTTAATCATTGTTATTATTATTATTATTATTATTTTAATTTTCAGATTTTATTATTTGTATTATTTTCGTTTTTTATTTTTATATATTTATTTTTCGTATTTTTTTTATTATTATTATTATTATCATTATTATTATTTTTGTGCATTTTTCTTGTTTTGTCCTTTTCTGTTTGTCTGGTCTGTTTGTCCATGTACAGAAAATCACAGAAAATCTGTGAAGCCAAGTCAACTAGAGATTGTCCAAAATCTGTTCTTTTTCTGGTGAATCAAGCAATCACCATGCTTCTATTCCCTTTTTCTACTGATCACAGGAAAAAGCACTCAAGTGCTAAACCAAACCCAGACAAAGACTTTGTCCAGAATCATAATCCAATGAATAACAAAACCACTTCTGGCTATAAAATCAGAACGACAGTTCAGAATTTTGACACACGCGGAGAAAAAAAAAGACAAATTCCTTTCCACAACATCACAGCCCCAAAATCATAACACCACATCATCACAAAACCAATTTCACAAACCAAAAAATATCACCACAGACACACTCATCCAACATCACCCAAAACACAAAATCACACTCACATACCCATCACACACACACACACACAACACCCACACACGTTCCAGAAAACACAAAAAGAAATAGAAGATGAAGAAGGGCGAGTAAGAGAGAAGAAGAAACTTGAAACAAAAAAAAAAACTTCAAAACTTTAATCTCCGATCTACACAAATTGGTAAGGCTTTTGTGAATTTGGGACTTAGAATTGTGTTTAGGAGGGTTTAAAAGGGGGGATTGAAAGAAAAAGTTTTGATTTTGACAAAATTTTTTACTCCGGCGCGGCGGCCACCGCCGTCTGGCCTGGTCGGCCACCGCACCGGCACCGGAAAACTCAACCGGAATCTGGGTTCATAAGAACCCTAGCAGAAAACAAAGAAAGGGGGCGGCGCCGTTTTGAAAGAAAAATGGGAAGAAAAAATGAATTGAAAAACTAGGGTTGAGGATTTTATATCCTCACCCTCTGCTTCTCCCCGCACCCCCCAAAATTACTCCGCGAGCCCCCCAGCTTGTCACCTCATGCGCGCGCCCTCTGTAGGTGCACCATGCACTTGCGTTTTCCAGCTCTCTGATCTTAATCAGACAACCCAGATCACTCCCTGCTGTGATCAAATCCAGGACGTCTGATTAAATCAGACGATCCTGATTAAAGCCCAAACGTTTTTTGACAAACAGACTCAGATATACCAAAAACAGCCCAGTTTATTATTTGCACCCCTACTTTTCCTATTTGCACCCCCTATACGCGTTTTTTTTATTTTTCTCACATTTTATTCGTTTATTTATTTTTGTAGTTGTATATTATCATTTTTATTCATGTATTATTTTTTATATGTGTGTATATTTTTAAGATATGTGATGTTAGTAAATATTTATTTGTTCATATGTCGTTAAAATAAAAAAAATGCAAAAAAATCAAAAATACCAAAAAATATACATATTCTCAAAAAATGCAAAAATATCAATTTTATTTCATTTAAGTCCTTTTTTTAGTTCATGCAATACTACTTTTTTCTTCAATAAATCTTGGATTGAAAAGGAGATCGGCGGATGTACTTCCGTTCGTCTCTCGGATAATCGAGGCTTAGCGTCCGCTTTGTCAATCGGTTATCCGTCTTCCACACCTAAAAATATATTTTTCAAAACAACAAATTAAAATGAATCTCAACTCACCAAACAAAACATTTTTCACGCCCATGCGCGTTTAATTTTTTCTCAAACGGATATCATCGCCCAAGTGCGAGTCCGACCTTTTTTTTTAAATCAAGCAAACTTTTTTCGCCCAAGTGCGACAAAGAATTTTCATAAATAAAATCAACCAACAAACAAATATTTTCTACCAAAGAACTACGTAAGCTTTGAATTTCTCATTGCACTTGGGAATACGTAGGAGCGGAATCCAACAACCGTCAAGCACAATAATAAAAAACTAAATTTTTTTCCACTTGTAAATATTTAATAATTATCAAGAGAAAGATGCAAACAAATTAAAACATTTTTTAAAACCCTAAAATAACAAGAAGGTTCCCGTTGAGTACAACGGATGTGAGGGGTGCTAGTACCTTCCCCTTGCATAATCGACTCCCGAACTCGAAATTTGGTTGCGACGACCATTTTTCTTTTCTTTTTAGGTTTTATCGATATTTTCCTTTTCCTTCGGGAATAAATAAAGTTCGGTGGCGACTCTGTGTCATTACCGAGTGTTCCGACGCTCGGGCGTTTTTTTCGCGGCGCGACAGAAACGACCCAAAACGACATTTATTTTGAAATAAATCATATGGGTGAAATAATTTCGATAAAAGAAAGTTATATTTATTTTAAATCGTGCGACCGATCATCTTTTCAGACAAACTACTGATCATCACCTTAGTAAGTTATTACTGTTATTAATAATTTCTTTTATGCAGTTGAAGATTTCGAGGAGCTTGTATTAACAGATAACTGGGACGAGGTTATTGAATCTTACAAAAAAGATAAATTTTATCACACGTTAAAAGTCAAGAAAAGAGGAACAGCATTACATGTAGCAGTAAGCAATGGTGAGGAAAAGGCTGTGAAAGAGCTTGTAAGGTTAATACTAAGTATGTGGAATGATGATGATGATGATAATCATCCATTAAGTATGTGGAATGAAAGAGGTGGTACTCCTCTTCACATTGCAGCATTAAGAGGATTCACAAGTATGTGTGAATGTATAATAGGAAAAAATGGTGAAAGGAAGGATTTGGTTAGAATGGAAAATGATAATGGAGAAACACCACTTTTATGGGCTGTGATAGGACAAAGAAAAAAAACTTTTGTTTACCTATATCAATTTGCACAAAGAGATGTCAATATTGTTATGGATAAAAATGGCACTACCATTCTCCATTATGCAATTCGAAGGGATATGTTCGGTTAGTCCTTTTTCCTCTTTTTAATAATTATTAATTTATTTGAGTTTTTTGGCATACGTCTTTTTTTAATATGTACGTGTATGTAGGGATGACAAAAATATCCGTATCCGCGGATATTTATGGATAAAATCTGCCATGAACATAAAATAGGTGGATATTTCAATTATCTGTATTTAACGGATATGAATGCGGGTTTGATACTATTCACTTCTGCGGATATCCCACTACAAGAAAATCAAGATTTCTTGACGAATTTGTAAAATATTTTGTGAAGGCCCAAGCCCTCTATAAGTTTGCGACGGCCCAAGCCGTCATAAATGCTTGAAAATCCGTCAAAAAATTAAAAAAATAATATTTTCATTTGAAAAATCCGTCCAAACGTTACTGACGGCCTAGGCCGTCGCTAAATAACACGTTTCTGACGGACCAAGCCGTCACAATGTAATGATGGAGTTTCCGACGGCCTAGGCCGTCGCTAATGCTTAACGAATTAAAAAAAAAGGATGTTCACGCGGATCGAAACAAGTCCCTTCTCATTCAAACTCTTCGTACTTCTCTCTAAATTTCGTTTACACAAATCTTTCATACTTTTCAACTTCTTTTCATTTACTCTTCAAACTCTTCATACTCTTCATTTCATTTATACAAATCCCTTCTCATTCAATTTTTTTTCTTCTCAACTTCTCTCTAAATTTGTCCAACATCTACTTGTTCTTCATCTCATTTCATTCACATTCACATTCACAATTCTTCTCTCATAATATTTTTGTTCTTCTTCAAAACTTCATCATATTTTTGTTCTTCATCAAATTTTTTCCAACATCTCTCTAAAACTTTTTCAAAGCTTCATCATATATAAATTTTCATCATATAAAATATTTTTGTTCTTCTTCAAAGCTTTGAATTTTTAATAGATTGTAAGTGTTTTCTACTACTTTTATGTTAATATCATTGTTTAATATTATGATATATGGAAAAAATTATTGTTTGAGGATATAATTTTGTTTGTTAAGTAATTTCAATTATCTAATTTTTTAATTTTAATATAAATAACATAAGTTAGTTTATGTAATGACTACTAGATTTGAAATATAATGTACTTTTTATTATATTTAATATAAGTTAGATTTAAAATACTTGTAATATAATGTAGTTTTTATTTTTCAAAATAATAAATAAATTTGTTTTAAAAAAAATTAAAGATTTAATTTTTTTTAAAAAATTAAAAATTAAAAAAATAAATATTTTTTTTAAAAAATACGCTCAGATTTAGCGACGCCGCCGCAAAAGCCGTCGCTACCTGAAATTCCCAGATTTGACCGTTACCCATTAGCTACGACCTCAAGCCGTCGCAAAATCCATCCGGTCCATTACTGACGGCCTGGGCCGTCGGAAAACTTACCGACGTCCGTTTTAGCGACGACCAATGGCTGCCAGCTGGCCGCCAGTAACATATCACTTAGCGACGGCTTTTAGCCATTAGCGAGGGCTTTTGGCCGTCGCAAAATGGCATTTTCATTGTAGTGTCCATATCCGCTAAAGAATTAATAAAGTTACTTAAATATTCCTACTTAAACATAAATTTTTGTATTTTTCTTGTATAAAAAATAATATTTTTATATTTTTTTCATATAGAGAAATTTTTTCATATTCCTTTTTATTTTTGAGGGAAAACTTTTCAACTTCTTACATATCCTTCATCTTCTTTTTAATAAAATTCCTTATTGCAGTTAAAAAAAAAAAAGGAAAATTTATGAATATTATGTGTTAATATTTTGTCTTAAATTTTTTTCTTTCACATTAATTAGTTTTATTTTTATATAAAAATTTCATCCATGAATATCTGTTAATATCCGCGGATACTTCAATATTTGTGGATTTTTCGCTTAGCGGATATTCGCACAGATATGGAGTAGACACGGATATCATATTTTTCCAATAGAGCGGACACAAATATCACATTGTCCGCATCCATGGATATCCATTGGCATCCCTACATGACGTCTTCAAGTTTTTGGAGGCTATGTGCAAAATTGTAAAAGTGGCCCTTTAATAAATAAAAAACAAATTTTTTTTATTTAAAAAAAAAGAAACCATCATCAATTTAAATTGCAAATAACATAAAAGAAATAGTAATCATTCTTGTAATTAACATAAAAGGGATTCATAGTCTAATAATAACAACACAATACTTTCTAACTACCTAAAACAGGTCATTTTACTAGCATTTTTTGAAGCAAATTCATCAATCAAGTCTTCATATTGTATGTCATCCAAGAGTTGATTCTCAATTGCTATCAATGCTAAGCTCATCCCTTTTTTTTCTATTATTATTATTATTATTATTATTATTATTATTATTATTATTATTTCAATTTCAATTTGTGCACACACTCTCTAATCTCTCCCTAAAATAGAAGAATTGTAAATAACACAACAATACTAAAATAGTAAAATTGTAAATAACAAACTCATCTTCTTCACAAATTCATCCTTAAATTGTGATTTTTAATTTGAAATTTTAGAAATCCCAACTTGTAAAACTTTGATTTTTACCTTTATTTCAATTTCAATGGAGTTATGGAGCTTGAGTTTTGAGAATAGGAGTAGGGTTGGGCCGCCGGTGATGGAATGATGGTACTAGGCCGCCCGTGATGGTGGTGATTGGTGGTGATGTACCGAACGCGATTCTTCCTTTCCATTTTTTTCTTAGGCAAAAACAATTCCTGTTTTGTTAAAGCCCTCCTGTTACTATTCCTTTTTTTTTTTCTTTAGAAAAATTGGGTCCAGGCCTTATAGTGTTGCAATACAATTATTTTTTACATCCTTTTATTTACTAATACTACTACCCTGTAATTTTTTTTTTGAGGCCCTCAATATTTGGAGGCCCTGTGCAATGGCCCATGTTGCACATGGGCTTGGGCCGCCCCTGCATGTATGTCTAATGAGATGGACAATTCTGATAAGTTCAATAAATGGTGAGACTTACTCTACCCGATAATTTGAATGTATTTACCTAGCATTCAATAAGAACAAACTACATAAATATCCTAAATTGTTAAAGCGTAGAGTATAAAAAACCTATAAAAATTGTTCACCTTAACAGACTACAAATACATATTCAAATAAGATGTGTACCATATCAATTTCTTTTTTACTTTTTAATATTTGAATTTACTTATGTGTCTTGGGTAACAGGTTTGGCAAATATAATAATGCATTGCTATGCTAGTTCTAGTATTAGCTTTATGAAGGATAAAAATGGTGTTACTCCTCTTGAAGAACTTGCCACTAGGACATCAGCCTTTAAGAGTGGAAATCCGCTATCATGGTGGAAGCAAATTTTGTACTACTGTAAGTAACACACAAACACACCATTCTCATATTCTTTTATTTTATCCACTGTTTACCGTTCAAATTTCATAAGAAAAGTTCATTAAGGGTTAATAATTAAACGACAAATCTTGTGAAATTCATACTTTAACTGTTGAAAGTCATCAATACAAATGTCTAATTTATTCTTAATAAAATTTTTGTGTCAAAGGTTTTCCTTTAAAACCCGTGGATCCAGCAACTAAATTGGAATCAATTCAGAAGATTGTAAACAGAGGTAAGCTTCCAAATTGAAATTAGTGAACTAGTTGAGTTAATCATACAAAATGAAGAGGATCATCTTTGATATAACAAAAATATTAATCATTAATAATTTCTCTCTATTTTTTTTTTGACGCAATAATTTCTCTCATTATTAAATAAAAATATAGCATATTATTTTGATGATGATATCAATTTTCAGACGTGAGATATTACTATTATATTATCTACTAAAGACCTATCATTAATATTGCAGATAAAGATGATCATGCCGGTGATATATCAATACAATTAAACGATGATGATGAATTAGAAAAGGAAAACAAAGCACGATTATGGTACCGATCTATATTCAAATGGCCTATCATTTCACTATTGGGTATGTATATTAATTCAATTCCCCTTAAATTTTTTTGGTAGAAAGAAAAAATGATAAGTTGTTTGAAACTCATACGCAAAATAAAATGATTGGAGGTTAAATATTGGTCTTAACGTTATACCTAACAATTTTGACATTTCTATTAATAAGGTAAGATTTGTGAACGAATTTCCCCCAACTTTATGCATGCTTTAATTTGCGGCTATGTTTTGCTATAGTGCACAAGTTAGACATATGTTGCATCATTCATTCAGGGTCCGTTTGATGCGCATGATAGTGAGACATGATATGATAAAATTATCCTATCCTACTTCAATCCATTGTTTGGTGCACTAATAGGAAAGGATAAATTAAACATAGTCCTATCCTATCCTATTGCTTCTTTGTTATTTTAATCCTTAATTTTTGGTGGGTTAGCAACAGGATAGTGAGGCACCTTCTTCGATTCCCCATGCCAGCAACTTTATACATTTATATGTGGAATTTGTCTTTTTTGCTATCACATTATTTTTCGTAACATTTTAAAACCTTTTTTTTAATATTCCCGTAAGTTATTTTACACTAATTTTAAAACTTTTTGCTATACACATTACCGATGTAAGTTATTTTACACTAATTTTTTTTGTTGATATTTTTTTTTTTATTTTCGAACTTCAACCTCTCTGTATGTTATTTTACACTCTTTTTTTTTTGGGAAAAATAGTCTTTTTTCTAGTTTGATTTTTGTTGGAAATTGTCTAATACATTAATTACATATTTTATTTAATGCTAATTAAAAAAATTAAAACTATTATTATTATTTATTATTAAAAAAATGCATTTATTTTACAAGAATAATTTTTGTATTTAAATATAAGATGTGTTTTATTATCACGTCAATATAAAATGCATTTATTTCTTCATGATAAATTAATGTTATCATGTGTCTTATCATATGTGCACCAAACACATGACATGATATGTGTTTATCCTGTTACTATCCTATCCTATCATTATTCAGCTTTTTATCCTATCTTACTTCTATTATATCCTGCGCATCAAACGGACCCTCAGAGTTTGTTTCTACAATTTAGATCGCTAAATCTCATTAGATTAAATCCGTTTGGATTGACTTATTTTTTAATTTAACATTTTTTACTACGTAATAAGTCACCATTAATATAGTTTTTTGTTTCATGTCCACACTTAAATTAATTTTTCAGACTTAGAGAAAATAGAGATCATTAAGAAGAAGCGCTTATATGCTGCTCAGCTCTTGGAAGAATTTATGAAAAATCCTTACTACTCATACGGTGGTGGTGGGGATGAAGCACCACTTAACACAGAACATGCGGAAGAAATACAAAATATCAAGGGCACACTGAAAAAAGGTAATAAGATTTATATAAAAAATAAAATAAAAATTCATCAAAAAATGATTTAAAAAGTAAAATAATTTTAATAAATTAATTCCTCTTTCCTATAACAAATGTATCATATTTGCATTGGTGGGGAAGGTGCAGATATTAACAAAGAACATGAGAAAGAAATAGAAGATATCAAGGGCACATTGGAAGAAGGTAAGATTTATCTCTTAACTAAGGTAATGTGCATCTCTCACAAGTCATTAACATCCACTATTTACTAATGATAATGTTAAAGAAACTAATAATTAATAAATTTAACGAATATAAACTTTAAAAAATTTATCATTGAATTGAAAATTTATATCATATTGAACATTCATGTTCAATTTTAAAGAAATATAATTTGATATATTTTTGACATATGTTAAGATTAACGGTGTTCAATAAAAATGCATAAACTGTTAATTTTGATGGATTACAATAACATATTTAAATTATTTTAGATTTCTTTAAAACTGAACATAAATAATCTATATGATATGAACTTTCAATATAATTGTAGTTTTTGTGAAATTTTTATTCATTATAGCGTTATTGAACAGTATAATATTATTTAAATGTTTACGTCAATATAATTTGATCTCTCAATGAGACAAAATTACTAGGATAGGAGTCACTTTAATGTCTTAATGCTCTTAATATACCAAAAAAACATCAAGAATAGAATAATCATTTATTGTATATTTGCAGGGGAGTTACAAAATACCACAGAGGAAAGTGGCATAGCTAAAATGATGCAACAGCTTATTTCTAAACTACCAATTACATCTGACAAGAAAGGGATATTACTTGAAGCAGTGAATAATATTGAAACAAAATCATCAGCAGAGAAAATTGACACAAAGGACACAACATATTTGGTTGCAGCAAAACATGGCATAGTGGAAATTACAAGTGCGCTTGAATCAACAATGAAAAGTGTCATCCATGAAAGAAACTCTAACAATGAAAATGCATTGCTTTTGGCAGTGAAGTATAGACAACCACAAATTGTTGAGCAGTTGCAGAAAAGTTTATCATCAAACAAGAAAATCTTTCAAAGCCTATGTCTAAAAGTGGATAACAATGAAAACACAATGTTACACTTGGCAGCATATACATCACTCAACAAGGAAACTACTTGGAGGATATCTGGTCCTGCTATGCAAATGATGTGGGACATTAAGTGGTATAAGGTACACTTATATTTTAAAGGTAAATTGCACATTACGTCACCCGTAAAATTAGCGAATTTGAATTTTAGTTCCTGAAAACAAATTTCTCTCGTCTTGCTCCTGCAATTCCAAATTACTTATTGTGACAATATTACATAAATTACAGGGACGAAATCTCAATTTGCCAATTTTACAAGGACGAAAAACATCTTTCACCCTATTTTCAATAGGAGAAAAAGGAATATGAACCGATAGCGTAAAATAATTTAGGGTAATAGGTTGTCACCTCCATGGTAAAATTTTCTTGAATATTCTCCCATTGCAAAGTAATTTTTTTGGATTCCCCCCTTGTAGTAATCCCCGTGAAATTTGAATGGAAAAAATTTGCACTTTTTAAATCGGTTGAACAGAGTAATCGATTTAAAAAACTGCACCTTTTAAATCAGTTGAAAATATAACCGGTTTAAAAAGTGCATCCAAGGGGGAACCCAAAAATTTTACTTTGCAAGGGGAAATCTTTAAGGAATTTTAGTAGGGGCTAACGCAAAAAACGTCCACTTAGCGGGGGGTAACAACCTATTAACCCAATAATTTTACACTGTCAATCAATAATAATATATTTTCCGCCACATCACCTTACACTTTCTTGATATGACATGACAAATTGATAGTTTTTATTGAATAATTATGTAAAACTATTTTACATTGTCGGTGCATCTAAATTAAACTCTTTCGATAACGAGTTATTCCACATAATAATTCATCATAAATTTACTATTGGAGTCATTTTCAGTTTCACATTGTGATAAATTTATGCCACTCTTTACAAAACTAGCATTAATATATGTTCTATGCTTTGACATTGTGATGAATTATACAGTACATCAAAGGAATAGTACCGGAGTATTTCAGACATAGAATCAACAAAGACAAGAAAACCCCAGGTGAAGTCTTTAAGGAGGAACACAAAGAACTTCTACAAAGCAGCACTGAGTGGTTGAGAGACACAGCAGAGTCATGTTCAGTTGTAGCAGCACTAATTGCAGGTCTCTCCTTTGCAACATCAGGCAGTGTCCCTGGAGGAAATGATGATTCAGGTAAACCGGCATTAGAAGGACAGCCTGCATTTGAAGGATTTGCTATATCTTCGTTAATTGGACTTTACTTCTCTGGCACTGCACTCATCATGTTCCTTTCTATACTCACTTCTCGTAAACAAATCGAAGATTTCAATATAAACTTGCCAACCAAGCTTCTTGCAGGCCTAACTTCTCTCTTCGTATCGATTGTTGCCATGTTTATTTCTTTCTGTGCTGGACATTTCTTTGTGCTCACAGATAAATATGGTAAACATGATATCTTGTTCTATTTATATATTGTCTTTAGCTTTCCTGTCATATTCTATGCAGCTGTGCAGCTTCCTTTATATATTGATCTTCTTAAAGTTATTTGGAAGAAAGTGCCACCATCAAGTGTTAAAGGTGTGCATTTGTAGAGTTGGTTGCTTTATAGTATTGCTTTGTTGATTAAAAATTATGAGTTTGGTTTGTGCTTTTATTTACTCTTAGTTTTGGTTTCAAATTGAATAATGTCTCTTGTGTGTTTAATATGTTTGGAGTACTCAATGTCTGTATTGTCGGATTTGACTCTTTTTGTAGCATTATAAGTTGTGATAAAGACGATATGAATTTTCGCGTCCCATATTCCATATACTATACATATTAGTAAAATACTCGTGCATAATGATACAGAAGTTGAAGATCGAACTCCTAACCATCTATTTAAAAAATCCAAATCTCTTATCATTTACACTAATTTACTATTTATACTTAAAACATCAATTTTTCATAGCGTATCCCTTCTATATTAAATTTACCCTGTATAAGAAAATAAATAAGGATTCAAGTGGCAAGCTAAGGATAGTAATTATCAAATCTTGAATCTTGATAGTTATCCTTTTCTTTGGACAAAGGATAGAATGTTTGCACATTGGATTGTGGACCTACAAATATTGTATTTCTACATTATCTTATTCTTTAGGGTTAATAGGTTGTTACCCCTGCTAAGTGGACGTGTTTTGCGTTACCCCCTGCTAATTTTTTTTGAAGATTCCCTCTTGTAAAGTAAATTTTTTTGTTTTCCCATTGGATGCACTTTTAAAATCGGTTATTTTGTTCAACCGATTTGAAAAAACCTATTAACCTTATTCTTTATTTTTGATAGGACATTTATCTTATTCTATTTATTACAAATTTTGGTTTTATTCAATTTAATTAGTTTGATCTCATTATAAGAAAAAACTTAAAATTTTAGATTCAACGTTTTAGAATTGATAATATAGATAAAATAAATTCTACTCAAACATATTTAAATATCTCTAAATTAAATATGTGAATCCTTTCCAAATATAAATAAGAATATTGCTCCAATAGACCAATGGATTGTACTTTAAGAAAGAATAGGGAAAGGGCTAACATCATCAAGGAAATGAGAAACACATTGAAATACGAAGCCTTATATTAGGCTAAAGCCAAAAGGTGAGCAAGAATGTAGTTTTTTAGTATTTTGGAGCAAGGAATGTAGCTTTTTCCTTTTTTTGTTTACAAAAGAATGTAGCTTTTGGTTAAGCTTGAATTTCATCAAACACCGAATATATTGCACTTTTAATTTTGTCACACATGTATATGGAGTCTTTCACTCAATAAAGCTCCAATGATAAAAACCAAAAGTAAAGAAAGAAATAAGAATAAAGAAATACACAATCTTAGGCACGTTAGATATATAATTCTATTTAACCTATCATTTTTAATATTTGAATTGAGATTTTGAATTGTGATATATTATTTTTGGTACATGAATCCACTAATATTAATCTGCTAAAAACAGTGGGACGTCGTGATATACTGTCCGTTGAGTCATTTTTTTTTTTTAAAAAAACTATTCTTTTACTCATTTTATATTTTTAAGTTGCAATCCATTTTCCAATTTTTTTTGTTGCTTAAAGTAAAATAAGAATACTGTAAAAATAGAAAAAGAAAATCATTTAATTTAATCGCTTTGATTTCATGATTCTAGCATATGTTTCTAACAACTTGTCAATTGGTTCTCATGAACTTTAATTTTAATTATTTGAGTAATCGGCCAATTTAATTCTTGAACTATCACTCTCTTACCAACTTAGTTCCTAAATTATTAAAAATAATTAAAAGGTCCCTAAGCTATATTCACATCCATCAATTTAGTCCCTCAGTTAACTTTTCCGTTAAATGGCTGTTAGTGGTCCCTAAAGTATTAAAATACTTCAATTCTTCCCCTAAACTATTTTGAAAAACAACAAAATAGTCCCTAAAGTGATGCACCCTCACAGAGAATATATTAATTGCACTTTTATTTTAATGGATTTTCTATCATGTGGAAATTTGCTTATGTTAATAAATTTAAAATAGCAAGTTTGTATTTTGTGCATTTTCTCATAACATGGAATATATTACTCCCTTCGTCCCAAACTTTGGTCATTTGAGTTTTGCATGTGAATTAAGAAATACTCCATCTGTACCACAATATAAGTCACTTTGAGAAAAAAAATTGTACAAAAATATAACTCGTTTTATATTATCAATGAAACATTTAATGCCATTTTTCTTATTATACCCTTAATTATTTATTAGTTTATCTTTTTTCAATTCTTCAATTTATCTTTTCTATACAATTAATGAAGGACAATTTTGTAAATTAACTTATAGTTTTTGTTTTCCATACAACATTAATTACATTTCTTTATTTGTGTGTGTTTGCCAAAACGACTTATATTATGGTACGGAGGAAGTAATAAAGATTGATAAGTTATGTCATTTTTACCCTTACTTTATTAAGAAAGAGAAAATTCATTTAATGATTGCTTTTGTATTTGTAAGGGAAAAAATGGTAAAATATCATTAATCGTGTCTTGATTTTCTAAACGGACCAAAGTTTTGGGACAAATCCAAAAAATTAAAAAGACTAAAAATTTTGAAACGGAGGGAGTAGAATTGGCATGGCCTGACCTGTTTATTAAAAATGTCAGGTTCATGTTTTGAAAAGAGCCTATTTACATAAATAGGTCAATCTTAGGCTTTTAAAAAAGCTTCCAAAGTCTGTTAGGCCGGCTTGTTTATATTTAATTATTATTTATATAATATTATTATTTATATCATCGTTTATAAAAAATAAATATTATTTATATAAATAAAAAATATTTTTAGACAAAATATATTTGTTTTTCTTTTGACAAAGACAAATTATATTTGTTAGGTAAAATAGAAATTATTGTGCTAAACATTTTATTAGTTTTTTCATAATGTTATAGATATTATAAAAATTTAAATATAAAATAGACTTTTAAACAGACTACCAAGACAAACTTTAAACAGGCTCATGCCCAAGCCATTTCAAAAAAAGAAGCATTTAATAGGCCGGCCGTAGACCAAACTTAAGCTTGAAATGATCTATCTTTTATTTGGTAAATTTCATGTATAGATCTCATCACTTTAAATGAGTCTTATTTCCAAAATGGTGGAATCTACATGAATTTTATCAATAAAATGATAAGATATATAGTAATTGCATTCTTTATTCTCCAATTTTATCACTTTCACAAAAATAGTTTGGGTTTTCTAAAACAAACTTTTGAATCTTTCAAATATTACATTTAAGGCAAAAGTACAATTAAATAAAAAAACAATAATAAGGTGAAAAGAGAGTGTAAGATTCTTTTAACACTAAAATAACACTCAAAGTCATAATTGGAAGAGAATATGAGTTTTTCTTTTTTGGAAGTATCGGATTCATAAATTTTCTTATATAAGGGAATTAGGTTGCACTATATCTCCTTGCAACACTACCTACCTATCTCTCATTCATCCTTATATTTTCATTTTACGTTTTTCAAACTTGCCAAATGCCTTATTATCACGATAGTTATACCGATGGTATGCCCAAACTCTCTTTATATTTGTTATGTTATTTTTTATAATTGACCATTATCTGAAATGTTATTTTCCAATTACAATTCTCTAATATAGTAGCTATCATAAAAAAAATTTCTTTCAAAGAAAAAAAAGTCAAAAATACTCCATCCTTTATGAAATAATTGTCATTTTTTAGCATATTTTCTTCCGTCTTATTTATACGCAAAATTATCATAATATTTTAACATCAAATATATGCAAAAGTCAAATAGAAATGTAATATGATAATTGCATATATAGTTTGGATGTCTATAATATTCGTTTTGATGTCTTCCTGTTTTTTGTTTATAAAAAAATTGATCCTATTATCTAAGATAAGTGCATTTTTTTAGCAATTGTATCTAATTTCATAATATGTGCAAAACAATTTTTTTCCTTTGTAAATAAGATCGAAGAAAGTGTATAATCTTAATAAAAAAATGCCATTAATTGTTATTTTTCAAAATCTATCTCTGAATTAATATGTTTGCAGTATTTTAAGTTACTCCGTATCTATAATTATAATACTTTTTAGGATCTTATAAGTACAAAAGAATGAAGTATTAGTCTATTTTATTTATGATTATGATAATGACTAATAATCGATAGTATATAAACAAAATTAATCCATATGAAACGACCCAAAACGACATTTATTTTGAAATAAATCATATGGGTGAAATAATTTCGATAAAAGAAAGTTATATTTATTTTAAATCGTGCGACCGATCATCTTTTCAGACAAACTACTGATCATCACCTTAGTAAGTTATTACTGTTATTAATAATTTCTTTTATGCAGTTGAAGATTTCGAGGAGCTTGTATTAACAGATAACTGGGACGAGGTTATTGAATCTTACAAAAAAGATAAATTTTATCACACGTTAAAAGTCAAGAAAAGAGGAACAGCATTACATGTAGCAGTAAGCAATGGTGAGGAAAAGGCTGTGAAAGAGCTTGTAAGGTTAATACTAAGTATGTGGAATGATGATGATGATGATAATCATCCATTAAGTATGTGGAATGAAAGAGGTGGTACTCCTCTTCACATTGCAGCATTAAGAGGATTCACAAGTATGTGTGAATGTATAATAGGAAAAAATGGTGAAAGGAAGGATTTGGTTAGAATGGAAAATGATAATGGAGAAACACCACTTTTATGGGCTGTGATAGGACAAAGAAAAAAAACTTTTGTTTACCTATATCAATTTGCACAAAGAGATGTCAATATTGTTATGGATAAAAATGGCACTACCATTCTCCATTATGCAATTCGAAGGGATATGTTCGGTTAGTCCTTTTTCCTCTTTTTAATAATTATTAATTTATTTGAGTTTTTTGGCATACGTCTTTTTTTTAATATGTACGTGTATGTAGGGATGATAAAAATATCCGTATCCGCGGATATTTATGGATAAAATCTGCCATGAACATAAAATAGATGGATATTTCAATTATCTGTATTTAACGGATATGAATGCGGGTTTGATACTATTCACTTCTGCGGATATCCCACTACAAAAAAATCAAGATTTCTTGACGAATTTGTAAAATATTTTGTGAAGGCCAAAACCCTTTATAAGTTTACGACGGCCCAAGCCGTCACAAATGCTTGAAAATCCGTCAAAAAATTAAAAAAATAATATTTTCATTTGAAAAATCCGTCCAAACGTTACTGACGGCCTAGGCCGTCGCTAAATAACACGTTTCTGACGGACCAAGCCGTCACAATGTAATGACGGAGTTTCCGACGGCCTTGACCGTCGCTAATGCTTAATGAATTTAAAAAAAAAGGATGTTCACGCGGATCGAAACAAGTCCCTTCTCATTCAAACTCTTCGTACTTCTCTCTAAATTTCGTTTACACAAATCCTTCATACTTTTCAACTTCTTTTCATTTACTCTTCAAACTCTTCATTTCATTTATACAAATCCCTTCTCATTCAATTTTTTTTTCTCAACTTCTCTCTAAATTTGTCCAACATCTACTTGTTCTTCATCTCATTTCATTCACATTCACATTCACAATTCTTCTCTCATAATATTTTTGTTCTTCTTCAAAACTTCATCATATTTTTGTTCTTCATCAAATTTTTTCCAACATCTCTCTAAAACTTTTTCAAAGCTTCATCATATATAAATTTTCATCATATAAAATATTTTTGTTCTTCTTCAAAGCTTTGAATTTTTAATAGATTGTAAGTGTTTTCTATATCTCCTTCTCCACCACCACTTAGGAGATCCACCAGAATTTCTAGACCTCCACTCAAACTGTTGGAATATGCATACAAACCCATTAGTCACTCCACTCCTTACCCTATCACTAACTACACCAGTCATGATAATCTCTCTTCAATTCAACTAGCCTATACTCTCTCCCTTCTCACTGAAACTGAACCTAATTCCTACATTGAAGCTTGCAAACATGAACATTGGGTGAAGGCTATGAATTCTGAATTACAAGCATTACAACAAAACAATACTTGGTCTGTTGTTTCTTTGCCTGCTGGCATTAAACCCATTGGGAGCAAGTGGGTTTATAAAATCAAGAGAAAGGCTGATGGTAGTATTGAAAGGTACAAGGCCCGTTTGGTAGCCAAAGGTTATAACCAAATAGAAGGGATAGATTATTTTGAGACTTTCTCACCTGTGGCCAAGATGACAACAATCAGAGTTGTCCTTGCAATTGCCTCAATCAACAACTGGTTTGTTCAACAGTTGGATGTGAATAATGCATTTTTACATGGTGATCTTTGTGAAGATGTTTATATGACAATTCCCCAAGGCTTAGAAGGATTCTCTGCTGACAAAGTGTGTAAACTGTCTAAGTCCCTTTATGGACTTAAGCAGGCCAGCAGGAAATGGTATGAAAAGCTTAGTCAATTTCTCACTTCACATTCATTCATTCAAGTGCCCTCTGATCCTACACTTTTTGTGAAAAAGACTTCCACTAGCTTCACTGCTCTCCTAGTGTATGTTGATGATATAGTGTTGACTGGGGACAGCATGAGTGAGATCACCAATATCAAGACTCGCTTACATCAGACCTTTGGGATAAAGGATCTTGGTACTTTGAAATTTTTCCTGGGCTTAGAGGTAGCACACTCTTCCAAGGGAATTACTCTGAGCCAAAGACAATATTGTCTTGACTTGCTTGCTGAGACAGGTGACTTGGGATGCAAGCCTTCTAGCATTCCCATGGACCCTGGTCATAAGTTACATCATGATGACAGTGCTCCCTACACTGATATCACAGGTTATAGAACCCTTGTTGGTAAATTGCTTTACCTCACCAATACCAGGCCTGACATTGCATTTCCTGTGCAACAATTGTGTCAATTTCTTGACTGCCCTACTGTATTGCATTTTAAAGCTGCACACAAGGTCCTCAGATATCTCAAGGGTTGCCCAGGCACTGGCTTATTTTTTCCCAGGAATTCAGATATTCATTTGGTTGGTTTCACTGATGCTGATTGGGGTGGATGTGTGGATACAAGAAGATCTATTACTGGTTATTGCTTCTTTCTAGGAAGCTCATTGATATGCTGGAGATCTAAGAAGCAACAAACCATTTCTAGGTCTTCTTCTGAAGCAGAATATAGGGCCCTTGCATCAGGCACTTGTGAATTGCAATGGCTTACTTATTTGTTGAGAGACCTGCAAGTGACTTTAGCTCAGCAACCATCACTCTACTGTGATAGTCAGAGTGCTATTCACATAGCCTCCAATCCTGTATTCCACGAGCGCACAAAACACCTAGATATTGATTGTCATGTGGTACGGGAAAGACTTCAAAAGGGACTCATGAAATTGCTACCTGTTTCTGGCTATCATCAGCTTGCAGACATAATGACAAAGGCACTGCACCCTGCTAATTTTCATCGTCTTGTCACCAAGCTTGGCCTACTTGATATATATAGGCCTCAGCTTGAGGGGGACTGTAAAAATACTAGCTAGCACTTAGTTCATATGTTAGACTAGTTATCATTCATACAAGTTAGTTATAGTTTGTTATAGGATTAGTTAGTTTGTTACCAAACTTGATACAGCTATATATAGCTGCTAGCTACCTATTGTAACTAACTTTTTGATTCATTCTTTGTTAATACACAAATCCCTTTCATCTCTTTTCTCTCTTCTCACTTCCATTTCCATGGAAGCTTATTCCTTTGTTACACTTCTCGAAAACAAATCGAAGACTTCAATATAAACTTGCCAACGAAGCTTCTTTTCGGCTTAACTTCTCTCTTCATATCCATTGTTGCCATGTTTATTTCTTTTTGTGCAGGACATTTCTTTGTGCTCACAGATAAATATGGTAAACATGATATCCTTTTCTATTTATTAATTGTCTTTAGCTTTCCTGTTATATTCTATGGAGCTATGCAGCTTCCGTTATATGTTGATCTTCTTAATGTTATTTGGAGGAGGGTGCCACCACAAAGTATTAAGGGTGTTCATTTGTAAGAGGTGTTTGTTTTATTGTATTGCTTTTTGGATTGAAACTCATGCATGAGTTTGGTTTGTACTGCTTTGTGGATTGAAATGACTTTGGTTTGTATTTTTGTTGTTTTATTCGGATATTGGTTTGTAATTGAATAATGTCTCTTGTGTGTGTGTTGAATATGAATGTATTGTGTGATTTGACTCTATTTGTATCATTAAAGTGTGATGAAGATTATTTGAATTTTCAATTGGTTCATCCTATATCCCAATATTACTATACATCTAGCAAAATACTAGTAATGTATAATTGAAGATGCAATCCATTGGATTGCTAATCTATCTATTAGCATAAAATACAAGTTCGCCCCTTTTTCTTTTCTAAAACACATTTCCAAGATAGCCTTGTAACTCCGCCCAAAATTAATCTCATCAATTACCGGCATTTTTGAGTTGAAAATCGAGTCATTTTTAGCTTTTTAAATAGACAATATACGAAGGCATGTCTAATTGATAGAAGTCCCGTTTGGAACTTACCCTGACCAGCCCCAACACAAAACATTTGGAATATTTCAAAGGGGTCTCTAGGCACCGCCGAGTTCCAACCAAACCAATTAAAAACTTTTTACACCAAAATTTAGAGGCGAACGCGTATGACCCAAATAAATGCCCTTCACTTCCAATTCTGACGGACACCACACACATTAATTCTGAATGGAGGCATTTCCAAAAATTCCCCTTTTAGAGAGATTATGCCTCGTTGGTAAACGCCTTCGAAAAAGTTGCCAAGAGAATACAATAATTTTTAATGGAACCCAACTTTTCCATATTCTACCCAAATCCCTTACAACTGGGTTCAACGAAATTGGGGAGAGAATTGAACCGGACAAATAGCGATAGAAGAGCTAACCGAAAACATACCCCCGGTTGAGAAGTGACACCTCCACTCATCATTAGAGATAGACAATTGGATTGGGATCAATAGAGTCCCCAACGTATTCCAAAGCTCTCCTCCAGACAAAGATACTTCGCCTCCAAGAGTTTAAAACAAAAACTACACTAAGTATTCTACAATAGCTTAATATAATGGTTTCATTGGTTAATACCCGTACACTAAATTAATTATGTATGATTGTATTTAATAACTAGAATATGACTTGTTATTGTTTGATAATTCTTCGCAAAACTTCACAATTTTTTTATTTTACATTCAAAATTTTATTCGAAAGTTGCACGTGATATCATCCATTTGTATTTTTACTCTCTATTAATTTCATTCTTACTTCCTATATCAATATTGCAGAGTTAGATAATGTTCAAGAGGCAGGCAAAGTACGCATGCTCTGAACGATTAGATTTTATGTCATCGCATTCAAAAGTTTGATTTCGGATTACCTAACTTATTACCATTTGATATGTGCATTGAACTTCTCAAACTTTAATTTTCTTTTATGATATGAGTGAGACAAATAATATTAGTTGTATCATACTACTACTATGTATTCATACATTTATTT
Source organism: Trifolium fragiferum (assembly GCA_954870985.1). NCBI lineage: Eukaryota > Viridiplantae > Streptophyta > Magnoliopsida > Fabales > Fabaceae > Trifolium > Trifolium fragiferum. The sequence goes on from OX940794.1 coordinate 11,853,436, forward strand.
TCACAATTTAATCAATAGATCTCGTTATATCATACAGTACAGTGAAATTTATGGATACACAATTAATTTATTTTAGAGACTTGGAGGCAATAAAGGTTATTAAGGATTAGCAGTGGTCAACTCTTGAATGCATTTAATAATATCAGAGTTTCTACAATAAAAAATTAGTATTAGAGAAGCTCTTTGAATAATAAAAAATTTAAAAAATTCATATTTTAATTAAATATGAATTTTTTTAATTTTTTGCACATAAAATTCGTAAATAATTTATTTTATGTTAAGAAATTCTAAATTTTTATGAGAGATGTTCTTATAATATTATAAAGACGAAAACAAAAAATCATTCAAAAATATGAAAGCACACAAGAATTTGATTAAAACTACAGACAAAAAGTTGTGATAGAAAATATTTAAAGAATCAAAAGTTTAAAAAATTTATAGGGCAAAAAATAAAATTTGAAATCGTTATAAAAGCAAAACTTATTTAATCATTAAAGAAATGAATGTGAGTTTCAAGTTTTAAATATTTGAAAATAAAATTTAGTAATTTATATTTTCAAATAAAAAATGTCAAACTCAAGTAAAGATACAATATAGAAACCTTATTATGATTTATTATAAACTTTAGTGATTTAAGGATGAATATAAATTTCTCATGATGAGAGATCTATAGCACTCTCCCATGGTAGAAGGAGCTATAACAGAGATATATAAAAATAGATACTTACCCGATAGACCAATGGATTGTACTTTAAGAAAGAATGGAAAAAGGGCTAACGTCATCAAGGAAATGAGAAACACGTTGAAATACGAAGCCTTATATTATTAAGCTAAAGCCAAAAGGTGAGCAAGAATGTAGTAGTTTTTTAGTTTTTGGAGCAAAGAATGTAGCTTTTGCTTAAGATTGAATTTCACCAAACACCGAATATATTACACTTTTACTTTTGTCACATGTAGGGGTTGTTTCACCCAACATTGAACATATTGCACTTTACTTTTGTCCCATACATATATGGAATGTTCACTTGTAAAGCTGCAACGATGAAAACCAAAAGTAAAGAAAGAAATAAGAATAAAATAATACATAAGACATATGTCACATGTTTTGTTTAACGAGAATGAAGTTTCTCAAGCGATTCTTTTAAATATAATTTTCACTTGAGAGAATAAAGTGTGATCTTATACAGTTATACCATTAAAATTTATTATATTTATGTTTTTCTTTTCTATTGAATGATATAAGATCATACTTTATTCTTTCAAGTGAAAATTACACGTGAGAGAATACATTCTCTTTGTTTAACCTATTTTAATAGTTGAATTGATGTTTTGAATCCGCCAATATTAGTTTGTTTGTCCAGTTTAATGTGCTAAAAAGTCGAATGTGATAGGTTGGCCTGTTGGGTAAAAAAAATTCGTTTACACATTTTCATCTACTTAAAATCACGTGAGTTTTGAAAAGTTAATAAATTTGCATTATATATATAAAAGTTGGAGTTCGAATTAAAAACACTCTTCTAATCTATCTTATTAGCATAACGTGGGATTGAAAAATACTGTGTAATGAATCGTGATTGTGATTCTATTTGCTTGACTTTACAAGAATACAATATGGAGATATATACAACTCAGCACTAGTTTATTTGGAAATGTAAATCTCATATAATAAAGTTACAATAAACCTGTAATAAAACAGAAATATCCTATAATTAATCTATCATAAAAAAGTATCCTATAATTTCTCCTGATACGCCCACAAACTCTAGTTGGTATGGTTGATGCCAATAGTAGTTTGCTTGATAAATCTTTGAAGCGCATCAGATGATGTGTTTTGGTGAAGATATTAGCCGCTTGGTCCTCAGAAGGAACATAAATCAAATGTATGGTGCCATTAGTAACATAATGGCGTACAAGGTGACAATCAATTTCAATGTGTTTTGTACGCTCATGAAAAATATCATTATCGGAAATCTAGATAGCACGCATTTCTATTGTCACAATCAGAGCTGGTCCCCTAAACCCTATGGGGGATGCGGCAAGTGCGAAGGCAACATGCCTCAAAATTTTGAAGGTCTCAATTCAAAATTTTGAGGTCCTATAATAGTGGTTATATATTGTTAATTTTTATAAGATATTATATGTACTCGATAAATTAATTTTGATATCCTATAATACACTACAAGAAATGTGTGTTTTAGCATCAACAAATAATGGACGCTAAAAGCTAGAAAATAAACGCGAAAAGCATTTTAGCGTCCAAAAATTTGACGACAGTAAAATCTTTGATGCTAAACAGTAGTGTCCATGTTTACGCTAATTAGTGTTTACTGTTATGGACGCTAAAATTGAAGCTACAAATACTGACGCTAATTAGCATTAGTAGTCATTGACGCTAAATATTGTTCGAAAATTTGAATATAAAATCGATTAAAACTTCAACAGACTTAAAAAGTCTATATTTTTATTAAAAAAAATAGTTTTTGGTTTTTCTTCCCCACATAGCCAAAATTCAATACATAGCCATAATTTCGTACAAACTCACTTAATAACAAAAATTTGGATAAAAATATGAACTCACTTAATTCAATACATGGCCATAATTTCATACAAACTCATTTAATAACACTTAATTAAGCATAAATCATGTAAATATATATATATATATATGAAAGTTATTTTACAATTGAAGAAAGAAGGTTTAAGAAATTTCTGAATGAATATCATTATTTTTTTTGCAAAAATGGATATCATCATTTAAATGAATTACATGGTAATAAATATTCCAGTATCGTCAACTAATATTCATTTTTGGAGACATCATTGGTCTAGACAGAGGTGCCGATGAAAGTTGGTTTACGTCAAATATAGCTTGTTGTGTGGGTGATGGTAATAATACCGGGTTTTGGAGATTTAAATGGTTTGGAGACCAACCGTTTAGCGTTTTATATCCAAATTTGTTTGCTAAAGAGGTTTGTAAAGAAGCTTTAATTTCAGAGAGGTTACATAGCAATGGTACTATCACATCTTGGACTTGGCAATGGTCCCAATCTCTGTCTTCAGCCGAGATGCATCAATTGGAAGAGCTTAAAGAGCTCTTATACGGATTTTCCCTAAGACCGAACACTATTGATAAATGGCGTTGGAAGTCTGGTTCTATGGGTTTGTTCACAGTGCGATCATGCTACTCATTATTGCTTGAATCACAGCCGAATGGTTTATTAGATACTAATGTGTTGTCTGCCATTACAAAATTATGGAGAATCGAGGCACCTTCGAAAGCCCTTGTTTTCGGATGGAGGTTTTTACTAAATAGACTCCCGACACGATCCGCACTTAACCATAGAGGTATTCTAATCAACTCACATGATTTATCTTGTGCTTTTTGTTTTTTAAATGTCGAGGACAGGGACCACCTATTTTTCTCTTGTCAATTTAGTAATGAAATATGGGCTGCAATCTTCAATTGGATGGGAAAAAGTATTCTAATAGGTGTAGATGGATGGAACCATTTTTTATTGTTTGGCGATTTGGTTGGATTGAAAAAAGGAGGTGGGAGAGTGAAGCGGTTGATTTGGTTGGCCACCACTTGGAGTATTTGGAAGCATAGGAATGAAGTGATTTTCAAAGGAGCTTTTCCGGATGCGCTAGAACTTGTGACTGTCATCAAAACCGTTTCATGGCTTTGGTTTTCAAGTCGTTATGGTTGTAAATCTAATCCACGCATGTCAATACATAATTTTGACGATCAATATCTTTAATTGTAAAATAGTAAAAATTTGATATTTTGAAAATACTCGTTGAGATGAATCTAACAACATCTTATATGGTAATATTTATTTTTATTTATTAGTAGAAAAATAAAGTCAAATCAAGATATGTGAATAGTATAGTTAATCAAACTAACTGATCAATCAAAATTGGGACGGAGGGAGTAAGAAATTAGAATAAACAATAAAGTAATACTTGATCTTAAGACAAGTCATGTCGTTCTGTTTAATCTATCATTTTTTTTACGGGTACATTAAGATTTTGATGCCGCCATTATTATTAGTTGCCTTGTTCCGCTTAATCCGATAAAAAATGGGGCATGACAAGTTGACCATTGGGACAAAATTATAAAAAAAATAAAATCTCTTTTACATTTTATTTTATTGGTTTAATTGGATATTTGGTCTCTTAACTAATTTATTGGTTTCATTTTGATCCTAACTAATTCTTGTTTCAAATTGGTTCTTTAACTAATTTATTCGTTTCATTTTAGTCTTTTAACTAATTGTTGTTACAAGTTGGTCCCTTAACTAATTTATTAGTTTCATTTTGGTTTTTTAACTAATTGTTGTTACAAATTGGTCCCTTAACTTAATTTCCGTCAGCCATTTTGGTTCCTTTCGGTTAAACTTTTTTCAAAAACTATTAAATATTTATCCTTAGTTTTAACGTTTTTTGAGACACATTACAGACCATAGTTTGTCGTATCATCAGCCACGTGAATATATTTAACGTTTTTTTTAAAAGTTAAAGGAAAGGATCGAAATGGCTAACAAAAGTTAAGGGATCAATTTGTGAAAACAATTAGGTAAGAGACCAAAATGAAACCAATAAATTAGTTAAGGGGGCAATTTGTAACAACAATTAGTTAAATGATCAAAATGAAACCAATAATTTAATTAAGGGACCAATTTATAACAACAATTAGTTAAGGGACCAAAATAAAACTAATAAATTAGTTAAGGGAATAAGTATTCAATTAAGCCAATTTTATTTATATGTTACAATTCATTTTCCAATTTTATTCTATTTAAAGTAGAGATTTTTAAGAAGTCTTATATGATCAGATGTTAGTTGGCTTAAACATGAGTTTATAAGTAAGAGGTAATCTCCACCTTATTACAAGCCGGTTTTATAAGGTTGAGTTAGATCTAATATACACGATTTTAAGATGATAACAGAGTCTCTACAAGATCCCTTGGGTCATTCGCTATTGGAAAACCCATCATTTATATCCACGCACCAAGCCAAATTGTGCTGGACGTGAGGGGGGTATGTTAAGAAGTCTTACATCAGATGTAAGTTGGTCTAAACACGAGTTTATAAGTAAGAGACACTTTCAATCCTATATACCAATTTTGTAGGGTTAAGTTATACTCAATATTCAATTTTAAAAATTATAAGAGAAGCATCATGTTTCTAATATAGTTTGCAATTGGTTAACTCATGAGCTTTTTATTTTGTTTGTCTTAATAATTGACTTATTAATATTATAAATTTTTTAGTTTATGAAACATGAATGTTTGATTAATATATTAAAGGGTCTTGCTAACAAGTGCATCCGGTGCACTCTTTAAGCATACTATTTAAAGAAATTTTTTAATAAAAAAATAAACAACACAAGAGCTTAAAGAGTATACCGGGTGCACTCTTTAACATTTGCCTTATAATATTTAGTTTCTCTAAATAGGAACGAACAACATATATCAACACAATAGAATCAAATCTCAATAATTATCATAATAATCTACAAATTGTAAGAAAAAGTTCCAATTTTATATAATCCCTATCAAACTCAAAATATGAAGAGGAGAAAATGGAAACATGGCCATAAACCTCAAAATCAACACAATCACCACCGGTGCAATAAACTTGTCGCCGCAATCCCGTCGGATCACTGAAACAAGGCGTTGCTTTCTCATGTGTAGTTGAGAAGCTCGTAAAAAATTATAGAAGTGAATCAACGCAGGATTTTAATCTTATATCTCTGCCGATTTTTTGAGTTTTCGACCGATTTTTGGGTTTTCGGCTGATATTTGAATTTTCGAGGGAAAAATAAATTCCGATTTCAGATAAAATATGTTAAATTAGTTTTTTTATTTATTTATGAAAAAATAATCCATTGGATTGTAAATAACAAAAAACAATGATCCATTGGATTTGTAAAAATTGGTGGACGGATCAAATCCATCCATTTAGTTAAATGGACGGATTGAATCCAATCTATTAACAATTTTATTATCTAATTATCTAATGGATGGATTTTGGATGGATAATGGATTAATGGATAATATTAACACTCCTAAGTAATCTAACGGTTAATAATAAAACAGCAAAGATAGCTGCAGAAGCTTTGGCTGCCGAGCATCCGGATCGTAAAATGAATACAAATACATTACGTGTTTATAAATTGAGTCTCAATTTATGAATATACCGAGTTATTAATACATACAATGAATACTAATACATTAGGTGTTTCAGTGTTTGTACTAATATATGTGAACAATGTAAAATCTATAAAAGTGAATGAGGTTGAGTAAAAAAACTATGATACACTCCTTGTTATTTTGAATATAATATACGTGAAAATTAAATTATAAAATGTGCTTATAAAAGTGAACCTATATGAATTTCATTAATAAAAGATATATGATTTAATTGCATTCTTTATTCTCCAATTTTACCCCTCTCACAAAAATAGTTTCATTTTTTTTAAAATCAAACTTTTCGATCCATCAAGTATTACATTTAAAGCAAAAGTGCAATTAAATAATAAAAATAATAATATGGTGATAGGAGAGTGTAAGAATGATGGTTCTTTTCTTTTAACACTCAAACTCATAATTGGAAGAGAATATCAATTTTTCTTTTTTGGAAGTATCAGATTCATAGATTTTCTTATATAAAGGAATTAGGTTGCATTACATCTCCTTACAACACTACCTACCATTACCAATCTCTCACCGATCCTCATATTCTTCTTATTTTCATTCTACGTTTTTCAAACTTACTAAATAAAATGTCTCAATTTTATCCCGATTATATGGATGGTATATATGCCTAAACTCCTTATATTTATTTAGTTATTTTTTATAACTTACATTATTTGAAATTTTATATTTTTTTTTTGTCAGGTAGCCTAGTAGCTAGAATTTCACCTCTTAAAGGTGAATAAGTGGGCGTACCAGGGTTCGAACATCGGTCCCTGCACTTTACGTGCAAATGTTCTACCAACTGAGTTAGGCTCACGGGACTGAAATTTTATATTCTAATGTCAAAGAAAGAAACATCAATATACTTCATCATTTTTTAATCCGTAAAAATTTATTATATTTATTTGCTGTAAAATACATTACTTTTAAGATTATATTACCGTAATTTAGATACTGTTTAATATTTTTCTTTCTTTTAAATCGTTTATATTCATTATCAAAATATGTAATTAATTTAAAGCTCTTTTAATACGATAATTTGATTTACTATTATCAATAATTTTTTTTAAGCATAATACTAAAATGAATTATAAAGTGAGTCATAATTTTGTTTTGAATTATAAAGATTTACCATAAAATGTTGAAAAGTACTAAGTGACAAGAAAATATTAACATTTTTCTTTGATTTATGCAGTTAATGAATTCGAGGAGGATGTAATGTCAGACAATTGGATAAACGTTGTTGAGTATTACAAAAAAGATAAATCTTATCACACGTTAAAAGTGAGGGGAAGAGGAACAGCATTACATGTAGCAGTAAGCAATGGCATGAAAGTGGCTGTGTATGCGCTTGTAGATATAATAGGAAGAATAAAAGATGATGATTACGCTCCTAAAACTCATCCATTAAGAATGTTTGATGAAAGAGATTGTACACCTCTACACATTGCAGCATATAGAGGATTCATAAGTATGTGCATGTGTATAATTGGAAAAAATGGTGAAAGGAATAATTTGATTTGGTTAAAAAATTCACAGGGAGAAACACCACCTTTTTGGGCTGTGTTAGGAAAGAGAACAAAAACTTTTGTTTATCTACGTCGATTTTTCTTGGAAGATGTCAATATTTTAATGGATGAACATGGCACTACCATCCTCCATGTTGCCATTCGGAGAGAAATGTTCGGTTAGTTTTTTCATCTCTTTCACAACAAGAAATTTGACTTGTACCTACGAACAAAATTCGTCACTAAAAGTCTATATACGTAGGTATAGACCGCGCTTGACTTTCACCGACGGCCACTGTTCCCGTAAACTATGTACGCCGTTTTGCAACGGATTTTTGGACGTCTGTCATTGTACATTGGCCGTCAGTGAAAGTAATTGACTTGTAGCTACGGATTTGTTTATAGGTAAAATCCAGAAAGCAGTTTTAAAGAAAATACTTCTGCCCACAATTTTTTGCTGTCACTAAAAGTAACCATTATTTTTATAATTTAATTTTTATACTATTATACATTCAAATGAATAAATTATGTAAATTGTTACTATTAAAATATTTAATTGATTAAAAAATAACAACAAATTTAGAACATTTAATAACACAAAATATGAACAACAATGAATCAAAAACCACTTGAGTCATTGTCTTAAATACTTCATCAATTCCTTTTTACTTTTTTTTAGAATAGTAACACCAAATTAATAAAATGTATATTTGCATTTTATCTTTCTATTATACTCTCGTTTTAATCCATCAATAAATTTCTATTTTTTTTATACGCTTTCTCTTTCCAATAAATTTAATATATTATGTTAAAAGAAAAAAAAATTAATATGTTATATTCCGAAAAAAATAAAAAAAGATTTAATTTTTCAAATATATAGCATTAATTGATTTTATTGAAAAAAATAACAGCAATTGACAAATGATATAATTGACAAATCATACTCGTAAAATACCAAAAGAACAATTAAATAGAAACGTTAAATCTAACCCTAAAAGACAAGTAAAAAGGAACGAAGAGAGTAGGTTTTTTTGGAAATTTTAATCGCAATTTCAATAAATAAAAATGTTTATATCTAATCATTCTTAGTGTGTTTATACTTTATATCTTAAATAATCTTTTTTTTTTTCGGTGCAAATATCTTCTGATCTATATGTGTCTTGTGCAACAGGTTTGGCATATGTAATAATGCATTGCTGTCCTAGTATTAGCTCTATGAGAGACAATTATGGTGCTACTCCTCTTCAAGAACTTGCCACTAGAACATCAGCCTTCAAGAGCGGAACTTCTCTATCATGGGCGGAGAAAATTGCGTATTACTGTAAGTACCACACACACATAGTAAGTTCCTCACCATGAGGACTTGAAATCACTTAATGATGGATATTTTGAAATTTTTTTGGTGTAACATTTTTTTTTTTATATTAGTGTTTTGATTGTCATTCTCGTGTCTATCAGTTCGTCTTTTTTGTTTTGTTATTGTTTCGTGTTCGTTATCATAAATAGTGGTTTATTTTAAACCGGGTATCATATATATAGATGCGATTATCTAATTCCAATAAAAATATGTTTGTTAATTTTTTTATAAGAATATGTTTGTTAATTAATTGATAACTACTAAATCTCTTTTTTAGTTGTGCTAAATTATTAAGAAAGAAAAGAAAACTAAAAATAAACTTTTGTGTTAAAGTTATTTTTCAACAAATACAAATATTTGAATAAAGTGAAGGATAAACGTGACAATAAAAAAAATATACACCAAAATGATATTTTCTTTATATATTGATATAGATATAGATTAAGAAAGAAAAGAAAGTTTTATTTTTTGATTAAGAAAAAAAAATCTGAAACCAACTTTTGTATGAAAGTTTTTTTCAACAAACATATACAAATTAATTTTTTTGTTGTGCTTAATTATTATTTAAAAAAAATGAAATTTTATTTTTTGACTAAGAAATAAAAACTAAAACTAACTTTTGTGTGGAAGTTTTTTTTCAACAAACATATAAAAATTATCTTTTTTTTTTTTTTTTTATGTTGTGCTTAGTTAACTTTTGTGTGGAAGATATTTTTTAACAAACATATATATATATACAAATATTTGAAGAGTGAAAGTCAAAAGTGCAATAACAAAAAAAATCTATGTGAAAAGGATTATTCTCTTTATATATTGGTATAAATATATAATTATATTTGCAATTTGAAAACAAATATCAATGAACTAACTATAAACACTCAATTTGTTATAGTGGTGTGTGTGTATATATAATTAGATTAGATAAATTAATGGTGATTTGATGTCAAAAGTCATCAATATACAAATGTCTAATTTTCTTATAAAATTTTTGTGTCATAGGTTTTCCTTTAAGCCTCAAGAAAGCAGCAACTAAAGTAAAGAAGATTGAAAGAGGTAAGCTTCCAATGAACTGGCTATTAATGCCTTCTCATTGCCATTATTTAATGTTTTGAAATTAGTGAACTATATTAAGTATCTGCTCTTCCTCTTATATATATATATATATATATATATATATATATATATATATATATATAGAGGATGTATATTATGAGAATGACAATTTTTATATGAGAATGTGAGAATAAAATTTTAACCTTTAGATTAAAATTGATGGCTAAGATTAAAATAAATAATTATAAACTAGTGTGCACTTTGCTGCACCAAATCAATAAATTTCTTCCACAGCCACCAACATCTTCGCCTCCCAGAAACAATCTGCAGAAACCCCTTCACTCTCAATATCCACCAAAATTGGAATCATCATTAAAAATTGGTGGTCAATTTTACATAACAAGATAAAACATTCTCTCCTTTAATATCTTCTCAACTGCAACAAGAGAGAAAACAAAAGACCTTGGTTGCAACTAAGAATTCGGTGGACGGGGAAATATTCATAAAACAAATTGCAAAACACACAACAAAAATCTCAATTCATCTTCACAAAAAATCCCAATTCATGAAATCTCATTTTAAGAAAAGAAAGTGATTGGGTCAAAATTGATTTCCGAGAGAGAAAAAGATTGAATCTTATATGTGTTTTAGCTTGTCCGTAGATGTTAGCTTCTTCTTAGTTTTGATAGTCCTGCTTCTCTGATGTTGTCTTGGTAGATTTTTTGTATTTTCTTCCTCTTCTTATGCAAAAACATCCATGTGAATGGGTATTTCTCAAACACAATACATAGAGATCTGAGAGAGAAAGAGAGAGAGGGAGATAGAGACGATGTGGTGAGAGGAAAAGAGATGTGGAATACCATATGGTGGGCGGTGGTGATCGGGGGCGGAGGAGGTTCGCCGGCAAAAGATCTGGTCATGAAGACTTTGCTTCGTGGAAGAAGAAGAGATCCGGTTGTGAACACTTAAGACTAAGTGTGGACAGCACAATTAAATTTATGTGGAATTTTTTAATCTAAACCATTAATTTTAATCCAAAGGTTAAAAATTCATTCTCACATTTTCATATAAACATGTCATCCTCATAATATACATCCTATATATATATGGGTCTTGCTAACGAGTGCACCCGATGCACTCTTTAAGCATACTATTTAAAGAAATTTTTTAATCAAAAAGTTACACAGCACAATTTCCAATGCGTTGATTTTATAAATTTTTATCAAAATTCTGTGCAAACTTACTATTTAAAGGGCTTAAAGAGTGCACCGGATGCACTCTTTAGCATTTACATATATATATATACACACATGGGGTTTGTTAATTTAGACTAACTTAAAAATATGTGGATCTAAATTAGCAAGGTGTACCTTTTTATTTGGACAAAAAATATCTTTAAGATTTAATTATTTAACATTAAGAATTGAGGGTTAGTTAGATAAATGTTATTAAATAAAATATACTTACTTTGCTAATTTAGACTCACTTAAAAATATGTGGATCTAAATTAGCAAGGTGTACCTTTTTATTTGGACAAAAAATATCTTCAAGATTTACTTATTTAACATTAAGAATTGAGGGTTAGTTAGATAAATGTTATTAAATAAAATATACTTACTTTGCTAATTTAGATCCGCTTAAACATATATATATATATATATATATATATATATATATATATATATATATATATATATATATATATATATAGTTTAATTGATATGCACTGACGGTGTAAAATAATTTTACACGATCATCCAATAAGAAACCACCAATCTTCCATGGCATATCAAGAAAGTGGGATAAAGTGATGTGACGTGGCACAATACATGGTTGTCATTGCTTAACAGTGTAAAATTATTTTACACTGTTAGTGCATACAAATTAAATCCATATATATATATATATATATATGGCCAATTCTAATATGGACCACTTATTCAAGTGGTCCATGGTGGACCAACGCTATAACGAATACGAATTTTACAAAATCGATCGTTGGATTGAAAGTTTATATCATATAGATCATCCACAGAAAAAATTAGAAAAATTGAAAATCATTTGATATGTTTTTGGGACTCATTAAGATTTACAGTATTTAATAAACCGTTAATCTTTATGGATCTCAATAACATATCAAATGATTTTCAATTTTTCTAATTTTTTTTATGGATGATCTATATGATATAAACTTTCAATCCAACGGTCGATTTTGTAAAATTCGTATTCGTTATAGTAGTATTGACCACTTGTCTACGGTGGACCACTTGATGAGGTGGTCCACCATAGCATTGGCCATATATATATATATATATATATATATATATATATATATATATATATATATATAACCTAAATAAACAACCTAAGAAATAAAAGAAAAAACAATTTGAAAAATCAATACAATCGAAATTCAATTTTCTTGAACCACACAAAAAAATGACAGATTAAATTAATGGAGAGTATTTAACTTGCTTTGGCTTAGACCATACCCAATTGTGAGTTGAGATCCTCTCCATTTTCTATGTTTTCCTTTTCTTTCATTACTATATAGTTTTAGAAATATAAATGTAAAAGTGTGACATTAAGTGGGTCCAAATATCTTTTATACACCCCAAAACATTTAAAAACTTTGATAATGAAAGAAATAGAAATAATGAGAAATGGAGAGGATCTCAACTCCCCAATTGTGGGTACATATTTCTTATGAATTGGTACCTAATACTAATAGGTACCCTCATTGGAGCAAAACTAAAAAAAGTATCTAATAAATACTTGTGTTATAATAAGAAATGGTACTTATCTTCTATGTGTGAGATCCATTTATAATTATATAATGTTTATTGATGAGATGTGTTTTTAGTGGGCCCCATTTAATTTCTTTTTTAAGAGGTTGGGTTGGAGTGGTTGAATACTTATTGAGTATTATTATTAAAAAAATTAAATTTGTGATATTTACATATGGGACCTATTGAAATACTATAAAATATGGAGCTCCATCGTGGATGCTTGAAACTATTATTTTTGGTAATGAAAGAATAAGCATTAAGACCATCGTCCTGCTGGCTACAACGTTGTTTTTTTTTTTTTCTGACTTAAAACGTTGTTATTCCTATGCTAATGAGTTAAACCACAAAGTTTTTTTTTTTTTTGACACAAAAACCACAAAGTTTTAATGAACTAAAAATTGACATGTTATGTTGCTATGGTGATTTGGTCTAACATTAATTAAATGAAATTGAGGGTTTTGTTGTTTTTCTATAAATTAATGTACACTTTATTCTAAATTTACTTGAAATATTGAAAGATGGGTATTATTGTCCAAAGTAAAACAATGCATCTTGCTAATTTAGACCCATATATTTTTAAGTGGGTTTAAATTAGCAAATCCCATATATATATTTGTTATTAAAAAAATTTGGATATTAACTACTCCTTCTGGTTTTTGATATAAAAAAAAAAAAAATTTTGTTTTAAATTTATTAAAAAATTGATGTATATATAGTTTATATTATTAACTAGATACATTAATCTTTTAATAAATCCAGAAAGTAAAAAAGAAAATTAAAAGAAAAGATGTAATAATTCGAGCATCCACAATGGAATACTCCATTTTTGAGTACTTAAATATACACATCACCTTTTAATCGGATCCCACGTGTACACATAATTAAGAACTAAATAAGCACTCAATCCCTCCAACCCAGAACTTTTTTTAAAAGTTTTAAATGGGTTCCACAAATAACTTTACATCATTTATAATTGGTTCATAGTTATTAAATGTGATAGAAAAAAGAAAAAAATATATTTAAAAGCAAGTGGGTCCCATTAAGAATCGGAGAGAGAAAGTGCTTAAATAGGAATAGGTACCTATATAAGTACCATTTTGAGTTTGCTCCAATGGGATACCTAATAAGTACTGATTCTTAAATGTTAAGAACTCCTCATTGGAGATAGTTAGGACAAAACTTAGAAACAGTTCCTTAAATACTGCTTTTATTGTTCCCCAATTAAAACATGACAACTGAAAGGGGAACTGAGTTTTCTAGTTTCCGCCATTGTTGTCAACATTGATTGTATCATTAAAAGTGAAATTAACAACAACAATGCTATAAACATGGCAATAGCCCCAACCAGAGAGAATCTTGTAGTCATATGTAGTGATTTTTTATTTTATGTTTTCAATAAGAGTTTTTGTTAGCAATTCACTCACATTCATAACTACCATTGCTTTAAACATGGAGAGGCTTTGAAGAAACCAACGTCAGAAATGGTTTGAGTTCCTCCTGATGAAGATTGTGTTGTTAAGCCATAAGGGTTAAACACAAGTTTGATGGTGTTTTATGCAGTAACTTGCTATGGAGAATGGAAGAGGGATGTGGCGATGGGGTTGTAAAGATTCTTGGATGCAGAATCTGAGAAGTTGGGATGGTGAAAAGGGAAGAGATGAACTGAAGGAGAGAGTGAAGGTGCTCTCCACCGCTTTACTTTACTCTTCTCTTCCACTTAGTAGACGAAATCCAAATTGACTGACGACGTGAATTTTATTAAAATTGAATCTAATGATATGGAATAAATTAACCCAGATGTCATGTTTTAATTGGTCACAGTAAAAACAGTATCTATTGAACTGTTTGTAAGTTTTGTCCATAATTATATACAGAATACTTGAATTAAAAAGTTAGGAAGAAAATTATTACTTTTTGCATATGGAGTAATCCAATCCAATAAAATTCAAATTCAAATATATAACTCCATAATTGGAACGATAAAAGGGAGGGGAAAAAAGACAAGATCAAAGACTACTCCTTAAAGTTGCACTTTAGTGTTCAGGCTGACGGGTCTGGTTATTGTCCATAAGCCCATGCTTATGGACCATACATAAATTGCTATGCGCGCCCCCCAGTTTACTACGCGCGCCTCCCAGCTGCAACCCCCCTCCAATTGCTAAGCGCGCCCCCCATTTTCCAGCGCACCCCCCCAGTTTTTTTTTTTTTTTTTTTTTTTAAAAAATTTTTAGCCCCTCAGATTTATTTTTTATCACGTTTTTAATTTTGATTGATTGAATTTTATTTTATTTCATTGATTAGAGATAAATTTCAGAGTATTATGTATGATTAATTATTTTAGTAGTTAATTTTAAACTAAAATCATGCCAAAACCATTTCTGCTGTAGAATAGTTTTAAATATGTGTACTCCAAAACCATTTGTGCTGTGGAATGGTTTCAGAAACCTGTACTCCAAAACTATTTAATGTACTTAATTATGTCAAAATCATGTTAATAACTCCAAACTTAATTTACTTAATGTACTTAATTTTTTTTCCTCCTCCAAACTTCTAGCACATCCCCCCAAATCCCTAGCGTGCCTCCCGTTTCCAATTAAATAATAACTTTTGTTCCTTTAAAGTATATATTATTAGAATCCATTTTTAATTAATTTTCGTCATACAGCCCCTCGAAGCCCAACATAATAACCAATGGTTCATGTATATATAAAGCATACTTGTCAAACATACAATTTAATTTTAAGTTTTATCAATCACAATCACAATATAAATAAAATCTCATACATTATGAAACCAAATAATAAGACTAATGGTTTCAGTGTATAATGTTATGACACCATTTAACTAGAATAATGGTTTCAGGGTATAAACTTTTTAACTATACTAATGGTTTCAGTGTATAACAGTATGAAACCATTTAACTAGACAAATGGTTTCAATGTATAACATCTTGAAACCAATTAACAAGATTAATGGTTTCAGTGTATAATGCTATGACACCATTTATTGTGAAACCATTCAATAGCACAAATGGTTTTG
This sequence comes from Trifolium fragiferum, assembly GCA_954870985.1. Lineage (NCBI taxonomy): Eukaryota > Viridiplantae > Streptophyta > Magnoliopsida > Fabales > Fabaceae > Trifolium > Trifolium fragiferum. Next base: position 11,869,382 of record OX940794.1, read on the forward strand.
ACGATTAATACATTTAATGTGAAACCATTCCACAAAAAAAAATGGTTTCAGAGCGTCATACTTTAAAACCATTAGATGTACTTAATGGTTTTGGCATCTGGAACTCAAATCACTGTTCATCTTCTTCTTCGAAAAATAGGGAAAATCAAATCAAAAGGGAAAATCGAAATCGAAAGGGAAAATCAAATCGAAATCAGAATTGATTTTTTTCGCGAAGATCGCGTTCGAAATCGGAGTTGATTTTTTGCGAAGATGAATCAAATCGAAATCGAAATAGATTTGATTTTTCGATTTCGATTTTCCAGATCGCGTTCGAAATCAGAAAAAGAAGAAGAAGATCGCGTTTCACTGTTTCCTTTTCGTTTTTTGCAAAGAAGAAGATGAACAGTGACCGCGAAGAAGAAGAAGATGAACAGCACGATGATGATGATAAACAGTGCGATGATGGATATGAATCTGATGGCTGTGATTAACTTATGTACCGTCCATAAGTTTAAGGCTTATGGACAATAACTTTTGCCCAGGCTGACTATATGTAAACGATGCATGGACCGACCTTTGTGGCAATTGTGAAAGAAGATTTCTTTTTCAGTACCATATGTTTCTTTTATATCCACTATAAATTTCATTCCTTTTATATGATCATCAATGAGGCCAAGTCTAGGGTGGGAGAGCAAGATAGGTCTCCCACCATGGGAGAGTTAGAAAAATCATTTTTAGCCATTAGATAGTGAAGTCCTATAATTCTTATCATACACCAACAACACAAAATGATTTTTTGGTTCATTCTTTTTGTTTTTTTTATTTGGGTCTTCTTTTTCTTTCTTTCTAACCCAACAACCCCATATTTGCTGCTGCAATGTTCACATGAAACAACAAAACTTGTAATTTTTGTGTAAAACATTATTTTGTTGATTCAAAATAATATTTTTAGAAATAATTGAGTTATGATTTTGGACTAATTAGCTCATCATAAAAGAAAATAAAAAATTCTAGATTCCATATCCAATACCCTTATTCAATACTCCATATCTAATAACCTTAAGTCATTGATTTTATTTTATTTTGGAAACAATGAACATGTAGATGAGTCCCATATCCAATACCCTTATTCTTTTGTAGGTAATTTGCATATCTAATACTCATTTACAAATAAGAAAGTGAAATATGCAATTTTAATTAAAGAAGGTGAAATATTCAATCACTTATCCACTTAAAGTTTGTTTAAAATAATTTAATATGTTAGAGTTGTTGCTCCATTAAATTCTCTGTTGTTGTAGAAGGAAAAGAGTGAAGAAGGAAGAATGGTGAGAGAGAGGAATGAAGAAGGAAGAATGGGAAGAGAGAGAAAAAAAATGTATTTTCTACTGACAATGTATCATAAGATTTCTTATCCAACGGTTATTATAACTTATCCATGGTGGGAGATCTATGTCACTCTCCCACCCTAGAAGGGGCCCATCAATGAATGATAGATCAACTAACTGGATATCAACAATATACTATAACATACGATATCAATTTTTGACGTGACAAATATATATATATATATATATATATATATATATATATATATATATATATATATATAACACAAATAGCCGAAAAAAAACACCATAAATTAATACACCAACAAATAAAAATAGAAACTCAAACGTGACAATGTACTATTGTTATCTACTAAAGACCTATCATCAATACTGCAGAGTTAGAAGAAGATTGTCAAAGGAGTGATATATCAATACAACTAAACGTTGTTGATGACTTAGAAAAGGACGAAAAAGAAAAATTACGATGTACTGTTGTTCAAATGTGTGCATCCAAATGGTCTATCCTATCACTATATGGTATGTATATTAATACTTCTATGCATGCTATAATTTGGGGCCATTATACTATGGTGCACGAGTGAGCGAGACATGTGTACCATGTATTTTATCTTCAAGTTCATTGTATATATACTAGTTTTTAACCCGTGCTACCGCACGGTTCATTATTATTTTTTTTCTACAATATTATTAGTATTATAAACAAATTGAAGCTAAATTTTAATAACAATAATAAAAATCAATATTAAAATATATCAACATATAATATATTTCAATTTATATTTTTTGAAACACTTCAGGAATCACAATATTCAAAGTACATGTTTTACATTTTTCATCACTATCAACAATAAGAATCTTCAAGCCAGCACGTGTCTTAACTCTTGAAACAGCAACATAAAATTGACCATGTGTGAATAATGGTCTAGGAAAATACAAACCAACTTGACCCAATGTTTGACCTTGACTCTTATTAATAGACATAGCAAAACAAACAGTTAAAGGAAATTGTAAACGCTGAAAACTTATGGATACATTAGCATCAGACGGAATAAGTTTCATCCTTGGAATGTAAACCACACTGCCAACATTATTTCCACTAACAATTTTTGCTCCAATTACATTACAACCAAGGTAGGTGACAATTAAACGTGTACCATTACACAATCCAGACGAAACATCGAGATTTCTTAGTAACATGACTGACACACCAAGTTTCAGTAACAACCTATGATTAGGAAGTCCTGAACAACAAATATCATTCAAGAACTCAGTTGTGATCCAATTACTATCAATATAAGAATCTGCATCACATTTAGGTAAAGAATCACAACTAAGATACTCTTTATAATCTCCAGGAATAATTGCCAAAATATAATCATTTATTTCATCAACAACTTCCAATGTTGGACCGAGAATAGCTTTATCTTCAAAAAAATTGTCAACAAACATATTTCTTAAAAGATCTGGATATATAGAATTAACAATATCAGCAATGGGAGTTGTAACAACCTTGACCAAAATATCTGAATGAATCTCAACAACCGATTCACCATCTTCACCAACACCAATTTTACCATCTCCTATAGCAAGAATCCAATCAGCAAATGCCTTTTGATTTTCATTCTCATCATGATCCCCTGAATAGATCAATCTCATATTCCTAATCAATCTCAAAACTTTGCACCTACTCCACAAATAAGATGAATTAATAGTAGCATTTACAATATCAGCTCGAGAACCTCTAGGAACAACAGGAAGTATTTGCCTAAAATCACCACCAAACACAACAGTTTTTCCACCAAAAAGTAAATCAGCATTTCTAACATCAACATCACTCATAATATCTTGTAGAGTTCTTTCAAAAGCTTCAAATGCAAATTTATGTATCATAGGAGCTTCATCCCATATAATTAAACTGGTCATCATCAACAGTTTTGCCTTGTTACTCTTTTTTGGTATATTACAACACGATTCCTTAGATAAAACCATTGGAAGTCCAAACTGTGAGTGTGCAGTTTTGCCACCAGGTAATAATATAGAAGCAATGCCACTGGAAGCAACATTCAAAACAATTTTTCTCTCTGCATGCAACTTGTATGTTATAGTCTTCCATAGGTATGTTTTACCAGTTCCATCATATCCATCAACAAAAAACATTGATCCAACTTGATTATCAACAACATCAATTATTTGTTTATAAGCATCCAACTGCTCAGGATTTAAATTACATATATGCTCTTCATGTAATCTTTTCATTTCACTCATATCATATTTAAGTTCATTCTCAATAAGAACATTATTAAAAGGCCCAGCATTACTCACAATTAATTTAGGCATACACCTATAATCATCAAGACATTTTCCATTTTCAAGCAAAAAACTATCAACATCAAGCAAACACAATTGATGCAAGTCTTCAATTGAAATTTCGAAATCTACAAAAAAAAAAAAAACAAAAAAAAAAAAAATCATCAAATATCATCAAATAATACATAATAAAATTATAATGTATAAAAACCAATAATAACTAACCATAGATATATATATTGAAAAATATTTATGATAATGTTACAACATAAAAAAAAATAAAAAAAAATAAAAAAAAAAATTAATTCACCTGGATCATTATGCATCCTACGTCTCTGTAAAACAATATCATCCGCTAAATCCTTCCATACTTGTTCCCAAACATTAAGAGGATCACTCATAGAATTTGCCATCAATAATTTGGCAAACATTTGACGAAGATATGACCCAGAACTCAGAATAGAAACCTCATTAATCGCTGCTACAAACTCACGATCATCTTCAAGCAAATGCAAAGCAGCACACGCCTCTCTATATGACCCATAAACAACACCATCAACTGTTTTCAAATCTTCAAAACTTTTATAACCAACTTGAACATTCAACAACAACCTTAGATAAAACAAATCTCTATTGCCATGTGGTATAAATGTCAAACGACCAACAAAACCACCTCTTTTTCTAGGATTCCATGAACGACTTTCACCATCATAAGTAAATGCACTGGGAAATTGCCCGTAAGTCAAGTTCCGACCATGTGGATATCTCCTGTTAGCTTCCATCCAAGCCAAAAACATTGTATCCTTGTGCTTATTTCTATTTAACACAGAATTCAAATTAGACGACTCTTTATCCCTCTTATGAATTTTGAAAGCAAAAATCCTCCAAAGTGATTCCGAAGGACTCAGAAATCGACAATCATAATACTGTTGTATCTCATCAAGACATTCATCATCACAACTTCGTAGTGCAGCTGTCACACGATCAACACCTTTATTAATATACTTAAATAAATATTTAATACAATTAGATTTGTTGCAATATTCAATATTCACATGAGCTTCATATTTCATCAATAACTTTGGATTGTATGGTACAACGCTCCTATTATCCAAAACTATGTCCTTCTTCAAAACAATCTGTCCAAAATCCCTCCTCCTATACACTGGATATCCAGCTGCATCAAATTTTGTATGATTAACAAACTTCTTGGGATAAAACTTTGAGCAATGATTGTCTTTCATACAGGGAGATTCTCTATGAGCAAACCCACATGGACCATGAATCATAAAATTACAAACCGTTGAAGAAAGCTTAGGAAACAGATTTTTATCGGGTAACTCAGCACATATCACAGAATCAATAGCATCATCTGTATGAAGTTTGTCACGCGAATCCAACCAAAGTAAAATATGAGCATGAGGTAATCCTCTCTTCTGAAATTCTATAGTATATATATATATATATATATATATATATATATATATATATATATATATACACACACACATATATCATAAGTAACTCCAAATTAAAAAATTAAACTATAAAAGATACTAATATAATATTAAATAATATTTTTTTTATAAGATAAAAACTAACTTACTTGCTACAACTCTACCAAAAATTCGACCCTTTCGAAAATCAAGCATCATTTGATTAAGTTTCATTTGAAAAACACGACAACAAATATCTGCTCTGTACATTGCATAGTTTCGTGATTTCTCCATATGTCTCTGAATTTCAGGCCATTTAGGATTATATGTAAAAGTTAAAAACAAATCTGGATACCCATGTCTTTTACATATAGCCATTGCATCTTGACAATTATTAAACATATAACGCTTCCCACCAGTAAAAGACGATGGCAAAACAACACGAGATCCAATTGACGACGCAACAGTATCACCTTTACTAACAGCTTCTTCAATTCCAGACAAAAAATCAGAACGAATTTTTGTTTGATTTTGTCTAATAAAAGATAATCTTTGAGACTCAATCATTGAATATAAATCAACAACAAATTGCTGAAACAACCTACGACTCTTATGCAATATAGAATCTTCCATAAATCTCTCCATAAGCCTAAAAGAAATAAAAGCCCGAAGAGACACACGAACGTTCTTCTTTTTTGTTTTGGATTTTGTCAAAAAATTCAATGGTATATTTTCTTGATATTGATCATCACCATATGGAAATAACAATGGATATTGCAGAGGTATATATTTAGCAGAGGTATACTTGAGGCATATTATATGTTCGAGGATCATATTGCCGATTACGAAACAATCGTAATGATACAGTAACAGTCTGATCACTATGCAAATAATCTCGAACCATTCTAAAACTCTTAACCAACATATTATGAGCATCCATGACATCCAAAATATCTTGCACCAAATAAGGATCAAGAGGATACCTTGAATCATACGAACTACATAAAAAATAAAAAAATAGATAAGCATTCATAAAAAAATTATTTCAATTTATATGCATATATATATATATATATATATATATATATATATATATATATATATATATTCTGATTTAGAAATAAAATACCTGAAATGTGATAATCTATTCATCAATTCATTTTGAGTATCATAAATATATAATTGAGCAAATTTCGGAGTTTGACCAGGATTAGGAATCAAACTACCAATTCGATGATAATTTTGACCTGATATAACAAAATGTGGAGGACCAGGACCAACATCGTTACCAGATTCTATTTTTCCACCCAAAGAAGTAAAAGAAAACATATTATTATAAGATCGAATATTATGAAGAAAATTAGCACTCTTAGGATGAACACCATTAAAAAGATTCCTTAACAAAGTAGGAGGTTCCTTTATGAATGGCAGAGTTACTCGTCCCTTTTTACAACACAAAGAAATTTTAATGGAACCAGATTCAGAATATGGCTGTGCTATTTCATTATGCCAAATAAGAGCAGCGCAATCACCACAAGAAACAACCATATCACCAAGATCAACATAATCTACAAAACAATTTACAATAAATAGATTACTAATAGCAAACACATACAATAATATAAAAAATAATAAAAAAATAAATATAAAAACAGTACCTTGAACCTCACTTGGTCTAAAAATTTTAAAATTGGAGTCTTCAAATTGGACATGGTACTGACTTTGATATGCATCGATACTATGTACTAAAAATACATTAAAAAAAAAACACATTATTATTTATTAAATCAACTATTTTAATTTATTAATAACTCCGAATTTTATAAAAAAGATTTGAAAATTTAAATACTAATTGCAAAATTACTTGAAACAGGATTATTTGTTATATCCAAATTTTTTTTCCTCATATACCTACTTCCAGATATTGAACGATTCACTGCACGAATACACAAATTTTTTCCAACAACATCAAAACCATCAATACAACATCTTTAAATAAATCATTAAAATAACATATCAGAATAAAATATAAATAATCAAACTTACATCCACGTCTAATTGTAATTTTCTCCCGCCCAACACGAGGCTTTAATCGTTTTTTCTTTAATATTTCCTTACGTAACATCCTTCTCTGCTTATATATATTACCCATATTCATTACTAAGTCATCCATCTAAGATACACTCAATATTCCAATATATTAAATTACAGATATTTTAGTGAACACAACCCATAACCTAAACAAATCGAAATATTAATATCAACACCATTATGATTGTTCTACAACACAGCTTAAGAAACAAAACACCTCGTTGCTTATTTATATGCAACCACCAATATAAATAAAACTCCATAACACTCTAATATATTATTTTTTTTTTTATATATATACATAATAAACTCTTTAATTCAAATTAAATGAAATTAATTCAACACACAAAACGCAATCACCAGAAAACTTATCATACACCATGCTTGAATATCATAAACAAACACTCACAAAACGCAATCACCACAACAACTTCAACCCCAATTTATAGGGATATGCTTAACAAATAACACCCACCCCAATTAACTCTAAAACACAATTCAAATTACTGACCGCCCTAAATCGAGAGGGAATTTTTCAATCAAGAAACAACCTTCACCTGATAATTACTCCACCAGCATATAACCCACCGCCGCAGCAATCATTCCGACTTCAACACTTGCCTTTCGTTTTTTAATTTTCATTTTTTATTCTTACCCAAATAACAGCTGTTACCTCATTAAAACTTTTCATTTTTTCATTTTTTTAAACGCAACAGATTAGTGTCATCTGTTTAATTAGTTTTAATTAAATTTTTAAATTATTATATTATTATATTTATTATATTTAAATACAATATTACAACGTAATGAAACGGAACGGAGCTTACGTGGACCCCCTAACACAATTCTACAGTAGCGTTTTTACATAATCTTTTTGTCAAGTTTATAGATTTTTTTTTATTGGACAATTAACGTGTATTTGGTTTGACGGTGATTAGAATTGATTTTGCAGGCAACTTAAAGAATATTAAGAAGAACCACTTATATGGTACTCAGCTCTTGAAAGATTTCATGGAAAATCATTACACCTCATACTGGGGTGGTGGTGGGGAAGGATATAACGAAGAATTACAAAATATCAGAGGTAAAATTTGTAAACTATTTTCTCCCTGTCAAATTTTTGGTTCTTTTTTCTAATCTCAAAGCTTTTATTCTTTTAACAAATTAAAATATGATTAATATGTTTTACCATTTACCCTTACCAAAACTATATTGATTAAATGACTTTTTTTCTAAAAAAAAAGTAAAGATAAAAATGACTTAACTTATCAATATTTATTATTTTTTAATCTATTTATAAAAATCTAAAAAGATCAAATATTCGGGATGGAAAAAATATTTTTTATGAAAATAATGATTTAAAAAGTAAAATAAATTTTTTTGTCAAGAAAAGAAAGAAAGAAGTAAAATAATTTTACTAAATTAATTCCTCTTTCCTATAAGTATATAGATAGAGGGGATGGAGCAGTAGTTAACAAAGAACAATGGAAAGAAACAGAACATATCCACTACTCACTCGGAAAAGGTAATTAAAATACGGTTAATAGATTTTTACTTCTGTAAAGTAGTCGAGTTTTGCATTACTCCTATAATTAATTTTTTTGATATTATTCTTTGGAACGTGTTTTTATTTTTTTCGCAGTTCATTTTACCTTTAGGGGTAGGTTCAATGAACTGCAAAAAAAAAAAAAAACACATTGCAGAGGGTAATATAAAAAAAAAATATTATAGGGAGTAACGCAAAATTCACCTACTTTGCAGGGGTAAAAGTCAATTAACTCTTAAAATATTAATGAGAAGATAATTAAAAAATAAAGAATAGTATAATTTTTTTTTGTATGTGTTTGTAGGGGATTTACCAAATACCACAAAGGAAAGTGGCACTGGCACATCTGAAAGTATGAAAGAGCATGATTCTAAAAAGGCAATGGAGAATATTGGAAACACAATATATTTGATTGCAGCAAAACATGGCATAGTGGAAATTACGAGTAAACTTGAATCTAAAATGAAAAGTGTGATCCATGACAGAAACGGTAACGATGAAAATGTATTGCTTTTGGCAGTGAAGTATAGGCAACCACAAGTTGTTGAGCAGTTGCGGACGAGTAGATTAATAGACCATAATATCTTTCAAAGCTTATGTCAACAAGTGGATAAACAGGGAAACACTGTGTTACACTTAGCAGCAGATGTATCCGTAGAAGAAACTTGGAGCAATATATCTGGTCCTGCCATGCAAATGATGTGGGACATCAAGTGGTATAAGGTACATTTATTTATATTTTCAATTGATAAGAGTTTGATTAGGAGTGAAAATTTATCTAATATATTTGTTGTGAATTTGTGACATTTTGATGTGGGAAGCAAAATTAATGGTGATCAAAATAAGAGGGATTAAAAGAATAATTACAAGCGATTAAAACTAAGGGTGTACGCGGGTTGAGTTGGATAAGATTTGGCCTAATTCGTTATCCAATCCTTTCAATATTTTCTCGAATCACAATTCTTGCAGCCAAGAGACTTAGATTTAGTGTTTCCAAGATCACACCACTAAAATTGTACTAGTCGGAGTACCCGTGCAACGCACGGGGAAAACCATCTTTTTGTAATTTCTTCTATAATTTTCAATTAAAATTTTAAAATTTGTTTAATTTTGCTAAATGTTATACTATTCAAAAAGCTATCACTCATTCCGAAGATCAATCAAAATGTAATGCATAATATTTTTAGGGTTTTTCTATCATGTGCAAATTTGCACATCTTAAGAAATTTAAAATAATAAATTTGTATTGAAACTTATACATTTTATATTAAATGTATAATTTTTTAATAAATAGTTATTATTTTTCAATAAAAAATTACTATTTTTAGTTGCTTTAACATGTGCATTGCACATGTTAGACAAATCCATATTTTTATAGTGTTAATGTGTGATTGGAAAAACTTGGTTATCGGGAATGTGTGGTGGTAAATTTAGGGGTTTATATATCGAATAAGTGATTTCATCTTCAATTTAATGCTTCATTATCAGCTATTTGTAGCATTTTTATTTTTATAATTCTAAAAAAAAAAAAATAAATAGATAAGATTTATGAAAAAGACCATATGTCCAAGTTTTGATGTTGCTTCTGAATATCTTCATTTTCGAATCTTATATGATTTTTTTTTTATTTTCTCCCCGTGTGTTTGCATATAGTAGGTTGAACATAACACTTGTTTGTTGTTTTTGCCTATAGTAGGTTAAGTGGTTTTTGAGAGAAGATAGATTGAACATTTTAGCTAATGATCAATCATATTAGCAAAGTTGATTGTATCCAAATACATGTGGTCTAAATTACATTCTCTTCATTCTTCACTTTTAAGAAGATTCTTTGTTGAAATAGGAATTCCAAACAACAATGAAAAATAGCAAAAACCAAAATCAATAGGCATATTTTGCTATATGTTCCCTAAATAATACATATAGCCTAAACTTGAACCTACAACTACCACCCCTAATTCTAATAGAATTATTAAGGCCAAGATTATCCACTACAATCCATCAACTAATCTTCAAATTGATTTTGAACAGCTTCAATTATTCAAACTTAATCTTCATAGGTTGTTTCATGTGCCTTCAAATTAAGGGAAACTTACCCTTCTGTTGCGGTAGTTGCTGCACTGAATCTCTCAGCCTTGTTAGATTCTATGTTTATCATATTAAAGGTACACTGAAAACAATAGTATTTGTTTGACCTTGATAGTCATTTTATTGACACAATAGAGAAAAAGTTATTAACAATATGTGATAGAAGATTCAACTTCCATCCAACCACTATTAATCAGAAACAATAAATAGTTACTTCTAATTAAATGCTCAATCAGTCTATGACACGGATGGAGAACACCATGGCAGGACTTTAGAAAAGAAATTTGCAAGAGATATTCACATTTAAGTCTCTTAAAAATCCAATAAAGAATCTGTTAGCTTAAAGAAGCAATTAGCTTCTCATTGCAACTTCCTTTATTGTACCTCCAAATAGACATGTTTATTTAAGTCTAATGGCTAAAACTATTATTACAAAAAATCATGTGACTATCTCAAAGTGAATAAATTAAAGTTTGAGAAAATTTATAGAAACTCACCCCAAAGCATTCATGAGTGGAATAAACTTTCTGATTTGCTTTTGTCACAAGATGAGTCAATATTTCCAATTCCTCATTAGCAAAGTAAAACTTTCTGATTTTGTTGACAAAGTTTAGCATATTAGTAAAGTAAGTGTAAAAATTGTCTAAAACATGTACTTCTCATGATCCATGACAGTACTGTAGGAACTAAAAAAATTGTATTGCAGGAAACAAAAAACAACAAAGACAGATTATTAATAGAAATTGATCAACAAAATAAAGCAAAACAAATCACTATTAAAGAAATAACCAACATAGTTGTTGTACATATTGGCTTCTATTACACAACCTACAACATTGGTTTCAAAATTAGTTTTAATAAGTCACTCAGATGCTTGCCATAATCGTATTATTTTTGTCTTAATGGTCCTAGATTCAAATCCTAGTGTCATCTATTCTCAAAATATGGAAAAATAAACCTTTGTTGATGCTCTTTGATTCAGATTCATCCACTCCTACTTGAAAACATCATACCTTAATAAAATGTTTCAAAAATTAGAAATCAGTTATCACATATCACTAAACATAAAAAGTAAAAAAAAAAAAAACGAAATCAAAACACAAACATAGAATTAATATTAAAATAGATAAAACAGATTGAAGAAATAGAAGAAAGAGTTTGTTGCAAGTGTATCCAAGAGTATAAATGAAAAAACACGTTTATCTTCTAACGTATACATCATTCTCAATAACAATTTTTCATCTTATTTGTATGATTAATTATTCATCATATTTTTCAAAACTATATCTACTATTTTTCAAAACTATATCCTATATTTTGAAGAAATATACTACATTTTCGTAATAGTCTTGTTGCGGTTGTTCATCTGACCATAATTGTCAAGAAGGTTTGTTCATTCAAATGAAACACTAACCGAAATTTGTTCATTCAAATGAAACACTAACCGACATTGTCAACTAACAATCACTATTTTTGTTGCTTATAAAAACAATTTGAAAAAATCATTATTAGTAGCAAGTAAATTGAAATTATTGAAATATCCAAATAAACAGAAGTGTTAAGGTCACACTATATGCAATAATTATAGATTTTTAATGTGATGATACAGCCACTATTTTTAATATTTCAATAAGGTCACACTATATGTGATGATACAGTCACTATTTTGTGCTTCATAATTATAGATTTTTAATGTGATGATACAGTCACTATTTTTATTGAAATATCCATTTTTAATGTGATGATACAGTCACTATTTTTCCCTTATCTTTAATACGCAGAAGTGTTAAGGTCACACTATATGCAATAATTTTCTGTAAGTCCCCCGTGTTTTTGGAGTCACATTAAAAAAATTATTCCAATTGAATGAATATAGCTTAAAAAGGCCAAGGTTATGGTGCATAAGGGTGATGTTTATGCACCATGCATAAGCCCAGAATTTCTCACGCCCCCCCCCCCCCCCCCAAAAAATTATTCACGCGCGCCCCCCAGCCCCCCATACAGATTCGCTTTTCCCACCCCCTGTTCTGCTGACACACACACATTCTGTTTTGTTTTTTTAGCCTGCTGGGCCTGCAAGCCCAGTTCCTTTTTTGTTTGTGTTGTTGGTTTTTTTTTACACAGTTTACACCCCCAGATTTATTCTTTTTCTCCCCTAGATTTGTTACAAAATCATTGGTTATTTATGCAATATTATTTTGAAAATCATTATGAATAAAATATGGTTTTAGTTATAATATTTATTTTAAATTAAATATAAATATTTTATTTGAAACCATAAGAGAGCTACTTTGGTTTTCAGATACAACACTAGTGACACCATTAAGTTATACTTATGGTTTCGATTAAAATATTTATTTTAAATTAAATATGAATATTTTATTAGAAACCATAAGAGGACTATTTTGGTTTCAGATACAAAACTAATGAAACCATTATGTCACACTTATGGTTTCAGTTATAATATTTATTTTAAATTAAATATAAATGTTTTATTTGAAACCATAAAGGAGCTACTTTGGTTTTCAGATACAACACTAGTGAAACCATTAAGTTATACTTATGGTTTCGGTTAAAATCATATTAAATTAAAATGATTTTAATTAAATAGTTTTGTAGTACAGATCTCTGAAACCATTCCACAGCACAAATGGTTTAGGAGTACACATCTTTGAAACCATTCTACAGCAGAAATGGTTTTGGCATGATTTTAGTTTAAAACTAACTACTAAAATAATTAATCATACATAATACTCTGAATTTTATCCCTAATCAATAAAATAAAATAAAATTCAATCAATCAAAATTAAAAGCGTGATAAAAAAAACTGAGGGGTGCGCTAGAAATTTAATAAAAAAATAAATAAATAAAAAATGAAAATTGGGAGGGGAGCTAGAAATGGGGGGCGCGCGTAGCAATTTGGGAGGGGGGGGGGGGGGGAAGTAGCAGGTGGGGGGCGCGCGTAGCAATATGGGGGGGGGGGGGGCGTGAGAAATTATGCACGGTGCATAAGCTTTGGGCTTATGCACCATAACCCAACCCGCTTAAAAAGAATACAAAAATTTGATTTTTATCAAAATCAATAAAAAATGGCTCAAATATTTGGTTGGTGTGTGACATGTAGATAGTTTTAAACTTTTTACATTGACCTTAATAATTAGATAATTTAAAAAATTCAAATAAAATATCATCTATGTACAAAGCACCAACGTAAAATCTCACAATTACATTTATCAGATTTTATGCAAATCTCACAATTTGTCATTATTTGTACATTATTAAGTACCTATTTGCCGCCTCTTCAATTCTAAGGTAAGATATCACCATAGATCATAATAGTTGAAATTGAAAGATGGAATATAATATAATACAATTTCAAATTTTCTACAACTGAATTATGCTTACAATGAAACATTAATATTTTTCATATCATTAATAAACAAACTTTCCCTAACATGTGCTTACATTTGTATATTATTAAGATATATATAAATGGAACAATAAAAGTGAGTACTCTTATTTGAATAAAAAATGGTTACACTATAATTTGGAAAAGTCTATGTGAGCATTTAGTACACAACATGATACATAAAAACTGGATATAGTCAAAACAAAAAAGTTTATTATATAACAAAGTTTTGAACATAAAGAATGTGGGAAGATAATCTTCCATTTGAAATGTAAAGTCAAATGTATCCAATAACACATTGTCTAATGCAAATATAATTTTAAAATGCACACTATCAAGAAAAAAAGATAAGAGATCAGTCACAATTGTAACTTCAAATTTTAATCCACATTTTCTCCACTCAAAAATCAGAAAAAGATTGTGAACATTATATTTAAAATGTTTTATCAATTGCACATCTCATTGATTCACTAATTAGCTTTAACAATTAGCTTTAAAAGATTGTGAACATTATAGTTAGAATTTTAGTTGATGATCTTCTTTAGTAACATAAATGATATTGATTTTGCACTCTATCTAATGCCTTCAAATGGATGGAGACTTGGAACTTACATACAACTTCTATATATAACCACTTTTGGAGATATCTATATTAGTGTTTTTCATACTAAATTTTTACTTTCCCAACACAACTCTGTTAGCAATTTGTTTTGGTAAATATAGCACTAACCACTGAGTAGGAGATATGTTGAGTAGAAAATCAAACCCTTATATCAAATGTGCTAAAGCAATATACAATTTCTTGGTTATATTAATTTTTTCTTCTCCTTTTCATAGTGAAGATCCATAATTTCCATGCAAGCTTCAAAGTTAATCAATTCACCAACCTTTGCCACTCCCCTGACACAACAGAAATCAACTTCAAATATCAAAATTTCATACATCTTTATCTTAAGAATATGACTCAAACAAACCTGATTTGAATCCAAAGCTCTTGAAGGAACGAAAAGTCAATATTTGTTGTGCCAATCTCAAAGTTCAACACCTGAGAAAATCCCAAACGATGTCAAAATCCGATGATACCTCAGCTAAGTCCACAACTTCAATTTATACCTGCATGAAGAGCACCTCCTGCAAATCAAGAATTTCAAATTTGAGAGAAATAAAAAACAAAAAGCTTCTTGCTAATACCAAAATGAAAAACAAAATATTGTTTTACACCTAGCAAATATTACATTGTTTTAAAATACCTCTCCTTGCAAATATATATCACATGTTTTTACAATGAGTCCCCATTGAAACTTATTTAACTTTAATAATGGAGAGGAACCAAAAACAATATTTTCCTTAACATTCCACATTAGAGAAATGTAATAACTATACACTCATGGTGTAGAAAAACTTAACACACAAATCTAACTATATCTCATTATCGTGTTACTTTCTGAGAGTACTTTTAAAAACATGTTCAAACTTATATACATATATTAGTGAGATGCGATCAAAAGCATGTGTAAATGTTTTTATGTCTGAAAATGCATGTCATTAAATTCAAATGAAATCCTAAAGAAGTGATTATACCCAATTCTCAGGTTGTCGAAAACACCTCATACTTGGTTTTATTCTATTGTGTAGAAGAAAAATTATGCAACTCTAGCAATTGATACAAATGGGAACCTACTATTACATAATTGAAACAATATGCAGAGCTTAATCCCTAAACCCACAAATAAAATAAAAAATAAAAAAGAATTAAAGAGATCAAGATGATACCAAATTAAGTAAAAAAATAAAATTAAAGAGATCAAGATGATACCAAATTAAGTATGAAGTATCATTTATATGCCTAAGCCTATTTTATCATTAACAGATTTTATCAATGCCCTATTCTAATTCATAATACAGTGAATTCCTCTAGTTTCAAAATTGGAAACCACTTAGCTACATCTGCAGAAAACTAATCCTTTCAATCACTTTGTTCATCCTCACTTGCACCGACGTTTTCAATAAAGTGTTATATATCAACAAAGGCTAATTTTGAAATTTAACCAAGCCACGAAATTAAACCACAACCTCCAAAACAGAGCTGGTGCATATTTAGTTCCTTTTCAATAAAGTGCTATATATCAACAAAGGTTAATTTTGAAATTGTCAACTTATGTGTCCATGGCAACACTAAGAACACATAAAATTCGAAATTTCATTTTTTGGAGGGAATCCTAACTCATGGTATTAAAATCGTAAATTTGAACTTTTAAAAATTTGGAGTCAAAACTCATTATTCATATCCTCAATTTGATGTATTCAAAAATTGAAGCCAAACCTTATTATTCAATTTCACTAAAACATGTCCAATTACATTTTTGAATCAAACTCGAATTCCAATCATCACCTTCCATATAATTTCAATTCGTATATTTAGAACCAGAGCCAAAAATCAAGGCCTAACATATTTATCCAAAGGAAACATGTTTACCTTATATACATATATGAAGTCAAGAGTTTTTCAACATGTATAATCAAAACCCAGCGAATATACGATAAACATGTTTCTTACAACATTCATGTTAAAGAGAGAAAAGGTAGGAGAAAAAGAGAGAATTGACATATTTTGAATTGAAGAGGGAACATCTATATAAAATCATAAACAAAAATAATCAAAAATAAAAATCAATTAGAACAAAAAGCAATTGGTGACATGAGTTTATTTTTATTTGAATTTTTTGGTTTTCAGCTTAAAAGAACTATCTTCATGACAGTTCCACAAATCAAACTATACACATAATCTTTGTTTCTTATCTTTTACGGGGAACAATTTTTCTTATCTTTGAGAGCCTAGATGCTTATTCTTTTATAATACATGAAACATGGACAATGCAAAGCCTTGTCAACAAAATATTCTTTTTATGCATTAGTTACCTAGTAGTTAATATCTCAATCAAAAACTAACTGAAGCGAACTATTTTCAATTCTTTATATAACAAATGGTGCCAATAGGCCACCTCAAAATCGGAAACTCTAAAACCAAAAGAAACTATTGTGTAGTTTTAATGAGTTCATCATTATTTCTCAGAAGCAAGAGTATGCATCGCATATTGTAAATTTCAAGAGAAGAAATTTGAACCTCACATAGGACCTCAAATATTAAATCTATATTAGAGTGCATTCATATCAATAGCACAAAAACAAAAAGACAATAGCTACTTTGTTTTATCATTATCTATATTTATGGAGACTTTCAAGTTTCAAGTAACTAAAACATCTAACACCTCGGTTATATATTAGCATGGCATTCCTTCATAAACCTTAAATTAGAACAATCGTCATATATATGGAATTATGATAGTTTGTCATGGCTAACACTACATGAAACTTTAACATCATTATAAAAAGAGAATACGAAAATACTCAAAACAATCTTTAAAACATACTCACATTACAAAATCAAAATTAGAATATGAATCAAATCATGAAAGACAACAAACAAACATCACAGAATCAAAAACTATTGGAGAAAAACAACAAACAAAAGCCTCAAAGCAACAAAAATGTGACAATGTTCATGTAAATAGCTCAAGAACTATGAATATATCCTCTGCATTCACATTTAACATCAATCAATCAATAAGAGTTGGTCATAATTACTTCTTTCACAAAAACCATATAGTTAATCATTTGCAGCAACTTCAAGTACAAAGTATCAAGAACAAATGGATGGCAAAGGATGATTCTGTAATATGCTAGGCTTTTTCACTTAATCTCCAATTTTAAATCTATATTATAGTGCATTCAATAACAACAGAAAATATTTGTTGAAAAATAGTGCATTCTATGGTACATGATATAGTGCCTATTTTCACAATAGAGGCCTATTTTCAAGTTCTGTGTGATACATGGCTTTGGCCTTGGAATCATATTTCAAATTTTGTAAAAAGAAACTACAGTTTGATCATTAAACATGGAAAGAATCATCATGTATTATTTGAAAACTATAAACAAAGATAATTCACTATTTCAAACAAAAAAAAAAACTATGGTGGGAAATATTGTTGAATAGGCATTTAATTAGTCATGAAAAACCATAATAAAAAACATGAAATCCAAGGCATGAACAAAAATAGAAAATTACAGAGAGAGAACAGGTCCTCCAAATTCATCAAACTAAAGCTAATACTCTTAAATGAATACCTTTTTTCTCAGATTCATGAGCAACAATCTCTGACTGCACATGAAGAAGAACAAAAACAAAATATGTGAGAAATGAAGAAGCAACATCACTATAAATTGAAGGTACAAAA
This sequence comes from Trifolium fragiferum, assembly GCA_954870985.1. Taxonomy (NCBI): domain Eukaryota; kingdom Viridiplantae; phylum Streptophyta; class Magnoliopsida; order Fabales; family Fabaceae; genus Trifolium; species Trifolium fragiferum. The sequence goes on from OX940794.1 coordinate 11,887,885, forward strand.
ATATGATAAATCTGGAAACATTCAATTAAGTAAATGTTAATGATTCAACTGAATATGACACAATCAATTAAAGTTTAGAAAACTTACCCCATCAAACCCTAGTTTGTGAACCTGACCAACAATAAAACATTCCAAAAAGAAAATAAAATCAGAATTGAGAAATAAAGCAACATCAAATTAAAGGAAATAAAACAAAATAGAATTGATCTGCAAACCCTTACTTTGAAGCTTGAGGTTGTTGCTGCCTTCATGGTGCGTGCTGCTTCTTCATGAACTTGCTTCTTCATTCCATGGCATGATTTGGAAAGTTCTTGAGTGGTGATGAAAGGGTTAGGGTTTCATTGGTGAAGAAGAGAAGAAACTAAATTGGGTTTGTTGTTGGTGAGAGAAGGTGAGTTATGATATTGAAGAGAAGAGAGGAAGAATTTGAAATTTGAAAATTGAAATTGATTCCAACCAAACATGTATACAGACTGGGGTTTTTGGATTATAGCCTGCAAATCTGCAATACAGAAAGAATGAAAGGGACGCTTCTTTTGGCTTCTTCTTCATAGTTTAAGTCTTTGCATGATTTGGGAGGAGAAATTCTGAATCGCTAGCGTGCTTCTGTTCTTTTGCTTCACATGGAAGTGATTTGTTTTTGTTTGCTAGCAAAATGGGCTTCAACATATTGGGCCAGAAGAACAGAAAAATTCATATAGGGCAAAAGAAGAGGGAATTTTGAAATTTGAATTTTTCTTCCATGTCAAGCAATCTAGTTGGCACCAAAGCTTAATATGGCAAAGAAATACTATTTTTTAATGATGATTTGGCATTGATGTGTTTAGAAATGGACAAATAAGCAAAATTTCTCTAATATGTGCTTGCATTTGTATATTATTAAGATAAGATTATGAGACATCTCGAATATTTTTATGTGGCCAAAAGGCTCAAATTTAATGTTTCCCAAATCCAACCCCTAAAATTGTACCATGAGCAATCCCTTCTCTTTCTCTCTAAAATCATAACCTTAGCGGTGGTAAATCATAATATTTGCATCTACATCATTCTTCTCTATTTGCTCACGCTCTTTCAATTTTTCTATGCATATAGAAGAAACCTTTATGGGAAAATTCAAACCTTAAAAATAGGAATAAATTTGTTTTAAAATAAAATATAATCTCACTTTGTTTTTAAATATATCCAATTTAAAAATAAAAGGGTAAATAGGCTTATACCTCCTGTAATGTAGGCGTGTTTTTTTTTCCTCCCTGTAAATTTTTTTTTGTGGCTCATTCCCTGTAATGTTGAATTTTTTGGACTCGCCCCTTGGATGCACTTTTTAAATCAGTTATTTTTTCAAACCGATTTAAAAAGTGCTATTTTTTAAATCGGTTAATTTGTTCAACCAAAAAAATTTATTTTGCAAAGGGCAAATCACAACAAAAAAAATTACAGGGGGAAAAACAAAATATAATATGGTGGATACCCCACTCATAAAAGGAATAGGGGAGCCTGAGTTTTTACCTAAAAATCATTTCAAAGATAAAAGTTTCTCCTTATCGACCAGACACTCAACATAGAAGGTCCCTCCTGAAAAGAAGACATCATTTCGAGATTTACAAATACTCCACACAATAGTATGCTAAATTAGCAACCACCCCAATCTATCTTTTTCTATCCATGCTCATGCCCAAGAAAGCCTCAAAGAATTCTAGAACATCACGAGGAGGCACCAATACCACACCCAACCACCGAAGAATACCATACCAAACTTGTAAAATTTGGTTACAAGATCCGAATAAGTGATCTGCTGATTCAGGGTGTAATCCACAAATCACACACGTAGAAGCACTAGCATCTACAATGACGCCTTCATGTCAGAGATTTTGGCGAGTCGATAACCTATCCTGCAGAAGTAGCCAAGAAAATACCGTCACTTTCAACCATTTGTTACATACATGATTAGTTAAAATATCAGTCTAGAGTAAAGAGAAAATGAAAAAAGTGATCGCGTTACATAAATGGGACTGAGAAATGCTAATTTATTTCATCATGTACCTGAGCATCAGTTGAAATTTAACTTCCAACACATATTGGCATGGCACCAACCACCAAATACTTAAAGCCTAACTAAATTTTGAAATCTCAAACTATCAGCCTCATAAGCCATAAAACAAATCTCAAGACAAAAGCTAGGGATGGCGATGGGTACGGTATGGGTAGGGTATTATAGTCCCCATCTCCATACCTACAGTTTGAAAAAATACCCGTACCCATCTTCATATTCGTGTGGGTGACAACTTTTGTCCCCGTACCCATGTCTTATGGGTACCTAAGTACCCATACCCGTATCCGTTACCCGCATTTTTATTAAAAATAAATTGATAAATTATAAAATATCATTTTAATAAAATTTAAAAAAATTCAAAGATTTCAATGTTGATTCATGAAAATTATAAACAAAATTATTAGTAAAATAATGTTAAAGTTCATTTCTCTATTGATATATTTACATTATGTTATAAATAAATTTTTTGTTAATTCAAAATGTGTAATAGTATAATAACATTGTATTTTTTTAAAATAATTACATATATTATTATAAAATAATATATTTAAAATAAATAAATATATATTACATGGGTATAAGTATAACAGTATGGGTAGAAAAGAGTTACTGTTATTTCTTCTTCTTCTCAATTGGAGAGTAAATTACCCACCAGCAAATTTATGTCACTCTTTATAATATACTAACATTAATATGTTTTATGTTTTGACATTGTAATATATAGTACATCCAAAGTACAGTACCAAAGCAGTTCAGATTCCAACATAGATCCAACAAAAAGACTGAAACCCCAGGTCAAATCTTTAAGGAGAAACACAAAGTTCTTCTAGAACAAAGCACTACCTGGTTGAAAGAAACAGCAGGGTCATGCTCAGTTGTAGCAGCACTAATTGCAGGCGTCTCCTTCGCAACATCAGGCAGTGTCCCTGGAGGCAATAACGATTCAGGAAAACCAGCATTAGAAGGACAACCTCCATTTGAAGGATTTGCTATATCTTCGTTAGTCGGACTTTACTTCTCCGGCCTTGCACTCATCATGTTCCTTTCTATACTCATTTCTCGAAAACAAATGGAAGACTTCTATATAGATTTGCCATTCAAGCTTCTTATAGGCTTATCTTCTCTCTTCGGAGCGAATGTTGCCATGTTTATTTCTTTCTGTGCTGGACATTTCTTTGTGCTCACGGATAAATATGGTAAACATGACATCCTTTTCTATTTATTAATTGTTTTTAGCATTCCTGTCTATTTCTATGGAGCTATGCAGCTTCCATTATATTATGATCTTCTTAAAGTTGTTTGGAAGAAGGTGCCACCACGAAGTATTAAGGGTGTTAAGTTGTAGAGATGGTTGCTTTATTGTATTGCTTTGTGGATTGAAACTCATGCATGAGTTTGGTTTGTATTGCTTTGTGGATTGAAATGACTTTGGCTTGTACTTTTTTTTTTACTCAGAGTTTGGTTTGTAATTGAATAATGTCTCTTGTGTGTGTGTTGAATATGAATGTATTGTGTGATTTGACTCTATTTGTATCATTAAGGTGTGATGAAGATTATTTGAATTTTCAATTGGTTCATCCTGTATCCCATATACTATACATCTAGCAAAATACTAGAAATCATGGAATCATAGCCTCATAGGGATGAAGAACATAGATATAAGCAAGATAGAGAATATATGAGTATTCATGACAAAAATATTCATAGAAATTCATATTGAATGAGTATAAATTGATAAAAGAATGAGAAAAATGTACAATAGAATAGCTTATTTATAGAACTATTTTAGAGTAATTAATCCCTAACAAACATGCTAACCTCCTAACTGACTTGATAATCTATCTACTAACTCTAGTTGATTAACTAACTATCTAAGTATATTTTTAACACTAATGCATAATGATACTACTGTTAAGGAACCAACTGACCACCTTTTTAAAGAGTCCAAATTCCTTACTATATATAAACCAATTCAATATTAAAACATCAATTTTTTGAATCTTGATAGTTCATTTGCTTTTGAGATAGGATGGAATGTTTTCTCAATTGGATTGTCGACCTAATGTTAATGTAAGTTTTATATTTTTACAACCCATTTGGGTTGGCCTAGTAGCGTTGACTTGGGTCCTTGTAGTTTGCTCTTCTCAATGTCTCTGGTTCGATTTCTGTTAGTGTCAAGGGGGCGACGGCTATGTTTTGGTTAGAGAGAAGTGAGAGAGAAAAATGCTTTAGAGAGAGAAAGAATTGTTTGTACTTTTTGTCGATGTCCAAAGACATTAGTACTGATGAACTTGTTTGCTACTCTATTTCTTTACATTGTGTCAACCTTATCAAAGGTCTCCAAGTTAGGTATCATATCAATGCGGTAGTGTTGATCCAAGATATAAAAGAGTTGTTCTCTCAACCCAATGTTTCTCTTTATCACACACTTAGCCTGTGTTTGGTTGTAAGAAAGATTAGAGAAACAGAAAAGAGTGAACTATGTTTATTTTTAAAATGTCACAAATACCCTTCAATTAAGAGCCAAAATATAATTGTGTATAATATAATTTAATTAACTTGTTAAATATAAATTAATGCAGATGATTAATATTTTATGTTAAAATAATAAAAAAAATCTGAAACAATTAACCCAATTTTAATTTAATTTTATTTGTAGAAAATTGGTTCTCCTTTATCCGACACGTTTGTACGAATGTCTTATAGGCGTCAGACACCAATCTAAGACCATGTGCAATGGTGTTGAAAGTGGGTGTTGAAAGCTTGTCTCAACATAGCAATCATTTGCAATGGTAGTGTTGAATATGATGTGGAGGAAAGAGAAGATGAAGATATTCAACACAGCTGAACACCGACAAAATGGACACGTGTCGCATATTCTTTGGCTGAAAAACGGAGCATGCACTACACACACAGGGAAGGAGCGTGAGGCTGGTTTGGATGCGGAGAGAGAGAAAAAGCTTTTGGTTAAAGATGGGACACATGGCAGAGTGCAATTGGCTGTCTGAATTTTTAACATATTATTACTTTGAGCTCAATTATTTCAAAGCAAATTATTTTTTTATTTTTTTTACCAAAACTCATGATTTTTTTTTTCTCTATAAATAGAGACTTGGTTCATTTGATTTGGACACAGGAAAAAAATCAAAATTTTCACTATCTTAATCTTATTATTATCATTCTATTAGTATTTATTTTGAAGTTTTAATATTTTTTTAGTGAAATTAATCCAATAATCATTTCAACATCCAAAGTTTGGAATGAGACGTGATTGAAGATAATTTGTATCGTACTAATTATGTTGTTTGTATTGTGTATTGCATTTTAAATTATTTGTATCGTACTAATTACGTTATTTGTGTGTTGTATTTTAAATTAAATTAAGATGATTGTATGGTATCAATTATTTAAAAAAACAATTGTTTTTAATATAATTGTAATCGATGATTTTAATATACTTTTAATCGATTAATTACGTTATTTGTGTGATGTATTTTAAGTTAATTTTGTTTTATTATAACTTTGTTTATGCATTTTAAGTTAATTTCTATCGTATTAATTACGTTATTTGTGTGATGTATTGCATTTTAAATTAAGAATATAATAAAAAAATTATTTTAATTTTTTTTGTTAAGTGTTTATTATTTTAATTTAATTTTAATCGATAATTATAATTTTATTGAATCATAAAAACAAAAACTTAAATTTAAATAAGAATATGAAATAAAAAGTGGTGGGGTAGAGAAGATGATGAGGTAGAGTGTTGAATGAAAAAACTATTGGAGAGGTAAAAGTTGAATGAAGTGTTGAATTATTATGTGGAAGAGAGAGAAGATGATGTGGAGTGTAAAAAGTGGGTGTTGAGGGTGTTGAATGTGAGTAACCATTGTAGATGGTCTAAGAAATGTCAAAATTAAGGAAAAAATGTTTTTTTGAACACCTCATTGACATGTGTCGGATACCGCGTGCGACTGTCTAATCATAGAGCTTTTTTTCCTTATAATATTAATAATGAAATTACAATGAAAGATATAAAATTTTGAATATTATTAAAAGTGATAAAAATAAATAAGTAAATTTCATAGTAATGAACTTTATCATCATATTATAAATAGATAGAAAAAGGGCTAACAATATCCTATGAAGCTCCGATACGGGACACGATATCGATACGACACGATATCGATATGTTGATACGTAAATTTTTTTAAAATTATCAATCCGATACTGCAACGATACGTTATTTAAAAATTAAATATATAAATACATAATATATAAAAATGATTAAAATCATCAATATTATTAATAATATATATATATATATATATATATATATATATATATATATATATATATATATATATATATATATATATATATATATGGGGAGGGGAGGGATCAAATTACACCGGTGTAACATTTAAGTAATGTTACACCGCTCAATAACACTTTAACAAATTTAAATTTTACGAAATCCACCGTTGGATTGAAAGTTTATATCATATAGATCATCCATGTTAAGTTTTACGAAAATCTAAAATCGTTTGATATGTTATCGGAACAAATCAAGATTAACGATATTCAATAAAAACGCAAAAACCGTTAATTTTGGTTGCTCTCAATAACATACCAGAAAATAAATATTAGGACGTATCAATAATTAAAAGCAAAAAATATTTAGTCTTATATTAGAATTTTGTGAAAAGATAAAATGTTTAACAACCTGTTATATAGTAGGACACAATATAGTTTTTCTTTTGAAAAGTAAGAAATTATATTGATAAAGGAAAACCACAAGAAGTGCTAAAGATACAAACAACCATCAGGTATTGGGACATATCAGACATGTATCAGGTATTATTTTTTATTCAAAAATAATGATTTAACCGATACTTTTATGATACGAGTATCGAGACGTATCGGAAGACACTACTCGAAAAAGTTGAAATACCGACATAATTTAGAGACAGAATATATTTCATCTCTAATAGAGATGAAATTAAAGACAGAAAAAGCGGTTAGAGACATATTTTTATTTTAAAGACAGATATTTTCATTTTAGAGATAGATTTTGTCCGTCTCTAATAATTTAGAGACGAAGAAATTACCAACGAGGTCAAATCCGTCTTTAACTTGCTTAGTGACAGAATATTTGCATTTTAGAGACAGGTTTTACCCGTCGGTATTTAAGATTTTTCTAGTAGTGAGAGTATCGGGTATTATTTTTTAAAAAATAATAATAATTTAACCGATACGAATATCGAAACGTATCAAAAAAGTATCGATATTGAGTATATATCAAACACGATACGTCATCATTTTTTGAATATTAAGATTTCATAGATGTTACCCGATAGACCACGATAGACCAATGGATTGTACTTTAAGAAAGAATGGAAAAAGGGCTAACATCATCAAGGAAATGAGAAACACGATGAAATACGAAACCTTATATTCGGCTAAAGGCCTAAAGCCAAAAGGTAAGCAAGAATATAATTTTTTATGTTTTAGAGCAAAGAATATTGTAGCATTTGCTTAAGCTTGAATTTTACCAAACACCAAACATATTGCGCTTTTTTTTTTTCGGTTTTCACCACCAGTTGAATCTGGTTCGGGGGTCAGTTCTGACATCAAGTGGTTCCAAAAACATATTGCACTTTTAATTGTCACGTATATAGAATAAAGTAAAGCTACTACAATGAAAACCAAAAGTAAAGAAAGAAATGTGAATAAAGTAATATATAGTCTTTAATCTTTTCTATTTAGCCTATCATTTTTAATAGTCGATTTGAGATTTTGAGATTAGTTTAAACTTTATTGGGAAAAGATTTTATCATTAACACCTCATGTGTTTATGAATTTTTTTTTTGTACTAGAATAAGTTCCATTTTCTTGATTGAATAAAAATAAGAAGAAATCCATTTAAAAATAAAATAGGAATTTAAGAAACATACAATATGATAAAAGTTGAGATATTTATTTGATCAAAATTCTTAAATTATGGGGACGTTAAAATGACGAAGCATTAATTAGTAAACCTACTCCATTTGCATTTTTACCAGAAAATTAAAAATAATAAAAAAAATTATATTTTTTTGACAACTTTGATGATTAATATTTAATTATTATAATTTTTTATAAGATAGAAAGAAAAAAAAACTTCTAAAATATACTCATTTTTCTATTAATTTGAAAACATATTGTACCGGTACATTAGAATTAGTCTATTGTACCATAGAATTTGCCTATAATTATATAAGAAAAAAAACTAGTTTCCTAACTATACTAGGACTCATAAGTACTAGTTAGCAATTTATTTTCAAAATAAAAGAAGAAAAAATATAATTTTTTTTTTCTTCTTGCTCCATGGTTTTGGCGGTATGATCAAGGGTACTTTGGTGATTTGAGGTCAATAATTTGATTTTACCTCATTTCTTTTTTTTATTGGAGAGCTTTCGCGCGCCTTGGTATTGTATAGGAAGAACAGATCAAATTGTATAATTATGGTTTGACATGGGACTATTGAAATGATAGAACTTTTTTGGAAAATATCATGTCACATGACGAAATTGTTGATAGGATTAAACTAGTTTTTTTTTTTTTGAGAAGCAAACAAATATATTAACCCACACTACCAACCACAAGAAGTGATTAGAGGGGCAAGAAACAAGAACAAGGTACAAGGGGCGCGCAGCAGCAAGCACAACACGCCTAAACTGCCACAACAGCCCCCAAAACACAAACAGAACACAGAAAACTGGAAAAAACAACTCCCAGCAACGGTACAGACCTTAAACCCCAAAACTAACTCTACCAAAACACCCATTAATGAAGCATACAATATCCCGGATCCCAATTCCACTCATAAAATAAACAAGAGGAAATTTTGAGCCGTTCCACACTCCACTTCCAAGAGAGTCAAAGGTTCCACCTTAATGTCGTTAAAAATCTCATTATTCCGGGCACCCCGTATCGACCACACCACCGTATGCCACACAAAGCAAAAGCCTTTCCTCAATCTTTTAATTCTTGTGGAACCAAGAAACTAGTTTCTTGGAAGTGGTTATTAGCTAAAAAGATTGACCGACCATGTTTATTTTATGAATGGTGTTGTGACCTTTTCGATTGTTTAGCTAGGTAATTTCCTTTTGTTGGTGTTGAGTTGGGTGGAATACTCCATATACCATTCTCACAAGAGTGGGTTGAGTACCTTTGTACTTTTTCCATTCCTCTTATTATATATATATATATATATATATATATATATATATATATATATATATATATATATATATATATGGTATTCAATAAAAATGCAAAAACCGTTAATTTTGATTGCTCTCAATAACATACCAAACAGTTTTAGATTTTTATAACATGAATGATCTATATGATATAAACTTTCAATTCAACGGTGGATTTCGTAAATTGCTATACACAGAATAATCACCAGTGTTATAGTTATTGTGAACGGTGAATAATAATCTTTTTTTTTTGGGTGTACACGGAATAATAATCTTTTATTATTTTTTTAAAGTAATTTAGTGGTCAAAATTTCAATCCGTATGGTGCGTTTGATTTGCCGAAAAATAAAAGATTGAATATGACAACTTAGTATGTACTGCGTTTGATTCTAAATCCATGTCTAGGACTGCACAAATTGAAACTCGCAATCGCAAGGTTCTCGACAAAAACTGAAATATTAGGTCATCATTAAACTAGATGATAACTTTTTATCTTCGGTACAAATTATAAAAATATCAAAATAACTTTTAAAAGTTATTTTGATATTTTTATAATTTTATCCATCGAATATCTTTTAAGATAAAAAATTATAAAAGACCGATTTAAATTTTTTAAATGAAATGAACCAAACATATTTAGCAAAATAAGAAATGAATAAGCAAAATGTTCAAAATTTAGATTCAAGCCAAATAAATTATAATGGTAAAATTAATTATACTCAAATACATCTAAATATATCAAAATTAAATATTCATCTTTAAAATAAATTTTCTTGCAGATTCAAAAGTGAAATCAAATATAGACTATGTGAAAACTTTTCAAAACATAAATAAAGAGTATTGCCACAATAGGCCATGCATTGTACTTAAAGGGGAACAAACAAAAAAAGACTAACAATAACATCAATCATGGCCATGAGAAACACGACGAGATACTATAAACCTTATATTAGGCTAAAGCCAAAAGGTGAGAAAGAATGTAGCTTTTGCTTAAGCTTGAATTTCACCAAACATATTCCATTTTACTTTTGTCATATATATGGGCTGTTTCACTAAATAAAGCTGCAACCATGAAAACTATAAGTGAAGAAACAAATAAGAATAAAGTAATACATCCTCTCGACCTTTTCTTTGTTTGTTTGGTTTGAAAACAAAGTGTGAAAAACAATATTTTATAATTGTTTGGACATCGTAGAGAAAGTTGTAGAAAAGACAATTAATTGTGACTTTTTAGTCTCTTGTTTAATTGGTTTCTCCGTACCCTCCAAAAATACTAATCTATTGTTTACATCGAAAGTTGGTAAATAACCGCTAATTTAAGTATTTTACATTTACAAAATCAACTAAAAATCTTAGAACAATTTTATGTTTGTTTTTTCAGAAAAGTTTGAATGTTCATCAAATATCAACGAACATTTAAAGTTTTAAGTTGATTAAACACAAAGTAAACTACCGGCTTCGAAACACATCGAGACTGCAGAGTTTTAAGTCAGACTTTTAAAGGGTAAAACGAAATACACTTGCTGGAAATGTAAATTGCATTAAACGTAAAAGCAATTACAAAATAAATGGTGCACAAACATACATCTTTTCCTTCGAATTCCTTTCTTTCGATTGCATGAAGATTTAGAATTTTAGAGAAAGTTTTGTATAAAATTTTGTGACCCTTGTTCAAAATGCAAAAATACAATATATACTCGAAACGAAAATAAACTGCCGCTTCGATCTTGACGCTCCAGATTGCTCCACGCGTCCTCCATGATCTCCATTTCTTCGAATATTTTCTCTTCAGCGCGCCAACTCTTCGAAAAGGGCTGAAAGCTGTTTCTTTGGGCTAAAGCCTTTTAGCCCAATTCCTTAACTATCATTTCCAAACATTCTAAGTTACTAACTTAGAAGATCCATTGCTTCGAATATTTAATCGAGGTAGCATAAACAAATAGCCAAACACGGATTTTTCCACACATTGAAATGTTGAATGCTTAATTCAAGCTATAAATATCAATTGAATGTTTATTTGGTATTTAATCCTATATTGAACCAACAATTCAATATTTAATAAATAAATACTAAATTTATGCCCAACATCTATACTAGATGTTTCTTCTATGTTATTGTATGAAACTAATAGTATTTAGAGATTCTAATATTATGTTTGTGTCGAACCATAAAAATAGTTCGTTGCATCATAAAAACTATATTAAGAAACGTTTGAAAATTCATATATGTAAGAAATATAGTTAATTATTTAGCATTTTAAAATACTTACACTACAAAAAAAATGCACATTTGCGACGGTTTTGGGAGCTATTAGCGGCGGTTTTGAACCGCCGCAATACCAAATTGCGACAGTTGTTGAATGGTCACAGATCTTGGCGTCGGCGGTACCTTATAGCGACGGTTTCCCAAACTGCCATACAAACCGTCGTAATTGAGATAGCGTCCGTTTAGAACCGTCGTAAAATGGGTTTGGTCCGTCGCAAAGAAAAATGCCCAGAAAATTGATTTTACCATTTTGCGTCGGTTTTAAACCGTCGCTATATTTTTTTTTTTTTTTTTTTGCTTTTCCTAATTTTTTAGATAGTTCTTTTTTTTCCATATTAATTCACTAAATCTTAACATAACTTCCACTTAATGTAAACTGCTTATAAAATTAAGAACAAAATATTCACCATGAGTTCATAACAACAAAATGAAGAACGAATCATAATATCTTATTCACAACGAAAGTTTCATCTAATTAAAATATAACAATCCAAGAGTTCTAATACATCCTCTTTAACATAGTAAAATATATAACGAACCAAGAGTTCTAACACATCCTCTTTAACATAGTGAAATATATAACAAACACATCTTCTTTAAATTGTCTTCCGTAAAGCCGCATGATCTCCCTCTGACATATCACTAGAGTCAATAGAGTGCCTGATCCAATGTCATGAACCTGAAAATAAAGTATAAAGCATATAACCAACTGGATAAATTAGCATCATCAGAAATTAGATAATTAACATACTTAATTATGCTCCACCTTATCCTACTACAAACTACCCAAGTCAATTTTCTGTTTTGCCTTGACCCGGGTAGTTTTGCCTAAATAACACTCATCCAAACACATACTTAATTAACATTCAAACCATGGTTAAGAGTTTATGTTCCTTGTAATCAGAGAAAGTACGCAGTTAAGTTGATAAATGAAGATTAATCAACTTGTATTTTATCTTCACTAAATTAGCTTTAAAATACATCTCAAATTACAATCAGTTCAATTTCATCTATCAGTCAAGAACCATAACTGCATGATAATCCAAATCCCAACAGTAGTAACTTCTCTCTGAGTACCTTCTTTTCCTCTGTTTTTCTATTACCTAGCACTGCTTCTAGCAGATTTACCATTTTCCTCTAATGTTATCAATCCATATTTACCTTTCCTGACTCTTTGAATTTTTTATTTTCAAAATTGACGGTTTATCAGAAGATATGTCTCATTCAAAATAATTAAAGTTGCATCGGTATGTTTACCTTTTTTATTTTTATTTTTATATTTGGATACTTGGTGAAAATGAAAGTTCAATATTTATAGAAGGAAATTGATACAATTTCATGCATCTTATGTTATATTTAATTTGGATCACATGCACTTGAATTGTTGAAAAGTGTAGTACACATGGTTAAAACAACTTCCATAATGCTAATCATATATTATGGTTATCGTTACTTTAAAAAAATAACATTTTTGTCCATGGTTGTATTTTGCTATTACATTCGTTTTTGAGTGTATTCAAATTGTACGTGTAGGTTCACAAATATCTCTTTATAGTTATTTTTGGTTCTCAAATATGTTTTAAGGTAATTAATTTGGTTCTTAAATGTGTATTTTGTTAGTCTATTTAGTCCATAGAATTATTAACACAAAATTGCTGCCATTTCCATTTTATGGGCGCGGTTTTGACACATTGCTAAAAAATTGTTGCCTATGCTCCAAAATGTTGTAGTGTTGAGATATTAATATGACAACGAGTTATATTCTCAATGACAGAAACCATGATTTGCCCATAATAATATTAGTAATATTGTTTCTTTTTTTTCTCTTTGTTCCTGTTAGAGATGAATGAGATTAGAGAGAAAGAGAATTGAGAGAGGAATGGATCAATAAGAGGTTGATCTTTATTAAACAAACAAAAACTATTTATAGAGTTTACAAATGCATTACTTGTATGACAAGTAACTGTCAAGGACTAACTAACTAACAACTTGTAACTACCTAACAACCATAGACCATTGGATTATATCTCAACACACCTCCATAATCCAATGTCTTGTCCTCTAAAACAGAAAAGTAATGAAAACAAACACATTGAACTAGCTAGGATTATTCATCTTCACTAGACCAACTAGCTTCCTTAGCTCCTTGAACCTGTCAGCTTTCAAGGGCTTAGTCATGATATCTGCAATCTGAACATTTGTCCTACAATGTTCAACAGTTAGCTTCTCTTTGCTAACTTGGTCCCTAAGGAAATGATACTTTGTTTCAATGTGCTTTGACATTCCATGTGCAATTGGATTTCTAGCCAAACTAATAGCAGATTTGTTGTCCACATTAAGCTTCACTGGTTTCACATACTTGATCTTCAACTCATCTAGCAGAGATTCAAGCCACACTGCCTGACAAGCTGCCTGTGCTGCTGCAACATATTCTGCTTCACAACTAGATAAAGCAACAATGCTTTGCTTCCTTGAAGACCAAGAGATAGGTGAGTTTCTGAGCCTAAACCAATATCCTGATGTGCTTCTTCTATCATCTTTATCTCCACACCAGTCAGAATCTGAGAATCCTTCCAACTCAATATTTGATTCCTTGTTGCTTGTTGGAAAAGCAAGACAACTTGGCTGCTACCATATCCTGAGTGCCTTTCAAATACCTAAGTATTCTCTTGGCTGCTACCATGTGTGATGCTTTAGGATTGCTCATAAATCTACTCACAGATCCTACTGCATAATTGATGTCTGGTCTTGTGTTGCAAATAAACCTTAAACTGCCTACAACTTGCTTAAACAGAGTTGCATCAACTGCATTTCCATCATCATCTTTTGACAGTTTTAAGTTTGCTTCCATTGGAGTCTCAGCTTCATTACAATTTTCCATGTGAAACCTCTTTAATACATCTGCAATATACTTCCTTTGATGTAGTACAATCCCATCTTTTCTATAGAGAAATTCCAATCCTAGAAAGTAATTGAGCCTGCCCAGGTCAGTCATTTCAAACTCATCTTTCAATCTCCTTTTGAATTTCTCAATACAATCAGGACTGCTTCCAGTGATCAACAAATCATCAACATAAAGACAAATTAGTATTGCATTTGATATATCACTTCCCTTCATGTATACACCAAATTCAACACTACACTTCACAAACCCTTCACTGTGCAGAAATCTGTCTATCCTCATATTCCAAGCTCTTGGAGCTTGTTTGAGGCCATAGAGTGCCTTTTGAAGTTTATAGACCTTGTCCTTTTGTGACACAACTTCAAAACCTGGAGGTTGTGTTACATACACTTCTTCTTCTAGTGGACCATTCAAAAAGGCTGACTTCACATCCATATGAGATAGTGACCAATTCATTGAACTTGCAATAGCAATAACTAGCCTGATAGTCTCCATTCTTGTCACAGGAGCATATACTTCATTGTAGTCTATTCCTTTTTGCTGAAGGAAACCTCTGGCAACAAGTCTAGCCTTGTGTTTGAGAATGCTACCATCAGGATTTCTCTTAACTTTGAATATCCACTTCACACTAATTGGCTTTTTCTGTGTTGGAAGTTCAACTAACTTCCAAGTGTTGTTCTTCTCTATGGACTGTATTTCCTCATTCATTGCATTCTTCCAATTTGAATCAGATAATGCTTCATGCCAGTTGACTGGTTCAGTGTCTGCCAGAAATGCCAAGTGAACCAAATCTCCATCATCATTAACTACATCATCTGATATAGTCTCATGATTGATAAGCCTCACAGATGGAAATCTAATTCTTGTAGATCTTCTTACAGCTTCTTCATCTTCCTCACTTGAAGTGTGCATGTCTACTTGTTGCTGTATTCCTTCATCTTCATTCACAACTGGCTGAACTGTTTCATTAGTTTCAACATCATTCAAATTGACCATTACATGCTTTTTGATATTTGATTCCCAATTCCATTCTGATTTTTCATCAACAACCACA
Source organism: Trifolium fragiferum (assembly GCA_954870985.1). Taxonomy (NCBI): domain Eukaryota; kingdom Viridiplantae; phylum Streptophyta; class Magnoliopsida; order Fabales; family Fabaceae; genus Trifolium; species Trifolium fragiferum. The sequence goes on from OX940794.1 coordinate 11,903,400, forward strand.
TCCCTACTTATGACTATTTTCTGATTCTTAGGATTATACATCTTGTATGCACCTGTAGCATCATAGCCTACTAGAATAAGCTTTTCACTCTTATCATCTAGCTTTCTCCTCTTCTCATCAGGAATGTGTCTGAAACATAATGAACCAAATATCCTCAAGTGTTTTACACTTGGTTTGTGACCTGACCATAGCTCCTCTGGTGTAGAATCCTTTAATTTCTTTGTAGGACTTCTGTTCAACACATATGCAGCTGTGTTAACTGCTTCACCCCATATAGTCTTAGGTAGATTTTTGCCCTTCAGCATACATCTTGCCATGTTGAGTAGGGTCCTGTTTCTTCTTTCTGCCAAGCCATTGTGCTGTGGTGTATAAGGGGCTGTTACTTCATGTGTGATACCTTTCTCTTCACAAAACATCTTGAATTCATTTGAATTATACTCTCCACCTCCATCTGTCCTGAGTATTTTCAAATGATTCTCACACTGTCTTTCAGCTATTGCACAAAACTTCTTGAATGCAGAAAACACTTCACTCTTTTCTTTTAACAGATAAATCCATATTTTTCTAGTAAATTCATCAACACAGGTCATGAAATATCTGTTACCTCCTAAAGTTGAAGTTTCAATAGGTCCACACACATCTGAGTGAACTACATGTAATGCTTGTGTTGATCTAGAATACACAGTATTTTTGAATGAGTTCCTAGGTTGCTTGCTTGCAAAGCAACCTTCACACGGTTTGTCTGGTGTGTGAATCAAAGGTAAGCCTACAACCATATTCTTTCTACTCAGATGATTTAAACTTTTAAAGTTTAAATGACCATACCTGTAGTGCCACAACCAATTCTCATCTTCAGTGATCAAGCTTGAAAAACACTGAATTTCTGAGGCTTGCAGATTAACCTTGAATGTTCTATTCTTTGACAGAGGTGATTGCAGTACTAGCCTTCCCTTTGGATCATGCACCCTAACAACCTAACCCTTAGTTGATAGTGCAAATCCCTTCTCAATCAATTGACCTAGGCTGAGTAGATTGTGCTTCATTGTTGGCACATACAACACATCATTCACATATGTGTGACTGCCATTCTTTCTCTGAACCATCACCTTACCCTTTCCTTCAACTGAAATTATGCTATTGTCTGCAAACTTGACTGTGCTTTTGACTCTATTATCAAAATTCAACAGCCATTCTCTGTGTCCAGTCATGTGATTGGAGCACCCTGTGTCAAGATACCATAGCTTTGATTGATCATCTGCAGTGTTTGTGGTTACCAGCAATGAAATACTATCTGAGTCTGAACCATGTTGTCTAGCATGATTAACCTCTTCTTCCTTTTGCTTTCCTTTGTTTCTGCATTCTGAGGCAAAGTGACCCCATTTCTTGCAACAAAAGCATTGAATCTTGCTTTTGTCCTTCTTTCCTTGATGCTTACTCTTCAAGTTTTTATCTTTATTTGAAGAACCAGATTGACCTTGATCATCACCTCCTCCTTTGGACTTCTCATTCTTCCATTTACCTTTCCCCTTGTGATTTTTACTTCCATTCCTAGCATACAATGCTTGTTCTTGCTGATTCTTTGATTCCTTCCTTTCTTGCAGTCTTTGTTCATGTGCCTCTAATGAACTTTGCAGTTCATTCAAAGTCAGTGCTGATAGGTCCTTAGATTCTTCAATAGCTACTACAATATGATCAAACTGAGGGTTTAATGTTCTCAAAACCTTCTCAATGACCTGCTGATCAGTGATCTGATCTCCTAGATTCTTCATTGTATTGACTATTGTCTACAATCTTGTAAAGAAATCCCCAATGGATTCTTTATCCAACATTCCTATCAACTCATATTGCCTGCGAAGTGACTGAAGCCTAACCTTCTTCACCTTATCTGCTCCTCCATGTGCATTGATTAGGATATCCCAGGCCTGCTTTGAACTAGTTGCAGAAGAGATCTTCTCAAAATTTGCTGCATCTACACATTGATGGATCCAGAATAGCGCTTTACAATCCCTTTTCTTCAACTCCTTAAATGCTGCTTGCTGTGCCTCAGTTGCATTTTCTGCAAGTGCTGTGTAACCATTCTTCACTAGATCTTCAACATCTTGAAAACCAAAGATCACATTCATGCGAATACACCACTGATCCCAGTTCTTGCTATCTAGAATTGGAAGATTTGTTGGCAAATTGTTGTTTGATGTATTCATTTTGATGAAACTAAACTAGAAATGTGAGAAAGAATGATTCTTGGCTGAGAAAGGATTGGTGTTGGATCGAACCAAAAAGCTCTAGATACCACTTGTTACAGATGAATGAGATTAGAGAGAAAGAGAATTGAGAGAGGAATGGATCAATAAGAGGTTGATCTTTATTAAGCATACAAAAGCTATTTATAGAGTTTACAAATGCATTACTTGTATGACAAGTAACTGTCAAGGACTAACTAACTAACAACTTGTAACTACCTAACAACCATAGACCATTGGATTATATCTCAACAGTTCCTACTATAGCTATTACCTAAGGTAGCTTACAATAATAAATGATGCAAGAAATTTGGTGTTCCACAATTGAAGTTTTATTTTGCAAGAAACTTAGATAATACAGCCGATATCATCATCATTATTATATATATTGAGAGGTTCTCATTTATAATAATTCATTTTTTGTATGGATCAAATAATATCATTCATTTTCATATATACCATGTATGTTACGAAATATAGCATCCATAGAAAACTAGAGAGAATAATAAAAAAACTCTTATTAATGGTGATGAGTGAAAATATAATATCAAGGTTCGAAACTCAATCCCAACACTTTACGTGCATATATCCTACAAACTGAGTTAGGTTCACGAGACTACTAATTAGTTTTCTTATTCACTCCTAATTGGATGAGAATATCAATTTTTCTTTTTCCAGAGTATCGGATTCGTAGCTTCTTTTTTTTTTCTTATATAAGGGAATTAGGTTTGTACTACATATGGATTCTTTACAGCTAGCACTAACCTATCTATTTCTCATCGGTATTTTTCATTCTACGTTTCAACCTTGTCAAATGGAAATACTAACAAGTAAATACTAACAAATGGAATATATTCTGCCTCAAGGTATGTCTGATTATTTATTATATGAAAATACTAACAAGTAGTTTTTTTTTACGACATTGTTATAGTAATTAAAATTTTATAAAAACATGTGAAGTCAATGTAAATTAAAGTATTTAATTTTTTATATAAATAATTATTTTAAATATTATCAACATTTTTAATAATTAATTCTTATCTTTGATTGTCTAAAAGTTAATTATATTATCTTTAGTCAAAAAAAATGGAATTACTATACAAAAGTATTAGTATTCATTATTTCATTAATGATACAGCAAATGTAAATTAAGGTAATTTGAAAGGAAAGAAAAGAGTGATAAATAAATCATATAATAAACAAAAAATAATCAATACAAGTGTTTCCTTTATTTCTCAAATTAAAATGATTTATAATTTAAAATCGAAGAATAATAAACAAATTTTAACCTATTATCTGGTTATTAATTTGGCTTCTATTTTTTGAAGACATGTTTTCTTTGTTCTAAATTGTAAGTCACTATAAAAAAATGCATAATCTCATTTTCACTATAATTCATGATAGATTTTTCTCTTTATTTTTTTTGACAAAAAGTTGCTATATACTCATTTATGATAGATATTGACTTCGAGAGGTCTGTATTGGAAGACAAATGGGAAGAAGTGATTGAATTGTACGATCAAGGTACTTATTTTCACAATATAAAATTGAAGAGAAGAGGAACAGCATTGCACGTGGCAATAAACAATGGAAAAAAAAAATATGTGAAATCGCTTGTAGATGCAATAGTAAAGCATAATAGTAAAAGTGCTTTAGAAGTGTTTAATGAAAAAGATGCTACACCTCTTCACCTTGCAGCATATAGAGGATTCACAAGTATGTGTGAATATATAATTGGAGAAAAAGGTGAAAGGGAGGATTTGATTAAAGTAGAAGATTCAAATGGAGAAACACCAATTTTTTGGGCTGTGCTTGGACGTAATAGAGAAGCCTTTATTTACCTAACTCAGTTTGTACCAGAAGATAGCGATCCGTTTGCTCCATATGATATCGATTTTGCAATCAATAATGATGGCACTAGCATCCTTCATGTTGCTATTCAGAGAGAAATGTTCGGTTAGTTTTTTTTTTCTTCTTTTTTATAACTAATTACTGTTTTTAGAAATATTTCCCCAATTATATATATTAAATGAGTTCTGATTAAGAGGTAAGTAAAACTTGATATAAAATTATTATAATCACTAATCAAATTAGAGTTTTAGCAAACGATTTGTTTTTAGATGAACCACTTATTAAACTATTTTACCTATAACATCTATTGAAAATTTGTGCTCGCATAAATTTCTCCTCGAAAAGAAACACGCACCTTCACGCCTTCCTTGAGAAACTAATTCTAAAATTCCCAAGATAAACGCTTTCCTCGAGAAGCAGGTGTCTTAAATTCCTTCGAGCAACATCCTCGAGAACACAAAATCGAATGATGATAGAGTTCTTAACTCCGGCACAAGCAAACAATCTCAACACGATCCACTGTACATATGCTCGACAAACAAAGCCTCAACTAAGTTTTAAAGTCATTATGTTCGAATGCGAGCATAACGACTTGGGGGGCTTCTGTTCTGGACTGGGTCGTAAAGCTCAACTTCCTCTCCCACCGAGCATAACCCAATGAAAGATGCATCCCACAAGTGAACAGTGCAACGGGCAAAGCGACACACGAAGTGTAACGCCTATCGGAATGATGAGTATTAAATGCTCATCATGACTCTTCAGCCGTTTTTCGACAGCTATTGATGGTCCCCAGCACTGGGGGCTATATATACTTCTCATTTGCAGGAGTCATGTACATAATTCCTTAACTCTGAAAACCATCCTTACACAAACACTGACTTGAGCGTCGGAGTGTATATATGTACACAACCCCCCTCCCATTTTACCGGGGACATTTGCAACATTAAGAACACCGACGAGGTCGACTCTAATCAAGATTATAGGCCTTTAATTCTATTTTGTATCAAAAAAGTAAAATATAGACACGTTTGAAACATAAACTGGCCATTATCAATTATAAACACACCACTTTTTTTATACGAATATGTAATTTTGTTTATAAGTACAAAATTAAAATACGATAATTTTATAGAGACTAAAAACATATATAATTCTAAAAAGTAATATTCAAACTATTTTTTGCTATCTCACCTTTATTTTAAATAAATAATAATTTGTGATGTTTATTCAAACTTTTTAACGACATATAATATATCAAAGATGAGGGATCTGTTGACTCCAAAAGTAATTCTAAAAAGTCACTCCAAATCTCAACATTTTGGTGGTGGCGTTGGTGATGGTTTCTTGTCTTTGGTGTTTTGGTTGCTACCGCGTGTGGTTTGTCCTCTGGACATTTGATTCTCTTATCGTTTTCAAATCTCTTGAGATTTACATGAATCTTTGTCTTTGGTTGACCTCTATTGCATTGGTGGCGACTGATTTTTCTCGGTTCGTGCCAGTCTTCGCCTCACAGAGCTGTTTATTGGATTCTGATGGGTCGATCTCTTTACTTTGAGATCGAAAGTTAATGGCTAGCTACAACTTTCTAGGCGGGGGTGGTGTCTTCTCGAGGCTTGGATAAGTTTGTTTATTTTCGGCGTTTCTCCTATATATACAACACCCCTATTGTGGCGTTACTCTTTTATCAGTCTCTATACGTCTTTTACAGAGACCTGATTAATAATATATTTGCCGTTAAAAAAATAGCTCCAACTAATTCTAAAAGTAACTCTAAGAAGTCACTCCAAAAATACATAAGCAAAAGCATTGAAAAGATATAAAGAGGTGAGATTATTATTTTATTTTTAAAAAAATAAGAGGTGAGATGTGGCTTGGATTTTTAATTTTTTATTTTTTTTTTCATCATCAGTATAATATGATTCTGGGGTCAGTTCTGACATCAAATGGTTCTAGCCCCTTTCTGATCGCAATTGCGGGGGATCAAACCGTGGTCCTCCCTATCAAGTTCAGCGTCAATCACCACTAAACCAACTAAGGATTGATTGGTAACTTGGATTCTTTATGTGTAGTATTTGGGATCTTGAAAGAAATTTGCAATAAAGAGCCTTCACAACATATATATTGATGTATTCAATGCGATGTTGGGTTAAAGGGACAAACCCTTTTTTCTTTCTCGGTCACGGCATGGAGATGCAATTGTTGAAGCACAAAATTAAGTATTGTAATATCGTCTTCTCAAATACTAGTCCGATATCAAATGCCATTTAATAATTAACATGATTTTAAGTAAAATGATTTCAATTGTTTTGTTGCGAAAAACTTGTAAATTTGTAAGTACAAAATTGTGAAAAGAGATGATTTAAATTATTAGAGAAATAGTATTGTTGGGATTAGCTTTCGATCGTTCATTCACATATATTTCCTTAATCATCCACACAGGTTTTAGCTATTAATCAACTTTATCACGTATTACTCTTCGTACGTTTTCGTTCCCAAATAACGACGAGAAACTATTGCACCTATCAATCCCCGATCCCTCGGGCGATTAATCAATACAATAATCTTAAAACCTAATACTTTAAGTGAATATTAAATCCAAATCTATCCCTAGAGTTTAGATTTAATAGATATTATTCTAGTTTAATGATTTAAAACATATATTCCTATATTCTTTCAAATCAAAAGGATAAACAAAGAAAGCAATAATTAATATCAAAGTTGATTAAATCACTAAAACCATATATAACCAAGATCAAGAGAAATACATATTCATAAATTAATCTACATCTAATCCCAACGATAGAAGAGTTTAGTTACCCATAGTGATCTTACAAAAGTGAAGAGAATTGAAGGAGACTATCATCATGAGTTGATTCCTCAACAAAATTGTACAATTCACCTTCAAAAGCTCTTAAAACTATAGCCTAGGTTATCTATGAGTGTTTCAGAACAAGAAAAATAAGAATTATCCCTTTTTCTGGTCTTAAAATCTATTTATATTAGTTCACCAAATCAGTGCTCGTTGGGCGCCAAATCCCTCGCCGGGCGAGCTTCCTTTCTTCAGTTGAGGGTTTGTTGACACGTGTCCCACTGACCTCCTTGACCGCCTTAGGTCGCTGCCTCTCGCCGGGCGAGGTCGGGCAAGCCTCTCTTGCTAACTGTCGTCAGCTCTCGCCCAAATTGCAATTTTTCACTGACTTGCTTTCCGTCGGCTCTGGTTGGGCGAACTTGGGCGAGACTTTGAAATTTCAAACCTTTGTTTTCTTTGTTCCAAATCTGACTTTATCTTCATACACCTACGAAATGGGTTGGGATTTAGACATACTAAACAAAATTAAATCGAAACAACTATTTACATAATTTTGAGATTTTTCAAAAGGATTTCTTATAAAGTAAGTTAATAACTGCCTTTATTTACTATGTGATTTAACTACTTTTTGGCACTTATCGGCAATTAGAAAAGGTTTCAGGGTTGTGATTTGGAGTATTGGAGAACGTCTATATCAAAATATTTGTAAGAGGATTATACAAAACAATATTAGAAATATTGGAAAAGACGAGAAACAAAATAAAAACAGTAAACATAACTAAAAAAACAACAAAAGCTAAATATTTGCCTCAGAGAAAAGGGATCCTGGCCGGTAAACCAAAAATTCATCCGCAAGACAAGTAAACTTTAATCAATAATTATTTCTATTAGAAATTGAACTCAACTTCTCTAATAAAGTGTGTATGCCTAATTACTAATAGTATCTGATCTAGTCATCTAGATTAAATACCGATTAATATACATAAGTAATTAGTAAGAATAAAATTAAGTGAAGTTTACAAACCATATGAATAGATTTGCATGTAAAACCCACAATTAATTTGTAACCGACTTTTATTTCAAAAATTGAATATTATATATAATTATTATTTTAATGAAGAAAGTTCTTGTGGTCTCGTCAATAATCAAAATTCTTACTGCGTGTATATATATATATCTCGTCAATAATCTATTATCTTGTGCAACAGATTTGGCATATTTAATATTGCATCGCTATCCTCGCCTTGGCACTATGAAGGGCAAAAAAGAAGGCACACCTCTTGAAGTTCTTGCTACTAGGACATCAGCCTTCAAGAGTGGAAATACGCTATTATGGTGGGAGAAAATTTTGTACCAATGTAAGTCTCACACACAAAAATTAAAAATTAATATTAAAAAAGTTAATTTTTATCTTCATCCAATGATTGATATATTAAAGGTTAAATTGTAATTTAACTCCTTAACTTTTAAAATAACATTTTTGACCTTTTAATTTTAACAAACTTGCAATTTTGATCTATTTACTAAATCAACGTATATATGGCAAGTGATTCACATGTCATGTCAGCATATGTGGCAAATCATGCTGACATATAAGTCATTTGTCATATATGTATTGATTTGATCAAAATCAGTGAGAGTCATCCTTTTGCAAAAAATGCTAAAGTGTTTATTTTTCGTAAATAAAAGGGCTAAAGTTATATGGTCAAAATTGTAAGTTTTTGAAAGTTAGAGGGTAAAAACGTGTACTGTTGTAGTTAATGTTTTTGTATTGTTAGTATAAAGCGTGTACTGTTGTAGTTAATATCGCAAATAATTTTCTATTTGTTTGTCAAGCTATGATCTTTTTGCCTTTTTTTAATTTTTTTCATCTGTCTTTTTGCCTTCTTTTCCATTTATAATATTTTAATATTCGAAACTCAATGGAATAATTTTGTCTCTTACAAAATATTCACTTTATTTCATAATATAAGAGAATTGTTTTCTTTAACTTGAGAAAAAGTAAAAGTAGTAAAATAATTATCTTTCCAAAAGAAAAGTTTTTGTTCATTCTCATAAAATTAAAGACAAACATAATTTGGTTTAGGTCTCTCTTATTTTCTATTTCTATAATCAATAAAAATTTATTTTAATATCTTCTCAAACAACTTATTGCAAGAAAAAATACAATACATATTTCAAATTATTATTTGTTTTGTGTTCTTAATAATGTTTTTTTGCTTTATAATTTGGATAGAGAGAGTAATAAATTTCTCTCGACAGTTATTACTCGACAAGATTTCACATACTCATTAAAATGATATTCATTGTTTCTTGTGATTCAGAGTAAAGCCGTCAAAATAGGTTAGATCGTATTGATCGGCCCGTAAAATCTGAATAAATTTAGGGCTTGAACCATGAAATGTTAGTCCAAATATTTTAGGACTTTTAGCCCGGCTCAAAAAATTCTGTTTAAAATACAGATAATCTGTTTGAAAGATTTTTATCTTGCTAGCGAGCCAGTCTAGTATAAAGCAAAATAAACTTTCAAAAAATTAAAACAAAAACTAAACTAAATACCATAAAATGACTTAATATATAATGGTTTCATTGGTTATATTACATTAATTCCTACACTAAATTATATATGGTTGTATTTGATTAGTAAAATATGACTTGTTATTGTTTGATAATTTTCGTAGAACTTCACAATTTCTTTTATTTCACATTTAAAATTTTATTATAAAGTTGCACATAATGTCTTCCATTTGTATTTTTTACAATTTTCATTTTAATTACCCTTCCGCATGTGTTTCTTCCTTTATAGTTTTGTAATCCAATTTAAATTTTATTTGATAAAAAAATCTTATAATCCAATTTTATTTTGGAGCAAAAAAACTATTTTACATAACTTTTTTGAAAAAAATTTTAAAAAAATGTAAAAATCAATATGGGCGGCCCATCAAGCTCGTAGCCTATATAAGGTCGGGAAGCATTTTTAGAGGCTATATTTAAAGGAGAATGTTAACTTGTGTCCTTGAGACATATAAAAAGAAAAATATAGAAATTATTTTTTTGAATTTTATGTGTTTTACTTTTGAGCATTAAATTTCTCAGCTTATTAAATGCGAAATTTCCATATAAAGATACCTTATCATCTGCCCTTAGAGCACAAGTTAACATGACCCATATTTAAATAGGATTTTTTGGCCCATAATGATAAAATTTGATGCGGACTAGGAATTTAAAGTACATAAATTTTAGCATGGCCGATATCGTTTGATGCAGTTTCTTATGTGATATGATGCGGTCTTATAAGCCAAAGAATGAATTATAAGGAGTATAAGAGGTACTCAACCCTTAAATTCATAAGAGAAACATAAATGTCTAAATGCTTTGAAAGCAAGCTATGGGATCGATACACCAAGTACAAAACTCTATTTCAACATTATTACAAGACCGGCCTTTAAACTAAAACCACGACATAATCTTAATTTGATTTACCAAAGCAGATATGTTAATGCTATCCCCTCGAAATAAAATATTGTTCCGCATACGCCAAGTTCCAAATCATAGCTAACCATTTGATGTACATTGTCTTTGAGCTTGTTCCCAAAAAGAATAAAATGCTCCTGTATTGTGCCTGTCATGAGTTCATCAGTATTTATCCATTACGAAAGTAACCATGTTTTGCACCCAATTTAAAACCATTTAACCATCTATTATTTATATAGCCTTTTACTCTTTCGCTTCTACATTTCTATTTTTAATTTCACAAATCTCATATCCCATATCTTATGAATTGTAGTTTAATTTATTTTTCAAAAGAAAATTCATAAGGGGAAATAATTAAAAGATATTTTGCAAGTCCAAATGAAATTTACATAGTACTCTCTCCGTCCCAAAATAAATGATCTAATTTTGACTTTGTGTGTACTATTCATATGATCTAGTTCGACTATATCTTTTTTTTATTAATATGTACATGTAAATATTAGCATATGAGATAATGTTTGATTTGTCTCAGTATTTTTAAAATATATAATTTTTAACAATAGATAATTAAATATACTAATATTTTAACAAAAGATATTTTGCAAGTCCAGATGATATTTACTTACTATTTTTAATGTTATATCAAATGTCATCAAAACAAAAAAGTCATGGAAAGACTAACATACTGTTTAAAATTTTGGTGTCAAAGGCATTCCTGTCAAACCCCTGGACGAAAAAACTTTAATGGAATCGTATCAGAAGAGTGCAAAGAAAGGTAAGCCTCCAACAATAAGCTGGCTCTTTTTGTATCCATTATTATTTCATGTTTTGAAATTAGTGTACTATTAACAGTAGATTTAGATTATACACAGTTACAAATCAATCAGCAACTTTATGACCGTGCGATCAAAATTAAACGATCATAATTTAATAATAAAAATTAACATTAGACAAAAAAATTAAAAAATGACCATACAATTCTAATGACTTGACTGCAGTCGACAATATGAATTAGTGACTGCACTTAGGCCCGGCCCTGAGGCAGGGCAAGTAGGCCCACAGCTCAGAGCCTCAACTTTTTTGGGGCCTCCTTTTTTTTTTTTTTTTTCAAGTTCAGCATTTAAACTATTGGTTAAGTAGCATTTGCGACAAAACATTCATATAATGTCGCGTGGCCCAGTGGTTCTGTGTCTTTGCTCAAACCATTTTGCCCCGTGGATGGGAGTTCGATTCCCATCTATGACACATTTTGCTTGCTTTTATTTTATTTTAAGAAATAAGATTTTTTTTTAAAAAAAAGCGGTGTAGGAGAGAATTAAACCCACTACAAGTGTTGAATTTATTACATATTTAGATAATTTTAATAATATATATTAGCTCATATTAAATTTTACACAATTTATTTCAAAAATTGTTTCCTTTTTATAAGATAGTGAATTTTTTTTCTTTCTAAATGCAATCACTTTATAACTTATAGATAACTTTACTATATTCTTTTTAAAAAATAACATTCTAATATTTATGCGAAAAAAAGAATTAATTTTAAATACTTATAAAAAAAAAAAGAATTAATTTTAAAAATTAAGTTGAATTAAATTATTTTCGCCCGGGGCCTCGAAATGTTCGGGACCGGCCCTGACTGCACTTAATCAAAATCATTCGTGCTTAGCTTCTTAATAAAGAATAAAGATCTGTGGCGGCCTAAGCTCTCACAAAAATTCAACGGACAAAGATAAATTTGTGGTTGCCAAAGCAGCCATAAATTTGAGTTTATTAGTTTAAATAATAATGTATCCCATATAACTTTTTGTGATGATATCAATATTTTATGTGACCCAATATTATTTACTAACCTATATATATATATATATATATATATATATATATATATATATCAATATTGCAGAGATAGATAATGATCTAAAAGAAATTTCAATACCATTATACAATGTTCATGATCAATTAGAAGAGGCAGGCAAAGTACGACATGCTCTTAAGACAAGTATTAGTTGTGCTAAGATTTTATGGCATCGCATTCAAAAGTTTAATTTCGGATTACATAATCTATCACCATTTGGTATGTGTATTGAACTCCTCAAACTTTAATTTTTATTTATGATACACGATTGAGACAAGTATTTATCATACGTGTTCATACATTTATTTTCACAATTTAATAAATAGATCTCATTAAATCAAATTAGATATATAGTCAAATTTATTGATACACATCCAATTAATTTATTTTGCAGACTTTAAGGCCATAAAGATTACTAAAGGTAAGCACCAATATGGTGAAAAACTCTTGAAGGCATTTATGATAAAACCTTTTGAATCATACACGGGTGGTGGGGATCTTGGGATTGATGATGATGAAGATGAAGATGACAATTTTGCAAAATATATCCGGGGCAAAAGGGATCCAAGTAAGATTTTAAACTTATTTTCTATCATATAATGATTTAATAAGCAAATTAGGGATTCATATAATGATTTTAAACTTTTTTCATTTTATCTCAAACCTTTTTATTTAGCGGCAAAGGAGAATAATATATGAAGTTTCGATACGGGACACGATATCGATATATCGATACGTAAAAAATTTAAAAATTTCCAATCTGATACTGCCGCGATACGTTATTTAAAAATTAAATATATAAATACACAATATATAAACATGACTAAAATCAACAATATTAATAATCAAAAGCAGAAAATATCTAGTCTTATATCAGAATTTTAGAAAAAGCTCAAATGTTTAACAACTTGTTATATAGTAGGACACCATAGTTTTTCTTTTGAAAAGTAAAAAATTATATTGACAAAGGAAAACCACAAGAAGTGCTATAGATACAAACAATCATCGGATATTGGGACGTATCAAATATGTATCGGGTATTACTTTTTTATTTAAAAATAATAATTTAACTAATACTTTTTCGATACGAGTATCGAGACATATCAGAAGAGTATCAAGTATTATTTTTTTTATTTAAAAATAATGATTTATCGGGACGTATCAAAAGAGTATCGATATCGAATACATATCGGACACGATACGTCACCATTTTTTGAATATCGAAGATTCAGAGAGAATAATAGAAGGCATGAGGATGGCTAGAAGCTAGAGCTACAAAATATAATACTCAAAAATTATTGTTCTATCTTCTTCCTTCTCACCGACTCTCAACACTCTTGGAATTGAGAGTTAAACCTAACTTATTTTTATACTTAACCGCCTCATCTTCTCCAAGAGATCCATGGTCGCTAACTCTCTACCACTATGCCATGACTTTCACAAATATAATAACATATCTGAACCATACAATCTTTTTGCTGCATCTAGTATACAATTTACTGTTAGCGCACAGCAAGCTTAAACCAGCAAACCAGTTTCAGGACTGTAATTCTCGCTGAGCCAGCACAATCTCGCCCAGCCAGGGTTTGTGAACTATGAAGCAACAAAGTCTAAAGAGGCTTGGGATATTCTAAAGAGGCTTAGGATATTCTCAAAACTTTGAAAGAAATACAAAAGCAACAAAGTCTAAAGAGGCTTGGGATATTCTAGCCAAGTAAATGATCATTGATTAATGTATATTTTTCAATGACACTCAATATAAAATATTAATGAAGATATAATTTATTTCTTTTTGTGTTAAAAGAGATTTCCTATAGGAAACATTTATATATATATATATATATATATATATATATATATATATATATATATATATATATATATATAATTTACACTTTAATGGAAGGCAAACGGACAACAAGTTGCGTAGTTAATCCTTTTTAGATGGTAAAATCAATCTTTTTAAACAGTACATTTAGGGACCTAAGAGACACCACATTGCTACTTTTAAGCCTCCGTAGATATAATTAAAATGTAAAGAATGGAGTAATAATTTATTTATTTTTTTATATTTTCAGGATTACAAAATACCACAAATCAAGAGGATGAAGAAAATCAAAAAATGGAAGATTCAGCAAAAAAAGATACAACATTTTTGGCAGTAGCAAAAAGTGGCATAGTTGAAATTATGAAAGAGCTTGATTCAAAAGTACCAATTACCTCTGACTCTGACAAAAAAGGCATATTACTTGTAGCAATGAAGGATATCAAATCAGAAATATTATCTACAGAAAAAAAAGACGAAAATGAAACAGCATATTTAATTGCAGCAAAACATGGCATAATTGAAATGATTCGTGACCTTTATACGAAAATGAAAAGTGTGGTCAATGAAACTAACTCTAACAATGAAAATGTATTGCTTTTAGCGGTGAAGAATAGGCAATCTCGTGTTGTTGAGTATTTGAAGAAGAACTTAAATGAAGATATCTATGGAGGCTTAAAAGTAGAAGTGGATAATAATGGAAATACCATGTTACACTTAGCAGCATGTGCATCAATTCACAATGAAAACACTTGGAAGATATCTGGTGCGGCCATGCAAATGATGTGGGACATCAAGTGGTATAAGGTACATACATGCGTCTAATGCTACGGTGGACCACCTTCACAAGTGGTCTACCGTGGACAAGTGATATATCGAATATGAATTTTATAAAATTTACTGTTGGATTGAAAGTTTATATCGTATAGATCATCCATAAATTTTTAAAATTTTTTTGAATATTATTTGATATGTTATTGAGACCCATCAAAATTTATGTTATTTAACAACCGTTAATCTTAATGTGTCTCATAAACATATCAAATGATTTTTATTTTTTCGAAATTTTTCTATAGATGATCTATATGATATAAATTTTCAATCCAACAGTGGATTTTATAAAATTCGTATTCCTTATAATGTTATTTGGGTCCACCATGGACCACTTGATGAAGTGATCCATATTAGAATTTACATATATGTATATGAGGTTGCTAATTTACACCCAGTTATATTTTGTATGCACCAAAACTAAAATGGTCAAGTAAGACTTTAGGTAACATACAGAGATGAAAATAAATGAATTTTGAAACGAAATTTTATTGACGTTTCTCTAAGCATAAAGGATTAACTTACAAGCTACATATGCAGAATGAATAATTTCACATGAAAAAAGACTTACTTGTTTGCCTTTTTCTGTTTTAACAATGGCAATGGTACTATATAGTACATCAAAGAACTAGTACCAGATGATTTCAGTAATAGCCCCAACAAAGAAGGTAAAACCCCAGGTGAAATCTTTAAGGAGCAACACAAAGATCTTCTACAAAATAGCATTGACTGGTTGAGAGATACAGCAGAGTCATGCTCAGTTGTAGCAGCCCTTATTGCCGGTGTATCCTTTGCGACATCCGGTAGTGTCCCTGGAGGCAATAAGAATACAGGAACACCAACATTAGAAGAACAACCCGCATTTGAAGGATTTGCTGTATCTGCGTTAATTGGTCTTTACTTCTCTGTCACTGCACTCATCATGTTCGTTTCTATACTCACTTCTCGAAAACAAATCGAAGATTTCAGCGGAGACTTGCCAAAGAAGCTTCTTTTGGGCTTAAGTTCTCTCTTTGTATCCATTGTTGCCATGCTTGTTTCTTTTTGCGCCGGACATTTCTTTGTGCTCACTGATAAATATTACAAGCGTAATATCTTGTTCTATTTATATATTTCAATTTGTTTGCCAGTCACGTTCTATGCAATTGTGCAGTTTCCATTATATGTTGATCTTATTAAAGTTATTTGGAAGAAGGTTCCACCATCAAGTGGCAAGGGTGTTCATTTGTAGAGGTGTTTGTTTTATTGTATTGGCTTTGTGGATTGAAACTCATGCATGAGTTTGGTTTGTCTTTTTTATTTGTTTTTGGCTCATAGTTTGGTTTGTATTTGAATAATGTGTCTTGTGTGTTTAATATGTTTCGAGGTAATTGCTATATGAATGGTGTGTAATTTGACTCTGTTGAATTCAAAAGACTTGCATTCATTATAATGGTTTGATACATGACCCTTAGGCCTTATTTATAGCTTTACAAGTTATTTCAATCTCAACTAACTAACTCCTATAACAGAAAACTAACATTCAAATCTTAACCGACTTGCTCGCTAAGCCACAGCTGGCTTGCTTAGCGGGAGCTAACTTATAAGCAACATTAACTAACAAACTCTCGCTTAAATTGAGTTATGCAACAATACTCAGTTTAGAGACACATGTCTCTAAACTTCTCAAATACTGGTAGATTCAAGGCATTAGTCGTCACATCAGCCAATTGATCCTTTGAAGCACAATGAACCAAATCTATATAACCTTCACTGCTCAGAACTATCAAAAAATGAAACCTTATGTCAATGTGCTTGCTCCTTCCATGCAGCACACGATTCTTACTCAATTTAATAGTAGAACTATTGTCACACAAAACTGATAAACATTTCTTCTGTTTTAGCCCAATGCTCTCAAGAATTCTTTATAACCAAATGCCTTGACAGACACAATGTGCTACAACAATGAACTCAGCCTCAGTGGCATACAAAGTCACAATGGGTTTGCTCTCTAGAAGACCAAGATATAGCCCCTGACCCTAACATGAACAAATAGCCAGATGTTGATTTTCTATCATCTATATCACCTCCATAATCACTGTCAGAGTAAGCAATCAAGTCTACTTGCTCTCCCTTCCTATATAGAATTCCCAGCTCTAAAGTACCTTTGATGTATCTCAATATACGTTTGGCTTCCATCATGTTTGTATCAACAGGATGTTCCATAAACCTGGCAATCAAGTTTACAACAAACATAAGATCAGGCCTAGTACAATTAAGTACATCAAGCTGCCCACAATTTGCTTGAACTGAGTAGGATCAACTTCACTTCCTTCATCATGTTTTGAGAGCTTTGTACCAGTTACTATAGGACTACAAACAACATTGCTACTTTCCATTCCAAACGTCTCAAAGATCTCCTTTGCATATCTATGCTGACACATAAAAATGCCTTGACTAATTTGAACAATTTAAATTCCCAGAAAATGCTTCATCTTGCCTAAATCAGTCATGTCAAAGGTTCTCATCGTAGATTCTTTGAATTTATGAAACATTCCACTGTCATTACCTGTGAAGATCATATCATCTACATACAAGCTTACTATCAACCAGTTATCCTTACCATCATTTCTCACAAAGTATGTTCATGTGGGCATTTTTCAAAGCCTTCTTTCACAAAGTACTACTCTATCTTACTATACTAAGCTCTTGGTGCTTGTTTCAACCCATAGAGTACTTTGTTCAACTAATACACTTTGCTTTCTACTCCTGTTTTCACATAACCAAGAGGTTGCTCTACATAAACTGTCTCAATTAGTTCTCCATGAAGAAAGGCACTTCCTTGTAATCAACTCCATATTCCTGACTATATCCTTTTGCCACTAATCTGGCTTTGCATTTCTCTACATCTCCTTTCTCATTCAATTTTGTCTTATAGATCCACTTTACACCAATCACCTTAGCACCTCTTGGAAGGTCAGTTAGTTCCCATGTCTCATTTCTTTCTATAGAGTGTATCTCATCATCCATTGTATTTTTCCATGTGTCAAATTTAACTGCTTCATCATATGTGACATGATCTTCATTGTGACAAGGACCAAATATAGCCAGGTTTCTCAACTCATCATCATCATCATTAATAATTCCTCTTGTAACATCATATATGCTGAAATAGCTAGGTGGTCTTCTAACTCTCCCTTGATTCAAGTTTGAGGTAGAAGCACCATTTGAGTCAACATTGTTTGGTTCTTCGGTTTCTTCTTGGGCTTGATTCTAAGGAGCATTGACTGGTTCAAGTACTTCATTTGTATCTTGTGCTTCATCATCATTGTTATCAAAGTCATTAGCTGCAATTTTCTTACCTTTTCTCCAACTCCACTTCTCATTTTCAGCAATGACAACATCTATGCTTATGATGATTTTCTTAGTCATAGGGTTGTAAAGTTTGTAGGCCTTTGATTCTTCCCTCACCCCTAAGAAAATGCATTTCATACTTTTATCATCCAGTTTCTTTCTCTGAACATCTGGTATGTGGACAAAGACAATGCAGCCAAATATCCTAAAGTTCTTAATAGAGGGTTTGATGGAGCTTCATGCTTCTTCTGGCGTCACTTCAGAAATTGCTGCACTAGGACTTCTGTTAAGTATGTAGTTTGCCCAACTCACTACTTCTGGCCAAAAGGTCTTGGGAATATCCTTACCCTCAATCATGCATCTAACCATTTCCATAAAGGTCCCGTTCTTCCTCTCAGCAACACCATTTTGCTGAGGTGTAAAGGCAGCAATCAACTGCCTTTTGATTCCATTATCTTCACAATAGTTCTTGAAATCATGAGATGTGAATTCACCACCTCTATCAGTTCTCAAGCATGTACTACTTCTCTAATTTATTTCTCTATCACGCTTCTAAATCTCTTGAAATGATCTAATGCACTTGACTTATATAAGAGAAAGTATACCCAGGTTTTTCTACTAAAATCATCAATAAAGGTAAGCAAATACCTTCTATTTCCATTGGATGCTGGTGTTATTAGTCCACAAATATCAAAATGTATCAATTCTAATCTCCTTGAGGTTCTCCAATTACTTGTCCTTGGTATACTATCCATGTGTTCCTTGCCAGCCAAGCAATCAGAGCACACTTGACTGTACTCTTCAAACCTAGGCAACCCTTTCACCATGTTCTTTTGTTGTAAGTGCATTAGGCCTACAGTGCCTTAGTTTTGTGATATTTTCAGATTTTGTTTGTAAACCAGCTTTTTTTGCTTCTGCAATTATTGGATACAGCTTGTTTGTTGCCATTTGAGAAGCCATGAGTAATCCTCTTTCATTGTGATACACCTTGCAACAATCTTCCTTGAATACTACAGTGATTTGTTTTTGTTGAAGCTGACTTATACTCAAGAGGTTGTTCTTCAGCTCAGGAATGTAGTAAACACCAGTTATGACTTGAATCATACCATTCAATTGCAGCTTTACATTTCCTTTTCCCATTACTTTCATTTGTGAATCATCTCCTAATATGACTGTTTCTCTGAAATTGTTGTCAAGATCATGAAACCAGACCTTCACACCACACATATGATTGTTACAACCTAATTCTTGATACCACCACACATATGATTGTTACAGCCTAATTCTTGATACCAAATCTTTCTTTGAGATTGATCTTGTTTAGGTGAAATGAAGGCCATTAACAATGCTTTTTCACTGTCATTATACGCAACATAGTTTGCATAGTCATCAAGACTAGGACATTCATTTTGAAAATGACCTAACTTATGACATTTAAAGCATTATATATTTTCTTTATTGATTCTTTTACCTCTATACCTTGATTGGATCTTCCACCACGACCTGTAGCTCTATCTCCATTAGAGGCTTTCAGAGCCTGTTCCTCTTCTTTCACAAGTCTCATTTTCTGTTCATGGACCAAGAGAGAACCTTGAAGTTCATCAATTTGTAATGTCTCAACATTTTTGCATTCATCAATTGCACAAACAACATAGTTGAATTTTCCTGCCATAGATCTAAGGATCTTTTCAACCACTATTCTTTCTTCCATAGTTTCTCCTTGAATTTTCATTTTGTTAACTATGGCAAGGACTCTAGAGAAATAGTCATTGACTGATTCCTCTTCTTTCATTCTCAGCATCTCAAATTCCCTCCTTAAAGCTTGCAATTATGCTCTCTTGACCCTTGTAAAACCTTGAAACTTCTTGGCCATTGATTCACAAATGGCCTTTGATGAACTCTTATCAATGAAGGTGGGAAAAACACAAGAAGGGGGGGGGGTCGTTGAATTGTGATTTGGTAGTTTTAAAAAAAAAATTCTGAGTTTCTCAACTTATCAGAATATGCAGCGGAATAACAACACAATTAACACAATACCAAGGTAGAGAGAGAGAGAGAGAGAGATAAACACCGAGATTTAGATACTGGTTCCCCTCCTAATCCGAGAGTACTTCAGTCCCATTGCACTTTCAAGAGAGTTCACTATGATCACAAAAGATTACAATTGCTCAAGCACATAGCAAGAGACTTTCAATGCTCAAGTAACACTTTACAAAAGACTTCCTATGCTCAAGCACAAAAGCAAGAGACTTCCAAACAATTTACAAATAGAAACAAATAAGTGTTGATCACTTGATACAAATATCAGTGTTCTTAATAAACAAATACAACTCACAACAAGACTAATATTAGAATCCTAATGAAAGAATAGTAAGGTTCAACAACTGAGATGATCAGAAGCTGAAGTTGAGG
Source organism: Trifolium fragiferum (assembly GCA_954870985.1). Classification (NCBI taxonomy): domain Eukaryota; kingdom Viridiplantae; phylum Streptophyta; class Magnoliopsida; order Fabales; family Fabaceae; genus Trifolium; species Trifolium fragiferum. The sequence goes on from OX940794.1 coordinate 11,924,033, forward strand.
TCTTGAGTTTTCAAATGAGTTCAAGTTGTATTTTTCAAAGTGTTTTTGTGCTTGTAGAATTTGACAGAGTAACAACGTTTTGATGTAGTTGGTGTGCACAAAAACTTCAATTCATCCTCCTATTTATAAGTAGTAGTGGAGCGTATGAATTGACAACCGTTGCAGTGAAATAGCCAGCTGTAGATCGTACAGTTTTCCTTCACATTGTATTTTAACCAAATCAGGCAATGATCATCTTATTCCTTCCTTGCATTCAAATATTCGCCCAAATCAGGTAATGAAATAGTACAATAGTACTAACGTCACTATCTGTGAGGATAACAATGATGTACTGTGATTATTCTCCAATTTTGAATTTGCCAAACTGATGGTGAATTTCAATCATAGGGAGCAGAGAATGTTCTTCTGAAAAAACGGCTAAGACTACACTTATCAAAACTTTGTGTTTCCAACACAGCTTCTGATGATTATTAGCTTTGAGATCCTTCAATTTACTTTCTTCAACAACCTTTCTTTGCTCTGCAATAGCAGCTGCTGTTAATGCAGGAACACAGTCTACAACAATAGACCAATACAATACTCCTTTGATCTCAACAAATACTTCATTTTCTTATATCCTTTCTTCCCCGTTTCGGTCACAGATCCACAAGAAGCTGATCTAGTGCTCACCTTGATTTTGTCACATTTTTAGACATTTTATAATTTTATTTTATTTACTAGATAGTTGAATTTGTGCACATATCTATCTTTTATTTTAATAACATTAAATCTATGATATTATTAAAAATTCTACCAAATTTAAATTATTCCAAATATATTACTCTATGTTCCACAATAATCATTACATTTTACCATTTACTCAAATAAAGAAGAAAGAAAAAGATATATGAATTTCATAAATACAATTCAGTTGATAAATGTTGAGACCCTAATATGCAATAACCCATTTGAATTATTTCACGTTTAAAATGTGAGTCAAATGATCACTAGACAAAAAAGATGAAAAACGAGAGATAGAACCATGGTTTTATGAAATTATATATACATTTTAATTATTATAGGCGGAGCCACACATATTATAGAGTCCGGGCAGAATTTCTTAAATTACATGCCTTGACTCAAGTGTTTCTATAACAATTTGTGCTTTGTTGTCTCTTTTGTTGGGTTGTGTCCTACGACTTATGCATGTTGTGTTTGTGCTCTTTTCATTTGTATTCTTTAATTTGTACTAATAGAGTGTTTATCAATATATTTGCTTATTCTAAACAAAAATTCGAAGAATAGAAGAAAAGAAAAAGAAAATTAATTTACAACAATAAAGTAAGGTGAATAATTGAAGAAATGAAAACTTAAAGTCACAATTTTTAAGTTAACCCAATGATTCTTCCTAAATAATTAAGGAAAATGCTAAACAATGTCACCGAGGTACTAGTTAAACATATTAATAAAGAAGTTTTATTTCGAAACTTGAGCATTTAATATCTTAAAAATATAAAAAGTTATTTTTCTAACATTAACTTTATTTTTTAATTTCCATTTTTAATATGCTTTACAAGTGTCCCGGGGCACTTGTTTAGCATGACCCAATAAATAAAGATAAATGCTAAAATGTGATTTTTTTTTTTTCATTTAACAATAATTATATTTCTTAATCTGTGTAATATATAAATACTTTCTCCGATCCTTAATATAAAATAAACTTTACTTTTTAGATTCATTGATAATCTAATGAATTTAGTGCATATTATAGACTAAATATAATATATTTTCAATGAATTTAAAAAGTAAAAGCTTAAAAGTCAAATATTATATTCCATATTCTCTTAAAGTTCAATGTACCGTTAAGTCACAATTTTTACTCAATGATTCTTCCTAAATAAATACAGATAAATGCTAAAATGTGATATTTTTTTCATATAATATTAATTACTTACTTTTCCATATAGTAAAAGTTCAATCTTATCTTTCGATACCTTCAAAGTTCAATGTACCTTCAAAGTTCAATGTACCGTTAAGTCACACGTCAGCAAAAACCCATAAATAAAAACTTACTGTTTTCATCCTTAATTACTATAAAAAAATTACCTTTTTAAATTTATTGAATAATTAATGTATTTAGTCTATATTATAGAGAAAGTACATCGATTATTGAATGAATTAAAAAAAATATTTTTTATTATAAATATGGATACCTAGCATAGAAGTTTCTTCAATTGACACCAACGTCACTTTCATTTTATTAGAAGAAAAAAAAAACATACCTTTTCACTTCCTAAAATGGATGAAAACCACAACAGCATCATAGAAGCTAGAGAAGAACTGATGGTTTCACCATCAACCGGTGAAAACCAAACTCACAGAACTGCCTATTTCCTCACTCCTTCTTCCATTAAAGACTCTCATTTTCTTCCACCACCCCATTTCACTATTTCCTCTCAAACTGTAACAAATTTACCTCTAGAAGTTAAGTACAATGGATGGAGAAATCCACTAGAAGAATGGAAGAATTGGGTCAAAAAATTACAACCAAAGTTTGAATCTTTATGGTTAAAAACAGGAATATATCATGCAATCAAAGCTTCAGAATATGAAATCAAAAGGGATGATGATTTGATTCTTGAACTTGCTAATAGATGGTGTTCTAAGACCAACACATTTGTTTTCCCTTGGGGTGAAGCAACATTAACATTGGAAGACACAAATGTTTGCTTTGGTTTTTCTGTTTTAGGTTGTTCTGTTTCTACCCCTATTATGAACAGTGAACAAGAAGAAGCAGAAGAAGAGTTATTTGAAGTTAGAAGAATGTTCAACAGTTCTAAAGCTAAAAAAGTGACTCAAAGTGCATGGATGAAGCATTTTATGAACAATGAAAGCAAAGTGGAACATGAAGCTTTTTTGGTTTATTGGTTGTCAAGGTTTGTGTTTCCTGCTGATTCTTATGATATTATTTTGAAAAGTGTTGTTCCTATTGCGATACATTTAGCTTATGGAACTAGAATAGCTCTTGCACCTGCTGTTTTAGCTAGTGTTTATAGAGATTTAAGTTTGCTTAATAGCATTATTAAAAATAATGCTACAATAACTATGAAGAGTTTGAGAGTGACTATTTGGGCACCTTTTCAATTGGTTCAAATTTGGGCTTTAGAGAGGTTTCTAGCATTGAAGTTACACCCTTGTGAAATTAGGCATGGTTTACCAAATGTGGTTAGATGGGGTAGCGAAAAAATGCTAAAAAATAAACACTTGAAAAATGACTTGGATAGTGCAGGATTTAGAGATGAATTTTTGTGGAAGCCTTATGAGAATTCACCATGTCTTGAGGTGTATAATGAAAAGGATTTGTGGAAATGTGATAATCCTTGTTTAGATGAAGAATTATTGTCATTTTCTCGGTGTTTGATGGCTTGCGAGTTGGTTGGTATTGGATGTAAAGAGAAGTACTTTCCACACCGTGTTGCTATGCAATTTGGTATGGATCAAGACATTCCTGGTGAGGTTGATGTTTGTGAAAATGATCCTTGGACGAGTGATAGCGAGACAGTGGCGTTAGTAGGTATGGACTTAGACTTGTGTATTCAATTGTGCTTCCGACAGCCAAATGTTACTTCTAGATACTATGATTGGTGGAAGCAATCAAAATCAAGTACGGGTGGAGATAATAGTACAATAAAGTTTGAACAATCTTGTCACCTCTCACCACCACCTGGTTTTACTTCGAAGTTTGGGATAAATCGAATGGAGGGTTCTGATATAGAGGGACATGAAGTAGGTGAAAATGGTAAAGGTTTGTCTGGTGCTGAATTTGGTGATTTTACATCATCATTTGTGGGCGATGAAGCAGAAAGGAATTGTGAAAATGGAGAAAGTTTTAATCCTTTTACATTAGAAATGGCAAATGATCTTGAAAACAGGACTAAGAAACTTGAAAGAGTAGCTGAAAAGGTTAAAAAAGCAAGATCTGGCTCAAAAGGTTGAAATTGTTTGAGGCAATGCGAAGATATCTTACTCCTAGGTTTGTTATAGTAGAACAACAACAATACTTTGTGTAATAGTGTACTATGTATGGTGATTATTTTGTCCTGTGATAGTTCCTTTCAATATGTAATATCTTGGAAATATCAAAGTGAAATCTGGTGTGTATATCAGTGAAATCAGTACACTATGTATGGTGATCTATTTTGCTGCTATATTATCAACTTCATATTTCTAACTTTGTGTAATAGTGTACAATTATTTTCACTATGTATGGTTATCTATTTTGTCCTGTGATAGTTCCTTTTAATATGTATTTCTTGGAAATATCAAAGTGAAATCAGTTGTGTATATCACTATCTTTTGCATACTTAAGTTTCACCTGGATTTCCTCCTAATCTTGTTGAAACCCTTATTTAAGATATTACCACTGAAAAGGCTAGTTTCAGCAGATAATATTGAATCTTCAATAGAGAGTTTGGAGGAAGTTTTTGAAGGTGCAAATGGCAGCAAAGAACCAAGGATGTCTAGTGACAGAAACACAATCTGTTTATCTGAGACTCAAGGTAAAAGCAAAAGTTTTCCTTTGAGAAAAAAAGTCTCTTCGTTCAACAAAGTAACTGCTGTGCAGCATGATCTCCAGCTTCACTCTGATATGGCTGCTCAAGCAAAGGGTAAAGAAACAGTTGAAGAAAAAGAAAGAAAGGAAAGTGATCATGAAGTTGTGGTTTTGTTAAAAGAGCAATGCTTGAAAATTCAAGAGGAACTCGCTCGTCTTGCAAAACAACCAGAAGAGATCTTAAGGTTAATGGATTTGAGGGAGAAGCGGGACGAAGAGTTGAAGCAACTCCCCACTAGTGTTCTAAAGAATCAACAACCACCACCATCATCATCTTCTTAAAACTCTATTTTATTTTTAAACTCTCATTACTAAAATCATGACAGTGATTGTTTTTTCATGCCCTCCCGTTTTGTTGATTACAAATGAAGGATAAAAGTAATACTAGTTTAATTTGAGGAATTATATGATATATGTTTTTATTATCTGCTATGTTTGTGTTATTTATCGATAGTAGTTTTGGCATGACTAACACATATTTTGCTATGGTCTTGTGGTTGCTCACTCTCAATCAGGAATCGTCAGATAAAATACTGTCTTGATCTTATTACTGATTCAGGTTTACTTGCTTCTAAACCAATATCTACTCCCTCTAATCCTTCCATCAAAACTAATGTAGATTGCAATAGCTTAGAGAGCAAGCAACCGTTATGTACACAAACAGAATAAAACAGAAGAATAAAAAGCATTCAAATAAAAAATCTGCAAATCGATTTCACGTTGCCGCAGAAGCTTGGAATTGTAGCTTCAATTGAACTCGTGTTTGGAGTGTAGAATCACGTTTCAGGATTCACTTTTATTTTTATCCAAACACCTCAGAAAATGACAAACTCATGTCTGAAAAAGCAAACTCGCGTAACGCACAACCAAACAGGATTCAAAAGCTTGAAAGAGTGGCTGATAAGGTTAAATACACTAGTGAGAAGGGGTAACAGACTGACTGAGAGAAAGCTTGACAGATCGATATGTAATCAGCTATGGTTAGGTTTTTGCTCCTCAATATCTTGCCCTACTCTAGTGAGAAATAGATCCGATCACTATCCTTAATTATTAGATTTCAAAAGTCATAATCATAGATTTTCATCCAGTTTTAAATTTCTTAAAATGTGGTCTTTGCATAGTGACTGCAAAAGATTTATTGAATCTTGTTGGAATGTTAGAATATTTGGTAATGCCCGTCGGGTCGGTCTGTTTAACCCGCCATTTTTTGTGGGGTGGGTTTGCATTTTCAATTCGCAAAATTAGTGGGTTCCGCCACGCCAAGCCCGTAAAAAAGTAGAGCGGTGACGAGGTGGGGCGGGTTGGCCCGTTGGGTCTAATCAAATTTTTTTAAAAAACAAATCTTGTCTCATTATACATGAATCTATTTTTGGCCCATTTAGAAAATAAAACTCAATTAACCGAATCTAGAGTTTGGTTTTATAAATCTTCGATGTTTGAAGTTTTGAATGATAATTTTATTGTTTTGTCGTCTTGTTAGTTTGTATTTTAATTTCCTTGAATGATTTTTTATTTTTTTACAAATTTTTATGATATTGTTGCGAATTTATTAATTTTTTAAAAAAAACTTTATTGACGGGACACTCCCGCCAACCCGCCTTCCACCATAAAAAGAGACGAGGTGAGATTTTCAACCCACCACCACTAATTAGCCCGTCTCGCTCAGCCTTTTTTAGACAGGTTAATAACATGACGGGACGGTGCGGGTTGACACAATTTGTCATACTAAAAAAATTAAATTATGATATATAAACAGATCTAAAATTAATAGTAGAGAAACATTCACATTAATGAAATTATCAAAACAAGTGAGAGATATGCAACTTAGATGTTTTGATTTTTTCTCTTTTTATTCTTAGAAAAATATAGTAAAAAACACATGAATAAAATAAATTAATTAAAAGACTCTATGTTTTTAATGTATCTCATTTATATTTGTTAAGTGAAGTTGCATCTCATGCACATTTAAGTACTGTTAGACACATATTGAGTATTATTTGATTTTTTTATTAATCATTTGATTTTTTATGAGATTGGTATTAACCTTTTGATTCTTAGAGGAATGAGACATCAGTATAATTTAGATTTCGACCGCAGAATAAGTAAAAATAAAATTTAATAGCTGAAAATTCTCTAATACTTTTCGAAAAATATCAAACACGTATAAGTGTCAAATATTGGGTGCGTTTGTTATAGATTTTTTCAAAATAGATTCTTATAGTGTAAAAAAAATTTGTGTAAAAAAATTTTACAAAGAAACTTTTTATAAAAGTTTTAAATTAAAATTTGGTTTGAATAGTTATTCTTAAAATGTCATTTTAGGTATTTCATCATTTTATTGAAAAAAAAATTGAATATCAAAATTTCAAAAAAATCACTTTTTTTGAAGCTATTTCAAATAGATTTTCATAAAAATCATTTTTGAGATACAACTTTTTGTAAAAATTGATATTTTGACTATATTTTGATCTTCAATAATGTACGTTTATGTTATATAATGTCAAAATTAGTGTTTGAATTTAAAAAAAAATAATATAAAAAAATTTATAATATTTTGAAAAACGATTTTATAAAATCTATTTTAAAAAATACAAAGAAAAATCTATTTTTTTTAAAGCTAAAACAAACGCAACCATAGTATCTAAAACAATGCTTAATCAATTAAATTGTTTGGCTTAAGAAATTTATTACAAGGACCAAAGGGTAATTTGGCTTTTCTACCCAAACACTCTTCATTCCCTTCATGTGCAAGAATATGCACAGTACATGGTGCTACAATTTTCCACTCCTTAAACTTCGGCTAAAGTTGTGAACGCAACCATTTTCTGAAACAAAAAACAAAATGATGGCTCATTTTGTTTGTTAGTGTAGTAGTTTCATTACCACATTCTCATTTTCTCCATTGTAGTGTTTTTCAGCAAAAAGGCTTAAGCTTTTTGAAGAATATCCATGATGAATGAACCCATTATGGAGGTAAGGGATGATTTCATGCTTTCACCAGCTGGTGACAATAAACCTACTTTCAGAACTGCTCATTTTCTCAAACCAATTGCAAGCTCCATTGAAGAACCATCTTTTAAGTGTAACCCATTTTCATCATCATCTTCTGTTTTTGACCCACATGAATGGCCTTTGAAAATCCATTTCAATGGGTGGCGTTACCCACACACCAAATGGGTTAGGTGGGTTGATCAACTTCAACTCAAATATGAAACACTGTGGAAGAAAGTTGGAATCTTTGAAGCTATAATGAGCACCAAGTGTCGCATAACGAAATATCATGACTTGCTATATGGGGTTGTTGAGAAATGGTGTTCTGAGACAAATACATTTGTGTTTCCATTTGGTGAAGCAACAATCACTTTAGAGGATGTTATGGTTTTGGGGGGTTACCCTATTCTTGGTGATCCTGTTTTCACTTCACTTGAAGACCATGAAATGAGAGAGGTGGAAAATAAATTGAACCATGCCAGAAATCAGCTTTATAAGACTAAATCAGGTATGCCTAGAACATCCTTATGGATGAATAATTTCATTGATTGTAAGGGTAGTGAAATTGAACATGAAGCATTCCTTGCTACATGGTTATCAATTTTTGTGTTTCCTCATAAAAGAATGTTTGTGAAAAAATCTTTGTTTCCTATTGCTATTCATCTTGCTAGAGGAAATAATATTGCATTGGCACCTGCTGTTTTGGCTAGCATATATAGGGATTTAACTTTGTTTAAGAAAACAATTGTTGATTTGTCAAAATTTCCTGTTGGTAGTGATAGATATCCTGTAGAAGTTACCCTTCCATCACCCTTTTACTTGGTTCAAATTTGGGTGTGGGAGAGGTTCAAAAATTTACAACCGCAACCAATGTTGATCAACCGTGGAGATCCTTTATTGTTTAGGTGGCGTCACGTCAAGGACTTCGAAATTGACAATGTTAGGTTGGCATTAGACTCGGCGATGGACGATTTTCATTGGCGTCCATATGTTAGATCTTTTGATAAGTGTGGAATGTTTTATCCAAATGACGAAATTTTGGTACCATTTACGAAGGATTTGGATAAAAAAATGCTCTCATTTGTTATGTGCTTGAGAGTTTCAGAACTTGTTGGATTTGACTGCATAGAGAAATATCTTCCTCATAGAGTTGCAATGCAATTTGGAATTGATCAAGATGTTCCAAGTTTTGTGCCTAGGTTCAATGAGACTAAAGAGATTGCTTGGAATAACTACTGCAGGCCCATATCGGATAAACATTTGTACTTTCCATCGAGATTTTTTGAGGCCGATGTTACCTCCCGTTATTCAAGGTGGTGGAAGCAATCGGTATTGGCTAGCAACAATTTTGTGAAGAAAATTGTGCAGCGGAAGAGAAGTGCAAGTTCAAGGAAACAAAGAGCTAATGTAGGAAAAGCAAACAGAAGTGGTAATGATGTTGGTGTTCCACCCGGATTTCCTCCCAATCTTGTTGACTCTCTTACTTTTGCAAAACTTTGTGATGATGGTTCAAAACCTAAAACTAGGAAGGTTGATGAATTTTATGCTGATGGTCATCATGAAAATTCTGTTCATAACTGTTTGAAATCATATAAGAATATTTTTTATACTGATGTTGAGTACAAGTCTGGTGGCAAAATCCATGAATCTAAGCATTTATTAAGCCTGTGCTGTTCAGGCTCTTCGGATTATCATGGAAAGATATTACCACTGAAAAGGCCAGTTTCAGCAGAAAATGTTGAACCATCAATAGAGAGTTTGGACAAAATTGTTGAAGGTCCAAATGGCTGCAAAGCAGCAAGGATGTCTAGTGACAAAATCTGTTTATCTGAGACTCAAGGTAAAAGCAAAAGCTTTTCTTTGAGAAAAAAAGTCTCTTCGTTCAACAAAGTAACTGTTGTGCAGCATGATCTTCAGCTTCACTCTGATATGGCTGCTCAAGCAAAGGGTAAAGAAACTGTTGAAGAAAAAGAAAGTGATCATGAAGTTCTGATTTTGTTAAAAGAGCAATGCTTGAAAAATCAAGAGGAACTCGCTCGTCTGGCAAAGCAACAAGAAGAGATCTTAAGGTTAATGAATTTGAGGGAGAAGCGGGATGAAGAGTTGAGGCAACTCCTCACTAGTGTTCTAAGGAATCAACAAGCACCATCGTCGGCTTCTTAAAACTCTATTTTGTTTTTAAACTCTCTTTATTAAAATCATGACAGTGATTGTTTTTTCATGCCCTCCCGTTTTGTTGATGACAATTGAAGGATAAAAGTAATACTAGTTTAATTTGAGGAATTATATGATATATGTTTTTATTATCTGCTATGTTTGTGTTATTTATCTATTGGTAGTTTTTATTACTGATTCAGGTTTACTTGCTTCTAAACCAGTATCTACTCCCTCTAATCCTTCCATCAAAACTAATGTATAGATTGCAATAGCTTAGAGAGCAAGCAACCTTTATGTACACAAACAGAATAGCTTAAGCATGTAGTAGCTCTAACTACTATAAATATGTGTAGCTTGTAATGATTCTCATTAAGAAAATAAGATTATTTTCTTTATTCATTTCTCTGTTATAATAGTACTAATGAAGAACTTGTGCATCAGAACATAATTCAATTTTGTATTACTGGAAAACCAGAAATTAAACACTACTTAATGATATATCAATGATTAGTTATCTTTCAAAGGTGATGAAAATTGAGGCTTAGTAGTTAGTGAAGTTGTGGTAGTTTTACTGAAATTTTTAATCATGTCAAAATTCTAAAAGATTTTCATTGAAGAGTTAGTTTAAATATTGGAGTTAGTTATTGTTCCGGACTGGGTCAAGGCCCAACACGTGTGGCCCAAGCATTCCAGGTCCAGCCCAAATTCATTCTTTCACCGAGGCTTCTCATGCAAGTCAATAGTAACAGACAAGATAATTTGATTTTGTTTTCATATATATAAAAGCTCATGAGATTACTAGGTTATTTATTTAGGCAATCCTTCACTTAAAATCTGGATCTTTCTATTTCAATTTTGATGTTTCTACAATGAAGAGGTTTTGTGGAGTAAGAGGAGTTTCTATAAGAAGATGGAAAGAATTTTGGAGGAAAATTTTTTCATCATTCTTGAAGGAAGCTATTGTGGGGCAGAAACAGAGTTTTTTTAAGAAGGTTGAAGAATAGATGAATTATGTTATTTATTTTTTTTTTCTCTTTTTCCTCGGCCGTTAGGCCAAATTACAAACGAATACAAGCACATGTAATGCAGCCGCAAACTGCATTGTGGCAAGATCAATTAACGGCTTCGTCAAATTGCACTTCACCCCACCATTGAGAGGTTTCTTCCCATTAATTTCAATATTAGTATAATTACCATGAATATGGGAAAAAATTAAGTTGGTTAATTAAGACATTTATATCAAAAACAAAAGAAGATGGTCAGAGTTCGATTCCTAACTTTTGCAAATACAAGAATTCGGTTGCGAGAGAAGAATCCATTTTGTGTTCCCCACATGGTTCCCGACGGAGATTAGTCATCACTAACGGTAGTAGAAACTTCGTACCAATACCATAGTAATCCAAAAAAAAAGTGTAATAACTTTTCTCATTCTATCAATTTCAAAATATAAAAATAAAAATTCAATGCCCCTCTGTTTAATTTGTTTGGGTTAAGAAATTAGTTACAAGGAGCAAAAAGGTAATTTGATTTTTCAACAAACATGGTGCTACTATTTTCCACTCCTTAAACTTCGGGTAAAGTTGTGAATGCAACTATCACATTTTCCATCACAGTGTTTCTTAGTAAAGGCTTCATCTTTCTGAAGAATAGTGTGATTCATACATACCCATGATGATGATGATGGAGGTGAGGGAAGACTTCATGCTTTCACCTGCTGGTGACAGTGAACCAACTCTAAGAATGGCCCATTTTCTCAAACCTATTGCAAACTCCATTCATGATGAACCATCTTTCAAGTGTAACCCATTTTCATCGTCATCTTCTGTTTTTAATCCAAAGGAATGGCCTTTGACAATCCATTTTGATGGGTGGCGTCGCCCACAACAGAAATGGGTTAGGTGGGTTGATCAACTTCAACTCAGATATGAAACAGTATGGAAGAATGTTGGTATCTTTGAAGCTATAATGAGCACCAAGTGTCAAATAAAGAAATATCATGACTTGCTATATGGGGTTGTTGAGAAATGGTGTTCTGAGACGAATACATTTGTGTTTCCATTTGGTGAGGCAACAATTACTTTGGATGATGTTATGGTTTTGGGGGGGTTATCCTGTTCTTGGTGATCCTGTTTTCATTTCACTTGAAGACAAAGAATTGAGAGAGGTGGAGAAGAAATTGATCCTTGCAAGGCAGCGGATTAGTACGAAAAAAGGTAGTCAGGCGAGAGCATCGTTGTGGATGGATATTTTCATTGATAAAGGTAGTGAAATTGAACATGAAGCATTCCTTACTACTTGGTTATCGATTTTTGTTTTTCCTCATAGACTTTTGGTGAAAAGATCTTTGTTTCCTATTGCTGTTAATCTTGCTAGAGGAAATCCTATTGCTTTAGGACCAGCTGTTTTGGCTAGCTTATATAAGGATTTAAGTTTATTTAAGAAAACAATTGTTGATTTGTCTAAATTTCTTGTTGGTAGTGATAGATATCCTCTAGAAGTTACCCTTCAATCACCCTTTTACTTGGTTCAAATTTGGGTGTGGGAGAGGTTCAAAAATTTACAACCACAACCCATGTTGATCAATGATGGAGACCCTTTATTATTTAGGTGGCATAAGGTCATGGCATCGAAAATTGACGATGTTAAGTTGGCATTAGACTCGGCTATCGATAATTTTCTTTGGCGTCCATATGTTAGATATGCTGATAAGTGTGGAATGTTTTATCCAAATGACGAAATTTTAGTACCATTTAAGAAGGATTTGGATGACCAAATGCTCTCATTTTTTATATGCTTGAGAGTTTCCGAGCTTGTTGGATTTGGCTCTATAGAGAAATATCTTCCACATAGAGTTGCAATGCAATTTGGAATTGATCAAGATATTCCAAGTTGTGTTCCTAGGTTCAATGAGACTAAAGAGATTGCTTGGAAAAACTACTGCAGGCCTATATATGATAAACATTTGTATTTTCCATCGAGATTTTTTGAGGCCGATGTTACCTCTCGTTATTCAAGGTGGTGGAAGCAATCAGGATTAGCTAGCAACGATTTTGTTATGAAAATTGTGCAGCGGAAGAGAAGTGCAAGTTCAAGGAAACAAAGAGCTCAATGTGTAGGAAAAGCAAACAGCAGTGGTAATGATGATGATATTCCACCTGGATTTGCTTCTAATCTTGTTGACACTCTTAGTTTTGGAAAGTTTTGTGATTATGGTTCAAAAACTAACATTAGGAAGCTTGCTGATAACAATATTGATGCTGATGTTGAGGACTGTAAGCAAAATCCATGGATCTAAGCATTTGTTGAGTCAGTGTTGTTCAGGCTCTTCAGAATACCCTGGAAAGATATTACCACTGAAAAGGCCAGTTTCAGCAGATAATATTGAACCTTCGGTAGAGAGTTTGGAGGAAGTTTTTGAAGGTGCAAATGGCAGCAAAGAAGCAAGGATGTCTAGTGACAGGGGATCTGTTTATCTGAGACTCAAGGTAAAAGCAAAAGCTTTTCTTTGAGAAAAAAAGCCTCTTCGTTCAACAAAGTAACTGTTGTGCAGCATGATCTTCAGCTTCACTCTGATATGGCTGCTCAAGCAAAGGGAAAAGAAACAGTTGAAGAAAAAGAAAGAAAAGAAAGTGATCATGAAGTTGTGGTTTTGTTAAAAGAGCAATACTTGAAGAACCAAGAGGAACTCGGGCGTCTGGCAAGACAACAAGAAGAGATGTTACGGTTATTGGCTTCGAGAGATAAGAGGGATGAAGAGTTGAGGAAACTCCTTACTAGTGTTCTAAAGAATCAACCACCACCATCATCTTCTTAAAATTTTATTTTGTTTATGAATTCTGTATGAAACTCATGACAGTGACGCTCTTTTCATACTCTCCATTTTGTTGATAACAAATGAAGGAGAAAACAATACTAGTTTTACTGATTTATGATATAGATTTTTATTAACTGATATGCTTGTGTTATTGTTTATCTAAGCTAAGTACTATTGGAATGACCAAAACATATTTTGCTATGTCATATAGAATATATAATGAAGTGCAGAAAAGAAAATCACTAGTGTTCTAAGGAATCAACAAACACCATCATCTTCTTCTTAAAACTCTATTTTGTTTATAAACTCTATTTATTAAAATCATGACAGTGATTGTTTTTTCACGCTCTCGTGTTTTGTTAATGACAAATGAAGGATAAAAGTAATAGCAGTTTAATTTGAGGAGTTATGTGATATATGTTTATATTATCTACTATGTTTGTGTTATATATCTATAGTAGTTTTGGCATGACTAACACATATTTTGCTATGTTCTTACACACAAGTATGGTGAGAACATTTGGTTGATGTGATAAAGTATAGATATTGAACCTGATCTTACTATTCTGTTGTATATCACTAGCTGAAATGAAGCATAACTATTTCCTGATTTCATCATGAGTAATTTGATGTAGTACAACATGTGCTATGTAATAGCTTTCATTGGTAGTGATTATTAGCAGTAGGAGAATACGAATGTGAAGGGGCTGAATTTGAGGCTATTATGCAGATCATGGCAATATTGAAGTCAGTGATAATATTGATTTTAGGATAGGAAGAGTATGATCTTCTATAGTATTACTATAGTATTATTACTTCTTTAATAATACACCTTAACATGATCTTCTATAGTATACTATAGTATTATTACTTCTTTAATATTGAAGTCACACACACACTTATATATAGATAGAACAAGGATAGTGAGAACACTTGGTGAGTAATTTGATGTAGTTTTTCTTTAAACTGTTGGAATACAACTCCAATATATTTTTACTATGTAGTATATGGTAGCCTGTTGTTAATTAATAGTGCCTTTTTTCTTGTACAACATAATAGCTTTCATATATTGGTAGTAAATATTAGCAGTAGGGAAATGAATGTGAAGGGGCTGAATTTGAGGTTGTTATGCATATTGTGCCAATATTAAGTCAGAACCTGCTTTACATCATAATTTCAAAATCAAGGATCTTGATTAACTCAAATACTTCCTTGGTCTCAATCAGAAATCTCTTTGTGTCAGAGAAAATACTGTCTTGATCTTATTACTGATTCTGGTTTACTTGCTTCTAAACCAGTATCTACTCCCTCTAATCCTTCCATTTAATGTAGATTGCAATAGCTTAGAGAGCAAGCAACCATTATTGACACAAACAGAATAGCTTAAGCAGGAATGAATAGTGAAAATGGAGAAAGGTTTAGTACTTTTACATTAGACATGGGAAATCAATTGTCCATGTTTGAGATACATCAATTGGAAGTTTTGGAAGGCATAATCAATTGTCCATGTTTGAGATACATCAATTGGAAGTTAGGGCTTGTTATAATGTGCCGAGTAAATTATTTTTGCACAATGTTTAAGTTTCTTTTCTAGTATTGAATCAATAAGTCTTATGATATCTTAATTATTTAAAATGTGAAATTTATTGATCCAAAAGTAAAAATATACTGTGCAAAATTTGTCTCACTTGTACACTATAAAATCGGCCTGTGTTTACTACTAAAAATCACGGGGCTCAAAATGTCATTTTGACAAATCCACCCTAAACATGTAAGTTTAGAATTGATTTTGCTTTAAAAATTAATTATAGTTAAAGATTAAATCGTAGCTTTTGATTCTAAAATAGATTTTTATTACACTCATGTAGTCAAACATAAATCATCATACTTTGTAACCAAAAAAGAAATTATTTTATTAAAAGTCAATTTTAGTTAGAATCATTAATTCACTCGAAATCAAATTTGATTAATCTCGCAATACTACTAAAGAAGAATGTGAAGTACCAATCGTTAGTTGGTTAAATGGTGATTGATACTCGCAACTGCGACCAAAAGAAGCTGGAACCACTAGATACCAGAATTGACCCGGAACCAGATTAAAATGGTGGTGAAAAAAAAATGTAAAGTTCTTATTCTTATAAAGAAAGAAGAATGTAAAGTACTAAAGGAGAGGAATACCAAGCAGCTAAAAACCAAAAAGACCAAATGGCCCCTTGTTTTGAGAATTAATTTTCATATTACAACGAAGGGTATTTTGGGGTTTCACACATTCACCATTCTCCCTTCTTGTGCAAGGATGCTACAATTTTTGGTGCGAACGTACAAAGTTTCCATTTCTGTTTAAAATTTCTTCATCCTTGTTAGTTTAGCTTCAACCCCATCACAGTTTCACAGTAAAGATTTGAGCTTTTTGAGGGAAAATTTCATGATGAATGAACCACCATTGGATTTGGATGATACTATCATGGAGGTGAGGGAAGATTTCATGCTTTCACCTGCTGGTGACAGTAAACCAACTCTAAGAACAGCCCATTTTCTCAAACCTATTGCAAACACCATTGAAGAACCAGCTTTTGAAGTTAACCCATTTTCATCATCAGCTTCTTCTGTTTTTCAACCAAATGAGTGGCCTTTGAAATTCCATTTCAATGGGTGGCGTCACCCACAAGAGAAATGGGTTAGATGGGTTTATCAACTTAAACTCAAATATGAATCACTGTGGAAACAAGTTGGAATCTTTGAAGCTATAATGACCACTACGTGCCGCATTTTCAGAGATCAAAACTTGCTATTTGGGGTTGTTGAGAAATGGTGTTCTGAGACTAATACATTTGTATTTCCCTTTTGTGAGGCAACTATAACTTTGGAGGATGTTATGGTTTTGGGGGGTTACCCTGTTCTTGGTGATTCTGTTTTCACCAAAGTTAAAGACCAAAAAATGAGAGAGGTGGAAGAGAAATTGAGCCTTGCAAGAGAGGAGCTTTATAGGAAACACGGTAGGGCTAGAACATCACTATGGATGGATATTTTCATTGATAAAGGTAATGAAATTGAACATGAAGCATTTCTTGCTACTTGGTTGTCAGTTTTTGTTTTTCCTCATAAAGTTTTGGTGAAACGTTGTTTGTTTCCTGTTGCTATTCATCTTGCTAGAGGAAATCCTATTGCTTTGGCACCAGCTGTTCTAGCTAGCTTATATAGGGATTTAACTTCGTTTAAGAAAACATTAGTTGGTTTGTCGAAATATCATGTTGGTGATGATAGGTTTTCTATGGAGGTTACTCTTAATTCACCCTTTTACTTGGTTCAAATTTGGGTGTGGGAGAGGTTTAAAAATTTACAACCACAACCCATGTTGATCAACCATGGAGACCCGTTATTGTTTAGGTGGCATAAGGTTCAGACCTTGAAATTTGAGAATGTTAAGTTGGCATTGGACTCAGCTATCGATGATTTTCTTTGGCGTCCGTATGTTAGATATTCTGATAAATGTGGAATGTTTTATCCAAATGATGAAATTTGGGTACCGAATGAGAAAAATTTGGATAAAGAAATACTCTCATTTGTTACATGCTTGAGGGTTTCTGAGCTTGTTGGATTTGAGTCTATAGAGCAATATCTCCCACAGAGAGTCGCTATGCAATTCGGAATGGATCAAGATGTTCCAAGTTATGTGACTAGGTTCAATGCGACTAAAGACACTGCTTGGAAAAACTATTGCAGACCCATGTCTGATAAAGTTTTGTATTTTCCATCGCGATTTTTTGAGGCAGATGTTACCTCCCGTTATTTGAGGTGGTGGAAGCAATCAGTATTGGGTCCCAACGATTATGTTAAGAAAATTGTGCAGCGGAAGAGAAGTGAAAGTTCAAGGAAGCCTAGAGCTCATGTAGGAAAAGCTTATAGAAGGGGTAATGATGTTGGTGTTCCACCTGGATTTCCTCCCCATCTTGTTGACACTCTTACTTTTGGAAGATTTTGTGATGATGTTCCAGCTGAAATTTCTACTAATGACTGTGTGAAAGCTGATGAAAATTTTGATGCTTCTTCCATATCAGTTGAGGATCGTAAGCCTTTGTTGAAAGAGTACAAATGTGGTGGCATAATCAACCAAAGTTCTTCAGCTTCTTTAGAAGAATATCAAAAGATATTACCACAGAAAAGGCCAATTTTAAACGACAACATTGAACATTCAATACGGAACTTGGAAGACGATTTTGAAAATGCAAATGGGAGAAAAGCTGCAAGAATGTCCAGTGACAGAGTCTGTTTATCTGAGACACAAGGTCAAAGCAAAACCTGCCAAAGCTTTTCTATCAGAGAAAAAGTCTCTTCAACGAACAAAGTAACTGTCGCACAACATGATCTTCAATTTCACACTGCAATGGCAGCTGCTCAAGCAGAAACTAAAGAAATTGTAGATGAAAAAGAAAGAGAAGAAAGTGATCATGAAGTAGTGGTTTGGTTAAAAGATCAATACTTGAAGAACCAAGAGGAACTCGGGCGTATGGCAAGACAACAACAAGAGATGTTACGGTTATTGGCTTTGAGAGAGAAGAGGGATGAAGAGTTGAGGCAACTCCTCACTCGTGTTCTAAAGAATCAACAACCACCATCATCTTCTTAAAATTTTATTTTGTTTATGAATTCTGTATGAAACTCATCATGGTGATGCTCTTTTCATACTCTCCATTTTGTCGATAACAAATAAAGGAGAAAGTAATACTAGTTTTAATGAGTTATAATATATATTTTTATTAACTGATATGCTTGTGTTATTATGTATCTATAAGTACTATTGGAATGGCTAACAAATTTACTATGTGATAAAGAATATATATGAAGGGATCAAGATCGTCTGCTGTCAATTTCTTTTCATTTTCTCATAATTTTCTGTTGTTCCCTAATAGTGCTTTTTTTTTTGGTACAATCTATGCTACATAATAGCTTTCATTGGCAATAACTAGTAAATGCGAAGGGACTGAACTTGAGGTTCTTAAGCAGATCATGGAAACATTGAAGTCATTGAAGATATTGATTTTTTATATGAAGTGAACAATCTATAGTATCACTTCATCTGTTGACTTAAATACATGAAGAGAATCTAGAGTATCACTTATTTTGTATTATTTGTTCAATTTCTTTTCAGGAATACTAGTTAAGGGATGAGTAGCTGAATTTGCTTGCCTTGGCCTTAGAATTCCACTGAAAATAGAAAAAGAATTTGGATATTTTGATCATTTGATCATTTCTATATATTTTTATTATCCTGCCAGTTTTTCAACTTTGGTTTCAAATATTGCTTGATAAAATTAAACAAATCTTGTTGGATTGTAGCTTAAGCCTTTATTGATGCTATGATAATGGTACTGCTCAAAGAATATTTGCTCTTTTAAATGTTGTTTGCCAGGCGTATTAGAGGCACCGTTTTTTATGCCTACTTTGGTTAGTTAATTTGATTGGCAATGGGAGATGCATTAGGTAAATGTGATTCTCCCAAGAAGTCTTTGACACCAAAAACTATGTGTGAGACTAAAATAGTTATAAGTTAAACTAAAACAATGTAGCTTGATTTGTTTGATCAAGGATTTGAGGGCTGAGACCATTTACAATGTAGTTAAAAGTTCATGATTTCCATTTGTGATTTCCATTTGAGAAAATGACGTGCCTTCAATATGAAATGTCGGTGCAAGAAAGGTTAAACTTTATATGAAAGGAAACTAGGCAAGGTACAAATTTTGTAAAATCTGCTTATCACTTCTATATAGATTATAGACTCTTTCACACAAAGTTAGGCTTTGGGACAGAGGTGCGCAATGTCCCTCAACATGTGTTAGAACTTAGAAGCACTTCTAAAGAAGAAACTTGCTCCTATCTCATGATAACATGCCCGTGTCTGAAATGGTATGGGAGAAGCTTAAGTTTTGGCCGAAAATCATGCCACTGCTATCCATTCTGGTGGAATTCAATATGGTGTTTTCAACCTACTGAACAGCTTACTTCAGCAGAGCAAAAACAAGAATATGGATGTAGTCAAATTATCATGCGAGTTGCCACTGTCATGCACAAATGGAGCACGACTCAAAAAAAAAAAAAAAAAAAAAAAAAAAAAACTCTGAAGAATCAGCAATACAACTCGGCCTCAGCTGAAAGTATGTTTTTCTTGGACCAACCGAAACCAAACTATTTGAAGTGTAACGTGGATTTCACACTATTCCATATTTCCAGCAGCTTAATAAAATTGGATTTGGAGCCATTGTCAAAAACAATCAAGTCAGTTTTCCCCATGGCTCAGACAGCTTGGTCCACGAATATGATGGAACAGCATGAAGGCGAGGCTGCAAGCCTTCTGTCAGCACTTAATAGGACGCAGGACTGGGAGGTTGACCGCATCATATTCGAGCCAGACTGCAAAGGTGTCTTGGATAAAACTCTCAGAAATAAGGTTGACGTGTCAGAGTTTGGTGTAATAATCTCTCTTTGTAAGAACATTTTATCTAAGGTTGACCGCATCATTTTACAAGAAATGCCCATCACAAAAGTCGTCTCTGCTTCCTTTGGCGTTGGATGCCGCACCTGATTTTCATTTTCTCTTCAAAACATGCAATGCCACGTAAAGGCAGTGATGGTAACAATATCAGCGCAACTGCCCCTGGGCATAGTTCCTCCACTGCTAACTTGATTTTGTCGATGACTTCCAAACCATCCGTAGAACTTTTGTTGGAATTTGCATTTTTTTTTCTCAAGTGAAGCTTGATTTGTCATCCAGCAGAATCAAACATTCACATCCCTATACAATGGCTGATTTATTCACATAAACAAACAAATAATGTTTCAAAATGTGTGGCTTTCTTTTTAACAATGTTACATTATTGATTTTATTCAATTCTATGTGCATCACTCCTATGTTTATAAAGCCATACTTTGCATTTACTATAATGGTTCATTCACAATAGTTAATAATCATAATTTTGTAAATTATCACACTATTTCATTTATTTACACCAACATAAAGGGACACTAGCGAGTAGCGACAGAGATATTGTATCTACAAAGAGAAATTCTTCCATCAGACAATGTGGTCACACACAAAGTAGAATCGAAAAGTTGGTTGGTCCGTCCTGCTTTTAACTCGACAAAAATGAGGTGAAGCATGTCCACTTAGATAACGGAGTTCAAAAAGTTATTTCGCTCTGCCACTTTGTGCTAGCGAGTTGGTGGGTCATTCTGCAAAAACATAAAAGTTTATAAGTTGTTTAAGTTATTACCAACAAAAAAATATTTTAAAGTTATTCACCTAATTTGTTGCCAAGAAATTCTTTCAAAACATTAGCTTTTAGTGAAAAATTCTTTAACTTGAATTAAGATCTAAAACTTTTGTAGTTTTTTTTTTTTTTTTGACAAACTAACTTTTCTATCTAAACATTATTTTTACATTAAAATTTATTATTCAACTCACTTTTAAATACATATCTAAACATAATTCACTTTGTATTCAATACACTTTTAAATAAAATCCATTTAACAAAATTAATTTATTAAAATTTAATTTTTCTCATGAAAAAGTGAATGAGAATTCCCAAATGGCCCCTTCTTTGGTTTGAGAATTTACAAATTAAGGGAAGGGTACTTTCGGGTTTCGAAACTTCACAATTCTCCATTCTTGTGCAAGTTTTTTCCAAAACATGCTTCATGCTTGTTACAGTTCCACATTTTTTTGTGGTACCAATGTAGAAATCAGCCATTTTTGTTTAAAATTTCTTCATCCATGTTAGTTTAAGTTCAACCCCATCACAGTTTCATAGTAAAAATTTAAGCTTTTTAAGTGAAGATCTCGTGATGAATGAACCACCATTAGATGATACTATCATGGAGGTGAGGGATGATTTCATGCTTTCACCTGCTGGTGACAGTAAACCAACTCTCAGAACAGCCCATTTTCTCAAACCCATTGCAAACTCCAATGAAGAACCATCTTTTAAGTGTAACCCATTTTCATCATCATCATCTTCTGTTTTTGTCCCAAAGGAATGGCCTTTGACAATCCATTTCAATAGCTGGCGCCGCACACACACCACATGGGTTAGGTGGGTTGATCAACTTCAACTGAGATATGAAACAATATGGAAGAAAGTTGGCATCTTTGAAGCTATAATGAGCACCAAGTGTCGCATAAAGAAATATAATGACTTGCTATATGGGATTGTTGAGAAATGGTGTTCTGAGACAAATACATTTGTGTTTTCATTTGGTGAAGCAACAATCACTTTAGAGGATGTCATGGTTTTAGGGGGTTACCCTATTCTTGGTGATCCTGTTTTCATTTCACTTGAAGATGAAGAAATGAGAGAGGTGGAAAAGAAATTGATCCTTGCAAGAAAGGAGCTTATTACTGATAAGAAACAAGGAGGTGACACGAGGACGTCATTGTGGATGGATATTTTCATTGATAAAGGTAGTGAAATTGAACATGAAGCATTTCTTGTTACTTGGTTGTCAATTTTTGTTTTTCCTTATAGAAATGATAAAGTTAATAGCCGGTTGTTTCCGATTGCTGTTCATCTTGCTAAAGGAAATCCTATTGCTTTAGGACCAGCTGTTTTGGCTAGCTTATATAAGGATTTAAGTTTATTTAAGAAAACAATTGTTGATTTGTCTAAATATCCTGTTGGTGCTGATAGTTTGCCTTTAGAACTGACTATCCAATCACCCTTTTATTTGGTTCAAATTTGGGTGTGGGAGAGGTTTAAAAATTTACAACCACAACCCATGTTGATCGACCATGGAGACCCTTTATTGTTTAGGTGGCGTAAAGTTAAAGACTTCAAAATTGATAATGTTAAGTTGGCATTAGACTCAGCTATGGATGATTTTCTTTGGCGTCCGTATGTTAGATATTCTGATAAACATGGGATGTTTTATCCAAATGATGAAGTTTGGTTACCGTTTGAGAAGGATTTGGATAAAGAAATGTTATCATTTGTTATATGCTTGAGAGTTTCTGAGCTAGTTGGATTTGACTCTATTGAGCAGTATCTTCCACATAGAGTTGCATTGCAGTTTGGAATTGATCAAGATGTTCCAGGTGTTGTGCCTAGGTTCAATGAGACTAAAGAGATTGCTTGGAAAAACCACTGCAGATCCATATTGGATAAATATTTGTATTTTCCATCGAGATTTTTTGAGGCCGATGTCACCTCCCGTTATTCAAGGTGGTGGAAGCAATCAGTATTGGGTTGCAACGATTTTGTTAATAAAATTGTGCAGAAGACGAGAAGCGAAAGTTCAAGGAAACATAGATGTCATGTAGGAAAAGCTAACATAAGGGGTAATGATGTTGGTGTTCCACCAGGATTTCCTCCCCATCTTGTTAACACTCTTAGTTTTGGAAGTTTTTGTGATGATGTTCCAGCTGAAATTTCTACTAATGATTGTGTGAAAACTGATGAAAATATCGATGCTTCTTCCATATTAGATGAGGTACCTTTGTTAAAAGAGTACATATGTGGTGGCATAATCAACCAAAGTTCTTCAGCCTCTTTAGGATATTATAAAAAGATATTGCCACAGAAAAGGTCAATTTTAAAAGACAACATTGAACATTCAATACGTGGCTTGGAGGAAGATTTTGAAAATGCAAATGGGAGAAAAGGTGCAGGAATGTCCAGTGAGAGAGTCTGTTTATCTGAGACTCAAGGTCAAAGCAAAAGCTGCAAAAGCTTTTCTATCAGAGAAAAAGTTTCTTCAACGAACAAAGTAACTGTCGCGCAGCATGATCTTCAATTTCACACAGCTACGGCAGCTGCTCAAGCAGAAACTAAAGAAACTGGTGAGGAAAAAGAAAGAGAAGAAAGTGACCATGAAGTTGTGATTTTGTCAAAAAAGCAATACTTGAAGATCCAAGAGGAACTCGGGCGTTTGGCAAGACAACAAGAAGAGATGTTCGAGTTATTGGCTTTGAGAGATAAGAGGGATGAAGACTTGAGGCAACTCCTTACTAGTGTTCTAAAGAATCAACAACCACCATCATCTTCTTAATTTTATTTTTTTTATGAGTTATGTATGAAACTCGTGACAGTGATGCTCTTTTCATACTCTCCATTTTGTTGATAACAAATGAAGGAGAAAGTAATACTAGTTTTAATGAGTTATGCTATATATTTTTATTAACTGGTATTCTTGTTTATTGTTTATCTATACGCTAAGTACTATTGGAATGACCAAACCATATTTTGCTATGTCATAAACAATATATAATGAAATGCAGAATAGAAAATCATGAAGTGAATCTTATCAACACTTGAGCTTTCTTTCTAAAGTGAAGCATAACCCTTTCCTGATTTCATTTTTCTCATGATTTTTTGCTGTTTCATAATCATTACTAGTACTTAGTAAATGTGAAGGGACTAGGACTTGAGGCTGGTATGTAGATTATGGAAATATTGAAGTCAATGAAGATATTGATTGTGTTATATTAAGAGTGTAATGTAGAGTACCACGTCATTTGTTGGCTTAAGCTACATGAATTTCTAGCTTAAGCCAACACTAACACATGACATGCCTTCGATATGAAATGTCCGTGCTACAAAGGTTCCATAACTTTTTTTTTGCTCTCGTGCCTTCTCAAAATATAGATTTTGTTTTGATATTTTGTTAAACTTTATATGAAAGGGATATAGGAAAGGTACAAATTTTGTAAAATCTGCTTATCACTTCTATATAGATTATAGACTCTTTCACACAGGAGGCTAATATTACTGTCCCAGGAGAATGGAAATCAAATTAATTCTATAGAGACTGTAGAAATGTCCTACCTACACAAGTTAGGCTTTGGGACAGAGGTGTGCAATGTCCCTCAACATGTGTTAAATGCACTTCTAAAGATGAAACTTTGCTGCCATCGCATGCTAGCATTTCCTGTGGCCAAAATGGTTTTGGAGAACCTCAATTTTTGGCCGAGAATTATGCCACTGCTGTCCAATCTGGTGGATTTCAGTATGGTTATGGAAAGCAATACTGCAGCTTACTGCAGCATAACAAAAGCAAGTTTTGGAGTTTATGGAAAGCAATAAATGAGTAACATTGGAGCAATAAAAATAAGGATGCTAGTCAAATTACTGAGTGTGCTGCCACTGTCAAGCACAAATGGAGTTGGGCGTAAACAAACTCTGCAGAATCAGCAAGACAACTTTCGGTCTCAGTTCACACCATGTCATCTTGGACCAAACCAACACTAGGCTATTTGAAGCGCAACGTGGATTTCATGCTATTCCAGCAGCATAATAAGATTGGATTTGGAGCCATTGTCAGAGACCATCAAGTCGGTTTTTCCCATGGCTCAGACTGATTGGTCCACGAGTATGATGGAACAGCATGAAGGCGAGGCTGCAAGCCTTCTGGCAGCACTTAATAGGATGCATGACTAGGACGCTAAC
This sequence comes from Trifolium fragiferum, assembly GCA_954870985.1. Lineage (NCBI taxonomy): Eukaryota > Viridiplantae > Streptophyta > Magnoliopsida > Fabales > Fabaceae > Trifolium > Trifolium fragiferum. Next base: position 11,949,021 of record OX940794.1, read on the forward strand.
CGCATTATATTTGAGCCGGACTGCAAAAGTGTCTTTGATGTAATTCACAGAAATAGGTTTGACGTGTCAAAGTTTGGTGTAATAATTTCTCTTTTGTATGAACATTTTATCTAACCATCAAAATTTTAAAGTGGCTTTTGTTAGGAGTCGAGCGAACATGAGTAACTTACACTCTAATTTTCTGAAATCCTCTCTTCCAAACTAATTTGAGTCCATGGTAAATCCCCACAACTCTATTCCAGCACTGAGCTTAAACAATTCAGAAATGAGATTAAATACATTAATATAGGTAAATTCTAATATGGACCACTTCATCAAGTGGTCCATGGTAGTCCAATCACAAATAACATTATAACGAATACAAATTTTACAAAATCCACTGTTGGATTGAAAGTTTATATCATATAGATCATATATAGAAAAATTTAGAAAAATTAAAAATCATTTGATATGTTATTGAGACACATCAAGATTAACGGTTATTAAATAACATAAATCTTGACGGGTCTCAATAACATATCAAATGATTTTCAAAAAAAATTTAAAAATTTATGGATGATCTATACGATATAAACTTTCAATCCAACAGAAAATTTTGTAAAATTCATATTCGGTATATCACTTGTCCACGGTGGACCACTTGTGAAGGTTGTCCACCGTAGCATTAGCCAAAATGGCGCATATCCTCATGTTTGAGAAAATTACTACATTTAGCAAAAAGGATAGTTTGGGGTTTGCACACATTCCCCTTATTTGTGGTCTGTGTAAAAGTAGTGTGCATTTGTAAAGTTGCAAAACTACCAATTTTGGTGCTACACTGCCACCTACTATATTACCTGCAAAATAGGGGACAGTACAATGGACAAAAATGCACCACAACACCACTCTGAGACCAAACCACCCTGTCACCCCAGATTATTGTTCAAATATATTGAGCTCAATCCACTCCCTAATAAATGTTGACAGAATTATAAAATAAAAAATAAATTAATTTATCAAATTACATCAATACCAGCATCTTTAATTTGTTCTTAAATATTAAAGTAAAGTTTTAATTTAGTCTCTCACATTTTTCTTTCGATTTAATTTGGTACCTGATAAACCAAAAAACACATATTAATTTCTGATATTTTTATACGGTGAATAAATTAGTTCCTAATTCAATATAACAAAAAAATTAATTTGTCTTCAATATAAGTGTGTTTGGTTCTGCGGTGGAAATAATTGATTATAGTAGAATTGAGTTTGATATAATTGATTTTAGTTAAAAGTGAGTAGAACAGAATTGATTTATGTTTGGATATGTTAATGTAAAAGTGATTTTCAATATTTGATATTGTTTGGGTAATTTGAATCAAAATTACTTTTGATGAGTAAATTACCAAAAAGTTCATAACATATGTATCTTAAAAATAAATAAATAAATAAAATCAATCCTTTTTGTTGCAGACACAACACACACAGTAAGATGCTTATTGGAAGTTGCTGGAATCAAGAGAAAACACATACTCGGTACTAATAAAAACACATAATAATAATAATAATAATAATAATAATAATAATAATAATAATAATAATAATAATAATAATCAAAGAAGCAACAAAACGCATAGCATAATGGAAGTTACTGGATTCAGAAGTAACGAAAACTCATATAAGATGCTTGGAAGAAAAAAGAAGTTCCTGGAAACTGCTTGAAAAAGAAAAGAAAAACAGAGAAGATTCATAGATAAAATAGAAATTGAAATGAGTTATGCAAAAGGTAGAGAAAGAACGAGATAAGATCTAAGTAAAAAGAGAGAGATGGAGCCATGGAGGTGAGGGCAAAGATGGAAGAAAAAGATCAATTTCTTAGCTGTCAGCCAATAATAAAGAAGAATTGATTTTGGGTTAACGCAGAAGCTAGGATTTGGAGCTTCTCCTAGAATTGATTCTGGAGCACAGAAGCAATTTGAAAAGAGAAAGCCAAACACACTCAAAAAGTGAAAAATCACGTTTTAGAGCTGAAAACGTGCGTTTGTTGGTTGTAAACGCCTTACCAAACAGGCACGTCATAGATTTAATTTTTTATTTATTAGGGACTAAATCTAGTTTGGATGAAATTGTAAGACCAAATTAAATTTTCTCTCTAAATAATAAATTTATTCTGATGCCACAATACCACAAAATTAGAAATGTAAGCGGATAAAAAAAAATGATAATCCAAATCAAATCAAAGAAAAAATATGAAATTTTGGTACGGAAAACCAAACTGAATCAATAAAAGTCAATTTAGTTTGGTTCGATTAGCGGTTTTCATTTTAATGAAAATTATTAAGCTTATTATTATCAAAATTGTTAAGCTTCAAAGGAAAAATTATAACCTTCATTTTTGTTTTACTAGCATAGAAGGGTAGATTGGGGTTTCTACATACGTTCACCATTCTTTCCTTCTAGTACAAGAATGTCTATGAATTTGCCTAAAACAGCATTTCCTGAAAAATTTCTTAAAGCAACCATTTTTTTGAAAAAAAATGCTTCATCCATCTTAGTTTAGCTTCAACCCCATCACAGTTTCACAGTAAAGATTTAACCTTTCTGAAGTATAGTTTCAAACCCATTATGAATGAACCACCATTGGATTTGGATGATACCATCATGGAGGTGAGGGAAGATTTCATGCTTTCACCTGCTGGTGACAGTAAACCAACTCTAAGAACAGCCCATTTTCTCAAACCAATTTCAAACACCATTCATGAACCACCTTTGAAGTTTAAAACATCACCATCTTCTTTTTTTGACCCAAATGAATGGCCTTTGAAATTCCATTTCAATGGGTGGCGTCACAACCAAGAGAAATGGGTTTGTTGGGTTGAAGACCTTAAACCCAAATATCAATCAGTGTGGAAGAAAGCTGGAATCTTTGAAGCTATAATGAGTACTATGTGTAACATAGTGAGGAATCAAGACTTGCTATATGGGGTTGTAGAGAAATGGTGTTTTTTTTTTTTGATGGTAAACATGCTTTCATTAAAATAGGACTGGAACACAGCCAACCATAATACAATTAGCAGTAGCAGAACCTGCATAAGTTGAACTAACAGAAACATTGGGAGCTGCCCCTACCCAAGTTCTATTTCCTACTAATCTAGCTAAAGAAGCCAAATTATGGGCATCTACATTTTGTTCTCTTCTAACAAACAGTACACTAACATTAGGCAAACTAGACAACAAGTCCCTACAATCTTGAGTTACCATTTCAATGGCCGCAATCTTCACCTTGTTATAAATACAGTCTACCACATTTGCTGCATCGGAATAAATGAAAGCAGATTGCAAACCTTGCTCACGAACCAATTGAATTGCCCATCGAACACCTAGCGCTTCAGCCATTACCGGATCCACTGCAATGTCATCATACTTGGAGGCACTAAAAGTTGTAATCATATCATGGTTTTTAAACACAATTCCCCAAACAGTTGGGCCATTTGAATTACATCCAGCATCAACAAAAACAGAAAAATATGGTGCGGGAACCGATGGCATTGTGGTGATAACAGGAGGAGAAACTCGACCCCTAATTGAAGGATTTGTCTCATTAAATTCTCGGACAAAAGACATAGCGCTATCAGCCAAGCGAACTGGTTCCAACCCATCTCCTCTAAAAACAACATTGTTTCTAGCAGCCCAAAATTTCCACAGAATGGTACAAAACAGTTGAGTGCCTAAAGTATCATGGCATGTGAGCCAACTCAAAATCCAGTCATTTATGTCAATTTGTGAAGGCATATGAGACCCAAGGTGGGAAGCAAAAAGAGTGAGTTTCATTAAGTCACATTGGAGAAATAAGTGATTGGTGGATTCCACTTCATGATGACACAGGGGACACTGCAGATCAAGAGAGATACCTTTTTTGTGCAGATTTGCTCGGGTAGGTAGAATATTTTTGGTGAGTCTCCACATGAAATTTTTTATCTTATTAGGAAGATGGACTTGCCATATTTCCTTCCACACCTTGTCTTTTCTAATAATCGCGGTCCAGGAAGAGACCTCTCCTTCTCATCACAGAAAACATGGTATGCTGATCGCACAGAGTAAGTGTCGTCCTTTTCCCAATTCCAAACTAAAGTATCAGACGGTAAGCGTAGCGAAAGAGGAATGCTAATAATCTGCTTTGCAACACAATGATCAAAACAAGAGTAAATCACATCTCGCTTCCATTGTTTGGTATCCACATCAATCAAATCCATTACCAACGCATCATCTGATAAAGGGCAGTTGTCTTTTCTTGATGAGATGAGTTTCATGTCTGTCATCCAAATATCCTTCCATATTCTCACTTTCCGACCGTCACCAATTCTCCAAAGACCACCCTTCTCAACAAGGGTTCTGGCGCTGAGAATGCTTCGCCAGCTAGGTTGGTACCCTTCATTAGCACACATGAAATCATTGTTTGGGTAGTAACGACTTTTGAAAATTTTTTCAAGTAAAGATGATCCTCCGGTAGCTAGTCTCCAGCAATGTTTCCCAAGCAATGCTTTGTTGAATTCTTCAATGCCTCTGAATCCCATACCGCCATCGTTTTTAGCTCTAGAGAGTCTCTCCCAACTCATCCAATGAATCTTTCTTTCCCAACTCATCCAATGAATCTTTCTTTTTTCCTCATTCGACCCCCACCAAAATTTTGCCAACATAGAATTTATCTCCTTGCAGCAGCCCACCGGCATTTTATAACAGCTAAGAATGTAGTTGGGAATTGCTTGTGCCACAGCTTTGATTAGAGTCTCTTTACCTGCTCTGGATAAGAATCTTTCTTTCCATCCTTTTACTTTCTTCCACACACGATCCATGACAAAAGAGAAGACAACCCTCTTTGACCTCCCAAAAGGAATAGGGAAACCAAGGTATCTAGACTGGGCCTCCACCGCCTTTGCTCCCATCATGTTGCAGATCATATTTTTAACTTCAATTTGCACATTTCGGCTAAAGGAGGCCTCAGACTTGTCAAGGTTCACAACTTGTCCAGAAGCTTGTTGATAAACTTGTAAGATGGAGAGAATCTTTGTTGCTTCATGGTTGTTAGCTCTAGTGAAGAGTAAGCTATCATCAGCAAAGAAAAGATGTGACAATTGCGGCGCTGATCTCGCCACTTTGATACCATGAATTTCATTTGCTCTCGCTGCTTTGTGAAATAAACCTGAAAGAACATCAGCACACAAAATAAACAAATATGGTGAGAGTGGATCTCCTTGGCTCAGCCCCCGCTCCGGCCGAAAAGAGGAGCTAGGCTGACCATTTATAAGAATTTGATAAGATACTGAGGATATACATCTCATAATTAACTCCACCAATCTGTCCGGGTATCCCATGGATGAAAAAACATGGTGCACAAAGGGCCATTCGATATGATCATAAGCCTTTGACATATCAAGCTTTAGGGCCATAACTCCTTTCTTCCCTTTCCTCTTCTTTTTCAATCAATGAAAGCATTCCATGGCAATCAGAGCATTATCTGTGATCAACCTTCCTTGGACAAAGGCACTTTGCTCAATATCAATCACATCCGGAAGGGTAACTTTAAGTCTATTGGCAAATGTTTTGGTAACAATCTTCATAACTACATTGCACAAGCTTATCGGACGAAAGTCTTTGGGGGATGTCGGATTTTTACCCTTTGGTATGAGGACCAAGAAAGTTTTGTTAATGTCACGGGGATCTCCATTTCTGTTTAAGATACTAAGAGCCAAATTTTGGACTTCCACACCCACAATGTGCCAATACTTTTGATAAAACAAGGCTGGAAGACCATCGGGACCGGGGGCCTTAAGGGGATGCATTTGATCAATAGCTTCTTTAATCTCTTCCCTTGAGAAATCCATCTCACACCAAGCCTTATGCTCCTCCGAAAGTTTCCCTTGAACCACTTCACACGTTGCTTCAATATTAGTCGGGTTTGAAGAGGAAAACAGCTCTTCGAAGTAATTAATGAGGACTCTCTCTACATGTTCATCACCCCTCCACCACACGCCATCTTCATCTTTTAATTTCTTGATTTCATTCACTTTCGACCTTTGGCTTGCTTTGTTATGAAAGAACTTCGTATTGCGATCACCATCTTTAAGCCAAACCGCTCTACTCCTTTGTCTCCACATAGTTTCCTGTCGCTTTAAGAGCTCCCCATGATGCTTCTCAAGAGAATTAAATCTCAAAAGATCTTCTACTGTTTCAGCCCATAAGCTTGGATCCTTCAATTTCCCCTCAACAATTGCAAGATCTTTCTTTATGGAGCCTAGATTATGATCTTCAAAATCAGCACCTAAAGTTTGCATACTCTCCAACTTTTTAGAGCATGAGGTATCCCCAAGGTGCCAATTCCTCCGAATTAATTCTTCACAATGTCCTTCCTTAGTCCAGCTCTCCTCGAATCTAAAGAGCCTTTGTCTCCTTCTTTTCTTCCAAATAGTAGGTATTTCCAAGCAAATGAGTACAACAGCATGATCAGAGCCAAATCTAGGAAGATGACAAACCTTATTGGGCGAGAAACGGTTGATGAAGCCTTCATTTCCTAACGCCCTGTCCAGTCTTGCTTGAATATTTTCATCCTCCTCTCTACCATTTGTGTTTCCAGATGGTGAGGCAACTATCACTTTGGAGGATGTTATGGTTTTGGGGGGTTACCCTATCATTGGTCATCCTGTTTTCACTAAAGTCAAAGACCAAGAAATGAGAAAGGTAGAAGAGAAGCTCATCATTGCAAGACAGAAACCATGGAAGATTAAGAAATGGCATGCTACCACATCGATATGGATGGATATGTTCATTGATAAAGGTAGTGAAATTGAACATGAAGCATTTCTAGCTACTTGGTTATCAATTTTTGTTTTTCCTCATAGACTTTTGGTGAAAATTTCTGTGTTCCCTATTGCTGTTCATCTTGCTAGAGGAAATCCTATTGCTTTAGGACCAGCTGTTTTAGCTAGCTTATATAAGGATTTAAGTTTATTTAAGAAAACAATTGTTGATTTGTCAAAATTTCCTGTTGGTAGTGATAGATATCCTCTAGAAGTTACCCTTCCATCACCGTTTTACTTGGTTCAAATTTGGGTGTGGGAGAGGTTCAAAAACTTACAACCACAACCCATGTTGATCAATGATGGAGACCCTTTATTGTTTAGGTGGCACAAGGTTAAGGCCTTGAAAATTGATGATGTTAAGTTTGCATTAGACTCGGCTGTTAATGATTTTGTGTGGCGTCCGTACGTTAGATATGCTTATAAGTGTGGATTGTTTTATCCAAATGCTGAAATATTGGTACCATTTAAGAAAGATTTGGATAAACAAATGCTCTCATTTGTTATATGCTTGAGAGTTTCCGAGCTTGTTGGCTTTGAGTCTATAGAACAATATCTTCCGCATAGAGTTTCTATGCAATTTGGAATGGATCAAGATGTTCCAAGTTATGTGCCTAGATTCAATGAGACTAAATTCAATGCTTGGAAAAACTACTGCAGACCTGTACCTGATCAAAATTTGTACTTTCCATCGAGGTTTTTTGAGGGAAACGTAACCACAAGTTATGCAAAGTGGTGGCAGCAACCGGTATTGGGTCATGGCAATTTTGTTAAGAACATTGTGTAGCGGAAGAGAAGTGCAAGTTCAAGGAAACATAGACCTCATGTTGGAAAAGCTAACAGAAGTGGTATTGATGTTGGTGTTCCACCTGGATTTCGTCCCCATCTTGTTGACATTCTTAGTTGTGAAATTTTTTGTTATGGTTATCCTGCTGAAAATTCTTCTCATGATTGTGTGAATGCTGATGAAAATATTGATTCTCCTTCCATATCTGTTGAGGATTGTGAGCCTGTGTTGAAATCTAAGCATTTAACCAAACAATTTTCAGCAGCCTCTTCAGCAGATTTTATATTTTCAACGAGTTTGGAGGAAGATTTTGAAGATGTAATTGGGAGCAAAGAAGCAACAATGTCTAGTGACAGAGTCTGTTTATCTGAGACTCAAGGTGAAAGCAAAAGCTACAAAAGGTTTTCTATCAGAAAAAAAATATCTTCGTCCAACAATGAAAATGTTGTGCAACACGAGATTCAGTTCCACTCTGATATGGCTGCTCAATCAGAAGCTAAGGAGACAGTTGAAGAAAAAGGAAGTAAAGCAAGTGATCATGAAGTTGTGGTTTTGTTAAAGGAGCAATACTTGAAGAATCAAGAGGAACTCGGGCATCTGGCAAGACAACAGGAAGAAATGTTACGGATAATGGATATGAGGGAGAAGAGGGATGAAGAGTTGAGGCAACTCCTCACTAGTTTTCTAAGGAATCAACAACCACCATCATCTTCTTAAAATTTTATTTTGTTGTTAAAATCTCTTGATTACCAAACTAATGGTAATGATGCTCTTTTCATACCCTCCATTTTGTTGATAACAAATGAAGGAGAAAGAAAAACTTGTTTAGATGAGTTATGATAGATGTTTTTATTAACTGATAGCATTGTGTTATTATTTATCTATTAGTAGTATTGGCATGGTTAACCGTTTTGCTATGTGTTAAACAATATATATTGAAGTGAATCTAATCTTTGCAATTTTGGAACTAAACGAAAGCTCATGTATATGACTAAAGTGAAACATAACTCTTTCCTAAGCATAACACTAGAGAAAAAACAGAAGGGATCCTCTGCTGTCAATTTCTTTCTGCATCTCCTTCATTTTTCTCATGATTTTCTATTGTTCCGTTATTGTGCGTTTTTTCCCGTATAACCTGTGCAACAGAATAACTTTCATTTAGTAGTAACTAGTAGTAGGTGAATAAATGTGAAGGGACTGAACTTGAGTCTGTTATGCAGATCACTTCATCTGTTAACTAAAATATTTTTAGGTGCATATTTTGCATTGGTGCTAACCAAGAACTCGTTCATTAGAAACTAATGGATGTGGCATCAATGTGTTGGAAATAAAAGATGATAGGTAACTCTACATTATCACTTTCTTTTCGATCATTCTGTAAAATGAGTGTTAATTTTCGATCATTCTGTAAAATAAGTGTCTTTTCAAACATGAATGCTAGTTTTGGAATTACAGTCGCATGCCAGAGTCGAACCCAGGTCCTTTTGTTGGGAGCAAACCAACCAACGAACCAAGTGAACACCAGCAACATGAATGCTAGTTAAGAGACAACGGAATGAATTTTTTGTTCTGGGCTGAGATTTCCACCGTAAATATAAATGAATTTGAATATTGATATTTTTGTTTCACTTCTCATTCCAATTTCAAACTTCTGTTAAAAGAATACATATTTCAGCTAGAATGTTCTCTTTCTTAGGTCATTCATGGTTTAATTTCTGGTTTTTATCTTGATTTACACCAGACAAAAAAGCTTGTAACTAAAAGGATGAACTTCATGTATTTATGATTGACCAAATAGAAGTTCATGTACCTTAAGCCTTTATTGATGTTACTGGTCAAAGGTATTTATTGATGTTATTGGTCAAAGAACTTCATGTATTAATTGATTGTCAATATGACTATATGAGATGCATTAGGTAAAGGTAAATCTCCAAGAAGTCTTTGACACCAAAAACTAAGCTTTCGATTGGAACTGCGGTCAGATTTGGCCTGAACTCGTGTCCACGCAGAAGATACTATTTTCGTCTTCACAATTTCATGTCTCCAAAGTGCAGAGGGACGTGAGAAAATGCCTCCAAACGCTGTTCCAAAACACGCTAAGTGTGAGGCTAAAATAGTTAAAACAAAATAGCATTATTTGTTTGATCAAGGATTTGAGAGCTAAGGCCATTTAGAAATTTATATCTTTAATTCTTATTTTAGCATGATGTAATGTAAATGCAAGAAATGATTCAATTATTGTTGAACTAATGAAGTTGATAAACAACTTATCACAAACAGAACAAGTTGAACTACTGAAATTAATATCAGATCATAAAAATATAACAACTCAAAATTGATAAACAACTTATCAGTACAAACATTGAACTACTAAAATTGAAATTGGCCTATGGAAGGAATAGAAAGTTTGAAGAGAAGAAGAAGAAGAAGAAGAAGAAGAAGAAGAAGAAGAAGATAAAGAATAGTTTGAATAATTGCATAATGGTGCATATCAATTGTGTAAATGTACCAAAATTCATGATTTGAACCCAAGTCACCATATTAAAACTTTGACTACTAAGAATATTTTATATAAAATTACAGATTTGAACCCAAGTCACCATAATTTATCCTCCTTGCATGTATTTATGTGAGTATATTGAAGTTGGTCCTTGTAATATGTAAAGTATTTAATTTTAGTCCCTCAAAATAGGAATTATAATCAAAACAAAAAATTAAATATTTGCAAGGACTAAAAACAAAAACAAAAAAATTTGAAACCATAATCTTATCTTATTATATGTAAAAAATAGAGTATTACAATATAGGAGTAAAAATTTGTACTAGATGGACAGAAATACCAAAAAACGACAAAACACACCCTGCACAGTGAACATAGTTCAAAACTTCAAATGGCCATCTGGACAAAAAGGTAATTTTGGGTTTTCCTCACAGTCACATTTTCCATTCTATTTTTCCTTCATCTGCAAGAATGTTTCTGTCAAGTTGCATACCTCAAAACATGCTACTACTACTATTCTTCACCTTCTCAAAAGTTCCATTTTTTCATCCTTTTTAGTTAGTGTTGTTTCAACCATTTTTTCATCTATCACTCACATTCTCTCATTCTGTACCTTTTCCTTTCTCCATGAATGTACAACCATTGAAAACCCTCATGGAAGTGAGGGAAGATTTCATGCTTTCACCAGCTGGTGATAGTGAACCAACACTCAGACCAGCTCATTTTCTTAAACCTATTGCAAAATCCATTCATGAATCAAATTTTAAAGTTAACCCATTTTCATCATCTTTTGTTTCTGGAATAAAGGAGAGGCCTTTTACAACCCATTTTCATGGGTGGAAATACAACCAAGAGAAATGGTATTGTTGGGTTGATAAACTTAAACCAAAGTATGAATCTTTGTGGAGGAAAGCTGGAATCTTTCAAGCTATTATGAGTACTAAATGTTACATACATAAATATGTAAACTTGTTAATTGGGGTTGTGGATAAATGGTGTTCTGAGACAAATACATTTGTGTTTCCATTTGGTGAAGCAACTATCACTTTGGAGGATGTTATGGTTTTAGGGGGTTACCCTATTCTTGGTGATCCTGTTTTCATTTCACTTGAAGATCAAGAAATGAGAGAGGTGGAGAAGATATTGATCCTTGCAAGAGAACACCTTACTCAGCCTACAACATCACCATGGATGGATATGTTCATTGATAAAGGTAGTGAAATTGAACATGAAGCATTCCTTGCTACTTGGTTATCACTTTTTGTTTTTCCTCATTATTATTTGGTGAAAAGTTGTGTGTTTCCTATTGCTGTTCATCTTGCTAGAGGAAATCCTATTGCTTTAGCACCAGCTGTTTTGGCTAGCTTATATAAGGATTTAAGTTTTTTTAAGAAAACAATTGTTGATATGTCAAAATATCCTGTTGATGGTGATAGTTTTCCTTTAGAAGTTACTATTCATTCACCCTTTTATTTGGTTCAAATTTGGGTGTGGGAGAGGTTTAAAAATTTACAACCACAACCCATGTTGATAAACCATGGAGACCCTATATTGATTAGGTGGCATAAGGTTAGGTCCTTGCATATGAATATAGACAGTGTTAAGTTGGCATTAGACTCGGCTACCAATGATTTTCTTTGGCGTCCATATGTTAGATATTCTGATAAGTGTGAAATGTTTTATCCAAATGATGAAATTTGGATACCATTTAAGAAAGATTTGGTGGATGAACAAATGCTCTCATTTGTCATATCCTTGAGAGTTTCTGAGCTTGTTGGGTTTGACTCCATAGAGCAGTATCTTCCGCATAGAGTTGCTATGCAATTTGGTTTTGATCAGGATGTTCCAAGTTATGTGCCTAGGTTCAATGAGACTAAAGCGATTGCTTGGAAAAACTACTGCAGGCCCATATCTGATAAAAAATTATATTTTCCAGCAAGACTTTTTGAGGCAGATGTTACCACACGATATGCAAAGTGGTGGAAGCAATCGATGTTGGGTCGCGGTGATTTTTTACAGAATATTGTGCGGAAGAAGAGAAGTCCAGGTTCAAGAAAACATAGACCTTTTGTAGGAAAAGCTATCGGAAGTGGTAATGATGTTGGTGTTCCACTTGGATTTCCTCCCAATCTTGTTGACTCTCTTACTTTTGCAAAATTTTGTGATGATGGTTCAAAACCTAAAACTAGGATGGTTGATGATTTTTATGCTGATGTTGATCATGAAAATTTTGCTCCTGATTGTTCACAAATGACAAAACATAACACTTTTGATCCTTCCATATATGTTGAGGATTCTAACCATGTTTCAAAAGATAACATTGAACTTTCAGTAGGGAGTTTGGAGGAAGGTATTAAAGATACAAATGGGAGCCAAGAAGCAAAGATGTCTAGTGACAGACTACGTTTATCTGAGACTCAAGGTAAAAGTTGTAGCTATGCCATCAGAAACAAAGTCTCTTCATTCAACAAAGTAACCGCTGCTCAGCATGATGATCAGTTTCTCTTTGAAAATGTTGCTCAAGTAGAAGCTAAACAAACGATTGAAGAAATAGAAATAGAAGAAAATGATCATGAAGTTGTGGTTTTGTTAAAACAGCAATACTTGAAGAATCAGGAGGAACTCAAGCGTCTGGCTAGACAACAAGAAGAGATAGTGCGGTTAATTGATTTGAGGGAGAAGAGTGAAGAAGAGTGGAAGCAACTAGTCACTAATGTTCTAATGAATCAACAACCATCATCATCATCTTGAAACTCTATTCTGCTTTTAACTTTCTTTATCAAAATCATGACATTGATTGTTTTTTCATGCTCTCCCATTTTGTTGATGACTAATGAAGGATAAAACTATTAGTTTATATAAGCTATGATATATATGTTTTTATTACCTGCTATGATTTCGTTATTTATGTTTAGTAGTATTAGCAGAAGAAATCTGGTGAGGAAACTTTGTTAATGTGATAAAGCGACTATAATCTTAGCAATATTGGAATCAAAGCCAATCTCTGTATGAGCCTTCTAGCTGCAGTGAAGTAAAACTGTTTCCTGATTTAATAATGCGTAGTTAATGTAGCTTTTATTTCTATTGTACAAATAAAAGAAATCTCAAACCTTAAAGCTGTGGGAAAGTTATAGATTTCTGATCACTATATATATGGTGGCCAGTCATGGAATATTGCAGTTTTTCCTCTGCAACCTGTTCTGTCATGTTTATCTCCAAAACATAACTTTATGGCTCCCTTCATACCAGTTGAAGAATGTAAGCCAGTGTTGGAAGTGTACAAAAGTGTACATACAGAAGCGAGACTATAAGCATAGCGGAACTTGAACATAGAATTAGCCAACTCGAAAGAGTACATACAGAACTGAAGATGATTATACAAGTTAAGCTATATGACAAAAATGTTAAAAAAAAAAGACAAAATTATTAATCTTGGTACATTGTTTCATTGATAGTAGTTACTATTAGTAGTAGGTGAATAAATGTGACGGAACTGAACTTTAGGCTGTTTTGCAGATCATGGCAATATTGAATAAAGAGATTACAGGGAGATGAATTTATGAAATAAATATAAAGATCAGAATACCACTTCTATGTATAGTTAGTTTATTTAAGGAAAAGAGATGAAACCTCAAAAAATTGATTGCTAACTCAATGTTTATTGTGTCTTGTTGTTCAGTAATAGTGCATTTTTCACTTGTACAGCTTGCTATATAATAGCTTTAATTAATTTTTCACTTGTATCTTTCGTTTGATTGATTCGGAAATGTACTCTTCATTCAGTCAAAAAATAACATGTGTCTTAACAATCACAGCTTCTTATGCACACAAGAACTATAATTGATGAGATCCTTCCACTTCTGCAGGACATAACGGCAACCACAGTTCATGATTCATAAAACAGCCAAGTATCGAACAAAACACCAAATCTGATGCACTTGAAATCTGGTTATAATGCTAAGGCTGAAGCAAACCAACAGTGCACTAATCAGTGATCATGAAAATAGAAGATACTGTCTATAGCTGCCTGCACACATCTTCTAGCTGAATTTCACACATCCATAATTCCAAAACACGCCCTCGGATATAATTACCATTGTGAGAAATCAAGGTCTAATTAAATGATTTAATCTGCATCAAGTTATTTCGAAAAATCTTGACATTCCTTGACTTCCAAGCAAACCAGACCACTATGAGACACCATGCCACTACTCAGCAAGCCTTTGAACTGAACCTGATGCTGAATACTTTCCTTTGCAAGACTGAAGAGATCCCGAGCCAATTACATATAGAGAGCCAAACACCAACACTATAAGAGCTCCACTAAACACCAGTACATTGATATAACAACAGAACACTAGGTTCCGTACAATAGAATTCGGCATCACCTCCCCCATACAATGAAAATCACATTCTCCACCTAAATCGACAAAACTGAAGCAACTCACTAAGCTCGAAACAAAAGGACACAGCTCAGAGCAGAAAAACCAGCATATTAGACTAAGTTATTGAGTCCTAGGATCTCTAGTCATGCCATAAACAATCTTGAGCACACCTCATACAAACATAGTATTATCTTCGTACTTAAATATAATATTCATTTAACAAGTGGTTAGATATTCATTTAACAAGTTTATTATCTTCATACTTAAATTACTTGAATTACATTAGAAATTTAATCTGATACTTATTTTTAACTTTCTTTTGTTTATCTATGACAAATATCATGGAACAGTGGAGAATGATTAGAATTGTCTATTTTTAAAAACTTTTTTTCTTCTTTCAAATAAATCTAAATCTGTATTTAGGACAAAACTAGGGGCCCTTGTTTGAGAAAATTACTACATTTAGCAAAAAGGATAGTTTGGGGTTTGCACATATTCCCCTATTTGTGGTCTGTGTAAAAGTAGTGTGCATTTGTGTAGTTGCAAAGCACCTTATTACCTGCAAAATAGGGGACAATACAATGGTCAAAAAGCACCACAACACCTGCAAAATAGGGGACACTACAATGGTCATATTGAGCTCAATCCACTCCCTAAAATTATTACTCATGAAGAAATTTTACAAAAAAGCAATATTGGGAGAATTATAAACTAAAAAATAAATTAATTTATCAAATTACATCTATACCAGCATCTTTAAGATGTTCTTAAACAATTAAGCCTCAATTTACAAGTTTTAAATATTAGAGTAAAGATCCAATTTATTCTCTCATGTTTTTCTTTTGATTTAATTTGATCCCCGATAAAAAAATAAACACATATTAATCTCTAATATTTTTATACGGATGACAAATTAATTACTAAATTCATTATAACAAAAAGATTAATTTATTTTCAATATAAAAATATCATAGACTAAATTCTTTCTTTTTTCTTTATTTGTTAGGGACTAAATTAGGTTCGAGAGAAAATTGTGAGACCAAATTATAGGTCTTGGCTCTAAATATTAAATCTATTTCGGTGCCACATAACTAGATATGTAAGCGGATGAACAAATCGAAAAAACGAAGTTTTCACCTATATTTGCTATCACGATGACCCAATGTAATTTTATATAAGTTACAAAGGGTAGTTTTCTAAAAAATCAGAGTCCCCGTAATTTTGACGTAGCCACCGTGACGCCGAACAATATTTTCAACTATGAGACACTATTTTTTTACACTTAGGATCCGTTTGAATTGATTTATTTTTAAATTTATGCAAAACAACGTATGCAAATAAATAAACTTTCATTTATTATTATAACTTTTTTTAAGTAGTTTATGCGAAAACAGTTTATAAAAAAAAAAAATTATCAATAAAAACTTATGAATTAATACACAAATTTACCGTAAACTATTTTCATTAGCTCAAAAAAGCTAAATTCAAACTAAGCTTAAAAGTTAAAACCTAGTCCAAATTTAACTGATTACATCCCTTACAAAATTCAAAAAACAACACAATGCCACTTTGAGGGAGGGTCACAACACACAGTACCTTACATAGTTCTCATATCCATGGCTATGATTCATCAACAATCTTCCCAAAATGCCATCATGGAGGTCAGGGAAGATTACATTACTTCACCTGTTGGTGACAAACAACCAACTTTTAGAGCTGCCCATTCTCTCAAACCCATTGCTAACTCAACTCATGAACTTCTCCTCAACCAGATTAACCTTAACCCATTTTCATCTTGTTCTGTTTTTCAACCAAAGGAAGGGCCTTTTGAAATCTATTTCAATGGGTGGCGCTACCAACCAATCGTCAAATGGGTTAGGTGGGTTGATAAACTTAAACCCAAGTATGAATCAGTGTGGAAAAAAGCTGGAATCTTTGAAGCTATTTTGAGTACTAAGAGCCACATAATGAAAAATCAAGACTTGGTTTATGGGGTTGTTGAGAAATGGTGTTCTGAGACAAATACATTTGTGTTTCTATTTGGTGAGGCAACTATCACTTTGGAGGATGTTATGGTTTTAGGGGGTTACCCTATTCTTGGTGATCCTGTTTTCATTTCACTTCAAGACCATGAAATGAAAGAGGTGGAAAACAAATTGATCTTTGCAAGAGAACAACTTACTAAGAAGAATAATACACCATATGCATCAATGTGGATGGATATGTTCATTGATAATAAAGGAAGTGAAATTGAACATGAAGCATTTCTTGTTACTTGGTTGTCATTTTTTGTTTTTCCTCATAAATACCATGCGGTGAAAAGTTCTTTATTTCCTATTGCTATTCATCTTGCTAGAGGAAATACTATTGCATTGGCACCTGCTGTTTTGGCTTGTTTATATAAGGATTTGAGTTTGTTTAAGGAAACAATTGTAGGTTTAAAGAAATGTTCAGTAAGAGGTGATAAACTTCCATTGGTGTTACAAGTTAATGTACAATCACCCTTTTACTTGGTTCAAGTTTGGGTGTGGGAGCGGTTCCAAAATTTGCAACCACAACCCAAGTTGATCAACAACGGAGATCCTTTATTGTTGAGGTGGGATATGGTTACGCCTTTGAAAATTGATAATGTGAGATTGGCATTAGATTCAGCTAGGCATGATTTTATTTGGCGTCCGTATGTTAGATATGTTGATAAGTGTAGAATGTTTTATCCAAATGATGAAATTTTGGTACCGTTTAAGAATGATTTGGATAAAGAAATGATGTCATTTGTAACATGTTTGAGAGTTTCTGAACTAGTTGGGTTTGCTTCTATAGAGAAATATCTACCACATAGAGTTGCTATGCAATTTGGAATGGATCAAAATGTTCCTGGTTATGTGCCTCGACTCAACAAGACTAAAACCATTGCTTGGAAAAACTACTGCAGGCCCATATCTGATAAAAGTTTATATTTTCCATCCAGGTTATTTGAAGCTGGTATTACCACTTTTTATGCAAACTGGTGGAAGAAATCGGTATTGGGTCCTCAGGGCTTCGTTAAGAATGATGTGTCACATAAGAGAATTGCAAGTTCATTAAAATGTAGACCTCATGCTGAGATTCCTCATGATGATTTTGAAAAATATTGTAATGATGGTTCAAAAACTAGCAAGGGTGATACTATTGTTGATGATGTTATGATCTCTGATATTGCAGTTGAAGATTGTCTTAATTCAAGTTTACCTCCAAACCATAACACTCTAACTCCTTCGATATCTGTTGATGATTGTAAGCATGTCTTGGAAGAAGATGATGCAAATGAGAGCAAAATAGCAAGGCTGTCAAGTGACAGAATCTGCCATTCTGAAACTCAAACTGAAAGCTATAGCTATTTATCTGAAGCAAGTGTAGCAGCACTTGAACAATCGATTAGCCGACTCGAGAGAGTGCGTGCAAAACTGAAGAACGACAGGTTAGGCCTCAGTTGAAAACACTATTGGCTCCTAAAACAAAAAACTTACTAATTGTTTACATATGTTAGTTATTTCTTTTACTTAGTCATTACATAGTAACTGAGTTATCAATTTCTAGCTACTTATGTAAATATTGCTAGCTATTTAGAACAGTAGGATATCTGAATTTGGTATGTCATATATATCCAAATCATGTTCTGAATTGTATTGTTCCAATTGGAGAAGCTAAAACATTACCAATTTCATTTGCTATATAGTAAACTCTAATAATGGCATTTAAAGTAATTTAAAATTTACATCCATTACTGTTAAGTCTGTGAAACTGTCATTAGCACATAATAACCTAGTGGCTTCAGCTCAAAAACATTAAAGTTATTGATGGGTTCAAACCTCAGGTATGCGGCAATGGCGATTTTATTTGTAACAAGCTATTTCTGTCTTAGAGATTTTGACTCAATGTCTATATCTCATATATTTATACATTTCTGGCTGTTTGAAAGTTCACTTCCTGATTTAGTTCAAGATTCAGTTGTCTTTCAAACAAATGCAAAGGTAGTTTTCACATCATGATGGAAAAATCGTGTGTTCACATTCCATATGTAACTTGGTGGTCTAAAAATCCAGTTTCAGATATTATGAGCCTGCTGATCTGCTGCTGTTTCACAGCTCTGATGAGCCCACAGCCAGTTTGAAAAAAAATACAATGGCAAACAAAAAAGACAAACTAGAAGTAAAGCCAAATCATGAATTACAGAGGTAAAGTTGTTTGGCTGTTAAAATGAGAATGATAGATAGGTACTATTAACCTTTGCTGTTAGAATTGCGATCCTAGGATTTTGCTAGTTTGCTCTGCCATACCGATAAGAATTGAGTAGAATCCTAAATTATGCAAAATCCATGTGAAATCGCATGGAATTGCAAAATCCCAGTAAAATCGGGCGATGCTAATAGGTTTATATCACTTCTGTGTTTTTTTGGGATGATTTTGACTGGGTAAAAGTTGACCCGGTTTGAGGTTTCGACCCAGTTGTATATAAAACAACTGCAAATCTTATTTTACTAATTTTATTGATGATGGAGGATATGATGAGATTAATGAAGATGAAAATGTTGACATTATGGAGGATGATCCATATAATTGGCGCATTTGTGATCTGATTTAGCATTTAGGATTCGAGTACTTTGTGGACTTGGTTGTTTGTGTTAAACTTTCTGAATTGTTTGTTTGATATTTAAGATTTGAGACTTGATTGTTTTATATTTGTTTTAATATTTGAAACTTTAATCTTGAGTAATCATATCTTAATTCAATTCTCAACTTTTAGTCAATGATAAAAAAAATATAATTCAATGCTCAACTTCTCAAGATGCACTTTTTTTTCACTGTTAATAAAAAATTGAAAAAGTGCGTAATTTGTTAGAAAATATCATATTTTTGTGATTAGTATCAATCATTTAATTTTAAAAAATTAGTAAACAAATCTTATTATAAAATATTCTCTTCCACTACAAAAAAAACTTAAATATTTTGACCAAATTCTTTGGAAAGCAGATTCCTCGCAACATTTCGAGGAAAAAATCGTCATAAATGCATTTATGTGACCGTTGTAAGGGTAGACTTTTCAAGGACATTGTTTTCAAGGAAAGGATTCCTCACAAAGTACAAAAAGTGACCGTCATGACTGATCAGAGCGCGTTGGTGGAAGAGCGTGTGGGTTACACCTTTTCCATATTTCCTCGGAAAATACAAGAATGTGACCGTTAGTCATGACTGATCAGAGCGCGTTGAATGATATGTCTTTCGACAAAACTTTCCTTGTAAAGCATTTTTACAAATATTACCGTTTTGTGACCATTGTAACATCCTTTATACCTTGTAACGCATTTTAAAAATATGACCGTTATGTGATCGTTGTAGCATCCTTTATATATAGGAGGAAAGTTTCACTTTTCACATACACCATATTCATACACATTCTTACATAATTCTTAACTTATCAAAATAAATTCACTGTTGGCAGGACTGCTGATGTTGTTTCTGTTGCAGCCGCGTTTATGACATTTGAGACGTTTCTTATCAAATTACAATGTGTTTGTTTTTTGATATTTTATTTATACGTATTATAAAATATGTTAGTAAAATAAAAAGTTTGTGAAAGCATTCATCCTTGTTAGTTTAGCTTCAATCCCATCACAGTTTCAAGGTAAAGATTTGAGCTTTTTGAAGAATAGTTTCATTCATACATACCCATCATCATGAATGAACCTATGACTCTAAGAAGAAAATTGGGTTGTGGCGATTTTGTTAAGAATATTGTGCAGAAGAAGAGAAGTTTAGGTTCAAGAAAACGTAGATCTTTTGTGCGAAAAGCTGACTCAAGAGGTAATGGTGTTGGTGTTCCACCTGGATTTCCTCCCCATCTTGTCGACTGTCTTACTTTTGAAAATTTTTGTTATGATGGTTCAAAAACTGAAACTAGAAATATCGATGATTTCTATGCTGATCATCATTATGAAAATTTTGTTCAAGATTGTTCACCAATGACCAAACATAACACTCTTGTTTCAAAAGATGCAAATAAGAGCATAAAAGCTAAGATGTCTAGTGGCAGAGTATGTTTATCTGAGACTCGAGGAAAACGATGTAGCTTTGCCATCAGAAAAAAAGTCTCTTCATCCAACAAAGTAACGGCTGCTCAGCATGATGTTCAGTTTCAGTCTGATATTGTTGCTCAAATAGAAGCTAAACAAACAGTTGAAGAAAAAGAAAGAGAAAAAAATGATCATGAAGTTGTGGTTTTGTCAAAAGAGCAATACTTGAAGATTCAGAAGGAACTCGCGCGTTTGGCAAGTCAGCAGGAAGAGATGTTACGGTTATTAGCTTCGAGAGATAAGAGGGATGAAGAGTGGAAGCAACTCCTCACTAGTCTTCTAAGGAATCAACAACCACCATCATCCTCTTCTTAAAATTCTATCATGCTTTTATATGTATGTTTTTATTATCCGCTATGCTTGTTATTTATATTTATTTATTTTGCTACAGAATAGCTTTCATTGCTACAGAAAAGAAATACTAGTTTTTGAGTTATGAAATATATGTTTTTATTATTTGCTATGCTTGTTAACTGAACTTGATAAGTAACTCTGCAGTATGCCTTTCTTTTCAATCATTGTGTAAAATGAGTGTTAATTTTCAACGAGGCGCTGTCATTGTCCTCAGATTTCGATGGAAAATATATATATCAATTACATTGATAATTTGATAGTAAAAATGCGAAGATACACTACTACATATTTGACTATTAGTAACACTCACATTGCAACTTTTATAAAAATGTTACTAATATTGGTGATTTTGTAACATTTCTCAAAAAGTGTGGCATCCCTGTAAAACTTGTTACTAATATAGTGCTTATAATGTTTGTATTCAAATAAAATTTTACTTTTCAATTCTTTTAACTTTCTCTCCACTTCCTTCTCCTCTCAACCGTGATCGTTATGAAGCAAACAGCGTGCTGTTGATTTCATCACACTTCGAAGCTTCACCGTGCGTGGATTAAGATCAATCCAGGGAAGAACAAAGAAAGAGATTTCATCACAGTTTCAATTCGTTTACTCTCCAGTTTGAGTTCGCATTGTTCACCATTGTCTTCTTCATAGTAATCCCTCATCAGCACCACCTCCTTCCTCCGATGGCGTCCTATTCATTGATTCTAACGTCTCCGCTACTGCAATTTTACCTTTCGATTCGGTTTTCTCTAAAATCCCTAACTCAATTCAGTGTTACTCACTTACGTCCTCGATTCGGTTTGCTTTCAATCGCCGTTCTCCATGGTTTGTCTCACCGACCTCTCATCCAAAGGTAATCTCATTGTTCTTATATCTTGCTTTCTTTCTTTTACTTTGGTTTTATACGTTGGAAAAATGGTTGATTGAAGTGATTTTTTTGTATTATTTTGCTGTTGTTGTACCTCATGGTACAATGCCTATTTTCTGTTTGATAAAATGCTTCAACCAAACTTTATGTAAAGTACGCTGATCATAAATGAAATGAAGCAAGATAGGTTTTAATGAATGAGATTGATAGTGCACTTTCATAATTGTTTCAAAAGTTTGCCCTGCTGCCCCTGCATTTTACTCGTTTATACTCATTTCGCCAATTCTACTGATGTTGAAGCATAATTGTACTCTGCAAAACCTTTAGGTGTTTCATGCTCAAAATTGTTTGGCACTCTTTGTTATGACAGTCAACTAACTTCAATTGTTTGAGTGATTTCATCTTGTTACCTTTCATATTCAGCAATATCAATTGAGTGAACTTTCTCATACTAATAATATTGCACTACTTGTTTGAACATGATACAGAGAACTTCACAATCCTTGTGATTTTATTTGCTTCTTTAGTCTGGTAAGTGGCAATATAATTCTCATGTACCTCGTTAATAACATTTGGATTCTGTGAAAACGAATCAAATTCTTGGTTCAGGTATCGATTCTTCCATGGTGCGGAAGTCGATCATGATCCCGCTGTGCTTAGATGGTGAATTTTTGTTGTGATAGTTATTTAGTTGAAGTATTTATCTAGGTAGAGTTGTGATAGCACATTTGCTTCATGTGCCGTGTAGAGATTGTTTTGTTCAAAGCTTCATAATTGCTTCCTAGTTCAGAATATACTGCATAACAATATTTATATTTCAATGTACCCTTCATCATTCATATAATCACACACAATCTTATGAACTAGACTGTAATTTTGTTTCTTGAAACTATGGGACTTGAGCGCAGGGGAACAACCAAGTGATAGTGAAGTGGAGCACCTATACTTCAAGAAGTTGAGAAGTATACACTTGCAAATCATCTATTCTGGGGACTTTGGGGAATAATATCGGTATGTGAACTTTCCTGTTGATTTTTTTAATTTTATAATTATGCTTCTTGTCACTCTTGGGTGGGTGTTGTTTGATACATTGGAGAGGCAGGAGTTATTCAACATATACACTAGGTTTTTGTACACCATTTCCATAAATAGAAACGTTGGGATATTAAATAACAATAGCGATGTGTTTCTCTTCTTGAATGCTTTGTAGAGATTTGTTAACTTGATCAATTAAAGGGCATTCCTTAATTTCTTTTCTCTGATTATTCGGGTTATGATTTACTCTTGTTTCAGAGGAAATGTTGGTTTAGTAGCATTAACAAAAGTCGGAAGCAGAAGAGTAATTCAAATACTATGCACTGGCTCTGAACAGAATATTTATCAGAAATAATATTTAAATTTAGTTTTCCAGTCCTGGTTTATATTTGATCTATTATTAATTTGGCTTGTTATTGTTATGGCAGAGATTGTTGACCCTATGCACAGGTTCGGATTGTCTATGACCTATTATTATTCCCATTCTCGGTTAAAATGCTATGCAATGCTATGTACCACACTTTTCATGGAACTTCCATTTTAGCTTCCAGATGTTGTTTCTTTGAAAAATTATGTTTTGAAGCATTATTTTAATGATAGCATTGTGTAATAGCTATAATTGACAAGTCTGCTGTAACATTCATAGGTAAGAACAAATTTCATGTCAATACCTTACAAAGTTCAAACAATAGAGGACTTTGTAAAACAAGTAGAGGCAGGGGATCTGAAACTCCGAATTCGAGTACTAGAGGTAGGCAAATTCTTTAATCTTCACATCATATGGTATATAAGTTGTATATCCATATATTTCTATACATTGAATATATTTCTATACATTGAATTAGGCCTTGTTTTGATAAGTAGCTTAATTAAGCGTTTATCATATTAGTTCTTATGTGATTCGTATCTTCAAGGAACATGTTTTTGCTTTTTTAGTTATTATGATTAATGTTCTCTGTTGGAACATGACTGGTGGATCAAAACAGAACTCAATGTTTCTAGTAGACCTTGATTAAGAGCCTTAAGATTGGTATTTATTTCTGTTATCATGCAACAATCCTCACCTTGTATAACTTGATTGCTTTTTTGCAGCTTTGTTGGGATTGGAATCTAATTTGAGTAGTAAGCTATTGGATGTTGTTACAATATTGTTCACACTGAGTTGGCCTTGTTTATTCACTTCAGGTTCACACTAATCCCTATTAATTTCCTCTTTATCATAACAGGATAATTCTGAGTGAGATGACGAAAAGATGCAATGTTGCTTCTTAATACTGTCAATCTCGGCAAAAATCGATACAAAGATGTTTTACTACATAATTTCACTGCTTACCAATATCACACATGCATTCATTTCAAGGTTTAATTGTATTATATTCATTTTGGAGGCATTTATGCTCTGTTTTTCAATTGAGTGTCAATATTGTCTTTGTTTATAAGATTTTTCTTAGCATTATATTGTTTCGTTTTTTTTTTGCTGCAATTCAATATGGTACTGGAGTTATTTCTAGTTGCTTTAGCAATGACAAAGTCAGAGTTAGTGACATATTTATGACGAACTATGCAATTTTAGGTCTCTTTAAGTAATGCTAGATTGCTAGTTTACAATTTTGACCTACAATAACACCTAAATTCAAACTTCTGGTGAGATGTTATTAATGGAGAGTTGAATAGAGTTATCTTCCCTTATGTGAAGATTTAACAGAATATTGTTTTTGGCAGATTGACAGATTTTTGTTTTTGATACAGTTTGAAAATTTAGTTTACATGTACTTTGTGATTTTGTCTTTTTATTTTCATTTTCTAAGGTGTGTTCATTTTAATATACAATACAATGTGATTGTTTCTGGCCTTTGATTTTTAAATGACAGTGCCTGATACATTTTTCCAGGTCAGTAGGAAGAACACAGATGAATGAACAATCATCACGAAGTAACTTTGTCTTTACTCTGCGATAAGCGGCATAAATGAGGTACTGCTCTTTGATATATAATGGTATATTTTCTGTTATTTTATTGAAATACAAAAAATGGTATATATGTACCCCTGTGTACTATAGCTGATTGGGGTTTTGCTGCTTATAGCCTAGCTTTTTGTGTTGCTTAGTATTGTGGTGGAAATAACACTTTTTTGTAACACTTATTTGCATATAGTAACATTTTGGAAATAAAATTTGCATATAGTAACATTTTTTGAAGTAAAATTTTTGGAAGTAACACTTTTTTGTAACACTTATTTGAAAGTAACATTTACCCGGTGATAGGCATATAGTAACATTTTTGGAAGTAAAATGTGAGTGAAGTGAATGTTAAAGAATCCCTATAGTAACATTTTTTATGTTTTGATATTTAAAGTTAGCTATAAATTAGCTAGGAAATTATTTCATAGCAAATTAGCCACTCAATCATGCATTAGTCTTAGCTAAACTTATTTGCTACAGATCAGCTAGGAATTAGCTACCGAACAGGTAACATTTTCTAAATGTTACTAATAATACTCTTATGTGTTACTAAAACTTTTTAGTAACATAGGCTTTACGTAACACATGTTGAAATGTTACTAAATATAAATAGTAACATTTTTTTTGATTTAGTAACATTTAAAAAATGTTACTAAATCTCAAATTTGTTGTAGTGATATCTCACTAGACTTTTCTACATATTTTCATTATCTTACCAGTTATTCAATTTTGATTTCAAATATTATTGTTGGATAAAACTAAACAAATATTTTTGGATTGTACGTGCCATCATGGTACGATGAGGTCCATCGTGGTACGATGAGGTCCATCGTGGTACGATGAGTTCTGATTCTTTTCCAAAATTCAGCAAATTTTCTTCAAATATATCTGTTGTGAATTCGACATAAACTCACACCAATAAAAGAACTTGATGTGTGGAGCAAGCGTAACAAGAAACCAAAACAATAAGGATGATAGAGATGATGATCCAATAATTCAAACAATAAAACACATCAAGAAAGAAAAGAACACGATACCAATTTATTTACCCAGTTCTAGGGGAGAGAACACATATCCGTTCTACTAGAATCAAATAGTCACTTTATAATGGGGTACAAGAATTAGCAAACCCTAATTCTATCCAAAACTCGAATATCTTCCTGTGGCCAAGAGACTCAATTTGACCTAGTCTACCCAACGTGATCCCAAGAATAGTTTGCCCTAGGATTCAAAACTCTAGCCTTTTGTGGTGGCAAACCCCAACTCTCTACATCTTGTCTCACTCTTTGCTCTCTCTATTTTTTTATGAACAAAGCACTCTCTGTTTATAGAAAAATATATGCCAACTTATTTCAAAAGCAATCTTTTAAAATAAAACCAAATCTCTCAATATTGTTTTTAAATATATCCAATTTAAAACAAAAAACAATCCAAGTCAAATATTTTTCAAAAATATATTTTTTCACAAAATCTGAAATATTCGGACTTTCAATCTTGAGATTTCAAGGCATATCCAACAATTTTCCACCATTCCTTTAAATCGACGATGATCCAATCAACCACCGTGTGCTCTCTCCATCTTGAATCTTCATCCAAGATCACCGGTCAAGTCCATGAACTAGGCGTTAGCCTGCACTTGCTTCCTGCAAGCATTCCCTCCTCCCTTCATCCTTCGGAATGCCTTCCGCTCTCATGAAGATCTTTCCTTCTACCACCATAGGATTTTTGGTAGCACCCACAAGATTCATCGCTCCCTCTTCAGACTCCGGAGTGATCAGTTCTGTACCCCCTGAAGAAACGTTTGCTTCCCACTATCATCGGATTTTAAATAGCTATCAAGCTTCACCACCCTTCGATCCATGGAGTGCCCTCCGTCCTTTCGAAGTATTGCTTGGCTCCGAACCAACCTTGAAATTTTAGGCGGTTCCACAAGTTGCAAGTGATAGCTAATAAGTTGATCCGAACTGTTTGATATTCATACCAAGTATGAATATTCATATCTACACATTTGTGTGTAAAGTGTGATGGTGTGTAAAGTGTGATGGTATGAATATTCATACCAACACACTTTTTTAAAAGTGTGTTGGTATGAATATTCATATCATCACACTTTACACGCAAGTCACACAAGTGTGAAGGTATGAATATTCATACCTACACACTTATACAAAATTGTGTTGGTATACTATAATATTTTTAATTTATTTTTTATTTATTATGAACGATTATCAGATTATTCAATCATCTTATAAAATGTATAAAACCGAAATAGTTTAAGCCTACTACAATACTGTAGTGGAGGAGGTGTGTAAAGATCATGAAAAAATTGAATAAAATAAAGTGTGTGTAAAATTGGAATATCGTGAAAAATGTAGGGGTAAAGGGTTAATTGTAGGGGTAGAGAAAAAGATTTTCCTCAATCCTAACATATAAAAACTTATATATAAAAAATAAGAGTTACTATTTTTTCATTAAAAAAAAGTTATTATTTTTGGGCCTAGCCTATTCCCAACCCTATTTTTGGCGCGTATCTTTTATCGTGATTTTTGTTTATATTTTTATGGGTAAATTTATTTTAATTAA
Source organism: Trifolium fragiferum (assembly GCA_954870985.1). Taxonomy (NCBI): domain Eukaryota; kingdom Viridiplantae; phylum Streptophyta; class Magnoliopsida; order Fabales; family Fabaceae; genus Trifolium; species Trifolium fragiferum. The sequence continues at coordinate 11,976,436 of OX940794.1, forward strand.
TTTTTTTTCCTATTTTTGAAGTTAATAGATTGGAATATTACTTTTTTTTTTGAAGTGGTTTTCATTGCTATTTTTATGGGAATATTTCTTTTATGTTTCTTTTTTTTTTTTTTTTTAGAGATGTGGTTTTTAATGCTATTTTTGTGGGAAGATTTCTTTTATTCTTTTTTTTTTATTAGTTTAGAGTTAAAATTACATTTAAGGACGCAAAACTTGAAACACTATTAAAAATGATAAAGACAAATTTAGATTTTTAATAGTAATTTCTTTTAATATATTGTAAGTAGAAGAACCAACCATTACAATAGATAAAACCTAAAAAACGAAAGTGATTTTAGGGACAGTGACATTCTTTCCAACTTATAACACATTCGATTTATGCAATTTCATCCTATAAAAGTGAAAGAAATTGTTATAATTTACAAAAATGTACTTAAGTCTAGATAAAAGTATTTAAGTCTATATGGCTCTATTAATGGGTTTTTTTTTTTTTTTTACAAATTGCTCTATTAATGGGTTAAGTGCTAATAATTGATGTTTTTTTTTAAAGTTATGTTACCTACGAAGCTAAATATAAGTCGAGTTAAGTGACTCAATTAAATATTAATAGATGAGTGAAATCCACCAAAGAGGAAAGGCTAAAATCGAATCAATATCAATAGAGTGAAAGTGATATTAACTCTTAAAGTGGTGACAATGTTAAGAGTCCCACAATAAATAGATAAAAATGTTAAGTGTAGTATTTAAGCAACGAAATCCTTCATATGATATATTTAATATTTGAGTTGGGTATTTTTCATAGACTTAAGTCCTAATAACCACTTAATTAAGCCCAAATGATAATTGTACACATTGTCGAGTCAAGTGACTCAATTAAATATTGATAGATGAGTGAAATCCACCAAAGAGGAAAGGGCTAAAATCGAATCAATATACCGATTGAGTGAAAGCGACATTAACTCTTATGATGTGTTTAGTTTAGAAGAGAAGTTGTGAAGAGAGAAATAGGTGAGAGAAAAGAGAAATAAGTGAGAAATAGAGTTAGATTTGATGTATTGTTTGATTTGAAAGAAATAGAAGAAAAATAGAAGAGAAAGATAAGTGTGTTTATTTTTTAAAGGTTTAAATGGTTTTTTGGTCCATGTATGTTCGAGAATTTTTTGTTTTAGTCACTGTATCTGTTTTTGTTGCAAATAAGTCATTGTATTTTCGCGAATTTTTTATTTTAATCCCTATAAAGTCAAAATCCGCAGAAAAATCTGCACGAAAACTGCAGACTTTCCTGCGGATTTTGACTTTATGGACTAAAATCAAAAATTCGCGAACATACAAGGACTTATTTGCAACAAAAAAAGATATAGTGACTAAAACAAAAAATTCGCAAACATACAGGGACATAAATGATATTTAAACTTTTTTTAAAAGACAAAAATGCCATTTATCTAAAATTTCAATATACAATTTTATTTTGTATGAAATTTAATCTTAATATTTTCTTGGCCATTGCCTTTGTCTTCCTAGACAAAAGACCACCAATTATAAATCTCAAAAGAAATAAAGAATCTCACCATATATACAGCAAAACATAATCCTACACCAACAATGTTTCAAGCTTTCAATTAACAACAAATTACATAAAAATTATTTACCTTTAATAAAGTTACATTAATTGCCAAAGAGAATCAAATAAATGGCGGAACAGCTACTGAAAATTAAATGGATATGAAGAATGAGTTGATTTTTTGATATGGAGAAGACAACAACGAGAGGGATAGATGATCAGCACTTGAAATTATGCAAAATGGGTTTGAGATGAAAATGGTGCAATGGCACGGTGAACAAGGACACAAAAAAATGAGGGGTAGTAATGGAAATAGGATGAAAATATGATAATTTGTTCAGTTTCTTCGCATGGATGGAGAGAATGAAAAAAGTAGTGGGTCCCACAATTTTTTTCTCTCTTCTCAATTTCTTTGCTTAACCAAACAGAAAAAATTGTCTATTTCTACTCTCTCTCTCTCTCTCTCTCTCTCTCTCTCTCTCTCTCTCTCCTATTTCTCTCTTCTCTAAATCATCTATACCAAACAGATCATTATAGTGGTGACAATGTTAAGAGTCCCACAATAAGTCGGTAAAAATGTTAAATGTCGTATTTAAGCCATGAGACCCTTCATCTTATAGATTGAATATTTGAGTTGGGCTCTCTTCGTAGACTTCCTAACAACCACTTAATTAAGCCCAATTGATAATTGTACACATTGTTGTTAGAATCTATATCCACATATGTAGAATCTAGAACGAAGTAAAATGACTTGAAATCATGCGATTCTGGATTATTTTACACGATCCTGATTGAAAATTTTGGGCCATTTTTACTCGGGTCAATTTTGACCCAATTTGCGACCAGCTTATATAAAAAATGACAAAACCCTAAATTGCGCCGAATCCTCTCTCAACAAATTGCCTCGCTCACATTCTCTCTTTGTTTTGTGACCTTCATCGTCAGAGACTTGCGAAATTCTTTTCATCATCAGTCATCACTCTAGTTTTCCTTCCTTCTCACTCTGGTTTGCTTCCATTTTTCCTTTGTTTTGCTTCATTGTTCTGTTATATGTTTAAGATTTGAGACTTGATTGTTTTATTTTTAACATGTGAACTTATGCACTATATAATATATATTTACTAATTAGAATTATTTTGTTTTGATAGGATCTTACGATCTTGATTATGATATTATGTTTTACGATCTTGCTACCCATTTTTGATACTACAAAATTAATTATGTAGAATTCTCCAATCTTTGTTGCGGCCTTTTATTTTACGATCTTGCTATTCTTTTTGCATCGTAATCCTTATAAACACATGGTTGTACATGGAAGATAAAAGAGATCCTTTATAGTGAAAACTCTTTTGTTGAATTATAGTCTTTTATTCAAATTTTCGATAATACTCACATGTAATGAGTTAAAATTAATGTTCCTTTCATCTCAAAACAAATGTTGCATTTAACCATATTAATATCTTGTTTTATTTATTTTTTTAACTTTTCCCAATTTTATAAGAATGATCAAATCATATGACTAAACTCTTCTGACTATCGCTCAATGTACTTTGATATTACGCAACCTTCAATATATTAAAATCACATGGCACAACCTCATTTTGTCTTCGATCAAGAATAAAAATTTCATTTTTTTTAAAATAAATGGATAAAAGATGAAATTGTAATAAGAGGAAAAGTTGGTTTATCAATTTTTGTTTCAAGAGTAAAAATGTACTTCTATTTTTTTTTTTCCCAGAATATAAGCTTCATTATACCGTTTCGTATGAAAAATAATAATTATAAAGTATAATAAGTTTGTGTTAAAATTATTATTCAAAGTTTTAATTAAACATTACATTGAGAAAAGTAATATATTAATTTGGAATTAGTTTAATAAACGAAAGATAATTAGAGCATCTATAATAAAGCTGTCTTATAAGTTGGTTTTATAGAATGATAATTAACCTGTTTTTTTTTATTTTTTTATTTTTTTTTATTGAAGGTATTTGACGTGGAAAAACAAAAAGCATAAATAGTTGGAGTAGCTTAAATAAGGTACAATATCATCATTAATGTATGATTGCATAATAAGATATTCAATAACAATATAAAGTTTTCATCATCATTAAGAATGACTAAAATATCTTGGTCGTACCATATCTTAATTTTTTTATTTTTCATATTATCATATATGTATCATGTTAACTATCTAACTTTCTTAGGTTGGACCATAAAATCACATTAATTTAATAAAATAATTGTCAAAGTAAATAATTTAATAATAATAGTAGTGATCGATCATAATATACATTAAATTAAATACATTGAAGATTGAAAAGGTAATTAAAAAATGGATAAACAATTTTTGTATATTTTTTTAAGGAAAATGCTATTTAGTAAGAAAATTTATGGAGAAGAATTGCAAAAATATATCTCCACCCTTGTTTACATCAACTATCCCCATGATTTCAACTAAAAGAGGAGATTAAAATTACATCATCCTATAAGATAATGCCATGTGTTATTCTTGCATTTCTTCTTTAAAATAATTCTTACTAAATAGCAATGCTCTTTTTTTGAATATGATAATTTCTTTTTTTTTTTTTTTTGGTACATAGACGAAATGGCAAGCCATTGGAAACTCACACACACAAAGTGGAGGGACCAGGGATCGAACCCCGGTCATGGCGTCCGACACTAGCAATTTCAGCATTTCTGCCAGTTGAGCTAGGATTTGTGGACGAATATGATAATTTCTTACCGCACATAAACAAATTAATTGCATTTGATATCCTATAATCTCATAATACACATTAGATTCAATGTATCGAATAATGTGTATTATGAAATTATAAATATTCTATGCAATTAATATGATTATACTGGTTATGAATTTAGCATGCTTGAAAAATAATACAAATTTTTTAATTCACATGAACACACTTTTCAATTTTGTTTAAAACAACCTAATAGTTAGATATTCACTTCTTGAACTTGAAGTGAATAACTTGGACACAACACACTTTTGAATCGAATTATGTTTACGAAGACATTACACTTTTTAAATTTTGCTCACTTTCTTTATTCGAAATAATTATGAGAACAATTATAATACATTAATTATAGTATTTTTTATTTTGCTCACGTTTAGACGGGCTTAAGCAGACCGAGGCTAAACGCAGCGGGCTTGCCCGCTTTGCCATCCCTACTCCTAATAGAGGTAAGATATTTTTTACACGGAATAATTTTTTTTTCAATGTTTGCTTGCTATGGTATAACCTATTGAGGGGTGAACAAACAAAATCAAAGGCACTCGGTTATTTTATTTTAAAAGCATTTCAAGTATTTTATTCTGGCCGCGCATGTCCTTTAAATCCTTTATTCAATTACATGATGTCTAATAACATTATCTATTGTGTACTAAGCCTTTATTAAGCCTTTATATTTACCCATTTCAAATCTAGATCCCCTTTCATCTTACATTTTGTCCTTTCTTTCTCATTTTTGTTCTTTACAATATCATTCTCATTTTAATCCACACTAATCAGTTTGTTTCTTTTTTTCAGCAAAGTTAAAGTTTCTGTCTCAAGTCAAGAAAATAATAAAAACAACACCGGTGTGTAGGTAATAAATGAAAATTTTAACTTTTCCTTTTCTTCAATGTTAATTTTTTTTCTCTCTTTTCACACACAAATTAAACATGTTTGTAAATCAAAAGATTATTTTTGTACCAAGAAAAAATGGTTGTTTCTTTTTACGCGCAAGCTAATGTTTTGTCTCAAGTCAAGAAAATAATAAGAACATCGGTAGGTAAATAAAATTTCTTTGTTGATTTATTTATTCCTTACACAAACCTATTCAAAATCAAATTTCTTTGTATTGTAAAATTTTGTGCATAACTCTACTGGGTGTGGAATAGAGAAAAGAAAATTGTTGTTTTATTCTGTCAGATAAATGATTCCTATTTTTGTTTATCAAACGAAAAAAAAAAAAAACTACACATAAATCAATAGAATAAAGAAATCATTGCAAAGAAATTTATTTTACTAATTTACTAACAAAAAAAAAATCATTAGTGTATCATCAACCGAGAAAGATCTAAAATTATAAAGCAAAAAAAAAAAAAAAACAGATATAAACTATTCTTTCTTTTTCTTTTTTGACAAGAAAATATAAACTATTCTGATTTAGTATAAAAATGATGGAACAAGTTTAATTTCGTGGGAACCAAGTTTATTTTTTATTTTTTTTGCGTTTTTTGTGTTTTTTTTTTGGAAATGTGTTTTTTTTAATGGATGAGGTTAAATCTTCTTTTTCCTATTTTATTAATTAGTTTTTTTTTGGAAAAGTGTATATATTTTTTAATGGATGTGGTTAAATCTTTTTTTCCTATTTTATTAATTAGTTAATTATTTAAATTTTTCTGATTGGTTGATTTTAAGAGTATGGTGTTACGTTCGACTTCATCTAAGATTTTTTCATTAAAATATTCTAGTTTAATTCAGTCAGCTTATGTTTGGCTTTGTTCTGCCCAATAACAAAAGGAAGAATGAAAAAAAGATATAAAAACAAGCTCCGATGGATTTTCTTTCCATACTACTGTACACTTAATTAATTAGAGGGTATAATTAAAAAGTAAAATAAAAATGTTATGTTGAAAGTGTATCTGACAATCATTTTGAAATATTGCTTCAAAAAATTATTTTGATTTTTATTTTTAAAATGACACTTATTTTTAAATTAATTGAATATTATATAATTTAAGGGTGAGGTGAAAACTTAAATCTTAACTTAAATGGATTAACAAAAAAAGTCATTAGATTTGATCTAACGAGTAGATAATTGAATACAATATGCTTATATACTAAAGTTTCTGAATTCAATCATCAACTTCATTGTAAATCAAACTAAAGAGTGAGTTAACAAAATTAACCTTTGTTCTATGAAGTGAATACCAAACTATTTGAGAAAATTACTACTATATTAAAAAAAAGGATGATTTGGAGTTTGCATACATTTTCTTATTTGTGTGTGCAAGTGTGTATTTGTGAGGTTGCGCAATGCATGCTTTTATGCCAATTTTAGTGCCACATCGCTACGTACTTTAGTAACAAAATTTGTTACAATACAAAACAAAAATGGTCAAAAGTAAAGTACAAAGTAGGAGCAGTAGATTACTCTTTGTTTATAATATAATATAATATTCAATATTAACTTTTATATTTGAAAACAAATTAGTACTATTAATTAAGTTATGTTTTGAAATGGACATATATGGGTTTTCACACTAACATGTACTATACTTGCAAACACATCCAAAAAAAACAACACAATGTTTACACTTTACAGAAATTACAGTTTACATTACAAAACTATTTTTGAAAAGCAAAAAACAAAATGGCTCTTCTTAGTTTCAATCTTCAACCTCATCAATAGTTTCACATTCTCATTAAAAACCATAACTTTTTTATGTATACTTTCAGACCCATGTCTCTGATTCATCAACAATCATCCGAAGACACTATCATGGAAGTCAGGGATGATTTCATGACTTCTCCTGCTGGTGACCGTGAAGAGACTCTAAGAACTGCCCATTTTCTCAAACCTGTTGCAAACTCCATTGAAGAACCAGCTTTTGATGTTAACCCATCATTATCTTCTTCTTGTCCTGTTTTTGAACCAAATAATGACTCTTTCAAAATCCATTTCCATGGGTGGCGTTACCCACAGACCAAATGGGTTAAGTGGGTTGATCAGCTTAAACCCAAGTATGAATCTGTGTGGAAGAAAGCTGGAATTTTTTAAGCTATTATGAGTACAAAGAGCCGCATAATGAAAAATCAAGACTTGGTTTATGGGGTTGTTGAGAAATGGTGTTCTGAGACAAATACATTTGTGTTTCCATTTGGTGAAGCAACAATCACTTTGGAAGATGTTATGGTTTTGGGGGGTTACTCTCTAATTGGTGATTCTGTTTTCAAAGCACTAGAAGATGAGGAAATGAAAGTGGTGGAGCAGAAGCTCATTATTGCAAGACAGGAGAGGACTATAAAAAGTATGCCACCTTCCACATCAATGTGGATGGATATTTTCATTGATAAAGGTAGTGAGATTGAGCTTGAAGCATTTCTTGCTACTTGGTTGTCGATTTTTGTTTTTCCTGATAGATACTCGGTGGTGAAAAGTAGTTTGTTTCCAGTTGCTATTCATCTTGCTAGAGGTAATCGTATTGCTTTGGCTCCTGCTGTTTTGGCTAGCTTATATAAGGATTTAAGTTTGTTCAAGAAACAGATTGTTGATTTGAACAATTTTCACTCGGTGTTGGATGTTAATCTACAATCACCGTTTTACTTGGTTCAAGTTTGGGTTTGGGAGAGGTTCAAAAATTTGCAACCACAACCCAAGCTGATCAACAATGGAGACCCTGTTCTGTTGAGGTGGAATTTGGTTAAGGCATTGAAAATTGACAATGTGAGGGTGGCATTGGATTCAGGTATCAATAATTTTATTTGGCGACCATATGTTAAATATGATGGTAAGTGTGGATTGTTTTATCCAAATGATCACATTTTGGTACCATATAAGAAAGATTTGATGGATGAACAAAAGCTCTCTTTTGTTTTAAGCGTGAGAGTTTCTGAGCTAGTTGGATTTGAAGCTATAGAGAAATATCTACCTCATAGAGTTGCAATGCAATTTGGATTTGATCAAGATATTCCCGGTTTTGTGTCTAGATTCAATGACACTGAAGCTATTGCTTGGAAAAATTACAGCAGACGCTTACCTGATTCAAATAACAGTTTCTATTTTCCAGCAAGACTTTTTGAGGCAGATGTTACCACACGTTATGCTAAGTGGTGGAAGCAATTGATATTTGGTCACAGTGATTTTGTTAAGAATATTGTGCGGAAGAAGAGAACTCCAGGTTCAAGAAAACGTAGATCTTTTGTAGGAAAAGCTAACACAAGTGCTAATGATAATATTAGCAATGATGATGTTCCTTCTGATTCTGTGCCTAACCATTTGATAACTATGCCCTCTGAAAATTCTGTTCAAGATGGTTCGGAAGCTCGGGGAAATATTGATGCTGGTGCATCTTCAAGTTTACCTCCAAATCAGATCACTCTGACTCCTTTGACATCTATTGAGAATTGTAAGCATGTGCTGGAAGATGGAAATGCGAGCAACGAAGCACGGCTGTCAAGTGACATAATCTGTGAATCCGGGACACAAGAAGGAAGCTACGTCGATTTATGTGTAGCACTCGCAGCAGAAGTTGAAGAAAGTGTTAGCCGACTCTGGAGAGTGCATAGAGAAATAAAGATGGCAAGGTTAGAATTCAATTGAAAACATTATTAGCTCATCAAATTATAACCTTACTGCTTGTTTATATACCATTACCATTTTCATTTTCAATCTATTAATGTCATCGAAAGTGATTTTGAATTCATATCAATTACTGATAAATTTATGAAATTTCATTAGCACATTAATTAGAACCTATGGAAAGTTTTATTGGCTGTTTCAAACCTCATTGCAGTTTGCTTTGTAACAAGATATTTGTGTGTAATTGTTATCATCGTACCAAATTATATAGTAATTCACAGTTTTGAAGTTTTGTTGTGTTAAATCTTTTATGGTTTGACAGAATGAAGAGAAGGCAATGAAATGGGAGTTCTTTAGCATGAAACCATGTAAGTTGAATTTTCTGATTGGATTAAATTTTTAATTAAGGTTTTGATTAACATCCTAACTAATTAAGTGCTATGTTACATTGCAGGTTGTTACTGTGAAGCAACTTGACAGGAATGGATTGCAAGAGATCATGGATTTCATGTAGAGATTTTGTTTTTAAGTGTTTTGCTTCAACTTAATCTTTTCAATTTAGTAGAATTATATATAGCAAGGTTTGGTCTAACATGATGAAAACATCATTATACATACTAGTTAAGCTATAATGACAAGTATGTTAAAAAGAAGAAAACCAAATATAACATGAACTTGTAGGATATTAATGTTACCAACTTTCTTATGCTTTTATTTGATTACACAGTGTTACATTATATCTTCGTTGTAGCGAATTGTTACCAGATTATCTCTTCGTTGTGGCAAACAGTGTTTCCAATATAGTAGCACTCACAAAATCAATCCAAACATAGAATTAAAGTATATCATATATGTCACGACTCAAACTCACATCGTGACCAGCACACGAACTAATACTAGTTTGGCAAGTCTAATATAAAATTTTCAAAATGACCTTTTACTTCAAAATAATATTTACTGAAATTTCGACAGAATATCCTCTGTATTTGAAACATTTCCAAAATAAATAAATAAATTTGTTTAAAACTTTATAATTAACTAGAATTTCAAAATAATCAACTTAAAGAAAATATAAAAACTCCAATAAAAAAAATATAAAAAATAAAAACCGTTGCGAGAGAATCGAGAGATGACTCCATCTCTTTGATAGTCATTTCCTCCTAAGAGTGGCCTCTCACTTAGTGGCGGCTCCATCTAACGGATAGAGCTTTTCTCCTCGATTCAAAAAACGTCACATTTATCAATCAGATAGTTTACATCCGATTGATAGCCCTCTCCTCCTAATGGCGGCCTTTCCATAGGAGCGGCTCCATCTAACGGATAGTTCTCTCTAATCGAAACTATATTACTAGGTGCACCTAGATCTTTGTTGTAATTATAACTGTCAAAACTCATCGTTGTAATTATCTCTTTGAGCCATTTAAAGATTTGGTGTTGATGATGCAACTATTGATGATTTTATTTGGCATTCTTATTTGAAAATTTTATTTAATATTGTTCCCTTTGAAGGTGTAAATATTATCTATGGTATGAATTCTTAAAGGATGATATTTTTAGTTTAAAAATTGTTCGCTTTTTGAGTTGTGCAAATGAGAAGATAGTTTTTATATAATTTTTTATAATTAATATTTTATTTTGAAATCCCATGAAAATGTTTGAAATGTTGCAACAAAAATTGTAGAATTACCTCTAAAGTTTTGATGATAACAAAAGTATTAAAAAAAATTAAATATGTTAATATATGTTCAAGTGTGCAGGAACATAGTTTAAAATTATTAATCGAGTCAAATAAGCATATATAAGAGCACTTGAAATATTAAAGAGAAGCTTATGTTTTGTATCTGAAGCAAAAAAGCACCAGGTATTGAAGCGTCAGAAGCTGAAGAAAAAGGTTTAAACTCTGAAGGGTCAGTATCAAACTCAGAGTCAAGCTTGTCAGCTTGTATGTTCTTTTTATCATGTGCAGAAACAAACAAAAACTTCAAAGATCAATGGAATGAAACAATGAATTCTTTTTATATAGCAAAGGGAATTCAAATGTCTTTCCAAGGGTATTAGCCATATCAAGAAACATTTCAACGTCTATGATCAAGCTTCTCAAAGACTCTAATTTGTGTAAAAAATTCTCTTCAACAACTCTTTATTCTTCTCTATATAAAAAAGCAAAGACTCGAAGAAAGTAATTAACGCTCACTGAACATTTTGAATGAACTAAAACTCTGTCAAAATCAAAGCACAAATTAAACTTAAAATTTCTAATCAACTTTGTATCTTAGAAATTCCTAAGTCCTAAGAGTCATTCTTTGAATTGTATTGCATACTCTTCTAATTGTATATATTGATGTTTCCTCGAAAAGTACAAGAGCGTGACTGTTAATTAGTCATGAATCGTGATAGTTGAAGCATCCGATATATACCTTGTAACATATTATAGTTATGTGACCGTTGTAGCATCTTTATATATAGGAGGAAAGTTTCATTTTTCTCGTACATCATATTCATATATGCATTCTTACATAATCCTAAACTTATAAAAAACACCTTCATAGTATTTAATTTTCACCGTTTGCAGGATTATTGTTGTTATTTCGGTTACAAGTGTTTCTGACATTCGAGACGTTTCTTATCAAATAATGGCTACAAGAAATTCGTTTGTTTCCTACGAAAATTTTCCAGGAATACTAGGAAAATGGCTTTAATACTATTTTTTTTAAATGGCAAATATAATATATATGAATATAAAAATAAATAAAGTATAAGAGAAAATTTAGAAAATCAATGAGGTACCAGCAATACACTCTATCAGAGATCAATAATCTGAAAAGTAAGGTAAAAAAACAAAATAAACCTACAACAGAATAAGGAGGAACACCATCAAACTATAGCCCCTCAAAGGCACCACCACGAGAAGGAGAATACCCTCAAGAAGAGAGAGACAACGATCAACCAGATGTAGGACAAAACAATATGAAAACCTCCAATCTTCCCGATGACCCATATATCGAGACCCAACAAAACACCTAAACAAACTCTATCGGTTCCAGCATAAAGTAGGGTGGATACCCCACTCATAAAAGGAACAGGAAGAGTCAGGGTTTTCACCTAGAAACAACTTCCAAGATAAAAGTTTAACTTATCAACCAGACACTCGACAGAAAAGGTTCCTTCCGAGAAAAAGACATCATTTCGAGATTTCCAGATAGTCCACACAATAGTATATCAAATTAGCAACCACCTCAATCTATCTTTTCTACCCATCCCATCCCCAAGAAAGTCTCAAAGAATTCTAGAACACCACGAGGAGGCACCAATACCACACTCAACCACCGAAGAATACCTTGTGAAATTTGGTTACAAGAACCGAATAAGTGATCCGCTGATTTAGGCTGTAATCCCCAAAGCACACACGTAGAAGTACTAGCATCTCCAATGACACCCCGATGCCAGAGATTTTGGCGAGTCGATAACCTATCTTGCATAAATTGCCAAAAAACGACCGCCACTTTTGAAAGGGCCCATGTTTTCCACACTTTTGGAAGCAACCTTTCTTCCTCTGCAGAAAGAATCACCTCATCAGATGTGAAATGATTAAGCGTCAAAAACGCAGATTTAACTGAATATTGTTCCCACATTGACGCATAGCAAAGTGAAGTGAAAGGAGTTTTCCTAGGAAAATTTCATATGAAATGTTTGTAATATTTGATTCGTGACAGGTGTTTTCCTAGGAAAATCTCCTACAAAACGTTTATAAAAAATAAAAATAAAATGTTCAGCAAAATTTAATTGAAAATAAATTTAATTTAAATGTTATAATAGTTAATATAAAAATTTTAAAATTAGATTGATAGTTTTAAAAATAGTGGCAAATTCAAATTTTTATAAAAAAGGCTGCCGAAATTTAAATTTTTATAAATTGTGCCTAAAAGTTTTAAATTTAGATTAATTGTTTCCGAGAAAATGTCAAGGATGTGTGTTAAGAATATTGATCACTGCTAGAAGCATCCATTAGTTAGTTAGAGTTTCAATTAGTTTGTTAAGTTGATTATTAGGTAGTTAGTTAGTTAAGTCTCAAATTGTTCTATATAAGAGCATCAATTGTACACTTTTTCCATTATCTTTTATCAAATATGAATCCTTATGATTTCTATTCTCTTGATGATTTTCTAGAGTTTTCTCCACTTTCCCCAAATTATGCAAATCTTAACATAGTATCATCGCCTCGGTTTCGATCACCGAGAATATGTTCCGCTTCCGCCATTTTACCGCTACCGGAGGATTCTTCCATTGCTTATCACAAAGAAATTTATACGGTGCTTTTTGATCCTCCATCTTTTCTCATGGTTTATTTGATTGTTTGTCATTTGTGGAAGAAATCGAAGATGAAGAAATTCTTGCCACTTCCTCCGATTCCACTTCGAAAATCATCGCAAGAATCTTCAATTGATATTCAAGTGTATCCACCTCTGTTCTTGAATCAATTTCAGCAAATCATCATCACGGCAATCTCAGTTTCGGTACTTTTCATTCTTTTGTTTTTCCGATCAAGCTGATCAACGCAGTTCAGTCACAGATTGAAGGATGTGCGATCAAGATTGGGGAAATTACATGCTCTCTCATGTTAAGAGAAAAACCCCTCTCCTCCGTTGGAACGTGTGATAGTGAATTCCATTGATGATCTGGAGGAAGAATGGGAAACAGAAATTGAAATTTTCCTCCGTCAACTTGAGGCAAGCAAAGTGGAAGACCAACCTGTAGTTGAGGCTCCTACTCCAACTTTAGAGGAATTGGTGAGAAAAGAAGTGACGAAGCTTGTTGAGTCTGGAATGCTGGAGCCAACTCATGTGGTCAAAAAGTCCAAAAAGCGCATTCCCAAAGCCAAAAAGAGGAGTGTGCCGAGTGGGAAGATGAAGTGGAAGAAATTCGATGAGCACCCGAGTTGTGAGAAGGTGCTATGTGTTGCTCAAGAGGCTACCCTTGTGGAGAAGCTTATGAGGAGCAAGGTGGAATCAAAGATGAATTATCCTCCCTAACATTGGTGTGATGCGTCAAGCTTATGGACGTTAAATAAGCGCTTCATGGGAGGCAACCCATGGGTTTGATCTTTCTATCCCCCTAGTTGAATAAGTGGTTAATTTTGCATGATCTTAGATTTATCTTTTGAATTGTTGTCTAGGCACACTTTTATCTTTTGGAAATTTACAAAGTTTTGATATTATTTTTGATTATTTTGATATATGACTTGTGTGGTGTTGATTTAGGCACGGAATTGTGATGCTTGATGTGCAACGCATTCTTGCGATGTATGGATTGAAGCACAAGTTAGGGCACATTCAGATGTTTGATGGCATAATGATCCAGCCCTATAAAACCGTGAGGACTTGAGCCTAAACACTCTATTTGCATGATACATGTGAGTCCACTACTTCTCTCTTTCTCTAGAACTTGCTTGAATTCTCTTGGTTTATTGAGTAGCGTTGATTAGCACACGAGGCAAGTTTGTTGGAACCTTGAGCCTTTGTCGCCTACCCTTACATGATATATATCTTTTGCTAACCCACTTTGAGCCTTAAAAGCAAATTTTTCTTGGTTGATTGTCTTCTTAACCCTTGTTTTTTTCTAAAAAAATGGTGTTTCTTGGAGTTAAGTTGATTGTTTTTTATTTGTGATTATGACATATGAATAAGTTTGGGGTTGCTTTTGGAACTAGCAACATATTAAGTTTGGGGTGGGTATACTAGAGTATCCATGTTTGAAAATGCCGAACAAGTTAGAAAAAGAAAAAGAAGTCCAAAAGTGAAAACATGAAGGAAAAAAAAAGTGACTTCTTGAAAAAATTTGTGAAAAGAAAAGCTAGAAAAAGCTTCATGTGTGATAATAAGTGATCTCTAGTGTATCCTTGAAAAAAATGAAGTTGTATGTTGAAAATTGTAGGAAAATTTTATCCTTACTCTAAGTTTTTAATTCACTTCCCAAAGACATCTACCTTACCCTAAGCCCCATTACAACCTATAAAGTCCTCAAAAGTGTGTGTTTCAATGGTATTTGATTTATCTTTAGAGTTCTTGCAAGCTTATGGTAGAGGAGTTTAGTATGTGTTGATTGAGTGATAAACCTACCAAAGAATTGAGTGAAAGTGAGTGTGAGAAGTAATCATTGATTATCAAATATTGTGAATGTGTCTTTGGTTGTGTGGATTGAAGTCTTTGTAGGAAAAAGTTGCATTGAAGGTGGATCAATTGAAGTGCTTGATGAAAAGATTGCACGAGTTGTATGTTGAAGGAATTCGAAGAAGGTATCAAACGTTTGTGATTTTTCGGTTGATAAACGTGTTCCTTGAGGACAAAGAACGAGATAAGTTTGGGGTTGTGATGACTTCACGTCATTACTATGTTTTAACCGCAATCCAGGGCATTTCTAGGTAGCATTTAGTATTTTTTTTTATGCAAGAATAAAGAGGAAAAGAATCATGACAAGAATGATTGGAAAACAACGATTTGGAGCGAAAAAGAGAAGAAACTGATGTGCCTGCGCCTGGGAACTGAAAGGCCGCGCCTAGGCGCCCAGAAGCTGCTGGAAAGTGCTGCGAATTCTGCCAAGGCTGCGCCGGGCACCCAGAAGCTACTGGAAAGTGCTGCGAATTCTGCCAAGGCCGCGCTGGGCGCGGACAGGCTGGCGCCAGGCGCTAATATGTAACCTAAACTATATATATTGAATTTCTGTTTAGAATAAGGGTTACACAGTTTTTGACGGCGAAAGTAGCGAACTTTGAGAGCGAGTCAGAGCTATTCCACTTCTTGTAATGAATTCTTCTACTCTATTCATTGTTTATTTTATGATTATGTCTAGCTAAACTATTATGATTGGATCCTAGGGGATTCTAGTTGTTTTTACTCTTGAACCATGTAGTTTCATTTGACTTATTTATTGAATTACGAAGTTAGTTCCAGTCGTTTATTCCTTGTGCTTAATGCTTTACATAAATTGATCACTTGTGTGATGATTATAATTGTTTGTTTACTAAGACATTAGAGGCAATCAGTCGACCTAGGAATAACCGTTCAATTAACTCTCGCTTTAGAAATATAGGGTTGTTAATTGAGAATTCTGAGATTAAAGGGCTAAAACCTCAATTGATTATAGGTCATCCTAAGACATTAGGGATTGATAATCAATTGAGAGGATTGTGTGCCAAGACATTGGACATAGTTACTATTTTTAATCGAATCGTGGAATTAAATTTGTAATTCGTTAATAAGCATGAACTACCAAGATGAAAGCAATTAGATGAACCAAAGTGGTCCAATCGCCTTTCGTAATCAATTTCTACAAAAACTTACTATTTCCTGTGTTTATGTTACGAACAACGTTCATCCAAAAATACCCCCTTGTTCCCTTCAATTACTAGTTACGTACGTATTATCCTATTGTTCGCGTTTGATTCGGAACAATCCCTGTGGAAACGATAATAAAAATTAATTTACTTTTGTACTTCAACACTCATTGGCCACTGAAGATTTTAGAGAAGGAGGAAGCTTGGATTCTTCTTTGCTTTAGTGCCCTAGATCGTTTTCACAGTCCAATCTTATGTAGCCTTGCTTGAGGAGTTACATTTTATGGGTTACAGTTTGATACTGCAGAAGAGATGATAAAAGAGCAAGTGTGAAACAATGCATTTTAACTAAAGGAGTATAGTGTTGGGTCTTGCTTGGGATTCCTACTTCATTGGGTCTACAACATCTCATATTGAGTTTTTGGCATCTTTAAGTTGGTTCCCTCTTGCAGTACAATTTTCTATTAATTAGCAATTCATGCAATTTTCATAGGTTATATGCTCATGATAATTGTAATTCAAACTCAAATTGGTGAATTCTCCAATGTTGAGTTTGAGGGAGGCTGTTAAAAATATTGATCATTGCTAGAAGCATCCATTAGTTAGTTAGAGTTTCAATTAGTTTGTTAAGTTGGTTATTAGGTAGTTAGTTAGTTAAGTCTCAAATTGTTCTATATAAGAGCATCAATTGTACACTTTTTCCATTATCTTTTATCAAATATGAATCCTTATTCTATTCTCTTGATGATTTTTTAGAGTTTTCTACACTTTCCCCAAATTATGCAAATCTTAACAATGTGGTAGATCTAAATGCCAGCGACATGATAAATTTAATTTGAATCAATGTCAATGATATGGTAGATTTTTACACGTGGCTCATATATATGACAAATTAAAAATATAATCTAATTTGAATTAATGTCAACGGCGGAGTAGATGGATCAATATGTTTCTCATCAAAGTTGGAAATAGAAAATATTCTGGTAGAAGGACGGTTAAAGAACGTTTTAAGGATGGAGTCGAAGAATATGTTACTTTCGCAATATCGCTTGTTAAAAGAAAGGGAGGGATAAGATGTATGTGTCTTAAATGTATGTGTGGGTTGATTCAAAGCCCAAATGATGTCATCAATCATTTATAGAATGTTGTGTTTCCAAATGATTATTACGTGTGGAGGAAGTAACCAAAAACCATTGTTTGAAGGATCGTCTGACTCGATAAAATATTATTCATATGTGTAAGACTTTAAGCTGTCCAATCAAATTGGAACGAACCCGAAGATGCTGACATTCAAAGAAATGATAACCATAAAGCAAGAAATGCTTCATGCTCAATATCACTCTCGTTACTAATGAAGATATTCATCCACGTTGATATTTAAGGTGCCCTAGTTTTTATAGACCTCTCTTGTGTTGCACTGATCAATTTGTTTTCTGCCACTTTCATTTCTTGATCTTCAAAGGTCACGTACTCCTTTAGTTCAAAATCAGAAGATAATGAAAATTGGTTGTTCTGAGTGTTGTTCACTATCATCGGATGGTGAGAGCATGAAATCATCCCAGACCTCAATGATGAATTCATTCATGCATGATGATGGGTATTTATGAATGAAACTATTCTTCAAAAAGCTCAAATCTTTACTATGAAATTGTGAAGGGGTTGAAACTAAACTACACTCAAAAAATGGTTGCTTTGGCAACTTCCAAAAAAAAAACATAAATAGAATTTAGATTTTTTTAAGGTAAGATTATTTATTTATTTTGTAATCTACAATACATTGAATCTAATGTATTATGGGATTATACAATTAATATGGTCATGTAAGAATTTACCATGTTTGAAAAATATACAAAAAATGGATTTTATATTTTATTTCAACACATTGAATCTACTGTGTTTATGAGATTATATACAATTAATATATGTTTATGTAATATAAGAATTTTTAGTCAAAAAAAAAATGTGATATAAGAATTTACCATATTTGAAAATAATATACCAAAAATGGATTTTTATTTTATTATTTATTTCAATACATTGAATCTAATCTACCAAAAAATAAAATGATTTATAGGATTTCTATCTAATGTGTATACAATACATTGTAACAATTTTCATATTAAGGTCAAACTCAAAGTACCATAAGCAACCATTTTTGAAAACTAAAAACACAAATAGCGATCAACCTTCTTAGTTAAGTTTCAATCTTCAACTTCATCATTTTTTCACATATCTATTATCCATTATCATTCATCAACAATCATTCACAAGTTCCATCATGGAGGTCAGGGAAGACTTCATGATTTCTCCTGCTGGTGATAGTCACCCAACTTTCAGAACAGCCCATTTTCTCAAACCTATGGCCAGATCCATTCATGAACTCAGTCTTAATGAGTTACATCTGAACCCACAATCAACTGAAGGGCGTTTCGCAATCCATTTCAATGGGTGGCGTAGTCAGCCACTCGTGAAATGGAATACGTGGGTTGATCAACTTCAGCCCAAGTATGAATCAGTGTGGAAGAAAGCTAGAATTTTTGAAGCTATTATGAGTACCAAAAGCCACATAGTGAAAAATCAAGACTTGGTTTATGGGGTTGTTGAGAAATGGTGTTCTGAGACAAATACTTTTGTGTTTCCATTTGGTGAGGCGACAATCACATTGGAGGATGTGATGGTTTTAGGGGGTTACCCTATTCTCGGTGATCCTGTTTTCGCATCACTTGAAGATCCAAAAATGAGAGAGGCAGAAAAGAAATTGATCATTGCAACAAAGGAGAGGACTATAAAAAGTAGAGCACCTTCAATCTCGACGTGGATGGATATCTTCATAAATAAAGAGAGTGAAATTGAGCATGAAGCATTTCTTGCTTCATGGTTATCAATATTTGTTTTTCCACATAAAAAGTTACTAGTGAAAGGTTCTTTGTTTCCAATTGCTGTTCAGCTTGCTAGAGGAAATACTATTGCATTAGCACCTACTGTATTGGCAAGCATATATAAGGATTTGAGAGTGTTTAAGGAAGCAATTGTAGGTTTAAAAAAACGTTCTGTAGCAGGTGACAAACTTCCCTTGGTGTTGGAGGTTAATGTACAATCACCATTTTACCTGGTTCAAGTTTGGGTGTGGGAGAGGTTCCAAAATTTGCAACCACAACCCAAGTTGATTACCAATGGAGACCCGTTATTGTTACGGTGGCATACTGTTTTGGCTTTGGAAATTGAAAAGGTGAGTTTCGAATTAGATTCAGCAACTGATTATTTTATTTGGCGCCCATATGTTAAATATGCTGGTAAGTGTGGATTGTTTTATCCAAATGATGACATTTTGGTACCATATAAGAAAGATTTGATGGATGAACAAAAGCTCTCTTTTGTTTTAAGCGTGAGAGTTTCCGAGCTAGTTGGATTTGAATCTATAGAGAAATATCTACCTCATAGAGTTGCAATGCAATTTGGATTTGATCAGGATATTCCTGGTTTTGTGTCTAGATTCAATGACACTGAAGCTATTGCAAGGAAAAATTACAACAGACGCTTACCTGATTCAAATAACAGTTTCTATTTTCCAGCAAGACTTTTTGAGGCAGATGTTACCACACGTTATGCTAAGTGGTGGAAGCAATTGATATTTGGTCAAAGTGATTTTGTTAAGAATATTGTGCGGAAGAAGAGAACTCCAGGTTCAAGAAAACGTAGATCTTTTGTAGGAAAAGCTAACACAAGTGCTAATGATAATATTAGTAATGATGATGTTCCTTCTGATGATTCTGTGCCTAACCATTTGATAACTATGCCCTCTGAAAATTCTGTTCAAGATGGTTCGGAAGCTCAGGGAAATATTGATGCTGGTGCATCTTCAAGTTTACCTCCAAATCAGATCACTCTGACTCCTTTGACATCTATTGAGAATTGTAAGCATGTGCTGGAAGATGGAAATGCTAGCAACGAAGCACGGCTGTCAAGTGACATAATCTGTGAATCCGGGACTCAAGAAGCAAGCTACAGCGATTTATGTGTAGCACTCGCAGCAGAAGTTGAAGAAAGTGTTAGCCGACTCTGGAGAGTGCATAGAGAAATAAAGATGGCAAGGTTAGAATTCAATTGAAAACATTATTAGCTCATCAAATTATAACCTTACTGCTTGTTTATATACCATTACCATTTTCATTTTCAATTGTAAACTCTATTAATGCCATTGAAAGTGATTTTGAATTCATATCATTTACTGATAAATTTATGAAATTTCATTAGCACATTAGAACCTATGGAATGTTTTATTGTCTGTTTCAAACCTCATTGCAGTTTGCTTTGTAACAAGATATTTGTGTGTAATTGTTATCATCGTACCAAATTATATAGTAATTCACAGTTTTGAAGTTTTGTTGTGTTAAATCTTTTGTTGCTTGACAGAATGAAGAGAAGGCAATGAAATGGGAGTTTCTTAGCATGAAACCATGTAAGTTGAATTTTTTGATTGGATTAAATTTTGAATTAAGTTTTTGATTAACATCCTAACTAAGTGCTATGTTACATTGCAGGTTGTTACTATGAAGCAACTTGAAAGAAATGGATTGCAAGAGATCATGGATTTCATATGTAGAGATTTTGTTTTAAGTCTTTTTCTTCAACTTAATCTTTTCAATTTAGTAGAATTATAGATAGCAAGGTTTGGTCTCACATGAAAACATCATTATACATACTAATTAAGCTATAATGACAAGTATGTTAAAAAGAAGAAAACCAAATGAAACATGAACTTGTAGGATATTAATGTTACCAACTTTGTTCTGCTTTTATTTGATTACACAGTGTTACATTATCTCTTCGTTGTGGCAAACTATAACAATAACTTTACCTCTTATACTATCACAAATCCATTCATCAACTCATGAAGATGATATTCATTCTCTTCAAGAAATAAAAATGCTATAGATCATAATTCAGTTTATCCATTTTCTTATATCAATAATTGGGACGTCACAGTTGACCTTTGTCAAAGTACTGGTCCACTATTTCTAGGAATATTATGTGATTTACCATTAGAAAATTCTTCTAGTAGAGTAACAGCAATTGATTATTGAAGGATTCTTAACACCAGCTATTGGAAATTTGACATAGTTAATATCTCAACAATAATAAGTTTAGAGGACCAATACCATAAACAATAGGCAAATTAAGAAAACGCACTAGACTCACCTTATCACAAAACCCTTTCACCTAAAAGTGAACTAGGATTTCAGTGAACATATTTTTTGTACAAGACGCTTTCACCTAAAAGTACAATAGGCAAATTAATTAAAACATATTTTTTGTATTCCACAAGAAATCAGTGAACTTAAAATATATTAACAGTAATAAAAAATAAGAAAGTTCATTCTTCTTAACAGACCTGCATAAAGTGTAATAAAAAATAAGAATACATGATGGAATTGGAATTAAGAGTAAGGGTGCATTTGATTTGTTAAAAAATAGAGGACTGGACAACTTTTGTTGTACTCTGTTTGATTTAGAAACTGATTATGTGACAGGACAAAAGAGGTAGTAATGGGTAGGACAAAAACAAGTTTTTTTGTCCCCCACTAAATCACAGGACAACTTTTTGTCTACAGTACAACTATAAAAAATACGAAAATATTCATTTTATTTTCGAATATAAAAAATATTATCTTTATATCTCTCTAATATAGTTTTGTTCTATCTTGTATTGTCTTATTCTATCATGTACTGTTTTGTCCAATACTTACCGTTTTACCTAATAGACATAACAAAATATAATAAAACATTAAGACCATAAAAGGTAATTACTGAACCACAAAAAAAAAAAAAAACAAATTTGAGAACTTTATGAGTTCTAAGAGTTGCCACAAATGTCTTGGAATAACACGTGCTTAGGGAAGTGTTTTTTTGTTTGGTATAAAATTGGACTTGTAGCTATTGGGCCAGATCCGGATTTATGTTATGAAATTTACTTTTGCCATCCTATATTTTATGGGACGCGCCCTACGAATTTACCAATATACCCATGTCCATGGCTTAAACAACGGACACCGTCCGTGTCTTAAGTGTCGGATGTGTAAAAAATGTTATTTTTTTCTCACGCATGAAGAGTTACACCTCAGAGGCACGCGGTTTATAAGTCACGGATTATCGGGAAGTATATAAAGGTGCGCCCTTCTTCTTTCCCCTCAGAACTCAGTTTCAAAACGCG
Source organism: Trifolium fragiferum (assembly GCA_954870985.1). NCBI lineage: Eukaryota > Viridiplantae > Streptophyta > Magnoliopsida > Fabales > Fabaceae > Trifolium > Trifolium fragiferum. The sequence continues at coordinate 11,998,846 of OX940794.1, forward strand.
AGTAAAATCACCCAAAACCCTAACTTCTCATTTCAAGTCCAAATTCGTTCATTTCTTCACCAATCTACGCGTAATCAACACACAAACTTAATGGCACCACGAAAACGACAAGGTTAGTTCATTTTTTCGTTGTATTTCTTCAATTTTTGGCATTTTTTTGTTATAAACTGTTACAATCCGTGGCTCAGGGAACGGATTTAGATTGCATGTTGTTGTAGTTTAGATTAAATTAGAATTCGTGATGTTATTGTTGATGATTTCTGGTCAATTGGCTGTGAAATTAGGATTAAATTTGTTACGATTTAGTTTTTCTGTTTTTGTTTTCTGGAAACGGTATAATATGTGCCTTAAGCCACAGATTATACTACCGTTGTTTGTTTTTTGGTCTTGCATTGAACATTGCATGTTGTTTGATTTCAACAGAAAAGAATAAACAACCTCCTCCTCCATCTGAACCTGCACCTTCGACGCGTCCGAAGGGTCCGACTGCGTCTGTGCGACGGGTAAAATCATAGGCGTTGGAAAAGGTTGGGGGTCCTCCTAGTAAACAAAGGAAGCTGGCTAAGCAACAAGCATCACAGACTGAAACTCGGGTTCAGGCACCACTTGCTAAGCCTGAGGTTGCTGGACCATCATCATTTGTTGTCCGTGACCATGAGGGTGGTAGTTCAGCTGAGCAGGATCTTCATTCGGATTCAGATGATCCTGATGCAGAGGACTTACATGAGGCTGATTTTGCTGAGGTTGTTGAGTTGGCTGAGGGACAAGAGTGTCCTGACAGGATACAGAGGGCATATTGCTAGATATCTTTATGCCGGCTATGTAAATTTTATAATTTGTTTTTAGTTTTTCCTAAATTTTTTTATGATTACCATTACTATGAATTTAATTTTTTTGATTAATTTAATTTTACTTTTCGTACGTAAGATTTAAGTTTATTGATTCTATGTTTATATGGTTGTAATTAATTTAATTAAACTTTCTCCCCTGTCAACCACAAGAGAAAGTTGGTAATTTTTAATAAAGAGCTGCTGGATGAAGAAGATTGAAAGTACTCCCTATGAAGGTGGGGTTGAAAGTATCATGTATGACATGGTTTATAGTAGACCTGATTTATCCTATGCAATCAGTGTGGTAAGTCAGTTTATGGCAAATTCCGGTTAGGTTCATTGGTAAGCTTTGAAGTGGGTGTTGAGGTATTTGAATGGAACCTTGAAGGGTGGTCTCAAGTATTCTAGAAAAGATCCAGTTAGAGATGCTTTGGAGGGGTATGTAGATGCGGACTATGCAGGTAATGTAGACACTAGAAAGTCACTGTCTGGTTTTGTGTTTACATTGTTTGGTACAGTGGTAACATGGAAGGCAAATCAACAATCACTTGTAGCCTTGTCGACGACACAAGCAGAATACATAGCTTGTGCCCGTCAATTCGCCTTTTTTTTTTGTTATAATTATATATTCGTTGTCGTAAATAATGGTTTGTTTTAAATTGGGTACCGTGTATATATATAGATGCGGTTATCCAGTTTCAATAAAAATATGTTTGTTAATTAATTGACAACTACTAAATCTCTTTTTTAGTTGTGCTTAATTATTAAGAAAGAAAAGAAAACTGAAAACAAACTTTTGTGTAGAAGTTATTTTTCAATAAATACAAATATTATTTGAATAAATGGAAGACTTACTCCTGGAGTCAACGAATCCCTCCTCATCCGTTGACTCCATGAGCAAGTCTTCGTTGACTTACTCCGCTTAATAACTCGATATCGACATTATATTTCTTCAATCCAACCGTTGAATTCAAAGATCTCATTGAGTAGATCATCTCCACGAGTTTTTATAAAAATTCAAAAAATGTAAGTTATGTATTCAGACTATTGAAATTCAACGGTTTTTTGAAAAGTTTGTCGTACGTTCAATTGAACTTATCAAAAAAAGTATCAAACGGTTTTGAATTTTTATAAAAATTTGTAGAGTTGATCTACTCAATGAGAACTTGGAATTCAACGGTTGGATTGAAGAAATATAATGCCGATATCGAGTTATTAAGCGATGTCAACGAAGACTTACTCCTAGATCAACAGATCCCTCCTCATATTGGAGGAGGGATCGCTGACTCGAGAAGTAAGTCCTCATATATATATATATATATATATATTAAATGTAATTGATCATTGTTTCTTGGATATATTAGCGATTTTTTATTTACACCTCTGAATTTTTTTTGATTAAATATTGATAGATGGATGAATCCACCAAAGAGAAAAGGGATAAAATCAAATCAGTGCCGACAAAGTGAAAGTAACGTTAACTCTTAAAGGTGTGACGATATTAAAAGTCCCACATTAAATATATAAAAATGTTTGATATAGTATTTAAGCCATGAGACTCTTCATCTAATAGACAAAACATTTGAGTTGGGCTCTTCTCATAGGCTCAAGTCTCCAAACAACCACTTAATTAAGCCCAATTGAAAATTGTTCATGTTGTTGTCGAAATCTAGATCAAAATTCATAGATTCTAGAATGAAGTGAAAAGATTTGAAATCATGCGAATCTGGATTATCCTACAAGATCCTGATTGAAAATTTTGGGCCATTTTTACTTGGGCCAATTTTAACCCGGTTTGCGAACGGCTTATATTAAAGCGACAAAACCCTAATTTTTTTTCCCCGGATCATCTCTCAACTAACTGCCTCGCTTGCATTCTCTCTTTGTTTTGTGAAATTGTTCATCATCAGAGACTTGCGACCTTCTCTTCATCATCGATCATCATTGACATCACTCATTTTTCCTTCCTTCTCACTCTGGTTTGCTTCCTTTTTACTCTGTTTTGCTTCCTTGCTCTGTTTTATGGTTAAGATTTGAAACTTGATTGTTTTATGTTTAACATGTGAACTTATGCACTATATAATATATATTTCCAATTTAGTATTATTTTTGTTTTGATAAGATCTGGATTTTGATATGATGTTTTATGATCTTGCTACCCATTTTGTATACTACAAATTCAATTATGTAAAATTATCCGGCCTTAGTTGCGATTTAATTATGTAGAATTCTCCGTCCTTAGTTGCGATCTTTTATTTTACGATGTTGCTATTTTTTTTGAATTATGCCCGATCTTGACAAACTTGGTTGTACATGGAAGATAAAAGTGAAATCCTTTATGAAGCGAAAACTCTTGTGTTGAATTATATTATGTTATTCATTTTTTGTTTAGCGAGCCAAACGGGCATATGGGATACGCATTTTCTATTATGCTAATTTATATGTTGAAGATGCTTATAAATTTTTTGAACATCTAATATATTAAAAGAAGAAGTAAATGCTATTTGTGTGATCCGCGTTTTCTATTGTGCTAACGTATATAATTATATGTTGTATAAATTTGATTTTTGTTATGTATACTTATAGTTAGTGGATGTCTTTAATCCTAAGTCTTCCATTCCCTATATCTAACACTAAGTAGTGGAGCTTAAAGTATATGTTGAAATTGCTTATACATTTTTCGAACATCTATTTTTTTTATGAATAGTTGACCTTTGGAAAAATCAAATTAGGTTACATATAAACGTTGAATCAAATGTAAGAAATCATTAAGAGTGAAAATGCGCACATTTCAATGAAGGGACTATCTAGGATATACACATTAACATAATAAAAAATGCGAATAAAATGTAGTAACTTATACAAAATAAATAAGAATATGAGAAGTATGATACTTATTAAAAACAAATTCTATTAATTAATTATGCTTATGACTTTGTAATTATTTATGTTGAATATTATTGTAAATTTTTCTTACATCTATTACAAATTTTATATGTATTATTGGCCTAAAAACTAAAAAGAAAATAAAGTGAATTTTACATAGTATAGTACAGTAATTGTAAAGATTGCTTATGAAATAAAGGGATATGTCTTTGGTTTGCAAAGGTGAATTATTTTGGTAATATGTTGAAGATTATTGTGAAGAAAAGAAATGAATTAAAAATATATAGCATGCTTTGTCAAAAAACAAAGGAAAAAAAATGGTATCCATGACGTACATAAAAATATATAGGATGCTTTGTTAAAAATATATAGGATGCTTTGTTTGTCAAAAGCAGGACAAATACATTGCTATTGGCTTCAAATCCAAAGCTTATCATTCTCTAAAGTGAAAACACTGAAAGAACTAACACCTATACTCTTCATCTTTGAACCAGCAGTTGCCAACAAAGAAATATTATGGAATTAGCAATGCAGAATGACATCTAAACAAAATGAAATAAAAGAAATTTGAATTAAAAAATGCAAGAAAAGAGTCCTGTCTAGAAGCAAACTTCAAAATGTGTAGCATCCTCGTTATATCATAAACAAACAAACATTTTGAAACCTTCTAATCTATAAGGAAGCAAGAGATGCAAAAATTTGAGAATCACTTTACAATTAAAGCAATATTTGATATATATTGTGATATCTGAAAGTTGATTTTTGTAACTGTCTAATTTCCTTTCCTTGATTGTTTTCAGTCATGCTTCTGCCTATATTGTCTTCTGCCACACAGGTCTCCTCTTCCTCTTTTCCTCCAACCACTATAAAAAAAAAAAAAAAACTCTATTTTCTTATTATATTTTTTGAATAAATTGCTTTGGCCAAGAACACATTATTCAAAACAAAGGATATATTGTAACATAAAAAAACAAAGCATATATGATGTGTTAGATTTATGACATTGTTTTGATGTACACAGTAATTAATATTTGTTTGGAGAATTTTCACAAAACTAACAATAAAATTCACATCAATACATTACAAACTCAGCAGTTCCAACTATGTTGGAGATGTCACAAAACATTGATCATATTATAACGGTAATTCAAAATATTGATTTAATCTCAAACATTGATCAAAATATGAACAAATTGTATGAATTCTCCCTTCATATTCTGGGTTAGTTAGCAAAATTCTGCAATTGATAAGTTTGGAAAGAGTGAAAAAAGAAAAGATTAGTGAACCTTAAAGAACAATCTTGTATAATTTTCTATACAATTTTTTATTTTCTATCTCACACTATGGCATTAAGGAATGCTTTAACACAATGAAGGCTAAAATACTCATTAGGTTGTTACTATTAAAAAAAAATACATAACATTCAAAATATTCTCACAATCATTTCAAAGTGAATAGATAAAAAAAATTAAAAAGAAAAGAAACTTCTGCATACACGTGAAAAACTTTTTGAAATTAACATTACACATTTTGAACATTTGATTGACTCAAAAATGAAAATAATTTATTGGAAAGGAAAAATAGACCAAAAACAATAAGCAATGAAAGAAAGTGTTAAACCAATCCAAAAATACAAACAAATGTGTAAATACAAACATGTACCTTTCACATTTTCATAAAACACTACTTATTTATCTTCCCTCTCTCACTTTTGATCTATATTTAATTTGGCAATTGCGGCCTCCATCTATCATCTCCATTCTTTTTGCAAAGTAGACGAATTTTGTTTTTCCTTGTAGTTATTTTTTTTTTTTTTATATTACCCTCTTATAATGTTTTTTTTTTACTTTTTCGTAGTGTATTTTACCCCTATCGAATTTTTTTATACAACGTGTTATGTCACATCTAAAGGTCAAATTTGATGAAAAATAATTTTTTGCCCAAAACAATTCAAAAGAAAATAAAAAAATCCCAAACACATCGTTGGCATTGAATCAAAAGTTTAGGGCAAGAAAAATTAAATAAAGACCACTATTAATTCACACAATAAAAGCAAATATAAAAAAAGTTAAGTTAGCTATCTTTTTTTTGCATACTGAAGAAACCTTTCTTCCATGCTTTTGGACGTTCTTATTTTTTATTTAGACGGTTAGTATCTAAAGGGAATGTGCTATGAATTTATTGCACGACAAACATTCGAAGAATCAAAGATAAATGAAAATATGGAGAAGTCAAAATGAAATTAACCTCATAAATCATCAACGTGGTTTGCTTCACAATCCCAATACTCTAATTTTCTTCCTCTTTCAATTATTCTCGCCTTCTTTGTTTCGGTGGCACTATGTTACTGTTCTGGTGAATAGAGGAAATAAACATGAGATAACATAACATTATATAAATGAAAAAAAAACACATCTATAGAGAAATCACTATCCAATCACATTTTTCTAATAACTACTTTTAGTTTAGATTAAAGGCGATTAAAGTAAAATTGGGGAATATTACCAAAAAAAAAGTAAAATTGGGGATTTTACCAAAAGCAAGATGCAATAAATTGGGACCATAATTAACTGATTGAGTTATGTAAAAAAAAAAAAAAATTGATTGACAATTGCCATACATTTTATTCACAGCATGTTTAATTTTCTTTTTATCATAGATCGACAATAAAGACCAATGTATTGTTATCTTCAATCTTCTTCATTGCAGACCTTTGTATTTAGAGGAAACTTGAGAATTTGATAATTGTTCAACTTGAACCTGTTTCTTGGTGTTGCATAATATCAAATGTGTGAGAGAAAGTTGATTGTGTTGGATAACCATGAATCAATGGTGCGGTTTTGTTTTTGTGGGAGTTATAAAAGAGGACATGACGGGCAGTTTTAGAGGTTGATGATGTGAAGGATTTTTATTAGTGTGAAGGGTAATGTTGGTATTATTAAAAGTCCAGCCCAAAAAAAATTGAATCCCCTTTATCTATAGTTATAGATTTCATCTCTCATTGTCTTCTTTTATATTCCAATGATGCGTGGAGGGGTAGAGTAATATTATCGACTACCACGTGAAGCCATGCAATAAACTACTATTGCTATTGATATAGTAATAATTTAATGCATGAATTAAAAACATGGTTGGCTTCCATGGAGATATTTATATGGCGACAAACATGAACATGTATGGAATGAAATGAACTAACCGCTTGGTATTTTAGGTAGTTATGGTTTAGTGTTGATATGTTTTATTTTAACTGGTAGTAACAAAGGGTAAAATGGGATTTACAAAAAATATAATTAAAAAAAATGAAAAAATTATATTTTAAAAGTATTTAATGAAGCAAATATAATAACAACATCCTATATATATGTGAACATGTTTGTCTTTATATGTTACTGTACAAATATGTGGTCAATATAAGTTAATTATGTGAATTGTGCACAGATCTAAACTGACACTTATATTGAAACGGAGTGAGTAAAGTTAAACTATATTGCAGGAAAAATTCTTGAATGTACAAGAGTTTATTCACAAAATTTGATCACACTCGCATAAAAATATATATTATTTAAAAATTGCACATTAGTTACTTCTTTTTCTTTTTTACTTTTTCTAATTTGATAACACTGAGTTACTGACCAATCATATGATAAAACTCTTCTAATTGTCGCTCAATGTGCTTTGATATTACACATCATTCTATATATCAAAATCAAAACTCATTGCTTTGATTTTGTCTTCAAGAGTAAAAAGTTACAAAAGTCTGAGCAAAAAATTCCAAAAAAAAAAGTTGAAATAAATCGGTAAAAGATGAACTTGTAAGAGGAAAGTTGGTTTATCCAACTTTGCTTCAAGAGTAAAAAAGCACTTATTTTTTTCCCAAATATAAGCTAAACTTTACCATTTAATATGAAAAAAAATTTAGTCAAAAAAAAAATAGGAAAAAAAATTAAGTAGTATAGTAAATTCGTGTTAAAATTTATCGTTCAAACCTTTAATTAATTAAACAATAAATTGAGAAAAGTAATATTAATTTAATATTATTTTAATAAACTAAAGATAATTAGAGCATCTAAAATAAGGGCGTCTAAGGTTGTTTTATAGAATAATTAACCTGTTTCTTCTTTTTTTTTTTCTCACGGAAGGGATTTGACGTGGAAAAGCAGATAACATCCAAATGCTTGGGAGTAGCTTAAATAAGGTATGGTATGTCATCATTAATGTCTTGTTGCACAATTAGATATTCAATAATGATTGTCAAAGGGTATTTTTTTTCTTCATAATATTGATACAAAGTTTCTATCACCATTAGCGATGATTAATTATTTTCGCCAGAGAATAATTGTCATTATGCAAAGTGAGTCTTCCCCTTCTAATCGAATTTTTTCATATGCATTTCTTGACCACATGTTTAAGAGGATCGAGATCCTTACTACTTGGTGTAGCCACACAAAAAGTGTAGCCAAATGAGAAGCAATCACTAACACATCAAACACAATTCAGCAAGTCCAACGCGGGACACAAAACGAAATTGTAAAAAAGAGGTGTGTAAAGGATTCAACCGTTACAACAATAAATAAAGACAGACTAAAAATTTATTTATCTTTTAGGGAACGATGAATGAATTCGACCGTCAACATGGAAACAGAGATAACAATCGACAACTCGCTACAGTAGCAACGAGTACAAGGCCATTTCTAGCCATAACTAAAGTTGTCGGCCTTCCCAAATTGTCTAACGTCGCGGATGCAGAATTAAAAGCTCTGCAAATCTCAACAGATCTAAAAATAAACTAGGAAATCAAAATCCAAAAAAGAAAAATAGTGCTAGAAAAAAGGCAAAATAGCCGCAACAAAAGAGAAACCAAAACCGGCGGCTTATTGAATCCAGTTTTAGTAGAACCATAGCCACCACAACCGCAAGGAAGATAGTGACGGAACCATCAGGAGAAACCGAACACAGACTGACTACCACCATCGCGAGAAGATGGTGTCAGTTGAACAAGAACCGCACAGCGCACACGGAGGAGACGAGCGCATGAGAAAAGATCTGACATGAAGAAACACACCCACCACGAAAATCCATCGCCAAACGAGACAAGGGTGGTGTCGCGACTCTGAGGAACTCAATCGCACCACCAGAAACCGGTGGCTACATCTTGGAAGAACCAGTTTGGATGCAATGGAAGGAGGGCGCGAAAACTGGGAAAGGATACTCAACTAACGCAAAAAACAAGCAACATTGCGAGGAAAAAGATTCCAGTGGTACAAACTACACCTAAGATATTTTGAGTTGTAACACAAACATCATTACCACTTGCGTTAGCTTTTCCTCTAAAGGGTCTATGTTTTCTTCAACCGGACTTCTCTTCTTCCACACAATATTCTTTACAAAATCACTATGACCTAACATTGTTTGCTTCCACCACTTGCATAACGTGCGGTAACAATCTGCCTCAAAATGTCTTGCTAGAAAATACAAATTTTTATTAGATGTCGACCTCCGGTAGTTTTACTAAGCAATTCTTTAAGTCTCATTGAACCTGCTGATCTCAGTAGCTTTCACCTTTGTTCCATCATCATATTTTCTATCTTATTCTCATTGAATATTTTCAAATCCAACATTATGATTCATCAACAATCATTTGAAGATACTATCAACGAGGTCAGGGAAGATTTCTCAAACCTATTGCTAGATTCATTCTTGAACTCAGCCTCAATGAGTTCCATATTAACCCACCATCATCTGTTTTGGAATCAAATGAAGGGTGTTTCGCAATACATTTCAATGGGTGGCGTTATCAACCACTCGTGAAATGGATTACGGGGGTTGATCAACTTCAGCCCAAGTATGAACAAGTGTGGAGAAAAGCATGAATCTCAAAGGAGAGGACTATAAAAAGTAAAAAAGTAAAGCACCTTCAATATCAACGTGGATGGATATCTTCATTAATAGAGTGAAATTGAGCATGAAGCATTTCTTGCTTCATGGTTATCAATTTTTGTTTTTCCTCATAAAAAGTTACTAGTGAAAGGTTCTTTGTTTCCAATTGTTGTTCAGCTTCAAAAGTACCATCATGGAGGTAAGGGAAGATTTCATGATTTCTCCTGTTGGTGATAGTCACCCATTTCACGAGTGGCTGACTACGCCACCCATTGAAATGGATTTCGAAACGCCCTTCAGTTGATTCCAAAACAGATGATGGTGGGTTAAGATGTAACTCATTAAGACTAAGTTCATGAATGGATCTGGCCATAGGTTTGAGAAAATGGGCTGTTCTGAAAGTTGGGTGACTATCACCAGCAGGAGAAATCATGAAATCTTCCCTTACCTCCATGATGGTACTTTTGAAGCTGAACAGCAATTGGAAACAAAGAACCTTTCACTAGTAACTTTTTATGGGGAAAAACAAAAATTGATAACCATGAAGCAAGAAATGCTTCATGCTCAATTTCACTCTCTTTATTAATGAAGATATCCATCCATGTTGAGATTGAAGCTGCTTTACTTTTTATAGTCCTCTCCTTTGTTGCAATGATCAATTTTTTTTCTGCCTCCCTCATTTCTTGATCTTCAAGTGATGCGAAAACAGGATCAGCGAGAATAGGGTAACCCCCTAAAACCATCACATCCTCCAATGTGATTGTCGCCTCACCAAATGAAAACATAAAAGTATTTGTCTCAGAACACCATTTCTCAGCAACCCCATAAACCAAGTCTTGATTTTTCATTATGTGGCTTTTGGTACTCATAATAGCTTCAAAAATTCTAGCTTTCTTCCACACTGATTCATACTTGGGCTGAAGTTGATCAACCCACGTATTCCATTTCACGAGTGGCTGACTACGCCACCCATTGAAATGGATTGCGAAACGCCTTTCAGTTGATTCCAAAACAGATGATGGTGGGTTAAGATGTAACTCATTAAGACTAAGTTCATGAATGGATCTGGCCATAAGTTTGAGAAAATGGGTTGTTCTGAAAGTTGGGTGACTATCACCCGCAGGAGAAGTCATGAAATCTTCCCCGACCTCCATGATGGTATCTTCATATGATTGTTGATGAATCATCATTTTGGATTTGGAAATATTCAATGAGAATATGATGATGGAACAAAGGTGAAAGCTACTGCGAGCAGCAACAACAGCAGGTGATAGTATAGAAAGGACAAAGGAGCGATACAAATGACAAAGAAGACAATTGCATTATTTGTATGGAAAGGAGCCACTATAATATGGAAACATTAATCAATATTTTTTTTTGACTAATCAATCTTTAATATTTAAAACTTTTTGACTAAATAATCTTTAATAGTTTGTCGACTAATTATTTTTAAGTAAATGCTAACGAGTGCCCCCGGAGCACTCTTTAAGACCTAAAATAGTAAGGTTTTTATATAATTTTTATGGGAATGCGTAAAGTCAATGCATTGAAAATTACATTGTTTGATTTTTAAAATAAAATGTTTCCCCAAATAGAATGCTTAAAGAGTGCCCCGGGAGCACTCGTTAGCAAGACCCTTATCTATCTATCTATCTATCTATCTATCTATCTATCTATCTATTAAAGCAAACTTTGATTTGCTTATGTGTCAACCTAATAGAGCTTCTCACATCTTTCCTTTTTTTTAAGCAATAGTTGGTGCTTATGTGGCATTTTCATCTTTAAAATAACAAAATCTTTTAATTGCTTATGTGTCATCTATAATTAACTAGCACTATTATAAAAAAATGTTATGAAAAGTGAAGGATCATCCATTTTAATGTTCTTTTTATGTCTACTTATTTTGAGTTTTTTGCATTCTTTTGGTTTCCTTTACCTATTAATTAATTGAATTGAATAATTAACTAGCACTATTATAAAAAAAATGTTATGAAAAGTGAAAAATCACCCATTTTAATGTTGTTTTTTTGTGTACTTATTTTTTGTTTTAAACTTTTCATTCTTCTTAACCTTTCAATCCCACTATAAAAAACACTGTTGTGGATTAACTATTATATATATGTCATTATGTATAATCTCTCCTCATACATGAGCATGTGAAATTTCTATTTGGAACTTGATTTTGAATCATCGTCGTTTTACTAAAACAACTATCTGAAAGGTGCTCTTAAAATTTTGTATTTGCTTTCCTACTAACATTGAAGCTCAAGCCACTCTATATATTAAGATTAACCAAATCTCTTTTATTTATTTATTGTTTGTTAGAATTTTAAGATTTCTTTCTTATTTTATTTCATAATATTGGGGATATTACTATCATGTGAATGAGGTAAAGAGGATAAAGAAGACTTCTATTATTTTTCATTTCATTCTTATTTTGTAATCTCTAATGGGTGTCCTTTTTTTAACATTGTCTCTCTATTGTTTTGATTTTAAAGTCAGTTACTTTCATTGATTTAGTCATTTGATGGAATGTTATATTTATCGTCTGATATTTTGCTATCTTTAGAATTGCTACACTAAAATTATATTTATATTATATTTTTCTCAAATTCTTTTTCTTTCCGTTTAATGTCTATGATGATAGGTATCACTCGCGTAAAACAAAAGGTATATATGTCACTTCGTACATTGTATATATGCTAAAATTTCTAGCTTCGTGTTCTAAATTTTTCATTCATAATAATTATGGATTATATCTTTTAATAACTATAAATTATATCTTCTAAAATTGAATTATGTTTGCGGTAAAAATCAACATGCTAAAACTTCTGACTTATTGTTTGCACTTATAAAATTGTTTGTTCTATTATTTTTCTTCATCTACTAATATTTGTTATCCAACAAGAGTTTCTTTGCAATGTTCTTAATCAACAATGAAGGAGTAATGGTAGAATGTTGTGCATGGAAGCAAGATTGTAGTAATTAATTCCACACTTCTTACTGAAACCTGGAATCATGGGATTATATATTATGTAGGTGTACATACATTTTGGGATGGTTTAGATGTTTATGATGTCAATTATGACTATCACTGATGACACAAAACATTATTCACTTCTTTTATCTTATAAAAGAAAGTTTGAGTTACAATTTCTATAAAAAAAGACATTCAAAAAGCTTTAGAATCAATTTTGTCAAATTTTATATTAGAGTCGGACTTTAAAAGATTAATACAAAGGGTTTACGGACTTGATTAAAATGTTTTAAGAAAGGTTGTGTTCTATAAAAAGGTTGTGTTCTAGGTATTAAACCCGTGCGATGCACGAGCTTGATTAAATTTTTTATTTCATAATTTACTTATTCAATAAAATAACATGATATTTAATTTTTAAAATTAAATATCCGCATTAATAAATAATTATTTTTTTATTCTTAAATCTTGAAATAGAATTTAAAGTTGTGTTTAGTCCTATTTTTTTAAGACTTAAAATCTACTAGAATTGCATATGAAATCTATAGAATTGTAATAGATTTAGAAAATGATTATTATCAAGAATAACAAATTTGATAGATGTGTTGAACTATTCTTTGAGTTTTTAAAAATTAACTTCTAAATTTTTTTATCTCGTCAAGTGAATGTACGTAAAATACAGAGAGTCGGGTAAAAAATGTTTTTAATATAAATAACGGGTAGTTGACCTGTAAATATAAGTGCAATAAAATAGTGAATTATAACAAAAAATTCTTTTGTTAATTTTTTTAAGTTTGACTTACATCTCTTTAAAATTTTGCATGTTAGATTTTAATATTGTTTTAGTTTTTAGAATGAAAAAATAAATAGTAGATAATAAATAAATATTATCAAAATTTGATTCTAATTTGAGTAAACGAAATTATGTTAGTTAAGAGAATAAATAAAATCAAATAAAAATTGAATCATTATTGCACATGTTTGATTATAATTTTTTTAATAAAAAAAACTTAAAAAATACTCTATTGGAAATATAATTATTTTTGATAGGTGCGTTGAATATAGTCTTTTAAATTCAATTTAAAATATTTGAATAATTTTTTTTTGAACTTCTTCAATATGTTTCTTGTTATTATATATATATATATATATATATATATATATATATATATATATATATATATATATATATATATATATATATATATATATATATATATATATATATTAGTAAACTATTTAAATATAAGAAAAATCTATTTTAAGATTTTACAATTTCTATAAAAAAGACATTCAAAAAGCTTTAGAATCAATTTTGTCAAATTTTATATTAGAGTCGGACTTTAAAAGATTAATACAAAGGGTTTACGGACTTGATTAAAATGTTTTAAGAAAGGTTGTGTTCTATAAAAAGATGTGTGTACTCCTTCATCTTTAATATCATTCATGAAAATGAAAATGGTGAAACAAATTTTAACTAATAAATTGGTCGGTTACATAGTACAAAAATAATAATTATATAGAAAATAAAAAAAGTTGTGTTCTCCTTCATCTTACTATTAATAATTTTTTTTAAAAATTTACAAAAGAATTTGCAAACTCTACTAAAACACTGTCATCACTTTTAATAAATAATTAAATATAAAAGAAAAAGTAATGCATTATATAATGTAATATCAATTTAGTATTTATTAACTTCTTAAAGAGAATAAATCAAGAATGAAAAGATTAATTACTAGGGATCAAGTACCTTAATAATATTTTATGATATATTTTTATTTTGAGCATTGTCTTTTGTGTATAGAGTTATTTGTATGTATTTCCAAGTAATGAGATTTTTTTTTGGTTTAGAAGGGAAGACAAAGTTTGACACATATTTTAATTCTTTTAGTTTTAAACCTAAATTGGGTGTAGTTAAATAAAAAATTGCAATAGTGTGGTTTGTATTAAGGTTGCATTTTAATAATCAATTGTATAAAAGTTGATAAATTTTTAATTATTGAAGTCAAACTCAATAATTAGTATAAAAAAATGGAAAAATAAAATGATAAATAAAATATTATGTAATGATAATATTTCAAATTTAATCATAAAATATAATTATTAGAGAATACTAAAAGAAGAAAATAAAGAGGCAATATGAATCATAATTACATGGTATACTACCTTATGACTTTGATATTAAATTATTATAAAAGATGGATATTTAAAAAATAACACACAAACCTTTGCAATACTATTTTTTACTATTCCTTAACTCTTATTCTTTAATTATGATTATTCATTCACTCATTGTATATTGATGCAAATTTTTAATTTGCAAGTTGGATAGTTACAATTTTAATTAATCTCTATTGTCCAATTATAATATTTTTTTTTTGACAATTATTATTATATTTTATTTAAAAATAACTTTATCATACCAATCTTTGAACTACTAGCTGTTTTTTTCTTTCTATCTTTAACTGTTGTATGTATAAATATATAATTTTATTTACAACTACTACATGTCGATAGTATATAATTTTCCTCTCTTTCTTGCATGTCTTATGTCTTGACTCTTCTTTGGTTACTATGACATGATCGATCGGAACTCAAGTTACTCTATTATATAAATTGGGCAAACATAATTAGTCATACCTTTTTAATTGCTATAACATTTTGTTATGCTACTTTTCTAACTTTCTTATTTTCTTTAATCTTTAATATTGATATGATCATTTTCGTGTCAATTAGGAGAAGAGGTTTCTATTTTCACTTTTGATGCATCCTTGCTATTCAAGAAGTCTATGAAAAATGGTGTATATAGATTGTGTGAATACGTATCTTTAACGCTAATATTTTCCAACTATCTTTCTTATTTTGTTTACTTCTTAATGTAGATATGATATTTTTCATATGGATAAATATTCTTTTAAAGACAATTATTATATTATTTTTTTACAATGAATTTTGACTTTTATAAAAACTTTGACTATTTATTCGTTCTTTCTTAATTGATTTGTTACAATGAAAATATATTTTATACACCAAATTATTTGAGAATTTTGGAGTATTGTCTTTTTTCTTTTCACATAGAGAACGTAATTTTTTTTTAAAAAAAAAATCTGCACACAAATTTAATTTAATAATTAAATATTATATTATGATTTAGATAATTTTTATATGTTTTTACTTATATTTCAAATAAAATTGTGTGTATTAAATAAAAATTTACAAAGGTTGTTATATCAAATTTATAAATGGTTTTTATCAGTCTCTAAATTTGATAAAATCAATTAACAAAAATATATTGTACAAAAAACAAAATTATATAAGTATATTTTAATAAAGCCCGTGCAAATAATAAGTATCTACCATTTTTTCATATAAAATAATAATAAAGATATTGCACTATAATTAAGATAAAAATAGAGGTAAAAAATTGAGAATTGAGAGATATTGAAAATGATATATGTAAAGAATATATTAATATAATCTACTATTTCTTTCCACAAAAACTAAAAATATATTAACATTAAAATAAAAAAATTAGACTAATTAATTTGAATAGATATAAATTAAATCCAGAAGAAAAAAAAATTAATAAACCAAATTGTTAATATAATATGCTATTTTGTTTCTATTGATTTATATACACTATGAATGATAGTTTAAAAACGTAGCTTTTAAGATAACTTCTAATGATTAATTTCTATTACAATTCTATTAATTTCATATGCAATTCAGGTAGCTTTTAAGTCTTAAAAAAGTAGGGCTAAACACAATTTTAAACTATACTTCAAGATTTAAGAAGCAAAAAATAATTATTTATCAATATGCATATTAAATTTTAAACAATTGAATATCATGTTATTTTCTTAAATAAACAAATTATAAAATAAAAAATTTCGTGACATATATTATTATCTATGAATTTCTTTGTGCTGAAGATTATTTTTAGTATAAACTTTAGTTTTGGACCATCGTCACTTTCTTCAAACAACTCTTGGTTTTTGGATGATACTCTTCAATTTTGTATTGTAGTTTTTTTAAAAAAAATATAGAGACTCAAGTTATTCTATTACATAAATTGATCAAATATTTATAGCTTCCCTTTTTAACGATATATATTTATTAGTCTAATATTATAAATTTTTATTTTATTGATTAAATATGTATGAGAGGGTTCTTCTTTAACAAGGTGTATATTTTACTCTCTTATCTAATTTTAAATACATTGTAACGTTTATACTTATAAAATAGTCTGTTCTATTATTTTTATTTGTCTATTAATATTTGTTATCTTACAACAGTTTCTTTGCTATTTTGCTATAAGGTAATATACCCATGTTTTTTATACCATATGTTTATCTTTCAGTTTTCAAGTGTAGCTCTATTAGTCCAAAAAAAAAGTGTTGTTTTTATTGATTACTATTGTCCTATTAAATATATTTTTAGGTAATAATTTTATCACGCAAACATTTGAACTACCTTTTTTCTTATTCTTTATACATTTGAACTACAAAATTTAAGAATCAATGTGCATATTAAAAAATTAAATATCAATTATTTTTTTTAATCAAAATTTAATCAAGCCCGTGCAACGCACGGGTTTAATACCTAGTTTTTAATATTTAACACTTTTTGACCAATAATCTTTATTTTTTTGACTAATTAATCATTAATATATAAAATAAATTAATAATTAATCTTTTTTATTTAAAATGTATAAATTGGTGTTACTTTTGTAAATTGCATCAAATAATTTATACTAGTCTTACTAATTGATACTCACTTTCAAATTTATCAAAAAATACCAACAATGAATTGCTAAAAGTGGTAAAGGTCTTCAATGTTCTAAGTGGGTTATTTGAGCTTTGGTTATTGATGACTCGCGTCTTTACGCCACTTTAAGATTATTTCAATGGAGTATTAGAGATTTTTGAAGTGTTTTTAATCATATTTGAGGTGCAAAAGTGTTAGGAATTGAGATTACTTGAAAAACACGAAAAGCTAAATTTTTGCATTTTCCTCCTCCAACTTTTGCGTGTGCCACGCTACCTACAAGCCCCATGGCGTGCCATGCGCCACACCACTAGATTCCACGTTTTGTTAGCTTTCCAATCCCTGTAACCACGCGTGAAATGCATTAGGGGTGGCGTATCACGCGCCCCAACAAGGAAGACCGCGTATTGGAGCGTTTTTGTGTGTTTTTGACCCATTTCTTGCATTATAAAGGGGAAACTTGACCTAATGGCTTGGGGTTACGAATTTTGGATCAAAGAGGGGTCTAAGAACACATTCTTGGAGCTTGGAGAACATGAATTGAGGATTGGAGCTCATGGATTGAAGTTTGGTTGCAAGATTCAAGCCATATTTCCTACACTTTCTTCATGTATTTTCATTCTTTTCTCTTTGCATCTCTTGTAATATGAATTGCTAAATTTCTAGATTGGGCTTTGTGATGATAATCTAGAATGAATCTATGGTTTGCATGTTAATTTCTCGATTTTTTTACCAAAATGGTGTATTTTTTCAAACTTATTACCAAAGGGGTGTAGTTTTCAAACAAATTACCAAAATGGTGTAAGTCGTCACTACCATTGACGACTTTCACTTTTTTTTTTTTTTGATTTGGGGGTAACTCGTACATGGTAGTGACGACTTACACCCTTTTGGTAATTTTTTAAAAAACTACACCACTTTGTGAAGGTGTGGAAAACACAAGAAGGGGGGTTGAATTGTGTTTTGGTTAGTTTTAAAAAACTTCTTCAAAGTTTTCCAACTAATCAGATTTTGCAGCGGGCCAAAACTCAAACACAAACAACTTCTGGTATGGTGAAGGTAAAACAGAGTAAGAATGAATAAAACAGAGAGAAGAGAGAAGAGATAACACAAGAGATTTATACTGGTTCCTCTCACAAAACGAGAGTAGTCCAGTCCCCTTGCACTTCCAAGGGATTTCACTATAATCACACAAGATTACAAATGCTCAAGCTCACAGCAAGAGACTTCCAATGTTCAAGTAACTCCTTACAAGAGACTTCCAATTGCTCAAGCTCACCAGCAAGAGACTTCTAACACAAAACAAAATACAATGTGTTGAACAACTGATAAACAATATCAGAGTTCTGAGAACAAAGAAATACAACTTAAATAACAAGACTATTCTTAGAATCCTTAAAAAGAAAACTAAGGTTCAACAACTGACAAGCCAGAAATTGAAGACTATTGTCTTGAATTTGAATATAATCTCATGTTGTATCTAAGTTAAAATGCTCTTTGAAATTTAGCAGAATAACAGCTCTTTTGTTCTTCGTAAGTGTGTTGCCACGTCTTCAAATTCTTCCTCCTTTTATAGGCGATGTTGGAGCGTCTTGAATTTGAGCGGACACTGATGAAAGCAGCTAAGTAGTATTGTACCATTGTTTTCATTTGAAATGTGCTTATCCAAATCAAGTAAAGATCAAAATCAGAGCCTTGATTTCGAATATTCGCCCAAATCAGGAAAACAAAGATAGTACAATAGTACAAACGTCATTATCATGAGAATAACGGTCTGAAAGAAAATTCTTCTGCTCCTTCAGATCTTTTGCCAAATAGATGATAGTCGTTAAGAGAATGGAATGTTCTTTGACGTCTTCTGCTGTTTCATCATCATCATCAGAATTTGCAGATATTAAATGATCTTCTGATGACTTTAACTTCTGGTTGACCTTTGACTTGCAACTTCTGATGACTTCAACTTCTGTGTTGACTTCAGAACTTGCATTTTCCCAACTTCTGGGGATACTTTAGCGTAGCAACCAGAACTTCAAATCTTCTAGTGAATATAAAATTTTAACTTGTATATCTGCACACTAGAGTAAATTATCAGTATTCCCTATTGTATATTAATACTATTGTTATCATCAAAACTACTTGGGTTATATTAGAACCAACTTTGTTCCAACAATCTCCCCCTTTTTGATTGATGACAAACCAAGTATAAATTTACAATGGTTGTTATTTTAATCACATAATTTCGTCCTACGGGTTTATGAGTTTTGCAAGCTCCCCCTGAGTTCAGTAATGAATGATTAAAATAGTTTAAAATTTTAATGTTGACTCCAGAACTTCTATATACACTTTGACTTCCAGAAGATAGGTTTGCAAGCTTTCTTCTGTGGTCAGATCTACCTAAGAGAAAAGTGCAATCTTCTCTTACGTGTATCATGTATAGAAAGTTCTGATCTCAATAGAAAAATTTCCTTAGAGAAAAAACATTGATAACTGATAAAATGTAATAACTGAAACTTAATGAAATGAAAAATTTGAATTTTGGCTTCAGTTAGTGTTCTTAAATTAATTTACTCTTACTCTCCCTTTTGTCATTAAACAAAAAGAATAAAAAAAAAAGGTTAAGAATAAAAAGAACACGTGACTAAAGAAATAGTCAAGTCAAAAGAATGAATTAAAATAGATGATAAAAACCACAATTAGTTAATGCAAAAACGAAAAACGAGGTAACTCCTACCAACCAAAATGGCTATAAAAGCGCACCAACTCTTTGTCATTTCACTCAACGCTTCCATGAGAGAAAATAATTTCTTCATCAAGATGAGAGAAAATATTTGTGAGGATAGAAGAGTGATTGAAAGAAATGGGTTTAAGAAATTTTCAAAGAAGAACCAGAGAAGAATCTTATCAACATTAGATGCAGTCTCATGGAATATGATGTCTAAGAAACATCTAAAGATGGTGAAGGGCCTTGCTCCAAAATCAGACGCAAGTTTCTCAACCATCTTCTGTTCTTAGAAGATCAAAGATTTCTTCTTATGCAGGAGGATGAGCAGGAGTCTCTAACAAGAGGCTCCAAGTTTACAAAACAGGAAACTTGTAGCTCGAGAGGTTTAGAAGCTCCCAGGTTGAAGTTTGGGGCAACATCCTCTTCAGCTTCCTCCACGCTCATCATCTTGTAAAAATTTCCTTTTAGGTTAGGTAGTTTTATTTATTTATTTTTTATGCCAAAAACGTCTTTGCTCAGAGAGCAATGATGAAATGTAAAATAAAAGCAATGATGAATTGCAAAAACCAATGTAATGCAGTTTTATATGAATAAAAGAATTTTGAATGCATGAGTTTATGTATTTATGTTTATGCAGCAGTATATAGATCTATCTTCTAAACATAATAGAGAAAATAAACCAACATAACAAAACCACAATAACATAATACCAGAATATTCAAAATATTAAAAACAAACAGATCTAACTATAACAGGGTTCAAACAGAACATGATCAACAGTAACACAAACAAATAAAAAACAAAGAAATCCTAGGGTTGAGAGGGATGAGAAGGGTTCTGCAGCTTGGCTTGAAGCTTTTTCAAAGCTTCTTCTGAGATCAACTGTAACCTCTTGAACACATCTTCTGAGTCCATCTTGTCAACCACAGATTCAGATTCAAAGTCCACCTTGATAATCTTGTCCAATTCTTGTTCATAGAAGGTAGAAAACTGATCCACAGCCCTAGTCATAACCAAATGCATCTTCTCTTCATGCAACCTCTTTGCTCTTCTAACTCTGTTCTCTTCAGCCTTAGCTTCAGTGGACTTATGCCTTGCAATGGTCATGATAAAGTTCCTTCTGTATTGAGAACTAAGATCACTCATCATTTGCTTGCACATATCAGCAATAGCAGAACATTCTCCATCCACTTGATCAGGTGCAAAAGCCAGAGTAGGTAGATCATGATGAAGTTCCTGAACTTTGTCATTAATGCCCATCAGCACACGCTTAACATCTTCTGGTGTGATGGCTTTGAGAGTGTTAGGAACAGATGAAGATGAGGGTTTATCTAGGACATTTGAGGGCTGAATTGTTTGATCTTGTTCTGTTGGAGGGGGTGTAATGACTTCTTCAAAGGTCTTAAGATAGTCATTTTCAATATTTGTGAGTTGAGGAGGTTGAGATTTCTGAGGTGAGGGTTTGTGATGTTCCAACTCTAATAGTTGTAAAGCATTGGCAGAAGTGCCAGCTTCAACTATGGTTTCAATGGGAGAAGCTTGAATGGAAAAGGTCTTCTCAGAGTCATGGGAACTTGGAGAAACAGGGTTAGTAGAAACATGAGTAGCAGGAGTGGTCTCTTGAGGAATAGCTTCAGAAGTTGCAACCTCTGCATTAACTTATGTTGCTATCTTCTCAACATTCTCCACAGAAGTAGGAGTAGAACCATCTGCTTCTGTAATCAGGGATAACACATGTTTAGAAAATTGTTTCATTGATTCAGGGGATGGTACAAAGCTAACCACTGGTGTTTCAAGAGAAGCACTAGTAGAAACTTCTTCTATACAGTTAGATTTAGGAGCTAAATCTGAAATGATTTTTGAAAAAGAGTTTTGAACAGAAACTGTATAGGGGATGTTTTTAGCATGCTTTGGACCATTAATGACATAATCAGGAATATCTTTAACATTGATCTTTTTGTAAATACCTTGATTTGCCAACTTCTGAACTAACTCAACTTTAGGAAGGGGAGCATCAAGAAAATCATTAGGCTCAGCATCAATCCCACTTTCCCAGCTAGTTTCTTCCCAAGCCTTATAACGCTCAACTTGCAATATGGCTTCATCACGCTCAGCATTTTCATTTGATTCATCAAGAATCAACTTAGGCTTCCTCTTCCTCTTCAAATTTGTTCTGCCTTTCTTGACAACTTCTGAAGCAGCAATAGCATCTGATCCAGAAGCACTAGCTTTCTCAGCAATATTCACAACAACCTCTGCTTGAGCAGCAGGCTCAGAGTTTCCAGGATTCACTTCTTCTGTTGCAATGCTCTTACCAGCAACCTCTGAAGTTTTCTTCACACAAGAAGTACTTCCAGACTTCTTCTGGGGTGTAGAACTTCTTGTTCTCTTGGGTTGAGGTTCTGTAGATTCTGATTTCCTTACTGTCTTCTTCTTCACTTGAACAGGTAGCAAGCAACTGTTGTGTTGCTAGTCTTTCTTCCAACTTCTGATCAACTCCTTCTTCCAGAAGTTTCTTATGCATACCAACAATAAGAGAAACCTCTTTTGTAGACACAGAGGTGATATAAAAATACTTATCACTCTCATCCTTTCTTGGTCTATATTGAACTTGTGGAGTAATCACAGGTGCTTGAGACTTCAAGACTTTCTTCACAGATAAACAACTTATCACAGAGGGATAAGCATCAATGAAAGATGCATAACCAGGAAAAGTAGTTCTCAGAGATTGAATCAGATAACTTCTGTGAAACATGAAGGATAGGAATCTGCAGTAATGAGCATTTGTTGTACCCTTGTTCTGACTATCATTGATAGCTTTACACATGTGCTCAAAAATTACTTTGGCAAAATCCACCTCAACCTTCCTTCCCAAATAATATAAAACAAGTTTATACAAATTGGAAACTTGGTCAGATGAACCAACCTTTGGTAAAATGGAGTCACACAAAATCTTGTAAAGTATCTTGTAGAACGGGGTCATGTCATTGTTGTTCTTGGAAGTAGACTTCTTGCCATAGATTTCTTCTTGAACATAATGACTAACATCATCAGCAGCAATAGGAACAATACCCCGAAGTGGTAACTGTACTGCTTGTCTTATATGCTCATGTTTGATTCTAATGCAGACACCACCAACTTCTGAGCGAATCTCTTTGCCATAATATTCATCTTGAGGTATTGAGTTACAAAGAGCCACTTGTGCCTTCATCCAAAAATCCTTAACAATTTCTGGATAGACAGGTCCATTAAGACAATCTAGGTAAGTTGTCAACTTCTGAAACACAAAAACTTCTTTGATCCCATCACAGCCATTAGCCCTAATTGCTTCAAAGTCGACTGGTCTCTCAATATGCAGAAATAGATCCAAAATAGGAAAGCTTACTCTGTCTTTAGAGAGAACACCAGGAGTAGATGCTTTGATGTCAGCAATCGGTGGTACACTTGCATGCCTTTCTCCTAGAGTTTGAATACGCTTGGTAGAAGATGCCATGATTCTGAGTTTTGGGGTTAGGGTTTGCTAATTTGAGAGAAGAAAGAATTTGCTCTGAGTTTTAGAAGAGATGAAAGTGTGGGTAGTGAATGTGTAAGTGTGTGAATGTGAACAGCTAGTGTTTAAAAAGGAAAGAAAAACAAAACTGCGCAAAAACGTACTAACTGAAAGGACAGGGGTAAAAGAGTAACTTAACAATTCACAAATTGAATTAGAACACAATCATCACTAACCAACTTCTTTCTCTAATAGCAAACAGACACATCTATTAGAAGGTTAATTAAATACCTGACACGTTAGTAACAGCAGTTGAAGAGCTAACTCAACAGTTACTGCCACGTCACGTTCAGAACCACTCACAAACGTCTGATAGAAATACAGAAGATGGATTTGTCAACTTCTGATACACAAGTTCTGACTCCCCCTATCTTCTGATATAAGATATCAAAAGATGGTTTGTCTAAACTTCTGATAGAAGGTCTGACTCCCCCTAACTTCTGTTAAACTTCCAGAACTTCCTAAAATAATGTTCTTCACCAGAGTTTTAGCTTATTCACAGATTTCCATCATATTAAGATTCCTTTTGATAAAATCAAATCTTTCTACAGCTAAGGGTTTTTTAAAGATATCAGCCCATTGATTTTCAGTATCAATAAACTTGAGATCAATTACACCTTTCTGTACATAGTCTCTTATAAAATGATGTTTAATCTCAATATGCTTAGCTCTTGAGTGTAGAATAGGATTTTTAGAAAGATGAATGGCAGCAGTGTTATCACAATATAAAGGAATATTATGACTGCTTATTTGATAATCTTCCAATTGATATTTCATCCAAAGTAGTTGTGTACAACACTTGGCTGCTGAAATGTATTCTGCTTCTGCAGTTGACATAGCTATGGTGGTTTGCCTTTTACTGGCCCAAGAAATCAAATTCTCACCAATGAATTGACAATTTCCACTAGTGGACTTTCTTTCAAGTTTATCACCAGCATAGTCAGCATCACAGAATTCAATCAGTTTGTAATCATTAGATTTCTGATACAGTAATCCAATGTTACAAGTAGTCTTCAGATATCTAAAGATTCTCTTTACAGCAGTAAAATGAGATTCTTTAGGATCTGATTGAAATCTTGCACACAGACATACACTGAATAATATATCAGGTCTAGAAGCTGTTAGATAGAGAAGAGATCCAATCATACCTCTATATAACTTCTGGTCAATTTTACCTTCAGACTCACCTTTGCCAAGACTTGATGTAGGATGCATAGGAGTGTTCATGGGTTTGCAGTCTTCAAGATTGTACTTCTTCAGAAGATCTTTGATATACTTTGACTGATGAATGAAGTTTCCTTTCTTTGTTTGATTGATCTGAATTCCCAGAAAGTACTTCAATTCTCCCATCATGCTCATCTCAAATTCATCTTGCATCATCTTAGAAAAGTTCTTGCAGAGTCCAGCATTAGTTGATCCAAAAATGATGTCATCAACATAGATTTGAATGATCAGAATGTCTTTCTTCATGGTTTTCTTGAATAATGTATTGTCAACTTGACCTTTAACAAAACCATTGTCAACCAAGAAGTTACTTAATCTCTCATACCAAGCTCTGGGAGCTTGTTTGAGTCCATAGAGTGACTTATTTAGTCTGAACACATGATCTGGATTAGAAATATCTTCACATCCTGGAGGTTGTTTGACATATACTTCTTCAGAGATTACACCATTTAGAAATGCACTCTTAACATCCATTTGATAAAGAGTAATGTTGTTGTTGACAGCATAAGAAGTAAGCAATCTTATAGCTTCCAATCTTGCAACTGGAGCATAAGTCTCTGTATAATCAATACCTTTTTGTTGACTGTATCCTTGTGCAACAAGTCTAGCTTTGTTTCTTGTTACTTCTCCTTGTTCATTCAGCTTGTTTCTGTATACCCACTTTGTTCCAATAATGTTCTTGCCTTTTGGTTTGGGTACCAGATCCCATACATCATTCCTTTGAAATTGATTCAGTTCTTCTTCCATAGCAACTATCCAAGCATCATCAAATAATGCTTCATCAATGGTTTTAGGCTCAATCAAGGAAACTAGACCAAATAAGGATTCTTCATCCCTAAAGCTTGATCTTGTTTTCCTAGGACTGTTCTTATTACCCATGATGAGCTCTTCAGGATGTGATGACTTATACTTGAAGGTATTCTTGAGAATAGTTGTTTCTTCTAGTTCATGATCTTCTGTTGGTGTTGTTTGATGATCATCAGATTCTGGAACTTGATTGTTCTCTGGTGCTTCCAGAAGTTGAGGAGTGGAAATGGGTTCACAACCTTCATCTTCTGAGTCTTGAGAATCTGAAATTTCTATAGAAGGCTCTGACTTTTCATGATCAGGCACTTTATCATCAAACCTTACATGCATAGATTCTTCAACTGATTGAGTTTCAGAATTATACACTCTGTATGACTTAGAGCGCTCAGAATATCCAATAAAGATACCCTTACTAGCTTTAGAGTCAAATTTCTTTAGATAGACTTTAGTATTCAGAATGTAACAAGTACAACCAAATTGGTGAAAATAAGAAATGTTAGGTTTCCTTCCTCTAAAAAGTTCATATGTTGTTTTATTCAGAATAGGTCTAATATAGATTCTGTTCTGGATATAACAAGCAGTGTTTATAGCTTCTGCCCAAAAAGATTTTGCTAAAGAATGTTCATGCATCATGGTTCTAGCCATCTCTTGCAAAGATCTGTTTTTTCTTTCTACAACTCCATTTTGCTGTGGAGTTCTAGGAGAAGAGAACTCATGGAAAATTCCATGTTCTTCACAAAAATTCTCAAAAGGTTCATTTTCAAATTCTCCACCATAATCACTTCTAACTTTTAAGATCCTTAAATCTTTTTCATTTTGAATTTGGGCACAGAAGACACTAAACTCTTCATATGTATCATTCTTAGATTTCAGAAATCTTACCCATGTCCATCTACTATAATCATCAACAATGACTAGTCCATACTTCTTTCCATTGAGTGAAGCAGTGCTAACTGGTCCAAACAAATCAATGTGCAGAAGTTCTAAAGGTCTAGAGGTAGAAACAATGTTCTTAGGTTTAAATGAGCTTTTGACAAATTTCCCTTTTTGACAAGAGTCACAAAGAGAATCTGAGTGATAAGTCAATTTAGGAAGGCCTCTTACAAGATTGTCTTTGCTAAGCTTGGAGATTAATCTCCAGTTAGCATGACCCAATCTCTTATGCCAAACCCATTTCTCATCACTTAGAGTCAACAAACAAAGCACATTCTGATCTTCCAGATCAGATAAATTAACTTTATAAACATTGCCCTTTCTACAACCTTTAAACAAGATAGACTTGTCAGAGTTATTAATTACAGTACATGAATTCTTATTAAACACCACATCATAATTACTATCACATAATTGACTTATGCTAAGTAGATTATGTTGTAGTCCATCAACCAACCAAACATCAGAAATAGAAAGTGAAGAATTACCTACTTTACCTATACCAATGATTTTGCCTTTCTGATTCCCACCAAATCCTACAGTTCCTCCCTCTCTCAGAGTCAGGGTGAGGAACAAGTGCTTGTCTCCTGTCATGTGTCGTGAACATCCACTGTCCAGATACCATGAGCTTTGCCTTTTTCTTGGGGTGCATACCTGCAGTAAACATTATCTCAGACTTTGGTACCCATATTCTGATGGGTCCTCTAAAGTTAGTTCTTTTATCCTTCTTCTGTCTCTTGTAGTTTCCAGAGGGTCCATAGTGAGGTGAGCCTTTGAAAACAGGTTTAGGCTTAATCTTTCCTTTGGACCTTGACCCAGAGTGTGTCAGCAAACCAGCTTTCAAGTTTGTACAGCCTGATCCCATGCCCCGAGTACTCATAGGCTTGAAGATCTTCTGTACTCCTTTATAAGACTTGGATACTAAAGCAATGGGAGCAGAGGTTTTCAAAGACTCCACGCTTACTTGAGCATCTGACACCTTTGGATTTTCTGTACTATTACTAGAAACAAAATTAGAATAAAGATCAGAAGGTGTTCTGCTAATACACATAGACTGATTTGAGTTTCCTTTGACAGTACTCCCCAAACTCTGTCCAGTGTATTTGCCAGAACCATAAATCATAGAGGCTAATTTATGCTTGTCAATATTGTGATGAACAAACTCTTGAAGAGCAATCTCATGCTTATCATAGGGTTTGTTACATGTTCTGCAACCATTTTCAAGAACTTGAATAGTCTTTAAGGACTTCTTATAGACTTCAATGTTCTAAGTGGGTTATTTGAGCTTTGGTTATTGATGACTCGCGTCTTTACGCCACTTTAAGATCATTTCAATGGAGTATTAGAGGTGTTTTGAAGTGTTTTTAATCATATTTGAGGTGCAAAATTGTTAGGAATTGAGATTACTTGAAAAACAAGAAAAGCTAAATTTTTGCATTTTCCTCCTCCAACTTTTGCGTGTGCCACGCTACCTACAAGCCCCATGGCGTGCCACGCGCCACACCACTAGATTCCACGTTTTGTTAGCTTTCCAACCCCTATAACCACGCGTGAAATGCATTAGGGGTGGCGTATCACGCGCCCCAACAAGGAAGACCGCGTATTGGAGCGTTTTTGTGTGTTTTTGACCCATTTCTTGCATTATAAAGGGGAAACTTGACCTAATGGCTTGGGGTTACGAATTTTGGATCAAAGAGGGGTCTAAGAACACATTCTTGGAGCTTGGAGAACATGGATTGAGGATTGGAGCTCATGGATTGAAGTTTGGTTGCAAGATTCAAGTCATATTTCCTACACTTTCTTCATGTATTTTCATTATTTTCTCTTTGCATCTCTTGTAATATGAATTGCTAAATTTCTAGATTGGGCTTTGTGATGATAATCAAGAATGAATCTATGGTTTACATGTTAATTTCTCGATTTTTTTACCAAAATGGTGTATTTCTTCAAGCTTATTACCAAAGGAGTGTAGTTTTCAAACAAATTACCAAAATGGTGTAAGTCGTCACTACCATGTACGACTTACCCCCAAATCAAAAAAAAAAAAAAAAAAGTGAAAGTCGTCAATGGCAGTGACGACTTTCAAAAAAATTTTAAAAAAATTCAAAAAACTTCACCCCTTTGATTAAACGTGAAAAAAAAATTAAGTTGGGGGTGAAGTTTTTTGAATTTTTTTTGAAAGTCGTCACTATCTTTGACGACTTTCACTTTTTTTTTTTTTTGATTTGGGGGTAAGTCGTACATGATAATGATGACTTACACCCTTTTGGTAATTTTTTAAAAAACTACACCACTTTGTGAAGGTGTCAAAAACACAAGAAGGGGGATTGAATTGTGTTTTGGTTAGTTTTAAAAAACTTCTTCAAAGTTTTCCAACTTATCAGATTTCGCAGCGGGCCAAAACTCAAACACAAACAACTTCTGGTATGGTGAAGGTAAAACAGAGTAAGAATGAATAAAACAGAGAGATAACGAAAGAGATTTATACTGGTTCCTCTCACAAAACGAGAGTAGTCCAGTCCCCTTGCACTTCCAATGGATTTCACTATAATCACACAAGATTACAAATGCTCAAGCTCACAGCAAGAGACTTCCAATGCTCAAGTAACTCCTTACAAGAGACTTCCAATTGCTCAAGCTCACCAGCAAGAGACTTCTAACATAAAACAAAATACAATGTGTTGAACAACTGATAAACAATATCAGAGTTCTGAGAACAAAGAAATACAACTTAAATAACAAGACTATTCTTAGAATCCTTAAAAAGAAAACTAAGGTTCAACAACTGACAATCCAGAAGTTGAAGACTATTGTCTTGAATTTGAATATAATCTCAAGTTGTATCTAAGTTAAAAATGTTCTTTGAAATTTAGCAGAATAACGGCTCTTTTGTTCTTCGTAAGTGTGTTGTCACGTCTTCAAATTCTTCCTCCTTTTATAGGCGATGTTGGAGCGTCTTGAATTTGAGCGGACACAGATGAAAGCAGCTAAGTAGTACTGTACCATTGTTTTCATTTGAAATGTGCCTATCCAAATCAAGTAAAGATCAAAATCAGAGCCTTGATTTCGAATATTCGCCCAAATCAGGAAAACAAAGATAGTACAATAGTACAAACGTCATTATCATGAGAATAACGGTCTGAAAGAAATTCTTCTGCTCCTTCAGATATTTTGCCAAATAGATGATAGTCGTTAAGAGAATGGAATGTTCTTTGACGTCTTCTGCTGTTTCATCATTATCAGGATTTGTAGATATTAAATGATCTTCTGATGACTTTAACTTTTGGTTGACCTTTGACTTGCAACTTCTGATGACTTCAACTTCTGTGTTGACTTCAGAACTTGCATTTTCCCAACTTCTAGGGATACTTTAGCGTAGCAACCAGAACTTCAAATCTTCTAGTAAATATAAAATTTTAACTTGTATATCTGCACACTAGAGTAAATTATCAGTATTCCCTATTGTATATTAATACTATTGTTATCATCAAAACTACTTGGGTTATATTAGAACCAACTTTGTTCCAACACTTTGGTAATAAGCTTGAAAAAATACACCCTTTTGGTAAAAAAATCTAATTTCTCATTAATTCTCTTGCGATTAATTCATTTACCATTTCATTAATCTTGTGCTTTATGCTTCATGAATGTTGACATATTTTCATGTATGATTCTAGATTCTTGCTTGCTAAGAGATTAGACGTTTGAACTGGAAATTAGATTAATGAATGAATCTTGTGATTTGCCTAGAGATAGAAAATTAAGAGCATCTACATCTATTCCACCCATTTGAGTGGTATAAATAGGTCCACTTAATTTTTTATATTATTTTATACTTAAGCAATTCAACTATGTTTTCTAAATATCCATACTATCTATCAAAAACTTTAAAATGGGTCCCACTAAACCACAATATATTTACATCTATAATGCAAATAGTGTATGTATCTGATTATTATAATATTTAGTATGCAAAAGCAAGAGAAAAGACCCGGTGCTGGAAAAGGCTACGGTGCCAAGTTTGGAAACTCAGTTCTTCACCAAATATTCATGACACTCTGACATGCTAACCTTGGTATTAGTATATGTGAGGCACCCACCGATATTGGTGCTCTAAGGATTTAACAAACTTAATTGTCTATGTTAACTTGTAATTAACCAAAGAGATTATAGGGATTTTGAGTATTACATAGTGAGTTACATGACCATGAGAGTGTGTGTAGCTATTGTGTTAAATCATCATGGTAATTGAATGAATGATGTCTAGGGAATTAACCTCTAACATCATACTGAATTACTAGTGAATCAGAACAAAATTCAATCGTCCACCAACCGTTCGATAAAAGTTCAATTTCTCGTTTTAACTAATTTGAATGCTAAAACTCCCCCCCATTTTAATGTCTTTAATGTTATAATCAAAAGTTAAGCCAATTTGCCATTGTTGAGAGTTTCTCAATCCTTATGAATACGATAACTCTTTATTATTTGAGGCACATTCGTATACTTGTGAATTAATCCAACAATTATCCATCTATTAAGTCAAAAAATGTTGAGTTGTCAGCATCCATTCTCTCTCGGTTCTCTCCTTTAATTTTCATGAATTTCTCCCGACCAATCCCATTTTAATCTACTTTATACTTTCATTTAGGGTCCGTTTGACCTAGCTTATTTTTTAACTTATGCAATATGAATTAGGTTTTATGCTATTTTATAAGTTCAAACTACTGAAAATTGAATTTTTTATAAGTTATTTTATCATAAACTACCTTGAAAAACTTATAATAATACATAGAAATTACATAAATAAGCTCAAAAATGCACGCGTATTACCAATGTGCATTGTATCTCCTAACTTCCATTTTCCAATGTGTCTCACTATTTTCTTTTCTTTTGTACTCTAAATTGAGTTTATTTGTACATTTATATCCTTTTTATTTTATTTTTTTGAAGAAGCTAAAATGAAGTGTACCGAGGAAAACTATAAAAATTTACAAAAAATATCCAAATAATATCAAGATAATACATAAATTAGTCAATGCCCAGTCAAAGCAGTTTAAAGTCAAATTTTTCTTTGAGTCTATGAATCATTAAATAGCCTATGTAACCTAGGAAGAATGAGACAGATAAAAGTTGTGCATAATTTGTGTAACATATGAAGAATGTCATGCTTAATCAAATAGTTACATGATCATGTTATGTTTAAAAGTTTTAGTAAACTTTTTATGAGAACGTGTGAAGTCAACACATTGAAAATTGAAATATTTTACCTTTTGCATAAATAATTTTTTATAAAGAAAAGTTAAAGAGTGCTCCGGGAACATTAATTAGCAAGACCCATATTTTAATGCTTAACTATTTGCGATATGATTTGTTAAATATGTACCTTTGTGGTAAAATTCCTCAGGTGACAAGCGAATATGGTCATTCTTCGGCAAGGCAGTTCCCCACCAATATTTTGATTTTTCTCTCATTTTTATTGATACAATTATAGTTAATGTAATAAATTAAATTTGTTTATGTAAAAACATATGCATATAGTTAATGATACGCAAGACAAAGCCATTTTACTCTAGACTAAGACCACATATTATGTAACCAAAAATTTTCTTGAGACTATTAATTGAATCATATACGAGTTAAAATTTTCAATAGTGTATCTTTTTGTTCTATAAATTTGAATATTCAAGGATGATTTGTATTTTCACTTATGTAATTAGAGGAAAAAATTATTTGTTAGCTTTAACATGGTTTTCTTTCCTTTGAAATCCATTATATTTACTAGCTTTTGTTTTTTAAAGGATATATTTACTATTTTTTTCTTAATGAAAAGGACAAAAATGTATATATGCTCCAACATATGACATAGTATTATTTATTCTATATTAAGTAAAACATTATGTGAGAAATAAAATGTTATAAAACAATCCTACATTAGTTGTTGTAACAGATGGATCATCTGTAATGCATAACATAAATGACTCACTTTGGTTATTTCTGGTTTAGCAAATTTGACAAAGTCTTCTTCTCCTTTTTTCCAAATTCAAAGATGCATTTGAAGAAAAACTAAGCAAAATAAACCATGTTGATATGAAAAGATTCTTTGAATCTTGAATATCAACCTGGTTTATATTAAAAACATCTAAAACATTTTATTTTTTCGGGGTTTATCGAATTTGTACAAGGTTGTGTTTTAGCATTGGATTATAGGGAAACATTTGCATCCTGCAAAAAGATTATGGATTTGGAAAGATTAAGGTTTTGTAATTGTTGGGTTTGATTAGATTAAATTTTGTTATAAGGTGGAAAATGAGTTGTTTTCCATGTTGTGCACAATCACAAGATAGGATCAACAGGAAGTCATTGAAGAAAAGTATTAAGGAATATCATAATGCAAAAATTTTAACCTCATTTGCTAATATCTCTTTTAAAACTGGTAAATTAATCTCTCAATTTCAATGGCTTTTTCCTATTCTATGGTTTACCAATCAAAGTTCTAAACAATTTAATGTATTATGTATATATATTTTGCTTAATTTTGTATGAGTTGAAAAATATGTGCCAATTTTATCCTAATTCTTTATATTATGTTGTAAAAAAATGTGTATAAATGTTATATTGTAGATAGTGGCAAGAGAAGGTTTATAACAGATGAGATAGCAAAGCTTGGAAAAGGAAATGCTACCTCTAAGACTTTTACGTATCGCGATCTATGTACTACAACTCAGAATTTTCACCCTACCAATATGATTGGAGAAGGAGGCTTTGGAAGGGTATACAAAGGAACAATTAAAGACACAGATCAAGTATTACCTTCAACCAAAATTCTCTTTTCAATATTATGTTCATGAAAAAGACCAATCATCATAACATAACTGAGTGCCTTGTTACATTTCAGGTTGTTGCTGTGAAGCAACTCGACAGAAATGGATTTCAAGGGAATAGAGAATTTCTTGTCGAAGTTTTGATTTTGAGTCTTTTGCATCACCCAAACCTTGTTAATTTAGTAGGGTATTGTGCTGAAGGTGATCAAAGGGTTTTGGTATATGAATATATGCCAAATGGTTCCTTAGAAGATCACTTGCTTGGTAAGTAATTCTACTTCTTAACACAATCTCCTTGAATCAATGCATCGATTTAACCTATGTAGCACCTACACTTCAGATTGAAGACATGTTCGGTGTTTGACACGTGTTAGTGTTTGATACTAACATATGTGGTTGGTTACCTTTAAATAATTGACTTTCTCAAATTAATAGTGGCGTTGATGTGTTAGTGTCGTGTCTGGTGTTTGTATCAGTGCTTCATAGAATTTAACTACGAGTAAACAATAGCATGATTATATGAGAATAATAGATTAATATGGTGGTTAATTTAATGACAAATTACAATATGATTACTATCAGATTCAGCTCCTGGTAAAAAGCCTTTGGACTGGAAGACAAGAATGAAAATTGCAGCAGGAGCGGCAAAAGGGCTTGAATATTTACACGAAGAAGCGGACCCTCCAGTGATATATCGCGATTTCAAAGCATCAAATATACTATTAGATGAAAACTACAATCCAAAGCTTTCTGACTTTGGACTTGCAAAGCTCGGTCCGACCGGTGATAAAACACATGTTTCAACAAGAGTGATGGGAACTTATGGCTATTGTGCTCCCGAGTATGCATCAACAGGGCAATTAACTACAAAATCAGATGTGTATAGTTTCGGAGTCGTGTTTTTGGAGATTATCACAGGAAGAAGAGTCATTGACAATTCAAGACCATCAGAAGAGCACAATTTAGTCATTTGGGTATAGTCTTCTTCAAACCTTTCTTATGTACCTAAAATCACTTCAACACAATAATTGTTAAAAAACCATAAATCGAACTAAACCGTGAAATCAAAACGAACTGCACTCAAAAATCCAAAACTATGACCAACTGTTCATGAATTGAACTTAACCAGTTCAGTTAGTAAACTATCTGTCACAGTATGTTTCTTTTTGGCTCAGCTTTTGGTTTTTCTAAACAATCATAATATTTGATTTGGTTCAATTTTTTGATTTTTGTAACAGTTCTAATTATTAATTGATAATAGCAATTTGGTAGAGTTTGGTTCACAAACCATCAGTTCGTTTGAAAAAGTACAGTTCGAATTTTGTATAGGTAGTTTCGTTTCGGAACCCCAAAACCAGTTCACTGAAACTTTATACTATTTGGTTTCGGGACAAATCATTAACTGTTCGTATATATCTGCAAAATTTTATGCTAATTTAACATTATTCATTATGTGATTGATCATTGATGTTTCGTCTTTTTGCAGGCACAACCTCTTCTAAAAGACAGAAAGAAATTC
Source organism: Trifolium fragiferum (assembly GCA_954870985.1). Taxonomy (NCBI): domain Eukaryota; kingdom Viridiplantae; phylum Streptophyta; class Magnoliopsida; order Fabales; family Fabaceae; genus Trifolium; species Trifolium fragiferum. The sequence goes on from OX940794.1 coordinate 12,033,756, forward strand.
ACACAAATGGCAGATCCATTGCTAGAAGGTAAATACCCTATAAAGAGTCTATACCAAGCTCTAGCTGTTGCAGCAATGTGTCTCCAAGAGGAAGCTGATACTCGGCCTTTAATCAGTGACGTAGTTACAGCTCTTGAATTTTTAGCAAAGAAGAAAGATGATGATGGAGAAAATGTTACAAAAGAGTCTTTTTCTTCCCAAAGTGACAGTGATAATGGAAACAATGAATCTAATGAAGTAAAGAATGATGATGATGAAGAGGATGAGGATGGTGATGACGATGACGATGATGATGAAGAAGAGGATGATGACGACGACGATGATGAAGAAGGTAAAATTGAAAGAAGACACAGTCAATGACATATGTCCTGGACTGGACTTGGGCCAATACGGACCGAAAGGTGTAATGAAATAATTTTCAAACTCATAGTTTGAGCATCTAAATGGTTCGAAAGGAAAATGAAACTATACCTCCTCATGCATTCATAGCTAATTCAAGTTTCAATACTTTCTTGTCAATCCTAATATCATGTCATTCAATTTTATGACTTAGTTTATGGATTGTATTAGGATATCAAGCATGGAAACAGTTAGCTTATATCTTAAAACTTGATGGCTTGTATTAATTCATTAATTCTTGCATCATGTTCTGTAATCAAAAGATCATACCTGAACTTAATACATTTTTCAATATGGTAATATAGTCTTCATTAAGAAGGAGCTTCTAGAGTATATAGGTGATAGAAATCGGATGCTAGATTTTGAACCACATGTGCCAAGGACCGTGACATAAAGGAATTAAACAAAAGTTTTATATATATTAAGCAAACCATTTTTAATGAGAATGATCAGATACTTGAAGTCTTAAAATCATAAGTAGAAGTACAAAGGTGGCCAAAGATATCTTATGATACAACATTGCCACTGATTCTTGTCTTCTTAGCATTCGACTTTGTGATCAGTCAACAACCTTGTTAATGTTACTGATTCTCGTCTTCTTAACAATCGACTTCTCCTTATATATACCACAATTTGCACAAGCCAATAAAACAAGAAATTTAGTAGAGAGTAAAAGGGTCAAAAGCCAATAAAAGCAATAGAGCCCTTAGTTGGGATTATTTGAAACTAATGGCTTGTATGGACTCGTAACTTTGTTCACTGTCGTTATTTCTCTCGCACGCACGCACGCATCCGTTAGGAAACCATAAACAGTATTTTACAAATTTGATTAAATTGATCAACCCTTATCATTTCAACTGCTACGTACTATACTCAATACATTCACCAAATTAGGAGCCAACTCAATCATTTTGTCTAATGAGCATATATAATACCTACTTGCATATTCCACCAAACCAACACAATAAATGTGACTAGCTAGTTACTATAGATTTTTTTTTACAGTAAGCCAAAAAAAAATTCACTAGGAAATATCCGCTATTCTATTCATTAACTTTGTATCAATTAATAACTATGTTTCTTGGTAATCAAGTTAAAGCACTATAATTAGCAGAACAAAGTTGGAGTAACATTAATGATGTTTTCAAATGTAACCAAACCTCTACAATAAAGTGCTTGTTCCATTGAAATCCATTTCTGTCATGTTTCTTCACAGCAACATCCTACAATGTAACACAACACTTAGTTAGGATATTAATCAAAACCTTAGTCCAATCAGAAAAGTTCATCATTTCATTACCTTCCCTCCATTATGTCAAAGCCATAAAAGGACATAGCAATATCTTGTTACGGAGAAAATTGCAATAAGGTTTGAAACAACCAATAAAATACTCCATAGGTTCTAATGTGCTAATATATATATATATATATAGATATATATATATATATATATATATATATATATATATATATATATATATATATATATATATATATACTTAGCAAACTTTGATATCTTAGCAAACTCAATCATTTTATAAAATGTCATGTTTGAACTGAGGCCTAACCTTGCCTTCTTTAGTTTTCTATGCACTTTCTCGAGTCGGCTAACTCTTTCTTCAAGTTCTGCTGCGATTGCTTCACATGAACCGCTGTAGCCTCCTTCTTGAGTCTCGGATTCACAAATTATGTCACTTGAAACACGTGCTTCTTTGCTCGCATTTCCATCTTCCAGCACATGCTTACAATTCTCAATAGATATCAAAGGAGTCAGAAGAGTGTTCTGTTTTGGAGGTAAACTTGAAGGAGCACCAGCATCAATATTTCCCCGAGCTTCCAAACCATCTTGAGCAGAATTTTCTGAGGATATAGTTTTCAAATCTTTAGGAACATCATCACTAACAAGATTTTCATCACCCTTACTAGTTTTTGAACCATCACCACAATATTTACCATTAGTAACAGTGCAACTAACAGTGCCGTCAACAAGTTTAGGAGGAGGAAACTCGGGTGGAACATCATCATCAACAATATTATCACCCTTGCTAGCATTTGAACCATAACAATCTTGAACAGAATTTTCAGAGGGCATAGTTTTCGAAAGTTTAGGTACAAAATTAGAAGGAACATCATCACTAACAATATTATCTTCCTTGCTTGTTTTTGAACCATCATCACAAGATTTTTCAACAGCAACAGCAGTGCAACTAACAAGTTTAGGAACAACATTAGAAAGAACACCATCACTAACAATATTATCTCCCTTGCTAGTTTTTGAACCATCATCACAATATTTGTCAATAGTAACAGCAGTGCAACTAACAGGTTTAGGAATAAACTCGTGTGGAATCTTAGAATGCAGCCTACATTTTGATGAACTTGTTGCACTTCTCTTCTGCGGAAGAACATTCTTAACAAAACCCTGAGGACGTGATACCGATTTCTTCCACCAATTTGCATAACGCGTTGTAACATCAGCCTTAAAAAATCTAGATGGAAAATATAAACTTTTATCAGAATCAGAGAAGGGTCTGCTGTAATTTTTCCAAGCAATGACTTTAGTTGCATTGAATCTAGACACATAACCAGGAACATCTTGATCCAGTCCAAATTGCATAGCAACTCTATGTGGTAGATACTGCTCTGTAGATTCAAATCCAACTAACTCAGAAACTCTCAAGCATAAAACGAACGACAGCATTTTTTCATCCAACAAATCTTTCTTAAATGGTACCAAAGTTTCAGCATCAGGATAAAACAATCTACACGTATCAGCAAATCGAACATAAGGACGCCAAATAAAATCATTGATAGCTGAATCTAATTCAGACCTCACATTTTTTATTTTCAAGGGCTTAACCATATGCCACCTCAGCAATACATGGTCTCCCTTGTTGATCAACTTGGGTTGTGGTCGCAAATTTTTGAACCTCTCCCAAACCCAAACTTGAACTAAGTAAAAGGGTGATTGTACAATAACATCCAACTCCAATGATGAACATTTTTTCAAACCTACAATTTGTTTCTTGAACAAACTCAAATCATTATATAAGCTAGCCAAAACAGCAGGTGCCAAAGCAATAGCCTTACCTCTAGCAAGAAGAACAGCAATAGGAAACAAACTACTTTTCACTACAATTCTATGAGGAAAAACAAAAATTGACAACCAAGTAGCAAGAAATGCTTCATGCTCAATCTCACTACCTTTATCGATGAAAATATCCATCCACATTGACGTGGAAGGTGTCCAATTGTTTATACACCTCATCTTTCTAGCAATGATAAGCTTCTTCTCCACCTCTCTCATTTCTTGATCTTCAAGTGATGTGAAAACAGGATCACCGCAGAGAGAGTAACCTCCTAAAACCATGACATCCTCCAAAGTGATAGTTGCCTCACCAAATGGAAACACAAAGGTATTTGTCTCAGAACACCATTTTTCAACAACCCCAAAAACCAAGTCTTGATTTTTCATTATGCGGCTCTTAGTACTCATAATAGCTTCAAAGATTCCAGCTTTTTTCCACACTGATTCATACTTGGGTTTAAGTTGATCAACCCACCTAACCCATTTGGTGTGTGGGTAACGCCATCCATTGAAATTGATTTTGAAATACCCTTCCTTTGGTTGAAAAACAGAACAAGAAGAAGATAATGGGTTGAGATTAAAAGCTGGTTGTTCTTCAATGGAGTTTGAAAGAGGTTTAAGAAAATGGGCAGTTCTTAAAGTTGTTGGCTGACTGTCACCAGAAAAAGAAGTCATGAAATCTTCCCTGACCTCCATGATGGTGTTTTCAGATGATTGTTGATGAATCATAGTCATGGGTTTGAAAGTATTCATAAAAAAGATTTAGTTTTTAATGAGAATGTGAAAATATTTGAGATTAATAAGGAGAGATTTTAGGTTTTTGGTTTTCAGAAATGGTTGCTAGTATAGTATGGTACTGTCACCAATGTAATAAAGCTGGTATGCAGTTTGAAAACCAAAGTTGTCCTTTGCTGAATGTAAATTTTATTTCAAAAAAATGTGTTTAATCCAATTTTATATGGTTCTAATTTACTACTGTGACTGTGAACTTTGCTTCATTTGTAGACAAATTTTGAATTTTTTACCATTGTATTGTAGTATTTTATTGTAACAAATTTTGCAGGTAAGGTAAGAGGCAGTGTGACACCAAAATAGGCATAAAAGTAGCTTTACAAATACACTCTTGCAGTTGCACAGATAAATAAATAAGGGAACGTATGCAAAACCCAAATTACCCATTTTGCTGAATGTAGTAATTTTCTCAACCAAGAGGACAAGGGCCACTAGTTTTGTCCTAATTATTACAGACTATAATTTGGAGAGAAAAAAGTGTTTAACCTCTTTTTTAAATTATTGTCTTTTTACATAGATAATATTATTCTAATTCCTCATTTGAACTAGCAAATTTCTTAAAAACTTCCAATTTGATCCCTTACTTTATTTTAAGTTTCAATTTGGTCATTTCCATCACTTCTGTCACATGTGGCAGACAGTTTGTATATGTGGACAGACACGTGGACACTTTGACACTGCGACACGTGTCCAATTGAAAGACAAAACTGACGGAAAGGATCAATTTATGCAAACGGTGGAAACGTAAGGGGCCAAATTGAAACTTTTTAAACATAAGAGACCAAATTGAAACATAAAATAAACGTAAGGGACCAAATGTATAGTTTAGCCTATAATATAATATAGAAGAGAAAGATTATGGTAGTTCAATTAAATGAGAGTCTTTGAATTAGAGATGATCAAAGACATTAAGCAAACAAATAAGGCACTAAAGTCATTGCAGCAAAATAAAGATCCACTCTAGTGATCATTCAATAGCCAACTCAATCATTTTCTCTGACCATACCATGCATAATACCTACTTGCATATTCTCAGACTAAGAACCAACAACATTAATATCTTAAAAGTTCATGTTTCATTTGTCATGTAGGCTAACTAGTATAATGATGTTCTCAACTGTGTCCAAAATTTTCCATCTTTAATTCTACTAAATTTACAAGGTTAGGGTGATGCAAAAGACTCAAAATCAACACCTCCACAAGAAATTCTCTATTCTCTTGTAATCCATTTATGTCAAGTGGCTTCGGTGCAACAACCTGCAAGGTAACACAACACTTACTTAAGATGATAACTATCAGTATTACACACAAATAAAATTCAACGCCATTAATCTAGTTTCATATAGGACTAATCAAGTAAAAGCAGAACAAAGTACCAACATTAATATCATAAAAGGTCATGTTTCATTTGGTTTTATATTTTAACATTCTTGTAACTTGCTGGTATAAAAAAAATAAGAAATAGGTAACATATGTAAATAGCTATAGGTCTAACCTTGTCTTCTTCAGTTCTGTATGCATTCTCTCGAGTCGGCTAATTCTTTGTTCAAATTCCGCTATGCTTACTTCAGATAAATAGCTGTAGTTTTCAGTTTGAGTATCAGATTGGCAATCACTTGGAGGCAAACTTGAAGAAGCATCAATATTTCTCTCAGCATTCATACCATCTTCAAGAGAATTATCGGAGAGCATAACACCAGAAGGAACATCATCAACAATATCATCGCAGATTTTGTCATTTGAAAGCCATGTTTCTTTGCTCTCATCTCTATTATTAAACTGAACATCATCCAAGACATGGTTACAGTCCTCAACAACTGGTATGAAAGGAGTTAGAGTGTTATGTTTAGGATGTGAACTTGAAGGAGTATCAAAAGGGATAAAACCATGATTTTCAAAGGGTGTAGGATTGAAAAATGTGGGGAAAAAACACAAAGGAACATCATCAACAATATTATCACCCTTTCTAGTTTTTGAACCAATCACAAGGCTTTCCAAAAGTAACAGTGCCAACAAGTTTAGGAGGAGGACAATCAAGTGGAATCTCAGCATTATGAGGACTACATTTTGTTGAACTAGCACTTCTCTTCCATAACTTTGCATAACGTGTGGTAACATCGGCCTTAGAAAATCTAGATGGAAAATATAAACTTGTATCAGATAAGGGTCTGCAGTAATTTTTCCAAGCAATGGTTTTAGTCTTATTGAACCTAGGCACAACACCTGGAACATCTTGATCAATTCCGAATTGCATAGCAACTCTATGTGGAAGATATTGCTCTATACATTCAAATCCAACTAGTTCAGAAACTCTCAAAGATATAACAAATGACAGAATTTTTTTATCCAAATCCTTCTTAAGTGGTAGCAAAATTTCATCATTTGGATAAAACATTCCATACTTATCAACATATCTAACATACGGACGCCAAATAAAATAATCAGTAGCCGAATCTAATGCCAACCTCACATTTTCAATTTTCAAAGCCTTAACCATGTCCCATCTCAACAATAAAGGGTCTCCATCGTTGATCAACTTGGGTTGTGGTTGCAAATTTTTGAACCTCTCCCAAACCCAAACTTGAACCAAGTAAAAGGGTGATTGTACATTAACATCCAACACAATGGGAAATTTATCAGAACGTTTTTTCAAATCAACAATTTGTTTCTTGAACAAACTCAAATCTTTATATAAGCAAGCCAAAACAGCAGGTGCCAATGCAATATTATTTCCTCTAGCAAGATGAATAGCAATAGGAAACAAAGATTTTTTCACAAACATTCTTTTATGAGGAAACACAAAAATTGATAACCATGTAACAAGAAATGCTTCATGTTCAATTTCACTACCCTTACAATCAATGAAGTTATTCATCCATAAGGATGTTCTAGGCGCACCTGATTTAGTCTTATAAAGCTGACTTCTCGCACGGTTCAATTTCTGTTCCGCCTCTTTCATTTCTTGATCTTTAAGTGGTTTGGAAATAGCAGAGCCAAATAGAGAGTAACCCCCCAAAACCATAACATCCTCCAATGTAATTGTCGCCTCACCAAATGGAAACACAAAAGTATTTGTCCCAGAACACCATTTCTCAACAACCCCATAAACCAAGTCTTGATTTTTCATTATGCGGCTCTTAGTACTCATAATAGCTTCAAAGATTCCAGCTTTTTTCCACACTGATTCATACTTGGGTTTAAGTTGATCAACCCACATAACCCATTTTTTGGTGTTTGGATAGCACCACCCATTGAAATGGATTTTCAAAGACCCTTCCTTTGGTTCAAAAACAGAAGAAGAATGATTGATGTTAAGTTCATGATGAATAGAGTTTGCAATAGGTTTGAGAAAATGGGCAGTTCTAAAAGTTGGTTCTTTATCACTAACTAGTGAAGTCATGGAATCTTCCCTTACCTCCATGATGGTACTTTTGAATGATTGTTGATGAATCATAATGGATAATAAATATGCGAATAAATGATGAAGTTGAAGATTGAAACTTAACTAAAAAGGTTGAGCTATTTGTGTTTTTGCTTTTCAAAAATGGTTGCTTATGGTACTTTGAGTTTGACCATAATATTAAATTGTTACAAACTTTACAGGTAAGGTACAGGTACTCTGTAGTGTAGCACAAAAATAGAAATAATATCATGCTTTTTGCAATTTCAATCTATCATCTATCTTGCATAGATAGAAGAAAGGAAAATGTGTAGAAAACCCAAATTGTCCTTTGTTGTATGTAACTATTTTCACAAACAAGACAAACGCAAAGTGTATGGTTTTGCAAAATGTTTTTACACATACATCTAATAAAGTTATATTGTAATGTCATGTATTTTATAGGTTATTTTCTAAAATATTATCTCAATTAATATCTACATTGTGTGATATAGTCCGTCTCTGTAAATTTTAATAAATGCAAGATTCGGATTTTATAGGATTTTTTTTACTAAACGGAAGGATTGGAAATTAGAATGTCTTAGATCAGTTTTAGCTTCGGTGTTAGTCGATAGAAAAATTCGGATTGTGTGTGACCATTAATTTAACATTAAAATGCAGGGATGAAATTAAATGAAAATATTTCCTCATGTTTATCTCATACATTTTAAAGAGAATCTCTTATCCCTGGTTGTACTAAATTTCCAAATAAGGTAATGTGTAAAAAACCCAAATTATCCTTTTTGCTGAATATGTATAGTGGTTTTCTCATATACAAGAATGGGGCACTAGTCTTTTTGTCCTAAATATTTTGTTTACTTGGAGATCTTGGCTATTACTTGTATGTTAAGGTTCATTATTTTGTAGCAAATTGCAAAACCTTTTCAATTTTCTTTAAACAGAGTAAAAAATGCATCTTCAGAATTTTGCATTGAATTAAGAAATTAAGAAATGAAAATACAATACAAGAATATTTTAATATGAAATCTTGGTAATTAGTGTATTAGTGTAGTCTTGGTTACTTTATTAGTAATAAATAAAAGGATTTTTTTTAAAATAAAAAAAGATAGAATATTTTTTAGGAAAATATAGGCAAACCAACACTTTGTTGTAGGCAATCAAAATTATGATGTTGATGATTAACCGTCATATTCGCAAGGTAAATTATGTTAACTACAACTTGGTGATTCACAAATTTTACTAATTGATCTGAAAGTTGAATTGAATCAAAAAGTGAACTTCAAGCAGCTACTGCACATTATAAGACAATATCATAGCAATAGTAAATAAATATGGACTATATAAATATAGACTCATGAAATTAGAACCAAGTATGTAAAATACCTACTTGGATATTCTTCCAAACATATACAATAAACTAAGTAAAATCAGAACTAAGTACCACCAAGGAACACAATAAACAGCATATATAACTAGTATAGGCATGTTTTAAAATGTGACCAAACCTTATCATCTTTATTTCTACTAAATTGACAAGGTTAGGGTGTGGTGCAAAAGACTCATTCAAAACCTCTACAAGAAATTCTATATTCCCTTGTAATCTCATTTCTGTCAAGTAGCTTCAGCGCAACAACCTGCAAAGTAACACACACTTACTTAGGAATTTAAACTTTCATAAGTATTTCAATTGTGATTTTCGTAAGTACTTTCATAATTATTTTAAGTATAGCTTTCGTATAATCTTACGATTAGTATTACAATTGCATGATTTACGATTTTCCTTCCTCCTTGTGATTTTGCGTAAAATATCGATTTTAACTACCTTGCACAGAAAAACTTTAAAACAGTGAAAACTTAGTTTGATATGATGATAACTATTGGCAATATTTAGATTCCCCAACTAACCTTGCAGTCTTTCAGTTTTGAATGCAGCCTCTCGAGTCGGCTAAATCTTTGCTCAAGTTCCGTTATGCTTACTTCAGATAAATAGCTATAGCTTTCTGTTTGAGTCTCGGATTGGCAGATTCCGTCACTAGGCGGTAAACATGAAGGATCATCAGCATCAATATTTTTCTCAGCATTCAGACCATCTTCAACAGAATTATCAGAGAGTATAAAACAAGAAGGAACGTCATCAACAATATTATCACCGTTGCGAGTTTTTGAACCATCAACGCAGATTCTGTCACTTGTAAGTCTGGTTTCTATCCTCTCATCTGCATCATCATTAAACTGAACATCATCCAAGACATGGTTACAATCCTCAACAACAGATATCAAAGGAGTTACAGTGTTTTGTTTTGGAGGTGAACTTGATGGAGCAACAATGGAACCAGAATTTTCAGAGGGCATAGTAATCAAAGGTGTAGGAATAAAACCAGAAGGAACTTCGTCATCAACATATTATCAGCCTTCCAAGTTTTTGAACCATAATCACAAGGCTTTCCAAAAGCAACAGTGCCAACAAGTTTAGGATCTCTACATTTCAATGAACTTGCACATCTCTTCCACCATTTTTCATAACGTGTGGTAACATCCCCCTTAGAAAATCTAGATGGGAAATATAAATTTGTATAAGATAAGGGTCTGGAGTAATTTTTCCAAGCAATGATTTTAGTCTCATTGAACCTAGGAACACAATCAGGAACATCTTGATCCATTCCAAATTGCATAGCAACTCTATGTGGAAGGTATTGCTCTATAGACTCAAATCCAACTAGTTCGGAAACTCTCAAGCATATAACAAACAACAACATATTTTTTCCCAAATCGTTCTTAAATGGTACCAAAATATCATCATTTGGATAAAACATTCCACACTTATCAGCATATTTAACATATGGACGCCAAAGAAAATTATCGATACCTGAATCGAGTGCCACCCTCACATTGTCAATTTTCAAAGCCTTAACCAAATTCCACCTCAACAATACATGGTCTCCCTTGTTGATCAACTTGGGTTGTGGTTGCAAATTTTTGAACCTCTCCCAAACCCAAACTTGAACCAAGTAAAATGGTGATTGTACATTAACCTCAAACATTAAGGGAGATTTTTTCGAATCAACAATTGTTTCCTTAAGCAAACTCAAATCCTTATATAAACAAGCCAAAACAGCCGGTGCCAAAGCAATAGGATTTCCTCTAGCAAGAAAAACAGCAATAGGAAACAAACTACTTTTGACCACATAGGATTTATGAGGAAAAACAAAAACAGACAACCAAGTAGCAAGAAATGCTTCATGCTCAATTTCACTTCCTTTACCAATGAAAATATCCATCCACTTTGACGTGGAAGGTGGTATACTGTTTATAGTCCTCTCTTGTCTTTCATTGAAGATGAGTTTCTTTTCCACATCTTTCATTTCTTGATCTTCAAGTGATGTGAAAACAAGATCACCAAATAGAGAGTAACCCCCCAAAACAATAACATCCTCCAAAGTGATAGTTGCCTCGCCAAATGGAAACACAAATGTATTTGTCTCAGAACACCATTTCTCAACAACCCCACAAACCAAGTCTTGATTTTTCATTATACGGCTCTTAGTACTCATTATAGCTTCAAAGATTCCAGCATTTTTCCACACTGATTCATACTTGGGCTTAAGTTGATCAACCCACCTAACCCATTTGGTGTGTGGGTAACGCCACACATTGAAATGGATATTTGAAAACCCTTCCTTTGGTTCAAAAACAGAACAAGAAGAAGAACCTGGTTTAAGGCTAAGTTCTTGATGAATGGAGTTTGCAATAGGTTTGAGAAAATGGGCAGTTCTAAAAGTTGGTTCTCTATAACCATCAGGAGAAGTCATGAAATCTTCCCTGACCTCCATGATAGTATCTTGGGATGATTGTTGATGAAAGTATTCAAAAAGAAAAATTTAAACTTTAATGAGAATGAGAATGTGATAGAGGATAAGATGAGGTTGAAACTTGAAACTTAACTAACAAGGAGGAACTTTTTTTTCTTCTTTTGTTTTAAAAAATGGTTGCTAAAGAGACACTCAGAGAACGTGGTAGTGTTGCACAAAAATTATTATGCCTACCATTTTTGTGCAGAAATGTTATTATGACCCAATAAGCTAGCTTATAGCTTATTGTACTAGCTTATAAGCTTGTATGAAAAAAATTGAGGTGTTTGAATAGTATTTTTAATTAGCTTATAGTGTTTTTTGATATACTATTTTAAGTAGCGTTTAAGCTTATAGCTTTTAACGGTTTTTGTCATTTTTAATCTTTAATTTAATTTTCTTATTTTTTATAAAACAAAAAACTATCCACTAAAGAGTAAAGATAATAACTACCCACTAATATAAATGTCCTTTTATGTAATTTTATATTTATCAACCACTTTAAAAGTTAATTTTACCAAACACTTTAATTTCAATCAGTTAACTTTTCAACTATCAGCTAGCTTATAACTTAATTTTGCCAAAAAGAACCATAGTATCGAGTTTATTCCTAAATTGTGATTAATTAATGTGACGGTATATCTAAATCTTTTTAACCATCCATCTAATCAAAATAATGTTAGTGTCATTTTATTGGAGAAGAATAACTTTGAATGCCATTTAGAGATATAGTGGAGGAGTGTGTAGGGACGGTGTTGTTGACCCATACAGTCATCAAATTCGCAATTTTTTTGGTATGTGGTATGGATTATGGTATATTCGTAATTTGCAATTAAGGCTTTGTTCGATTAAATTAAACTATACGCTAGTTGATAGATAAAAAGCTAGCTTATAATTGATAACCGATAGTTTATAAGTTATAACCGAAAAGCTTGTAGAATAAACTAAAGTGTTTGACAAACAAACTTATAAACTACTCCAATAAACTATAAGCTTTGGTGGAAGATGTGGAAGGGCTTAGAAAAATATTAACAAACTTTTTGCTACTACATCAAATTGTGATATATGATGTAATTTTCTTTTGTATTTTGGTATGGCCTGATTTGAGGTATTTAGGTGATAGAATAGAAGAAAACAATAAGAAAATATAAATATTATTGATAATAATTGATAATGAAATATTATATTACCACTTTATATTTTTATAATCAAGTGAATATATTTAAATCTAAACTAAATTCCTTAACTACTCATAGAGATATTTTCTCGACAAAATATAATATAAAACTTATGCATATCTGGGTACTATTTTCTATTCTAACAATTAATATTAACTCACCATTGCACTTTATATCTTAAATAACCCAACAATTGAAAATTCAAGTTATAAATAGTCTTGACAGATCAATTAGATGCAAATCTTGATCCATTTTTCACTCTTATTTAAATATTGATATATAGTACCTTCACACAAATCAAACCTTAGTTAAAAATTCTTAAAGAAATTGACAGAGCTTAAGAAATGAAATTCTCGAAGGTAGCTTATCAGTTCCAAAGACTGACAAGTTCTACTCCTTTTTTGACGCAAATAAGTTCTACCTAAAATTGCTGTTTCTTGTACCGTTAGCTAGCTCAGATAGTCGCGGCATAAGATAGAGGATATCTGCAACAACAAAAACAAAAAATGTAACATATTTTGTTTTATATTTATGCTATGCAAACCACATTCGCGGTTGCAACATTAAGGTGTTGGATTTATCAAAATCGAATTGCATTTGTACCAATTTGAAAAATCACAATGTAATTGTAACCGTGAATCGATGATATGACTACAGTCGCAATTTTAAACCTAAACTAGATATCCTCTTCATCAAATTAACTTATTTATTTGGAAACAGAACCAAATTAAGTTTCTAACATACTATATTATCAAATTTTATATGGCATCTTTTACTTACTTGGGAGGGTTAGTTTTAGATTTATAGGTTGGCTAGCATTCCACTAGACAATCATGACTAGGCTCCAAAAAGAACGCAATCTCCTAAAATATGTTCTTTTTGAATGAAATATCAGTTAGATCGTTACTTGAAGGCCTGAGACATCGTCAGTACGAGAAGATACATCCAATTAACATCAAATCTAAACTATAATAGTTTTTACATCATTTCAAAATACCATAAGAGACCTAATACACTCACATTTCCTTCAATTTAAGAGATTAACTTTCTATTTTTTAAATTTAAATGACTAAATTGTTTGGCCCTTACAATTTATGTATCTCATATGGTGAATTTTATGAAAGATGATTAGATTACTAGATGTGTATGTATAGATCTAGGCAATATAAGATTACTAGGTGCGTAATTATACATTTAGGCAGCATAAGTGGTGCGGATGAATGTTGTTTCAGGTTTTTTAATTAAAACTAGACTGAAACCTGCGCGTTGCACGCTATGCATTGCTTTGAAAAAAGGCCACAATAAATCATGGACTCGTGAATACTATAGATATTATGGCAATGCTTGGAGTTGCCTTGAATGTCAAAAATGAAAGTTCACAAGGAAAGAACAACAGTTCTATATAGCTAATTGCATTTCATTGATTATGAACCAATTCATAACTATGTTTCTGTGTAATCAAATAAAATCAGAACAAAGTTGGTAACGTTAATATCTAAAAGTTCATGTTAATGTGATGCAAAAGACTCAAAAACAAAATCTCTACAAGAAATTCCATGTTCTCTTGCAATCCATTTCTATCAAGTGGCTTTACAGCAACAACCTTAATCCAAACATAAAAATATATCTTACATGTTTTGATGCCAAAGGCCGCCGATTTCATTACCTTCGCTTCATCCTGTCAAGTAACAAAAAGACACAGCAAAATTTCAAATCTGTGAATTATATAATTTGGCATGATGATAACAATTAAACACAAATATCTTGTTACAAAACAAAATTGAAATGAGGTTTGAAAAAACAAATAAAACACTCCATAGGTTCTAATGTGCTGCTAATCATAATTTCACAGATTTATCGGTAATTTATATGATTTTAAAATCACTTTCAATGGCATGAATAGAGTTTACAATTGAAAATGAAAATGGTAATTTCCCAAGTTCCAACTGGAACGACATAATTCAGCACATGATTTTAATTTATTTGATATAAGTTCTCAACTTCGTTATAAAATAACTTTGATATCTCAGCAAACTCAATAATTTTCAAAACAATAATGTCCTAAAAGGCCATGTTTTATTTGGTCTTATTTTGTAGCATTCTTGCCATGCAGCTTAGCTAGTATATAAACACAAGCAGTAAGATTTTAGTTTGATGAGCTAATAATGTTCTCAAGTGAGGCCTAACCTTGCCATCTTCTGTTCTCTATCCACTCTCTCGAGTCGGCTAACTCTTTCTTCAAGTTCTGCTGCGATTACTTCACATAAATCGCTATAGCTTTCTTCTTGAGTCTCAGATTCGGAGATTCTGTCATTTGACAGTCTTGTTGATTCGAAAGGGATTTTCGAGTATGTTGTTGGCTTTTGTTTGGGTGATTTGGAAGGCGCGAAATGAAAAGATTTTTAATAATGTAGACGGGGATGTGGAGGTTGCAGTGGAATGCATACAACGTCTCTCTTGGTAATGATTTTTGAATAAAGTTGCGGAACATTCTTGCCTCTTATATGAATGGATATGGGATCCGGGTGTGTGTATGTTGCGAGGAAAGGTTTGATTTTGGTTTTTGGTGGGGGAGGGCTGCGTTTTGTGTCTGCTGACTGGGGGATTTTTGTATTTGCTACTATGTACATCTTGGTTGGGCGGTTTCCTCTATTATACTACTTATAGTAGTTTCTATCTTTTTAGTCATATGGTTTTCACTGTTGTGGTGATAATTATGGATCTTGTATTGCTTTTAAGCATGTTTCAGCCTATGTGTACATCTTGTGCCAAATAGAGCCATTAATATTTGGTTTTGAGAGTAAGAGTAATATCCACATTAAATATTTAAAAATGCCCTGATGGTGGTAACTTTGTAGGGAAAAGTAGGGAGAGATGTAGTTAATAATATCAAATCATATTTATAAGAGAAAAATTAAAAATCATATTTATTAAAAAAAATTAAAATATATTTTTTTATATATTCTTGAAAAATATTGTATGAAAAAATATAAAAACAATTTTAGATGGATATCCATCCATTTAAGATTGATAATGGATGGATTGGATTGTATATTTTCAAAAAAATTTGAGTGAATTTTAATGATTGAGTGCATCGATGCAATACATATTCAAATTCGTTAAAAACAAAAAGGATAAATCTGCGAACAAACTCACAGTATCCATGTTAATAGCATAAAACGACCAATTACATAAGCCTATAAATATGACTATATTGAAGTGTCCATAATGTCCATGCTTCCGGATCTGTATCGTTGATGACACCAAAGTCGACATTGATTGGATTTGCACTAGATCGAAATTAATCATTCAACTTGAAACAAATGAACACCGCACAAAAACGGGACAAACACAATACTCCGCACAAAGACGAGACAACAAAAATCAAAACAAACAAATATGTGAAAATCACACTTATTTATTATAACGAGAAAGAAAAAACAATTTGCAGGGGTGATTTAAGGTCAAATTTTGATAGATTAAAAAAAAAGTTGTGACGGCTAGGGTTAGAAGAGGAGAAGAAGAAAAGAGTAAGTCAATATTATTTTAATTCATCGTTAGTTAGTTTAGTGATTATTGACGTAGAATTTGTTAAGGTGGATCACAGTTTGATCCCCACAACTGTGATTGAAAGAGGAGTGAAATTACTTGATATCAAAAGTGACTCTCGAATCATAATCAGTTTAGTGAGTCGGATATTGATGATGAAGGCTTAAAAAAACTGATCACTTTTAAGAATATTGCATCGGTTTATTATAGTTTTTAAAAAAATAAAAAAAAAATAATTTCAAATGAGAAGCTCATGAGTAGTTAATTACTCAAATAATAAAAAAATTTAGAGGAGAAATGAAACAAGTGTTAAGTGAAAGTTATTTTTGAATTAAAAAATTATTATTTCATGGTGTATCCAAACAAACTAAAAACTATTTTATTTTTATTTTTTACAAAAGTGATTTTTATTTCAATAAACAAACATAAAGTAAACTCTATTTTTATGTAAAATCCCTAAAAACTAATCTCTTAAATTATTGAATATCAAAATCATTATTTTTTTTTTATTTGTAACAAACAGACCCTAAATATGTAACTAGAGATGACAATGGGTTGGTAGTATTTGGATTATCTGTGGTCAAAATATCAAATTCAACTGAAAATCTTTACCATTAAATTTTTTTACAATTGACTTTAACTGCATAAGAACAAAATATTGAAATGTTGAAATTTAAGTGCACAATAATATCACTGTTGATTCTAAGGACATTTTATGTGAGGACAAATATTTACTATCCTTTATCTATTAATTTATATGAACTCTAATGAGTTTTTCCCTCTATCAAGCTCTAATCTTATTTTTGTTAAGAGAATCTTCATCTCTTTGATCATGTGATTACTAATACAAACTTGTGTTACTGGTCTAAGGCATTATCAGTGGTCAATTAGCATAATTAAAGTACAGAAATTAGTTGGTCCCTATTGCTTCTGTTGCAAGTTATTGGGGTAGATTCCAACTAATTAGCTACTTGAAGTTGTTTAACTTAAATTGCAATTAGCTAGAAAATTACAAATCACTTATGTTAGCTTGTCTATGTTTACTTGAACTTTCACCTCTCTTCCGCTTCGCAATGTTCTTAACCAAATTTCCATGACCCAATACCGATTGCTTCCACCACTTTGCATAACGCGTGGTAACATCTCCTTCGAATAATTTTGCTGGAAAATACAAGTTTTTCCAAACAATGGATTCAGTCTCATTGAACCTAGGCACATAACTTGAAACATCTTGATCCATTCCAAGTTAATTTTGCTTGCTATAATTAATTTTGGCATACATACATTTCAAGATGAGATTATTTGAATTAGAAAGTTGATTAGGAATAATTAGTGGTACACTTAGTGAGATTAGATACCAACACAGCATACACACACTTACACAAAATCACCTCATCCCAAACACAACACACACAATCCAAAAATCAGTTAGAAGAGAGAAACTAAGAATTTAGAGAGAGCAGAGAAGCTAGACAAAGAGCAAGGGACCCTACTTAATATAATGTTGCATTTTCTTGCTATACCATTGTTTAGAACTTAGATATTGTGTCCACAGACTCAAATATTATGTTCAACCTGCTCCACTTATAATATTTTCTAACTTTATCTAGGACTCGTACAATTGAGTGAAAGTCGAGACTTAAGAATGAAGCATAATTAACGTTATGTACTATTCTCGGACCAAATGCAAGAATTAAGTTAGAAAATCTCTCTTCTGAGAACTCACTGGGATAGTAATTCTCACAGAGATAGCCTCCAAGTTCCTGTCCCTCACACTAGCGAGTCCCAAGAGCTTAACTCACCTAAACTTTTTCAATGAAATGCTATAAGCACAAATTTATAAACTTGTTTTTAATTTACAACATCAGCTTATTAGGCCACGTGGTATGATTATATAGGGCCATACATGAACATTACATACTAACAACAAGCTTTTGTATTTGCAGGGGTTGAACCCGAACATAAATCTTACCGAAACTAAACCACATAATAATGAAAAACTACTGCTAGCTTCATTCAGCAACAATTTTCATCACCTTCAAAGAAGAACTGGTCTTTGATTTCATTAAGTGGTGCTTAAAATCTGCAATTCCACTAATATGAAATTAAAATACTTTCTGATGCACAAGCTATTCCTCAATACAAATGAATAATTTGATACTTATAAAATACTTCAATCAACATATAAGATAAAACAAAATATATCAGTAACTTCATTCACTTTGATATTTCAATGATCTACAAAATAACCACAAGTCCATTACCTTCATATTAATCACATACTACTAATTACTACAAATGAAAGCAACTATCACATGCTCAAAAATAAATAGGGGACTGTTAGCAATGAAATCATTGTAAACTATGACACAAAATTAGAAATATGAAATTGGCTTTGGCTCAAACTTTGTGGCCAAATCTTGCTTCTTTAACCTTATCAGCCACTCTTTCAAGCTTCTGAATCCTGTTTTCAAGATCAATTGCCATGTCTAATGTAAAAGGACTAACACTTTTCTCTTTTTCACCATTTCTATCACAAAATGGAGTCTTGATTCTTGCTTCATCCCCATATCCAGCTATTTCATTACTCGCATTACTAGACAAAGAGACTTTGTTTCTGATAGCATTGTTTTTGCCTTCACCTTGAGTCTCAGATAAACCGACTCTAGTACCACTACACATCCTTGCTTTTTTGCTCTGATTCGCATCTTTTAAATCATCCTCCAAAACCCCTTTTGAAAGTTCACTGTTTTCCTTTGAAACTTGCCTTTTCAGTGGCAATATCTTTTCATAATCTGCTGAAGAGGTTGAACAACATCGGTTCAATAAATTCTTGGATTCATGGACTTTGCCACCACACTTGTACTCCTCCAACACAGACTTACAAACCTCAACATCAGCATCAATAGTTTCATCAGCTGTCAAACAATTAAGAACAGAATCTTTAGCAGGAACATCAGCATACAAATCCTCAACCTTCCTAGTTTTAATTTTTAAACCCTCATTACAAAATTTTCCAAAATTAAGAGTGTCAACAAGATTGGGAGGAAATCCAGGTGGAACACCAACATTATTACCACTTGTGTTACATTTTCCAACATGAAGTCTGTGCTTTCTTGAACTAGCGCTTCTCTTCCGACGTACAATTTTCTTAACAAAATCATCATGGTCCATTGCCGATTGCTTCCACCACTTTGCATAACGCGTCGTAACATCTGCCTCAAATAATCTCGGTGGGAAATACAAATTTTTATCAGATATGGGCCTGCAGTAGTTTTTCAAAGCAATGAATTTAGTTTCATTAAACCTAGGCACGTAACTTGGAACATCTTGATCCATTCCGAATTGCATAGCAACTCTATGTGGCAGATATTGCTCTATAGACTCAAATCCAACAAGCTCAGAGACCCTCAAGCATGTAACAAATGAGAGCATTTCTTTATCCAAATCTTTTTCAAACGGTAACCAAATTTCATCATTTGGATAAAACATTCCACATATATCAGCACATGTAACATACGGACGCCAAAGAAAATCATCGATAGCCGAGTCTAAAGCCAACTTAACATTGTCAATTTTCAAGGCCAGAACCTTATGCCACCTAAACAATAAAGGGTCTCCATGGTTGGTCAACATAGTTTGTGGTTGTGGTTGTAAATTTTTGAACCTCTCCCACACCCAAATTTGAACCAAGTAAAAAGGTGATAGAAGGATAATTTCTAGAGGATATCTATCACTACCAACAGGAAATTTTGACAAATCAAGTATTGTTTTCTTAAACAAAGTTAAATCCCTATATATGTTAGCTAAAACAGCTGGTGCCAAAGCAATAGGATTCCCTCTAGCAAGATGAATAGAAATAGGAAACAAAGACCTTTTCACCAAAAGGTATTTTTCAGGATAAACAAAATTTGACAACCAAGTAGCAAGAAATGCTTCATGTTCAATTTCACTACCTTTACCAATGAAAATATCCATCCATATTGATGTTCTAGGCTTACCTGATTTAGTCTTAAAAAGTTGCTGTCTTGCAAGGCTCAATTTCTTCTCCACCTCTATCATTTCTTGATCTTCAAGTGAAATGAAAACAGGATCACCAAGAATAGGGTAACCCCCTAAAACCATAACATCTTCCAAAGTGAAATGGAAACACAAAGGTATTTGTCTCACAACACCATTTCTCAACAATACCATAAACCAAGTCTTGATTTTTCTTTATGCGGCATTTGGAGCTCATTATGGCTTCAAAGATTCCAACTTTCTTCCACAGTGGTTCATATTTGAGCTTAAGTTCATCAACCCACCTAATCCATTTAGGTTGTGGGAAACGCCACCCATTGAAATGGATTTCTAAAGGCCATTCATTTGGATCAAAAACAGAAGATGGTGATGTTTTGAACTTCAAAGGTGGTTCATGAATGGAGTTTTCAATAGGTTTTAGAAAATGTGCTTTTCTGAAAGTTGGCTCACTATCACCAGCAGGTGAAAACATGAAATCTTCCCTCACCTCAATCATGGTATCTTCCAATGACTGTTGCTTCATGAGTATGAGACTCAAAAGCTTTAATGAGAAACTGTGATGAAGTTGAAACTAAACTTACAAGGGTGAAGAAATTATTTTCAAAAAATGGTTATTTTGTAAAGTGACGTTGGTACTTGGGACCAAAAACTAGCATGTTTTGGGAAACTAGAATCCTTGTACAAGAAGGGAGAGTGGTGTGAAACCCCCAAATTACCCTTGTCCTGTTTGTAATTTGAAACTCTCAAACTAAAGAAAGGGGTCATTTTTTTTTTTTTTCACCACCGGTTGAATCTGGTTCGGGGGTCAATTCTGGCATCAAGTGGTTTCAGCCACCTCCCGATCGCTATTGCGGGGAGTGGAACCGTGGTCCTTCCTACCAAATTCAACGTCAATTATCACTGAACCAACTGACGATCGGTACATAAAGGGGTCATTTTAATGAGTAGTAACTTAATAACTTACCAATTGTTGGTATAGAATTAGAAAACAATGATAACAAATCATTTGATTATATTTTAGTATCTGTTTGTAGAAAACTAAAAATACCTTTTTGGTGAAAGTAACTAATTTATTTATCTCACCAAACAAACAAGGAACCATTTGAAGTATGTGAAGGGGATAGCTTGTTGTCGTTTCTTGGCATGCATGTATTATATCTTTGACCAGCATGTACTTTATTTCTATTGACTTTTTAATAATGTTTTTTGTTATAAAGAAATCAGAATACCTTTAATGGAAGGAATTAAATTATTTTTTTATAGATGAGTGATAGAGATATAATAAGATAGACTAGTTAGTTTTCTATAGGATTATGCCAGCTGTACTGGCTTAGTCTACTTAGCCTATATTCTGTTGTCTATATAAGACAAGATACCAATTCAGTTGTAACTAACTTTTCATTCAATGAATTCTATCTTTCTTCTCTCTCTCTCTGTTTCTATCATGGTATCTTGAGCTTTCTTCTTCTTGATCCATGGCGGACCAAAATCCCTTTCAAGGGAACAAGATCTCAAACCTAATCTCTCTCAAGCTTGATGATACGAACTTCAAGCAATGGAAACAGCAAATCTTTGGAGTTATTCGTGGTCTAGATTTGCAAAAATACATCACAGATCCAGTTATACCAGATCAATTTCTCAATGCTGAAGCTCGAACTGCAGGAACGGTGAATCCTCTTCGTCTTCAATGGGAGAAGCATGATGCGCTGATTTGCACGTGGCTTCTCTCAACCATTTCTGATTCGTTGCTTGCGAAAGTTGTGGATTTCACTTTCTCGTGGCAAGTTTGGACTGAAATTCACCGTCACTTTGATACGTTACTCACTACTAAGGCGCGACAACATCGATCGGAATTGCGAACCCTAAGCAAAGGAGATCGCACCGTTACGGAGTTTATAGATCGCGTTCGAGTGATTAACGATTCGTTGATTTCAATCGGTGATCCCGTTCCTCTTCGTAACCTAATTGAAATCGTTCTTGATGCTCTTCCTGAAGAATACGATTCCGTTGTTGCTGCAATCTCTGGTAAATCTTTGTCCGTTTCTCTTGATGAGGTAGAATCTGATTTACTAGCACACGAAATGAGGCTTGACAAGAACAAGAAGCAAAATCTCACTGATGCTGCAACAGTGAATCTTGCTCAGACCTCATCACCAGCTGTTTCTACTAACACTGGTGATTCTCCTCAATCTCCTACTTCTTCTTTTCCCTCTGGTTCTAGTCATGTCACTGCAAGTGGTTATCAAGGTGGAGAAGAGTATTATCGTGGTGGTAGGAATGGAAGAGGAGGACGTAATGGTCGTGGTGGCCGTGGTGGAGGAAGAGGTCTTACATGTCAAATTTGTCATAAGCCTAATCATGATGCATCTATCTGTCGTTACAGACACAGTGGCGCCCCTAACTATGGTTACAGACCACCTCCACAGTTTCAACCTCCACAGTATCAGTCACCTTATGGCTATGGTTATGCTTATCAGCCAAGACCACCACCACGTCCACAGGCTCTGCTCACTGGAGGCAATGGTAACTTCAATAATCAGTGGTGGTATCCTGATTCAGGTGCTTCTCACCATGTGACTCCTGAGCCTTCTAATCTCTCAGATGCTGCATCTCTTCCTGGTTCTGACCAAGTACTCATGGGAAATGGACAAGGTTTGGCTATTAACTCTATAGGTTCAATGTGTTTTCACTCTCAAACCAACTCTCACACACCTCTTACTCTTAACAATCTTCTTTTAGTTCCTTCTATTACTAAAAATCTCATGAGTGTCTCAAAATTTGCTCAAGACAATAAGGTTTTCTTTGAGTTTCACCCCACCTTTTGTCTTGTTAAATCTCAGGCTTCTTCTGAAGTTCTTCTACGTGGCATTGTTGGAGCTGATGGACTCTATAAGTTCACCTCTTCTTTAGATTCAATTTCTGCTTTGAATAATTGTCCAAAACAGTGTAACTCTGTTTCTTTCCCTGTTTCTAGTTTGTTTAATAATGTGGTGAATTCTACTCCCACTGTTAATGTTTCCCAAAGTTCAATTAATACCAATAATTCTGCATCTATAGCCAGTTCTGTTTTTACTTATGATTTATGGCATGCAAGACTAGGGCACCCACACCATGATTCACTAAGAGAAGCTTTAAAATTGTGTGATATTCATGTTCCTTCTAAGCCTCAAAATGGTTTATGCTCTGCCTGTTGTTTAGGCAAGAGTCATAGGTTGCATGCTCCTGCATCCTCTACAGTGTATACATTCCCTTTTGAACTTGTTGTTTGTGATTTATGGGGACCTGCCCCAGTCAAATCATCTACTGGTTATACATATTTTCTCACATGTGTTGATGCTTACTCTAGATTTGTGTGGGTGTATCCTCTTAAGCTCAAATCTGACACACTTAGTAACTTCATTAGCTTCAAATCTATGGTTGAGTTACAATTTAACTGCAGAATTAAATGTGTTCAGACAGATGGGGGAGGTGAGTTCAGACCCTTTACTAAATATCTCACTGATCTTGGTGTTATTCATAGATTAACATGCCCTCACACCCATCACCAGAATGGTCTAGTGGAAAGGAAACATAGGCACCTAGTTGAAACAGGTCTTACCCTACTCTCTCATGCTAGCTTGCCTATGAAATACTGGGATCATGCCTTTACAACAGCAGCCTTTCTTATAAACAGAAATCCTACACCTGTGCTTCACAATAAGTCTCCCTACTCTGTCTTGTTCAACAAGCAACCTGATTATAAGTCTCTCAAGGTGTTTGGTTGTGCCTGTTTTCCCTTCCTGAGACCTTATCACTCTACTAAGCTTGCCTATAGGTCTCAAGAATGTGTGTTTTTGGGATATTCCACTACTTACAAGGGTTACAAATGTCTTAGTCCTGATGGTCGTGTATACATGTCTAAAGATGTTTTGTTTAATGAACAGAGGTTTCCCTATTCCTCACTTTTTCCCTCCTCTACACCTGCTAGTTCATCATCTTCTACTCACTACTCTTCTTCCTCTCAACTGCCTCTTATTTTTCCCCCTCTAACTCCCAATACACCAAGTCTCTCTACACCTTCATCTCCTTCCACTCAACACTCTAATGCTTCTCCACCTATAGTTTCTACTACTCCAGTTTTGAATCCTATTCCCATTTCAATTGTTCCCATGGAAGCTGAACCTACTACACCACCAGCTTATACACCTCAGTCTAGCACTAGTTCTCCCCCCATTCAATACTCCAATGCTTCACAGCATATTTTCTCTTCAGCTTCCTCTGCTGAGTCTGTTCCTATCTCTCCTCCACCCTTACCTGTCAAGCCTCCTCCACCTAGGCATCACATGCTTACTAGGTCAAAAACCAAGTCTCAGCCAACTGTTCTTGTCACACACATTGAACCTACCACTGTTAAACAGGCTCTTCAGTCATCTAATTGGCAGGCTGCTATGAAGGAAGAGTATGATGCTCTCCTCAAAAATAATACCTGGACTCTAGTTTCTCCTCCTCCTCATAAAAAGCCCATAGGATGCAAATGGGTGTTTAGAGTCAAAGAGAATCCTGATGGGACTGTTCACAAGTACAAGGCAAGGCTTGTTGCTAAGGGTTTTCACCAACAACCTGGTTCTGACTTTACTGAAACTTTTTCCCCAGTGGTAAAGCCAGTTACTGTTAAGACAGTACTCACCATAGCAGTTACTAATAAATGGCAAATTCAACAGATTGATGTGAATAATGCTTTCTTAAATGGCATTTTGGAAGAAGAGGTCTATATGCAGCAGCCTCATGGTTTTGAGGCCTCAGATAAAACTCTAGTGTGCAAGCTTCATAAAGCTTTATATGGGCTGAAACAGGCTCCAAGGGCCTGGTTTGATAGGCTAAAGGCAGCCCTTATTGGATATGGCTTTAAGGCAAGTAAATGTGATCCAAGTTTATTTATGCTAAGAACTAATAATCTGCATCTAATTGTCCTAGCATATGTGGATGATATTATCATCACAGGGAATTCTCCACAACACATTCAGCAGCTTATCACTAAACTCAATAATGAATTTGCTCTTAAGCAACTAGGTCCATTGGATTATTTCCTAGGGATTGAAGTTTTTCACCTAGCTAATGGGGCTCTTCTACTGTCTCAGACTAAATACATTAGAGATCTCTTATCTAAGGCCAACATGAACAATGCAAATGGCATGTCAACACCTATGGCCTCCACTCTCAAACTGTCTAAAGTAGGGTCTATTCCAGTTGAGGATCCTACTCTGTTTAGATCTATTGTTGGAGCTTTACAGTATGCTACTCTTACCAGACCTGAAATTGCTTACTCTGTCAATAAAGTGTGTCAGTTTTTGTCCAATCCCCTTGAAGAGCATTGGAAAGCTGTCAAGAGAATCCTTAGGTATCTCAGTGGTACTTTGCACTATGGTCTAAAAAGCAGACACTAGTTGCCCGTTCAAGTGCTGAAGCTGAGTACAGGAGTCTTGCTAATCTGTCCTCAGAAATCCTATGGCTTCAATCTCTCCTAACTGAACTGCAGTGTCAGTTCAACACTCCCAAGATTCTATGTGATAATCTCAGTACTGTTTCTTTGGCTCATAATCCCACTCTGCACCACAGAACCAAGCATATGGAGCTAGATATCTTTTTTGTTAGGGAGAAGGTTCTAAACAAAAGTCTTGTGGTTTCTCATGTTCCTGCACAAGACCAGTGGGCTGATGTTCTCACTAAGCCACTGTCTGCTCTCAAGTTCTGTGCTCTTCGCAGCAAGCTCAGAGTTTTTGACAAGTATAGCTTGGTCAAGGGTGGTTCAGCTTCTGCAGGGGAGTGATAGAGATATAATAAGATAGACTAGTTAGTTTTCTATAGGATTATGCCAGCTGTACTGGCTTAGTCTACTTAGCCTATATTCTGTTGTCTATATAAGACAAGATACCAATTCAGTTGTAACTAACTTTTCATTCAATGAATTCTATCTTTCTTCTCTCTCTCTCTGTTTCTATCAATGAGTGACCTTGTAACATATGCCTCATTTTTCTTTCCATAAGTTAGAATAAGTTCAAGGGATGAGAGTATAAGACTAAGTGAGAGTATTTAATATGAATCACCCTAACTAGAGCCTAGTTCATAAGACATAGATATTATGTGCTACATTTTCCACTACCAGAAACTAAAACCAGTAACCACAAGGTCAAATAATGAAAAACTACTGCCAGCATCAATTTTCATAACCTTCAAAGAAATTAATTAGTGCTTGAACACAGCAATTTCACAATATGAAATTAAAATACTTTCTGATACACAAGTTATTCATCAATAAAAATCAATAGTTTGCTACTTGTAAGATATTTCAATCAACATATAAAGTGATAAACACAACAAAGTATATCGGTAGCTTCATTCACTTTGATATTTCAATGATCTACAAAATAACCACAAGTCCATTACCTTTATATTAATCACATACTACTAATTACTACAAATGAAAGCAACTATAACATGCTGAGGGGGACTGTTAGCAATGAAAATTTAGTAAACTATGACACAAAATTAGAAATATTGGCTCAAACAATATCAACTTTTTTGCCAAATCTTGCTTCTTTAAGCATAGCAAACACTCTTTCAAGCTTCTTGATCCTGTTTTCAAGATCAATTATCATATCTGATGTAAAAGGCCTAACACTTTTCCCTTTTTCACCAAATTCATGACTAGACAAAGAGACTTCGTTTCTGATAGCATAGTTTTGGCCTTCACCTTGAGTCTCAGATAAACTGACTCTACCACTACACATCCTTGCTTTTTTGCTCTCGTTTGCATCTTTTAACTCATCCTCCAAAACCCCTTTTGAAACTGGCCTTTTCAGTGGCAATATCTTTTCATAATCTGCTGAAGAGGTTGAACAACATTGGTTCAATAAATTCTTAGATTCATGGACTTTGTCACCGCAGTTGTACTCTTCCAACACAAGCTTACAAACCTCAACATCAGCATCAATATTTTTATCAGCTTTCAAACAATTAAGAACAGAATTTTCAGCAGGAACATCAGCATCAATATTTTCCTTAGCTTTCAAACAAGTAAGAACAGAATTTTCAGCAGGAACATCAGCATCAATATTTTCGTCAGCTTTCAAACAATTAAGAACAGAATTTTCAGCAGGAACATCAGCATCAATATTTTCATCAGCTTTCGAACAATTAAGAACAGAATTTTCAGCAGGAACATCAGCATCAATATTTTCATTAGCTTTCAAACAAGTAAGAACAGAATTTTCAACCAATCGTTAGTTGGTTCGGTGGTGATTGGCGCTGAACTTGGTAGGGAGGACCACGGTTCGATCCCCCGCAACTGCGATCGGGAGGGGGCTGGAACCACTTGATGCCAGAACTGACCCCCGAACCAGATTCAACTGGTGGTGAAAACCGAAAAAAAAAAAGAACAGAATTTTCAGCGGGAACATCAGCATCAATATTTTCATTAGCTTTCAAACAAGTAAGAACAGAATTTTCAGCAGGAACATCAGCATAAAAATCATCAATCTTCCTAGTTTTAAATTTTAAACCCTCATCACAAAATTTCCCAAACTTAAGAGTGTCAACAAGATTGGGAGGAAATCCAGGTGGGACACCAACATCATTACAACTTGTGTTAAATTTTCCAACATTAAGTCTGTGCTTTCTTGAACTAGCGCTTCTCTTCCGACGCACAGTTTTCTTAGCAAAATCGTCATGACCCAATACCGATTGCTTCCACCACTTTGCATAACGCGTGGTAACATCTGCCTCAAATAATCTTGGTGGGAAATACAATTTTTCATCAGATATGGGCCTGCAGTAGTTTTTCCAAGCAATGAATTTAGTTTCATTATACCTAGGCGCATAACTTGGAACATCTTGATCCATTCCGAATTGCATAGCAACTCTATGTGGCAGATATTGCTCTATAGACTCAAATCCAACAAGCTCAGAAACTCTCAAGCATGTAACGAATGAGAGCATTTCTTTATCCAAATCTTTCTCAAACGGTACCCAAATTTCATCATTTGGATAAAACATTCCACACTTATCAGCAAATCTAACATATGGACGCCAAAGAAAATCATCGAATGCTGAGTCTAACGCCAACTTAACATCGTCAATTTTTAAGGCTTGAACTTTATGCCACCTAAACAATAAAGGGTCTCCATGGTTTGTCAACATAGTTTTTGGTTGTGGTTGTAAATTTTTGAACCTCTCCCACACCCAAATTTGAACCAAGTAAAAGGGTGATGGAAGGGTAATTTCTAGAGGATATCTATCACTACTACCAACAGATAATTTTGACAAATCAACTATTGTTTTCTTAAACAAAGTTAAATCCTTATATATGCTAGCTAAAACAGCAGGTGCCAAAGCAATAGGATTTCCTCTAGCAAGATGAATAGCAATAGGAAACAAACTACTTTTTACCAAAGATCTATGTGGAAATACAAAAATTGACAACCAAGTAGCAAGGAATGCTTCATGTTCAATTTCACTACCTTTATCAATGAAAATATTCATCCACAATGATGTTCTAGCTTCCCCTCCTTGTTTCGTATAAAGTTGTTGTCTTGCAAGGATCAATTTCTTCTCCACCTCTTTCATTTCATGATCTTGAAGTGAAATGAAAACAGGATCACCAAGAATAGGGTAACCCCCCAAAACCATAACATCCTCCAAAGTGATAGTTGCCTCACCAAATGGAAACACAAATGTATTAGTCTTACAACACCATTTCTCAACAACCCCAAATAACAAGTTTTCATTTCTCAAAATGCGGCACTTGGACTTGGTGCTCATTATGGCTTCAAAGATTCCAACTTTTTTCCACAGTGATTCATATTTGAGCTTAAGTTGATCAACCCAACTAACCCATCTCTCTCGTGGGCGGCGCCACCCATTAAAATGGATTTTCAAAGGCCACTCTTTTGGTTCAAAAACAGAAGAAGAAGATGATGATGAAAATGGGTTAAACTTAGAAGGTGGTTCATGAATGGTGTTTTGAATGGGTTTAAGAAAATGGGCAGTTCTTAGAATTGGCTTACTGTCACCAGCTGGTGAAAGCATGAAATCTTCCCTCACCTCCATGATTGTATCTTCCATGGTTTGAAACAAAACTTACAATGGTTGGTTTGTAGAAGTTACGTTGGTACAAGAAATTGTACAACAGTAGCATATTTTGGGTAACTTGACAGTAGCAGCATCCCTTGCACAAGAAGGGAGAGTGGCGTGAAAATCTCAAACAGAACAAAAGGGTAATTTTAATTATGTGAAAGGACCATTTTGTGTTTTCATTGTTTGATTGGTATACATGTAATTTATTTATCTTTCCTTTCTATATTACTTTAGTAAAAAAAAAAAACAGAATGTTTATCATTATTAATTAGAAAAATATTTGGAAAAAAATAATGGTACATGCATGCATCTAGTAATTTCAAATTGAGTTTTTAGTTAGAGACAATATTTTTAAGGGTGCTTTTTTTTTTTTGGAGCTACTAAGAGTGAAAAATATTGTTACTATAAGAAATTAAGAATTCAAAAAAATATTAGACATAAAATTTAAGGTTTAATTATATGTATATTAAGTAAAAAATTATTAGCTATATTAAACAAATTTTATTTTTCTTATATTTCTTAAACTATAATTTCTCTTGAAAAAAAATATACACTTTCTTAAACTACCATTTCTGTTGATATAATTTTTTTCAACCATAAAAATGTTATAAGTAATTAAAATTGCCTTTTCCATCGTGTAACAATTGTCTTTGTCATGTCATGAAAGTTGACCTCAAAATAAAGTGGGGACAAAAAGTAAAAATTTTAAAATATAAGGATCAATTAGTTTTTTTTAAATAGGAGGTTCAAAAATTAAAGGACTAAAATTGTATTTAAGTTTTTCTTTTTTTGAACATTTGGGAAAAATATTTCGTCCTTGTATTCCTAAAAATTATTTTCCCAAAAATAAGTTTAATAAACTTAAAGCAAACATACCTTAAAAAAATTAACAAAAAATTCAAAAGTCTCGACTCAATTAACAAAATCGATTTTCACATCCTTATAATAGAAAAAAAAAATCTTAAGAGAATAACGTTTGATCACTGCACATGTCTCTACACACGAATCGAATTGATCGTTTATGTATTAAAAATCGGTGCGAAAGTAAAAAAAAGTTAGTGAACTCTAAATTATCGGGCTGTTAAACAATAGAGCAAATGTAAAAAAAAAAAACTCCGCCCGCTGGCTTCAACTTTGCAAGAATATTCATTCATTATTCAAAGTTGCAGCAGCAGCATCAGGATTCAGGGTTTATGGTTTTGTCTCTCTTTCTCAATCTCTCACTCTCACTCTACTACTCTCTTATGGCTTCTCTCTCAAATGCTTCACTACTCAAATAACCCCTTCAAAAACCCCTTTTCCTATTTTCTCTTTTTCCCACTCCTTCAACCAAAAAACCTTCCTTTCTTACTCTTCAAAGCTGGGTAGATTATTTGGTTTGTTTTCAGCCATGTGGGTCTCTTCTCATAGTGCCACCCCTTTTAGGTCACCTTACTATTGTTCCTCTTGTTTGTCTTTTTCTAACTCTTCTTCTAAACCCTTTCGTTTTCCTCTTTCTTCTTTGTCTTTTTTTGCTTCCTATGGATCACCCCAACACAGGTTTGTTCATTCTTAATTTAAAGTTCTTGTCTTTTTTACATTGGGTCTTGTCTTAATATTGCTTCATAACTTGAGGAATTTTATTGTTTTGGATTGTTTGTTTGTAATGTGTGCACATTA
This sequence comes from Trifolium fragiferum, assembly GCA_954870985.1. NCBI lineage: Eukaryota > Viridiplantae > Streptophyta > Magnoliopsida > Fabales > Fabaceae > Trifolium > Trifolium fragiferum. Next base: position 12,064,800 of record OX940794.1, read on the forward strand.
TGTTTTTTGTTTGTTTTTACTAGTTTGGTTTCTGTTTTTTATTTGAACTTTTGATATACTCGATAATCATATCATTTCTAGAGATGAAATTTGTAATTGAAGTTTTGTTATGTTTCTTCTTTCTGGCTTTTTGTAAAATTGTGATTTCCTATAAATCGTAGACATAGAAACGACACTGATACGTTGACAACGATAGTAATGAGAAAAATGACTAATTAAATGCAGTCGCATATGTGCCGGTGTGGATGTCGGGCACACCTTCAAATATGAGGTGTCGGTGCCACATAGGACTGATTTCTACTGCTAGTTATGAAGTGAGGAGAGGTGAGTGAGATATTGAGTTGAGTTAAGGTGTAGAGAGGGTTTGTTTGTGTATGTTTGTACTTTGTACTGTTTTGTTCGGATACTAATACTATTCTTTAAAGCTTTTGCTCATTGTGTTTTTACTTTTTAGGGGTTTTCTCATATGGTGTCTTTGTAACTGTGGAAATTTTACATGGCTTAATAATTGCTACAATATTGTCAAATAGATAGGGGAACTTTAGTGTGACGGAATTTTAACAAACTGCTATTGTCCTGCGATACATGATTTAGTACAAAATATTGTCAAATAACGGCTATAGCAATATAGCTTAGCGGAATTTGAGCAAACCTACAAGTTTAATTTCAAATTTGCTAGCTGCTCAACTTTTGACCAGTGTTTTAAAAAATTAACAATTCAACATTGAATAACTAGTTATCAGGGAATAATACATGAAATGGTATGTAAATGACTTGACTGAAGTTCTTCTATAGTATTCCTATTCCTTTTCTTCTGTAAACTTGTTATTTATAGTGGAAATTAATATTTTGTATTACTAAACAAAAAATGGGCAACCTAAAACTGTTTGATAGTGGAAATGTTTAATTTTATTAATATTTATGACATATTAAAAATGAAATTATGTATATAAATGATTTTACTTTGGCTGGTGCATCACGTGTGGCTACATAGCCTCGTTTGACTGAGTTGTTTGTTATTATATTGCATCTTCAATGGGCTAAAGTGAAAAGTAAAATATGCTATTATAAAATATATTGATCGGTACCTTTATATATTTTTTTTTGCATGCTATGCACAGCAGAAGAAAAATGAAATCAATCCAGATTGCCAACAATGTCCTCCTACATAGCAGTTTGTCTAGTAGTTCTCTTCAATTTAGAGAAGGTTCATACCATCAAAAGCGAATATCTTTTGGGTTAAATAAATGCAATGACATGGGATACCGTCGAAATTCTCCAGTACATATTTCAGTTATGAAATTTTCAACAAGACGGGATGAAAATCCAAGTTCTTTGAGTTGCTTTGGCAAACAAATTAGGGTGATGACACATTTGGGCTCCCTGGGTTACAGATTATACAAAACAAATCCTATAAAATTAAGTGGTGATAAAACTGGATGGCATGATGCTAGGTATTTAGTGGCTCTGACAAAAATGGAAATGCATGATCCGGACAACAGTAGTTTGTATCCACCCAATTCAAATACAATTGCTCCTTTTTTTGGTCAGGAACGGGTTATTTCTAGGAAAAACAAACACAATCTTATGCTACAGGATCTATGTGAACCTGCCTCATCTTCTGATCAACAATCTATGTTACAAAACTCAAAGGTATCGATAGACACCGGAAGACTTGGCACCGAGTCAAATGCATCTTCGTTAAATATCAGTGAAGAGAAAGTTGATGTAGTTAATGGCAATCGCAGTTTGGCTAAAACTGCAAAAGAAACAACTAATGCAAAATTTACTGGTACAATGACACGCAGTGATGAACAATCAAAACTTCGGGAAAGGCTCTGTAGTATCTATGAAAACATATTGGTTGTTGATAATCTTTCTCTTGCAGAGGAAGTAGCTAAGATGCTTACAGTAAATTACAAGCATCTTATTCATGCATGTGATACTGAGGTATACTTATTGACATTGTTTTCTTTAATCTTTTTTCAATTTAATTTGCATGGACAATTGTGTCACTATGAATCTCTTGGCTACTTGTATTTCACTATAGTTGAGCATATGATATGTGCCAATTTTCAATGTCTTGAAAGGTATCCAAGATAGATGTCAAAAAAGAAACACCTATAGATCATGGAGAGATAATATGTTTCAGCATTTATTCGGGTCCAGAAGCTGATTTTGGAGCTGGGAAGTCATGTATCTGGGTAGATGTTCTTGATGGTGGAGGCAAAGAGATTTTAAATAAGTTTGCTGAATTTTTTCAAGAACCATCGATAAAAAAGGTGGCTTCTCTTTCTTCCCACTCTTCCTTTTATCTGTTTAGTCTTATTAATCATCTTTATGTGTAGAACCCGTTTGATTTATATTTTGGTAGAATTGATTTCAACAAATTTGATGTATTTTTGTTTTTGCATTTGGGAATGATTTTTAAAAGTGAGTTTAGAAGAATTGCTTTTGTTTGATGGTCAAGTTAGCAATCTTAATATTAATGGTAAGATACATGATCAATAAAAATATCACATTTTAAACAACAGTAAATGACATGCAAAAACTTAATCCAATATATTATATACAAGTCTCAAAATAATTTAAGATTTGAATAGTAAATCAAAATGACAAAAGAAAAGTAGAAAATTTACAAAACAGTGGTTGGCTATACAAAGTTCAGGGGAAAGTTGCACACGGAGATTCATATTGATTGGGTTAATTAAATAAATTATTCGGTTGCATAATTATAGCTTCATGAACTGATAGTAGTGGCATTGTATTACTGGGTTTATGTGACGGAGATTTGAAAATGATTTTTGAAATAACAAAGTCAGTGGTGCATTCTGTAGGTCTGGCATAACTATAGTTTCGACTGTCATGTTATACAAAACTACGGATTTAAGTTGTCTGGATTTCATGCTGATACAATGCACATGGCACGACTATGGGATTCATCAAGACGTTGGGTTGGCGGTTATTCTCTTGAAGCACTTACTGCTGACCAAAAGGTCATGTCTAGGGCTAAGCTTAACAGTGAAAAGGATTTGATTGGTAAAGTGTCGATGGCAACTATATTTGGTCAGAAAAAGACAAAGAAAGATGGATCTTTGGGTAAAATGGTTACCATTGCTCCTGTTGAAGAACTGCAAAGAGACGAGCGTATACCTTGGATATGTTATTCTGCCTTAGATGCTAGAAGCACTCTGAAGCTTTATGAGAGCCTAAAGAGTCATCTGTCAGATTTACCTTGGAAACTTGATGGAGAACTTTTGCGCGAAAACATGTTTGATTTTTACGAGAATTATTTGCAGCCATTTGGCGAGCTTCTTGTCAAAATGGAGTCTGAGGGTATGCTAGTTGATCGGTCATATCTTCAAGACATAGAAAAGGTGGCCAAAGCAGAGCAACAGGCAGCTGTTAATAGATTCCGAAAATGGGCATGCAAATATTGTCCTGATGCCAAGTATATGAATGTTGGAAGCGATGCACAGTTACGTGTACTGCTTTTTGGTGGCACTTTGAACAGGTACACGTTATTTAAATCTTTTCTGGAACATTTACTTCTATCTTATAAATAGATAATTTGATAGTAACACTACAATTTTATTTATGAACATATTGGTCTCAATTGTTTACAATGAAGTGGTTCATTTATATCATGAAAGTAAATCCTTCATTTTTCCTGCCACATTATACAGAAAAAACCAAAATGAGGCAATTCCAACTGAGAAGATTTTCAAAGTTCCCAATGTTGATAAAGTGATTGAAAAGGGAAAAAAGACTCCCTCGAAATTACGTGATATTAAGTTGAATAGCATTGGATGTAGACTGAACGTTGACGTATACACACCTAGTGGCTGGCCCTCAGTTAGTGGTCCCGCTTTAAAGGCCCTTGCTGGCAAAGTTTCTGCTGTATATGACTTTAGTGATGTTGAGGATGAGGATGAAGATGGAGATCCTTCTGAATGTGAAGATGAACCTTTAGAAATAGACAATTCTGCTTATGGAACAGCATTTACTGCTTTTCCAACAGAGGAAGAAGGGAGAGAAGCTTGTCATGCGATTGCTGCTTTATGTGAAGTCTGTTCTATTGACTCTTTGATTGCTAACTTCATCCTTCCCCTACAGGTAATTACTGTTTTTCTCTTTAATATAAAGCTTATTTTGGACTTTTACCCTGGTCACTGGTCAGGTTGTGTTTATGGATTTTCATGTTGGCCTGCCCAGTATGATTGGCATTTATCGTTTCTTTCGTCAATGCATTTGAAATGTTGTCCAGATTAGTTTATATTTGTTTTGCAAGTAGAGAGGATGAGCATGTGTTTAGTCTAATGGCTGCATCTGCATGAACTTAGTACCCCCTCCGGTTTTAAATAAACACAAAAAAACAGCTTTCTAGATTCATTGAATAAAGCATGTATCTAGACATTTTATGTCGAGATACATGCTTCATTAAAATGTCTAGATACATGCTTCATTCAAAGAACCTAGAAAGTTGTTTTTTGGTTATATTCAAAACAGGAGTTGTACTTGATAGTAGTTAGATGTCAATATATTATAGATTATTTGTGTATATCACTATACTGAATTATGTGTTTGTATAGTTTGGAATAGTGATGTTTGTTTATGTCTGCATACTAGCTTAATATGTCTTAATGACAGGGACATAATATATCTGGAAAGGATCAGCGTGTTCATTGTTCCATAAATATCAACACAGAGACTGGACGCTTGTCAGCAAGAAGACCAAGTTTGCAGGTTCTTCCAACTTGAATTTTTTTACAATGCATAATAGTTGTTCAATATCTTGAACTTTTTTAAATGCCACACATATTTATTTCATACATTAGAATCAACCAGCTTTGGAAAAAGACCGATACAAAATCCGTCAAGCATTCATAGCTGCTCCTGGAAATTCTCTTATAGTTGCTGATTATGGACAGGTTTGAAGTTCAGTTATATGTCTAATTTTCAGCAAGTTGGTTGGTATTTTATTCTGTTGATGGAGTTACTATGTATTGTGACAGTTGGAACTTAGAATACTTGCACATCTTACTAATTGTAAGAGCATGTTAGAAGCCTTTGAAGCTGGTGGAGATTTCCATTCCAGAACTGCAATGAATATGTACCCGTATATTTGTCAAGCGGTTGATAATGAGGAAGTGCTTCTTGAATGGCATCCTCAGCCTGGTGAAGACAAACCCCCTGTTCCTCTCCTGAAGGCAAGTTTTCTTCTGATATACTTATCATTAAATGTAATAACCTTGCTTTCCATGCACAATTAAGTTTAGTTTTCTACCAACATGGTGTGGCACAAGTGGTAGATGCTTAGGTTCCTTAACCATTTGGTCAGAGGTTCGATATTTGGCCAATGCGTAGATAAAAGCTTATGTGGGAGAAGTCAACTCTTTTGATGGATCTTATTTACCTTGAGGGATTAATCTCCATAGTTGTATGCGTGAGATACCTTGGTTTACCAACAAAAAAAGTATACCTTGTTAGTTTAGAATATCTTGTATTGGTAGTTTATCAGTTATGAGCAGACTGCTTTATGTACACGACCTACCGCTACACCGACCACCATTTCAGCCACCTCCGATCACGACTGCGGCCACCTGCCCACCGATCATCACTCCAACCATTGCAGTCATTTGTCTTCCAATCACAACACTGACAGTGGTCTACCGCCACCTCAGACAACCACCATTGCAAAAATTATTAATAAATAAATTATAAATTTTATATAATTTATAACACAATTTTTAACTTTTTCCTTTTTCAGGATGCATTTGCTTCTGAAAGAAGAAAAGCCAAAATGCTGAACTTCTCAATTGCATATGGAAAGACTCCACAGGGTCTTTCTAAGGATTGGAAGGTACCATGAATTCTATCACTTATTATGAGGTACTTACATAGATTACAAGTCTCTGAATTTTGATTTGATTGTACAAATATTTTTCTGTCAGGTTTCTGTGAAAGAAGCTAAGGATACAGTTGACCTCTGGTACAATGAAAGAAAAGAAGTTTTGAGATGGCAAAAGAAACGTAAAAAAGAAGCTTTAGAACATGGATATGTTTCCACATTACTAGGGAGATCCCGGCGGTTCCCCGAGATATTCCAAGGTCATAGCTATTACAAAGGTCACATTGAACGGGCTGCTATTAATACTCCAGTGCAGGTCCTCAATTCTTTCAAATTATTAATGCTACATTATGCCCATAGAATTTCATAGCATTTAGAAATCAATTTATATTCCAGTATATGTCTGTCTTGTACAGAGGTAAAAATAACACAATTTTCAAAATATAAGCAGTCATTTCCTACTTGATTGAATGCTTTAAATGTCTTAACATCAATATAATCACTACTTCTTTAAATGCTCCGTACTTATTAGCAGTACTATTTTGAAAATGATTTTGGAGGATAACTGATATATAGAGTTTTTGATTAGTAACAGAGTAATATCTAAAAGTTTGAGATTCATCGCCACCTTAACACCGTTCATTTATGCTTGTCTGATTTTTTCAAATGCAACAGGGAAGTGCGGCTGATGTTGCCATGCTTGCCATGTTAGAAATATCCAATAATAAACAGTTGAAGGAGCTTGGATGGAAGTTACTTCTTCAGGTTAATATTTATGCAAGGAATTTTTTGTTTATAACCTCTATCCTCACTTTTTATCAAGTTCCATTCAACTTCAGTAATTTCATCCACTTGATTTCAATACTTGAATTTTTCGGATGATGTGGTACGGATAAATAATGGGCAAACAGAATCAGTAACTCCATAGTCTATTCATCGATGTTTGCATTGACATTTTTTGACTTTTCAATCTCATTTTCTGACCTCGATTGATATATGAATGTTTTGGTCTGATTAAAATCTTAGCTAAGATTGTTTGCACATGACAATGTAGGTTCATGATGAAGTCATATTGGAAGGACCAACAGAGTCAGCTGAGGTTGCAAAGGCGATAGTTGTTGACTGCATGTCAAATCCCTTTAATGGCAAAAATATACTCAGAGTTGCTCTCACTGTGGATGCCAAGTGTGCACAAAACTGGTATGCCGCCAAATAAAACAACAAATCTTTGTGCGTGCTGTGATGGGGTAGTTTTGCACCCTTGGTTTCATACAAAGGCCGTGGATGAATTTGGGAGAGATGTTTTCTCATTCAGATAGAGAGTATTGACTGTATGGTTTCTTTTGTGACTGACTAATCAAAAGAGGCTGCAACTCGGGGTGCCTTCTATTTGCATGGGAAAAGTGATGTCCTTCCGGTGTAATGTTATCCTTCGTTTCTAGAGAGGTCATGCAAATGGTTTCATTGTGAATGTTTTGGTGTATATAATTTTTAATTATGAAAAGGAGATGACCAAAAATCATTAGTGTCAGCATTTGACTGCATTTGTTAGGTCTAGCAGACTTTATGCAACTATGATATTTTGTATTATTGTATATATATATAAAATGAAATCTGTCAAATTCCATTACTTTTGCCAAAGTTCATGCCTGGTTGCTAACTGTACTGCTGGTTGCTAACTGTACTGCATCATGCATTAGGATTCTCAAGAAAATTCAGTAAAACAAAATGGTTTTAGGAAGAACATGCATGTTGTTCTCCAGAAGTATAGTTATGGAGCCATCTCCGAAAATGCATGTTGTCACAGACATGTCAAATTACTTTTTTCACCTTTCTTACCAAGTCAACAAGAAGCCTAATTGAAGAGACAGAAGATCTAGTAGAGTTCCTATCTATTTGCCATGCTGCTTATGCCTAGAAGGTGATTTGTTATTAGAAACACAGTGAAGATTCTGTCTCTTTTTGGACAAAGATTCTGACCCTTTTCCTCTCTGCATTGCTTCCATAGATTTTGTAAACTTCTAGTCACTGTGAGGGTTCTAATCAACCTTATTGCTAGGAAAACAGTGGCTACATTGAAATTAGAAATTATGGTTGGGGTAACAGTGACTACTTCTAATGGTTTCTAATGGAACTCAGCTGTAGTTTGTAGTTTTTGGAAGTGCTTATTTTACCAAATTATATTATATATAGAGGGTTTTAAACGAGCTGTCTGAAAGTATGTTTTTAAACAAATTCCACCGAAACTCTGAAAGTAAAAGAAGCTCACATCCCTTTATGCCTTAGGGGATTGTATCAAATTCTAGATGCCTTGATCAACAAGCTAACATTTTGAGCTTGATTCTTGTAATTTCTACAAGGTATAGGTTTAGACCCAGATCATAGATTGTCATTTATGTTCCTATATTCTGTAGAATATTTCCAACTATGTCGCCGTCTGCAATGAAATTTACTCGGTTGGCTTAATGGCTCAGTTGATATGGAATTTTTCCTCACGGGAATGAGGTTTCGTCATTAGTGTTTGTTTATTTGCTGGAACCGCATCTCGTAAACATAGCACATTTAGTGGTTCTGACGATATTGGTGGTAGTGGAGTCATGGCTAGACTGCTCTGAAGGAGGTGGTGGGTTGTATGATCTTGCCTCTCTATAGTTGTGCTTGTGTCAACCATCTTTATAGGTACCTCACACTTAACATTTTTTTGAAAATTTTCAAAGTATCTTTGCTTAACGCAAACATATATCAATGGTGCTGATTTTGAAAAGAAATATATACTAGGAATAAGTTTTTAAGTTTGTTGATCATAATAAATGGTGACTACAATGGGAATCAAAATGATAATATTACACTATCATTTGAAACTTTTTCTCAAATGAAACAAGGCTTTGGGTGTATTATGTTTTCCTCGTGAATTTTCAATTCTAAGAATATATATGAAGTATGAATCCACAGGACTGCTGTAGTGACCTCAGGGTCAAATAAAATCGTAGCTATGAAAAATTAAATACATGGAGAATTTAAATGTTGAAAATAAATGGAGGGATTTCCACATGAGGAAATCCTTTCCCATGACTCCACCTGTTAGGATTTAAGCACATGAGGAGATCCCAACCCAAAAGACTAGTCCAATAGGTGGGAGAGCCTCATGACTTAAATACCACATTGAGCACTTTGATATACTCAATGTGGGACTCCTAACATTGCCACGCCCTTTAAGAGCCGACGTCCACGGCGGCTTTCACTCTATCGGCACTGACCCGGTGGTAGCCCTTTCCTTTTCGGCGGCTTCACTCACCTATCAGTAATCGGTGGAGCACCTTAATCCAGCCTATAGGTAGCCCTTTCCGTGGCCCAACTCTCAACGAGAGCACCAATTGTTATGAACAACTTTTTAGTTGTTCATCAATTGAAGAGAATTAAGCTAAAAGAGACTAAAACTACACTAAACTAACAAACTAATTTCTTTATTTGATTTTGCTTGATCATTACATTCACTCATGCCTTTTATTTATAGTATGGGTTAATCCTAACAAACTAACCAATGACTCATCTAATTAGATCCTTCTAGAAAGCATGAATAATCACCTAATTATCTAATGCATCTTAGGCCTATTAATCCTATATTAATTCCTTACACCACCAGATACAACATGGTTCTTTTAATGATAATAACATAGGACAACGACACTATGTATCTATATGATAGCAACCTACACCTATTTTATTTGAAGAAAAAGTGAAAAAAAATTCTCACTATTTTAAGTCCCTTTTATTTAAATGATAGTGTTGCCAATTTCACTTTTTTTTTTAAAAAAAAAAAAAACCATTTCCTCTTTCACTTCTCAACTGTTGTGCAATATTTAATTTTTTGATCTATCTAAATGGAACAATTTATTTATAACAAAAAATCTAAAACATTTTTTTTTGTTTTTCAAGCAATCAACTAAAGGCCTTTTGCCCTGATCTAAATTTAACTCTCGTAGATGTGTTGAAGCGAAGAAAAATAATTTTTAGAGACACTTATTTAAATTGTAAGACATGCCATATTGGTGTGGAACAACAATGTGTGTCGGAAACGGAGACACGCCTAATCATCGATGTGTCTAACTGTGCTTCACAGGTGGATAGGAATAAATATTAAAGAATAAGACTAATATAGGATATGCTTTAGAATTGTCCTCAATAACCGGTACATGATCATTTTCAACATTTCAAACTTAAACGAGTGTAAATGGGACCAAATGAATCTTGCTAGTCAATAACAGATTACATGTAGTAATTACATAGAAGATTTGTTCATTCATTCACTTCAATTTACAAAATAATTTTGAAGCACCCTAGTTAGGCAATGACAACCAGACACACACTACCTTAGTAATGATCCAAGGGTCGTTACTCGGACCGGTCACCAAGATGCAAAAGAAAAAGGAACATGAATTTTGCCATTGAAATTTTTACTTGCAGACATAATACCTCAATAAAACTATTATGGATATCATCCCCAATCCAGAAGTTAAAATGTGACAGAATCTTATCAGTGTAGTTTGTTCTTTATGAGCCTATTTGTCATGCTGTTGTAGATCAATTTCCCAGCCTGATGCCAACTGCAATAGAAGTTGATCTGGAGGAACACCTTCCCAGCCCTCAACTGTATCTGTTGAAGCATCATGTAAATTCCGCAAGAGCTCTTCCTTTACTTCCATGGGAACACCAAAGGAATCAGGGCCATTTTCAAATAATACTTCCACCAGCTGCACAGTGTGATCACACATTTAGTATCTTAAGCTTCATATAAAAGATATTAAGCTGGCAAAAAATTTTGCAGAATTTCATACTATGCAGTGTAATCACCAAATGCTAAACAAGTGAAGTACTGTTAAGTCCAAGGAATGAATACGTTTTGAATGTGTTATGTGTTATGTGTTATCTTATATAAACAATAATCTTCTAAATCGCATCGTTCAAATACATCTTGAAGATAAAAAGGTAAGATTCTACAACTCTCGAGATGCAATTCCAAATAACATGGTTCTAAACTAACGTAATAAGGTCATATTGTTCTTTGAATTTCAACGAGTTAAGAATACAGTGTAATAAAATAAAAATAAAAACCTGCCAGTCACAAACAGATTGGCCACAACTATGTTGTGTACAAAGTTGTGTACTTGTGTCGTATGCTAAATTGCTAATCTAGACAAGTATACAATAATCCCCAAAAATAATTTTTTAAAAAGGTCTTGTAATTATACATAGTGATTGCTTAAATAGGGCAATAAATTACAGCCTTGAGTAAACATGGTGATTTTCATTGAAGCAGGGGATCTATAACACTGGACTAAGTATATTACATTTTCTAGCTGGGGACCAAGCAGAAGAAACGGAACGTATGTATTAGGATCCTAGCAATTGGTGTACTTCAAAGGGATAGAGATACAGGATTATTCACCCGTGAATGTATTGGATGAATGAAAAAGTTTACACAACGGAGTTAATCTACCCTCACACTAGAGCTTTCTCTAGTTCTCAACACAATAATTTCCTAATCCTACAAAGAGGAAGGTTAGTCCCTTTTATAATGCAAATGACTAACAGCAATTAAAATAACGACTAACAGAAGAACTAATCATAAAACTAGGACTACAGACTACTTGATTAAACAAGAAGAGGAGTCATACCTGTTGAATCCAAGACAAACAGATATTAAACAGGTCCTGCTCCAGTAAGAATTGTCCTATGGCATACAAGATCTCACATGCAGTCTCATTTGTAAGTTCGTTAAGTACAGGGCCAGTTCTATCCATTAGCTTTACAAGCAAACGATCATCTCCGGTAGTCAACACCTCTGCAAAGGCTGAATCTATATCACCTGCTTGAAGGGCATCAAATGCATTAGTCCAAGAAGTCCAGATTGCATCCCTCTCTTGTCCAACACTGTCATCAGCCAGAGCTTCTGCGGTCATTTCAGGTATTGCTACTCTTGTTGCTCTAGATGTTCCATTGTCCTCACCAGCAACCCGAATTGCTTCCAAGGTAGCTTCATCTTTAGAAGCTTGCCATACACTTCTTGCAGAGGGCCCCTCACCAAGCCGGATGGGCATTGCTACTCTGTCCCAAGCTCTCCTGCTGCTGCCCCCTTGATCACTCTCATGCACTGATTTTGGCGATCTTCCATCAACAGAACTACCACCAAAAGCCCTCCTTGAGGAAATCTGGCCATTTCTGGAAGCACCATACCCAGGAAAATCAAAACCCTCAGGCATGTCAGATCTCCAAGACGGCCCTCTTCCCCTCATCCCCATAGCATTCCCATCAGTTTGAGTAAACCTTTCGTTAAATGGGATGCGTCCATCACCGCCTCTTCCATACTTGGCATTGGTGTAATCATTAAAACCGTTATACTTGCTAGAAGGTCGATTGGATGATCCCTCAAATCTACGGCTTGATGATATAGATAAATCTTGTAACATGTCTTCAACAATTCTCTCAAGACCTCGTACTCTGTTCTCTAGAGTCACCATGCTATCATGAGATCCGCCCATAAAATCCTGCAAAGTTGTTAAAACATCTATTACTTATTACTTATGAAGAACATATACCAGAACTGATTTTTTGAGCCATACAAAACATACCTGCAGCATGTTCATCAGATGAACCTGTTGTCTTTCAAGCTGTGTTAACTGTCTCTGGATGGCCAACAAGTTTCCTCTGTTATTGGATAAGGGTACTTCTGATTGACCATCAGCTCTAGAAAAACCTTCATTTGTATCATTTGCTTTAGTCCTCAGTTCTTTTGAATTCATTCTCCTTTCAGAGTATCTTTCATGAGCAAAGTCTTCATAATTCCTTTGTCTTAAATTTCCATCATTACCTTTCTCTAAACCATGATATTTGTTATTGACAGCTCGATGAAAGCCATCATTGGGGACATTACCAACAGGATTTGTTCTTTCGCTTAAATCTTTAGCACTTGCGTCTGATTCTTCCTCATTGTTTGAGCTTGAAGAATTGACGCATTTGCGAGGAACAACCACTTCCACCTGTAAATCATCTGATCCCCTTTTTTCAAGGTTTTGGAAAAATTCTGGGTTTAGTACTTTATCATTTAAGACAGGTGGTTTCTTTTTCAATATTAGAACTGCCTTCTCTGAGTTACCAGCCGCTTTGGCCTTAGAATTCAAATCCATGTTTGAAGAACTGGTTGGCAAATCCTTTACTGATGGATCAGTCTTTCTCTCATCAGAATTTGCCTTTTTAAGGTCACTTGATTCTGATAAAACGGCTGATTCAGGATTCCCACCATCTAAAGCATAAAAAAAGTTATTACAAAGATAAACCAGGACAAAATGGCTGGTAATTGGACTACCAGACAAACGAAGTGTGCTTACCAGAAGACAAAGGCTTTGAATCATGAGAAGATCCATCTCCTTTCCCTGCAATTTTTTTCCACAATTGCAATGCCTCTGTCATGCTTTCCCTCACAGGTTTTATCTGCAATCAATAATAATAAAATTCTGAAAATAATTAGATGAAAAGCAACAAAAACAGTTCTCCAGTAATGAAGTTTTAACAAATTACAAATCTACCATTCTAGGACAAATAATTCTCATTCTTGACTCGATGCGATACTTTTGTCAAATACACCAAGTCCAACTAAAACAAGCGATTCAAGAAACAAATATGGCATGGCAAGAAGCTAGTTCGGCGAGTTATGATAAGAAAGTTTCATTGCAAAAACTACCTTGTCACACCAACAAGTCTCGAGCAATGCCACTGTGGGCTCCGTTTTATCAGTAATCAAACTGCTTGAATGCAAAGCCAGTGAACTTAATGTCTCTGCTGCTGCTTTACGTGTTGCCCAATCATTACTGGAGAGGCAATCACGAATGCTAGGTAGTAAATGTTCCAAGCTTTGTGGTGCAATTGCCCCAGCCTGCAATCAATACTCAGTTAACTCTCTAAATCTTTATTCTAAAGTTGTTTCTATAAGAAAATGATAATTTAGTAATCTACGAAAGACAATAACTAATAGCAGCCTACCAAAATAGACAAACACATTATGATATTGACAGAACTAAAATAAATTCATATCATATGGATCTCTCTTGTCTCTATCACCATTTAGTCAAGAACAAAATTAATAGAGCTGAATCTTAAACAGAAATAGCTTTCATCATTAAAATAATCTTTTGCAGTTGCCAAAACCACTCTCCAAGTTCAAATAAGTGATACATTGTAGTTCTACTATAACAGAAATAACCAAGAAGACTGAACCACTACATTTGGTTCCTGTTCTCTCCATTCACTAAACTCTACCTAAATTTCAAATAGTATGGCCAAACTTTATCTAAATTCAAATGATATTTAACTCCAAACTTTATTTAAATTCAAATGATATACACCTGAAAGTGTAAAAAAGTCATGCTTTGTCATCAAATCATATTTTATCGTTGGATTTGGATCCTTTAAAGTGACTAATGTGTAAAGTGAGAAAATCAAAGGTTGTGATTATAACAACCCCATGATTTGTTACAATGTACATTGCAATATCTACCTTAAATTTATTAGTCAGCAATTGATATTACTCACTTTACACTCTAAAGTGAATCACTCCCTTTAAAGGAGTCAGATCCTTTATCGTTATGTTATGTCACTTTGTTATATCACTCGGATTAATTTTTATACACTGACAATGTAGAACTTTTTACAAATATATCCAATCAAATCATAACATGTTGCCACTTTATTACGTGTGTTCCTAAAATATCTCTACAAATATCTCCGTAATGAGATTTGAAAGCAAAAAAATAGAAATTTTGCACCGGAAATGACAGCTTTTATACTTTTAAAATATTGAATACGCCGCTTTTCAACTTAAAATTTCTACTTTTGTTTCCTTAACAAGTGCCCTACGAACATTTCTCCTATTTCCTAATATCTCAACAAGGTAAAGTTGCCAATACATTTACATCAATTAATCAAAAGTCATTAAATTTAATCCAAAAAAGAAAAACAAAAACAAATTCAACAAACAACACCACCATTTAACATCAAACCTGAGACAATGCAGAAACCACAGGCAAAATAGCAGCCTTAGCCAAAAAATTAGGGCTATTAATAAACTTGCAGATCCTAGGACACATCTTCTGAAACGCCCCAACCGGCACAGCCGCAACCGAAACATCATCACCACCATTACCATCAACAGCAGCCGTCGCCTCCACCATTTTCGCCATACAAACAGCAGCACCAGCTTGAACAGCTTTATTCTGTTCCCCCATTGCCTCAAACAACGGTTTCACAAACAATCCAACAAGCGAACCACTATTCCCATTAATCCCACTACTCCCATTGTTCTCAGTTCTCAAGTAAATCACCGAAATTGCTCCAAACGAATCGCGACACGCATCACGCGAAGCTGAATCGGTATCTTTAAGACGTTTAATAATGTGAGAAATTATTTTAGGGAGATGAGGTGCGGCGGAGTGTTGATGAGAAGAACAGACAAAAGAGAGAAGACGAAGTGATTCGTTTTTTATTGAGGGTTTAGGGTCAGAAACGGCGTCGTATAAACAGTTTAAGATCATTGGAATAGCATCTGATGAAAGGGATTGAATTGTCTTTTCGAGATCTTCAACAGCGATTTGATGTGTGTCTCTGTCAGATAGTTTAGAGAGTGAGGTTAAGATTTTGTGTTTGAGTTCAACCATTTGTAAATGGGTTGAAGAAGATCTTGAAGATGGTGTTGGTGTTTGGGGTTTTGGTGTGTTCTTCATTTTTTTTTTGGAATGTGAGTGAAATGGTGGTGAGTAGAGTTTGGAGGGTGAAAGAGGTTGCTTTGTTTGGGAGTGAAGTGATGAGAAAGGAAAATGTGAAGTGATGATGATGACTGACGGTGGTGGAAAGAAATGCTAGATCTGCGGGAGTGAAGGAAATTCAAAGTTTTCAAATAAAATGAAAAATATCATAGGAAAAGTACATTCATTTTTTATTTAATAATGTATGAGAAGATTTGTTTTTGTAACAAAAAAAATTGTTTTATACATAATTAAATATGAAATAAATAATAGTGATTAGATAAAATAAAATAAATTGTTTATGTAAAAAAAATATATTAAATAAAATAAATAGATAAGATTTAATGTCAATGTATTTCGATTAAAAAAGAGTCAAGATAAGTTGAAATTTATTTTAATTGATCTAATGGTTGAAATTTATTTGATATTTGTTTTACAAAAATTTAAAAATAAATATTTTAGTGATTAAAACAATTTCTCTTAAATTATATCTTTTGCTAACTTAAAACTACACAATTCCTGATAAACAACATCAATTAAGACCAATAACTAGTTTTTTTTTTATTCAATAATTCATGGTAATCTCGTGTACTCAAATATGTAAAAGTTTGTTATTGCTTATCCTACACAAAGAGATGATCATGTATTGTGTAATTTTTGTAATATATAGCATTAATTAAATTATTGAAAAAAGATAAGAACAATTGATAAAGGTTATAATTGACGAATTTTATCCTTAAAATACAAAACATACTAAAAAGAAATGTTAAATCCAACGACAAAATATTAACAAAAAGGAACGGATGGAATAATAATTAATGTAATGATTTTCTCCTAAATTATTTTTCTAGCTGACTTGAAACTATATGATCCTTAAATTATCTTCTTATAAAAATAATTGGTACATTTGCTTCAAAAAAAAAAATTAATTGGTACATAATATATTAAATATTTTTTGTATATAATAATTAAAATTATCGAAAAGAAAAAATGTGTAAAAAAAAATATTCTTCATAAATTGTTTTTTCATAAAAGAGCAAAGTTAGGAATAAATAAAGAAAAATTGATAAAGAAAAGCAACTAGTATGGACACCCGTGCCAAGCACGGGCTAGAAATTTTTTTTTTTTTAATTTTTAAAATGCTTATATATATATATATATATATATATATATATGGGTTAAATATGTTTTTAGTCCCTACATTTTAAAAATGATTAAAAGAAATCCTATAAGTTTTGCTGTTATTCAATTTAGTCCTTCCGTTTGTTTGGTTAACGGAATAGTGATGTGGCACAGTATGGACCCGTTTTTCTAATTAGCTAACAAATCACGTTGTGACACATGTCAACTTATAGTGACATTTTTAATTAATAAGCAAACTATTTTAAAAGTTAAATACCTATTTATTTTTTTAAAGAAAAATTAAAATAAAAGAATGTGTTCTTCCTCGTCTTCATCGGAACTTCAACAACAATAACCAACAACTTCAATCTTTTCATCAAACTCATTGAAACCACTCGGTACACCGCCACTGTCGACACACGTTACTTAATCCAACTGTCGGCCAGCCACCCACAACATCAGTCCCCACCGTACCCGAATAGTTTGCCGAATATCATGATTCTAAGCATGCCCAAATAAATGTCCCGTATTCAAAAATGATTCTAAGCATGCCCAAACTCTGTTGTTATATAACAGTTTCGGTGAGTTTATTTGGCAATGAGATTTGTTTTGCAAAAATTTGGCAATGAGATTTTAGATCTATTTTGTTTGGTTTTGTTTATAAATTATAACTCTGTTGAATTTTTTTTCTCCAGGATTTTTCTGGATTTTGAAACAAAAGGGCTAGATCTATGCTAAAAATGTTGTTGTTGTTGTTCCTCTCTTTGTTTCTTCTGTTTTTCTCTAAGTTAGGTTTCATTCATAAAAATATATTGTTTTTCTCCAAGATATTGATTTTTCTCTAACTTAGAAGTGAAAAATTGCCCGTGTTATATATTAGTTAGCTTTCATTCATAAAAATATATTGATTTTGGACTTTTTTGTTAGAGTTAATGATTTTAGACTTTAATGTGCACATATATTTATTTTATTCTTATTTTGGTAGAAAATTTAATTAATCTATCAAGAGCGTTTTGTTCTAATGGAAGAGGATAATCTTTTATGGGATGAAGAACTCATTCAAGAGCATCTAACCTTAAGCCTTGTATCTTGACTATTAGGTAAAAAAAATTCTATTAAATATCAAAATGTATTTGATCTAACGGAAATAATTAAATCAAGCCGGTGTAAAAAGTAAAACATAATTGAAACCAAAATCTTAAACCTCGCATCTTTATTATTTTTTGTAAAAAAGTTCAATTAAAATATTCAAAGAGATATCTGGTCAAACGGAGGAGGTGTAATCTATTAAAGTGTGAAGAACTAAATTAAACTCACATAAAAAATTAAGAAATTGAGACGATATCCTTAGACCTCGAATCTCATTTATTTTTATAAAATGTTCAATTAAAATATTAAAAGGAGTTTGATATAACAAATGAGGGTTAATCTCTTATGGTAGAAAGAACTAAAATCAAGCCCGTGTATAAAAATAAAGCAATTAAGACCATAATCTTAGGTCTTCTTAATTGTTTTTGTAAAGAGCTCAATTAAAATTTTAAGAGGGATTACATCTAGCTAACAGAAGAAAGTAATTTCTTACAGCTAGCTCAATTAATTGTTTCTTGCTTGTTGTTACTACCTTACTCTAATAATCAACCTTCAATCAACTTATTCATCTAACAAATCCTTAAAAAAGCACACAAAATGCACAATGTGAATATCTTTTCTAAAGCTGAATTTTACATAGTTACCACTAACAAAGTACAAACTATAGAAAAAGAATAAATAAACATAATCTGGATTTGTATAGAATGAAATCCTAAATTGAAACCTAGTTTGAGAAATTGATTGAAACAAAGTACTGAAACCCTAAGTTGAAAAGAATGAAATCGAAAGAAAGTGAAAAGAATCGAAAACTTACATCATTGAGTGAAAATAGGCATTAGCGAGTGAGACGACGGAGCAGAGTGAGGCTGAGACGAAGGTTGCGGAGTGAGACGGAGGGTGCGGGGTGAGACGGAGCGAGGTTGTGACGGAGAGGTTGCGGTAATTCTTCTTTCTTCACTACAAAAAAATTGGAAAGCGGCAGCGGTTATAACCGCCGCTAAATGCACTGTCGCTAAGCATTTAGCGGCAGTTATAACCGCCGCTAAATGCTTTGCGGCGGTGCATTTAGCGGCGGTTATACCGCCGCCGCTTTCCAGTTTTTTTGTAGTGCTTTCCCGTTTGGAGTGAGATTTCTCTTTTATTTTTTCTAAAACAATTAAAATTTGAGGAAAAAAAGAAAAAGGAGAAAAATCATGATAAAACTGGCGCTTGAGAGTGGGAAACGTGGCATCAATTTTCGGGGGTTACAACCCTCCAAATATACATAAGAATTTTAAAGCAAGCGTGTCATTCCTTACTAAACTGGAGGGGTTGTCCTAAACCTCCACTAAAAAACTGCCGCTAAATACCAAGTTTTTTGTAGTGCAGTGTGAAGAACTAAATTAAGCCTCTGTAAAAAGTAAAGCTCGTAATCTTTTACATCTCAGTTATTCTTGTAAAATGTTAAATTAAATTTTCAAGAGAGATCTGAACTAACGGAAGAGTGTAATCTCTTACAGTGTGAAAAACTAAATAATGTTCGTGTAAAAAGTAAAGTAAATGAGATCATAACCTTAGGTCCCGCATCTTAATTATTTTTTAAAACTTCAATTAAAATATCAAGAAAAATTTATTCTAACGGAAAATTGTAATCTCTTAAGGTCTGAAAAAATAAATAAAGACCGTGTAAAAAGTAAAGCAATTGAGACTGTATTCTATGGTCTTAAAATTTTCTTTTTTAAAAGTTCAAGTAAAATTTCAAGAGGAATTTGATGTAATAGAAGCGAGTAATTTTTTACGGTGTGAAAAATAAATCAAACATGTGTAAAAAGTAAAACAATTGAGACCATAACCCTAGATCTCACATTTTAATTATTTTTGTAATTTTTTTTTTATTAAGATATTAAAATGAATTTCATATAACATAAGAGAATAATCTTTTACAGGTGTGAAGAACTTATTCAAGCTCGTGTAAAAAGTAAATCAATTGATACTATAATATAAGGTCACGCTTTTTTTATAATACTTGTAAAAAGTTCAATTAAAATTTCAAGAGAGATTTGCTCTAACAGAAAAGAGTAATTTATTACGGTATGAAGAACTAATCAATCTCGTGTAATAAGTAAAACAACTGGACCATAACCTTAGGCCTCATAACTTATTTATTTATATAAAATGTTCAAGTAAATTATCCAAAAAGATATGATCCAATGAAAGAGGGTAATCGCTCTTCCGACTTGAAGAACTAAATGAAGCCCGAGTAAAAAGTAAAGCAATTGATATCATAACCTAAGGTCTCAATTATTAATTATTTTTGTAAAAACTTTAATTAAAATATCCAGATAAATTTGTTCTAACGGAAGATGATAATCTTTTATGGCGTAAAGAAATAAATAAAGCCGTCAAAAGTAAAACATTTGAGACTTAGGCATTTCTTGATCAAATAGTTCAATTAAAATTTCTTGTAAAAAGTTCAATTAAAATTTTAAGATGAATTTGATCAAATAGAAGAGAGTAATTTCTTGCGGTGTGAAAAACAAAATCAAGCCCGTATAAAAAAGAAAAACAATTGAAACTATAACCTTAGGTCTTACATCTTAATTCTTTTTACAAAATTTTCAATTAAAATATCAAAAAGGATTTAATTTAACAGAAAAGGATAATCTATTACGGTGTGAAGAATTAAATCAAACATATATAAAAATTAAAGACAATTGAGACTATAATCTTATGTCTCGCGTTTTAATTTTATGGGTAAAATATTCAGTTAAAATTTCAAGAGATATTTGATCTAATAAGAGAGAGTAATTTCTTATAGAATGAAGAACTAAATCAAACCCGTGTAATATACAAAACAACATGAACATAACTTTAGGTCTCACATCTTAATTATTTTATAAAATGTTCCATTAAAATATTCAAAGATATATGAACTAAAGGAAGAAATTTATTTCTAATTGCGTAAAGAATTAATAAAACTCGTGTAAAAAGTTAAAATGAAGTTTGATTAAAAGAGGAAAATGTATGTTTTAATATTAGGGGAAGGGGGATGAAATTCAAATTTCTTTCGAGGGAGATGAGAGCAATTTTCTCTAATATATTTTGTATAAGAGGGGAGGAAAGTATATATTTTAACATAAGAGGGGAGAGTAATGTAATTTAAGCCCCTCTCAAGAGAGGGTAATGTAATTTACTATAATATATATATTATCTTTTAATTAATTTTTGTTTGTTTTTTATTTTGTAAGGTTCGTTATTATTTTTTTTGGCAATACATTGAATAATTGGTAAAAAAAAAAACAAATCAAGGCAATTCTATTTTTTTGTTTGATAATAGATTCTTTTTTTTGTACTTATCATATAGAGTTCATCCCAATCTTAATATCTGTATTATTTTTTTGTTTCACAATAATTTCAATAATTGGTAAAAAAAATAAAAGCAAGGCAAAATAAGAAAGACAAAAAAAATCATAAAATTAATATTTTGTTGTCAGTGGGAATGAACTGTGTCCCTTTAGGTCTTAAAGAGAAGACACATATGCGCCACATATACGCCACATTATTAAAATAGTGCCACATATGAATTTGCTCCTTGAGAAGTAACGTGAGTACGTCAAGTGTACTTTTTACTTTGAGGAAGGCAAATAATAATAGTATAGGAATAGATAGATTTTGATTTGGGCCGAGTTGTCTGTGCCCCAAGCTGAAAGTTGGCCTTGGGACGTGACGGCGAGAGAGTGTCTCAGTGAGAACATTCACTGGATTTCCCTTCTCAACCCTTCTTCTCTTTTCCCAATCTTCATTCTTCTGCTATTTCCGATTTTCTCCAATTCCCCGCCATTTTTCCCTCTTTTCAAACACCCTTTTTCTTCATCTCTGTCTCATCAACCCTAGTACTCTCTTTCCAGGTGAACCCTCTCATTATTTTTATTTTATTATTTTTCTATTATTTTCAATGAATTCTCACCATGGGTTTTGCTAAAGTTTTAATTTTTATTTATTCCAATTCAATTCTGCGTAATGGGGTGTGTGATTTTATGTGTTACTGTAGTTCAAATTGAGTGAACTTAAGCTCATTGGAATTTTCTGTTTTATTATTGTTTAGGTGAGTTTAGTTTCTCATGGATGTTACTGTTACACATTCTCTGTAATTAAATATTGTGAAATTTTTTGATATTTGAATTTGTTTATGGGGTTATCAATTAATAGCAGTGTGTATTTCATGTTAGTGAATATTGAATCTGTAACCATAGACTTATGTAGTCTTACTATGACTGGAATTAAAAATAGACTTGTGAGAACACTGTCACTTAGTTAGAACTCTTTGATTCTGTACAGGCAGAACACTCTCAAAACTATGGGACATCATTCTCCATCCTCCCGCCGTCACCGGAGCCACCGCAGCATCTCTCCCGCGCCACGTGAGAAGCACCAATCTTCTAGTCGCTCAGCGGTTAAATCACGTTCCCGTTCACCGGACGCTCCGCTTCCTTCTCATCGCTCTCGCTCTCCTTCTCCACGAACGAAACGGTTGAAGAGAATTCAATCTGAACGCGAATCCAAACGTGAGCATGACAGGAGCCATAGCGGTAGCAGAGGGAGGGATTATGAAAGGGAAACAGTTGACAGGAAGGAGAGGAAGAGAGTGGATAATGATGATGATGATGGTGGAAGGAACGGCAGGTCGTCGAGATCGAAGCATGAGAGGTCACCGGAGCAACACCATAATGGAAGGAGCAGGCATAGGTCTCAGTCGCCCCAGCGTCACTCGTCCGCCACAAACTCAAAGCCTCGTGATGAGGTGTCTGGTGATATCCAACCCTAGTTCAAACTATTGTTTCATTCTTCTTTTTTTTTGTTTGGTTTATATGTATGTGTGTGTTGTTTTGCTGAATGGAAAATGTCAAGTATTTTTTATGCTATTGAGGGAATGAGGATGTGATATAAGAAGTGAAGTTATGCATTTTTTTTCTAAATGTTGGTAATGAATTTGATTAGGGTGTTTTTGGATCAGTTGGAGTGAATTTTAGGTTTTACTAGAGGTTTATTGAATATATTTATATATGGAATGTAGAGTTTTGAAACTTATTTAATAAATGTTGTTTTCTGTAGATGTATGAGTAGATTCCATATTATTTAGCAAACTATGAGTTTGTGATTGGTGGACTTATAGAATGGGGTGAAACAGGAATCAGGATGCTGTTGATATTTTACTTCAGATGCATTTGAGTATCTTAGAGAGTATTCAATGACCTCCTTGTGATATGGCTTAAAATGATTTTTTGTTGCTATAGAAGTGGTGTAAAAAATAGGTGATTGTTATTTATTGGAATGGAATGATAGTTTCTACCCTAGTTATGCAAGTAAATTTATTAAGGTAGTGGCTTTTATTATGGATAATGTGCATGAACCAGGAACTTTACTGTGATTTAGAGAAGCACTAAAGTCGAGCATGTGTAGAAAACGTAGAGTCTTGCCATTAGGTGGTTTGGGCATGTTTAGAGAATACTTGTAGTGTGTAACTAGAGTAGATTACATGGAAGACAAGCCAATAGTTTGAGTTAAGGGAAGCATATTAAAGTTTTGGGCAAACAATAAGAAGGATTTATATTTAAATGATTTGTCCTTTAGATTTTTCTTTTAAAGCAGTTTATTTTCTGTTACCTCTTTTGGTTCCCAAATCTTTGTTTATTTGTATTTCCAAACCTTTTGCATTTAATATTCATATGTCCTTTTTCTCGGAGCTTGATGCTTATCTGGGTTGCTGTTTATTTTTTGCAGGTGAACAATTCAAGAGGAGCTGAAATGATGTAAGCTGTTTTTTCACCTTTCGTTTTCGAATTCAACTGTTGCTCTTTGTTGATGTTGCCTATACTATTTAATTGTCATTTTTGGTTTAAGCCTATTATAAGCATGCTATGTTTCGGAGTAACATTTGTGTGTGTAATTGCATGAGAAAAGAAGAGGGTTGGCATCTATTTTATGGCCTCGTAAGATGGTTCACTAAACCTAATTGCAGTGGCTTAAGTTATATTGTATCAATATTTATGTAGATATTAGTTTTAAGATCTGTATGGACATGTGTAGAAGCACAGTTAGAGGACTCAAGATGTCTTGGATTCATTGCTTTGATGATTAGTGTGGAGTAAATATACCGTTATCATGTATAGCGTATGCTTTTAACTAGGTGAGTTGCGGATTGGGAAAAAGCTTTTTAATTATAAACTTATCTTTTTTGTGTAGCCTTGTCACATTGATAGATCCTTATAGCTGACTTCACCTAGTAGGACAGCAAGACTAATTTTGTTGGCTGTTAGTAGCATTTGGCCTAAGAGAAGAAAATCTATAGGTAAACTAAAGTCTTGAGCTTAGAACAAGAAAGTCCGGTGCGCTGTCCGCATTGAAGATAAATGTTTTAAGAAAGTTTGATGAATCTTAGCTGGGTTACTGGGTATATAGTATATGACTTTAGATGATATCATTTACATTATATAATTTTTTGAAAAATTTCTACTAGTATAGTATCTATTAATATAATACGGGCATCTATGAACCAAATATATTCAGATGAAATCGTGCATCCTAAAGTATAAATGGCTAGGGTGGAATTGAGGGTTGTGTGGTGAGAGTCACTGTGGTGATCATCCAAATATAGAACACTCAGTAAAATGATAAAATATATAAATAATGACCAAAGACGTGTATTATAAGTGAAGACATTTGCTTGAAGAATTGGGTAACATCAATTGAAGACCCAACACTACTCAACCATTTAAATAGGTTGTAATTTGTAGACATGTAGTATAGAGATAGAGATGAAGTCTTACTACTGGAAAGATTGAGTTAAACTAATCAAAGAGAATAGTATTAGTAGTTGAGCAAGTTGTGTCACAAATTTATACATGATTAAGGTTTCAAAAAGAATAGTATTACATTTACATTAATGATTAAGGTGGTTCTTATGTACAATTCATACTAATATTAATGTTTGGTAGAATATTTATCTTTAAAATTATTTTCCTGTACCTGTTCATTTGTTGGATATCCTTCGAGTATTTTCCGTGTTCGTGATTTGCTGAATAGTAGTACATAAGTAGTGCTATCTCATGTATTTGATGTAACCTGGCCTTGGTGTGAAACTCTGCATTGTAGTTCTCATATAGACTAGAATTAGTTGGTATAGTTTCTGATGACAATTTGATTGCTGCTTTGGCAGGAATGAAGAGGATGATTCCATTTTGAAGATGAAGGCTGCTGAAGAGGCTCTGGAAGAAAAACAGAAGGTAACAATGTGCATTTTTACATAGAATCTGGTGCCTGTAATATTATGTAGTCCTCCACATATTCTTCTGCTTGTAGGGTGAGTAAGCTCACTATCAGATAATTTAACTGCCATTCAAAAAAAAACTGTCAGATAATTTAACCTGTGCATTAATTTTGGTAATTATAACATGTTTACTCCTTATACTGTAGTATTCGCTAATCTTCATGTTGTTCAGTCTTACCATGATCCTTTGAAGGCTTCTATTGATAATTTGGCGAGTTAGATGTTTTCATTTGAACACCATATTGATTTGAGTTGTCCCATTTTGTTGCTCATTTAGATTTCGATGCTTATGGAAGAATCACATCTAACCATGGTTACTACTTTATGGTATAGATATTACTCTTCTCAGCACTCAAACAGGGATGCTTTGTAGCACTTGCTACAATTTTCTTTTTCTCATTGGTTACTATAATTTTAAAGCTTGTTTACTCTTGCTTTAAGGAGGCTAGAGTTGAGCCATTCAGTCTCTAAATACTAGTATATAGTATATATACAACTGCTAAATTTGTTAGCGAGACTTCACTTCACCATTGAAAAAGGAAAACTTAAGGACAGTTCAAAAAAAAATCCTGTTTGCTTTTCTGAAATACTCATTTGCAGGTAAAACCTTCGTTTGAACTATCAGGAAAACTTGCGGCTGAAACTAATCGAGTCAGAGGTGAGAGACTATTTATTACGTAACATGTAGATCCATCTCTTTTGATTTGTTAAGTGAGTTAGTGTTTCATTTAATTATTTGCTAAACAGTATATATTTTTCAGGTATTACCTTGTTGTTTAATGAACCACCAGAGGCTCGAAAACCTGATGTTAAGTGGAGGCTCTATGTTTTCAAGACTGGTGAAATGTTGAATGGTAAATATTTTGATTTTTTACCTCTTGTTCACCTCTACATTAAGTTGTATTTCTGCTTTCTTGCGTACAGTTTCCTTTCTTTTGTCATAAATGTTCAATAGATAATTTTAGTCATACTTTCTTCAACTCTTGCAGTTAATTTATCAAACTGAAAATCTTCTTTAACATTGATGGTTCTAAATGAAAATGCAAGTTTTTGTCTTCCAAAGATACCTATATTTCTTTCTACTTGCATTTTTCTAAAAGAAATGTATATGATTGACAGAGCCCTTATATATACATCGCCAAAGCTGTTACCTTTTTGGAAGAGAAAGAAGAGTTGCTGATATCCCAACAGATCATCCGTCTTGCAGCAAGCAACATGCTGTTATTCAATTCCGGTATTTCATTAATTTAATGATTCCTTAGGGGTTTCTTTTTTTTGTTGGTGTTTTAAGGTTTTGCACCGATAAATAATTTTGTAATTTATTTTCTTATTAGGCAAATTGAAAAGGAGCAACCTGATGGTACTATAATAAAGCAAACAAGGTAATGCGTGATACTTTTTTTCATTGCTGACTCAGCATATACTGCCAAACTTTTCTGCATGTAAAAACCCTAACATCTTTGTGATGTTCAATAGGCCTTACATAATGGACCTCGGAAGTACAAACAAAACATTCGTTAATGTGAGTGGTCATTGAATGTCTTTGATTAGTTACTTTGTGATGTTGATTTGATGTGGTAGTGAGATGAAGTTGGATATGTATTATTGATTCTTTCATGCTTTGTTTTTGCAGGATAGTCCCATTGAACCTCAACGGTATTATGAACTTCGGGAGCAAGACACCATCAAATTTGGTAATAGTAGGTAAGTGACAAGTAGATATTAGTTGTTTTTCATTATGTTCAAATCAAACATGTTTCTTGTTTGATTTTAAAAAATATATAAATTAGGCAATGATGTGAATATTTAACAATTTCCACTACCATTGAGATTGATGTTAATATTTAACAATTTCCTCCGGCTGAGGAGGCGCCAAAACTTTCGGTAGTATAACTTTCAGGCGTTGATGTTGTTGTTGTCAAGTGAGAAGAAAGAAGCGTGTTTTTTTTATAAAATGAGTATAAATATCCATCGATAACAATGTTAGGTGATAATCAATGTCATTATAAGATTGAAAGAGATGTTTTATTTTTAGTGAAATTTCTCTCCAAAACACTAAATTCTAAAACAAACAATATGATGAATCCTCATTAATCTGAAAAAGACTTTTGTGATGCTGGGACATTGTTGTACAGTATGATTTTTCATGTAATGTTTATGTTTTATTCACAAAAAATTAGTGTTTATTTATTATTGAATTGTTTGTTTTCTAATTTCAGCCGAGAATATGTATTACTGCACGAGAACTCTGCTTCGTGAGCTGCATTGACCTCTCCGGATTTGTTCCATCCTGCTCATCAGAAGCGATCAAATTAACATTGTACGAGTAGTTTTTATAATCAAGTCCAACTTTTGTGTATTACCTCTTTTCAGAAAGATTATAGGCCAGTTTATCCGAGTTTCTTGATATTTAGTTAAGGCACATTGAATATTTAAGTTGTAAAATTCTATCTATAGGATTGCCAAATGAGAAATTCAGAGCCTTGCTTAAGCAATATGCCCCATTGAAGAAATGGAAAGGGAAATACGATAGATCATGGAAGATGTTGAATTGTTTATGGAACAGGAAATTTTTATTTATTTTTTTGACTCGGGAAAGATAATTTTTCCAATGATATTTGTTGGTAAAATATAATAATAGTAATATTTTGACTATTTAACTGTGAATATCAACTTTGTCAAGAAAAAGAAAAAAACCTGTGAAGATTAACTTATTTCAAGAGAAATTTATCAGAGTAATTTTATTTAATAACTTTGTAGACATTGAACTTCACGAGTTGGAATCATCTTCATTTTTTACTTTCTCCATTTCTTTTATTATTAAAGTTTTGAAAATATAAGTGTAATGATGGTGTTGGGATCCTCTCCATTTTTTATCCTTAATTGCACTTTTGGACGTCTTATTTTGTAAAATCTGCAGTTTTGATCTTCCTATTTTAAAATCAATCATTCTTTCTATTTTAATTTTTTTTTTTGCACTTTTGGTCCCCCATCCCACTTTTGACCTAGATGGCAATAAAAGCGCTTATACGGCAAGAACGTTTGGTTTTAAAATAGGGGATTAAAATTGCAGATTTTGTAAAATAGATGGATCAAAAGTGCAATTAAACCTTTTATTTAATAACTTTATAGACATTGAACCTCACTAGTTGGGATCCTCTTCATTTTCTATCCTTACTTGCAACGATGTGACATTGGTGGGTTTAATTATTTAATATATTTTAAAAAATTTCAAAATTATAATAATAGAGTGAGAAAATGGAGAAAACAAATAAAAAGGATCTTAACTCGAATTCCGCATAGTTGTCAAATTAATATTATATATTTTTTAATTTTGTATTAGGTAGTTCAAATCAATAAAAACTTATATTCAATTCATATTTTGTTGCGTAAGTTCAAAGTTAGATTTGTGAAATTTAATATGTACAAAAAATTTATATTCAATTTGTCTTTTGTTACTTAAAACTTTTGCAAGATAATTTTTTTTAATATGCTAAAAATGATTATGTAAATGTCAAGATTATTATGTTAGATGTCATGATCAGTCGTTATTAAAAGCAATGACTGCAAAAATAAAATTGTAATTTAAAATGATACATACAAGGGTGATGGAAAATATTTTAGGACTAAAGGCTTGCTAATTGTTTTTTTTTTTATAAAGAGTAAACAACATATTTTTGGTACAATTTATTTAACTTTATTTTATAGTTATATATGTTTTTTGACTCTAAAATATAATGAAATTTTTAATCCTAAAATACAAATGAGAAGTTTTCATCCTCTAATTAGTCCTCAATCATTGATTTATGTTCATGTTAATGTCAAAGTTACAACTTTTTTTATATTCAAATTGTATCTACCTTGTGTCTATCAATTATGTAAGTCTATATACTATGTTCAAAAATATAAAAAAAACATGTCAATTTGTTGTTTAAAGACTAAAAATAAAACAATTTTTTTTTTTGAGAAAATGTCTCGTTTTTAATAAAATTAAATTCACTATATTTGTAAGAACATAATAAAGAGATATACGTATATAGAATGGAGACACTATCTACTTTGTTCCTTGATGTCTAAATATTTTTCGCCTTATAAAAACAAAAACGTATTTAACCTTTTTATGAAACCATTTTATTTAAACCTTTAAGATATATTTATTAATGATTCGGTGAGAAATACTAAATACTTATATATAGTTATATACACACAAGAATAAATAATTAGTTCTACATACTTTTATTATATGTGACATCAAGCTCAAGTATCTAATTAGTTCTACATTCTTCTATTATTATATTCCAACACTAACACTTGATGGGCACATATATTAGTATGTTGTCATTGATAATTAAAAAATATAGGATACCGACGCTTTTATATATATTTATTTACTATTTATTATAATCAAATAAAATAGTAATATTATTTATAAAAGATCTACTTCGATCAATTTATTTTATTAAAAAGTTCTAAAATGAGTTATAACACTATTAGAAAAATCTTAAATACCGACGGGCGAAATCTGTCTCTAAAATGCAAATATTCCGTCTCTAAGCATGTTAGAGACAAAATTAGAGACGAATTTAATTCTGTCGTTAATTTCCTCGTATCTAAACTATCAGAGACAGATTTTATATTTCGTCTCTGATTGGAGACGGAATTTATCTGTCACTAACAAATTAAAATCCGTCTCTAAACATTGAATACAAAACACAATAATCTGTTTCTATTTGAGACAGAATTATCCGTCTCTAAATTCAAATAATTCTGTCTCTAAGCATAAAAGTTCGTCTCTATAGTGACAACACATTTTCCGTCTCTAATAATTATTAATTTTTGTCTATTTAGTAATAATAATTGCTTATACAATTTTTAAAATATTAATTTTTACTTACTCTGTAATTCATGAAATTCTAGAATGTGAGAAAATTAAATTTTGATCGAAACCAAATTTGCAAATTAACATAAAAATGTATATCATTCTTACAAAGTATTAAATACACTACTACGGGACTACATATAATTGATTTAACAAAAATACATAACTCATCACGTCATTTTCATTATGAGCTTCTCTTTCAAGTTGAAGTGGAGAGATCCTAATCCAAATATGTTGGCTAGGTTGCTGTTAATGCCTCCAACAACTTCCATGTATATGATATCATCATCAGATTGTTGGCTAGATTGTTGTCTACTATCCGCACCTCTTTGAGAGTTTCTCTCACACATTTTAGTTTATGCGGATCCCTCTCCTCTTATCATGTAGAGAAGCAACTCTTAGCTCTTTCTCTAACTCTACCAAAGTTTATGCAACTATCTGAAACCATTTCAAAATCAAATATTAGCAATTAGCATAATATGTGCATGAATTAACTATATTGATGTCAAATTCTATAACTGTAGGAATTAACTGTGATATTATGTGAATGAAAAAATATAGAATTTGAAAGAAGCTGACAAGTTTCAATGGCATAACTTTTAAGTTGGCCTGGAACAATTTTTCCTTCCATTATCCTTCACTTGGTCATGGAACTCTTTGGGAAGTCTAGAGAGTCGAATGAAAGGATACTTACCAAATGACGTGTGGCAAATGGTTGGTATTCAGAGTGGTAGAAAGAAAGCAACAAAATAAATCAGACATGATGTGGAGGTTAGAATCAAATCATTGTCTACTATCGATCAGTTAGATGTCAAGCGCTTGTGGTATAAAACCAGGTTTGGGATACCAATTATTGACCAGAAAGATGTTGATGGGTTCTAATTCACAAGGTATGGATAAATGGATAAAAACAGAGTAATATGTGAATGAAACTGTAATAGAATTATGCAGAAGGTTCACAATTCCAGTAAAAAGGCAATAACAAGATAGCATAACAAACTGGTAATGGAATACCAGCCCTAAGCATGCAGTGCTTCCCAAATCACCAAGAGGTGACCCCACAAAAAACTAACAGAATTGTTCCCTCATTATTCTCTCTGTAATAGCTGTATATATAACCACTTCCATGCACCTCATGCATTCTCAGCCACGTCACTCTCTTTTATTCCCTTTTGGCTTCTTTCTAGTATAAATCTTACACCTCTTGGCTTAGGCCCAAAGTCAAGGCTCACTCTCCTATCCACATTTCTATCAGATGCACAGATAATTAAATATTGGAACATGACAATATTCAATGTATAGTTTTCTACCTTTGCAATATTGGCATGCTGAATTTATTAGATGTTGGATATCAATTCAAGAAATTGTGCATCATTCTGGTCCTTGAAAACTATAATATCCAGTTTCTTCACTGCAAACAGATACAAGGATCATTACAAAGATTTTAAGCATGTGAAGCACCAATAAAAAAAAACCTATTATCTTGAGAATGAGAGAGATAGAGGACATTTACAAGGTAAAACTAAAACTAAAATTGATTTCAGGCTTCAGAGAAATAGAGCAAACAAAGACACACAAATTTGACACTCACATTTTCCACAAAGTTAAAGTAG
Source organism: Trifolium fragiferum (assembly GCA_954870985.1). Classification (NCBI taxonomy): domain Eukaryota; kingdom Viridiplantae; phylum Streptophyta; class Magnoliopsida; order Fabales; family Fabaceae; genus Trifolium; species Trifolium fragiferum. Next base: position 12,096,454 of record OX940794.1, read on the forward strand.
TCATAGACACAAACACAAATTCCACTAGTCTTACATGTACAAGGTTCACGAGAAGTAGAGTTTACAAGGTTCACGAAATACTTACAGTAATGATGTCACCCGCATACATAACCAAAGTATCATTTTTCTTTTCGCCTGCAAAAGTAAAAAAAAAAAAAAAGAAACAATTACTACTTCAGGCACTAATGCGCAACAATGCAAAGGGAAATATATATATATATATATAGAGCAGTGCTACTAACACACGTTTCAACACTCGCTTTTGAACACGTCCTCTTATAGCATGCCACGTTACCCTATTTTTTTCATCACTTACCTGTTGACCGGTACTATGTGTTAAACTTCTTCTTTTTGTTTTTTAATTTTTTTTATTATTATTCATCAGGTTTGCAACCGACCTTGGACTAACCCACCTCCATGAATCCCATTTTTTTAATTTGTATTACCACATTCAAAATTCATCCTTCTTCCAATAGCTACTACTAATCTCTTTCCTTCTCTTGATATCTATGTTCTTCCACCTTCATCAACCATAGATTTAGAGTATCACTTTTCTCTATCTAAAAACTTCCCCTTCTCTCTAGATTTGAAACCACCACAGGCACTAGTTATACGCGAGCTTTTCGATCTCATTGTTCTATTGTGTTGCATTTGGTCTGACAATGGGCTCGTCATCTTCTCCAGTCTCCGTTTTTTGCAGGACCTTTTCGACTTTCATACCGTAAGAAACCGCGAACAAAACCAAAATTCAAAAATAAATGATTCAGTGAGTGTAGATTCAAAAGTAGATGATTAGATGAGGATGTGATGCTTCATGCTTGGTAGGCGAGGTTGACGATTCTGTAGTTGGATCGGATGTGTGTGTTTGATTTTGCAAACTGGTTGTGTCGGTTGCCTGTTTCCCAGTATAATAAAAATAATGACGTGGCTTCTTGTTACAGGGTGTGTTTGAAGGCGTGTGAATGAGCGTGTGACCGTAGCACTGCTCTCTCTCTCTCTCTCTCTCTCTCTCTCTCTCTCTCTCTCTCTCTCTCTCTCTCTCTCTCTCTCTCTCTCTATATATATATATATATATATATATATATATATATATATGCAAATACTTACCAATTTTATAAGCCAGTAAGAATCATGAAACCTCCCCTCTACATGACACACAAAATTTGTCAGATAACCATTTAAGAGGGCAAGGTTTATCTGATTGTAATACCAATTAGATAAAAAGTTATACCCTTCACATTACAAATAAGCTGTTAAATAATTGTATGAAGAGTATATACCTCGTCCCTCTATAAATAATGGAAACATTATGGTGACTAACATAATTAATAATGGTCTTATCAGATGTAATATGAAAACCATCTAGTGTTAAACCTTCAAAATAGAACAACAAAAATACAACATTTGACAACCCACAATCTGTCTTCCTTTGTTACAAAGAAAGCCTGCCTATGTTGTAAAGTATCATAATGCTGCACTAGCAAAGGTCAAAATGCAGATCTGGTACCTATCAGTAACAATCACTTATTAGCAGCATAACATAAGCTAAACCAAGACACAAACACATTCTGTATAAAAGCACCAACCCCTCCCCTTCCCATGATACTGACTTTTGATATCCACTGCTTAAATCAAACTTGATTTTATTTCTAATTATTCTTTTACAGGTGGTAGAACATGCATTTTGTCAAAGTGGTAGAGATATTAAGTACCAATGAATATCACTTAACAGATGTTAACACTAAAAAAAAGAAGTTCATAGATTTAAATTCAATAGAAAAATAAGATCATTGCCTACCTTCTGTCCCTCATGAAAATGAAAGTGATGTGTGTCTAGCACATTGTAGCTTATGAAACTTTACTACCTTTTTAAACAGTGAAATACATATGTAACATAATTTTGGAGCCTACTTTCATTTTAAAACTACTTTGCACGATCTTCTTAGATGTAAGAATCCCAGCCTTGCGTGTAAAGTGTCTAAATTGAATTGAACATGTAACATAATTTTTAATATTCTAAGTAGGCACAAACAGTTCAGTAAAGAACTTAAAAAGGGTAAATTACAATTTCTAATAGAAAAAACATCAAAGCAATAAGAGAACTTTGAAGACCATTTAAATTAGGATTCAACATGATACTCAGATATTAAAACCTTTTTCTCCACTTCCTACAAAACCAAAGACTCAAAATTAATTTTCCTTCTATTTAGCATTATCTATTTTTGTGTGGACACTAGCTTAAGCTAAAACTAAAAACACAGATATATATTATATATATATATATATATATATATATATATATATATATATATATATATATATGCAACCACAAATAAAAATATCTAAATAAAATAACAAAGAAATAAATCTCATCTCAAAACAAGATAAGAAAGTCAAATATCAAATAGGGAAAAAATCAGAACAAATCCTAAAATTAAAATCCAGAACAAATAAAAGGGGTATTGAATTAAACAATCTAATTATAAAAAGCAAGAAAATCATAGAACTTTGAAAGCTAGACAATGCTAGTAGCCTAGTACGCAATGTTATGAGAGAACAAGAATTCAAAACCATTATTTGGTTTAGAATGTTATTTTTATCCGAATTGGTTTTGCTATTCAAAAAGGTTTGGCGGCGCAGCTTGTTGTCCGTTTGCCCTTAATTCATATGTAATTACTTATTTATTAATAAGTAACATGAATGAAAAAATATATATATTTGGTCAAAGTTATTCAAAATTGTCCTATAAGTCCTAGCTCAACTGACAAAATTTACCGAAATTGCAAGGTATGGACGTCATGATCGGGGTTCGAACCCCGGTTCTCTCACTTGTGTGAGAATTTCTTATATTTACTTTGTCAATTCTTCTATGTACAAAAAAAAAAAAAAGTTATTCAAAATTAAAACCCCTTTCACTGAGAAACTCAAACACTAACCAAACAAGGAAAAATAATATTAAAAAACACAAAATAAGATAAACAAAATCAAAAACCCTAACTAGAAAAAATTGAACAGGCAAGATGGCATAACCTTTCCAAACTGAAACCTTCCGAAAACAAGGTCTGCGATGAAGATCAACAAGTTTGGCGATGAGAGGAGCTCTGGCGGCGATGATAGATTAAGGTTGTGACATTGTGAGAGAGAAATAACAAGTTTGACGAGGTGAAAATATTTAAGGGAATGACAATTTGGTTCCCTCCTTTTCCAAAACAATTCAGCAATAGTTAGAACTGACGGGAATTATCGGGAGGGTTATGCTATAAAGTATTTTCACTCACTAATTAGCTTACCTAAATAAAAATTAAGTATATTAGCTAAAACAGTATTTTCACTTATTAATTAAGGGTCCGTTTGGCCTAGCTTATTTTTGAGCTTATGTAAACAGCTTATGCAATTTTTATGTATTATTATCAGTTTTACAAGGTAGTTTATGATAAAATAGCTTATAAAAATTCAATTTTTACTAATTTGAACTTATAAAATAGCATAAAACCTAATTTATATTGCATAAGCCGTTTGCATAAGCTCAAAAATAAGTTATGTCAAACGGGCCCTAAGTATATTAAAAAAATTATTAAATATAAAGTTTGACTAATACAAATTTGATTATTTTAATAACAAGTTCACTCATTAGAGACGCGATATAGAGACGAACAATATTAGACACGGTTAAAGTCTTTTCTATAAGGCAAAGTGTACTTTTTAAGCTTTTTAAATAGTAAGTTTGTATAGAATTTTTATAAAAATATATAAAGTCAACGCATTGGAAATTGTACTGTTTAACTTTTTGATTAAAAAATTTCTTTATATAGTATTCTTAAAGAGTGCAATGGGTGCACTTGTTAGCAAGACATTTTCTATAAACAATAGTTCAAATGATATTAAAATATAATTATGTGACTGAAATTCACTATTAGAAAAAGTCATCTAAAATTTGGCAAGATGAATTTTCAATGTTATTTCGTTTAGAGACGAATTTTAGAGACAGATTAATTCAGAGACGAATAAATTCCGTCTCAGATAAATATTTGACTATTTTAATATCAAATTGGCTAATTAGAGACAGATATAGAGACGAAAATTATTAGACACGATAAAAATTTGTCTCTAATTTCTATCTCCAACTATTAGTTGTTAATTATAATTATAAAAATAATAAAATAGAGACGAATTTAGACACGAAACTTAGTTGAGACGGAAATTTCTGTCTCTAAAATTCGTGTCTAATTCATATATTTTAATTTTGGTCTCTAACTATTTTTTTTCTGTCTCTAATTTCGTCTCTATTAGAGAGGAAACAAATTCCGTCTCTAAATTCCGTCGGTATTTCAGACTTTTCTAGTAGTGTAATAGTATATATTTGACCATCATTTATCCATTTAAATTGAAAAAAAATTTAAAAATGTTGTAATCAAAATTAATGTCGTTAACTCTCTCATTGAGCTGCTTCAAAAACTACATCATTGATCAACATTGTTTGGCATTTCTTTGGGATCTTCCGATAGTGTCTAAGGTGTCCAACACGTGTTATATGGGTGTTATATAGGTCTCGAACACCAGTCTAAGAAGTAATGAAGCAAAGGAAAAACAATTTTTTTAGGACACTTGTATGAATTTTTTGACACGTGTACGACACTGCAACACGCTTAATCTTAGAGGTGTTTGTTCTTGATAGGTTGTTAGAGATGTAATCACTATGGATGGTGATGCGACAAGTGATGGTGGTCCTCTGCACCACTATATCACCATATCTTTCCGGTAAGCATCGTGGTGGTAGTGAGCTGGTGGGTTTGGTTGTTTTGGAGATTTTTACGGGCGTTTGTGTTCTTTTCGACAACATTTGCTGTTGTGATTCACCACATCAAGTTGTCAGTGCTTTGATACTCTGTGTTGGTGGTAGTTGTCATTCGCCATATCTTAAGTATATTGGGTTCGTCTCTAAACTCTTCTTAGTATTTTGATATGGATGGACACACTTTTGTAATTTGGTTTCGTGTCTCATGTTGGATTCGCCGAATTATATATGTGGTAGGTATTTGTTTGGTTCAAATTTGGGTTATTTTGTATTTTACATGTTAGGGTAGATTTCATATTGTGTAGTTTGACACTAATTGTAATGTCCTCTAGTGTTGTTGTCTACCCTTTTTGTGCATTTTTACTGGGTCTAATATATGTCCCCTAATCTCTTGTACTTTATAAAAATATTATTTAAAAGGTATATGTGGTGGTGCTATTTACCAAGGTTGTCAAAACCGGACCGAACCGGCCGGTCGGACCGGTCAGACTGTGAACCGATGATGTATCTGGTCCGGTTAGGCCTGAAAACCGACTTGCAGATGAACCAGTAAAAAATCGGTCGAACCGGTCCTAAACCGGAAAAAACCGGTGAACCGGCCGGTCCAGGCGGTTCGATGGTTCCGTTTTATTTTTTAAAGAAAGAGGTCAAAACAACGCTGTTTCATATATATATATATATATATATATATATATATATATATATATATATAAACACCAAATGATGTTGTTTGATTTTATTTGTAAAAGAAAGATTAAAATAATAAACAAGTTACAAACGATGTTATGGTACTATTTTGTGTTATTAGACTTAGTTATTATGTAATTTTTAATTTAGTTTGAATTAGAAAATTTATGTTTAATGTACTGAAGTTTTAATTTTATATTAACTTTATGACATTTCATCTTTTTCATGTATAAAAATAAGAAATATTAAGTTATTATTTATTTATTTTTATTTATATATTAATTAAAATATATATTTAATTAAAAACGGTCAGACCGGTCCGACCCCGATCCGACCGGTTGAACCTTGAACCGATAAGTTCACCGGTTTGATGGTCGGTCCGGTTCTAAAAACCTTGCTATTTACGGTGAATACAATATCACAAATTCACTTTGAATGATTATTGAACGTTAGATTTTTTACTGAGCAAAAAACATAAGTGTGATGGGAATAAAAAACAAAAAGACAGATACAATTTTAATGAAATAATTTTCCGCATGTAAAAAATCTAATGTTCAATAATCATACACAATGAGTTTGTTATTATAGTGTATTCACTATAATTCTATAAATAGCAACACTGACATTAAAGTATCAAACACTTAAAATAAACTAACAATCCCACTCTATAAATATGATGTTTATATCTCACTTTCATCCTGACCCACCTAGTCTCAGCACCACAAGCTTTCTCCATTTTTGAAACTCTATGACGTATGTGTTGAATAAGACACAAAAATATACTTGGTAAACATCAAGATGTGGAACATGGTCAAAGCAAAACCACACATTTCCAGATTTCCTTCACTTTTTTTTAATTATAACAAGAAACTAGTAGTAGTATTTTTGACAAAAGAAAAACTATTGTTTTTTATATTCATAAGTATAAGAAGAATGTAAATAAAGTATGTTTATTTATAACTTTATATTTATATATTAATAAAAATTAATTATAATATGAGTTGTTGAGGTTTGATAAATTAGTGTTAATTTTATTAAAATTTTTAAATATTTCATTATTGAAAAAGTAAATACAGAGAATTTTAATATTGATTACACAAAATTAATATATATATATATATATATATATATATATATATATATATATATATATATATATATATATATATATATATATATATATATATATATATATATATTCCAATTTTTTACCAAAATAAAAATATTATGTTCCAAATGTGGAATATAAGCATAAATAAAAAAGATATGCATGCACCTTGGTAAAAAAAAAGAAGAAAGAAGAAGTGATGCATGCATCGTGAAATATCTTTCATTCTCAAAGGACTTGAGAAAAGAAGGGTAAAGATATAATAAAAAGTAAATGAGATGTATCTTTGACTTTTTTTAACAAAATTAAGGAAACATAGAAAATGAGAGATTTTGACTATACAAGTCAGATATATTTTCGGTGAACATTATAAATATATTTTCCTTTTTATGACTCAATCAATATACTAACCATACAATTAACAATTTGTAAGAAAATGTTCGTCGCAATCTAAAATATTAAATGTATGGAATTTCTTTTTTATAAAAAAAATGAAAAGGAAATACCACACTTTAGTAAGGTTTCCTATTTAATAAATTTATAAAAACATTGGATAATAGATTATTGAAGAATTTGGTTATATGTTCCATGAACCAATGTTTAGGTAAAAAATATAAAAATTCCATGAACCAAATTTGTAACATAAAGTAAATTCAGTGAATATTATAAATTTGTATGAAAATGTTTTACAATGAAAAAAATGAAACACGAATAAATTTTCCTTATTTCAATAAACAAAAATAGAGAGTAAGTAATTCACTATCAAAACCAAATTCCTTGACCAGTTAATTAAAATTAAAATCCAAAAAACTGTAGAGTCATTTTAACTAGTACATTGGAAGTACTAAATAAGATAACGAAAATGTAAATTTTGTATTAAAAAGTAAAATACATTGCATAAAAAAAAGTTTCCTTATCATATTTTTATTTTAAATAGTTTCTTTACCATATCTAGCTCTTTTAACAAATATCCTGCATGCACTAATTAGCTTTTTCTTTAAATTTATATCAAATTATGTTTTAAATATGTAATTCTCTTTGGTGGGTGAAAGTGTGTAATTTGAATGTTGGTTTAAATTTTCATATGTGGTAATCGAACTCTTTTATTTGTTTGGACATTAACTGATTATCAGTTTTGACCATTGTAGACATTTGTTATTTTGTTTGATACATCTTATACTGATCAGTACTAGCTATTTTTGTTGATAAAATTCATTTTTGCTTGTTCAGAATTTATTTTTTTTGGTCAAGATGCAAATATGTATTATAGTTATAAATTATTTTTAGAAATAAATATACAATGGCCAAATATGTTTTATTTGTAATATGCATGCATCAAAATTAAAATACACATTATACCATAAGTAGTGCAATTAATTTTTTAAATTCATCAAATAATTAATATATTTAATCTATAACATAAATCACATCAAAATCACATCCTCGTATCTCCAAGTATATAAATTCCATAAACATTTACCTCCCTTTCTCTCATAACAATCCTTTCAAGAACATCAACTTCAATTCATAGAAAAGAAAAGAACAAAACAAAGTCACAAATCTAACATGGCTTCTTCAATTTCAACCTTCAACTCATCAAGGTTGTTGTCCATTTCCAAAGAACAAAACAACCCATCTTCCCATTTTCCATCAAAAATCCTAAAGTTTGCATCTTTCCCTTCAAAAACCACTTCCAATGTCTCTTGTTCTGTCACCAGAGACACTTCCTCTGTTCTTCCATTGGAGGAACATACCAAGGTTGAAAATGGGTCGGTTCTTCTTCAAAGACCCGATTCATTTGGAAGATTTGGAAAGTTTGGTGGGAAATATGTTCCTGAAACTCTTATGCATGCTCTCTCTGAGCTTGAAATTTCATTTCATTCCCTAGCTGGTGATGAAAATTTTCAGGTTCTGTAAAAAAAATTAAATTTTTAATTGAATTTATGCATTTTTTGGATTCTGTGAAATTGTTTTATTGGATTTGGTTACTGATTTGTTAATTCTGCATGTGGGGTTGAGCTGATTTTTTGTTTTCAATGTTGCATTTTTTTATTTTTTTTTGGGGTGTTTTTGCACACTAATTGTTTGTTGAAATGTTGCACTGAAGTTGTTAATGGTAGTTTTTTTTTTTTTAAAAAAAGTTTAAATATGTTTGAAATGTTATTTTGTTTGTTCAATTGAACCCTCTTTGGTTTTCCATGAAAGTGGGGTATTGCCAAGGATTGCACTCACCCTTGTTATTTTCATGTGTAATTTTTTAATCTGTTTCTTGAACTATTGATGCTAATAAAATTTGCAGTTTTACGGGGTTTCAATGTTTATCATAGATTATTATTTGGCAATCATGAAAGAAATTTCTCGGAAGGAAAAATAATGGAAGTTTTTTGAAATTTATATTTGAAATTGCAGAAAGAGTTGGCTGGGATTCTAAAGGACTATGTTGGTCGGGAGACTCCTCTTTATTTTGCAGAAAGGTTGACGGAGCATTACAAGAGGCCTAATGGTGAAGGGCCTCACATTTATCTTAAGAGGGAAGATCTTAACCACACCGGGGCTCATAAAATTAACAATGCTGTTGGCCAAGCTTTGCTTGCCAAGATTTTGGGCAAAAAACGTATCATTGCTGAAACCGGAGCTGGGCAGCATGGAGTTGCCACTGCTACTGTATGTGCTCGATTTGGTTTAGAATGCATTATTTATATGGGTGCACAGGATATGGAAAGGCAGGCACTGAATGTTTTCAGAATGCGTCTTCTTGGTGCTGAGGTATTGCTGTTGTTATTGTTGTTCCATTTGGTTTGTTTAGAATAAAAAAATGTTAAAAATTCTCCTTGAAAAAAAGATTTAATGTGTTTTTTTTAAATGAAAAGGATTTAATGTTACTTTGTTTCTTGTTTGCGATTTCATAGGAACTGAAAGTGTATTTGATGTTTGACACTGACACACGTGGTTACCTTAATCACTTCCATTTTCTTAAATTATTATCGTTTCCACATGTCAGCATCAATTTCGTTTCCAGGGTTTGTGTTAGTGCTTCAAAGGCTAAAGATAATATTGATTTTTAAGGATGTCTACTGTTAGTCAATTTAAAAATGCAAGAATTGTAATGTTGAGTTTTGTAATGTCATACTTCATACATGACTATAGCACATAAATATAAATTTTGGAACAAGAAAGATATGCAAATAAGAAAATTTCAATCCCATATTAATATCTTAATTATCTTTGACTAATTGTAGCATCCAATACTAAATATTGATTGGTTTATTTGTAAAAAAGCTTGGATTGTTTTATTACATTGTTCATATGAGAAATCATGTCTTTATCTGGCATTGAACAAGGTGCAGTAGTGATCGTCTAGTGTGTCTACTTTCTATTTAACAAGTTTAACTGATCTACATTTAAATAATGTAATCTATTTATTTGTGTATTTAAATTCTAATAATTGAATCTTGTGATATAGGTGAGACCCGTTCATTCTGGGACTGCTACACTTAAGGATGCTACATCAGAGGCTATAAGGGACTGGGTAACTAATGTTGAAACAACTCATTACATTTTGGGTTCTGTTGCTGGACCGCATCCATATCCAATGATGGTACGAGAGTTTCATGCTGTGATTGGCAAGGAAACAAGAAAACAAGCTTTGGAAAAATGGGGAGGGAAGCCAGATGTTCTTATTGCATGTGTCGGTGGAGGTTCAAATGCCATGGGACTTTTCCATGAATTTGTTGATGATCGTGATGTTAGGCTAATTGGTGTGGAAGCTGCTGGTTTTGGCCTGGACAGTGGTAAGCACGCTGCTACATTAACGAAGGGAGAAGTTGGGGTTTTGCATGGAGCTATGAGCTATCTGCTGCAGGATGATGATGGACAAATAGTTGAGCCTCACTCCATTAGTGCAGGGTAATTCTTTCGACTGATATTTTTATTTGTCTTAATCCTACGACTGGTTGGTAAGTAAATTATGGTCAAAGGTTGTTAAATCAAGGCTCGAACGGGTACTCCCGATTGATTCAACTTTACCTGATTGACAAGTTGATATTAGCTTTCTTGTCTTTATTTAGATTCTTCTTGTTCTGATTGTGTTCTTATGCTTCAAAAAAATGTTTTGTAGCTTGGACTACCCCGGTGTTGGACCTGAACATAGCTTTTTGAAAGACTTAGGACGTGCCGAGTACTATAGCATCACTGATGATGAAGCATTGGAAGGTAGGACTGCCGTGATTTTATAGCTTATATTACATGATTTATACATATCGGTGAAAATTTCAATGATCTTGAATTTTAGTTGTCATGATTTGTTTCAAAGCTTTTCCTTGCCACTTATTTTGTATAAGTTTTACATAGACTGATGGAGTCTACAGAGATGGTATCCATTAAAGACTGCTTATTCTTTGTTTTTCTATCTAAATTTTCTTAATTGTTCTTGAACTTGACTATTTTTGTGAACTTGAAATCTAAATTTCGTATCCACCTGTAATTCGTCTATTCAAACAGTATATGATATTTGTGGCAATTTCAAATGTCTAAAGCATGTTGCTTTAGGAAATAAGACATTACCCTTAGGCGCAAATCAAATTGACAAACCAACAATTACTGTCTTTTATTTGACGCAGACAAAATCTAGATTCATATATGCTCCTTATAGATATGAATATGCAATCATATAAAACACAAGTCCTGACGGGGATAATATAACTAAGGAAGTAAAGCAAGGTTCACAATTCTATTGAATAAGCAACATTTCGCCATTTTCCATCATATAAAATCTAATGAAATCCATCTTTCTTTGTTTTAAAACTTATTTTGTTGTTAGATGTTAATTGATGTTAATGCTGCTCTATTATAAAATTCTGTTCCTCTATCTAATCTTTGGAATTTTTATTGTATATGCAGCTTTTAAGAGAGTTTCGCGACTTGAGGGCATCATTCCAGCTCTGGAAACATCCCATGCATTGGCGTATCTTGAGAAAATATGTCCAACCCTTCCTAATGGAACAAAGGTTGTGGTTAACTTCAGTGGTCGTGGTGATAAGGATGTTCACACTGCTATCAAGTACTTGAAGCTTTGAAAAAGGTCATGTTCTTGTATTGGATAACAATGGTTTATGGTTTAGCTGCTGAGTGGTTTCATTTTCATATTTTGAGACACAGTTCAATTTAGTTTTACAAAAATCAAGCTATAGTTAAAGAACATTGTATATTTGCTTCATGGAACCGCAGACTTATAATAATCTTTTGTTTGATTGTTTCAATAAAAGTAATAAATGCCACAAATGTTTTGTTGAAACTTGCTGCTTGGGAGCTATTGTATTTGTTGAAGGCCAAAGTGGTATGAGTTTGAATATTGCTGTGATTTAAACCTTACCATGAACAAAATTTCAAATTATGGTTGTGTGCATTCTTGATATCGCGTAGTGTTGTGTTTAAATGCGGTTGATGCAGTCTCAAATATAGTTGCAAAGACGTCAAAATCTTGAATGTTGTAGTTTAAATCACGGTTCGAACATTTTATAAGCAAATGTTAGCGGTTAATTTGTTAGGTTGCAAGGGAATTTGTTATCCGCCGAGGTCCATGATTTGTTTCAAGAATTTGTTAGCTGTGATTTGTTTAAAGAAAAAAAATACACCTTTACCATTTATAAAAAAAAAATAATACTTGCAGAAAGAAAGGAACAATACAATTTTACAAGCAATAGGCGATTTCATAACTTAAAGAGAAGAATTTTTACTCCTTTGACATAAATTCGGATGTATGCATCCGAAAAATTACGGAGTTCTCATCTATAAGTACACTTATGAACAAAATATGTCGTCTGAAAATATACTCCGAAAAATATGTGATTTATTAGAAATATAGGGTGGAGAAAGCTCCTCCTTAAATTTTACCACATACATACAAAAAGGTCAAATGACTATGATCATCAACTTGTGAGGATCTTATAGAAGGTGACCCACATTATTTTGGAAATTTTGGAGGTATACTGTTTACTTGTGGTTAATACTTAATAGTAATGGAAACCTTATCTATGAAATTGTTTTATTTGGAATTCATCTCAATCCTTAAAAAATATCATCCACAACAACAGCTATAAGTTGGTGTCTTTTCCTAAATTTAGCTTCAATGACTTCATTTTTATTTCTACATTGGTTTCTTTCTAGTTTCTAAGCTCATCAAATTTGAAACAACTGGTTCCACCTTCTGCTTTCTATAATCTGAGTTTTGGAGAACATAGAGAGGGAACTCTATTTAAAGAATCTTTATACAAATATTATATAAGGGCTTATTTTGCTTGCTCTATCCATCTTTTGGCAGTACCTTCATACATATATAGTCTTCAACTCTTCATCAAACAAACTGGTTCAGTACTCTCTCTCTACCTCTTTCAGAAGCTTTCTCATCCTACCTCCCACAAATTTGCTCCCCCGGTTTTTCAATTTTACCCTTGATTCAAAAGTTTGGAACGCATTTTTCGAAATTTTTCAAGTGCAAATTCTGCAAAAATTCGGAAAATCGAAGTTCATTTTCAAGGCAAGAAAAAGTTCGGAAAATACGTTCCGAACATTTTTACCAAGAGTAAAATCGGAATATTTAAAGGTGAAAAAGAGGTGTGGGGATGGAATGAGAAAGCTTCCCTCTTTCTTATCTACTACCTTGTCTCTTAACATGTAGACTAAATTTAGATTTTTGGTCCCATAAATTATTTTCGATTTTATTTCGGTCCTTAAATAATTTTTGTTCCGTTTAGATATAAATGTTATTTTTGTTCCTTAAAAATCTAAATAGAACTAAATTTATTTAAGGACCTAAGTGAAATCTGAAAAATAACTTCAAGGAACCAAATGTATGATTTAATCTTATAAATATTGTTTGACCAAGTGTATTTTTTTTAATAAAAATACTATGATTTACACAAAACTTATAGTTAGGAAACCTTTTTCAAATGGAGTAAGACAAAAAAAAAATAAAAAAATAAAAGCCTTTTACATTAGTGGATGTGACTGTGAGGCACAAAATCTCATATAATAGTTTATCTTGAAATTTTTAAAATCTCTAATAACAATCCTATCAACTTTGGTGATTTTCAACATTTTTCATAGGTTATAAGATGTAATTCATCAATTGATAACAAAAAGTCATGTAATAGATAAAGACTCTAAACACTTTGGTATCGGTTTTGTTTAATACATATCCATCATTAATCATTTAATATCATATTATTTTTATATTTACTTATATTAAAATAAATTCAAATTTTGAATTATTTCTAGCTACACAATTTTGTACCCTCTTATTAGACTATAATACAAAATGTTAGTTGGTCTAGTGGTGATTGACGTTAGATTTAGTAAGAAGGACCACGGTTCGATTTTCCGCAACTGCATTTGGAAGGGGACTGAAACCACTTAATGCCAAAACTCGCCCCGAACTCTGGACTACTAGGGCCCTTTTCCCATAAGAACCAGAGAGTGAAAACCAAGACTATAGACTACCCATTTCTCAATATTATCTCTACTTGTAACTATATTAGATGCTGATTTATCCCTTTTCAAATTCTTTACATCTCTCCTTCCTCTCCATCTCCCTTAATTTCAATCTCTCTTATCAATAAAAAAATTAAAACAATAAACAAATCAAGAGATAGAAGAAGAGTGATCTAGAGAATTTAGAAAAAGAGAATCAAATTTGACTATAGATGTGTGTTTGCTTTGACTTCTTTTTTGACTTTTCCATCTCTTTAAATGGAAAAGTATGCCAAACAATAATTTTGAAAAGATCTTAATAAAAAGAACTTAACTTATACGTATAAGGAACTTTTCAAAAAGTTGAGAGAAGTTTTTCATATCAATAGAAGACCTTTTATAATTTCATCTAATTTTAATTATTATTTAACACAAAATTACAATAATTAACAAACAAATTTAGGTTTATTGGTAAAACTCTAATTCTTATCACGAATTATTGAATTTATAATATGCATTTATTAACGATGGAGAGAAATCATGTCCTTTAAAAAAGTAGAAAGTTGCTTTATCAAAAGAGAGTTCTCATGAAAACTTGGGAAAGGGTCAAAAAGCATAAAAATGAAAGAGTCACAATCACTTGAACAAAATGCACCTGTCTTCTAGCATATCATAAAAAGCTCATTAATATTATATCCCAAGTTGCATCTTTCACCAATGTCAGCAAACAAAGAATCATATAAAAAACAGCACTAAATAGATCACAGACACCATCATATATTATAAATAAAAATCCTTATAGTAAACAATGTTTTGAGAAATTATTATTCTCAGACTATAAACAAAAATATTTATTCCAATTCATTGGCATTTCAGAAATTTAAAAACAAAAATCTCACTAATCATCTGTTTCTCAACAGCATTATTCTGATTATTATTATCTACACATGCACTAAAAGCCGGATCATCCTAGTCGTACAAAAATCCAGCAGCCACATGTTCCAAAATTAACTTGTAGGTTTGAGAATGACAGAAAATGTTAACAAGCAAGTCCCTATTGTTTTGCCTGCAAAAATCAGTAAAACAAGAATAAGTATATGCTCGCACCGGCTGTGACTTGGTTTCAAAGTCCATATTTCCACAGTTGATAGGTTATGCATAAATTCCATTGTAAATCCTCAATGAGGTTGGTGGTTTTAACAACTTTGTATGAGGTGTGTCCACCATAATCTAAATTTATGTTTATAAATAAACAACTCATTTATCTTTGAAGAATTTAATCAATATTCTATATTCCTTCTAACCCTTTTTTTTCTATATTTTCCAAGGTGTCCCACATGGCCACTACATGTAGTGGTCATTATTGAAGCACCTATTAGAAGGAATGAACCAAAGCATGTGCTCATGTGTTAGGTGCAGTCAACAAGGAAACTCTAAAAGGTAAGCCAACTCATGTTGACATTGACTTAGAAAAGGAATAAGTCATGAAAGGTTTTCATAGTTCAAACTTCAAACCAATAGAGTTAGGTGGCAATTCAAGATATAGCACCCAAAAAAACACAGGATCACCTAACTTCAGAATAGTAAAATTAGATAGGAAAACAAGACAAACTTGAGGCACATTGACATCAAACTTTAGTCTACCCTACGAGCCTCCATTTTTTTTTTCTTCCATAAAATATACTCTTGATGAATTAATATACTTTCTACCAAGCCCTTTCGTAAAGAGAACGAGTTTAAAACAATGTTGTCAATTGCGGATCAGAAAATAGTACATTTTTGCACTAAATAGTGAACTGTGGAATAATTGGGATTTGTTAAAATTCCGCTACGCTATGGAGCCGTTCCTATAACGTTTTTTACTTCAGACAGAATAACAATGCCTTTATCTACCAAGTACCGATGTGATTTGTTAGAAGGGTTCACAACATGTGAGGTTCTAGTCTGTTAATGAGCAATCCACACACACCCTAAGCAGATTCTTTCGTTGCAATGGATCTTTAAGCCAATAATATGCAACACAATGACATTGTTTGGTGTTTCAAATATAAACAACATTTTCCTTAGTTGTCAAATAATATGTACTGAGGGCAGTGTAAACAATGAGCGGCATCTAAAGTACTAAGATACAAAGAGACATAGGACACTGACACGAAGACACTGGTAATAGTTTAAGAAAACAGAAGTAGTGATTGAATGTAACCACATATGTCAGTGTCGTGTCGGTGTCAGACACTAGACATGCCTTTAGTCCGAATTGTTTGTGCTGCCTTTCAAAATCAAAGAAAAGGAGAAGAAAATACCTGTGAGTAAAGGAAGGTCCCGAAGATAGCAATTGCGGCTCCAAGAGCATTGACGGGTTGAACTGGTGTGTGGAAGATGATAATTGAAGATACTATGACAGATATACGTTTCATGGTGTTTCCAATGCTAAATGTCAAGGGAGAGATCTCATCCAACGACATGTAAGACACTTGATTGTATAGATGATAGAATATACTCTGAGCGGCTACCCACCTGCAGCGTACAATAAACCAGCCATAGTTTTAGTCAGAAAATGGCGAGGCAATACTGAGAACCATAAAAGAATAAACAGAAGGAAAACCATAGTACTCAATCAGAACAAGAAAACAAACTGTTTTCGGTTACAAAAAAAGAATTATGCATGTATCATTAATTCTGTCACTCTAATAACATTAACTCAAAAAGTAGGGTACATGATAAGTGATAACCAGGACAATGCACCTCCCAGGGAAACTCTTCGCTATCAAATACAGAACCACAATAAGGACACAGTCATCAACACGAGACATAAAAAAAGCTCATAGGGAAACTCTTCTCATGTGTTCTGTACAAAGATTTTCTGAAGTTTGTTCATAGGTTTCTACTTTATAAAGGTGATACGAGTGAAGATTAAAGAATGAATCTTAAAATGAAGGAGCACATGATGCCAACTGGAAAAGCTTCTACTATTAGGATTTCAAACTCTGAAGAGATATGTGTACATCATATTCACTTTATACTAAGAATCTATAAACATAATCATAAACATGTATAGAAACCATTTGATTTTGAAAAACTTAAACATGATGGCAAAACTAGAGAACCTCGTTAACTATTAACCATTTAAGCCATTTTTGGCTTCATGGTAAGGATCAGAAACAGGAACACTAAGTTGTCTCAAAAAGAC
This sequence comes from Trifolium fragiferum, assembly GCA_954870985.1. Classification (NCBI taxonomy): domain Eukaryota; kingdom Viridiplantae; phylum Streptophyta; class Magnoliopsida; order Fabales; family Fabaceae; genus Trifolium; species Trifolium fragiferum. Next base: position 12,113,701 of record OX940794.1, read on the forward strand.
AGGAATTTAACTTTTCTCTTCTGATCGATTCAACCTTTCACCATATTAAATTAGAATAGATATTATGCATGTATTTGAAAATCAAATGAATCAATGATTTAGGTAACATGAAATACTTTCGCATTCTCTGATGAGTTCAGACATGAGATTGATGTAAAACTGAACCTACTCGAAGATTCTGAGAAAAAATTTAGATATTCAAAATTGAGATGCATACATGTTTAGATGAACACAGCCATGATAATAACAAAAAAAATAGGGATTAATAGGCATAACATAAAATCAAGTAGTCATCTTGTAATTACCATAGGAATTGTGGTCCAATTTCAGCCATAGCTGTTTGATACCCAGCAGCCCACGCAGCTGGTCCTTCCACGGCAATTGCAAAGGGTGTGAGAATTGCAAGGGACAAAATAGATAAACAAGCATAGTAATTCATTCCGCTAACAGATTTTCCCTTCATCCCCTTTTTCGAAAAGATGTTCCTGAACACAAATGCCAAATTTGATATCATAGCCCCCATAAAACCTAAAAAAGAGAGCAAAAAAAAAGTCAATGATATCAAAGCCAGGACAGTACTTAGGACAGCTTGCAGCAAAATTACGAGAAACACATTCCAACACAAATAACTTCCCCTAGTGGCATCATTAGGTTGGTGGTTAAACTCAAGCAAGATTAGACAATAAAGTGACCAAAGATTCAAACACAAGAATATATTTTTTCAAGTCCAATTCACAATTGTAGTTGGTTCATCATCCTATTTCCAAGTTAGTATTGTGCCAAACAACATAAAAGCAAAATCAAAATATTCTTAGAGTCAAGTTCATTACCAATCATATTGAAATTGAGCTCAGTCACAGCAGCAAGTGCACATCCACCAATGATTGGAAGTAAAGACAGATATACTGGCACGGGGAAGGTTTCACCCAAAATAAATCTCGAAACCAGAACACTAAAAGCAGGCTCACCACTCTTGATGATATGTGTAAATGATACTGCAACTTTGGACATACTAACCGTAGCCGCTACATGTCCAATTGTGTGAGCAACAGCAACCTGCAGTTGAAACACCAAATACTTAAGCCACAATCCACTCAAAATGATAAACGAATCAAGGAAATTGACCAAATTGTTTCATAACCGTTTGTATCCATTAGAGTTCGGTGTTATAACACGGATATATCCGCTATTTCACAACACTTAGCAAAATCCCAAACAATAGCAATTTGTTCAAATTCCGCTATGCTATGGTATACTTAAAATTGAATGGAGTGGACAAAATTTTCTCTATTTTGTTTTCTTCTGAACTCAACCAACAAAATCATCCATATATGAGTTCAAAATTGCAAAACAACAAAAACAATTCTTTTCAGAACAAAAAACATATTAGCAAACAAAACAAACCAATCCATTTTAATTTTTTCTTCAAAAGAAACAAACAAAAACAAATTCAAACTTACAGGAAACAAAGTCTTCCAAAACTCAAGATCAGTCTTAGGAGCTTCTGCTATCCTAGTGGCCCAAGAAATCAACATCATAAGAGAGCCACAAGCTAATGACAGAGTTGATGTGAGCCAAGGGTAAGGGTAAGCATTCAAAACCTTCTTGTTATATATATTGAAAACAACATTCAAAGCCCACCAAGTTGCAAAATATATTCCAATTTTCACTTTTTTTGCAGCCTCTGATGGTGTTCCTGAATCTTCAACCTCTGATCTATCAGCTTCATAAGCACCACACTTTACCAAATCACCCTTCTCTTTCTCAAAATTCTTCACTGACCCAAAATTTCCAACACCAAGACATGCAATATGAAGAGGCCTTTTCAATGAAACAACAGATCTATGTGATTTTTCACTAATCAAAGATGGTAAAAACGACCTTGGTTGAATTAGGGTTGCATGTCTTTTCCCAAAAACAACATCAGAACCACTGATCCCAATACTAGGTTGTCTCAATGATGAAATCATGGCTTAAATTCAAAAGGGTATCTGAAAAATTCAATTTTTCCGACCAAAACCTTAAAAGGGTGACAAAAAAAAAACACAAACGAAAGAGAAACAAAAATCAGAGACAACCCCTTTACGTAAGGTTCGTTAAACACGCTCTCACGATCCTTAACACAGTGTTTATATGTAAAAGAACGTGTCTTTAGGTTCTGATCATGCCCCCTGAGATCTTGAAAAGGTTTATATGAAACCAAAATAACACTGCAAGAAACAAATAATAATAAAATAATAAAACACTACTACAAAAAAGTATACAGAAAAAAAAAAACAAAAATAAAAGGACTGATACCTTAGAATAGAATCTGATGAATTATTAAAATTAAAATTATAAATGGTAAAAATATATTTTTTTAAGGTCAAATGTGGTTTGTTGATATTTTTCTGTTTTTGGTATAAAAAAAAGATTTAGGGACAGTGTATTGTGGGGTTTGGTGGTGGAGCGTTAAGGTAAAGAAAAGAGAAGTGTTTTGTGTTTTCTACTTCTACTTGTTTCTTTGAAATCTCCGTACAAAATTGAAAGTACCAAACAATAACAAAATTCACGTGGAAACTAGTATCTATCTATTTCTCTTGGAATCAAATGTGATGTGATCTAATGAAAATAGAGTAAGGAGTGGTTGTGGAGAATCGATCCTCTCAATTTTTTTTTCTTTTTAATTTTTTTTAATTTTTACATTTCAACCATCAATCAACTTTTTCTCATTTCTTTTCAATTTAAATATTACTTTATATTTATAATTCAATGGTTTAAAACTCCACTTTATTTCCTCAAATTTTTTTTCCAAATTGAGAGGATCCATTCTCGTGGTTGTGTTATGTCAGCATAGGTTATTTATTTTTGGGTATGATGATGATGATGGATAGATGGACCAATGTTTCCTAGTTTGTAATGGACTTTATTATAACGTACTCCTTCCATTTCTTATTATAAGAGAAATTTATTTTTTTAGGTTCATTGAAAACTCAATGTATGTGGACCTTATTATAGTTTAGATATATTGATTTTTCAATGAATCTAAAAAGTCAAACTTCTCTTATAATAAAGAATGGAGGGAGTATTTTATATTTTTTCTTACTTAGTATATTTTTAGTAATAATCTTTTATGGTATATTCTCCTTCTTAGAGGTCAATAATTTCTTTAAAAAAAAAATGATATGTTTCTTTTTTATGCTAGAAGTAGAGCCGTCAAAAGAACTGACCCGGTTCGGTTCACCTCGATCCGAAAGATCAGGACATTTAAAGAGGCTTGAGTGTATTGGTTTGTTAAACTTTATAGTCGGGCCTGCCTAGCCCAATTCGATAAACAAATGGCCATATGGTTCGATGGACCGACCCAATATATTTGTTTATATTTTAAAAAGCAGATTCAAATAAATCTAGGTTATATTTAGAGCAGCTCCAATGCTCATTGCTTAGTGCATACGTGGAGCCTTAAGTTCTCATTGTTGGATTATAAACTTGATTTGGTCCATTGGACTAATCAAGTGTTAGGCCCAATCTATGGTAGTAAGTCCAATGAAATTTCTAGAGATATGTAGAAGGGTAGTTTAGAGATAAAGTATGTAGTAGTAGAGAGAAGTGTGTAGAACTCTCTCTCTCTCTCTTAGAAATGTGTAGAAGAGTCTCTTGAAGTATGTAGAACTCTCCCTTGAAGATTATAAATAGGGAAGAGCTAGTCATTTGTAAACCAAGAAGTAAGAAGCAAAATAAGCAAGTAATAAAATTGTCCTTCTCTCAAATATTCTCTCCTCCCCAATACCTCCCAACACCTCAACATAACCTTCTCCTTTTCCAACAAAGTGGCATCAGAGCTTAGGTTATGAGAAGAAATTCTTCCATAGTTATGGCAAGCAATGGAGTGGCATCCTTTCATGTTCCACTACTAAAGAGGGGAACCTATGATAATTGGTGTATCAAAATGAAGGCTCTACTTGGAGCACATGATGTTTGGGAGGTTGTTGAAAAAGACTATGTGGAATCACAAAATGAGGATTCCTTAACTTAAACACAAAGAGATATTTTGAGGGATTCAAGAAAGAGAGACAAGAAAGCTCTCTTCCTCATCTACCAAGCATTGGATGATGATGAGTTTGAGAAAATTTCAAATGCAACATCCGCTAAGGAGGCATGGGAGAAGCTTCAAACATGTTGCAAAGGAGAAGACAAAGTAAAGAAGGTACGTCTTCAAACACTAAGAGGCGAGTTTGAATCCTTGCATATGAAAGAGTCAGAGTCTATTTCTGAATATTTTACAAGAGTCATCACTGTTTCAAATCAATTAAAAAGAAATGGTGAGAAATTAGAAGATGTGAGAATTATGGAGAAGATACTACGCTCATTAGATCCAAAATTTGAGCATATTGTTGTAACAATTGAGGAAACCAAAGATTTGGAGACAATGACAATAGAACAACTTCAAGGATCTTTGCAAGCTTATGAGGAGAAGCGCAAGAAGAAGAAAGAGATCACTGAGCAACTTTTCAAGTTGCAACTAAAGGAGAAGGAAGAAAGTCAAGGAAATGAGAGAAGTCAACCAAGTCGAGGTAGAGGACGAGGTCATGGACGTGGACAATTTGGACGTGGCAACGGAGGAAGAGGCTCAAAATAAGCAAGTAATAAAATTGTCCTTCTCTCAAATATTCTCTCCTCCCCAATACCTCCCAACACCTCAACATAACCTTCTCCTTTTCCAACAAAGTGGCATCAGAGCTTAGGTTCTGAGAAGAAATTCTTCCATAGTTATGGCAAGCAATGGAGTGGCATCCTTTCATGTTCCACTACTAAAGAGGGGAACCTATGATAATTGGTGTATCAAAATGAAGGCTCTACTTGGAGCACATGATGTTTGGGAGGTTGTTGAAAAAGACTATGTGGAATCACAAAATGAGGATTCCTTAACTTAAACACAAAGAGATATTTTGAGGGATTCAAGAAAGAGAGACAAGAAAGCTCTCTTCCTCATCTACCAAGCATTGGATGATGATGAGTTTGAGAAAATTTCAAATGCAACATCCGCTAAGGAGGCATGGGAGAAGCTTCAAACATGTTGCAAAGGAGAAGACAAAGTAAAGAAGGTACGTCTTCAAACACTAAGAGGCGAGTTTGAATCCTTGCATATGAAAGAGTCAGAGTCTATTTCTGAATATTTTACAAGAGTCATCACTGTTTCAAATCAATTAAAAAGAAATGGTGAGAAATTAGAAGATGTGAGAATTATGGAGAAGATACTACGCTCATTAGATCCAAAATTTGAGCATATTGTTGTAACAATTGAGGAAACCAAAGATTTGGAGACAATGACAATAGAACAACTTCAAGGATCTTTGCAAGCTTATGAGGAGAAGCGCAAGAAGAAGAAAGAGATCACTGAGCAACTTTTCAAGTTGCAACTAAAGGAGAAGGAAGAAAGTCAAGGAAATGAGAGAAGTCAACCAAGTCGAGGTAGAGGACGAGGTCATGGACGTGGACAATTTGGACGTGGCAACGGAGGAAGAGGCTCAAATTTCATCAGCAACACTTATGAGAAAGGAGAAAGCTCAACAAGAGGACGTGGTAGAGGATACACAAATACAAGGTATGACAAATCTCAAATTAAATGCTACAATTGTGAGAAGTTTGGGCATTATGCCTTCGAATGTAGAGCTCCTAGCAATTGTAGAGTTGAAGAGAAGGCCAACTATGTTGAAGAGATAAGGCAAGAAGACGATATGTTATTGTTGGCACACAAAGTCAATGAAAGAAGTGGAGATAATCAATGGTATCTTGATAGTGGTGCAAGCAACCATATGTGTGGGCAAAGAAGCATGTTCGTAGAGTTAGATGAATCGGTGAATGAGAACGTGGCTTTAGGGGATGAATCAAAAATGGCGGTGAAAGGTAAAGGAAACATTCTCATTCGGTTGAAGAATGGTGACCATCAATATATTTCCAATGTTTACTATGTGCCGAACATGAAGAGCAACATCTTAAGTCTAGGACAACTCTTAGAGAAATGTTATGACATTCAATTGAAGGATAATAACCTTTCTATAAGAGATCATTCAAGCAAAGTCATTGCTAAGGTGTCGATGTCAAGAAATAGAATGTTCGTGCTCAACATCCAAAACGATGTCGCGCAATGTCTCAAGATGTGCTACAAAGATGAGTCGTGGCTTTGGCATCTTCGATTTGGACATCTCAATTTTGGAGGATTAGAGTTGCTCTCTAAGAAGGAAATGATTAGAGGATTGCCTTACATTAACCACCCCAATCAAGTATGTGAAGGATGTCTACTTGGAAAGCAATTCAAAATGAGCTTTCCTAAGGAGTCAAACTCAAGAGCACAAAAGCCGTTGGAGCTCATACACACGGATGTGTGTGGTCCGATCAAGCCAAGCTCACTTGGTAAGAGTAACTACTTCCTTATCTTTATTGACGATTTTTCAAGAAAAACATGGGTGTACTTTCTGAAGGAGAAATCAGAAGTGTTTGAGAACTTCAAAAAGTTTAAACCCCATGTTGAGAAGGAAAGTGGCCTTATGATCAAAGCCATGAGATCTGACCGAGGAGGAGAATTCACATCAAATGACTTCCTGAAATATTGTGAGGACAACGGCATTCGGCGACAATTGACGGTGCCAAGATCCCCCCAACAAAATGGAGTAGCAGAGAGAAAGAATAGAACAATCATTGAGATGGCAAGAAGCATGCTAAAAAGCAAGAGGCTACCAAAGGAACTGTGGGCAGAAGCTGTTGCATGCGCAGTCTATCTATCAAACCGGTCTCCAACAAGAAGTGTATTAGGAAAAACACCACAAGAAGCCTGGTGTGGAAAAAAGCATGGAATTTTCCATCTAAGAGTCTTTGGAAGCATCGCTCATGTACCGAACGAGAAAAGAAGCAAACTGGATGACAAAAGTGAGAAGTTCATCTTTGTTGGATATGATCAAGGCTCAAAAGGTTACAAGTTGTACAACCCAAACAACAACAAGATTGTAATTAGCCGAGATGTGGTCTTTGATGAAGAAGGAGAATGGAACTTTGGAGCTCACGAAAGGGAGTACAATTTCTTTCCAGAATTTGAAGATGAGCAAACAACCAAAGAAGTTCAACAGGTGCCCAACTCACCAACTTCGCCCACCTCTGAAGACACTGGAAGTGAAAGGATTGTGACGCGTACAAGAAGTCTTCAAGATATCTATGACAACACACATCCCTTATCACCACGAAGACTTGAAGATCTCTATGAGGAAACTGTCAGAGAAGAAAATCTCACACTATTATGTCTCTCCGCAAACTACGAACCAGGGAACCTTCAAGAAGTTGCGCAAGATGGAATATGCAAATATGCAACGAACATAGAAATGAAAGACATCAAGAAAAATGGCGTGCCAAAACCCGTTTCACTTCGAATAGAGCATAAGACATGTGGCGTCGAGAAAGTGTGGAATGTGAGAAAGGATTTCAAAGGGAAAATTGAAGGACACGGAGCAAGGTTAGTTGCAAAAGATTCTAATGAAAAAGTTGATTGTGATAAGGTGGTTTTCCCGAGTCGCTTGCCTAGATACCGTAGCACTCATAGTCTCTCTAGATGCAAAATACGAGTTGAGAATTCAACAGATGAACGAAAAGTCAACCTTTTGAATGAGGTCATCGGAAGAAGAAGAATGTACATGAAGCAACCATCGAGATACAAGATAAAGTGCTCAAGCTGAGGAAGTTGCTCTTTAGACAAATCAAGTTTAGGGGGGGGGGGGTGTTGGATTATAAACTTGATTTGGTCCATTGGACTAATCAAGTGTTAGGCCCAATCTACTATTATGGTAGTAAGTCCAATGAAATTTCTAGAGATATGTAGAAGGGTAGTTTAGAGATAAAGTATGTAGTAGTAGAGAGAAGTGTGTAGAACTCTCTCTCTCTTAGAAGTGTGTAGAAGAGTCTCTTGAAGTATGTCGAACTCTCCCTTGAAGACTATAAATAGGGAAGAGCTAGTCATTTGTAAACTAAGAAGTAAGAAGCAAAATAAGCAAGTAATAAAATTGTCCTTCTCTCAAATATTCTCTCCTCCCCAATACCTCCCAACACCTCAACATAACCTTCTCCTTTTCCAACATAACTTTCCTAGCATTGGAGCAATCCTAGCTGGCGTTCATGTTGCTTCATTTTTCTTGTTGGTTGCTTACTGAAGCAACAGCAGAAAGTGGATTGCTTATCATTAAAAAACAATATAATATTGTGGAAATCTCAACTGAACTTCAGAGAAGATGAGGAAAGCAAATAACCAAAAATTTTCCTCAAATAAATTAACAAAAGTCTCAAAACCACAAAAAATGATAGATATATAAAAATGGAGGAAGATAGATTCTCAGAAACATATCAAAAATATATTGAAAACCCCAAAAATTGTAGATCAAAAAAAGAAAAATCACAACATCTCAGATCCAGGAAGAGAGAAAAGAGAGGATACTGGTTGCATACTTGCATGTATGAGAAGAGAGAAGATTTTGAGAGATGAGAGGGCGAGAGCTTTGATTATGAAGGAAATGGTTAAGAAGAGAGTGGATCAAGGTTTTGTGAGTGATTTTGAGAGATGATAGGACGAGAGATCTGTGTGATGGAAAAGAGACATGGGGAAGGGGTGAGGCAATGATGAAAGAAACACTTCACACTTGATTTTTTTAATTACCCATACTCACAATTCACAAGAAGCAATATACAATATGTTTCTGATTTTGGAAAAATAAAAATAAAAAACATTGTTATAACAATAGTATTAGTTTTTAATAGTGATTCAATAGTATTAATTAACTACATTAAAAAAAAATAGTATTAATTAATAGCCTTTAAAAAAATAGTAGTATTAATTAACAGTGTAAACAGTTTTAATATTAATAAAAAGAAAATTAAACATAAATATTAAAATATTAAAGTGTTGTTTGTGGGGTCCTCATAAGGGATTCATTTGAAAAAATTATGCATTGGAGTAAAATTAGTATGTGTTGCTTAAAAATGATATGGCATGTAGGAACCACTTAAAGTAACTTAAGAGACTAGCTTAAGAGACCATGCATTGAAGATGCTCTTAGAGCTGCTAAAGGGGTCGGCCCGGGGGCCATGACATATGAAGGGGCTTAAGTGGGCCAGCCCATTAAGCCTCATGGCCCGGCACGCCAAGTCCGACTCGATAAGCGAATGGCTACATGGCTCGATGGGCCGCCCGACAAACTTTCATTTTGTTTTTTGATAAATGTTTTTTAAAAAATAAATTCTATTATACCTATATGAATGAACCGAACCACAAGGTATTAATACATTATCTCTAGTGCTCGAAGATTGTCATATTTTTTTTTTTCGTGACCAATTATAATTAGATTAATTTTTTCTTATATTTTTCTATTTATAATGATTGAATAAGTTGTTATTAGTTTTTTTTTCAAATAATGATAATCATAACAAATTTGGTTCAATAATTATCTCTTAACTAACAAATCACATCTTTTGTTATTTATCTAAAGATTTTATGGTAACTAAAACTCCTTATTTTTAGCTAAAACTATTTTTAGAAATTTAAAAAAAATATTTTTTTTAACTCTTTAAGGGGCCGGACCAAAAGCCCGTGGGGCTAGCTAGCCCTTAATGACCCATTAAAAGATAGAGCCGAGGGGCCAGCCCAAAAAGGCTCGATTAATTTTTTAAAAAATCCGACCCTTATAAAAATAAAAGATTAATTGGCCGGCCCGATAGTCCAACCCATTTTTACAACTCTAGTTATATTTCTCAACTTAATCTCTAAAAAAGTAATTTGTATCTCTATATTTTCTCAGATAACCCCCACAAAGAACAATATTTTCCTCTTTATTCTCATCAAACAAACAAATCTCTAAATCTCATCCTAATCCAATAATAATTTTTTTCTTCGTACTATTATTATTTTCACCTAATATCTCATTATTTTATATCTAGTTCTAATAATATATATAGATATATAGATAATAGAATTAATTAATACCAAAGTTACTAATTTATCCTTAGTAAGTTTAATCATATTTTAAGTTTTATATCCTTCGTTTTAATTTAACTAAAAAAAATATTAAAAAATATATAGAATGAATATAAAATAAATACAATAAAAAGATGGGAAATGTTATTGTCCATAAGCCAAATCCTTATGGATGGTACATAACTCAATGAAAACACAACAGATTTACTCATGCGCCCCCCATTTTATTCGCGCCCCCCCCATATTACTCATGCACCCCCCCAATTTTCTCGCACACCCCCCAAATGTCATGCGCCCCCCAAATTTTTTTTTCTTTTCATTCCCCCAAATTTCTAGTCAAAACCATTTTGCTGTTGGAATGGTTTCCAGGAGTTGTACTGCAAAACCATTAAATGCATAAAATGGTTTTGGAGTACAACACTATAATTACGCACTTAACATTTTTTTCCCTCCCCACAGATTTCTAGCAAAAACCATTTTATGCACTTAACACTTACAATACTAGCTTTGACACTTTCCAATAATTTTCAACATGACAAAATTATGAAAGTAGTTATAATATATAAGTTGAGATATGACCCAATCATAGAAGGCAATCAACAATCCTTACCCAATGCGGGAAAAAAAAAGTTTAAGTGCATAATTATAGTGTTGTACTCCAAAACCATTTTATGCACTTAATGATTTTGGAGTACAACTCCTAGAAATCATTCCAACGGCAAAATGGTTTTGGCTAGAAATCTGGGGGGAGGAAAGAACAAAAAAAGAAAAAAGAGGGGCGCATGACATTTGGGGGGTGCACGAGAAATTTGGGGCGCGCGCGAGAAATTGGGGGGGCGCGCGCCCCAAATTTCCCGCATAAGCTTGGCTTTTGGACAATAATCACATTGAGAAATTTTCTCTCACTTATGGATGGTGCATAAGCTTGGCTTTTGGACAATAATCACACCCTAATATATAAAGAATATAAGATAAATATAATAAAAAGATGATATGCTTAGAAATAGGAATAAAACATATTATAGATAGGAACAAAATAGAACAATCAATACGCGTAAAAACACCAAAAAAACCGTAGTGTAGCCATTATTCATCGGTCCTTGCAAGGACGGCTGAATAATAAAGTAAGGACACTTGCCATGAGTAAATGTAGCCAAACCTTGTCATGTGCTTGTACTTGGATCATATTTGAAGCTTCCTTGCAAGCTACCATTCTCCAAGCCAGATTTCGTATTTCTTTAATTTGTGAGTGAAACATAATGATTTTAATTTATTGCATATGTCTTATATTAAATCACTCAAAAGCACTTGTTAGATCACAAAATGATCAGAATCTAATTAAAATTTAATTAAGGATGTCTGTCATCTTTAAAACATCAAAATAAGATTTTGTCTTAACAGACAAGTCCTGCACCCGGACATAGACTCGACATCAAACTAGATATAGTTCTCGGACCTATATGTGCACTAACTCTGCTACTCCATACTTTTTCCCTACAAAAAAAAAAAAATTAGTGGACTTTTTGAAGTTTGAATTTCGACTACTGCATTTATATAATATGACATCACTATTGATTGATAGTTAAACTTATGAGAACTACATTCAAATACATTGTTATGTGTGGAGAAATGGATAATGAGAATTTGAACATCGATCCCTTCAATAATGTATCTACTATCAACTGAATTGTGCTTAAATAACTAAATGATTTATGTTAAAGGATCATTATTTTTTATTATTTGACTAAAAAAATAATTGGAACTATAATAATACCGGAACTAAGGGTAGCAAAAGTGAGATGGAGCGGAACAAACCAACTTAGAAGTGTCCGAGCTCAAAATCCAAGCTCACACCGTCTGTTGATGAATTGGCAGTTCGGCATGCTAAACATTTTTTATTTTATGTTCTAGTGATAGATTTACTACATGTTTTATGATTTATTTTTAAACAAAAAATATTTTTCAACAACACATAACAAAAATAAGTAAAATTAGGGGTGTAATTGGACTGGTTTGGATCAGTTTTGAGTGAATCTGATGTCCGAACCAATGAATCCTCGATTGGTTCGGTTTGGTTTGATTTTTAGCGTTTTTCAAAAATGAATCCGAACCAAACTCGTTGGTTTTGTTCGGTTTGGTTCAGATACTTTAATCGGTTTTTTTTTTATGTATTCGATGCTAATATTTTTTTCCCGATATATTTTTTCCATAAGCTCGTCAAATACAAAATACAATTCTTTTTAGCTTAAGTTTATCAAATACATAATACAACCATATTGAAATTAAGTTTATAAATTCATCAAATAAAAAATGCAACCATATTGAAATTAAGTTCATATGTTCTTCAAATGATAAAGTGCAATAATCGAAACAACGCTTGAGAAGTTACCGTTGAGAGCAGCAACGTGAGAGTGTTGTTTGCGTAGTGTCAAGAGCAGCTTTGAGAATGAAGTGATATGAGATGAGAGCAACTTGAGGGTGAGGTGAGAGCAACATTTATGAGTATGCGTTTGCAGCTATGATTGTTTCTAAGTTTGCGTTTATAAATTAGAGTTTCTATGTGAGACATGTTTTATTTTATTTTTTAGAAGTAGTTGGGCCAGTTGTAGTTTTTGATAGATATGAGCTGTCTAATTTTTTTTTTTTTTTAACATATATACTCTATATTGGTTTGGTTCGATTTGTCTATTGGATATGAAAACTGGATCCGAGAACCGAACCAAACCACTTCGGTTTTTAATTGGTTCGGTTTGGTTTTTGATTCGAACCATAAAAATCGGTTTTTTTTTTCAATTTCGATTGATTTGGATTATCGATTTAATTAGATTTTTTCGATCTGCTTACACCTCTAAGTAAAATGATTAACAAACTTAAATCATATGTACTAATAAATAGTATGATTAATAATTCAATATGAAATCTAATTGTTTTATGTGACCCATTACTAATTAATTTGGTTTCTATTTACCACGTTCCATAGAAATACTATCAATCTCATTTTTCAACACAATAACCCAATTCTCAATATTTACTTTAATTAGGCCTCAATAATGATTGAGACAACTCTGCATAAATAAATCTCAACTATGAAAGATTGGAGACCTATTGCCTTGTGTAATGTCCTGTACAAAATCATAGCTAAAGTTCTGGCCAATCGTCTCAAGCACGTTCTTTCTAAATGTGTCTCTAATCACCAGTCAGCTTTTGTTCTTGAGAGATCCATCCTTGATAACGCCATGGTTGCGATCGAAATCGTGCACTATATGAGAACTAAGACTAGAGGTAAAGCGGGTTGTGTTGCCCTAAAGCTTGACATTAGCAAGGCTTATGATCGGATGAGTTGGGAGTATCTTAGAGGTGTGTTGGTAAAAATGGGGTTTAACGAGACTTGGGTTCATTGGATGACAATGTGTGTTGAATCGGTTGATTACTTTGTGCTGGTTAACGGTGAGAAGGTGGGCCTTGTTATTCCTGGACATGGCCTGAGACAGGGAGGCCCTCTATCTCCTTATCTCTTTATTTTATGTGCTGAAGGACTCTCTTCTCTTATTGACCGTGCCGAAGCTACTGGAGACCTTACAGGTACATCCATTGTAGGGGAGCCCCCAGGGTTACCCATTTGTTATTTGTTGATGATTGTTTCTTATTCTTCAAAGCCTGTGAGTCGCAGGCCCAAACAATGAAGGACATTCTTCATACCTATGAGAAGGCCTCTGGTCAGGCAATCAGTCTGCCCAAATCTGAAATTTTTTATAGTCGCAATGTGTCAAATGCTCTGACTAATACTGTCACCAATATTATGGGAGTTCAGGCTGTTCTCAGGACAGGAAAGTATCTTGGTTTACCGTCGCTTATCGGCAGAAATCGTACAACTGTGTTCGCTTATATAAAAGATCGTGTCTGGCAAAAAATAATTCTTGGAGTAGTAAGTGTCTGTCCAAGGCAGGTCGAGAGATAATGATCAAGTCAGTTCTTCAGGCTATTCCCTCCTTTGTTATGAGTATTTTTCTCCTTCCTAGCACTATTATTTCTACTATTGAGAAAATGATGAACTCCTTTTGGTGGGGCTGCGGGGGTCCTAGTAATAGAGGTATTCATTGGATGTCGTGGGAACGTCTAGCGATACATAAGTCTCAAGGAGGTATGGGTTTCAAAGATCTCACGGCTTTTAATTTGGCGATGTTGGGTAAACAAGGCTGGCGGTTCCAAACTGACACTGATTCTTTGGTCTCTCGCATTTTCAAGGCTCAGTACTTCCCTCAAGGCAATTATTTGACCGCCTCTTTAGGACACAATCCCAGTTATCTTTGGCGCAGCGTTCTTCAGGCCCGTTTTATTGTGAGAGGTGGAGCACGTTGGTGCATTGGTACATGTGCATCTATTCCTATTCTTCGTGAACCGTGGCTGTTGGACGGAGGTTGTATCGAGGGTATCCATGATCTTTCTCATATCACCACGGGTTCATTGGTTCAGAGTCTTATTGATCCCTCTATGAAGACTTGGAACAGGGATGTCATCCATCAGACTTTTAATCCCGAGGTTGCCAGGTTGATCCTCAATACTCCGTTGGTTGACCAAGTGACTGAGGATAGACTTATTTGGAAAGGGGAGAAAAACGGTTACTACTCGGTTAAAAGTGCGTACAAGTTATGTGTTGAAGTTCTTACGGATTCCTCCCACCTTCGTAGGGAGGGCCTCTGGCAGGGTATTTGGCGTTTAAAAGTCCCCCCCCCCCCCCCCCCCCCCCCCCCCCCAAGATTAAGAACCTAGTCTGGCGTATCTGCAGGGATGTAATTCCTACTTGACGCTGATTACACGACAAGAGAGTCCACTGCCCCCTTACGTGTGTTGTCTGCAATGGACCTGAGGAGAATCTTGATCATATTTTATTTCATTGCCCTTTTTCTATGCAGGTTTGGCAACGAATAGGATTCTGGAGCTTCATTGAATAGACCTGTAGCACCGCTGGTTTAGTGGCGGAGTGTATCTTTCATCTGCTGCAACATTACACGGTAGAAAATGCCCAGCGCTTCACTGCCACTCTTTGGAGCCTTTGGAAGCACCAAAATCTTAAACTTTGGCAAGATGTTAATGAAACAGCCGCCCAAGTGATTGATAAAGCTTTTCACCTAGTTGAAGACTGGATTACTGCGAATTCCATCTCTCAGCTACAGGAGGGTTCTAGTGGTCCTAACCAAAGGCTACCGAGGACTCATCAGTCGGACTCGGGGACTTCACATTCTTTGACATGGCAACATCCGCAACCAGGTAGATTGAAGTGTAATATTGATGCCTCGTTTTCTGACTCTCTTAACAGGACATGTATTGGTATATGCATTCGAGACGCTGCAGGTACTTTTGTGTTGGCCAAGACGCTCAATTTCTCCCTTAAATGTTCGGTTCCCCTTGGTGAGGCCATGGGTTTGTTTTTTGCGTTGCAATGGCTTCGTGACATGAACTTTGATCACATTGATTTTGCTTTAGACTCTCAAATTGTCACAGACACGTTCCGCCGGCAACGCCCAAATATTTCAGAGTTCGGTGAAGTTATGTCCACCAATAGAAGACTTCTCTCCTCATCGTTTACAAACTCTCGGGTTGAGTTTAATCGGCGACAAGCTAATGAGGCAGCTCACGCTTTGGCAAGGGTTGGCCTTTTTTCTGCTAGTCCCACTATTTACATTGATGTACCCCTTTCTATTGAACAAATTATTATTAATGAAATGCTATAAGTACCCTTATGTCAAAAAAAAAAATCTCAATAAAATAAAATATCAATAAAAATCTAAAAACATTAAACATCTCTCAAAATATATGCGAACATCAAAATAAGTTTCAAAATAAATTAGATTGAAAAATGTAGCAACACAAGTGAAGTCTAATTTAATCCTTTCTTTTATTGGGTTTGAAAAAACTAAAGGAAAAAAAATGGGTTGGATTCATCTGTAAAATTTTAATATCTCCTCTATTTTTAATCTCATGTCTAAAAGAAAGCTATTTTAGAAAATGCCCACGAGTCAATCCGACCCACCACGTTTTTTAGGTGTGTCAGGGTGGATTGACTTAAAGTATCGAGCCTAAAATCTCATCTCAGCTTGAAAAAATGGTGGACTAAATGGACTGGTCCGACCCGTTTTGTCACACCGAATCGGAACCTATGACATTTTATTTGGTTTAATTTTTTTATTTAAAAAAATATCTAATATATTTCCCTCTAGTGCATTTTGTATCAGACGAATTTTGGGAATCACCATTTGGACCATAATCGCCACTTCTAAGACTTAGGCTCAAAGCGTTTTTGCCTAAATAATATTATGAACTTTCTATGTAAGAAACCATTTGACGGAAGATAAATGTAAATACATTTGTAAATTACATTATGAATTTTTTATTTTTTTAAGACTTACGCTCACCCTAACCTTTTTTTTTTTTTTTTTTTTTTTTTATATTTTTTTTTTGTAATATGTTCAAATTACATCGATCAAGATCAGATTAGTATTTTTACTTTTGTATATTATGTATCTCATCAAAGATTAATTAACTATAAGACTAAGGATGATAAAGACATGAAGAAATGTTTCTCTAAGGACCCGTTCAACTTTATCTTCTAATACTTCTAGTAACCTAGAAATGTGGTATGCAATATGATTTTCACACTTTTCTTATCTTTTATCTTAACATCAAATTCTTCTTTTCTAGTTTAGCATTCACCTTATGAGCTTTGACTTTGCATCTTTCTTTGCCATCAAGTATCTAATAACAAAATCATTTTTGTAGACAATGACTACCTTACCTCCTACCATATATATGATCTAAATATTTCAAAAGTAAATAACTACCCAAAGCTCATTTTCAATGGTTTTGTTCTTCAATTGAGCTACAATCATACTTCTACTAGCAAACTAGATTGAATGAAAATCCTTGCCATGTTATGTTTCTAACCCAAAACTGCTCCCACAACATGTTTCTAATCACTTGGATCTCACATGTTTCTACTATAGGTATATATCCACCCATTCAACACAAACTCAATTAAAGGAGGAAACTATACCATCACAAATATGAGCAAATTAAGAATTTTGAACGGAGTATTATTATTCAACCAAACACAATCCAAATTTAAATATAAATAATTTAAAGCAAAACATGAATTTTGTCTATAAAAAAAATTACTTCAAGAGTTTAGTGTCACCTTAACCATAGGTGATTTATTAAAATCAAAACAAATTTATTGCCAAAACACAGAAACTTGCTTATGGGTCAAAAAACCCATCGCCCATGAATCAAATTGTTGTAAGCTTCTGCAAGGAACTCTTCAACAAATTGTTTTTGTCTTTCTTCCTTTTTCTTCTTAGCAAGATTCTCCTGAATTTTTTTAAAGCAAAGATATAAGTCCTTAGAAATAAAAAATGTTATCTTGCACAAAAAAAATTTAATATAATATTATTTTCAATATAAACAATAAGTATATATAGTGTGGAAGTTTTAGCAACAAAACTTACAACATATACCTTTCTTTGATGCTCAGGTAGTTTTTCATCATTTTCATATTCTTTAACCTTCTTAAAGGATCGGAAAGTAAGCCTTTTATGCTTATGACGATAGCGCTACAACACAACAATTATTTAATTATAATTTGATAGAGTACATATTCAAAGTGTTTGTGTGGAGACTACAAAATTATATATATGCAAAGATGAATTTGTTAAATACAAACGATTCCTCTATCAATGATTAGGTCACTAAAACTTATTAAAAATTGGAACTATATATAGGATAATGTAAATGAAAAATATCAAAAGAAATTTAGAAAAAACAACGGGTGAACATAGGTCATCTTCTTTATTTTTTTTGAACGGCGGAATATAATTTATATTAATAGGAAGAAAAAAGAATAGGAAAAAGTACAAGAGGTACTCGACCCATACAAGTGAGAAAAGTACATATAGGACTCCACCCAACACTTATCAACAAACTATTTAGCTATATAATCAAAAGGGTCAATGCACCGTTCATAAAACAAATAAGGGGCGTTAATTTTTTTTAGCCAATAACCATTTCCAAGAGCTAATTCTAATCTTATAAAAAATCTCGTCTGGAGTTACAACTTTACCCGAAAAAATCCGTCCGTTGGTCATCTTCTTTCTACCAATCCTTCCAATTTAATTTATACCATTTCTAATGGCTGACATTTAACTCTCTTACTTTATCATTTTAAAATGGACATTGCTAAATAGTATAACACATATGATACAAGAATCACAAGAAATATGCTGAGTGTTGTTTAAAAAAAAAAGTAAAAAAGTGTTAATTATCTATTTAACAAGAAATCATGTCTGTTTTGTAAAAAAAGTAAAAAAATCATGTCCGTATAATGTTGAAAATGTTATAGGCTTTGTATGCTTGTATGTTTGCTGAAGCAAACTAAGCCTGACTTGGCAAGCTAGGCCTGCCTGCGCGCGCGCCTGCCTTGGCTGCCAAGGCATATGTTGAACCTTGTGTATGCTTGTTAGAGTACCAGTATAAAGGACTCCACCCTATGATAATAAAATGAGAAATACCATTTTATGCAACAAGTGGTATCAAAGGCCTTCACCAAGGACCTGTTTTGAGAAAAGCCAAATTGCAATTTGGTTGTTATATCCGTTTTACCCGTCTTCAACCACCATAACCGTTTTTTTCTTTCTCCTTCATTCTTTTCTCTGTTCATCATTTTTCATTGCTTGCTTTCACCCATCTTTGATCAGTTCTTTTCTTTTCTTTGGTTCACGATTGCACTCATGGCTGAGAGCTCTAGTTTTGCGAAACCAGCAATACCAAAGTTTGATGGGTTTTATGAACATTGGGAGATGCTTATAGAGAATTTGTTGCGTTCCAAGGAGTACTGGTCACTAATTGAGAATGGGGTTACGGTGGCGCCTAAAGACGCTACGGAGGAGCAACGGCGTGTTGCTGCTGAGAGCAAGCTGACGGATTTGAAGGTCAAGAACTATTTGTTCTAAGCCATTGATCGTTCAATCTTGGAGACAATTCTTGTGCGTGATACCTCCAAAGATATCTGGGATGCCATGAAGAGGAAGTATCAAGGATCCACCAAAGTGAAGCGTGCACAGCTTCAAGCGTTGCGTCGTGAGTTTGAAGTTCTTGCAATGGGAGAAAGTGAGACTGTAGATGCTTACTTTGCAAGAACCTTGGTTGTTGTGAATAAGATGAAGTCACATGGAGAAAGAGTCGAACAAGTAACTGTTGTTGAGAAGATTCTCAGATCCATGCCTTCAAAGTATAACTATGTTGTTTGTTCTATTGAAGAATCCAATGATGTTACTACTCTTTCCATAGATGAGCTTCATAGTAGTTTGATTGTGCATGAGCAAAGGATGAAGGGCCAGAAGGATAACTATGAAGAACAAGCACTCAAGATTGCTAATGGTGGGGGAAGGGGATCTAGCAGAGGCAGAGGTTCTCCTTCCTCTAGAGGTCGTGGTAGGGGTAGACTCAACAGAGAAGCTATTGAATGTTACAAGTGTCATAAGTTGGGACATTATCAGAGTGAGTGTCCAACTTGGGGAGAGAATGTGAATTATGCAGAGTTTAATGATGAAGAGGAGATGTTACTCATGGCCAAAATCAATAATGCTGAAGAAGAACAAGCAATTTGGTTCTTGGATTCTGGTTGCAGCAACCATATGGTGGGAAATAAGGATTGGTTATCTGAATTTGATGAGAGCTATAAAGATTCTGTCAAGCTTGGTGATGATTCAAAGATGCAAGTGATGGGTAAAGGCAATGTAAGACTAAGTATCAATGGAAGAATCCATGTGATTACCAGTGTATACTACATTCCAGGTTTGAAGACTAATCTTTTAAGCATTGGTCAAATCCAGCAAAAGAATGTGACTGTTATTTTCAAAG
The DNA here is from genome assembly GCA_954870985.1 of Trifolium fragiferum. NCBI lineage: Eukaryota > Viridiplantae > Streptophyta > Magnoliopsida > Fabales > Fabaceae > Trifolium > Trifolium fragiferum. The sequence continues at coordinate 12,133,601 of OX940794.1, forward strand.
ATAACATGTGCAAACTATATCATGATGACAAAGGTCTACTCTTTACCACTCACATGTCAGCAAATAGAATGTATGTTGTAAGTGCAGCAGTTATATCACCTAAATGCTTATTATCTAAAAATGAAGAAACTAAGTTGTGGCACAGTAGATATGGACACTTAAGCATTCAAGGATTGAATACCTTGGCAAAGAAACAGATGGTAAAAGGATTGTCTAGGTTGGAGAAGATGGATGAAAACTGTGTTGATTGCTTGACTGGCAAGCAACACAGAGATGTTATACCTAAACAAGCCATGTGGAGAGCCTCTGAAAGATTGGAGCTTGTTCATTCAGACCTATGTGGACCTATCAATCCTACATCTAATGGAGGTAGCAGGTATTTCATTACTTTCACTGATGACTTGAGTAGAAAGACTTGGATATATTTTTTGAAAGAAAAATCTGGTACATTAGATATATTCAAGAACTTTAAGATCATGGTAGAGAAGGAATCAGGGTGTACACTTAAATGCCTTAGAACTGACAGAGGTGGTGAATTTGTATCCAATGGTTTCACTAGTTTTTGCACTGAGCAAGGCATTAAAAGGCAACTAACTGCTGCCTACACTCCTCAGCAAAATGGAGTTTCAGAGAGAAAAAACAGAACTTTGTTGAATATGGTGAGAAGCATGCTTGCTGCAAGGAATGTACCTAAAGTTTTTTGGCCTGAAGCTGTAAAATGGGCAGCTTATGTGATGAACAGAAGCCCTACTCATTCTGTGAAAGATATTACACCTGAAGAGGCCTGGAGTGGTTTCAAACCTTCTGTGCATCATTTTAGAATATTTGGGTGCTTAGCCTTTGCTCATATACTAGACAATCAAAGAACCAAGTTGGATAGCAAGAGTATCAGATGTGTCACCTAGGGGTGAGTGAAGAATCAAAAGCATATAAGCTTTATGATCCTGAAAAGAAGAAAATAATGATCAGTAGGGATGTGGTTTTTGAAGAAAACAAAGGTTGGGATTGGAACAAAGTTAGTCAAGGAAGGAATGATGATAGTGATAGTGAACTTGAAGACACAAAATCACAGGATATTATTGAACCTGCTCAGGCTCAAGAGACTCCAAATGTGACTCCTCAAAATACACCAAATGTGACTCCTCAAAATACACCTATAGCTACTTCAAGTGATGAAGAAAATGATGTACCAACTGAGATAGGGTCTAGAGTCAGAAGATTACCTAGCAGATTCAATGAGTATATTGTTGGAAGTGATATAGATCAAGTTGATGAAATGCATAACTTGCACAATCTTGCAGTCTTTACATCTGGTGATGATCCTAAGACCTTTGATGAAGCTGAAAAACATGAAGTGTGGAGGAAAGCAATGGATTCAGAAATTGAATCAATAGAAAATAATAACACATGGGTGCTGACAACTCTACCTGAAGGAGCAAATTCTATTGGAGTGAAATGGATTTACAAGACCAAATATAATGAGAAAGGAGAAATTGAAAAATATAAAGCTAGGTTGGTGGCCAAGGGATACAGTCAGAAGCATGGAGTAGATTACAATGAGGTTTTTGCTCCTGTGGCAAGATGGGACACCATTAGAGCTATACTAGCTCTAGCTGCTAAAGAGAAATGGAGTGTATTCCAACTTGATGTCAAAAGTGCTTTTTTGCATGGAGACTTAGCTGAAAACATTTATGTTGATCAACCTCTTGGTTATCAGAAAGGGAAGGGTAACAAGGTGTACAAGTTAAGAAAAGCATTGTATGGCCTTAAGCAGGCACCAAGAGCATGGTACAGCAAAATTGAATCATATTTTGGCTTGGAAAGGTTTGTGAAATGCTCCCATGAACCTACTTTATTTAGGAAATATGCAGCTAATAATAAGATAATTATTGTTAGTTTGTATGTGGATGATTTGATCTATACTGGCAATGATATGAGCATGATTCATGAGTTCAAGGAATCTATGAAGAAAGAGTTTGCCATGACTGACTTGGGAAAAATGAAGTATTTTCTTGGTATTGAAGTTACCCAATCTGAAACAGGAATATTCATTCATCAACATAAATATGCTACTGAAGTATTAAACAGGTTTGGAATGGAGAATTGTAACAAGGTTTGTAGTCCCATTGTGCCTGGTTCAAAACTAATTAAGAATGAGAATGGTAAAGCTGCAGATGCAAGACAGTACAAGCAGATGGTTGGCTGCTTGATGTACCTGTTAGCTACTAGGCCTGATCTAGCATATTCAGTTTGCCTTGTAGCTAGATTTATGGATAGGCCCACTGAGATTCATATTGCAGCTATTAAAAGAATAATGAGATATGTGAGAGGTACTCTAGGCTATGGAATACAATACAATCATTTTAGGAAAGATGAGAAATTTGAGCTTCTTGGATGGTCTGACTCTGATTATGCTGGAGACTTGGATGATAGGAAGAGTACCTCTGGGTATGTGTTTATGCTGGGAAGAAGTGCTATATCATGGTCCTCTAAGAAACAACCAATAGTGACTTTATCAACAACAGAAGCAGAATTTGTTGCAGCAGCTTCTTGTGCATGCCAATGTATTTGGTTGAGAAGCATCCTGAGTCATTTGAGAAAGGATCAAACCAAGAGTACTGTGATTTATTGTGACAATAGCTCATCTATAAAGTTGTCTAAGAATCCTGTGCTGCATGGAAGATGCAAGCACATTGATGTTAGATTTCACTTTCTTAGGGATCTCACAAAGGATGGTGTGGTAGAACTCAACCACTGCAGATCAGAAGAACAACTAGCTGATTTAATGACCAAACCCTTGAAGCTGGAATCCTTTTGCAAGCTCAGAGAAGGTTTAGGGATGATGGTGTAGTGTTGACTGGTTTTGAGCTGTGCTTAGTGTTGTGCTTGTCTGTAGTATTTTTTTTTTGTTTTTTTAGTTTTTGCAATTTTTTGCAATTTGTAGCTTTTTGATGTAATTGTTTTGGAGTTGTACAATTAGGGGAGCGTATGTTATAGGCTTTGTATGCTTGTATGTTTGCTGAAGCAAACTAAGCCTGACTTGGCAAGCTAGGCCTGCCTGCGCGCGCGCCTGCCTTGGCTGCCAAGGCATATGTTGAACCTTATGTATGCTTGTTAGAGTACCAGTATAAAGGACTCCACCCTATGATAATAAAATGAGAAATACCATTTTATGCAACAGAAAATCAATGGATGAGATAGTGTTGTGTGAGTGCCTTCGTAATAACAAACAATGTTCTTTTAAAATTTCTTTCACTTGAATCATCTTCTCTCTCTCTCTCTCTCTCTCTCTCTCTCTATATATATATATATATATATATATATATATATATATTCTTGTTCTTCTTTTATTCTATTGTTTCACCTAAATATAAAAGCTTCAAAGTATTTTTTTTTGAATGGCTAAATTTTTTATTAAAAACCGAACTAAACACAAGATGAGCACAGTTCACAAAGTCAAGTCATATAAAATTCTTCAAAAAGGAGAATTCCAACACCAATAGCATAAAAAACAACATCCTAGAACAATAACAAAAAAATGCTCCGAAAGTCAAACTAAGACAATAACACCAAATATCGTCACCCACCCATCATACTTTAATTCCATCTGAAACAAAACGGCAGCCTCGAAGCTAAGAAGTATCCACTCACATTAGGATATCAAACCACATATACTCAAAAAGAACCTCCAACCGACGGCGGTACGAGAACTCAACCCGAAACCAAAGCGCAAAACAACTACGCAATTGGAACGAAGAGTGATTAAACAAGCCGCAGAAACAGTCAACAACCTCTGAAAACAACCAAATCCAAAACTAACAACGCAAAACGGCGACGTAAAGGGATAAAATCGCAGCTACGAAAAGTTTTGGAGAAAGGTATTGACGTTCCACGGAGGTTCCATTGAGAAGGAAAATGGAGACACGCCCAACACAAATAAGTCATACACCGAACTGGACCAACTGCTTCACTCATCACCACCACACCCATCTCAGATCCGTCGTAGCCACCACACCTCATCTCAAATCTATCGCAACCACCACACATAGCACCACGAAACCACGAAAGGACCACCTCAGAGCCACCGTCGCACACCAGAATAGGCCACCAAAATCGAGCCTAAAAACAAACGCCATAATCCAACTACCCCATCCTCAACTTCTGACTCTCGCAACCAAACACCAAAATCCAACCACCCCATCCTCAACTTCCGGCCATCGCAAACAGTCACCACCATCAAAACTCAATCGACTGCAATCAAACAACCAAAAAATCACAAACCAGATCTGAAATAGAATTTCAAAAACCCAAAACCACCGAAAAAAACCACGATCACAACTGACGGTAGCTCCAAACTACCCATGAAATTACCAGTTCGAAACCCAGATCTAAAACGAGTTTTGGAAAGGACTTCGAACCACCCAAACATAAAACACCCATATATCCGTCCAAAGTCAGCTCTGTCACCACCACTACAAGGACCCAACAGCCCGACAATAACCAAATTGAAGCAACGCCAAAAACAGAGCAGCAAGGGCCGACGAACAACACCAAACAGAGGATGAGGATGGTGGTACGGAGACATGGTCTCGTCGCACCACCACCACAGGCGAACCACCCAACCTCAAAACACTAACAGAACGCAATAGAAACTGTGCGGCCACCGTAAGAGGGAGGTGGCGTGGTGGTCCGGAGAAAAATCTCGTCGCACCACCACCAACAAAACGCTACATGGTGAAAGAAGAAGTTTGGATATGGAGGAGTTGAAGGCGGCAGAAAAGTTATCAGATTAAGGATCGAATTCGCTTATCAAAAAAAAAAAAAAAAAAAAAAAAAGGATCAAATTCAATGACTGAAACATCTAATTAACTTGAGCCACAAGACTCAACTAAAAAACTCCCTATAATAACAGAATTAAAGATGAATAGTTCAACCGATTTAAATAAGAGTTAACAGAATTGAAAGATCCTGATTGAAAGTCTATTTATGAAAAAAACACTAACATTACAGCTAATTATAAAACTATAATACAAATGTTTTTTACCTATGATTGTTATTTAAGAACAACATACCTTATCAACCCGAACTCCGTCCTTTCTCAGGCGCTCTTTGATTTCCCAGTTTGCAAGCCATTCAGCTGGAAAAGGTTTGCAGCGTCTTCTTTTTCTTGTTTTGATTGCACAAGATGGTAATACAGTCTAAAATGTGTTAATAAAATATAAACAAAATTGAAGTTAGAAAAATATTTGAGTAGAGAATATTAAAATTGTAATTGAAATGAAAAAAATTACAGTACCTCCTTTGTTGGAGTAATGGTAATGGCAACATCATTGTTACCTTCATTTGAAGTTTCATCAGCATTACCACTAGTAATAATATCATCAATACAAATGGTGTTATTGTCATCATCTGGTAATATTCTTGATATCGGATCTACTTTAAGTATTAATTGGCCATCCTGATTTGACATATTAAATTACACAACAATAAATATATAATCAAACTCTAGATTAAATAGAAGATTAAAATTAGACAAATCTATATTTATGAAAGGATGCACTCAAATATATATATTAGACAAATCTAAAAATAATTCAAAGGTAGACTCTTACCATTTTAAGTAAATTTTTAAAAAAATATTATTTTCTTTTTATGTTTTATCTTTATAAAATGCATATATTGACTGAAAAATAATATTTTTTAGTATATTTTAATGAAATATTATATCTCTTCCCCTGTTTATCATAATAAATTCTATTTTTTACTAAAAAAGAAAAAAAAAAATTGACTGCTTTTACTAAAAAAGATAAGGGTTCATTTTTTGCCCTTTCCAGGAAAGTTAAAAAAAGAATATTGAATTTGTCAAAAAAAAAAAGAATATTGAAAATGAACGATTTCACTATTAATCATTTAAAAAAATATTGAATTAAAAAATAAACCATATATTAAAGTTTTTTATCACTATGTTTTAAAGTTTAATCAAACTTTCATGGACAATAATCTTGCATGTTTTATAGAACTAGCTATATATTAAGACTGAACTAGGGATGCCAATTTGATATGTCAATGCGGATTTTTGTGAAACTTTTTTTGTTTGGGGATTTTAAAATTGAGAATTTTTCCTTGTGAGGATAGGGGTATAGAAGATCCCCCGAGAGAGGTTTGGGGATGAAATTTCATCTCTCTGTGGATATTCGATCCACAAATATTTCATTAAAATAATTTTTAAATATGTATATTAAAGTTCTTTATATATTACAGTTTATAGGTATTTAAATTTTCATACAATATATCCTTCAAAAAAAAAAAAACAAAATTTCATACAATATATGTATAAATTTGTTTTTATATAATATTTATTATTGTCATAATTATGATTCACAATAATATCATAATTTTTTATTTGTTTTATGTTTAAAATTTAGTTTTAGGTGTCCCCTACTGTCTAGATGCTTTTCTCACCTTATAAAAAAAGTTTTATTTTTGGTTATAATTATTTTGATTGAAAGTAATATAAATTTAATGTTTTTTCAAATCTTGATAAATCCCCACTAGAGATCCTAAATTGATCCTCAATCTCCACCCTATTGATATCCTATATTGGCTGAAAATGATATCAACATTAGGTTTAATTTATAAAAACAATTCACATACTAAACAAATTGTATTGAAGGGCATAAGAAATGTGGGAATAAGATTATGTACCTTTTCAACAAAAGTTTCACCATTCGATCTTGCCGCCATGGGTTTGATGGGCTCAACTTGCAGGAAAATAAAACTTCAATTTTTGAGTTGATTTTTTTTTTTTTTTTTGAAATCAAGATTATGTCCCTTTTATAATAGTTTAATAATCCATCCAATTTTAATTATAATTAACCAAAAGTTCATTTTTCACTCGGATTCATGGAATATGTCATATGTATATGGTCTATATTATAATTCAAATACATCGGTTATTTAATAAATTTAAAAAGTTACTTTTAGTTATAATTAAAGATAAAGAGAATGTTTATTACCAAAAAAAAAGAGAATGTATTTTTAAAAAAGTCTTTTATTTAAATTTTTTGACTAAAAAGATACATATAGCGTCAAATTATTTATTTTTGTTTGACTAAATTAATATTGTTTTTTGACTGAGATAGTATATTTTATATTATTTTTTTAGTAACAATATATTTAAATATTAAAACATTATTTTTTAGTCCGTTAAAAAAAACATTAATTCTTAAAAAAAATATATTAAATATTAAAACATAAAAAAATGCATATATATTGTAATTTTCTGATTTATATACATTTGATTGATCATACACATACAAACACATTTATACCGGTCAAATTTTATATAAATAACTAATAAAAAAATTGTTCTTATTTTAATAAATGGGGTTTACTTGCTGTCTAGAGTAGGTCCTTCTTGCAAGTCTAGGAGTTGGTTGCTCTTGGACAGGTGGTCGCTCCTTTTCCATGTAGGCAGAACAAAAAATGCTCTGATGTCAAAGTTAGACGGTGAAAGCACTAAAATATGTCTAATATTTACTATTCTTTCGGTATCAATTTGTTTGAGCCATTTATAAAAAAATTGTTCTAAAATACTTAAGCTATTTACAATTTTCTATTTATATTTTCACTTATACCCCTATGGAATTTACTTTTAGAGTAATCATTAATACACTTAAAAAATGCATAGAGAATACACAAGAGTAATTTGGTAAAATGAATAGTATCTCTCATTCATTTATATTATTTTTTTAATATTCAAATGACTCAAATATATTAGGACGGAGGGAGTAGTCTTTTATTTAAATAAATAATGCAGTTTAATAAGTTATTAGGACTATTTGATTGTTTTTGTTTATTTTGTATTTTTAGAACTTAATGCTTGAAATAGGAAGATAAGAGTGCATTTGATGTATTTTAAGGTGCCATAGTGACCAATAATTTATTGATGACAGGGAAAGCTCTTCCTTAATGAAGAGAGGCAGCGATTTTTTTTTTTTGTTATAAGTTGTTACAAATTATTGACAAAACTATTAAATGGTAGTTTTGCCAACGACTTATAACAAAAATAATGGCAATTAAAAGCTAACGAAAACCATCACTAAATGCTATCAAAAGTGAAAAGTCAAGTTTTGCCTTCAGATGGACTTGCCACAACCATGTGGTATTTTGTCAGGTCGTGTTAGAAAAAAATAGAAGAGAGTAATTGATCCAAAAGCACTGCCATGGTTGTGGCAGACTCTACAGAGGCAAAAATTAATTTTTGGCTTTTCATCTCCCTTTTTAGTGTCCATCATTCATAATAATAAAATTAGAATGAATGAGAATAACTATAAAACTTTAGGCTATAAAAAGATATTTGTTTATTTTGTGTTCTCGCATTGTTTAATATTTTTATTTAGTTTGCAGTTGCTCATGGATAGGTGGGAATATATAATACACCTCCATCTTAGTGTCATAGAGAGTAGTTCATAATATGCTCTCTTGTTCTTTTGTTGATTGAGAATATTACTAACAAGTTTTTATCATAGGTCTATTGTTTATCATGTTTCATCTCTAGGAAGAGAAGGACCGAATAGAGAAGTCGATACATTTTTGGAACATATAGCCTATGACCGAGCATAATACACTTACCATGTGCTTAGGGTATGCGAGGAAATCCAAATTGCTTATGGGGAGGACTCCATTAATAGCTCTTAATCGTAATGTCATTGTATCGATTAACCGAGCAACATTGGAAGTTTATATGTGCAATGGATTCCGTCGTTTGCAAGAAACAGAGACCTATGAAGAGTGAACCAGTGTAAACATATTTGGAAATACTGTAATAAAGTATATAATCTATCAAGATGATACATTGAACAAATAGCTAACGATATCTAATCTCACAACTACTTTATATTTGATAAATTTTACGACTTTTACGTTCAGTTACATTTGCACAAATGACTCCTAAACCCTAGCTTAGAATTCTGAAAAAAATTCTGAATGAATGATCTATTACCAATTGTGGATACAATAATTAATATTGTAGTATTTTTTTTGGACAAATTGGTTTTGAAAGAGTTCGGTGCCATAAAAGATTTGAGTGTTAATTTGTGTGGAGACTGCAAATAATATATATCTAAACCATGCAGCTACGAGTATCTACTATCTAGTTTATGGAATAAAAACTATCTAAATCATGTTAGTTACGAGTATCTAGTTTTTGCAATAAAAACTAATAGTTTTTAAGTTAATTTTGTATTTAATGCACACCTTTTTTTTTTTATAAATAAAGTGGTGATCTACTGAAATTAAACTCACACACAATTGTAAAGTCCCAGATTTAAACTCAGGTCACGATGTTCGGTCTAGTAATTTTGACACCCTTCTTTCTTTAGTTAATTTTGAATTGATTTTAAGGGATGAATTGCTCTTGATCCTATGTTATATAATTGGAACTAAATTTTTGCAACCGTAATTGCTTTAGAAATATCAAATTAGTTGATATGAAATAGATTTTTTTTTTTTTTGTCAAATAATCTAGTGGTTAGAAAATTCACTTTAAAGATGAATAAGTTGAGTGTAAACTTATATGTAGATAAACTTATAAACTTTATTACTTGACGATAAATTTGATACATACACTTCTAAACAGGGATGTCAACGGGGCGGGGATTGAGCGAATGGTACTGTACCACCCCTTGCCCCATTTCCCGCTTCGGGGACATTTCTTCCTACATCCCCATCCCCGCGAGGAGATTTCTTCCTTCATTCTCATCCCCACGGATCCCCACAGGATCGACAGATCTCCACGAATATAAAAAACTAAAAAAATCGTTATACATTTTAATCAAAAACATAACATTAATATTTTGTTTTTTCGTCCTTTTTTCTAAAAAAAAATACATATTTTGTATCTTTAATTTTTTTTTTATAAATAAAAGTATATTTTGCATCAATAACAAAAAACTTCAAAGCACATTCTAATATTTATTTTTGTCAAAAAAATTAAATATTCAATTGAACTTGTTGCCACCATACATAATCATAATCTTTATAATGTACTTAATTATTATTTTTTATTAGAAAAACATATAAAGTTATATAATTATATATTGTATATATAATTTAAATAATATGGTCGGGGTCGGGGAATCCGCGGTGGCGGAGGGACCTTCCCCATTCCCCGCCCCAAATTATCCATGGGGGAATTTCTCCCTCCATTCCCATCCCCACGGGGAAAAAAATCTGCGACTTCGGATCACCGTACAGATAATCCCCACGGATAATCCGTTATCAGATACAAATTGACATCCCTACTTGTCATAAAGTCCCAAAGGAAGAAAAAATCACATTTGTATTTTTTTTTGTCAAATAGTCTAGTGATTAAACAATCCATTTTAAAGGTGAATAGGACGGCTATAGGGTTCGTTGAGCTTATAATCACGTCTGTACGTATTTCTAATAGAGTTAAAATGAAAAGTAAATAATAATAAAAAAAGTACACATCAAATTTATTAGTACAATTCATTATTCAATAAAATTCTCGTTTCCCCACCGTGCAATCGTGAATGAAGCACACATTAATTATCAATCGTTCAATTCCGCTTTGGTACCTAAAATATTGATTGTCAGGAGTTAACTTCCAATAAACCACAAGCCATAATAAAACTTAACTTTGTACCAAAACAATAAATAATAAAACTAAACTACACGAAGAATTAAAAATTAAAAAATGTAAACATACATACAATTCCTATAAAAGAAATAAAATAAACACCTATCAACCTTTGTAAAAAAAATATTCTTATACATTAATAAAGAAAATCCAATGATAAAAAATCTTGATGATGAAAAGCCGAGATAACCAAGTAGACAGTAGACACCAATTAATATGACCCACTTTCTAATTGAAAACCTTATAATATTTTTTTGGTGAAATAAATCCTTGATAAAAAATAAATAAAAGAACCATATATATATATATATATATATATATATATATATATAACCCTATAGCCGTCCTATTTATGATTGTAAGCTTCTAACAGTAGTAAAAAATGTGTCAAAAAAAAAACAGTACTATAGAAAATTATTCCACCTTGCAGCAAAAAAAAAAAAGAAAGAAAATTATTCCACCATGTTTCTTGAAATTAAAATATGCCAACACAATAATTTATAATTACCATTAAAAAAAGTTACAATTCATGTAATATTTTAGAGAGGCATTTGTTTCCTCTCTTTGGTATGAAACTTAATATAGAATCTTTTAGCGTGTTTTCATCGCATTTAAAGTGATTATCCCTTATACTCTTTATAATTCAATCTTTGCTTATATTAAAAAAAATTGATATAGAATCATGTGGGAGTTTATACCAGAAAAAATAATCACGTGAGAGTTCTACTCAGTACTCACCCATTGAATACATTTACAAATGGTCTTCATACACTCCGGGTGTTCCATATGTCTAGGGCACATTTCTCTTGGACAATCAAAATCAATAAAACATCTATAAACCGCTGTAATAAGAAGAGAATAAATGAGTATATAATTAAAATCAAACATAATATTGAGGGTTAAGTAATATAAGAAATTCGAAAATGTTAAAAAAATTTACAGTTGGAGTTTGTCGCTATAAAAAATAGAGAAAGAAAGATAATCATAACATAAACAAACTTGTCAATTTCAACCATAATTCCCCCTTTGCATGTAACAAATATTGTATCACTTTGTAATTTATACAGCTCGATCATTTTGTCCTTAGACCATTTAAATAGATTTTAGATCGAACTTAATTAATTACGTAGTTGTAAGAAATTCTTCTTAAAATCGGAATCATTATTAAATATCTCTTAATAATTATATTAATTGATGTTTTATAACTTCAATCCTATTAGACTTGGTTAGGTAGTTAGGAGGTGGTTACATAACTACCTTGAGTTAGTTAGTTATGGTTACTTGTGTTACAAGTAATAGATGGGTTAGGAGTTTTCCTTATAAATAAGCGTGTACCACATGCATTGTATACAACTCATTCTCTATTTTTTTTCTTATCAATAAAATCTTAACACTTTCCTCCTAGTTTTCTCTCTAGTTCTTACTTGTTATCTTCTTCCTCTTATCTTGGATTACCCTAACAAATTGGTATCCAGAGCCCTTTGGTTCTTAGTGTAGAAAGCACAAAGATTCAGTCTTGTTTGGTGTTTACATTTTCCTTCATTCAGAAACAATGTCAGGGAATGGTTTACCAAACAATCTTCCAATTCTTGAGGGCAAGAATTGGGAAAGATGGAGCAAACAGATGAAGTCTCTCTTTGGTTTTCAAGATACATGGGAAGTGGTGGTTAATGGTGTGCAAGACTTGGTGGGGAATGCCACTGAAGCTCAGAGATCAGCACACAAAGACTTAAAGAAGAAGGATTGCAAGGCAATGTATGCAATTCAAGCTGCAGTAGATTCTGCAAATTTTGACAAGATATCTAGTGCTGAATCCTCTAAGGCAGCCTGGGATATTTTGGTGAAATATTATGAAGGAGGAGAAAAGGTGAAGGGAGTGAAGTTGCAGTCTCTGAGAAGGCAATATGAGCTTCTGCAGATGGATAAGAGTGAATCCATTGGAGCCTATGTGTCGAAGGTTCAAAGCATTGTCCATACAATGAAGAGCTGTGGTGAGGTGATGACAGATAGGATGATTGTAGAGAAGGTAATGAGAACTCTAACTCCAAATTTTGATCATGTCATTGTTGCCATCCAAGAAACTGGGAATGTAGCTACATTACAGTTGGAGGATCTTGTCGGATCTTTAGAAGCACATGAGTTGATGATAAATGAAAGGAAAGGGGTTCAAGAATCTGTACAAGCCTTACAAGTTCAGGCTTACAAGAAAGCTAACAGTCACAAAGAAAAAAAACAAGATAAGGGAAAGAATGGCTCTCAGAAAAAATTTGATGGAAAATCTGAATCCTTCAAGAAAGGAGGAGGAACATCAAATTCAAAGAAAGGGAAAGGCAAGGACAAGAGTCACATTCAGTGCTATAACTGTGAGAAATGGGGACACTATGCTTCAGATTGTTGGTTCAAGAAAGGCAAAGAAAAGGGCCAAGACTCTGATGATGAAGCAAAACTTGTGCAAGAAAAGGTTGAAGACAAAGCTGTGACTTTCATGGCTGCATTATCAGAGGTAGAATCACAAGACAAAGTTGATGCTGAGACTTGGTTCTTAGACACGGGGTGTTCCAATCACATGACTGGTCACAAAAACTGGTTAGTGAAGTTTGATTCTGGAAAGAAAAGTAAAGTGAAGCTGGCCAATAGCAGTTCATTGCAGTCAGAAGGCATTGGTAACATGGTTATCAAGAGAAGCAATGGAAGCTCTGCAGTAATTGAAGATGTGATGTTTGTACCAGGTATGGACTGTAATCTTCTGAGTGTTGGACAGTTAGCAGAAAAAGGTTTTTCAGTTATCATTAAGAATGAGAAATTTGAACTTTATGATCCTGCAAATAACCTAATTCTGAGGACTCTTTTGGCCAAGAATAGAACTTTCAGAACTTTGATTCACACAAACACTGTTCAGTGTATGAAGGTAGTAACAGATGAGAAGTTGAATTGGCTATGGCACCTGAGATTTGGACATTTGAATTTCAAATATCTAAATCAGCTAGGGAGCAAAGGAATGGTACTTGGCCTACCTAAGATTGAAGCTTCAGAAAGAGTATGTGAAGGTTGCTTAGTTGGTAAACAACCTAGAAATGCTTTCAGCAAGAGTTTGCCTATGAGATCATCAAGTGTACTAGGTGTTGTGCATTCTGATGTGTGTGGTCCCTTTGATGTGAATTCACTTGGTGGTAATAGATATTTTGTTACCTTTGTTGATGAGTATAGCAGGAAGATGTGGATATACTTGATTCAAACCAAGGATGCAGTATTTGATGCCTTCAGAAATTTTAAGGCATTAGTTGAAAATCAAAGTGGAAAGAAGATCATAGCTCTCAGAACAGATGGTGGAGGTGAGTATACTTCCAAGAAGTTTGAGTCATTTTGTGTTGAACAAGGTATAGAACATGAAGTCACAGCTCCCTATACACCTCAACACAATGGCTTAGCTGAAAGAAGGAACAGGACTATTCTTGATATGGCAAGGTGTATGGTGAAGCATAGGAACCTGCCTAAAGCTTTCTAGGGTGAAGCAGTTCACACTGCTGTGTATGTGTTGAACAGGTGTCCAACCAAGAAGCTGAAAGACAAAGTACCTGAGGAAGTGTGGAGTGGTAGAAAACCTAGTGTAAGTCACTTCAGGATTTTTGGTGCTTTATGTCACAAGCATGTGCCTGAAGCAAAAAGGAAGAAGCTTGATGACAGAAGTGAAGTCATGATCTTGGTAGGATACCATGTCACAGGTGCTTACAAGCTGTATGATCCTGTCACAAAGAAAATGATCTACAGTAGAGATGTTGTAATTGATGAAGAGAAATCCTGGGATTGGATTGCTGGTTGTAGTTCAAGCAGAGCTCAATTGAATCCAATCATGAATGAAGAAGATAGTGATTCTAGTGATGAGAATGAAGCACCTGCTGCTGTGACTAGAGACAGGCCTGCCAGAACAAGGAACATTCCTGCTAGATTGCAGGATTGTGAAATTGTTAATGATAATGAGGTAAATGCAGATGGTGACTTAGTTCATATTGCATTGATGGCTGGTTCTGAGCCTATCAATTACACAGAAGCCTTGAAACACAAGAAATGGAAGAAAGCTATGGAGGAGGAGTTGGCTTCAATTGAGAGAAATCAAACTTGGGAGTTAGTTAAACTTCCATCAGATAAGAAGGCAATTGAAGTAAAATGGGTGTTCAAGCTGAAGCTAAATCCTGACAATTCTATAGCAAAATATAAGGCAAGGCTGGTGGCAAGAGGTTTTCTGCAGAGGGAAGGAATAGATTACTCAGAAATCTACTCACCTGTGGCAAGAATTGAGACTGTGAGACTTGTCATAGCTGTAGCTAATGCAAGGAAATGGCCTATGTTCCACATGGATGTTAAGTCAGCCTTTCTTAATGGTCCATTAGAAGAACTTGTCTTTGTAACTCAGCCACCTGGATTCATGATTGAAGGGAAGAAAGACATGGTCTACAGATTGAACAAAGCTCTATATGGTTTGAAACAAGCTCCAAGAGCTTGGAATAAAAGGATAGATGGATTTCTTGTGAAACAAGGTTTCAGGAAATGCAAGTCAGAATATGGAGTATATGTGCAGGAAGCAGCTTCAAGCATCATTCTGATATGTTTGTATGTTGATGATCTGCTAGTAACTGGAAGTGTCACAGCTGAGATAGAGAAATTGAAAGAAGTAATGAAAACTGAATTTGAGATGACAGATTTGGGAGAAGTGTCTTACTTCTTAGGATTTGAACTTCTGAAGAATGGTAAAGGTCTATTGTTGCATCAGAGAAAATATGCAGGAGAAATTCTAAAGAGGTTCAACATGATTGAGTGTACCTATGCTGCAACTCCTATGGAGGTGAACTTGAAGTTAGAAAAGAATGAGACAGAAGAGATTGTGGATCCTACAATTTTCAAGCAAATTGTTGGATCATTGAGATATCTTTGCAACAGCAGGCCAGATATATGCTTTGCAGTTGGGCTTGTAAGTAGATTCATGGATAAGCCCAGAAGGTCACACATGAATGCAGCTAGAAGAATACTTAGGTATATAGCAGGCACAATGGAGTTTGGAATTCTTTTTCCAAAGTCAGTTCTGAATGAGAAATTTGAGATTGTGTGCTACTCTGATGCTGATTGGTGTGGTGACAAAGTAGATAGAAGGAGTACTACTGGGTATTTCTTCAGATTTATGGAGGCTCCTGTTGCTTGGTGTTCTAAGAAACAACCAGTTGTTGCATTGTCTTCGTGTGAAGCTGAGTACATAGCAGGTGCATATGCAGCATGCCAAGCTTTGTGGATTGTGACTGTGTTGAAGGAGCTAGGAATTGAAGCAGAGAAACCTGTGGTTCTGCAGATTGATAACAAGTCTGCTATAAACTTAGCCAAGAATCCAGTTTTGCATGGTAGAAGCAAACACATAGAGGCTAGGTTTCATTTCTTGAGGGAGCAGGTGAATCAAGGTAGCTTAGATGTCAGGCATTGTGCAACAGATTCTCAGGTTGCAGATGCTCTAACTAAGAGTTTGAAAACAGACAGGTTTTTGAAGCTCAGAAGTGAACTTGGTGTGTATCAGGCGCGCGCGCCCAGCATGGCAAGTTCTGAAGCAGTTCTGATTCAGTTCTGAAGGACAGACAAGTTTGAAGTTCTGAAGAAGTTCTGAAGCAGTTCTGAAGGACAGACAAGTTCTGAAGCAGTTCTGAAGGACAGACAAGTTCTGAATCAGTTCTGAAGGACAGACAAGTTTGCAGTTCTGAAGGAGTTCTGAATGACAGATAAGGATTTCTGAAGGACAGACAAGCTTGCAGTTCTGAAGGATTTCTGAAGGACAGACAAGGTTGCAGTTCTGAAGGATTTCTGAAGGACAGACAAGTTTGCTTAGGCTTGAAGTTAAGGGAGCATGATGTTTTATAACTTCAATCCTATTAGACTTGGTTAGGTAGTTAGGAGGTGGTTACATAACTACCTTGAGTTAGTTAGTTATGGTTACTTGTGTTACAAGTAATAGATGGGTTAGGAGTTTTCCTTATAAATAAGCGTGTACCACATGCATTGTATACAACTCATTCTCTATTTTTTTTCTTATCAATAAAATCTTAACACTTTCCTCCTAGTTTTCTCTCTAGTTCTTACTTGTTATCTTCTTCCTCTTATCTTGGATTACCCTAACATTAATGTGTTGTCTTTGTCCCTTTATCATACTAAGAAACAAGGTCACATAAAAAATCTTACCAATCATAAGAATTCATTTATTTGTTTTTTTTTTTTTTTCTTTCTAAATTTTCATTATTTTAAAATCTTTCACCAAAAGGTAAAATCACAAAAGATGAATAATATTGTTGGACAACACATGCATTTATTGAATGTAGGTAGGTGACTTGCTTCAACTGCATTGAGAAGGGACATATAAGCACATCATGTCCTAAACCAAGGAAGGCATACCCACAAGAAAGCTAGGGTACTCCGACTAGTATGCCAAGAGCCAAGGGAGGTGATTTGAATGGTTCCGAAGCATCGAAGACTACTAATCCAATCCAATCCAGAGGTAATTGTGTGGAATCTAGATTGAGTTTAGTTGGCACTCCATGATCGCATCTAGTTGGTAAGATTATAATTGTCTGATTGTGATTGGACGATTCAAATTTTAGGGTCAGAATTTATATGTTTTCAAAAATGAATATTATATTAAAATACAAGCCAATCAATTTTGATCGGACAGTTACAATTTACTAACTGTAAATCGACTGGGATGTGATCGTTGACTGTATAGACCCCGGCCAATGACTCTGTTGATACCTTCAATATTTGTTTTGGTTGTCATCTTTGTGTGTGGAAGAAGTTCCCTAGTTGATTGGTGTTGTCCGAGAAAGGTGTCACATGAATATAACAAAAGATTAATTGAAAATTATACACTAATTAATTTTGAACTTGGATTACTTATACACTAATTTTGAACTTGGATTACAAAGCTATACAACAAATTGAATATGAACACTATCATCTTGTGACTGATATTTTTACTTCCTTGCACGGGGTGTGGCATTTCTAGTGATATGGAGTCCACCTTAAATTAAACTGAATTTTGATCGAGTCAAGATGTTAGTGTGATCAATGAAATACTACAACCTTATATCTTAAAAGTAACATAAAAACTATATATATATATATATATATATCGGAAAGGGGTCATATTATACTGGAGTAACATTTGAGTAATGTTACACCGTTCAATAACTCTTTAACGAATATAAATTTTACAAAATCCACTGTTAGATTGTAAGTTAATTATATCATATAGATTATCTATGTTGAATTTTAAAAAAATTTAAAATTATTTGAAATATTTTTGAGATACATAAAAATTAATACAAAAGAGTACTTGGATCAAGGATTTAATGATTGAATATCAAACTTGAATTTATAGATATGGAATGTATCATTTTTGTTTTGTTTGTACAATGTGGACGTTTCAATAGCATGAATTAAAAGTGAAGTGGTTTGGTAGTTGCTAGATTGTGTATTCATATTAGTACTCTTTATGAATACTGAACTTAGATTGGTAATATGTAGAATCTAATTTATTTGCCAATAAAAAATTATTTGCTGCTTAGTTTGATAGTTGCAATTGTGATGTTGTGAATTGACATATGTTTAACTAGTATTTCATGATACTGTTTTGTAATTTTCATAAAAGTGTTAATTAAAAGGAAGATGTTATTATTGTTGGGTCACCAAGAGGGGGTAGTCAGGGGGATCATCATCGGCTCTGATATCACTGTTGGGTCATCAAGAGCGGGCAGCCAGGGGGACCATCCACATTGGATCTAAGAACACCTTCACAAGTGAGTTGGACACCACACTCTAACCCAAAACCTTAAGGTGTTAGGTTCATGGGTCTTCTCACTTATAAAGTGTTCAACCTCCACTATTCTAAGCAATGTGGGACTTCTCACTCACACTTGCCACAACAACTATCTACCAAAAAAAAAAAAGATGTTACTGAGTGTATGTAGGTCGGATTATATTGAGTTTGGTCAAACCTAAAATTTGAATTACATATAATTTTTTGGATTAGGTCTAATAAAATAACCACTTATTATATATTTTAAATATTAAATGACTAATAATAATTAAACACACGAATTAGATATTGAACATTGCATAGCATACAAAATTTAGAATACATATTTGGGCATACACCTACCACCACCACCACTACCTTTAATTCACTGATCACCAATAAATCAACAATTAATTAGTAGTTAGTAAAAAAATCAACGAATTATCCACCATAAAATGAGTTTTAAAGAGGTTGAAGCTTCTAACGTAGCTAAATGATCCACTGCAAAATTTTCTTCATGCAGTATGCGGGTGAAGTCGACATCTCAATTCAAAATAAGATGATTTACGACTAAGTGAGACTATTATAATGATGGTATATATTTATATCACTTTTAGTAAGATTAATCACATGAGCTGCATCTAATATGATGTGATTTATATATATTACATTTAAGTCTAAGATATCATGTATTAACGGTGTAAAATGTTATATTAATTTATAAAATGTTTTTACAAATATATGCATAAATAAATGCATGGACTTGAGAAACTCAAAATATATGCATAAATAATTATTTATTTATTTTAGTAGTAAAAATATATTCATTTATTTATTAGTAAAAAATATCGAGACATACCTAAATGGAACACCACAAAGTGGCAATCTATATAATATATTTTGTCGACATATTTTATTTCATTTTATCATCATATTAAAATATAAATTCATAACTACAAAGTTCTAATGATTTTTTTAAGCAAAAAGTTAAAGAGCAGAAAGTTGGAAAAATATAGCCATCTAAACACCCTAATTAAATATTATTAAAAGATATTATCATACAAAAATCCAATATAACAATAGTAGAAACCAATTAATATAGTCAACTGCCTCATTAAAAAACTTGTAGGAAAAACCCAATTAAATAAAGTCTAAACTCAACACCCTGAGCTTTTTAAAACTAGGGTAAATAGGTCTTTCGTCCCCTGCAATATATGCGATATTTGCAATACCTTCCTAGGAAAAAAAAATTTAGGATTTCCACCTTACAAATTTTTTTTAATTTGCCTTACCCCCTTGCCCAACACATGGCAGCTTAGTTGACTTGGAATCTCCACGTGGCACCACCGGATGATGCCACGTGGAAATTAATAAAATTAAAAAATATAAAAAAGCCACATAATTACAAATCACATAATTTAATTACAAATATTATTTAATTTATTTATATAAATTAAAAATGTTAAAATCCTAGAAATCACAACCCACTGATGCTATAATGCATTCCCCTTAACATTATGCTATAATGCATTTGTGATTAAATTTAAACTCCGTACGAAGAACATTGAATTTGCCTGGTAAGCCTCAAACAAATCGTTAACCCCTCTCATTTTATGACTTCACATTTTTATATTGTTCTTCAACTCCTCAAATTTTTGAGTGATTGCATACTGCTGTTTTTAATGCAGCCAAAACTTTATTAAACCACTAACCATGGTATAAGGCATACCATAGCAGGAAAACAAAATACAACAAACAAGCCATTAACGGCCACAACAGACCAAACAAGAACAACATAGAACAGAAATAAAGCAAGGCTCCCCAAAGACCAAGCAAAACAGGGCGAATAAAAAGACCAGCTAACCACCCCGGACAACAACTCCAGTTTTTCTTTGTATACTTCTATCAATGATTGTATTGCGCTGGATATCATTACTTTCTTTCGGTCTGCAACGGATTTCTTTTTTTTTCAATCCAAAACAATCCTTAAACCCACAGTCACCAAATCGTCCTAGAAATCAAACGAAATACATCCACGAAATCGCAATCGAATCAGAACCGAAAACAAAGAAAACAAATCGGAAAAAAATAGAGGCAAAAAAAATGAGACAAGTTTTTTCTCAAACTTCATTTTTCCGATCTAGGTAATTTGACGAGGCTTTAAGAATTTTTTGTTCTTGGATTCAGTTTTAGAAAAAGGAAACAAATGATTTCGTGTTAAAAAAAAATTAATTTTGGGTTGGTTTTGTGGTCTCCGGCGCGGTGGCGCCGCCGTCTGGCCCGGCAGCCACCGTGCCGGAATCTGGGCAAATATGAACACTTATTTTTTACGGAATTTTCTCTCCTTTTTTTTTAATTTGAGTTTATTATTTTTTTTATCAATATTTCATTAAGTTTTTATTTTTTATATAATAATTAATTAATAAAAAATAAAAAATTATTTGTTTTGAATTGATGTGGAATTTAATTTAATTTTTAATTTTATTAATTTCCACATGGCACCATCTGGTGGTGCCACGTGGAGATTCCAGCCAACTAAGCTGCCATGTGTTAGACAAGGGGGGTAAGGCAAATTAAAAAAATTTTGCAAGGTGGGAATCCTATTTTTTTTTTTCCTAGGGGGGTATTGCAAATGTCGCCTATATTGCAGGGGGCGAAAGACCTATTTACCCTTAAAACTATAATAAGCTTGTAAGACCATCTCCAATGATAGATACCTATTTTTTTAAGAATCGCTGTCTAATAGTTATTTTTATTGGAGCAAAATGCAAACTAATATCTAATAGATACTAGTGCCACAGTAAACAATGATACCTATATTATTTTTGTGAAACTCATTTACAAAAATGTATAATTATTGGTGAGATGTGTTATTTGTGTGATCCATTTAAATTTTTTTAAGAGTGTTGGAGATTGGAGTGATTGAGTACTTATTATATACTATTATTAAGAAATTATATTTGAGTGATGTGTACATATAAAACTTATTTAAATACTAAAATATGAAAAGATCTATTATGAATGCTCTAACACACCGGTAGCAAGAGATGAGTACTTCTAATTCTAGTGAAGCAGCAAAAGAGGGTGATGATGAAAAAAGACCTTTATGGAAGCATATTACAAAAATAAAAAGTGTAGGTGGAACAGGAGGTGGCAATTATGAACTAAAATGTCATATTTGTGATCTAGTATTTAATGGATCATATACCAGAGTGAGAGGACATTTGTTGAAGCTACAAGGAAAAGGGGTTAGACCTTGTACGAAAATAACAAACGCCAAGCTTATTGAATTGAAGAAGATAGACAATGAGGCTAAATCTAAGGAGACATCAAAACAAAAATTGGTCCCTTTACCTCCCAATTCCACCGAGGGTGCCACTGCCGATCAAAAAAAAGAGAAAGACATCAACTTTAGCAGGTGCTTTTAATGTGCAAGCTAGAGAGACACTCGATTTTGAAATTGCTAGGATGTTTTACTCAGCTGGGTTACCATTTCATCTAGCAAGAAATCCTTACTTTAGGAGGGCATTTTCCTATGCTGCTAACAACAATATTCCTGGTTACCAACCTCCTGGTTTCAATAAATTAAGGACAACATTGCTTCATAATGAGAGGAGTCATGTGGAGAATTTGTTGCAGCCAATTAAAAATACATGGAATCAAAAGGGTGTGACGCTTGTTAGTGATGGATGGAGTGACCCACAAAGAAAATCTCTGATCAATTTCATGGCTGTCACAGAGAGTGGACCTATGTTTTTAAAAGCAGTAGATTGTTCAGGTGATATAAAAAGTAAAGAATTTATTGCCAAAATAATGAAGGATGTCATTATGGAGGTCGGGCCTTCAAATGTTGTGCAAATAGTGACAGACAATGCAGCGAATTGTAAGGCGGCTGGTTTAATAATTGAGGCTGAATTTCCTAATATCTACTGGACTCCGTGTATTGTTCATACCTTAAATCTCGCTTTGAAGAACATATGTGCAGCTACTCCCTCTGAAAGAAACAATGTTGTTTATGAAGAATGTCATTGGATTACCCAAATTGCAGACGATGCAAATTTTATAAAGAACTTTATCATGTGTCACTCTATGAGATTATCGATTTTCATTTCATTCAATTCATTAAAGTTTCTTTCTGTTGCTCCGACAAGATTTGCCTCTATTGTTGTAATGCTTAAAAGGTTTGCGCTATTGAAAAAGGGACTTCAAAATATGGTGATTAGTGAACAATGGGCTTCTTATAAAGAAGATAATGTTCAAAAGGCTAAAACTGTGAAGGACACATTGTTAGATGATAATTGGTGGGATAAGGTTAATTATATTATTGCTTTCACTAGTCCTATCTATGATGTTCTTAGAAAAGCTGATACAGAAGCTTCATGTTTACACCTAGCGTATGAGATGTGGGGTTCAATGATAGAAGATGTGAGGAAGGCTATATATAAATATGAAGGAAAGGCAGAGGTTGAACATTCAACCTTTCATGACGTTGTGCACTCGATATTAATTGCTCGTTGGAC
Source organism: Trifolium fragiferum (assembly GCA_954870985.1). NCBI lineage: Eukaryota > Viridiplantae > Streptophyta > Magnoliopsida > Fabales > Fabaceae > Trifolium > Trifolium fragiferum. The sequence continues at coordinate 12,156,606 of OX940794.1, forward strand.
AAAGAGTAATACACCTCTTCATTGTTTAGCTCATTCCCTTAACCCAAGGTTATTTAATATTAACTCTATTTTATTTGTTTAAGTTTACCTTAAGAGTACATATATGATATATTTATAATGCATGTATATATTTTTTTTTTATTATAAAAATTGTAGGTATTATAGTCATGAATGGATAAGTGAAGATCCTAATCGTGTTTATCCGCATCAAGATAAGGAGCTCACTGATGAAAGAGTAAAATGCTTCAAAAGGCTATTTCCCGAAGCCGATGAAAGGAGAAAAGTGAATGTAGAGTTTGCCAACTTCACAGATGGAAGAGAAGGTTTTGCTGACATTGATTCTTTGAATGATAAGGGTATGATGGATCCAAAATCTTGGTGGCTAGTTCATGGTGTGCATGCTCCGTTGCTTCAAAAGGTTGCCCTTAAGCTACTTGCGCAACCTTGTTCATCTTCATGTAGTGAGAGGAATTGGAGTACATATTCATTTATACATTCTCTAAAAAGAAACAAGATGTTACCAACAAGGGCAGAAGACTTAGTTTTTGTTCATAGCAACCTTCGACTTCTTTCAAGAAATAGTCCACAATACAATCAAGAGGAAACTAAAATGTGGGATATTGCAGGAGATGAGTTTGGATCACTTGAGGAATGTGGAATTCTTGAAGTTGCTGAATTATCTTTAGATGAGCCCGAGCTAGAGGATCCCGTTGTCAATGATGATGTTTAAGTTTTTGGTGTTTTCTTTTTAAATTTTTTTTCGTATTTGAAGGATTACTTTTGATGAAAGACAAAAATATTATGCAATAAATATTTAATTATAATTATATTATAATAAATATAATATATATAGCGGTGTCGGTGTCCTGTATTTTTTAATTTAGTGGTGTCGCGGTGTCCGTATCGGAGTCCGTGCTTCATAGAAAATAACTAAATTGCAATTAATGGAATGAAGTATTCTAGCACGGCATTTGTACTCTCTTGGTCTACAACTTTTATAAAATGCACTTCATTAATTGAACACATTTACAAATGCCCTTCCTACAAATTGGCTGAAAATAATGTTCGCACATATCATATGGACAATCCGAAAAACTTTTACAATTATAAATCTCTATAATGAAAAAAAAAAAGAAGAGAATAAATTAGTGTAACTAAATTGGAAGAAAAATATACATCGAGCATGAAGTAAACTTTTTTTTTTTTTTTTGTTATTTTTATGAAAAGGATAAAATTACTTACGAGTAGGGTCGTTGGCATTTGTCGCAACAAAAAATAAGAAAATAAAGATCATAATAACATTAACAAACTTGCCAATTTTGTTCATTATTCCTTCTTTTGTGGATAACAATGTTTTCACGACTTTGTAATTTATAAAATTAAAAAGATTTTATCGCTTACGTAGCGATAAGAAATCCTAATTATATAAAAATATTATTATTATTATTATTATTATTATTATTATTATTATCTCTTAATTATATTAATGTGTTGTTTTTGGCCATTTATCATACTATATATGAAACAAGGCCGCATAACAAATTTTTTACTATATTTCCAATTTTTTTTAATTATAACCTTTCATGATAGGAAAAGAAAAATCATAAAGATGAATAATATTGTTGGACAAAATATTTAACCATGTTGTTGAATCATATAGTTAAATATATACTAAATGTTGTGCATTAGTTGTTATCGAGTGTTTTTTTTAATCATAGTGTTACGGTTTTTAAAATTAATAATTCTTTTAGCGGAACAATCGTAAAAGGGTAGATATTAAGCACAATATATAGTTTTATTTTTTACTTTTTATATAGTTTAATATTTTCATTTTTTCTAAACATTAACAACATTGGTATAATATATATATAATTAGACATGACCGCATCTAGTCGGTAAGGTTATAATTTTTTGATTGAGATCGGACGATTCAAATTTTAAAATAAGAATTTATATGTTTTTTAAAAAGAAAACTATATTAAAATCCAAGGCATTCCGTTTTGATCTACTGACTGCAAATTGACTGCTCAGTGACCTCATAGAATCCGTTTCCAATAGTATTTGTTTTGGTTTGTACCATCTTTGTGTGTGGAAGAAGTTCCCTAGTTGATTGGCATTGTCCAAGAAAGGTGTCACATAAATATAACAAAAGTGTCTTGACTAATTTAATTTTTAACCAGTATCCTCTTATCATTTAAATTTTTTCAGGAAAATCTTTAGAGAGACTATTTTAAATTGTTAATTTGTTATCTTTGAGTAATGTATAACAATAGATCTTTTTAAGAAATTTAAGAACAAGTATAATAATTTTAGTTATAAACGCAAAGATTAATATACGTCAAATTGAATTAAGAGTATGTAGGAGGGCACATATAGGCTGGTTATTAATTTGGCATAGTGTTATTTGGTCCATCTTGATTTTTTAGAATCATCTGATATTTTCTGGTGGAACTTCATCCGTTGATTACTTGGTTTATAGGATGAAACTTCTCTCTTGGATGTGGTTTTGGTCAAACATCCCAACGATCCCTGCTCTTATTATGAATGAGAGGTGCAACCCATTTGGTGCTGGAGCCGTTAGAGTTTGTGTCGTGGTGAGCCTCAATCTTGATGGTATTCTTGGAGTTAGGCCTGTTTCTTGCCTCATTTCTTGGTGATTTTCTATTCTCTTCTTCTTATCGGCGTTTGTTTTCACCGGAGGCTCTTTAAGTGTTTCTTATATGGGAGATTTCTATTCTCTTGACATTTTTTGTTTTAGAGTTTTCAATACTTCTTGTATCCCTTCCCTCTCTAATTTTTTGTTCTGGTTATATCTTATTACTCTTTTATTATATATTTATATAATTCACCATTAAAAAAAATAACGTCGAATTGAAAATTATATACAAAATTTTATTAAATTTCAATTACCAAGCTATACAACAAATTGAATATGATATGATCACTACAATCTTGTGACAAATATTTTTACTTCCCTGCATGGGGTGTGGCACTTCTAGTGATGTGGAGTCCACCTTAAATTCAACTGAATCTTGTGCCAATTAAGCGGATGCACATTAATTTGTGGTGTTATCCACAACTCTATAGAAAAAGTTAATTTCGGAATCACATATATAGAGTCTGCATAGTTAGGTTATGAATGTGTTTGGTAAGTTTAATAAGTTAACTTCATCCTTTTTTTTTTTTGAACTGCTAATATTATTAAGGGCTCTAATTGGTATAAGAGGTACCAAAAAGGCCAATAGAACAAGTACAATTACAAGGTGGAGCTCAACAAGAAAAATCTGCCACAAAATGCAGCCAAAAAAACAGCATTACAAGTGTACACCAAAATAAAAACCAAAGGCAGCCAAGCATTCAGCAGCCCGCGCGAGACCCAGCAGGTGACAAAACAACAAAACTCAGTAAACACAGCAAAGGCAGAGGCAGCAGTACCCAATAAATACCGAAACCAGAAACTATAAAAAGCGCCCAGCCCATCGAAAAAACACGAGAAGCCATCATCTCATCATGCTATCACCCGGATTCCAAACCCACTCATATAACAAACACGGCCCTTTTGCGGTATTATTCATAAACCAAAGCCAAGAAAGCCTTTGAATGGCATCCACCAACGCCTCCACATCCATTATAATATTGTTAAAAATCCGATTATTCCTAGCCTTCCAAACTATCCACACATAAGCGAGCCAAACAATGGACAAACCTTTACGCCGCTTTCTATTCGATCCACATCCCACTAACATCGCATAAGAATTATGCAAAGTAGGAGGAGGCATAACGACCACTCCAAGCCAACGCATCAAAGCATACCACACAATAGACGTACAATGACAATGTAAAAATAAATGGCAAGCCGTTTCCACCATATCATCACAAAAGGGGTATCGGGACTCATCAACCCGAATTACTCCTCTACGCCGAAGATTGTCTCTAGTTGGAATACGGTTCAAACACAATTGCCAAGCCAAAGCACTAACCTTGGAAGGAACCCCACTCTTCCAAATAAACTTACAAACAAAAGAATTCAAAGAGGGTAGGGGCGCCCTTGGGTTCAAAATATGATCAAGGAAAATATATGTCGATTTCGCCGAAAAATCACCATCTTCACCCGGTTTCCAAATCCATCTATCGTCCCCATTAGACAAACGAGTAAGGCTCAACAACTCCATTAAATGTTGTAGAATTTCTTCCTCCCAAACAAAAAAGCTCCGACGCCACACAACAATCCACTCCCACACCCCATTCACCCATCTTCCCATGTCACTCACTAGATAATCCTTTTGTAATGAAAAAGCATAAAGGCGAGAAAATTTAGACTCAAGAGATTGCTCTCCCACCCATATGTCCTCCCAAAATCTAGTTGTGGTACCATTTCCTACCTTCTTACTAATTGCAAGATTTAACCACCCAACTCCCCTATTCAATCGACAAATATCCTTCCACCAAACGGAGACTCTTGGCCCAACATCCACCTCTTCCAAGCTCGGATTGCCCACTACATTACCACCATATTTGGCCACAATAACACTTTTCCACACTTCTTCCCCCTCCATGAGAAGTTTCCATCTCCACTTAGCTAGTAAGCTAATATTCATCATCCGAACGTCTTTAACGCCTAATCCGCCCTCCTTCTTTGGTTTGCAAATATCGGACCACTTTACCCAACATAATTTATTTCTATTGGACAAACCTCCCCACAAAAAATTACGTTGGATTTTTACCACTTGTTTCCACACTTTACCCGGCATCTTGAGAAAGGATAAAAAGAAAATAGGTAACGAATTAAGCACCGAATTAATAAGGACAATACGACCGCCAAGGCTCACATATCTATTGCCCCACGATCCAAGTCTCCGTTTCAAAGAAGCCAACATTGGTGCCCAAGTAGAACAAAGTCGAGGATTTGAGCCAACCGGAAGGCCTAGATAATTAAAAGGCAAATTACCAATCCTACAATTCAAGAACTCGGATGCCATTTCCATGAACTCGTTTGATACATTAATCCCCACAAGACAACTCTTCCAAAAATTCACCTTCAAGCCGGATGTTAATTCGAAACCTCTAAGCATAGCCTTAAGAGCCCAAAGATTGTCAACCGATGCCTCCCCCATACATAAAGTATCGTCCGCATATTGTAGAATGGACACCGGAAAAGCACTCCTACCCACCATAAATGGTGTAAACCTCCCTTTAACCACCGCCATTCGCATTAAAGCCCCCAAACCCTCGGCCACAAGAAGAAAGAGGAAAGGGGCAAGCGGATCCCCTTGCTTCAATCCCCTCTTTATACAAATTTCCTCCGTTGGAGAGCCATTCACTAAAACCGACATGCTACCCGAACAAATGCAAGCCCTCATCCACCCATGCCATTTATCCCCAAAACCAAATCTTCGCAACATATAATCAAGGAACCCCCAATCCACTGAGTCATACGCCTTCTCGAAATCAACCTTAAAAATCAAACATTCCTTCCCCATTTTTCTAGCATAATCAATCGCCTCACTAACCACCAACACCCCATCAACTAGATGTCTTCCTTTAATGAAGGCCGATTGTGTGTTAGGAATCAAGTCCCCAATTACCTTGGCTAAGCGATTTACCAACACCTTGGCCACTAACTTATAAATGCACCCGACAAGGGAAATCGGTCTAAAATCCCCAATAGATTGAGGGGATGCCACCTTGGGAATTAAAGTAAGAAAATAAGAGCAAATATTTCTAGGGAGACAAGAGTTACCGTGAAATTGGTCGAACAAAATTCTCACGTCCCCCTTCAACAAGTCCCAAAACTCCTTGATAAAAGCGAAATTAAATCCATCCGGTCCCGGGCTCTTTGATCCATCACTACTTTTGACCGCCTCCGATATTTCTTCCAAGGTAAAAATCGCCGTCAAATCATCCACTTTTCTTTCTGATAAACGGGGAAACTCAATCCCATCAAGTGTAGGACGATTCCAACCAATATCATTGAAGTGATCTTTGAAGTAAGCCACCACCTCTTCTCTAACAAGACCTGGCCCTTCCACCCACCCCCCAGGTGTTCGCAACACCTTCAAGTTGTTCCTCCTTTTTCGGGCTTTGATGCAATTATGAAAGAAACGCGAATTTGAATCGCCCTCCTTTAACCACTTAGAGCGCGATCTTTGGAAAGTTAAAGCATCTATTCTCTTGAGCAACACCCATAATTCATCAAACATCTTCTTTCTCTCCACCACCTCTAAGTCTTCCAACCCATTAATTTCACTTTTCATATCTAACATGAGAATCCCCTTTATTAGCCGTTTCTTGTTATTATCCACATCCCCAAAAGTTGTAGCGTTCCACTCCTTGATAACACCCTTTAGATTTTTAAGGCGTTCTTTAAGAATAAAACTCATCCACCCCTCAACCTCACAAGAATTCCAAGCATTGATGACAATATCTTTAAAATCTTTATGATGAAGCCAAAAATTATTGAAACGGAAAGGTTTTGGGCCCCAATCATCGGCACTATAACGAAGAATGAGAGGGCAATGATCCGAAACGTCTCTCTCCAATACTCTAACCGAGGGGTCTCCCCAAACATCACACCAAGAGGAAGAAATTAAAATTCTATCCAAACGACTAATCGAAATACCATTTGGGTGAAACCAAGTAAAAGTTCTACCAACTAACGGCAAATCAAGCAACTCCAACTCCTCAATAAAACCAACAAATTCCGTCATCTCCGTATGAGGAGACGAAGATGTAGACCCTTTTCTTTCAAAGCTATCTTTCACGGAATTAAAATCACCCAACACACACCATAAACCGTCGCCAAACCCTCTTTTAGACATAAGTATATCGGCCCATAGTTTTCTCTTATCACGTAAGTTACATTTGGCATAAACATTTATAATGAAACATCTATGGTTCCCTTCCAATAAATCTAAACATACACCAACAAATCCGTCTCCAATAAATGTGAAAATTAAAGACGCTTTTACCTTATTCCACACCGAGAGAATTCCTCCGCTATTACCCACCGCCGGTAAATAACACCAATCACAATCGTTATTACCCCACAAACCAAAGACAAGCGCCTCCGGAATTGCTTCCATCTTTGTTTCTTGAATAGCTAAAAAATCCACCTTCTCATTCGCAATCAATTCACGAATTTTACGCCGCTTTATTCTACTCCCCAATCCTCTTATGTTGAAGGAACACATAATCATTGGTAACCATCTCCTTGCACCAAATCAATTTTCTTCTGTTGATCTCTTGCTTCACACCTCATTCCAATCAATACATCTTCCTCACCAAGCCCTTTAAAATTCATTCCCAAATCCTCTTGAATATCTATAATATGTTGTGCATCACCCCTAGCCTTGTCCACCATCACACCACTAGGTTGTGCCGCCAAATTGGAATCAAATGACGTACCCATAAGCTCACCCAGACCCGACCCACCACCACCTCCTCTTCGACGGACAGAACAAGGGACCGATGACAACAAGGTCTCTTCATCGCTATCCCCTGCTTGCGTTAACACCACCTCCAATTCGATATCTGCATCATTACGAACATCTTGGCTTTGACTAGAAAGGATCCCTGCCGCACTAGAAACAATTGGGTCAGAGTCATTTGAACAATTAAGAGAACTGCACCCAGTAACTTTCTGCTCCATCTTCTTCTTGGTCTTAGAACCAGCCTTCAGTGCTTCATGATATTTGTGAAATTTTGTCCCTAAAGAATAGGGATTTGACTTTCTAATGGTTTTTTTTAACTCTTCCTCTTAAACATCTATCAGTACTAACCAGGGGCAAAACAAGAGAGTTTGGAGTGGTAGTAGCTTTGCCCCCAACCTGCAATGAATCCACTGGTAGTGAGCCCACTGGCACCGGCCCAACAGAATTGTTAAGACAATTTTTAATAGCATTGCTAGCTCCACCCCCCTCTTTGGAATTTCAGCATGTGGGACTACAACCTCTCTAACAATGTCAACGTGGGCCTAGGGATGGCAAAGCGGACCAACCCGCCCTGCCCCGCCCCGTCCCGTCATTAACCCGTCTAAAAAGGGGCGGAGCGGGGCGGGCTAACTAGTGATGGTGGGTTGAAAAATTTAAACCGCCCCGTTTCATGGCGGATGGCGGGTTGGCGGGAGTGCCCCGTCAATAAAATTTTAATTTTTTTTTATAAATTTCCAAAAATATCTTAAGAAATTATAAAAAAAATAAAATAAAAAACCACTCAAGGAAATCAAAATTCAAAATATAAACTAACAATGCGATAAGAAAAATAAAATTATCATTCAAAACATCCATGATTATAAAACTAAACAAACCGTACTTATAATAAAACTTGAAGAAGTGCTTAGTTTAAATCCAAAACAAACAAAACTTGGATTTCATTTAAATCCACAAAAATGCTAAGATTTAGTAGTCCATCAACACAAAAGAGAACTTATTAATAATGGGCTAAGATTATTTTTTTTTAAAACTAAAAAAATTGGTTAGACCCGACGGGTCAACCCGCCCCGCCCCGTCATCGTCCCGTGTTTTTGCGGATTGAAAATCTCAACCCACCCCGCCAAAAATGGCCGGTTAAGCGGACCGACCCGACGGACTTGACCCGTTTTGCCATCCCTACATGGGCCCCTTCCAACACCACCTCATCCCTCTTCATCCATTGAATTGTAACACAGGCGGGAATATGATCATACCAAATCTATATACTATATGTAAAGCAAGCTTTTACTTTGCTTATGTGGCATCATTAGAATACTTCATTGTTTATGTGTCATTTTTACAAAACTCAAAAAAAAATTGTATATTGTTTGTATTCTTTTAGTTTCCTTCACCTACTAATTAATTGAATAATTAACTAACACTATTATAAAAAAATGTTATGAAAGGTGAAAGATCACCCATTTTAATGTTTTTTTTTTGTGTATTTATTTTGAGTTTTAAATCATTCATTCTTCTTAACCTTTCAATCCCACTATAAAAAAAATTGTTGTTGTGAATTAATTATTGTATATATGTCATCCTCCTCATACATGGGCATGTGAAATTTCTATTTGGAACTTGGAAGGATTATTAGTGTTGTTGTAGAAGAAAGGTAATTTTCTAAAATTATATGATCTCATTGTGTCCTTCTTCTTCTTTGAAACATATAGTGATGACATGAAAAACATATGCACTAATAATTCTTATCACAATGACATGAAAAGCCAATCTTAACATACACATGACTATGCTTATAAATGAAAGGTTGTCTTCTATACATTCTTGCTACGACATGCATAATGACATGCACAATGATTTGTTTATCTTTTTCTTTCTTTTTGTTTTTATATTAATCTTTTAATTCATCAACTGATTAATAAAGAGTTTGTTGTTTTCTTAGATTGATACTTTTATTTTTAATTTTGCTCTCAGTTTGTTTCCATAATTTTTCCCTTCATTTTGTTTGCAGACCACATATTATATCTTTTTATTTCAATCATCGTTCGAGAAACTATGGAAGGTGATAGAAGAAACAATGTATTATTTCTCCTTTATTTTTTTATTTATGTTTATTTTAAATAAATGATATTTGTACTACTCTCATTGTATGTCTCTCTCTCTAATATTTTTGTCCAAAAAGAATAGGGAAATAAGAAGATTGTTCCAACAATTATCACAAATTAATTGTACAAATATCATCACTTATGTAATATTTTCACACAGTTATGATAGTATGATTACATTATTTTCTTTTGAATGTATCGCCAGACATCTATTGTCAACATCTCATATTACTTATAAGAGCTTTGGTGTACTATACTAAGGTGCTTTTGAAAAAGCGTGTGGTACTAACGAAAAAATCATATTAATCATAACATGTTTATGATTTCTAATTTGTGAGGTTAGCCACATTTTTTTAAGATGTAATTTTTCTTTCGATTTAACTTTGGTACTCTTCTTCTTCTTCCCACTCTCTCTTATTCTATATAATAATCACTATTATTAATATAATTAAGCTTTAAGTTACAAAAAAATTCTCTCCCTTTATAATTTTATGAGTCGCTACATATGATTGAATAGTATGTCATAATAGGAGTGTCTCATCTCATAGTAGTGCTTCATTAATAATTGGTAACTATGGACCTAAATATGTTATGGGTGCTAATTTCACTACAATTTTCAGAAGAAAAAAAAAAAAAACTCCTCTGTTGTATATTATTTTTAAAAACAAGAGTGCTGCAATATTGAAAGGTTGGAATAGAGCAATGATACGTGTTTTTTAAATCAAAATTAATAGGTGATAAGAAAGAGAAAATGTGAATAATTATGTATAAAATAAAAAGATGTGTGCTTCTTCATCTTTACTATCATTCATGAAAATGAAAGTGATAAAAAATATTTTAACTAATAAATTGGTCGGTTACATAGTACAAAAATAATAATTATATAGAAAATAAAACGACGTGTGCTCCTTCATCTTACTATTGTTATATTTTTAAAAAAATTTACAAAAAGATTTGCAAACTCTACTAAAACACCGTCATCATCTCTTTAAATAAATAATTAAATATAAAAAAATAATGCATTATATAATGTTATATCAATTTAATATTTAATAACTTCTTAAAGAGAATACATCAAGAATGAAAAGACTAATTACAAGGGATCAAGTATCTTAATAATATTTTATGATATACGTTTTATTTTGAGAATTGTCTTTTGTGTATAGATTTATTTGCGTTTATTTCCAAGTAATAAGATTTTATTTTTTTGGTTTAGAAGGGAAGACAAAGTTTGAGACATATTTTAATTCTTTTAATTTTACGCCTAAATTGGGTGTTGTTAAATAAAAAATTACAATAGCGTGTTTTAATAATCAATTGTATTAAAGTTGTTAAATTTTTAATTATTGAAGTCAAATTTATATAATTGTTTAAGTACAATGTGTCATTGTACAAATTATTTGTATAAATTCGTAAATATTTAAGAATTTTTAATGTTAATCAAATTTGATAAAATCAAATGATAAATGCACTGTGCAAATAAATAAATAAATTAATGTTTATGTGTCATCTCCCTTATGATCTGTTAAATTGATTTCATGCAACTCTTTGAATTAGAAAATAAAAACTATAGATTTATAACCGAATTAAGCAAGTTTACAAAACACCAACCTCTTTCTTTAAAATTTTATGCTAATAATTTGTTTTAAAAAATTAACTTATTTATATAAGTGCATTATAAAAATAAAGAGATTGAAGTATAATTAAGATAAATAGAATTGATTTATGTACACTGACATATTTTCTATGTTGATAGTAACTTTTATCTGCCTCTCTATATTATGAGAATGGATTCTTTCATTGGAAAAAAATTGAGAAAATAATGTGTGCATTTAAATTATTTGATCAAAAGCATGTGATAATATTTTAATTAGAAAAAAAAAGTCGTCAATGGTTAAAATGTAACAATTGAAAAAACTTGAAAGAAAACAATTAGATCCTTTCTCCTATATAGAGATTCACTTGACGAAATAAAAATTTAAAAATATATTAAACACCACTTTTTATAGAACACAACCTAACATTTTAATCAAGTCCGTAAACCCTTTGTATTATTCTTTTAAAGTCCGACTCTAATATAAAATTTGACAAATTTGATTCTAAAGCTCTTTGAATGTCTTTTTTATAAAAATTGTAAAATCTTAAAATAGATTTTTCTTATATTTAAATAGTCGACTAATATAATTTTTACATATATATATAATAACAAGAAACATATTGAAGAAGTTCAGAAAAAATTTATTCAAATATTTTAAATTGAATTTAAAAGACTATATTCAACGCACCTATCAAAATTATATTTCCAATAGAGTATTTTTTAAGTTTTTTTTTTTTAAATTATAATCAAACACGTGCAATAATGATTAAATTTTTATTTGATTTTATTTATTCTCTCAACTAACATAATTTCGTTGACTCAAATTAGAATCAAATTTTGATAATATTTATTTATTATCTACTATATTTTTTTTTCATTCTAAAAACTAAAACAATATTAAAATCTAACATGCAAAAATTTAAAGAGATGTAAGTCAAACTTAAAAAAATTAACAAAAGAATTTTTTGTTATAATTCACTATTTTATTGCACTTATATTAAAAACATTTTTTACCTGACTCTCTGTATTTTACGTACATTCACTTGACGAGATAAAAAAATTTAAAAGTTAATTTTTAAAAACTCAAAGAATAGTTCAACACATCTATCAAATTTGTTATTCTTGATAATAATCATTTTCTAAATCCATTACAATTCTATAGATTTCATATGCAATTCAAGTAGCTTTTAAGTTTTAAAAAAATAGGACTAAACATAACTTTAAACTATATTTCAAGATTTAAGAATCAAAAAAAAATTATTTATTAATGCGGATATTAAATTTTAAAAAATTAAAAATCATGTTATTTTCTTGAATAAGTAAATTATGAAATAAAAAATTTAATCAAACTCGTGCATCGCACGGGTTTAATACCTAGTTTATTGAATTCCACAATCTTTGCAAAGGCGGCTTCATCCATTGAACACATACGCAAATGCCCTTCTTACAACTTGGTTTAAAATAACGTTCGCACATATCATATGGACAATCGAGATGCATTTTACAATTAAAAACCGCTATAATGAAGAAAAATAATATTAGTGTAACTAAATTGGAAGGAAGAAAATTATACATCTAGCATGAAGTGTGTGTAGTGTGTGCCTATATATATATATAGGATAAAATTGCTTACGGGTTTGGTCGATAGCATTCATCCCAACAAAAAATAAGAAAACAAAGATCATAATAATATTAACAAACTTGACATATATGTTCATTAGTCCTCCTTTGTAGATGAAAAATGCTTTTATGACTTTGTAATTTATAAAACTCATCTTGTCCTTACACCATTTAAAGAGATTTTATCGGTTAGCTGTACGAAATTCTTGTTATAAAAATTAAATTTATTATTTATTAATAAATATCTCTTAATTACAATTATGTTTGTCTTTGGCCCATTATCATACTAAGAAACAAGGTCGCATAACAAAATTTACCAATCGGATTATTTTTTTATTTTTTTTTGTGCTACCAATCGGATTATTTAAAGCTATACAATTTTTTTATTTTTGATGATCAAATTTGTGTTTATTCTAATTTTAATTTTTTGTAAGAAATGTAATTAATTAGGGGTGGTAAAATGGGTTTGATCTGCCGGACCGGCTTGTTTACTTCGCCATTTTTTACGGACCGAGCCTAAGTTTTGAGCTCGATTTCTTTAGTTGACTTGCCCTGCCGAACTTGTTTAAAAAGCGGGGCGGCTCGAAGGCGGGGCGGACCGGCTTGCAAGTTATATCAAAATATAAAAAAAATAGTAACAAATATAATAAAATAGTTCAACCCATTAAAATATAACAAATATATAAAGTAAATTTAGGTTTTTTTTTCTTTCTATTCATTCATACAATTAGTGCCGAAATTTAGTATTATTTGTTGCTGCTTTACACTCTTATTACACATATTGCTCGTGCTTACTCTTTCTTGTCTTTTTATATTTATGTTTCTTCTTCACCGAATTTTTAGTATAAGTTACTATTTTTATTCTATTACTTGAACCATCATCACATACAGTTGTTCACATTTTTCCCTGATTTATTACCTTCAACACATAGTCAAATACTGCTTTGGTGATTATAGTGACTGCATGCTACGTGTTTATAACTATGTTAAAGGAGTTATAGTATATAATTAATGGACCTATGTTAGAGATATTTCAAAAGAATATAATATTCCAAAAGAAAGATTATATATAATATAATTAGGCTACCTGATGTAGTTTTATAACAAATAAGATCATCTGATGAGCAATTATTTTTATAAAATATATCGTAGATGGATATGTGTTGATTTGATGTTGTGTTGATGTTTGATTTGTCTCATAAGCTAGTTTTTTCTCACAAACTTGTTTGTTTACATGTTTTGAAATAATATTAGCATTTTTTTTGTAACAAAGTGTCAAAATAAAAATAAAATAAACAAATTTGTTTGATGGGTCGGCCCGTCAACTCTCTTGTCCGCTAATAAACGAGACGGACTGTGATTTTAAACTCAACGACCTAAATCGGCTCGGTTGGTCCCGCTTTTAAGCAGGCCGAGCCTAAATAGGACGGGCTTGCCCGCTTTGCCACCCCTAAAATGGAGGTTGAGTAGTGTTGAAAACGCAAGACATGTGAAAGAATTGCAGGACGTGCATTGTAATTAAAACATAGCAAACCCAATGATTCCCCTCATGAGGCGTACGACACAGTTGGACACGAGGTGTCCACAAGAGGATGTGAGGCGTCCAACTTGCTTTTCATCAAGCTGCGACGCATCCATGTGGGACGCAAAGCGTCTCACTTCATGGTTGTGCATATGTGAGGTGTCCAGTACTCTTGAGCGTGAGGCAGTCAACCTGTTCCTTATGGGATACAAGGCGTCTGATCCTCATGATCGAGTATCTTCAAAAGTTTTAACTCAACTTATATTGATATAAGAATTTTAATTAGAAAGTTAAAGATATGATAAATTTCATAATTAATTTATCATATATATTATTAAGTAATCAAATATTGAATCAAGATGGTTCCCCGGTATTTTGACCATATATATCTAAAATTTCGTAACTCAGAATGAGGTGGGACTTGCGCCAAATGAAAGCTAAGATTAAGAGCTACAACTTTCATGAAGAAAGAAAAGTCATTTGAGTTCGGTATCCTGCGCATCGCACAAGAATAAGCTGCACATTGCGCAGACATGGGACAACACATCAGAATTTTTCCTTTTTCCATAAATAGGGACTTTCGAGACTGACCTAGAGGTCGATTTTCAATGGAAAAATACCAATGAACACATTTTTTAGAGTGCCGGGGCTGAAAACTCAATCGAAATGAAGATTCAACAACCTTATAATTTTATCTTAATCATGTATTCTTTCTTCAAACTTTATGCAATGATTATTAACAATATGAGTCGCTAAGTCTTTTGTTGATTATATTCCTAGATGATCTTCCTCACATCAATCTAGAACATGTGAACTTATTAAAGGCTTATTATTTCAATTTTAATCTTGTCATTATTCAGTTATCTCTGTGTGTTAATGTTTTTTGTTACTTGATCATTTTCGGTCTTATTTTAGGAATCAATTGATTACTAACCCTAACTATTGAACTGAAACTTCCAATGATTTTAAACCCACCTAAGACATTAGGGTTTTATTATTTTGGGAAAGCGTTCTTAGTCACTAATCATGGTCTGAACGATTTTGTTAATTCATCGTACCGACAAGAGAGAAATTACAATATAAGTCTACATTCATTCTAGATTAGGAAGAGAAAGGGATTAGAAGAATCTAATCAAATCTTTTATAACCTAAAAATCACTAATATTTACTTTTTGTTGATCAAACTTTGCCAAGAAAAACCCCTGGCTTTTACATTCTAAATATGATTCAATTGTTTTGTCGAGATTGAAAAAATCTCTATGAATACAAACTTATAAATTTTATTACTTAACGATACAATTATTACACTTGTTAATTTTGTCATCACTGATTGTTACAAACGTTGGTTATATATGGTGTTTTAAATAGTAATTACATTTTGATGTTTTAGGTCATTTATTTTTATTTATTTAGTATAAGATTTTATTTTAGCTATTATAAATTTTGGCTTATAATACATTATATTTTAATGAAAAGTTTCAGATTTTTTAATTTAATTTATTTTTATTTTTTTCAAATTTGCGGGGGTTTTGAATCTCCATTAAACAAACCGCCGCAGAATATTTATCAGATACTAGCGGTCCCCAAAAACTCCGCAATTAATTTATGAAAACCTAATAAGCTAGTTAAAAAGCTTGTTATCAAACACCTCTTATTTTATAAAACAAGTTTATAAACTAATATAATAAACTATAAGTTAGCTTATTTGTATTATCAAATAGATTTTTAGTGTTTGTGTTACGTACAAGGAAATCGCTGCTAATTTGAAGATGTAGTGAAGGCATGACTATTTTGCGATCGGAAGCAATAAAGCTTAATCCCACACTTGATGCTCTTTGTACCAGGTTATCGTCAATCTAGAGATAAGGATCATCTTGAGGTCTTTTTCTTTAGTTGTTTAATGCTCTCTTATTTTCGAAGGACTATTTTTTTTTTTTTTTTTTAAAAAAAAAAGGCTAATTTATATATAATGAAAGAGCATCATTCAAGTACAAGAGATATTTGTACAAGCCTGTTATGTGAGAGGTCATTTTGTTGAAGTTTCATTTCTCAATCTGGGGGTACTCGATTCGAAACCTAACACCAAAAGAGGTATTTGTGCAAAGATACAACATAAAGCCAAAATGTGGCCATCAAAATATCAACAAAAACAAACAACCCAGGCAATAATACATTACGATTAGTGTTTGTGGCATATATTTTTAATTGAAAAATTTATAATTCAAATGTTTTAATTACAAGCGTTCGATGATCTGAGTAAGTTATCTGCTTGGAATCATTTTACAAAATGTGGCAATGATTTAAAACGTGGTTTTGGAAATGGACTTAGAAGAAAAATATTTACTCTAATTTTAAATCAAGACTCAAAGAGACAATTGTGAATTTAGTTGTTTAAAAAAAATAATTTATACTCCCACACCGTTAACAAATTGAGGAAATTAATAAATAAAAGAGGCCACGATCCCTTTAAGTTTTTTTTTAAAGAGAGATTAAATTACACCATTGTAATATCAGAGTAATATTATACCGTTTAATAACACTTTAACAAATACAAATTTTTCAAAATCCATCTTTGGATTAAAAATTTATATTATATAAATCATTTATATTAAATTTTACAAAAAATTATAATTATTTGATATGTTATCGAAAACAATCACAATTAACTATTTATACTTTTTATCAACTTATTTCATTACCAACATATTAGAATATAAATCCATAACTACAAAGTTCTTGATGATTTGTTTAAGCAAAAAGTTAAAGAGCAGCAAGCATGTAAAGTATAAACATCTAAACACCCTAAACAAATATTATTAAAAGATACAAGATAAAATTTTGGGGTACCATCAAAATCCAATATAGTAGAAACCAATTAATATAGTCAAACTGCCTTATTAAAACTTATCAAAGAAAAATCCATTTGGATTGGTTTGACGATATTAACTTGAGACTGAAAGTGTGCTTCTATTAAAATTTCAAGTTCAATTTTTATCGATATCAATTTAGATTAACCTAATTTAACATATTTCTAAAAAAAAACTTATCAAAGAAAATCCAGTAAAATAAAACCTAAACTCAGCAACCCGAGCCTATTACAATTATAAGCTTGTAACACACTTGTAGGAACATGATCATACCAAATTTATTGAGTTCCCACAAAATAACTAAATTACAACTTTACAAAGGCTGCTTCATCCATTGAACACATTTACAAATGCCCTTCTTACACTTTGGTTCAAAAAAACGTTCACACATATCATATGGACAATCCAAAAAGTTTTTACACGCAATATCCGCTATAATGAAGAAAAAAAAGAGAGAATAAATTAGTGTAGTTAAATTGGAAGAAAAATATACTGAGCATGAAGTTATTTTTTTTATGAAAAGGATAAAATTGCTTACAAATAGGGTGATTGACTTCTGAATTGGTCCCAACAAAAAATAAGGAAATAAAGATCATAATAACATTAACATACTTGACAATTTTGTTCATTATTCCTCCTTTGTAGATAAAAAACGTTTTTATGATTTTGTAATTTATAAAACTCATTTTGTCCTTACACCATTTAAAGAGATTTTATTGCTTACTTAGCTGTAAAAGATCCTTGTTATAAAAATTTAAATTATTATTACTATTATTATTATTATTATTATTATTATTATTATTATTATTATTATTATTATTATTATTATTATTATTATTAATTATCTCTTAAATATATTAATGTGCTGTTTTTGCCCCTTTATCATACTAAGAAACAAAGTCGCATAACTTACCAATCAGAATTCATTCATTTTTTGTACCAAAAAAAAAATTCATTCATTTTTTTAATTATAACCTTTCATGATATCAAAATAAAAATGACAAAAGATGAATAATATTGTTGGACAATATATTTAAATATATTGTTGAATCATATAATTAAAGACTAATGCCGTGCATTAGTTGTTATTTAGTGAATGTGTATTTTTTTTAAAAATCAAAGTGTTGGGATTTTTTAAAATTAATAACTATTTTAGCAGAACAATTTTAAAATCCCAAAATATCTATATTTTTAAATATCAGTATTTACTGTTTTGTGAATCAAACACAATGTACAGTTTTTGTCATCCTTTATATTGTCCAGTATTTACTGTAATCAATCTTCTTGACCTATTATGTACTATATGTTCTGCCCTTAATAAATTTATTTTGCAGTTAAAAATATATTCTTTGTGAGTTTTTTTTTTTAAACCAAAAGGGTGCTAGCAAAGAGCTAGACACCAAAACTTCATTGAACTAAAGGAAAGAGATAAAAAAAATGGAGGGGACTAGACCAAAACTCCATTAAACGAAATATACTCTATAATTAGGCCAACCAAGTTTGTGAGTAAATTTAGTAACAATAGATAAAGTAATAAGTTCAATATCTCATATAAATTTATTTCAACATGATCATGCATTTACCATTACACACTATCAAGGGTTCCACAAAAATTACTTTTGTTATCTAGGAGGAAAAAAATCTCGTATAGGTCACCAAGATCCCTCTGCAAAATACTAGTATTTAAGACTAAGATGAAGACTCGTGGTCTCATATCTCAAATAATAAGATTGCAATATATCTAAAAACGAAGAAGAGATTATACACAAAGAACTATTAATTGGCAAGGAAGAGTTATAATGTAAACCATGGTCCGCATTGGCGGAAATTATTAGGGGTGTCTCGGTGGGCCACAACCACCCCTTAAAAAATGAAAATTTATTGAAATGCTTTTAGGTTTTGTTTGGTAAAATGAAATTAAAATGTTTAATAAATTTAGTTATTGTAATACTAAATAATATGAAAAAGTACATGATTATTTTATGTGAGCAAATAGTTATTTTTGTGAGCAGGTAATTTTTTTTAAAAAAAATAAATAAAGAAATAATAAAATTAAATAATAAAGTTAAAATTAAAATAAAAGGTAAAAAATTATACACAATAAATTCAAACGCTGTTTGAAATAAGATATGGAAAAAAACTATAAAGTAATAAAAAAAAGTTTGTTACCAAACACCAATAATTTTATAAAAGAGTTTATAAATTAATATAATAAATTATAAATTAATTTATTTGTGTTATCGATTAAACATATGCATGTTATTCCATACCAAGCTTTACTATCACAAATAACACTGATATCACCACCCTGACAACTCTAACGTCCTCAACTCCTCTCTACCCAGATGATGCACCCAAATTATCCATCTAAATAAACTAATTTTATGCAAGAGCAAGGTAGTATCATGCTGAAAACTAAAAATCTTAGTATGAAACTATATTTGACAAGAATCCTATTAGAAGCACTAGAAACCAAATTGCATATTTCTCCAAAGAGCCAAAACCAAAACCCAAAATAACAAAGCATGGTGCTATGGCCACGTTACCACGGAGAGCAAGTGAAAAAAATCTGAATATTAGCCACTAGTGGAAAAAAGCTTTTTAGGTCGGTTCCTAGCCACTTCTTAGGTCGGTTCCATGTGTGGCTTAAGTTTTCCTGACATAACAAGTTTTGACTTGTTAAGACGGGTTGGACCTGACTTAACAAACTACATTTTAGGTCAGTTAAACTATATGTGTCTTAAGAAGTCCAGGTTTTAGCAAGCGCTTGTGGCACGTCTAGCCGACTTAAAAATGCTGCTTTTTAAGTCGGCTATTAGTAACCGACCTAAGAAGTATTTTTTTGCAATTTCTTTTAATAATAGCACCTATATATATATATATATATATATATATATATATATATATATATATATACACACACACATACATACTGCAACATCAATTCTTCAAAAGAAATATTCAGCAACATCATATTATATTCCATTACCGTATCTCAATAAAACCATAGAAATAAAAATATTGTCATATCAAATTAAAATATCATTGTAATCAAAATAAGTACACAACTACAATACTACTAGGCAAGTTCAGTTGTACTAAAATGAAAACCCAACAAATATAACTAGTCTTATAAAAAAGCTAGCATAAACAAAGAGTAACAATCTAGGTGAAATAGCAACTACGTACACACTTTATCAAAATACCATCAAAACTAAAAACCTTAAAGACGAGCCAAGATCCAACACATAATTGCACCCTAATTCATATCATTGTCCGTACTTGCTTCAATATGTTCCAATATCATGTTTGCACAGCGTTCTTGAAAATTTTTAACTTCATCTTTTTGAAATGGCTTTGAATCCCTGAATATCTGTATAAATAAATGTTGACATATCATTAAATTACTATATCAATATAAAAAATTGTACTAATTAAGTGATACATGCAACTTGTTAACATAAATCTATTACTTACATGTGTCCATGAACCAACAAGAGTCGCAGATACAATGTTCAACATGTGAATCATGATGAAATAGTCGCACTCATAACTAGCTTTTTGCTTTTGCCTCTAAAATTTAATCATGATCAAATTAATGGATTGGGCGGCACATTATCCACCAAAAAATTTCCTAGCTAATTTGCTAGTTTCCGATTAATACCTAGTTAAATATTGTACAAAATTTTATGTTTCCTAACTAAATCGCTAGGATATTGTCCCAACAATTTCGCAATAGATCTCTAGCTACATATTCCTAGCGATTTCGCAGCAAAATCCAAGCTTTAAAATCCCTTTCTATTCGACACTGACGAGGCTAGATTGCAAAACTTGAATCATTCATCATCATTCCTATATAAATGCTAATACTACATAATGCAAAAAGACTTAAAATTCTTAAAAAAACAAAAAATAGCATACATGCGATTGATTTCTCCTACACATATCAATGAACTAATTCCTATAATGAAGAAAAACTTGAGTTGTGTTATTTGTCAGTCCCCACAAGTAAATCACCAAGAGAGGTCTTACATTGCAATGCATAATTCATTAAAAGAATATTTAAGTCTTAACATTTCCTCATGCATAAGTTGTATACGATTAATGTCTAAATAGATTATTAAGTGTAAAAACAATCTATGTGAACAGAAATAACATGAAAATATTAAATTTAAAGAAATTAACCTTTGCCCCAGAGATCTTTTTATACTGGTTTGCATATTGTGCAATGGATGCAGGGTCTGAAACAGTTTATTTATGGTGTGACTCAGCATCTCAGCAGCTTACCAAGTCCTATATTTGTATCCACCCTATTTCCTTACCAAGTTCAAAAGAATTGTAAAACTGACTCAAAATAAAGACTAGTAGACTACCACCCATTTGAACCAGATATACCACATTCAAATTGGCAGAATCCCAACATCAGAACAAGGCAAGAAATTAATAAAAAGAGAATTGATAGCAAACAGTCACACCTGATTCACCAAACCAAAGAGAATAAACACTAAAGGGTCTTATACATGTCCTAAAACAAGATATGCAAATAACTTACGGGTTAACAAATATAATTTTCTCCTATCATGATATCCTCCACTTTATGGCATTGGCGTTGTTTCTTGCCTGAGTGACTGTTGTTGATTTTTTCATTTACTCTTTACTTTTTCCTTTATAGCAATCATCAGTAGGATAACCTGAAAAGAGATTAAACACATAAGAGTCCAATGATACAATGAAATGAAAAACAAATACAAAAAATAAACAAAAAGCAATAACTTCATAAAAGTTGGAAGGTTTTAATAAAACCATAAACATGTAGAAGTGAAATTGAAATTGATTAGTGTTAATAAACATATGAGCAGAACCACTGTAATGCATAATTTGAACATGAAATTGATTAGCAAGCAAATACATCGATCTATTTAATGCCTCAAGTTATTAAGAACTCAGCCAAGGAAAAGTTCAATTTACCCAAAACAAATTCATGTGCTTCAAGGAAAAGCCAAGACTGATCACTCTTCATCAACTACAAAATAAATTCAGAGTCAATTTCTTAATGTGTTCCCGATAATTAAATGATAGCAACTCTAAACATCACTCTTTTTCATTTACCTTTACTTTTTCCTGTAAACTGGTAATTGCCTCTGCCCTTTTCTTCTTATAGAGTTCATACCTCTTAGAAATACCCCTCGGGTTCTCAGCTTATTTCTCCGCAGTTTATTCTAACAGAGAAATTAACAATAAAATTAGGAATATTTTGAAGTGAGGCTGAGTGATTCAATTGATGTTGATATATAGGCACATCTAACTGTGGTAATTTAATAACAACCATAAGCTATAAGTTATGCATTGCAAATAAGGCAAAAATGTATTTATTTGAGTGCATAATAAGCAAATAAGGCAAAAATGTATTTATTTGAGTGCATAATAAGCAGCATTTCAAATAACAAAGAAAACAACATTCAAAGATACATTTCGTCAAACAAAAAACTATGATAGATGTCATATTTAGAGAAGAGATAATATGCACCTGACATAACCAAAATTAAAGAACTGAAGCAATTTTCTTGCCCTGAAAAATTTGACTGACATAAAAATAGAGAAAGACGCTCAGCTAATTGAAACTAACAAGCAAAAAAGAGAACAAAAGTTGCTAATATATTGTGTTGAAATTGACAGTGTCCATATTTGCTATCAAGGAACAATTAGAATCAATAAGCATCTAAGAATTAAGCTAAATTAGTAACTGTAATCACTAACTTTAATATTTGTATTGACTAATACATAAAAAATTCTATATGTCTTGACAAATTGAAACCAAAAATATGGTCAGGTTTCAAATATATTTGAATTCTGCTAAAATCTAACAAATACCAGGCAACATTTAAATATAGTAGTCAGATTACAAATAGCCAATAGTTAGATTAATACTGGTATTTGCAATCTAACTATTTAAATAGTCAGATTTCAATTTTTTGTGTATGAAAAGTTAGTGATTACAGTTACTGATTTGGTCAGGTTTAATTTCATACATATATTGGTAAATACATAAAAAAAAAAAAAAAAAAGTAAATATTGGAGATTGTTAATTTCAATATATATTAGTAAATAGTTAGATTTTAGCACGATTCAAATATGGTCTGGTTTAAAAAAAATCAGCAACTCTTCTAACTAAATACATAAAAAATTGAAATCAAAACTTAGTTTCAATAACACTAGCAACATACACAGAAATTGAAATCTCACAACAAAGAAAGTAAAAAGTTAGGGTTTGCAGATTACATACCTATGAATGAGTAGCGCCTGGTATTTGCAATCAAATAGAATATTATGACTTCCAGAAAGTTGAAACTTCGATTTATGGGTTCGATTTTGAATTAGGGGAATGAATTCGATGGAAGGGTTCGATGGTGATTGAAGGGTTTCGATTTTGAATGAGAGGATTGAATTCGATTGATTGTTAGCAGTGAAGAAGAAGAAATTGCGATTTTGAATGAGGGGTTCGAATTTTTAAGAGAAACTTATGTAAAACAAATTTGTGACCTCAATTTCTTTTAAGAAACCTCTATATATACTACTAAACAGAAACTGCCTAGACTAGATGATCTGGACGCTCCATGCTGAGCCTTCACCTTCCCACGTTCTTCACTCGCTGCAACCGCTCCTAATGCGCTTCGAACTTGGGCCTGACTTGCGCGCCTTGGGCTGGCCCAATTGATCCACTAAATTACCTTTTGCTTCGATGCCAGGTAGTTTCGAATGGCACCGCTCCTTCGATGCTAAGGGATAATCGAAACAGATGAACAAGATTCGAAAGACACATGTCTCCTGGATATTTAATCTTGCTTTGATGGACCAACCTTTAACTATTAATTAATTAAGATGAAAATTCATCCCAACAAATTGCCCCCCAAAAATGCCATTTTCGATAGCGAGAAATCGAACAGAAAGTGGCGTTTTTTAAAAGATTCCAAATCCATCGTTCACACTTCCCCAAGACGGCTCTGACGTCACAGCATCATTACTTTCCACTCACCTGCCACCTCGTGCTCCGCACCCATCATGATATAAACTCCAAGGTTCGAGTTCGATTACATCTACTTGGGTTTCTAATACTGAATGGTCAGCAATAAAGTCAGCGACAATTTGGCCTTTGACCGCCCTTAGAGGTTTATATGTTAAGAAATACTCTGTCAAAGCCAAAGCCCATTTGCCAATTCTGCTATGTAAAATTGGCTTTAGAAGCATAAGTTTAATGATATCGAAATGAGAGTAAACATAAACATCAACTGGCTTTATATATTGCTTAAGTTTGGTACAAGAAAAATACGGACAAAGACAAAGCTTTTCGATTACACTATATCTTGTTTCAGCATCATTTAAAACTCTACTTAAGTAATAAATAGCTTTTTCTACACCATTTTCATCCTCTTGGGCGAGCATGCTGCCAATGGTTGTGTCTGATGCTGTGATATATAACTTCATCTCTTTACTTCGAATAGGAGGCATCAAAGTAGGAGGTTTCGACAAGTAGGCTTTGATGTCATCGAATGCCTTATGTTGTTCGAATTCCCACTGAAACACTTCATCTTTTTTGAGCTTTAAAAGTGGAGAAAAAGGATGGGCCTTTCCACTTAGATTCGAAATGAATCTTCTCAAAAAGTTTATTTTACCAAGTAAGGACTGAAGTTGCTTCTTCGTTGTTGGAGATTTTGTCTCCATAATAGCTTTCGTCTTGTTTTGATTAATCTCTATGCCCTTTTTATGCACGACAAAGCCTAGGAAATCTCCTGCACGCACACAAAAAGCACATTTTAGTGGATTCATTTTTAATCCATATTTCCTCATTCTCTCGAATGACCTTTTAAGATGACTTAAATGATCATCAGAAGAAGAAGACTTGACAACAATGTCATCAATGTAAATTTGCATAAAGACTTCAATAAAATCATGGAAGATCGAATTCATTGCCCTTTGGTAAGTGGCCCCTGCATTTTTCAATCCAAAGGGCATCACCACCCATTCATAAGTGCCTAAGGCACCAGGGCAACGAAAAGCAGTTTTCGATATATCATCCTCAGCAATGAAGATTTGATTGTATCCAGAATAACCATCTAACATACTTAAGTACTCATGGCCTGCTGCTGAATCAACTAGCATTTCTGCCACCGTCATCGAATACTCATCCTTTGGCTTAGCATTATTTAGGTCTCGAAAATCTATACAGACTCTAAGTGACCCATTCTTTTTAATAACAGGAACAATATTAGCTAGCCATTCTACATACCTGACTGTTCTAATGAACTTGCATCTGAGCAGCCTTTCGATCTCTGCTTTGATCTTTGTCATGATTTCTGGAGCAAACCTCCTTGGAAGCTGCTTCACATGTTTTTTATCTGGTCGAAGCGGTAACCTATGTTCCACCAGCTCTTTGCTTAATCCTGGCATTTCATTGTAGTCCCAGGCAAAGCAATCTTTAAATTCCTTAAGCAAATTAACCACCTGAACTTTCAGAGTTGGATCAATATTTGTACTAATGTATGTTGGTCTTTTGACAAGACCATCTCCAATATCGACCTCCTCTAAAGGATCTTGAGCTCGCATTTTCTAACTCGAACTAAGTGGGTCTTTTTCGAAACCCAAAGGTTCATCATCATAAATACAATCTAACCTGTGGTTATCACCAGTCTTTGAATCAATGGCTTGATTAGCCATTTTCTCAACATCATTGGCCTCGAAAGCCAAGTTCGCTTGATCTTCAATGGCCTCCATGGCCATTTTTATTCTATTCTCGGCTGCGTAAGCCATTATTCTTCTCCATTCTGGAGACTCAATCATCATAACATTCTGATTCGCCCCACCCAGATGCTGGTGGGTATACATCCTTGCTCCAGGGTCCATCAACAGACTCTATTTCCCAACAAAAACCATGGGTTGGATGCAATCTTACAGAGTGGTAAACAATTTCAGAGTCTACCATATTTGGATCGAAGGCAGCATCTTGTTCCCCACAAGGGGCAATATTTGCCAAATTCTTATCAAAGCCTTTTGGATTGATGGACTCAGCTGTGTAGGCACTTTGATCTGCCTCAACATTTTCAACAAGCCCATCTTCTCTCCAGAGAGTTAACCTTTAATGCAGGGATGAAGGAACAGCCCCAACTCCATGAATCCACTCCCTACCTAGCAGCAAGTTGTAGTTAGGCCTTGCAGCTATGACCATGAACAGAGTTTTTTGAATTGTGCTGCCAACACACACTTTGAGTTGTATGGCGCCTAAGGAGCGTCCAGTCTTTCCTTCATAGTTGGCCAGAACCACATTGTGAGAGTGTAAGTCTGAGTCGAACAATCCTAGTTTCTTCAACATGAAATGGGGCATAATGTTAACAACAGCCCCTCCATCAACAAGAATTTTGTTTACCCCCACATTATTCACCTTAGCCCTTATGAACAAAGCCTTTAGGTGGTTCTTCATTCCCAAATCTGGCTTCTCAAACACAACATTCTCTGCTTCGACGCAGCCATTCTCCATCACATAGTAACACACTAGCTGATGGGCTGCCAGTTCTAAAGCCTCAAGGTTTTCTTCCACCTCATCTATCTCAGTTGGAATGTCATACTCCACAGGAAGAATCGAAACCACATTAACCAGCACATCAAAGTTTGGCTCTTCATCAAGAATGTCATCATCCATGAAATCATCTTCGTCTTCAGCCTCTTTGGCATTTTCAGCTTCTGATTCCTTAATGGTCTCAAGCCTTTCCTTTGCTGGCCTTCTGGCCAATTCAGCTTTTTCGACCTCATCTATGCTGCCCCCAGCCTTAGCTTGCTGTGCAACTCGCTTTTTCTTGCGCTAGAACATGCGCCACTGAGTCCTAGACATGGGGTTCTTACCCTTATAATTGTTCCTATACGCGTACTTGTTTGCGTCAGGAGCAATCTTGGCCTCTTGAGAAGCCATGTTGGTGGTAGAGCCTTCATTGGCAGCCACGATGTTGACATTCACATTACTAGAACTTCCCTTCTCCAGCATCCTTTTGTTCACAGTAGAGCTGTCAAAAGGGGCCGGCCCGGCCTGGCCCACCTCGGCCCGGGGCCATGACATATAAAGGGGCTTTAGTGGGCCGGCCCATTAAGCCTCATGGCCTGGCCCGTTAAGCCCAGCCCGATAAGCAAAGGCCTACATGGCCCAATGGGGCGGCCCGACAAACTTTCATTTTTTTTTTTGACAAATTTTTTTTACAAAATAAATTCAATGGACAATAAAACTACATATGTATCACCCACAAATTAATATCCATATAATTTGATTAATTTCTTTCTTATACTTTTCTATTTATAATGATTGATTAAGTTGTTATTAGTTTTTTTCAAATAAAGATAATCATAACAAACTTGGTTTAATCTTAAAAAAAAAAAAAACAAATTTGGTTTAATAATTATCTCATAACTAACAAATCTTATCTTTTGTTACTTAATTATCTAAAAATCCTTATTTTTAGCTAAAACTATTTTTAATTCTTTTTTTTAAACTCTTTAAGGGGCCGGCCCAAAAGCCCGTGGGGCCAGCCCATAATGGCCCATTAAAAATATTGGCCCGAGGGGCCGGCCCAATAAGGCCCGATCAACTTTTTTTAAAAGCCCGGCCCATGTAAAACTATAGGGCTAATGGACCGGCCCGATAGCCCGACCCATTTTTACAGCTCTAGTTCACAGCAATGTATTGCCCACTTACCCATTGGTTGGTTGGGGCTTTGCTCGAAGGCTTAAATGAGCGCTAAGGTCCTAGCCTCTGGTGAATCGAAGGATTCCTGACAGCAGTTTTGTTCCAATCGATATTCTTATGTGGCCATCCCTTTTGGTTTGGTTTGGGACTAGGCCATTTTCCCTTATTATCAGCATAAGGGACACAATTTCCGAGGCACTTGCAGTGGCATCTCTGTCACAAACAGCACTGCACCTTGGGCACATCATGACTTCGACATTGTTCAGCTTGCTCCTGTTCAGATAATCAGCCAAGTCTTCCTCAGGCATAGGATAAACTTCCTTTACCCTTTTCTCGTATTCGTCCTCAGGAATAGCCTTCACAGGCGCTGGGTCCACCGCATCAACCACATTGCAGTCCACGATCTCAACATAAACAGCATCAGCCTTTGGCAATGGGTCAGTGTCTACCTTCATCTGAGGCTTAGTTTTGTCAGCAAACTTAAGCCTACCTTCGTTCAGAGCTTTATGGACCAAATCCCTGAAAAGAATACATTGGTAAGTTTTATGGCCCAAATAATTATGATACTTGCAATAACCTCTTTTCTTTCTTTGTTCGAGAGGAGGTATTTTTAAGTCTTTAGGCACAACTATTTGACCATCAGAAACCAACAAATTGAAAATTTCATCACACTTAGTAACATCGAAAATATAAGTTTTCGTTGCATATTTTTCATTTTTTGGTTCTGTTGGATTCTTTCCATTCGAAGGCCTCAACAACTTACAAGTGTAAGGAGGCCCTGGATTTAATTCAGCCACGTTAAAATCACTGTCATCGAAATCAGAACACTCATCTTCGAGTTCGTAATCAATGTCATTATCATATGAATCTAGAAAGGCAACATCTTTCTTTTTCTGGAACTTAGAATTTCTAACCTTTTTAGATTTCAAACGTTCGATTTGCCTAACCCTGTCAACTAATTGTGACATATCTCGAAGGTATTGGGTGTCTAATTTTTTCCTAATCGAATAATCTAGGCCCCCTGCTGCCATTTCGACAAGTTCGTATTCAGGCACTAAGGTAAAGCACCTAGCCTTTAGCAGCCTAAACCTGTTTAGATAATCATCTATGGACTCTTGCCCCTTTCGTTAGACACTGGCCAACTCCTTAAGGCTTATCTTGGTTTGGCCCATATAAAACTGCTCATGGAACAATCTTTCGAGCTGAGTCCAATGGTGAATCGAATTAGGTGGCAAAGTAGTGAACCATGTGAAAGCATTTTTGGTTAGGGAATTGGGAAAATACTTTAACCTTAGATTCTCATTATTCGCTAAGTTCCCCGACTCTGCCAAATATCTGGCAATATGTTCGACTGTTGACTCATTAGTATCCCTAGCAAACTTAGTGTACTTAGGAACTTTCCAACCCCTTGGTAACTCTGTTTGCAGCACATATTCTGACAAAGCAGACACAAAGTTAGGCCTTCTAAATCCTGTATTAAGGCCATTTTGAGTCAAAATGGTTTCGACCAACGTCGTTAGGTTATTATGGCCAGCAAAATTATTGTTCTGAACCTCTCGAACCACTTCATCAGCATCTTGGTTCCTTTGAACCATGACCACTCGAGGTTGTTGATGAACCTCAATTTGGTGATACTGCTCTTGGGCCACAAAAACTGGCCATTGGTTTACCGGCCTCTCAGGAATGGTGTAAGTTGGGCCTTGGTTTTGAGGGGTTGCAGATGCAG
This sequence comes from Trifolium fragiferum, assembly GCA_954870985.1. Lineage (NCBI taxonomy): Eukaryota > Viridiplantae > Streptophyta > Magnoliopsida > Fabales > Fabaceae > Trifolium > Trifolium fragiferum. The sequence continues at coordinate 12,186,193 of OX940794.1, forward strand.
CAGGCAATATTAGTTGTGGTGCCTGATAATTCAACCTAGGCTGTGCCTAAGTAGCAAGCGAGCCAAAGAAATCGGCAATTCGACCCATCTGGTGGGCCAGCATGTTATAACTGTCATTGGTACTTTTAATTAAAGGGTTAAAGACTGTACCAATTTGTTGTGTTAAGAGATTAACCATTTCATGGTTACTCTTATCCATTTGTTGCCTTAAAGACAGTAAAGAGGAAGTTGTCAAAGGCACTGGGGTCACCCTAGGGCCAATATATCTCTCCTGTTCGTATGAAGGGAAGGTTTGAAAACCTTGCGTAGGAGGTGGGATAGGCCCAAACAAAGGGTTAGTAACTGACGTCCCGTAAGTTGTAAAGGTCGAAGACATCATAGTGGGAACAGACTCAGATTGAGTCGAAGCCATCGAATTCGAAACCGTCGAACTAACGGCTACGCTTACAGTGTTAGAATTCTGCGAGGAACTAGACGATCCCCCACTAGGATTAACATTTTGGTTCCCACTACCACTCATTGCGCAAGAACCTTGGCTATTTGTTGAATTGTAAATTTGTGTAGTTCTAGTCATAACACAATTTTTTGTTTCTAAACTCGTAAACTTGGTACAATATTTACCACAAAACCTGTCCCACTGGGCGTGCCAATTTGTTTACGGTGGATTTTGGTAAACAATCGCTAGTTTGAGTATTTAAACTTGCAAGACCAACTAGAAATCTTAGGACAATTTTGTGCTTAGTTTTTGAGAAAAGCTTCAGTGTTCATCGAATAACAATAAACACTTGAGTTTTTAGTTGTTTTAATAGAAACAGACAAGTAAAGCAAGCTGACTCGAATCGCCTCGAAACAACAAACTTCAAAGCAAAATCAAACGAAATTGCAATAAAAATGAACTTGCATAAACGTAAAGGCAAAATACAATGAAAATGGTTCACAAACCGTACATGTTTCTCCTTGGAAACTCCTTGGGCTGGCCCAATTGATCCACTAAATTACCTTTTGCTTCGATGCCAGGTAGTTTCGAATGGCACCGCTCCTTCGATGCTAAGGGATAATCGAAACAGATGAACAAGATTCGAAAGACACGTGTCTCCTGGATATTTAATCTTGCTTTGATGGACCAACCTTCAATTATTAATTAATTAAGATGAAAATTCATCCCAACAATAATATTGTTTGTTTTTGTTGTTCTAACACAATTAAGTTTTTTTTTTTTTTTTTTTGACCAAAACACAATTAAGTTGAATTGCAAATATTTGATTTTGAGAATACCCTGGCCAACTTAGTTCAACAAGCTTGATGTATATTGAAAATTCATAACGACATTTTTTCTTCATAATCATTGTGATATACACAAAATTTCTACTACGGTTGTTTAACGGTAATTAATTCCCATAAAAAATATTTGTGGTGTACAAAATGTAACTTCTCGTCTTTCAACTCAACTCTTTTAATACACAAGAATAAAAAACAAAGCATGCGATCACTTAAGAGGTTCAATTTTTTTTATTACTTTATATAAGTTCATTGTTGGTATTTTTTTTTTATTGTTTTTATTAACGGCTGTACACAACTAGACATTGTACATTCTTGTTATTGACACTATATGATATATAAATAATATAGTACCTTCTTGTTATGCTTAAATTTCGAGTGTCGCGTACGGAAAATACTATGCTTAATTTGATGGATAATCCAAAAGAATGGGTTGTTTAACTTTTTTAATGTTTTTTTTAATGTTCAGTTAAAGGTAAATGCATGATCATATTCATCATTACCTTTAAGTACCCTCAAAACTAAATTAACTTTCATACATTGTGCTTGGTTTCACGACCATAATGGTAACAATAATGAGAAGTGGCATCCTAAATCTTCTTTTACTAGTTCTCTTGTTTACAAATTTATTACACTCTTTTGATGCTCAGCCAGCTCCATCTCCTAATTCGCCATCGCCGGCTCCTACACTGACTCCACCTTCGCCTACACCGGCGCCTATTACGACTCCTACACCTTCTCCTTCTCCAAATCATAATTCTCCTCCACCTTCTCCCTCTCCAAATGTACCGCAACCGGCACCTCCTGTGGGTGGTCGAGGAGGACCGTCTGGTCTCAGTGGCGGTCAAAAGGCTGGGATAGTCATTGGAACACTTCTAGGAGCAGCTTTGTTAGGTTTTGCTGGAATGGTTTGCTGGAAGCGCCAAAGTAACATAAGAAGAAATCGTTATAGTAATGCTGCTAGGAATATTGAGCTTTGAAATTAGACATTAAGGATTTAATTTGTTTGATTTCTTCATTTTGTCCTGTTTTTCTTGTTCAATTATAACTAACTTTAAGTCCAATGCATTTTTTTTCTTTTACTTATGTGTGTATTGGATATTTCATAACTATACTTTACTTAGGGTGGCAAAGTGGGCGTTCCGTTTAGATCCGTTTCGTCTAAAGTCCGCTCAAAAACAACGCGGGGTGGGTCGGGCCAACTTAGGTGTTCGAGTTGATAACTCATGCCCATCCCGTTTATTGGCGAGTTGAAGGGCCGGTCCGTCAAACTTTTTTTAATTTTTTTAATTACAATTTGGATTTAATATAATTACAAAATTATTTAGCTCGATAAAAGAAGCTGACAAAATAATTTTTTTAAGAGCGCGTAATAGAATTTCAACGATAGCAAAAACAAAACAATTTCACAATACCATCAATGTTAAGGTAAAAAACCATTAAAACAACATCACAATATATACCAATGGAAATAAACAAATGGAAAGTTGTAAACCCTAGCATCAAAGGACAAAAAAGTTTATAAGGGAAATAAATTAATAAACAATGAGATTTTTTTTATCAAAAAAACAACAAAAAAAATTATTAGATTGGGCTTAAGAGATAAGATAGCCAATTTTCATCTTAAGTAAAAAAAAAAAGTAACAAAGCCCGCGGACATGCCCGTCCCCGCCCCGTTGTTTAAACGGGCTAGGCGGGACAGACCAACTTAAGGTACCGAGCTGAAAACCTCAGCCCACCCCGCCTTAAATGGCGGGTTAAATGGGTCGGTCCGTTTTACCACCCATAACTTTACTATTGATATATTAAAACTTCATTTAAAAAAAAAAAATGATATTTAGGGTGTGTTTGTTATAGATTAAAAAAATAGTGATTTTGATACTAATTTATATATTAGTTTTTAGAGATTTTATAGAAAAGTCGAATTTACTTTGTGTTTGTTTATTGTAATATAAATCACCTTTTTTGATAAAATAATCTTTAGTTTGTTTGAATTTAATATGGAAAAGTGACTTTTTTTAATTATAAAATAATCTTCACCTTTTAACATTTATTTTCTCTCTCCTTTAAAAAAAATTATTATTTGAGAAACTACTCTTAAAAACTTATCATTTTTAGCTGTTTTCTAATAATTTTTAGATTATGATTATTTTAAAAAATTATAACAAATAGATACAAAACTTATAAAAGTGATTATTTTAATAAAAAAATTATTATTTTCTAAAAAAAACTATAACAGACGACCTCTTAGACAACCATAATTCTTCGACACCTCTTTTTTTTTTCATTATCTTTTTTATAATTTTAATTTGTTATTTCTCATACACCATAAACACAATTTGTTGCTAACTAAATTAAGTGTCCTTCAAGCCATTTTTAGATTTAACAAGAGAACCATACAACAAAACGTATATTTTGAACAATAAATATTATCATAAAATGCAACACAACAAGACGAAAAATGATTTTCTCAGAGATTATATGATTGTTTTATACCGAAGATCAAATTGTTAAAACAATAGCGAGCACACATAAGTTATTTTGGAAAAAAAATTTGTTTCAAAATATAAGTCGTTTTACAATTCCAATAAAACATTTAATGCTATTTTTTCTATTATACCCTTAACTTTTTATTTCTCTTTCTTCTTTCAATTCTTTTATTTATCTTTTCCATACAATTAATGAAGGACAATTTAGGCTGGGTGGATGGGGTAGCTCAGTTGGCACTTGCTGACTGAGTGGGTGTAGACTGTTGGTCAGGGGTTCAATCCTTGGCTGCAGCAAATATAGTATTTTCTTTGTAAATAAGTTGGTGGTACTTATAAACCATCAACTTTTTAAAAAAAAAAAAATTGAAAAAAATGAAGGACAATTTTGTAAACTTACTCATAATTTATCTTTTCTGGATTTGGATCCTCTCCTTTTTTTTCCTCTCCAATTCCCTCTCCAATTTTTTCTATACACAATAATAACATTTCTTAATTTGTGTAATATGGTCAAAACGACTTATATTTTGGAATGGAGGGAGTAAAAAAATTATATTCTATAAAGTTTGGTCCTCCTAAACATAATTATTGTCTCCCTCTCTAATCTAACCAACAAAGATATCATATGATCCATGTGAATGTATTCCTATGAAACAATGGCCATCAATAATTGTAGAGGGTCTCCTTTCGTTTTCCTATCTAACAAAACTTATCTTGACAACTTTTGCACTCCTCGTAGTTAACATTTTCCCTCTTTGATAATAAATTGAAATAGTTTGCTTATTATATACATTAACAAAATTATTTAAACTCAAACTTCAGCATACCTAAATAATCAAGATATCAATGACTAACACTAAGTAGTTTAAATATCAATGTATGACTCAAAATAACTTTCAATCACCTCCTTAATTTAGGATTACGTTCAACAAACCAAAATGGGATTACATAACATGTAGTTTAAATATAGAATAGCAATGCCCGAATTATAATTGCGTTTGCAATTGTCAAACTTTTGCGTTTGGGTTATAACGCAATAACCATCTATGAGTAGTAAGAATTTTGCATCAATATGTTGTAAAATACCACCAATAAAAGTAATTAGCTGCAGCTTCACCAAATGACGGATTGTTCGAGAGAATTTCTGTTCAATTTTTCAGTACAACACTTTGTTGGTCAGATTTATCTCGCAGCCAAACTTCAGATTATTAGGTCATTTTCCCTAAAAACCAAAAAGTAAAAAAAAAATTAATTAGCTGCATGAGAATTAATTCATTAATGGAAATTAAAAAATGCAAACAATGAAAATCCAAAGTGGATTTACAAAGAGTGACATTTCATTTTTCACATGATTAGTTTACACTGTTCTTTGATAATTCAGAGATACTATATCAAACAAAAATGAGAACAAGCCATATAATTAGCTGTGCGCACCATATATAAATCTATTTATGCGAGTTGTCCACATTAGCCGTTGAATAAATTAGTGTAAGTTTCATTAAAAAATAATAATAATACCACTATTTTGTATTATTTTTATTGGATGCATGCATTTAGATATCCCAGATTAGAAATTAGAGACTAAAATTTATTAAGGTTCTTATATGTCTCAACAAAGTGCGCTTTCATGAATATCCGTATGGGGTCAATTCCTACTTATCAAGAATTAATCATATTCATATACCATTTGTTGCTATTTTGTGTATTTGGTTTCAATAATCGGAATAAATAGCTATAAAAAAAAAAAAAATCAGAATAAATCAAATACAAACCAGCTTAGAATTATAATTTTTGGATAAAGATTCATTTTAATTCCTAATAATAATTTTGAGCGAAGATTTATTCTGACCATTCATAAATTTCTGATATGACAATTTATTCCTAGACAAAAATAAAACATAAATTAGTTCAAACTATTTTATATTCGAAATAAATTAGTCTATCTATTATAATTTTATAATAGTCTTTGGTATGAAAATGTTAAAGATCAATATGAGTTTTTTTTTTTTTTTTTCGATTTTCACCACCAGTTGAATCTGGTTCGGGGGTCAGTTCTGGCATCATAGACTAAACAGTCTCTTATAAAATTTATGAAGAATTAAAATGAATTTTCACTATATAATTTTTTAACTATTTAATTTAATCCCTCACAAAAAATATTATCTAAATTAGTTGACTCATATTTAACTACTTGACCGCCGTCTAGTTAAACATATGACGTGTGGGTCCTAATTTTTCAGGTTGAAAATACTATTTAGGACAAAAGATAATACTACTCTTTTTGCTCCAAAGTAATAAAAATAATTCAAACTTTCATATCATGTCAAGAAAATGAATGAAGTGGGATGACATGATGAAATATATAATTGCGATTGATATCTCTCCATGCATATTCTTTTTTCTCATAAATGAATTATTTTGAAAAGGAGAGAGTATTTGTTTTTGGTGGTATACATTCATATCTATTGAGTGTCCAATTTAAATACATTTGATGTTAACTCTTCTCCCTCCTAATATCCTCTGTTCGTGTGACTCATACTATGCATAAATAGACATAAACCTTATCAAAAAAAATTTGCAAACCGCTTCCATAATCAATTAATCACATCTACAACAAAATAAACACACCCTTTTGTCATACTTATTGTGAGCACAACCAACATGAGACCTATCATCATATTTGTATTCATGTTTCATGCCCTTTTCATGATTCATGTACATGGAAAGACAATAAGGTTTCCAAAGAGTGGTTGTGATTTGTTTCGAGGGAGATGGGTTTATGATGAATCATACCCTCTTTATGAAACTTCACAGTGTCCTTTTATAGAGAAAGAATTTGATTGTCAAAATAATGGTAGACCAGATAAATTCTATCTCAAGTATAGATGGCAGCCCTCAGAGTGTAACTTTCCAAGGTACACACACACATACTCTTTTAGTTGCTCTTATGATTTTTGTGATGTATATATATTTTCATTTATGCTAGTTTAATTTCTATGTCATAGAAATAGAATTTATAAGGTTTTGAATCACGATTAAGGTCGTTTTATGATACTTGATTCCACGAAATATTATAGTCAAATGTGACTGATAACATTATAACCTTAATTAGGACGGTAGACATAAAAAAAATTTATGTCACAATCCAAATTGCGGTCGTATAGATATCTAAAACCCCAAATAATTAAGAAGCATGATTTTTGGTGATGACAATAGCCATAGTTGTGAATTTCGAACACAATATTCTGATTTTAGATGTCTCTGCAACAAGTTCCTAACAACAATGGCTGTTGTTTCGGCTGCATTTAACCGCAAACTTAGTTTATTATGACTATAATAGTGGTTACTTTAATCTACTATTTTCTATTTTGCAAGTTCTTGTTGCATTGATTTCTGAAATGAAAAAAAAGGTAAACTTAGTAATAATAGTTAAATGATATCATATAAATTCAATTTGGCAATGAACTCTTTCCCTCCCTTTTTTACGCCGAATATTGAAATTTTGCCGTGGACAAATCTATGTGATTTTCCAAATGGTCTCTCTATTGATGTTAACTTAAAATTGGGATTTTTTAATAAAAAATTATGCTGCCATTTGAGAAATATCAATCTATTGATTGAAGTGGTCATTGGTTAGATTCGATACTCCTTGTATTTTGGTCCTCGATTGATATAATTTGCCATTTTAAAAAAAAATGAACTTTTCATTGGAGAAAGCTCGGACGGCTTGGGAGAGAAAGAATTTCGATTCTTTGCGGTCAACAAATTTCTTCATTCATACAGTTAGCCATATTAATAGTTATTGGATCGAGATTGAATAATATAGATTTTAAATTTTAAATTTTTTGAAAAATCAATAATGTATTTGAAATCTACATCCTCTGATGGAATTGAGTGAATGAATGTGGGACCCTTATGAATAGTGTCATCATCCAATCTTAAGTGGTCATCTAATCTCCATAATATGTGTGTTTATCTCTTAAGATATTTCCCTAATAATACTCATCCATCTTTATTTTTCTCCCAACACATTATCATCTTCATACTAGCTAGTTAAAGAATAAAAGTAATTATGATTATAATTTGTGACCACCAATTAACATAAGTCATTTGTTTGCTAGGCTGTGTTTTCAAGGTGTCATACAACAAATAATTAGTTAAAAGGTTGTTAGGCTTATCTATAATTTTGTATAATTAAACTACCATGTGAAATATCTGTGAATAAGTTGACAATGTGATGATGCTATACATTGTAAAATTGCTTTCAATAATTTTGTTTTCAAATAGGACCACATGCCATATTAGATCAAAACAAAAATACATTTAATGATGATTAAGGCTATGCAATAAGATTTGAGCCACATATGATTTTGAGTTAACATTTATCATACAGATTCAACGGTGGAGATTTCTTAAGAAGACATAGAGGGAAAAGTATTTTGTTTGTAGGGGACTCTTTGAGTTTGAATCAATGGCAATCACTCACTTGCATGCTCCACATAGCTGTGCCACAAGATCACTACACTTTAGTGAGGATTGGTGGTCTCTCCATTTTCACTTTCACTGTTAGATTTCTATCCTAATTATTATTTTTCATTTATTATTTCCTTTAACTTCTCTTACTAAAATAAATAATAATTGTTCCTTGTCAAAAAAAAATTGTCCGATCCTCCACAACTACGATCAGGAGCGGTTATAAGTTGTAACCACTTGATGTCAAAATTAACCCCCAAATCAAATTAGATAGTTCAGTGGGTCGGATATTGATGGTGAAAAAAAAAAAATTAATAATTGGGGCTAATAAAGTACCATTTTTTTCATTACAATATATCCAATGTGTATGAAATGAATACAGCCTTTTACATAGAAAAAAAATCATGATTTGACAATATCTAAAATTGGACTAGAATTTTGTTCAAACAAAAAACTCAACTTGGAGTTCAGTTTTTGGTCATGTAGCACATAACCATTTTTTTTTAATCATGCAAAGTAGTTTATAACTTACAAGTATAGCTTGTGTATGACATGATTTGCAGAGCTATGATGTTAAGGTGATGTTCTCACGAAATGCATTTTTGGTGGACATTGTTGGTGAAAATATTGGTAGAGTCCTTAAATTAGATTCTATTGAAGCTGGCAAAACATGGAAAGGAATTGATGTGTTGATTTTTGACTCTTGGCATTGGTGGCTTCACACAGGAAGAAAACAACCGTAATTAAATCCCTTAACACATTCTTTATTGGTTTATCTTATCTTATATTGATGATTACATTGACAAATATTTCTCTTATCTCATATTTGGTCCCCTCCTTCCCACAATTACAAATGCAGAAAAATGGTCCTAAAGCTTTTTAATTTTTCATTTTTATAGGTTTTTATTTGGTATATGCCTTTTTATAGTTTCATGGTATAAAATCAAATTTTGAGTTTCATGGCTTTTTTTAAACGACCAATATTAATATTGTTAGCCTTTTTTACGTTGAAAGCGACGATCGAACCATTAACCTCATTATCACTCCACATGCATCTTAATTTTTTCACCTATCTATCAAATCACCCTTTATGGTAATTTGTTATTTTTATAAAAACTAAAATCATATTGTATTATATATGTGAGAATACTTACCTCTAAACCAGATTCAACTAATAGTGAAAAAAAAATCATATTATATAAAACACAAAATTTGAATTTTGTGGAGTTCCATAAAATCTATACTTACTTGAATGCATACTTTGTATCATCAATTTTGTGTCTATTCTTTTCTCACTTTAGTTTGTACAAACAGATGGGATTTTATTCAAGAAGGGAATAGTACATTGAGAGATATGGATCGTTTGGTTGCATATGAAAAAGCATTGAAAACATGGGCCAAATGGGTTGATGAGAATGTTGACATTACAAAAACAAAGGTTTTCTTCCAAGGAATCTCTCCAGATCATTTAAAGTAAGTACTTGTTGCCATTTTCATAAGTAATACCTAAATTGAGGATAGTCTTCTTTTTAAATATAATTATAAATTGAGTACAATGTAATTTTTTTAAAAATATCTTCAAGAAAAATTGATATTGAGAAAGGATTAATTTATTTCAGGAGTAGTTAACTTTGCATAGAGTTATCCCGCCTAATAATTCATTATAAACATTAATTAAATTTCATTGATCTGATAGTTTAATTAAAATTTCTTACAAACTAGATCAATTCTACCAATTTTTATAAAATTAATTAGTTGATACTTCATCTAATAATATCAATTGAAAGTATAATATACTTCATCTATTTTTTAGTGGACGAATTTTAATAAAAATTTATAGAGTTGTTTGTAAGTTTAGAGTTTGTCTTCACATTGTTTGCTCGGATAAGAACTTTTAATCCAATGGGTAGATTCGTGAAATCTAATATTTATGATGAGTTATTAATCGGAATAAATTAATGTCAAGTTACACTTGGAGTAAGTTGAATGCTTCTCTATCGTACGTAAATATTGCATGGACCAAAAACACTATCAACTCAAAATAAACTTATTAATATCTATACAAAATTATATAAATATCAACAACAAAATTTAACATATGATTATGCAAATGTGTAATTATTATTATCCAAAATATTTCCAGCTCAAAGCAATGGGGAGACCCAAGTGCAAACTTTTGTGAAGGACAAGAAAGACCAATATTGGGATCCTTATACCCAGGAGGCCCACATCCAGCAGAATTGACTTTAGAGAGAGTTCTAAGAGCTATGAAAAAGCCCATACATTTGCTTGATATCACCACCTTATCACAGCTTAGAAAAGATGGTCACCCATCTGTTTATGGACATGGAGGACATAGGGACATGGATTGCAGCCATTGGTGCTTAGCTGGTGTTCCTGATACTTGGAATCAACTTTTATATGCAAGTTTAATTTAAAATTGATTAATGCCTATATTCTTAAATAAAAAAAATGCTCCCCTAATATACATGTATATTGCTATAGGTTCAAATAAGATTGATCATATAAATATATCTTATTTCATATATTCTAAGTGGGGATTTTATATAGGATGAAATTTTTAAGTTGTAATTACATATATGTTGATTAGAGTACAAGATTGAAGAATCTATGAGAATCTCCGTTTTTTTTTTTTTTTTTTTTATTAAAGAAGTGTATAGATTATTGGAGTGGTGAAATATATACATGCATGCTTGAATTTCCAAATAAAAAAGCATTAGTCCAAACTCATATGATTGATTTTAATTTAATTTTTTTTAACAAATGGTAGTATAATTTGGAATCTCAATTGAATATACCACTAAATTATGAGTAGGCGTATATAATTTCAAGGTTCAAGATTTAAGTTTTTCCTTCTCGAACTTACTTTTTTTGGCTACCATGTTATATGTGTATATCGGTAAATAATATCAATTAGAGAACATATCAGACATATAATGGGTGCTCTCCCTTTATGATCAAATTCTCTATATGGAGAAAATCAATTATCGAACTCATGAAGACTTACTTAAGAGATCCAATTCACTTACTACGACTTAGATTAATTCATTGTTACTATTTTATCGCAATCAAACACAAATAATTGTATCAACCGCCAATGTTTCATATTCAGCACAAAATATTAAGGGAATTAGATGCATATCACATATCATCGGTTTAGAGTTTAGTAGAAATAAAAAGCTTAAAAGCATAATTGTGTTTCATAGACAAGTGTAAATTAAGGCTACATCAAAACAAAAAAAAAAAGGAAACAAAATTGTAACATTTTTATTAAGTATTATTGAAAACCACAAAAGACCAAAGTTACATAGTATTATTATTATTATTATTCCTTTATGGAACAATCACTTTATGATCAACCAATGATACAATTGGTGTTGGTGGTGGTGGTGAATGAAGATCCTCAACTTTATCACAATAACCTTCCAAAATATCAGTCTCTTCATTAGTGAATCCAAGTGAGGCAACAACATTAGGCCAACAATCATGTCCAATTACCCTAATTGCTTGACAACAACCATGCCCTAAAAATGTCTCACCATTAACAAAAAAAGTTATAATTTCACCACTACATGCTTGTAGCTTGAATAGTGATTCCCAACAATTAGAAGGCTCATCACTAACCTTCAATCTTGCTTCAAGGCTCAACACATTGGAAGGGTTGGATAGTTGCCTAGACTCCACTATAGATATTGATGATATCAATGCAATGATCACATGAGCAATAAGAACTAAAGCTTTGTGAGAGGAAGCCATTATGTAGAATAAGTTATATCTAGATACTGTGAAAACATGCTTAGGGTCTTATTATATATATAGTTGCTAGGTGTAGGGGATATGTAATTAGTGTAACGGTAGGTTGATGTGGTAGATGAAGGTAAAAAAAATTATGTAGTGGTTACACAATGGTATATGAAAGATTGAGAATGTTCATATTCTCAATGCTCGTGTCGTGATGGAATACTAATAGTTGATGGAATTTAAATGACAATTGATTCTACTAGTTTATTTGTATCTTAGTAAATTAGTCCCTGATTATTCTTGTGGCCAAACTCCCACTGCTCAAATCAGTGAGACATATTTTATAAACAACATTAGAGGGAGTAATAGTGAGAGGAAACGAAAGAGTAAAAATATAATGAGAATACAAAAGAGTTGTCTCAAGTTAGTCCCTAATTTTGTGAATCGTTATAAAAAATGTATATAATTATTACCTTGGTTTTTTAATGTTCCAATCATTATTTATGAAACAAACCGAGACTTAGTTTATGGCTAAAATGAGTAATAGCGTGCACAATACCAACATAGTATGGTACAAGTGGTAGATATTTGGGTTCCTTAACCATTTGGTCCTGAATTCGATTTTCGGCCGGTGCGTATGGAGAGCATTTGTTGGAAGAGGTCAACCCCTTAAATGGATCTCAGTTACCTTGAGGAATTAGTAGCACAGTGGTGTCACTTACTTTGTGGAAGTTAAAAATCATTTCAATCTACGACAGACACAACGTGATTATGCAAATCGCAACACCCGTAATTACCTCAATCGCAACAACTACAACCGCAACAATAATTGTTGAAAGTATCAGAGTAAGCTAAGAAAGAAGAAACTCATATTATTGATGAATCAAAACATTATGATTACATGAGAATGGTTCAACTAAGCTAACATTATTTATACTCTCCATTAACCAAAATGATAACTAATCTCTCACGTGTGCATATGTTAGCATGTGTGAGAGTTAGTTATGACAGTTAAATGGAGGCTAACTAAAAGCTATGAACAACTAAAACTATCAATACAAGTGAGTAACTCAGATTTCTTCTCGTGCAAGCTACAAGGCTCCTTCACCAAACTGTTTGATATTTTTCTGTTTTGTAACTTGTGTGCTTAGGCTTGCTAAGAGCTCAATATTTCAACATCCCCTCTCAAGCCTGAGCTTGGTAAATATCAATGAGGCCTAGCTTGCTTATCAATCCATTGAACTTAGGTGGAGCTAAGGACTTTGTCAAACAATCAGCAAGTTGATCTTCTGTTTTAATAGGTAGCAACCTCATGAGTCCTTGTTGTAGCTTTTCTCTCACTAGATGGCAATCTATTTCCAAATGCTTTGTGCGTTCATGGAATACTAGGTTGGAGGCTATGTGTATAGCACTCTGACTATCACAATAAATGACAGGAGGTTTACTGCACTGAACCTTCAAGTCTTTGAGTAAGAATAGCAACCAAATGACTTCACATGTAGCACTAGACAAGGCTCTGTACTCTGCCTCTGAGGATGATCTGGAAACTGTGGTTTGCTTCTTTGCTTTCCATGACACAAGGGAAGATCCAATGAAGAAACAATAGCCTGTTGTAGATTTTCTAGTATCAAGGCAACCTGCCCAGTCAGAGTCAGAAAATCCTAGTATTTGCATATCTGAGTTTCTAGGCAATAAGATTCCTCTTCCAGGATGAAATTTGAGATATCTTATGACTCTACATGCAGCATTGTAGTGATTTGTAGTAGGCTTGTGCAAAAACTGACTAAGTTGTTGAGTAGCAAAACTTATATCAGGCCTTGTGTTAGTCAAGTAAAGCAATTTCCCTATGAGTCTTCTATATAATGACACATCTTCAAAGGGTTTGCTGTCATCATTGTGAAGCTTGATTGCAGGATCTAAGGGAGTTGGAGCAAGTTTAGATCCTAGTAGGCCAGAGTCCTTTAGAAGATCATGACAATACTTCCTTTGGGAGATACTAATTCCCTCCTTTGATTGTGCCACCTCCAATCCCAAGAAGTATTTCAGAGCTCCAAGATCCTTAATTTTGAACTGAACATCAAGAATGTGTTTGATCCTTTCAATTTCAACAAGACTAGTGCCAGACAAAATTATGTCATCTACATATACTAAGAGAGCAGTGAAACCCTGTGATGACTGAAGAATGAATAAGTAGTCTGCAGTAGATTGTGTATAGCCTTCTGAGATCAATAATGAAGTAAGCTTTTCATACCATTTCCTGCTAGCTTGCTTAAGGCCATAAAGACTTTTGATCAACTTACACACTTGATTAGGCTTAGATATAGATACTCCTTCTGGTATAGTCATGTAAACATCCTCTTGAAGTTCACCATGCAAGAAAGCATTGTTGACATCAAGTTGATGTAGGTGCCAGTTCTGAATAGAGGCAATAGCAAGTAACAATCTCACAGTAGTTAACTTGGCTACTGGTGAAAAAGTGTCAAAGAAATACAACCCTTCAATTTGATTGTAACCCTTAGCTACAAGTCTGGCCTTATATCTTTCTATGCTTCCATCAGCTTGATATTTAATTTTGTACACCCATTTACTTCCTATGGGCTTAACATGTGGTGGCAAATCAACAATCTCCCAAGTACCAGTCTTAGATAAAGCATCTAGTTCAGCTTTCACAGCCTGTTGCCAACATTCTAACTTACATGCTTCTGAATAAGATTGAGGCTCAGTGTTGTGTGTGAGAGAGACAGTGAATGCATGATGTTTAGAAGACAATAAAGCAAGAGAATGATAAGCAGAGATAGGGTACAAGCTACTTGATGATTGAGAATCTGAAGACTTCACTGTAGAGTTGCATACATAATCCATCAAGTAAGGAGGCACATGTTTTATCCTGCTAGGTCTTTGTGAAGTAGAAGTAAGGTCAGGAGTTGAATTATCAATGGTAGGAGTTGATTCTATGTCAGGTTCAATATGTGGATTGGTGGTCGAGTCTAGATCTATGATGGTTGGTTCAACAGGATTGTTGGAAGGTTCACTAACAACAGGTTCAGTGGAGGTAGGGTTTTGAATAGGAGAATGAAAGTCTTGTGTCTCAGTGTCATTGTTAATTGAAATTTTAGGGTCAGCTGAAGTATCACTGTGATAATGCCAAGAGAATTGAGAAGAGGAGGATTTGTAAGGAAGGATGTGATCATAGTGAGTCACATTTCTAGACAGGAATACTTCCTTACTATGCAAGTCATAAAGAATTGTACCTTTAACACCCTCCTTATATTCCAAAAATATGCATTTTCTTCCCCTAGGTTCTAATTTAGTTCTATGTGCTTGAAGGGTAGAAGCATAAGCCAAAGAACCAAAAACTTTCAAATTAACAAGTTCAGGTTTCTTATCATATAACATTTCATATGGTGATTTATTTTTCAAAACTCTAGAAGGAATCCTGTTGATTATATGAGTTGCATGTTTCACAGCATAGGACCAAAAAGTTTTAGGTAAACCTGCTTGATATAATAAGGCTCTTCCTACATTGAGTAAGTGTTGATGCTTTCTTTCAACTCTGCCATTCTGTTCAGGTGTTTCAACACATGAAGTTTGATGTGATATTCCTTTAGAATTGTAAAATTGAGGCATTAAAAACTCTACACCATTGTCAGTTCTAATGCATTTAACTTTAGTTTCATGTTGTGTTTCAATTAGCTTAACAAAATCCATAATGTGTTGTCTAGTTTCAGATTTATGTTTCATCAAAGTTATCCAAGTGAATCTACTAAAGTCATCAACTGCAGTTAGAAAGAAAGAATGGTGGTGTATAGATTGAACAGAAATAGGGCCCCATATATCAAAATGTATCAATTCAAAAGGTACACTTGCTTTATTTAAACTCACATTGTAAGGTAGTTTTCTTTGTCTAGATAGATGACATATATCACAAACACCTTTATTATCTATGGTGATAAAAGGGAAACTAGATTGCATAGACTGCATTCTATTTATTGAAACATGACCTAGTCTAAAGTGCCATATAGATTGGTCAGGGATAGTTGTGTGAGGTTCATCACTAGCAGCATAAGCATGTGCTTCATATCCTGAAAGATTAATGTAGTACAATCCTTCAATTAAGTCACCAGAACCAATCATCTTCTTGGCAAGTTGATCCTGGATTGTACATTTAGAGTTAGAAAAATTCACAGTGTATCTAGGCAATTTGCATATTTGTGACACTGAAATCAAATTAACTGAAAAATTAGGAATGAAAAGCACATCAGTAATGAAGAAACTAGGTGTGAATTTGACTATGCCTGAGTGCTGAGCTAGGACAACATTACCATTAGGTAATTTCACTTTGATAGGAATGATTTCGGTGTAAGAGTGAAACCATTTAAGAGAGCTACACATGTGGTGAGTAGCTCCAGAGTCAACTATCCATTTTCCTAAACTACATGCTTGAGAAGAATTAGAGTTTATACCTTGATTTACTGATGTATGACCAGTAAACTCAACTGTGCCAACCTGATTAGAAGCAGCATCATTAGAATCTTGGCTTGGGAATGAACTCTGAAGAAGAGAAATTAGCTGAAGAGCTTGGTCTTGAGTGATGAAAGATGATGTTGTGGAATTTGTTGCTTCTAAAGCATTAGAATCATCAAACCCTCCCTCAAACGAAGCAACATTAGCATTAGAGCTCGAAGAACCTCTAAGATGTGGAGGCAAGCCATGCTTCTTGAAGCAATTGGCCACAGTGTGATTGTTCTTTCCACAAAAGCTACATTGCCTAGAACCTGAGCCTCGAGATTTGGCAACATTGAGCAAGGCGCGCGCGTCATCAGTTTGGGAGTTACCTTGGCGTTCATGTTGAAGCACAAGATAAAACACCTTTGTCATGGAAGGAAGAGGATCCATGAGAAGGATCTGAGACTTCACAACAGAGAAATTCTCATTGAGACCTGTAAGGAAACGAATCACATAGAGAAGGTGATGATTTGAACGTGCAGTACGCATTGCTTCGCAGGTACAGCGTTGCCGGCAGCTACAGTTAGGCATAGGAAGATAAATCTCAAGTTCTTCCCAAAGAAGCTTCAAATTGGAATAAAATTCGGTAACAGAACGAGAATCTTGCTTCAAAGCATACAATTCTTGTTGAAGCTCAGCAATACGAACGAGATCGGATTGAGCAAAGCGCTCCTTCAAATCGAGCCAAACATCAATGGCGTTTTCCATGAAAACGATGGATTGAGCAATGGATTCCGAGACGGAATTCATAATCCATGAATGAACTAAAGCATTACAACGCGTCCACGCACGGAAAGAAGGATCAAAAGCATCAACAGGAACAGGAATAGTTCCATCAACGAAATCAAGCTTGAGCTTCGCTCCAAGAGCACGACGCATAGAGCGTGACCAAGAGTGATAATTCGCACCGGTAAGAAGAGGTGTGACCTTAACAGAGGAAGGTCCATCGCCTGAATGAACATAATACGGTGAAGTAGGATCGGAAGCAGGATCCAATGGAGGATTAGGAGCTACACGCGGAGGCATTGTGCTCGGAGAAGAAGAAGTGATCGGAAAAGTTTGTTACGACGTAACTGAAAACGGTTACAGCAGCGGAAAGGATCGAAAAATGGCGGATGATACCATGTTGAAAGTATCAGAGTAAGCTAAGAAAGAAGAAACTCATATTATTGATGAATCAAAACATTATGATTACATGAGAATGGTTCAACTAAGCTAACATTATTTATACTCTCCATTAACCAAAATGATAACTAATCTCTCACGTGTGCATATGTTAGCATGTGTGAGAGTTAGTTATGACAGTTAAATGGAGGCTAACTAAAAGCTATGAACAACTAAAACTATCAATACAAGTGAGTAACTCAGATTTCTTCTCGTGCAAGCTACAAGGCTCCTTCACCAAACTGTTTGATATTTATAATGGTACAGTACAATATACATGTACAATGCAATAAGATAGCATAAAATAATTCGCTGGTGGTGGTTGAGTTTTCTTTGTATATAACCGATGAAAATCTATGAATCACAAAGCATATAGTAGAACAAAACTTCCAACAAGCCAAAAAATGATAACAATTAAAGCTTGTTACACTGTGACACCAAATGAATCAACTCCAAAAGGTAGTTTATGGCTCTCAGATTTAGATCAAGTTAGAGTTCTTGGACGTCTCAGTCACTCATCACTTATTTACATTTACAAACCAAAAAGCAAGAACCAAAAAAACAGCACCATAATAGAAACCTTAAAAAACTCTCTCAACAAAATTCTTGTTCACTATTATCCTATAGCTGGTCGATGTTGTTACACAGAAGGCGGTCGATTAGAATTGAATCTCAATGCAAAAGGAGCTGTTTTGATTGAAGCTGAAACCACTAAAACAATTCATGATTATGGTGACTTTTCACCTTCTGACTCTACCAAAGAGCTTATTCCAAAAGTTGATTATAATCAACCAATTGAAGAAATTCCATTGTTCGTTGCTCAAGTAACAAGATTTCAAAACAAAGATGAAAGCTTTGGATTTGCGATTGGAGTTGCTTATTCACACCCTTTATCTGATGGGACTGGTTGTTTTAACTTGATGAACTCATGGGCCAAAATTTCGAGAGGTGAAACACTAGACGATAATGAATTACCATTTTTAGATAGAAATATTCTCAAATTTTCACACACTCCAATTGGACCGCGTTTCGAACACATAGAATTGAAGCCATTGCCACTCATTCTAGGAAGATCCGACAATGATGTAGAAAGAAAGAAGAAAATAACAGCTGAATTGTTGAAACTAACAGCAGAAGAAGTTGAAAAGTTGAAGAAAAAGGCTAATGAATGTGATATTCCAAAAGGGTCAAGACCTTATAGTAGATATGAAGCAATTGCTGCACATATTTGGAAAAGTGCTTCGAAAGCACGCGAACGTAGTGAGAATCAACCAAGTGTTGTTAGGTTCAGTGTTGGAATCAGAAATAGATTAATTCCAAATCTTCCTAAGAATTATTATGGAAATGCTTTGATCCAAACAGCAGCAACAAGTTACATTGGTGAAATAAAATCAAAGCCATTGAGTTATGTTGCACAAAGGATAAGGGAAGGGAATGAGTTGATAACAAATGAGTATATAATGTCACAAATAGATGTTATTAGAGGATTTCAACATTTGGATGATGCAAGGAAATTGTTTCTTGGTGGTGAAGGTAAGAATGCTGCATATTTTGTTGGGAATCCTAATCTTCATATAACGAGTTGGATGACTGCGCCGGCATACGAAGCTGATTTTGGATGGGGAAAGCCTTTTCATTTAGGTATGGGGTCTGTGACTCCATTTGATAAGGGATTGATTCTTATGAGTCCTGATGGGGATGGTTCTGTTATTGTTTGTATGCATTTTCAAGTTGAACTTATGCAGCTTTTCAAGAAGTTCTTCTATGGGGATTTATATGAATTGTTCTCATCAGCAAGATTGTGATTGTGTAATGTAGTTTACTTCATTCAATTTTCTATCAAACTCTAATATGTACCCTGTAGTAGTTTTTCTAAGGATACAGGTTTGATAATGTAGTTTCCTTGTGTGTAAGTTGATATTTTCTTTTTTTTGCATTAAACTTGATTGTGATATTTAATCTCTACTGTTGTTAATTAAATTGTCTTGTTTGTTTTCCGGTGAGCTTAGTTAAGTTGGGGCGTACTTAAAAAGACCAAAATTCTTACCACTTAAACCGATTCATTCTTGCGGTTACCACCACTAGATTAATTCTAATGGCTTTATGTCATGAATTAGCCATAAATATCACAGAGAAACTAAAATATAAAATGATAAAAATTAAAGAAACTAACATTACAATTAAGTCATTATGAAAAACAAAACAACTGTACTATATTAAATTAAAATGTTATTATTTTTTGTCAAATAAAACCAAAAAACATGTTATTCAATTAGCTCAAACAAATAACTTGATTTGATTTCGAAAGAATTTGAATTCGATTTTTGGTTGGAATAATTTCTTCGTCATGTTTTTCTTATTATGCAGTTGAAGTCTAAACTATTAGAGCCCTATTCTTTTAGGAACCAAAGGATAAAAAAAATAAAAATAACATGTAAAAATCATGTGTAGTAAAAAGTATTTCCTTCGTTCCTAAATATAAGATTCTTTTTAAAAAACATTTTGTCCCTTATTATAAGACTTTTTTCATATTTTCAAAAACATTAATTATTTTTTTACCAACATACTCCTAATTAAAGTGCATCTTTTATGTAATAAATATTTTAGAAAAAATAATAACTCATTCTCTTTCTTAAAAGATAAAATAGTAAAAATATTACTAATTGTCAACAAATTTAATACCGCAATTCACTTTTCTAATCTCCGCAATTTTTTCAACGGGGTCTTATAATTAAGGACAGAGATAGTACTCCCTCCGTCCCATATTATAAGCAAAATGAAAAAAAAATTTACACTTATTAAAAAAAGTAAAATATGATAATTTGAAGTATTATTTTTTCTATTTTTCTTGAAATAAGTTTTATGGGAAGATGTAAAAAAAAAATTATTGATTATTGATTATTGGAAAAAGAAGAAAAGAGTAAATTAAAAGGGCAACAACCAAAAGCTTCTTACACTATCACATCGTGAACCATCCTCGTGGATTGCATGGACAACGTCGGTTATCACATGGAGACAACACTCATTATTAGCTCAGAGCTAAGTCTGAAACATTTCACGCGACAATATTCACAAATAAATTAGTTTCGAGATGCGCACAGTTCTATTGACTTTTATTTATAAAATATTATAAATATAAATAATGTAATTTTTTTATTTTTTGTAAAATTTATTAAATTAAGTAATATTTTTTATTAAAGTAATTATCCCGTGTATGATTTTATGTAATAAATTATAATTAATAATAACAAATATTTATTATTCAATTACTATTTTCTTATTAAAGCAATTGTCCCGTGTATGATTAATTTTGTTTTTATTAAAGCAATTGTTCCGTGTATGATTTTTTTATAATACATTATAATTAATAATAATAAAATATTTATTATTTAATTCTCTTTTTTTTTTTTTTATTAAAGCAATTGTCCCGTGTATAATTGATTTTTTTTTATTAAAGCAATTGTCCCGTGTAAGAATTTTTGATTCAATTCCTTTTTATGTATCGGTGATAAATATTTTGTCTTGTTTTTTTATATTTATTATTGATGAGAGTTCAAATTTCAGTTGTTTTTTTAAATAAAAAAAAACTATTTGTGAAAACTATTTTTGGCGTGTATCTTTTATCGTGATTTTTTGTTCGTATTTTTATACGTAAATTTATTATAATTAAATGTTTTTGTTCCCTATTTTTGATGTTAAAATAGATTGGATTAATATATTTTTTAGAGGTGGTTTCGTTGTTATTTTTATGAGAATATTTCTTTTATGCTTATCTTTTTTTTTTTTTTTTTATTTTTAGAGATGTGGTTTCTGTTGCTAGTTTTATGGAAAATTTCTTTGATGCTTATCTTTTTTTCTTATTTTTGTTTTGTATTATTTTTAATATTAATTTAGAGTTAAAATTATTTTTAAGGGCATAAACGGTTAAATATTATGAAACGTGCTAAGGATAAAAAAGATTTTTTAGTAGTAGTTTCTTTTAATATATTGTAAATAGATATTAAATATTGAATTTAAGTGGTGAATGTGTTTTTTTAATGACGAATATTGTTTGAGAGAATCTAAATTCGATTCTAATATTAATATTGTCAGAGTGTTAATGGATAGATTTAACTAAATAACGTTTTCACGGAGTTAAAAAAGCAAATATGTTTGAAATTGCTTCGTAAAGTCATAAATCATTTTGATAGTTTACTCGAGTTTATATATATATATATATATATATATATATATATATATATATATATATATATATAGTCAGGATCCGTTGACACCAAATAGTTTGACATCAAATGTCACATTTTTCAATAACGTTTTTTTTTAAAGTTGATGGTTTATAAGTACCATCAACTTATTTACAAAGAAAATACTACATTTGCTGCTGCCAAGGATCGAACCCCTGACCCACAGCCTACACCCGCTCAGTCAGCAAGTGCCAACTGAGCTACCCCGCCCACCCCATTTTTCAATAGCGTTTTAACCGATATAAATTTTATAAAATTCACCGTTATATTGAAAGTTTATATCATCTAGATCATTTGTGTAAACTGTCAAACAAATTCAAAATCATTTGATATGTTATTGAGACGCATAAAGATTAACGGCATTTAAAAAGACGCCCAAACCGTTAATTTTAATATATCTTAATAACATATCAAATGATTTTAGATTTGTCTGACAATTCATACAAATGATATAAACTTTCAATCCAACGGTGGATTTTATAAAATATATATCGGTTAAAACGTTATTAAAAGGTGTAACATTTAATGTCAAACTAATTGGTGTCAACGGATCTAACTCATATATATATATATATATATATATATATATATATATATATATATATGCGACGGTGCAAGTGTCTTGAAAAGTAAAGATATCAAATTAAAACCATTTTAAAAGGTGTTAAATTAAAAGAATTTAGTGTTTATTAAGTATTACTTCCCCTATTATATATATATATATATTTTTTAAAAAAAAGTTTACTTTTTTTAATATTAGAAAAAGTATAATGTTGTCAAAATGCATCAATTTTATTATTAATTTATAAAAATAAAATTTTCATCTATATAAATTTAGAGGAAGTATTAAAAAAAATTATCAATGATGTGTACAAATACAAATAGAATAAAAAAAATGGAGAGCTAAAACCACAAGGTTAAAACCAAAAGGTTAGGAAATAAAATAAAAATAAAAAAATGGACAGCTTCATTGGATGCTCTTCTAATCCATTAAAACATAAAACAACAAACTCTGAAAATATTAGATATCATCCGGTACAAAAATTATTTGATTGTGACATTTGCGACAATTGCTATTGAAATTTTCAAATGGGGTAATCTGTCTCTTAGACCAAGTGCAATGGTCACTTAATTTGCCTATTGAATGAGATTCAACTACTTAAAACCATTGGAAGAAATCTATTCATATAAACTCTACTTCGAATAGTCACATTAAACTATCACATACAAGTCATATCAAATCACGTACATAGAAATTATTCTAATATTCTACATCTATTTACTCAACAATTAACGATCAATGATAATAAAATATGAATCATCGAATAACAATCAACAATTCAATCATTAGTTTCACATATACTTTAATCAAAATTTGCATATAGCACAAGTAATCATGTACCTAAGCATTTAGATCAAAGCATCATTCATCATCAATTATGCACAATTATATCATGTTATAATCACTTACTCATCATAGAATCATAGCAAATAAAAATCATGTCAAAACCACACAAAGATTATAAATTTAAGCTCATACAACTATTATAATCATAAAAGCATAACATTCGTCATGAATCACCATCAAAGAACACATAATCATTATTTGACTCGATAACTTATAACTAAGATAATTATCAATCTCATCAAGTATTCACCAAAAAAATATATAACATAATCTAATTCATACATCTCATAGTTCATGAATAACAACATCAAGTAAATTCATAAAACCAACGCATCACAACTTATCATCATTTATGAAACAATAATTCATAAATCAACACCAATTAAAACATGAGTCTCTAGAATTAAGTAAACCAACATGCGATAAAATTCAAGAAACGAATCATACATTTGCAAAATAGTAAAAATAGTGACTAATGTGCAAGTGTAACTTAACAATTAAATCACAAGAATCACAATCAATCATGCAAACACACGAGTGACACTATGCCCGCTTAGTCTGAATGCACAGACCTGCTCTGATCGACACTTAACTCATACGGTCCGAAAATAACCGGAGCTCTGATACCAAATTGTAACACCCAAACCCGTATTTAAGAAAATACTACATTTATAAAAATATTATTCAAAATACGCAACGGAAATAATAATTGGATTTATAAAATGAATGGTTCGAGTATTACATACTTCATCAAATTTAATTACTAACAACTTAATTAATAAAATATCGATATACAAAGTATTTCTAACTCGATACATCCTTAAATAAATCAAAATAAGCGATAAAGACTCTATATACATTTAGAGAACCATATCCCCGTGTCATGATCAGAGCGGAGCTTCACCAACGACTTGGTCACAAAACATAACCTGAGAATCTGAACCCCCAAAGGTTCAACACATACACAAAACAGAGGGTTAGATAATATAACCATAAAAAGAAACTAAGTGCAAGAATGCATTTAACACTTAGGACATATCATGCTCATGTCTAACAACTAATCCATAAAACATACATTATTCTCATGTTATTCATATTTTATTACCATAAAAGTACAACACATCACCATAATAATACATACTTAATCGATAGACAAGTATACACCACGTCATCAATTATCAATTATTCATCACACACCTCATAATACACTTAATCACTCAAGTTAAGGATCACCAATCAATGTCAATTACCAAGTATCACATTTAATCACATCTTCCTAATGCAACTAATGTCACAAATTTCATGCCATGTCACCCTAGACATAACTATATGCATGCAGTACCATTCACCTCATATTAGGATAAACATATATCCCGTTCACCTCATTTTCAGTTTCAAGTCATGAAGGACTCACCACAAATATTTTCAGTTTCAAGTCATGAAGGACTCACCACAAATAGACTTATGAATGCATGAATGTACATATACCACCACATATGATGACACTATAAACAATCACCTCATAAAATATAGTACCACACAGCCTATATTCACCTCAATTCACCTCATATTATCATCATTATGGACATACATTCAAGCACATATCATACATCAACCATTAAGTTATTGCAATTCATTATCATCATCAACTCATCAACACATCATCATTACAATTCATTATCATAAGCATCATCTTAATTCATTTAGAATCCAAACATAACATATCATTAATTAGTCTCTAATCACCACATATCATTAGCTAATCAACATATGTTATTAACTAATCCTTATGTCATTAATCATTACACATCATTAGTAAATCAACATACACACCTATTACTACACATCATCACAAATCATTACTAATTATCATATCTTATTCATACATGAACATACACTTTAATCCATCATATATTCATCGACATGTACATAATTAATCAAAGTCTCAAACACTGCAAAATAGCCTTCCTACTTAAAGTACTCTTCGATAGCTAACCATAGAAAATAACGGCATCGAAAACAGATTAGAAACGACTCCAGAATCATCAAAAGAAGCAAGAGTGCGCGGCTGAAAAATCAGGGGCGCGTGGCACGCAATGCCATGCTCCAGAATCTGCCCAGACGCGTGGCACGCAGCCAGGGGGCGCATGGCACGCGTCCTGGGTTGCTAGCACGCGTTTTTACTAAAACAATAATCACTTTTATCATGTCATAAGCACTTATTTGACCCTATAACTCATATATAACATATCTAAACATGTTCATACTCAAAATCACCTATTTTGACTTTTAAACAACTCAAGAAACAATTTGTATAAAAGCTTTGAAAACTCTTTGAATCATAAAAACCCATATTTTCAAAAACAACCCATTTATTGCATCAAAGCTTAATCATACAAGTTCATATATTATAACAACATGTTGATGAAAGAATAAAATCATAGAAGTACAACTGAAAACATCATCAAACATCATTTCATGTCATAAATCATATATTTTCACGTATTAACTCATGAAACCCATGTATCATATAATCAATCAAAATCAAAGTTCAAGTAATCAACTTTATCATGGATTTCATACATCAATCATAAGTAGAAGCATATTATACATGAATCATTATCAAAACTTCAATTATAAACACCTTCCCAAAACCCTTTTCTTCCCAAAACCCAAAATGAGTTAAGAGAGTTTGGGTGTGGAGTCATAGACAAACTCCCATCTCTTTGATCACTCACAATTATATTATCTAAACCTCTTACCTTAGATTGAAGTTTTACATCTCTAAGATCTACACTTTGACTCCCTTCTACATCTTCAAGCTTGATTATTCTACACTTTCTCTCTACCTCCCTTTCTCTCATATTTGGTGAAAAGTGATATCATAACACTACTCCTCATAAAAACTATTCTTTTATCCATCCACTTAGGTTAGAGTAAATTTCTTATATTATCCTTATTTTCTCTACAAATCCCACTCACAAACTCAACTTTACTCATACCACTAATTCTCGTACTATTTACTCAATTGCCACTACTTCCTCCCCAAGATACTCTATCCTTATAGATAATAACCAGAGTGTCATTCTTATCTCTACACAATCCACTAACTCATACTAAATTACTACATTAACCTTAATTATATTATAAACTCTTATTCCTTCTATTTAAGCCTAATACTCATAAAAGCTCATTACTAACAAACATAAGAATAACGACTAATTAATGTATACAAAACACATCAATTAATTAAATAACATCAATCAATCAAATATAATAAAATATAAGATTTGAGGTGTTACATTTATAAATTGTTGGGGTGAGAGTATAATTGTTGGGGTAGAGAAAATATTTTTCCCGAGAGCAATATGCTTAGTCTATCAAAGTCTAACAAGTAACAACTCTCTTCTTCTGTGCTAGCTGAGCTTAGCTAAGTAATAGTACAAGTCTAAGCAGAATTTTATATCATAAATTTGGATAGTTTAAAATTGAGGAAAATGATACTTATAGTATTTTTAAGTATTAGTTGTAATAAAAACAAAGTATTAGTTAATGTAATTTGAAATTGAAAAATTATCTTGAAATTTGTATATTTAATAGTTTCAAAATATAAATAATGTTATTTTTAATCTAAATTATATTCTTTTTATTTTTTTAACTAATGTTTCAGAAACACTAATTAAAAAGACCATAAATTAAAATAGTATTTTCATAAATCGATTAGGTGTGGGGATGGGACGTGGTTCAACAAGAACACAAATTAGATATTTTTCCACCAATTCAATAGCATAAACATGAAACTATTTAACTCTTAGACATACAATAAATGTATAGGATTTTAATTTTAATGTAGTATTTGCAAATTATAATTTATAAAGAATTTTATAATAGTTATTTTTTTTTTAAGTTATGGAACTCTTTATTATGATTTCTAATTCTATTATTTTTGTCCATACCAATAGTTTCATTTAGTGTGCAAAAGAGACTAGCAAAAGAGACTAAACTCTTATAATATGATGAATTAATGTTGGTTTATGAATGAAAGAGGTACTCTCAATTTGTGTGCAACGTCTCTAATAAAATTACTTTTGTCGAAGAAGCCTATAAAAAAATTAAAAAAATATACAACCCCCTAATCCAGGGTCCTACTAGAGACGCCACTGACCGTAAGGATACACGTTAACATGATTCTAGAACAAAATATACAAAGCATTTTGAAAAAACAGAAAGTCCAAGCTAAGAAGCTAAAAAATGGCAACCATAAAAGATTGTTACACTGAAAAATCATACTTTTAAATCACAAAATGCTTCATATATCTATTGAAAATTCAAACTTTTAAAAGTCTCTCTAATTTATATTTCAAGCATGCTTCAATCATTTTACGTCATTGCAATACGAGTTGCAACAAATGTAATTACCGAAACCACAACCACAATTTAAAAGTTAAAACCATAGATATTTATATTTTCATGGTACAATATACAATACAATAAAATAAGTTTTAAATATCATTTATGTCCCTGTATTCGTGAATTTTTTGTTTTAGTCACTGTATCTTTTTTTGTTGCAAATAAATACTTGTATGTTACAGATTTTTCTGCGGATTTTGACTATAGGGACTAATTAAAACAAAAAAATCTACAAACATACAAGAATTTATTTGCAACAAAAAAAATACAGAGACTAAAACAAAAAATTCGCGAACGTACAAGGATAAAAAAAATCATTTTTAAGCCATAAAATAAATATTGCTTCTTGGTGGGTGAGTTTTATTTGTATATATCGCATTAAGATAAGATGCATATGAAAATCACATAGCATATAGAAAAACAAAACTTCCAAGAAGCAAAACAATGGCAACAATTAAAGCTTGTTATACAGTGACACCAAATGAATCAACTCCAAAGGGTAGTTTATGGCTCTCAGATATAGATCAAGTTGTGCGTCTCAGCCACTCACCACTTATTTACATTTACAAACTAAAACAGAACATACAAAACAGAACCATAGTACAAACCTTAAAAACCTCTCTCAGCAAAATTCTTGTTCACTACTATCCTATAGCTGGTCGTTATTGTTACAAAGAAGGTGGTCGATTAGAATTGAATCTCAATGCAAAAGGAGCTGTTTTGATTGAAGCTGAAACCACTAAAACAATTCATGATTATGGTGACTTTTCACCTTCTGATTCCACCAAAGAGCTTATTCCAAAAATCGATTATGATCGACCGATTGAAGAAATTCCATTGTTTGTTGCTCAAGTAACAAGATTTCAAAACAAAGATCAAAGCTTTGGATTTGCATTAGGAGTTGCTTACTCGCACCCTTTATCCGATGGAGTTGGTTTTTGTAACTTGATCAATTCATGGGCCAAAATAGCAAGAGGTGAAACACTTGAGCCTAATGAATTACCCTTTTTTAGACCGAACGATTCTCAAATTCTCACACACCCCAATTGAACGGCGCTTCGAGCACATAGAATTGAAGCCATTGCCACTCATTCTAGGAAGATCCGACAATGATATCGAAAGAAAGAAGAAAACAACAGCTGAATTATTGAAATTGAAACTAACAGCAGTAGAAGTTGAAAAGTTGAAGAAAAAGGCTAATGAATGTGATATTCCAAAAGGGTCAAGACCTTATAGTAGATTTGAAGCAATTAGTGCACATATTTGGAAATGTGCTTCGAAGACACGCGAGCTTAGTGAGAATCAACCAAGTGTTGTTAGGTTCAATGTTGAAATCAGGAATAGAATAATTCCAAATCTTCCCAAGAATTATTATGGGAATGCTTTGATCCAAATAGCAGCAACAAGTTACATTGGAGAAATCAAATCAAAGCCATTGAGTTATGTTGCACAAAGGATAAGGGAAGCAAATGTGTTGATTGAAAATGAGTATATAAGGTCCCAAATAGATGTTGTTAGAGGATTTCAACATTTGGATGATGCAAGGAAATTGTTTATTGATGGTGATGGTAATAATGCTGCATTTTTTGGGAATCCAAATCTTCACATAACTAGTTGGATTACTTTGTCTGTGTAACAGGAAATAAATATTAGGTTTTTTAGTTTATTTTAAATATTATTTATATTATGTCATTTTACCTTTTAGCCCTTATGATTGTATTTAAAAAGGCTTGGTGCCTCATTTGAAAATAATCAATCAAACAATTAAACAAACAATTTCTTCTCTTTAAAATTCTCATTCAATCTATGCATACTACTATGTTTGCATAATCTCATTTGTACCGGATTCTATTCTAAATCATTAGAATCCCTACTTTGTGACTTGATTCTATCGGTTTCGTCCCTAGAATCTAATTTCCCGTCTCAATTGGTATCACGAGCCTTCGATTTGGCGCGCACAATGGCTGCAAAATACAAACACGTAAAAAGTTTGAGTGCTCTAGAAGTGGAAAAGAAGATGGAATTGGGTTTATGTTTCTTGTGTGATGAACCTTTCACTTTGGAACATCATGAATTGAAGCACAAGAGAATCCGATTCAAAGTGATGGAGATGGATGAAGAAGTTGATGGGGATTTTGACCACCACCATACGTCAGTTGCTATGACGTTTTCACCAAAATCATTTTCCCCCACCGATTTAACTCCAGAATTATCTAATTCCATGTTGTCCGACAACGACAACACATAGAAGACACATGTTGAAGACAAAGTAGTTGCAGATTCAAATTCAGAGATCAACGTAGAGGTGAAGGGTATTGGCAGCTACTCTTCTTTTTTAACTGGTCATAATGTTGTTATGACATTGTCACCCAAGGTGGGTTTAACTGCAAATCCAAGTATTGCTACTTATAGTTTACTACGACCTACCCTCCAAGTGTTTGATCAAATGTCTACAAAGAGGTTGCAACTCACATCGCTGAACCAACAACAAACAACTAACACAGCATTTGTTCAAGTTATGGCGCGGTGGCCAATAGATTTCAACAGATGTAGATATTTCGATCCTGGTGGAGCGATAGTGCCAAAGTCTATTGTGCGTTGTTTTTCTTCGATTCAATCACAAAAAGCTACAGCAGCAGTTGAGTCACCAACGGTAGAGCGGCCTACTGGACCAGCTTCGGGATGGCCATGGGTACCAAGGATTGTCAGTTTCCAAAATAGATTTAAGGTTTTCAATGAAATGTGTCAAAGTGAAGTGCAAAGTTTTCTTCCGGAGATGAAAGGTTTGTCATTCACAATTATCGTTTCATTCTCTTGTTGGCAATTGAGAGGTTCAAGTGAAAAAAATTATTCACTCCTTGTGGATGAAGGTAACATCACGTTAACACTGTTAATTGAAGCAATAAATGTAGTTGACTTGCTTTTTCTACTCTTGTCGCAAAAATGTGGCATGGTCTGCTTCAACTTCCCATTTTACTCCTTAATAGGTGCATGGACCTTTAGTAGCCCACTTGTAAGAAATTACAATATCATACAAAACCATTCATATATGTTCTATTTTTCTAGTGTTATTTGTCTAACAGTTGATAGTGAGAGTTTGACTAGCCAATATTTAACCAAGAGACTAAATACTTTCAATCTAGTTTTTGCTGCTAGGAACGTATTGGTTTTGGAAGACTCTAATGAAACTCATGGTGCCATCATAGTTGAGATTGCAAAAGCTCTAGTAAATTGTGTTTCCTTGGTTTTATATGGAGCTTTGATGAGTTACAAAAGTGATTTTCACAAGCCATTTACATATTTGTTTGCTGAATTAAGAGATGGTAGAACACTTTTGAATTATGGAATCATACTAGTTAAAGTTAAGGAGTGGTTGGAGCTAGCTAATGTTGCTTTCTTTGAAGCTCATATGATTTTGGATTCCTTAACGTGTAGAAAGAAGACAAATCTTTGTGGAGACTTGGCTACTGTGATGGTACTATGAGTTGAGCAAGTCGTGTGAAGAACTAGTCTTTAAATTGGGGAAACAAAGAAAGCATAGCTCTTGCAACCTTGATTTTCTGTTTATGCATTTTGGGCTTTCAAAGGGAGTTAATTTGGATCACTTTTGTACTGTTGCTATCAGCATGGTTGTCATCCAAATGTTTTTGAATTACATATTAAAGCTACAAGGGCTGCTTTGTTTAATACTTAATGATTGGAATCCTAGTTTAATTAGAAATGTTTGGAATGAACCATTTCATCACCAAGGAGCCTCAACGATCAAATCAGCTACATCTCTAATTTCAGAGTTTCAAAACTTGTTCCGGTTTGTTTTTGTAGCTATTTTTCAGAGAAAGATGATCCATATGGGAAATGTTCGAGATGCTAAAGTTCTAGACAAATGGAAAGCTTTACCACTTAAACACGACACTTGTGTTTGTTCATCCTTGAGGACAAGGATGTTTGAAGGGGAGGGTATTGTAACAGGAAATAAATATTAGGTTTTTTAGTTTATTTTAAATATTATTTATATTATGTCATTTTACCTTTTAGCCCTTATGATTGTATTTAAAAAGGCTTGGTGCCTCATTTGAAAATAATCAATCAAACAATTAAACAAACAATTTCTTCTCTTTAAAATTCTCATTCAATCTATGCATACTACTATGTTTGCATAATCTCATTTGTACCGGATTCCATTCTAAATCATTAGAATCCCTACTTTGTGACTTGATTCTATCGGTTTCGTCCCTAGAATCTAATTTCCCGTCTCAGTCTGCATATGAAGCTGATTTTGGATGGGGAAAGCCTTTTTATTTTGGTATAGGGTATGTGTCTCCACATGACAGGGGATTGATTCTTATGAGTCCTGATGGGGATGGTTCTGTTATTGTTTGTATGCATTTTCAGGTTGAACTTATGCAGATTTTCAAGAAATTCTTCTATGGGGATTTATATGATGAGTTTTTCACATCAGCAAGACTATGATGATGAGAGTTTGTGTGTATGCTTTGAATGTATTGTGTGATTTAGTTTACATTATGCTTTGTAATGTAGTTTCCTGTGTGTAAGTTTTAATGTTCTTCTGATATGCTGTTATTTAAATTTCCTTGATTGTAATTTGAGAACTAGTTTGGTGTTTTTTGTTTCTAATTATGTCATGTTGTTGGGAGTTTCCTGTGTTGGTGCTTTTGGTTTTTTAAAGTGTATTTTACCTTATGTTTTGGCATAAGACTTTGGGTTGGCTAGGGCCGATAATGAGTCGAGCTAGCTGACTCAAAACTATAGTTTTCTTTATTTCCTTTTAACTGTTCGCTTTTGTCTGATTTAGCGTTTTTATTTAACTGTTCGTTTAATATTTTACGGGTACGATTTGTCAATTGTACTCTTTGTCAATTGTACCCTTTTAAGGTGTATCTTTATCTAAGTATAATGTTTAATTGACCATGTAAAAAGGTGGATCTTTATTTACTAAGTATACTCCCTCCATCTTCTATTAATTATAAGCAAAAACAATTCACAATTATTAAGAAAAGTAAAGTAAAATAATTTGAAATATAGATTTTTTCTGTTTTTATTAAAATAAGTTTTATGAGAAGATGTGAAATGAATTTTTTATTGGTTATTAGTTATAGGAAAAAGAAAAGAGAGAGTAAATTAAATAAGATATGTATTTGCATTAAATTTTAAAAGAATAAGTAAAAGTATATCTTGAAAATGATAAAACTTAATTATTTGCTTATAATTTAATATAAGAAATAATGATTTTTTTTACTTATAATTTTTTTTAAAACTCGATATCCAGCCCAAGACCGACTATATATATATATATATATACTCCGGAACATATTTTATTTGGATATGTACCGGTACATTGATGAAGTGAACAATTTTAATAATTCACAAATAATGTTTAATGTAGAAAATTTAATAGATACTATTTCTAAACTATACAATTGTCTACCTCAACAACTAACCGATACACATTTAAATAAATGTGTACCAAAGAATTCACCATATTAAAAGTATTAGTTTTTGAATAAATCTAAAAAATGAACATTTGTCAATATATAAAGAGAAATGAGAATGAATCCTCTTCATTTTTTTTCCTCAATTTTTACATCTCGTCTCTTAATCAATTTCCCTTTTTTTTTTAATTCCAACTTTATTCTCTTTTTCCAATATGATTGGCTTAGATTAATTCCACTCTCATATACTCCCTCCATCCCAAAATAGAAGCCAAAATTAATCAACAAAAGTTAATATATTTTGTGCAAATTTCAGTCTAAATAGATTCATTTTTTTAACCCAATGTTACTTATATTTTAGAACAGAGAAAGTACATGATATGACCGTAAAAAAGAAAAAAAGAAATAGAGAGAATTCAAACTTCATGCAATCATGAGTGTGAATCACTCTATCACTAACTTGGCCCCCCTAATTAATGCAACAACATGCATATCAAGGCCAATTCTAATATGGACCACTTATTCAAGTGGTCCATGGTGGACCAACGCTATAACGAATACGAATTTTACAAAATCGACCGTTGGATTGAAAGTTTATATCATATAGATCATCCACAGAAAAAATTAGAAAAATTGAAAATCATTTGATATGTTTTTGGGACTCATTAAGATTTACAGTATTTAATAAACCGTTAATATTTATGGATCTCAATAACATATCAAATGATTTTCAATTTTTCTAATTTTTTTTATGGATGATCTATATGATATAAACTTTCAATCCAACGATCGATTTTGTAAAATTCGTATTCGTTATAGTAGTATTGACCACTTGTCCACGGTGGACCACTTGATGAGGTGGTCCACCATAGCATTGGCCTGCATATCAATATCAATATCTTTCAAACACAAAACATACATAATATTTTCGCTTATAATTTAATATAAGAAAAAATGAATTTTTTTTACTTATAATATTTTTTAAAAATGAATTTTTGCTTATAATATTTTTTACTTGCAGGGACCCTTTTAACACACACAAACACACACATATATATGTACTTCCTCTAATACGTCTAATAGATTCACAAATAATGTTTAATATAGAAAATTTAATAGATACTATTTCTAAACTATACAATTGTCTACCTCAACAATTCTAGTGATAGACATTTAAATAAATGTGTACGAAAGAACTCACCATATTAAACGTATTAGTTTTTGAATAAATCTAAAAAATAACATGATTGGCTTAGATTAATTCCATTTTCATATACTCCCTCCGTCTTAAAATAGAAGCCAAAAATGATCAATAAAAATTAATATATTTGGTGCAAATTTTAGTCCAAATAAATTCATTTTGTTGACCCAATTTTACTTATATTTTGGAATAGAGGAAGTACATGATGCGGCTGTAAAGAAGAAAAAAAGAAATAGAGAGAAAAGAAACTTGATGCAATCATGACTCTGAATCACTCTATCACTTATAACTTGGCCCCCCTAATTAATTCCTCTGTGGTGGGTGATTTTGATTGTAGTATTTCTGCAAGGGAAATTCTTTGATATACATATTATATGGCGGTGTACCGGCACATTGTTGACATGGTTAATAAATGGCAAGTAATAAATGCAGATTTTGTTTCTTTTATTGATTTTCTATTTTAAACGCTACTTTTTTATATTTGCAAATGTATTATTGGCATAAATATAACCATCAATAATGTTCCACAATAAATCAAAGCATCAATCAAATCTTTTAACCTAGTTTTTTTTTTCTTTTAACAAGATTCAAATAGTTTTTTTGATAGAAAAATATTGTAATTCATAAATTATTAAAATGTGAATCCTTAACACAAGTCATAACACAAGTCAAATTATCTTCAATCACGTCTCATTCCAAACTTTGGGTGTTGAAATGATTATTGGAATCCATTTCACTAAAAAAAGACTAAAACTTCAAAATAAATACTAATAGAAAGATAATAATAAGATTAAGATGGTGAAAAAATTGATTTTTTTTTTGTGTCCAAATCAAATGAACCAAGTCTCTATTTATAGAGAAAAAAAATCATGAATTTTGGTAAAAAAATAAAAAAAATAATTTGCTATGAAATAATTGAGTTCAAAGTAATAATATGATAAAAATTCAGACAGCCTATCACATGCTGGCACGTGTTTGTCTTTATCCAAAAGTTGTTTCTCTCTCCGCGTACTCCCTCGTTCACGCGCGTTTTCAGCGAGTGTGAAGCACCCTCCTTGTAGCAGCCACTAAATGCATTACGCATGTCCCCTCCGTCAGGTTTCAACACAGTTGAATTGATTCAACTCCTCTCTCTTCCACATCATATTCAACACCACCATTGCACCAAGTCTTCTTGTTGAACCAAGCTTTCAACACCCACTTTCAACACCATTGTAAATGGTCTTATAATTATGATACATTCCGCTCTTAATTTTAATTTCATTCAAAATACCAAGTGATAGTATTATTTATAGACCGTGGCTGCAGAAACACCAAATATATATTTTTACTTTTGGTAAATTATTTTTTTGTTTTTTTTTATTTATTTTATTGTATATAGTTATTTGGTTTCTAACATCTTATTTTATTTATTGTATGAAAAAAGATAATATGCACCGACTGTGTAAAATAATTATGCACCGTCAAATAATATATTTTGGTTAGTTATTTTAGTACTAATATGTCTTTTATTTAAAGGTAAATTTTAGATACCCTAAATTTTGATTGGGTACCGATACTTAACGTAGACATTATTTATTCAAAATTTAAATTTATTTTAAAATAAATTAATAAAAAATATGACATAATATTAAGTATAGACATTTATATGATTAAGTGTGTTCGGTGTCGGACACCGACACACGTTGAAGACTCGGCCAAGTGTCTAAAAAATTTGTTTTGTCCTTTATTTTGACACGTCTAAAATCGATATTTAACACCTGTATAACATTCATATAACACGTGTCAAGAAACTCAAACAAACCGTTTCAAAACAATTTACTTTTTTTCTACTTCAACACACCTTAAACACATCCGACATCTTTAATCCCTTATGTTTATTTTAGGTTTCAATTTGATCTCTTACGTTTTAAAAGTATCAATTTAGTGTCTTACGTTTTCATCATTTGCATTAGTTAGTCCTTTTGTTAGTTTTGTCACTAACATCGTTTCAATTGTACATGTGTCCAAGTCTTCAAGTGTTCACGTGTCTGTCCACATATGCAAACCGTCTGTCATATGTGACAAAATTGATGAAAATGACTAACTAATGCAAACGGTGAAAACGTAATAACCAAATTAATACTTTTTAAACATAAGAGACTAAATTAAAATATTAAATAAAGATAAAAAATTAAATATGTAATTTAACCTAAAATTAATTATTTTTGTGCATTATAGTCCTTGTTATATTTTCGTTAAAGATTAATATTAGTGAACAACATACTCACATGCACTAAGACAAACAAATATTGGTATATACATGCACGGATTGTATATAGGAAGGCCATTATACCTTGCACCCAAAAAAAGAAAAAAAAAAAAAAAAAAGGCCATTATAGCTTGTCGTGCAATTCGACGATTCGGAGTGTCGTGCCATATAGCATGGCTGATATGTAAAATAGAGAGAAAATGACCAAATTAATTAAATGGTTAATTAAATGTATTTTTGGTTTCTACAAATATTTCAAATTTTATTTTAATCCATAAAAATTGTTTTACCAAGTTTTAATTCCTAAAATAATTTAATAAAAAAAAACCCCTAAAAAAATTAAGTTTTAATTACTCAAATAATTTTGTCATGATTTTTGGTTCCTGTTTTTCAATTAACTCATGAATATCGATCAAAATTTTAATATTTTTTCACGGTCATATTTATTACATTATAGGAATCTCTCTTGTAAAAGTTTAAATTTTTTTAACAAAGAATGAATTAAAAAAATTTAGTTATTTACAAATAAAAATTCATAAATCATTCATCTTTTGTTAAAAAATTATAAATTTTTGTAGGAGAGATTCTTATCTTATAATAATATCAAACAAAAAATTATTAAAAAATATACAAATACACAAGAGTTGATTAAAAATAGTTGATTAAAAATAGTGATAAAGAGTTGTAACGAAAAATATCTGATAGACTGTAATTTTTTTGTGTGGAGTAAAAACCATTTGAAAATTCAATCAAAGATTCATCCTTATATCATATAGAATCAACTAATCTCTTAAGGTGCGTTTGATTCGTAAAACAGCACGTACTGAATAGAACATTAGATGATATAACAAGATAGTACAAGACAAAAATATTTTAGCATGTGAAAGACACCCTTAATCCAACTGTTTTGTATTGTTATTTATGACAACATTCAATTGAGAGTGGTCCATATTAATATATTATATACGCATAGGTAACTTGCCATATTCAACACAAAACATCAAGCATACCGAAAAAAATGGTAACCATTACATCTTCTCACACTGTGATTCCAGAAGAACCAACTCCACAAGGTCGACTATGGTTTTCCGATATAGACCAAGTGGTTTCTCTCCGCCACGCACGAACTTTTTATGTTTACAAACCAAAACAGAACACTGAAAAAGCCATAGAAACTTTGAAGAACTCTCTAAGTAAAATTCTTGTTCACTACTACCCTGTAGCTGGTAGAGTGTGTTACACGGAAAATGCTAGAGTAGAATTGAATCTCAATGCAAAAGGAGCTCTTTTGCTTGAAGCTGAAACCACAAACACAATTCATGATTATTGTGATTTTTCACCTTCTGACTCTACCAAAGAGCTTATTCCAATAATTGATTATAATCAACCAATTGAAGAAATTCCACTTTTTATTGTGCAACTCACAAGGTTCAAAAACAATGAAGGTTTAGCAATTGGTGTTGCTCTTAACCACCTTTTAACTGATGGATTCGGAGCCACTAAATTCATAAACTCATGGGCCAAAATAGCAAGAGGTGAAACACTTGAGGCTAATGAGTTACCATTTTTGGATAGAACACTTCTCAAATTTTCACACACCCCTTTGGAGCCACGTTTTGAACACATGGAGTTGAAGCCATTACCACTCATTCTAGGAAGAAAAGATACAAGTGAAGAAAGAATGAAGAAAACTTCAGCAACATTGTTGAAACTTTCATCAGAACAAGTTGATAAGTTGAAGAAAAAGGCCAATGAAGATGATGTTCTAGCTATGAAGAAAAAAGGTTCAAGGCCATTTAGTAGATATGAAGCAATTGGTGCACATATATGGAGAAGTGCTTCTAAGGCACGTGACCTTGAAGAGAAACAAGAAAGTGTTGTTAGATTCAATGCTGATGTTAGAACTAGATTGATCCCACCACTTCCTAAAAATTATTTTGGGAATGCTTTGACTCAAACAGCTGCAAAAGGGTATAATGGAGAAATCACATCAAAGTCTTTGGGCTATGTAGCACAAAAAATAAGGGAAGCAACTGAGTTAGTAAGTGATGAATTCATAAGGTCACAAATTGATGTTATTAGAAGTTTTGAACATTTGGATGATGCAAGGAAATTATTTTTAAGTGCTGAAGGTAAAATTGCTCAATATTTTGGTAATCCAAATTTTCATTTAACAAGTTGGATGAGTATGCCTATTTATGAAGCTGATTTTGGATGGGGGAAGCCATTTTATGTTGGATTAGCTTATGTGTCACCACATGATAGAGCATTTATTCTTCTTAGTCCTGAAGGAGATGGATCTGTTCATGTGTGTTTGCATTTTCAGATTGCACGTTTGGAGCTTTTCAACAAATTCTTCTATGAGGATATATGAAATTTGGTGTTTTTTCATTTATCAATAATTTAGTTTTGTTGGTTGTTTGCATTAATGTTCTGTTTTTGATTACTATGTTGGAAATTAAATATTGAAGTGAAGTTTGTTTAATTGTATTTGGTTTAAGAGTTGTATTGGTCCTATTGTTATTATTTTGCTGATTTGGTCTCTATTTTAAAATATATCAGTTTTTGTCTCTCTATCATATTTTTAACTATAAATTGACATATTTGATGGGTGGAGCAAAATATGTTGTGTCCCCATATTCTAGACAAAATATTTGATTGATGGAGCAAAATTGTCAAATTTGATGGGATCAATTTTGTGAAATGGTTAAAATAAAGGACCAATTCTATTTGTTTGGAGCTTTTAACTTTTTTTGTCGATGACTTGCATTAGTTTCCAAATTCTTGATTGTTATTATATTTTGCATTTTTTGGTACAAAATTATTTTTCATTTTTCATTTTCTACTTTTTAGTTTTAGATGAAGTTATTGGCCATAATTTCCGCCAAAAAAATTACTGGCATATAATTTACTTCAGATTGATTCCGCTAGAAAATATACAATTTCTAGCAAAATTTAAGACTTTTTGAGGGAAGATATTGTCACTAAATGATCATTTTCTAGTGTTGAACTTCTTAGATCAATGTTGTGGCTCACCATAATAATTTGTTCAAATTATTCTACACAAATTAAAAATAGCCATATGGGTGAGAAGATAAATATGGGAGGGGAAGCGCAATTTTCTTTATTTATGGGTGGCACAGAGAGTTGTCCAAATGCTCCATTTTCAGTGACATGTGAGCATCTGACTAATGTGAACCCCTTTATCTTTGTGACAGAAATCATAAATACTCCACTTTCAAGTCCACACAACAAACAAATAAAAACCATTAATTCTTAAGTAAGTTTGTCATAAAATGTGTCTTCAAATTTTGAGTGTCCACACCACCGGTCCCGTTCCTGACATTTTATGGGCCTTAGGCCAAATATAAAAAAAAAAACCTCTTTCATTCAATATATATAACATTAATATATAATAAATTTTATAAAATATATAAAAAAAAAAAAAAATACTTAAAAATTCATAAGTGATTTCTTCGAGCATTTTGAGATGCAAAATTATTGATAAACCCATCAACATCAATGTCCGCCAACATATCTTTTTCAATTGACAAAGTTGTCAAACCGTTCAATCTTTCTTGTGACATTGATGATATCAAGTAGCATCAATGCACATAGACTTAGATTGCAACTTTTTTCTGACCATATTAATAGCAAATAAAATCTCGTACCAAATAATCATACTGAGCAAAAATTTAAAACTTTCTAGTACATTAATCAAACTCTCCGCTTAATAATCCTCCTAATTATACCTAATCATATTTTCTACCAATTGGCCCCTTAATGTTATTCTCTTTAATAATCCTAAACATATTTCCTTGACCTAATCATTTTTTTTTCTTTTAAGTATTATTAATTTTATTTTATTTATATTAATAGGTAGGTATAAAAAAATTTGAGCCCCTTAAAATATTGGGCCTCAGGCCGTCGCACCCATTGCCTATCCTCAAGGCCGGGCCTGCACACCACACAAATCAATAACACTAAACCCACTCAACTTTAAAGGTTTTATTTTCCTAAGTGGTTGATCTCTTGGATTTTTTATGGCTGGTTGTTCTTGTTGGATACAACACTGGTTTATTTAATTTTGTCCAGGACCGTGCATGGATTCAAGTATAATTTTCTCATTGCATGTGCTCTTAAAATGTTTCTCTGCTGCAGGAGAAGAGATTCTCTCCCGTTAAAGTTTCCTCCTGTGAAATCATTACCATTCAATTTTTTTTGTTTTTTGTGGTTGACATAAAAAAATATTTAATTGATGGGTGGATCATTAAACTTGACATCCTCCAGTTTATTTTCAACTGGAGAGGATCCACGCTCCTGCTGCAGCTTTAACTTTGTTTTATGGCAATGATTTTAGCCACGTTGTTCTAGGGAGTTGTGGTTGGTTGTATGATCGTCTTATGGGATTGTAAGTACTCAACTACTCATGTCTTGCTTTGCTATACTTTTTGGGTTGTACGTTATAGCTATTGTATATTGTATTTAGAATGCTCTTTTGAGTTTATTGGTTGGAGGTGGGGATTAGTTTAACTTTTATAGTTCTTATTGCCTCTCTTAGTCTCTATGTAATTTATTCTTTCAGGGTGTAAAATTTGGGCTAATCCCCTTATGTCCTATTGTATTTGTACTGTGATTTGAGTTAGAAAGTGGTGCTTTTTCCACTTGACCCCTTCTATGTAATGTATTTAAAGTTGACAAAAAAAAATACTGAAAAAATTATAATATATAATTTAAATATAAAAGTCGAGGGTAAATAGGTTTTTATTCCCAGCAAATTAGGCGAGTTTTATTGTAATTCCTTGCAAATTTTTTTTTGAAAATGTCCGCTTGCAATGTTAAGAATTTTGTTTTATCCCCTCTGTTGACTTTTTACTGACGTGGTAGGAAAAAAGTCACTACAACGTCAACAAAAGTGCATTGCCCGTCAGCAAAAATGTGACTTTTGCTGACACGGCAATGACTTTTTTCCTGCCGCATCAACAAAAAGTCAACAGAAGGGGTAAAACAAAATTTTCAACATTGCAAGAGGGCGTTTTTTAAAAAACTGTTGTGAATTCGACTGACTCACACCAATA
Source organism: Trifolium fragiferum (assembly GCA_954870985.1). Lineage (NCBI taxonomy): Eukaryota > Viridiplantae > Streptophyta > Magnoliopsida > Fabales > Fabaceae > Trifolium > Trifolium fragiferum. Next base: position 12,227,904 of record OX940794.1, read on the forward strand.
AAAGAACTTAATGTGTGGAGCAAATAAAACCAAGTAACCAAAAATATGTTGATAGAGTTGATGATGCAATGATTCAAGAACAAATAAAGAACACACTATGATTTGTTTACCCAGTTCGGTGTTAGTGAACCTAATCTGGGGGAGGGAGCAACCCTTCTGTTCTATTATGATCAATGAGAAACCTTACACAAGAAATTCCCAAATAGGGTTACAAGAATCAATCTTAATTCTAGCCTAATCTCGAATCTCTTCCCGTGACCAAGAGAATCAATTGACCTAGCTACCCAAGGTGAATCAAGAACAATTTGCTCAAACCCCTAGGATTATACCAAGAGCAATCTCTCTAAAACCTTAGCCTTAATTGACGGTAAAAACGCTAAAATGCCCTTAAAAAAATCAGAAAACGCACAACATATATATAGGCCTCGCGTGTCTGCGCATTGCGCAAGGCAGACTGCACATTGCGCAGGAGGCAGAATCTCAGCCCCCTTTCCAAGTATCAGCTTTGCGCATTGCGCAGGAGGCAGATTCTGACCATGTTTTCTGAACTCCGTTTTCAAGGCAATTCCAACAATTCTCCTCCTTGCCTTTAAAACGATGGTGATCCAATCAACCACCGTGCTGCTCCCTCTATCTTGAACTACTATTCAAGATCACCGGTCAACTCCAAGTCTCACTTGAACCTTGACCTCTTCCACTTGCTTCCAACAACTCTTACTAAAATCACAAGTTGTACCTCTACCTCTTCATTCCTCGGAATGCCTTCCGACCTCATGAAGGTCTTGTCTCCAATTACCATAGGAAGTTTAGGTAGCTCCACAAGACTCACTGTAACCTCTTCAGCCCCCGGAGTATATAAGGGAAGCACATAAGATGATAACAAATGAGTATATAAGGTCACATATTGATGTTATTAGGAGTTTTGAGAATTTGGATGATGCAAGAAAATTGTTTATAGGTGCATTTGTTGGGAATCCTAATCTTCATATAACAAGTTGGATTGCTCTGCCTGCATGTAAAGCAGATTTTGGGTGGGGAAATCCATTTCACTTTGGTTTAGGATATGTGTATCCACAAGATAGGGGATTAATTTATTTGAATCCTAATGGAAATGGTTCTGTTTTTGTGGATATGCATCTTCAAGTTGAAGTGATGCAGAGTTTCAAGAAGTTCTTTTATGGTGATTTATATGAATTGTTCATATCAGCAGCACGATTGTGATGAGGGTTTGTTAATTTCTTTTAAATTGTTGTTATTGCTATGCACTCTTATTTCTGTTATTTATTTTTATATTAGATTGGTCTAATTCCAACAAATATGTATCATCTTTTATCTTTTCTTATTAATCAATAAAAATTTATCGCGTGTTGGAAATGATTTGTGATGGATTGGGGTTGCGTGGATTGCAAATTTTTTACTATTTATTTTGCGGCTAATTAAAACTTGTTGTAAAAAGCTCGATATGTGGGATAAGTAAAAAATTTGTGGTAATTATGATCAAGTATGATTTTAATATGATTTAAGTTTATTTTAAAATAAATTAACATAGAAATATGTCATGTAATTGAATGATGAATGATTTTAATATGATTTAAATTTATTTAAAAATAAATTTTAACTAAACCGTTCTCCTAACTTTTATATAAAAAATATATAATTAATATTTTATTATGGACTAAATAACTTTCTCATCAGCCCACAGAGATGAATGTGTGAGGCCAAATCAACCTTGGCAATTTATCTTGAGATGGGTACATCATTATAAGCAAGCCAATATATCTCATGTAGCGACACACGTCAGACATACAGCGGTAGCTCAAATTGGTTGGATTAGACCAGAATTGGATAATGCTCAATACAGACGGAGCTAGCAGGTGTAACAATGTAGTTGGATGCGGGGGCCTACTTCGAAATTCAAATGGTCAATGGCTCGGCGGTTATTCTCATCATTTGAGGAGGTGCAACACCTATCTTGCGGAGCTGTGGGGAGTCTTTGATGGACTCAAGTTTGCATATGATAGAGGTTTTAAAAAGATTGCGTTGCACATTGATTTTAATGTCGTGGTTCAGACGTTACAAAGTGATAAAGACGGCAGTGTTGTTTGTTGGAGAATTATTCACGAAATTAAAAGGTTGCTTGCTATGGAGTGGGAAGTTAGGATTTGTCACTCCTATCGGAAATCTAATTCTTGTGCTGATGCTTTGGCTAACTTAGGGTGTGACCATGAACCGGGGATGCGAGTGTATGAGCAATGTCCTGCGAGACTAAGTTCATTGTTATTAGCTGATGCTATGGGGATTACTACCCCTAGAGTCATCTCTTTGGAGTTTTGTTTCCTTTGGGCTTCGGCCCCTTTTGTATAAAAAAAAAAAAAAAACTTTCTCATCCTTAATAATATTGCCAATTTTGTATTTATTCCCTCGTAATATGAATGAGATGTTTTCGTCCTCTCAAAATTTTATATTTTATTTTTGGTAAAAAACATAATTTTAATATGAAAAAGTGAACCATATTTTTTTATGTTTGCATGTTAATAATTAAGGTAGTTTTCTCTATAAAAAACAATTGTTTTCCATAAAATATTATAAAAAAGTCAAAAAACGAAGGCCGGCTGCATATTACTACCAATTAGAATGAATTTGTCTCTTCTTTTATCTTCTTCATTCTATATTTCCAAAAAACTTTTATAATGATAAAAATAGATAAAGATCTCAACTCTATAAATTATGGTTGCTACCATATTTTTTAGTACTAACATAACGTTAGTGGCATAGTTATTGTACTAGGATGATTTTAAAAAAACAAACCTATAGATACTCCATCTAATTTATTATAAACTCTCATACACCAATTATGATAATAGTAACAATACTATAAAAAATTCATTCTTGCTGGCTTTGAATCACAAGTTGCAGATAAAAAGTCAATGATCACAAATCATATAGAAAAACAGAAATTCCAAGAAGCTAAAAAATGGCAACAATCAAAGCTTCTTACACTGTGATTCCAGAAGAATCAACTCCACAAGGTCGTTTATGGCTCTCGGATTTGGATCAAGTTGTGCGTCTAAGTCACACACCACTTATTTACATTTACAAACTAAAACAGAACACACAAAACAGAATTATAGTTGAAACCTTAAAAAACTCTCTCAGTAAAATTCTTGTTCACTACTATCCTATAGCTGGTCGTTATTGTTACAGAGAAGGTGGCCGATTAGAATTGAATCTCAATGCAAAAGGAGCTGTTTTGATAGAAGCTGAAACCACTAAAACAATTCATGATTATGGTGACTTTTCACCTTCTGACTCTACCAAAGAGCTTATTCCAAAAGTTGATTATAATCAACCAGTTGAAGAAATTCCATTGTTTGTTGCTCAAGTAACAAGATTTCAAAACAAAGATCAAAGATTTGGATTTGCAATTGGAATTGCTTATTCACATCCTTTATCTGATGGGGTTGGTTGTTTTAACTTGTTGAACTCATGGGCCAAAATTTCAAGAGGTGAAACACTTGAGGATAATGAATTACCATTTTTAGATAGAACAGTTCTCAAATTCTCACACACCCCAATTGAACCGCGCTTCGAACACACAGAATTGAAACCGTTGCCACTCATTCTAGGAAGATCTGACAATGATATCGAAAGAAAGAACAAAACAACAGCTGAATTATTGAAACTCACAAAAGAGCAAGTTGAAAAGTTGCAGAAAAAGGCTAATGAATTTGATATTCCAAAAGGGTCTAAACCTTTTAGCAGATTTGAAGCTATCAGTGCACATATATGGAAATGTGCATCGAAAGCTCGCGAGCTTGAAGAGAATCAAACAACTGTCGTAAGATTCAATGTTGAAATTAGAAATAGAATAATTCCGAATCTTCCTAAAAATTATTACGGAAATGCTTTGATTCAAACTTCGACAAGAGGGTATATCGGAGAAATCACATCAAAGCCTTTGAGTTATATTGCAATGAAGATAAGAGAAGCACATGAGTTGATAACAAATGAGTATACAAGGTCACAAATTGATGTTATTAGAAGTTTTGAGAATTTAGATGATGCAAGAAAATTGTTTATAGGTGGAGAAGGTAAGAATGTAACATTTTTTGGGAATCCTAATCTTCATATAACAAGTTGGATGGCTTTGCCTGCATATAAATCAGATTTTGGGTGGGGAAAGCCATTTTACTTTGGTTTAGGACATGTGTCACCACATGATCGGGGAATAATTTATTTGAATCCTAATGGAGATGGTTCTGTTATTGTGTGTATGCACTTTCAAGTTGCATTGATGCAGATTTTCAAGAAGTTCTTTTATGGAGATATAAATGAGTTGTTCACTTCAGCAAGATTGTGATGAGGGTTTGTCTGCAAGTGCAAACTTTATATGTGATCTGTAATGTATTTTACTCTATTCAATAAATATGTTTTTCTTTTACTGATATTGTAGCAAATAACATAAAAATATTGATCTTTGTTTATTTTTCATTTACTATGTATTTTGCTACTAGGAACTTTTGAGGTAAAAATGAAAGAAGGCTATGGAATGGAATATTTTGCTACATTTTCTTTTTACTAAAATATACAACCTGCTTTAATTGTAAGGTTTATTTGCCATTTACTCTAAAAAAAAAAAAGAAGAAAGGTTTATTTGCCATTTACCAAAAAAAAAAGGTTTATTTGCCATTTAACTAAAACTATATGTTCCCTCTATCGTAATTCTTTTTCTATCAACCATAAAATTTGCACATAAAAATTCAAAATAGTAAGTTCGTATTGTAACTTATATATTTTATATTAAATGTATAAATTTTTCATAAATAATTATTATTTTTCAATAAATAGTTACTACTTTTGGTTCTTTTAAAATGTACATTATTTGTTCTGTGAAATTAACTCAATTGGTAGGACAATGCATTATATATGCAAGGGGCTGGAGTTCGAACTCCGGTCATCCCACTTATCCACCTTATGGGTGGATTTCAAGCCGTTAGACTACTTAACAAAAAAAAAAGTGCATTGTTTAGGGTGGCAAAACAGGTCCGATCCGCCGGACCGGCCTGTGTTACCTCGCCATTTTTGCAGTCTTAACTTAAGTTTTGAACTCGACTCCTCTAGTTGACCCGTTCAGCCGAACTCATTTAAAAAGTGGGGCGAGCTGATCCGTGAGTTACATAACAATATAAAATCTGTCTTTTACTTTTGGTTCTTTTAAAATGTGCATTATTCCAGCCTTAAAAAATACAATACAACACATATTTAAAATAAATTTAGGTTTTTTTTCTTTCTATTCATTCATATAACTGATGAAAAAATTTAGAATCACTTGTTGTCACTTTACTCTCTTTCTTGTCTCTTTATACTCTTGTTTCTTCTTCATCAAATTTTTAGTATAAGTTATTTTTTTTTATTCTATTACTTGAGCCAACATAGAGTGACTTCATGCTATGTGTTTATAAGAGCATCTCCAATAAATGTATCATAGACTAATGATCCGTACCTTATTTTTTTACCATTGGAGTTCCATGACGTGACATAGAGAGTATCAAAATTGATGATAACGGTACCTTATTTAAGGTACGGTACCTTAAATAAGGTACCGTATCATCAATTTAATGTTACCTTTTTTTGTATAATCGAATTAAATAGAATTAATAACTTGTTAATAATGTATGATACCTAGAGTGGTATCACCATTGGAGCAAAACACATATGAGTTGCATAAATACTATATAACATTGTAGGGACCACTTTTTAGTGATGTATGATACCCAAAACGATATCACCATTGGAGATGCTCTAAGTATCTGGTAAAGGACTAATAGTATGTAATTAATGAACCTATCTTAGAGATATTTCAAAAGAATATAATATTCCAAAAGAAAATTATATATAATATAATTAAGCTTATTCTACAAAATAATATAATTAAGCTAGTTAGTATAGTGTTATAGTAACTTATAAGATCATCTGATAAATAGATTTTTTATACAATATATTGTAGATGTGTTGATTTGATGTTGTGTTGGTGTTTGATTTGTCTTATAAGCTAGTTTTTCTCACAAATTTTGTTTGCTTCCATTTTTTAAAATAATTTTAGCAAGTTTTTTTGTAACAAAGTGTCAAAATAAATAAAATAAAAAACCTTTTGTTTAATAGACCGACTGACCAACTCGCTTGTCTCCTAATAAACAGGACAAATTGTGATTTTAAACTCAACCACCTAAATTGAATCAGTCCGTCTCATCCCATCCCACTTTTAGTCTTAGACGAAGTTAAACAGGTTGAGCTTAAATGGACTCGCTTTGCCACCCCCTAGCATAGACAAACCGTTTTTAAATGATAAATTTATATAATCAATTTCTATTATCAATAAATTTAATATTAACACTCAATTTTTCATAGTTTAATCAAAGAAGTCCCAAGTACTCCTAGAATACACCGTCCTTAGAATATACTACGTAAAAAACAACCAATGTCAACCAATTCTTCACTTGTAAAAGACAACAACATCTTAGTTAAAGTTTGTGAAAATTGCTAAATAGCCCCCCTATAAAACTTTCATGTCCTCTGTTGTGATCAAAATATCTTTGATAATTAAATTCGTTGAGTAGAAAATGAAGAAAATTTCGTTACTTACTCGACGAAAACATGTACAAGCTTTGGCTAGCCTAGTTACTTCGCAGGAATCACAAATTTTCGTCTCGTAATTATGGAAATCAAGATTTCGTTGACTACATCAAGAACACATGGTTTTCGTTGACTACGAGACGAAACTAATGTATATAGCTGACACACCAGTTGGCTGTCCTTTCATAAGTACTATTTCAAATTGTACCCCTAAAAATATATCTAGGCGATTTTTGTTGTTGAGAAGGTTTTGAATCGACTTGTAATCACATATAGAAGGTACTCACACTGGTTTGAAGTAATATAACAGATAATGCATGCTTTAATCGGTCTATTTTTAGCTTTTTTTTTTTAATTTACTGTCGCAACAATTTTTGTCACGTAGAAGACAAAATGTTGGTTTTCGTTTTTTAGGTGAGAAAATTGTCATTATTTGCCACATTTCGTTTTATGCCATGTCACTTTTATGTGCATTATTCCTATCTTTTGGTAGTTTGTTATTTATTATTTTTGTATAATTTTGTTTATCAATTTTTTTTTTAATTTTTGTATTATGTTTGCGAAGGTGTTGACAAGGTCGAACCTCCAACTCAATTGAATGCACAAAGTGATGAATTGGACATTGGTAACGATATAATTGTCGCACTCGTCGTTCCACAAGCTTTAGTAGTTTATGTATCTGCCATTGCCGAGTTTAATGTTAGTCAACCAGACATTGAGCAAGCAAGTGTTGCAAAGACTAATCCTCTCGAGATAACTATGATCCATTTAAGTGGTTGACCTCTCCCAATAAATACTTCTCCATACCTATAATTTGAAACGGGAAGAAGTATATAATTAGTTGAATTTTAACCTTATTAAGTTTTCTTTATAAGATATAGGGTTAAATATGTTTTTAGTCCCTACTTTTATGTGAGTTTTGACTTTTAGTCCCTATATTTTTTTAATTATATTTTTAGTCCCTACATTTTCGTCGTTTGCATTTATAGTCCCTATCGTCAATTTTTTGTGACTCGGATAACGAAATCAACCACATAGGGTGACACATAGATATCATGTCATTCGATGCAAATGTTATCCTAGTCAATTTAAGTTATTCTATGTGGCCATTTCTACTATCCTAGTCATAAAAAATTGACTAAAAATGCAATTAAAAAAATATAGGGACTAAAAATATAATATAAAAAATGTAGGGACTAAAAGTCAAAACTCACATAAAAATAGGGACTAAAAATATATTTAACCCTAAGATATATCCCAATTTATTTTATATTTTTTTTCTGTCAGAGAAAATGAATATTATGATAATCTTGTTTCTGTCATGTCGGCAGCATAATTATTGAACTTGAATGATTGAAAAATCCAAAGCAATCCATAGTCACACAATTAAGGCTTCTTACACCACTGTTCTACATTTCCAAATCAAAACAGAACCAAACAAACCTAAAAGAACTCTAAATGCAAAAGGAGCAATTTTGATTATGGTGACTTTTCACCATGATGATAATAATAGTAACATGAAAAATTGAGACGGATTGCTGCTCCTGGCATAGTGTCACCATCTCTTGTCACATGATTAGCATCAATCTTGATTTCGAAGGCTTCGAGATATATTTCACTATACCTTTTTACATCTTGCAGACCTCCAAACATTCGACCTTTCCTTTAATGATTACTCTAGCTCGATATGATTTACCATAGAATATATCTTGAAGGCCGAGCTGGAGAAATCATTGAAAGAAAAGGTGAGTGTATGGAGATGAGCAAGATGGAAAAATGTATTAGGATGGAATATACCTACAAGGCCTTCGTAAACAAGGTTGATGCCAACCACATGACCGAGGTCATGCCATGAGCAACAATCAGTCTCATTTTTCCATGTCTTTTCCATCGAAGAAGGTAGATTGGTAAAATCACATCAAACCATTGAGTTATGTTGCACAGAATATAAGAGAAGAAACTCAGCTCAAGACACAAATTAATGTTATTAGGGGATATGAGAATTTGAATGATGCAAGAGTTTTGCTTATAGGTGGAGAAGGTAAGAAAGAATATGCTACATTTTTTGGGAATCCTAATCTTTTATATAACAAGTTGGATGAGTTCGCCTGCATATAATGCTTATTTTTGTAGGATTTGTGTCTCCACATGACAGGGATTTGATTCTTTTGAGTCCTGATAGGGATGATTATGTTATTGTGTGTATGCATTTTCAGGTTGGATTGATGCAGTTTTACAAGAAGGGAGGGAAGGGTAGGCTGCATATCCGTCCCCGCCCCATTGCCGTGCCTATTTCAGCCTGGAGTTGAGCTGTGATTTTCTTCTGTTTTACTCCTATATATCTTACACACCACTGAACTTTTGACACAAAGCTCTTTGTAGGAACTAGTCAATTCTTCATAAGAGAAATCCTCATCACAAGAGTCTTTATCAGATTCACATCTACTAGTGAATGCTGCAACATCATCAGGTTCACCTTTTTTGTTTTATTGAGCTTCTCATTTGTTCTTGCTTTTCACCGAGCATCACTGTTCTTACTGATATCGACTGACATGTTCTCAACATTTGGTCTTGATTTCCTATCCATCATCTCCAAGACTTTGTTGAATTATCTACCAAGATGCATAATTCTCTACCAAGGCTTTATATCTTAGTATGGGATTTGTTGATTCAAATTGACATATTCACTTCAATCCATTACAAATTTGATGAAGATTTGGAAGTCAATGTTGCAGATCCGGGAGTACGAATAATTCGAATACTTTTATTTTGATATATTTGTAATCACTTTCATGTTGCCGTTGTAAACTATTAACTTAGGAGATTGTTTGCATAATCATCTTTTTCAAGTACAATATATAAATAAAAATTAGAAATCTTGAATAGGAAAATTAACTCGTAAAAGTCACTAGCAAAATAGCGAGTGAAAAGTAAAATAAAACAAAACATCGATCTCTAGTTTCCAACATAGTAATGAAAAACAGAACATTAATGCAAACAACACACACAACCAAATTTCATAGAAAAACTTGTTGAAAAGCTCCAAATGTGCAATTTGAAAATGCAAACACACATGAACAGAACCATCTCCTTTAGGACTAAGAAGAATCAATGCTCTATCACTTGGTGAGACATATGCTAAATCAAAGTAAATAGGCTTCCCCCATCCAAAATCAGCTTCATAAATAGGCATACTCATCCAACTTGTTAAATGAAAATTTGGATTACCAAAATATGGAGCAATTTCACCATCAGCATTTAAAAACAATTTCCTTGCATCATCCTGTTGGAAGGAAGCTTTTGAATAGGTGGAAAAGTGTTTAAATATTTGAGAGAGGATAGAAAACTTTTGAAAGGGAAGGCTACTTGTATTACTAAGTGTTTATAATTTTTTTGCTTGATTCAAACTCAAGTACATCACATCTATTTATACTAGTGGCATTCCTAAATCAATGACTAGGATTTTGCCAACACAAACTTAATCTAATGGTTATAAACTACTCTCTAGAATTTTCTCAACTACTCCACCAAACTCTTTATTAATCCTTATCTTCTAGAGAGCTCCATGAATTTCTCTAGAATATGATTCTAGAAGTTGGACTTACAACAACACATATTGGGCTTTTAATTCCTAAGGCCCAAACAGTAACAAATCCAAAATCAATTTATTTATTCAACACATCCAAATGTTCAAAACTTCTAATAACATCTATTTGTGACCTTATGAATTCATCACTTAGTAACTCAGTTGCCTCCCTTATTTTTTTTGCAACATAACCCAAAGGCTTTGATGTGATTTCTTCAATATACCCTTTTGCAGCTGTTTGAGTCAAAGCATTCCCAAAATAGTTCATAGGAAGTGGTGGAATCAATCTAGTTCTATAGTCAGCATGGAATCTAACAACACTTTCTTGATTCTCATCAAGCTCACGTGCCTTAGAAGCACTTCTCCATATATGTGCACCAATTGCTTCATATCTACTAAATGGCCTTGAACCTTTTTTCCTCACACCTAGAACATCTTCTTCATTGGCTTTTTTCTTCAACTTATCAACTTGTTCTGATGAAAGTTTCAACAATGTTGCTGAAGTTTTCTTCTTTCTTTCTTCACTTGTATCTTTTCTTCCTAGAATGAGTGGTAATGGCTTCAACTCCATGTGATCAAAACGTGGCTCCAAAGGGGTGTGTGAAAATTTGAGAAGTGTTCTATCCAAAAATGGTAACTCATTAGCCTCAAGTGTTTCACCTCTTGCTATTTTGGCCCATGAGTTTATGAATTTAATGGCTCCTAATCCATCTGATAAAGAATGGTGAAAAGCAACACCAATTGCTACGCCGTCATTGTTTTTGAACCTTGTGAGTTGCACAATAAAAGTTGGAATTTCTTCAATTGGTTGATAATAATCAATTATTGGAATAAGCTCTTTGGTGGAGTCAGATGGTGAAAAGTCACCATAATCATTGATTGTGTTTTCTGTTTCAGCTTCAAACAAAATAGCTCCTTTTGCATTGAGATTCAATTCTAATCTAGCACCTTCCGTGTAACACACTCTACCAGCCATAGGACAGTAGTGAACAAGAACTTTGCTTAGAGAGTTTTTTAAGGTTTCTACTATGGTTCTATGTTCTTGGTTCTGTTTTGGTTTGTAAATGTAAAGAGTTGGTGTGTGGCGGATAGGAACCACTTGATCCATATCAGAGAGCCATAAACGACCTTGTGGAGTTGGTTCTTCTGGAATCACAGTGTGAGAAGATGTAATTGTAACCATTAATTTGTGTCGAATATTGTAATGGTTAGATCAATAGGCAAAGAGCATATTACCTATATGTATACAATAGGGGCAAATTATATGTTGTAACTAGGATGGACCACTCTCAATTGAATTAAGAGATAAGTTGATATCATTCCAAACAATTCATAGACACACAATTAAGGCTTCTTACACCACTTTTCTACCTTTCCAAATCAAAAGAGAATCAAACAAACCTTAAAGAACTCTCAATGCAAAAGGAGCAATTTTGATTATGGTTACTTTTCACAATGATAATAATAGTAACATGAAAAATTGAGACGGATTGCTGCTCCTGGCACCATCTCTTGTCACATGATTAGCTTTTTACAATGCAAAAGGAGCAATTTTTATTTTGAAGGCTTCGAGATATATTTCACTATACCTTTTTACATCTTTGCTCACCTCCAAACATTCCACCTTTCTTCTAATGATTTATCCAGCTCGACATGAGTTACCAGAAAATATATCTTGAAACAATCACATGACCGACGTCATGCCATGTGTTGAAGTACAAAAGCAAGTGTATTTTTATTATCGTTTCCACAGGGATTGTTCCGAATCAGACGCGAACAATTGGATAATACGTATGTAACTCAAAATTAAATAGAACAAAAGGGGGTGTTTCTTGAGAATATTTGCTTAACAAAAAGGTAAAAGGTTGGTGAATTCGAGTTTATAAAAAGGTTGATTAGATTCTTCGAATCTCTTCCTCTTCCTAATCTAGAATGAACATGGGCTTATCTCGCAATCTCTCTCTTGTCGGCACGATGAATTAACAAAATCGTTCAAACCAGGGTTAGTGACTAAGAACGCTTTCCTATAATAATAAAACCCTAATGTCTTAGATGAATTTATAATCACAAGAAGTTTATCGTACGTTAATTCTATTAACCACGATCAATAATCCTATATGTCTAAAGTGATTATTAATCGAACAATTATCTCAGTTCCAGTTCAATAGTTAGGGTTAGTAATCAATTGATTCCTAAATTCAATTCATAAATTCGTCAATTCATAAAAAGCATTAAGCACAGAGATAACTGAATAACGACAAGATTAATATTGAAATAATAAGCCTCTAGTAAGTTCACATGACCTAGATTGATCCGAGGAAGATCATCTAAGAATCTAACCAATAAAAGACTTAGCTACTCATATTAAGAATATTCATAGCAAAGAAGTTTGAGAAAGAATACATAAAATTCGATGAACGAAGGTGGTGAATGTTGGAACAAAATTATGATTTTGTATCTCCTTAATTGATTTTGATGATAACAATGTATTTAAAGTTAAATTGGAGTACTAATAATTTAATTCAGTGTGCAGGATTAAAAGTTAAAATTTGCGTACAAAAGCACATTAGAATTTCTGATGGAATTACTTCTGAGCACAACATCTGAGCTCACCAGATCTGAAACAAGTAATTCTGAACCTTAGAATTTCTGAAGGAATTACTTCTGAGCTCACCAGATCTGAAGCAAGAAATTCTGAGCCTATGAAACTCTGAAGTTATTATCTGAACCTTAGAATTTCTGAAGGAATTACTTCTGAGCTCACCAGATCTGAAGCAAGAAATTCTGAGCCTGTGAAACTCTGAAGTTATTATCTGAACCTTAGAATTTCTGAAGGAATTATTTCTGAGCTCACCAGATCTGAAGCAAGTAATTCTGAGCCTGTGAAACTCTGAAGTTATTATCTGAACCTTAGATTTTCTGAAGGAATTACTTCTGAGCTCATCAGATCTGAAGCAGATCTGAAGCAAGTAATTCTGAGCCTGTCAAGCTCTGAAGCTATTATCTGAAGGCTCATCAGAGATAAATGTTAAGCTACACTTGAGAGTACAATTTTATAGAAGACTGTGCCTGACTAAGTCCAAACGCAGAAACCAAGAATGAAAAGGTTTGACCATGGAAAGGTCCTTTTCAAGTCAGGCTTCAGAAACGATTATTTCCTTATTTGGCTTTCACCAAGGTTCAAATATCAAAAGCCAAAAGGAATCTCTCATTTTGTAGTAAACGTTAAGCTCCTAAGCTACTGCAAATCAGAACAGCTAATAAGCTCACTGATCTATACAAAGGAGCGTCTCAATTCTTCAAACGGCTATAATCTTCAACGTTCATTTTATCATCTATAAAAGGAAGAAGATTTGTGAAGAAATGTAATCAAGACTGAAGCTTCTGAACGTGCTGAAACTCTGTTAAATTCTGAAGCTATCAAACACTTAGAAACTTTGTGATAATTTTCTAAGTTAGTCTTGTAACTGCGTTGTATTTTGTAAACACCTCTGATTGTATATCAAGTGTTAATCTGTTATCTTTATTAACATTAAAAGCAGTTAGAAGTCTCTTGCTTTGTGCTTGAGCATTTGAAGTCTCTTGCTTTGTGCTTGAGCATTGGAAGTCTCTTGCTTTGTGCTTGAGCATTGGAAGTCTCTTGCTTTGTGCTTGAGCATTGGAAGTCTCTTGCTTTGTGCTTGAGCATTGGAAGTCTCTTGCTTTGTGCTTGAGCATTGGAAGTCTCTTGCTTTGTGCTTGAGCATTGGAAGTCTCTTGCTTAGTGCTTGAGCATTTGTAATCTGAGTGATTATAGTAAAATCTCTTGTGAAAGACAAGAGGACTGGACTACTCCTGTTAGTGGGAGGAACCAGTATAAAAATTCTGAGCATCTCTCTATCCCTATCCTCATATATTGTGTGTGTTATACTTTATCCGCTGCAATTTGTTTTAACTTTGAAAAAGTCTTAACACAATTCAACCCCCCCCTTCTTGTGTGTTTTTCAACCTTCAATTGGCATCAGAGCTCCGGTCTGTTGCTCTTCACTTAACAGTGAAACAGTAAAAGATCTAGGGGTACTTAGTTGAAAAACATGTCTGGTGTTACCTCTCCTTCTGCTTCCTCTGGACCTGATCACTCTGCTGTTCCACCTCCTCACAACTATGATAGGGAAAGGAACAGTGATAATCACAGAGACAAACCACCTTACTTCAACAGTGATCCTACTACTTTTCCTTTCTGGAAAACCAAGATGTATAGTTACATCATTGGGACCGATGATGAGTTATGGGATATCATTGAAGACGGTATACATTTTGAACACATGGATGATGAAGGTGTTGTAAGAAATACCTACAGAAAGTTCTTTGATGCTGAAAAGAAGAAACAGTATAAGAAGCATCATACTGTTAAGAATATGCTTATTGGTGCAATATCTCATGCTGAGTATTTAAAAATATCCAACAAGTCATGTGCCAAAACTATCTGGGACTCTCTATGTTCCACCTATGAAGGAAATAAGCAAGTCAAAGAAGCTAAGGCAAACTTATTAGTTCATCAATATGAGCTGTTCAGAATGAAGGAAGATGAAGATATTGAAACCATGTATTCAAGGTTTCAAACCCTTGTCTCTGGTCTTCAAGTTCTGAAGAAAAGCTACACTGCATCTGATCACGTGAAGAAAATTCTGAGGAGCTTACCTTCCAAATGGAGACCAAAAGTTACAGCTTTTCAGGAATCCAAGGATTTGGACAATGTGACTCTTGAAGATTTGATAAGCTCACTCAGAAGTCATGAGCTAGAACTTATGTCAGATGAACCTGTCAAGAAGATGAAGTCCTTGGCTCTAAGCTCTGTTCAGACTTCCTCAAAAGCTGCAAAGATCAAAGTGTCTGAACAAGAGGAAGAAACTTCTGATGATATGATGGATGAAAATTCTGAGAATGAAGAAATGGCACTAATGGTTAGAAGGTTTCAGAAATGGAACAAGAAATACAAAAGGTTTCCAAACAAAGGAAACAACTCAAGAAGTTCCTTTTCAAAGGACAAAAAGGAAGAACTGAACAACTGCTATAACTGCAAGAAATCTGGACACTTCATTGCGGACTGTCCAGAAATGTCATCCAAGGACAAAGGAAAGAATAAGAGCTTTGGGAAAGAAAAGTACAAAGAAAAGGTAAGGAAGAGTTTGTTAGCCACTTGGGAGACCATTGAGAATGACTCTGAAGGAGAAGATGATGAAGAAGGCAATCTGGCTTTAATGGCAAGAACTTCTGAAGGTAACAACTCTGATAGAGATTCTGAAGATGACTCAGATGATGAAAATGAGGTATACTCTAACATGACTAAATCTGAATTAATTGATTCTCTTAAGATTGCTGTGAAACATTACACTCGTATGGTAAGTCAACACAAAATTCTGAAGAATGTTCATGAATCATTGAAAAAGGATGCCAAGATTCTTTATGATGAAAATGAATCGTTAAACATTCGTATTTGTCATGTTGAATCTAACTATGTCTTGGCAGACAAGCTCAATGATGATCATGAAGATGCTCTTCACGAATTTATTCGTTGTACCTTCAATAGAAGTAAAATGGCTTCCATGATTTATCATATGACTCGCAACTATGGTGAAGGCATTGGTTATTCTCGGTTTAAGAACTGGGATAAACCTCTGAAATCATATAGTGAGGATGATACTCCACCTGAATTATTCTCTACCTTTGTTAAAAGTGGTACACTTGATCTGAAGTCATCCAACTCTGAAGGAGGTTCTGAACCTGAACCCAAAGACTCAGAAGTTCCAAGTTCTTCTGAACCTAAAATTTCTGAGTCCAAAAGTTCTCAAGTTAAGGCTCAGAAGTCATCTGAACCTCTGAGAAATCAAGGTAAAGTTACTTCAGATCCTTGCTTGACCCTTGGAACTGTGATATACTCCAGATCAAAATCCAAGAATCAAATTAAGCCTAAACATTCTTGTCAAAGCTTAATTAATTCTAGATCTTGTGTTGATCATAGAAAACAAAGAAGGAATACTATTCAGAAGACTAACTCTAAAGGACCCATCAGAATATGGGTACCAAAATCTGAAATAATGTTTGCTTCAGATGCTCATGCAAGGAAAGGTAAAACAGCAGCCCTGGTACCTGGACAGTGGTTGCTCACGACATATGACGGGAGAAAAGCATATGTTCCAAACCCTAACTCTGAAAGAGGGAGGCTCTGTGGGATTTGGAGGAAAACAAAAAGGGAAGATCATTGGTACAGGTACAGTTGGTAATTCTTCTCTTTCCATTAAAGATGTTTGGTTAGTTGATGGACTTAAACACAATCTATTGAGCATTAGTCAATTTTGTGACAATGGGTGTGTTGTTACATTTAATAAGGAATCATGTACTGTATCAAAAGACTCTGACAAATCTGTAGTATTCAAGGGAATGAGAGTTGGCAATGTTTATAAAGTAAACTTTTCTGATTTGGTTGACCAAAAGATTATATGTCTTTTGTCTCTGAGTGATGAGAAATGGCTATGGCACAAGCGTCTTGGTCATGCTAACTGGAGGTTGATCTCTAAGCTTAGCAAACAAAAGCTTGTTAGTGGTTTGCCTGACATTGATTATCACTCAGATGCACTTTGTGGCTCATGTCAAAAAGGAAAATTTGCTAAGACTTCATTCAAGTCTAAAAACATTGTCTCTACTTCCAGACCCTTAGAATTGCTTCACATTGATCTGTTTGGTCCTGTTTCGACAGCCTCTATCAATGGTAAGAAATATGGATTAGTTATTGTTGATGATTTCAGTAGATGGACTTGGGTGAAATTCCTTCGTTCTAAGAGTGAAGCATTTGTGGTGTTCAGTGACTTCTGCACGCAAATACAAAGTGAAAAGGATCTTCGGATTCTGAAGGTTAGAAGCGACCATGGGGGAGAGTTCGAAAATGATTCTTTCGAATCTTTCTGCTCAGAGCATGGAGTAATCCATGAATTCTCTTCTCCTAGAACACCACAGCAGAATGGTGTTGTAGAAAGAAAGAATAGATCTTTGCAAGAAATGGCTCGTACCATGATGCTTGAGTCTAACCTAGCTAAGTTCTTGTGGGCAGAAGCCGTGAGTACTGCTTGCTATGTTCAGAATAGAATCTACATCAGACCTATTCTGAACAAAACTGCTTATGAACTGTTCAAAGGAAGAAAACCAAATATTTCTTATTTTCATCAGTTTAGATGTACTTGTTATATTCTAGACAACAAGGTCTATCGAAAGAAATTTGATGCTAGAGCTTATAAGGGTACCTTTATAGGTTACTCTGAACGCTCAAAAGCATACAGATTGTATAATTCTGAAACTCACACAGTTGAAGAATCTATACATGTTAGATTTGATGATAAAGAGCCTGACAATAATATGTCAGAGCAAGCTGAGAATTTTGCAGAATTTCAAGTATCCTCAAATTCTGAATGTGAAGATCTCTCCATTGTTGTATATCCATCTGAGACTCAGAATGAAGATGTTTCTGAAGGTCTTGAATCTGAAGACCCTTCAGAACCTGAACCCTCTCAGATACCTGCTCCACCTAAAAGTAAATTCAAGTATAGATCATCTCATCCTGAAGAGCTAATTGTTGGTAACAAGGATAGCCCAAGAAAGACCAGATCTGCTTTCAAAGAGGATGAATCCCTAGTTGGGTTAATTTCATTAATTGAACCCACAAACATAGAAGAAGCACTCTCAGATGATGGGTGGATTGTTGCAATGCAAGAAGAACTCAATCAATTTGAAAGAAATGATGTTTGGGATCTGGTACCAAAACCCAAACACAAGAACATTATTGGAACAAAATGGGTATTCAGAAACAAGTCAAATGAAAAGGGAGAAGTTGTTAGAAACAAAGCTAGACTGGTTGCACAAGGTTATAGTCAGCAAGAAGGCATAGATTTCACTGAAACATTTGCACCAGTAGCAAGACTTGAAGCAATAAGACTTCTCTTGTCCTATGCAGTTAATCATGACATCACTCTATTTCAAATGGATGTAAAAAGTGCATTTCTGAATGGAGTAATTTCTGAAGAGGTCTATGTCAAACAACCTCCTGGCTTTGAAGATATAAAGTGTCCTGATCATGTTTACAAATTGAAGAAATCTCTGTATGGTTTGAAACAAGCTCCAAGAGCTTGGTATGAAAGGTTAAGTATATTTCTTCTAGAAAATGGTTTTGAAAAAGGACATGTTGATAACACTCTCTTTAGAAAAACCTTAAAAACTGATATTTTGATTGTTCAGATTTATGTTGATGATATTATCTTTGGTTCAACTAATGCTTCTCTTTGCAAGAATTTCTCTAAGCTTATGCAGGATGAATTTGAAATGAGTATGATGGGAGAACTAACATTCTTTTTGGGAATTCAAATCAATCAAAGAAAAGAAGGAGTATATGTGCATCAAACCAAATACACAAAGGATTTACTGAAGAAATTTGGTCTTGAAGATTGTAAACCAATGTCAACTCCTATGCATCCATCTAGCTGTCTTCTGAAGGAAGAATCTGAAGGCAAAGTAGATCAGAAATTATACAGAGGTATGATTGGTTCCCTCCTTTATCTCACTGCATCTAGACCAGATATCTTGTTCAGTGTATGCTTGTGTGCTAGATTTCAATCAGATCCTAGAGAGTCTCATTTAACTGCTGTTAAGAGAATCTTTAGATATTTGAAAGGAACCACTAATCTTGGATTACTTTATAAGAAATCCTTAGATTATCAGCTTATTGGATTCTGTGATGCTGACTATGCTGGTGATAAAATTGAACGGAAGTCCACTAGTGGAAACTGTCAATTTCTAGGTGAAAACCTTATATCATGGGCTAGTAAGAGACAAGCAACTATTGCTCTATCTACAGCAGAAGCAGAGTACATCTCAGCTACTAAGTGTTGCACTCAATTGCTCTGGATGAAACATCAGCTGGAGGATTATCAGATAAGGATAAGTAGTATACCACTTCTCTGTGATAATACTGCTGCTATCTGTTTGTCTAAGAATCCTATTTTGCATTCACGAGCTAAACACATTGAGATCAAGCATCACTTCATTAGAGATTATGTTCAGAAGGGAGTAATTGAGATTCAATTCATTGATACTGAGCATCAATGGGCTGATATCTTTACCAAACCTCTTGCTATTGATCGTTTCAATTTTATCAAGAAAAATCTGAACATGGTTTTTATTTCTGAATGATATCTGAATGCTGTTAACTCTGAATGAATAAACTGGTTCTGAAGGGCCTCAGAAGTTTGGATGGCTCAGAAACTATTACATAGGTTCTGAAGCACTCTCTCATCTGAAGCAATCAGAATTATTTATTATTAAATATGATCTCTTGTGACTCAGATACCTACTCTAAGTGTTAGTTGACTGCTCAGTTTCTCTAACTGACAGCTGGCTTCTGAAAACACTACTTATCTGTGTAACTTTCCATCATGTCTAGTAAACGCTGGGTAATGGAGGAGAGCTAATGATGATTTTATTAAAAGTAACTGCCAAGCCCCCATTACGTCACTATCTTGTTTCCCCAATATTTTGAAACTTCCACTATAATCACTTAATCACACACTAGTCACTATCACTTCTTACGTTTTCAATATTTTGAAACTTCCACTATAACCATTTCTGACACCCCTAAATCCCCTCAGAAATCTCCTATTAAAGATTCTGAGTCTACCCCAATAGCAATGGACGTAGACCAATCTGAACCCTCAAATGTTCAAAATTCTGAAGTCCCTGCTGAATCCCAAACTGAACCCCTTCAGACTTCATCTCCTAAGCCAACCACTTCTGAACCAAACCCCTCATCCATTCAAACCACTCCACCTTTTCCTGGAACTGATTCAGATCTTGAAGAAACTCGTCTTCATTCTGAAACAATTCCCTGTTTCACCATGGTACTTAACAATTCCCTTTTACCGTTGAATGCATTTACTGCTGGTGGTTGTTTGCTGTGTGCATCTACTACCCTGTAACGTGTGCTTTGACTGACCCGTTTTTGATAATGACAAAGGGGGAGAAAATATTATTTCATTTCATATGGCAGTGAAATTATTTCTGAAGCTCTAAAGATCACAATTTCTGAACTCTACTCTTGTTAAGTTATATTAAAGTTTTTTAAACTTTTAATGAGGGGGAGTAATAAATTTTGTCCAACATAAATTCATATAATATAAGATACGCTTGCAAACCATATCTTATATTTGTCAATCTGAAGAAATAGAGCTTGCAAACCTCTAATTCTGAAGGTAGAATATATGAAATTATATTTGACATTAAATATTACTCTTAGACTGTTTTATATTTATCATTGATAAACTTTTGAAGCTTATCAGACTCAGGGGGAGCTTGCAAACCTCAGAACCTGAAGTCAAGATGTTAAATAAAAACAACAACAATTGATTTTAAATACATATAGTTGTCATCATCAAAAAGGGGGAGATTGTTGGAACAAAATTATGATTTTGTATCTCCTTAATTGATTTTGATGATAACAATGTATTTAAAGTTAAATTGGAGTACTAATAATTTAATTCAGTGTGCAGGATTAAAAGTTAAAATTTGCGTACAAAAGCACATTAGAATTTCTGATGGAATTACTTCTGAGCACAACATCTGAGCTCACCAGATCTGAAACAAGTAATTCTGAACCTTAGAATTTCTGAAGGAATTACTTCTGAGCTCACCAGATCTGAAGCAAGAAATTCTGAGCCTATGAAACTCTGAAGTTATTATCTGAACCTTAGAATTTCTGAAGGAATTACTTCTGAGCTCACCAGATCTGAAGCAAGAAATTCTGAGCCTGTGAAACTCTGAAGTTATTATCTGAACCTTAGAATTTCTGAAGGAATTATTTCTGAGCTCACCAGATCTGAAGCAAGTAATTCTGAGCCTGTGAAACTCTGAAGTTATTATCTGAACCTTAGATTTTCTGAAGGAATTACTTCTGAGCTCATCAGATCTGAAGCAGATCTGAAGCAAGTAATTCTGAGCCTGTCAAGCTCTGAAGCTATTATCTGAAGGCTCATCAGAGATAAATGTTAAGCTACACTTGAGAGTACAATTTTATAGAAGACTGTGCCTGACTAAGTCCAAACGCAGAAACCAAGAATGAAAAGGTTTGACCATGGAAAGGTCCTTTTCAAGTCAGGCTTCAGAAACGATTATTTCCTTATTTGGCTTTCACCAAGGTTCAAATATCAAAAGCCAAAAGGAATCTCTCATTTTGTAGTAAACGTTAAGCTCCTAAGCTACTGCAAATCAGAACAGCTAATAAGCTCACTGATCTATACAAAGGAGCGTCTCAATTCTTCAAACGGCTATAATCTTCAACGTTCATTTTATCATCTATAAAAGGAAGAAGATTTGTGAAGAAATGTAATCAAGACTGAAGCTTCTGAACGTGCTGAAACTCTGTTAAATTCTGAAGCTATCAAACACTTAGAAACTTTGTGATAATTTTCTAAGTTAGTCTTGTAACTGCGTTGTATTTTGTAAACACCTCTGATTGTATATCAAGTGTTAATCTGTTATCTTTATTAACATTAAAAGCAGTTAGAAGTCTCTTGCTTTGTGCTTGAGCATTTGAAGTCTCTTGCTTTGTGCTTGAGCATTGGAAGTCTCTTGCTTTGTGCTTGAGCATTGGAAGTCTCTTGCTTTGTGCTTGAGCATTGGAAGTCTCTTGCTTTGTGCTTGAGCATTGGAAGTCTCTTGCTTTGTGCTTGAGCATTGGAAGTCTCTTGCTTTGTGCTTGAGCATTGGAAGTCTCTTGCTTTGTGCTTGAGCATTGGAAGTCTCTTGCTTTGTGCTTGAGCATTGGAAGTCTCTTGCTTAGTGCTTGAGCATTTGTAATCTGAGTGATTATAGTAAAATCTCTTGTGAAAGACAAGAGGACTGGACTACTCCTGTTAGTGGGAGGAACCAGTATAAAAATTCTGAGCATCTCTCTATCCCTATCCTCATATATTGTGTGTGTTATACTTTATCCGCTGCAATTTGTTTTAACTTTGAAAAAGTCTTAACACAATTCAACCCCCCCCTTCTTGTGTGTTTTTCAACCTTCAGTGAATCGCCGTAGCACCGTCAAAAACGAGTTCTCTGATATGTTTGCACTCAAAATCGACCCTTAGGTCAGTCTTGGAACCCGCTATTTATAGAAAACGCGAGAAAACAAATTTCTGTTACGTGGCTGCGCGATACGCAGCTTTTCCTGCGCGATGCGAGCAAGGCCGAAGCTCACCTTGGATTTTCTGCGAAGCTACGCGATGCGTGGCTTACCCTACGCGATGCGTAGGGTGCTGAACTTTGACTTTTTGCTTCTTCTTCAATTGGTTTGCTCTTAAACACCTGTTTTTCTCCACTTTGCATTCAATTCTTCAACTTCCTATAATTTGCCTTTAAACTTCATGTATGTGACTCAATTATACTAACTACGATTTAAAATTGACACTAAATAACTCTAAAATGCTATGTATGACCGGGTGTCATCACAACCCCAAACTTGGACCGTTACTTGTCCTCAAGGAACATCTCTGCAAAATAAAATAGTCAGTAAGTTAACAAATCTCTTTGGATGATAAGAATCTCAAACACTTTCTTTCGCCCGGATATGGAACCTCCGGCTTCACTATAGTGTCAATGTTAAGCTCAGAATCCTGTCTTCACGACCTCAATCAGAACACTTCAGAAATTATTAGCACAGACCAACCAATCCAACCTTATCTCTCACTCACCAATTCACTCAATTTTTGACAGGGTATTCACTCCATCAACATGCAAATGCAATCTTGCCATAAGCTTGAAAAAATTCTAAATGTCAATCAAAGTTATCACATTACACACATTTTTGAGGTCTTCAGGGTTATAACTTGGCTTGGGTAACGGTGGGATATATTTGGGAAAGTAGGCTTAAACTGGAGTTATGTATCCACTACTGTTCCTTTTTGAGAATTAACCATTACCTGGGTTTAGTTTCATGATGATTTGGTACTTAGAGAACTGACTTTTTTTTTTTTTTTTTTTTTTTTTTTTTTTTTTAAGAGACTACTGATGATGTTTGCTCTTGTTTTGTATTTTTCCTTTTTATATGTTCTCTAGTACCTCTACCCCAAACTTAAAGCGTTGCTAATACCAGAAGCAACCCCAAACTTAAAACAGTGCCATGACAAGGAACTTTCGAGCTTCTACCTAACTCCAGAGATAGTAAAGGGATACAAACGTTCAGGTCAACAAAGGCTCATATTTTGTGGTTTGTCACCGAAAGAAAGGGGTATATCTTTTTCTTTTAGGCTCAAAGTTGGTTTAGCAAAGATAAAACATATATTGGGTAGCTTGAAAGGCCCAGAGTACCAAAAAAATGCCTCTATGTGTGTAAATGTAAAAACCAATCAACAATAGAGAATAGTCGCAAGTTCTAGAAGATATGCAAAGCATGGATACGCTCAATAGATGTGAAAGAAAGAGTATACCGTGGAATTTATTTGGCTCAAAGCGCTCACTAGCTGAGGTATCTGAAGGTTGATTCGATTGAACTGTGCCAAGTCATCTCGTCTGTATCATCTCTCAGTCGTTCCAACTTTCATCGAAACTCGTATCAACAACCATAGTGTCTTCTTCCAAGCTAATCCGAGATTCTCATCATGCAAACAGAGCTATTACCAAACTGAAAATTTCATTAAACAGACACATTACTTAATAATAAACAATCACAGTACAAGAGAGGTGCTTATAAATGTCTTAACACCCAAATCACAAACAAAACAACTGGAAAGTACTGACAGAAAAAAATAAAAATACATAGCAACTTCAAATAGTGAAATAAGTGGCCAGGATGAGACGCCCGAATCAATCCTGGCCGTGGTACTGCTGATGAGAAGAGGAACTGCCTGGGTGACCGAAAACTGAACCGCCTGGATAGTCATCTGGGTTTGGCGTGAACTGACGGGCACGCTGCTCCTGCTGATTGAACAACTCTGTCGTCTGGGTCTGTCTCAACTGCAGTAGCTGATGCTGATGTGTAAAATGTGTCATCATGGCCTGACGGTCTCCCTGAAATCGGAGGTATGGCTGCTGAGGGTGTACCTGTCGATAATTGTCAGCAGCAGACTTAAACTCAGGATCAAACTGTGGCACATCTGAAAGCATAATCCCAGCAAAATCCTCCGCTAAATTCGCCATAGCGAAATTATAGGTGTTAAAGTATGGAGGTGGAGGTGGCTGGATAATTTGCTCTTCTTCCTCCATCTGTTGGGGCTGCTCTTCCTCTGCTTCTTCTGGTTCTGGCTGTGGTTGCACAACTTGAAGCGGTCCGTCCGGCTGTCTGAGGAACCAGGCTAGTGTCATTGCGCTCCTTGGCTTGTCATCCATGTCCCCCGGAATCCTAGGCACTCCTTCAGCTTCACAAAGGGTAGTAATCAATGAACAATGACCTAGAGAGAAGGACTGCTGACTCTCGTTTGCGATCCTATTGATGTCGGCGCAAATCAACTTGCCGAAGTTCACTGCCTCCTCCGCCATGATTGCTTGCACTATGATTGCTCTCTTGAGTGGGACCTCGGTGTGGTTAGAATTTGTCTCGATGTTTTCCGCCACAAAGTGTGCCCATGCTTTCGGTAACGGCTTCATCTCCTTTTGCATAAATTTGCTTGGTAGTCTCCCTTCTGAATACCGATACCACTGTGCTCCCTCCCTGCAGAGATCATGCAAAATCTGAGTGGTCCTTTGCTCTGCATCCATTGCCTCAGCCTCACGGTACCGTCGCTCTACCGCACACTCTACCTCATCTGTCCCCGAGAATGCTCTAATCCCCATAAACCTGTTGATTGACTCTGCACTGTATGAGACTGTCTTGCCTCTGAGATGTACCACATCTGTCTGCCCATATCCTGTTCGCCTCATAGCATTTGCCAAGAACTCCAAAGCGAGACTTTTGTTGGAAGGGCCGATGATAGAATTCAACTTAAACAACCCCGCGCGTCGAAGTGCCTGACGCATCTCTGGCCATGCCTGGTCCGCCACATGAAATGCTCGGCCCGGCACAAAATTTTTCAAAGATATTATTCGGTGCCGTTCTTGATGCTCCTCGGTAATGAATTGACGGTATCGGGGTATGGTTGGTGGGATTTCGTTCTCGTCGGGTTGAGGGTTGGTTGAAGATTGTCCCCGTGTAAGTTTTCGTTTGGGTGCCATGATGGGTGAGAGGTGTTAGGTTCGGATTTGGGTATGGGGTGGAGAAAAGATTGAAATTTGGATGAATTATGTGTTGGTTATGGTGGGAATTGATGGGGTTTGTGTTTATGAATGTTAAGATTCGGAGTTGATGTGTATTGGGAGAAAAGGTTGGATTTTTTTTTTTGTGTTTTGATAAGGATAATGGTGGAGGATGTTGGGTTGGTGTTTATGAATGTTGGGTGATATGATTTGGGGGAAGAGAGAGTTGAATTTGTGTAGGAGGAGTGGTTTTATGGAGGTTGGAGATTGAGGTTTTGGATGTTGGAGAAGATGAATATTGTGGGAGGTAGAAAGGATTCTTGATTTGTTTAAGATGATGGGTGATTATTTGAGGATTTGGATTGATTGGGAAGGAAATTTATGAAGGATTTTCGTGTGGGTGGGTATTAGGGCCGGCTGGAATTTGAAGTTAGGGGTTGGGAGAGAATGCAAATTCTGAATCTGCAGGTTTTTTTAAAGGAAATCGAACCTACGCATCGCGTGGTTCATACTACGCATCGCGAGGCCTCGACTGCTGCACTTCAACGGACGGATTGGTGACAGAACGGTCAAATTTTTTGAACCCACGCATCGCGTGGGTTAGGCTCCGCATTGCGAGCGAGCCCGAAGCTTCCCAACTATTCTTGCCTTGACTGCGCATCGCGTGGTGGGTGCTGCGTATCGCGCAGCCTCGTGTTCCTGTTCCTCAGCTTCTCTTTTTTTTTTTTTTTTTTTTTTTGATGGGTTGCCTCCCATTAAGCGCTTCTTTAACGTCACTAGCTTGACCCTTGTTGACCTTAAAAGTCAGTCAGCACCATTGAGACCCTCTCAGTAGGAATCTCTCCGCCTTTGTACGGTTTGAGTCTTTGCCCATTTACCTTGAATGTCTGGGACGAACCTGGATCTTGTAATTCAACGGCTCCATGCGATGACACTTCTTTGATAACAAAAGGACCAGACCACTTTGACTTGAGTTTACCGGGAAATAACTTTAATCTTGAATTGAATAGCAATACTTGTTGTCCCGGATGAAATTCTTTCTTTATCAATCCTTTGTCATGATACTTCTTGGTTCTGGCCTTAAAAATCACCGCATTCTCATAAGCTTGCAACCTCCATTCTTCCAGTTCATTCAGCTTCAATAGCCGCCTTTCACCTGCTAAACCTGCATCAAAATTTAAAAATTTTACAGCCCAATAGGCTTTGTGCTCAAGTTCAACCGGTAAATGGCACGCCTTGCCATAAACTAGCTGATAAGGTGAGAAACCCAGATGTGTCTTGAAAGCGGCCCGATAAGCCCAAAGAGCATCATCAAGCTTCATAGACCAATCTTTCCTTGATTTGGAAACCGTCTTCTCTAGGATTTGCTTCAACTGTCGATTAGACACTTCCACTTGACCGCTAGTCTGAGGGTGGTATGGGGTAGCCACTTTATGCTTGACATTATATTTGGCCAGAAGATTCTCTAAATACTTGTTGTTAAAGTGCTTACCACCGTCACTTATGAGAACCCTTGGCACACCAAACCTGGTAAAAATGTTTTTCTTTAAGAACTTCACCACAGTATGGGCATCATTAGCTTGACAAGCAATAGCTTCAACCCATTTTGTTACATAGTCCACACACACTAAGATATGAAGGTTAGACTTAGATGATGGGAAAGGTCCCATGAAGTCTATCCCCCAACAATCAAACGGCTCCACTTCAAGCATATTATTTAGCGGCATCTCATCCCTCCTTGATACATTGCCGGTCCTCTGGCAATTGTCACAATTCTTGACGAACTCCACACAATCTTTAAACAATGTCGGCCAAAAGAAACCGCTTTGGAGTACCTTAGCCGCCGTTCGTTGTCCACTGTGGTGCCCACCGTACGATGAACTATGACAATGCCACATGATTTTATTTGCCTCCTCCTCATCCACACATCTTCTAATTAAACCATCTTGACCGACTTTGAACAAGTATGGGTCATCCCAAAAGTAAAAGTGCGCATCTCTATAAAAAAATTTCTTTTGTTGGTAAGAGTAATCCTCCGGAACTTTATTATCTACCTTGAAGTTAGCCATGTCGGCAAAGATCGACAACATGCACCGCTGGAAAGTAGCCGGCGCATTGCATAGCCCGAAGGGCATCCTTCGATAAGCAAACACCCCAAAAGGGCATGTGAAGGCCGTCTTCTCTTGATCCGCCGGGTCCACTACAATCTGGTTATACCCGGAATATCCATCTAGAAAGCAATAGTAGGCTTGCCCTGCAAGCCTTTCCAACATCTGATCCATGAACGGAAGGGGAAAATGATCCTTCCGTGTTGCCGAATTCAGTCTCCGGTAATCAATGCACATTCTCCAACCTGTGACGGTGCGAGTAGGGATCAACTCATTCTTTTCATTCCTCACAACCGTCATACCACCTTTCTTAGGGACCACATGCACCGGGCTCACCCAAGCACTATCCGAGATAGGATATATCATTCCAGCTTCAAGGAGTTTCAGCACCTCCTTCTTGACAACTTCCTTCATTGTTGGGTTAAGTCTTCTCTGAGGTTGAACCACTGGTTTGTATTGGTCTTCCATGTGGATTTTATGCATGCAAAACCCTGGACTAATACCTTTCAAATCAGATATACTCCACCCCATGGCTTCTTTGTTGGCTTGTAAAACTCTAACCAATTTTTCTTCCTCTAGAGAACTCAACGTGCTACTAATGATTGCCGGATATGAGGAGTTTCCTCCCAAGAAAACATATTTGAGATGAGAGGGAAGTTCTTTTAGTTCAGGAATAGTACTTACAAGTTCTTTGTCGACACTTCCCTTTGTTTCTTGAATGGATACCTCTTCTTTCACTGCTGAAATTTCTTCTATGGGACTTGCCTCTAATTGACGGAGGCAAATCTCTATCTCTTTGTCCCACTCCTCCTCTAGATCATCAATGGAATTAACAATTACTCTTTCCAAAGGAGGTATAGGAGTTTCTTCAGCTAAAACATCTTTGACAACCTCTTCTATTACGTCTACACTGAAACATTGAGGCTCATCATCATGTTGTTGCATAGCCTCAAACACCTTGAACATCACTTCTTCTCCATGGGTTCTCAACATCAATTTTCCCATCTCCACATCGATTAATGCTCTTCCAGTCGCCAAGAAAGGACGACCCAAAAGCACAGGTTCTACCTCAGCATCATCCTCCATATCTAGAATGACAAAATCAGCTGGAAAAACAAAATCTGCCACTCGTACCAGAACATCATGAAGTATCCCATACGGATGTACAATGGAACGGTCCGCCAATGACAGTTGCATTTTGGTGGGTTTTGCCTCTGCACCAGGGATTCTCTTCATCATAGATAGGGGCATCAAGTTGATACTTGCCCCCAAATCACATAATGCTCTTCCCACAGTGATATTACCTATGGAGCACGGTATAGTGAAACTTCCTGGATCTTTCTTCTTTTGAGGAAGCTTCTTTTGTATTATTGCACTGCACTCCTCAGTCATGTCAACCGTATCATCATCTAAAGGTTTCCGCTTCTTTGTCAAAAGCTCCTTCATGAACTTGGCATAAACGGGCATTTGTTCTAATGCCTCGGCAAAGGGAATGTTCACCTGGAGATTGTGAAGCATCTTCATAAACTTTTTGAAGTTTTGGTGATCTTTGGCTTTCACTTTCTTCTTCCGGGGTGGGTATGGTAACTTAGCATGCGGTGATTTTTCTTCACTCTCTTCCACACCTCTATTTTTTTCCATCTTTTTCTCCCTCGGATTTTCAACTACATCCTCATAATCACTCTCACTGGGTTCTACTACTTCCCACTCTTTTTCAACTTCACCCTCACTCACAGCTTTCTCAACCTCTTCCTCACTCAGTTTCTTTTCAACTTCTCCCTCACTCACATTTTTTTTCTTAGGGGTAACTTCAGGTGAAGGGACAACTCTATTCCTTAAGGTGATAGCCTTACAATTTTCATTCCTAGGATTATCCTTTGCCGAGCCTTCAAACCCGTTGTTTTGTGAAGCTGCAAACTGTCGAGACAACTGACCAATCTGGGTTTCTAGATTCTTGATGGAGGCTTCAGTATTCTTATTAGCGACTTCTTGGTTAGCCTTCATCTGATCCTGACTGATCTTAACAGCTTCAAAACTCCCTTGAGTAAATTTGATGAATTGAGAGAGTGTGTCTTCTAACGAACCTGTAGCTTTTTGTTGATTGTTAGCAGGAGGAGGAGCTTGTTGATTTGATTGAGTAGCACTCTGGTTCTTGTTTCCACCCCAACCGAAGTTTGGATGGTCTCTCCACCCTGGATTGTAAGTGTTAGAATTTGGATTGTAGTTTGAATTTCCTCTCTTGAAGTTTGCAAGATAATTAGCTTCCTCTGATCCAGCTGGGAAGCATTCACCATTAGCATGGCCTTGACCACAAAAATCACAAGTGACACCCTGAACTGCCTTTGCCTGTACCTGTGGAGTAGGAGTAGTAGTAAAAACCTTTAACAGGGACTCCATTGTGTTGTTCATCTTGGTTTGTTGAGCCAAGATTGCGTTTCCTGTATCAAGCTCTAGCATGCCAGGCTTCTTCTTTGCACCCCGATCATTCTGGACTCGATATTCGTTCTGGGCCATAGATTCGATCAACTCTCTTGCTTCACTTTCATCTTTATTTTTCAGAGAACCACCTGCTGAAGCATCTAGCAACATCCTAGTCTGGGGCCTCAACCCTTGAGTAAAGTACTGCATCTGTTGGTGACTGTCGAGACCGTGCTTGGGGCATTTCTTCAAACATAGCTTAAACCTTTCCCAAGCATCATGTAGTGACTCTGCATCCCCTTGTTCAAAACCTGTGATTTCTGCTCTTTTCTCCAGAAATTTATGAATAGGAAAATATTTGTCCAGAAATTTGATTTCAAGTTCTGCCCAAGTAGCAATAGTGCCTGGTGGTAGAGTGTCAATCCAGTCACGTGCTCTCCCTGTCAAAGACAGTTTGAACAACCTTAACCTCTTGTCTGACTCAGATATGCCAGTCGGATCAGTGTAGCTGCAAGCTTCAAAGAAGCGTGCCAGATGAAGATTTGGGCGCTGTGTCTCTGATCCTGTGAACGGGTTCTCTTTAAGAGCATTCAAAACAGTGTTCTTGATGTCGAAAGACACCGGGTTAGCTGGTTGAAAACCCAAATTAGGATTTTCAGCGTTGTTGTTCTGTCCGTAATCTCCCAAAGTCCTTCTAGGAGGTGGTGGAGGAGGTAGATTATCCCCCATGGTTTCAGTTTCGTCGTCCGAGGTGATTGGACTCAAAACTTCTCCTTCTACTTCTTCTTGTGTAATAGATGCTAGCCGAGCAGCTTCTCGGGCTAACCTAGCAGCTTTCCTGTTTTTCTTGGCAGTCTTCTCAATCTCAGGGTCGTATTGCAATTCGTCCTGAGCTTTACCTCGCATGCACACAAACAAGAAATACCTTAGTGGTAATTGCACTACACAAAAGAAATAAAACAAATTCAGTAATTATTTTTGGTTTTTCTGTTTATTAAAAGAAAACGAAAATTAAAAACAAAAAGTAAAAGTTACTCTACGTATGTCCGTTGCCTTGTTGATTCACTCAACAATCCCCCGGCAACGGCGCCATTTTGTTGAAGTACAAAAGCAAGTGTATTTTTATTATCGTTTCCACAGGGATTGTTCCGAATCAGACGCGAACAATTGGATAATACGTATGTAACTCAAAATTAAATAGAACAAAAGGGGGTGTTTCTTGAGAATATTTGCTTAACAAAAAGGTAAAAGGTTGGTGAATTCGAGTTTATAAAAAGGTTGATTAGATTCTTCGAATCTCTTCCTCTTCCTAATCTAGAATGAACATGGGCTTATCTCGCAATCTCTCTCTTGTCGGCACGATGAATTAACAAAATCGTTCAAACCAGGGTTAGTGACTAAGAACGCTTTCCTATAATAATAAAACCCTAATGTCTTAGATGAATTTATAATCACAAGAAGTTTATCGTACGTTAATTCTATTAACCACGATCAATAATCCTATATGTCTAAAGTGATTATTAATCGAACAATTATCTCAGTTCCAGTTCAATAGTTAGGGTTAGTAATCAATTGATTCCTAAATTCAATTCATAAATTCGTCAATTCATAAAAAGCATTAAGCACAGAGATAACTGAATAACGACAAGATTAATATTGAAATAATAAGCCTCTAGTAAGTTCACATGACCTAGATTGATCCGAGGAAGATCATCTAAGAATCTAACCAATAAAAGACTTAGCTACTCATATTAAGAATATTCATAGCAAAGAAGTTTGAGAAAGAATACATAAAATTCGATGAACGAAGGTGGTGAATCGCCGTAGCACCGTCAAAAACGAGTTCTCTGATATGTTTGCACTCAAAATCGACCCTTAGGTCAGTCTTGGAACCCGCTATTTATAGAAAACGCGAGAAAACAAATTTCTGTTACGTGGCTGCGCGATACGCAGGTTTTCCTGCGCGATGCGAGCAAGGCCGAAGCTCACCTTGGATTTTCTGCGAAGCTACGCGATGCGTGGCTTACCCTACGCGATGCGTAGGGTGCTGAACTTTGACTTTTTGCTTCTTCTTCAATTGGTTTGCTCTTAAACACCTGTTTTTCTCCACTTTGCATTCAATTCTTCAACTTCCTATAATTTGCCTTTAAACTTCATGTATGTGACTCAATTATACTAACTACGATTTAAAATTGACACTAAATAACTCTAAAATGCTATGTATGACCGGGTGTCATCACCATGAGAAACAATCAGTCTCGTTTTTCCATGTCTTTTCCAACAAAGAAGGTAGATTGGTAAAATCACATCAAACCATTGAGTTATGTTGCACAAAGATAAGAGAAGAAACTCAGCTCAAGTCACAAATTGATGTTATTAGGGGATTTGAGAATTTGAATGATGCAAGAGTTTTGCTTATAGGTGCAGAATGTAAGAAAGAATATGCTACATATTTTAAGAATCCTAATATTTTATATAACAAGTTGGACAAGTTTGCTTGCATATAATGCTGATTTTTGTTAAGTAAATTTGTTTTAGCTTAGCTTTTGTACTAGCTGCCTTGGCTAGATAGTTGGCGCGCGCGCGTCTGCCTGTGAGCCTGGCAAGGCTTAGGCGCGGGCAAGCTTAGGCTTGGCCTTGTAAATAAGGCAAGTATAGTAGTAGCCTATATAAGGCAATGTACTTGTGATTGAGAAACTAATGAGAAACCATATTCTACTATTCCTTACAATTGGTATCTAGAGCTTTTTTTTCCTCTTCTCCTTGTTTCGTAACTAACTGCAGTTAGGCACGAAATTCAGTTACAAACCGTTATCTTCATCTTCTACCTTTCACTCTCTTAATTTCACCATGAATGAAGATTCAAAGCAATTCATTCAACCTTCTATACCTCGTTTCGATGGCTTCTATGATCACTGGGCCATGTTGATGGAGAACCTTCTTCGTTCCAAGGATTATTGGTCTTTGATTGAGAATGGGCCAACTGCTACACCTGCCAACGCCACTGCTGAGCAGACGCGCGTTGCAGAGGAGAGCAAGATCAAAGATTTGAAGGTCAAGAATTATCTGTTTCAAGCAATAGATCGCACAATCTTGGAGACGATTCTTGTACATGACACAGCTAGAGATATTTGGGAATCCATGAGAAGAAAGTACCAAGGCTCCACCAAGGTAAAACGTGCTCAGCTTCAAGCTTTACGAAGAGATTTTGAGGTTCTTTCCATGAAAGATAATGAGACTGTGAACGATTATTTTTCAAGAACCCTTGCTATAGATAACAAGATGACCTCTCATGGTGACACTGTTTCACAAACTGTGGTTGTTGAAAAGATCTTGAGATCCATGACCTCCAAATTCAATTATGTTGTATGCTCTATTGAGGAATCCAATGATGTGACAACCCTGACTATAGATGAATTGAAAAGTAGTTTACTTGTGCATGAAGGGAGAATGAAGTCCACTCAAGAAAAAGATGATGAGCAAGCTTTGAAGATGACAAACTCTGAGAGAGGTAATGGTAGAGGCAGGGGAAGAGGTGGTGGTATGCGTGGTAGAGGGAGAGGAAGACAGAGTAGAGACAATGTGGAATATTTCAAATGCCATAAACTGGTACACTATCAGAATGAGTGTCCAAGTTGGGAAGAAAGTGCTAATTTTGCTGAATTTGATGATCAAGAAGAGGTGTTGCTTATGGCACAAGGCAGTGAAGAAATAAATCTCAAGAAAAAGACGTGGTTTCTAGATTCAGGTTGCAGCAATCATATGGTAGGAAACAAAGAATGGTTATATGATTTTGATGATGGATTCAGAGAATCAGTGAATGTTGGTGATGATTCAAAAATGGCAGTCACAGGGAAAGGTAACTTGAAGCTTAACATTGAAGGGATAGTTCAAGTGATTAGTGATGTGTATTACTTGTCTGGCCTGAAGAACAATCTCCTGAGCATAGGGCAATTACAGAAGGAGAACATTACTATCATATTCTCAAATGATCAATGCAAGGTATATCACAAGAGTAGAGGCTTGATCATCACTAGTCCGAAAACTGCAAATAGAATGTATATAGTCAGAGCTGTGGTGGTTAGTCCCATGTGCTTTCAAACTGTCAAAGCTGATGAAGGCTACTTGTGGCACTGTAGATATGCTCATCTTAGCTTCAAGGGATTGAGCATTCTTGTGAAAAAGGGATGGTTAAGGGTTTGCCTGCTCTGCAAGAAACAGGAGAAGCATGTGGTGATTGTATGACAGGTAAACAACATAGAGATCCCATTCCAAAAACTGCAAATTGGAGGGCCAGTGAGAAGTTGCAGTTGATTCATTCAGATTTGTGTGGACCCGTAAATCCTACTTCCAATGGTGGATGCAGGTATTTCATCACTTTCACAGATGATTTTACTAGAAAAACTTGGACTTATCCCATTATTGAGAAATCTAGTGCTCTTGATATGTTTAAGAAATTTAAAGCATTAGTTGAGAATGAAAGTAAGTGTCACATTCAGGCCTTGAGAACTGATAGAGGAGGAGAATTTACTTCACATGTTTTTAATGATTTCTGCAGCACCAATGGGATTCAAAGGCAGTTGACTGCAGCCTATACACCACAACAAAATGGTGTATCAGAGAGAAAGAACAGGACCCTATTGAACATGGTAAGAAGTATGTTGGCTGGAAGGAATGTGCCTAAGAGATTTTGGCCAGAAGCTGTATTATGGGCAACCTATGTTATGAACAGATGCCCTACCTTGTCTGTCAAGGATATCACACCTGAGGAAGCCTGGAGTGGAGTTAAGCCTACAGTTCATTACTTTAAGGTATTTGGCTGCCTGGCCTATGCTCATATCCCAGATGCCTTAAGGAAGAAGCTTGATCCAAAGGGAATAAAATGTGTGCACTTAGGGGTGAGTGCAGAGTCTAAAGCCTATAAACTCTATGATCCTATACATAGGAAGATAATTGTCAGCAGGGATGTTGTATTTGAAGAATCACAGGGGTGGAATTGGGACAACAAACCAGAAAAACCTCTAATTCACACTGAATTAGAAGTTGAAAATGAAGAAGAGGCAGTTGAACCAGAAGAACTTGAGGACACTAGTCAAGAATCACATTAGTCATATGACAATATTGCTGAAGATCATGCAGAAACCAGTCAGGCAAATGAGCTTGGGCCTACAGTTAGAAAACCTCCAGAATGGGTTAGAGACTTTATCACAGATACTTAAGACATTGAAAACATTGATATACACAACCTGGCCATATTCTCTGAAGATAGGGATCCCACTACCTATGATGAAGCTGCAAAACATGAAGTGTGGAGAAATGCAATGGATCAAGAGATGAGGGCTATTGAAAGAAACAATACATGGGAGTTGACTGAATTACCTGTTGGGTGCAAGAAGATAGGTGTCAAGTGGGTTTATAAAACAAAATATAATGAAAAAGGGCAAAGTTGAAAAGTACAAAGCTAGGTTGGTAGCTAAAGGATATAGTCAGCAGTATGGTGTGGATTACAATGAGGTCTTTGCTCCAGTTGCTAGGTGGGATACAATCAAGATTGTGTTAGCTTTAGCTGCAAGCAAAGGTTGGAATATATTTCAACTTGATGTGAAGAGTGCATTCCTTCATGGTGAACTAAGTGAAGATGTATATGTAGACCAACCACTTGGCTATCAGAGAGGAGGAAACAATGAGGTGTATAAACTGAAGAAGGCTCTATATGGTTTGAAGCAGGCGCCTAGAGCCTGGCATAGCAAAATTGAATCTTACTTTGCTCAAGAAAATTTTGAAAAATGTCCTCATGAACATACCGTGTTTGTCAAGAAAGCTGAAAACAAGGTGTTGATAGTCAGTTTGTATGTAGATGACTTAATCTACACAGGGAATGATGTCAAGTTGTTTGAAGAATTTAAAATGTCAATGAAGAGTAAGTTTGATATGACTGATCTTGGGAAGATGAGATATTTTTTAGGTGTGGAAGTGAGACAGTGTGACAATGGAATTTTTATTCATCAACAAAGATATGCTCAGGATGTAATTTCTAGGTTTGGAATGGAAAATTGTAACAAGGTGTGTAGCCCAATGGTACCTGGTAACAAACTTACTAAAGATGAAGGAGGAAAATTGGTTGATGCAACCTCATATAGACAGTTGGTTGGCTGTCTAATGTACCTGCTAGCTACAAGGCCTGATCTAGCTTTTTCTGTATGTTTGATAGCTAGGTACATGGAAAAGTCTACAGAACTTCACTTGGCTGCTGCTAAGAGGGTGTTGAGATATCTGCAGGGAACCTTGAACTATGGTATTTTGTATGCAATGGATAATGACTAGGGGTGTTCGTGGTGCGGTTTGTTTCGGTTATGAGCGAAAAAGTCATCCTAACCGCGAGATAAAAAAGTATGCGGTTTGGTTTGGTTCGGTTGGATTTTAAAAAGTCATCCAAACCAAACCAAACCAGTGCGGTTAGGATCGGTTCGGTGGCGGCGGTTTACGGTATAAAAAATTTCTATCATGATCATTTGACACACACATGAACTTGTTACAAAATAACATTACAGTACTAATAAAAGTTGTTTATTCAAAATAACATTATAGTACCTTACAATTTTAAATATTCAAAAAAAGAGCTTGAAGTTCCAAAATAACATCACATTATCGATACAAGTTGTTGATATAAAATAATATTACAATACTAAAGTAATATTACAATACAAAAAATAAGAACGACTTGAAGTTTCATTAATTTGGTGGACTGACTTGATAATTAGACTATGTATATTGGATTATAATAGAAACTTAAAGGAGTTTTAGAGGTATTGGAATATAATATAAACTTAATGCGGTTCTAGCGGTTAACCGCGGCTTTTGCGGTTTTAGCGGTTGGCGGTTTTGCGGTTTGCGGATCAATAAAAAAGTCATCCAAATACATCCAAACCAAATGCGGTTTTTGGTTTGGATTGGTTCGGTTTGCGGTTTTACTTTTGGATTGGTTCGGATACGATCACCCCTAATAATGACTGTGTATTACAAGGTTGGTCTGACTCTGATTATGCTGGGGATTTGGATGATAGGAAGAGTACCTCAGGGTATGTGTTCCTATATGGTAATGGAGTTGTCTCATGGTCTTCAAAGAAACAAGCTATTGTAACACTGTCCACCACAGAAGCAGAGTTTGTGGCAGCTGCTTCTTGTGCCTGTCAGGGAGTTTGGCTAAGGAAAATTCTGAAGCAGCTTAGTCAGGAGCAGATGAGCAGCACTGTGATTTTCTGTGACAATACCTCTTCTATTAAGCTCTCAAGGCATCCTGTAATGCATGGGAGATGCAAACATATTGATGTAAGGTACTACTTTTTGAGGGATTTGACTAGAGATGGGACTGTGGACATGAAGTTCTGTACTTCACAGGAGCAGCTCCCAGATATTATGACAAAGTCCATGAAGCTTGAAACCTTTTGTAGGTTGAGTTAAGATTGGGTGTATGTGATTTCAAGGATCTAGAATGAGCCTTTCTTTATTTTTGATTGTTGTTACATCTCTGTAATCTAAGCATTTGTAATGGTTTAGATTAGAGGAGGATGTTAAGTAAAGTTGTTTTAGCTTAGCTTTTGTACTAGCTGCCTTGGCTAGATAGTTGGCGCGCGCGCGTCTGCCTGTGAGCCTGGCAAGGCTTAGGCATGGGCAAGCTTAGGCTTGGCCTTGTAAATAAGGCAAGTATTGTAGTAGCCTATATAAGGCAATGTACTTGTGATTGAGAAACTAATGAGAAACCATATTCTACTATTCCTTACAATTTTGGTATAGGATTTCAGGTTGGATTGATGCAGCCTTACAAGTACTTCTATGAAGATTTATCTGGATTGTTCACATCTGCAAAGATTGTGATGAAGATTTGTATGTAAGCTTTATATGTGATCTGTAATGTAAATGGAGGCATTGTATGTAAGCCTTCGATATGGAAATGTTATTATTATCTTCATTTAAAATTATATTGATGTGATTTCTCATTCCTTTACAAGTGCAGCCATCTTCATTTAATTTTTTTTTTGTAAGTATCTTATGGTGGTTTTCGTTCCTTATAGATTTTGTTTGGATTAATTTTTTTTTATATATATATATAAGTTATTATGTATAGATTTCTTTTAACTATTTTTTTTGTTTTTTGTTTTTATGTTTTGTATCTTTTTTGTTTTGGATTTTTTTTCCTATTTTTATGTGTAGATTTATTTTATTTAATTATATTTTTCCTATTTTTATATTTTGTATCTTTAATTAGATGTAAAATTACATTTAAGGGCAGTTTTAATCCACCACTAAATTTCTATTTTTTTGCACACACTTTCTTTCTCAAGTAAATTTATTATATTATGTACCAACAAAAAATACAAAATTTAATATGTTATGTACAAAAAAAAAAATTAAAAAAAAATTTAGTTTTCTAAATATATAGCATTAATTAGCTTTATTGAAAAAGAGTAAGAGCAATTGACAAAGAATATACTTGACAAATTGTATCCTTAAATACAAAAAAAAAAACCTATAAAAAGAAACTCAAAATCTGACGACAAAAGACTAATAAAAATTGATTTCCTTTTGATACAATATTTATCATAATAAAATATTTTGAAAAATAATTCTTAAAATGAATAAGAAGAGTGTCTGATACGTCAAAAAAAATGGTGTGTCCGAAGTTCGATCTTCAACATATAAAATGAAATGTTTTTATCAACTGAAATAAGCTCACAAGTACAAACAAAATATTTTATTAATATTTAGTTTTATTTTATTTATATACAGAATTTAATTTATATATACTCCATTCGTTCCTTTATAACTGTTTAAAAACGTCGGATTTAGCGTTCTTATTTAACTGTCTATTTGATGTTTTTAGGGTACAATTTGTCAATTGTACTCTTTGTTAATTACTCTTATTTTTTTCAATAAAACTAATTAATGCTATATATTTGCAAAATTACATTTTAAAAAAAAATTTGTACATAACATATTAATTTTTTTTATTTACATAATATATTAAATTTATTGGAAAGAAAAATTGTGTGAAAAAAAATACTCCGTAAAAATTTATCGGTGGATTAAAATTATGATATAACATGAAGATAGTGTCTAAAAATACACTTTCTTAATTTGGTATTCAAAATTGACACTTAAAAAGGAGCTGAGCGAGCAGGATTCCCTTCCCTTTGTTAGAGTTTTTGAATTTTATTAAGAATTTAGCTGTCCATTTGATGTTTTAAGAGTACGATTTATTAATTGTACCATTTGTCAATTACTCTTACTTTTTTCAATAAAACCAATTAATGTCATATATATTTGGAAAATTAAAGTTTTTTTTAAAAAAAAAAATTGATACATAACATATTAAATTTTAGTTTTTTTATATACAACATATATTAAAATTATTGGAAAGAGAAATTGTGTGAAAAAAAAATAAAAATGTATTGATAGATTAAAATTATGGTATAATAAGAAAATAAAGTCCAAAAATTATAAGAAAACATTAGGGACAAATTTGGAAAATCATCCTTTGTTAGTGATAATTTCTTCTCTGGTATGCTTCTTTGTCTTTGATTTTTCCATCTTTGTTTCAAATCGTAAACAAACAAAAAAAAAACACAACAAAACCTACCTTCATATCAATAAAAGTATGCATCCAATGATTGATAAAACATCTGCCATCAACAACCAACACTCACCTTCACTCTCGTCCGTTGATTACCTTCATATGCACCCTCTCTTCCACTTTATCTTGTGGAAGAAGAAATCCTACCTAGGTTACCCGTGAAGCTACTCTTTCAAATTCGATGTGTTTGTAAGTCTTGGAATTCTTTAATATCCGATCTTAAATTTACCAAGAAGCACCTTATCATGTCAACCACGCGCCGCCTCTACTTTTTAAGCGCATGTCGTCCTTTATGCAAGAATATGATTACTTCTTGCCCACTCCAATCTGTTTACACCACCGTGTCCACTAACGTCACAAAACTCGAGTATCCTCCAATCAACAATTGTCGATATTCAATAGTTGGCTCTTGCAATGGCATCCTTTGTGTTGTCCATGACTATTTCGATAAGTTCTTCATTCAATTGTGGAATCCTTCCATTAGGAAAGTCAGGGAATTGCCTCCTTTTGAAAAGCCACCTCACCGACCCGTTGGTCACTCTTATAGCTTCGGATATGATTTTGTTGCGGACAATTATAAAGTGGTTGTTATTTCATTATACCGTACACCTGATGATGAGTTCACCGATAAAACTGAAGTGAAAGTTAATACTTTAGGTAGCAATTTTTGGAAAAATATGCAAGAGTTCCCTTTTGGCAAGCCTGATTGTATTGCTTCGGGAAAATATGTGAGTGGAACAATTAATTGGTTGGCTTCTAAACATTGGCATCATAGTCCATGCTTTATTGTATCTTTGGATTTGGGAAAGGAGTTCTTTCAAAAGATTTTGCTGCCTGATTACTATCAGAGTAAAATATAGAAAAGAGAAATGAATCATTGTTATTTCATCTAAGTAAAAATGAGTATACAAGTGTCTATTTATATGCAGCTATCTGTATACTATGTGTCCTAACTGTACACTATATATCCTATACAATGTATTATACAAGTATAAATGGTGAATGAATACAAGTGTACTCTAATAGCCTCCCTCAAGCTTAGGCTCATAAATGTCTAGGAGTCCAAGCTTGGATATAAAAGTGTTGAACTTTGGTGATGATAGAGCCTTTGTCAGGCAGTCTGCAAGCTGATCATCAGTAGAAACAGGAAGTAACCTCAACAATCCTTGCTGCACTTTTTCACGAACTAGATGACAATCTATCTCCAAGTGTTTTGTTCGTTCATGAAAAACAGGGTTTGAGGCAATGTGAATTGCATTCTGGCTGTCACAGTAAATGACTGGTGGTTTACTGCACACTATGTTAAGGTCCTTCATCAAGTAGGTTAACTAGATCAATTCACATGTGGAGGAAGATAATGCTCTGTATTCTGCTTCTGAGGAAGATCTAGACACAGTCAGCTGCTTCTTTGCTTTCCAGGATATCAGTGATGAGCCTAGAAAGAAACAGTACCCAGTTGTTGATCTTCTTGTTTCTATGCACCCTGCCCAGTCAGCATCAGAAAAACCAAGAAGCTGCAGTTCTGAGTGTCTGGGAAATAGTAGACCTCTGCCAGGATTGTGCTTAATGTACCTGAGCACCCTACAAGCTGCATTGTAGTGAGCCATTGTTGGCTTGTGAAGAAACTGGCTAAGTTGTTGAATTGCAAAACTGATATCAGGTCTGGTGTTGGTTAAGTATAAGAGCCTGCCAACCAATCTTCTATAGGCTGATATATCTTCATAAGGCTTGCCAGTGTCATTATGTAACTTTACTGCAGGATCTAGTGGTGTGGAAGTTGGCTTTGAGCCTAAGAAACCTGAGTCTTTGAGTAAATCAAGACAGTACTTCCTCTGAGATATAGTTATACCCTCCCTTGATTGTGCCACCTCTAGACCCAAAAAATACTTCAAAGCACCAAGGTCTTTAATTTTGAAGTGAGAGTCTAAAATGGCCTTGATTCTAGAAAATTCTGTCAAATATGTGCCTGCCAAGATTATATCATCGACATAAACCAATAAAGCAGTGAAGGAAGTGTCAGTTCTGAGGGTGAAGAGGGAATAGTCAGAGCTGGATTGCTTGTAACCTTCAGTGAGAGTAAGGAGGTAAGTCTCTCATACCACTTCCTACTAGCTTGCTTGAGGCCATACAAACTCTTGATCAGTTTACAAACCTGATTAGGTTTGGGAGGAGTGACACCTTCAGGAACAACCATGTAAACATCTTCCTGCAATTCCCCATGAAGGAATGCATTGTTGACATCAAGCTGATGTAGATGCCAACCCTTAACAGAAGAGACAGCTAGAAGCAATCTGACAGTTGTAAGCTTGGCAACAGGGGAAAAGGTGTCAAAGAAATCAAGGCCTTCAATTTAGGTGTAACCCTTAGCAACTAACCTTGCTTTATAACGTTCAACACTCCCATCAGCCTTATATTTCACTTTGTAGACCCATTTACTGCCTATGGGTTTGGTGTGAGGTGGTAAATCAACAAAAGACCAAGTACCTGTCTTACTCAAAGCATCTAACTCATCATTCATAGCCCTTTGCCAACAGTCAAACTTTATGGCTTCAGAATAAGATCTGGGCTCATTAGTGTGTGTAAGTGAAGCTGTGTATGCATGAAATTTAGAGGACAAATCATCAAGAGAATGATAATTAGAGATGGGATACAGAGAACCAGATGATGAAGGGCCAGATGATCCATTGGAGGAATTACATATATAATCTGACAGATAAAGTGGAACAGTCTTATGTCTAGTGGACCTTAGAGGTGGAGGTGGAGCAGATGTAGATTGGCCAGGTAAAGTAGTAGATGAGAGAGGTGAGAGAGTATTGGGAGCAGGGGTAGGTTCAGTATGAGATGGAGGAGTGTGAGGTTGGATAAGTTCAGTAGGTGGAGTGACAATGGAATTAGGGTTGTCAGGATTATTTTGAGTGGGCTCAGCATTAGAGGAAAGGGGTGCCAGCTTAGGTCCAGGAGAGGAAAAGGTATCAAGGCAAGGGGAAGTGGGTATAGTAGGGTCACAGGGCTCAGTAATAAAGGAAGTGTGATAGTGCCAGGAAGGTCTAGTAGAGCATTGATAGGGTAAAATATGGTCATGATGAATAACATTTCTAGATAAAAAAATATCTTTGTTGTGAAGATCATAAAGAATGAGACCTTC
This sequence comes from Trifolium fragiferum, assembly GCA_954870985.1. NCBI lineage: Eukaryota > Viridiplantae > Streptophyta > Magnoliopsida > Fabales > Fabaceae > Trifolium > Trifolium fragiferum. Next base: position 12,270,656 of record OX940794.1, read on the forward strand.
GACACCTTGCTTGTACCCTAAGAAGATGCATTTTCTACTCCTAGGTTCCAGTTTAGTCCTATGATTTTTCAAAGTGGAAGCATAGGCAAGAGATCCAAAAACTTTTAAATGTTCTAGAGAATAAGGTGTGCCATGTAACATTTCATAAGGTGATTTGTGTTTTAAAACAGAAGAGGGTAACCTATTTATCAAATAAGTAGCATGTTGAATAACAAAGGACCAAAAAGATTTTGGCAGGTTTGCTTGAAACAACAAAGCCCTTCCAACATTTAAAAGATCCTGATGTTTTCTTTCAACCCTACCATTCTGCTCAGGGGATTCAACACAAGAGGTTTGATGAATAATCCCCTTTGAAGAGTAGAAGGATGGCATGGTAAATTCCACACCATTATCAGTTCTGATAATTTTGATATGGGCATTATGTTGTTTTTCAATTAGATTAACAAAATCAATTAGTTTTTGTCTAGTGTCAGATTTCTGTTTCATAAGCATTATCCAAGTAAACCTACTATGATCATCAACTATAGTTAAAAAATAGGAATAACCATGAATAGACTTTGTTGAAATAGGGCCCCAAATATCACAATGTAAAGTTTCAAAAGGAGCAGCAGCTTTATTAATACTATTTGTAAAAGGAAGTTTCTTTTGGCGTGCAAGGTGACAAATGTCACAAACACCTTTATTATCTACAACAATGTAAGGAAATCTAGAATGTAACAAATTCATCCTATTGTGAGAGGTATGACCTAACCTAAAGTGCCATAAGGCTTTATTTGGTATCATGATAGCTGGCTCAGTTCCACTAGCATTGTGAGCTTGTCCTGCATTATCTGTGAGCTTAAGGTAGTATAGGCCTTCAAACAGATTAGCAGAACCAATCATCATCTTGGTATCCTGATCATGAATAAAGCATTTTAAGCTATCAAACTTGACTGAACATTTAGTCAAGTTACATAATTGAGACACAGACACAAGATTGATAGAAAAATTGGGAATATAAAGCACATCGGTTATTGAAAAACAAGGAGAAAATTGAACTATGCCTGTGTGCTTAGCTAAAACATGATTGCCATTAGGTAGTTTTATTTTAATAGGAGTGATTTCTTTATATGAAAGAAACCATTGGAGTGAATTACACATATGGTGGCTTGCACCAGAGTCAAGTATCCAAGAACCTAAACTACATGCATGAATAGAATGAGAGATAGTACCTGCATTCACTGATGAAGGACCAGTGATGTCAGTGGAGCCAACATGATTAGAAGTCACATTGTTCAAATCCTGACTAGGGAATGAATTCTGAAGAAGAACAATGAGTTGAGAGGCTTGGTCCTGTGTGATCATAGGTCCTGCAGATGATGAAACATTGGTATCTTCAATCCTTCCCTCAAGGGTAACATTGTGTGCAGTAGAAGAACGGCGCAAGTGAGGTGGAATGCCATGTTTCTTGAAACAGTTATCCACAATGTGGTTATCCTTGCCACAGAAAGAGCACTTGCGAGCTGAGGAAGAGGGTCCTTTAGACCTAGCAGCATTCAATAGGCCTTTGGATTCATCAGAAGAGTAAAAATTGCCTTGGCGTTCGTGCTGAAGAACCATGGAGAAAACCTTGTTGAGAGGAGGTAAAGGATCATGAAGAAGGATTTGAGACTTAACCACGGAGAATTGATCGTTGAGACCAGTCAAGAAGCGAATGGTGTAAAGAAGAAGATGATTAGCACGTGTGAGACGCATAGATTCACAAGTACAGCATTGACGACAACTGCAATTTGGAATTGGCAGATAAATTTCAAGTTCTTCCCAAAGAAGCTTGAGATCGGAGTAGAATTCAGTGACGGTGCGTGAATCTTGCTTCAGAGCATAGAGTTCTTGTTGCAACTCAGCAATTCGAACGAGATCGGCCTGAGCAAAACGTTCACGAAGATCTTGCCATACATCGACGGCGTTTTCCATGAAAATTAGGGATTGAGCAATGGAATCGGAGACGGAATTAAGAATCCAAGAATGTACGAGCATATTACATCGATTCCAAGCGCGAAATGAAGGATCAAATTGATCGGCTTAACCACGGAGAATTGATCGTTGAGACCAGTCAAGAAGCGAATGGTGTAAAGAAGAAGATGATTAGCACGTGTGAGACGCATAGATTCACAAGTACAGCATTGACGACAACTGCAATTTGGAATTGGCAGATAAATTTCAAGTTCTTCCCAAAGAAGCTTGAGATCGGAGTAGAATTCAGTGACGGTGCGTGAATCTTGCTTCAGAGCATAGAGTTCTTGTTGCAACTCAGCAATTCGAACGAGATCGGCCTGAGCAAAACGTTCACGAAGATCTTGCCATACATCGACGGCGTTTTCCATGAAAATTAGGGATTGAGCAATGGAATCGGAGACGGAATTAAGAATCCAAGAATGTACGAGCATATTACATCGATTCCAAGCGCGAAATGAAGGATCAAATTGATCGGCGGGAACCGGAATACTACCGTCGACGAACTCAAGTTTCAACTTGCCGCCGAGAGCACGGTGCATCGAACGGTGCCATGAATGAAAATTTGAACCGGTAAGGATAGGAGTAACCTTGACGGAGGAAGGTCCGTCGTCGGGATGAACATAGTAAGGGGAAGATTGATCGGTAGTGTAACACCCCAAAATTTAGAAATAGTTATTTATTTATAATATGGTTTATTTATGTGTTTATGTGCTAAGTAAATTATTTGATAGGTTAGAATTTATTTAATTTAGTGAGAACGGGAGAATTATTTGAGAAATAGAATTAAGTACGATATATTTTAGAATCATATTTTAGAGATATAATTTTGAAATATATTTTTGGAATATATCATGAAAATAAAAGATATGCTTTAGGAATATATTTTAGTAACAAATATTTTGTTGAGAAATATATTTTTAGAAGATATTATCGAGATTTAAAAATTGAAACAAACTTCATGATTATCTCTTTTCTTTGAGAAAAAGAAACCTAAGCTTTTTCTATAAATAAGAGTGGCTTGAAACAATTAGGATTTACCACCAAAAATTGCAAAGAGAAGAAGGAGAGCGGAGAAAAAAGATCTACAAATTCGAGGTAATGGGGTGAGATTGTTTACACATTGGGCTAGTGTTAACCATAAGAGTAGTCGAGGGGACCTTGCCCTCCTTCCCATTCTCATTTCTTCTATTTTGATGATAATGATTTTCTATGAATTTCTCTTAATTGTTGCTTGTTATTGTTGCTTGTTGTTTATGTCCTTTTTTTTTCTTTCTATTATTTAAAATTCTATCTAACCTGTTTATAAAAGAATATATTCATATGCGTCTCTTTGATTAAATTTGCTTAATTATAAATTATATAAAATCGTATACAAAACAAATTATTGAATCGATTGGTACAAATAATTTTGTTTGTGAAAAAGTCTTAACATGTTACAAATCTAATAAGGTTCCTCTTGACTGTTAGATGTGCATAAATTCATATTTGCTTGTGTTTGTGTGTACTGTATTGATTAGTCTACTTTTACACTTGTTGAGACTAAGAAAACAAATATATATATTTTTTACAAATAAGATAATAAAAATCCAAGTCATATTGTGAATCATTTGTTTCAGCCTGTTTGTTTGTCTACTAATTTGATTAATATTTTTCTTATTGTGGAAGATTAAAAACTATATCCATTTTAATTGTGTCTGACATATAGTAACCGTGTATATAAATTTATATAATATTATGAGTAAGTTTTAGGTGACAAGTCTAATCGGTGTTTTTGTATTTAATTAAATTGGTGTTGAATTTATATAATTAGATTGGTGTTTGACATAATTAGTGTTGGTTTAATTGAGGATGTTTATTAAATATAATTAATGTTGTTGTTTGATGCCGTGGTGGCCCTTGAGCCACCGTTTGTCGTGTTGCTATGGTGGCCTTGAGCCTCCGTTTGTCGTGTTGTTATGGTGGTCGTTGTGCCACCGTTTGTCGTGTTGTTGTTGTTGTTGTAGATGTTACTTGCCGCGTTGTTGTTGATTCTAAGTCGTTGACAATGATGTTGAAAATATAAAACTTCTAATGATGTTGTCTTTAAGCCGTTGATTATTGACGTTGTTTCTTTAAGCTGTTGATTGTGGTAGTTGTCGAGTCGAAATATGTTCATGCATTCATTCATGTGTCCAATGAAGTTGCTTAATGAAGTTGAAAATGACGTTGTTTATTGATGTTGTATAAATGAAGTTGAAAATATGACGTTATTGGTACCACATGCATTTAGAGAGTTTAAGTCGCATTGCATTCATCTTTTAATTGAGTTGAATTTAATTAATTGATTGAGTTGCTATGTTTATGATGTTGTGTTTGATTGTCCCATGGGACGATCTTTTGTGTTTTATGTATTCCCTATTCTTGTGTGTTAATACACCGATGCTTTGTGTGAATATATTATCACCCCTTTGTTGTTTGTTTTGTATGGCTTGGCCCTGCGGTTGTGAAATCGCAGTATCTACAGGTTGTCGAGTTTCGAGTTCGAGTCAAGGGAAGCCCGCTCTGATTGTGACACTTGGGGAGAAGTCTTAGAGTCTAGGATGTCTTGCTATTTTATTTTAAACACTAATGTATTTTATTAGAAAAGAAGTTTCTATGTTTTACTCTTATAATAATTTTTAAATAATTTTGAAATTAGGTCCAATTTTCCAGTTCTTTTAACCGCTGCGTGATGTTTTTGAAAGAGAATTTTCGAAAAAATATTTTAAAAATTAGATTATTATTAGTCTTGGTTTCGGGGCGTTACAGGTAGAGGGATCTTGAGGAGGAGCCGGTGCCACGCGCGGTGGCATTGTGCCGGAAAAGTTTGTTGAAAAACGGTTAGAGCAGCGGAAGGAGGACCGTTATGGCGGTGATACCATATCAGAGTAAAATATAGAAATGAGAGAAATGAATCATTGTTATTTCATCTAAGTAAAAATGAGTATACAAGTGTCTATTTATATGCAGCTATCTGTATACTATGTGTCCTAAATGTACACTATATATCCTATACAATGTATTATACAAGTATAAATGGTGAATGAATACAAGTGTACTCTAATAATTACGGAGCGGTAGATGTGAGAATTTTGTACTTGAGTGTGTTGAGAGATCGCTTGTGCATGATGTATGATCATGATGTTTGGATTATGAAAGAATATGGAAATGATGAATCCTGGACTAAATTGTTCAGTGTTTCATACATGAAAGATCCTAGTAAGTCGTATTACTTGACCGACACCGTCTATATGTTTGAGGATGGCCAAGTGTTGCTTCAATCTTTGGGAGATTGGTATTCGAAGTTGATTGTTTATGATCCAAGGATTGGTACTTTTAAATTTATTAAGTTTCAAAACAACAAAATCTATGATCCAACATCTTCCCATGGCCCAGAAGTTTGCATTGAGAGTTTGATATCACCTTGTTCTTTTTGATGCAATGTTGTTAATTTATGTTTGTTATTTATTTTGTACTATTTTGAATTTAGACTGTTGGTTACTTTTTGGATTATTACAAAAAATTAATGGTTAAAATATTTTGTGTGGAATGATGCCTTTTCTGGCTAAATGACGAATCTCAGCTACATCTGTTAGTTAATTCATTATCAAGTTATTAAGTTTTGTCATTACCTAATTTTTTATTATTTTGTAAGACAGTTTGTATTCCTTTCTTCCATATCATGATTTTAAAATTTAATTGTATACTGTTTTGAGTATAGATGATTCACTTGGTAGCTATGTTCTATGATCATTGATGTACCTGTTGTGTGTCTTTGTTACTTTTCTTGCAAGAAATAATATCAGAAGCAAAACTATCCAAAATCTCCAAGTGCAGAAGCAAAATCAGATATGCGTCTAATCCATTCTCATTCTCGTCCTAGACATTTCTGATTTCTCTCATGTTCTCGCGTTCGGAACTATGTATCCAACGCTACTTTTCATGATTTTGAATCTCCGAATATCTAAATTGAATTTGTCTTTCATTTTCTTCAATTTTGTTTTCAATTTCTCCTTTTATTTATAATAACTTTTTGTTATGAATACGGATTGCGCGAGTAGAAGGGATGTGGCAGCTGGTTGTGGCAGGCTACTTCGTAATTCTAATGGTCAATTGATAGGTGGATTCTCACGTCATTTAGGAATGTGCAGTGCTTATATCTCGCAGAGTTGTGGGGGTGCGCTTGATGGACTTAGGCTTGTGCCGGAGCATGGTATATATCACAAAGTTGAAGGTGCAAGTGGATTCTAGAGTTATGGTCCAGACGCTAAATAGGTTCTAATATTGGTAGCATTGTCGGATGGAAACTTATTCAGGATATTCGTCAGCTGCAGTGTCAATAATTGTGTATGCGAAAAAATCTATTGTCTGATGTGTGAGGTGGAATTCATGCTGATGTGAGTGAACATGTTGTCTTGAAGTGTATTACTAATGTTATCCGTTTGATGGATTAATTTCTGGCATGCGGAATCATATGTTGCAGCATGTTTGTTGAGAGTTTTTGACTTATTATTGATCAGTAGAATTATATGAGCAAAAAGTTCTTTTCCAAATTAAGTTTAAAGTTAGTTATTATGTTTCACACTTTCACTTATTCAGGAATCTAGGAGTGTACTTGAGCTATTATTAGTGTAGGACATAGACAGAAATCCAATTCTATGCTGATGTTGTCTCTTAAATTATGCATAAATTGAATTCAAATTGTTGTCACAAGAAAAAAAACTGATATATTAGGGTAGATTTTACGTAATATGAAATTACTATTTGTTATAAATTTAAGGATTCTAAAACTGAATAACTATTTGTTTATATTCTTGCATATACAAAATTAATATATTCTAAGTTCTGTATGTTAAAGTTAAATGAAAATTTTTATAAAATCTTCAAATGAAAATTTTGTTTGAATAATTATTCTTAAAATGTCATTTTAAGCATTTCATCATTTTATTGAAACTTTTTTTTATATCAAAATTTCAAAAAAATCACTTTTTTGAAGCTATTGTATTGTATATTTTGTACTCTAGTAGTTCTTTTTTTTGTTAACCCTCCGATTTTTAAAGGAAGGAGACCCTTGTAATCAGATGGTTAGTTGCGAAGTAAATAAAATATGTCCAAGAACTGTTTCACCCTGGGAATCGAAGTCGGATTCTACCGAACGATCCATTTTTTGGTGGAGATGATTAACCACTTGAGAGTTGAGTCTATTGTCTTGTTTGTACTCTTGTAATTGAATGATTTGTCCCCACTTTTGGAACACATTATTGTCCAATATTGACTCTCCTTGTCCTTGATAAATATATATTTGTCCTTGCAACCCACGAGGATGGTTCAAGGTAAGGACAGAATTTGTTGTCTAGATAACAAAAATCTTGTGACACTGCCCTATATAATATACACACATAATGCAATTGTCATATTCAACATAAACCTTCATACCACACCACAACTTAAGAAACACAGCAATGGTAACCATTACAGCTTCACACACAGTGATTCCAGAAGAATCAACTCCACAAGGTCGTTTATGGCTTTCCGATATAGACCAAGTGGTTCGTCTCCGCCACACACCAACTCTTTATGTTTACAAACCAAAACAGAACACTGAAAAAGCCATAGAAACTTTGAAGAACTCTCTAAGTAAAATTCTTGTTCACTACTACCCTGTAGCTGGTAGAGTGTGTTACACGGAAGGTGCTAGATTAGAATTGAATCTCAATGCAAAAGGAGCTCTTTTGCTTGAAGCTGAAACCACAAACACAATTCATGATTATGGTGACTTTTCACCTTCTGACTCCACAAAAGAGCTTGTTCCAATAATTGATTATAGTCAACCCATTGAAGAAATTCCAATTTTTGTTGTACAACTCACAAGGTTCAAAAACAATGAAGGGTTAGCAATTGGTATTGCTTTTAACCACCTTTTATGTGATGGACTCGGAGCCATTAAATTCATAAACTCATGGGCCAAAATAGCAAGAGGTGAAACACTTGAGGCTAATGAGTTACCATTTTTGGATAGAACACTTCTCAAATTTTCACACACCCCTTTGGAGCCAGGTTTTGAACACATGGAGTTGAAGCCACTACCACTCATTCTAGGAAGAAAAGATACAAGTGAAGAAAGAAAGAAGAAAACTTCAGCAACACTGTTGAAACTTTCATCAGAACAAGTTGATAAGTTGAAGAAAAAAGCCAATGAAGATGATGTTTTAGTTATGAAGAAAAAAGGGTCAAGACCATTTAGTAGATATGAAGCAATTAGTGCACATATATGGAGAAGTGTTTCTAAGGCACGTGAGCTTGATGAGAATCAAGAAAGTGTTGTTAGATTCAATGCTGATATTAGAACTAGGTTGGTTCCACCACTTCCTAAAAACTATTTTGGGAATGCTTTGACTCAAACAGCTACAAAAGGGTATATTGGAGAAATCACAACAAAGCCTTTGGGTTATGTTGCACAAAAGATAAGGGAAGCAACTGAGTTAGTAAGTGATGAATTCATAAGGTCACAAATTGATGTTATTAGAAGTTTTGAACATTTGGATGATGCAAGAAAATTGTTTTTAAATGCTGAAGGTGAAATTGCTCCATATTTTGGAAATCCAAATTTTCAATTAACTAGTTGGATGAGTATGCCTATTTATGAAGCTGATTTTGGATGGGGGAAGCCATTTTATGTTGGATTAGCTTATGTGTCTCCACATGATAGAGCATTGATTCTTCTTAGTCCTGAAGGAGATGTATCAGTTCATGTGTGTTTGCATTTTCAGATTGCACGTTTGGTGCTTTTCAACAAATTCTTCTATGAGGATATATGAAATTTGGTGTTTTCTCATTTATCAATAATTTAGTTTTGTTTGTTGTTTGCATTAATGTTCTGTTTTTAATTACTATGTTGGAAATTAAATATTGAAGTGAAGTTTGTTTAATTGTATTTGGTTTAACAGTTGTATTGGTCCTATTGTTATTATTTTGCAGATTTGGTCTCTATTTTAAAATATAACAATTTTTGTCCCTCTATCATATTTTTAACTATAAATTGGCATATTTGATAGGTGGAGCAAAATATGTTGTATCCCCATATTCTAGACAAAATATTTGGTGGGTGGAGCAAAATTGTAAAAAAAATATATAAGTCTCTTCATGAATTTTTTGTTTTAGTTCCTATAACTTTTTTTAAGCAAATAAGTCCCTGAATGTATAAAATTTGTTGGTTTTAGTTCATGTCGTTTGCACACGTGGCTGCTATGATGTGTCAGGTTAAGCTGATTCGGTCATAAATGGAGGACCAAAATCAAACTTTTGTGAAAATTCAAACAAAATTATGGTGTAAGCATGCATTTTATTTCTATCATAAGTGTGATTTTGGTCCTCCATTTATGACCGCATCAGCTTAATTTGACATATCATAGCGGCCACGTGTGCAAACGTTTGAGAAATCATCATTTTTTTGTAACGGTAGCAGACGACAGGGACTAAAACCAACAAATTTTATACATTCAGGGATTTATTTGCAATAAAAAAAATACAGAAATTAAAACTAAAAATTTCACAATCATATAGGGACAAAAATTATATTTAAGCCTATTTTTTGTCAATCACTTGCATGAGTTTTCAAATTCTTGATTTGTTATTATTTTTTGCATTTTTTTAGTACAAATTATATTTTTCATTTTATAAGTTGATTGTTAGTTTGCGTTGCCACTGATTTAAGAAGTTCAAAAACTCAAAAGTTTGAACTTCTTAGATCAATGTTCTGGCTCACCACTTCTTTTTCATTCTTTCATTCAGGGATGGTGTTGGAGGGATTAGGGATGGCTGGTTTGGTGATTGTGTCACTCAGACGATGGAGGACGGGACAGACACCTTTTTCTGAACCGACCCGTGGTTGTATGGGATACTTTTTCAGGGAGCGGTTTGGACATTTGTTCGATTTGGCGGCGACCAAATCGAGCTCGGTGGCGAAGATGTTCTCTTTAGGGTGGGAGGGTGGGGGGAGGCATGGGTGTGGAGGAGACAGTTGTAGGGGGAGGCTCGACTGATTGTATTTTCATATTGTTCTTGTTGAGATCATTTTGTAGACTTGTGTAGTCCTCCTTAGCACATCTTATGCCGAGAGGTTTACTTGTGTTATATATATATATATATATATATATATATATATATATATATATATATATATATATATATTAGCTTGTTAAAAAAAAAGCATGTGTTTTCTCATTTAATATTTAGATGTGTTTATTTGTGATGGTTTCTCATTCTTCCCTCCCCATGTTTCTATTCTTCCCCTTGAATAAGGAGAAAAAAATGTCGGAAAATAATTTCCGAAGTTTTTTTCAATGTACATGCAACTAAATATAAAGGGAAAAAATATTGAGAAACATATTTCCGAAATTTTATGAATGCAAAGAGAAATTTGGATGGAAAAGAGAAATTTTCTTTACTTATGGGTGGCATAGAAATTTTCAGCGACATTTGAGTATCTGACTAATGTAATGTGATAATGTGCACTTCTTTGGCATTGTGGCAGAAATCATAAATACTCCATTTTCAAGTCCACAACAAACAAAGAGAAACCATAAATTCTTAGGTAAGTTTGTCCCAAAATGTTTCTTCATTTTTTAAATGTCCACAGAAATCAATAACACTGGCCAACTGAATTATGAATACTGTTTGTGAGAAGATACTAAGAAATTGTAGTAATATATAATTTAAATATAAAAATTATATTCCGTATAAAAATTTAAGTTATATTGAATATAAAGTTGATTATAAAAAATTAAATTGTAATAAATCTTATAATAGTCCCTACATTTTTTTTTATGATTTAAAAAAATCTTACAATTTTTTCCATAATAAAAATTGGTTCCCGCTGTTAATTTTTTTTAACAAAACGCTGACGTGGCATAATTAGCCAATAACATGGTGACATGTGTTTTTTTCCATCAGATTTATTGTGCCTTTTTCCACTCCAAATCTTTGTTTCTACCTTTGTTTCTCCAACACAACCCCCGTCTTCATTACCAAAAACTCAACCACCAAAACCATAACAACAACCCAAACTAAAATCATGGTAAAAGACACATGTCATCATGTTATTGGCTAATTGCGCGTCATTAAAATTCTGTTAAAAAAAATAATGGCATAGACAAATTTTGATTATGAAAAAAATTATAGAATTTTTTTAAACTATAAAAAAATATAAGGACTATTCTTAACTGTAAGACAAAATGTAAGGACTAAAAACATATTTAATCCTTATTTCAAATTTATTTACTGCATATCATGTGAATTTTGTAAGTAGCTAGCTATTCAATACTAGTCATATCACACATGCATCCAGAATCATGTACTTCCTCTGTTCACATTTATGGATTTGGATGATTCCAATTTTCTTTTAATATTTTCTATCATTTTCTTAATTCAGTAGTTATTAAATTATAAAAAATAAAATAATACTTAAAAAGAGAAAAAAAATAAACAAATAAATAGTTAAAATCACATTAAAAATAAGCCAATGCATTCATTTTTTAATATATTAAAAAAGTTAATTTTTTTTTTTTTAATATGACTGGATGAATCATGCAAGATGTTAAGAAGAATACAGTATATGGAAGAAAATTAGTGATGCTACTTTCTCCAACGCATATGATAATAAATTTAAGCACAAGAGAGATACGTGGAGCATTCGTTACGCATAGTTGGAACAATACACTAACTCACACGACAATGTGTGACGTCGAGGTTTTTGTTTTGTGGGTAGAAATTATTAGGAAAATTTATCAGAAAATGTTTATTCAAATTTAAATGTCCACACCGATCAATAACAAACCTATTAAATTGTGCATATATATAGTATATACAGTGTTTGTGAAAAATCACACACTCACACGCAATATAACACTACTAGTATAGTATACTCCTTTCGTTAGCATTATTCTTTAAATAATATATGAATAATATATATATGATGCAGTACAATGATAAAAGGGGAAATCATCATTTTGATTCCTGAAAGTATAAATCGTTGTCATATTGGTCCTTGAATGTATCGAAATTGCAAATAGGTCCTTAGTATCTCATTTTATAGTAACTTTTTGGACTAAATTGATCAACAAGAAACACGTTCGAGGACTAAATTGACTACTTAAAACATATTCGAGGATCAAAATGACTAATAAAAAAGACATTTGTGGATCTGTTTGCAATTTTAATACATTCAGGGACTAATGTGACAGCGAGTTACACATTCAAGAACTAAAATGACTATTTGCTCATGATAAAACTTTAAAAGTAGGGTTATGTTATAAACAACTGTAAAGAAATCAACGCATATACGCAATTGTAAACATCACTCACTATCAAGTTTAGTGTTTAGCTAGTTTTCACATTGAGAAGCTTGTAGTAGCTTATGTCACAAGCTTTGTAACTAACTGTGTTGACAGTTAGTAGTTAGTTTCATCTTTACTTTGGCAAGCTTAGCATAGAGTATAAATAATGATTGTAAGCATCATTTTCATTCATTCAACAACAATGAATCATTTTACATTCTCTCATTTTTCTCTCTAATTGCTTACTTTAATATGGTATCATCGTCTTAAGATCCAACAACCGTAACCGTTTTTCCGCTGCCATAACCGTTTCTTCTCCGGCGAAGTCATGCCTCCACATGTTGCACCAGCTCCGCCGCAAGATCCTTCTTTGGATCAAACTTCTCCTTTCTATGTTCATCCTTCCGATGGACCTTCTTCTGTGAAAGTTCAACCTCTTCTCACCGGTGCGAACTTCCATTCTTGGTCGCATTCTATGAAGCGCGCTCTTGGCGCCAAAATGAAGCTCGATTTCATTGACGGTACCATTCCTATTCCTCTTGATGCATTTGATCCTTCGTTTCGTGCTTGGAATAGATGTAATCAACTTGTTTCTTCATGGATATTGAACTCTGTCTCTAATTCAATTGCTCAATCCGTTATCTTTCTCGAAAATGCTGTTGATATATGGAATGAGCTTCCTGAAAGATTTTCTCAAGGTGATTTGATTCGTGTTGCTGAGTTACAACAAGAAATCTATGCTCATAAACAAGATTCTCGTTCAGTTACAGAGTTTTACTCCGATCTCAAGCTTCTATGGGAAGAACGTGAACTTTACCTTCCTATACCAACTTGTACTTGCCATAATCGTTGTGTTTGTGCTGCTATGCGTGCGGCGCACCTCAATCATGTTTTGCTGCACACGATTCGTTTTCTCACTGGCTTGAATGATAGTTTTGCTACAGTGAAGTCTCAAATCTTGCTTCTTGATCCTCTTCCACCTTTAAACAAGGTGTTTTCTATGGTGCTTCAACATGAACGACAAAATAATCTTTCACCTAATGTTGACACAACTATTTCCTTGAATGCTGCAAAATTTCGAGGCTCTTCTTCAAATTCTAGTGCCAGGAAATGCTCTTTCTGTGGCAGAGATAATCATACTGTTGACAATTGCTTCAAGAAGCATGGTCTTCCTCCACATCTCAGGAAAAATTCTTCTTCCAATGCAGTGCTTGAGGGGGCTACTGAAGATGATAATGGTGCTTCAAACTCTGACATTGCTCCTACTTCTCCAATTACTCAAGAACAAGCTCAGCAGTTAATAACTCTACTTCAAAATTCATTCCCTAATCCAATTTCATCTTCCATCACTTCTAATCAGGTTGGTTCTACACATTTCCCTGATCATCCATCTGTGAATCAAGGTATGTGTCACTCCTTTCATCATGCATGTAGTCTAGGAAATTGGATATTAGATTCTGGTGCAAGTCACCACATTTGCAACTCTACTCAATGGTTTCATTCTTTTAATGAAATCACTCCTGTGCCTGTAAAATTACCAAATGGAACTAGTGTTTTAGCTAAATATGCTGGTTCAATACACTTTTCTGCACACTTTGTCATTCACAATGTTTTGTGCATTCCTAATTTTTCAATTAACCTCATTTCAGTTTCTCAATTAAGTGTTATCAATAAGTTTCTAATCACTTTCAATGCTTCAAAATGTGTTATACAGGACCCTACCAACCAGAGGATGATTGGTTCTGCTGAGATCATTGAAGGATTGTATCACCTAAAACTAGAAGATAAACATGTGAATGCAACTAGTGTGGATCCTGCAGTCACAACTTCTACCATTCCTGATTGTGCAATTTGGCATTTTAGGCTAGGTCACCTTAGTGTAAATAGATTATCCTTTTTGCATTCTAAATTTCCTTACATTTCTGTTAACAATAAAGGGGTTTGTGATGTTTGTTATCTTGCCAAACTTAAGAAATTACCCTTTCAAGTTAGTTCAAATAAAGCTAATTGTACCTTTGAAATTTTACATATTGATATTTGGGGACCCTTATCAACCAAATCTGTTCATGGATATTCCTATTTTCTTACCATTGTTGATGACTATAGTCGTTTTACTAGGCTTTGTCTTATGAAAACTAAAGCTGAGACCAGACAAAAGCTTCTAGATTTTGTAAAATTAGTTGAAACACAATATGAAGCTAAAATCAAAATAATTAGATCTGACAATGGTGTTGAATTTCTCATGCCAACCTTTTATTCTTCAAAAGGAATTATCCACCAAACCACTTGTGTTGAGACTCCCCAACAAAATGGAAGAGTGGAGAGAAAACATCAACATTTATTGAATGTTGCTAGAGCCCTTCTGTTTTATTCTCACCTTCCCAAAATTTTCTGGTGTTATGTTGTCACTCATGCAGCTTATCTAATAAATAGAATCCCTACACCTCTTTTACAAAATAAAGCTCCTTTTGAATTGATGTTTAACACCTCTCTTGATCTAAAAGATCTGAAAGTATTTGGTTCCTTAGCTTTTGCTTCCACCCTTGAAAATCACAGAACCAAACTAGATCCTAGGGGAAGAAAGTGTCTTTTCTTAGGATACAAGTCAGGTGTCAAGGGCAAAGTCCTCTTTGATCTAAGCTCTAAAGAAGTTTTCCTATCTAGACAAGTTGTTCATCATGACAACATTTTACCTTACAAGCCTACAGCAAATTCATCTCATTGGCATTATCATGTAAATTTTGAGCCTTGCTCTTCTGCCAACGACACAGATACTTTACCTAGCCTTGTTCCTGACTCTGTCATTCACACTCCTTCTACTCCAACCAATATAACACACACTCCTACCTCTGAGCCTTCTCCTCCTCTTGTTATCTCTGAGCCTTCTATTCCCAATACTTCTATACCTGTTTCTACTAGGCCCACTAGAACTAAGCAACTACCTGTTTATCTGAGGGATTATGTGTGCAATCAATCTTTGATTTCTTCAGAATCAGCATCTAAAGGTATTCCTTATCCTATATCCAATTTCCATACTTTTAGTCATTTGTCTCCTTTTCAGCATGCATACACACTATCTATCACACACAACATAGAACCTAATTCTTATTCAGAAGCATGTAAAGATGACAATTGGATTAAGGCTATGAAACTTGAATTAGATGCTTTAACTAAGACAGGTACTTGGTCAATTGTGGATCAACCTCCCCATATCAAACCTATTGGCAGCAGATGGGTATATAGAGTTAAGTATAACTCTGATGGAACCATTGAAAGGTATAAAGCTAGACTTGTTGCTAAAGGTTATAGTCAAATAGAAGGTTTGGATTTCTTTGACACATTTTCTCCTGTGGCCAAATTAACTACTGTGAGATTACTCCTAGCTTTGTCAGCTTTCAAACATTGGCATTTACATCAACTTGATGTAAACAATGCTTTCCTTCATGGGGAGTTACAGGAAGATGTGTATATGAGTATTCCTGAAGGTGTTCCTTGTACCAAGCCTAATCAAGTTTGCAAATTGAATAAGAGTTTATATGGTCTTAAACAGGCTAGTAGGAAGTGGTATGAAAGACTTACATCATTGTTGTTGAGAGAGGGATATACACAGTCAACTGCTGATTACTCATTATTCACACACACCAATGATAGTCACTTTATAGCTTTACTTGTATATGTTGATGACATTATTTTAGCTGGTGATGATTTGAATGAATTCTCTAGAATTAAAAGCATCCTTGACACAACCTTCAAAATCAAAGATCTTGGTGTTTTGAAATACTTCCTAGGCCTAGAAGTTGCTCACTCCAAACAAGGGATTAGTGTCTCACAGAGAAAGTATTGTTTGGATTTATTGAAGGATTCAGGATTACTAGGTTCAAAACCAGCTATTACACCTCTTGATCCATCAGTAAAACTTCATCAAGATGATAGTAAGTTGTACATTGATGTTTCTTCCTACAGAAGGTTGATAGGCAAGTTATTGTACTTAACTAATAAAAGACCAGATATAAGCTTTGCAACTCAATAGTTAAGTCAGTTTCTACAAAAGCCAACTGTTGTTCACTATAAAGCTGCATGTAGGGTTGTGAGATACTTGAAGCATAATCCAGGCAGAGGCTTGTATTTCTCTAGAAGCTCAGATATTCAACTGCTAGGCTACTCAGATGCTGACTGGGCAGGCTGTCTAGATACAAGGAAATCTATTAGTGGCTATTGCTTCTTCTTAGGAACATCTTTAATCTCATGGAAAGCAAAGAAGCAAGTAACTGTGTCAAGATCATCTTCTGAAGCTGAGTATAGGGCTTTGTCAACTGCAACTTGTGAGTTAATATTGGCTTCAGCATTTGTTGAAAGATCTTCACATCACAAATTGCAAAACACCAGCTCTCTATTGTGATAGCCAGAGTGCAGTTCACATTGCATCCAATCCAGTGTTTCATGAGAGAACCAAACACTTGGATATTGATTGCCACTTGGTGAGGGAAAAACTGCAGCAAGGAATTTTGAAGCTTCTTCCAATATCCACAAAAGATCAATTAGCAGATTTTTTAACAAAGGCTTTATGTTCTGCCAAATTCAATGACTTTGTGTCCAAGCTAGGATTAATTGACATTTATGATCCTAAGCTTGAGAGAGGGTATCAAGTTTAGTGTTTAGCTAGTTTTCACATTGAGAAGCTTCTAGTAGCTTGTGTCACAAGCTTTGTAACTAATTGTGTTGACAGTTAGTAGTTAGTTTCATCTTTACTTTGGCAAGCTTAGCATAGAGTATAAATAATGATTGTAAGCATCATTTTCATTCATTCAACAACAATGAATCATTTTACATTCTCTCATTTTTCTCTCTAATTGCTTACTTTAATACTCACTAATGTGCAAAGTTAGAATTAATCCAAGAAAAATCATACTCCCGCATTTTTAATTATAAATAAAAGTTAAATTTTAATTTTTAGAATTTAAAAGTTCAGAGTAATATAAATCAGGTAACATAACACTACTTTTAAACTTCGACTAAACTTCGAATTATTATGAATCCCTTTCTATAAAAACCAGAGGATGAATATTGGAAGTTTGAACTGCTCCTCGACATAAAATGTCCTCGTAAGCTTTTACTTAGTAAAAAAAGTAATGCACACACTATAATAATTAGGAGATTAAATTGGAATAAATCAATTAATGTTATATTAAAAAAAAATACCCTTATTTAAAAATTAAAAAAAAATAACTATTTATTAAGGCGACATTATATATATATATATATATATATATATATATATATATATATATATATATATATATATATATATATATATATATATATGAACATAATAACAAAGTAAATATCCAAAAAGTATACAAAAGAAAATCAATTAGTATAATTATTTTTTGACATTATATAAATCAAGTACTATATATTAATAAATATTAAAAAATTTGAAATGGAAAATTAACTAGTACAAGTCACTAGCTAGCTAGTGAAACATAGTAAAAGTACAATAAAACAAAACATCAATCTCTAGTTTCCAACATAGTAATGAAAAACAGAACATTAATGGAAACAACACACAAAACCAAATTTCATATATCCTCATAGAAAAACTTGTTGAAAAGCTCCAAACGTGCAATCTGAAAATGCAAACACACATGAACTGATCCATCTCCTTCAGGACTAAGAAGTATCAATGCTCTATCATGTGGAGACACATATGCTAATCCAAAGTAAAATGGCTTCCCCCATCCAAAATCAGCTTCATAAATAGGCATACTCATCCAACTTGTTAAATGAAAATTTGGATTACCAAAATATGGAGCAATTTTACCTTCAGCATTTAAAAATAATTTCCTTGCATCATCCAAATGTTCAAAACTTCTAATAACATCAATTTGTGACCTTATGAATTCATCACTTACTAACTCAGTTGCTTCCCTTATTTTTTGTGCCACATAGCCCAAAGACTTTGATGTGATTTCTCCAATATACCCTTTTGCAGCTGTTTGAGTCAAAGCATTCCCAAAATAATTTTTAGGAAGTGGTGGGATCAATCTAGTTCTAACATCAGCATTGAATCTAACAACACTTTCTTGTTTCTCTTCAAG
The DNA here is from genome assembly GCA_954870985.1 of Trifolium fragiferum. Lineage (NCBI taxonomy): Eukaryota > Viridiplantae > Streptophyta > Magnoliopsida > Fabales > Fabaceae > Trifolium > Trifolium fragiferum. The sequence goes on from OX940794.1 coordinate 12,289,101, forward strand.
GTCACGTGCCTTAGAAGCACTTCTCCATATATGTGCACCAATTGCTTCATATCTACTAAATGGCCTTGAACCTTTTTTCTTCATAGCTAGAACATCATCTTCATTGGCCTTTTTCTTCAACTTATCAACTTGTTCTGATGAAAGTTTCAACAATGTTGCCGAAGTTTTCTTCATTCTTTCTTCACTTGTATCTTTTCTTCCTAGAATGAGTGGTAGTGGCTTCAACTCCATGTGATCAAAACGTGGCTCCAAAGGGGTGTGTGAAAATTTGAGAAGTGTTCTATCCAAAAATGGTAACTCATTAGCCTCAAGTGTTTCACCTCTTGCTATTTTGGCCCATGAGTTTATGAATTTAATGGCTCCGAGTCCATCAGATAAAAGGTGGTTAAGAGCAACACCAATTGCTAAACCTTCATTGTTTTTGAACCTTGTGAGTTGCACAATAAAAAGTGGAATTTCTTCAATAGGTTCATTATAATCAATTATTGGAACAAGCTCTTTGGTGGAGTCAGAAGGTGAAAAATCACCATAATCATGAATTGTGTTTGTGGTTTCAGCTTCAAGCAAAAGAGCTCCTTTTGCATTGAGATTCAATTCTACTCTAGCATTTTCTGTGTAACACACTCTACCAGCTACAGGGTAGTAGTAAACAAGAATTTTACTTAGAGATTTTTTCAAGGTTTCTATGGCTTTTTCAGTGTTTTGATTTGGTTTGTAAACATAAAGAGTTGGCGTGTGGCGGTGACGAACCACTTGGTCCATATCGGAGAGCCATAAACGACCTTGTGGAGTTGGTTCTTCTGGAACCACAGTGTGAGAAGATGTAATGGTTACCATTTTTTGTATGCTTGAATATGTTTTGTGTTGAATATGGCAATAGGCAAAGAACATATTACCTATATATATAATACGGGCAAGTTGTATGTTGTAGCTAGAATCGACCACTCTCAATTGAAAAGTTGTGTTTTTTTTTTTTTTTGGTTATAGAATATTGTGTTTACTAATGGAAAATTATTATATCCGGTCTTAAATACAAAAGTAAAAAAAAAAAAAAAAGTTGGATTAAGAGATACGTTGATATATGATATATTTGGTTCATATTTTGAATGGTTTTTATTGGGTTTGGTTATCCTACATAAGCCAAACTTATGTACGCTGCATAAGCAGCCGAAGCCATAATCCCAACCCAACATAATTACATCATACACCCCAGCCCATTCATTCATACACCCCCATCTCATTTTCAATCTTACACGCTCCAATCTTCATTGTTCATCACCATCGCCGTTCATCACCGTCGCCGATTCCGTCCTTCATCGCCATCACAAAGCTCTTCACCATCGTCCATTTTTCTTTTCAAGAAAAGGATCAAAACCAGCTCACAATATCAAATTGATAGTGAATCTCTTGGAAGCATTCTATCCTTCAACCACATAAGAGTAACTAGGAACCAAGGTAAGCAATTTAACCATTTGTTATGTGTTATTCACTCTTCTCACAAACCCACCCCTAATCTTCAATTTTAGATTTGTGTTTGAATTGAATGTGAGTTTCTATTATGTTGGATTTATAGTTACAGTAATAGAAACTTGGTGTTATGTGAATGAATTGCATGTAAAAGGATTTAAGGATTTTAATACTAACTTCATCAATTTAACCCTTTGTTATGTGTTATTCACTTTTCTCACAAACCCACCCCTAATCTTTAATTTTCTATTTGTGTTTGAATTGCATGTGAGTTTCTATAATTGAAACAATTTCTAGGTAAGAAAGAGGGCTAGAAAACAAAGAATAGATTCAATTTGAGACTGGAAATGGTTTTTTCATATGTAATTTAGTTTTTTTTCATATCTAATTTGTTTATGTTGTTAGTTGGAAATGGTTTTGTTGTTGAGTTTGGAAAGTAATTGAATCTGTATAACCCTAATTGAATTGAAAAAAATCAACTGAAAAAATAATTTAAAAATTTTATATGTTAGACGGAAATGGTTTTGTTGATTTGGATCACTGTATGTGTATTCTGAAACCATTTAGCTGGTAGAATGGTTTCAAAGAGTTGTACTCTGAAACCATTTTGCTGGTAGAATGGTTTTAGATGGTTAATGCTTAATTGTTGCTTCATAAACCATTTAGCTTGTAGAATGGTTTCAAATAGTTGTACTCTGAAATCATTTTGCTGGTAGAATGGTTTCAGATAGTTGATGCTTAATTGTTGCTTCCTAAACCATTTATTTTACATATATGCAGCTGAGATTAAGAAGACTAGTCATAGAACATCTTCATCAATGAATTGGCCAAAAGAATCTAAAGTTCAGGAAGTAGCAAAGATTATGGATCTCAGAATTGCTTAGAATCCCAATTTGTTCAGCAATATTCACAGATTTCAACAATTTCAAAGGATAATATGTACGTAGAAGGAAACAACATTATACTATAAGAAAATGCTTAAGAAGATAGTTGTTAGGATTGTGATTTGAAGAGTGCATGATAGTTGTTAGAATTGTGATTTTAGTAGTAGTTTCTCTATCGTGTTTGTTATTTTGTTAGCTTCTACCATGCAAGTGTTAATTTGGTGGTTTAAATTATGAATTATGAAGGTCATAATTGTAAGAACTACTTATTTTCAACTACTTGAATGTTTGATGAACTATTAGAAGATATGTTTGTGGCGAAAATCGTTAATTATTGAATCTCATGTACCGTCTTTTCTTTTCAAATGTTAATGCACTAATGAATAGACAGAAAATAAATATTCATATTTAATTTAACATAAATATTATAACTGAAACTATTAGTGTGGCTTAATGGTTTCAATAGTTTTGTATCTGAAACCAAAATAGTCATCTTATGGTTTTCAATAAAATATTCATATTTAATTTAAAATAAATATTATAACCGAAACCATAAATGTGACTTAATGGTTTCACTAGTTTTGTATGTGAAACCAAAGTAGTCCTTTTATGGTTTCCAATAAAACATTCATATTTAATTTAACATGAATATTATAACTGAAATAAGTGTGGCTTAATGATTTCACTGGTTTTGTATCTGAAACCAAAGTAGTCCTCTTATGGTTTCCAATAAAATATTCATATTTTATTCAAAATAAATATTATAACTGAAACCATAATTGTAACTTAATGGTTTCACTAGTGTTGTATGTGAAACCAAAGTAGATCTCTTATGGTTTCCAAGAAAAATATTCATGTTTTATTCAAAATAATTGTGCAAACCATAAGAACAAAAAAGAATCTTTTACATTATATTCTCATTATCATATTCTTCATTTTCTATTCCTATTCCTCGTTACAATTTCTGCTCTATAAAAATATTATTCTTCTTTACTCTTAATAAAACTAAAGAATACAACAAACTAAGGCCTGCAAACTAAAGAATGCTTTTTCGATAAGTAAAAGTTTTATTAATGCAAGTCTAGCCCAGCATCATAGTGAGAAAACTCTACCCACCTTCTATGAAGGATTGTAGAGAACTCACACAATCACGTGCTTGAAAACCGGACAAAAAGTAAAGTTAATACAAGACAATTTGATACACACAAGCTACTAGCCCTCCCACAAAAACAAGCTGTCACCACTAATACAAACAATCTGACAGCCATACAACACCTACAATACAATATCAAGAGAAACAACAACTAGCTATCCATGTGACACTAGAAAAATGCTGCACACCACCAAGCAGTTTATCAAAAGCACATCAGCAAGGTAACACCAGTCCTTCCTGTGAAACCATCACCCCAGCTCCAAAACCATACATGCCAAATTCAACCTCCAAAATTTACCAAAACATTAAGTTTAATCAAAGCTAAACAAACTGAGGCCTACAAACAGAAGCACAAAATTAAATAGCACCAGTTCCTCAACACGGAGATCTCTGAAACCACACCTGCACAGTCACAAACATAAAGTGGTTTAGGATGCACCAATTAACTATCAACTCTCCGAAACCATTCTACCAGCAAAATGGTTTTGAAGTACAACTCTCTGAAACCATTCTTCCAGCAAAATGGTTTAGGTATGGTTTTTAACTTAGCAAGAAAGATTTGTAACAAACTCAGTGGATGAGTGTTAATTAGGTGCTAAACCTTTAAAATTGTAACCTCAACAAAAGAAACATAAAACTTTTAAACAGATGTACCAACATATATTCCAACAAATTCATATAATAAGCTCAAGTATATGTTAGATTTAAAATAGCTACAAGGTGCACCAGAAAATGTAAACTTGTAAAGATAACAAAAAAAATACTAACATTATGGTGCAGGTAAGTAACATCCATGTGTTTCATCTCTGAAAGTATAGGCAGAAGGTTTTAATACTTACATAGAAGGTATACATACTCTGAATTCTTAGAGACATTAAAACAAACACCTCTTATGCAATGAATTTTCATCAACATGATCCTCTAAATTAAGCAATAATCCAAAATACCTATACCAAAGAAAATTACAACTGAAGCTATACAACTGAAGCTAAATTGAACATTTGAACTAAATTTATTTTTGAAGAGGTTTGAACTAAATTCAATCATAATTGATGGGGTAACAAATCGATTATGTTCATAATTCAAAAATAAATTCAATCATCCTTTAAGAAACAAGAAAACAGATGATTACCTCTTCAAAAATGCAGTACGCCGCCGTTGAATGTGGCCGGAGAAAACGTCGCCGTGCAATTGCCCGGAAAAATTACAAAATCACGATGAAGCACGATCGGAACGATGAGCTTCTGAAAACGATGAACAACGAGAGACTGAGGTTGGGAGAGAAAACGTCGCCGTGCAATTGGCCGGAAATATCACGAATTCACGATGGGAACCATATAGCTTGCTTCTGAGAAAGGATTCTGAGAATGATGAAAGAGAAACTGAAATTGAAGGATTGCCTAAGATTATTACACGTGTCTTAATAATCTGATGGTTGTGCTTCACTTATGCACCATGCATAAGGAAATCCTTATGCATAATAACTTCAGCCGTTTTTATTGGCACAAATTATGGTGCATAAGCCATGTTTATGCACCGTGCATAAATATCCAAAATTTCTTAGCGCACCCCCCAAATTTCTAGTGCACCCCCCAGATTGCTTAGCGCACCCCCAAATTTTTAGGGGGGTGCATTAGAAATCTGGGGATGCGCTAGAAATCTAGGGATGCGCTAAGCAATTTGGGGGGTGCACAAAGAAATTTGAAGGGTGCATTAAGAAATTTTCATTATTTATGCACGGTGCATAAGGAAAAAACTTATGCACCATAACCATTCCCGTTTTTATTTCATATAAAAAAATTTATATCGGAAGTTATGTCTATTGGTCGAGCACGGGTATCGAAAGATCAAGTTTTCCAAACCTGCATCCGTCAATATAAATTCGTGCAAGACTGCAAAATCTAACCCGTCAACTCGTAACCCGTACAAATCCGCCTATTTCCTTCATTTTTTAGTTGGGTTACTTGGGTTTTGAGCTGGTCGAATTGTATTGCTCGGTCCTAACGTGTCAGATACTTTTTCAATACGTCTATCGAAGAAGTACCGGACAATTAATGTTCTTTGATGATGGAAAGAGCAGAGAGAAAGATTGGTACAATTTGTGTTTGCTCTTAAGTAGCAAATGTTAGAGTATGACAATCTGGGTAGTATTGATGATATTTTTATGTGATAGAACTAAAGATGTCCTTTTTGGATAGTACTTAAGATATGTAATTGTCACTTGTTTGTTCATTTTGAGTAATTTGAACATTAATTGATTATCATTATCGATTTTAGTTATTTTTATATATTGTGTATTTATATATTTAATTTTAAGTTTAATTTTTAAATAATGTGTCGCGGTCATATCGTATCGGGAATTTTGAAAATTTTTAAGAAAACTTATTTTTAAAATTTACCAAGTACATGAGTCACTTATTTTGAAATTTTATGAGAAAACTTTATTTTACGTTAGTTTTATTGGTTTTGTAATTCAAATCCTGTCAACTCTGGCTTAGCGAGCGCTCCCTGACCCGGCGAGAAAACTAGTTTTTGAATTTATGTTATGACTGTTATGTTGTCTGTCATGGGGCATTTTTGTTTAACTGTTTTTTATTAGTTGTACATCTGTAATTTCAGTTTTTTTAGTTAGTTAGAGAGGATAAGAATTGTTAGTAACTTGTCATTCAAGTTACCTCTCTTTTGTTTATATCATTCACCTATATATAGGTGCTTTTATGCTTAATAAAAATTAGGGTTAATAGGCTTTTACCCCCCTATAAAGTAGGCGCGTTTTGCGTTACCCCTCTGTAATTTTTTTTTTTTGAGATTACCCCCCTGCAAAATTTATTTTTTTGACTTACCCCCCTATTGCTGACGTGGCAGGCAAAAAAAAACAGAATAACCGATTTAAAAACCAACACTTTTTAAATCGGTTGGACAAAATAACCGATTTAAAAAGTGTATCGAATGGGGTAAATCAAAAAAATAAATTTTGCAGGGGGATAATCTCAAAAAAAAATAAATTACAGGGGGGTAAAGCAAAACTCGCCTACTTTGCAGGGGGGTAAATACCTATTAACCCTAAAAATTAACTTTTTCCTTTAATTCATTTCATTCAATCTCAATTCATAATCTCTTCTCTTTGTTCCTTTCATTCTTTTCTTAGTCTTTGTTGTTCATCTTTGTGGTGTTATCCCCAACAAAGTTGCTTATACGATCCAAGGATCTTTCATCTTTCTTGTGTGAAGAAAGATTCTGAAGTGTTTCAATCATGGCTGGGAAGAACAATTTTCATGCGAATTTGCCCATTCTTGATGGCAAGAATTGGGATACATGGGTAAAGCAAATGAAAGTGATATTCAATGTTCAAGAAGTGTATGAACAAGTGAATGCAGTGTTTACTCCTCTACCAGCAAATCCAACAGAAGAACAAAGAACAACATCCAGAGAAGAAAAGAAGAAAGACAACAAGGCACTATTTCTCATTCATCAATGTGTGGATTCAAAGGTGTTTGAAAAGATTGCAGATGCTGAGACCTCTAAAGATGCTTGGGATATTTTGCAAAAGAGTTATGGTGGTGATGCAAAAATGAAGAAAGTAAAGCTTCAGGCCTTGAAGAGACATTATGAATTGTTCCAGATGAAGAGTGATGAAACAATTGTTGCTTACTTCACAAGATTGGTGACTCTCACTAATCAGATGAAGAATTGTGGAAGTAATCTTGATGAGCAAGAAACTATTGAAAAGGTACTAAGAACTTTGACTCCCAAATTTGATCACATAGTGGTGACAATAGAAGAAACAAAAGACTTGAGTGAAGTCAAGATTGAGGACTTGCAGAGCACTCTTGAAGCTCATGAACTGAAGCATGGTGAAAAAAGCCATGGCAGAGAATATGAGCAAGCTCTTTTCTCAAAGTTCAAGAAATATCAAAATGACAAGAAGAAATGGCAGAACAAGAAAGATTCCAAGAAAGGTAAAGATAATGTCAAGACATTACCTGAATCCTCTAACGGATGAGGAGGGAAACATGAGGTAAGTCAAAGAATAAGGTGGACAAGAGCAAGATTCAATGCTACAACTGTGACAAATATGGCCATTATGCCAATGAATGTAGAAATTTAAAGAAGAAAAGAGGCAATGGTAGCACATGATAGCTCAAGTTCATAAGATGAAACAAGTTTCATGGTGACAATGGCTGATGTAGCAGCTGAATCCATGGTGTGGTATTTTGATTCATGGTGTTCTAATCATATGACTGGTAATGGAAGCATCTTGACTGACTTTGATGAATGTCTCAACACAAAAATCAAATTTGCTAACAGTGATTCCATAAAGGCAGAAGGTATGGCAAATGTTGTGATTCAAAGGTCTAATGGCCAGAAATTTGTGATTGAAAAAGTGCTATGTGTCCCTGGTATGAAGTGCAATCTCATGAGTGTGGGACAATTGATCTCAAAGGGTTTCAAGATAGTAATATAAGATGAAACACTGCAACTCTTTGACCCTAAGAAGAAACTGATTTTCAAAGAAAACACAAAGCAAGAACAGGATCTAAGTGACTCAAATCAAAGCTATTGAATCTACAGGTTTGTCTGCAACTACTGAAGACAAAGATAGTGATCTATGGCACAAGAGATATGGGCATTTGAATTTTAAAAGATTGTTAGGATCACTTAGTGTCATAACTCCAGTAGACACGTGCACTACCTATCTGTTAGAAAAGCATCATAGATATAATCATTTAATAGTCATTTGCCTATGAGATCTAGTGATGTGATGAATGTTGTGCATTCTAACATTTGTGGACCATTTGATGTGTTATCAACTGGTGGAAACAAATATTTCATGACATTTGTTGATGAGTACTCTAGAATGATATGGTTGTATCACATGAAAGCTAAGAGTGATGCTCTTGAAGTGTTTAAGAGATTCAAAACACTAGTAGAAAAGCAAAGTGACAAGTTATTGAAGATTTTGAGAACATATGGTGGAGGTGAGTATACCTCTGAGGAGTTTGAGAATTTATGTAAAGATCAAGGCATAATTCATGAAGTTACTGCCTCATATACTCCTCAACACAATGGTCTTGCAGAGAGGGGGAATAGAAACATTCTAGATATGGCCAGAAGCATGGTTAAGTAGAAAAACATTCCAACAAAATTTTGGGTTGAAGCTAGCTACAACTGTGTACATCCTAAATTGAAGTCTAACAAAGAAGCTAAAGGATAAGGTACCTGAAGAGGTGTGGTCTAATAGTAAGCCAAGTGTGAGTCACTTGAAGGTGTTTGGTAGCCTGTGCTACAACATTGTTCCTGATGCTAGAAGAAAGAAGTTGGAAGACAAAAGTATACATATGATATTTGTTGGATATCATAGAACTGGGGCTATAGACTCTATAATCCTACGACAAGGTAGCGATTAGTAGAGATGTGAATGCGTTAGAAAATGAAAGTTGGGACTAGAAGCAGAAATCCACATCTAAGAAAACTTGTGAATCAAAATCAAGGCATCAACAGTGATGATGATGACAGAATTGTGCCACTAGATTGTATCAGATAATGCAGTAGACAATGAAGGAGAGATTGTGCATTATGCAATGCTTGCAGACATTGAACCTATAGATACCAAAGCTGCACTGAAGAGTAAAGTATGGATGGGGGCAATGATTGATGGGTTGAAGTCAATATATATAGAAGAACAAGACATGGGACTGGTGTGAATTGCCCTCGGATAAAAGAGCAATTGATGTGAAATGGGTTTATAAAGTGAAGCGAAATCCTGAAGGCAAAGTGATAAAGTACAAAGCAAGGCTTGTTGCAAAAGGATTTTTGCAGAAACAAGGGTTAGACTATGATGAAGTATTCTCCTCAGTGGCAAAACATGAAACAATAAAGGTTATAATGGCACTAGCTTGTAGTAACAGATGGCCCTTATTTCATTTAGATGTGAAGTCAGCATTTCTAAATGGACCTTTAGAGGAAGATGTGTATGTGAAGCAGCCTCCGAGGTTTGAATTAAATAGCAAAGAAGACAAAGTGCTGAAATTGAATAAGGCCTTGTATAATTTGAAGCAAGCTCCAAGAGCTTGGAACTAGAGAATTGATCAATTTCTTGTTATGAAGGGTTTTAAGAAATGTAGTGTAGAATATGGTGTTTATGTGAAGTGCATTGATAACAAACATATGTTAATCATATGTTTGTATGTTGATGATCTATTGGTGACAGATATCTCACCAATGGAGATGAGAATTTCAAATTACAGATGAAGTGAGAATTTGAAATGATTGATCTATGGAAGTTAACTTACTTTCTAGGAATGGAGCTCTTAGAAACTCCAAATGTAATGATATTGCATCAAGCTAAGTATGCTACTGAGATCCTGAGAAAATTTGAAATTCTTGACGGCAATTCATCAGTCACACCTGCAGATACAAAGGCTAAGTTTGAAGAAGATGAATGTGGTGACAGTGTTGTTCCAACTATGTTCAGGCAACTAATTGGTTCATTGAGATACTTGTGTCAAACTAGGTCTGCCATAAGCTATGCATTAGGATATGATAGCAGATTTATGAGAAAACCACTGAAGTGCCACTTGTTGGCAGCAAAAAAAATATTATGGTACATCAATGGCAGAATCCACCTTGGTGTGTTATTTTCATACTCTAGGGACAATGGAAAATTTGAATTAAGTGGATTCTCTGATGCTGATTAGTGTGGTGATAAGGAGGAAAGGAAGAACACCAGTGGTTACTTGTTTAAATTTCAAAATGCGCATGTGTCTTGGTGCTCCAAGAAGAAGTCAGTCATAGCTCTCTCAAGCTATGAAGCTGAGTATGTTGCAGGATCTTTAGCAGCTTGCCAAGTCAATTGGTTACAGTCACTTCTCAGTGAGATGAACATTGTTGACAACATCATAATTATGTTGAGGATTGACAACAAGTCAGCAATCAATTTGGCCAAAAATCCAATCAGTCATGGCAAGAGCAAACACATAGAAATTAGATTCCATTTTCTTAGGGACCAAGTGAATAAAGAAAAGTTGAGTTTGGAGTATTGTTCTACAGACAATCAACAAGTTGATATCTTGACCAATGCTGTGAAGATAGACCAATTTTTGAAGTTCGGAAGAGAAATGGGAATTGTCAGCTTTGACAGTTTGAATTAAGGAGGAGTATTGGTTTTGTAATTTAAATCCTGTCAACTTTGGCTCAGCGAGCGATCCTTGGCCCGAAGAGAAAGATTATTTTTTGAAATTCTGTTTTGATAGATATGCTGACTGTCATGGGGCATTATGTTTAACTGTTTTTGATTAGTTGTACAACTATAATTTCAGTTTTGTTAGTTAGTTAGAGATGATAAGATTTGTTAGTAACTTGTCCGTCAAGTTACCTCTCTTTTATTTGTATCATTCATCAATATATAGGTGCTTTTATGTTTAATAAAAATTAACCTTTTCCTTTAATTTATTTCATTCAATCTCAATTCATAATCTCTTATCTGTATTCCTTTCATTCTTTTCTTAGTCTTTGTTGTTCATCTTTGTGGTGTTGCCCCCCCACCCCCAACAAGTTTTAGAAAACTTTTGTTGAACCGACAACAACTAAATCACCATTTCAATAGTGAATGCTAATGCTAATACACAAAGTTATACAATACTAGACAAATCCCTATTATTATCTGTTATACTAGTATTCTTTTCAAGGCTAATGCTACGGTGGACCACCTTCACAAGTGGTCCACCGTGGACAAGTGATCTATCGAATACAAATTTTATAAAATTTATTGGTAGATTGAAAGTTTATATCATATAGAGCATCCATAAAAAATTTTAAAAAAATTGAAAATCATTTGATATTTTATTGGGATTTATCAAGATTTACAGTATTTAATAAACCGTTAATCTTGATGGATCTCAATAACATATCAAATGATTTTCAATTTTTCTAAAATTTGCTATAGATGATCTATATGATATAAACTTTCAATCTAACGGTGGATTTTGTAAAATTTGTATTCGTTATAGGGTTTTTCATGAATGGTCCACCATAAACCATTTAAAAAAATGGTTTCAAGTGATCCCTATTAAAATTTTCCATAATGCTACGGTGGTCACCTTCAATTGTATTTGTGTGTTTAAAATTGTTGCCCACTGGATTTTGTAATAATACTCTCATTGATTGCATCGAGGCTCGACCTACTACTCCAAAAATATTAGGCGGTTTGACTCTCTGACCAATAACTTTGTACAGCTAGAATTAGGCGGTTTGAAAAAATTTAAATTGTCCCCTATAAATTTTTAAAAAATGCAAATTCACCCTTAACTTTTTTTTCAAAATTACAAATTGACGCCTAAATTTTTTCAAAATATGAGAATTGGTCTCTAAAATTTTCAAATTAATCCTTTACATTTTTTGTAAAATACTACCTCAATCATAAAATATAAGAGGGAAAAAAACTCTTTCCCCCAAATTATAATTAGAGAGAAAAAATAAATAAACATTTATCTATTACAAAAATATTTGTTGCTTATTCTCATGAAATGAATGCAAAACTGTGTCTAATTTACTCACTCCCTTATTTTATTTTTGACACAAGCAAACTTAGTGAATTTTATTCATAATAATTGTTTCAATACAAGGCGGATAATAATTAAAAATTTGAGGACTAGCAGATAAATGAGTTGTCTGAGCAAAACTATGAGCGACTAATATATTTGATCTTACAATTCAGATTTGAATTTTGCAAACTATAACATAAATTAATAACAACACCAAACTCCATATTATTCCTAGCTAGCCTTTGATTGGAGAGCTTGGATTACTTGAAGACAGTCCATTTTTAATTGGACATTTGTTAATTGTTCATGCTGTGATGACCATTTTAGAGCTTATTTTTACGTGACCAATAAAAATTATTTTTACATATTACCATGCAACTTATTTCAAGAAAAATACAATTTAAAATATACTTCAAATTATTATATTTTCTAATAAATGTGATTAGTTTTGCCTTATAATTTTGAACGGGAGAGTATCTTGATTAGAGATGGAATAAATACTTAAAGGATCATGCTAAGGATACTAGTTAAAATATAAATAAAAAAAATGCATTGAAAATATTATTTTTTATATTTTAAAACTATTGAGCACACAAATTCTAAAATTAGGCTGGAGGGAATACTCCTACAGTCCTACTACTAGTGAGTTAGAATTCTTTTCATTTCATATTATATATAGTTTTGAAAATTTTAGAGTGTATAAATGTAAAGAACATCCTCAAATGCAAATTATTTAAAATATTAGAATAATTTTTATCCATCAAATAAAATAAATAAATAAATCAATCCTTAAAATTTTGCTCTATATTCATTCCCTTAACTAGGGGTGGACAAAAAACCGCGACCCGATTCAATCCGAGAAAACCGAAAAAATAATAAGGAATATGGACGGTTTGGATCGGGCAACGCGTTAGCGGATTTGAAAATTCGGTTTGAATAGAGTTGACATGGACGGCTCCGGGTGGAGAGAATCGGACCGATGAGACCCGAAACTCGCCCGCATACTACTTCGCTGAAATCAAATGTTATATTTTTAATTTTATTTGATATTTTTGTTTTTTTTTCTTCTTACTTTTTATATTTATTTAGGATTTGTAATACTTTTATTTTGTATTTGTTTCATATTTTCAAATTTCTTGTTGCATATTCTTATAATTTAAATTGCAAAGATTGAGTTTATTACTGATTTTTTTTTTATTCCTAACCGATCGAACCGAATTAAACCATCTAATAATTCGATTAAACCGCAAGCTGAACTCGTAAAAATCGATCTCTATTATGTGGACGAATTGAACCTTATTCTACGATTTAACTTAAATGACAATTTTGCAATCGAACCCATCCAAATCCACCCATTGTCCATCCCTACCCTTAACAATAAACAATCCTCAAATATCTTATCCAACATTCATTTCTACATTCCCTTAAAAAGTACAATTTATTTCCTTCGATCTCTTTCCTTCCAGCCCCACACTAATTAATTATGGAAAACAAGACAAATACATCATCATCATCATAAATTATAATGTCGTGTCATTCGTTGCAATGTCATTGTAGGGTAGCTGTATAATATTGTCCTCTCAGCGTGGCAAAACGAGGGATTCATTTATTTGAAGATTTTATACGTATGAATTATTTGATATCAGAAATTCTTAGCTGAGTCCTCACCTAAGTATTAATTATTAGGCACGATCAATCAAGTAATAACAACTCATTAAAATATAAAATAATTATAAATAATTAATAGTGTAATAATAAAACCAAATCAAGACAAAATCTGGAAAATAAGGAAATAAAAAAACTCATGTGTTAATTTGTTATAAACAATTGTATTTCCCTCTAAATTTTTACTTAGTGTCCGCCGTCACAACTTAAACAAGGAAAAGACAGGGTATGTATTGTAAAGTGCGGTCACCACCAAAACAAGTTTCATAGGTAAGTTCAATACTTATATTATCTTGTTGTTTCTCTTTTTTTTTTTTTGTATATATATTAGTGTTCCTATGTTTTTATCTATTTAAATGTTTGTATTTTCTTCAGTTTGTACATATTTATAATATTCTTCTTTAGTTAAATCTACATATTCTTTTTCTTCTTTTTTATTTTTATAAATCATAGTTTCATGATAGGATGCATATTTTGTTTTGATTTTGTTTGATCCGTGGTGCTTCAATTTGAATTTAAGTTTTGATTTTTTGCAACCTTTTATAAAAAATAGGTAGAATATTTTACTATGATGCTAAATTTTGACTATGAATAATATTTTTATTTATAAAATAAAAATCATATGTATATTCTTTAATTATAGAATTATATATTTATTTTATTTTAGACCATTTAAAATACATTTATATTTTTGTAGGAAAAATATGGAAATCAATGGATCTGAAGAAAATTTTCTTGGTCAAGTTGTGAATAATAAGGATGAGACATACAACTTGTATCAAGAACATGCCTTCATTATATTAGCTATAATATTATTGTTCTATTATTTGTTACGTACACCGATTAAATTTTACTAATTTTTATGTTGATTTTAAGTTACGATTATAGTTTGATATCTATTTCTATAGAATCTATTTTACAATACTCAATTTTGAATTTATAGTTCATATCTTATAAGTTAATATAAGCTATTTTGACAACCTAATTCAATTTACATATAGTTTACTATTTTTTCTCCTAAATTCTTACTTGAAAAAAAATTAAATATCACTTAAAAGACATAAATTATTAAAATTATCCGCTATTTTTTTTTATCGATTTAAATCATAATTGTTTGAATAATCATTGAATTTTCGAAAAATATGAAATCAAAATTTTTTTAGCTTTTCTTAAAAGACATCTAAATGTTTGAAATATTTTTTATTTTAAATTAACTTATGCTATTCTCTCTTATTCTCTTCTTGTTCTTAAGTGATGGACAACACATACAAATTAGGAGGGAAACATAGTTAATGATTAAATACTTTTTTTTTCTTCATTTTTTTCTCTTTCTATATTTGGTTTAGATTTGGTTTCATTATTACACTATTAATTATTTATAATTATTTTATATTTTAATGAGTTGTCATTACTTGATTGGTCGTGCCTAATAATTAATGCTTAGGTGAGGACTCACCTAAGAATTTCTCGATATGATAGAGAGAGTAATATTTTTATGGAAAATGATAAATAGTGCATCCGGTGCACTAGTTAAGCATATTAATATAAAAATATTTTCTTGGAACTTGTGCATTTAATGTAAAAAGTTGTCTTTTTAGCATTAACTTTATCTTTTTATTTCCTTTTTTAGTATGCTTAACTAGTACACCGAGTGCACTATTTAGCATAACCCTATTTTTATAAATTATTATTTACAGTATTATGTATTGATGTAATCACGGTTACAGTAAATGTATGTATAGTACTCTCTCCGTTTTAAAATATAAATCGTTTTGATCATATTTCACAAATTAAGAAATGTAATCATTGTTGTATTGTATGGAAAAAAGAAATTATGAGTTAGTTTACAAAATTGTCCTTCATTAATTGTGTTAGAAAGATAAATTGAAGAATTGAAAAAAGAAGAGAAATAAATAGTTAAGGATATAATATAAAAAAGAACAATAAATACTTCATTGGTAATACAAAGCGACTTATTTTTGAAACAATTTTTTTTCTCAAAACGACTTATATTTTAAAACAGAGGGAGTAAAAGTTTAGACGTTAGAATTGAAAAAAAAAAATTAAAATGATTTGTTTCTAAGCAATTTTTGTCTTCAAATAGGTTATTCATTCATCGTAGAACAGAGGGAGCGCAAATTACTTTAAAATTTTTGTTTTCTTAGGTGATAAAATTATTAAGGGTCTGTTTGGCTAGCCAAAAAAGTTAGCTTATACCTTATATCTTATAGTTTATAAGCTAAAAGACCTGTTTGGTAACAGACATTTCTGTATGAGCTTATAGCTTATTTTACTGACTTATAGTTTATTTTCCAGATGCTATTTTAAGTAGCTTATGAGCTTATAGCTTATAGCTTATTATTTTTTCTTCCATTTTTACCCCTTATTATTTTAACTAATGTTCACTCTTACCTTTTTTTTTTCACTTTAAAATAAACCATACCTTTTTTGGCTACCTAATAAACCATAGTTTTTTTAATAAATATAAACCATACTTTTTTTATTAAACCATGCATGATCATTCATTATTACCTTATGACAATTTTTACGTGAATATAAACATTATGTATGCACTACAAAAAAAAAAAAAAAAACCTTATGTATGCTACTCACTATAAAAAAAATAACGTTGCTTTATATAAAATAAAATAAAAATATATTGCTCAGTTTTATAAAATAATCTAATAATTACTGTTTTGGACAAAAATATAATAATAAACCATACTTTTTTAATCTTGTCAAAAAAAAAAAAACCATACTTTTTTAATAAAAAAGTCAATAAGAAGATCCATAATTTTTTGAAAATAAAATTTCAACCAATAACAATTAGTTTGGTAATATAAAAAATATATATTATATTAGTACATTTAATTTTTAAATTTCAAGTATATTAAATATTAACGATTAGTTTTGAATAAATATTACATATTAAATACCCTTAAATATTAAATATTATATATATATATATATATATATATATATATATATATATATATATATATATAATATTAGTACAATTAGTTTTTGATCTTATCTGATCAGAAGGGATGACCGGCAGCAGTTGTTCCAGCAAGCCCCTTTGTTGAAGCGGAAGGGGGGTGTGTACCTGTATGCACTCCGACGCTCAAGTCAGTGATTTGCGATAGCTTAAGGTTTTCAAGGTTTGGTAAAACGTACCTGACTCCTCAGAAATTAGGAGTATATATATCCCCAGCGCTGGGCTAAGGCCCTTAATGGACAGTAAATGCCCATTAAGTGGCTGTCGGAACTTGGCCGTTGGGCCATGATGAGCAGTTAATGCTCATCATTCCGATGGTCGGCCGTTACAGAATGCATGATTCTGTAACGTTGGCCGGGGGGAGGGTGCCCTTCTGGAGGGCAGAGCCTTTGGTCTTGAGAAGACATGGACTTAAGAAGTCCAGTCCAAAACAATTTTGAATTAACAATACCCTTTTATGTCATTTTACATTTATCAGCTAGTTGAACCGCTAATTTTACCAAACACTTCAATTAACTTATCAGCCATCAGTCATCAGCCATCAGCTATCAGCCATAAGCTATAAGCTAGCTTATCAACCAACCGCTAATTTTGCCAAACAGAGCCTAAGGCTCTAATTTTTTAATAATCAGAATATAATTAATACCAAAATAGCAAGACAATAACAATTTTTTCTTTTTAAAAAAGAAAGCAAGGAAAGTGAAAAGGAGATGACATACCAATTTTATATTGCTACTTAAGCTAGCTAAAGTATATCAACTAGAGTAACTCCTCTTAATCTTCTATATATACAAAAAGTTGTTAAGGGTCAACCCTAATGTCCCTTGCAAAATCCTACAATCTTATGTCATCGATGATGTCATGATGACATCATCTAATCCATATCATCCATTAATTGTCTGCCATGTGTACTATCTTGCCATGTCAGCTTTTATACCTCAACATCCACATCATCCGCCACGTCACTCCAGCCACATCAGCATCATATTATAAAATTATAGTTTTATCCCTGTATCTTATATATTTACATTTACACCCCACACTTTTCATTATTTCTGTTTTGACCCCTGTACTTTTATAAATTGCATTTTGAATCCTAATTTTTTTTAAAATTTTAAATTTGCTTCTATTTTTTTAAATTACAATTTTGTTCCAATATTTTTGAAAATTACAGTTTTACCCTTAGCAAAAAAATTAAAACCCTATTTGTTTTTTACATTTCCCATTAAATGGAATTTTATGATTGATTACTTTGAAATTAATGTCTAAAAGTTTTATGAAAAATTTTATAGTGATGTTTATATTTGGTTAAGTCCATATGGTTGTTTTACTAGAGATAATATTCCAAATGTCTCTTTAGACTTTATGTTGAGTATTGAATGATTGGATAAAATCATATATATTTATATGTTTTTGCCTATTATTTGCTAATGCCTGATTTAGGTTCACATCAATAACAATCCAAAGAGAGATGAACATGACAACTGTTTTGCAGTAAAAGAAGCAACAACAATTGAGTTGTCTGAGGCAGAAATGGCCTCTACATTGCAATTTAATCTCGGTGGAACTTTCTTGCTTGAAAGCAACACAATGTATAAAGAGTGTTTTTGTTAACTCGGATGAATGAAAATAATGACCAACAATTTGCATTTTTACAACAAAAGTTAGCATATAGCTCTAATATGATAGACTTTTAACCACCCTAAATCTCTTCTACCTCGCAACTTAAAAGAATCTATTAAGTTAAGAGTGTTCAATTACCACTATAACAGAGTCAATTTTATGGTGTACAAGTGTACTAACGTAATAAAAATTGATGGGTTTGTATAGAGATTTGTAGTGTACTTAACAAAACACTACTACTTCTCTTGAACTAAGAATGTCTAATTTTAATCTATAAAGATGTATCGTAAACCTTTCTATAACATCTAATGAGTCTTCTAAATAAATATTTATAACGGGTGATTGAACTCTTAATTAAATGTTAATGTTTCGAATTTAACTAACTTTTACGCGCTACTTATAAATAGATTTGTAATTTATGCGCTCCACTTACATAAAGTTTTAAAATTTTTGCGCACTATGTCAAGTATCCTATCTCTGATCCTCCCAAAAGACATTTATTGCATAGGAGTGGTCTTGATTGTGGGGTTGGTTCATCTATTTTGCCTCTTCCTCGATCAAAATCATTTGTTCATTGTTTGATCAAAGCATTGACATTATCCGATATTATTTTTCTATATGCGGCAACGCTACTTTATGACACATGATTAGTTTCAACTATTTTGATTGTTGTCTTAATGAAGTTTTCTTTTTAATTCATTGATGTTTGTCCATTAGAATCATATTAATTGCGCAAGAAAAGAGGGTAAAAATTAAATTTTTATACATGTCACGGGTCTTTGAAGGTTCCACAATAAAATTTGATATGACTTATGCAATGTACTTCTTGATCTTATTATCAATGACCATATGAATGATTTTTAATTTCATTATCTTAACGTGATCCTTTAGAATCATATTAATTGAGCAGCAAAAAAGGGTAAAAATTAAATATTTATACATGTCGCGGGTCTTTGAAGGTTCCACTATAAAATTTGATGTCACTGAGCTATCCAACAATTCAGTGTGATACTTCACTTGATTCGCTTTATTGATGAAGTTTTCTTTTTAATAAATTGATAGTTGTCCTTTAGAACCATATTAATTGCACAAAAAAAGGGTAAAATAAAATTTTATACATGCCACGAGTCTTTGAAGGCTCAACTATGAAATTCGATGTGACTGGACCATCCAACAATAGAGTGGTTCACTTTTGTATTGTATTATCTCATTATCAATGATTATATTAAGTATATTCTTAGGCAAAAATTAAATTTTATACATGACACGAGTCTTAAAAGGTCCGCTACAAAATTTGGTGTGATGTTTCACTTGATTCGCTTTGTTATGGCGTTCCACAAAAGCCGTGCAACACTACGGGTCAGCGTTAGTTGGATAGAGATAGTATTCATTGATTTAATTTGGTTAATCCATTTGTATGATTTATTCTTTGAACTCACTTCAAACATTTCTATAATTATCTTATATCATACCGCTAATCTAAAACAACTACCATAATTGACATACATATGTCGTTCTGCCGAACCCGTGCATTGCACGGGCCGGCGACTAGTTTCTTTAAATTGTGGTTGGGTTGCAACTGCAGTAACAAATGCGGTTGTTGCGAATAGTTGTTGTGGCAACGTGCAATGCGACTGTTGCGCCATAAAATTATTTTAAAATTTTACAAACTATATAAAAGGACATTATTATCTGACTACACTATTTATACACCATTGCAGAGTCTTAATTTATTTTATTATCTAAACAATAATTTGAATGTGATTAGTATACATAGTTGAGAGATTGTTAAAAGTAATTTTTCATTAGATTTGACACAAACTAAGATTTGAAGTTTATAAATTTTATTTTTCGGTGATAAAATTTGAACGAACATCACTGAAATCGTTTGATGCAACTTCTGGTGTGGTTATGAGGTAGCTTTTGATGCGGTTATGATGCCGCCGTACCCATGAATTAAAATCACACCGCAATTTCCGTACGATGTGGTTGCAGAGACTACCGCATCAGCAATATTGCGGCTGCAGTTGCGGATCCGGACCGCAATGTAAAACCTTGACTCACACCCTGCACATGTAGTTTGAAAATGTATCAGTACTAGGATCCATATCCGCATGGGTACGTAACAATATTTGTAACCGTACCTAGGGTTGGGAATAGGCCATGCCATGTCATGTTTTGATAGATCTGAGACTGACCTATGATTTTTCTTTAAGTTTAAGTCTGGCCTATGGCCTATTAAATTATTTTTTTTCGGCCTGACTTGGGCTTATTTATAGCATGACCTGGTCTTGTAGCCTGTTTAAAAGTCTGTGTTAAATATATGTGTCCATATAATCTTTTTAAATAGGCTAATTAAATAGGCCTTGAAGCATATTTCACATTTTACTTTTCGTAATTTCTGCAACATTAAAAAAAAAAGCTAATAAAATGATTACCACAATAATTAAAAAGCTAATAAAATAACAAATATGATTACGACAAATAAATATTTTGTATTTATATAAATAATATTTATTTTTTATACAAAATGATATAAATAATTATAATAATATTATATAAATAATAATTATTAAATATAAACAGGCCGACCTATTAGATTTTGTAAGCTTTTTTAAAAGTCTAAACCTGACATATTTATGTAAATAAGCTCTTTTCAAAACCTAAGTCTGGTCTATTTAATAAACAGGTCATGTCAGGCCAAGCCTAAGTCATACCAGGCCGCAAGCCTCTGGAGACCGTCTGGCCTATTCCCAACCCTACGCTATATGAAAGAGTGCTTTGGTATTTCCATATTTTTATATATATTTATATAGGATAAAAGGCAGACGTGCAACAAGTTGCGCTGCTAAACCTTTTTGAATAGCAAAACCTAATCTTTGAAAAACTACATTCATAGACTTAGGCAACACAATATGACTGTGCATGATTTTTTGAACTCTTTTCAAAATATTAACAGCCTCTGGTGCTAAAAAGTCAAAAGTGTCGAATGCAAATGATATAAAAACGTGTTGATTGTCAGAGCATGTTTTCTCATGTTTGGCAATTTTGCTTGAAGCAGCTTTGAGGGCTGCCCGTCCCACGGTAAAATCTTCAACCCCCAGTCTCACGAGGGGGGAAACTTCAATCAAATCCACACAAGCATGTTTCCCACATACCCATTCATATTGGATTATTTTTCTAATTTTTTTTTTGGTGCATGATTATTTTTCTAAATTTTGTTGGATGAATTGTTTAAAACTTTTTACTATTATATATTAGTCGAGTGCACTTCTCTTCTACTATCCTTTGTGTTGTAAGTTTCTATTATACTTTTGTCGTTTTTATATAATATTATTTTGCCATTAAAAAAAAATAATTACTCAACGTTTGATTGAAAGTTTTAATTTGTTTCAAGAACTAATTAACTCATTCAACACAAACTCGATCAAAGGAGGCAATTGCATCACCATGACTACTAGCTAAGAATTTTGAAGGGGGCAGTATAGTCAAACATGCAAACAGAAGCATGCAAGAAAATTAGTGATCCTACTTTCTCCAACTCATACTAAAGCGGAAGAGGGATACGTGGAAGTTGGAACATGCGTTACGTATATCAAAAAGGGCTTTTGTTTTGTGGCAGAAATTATTAGAAAAAGTCGTAAGAAAATGTGTACTTAAATTTGAATATCCACATATACCAATCAATAATAGTAGACTCATAAATGTGTACTTAAATTTGGATAATGACTTTAAAAAAATTGTAACTTTTGTAAAGAATTTTTATTTTAATTACTTGAAATTTGTTTATCGTCTTTTAAAGAAACAACAAAAGTTAACACATTCATTTTCCTTCTTTTCACCAAAATATGTAATTGTCATACATTTCTCCTAAGAAAATAAATCCATACATTTCATTTCTAATCAAAACAAAGATCATCACAAAGTTCTAAAAGAATTTCTTTTTTGACAAAAGTTCTAAAGAATTTAAAAGGCGCTTTTTATATTTGACAACTAAAAATATTTATATAATTTTTCTTATTTACTAACAGGTACGAATATCCGCGGATACAGATACAATTAAATTTCTGTTTGTATCCAATATCCATTAACTAATGGGTAGTTGAAATATCCATTTATCTTACTAGTGGATATCTATTTGACTACCCGCTCCATATGCAGTGGATTTTATCTATGAATATCTGTGGATATGGATATTTTTATTATCCTTACATTCACTATTTAAGTAACATAAATGTTATTATGACACCCATATATATACGCCAAACATACACCACATACCCCACTGTTCCGAAATACATCAAAGTAAAGGACATAATTATTTTGATAATTTTGCAGAGTATGTGAAAAAACTAGTAAGGTGGCAAAAAAAAATTTCAAAAAAGAGTTTTCTTTGCTTTTCTTTAGGCTGTTCTGGTTTTGGCCCGTCTTAGCTTTGCGTTTTTTGGGCCTGGTTTGTAATACTGATTTTTAGGGGGTTTAATATACCTTGTATTTTTCCCCTTGTACTCCTTCTATCATATAGTATATAAATCATGAAAAACACTTAAATATTGCATATTTCATTATTCAAGTATCTATCCATATTGAAGTTCAACAATAAAATTATTTGGTGTTTAATTGAGAGTTTGGTTTCAAGAACCAACTCATTCAACCCAAAATCGATTTTAAAGGAGGCAATTTCACCATAACTACTAGGTACTAGCAAAGAATTTTGAATATTGTCAAAAAAAAAAAAAAAAAAGCAAAGAATTTTGAAGGGAGCAATATTGTCCATTCCTATATCAACCAAAAACTAAAAGACCCAACAATAAATAAAATTAAAGCAATATACTTAAACAAAACATGATATTGTCAAAAAACAAAAGAAACAGTACTTTATGAGTTTTGTTTCACCATAACCAAATGAGGTTTATCAAAATCAAAAAACATATTACCATATGTCATGATTTTGTTATTTTAGCAAAATATAAAAGCTCTTAAATAATTTGATGACATGGTAACTTTACTTTAAGCATCTACTAGTCAAACCAGTGAAGTAAGTTGTAGTGAGCTTCAGCTAGGAATTTCTCAACTTCTTCCTGTTGTTTCTTTGCAAGAAGTTCCTAAAAAAATTCAAACAAGAAATTAAATAAAATTGATAATAAGTACATATTTTATTTTGTAAAATGATTTACTTAAACAACAAGTATACAATATATATGCCACATTTACTTTTTTTTTTTAGACAAAGAGAAAGCTTAGTTAAGAAGAGAAAAACACATCCCAACTAGGTTGGCCCTTTCCACCCCAAAACAAACAAGCCAACTCAAATATATAAATAAAGAGAAAAGAATACAAGTACAACTTGGGGGGACTAGACCAATACCCAAGTGGGAGCTTAACAATATACAACTGCCTCATTAAAAACCTTACCTGTAAAACCCTAAGGGAAAAACCAGCTGAAGGGAAAAAGAGTGCAGTGCTCCAAATAAAAATTAGTAAACAATAACACATCATCAAGCTAAACATAAGCGAGAACTAGAAAAACCTAGTTTGTTTCTGAGTAATTAACAGTAACGCTTAAAATATGTAATTGTTAAACTTTCAAAATATTCTTACTCACATCAATCATTGGATCTTCTCTTCTCTTCTTCACAGTTTTTTCCTGAAAATTTAGATGGCACATTCACAATATAGTTAAAAATGTAGAACTTAAAAAATCAATAGACTTGAATGTACTCAAAAAAATTTAAGTACAACAAAACATATTTAGAAAAGAATTTTTTTACATATTGATAAAAATTAATTAGACTAGTAATTAAGTACATGTTTTATCTTGTAAAATCAAGTATGCAAAATAATACAACCCCAAAACAATTTAGCATTTATTTTTGCAAGTATTTAATAGTATTAAAAAAAATATTGGTTAATTGGTTTTAATGATTAGAGTTTGACTTTAAAATTTAAATGATAAAATTCAAATATCAATTGAGACAGATATAAAATAACCACTAGTATCATCTGAGTGAGTATTTGAATATTTATATTGAAGTGAGCAGGAGTGATTGTTGATTCAATGTGATACTCTAAACCTTAAATTAAGGGTATGTATCAATTAATACTCATCCCTGTATGACATTGTTTGGGAAAAAATCGGTGAAAGTTTATGGGAATTCCACATTTGAAACTATTGAGTTCATAGAGTGGCCAACTCCCTCAAGTTATATTTATAAGTAAATGTATGTATGTAGCCTATATTACAAACCACATACATCTATTTTTTTAATGTATTAAACAAGTCAAATTTACTTATAAATGTGATAGGAGAGAGTATTCAATAAGAAACTCATGCTTCTAGGTGAAAGGAACACATGAATAAACTATAGAGTTATATAAAATGAGAGGGATGTGTACAATATGCATGCATAGGAATTAACCTATATCAATAGGATTCATCTTCTTTTATGTAGCTCAAAATATTACAATTTTATAGTTAATCATGTTGACTTAGAGCGCTTATGAAATGTGACATTCTAGGAATATGTTAAGGACCACACAAGTATAATTTTTGCATTGAAAAATAAACATGTTGACAATTAATTAAAAAGTTAAATGCACAATTTCTAAAAACAAATAATTCTATATTAAATTCGTTATCATATACCTTAAGGGCATATATTAGCATTTGTTTTTCTGGGTCTTGCTATGAAAACTTGATTGAGGAAAAATAAACTCTTGATAGGTCGTTATTAACTATTGCCGCAATCACATGAAAAAATAATAATCAAAAGTGTTAATTTCAAAATCTAATGACATACCTTGTCAATCCATGCTTCTGAGTCTTTTTTAGAGCTTCTTGTCTTTCTTTTTGATGAGGTTGATGGACTTACAATCTACCTCCATATTCAGTTAAAATGTATTAAAAATTGAAACAGTATATAAATCACCTAGCCAAAACTTATATAAAACAAAATAAATAAATCTTGGATGTACAATTTTCTTTCAATCTATAAAAATTGTGCACAATATTCTTTCAATGTGATTTTTGGTCGCTAATTCTATCTACAATAGTGCATAGTATGTATTTCAGAAACATATACTTTATATTATTGTGCTTGTGTATAATCCCTAATTAGATAAATCACTCGGGTCATATTTTGATCCTCGTGTTAGAATTTAATACAATGAGATGAGATGAGATGAGATTATGTTGGCCATCTCACTCTTAAGATTTGATAAACATTGTATCAAAAATCTTGATAAAAAAATAGCATATAATTTAAAGTTTAATCTTTTTTTTTTTCGTTGCAAGTTTAATCTAATTTATTATGGAATAAAAGAACTAACATATTTTGTAGATCCATATAATATGATTGAATGGAAATTTTTTTTTTTTAATTCAGCAAAATTTATTAATATAGCTCAACTCTGAATATAAATCGTACCCAGATCTGCAAACAAATTTCAAAAACTCACACTAGTAGAGAGCAAAAATCAAAGTTCTACTCATAAAAACAAAACGCACAAAATGTATTATTTACCTCTTTCACACAAGTCTCGGCTTTCGAATTTTTCTTTGGTGCCATGGAACAAAGCTATGCTCGCAAGACGATACAAACCTTGTTGTGGGAAAATTTTAGGTTGAAAAATTTTGACGTAAAAAATATGATACATAACCCTTTTAAAGGCGAGTAATAATATTATAATAATGAGAGAGAGAGAGAGAGAGAGAGAGAGAGAGAGAGAGAGTGTAATAAAATTTAGGAAATACTTTTTGCAAAGAAGAAATTGTCAAAATAAAATAAAAATAATAACATTTTTAAAAAAAAAAAAATAAGTAAATAAAAAATTATTGATATATTTATTTTTTATAGCTTTTATCAATATTTTTTCTCTTTTCTTTAAAATTACTTAAAGTTGATATTCAAAGAGAGTGTTCTCCTATGTCAAAAAAAAAAAGTCTTCTCCATATAAAATATTTTTCATATAATTTTAACAATACAAATACAAGATTTAAAGCGGATATTAGTATTTAATTATATGCTTTCAAAATATTATATTTTAAAAAATTAGGGAAGCAAAAATTATTATTTTTAATTAATATAATACTGGTTATTTTACAACTATCTCAAATAAAATTTGAACTTTATCCCTTAAGATTACAATGTCAAGCTCTTAACACTGAGATAACAAAAAAAAATTAGTAGACTTCATAAAAATTTATATTAATTACCACTAAACTGACACCTCATGAACTAAAAATGGAAAAAAAAAACTTAGATTATTATTATTATTATTATTATATATTATTAGCGGACTGACGGGCCCTCTCGTGCCCGTCAGTCCGCCTTTTTTGTTTTGTTATCATTTCGTGCCAGTTATCGTTCCAGTTCCTCTTTTATATAGCGTGCAATTATAAAATTTTGTTAACTATTTAATTTCCTTATTTATTGCACCTAGTAGTTATGAAATAAAATAAAACTGTCAAAATAATTTTTTTTAAATTAAAAAATGACAATTTTAAAAGGGTAAAATAGGTATAACAAAAAGTCTACACCAAAAGGAGTATTTTATTTATATATTGGTATAGATATAAAAAATATAATTGTTTTACTATTATAAGTTTAAATGCATGAATGTATGTATGTGTGTATATATGTATAATTTAATATTTTTACCATTATTAGGTGTGAATGCATATATATTAATAATTTAATATTTTCCTATATATATATATATATATATATATATATTGAATAATAAAAAAAATTTGGTCTATGTTATTGATTAAATTCATTGAATTTGAAAAGCTAATATTTGTTTATATATCATAATAATCTCATTCAAAATATTTGTAAACAGTAAAATGTTAATAAACAAATATAATAATGTTTATTTTTTTGTTAAGTAGTTTAGTGATTAGAATTTTACTTTTTAAGGTGAAATATTAGAGTATCAGGATTCAAACATCGATTTATGTATTTTATATGCAATATCCCTACCGACTGAGCGCTATGCTTACTGAAATAAATATAATAATGTTTTACTAATCACATATACGTAATTGAGATTGATATAAATATTGGTTTAGTTACAATTAATATTAAAATATTTGTCTATCTTAATAAAAATATTTGAATGAATGATATAAACATAATTGCTAAGGTAATCAAGTTTATTGATAAAAAAATTTATAAAAAGAATGTTTATGACACCTTAATGAAGATGATGAAGAAGATTATCAAGAACACGATGAAGATGTTGAACAGTCATCATCTTTTTTGAATTTGTTTACATTTAAATTAAAACATATGAAAATAAATATATCCTATGCATGATGTGGCTGGTCACATTATCGTGTTTTTAATCAAAAAGTAAATAAATGATTAATTTGTGCGTGATTCAGGGCCGGTCCCGAGATTTTGGAGGCCCGGGACAAATAATAAAAATGGACCCCTAATAAAAAAAAAATTAAAAAAATCATTTACTTAAATAGTAAATAGCATCAACAACATCAAAAATAATTATTTATCCGTGTAACTAACATAAAAAAAGTCATTCCACATGGTGGACATTGAACCGATAAATAAAAAATTAAGCGATATATCATTAAAAATGAACCGATAATTTTTAAAAAAGAGTAATCTTTTATTTAAAATGTAAACAACATCAATAATGTAAAAAAAATAATCACTTTCAAATCAATAATAACAAAATGTAGTTTTTTAAGTAATTCATATTTTTTATGAAGATAATTTATATTTATGATTGATAATTTTAAGTAATAAGAATAAAATTCATGTCTTTATGTAATTCCTTATATTCAAATAAATAACAAAATGTAGTTTTTTTGAAATAGAGTAGTAAAGTTATTTATAATTTATAGAGTGATTTTATTTATTGAAAAAACTCATTATTTCATAAAGAGGAACAATTTTTAAAATAGTTTGTGTAATGTTCAATATAAATGAATTTTAACATATATTATTAAAATTCTCTAAATTTTTATTATAAATTGAATAGATATCTTAATGATCATGAGAATAACATTATATGCTGGTGTAGTGGGTCAAGGTTCAATTAATTTTTAAAAATTGTGTCACTAAAGCCAATTGCTACGTGGTTATGAATCTTATGATGCTGAAAATATATTAAAAAAAATAGACAAAAACCACCAACTGGGTATTGAACTCACAACCCAATGGTGGACAGTCCTTAACAAACACGCGCGCCACTAGGCCATTGTTTACTTTATGTTATATTTTCTCACAACATATATTTAATAAATACTTGAATGATAATTTGCAAAAAAAAAAAAAAAAAAATACTTGAGGCCCCCTAAAAAATGAGGCCCTGGGCAGTGGGCCTGCTTGCCCTGCCTCAGGGCCCGCCCTGGCGTGATTATAAAGATAAACGATTGATATGTGAAAGAAAAAAAAAGTTCAAAGTTTACACGATTTAGGGAATAAATGACTAAAATATTACAAAGAAGATATAAAGAACTAAAGTGTTATAAAAAAATAAAAATAAAGGACCTGCACTATAATTTTACCTAAAATTAATTATTTATCGTTTAAAAAATTGAACCGAAACATAAGAAACTCTATCGTAGGCAGAAACACGAACTATGCTTGGATTTAGGCATATACACAAATAAATTACAATTTAAAGATAAAAGAAATGATGGATAGAAATTGATGTGACTATCTTGTAAAAAAAATAAAAATTTGATGTGACTAAATTATTTATGATTTAGGGTGCGTTTGTTATAGATTTTTTCAAAATAGATTCTTATAGTGTAAAAAAATTTGTGTAAACAAATTTTACAAAGAAACTTTTTACAAAAGCTTTAAATGAAAATTTGGTTTGAATAGTTATTCTTAAAATGTCATTTTAGGTATTTCATCATTTTATTGAATTTTTTTTATATATCAAAATTTCAAAAAAAAATCACTTTTTCTGAAGCTATTTCAAATAGATTTTGATAAAAATCATTTTTGAAATATAACTTTTTGTAAAAATTGAGATTTTGATTATGTTTTGATCTTCAATAATGTACGTTTATGTTATATAATGTCAAAATTAGTATTTGAATTTAAAAAAAATGAATATAAAAAAACTTATAATATTTTAAAAAACAATTTTATAAAATCTATTTTCAAAAATACAAAGAAAAATCTATTTTTTTTAAAGTTAAAACAAACGCACCCTTAATTTTTATCATTATGGATAAAAAAAACTTAACAATTTTAATATTTCTTATATTTGCGAGGAAACCCCCCAATTATTTAATATTTGGATTAATAAATTTTTGGTACAAACCGAAGCACGGTACAGTATTTGGTTGTTGTCTACCAATAGTAATACCCAATCAAGCAACCATCAGATCTCATTCTGTTGGATTCACCAGAGAAGACAAAAATGGCGGTCATTTCTGTTCACCAATTCGCACAATGCATCACTTGCCACGCTTGGAGCCCCGATCAATCCAGTAATCACTATTCTCTTCTCAATTCTCCTTCATTTATTTTCAATTATTTCAACTTAGTTTGATTTGTTCTTTTTGTATGGATTTGATGTACTTTTCTAGATGCGGTTATGCTTTGATCTAATTTTTTGTTTTAAGCTTTTTATTTTGAATCAAATGAAGTATATTCACATGTTTTTGCTGTTGATTTATGTAGTGTTTGGATTCATAGATGTTAGATAAAACTTTTACAATGTTTGTGGAAAGTGAAAGATATGTAATTTAACTTGTTTGATCATTTTGAAAATCGGTTTAAGTGATTTTGATTCGTTTTGTTGTTTGTGTTTGTTTGATTTGAATCAATTTATAGCGGTATGCTTTCTAAAGTTAGGAGAATGATATTAGTTGAGGGAGGAACTTAGACGTGATTAAGAGGGCGTTTGGATAAACTGCTTGATTAAGTGCTTATTGTATAAGCTATTTCTACATAAGCTTAGGTACCATTTGGCCTAACTTATTTTAAAATTTTCTAACCAATAAAAGGAGAAGCTAGGCCAAACAAATTTTCAAGAAGGTCTTGATAGAAAAAAGTTGTTTAAATTTTATGAGTTAAATACATAGATAAAAGACTTTTGAAGCTAAAAAAAACGACAATTACCAAACAACTTTAGCTTTTTTCTAAAAGCTATTATTTTCACTTTTAGATTTCAGATAGCTTTTAAGACCTAAAAAAGTCGGGCCAAACGATACCTTAGTGTAAGTTATTTATGAAATTTAGACTAAAATAGCTTATGGACATGTCATAAGGTATGTTTATAAGCTTTTTCAAACATTTATGTAAGTGTTCATGTTAGATGAGTCCAATAAGCTCTTCCAAATACTCCCTAGATTATTGTTCACGAAAATGTAGGATTTGTTGAAGAACTTGAGTGAGGGAAAGGTGTTAGAAGTTAGAACTTAGAAGTTGTGGTCCTTCAGTGAAGCAGCGTGTTAATGCATGCATATAAT
The DNA here is from genome assembly GCA_954870985.1 of Trifolium fragiferum. NCBI lineage: Eukaryota > Viridiplantae > Streptophyta > Magnoliopsida > Fabales > Fabaceae > Trifolium > Trifolium fragiferum. Next base: position 12,319,891 of record OX940794.1, read on the forward strand.
GTGCATTGGGAAATGCTTGGATGAAAAAGGAGAGGGAAGAACTTAGTTATCAAATTCGTGCAACCCCACTTTCAATTATTTTCTTTACACCACGTCTTTTCCCCCATTTAAAAACCTCGGCATACCCTATATTTCACAAGTAATGTTTCCTGCTACATACCCGTTCCCAGACCGAAAAGTATTGGATATTTTTTAATTATGCAGAAGAAATTGGAAAGTTAAGCAGTAGGTTTCTTTCCCTTTGTTTGGATGGGAATACAATGGTCGTAAAGGTGTAGTTTTGGAACATCCCACCTTTTATCCCCTTATTTCATGAACCTCTCAAAATAAGAGGGAGCTTACTCTGCCTTTCTGTAATCACCTCCATCCAAACATACCCAGTTTATGTAATTAACTGAGAAGAATGAAAGCCTACATTAATTATGTGGTTTTATTTGTTGTTATGAATGTAAACTATTTTCTTTACACCACGTGTTTTCCCCCATATAAAAATGGCAAACAGTTATTGGAAATATGTCCAAATAGTGAACCAAGTGATGTTTTCATCATGCATATTGTTCCTATATATCAACTTTTGTTTCTGGATGAAATCAAATATGATACATGGAATATGTAGTCAATATAGGTTGTTGGAATTTTTGTTCCAATTAGCAAAATGATAGGTTGAATGTTTTCTGATATTGAGTTGCATATTGATCATGTGTTAATATTTACTGTAAGTCGATGCTTTAGAACCAAATTTAGGATTGGCTTAAATTTAGTCTTTGTAAAGGAAAAGCTCATCTAATTGGGGAAATAATCGAGACATTATGTTTTTATTTTTTATTTATCAATATCACCATCCTCATTTGTTCTGTTTAATGAATATAATATGTTCTAATATTTGAACATTTTATATATCATAGCAAGTACTTAGGTTCATAAATACAGTTTGAGTCTTTACTATAACTATAACAAAACCAGCTTTTGTCATCTTAAAGGTATATTACGACATCTCACAAGAGTTCTTCAAATATTATAATATAGTTACGTCCTTTTGCAGTGGTTGCATTTTGTCCAAACAATAATGAAGTTCACATCTATAAATTGGTTGAAGACAAATGGGAAAAGGTTCATGTTCTTCAAAAGGTACACTGCTAGTTTTCTGTTTTCTCTCTATTCTTCAAAAGACAAATGAGCACAGTTTGACAAGATTTAAAGTGATATTTTAGTTGCTTCTGAGTTAATTAAGAACCTTTAAAGTGCTTGGACATGCAGTGAATGAATGTAAACATTTCTGCAATAAGTTGTACTATCTTCTTACCGCATCACATACTGTTCTATGAATTATAATTCAAGTCTACCTGCATGCAACATTATTAATTCTATCATTTTTGCACGCTTCCTTGCCCCCATCTCGCCTTACTATGATCTGAGTGAATGGGATTGGAAGGCAGTTTGAAACTCGTTGACTTTCAATTGTGATTTTGACAAGCTTGATGCCCAATACTATCACGATTGATTTTTCCCTCCAAGCACTGATGCTTTAATGATGTTGAAACAACTTATTCGGTTGGAGATTTTCTGATAGTTTCTAAGTACGAAACTCATTGGATTGTTCAATTATGATTTTTATAGCCTTGATGCGAATATGATCATAATTTCTTCTTTTTTCCTTGATGTATTTCTGTTTATAATGAAACAACTATTTTGGTTGGAGATTTTATGTTAGTTTCTTCTAAGCAATTTCTTTGTTTCTGATACAGCATGACCAGGTAATTTCTGGGATTGACTGGAGTGCAAGATCAAATAAAATAGTTACTGCATCCCATGACCGGAATTCGTGAGTGCCTGTGTGGATTTTGAACATTGAACTTTTCACCCTTGGTCTGGGTGACTTTTTCCAATTTCTCTTTCATACATTATTATTGATTGTGAATTACACAATTTAAATGCAAACCATGTGTTTGGCTAGGTATGTTTGGAATTTCGAAGGATCAGAGTGGGTGCCAACTCTTGTTATCCTTAGGCTAAACCGTGCTGCTCTTTGTGTTCAATGGAGTCCAAAAGGTATGAATCACATTGTCATGTCTTAGTTCCTTTGTTTCCCTTTACATCAAGACGATGAGTATTCTTAAACTTATGATTTTTGCCTACCTTCTAGAATTAAATTAACATATTTATGGTGTCTAAGTCATCTAAGAATTCGAATCAAATTAATAAGAGTGAATCTCCTTTTCTTTCCCCCCTTTTCCGTGTTGGATTACACTTAGTGGATGTGTTGGAAGGTGTAACAAGGGCTATGAGACCATAAACGAACTTTATCTAATCCCTTGTCATGCTTGTTTGATGCAATTTTATATTTGATCTTTATAACAAGCTGAAGTCTTTTAAGTCTTGGGTGCAACTGTAATATAAATATCGGGGGTTTGATCTTCTACTAGGCCGAATAATTGTTTAAATATTTCCTTTTGATTATCCCAAGAAATTACTATTACTATTATTATTTTATTATATTATCATCATCATCATCTTTATCCTTTCAAAGTTATATGGTTCTAATGCATTGCTGAATTCTGTTTTGATAGAAAACAAGTTTGCAGTGGGAAGTGGAGCCAAAACTGTTTGTATATGCTACTATGAGCAGGAAAACAACTGGTCTGTGAGCATTTTCTTTCACTTTATTTCCCAAGTTTATTTGTATCCTGACAATGTTGTGCCTAGTTTGTGTTTTGAACTCTGGATCCACCATAGAACTTCTTTGACCGTAGTTTTGAGTCTTGACTGTATTGAAGTGTGTTAAGACAGAAGTATATCATGTCAAATAACCTAATATATGTAGGCTGAGTTTTTATTGGTTTGCAAGGTATCTGATGCCATCCAAATTAAGTATTTATTAGTGGAGTATCTATTAGCATGCTCTTAAACATTGACCTTGATAATACTTTGAGACTGAGTCACTCAGTGGCTGGAATTCAACATTGACCTTGATAAATATTTATTTTTCAGAAAAGTTAAGTATTTTGAGACTGAGTCACTCAGTGGCTATTCAACTTTGAGAACCTTTTTCTACAAAATCAAAACATGGATGTTTTTTCAGATTTAAGGAATTTCCTCAGATATAAGGAATATCAAAATATGATTTTCTTGTTCAACATTACTATTTTTTATCATGTTAAGTGTTGGCATATTGATCATGTTGAGAATGTGACCGAAGAAAATAGAGATGAGATATTAATGAAGAATCTCATGGACCATCGTGATACTGATGAGAAATTGATGGATCGTTTAGATGACAAGAAAGTTTTTATGTTAACAACGTCAATCATTATAGAAGTCTATATGCTGTCTGTATTGACACTGATTACAATTGGCTTATGTCATTAATTATTTGCGGCTTTTAAAACTTTAGTAATGTTACCTTTTTTAATTCATGTTCAATCATTTAAGACTTGCCGTTTCACTTTTAGTCATTTGTTCGTTTGAGATGTATGTTTGTTTAAGATTTGTTACCATACATTTTAGTTAATTTGATGTTGATATATTCGTGCACAATAAGCCGATGCTCTGGATTTTAGAATGAAGGCAGCATGGTTGTGTGCACGGAAATTGATCTCTTTAGGTCCGCATGTCTGCTCTCTCTGATCCATGATTTGATTTGAGGGCCTGGTAACGACCTACATTTTTTTTAATATTTATTTTCATTTAAAAAAAGACTTATTTTGTTATTGGTTATGACTTGTTATGCATAATTAATTTTCCATTTCATATCTCCGACATTATTTTAGCATGTGAAAACTTTCTTTTTATTTATAAGTTATGGCAGACCATGGGTTCAACTGTACCCAACCTGTTGAGCGGGTTGGGTTGGATTAAGTTGAAGAAAACATATTTACCCATCCATAGAAATCTGTAGTTGATATAAATAGAATTCAAGTCTAAAGCCGAGTCTTCAAAAAGAAAAAAGAATACAAGTCTAAAATTTAAAAATAACGCATTGGCTTCTATTTAATTGTTTGTTTTATATATTTGTATTACCTCTGCAGGTGGGTTAGCAAACTAATCAGGAAAAGACACGATTCGTCAGTGACAAGTGTTTCATGGCATCCTGATAATGTTGGTATTCTAACTCTCAGTTATATCTATTTTCAATAGATTCAGAGTGTTTCTTTCTTGTTTTTAGTAGTAGTCTGTTTTATATGTTATATCTGCTACTAGGATACACTTGCTTGGTGTGTTGCAAATTCTCTGTAATGATAGAATGAAATCTTTATTTCTAAATTTTCATGACCCTGAATGTTTTAAATGGATAATGTTTGGCCTGTGAGCTGAGAAGCCCGGATACATAGACACGGGAAATTTTAAAAATTCAAGATACGTTAACAAATTTATTCATACATGTACAGACAGTTATAACCTAAATACATGTTTGTGCAGAGAAGTTCACATTGCTAATTGCTTATTAGTACATAAATTTATCAATACTCAATTACCAAAATGTACTTGACACCTGTGATCTGAACAAGTAGGGATAGCTTGTTTTTATTTTCAAGTTTGCAACTTTTTCACCATGTGTTAACATGAAACTTCTAGTCATAGTTTGGCAATGGCCGTGGGTTCAATGTCTAATTGGCTGCAGTTCCAAAGACATGGATGATTACATATCTTTCTCTCACCTATATCAAAATATATTCTTTCTAATATGAATGTCACAAAAAACGTACAATTGTGTTTGTAGTTAGTATGATGTAAGGAAGACGGGAGTATCCGGATGACAATTGTGTCTATAGTTGGTAAGAGGTGTCAAAGATGAATCAGCGAAAATATGTTTAAAATGAATTAAAATATTTATTGGATAATTTCTGGGTACACAGCTGAAAGTATCAGACTCATATTGGCATTGAATATGTGTCGGATACTGACACTTTGCTATTTTTGAAGTATCTGCTCTTCACGATAAAATGTTATGTGATAGTTTATTAATATATATTTTGCTGGATGATATAAAAAATAAAAAATTGCCACATTGTTTTTCTTTCAACTGCAGATTCTTCTTGCAACAACATCCACAGATGGGAAGTGCCGAGTATTTTCCACCTTTATAAAAGGTGTAGATGCAAAGTATGATAATAAGAACTGTGAATGTGGTCAACCTTTTCTCTTTATTTTCAAGATTATGTCATGTTATTGATGTTTACATGTCGAATTGGCACAGGGATTCAAAAAAGAGTACTTCACCTGACTGGAAATTTGGAGAGGTTCAATTTTAACTCATTCTCATGTGATTTCTTGATTTTGTTTCTTTGCTTCAGTACATATTTTTCTAGTTGTATAACATAACCCCACTGTTTAGAACTGATGTGAATAAATTATTTTTTCATGTTTTAAACTTTTAATTGGAAACAAAAAATAGTACTAATATATAAATATGACTGATCTTCATGAATAATAAATTTTGATACACATTATAGTAAACACATTGCTTGTAATGTGAAGCTCGTTCTATATCCTTTGGATATATTTACCTGATTTCTATTCAGTTTTCTGATTAACAAATTTTGTTCTATCTTCTAAAATGTAAGAAAACAGAGAAAGGATTATAGAAAAACCCGTTGGATCTGAGTAGCTTCTACTTATGTAGTCTTTTTTTTTTTGTGCAACAGTTGATTGTTCAGCTTGATCTCTCATCATCTTGGACATTCGGAGTCAAGTGGTCACCAAGTGGCAATACTCTAGCTTATGTAGGTAAGAAAATTCTCTCTGGCTGATTTTATATTAGCTGAAATTATGGGATCCACTTCCACGGATCAGGATTTTTTCCGGTGGATATTTTCTCATGTTTCTGCAGTGGAAGATCTCAACCTTTAGATCTACCTTTTTCTTTTCATTCTTCTCTCTCTCTCTCTCTCTCTCTCTCTCTCTCTCTCTCTATCTCTCTCTCTCTCTCTCTCTCTCTTGCCAAATCAAAGGTTGGGATTTGACTAGACTCTCGTGTCAATGGAGACAATCTTTTTCCCACATCCACCTATATGTTTCTTTTTCATTTTTTTACTTAATGTGAGTTTCCATTGAGGTTCAGTTGTCATCTATGTTTATTAAAAGAATAATATTTAAGGTAAAAATGTATTATTGCCAATAAGCTTTCAGGTTGTGCAAAATTTGATTAATTTATATTCTCCCATTTGTATTCTCTTAAAAAAATATTTGGGGTCAGGTTTCTAAAAGACCGTGGGAACTTGTGGAAACATTCTATTTTGTTTGGTCTGTTTGTGGTTTTACTTTTGACCAAACTGTATTTGTTGCTATTATACAGGCCATAATTCTATGATATATTTTGTTGATGATGTTGGTCCTTCTCCTTTGGCCCAGAATGTCGTGTTCCGTGATTTGCCTCTCCGTGATGTGGGTCAGCATCCATTCTTTCTGACCATTTAGTTTCTCATGGTCTTCTTTGCGGATAATTAACTGATATTTTATGGAACTGGTGGATCACTGTATGACTTGTTTTCAGGTATTATTTGTTTCTGAGAAAACACTAATAGGCGTGGGATTTGATTGTAACCCAATGGTTTTCGCTGCAGATGAAAGAGGAGTTTGGTATGTAAAAATTCAGATTTGTGTTTCTAAGTTTTGGACCATACCCAATCAATGTGGCTGGGCCAACTTGTTTTAAATTCTCTTTCCAGGTGGAAGAGAAGTGAGTATTTTGGTTCTGTATTAATTTTCCTTCTATTTTGTTTGTGTTTTTTCCTCTAGGGGTTTTGTCAGATATCTTGCGGAGCGGAAGACAGTATCATCTGGATCAAGATATGGCTCACAGGTAAACTACATTTCGTAAAGGGACTCTTCAATATACAGCTATGAGTCACTTGAGTGTCCAATTAGAACTTATAAATCAATTTCATTAATCTTATGAATATCTAGTCTGAGAAAACTGATGAGGTTGTGGCATGAAACTAGCTTGATGTAGAATTCCGTTCCTGATCTTGCTAGTAAGAGACTAGTTTAAGCTTGACAATATGAAAGAATGTTGGGAAAAAAAACTGTCAGCTCGAGGGGGGCATTAGTTCCATTTTTGCAATCAGAGATGCATGGGTAAGAATAACTAGTTATCATTTTTAAGGAAAATGAAATTATTTGGATAAAATGGGGAAGTACAAATAAAAGAAGATATGATATCCTCTAAAACACATAGTTCATGCTCCAATTCAAAATAATAACATGCTTGTAGTTGTTTTAGATCAAGGCACATAAATTGATTCGTCTTTTTACACTGTAAAAGCAAAAACAGTGATTGCAAAGAAAGGTTCCAATGAAGGTGAACTGGTCCATTGTTAACTGTATACCTGCACATACTTAGCTTCCTCATAATGTCATTGAAGACCACAGTCCACTATTTCTTAACATCAGGAGCACATGACATGACTCAATTGAGGCTTAGCATTGTCTAGCCTTTAAACCTGAACACTTTTATAGATCATCAATGGTTATTATATTTGGTTCTGCGGTTCAATTAAATGATGTTGGTTCATTTTTGTTCATCTTACCTTTCTTTCATGGCTAAGCACATTGATGAGCATCTGTTGCCTGGTTAATTATTTGAATAGACTTTCTTTACTCCATGTCATTATTTTACTCGGCTAATCATTTGAATAGACTTTATTTAATCCCCGTCTTTATTTTGCTCTTTGTCTGATGTCTTATTTTTCTTATTAACCAAAGTTCATATTAATTGTAAGAGTTTAATAACTATGTGTACAACTTTCTCACAGTGCCAATGGTAATTAAATTCTTATTGTAACACAAATTTGACATATGTCAACTAGATCCAAAGCTTAATATGAGTTACTAGTTGTAACTATTTCTGCTATGCATATCATATTTTTCCTTATTTTGTTCACTTGAGGTTTAGTCTCTTAATCCCTTTTACCAAATTCTGTCTTTAATCAGTTCTCTGAAGCATTTGGCAAGTTTTATGGCCAATCCAAGCATGGTGTGGGCAACGATGCTGTTGAAACTTCAAAAACACGCGGAGCAGTTCATGAGAACTGTATAAAGTATTTCTCTCTCTCTCTCTCTCTCTCTCTCTCTCTCTCTCTCTCTCTCTCTCTCACACACACACACACACACACACACTTGATCTCGTTTCCCTTTTGTCAATGTTATTTGACATGCACCAACCCACATCACAATGGATGAATCCTATTGACAGTGGGATTTTAGGAAACTTATATCGATATATACTGTTAATGACTGATGTGATTTTCGGCTTGTAGCTCTATCATACCTCTTGGGGAGCGTGGAATATTGAGAAGGCGTTTTAGCACATCAGGTCAGTGGTGGGAAGATAATTATCTGAAATTATCTTATTCCTTGTGCTTGATTGTTTTTTTTCCTTTGCCACTTTTGCCTAGCTGCTTTGGCTAATGTTACTCCTTGAAATTACAGGATTGGATGGCAGAATTGTTGTATGGGATTTGGAAAATGAGCAGGATCTATTGGAATTATAAGCTCATTAGTAAATTGTCCCATCTTGTGCGTAAAGTTTCTAACCGGTATTGTCGCATTGTAGATTAATTTGGTTGTGAGTAATTGAACTTATTATCCATAATCGTTGCAATCAAGTTTGAAAGTGACAGATATCAACTTTCAGATTGTGTTTATAAAATTTTACCTGTATGATAACTTGTTTTCTTTTCTATATATTCGAACTGTTGTGTAATTCCATGCAATGAACCACTGCGGCAAATATGTAACTAATGATAATAGAAATGGAATATCAGTTTCATATTTAGACCTTAAGGAACACCAAAGTGCATTAAAGTTTATCCGTGAGAGGACTTGTTCTCGACTCTGCAGATCCATGCTGATTAAACTTAGTTACTGATTTATATCAGTAGCATGTTGTTTCTGGTGCTTAAAATATATAGAAATCGTCGTGTCAATCTTTGATGCATATTGTTTCTGGTGCTTAATAACTTGGCAATGTCAGTATTAATTCTATGCTGCAGATTTGATTTTTTATACCAAAGCAAAAAGTTAGACGAGAATCTTATACGGGTGATTCTATTTTAAATACAAAAATATGCACAAGCATAGATTATTTGAATTTCTCTCAAGCTCATGGCATGTATCTAGAAAATCATCAAGAGAATAGAATTCATATTTGATAAAAGATAATGGAAAAAGTGTACAATTGATGCTCTTATATAGAACAATTTGAGACTTAACTAACTAACTACCTAATAACCAACTTAACAAACTAATTGAAACTCTAACTAACTAATGGATGCTTCTAGCAATGATCAATATTCTCAACAAAACACACAAGCACGCCCTCAAAGAGAATAAAAGAACACACGTAAAGCAATGTATTTCTACTTCTACACCTCTGGCATACACACGCAGAAACAATTCAACATAATGTTCATTATCTCAAATAAGACTACAATAATGCCATCTTAATTCCAAATTTTGTATCACTTCACAATACTTTTGTTTAAGAGTTACATGGAACGATAACACTCACATCTCACATGTCAAATTATTACGAGAATGGATCTCTCAATTTTTTTTTTCCTCAATTTTCATATCTCAACCATCAATCAACTTTTCTCTATTTCTTTTATATTTAAATATTGTCTTATATTTGTAATCTAATGGTCAATTTCTCACATTATTTTCTCAATTTATTTTTGAACTTGAGAGAATTCACTCTCAATTATTACCTATACATCTTCTCTATATTCAACTACTTGAAATGTACCACTTAAATTTCCACCTATTTGCAATTATTTACAAATTTGAGTTGATTTTCCAACAGTTTTATATTTAAAACAACTTAAGTCGTATAGTATTATAGGGATAAATGTCATAGTGATCGGCAAGAAAGAGTGCATAAGAGTATTCGTGTGGGAGATACTCATAGAAATTCATAGTAGAGTGAATATAGATTGATAAAAGAATGAATAAAATGTACAATAGAGTGAATTATTTATAGAGCTATTTGGAGTAACTAACTCCCTAACTAACTTTCTAATCTTCTAACCAACTAACTAACTTTAGTTGATTAATTAACTACCTATATTCTTAACAGCCTCCCTCAAACTCAACATTGGAAAATTCACCAATTTGAGTTTAAATTACAATTATTTGTAGAAAAATGTAATGCAACAAAGCCAATATGTCTAATCACTATCAAAGAAACAAGTAGTAGATCAAAGAACCCCAACCAGTCTTCAATCTTCACAATGGTAGACAAGCTAGTAGCATGCACAAAGAGCCTTCAAACAGGACTAAATTCAAACACTTGTAGAAAACACATTGTACTTATAGGAAGCAAACCAGAAGCTGAGATACTTAGCAGACCAACACTTAGCAGTATAAGCCCAAAAATTGCATGGTTGTTTGTGACATATTGGTAGCATTCTACACTTCATAGTAGTTAGGAAATTGCATTGTTGCAAACATCATGATGTCAAAGTCCTTAGGATCACAAGCAACTAACTTGTTCAACAAACTTCATGTCCAAAAATGCAACTCCTTTAGCAAAATCCACCCAAGGCTTTTGTAAGAATTTTTGTCATTACCACCAATACTGACAGATGCAAGGCAACTCAAAACAACCAACTCCAATAAGTTGATATAACCATATTTCAAAGAATATTCAAAACCAATCCTTCTGCCATGCTCTAACACTAGCTCAACACTTTGTATGGTGCATCAAATACCAACAAGCAATCATTAGTATGTAAAAGCAATGGATCAACTAGAGCAACAATTACAGCATACTTTCGCTTCAAAAGTAGGTGTAAGTGACAACCATATTATGGTTTCAATTTCCAAAACATGCCATTGTAGTGAGAAAACCTTCTATGCAACCAAATCCAAAACAGTTTCTCCAAAACACAACCAACAAATTAACTCCAACAGTGATTCCAACACAAAAACATACAGCACAAGGTAAATGAAATCCACAATAAGTTGTGACTTTACTTCCTTTTCAATAAAGTCTACACTAATTCATTGATTCTAAGCATTCATTCAAATTCACAATTGAGGCAGTAATAGCAACTAATCATCAGTCAATCTTGAACAATGTTGCATAACCAAAACTTGAACAGTTGTGCTTCTATATTGTAATGGCCTCCCTCAAACTCTTAGTAAGAGAAGTCTTAGTATGAGTTTGGAAAACAAAAGACCAAACAGAAAATGATAAGAACAGTAGTGATTGCAACTTCAACAATTAAGCAGAAATGACGTCGATATTGCAATAGGAAAGCACTGTAAATCACTAACATAGGAAAATTCCACCGGGATCGAAGGGAAAGAGTGAAACCAAATCAAAAAATGACAGAATAAAGAGCATAATAGCAAAGCTGTAAATCACTGATAGAATTCCACTGGGATCAAAAACTGTGATTACCGAATCTGTTTTCCTATCGTTGTGAGATTGAGGTTCACGGCGGCGAAGAATGTCTCCATAATCATCGAGAGCCTTCACAGCGGAAAGAGGCGAGACGACTATACCGCCGGGATCGAAAACAGTGATGCATAAACCACTATGCTGAGAAAGGAAAATGATGTTCTCCGACGAAAAGAGTAACAAATCAGAAAGCATCGCACCTTTCTTGCTGTTATGATCGTGATCTTGCGAGAACCGGATGTTGCCGTCGTGTTGACGCTCGACCTTGATCGGAGAAGAGGACGCTTGAACACTTTGACTCTGCAGTTTCATAACAACTTCAAAAAGTACAAATTCAGTTTCGAAATTCTTCAATTGCTTGTGTTCTTCCGAAGCGGTGATCGTGAAATCGACATTGTTGCACCAAGAAAACAAGTAATCGCTCCAATCTTGATGGAGAAACCATCAAAATCTGATGCAATCGAAGGAATAGAAACCGAAATGATTGGACTTGCGAAGCTGCCAAAAAGAATTGAATCTTGTGAAGTTGAAAATTCCAGATCTTGAGTAGAAGTGCTGAGAATTGCAACATCATCGGATTCATCTTCTTCAAAATTTTCAGAACCGTAAGCGGAAGCACAATCTCCATCTTCATCCCTTGGGTATCGCTCTGATACCATATTATGAATCATAGTATCATAGGCATAAACGTCATAGTGATCGGTAAGAAAGAGTGCATAAGAGTATTCGTGTGGGAGATACTCATAGAAATTCATAATAGAGTGAATATAGATTGATAAAAGAATGAATAAAATGTACAATGGAGTGAATTATTTATAGAGCTATTTGGAGTAACTAACTCCCTAACTAACTTTCTAATCTTCTAACCAACTAACTTTACTTGATTTATTAACTACCTATATTCTTAACAATTTTTGAACTTGAGAGAATTCCCTCTCAATTATTACCTGTACATCTTCTCTATATTCAACTACTTGAAATGTACCACTTAAATTTCCACCTATTTGCAATTATTTACAAATTTGAGTTGATTTTCCAACAGTTTTATATTTAAAACAACTTAAGTCGTAAAAGTATGCTGGGAGAAATACTTATATGGGCACAAGCCCAAATATTATTTGTTAGGCACACTCATATGAAACGAAAAAAAATAAAGAGAAAATGATTGAAGTGATATATATTGATGTGACAATTTTATTTTTCTTTTAAATATTTTGATTTGTGTGTCTGTTTAAATTTGTGCCCAAATACGTTGTGACCATGTAAGTGTTCCTCATTATGCATGATTTCTTATATTCAAACTTAATTGACTCTAATACATAGAAAAAAATGTTGTAGTAGACTTTGGTGCTTCTAAAAAATAAAACAATCTTGGATGCAATGAATTAACAACTGTTCACAGAAAAAAAAAAAAAACTTAGTTTATTCTCTACTTACTAATGAATAATGAAGGGTAATGGTGAAGATTAGTTTAATGTCATGGGGAAGAACTATTTCTTAAAGAAAAAGAAAATCTGAAGCAGCAATAGTTGAAAACATTTGAAGAAAACTCCACAATTTCAAGATGCAACAAATGAAAAAAAGGAAACGAAAGGTCATCATCAAAAAGCATACACAGTAAAGGATTATATATATTTAGTTTAGAAGATTTGCAACAAACCGACCTTAGCTCAGTTGGTAGAGCGGAGGACTGTAGTTGGAAAACAGACATCCTTAGGTCACTGGTTCGAATCCGGTAGGTCGGATTTTTTGTTTTTTCTTTTTTCTTAATCCAAACACGTGCTCGCTAATATAAAACACCCTGCCATTGTCTAATGCATTGTTAACCTTTTTTTTCACTTTTTTTTTTTTGATACAGTTTATTTTTCACTTTCTGAAGTAGGCTAGCAGCTCAATTGCATTGAAGGATTTATTTATGGATTTCTTTAAGTATGAAGATGATAAAGATAATTTAGGATTCAAGAAGAAGGTTTTAAATTTGCAAAAAAAAAAAAAATTAAAAAAATGAGTGTGATGATAAAATTAAGTTTAAATAGATAAATTAATATTCGTTCTTTTGTCGGAAGTCCCACATATGTGATAAATTATAATACATATAGTAGAGGGTCCGGTTATGGTACATAAGGATTCCTTATGCACGGTACATAAACTTCCTATTTGCACCCTTTCCATTTCGTTATACACCCCACTTCAACATTTGAACTTACCGGAACACTTTTTCTCAAGTGTACCGGTATGCATATATTCATACCGGTACACTTGAGAAAAAGTGTTCCGGTAACCATATGAATATGCATACCGGAACACTTTAGAAAAAGTGTACCGGTACACTTGAGAAAAAGTGTTCCGGTAACCATATGAATATGCATACCGGAACACTTTAGAAAAAGTGTTCCGGTATGCATATTCAAAATAAAGAATAATGAAACCGTTTTGTTGTGGGAATGGTTTCAGAGATATGCAATCCAAAACCATTAGATGCATACAATGGTTTCTAAATTATAGGATGTGCTTCAAAACCATCCTATGTACTTAATGGTTTTGGAGTGTTTATATCTGAAACCATTCTCACAACAAAATGGTTTAGGGGTGCATGAGTAAACATATGGTTATAATTAAAAACTACTAAACCATTTTGTTGTGGGAATGGTTTCTGAGATATGCATTCCAAAACCATTAGATGCATAAAATGGTTTCTGGATTATAGGATGTGCTTCAAAACCATCCTATGCACTTAATGGTTTGGGAGTGTTTATATCTGAAACCATTCTCACAACAAAATGGTTTAAGGGTGCATGAGTATGGGGTGCATGAATATGCATACCGGTAACCATATTCATATGGTTACCGGAACACTTTTTCTCAAGTGTACCGGTATGAATATATGCATACCGGTACACTTGAGAAAAAGTGTTCCGGTAACCATATGAATATGCATACCGGAACACTTTTTCTCAAGTGTACCGGTATGCATGTTAAAACGCGCTATGATTATTACACGTGTCACTTGGATCTGATGGCTAGATTTTACTTATGCACCGTCCATAAGTTTAAGGCTTATGGACAATAACTTTTGCCTATAGTAGATAATTGGGATGTTATAACTTTTGTTTCAAAGATAAAATGTATGACTCATTATTGTTCCGAGGATTAAGTGTTTGGAACTTCTTAAGAAAGGTTTCCCTAAACACAACCAAAGTGATTGAAATTTAATTTGTTTTAGACTAATGTGAAGTTTTTCCCATCATATTGTTTAACTTCACCGGTTAATTTGAAAGAAGCAACCTGAACACTATGTGCATCAATGCACTCTACAACTTTGAAAATCTTCTCTATGATCTTCAAACATCTTAGAGTTTGGTATTAGGTTAAAGGCACCCTTAAAAACAATATTTCAGTTATTTTTTGTGTGGGAATAAACTATCTTTGGTGCACTACTCTATAGATTAGCCCCTCAAGTTGAGTAAGATCATAATAGGCAACAAAGCGCGCTATCTCTTACACACACACAACAAGATTTAACGATACCCCATTTTCAAAGTTGGATTTCATCAATACCTTCCTTGATTTCACTCTCTTTGCCATTAGGAGCCAATGCTCTTTTATCCTTCAAATATTTATCATCTTGTTTTTCTAAAATGATAACTCAAAATCATAATCGTAAAGAAATTCCATCAAATATTGTTTTGTGTTTAACTTACTCATATTAATCAGCTACTATTTATTTTTATGATCGCTAAACACTTTAAATTTACTCCATAAATATAGTGTCTCCATATTTTGAAAGTAAAACTAATGCTACAATTTCGACCGGATATTTGCAAAACCGTCATCAAATTTGCTTTATACTTCTAAAAACTATCTTCACATTTTTGAATCTCACAAAAAAACTCAATGTATCTTATATTATATTATTTTTTTTTCCAAAATCACAACAATAAAATCAAAGTCTAAAATATCACACAATATAACACAATAAAATTTTAGATTTAGATTTAGCACAGTGAACGCATCACATAATTACTCATCTTAACTGTTTAATCTATAATCGACACATGAAATTGTTAATAGTTGATTTCGCTAATGTGTAATCTCATTCTCAACTATTCAAATTAATATCAATGACTACTAATTTTTTTTTTATAGATAAACAAAATAATAATTATTGAAAATTCACGCACATATGAAGTTCAAATTCAAACCCCCAACTACTACAACGTCCAACTTAACAATTTTACCATTGTCAAAAATTTTTCTTTTAACAATTTTGACATATTTTATTGATTGAACTAAAATTAGTCGACTTTCAAATACTCACTCAAACTATTTTTTCACCATTTTGAAGCAACTTGAGTACCCTTTTAAAGTGTCCAACTCTTTGTTCTTATACCTATTTTGTTTCTCACATTGACACTCACATTAGGATCAAAAATGCTATCCACACTTCAAACCCCTCGTTCCTCCCTCTCTCGTTTCACTCTCCCATCCACCATAACAACTCTCACTTCCCACTCTCACTCTCTCCCACAATCCACACTCACCACTCAATCCCCAACCACCTCCCCACCACAATCCCAAATCCTCTCAATCCGCCACTCTCTCCTCACGCGCAACCTCTCCGCCGTCGACCTAGCCCGTTCCTATCTCACGCGCCTCCGTTTCACTGAACCACACCTCCGCTCCTTCCTCCACCTCCCAGACGACCAAACCATCATCTCCCAAGCAAATGACATCGACCGCAGAATTGCTGCCGGTGAAGACGTCGGTCCTCTTGCCGGTGTTCTTGTTGCTGTCAAGGATAATATTTGTACTGCTGATATGCCTTCTACTGGTGGTTCGAGAATACTCGAGAATTACCGGCCGCCGTTCGATGCTACTGCTGTGAAAAAATTGAAGGAGTTGGGTGGCATTGTTGTTGGTAAAACTAATATGGATGAGTTTGGTATGGGTAGCACCACTGAAGCTTCTGCATTTCAGGTTCACTTTATATATATTTGTTCAATTTGAAGTTAGTAGTTTTTTTATTCATGTACCCTAGTTTGAATCATACTAGTGTAGTGCACTTTTGGTTTTTTAGATAAGCACATATTTTATTGTTGTTGATGCTTTCAATTTGAGAGATTCTTAGATACATTAGGATTAGCTTATTTTTGAGCTTATGCAAACAACTTATGCAATTTTTATGTATTATTATAAGTTTGTCAAGGTAGTTTATGATAAAATAGCTTATAAAAATACAATTTTCACTAATTTGAACTTATAAAATAGCATACAGCCTAATTTATATTGCATAAATTGTTTGCATAAGCTTAAAAATAAGCTAATCCAAACGGACCCTTAGATACATTAGTTTGGGGTTAGTTAGTGTTGGTGAGGAATCATGATGTTTGATGATCCACTTAGGTATGCTGAGTTTATGATCTTATTACTATATTAGTAATTAGTAATGAATGTGAGAAGGTGTGAGTGGTGACATTATTATGTGGTTAATTGTTTCAGATATTTTGTGTTTAGCAATTGAATTAAGTGTGTGAGTAGGAGTTAAGCATTTGTTTGGGAGAGAAAATTAGAAGAATGAACATTGCAAATTGGATCTCGTAGAGTTGCTTTATGGTGCAGCAGCTGTAGGGACAGTTAGATTTAGAGAGAGGTTAGAGGATCTAGGTTAGCTGATAATTGTCGATGAATTACCTGATGGGCATCGCTAAGTTTGTATATTTTTTTTTTTATTACAAAACATACAAAAAGTGGGGTTGTGTTGTTTGTTCTACATCTGTTGGTGGGTTGGCTAAGCTTTTATAGAGTTTGGTTTCTAGCTTTCTTACTTGTACCGCCCATTTATAACTAGGATATGTTTACTCAGGTGATGCATATGTTCATTCAATAGGTGACTGCCAACCCGTGGGATGTTTCTAGGGTGCCAGGAGGATCGTCAGGGGGCTCAGCAGCTGCAGTTTCTGCTAGGCAGTGTGTTGTATCGTTGGGAAGTGATACTGGCGGAAGTGTGAGGCAGCCAGCATCTTTTTGTGGTGTCGTTGGTTTGAAGCCAACATATGGGCGTGTCTCAAGGTTTGGACTTATGGCATATGCATCATCACTTGATGCGATTGGCTGCTTTGGTTCATCAGTTGCTGATACTGGGATTCTCCTCCATGCAATTGCTGGTCATGATAGATTTGATGCCACCTCAAGTAAGCAAGTAAGAGTTCTTCACCATGTTTGGTACAAATATTGTAAGCTTTCTAATTTGTCATTATTATTAGCAAATGGCTGTTGACAATATTTGGTACAGTCTCTGCTCAATATGATGGGTAGTTGCTGAAGTTATTGCTATTTTTTTTCCTGTTATTGAGCCAATTTATCTTCAACAATAAATAATCAATAATGTAATTTTTCAGGAGGTGCCCAACTTTCTATCTCATTTTGACTCTGCAAGTTCTCTGGAAAGTAAGCCCTTGAAAGGACTGAGAGTTGGTTTGATCCGTGAAACTATTGAAGATGGCGTTGATGCTGGAGTAGTTTCTGCAATTCGTGCTGCTGCTTCACATTTTGAGGAATTGGGATGCTCTGTGAACGAGGTCCTCCATTTCGTTTTTCTCTATGATTGTAATCTGAATGATATTTCTAAAGTTTCTCTACATGCTTATATTATTAAAGTTTATTCCTCAGTTAGTCCTTTTCATTTGTCCATTAGGTGTCACTGCCATCCTTTTCGCTTGGGTTGCCAGCTTACTATGTCCTTGCTTTGTCTGAATCATCTTCCAACTTGTCTCGCTATGATGGTATCAGGTCGGTGGCTGACATCCTATGTACCCCTCTTTCTCTTCGTCCAAATACACACACAACTGAACAGTGTTTTATTATGCGTTCTTTATTTTAATTGATAAATCATTTTGCTTTTTGATCCATCTTCTCTATATCTAGATATGGAAACCAAGTCCACGCTGAGGAGTTAGACTCTCTCTATGGAGATTCCCGTGCCAAAGGGTTAGGTTCTGAGGTACACATCTTTCAATCCTTTTTAATTTCATATTTTGCTACAAGATTTTGATAGCCACATATACCTATATAAAAGAAATGGTCCAATTTTATATGTATTGCTATTTTCAGTTGGTTTTCTATGTTTAATACATTTCAGGTGAAAATGAGAATTTTGATGGGGACATATGCCCTTTCAGCTGGTTACTATGATGCATATTACAAGCGAGCACAGCAGGTACTGCTAACTTTATTTTATGTATTTCTTGGTGGGTCTGATCTACCTCTTAAGTCTTCACTCTTCACCCAATAACGATGAATTCAATATCACAGGACTCAGATAAATACACATTAGTTTCAAGATTTCAACCTTACACAATATACATCCACTCTTGTTCTTTATGTGTCTTTTAGAATATAAACGTTACATAGATATTGTTGTGATAGTTAAACTCTTGCTTCTTTTCCTAGGTTATCTTATCCATGATCTGAGTTTCATTTTTTGTTTAGAGGTTTGGGATCTACAAGATGTTTTATATGTGTTGTATGTTACAGGTGAGAACCATTATAAGGAATAGCTTTAAGGAGGCATTGGATCAATATGATATCTTAATTTCCCCTGCAGCTCCTTCAGTTGCTTATAAAATTGGTAAGCGTCTGCATATCTTTCCGTTTGCATTATTGCATGTTAGTACCTCTGGTAGTAATTGTTTCATTGTCTTTGACATTTGCAGGTGAAAAGAAAAATGATCCTTTGGCTATGTATGCCGGTGACATCATGACTGTGAGTATTTCATTCTTATTGACTAAATTTTGCTCTCATACTTCTGATTATATGTGAACTATACAAATAGTGTTAAGTTGAGGATTGGACTTGTGCTATCGAACTTCAACTCCATTGAACTCAAGCTTGATTCAAACATGAGTTGCCTTAGAACTTCTGGTTTATGTCTTAGATAATAGATACTGAATCTAAACTATCCATTAATTTATTAACTGCAGGGTTGTCGTATTGTATTAGTACCTCAACATGTGTAGTCAAGTGTATATATAGTATTATGTCTTAGTTACTTCGTAAAGGAATATTCCGATTTAATTAAGTCATCATTTAGCATAAGTTGTGTTGAATTTTAGAGAAAACAGAGGCATGAGATGTTGTGAAACCGTGGTCTCAACTACAAAACAACGGAGTCAGTTTTATATAGGCTCAAGACAATAAGTACAACATAAATATAGGAAGTATTTTTCTATTTACATGATGTGATATGATGTGATATGCCTATACACAATAAATTAAATATAAAAAGATCTTATATATTTTCAACAAGTTGCACAACTAGTTATGCACCCAGTCATTTAAATTTTGATATTTATGCTTTGTCTATAGCTTCATTGCTAGCTACTTTATCGGTGGTTTCTCAATTGTAGGTAAATGTCAACCTAGCTGGACTACCTGCCTTGGTTTTACCATGTGGGTTTGTTGATAGTGAACCTGCAGGCCTTCCTGTTGGCCTGCAAATGATTGGTGCAGCATTTGATGAGGTATTGAGTTTTCTTATATACTTCACTGAACTTCGTGTTGATAGGGCTTCTCTATGCATTCTATAGTTTGTTTGTTCTACAGTCTTCCTTACTTGCATTACATTAAACGACAAATAGAGAGGGATGAAATACAAATTACCGTGGTCTTATGCTTTGATGGTGGTTTCTGTCTCCTCTCTTGGGGAATGGTTCAAAGGTTTTTGTTCCTAAATTCTGCATTTGATTGAGCATGGATGTTATTCTCCAACTTTTGTGATAGAAACTTTGTATGCCTTATTGTTAAAAACAAGGAAATCACACCCCCAACCCCACAGCCCAGGATGTCCCAATCCTTCCCCGAAATAACAGGAAACCTCTCCCTCTCACCCCTCAAGGTGGAAATATTGTGATATGTAAAAAGAGTCCTCATGTAGGATCAAGTCACCGATCCAAGATCGGATATTGGTGAAGACCTGGTATCTTATTCGAAGACACAGTCAAAATCTCCCTCAATTACCGAAAGATGTTGCAGAACTTTGACGTTCTGTTCCTCCTAACCAAAGGACCCAACCCTTTACTCAAATGACCAGATGACTCTCCCTCTGAGTTCCTCTTCTTATTTATAGGCAACATACCATATTTCTTCTGATTATTCCAGCCCAACTAACTCTTTCTCTTACCAGCAATTACTAGTGAACACCTAAAATTTTGATTGAAATTCCTCATCTTTGTGATACTACTCACTCCTAAAACTGGTGCTTCATAATGACAAATATTTAACTGAAAGACTTGGAAAATTCAAATGGCAATTAGTAAAGAGAGCAAATTCTATTGATGAAATTCAAGTTTTCTTCAAAAAAGTAATGGCAATATATGATTTATACTTAGAAAAACAAATTTAGATTGTGTTGGCTGCATTTTGCAAGTTTAAACTTACTTAACTACATGTGAGTCAAGTGTACTTTTGTGTCCTATTTGCTAAACTTTCTTGTTTATCGAAAAATTACATGTTTCTTGATCTTACATGCTATTACACTGTGACTGTAGTAATAGTAAACAGTATATATCCAACATTTTATAAGAAATCTGCAAGTTGAGTTTTCTTTGCTTCTAAGATTGAAACTTACCATATGGTCAAAGTTAACTAATATGGTCTTACTACTTTTTTTGGTCTTTCATGGGTAAATATATATTTTTTTTTTTTGAATCAAAGAAATATATTAATTCAAAAAACCAAAGGAATACAAGGTGATCATACAGATCCAACCAACCAGGAGGACAAAAGGAAAACTATAACATCAAAGAAGCAATATGCTTTCTCAACTTCTTTGATCCCCACCCTCTATATACTATAGTTTCTATGATACTATCAATTATATCTTTACTATGATTTCTATAAGTGTTGCCCCCAAAAATCTTGCCATTTCTATGAGTCCAAATATTATAAATTGTTTCTGTAACTGCCAACTTAAGGAGGTATGCTCTCCAACCTTTTCTACCAATCATTCTCAAAACCCAATCAAGTTCCATTTTCCACTTCTGAGGTTCATGGATTACACCAATCCAATGTAAAATCTGCTTCCAAATAGCATGAGAGGTTCCACACTCAAACAAAAGGTGGTCCAAAGTCTCCTCAGTCTCATTGCAGAGACTACATATTTTATCAGTAATCATCCCAAATCTGACCAATCTATCCTTGGTCCCCAATCTACCATGACAAGCTAGCCAAGTAATAAGAATTGCCCTAGGTCTAGCACAGTTATTCCTGAGCAAATTGCTCCAAGGAACTCTATCAGCTTCCATCAATTTATCATAAATCTGTTTCATGCCAAACTTATTTCTGCTTAACATATCATTCCACGTAGGCTGCATTCTAGTAGTAAGCTCTCTCTGAGTTAGCACATTTTTCATCACCCAAGAGTGGCTCATTTTCGACTCAATCTCCATCACTGAAATATTTGTTGCTATATACTATAACCTACAATAACGTGGCGTGTATTTGCTTGAGTTCTACAAGAGAATGTGCATGAGTATGTTTTTGACATTAAACAATAGAATAATCCTTTGGCTTGGAATGTATTTGCAGGGAGAGTTGTTGAGAGTGGGACATATCTTTGAGCAAACTCTTGAGAATTGCAGATTTGTTCCACCACTTGTAGCTGATAGCGTTGAATAACGAGCGTAAATGGTCATCCTACACCTTGATGATCCATAAATATTTTCATCATTTTCATGACAATGCTGTTGCCGAAGCAGGTATGTTTAGGCTGTTCACACTTGATTATGGTTTTGACATTATAGGCAAGACTTAAAATATTTGGTCACACATGATTGAATCTGGATTGAGCGAGCTTGAACTTTTCACTCTTTGAAATTGAGTATGTTCACAATAAGTCAGCAACCTTTTCTAGTTTTTTTTTTTTTTTTTTTTTACTTTTTTTGGATCGGCAAACCATTGGTTAGCATTTGTACCAATAGTTAATTAATTTGTTTTATTTAGTGTAAAATTAGCTATAGATTGATGAAGTGTAAATGAGCAATTGGTGTATTTCAAACATACCAAACAAGTTGGCCTTGTAAGTTGTAAGTTTTCATTTTGATACGCGAAAAATGAAGTTTTCATTAAAAATTAAGTTTCAAAACATGAAATTGGTATAGCCTATTGGGGTGTAGGGAACTGGCTCATTACATAATTCCTTGTTCTCTAGTTCAATTTAACTTGAGTACTTATTCATGACTATCTTGCATCCTAGATTAGAATTCATTAAAATTATAATTTGTAGTAATCTAACTAAGGTTTAAATAATGATGAGCAACTCAAGAGTTTGATAAACTTGCTAATGCTCTACTCCAAATTCAATCTTTTCAAAGTTCTTCCATTTTTCCTTCCATAGCTTCTAATCCTTGCTCCAAATCAGTTCGTAATACCCTCATAAGCTTGCATTTGCTCAAACCATTAGATGCAACAACATAAATTGGATAGATGGAGAGTGGATTATAGTGCTCATGGTTATGATGTAAACAGATCAGTATGTTGAATAATGAACACGATCCTTTTTCTTTCAAATTCTCTTCTCTTCTTTCCATTAATTTCTTGAGGAGTTGTCACTCACTCGAAGAGTGCTAAAAACCTGTGAACATTCTGCAACAGAATGTATCATTGTTGCTTTCATCATGGACACAACTGAGCTTATGAACACCTTTCAATCCAATATCGATGCACAAATGGAAAAGTTTTGCGGACTTCTCGAATCCCACACTGAGTTAGTTCACTCCACACTCCACCAACACCTAGTTTCGCGGAAACCTTTCTATAATATTTTTACTATTTTTGTTTTGTTAATTTTTTTTATGCGTAGATTCATATATATTTTCGTTTTATTATTGTATTCATCTTGTTCTTTTTATATTTTTTTAATAATTTTTTTTATTGATTAAACTTTCTATATTCTTTTATTGTTTTTGTTTTGTTAAATTTTTTATGCAAAGGTTCGTAGATAATCTTTTTGTTGTATTTATTTTATTCTTTCTATAATTTTTCTAAAATTTGTTTTTTGTAAAATTAGAATGAAGGACACAAAAATTGAAATATCATTAGAAAGGATAAAAATAAATTGGTAAATATGGTAGTAATAAATTTTATTATAGTAGTATTAGAAGTAGACTGCATCATATTATTAGTTTATTGGTTACCAAAATAAAAAATTAAACTAAATACTAAAATAAAAAAGTAAATGCAAAGTAACCAAATATCATAATACTCTTTAATCGCAAGAGTTACACACTTACACGTATCTTTTCAAAATTAAAACTTTAACACGATAGATAATTACTAAAAATAAACAGGATAATAAATAGGGTGAGCACTCCGGTACACATATTATATGGACATGTACCGGTATACTGTTGAGATGTATAATTTTAATTGGTCCATATGTAATGATAATTTTGATTAACAAATGACAAACATTTATTGTAGATTTTGTTTCTTTATTCGGTTTTTTATATTAAATAATACTTTTTAATATTTTTTTTTTGTAAGATACTACTTTTTAATATTCGCAAATGTATCATTCACATAAATATAATTAATCATATTCTATGATAAATCAAAACATCAATTAAATATTTAAACACAGATTTTCACTTTTTTTTTAACAAGATTCAAATAATGTAATAATTATAATATCCTATAAAATAATATGATTTCAGTATTATGAAAACATATGATTTTAGACACGTGCGTATTTTTAAATAAATTATAATTAATACGTTTTAATCATTTAATTTTTTTTTTTTATAAAATAACAAAATATAAACAAAATTTAACTTGTTGATTTTTCATAAATATATGTCCCGTGTTTGATTTTGTTAACACATTCTAATTTTTAATGACAAATATTTATTCAATTTCTTTTATGTATTAGTGATAAATTATTTGTGAAAAGGGCTGGTCCCGAGTTTTAAGAGGCCACATGCAAATATTAAAATCTTTTAATAAAAAATAAATACAAATTTTATTTTTTTAAAAAAAAATCGTCAACTTTAAATTGCAAATAACATAAAAAAATAAGTATTATTGTAATTAACATAAAAATTCTATTTACTTTATTTAACTTAATTTCTCTCTTTCTTTTTTAGAAAAACTGGGCTAGCAATTGTACCTCAATATTTGCAGCAATATGTTATGTTTTACACCCCTAAGTTACTAATAATACTTTTGTCAACAAAAGTTACTATTAATACAATCCAATCAATAATATTGTGAGGCCTTCATACTTTAGAGGCCCGCTACCACAGATCATGTTGCACATGCATATAGGTCGGGCTTGTTTGTGAATGCACCTGTCCATTGCTTTTTTCTTGGTATTTAAGTTTTTTGGTTTTCACCACCAATTAAATCTGGTTCAGGGATCAGTTCTGGCATCAAGTGGTTCTGATATTTAAGTTTGATACTAAAGTATAAAATTTATTTAGAATAAAGTATTTAGAAATTTGTTAAAAAATATTTTTAAAATATAAGTGAATCTATTATGGAGTTTCATGTAAAATTTATTAAATGAATTAATTTGTTTTATTAAAGTTAATGTCTCGTGTATCTTTTTTAAAATAAATTTGTTTTATTAAAGTGAATATCATTATTTTTATGTACCTGTGAAAAATATTTGTCCGTTTTTTTTATATATATAAATATTTATCAATAAGAACTAATTGTGTCATTGTTTTAAGAAAAAACTATTTGTTATATAATTTTTTTATGTATTAGTGATCACACTTGAGTTGTCTCGCGATGTATTATTTTAATATATTTATCAATACATTTCTTCTGGATTTTTCATATAACAATAAGCAAAAATAGAGTAGAATTGAGCTATTATATATAAAAAAAGTATTAATGAAAAATATAAAAATGTATTAAGAATCTTAATTCCTATGAAAGGACAATTAAGTCTCAACTAATTCTACCGACTGTGATTTCTCAAGTCGTTCAATATAACCTAATTACTAACAATAACTTATAAATTGAAATTTCGACAAATCAAACATGTCTAGACCAATATAAAAATTTCAAAATTTAGTAGTTTTAAAAATAAAATCAATATGAATTTTTTAAATCAAAATACCAAGATAAAAATAATTAATATTTTAACCTAAAAATCAAGTTTTGAGCTTCTTATTTTAGGACAAACTTTTTATAATGCTCTATACTTATTTGCAAAATCATCATAAATACATCGACTTAACAACATGACTAAAATTGCATGCATAACATTTTATAAGGATGAAAATATGACATTTTTTAAGAAAATTAAAAATTAAATTTGGTAATTTTGCAGCAATAGAAACTTATATAACCCCGTAAAATATTACAAATTAATAAAAATTAACAATATTATAATAAAATGTACACACATATTAAAAATTATAAGTTTTTATTGTACAAAATAATAAATTAGTTTTAATCTGTATTAATAGTTAAACAACGAATAAATATTAAACTTTATAAACTAATATTAAAAAAGTTTGAAAGATAAAAATATAGAAATATGAAAATCATAGTTGAACCCAATTATAATAAGAATTAAAAAAAATTGTTAAAATCATACATTTTTTTATAAGAAAATACGATATGTTGTTAAAATACTAAAATCATATTATTTTATAGGATATTATAATAATATTAAAATATTTAAATCTTGTTAAAAAGAAGTTTGCTTAAAAAAAAAATAAAAATTTAGGTTGAAAGATTTGTTGCATGCTTTGATTTATGGTGGACATGTTTGATTATTATATTTATGTAAAGAATATATTTGCAAATATTAAAAATTAGTGTTTGATATTAAAAACTTAATAAAGAAATAAAATCTGCATTAAATATTTACTATATTTGTTAACCACCTTAACAATGTATCGATACACATCCACATAATATGTGTACCGAAGAATTTCCCAATAAATAGTAGGATTGATTTTGAGAGTGGGCTCCATTGGACAAATTAAAAACGCGCATTCTCTCTCTTCACATCATGCGAATTTATCTCTCTCATCACCGTTTCCGGAGGTCAATGTGGCCGGCCGGGGCCGCGCTCCTTCTGCTCCCCGAACTCTTACGGTAAGTAATTAATTAATTCTAGGGTTTGTTAATTTTTGTTTAAGTGAATTTTTTTTTCACAGGTCACCGGTGAGGGTGAGGGTGAGAACGTCGGTTCCGGTGGTTCTGCATCTGCAAGTGTTCCGATAAGTTTAGTTGTCCAATTTTTGTTTGTGATTCTTTCTAGGGTTTTTCATTTTGATCCCCTTTTAATATTGTGATTTATTCTAGTTTGATGCTCATCTTGGTAAATATGGTAGTAATAAATTTTATTATAGTAGTATTAGAAGTAGACTGCATCATATTATTAGTTTATTGGTTACCAAAATAACAAATTAAACTAAATACTAAAATAAAAAAGTAAATGCAAAGTAACCAAATATCATAACACTCTTTAATCGCAAGAGTTACACACTTACACGTATCTTTTCAAAATTAAAACTTTAACACGATAGATAATTACTAAAAATAAACAGGATAATAAATAGTATTGTTAGGATTGATTTGGAGAGTGGGCTCCATTGGACAAATTAAAAACGCGCGTTCTCTCTCTTCACATCACGCGAATTTATCTCTCTCTCTTCACCGTTTGCGATGGATATCGGCCATGGATGTGGCAAAGCTCCGGCGGTCAATGTGGCCGGCCGGCGCCGCGCTCCTTCTGCTCCCGGAACTCTTACGGTAAGTAATTAATTAATTCTAGGGTTTGTTAATTTTTGTTTAAGTGAAATTTTTTTTCACAGGTCACCGGTGAGGGTGAGGGTGAGAACGTCGGTTCCGATGGTTCTGCATCTGCAAGTGTTCCGATAAGTTTAGTTGTCCAATTTTTGTTTGCGATTCTTTCTAGGGTTTTTCATTTTGATCCCCTTTTAATATTGTGATTTGTTCTAGTTTGATGCTCATCTTGGTAAATATGGTAGTAATAAATTTTAAGTATTAGAAGTAGACTGCATCATAGTTTATTGGTTACCAAAATAAAAAATTAAACTAAATACTAAAATAAAAAAGTAAATGCAAAGTAACCAAATATCATAACACTCTTTAATCGCAAGAGTTACACACTTACACGTATCTTTTCAAAATTAAAACTTTAACACGATAGATAATTACTAAAAATAAACAGGATAATAAATAGTATTGTTAGGATTGATTTGGAGAGTGGGCTCCATTGGACAAATTAAAAACGCGCGTTCTCTCTCTTCACATCACGCGAATTTATCTCTCTCTCTTCACCGTTCTCTCTTCACCGTTTGCGATGGATATCGGCCATGGACGTGGCAAAGCTCCGGCGGTCAATGTGGCCGGCCGGCGCCGCGCTCCTTCTGCTCCCGGAACTCTTATGGTAAGTAATTAATTAATTCTAGGGTTTGTTAATTTTTGTTTAAGTATATTTTTTTTTCACAGGTCACCGGTGCCGATGAGGGTGAGAACGTCGGTTCCGGCGGTTCTGCATCTGCAAGTGTTCCGGTAAGTTTAGTTGTCCAATTTTTGTTTTGATTCTTTCTAGGGTTTTTCATTTTGATCCCCTTTTAATATTGTGATTTATTCTAGTTTGATGCTCATCTTGGTGCCGTGGAGTGATTTAAATTTGCTTAATTTCAATATCTTTATCTTTAGAACCTTGGAATCATGGAGCCTATTCTCACATACATATCTAGTTGTTTAGCTTGTTATCTTCTCTGAATATTGTACAATGCAGAATCATAGATTTTACTGCAGAGATTCTTATCATATTGTTACAAAGCTGGTCTCATATTTATCTATGTTCATAAACCATAGATTTTCTCATATTACAAAATCTCTGCCTCATATTTATCTCTTTCTTTAGAACCTTGGAATCATGGAGCCTATTCTCACATACATATCTAGTTGTTTAGCTTGTTATGTTCTCTGAATATTGTACAATGGATATGAGTTCTTTTCTCTCTTAGTTTTCATACCACACCATTCTGGACATATTTATCTATGTTTTGTGGACTTCTCGAATCCCACACTGAGTTAGTTCACTCCACACTCCACCAACACCTAGTTTCGCGGAAAAGTTTCTATAATCTTTTTACTATTTTTGTTTTGTTAATTTTTTTTATGCGTAGATTCATATATATATTTTCGTTTTATTATTGTATTCATCTTGTTCTTTTTATATTTTTTTAATAATTTTTTTTTATTGATTAAACTTTCTATATTCTTTTATTGTTTTTGTTTTGTTAAATTTTTTATGCAAAGGTTCGTAGATAATCTTTTTGTTGTATTTATTTTATTCTTTCTATAATTTTTCTAAAATTTGTTTTTTGTAAAATTAGAATGAAGGACACAAAAATTGAAATATCATTAGAAAGGATAAAAATAAATTGGTAAATATGGTAGTAATAAATTTTATTATAGTAGTATTAGAAGTAGACTGCATCATATTATTAGTTTATTGGTTACCAAAATAAAAAATTAAACTAAATACTAAAATAAAAAAGTAAATGCAAAGTAACCAAATATCATAACACTCTTTAATCGCAAGAGTTACACACTTACACGTATCTTTTCAAAATTAAAACTTTAACATGATAGATAATCACTAAAAATAAACAGGATAATATATAGTTTTGGTAGGATTGATTTGGAGAGTGGGCTCCATTGGACAAATTAAACCCATCACTACATTTTGAGTCAAATAAAATTAAATGAGAAAATAAAATAAAATTTAAAAAAATTCCATTAAAATATATTAATCCAATGTTTTAAAAATTGGACCGGTCATTAACTCGATGAGGGTGCTGGTTGACTGGTTCACTTGTCAAATTACTGGGTCACTGATAGAACTGTATGACTAAATCGGATAACTCGGCCATATAACTCGGTCTATATAAAAAATAATTATATGTATTAAATTGGATTGAAGTGGTGATTAAACATCTATTTATTTTATTTTTTTAACAAAATTATAGCATATGTATATTAATTGTAAAGATAATAAATTAGAATTATTAAGCAAACAATAAATAAAATTTGAAATCCATGAACAAAATAAAATAAAAAAACAAATATGTTTTTTAAACAAAACAAATCTTTGTGAGAAATCCAATTTTCATACAAAAATTGTAATAATTAGAAGAAAATATACAATATATTGAATTAAAAGTAATAATATGCATGAACAAACGGTTTATCACAGTCGTAGCACGACTCTCCTTTTATGAGAAGGTCAGCAGTTCAAAACTCATTGATGACGATTTTCATATATTTTTAAACAATTAAAATACGCGCGTTTCCTTAAAAAAAATTGGATCTGATAACCGGACCAGTTGACCTCCAATTCAACCGGTTGGATCTGCCGGTCCGGTTTTAAAAACACTTTTTAATCACTTTCCCATATCTCTCTTCTCATCACGCGAATCTTCTTATATCTCTCTTCACTGTTTGCAATAGATGGATATCGGCCATGGACGTCGTAAAGCTCCGACAGTCAATGTGGCCGATCGTTGCTGTAGTACCGGGCGGCGTCGCGCTGCTTCTGCTTTCGGCACTGTTACCGTAAGTATTCACATAATTTTTATATAGAAAATATATAATACTATTTAATCATGAATTAAATAAGTCTGTCTTTATTAAAAATATAATATTTGAATTATAAAAAAATATATAATCTTTATCTTTAATATAATAATTTGATTATTATTTCATGTTTTTTCTATTATTACCTACTCTCTTTTTATTATATTAAAGAAATAAAATCAAATTAAAAAAGATAAGAGAATTAATAGGGAACGCTACACACTAGAATTAGAATTTAAACACCTAAAATATCTATAACAATTCATATGTCTATAGAACCCCAAAGTCAAATCTGTATCAAATAATAAAAAATGTAAATATGTGAAAAAAAAAGTGAAAATAGATAGATAATTTAAGGCTATAATTAATATGAAAGATACACTTTTGGGAGAAAGAAATAAAATTTATCGTAAAAGACGCATAATTTAAGGCTATAAATAAAATATATTCCAAAGAGTATATCCAATTATCAAAAGAAAGCATATAATTAAGGATTAGTAGATAACAAAATTAAGAATTTGTTTAAAATTATTTTATACACACATCCAATCATATATTGACACATCATGTATTGTGTTTTTAAACACATGACGTGTCACATTCATTAATTCATGTGACAACATAGTATTCAAGATTTATCGTAACCGTTAATATAATATTTTTTTTCAAGTGTCCAATTCTAGACGATTCATATTAGAATTATGGTTTAGGGTGCCTTTAGTTAGTCTCGTTTTATTATATTAAAGATTAAAGAAGTGCCTCAAAATCATCGAAAGTTAATTTAGATTTAATTTAAATTTAATTTTTAGATATCTAAATTACAAATGCAAATTTATATCAATATTATTAAATTTCGAAAAATAGTAGGTTTGTTGAAAAATACTCTTTTTTTTGGTACAATGCAAAATACTAGCTCTCTCTAATTCTTAGGTTCCGTTTGATCTAGGCATGGCAATGGGTGCCTACGGGTGCGGGTTTCATACTCCCCACACCCACACTCATAATTTCGGGTGTACCCAAACCCAAATCCAAAGACTGTTTGGGTGGTAAAACAAAACTCACGCCCAAACCCATTGGTTTTGGGTTTTTTCACCCAAACTCAAACCCATAGCTTGATCATGCAGAACTAAAATTCCTGAGTTTTTTCATCCAAATCCAAACTCACATTCAAATTTGATAAAATGCAAATTGCATTAAAAAAAGAAAAAACATAGTTTAAAATACAATATCACAATTTAACACACTTCTTTCCTAATGCAATAACATAGTTTAACACACTTTGTTCACAACCACAATACAAAGAGAGAGAAAATATTTTGGTAATTTAACATATAAACGGGCGGGTGTATGGGTTTCGGGTGTGGGTTTCGTACTACCCAAACCCACACCCATAATTTCGGGTGCCGCTCGAACCCACACCCAAACTCAGTCAACTCGGATTTCACCCGTTGACTTGGGTTTGGGTGGGCATATCGGGTTTGGGTGAAATTGCCATCCCTAGTTTGTCCAATATTTTTTTAAAATTTTTATTCCGTTTAGAATGAGAAGTTGAACCAAACACATTTTTAATAAAGTTTTTAGCCATAAAAAATAACTTTTTTTAATGTACAAAATTAAATTAAAAGAGCTTCTAAAAGAAGAAGTTGAAACATACTTTTATAAAAAAAATAATTTTTTTTTATTTTTTTAAGTTTATTTTTATTTCAGTATTATCCGTTGTTATTATTTTTTTTAAAAAATTTGTTTTAATTTTAGTATTATGAGTTGTTATTATCTTTATTTTAAGTTTGTTATTATCTTTGTCAAAAAAAAAAAGTTTGTTATTATCTTTAATATATTTAGTTTAATCTAGTAATAATAATAAGAAAATAATAATAGAGATTCAGCTCTAAAAAGAAAATCGCGCGTGAATTCACGCTCCCTAATCGTTTCTCTTGCAACACGATAGGAAAACAAAACAATCCATCTATCAATTCTCTTCGATTCACCGACGTTTCTGTCCCTTCCTTCCGATCCATTTTCGATTCGATCCAATCCAATCCAGTCCAATCCGTAAGCACTTCGTAAATTCCCTTCTATCTTTCTCCAATTTAATTTAGCTCCTGTTTTCATCATCTGAATAACCCTTGATCTTCTGTTTTTCGATTTCAAATTTTTAATTAAATTTGAAATTTTTTAGGTTTTTTGTAATGAACTATTTGATTGATTAAAGTTTTAATTGTGGATTTGATAGAAATACTTGGTTTTTTTTTTTTTTTTTTTTTTTTTTAAATATTTTCTGATAAATTTCTGCAATCAGAAGAACCTTATTGATCTTCAGTTATGTTATGAATTATTAAGTTATGCTATGAATTATTAAATGTAAGAATTCAATTTTCACTTGTGTGCCACAAAATAAAAAATTCAATTTTTTGCTATAGTGAGTTGTTTGAACCAAATTGATTGTGTCTACTACATATGAGTAGTAACTGTTTTTTTGTCTCTGTGTTGATCACCTGATAATCTGGAGTTCGGTTGCGAGGTAATTAAAGTCTGGCAAAAAATTGGTCTCTCGGGAACCGAACTCAGGTTCTCCCGAACAATTTGTCATAGGGGGAGCTCATTAATCACTTGAGTCCAGTCATTTGATTTATGACTGATTTTAACTATCAGTTGACATGGTTTTAGAGAATGGTCAGCTGCCACGATTAAAGATGCAATCGCATGTGAGTGCATCAACAATATTTAACCACTACTTTTTGCAATGTCAAGAATCGTGGCATGTATCATTGTGGCCTTGATTTATAAAACCTTGTCGGTTCTTGTTGCCAACACAAAAGAGGTAGTGTATTTTTGTATCAATTATGGTTTATATAATAAGTTTAAGCTTGGCTTAGCGAGGAAAATAAAATTGGAAGATTAGTATATATGTGTTGGTTTTGGTTAGTTTTATTGATCAGTTATTTACTTTATGAATTGTTGTCATCAGTGTTATTATGATGAGAAGGGATCAAACGTCTGTGATAAAGAAGCCATCTCTGGTCGATCTTTGTGTTCAGAAAGCTATAGATAATGTAAGATACCTTGGAAATGTTGGTCCCGTTGATCATCATCTGCTTGAGCGAATCTTGCCGCACTGCACAGTTGATCAGTTGATGCATGTGGAGAAGGCCAGCAAAGTAAGACGGGTTTTTTTTTGTTGTTTTTGTGAACTGTTAATAAAGTTAGACAAGACTAAAATGATTCTATATTTTGTTTGATGTGATTTTGCAGGGGACTGATTTGAGCCCTGTAACCGATAAATTGTGGAAAAAGTTCTTTGAAAAGAAGTTCGGTATAGATCACACAAATGAAGTAATTGAGAAAATGTCAGAAAAAAGAGTTTCATTTAGATGGTTGCAATTGTATGAGGTATTTTTGTTTACTTGTTTTGTTTCTTCTTTTCAGGCTCAGTTATGTTTTAGAACTAATAGAAGTATTAATTACATGTAGCTGTTCTTTCTTTCACACTAGATACTATACAATGTGATAGTATAAATGTGGATTGATTTTGCGCTGTTTTTCCTCTAACCTTCCTCGAATTCTTTAAACAGGCTAATGTAAAGAAAATGGATCGGGAGGAGATTGTAGCAGCTGCTAAACTCAAGAAACGGTACGAGAAGGAAGATGCAAGTATGAACTAACCTCGCTCTCTCTTTTTTTAAAAAATTTATTTTCTGAATTTTTTGTTTGATTTGACGAACCTTTACATTTATAAATCAATGTAGCAACTCACGCGTAGTTATATTTCTTGCCGTTTGCTTAGTTACAAATAGTTACGAACTACTTTGACTATGCAGAAAAACAGAGCCGGCAAGTAAAGATATGCAGCAAAGTTCCACCTTCAAGTAAAAGAAGATTTTGGGGAGGTAATTTTTTTTACTTCTTAATGTTTGTTTCCCGATACTTCACTCAAGTTGTAGCTTTCAGTTTTTAGTTGTTTCTTCATCATTGAAGTATCTTTTGTAGATAATGGACCTGGATACAATGTGTCAAATGTGAAGAGCAACATAATGAAGAAATCAAAGATTGAGTTTCTTAAGTGGTAATTGTTCTCTTATATGATTCTTCGATTTGATGCTTCTGAGTATTTCACAAATCACTTTACCACGAAGCATCTTGAATTTATATACTCAAACTCTACTGGATGTTGATAAAGTTTTATCGATTTGCACTAATTTTCTTGCAGCCGCGAGGTGAAAAATATTGCAGCAATGAACAAAAATTCTATCCATAGACCTGCTAGGTACATATAATATCGACTTGTCTCGTCTAATTATCATAACATTGTTTCTAGGGTTTTTCTATTCTCTTTCTGTTTTCCTCGACTCAACTCACATTGCTCCATGTTGTGCAGTTCATCAAGCTTCGCGAGGAGTGGAAGTATGTCTAGAATTGGTTCAAGTTCCAAAGATCCCAAATCTTCAAAGAGGATATTTTAGGGGCAGACTATGAAAGATAGCAATGCTATGTATCATTATTTGGTTTATTTTTTGATCATAGCTTCATTTATCTCGATGCTAATAAAAATTGTATTATCATTATTTGCTTCTAAAATCGGCTTGAATGTTATGTGCTATATTGTATTTGTCGCGTAGATAGAATCGAATTATCCATAGTTGTTTGTAATCTGTTGATTTCCATATATAAATGCAATTGCAGTTCATTTTCACATCCAATGTTCATGATTATGATGTAGCTCCATCCTGCATGGATGTAGTTGTTTAGTTCAAGTTTTAATGTAAACAAAGAGAGAATTACATGTTTTATTTTTTAGTTAAAAATGTTAACTTATTTTTAGTGTGCTTCTGGTATAAATTAGTACATTTTAAGCAAAATGTTTACTTTTTTTATCATTAAAAAAAATGTTGACTAGTTTTAACTTCATGATGCAAATCCAAATCTATCTAACAATTAAACCTATAAAAAAATATTTCATCATCAACTACTGATATTGTGAGAATTGGATTTTCCACAGTAACAGCAAGACATTGTAACTGATTTGGACCATCCGATATCCAATCAACGACTGAGATCTTTCTACAGTATTAAACAAAGATTTAAACCTGAACCGTCCAATCTGCAATCAACATGTGAATTTCAACTTGGCACATAATGGCATAAATCACAAGAAATTGCAGTTTGTAACTTGAGTGTTGGTGGTTCATGTGAATGTTATTTTTCTATTCAAGATTAAGTGTATCTCAACTTTCAATGATTGAAATACTCACTGTTGCAATTCTGATTACAGTGCGCAAGCTAATTTTATTTTTTTACACCACTAAAAATCGAATGAGAGTATCCGATCGATTCTCAAATGTCTCGGTGTGACCTAACAATCACCGAGAAAATATTTATATCGACACGACTGATTTAATGCCTAAATTTATATCCTCCAAACTATTAGGATTAATGAGGAATTGTTGTTTACCAAAAGTCATGAACAAACTAAGTTGTTACTTGTTTCTAAACATACTACTAAATATATCAAACAATTCCAACAAATTTTGCATCCATAGAACCAAACACAGATCAATTCCAACTGAAGTTACAAACTTTATTTAGATCCCATTTACCAAAGGGCAAACCCAAGTGCCATAAATCATCTTTTGCAACCCTTCAATTATGTCCAAAACATTGAACAGAGTACGTTATACTATAAATATAATCAAACTGCACCATATATCA
This sequence comes from Trifolium fragiferum, assembly GCA_954870985.1. NCBI lineage: Eukaryota > Viridiplantae > Streptophyta > Magnoliopsida > Fabales > Fabaceae > Trifolium > Trifolium fragiferum. The sequence goes on from OX940794.1 coordinate 12,355,638, forward strand.
ACAAAATCAGAGTGGCGCAGCGGAAGCGTGGTGGGCCCATAACCCACAGGTCCCTGGATCGAAACCAGGCTCTGATAAAAGTTTTTGTTTTCTTCTTTTTATTTTGTAATTAGTTAATGGTTCTATACGTCGTCGCATTAGTTCCTTATATATGACGTAGTGTTACTATTTCACTTTCACTATCCAATTCAAAGTTTATTAAATGTATATTATCTGTTTCATCTTACACTTAGTAAAAGTTAAATTTTATATTAACAAGACTAAATTATAAAAACCATGTATATAATTATATATAGTTATATTCATTGGACTTCATCTGGCCAAAAATTGTTTTGCAAAAGTCTTGCAAAATAAAGTGAAAACTTGAAATACAAAATTGACTTATTTTATTCTTATTTTTTAGTACTACTCTTTTTTTTTACCGATATTCACTAAGTTGATTTAGGCCCTGTTTGGATTATTTTTTTTTGAGCTTATACAAACAGCTTATGCAATATAAATTAGGTTTTATGCTATTTTATAAGTTCAAACTAGTGAAAATTGTATTTTTATAAGTTATTTTATCATAAACTACATTAACAAACTTATAACAATATATAAAAATTGCATAAGTTCTTTGCATAAGCTCAAAAATAACCAAACAAGCCCTTAGTAACCGAAGGGAGTTGAAAAATATGCTTAGATTTCTACAGCTCAGAATTTATGACTCAGTTTTAGGAATTTGAATATCTGACCAAAAATGCAATTATATGTTGTTTTATGTTTATCAAGTAACAACGGTTCAACCTTTTTTTGCAGTATAAACCAGATGGAAATTGATCAATAAGTTCAAATTGGAGTAATTTTCTATTTTTTTTGCAGTAACTCATCCCTCTGAAACCAACATAAATGTATCACATGTATTAAAATGTCACTAGAATTTAGGATGAAAATTTACAAATTTTCATAATTCATTTTTATCTTAAAACTCAAGCATGTACCTGTAATTAAGAATAATGAGAAAATCACTCTTGCTAAAATTTAAAACTCATTCAAAGGCGCTGGTATTGATTTAGGAAGCATATTTTATTCATTGAAGTTTGAATAAAAAATCAAATACAAATTTATCTCTCTCTCTCTTACACACAAACAAATAATAGTTTTTTTATTTTCATTTTCATAAATGTTAAGTTCCAACAATAAACATTACATGTACTACGTGCATAGCTGAAAGCTTGGAGCTGCAAATTCCCCACTACCATCATTCTGCTAGAAGGTATAATGATTGATACCAGCTTACATTTATTTATGCAGTGACATGCTACTTCTGGAAATTCCATAAACATGTAGACTTTGATTTTTATATTTACTTTAACTCTGGAATTTATTTTTATTTCTTGAAAATTCGCTTGGAAATTCAAGTTGAGTCTATAGGCTTAAATCCCAGATCCAGCAAGTCGCCTCTTTGAGGCATTCGATACAGATAACTGCCCAAGCTTGTCGGTATTGCTTGTATTTGATACAGTTCTTTCTTTAGTTGGTGTATAATGTCGCAGCCATTCCCCAACATATACCTTGGAAAATAAAAAAAATTGGTTATAATGTTTATATCAAGGACCAGCCATAACATAGTAGCTACCATTTTCCATAGGTATGCTTTGTATTCAAAAAGTTATTCGGGAACGATAAGTGAATAATTAAGGACAAATATACCATAGGTTAATGTGAACAATTAAGTCACTTAATCAATGATGTCTTCTGTTTCCACAAACTAACATGGTCTATATTATCATGTCATTTGTGAGGCTAATCAGGTGTCATCTTACATCATTTATTACTAAGAAAACAACAGCATTATATCAATGTAATGTACTATGATATTTTAGAGCTTCGATTTTCTAGATTGTTTTATACTATCTTTCAATGCATGGATATACTAAAGTAACAAAAGCATTAGTGAGTTTGGCTTTTGCTAGTAATTTTATAGACTAAACTGACTAATGAAAAAGACATGCGAGGATAAAAATTACTAAAGAAAGACGAATTCAAGGATGTTTTGTAATTTTGATATATTTGAGGACTATAATAACAACATTTGACACATTCAAAGACTAAAATGATTGTTTACTCATCTTTCGATTGAACCTACCAAATTCAAGGGACTAAGAGATGATTAATTATTTTAAACTATCTTCGTGGGTTATTATATAATGAGTACTATGCAACTTAACACGCTAACAATTATAGGTTTTGTGATTATAATAAGCAGGCCTAACTTTATCCTTTGTTTCAATGCATGGAAACCAAAAAAAGGTTATATGAAAGAATGTTGGCACAAAGTCAACCCTGTCATTTAATCCAAAACTAAGCCCACTTTATCCTTGCTGCAAAGCAGCATATATCCAATACTGGTTTACCATATCAATTTGATGTATGTATAAATATTTACTAGATGATAAAGCTAGAAAATCATTTTCTAGGAAACTAGATGGTACATACTAAATACAGGCATATCAGCACAGATTAGCCAATAATGATTATTCTAATATTTTCAATATGGAAAATATTATAGCAAGAGATATAATCTATACTTATATGTAAAGGGTACTAACTTTTAGTATAGTTTTTTCTTCAAATTTTACCCCTCATTTAAACAATTTTATTTACAAAAAATAATCTATAGATGAGGATATCAAGTTTTGGCATAGCTAATTTTTTTCTTCAAATTTTACTCTTCATTTAAACTATTTTATTTATAATTTTTTAATTTGGTACTCAATCAAATAACTGATTTTTTTAACATAATTGCATAAAACATTGTAACTTCCATTACTTTTATCGAGGAAAAGCAAACAGACGGGCAGTTTAAAGAAAGGAAATAACCTGTTGAGGTCTCATAATCTTAGTATCAGGATCATCCAAGGACTCCCGCCAATGTGCCAAGTATCCAGCCATACGAGGGATAGCAAATAAAATTGTGAAAAATTCGGGTGGAAACCCCATAGCCCTGAGATTGCATAAATCCATCAAATCAATCATATTCAAATATTCTACGAGATGTGACATATCTTATCCGCCATAGTTAAAAAACCAGATTTAATATTAATAATATTACCTATATATTAATCCAGAGTAGAAGTCAACATTCGGATATAACTTCCTCTTGATAAAGTACTCATCAGAGAGAGCAATCTTCTCCAAGGCAACAGCAACCTACATAATCAAATAATGGCATATAAATTTTACAAGTTCAAACTAAATATATCGAACTGGGTCAATATTGAATGAAGCAGACAAATTATTGATTAAGTTTAAAGAAAAAATTTGCGCAGAAAATATGGATAAATACCTCTATAAGTGGATCCCGGCCAACAATGGAAAACACCTCCTCTGTCAATTTTTTTAAGACCTTTGCTCTAGGATCATAGTTTTTGTACACACGATGGCCAAAACCACTGAGCTTTCGCTTCCTAAAAAATAAACAGATAGTTAAACCTTATGATAATTTAAAACTTACGCGTATATGATAGAAAACTGTCAAAAAGTAGGAGACAAAAAAGAGCAAATAATCTTCATTGTTAGGGAAAACACATGACTCAGAAGAAGTAAAAGGTAATATCCACCTGTTTTTAACACCTTCAATGAACTCTGGAATGTTATCAACACTTCCAATTTCACTCAGCATTTTGAGGACCGCCTGTATATGAAAGTCACATTAGTATTGTCACATGTGAGTATGCTGCTTTGGTTTACTTTCCGCGTTTGATTATGCAATACAGGAAATGATCATGAGTTACTCGAACCATTTATATTACCTCATTAGCTCCACCATGAAGAGGTCCATACAGAGCTCCAACACCGCCAGCAATAGCAGTGTATACATCAACACCACTGCAAATAAGGATATTGTTAAAGCAACATATAACAGGATGCTTACTTTTCTTTAAAAATCACTTTTCGTTTCAGATTAAACTGTGTCGATTGAAAGAAGCCGAGGACGACTCAGAAAAGTTTATAAGCAGCACTCTTTTGAGAAGTAGTGAGCAATCTACCTTGATGCAAGGTGGCGTACAGCGGATGTAGAGCAATTCATTTCATGTTCTGCATGCAGGATGAAGATGATGTCCAGTGCACGAGTTAGGCGAGGATTAGGTTTATATGACCGATTGCCACTGCAAAAAAATGCAAAGTGGAGATTTAATGAATTAGACTCTACGCTGATAAAATACTTGAATCTGAATATTTCTCTTTTTTTCAGATGACAAAGTTTGTATATGTATATACATGAGTGGAATAATCTAAATAGGACTGTGATCCTATCATGATCCTACAATTTTTGAATCAAATCAAATACCCTATATATATAAAAGCTAATAATAAGGTGAAGATAATGACAAATTTGATTACAGTGAATAACAATATCTCAACAAAAATATTACGATAGCAAAAATCTAGTATGCTGTTACCATTTGATCATCATATATTAAATTATAAACTTTATCTTTTGAAAAGTAAGTCATGTTAGTTCTGAAAAGACGTACAGAGAATCAAGCATGTAAAGGAAGTTCTCCGTGTAAGAAAGTTTGTTGGATGGAAGAACAGGTGGTCTTCCTCCCAATCTAAGATTAATCGCAGCAGCAATTGTTGTTATCTGCAAATAAGCATAGAATTGAATTAATATTGCACAAAAATTCAGAAGATTGTGCTTAAACAGTCCAAGAAGCATTCAGAATAATTAAATGAGATATTACATAGAAAATAGATAGAAGATTAAGGAATTCATAGAATTGAATAGCAAACCTTTCCAATAATCCGCACTATTTGTTTGTCTCTCACTTGCTTTGAGTTGTAGATATCAAGACCCTGCATTAAATTGTAAGTTAACGAAAAGAAGATAAAACGTGAATCAAATAATAAAACATGGAAAAAGTTTGAACCCTAACAAGAAATAGAGTTCTGCTCATAATATTTAATTTAGTGGATGTCTTGTAATATCAAGTTCATATCTTACAATAGTTTAGAGTATCTCAGATGATCTCTTAAAAAGAGCTTCTATAAGTTTTGAAATTTGATAATCTTCTATTTGAATGGATAAAGCTCATTGCTTGTCCTTTGTATCACATCTGATATGTCATTGTACACAACATAATTTTATTCAAAATCTTTTCCTAACTATGTCTCTTTAATTTTAAGTAACAGAATCAAAGATGATTGTTGAAATAATCCACACAAAAGTCAAAATAAACATGTACTAAAACATTGTTAAAATGTAGAAATTGGAAAAATAGAAGTTCTACAAAGTAAAGTTGAGAATATATTAGCATCAGAAAAGTACGGAATACAAAGTTCCAGAATATGTTATCATTATACAATTGCATCAATGCTGAGCAGCTCAAAAGATGAGTAGCTTGGTCTTGAATGCAGTTTGTGTTACTTACTCTGAGAGCTGGATTTGCATCAGGATGAAAAACAGACAAAGCACTTAGAGCATTAACAAGCACACCCATAGGATGTGCATCTTGAGGCATTGATTGTATGAGATCCTACAAAACAAATGTATGCCACACTCAGTTAGATAAATACACCAGTGTTATCACTCACATATCGCGGAAAATGGTAGTTTGTTCAAATTATGTTATGCCAAATAGAGCTATATAGCCATTATTTGGCAACATTTTGTACTAAATAGTGCCTCGCAGAACAATAACGATTTGTTCAAATTCTGCTGTTACAGCACTATAGCGCCACCATTGAACAACAATGGCACTGGAATACACACATACTTCTCAAAAAGAAATGAACAACCTAATCACTAATGATCAAGAGAAAGGAGCTTTGCAGAGTGATTGCAAGAGAAATTATGAAGCCTAAAATATCATTTATCGAGTTGCCAGTTAAATGAAATAACAAAGTAATTTAATATAAGAAAAGCTTACCAAAACTCCTTGTGGTAAGGCTGAGTGCTGAGATATAGCAAATTCCCATTCTTGTAACTGATTTGCAGAAGGCAAATTTCCATACACTGAAAAGAAAGAGTTAGAAAACCTCAAAAACTTTATAGTCTTCTATGACATAAATATTTGCATCTCAGCAAGTGATATGATGGAAAAAATATTTGATCCACATATCATAAACAAAGGCCATAAAAGCAGAACCGTCTTGAAGCCATAAAAATTTAATCCCAGAACATATTTACTCATATTTATAATTATCATATAACACTGAGGGGTTAGGCCTCAAAAGTTTCACACAATATTAGATTGCACTTGATAATTTAGGATTACCAATCTAATATAGTTATGTATACCTATGTGTATTATCTATTTATTAAGTATCAATATATGTTTGAAATCTAATCAGCTAAGTGGTAACAGTTTGAGAGAATAATTATTTCAAGCAACTCCATTTTGAATACTACATGCTTACTAGTTACTACACATTTATGTAAAATTGGCAAACTGCATGTCTCAAGCTTACAGTCTCAATGTTGTTTCGTGCTTCTCTGTTTACTAACTACTAGTTAAAATTAATTAATTATAAACCATCAAAAAATGATTCTCAAAAAACTACAAAAATAACATACGAGAATTGACAATTTACGTAATATCAAGTCTCTAATGATTTTACTTAATATTCCATAACATCTATACACGACCCTGCATAAAAGTTTCATACACAGGGACAACAATTTCTGAAAAATACTCACATATGAGATATGCCACTTCCGGAAAGGTGCTTTTCTCAGCCAACTCCTCAATGGGGTATCCTCTATATCTAAGGATTCCCTCATCACCATCGATATAAGAAATTGTTGATCGCACAGGAGCAGTGTTTAAATATCCAGGATCATAAAGTTTGAGTCCCTTATCATTCTTCCCAGTCGATATCTACAAACCGAAAATTAAAGAACATAATATAATAAATGAATAAGAGGAGAGATCAAATTCCACCAGTGTAACATCAGGATAACATTACACAGCTAAAAAACCTTTTATCTTTTGTCATATACATATGTTGAATTAAAAGTTTATATCATATAGATCATCTAAGTACAATTATTCCATATGTCATTGAGATGCATGAAAATTAATACACAATCACACCATTCAACAACTAAAGATCAACAACCAACCCATCTATGATTTCATAATATACCTAGTAAAATAATTATTTGAAAAAAACAAATCTTTAAGTTTGTTACTTGTAACCTAAACAATCATACAATTGAATGATGCAGAAAGGAGCAAATTTGAACAAGACCCAATTCATCAAATCAAAAACCATTTCAAGTGCCAAATCTAAAAATTAAAAATTCATCAACACAACTTTATCATATCCTAACAAACAAACAAAAAAGACTAATTCAACAATATGCAATAGATTCAATTCAACCAAAAAAACAAAATTGATCACAACCCAGAAAGCAAAATTGAAATCCATCACCTTCTTGAAATCATTGGCTTTGACGGTGCCATCAGGAGAGACCTCAATGTTATACTTCTTCCCAGTACGTTCATCAACAACGGTGAGTGTTCCTTTGACATTAGACGGTGGAGAGATCCCGGAGGAAGCAGAAAGGTGGATAGGATGGAGATGCGCGGCGGAGTTTGTGGAGGAAGGAAGCAAGTGAGCTGAGAGGGTGGCTAAACGGTTCCGTGCAGCGTCGTGTAGCATTGATTCGGCTGTAGTAGTTGTCGTTGACATTGTTGTAAGATGATTGTTTGTGTTTGTTGTGTGATTTTGTTTTTCTTGTTTGAATTGAATGAATGTGTATGAATGGATTCGAGAAAAAGGGATCGGATTAGAATTAATTAATTAGTAATTAATAATAATAGGATTAGGATTATGTTTGGAGATGAAAGTGAGATTTTGACGTGTTCTATTACAAAAATTCCTAATAGATTGGTGTTACGTACGGTACACCGCACACACCCATCAATTTTTCATTTTTTTTTTTTAAAATCCGTATATTATTTATGTATTTTAAAGTAAAATTTGAATTTGAAGATTTTTTTTTTTATAAAACTAATGTTTATTTATTTATTTTTAATTTAAAATTGGATTGCAATTGATTATTTAATGACATTGATTGTGAATATTATTTTTTATCACAATTGTAATTATAGTAATTACTTATATCACTAAATGAGATTTTTTATCTTATTATTTTCAAGTAAATGATAAAATATATGATAATCTATTTCTGTTGGCAGAATATTACATTATATATACAAGAAGTTGATATTTGAATCTGGTCATTCAATTTATCCATTTTAAGGACGAAATTTCTAATCACTAAATTTAAGGAGAAATTAATCTAATATAAAATTAAGAGGAGATTAATCAAATAAAAAATGTAAAAGCATAGAAATATAAGTTGCATTTGAGCCTCCTTTTTACTTTTGTTCTAAATTTCCAATCATCATTTAACTTTATCATTGTAACATTTTTTTTATTAAAATGAAATTTGTTGTCCCGCTTCACCGAAAAATCAGTACATCGACTTGCTGTTTTTCATAAGCTTTCATTGGCCATAAGTTAATGGAAAATTTGTTATTGCTTCAATTCAAGCACCAAATGTACTGTTAAAATAAAAAGGACTATTGTTCTGCATCTTGTTTAATTATTTGTAGATCTTATTGTACAATTTTTCACTTTGCAACCTCTTGAAACCTTACAGAGATGAAATAACATAGACTCCAAAACCATTCTTCTTAGAAAATGCATTGTATCAAATATATGTAACATAGATCATTGGGAACTACAATGTCATTCAAGATAACATATGATATAAAATTGTTCAATGAACAAAAACATAACACCAAGTGAAAGATGAATTATGCAGCAAGCATCACATATGATCTCATAGAACTCTTCAATGTTGACATCACAATAGCTAGCTCTGCAATCTTCATATCACCTGCTAAACAATGTGCACACAATCAATCTTCAAGGAGCATAAGTATTAGCAATAGGTTTTTGTACACCAAGAAAAGATATGGAAAATACTATAGGAGCTCAAATATAAATAAAACAAAATACTCTATACTATATAATCAATAAATATGTGAAGTAGGTTTCACTAACCTTAACTTGCAGGAGATCTATTTCTTTGAAAGCTATTTAACTTTACCATCAAAGTTACATAAAGCTTGTCACCCACTTCATCAACAAACCTAAAGCATGCATGCCTCCATTTTCTAATAAGAAACAAAGAACCACAAATTCCCCAGAAACCTGCTGCAAATCCAACTCCCATGCCTAGATACAATGATTCTCTTATAGAGTCATTATCTGTCGATGGAGTTGCATTTTTAGGATTTTCTTCTTTCGTGGTACAATTATTAAGAGGAGCGCCGCATAGTTTAGGATTTCCAATGTAGCTTGAATCATTAAAAGTTTGAAGTTGAGGTCCTATTGGGATTTTTCCTTCAAAATTGTTGCAAGATAAATTCAAATAACCCAAAAAGGTTAAGCGAGACATGCTTTGAGGGATTTCACCACAAAACTTATTATTAGATAGATCAAGCGACTCCATATATTTCATTTCTCCAATCACTTTCGGTATTGTTCCATTGAAATTATTGTGAGATAAGTTTAAAGATTGAACTCCAACAAGCCGAAATAATTCCAATGGCACTTCTCCATACAAGTTATTGACTGAAAGGTCAATAGTTTTCCTATCAGGGTAGGCTTCATAAACATAATCTTGACCTTTTGTAAACAAATCAATAGTGACACCAGGCCACCATGATTCCACATGAAAAGTAACCATATCAGTCAAGTTGTAGATGCACCCTGGCATAGATCCTGAAAGTTTGTTATGTGCAAGGTCTAAATGAAACAAATAAGTGAGATTGAATAGTTGTGTTGGAATGTTCCCTTCAAATTGATTTGATCTCAAAATGAGCACTTCTAATTGTTTGGACATCTTACTTGGTATGGTCCCAGAAAAATAATTTTTCCCCAAGTTAATGACTTGCAATCGTCTCAAATCAAAGAAATGTCGTGGAACTTCTCCAGACAGCCTATTATTCCACAAGTAAATGTGAACTAAATGTTCCAACCTATTCCAACTATGTGGAATTGATCCCGAGAAGGCGTTGTAAGACAAATCAACTTCACTGGTATTTTGTGACATATTTGGGAGTCCTCCTGTGAAATTATTGTGATCCAAGTATAACCACTCACACTTTAGTGTTAGGTTTGATATGTCTACATTTATCGAATTGTATGACAAATTAAGAACACCGGGTATTCCTTCTATAAGGCTGGAAAACTTGTTTATGTCTACCGATGAAATTCCTGAGCTCGATAAGTCGAGATATTGCAGTGATTTCTGTGTATATATCCAAGATGGAAAGTTTGGACCTTGATTTGTACTTCTCAATGAAAGAGCATGGAGTTGAAAAGGAGGAACCCAATCCAAATCAAATTGGAATACAAAATCATTATAGCCAATATCTAAGTAACGTAAGGATGAGAGGTTTCCTACAATTGAAAGAATGGAACCACTTTGAAGGTTATAAGAGAGATCAAGATAGCTCAAATTTTGAAGGTTTAGCAAGCTTGAAGGTATCTCACCATGTATATTGTTCCTCGAAAGGTCAAGATAGGTGAGTTGTTTGGTGAGATTAAAAAACCAATTTGGTAACGGAGAGGTGAAATTGTTATAAGAAAGATCAAGAGTTAGAAGTGAAGACAAATTAAAATACTCAATAGATGGGTTGATCATGAAGCTGTTCAAGTTACAATGGCTTAAATGTAACTCTAATAGTGAAGGTAGTGTAGCCACTGCTTGAAGCCAATTGGTTTCCTTAAGAAGATCAATTCCACTAAGGTTGAGATATTTCAATGAAGAATGTGGAGAAAGCCAATCAAGATTATCCATGTGAAGAGTACCAGTATTATAGGGGGATAAGTCAAGGTAGAAAAGTTTAGATTTATGTGTGATGTTGTGTTGTGTGCCGGGAATATTTACTACATCAAAATTATTCAAACTCAAATCCAAGTAACTAAGAAACTCAAGTTGTAGGATAGACAAGTTCATCTCACCTTTCAAAAGTTGATAACTAAGATCAAGTTCTGTAACTCTTTTAGTGATGTCACAATGGACTCCTTCCCATGCACAACAATCTTTTTCGGTTGACCACGATGGAATCTGACCATAACTAGCATTGATTCCCTTTTTGAAGATTAACAATGTTTCTTGATCTTTCTCATTGCATTGAACAAATTTTTTATCATTGATCGACATGCTTTTGTGAAATGCTGTTACTGATAAAAGTAGAAGCAAAAGAAGTGGCATTGGTTTAGTAAGAATGGTCATAGTGAATAATTGTTTGGATCAGAGAAGAAGATGGAATTGAAATTGGAGTATGATTTGTTGGTGATTCCAGTGTGGTTATATAAGCTAATCACTCATCAGAATAGTGGATTCTAAGACACAAAGTAGTGCCTTCTTTGTAAATATTGTGAATAAGATACAAAGTAGTGGAAAAACACTATACTTATTAGACCATGATTAACATTTAAAATTTGTGTTGACTTGTGATGCGAACAATAGGGATCGACCTAATTTTTAAATATATACACGATTTTCTCATGAGGGTGTTGATTTAATATTTTAAAGTTTGTGGAAATGAAAAGTAACTTTTGGTCTCTATGTTTTATTGGCCTCAATTGATTAAAAAGAAGACACTTGCTATGAAGTGACATTAATCTATGAATAAATATTATAGTGCATGTATCGTGATGTCGCTTCTGCTTTCTTGCACTTGTTTGTTTTAAAGTCAAATATGCCAATATAGTTCATGTTTGTCTCAAGATTAAAATTCCAAGTAATTGATGCTTTCATGAATTATATTTTTCTACATTTCATTGCTATCTATAATCTCATTTTCTTTTATGTAAGTGAATCACTACTTTATTTCTATTATTTCTTTTTGTCATTTTATTGTAACAGATCATGATTGTGGGGACTTGGATTCCCTGCAGTTAGGGAACCATGCAGTCAGGGTGTTGTAGACCTTACAGTTGACATCAAACGGTATAATAGATCGGATGACTGAGATCACTGTGCAGTTACTATTTATGGTTTTTTTGTCTATATGTGTGTTCTTTTATGGTTGGTTTGGTTAGAGTTTGTGTCTATCAGTAACATAGAAATGAAAGTTTTAGAATCTTGTTGTGAAGACTAGATAGCACATTTCCATGGAAAGTAGGAATATACAACACATTGTGTAGAATGATGTTAGGTCCTAGAGTGATAGTACCGATAGCTGAAGCTTTAATTTCACTGCTATTAGGCAAAGTCACAAACTTGTTGGTTAAAGAGAATGAATCTATAATCTAGGAAGAATTGGAATATATAGAATTAGGATGAATTAAGGAAAAAGTCATACCAAAACAAAATTCACTTGATTTACTGCATTGTTGTTGTCATAAATTGTTGCTCATGAATCAATCTGCCTCTGCCGAAAAGCAATCAGTTGCTGGTACTATGGTCGATTCATAGGCGAAGAGTCTCAGAAATATACTTCACGAGTTGATTCTTCTTGTGTCCGAGTATATCAGTATACTACATTGAGAACAGATGATACCGACTGCCATCTTCTGGCGGTTGTGCAATAGTTCTGTCAATTAAACCGATCTTGTTGCAAGTTTCAACCCACTAACGCCATATTCATTGCGCGTTTCCAGGTGTAGTAATTTTCTCTGGTGAGTGGATGTGTGAGGAGCACCAAATTGGGAGAATCAAAGTGATGGGTGAAGAAAAGAATCAATGGATGAATTTCAACTAAAAAGCTGAGTAGAACCGGTAGTAGATGAAACTTCTGATACCATTTTGATTTCGTGATTTATAACTGTGATAATTTCTAGTGGATGACCTCGTCAGGGTGACGGCAACGTATGTAACTGACTTCATCCGAATCATTTGAAGGCGTAGATATTGTGATTTACATCACAAAACTGTGAATCATATTGTTCCAACATGTTCAAATTCAATCATTGATAAACTAGAGAGCAATTTGTGAAATTCATTTCATTTGATCAAAAGTGTTTTTTTTTTTTCATATATAATCAAAAAGTGATTTTACAAAGCAAATAATGAAACAAACTCTCCAATTGAATCAGATAAATAAGCTAACTAACTTGACTAAGGCTAACTATCTTATAACTATGATAACTTCTAGTGGATTGACCTCGTCAGGGTCATCAAAACATGTATGGTTGACCTCATCCGCATCAACTGAAATAGTGTCGTGTGTTAATATCGTGACTTACATCACGAAACTGTGAATCATTTATCATGATGTACTATTTGTGGAAAATTACTGAACTAGGAGTTTTCAATCATCTATTAATTTTTCTTCTATCAATATCATGAAATACTAATCGTGGATGCATAGGTAAATGCAATAGTTGTCATATTTTTCTTTAGGCTTAATTCAACATTTTGTCCCTTATGTTTAGTTTAGGTTTCAATTTGGTCTCTTATGTTTGTTTTAGGTTTCAATTTGGTCCTTAATTTCCGTCAGTTTTTTCACTAACACCGTTTAATTTGGACACGTGTCCAACTGTCAAGGTGTCCACGTGTCTGTCAACGTAAGCAAACCGTTCTTTATTAATATAAGTTCTAAGGTATACCAGTCACATTAATGTAAGTAATTATATTTGAAAAAAAAATATTTGTTATTGCTTCATGCCCCAAATGTACTATGTTAAAAAAAAAAGACTATTGTTCAGCAAGTGAAAAATGCATTGTAACATAAGTCAATATAAGTAACATACATAAATTGGAATCACAATGTCTTTGAAGATAACATAAAGTTGCTCAATGAACAAAAACATAACAGCAAGTGAAAAATGAAGTTCTGTAACTCTGCCAGTAATGTTGTTACAGTAGACTCCTTCCCATGCACAACAATCATTTTCAGTTAACCATGTTGATAGCTGACCATCACTGTCATTGATTCCCTTTTTAAAGATTAACAATGGCTGTTGATCTTTCTCATTGCATTGAACTAATTTGTGATCATTGCTTGACACACTTTTGTGAAATGTGGTTAAAGATAAAAGTAGAAGCAAAAGAAGTGGCATTTGTGAAATAAGAATGGTCATAATAAATGATTGATTGTTTGGATGAAAAGAAGTTGTAATTCAAATGGGAATTTGATTACATATAAGTTAGAAGATTGTAGTGTGATGATATAAGATGTTAGCTAATGGAAAGCATGAAAAATGCAACACTGTCGAAATCTTTTTATATAAAAGTTAAAGAGAGAAGATCCACTGTTTTGTATAATGTTTTTTTCTCCTAAGTTTCCTTTAAGCTTCCTTTTTGCTTTGGCTCCAAAATTTTATATATGTAACTTTTACCATTAAGTAATGGAAAAGCAGATAAAACTTATATTAATCAATAGCGTAGGCGCGTAGCAAAGAAGATTTACATCCTCCACCAAAATACCCCCGAGTCAAAACAACCGTCAGAAAAAAGTTTGCTGCGTCACCGGAACAGTACTCAATACAACACCATCCACCAAACTGTCGTCATCAGCTACGCCATCTCCTCTGTCACAACCACCACACCCCTCAACTTCGATCCGTCGCGTTCGCACCCAACTGGAAACAACACCTCAGCACACATAAACCCACAACAACAACATAAATCCTTCACCACCACAACAGAACCAACACAAATCAGATCCAAACACACAACACCAAAACCGGAGCACAACACCAACGCACCAGCTCCGACGCAAAACCAGCGCCGAAACCGGAGCACCACCACCGCCAGTTTCCAGGACGAAGGACCACGAAGAAGGAGGACAGAACCAGAAGAAACATGACCACGGAAAATGATCACATAACCAGAAGAAAGAAACACGAACATCCGGAACAGGAGAAACAAGAAATTCTGACGCCAGAGCAGTGGTGCGGAGTGCCAATCTCTTCCTCGTCGCACCACCACCACCACCTAATCTACATCGTAACAGAACGGTTTGGATTGGAGAGGGAGAAAGCAGATCTAGATTTGGTCTAGAGAGAGGTCAGAGGATTTTTTTGCCTAACAAAGTTAAATTTCTTCGTAGCGCACACAAATTGAATCACTGTCAGCACCAGGGTGCATCGGCTCCACCACAGCCATTTCTTATACTTAGCCTGTTGATGTTGTTGCCGTTATTATTAAATGATGAATTTGTAAAAATGAATGAACAAATATAGACAGATATACCTTTCTTTGGAAGCGTAAAAGAAGGTGATCTGTGGTGGGTCGAGAATGAGAGTAGCAGCAGACTGTTGGTCAATGGCAGTCTGAAGCATAGCAAGAATCCTGATAACGGCGGCAAAAGAAACGGAAACAAATGGGAGCAAGGAATGAAAATTGCAGAGGCGATAAGTGTGGAAAACGAAAAGGGGGCCAAGAATGAAAACGAAAAAGTTGGAAACCCCCAAATTCAACTTGCCATCCATACTTAAAATCATGTATACTGAACATGAAAAATGTAATAAATAAAGTTCAAAAAAGATAACATGAACAAAACAGGGGAGGGACATAGATATATAGAATTTCTCTTAACCTCATGTTGTAAATTTGTTTTCTTGAAGTGGCCATATGTGTGTTTTACATGCAACCAAACTGCATAATTTACTTAAATTTGACTAAGATCGACACTTGGTTTTCTTTATGTTTTTTTTTCATAATGAAACATTCATTGCCCACAATTCTTGAAAGTTAATCGAAATTTTCTCATTGCGTCATGCCCCAAATGTACTATGTTAGAGAAAAAGGAGTATTGTCTGCATCTTGTTTAATTATTTGGGGATCTTATTGTTGAAGTTTTCAATTTGCAGCCTCTTGCATCCTCCCTATATTTTTGTTTACATAAATAACATAAACTCCAAAAGAACTCTTCTCAGAAAAATGCATTGTATCATGTCATAACTCAATATATATATATATGTAATAATGTAACATACATCAATGTCTTTGAATATAACACATGGGAGTTATTGAAATTAAGCGGAAACAGACAGAACCTCATATGATATAAAATTGTTCAATGAACTAAAACATAACAAGTGAAAAATACATTATGCAGCAAGCAGTTACATATGATCTCATTCTCATTTCCTATGTCAATAATAATCAATAAATATATATATGTGAAGTAGGTTTCACTAACTTTAACTAGTTACATAGAGCTTGTCACCCACTCTATCAACAAACCGATAGCATGCATGCCTCCATTTCCTAATAAAAAACAAAGAACCACAAATTCCCCAGAAACCTGCTGCAAATCCAACTCCCATGCCTAGATACAATGATTCTCTTATTGAGTCGCCATCTTTTGTCTTCGGAGATGTTGTTGCAGTTTTGGGATTTTCTTCATTTGTAGTACAATTATTAAGAGGAGCTCCACATAATTTTGGATTGCCAATGTAGCTTGATGCATTAAAACTTTGAGGTTGAGTTCCTATTGGGATTTTTCCATCAAAATTGTTGTAAGATAAATTCAAATAACCCAAAAAGTTTAAGAAAGACATGCTTTGAGGAATTTCACCACAAAACTTATTATTAGAGAGATCAAGAGACTCCATATTGTTCATGCTTCCAATCATCTTAGGTATTGTTCCAATGAAATTATTGTGAGATAAGTTCAACGTTTGAACTTGAACAAGGTGAAATAATTCTAATGGCACTTTTCCAGACAAGTTGTTAGCTGAAAGGTCAATAGTCCGCCTATTTGGGTCAATATCATACACATAATAGTCTTGACCTTTTGTAAACCACTCAAATGTAACACCGTTCAACCAGTCATTCACATGAAAAGTAACCATTTGAGTTAAGTTGTAGGCACGCTCTGGCATAGATCCTGAAAGTTTGTTATGTGCAAGGTCCAATTGAAACAAATAAGGGAGATTGAATAGTTGTGTTGGAATAGTCCCTTCAAATTGATTAGCTCTCAATATGACCACTTCTAAGTTTCGTGACATCTTGATTGGTATTGTTCCAGAAAAATCATTTTCTCCCAAGTTCAAGACCTGCAATTGTGTCCAATCAGATAGCTGCACTGGAGCTTCACCAGATAGGTTATTACTCCACAAGTTAATGTATAATAAATCTTTCAAGTTCTTCCAACTATGTGGAATTGATCCTGAAAAGGAGTTGTAAGACAAATCAACAAAATATGTAATTTGTGATGGTGATATGTTTGGGAGTCCTCCTGTGAAATTATTGTGATCCAATAATAACCGTTTACACTTTAGTGTTAGGTTTGATATATCTTCAGTCATCGAATTGTTTGACAAATGAAGATAGGGGATTCTTTCTATAAGGCTTGAAAACTTGTTTCTATCTACTAATGAAATTCCCGAGCTCGATAAGTCAAGATATTGCAGTGACTTCTGTGTGTATATCGAAGATGGAAAGCTTGGACCTTGATTTGTCTTGCTTAATGAAAGGTATTGGAGTTGAAAAGGAGGTACCCAATTCAAATCAAATTGGAATATAAAATTTGAACCTTCCAAGTTTAGTGAATCTAAATTAGAGAGTTTGGAAAAAGTATTTTGTGAAATTTCACCAAAGAAATTATTATAGCCAATAGATAAGTAACGTAAAGATGAGAGGTTTCCTATAGTTGAAGTAATGGAACCGCTTAATATGTTACTGTGGAGATCAAGGAATCTTAAATTTTGAAGGTTAAACAGGTTTGAAGGTATCTGACCATGTATAGTGTTAACTGAAAGGTCAATATATGTGAGATCTCTGGTGTGATTAAAAAGCCAATTTGGTAACTGAGAGGTGAATTTGTTGAGAGAAAGATCAAGAGTTTGAAGTGAAGAAAAATTCAAATACTGAATAGATGGGTTGATGATGAAGTTGTTCAGGTTACAATCCCATAAATGTAATTCTAATAGTGAAGGAAGTGTATTCACTGCTTGAAGCCAATTGGTTACCTTATGAAGAACAATTCCACTAAGGTTGAGATATTTCAAGGAAGATAGTGGAGAAAGCCAATCAAGATTATCCATTTGAGCACCAAAGTTGAAGGATAAGTCAAGGTAGAAAAGGTTAGATGCATGTCTGATGTTGTGTTCAGAGGCTGGAATGATTATCGCATCAAATTCATTCTCACTCAAATCCAAGTAACTGAGAAACTCAAGTTGTAGGATAGACAAGTTGATCTCACCTTTCAAAAGTTGATAACTAAGATCAAGTTCTGTAACTCTTTTAGTGATGTCACAATGGACTCCTTCCCATGCACAACAATCTTTTTTAGTTGACCATGTTGATATCTTACCATGTGAACTATCGTTGATTCCCTTTTTGAACATTAACAATGTCTCTTTGTCTTTCTCATTGCATCCTACAAATCTATGATCATTACTTGACATGCTTTTGTAGAATGTTGTTACCGATAAAAGTAGAAACAAAAGAGTTGGCATTTGTGTAGTAAGAATGGTCATGATTGATTGAAAATTAATTAATATGTTGGTAGTATGATTTGTTATGAGATGAAAGTAGAAACAAAAAAAGATGGAATTCAAATGGGAGTATGATTTGTGGTGAGATGTTAGTGTGTTTATGTAATATGTTGGCCTATGGGAAAGCTTGAAAAAGAAAGAGTTGTAAATATGACATAGGCAAGGCTGATGCAAATGGGGCCGAGTTGATAGAAAAATGAAATAGCGTGCTTTAAATTAACAAAATTGACTTCGAAAAACCAGGGAAGATTATTTTTCACGCGCTCTCTAAATGAGCAAAATACCCAGCTCGCTATATCTAAATAGCGAACTTAGTTTGTAGATTAGGTAGCGAGTATTGTAAAAATGTGTTTCTTGTGTCACTCTCACTTCCCTCATTTTTTTTTTGAATTTTTTTAATTATTATGGTTGATGCAAAACCAAGAAAAGAAGCTAAACCTAAGGTTGATGTCAAGTCAAACAAACAATCTAAAGTTGAAGTGAAGCCGGTGAAAGAACAACCCAAGGTTGGTGCAAAGCCGATCAAAGAACAACCTAAGGTTGATGCGATACCGGTCAAAGAACAACCTAAGGTTGATGCTGGGGCTGAGATGATTTCATGGGTTGGTGATGTAGCATACAAGTTAGGATTTGTTGTTGTCATTGCAAAATTATAATAATCATTAGTGTCATGACTTTAACAAATTACTTAAGAGAGTCAGAGAGACAAATTTGACAAGGTCTTGTTCATTTGGAAACTTCTCCCAATCGGTCTGGTGCAACAAATTCAAACTAGACTAGTCGTCATTTTGTTTGTTTTTATGTACCTTGTTATGTCTTTTTGCTATGTTTCTGCCATTTATTATTCTTGCACTAGTTTCATGTTTGAATGGCTAATATTATATAATACAGTATTATATTATATATATGCAATTGTCATATGTTTCTTAATTTATGTTATAAGATTGTACCTGTCCCATCATCGTGATACGTTAATTTATGTTTTTCAAATTGCTTAGCTAGGAATATTGTATATTATGCGTTAATTTATGTTCCATTATCATCGTGATAATGGAATATTATATTCTTACGATCAATCCATAATTCTAGAATGTTTATTTTACATGAAAAAGTTTAACTAAGTTTCTTTTAAGCTTCCTTTTTACTTTGGCACCAAATTTTTAACCAATATATGTTACTTTTACCATTGAATAACGGGAAAGCAGAGAAGACTTAGATTAATCATATAGCGTAACAAACAAGTTCCACATTCTCCACAATAACTAATTACATGATCAAACACTGTCCAGTCAAGGAACTCGTTTTGAAAATTCTGTGGAAGTGCGGGGCCCCCTCTAAGATGTGCGCGTTCACTTGGCAACTGCTTCTAGATCGTGTTCAAACAAAAGATAATCTTGTGAAGAGGAGAATCTTGCAATTGGAACAAGGCTCTTGTGTTCTATGCGGTTCAGCCATGGAATCGGCGGCACACTTGTTTCTCCATTGTCATTTTGCAATAACGGTATGGTTTGAAATAATTGGTTGTCTTGGTTTGGTTGTTATACTCCCTCATAATCTGCTCTCCTCTTTGGCGGTTCTTATTTCGTGTGCTCGAAATAAAAGAGAAAGGTTGGGCCTATGTTTGATTTGGAACGCATACATGTGGATAATTTGATGTCGTCGTAATGATTGTGTGTTTAACAACGGCGTGTTTTCGGTTGAGGAAGCAGTCGAGCAGATCAAGCGTCTCTCTTGGCAATGGTTTATTGGTAGAGTAGCAAAGGGGCCTTGTTTATTATATGAATGGAATTGGAGTCCACTAGAGTGTATGCCTCGGTAATGTGCTCTGGTGTTTGCTGGCTTTACTGGTTTTTAGTTTTTGTGTTCTGCTGCCCCTTGTGGCCTTTTGGTGTTTGTGATTTTTTCCTCCGTTTTCGTTTTGGTATTGTAGGCTGCTGTACCTGACCCAATCGTTGTATTACTCTTCCCTGCAAAGTTCAGTACACGCGTACCGAACTTTGTCGATATTGAAAAATAGGTGTTTTACATCGTTAAAAAGTTCGGTACGCGTGTACCGAAGTTTTTTTCAAGGGTTAAAAACGGAAACCCAGGGGGTGAAAAAGAAAGCTGGGGGGTGGGAAAATAAATCTTCTATTTTTAAAAGGAAACACGCCAGTTGGCTTTTTTTATGGGAAATTGTTGATTTTTCAAAGTAACAATAGTTACTAATTATTTTCCAAACGTTAGTATTTATCATTGGCAGTAAATCATGCAATTCTCAAGGCAAAAAAATCGCTTCTTTCCTTCCTTTGTACAACAAAGTGCCTATAAAATTGCAGATTAGGTGTTCTTGGTGGTTTTTAATAGCTTTAACTGTTTTGTTTAAGACAATGGTTATGTTATGTTTGTTTTGGTGTTATGAATTTTAATGAAATGCAACTATGCTTTTTTGTTTTGGGAAATATGATTAAGAATTTATATTTATAGAAGTATTTTAAGTAATTTATTCATTTATTTGAGATTTACAAATTTTGTATAATCTTACGATTAATGTAACGATTATACGATTTACGATTTTACTACCCCTCTCCGATTATGCGTAAAATCCCGATTAATGGGAATGAATGGTAGCACCTGAATCTATAATCCAGGAAGAATTGGAATATAATGATTTGTCCAATCCTATTCAGACCGATTAATGCCATTCTCAGTGCACGTTTCCAAATTCCAAGTGTAGTAATTTTCTCCGGTGAGTGAATGCATGACGAACACAAAAACGGGGGTAATGGATTATGATCCATTGATTAAATTTCCAATTCTGTGGTGATTGTTGCAACATGCAAGAGAATCAGAGGGAAGATCCAAATATGAAAGGAATCGATGGATGAATTTCAACAGAGAAGCCAAAGAGAAACTTCTGATACCATATTGATAAACTATAGAGTAATTTGTGAAATATATTTCATTTGATCAAAAGGGTTTTCTTTTTATATAATCAAAAGTGATTTTGCAAAACAAATAATGAAACAAACTCTCCAATTGAATCAGTTAAATAAGCTAACTAACTTGACTAAGGCTAACTAACTTATAACTGTGCTAACTAACTTCTAGTGGATTTACCTCGTCAGGGTGACCAAAACATGTATGGTTGACTTCATCCGAATCAACTGAAAAAGTGTCTGTGTTAATATCGTGACTTACATCACAAAACTGTGAATCATTTATCATGTTATACTATTTGTGGAAAATTACTGAACCAGGACTTTTCAATCATATTTTTCTTTATTAATATAAGTTTTAAGGTATACCAGTCACACTAATGTAAGTAATTATATTTGAAAAAAAATATTTGCCATTGCTTCATGCCCCAAATGTACTATGTTAAAAAAAAAAAGACTATTGTTCAGCAAGTGAAAAATGCATTGTAACATAAGTCAATATAAGTAACATGCATTGTAACATAAAGTTGTTCAATGAACAAAGACATAGCAGCAAGGAAAAATTGAATTCTGCAGCTAGCAGTTACATATGATCTCATTCTCATCTCATAGAACTCTTCAATGTTGACATCACATTAGCTCTGCAATTTGCATAACATTTCAGGATCTGCCACAACCATAGTCTACAAAATGTCAAACAAATTAAAGAGTTAGACGTTAACTATTGAAATCCTATATAAATCTACAATATATTTTTACAAATATAAATCTACATCTGATTTTTAAAAGTTATTATATGATCTATAATGTAATCAATAAATATATGAAGTATATTTCACAAACCTTATCTAGCAGGAGCTCAATTTCTCTGAAAACTATTTAACTTTACAATCAAAGTTACATAGAGCTTGTCACCCACTCTATCAACAAACTGATAGTATGCATGCCTCCATTTCCTAATAAGAAACAAAGAACCACAAATTCCCCAGAAACCTGCTGCAAATCCAACTCCCATGCCTAGATACAATGATTCTCTTATTGAGTCGCCATCTTTTGTCTTCGGAGATGTTGTTGCAGTTTTGGGATTTTCTTCATTTGTGGTACAATTATTAAGAGGAGCTCCGCATAATTTTGGATTGCCAATGTAGCTTGATGCATTAAAACTTTGAAGTTGAGTTCCTATTGGGATTTTTCCATCAAAATTGTTGCAAGATAAATTCAAATAACCCAAAAAGTTTAAGAGAGACATGCTTTGAGGAATTTCACCACCAAACTTATTATTAGAGAGATCGAGAGACTCCATATTTTTCATGCCTCCAATCATCTTGGGTATTGCTCCAATGAAATTATTGTGAGATAAGTTCAATGATTGAACTTGAACAAGCTGAAATAATTCCATTGGAACTTCTCCAGACAAGTTGTTGGCTGAAAGGTCAACAATCTGCCATGCTTTGTCATCATACACATGATACTGTTGACCTTTTGTAAACAACTCAAATGCATCACCAGACAACCATGGATGATCAAAATTAGTAGTAACCATTTGAGTCAAGTTGTAGGCACACTTTGGCATAGATCCTGAAAGCTTGTTATTTGCAAGGTCCAAATAAAACAAATTATGGAGATTGAATAACTGTGGTGGAATATTCCCTTCAAATTGGTTAGCTCTCAATATGACCATTCCTAAGCTTTGTGGCATCTTGTTTGGTATAGTTCCAGAAAATTCATTTTCTCCCAAGTTCAAGAACATCAATTGTGTCCAATCAGATATGTTAACTGGAGCTTCACCAGATAGCTTATTACTCCACAAGTTAATGTAATATAAATATATCAAATTCTTCCAACTATGTGGAATTGATCCTGAGAAGGAGTTGTAAGACAAGTCAACCCACAATGCCATTGGTGATATGTTTGGTAGTCCTCCTGTGAAATTATTGTGATCCAAGATTAAATCCTCACAATTTAGTGTTAGGTTTGATATATCTCCAGTCATTGAATTGTTTGACAAATCAAGGGAACCAGATATTCCTTCTACAAGGCTTGAAAACCTGTTTCTATCTACCAATGATATTCCCGAATTCGATAAGTCAAGAGATTGTAATTGCTTCTGTGTATATATCCAAGATGGAAAGCTTGGACCTTGATTTGTATTGCTTAATGAAAGGTCATGGAGTTGAAAAGGAGGAACCCAATCCAAATCAAATTGAAATACAAAATTTGAATAACTCAAGTCTAGCGAATCTAAATTAGAGAGTTTGGAGAAAGTATTTTCTGAAATTTCACCAAAGAAATTATTATAGCCAAAAGAAAAGTAATGTAAGGATGAGAGGTTTCCTACTGTTGAAGGGATGGCACCACTTAACATGTTACCAGAGAGATCAAGGTGTTGAATATTTGTTAGTTGGCCTATTCCAGCTGGAATTGATCCTTCTAGTTGGTTTGTAGAGAGAACAAGGTATCTCAAATTTTGGAGGTTTAGCAAGCTTGAAGGTATCTCACCATGTATATTGCTCCCCTGAATATTAAGATAGGTGATATCTTTGGTGAGATTAAAAAACCAATTTGGTAACTGATGAGAGGTGAAATTGTTGTCAGAAAGATCAAGTGTTAGCAGTGAAGACAAATTCAAATACTCAATAGATGGGTTCATCATGAAGTTGTTCAGGTTACAATCAATTAACTGTAACTCTAATAGTGAAGGAAGTGTATTCACTGCTTGAAGCCAATTGGTTTCCTTATGAATATCAATTCCACTAAGGTTGAGATATTTCAATGAAGAGAGTGGAGAAAGCCAATCAAGATTATCCATGTCAAGAGTACCAGTATCATATGGGGATAAGTCAAGGTAGAAAAGTTTAGATGGATGTGTGATGTTGTGTTGAGTGTTTGGAATATTTATTACATCAAATTCATTGTCACTCAAATCCAAGTAACTAAGAAACTCAAGTTCAAAGATAGACAAGTTGATCTCACCTTTCAGATCATGACCGGCAAGATCAAGTTCTGTAACTCTGTCAGTTATGTTGTCACAATGGACTCCTTCCCATGCGCAACAATCTTTTTCGGTTGACCATGTTGATAGCAGACCATAACTATCATTGATTCCCTTTTTAAAGATTAACAATGTCTCTTTGTCTTTCTCATTGCATTGAACCGATTTGTGATCATTGCTTGACACACTTCTATGAAATGTGGTTAAATATAAAAGTAGAAGCAAAGGAAGTGACATTTGTGAAGTAGAAATGGTCATCATGAATGATTGATTTTTCGGACTTTGGAGAGTATGATTTGTTATGAGATGTTTGTGTGATTATATAAATTCGAAAAAGCAGGGAAGACTAAAAGTTTGTAGAAGTTTTAAGATAAGAAAGTTGTTTTATTATAACACACATTTCTTTTTATAATTATTTTGACATATATTTTGAAAAATAGTGAAAACAATTTGAATTGTTAATATAGGCACAACTTATGGTGCATAAGCCATGTTTATGCACCTTGCATAAATACCCAAAATTGCTTAGCGCACCCCCCAAATTTCTAGTGCACCCCCCAAATTGCTTAGCGCAGCCCCAAATTTCCAATGCAAGTTTTTAAAATGGGAGTGTGATTGTTAGCTTGTCGGTTCCAACTCATATTGAAGTGTTGAGTCTGTTTAGTAGTGATTTATAATTTATTTTCAATAGCTTATAAGTTAAAAGATCTGTTTGATAAGTGTTTTCATCATTAACTTATAGTTTATTTTACTGACGTTATTTCAAGCGGCTTATAAATTTATAACTTACAATTTATCATTTGTCCTTTCATGTTTACCCCTTATTATTTTAACTAAAATTCATTTTTACCCTTTATAATTTATTATTTTTGTGACTGAAGGAAGAGAGCCATGGAACCGAAGGCTCATATTTGAAAAAACACCACCACAAACCACCGGCAGTAGCCGCCTACAAAACAAGTGGCCAAAGAAGTGTGGATGGTTGGAATCAAAACACCACTACAAAAACAACTCCTCACCATCACCACCTCCTCATCAACTTTGAAACACCAAAACGGCCAAGAACCAACACCCAAAGGCCACGAACAATCACCCACCTCCACTCCACCTCTCACCTTTGATATTGTTTATATAATTTTATTCTTTAAGAGAGAAAAATTAATATTTTCTTTAGAGTGTTTACTACGTATTGTAAAACAGTATGAATTGTATAATTAGGAGGTATGTAACAAATAATTATACACTTGAAAATTTGAAAAGAGTCTTATAAAAAAGAACAAAGAAATTTTTTAAGAGGGTTTTCATATTTAAGAATGGAGCTAATAATTAAAATTTATTGTTGACAAATTAATTTGTATTTCAATGTGACATATTTTTATATCTGAATTAGGGTGTTTAAATCTAAATCAATTCAAATAAAAATAGCAATCTAATCCACAAAACACAGGTATTAAGAAAGTTGACTTTAATATTAAATTGGTTGACAAATTATATTGATTTTTTATGTTTACCTTAATAATGATTTTCTTATAATTAATAGAGTACCCACTTAAAATAAATAAGTTAAATGTGATAAAGAAAATGTAAAATTAATAGGGATAATTTTGGGAAAAAACAATCAATGTTATTGATAAATGATAATTGCAAAAAAATCTTATAAAAATGGACAGTTTTTTTGTCAAAATAATAATTTTTATAAAAAGGAACAGAAGTATAATATAATATGGCCTATTTTTCTGTTCGATAGTTACTCAAACTTCTACACATATACTTTAGACTACGCGCCAGAATAAAGACCATTGACTCTGGCGTTTACTTTTGTCTTTTAGATAGGAGATTTATTTTTATTTTCATTTTTTTCATGCAAAACTATAAAGCTAATGGGAAAGCATGGAAAAAGAAATAGCTCAAAAGAAGTAGTGGAAGACTTTGAATTTTGAAGTAAGCGATAAGAGTGTTACTAAAGAAAAAAAAAAATCTTAGTGTTAGACACCTAGTAATAAAAGGAAATAATAAGGCTCCCATGAACTTAACTCAATTGGTAGGAATATAGCATTATATGTGTGGGAGCCGGTTCGAACCCAGATATTTTACTTATTCATCTTTAAGGTGGATTTTCTAGCCCCTAAGCTACTTGACAAAAAAAAATAGTAATGAATGTAAACAATGATAAAACACAAGAAGTTTGATAACGGAGTTTTTCGTACACTACTAGAAATTTGCTATTTTCCTGCGGATTTTTCTGCAGAAAATAATCCGCAGGTATTTCTGAGGATTTTGTACAAATGAACTATTTCCTGCGGATTTGAGATTTTCAGGAAAATCCGCAGATATTCCCAAGGAGTTTTCTACGGATTTTGTCATTAAGAAGTATTTCCTACGGATATTGAGTTTTTAAGAAAATCCGCAGGTATTTCGAAAACATTTCCTGCGGATTTACCTACGGCGTATGCTTCCTGCGGAATTACCTAAGGGCTTTCATGGGGTTATATATGCGGATTTTGTTAATTTTGCTACGGAAAATCCGAAGGAAATGTTGCTGAGGATTTCAAAATCCGCAGGAAACAGTTACCTACGAAGGTGTTAGTTGGGAACCAAAATCCGCAGGAAATTCCTAAGGAAATGAGCAGATTTCTAGTAGTGGTAGGTATGTCTTCAACTATAAAATTTGTTACATCTTGTTTTAATTAGATGAATAAATCATTTAGGATTTAAGTGTTACAAACAATATTTATATGAATAATAAATCGCTCCGCTTGCTCGGCTCCTCGGCCGCCGCCAACATATTCTTGATACATATAAGCCATGGCCCAAAACATTTCGTGACATTTTATCTCAGCAAACCTACTTAACCAATTATAATAAGAGAATTACTTTTATCACTCTATGAATTCCGAAGCTCTCCCTACAATAAGACCAAAATATCCCTGTCTGCTACTTATAAAATGAAATTCTACCAGTCAGAAGTAGGATGTTTGATGCAATGTTCCAACGTCAGAGATGTTGGATGCAATGTTGGAACATTCACAGACAGACGAATATATATATGAAAATAAAGACGATGCACAAGTAAAAGACACATGATCTTTGTTAACCCAGTTCGGCGCTTAAACAAGCCCTAGTCTGGGGGATACCAATCCAGGAGAGAAATCCACTATGATAGTTCTAATCCTAAGCTCTCAGCAAACACCCATGTTTACACTTATGACTTAGACACTATCTTATGAAACTTCAACTTAGGAACTCCTAAGTTTGAGAACTCTTCTCACCTCCTACTCAACCACTTGCCTAGTGATTGTAACTGACTCAACTATAGAGATTTGAAAACACTTTCAAAAATACACTCTCTCCATACTTAAAAGCTTAGGAGAAGTACAAAACAAATACAAATCAAACTATGTCCTAATCTTGTATATGAGTAACAAGATAGGCTCACAACAAAAACACTTGACAACCCTAGACACACTGTTCTTAGAAAAATGTAATACACACACGTAACCCTAACAAGGTTTACAAGTAGCTTAAATACAAATTCTAAAGATGGGCCTTAGCACATGTTGGGCTTCAAGTCTTCAGCAACAAATCCAGCTCACATAAACACAAGGTATCAAGAGTATCCTTAGTCATAAAAGAAGATACGATAGTGTAATAAAAGCTTGAGATACTTTGACCATGCATACGAGCTAGGAGCCTGGAATACAGGCGTGGATTCCAAAAATAAACAACAGCGCATTAAAGAGGCGCGCTTTCAGCATATCCTGAATTAGTATCCGGATGTTGAAACATTGTGTTCAACATTGTAGCAAACCATTGTTTTACCAAAAAGCGGCCAACACACAAACACTAACATAAAATTTTACAGTAAGATGTAACAAGATGTAAGATGAGAGAATGAGACAAATGAATGGAAAATGTTTCAATTTATAAAATTTTAACCTAAATTATATTGATCGATCAAAGTAACAGCCACTCCTCATTGGCCACCGTCCTTGACCATTGACTATTACCAAAACTTTCGAACACCGAATATTCATGCCTTAAGTCACGGACGACCACGTGCCTTGTTGGCCAATCAAATGCCTTGACCGTTCTTACTCATTTTTACTACATCAACCCGTAATAAGTAGTGAAAGGATATTTTGATCAAATCGTGAGAGTGTGAATAACTCATATAATCGCAAAAGCAATTTTCTTATAATAATGATGAGCACACAAAACAAAATATTGAGGCCCCTGAAAAATTGAAGCTAGTGGGTTGCTTGCCCTACCTCAAGGCCGGCGATAAGCCATACTCAACAGTTAGCTAATGGGAGTAAGACTTTTGAAAAAGCAGAGAAGATTTAGAATAATATAACGTACCAAAGAAGTAATCCACTTTCTCTTCCACCAAAACCGATTAGTAAATAAGAAACACTGTGCATTCCAAATAAATACATTTTTTATTGAACTGTAAAAAAAAAAAAAAAAAAAAAAAAAAAAAAAAAAACTAGTTAGTTTCCTTTGAGCTTCCTTTTAGCTTTTGCCTCCAAATTTCCAATCCTCAACTTGATTACAAACACTACAAAGTTGATATGTTACTTAAAAATTAAATTTAAAATTAAATATATAAATGTATAATATATAGACATAACTAAAATTGATAATAATGATAATAATAATAATAATAATAATAACAATAATAAAATAAATGAATATTCAAATTACTCAAAATGCTCAATAAAGTGACAATTACTAATTATATAAGTTAACTACTATCCAAAAAGGACATCACACTACTAAAAAATTGAAATTTAGTGACGGAAATTAGAGAGGAAGTAAAATTCCTCACTAATTGTGACAAAATTTATGACGGAATATATTACAATTTTTTATATGATTTAAATTGACAAATTAACATCAGTGATGGAATTTGTGTTGAATAATTTCGTCACAAATTTGATGAGATTAAATGTAGTGAGAGATGTTGTGATAGAAATTATCCCTCTTTAATTATTCCATCACAAACATGTATGATGTGATTTTGTGAGGAAACGATTCCCTCTCAAAAAGAAATTAGACATTAATTTATGAAATATTGATTAGTAAAAAAAGTCAAAGAAAAAAGTTAAAATTAACCGATACTTCACTGATACACGTGTCAGAGCGTATCGAATATGCAAAGATTTTTTTTTTTATAAAAAATAAATTAAATAAACTGATACTTCATTGATACGTATTTGACGCGTATCGGTATTTGGTGCGTGTCAGACACGATTCTTCGTCATTTTTGAAGTATCGAGGCTTCATAGGCTCTATGTATGTACATTGCCAGCAATTCTTGAAAGTTAATGCATTGGAAACTTTGTCATTGTTTCATGCACCAAAATTGTAGCATGTTACTATTTAATACATAATAGTAACTAATTTATTACATCTATATTAAGAGAGACTCTTACACAAATTGAATTCAAAATGCAAAAACAAAGTACTCTATACTATATTCAATAAATATGTGAAGTAGGTTTCACTAACCTTAACTAGCAGGAGCTTAATTTCTATGAAATCTATTTAACTTAACCATCAAAGTTACATAGAGCTTGCCAGCCACTCCATTAAATTTGGATGATTGCTAAAAAGATGTATAAAACTATAACTCATGAAATTTGGATGACAGAGAAATAGGCATATTCCATAAACTTGTGGGCAGTTCTTATATACCAGTCAATAAAGGGAGATCATTCAACATTTAGTTTTCATCTCTTTTTGTTAATTTATCTTGGACAAACCATCCAAAATATTGTAGCAAAGCAAGTTCTAGTTTAACTTAGATATGACAATATTGTTGCAGTGTAAGAGGGTCGTTTCGCTTGCACCTGTGTCAGTAGGGTGTGATTGTGCTTGCTTAGGTGTATGCAATATATCCTCCACTGTTTTTAGAACTATCGGTATCAGCATCTGTGTTGTTGGACTGCTTTTCCTCCTGCAGCTGTGTTTTTAGAACTATCAGCATCTGTGCTAAGTGCAGGTGTATATGTATCATTTTGAAGTGATGCGTATCATAGCATTTTGGAAGCTCGGAGTTCATTACATCAGACTAAGAACAGCCACATACGTGAAATTAGACAATACTTATTATGGTCAGTAAATCAATTACTCAATGCTTATTATTATCTCTTCTCTTTTCTCTTATAGTTGGTAAATCACTTACTCAACCACATATGTGAACTTCTTTTATGTGCACTATTGGATATTGCTTACATGAAAATGTGCTTGTATTGTTCTGTGTATACTGTTCATGTATATTGTCTTTGTTAATCAAGGATTGATGCTCTTAGACTAAATGTATATTTTTGTTCTTCTATGTATGAAATTGCTCCTCTGCTATTCATCAATTCAGAATTTTTTGAGTCCGGTCATTGTAAAGAAATTATATTAGCAAGTATTTTCAAATTTTCAAATTAGAATTTGACAAGTGACCTAATCTATGTTGCAACTACCAGAAGTGAAACACATTGGTCCCTCTTTCTTGCAGAAATGAAAGTTTTAGAACCTTGTTGTGAACACGATTAATTGAGGGACTAAGATCTTGAAGTAAAATTTGACCTCATCTAAAAGTGTCGCGTTGTTGATATCGTGACTTACATCACAAAACTGTGAATCATGTATCATGATATGATCGTAAATATGGATGAATCTCATTGGCTCCATGTAGCTTACTGCTTTAGTTCTTAATGGATAAACTTGGCAGCTACGTCATCTTCACAGCCTAGCTCGTAATTAGAGAACAATAGAAACTTACTATGTGTTAAAAATTACTAAACTAAGAGTTTTCAATCATCTATTTAATTTTTCTTCTAATAATATCATGAAATACTAATTGTGATCATGCATAGGTAACTGCAGTAGTTGTCATATGTGTGATTTCAAAATATTGGTAACTGCAAATCAAATAAGATTGCATCTTCAAATAATGTAGAGTTGGAGTCTGCAAATTTTAACTAATAAAAGAAAAACAAATGAATAGGAAATTAAGAGAAAACTCACAGAATCTTATATGATATAAAATTGTTAAATGAACAAAAACATTACAGCAAGTGAAATATGAATTCTGCAGCAAGCAGTTACGTATGATCTCATTCTCATTTCATAGAACTCTTCCAAAATAGCTCTGAAAACAGCATAGCATTTCAGGATCTGCCACATGCATAATCACCTGATAAATGTGAAGCAATTTACATTTATTAGAAGTTCTGTATACAAATATTGATAAAAATAATGTGTAGACGAACAAAAGTGCATTCTTAATTTTCTCTAGCACACGTATTAATAAAAATCTTCTATTAACAAAATACTCTATAGTATAATCAATAAGTATGTGAAGTAGGTTTCACTAACCTTAACTAGCACAAGCTCAATTTCTGCGAAAGCTATTTAACTTTACCATCAAAGTTGCGTAGAATTTGTCACCCACTCTGTCAACAAACCGATAGTATGCATGCCTCCATTTCCTAATAAGAAACAAAGAACCACAAATTCCCCAGAAACCTGCTGCAAATCCAACTCCCATGCCTAGATACAATGATTCATGTATGGAGTCACCATCTTCATTCTCCTGAGATGTTGTTGCAGTTTTGGGATTTTCTTCATTTGTGGTACAATTATTAAGAGGAGCTCCGCATAATTTTGGATTGCCAATGTAGCTTGATGCATTAAAACTTTGAAGTTGAGTTCCTATTGGGATTTTTCCATCAAAATTGTTGCAAGATAAATTCAAATAACCTAAAAAGTTTAAGAGAGACATGCTTTGAGGAATTTCACCGAAAAACTTATTATTAGAGAGATCAAGAGACTCCATATTGGTCATGCCTCCAATCATCTTAGGTATTGTTCCAATGAAATTATTGTAAGATAAGTTCAACGTTTGAACTTGAACAAGGTGAAACAATTCCAATGGTACTTCTCCAGACAAGTTGTTATTTGAAAGGTCAATAGTCCGCCTTTCCCGTCGGGTTTCATAGACATAATCTTGACCTTTTGTAAACAACTCAATTGTAGAACTATAAAAATTTTCAATATGAGCAGTAATCATTTGAGTCAAGTTATAAATGCAGTTTGGCATAGGTCCTGAAAGTTTGTTATGTGCAAGGTCTAAATGAAGCAAATAAGGTTGATTAAATAGTTGTGGTGGAATAGTCCCTTCAAATCGGTTAGCTCTCAATATTACTACAAGTAAGTTTTGTGGCATCTTGATTGGTATGGTTCCGGAAAATTCATTTTTTCCCAAGTTCATGATAAATAATTGTGTCCAATCAGAGGAGTGCACCAGAACTTCACCAGATAGCTTATTACTCCACAAGTTAATATAATATAAATATATCAAATTCTTCCAACTAGGTGGAATTGATCCTGAGAAGGAGTTGTAAGATAAATCAACAATATTTGCCATTGGTGATAAGTTTGGCAGTCCTCCTGTAAAATTATTGTGATCCAAGTATAACCACAAACAGTTTAGTGTTAGGTTTGATATGTCTCCAGTCATCAAATTGTTTGACAAATCAAGCAGAATGGATATTCCTTCTATAAGGCTCGAAAACTTGTTGGTATCTACCAATGAAATTCTCGAGCTCGATAAGCGGAGAATTTGCAGTGACTTCTGTGTATATATCCAAGATGGAAAGCTTGGACCTTGATTTGTATTGCTTAATGAAAGGTCATGGAGTTGAAAAGGAGGAACCCAATCCAAATCAAATTGAAATGCAAAATTTGAATTACTCAAGTCTAGTGAATCTAAATTAGAGAGTTTGGAAAAAGTAGTTTCTGAAATTTCACCTGAGAAATTATTATGGCCAATAGATAAGGAATGTAAGGATGAGAGGTTTCCTACAGTTGAAGGAATGGAACCACTTAACATGTTATTGTGAAGATCAAGGTGTTGAATATTTGTTAGTCGGCCTATTCCAGCTGGAATTGATCCTTGTAGTTGGTTCCGAGAGAGATCAAGGTGTTGAATATTTGCTAGTTGGCCTATTCCATATGGAATTGATCCTTGTAGTTGGTTATGAGAGAGATCAAGGTGTCTCAAATTTTGAAGGTTTAGCAAGCTTGAAGGTATCTCACCGTGTATATTGCTCCCTTCAAGGTTAAGATAGCTGACATCTTTGGTGAGATTAAAAAACTGATAAGGTAAATGAGAGGTGAAGTTGTTGGAAGAAAGATCAAGAGTTTCAAGTGAAGATAAATTCAAATACTCAATTGATGGATTGATGATGAAGTTGTTAAGGTTACATTCGCTACACCGTAACTCTAATAGTGAAGGAAGTGTATTAACTGCTTGAAGCCAATTGGTTTCCTTATGAAGATCAATTCCACTAAGGTTGAGATATTTCAATGAAGAAAGTGGAGAAAGCCAACCAAGATTATCCATGGAAATATCATACACAGTCATTTGAGAAAGTGGGCTAACATTGAAATTGTAGGATAAATCAAGGTAGAAAAGGTTAGATGCTTGTGTGATGTTTTGTCGAGTGGCTGAAATATTTATCACATCAAAACCATTCTTGCTCAAATCCAAGTAACTCAGAAACTCAAGTTGTAGGATAGACAAGTTGATCTCACCTTTCAAACCATGACCGCCAAGATCAAGTTCTGTAACTCTGCCAGTAATGTTGTCGCAGTGGACTCCTTCCCATGCACAACAATCTTTTTCAGTTAACCATGTTGATATCTTACCATATGAACTATCATTGATTCCCTTTTTGAAGATCAACAATGTCTCTTCATCTTTCTCATTGCATTGAACCAATCTGTGATCAATATTAGACATGCTTTTGTGAAATGTTATTAAATGTAAAAGTAGAAGCAAGAGAAGGGATATTTGGGATTTAAGAATGGTCATGAATGATTGTTTCAATCAGAAGTAAAAAAAGAAGTTGGAACCCGATTTCTTGAAACAGTTGTTGGTATAGCTTAGTGATCTATAAGTTCGAGATTGTAGTGTGATTATATATAAGATGTTAGCTAATGGGAAAGCATGAAAAAAAAATAGCTCAGAAATAAGACTTTGAATTTTGAAGTCAGTGATATGAATGTTAGTAAGAGAAAAAATAATAATGTTAGCTAATGGGAAAGGATGAAAATGAAAGCAAGACTTTTGAAAAAGCAGCGAACATTTTATCAAAGAAGTAATCCACTTTCTCCACCAAAACCAATTCTACATAATTAAGTTAAGGACTTTCTTGTTTAACTTTTATAATTAAGTTTCCTTTGAGCTTCCTTTTGCTTTTGGCTCCAAATTTCCAATCCTCTCAAGTTGACTAGAAGAAAAAAAAAAGTTGAAGTACATGTTACTAATGAACAAGAAATTGAGAGAAAACTGACAGATGTATGCAAGATTGCGTAGACGGGAACCTGAGGAAAAGATGAACCGGTACATGTTAAGATGTACCGGTGCAGACACGTGTTTTTGGTGAAATTTTTTGCCAGATTCTGTTCCATTTTAAAAGCAAATTTGTTCCTACTCTCGAGGGATCCGGGTCATTTTGCCACTGCTATATGTGAATCATTTCTCTTATCAGCTAGGATTGATGTTCTTACAGTAAATGTATACTTTTGCTCTTCTGTGTATGCAATCGATGCTCTGCTATGTATCGATGTAGAATTTTTGGAGTTTGATACTGCAGCCTTAGTCTATGATGCAATGGTTCCATCAATGAAACCAATCTTGTTGCAACCGATTAACGCCATATTGATTGGGTGTTTCCAGGTTTAGTAATTTTCTCCGGTGAGTAGATGTATGACGAACAACAAACCGGTAGAATCGAAATGATGGATAAAGAAAGGATTCATTGGTTGAATTTCCATGGTGAATGGTGCAACATGCAAGAGAACCGGAGTGATGATCTGAAGATGAAAGGAATCGATGGATGAATTTCAATCGGTGAAATTCTGATACCATATTGATAAACAGGAGAGTAATTTGTGAAATTAGTTTTGTGACTTATAACTGTGTAATTTCTAGTGGATCGATCTCGTTGGGGTCACTGAAACTTTCATTCGTCATTGCATGATGCACCAAATGTACTATGTTTAAAAAAAGGACTATTGTTCTGCATCTTGTTTAATTATTTATGGTTCTTATTGTAGAACTTTAACATACATTAATTGGAACCACAATGTCAATGAATATAACATATACATGTTCAATTAAAATTCAACTTTTGCAGCCAGCAGTTACATATGATTCTCATTCTCATCAATGTTAACATCACAACAGCTCTGCAATCTGCATAATCACCTGATGAAATGTGAAGCAAATTAAATGGTTAGAACTTCTGTATAGAAATACATAATAGCAACTAATGAGATGTAATGAGATTAACAAAAGTGCAGTATTAACAGGAAATCGACTATCTTGCAAACGTCAATTACAAATAAAACAAAATACTCTAAAATGTTATAATCAATAAATATGTGAAGTAGGTTTCACTAACCTTTAACTAGCAGGAGCTTAATTCCTGTGAAAGCTATTTAACTTTACCATCAAAGTTACGTAGAGCTTGTCACCGACTCCATCAACAAACCGATAGTATGTGTGCCTCCATTTCCTAATAAGAAACAAAGAACCACAAATTCCGCAGCAACCTACTGCAAATCCAACTCCCATGCCTAAATACAATGATTCTCTTATTGAGTCCTCATCTTTATTCTCCGGAGATGTTATTGCAGATTTGGGATTTTCTTCTTTTGTGGTACAATTTTTAAGAGGAGCGCCGCATAATTTTGGATTGCCAATGTAGCTTGATGCGTTAAAACTTTGAAGTTGAGTTCCAATTGGGATTTTTCCATCAAAATTGTTGCAAGATAAATTCAAATAACCCAAAATGGTTAAGAGAGACATGCTTTGAGGAATTTCACCACCAAACTTATTATTAGAGAGATCAAGAGACTCCATATTTTTCATTCCTCCAATCGTCTTTGGTATTGTTCCAATGAAATTATTGTGAGATAAGTTCAACGTTTGAACTTGAACAAGGTGAAATAATTCCAATGGTACTTTTCCAGACAAGTTGTTAGCGGAAAGGTCAACAGTCCGCCTATTTGGGTCCATAGAATCCATATAATAGTCTTGACCTTTTGTAAACAACTCATATGTATCACCTAATAACCATGAATAATCAAAATTAGTAGTAACCATTTGAGTCAAGTTGTAGGCACATTCTGGCATTGATCCTGTAAATTTGTTATTTGCAAGGTCCAAATGAAACAAATAAGGGAGATTGAATAGTGCTGGTGGAATAGTTCCTTCAAACTGGTTATCTCTCAATATGACCACTCGTAAGTTTTGGGATATATTGAATGGTATGGTTCCAGAAAATTTATTTTTTCCTAAGTTCAACGAATGCAATTGTGTCAAATCAGAGAAGTATATCAGAATTTCACCAGATAGCTTATTACTCCACAAGTCGATGTAATTTAAATCTTTCAAGTTGTTCCAACTATGTGGAATCGATCCTGAGAAGGAGTTGTAAGACAAATCGACAGAATCTGCCATTGGTGATATGTTTGGGAGTCCTCCTGTGAAATTATTGTGATCCAAATGTAAATACACACACTTTAGTGCTAGGTTTGATATGTCTCCGGTCATTGAATTGTTCGACAATATAAGAAATTTAGGTATTCTTTCTATAAGGCTCGAAAACTTGTTTCTATCTACCAATGAAATTCCTGAGCTCGATAAGTCGAGAGATTGCAGTGACTTTTGTGTATATATCCAAGATGGAAACTTTGGACCTTGATTTGTATTGCTTAACGAAAGGTCATAGAGTTGAAAAGGAGGAACCCATTCCAAATCAAATTGGAATACAAAATTTGAATAACTCAAGTCTAGTGAACCTAAATTAGAGAGTTTGGAAAAAGTATTTTCTGAAATTTCACCTGAGAAGTTATTATGGCCAATAGATAAGCCATATAAGGATGAGAGGTTTCCTACAGTTGAAGGAACGGAACCACTTAACATGTTATATTCAAGATTAAGGTGCTGAATATTTGCTAGTTGGCCTATTCCATATGGAATTGATCCTTCTAGTTGGTTTTGAGCGAGATTAAGATATCTCAAATTTTGAAGGTTTAGCAAGCTTGAAGGTATCTCACCGTGTATATTGTTCAACCGAAGGTGAAGACGGGTGAGATTCTTGGTGAGATTAAAAAACTGATTAGGTACCTTAAAGGTAAAGTTGTTTCTAGAAAGATCAAGAGTTCGAAGTGAAGACAGATTCAAAAACTTAACAGATGGGTTGATGAAGTTATTCAGGTTACAAAAACGCAATTGTAACTCTAATAGTGAAGGAAGTGATTTCACTGCTTGAAGCCAATTGGTTTCTTTTTGAAGATCAATTCCATTAAGGTTGAGATATTTCAAAGAAGAAAGTGTAGAAAGCCAATAAAGATTATCCATGTGAAAAGTACCAAAGGATAAGTCAAGGTAGAAAAGGTTAGATTTATGTGTGATGTTGTGCTGAGTGGCTGGAATATTTATCACATCAAATTCATTATAGCTCAAATCCAAGTAACTCATAAACTCAAGTTCTAGTATAGAGAAGTTTAACTCACCTTTCAAAATTTGAAAACTAAGATCAAGTCCTGTAACTCTGCCAGTGATGTTGTTACAGTAGACTCCTTCCCATGCACAACAATCTTTTTTGGTTGACCATGTTGATATCTTACCATTTGAACTATCATTGATTCCATTTTTGAAGATTAACAATGTTTCTTGATCTTTCTTATTGCATTGGACTAATTTGTGATCATTGCTTGACACACTTGTGTGAAATGTGGTTAAAGATAAAATTAGAAGCAAAAGAAGTGACATTTGTGAAATAAGAATGGGCATAATGAATGAAGTTGTGATTTCTATAATCAGTTGTTGCTAGCTTAATTATATAAGATGCTAGAAACAGTCAATGATACGAATGCTGTCTTGTTTGCTAGGAAAAAATGTCTTGGCTAATGGGAAAACAACAAAAATGGAAATAAGACTTTTGAGAAAGCAGAGAATTTTTGGAATTTTGCTAAAGTCTTCCCTCTTTGGTAGCAATATTCAAATGCTTTGTTCAATTTTTGACTTAATTGGTTTCCATACATAATTTGAAGAAATTGAAATCTGTCAGCAAGTGGATTAATCTATAATGAAGTAATCTCTTATTTTATTTATGGGAATAAAGGTGATCTCATAATTATTTTTAGAATGAAGAATCAAAATTCTCTCTCCCTAAACACTCGAAACTCGCATTTTAAGTCTCTAAGATTTATACTTGAGCTGATATAGATAGAGAGCCTAACATCTTGACATAAATGCTGTTTTTCACTTCTTCAAAATAAATGCTGTTTTTCATAAACTTTCACCGGCCGTAATTCTTAAAAGTTAATGGAAAATTTGTCATTGCTTAATGCACCAAATGTACTATGGTAATTCTAGATGACTCTTGATGTGATTTCTTTCAAGATTGAATTCAACAGTCAGGAAGCTATGATATTATTGCACAACAGCAGGATCGATGATATTGACCTCCTTCTTCTGGTGGTTGACCGATTTTTTTCAGACCAATTAACGCCATTTTCATTGTATGTTTCCAAATTCCAAGTGTAGTAATTTTCTCCAGTGAGTGAATGCATGACAAGCACAAAATCAGAAGTAATGGAGGATGAAAGGATCCATTGATTGAATTTCCGATTCCATGGTGATTGTTGCAACAGGCAAGAGAATCAGAGGGAAGATCCAAATATGAAAGGAATCAATGGATCAATGTCAACAAAGAAGCCAAAATGTAACCAACAGACTCAATGCATTGATCCTAAAAAAAATAATACTAATAACAAATCATATCACTAAGTTTGTTCAATCTAATTGAAGACTTCTGACCCACACCTTTTATTTTGAAACACATTGCCAAACCAAACTTGTGCAGATCAATAGCAGAGCTGATCAACAGCACCAAACTCGTGCATTTACCTCTCAAAGCATATGATCAAGAATT
Source organism: Trifolium fragiferum (assembly GCA_954870985.1). Taxonomy (NCBI): domain Eukaryota; kingdom Viridiplantae; phylum Streptophyta; class Magnoliopsida; order Fabales; family Fabaceae; genus Trifolium; species Trifolium fragiferum. The sequence goes on from OX940794.1 coordinate 12,395,030, forward strand.
GAATAACCAAGAAATTGGGAGAAAATTGACATAACATTGTTCAATGAAAACAAAATTTACGCAACGACATTGACAGTATACATTTGATCTCATTTCTTAATTGTTGATATCACAATCATCACTGCAACATTATGTGAATAATTCATGTTATCAGCTGGATTCGATTTATTCAATGCTTTGGATTCTTGCTTTTTATTATACCTTTTATGCCCTATTGTATATTGCTTATATGTGTTCATTTCATTCATCTAGGATTGATGTTCTTACAATAAATGTATATGTTTGTTCTTCTGTGTATGAAACCGATGCTCTGCTATGCAACGATGTAGAAATTTTGGAGTTTGATATTGCAGTAGCTACTCTATGATGCCACATGGATGCGATGTTGTGACTTTTTATCTATACATGCAAGATCATCAACTGATTCATTTCTTGAGCATGAAGATACCTTGGTCTGTAATATTTATCAAACAATGTGATTGAGAAATCAAAAGTTGAGAGGTCAGAATGTGAGAGCAAAGGACTGATGTAAATAAGATTTCCATGGAGAGTATACCAAACATTGTGTAGAATGAAGTTAGGTCCTAGAGTGATAGTACCGATAGCTGAAGCTTTAATTTCACTGTCATTAGGCAAAGTCACAAACTTGTTGGTTAAAGAGAATGAATGGTAGCACCTGAATCTATAATCCAGGAAGAATTGGAATATATAGAATTAGGATGAATTAAGGAAAAAGTCATACCAAGATTCACTTGATTTACTGCATTGTTGTCAGGATTGTTGCTCTGAACCAATCTGCCTCTGCAGAAAAGCAATCAGTTGCTGATACTATGGTCGATTCAGATGATACTGACTGCCATCTTCTGGCGGTTGTGCGATAGTTCTATCAATTAAACTGATCTAGTTGCAAGTTTAGACCCACTAACGCCATATTCATTGCGCGTTTCCAGGTGTAGTAATTTTCTCTGGTTAGTGGATGTGTGAGGAACACCAAATTGGGAGAATCAAAGTGATGGGTGAAGAAAGGAATCATCCGCATCATCTGAAGACGTAGATATTGTGATTTACATCACAAAACTGTCAATCATATTATCAAAACTAGGTATTGAAGAATCTCATTGGCTCCATGCAGGTTCCTTTTTTAGATCTTCATGGTTAAACTAGGTACATCATGATCGTTTACGACATCTTCACAATCATATTATGATAACAGAACAGCATATGCCAATTGATTTTAAGAATTGGTACTAAGATACAACAGATTCATAAAGGGAATAGGCTGTTGAAGTAAAAATTGACCTCTTAATATGGTTAAGAACATACTCAGTCTGAATGTAATTGATTAGTAGCTTTACACCACCAAAATCGCAAGTGTGAATTCGTCTGTACCATGGTTTTAAATTGCAGTTGTGGTGCAGTGCAGATGCGGTTGCGTCTGCAGTCATTGGGATTGTGTTTACCGCAACCTGCATTGTGACTGTTTGTGAAATGATTTTTAATTTCACAAACCATACTAAGTGAAACTGACACATCACTACACTATTTAGCTAATTGTGGAAGTTACGTTATGTTGCGGCCAAACATGTAATTTAAGCTGAAAGATGTTAGGACCATTGCTCTGCTAAAATTGTTCTTCTAGATCGTTTCATATTTCACGAGTGGTGGACGAATAGATGACTCTTGATGTGACTTCTATCAAGATTGAATTCAAAAGTCACAAAACTACGATGTTATGGCACAACCACAGATAATACTGATCTCCTTCTTCTGGTGGTTGTCCAATCCTATTCAGACCGATTAACGCCATTCTCAGTGCACGTTTTCAAATTCCAAGTTGTAGTAATTTTCTCCGGTGAATCAATGCATGACGAACACAAAAACGGGAGTAATGGATTATGATCCATTGATTGAATTTCCAATTCTATGGTGATTGTTGCAACATGCAAGAGAATCAGAGGGATGATCCGAATATGAAAGGAATCGATGGATGAATTTCAACAGAGAAAGCCAAAGAGAAACTTCTGATACCATAAGGATGAAGAGTAGAAATTCTAGGAACCTTAGAGGTCTAGAGTTTGCTCTGATACTTGTAACCTTGCTAGAACTATTATTTTAATTCGCTTGATTGAGATTTGTATGACCTTGCTATTATCTTAATTATGCTATGACTTGAATATTTTAAGAATTGTGTTTTGGATTATGTGGATAGGCCTTGTGGTAGAAGGACCTAGTCTAAGTTGTAATATGATTTATGACTTCTCTTATTTGGATTTTATTAAGTACCTTGAGTAATGAGTTTATTAATTAAATATTGATGCTTCCGCTGCTATTTAAAATGAATGTATGCATGCTCGTTATTATTTTGGAAAAGTATCACATGTAATGCTTTGATTGATGTATGATTGTTGTTATTAATTAAATATAGAATGTATATCGATTAGGGTGTTACAACACTGCCCAAATTCGTGCAAGGCAGACTATCAACCACGAAGTCCCCATGATAAAACAGCCCAGTTCAACTGATACCGATAACTACTGCACTATAGATATCGGGCAAGAATTACATCCTCACTATGGTACTAAAACCAGTGCGCTATAGTTTTAAGTCCATTCTAATATGGTGCTATGACCATTCTAATATGGTACTCTGACATATCAAATATGATACTTTGACCATTCTCATATGGTAACTAAGACCATTCTTAAATCAAAGGGATTATGATACTAAAACCATTCATAATTTAAAGGAACTAGTGATACTTTGATCAATCATAAACAAATAAATACTAATACTAAAATTAGTATCACACATAACATAGAATAAACTAAACTGTTCTCTAAACAATTAGAAACAAAATTTAATACAAATCATTCTAATTTGCATAATCAAATAAAAACACCAATTACTTTGTTATGAACGGGCTAACAATTGCGATGAGCACAACTATATGTACGAGCACAAAGAATTTCAAATTCTCAACTTAATTGGATTAAATAATGAGAAAACTTATTGTAAGTGTGGCACACTTTTCATTTCCAACAAGAGAGCAACTTATTCCTTAAATGAAAGAAGCATATATATATATATACCTTTAACCTTCTCAATTCCAAGTCCTATATATATGACGTTGAAGAACATGGGTGCATGATCTTGTTCTAATGCCTTCACTATTCTACTCCCAATATACTATGTACTCCACAACTAGGACCATGATCTTGTTCTAATGCCTTCACTATTCTACTCCCAATATACTATGTACTCCACAACTAGGACTTATTCATTTTCATTGTAGCAATTTTCTTTCTCGTGTGTTGCTGTTCTCTCTTTTTTCTTAGTATGAAATCAACATGTTATTTGTTCTATTGAGAGAAGGAACCGATAATTGCCTGATCAATTGGTCCATCCACTAACTGACTTCCTAAATATGTGGGATAACAAAATAATGGAATTAAAAGTGAATGTGTACGTGGTCATGTAACTAGGAAAACTAGTTACATTTGTTCTTTGCAAATTAAATGTACATGTTATGCTTAGTCAAAATAACATGTGCTAATGCTAATTAGTAACCGTAAGTGAATTACTATCACAAAGAAAATGTGCTAAAAATATGTAGAGTTTATCATTAATTATTTTATTATTTTCAAAATATACAATATGTTACACATATTAATATGTTCTACTATCCAATGTGGGACTCAAATTTTATTTTCAATTCACACAAATATTGTGCTATTTGTTCCAACAGAAACTATTCATTTTAAAGTCATCTATGCCAATATTTGATGTTTAGATGAGATAACGTAGATCAATTGGAATCACAATGTCTTTGAAGATATGGAGTAACATATACATGTATCTCATCACATGATATAAAATTGTTGAATGAACAAAAACATAACACCAAGTGAAAGATGAATTCTGCAGCTAGCAGTGACATATGATCTCATTCTCATCTCATAGAACTCTTCAATGTTGACATCACAGTAGCTATCTCTGCAATCTGCATAATCACCTGCTAACATTTGAAGCAAATTACATTGTTAGGTTTTCTGTATAGAAATACATAATAGCTACTAATTTATTTCATCTATTTTGGGAGAAATCTTTTACTAATCTAATGAAACTAAATTGCAAACATCTATATTCGCTGCAATGTGCATCTCTCTGTCTTCCAAACAAAGAAAAGATAGTAAATTTGTGGAAAATACTTAATACTATAATCACTAACCTTAACTAGCAGGAGTTCAATTTCTGCGAAAGCTATTTAACTTTACTATCAAAGTTACATAGAGCTTGTCGCCAACTCCATTAATAAACCGAAAGTATGCATGCCTCCACTTCCTAATAAGAAACAATGAACCACAAATCCCCCAGAAACCTGCTGCAAATCCGACTCCCATGCCTAGATACAATGATTCTCTCATTGAGTCATCATCTTCATTCTCAGGAGATGTTGAATTTTTGGGATTTTCTTCTTCTGTTGTACAATTATTAAGAGGAGCTCCGCATAGGTTTGGGTTTCCAATGTAGCTGGATGGATTAAAACCTTGAAGTTGAGTTCCTATTGGGATTTTTCCAATAAAATTGTTGTTAGATAAATTCAAATAACTCAAAAAGGTTAAGGAAGCCATGCTCTGAGGAATTTCACCATAAAACTTATTATTAGAGAGATCAAGAGACTCCATTTTTTTCATGTCTCCAATCATCTTTGGTATTGTTCCAATGAAATTATTGTGAGATAAGTTTAACGTTTGAAGTTGAACAAGGTGAAATAATTCCAATGGCACTTCTCCAGACAAGTTATTAACTGAAAGGTCAATAGTTGTCCTATTTGGGTTAATAGTATCCACATAATAGTCTTCACCTTTTGTAAACCAATCAACTGCACCAACAGTCCCATAGTGATTCGTACTAATATTAATCATTTGAGTCAAGTTGTAGAAACATTTCGGTATAGATCCTGAGAGTTTGTTATGTGCAAGGTCCAAATGAGACAAAGAAGAGAGATTAAATAAATATAGTGGGATAGTCCCTTCAAATTTGTTAGATCTCAATATCACCACTTGTAAGTTTTGTGACATCATTTTTGGTATGGTTCCAGAAAATTCATTTTCTCCCAAGTTCATGATATATAAATTTGTCCAACCAGAGAGGTCCGCCAGAAATTCACCAGATAGCTTATTTCTCCACAAGTTAATGTAAAATAAATCCTTCAAATTCTTCCAACTATGTGGAATTGATCCTGAGAAGGCGTTGTAAGACAAGTCAACTCTCCATGACATTGGTGATATGTTTGGGAGTCCTCCTGTGAAATTATTGTGATCCAAATATAAAGATACACACTTTAGTGTTAGGGCTGATATGTCTTCAGTTATGGAATTGTTTGACAAATCAAGAGAATCAGATATTCTTTCTATAAGGCTTAAAAACTTATTTCTATCTACCAATGAAATTCCCGAGCTCGATAAGTCGAGAAATTGCAGTGATTTCTGTGTATATATCCAAGATGGAAAATTTGGACCTTGATTTGTACTTCTCAATGAAAGAAATTGGAGTTGAAAAGGAGGAACCCAATCCAAATCAAATTGGAATACAAAATCATTATAGTCAATAGATAAGTAACGTAAGGATGAGAGGTTTCCTACAATTGAAAGAATGGAACCACTTAACATGTTATATTGAAGATTAAGGTGCTGAATATTTGCTAGTTGGCCTATTCCATCTGGAATTGATCCTTCTAGTTGGTTAGAAGACAGATCAAGATATCTTAAATTATGAAGGTTTTGTATGCTTGAAGGTATCTCACCATGTATATTGCTCCCTCGAAGCTTAAGATAGGTGAGATCTTTGGTGAGATTAAAAAACCAATTTGGTAACTGAGAGGTGAAGTTGTTGAAAGAAAGATCAAGAGTTAGAAGTGAAGACAAATTCAAATACTCAATAGATGGGTTGATGATTAAGTTGTGGAGGTTACAATCACTCAACTGTAACTCAAATAGTGAAGGAAGTGTATTAACTGCTTGAAGCCAATTGGTTTCCTTATGAAGATCAATTCCAGTAAGGTTGAGATATTTCAAAGAAGAAAGTGGAGAAAGCCAATCAAGATTATCCATGTGAAGAGTATTAATATAGTTGTCGGATAAGTCAAGGTAGAAAAGTTTAGATTTATGTGTGATGTTGTGTAGAGTGTTAGGAATATTTATTGCATCAAATTCATTCTCACTCAAATCCAAGTAACTAAGAAACTCAATTTCAAAGATAGACAAGTTGATCTCACCTGACAAACCATAACCTCCAAGATGAAGTTCTGTAACTCTTTTAGTAATGTTGTCACAGTGGACTCCTTCCCATGCGCAACAATCTTTTTCGGTTGACCATGTTGATAGCAGACCATCACTATCATTGATTCCCTTTTTAAAGATTAACAATGTCTCTTTGTCTTTCTCGTTGCATTGAACCGATTTGTGATCATTGCTTGACACACTTCTATGAAATGTGGTTAAAGATAAAAGTAGAAGCAAAGGAAGTGCCATTTGTGAAGTAGAAATGGTCATCATGAATGATTGATTTTTCGGACTTTGGAGAGTATGATTTGTAATGAGATGTTTGTGTGATTATATAAATTCGAAAAAGCAGGGAAGACTTGGAAGTTTGAAGTCTATATAATTCGAAAAAGCAGGGAAGACTAAAAGTTTGTAGAAGTTTTAAGATAAGAAAGTTGTTTTATTATAACACACATTTCTTTTTATAATTATTTTGACATATATTTTGAAAAATAGTGAAAACAATTTGAATGGTTAATATAATTTCCAATGCAAGTTTTTAAAATGGGAGTGTGATTGTTAGCTTGTCCGTTCCAAACCATCGGCAGTAGCCGCCTACAAAACAAGTGGCCGGAGAAGTGTGGATGGTTGGAATCAAAACACCACTACAAAAACAACTCCTCACCATCACCACCGTCCACCACCTCCTCATCACCTTTGAAACACCAAAACGGCCAAGAACCAACACCCAAAGGCCACGAACAATCACCCACCTGCACCTCTCACATTTGATATTGTTTATATAATTTTATTGTTTAAGAGAGAAAAATTAATATTTTCTTTAGAGTGTTTACTACATATTGTAAAACAGTATGCATTATAATTAGGAGGTATGTTGATAAACAAATAATTATACCCTTGAAAATTTGAAAAAGAGTCTTGTTGAAGTTTGCCTTGAAATTGCATGAAACAAGGTGCAGAAAATGGTGAAAAAACAGGACCTGTCGCAGGGGTGGGGCGCGGCGCCCAGACGAGGCCAGTTTGGCCTGTGCATTCTGTCGACGGCGCCCAGGCGCGGGGAAGGCGCGCGCGAGTACATATATACTCTGTTTTGTTTTTCTGCAGCCGAGAGAGTGGAGAAAGAAAGGAAAAATTAGGGTTTCAATTGGGGTTTCACCAACATCAAGGCTAGAGTGTTAGAGGGTTTCTCTTGGGTCACTTCTAGGGTTGAGATAACCATTGTAACACCTTGTAAACACTTATCATTGAAATCTCTTGGTCACAGAAAGAGATTTGGAAAAACGGTAGAAATTAGGGAAACTCTAATTTCTTGCAACTCTTGTATAATCTCATTGTAATCAAGAATGAAGAAGTTTGATAAGGAAATGAGAGTTCTCTCCCCCAGATTAGGTTCGTTAACACCGAACTGGGTAAACAAATTTCACTTGTGTTCTTTATTGCTTTTGGTAGTTTAGCTTTTGATTGATTATAATTGCTTGGACACTTGTTGCTGTTTGGTTGCTTAATTATTTTGCCTCACACTAGTTTAAGTTATCATTGGTGTGGTTAAACGAATTCACAACAAGTCTTCAAAAAAGACCAAAGAAATTTTTTAAGAGGGTTTTATATTTAAGAATTAATGGAGGAAATAATTAAAATTTATTGTTGACAAATTAATTTGTATTTCAATGTGTCATATTTTTACATATGAATTAGGGTGTTTAAATCTAAACCAATTCATTCATATAAAAATAGCAATCTAACCCACAAAACTCGGGTATTAAGAAAGTTGACTTTAATATTAAATTGGTTGACAAATTATATTGATTTTTCATGTTTACCTTAGTAATGATTTTCTTATAATTAATAGAGTACCCACTTATAAAAAAAATTAAATGTGATAAAAAAAAATATGTAAAATTAATAAGGATAATTTTGGGAAAAAACAATCAATGCTATTGATAATTACAAAAAAAAATCTTATAAAAATGGACAATTTTTTTTGTCAAAATAATTTTTATAAAATGGAACGGAAGAAGTATAATATAATATGGCTTATTTTTCTGTTTTATGTTCGATAGTAACTCATACTTCTACACACGGACGGATTTAAGTATATCACATTGGGGGCACCTGCCCCCACTTTATCTAATCATTTATTTAGTAAATACTTAATAATTTTACTTGTGTACCCACTAAAGATTAAGTAATGCCCCCACTTAGGGAGTGTTAGAATATGAGTATGCTTTAAAAGCTTGAGACCATGATGTGTGACATTAGATTATCAAAGAATGTATTGACATAAATACTTTAAAATATAATGATATTAAAATATTATCATAAAATATGATAATTTTAGAAGGTGAAAAAGATGTTAATTTTTAAGGATTGGTGGTAGTCTTAGTAGTCTATAGTACTGAAGTACCATGGTTGCCTTGTAGCATTTTTGCATCTGGAGGTCGGGGTTTTGAAGCAAGCAGCTGAAGAATATTGGCTTGCATATTAGTAATATATCAATGTTGTTTTGCAATCTTCAATTATTTTTTTAATATATACCCATATATCAAAGGGAAATCAAGTTTAAGATAGTCACTTTTTTCTTAGTTTATCTTTTATTTAAATTATTTTATTTAACATTTTGTTACTTCTATGTGAAATTCAATGACAATTTTTTACGGTACATTGATGCAATTTTTACGGTATATGATTTTTGCCCCCATTAACTAAAATTTCTAGATCCGTCCCTGCTTCTACACATATACTTTAGACCCAATGGAGCTGTTCACTACGCGCTAGAATAAAGACCATTGACTCTGGCATTTACTTTTGTCTTTTAGATAGGAGATTTATTTTTATTTTCATTTTTTTCATGCAAAAATATAAAGCTAATGAGAAAGCATGAAAAAAGAAATAGCTCAAAAGAAGTAGTGGAAGACTTTGAATTTTGAAGTAAGCGATAAGAGTGTTACTAAAGAAAAAAATAAATAATCTTAGTGTTCAACACCTAGTAATAAAAGGAAATAATAAGGGTACCCATGAGCTTAGCTCAATTGCTAGGAATATAGCATTATATTTGCAGGAGTCGGTTTGTATCCGGATACTCTATTTATTCACATTTAAGGTGGATTTTCTAGCCACTAAACTACTTAACAAAAAAAAAAGAAAATAATAATGAAAGTAAACAATGATAAACACAAAAAGTTTGATAACGGAGTTTTTCGTAGGTATGTCTTCAACTGTAAAATTCGTTATATCTCGTTTTAATTAGATGAATAAATCATTTAGGATTTCAGTGTTACAAACAATATTTATATGAATAATAAATCGCTCCGCTTGCTCGGCTCCTCGGCCGCCGCCAACATATTCCTGATATATACATATAAGCAAAGGCCCAAAACATTTCGTGACAATTTATCTCAGCAAACCTACTTAACCAATTATAATAAGAAAATTACTTTTATCACTTTATGAATTCCGAGGCTCTCCTTACAAAAAGACCAAAATACCCCTGTCTGCTACTTATGGCACGAATATTGTCCGCGTCCTAAGTCACGGATGTGAAAAAAAAGTTCATTTTTTCCACGCATCAGAATTAATATCCCTAGAGGCACCCTATGTTATTTTCTAAATCCATTACATCAGTCACGGATTTGCATTTGACAGGAAACAAAAAATTTTGATTCGTAACGGAAGACATTAATAAAATTATAAGATAAAAAACAATTCTATTGGATTGATCAGATAAAATTACATTACATATACAGTATTTTGAAAAATAGTGAAAACAATTTGAATGGTTATATAATTTCCAATGCAAGTTTTTAAAATGGGAGTGTGATTGTTAGCTTGTCCGTTCCAACTCATATTGAAATGTTGAGTCTGTCCTTTGAGGTGTTACAGCTTGTTGATGATGATTATAGGGTTGTTGATGATGATTATAGGGTGTTTCTTTTCCCCGAACTGTTTCTTTGTAATCTTTTTTCCCTTGAGCTTAGGCCCCGTTGAATACCAAAAAAAAAACATTTGTTTGATAAATATTTTCACCATTAGTAGTTTAGTAGTTATTATACTGACGTTATTTCAAGTGGCTTATAAATTTATAACTTACAATTTATCATTTGTCCTTCCATGTTTATCCCTTATTATTTTAACTAAAGTTCATTTTTACCCTTTATAATTTATTATTTTTGTGACTGAATATTATATAGTAGTGCTTTGTTTTGAATTTCTACCTGTCTAACATCCGTTCTTTTGCTTCAAATAAAATAAGGCTTCTCTTTTTTTTTTTTTTTTTTTACATTATACTTTTCTTGGCAAACTATTTTTTTCCAGATTATTCGGTAATTTTTTTACATTTAATAAACAATTTTTTTTTTTTACAAACAAATATCTCTATTATATACATAGCGAGATTTCCACGGAGTCTTCTCGTGCATTCTCAAGAAAAATTGCTTATGTGGCATTTAATTAGAGTTATTAGAGTTTTTGCTTAGGTGGCATTCAATTAGAGTTTTTCTATTTTATTTTGTATTTTTTTAATCTTCTCTAACACATTATTTTTTAAGAAAACAATTTTTTGGATATATACTATTAAATTAATCGGATATATCTCTTTAACCCATTATTATAAAACAAAATTGTTGGATATATACAACTAAACTAGAGCTTTTTTTCCTTTTTATCTTTTTTTTATCGAGTTTGTATTTTTTTTTTTTTTTTTGTCACTCAATTAGAGATTCTCTAATATTTTTTTATTGTAGAAACTTTAATATTATGCGAGTATATTTTTTTGTAAAAAATCTAATACATTTTTTTAGAATCTCTGATATTATATTTTTTTGGTAGAAACTCTTTCTTTTTGTGGGGATTGGTACTTTTTAATTTTAGAAACTCTAATATTATACTTATCTTAATATTTTTATTATTATATTTTAATAATATTGCGTTGGTGAAATTCAATTAAAGCTTTTTCAATATTATATTTTTTTTAGAAATTAAAATATTATATTTTAATTAATAACATATATTATATTTTTAATGACGACAAACTTATTTAATCCATGATTAAATATTATATATTTTCTATATAAAAACTATGTGAACACTTCGGCTAAAATTTGATTTGACATGTATCTATTATCCAATCATTCAATTACATGTAATATTTCTATGTTGATTTTTTTTAAAATAATAAAGAATTAACAACTATTTTTTGTTCATAGAGTAGCTATAGAGTCCTGTAATGGACACGGAAGACAGATAGAATTAGAGAGAGTTTCGATGGTGTAGAATGAAAAATGGGGAGCATTCTAACCCTCACTATTAAAAATATACATTGACGAATTAAAATTTGAATTTTGAATGTGGAAGTTATCCATAATTTCATATTTTGTCATTGGGATTACTTATTCAAAATTTTATCTAGCACGATGAAACATGATCCCCATGATGAAAACTGTATGTAGATGATAGTGAGAACTGAGCACGAGAATTTTATTGATATCCATTAAAAAAATATAGAATTAACAACTTTTTTATTGATAGAACCCCTATAGAGTTTTGAGAGAGGGGGGGTGTGGGATTTCTTGGTGTTATAAAATGAAAAATCGGAAGCACTTTCCACCAAACAATTAAAAATACACACTGACTAATTAAAATTTGAATTCTAACAGTAGGCTTATCCATATTTTCATATTTTATTACGGGGATCCCTTATTCAAAATTTTATTTAGCACAATGAAAATTGGTTCACTATGAAAAAAAAGTGTATGTAGAAGATATTGATAAATGAGCACAAAATTTTTATTCATATTCATTATAAAAATAATATAGAATTATCAACTATTTTTTGTTGATGGAACCCCTATAAAGTCGTATAACTGAGACTAGATAGATAGAGAGAGAGAGAGAGAGAGAGAGAGAGAGAGAGAGAGAGAGAGAGAGAGAGAGAGAGAGAGAGAGTGAATCTTTCAATGGTATATACTTCTCACTAAACTATTAAAAATATATATTGACTAATTAAAATTTGAATTCCCACTACGTGAGTTTTTCTATATTATGTGTACATCGCACTATCACTATATTAGTATATTACATCCAACTGAAAAAATCTATGAGAATTGAAACTTAAAATAAATTAATATAATTTTAATTTTTTATAATCAATGGGTTTTTTATTTATAATTTCGATTTTAAACTTTCCATAAACATTCGTTCAAATATTTTTCTGGATGTTAATTTATCAATGTGAGTGAAGATTCATACATAGATTTTTCCATTTGACGCTCACACATGAAAATTGATTATTTGTGGTTCAATGACAAAAAATAGTCTGAGTACAGAAACACGGTCAACGTATGTTGATATTCATTTGAAAAATATTATAAAATTTACAATTATTTTTTGTTGATGAAGCCTCTATAGAGACGTGAGAGAGAGGGAGGGAGAAAGAATCTCATAGTGTTGTTGAACGGAGAATGAGGGAGTACTTCTTATCCTACTATGTCCCTGTAACATCCTTAAACATATATCGCATTTTCATACTCAAGTAAATAAAATAAAATTAATTTCATAAATAATTGAAAGAAAAATATAGACAACATTCAAAATAATATAAAATGAAAAATGACATAGACAACCTTCAAAAGAAAATGAAGAACATAAGCAAATCAATATTATTAAAAATGAAAATGATCCTGTGGGAGAAATGTAGAAATAGTGTGTGTGTGTGTGTGTGTGTGTGTGTGTGTGTGTGTGTGTGAGAGAGAGAGAGAGAGAGAGAGAGAGAGAGAGAGAGAGAGAGAGAGATAGATAGATAGATAGAATCTCTCACGGGTGTAGAATGAGAAACGCGTAACACTTTTGATTCCACTATTAAAAATGCACCTAGATTAATTAAATTTTCATTTGAGAATGAAGTTTATAGTTATTTTATATTTAAAGGGTCACTGTATAGTCCTGAAGATGAGGCTGAAAGAAAAAATATATCTCTTAATAGTGTGTAACGGGAAACGAAATAATATTCTTCATCCCGCTTTATCCTATAGCATTATTAAATATATATCATGCAAAATCTATATCAATTTTATCTTACTATTTTTAACTAAATTGTTCAAATAATATATTAAAATAAACACATAAATAATATTAAAAAAAGATAATAATCTCGTGCATGGCACGGGCTAACATACTAGTATATTTTATAGTACAATATTTGTGTACAAATAATTAAAATAAATATTTATTTAATCTGAAATAAAAATTTGATATAAATATGACCAGATATAAATGTCTAAATTCTAAATATTTTAAATATTAGTTTGATATAAATTTTATTAAGAACTATAAGAATCTCCTTTTATGTCAGTTTATATTTATCAATTAGTTGAATAGCTAATTTTATTAAACACTTCAAGTATTTTATCATCTATAAACTATTACTAGTTTATCATCAGTCATCATCCATAAGTTATAAGCTATCATCCATAAGCTATAAACTATCAACTAACTTATCAGTCATCTAACATTTTTATCAAACGAAGTCTTAGAAAGATTTTTATTTTTTATGTGAGGTCTTTTATTTTTGACATGCGAATGAATGTAATTGATTTCATTTACTATTTCTAGTTCAATTGATATAAATGATATCAATTTCATTATATTTAAGAAATAATAATTATTTTGTATAAAAAAAGAAATAATAATTTTAAATAATTTTTGGTCATTTTAATTTCAAAAATAGTAGAATACAAAGCATTTTTAGCATTTAGGAAATTTAAATTTTTGGAGGCTCAAGAATTGCTTTGGTGGCACTACTTTTGAGAGCTATTGTTAGAAATATTTATTAGTAGCTGAGTCACGAGACCCCGATACTTTAAAAATGGTGAAGTATCGTATTCGATACGTGTCCGATATTGATACTCGTCTGATACTTTTCGATACTCGTATCGGAAAGTATCAAACAATTAAAATTATCTTTTTAAAAAAATAATTATCGATACGTGTCGGATACTTCTCCGATACACGTATCAGAGAAGTATCGGGAAAATAATGTTTTTTCATGATATAAATGGAGGAGATGAGACTGATACAATTTGTATTGTTTTCTCTTAAATAGTGAATGTTAGAATATGATGTTCTTTATGGATTGACAATCATGTTTTTTTTTATACAACAACCATGTGTTTTTTAGATGGTACCAATGATGTTTTATTTTTTAGATAATAATAATTATCCTTTTTGGGTAATACTTAATTGTAACTTGTTTGCTCTGTTTGAGTAATTTGAATGTTAATTTATTATCTTTCTCGATTTTCGTTATCTTTATATATTGTGTATTTGTATATTCAATTTTAAATTTATTTTTAAACAACGTATCGCGACCGTATCATATTGGGAATTTTAAAACATTCTCCGTATCACTGTATCGGTATCGTATCATATCGATATCGTGTTACGTATCCGGACTTCATAGGTCACATATGTTAGTGATTCTAATTTTATTATATAAGATAAGATAAGATTTGTTAGCTTATGGCCAAACTATAAAGATAAATAGATCAAAAAAAGAAGACTTGGAAAAAGCAGAAGAAGACTTGGTGGAATTTTAAAATAACGAAAATAACAAATAAATAAGAAATTTTTTGTCTCGAAATTCGTATATTCAATATAGTGTAAAAATATTTTTATCAAAATTAACTTTATATTTTATTTTTATTTTTTGCATGGTTAACAAGTTCACCAGATACATGGTTTAACATGACCTTTAAAATTAATGATAAGAAATGTTGACAACAATTTTACACCGCCTAGTCAAGATCCATTTCCAAATCCCAAATCAGAAAGGCACCCATCAGATTCTATACTACCAGAGCAATCATCAACCCAGTTCAGAAAAATGTCATTACTAGACGCTAACTCCCGAACTCGAAGCAAAACGCTCGGCCCATCAGAATTCAGAACCTGCTCCATCAGACGAATCGCTGAGTAGACAAAGGTTGAACGAGAATCCAGGCAGACAAGTCTCGGCAACGACAGGGGCACCACCATGAGACTGGTAATGCCGAAATAAACACCAAAGAAAACAAAACATCACCCGAGGATAAAACAGCCGACACAGAAAAAGTCAACTTAGATACGTAGAAACCTGCAAATCTCAACAGATTTAAAAACCTTAAGTGCTCAAAAAGAGTCCTGTAAATCTCAACAGATTTGAAAGGAGGTCTGAGACTCTAAAATCAAAGATAACCAATCATGCGATCAGCCGCAACCTCATCACCTCCAACCTCCACCACCACCTCACCGCAGTACAAAAAATCATCACTGAAACTTGACCCCGGCTCAACAGAACCTCACCGACTCATCACCTACACCCAACACTACTCCAAGACGACACCCACAACCGCCATATTTACCGCCAACAGTGATAGAACAAGAATCTAAATCCAAGAGGCCGACACACAACCAACAACGCATCCGCCGCAGAGGCAAGAACGCCGTCGTAGATGCGGCAGCGACGAAGGAAGAGAGCCATGGAAGATCTGTCGAAGGCTCAGATTTGAAAAAACACCACCACAAACCACCGGCAGTAGCCGCCTACAAAACAAGTGGCCGGAGAAGTGTGGATGGTTGGAATCAAAACACCACTACAAAAACAACTCCTCACCATCACCACCGTCCACCACCTCCTCATCACCTTTGAAACACCAAAACGGCCAAGAACCAACACCCAAAGGCCACGAACAATCACCCACCTCCACCTCTCACCTTTAATATTGTTTATATAATTTTATTCTTTAAGAGAGAAAAATTAATATTTTTTTAGAGTGTTTACTTCATATTGTAAAATAGTATGTATTATAATTAGGAGGTATGTTAATAAACAAATAATTATACCCTTGAAAATTTTAAAAGAGTCTTATAAAAAAGAACAAATAAAATTTTAAGAGGGTTTTATATTTAAGAATGGAGGTAATAATTAAAATTTATTGTTGACAAATTAATTTGCATTTCAATGTGTCATATTTTTATATAAGAATTAGGGTGTTTAAATCTAAACCAATTCATATAAAAATAGCAATCTAATCCACAAAACACGGGTATTAAGAAAGTTGATTTTAATATTAAATTTGTTGATAAATTATATTGATTTTTCATGTTTACCTTAATAATGATTTTCTTATAATTAATAGAGTATACCCACTTATAAAAAAGAATTAAATGTGATAAAAAATAATATGTAAAATTAATAAGGATAATTTTGAGAAAAAAAAAATCAATGTTATTGATAATTGCAAAAAATCTTATAAAAATGGATAGTTTTTTTGTCAAAATAATTTTTATAAAAAGGAACAAAAGAAGTATAATATAATAGGGTTTGTGTTTGCTCTATTCGTTATCCCTCCATTTATTCTTCATTTAGGAGAAAGATAGACATATTAAAAATTAGTGGGATCTATTAAAAAGTGGATCCCACTAATTTGTTGACCCCACTAATTTTTAATGTATCTATATCTCTCCAAATAAAAAATAAATAAAGCGATAACAAATGGAGCAAATCCAAACTCAATATAATATAGCCTATTTTTCTGTTTTCTGTTCGATAGTAACTCAAACTTCTACACATATACTTTAGACCCAATGGCCATTCAAAAAAAAAAAACTTTAGACCCAATGGAGCTGTTCACTACGCGCTAGAATAAAGACCATTGACTCTGGCGTTTACTTTTGTCTTTTAGATAGGAGATTTATTTTTATTTTCATTTTTTTCATGCAAAAATATAAAGCTAATGAGAAAGCATGAAAAAAGAAATAGCTCAAAAGAAGTAGTGGAAGACTTTGAATTTTGAAGTAAGCGATAAGAGTGTTACTAAAGAAAGAAAAAAAAAAAAAGAATCTTAGTGTTCAACACCTAGTAATAAAAGGAAATAATAAGGGTATCCATGAGCTTAGCTCAATTGGTAGGAATATAGCACTATATTTGCAGGAGTCGGTTCGAACCCGGATACTCTACTTATTCACCTTTAAGGTGGGTTTTCTAGCCACTAAACTACTTGACAAAAAAAAAAAATAGTAATGAAAGTAAACAATGATAAAACACAAAGTTTCATGACGGAGTTTTTCGTAAGTATGTCTTCAACTGTAAAATTCGTTACACGTCGTTTTAATTAGATGAATAAATCATTTAGGATTTCAATGTTACAAGCAATATTTAAATGAATAATAAATTGCTCCGCTTGCTCGGCTCCTCGGCCGCCGCCAACATATTCCTGATACATATAAGCCAAGGCCCAAAACATTTCGTGACATTTTATCTCAGCAAACCTACTTAACCAATTATAATAAGAAAATTACTTTTATCACTCTATAAATTCCGAGGCTCTCCCTACAAAAAGACCAAAATACCCCTGTCTGCTACTTATGGCACGAATATTGTCCGCGTCCTAAGTCATGGATGTGAAAAAAAGTTGATTTTTTCCACGCGTCAAAATTAATATCCCTAGAAGCACCCTATGTTACAAGGGATGTTGTGATAGAAATTATCCCTCTTTAATTATTCTATCACAAACATGTATGATGTGATTTTGTGAGGAAACGATTCCCTCTCAAAAAAAAATAATTAGACATTAATTTATGAAATATTGATTAGTCAAAATAAACGTTTCCCGAGGATTCCAAAAACCGCAGCAACCAATTACCTACAAAAGTTTTAGCTAGGAATCAAAATTCGCAGGAAGTTTCCTGAGGATTTTGACCTGAATCCGCAGGAAAACAGAAAATTTCTAGTAGTGATATATTTACATTGCCAGCAATTCTTGAAAGTTTGATGCCACAATTCTTGAAAGTTAATGTATTGGAAACTTTGTCATTGCTTCATGCACCAAAATTGTAGCATGTTACTATTTAATACATAATAGTAACTAATTTGTTACATCTATATTAAGAGAACTCTTAGACAAATTGAATTCAAAATTCAAAAACAAAGTACTCTATACTATATTCAATAAATATGTGAAGTAGGTTTCACTAACCTTAACTAGCAGGAGCTTAATTTCTATGAAATCTATTTAACTTAACCATCAAAGTTACATAGAGCTTGCCAGCCACTCCATTAGTAAACCGAAAGTATGCATGCCTCCCTTAGGATCAGCCACTTCAGTTGAATGTTTTCTATAAAAAGCATTTCAAACTTAATGTATAATTGTTAGTGTTTGTGTGTTGGCTGCTTTTTGGTAAAACAATATGTTACTACAATGTTGGACACAATGTTTCAACATATGGATACTAATTCAGGATATGCTGAAAGCGCGCCTCTTTAATGCGCTGTTGTTTATTTTTGGAATCCACGCCTTTATTCCAGGATCCTAGCTCGTATGCATGGTCAAAGTATCTCAAGCTTTTATTGCTCTATCGTATCTACTTTTATGACTAAGGATACTCTGTGTTAATGTGATCTGGATTTTGTTGTTGAAGACTTGAAGCCCAACGTGTGCAAAGGCCCATTTCTAGAATTTGTATTTAAGCTACATTGTAAACCTAGCTAGGGTACGTGTGTGTTTTGTATTGTGCTAAGTACAGCATTACTAGGGTTGTCAAGTGTTTTTCTGTTGTGAGCCTATCTTGTTATTCATTTACAAGATTAGGACTTAGTTTGATTTGTATTTGTGTTTTACTTCTCCTAAGCTTTTAAGCACGGAGAGAGTTTGTTTCTGAAAGTGTTTTCAAATCTCTTTAGTTGTGTCAGTACAATCACTTGTTTAGTGGTTGAGTAGGTGGTGAGAAGGTTTCTCAATCTTAGGAGTTCCTAAGGTGAAGTTGCATTGGATAGTGTCTAAGTCATAAGTGTAAACATGGGTGTTTGCTGAGAGCTTAGGATTAGAACTATCATAGTGGATTTCTCTCCTGGATTGGTATCCCCCAGACTAGGGCTTGTTTAAGCGCCGAACTGGGTTAACAAAGATATTGTGTCCTTTACTTGTGCTTTGTATTTACTTTTACATATCACTGTCTGTTTGTGAATGTTCCAACATTGCATTCAACATCCCTAAGGTTGGAACATTGTATCAAACATCCTACTTCGTACTGGTGGAATTTCAATTGGCATCAGAGCAGGCACCCTGCCTGCTACTAGGGTGAGATCTAGGGAAACTAATTCCTGATACTATGGAGAAGGATGGAGGATTTGTCAACAGACCCCCACTACTTGAAGGTGGGAACTATGACAACTGGAAGTCAAGAATGGCTGCTTTCCTGAAGTCTATTGACTCTCAAGTCTGGAGGGCTGTCTTGACAGGGTGGGAACATCCAGTAATCACTGACAAAGATGGCAAAAAAACAGGAGTACTGAAGCCAGAACTTGACTGGAGCAAGGAGGAACAGGACCTGTCTACCTACAACTCAAAGGCTATCAATGCTCTTTTCAATGGAGTAGATAGAAGCATGTTCAGACTCATAAAAAAATGTGTTGTGGCAAAGGAAGCTTGGGACATTTTAGAAACAGTACATGAAGGTACGTCAAAGGTAAAAATGTCTAGACTCCAACTACTTACCACAAAGTTTGAAAGTTTGAAAATGAAGGAGGAGGAGACTGTTCAAGACTTCTACATGAATATCCTTGACATGGCAAATTCCTTTGATGTGCTGGGTGAAAAGATGACTGATGCAAAGCTGGTAAGAAAGATTCTCAGATCCTTACCAAAGAGGTTTGACATGAAAGTAACTGCTATAGAAGAAGCTCATGACATCAACAGCATGAAAGTTGATGAACTGATTGGCTCCTTGGAAACATTTGAACTGGCTATAAATGAAAGAGGAGAAAAGAAAGGTAAGAGCATTGCCTTCATGTCTAATACAGATGATAATGAGACTATAGAAGAAGAAAATGAGGATGATGGTTTTGCTGAAGCATTGGCTATGATTGGAAGAAAATTCAAACAGGCTTGGAAGCAGGCTGATGGTAGACAAAGGCCAAATGGGCAAAACATCCGATTCAATATCAACACCCAGTCAGATAAGTTCAAAAGAAACAAGGTGATGAGAAGCCACCACAATCTAAAGGTGTTCAGTGTCATGAATGTGAGGGTTATGGACACATCAGAACTGAGTGTGCCACTTACCTCAAGAAGCAGAAGAAAAGTCTAGTGGTGTCCTGGTCAGATGAGAGTGATTCTGGAGGAGAAAGTGAGTCAGCTAGATATGTAACTGCTTTAACTGGTGTCTGCAGTTCAGATGTTGAGTCTGAAAATGGAGATCTATCCTATGAGGACCTTCTTGCTACCTATAAAGAGCTGTATGAGAAGGATGTGGAAATCTGCAAGACACTGCACAAACAAAAGAAGACCATTAGCCAACTCATGACAGAAAGAGATGAAGGACTCAAGAAGATCTCTGAGTTAACAGATGAGGTAACACTCTTGAATTCTCAACTGGAGAATACCCTCAAACAAGTAAGAATGCTGAATATAGGTACAGAAGTGCTTGATGAAATTCTGGATACTCAAGAACAAAGAAAAGGAAAAGGGATAGGCTTTGACTACAAAAATCTGAACAACAAACAAACCAGGAAGGTTGAGAAGTTTGTACCTGCTGAGTGTGAATACAATCCCACAACTGGCACTCAGATGTTGAAGCGTCCTACTCAACATCATGGTTCTTCACCCAGAAGAAGACCTAGAAGGTGGGTGTGTCATCATTGTGGCAAGATAGGTCATATCAGGCCCTACTGCTTTCAACTATATGGCTATCCTAAATGGTATCATCAAGAGAAAGAAGAAAGAGTCCATTCAACTGCTAAGGTATGGAAACCAAAGGACAAGGAAGTCACTGCCTTGATAGCTCACATTGCACTAAGAGCTTCATCCAAAGATTGCTGGTACTTTGACAGTGGGTGTTCTAGGCATATGACAGGTGCCAGTGAATATCTTGAGGAGGTGAAACCTTATGCCACCAGCTATGTCACCTTTGGAGATGGTGCTAAAGGACAGATTGTTGGAATAGGAAAGCTCAAAAGGGAAGGTCTACCTAGACTTGATAATGTTCTGTTGGTGAAAGGACTAACTGCTAACCTTATCAGCATTAGTCAGCTATGTGACCAAGGGCTAAAGGTAAACTTCACCCAAGCTGAATGTGAAGTAACTGATGATCATAACTATGTTCTGATGAAAGGAAGAAGATCAAAGGACAACTGCTATCTGTGGTCATCTCCTGATGATCAAATGAGTCCCTCAACCTGTCTTATGAGTAAAGAAGATGAGGTCAAGATATGGCACCAAAAGTTGGGACATTTACACTTCAGGGGTATGAAGAAAGCCATCAATGCTGGAGCTATAAGAGGACTGCCTAACTTGAGCATTGAGGAAGGAAAAATATGTGGTGACTGTCAAATAGGGAAGCAGACAAGGATGTCTCATCAGAAGTTGGAACATCAGGTAACATCTAAGGATCTTGAACTACTACATATTGATCTCATGGGACCTATGCAAGTTGAAAGCATATGAGGTAGGAGATATACATTGGTAGTGGTTGATGATTACTCAAGGTTCACCTGGATAAATTTTATAAGAGAAAAGTCAGACAATTATGAAGCTTTAAAGAATCTCTGCCTGCAACTTCAGAGAGAAAAAGATACAGGAATAGTAAGAATAAGAAGTGACCATGGTAGGGAGTTTGAAAATGTCAAGGTTGCTGAATTTTGTGAATCTGAAGGAATCAAACAAGAGTTCTCATCACCAATTACTCCTCAACAGAATGGAGTAGTTGAAAGGAAGAATAGAACAATACAAGAATCAGCTAGAGCTATGCTTCATGCCAAGAAACTCCCATATCATTTTTGGGCAGAAGCAATGAACACTGCATGTTATGTTCACAACAGAGTGACCCTGAGGAAAGGAACATCCTGCATTCTTTATGAGTTATGGAAAGAAAGAAAGCCAACTGTAAAACACTTCCATGTGTTTGGGAGAGCAAATGCTACACCCTGACTGACAGAGAACAAAGAAGAAAAATGGACCCTAAAAGTGATGAGGGAATTTTTCTTGGATACTCAACAAATAGCAGGGCCTACAGAGTCTACAACTCTAAGACTCAAGTCATGATGGAATCAATCAATGTGGTGATAGATGATCAGTATGAAGAAAAGAATGCAGATGTTGAACAAGATGTTGAACCATCACTTGAAACTGAATCTGGTGAAGCAGTCAAAGCTGATGATGAAGGAACAGCTGACAGAAGCACCTCAACTAACAACAGAGGACCTTCAGTCAGGGTTCAAAAGAATCATCCTCAAGATCTTATCATAGGAGATCCTCAGACTGGGATTACTACCAGAAGATCAAATGAGGTAATTAGCAATTCTTGTTTTGTATCCTTACTTGAACCAAAGAATGTCAAAGAAGCACTCACTGATGAATGCTGGATAGAAGCAATGCAAGAGGAACTTAATCAGTTCAAAAGAAGTGATGTTTGGGATCTTGTTCCCAGACCTGCAGGGGTAAATGTGATTGGTACCAAATGGGTGTTTAAAAACAAGTCTGATGAAAAGCGAGTGGTCACTAGAAACAAGGCCAGGTTAGTGGCTCAAGGTTATACTCAAGTGGAAGGACTTGATTTTGAAGAAACCTTTGCTCCTGTGGCAAGGTTAGAAGCTGTAAGACTTCTGCTAGGAGTTGCTTGCATTATCAAATTTAAACTATTCCAGATGGATGTAAAGAGTGCATTCTTGAATGGGTATCTACAAGAAGAGGTGTATATGGAACAGCCTAAGGGATTTGTAGAAACAAGTTACCCTGATCATGTGTACAAACTCAAAAAGGCTCTATATGGGTTAAAGCAAGCTCCTAGGGCTTGGTATGAAAGATTGACCCAATTTCTGGTAACACATGGATACAGAAAGGGTGGTTCTGATAAAACCTTATTTGTAAAGGAAGAAGGAGGTAAGCTAATGATAGCTCAGATTTATGTGGATGATATAGTTTTTGGTGGGATGTCGAATCAGATGGTCCAACATTTCATTTCTCAAATGCAATCAGAATTTGAAATGAGTTTAGTTGGTGAGCTAACATATTTCCTTGGCTTACAAGTCAAACAAATGGAAGATACTATATTCATCTCTCAAAGCAAATATGCTAAGAATATAGTGAAGAAGTTTGGACTTGACAGTGCTACACACAAGAGAACACCTGCACCTACACATTTGAAACTTAGCAAGGATGAAGGTGGAATATCTGTTGACCAAAGTCAATACAGGAGTATGATTGGAAGCCTACTATATCTAACTGCTAGTAGACCAGACATCACTTTTGTTGTTGGGGTTTGTGCTAGATACCAGGCTGATCCAAAAGCTAGTCATCTAGCTCAGGTCAAGAGAATACTGAAGTATGTCAATGGGACAAGTGACTATGGGATATTGTATACACATGGTGAAGACTCAAGGCTGATTGGTTATTGTGATGCAGATTGGGCTGGAAGTGCTGATGACAGAAAAAGCACCTCTGGTGGTTGCTTCTTCCTTGGCAACAACTTGATCTCTTGGTTTAGCAAGAAGCAAAATAGTGTGGCTCTATCCACTGCAGAAGCTGAATATATAGCAGCAGGGAGCTCATGCTCACAGCTATTGTGGATGAAACAGATGCTTCAAGAATACAATGTTGAACAGGATGTTCTAACATTGTTCTGTGATAACCTTAGTGCCATAAACATATCCAAAAATCCCATTCAACACAGTAGAACCAAACATATTGACATTCGCCATCACTTCATCAGGGATTTGGTTGAAGACAAAATTATTATGTTGGATCATGTGAGCACAGAAGAACAAATTGCTGATATTTTTACGAAGGCCTTGGATGCAAAACAATTTGAAAATCTTAGGGGCAAAATGGGAATTTGTTTGCATGAGGAGTTATAGCAATTAAGGAAGGTGCAGCGCGCAACCGCTCTTTGTCTCTCCCATAATTTGCTGCACGATCTCCTAGGTAAATCATATCAAATATTTTCTTTCTTTTTAAAACTAACCTACCACACATTATATAGCCCATTCTTATTTTCTCACACTCTCTCAACTGCTCATAACACCAATCCTATTTCTGCCGTCTCTATTCTCTCACTCACGCATAATCACATCAAACACGACACTCACCGCACAACCACCATGTCTTCCGCCAAAAACACCACACCTGCCAATGATCAAGATCAAACCCCTGTTTCTCCAACCTCTGAAACCAATGCTCCTTTAAATGTCAAACCCATTACCATCATTTTACCTGAAGAGATGCCACATGCAACTCCTGCAAAATCCACCTCAAAGAGCACCAAGAAAGAGGCTTTCTCAAACCCTGGCTCAAAGTTCTTCACCAAACCGAAAAAGGGTCAATGCAAAATCAATCTGAATATGCATGACTTGCTCACAAAAGATGATCCGTTCAATCTCAATGCCAAGGCGAATGTTGAATCATCCAGTCAAGTGCAGAAAAGCATCGATGTTGAAGCATCATCAAAACCTTCTGACAAGGTTATCCCTTCAGATTCTGAAAAAGGTAATACTGTTGAAACTCTAAAATCTCATGAAAACATAGGGTTAGATGCCTTAAATTCTGCAATAGAGTATATGGATGTGGACTCTGTAGTTAAAAATGCTGATGAAAAGAGGGTTGGTACTGTTCATGAAACCCTTGAAATTCCTACTGGTGTAGAGAATGTTGGACCGGATGTTGGAACATCCTTGGAACAACAACATGTTCAGCCAACTGTGGCTCCTGCTGTTACTGAGAATGATTCTGGCTTTCACACTGCAAATGAGAATGACAATTTGTCAACTCACTCTGTGAGCAATGCTGCTAAGCATGACACTCCCCAGAAAACTGTTGAAATTGAATCTGATCCTGAAGAAACCTCTGTTCACAAAGGGGGTGAAGCTCCTGTTATTGACATAGATGATTTGGAAGAAGAGATTCCTATATCACAAGCCTTTGGTATTGGTAAAAGGCTAAGAAGCAGTAAAGGGAAAGCTGTTCCCAGTGTGTCTGAAACACCCAAAACTGCAAAGAAGGGTGTTGGAAAAGGTGTGATGATTGGACCCAAGAAGGGGTGGAGTAAGGTTACTCCAAAGGTATCTGTTTCTAAAGGAAAGAAGAGAAAGGCTGCTGACTCAAGTGAATCCTATGAGGATGTTTCTGAGGATGTGCCAAACATCCAAGTTACCTACTCTAGTGTTAAGAAATCTGCTGCAAAGAGGGTTCCTACTATTGTCAAAGATGTACCAACTGACAAAGTCTCCTTCCACAATCCTGATTATGGCCATAGATGGAAGTTCATCTTTCACAGGAGATTGGCCCTGGAACGAGAATTGGGTGATGATGCTTTGAAAATGACTGAGGTAATTAATCTAATCAAGAATGCTGGGCTGATGAAAACTGTAACTGAGTTGGGTGACTGTTATGAACAGCTGGTCAAGGAATTTCTGGTGAACATCCCTGAGGATTGTGGTGATCCAGCTAGCTCTGAATTTCAGACTGTTTGGGTGAGAGGAGAAAGAATGAAGTTCTCTCCTGAGGTGATCAACAATTACCTAGGTATTGATGCTGCTGAGTGTACTAGCCCCAGTATTTCTGAAAATGAGATTTGCAAAGTAATAACTGCAAATCAGGTGAAGGTGTGGCCTAAAAAGGGGAAAATCTCTGCTGGTAAACTTTCTGTCAAGTATGCAATTCTTAACATGATTGGAGCTTACAATTGGGTCCCTACAACCCACTCATCTGATGTAGCTAGTGCTCTTGGAAAAATGATCTATCTCATTGGGACAGGTCTCAAAACAAATTTTGGAGAGTACATCTTTGAGCAGACAGTGAAGCATGCAAAGAGCTCTGCTGTAAAGTTTCCAATTGCTTTTCCTACACTACTCTGTGACATCATCTTGGACCAAGTTCCTCAGGTCAAGGTTGCTTCTGATATTCCTAAGAAGAGGGAATCTCCTCTGTCTCTGCACTACAAACTATTTGGGAAGCATCATGTTCCAGACATTGTTGGAGCATCTGGGTCTGCAGCGCCTGCTATGGTTATGACTAGGCAGGAGATTGTTGCTGCACTTAGAGAGACCATCACTGTGATGGATGAGAGGAAGGCTCAATTTGAACTTATGATTCAGGCTTTGGAGCAGGATGAGCAGAATGCTACAGCTGGTGCTAAGGAAAGGGTTGAAACTGCACAGGCTAGTGGTAATAAGGATGCTGCAACAGATGTGATTGATGATGAAAATGCAGATGAAGCCACTGATGCTGAGGCAGAAGAGGAAGAGACTGAAGACTCTAATGCAAGCAGCTCTGAAGACTAGTTTACTGCTCCTTACTGTTTTCCTTTTGTGTTACTTTTAATTCCTTTCATTCTCTGGTTTGTTATTATGGGCTCAGCCCTGGATAATTTCTGTTTTGTTTCTCTGCTATGACACCTGGTACTTTTGGCTATCTATTATATGCCCTTGTGGCAAATTTTGTGACTAAAAGGGGGAGTGATATCTGTGTTGTATGTGCCATGTTATATCTATCTGTGTGAATGCATGTTGGATGAGATGTTGAAACATCAGGAAGTCAGGTTAAATTGAGGGGGAGTAAAGATTGAGGGGGAGCACTCTCAATGCTTTGAACAATGTTGAAACATTGTCTAATGGATCTAGGTCAAGAATTGGTTGCTTAACTTCTGCTGATATTCTTTTTGCCTCTGATGAAAACCATTGAATATTTCTTCTGTTACATAACTGCCTTATGATTTGTGTGCTTGAGTTGATCTAAGGACTTATGTACTAAATATCTCATTGGCTTGTCTGTATGATCCTAATTTGTTTTAGCCAAAAATTTCGCCAAAGGGGGAGATTGTTAGTGTTTGTGTGTTGGCTGCTTTTTGGTAAAACAATATGTTACTACAATGTTGGACACAATGTTTCAACATCTGGATACTAATTCAGGATATGCTGAAAGCGCGCCTCTTTAATGCGCTGTTGTTTATTTTTGGAATCCACGCCTTTATTCCAGGATCCTAGCTCGTATGCATGGTCAAAGTATCTCAAGCTTTTATTGCTCTATCGTATCTACTTTTATGACTAAGGATACTCTGTGTTAATGTGATCTGGATTTTGTTGTTGAAGACTTGAAGCCCAACGTGTGCAAAGGCCCATTTCTAGAATTTGTATTTAAGCTACATTGTAAACCTAGCTAGGGTACGTGTGTTTTTGTATTGTGCTAAGTACAGCATTACTAGGGTTGTCAAGTGTTTTTCTGTTGTGAGCCTATCTTGTTATTCATTTACAAGATTAGGACTTAGTTTGATTTGTATTTGTGTTTTACTTCTCCTAAGCTTTTAAGCACGGAGAGAGTTTGTTTCTGAAAGTGTTTTCAAATCTCTTTAGTTGTGTCAGTACAATCACTTGTTTAGTGGTTGAGTAGGTGGTGAGAAGGTTTCTCAATCTTAGGAGTTCCTAAGGTGAATTTGCATTGGATAGTGTCTAAGTCATAAGTGTAAACATGGGTGTTTGCTGAGAGCTTAGGATTAGAACTATCATAGTGGATTTCTCTCCTGGATTGGTATCCCCCAGACTAGGGCTTGTTTAAGCGCCGAACTGGGTTAACAAAGATATTGTGTCCTTTACTTGTGCTTTGTATTTACTTTTACATATCACTGTCTGTTTGTGAATGTTCCAACATTGCATTCAACATCCATAAGATTGGAACATTGTATCAAACATCCTACTTCGTACTGGTGGAATTTCAATAATTGCTAAAAAGATGTATAAAACTATAACTCATGAAATTTGGATGACAGAGAAATAGGCATATCCCATAAACTTGTGGGCAATTCTCATATACCAGTCAATAAAGAGAGATCATTCAACAATTAGTTTTCATCTCTTTTTGTTAATTTATCTTGGACAAACCATCCAAAATATTGTAGCAAAGCAAGTTCTAGTTTAACTTAGATATGACAATATTGTTGCAGTGTAAGAGGGTAGTTTCGCTTGCACCTGTGTCAGTAGGCTGTGATTGTGCTTGATTAGGTGTATGCAATATATCCTCCACTGTTTTTAGAACTATCGGTATCAGCATCTGTGTTGTTGGACTTCTGTGCTAAGTGCAGGTGTATATGTATCATTTTTGTTCTTCTGTGTATGAAATTGATGCACTGCTATGCAACGATGTAGAACTTTTGGAGTTTGATATTGCAGTGGCTAGTCTATGATGCCACATGGATGCAGTGTTGTATCTATACATGCAAGATCATTAAGTGATTCATTTCTTGAGCATGAAGATACCTTTGTCTGTAATATTTATTGTTGTGAATCCGAAGAAAACCACACGAATAAAACCTTTAGTGTGTGGGGCAAACGAATAAAGCAACCAAACAATGGAATAATCAATTAATCACACAAAGCTAAAACTATGAAAACAATAAAGAACACACAAGATTGTTTACCCAGTTCGGTTAAATCAACCTACTCTGAGGGAGAGAGCACCTCTCCGTTCCACTATCAATAGAAAACTTGATTTACACAAAGATTCACCAGAGTTATAAGAAATAGAGTTTTCCTAATTCTACCATTTTCCCAAATCTCTCCCCGTGACCAAGAGATTCAATCAATAAGTGTTTACAAGATGAAAGTGATGAGTTCCCAACCCTAGAGAATACCCAAGATAAACCCTCTTAAACCCTAGCCTTTATGTTGGTGAAACAAACCCTAAAACCTTATTTCTCTCTCTTCCTTGCGGCTGCAACAAAACAGAACACCCA
This sequence comes from Trifolium fragiferum, assembly GCA_954870985.1. Classification (NCBI taxonomy): domain Eukaryota; kingdom Viridiplantae; phylum Streptophyta; class Magnoliopsida; order Fabales; family Fabaceae; genus Trifolium; species Trifolium fragiferum. The sequence continues at coordinate 12,424,061 of OX940794.1, forward strand.
TAAATAGGGTCGCGCCTGCACCCAGCGCTGGTCAGGCTGCACCTGGCTGCACCCTAGCCTTTATAACTGTGTTACTTTCTAGTGGATGACCTTGTCAGGGTGACCGAAACGTGTGTAACTGACTTCATCCGCATCATCTGAGGGCGTAGATATTGTGATTTACATCACAAAACTGTGAATCATATTATCACAACAAGGTTAAAATTGGTAACTACATCATGATCGTTTACGACATCTTCACACCCTTTTTATGATGTCTGAACAGTATATGCCAATTGATTTTCAGAATTGGTACTAAATAATAGATACAACAGATTGTTGAGTTTCCCCTTGTTGAGGGAATAGGATCTTGAAATAAAAATTGACCTCTTAACATGGCTAAATCTTTCATTAAATCCCATTAAGAAATTAAGAACATACTCAGTCAGAATGTAATTGATTAGTGGTTTTATACCAAAATCGCAACTGTGAATTCATTTGTACCACGGTTTTAAAATTGTGGTTGCTGTCACAGACGTGGTTGCAGCAGCAGTCATTGGTCTTGTTGTCATTGTTGTTACTGCAATGTGCATTGTGACTGTTTGTGAAATTATTTTTAATTTCACAAACCATACTAAATGACACTGACGCATCACTACACTATTTAAATAATTGCGGAAGTTACGTTATGTTGCAGCCAAATATGTAATTGAAGCTGAAAGATGTTAGGACCGTTGCTATGCTAAAATCGTTCTTCTAGATCGGTCCATATTTCTCGAGTGGTGGAAGAGTAGATGACTCTTGATGTGATTTCTTTCAAGATTGAAATCAACAGTCACGAAGCTACGATGTTATTGAACAACCACAGATGTGAGTAATTATATTTGAAAAAAAATATTTGTCATTGCTTCATGCCCCAAATGTACTATGTTAAAAAAAAAAAAAGACTATTGTTCAGCAAGTGAAAAATGCATTGTGACATAAGTCGATATAAGTAACATACATAATTGGAATCACAAATCACAATGTCTTTGAAGATAACATAAAGTTGTTCAATGAACAAAAACATAACAGCAAGTGAAAAATAAATTCTGCAGCTAGCATCACATATGATCTCATTCTCATCTCATAGAACTCATCAATGTTTGACATCACTCTGAAATTTGCATAACATTTCAGGATCTACCACATCCATAGTCACCTGATAAAATGTCAAGCAAATTAAATAGTTAGAAGTTCACTATTGAAATCCTATATAAATCTACAATATATTTTTACAAATCAGACATCTGATTTTTAAAAGTTATTATATGATATTGGTAGGTAGAACCAGCAAACAAATTGAATTGAAAATACAAAAATTAAATCAATAATTAAATCAAAATAATCTATAGTGTAATCAATAAATATATGAAGTATATTTCACAAACCTTATCTAGCAAGAGCTCAATTTCTCTGAAAGCTATTTAACTTTACCATCAAAGTTACATAGAGCTTGTCACCCACTCTGTCAACAAATCGATAGTATGCATGCCTCCATTTCCTAATAAGAAACAAAGAACCACAAATTCCACAGAAACCTGCTGCAAATCCAACTCCCATGCCTAGATACAATGATTCTCTCATAGAGTCACCATCTTCATGCCCTCTAGGCTGGTCCTTGTCTTCTTCTGTGGTACAGTTGTTAAGAGGAGCTCCGCATAATTTTGGATTGCCAATGTAGCTTGATGCATTAAAACTTTGAAGTTGAGTTCCTATTGGGATTTTTCCATCAAAATTGTTGCAAGATAAATTCAAATAACCCAAAAAGGTTATGAGAGACATGCTTTGAGGAATTTCACCAAAAAACTTATTACTAGAGAGATCAAGTGACTCCATATTGATCATGCCTCCAATCATCTTAGGTATTGTTCCAATCAAATTATTGTGAGATAAGTTCAACGTTTGAACTTGAACAAGGTGAAATATTTGCAACGGGACTTCTCCAGACAAGTTATTAGCAGAAAGGTCAATAGTTTTCCTACGTACGTCATTATATCTCACACGATATTGTTGACCTTTTGTAAACAACTCGACTTCAGCAATAGACATATAATAATCACTAGTAAAATTAATCATTCGAGTTAAGTTGTAGACACACTTCGGTATAGATCCTGAAAGCTGGTTATCTGCAAGGTCCATATGAAACAAATTAGGGAGGTTGAATAGTTGTTGTGGAATAGTCCCTTTAAATTTGTTAGCTCTCAATATGACCACTTCTAAGTTTTGTGACATGTTAATTGGTATGGTTCTGGAAAATTCATTTTCTCCCAAGTTCAAGGCGTCCAATTGTGTCCAATCGGCGAGGTCCACTAGAGCTTCACCAGATAGCTTATTACTCCACAAGTTAATGTATAATACATCTTTAAAGTTCTTCCAACTATGTGGAATTGATCCTGAAAAGGAGTTGTAAGACAAATCAATTACATTGGCCATTGGTATGTATGGGAGTCCTCCTGTGAAATTATTGTGATCCAACATTAAGCTATAACACTTTAGTGTTAGGTTTGATATGTCTCCACTAATCGAATTGTTTGACAGATAAAGGCCAGGTACTCTTTCTATAAGGCTCGAAAACTTGTTTTTATCTACCAATGAAATTCCTGAGCTTGCTAAGTCGAGAATTTGCATTGACTTCTGTGTATATATCCAAGATGGAAAGTTTGGACCTAGATTTGTCTTCCTCAATGAAAGACGTTGGAGTTGAAAAGGAGGAACCCAATCCAAATCAAATTGAAAAACAAAATCTGAATAAATCAAGTCTAGTGAATCTAAATTCGAGAGTTTGGAAAAAGTCTTTTCTTAAATTTCACATGAGAAATTATTATGGCTAATAGATAAGTATTGTAAGGATGAGAGATTTCCTAGAGTTGAAGGAACAGAACCACTTAACATGTTACTGCGAAGTGTAAGTTTTTGAATATTTGCTAGTTAAGCCTATTCCATATGGAATCGATCCGTGCAGATGGTTTAAAGAGAGATCAAGTTGTTGAACACTTGTTAATTGGCTTATTTCATTGGGAATTGATCCTTGTAGTGTGTTATTAGAGAGATCAAGAAATTTCAAATTTTGAAGGTTTAGCAAGCTTGAAGGTATCTCACCATGTATATGGTTCCCCCGAATCGTAAGATAGGTGAGATCTTTGGTGAGATTAAAAAATGCATTAGGTAAATGAGAGGTGATGTTATTTTCAGAAAGATCAAGAGTTAGAAGTGAAGACAAATTAAAATACTCAATAGATGGGTTGATGATGAAGCTGTTCAAGTTACAATGACTTAAATGTAACTCTAATAGTGAAGGTAGTGTAGCCACTGCTTGAAGCCAATTGGTTTCCTTATTAAGAACAATTCCACTAAGGTTGAGATATTTCAATGAAGAATGTGGAGAAAGCCAATCAAGATTATCCATACTTGCATAGAAGTTGAAGGATAAGTCAAGGTAGAAAAGTTTAGATTTATCTGTGATGTTGTGTTGAGTGGATGGAATATTTATCACATCAAAATAATTCTCACTCAAATCCAAGTAACTTAGAAACTTAAGTTGTAGGATAGACAAGTTGATCTCACCTTTCAAATTTTGAAAATGAAGATCAAGTTCTGTAACTCTACCAGTAATGTTGTTACAGTGGACTCCTTCCGCACAGCAATCTTTTTCAGTTGACCATGTTGATAGCTGACCATCACTATCATTGATTCCTTTTTTGAAGATTAACAATGTTTTTTGATCTTTCTCATTGCATTGAACCATTTTGTGATCATTTCTAGACATGGTTTTGTGAAATGTGGTTAAAGATAAAAGTAGAAGCAAAAGAAGTGGCATTTGTGTAGTAAGAATGGTCATGATTTGGATCAGACAACAGGATCTAATTCAAAGGGGAGTATGATTTGTTATGAGATGTTGGTGCGATCATGGTTTTAAATAGTGGTCGTGTTAAGGTTTTTGCGATTTCGGCGTTGTGGATGTTGTGTTACGGATTACTATCGTCGCTGTATAATTAATCATATCACAATACTGCACAAATCTTATTAAAATTATTTGTACTATCACATATGTATAACAACTTAAACACTTTATTTATCTCACGACCGAACTTTGGATTATCAAGGCACTCTTCCCCTGAGAACAATTAGGAAAAATTTAAAAGGAGATAAAACTTTGTAATTTATGTTCCTATTAGTTCATAAAATGTAATTTTTATTCATTTTAATGAAACAAAAAACGGAAGTCTGTCTCTTAGCATTTTGTGGCGGCCGTACCTAATGGCATTTCATGGCAGATGTATCATTTTAGATTTCTTCAAAACTGAACATGAGCAATCTATAACATAAAATTTCAATTCAACGGTGAATTATGTAAAATTTGTATTCGTTAAAGCGTTATTGAGCGGTGGGGGAGTGGACCGCCTATGCCTGATGTGTGCGTGTGTGTCCTAATTAGTTAGTGTTTCATACCAAACGTGAGGAATGAGGATAACCTAAGTCTATCGCGTATGATATCTCAAACAGTCAAACATGAGTGTTTACAGGTATAATATAACCCTCTTCATTAGAGCCGACGACGTTGATTTCGGCCAATCATTACCATCCAAAAGTGTCAAGAATCATCATTCACTGGTCTGCTGTCACCCTTGTGAATTCAGTTTCAAATCGAAATATTTACGTTTAGTAGATAGTGAATGAAATGCAACACATTGTTATATTCAATAGTCATAGTCATCTATTAGAATTTGTCAAAAGAAGGAAAAAAAAAATCATCCATTACACGTAATTAACCAATAACCATCTAAAGTAAAATTTGTTATCAAATTTATTTGTCAAAGTATCATTTCCAATAAATGAATATTATTGTGACTATATTGTATGGTTGGTTGTGCTTGACATGACGTAGCACATATTGATGCAAGTGGACCTGACTGTAAGAAAAATTAAATAGCTCCAATTGGGAAGACTTTGAAAAACAAATAGAGAAGACTTGGAAATATAGAATTTATTAATTTGAACCTCATTTTTAAAACCTATTGCCAAATTATTTGAAATTTATTATGACTGGTACAATGTTTGGATTGTTATATTTTGTGGACAACAATTTTTTGTGATAATAACACCAATTATTTTGTCCGAGTTTCTTTGCTTCTTGTGAATTAGAATATCCTTCTTTATGAGTATTTGACTAAGTTGTTGGTGAGTTATAAATGGTTTAAGTTGGGTAAAGTTCTCCCAACAAACAAGAACATTATAAATGGCTTATTTTTTTTAATGTTGTTAATTGATGGTTTAGCTGTAGATAAAATGGTGTTTAATTACCTAAAATGGTGGACCAACTTTAAAACTTCATACTTTTTAAACGTATGGAATCAAATTAAAACCTAAAATAATTATGAGAGGCTAAATATACAATTAAGTTTTTTTTTTTAATTTCTTACATAGAGCTATTTATGTGAGTTGTAACTGAACTTCTTGAAGTAGCTAGGAAACAAAAAGTTGCTCAACCAACAAGACTTTTGAAAAAGAAGAGAAGACTTGGAACTATAGAATTTATGACAAATTATTTCGAACGCACTCTGGTTAAAATTAATTTGAGTCTCTTACTATTGAAATAAATTCAACATAAAGTAGTGAAATCCAACATGAGTTTTACTCGAGCGGGTATTTACAATAAAGAAGTGAAGATCCATTATGATTTTTCACAAATTTTTGACGGGACAATTTAGTCTCTAACAAAAATAAAATTTAAATTAGTCATTGACATTTTTATATTGAAGATAAAGTAGTCTCTTTATTATAATCAAGTGGGGATTAGTTTGTCCCAATATAAAATATTAAGGATTAATTTAAATTTTATTTTTGTCAATATTAAATCGTCTCGTTAAAAATTTGTGAAGGGTAGAAATCAATATAAGTGTTAGTCACACTTCTTGGATCTCTTTGATAAAAACTACTAACATTATCCATAAAACACATGTTAACAGCATCATTTCTCTTTTGATTATGTGACAGTTATTTTCGAAGGATGTAGGATCAAAGTATTCAAAATGTTGACATCATAATTAGTATTGTCTGACCAAGGTTGCTGCCCCATCACAATCCAACTTTAATTGAGCTCCAATTGGGCATTTAAAGCAACCATCATCTAAAAGACCAAAAATGTCGGTTTGCTTACAAGTAGAGCAATATATAGACTCTCTTTGATAAGGTTAAATTTTAAACTTATAATTTATAAGTTTTTATATGATCACAAAACATATATTTGGTAAATGTTTTTCAATTCAAATGAGCATATAGTTTATTTTATAAGTTTATAGTTTATTTTTTAAACATTATTTCAAGTAGCTTATGAGTTTATGACTGATACCTTATCATTTATTCTTCCAATATTATCTCTACCATCTTACTTGAAAAAAATAAAATTAAACATATATTTTTTATGTCATTTCACACTTATAAACTAAATCAACTACTAAAGCTCTGTTTGGCAAAGCCAAATTTTGAGTTTATAGCTTATAAGTTCATATGACCAAAAAAGCCTCGTTTCATTTGGTAAATATTTTTTCGAAAAAGCTTATAGCTTATCTCTTCCCTTACAAAATTGTGTTTTCATTACTGTATGAAAAAGATAAATTGAAAGACAAATGTCACAAAACAATTTCTTATTTATTACTTGAAAATTCAATGTTATGAGATAAAATTATTAGCAATAATAGATTTATAAGCTTTTAAAAAAGTAGAATTTTTATAATTCAATATTTTAGTTTATTTTTTTGAAAGTTGTGATTTTTTTAATTTTCTTTTGTAATAGACTGCGAGTCAACCGTTTAACACATGTGCTAACACAGATTAAACTCGGTTCAACTTACCATAATCCATTTTAATCTGCTGACGAGCTAACCCGGCTCATTTGAAATGCGGATTTATGCACGGCGGGTTTAATGGGGTTAAATGGGGCGGACTATCCCGTATACCAAACTCTACTGTTGCGAATTCGACATTAAACTCACACCAATAAGAAACTTGATGTGTGGGGCAAGCGAGACAAGCAACCAAAATAATAAGGACTGGATAGAGACGATGATGCAATAATTCAAACAATAAAACACGGCAAAAAGATAAAGAACACACGATCCATTTGTTTACCCAGTTCGTTGTTAATGAACCTAATCTGGGGGAGGGAGCAGCCCTTCCTTTCTACTATGATCAATGAGAAACTTACACAAGAAATTCCCAAATAGGGTTACAAGAATTAATCCTAATTCTACCCTAATCCCGAATCTCTTCCCGTGACCAAGAGACTCAATTGACCTAGCTACCCAAGGTGTCCCACAAGATGTTCCCAAGAATAGTTTGCCCTAGGATTCACAACCCTAGCCTTTTGTGGTGGCAAACCCCGACTCTCTACATCTTGTCGCTCTCGCTCTCTCCTCTATTTTCTATGAATAAGATAATCCCTATTTATAGAAAATATTTGCCGACTTATTTTAAAAGATAATCCTTTAAAATAAAACCAAATCTCATATTAAACAAACATAATCTATTTTAAAACAAAACAAATCCAAGTCAGAATATCCTCCAAGAAAATATATTTTCCAAGCAAATCTTCAAGTCTTCACGCGCCCGCGCACGGCGCAGCAAACAAAGCAAAAACCACTTTCCAGGCCCTTTCCTGCGCACAGCGCCGCAGACAGATTAGCAGGAATTTCTGACTTCTTGTGACCGAGATTTTAAGGCACTTTCAACAATTTTCCACCTTGCCTTCAAATCGATGGTGACCCACTAAACCACTGCGTTGCTCCCTCCATCTTGAATTTTCTATTCAAGATCACCGGTCAAGTCCAAGTCCCACTTGAACTTTGACCTCTTCCACTTGCTTCCAACAACTCTTGCTAGAACCACAAGTTGTACCTCTACCTCTTCATTCCTCGGAATGCCTTCTGCCCTCATGAAGGTCTTGTCTCCAACTACCATAGGAATTTTAGGTAGCCCCACAAGACTCACCGCAACCTCTTCAGCCTTCGAACTGGTCAAGTCCGTACCTCCCCTGAAGAAACGCTTGCTCCCCACTATCATCGGATTTTAGATAGCTAACAAGCTTCACCATCCCTCTTCGACCCCCAGAGTGTACCGCTCTGTACTCTCGAAGAAACGCTTGCCTCCAATTGTCCTTGGAATTTTAGGACAACCATACAAGCTCCACCTTACCCTCTTCAGCCCCCGGATTGTACCTTTTCCGTCCTCCTGAAGAATCGCTTGCCTCCGACTATCCATGGATTTTTAGGACAGCCCTACAAGCCTCACCACCCTTCGACCCCCGGAATGCCTTCCGTCCTCTCGAAGTATTGCTTGCCTCCGAACCCACCTTGGAATTTTAGGCGGTTCCACAAGCTGCAACATCAAACTCCCCTTGCACCCGACTACCTCCAACAGTCCTACAAGTTTCCAAGTTTGATCAAGGTTGCTTTCAATTGCCTCCCTGAAGATCCTCTCAAGGTCTTGCACTTCTTCAGCCACAATTGAAACGTTTCCCACAAGGCCTCCATGGTTCCCCTTTGGCTCAACACAACCACTCTCCTCCCTATCTCCGATTAGATACCCGAGAGTCAATGTTGACTATCTCCCCCTATTGGAAGACTCCACCTCAAACTGAGATTTCACCAAAGTACACCAACCATCCCCTTGTGATAAGCAAGACCTCTCCATCATGCTTCTCCCTTCAACGCCTCAACCATTGTTTTGAATTAACACCGCCCTCATCTTCACCTTCCACAACCCGTAGTCGTTACTCCCGATGAACCTCTCATATCCTCCTTCAAACCCATGGTACTTGAATCGATTGATCCCCTTGCCCCACGGTGGGCGCCAATTGTTGCGAATTCGACATTAAACTCACACCAATAAGAAACTTGATGTGTGGGGCAAGCGAGACAAGCAACCAAAATAATAAGGACTGGATAAAGACGATGATGCAATAATTCAAACAATAAAACACGGCAAAAAGATAAAGAACACACGATCCAATTGTTTACCCAGTTCGGTGTTAATGAACCTAATCTGGGGGAGGGAGCAGCCCTTCCTTTCTACTATGATCAATGAGAAACTTACACAAGAAATTCCCAAATAGGGTTACAAGAATTAATCCTAATTCTATCCTAATCCCGAATCTCTTCCCGTGACCAAGAGACTCAATTGACCTAGCTACCCAAGGTGTCCCACAAGATGTTCCCAAGAATAGTTTGCCCTAGGATTCACAACCCTAGCCTTTTGTGGTGGCAAACCCCGACTCTCTACATCTTGTCGCTCTCGCTCTCTCCTCTATTTTCTATGAATAAGACAATCCCTATTTATAGAAAATATTTGCCGACTTATTTTAAAAGATAATCCTTTAAAATAAAACCAAATCTCATATTGTTTTTAAATATATCCTATTTAAAAACAAACACAATCTATTTTAAAACAAAACAAATCCAAGTCAGAATATCCTCCAAGAAAATATATTTTCCAAGCAAATCTTCAAGTCTTCACGCGCCCGCGCACGGCGCAGCAAACAGAGCAAAAACCACTTTCCAGGCCCTTTCCTGCGCACAGCGCCGCGCACAGCGCAGGAGACCTGCGCGCAGCGCCGCAGACAGATTAGCAGGAATTTCTGACTTCTTGTGACCGAGATTTTAAGGCACTTTCAACATCTACAAATATTAATATTTCAATATTGCTTATAAAAAAAATATTTCAATATAAAATTTCAATTTTAATATATGCAATGATTGTTACTAATGATCCACTACACGGTAATGTAAGAAAATGCAAGTTAGGCATAAAAAATGAATATAAATAAGGTAAATGCTAAATAGCAAAACCCTATAAATAATTATACATTTTATGATCACCTCTCATTAAATTAAGTCTGCCTAAATTTTTTTGCATTTTGCCTCTCTACAAATAATGTAAGCTATGCATTCTATACAGCAACACTACAATCACCTTTCTGTGATATATCCCCATGAGTTTCAATAGATGGATGTTGAGAAACTTCTATTCCTGCCATAACAGATGCTGATGGTTCGCTTCCGTCGTTAACATGAGAAAGTTGAGAATTAACAAAATCTTCGGTTGGATTGATTTCTAGTGGATCGACCTCATCGGGGTCACCAAAATGTGTGTGATTGATTTCATCCACATCATCTGAAAGCGTCGTGTTGTTGATGTCGTGACTTACATCACAAAACTGTGAATCGTCTATCATGATATGATCACAAGGCCGTCGATCTTGATGAATCTCATTGGCTGCATGCAACTCCTCACCAGTCATATGGTTAAACTCTTCCTTTATTTCTTCATCAGTTTCTTGCTTTAGATCTTCATGGTTAAACTCGACAGCTACATCATCGTCGTTTTCATCATCTTCATACCCTAGCTCAGATTGATCCACCCCGAGGTGTGTGTCACAGAGGTGCATATTATCAGCATCAGTGTCTGCATGAATCATATGGACAGAACTAACGGCACTTTCTACAGTACATAATTGTGCATGATGATCCAACTCTCTATCCATATGACTTAGATGCAATTGTCCAACCTCGATAGCATTGCCATAGAACTGAGGTTGTTCGTCCTCACTAACGGCATTATATAGAACTGCACCATCCTTCCGCAACCGTTTACCCGCCCCACTTTTTCTTCTAACCCTCTCTTTTCCTCTTACCCTTTTTCCATGTTCAGCTTGAGGTGTGGCTGTTAATATGGTTGGACCACTGATTTGGTCTCTCAAACATTCATGTGCAATATATCTTATCCGAGATATTGATTCAATTTGTTGCGGATCTAACCCTTTTGTTGAAAAAGTATCGGCTATGTGTGCAATATCCCTCAGACCAGCATTCTGCAAGCATTTGTTTATTTTCTATAAAAAAACATTTCAAACTTAATCTATAATTACTACTAGATAAATAAAACTAAACTCATGAAACATATGCTTACTGTTCTCTGAAACTCGGATGACAGAGAAATAGGCCTCCCTATGAACCTGCGGGTAATTCTCATATACCAATCCATGTACTCACTTTCATCAACACCCTCATCACCATCAACAATGTGGAGCTGACGGTCCATCCATTCCATAAGCTCTGACTCCATTTTCCCCGACAAATCAACCCCACTATCAACTCCTCTACTCTTCCTCTCCCATCGCTCTACATCATCAGGAATTGATTGAAGCATGCCATATTGCCTTAAGCATCGATTCGGAAGATGTCTTTCTGCCTTGTCAAAGCATATTAACATTGTCTTTGACCTCCCAAGAATTAAAGTGCTTTTGATATGATCTGGAATTACCATACTGTCCATGTTTCGGTAGGGAAGCCATTCCACCTGTAGATCTATACTAGTAAAACCGGATTCTATATCTTAAAAAATATATAGAAGATCACCACACCAACATTAAACTTACAAATGAAAAATAGACTCACATCACATGGTTTTAGGGAATCCAAAGCCTTCCGATAAAACATTAAATCACGATTTGCAGTTGGGCCACTTTGTTTTCCTTTCCATCTAAGCACAAAGGGAAATCGATCATGCATCATATCGAGATTGAGCTTTGGCCGTCCAACATTTAAGTGAAAGTAACTCCAACACTGCAAATGCATAATCAGTTAAATTCTATGAAGCAATGGCTGATAGACACCTCACACTATTGACTAGTAGACAAATATTAATTTGAGAAAAATAGAAGTAATTGAATGTAACTAATGTGATGTGTCGGTGTCGTGTTGATGTGTCAGTGTTACACAGGTAAAATCAGGGATTTGGATTCTCTACATTCAAAAATCCTAAATTCACCTACATTCAAGTAAATTTTAACTAAGAAAGAGAAAACGCAGTATATTTAAATGCATTTATGTGTGTTGCAAAGACCAAAACACCCTCAAATTTTGCCTAAATGTAGAAAATGTAGGAAAAAGTGACTTTAGAGAATCCAAAGCCGTAAAATCAGTACTTAGATAAAGAAAAACTGCAGTTTGAAAGAAAAGAATAATGTATGATACTTAAAAAGAAAAGAACAACAACCTGCAGTAGCGTTAAACAGCCACTAATGGTGCTTTGAGTTTTTAACGAGGCATTTCCAAGTGCTCTATACAAGAATGACAATGCTGCCGCACCCCATGCATATTGCCCACATCGAACAAAATTCTCAAACAATGGCAAATACATTACAGGGACCTTATTCCCTGTAGTGGTGGAGAATATAGTGCTACCTACAAGATAAAGAAGATAAGCACGAGTATGTTGCTCTATCACTTCAATTGGAGCATCAGCGGGACATCGAGAAAAGTACTCTTTTAACCAACTTAGCTTCACCATCCCACCACTTGTGTAACCTGATTCGGGCGCTCTGCCGAGATACTTTTCACAAACAGAAATGCATGAGGTATACGTAAGACCTATTACAGGTTCCCCATCAATTGCGAGCCCAATCAATAGTGCGACATCTTTAAGGGTTACAGTCATTTCACCGACATTCAAGTGAAAAGTGTTTGTTTCTCTTCTCCACCTTTCAACTAGAGCAGATATAAGTGGATTGTCTAGACTAATAGCTGGAATTGACCGTAAGTATCCGAATCCAGCTTTCTCTACCAATTCAATCTGTTTAGGCGTAAGTGTCCACTGATCAAGTTTTGAAGTGTGTTCGTGACATCTGAGTGCGCCGCGCTCCTGCTAATGTAATGTATTAACAAGAAACAATAAATAGTCAGGCTACCACAAGAATTTACATAAACAAATATGAAATAAATAGTGAAACTGAAAGTATTGGCAGTTAGCAAAATTCACCTGTCCTTCCCAAACTGCAGTTGATACATGTTTGTCTTGATCATATAGAACCGAACCATCAATTGGACCTGGATTAGTTGTGTAAGGGTCCACTGCTCCCACTTCCATTACTGACAACTAAAATACAAGAAGAAAATTAAGGTTATGTTTACTTTCTGGAAACAATTTTTAAAATTATCTTAAGTTTGTGTACTTTAAATTGTTAACAGAAGATAGAAAACTCTTTTAGTGAATAATTGTGATAGAGAAACGATGGGAGGCAAGCTAGGAAGAATGCATTTTCAAAAACAATGACAACTATGTTTTTGCATTTTCAAAACGTCCTAAAATGCTATATATGAAGTGAAAATGGAAACAGGAAATGCAGGAAGTAAACAGGCTTCAAATGAAAAGCAGAAGTCTGAATTTTTTTTCTTGTTTTGTAAAAGAAATTTATCAAAAAGAAAGGGAGGATGCAATGTACAAGGATATCACAAACTCTTGAAAGAACAATTTATGGAGCAAACTAAATACTAGTAGAATTGGAAAGAAAAATTGCCAATACATCAAAAGGAAAAAAGCCTATTTAGTCTTAATTACTAATTAATTGCCCCCAAAGTCTTAATTACTAATTAATTGACCCATAAGCAACCTGAGGAATACATATCATATGTTGAAATTTATGGAGCAAACTAAATACTAGTAGAATTGGAATAAATTAAAGTATTTCCGAAAGTACAATTTGATAGACGTTTGTATCTTACAAACCATCAACGAACAGCATCATCATTCGTTTTTATTATTTTCTATTCCTTACATATCTTGACAACTAATCTATACAAACTTTAAAATAAACTTTCTTTACCAGGAAAAATGAACGATTTATACTGCAGATTTTAGGGATGGATCCTTCCTGTAATCGTAAGGAAGTAATTGACAATCCTCAACTTTGACTGCCATCTACTCATGCTTCATTGATTACAAGATTCTGTTCTCCTAGTGTGATTCTGTTTTCCTTGTGTGAAGAGCAATCTGAACAAAAATTTCCAGTCAAAAATATGAGGAATCACAAAATTCATGTAGTTGGTAAAATATACGTGAACTTGAAAGAGATATAATTATCAAATTTTATAGTATTCTTTTGGTAAGGAAGCTAAAAAAAAAAAAAAAAAAAAAAAACAAAAACAAAAAAGAAGAAATCATGTATAATGCTTGTTGGTATTGACAGAGTAATAAGTAGAAATCAAGATGATAAAATCTTTTAGGGAAAAGTCTGAAGATGGTAAACAACAACTTCTGGCCAGACATATGAATTGCATCTAATAATTGTTGAAGTTAACAACTTAATAGCAGGAATGTAAGTGGTATGCAGATGTTCCAGTTTTAAACAGCATTGATGAATGGTGAGTGGTAAGCGTAGTTCTAATACCCAAATAGCGATGTGTCGCGGTCGATTCCAAAAACCGGGATGACAGCAGTTTGGAATCTTTTTATACATATTAAATAATTAAGATTATAAAATTCGTGAAATGTTAATGAATAAGAATATAAAGTTAAAGATCATAAAGAAAACATATAAGTAAATATCCAAAAAAACGCCAAACAAGAAAAAGTTAAAGCATCTAAAGGCTTGAAGTAAGTATCAAGACATTAAAAGTCAACTTTTATTCTTCTATATAAGAAGGAAATACCTAAAACATCCTAATAAAATATAAATTTCTAAAGATGGCACGATAGCCGATACCAGTGCGACAAATATTGGCCATGGGGGATTGTGGTGGCTAATTTGTTGACAACTGCCACGGCCAATTTCTAAAGGATGGCGGCGCCCTGGCGTTTTATGACAACGCCAAATGGAAGATTTTTGTATGGCCCTTGAAGTTCACCTACCACACTCTTCCCTAATTAAACTATATATCCATGAAAAACATCTAAACTATCTATACCAAGAGTTAAACAAATTCAATGCATTTTACTTCTACTTAAATCATGCTATAGTACCGTATAGTGATTTTGTTAGGGGTGCCAAAAAGCCATAGAATAAATTGATAACAGTTTCAAATATATGAAGCAAATTGTTAATTGGTGTAGTGGTCATTTTTGTTTGAATTTCACTTCTAGGTGTGGGTTTGAGTCCTGCCAAACACATTTTTTGCATAAAATAAAAAAAAAAATTGAAAACGGGTGACATAAAGACTCGAACTAGAGACTTCCTAGTAACAAAAAATTCACTAACCATTGCGACAGACACAAACTATATGTAAAACCGATATTCTCAACCTCTTTTAATACTCAATTCATGAAATATTGATCAAAAACAATAAAAACTCATAGGTTTTAAGCAAAATAAGTGAAGAAAACAAACAATTTTAAGCATCTAAGTCTTGATGTAGCAAAACATTAAAATTCAAATTGGAAAAAAAAAAAAGGCCAATAATAAAACAAGTTCATTTCTCGTTAAGCATTGCGTGGCAAAGGCAGCAAACAGCTTTACTGCGATAACGCACGCTATTGAAAGCTCATTAATACAATCAAAAAACAGTTTTTTAAAACCCGTAAGACTGTGCCATCCTTGAATGAACTTAACAAGAACCTATAAACTTAAAAAGAAAATCTTACTCCCTAACATTACCTAACAGCTAAACCAGAATTTAACATTTTCATTTTCCTATCACATTCCAATCTTCATTTCATTATCAAAACATTTCAATCTTCAAAAACAAACATTACAACTAGTCCATAAACCTTAACTTCCACAAAAGGCAAAAAAAAAAGTTAAAGCACACCCAAACACCCCTTCAATACTCAAACTCAACTCTACAAACAAATCATTCCCAATTCATGAAACTAACTCCCAAAATACTTCACCAATCAGCATCAACGGGATCATTAAAATGCAAAAAAAAAAAAAAAAACCCATTAACCAGAATTGCATTTCAACACTAAAAACACAAAGAATATACAAAAAAAACAACAACCCAATAAAAAAAATGCAAAATTTAATCAAATTAAACAAAAGGGTCTAAATGGGCATAAAAAAAATTGTGAAAGAAGTGAAGAAATTTGGTCACAACACAAGAAGATAGGAAAGGCACAAGAAAATGGTGAGAACTAAGAAGAGATCTTTGCATGGCTTTGTTGAGTTTGAAATTGCATTGCGTTTTGAATTAATTAAAAATAAATATATAAAAACTGAAAGTAAGAAAATTTATGAGAGAGATGGTTACTGTGAATGGATGAGAAGACGATACGACTTCCACCGTCGTCGCTTTGATTTGGTTTTAGCACAACAGATGTTTGAGGGCAAAACAAACGCTAAAGGGTATCTCTGAAACCTCACAATACAGCCTTTTTTTGAGTTTCTGAGATTTGAGAAAAATCTTTTGGGCTTGATCTATGGGCTTCCTATGATAGCCCAAGCCCAACAAACTTTGAAAATTTTTGGACTTGTTGAAAATATTGTTTTATTTCAGCGACGATTTTTCGTAGGTTTTTTTGTTCGTTAGAGATAATTTTATTTGAGACGTGTTAGAAACAAAAATGAATGGTTCTATGGATTCAAAATTGCACTTTTGAATGGTTCTATGTTTTTTCTCTTGATGTGTAGATTTGAAGTTGTATTGAGGGTGGAAAAAGTTTCATCCAAACAGTATTTTAGGAAATTATATGGTAATATTGTTTAAGACATGCTATTTTCATTTTTCAACACATTTTTATTGATAAAAAAATGGGACTAGTGTGATTTAGTTAGTTATGAATGAATTTCATTTAATAAAATTGAATGTGTTATTTTTGTTGTCTGTTAAAAAGAGGTGATGGTGGCTGGGATGTGGAGGTTAGGTTGGGGTGTAGGTGGAGAGGGATGGAGGTGGCCGAGGAGCGTTTTTGTTTGGGATTAGGGGTTGGTGGAGAGTGATGTCTTTTACTTGTTAATATTCTTTTAAAAGTAAATGTGACTTAACGTTGGTGATGGAATATGAATCCTATTAACGGTTATTTAATTAGTAGGGTGTATTCTTGGCTGACTCATCAGATTCGACTGGATTCCGTGGTTAACCAAGGATTATTTTGGAACAAGTTGATACCTATTAATTAAAGCTTCAATCTTTGTATGTCACTTGTTTGATAAATGGTTGCTGAGAAAGGACAATTTGTTATGATGTGGTATCATTAATGCAGACTCGATGATATACTGGGAGGGTGTGGAAAAACTGGAAGTGCTAAGCACTTGATTTTTATAGCAATTTTTTTTTGTGCTATTTAGTATGATAGGAGTATTTTGGTCTCTCCTAATGATATTGTTCTTCATGCTCTTCAATTTCGCAGTTCTTATTTGTTTGATGAGGATATTTGTCAAGTTTTTAATTTGGTTTGGGTGATTTGTTGTTGGCTAATGTGGAAGGAGAGGAATAATCAAGTTTTTTAAGGAAAGGTTCTAACTATGGAGGATTTGTTAATTAAAATGGTGTCTTGGTGATGTTTGAAAGTTCGAAAAAAATGTTTAAGATTTTGATTTAAATCAATGGTGATTTAACCCTTATGTTTCCTCAGGTTATAGTTAGCTTTATGTTTTTGCTTTTGTTTTTCGGGGGTCTTCTCTTCGGCCTCTTTTTGTAATGTAACCCTTTTTTGTAATGTAACTTTTTGTCATGTTGAGCTTGTCTTGATGAAGTTAGGCTCAACATGACCTGAATGATCAAGCTAAGTTGGCATGTTAAAGTTTACGCTAAGCTGCACATGATGAAGGAGGAGCTCTTGCTCAAGCTAAGTTGAGCATACTAAATGTGGAGCTCACGGTCAAGCTAAGCTAGTCATGTCAAAAGTAGAGCTCAAGGTCGAACTGAGTTAAACATGTTGAAAGTGGAGTTGTGCAGGTCAAGCTAAGTTTGACATGTTGGCAGAGCTTATGATTAAGCTGAGCATGTGAAAGTGGAGCTCATGGTTGAGGTGGATGGTCAATGTATAAGAGTGCATATGGTATGGTCCTCCATACTAGTCCATAGTAATTTACTAGTTTCGTATAGATTTACTTTAAAGAAATTACACTTTAGTACATATATCAATTAATAAAGTTGTAATGTAAGCAAACGAATCCAGATTAAGTGCAGTGTTTGTTTCATGCAATCAGCTACAATCTGTACATCAAGACCATTTGACAGTTCCTATTTAAAGACAATTTTTTTCATTTTTATTTGATTTTAAATTTTAATTAAGAGATCACAATCATTCGATCTTGATCGGACAAACTTAACTTGTTGACTGGGTGCGGTCACTAATTTGTGATTGCACTGAATCCAAGGACGTAAGCAAACACTTCCAAATGCATCCTACCACAAAATGTACAAAAAAATCAACTCAAACACAGATCAGTAAAACTGTAAAAGGTTAATTCTACATATGCCAATCAAGTAACCAGTTTCAAGTAAAACCTTAATCACTGCATGTCTCATGAAGCCAATGAAGATGCAAGTTTCCTTACACTTTTTTACCAAAAGAGACAAAAGAAAGTGGCATCATTTGGGGAGGGAAAAATGAATTTCAATAAAATGTTAAATCCAAAAATATTATACAAAACAACAGTGATCAACATGTACCAAATCTTCTCTAACCACCATCCAAAATGTTGCCCTTGGGGCTTAACTTAGACATTGCAAAAGTAGCACCATCCATTGGCAGTTCTAAAATTCGAGTCAGCTTATGTATCGATTATGAGAACATCCTGAGGAAGTTGTTTGCATAAGCCATTGGCTTAACATCAGGGTGTGGCTGCAAATTCGACAAAGAACCAATAAGAAAGTATGTCAACACCATATAACGTCACAAATTGAATGAAGATATTGTTACATAAAATGATGAATAGTATGCTATTGTTCATTATTTTCAGTGTTATCGATTACGGATGGCAGACTATGGCGAAAATAAACTAAAATTCCAAACATTTTAAGCAGACTATGATGGCACTGCCACCATGGCCAATATTTGACAACACTGATTCTTTTCCGATTTCATTTTTTATAATGACAATGAATGATATAACATGGCAGGCTTCAAAATAGGGAAGATACTAACCACTGCTGCGAATGTAATAATGTTAGGTTTCAAATCAGGCACTTCAAATCGAATAAAGGCACCTTTGTTACCCATCTACAGAAAACAATGAAAAATCAGCATACATATACTTCATACGAGGATGATAAGTGATTACTTATTATCTTAGAAGCGTGTGAAACGCTCACAACTCATTAATATTTCAGCATATGCCATAAAATTATTCATGAATGAAGGTTAGGAATATGGATACCTGATCACAGTAATTTGGAGCAGAAAATACAGTTATGAGTTTACCATCATGTTCAATCTCATAACCCTCGTCCTTTACCTCATGAGATCGCACAACTAAATCTGTAAAATGATAATTCATATCAAGACACTGATGAAATAAAAAAGTAAGTAGCAGAGACCAATCGAAAACATACCTAAATTATTATCCTTCAAGAATCTTTTGGTCACATCCCCACCAAAAGAAAGGCCTACACCGCGCTTGCTTGGGCCTCTTCCAGGGAGAGGTTGTGGATCGCTCCATAACAACTCGCACATCAATCCTACACATACCAAACATAGATACATAAAACACAACAATACAACGAGGGATTAAGGATTATGTGATGGGCATGGAAAAAAATAATGATGTGTCTTACCTTCCTCCGGAGGCTCACAAAACCGATTAATTGATCGGATTTCAGAGAGTTTGACACCATCAACACTAAAAAGACCTCCATGGACAATGAAAACTTTCTCATTTATCACATGAGCCAAAGGTAAACAGCAGAACACTTCCGCAAATAGTTCAACAAATGTTTCATTCAACTTTGAGCGCACTTCACCCTCAAAACCATATATCTTGTTCATGCTCTTGCTCTCATGATTTCCTCTAGCTAGATATATGGCTGAAAATAATATAGAAACAAAACAAGTTACAACATGCCAGCTAAATGAGCGAAGTGGAAAAGGGGTATATAAATATTTATTGTAAAATCCAATCATGCAAAAAGCATTATCGAATCAAAGTGCTACATTAAGTATCTAATCAGGTGATTAAGAGATAATAAATTAAATAAATTCATTATGTATAAAAAAATATAATGAAACCTGACAGGCTAATAAATAAAGAACTAAGGTTTACCTGATGGTGACATGCACTTGAATGCAAATAAAGTGAGGATGACTTCCAAAGAAAACGATCCTCTATCCACAAAGTCACCATTAAATAGATATGGATTTTCTTCTGAAGGAAGCCCATTGAGCTCAAAAATATTCAGAAGATCATAAAACTGCGGGAGTTGTGAACAATAAAATTAAAAGGGTCAAGAGTTAAAGAGAAAAAAGAACAAAATAAATCATAAAAGCCGAGAAACATAGATTCCAGAATTTTAAAGGACAGATTCACGCAGCAACCTCGCATTAAAGATAATGTCATTCTTTTAAAAAGATTTCTTTGTCAAACATTAAAAGGATGATTTAATTTTTCCTTTTAAACATCTAATAACATATTCGCTTTTTAATAATAATAATAATAATAATAATAATAATAATAATAATAATAATAATAATAATAATAATAATAATAATAATAATAATAATAATAATAATAATAATAATAATAATAATAATAATAATAATAAATGGTCTTAAATTCAACACTGCATTTATATCCTTCGTACAAATGTGGCACATATAGAACAAATAAATAATTAGGCGGGAGGGGACTGGAACCACTTGATGCCAGAACTGACCCCCGAACCAGATTAGGCGGTCTAGGGGGCCGGATACTGGTGGTAAAAACCCAAAAAAAAAAACCCAACAAGCTCATCAACAAATAGTGACTCTCTGGTCCCTCCTCATAATGGTCAGAGAAACTCATTTAATGAATAATGGTTAGAAAAATAAAAAATGCTGAGAAAACCAGTGTTATCAAATAGCGGCTGCAACGGTGCTATAACGTAGTAGAATTTGAACAAATCAATATTGTTCTACAATACGCTATAGCACTGTAGCATATCATAATTCGAACAAACCACTATTTCATGTGATACGCGATTGACAACATTGGTTTCAACAACGCTTTCTAATAACCATCTTTAAGTTACAAAAAGCCACCTTGAAGATATTAGCAACAATTTCTTTTAATAAAATTATATAAAAATAAATAAAATAAAAAAGGTTACCTAGCATCTTCAGTAGTGCTTAGATTTAAAATGTTACTCTTAACAATTCAAAGAATATAATAAACCAATTACCTGACCATGCACATCACCACACACAGTAAAATGTTTTCCATGTGGAACGGTTATGTCAACAAGAGAAGGCAAAGCTTGCAGCATCTCTTTTGTTTGCAACACAATCTGGAACGCATACCTGAAACAATGAACCAGGAAAAATGTGAATACACTTCAATAACAACACTACAAGAAATTACAAAGAGATATACAACAAAAATTCTTCCTTCAGTACCGTTTATGCAAGCACTTCTGATTCTTGAAATCCTCCATCATTTTCTTTACAAATTCCAAAGTAATAACATCCCCTTCTATTCTTGCTCCTGAATACTGTGGCTCGACATCTATTATTGAAACCAAACACCAAAAAATTTGATGTCCGTGAGTGAAATCAAATGTTACTTCCCTAACACGAAATTAGCTTAATAATAATAATGGACAAAATCGTTCATGAATATCAAGGATAACAGGAATGATTAATGCTCCTGAAATAACAAATTTTAATCCCTACCAAATCCAAATACATCTATAAAATGCACACTTAAAAATCTTTCAAATACGGAGTCATACTGTTTAGATGCAAATCCAGGTAGCAAATTCACATCACAAAAATATGCAAACAAGATTGCAAGCAGCTGAAAATACATATTTTCAGAAAGATAGAAACACAACAATAATTCCAGAAGCATGATCCTATATTAGTCTCAGAAGGACCAAGAAGGGAAATTAACACATCGTAAAGAACTAGTACCAAAGAGACACGAGACCTTTCATTTCTTAGGCAGAATAGTGTGATGAACTTGATCCCAAAAAAAAAATTCTGTTGCATTACAAAACAGTTTATTTCCTAATGCATAATTGATAATGATTCCACTTGATTTGTATCAAAATTCTCAATTGAATTAGGATCAACCATCCTATAATTAATTGGTTTTAGGTCTTGTTCAAAAAGCTTAGACCTAGGTTTTGTAAAGGACTCCTAAATGTACCAGTATTGGAGCCACTCCACCAAAACGCCACAAGGACCAACAGCAAAACAACCATAATTGTAGCTACTAATGTGGTCTTCGATGTCCTGCCAAACATGACCACCACTGCCATAACTGCTACTGTCACTGCTGCTATGGCAACTTCGGTTGGCACCGAAGAATTGCGGCCCTTTCCTATAATGATACAAGAGTGATAGTTTATAGTGAAGTATGCAAACATCTAAAAACCAACATGCATAAAATGTCTCTACTCTCTAGTACTTATGGAAAGGTCTGCGAGGGAAAAAATTGATGATTAAGGTATGTTATGGAACATGAGAGGACTACTATTGACTTGGAGGGAAAAAACCCTATGCATCAACAAAGAGGCGATAAAAAGACTCAAAACTACTGATAAATATCCTTGAAGAATAATACGAAACAACAATTATCCATTTGTTGGTAAGAATTTTCCATTTTAGTTCACATATTGATCAACCAATTATGAAGTTAATTCAATCAATGAGTACCTATAGTTAACCAAGTAAAAAATTATTAGTAGATTATTGCATGGATTAGCTTGAACCTTGGCTAATAATCAACATATGTGAAATCAATGTGGCAAATTGTATTAGTGAAATCAAGAAATGGAAACATGCAATGTTTCCCAAACCAAAGATAGATTGTCAATGGTAGAAGTCAGTATGAAAAGGAATATCTCATAGTAGATGAGGTCATATGCTGATACTTATTTTAAAGATATCGGTCATATCATTGTGTGTGCCTAATCACCCTCACCCTTTCAAGCAAAAATACAAAACAAAGATAATATATTTCCCAAGCAAAGTTTTCTATGTGATGGTTACTTTTGTTATAGAATAAATTTTTAAGCAACGGATGGTTGCAATGACTTGATGATTTAATAGCAACATATTCCTCCACTTTTCCCTTCTTTCCTTCTCCATCAAATTTACATTTCATGTCTTTCTAATTAAGATTGAAAACAAAACCGACATGTATTTACATATGCAGCCAAGAACTCGGTGAGTTGCAAACCGAATCCACAGATTCATAGCAAAATGGTCTGTTAAACTGTTCTCATTGCTACCCAAACTATTATCATCACTACTACTTACTCGAAGAAACAATACCCGTAGCCAATTCAAATTTGACATCTTACTCAATTTAATCTTCCCGCGAAAATGAATAGCGTCCAAAGAAGGAAATTACAATCACATCAGCAACATAATTAAATAAGGATAGCAGTAAAATAATTTAATAAAAAACCGAAAGTCACATCCATAATGTTATTAACAATAAACATTACTTAATTTTTCACATCAAAGATATCAGGATCCTGGAAAACATGCATCTATATATGAAATAACACTAACTCGAGGTCAAAGGATATGCATAACTGGAGACCTAGTACCAACTTTCACACAATAAAAAATCTAGAGTTACTCCTCTAAGGGCATGCTATTTAAAGTTTACATACAATATTGAAGCTGCATTAGTATTTCTTATATACACACCGATAAAAAATAAACAGAAAGTTATGACATGACATGACTGCATCGTGAGATAATAAACCACAGCATAAAAAACTTGACAACAAAAATTGCCACGAGGGACGGGAGGCGTATACAAAATGTGATAAAACAAAGATATTGGCATAAGAAACATATTCAAAATAGTACCTATTGAACGGAAGTCAATGGATTCAGCTATTGGACGCTTCACAGCTCCTGGTACAGAAATTGCTTCTTCAAATTTCAGTTTCATAACTGCTTTTTCACATTCCTTCAACTTCTTTGTTGCATCAGGATCATTTGGACACATTTTCTTGACCTGCTCAATATAATTATGTATTAGCATATCATATCAAACATGTTGTCATATTGTGATAAAAGAAATCTCTAACAAAGAGGGATTTGTATTATTTGATATAAAGAAATAGAAATAACAGGAAAAGTAAGGAACAAATTCCCCAAGCCAGAATCAATCTTGGCTCCAACAAACTCAATTGCAAGTTTGCATAACCTTCTGTTACGACTCACTATTCCTTATAAACAGAATTATTTCCACTACCCTCTCTCTGTAACTAACTCTTGCAGAATTATTTCCACTGCCCTCTATTTGTAACTATCTCCCTCCTTCCCACTTGTTGTCTCGTGATACTACAGGCCTGATTCCTTGGGACTGCACTTACGGTAATAGACCCTAAGTGGGATATTACTAAACAAAAAGAAAAAGTGAGGTAATCAATGTTATTTTGAAGTAAAAAATCTAGAGTAGAGTTTGGCTCAAGAGATATTCCAAATAAGATACAAATAAAACAGAAATCTCAAAAATGTCTGAAAGCAAAGAACTCTCTGCTTCAGTGAGCAGATGACTTTCATGTGAAAACGTTTAAATAATGAGCATGAAAAATTAACAAATTCTATCAACTTAATGTTTCATCACTCAGCACCACTGTTAGGCCCAAGCTGACAACAAGGAGAGCACAGTCTTAAATAAGAATGAAAATGATCATGTAGCATTTGATGTTATTTTTATGGATTAGAAATTGTAACTGATATTTCGTTGTAATTTAGATGTTATTTTAAAGGACTGATGATGTAATTTACCTCTCTGAATGGTCATGTAAAACTTTTGATAACATACATGGAAGGAAAATGAAGTCCAATCCACCATTGTTGGTGTTTTCAAACAAAAAATAATAATTTGACGTTAAAAAGGAACTAACTTGAGACCAAAAAAATAAATAATTTCATTTCTAGAGTTAAAAAGGGTTCACATGCCAGCATCTATTTACCCTATAAGGACTCCAGATAGGAATTCCCTCGAACCAACTCAACATAATTATTTCCAACTAAACAATGTAATGAGTAATTTACAACTAATATGGCAATTTTTCCTAACAATACTCCCCCTTCGCATCCCTGAAGTTTCACCTTGTCCTCAAGATGATAGGTTGGATCATTCTCTTGCACTGCTCGAAGAAACTTCCACCGGGCTCATTGTTCATTGTCCAACAGGTGGGAGAGCCTCATGGCTTGATTTGATACCACGTTCAGCACTTTGATATACTAAATGTAGGACTCCTACCAACAATTTCCGCAGTCAACAAACAAGTCAGGACCTATATCATGCGAACTACAGTTCCATGTCTAGGCTTTACACTACCTTCAGTAGTTGGTAGCAATTGAAACAAGCACAATCATTGATGTCATATTCTATCCTAATTTTTTTTGTAACTTGACAAGAAAAGGCTCTTAACATTGGGCACAGCAAAATCACACCCAATTAACAGTAACACCTCATGCCTCCACCTAGAAGTCCTCATGTTGCACCCCAACTGGAATTTGTGGATCAAATTCCAACTGAAACCGCTTGAGCAATGCTTTCTCAAAAATCCATCATGGTGCACTTTGGCTGATCACTTCCCAATAAAACCAACATTTGAGACCTCCCCCTCTCAGCGCCATCACAACCTATGATTGGTTCTCCTCAAGTTCTTTGACGGCCTCAAAATATTGATTTCAGCGATAATCCACCAATAAGCATCCTTTCCGACCAATAAACAGTGTAATCATTTTCAAGATGCAATACCAGCAACACCAAGATCAGAGCTCTAATACCAGTTGATAGGAACTTGTCTTTTATTAGAATCCCCTGATTATAGATAGAATGCAAATCTTTGAGGGTTTGCAACCTCCCTTCCTTTATTTTATTTATACAACACAATACACCCTCTTGACATTATTGAAAATATTGCCTGCAATCTTTCTCTTCTTTTTTGCTGTTCTTTCTTTTCCTTCTTTAACAGTAGCTGTAACCTTTTTTTTGGACTGATATCAGATCACGAAATACTACTGAGCATATATTTGATGAATAATACCTACTTCTCATCACATAAGTTCCTATCTTTAAAATGTTTTATAAAATATACTAAACAATTTACTTTAGAGAAACTGATTTTACACTCTCCGAGATTCTCGTCGGTATCACATTTATTTATATGACTAACAAAAGGGCCATGAATATTGATCTATCAATGTGCTCCAATAATACATTGCAACTGGTTACTAAGACAAACATGTTATTTTCAAACCATGCTCCTTATTCCATTAGGACAACAGTGATTTATAATTACATATAGTTACCTGCTGAAAATCTTTCAGTGCTTCCTTGAATTTTCCTAGCCCAAGATGAGCAGCACCTCGCCTGTAATAACCCTATAACAACAAAACAAAATTGGTTGGAACAAATATTACTATTAAAGATAAGTAAATACAGAGGAGAATGTCTAAAGTTTTAGGAATTGGAGAACCTTTGAATATTTAGGATCAACTTCGATAGCCTTTGTAGCATCTAGTATTGCACTACCATATTCCTCAAGCCGAAGATGGGCAAAAGCACGATTAGCAAAGTAAACTGCATTTTGACTGTTTAGCTCAATTGCTTGTGTGTATAGATCAATAGCATGGGAAAATTTCCGATCTGTAAAAAGGAGTTCACAAGATCAGCGAATTTTGGCAAATAAAAGTATGAATTATGGAAGTGTTCTCGTCAAATTGAGTCAGATTTAACTATTCTGCTAAAATTTAGTTTACCGCAAAAATAATTCTGATGTTAAAGCAAGTGAATGAATCATCGTATCATTAAAAAAAAAAGGGCTGATTATTAATTACCTTTGAATGCTTCATTAGCAAGGACTTTAAATTCCTCAGCCTTTGCGACATTATGCTCTTCAGTTGCCATTCCAGTTGAAGTTTTGTTGTATATAGTGATGAAATTCAGAACATAACAGACTCAATCTTTTCTTCAGAATAATAAACCAGCTACAACAAAACAGAAACATTATTAAGAGTATAATAGTAACCAGCACAGCAAAGAATCAATATCAGAAATTACGAGCCTCTACTTTACATTGCATGCTTGAAACCACCAAACCCAAAAACAAAAAAATCTTGTTGCGGAGATTGATAAAGCTGGAAAAACAGATGGAAAAAATGCATACAATAATTATATTAAAACACAATTTTATTTAGTAATTTATCATATCTAATATAAACCTCCTTAATTCATCATCACTCATTAATCAGCAATAACGGAAGGGTCGACCTATGTAAACACCGACACGACACTAACACATTAATTGTATTCAAATACTTCTATTTGCTTAAATTATTACCGCTGTCAGCATGTCAACTTACGTACCATATTTGATGTCCGTGTCAGTGTTTCATAGAGATCAACCCACATGATCACTTTGTCTCCTAATATAAACACCTAAAACCTAATCATTATAATTACATAACTCTCACTATCATGGTCAACAACATATATTCATTCACCACTTCAAACCCAACATTCTCGGAGTTTATTTACCATAACAATTAACCCTCCAAAAACAACTAACATAAAAAAGGGCTTTAAAAACACACAAACCCCAACAAAAAAAAAAAAAAAATCAAAACTTGATAAAAGGGTATCCTTAAATTTATGTTTCAGCTGCAGAAACAAACATGGGCATAACTAAAAAGGAACCAAAAACTGTCCTTTATATTGTCAATAATAACATTAGAATAAATATAAAGTGAGTTAAGTTATAAAGGAAAAGCATGAGAACAAAACAACACATGCAAAAATTGAATAATTCATTATATTATTGAAGATTGTAATCAATGGGGCGCTGGATGCAAAAATTGAATAATTTGAAGCCTAAAAAGTAGTTGAAGAGAAACAACAGTAAAGAAGAAGATCTAAGCATGCTTCAATTGAACTGTGAGAGAGAGAGAGAGAGAGATTCACCGGCGTGGGGGGCGCTGGAGGCTGGTGGAATAGTGAGAGGATTTTGTGAGTTGAGACACACCCTAATAACAATCACTTCCTTCCTCAACTTCCACTTCCCAATGTTTTATTTTGATTAATGATTAATGTTAATATAATAATGATTAATTTAGATTTCATTTCTTTGTTTTCACCCTTATATCTGCTTTATTAGAGTGTTTAATTTGATATAAAATTGAATTATGATATTAAGTGGTTTTAATTCGTAAAATTGAATTGTGATTCTCTTTATAAGTCTACGGCTGATTACAGCTTAATATTGAACCAATTAACGATATTATTTCTAATATTGAAGTCTGTTTGTTATGACTTATTTTAAAAAAAAATATTAGTATTATTTTTGTAAAATAATCACTTTTATGAATATTATATTTAAAAGTGGATTTTTTTTGTAAAAAATTAAATTTAAAGTGGATTTTTTTAAAAAAAAAAAATTGTAACAAACAGCCTTTAAAAGTAATTTCTCAAATAATTATTACTATAAGAGAAAAAATAAGTGCTAATCGGTGGAGATTATTTTTTAATTAAAAAAAATTATTTAAATAAAGATTTGTATTAAATTAAACAAATGCAAAGTAAATTGTACTTCATACTATTTAATTTTTTTTTCTAAATTCATTTAAATAATCCGTATATTTAATATATATTTTTTTATAATTAAATATGGGTGGCATTGTAAAGTGGGCATATTCGTTCCGTTTAGACTCGTCCCCACTTAAGTCCTTTTAAAAGTGAGATGACGAGACATGCCAATTTAAGTGGTCGGGTCTAAAATTGCATTACAACTTAGGGTTAATAGGTATTTACCCCCTGCAAAGTAGGCGAGTTTTGTTTTACCCCCTGTAATTATTTTTTTTTTAGAACATCCCCTGTAATGTTTTATTTTTTTGTTCGTAGTGTATTTGACCCCCTTAATGTTGTTTTGTTTTACCCCCGGGGGGGTAAAATGAACTACGGAAAAAGAAAAAAAAAACATTACAGGGGGGTGTTCTCAAAAATAATAATTACAGGGGGTAAAACAAAACTCGCCTACTTTGTAGGGGGTAAACACTTATTAACCCTACAACTTATTTACTAATGAACAAGCGAGTTGTGTCAAAAAAAAAAATGAACAAGCGAGTTAGCAGATCGGTTCGTCAAAACTAAAAGTTTTTCTTATGTTTTTTTATTTTGAAGCTTGTGTTTAAAAAAAAAAAAGCTAAGATTACTTAAATGGTATGTTTGGTAATGAAAAGAAAATGAGAAGAGAATAAGAATGACAGAAAAGAGAAAATAGAAAATAAATAACAATATTACCTAAAGTAGATTGTTACCTAAAGTAGATTTTTTCTTTTAATAATTGTTTTTTTTATCAGTATTCGGTATTCCTTGATTTCTCTCTCTATGAAACAACAGTATTATCCCACTTTATATTCTATTATATGAACAACAATATTATCCCACGTTATTTTCTCTCTATGAACAATAATATTTATCTTCTTCGTTTAGTTCTCTAACATTCGCATGAAGGATTTTCCCAATGTTCTTGCTTACTGTCAACGTCTTAAGACGTCCTCTGATCAGTTGAGGAACGTCAGCTCTCCTGTCAACAATCATCGTATGGTTATTCAATATGATATCGGGTGTTCCAAAAGCTTACCGCAGTGTTGCCTCCTTGATTCATTAGAGTACTCCCCTTCCCACCTTCTATTAGACACACTCCATGCTCACTTTGGAAGAAGCTAATATGGCCAAAATGACAAGCACCACTTCTCATTCTGCTATATGCATACTACTCAACAGCGACCTTCTGAAGATACCTCTCAGCATGGCAATTGCCGCCCCAAAAATTGTTCTCTCGTGGAAAACCAAGGTTGCGTGTGTGTGTTTGGGGGGGGGGGGGGGGGGGTAAACCGTAATGGTCCCCAGTCAGGAGCTCCAAGTGTCCCTCCACCATGGACCCCTCTTACTTGGCAGCAACAATACTCAGCCTGGCAAACATGGGGTTGGACTCCGCCGCCATGGCCTATGCCTCTATCTGTATCCCACCTCTAAGTTGACATGCCGTACCGATCCTCCAAAGCAGCTAGACATCTTAGGACAGTGCCCTCAATCATATGCAATTAACACATCATCTCAGACGCCGACAGACATCGAGGTTGCTATGCACACCATGTCTCTCCACATTCTTGACAATCAGTGGTACATGGATACTAGCGCAACATCTCAAACAACAACATCACATGGTAATCTCTCGTCTTATTCTCCTTTAAGTAATTCAAATGAGACTGTCATTGTTGGCAATGGCCATGGATTTCCAATTCACGGCATCAGACACACAAATAGCCACCTCTCACCAACCCCTACACTTAAACCCTGTCTTGCATTCCCCGAAAATTATTAAAAAATTAATCTTTGTGAGACGACTCACCACTGACAACAATTACTCTGTGTCCTTTGACCCTCTTCGTTTTACTACCTCTGATTTTCAGAAGGGGATCCCTCTCATGAGATGTAATTAAAATGTATAATATTACATAGTTGACTAAATGGTGTATATATATATATATATATATATATATTCTACTATGTGTGTATCAATGTAGGAAAGGAAAACTAAGAAGCTGAAAATATGCAAATCAATGTGGAAAGTTTCTTGGCAGGATTCCCCTCACAACAAATTTTTTTTCAAGGCCAACCGAAATTGCAGAAGAAGAAATTTATAACTCAATTGATAAGGACATTGCAAATTATTGCAGGGATCAAGATTCGAACCCTGGCACTCTCACTTATTCACCTTTAAAAGATGAAATTCTAACTACTAAGTTACTTGACCAAAAAAAAATTATCGCTTAAATTTTTTATTTTTTTCACCACCAGTTGAATCTGGTTCGAGGGTCAGTTCTGACATCAAGTGGTTCCAGCCCCTTCCCGATCGCAGTTGCGGGGGGTCGAATCGTGGTCCTCCCCAGTGGCGGAGCTACATAGCAAGAGTAATT
This sequence comes from Trifolium fragiferum, assembly GCA_954870985.1. Lineage (NCBI taxonomy): Eukaryota > Viridiplantae > Streptophyta > Magnoliopsida > Fabales > Fabaceae > Trifolium > Trifolium fragiferum. The sequence continues at coordinate 12,454,955 of OX940794.1, forward strand.
ATTAACTGTGGTCAGAAAACTTGCACCCCTGAGCCAGGGTCCTGGCTGCGCCACTGGTCCTCCTTACCAAATTCAGCACCAATCATCATTAAACCAACTAACGATCGGTACCAACACAACAAGTCTACAATGGAGGGGAGAACAAGAAAATAAATCAAATAAACTGAATAATGAAGAGAGGGAAAGGCGCTGGTTCTCACAAAATGAAGGTGGGCTTAATTCTCCTTTTTTTAATTTTTTTATAATGTTTTAGTACATTTTAAGCTAACATATATTGGTTCGGGGTCAGTTCTGAAATCAAGTGATTCGAGTTTCTTTTCAATCGTAGTTGCTGGAAATCGAACCGTGATCCTCCCTACCAAATTCAGCAATAATCACTACTGAATTAACTAACAATTAGTTGATTAGCTCTTTTTAGTTGATACTACCAACCTAAACTACCATATACAGATAAAAAATACTTTGTGCAGTCGATATATGGTAGTTTAGGTTGGTGGTATCAACTACCAACTTGCTTTCAAGAGAGGGGTATTTTGGAGTTGTGCCCAACAAAATATTTCATTCGGTCTTATTTATAAATAAAAGTCAAAACTTTTGACCTTAAATATAAACAAAAGTTATCAAAATTAAATTTTTTAATGATATTCTTCTAAATGTATCCTTATTATTTGTTGTACTTTTTAAAATAATTGTATAGTTCCAATACAAATTTAAAGTCATTTTAAAAAATTTAATAAACATTTTACGTAAAATTAAAATAGAAAAGTAACTTCTTAATAAGTGTGCAAATGAATATATTTGTTTAAAAAAAAGTTCAAAGGGAGTATTTCTCTATAATTATAGTCTTTTTATTTTGTTGACAATCCTCTATAATTATAGTCACATACACAACAAGAGGCATATTTCATGCTAGTCCCCTTGGTACTTAAATAATAACCATCTCACAATGATTTCTTTTGAACTCTCCACGAGATAATTAAACTTTTACACTAGACCTTGCATGTGGTTCATATTTTTTTCATCAGTTTATTTTATATTTTTTTGTGCCACTAAATTTCAAAATCGTACTAACTAAATACCATTTTCCTTATCTAATACACTCCGCGCTGTCGGTTTATCGATTGAAATACTTAAATATGTAATATAATTCATATAAACTTTTATCTAAAAGTTCAGTTAGATTTAAAGAAAAACAAAGAGTTTAGATGAATTGTGAAGAGACAAGTTTTAATACTTAAAGAACACTTATGGGCAAATTGGGTAGGCTCAAAGGCCAAATCCCTCATTGTCTCAAGGCCTATTTTTATTAGGATCCGATCTAACAAGGATCGATTCTCTTATCCTGGATACCCTCTAATTTGTAACACCACAATGGCTCATAACGTCTCTGAATGATTATTGAATCAGACATTGAATGACGCTGTTTGTAAATATACCTTCAATAGCCAACAAAAACAAAGGTACATTCTTTTTTCACACCCAACATTCAATTCAAAAACAATGGTTATACACACAACATATTTACCAAAATTGGTCTAATCAATGGTTATACACACAACATTCCTTCCACAACCCTTTTTTTATTTCCCCATTCATGCACCTATACATAGTACTGGTCATGCAAAAACAAATAATAACAAATGAGTGCAATCACTCCCAGTTTATAAGGATGAGAATTTTATTTCTATATACTATTAGAAGATGTTTGATTAATATTTAAATATTCTAAAAATCTTTAATAATAGAGAGATCAATATAGGTAATTATATAAACTAGATTATCTAGTACAAATAATACACTCAAGTAATTGGTATATGCACATATAAACACACATGAAAATTAATTACAGATCAAATTAAGAGACTTATACATAAAGAAAACACATTCAAATTAAACAAACAAAACAAATATATAAACCACATCTTTATTCAGATCCATTCAAATATATTCATAAAACTAAAGATATGTTCTCAATCCTCATATTCACATATCAACAAAACCCAATATTCTGAATTTCACAACAACAAAATAAAAGCAATTAAAACTAAATCAACAAGATTGATGTGTGCTGCCAACACTTTTACCATCCTCACCAGTTTCCTGATTCTGTGGAGACAACAAAAGCTGTGCCTCAATTGGATTACCATGAGCAGCAGCAGCAGCAACACCAACATTATGATGATAATTCTGTTGTTGTTCTCCTCCTCCTTGTTGCTGAATCTGATAATAACCAACCCCGGCGCCGCCAGCACCACCAGCACCATTATCAAAATTTCCCACTCCTAATGACTGACCTCCATCAGCATGATCAGCAACACCACCACCACCCATCTGATGTCCACCACCATACCTAAGCAAATACTGCTGCTGTGCAGCAAGTAACTGATGAGCTTCCAGAATCTCCTGATCCTGTTGCTGCGGCTGAACATCGCGAATAACTATCCCATGGCCACCTCCTCCAACAATCTCAGGAGGAAAATTGTTAGCAAAACCCGCGAATTGCGCATTATTCCATTGTTGCTGCTGCTGCTGAGGCATTATAACTGTTCCAGGATGTGTCAACAAGTACTGCATAGCTTGAGGATTCAGATTATAGCTAGAGAGCTCCTTTTTCGCCGCATGGAGCTCATTTTGGATTTCTTTTAACCGCTGTTGGAGCATCGAGATCAAACCAACACAGCCGTAGACCGGATCTTTTATACGAGACTCTGCCTCGTACGCTAGGGATTTCACCGCATCTTCACGGTCAGTCGCGTTAAGCTCTTTTAAGAGCTTAGCGACATTGCTTGCACCGAAGACACGGTGCACATTAGCAAATCTCTGTGGACTTTCGGGGAGGAAATAGGGCGCGAAATCGCATTCTTGAGTGCACTTACGTCGGAGATACTTGCACGCTGCACATGGTGAATTTGATGACGACATTTGAATCAATCTAGCTGCAAATTAAATTAAATTCAATAAATCAAATTAGGTCATTCAATATTTCAATTCAATAACAAATGATGGAATTTAATCAAATAATATTGTTACTAAAACAAGCGATCTTAATTAACGATTGATTCATTGATTAATCGGTTAATTTTTTGTTCTTGATCAAATCAAATTGGTAAAGAATTGCGATTAAATAAATAATCGAACGATAATATGAAATGATTGGTGATAAATAAATAGTGATTATAATCAAATCAAATTGCTATGATCAAACCCTAATGCAACGTGTTCTTGATAATATATGAGATAAAATCAAGATCTAAATCGATGAGAAATATTGAAAAAGAAGAATAAAATTGTTACTTTTTTTTGTGGATAGTTAGTTGCAATGCAACGGTGATGAACCTAGGTATATGGCGCTTATTGTGAAACTGAAAAAAAGAGAGAGAGAGAGAGAGAGAGAGAGAGAGAGATTATTGTTACGTACTGTGATGAATCTCCTTACTTTCTTCTATTGTTTGTTGTTCTTCAGCTCGTTGGTTGTAAATGTGCGATGCAAAAATTTATAACAACTTTTCAAATTATTGTCGTAGTCAATGTATATCTTATTATAATATTATTCATAAAAGTTTTTTTTTTTTTGACACATTAGTCATAAAAGTTAAATAATGAATTCTGTTCATAAAAAAAAAAAAATTAATGAATTCTGTAAAAATAAAAAAAAGTTGAATAATGAATATTAAATACTTTTAATCTTAGGGGACGTTTGTTTCACGGTTACAAAAATTAATCCCAGGAACAACTTTCCCTGGCATTACTTTCCAAGGAATAAACTTTTTAAAAAAGTGTTTGGATAACATTATTAGTTTCCAGGAATCTTTATTTTAAAATTTTTAAAATAATTAATATATTTTAATTCCAATATCTATTTTGAAATATAGGATATTTTTTTTTACTTACAAAAAATAAATATTACGTACAATTCACAAAAATACCTATGACTAACTATGTATTTTATTTTATTTTTATTCAAACTGACTAACTATGTATTAGTTATATTTAGTCTATTATATGTGAATGTGAGTTTGCATACTATATACTATATAGATATTTTCTACCGTACTAAAATAAATGTGGTTAGCAAATATTACCATGGATCTCAAGAAAATAAATAAAATAGGCAATAGAAAAAGGGAACATTAACAAATCGTGGGGTAGATAGTGGTGGTAGGTTGGTAGTTTTACTATGAACTGATTTTGTTCCTTAGAAATAAAATATTCCTGCCTCTATTAGAAGGGATTAAAAATCCTGGCGACGTGGGAAAAAATCATCTCCCCGGAATAATTATTTCCTTGGAACTATTGTGGGTTCCATTCTAACAAACACAGGTAATTTTATTTTCAGCTTTGGATTCCCGGGAATATATTTAGAATCCTTGAAACAAACACCCCCTTAAGGAAAACAATCGAACTAGGACTAATCACTTAGAGAACTCCAGTTTAATTTTTAGTGGAATTAATCGGAGTAAATTTTTATTTACAACCGAGCTCTGTATTATTGGATCGCATTTTTTTGGGAGCCAAATGTTAATTTTTTTTTTTTTAATTTGCATTTACTCATATTACTCAATTTAGAGGTTGTTTGTTTGGGAGATAGATTTGCGGGATGAGTTCATGGGGGATCTGAATTCCGTTCAAATTTTAAATGCTCAAGATATTTGATTTTCAGAAGCATGAATCTAATTGAATTTTCGTTGTCAAATCGGCTTACTCTGTTTTGTAGCTAGCTTCTAGGACTGAAAGTGTTCTGTCAACGGTGCCTAGTTTTGTATTGGCTAAGATGTGGAAGTCTTGGACACCTTTTAAAGTGATTGTATTATCATGGCAATTACTTTAGAATAGAATCCCATCACGCCAAAACCTCCTAGGACAATGGTGATTACATATATTAATAATATTAATTGTGTGTTATGTGAAAATTCAGTTGAGTCTGTGAAACACTTGTTTCTAACTTGCAATGTTTCATCTACGGTGTGGTACTCCATTTTTAGATGGTTAGGGGTCCAAAGTACTTTGCCGAAGGAAATAATAGGTTTGTTTGAATTCATACTATAGGGATGTGTATTGGCGGGGACGAATTTAGAAATTTTAACTAGTGAGATCAAAATTATATATATATATATATATATATATATATATATATATATATATATATACATCGATAAAATAATGATATTGTTTTATTTAACCAAATATTTTGGAAGATCGAATAAAAAATTTATGGATCGTATATCTAAAAATATAAGACACCTTAACATCTGTGAAAATGTAATTTCTCATCTATTAATATTTTGAATGTCGGAAGATTTTTTTTATCTTAGATGAAGTGGTAATACACTGAAATTAAACTCACACAACTGTGAGGTTTCGGGTTCGAACTCGGGTCACGACATTCAGCCTAGCAATTTTTGCATTTGCTAGTTGAATTAGGACTTCTAGACAAGATTTTCTATTTTTAACACTATCAAATACAGTATATAGTTTCCATGTATGTGAATGTAAAAGATAATTATTAAAATTTTATCCTAAGACATGTTTGATTGTTATCTAGTATTAAAAATGAGTTACATATTTAGTTTTTGTTGTTTTAATTGAACCGATAACAATTAAATTATAATCTCAATCGTAAAAATAAAAATGACTATTAACTTATACTTTTAAACAACAAAGTATATCATTGTTAGAATTTTAAATATTTATATTGTCACTTTACGGCCAAACAACACACTAATTTAACAATACCTCTTTAACAAATACTTATTAGAATTAGATAACTTCTTGAAACACGCTTTCTCTCTCTCTAAATTTAAAATTCTCTGACCTCTCTCTACAGCTTTCCACCGCCCCTCCCCCTTTTAAACCCTAGATCCATTCCAGCCGCCGCCGCCATGTAACCCACCAGGTGGTGGTGTGGTGAGCTCCCACCTCCACACCACCGTAACCTTCTCCGTCTCCTCGTTTTCAGTCACGTTTTTTCTGCGCGATTTTCTTCAAGGGTGTGGGAGCGGTTTTCTTCCTTCTTCTCCGGCGAGATGCTTCTCTTCTCTGCTTCTGGTCGCCGAAGTTTCTGGTTGTCGCCTGCTGGTTCCTCTGTGCCGGAAGTCTGTTCCATTTTCGGTTTTGGTGTTGATTGATGTTCTTGGTGAAGGTGTTGGTGTTTTCCGGCGGAGGCGGTGGTTAGGTTCACTTCTGGAGGTTGGGGGTAGCCTTTGGTGTTGGTGGTGAGGCGTTTTTTCGTTTGGTTTTGAAGGTGGCGGCCGACAGCTTGTTTTTTCATTTTTTTCCTTTTCGGTGTTGTGTCGACGTCGTGGTGGGGGGGCTCTGCTGTCTCTGCTGCTGGTTAGATGGTGATGAGGTGGAGGGCAGCGGTGGAGTTGGGCTCTGCCTAGGTGGTGATGGTGGAACTGCGTTGGTGGTGAAGCTTTTGCCTAGCCGCTGTTTTGGTTCTGGTGTTTTGGTGAGGGTTGTGTTGAAGCGGTTCTGGTTGTGGCGGTGGTAATGGAGGTCTGAGGTGGGGTTTGGCTGAGGACTTTTTTCTCGATCTTGGAAGTTGTCCTGGCGCGCCCGAAAGGGTGGGGTACGTAGACACTCCGTGTTGACGGTTGCTGTCGTTTTATCGTACCCCGGGATGTATTGGTGTTGAAGAGGTGATGGATGGTTAATGCCGCGTGTGAGTGGATTCCCCTGATACAAGAGTCTCTGACCAATTTCAAATCTGATGAGATTTGCAGGACTCTTGGAGTCGCTGAGGGGTGTCCAAGTCTGTTGAGACTTGCAGGTCTCTGGTATTGGGTCGAACCCGTCTGCATCCGGCGTTGACTGTCGATTCTCTGACTACCGGGGTTCCTCAACTGCTGACTTTCGGGGCCACTTTCTGGGTCTGATGGGCCGAGTAATTTTAATTCGAGTTCGGAAGTTGGTGCCTAGTGGTGTCTCCTAGGGTCGGGTAGAGGTTTTCTCTGGTGGGTTAGCGGATCATTGTTGGTGTATGGGTGAATTAGGGTTATGTTTAGGTGATGGTAATTGTGTTATATCACGTTATCTTGTGTTGTATGTTCCTCGACATTTCTTTCACTTCTTGTGGAGAAATCGTTATTAATAAAATTTAGCCATTTCAAAAAAAAAAACAAATACTTATTAGAATTAAAAAAATACTTCAACAAATACTATTTTTTGGTTTAGCCCATGTAAATATTTGGTTTTTGAACAGGCTCTATAAATACATTATTGATTTTACTCCTTACAAATATACCATTTTTTTATTAAGATTCATGTTTTTAATATTTATTTTACTACAGAATGTTCTCCCTTTGTATTTATTATTTATAAGTATATTTCTAATTAATTTTTTCTGGCGGGGCATGAAGATTTTAGGAAAACCTCTTAAATTAAATGAAAAATTATATGCTTACAATAGGAGTACGAAGGGTTGGGAGTTAGGAAGCTTAGGAGTTTAATCTAACTCTTTTAGAAAAATGGTGTTGGAGAATATTGGTGGATAGAGGAGCTCTAAAGTTTTGAGTGTTGGCAGCCTATTATAGGATGAAGCAGGGTAGGTTGAGGGAGGGAGGGACAGGGGCGAAGCTCTTTGTGGGCTCGGAAGGGTCGCGGCCCGCCCCAGAATTTTCGATTTTAATGGGTATGTATTGATATTTATGTTAACTACTTTATTATATATACACTGTACGTGTGCGCATAGATGACACAAGTTAAAACCGTGACTTAGTGGCAATGTAGTGTTTTTATCAACCATAAAGGACTTGTGTTCAATTCCCACTGAAGACATTATATTTTGCTTGAATTATTATTATTTTTTGGACAAAAGCTTGAATTTGTTTGAACTACATGCTATAGCATGACTACTATAGGTCAAATTTTATTTGTTTTAATATATATATATATATATATATATATATATATATATATATAAAGGATGTATTAAGTGAGAAAGACATTTTTATATGAGAGTGAGAGGAATTGATATTAACTGTTAGATTAAAATATAAGGCCGAGATTAGATCCCTAAATTAAATATGTCACACACCAGATTATAGATCTTTCTTCTTCCAAAACTACAACAAACCTATACACAGGCGTTTTAGCTTTCCAACACTCATCGCCGATCTTTTAATGTTTCCGTTTATTGATACTTCTGTTCTCTCTTTTTTTTAATTCAATATTAATTAACTATTTATCATATAATTGTGAAAATCATTATAGAGGGAGGTAGAACGATCAGGGAGGTTATCTTAATAAGTAAAGAATGATTCTATGCAAATAACACCTTGTGTGGTGTGGTGGACTTTCTTTTGCAAAAAATCATCACTGAAACAAATTTCAACATAACAATCACACCCTAATTCCACACGATAAAAACTAGACAAGAAAAGGGATTAAAATAAAGAATTGAGGAAAAACAGATCCCAAAAAATTGAAGAGAAGAAGAAATAATTTGTTCTTCTATTTTGTTGAAATCACATAAAGAAAGGTGGGGAGGTACTGAGAAAGTGTGAGATGAGAAAACGGTGGCCGGTGGGAGTGAAAAGCATAAAACAATGAAACACGATTTGAGGAAGTAGTTGAAACAACCGTGAAAGATTTAAAGGAAATAATTTGGTGTGTGACATGTTTAATTTAGGAATCTAATCTCAGCCTTATAGTTTAGTCTAACGATTAATATTAAATTCTCTCACTCTCATATAAAAATGTATTTCTCACTTGATACATCCCCTATATATATATATATATATATATATATATATATATGAGTCAGGATCCATTGACACCAATTAGTTTGACACTAAATGTTACACCTCTCAATAACGTTTTAACCGATATAAATTTTATAAAATCCACCGTTGGATTGAAAGTTTATATCATATAGATCATTTGTGTGAATTGTCAGACAAATCTAAAATCATTTGATATGTTATTGAGATATATCAAAATTAACGGTTTGACCGTTTTGTTAAATGCTGTTAATCTTTATACGTCTCAATAACATATAAAATGATTTTGAATTATTTCAAAAAAAAAAAAAAGATTTTGAATTTGTCTGACAATTTACACAAATGATCTATATGATATAAACTTTCAATCCAATAGTGAATTTTATAAAATTTATATCGGTTAAAATGTTATTGAGAGGTATAACATTTGGTGTCAAACTAATTGATGTCAACGGATCCTGACTATATATATATATATATATATATATATATATATATATATATATATATATATATATATATATACACGATAATTACACTTTAATAATAAGTAAGTGTCGTTTTTAAAAAAGTTGTCCATCATTGTATAATAACTAATTTTATGAAAAACATCTTGCAAAATAATAATATCATTGCTAATAAAAGTTTAAATTTTTTCATAAAATCAATATATATTATTTATTTTGGGTATATGTAATTTATGTTTTATATAATATCAACTAATAATATAGTAATTTTTCCCCCTTTTACTAAATAATGAGTTGCAACTAATTAAAAATGTTTGACATAATTATAACAATTTAAATTATTTTTATGGAATTAGAACGATTTCCCGTATAATCAGTTTCAAATTTTCAATCCAAAGTGAACATTAAAGTTTGTGTATCCAAATTAACGATTTGGATTGTTAAGGTCACATTATCCTTAGAGCATCTCCAATGGTGATAACGCGTTGGGTATCATAAATCACTAAAAAATGGTCTTTACAATGTCATATAGTATTTATGCAATTCATACGTGTTTTGTTCCAATGGTGATATAGTATTTATGCCATATAGTATTAATAACAAATTATTAATTCTATTTAATTCGATTATACAAAAAAATGTAACATTAAATTGATGATACGGTACCTTAAATAAGGTACCGATATCATCAATTTTGATACCCTTTATGCCACGTCTAGAACTCCAATGATACCCTTATTGGAGATGCTCTTATCATCATGCAGCCAATACATTAATAACAACCTAGATTTCATCTCAACATTTTAGAGTTATTGTTTTCTTCAAAATCTACTTAATTTTTATATGTCAAATTTTCGATCGTACTCGTCTTGCGCTTTGTCATTTGGCTTGGAATATTTGATGGGAGATTTGTTTGCAATGTTTAATCTCACTTTGATGGCTTCGTATTTTCTTGGTTTAATTCAACATTTGATTATTTATTTATGTTTATTTTATATTTTAATTTAGTCTTTATGTTTTAAAAGTTTCAATTTGATCCTTTATGTTTATTTTATATTTTAATTTAGTCTTTTCTGTCAAGTTTTTCATCAACACCGTTTAATTTGAACACGTATCCAACTGTTCAGGTGTCCACATGTTTGTCCACATATGTAACCGTCTGCCACACATGACAAAACTGATGGAAATGACCAAATTTAAACCTAAAATAAACATTAGATATCAAATTGAAATTATTAAAACATAAGGACCGAGTTGAAACCTAAAATAAACATAAGGGAGAAGGCACAAAGGGGTGTCTTATTAGTGTGGTATGCGATTGTTTGGGTGCTTTGGCGTCTAAGAAGAGTTTTATTTAATTCGAAAAAGAATATGTTTTTGAAAAGGTACTAAACAAGATAAAGTATATTTTTTGGAAGTGGATTTTGGCAATGAAGACTAACTCGCCTTTTTAATTTGTTCTATGAATGGTGTGTGGATCTGCTGTATTATGTAGAGGATTTGAGCCGGGCATTCTTTTTTGTCTAGTTTGTTGTTGTTATTGTTGTTGTTGTTGTTGTTTCCTTCCTTTCGCTTGTAGTGTGGTTTGAGTACTTCTATGTACTTTTTCTTCTTGGGTGGATGGAATGTCTCTGGTACTTGTTCTCGATATTTCTTTGTATTCTCTATTTTATATATAGCATTCATTTTTTGCCGTTTCTAAAAAAACATCGAAGGAGCAAATTATTAATACATGAGAATTTCATAACAAACATTATATATGCATGCAAAACAGGGGGAGGAAGCACCCGGGCATTTAAAACATGCACTACATGTATACATTAGTACATTACAAATGACTAATGGGTGAGAACCAACCGTTGCCCCTGTCATCAAGTCGACGAGTGATCTGAACGCGAGAACCAAATGTCGCCCGTTTTCATCAAGTCGATGAGTGTTTCGGACGCAAGAACCAAACATCGCTCGCCATCAAATCGATGAGTGTTCCGAACACAAGAACCGAGTGTCGCCCGTCTTCATCAAATCAACGAATTGTTCCGAACGCAAGAACCAAACACCGTCCATCATCAACAGAACAACTAGGTACTCCAAAAACGAGAGAAACTTGATAAGCTGCATTTATAACTAATAAACAATACATATATCAACCAAGCTAATCGTCAATAATTTTAACACTTCAGTTCGAAAGGGATGACTAACATGTCTAAACGACCACCATGGTCTCCCACACCAAGATAAAGGGAAAGGCGATAGACATGCCGAACCAATACAAGGATCAGAAAACAACAACAGTCACACTAAATCCTAACTTAATTCAAATAAGCCTTAGAGGCTAAAGCATCGATCAGAATACTAGCCATAAGCGGCCCAATACGAGATAAGAATATGTTGAAATAAAGGACTATCATGGCTACTAGTAAAAGACCACCACAACTACCAAACAAAGAAACAATACAACAACTGGCAAGAAACGAAAAAGACGACGTCATGCGAAACATAGAAACATTGTCACACATACAAATTGCATAAAAAAGCAACTGTGCCAAAAGGGACAATTGACAAAAACCAAAGGTACAAGTTACTCGTTATTCTCCTCCACATGCGAGGGAGTCTTCGCTTTTGAGGAAGAGGCCACATTGCATAATAGTTTATAAACAAACACAATCCAACATGATATCAGGATGAATCTTCTCCACAACAACCAACGCCTTCTCAAAACCATCCATGCCGACCTTAATCCGCAGCAACCAACGCCTCATTCTTCTTCTTCTTCAGACTTTCAAATAGAACCGAAGGATCCCCAAACTCCTTGATCACATCATCAGGCTTAGTGATTTTATGCTCCAAAGTCTTTTTATCCTTTTCAAGGGTACGAACCTGTTTCTTTAAAGTTCAGAAGTCTTTGTTAAAAATCTTCTTACCACTATCAAGCTCCTTGACACGGGCCTCAAGTTCCGAAACATGAGCTTTCAGATGACTATTCTCACCCTCAAGAGTTGCTATAACATCAGCGGAACCAAGGCAAACAGGCCCGAACAATAAAATACCAATGGTGTGATGAAGATCATTGGTAGTTCGCCCTAGTAACCGAAGGAATTCTTGAGAAAGGTCACCAAAACATTGTTCAGAAGGGACAAACTCGACGAGTGATAAATCACCAAGAATGGCCATAAGGCTGTCTAGACCGGCAAAGGCAAGAGGAAGAGAAGTAGCTACAACGTCATCAACACCCTTAAGGTCACCATCCTCCTGACACCTCTTAGGTGAGAACCTCTACTTACCTCGGTCATCCAACGCAACACCCTCAACCCCGCCCTGAGTAACATCCTCCCCATCAACATCAACACTGAGATCAACAACGAACTCATGGAGAAGATCAAGCGCATCAGCCATATTATCTAGAAAAGAAAAGAGGGACAACGTCAAAAAAAAGGGAAGGACCTTCACCAAAGTATGGACATCTCTCAAGACAGTCCCGTTTAAAAAGAACATTACTGGTGTTAATATACTTCGTCGGGTTCTTCTTTTGAAAATTGCTATAGTAAACCTCCAACCGAGAACGGAAGGCTACTTCAGATGGACTCAACTCATCTAGACCGAAGAAATAATCACTAGTTTTTCTCTTATAATGACGCCTAGACCAAGACCTCATGAAGCGAGGAATACAAGCGAGACTGTCATCACGATAACTCGAAGACTCAGGGAAATCTTCACCGACAACATCTCCCCTAGTCCTCGGAACACTTTTAGAATGAAGCCTATTATAACGAGATTTAATATTTCCCTTGACCTCATCATCCATATCATAAATATCATTAATGAACTCAAATTCTAAACAGTTCACGACACAAAGAGTATTATGGGCTTCAACATTATAAGACCTAACGAGAAAATATTCATCCTTATCCCACTTACAGGAATCTACATAATGCATCCACATTTTAGGATGCTGCTTAAAAGAAACAAGCCCATTTCTCTTATCAGGATTAGAACTGGTACGAAGAACACCAAAGACATGAAAAAGGCACTGTTGGAAACAAGTCAACCCACTCACACCAATAAGCAAAAGCCCTCACATGTGCCCATGATAATGGGTGAAGTTGAGAAGGACAAATCCTGAGATGATTAATGACTCCTATCTCAAAAGAATAAAAATGGAATCGAAGCCCAAGAGGATCAAATAGACATTTATACATCGGAACTAAACAATCCTTATCAAAAGAACTGCACAAACGCTCTCCTTCCATAACTGGGTGAACAAACCATTCATTAGGAACCCCAACGTCCACAACCAAGTTGGACAAGGAATCAACATCAAAATATTTAGAAGGGACCCCTTCTATTTTCTCCTCTACCCATGGGATACGTTCATCCGAAAAAACATAGTCATCATCCGTTCGGGATTTCACCATAGCAACGACGGATTCGCTGTCAGAAGAAACAAAAGGACGGTAAGCATGGTTTCTTGACAACCCCTTTAATAACCAAACTACTTCTCTAATAGAAAGAGAACAATGAAACCACATTTCAAAGGACCTCTTCCTAGACCATACTTATGGGTCAAGATAAGGGTCCACTAAAATTCCCTTAAAGGGGGAAGGCGACGACTCAACAGTAAAAACCACCGCCAATGGGAACATTGCTAACTAAACGGTTCGTAACTTCATCCAAATAATCGTCCAGACCGATGAACTTAAGACCAAAACATAAATCGTCACACACATGATTGGTTCGGGCAGGGGAAGATGAAATCCTAGAAAATACCATCGTAAAATCAAAGGAAAAGGGAAAGAGATATTAACTCTGGAAAAGTGGGAAGTGGAGAATCAACTCAAAGAAATGCTGGAACAGTTGCATTCTCCAAATAGAAAGGGAAAAACCAGAAGCCTACATCGATTCTCCTTAACAGAAAGAGAGAAGCAAGAAACCCTTCAAAAAACGCCTCAAAAGAAATGAAAGTCCCTTCAGGAAAGAGAACTCCCCTATTTATAGACAATCCCCAAAAGGATTTCAGAAGAAGCGCCAAAAGAAAATAAAATAATAAAGAAATAGAAACATCAGCCAAAAAGAGCATGAGTGGGACACATGTCAGGAAATCCCTTTTCGAGAAAAGAAAATGACTTTTCAGTTGGAAACCACAAAAACACACAATCGTTCCCCCTCCCAAGAGAGTCAGGAAAAAATCCACTAGCAAACTCATTTCCACACAAACGTGATATCAGATAAAGGATCAAAACCTTCCTCGAAATAACCATAAAGGCAGTTCCCAATAAACTCGCCCAATAAATACGCCAATTCAAGGCAAGAAAGCTCTCCAAACCGCAAAGACCAACACGAATCCTATATTCCAACGGAAGACCAAAGGATTATGCAACTACTAGAATCCTGTCATCAAAATAACTCACTAGAACGGGCAGAAGCTTCACCCAAACAAAGAGGGAAGACCTCTCGACAACAAAGCTATCCCTACTAAAGGCCTGGGAGTAGCAACCTACCGTCCTAGGTAAAACGAATTTATCCCTATGAACCCACACACGGGAAGGGGAAGAAACTGTACACACACACTTCAATGAAACCCCTTCAACCAATGTCTAAGGTCATTAAGCCCAAAACCGTCCAAAACTCAACGAAAAGGATGCATGCACTCCCTAAAGGTCGTAAAGGTAGAAAGGAAACAAATACATAATCAACATTGCATAATGCGATTATTGTTATATATACACCTACAGAAATCACTCCACACGCTGAAACCGTAAACAATACCTCTGGTATAAGGATGCAAGTTTCAGCGTTTAAAGCTGAAGTTCCCAAAACTTTACAGCACAACGATCGAACCGTCCTCATCACGACGCCTTCATAGGCCAAATAAATATATCATCATAGGGAAACACCACCTTTATAACAACGTCATTCGCATGACGAATATGTGAAATCTAAGACGCATAATCCACAACGAAATTCGTGCAAAAGGAGCTTGACTCTGATAACCACAAAACGGTCCATTTCACGAAGACCTTGCCAAAGAACAAGATAAGTATCTCTCCTCTAAAAACTTATGTCATTTCTTTATGTCTTGTTTGAAGAATATCTTTTGATTCACAATGATTTCCAGGGTAAAAGAATCAGCATGGGATCAAAGCAAAGGCTGTTCGAATTAGCAACATATCAAGATAAATGTTCTACTCCATTATTCTATGTTTAGCCATATTATTTCCATCACAAATCGATTTCTGTGCAAATTATAAAAACATTGTTAAAATATTTTGTATTAACATGATTCGCTGACACTCGTAGGAGCTATCCGACCAAGGCCGATAAGAACGACAATGAGACGAAACTCAACTCTTCACTGCCCTCGCAGCAAAGACTTGAGGGGAAAATGTTTTGGATCGGCTGAAAGCCCAAGAAACATCAAGTCCCATCCAAATGGGATAAAGATAATCACGTGGCATAGCGACCACGGTCCAATACTGCGAGCACAGATAGAGACAAAGAGTCTCCAAGATCCCAAACGTGTCTCCCAAGTATAAATGACAATCCAATACAAAGAACAATGCATGTGTCACACACATGGCCGATCAACCCACATGGGGGACCACATTGTGTCTTAAACCCTAATATCCTCCTATATATAAACATTCATACATCAATCCTTATGTATGAAATTTCTTCCCATACAATGCAAAAAATCCTTGTTCCTCATTCATATTCTGACTTGAGCGACAGAGTGCTAAAATTTTTGCACGTACCTTTTCCCCCAAAGGAATCATAAATCGACCTTTCATCTTCAGTAATCTCCAACAACCAGCTTGTCAACATGAGTTAAGACAATCATTTCTCAACCACCAGTTCATCTACTATTAGTAATTTTTTTTACACTTTTAGTAAATTAATTATGATTTTCAAATAATTAATTTAAAATCTACTTATTTTTTATACCATTTCAATCTTGATTCAAAACCAGCGATACATTGTACTGTTTGATTGCATGATTTTGTGATTGTGACTCAAACAAATCTAAATCCAAAGAACACGTTTTATTTTCAAAATCCCCTCGTGGCACCCTTTTCCATGAGCGGGAAAGGAAAATAAAAAGTGATTATTTTCTTTACCTTTTTATAAATTGTCCAAATAATAGATTAAAGTTTCTCTCACTATATCTCATTGCGTCAAAAGAAATCTCTCTCTCTCTCTCTCTCTCTCTCTCTCTCTCTCTCTCTCTCTCTCTCAATACACCGTCTTCTGTGCTTCTCTCTGTAAAATCATTTTTCTTCATTATCATTCATTTCTTCGTAATTGTCATCTCCGTGCATCACCAATCATGTCATTCTCCATAAGGTATAAATCCATAATCAATATTTTATTTTTCATTCTTACTTTTCAATTTCAATTTTCAATTTATTTTCTCTATTATGAAAGTGAGTGTAACAAACAAACTCTGTCTCGATCTACAATTTTAATTCTGTGTTGCAGAGACTACGCTAACAAGATGAGAACTGTGAATGCTTTTCAATGCTGGCCGTTTGATTTAGGTCAACTCTCACAGGAGGACATCCAGTCCAACCTTCCTCCGATGACCGCTAAAGACGACGGTCGTAGACAAGTTGAAACCGATAATTCCGTAGGAGAGGTTTTCGGAAACAGCAAAATTGCATTGACAAGGGAGAAATCATTGAGAAGGAGAAAATCAAGGCTCTACACATTTACAGAGATTATCGATCGGAAGAATGATGCGGGGAATCCGCCGCTAACTCAAGTGGTGGTACCTCCGCCGTCGTCAGCTTTTTCGACAATGGCACTTCCAAAACCTCGTCCTTCAAATTCTCAAACTGGGGACTTGATGAATGTCATCGTACTAGACGATGAAGAAGAGGAAGATTCACCATTAAAAACGCAATTCAGACGGAGGATTGAAGGATCGAGATCTGAAAAATATCCGCTGGATGAAATTTTTGTGGTTTCGGAAATCAATGTTACACCACCAAAGGTATGTGTTATCATTAATTATTTTTAATATTTTTTTTTATGAAATTACTTTTAGATTTTTTGTTTGAGAAATAATTTTTGGTCAATTATTTTTTTTGGTCAAGTAACTTTAACTAAAAAAAGTTTACATGGATAAACATAGAGTCGTATTGGGGTTCAAATAATATTGTATGATTTATAATTCTCATTTTAAGTTTTGTTTTTCTTTCAAAAACGTCTGGGTAATATTTGGGCTCGATTTATGTTATGATAATGGTCATTAAACTTGGGCTAATAATTTTGACTTTTTTAGCAGTTGATTTAGTGTTCGCAAACAAATTTTTTATTGTTTTTTTTTTTTTTTTTACAATTCAAACTTTTTTTAATGCAACCATTCAAACTTTATTTTACGAAGCACATAATAATTGTAAATAATAATTATAAATCTTTTCAATTATTTAAAAAATTGTAATTAATAAGTATTATCATAAAAACATAATATAATTACACTATAACATTTGTCTCCGAAAATAAATTACACTACAATATAATTAAAAGTTACGCGCAAGTTATTTATTAAGGAGTTGAAATAAAATTATGAATTTTGGTTTTTTTTACCAAAATCATTAACATTAAAAAATAATATTTAATTTATTCTGGAATGTTTATTATTTTTTTAACGTGACACTCAATATGATATATAATTTAATTCGTGTTTTATACAATTCCTTAAATATAAAAGCTAATTTTATACAAATTTTGAGAATCATGTTGACCAAATATCAGAAATTAAGAAAATTGGTAATAATATAAAATATAATGTTTTTAATTATTTTATGATTTCGTAGTTTAGATTGTAGGAGAGAGAAACACAATATCTGTTTTATCAAAATATTTACGACTAGACAATTTTTTATTTTTTTTTAACAAAACTAGACAAAAATTTATAACTAGAAGAATATGTAAATAAAAATATATAATAATTAGAAAATTTTGACAAAATTTTGTCCTCATAACATTTTATAAAATACTAGTAATAATTAAGACATAATAATTGAAAATAAAAAAATTATTTAATAATCAATAACAATAATTTTACACGATAAAAATATTACTACATCTGTTTGTATATATAAATTGATTTTCTTTTCTAAAGGTTAGTCCATTTGTAAATTACTAGACGCGTTAATTGTTATTTTACAAGAAAAAATGTCCGCAGTTAATAAAATATTTTGCGGTGTAATTGTCTAACTAAAATATTAATTAAAGAATAAATTTTAAAGAACCTTGCATACAGCGATGTCAATATGTCATTAATGTGAGAGTGACTTGAAGTTACATTAGAATACATATAACTTTGTTTAGGGTTAGCCGATAATTTGTAGGTCCAATTCTAAAAGTTAGAAAAAAAATTCTAAATAATAAACGCAAAAACATTATCAAGAATAATCGTCATTTAAACTAGAGCTTTGCTATATAGTACGGGAAAGCGTGAAACGAATTTTGACGAAAGATGAAAAACACTTACCGTATAAGGGTATTGTGGTAATAAAGAAAACATGCAATGAATAAATTAGTAATTACAAATGTTTTTTTTTTTTTTTGACAAAAGTAATTACAAGTGTTAAACAATGCAATTCTTGCTTTTCTTTCAAAGAATCTCCCGTAACAAACAACATTTGCCTTTAAACTATAAATAATAGAAGAAAATGGAAAATGCGAATTTTTTGATGTAAGAAAGAGAAGAATCTTATGTGTCAATTTTTCATTGGTTAAATTATAATCACTCTCTCTCTTATGTATGGTTAGTCAATTTTTGATTGGTCAAAATCCCTTATTTTATGGATTCTTTTGTTTCTTGTTTAAATATTTCTTACTAAATAGCATTACTCTAGAAGAGAAGAAAATATAGATATCCTTATAACTAACATTCACAATATTCTTATTTCTTTTTATAATCAATAACAACAAAATACGGTCTAACTATATAAAAAAAACCCTCCATTCTATCAGTTTTTAAAGCAAATTAGTCGATCAAATCTTCATAGTATTATATATTTTTCAAATAATGATTATTGTCAATTATTATCAATACTAAACTATTAACTCTTTTTTATCAATACTAAAGCTTTGGAAAATGTTCTTAAGAATGTAACCTGTCTATTCAATAAACTTTCATAATTGGTCTACATACTCATAATTGTCTTCCCAATAAATCTTTCATGTTTGATGCAATTATGGTTTGAGTGACTCGAAATCACTTGGAAATACGTATAGACATGTATGAGTGTACTATTGATAGTACGTGAATGCATTAATTTTTCAGTAACTCAATATATTACAGGAAATACATAGAGATGAGTGTCATTGTCTTGGGATCCAAATCCGATGTGTATATACACCTTAGTAGCCGCTACTAAGGCTATTTTACTGTCCACATTCTTAATCGAAACTTCATCTGCACTTGCACGAACATACCACTCTGTCTTTAATCGCTCTGATTTTATCTTAACTTTTTTATTAGTCTCCGTTTCGGTCATGTTTACCATTTAAATAAAGGAGAATGTTGAAGTGTTTTATTGGGAATGTGGGTAGTTATTTTTAGTTAGCAGTTGTTAGAGTTAGTTGATTCACTTTACATGTTTTAGGATGATGCTGCTAAGCTCAAGTTGCAAAATCCTGTGATCAATGGATCCAAAAAGTTGAAAGATAAACCAGAGAATAAAATGGTTAACCTTGGTGATTCTGATACTTCTGCTCAAGAAAAGAATCGGGGTTCAAAGAACTTATCCGAAGAAAAAAACTGCGACTCTATGGGAAAACAACAGAAAGCAATGTCTCCCATACATACTTCTGAGCCTAAAGAAATCCATTGTCATTATGAAGGTCCATCTTCAAAGGATAAGTTTTCTGGAAGTGATGAAGGAACTGAGAATTCGAAAAGAGAAGAGCTTTCTCGTAATCTTCAAATGAAACAGTTTTCTAATGGTCCAGCTGTACAAACTTTTCTGATGTCATGTGCCGATCAAGAGGGATCAATGCCCTTAGTAAAGAAGTCTAAATCAATGTCTAAGGTGTCATTTAGTGACGATAATTTAGTTCGGTTTGATAAAGGCGATACATCTAAACTGCCTTTTTCGTCAAATGCTGAGTCTTTTCAATCTGCAGCTGTGAACCCGAATGTTAGTTTTAATGGTTTGTCATTGGATTCTAATGGTAACCTAATCAAATTCAGTTCAATTGACAAAGTTGCGATGAACCAGCTAGAAAAAGCGAGTAACTTAAGAGGTTCGTTTAGTGGTTTACCTATGAATAATTCACTCCATCATTCTAGGCAAGAAAATTTAAGCATTGGCGAGAGAAATTTTGCTCCGAATACACTGCAAGATTCTTGTATTCAACAGAATAAAGCAGACAAGATTTTACCATGCTGCAGCCAACCAAGGATGAGTTTGAACGGTAGAGATGTTCAAATCGGAAGAAGCATCAAAGAGAAGCAAACGCGAGTAGATTATTGGTTTCTTGAAGAATCCAGAAGGCATTCTGACGTTGCTGCTAAACACAAATCATACACTGGTTCGAAGTTACAAATATCGACTGAGAATTTGTACCAACCGGTGAGATTGGAGAGTAGTGGCAAGACGTTTGCAAACAATACATTGAATCAATCAAACTCTATGTTTCAAAATCGATATCTCGGTGGTGTTAGCATAAATGGTGGTTCGAACATTTCTGACCAGTTTAGAGCAAGAACCATTCCTCAAGCACCCGTCTCTAATCCTGCATTGAACAATGGTACGAGTTCAGCCTTTGAATTGCCTCAGTTACCACCACCACAACCACCATTAAAATGGTGTTTACCGAAGACTCATGAAAGGCTTCCTGGGATCACTTCAAGGAATATCAATTTGTGTCCGCCAGCGCCGATTGTTCAACCTGCACATGTTCCAGTTACCAATCAACCCTCTCCCATAACTAGAAACACAGTTAAGGCAACTACCAAAGACAATCATCAATTCTCAAATTCCAGGAAGAGATCGGCAACTGATTTTATCGATCTTACAAAGCCGAATAAGTTACCAAATTTAGAACAACAAGAGAATTCAAGCTCTGTGACAAAAACATCTAAAGAATCGGTGAGAATTATCATTTTCTTGACTGATTTTATCGATCTTACAAAGCCAAATAAATTACAAAATTTTGCCTTTCTTTAATGTAATTCTGCAAATGGCTATTTGTTGACATGTTACTGTTAAACTGATCATGTTTATTCATACTTTGTTAAATGGTTTGCAATTATTTCATTATACTTACAAAAATTGTTCACTTTTTGCAGAATTCAGAGAAGGATGATACAAACTTATCTTGACTTGATTTTTTTGTCCAAGAAGTAAGTATTTTTTAATTGTTATATAGTTATCAGATGATTTTTATATTACAAAAGACCGAAATGATATCGTTTTGATAAATATTTGTAAATGCATTGTGAATTTTTGGAAATAATATTGCTAAAATGCATTGTGACATTCTGTAGGCTGCAGATTGAGGAAGTGGAGATCATTGAAGGACATTATCAGAGTCCTTTGTAGGCTGCAAATTGTTGTATTTTTTTTTTGTCAGTTTTATATTTTGAGACTTGTTTATTTTGGAGTAGCTAAATATGTTTTAGTCAAACTCTTAGACTTATCATGTGATGTTTATTTTGGAGTAGCTAAATATGTTTTAGGCTACAATGACTTATATATTTAATTACTGTTAACTTTTTTGGGGGACATCTTATTCTTATCTATTCTTAATTTATCTTAATTTAAATGCATAATGTGGTGATTTTTTAACTTTTAACTCACCAGCCAACTTCTTCTTCCTCCTCGTCGTCGTCATTTTCACTCCTATATTCCCTCTCTTCTTTCTTCTTCTTCCTCGTCATCCTCTTCTAATTAATTGTCTGTTACGATTCAAATAGCACACGTGACAATGTATTTGGCAAAACAGAATCAGTTGAGGGAATGAAACAATTTTAGGAGTGATAAGAAGCAAGTAAGTGATAATTGCTAGCAGAACAATATTCACTTGTGACTTTGTATAAATAGGGTGAGCATAGACGATCATTGGCATCGAAGAATTATGATAAAATCTCTTCTTTCTCCCTTTGATATTCTCTTGTAGAGTAATGATTAAGTAACTACTCTGTAACTGTTTTTTTCTGGCAACAATGCCGCCACATACTGCACCAGCTGATCCTGCTTCCGATCAATCTTCACCGTATTTCGTTCATCCTAGTGATGGACCTTCCTCCTCTTCTCACCGGTTCGAACTATCATTCTTGGTCACGATCAATGCGACGAGCTCTTGGAGGTAAGCTCAAGCTTGAATTCGTTGATGGAAGTATGCCTATAGTTACCAATCCGTTTGATCCTTCTTTTCTTTCTTGGAATCGTTGTAATATGCTTGTACATTCATGGATTATGAATTCTGTATCCGATTCCATTACTCAATTCATTGTAATCATGGGTAATGCTCTTGATGTTTGGAACGATTTGAAAGAACGCTTCTCCCAAGCTGATCTTTTTCGAATTTCTGAAATTCAACAAGAAATCTACTCTCTCAAACAAGATTCAAGATTTGTAACCGAATTTTATTCTGATTTGAAGCTCCTTTGGAAAGAATTAGAGATCTATCTCCCTATACCGATTGTATTTGTCGCACTCGTCGCTCTTGTGAAGCCATGCGCTCAGCTCACGCCAACCATACCTTACTCTATATTATTCGTTTTCTTACCGGATTGAATGAACACTTTGCTATGTTCAAATATCATATTCTCCTTATGGATCCTTTACCACCTATGAATAAAGTGTTTTCCATGGTTCTTCAACATGAAAGACAAAGTAATATATCTTAGTTGTTGATGATTCTAAAGTTTTGCTTAATGCTGCTAAGGGTAAGGCCTCCTTTCAATCCAAGCCTTCTACACGAGTGTGCACTTTATGTGGCAAGGATGATCACATTTGTTGAGCATTGCTTCAAGAAGCATGGATTGCCTCCACATCTCTGGAAATCTACTAGCTCCAATAATGCTACAATTGAGGGAGGGAGTGATGAGGTAATTGTCACAACTGATAGAAACCTTTTCTCTAATGTTATCACTCAAGATCAAGCCTTACGGTTGATTTCCCTTCTTCAGAGTTCATTTCCTACCACTACTACATTTATGACTTTTAGTAACATTACCTTGCAACATTTGTAAAAAATGTTAATGATATGGATGATTTTGTAACATTTTTTAAGAAACATAACACGCGTCTCGGTCCTTTCTCTCCCAAATCTCATTTTCTCACGCAAATTGCACTTTCTCATTAACCTTTCTCTCAATCTCAATCGCACTTTCTCATCTCACACAATCTCAATAGCCACTCCTAAAATTGAGTTTCTCACTCGCAACTTTGAAATTGAATTCGATTCACTCTCAATCGCAAACCACGTAGGGTTCTTAATCTCATTTATGACTTTCTCATTTTCTCACGCAAATTGCACTTTCTCATCAACCTTTCTCTCAATCACAATCGCACTTTCTCATCTCACACGATCTCAATAGCAACTCCTAAAATTGAGTTTCTCACTCGCAACTTTGAAATTGAATTCGATTCACTCTCAATCGCAAACCACGTAGGTTCTTAATCTCATTTATGACTTAAAGAAACATAACACGCGTCTCCGTCCTTTCTCTCCCAAATCTCATTTTCTCACGCAAATTGCACTTTCTCATCGACCTTTCTCTCAATCTCAATCGCACTTTCTCATCTCACACGATCTCAATAGCAACTCCTAAAATTGAGTTTCTCACTCGCAACTTTGAAATTGAATTCGATTCACTCTCAATCGCAAACCACGTAGGGTTCTTAATCTCATTTATGACTTTAAGAAACATAACACGCGTCTCCGTCCTTTCTCTCCCAAATCTCATTTTCTCACGCAAATTGCACTTTCTCATCAACCTTTCTCTCAATCTCAATCGCACTTTCTCATCTCACACGATCTCAATAGGAACTCCTAAAATTGAGTTTCTCACTCGCAACTTTGAAATTGAATTCGATTCACTCTCAATCGCAAACCACATAGGGTTCTTAATCTCATCTCATACGATCTCAATCGTAACTCTGAAATTGAAATTCAAAATCACATCTCACACAATCTGATCTGAAGCATAGTCGCAATTTTCCTGTTGAATTCGATTCAGTCACAATCGCAACTCATCAATCGCAGCTCGTAAGTTCTCAATCACAAGAAACGCTTTAAGGGCCGTTTTTGCCGTCAAATCGCAACTTCTCAAAACCTATTTGGTGAGTTTTTATTCTGTTTCAATTGCAATTTAATAATCAACCATTCATGTTGTGATTGCATCTCTATTTGGTGAGTTTTGTTTGAATCTTCGATTATGTTACATGAATTTATCACATATATTGTTTTTGTTCTTATCATTGAGATGAATTTATCACATATATTGTTTTGAGTTTTCTGTTCTAATTTTTATCACATATATTTTAGAAGTTTCAAAACTCAATAACTTGAACCTTTTCAACTATTTTGTGTTCCTAATTTTTCAGTTAACCTAATGTTCGTGTCTCAATTGTGTAAGGTTTTTAAATATGTGCTTCATTTTAATGGCATTTGTAACACCCTACACCCTTATGCACATTTATTAACTTAAATCAATAGACATGCAAGCATTTAGAGTATTACATCATATAAAACATACAAACATTAACATGCATCAAATATCTCATTCATATAGTAGTGGAAAATTACCCCATGCATTTCAACTTATCACTTATGGATAAACTTCAAGATTTATATCATAAGATAACTTCATAAAATTCTCATGTCATCAACATTGCATCATATATACACGATCAATTCATAATACATTATCCAACAATAATCTTCAACATCAATTAGGCAACTAAGGCCAAAAGCCAAACTCCTCACCCATAAATAGATAAAAGGTAACAACAACTCCTCTGCAGCAGACAACTCAACATGAAAATATAAGTCTCCAAAGGTTCAACACATAACAATTAAAAAGAGTTAGTTATTGCAACCTGAAATAAATAGCTAAATATAAGAAATGTTATACACTTAGCAAAATAAAGTATTAACTACATCATAGGTATTCAACATAAATACTTATCTTAAAACTCATAACTTATCTTATTCAAGTTATAATCACCAATTCAAGCTATTTAGGCGATTCAAATTTTACCAACATCATTATGAGGAAATTATCACATCCATTGATAAGGAATTCATAAGCAATTAAATAGGAATGCATTGTTCCTAAATGCCTCTAATGCCACTTATAGAATTGTCGTATCACATCTAGACACAACTATATGTATGTGGTACCGTCACACCGATTTATATGGATAAATTAGCTCATCTTCACACCAAAATATCATAAAGATATTTTATGGATAACATAATACATCTTCACACCAAAAGATTCAACATATGAATGCATGAAATTAAGGGTGTTAAAAAATTAGGTTAACTTGAGCAAATTGCGAACTGAATTGCCTTGAACTATATTTTAAACTGAACCACTTGATATGAGTTTCAAACTAAACCACTTTTAAAAATCAATTAAAGTTCAGTTCAAAATCGATTCAGAACCAATTCGGATTTATGATCCACTTTTTAAATTTTTTACAAGTTTTTAATCAAAATAATTTTTCTATAGTACTTTTTATTAATTAATAAAATGAAAATGAAAAGACGCACAAGGTTTTCTTTATCCTAGGTTCCAAATTTCCAATACTTGCATCATTCCAAAACTCATCAATGTTTTAATGTTCCTTTGTTAAAATGAAATGAAGCAATTAAAGGGAACAGAGCAGTGGCTACCAATAATTCTAGAAAAATGTATAGGAAAAGGGAAAGCTATATCACATTACCGTATGGGGAAATAAACTGACCATTTTTACAAAATTAAGGTGCTAGATATGAAACAATATTATTTATACCATTCATGTGAAAATATACCCCTTAAACATTAAACCTTAAAAATAACATATTTCACTGATAGTTAGTTAGTTCAATGGTGATTGATACCCGAACTTACTAAGGAGGACTATAGTTCGATTCACCGCAACTGTGATTGGAAGAGAGTTGAAACCGCTTGATTTCAAAACTGACCTCCAAATCAGATTAAATTGATGGTGAAAGCAAACTTTTTTTTTTTTTGCACATTTCGCTTAGATTTGGCACAAAAGAATTTCAAAAATTTCAAATTAAAAGCCGGATATTCAAAAACATAAGGGTTTAGAGAAAAGGGGGCTATATATATATTGAAATTTTATTCTTTAGATCTGTAATTTTGATCATTAATTCTATCATTCACAATAACGTATGTTATATATTTCAAACATATACTATACGCTATTGTGTCATAATTAGAGAACTTACTCATGTAATATTTTAATTCTATTATATTAATTACTCCCTTCATTCCAAAAAGAGTGACCCATGATTTAGAAGTTATTAAAATAATTTGTTTTTTAAAAAGTGAAAAATAATCTAAGCATAGGTGTATATATATATATATATATATATATATATATATATATAACACCTCATTTGAATTATCAACCGGATACGCGTATGATATCAGAATGGCATCGATAGGGAGAATCACGGTTCGATCCCTCGCAACTTCCATCGGGAGGGGACTGAAACCACTTGATGCCATAACTAACCTCCGAACCAAATTAAACTGGTGGTGAAAATAAAAAAATACACATTTAGCTTAGATTTGGCACAAAAGAATTTCAGAGATTTCAAATTAAAAGCCAGATATTCAAAAACATAAGGGTTTGGAGAAAATGGGGCTATATACAGTGAAATTTTATTCTTTAGGTCTGTAATTTTGGTCACTAATTCTATCATTTACAATAGCGTATGTTATATATTTCAGACATATACTATATGCTATTCTGTCATAATTAGAGCAGTTACTCATGTTATATTTTAATTCTATCGTATTAGAATTTAATATATAATTGGATCCTCATAAAGATCTCACTGTTAAAGATTTGATAAACATTATCCTGGAAAAAAAATGAACTAATAGGTTTTGTAAATCCTTAACTATGATTGATCTTGAAAGTCTTTTTTTTCAAATCGACAAACTTTATTAATATAACGGAACTATAAACACATGTTGTACCTGGAGCATCAAGCAAAAAAAAAAAAAAAACACTAGCAGAGATCAGAAAGAAAAAACACAAAAGGATTACTTGTATATCTTAGATCCGATTTCTGAAATTAGAGAAAATCAAACTTTACCTTCTGTCCTATATATATTCGAATTCACGCTAGCTTCGGTTGATGAATGCCTTGATGCCATTAGATGGTATAACAAAGTGTGGTAGGGGTTTTGCCTGTCTTTCTAAGGCCTTGTGCGAGAAGGGATGCTTTTTTGTCTATGTCCCTGATTCTCTCTTGGCCTTCTCGGACTTTTGTGGAAGTTCTTGGCGTCCTTTGTTTTCAATGACAATATTGTAGTGTGTTGTATATTCTTGTGCTTTTTCGATTCTCCCCTTATGTATTATAAACCTATTATTTTATAATAATAATAAAAATAATATTAATGTATCTTGACTACATTATAGGTTAGATACTTATTTTTTCAATTAATCTAAAGATTTAATTTTTGCTAATATTTGCAACCGGAGAAAGTAAATATATTTGTCATTAAAAAATATGATGGTTGTTAATTATATTTGCATATTGCTAATGTCAAAATAATTTCAACATAGACCTATAGCGTTTGCTTAGTTTTTACAGTTTAACAACCATCTTCTTTTTTAATGATAAATATATTTACTTTCTCCGGTTGCATATATTAGCAAAAATTAATTTTTAAAATTAATTACAAAAAATGACGTATCTAACCTATAATATAGTCTAGATACATTATTATTATTATTATTATTATTATTATTATTATTATTATTATTATTATAAAATAACAGGTTTATAATACGTAAGAGGGGAGCATCGGAAAAACACGAGAAAAATTCAACATACTACAACTGTCATTGAAGACAAAAGACGCCAAGAACTCTCCACAAAATTCCCAGAAGCACAAGAGAGAATCAGGGACTGTGACAGAAGGCATCCCTTCTCGCACAGAGCCTCAGAGAGACAAGTAAAACTCCTACCACACTTTGATAGACCATCTAATGGCATCAGGGCATTCATCAACCAAAGCTGGCATGAATTCGAATTTAGAATATGAGATAAAGTTTGATTTTCTCTCTTTCCAGAAATCGAATCTAATTAAGATATATAAATACTCTTTCTGCGTCTTTTCTTTTTTATCTCTGCTAGTGTGATTTTTTTTATTGTTTGCTTGATGCTCCAAGTACAACTTGTGTTCATAGTTACGTTATATTAATAATAAATTTTGTTGAATTGAAAAAAAACTTTCCGGATCAATCATAGTTATGGATCTACCTAACCTATTAGTTCATTTTTTTCCAGGATAATGTTTATCAAATCTTTAACAGTGAGATCTCTATGAGAATTGATTATTCGTCATTTTTAATTTTTCAATTAGTCTAGACTTTATTTTAATTAATTTTCTTAGTTTTATTATAATTTTAATCACTTTAGAGTAGAAATCATCTTCATCTAATAACTAGAGAAATAGTTTGATTTATGTTGATATTTTCCTAACCAAACAATTCTTGGAGTATTATTCCATGTTTAGGTGTTCACAGGTAGACACTTAGTATTTGAAGTGAAACTATGTTCCAGGAGTTTCACTACAAGAAATAAGATTTTTCGCAGCGACTTTTTTGCAGCAACATTCAAATTGTTAACAAAAATATACATATAGCAGCAACTAATTTAAGTTGTTGTTGTAAGTTAGTTTTTTTCTCAATAATTATGTTATAGTTGGAAAAAATTACTTATCCCAATAATAATTATTGCTGTCGCTAATCGTATAGTTTTTTTTGCAACAAATCTTGTAAAGTCGCTGAGAAACCAACATTATTATTTTTTTATACGTATCTTTTATCATGGTTTTTTTTTTTCCTATATTTATGCGTAGATTTGTTGTAACTTAAAATTATTATCTTTTTTTGTTTTTTTTTCTTTCAATTTTTATATTTTTAATACTATAGATTATTTGCAACAACTTTGTAAAGTTACTAAGAAACCACACAATTACTATTTTTTATGCATATCTTTTATTGTTGTTTCTATTTTTTTGCGTAAATTTCTTTTAACTGAATATTTTTTTTCATATTTTTATGTTTTGTACTCCTTTTTGACAACAACATTATAACCTTGTTGGAAAATCTTATAATTATATCAACAACATAACTTGTCAATGAGTATATTAAAGAATTAAATTTATTTTTTGAGCAATTTTAATATACATAATTTTTTTATGCATAAAAAAATACCAAATTTTTATTGTTTTATTCCTACTTTTATGCATAGATTCATATATAATCTTTTATTGTTTTTTTTTTTTCTATAATTGTTTTACTAAACTTCTTCTAATCCTTTTTTTTCTTCCTATTTTTATACATATATTGTTAATAGAGTAAAATTACAAAATTTAAAAAATTATTAAAATTGATAAGGACAAATTAATAAATATAGTAGTTATCAATTTTAATATATTATTAGAAGTAGATTAATTAAATTAAGTTTATTTGGATTAAAAAAATAGTGGTTTGTTTTATTGTTTTCAAAATTTGACGGTAGCACTCCATACATACCCACTATCACTATTGAGATAATCATGTAGTGTGACGGTTAATTGAGTAAAGATAATCCATTAATTATTTTATTTCCCATGTATTTTGGAATATTTGTTAATTAATCAAATATAATTACTAATAGCTATAAATTCACCCACTTGGATCATATATTGCAAACTTTATATACGGTAGATTACTATTCATTCAACGCTCCTCTTTCTCTTTTGTTCAATGCTCAAAATTTAATCACTCGATCTCTTCAAAATTTAACCGATCCAATTCTCCATCATGTCATCATTATTCATCAACTTATATAATTTTTCCTTTCAAAATCACTTCTCTCACTTTGTTCCACGCGTAACCTCATTAAAAGTTGAGTAGAATTTCAATAAAAAAGCTACAACGAGAAGGTATCTAATATTAAAAAGCTTTGAAGAATACCGACGCAATTCAAGAAAAGTGTGAAGACTATGAAAGAAGATGATGAACAATGGAGAACAAGGGGCAAGCAATCAAGCTATCGGTGTCTTAGAAAATTTTGCGGTGTTCTTATAGGATTAAGTGATAAACATTCAAAATAGTGTTGCTCTTTGGTGTTTTCTAATTTAATGTTTTGATATTATGTGAATGACCACTTGATTTTGTTATGATCTAAATGACTTGTAATTTGTATTTTGGTTCTATGTATTTGAATTTTAGTATAAATAAAAAAGATTGAACGAGAAACATAATTATAAATAAAATTTAGCAATCAATTGTTGATATTGAACGTTAATTCATAATATCTTATTTCATGGGAGATTAAATTAATATTTGAATTATTGACACTAATTATGTCAGCGCCAAAACTTTTTGCAACGGCATGCAACAACAATTTTTCCGTTGGGAAAAACACTTTTTTTGTCAGCGACAATAATTGTTGTTACAAAAAATACTAGTTATGTCAGCGACATTAATTGTTGTTGAAAAACACTAGTTGTGTCAGCGACATTAATTGTTGTTGCAAAATACTAGTTATGACAACGACATTAATTGTCCTTGCAAGACTTTTCGCAACGGCACTTATGCCAACGACATGCAGCGACAATTTTTTTGCTGCGAAAAATATATTTCGCAGCAACTTTGTATTTTTCGCAGCAACATTTGTCGCTGCCAAAAATCATATTTCTTGTAGTTGGAAAGTCAACTATGCAAGTTAGTGATTCAAATCAAAAGTTGAAAAAAAAAATGAAGTCAAAGTTGCCACGCCCAGGCGCATCCTGCCACGCCCAGACGCAGCTATGGTTGTGTTAACACGATTCAGCACTGCCTTCTCACGCCCAGGCGCCATCCTGCCACGCCCAGGCGTGGCTCAGATTTACACTTGCCACGTCAGCCACGCCCAGGCGTGAGTCCGCGAAATTTTACCCTATTTAAGCCCAAAAATCATATTTTATTAGGGTTGTGAGATTTTTACATAGAAATTGAGAGAAACACTGTGCTAGGGTTTGGGAAGCCGCTGTTCAACAACAATCATTAGAGTTGAAGCTTCTCAATCTTCATCTTTATGTGTAACTCTTTCACTTCTCTTTATTCGTTGTAATCTCTCATGAGTAACTAATTTCTCTATTGTTAGGGATGAGTTGAATTTGGATGAAAACTCTATGTTATGATTTGATTCTATCCTTTTGAATAAATTCTAGTATGTTGTTTATGTAATCTCCGTTCTTAATGCTTTTTATTACTTGATCACTTTTAAATTGATTTATGATTCACGATTTGAAACGAGAGTGGAATTTGTGAATGCTTGAGATTACATCTTCTTGCCTTTGTAGTCTAGAGATAGATACAAACCCTTGAAACCATTATAATTTCTGATATTTATATGCTTATTCTTAATTTTGAATTCACTAAGAGATTAGGGATTATCTTAAGAATAAAGGTTTAATCACTAAGACATTAGGGTTAAATAATCTAGGAAATTGGTAACAACATCTTGAATGAATTTAACACTAGAATCAAGTTAATAATATAGAGTTAGAACCCAAAGAATACTCATCCCTGACATTTTTATTATTATCAAATTCAAAGTAATTTTATTTGTTAATTATTGCTTTTGCACTACAAGAAATATGATTTTTGGCAGCGACAAATGTCGCTGCGAAAAATACAAAGTTGCTGCGAAATGTATTTTTCGTAGCGAAAAAATTGTCGCTGCATGTCGCTGGCATAAGTGCCGTTGCGAAAAGTCTTGCAAGGACAATTCATGTCGCTGCCATAACTAGTATTTTGCAGCAAAAATTAATGTCGCTGGCATAACTAATGTTTTTCAAGAACAATTAATGTCGCTGACATAACTAGTGTTTTTCGTAACAACAATTATTGTCGCTGGCAAAAAAAATGTTTTTCCCAACGAAAAAATTGTTGTTGCATGCCATTGAAAAAGGTTTTGGTCGCTGATATTACCAGTGTTTGTCAATAATTCAAATATTAATTTAATCTCCCATGAAATAATAAATATTAGGAATTAACGTTCAATATCAACAATTGATTGCTAAATTTTATTTATAAAGTTATGTTTCTCGTTCAATCTTTTTTGTTAATCAGTGAATTTTATTTATACAAAAATTCAAATACAAAGAACCAAAATAAAAATTACAAGTCATTTAGATCATATCAAAACCAAGTGGTCATTCACATAATATCAAAACATTAAATTAGAAAACACAAAAAAGCAACACTATTTTGAATGTTTATAACTTAATCCTATAAGAACACCACAAAATTTTTTAAGACACCGATGGCTTGATTGCTTGCCCCTTGTTCTCCATTGTTCATCATCTTCTGTCATAGTCTTCACACTTTTCTTGAATTGCGTCGTTATTCTTCAAAGCTTTTGAATATTAGATACCTTCTCGTCGTAGCTTCTTTATTGAAATTCTACTCAACTTTTAATGAGGTTATGTGTGGAACAAAGTGAGACAAGTGATTTTGAAAGGGAAAATTATATAAGTTGATGAATAAAGATGACATGATGGAGAACTTGATCGATTAAATTTTGAAGAGATCGAGTGATTAAATTTTGAGCAATGAACAAAAAAGAAAGAGGAGCGTTGGATGAATAGTAATCTACCGTATAGAAAGTTTTCAATATATGATCCAAGTGGATGAATTTATAGCTATTAGTAAATAGATTGATTAATTAACAAATATTCCAAAATACATGGGAAATAAAATAATTAATAGATTATTTTTACTCAATTAACCATCACACTACATGATTATCGCGATTGTGATAGTGGGTATGTATGGAGTGCTACCGTTGAATTTTGAAAAATATAAAACAAACCACTATTTTTTTATTCCAAATAAAATTAATTTAATTAATCTACTTCTAATAATAATATATTAAAATTGATAACTACTATATTTACTAATTTGTCCTTATCAATTTTAATATTTTTTTAAAATTTTGTATCCTTCATTGTAATTTTACTCTATCAAAAATATATGTATAAAAATAGGAAGAAAAATAAAATAAGGATTAGAAGAAGTTTAGTAAAACAATTATAGAAAAAAAAAAACAAACAATAAAAGATTATATATGAATCTATGCATAAAAGTAGGAATAAAACAATAAAGATGTGGTAGTTTTTTTTATGCATAAAAAATTATGTATATTAAAATTGCTTAAAAATAAATTTAATTCTTTAATATATTAATTAACAAGTTATGTTGTTGGTATAATTATAAGATTTTCCAACAATATTATAATGTTGTTGTCAAAAAGGAGATACAAAACATAAAAATAGGAAAAAAATATTCAGTTAAAAGAAATTTACGCAAAAAATAGAAATATAAACTACAAAAAGTAGTAATTGTGTGGTTTTTCAGTGACTTTACAAAGTTGTTGCAAATAATCTATAGTATTAAAAATATAAAAATAGAAAAAAAAAGATAATAATTTTAAGTTAAAACAAATCTACGCATAAATATAGGAAGAAAAATCATGATAAAAGATATGTATAAAAAACTAATAATTATTGGTTTCTCAGCGACTTTACAAGGTTTGTTGCAAAAAAAACTATACAATTAGCGACAACAATAATTATTGTTGGGATAAGTAATTTTTTCCAGCAATAACATAATTGTTGAGAAAAAAACTAACTTACAACAACAACTTAAATTAGTTGCTGCTATATGTATATTTTTGTCAGCAATTTGAATGTCGCTGCAAAAAAGTCGCTGCGAAAAATCTTATTTCTTGTAGTGTTGCAACCAATCAACCGGAACCTTTTGTTCAATTAGTCTTAAAATATAGTTCAACAGTATAACGCGATCCTTGAGTTCGACACTCGGTCTTACCGTTTTAAATATATTACTTGCACGATTCAGTACACTTGCTGAAATCTCCATCAAGAATCCAATTATATATTAAATTCAACTCTGTCTCAAAGAGAGTGACTCAGTTGCCTGTTTCATGCATACCAATGCGTAAGTTTGACGATTAATTTTTTTATTGTATAATAGTAAAAATTATAAGAATTTGATATTTTAAAAATATATGTCGAGACGAATCCAACAACATCTTATATGATAATATTTATTTTTATTTATTGAGAAAAAAATATGGTCAAAAAGCAAGATATATGAATAATGCATATATTCCAATTTATTTACCAAGCACATAATAATTGTAAATAATAATTATAAATCTTTGCAATTATTTAAAAAATTGTAATTAATAAGAATTGTCATAAAACCCACTTGGGTTGGTTTGGTGGTATTGGCTTGGGACCTGGGAGTGTGCTCCTCTTGAGGTCTCAAGTTCGATTTCTACCGAAGCCAATTTGGTGGGCTAATTTAGCCTCTTCAAAAAAAAAATTATTGTCATAAAAACATTGGTAATAATATAAATATAATGTTTTTAATTATTTCATGATTTCGTAGTTTAGATTGTTGGAGAGAGAAACAAAATACCCGTTTATCAAAACATTTACGACTAGACAAATATTTACTACCTTCGTCCCTAATTATAATATTTTGTTTGACCACTGCACTGCACGTATGCCAATCCATAATTTTGATCACTAATATTTTTAATTATCTATTAGTAAAAATGATAAAAATTTAATATTTTAAAAATACTCACCAAAACACATTGAACAAGATTTTATATGCTTATATTTACATTTATATATTATTAAAAAAATACGGTCAAAACAAAGTAAATAAATATCAGGCCCGACCCTAAAGGTAGGCAATAGGTGCGACGGCCTGAGGCCCAATATTTTAAGGGGCCCAAATTTTTTTATACCTACATACTAATATAAAATAAAATAAAATTTATAATACTTAAAAGAAAAAAATATATTATTAGGCCAAGGAAATATGTGTAGGATTATTAAAGAAAATATCATTAAGGGGCCCAATCGGTAGTAGAAAATATGATTAGGTATAATTAGTAGGATTATTAAAGAATAATTAGGCGGGAAGTTTGATTAATGCACTAGAAAGTTTTGAATTTTTGTTTGGTATGATTATTTGGTACGACATTTTATTTGCTATTAATATGATCAGTAAACAGTTGCAATCTAAGTCTATGTGCATTGATGCCACTTGAGATCATCAATGTCACAAGAAAAATTGAACGGTTTGACAACTTTGTCAATTGAGAAAGATATGTTGGCGGACATTGATGTTGATGGACTTATCAATGATTTTGCATCTCAAAATACTCGAAGAAATCACTTCTTATGAATTTTTAAATACTTTTTTTTATATTTTGTAAAATTTATTATGTATTAATGCTATATATATTGAATGAAAGAGATTTTTTTTATGTTTGGCCTAAGACCCATAAAATATCAGGAACAGGACTGATAAATATTACATTTTTATCAAACAGGATCTTATAATTAGGAACAGAGGTAGTATAACTCGAAGAATATGTAAATTAAAATATGAAGTAGCAAAGTTTTTCACAAGAAAGAGGGGGGGTTGAGTTGTGAACCTTTAAAATTTACCTATTAAAAATAATAGACAAATACTTTGACAAGATAAGATGTTAGAATATTATGAGAACGATGGTTAATGAATCAGAGAAGGTTCTCAGATCAATCAATCTCAGAATAATAAAGCAAGCAAATAAATTATGTTGTGTGTGTTAAGCATTGCTTCAAGAAACATGAATTGCCTCCGCATCTCTGGAAATCTACTAGCTCCAATAATGCTACAGTTGAGGGAGGGAGTGATGAGGTAATTGTCACAACTGATAGAAATCTTTGCTCTAATGTTATCACTCAAGCTAAAGCCTTGCGGTTTATTTCCTATACCACTACATTTATGACTTTTGGTAATATTACCTTGCAACATTTGTAAAAATGTTAATGATATGGATATGGGTGATTTTGTAACATTTTTTAAAAATTGTTACATTCCATAGTGACTAATTCTAAAAAATGTTGCAGGGTTAGCTTTTAATTAGAATTGTTAGAACTAAGAAACATAACACGTGTCTCGGTCCTTTCTCTCCCAAATCTCATTTTCTCACGCAAATTGCACTTTCTCATCAACCTTTCTCTCAATCTCAATCGCACTCTCTCATCTCACAAGATTTCAATAGCAACTCCCAAAATTGAGTTTCTCACTCGCAACTTTGAAATTGAATTCGATTCACTCTCAATCGCAAACCACGTAGGGTTCTTAATCTC
Source organism: Trifolium fragiferum (assembly GCA_954870985.1). Classification (NCBI taxonomy): domain Eukaryota; kingdom Viridiplantae; phylum Streptophyta; class Magnoliopsida; order Fabales; family Fabaceae; genus Trifolium; species Trifolium fragiferum. The sequence continues at coordinate 12,491,572 of OX940794.1, forward strand.
ATCTCATAGGTTCTTAATTTCAAAATCACATCTCACACAATCTGATCTGAAGCATAGTCGCAATTTTCCTGTTGAATTCGATTCAGTCACAATCGCAACTCATCAATCGTAGCTCGTAAGTTCTCAATCTCAAGAAACGCTTTAAGGGCTGTTTTTGCTGTCAAATCGCAACTTCTCAAAACCTATTTGGTGAGTTTTTATTCTGTATCAATTGCAATTTAATAATCAACCATTCATGTTGTGATTGCATCTCTATTTGATGAGTTTTGTTTGGATCTTTGATTCTGTTAGATGAATTTATCACATATATTGTTTTTGTTCTTATCATTGAGATGAATTTATCACATATATTGTTTTGAGTTTTATGTTCTTATTTTTATCACATATATTTTAGAAGTTACAAAACTCAATAGCTTGAACCTTTCAACTATATAGTAAAAGATAGGAAATAGAAATCAATAATGTATGGCTTATAGTTAGTAACTTAGTATCAATGATCATACAAACAATGCATCTTTAGATAAGGTTGGCTCTATTCAATTTAGTGGTCATACATTAGTAAATTCAGGTAATGTTTTACAAAATTTCAATGCATGTAGTTTAGGAAATTGAATTTTTTTTTTTTTTTGAATCGGCTATAGGAAATTGGATTGTTGATTCTGGTTCAAACCACCATATATATATATATATATATATAATTATGTTCAATGGTTTCATTCTTATAATGAAATTACTCCTATTAGAGTCAAATTACCCAATGAAAATTATGTGTTTTTAAAGCACTCAAACATAGTTAAATTTTCTACAAGTTTCATTTTAACTGATGTATTTTGTGTTCCTAATTTTTCAGTTAACCTAATTTTCGTGTCACAATTGTGTAAGGTTTTTAAATATGTGCTTCATTTTAATGGCATTTGTAACACCCTACACCCTTATGCACATTTATTAACTTAAATCAATAGACATGCAAGCATTTAGTATTACATCATATAAAACATACAAATATATGCATCAAATATCTCATTCATATAGTAGTGGAAAATTACCCCATGCATTTCAACTTATCCCTTATGAATAAACTTCAAGATTTATATCATAAGATAACTTCATAAAATTCTCATGTCATCAACATTGCATCATACACGATCAATTCATAATACATTATCCAACAATAATCTTCAACATCAATTAGGCAACTAAGGCCACATAATAAATCCAAAACATACATATAAATAATAGTGTTAACCCCATATATATATATAATTGGATTCTCATAGAGATCTCACTTTTAAAGATTTGATAAACATTATCCTGGAAAAAAAATGAACAAATAGGTTTTGCATATCCATAACTATGATTGATGCGGAAGTTTTTTTTTCTTTTAATTCAGCAAAATTTATTAATATAACGCAACTATGAATAGAAGTCATACTTGGAGCATCAAGCAAACAAAAAAAAAAAACACACTAGCTAGCAGAGATCAAAAAGAAAAAACACAAAAGAATTATTTGTATATCTTAAATTTGATTTCTGAAAATAGAGAAAATCAAACTTTACGTCTTGTTCTAGATTCGAATTCATGCCAGCTTTGGTTGATGAATGCCCCGATGCCATTAGATGATCTAATAGCGCGTGGTAGGGTTTTACCGGTCTCTCCGAGGCCCTGTGCGAGAAGGGATGCTTTCTGTCACAATCCCAACTGATTCTCTCTTGTCCTTTTAGGACTTTTGTTGAGAGTTCCTGGCGTTTGTTTTCAATGATAGTTGTAATATGTTGTATTTTTCTCGTGCTTTTTCGATTCTCCTCCTATGTATTATACACCTGTTGTTTTATAATAAAAATAATAATGTATCTAGACTATATTATATGTTAGATACATTATTTTTTTAAATAAATCTAAAAATTTAATTTGTGCTAATATATGCAACCAGAGAAAGTAAATATATTTGTCATTAAAAAAGAAGATGATTGTTAAACTGTAAAGACTAAGCAAACCCTATAGGTCTAGGTTGAAATTATTTTGACATTAGCATTATGCAAATATAGTTACTAATATTTTTTTGTCAATATACTTTTATAGGTATTTTCAATATTTTGTTTGTCTTTTTCTATAAAATTATTTAATGTTGATATATATATATATATATATATATATATATATATATATATATATATATATATATATATATACAACATTAAATAATTTTACAAAAAAAGACAACAAAAAAATATTGAAAATACCTATAAAAGTATATTGATAAAAAAATACTAATAATTATATTTGCATATTGTTAATGTCAAAATAATTTCAACCTAGGCCTATAGGGTTTGCTTAGTCTTTACAGTTTAACAACCATCTTCTTTTTTATTGACAAATATAGTTATTTTCTCCGGTTGCATATATTAGCAAAAATTGAACTTTTAGATTAATTGAAAAAATGATGTATTTATCCTATAACACAGTCTAAATACATTACTATTAAAATAACATATTTATCCTATAACACAGTCTAAATACATTACTATTAAAAGCACGAGAAAAATACAACATACAATAACTGTCACTAAAAACAAAGGACGCCAAAACTCTCCACATAAGTCCGAGAAAGACAAGAGAGAATCAGGGACTATGACAAAAAGCATCCCTTCTCGCACCGGGCCTCAGAGAGACGGGTAAAACCTCTACCACACTCTGTTAGACCATCTAATGGCATTAGGGCATTCATCAACAGAAGTTGGCGTGAATTCGAATCCAGAACAAGAGGTAAAGTTTGATTTTCTTTATTTCCAGAAATCGAATCTAAGATATGTGAATAATCTTTATGTGTTTTTTCTTTCCGATCACTGCTAATGTGGTTTTTTTGTTTGAAATCGTTATACTCATAATTTTTTTCATATTTGATGTAATTATTGTTTGAGTGACTCGAAATCACTTGGAAATACGTATAAACATGTATGAGTGTACTATTGATAGTACGTGAATGCATTAATTTTTGAGTGACTCAATATATTATATGGATTATAGGAAATATACACATAGATGAGTTTCATTGTCTTGATGTGTGATGTATATATATGACTTAGTAGTCGCTACGTACTAAGGTTGTTTTACTGTTCAAATTCTTAATCGAAACACTTGCACGAACATACCACTCTCTCTTTAATTGCTCCGATTTTAGCATAACTTTTTTATTAGTCTCCGTTTTTGTCATGTTTATGATTGATTTTAAATAAAGGAAGGAGAGTGTTAAAGTGTTTTATTGGGAATGTGGGCAGTTAGTTGTTTTTAGTTAGTAGTTATTAGAGTTAGTTGATTCAATTTACATGTTTTAGGGTGATGCTGCTAAGCTCAAGTTGCAAAATCCAGTGATCAATGGATCCAAAAGGTTGAAAGATACACCAATGATTAAAATGGTTAACCTTGGTGATTCTGATGCTTCTGCTCAAGAAAAGAATTTGTGCTCAAAGAACTTATCAGAAGAAAAGAAGTGAAAATAAAAAGGAGATACGTCTACACTGCATTTTTCGTCAAATGCTGAGTCTTTTCAATCTGCAGTTGTGGAATTCGCAACAGGTACAATATGCAATTCATTATTATAAACTTTAGATGCTCATAAAATTTCATCTAAAAAACCTTTATTAAGTTACTATAATAATGATGCATGACTCTAATCAAAAAAGTTTTTTAACTTAGAAATTTTTCAAGTTTTTAAGCAGGTAAATCGATTTACCATACCAGGGAAATCAATTTACCTACTCTCTAGAATGTTATTTTTCAAAGAGGGAAATTGATTTACCTCCCAGGAAAATTGATTTACCTAGTTATAATTGAAATATTTTTAACGTTAAAAAAAAGGAAAGGGAAATTGATTTTCCTAGTAATGGAAATCGATATACCTATGTATCCACTTGAAAATTCTGAACCGTGACAGACCTTTTCATTATTATATCTCTTCCAAACCATTAGAATTTTATATTCAAAGAGGTATCATATTCTATATAAATTTACATCAGAATTTTCTCAAAAACAATCAATCACTTTCATTAATATTTTCATAACAATTCTCTGTATAAATTTTCACAAAACTCTTCGAAACTTTCCTGCATAATTTCATATTAGATAAAAGTTTCATGAGCACTTAGAGTCTTATACTTCTGAATTGGTATATTGAAAGTGAAAACAATTTATTGGAACTTTCTATATCCAACTTCTATTGTACTCAAATTTTGTATCCAAACTCTTGTATAAAATTCAAATTAGTGTGAACATCTTGCTGTCCAGGATTGTTGGAAGCAAGAAAATGAAAAAAAAAAAAAAAGAGGATTATTCTCTTGTTTCACTTTGTAAGGGAATCACCTTGTTGTCCAGTATAGTTGGAAGCAAGAGAGTGAAAAAGAGATGATTAATGTTCTCTTGTTTCACTTTGTAAATGTCATAGTGAAAAATCCTTCAAAGAGTGAAGGGACTGGAGTACTCTCGGATTGTGAGGGGAACCAGTATAAATATCTCTTGTTTTCTTCTTCTCTTCCCTACACTTTTTATTTTTCTGCATAATATTCATTCATTCATCAGAAATCTTCAAGAAAAATAAAGTTACCATAACATCTCAAGAAAGCACTCTACACATCTAACTGATATACACACCAACTGTTATGAGCAGCCAAAGAAAGAATAGTTCTTATGGTATCCCATCTTGCTACTGAAGCAAACACTTCTCTATATTCAATTCCATATCTCTGAGTATAATCCTTGGCTACAAGTCTAGCTTTATACTTTTCTACTTTGCCTTTCTTATTGAACTTAGTTTTGTAGATCCATTTCACACTAACAACTTTTACTCCTGGAGGTAGATTAGTCAGTTCCCAAGTGTCATTGGCTTCAATGGATTGAATCTCACTATCCATTGTTTTCCTCCATACATCTAACTTGCTAGATTCTTCATAAGATCCAGGATCATCACTTGAGGTAAACATAGCTATAGCCAAATTCTGCATTTGATCTTCCATAGCTTCTAAGTCAGTCACATACTCCCTTAGATAGCCAGGTGGTTGCCTTTGCCTAGGAGGCAGCTCTTCTTGATCTTCATTATTATACTCAGAGTCACTATCAGAATTCTCATTATTCATACAACCAGTGTTGTCAGCAGCTTCATCAGTTTCACTCTGATGGTCAATATCAATCTCTTCATGTTCTTCTAGGTTTGTTGTAGCTTCAGTCTACTTGATGGGGTTTTTATCATCCTAGTTCCATCTTTTGTCTTCTTCAAAGACAACGTCTCTACTCACTATTATCTTCTTATCCATAAGATTGTATAACTCGTATGCCTTAGACTCTTCACTCACCCTAAGAAGTACACACTGAATGCTTTTACTATATAACTTTCTCCTGTGCACATCAGGAATGTGTACATGAGCTATGCAGCCAAATACCTTGAAGTAACTCACTGAAGGTTTCACTCCACTCCATACCTCTTCAGGTGTGAAATCCTTTACAGCATGAGTGGGACTTCTATTCATCACATAAGTTGCCCAATTCACTGCTTCTGGCCAAAACTTCTTAGGCACATTCCTGGTTACTATCATGCTTCTAACCATGTTTAACAATGTTCTATTTTTCCTTTCTGACACCCCATTTTGTTGTGGAGTGTAGGTTGCAGTCAACTGTCTTTTCACACCCTGAGAATTGCAAAAATCATTGAATTCAGATGATGTGAACTCTCCCCCTCTATCAGTTCTAAGACATTGAATTGAACAATTTGACTCCTTCTCAACTAGGGATTTAAACTTCTTAAACACTTCAAACACTGCAGATTTCTCTTTCAAAAAATAACACCATGTTTTCCTGGTGTAATCATCAGTAAAGGTAGCAAAGTACCTATTTCCTGCATGTGAATGAGGATTAATGGGTCCACATATGTCAGAATGTACAAGTTCCAGTTTGGCAGAGGCTCTCCAATTAGCCTGCTTTGGAATGGTGTTTCTCTGTTGCTTGCCACTCAAGCAATCTGTGCACTTGTCTTCTGAAAATTTCAACTTAGGTAAGCCTTTAAACATTTTCTTCTTGATCAAGGTTTCTAATCCCTTAGTGCTAAGATGAGCATATATGTGGTGCCAAAGCTTGCTTTGATCTACAACTGTTGTTTGAAAACACTGAGGCAGAACAACACAGGCTTTCACTATATACATCTTGTTACTTGTCATTGCAGTGCTTATGATTAGACCTTTCTCATTATGATACATTTGACACAAATTGTTCTTGAACACAATAGCGAGATTATTTTGTTGAAGTTGGCCAACACTAAGTAGATTGTTGGTCAAACCTGGCAAGTAATACACATCAGATTTCCCTTTCCCATCACAGCCATTTTAGAATCATTGCCAAGTTTCACAGACTCCCTAAACTGATTATCAAAGCCAAAGAACCATTCTTTGGTACCCACCATATGATTGCTACAGCCACTATCAATATACCACAACTCTTCTTGTGAATCTTGATTATGATCTTTGTAAGCCATTAGAAGCATCTCTTCTTCTTGCTCAGCATAGTTTGCATTACTCTCCCACTCAGGGCATTCATTAAGATAATGCCCAAGTTTGTGACATTTGAAGCCTTCAACATTTGCTCTGTCTACCTCTACCATGCCCCCTTGAAGCATTTCTACCTCTGCCTGAATTGCTCATTTTCAGAGCCTGATCTTCAGTAGAATCCTTCTGACCCTTCATGTATTGTTCATGAACAAAAGAGGCTGCTTTGAAGTTCATCCACAGACAAGGTTGTAACGTCGTTGGATTCTTCTATAGAGCAAACGACATAGTTGAACTTAGACGGCATTGAACGCAGAATTTTCTCCACCACCATTATCGGAGTAATGGTTTCTCCATGAGATGTCATCTTATTAGCAATGGCAAGGGTTCTTGAGAAGTAATCATTGACAGATTCTTCCTCATCCATCGCAAGAACCTCAAAATCGCGACGAAGAGCTTGCAATTGAGCGCGTTTTATCTTTGTCGAGCCTTGATATTTTCTTCTCAAAGCCTCCCAAATATCTTTAGCTGTGTCACGAACCAAGATTGTCTTCAAGATCGACCTATCGATGGCTTGAAACAAATAATTCTTGACCTTCAAATCGCACAGCTTGCTTGCCTCTGCAGCTCGTTGTTGCTCCACCGTAGCATTGGCCGGAGCAATCACAACCCCATTTTCTATGAGACTCTATTATTCCTTCGAACGAAGGAGATTTTCCATTAACATGGACCAATAATCATAAAACCCATCAAACTTTGGAATAGAAGGTTGAACAAAATTTGTGTTTTCAGCCATTGATTCTGTGGAAGAATCAGCGAAGAGGATGAAGAAAATTGGCGCGAAAACGAGAAAAAAACAAAGGAAACGAAATAACAAACGAAAGAAAGAAAAAACGGTTGCAACCGTTAGAAAAATTCTAGTGCCTTGGACAACAATGCGATCCTCATATTAAAACGGTAATGTGATCCTCATATTATTCCTTCAACAACAATGCCTTATATAGGCTACAAGGTGTTACTTTACACACAAGCGACAAATGATGGGCTTTGCTAAAGTAAAGGCCCAACTTACATTCTAGCCCAACACAAACATGATTGGAACCACTTCTTAGTGAACTACATTGCATTGAAAGAGATTCGTTTTAATAAAAATAAATGTACTATAGAAGTTTATCCTTCTCGATATGATATTCTTTGAAGACAGACCACATGAAAGTTTGTTGGCATGCGACATCTAAAACTATTAATGAGTTCAGAGACTGATAGCCTCTTCAAAATGCACGCATATTCAACAAGAATCTTATAACATGCTTCTAGGCAACATGAACACTAGAATGAACTAGATTTATATTACTAGATTTATATTAAAAGGAATTAGATTTCATGCCGTAACAAATTACACAGTTTTAGATCTGAATTGTCCATTTAAAATGTGTGGCCGAGATCCTTGATAATAATTTTATAACTATGTTAATTCAAACCGTTTGATTTATAATCAACAATTCAAATCTAAAACTGTGTGATTTTCTACTGTAGAGAATCTCTCAATCCATATTAAAAATGAGTCAGATTAAGAGAATGTGCAGGTAGAGGAATTTATTCTACCTCCTGTATCTAGTGTCGAAGCCATGATTATTATAAAACTTGGACAAAATTTTACATATGACATAATATATAAATAGACAAAAAAAATATTCAATTTTACCATAAACTATTCCAAAAAATTCTTAGTTTTACCGTAAACAAACTCCTAAAAATACACACTGAGCAACTGCCCAGACTTAATAAGACTTGGCTCCGCCCATGCTTGATAGATGCATCTCCTTTTTAGTAGCTCTAAATATGACAAATCCATAGTTAATCATGATTGACTTAGAGCGCGCGTTTATGGGATGCAACAATCTATACTAAGTTTTAATAAATAGCATGATGAGAGTAAGGAAAAGCATTGACATACTTCTCTTTAACACTACAAAGTGGAATCATGGACATACTTCTCTTACACCAACAAGATAAACATTATTCATTTTGAGGACGTACCTTATCAACTCTAGGGTTGTTTGCTCTTGGTGTCTCTTTTACTTCCCAATCAGCCGACAGTTTTTCATTTGTTTCTTGTTTTCTTTTCGGTGTTCCTCGTTTTCTTTTTGAGGTAGATGGAGGTACCTAAATTCATATACAATTTAGAAGTTATTAAAATAAAATTTTAAAAAGATGATGTGAAAAAAAAAAATTAAGCATAGGTATTATATATATCACCTCATTTGCATAATCAACCGGATAAGCGTATGATATTGGAATGGCATCGTGAATTACATCATCCTGGTCAATTAACATATATAGTATAAGCAATATTGAATTTTACGTATATTGGAATGTTGTATTTTTCTCGTGCTTTTTCGATTCTCCTCCTATGTATTATACACCTGTTGTTTTATAATAAAAATAATAATGTATCTAGACTATATTATATGTTAGATACATTATTTTTGTAAATAAATCTAAAAATTTAATTTGTGCTAATATATGCAACCAGAGAAAGTAAATATATTTGTCATTAAAAAAGAAGATGGTTGTTAAACTGGAAAGACTAAGCAAACCCTATAGGTCTAGGTTGAAATTATTTTGACATTAGCATTATGCAAATATAGTTACTAATATTTTTTTGTCAATATACTTTTATAGGTATTTTCAATATTTTGTTTGTCTTTTTCTATAAAATTATTTAATGATGATATATATATATATATATATATATATATATATATATATATATATATATATATATATCAACATTAAATAATTTTACAAAAAAAGACAACAAAAAAATATTGAAAATACCTATAAAAGTATATTGATAAAAAAAATACTATTAATTATATTTGCATATTGTTAATGTCAAAATAATTTCAACTTAGGCCTATAGGGTTTGCTTAGTCTTTACAGTTTAACAACCATCTTCTTTTTTATTGACAAAAATAGTTATTTTCTCCGGTTGCATATATTAGCAAAAATTGAACTTTTAGATTAATTGAAAAAATGATGTATTTATCCTATAACACAGTCTAAATACATTACTATTAAAATAACATATTTATCCTATAACACAGTCTAAATACATTACTATTAAAAGCACGAGAAAAATACAACATACAATAACTGTCACTAAAAACAAAGGACGCCAAAACTCTCCTCATAAGTCCGAGAAAGACAAGAGAGAATCAGGGACTGTGACAAAAAGCATCCCTTCTCGCACCGGGCCTCAGAGAGACGGGTAAAACCTCTACCACACTCTGTTAGACCATCTAATGGCATTAGGGCATTCATCAACAGAAGTTGGCGTGAATTCGAATCCAGAACAAGAGGTAAAGTTTGATTTTCTTTATTTCCAGAAATCGAATCTAAGATATGTGAATAATCTTTATGTGTTTTTTCTTTCTGATCACTGCAAATGTGGTTTTTTTTTTTGAAATCGTTATACTCATAATTTTTTTCATATTTGATGTAATTATTGTTTGAGTGACTCGAAATCACTTGGAAATACGTATAAACATGTATGAGTGTACTATTGATAGTACGTGAATGCATTAATTTTTGAGTGACTCAATATATTATATGGATTATAGGAAATATACACATAGATGAGTTTCATTGTCTTGATGTGTGATGTATATATATGACTTAGTAGTCGCTACGTACTAAGGTTGTTTTACTGTTCAAATTCTTAATCGAAACACTTGCACGAACATACCACTCTCTCTTTAATTGCTCCGATTTTAGCATAACTTTTTTATTAGTCTCCGTTTTTGTCATGTTTATGATTGATTTTAAATAAAGGAAGGAGAGTGTTAAAGTGTTTTATTGGGAATGTGGGCAGTTAGTTGTTTTTAGTTAGTAGTTATTAGAGTTAGTTGATTCAATTTACATGTTTTAGGGTGATGCTGCTAAGCTCAAGTTGCAAAATCCAGTGATCAATGGATCCAAAAGGTTGAAAGATACACCAATGATTAAAATGGTTAACCTTGGTGATTCTGATGCTTCTGCTCAAGAAAAGAATTTGTGCTCAAAGAACTTATTAGAAGAAAAGAAGTGAAAATAAAAAGGAGATACGTCTAAACTGCATTTTTCGTCAAATGCTGAGTCTTTTCAATCTGCAGTTGTGGAATTCGCAACAGGTATAATATGCAATTCATTATTATAAACTTTAGATGCTCATAAAATTTCATCTAAAAAACCTTTATTAAGTTACTATAATAATGTTGCATGACTCTAATCAAAAAAGTTTTTTAACTTAGAAATTTTTCAAGTTTTTAAGCAGGTAAATCGATTTACCATACCAGGGAAATCAATTTACCTACTCTCTAGAATGTTATTTTTCAAAGAGGGAAATTGATTTACCTCCCAGGAAAATTGATTTACTTAGTTATAATTGAAATTTTTTTAACGTTAAAAAAAAGGAAAGGGAAATTGATTTTCCTAGTAATGGAAATCGATATACCTATGTATCCACTTGAAAATTCTGAACCGTGACAGACCTTTTCATTATTATATCTCTTCCAAACCATTAGAATTTTATATTCAAAGAGGTATCATATTCTATATAAATTTACATCAGAATTTTCTCAAAAACAATCAATCACTTTCATTAATATTTTCATAACAATTCTCTGTATAAATTTTCACAAAACTCTTCGAAACTTTCCTGCATAATTTCATATTAGATAAAAGTTTCATGAGCACTTAGAGTCTTATACTGTTGGAACAAAATTATGATTTTGTATCTCCTTAATTGATTTTGATGATAACAATGTATTTAAAGTTAAATTGGAGTACTAATAATTTAATTCAGTGTGCAGGATTAAAAGTTAAAATTTGTGTACAAAAGCACATTAGAATTTCTGATGGAATTACTTCTGAGCAAACAACATCTGAGCTCACCAGATCTGAAGCAAGTAATTCTGAGCCAGATCTGAAGCAAGAAATTCTGAGCCTGTGAAACTCTGAAGTTATTATCTGAACCTTAGATTTCTGAAGGAATTATTTCTGAGCTCACCAGATCTGAAGCAAGTAATTCTGAGCCTGTGAAACTCTGAAGTTATTATCTGAACCTTAGAATTTCTGAAGGAATTACTTCTGAGCTCATCAGATCTGAAGCAAGTAATTCTGAGCCTATCAAAATCTGAAGAACATCTGAGCTCACCAGATCTGAAACAAGTAATTCTGAGCCTATCAAAATCTGAAGAACATCTGAGCTCACCAGATCTGAAACAAGTAATTCTGAGCCTATCAAAATCTGAAGGCTCGTCAGAGATAAGTGTCAAGCTACATTTGAGAGTACAATTTTATTGAAGACTGTGCCTGACTAAGTCCAAACGCAGAAATCAAGAATGAAAAGGTTTGACCATGGAAAGGTCCTTTTCAAGTCAGGCTTCAGAAACGATTATTTCCTTATTTGGCTTTCACCAAGGTTCAAATATCAAAAGCCAAAAGGAATCTCTCATTTTGTAGTAAACGTTAAGCTCCTAAGCTACTGCAAATCAGAACAGCTAATAAGCTCACTGATCAATACAAAGGAGCGTCTCAATTCTTCAAACGGCTATAATCTTCAACGTTCATTTTATCATCTATAAAAGGAAGAAGATTTGTGAAGAATTGAAATCAAGACTGAAGCTTCTGAACGTGCTGAAACTCTGTCAAATTCTGAAGCTATCAAACACTTAGAAACTTTGTGATAATTTTCTAAGTTAGTCTTGTAACTGCGTTGTATTTTGTAAACACCTCTGATTGTATATCAAGTGTTAATCTGTTATCTTTATTAACATTAAAACCATTTGAAGTCTCTTGCTTTGTGCTTGAGCATTGGAAGTCTCTTGCTTTGTGCTTGAGCATTGGAAGTCTCTTGCTTTGTGCTTGAGCATTGGAAGTCTCTTGCTTTGTGCTTGAGCATTGGAAGTCTCTTGCTTTGTGCTTGAGCATTGGAAGTCTCTTGCTTTGTGCTTGAGCAGTTAGAAGTCTCTTGCTTTGTGCTTGAGCAGTTTGAAGTCTCTTGCTTAGTGCTTGAGCATTTGTAATCTGAGTGATTACAGTGAAATCTCTTGTGTAAGACAAGAGGACTGGACTACTCCTGTTAGTGGGAGGAACCAGTATAAAAATTCTGAGCATCTCTCTATCCCTATCCTCATATATTGTGTGTGTTATACTTTATCCGCTGCAATTTGTTTTAACTTTGAAAAAGTCTTAACACAATTCAACCCCCCCCTTCTTGTGTGTTTTTCAACCTTCAATTGGCATCAGAGCTCCGGTCTGTTGCTCTTCACTTAACAGTGAAACAGTAAAAGATCTAGGGGTACTTAGTTGAAAAACATGTCTGGTGTTACCTCTCCTTCTGCTTCCTCTGGACCTGATCACTCTGCTGTTCCACCTCCTCACAACTATGATAGGGAAAGGAACAGTGATAATCACAGAGACAAACCACCTTACTTCAACAGTGATCCTACTACTTTTCCTTTCTGGAAAACCAAGATGTATAGTTACATCATTGGGACCGATGATGAGTTATGGGATATCATTGAAGATGGTATACATTTTGAACACATGGATGATGAAGGTGTTGTAAGAAATACCTACAGAAAGTTCTTTGATGCTGAAAAGAAGAAACAGTATAAGAAGCATCATACTGTTAAGAATATGCTCATTGGTGCAATATCTCATGCTGAGTATTTAAAAATATCCAACAAGTCATGTGCCAAAACTATCTGGGATTCTCTATGTTCCACCTATGAAGGAAATAAGCAAGTCAAAGAAGCTAAGGCAAACTTATTAGTTCATCAATATGAGTTGTTCAGAATGAAGGAAGATGAAGATATTGAAACTATGTATTCAAGGTTTCAAACCCTTGTCTCTGGTCTTCAAGTTCTGAAGAAAAGCTACACTGCATCTGATCACGTGAAGAAAATTCTGAGGAGCTTACCTTCCAAATGGAGACCAAAAGTTACAGCTTTTCAGGAATCCAAGGATTTGGACAATGTGACTCTTGAAGATTTAATAAGCTCACTCAGAAGTCATGAGCTAGAACTTATGTCAGATGAACCTGTCAGGAAGATGAAGTCCTTGGCTCTAAGCTCTGTTCAGAATTCCTCAAAAGCTGCAAAGATCAAAGTGTCTGAACAAGAGGAAGAAACTTCTGATGATATGATGGATGAAAATTCTAAGAATGAAGAAATGGCACTAATGGTTAGAAGGTTTCAGAAATGGAACAAGAAATACAAAAGGTTTCCAAACAAAGGAAACAACTCAAGAAGTTCCTTTTCAAAGGACAAAAAGGAAGAACTGAACAACTGCTATAACTGCAAGAAATCTGGACACTTCATTGCGGACTGTCCAGAAATGTCATCCAAGGACAAAGGAAAGAATAAGAGCTTTGGGAAAGAAAAGTACAAAGAAAAGGTAAGGAAGAGTTTGTTAGCCACTTGGGAGACCATTGAGAATGACTCTGAAGGAGAAGATGATGAAGAAGGCAATCTGGCTTTAATGGCAAGAACTTCTGAAGGTAACAACTCTGATAGAGATTCTGAAGATGACTCAGATGATGAAAATGAGGTATACTCTAACATGACTAAATCTGAATTAATTGATTCTCTTAAGATTGCTGTGAAACATTACTCTCGTATGGTAAGTCAACACAAAATTCTGAAGAATGTTCATGAATCATTGAAAAAGGATGCCAAGATTCTTTATGATGAAAATGAATCGTTAAACATTCGTATTTGTCATGTTGAATCTAACTATGTCTTGGCAGACAAGCTCAATGATGATCATGAAGATGCTCTTCACGAATTTATTCGTTGTACCTTCAATAGGAGTAAAATGGCTTCCATGATTTATCATATGACTCGTAACTATGGTGAAGGCATTGGTTATTCTCGGTTTAAGAACTGGGATAAACCTCTGAAATCATATAGTGAGGATGATACTCCACCTGAATTATTCTCTACCTTTGTTAAAAGTGGTACACTTGATCTGAAGGCATCCAACTCTGAAGGAGGTTCTGAACCTGAACCCAAAGACTCAGAAGTTCCAAGTTCTTCTGAACCTAAAATTTCTGAGTCCAAAAGTTCTCAAGTTAAGGCTCAGAAGTCATCTGAACCTCTGAGAAATCAAGGTAAAGTTACTTCAGATCCTTGCTTGACCTTTGGAACTGTGATATACTCCAGATCAAAATCCAAGAATCAAATTAAGCCTAAACATTCTTGTCAAAGCTTAATTAATTCTAGATCTTGTGTTGATCATAGAAAACAAAGAAGGAATACTATTCAGAAGACTAACTCTAAAGGACCCATCAGAATATGGGTACCAAAATCTGAAATAATGTTTGCTTCAGATGCTCATGCAAGGAAAGGTAAAACAGCAGCCCTGGTACCTGGACAGTGGTTGCTCACGACATATGACGGGAGAAAAGCATATGTTCCAAACCCTAACTCTGAAAGAGGGAGGCTCTGTGGGATTTGGAGGAAAACAAAAAGGGAAGATCATTGGTACAGGTACAGTTGGTAATTCTTCTCTTTCCATTAAAGATGTTTGGTTAGTTGATGGACTTAAACACAATCTATTGAGCATTAGTCAATTTTGTGACAATGGGTGTGTTGTTACATTTAATAAGGAATCATGTACTGTATCAAAAGACTCTGACAAATCTGTAGTATTCAAGGGAATGAGAGTTGGCAATGTTTATAAAGTAAACTTTTCTGATTTGGTTGACCAAAAGATTATATGTCTTTTGTCTCTGAGTGATGAGAAATGGCTATGGCACAAGCGTCTTGGTCATGCTAACTGGAGGTTGATCTCTAAGCTTAGCAAACAAAAGCTTGTTAGTGGTTTGCCTGACATTGATTATCACTCAGATGCACTTTGTGGCTCATGTCAAAAAGGAAAATTTGCTAAGACTTCATTCAAGTCTAAAAACATTGTCTCTACTTCCAGACCCTTAGAATTGCTTCACATTGATCTGTTTGGTCCTGTTTCGACAGCCTCTATCAATGGTAAGAAATATGGATTAGTTATTGTTGATGATTTCAGTAGATGGACTTGGGTGAAATTCCTACGTTCTAAGAGTGAAGCACTTGTGGTGTTCAGTAACTTCTGCACACAAATACAAAGTGAAAAGGATCTTCGGATTCTGAAGGTTAGAAGCGACCATGGGGGAGAGTTCGAAAATGACTCTTTCGAATCTTTCTGCTCAGAGCATGGAGTAATCCATGAATTCTCTTCTCCTAGAACACCACAGCAGAATGGTGTTGTAGAAAGAAAGAATAGATCTTTGCAAGAAATGGCTCGTACCATGATGCTTGAGTCTAATCTAGCTAAGTTCTTGTGGGCAGAAGCCGTGAGTACTGCTTGCTATGTTCAGAATAGAATCTACATCAGACCTATTCTGAACAAAACTGCTTATGAACTGTTCAAAGGAAGAAAACCCAATATTTCTTATTTTCATCAGTTTGGATGTACATGTTATATTCTAGACAACAAGGTCTATCGAAAGAAATTTGATGCTAGAGCTTATAAGGGTACCTTTATAGGTTACTCTGAACGCTCAAAAGCATACAGATTGTATAATTCTGAAACTCACACAGTTGAAGAATCTATACATGTTAGATTTGATGATAAAGAGCCTGACAATAATATGTCAGAGCAAGCTGAGAATTTTGCAGAATTTCAAGTATCCTCAAATTCTGAATGTGAAGATCTCTCCATTGTTGTATATCCATCTGAGACTCAGAATGAAGATGTTTCTGAAGGTCTTGAATCTGAAGACCCTTCAGAACCTGAACCCTCTCAGATACCTGCTCCACCTAAAAGTAAATTCAAGTATAGATCATCTCATCCTGAAGAGCTAATTGTTGGTAACAAGGATAGCCCAAGAAAGACCAGATCTGCTTTCAAAGAGGATGAATCCCTAGTTGGGTTAATTTCATTAATTGAACCCACAAACATAGAAGAAGCACTCTCAGATGATGGGTGGATCATTGCAATGCAAGAAGAACTCAATCAATTTGAAAGAAATGACGTTTGGGATCTGGTACCAAAACCCAAACACAAGAACATTATTGGAACAAAATGGGTATTCAGAAACAAGTCAAATGAAAAGGGAGAAGTTGTTAGAAACAAAGCTAGACTGGTTGCACAAGGTTATAGTCAGCAAGAAGGCATAGATTTCACTGAAACCTTTGCACCAGTAGCAAGACTTGAGGCAATTAGACTTCTCTTGTCCTATGCAGTTAATCATGACATCACTCTATTTCAAATGGATGTAAAAAGTGCATTTCTGAATGGAGTAATTTCTGAAGAGGTCTATGTCAAACAACCTCCTGGCTTTGAAGATATAAAGTGTCCTGATCATGTTTACAAATTGAAGAAATCTCTGTATGGTTTGAAACAAGCTCCAAGAGCTTGGTATGAAAGGTTAAGTATATTTCTTCTAGAAAATGGTTTTGAAAAAGGACATGTTGATAACACTCTCTTTAGAAAAACCTTAAAAACTGATATTTTGATTGTTCAGATTTATGTTGATGATATTATCTTTGGTTCAACTAATGCTTCTCTTTGCAAGAATTTCTCTAAGCTTATGCAGGATGAATTTGAAATGAGTATGATGGGAGAACTAACATTCTTCTTGGGAATTCAAATCAATCAAAGAAAAGAAGGAGTATATGTGCATCAAACCAAATACACAAAGGATTTACTGAAGAAATTTGGTCTTGAAGATTGTAAACCAATGTCAACTCCTATGCATCCCTCTAGCTGTCTTCTGAAGGAAGAATCTGAAGGCAAAGTAGATCAGAAATTATACAGAGGTATGATTGGTTCCCTCCTTTATCTCACTGCATCTAGACCAGATATCTTGTTCAGTGTATGCTTGTGTGCTAGATTTCAATCAGATCCTAGAGAGTCTCATTTAACTGCTGTTAAGAGAATCTTTAGATATTTGAAAGGAACCACTAATCTTGGATTACTCTATAAGAAATCCTTAGATTATCAGCTTATTGGATTCTGTGATGCTGACTATGCTGGTGATAAAATTGAACGGAAGTCCACTAGTGGAAACTGTCAATTTCTAGGTGAAAACCTTATATCATGGGCTAGTAAGAGACAAGCAACTATTGCTCTATCTACAGCAGAAGCAGAGTACATCTCAGCTGCTAAGTGTTGCACGCAATTGCTCTGGATGAAACATCAGTTGGAGGACTATCAGATAAGGATAAGTAGTATACCACTTCTCTGTGATAATACTGCTGCTATCTGTTTGTCTAAGAATCCTATTTTGCATTCAAGAGCTAAACACATTGAGATCAAACATCACTTCATTAGAGACTATGTTCAGAAGGGAGTAATTAAGATTCAATTCATTGATACTGAGCATCAATGGGCTGATATCTTTACCAAACCTCTTGCTATTGATCGTTTCGATTTTATCAAGAAAAATCTGAACATGGTTTTTATTTCTGAATGATATCTCTGAATGCTGTTAACTCTGAATGAATAAACTGGTTCTGAAGGGCCTCAGAAGTTTGGACGGCTCAGAAACTATTATATAGGTTCTGAAGCACTCTCTCATCTGAAGCAATCAGAATTATTTATTATTAAATATGATCTCTTGTGACTCAGATACCTACTCTAAGTGTTAGTTGACTGCTCAGTTTCTCTAACTGACAGCTGGCTTCTGAAAACACTACTTATCTGTGTAACTTTCCATCATGTCTAGTAAACGCTGGGTAATGGAGGAGAGCTAATGATGATTTTATTAAAAGTAACTGCCAAGCCCCCATTACGTCACTATCTTGTTTCCCCAATATTTTGAAACTTCCACTATAACCATTTCTGACACCCCTAAATCCCCTCAGAAATCTCCTATTAAAGATTCTGAGTCTACCCCAATAGCAATGGACGTAGACCAATCTGAACCCTCAAATGTTTAAAATTCTGAAGTCCCTGCTGAATCCCAAACTGAACCCCTTCAGACTTCATCTCCTAAGCCAACCACTTCTGAACCAAACCCCTCATCCATTCAAACCACTCCACCTTTTCCTGGAACTGATTCAGATCTTGAAGAAACTCGTCTTCATTCTGAAACAATTCCCTGTTTCACCATGGTACTTACCAATTCCCTTTTACGGTTGAATGCATTTACTGCTGGTGGTTGTTTGCTGTGTGCATTTACTACCCTGTAACTTGTGCTTTGACTGGCCCGTTTTTGATAATGACAAAGGGGGAGAAAATATTATTTCATTTCCTATGGCAGTGAAATTATTTCTGAAGCTCTAAAGATCACATTTTCTGAACTCTACTCTTGTTAAGTTATATTAAAGTCTTTTAAACTTTTAATGAGGGGGAGTAATAAATTTTGTCCAACATAAATTCATATAATATAAGATACGCTTGCAAACCATATCTTATATTTGTCAATCTGAAGAAATAGAGCTTGCAAACCTCTAATTCTGAAGGTAGAATATATGAAATTATATTTGACATTAAATATTACTCTTAGACTGTTTTATATTTATCATTGATAAACTTTTGAAGCTTATCAGACTCAGGGGGAGCTTGCAAACCTCAGAACCTGAAGTCAAGATGTTAAATAAAAACAACAACAATTGATTTTAAATACATATAGTTGTCATCATCAAAAAGGGGGAGATTGTTGGAACAAAATTATGATTTTGTATCTCCTTAATTGATTTTGATGATAACAATGTATTTAAAGTTAAATTGGAGTACTAATAATTTAATTCAGTGTGCAGGATTAAAAGTTAAAATTTGCGTACAAAAGCACATTAGAATTTCTGATGGAATTACTTCTGAGCAAACAACATCTGAGCTCACCAGATCTGAAGCAAGTAATTCTGAGCCAGATCTGAAGCAAGAAATTCTGAGCCTGTGAAACTCTGAAGTTATTATCTGAACCTTAGATTTCTGAAGGAATTATTTCTGAGCTCACCAGATCTGAAGCAAGTAATTCTGAGCCTGTGAAACTCTGAAGTTATTATCTGAACCTTAGAATTTCTGAAGGAATTACTTCTGAGCTCATCAGATCTGAAGCAAGTAATTCTGAGCCTATCAAAATCTGAAGAACATCTGAGCTCACCAGATCTGAAACAAGTAATTCTGAGCCTATCAAAATCTGAAGAACATCTGAGCTCACCAGATCTGAAACAAGTAATTCTGAGCCTATCAAAATCTGAAGGCTTGTCAGAGATAAGTGTCAAGCTACATTTGAGAGTACAATTTTATTGAAGACTGTGCCTGACTAAGTCCAAACGCAGAAATCAAGAATGAAAAGGTTTGACCATGGAAAGGTCCTTTTCAAGTCAGGCTTCAGAAACGATTATTTCCTTATTTGGCTTTCACCAAGGTTCAAATATCAAAAGCCAAAAGGAATCTCTCATTTTGTAGTAAACGTTAAGCTCCTAAGCTACTGCAAATCAGAACAGCTAATAAGCTCACTGATCAATACAAAGGAGCGTCTCAATTCTTCAAACGGCTATAATCTTCAACGTTCATTTTATCATCTATAAAAGGAAGAAGATTTGTGAAGAATTGAAATCAAGACTGAAGCTTCTGAACGTGCTGAAACTCTGTCAAATTCTGAAGCTATCAAACACTTAGAAACTTTGTGATAATTTTCTAAGTTAGTCTTGTAACTGCGTTGTATTTTGTAAACACCTCTGATTGTATATCAAGTGTTAATCTGTTATCTTTATTAACATTAAAACCATTTGAAGTCTCTTGCTTTGTGCTTGAGCATTGGAAGTCTCTTGCTTTGTGCTTGAGCATTGGAAGTCTCTTGCTTTGTGCTTGAGCATTGGAAGTCTCTTGCTTTGTGCTTGAGCATTGGAAGTCTCTTGCTTTGTGCTTGAGCATTGGAAGTCTCTTGCTTTGTGCTTGAGCAGTTAGAAGTCTCTTGCTTTGTGCTTGAGCAGTTTGAAGTCTCTTGCTTAGTGCTTGAGCATTTGTAATCTGAGTGATTATAGTGAAATCTCTTGTGTAAGACAAGAGGACTGGACTACTCCTGTTAGTGGGAGGAACCAGTATAAAAATTCTGAGCATCTCTCTATCCCTATCCTCATATATTGTGTGTGTTATACTTTATCCGCTGCAATTTGTTTTAACTTTGAAAAAGTCTTAACACAATTCAACCCCCCCCTTCTTGTGTGTTTTTCAACCTTCATATACTTCTGAATTGGTATATTGAAAGTGAAAACAATTTATTGGAACTTTCTATATCACCAACTTCTATTGTACTCAAATTTTGTATCCAAACTCTTGTATAAAATTCAAATTAGTGTGAACATCTTGCTGTCCAGGATTGTTGGAAGCAAGAAAATGAAAAAAAAAAAGGATTATTCTCTTGTTTCACTTTGTAAGGGAATCACCTTGTTGTCCAGTATAGTTGGAAGCAAGAGAGTGAAAAAGAGATGATTAATGTTCTCTTGTTTCACTTTGTAAATGTCATAGTGAAAAATCCTTCAAAGAGTGAAGGGACTGGAGTACTCTCGGATTGTGAGGGGAACCAGTATAAATATCTCTTGTTTTCTTCTTCTCTTCCCTACACTTTTTATTTTTCTGCATAACATTCATTCATTCATCAGAAATCTTCAAGAAAAATAAAATTACCATAACATCTCAAAAAATAACCAAATAATCATAAAACCTAATTCACTCCCCTTTTAGGTTGCACTCTTAAACTTACAATTGGCATCAGAGCAAATTATAGGTAACTTGTTCCTAAAAGATCCAGAATGGCTTCCGTAAATCCAACTTTTAGATATGGTGGTAGTAGTAACAAACCTCCATTGTTCAGTGGTGAATATTTTGATATTTGGAAAATTCGTATGAAAGCACATTTAGAAGCGCATGGATATGGGATATGAAAGGCTGTTGTAGAAGGACCATTTGTTCCCATGAGTGTTGTCAATGGAATAGGTACACCCAAAATCGAAAGTTCATGGGATGAAAATGATAAGAAAAATATATTCTACAATAAAAAGGCAATCAATATACTTCAATGTGCACTTAGCATGGATCAATTTTTTCGTATTTCACAATGCCACCTTATAGGTAACTTCTTATCAGTGCACAATAAGTAGTAGATTGTAATAATTTTTCATTTCGTTCTTGGTCACGATCGATGCAACGAGTTCTTAGAGGTAAGCTCGAGCTTGAATTCGTAGATGGAAGTATACTCATATATAATTACCAATCCATTTGATCATTCTTTTCGTTCTTGGAATCGTTGTAATATGCTAGTACATTCATTGATTATGAATTCTGTATCCGATTTCATTGCTCAATCCATTGTATTCGTGGAGAATGCACTTGATGTTTGGAACAAGTTGAAAGAACGCTTCTCTCAAGCTGATCTTGTTCGAATTTCCAAAAATCAACAAGAAATCTACTCTCTCAAACAATATTCAAGATATGTAACTGAGTTCTATTCTAATTTGAAGCTCCTTTGGGAAGAATTGGAGATCTATCTCCCTATACCAAATTGTAGTTGTCATACTCGTTGCTCTTGTAAAGCCATACCTCGGCTCGCGTCAACCATACCTTACTCTATATCATGCGTTTTCTTACTGGATTGAATGAACACTTTGCTATTTTCAAATCTCATATTCCACTACAAGAAATATGGTCACTTGCTAGGGCTTTTTTGCCAGGGGCACGCACCCCTGGGAAAGGAATGCTTTTTGCCAGGAGTTTACCCCTGGGAAAATGGAAACCAGACATTTTGATATTTTAATTATTTGCCAGGGGTATAACCCCTGGCAAATGACCAGTATTCTTGTAGTGTTCTCCTTATGGATCCTTAATTAGCACCTATGAATAAAGTGTTTTCCTTGGTTCTTCAATGCATGTAGTTTAGGAAAATAGATTGTTGATTCTTGTGCAAGTCACCATATATGTAATTATGTTCAATGGTTTTATTCTTACAATGAAATCAATCTTATTACCATCAAATTGTCCAACGGAAATTATGTGTTTGCAAAGCACTCAAGCATAGTTGAATTTTCTGCAAGTTTCATTTTAACTGATGTGGTTTGTGTTCCCAATTTTTCAGTTAACCTAATGTTCGTGTCTCCATTGTATATGTTCTTCATTTTAATGCCACTTGTACCACCCTAAACCCCATAATGCAAGCATTTTAGAGTATTACATTATATAAAACATACAAACATGCATGCATCAAATATCATATAGCAACGAAAATAAACACCAGACTTAGTTACTACCCATGCATTTCAACTTATTATTTATATCATAGGATAACTTCATAAAATTCTCATGTCATGCAGTCATGCATCAACATTGCATCATACCCGATCAATTCATAAATAGCTCTAATCCAACAATAATCTTCAACATCAATTAGGCAACTAAGGCCACATAACATAATATATCCAAAACATACATATAATATAAATAATAGCGTTAACCACATACTCGATGTTACACTATCAGAGTACTAACTAAATAGATATAAATAAATCCTGAAGTACATAATACAATACGAAGAGGTCATAAGCCAAACTCATCACCCATAAATAGATAAAAGGTAACAACAGCTACTCCTCTGCAGCGGACAACTCAACCTGAGTATCTGAACTCCCAAAGATCCAACACATAATAATTAAAGAGAGTTAGTTAATGCAATTTAAAATAAATAGTTAAATATAAAAAATGTTATGCACTTAGCTAAATAAAGTATTAACTACATCATAGGTATCCATTGATAAGGAATTCATAAGCAATGACATTTACCAAATACCAATTAGAGAGAGGAATACATTGTTCCTAAATACCTTATACCTCTAATGCCACTTAGAATTATCATATTACACTTAGACAACTATATGCATGTGATACCATCACATCGATTTATAAGACAACTTAACTCGTCTTCACACCGAAATATTATAAAGATATTTTATGGATAACATAATTTTTCTTCACACCGTGGTAAAAATAAAATTTCTAAGGAAGAGAGAGACAGGGATTAACCCCATGTAAGACAGCGCAACCAGATGGCTAAATTAACAACAATCTCAATCTATCTTTTCTACCCATACCCATGCCCAAAAAGCCTAAAAAAATCTTAAAACACTACGAGGCGACACCATCTAAACACATGAAATCATCTTAGGTATATTTATTTTTCTCATAACATTAAAAATGAGAACAAACATCTAAAAATTCTCAATTTTTACCCCAAAGATTCGTACTTCTAATAAAGTAACAGTATAAGAACCATCATCAAATTATAAAGTTGCTATTTTATCCAAAAACCCATAACAACCCCAAAAGTAATTTCATATTTTACTTTTTTTAATACTACAAACTTAATTTAGAAAATAAATTTAACAAAGATTGTAAAAACTATAGTAAAATGTTTTTTTTTTGTCGTTATGAAAGTTTTTTCCAAAAAAAAAAAAAACCAAAAACACAATAAAAACAAAATCATTCAAAATTAGTACTTTTACCTCTAGTAACAAAAATAATTAAATTAACCGTACTATATATGGACCTGTTACTATTGCAACAAATATACTAAAAAGAGTACTCACTTTGAGTTTCTTTTTCCTTCCGTTTTGCTCTTCTTTGGAGGAAATGTTCCATGTTTCTGATAATACAAAGCACCTACTTTGGATCGCAAAGTAACGTTATCTGTTTTATGATGATAGGTCTGCAACAAAACATTAATTAATTAAATATTTTTTTTTTTTGAAAAGGTTGAAAAGAAAATATATAAATAGAAAGAATGTTAGAGTGTAATTCATATTAGCCAATTGTACTTACTTGTGTATCAAGTTAGTTAGTTAGTTTAAGTTGGTTACTAGTTAGTTATTAGTTTGTTGAGGGACTTGTTATGCAAGTAATATACCTATATATATATCTATGTAATGTGATATGAGTAGAGTGTGTGTAATATAGTGAACTTGTGCAAGTGTGTGGATTATCAATTTGACTATCCATTTTTCTAAGTTTATTCTCTCTTTTCTCTTCTCTCATTCTCCAATTATGTGTGTGTTTACTTTCTTCAATTAAGTTCCAACAGTGGCATCTGAGCCTTTGGTTATTGATCCATGGGGTTTCAATTAATGGCTTCCGCAAAAGGAGACTTTTCAATCAAGAATTGAGAAGTGGGTGGTGAGGATACAAGAAATCTTTGGTTTCCGGAGAGTGCTGGAAATGGTGCAAAGAAGTATCCAAGAAGAGGAAGATAGTGCTTCCTGCAAGAAATCCGAGAAAATAGTGAATTTTCAAAGAAGTTCTTCTACCAAAGGTGCAAAAGAAGCGTCAAAAGATTCAAACAAAGCTCACAGTGGAGCCAAAGAAGAAAGGAGGTGTTTGACGAAGAGGAAAGTGAATTGCTTACGGTAGTGGTATCACACGCAACACAACACACATAGAGAGATTGTTAAAAAGAGAGATCAGTTTCAAGAAACGGAATCAAATCGCAAGGTTGAACAAGCTGCAGAGAAGGCAGCAATAATGGCGGTGTCGGGTAGAGAAACTCGCTCTGCAGGGAGGGTTACTCGTTCGTTGGCGAAGAACTCAAGCACGATTCGAGGCCTATTGTGTGGCTGTGTCTGTCGAAGCTTGATGAGCGTGGTATGCGCCTATCTCATGTGAATGTTTAGGAACAGTGGTATTGTTCCAACATCTGGTATCAAGAACAGAAATTACAGTGTTCCTGATGTAGAGATTCACAAGAAAGTTGTAAAAGGTGCTGTTACACCTAAATGGAATCAAGATAACGTTCTTGTTTTAAAGTCTTGATGATGAAGTGATTCTGAATGTTGAGGTAAGAAGGTTTAATGGGTCATTGAAATCAATTCGTTTGAAGGATTATGTTTTGCGAAATTAAAAGTTTGTTCGAAAATGCTTCAAATCGTGGAATTGATTCGGTATAGTGATGAGTAAGATTCGACTCTTGTGACAGTGGAGAAATTGAATTCTGAGTTGGTTCAGATTTATTTTGAAGAAAATTCAAGTTAGTGATGGGATTTTGGTGGTGTATCAAAGTGTTTCAAATTGAAACCTTGCACCTTGATGTTGGACGTGTTGTTGAGCATTAATGCAATGGCACATAAAAAAGGGGTTGAACGTGAGCAGATACGGCATCACTTGTTTGTTGAAAAATGCAAGGGATCAAACATTCATGTGAAGAACATTGATGATAGTGTTAGTGATGAAGAAGTACAGTACCAGTTTAGTGCATGTGGCACAATATTGTCTGCAACAATTATGTGAGATGACAAAGGGATTAGTAAGTGAGGTTGGATGAGGCTGTTAAGTCAGTGAACAGTTTTAATGGGTGCATGTTCCATTGCAAACCACTGTATGTTGGCTTTTTGCTCAAAAGAAAGAGGTTAGGAAAAGAATATTGCAGCTCAAACATGCTCAGAAACTAGAAGCATTAACTGGACCTTCAACTAATGTTATCCGTGGTGCACATCATCCTTTCATCTACGCAGCTGCTGGTGTTGAGTCCATTGTTGCTAAGTGTGTAGCCCTTGAAAAAGTGTGCTTTAAGGGTTGTCATGGAGACAGTGTTTGATTAGCAACTTTGCTTTTGAGTTTTGTAATTTGGCTAAACTCAAGGTGTAGAGACAAAGTGATCACAAGATTAAAATCTTAAAGAAGAGATGGTGGTGGTGAATATGTTTCGAATGAATTTAGAGCATTGAAGGGAAGAGCAACTAGCTAATATTACGACGAAGTCAGAGTTTGCAAAGGAGTTCAAGTGAAAGTGTTGAAGAGGCTCAAAATTTTATGGGTGTAGAAACATTAGCTAACATGAATTAGGTGGTGTGTTAGAGTGTAATTCATATTAGCCAATTGTACTTACTTGTGTATCAAGTTAGTTAGTTAGTTTAAGTTGGTTACTAGTTAGTTACTAGTTTGTTGAGGAACTTGTTATGCAAGTAATATACCTATATATATATATATATACCTATGTAATGTGATATGAGTAGAGTGTGTGTAATATAGTGAACTTGTGCAAGTGTGTGGATTATCAATTTGACTATCCATTTTTCTAAGTTTATTCTCTCTTTTCTCTTATCTCATTCTCCAATTATGTGTGTGTTTACTTTCTTCAATTAAGTTCCAACAAAGAAGAGTGCAAGGGAATAATTACAAA
The DNA here is from genome assembly GCA_954870985.1 of Trifolium fragiferum. Taxonomy (NCBI): domain Eukaryota; kingdom Viridiplantae; phylum Streptophyta; class Magnoliopsida; order Fabales; family Fabaceae; genus Trifolium; species Trifolium fragiferum. The sequence continues at coordinate 12,518,294 of OX940794.1, forward strand.
ATGTATTTAAATCCCTACAGAAAAAGGAGGAGAGCAAAAACAACAGTAACAGAAAAACTATCAGAATCGCTAAAAAGGAGGAATCACAATAAGCAAATATAAATGTTTGTATATAAAAATTATTTAGGCACTTTCTTTTGTTCTTGAATACGGTTTACATCAAGAAGGTTCTTAAATTAATGCGGATCTAGATTCTCTTTTGTAGGGAATCACATGTTTCGCATTGTTTTGCATTTCAACCATTGATTATTATATCAGACTGATCAACATAATTTATTTATTAAATTACTGAAAGCAATCTCAGCCACATGATCGTAATCGGACGACCTTTAACTGTTATAGCATTCTACCTGTAACAGCAAGAAATCTATTTCGTTAAATGTGTCAAGAATTTTTTTGATGTAGTTCCCAGACCGCATTTAGAATACTATATTGCACCACAAACTAATACAAATCTTATCACTTTTAGTCCTTAGTTACACACGTTCTAGAAAACTACCAAGAAGGTTGTCAAATGTCAATACTAAAATTTCACCAAGTGTGTAACTATAGATTTGATCATAGTCCAGACTCCAGACTATCCAAACAAAGTAGCATCCAAAATTTAAATGTTTGTTCAGTTTAATCATATGCCACTTTTTCCTACAAACTGTTAAAACGGTAATGTGATCCTCATATTATACCTTCAACAACAATGCCTTATATAGACTACAACGTGTTACTTTACACACAAGCTACAAATGATGGGCTTTGCTATAACAAAGTAAAGGCCCAACTTACATTCTAGCCCAACAAACCCTCCCTTAAGGTGATTCCTACACAGAGGATCAACTTAAGCAGAACAGAAATCAAACTAAGTGCTAGAAGAACTAACTAGACAACAAAAAACACAGAAAATGCTAATAAAAAACTAATCATAAACTCGCCTCGCGAGTAATCCTTCGCTATAGCGAGGTCAGCAGACACACCACTTCGCCACAGCACACAATTCTCTTGCCATGGCGAGCTCCAGCAGTTAACATTCATCAGTTTTTTCACACGTGCCAAGGCCCTCCCTCAATCTGCAGAAGCTTTCCACCTTCAAAGCTTTAGTCATTATGTCAGCCAGTTGCTCTTGTGACTTACAAAATTTGATCTCTATCACACCATCTCTGCTGAAGTCTCTAAGGAAATGGTATCTAACATCTATATGTTTACATCTTCCATGCATAATTGGGTTTCTTGACAGCTTGATTGAAGAGCTGTTATCACGGTTTATAATTGTGCTTCCTTCCTGCTTCAAACACAAACAACTTAGAATATTCCTAAGCCAAATGCATTGACAAGCACCTGAGGCTGCTGACACAAACTCAATTTCAGTGCTAGACAGTGTTACTATTGGTTGCTTTTGGTAAGACCAGCTCACAGCACTAGAGCCAACTGTGAACACATAGCCTGATGTGGACTTTCTATCATCATAATCCCCAACATAATCTGAGTCTGTCCAACCTTGCATTATCAATTCATCACTGCTTTTATACAGAATGCCAAAGTCCAATGTACCTTTTATATATCTCAAGATCCTTTTTACTGCAGCAGCATGCATTTCAGTTAGCCTTTCCATGTATCTAGCAGTCAGACATACTGAATAAGCCAAGTCAGGCCTAGTGGCAAGAAGATTTTAGGCATCCTATCATTTGCTTGTATAGAGTAGCTTATGCGGCCTTCCTTTCTCATCTTTAATAAGTTTACACCCAGGAACTATAGGACTACAAACTTTGTTACACTCACTCATACCAAATTTGTTCAAGACTTCTGCAGCATATTTGTGTTGGAAAATGAAGATACCTTGATCACTTTGTTGTACTTCAACTCCCAAGAAGTACTTCATTTTTCCTAGGTCTGTCATGGCAAATTGCTTCTTCATAGTTCTTTTAAATTCTTCTACTAAGACCTCATCATTGCCAGTGTATATAAGATCATCAACATACAAACTGACAATGAGAATTTTCTCATTCCCATTATGCTTAACAAACAATCTAGGCTCATGTGAACATTTCTCAAACTTTTCATTACAAAAATAGGTTTCAGTTTTGCTGTACCAAGCTCTAGGTGCCTGCTTCAGACCATACAGGGTTTTCTTGAGTTTATACACCTTATTACTGTTGTCTTTAAGATACCCTAGTTGCTGTTCAATGTAAACCTCTTCAGTTAACTCTCCATGCAAGAAAGCACTCTACACATCTAACTGATATACACACCGACTGTTATGAGCAGCCAAAGAAAGAATAGTTCTGATGGTATCCCATCTTGCTACAGGAGCAAACACTTCTCTATAGTCAATTCCATGTCTCTGAGTATAACCCTTGGCTACAAGTCTAGCTTTATACTTTTCTACTTTGCCTTTCTTATTGAACTTAGTTTTGTAGATCCATTTCACACCAACAACTTTTACTTCTGGAGGTAGATCAGTCAGTTCCCAAGTGTCATTGGCTTCAATGGATTGAATCTCACTGTCCATTGCTTTCCTCCATACATCTAACTTGCTAGCTTCTTCATAAGATCCTGGATCATCACTTGAGGTAAACATAGCTATAGCCAAATTCTGCATTTGATCTTCCATAGCTTCTAAGTCAGTCACATACTCCCTTAGATAGCCAGGTGGTTGCCTTTGCCTAGGAGGCAGCTCTTCTTGATCTTCACTACTATACTCAGAGTCACTATCAGAATTCTCATTATTCATACAACCAGTGTTGTCAGCAGCTTCATCAGTTTCACTCTGATGGTCAATATCAACCTCTTCATGTTCTTCTAGGTTTGTTGTAGTTTCAGTCTGCTTGATGGGGTTTTTACCATCCCAGTTCCAGCTTTTGTCTTCTTCAAAGACAACATCTCTACTCACTATTATCTTCTTATCCATAGGATTGTATAACTTGTATGCCTTAGACTCTTCACTCACCCTAAGAAGTACACACTGAATGCTTTTACTATATAACTTTCTCCTGTGTACATCAGGAATGTGTACATGAGCTATGCAGCCAAATACCCTGAAGTAACTCACTGAAGGTTTCACTCCACTCCATACCTCTTCAGGTGTGAAATCCTTTACAGCATGAGTGGGACGTCTATTCATCACATAAGTTGCCCAATTCACTGCTTCTGGCCAAAACTTCTTAGGCACATTCCTGGCTGCTATCATGCTTCTAACCATGTTTAACAATGTTCTATTTTTCCTTTCTGACACCCCATTTTGTTGTGGAGTGTAGGCTGCAGTCAACTGTCTTTTCACACCCTAAGAACTGCAAAAATCATTGAATTCAGATGATGTGAACTCTCCCCCTCTATCAGTTCTAAGACATTGAATTGAACAATTTGACTCCTTCTCAACTAGGGATTTAAACTTCTTAAACACTGCAGATTTCTCTTTCAAAAAATAACACCATGTTTTCCTAGTGTAATCATCAGTAAAGGTAGCAAAGTACCTGTTTCCTGCATGTGAATAAGGATTAATAGGTCCACATATGTCAGAATGTACAAGTTCCAGTTTGGCAGAGGCTCTCCAATTAGCCTGCTTTGGAATGGTGTTTCTCTGTTGCTTGCCACTCAAGCAATCTGTGCACTTGTCATCTGAAAATTTCAACTTAGGTAAGCCTTTAACCATTTGCTTCTTTATCAAGGTTTCTAATCCCTTAGTGCTAAGATGAGCATATATGTGGTGCCAAAGCTTGCTTTGATCTACAACTGTTGTTTGAAAACACTTAGGCAGAACAACACAGGCTTTCACTATATACATCTTGTTACTTGTCATTGCAGTGCTTATGATTAAACCTTTCTCATTATGATACATTTGACACAAATTGTTCTTGAACACAATAATGAGATTCTTTTGTTGAAGTTGGCCAACACTAAGTAAATTGTTGGTCAAACCTGGCAAGTAATACACATCAGTAATGACATGTATTCTGCCATTGATGTGCAGCTTGAGATTTCCCTTTCCCATCACAGCCATTTTAGAATCATTGCCAAGTTTCACAGACTCCCTAAACTGATTATCAAAGCCAAAGAACCATTCTTTGGTACCCACCATATGATTGCTACAACCACTATCAATATACCACAACTCTTCTTGCGAATCTTGATTATGATCTTTGTAAGCTATTAGAAGCATCTCTTCTTCTTGCTCAGCATAGTTTGCATTACTCTCCCACTCAGGGCATTCATTGCGATAATGCCCAAGTTTGTGACATTTGAAGCATTCAAAATTTGCTCTGTCTACCTCTACCACGCCCCCTTGAAGCGTTTCTACCTCTTCCTCTGCCTGAATTGCTCATTTTCAGAGCCTGATCTTCAGTAGAATCCTTCTGACCCTTCATGCGTTGTTCATGAACCAAGAGGCTGCTTTGAAGTTCATCCACAGACAAGGTTGTATTGTCGTTGGATTCTTCTATAGAGCAAACGACATAGTTGAACTTAGACGGCATTGAACGCAGAATTTTCTCCACCACCATTACCGGAGTAATGGTTTCTCCATGAGATGTCATCTTATTAGCAATGGCAAGGGTTCTTGAGAAGTAATCATTGACAGATTCTTCCTCCCCCATCGCAAGAACCTCAAAATCGCGACGAAGAGCTTGCAATTGAGCGCGTTTTACCTTTGTCGAGCCTTGATATTTTCTTCTCAAAGCCTCCCAAATATCTCTAGCTGTGTCACGAACCAAGATTGTCTTCAAGATCGACCTATCGATGGCTTGAAACAAATAACTCTTGACCTTCAAATCGCACAGCTTGCTTGCCTCTGCAGCTCGTTGTTGCTCCGCCGTAGCATTGGCCGAAGCAGTCACAACCCCATTTTCTATGAGACTCCAGTATTCCTTCGAACAAAGGAGGTTTTCCATTAACATGGACCAATGATCATAAAACCCATCAAACTTTGGAATAGCTGGTTGAACAAAATTTGTGTTTTCAGCCATTGATTTTGTGCAAGAATCAGCGAAGAGGATGAAGAAAATTGGTGCGAAAACGAGAAAAAAACAAAGGAAACGGAATAATAAACGAAAGAAAGATAAAACGGTTGCAACCGTTAGAAAAATTCTAGGCCCTTGGATCACGTATACTGATACCACTTGTTAAAACGGTAATGTGATCCTCATATTATTCCTTCAACAACAATGTCTTATATAGGCTACAAGGTGTTACTTTACACACAAGCTACAAATGATGGGCTTTGCTATAACAAAGTAAAGGCCCAACTTACATTCTAGCCCAACACAAACATGATTGGAACCACTTCTTAGTGAACTACATTGCATTGAAAGAGATTCGTTTTAATAAAACTAAATGTGATGCTATAGAAGTTTATCCTTCTCGATATGATATTGTTTGAAGACAGACCACATGAAAGTTTGTTGGCATGCGACATCTAAAACTATTAATGAGTTTAGAGACTGATAGCCTCTTCAAAATGCCTGCATATTCAACAAGAATCTTATAACATGCTTCTAGGCAACATGAACACTTGAATGAACTAGATTTATATTAAAAGGAATTAGATTTCATGCATGCCGAAACAAATTACACAGTTTTAGATCTGAATTGTCCATTTAAAATGTGTGGCCGAGATCCTTGATAATAATTTTATAACTATGTTAATTTAAACCGTTTGATAATCAACAATTCAGATCTAAAACTGTGTGATTTTCTACTGTAGAGAATCTCTCAATCCATATTAAAAATGAGTCGGATTAAGAGGATGTGCAGGTAGAGAAATTTATTCTAGCTCCTGTATCTAGTGGCGAAGCCATGATTATCATAAAACTTGGACAAAATTTTACATATGACATAATATATAAATAGATAAAAAAAATATTCAATTTTACCATAAACTAATCCAAAAAATTCTTAATTTTACCAAAAACTAACCCCTAAAAATACACACTGAGCAACTGCCCGGACTTAATAAGCCTTGGCTCCGCCCATGCTTGATAGATGCATCTCCTTTTTAGTAGCTCTAAATATGACAAATCCATAGTTAATCATGATTGACTTAGAGCGCTTATGGGGTACAACAATCTATACTAAGTTTTAATAAATAGCATGATGAGAGTAAGGAAAAGCATTGACATACTTCTCTTTAACACTACAAGTGGAATCATGGACATACTTCTCTTACACCAACAAGATAAATATTATTCATTTTGAGGACGTACCTTATCAACTCTAGGGTCTTTTGGTCTTGGTGTCTCTTTTACTTCCCAATCATCCGACAGTTTTTCGTTTGTTTCTTGTTTTCTTTTCGGCGTTCCTCGTTTTCTTTTTGAGGTAGATGGAGGTACCTAAATTCATATACAATTTAGAAGTTATTAAAATAAAATTTTAAAAAGATGATATGAAAAAAATTTTAAGCATAGGTATTATATGTATCACCTCATTTGCATAATCAACCGGATACGCGTATGATATTGGAATGGCATCGTGAATTACATCATCCTGGTCAATTAACATATATAGTTATAACTTATAAGCATATGCATGATTTAAATTTTACGTATATATCTTTGAAAAGGCTATTCAATGAAATGTTTACAAAACATGAATGTGATTCATTCTATTGAATAGAAAATCTAATTATTCATTCATTGTAGTCAATCTTTTGATAGTAGGAAAGAAAACTAAATCAAAATTAAGGTGCTAGATATGATATACAAGATTCTTTATTTATAAATTATATCATTCATGTGAAAATTTACCCCTTAAACATTAATTCAACCTAATTAATAAAAAAAATACACATTTCGCTTAAATCTAGCACAAAAGAAGTTCAGAGATTTTAAATTAAAAGCCACATAGCTTTGCAAAAAAAAAAAAATTATAATAATTAAAAGCCAGATATTCAAAAACATGGGTTTGGAGAAAAAGGGGCTATACATAGTGAAATTTTATTCTTTGAATATGTAATTTTGGTCACTAATTCTATCATTTACAATAGCGTATGGTATATATTTCAAATATATACTATACGCTATTGTGCTTAATTATAGAGCACTTACTCACGTCATATTTTAATTATATCATATTAGAATTTAATATATAATTGGATTCTCATAGAGATCTTAATGTTAAAGATTTGATAAACATTATCCTGAAAAATAAAATGAACTAATAGGTTTTGTAGATCCTTAACTATGATTAATCCTGAAAGTTTTTTTTTTCAAATCAACAAAATTTATTAATATAACGAAACTATGAACACAGGTTGTACCTGGAGCATCAAGCAAACAAAAAAAACACACTAGCAGAGATCAGAAAGAAAAAACACAGAAGGATTATTTGTATATCTTAGATCCGATTTCTGGAAATAGAGAAAATCAAACTTTACCTCTTGTTCTGGATTCGAATTCACTCCAGCTTCGGTTGATGAATGCAGTGATGCCATTAGATGGTATGTGGTAGGAGTTTTGCTTGTCTCTCTAAGACTTTGTGCAAAAGGGATGCTTTTTGTCACGGTCCCTGATACTCTCTTGTCCTTCTAGGATTTTTGTGGAGAGTTCTTGGCGTCCTATGTTTTCAGTGACAATTGTTGTATGTTAATTGTATTTTTCTCGTGTTTTTTCGATTCTCCTCTTATGTATTATAAACCTGTTATTTTATAATATAGTAATGTATCGGGACACTACTATTGGATAGATACATCATTTTTTCAATTAATCTAAAAGTTTAACTTTTGCAAATATATATATGCAACTAGAGGAAAAACATATATTTGTCATTAAAAAAAAGATGGTTGTTAAATCGTAAAGACTAAGCAAACCCTATATGTCTAGGTTGAAGTTATTTTATAGATATTTTCGGTATGTATTTTTTATATCGGGATTTTCAATATTTTGTTTTGTGTTTTTTTGTAAAATCATTTAATGTATTTAAAATTAGCCATTAATATATGTGTCTATTAGTCAAACAAATTAATAATATATGTATCTATAAATGCTTAATATTTCTATAAACTAAAAAATTCTAAAAAGAACATTGACTGATAAATTATTAATTATTAAATGCATGAATAAAATTTAATTACCTATTAAAATTACAAATGCAAATATGTTTTCATTGATAAAATATATATTTTCCTTTTATTATTGATTTATATGAGCAAGTGCCATATGAAAAAGTTGTATTGTTGATGTGGTTAGGGATTCGATTCCTAATTCACGCCTATAAAATTTTTTTTGTTGAAATGGAAGACCTCATCTTAAATACTTCACATATTCTTTAACAAAAATTAATCATCGTTAACTGTGATAAAAAATTCATATTGATATGAAAGATTTTTTTTTCAATTCAGCAAAATTTATTAATATAACGTAACTATGAACACAAGTTATACTTGGAGCATCAAGCAAAGAAAAAAAACCACATAAGTAGAGATCGGAAAGGATGAAACACGGAAGGATTATTTGCATATCTTAGACGATCATGAACTAGTAATTCATAAATTATAGTTTTAATCAAGGATTTCAGAATCAGATCGGCCATCGAACCAGCGAACTCACTAGTTCAAGGTTCAACCGGTCGGACCGGGATTCGACCGGTTGAACCGTTTTTAATTAATTATATATTTTTTATAATATATAAAACAATATATATATATATATATATATATATATATATATATATATATATATATATATATATATATATATATATATATATATAAAACAATATCAAACAAAAAATTACATAATATTCATAGTTTTATACTATTAAAATCATATTAATTTCATATCATTAAATATTTTGTTCAAAAATATTACATGTAATATCCTATCAACGAGGATTATTTAAAAAAAAGTAAGTTACTAGTAATCCTAATAAAAAGTACTAACAGATTTTAGTTGTATTATACTAGTTTTTATTTGGGCCAAAAAAAAATTATTCTTAACCCAAGCCCACTTATATCCCATAACCCTAATATTGCTAAATGACTGAAGAAAGGAAAACATAGCCGTCGGAGGCTTATTTTGTCTCTTCCTCTTCCTATTCTTCTCAATCTATCAGATGAAATATTATCTTCTTGTTCCCATTGATTTCTTTCAAGTTATTTCTTTTCTAAATCTAGTGTTTTAATGGTTTGTTAGTTTATGATTGTTGGAAAATCGATTCATAAACAGAGATATAAAACGCAGTGGAATTTTCAAAAAATTTCCCTCTAATGGATCCTTGCGAATGAACATGATTAGAGTCTAGGTTATTACCTTTGTAGAACAATTCATTTGCTTGAATTTCGATCACAAGCACCGCACGATTGCAGCACCTCTAGCCGGTCCACACGAACAGGTTCCTTCAACTTTCAGTGCTAGCTGCTACAAGGTGAAGGCTAAGGGAGTTCGGTTAGGATTTCAGAGAGTTTTACGTTTCTCCAAAATTCGGAATAAAAGGTGAAGTAACCAACTGAACTACACAAGACTCTATTTAATGGTTGTCAAAACCGGACCGAACCGGCTGGTCGGACCGGTCAGACCGTGAACCGGTGATGTATACGGTCCAGTTAGGTCTGAAAACCAACTTGCAAATGAACCGGTAAAAAACCGGTCGAACCGGTTCTAAATCGGAAAAAACCAAAAGAATAAAGCATATTCCCCCAATGATTAGTACAATGACGGCACAATCTGAATATGAGAAATCTGCCATCTATCTTTCCTCGCGTTAGCGCCCGTTCGCATTCTTCATCTGACGTGACGGCTTTTGACTGCGTTGACTGGTCAGCCGCCTCTTGTGGTTGTACGGAATGGTTGTCTTGACTGTGATTATCATTTGTCTTGGCTCTTGAACTTTTTCAATGGTCTAGTGGTCTGTCTTGACACCAAATGACTCTAGATCTCTCTTTATATGAAGAGATTACATAAAAATCCTAAATACATGCTAGACTTATAATTGGCATAAAATAAACCTAAACATTGAATACAAAATCATATTAGCAAGTAACAGAGCAAGTAAAAAGCTGTAATAATACTCACATAAAGTGAGTTATCAGGGACATAGCAAATTATTGCAGGGACTGAGGTTCAAATCCTGGTACTCCCACTTATTTATCTTTAAAGGTGAAATTCTAGCTACTAGACTACTTGACAAAAAAAAAAAGGTTATATTTTGTTTTCATGCGTGTTCATTCTTTTTTCTTTGGTAAGGTCTGTTAGTTTCTTTGTTTTGGTGCGTTTGCATTTTTCCGTTAAAATAAAATTACTAAAAAAAAAAGAAAATTTCCAAACCACCGAACCGGCTAGACCGGCCGGTTTTTACTGGTTCGCCGCCGATTTTAACGGTTTTTCTCCGGTTCCCATGCGATGCGGTTTTGCACCCTGACCGGATCAGATACAGGTCTGGTCCGGTTTTAACAGCCTTGGTTTTAACTCATGATGGTAAGCTGATAGTTGGTGATCGTTGAAGATGAATGGTCATTTATATAGTTTCTTTGGGGGAAAGGGTATCAGCCAAAATGTTAGCACTCCAACGCTCAAGTCAGTCTTTGAATGAAGAATAAGAGTATTAGAGTTGGAGGCACATAAATCTCATACCTAGAGATTGATGTATGGTTGCTTATATAGGAGGACATTAGGATTTAGGAAATAGTAGGGTTCCTCATGTGGATGGATTAGCCATATATGACACATGTATTATCTGTTGTATTGGATTGTCCTTTATACTTAAGATGCACACTTGAGATTTTGGAGTCTTTTCGTCTATACTTGTGCTCATACTGTTGGACTGTTGTCGTTGTGCCATGTGATTATCTTTATCCCATTTAAATCGGTCTTGCTATTTGTTGGGCTTTTAGCCGATCCAGAACAGATTCAATTTTTGGAAATAGAGAAAATCCTACTTTACCTCTTGTTCTAGATTCAAATTCATGTCAGCTTCGGTTGATGAATGCCCTTATGCCATTAGATGGTCTAATATGGTATGGTAGGGTTTTACCTATCTCTCTGAGGCCTTGTGCGAGAATGAATGATTTTTTATCACAATCCCTAATTCTCTCTTGTCCTTCTTAAACTTTTGTGAAGAGTTCTTAGCGTCCTTTGTTTTTAGTGACGGGATTGATATGTTGTATTATCCTCTTATGTAATGTAAATATGTTATTTTCTTGGAATCCTTTGTTTTCGGTGACACTTTTAGTTTTTAAGTGAATTTTAAGTCCTTTTTTTTAATTTTGGTACAAAGTTAATTTTAAGTCTTATTTTGATATTTTAAGTTTTTTATATTTCAATTTAATTCTTTAAGTTGCAAACTTTTTACAATTTGCTCGATATTCTTTTTTTTTTTTTTTTCATTTTAATTCCTTAAGTTATGAATATTTGACACTTTTACTCTTTATGTTTCAAAATTTAGACATTTTAGTTTTTTTATTAAACACTAAAATATTTCAAATTTAAGAGACCAAAGTCTTCAAATTCATGACTTAAAGGATTAAAAAGAAACAAATAAGGAACCAAAATATCTAACATTGTAATTTAAGGGACAAAATAAATTAAAAAACCAAAATGAAATCTGAAATAAACTTAAAAGACCAAAAATATATTTCAACCTTTCTTTATTAAAAGTTTTGATACATTACATGATCAATAATAAAAAAAAAAAAAGACTTTTAACTAAGTAATAAATATTGGGCATAACGTTAATGAGCTTTCCCTAAAATAAAAAACCCTAACTTTATTTCCAACAAAAATAATTATTGATCAAACTTTACTTAATTAAGATTAATTATTTTTCCACTTTTGAATTAGCTTCTGAATAGAAACCTCACAATCTCCACCAACACTTATAGCCTTCCTTCCTGCCTCTTTAATCTGCATAGCTTTAACTTTTAAAAACTGATTCTCCATAATCTCTTTTATAGCATCTCCAATTTCTTCCCCTTTCACTACACGTTCCCCACCCCAACCCCAACTCTTGTTCCAAATCCCCCATCCACTAACCTCCACCAACCCTGCATTTATCTTCTGATCACTATGTTGAGGCCAACCCAAAATTGGTACACCATTCAAAGCTGCTTCCATAATTGAGTTCCATCCACAATGACTTACAAACCCTCCAACACTTTTGTGACTAAGAATCTCAGTTTGATCCACCCATTCCTTAATCACTAACCCCTTTTCCTTCATTTTCTCAACTAACTCAACACCTAACACTTCATCTAATCCAATTTCTTCATCTTCTTTGTCTACAATCTTATCCTTAACAACCCACAAAAAATTATATCCACTTTTCATCAAACCAAATCCAATCTCTCTCATTTGGTCTCTTCTCAATGCAGTTCTACTTCCAAAACAAACATAAACCACAGATCCAATAGCTTGATCATTAAGCCAATTAATCAAAGGCGGTGACGATGCTTCGGCTTCTGCTTCCACATTCACATCCTTTTGACTTTTCTTTTCAAACTCAAAAGGTACAAAAGGACCAACAGGATAAAGAGGAGGCATTCCTTTAACAACTTTTCCATCACTAAAAGCTTTTAGTGAATAAGATTCAAGTGCTTCAAATGTGTTAAGAAAAAAACCATCTAGTTTTGTAAGATTTGGACTATCTTCCATTATAAAGTTTCTAAACAAAGTAGGTTGGAAAAGAATTGGTGGCATAGATGAATAAGGTAAAGGTGAAAATGGAATACCAGGAATATCAATCTCATCAGAAAGATCAAATTTTGAATGAGCAAGAGTAGGAAAATTAGAGACAAAAGAGAACATGGAAGCAGAAGAAGTGAACAAAGTGTAGTTAGGGAGAGAGAGTTTTTGAGTGATAGAAAGAAGAGGTGTAACAAGAAAAATATCAGAGATGAAAAATGTGAGAGGTGGTGAAAGTGAAGAGATTAAAGGAGGAAGAAGATGAGTTGATTCACGTAGGGTTTTAACACGGAGGAATATCGGGTCACCGGAGATAGGAGGAGAAAGTGGTGGTGGAAGATGAAATGGGATGATGTTGAGTTGAGGGAAAGAAGAATGGAAGTTAGAGAGAAATTGTGATTCTGCATGAGTGACTGTTGGAAGAGGAATGATGAAAGTTAGTTTGCAATTGTTGTTGAGAAATAAAGATGCTAATCTTAGGAATGGTGTAAGATGACCCATTCCTGCACTTGGAAACATAGCAATGTGAATAGATTCATCAGACATGGTTAGTTTAATTAGTTGCTTATGGGTTTTGACTAATGGCTTCTTAGTTTGAGATGTTGGGATTGAGATATTTTGATAGATGGGTTTGTGATGATGATGATTTATTAGATCTTGAAATTCATGTTTATGATAAAAAAAAAAACGTACTCCCTCCGGCCTTAATTATAAGCAAATTTCACTTTTTAGATACATTGAATAACTAATATATCTAGTCCACTTTTTAGATTAGATACATTAGTTATTCAATATATCTAAAAAATGAAATTTGCTTATAATTAAAGCCGGAAGGAATACAGCAATAGCGATGTCCTTGTCCCTTCCTCATTTGCCATAAATAAACAATAGAGTGCTGATTAATCCACTTCTATTAATCAACCTTATTAAATATTAACCCATGTGAGCCTCACCTTCCCACCAAACCACTCATATTTTCCATAAATAATGGTAAACATTTTCTTGATTAGTTTAGGGAATTTGGTTAATTTTTTAACTTTAATGTCTTAGTTTTTTTAGTAGTTATCCTCGATATTATATTTCTTTCGTGATAAAATATAAAATAAATTATTTTTTTTTATATTTATTGTATATAGACAAGATATATCTACTATAAATGGTAAATTTAATTTTTGTTTATATTTTATTACGAAAAAATTAAGTACTAGGTAATGTCAAAATTTGAGTAGTTTCATACAAGTTCTTTATAATTACTTGTCATTTTTAATGAAAAAATTGTTCCTACCACCTCTGTAACTATATATGAAAACTTTTGAGAATTATTTTTTTTGCTTTTCATAAGGTCATATTTTAATATTAATTCAACTACATTTATTATTTATTTATATACATACCCCTAATTTTTTGTTTTGGTGTTAACCATCCGGTTCTTATAGGGAAGGGGCGCTAGTATTTCGAATAGGGGAAGGGGTGCTAGTAATTCGGAGTATGATCACAAAATAAATAAAATTTGATAAAAAATTGTTCGATTTAGAAATTACACTTGGATGAAGATTTCTCTTCCCACCTTCGTATTTCTTTTTCACCCCTCGGGTTTTCGTTTTCAGCCTTGGAAAAAGAGTTCGGTACATGCGTACCAAAGTTTTAAACGATTGAAAACACATGTTTTTCACTATCGGAAAACTTCGGTACGTGAAAACCGAAGTTTTAGGAGTTAAATTAAGGGGTAAAATTGGACTTCAGGGGGGTGAAAAAGAATCGGGGGGTGGGAAGAGAAATCTTCCACTTGGATTCTCCCAAATAATCCATCCTTTAATGAAGCTCAATAATCACTTGTGCTCGATTAATGACTTGGTTTAATTAAATACCTCTAATTATTTTACTTTTTCTATACCTTGCAATAAATATTATGATAAAACATAAATAAATTTTGTCTCTTAGAGGTTAAATTTGTAAAAATATCCACTATCAATAAAATCATTATTACTATTAAATTTCTTAATTTATGTGATTTAGTCAACGAGGTCATATATATTTATAGAAGAAGATACTATTTTCTATGTTCAATAAATTAGAGATAATGATTCCTTGATTATTGGATCATATCATGACAGCACATCATGTATATGAATAGCATTTATCTATCCATTATTGTTTGGAATATTTTGTTACTAGAATTAGTGTATAGCCATTATGTCTATCATTATTATAGGAGCGTGTGTGTCATACAATGATGTATATATTTGTATACTGTGATCAACACAAATCAATACAAGAAATACAAATTATAAGTTTTCTATCTTGGCATCAGAGCTATTAAGCTGAAAAGCTCTAGATCCATCAAAACAAATATGGCATCCGCTGCCAATTCCAATAAGAATGATCTACCAACATCTGTATCTGTCAAGCTGGACAGAAACAATTATCCCTTATGGAAATCTCTGGTCCTACCAGTGGTCAGAGGATGCAAACTCGATGGATATATGTTGGGAACAAAAACATGCCCTGTAGAATTCATTACCTCTTCTGACTCAAGCAAGAACAACAATCCTGCCTATGAAGAATGGCAAGCCAATGATCAGCGCCTCCTTGGATGGATGCTCAACTCAATGGCTACTGAAGTTGCAACACAATTGTTGCATTGTGAGACCTCCAAACAACTTTGGGATGAGGCTCAAAGTCTTGCTGGAGCACACACAAGGTCTCAAATCATCTATCTCAAGTCTGAATTTCACAGCATCAGAAAAGGGGAAATGAAAATGGAAGACTATCTAATAAAAATGAAGAACCTTGCTGACAAACTCAAACTTGCTGGCAATCCAATCTCAACTTCAGATCTGATCATTCAAACTCTAAATGGTTTGGATTCTGAATATAATCCTGTAGTTGTCAAATTGTCCGATCAAACTACACTCAGTTGGGTGGATTTACAAGCTCAATTACTAACTTTTGAAAGTAGAATTGAGCAACTGAATAACCTCACCAATTTGACCCTCAATGCAACAGCAAATGTTGCAAACAGATTTGACAATCGAGGAAAAAGGTTCAATTCTAACAACAATTCGAGAGGCTCTAACTTCAGAGGTTGGAGAGGAGGCAGAGGAAGAGGTAAGTCATCCAAGAACCCATGCCAAGTTTGTGGTCTGAGTAACCACATTGCAATAGACTGCTTTCATAGATTTGACAAAAACTACTCAAGATCCAATCATTCAGCAGATCATGACAAAGAAGGATCTCACAATGCCTTCCTAGCCTCTCGGAACTCAGTTGAAGACTATGACTGGTACTTTGATAGCGGTGCAAGCAATCATGTGACACATCAAACTGACAAATTTCAAGACTTGACTGAGCACCATGGTAAGAATTCACTAGTTGTTGGTAATGGTGAGAAATTGACAATTGTAGCCACCGGCTCTTCAAAACTTAAGTCACTCAATTTACATGATATCCTATATGTGCCTAACATTACCAAAAATTTGTTAAGTGTCTCTAAACTGGCTGCTGACAATAACATATTTGTTGAGTTTGATGAAAATTGTTGCTTTGTGAAGGACAAGTTGACAGGGAAGGTAATACTAAAAGGGCTACTTAAGGATGGATTGCATCAGCTCTCAGGAACAAAAAGGAACCCAAGTGCTTATGTATCTATCAAGGAGAGCTGGCATAGGAGACTTGGTCACCCTAATAATAAAGTCTTAGACAAAGTTTTGAAAAGTTGTAATGTCAAAGTACCACCTAGTGATGATTTTAGTTTTTGTGAGGCATGCCAATATGGCAAAATGCATCTTTTACCTTTTAAGTCTTCCTCTTCTCATGTTCAGGAACCACTTGAGTTGGTCCACACTGATGTATGGGGTCCTGCACCAATAATGACATCCTCTGGTTTTAAATATTATGTGCATTTTGTTGATGATTTTAGTAGGTTTACCTGGATTTATCCCTTGAAACAAAAGTCTGAGACTGTGCAAGCTTTCATTCAATTTAAAAACTTAACTGAAAATCAATTCAATAAAAGAATAAAAGTAATTCAATGTGATGGTGGTGGTGAATACAAACCTGTGCAAAAACTTGCAATAGAAGCTGGCATACAATTCAGAATGTCATGTCCATATACCTCTCAACAAAATGGAAGAGCTGAGAGGAAACACAGACATATAGCAGAGTTCGGTTTAACCTTGCTTGCACAAGCTAAAATGCCCTTAAATTATTGGTGGGAAGCCTTCTCTACTGCAGTATACCTCATAAACAGATTGCCATCTCAAGTCACTCAAAATGAGAGCCCATATTCACTCATGCTTTGCAAAGAACCTGACTATAAGCTCCTAAAACCTTTTGGTTGTGCATGCTACCCTTGCCTCAAACCATATAACCAACACAAGTTACAATTCCATACAACCAGGTGTGTGTTCTTGGGATACAGCAACTCCCACAAAGGGTACAAATGTCTAAACTCTCATGGAAGGATCTACATATCAAGACATGTCATCTTTAATGAAGACCACTTTCCATTCCATGATGGGTTTCTCAATACAAGAAGTCCTCTAAAAACAACAATTAACAATCCATCTGCGTCTTTTCCTTTGTGCATTGCAGGTAATTTCATCAATGATGCAAGCATACCAATCACTGAAGCAGAAAATTCAGCTGAAACAAACACAGAAGATTCTCAAGATGTTAACAGTGACACTGAACAAACAGAAAATGGTTCATCAGAACATGACACCACTCAGGAAGAGACACCAGACATATCTCAACAACAAAGTGTGGGTGAATCAAGTCTGAACACAAATACAGGTAATGCAATACAAACAAGAAGTAAGTCAGGCATTCACAAGCCAAAGCTACCTTACATTGGACTCACTGAGACTTACAAAGAAACAGTGGAACCTGCAAATGCAAAGGAAGCTCTTACAAGACCCTTATGGAAAAAAGCAATGCAAAAGGAGTTTCAAGCCCTCATGTTCAACAAAACATGGATACTAGTGCCCTACCAAGATCAAGAAAACATTGTTGATTCAAAATGGGTCTTCAAGACTAAATACAAGCCAGATGGTTCCATAGAAAGGAGGAAAGCCAGACTAGTTGCAAAGGGGTTTCAACAGACAGTTGGAGTTGACTATGAAGAAACTTTTAGTCCTGTAATCAAAGCTAGCACAGTCAGGATTATTCTTTCCATTGCAGTGCACCTCAATTGGGAAGTTAGGCAACTAGACATCAACAATGCATTCTTAAATGGACACCTTAGAGAAACAGTATTCATGCATCAACCAGAAGGATTTGTTGATCCTACCAAGCCTAATCACATATGCAAATTATCTAAAGCAATTTATGGACTAAAGCAGACACCAAGAGCTTGGTTTGATAGTCTCAAAAATGCATTGCTGAACTGGGGTTTTCAAAACACGAAGAGTGACTCTTCTCTTTTCTTCTTGAAAGGTAAAGATCATATCACATTTCTCCTTATATATGTGGATGACATCATAGTCACTGGCAACAACATCAAGTTCCTTCAAGCTTTCGTCAAACAACTTAATGATGCCTTCTCTCTCAAAGATTTGGGTCATTTACACTACTTTTTGGGCATAGAAGTACAAAGAGATGCCAGTGGAATGTACCTCAAACAATCTAAATACATCGGTGATTTGCTGAAGAAATTCAAGATGGACAATGCCTCACCATGTCCAACACCGATGATAACAGGTAGGCAATTCACCGTTGAGGGGGAGAAATTGACAGATCCAACCGTGTTAAGACAAGACATAGGAGGACTACAATATTTAACTCACACAAGACCTGACATAGCATTTTCTGTAAATAAACTCAGTCAATACATGAGTTCACCCACAATTGATCATTGGCAAGGCATAAAAAGAATCTTGAGGTATCTCCAAGGCACCATCAATTATTGCTTGCACATCAAACCATCCACTGACTTGGATATAACAGGTTTTTCTGATGCAGACTGGGCCACTAGTGTTGATGACAGGAAATCCATGGCTGGTCAATGTGTGTTCCTAAGTGAAACATTCATCTCCTGGTCCTCAAGAAAACAAAAAGTAGTATCAAGATCAAGTACAGAGTCAGAGTACAGAGCTCTTGCTGACCTTGCTGCTGAGATAGCATGGATTCGTTCACTACTTACTGAACTCAAACTCCCATTGCCAAGGAAACCCATACTATGGTGTGATAACCTGAGTGCCAAGGCACTGGCTTCTAATCCAGTACTGCATGCTCGTTCTAAGCATATTGAAATTGATGTTCATTATATTAGAGATCAAGTACTACAAAATGAGGTTGTTGTGGCTTATGTCCCTACAACGGATCAAATTGCAGATTGTCTCACCAAGCCACTTAGTCACACACGTTTTAGCCAACTTAGAGACAAACTTGGTGTGATCATCTCGCCACCAGTTTGAAGGGGGGAATTAGAGATAATGATTCCTTGATTATTGGATCATATCATCACAGCACATCATGTATATGAATAGCATTTATCTATCCATTATTGTTTGGAATATTTTGTTACTAGAATTAGTGTATAGCCATTATGTCTATCATTATTATAGGAGTGTGTGTGTCATACAATGATGTATATATTTGTATACTGTGATCAACACAAATCAATACAAGAAATACAAATTATAAGTTTTCTATCTCAATACAATTCATCTATTTCGTTTTTAGCGATACTGAATTTGTATTTGAATCTGATATACTCTACTGATTTGAGTGAATGAATATCTTATATTTTACTAAAAAAAAAGTTCAATACAAAATACAATTCAAAAAAATAAAAATGAGACCTACATTACGTACCCCTTAAAAAATTTGTATTATTTATCCAACATCTAATGAGAATAAGTCGCATGGGTAAACTTATATATGGTACCCACAATTCAACCCCTCCCTCCCCACTCTTGTGTTTTTACTCACCTGCAAAATCGTGTCCCCATAACGGCGATCATAGTTGACTGACTGTTAAGCACTCTCAGCTAGTTTGCACTTGAGCCGGAAAAAAATAATAAATATGTGCCCCCTTTTTTGGCTTGCAAGTCCCAAATATTTTTCAATTACTACCACCTACCAATTTAGCAAAATGGGATAGTCCCATTAGTGTACCGGAAAGTCCCGCTTTGGTAGAGCATGTTACGAATAGTCATATCCTTCCCAATTTAGCCACGAAAAATCCCTCTCGTCTAATACCATAACATTTCAATCATGATGACTAAACAACACCGGTGGGAACAAGATGAGTAGCCGACGACGGACTACGTAGTCGTTTACACACAAAATGACAAAATCTAAACAAACTAAAATTATTAAAAAAAATAAAAGAAAACAAAAGAAGAGAAGTGGGATAGGTGAGACCTTGGAAAACTCGAGGAGTATATTTATAGTCATTTTGGCCGCACAACGGCACGATAAAAAATTGACCACTTGGCAAATTTTTGACTAAGATAGAAGACCTAATCACTGACTGGTCCACTACTTAAGTAGCGAACAACATTTTCAAAATTTCTCAAAGATTTCTACTTTTTATAACGTTCGCTAATTAAGTAGCAAAAGGTAAAATTGGCAAAGTGCGCGAGAAGCCCATGATGCGCCAAAAGTAATCCAACGTTGAACCTCCCAGCACATGTAGTGAAAAAATGAAGAAAATTGCTATATAGGCCCCCCCATGTTTGCTCCTAGGCCCCCTAAACTTACCAAAATGCCCCTTATCAGAAATTTCGTTAATTAGACAACGACCAAAACATTGTTTCGTTGCCAAACTGACGAAAATTAATGATAGTGGTGACCAAACGTGTATCCTGAGGAATGTGCACACATTATCGTCACGCAGGTACCGAACCCAGGTTTTGTTGTCTCAAATACGAACACGCTGACTTTCGTTGTCCATGCAACGAAAATGACAAATATAGCATTTAGACCAGCTGGATCATACCAGTGGTACTATTCGAAATCTCAATTCCAAAACTAGATCTAGGGCGATTTTGTTGTTGAGGAGGCTTGGAATCAAGTTGGAAAGTTCGTAGAGAAGGTACCCAAGGTTGTTTCGAGGTCTACAACAGGTAATGCATTATTGATTTCGTTTGTTTTGGTTCTTTTTTTAGTTTGCTGTTGCACCTAGTTTCGTGTTCTTTGATTGAGGATGTTTTGACGCTTCTTTTGTGCTTCATCATCAACGGAATACGTTCCTTTATGAACCCTATACCCTAAATCGCCTAGGATTCGTCTAACAAATCAACCCTAACGTTTCTACAACTCTCAATTTCGTTGTCGTCTGATGTTTCCTATTTTCGTTGTGTAGTCAACGAAACTAAGCGCGTTTGTCAAATATCTGACGAACGCACGTGTTTCGTCACGTAGCTGACAAACGAACATATTTCGGTAGACTGACAACGAACTTCAAGTAAATTTGCTCAGATAACTGGTTTCGTCACGTAGTCAACGAAAGATTTTAAATCCGTTACGTAAACGACAGAAATTTTGATCACGTTCTAAGGGGTATTTTGAGATTTTCGGGGGACTTGGGCTCAAGTAGGGGAGCCTCAATAGCAAATTTCAAAAATGAACTGTAAACTTCTCAGGCCCAAACAAAAAAAAGGCCTAGGTCCAATAGAACAAACAATCCACTCCATAAAAAGCAAAATTGTGAATCAGAAAATTCAAAGCTTCAAATGCAAATTCCATGTGTCATTTCCAAACGCAGCTTGCTTCCGTTGATCATTTCAAGCTCTTCCACATTCTGAACTTCTTCTTCTTCGCCCATCCATAAAAACAAAATCGTGCGTCGTTTTAAGCTTTTCCTTCAAATACGACTTTTTTATGTTATTCTTGAAAACTACATATGCAATTATGATTCAATCAGTTTCCATCACTATATTTTTCATCAGACATGGTTAGTTTATTTAGTTGCTTATGGGAATTGAGATGTTTTGAGAGATGGGTTTGTGAATTGTGATGATGATATTTATGATAAAAAAATACGTAGCGATGTCCTTGTCTCATAATAATAGTAATACATAAATAATAGAGGGCTGATTAATCCCAGTTCTATTAATTAATCAACCTTATTACTTATAAAAAAAAAAAAAAAAAAATTAATCAACCTTATTATTATTAACCCATGTGAGCCTCACCTTCCCACCAAACCACTCATATTTTCCATAAATAATGGTAAACACTTTCTTAATTAGTTCTGAGAATTTGGTTAATCTTTTAAGTTTAATGTTTTTGTTTTTCTAGTTATACTCATTGTTCTGGACTGGGTACGATCACTCAATATTTTATTTCTTTCGTGATAAAAAATATAAACAAAATTTATTTTGTGTTCATTGTATATAAACAAGAATTATTAACCATAAAGTGAATCTAATTAATTTTTTTTTTTTTATATTTTGTCACGAAACAAGTAAGTAATGATGCTAAAATTTGAGAATTATTTTTGAAAAATTCTTCCTAGCTACCACCTATGTACCATATACTCCTATAAAAACTTTTGAGAATTATTTTTTTTCCTTTTTGTAGAGTCAGCTTTTAATTTTCAACTACATTTATTATTTTTTATATACATACCCCTAATTTTTTTGTTTTGGGCTTGGTTCCTATATATAGGAATAGGAAAGTTGCGCTAGCTAGCTAGTACGTAATTGAGAGTATCATCACAAGATAAATAAAGTTTGATAAAAAATTATTCTATCTAGAAATTACATTTGAGTTCTTTCAAATGATTTGTCTTTGTCTTTTACTAGTATTCATACCCGTGCATCGCACGGGGCGGCACGGGAAGAATTCATTTAAATTTATATGAATTGAAAATAAAAATAAAAAAGAACTATAATTAAACTGAAACATGAAATTGTAAATAAAATGAATTAAAAAGAACACAATGTAATAAGAACACAATATCATATTGTGGATTTGTTACTTGACAAACATTTTTCTCAATGTAATAAAAAGAACACAAACGAAAAAAGAAATAATGAACTTAAAATTAATCTTAGAAAAATAGCACATATATATGCATACTTATTTAGTTATAGACTCCCTTTGTTATCTCTTAAATTCTATGATCCTCCTAATAATATCTTGCCCCAATACACCAACACATTGGTTTTGAGGTAGCCTATATAAAAATCATCCTACTAATGTCTTGTTCAAAAAAATCCTAATAATGTGTATGATTTATATGAGTGGGAAAATAAAATATTACGTATAATGTTTATCGTTTAGCCCCCGTGTTTTTAGGAGGCTTAGTTATCGAAAGTACATAGATCACAATTATATTGCGTAACATAGTTATGGTAAGCCTCCCGTATTTTTTTGGGGCTGATTTAGAACTTCTTGTAAAGATAGTGTGTAATTAAAGTAAAATCGTAAAACAATCAATAATGAACCTAACAACAAAATCAATGTATAGTAAAAAGCAAATTGTGTGCAATTACAAAATTACAAAAGTAGATTCATAGCAAATGTAAAACAAAGAAAATTCACTAAAAACCAAATGAGAATTAACATTGCTTTCTTCCAAAATAAAAAATGTAATAAGAGGCATGATATTGGTGTTTACTGCCAAGTATAAAATAAACTATAATTACTAAAAACTCTAGTACATTAAATTACATAATTCTAGCTAAAAAATATAAGTACTAATAAATAATACATTAAGTCACTACTCCAAGATATTAGTCCAATAGCAGTTCTTGCTTAGTTAGAAATGAGGTAGACTCCATCTACAATAACATGAGAGAAGATCAAAGCAAAAAAAAAAAAAAAGCATTCAAATAATTGGTCTATGTTGATAGAAGGAACCCCTTAACATTCATAATCACTACGGAACCTCAATTTTGATAATTAAAAAATGATGCGGAAAAGAGTGGTGAGAGCATAGACAAAACTCAAATTGACACAGCTAATCATACCTTGTTGCAATAAGGTACTAAATCCTGAAGAGTTTTCATCTTTCACTCATCTTCTCCCTTCTAGCCTGTCCAACAATGTCCATCAATACTCCATTAGAAAACCAAGTCAATAACTCTCTCA
This sequence comes from Trifolium fragiferum, assembly GCA_954870985.1. Lineage (NCBI taxonomy): Eukaryota > Viridiplantae > Streptophyta > Magnoliopsida > Fabales > Fabaceae > Trifolium > Trifolium fragiferum. Next base: position 12,541,933 of record OX940794.1, read on the forward strand.
TTGCAAATATCCTATAATACAATATTTTCTCCAATTTCTATAACAGTCAATAACACACAAAACATACATTCAAGAATATGTAATTTGATTGATTTCTCATACTGATTAAACATCTCAAACCAAATCATATGCTAATGGTATTACTTCCAACCTTTAAAGTGATTAATGCATTTAAGTAAAAACCATATTTGAAAAAATTAGGTTGTTTTGAAAAGTCCTCAACTACGCCAACAAAGCCTTTCTTTTATAGACTAATCATTAAGTTAGAATGACATATACAACTATACAATGTAACACATTAAAAAACACTGATTAGAACCTTAAATCAAGACAACACAGTAAATAAGCTTACCTATTATATTGATCATGAGATATGTAAACTTCATTGAGAGGACCAAAGTAGGCAAATGGTAAACAAAACCAAAAGCAAAATTGAAATTAGAGTTTGGATTTGGAAGAGAAAAAAGAAAAAGAAAAAGATAATGCTAAGAAAGCTAATAGGACTAATTTATACTCATTAACCATGTCACTTATTAACTAACTGTGCACTATAATAATCAAGCCATCATAAAAATTGACAATTCATGGACAAATAAGTTTTACTACATGTTTTGGGAAACATCATCAAAATTAGAGAACAAATTGAGGTTTTTTACTATTTGTGATAGCTAGCTATACTTACTATTGGTGGCACGAGAACTATGCTTTCTTTTTTATTCAATCACTCCTTTAATATAGTGTGAAGTTCCATCCTACAAAAGATTCATCAAAATAACATAATTAATAAATAATAAAAGATAAGAAAATAAAATAAAATATAGAAGAAAAATTGGCATGTTTAATGGCATTGTGCAGACATGTAAAGTGAAGGCTGCAACTATAATTGCAAAACCAAGACATCCAATTTTAAGAAGGTTGAAGTCCAAATCCATTCTTATACATTATCCATGCAACAATCACACTTAATGGAACCTGAAATTTATTATTAGATAATCCAGATTAATCGGTGTTAAGTCACCATTTAATAATAAAAATAAAACACCTTTTCAAAAACAAAAAATAATAAATAAAAATAAAACTTAATTTGTTGGCATTGTCAAAGAAAATAGGGAGAAGACCCTTTATTATTTTGTAAGGTCTTAATTTTCTCATGACTTATAAATAACAAAACAATGAAACTCTCAAGTCCATCAGTAAGGATTGATATATATGTCCAAAAGTTTCTTCATTGACATAAATGATATTGATTTTTCACTCTAATGCCTACAAAACACTATATATACATATAACAGTACATAGGAACTAAAAAGTATCACTTCAACAACCAACATAGACATGTATATTGACACTACCTAAAATCAATCATTCTTAGAAGAACCAAATCAAAATGACATAAACCCTAAGAGTATAAATCAGTCTAATTTATTTCCAAAAAATTTAGACATGATTTAAACTCCCAAGTTTCAAAAACTAAACGGAAAAATAAGAATGTAACAGCAACAACACAAGGAAAAAAAGTAGCAAAAATATAGGTATTGGAATGAGCAACTTTAAGAGATAAGTTGTAGCCAAATTCAACCTCAAAAGTGTATTTTGGTCAAGCAACATACACCATATTTCTGCTGCATTTTCAAGTTTTCCTTTTAATCTAGAGAATGATGGATGACAGAAGTAGTACCTTTTCACAAAGGTGTTGTGTGTGGTGAAGATTAAGAACCATAACAAAATAAGGAGTTGAAACTTGATCATAACCTCACAATGATTCTCTCCATTTGAAAATAACCTTTTACTTCCAATTCTTCATTGAAACTTGATAGGAACCAATTACATTATGCATTCATAGTTTGAATTATGCTCCCTTCATCCTCTTTAATCAATTTCCCTTCAACTATTTATGATAGAAATATTTAAACTTTAAATTAAAACAACACATAGAAGCTATATATAAGTTGTGTTTAAGACAGAGTAAATAAGCTTACCTAATATAATAATCTTAAGGCATGAAAACTTCATTGAGAGGACCAAAGTAGCAAAATAGTCTACAAATCTTTTGGCCTGCAAAGTACAAATAAATTATTACAATTTTTTTTATCTAGAAAGCCTAGACTAATGGCATTGTTTCCTAGCCTTATTGTATCTCAAAATTAGTCCCCCTATACATCAGTATCACATTATCACCATTTGTGATTACAATAAAGGAAAAAAAATTACTACCAAAATAAACACCTCAGAACTTTTTTTCTTATTAGTTTATTGTGTTCTAAGGAAAACTTATCATCAAACTACTACATTTTGTATCCCCTTACTTTAAGAAAAACATCCTAATAAATTTTAATGCAAAATGCATCCTAATCCACTTACATCCACGCTCACGAAACACTTGAGACAAACATACATCACCAGCTCTAATATAATTACCATCCTTTCAATAACAGAAGCAACACCATGTACTAAAAACAGAACACCAGTTCAGCTTTCATATTATGCAGGCAGCATAGCATGATCCTGAAACACTCTCAGAACAATCAAATTGAAGACCTGGTTAAAAAGATATATATGCATATAATCTGAAGCCTCCTTCATGCTCCAATAACTCAATAAAATTATAGAAAGATATAATAATAGAATTATGTATGTGATTTTTATAATAATAGTTAACCCTTTTTTTGAATTCATCAATATCAGGAATATCTTCGTTGACCATCAGTTTAGTTCCAGTCCAAGCATTGGGAATTTGTAAAAGGCAACGATCTAAAAACGTAAAAAACTACATTAGTATAATGAGATTGATAAACATAGACAATTAATACTATATTCAGAGGAAATGCCTGCATTATGAGCTAAGGAATACAAATTTCAATATACAATTAATACTATATTTTAAAAACAATATCACCAAAGTCTACCTAATAAACTAAATTAAAAGATTACATTACAAAGACACTATCAATTTTCCAGTTCTGACTAACTATTTTCAATGCAATCAACTCTACACTATTTTTTAGTAATAAGCATGTTTATAAATTGCAATCTTATAGCTTCTGCAGTGGCTTCCATTAGAATGTTTCCTAATAGGAAATGTTTTCAATGCTGCAACTTAAGTGACCACATTCATATTACAAATGCAAAGCCTAAGCTAGCTAATAGCACCACAAATTCAAAAGAAAAAATTATTGACAGAGAAAAAGCACAGAGAGAGCATCAAGTCTATCTATTGGGAAAAATTTAAATGCAAGGAGATCCAAATTTTGTTATAAGAAACAACAACTTTTTCAATTAATGATGCTTATTCTAGGCAAAGCACAAGCATGTGGATCTAAAGAAGACCCCAAAAATCAGCACAAGCAAAACTAACTTTATAGAACCAGCAAACCTCTCAAATTCAACAAAAAATATAAGAAAATTGAGGCTCTATATCTCTCTTTTTCTCACTTAATTGGAACAATCAGAAAAGGAAGCTTACAATTAGAGCCTCAAAAATCATATGCATAAATCAAAAACTAAAATTTTGAAGTAAAAAAAGCACCTGTTAGCAAGATAATTAACAACTACTTCATTGACGGAGAAATAACCCTATGCATAAAATTACCACCTCCGGAGTCCAGCCATGTTTATTCATCAATATCAAACTGCATAAGATTCAAAATCAAATACATAAACAAATTAAAATGAATGCAAAACCCCTAAACTTTAAAACAAAAAATTCAAAGTAAGCAAATATACTTTCATATTTCAAAGAGTACTAATCTTAATACACAATATAAGCAAATGTACTTTCATATTTCAAATCTTAAATTGGACTAAAATGGATGAGGCAAGAAATGGGGAAAAATAAATAAATATAAGGAAGCTTTTCCATTGATTCAAATACAAAAAGAAATCAAAAGAAGGATCAAGTGAAGTGTGTGGCTTTGTAGAATAGGATTGTCTATATCATTTTTATTGAATCACAGTGCATCTTTTGAAAAAGATAATGTTAAAGATATTCTGAGTTAGAAATATCTAATCAAACAATATACATATTAGGCACTTAACTAATAACAGAGGGAGAAATATTGTAGTATATGCAAAGGAAGAAAAAGAGGAGTCACAAAGATAAGCATTGGTCAAAGCTTGTAGAATAGGATTGCAAAGTAGAAGCTTTTAGTTTTTCACCAAAATGGGATGGTGAAGATGGAGAATAAAGGGAAAAAAAAAGAAGTTACCATAATGGTTAGGAAAGTTACCATTTAGACTCTTGAACATAGGCAGAGTAAAACAATAAGGATGACAAAAATTAAATTGAAACATCAAAGAGCAAGTCAATAGTTGTGCAAAGAAGATTAGAAATTGAAGCTTAGGTCAATAAACATTTAAAATAATTATCATTACAAAAAAAATTAAGCTTTTATCTTTGACAATAAAGATCATTGATATAAAAAAATAAACTCAATCTCATGTCAACTATATGCAAGGGTTAATCCCATTCAAGTAACTCTATATATAGTATACAATAGTTAATTTAATTCTTCTTTAACAACAATACTGATGCAAAAATAAATCTGCAGTACAAAGATAACTACACATACCAGCTTAACAACAACCTATATGGAAAATTCATTCAAGAACTTGACCTGGGTGACAACAAAATGTTGTCTTTTGATGGTTGTGCAGCAGGCATAGTCCTTGGATCCTTGCAGGAATTGCAGCATCAAGCTCATGAGGAAACAAAAGCAAATTATACCAAATCATACTTCGCAAGAAAATAATCTGAGGCAATAGAAAATCCAATTCATCTATACACATAACCTTCATAAGTGAAATTCCAAGGATCAAAGTATTAGGAAGTGTTGATAATGAAAGACCAGTTATGATCCATTTCAAACCAACTCTAATATCACTTATCTTAATAATTGCAATTAAGACCAAAAATGCAAGAAGTTTCTGAACACAATCTGCATATATGAGTTTAAGACTCATTTTATATATGATATTGGAAGATATGACTTGAAATGATAACAATGGAACTGAAAAATTTGCAACAAATTTGTTTATTCCTACACATTGATGTGATGTGAAAAACCCTATGCAATACTCATTAAAAATCTACCTCCAAATTCATCAAACAAAGCTAAGAATCAATCACAACAAAGATCTTTAAATGTGCACTTCATTAGCAACTAAATTGATTAATAATCAAACAATACATATGTGGACTTCATTAAGCTAAGCACATCGTAAGAAAAATCTAGTTATTATATATCTTCCTAAAGACCATAGAATCTAAATTGATTAAAAAATTGACCATATGTACACTGCAAACACAAAAAGCTTTTACCTTCTATGTCAATTGTCCCAAATCCACAAAGGCATACTCCTACACAAAAAGAAAATAATTGAAAACAATGCAGAATATGAAATCAAATAATGGAATAAGAAAGGGAGTGTGAGATTGAATGTGTGGAGTTCAATTTTGAATTTGTATTGTGATTGTGATAGAGACATATTTGATTATTAATGGGGTATATTAGCAGCATCATAAGAAATTTAACAAAAACAAATCCCCTTGCAGTGGAGAAAAAACATCTAAATCCCACAACAAACTTCTAAAAAGTAGGGATTGTTAGCTGAAAGATAGAATTACCCTAACATAGTGAAAACAAACTCATGAAAATGAAATTCAAACATGAAATTGCAGAAACCTGTGTCTTTACATACCATAATTAGTCATGAAATTCATAGCCATAGTAAGAAAATCATGAAATCCAAGGCAAGAACAAAAAGAGAAAATTAGGGAGAGAGAACATCTACTTCCAAATTCATCAAACTAAGCTAATACTATTATTAAATTACATACCTTTTTCTCAAATTCATGAGCAGCAACCTCTGATCGCACATGAAAAAAAACGGTGTGAGTAGAGTAAAAATCAACATCAGCATAAATTGAAGTAACAAAAAAAAAAGAATTGGTCTGGAGTCTGAAAATGAAAATGAATCTGAAATCCAAAAACAATTTTGGGAAAATACGATTCATGTTTCAAGAATGAAATGTTCACATGATAAGAGAATGAGAAAAACAAAATAAAAAGAGGGATTAAAAAATTAGGGATTATAAATTAGATTGAAGAAAAACTGAAGAAATAGATGAACATACATTGAAGGAGGAGACGGGAGAGGTTTGAAATTTTGTGGCTTTGGTGTTTAGAGAGAAGAGAGGAAAAAGAAAGGCAAGCAAAATATTTTGCTTAATGAAAACATTCCAGATTGAGCCTGCATGGTTAAGAAAGATGAAATGATTTAATAATAATATTTACAAAAATAATTGCAATATACAATAGACTGTCATGAAATACCTCATCAATGTTTAATTCATTCTCAATTTTCTTGATGAATTCCTCATCCATAGAAATTTTATACACAGACCCACATGTGTAATGTCCTTGAATCTTAACTCTACACACCATTCTCAAGTTTAACATCTTATCAAGATCAGCTGGATAAACCATAGGATCATCTTCCCCTTCCTACACAATAACAGATATGGTTAATTTAAATAACATGAATAGAAAAGAGTTGAAATAATAATTTGAAAAATGTCAAATTTGTACCTCTAACATCATTTGACGCATCTGAACAGCAGACTTGCCTATAATTTCTGCACATGTTGGGGAGTCCGGGGGAGCTCGGGAGAAACCATGGGCTCAATGCTCCAGGATCTTAAAGAGACTTTGACACCACATCTCCACCCAAAACCTTAAGGCGTTAGGTTAATGGGTCACCTCTCTTATAAATCCAACATTTTTCCCATACATAGTCGATGTGGGACTTAATCACACACTTGAAACCCAACATTCTCCCCCCAATTGTGAGTTCCCACATACTATAGTTGATCCAATACCAGGATCCCCTCCTGCTCCCCCACAAAGCCGAACCACGGCTCTGATACCACTGTTAGGAAATAACAACACTAAAGAAGAAAAATAAACACAATCACAACACAAGAATATAATGTGGAAACTCCAAATCGGAGAAAAAACCACAACCGTTGTCTAAACCGACAACCAGAGAATTATCACTATGTGAAAATTTTTACAACACATAGACTTCTCTCACTCTCACCTCAATGCCCCAATACAACCACACTCTCACAAAGCAAATATTTAAACTAAGAGTCAGATATAAGATTAAAGTGCTACTGACTGGTGCAATTACAAACAAAGAACTTAGGCCTATTATATAGTTTTGGTTTTCCTCTTGCTTCACTATTCTAAGCGATGTGGGACTTCTCCAATAGCTATTTTTAACCTCCTTCTTGATTTAAGAAACTAGGCGATGTGGGACTTGACAATCAACCCCAACAGCACATTCAGCATCCCAAAAAGCAAAACGATATTGTGAATCCCCACTCTTTACATAGATTTCAAGTTTATACCTGTAAACAAATGAAATAGCATTCAAATTTTGTCAAAGCAATGAATTCTAACTATATAGAAGAAAACTAATCATTTGCATTTGCAATAACAATAAATTTAAAATACCTTGGAATTGGCTCTGGCACAACTTCTCCACATTTACATGTGTATGACTGTTTTGGATCAGCAGCTTTAGTAGTGCAGCTATAATAAAACCAACCATATTTTGACACACAAAACTTTAATGTAGTTGCAACGGTAACACAAAGAGTATCCTAATCACAACCAAACATGCGTCAATATAGATAAATATGTCAAATAGCAAGCAATATTAAGGTTGTTAAATATGTTCCACCTTTCTAAGTTTGCATATGTCCTTCAAGGTCATCTTCATTGCATTAGAAACTATTTTCTCTTCAGGTGTGTATTGATTACCGCATGTCCATTGCGACATAGTTTGAGTGCTTTGTGTTGGTCTCACATTCATATCTTCTTTTGGTAAACTGTAGAAACATGAGAAGATCGGTTTGTCCCCAAAATTAAAACCTCAAACTGAACGCAAGTGTTAGACAACAAAAAGCTAAATATAAATAGTCATACCTTGCCTTGAATTGTTTAATTTCAGGAATGTTTTCATTAATCAGAAGCTTAGAACCATTCCAAAGATCAAACATCCCTTTAAATAGGGAAACTAAGAAACCCTAAAACAATTATAAAAATATTAAACCTCATCAAATTGAAGGCGGGAGATTAAGTAATTCAAATTTACCTTAGGGTTTCTGTGTTGAAATTGACTCCTATCAGAAGCATGCCTTTGTCCTCAGAGATTTGTGTGAAACAGCTTTAAAACTGGACAAATTATTCATAGATAAGGAAAGAAATTCAAATTTGGGGATGGGTTAATGTAAAGAGAAGAAAAGTAGAACACAAAAATGGATTGATATTGAAAAGCAAAATCTGATGGAATTATATGAAATCAGGATTGACATGTGAAAGAAGCAGAAATTGCATTAATCAGTAATGAAAGAGTTTTTGTCCAACCTGAATCAAAGAAAACTTATCACAATTAAGGGTTGAAGATGTTGTCCTCAGAGTTTTTGTCCTGAATCAAAGCCCTTTGAACATTCCTTTATGAAGATAAGTGCAAATCAATATCAATCTACCAAAGAAAATGCAAAACTCATTAAACAGAACAAAAATTAATGTTAAAAGCAAATATTTGCATTTAAATGGTGAAACCCCATGAAATCCAAAGCCAATAAATATTTGCAAGAAACCCCATTACAACTGAGTCAAACAATCCCTTATACCGAAAACAAATTAAAAGGCAATTATTATCAACAGAAAAGATTCAATGTTAGTTGTGTTTAAACAATCACAATCAAATAGAAAAACCTACCATGTTTTTATATTGCTGTGCTGCTAATACAACTGAAAAACCATGAAATCCAAAGCCAAGAAAAACCATAATCAAAACTCAAAATTCAAAACTGGAGATGAAATTACCGTTTTGGTTCACTGCTTCCTCAAATCCTAATTTGTGAACCTAACAAAAACATTCCAAAAAAACAGAAAATAAAAGTCAGAGTATGAAATCATAGAGATGAAAATAGACGGAGGTTTAAGTATTCAAATTTGAAAGAGAGATTGAGAGAGAGATGAAAGCTAACCTTAACCCTAAATTAACGAATTCGAAGTGATTATGGAAAATGAAAGCTACGACGTCCTAGAGTATTTGTTATCGGTGAATTGTTCTTCTTCTTCTTTTGCCACGATTTTCGCATCACAGCTTAAACGACGTTGGATCTGACGGAATGAGATGATGCTTTAACGTGCTCAGTGAGTGGTCAATGATCGGAGATGTGTTTCTCCGGCGATCAAATGAGTGATGAATATTAGAGAGATAAAGAGAGAGAGGAGAATTTGAAATTTGAAAATTGAGAATCTGTTTTCAACTTTGCTGAGAGAGTGAGGAGCGTGTTTGGTTTTGTTTGAAAGTGATGGGACTTACTTTACTTGACCAATTGTTTTATTATTATTTTTATTGAATTTGGGCTTCATAGATTGGGCCAGCAAAAGATAAATTGAAATCCAAATTTTTTTGAATGAAGAGTGGAGGGAAAGGAAAATTTGAAATGATAGATAAAAGAAGTAAAGTTTTTGTGATACTTTATTGAAGATTTTGCTCTAGGTGAATGTGGGTGTGCCATGTGTCCAAAATTACCCTCATGTGTTGCTATTGAGGAGTGGAGGGAAAATTGGATTTGAAATCAAAGTTAAAAGAAGTAAACTTTAGAACTAACTTTAAAAAAAAATTTGCTCTAGGTGAATGTGGTTGTGACATGTGTCAAAAATTACCCTACATGTGTTTTGTACTTGTGTAGTTTAAGGATTACCACAAAAAAAAAATTACCAAAAAAAAAATGATTTGTCTTTTAGTGAAGCTCAATAATCACTTGAGCTCAATGAATTGGTTTAAATATTCCTAATTTTTTTACTTTTATTCTACACCTTGCAATAAATATTATGATAAAACATAAATAAATTTTGTCTCTTAGAAGTAAACTTGTAAAAACAACATCCACTATCAATAAAGAGGTGTTGAACACCCTCAAAACGTTGTCCCGGCCGACAACTACTATTTCATGCCTTGCACGCAACCCGAGACCAACTTAAAATAATTTAAAATAGAAAAAAAGGCTGTGGGACCCACATACTGTAGTTGTCCAACAACTATGAAGTTGTCAATATAACATTTCTGACCAATAAAATCATTAATACTTTTAAATATCTTAATTTATGTAATTTAGTCAACGGGGTCATATTCATGGACGAAGATACTACTTTCTTTTTCTTCTTTTTTTTTTGTGCACGAAGATACTACTTTCTAGTTCAATACAATTCAGATTGTAAAAAAAAAAAATTAATACAAATAAAAAAAAAGTGAGACCTACATTATGTACCCTTAAAAAATTTGTATTATTTATCCAACAATTGATGAGAATAAGTGTGAGTTTGATCTGCTAAAAAATAAAGGACTGGACTGGACAATTTTTGTTGTATCTTGTTTGATTCATAAACTTATTATGAGACTGAACAAAAAATATACTAAGAGACAAGACAAAAATAATATTTTTTGTCCCCAACTAAACCACAAGACATTTTTGTCCACAATACAACTATAAAAAACACAAAAATATCCATTTTATTTTTTAATATAAAAAATATTATCTCTCTCCAATACAGTTTTGTCCTGTTATGTATCATTCTTATTTTGTCATGTACTATTATGTCCAGTACTTGCAAACGCAGTTTGCAGCCTTTGATCATTTCAAGTTCTTCCACATTTTGAACTACTTGCGTCGTTTTAAACTTTTCCTTCAAACGAAACTCTTTGACATTATTCTTAAAAACTAGATATGCAATTATATGATTCAATCAGTTTCTATCATTATGTTTACATTGCTTTCGCAATGTGAAGGCTGGACGACGATTTCACAATGAGCGGTACGGTGGTGGAAGTATGAAGATCGAATGGTATGCCAGAGATCGCAGACAGGCTCTAATAAAAGATGATGAAAATGAATACAATATATTGTGGTTCTTATATAAAGCTATTTGATCAAATAAGGACTAATGCATATGTAAGTCTTTAAGTCTTACGTTTGTATCAGATAGATCCTTTATTTTATTTTATTTTTTTCAAATATATCCTTTAAGTTTTTAAAATGTGGACCTATTTGAAACAAAAAAAAAAAACTTAAAAGACATACCTGATATTATACAAACGCAAAACTTAAAAGACCTACCTACGCATTTGTCCATCAAATAACAAACTATCTACCTAATTGAACTAATTAATTATTTACTACAGTATATACCTAATAAAAAACACTACAAAAAATATAATTTTTAGCAACAACTTTTTTCGTTAATAGTTGTTACAAGTTGCAGGAAAAACAACCAAAAGTCACTACAAGAAATTTGACTTTTAGTGACGACTTTTCCGTACGCTATAATTTGTTGTACCTACGGAATTTTGTAGGTATAGGTCAAAATAAAGCTATACCAACGCACTTGTTTTCGTACCCTATTATTTGTTGTACCTACGAAATTTGCCGTCACTATAGCCTGTTGTTACGGATTTGTAACCGTTGGTATAAAACATTTAGTTATACCTACGAAATTTTGCCGTCATTATAGCCTGTAGTTACGGATTTTCACCTTGGTACAAAATATTTAGTTATACCTACAATCATTCTCGTGTGTATATATGTAAGACCCGAAATTCCACGGTACCTTTTGTGTGAGGAAAATAAGTAATGGCTAAGAATATTAGGGTTTTTGGTTAAGTGGTTTTGTGAGTATTGTCGCGATAATAGAATTTTGCTGAGTTGGAGCCTGTTTTGTGCTCGTGCGCTGAAAAGGCACAGACTTTGGTTTCTTAGTTTTCTTTTATCTATGAGAATGTTTCTGCGAAGTCTGAATTTTGAAATTTGATCTTCTACGTTTTTTTGAAAAAAAACGATTGGAAATTTTACCCGTTGTTAGAAATGTTTACGGTTTCCGTTTTTCGTAAAAATTTAAATGGGAGCTTTATATATCGGCGTGAGTTAGAATACGACCTCAGAATATTTTTAGGGGGTCAGGTTGAAAATTACAGTCGAGGAAAAAGGTTTAGCGATAATTTTTAGAAATGGTTTACGACGAACTTTTACTTCGTAGATTTTCTATTTTTCACAAGTTAGACCGTTAGCGAAGTACGACTCGCCTGCGAGCGAGCGCGAGAGCTGGGCAGCGTAAAGCAAAATATCTAGATATTTTTCTAAAAGGTAATCATTACCACATTTGATCCAATGGCTAGGGTTTAACAAGTTGCCTTTACACTATTTGATCCAAAGGCTATTATTAATCAAGATCACTTTAGTTATGATGTTATGTCCACATAGAATCAAAAATCAAAATGTGATATATACTCTCTCATTCCTCTCCCACGGCCAAACCCCCTTCTTCACCACCTTCTTCATTCAAATTTTTAATTACTTCTACAAAGCTTGGATTCTTGTTTGTTGGATCAAGAGAAAATTGCTAGGAATCATCTCCTAAGGTAACTAACCTCTTCCTTTCTCTTGTGTGGCTAAGATTCTTAGAGTTTCATGAACTTTAGAGGTTATGTTCTTGAGAGAAATTTGTGAGAAATTGTCCATAAATGATTCTTGTTGCTTAGAAGTTGTTTATGAGTGATTATCTAACATGTTTAGGCTTAGTAGTGTTGCTTTCCATGGTTAGATAGATTCTCATGAGATTTTCTTGTTAGGGTTTCTAGAGAAAAATTTCTATGCATCAAGAACATGAGTTTTTGTTTGGTGTTTGTGTTAATGATGTTGTTTTTGAACTTGTTAGGAAAATGGATATATGAAAAATGGTTTAGTTTTGAAAGACATGAAAATTATTTTTCTCTATGTTCATGAGATTTGAGAAAAACTCTTAGGGTTTTTGAATTGTGTTTTGAAAATGTTTTGAGAGTTCAATTAAATGATTTTGGGGACTAGAGGATTAATCCTATGCTTTTGAAACGAAATTTTTCGAACTAGCCATGTTGTTTTGGTTTTGGCCGTGGCACTTTAGGCATGTGACCATATTGGTTTTCAAATTTTTGAGTCCTAAATGAGAAGGCAATGATCATGGGATGAAATGAATGATCATGGTGTTGGAAAGAATGGTTTAAGTGGCTTTATTTGGAATTAAAAGATAGTTACTTGTGATGCAAGTGAACTATTTATTTTGTAAAAGTTTTGAAGAGTTTTATACTTGTTTTAAAATGGTTTTTGTATAAGAGCTTGATCACTTTTGAGTTGTTTTGAGAAATTAGTAATGATTCAAGTATTTAACTAGGCTTGGTTTTAGAAAATAATATTTTGGTGTGATTTCAAAATCTGGTCGAAATCTTTAAGGGCATTTAGGTCATTTTAAAATTGTTTTTGTGACCTAGAACCTTGACCATTTGATCCGTCTTTTCGAGATGAAGATTTTGGCATATGGCTCGTCTCGATCGGATAAAGATTGAATGAGTTATGGCCATTTTATTTGAAGGGAAAACTTGTACTTGTGGCGAGAGTAAGCTTTTATTTTTGTGAAAAGTTTTCAAGAGCTCATGAGTTGTTTTTCAAACGGTTTTAGGGTGTGTAATTGATTGCTTTGGTGTTGGGAACAAAAGTGTTTCGTAGTTGTTATGAAACGAAAAATATTTTCGTATGGCGAAAAATAGTGCATTAAACTTCATGAATTTTTGATCAATATAGGGAGGTCTCGTAATCACTATCCGAGAGTGTTAGAAAGTACCTTAGACCCCTCTAGATTTTTGAGTTTTAGTTTCGTTTCGATAGAATACAGTGGGAGTATTTTATTGACATTACGCTGCTTAAATTTTAGGTAGCGCGAATTGTAGAGTTGTACGAGAAAAGTTAGTGGAAGCTTGCCGAGGTAAGGGCACTTTCTAACGATTTCATATACCTCGAAATATCGAGTGCTTTTTATGCATGTGTAATTGTTGCTTGAATATGTGTATTTGCTTGATGTGATGCAATATGAATTATGAGCATGGTTGTTTTGTGATGTATTCTCGTGACGAGAACTTGTTTGAGAACATGCTATATTCTACACATGTTTGAGTGGTTGTTGTGAATTTCATATGATTGAGTAATATGAAATGTTGATGCATGTACTTGATTGATTTTCTTGTTGTACATGATGTTATTTGTCTTACATATGATTTTGCGAAATATATGTATTGGCATGTGGTTGAGAATTACATATGCTTGAAAGATATGTATTTGTTGCATTAGCATATATGGGGAATCGTATGCTCATGCATTCATAGTAAGTGGTTATCGGGAATGGACCACGGGGTGTGATTATCGGGAATGGATCCACCTTAATCCTGCGGGATTTATTGAGTCCAATACGTGGTTATCGGGAATGGACCACGGAGTGTGATTATCGGGAATGGATCCACTCTAATCCTTCGGGATTTTATTGATTTTAGTAGGGGTTGGACCTACAACTCTCTGCGGAGAGGTTAAATTCCGGAATTCATGCATGTGATACAGTCCCGGGTAGGGTGATCACAATCATGTAGAGTCTGCATTGATAGGCTAATTGTGCATTTGAATATTGTTGTGTGTGATTGATAGACGATTTGTGCACTTAAATTCGATGATGTGTGATTCATATGATAAATGAGTATATGCTGCCATGTATTGTATATCTTGTGCTGCGTATTTTTGGTTATATGTTATTTTTAGATCGTGACCCTCTACGAGCATTTTTAGGGATTTATTTGTACCGCGTGGAGAAGCGGAAAGGCTTGAAGCTGTCTGTGGGTCTTCGTCACCCAGTCATCTTCCGTTAGAGTTTAAAGATCAGCTTAGGGGTAGTAGTTTAAGAGTCTTGTTTACTCTTCTTTATGCTTCCCTGCATTTGTATTCCAAACTTGTAGTTTGATGTTTTATTTGGAATAAATGATGTCGTTATGTTTGTTTAGATATAGCGTTTGGTTTATATTCTTAAACTTGATTTGTGAAAACGATTTATAAAAGAGGCATTGCATTCCGATCGTTATTTTGAAAATGGTTTACTCTGATTTAATTTAAGTTCGATCGTGAATGTTTTATTTCAAAGTCCTTGTTGTTTTAAAAAAAAATAAAAATAAAAATGCCTACTTTTGGGCTTCGAAAATCGGGGTGTTACAATATACATATAATCCGCCTATACCTACGGCTACTGTACCTGTCACTAGAAACTTCCGTTGGTAATTGTCAATTTTCTTGTAGTGAGTAATTTTGCCAGCGACTTATACCAAAAAATGTCGTTACCAAAAATCATATTTCTTGTAGTGAAATAATGATTAATTATATGTTACATTGGGGGCAACTGAAGATCTTCTCTGGCACAGACAGGTTTCAGGGATGCAAATAGTCTCTCGGATCACTTCATTCAGTTCACTTACTCAGCTGGGAACCTCCATGCTAGGCAGTCCTTTCTGCAGATTGTTTGGCTAGCTTGTGTTTGGGTTATATGGAATGAACGGAATTATCGAGTCTTCCGAAATTCAGAAAACTCTGTGCATCGGCTCCTCGACAAAGTGAAGCTTCTCTCTTACCGGTGGATGCGAACGACGGATATGACTTTAGTTTCGATCTTTCATTGTTGGTGGTCGAACCCTTTTCTTTGTTTGGGTATCGACTAATTGTATTCATTTTATGCTCTGCAATTCTTATTGTAAACTTGTGTAGATTCCCTCAGTAAGTCTTGTGCTGAGGAGATTATTTGTTTTGTGATGGTATATATATGTCTCATTTTTGCCTGTTAAAAAAAAAAAAAAAACCAAACAAACAAATTGAATTTCTAACAAACTACAATTAATCATTATTGTGAACAACGCACACCATTTGCATGTTCAACTCATGTAATTCTTACATTTCATATGCATTAACTTTGATCGTGTAAATAATCGTTAATTTCTCTTTTGAGAATTTTAACCTAATAACAATAAAATAATAAAAGTAAATATAAATTAATTTTCATGTCATTTTATCATGAAAGGGTAGAAGGGAAATAAAATATAAAAGTTTAGTAAATTGATAATAATAATTTATTAAAAACAATTTTCATGTAATATATCATTTAAGATAGTTTATGTTTGATGTTTACTAAGAAGGTCAAGTGATCAATTCAGTGAATTAAAAAGACAAATACAACATATCGAGTTAGTTTAAAAACATTTATTATTCATTTTGTTTTAGGAATGGTTTGTTGCAACTCAATAAGTGCTGAAAAATTATTTTTATTATTATTGAATATATACACACCTTCGATACATCTATAAGACATTTAATAATAAGGATTTAATTTGTATGCACTGATTTTATACTGTCAACCAATGACAACCATGTATTGTGTTACGTCACCCCACTTTACCCTACTTTCTTGATATGACATGGAAGATTGGTGGTTTCTTATTGGATGATCATGTAAAATTATTTTACACCGTCAGTGGATATCAATTAAACTCTAATAATAACTAGTATAATAATCGTGTGTAAGGACGAGTGTTAGGTAAATTAAATATGATTAATATTACATTATATAATTTAATTTGGATTTAGACTTTATTTCTTAAGATAATGCAAAAAAATAATTAATAGAGTAAATTATAATAGGTCAATTTTGTATAGTGCAAAATTTTCCGTTATAAAATTACTCACTAGTGCAAGATTGTTGTCCAGTGTATGATAATTATAATTGTAATGTTAGTTGGTGACAACTTATTCATATATAAATAATACTCAACTTGTTGGGATGATATTTCTCATTTTAATAGTAACAATTTATCATATATATGGACGTGTCCAACAAAATATAAAAGTGAAAAAGAAAACTTTATTACTTGTTTCTCATTATATATTTTTAAAATACAATAAAGAAGATTTGACATGAATTAGTTAAAATTTACATACCATAATTCATAGAATGGATGCTCATTATACTTGCGATAATATGTTCCAAAACTATTTTTCTATCATTTTGAAACTGAGTGTGTGGTAATATGGATTCATACTTCATTGTGAATATTTACAATTATTATAGGCATCGTTGATAAATATATTTTCCATATTTTTTGTATTTATCAATGATAAATATTTGTCCAATAATTAATTATGCACAACAAATGTTTGTCTTGCTTTTTTCTTCATATTCATCAAATAACAATAATATGTTTAGTAATTTATTTTATGTATCATTGACAAATATTTATTACGTGATTTTAATTTGTTTATAATTATCAAGGATTAATATATTTTTGTCGTATCAATGTTAAACATCTATTCCATCCGTGATTATTATTAAAAAATGTGTTTGTTTATAATTATTAATGACAAATATATGTCTATTAATTTTGTATATAAATGACGAATAGAGTCCATTACTACTATTTTTGAAAGACATTGTTAATTTAAACAAATTTGTGGTTATGTTAGTATGTGGGTTAAATAAGTTTTTCGTTCCAATAAATATCTCAAATTTATTTTTAGTTCCTATAAAAAAATTCAGTGAATTTCAGTCCTCCAAAATTTGTGACGTTACATTTTAGGCATGCATATTAATATATATGTAAAACATATATATAGGTTCCTTATGAAATTATAGAAAATAGACACTCATATTAATTAATATATGAATTTTGTCAATTAAAATAATTAATATATATGAGTAGAAATATAAGTTCCAATAGAAATTCCTTATTTCGTCTCTAAATATAAGATTCTGTTGAGATTTTTCTATCTCTTTTTCTGAGATCTCATTCAAATTTCCTTGTGTCAATTTATAAGAAGGGCTAAGATTAACTTTTCAAAGGTATCTTACTTTTTTAGATTTATATGTAACGTACACGCGTATTATTATATGATTAGAAATATATATCCACATATAAATTATATAAAAATAGATATGCATATATTAATATATAACTAGAAATATAGGTCCCTATAAAAATTCATACTATAAGAAAAATGGAGATAAATATTAATATATCAGCATCTCTGACGAATTTGTAAAAAAATAGACATGAATTATTGATTTAAAAAAAAGACACAATATGACACAAAATAATATTATTTTAATTATGTGTCAAAAAAGAATAATGAGTATTTTGGGCATTTCAAATATATCTTCCCTTCTTATATTTATATGATATGATATGATTCTAATTTGAAGAATTGGGTTATTCGGGCTATTATTATATTTTTGCATTTCTGGTAGCTTAGTAAACAAAGAAAACTATGACTAAAATTTTCAAGTATATTTATGTTACAATTATTTATCTTTTCATCTTTATAAATGTTACCGATGGTAAGTCCACTTTCTAATTAAAAACAGTGCAAATTTTCTTTTTTATCTCATACACAATGTCTTATTTCTTCTTAAAAACACTAATTTTTTTTCTTATTTGACATCGCAGGAGCTAAATTATGTAAATATGATGAAGATTGTCCTGAATGTATGTGTAAATATCCTCTACTTAGAAAGTGCATAAGGAAGACTTGTCGATGCTGGGACTCCTGAGCATATTATTGCATTTTCAATAAGGTTATGTTAATTAATATGTGTTTTAGAACCCACGATAAACTATTCAAATAAAGAAATTTAGTATTAAATAAATACAAAACATATAATTATATATGTATGTTTTTTTTAATATGTGCCCCTGACCCTTTAATTTTGTTCATCAAACTTTCAAATTTATATAATATAATCAAAACATATAATTGTATTATGTATGTTTTATTACATTCGTTCGCGCTTAGAATAAGAATTTAATAAACATACACTAATATTGTAAAATTGTTTTATACAATTATCCAATAAAAAACCATCCATTTTTCATGTATTAATATATGTTTAAATGTTTATGTGATTTGGTACTATATATCAACAATATGTGGAGGTGTAACTGTGTAAGGGATTGCCTCTAATTTTTTTCATTTTGAGATAAAACCATGTTGAAAATAGCTGAAACGAGCACCTAACTACTATAGCTATTTAAATCTTCATTATAATATGGTGTTTAATGAAATGAAATCACAAGTGCGTAAAAAAAAAAAAGGAATGAAATCACAAGTGAAGCATATTTTTTTTTTAAATAGTTTCGTGGCTTGAAATTTTCCTCTTAAAGTGGATAAATGGAATGATTGGAATTCGAATCTCGACTCATAAATGTATAATGCAATGTCCTGCCAATTGAGTTAAGCTCGTTGGACAAGTGAGGTACTTTTTAGGGGAAACAATTATTTTGGTTCTTAAATGTGCAATTTGTTATCATTATGGTCCCTGACTCAAGAAAAAATGCATAATAGTTCTTGATTTTGCAATCCGTTAGTCACTTTGACCTCTGATGTTAAAAATGATCATTAACTTTATAAATAGCTAATGTGACATTTTTTAGGGACATGTGGCACGCAGAGTCAACATATTTATGAGATAAGGATGAATAATGCGATCAGAGACTAAAATGACATTTATTTTATTAGAGTTAAACAAGTTTTTAGTGCATATAAATATCTTAAAATTCATTTTTAATCTCTATAAAAAATTTAAGTACATTAATTTTGGTCTCAAGTATTTTTCCGTCACAATTTTTGCTTCCTGTTTTTAAATTGGATGAAGTAATTAAATAAGAATTTTAATTTTTTTGTGTTTAAAAATTAATATTTAATTCATTTTTGGTTAAAAGTTATAAATTAATGTATGGGAGATTCTTATAATATTATGAAAATAAATACAAAAGTTCATTAAAAATTTGAAGAGTACATGTGAGTTGCTCAAAAGCAGGGATTAAAATTTGTGACTTCGAAAAATTTCGGGGATTAAAACAATTGCTAAAAAAATTTATAGAGTAAAAATAAAATTTTAAATATTTATAGGGACCAAATAAATTTCATATATTTATAACGAATTTTGATTTTAGTTTGTAAAAATAACAATGAGGAATTCCTCTAAAATTTTCTATTTTGTTTTTAATCCCTAATAAAAATATTGTATGACATAGTGTCATCACAACCTCAAACTTGAACTGTTACTTATCCTCAAGAACATCCCTGTAAAATAAAAACTGTCAACGAGTTAATAAATCTCTTTGGATGATAATAATCTCAGAATATTCTCTGTCACTTGGCTATGAGACTACTGGCTTCCTGCAGTAATGATTTTTAAGTTCAAACTCATGCTTTCAAAACTTCAATCAGAATACTTCAGAGACTATTGGTACAAATCAACCAATTCAACCTTATCTCTCTCACTCATTATTTCACTCAAACTTTGTCCGAGTATTCACTATATCACCATGCAAATGCTATTTTACTATGAGCTTGAAATTGTTTTCTAAATGTCAATCAAAGTAAGTACATCACACACATTTTTGAGGTTGTAAAAGTTGTAACTTGGTTTGGGTGACCGTAGGATAAATTTGGAAAAGTGAGCTAAAATTGGAGTTATGTACTACTATTCCTTGTTGAAAAATGAACATTAGCGGAGCTCGGTTTCAATGACACTTATGTACTTCGAGAACTTATTGTTGTTTTGTTCTCTTTTTTAAGACACCACTATTTTTCAAGATTAACGATTCTTTTGTGTTTTTTTTAAGGAACTCAATTATAATTAATTACATTTTGCGAGTCTCTTTTATTCTCTCTCTCTCTCTCTCTCTCTCTCTCTCTCTCTCTCTCTCTTAAGTTCTCTAGTACCCCTGCCATAAACTTAAAATGTTGTTAATTTCAAAAGCAACCTCAAACTTATCATGTCGCCAAGACAAGGAAAGTGCTAGCTTCTACCTAACTTCAAAGAGGGTAAACAAACCAAACATAATAATAATAATAATAATAATAATAATAATACTAATAATATAAGGGTAGCTTGAAAAGGCCAAGAGTAGAAGAAAAGGTTGTCTTAACCTTAAACTAAAAAACTATATGAAAAGAAGTCAACACTTGTTAGGTTTTCAGAAGAAACATGACCAATAAATACAATGTCTTTAACGTCGGTTTGATAAAAATAAATTGATAAATAAATTGATGAAGTATGCAAGGGGTCTGTATTCTGTTCTAGTATTATGTTGGAACAAATCGAAACATAACTTTCAAAACCTATCAATCGATATAAGTCTTTCAAACAGTTCTGAGTGTATCTTCTGATCTAAACATAAGAGAGAAATTTTGGATTTTGGAGGCCTGTGTGCCGATCAAGAAGTCTAAAGAGCAAATCTAAAGAGTAATTTTTATTTTTTTGTAAATTTTTATTATGAAAAACAACGAGTTAACACCAAATAAAATAATGGGTTGAATATATTCTCCCCTAAAAATATAACGAAATTATTTTAATCACCAAAAATAAGAATGAAATATTTTTCTACCAAAATATTGTTTCATTTTATTGTCCCTGATGGACAACTCTCACATGTCCTTAACATTATTTTAACATAACATGGACAAATAGAAAAATTTGACCTAATAAGAAAACAAAATATGAGTCTCATAATATGATGGCTACTAGGGATATTATTGGAGTTGTCGGAGTTCGAACTTTGGATTCTACATTTCTTCAATTTAAATGTATAAGTCTAGCCACTAAACTAGTTAATGAAAAAAAAAATTAACATACCTTAAACATAAAAATATCATAACCTTCGCATGAAAATTTGGTCATTAAAGACAAAAAAGAAACTAAGAATTTTAGAAAACAAAAAAGATTTACTTTTATTTATAGAGATTACGATTAAAATTTACTATATATTTATAAAAAAGACTTATTTATTTATTTTTTATTAGTAAGTATTAATCTTTTGATTTATTTTTTTTGAAAATAAACGGTATTCATTCATTCAAATAAAATAGAGTATATCGATGTAATACAAATTCATAATCGCTAAAAACAAAAAGGATAAATTTGCGAACAAACTCACAGTGTCCATGTTAATAGCATAAAACGGCAAATTACATATGCCTACAAATATGACTATATTGAAGTGTCAAGAATATCCATGCCTCCAGATATGTAGCGTTGATGATATAAAAGTCGACATTGATCGGATCTGCACTAGATCAGACATATTCCTTCTACCTGAAACAAATGAACACCGCACAAAGACGGGAAAACAAATACACCGCACAAAGACGGGACAACTAAATATACCATACGAAGACGGAAAATCAAAACAAACAAATATGTGAAAAATCACATTTTTTTACTTATTATAACGAGAAAGAAAAACAATTTGGATGGATGATTTTAGGCGAAAATTGACCTAAAATCACCCTGTTTCGATAGACTAAGAAAAAGAAAAAAAGTAGCGACGACTAGGGTTGGAAGAGAGAAAAAAAGAGGAGTGGATGCAAGTTCCATCTTTTGATTTTTAGGAGAAGAAATTTTGGATTGTTCAGAATTTAACCACATAATAAAGTCTGACAAAAATTATTTTTACAAAAGATGAAATTCGAATTCACCCGAATTCGTCGAAATAACTACGATAAATAAGAAAATACAATAAAAAAATGGTTAAATATGCTTTTAGTCCCTACTTTTATGTGAGTTTCGACTTTTAGTACATATGCTACGGTGGACCACCTTCACAAGTGGCCCACCGTGGACAAGTGATCTAACCGAATACAAATTTTACAAAATTTATTGGTAGATTGAAAGTTTATATCATATAGAGCATCCATAAAAAATTTTAAAAAAATTGAAAATCATTTGATATTTTATTGGGATTTATCAAGATTTACAGTATTTAATAAATCGGTAATCTTGATGGATCTCAATTAGGGATGTCAATGGAGATCCATGGACGCGGATAGTGTAATATTCGTGTCCTCTCCGTCGGATAAATATGATATCCATGTCCTCTCCATATCCATGCGGATATCCGCTAAGCGGGTAATCCACGTATATTGAAGTATCCGCGGATATTAACGGATATCCATGGATGATATTTAAACAAAAATAAAAAGAATTAATTATTAAAAAAAAATAGTTTTTATAAAAACAAAATACTATTAACACATAATATTTAGCACATTGATCAAAATACATGTAATATCACACCAAAACATAATATCAAAATACATGTACTTAGCATAGTGATAAGATCCAAACATAATTTCACACTCAAACATAATATCCATACATCAAACATTTTAAATTAAGCAAAAAGTAATAACTTCACTCACTAATAATAATGTAGGCATCATCTTTCAATACATCTAAATTAGAATTTATATGTAACTAAGAATATTTAAGTAATTTTACTAATTATTTAGCGGGTATGGATATCCGCAGGCGTGGATAATATTAAACCCGCATCCGTATCCATTAAACGCGGATAATTGAAATATCCACTTATTTTATCCGTGGATATCCATTAAAGTATCCGCTCCGTGCCCATTGCGGATTTTATCCGCAGATATCCGCGGGTATGGATATTTTTGCCATCCCTAATCTCAATAACATATCAAATGATTTTCAATTTTTCTAAAATTTTCTATAGATGATCTATATGATATAAACTTTCAATCCAACGGTGGATTTTGTAAAATTCATATTCGTTTCAGAATTTTTCATGAGTGGTCTACCATGGGCCACTTGAAGAAGTGGTCCATGTTAGAATTTTCCATATTTTTTAATATATTTTTAGTCACTGAATTTTTTTATTATATTTTTGGTCAATTTTTTATGACTAGGATAACAAAATTTGTTATATAAGATAACTTAAATCGACTAGGATAATATTTGCATCGAATGACGTGACATCTATATGTCATACTATGTGGTTGATTTTTTATCCAAGTCACAAAAAATTGATGATAGGAACTAAAAATACAAACGGAAAAAATATGGAGACTCAAAATATAATAAAAAAAATGTAGAACTAAAAGTAAAAACTCAAATAAAAGTAGGGACAAAAAACATATTTAACTAAAAAAAACATATAACACTCGAACTTAACTAAAACGGTGCGTTTTAACGTTTCAACCAAACGAGAAAAGAATAGGAGCACTGTGTCTAAGATTGCTCTTTGATTTTCTTCTTCTTTCTTCATCTTCCTTCATATCCCATCAAATTAGGGTTTGCGCGAAAACCTATTCGTTGCTTTTTTCCTCTTCGCACTCGCATCGCCGAAGCCGAGCCATTCGTGCTACACGGTACAAAGTTTCTTTCCTTTTACTTTCCGAATTCCAAATCGTTTCGTAATTTTAGTTTTTTTTTTCTAGGAAGTTAGTTTCCATTTTATAATTTTGTATATTTTTAAACGCAATTCATGTATCTGCAGTCTCAATTTATTATTGAGTCTTTCAAACCTGCGTTAAAATCATACCTTTTTTGTAGTTTCTTTTTTGGGAATTCAGTTATGTTTGTTTTGTTTCTTTTGAATAGTGTTGTTTGAAGTTCACTTTGTGTTAGTTTGTTTTGGTAATGGGATTGGATGGTTGCATTTTGTTACGTGCTACGAATACACCGGATACAATATGGATGGACACTCTGATGCATCAACGCTGATAATAATTTAAGAAAATGACATAATTCAATGTAGTCATATATGTCGGTGTTGTTACGTGTGTCGGATGCCGAAACATGCCTAGTTTGAGTAGTGTCCGTGCTTCATAGATTGCGTTTGGTTTTATAATAAGAATGAATGAGACCTTGGGTTGGGGGTGGGATTTTTATGATGAATTAATGTGGGTTACTAAGATAAGAAATTTCTGAATAGTGAAGATAAAGTTTTAATTTTTTTTGATAAAATATATATTCTTCGAGTCTAGTTTATGCATAAACCTTCACATTAACATGAAAATTTGGTCATTAAAGACAAAAGAAGAACTAAAATTTTTAGAAAACAATAAATATTCTATTTTTATTTATAGAGATTACAGTTAAAATTCACTATATATTTATTAACCCTCAGTTCTCAACGGAAGGAAACTCCGGTAATTAAGAGGTTGACCGCAAGGTAACTAAAGTCTGGCAAAAAATTGTTTGCACCAGGAATCGAATTCGGGTTCTCCCGAGGGAAATTTGTCAAAAAAAAAAAAAACTACCATAATTGATAAAAGAAAAAAGAAAAAGAAACATATTATACTTGAACCTAACTAAAACGGTGCGTTTTAACATTTCAACCAAAGGATAAATAGGAGCATCGTGTCTAAGTTTGTTATTTGATTTTCTTCTTTCTTCCTCTTCCTTCATATCCCATCAAATTAGGGTTTTTTGCAAAAACCTATCCGTTGTTTTTTCCCTCTTCGCACTCTCATCGCCAAAACCGAGCCATTTGTGCGACACGGTATGATGTTTCTTTCCTTTTATTCTCCGTTTTCCAAATCGCTTTGTAATTTTTGTTTTCCGCTAGGAAATTAAATTCCATTTATAATTTTCAATATATTTAAACGCAATTCATGTATCTGCGGTCTCAATTTCTTATTGGGTCTTTCAAACCTGTGTCAAAATCATACCTTTTTTGTAATTTCTTTATGGGAATTCAGTTATGTTTGTTGCTAGATTTGTTTTTAAACTTTGAGAACAAAGAAGTTTTCTTGGAGCTTGTTTTTGAACATGGATTATTTTTGTGAACCTTTGCGGTTAGATAATGAGTATAAACTTACTTATATTGTTCTTTTGATATTGTGTTCTTCCGCACTTATTTTCCCCCAATGTGGAACATATTATGTGTAGTAGAAGGACCTTGAGTAACATAAAGAGATTTGATTTACTTAATCTTTGGGTTTTCACATGTAGTTAGTTTCTTCCGAATTATATTTTCCTTTACTATGTGTCATCTTCATCTTATGAGAAAGAATCATTGTCATTTGTCGTCCAATAGACACTTCCATCGCCATAGATTGATAGAGAACTGTTTGATTATAATGAGTTTCAAAAAATTCAAGGGACCACAGGTTCTCTGCTGTTTAGGCATTTATTTTCCACCTGGATGAGCCTGTAGTTTCCTGGGTGATTTTGGGATTCACTACTAGAAGAAAGAAATCCTTTTCTTAACACTTATCTCAGGCTGTCACTTCTATACTGTTTCGATTTTGATATTAGTGTTTATATGAATTATATTGTGGACTTTTTTATAGTTAGATGAATCAAATTCTTTCAAGACATAGTTGCCACATTCGATCACTAAGAATTTTAACAGAAATTCCTGACCTTTTGTTTGGTATGCCCTGCAATCTGCATACACATAATTTTCTTGTTGTTATTGTTTCGATTTCTTAGTGCCTAGCTCTGACTACATGGGAGCTGTTAGGTACTGAATAATAATAATAACCCTATGATTTTGTCACCACGAGAAATGACTTGGTTCTCTTCAAAGTTTTCACTCCCATAGAAATTGGTTTTGCTTTTCAAAACAGCCAATGTTAGTAATTAATTGTTAGGTTAGTAATTTTTATCTTTCACCGGGTCTAAATCCGGGTCCTCCAACTCCTTTAACACTTAGCTCAAACCATTTGTCTATAGGAATTGTTTGTTTGGACATTGGTGAATATAATATTATCAAATTTTCTGTAAGCTTTTTATCATGCTTCCTCTCATTCCTCTTTAATTTTACTTTTACATCCTGAGCCTGTCCTAATTCATTAAATAAGTCTCACTATATAGGTTAAACTATACATGAATATTATCATAGTTGTTTAAACTAGAGTGGTTCTGCTGTTGGTAAACGAGTAACTAGTCGATTTGTCTGTCTTGTCTTTCTCTAATAACCAGATGTATTAGAAACTAATCCAAAGTTGATTAAAACAGCCAGTTAACTAGAATAATGGTGTCAAAATTAGAAGAATTCCTTTAAACAAAGAATTTCTTGGTTCAGTTTTGTCCTTGGCTTAAAAGTGGTGAAAGTTTGGAATTGAAATTCTAACCCACAAGTTAGGCTGGAGAGATGAGTGCATCAGTCTGCAACCAGTCCAGACAAAACTTTTGAGCCTCTCAAATCCTATGAAACACTGACAACTTTGGGATTGGACATGTTCCCATGTCCAAAATGCATCGGTGTCCGACACTTGTACGACGCTTGTCCAACAACTCATACAAGTGTCTCAATTTTCTTTTTCTTTCTTTGCTTCAACACACCTTAACACACTCCTTGGACACATCTACTAGAGTTAAAGATGTGTAAAAGCTCAATCCAAAAAAAAAGATGTGTAGAAACATGATCAATGAGTGGGTTAAAGGCATTAAATTTGATCAAATCATTTATAGGTTTTTGGAAGTAGATGGATGAAAGAAGATGAAAGACCATCATATCTTGTTTCAGAATTCTTTTCTAATGAAACAAATTGCTGAATTTAGATGCGTATATATGTTTTGATTCTAAGTTTAGATATTTTATAAAAAATGTACATATTTTATTTAATTATAGCAAGTTATATCGGTGTCCTATGTTTTTGCCATTTGCAGTATGTCCATGTCTTGTTAGGTGTCTTTATCGGAGTCCATGCTTCATAGCTTATATCAAAGAAATCGATTTAAGTTTTCTATGGTTGAAACACCAATCAATAAATTATTGAATGTTGGACATTTTATAATATGGTCAATCCAGTATAGAAACGGATGTGTGAATATGAACTTCGGTTTTGGATTAGCTGCAGTTAAATAGTGTCCTGTTGCAGTTTCTTCATTTTAAACACACATCGAACCCACATATAGTAGACTGTAAAAAATGCATCCTGTTCTTTGTTGTCCTTTTGGACAGAAAATATGCAGAATTGAAACTAATGGCTTGCTTTTGTTACAGGTTCATGCGATGGACATGTCTGATGCTGTGATTGTTAAATCTAGTAGGTTGAAATCTGTTGTATGGAATGATTTTGATAGGATTAAAAAAGGCGACACATGTGTGGCAGTTTGTAGGCATTGTAAAAAGAAACTGAGTGGATCAAGTACGAGTGGGACATCACATCTAAGGAACCATTTAATCAGGTGTCAGAGAAGGTCTAACCATGGTCTAGCACAATACATTACAGCAAGAGAAAAGAGAAAGGAAGGGACTCTTGCAATTGCAAATTTCAGCTTGGATCAAGATACAAACAAAGATGATACACTTAGTCTTGTGAATATCAAGTTTGAGCAGGCACAGTTGAAAGATGAATCTGTCAACCCTGGAAGTAGCAACTTCGATCAAAGACGGAGTCGTTTCGACCTTGCACGGATGATTATTCTACATGGATATCCGTTGGCTATGGTTGAACATGTTGGTTTCAGAGCTTTTGTAAAAAACCTACAGCCCTTGTTTGAGCTTGTAACAGTGAATCGGGTTGAGGCTGATTGTATTGAAATTTATGAGAAAGAGAGGAAAAAGATGAATGAGATGTTGGATAAATTGCCTGGAAAAATCAGTCTTAGTGCTGATGTGTGGACTGCAACGGGTGATGCTGAGTACTTGTGTTTGACATCAAATTACATAGACGAGTCATGGGAGTTAAGAAGGAGGATATTAAATTTCATTAGGATTGATCCTTCTCATACTGAAGACATGCTTTCCGAAGCTGTCATGTCTTGTCTGATGGATTGGGATATTGACCGTAAATTGTTCTCCATGATTTTGGACAGTTGTTCTACCTGTGATAACATTGCGATTAGAATTGGTGATAGACTTATGCAAAACAGGTTTCTTTATTGTAATGGTCAATTATTTGATATCCGCTGTGTTGCCAATGTTCTGAATGTTATGTCACAACTTGCTTTGGGAGCTGTAAGTGAAATAGTCAATAAGATTCGTGAAACTACTCGATATATTAAAAGTTCACAAACTGTATTGGCAAAGTTCAATGAGATGGCTAAAGAAGTTGGGATCATGACACAGAAGTGCTTATTTCTAGATAATCCTACGCAATGGAATTTGACATATTCAATGCTTGAAGCTGCTTTAGAATTCAAGGATGTTTTAATTCTTTTGCAAGAAAATGACACTGCCTATAGTATATTTTTATCTGAAATAGAGTGGGAGAGACTTGCATCAGTTACCAGCTACTTAAAGCTCTTTGTCGAGGTTTTAAATATTTTCACTAGTCGCAAGTATCCAACTGCAAATATATTTTTCCCCGAGCTCTGTGATGTTAAGTTGCATTTGATTGAATGGTGCAAGAATTCAGATGTGTGCATCAGTTCTTTGGCTTTAAAGTTGAGAAGTAAGTTTGATGAGTATTGGGACAAGTGTAGCTTAGGGTTAGCAGTTGCTGCCATGTTAGACCCTAGATTTAAGATGAAGTTGGTCGACTATTATTATCCTCAAATCTACGGTAGCATGTCCACAAGTCGCATCGAAGAGGTTTTTGATGGTGTTAAGGCCCTTTACAATGAACATTCTATAGGTTCCCCGTTAGCTTCTCATGACCAAGGATTGGCTTGGCAAGTTGGTAATGGCAGTGGTCCACTGAACTTGCCATGGTCTGCAAAGGACTCCAGGGATAGATTGATGGGGTTTGATAAATTCCTCCATGAAACTTCTCAAGGTGAAGGTGCAAAATCAGATCTAGAAAAGTACTTGGAAGAACCTCTTTTTCCGCGAAATGTTGATTTCAACATATTAAATTGGTGGAAAGTTCACACTCCGAGGTATCCTGTCTTATCCATGATGGCCCGAAATGTTTTAGGAATTCCAATGTCAAAGGTTGCACCAGAGTTGGCCTTCAATTATAGCGGAAGAGTCCTTGATCGTGATTGGAGCTTACTTAATGCGGCTACTGTCCAAGCTTTGGTGTGTTCACAGGATTGGATACGGAGTGAACTGGAAAACTAGAATTGCTTTTCCCTTGCATTCTAACTGTACATGCCAATTCTCCTCTTAGAAATGTTGCCATTGTAAGTCGGATCTAACTTCAGAGTTCAATTTTCTTGACCTTTTATTCTGCAGGTTATATTATTCAGCCCACATCCTTATGAAACTTAGCAAGATTATTAATGATATCTTTTATTGCATGATATTTTATTATTATTATTTTTTGGTAACTTGTTGAAAACAAAGTATGTTATCGTGTGCTACAATAGAAGTGTGGTAAATATTTGTCGGCATAAATTGGCCATTCTACTTCTCATGAACACCAATTTTCCAATAGCTTAATTATGTTTTCAGTATTTCAGTATATAAATTTTTGTTTTTTCTTAGTTATGTCCCTTATTTTTTCTGTCCTTGATTTATGTTATGTTGGCATGTGTGGCTTGTTCACGTGAGAGCCATGTGACGATCATCCTATCCAAATCTTTCACCTCACCAACAGCAACTTAAAGCCCTTGAACCTCCATGTAGAGTGTGCAATCATCCTTGTCCACCATCAACCAGCTTTATCCTTTCCTTCCTAAAGTGCACGTCTCCTACAAACCTACCCTCCATTTTGCAAAGTACATTCATGAAACCCGCAAGTTCATGTTTTCCCTCGAAGACAACAAATCTTCTCAGTTTTTTCACTCATCATTTGTTTGGCACCACTCTTATCTGTAACCACCCTTCTCGCTAGGGAACCCCTGCTTTTGTGACACCATATTTGTGAAATATATGGGATAAAGACCTCTCACATTGTGAAGCCCACACATAAGAAATAGACAAGCAGCATCAATTGCTGATCTTTCAAAGATATTTTCTAGTTATTATAGGTGTTTTCTTGGATAGAAAACTGTTAGTAAGTTAGTGATCATGTTAGTTTTTAGGAATCCTCGAACTCATTCTTAAAACTCCCTCGGTGTCTCTTAGCTCACCAACAATTAGGTTAGTTGAGTGTTTACAATTGGACCATCTAGGAAGCATTGCTATTCGTTTTTGCGCCACCTCTGATTTGAAAACTTCAATGTTAGATATGTGGGCTCTTCAGTTATTCAATTATGGTGTCTAGTTGGGATGACACACAATCTGGGGACAGCCAATTGTAGCAGATTTTTATAAAGTAGTGCGGTGTGCGTGCTCCAGCCCTGGGATTGACCACATGTTACTGCGTCTTCATGGGTATTAGTATTTGGTGGCCGACTTTAATGTTAAAAATGGGGAATACAGATGGAGATAGGGAGCGGATTAAAACGCTGAAAAGAGTGGTAAATTACTCCTCGCTCAATCTCCACCCTTTAGATATCATGCTAAATTGGCCGAAAATGATATGAACATGAGAGATTTAATTTATAAAAACAAATCAAATACTAAACAAATTGCTTTGAAGGGCAACTTAATTATTGAAATAAATTAGCTTTTAAATTTAATTATTTACCTTTTCAACAAAAGTCTCAACATTCGACCTTGTCGCCATGGATTTGAGCTCAACTTGCAGGACAAATGGAACTTAAATTTTTGAGTTGATTTTTTTTTTTGAAATCAAGAATATGAAATCTGCATTTTATAAGTGTTATATTCTCTCCACTCTTAATTATAATTAAGCAAATTAAAATTTACTTTTCGAATTCATTAAATAAGTCATATGTATATGGTCTATATTATAGTTTAGATACATCGGTTATTTAATAAATTTAAAAAGTTACTTTTGCTTACAATTAAGGATAAAGAAAATGTATTTTTAATAGTGTTTTATTTAAATTTTTTGACTAAAAAGCTGCATATATTGAATTAAATTATTTATTTTTGTTTGACTAAATCAATGTTTTTTTACTGATATAGTATATTATTTTTCTTAGAAACAATATATTTAAATATTAAAACATTAATTTTTAGTATGTGAAAAAAACATTAATTCTTAGTAAAAATATATTTAAATATTAAAACATTAAAATAATACATATATTGTAATTTTTTGATTTATGTATATTTGATTGATCATATACACACAAACACTTTATGCTTGTTGGTCTTACGTCGAATCCATCAACAATACAATAGGCAACAGGTATATATAAATGTGTTTGCGTGTATATGATCAGTCAAATGTATATAAATTAGAAAATTACAATATATGTATTTTAATGTTTTAATATCTAAATATATATTTTCTAAGAATTAATGTTTTTTTTTACATACTAAAAATTAATGTTTTAATATTTAAATCTATTGTTTCTAAGAAAAATAATATACTATCACAATAAAAAAAACATTGATTTAGTCAAACAAAAATATATAATTTGACTCAATATATGTATCTTTTTAGTCAAAAAGTTTAAATAAAACACTATTAAAATTACATTCTCTATATCCCTAATTGTAAGCAAAAGTAACTTTTTAAATTTATTGAATAACCATATGTGTGAACTATAATATAGACCATATACATATGACTTATTCAATAAATTCGAAATGTGAACTTTAATTTGCTTAATTATAATTAAGAGTGGAGGGAGTATAACACTATTATAAAATGGAGATTTCATATTCTTGATTTCAAAAAAAAAAAAAAGTAAACTCAGAAATTGAAGTTCTCTTTGTCCTGCAAGTTGAGCTCAAATCCATGGCGGCAAGGCGAATGCTGAAGCTTTTATTGAAAAGGTAAATAATTAAGTTTAAAAGCTAATTTATTTGAATAATTAAGTTGCCCTTCAAATCAATTTGTTTAGTATGTGATTTGTTTTTATAAATTAAATCTCTTATGTTCATATCATTTTCGGCCAATTTAGGATATCAAAAGGGTGGAGATTATGCGAGGAGTAATTTATCACTCTTTTCTGCGTTTTAAACCGGTCCCTATCTCCATCTGTATTCCCTATTTGGGATGTTCATTTTTATGTTAAGCATTTTCTCTCTTTAGGAATTTTTTGTTAAAAATGGATCCACAACAAAAAAAGAAAGTGGAAATTTTTTCAAAAAAATTAGTTTATGAATACCACATAGTGATTTTTTTTTCATTAGTCCTTAGAAAAATATTTCAAAAGATAATGTAAGTCTTGCAGAAACAATATTTAGACATCCAAATTTTAGTCTGAGCTTTCATTTCCTAATTTGAGCCCAACCAATAAAATAGGTAACAATGAGTGTTACAACATAACAAGTACGCCAACTAATTCGGAATTTTTTTTTCTACCCCTACATTTATTCCTTCACCCCAACAAACAATCTAATATTCCTATTTTACCCTCTTATTGTCCAACTTCACCCTTACAAAAAAAAAAAAAAAAAAATTGATACCTAAACGATGAGTTCCAAACCGGAACACTTGAGACATGAGTTCCGGAAACTACATCCAAAAACCATGTATAAGTTACAGTACCAAATGAATTCCAAAATTTTATCCACGGAAAAACTTCAGGAAAAAATTCATAAACTTTGTCTTTTCAAACTTTTTCAGATTGTTTTTGTCATAGAAGAAACTCACCAGTCACCACCAGCAAACTATTACAGTTCTAGTTCTTCAATTTCATGGTGTAAAGTTTCAATTTAATTTCAAACATGGGGAATTTCATGGTATAAACTCAGAAGCAATCGAGTTGCCATAGTTGCTAGAACTATTGGTGAAATTGTTAGAATGTGTCATGTTAATGGTGTTATGCATAGAGATCTTAAGCCTGAGAATTTTTTCGCTAATAAGAAATAAAAATTTGTTCATAAAGCTATTGATTTTGTTCTCTCGGTTTTCTTCAAACTTGGTACTTGTATTAATTACTATTGTTAAATTAATTGTTGACCAAATTGTTAATCAGTACTCCCTTCGGCCTTATTTATAAGCAAAAGTTGTTTTTTAGGTTCATTGAAGAAGTAATGTATTTGGTCTATATTTAAGACTAGATACATTAATTTTCCAATGAACCTAAAAAGCAACTTTTGCTTATATAAAAGGCCGGAGGGAGTAGTTGTTTATGAGGTTATTCATGTGCTTATGGTCTATTCAACTTTATCATAAAATTTGAAATGTTTGGATAGTTGTAAATTAATAGTTGCAGAAAAAATATGGGTTGTTGTACCGGTATTCATTTTATAACTTTACCGGTATTGTAACTCATCCTTTAGGTATCAATTTTTTTTTGTAAGGGTGAAGTTAGATAATAAGAGGGTAAAATAGGAATATTAGATTGTTTGTTGGGGTGAAGAAATAAATGTAGGGGTAGAAAAAAAAATTTCCTACTAATTCGCATATTTGTCGTGCAAACATATATACTTTGAAATCTTCTTTATTAAAATAATAAGTTTTCTACTTTTTAGACTATTTTTATGTTTTTAGAAATAGGTTTCCTTACCAAAAACAAAAACTCTATGCAAATAGTATATCATTTGGTAATCTCAAAGGACGGAGTTCAAATTTATATATTTTATGGACCAATTTAATATGAATAAATTTTGCAATAACTAAAATAAAAAAAGGACAAAAGAAAAAATTGGTATATTTGTAGGATTTTCGTTTTACAGGTCTAATAAAGCAAAACTTGATATATTTGGGGGTCCAATAATGTATGTATAATTTTTTTTGTCAAGCATTCTAGTCACTAAAAATTATAACTTTGAAGTGAAAGTGGAAAATTTTGAGTTTGAACTCTAACTCTGCATATATAAATAGATATATTTTTGTGTGCAATGCAGCATTCTTTTTTTATAGTTTCTCATTAGCATTTTCTTAAAACCCATTCTTGTCTATTAATTACTTCCTCCGTTCCTTTTTGTTTGTCGTTTGAGAAAAAAAAGACAAAATTAAGAAAGTGTATTTTTACACCTTATTTTTCTATTATGCCTTTTTTTAAAATATATTATATCCTAATTTTAATCCACAAAAAAATTCATATTTTTTTTTGCATACAATTTCTTTTTCTAAAAAATTAAAACCACAAAAAAAAATTATATGAAGAAGTTTAGTAAAATAAAATATAATAAAAAAATTATATAAAGAAGTTTAGTAAATAAAAAGATACAATAAAAAGATTATATAAAATTTACTCCGTCAATAAAAAAATAATTAGAAAGAAGGATATAATAGACGTAATATAGCCTTAAATTATCAAAACGACAAAGAATTTGAAACAATTTTGTTTTTTTAAAAGAGAAGTGCTATTGTCACACACTCTAACACACTCTTTAGACACACTCCAATAAAAAAAAGCCATGTCATCCATACTTTTTCTCTCTTCACCGGATAACCGGCTGTGCCAATTCCTTCTTTTTATTTGTTTTTTAATCTTCTCCGATCTCCAAAAAATCTCTAGGATTCAACTGCTCGTGAAAATCCAATTTCTCTCTGCTCGTGAAAATCCAATTTCTCTCTATCTCGTGAAAATCCTCCATTACCCTTAATGTCTCTTAAAGCAACTTGTTGTCTCTATCTCGTGTTCCCTTAGCCGCTGTTGTTTTGCGACGCCAACTTTGATTCCCTTTGTTTTTATCTTGAGAAATGCTAAAAACACACTCTCTAACACACTCTTTAAACACACTCCAATAATAATAAGACACATCATTCCCTTCTTTTATTTCTTTTACCGGTTACTGGATTCATCTTGAGAGGTGTATTTTTATTTTTTTATTTTTCTAACTTTTCTTCTAGATTCTCCCAACAAAATTATCTCTGTTCTCGTTACTAGAATATCAAGCACCATTCACTTCATCTTCCATGTTCTTCTGCCAAAGGAAATCAAAGTTTTTGTTCATAAATTGGAATTAAAACAAACCCACAAAGTTGGTAAAAGAAACAATAAAGCCACAAAAAATGAAGCAATTCAATCTTTTTTGGATTACTATCCAACTCAATCTAGAACAAAGGATTATAGTTTAGAAAATTTGAGGATAACAGAACAACACAGAAGACGTTCTCAATAAACCAACCATAACCCCTTTCTTCACTTACCCTTCCCATCTCTCTGTAATCAAATAAACAATCGATCCCTTGGTTCCCTCAACTACCGTTCCTTCTCCACCACCGCCCTCTGGTGCCAAGGTGATTTTTAAGATCAATAAAGTGAAAAAATGAGGGAGCCAAAGATAAAAACAAAGGGAATCAAAGTTGGCGTCGCAAAACAACAGCGGCTAAGGGAACACGAGATAGAGACAACAAGTTGCTTTAAGAGACATTAAGGGTAATGGAGGATTTTCACGAGATAGAGAGAAATTGGATTTTCACGAGCAGAGAGAAATTGGATTTTCACGAGCAGTTGAATCCTGGAGATTTTTTGGAGATCGGAGAAGATTAAAAAACAAATAAAAAGAAGGAATTGGCACAGCCGGTTATCCGGTGAAGAGAGAAAAAGTATGGATGACATGGCTTTTTTTTATTGGAGTGTGTCTAAAGAGTGTGTTAGAGTGTGTGACAATAGCACTTCTCTTTTATCTTTGGCTCCCTCATTTTTTCACTTTATTGATCTTAAAAATCACCTTGGCACCAGAGGGCGGTGGTGGAGAAGGAACGGTAGTTGAGGGAACCAAGGGATCGATTGTTTATTTGATTACAGAGAGATGGGAAGGGTAAGTGAAGAAAGGGGTTATGGTTGGTTTATTGAGAACGTCTTCTGTGTTGTTCTGTTAGCCTCAAATTTTCTAAACTATAATCCAAAAAAGATTGAATTGCTTAATTTTTTGTGGCTTTATTGTTTCTTTTACCAACTTTGTGGGTTTGTTTTAATTCCAATTTATGAACAAAAACTTTGATTTCCTTTGGCAGAAGAACATGGAAGATGAAGTGAATGGTGGTTGATATTCTAGTAACGAGAACAGAGATAATTTTGTTGGGAGAATCTAGAAGAAAAGTTAGAAAAATAAAAAAATAAAAATACACCTCTCAAGATGAATCCAGTAACCGGTAAAAGAAATAAAAGAAGGGAATGATGTGTCTTATTATTATTGGAGTGTGTTTAAAGAGTGTGTTAGAGAGTGTGTTTTTAGCATTTCTCTTTTTAAAATGACAAACAAAAAGAAACAAAAGAAGTATATTATTGATTAAGTTTAAGGATTTAAATCGATCAGGTAATCAGTAAACATGAATTTAATTCTCTCAAAAATGTATAAAAAGTACTAGTATGATGTTTCATCATACGTACACATCTGTCACTAAGAAAATCATGTCAATTCAAAAAATTATGTATCCAAATATGTGGTGTGATTTTGACAGGTTAATTACTCTACCATCAATGGAATTTGTATTCCTTTGAACCTTGAAGGTTGTCATATTCACCTATCCCCTTTAAGGAAATATATGTAAACATCACGTTGTATAGCATGTGGTGTGGTCCTTTCAGATATGTTTTATACAAGAGAATCGATGCATTTTTTGTCATGCATAACAGCTATAACTCAACACAAACATAGAAATGAGCAACACACTAGATTTTTTTGATGTAATACTTTTAGATTGTCCTCTTCTATGTTAAAAAAAAAAATGTAATTTGAAAAATATGGGGTTAACTTTTTAACAAAGAAAAAGAACTTTTCTTTTGTACTGCACATGAAAATTTGATTTTTACAATATTATGTTAAATGCCTAATTGTTCATCTGGTCTTAGCTCAACAATAAGAGTTTGATGACTTTGATCCATTACCTTATCTGAAGCCGGGCATACTAAGTTTAAAATTGAAAATTTGATTATAATTAAAGTAAGAATTTTCTTGAAACTAAGTAAGAATTTTCTAAACATGCATGTAAATATATATCATTAAAATTGCATGCGGAATATTTTTGTCGGGACTATAAAAAACAATAAAAATTAATTAAGAAGTCCCCATTGTATATAGGCTAAAAATATAGTTAACTTTTAGGAATTCTATGAACCAATTTGCAAACTTTTAAAAACATAAGGACCAATGTGCAAAAACAAAATATAAATAAGGACTAATGCGTAAAATTTTATAACATATAAGAACCAATTTGAGATTCATATGGTATAAAATAAAGAAAAAATTTCACATTCTCATTTGAGATACAAACATGCTTTGACATAGGGGTGTTCGCGGTGCGGTTTAGTTCGGTTTTGAGTCTAAAAGTCATCCTAACCGCGAGATAAAATTGCATGTGGTTCGGTTTGGTTCGGTTGGTTTTTAAAAAGTCATCCAAACCAAACCAAACCAATGCGGTTAGGATCAGTTCGGTGGTTGCGGTTTACACCATAATTAAAATGTACTGAAATTAAATTAAACTAAACACAATAAGTGGTTGTGGTTTACATGCATGTTTTTTTTCTTCTTGGAACAGTAAAAAGATTCATTAAAATCGGGAAACATCCAAACCCACACTCACTCAACTCGGGTTTTTCCGTCAAAGTGGGTACGATTTAGACGGGTTCCCACAAGTGTGAGTTTTATCGTCATGCCTACACATAAAATAGTAAATAATTAAATAGTGTAATTATGAAGATTTGTTGTGAACTTTGTTTCAATGATATATTTGTCTATTGTTATTGGGCTATGTATATTGGAATATAATAAAATAAAACTTAATGTGATTTTAGGGGTATTGGAATATAATAGAAACTTAATGCGGTTTTAGCGGTTAACCGCGGTGTTTGCGGCTCGCGGTTTTGCGGTTCGCGGTTCAATAAAAATGCCATCCAAATACATCCAAACCAAATGCGGTTTTTGCGGTTTTCGGTTTGGATTTGTTCGGTTTGCAGTTTTACTTTTGGATTGGTTCAGATACGATCACCCCTACTTTGACAGCCAACATACTTTTATACTATATGATTTTGACACTTATGATTGTTTAGCACTAGATATCACGAGTCTTTTACAATTAGTTCAAAATGTCATGCATAATGATGTTATGTCTGCTACATCTATAAATGTTATTTTTAACTAGGATATGTTTGATTAGTCATTAAGAATATGAATCACATCTCTTATATACTTTGAATCCGTTCATGATCAATATGGAACTAATAATATTGAAAATTGGTGTCACCTAGATCAAGTAATTCAACAAAGTGATTAATGGTTCTTACACCGGTTTGAGGATAGACTTAATTAAGGCCCCAAAAAAGATTTGGATGCCTATTCATGCATGGAAGGAAGGCTTAAATAGGACTTAATTTTGTTAAAATGGTCAAATACTTCATCCCGAGACTTTACAAAAAAAGTCTCAAAACCTTCTTCGAGTATATAGTCAATTATAAACTTTGCATTTGTGCCTGCGAAAACCATGAGGTTCAAAGCTAATTAAAGCTCACATAAGTTTGGATGAAAATAGCTAGATTGGTTGAATTAGTATGGTTAAGATAAAGTTATATTAGTTGACTGTGCCGCTTGATAAGTTATATTGTGAGTGAATATAGTGTTGATAAATTAGAGGATTATATTTTCAAATATAAAAATGGAAAATTATATCTTAATTCACCAAAAATAAGAGAAGGTAATCAAAGTGCATGATTGGAGTGATTACAAATTATGGTATCATTAGTATCCTAAAAAGGTAACTTAAAGGCAACTTTTGAAGAATAGGATGTCAACTCGTCAAAATCTTTAGCAGCGGGGTGTAATTGAGGATGTCAATGCTTCTATGTGTGTATTATGTAGATTAAGGTCTGAATCAGCTGATCATTTATTTGGTTCATACAATCAAATCTCACCAGTTTAGTATGATATTCTTCGGTGGTTAGGTGTGTGGAGTTTGTGCCTCCTAGTGGTGTTTTAAGGTTTTTTGAGGCTTTCTTGGGCATGAGCTGGGGTAGAAAAAATAAATTTGGGTGGTTGTTAATTTGGCAAACTATTGTGTGGACTATTTGGAAAGCTCGAAATGACGTCTTCTTTTCGGAAGGGACCTTTTATGTCGAGTGTCTGGTTGATAGGGTGAAACTTTTATCTTGAAAGTGGTTTCTAGGTAAAAATCCTAGATCCCTCTGTTCCTTTTACGAGTGGGGTATGCACCCTACTTTATGCTGGAAATGATAGAGTTTAATAGGGTGTCATGTTGGGTCTTAAAGAGCCAGGAGGATTGGAGGCCCTATTATTGTTTTGTCCTTCCAATGATTGATCATTTCTTCTCTCTTTCAGAGAGCTTTTCTTCTTCCCGCAGAGGTGCTTTTGAGGGGCTCTTATTTGTGGTGTTGTGTTTTCTTGTAGTTTATTTTCCTATCTTCCCATAGTCATTGTTAGATTATGATAAATTGTACTTCTAGTACCTCCTTATCTTCTGAACTATTTGTATTCGTTTTATTTTTATTTTAATATATTATATATTTACCATTAAAAAAAAAGTCACTTAAAGTGAATAAGACTATTTGCAATATTCAATGATCATTAAACAGTCGTGTTATTGATGACCACGACCAAGAATTATATCCACCTCTACCCTGATTATTTGAATTATTAAAACCTCTACCTCCCACATTATGGTTAGCATTACTGACTTGCATCGCCATAGCTTGATTTTCAGGATTGAAAATTGAAATGAGGAGAGATATGGATACTAATTAGGTGTCTTTCTTGACTAAGAACTAAAGAAAAAGTTTTATATATCCAACGATGGTAGAAGGTCAAGAAGCATGATTTGGAAT
Source organism: Trifolium fragiferum (assembly GCA_954870985.1). NCBI lineage: Eukaryota > Viridiplantae > Streptophyta > Magnoliopsida > Fabales > Fabaceae > Trifolium > Trifolium fragiferum. The sequence goes on from OX940794.1 coordinate 12,582,249, forward strand.
TGAATAGTGGAAAATTGTTTTATTAAATTTGATAAGTAAATTTCTATATAAAAATAGTGTTGGAGTAGATATTTTTTTTTTTACAATTACAAGTTTCAATCTGATGAAATCAAATTGTAATCACACGTAAAGTATTATTTTAAGGATCATTTGATGTCTCAATCTAGTGTTTGGTAAAACAATAAAAACAATAAAACATGATAAATTAATCTTAAAACTAATTATATTTTGTCTCTTTAGTTAAAAATTTTATCTTGAATTTGAGTGTGTTACCAGCTAGATAGGATAAGAAAATAATTTATTAATTTATTCTAGAAAATATATTTTAAAATAAAAATATGAAAATTAATAAAATATAAATAATAAAATAGTTAACTTTTAAGTATATAGACATATTCTCACGAGGATAATTTTATAATTTATGTAATTTAAAAAATCAAAATTCTACTAAAATTATAATAGTTTAAAGTAATATATAATTATTAAATATTGCAAAATATGGATATTAATTTAAATTTTAAAACAAATTAAATATAATTCTCCGGCCGTCCACCACCGCGTCGATGGGTAAGGTTGTTTAGTGACTTTAAGCTTTGGATTTGTTGTCGGATCTGGTGATTTCCATCTCCGGTTCCGGCTGTGTTATGTTCTGGTTCTTCTTGGAGTTCGCACCGGAGATTCGTGGTGGCGGTTGGGGTGTTGCCGGTGTCCGACCGTCCACCACCATGTCGGTGGGTAAGGTTGTTTTGTAACTTGAAGTTTTGGATCCGGTTAGTTTGGAGGTGATGAGGGGGTGTTGTGGTTGTGGTGAGGTGGTGATGGCGGTGTTCTGATTTGGCGTCGTCGGAATCTGTTTTTCGGTGATGATTGTTGGTGCCGTGGTGAGGTGGTGGTGGTTGGTGGTGATGAGGTTGCGGTTGATGTCGCGTGATTGGTTTTTTTTTTTTTATTCTAGATTCTCTGACCACTTTTCAGATCTGTTGAGATTTGCAGGTCTCTATGTACTTAGATTGGCCTCTTCCACATCGGCGTCAGCTGTTTTATCTTCGGGTTGTGTTTTGTTTTATGGTATTTATTTCGCCACTATCGACCTCATGGTGGTGACTCTGTCATTGCCGAAACTTATATGTCTGGGTTCTCGTTCTACCTTTGTTTGGTCAGCGGTTCGCCTGATAGAGCTGGTTCTGGATTCTGATGGGCCGAGCTTTTGCTTTGAGTTCGGAAGTTAGCGTCTAGTAGTGGCAACTTTCTCGGCTAGGTTGGTGACTGCTCTGGTAGTCTGGAATCTGAGGGGTGCCTTTCTAATATAGGATTAAGAGCTGGATCTTGATTAGGTGATGTTTGTTTAGGGATTTTTTTTCTTCTTTGGATGTTCCGCATATATACGACACCTATATTATATAGTTCTTTTTATTGGTCTCTATTTGTCTTATACAAAGACCTGATTAATAATATATTTTGCCGTTAAAAAAAAACACAAAGCCCTTGGTCACCTTCTCACCATATTTGATCTAAATTTGGAATAAATAATATTTTTATTTTACCATTTGCTTATATTTAAGAGTTCATATATTAGGTGAACCTACCTGTACTCTTTAACTCATCAAGTATAAATGTGATTATACTGCTAAATTCGAGACACCATAATTAGGGAGTGGGCATAAAGGAATCATTGCACTCATCAATGAGTTATTGTCAAACCCCATTCTACTTTAGAACAATATTGTGGTCCTCAAAGAAGAAACTTATATGAATGAAATTTCCTTTTATGCTGAGTGGTCGCCTAGATATACATTATAGCCCTTAATAATACCATTAAACTGGTTGGCATGGCCAAAATTTGCATTTAAATTAAAGAAAAAATGGACATTGAAGAATATCACACACACACACACAAAATATATGTAGCCGTAGTACGTCTTGAAATGAATCGGGACCACTCACACATAAATCTTAATCTATAACCTAAATAACTAACCAACTATCTAATGAGCTGATGGCTCTAGCATATAAGCTGTCTTGCAATGTTTACTACTTTTTTATAATTTTATTTCTAGGAAATTCATTGCATATATACTTTTTCATATTTGTACCTTAGGTTGTCTTGAATCTTGATGATTAAAAAGAAATTCATTGCATTTAAGACTTGATAGTTGATTAAGATGATCGTGGAAAATTTTGGATCAGGATTTGCTGTTGAGGATTCACACAGTAATGAATTTGGACAGTTGATTTGAAATCAGGTGGTCAAAATTACTGATACAATAAAACGATCTCGACTGTCTATTCAAATCGGACGGTTGAGAGCGCAGTTTCTTCACCAGCGCAGTTTCTTTACCAAATCTAGTTATAACGAATATGAATTTTTGAAAATTCACCATTTGACTCAAAGTTTATATTATAAAAATCATCTATAAGTTTTTCTGAAGAAACTGAAAATTATTTGATATGTTATTGAGACATAAATCAAAATTAACGAATTATCAATTTTTATTGAATACTGTTAATTTTTATTAGTCTTAATAGCATATAAAATGATATTATTTTCTTTTAAAAAATTTATAGATGCATGATCTATATAATATAAACTTTAAATTCAACAATGAATTTTATAAAATTCGTATTCATTATAATATTATTCATGACTTGTGCACCGTAGAAGATTTAGTGAAGTTTTTCATATTAGACACAACCCTAAAAACAAATTATTATTATTATTTATTTATTTATTTATTTATTTGAATGGCAAATATATATGAGTCAGGATCTGTTGACACCAAATAGTTTGACACCAAATGTTACATCTCTCAATAACGTTTTAACCGATATAAATTTTATAAAATCCACCGTTGGATTGAAAGTTTATATCATCTAGATCATTTGTGTAAATTGTCAAACAAATTCAAAATCATTTGATATGTTATTTGAGACGCATAAAGATTAACGACATTTAAAAAAACGACCAAACCGTTAATTTTGATGTATCTCAATAACATATCAAATGATTTTAGATTTGTTTGACAATTCTCACAAATGATCTATATGATATAAACTTTCAATTCAACGGTGGATTTTATAAAAAATTTATATACGTTTAAACGTTATTGAGAGGTGTAACATTTGGTGTCAAACTAATTGATGTCAATGGATCCTGACTCAATATATATAATAATAATAATAATAATAATAATAATAATAATAATAATAATAATAATAATAATAATAATAATAATAATATAAAAAGTGATAAAAGTACAAGAAATGTTTAAAACAATAAAGAGATATAAGAAGTACACTCCACCACAACCAAACAAACTCTAAGGTAGATATAAAAAAGACAGACACACAAACAAAACTACAAGAAAATAGAAATGGATACTCCTAACGCACTAAACCCCTCAGAGGCACCACCACGATAAGAAGAAAACTTCCATCGGAAGAGAGAGACAAGGATCAACCACATGTAGGACAAAGTAACTAGATGATCTCCAATCCCCCTGACCCATCGAGACCCAGAAACGACACCTAAACAAAACCTATCGGTTCCAACATAAAGTTGGGTGGATACCTCACTCATAAAAGGAACAGGGGAAATCAGAATTTTTACCTAGGAACCACTTCCAAGATAAAAGTTTCACCCTATCGACCAGACACTCGACATAAAAGGTCCCTTCCGAAAATAAAACGTCATTCCGAGATTTCCAAATAGCCCGCACAATAGTTTGCCAAATTAACAATCATCCCAATCTATCTTTTCTACTTCTACCCATGCCCAAGAAAGCCTCAAAAAATCTTAAAACGCCACGAGGTGGCACCAGCTCCACACCCAACCATCGAAGAATACCATACCAAATTGATGAAATTTAGTTGCAAGAGCCGAATAAGTGATTGGCTGATTCATGCTTGCTTCCTCGCATTGAACCATTGAGATGAATACAATAACTTTATGGATTTTGTATTACTTATGCATTTTGAAGCACATAAAACATTTTTCTAAAAAAAAAAAAAAAAAATATATATATATATATATATATATATATATATATATATATATATATATATATATATATATATATATATATATATATATCTCTATTGATACTAAACAATATTGCTAGGTTTCTGTGGTGCATATTGAAACAGAAACCTTACAGCCGCAAACAACTTTGTCGAAATTGATATGATATCTCCCTTAATGATTTCAGTATATATGGTAGTGCTTAGAATGAGAAAAATATTCCAACAAGTGCAATTTGAACAAATTAATAGTTCTAGAAACTAAACATAACTAGCTAGTACTCTTATGGGATTCTTCCCGATAATGATAGAAAATTAATAATCTTACTTGTTAGATAATTGGAATGCTTGTCTTTCTCATTCATGTGAATAGAATATATACATCAATGTGTAATATTTAGTCAACTATAATATTTATGATACAATATAATTACAGAAAATAATTATATCAAAATATTCTATTCTATCATTACTTTCATATATTTCATGATCCTCTCCTAACTTGAGATTTAAATGCAAAGGTTATTTCAAGTCGTTGATATCATATAGTTGGTGGTTAAACTCCGTTGAGAGGGAGTGATACCTGCAAACATTTTGATGATTGAGTCAGTAGGCATTGAAGATGAGAGGTGTTTACGGTTAAGTGTAGGAAGATAGATCGTAGTCCACGTGTTCCACTGAGTAATAATTAATTGCGTGTGTAATAGCTAGGGTTTGTCCACTATATGTTATGATGCTCAGCTACATGTTGTTTGGATGACCCAATCTAGTTCGCGAATGAGCCTTGGCCCAATCGAGAACATATCCTAATCATAATCTTCAAAATATATAATTCAAGAGAATGTGTTGAGAATACAATGTCTAATAGTAGTTTTTTTTTGTTGTTTAACTGAATTATCAGGATTACTATTTTTTTTCTTCTTTTTGTCGTGTCTAATCACACTAGAAATTTATGTCTAGGTCCGCCCCTTGTTCCTTTCCTGCTCCCAGTAGGAGCATAAGGGTTGACATGCTTTAACGGGAAGCTTGTCACATGATCTCTTTGATTAAAAAGTTCAGTATGTTGATTTTTACTTTGTGATCTCTTATGTGAATGACACAGGACCGACTCGAGTAAAGGCAACACGACCATTTGTCCAGGGCCTCAAAATTTATTTCATTACAATTTTTTATCTTCTAAAACACCTTAATTTTTAGTTTTACTCGGAGCTCAAAATGTAATGGACCGGCTTTGGAATGACATGTTATCTTTAGAAGAGGCTAGTCATTAATTTGTGTACTTTAAAAATTGTTTTGAAACGGTTCGAGCTGCGACGAGATTTCAAATTAATTTTTTTTTGTCAAGACTAGCCTCTTCAAGGGTTAACAAACACTCACATCCTCTTCAAATTAATGTTTTGAAATTGTTGTGAGGTTGTCAACATCTTCTTTAACAATTGTACAACATGCTCACTTTCTTTCTCACACAAAGAGTCGATATTTCTTTGTGACTATACCTTGCCGATGTCACAAACTTCTCAAATCCTTTAATTAGATCGTCTTCCACTATTGAGATATATGGACATAAAATAACCAAAAATACCATAAAATAATCCAAGACATCTTATCAAGTCATCAAATTTCAATGATAGTACAAAATGAATGATGAAAGTTGAAGAATCTAATATTACAGAGATGAATTAAAATTTAATTTTTTTACAAAGATTAAACCTAAATTTCACGCATATTACAGAAACTACAATAAAAGACAACTCTTCCATCAATCATCGGTTGTTGCAAAGATTGACCTTTCCATCTATCTGCACAACTCTTCCATCAAGACTTGCATATTTATTTCATACATTTAGTTACAATCACTGCAGTCATATTAACCGTGGCTTTATAACACATTTTGTTATTCAAATGTTTGATTAGGGTTGTTGCAGAGATTAATCATCCATCAAAATCAATTTACTGAAAAAGTAAAAAGAAAAATAAAAATAGAAACTGGAAATATCACACTGACTTTTTCATATCACACACAAAACTGGAAATATCACACTGACTTCACGTGGGAATCCTACACATATATGTCACTAATAACCTGCCATAATTATAATAACCCAAGTGAGATGAATTGATTCTCTGGAATGCAAACAAATTAATTCTGTAAAATTGATTTTAGTCAAAATTGATTTTAAGTTAAAATGATTTATGTTTAGATATATTTATACAAAAGTGAGTTTAACAAACAATTTGAATGTAAAAATCAATTCTAGAATCGGAAGTTACGATTTCTAACTTCAAGTAGAATCAATTCTGGACGCAGAATCAATTCTACTTTAAAAAATCAAAATCAATTCTACATGTCCATAATCAATTTTAGCTACTCCAACCAAAATTGAAACCAAACATAGGGCCCGATTGTTTGAGATTTTTTTTCAAAAAAATCTATTTTTTCATAAAAAAATATATTTTTTTATCCTACTTGTGTTTGTTTCAGATTTTTCAAAAATCATTTTGGTAAAAAAATCATTTTTTTCATCAAAATGAGAATCTATTTTCAATAGTTTTTGTCAAAATCTATTTTTTTATCACTCATCATCCCCCACCATCTTAAAAAAATAGATTTTTATGATTATAAACAAACGGCAAAGAGTTTTAGATTTTCTTCAAAATCTCTACAAAAAAATCTCTAATTTTTTTTAAAAAAATCCATTTTTATTAAAGCTCAAACAAACAGACCCATAGTTAATTATTATTCCTACCAAATAGTGTTTCCTATAGAAAATAAGGGAGTGAGAAGAGTCAAAATCAATTACACAAAATTAAACGTATCTAACAAGACTATATATATAGAATTACACAAAATTAAACGTATCTAACAAGACTATATATATAGCATACACCATCGATCCAGATTAACACGGGGTCAAAAAAATTATATGTGTCTATCAATAAAGAACGTGTTGACTGTCTCATGCTGGCTTGACCTCATGATGTCTGAAGTACACAATATTTTCGGGTCATATTTACGAAAGAAGTGAAATACCAAATACCTTATTGAAATTTTAAAATTCGTTAAATAATTCTTAAAAATTTGAAAATAAATAAATATTTCTTTGAAATTGTAAAATATCAATTAAATATCCTATTCGTCTATTAATTTCGTCTATTTTGACGAAGTTGACCTTAACTGAATATATGATAATCGCCATTCAAACTTCAAAAATGCATAAAATCAGTATTGTGCGAAGCCCGGTACGACAGATTCGAGAAATTAAACCCAGAAACAGTATCACAATTAGGTTTTTGGATTAATTTGGGGGTTTTACTTTGCTGAATTTTGCTTGGTTGATGTGTTTTTTTGCTGTTGAAGGAGCATTGAGTGTTGCAGTTGATTAAGATTCATGTATCAATATGGAGTTAGCGGATGAATGGGGTATTTGATTGACGTGTTTTATAATTTCAGGAGATTATTTGCCTATTTCCAAATTTCAAGGGGTTCTTGACGAATTTTAAAATTTCAAGGGGGTATTTAACATTTTACTCAATATGAAATAGTTATTCATGACTTATACACCATATTTGAACTACTCTTTCATATTATACCCCTTGTACTCCTTATAATTTAACATTTGCTTATTAAAAAAAATCCTTTTATATTAGAAAAAGTCATTTTGATGTCTCCACTCCTAATCTGACTGAGATATTCTTTCAGAACCATATATAGAAGAAATTTTAGCTAAAAGTTAGCAAAGGTCATTTATGTTTAGAGTGATGTATCGATTTAAGAGAATGTATTGTTAGATCTTCTTAACTAAATAATTTAAACTTCTCTAGCTTAATAAAATTTTGTTTCTCTTATAATATTTTTAAAAACTTATAACCGAGAAAAATTGAAAATGATATAGGCCAGGGTATAGTTTTCAGGGGGAAACAAATCTCCTAGAAGATATACTCTTTGGAGTAATAGGCCTAAATTTTCAAATTCAAAATTTGTATAGCTTAGAATTTTATTTTGATATATGTATACCTTAGAAATTTTGCGTGCAAACTTTTATGTTGATGTCCCTCTCAATGAAATCTAATCGTATACCCCACATTATGAAAGTCACTTTCATAAAGACCCTTTTACTTTGTCACTATCCTTTTTACCATACATGAAAAAAAAAATCATTAGTTTTTAGAATTTTATTGAGTATCGACACCTCTGAATAAAATTATTTATAATATCAAAGATTCATTTAATTTAGACGTTTTAAAAAAATAAAAATAGTTCAAATGTACACTCTTATCATTTTTGCAAGAAAAAATGTAGAATGCATTTTAATATGTACCTTTCAAAATGGTCAAAAGGCTGACCTTTATTATTTTCAGCAAATGAATGATTTTATTCTTTAATTGCATAAAAAAGAATGATTTTATAATAAAAGAAAACGAAGAAAAAATAATTGTTTATCACTATAAAAATCGTAATTAAGCTTCATTTTTAGAGCGATATCATATGAGACGCCTCTATGTATGTAACTAAGGTTAAATAAGTTTTTTGTTCATAGGGGTTTGTAATTAAGGTGTGGGTGGGTGTAGATTAGGGGTGTTCGCGGTGCGGTTTGATTCGGTTTTGAGCCTAAAAGTCATCCTAACCGCGAGATAAAATTGCATGCGGTTCGGTTTGGTTCGGTTGATTTTTAAAAAGTCATCCAAACCAAACCAATGCGGTTAGAATCGGTTCGGTGGTTGCGGTTTACATCATAATTAAAATGTACTGAAATTAAATTAAACTAAACACAATAAGTGGTTGTGGTTTACATGCATTTTTTTTTTCCTTCTTAGAAGAGTAAAAAGATACATTAAAAATCGAGAAACATCCAACCCACAATCACTCAACTCGGGTTTTTCCCGTCAAAGCGGGTGCGATTTATATGGGTTCTCACGAGTGTGAGTTTTATTATCATGCCTACACATAAAATAGTAAATAATTGAATAGTGAAATTATGAAGACTTGTTGTAAACTTTGTTTCAATGATATATTTGTCTATTGTTATTGGGCTATGTATATTGGAATATAATAAAACTTAATGTGATTTTAGGGGTATTGGAATATAATAGAAACTTAATGCGGTATTAGCGGTTAATCGCGGTGTTTGCGGTTTTTGCGGCTCGCGGTTCAATAAAAAAGCCATCCAAATACATCCAAACCAAATGCGGTTTTTGCGGTTTTCGATTTGGATTGGTTCGATTAACGGTTTTATTTTTGAATTGATTCGGATACGATCACCCCTAGTGTAGAGTCTTGGTGCTGTTGGAATTATTTGGTCCTTCTTAGGGCTATCCTTTTCGACGTTTGTAGTCCACTTCTCTTCGCTTTTCAGGTATTTTGGGTCTTTTCGAAGGAGCATTGTGATCGTGTTAGTTGTTATCTAGTTTATAGGTCTAATTTGTTTATTGTACCTTTAAATATATTTTTAGTAGGTCACCTTTCTTCTGTTTTTCCAACTATATATCATGTTATTTTTAATTCTTGTACATGCAGTTTTAGTCCAATTTATTTTTAAAAAAAAAAGTTTTAATTGTTTAACTATCCTTAAACTTTTAAATTTTTGCTAATGCAGGTTTTGAATATTATTATAAATGTTTCTTTACAAAACTGTAGAATTTTTAAATATATAAAAAAATTAAATATATATTTTTAAAAATTTCAAAAGATAAAAGGAACAAAAAATCTCGAGTTAAATCAAATTTTGATCCTTCAAAATAAAAGAAATCAAATTTTGAGTTTTTATCTTTAGAAATTCTTTATAATGTTCTATTCACGTCTGTAACATAATCATTCAAAAACACACATTAATTTAACAACAAAGACTACTATTGCATGCATAATTTTTTTTAGAAAGGAAAATATCCACTTTTTTGTAAGATATAGCCCGGTGTTTACAATTTCACATTTTTAAGGTGAATAAATAGAGTATTTATGATCTAAACTCCAACCCCGATTTATCAAATATAACATCTACCAACTAAATTAAAACCTAAAAGTCAAAAATCCACTTTTTTATAAGGATAAAAAATTTATGTAACCCTTAAATTTAGTAAGAAATATTAAGGTTCCCCTATCCGACAAAAAATGAAGAAGGAAGGTTCACTTGGAGACCAAATTCAAATCATATGTCCAAAATTTAATAGAAGAAATTACATGACATTAAAATATTCTAGGCTAGATATGATAACCACAAAATTTTTAGAGCCCGTTAGATGGTTAGGATAGTGAGCAGAATATGATATCATGTTTTAATTTTTTGTTTGATATATCAATAAGATATGATAAATTATTTCATTTTTTAATCCTATTTTATCACTCCTTTGTAATTTATATCCTGAGTTTTTACTAGGTTAGAATTATCCTGTCAGCGGAAGGATAAGTGAATCCTTATTTTTTTTTCTCATTCTCTCTCTCTCTCTCTCTCTCTCTCTCTCTCTCTCATCCCACTCATCTCTGTCCGTCTCTCTCTCTCTCTTATCTCTTTCTCCCTCTCCCTCTCTCTCTCTCTCTCATCCCACTCATCTCTGTCCGTCTCTCTCTCTCTCTCTCTCTCTCTCTCTCTCTCTCTCTATATATATATATATATATATATATATATATATATATCTTTTTCTCTCTCGTGTTCATATTTTAATTTTATGTTTGTGGAACGTTGATTAAGAAGATCAAACATGCATCAAATGCTATCTTATTTATTATAATGTGTGCACCAAATACAAGACATGATAAGTGTCTATCATGTCATTATCTTATTCCGTTCTTATCCAACTCCTTATCCTATCATATTTTTATCATATCCTAACCATCAAGCGAGCCCTTAAGATATATCCGTCCTCAAATTCTACTTAACTAATAAAATGGTAAAATTATGAAGTCCAATTACGTGGTCGGAATGTTAATCGATTCTTTTATATATGTGTGTGTGAATTTCTAATAACTAATATTATTATTTTGGTTATTTTTTTAAAAAAAAAACTCGAATGATGAGACTTGTAAATGACATATTTAAATTGCTTTGATAAAATAAAAATAATAGTAGAAAAAACAAATATTCATGCTACCGATCTCTTCCCTTCTATGACCATGTGCACCGGTTTATACTGATAAAAATAGTATTGTTAAACTTTCGGTCGGTTTTGGATTTCAATGGATGAAAATTTTAGATCTGAGCTCGTCCGTCTCAATCCTTTCAAAAGTAATTTTATTCACCTGATTAACCTGTGACCCGACCCACTACTATCCAATACTCAATTTTTTTATTTTATTTTATCGATTTTATCGGATTCGGATCAATTCGAGAAATCTTGTCAACCCCTAAGAAAAAGTGAATGGTTGGTTAATGGAGATTGAAAGTGAATATCAAATCACCTTCTCTCTCTATCTCTTTTTTTCTTCTTTAATTCTCCAACACGAGAAGTTAAATTTTAAGTGTGAGTTGGGTAATTGTTGGAAGGTCTATTTTCAGTCCATAAATACGTCTCTTCTAGGCCAACCCACTTCCATATTTTGCAACTATTTTACCATAGTTGCAGTTTCATACCAAACAACTACAAATAGCTAGTGAAGACTCATAAGGTATAACAAACACTCAACATATTAGTTACCCTTGTTTCTTTCAAATCTCACCCTAAACTTTCCATTATTTTCTCCTTTCATGGTTAGTTTAGTATGCAAAATTCTATATCACATATACCATATATCTTTTCTTCTTCTATCACTTCTTGAATTTTCTTCATATTTTTTATTTTTTTATTTATAAATCAAAGGAGATGTATTATAAAACTTTCATGTTTGAAGATTAATATATCAAGGATATTAGGGATTAATTTGATTTTTGTTAATTAAATTGAATTTTATAGCTTCCAAACATGGAGCTTCCAAATGAAAGTGGAGAAGGATCCGCTCAAAAGAAATTGGGAAGAGGAAAAATTGAAATTAAGAGGATTGAGAACACAACCAATAGGCAAGTCACTTTTTGCAAACGCCGCAACGGATTGCTGAAGAAAGCCTATGAATTATCCGTACTTTGTGATGCTGAAGTTGCTCTCGTTGTCTTCTCAACTCGTGGTCGGTTGTATGAGTATGCTAACAACAGGTTTGATTTTACATTTTTTCTAACCTTCAAATCTTCAAGATTGTTATTTATTTAATTTTTTATATTTAAAACAAATCTTGATTATTCTTAGTTTATCTTGTTTGTTGATAATTGAAAATCAAAATACTTGTTATTAATTTGTCTTAAAATAATGTATTTCATAATAAGAAGAGAAAAAACTATATATTGACCTATATGAATTTTATTTTATTTGAATCAAAGTAGGGAAATATTGATACTTCAAAATTTAAGTTGGATATATGAGGCCAATTACACTTTTAAGTTTAAAATGACTTCCAATTCTCCCAAAACTCAAGCTTGTCATATTTTTTTCCCTCTTTTGTGTGTATTTTATAATTTATATTTATTTTTCTTTTGGTCCTTTGATGTGTTTGTTCTATTTGATCTTTTGTTATACTTCTTGCTAGTCCTTTTATTCTTTTTTTCAATATATTGTTTTACTAGAACTTTGAAAACTTTGCAGATCTGAGGTAAAAGATAGAAATATGAGTTAATGAGTTAAGAATATATACAAAATATTTTAGAACAAGAGTAACAGCTTTAATTAGGGTTAGAAAGATATCTAGGTCAGTGAAATCTTAACTTGTTTGTGTATACTCTCCCATGCTATTACAATCCTTTTTTCTTTCTCTCTCTTTCCTTTCATATGTAATCAACCATGAAACTTACAAAAATCTGCCAGATAAAGCTGTCATTGACCCTCTTCAGTTCCATCATTAATCTTTCTCAACCAATTACAACTTAGGGTTTCAAATTTTTCTTTAGTCAGTCACACCCTAATAAATCCCTTTCATATTTCATATGCCAAAATTTTTGTTTGTGTATATTCATATATGCCAAAAGACTATATAGGAAAGTCCAAAATCGTATACATATGCGAATCCCAAATAAAATAAAAAATAACTTTATTTTATAATTGAAATATTGAGCTTTTTAAAAAAAAATTCTTAATTCTTCAATCCATGAAAAAGCACATTTGATGAGTACAGAGACTTCAATTTTTATTTTTTCAAAAATAGCCAAAAATTATATCTATTATAACAAATAAAATATACAAGAGGTACTTTACCCGATGCAGTAATTCCTGGGTAAATTTCTAGGAATAGAATCAAAATTACTCATGTTTTTCTCGGAAATTTTCTTAGAAAACGTCATTTCTTAGGAATATTTGCACGTTTCCTAGGAATTTTTTCTGGATAACTTGCGCAATTCTTGTAGTGTCTATCCTATGGTTAACATTATACCATAATTTTCCTAGATAAATTAATGAGCTATATATAATAGATAACACACCATTCATAAAATAATAGACTTCAAAAAATGTTTTTAAGTATGAGGAAAAAGTAGAAGGGTTTCAAAGAATCATCAAAGACATGGTATTATTTTCAAATTATAACAGCGTTTACTAATAATAACTTAATCACTAATTCTTATGTGCGTACTCCCTCCGTAACACTTTATAAGTAAAATTGACTTTTTAAATTCATTGTAAATTTAATGTATTTGGTCTATAATATAGACCGGATACATTAAATCTACAATGAACCTAAAAAGTCAATTTTACTTATAAAGTGTTACGGAGGGAGTATATGTTGATTAATAAAAGTCTATATTTTGTTCCCCGGCCATCTTCATTGATTTTGTCCTTCACAATATGGTCGAGGAAGCATGCTGCATGGGTATTATAAATGTCCATGACTCATTGTTTTCCATAACAAATTTCCGGTTCAGAGGTGTTTGAAATTGTGCAATTAGTTGTCTTGAATTTATACACTAAAACTGTGGTTTTGTGTAAAATATCATACTCATTTATAATAATGGAATAAATTAAGGTATGGGGATATCTAACTTGGGCTCAGATCTAAGGATCATCATACTAAACTTGATTTGGACCATTGGACTAATCAAGTGTTAGGCCCAATTTAGTAATAAGGTAGTAAGCCCAAATAATGTTCTAGAGATGTGTAGAAATAGCTAGTAGTTGGAATAAATATGAATAAATGTATGTAGTAGTAGAGAGAAGTGTGTAGAATACTTTATTTAGAAGTGTGTAGAAGAATTTCTTGATGTATCTAGAACTCTCCCTTGCAAGCTATAAATAGGGGAGAGCTAGTCATTTGTAAACCAAGAAGTATCAAGCAAAAAAAAATTATAAACACTTAGTAATACAAGTAGCCTTCCCTTTCAAAAGTTTTCTATCCTCTCCCAAATATTTAAACACTTTTCCACCTATTCAAAAACTTCCTTCCAACAAAGTGGTATCAAGAGCTTGAAGATCCTCCTAAAGATGGCAAATAGTGGTGTTCCCTTCCAAGTTCCAATGCTCACAAAGAGCAACTACGATAATTGGAGTCTAAGAATGGTGGCTCTCCTTGGTGCACATGATGTGTAGAAAATAGTTGAGAAAGGCTTTGTTGACACGGAGAATGAAGGTACTTCATCTCAAACTCAAAAGGATAGTTTGAGAGACTCAAGGAAGAGAGACAAGAAGACTCTCTGTCTAATCTATCAAGGAATAGATGAAGACACGTTTGAGATGGTCTCGGGAGCAAAGAAGGCCAAAGAAGCATGGGAGAAACTTCGAACCTCTTACAAGGGAGCCGATCAAGTGAAGAAGGTACGTCTTCAAACACTAAGAGGAGAGTTTGAAGCTTTACGTATGAAAGAAGGTGAGCTTATCTCCGATTACTTCTCAAGAGTTTTGACGGTTACTAATAACCTAAAAAGAAACGGAGAGAAGTTTGATGATGTAAGAATCATGGAGAAAATTCTTAGATCGGTAGATCCAAAGTTTGAGCATATTGTCACCGTCATCGAAGAGATAAAGGATTTGGAGGACATGACAATGGAGCAACTTCTTGGGTCGTTGCAAGCTTATGAAGAAAAGAAAAAGAAGAAGGAAGATATCGAGGAGCAAGTACTCAAGACACGAGTTGTTTCACCTAAAGAAGAGCATGGTCGAAGCAACCAAAGACGAGGTGGCGATCGAGAACGTGGACGCGGTCGTGGATATGGATGCGGACGAGGTTGGAGGCCTAATGATGATAACAACCATAGAGGAGAAATTTCATCAAGAGGTCGTGGGAGAGGAGCTCCAAAACAAAGGTACGACAAGTCACGGGTCAACTGCTACAACTGTGAGAAATTTGGGCATTATGCTTATGAATGTAGAGCTCCTAACAATCATAGAGTTGAAGAGAAGGCCAACTATGTTGAAGAAATAAGCCAAGAAGACGGGACACTATTGTTGGCACACAAAGACAATGAAAGAGGTGGAGATAATCAATGGTACCTTGACAGCGGTGCAAGCAACCATATGTGTGGGCGAAGAAGCATGTTCGTAGAGCTAGATGAATCGGTGAACGGGAACGTGGCTTTTGGAGATGAATCAAAAGTGGCGGTGAAAGGTAAAGGAAAAATTCTCATCCGATTGAAGAATGGAGATCATCAATTCATTTCGAATGTTTACTATGTGCCAAATATGAAGAGCAACATCTTAAGTCTAGGACAACTCTTAGAGAAAGGTTATGACATTCAATTGAAGGATAATAACCTTTCAATAAGAGATCATTCAAGCAAAGTCATTGCTAAGGTGCCCATGTCAAGCAATAGAATGTTCGTGCTCAACATTCAAAACGATGTCGCACAATGTCTCAAGATGTGTTACAAAGAGGAGCCATGGCTTTGGCATCTTCGATTTGGACATCTCAATTTTGGAGGATTAGAGTTGCTCTCTAAGAAGGAAATGGTTAGGGGATTGCCTTACATCAACCATCCCAATCAAGTATGTGAAAGATGTCTACTTGGAAAGCAATTCAAAATGAGCTTTCCTAAGGAGTCAAGCTCAAGAGCACAAAAGCCGTTGGAGCTCATACACACGGATGTGTGCGGTCCGATCAAACCAAAATCACTTGGTAAGAGTAACTACTTCCTTCTCTTTATCGACGATTATTCAAGAAAAACATGGGTGTACTTTTTGAAGGAAAAATCAAAAGTGTTCGAGAACTTCAAAAAGTTTAAAGCCCAGGTTGAGAAGGAAAGTGGTCTTATGATCAAAGCCATAAGATCCGACCGAGGAGGAGAGTTCACTTCAAGGGAGTTCCTGAAGTATTGTGAAGACAATGGCATTCGGCGACAACTTACAGTGTCGAGATCTCCCCAACAAAATGGAGTAGCAGAGAGAAAGAATAGAACAATCCTTGAGATGGCGAGAAGTATGCTAAAGAGCAAGAGGCTACCAAAGGAACTGTGGGCAGAAGCTGTTGCATGCGCAGTCTATCTATCAAACCGATCTCCTACAAGAAGTGTATTGGGAAAAACACCACAAGAAGCCTGGAGTTGAAGAAAGCCTGGAATTTCCCATCTAAGAGTCTTTGGAAGCATTGCTCACGCTCATGTACCGGATGTGAAAAGAAGCAAACTTGATGACAAAAGCGAAAAGTACATCTTCATTGGTTATGACAGCAACTCCAAAGATTACAAGCTCTATAGTCCTAATACGGGGAAGACTATCATCAGTCGAAATGTCGTTTTTGATGAAGAAGGAGAATGGGATTGGACATCGAGTAACGAAGACTACAACTTCTTCCCACAATTTGAAGAAGATGTTGTAGAACCAGAGGAGCCAAGAGAAGATCCTGCTACCCCGCCGAGTTCACCGACCCCGAGTTCTGAAGAAGGAGAAAGCTCAAATGAAAGGACTCCTCACTTTAGAAGTTTGCAAGAGATTTATGAGAAAACTGCCAGATTTGAAAGTCCCACACTATTATGTCTTTCAGCAAATTATGAACCAGGAAACTGTGAAGAAGCTGCGCAAGATAAGAAATCGAGAGATGCAATGGACATAAAAATTAAAACCATCAAGAAGAAGGATATGTGGGAATTCATCTCGCTTCCAAAAGATCACAAGGATATTGGTGTCAAGAAAGTTTGTAAGGATAAGAAAAATATCAAGGGAAAAATTAAAAGATACAAGACAAGACTAGCCGCAAAAGGATACAAACAAAAGGTTAAGAATGATAAGATGTTATGTCGCCCGCCTGGATATCATAAAAACCATAATTTCTCCAACATTACAGCACAAGCTAAGAATCCATCAGATAGACAGGAAGTGTGGATGTTTGAATGGAGTCCTCGGAGAAGAAGAAGTGTACATCGAGCAACTATTGGGATACAAGGCGAGGAAGACATTTTATGGTCAAATCAAGTTTAAGGGGGGGTGTTGGATAATAAACTTGATTTGGACCATTGGACTAATCAAGTGTTAGGCCCAATTTAGTAATAAAGTAGTAAGCCCAAAGAATGTTCTAGAAATGTGTAGAAATAGCTAGTAGTTGGAATAAATATGAATAAATGTATGTAGTAGTAGAGAGAAGTGTGTAGAATACTTTATTTAGAAGTGTGTCGAAGAATTTCTTGATGTATCTAGAACTCTCCCTTGCAAGCTATAAATAGGGGAGAGCTAGTCATTTGTAAACCAAGAAGTATCAAGCAAAAAAAAATTATAAACACTTAGTAATACAAGTAGCCTTCCCTTTCAAAAGTTTTCTATCCTCTCCCAAATATTTAAACACTTTTCCACCTATTCAAAAACTTCCTTCCAACATTGTGAGCTCCCAAAACAGACCTGAGGTGGAACTGTTTAGTCTTTACGTTTATACTGAGAGTGAGTGCAAGCAAGGGCTAAGATATCTTGATCTAGGGTGTGTTTGGTAAAAATAAGTTATAAGTTAGATGATAGTTGATTTGATAAGCTAGTTTTTAGCTGATAGCTGATAAGCTAGCTTTTAGCTGATAGCTAAAAAGTTAGTATAATAAAATTAGGATCCGTTTGGATTGACTTATTTTTTAGCTTATGCAAAACAGTTTGTGCAAATAAATAAATTTTTATTTATTATTATTATAAGTTGTTCAACGTAGTTTATGAGGCAATAACATATAAAAAGACAATTTTTGTCAATGAAAACTTATGAATTAACTCACAAATTCATTTATTTGCATAAATTATTTTCATAAGCTAAAAAATAAGTTAAATCCAAATGGAACCTTAAAGTGTTTGATAAATTTAACTTTTGTAATTATAAAATGACATAAAAATACATGGTTAATTTATGTGAGTGGGTAGTTTTTTTATTAAAAAGATAAAGAAATTAAAATAATAAGGTATTGAAATAAAAGGTAAATAGCTATAAGCTCAAACACTACTTGAAATAGCATATCATATGATAAAAAGCTATAAGCTGATAAAAAAAGCTTGTTACTAAACACCTTTAATTTTATAATACAAACTTATAAGCTAATAAAATAAGCTATAAGTTACCTTATTTGTGTTACCAAACACACCACTAATATAAATCTTTATAAAATTGGTCAAAGGGGATCATATTTACTATTTTTAGTAAAAATGAATTTTATATTAATAACAAATTAAAAATAAAATAATATTTTATTTATTTTATTAAAATTTGTAGACAGCAGGCCCGTTGACCCTTTATTTTTATCTTGGCTTAAATGCACTTTTGGTCCCCCTATTTTTGAATTTATGAAGTTTTGGTCCCCCTATTTTAAAACTCAGCTTTTTGGTCCCCCTATTTTAAAACTCAGTTTTTTGGTCCCCCTATTTTAAAAATTAAGATTTTTTTTTAGTCTCCCTCTCATTTTAATGACGCGGCACTGTAGATGATGACGTGGCAATGAAATAATGACATGATAATTTCTTTACCTATTCATCATTGTCACGTCATAATCTACAGTGCCATGTCATTAAAATGAGAGGGGGACTAAAAAAAATCTTGATTTTTAAAATAGGGGGACCAAAAAGCTGAGTTTTAAAATAGGGGGACCAAAAAGTTGAGTTTTAAAATAGGGGGACCAAAACTTCATAAATTCAAAAATAGGGGGACCAAAAGTGCATTTAAGCCTTTTATCTTTTTAAAATGAAAAAAGCCAAATTTTTTTTTTAGAATAAAAAATTTAAAATACTTTTTTTGAACAAGAAAAAATTTAAAATACTATGACTGATCTATTTCTCACATGAGTAGGATTCCACAGTTTTTGACTGTGGACACCAAGACATAATGATATGGTGAGACGTACACTCCTTGTTAATATAAAAAATATATTTGCATGTGATACATATAATTAACTCGTAACAAATTTTTACTTTACATGTATATAATTTGTTTTTATTGATTTTTATTGGTTGTTATAAAAATATTTCATGTTACTTTTCTTTCAAATTTCAAATATAATACTGTAATAGATATATATTAATTTTTCTTGATCGTTCAATTTTTACCCTCTGCATTTATCAAACAAAAAAATTTACCCTCTGCAAACGAAAATAACACCATGATATAGATTCCAAGAATAGCTAAAAGAAAAGCACTCCTCTCTTTCTTATCTTTTCTAATCTCTTTCATGCTTATGGAAATAAAGCTTCTACACTTGACGTGAATTCTCCAACTACTCTCAATTATGTATTTTGGAAATTTCATTAGAAAAGAAAGTTTACATATACATCATTTAAGGCCTTATATGAATTCTATAATAGAAAGGTTTTACTTTTACATTATTTAGAATTCAAAAGAATGAAACTATACATAGTTTGTTTTGTGTAAGAAATTTTAGATGATAACAAGAAAATAAGCTAATGAAAAAAGAGTACGATCCAATGAGAAAATGTTAAGTTGATGACATTCATTTCTTGGTTTAATTTTCAGAGTTCATGATCAGTGTATACTGACACAGCATCTTTAATTCTTTGGAAGCAAAACTAAAACTATCTATATAAATTTTTATTTTTTTTGATAATTATGTATAGAAAACTTTAGTTCTCTTGCGAGAGAGTTATTGAATAATGAATGTATCTAAATGAAAAGATATATTTGTTACCGAATAAATCTAACTAGTATTTTTGGCTTATAATAATAGTCGGAATAGGAGTACAAATACCAATTATTTTTAGAATATTTATCGGTTAATTCTTTGAACATTTTGCTTCAACCTCAAATAGAGTGCCGACTATGCCGAACTAACCGACTAAATCACATTAGCATCATGCTTCCATGTATCCAAAGATCTTCAACATAGGAGAGTGAAATCATTCAGAATCATGGTCATGCATGTTGGCCATTAAATCCTACTCCCGAACAAATAAATGTCTCCTCCATCTAAAGTCCCAAACCAACTCATCCTCCACCGAAAAACCCATATTACCGCGGCCATTAAAATATATTGGTCTTAAACTTGTAATAATCTCTAAACAAGCGTCATCATGCGTACCAACCCCACCCGGATGTCACACTAGAAGGAATTCGTAAGCCCATTATAAGTCACTCCCTCAGAGAACCAATTGGTTATGAAATCCTGATTTGGCCTAATTAAGCAATGAGGTTCCATTCCACCAAAAATGGCCGGACGAAACTCCCAAGACAACCCCCAAATATGACATACCAACTAAGTATATATATTTCGCCACATATCTAAAATGATCCACCAGCGCCACTTGCCTAAAAGAGCAAAATTAGCGAGATGAAATTGTTTGATCCTTAGACCTCCTCTACGCTTAGGCTTACAAGTCTCCGGTCTTCGAAACCAGGACATTTTGAATAGGCATTTTTATGAAAGAGCGATATATCATATAAAATAGGGATATATATAAGTTTATGTTCTCGTATAAATTGTCAGTGTTATAAGTCATATAACATTAGCTTCATTTATATATCACAATGTTAATTTCTAAATCTGTCCAAATAATTCTACAATTGCTTGTATTGTTTGCAGTGTTAGAGCAACTATTGAAAGGTACAAAAAAGCATGTGCTGCTTCCACTAACACAGAATCTGTATCTGAAGCTAATACTCAGGTAAATAAATTTAATATCAATTATAATTGTTTTAAAAAAATAAAAAATTTAATAAAGGATTAATTATTACTCCAATTTTTGAAATTAAACATTAGTAAGAGAAATGCTTGTTATTTTGCTAACAAAAGCCTATGAACAAAGCTCATCCATTTTTATTTTTTTTATGGAACAAACAAATTTCACCCATTGATTCTATCTCGAACCCTACCATGCAGATGCATTTCGTAATAAATAGCAACACTCTTAAAATTATCATCTCTATTTTCATCGCTAAGTGTTAGAGTCGAAAAATTTAGTATCTAATTTTTTTTTACCTTTTCAATATCAGTTTTACCAGCAAGAATCATCCAAATTGAGAAGACAAATTCGTGACATTCAGAATCTAAATAGGTCAGCTTTTATTTTTATATATATAATTTTTCAATAGTGTTTCTCCATTAATTTAATAATTCATCAATATTACCTATTTTTTCTGCAGACATATCCTTGGTGAAGCTTTGGGATCTCTGAGTCTCAAGGAACTAAAGAATCTTGAGGGTAGATTGGAGAAAGGTTTAAGCAGAGTTAGATCTAGAAAGGTATATATAATTATTATTAGGAGGATGTTAACTTGTGCCCTTAAGGCACATGATAAGTAGACAAATATAAAAATTATGTTTTGGAATTTTGTGTGTTTTTAGTTTTGATGCATTAAATTTCTTAACTTATTAAATGCAAAATTTCCAAATAAAGATAGCTTATCATATGCCCTTAGAACACAAGTTAACATGACACTTATTATTATTATTTTTAAGAACAACCTATGTATACCTTTAAAAAATTATATTAATTATTTTTTCTCAAATTAAAAGTTGGTATTAGCATAAAATTTGCAAAACTTAGTCATAGGTAGCTTGCAATTTGGTTAACTCTGCTTTTGTTGCTTAAAAAAATTAATTAACATGATTTAACCAAAATTAATTAAATTATCATGATGCATTCTATTTTCCTCCTTGTTACATTATTTATTTCTTTTGGAATGATGTACTTAAATGTTTTCAGCATGAGACGTTGTTGGCTGATGTGGAGTTCATGCAAAAGCGGGTAATAATAATTTGTTCTATTCCTATTTATTTTTTAACACCAAAAATATTTATATAATTTTGAAGTCAGATTTTTTATATTTTGAAAAGTCAAATTACATTAAAATTTAAACCGTCCAATTTTAATCAGATAACTACTTATTATTATTGACCATAATTTGACTGCAACTATAGTGACATGACTTTCACATTTATTATCATAAAAGTTCAACGCATCATAAATAAAGTTTCTTGTCATGTCAAGTAATTAATTTATATGATGCACTTATAGATATGGTCATCCAATTTTTAACCAATGGTTGAAGTCTTTAAATTAATATATTGATTATGTAATATGAATTGTTTAATTTCAAATCAACCATCAACATTGTCTACAAGGTGTAACTAGGTGAAGTTGCGGATCCGGATTCGGTGCGTTAGAGAGAGATATATGACTGCAGTTCAGTCGGTTATATCTGAACTGTTCGATTAAGATCTAAAAATTTGTACTGTTTAATATTGATTGGACGGTCTAGATTTTTTGACTGGATGCGGTTTGACTGCACACAATCCAATTTCGTGAACTTGTTACTGCAATAGTTGAATTCATTCAAATGCTTACATGGAAAATTTTATTGATAATGTGCAGGAAATTGAGCTGCAAAACCACAACAATTATCTACGAGCTAAGGTCTCTCTCATTCTCTTTACACGCACCAAGAATCTATGATGAGAAATCACATCCACACATGTATAATGTATTGTATCATTATTTATAGTTGTTAATTAAATGTTGCAGATAGCTGAACATGAAAGAGCTCAACAACAGCAACAAAATTTGATGCCAGAAACAATGTGTGATCAGTCCTTACCTTCACAAACATATGACCGAAATTTCTTTCCGGTTAATCTTCTTGGATCGGATCAGCAGGAGTATTCGCGTCAAGACCAAACTGCTCTCCAACTTGTGTAAGCATTCATATTCATCTTCTTATGGAAAAAATTAAATCAAGTGGTTCAATGACCATTGCAAAATATATGGTTTTACTTTTCTAGGCAACTTCTTCAGGATAGGATTCCTACGTGCGAAAATCTATACCGTAAGAAGTTGAATTCTTGATATTGTAGAAACTCTTTGTGTTTGGGAAATTAAATCTCGATTGTGTGATTCATTTGTTTGCTTTATGTGATTTTACTTTAGTATATGATATTGATATGCAATTTGTCAGGGCCGGCCCAAACCCAAAGCTAGTGAAGCTAGGGCTTTGGGCCCCCAAGTTTTGGGCTAAAAAATAGGCCTCAATTGTTTATAATATATAAATGTATTCCCAAATATTTGCAATATATCATTACTAGCGCAGCGGCTAAAGGCTTCAAAATTTTTGGTTATTGGTCACAGAATCAAATCTAACCTTTTGCATTTTTAACTTTTTCCAATTTTTTTCATTCTTTTTGACAACTTCCAAAAATTATTAATAGGATTCATTTTTCAATGTTTAAGTACTCGTAAAGCACACCACTACTATTTTTATTTAGTTGACAAAAAAATACACACCACCGTAATTACTTTGTAAGTGAGCCCCACACCAATTTTTTTTTTGGTAAATCCCCACACCAATATCCTTTTGAATTATCCTTTTGAAAAAATTGAATTGTGATTTTACTAATTTATCATTATTGGCTATTAGTGTATTTTCATTATCATAAATGTAAAGTGCAAAATAATAACATAAGAGTGTTGCACATAGTTTTTTTTAATTGATACAATACATATATATATTACAATTGGAATAAAAAATAATTAAAATAATATTAAGAAAAACAAATTTTTTTATTATTTTTACAAAATCTCATTTAAATTTTCGCTTTAGGCATCAATACATGTTGGGCCGGTCCTGCAATTTGTTCATGGCTCTGCAAATAATGATGGTGATGTCGAATAATCTGTACGCTTTATTTTTCTAGCTTTTGTTCTTCTTGAGGCAATGATAGGGGTAAAAATAGATTGACTTTGATTTTGCAAACAATTTATTTTTTAAAAAAAATATGGTAAATTCGATTCGGATTACTTAGTCAGCAAGCTTCGACCATCTGAGTATCGGACAATTAAAATTTTGAGTTTATTATTTAGTCTCTTAATATCTAGGTAAGATGATTTAATTTTGATGACTGCAAACTCCTTGTAAATCCTAGATTGGATCAATTCTATAAACTATGGAATGTAGTTTTATTTTTACCTTGTCTAATGCAATTATTTGTAACAAATATACTTATAATCAGTTTTAAGCTTATTATGACTTTGCTTCATAGTACGTTTCTTAATTACTTCCATTTAAAACTTTTGAATGCAGGTGATCATAAATAAGCTGGAAAAAGCCAATGGAAGTTATGTTGCAACAGTCCTGAAATCGCTTTTTAATTAATCTACTTAAATAGTTACATATGAAGTGTGTCTGTGTCTATATAGTAAGGAACCATATATAAATTCCTGCTTTTACTAATTAACTGCTTCCTTTAAACTAGAGTTCTTCAGAATCTGAATTGAGATCATACCTCATATAATAATAATGTTTATGTATCTTTTAATAATTAGTTTTTGAACCTCACTATTTGTATTTTTCTGCACTTGTTTATCCCTTGTCTGTGTCACAATATACCTATTTAAAATCAAATTTCACTGTTGGAACAGTTGACCTATGTTAATGTTGTAAAAACAAAATGAACCCAAGCTCTTAGTCCAACAAGAAATTCCTTAGTCCGTGATCATATATACAATTGAGTTAATCCTATCTTTACATTTTAAATTCTTAGGGGATCAATAGTTAATGCCAAAGTTACAAATTATTAATACCATAGTTGCAAATTATTAATTTATATACCATCACCCGTGAGTCACAAGTTTTTTTTTTAAATGGTTCAATTTTAAATGGTTTGGTTTTGTTTAGTTTACAAGTTTGGTTTGGTATTTTGGTTTTTATACCCACCCCTACCCGTGACTAAAACTTGAAAGGTTAACAACAAAGGGAGGTTGTTGGGTTTTTGGAGCGCCTGGAGCTATGCAGGGGAGCTAGAGGAGCAATTTTCTTTTGGCTCGCGATTCTTTCTTTTTCTCCTTTTGAGCTCGCACATAACAGAGCCGGACCATAATCCATCTTCTCACAACTCCTCCTCAAGTTAAAATGAAGTGATTTGTTTGCTTCCTCTTTCAAAAGAAGTATCCGTAAGATCAAAGGAGTCTTATTTTCTATGAAGCACGGATACTCATTTGATTAGGCATATTCCGATGTCGAGCGCAAGTCGGTGTTCAAAACTGATTACGTTGAATTATGTTTTTAAACTATCAGTATCGATGTGTCGATATCTATGTCAAATCCCTACTTTATAGCTTATTCTCAATAGAAAAAGCAAAGTACTATAAAATCAACCTACGTGTCTACTCTAGCATAGCAACTACAGCTCTAACATAGCAATATTTGTCAAACAATTTGAGTATCATATAAAAAATATAACATAAGATTCAATCTAGATCACAGTTTGTTTTAACTTTAGTATAGGCCGGCTCTTAAATTTGTTCTCCAATTAGCATTCAGCTTGAGTAAAAACCAGACAAAATATCAATCTCTTAAGAAAGTGCATCATACAGGATAGAGCTGCAAACACTTTTGTTATTTTTCATTAAACTTTGCAAATATTTTGAAATATGTATTTTCTTCTGCATAACATCATTCCAGAGCCATCTCATCATACATTAGAATGAGGATATATACCATATATCACATCAAATGGCAGAACATTACTGCACAAGAAATATAGCAGAGATCAATCTTATTGTTTAATGATCCAATGATCCATAACTAGGGGAGAACTAACATGAAATCCTTTTTAAAAATAAATATAATTGAGCATCACTTTCAATTTCTCATCAGTTACATCTGTACAGATGTTAAACTTTTTCACTATTTCTTGTGTTCATAGGACATACATAAAATAGTACAATAACCAGTGTAAGTAAATAAATAATGATACACAAACTAAATTTGATGGCTCCAACATAGGAACTTACCTAGAGTTTTCTGCAACGAGAATTCAGAACCGCCTCAATGAAATTTCGAAACATACGAAACAATTTTTCCGTTTCAATAACAAATTTACAGTATTGTCTGTCAGACTGCTAGATCAATGATGCTTATATCTTTCTTACTGCAGATACTGCTTCTAGTACGGTATTGCTTGGTAGCTTCTTCTATTTACTATCTATATGATTATGAACATGGTGTAATCGATATAATGTAGAACGTATGAATCAGAGACTGAAGGTGGAAGCTTCTTCCCTCTAATCCAACACGGTATCAATGATGGAATCTTAATAATATTTGAGGTGGAAGAACTTTGTTCCTTCACCCTAAAATTCTACATCTCCTAATAAACTTATTTGAGACATTTACATATCTACTCCATAAACTTCGATACTCTGGGAAACCAATTTCAAGCCATGGTTTTGCAGGACCACTGAAATGGATAACAGCAGCAGCTTCTAATCTCTCTTTGCTAATTTCTTCGGATTTATAGCGATAGCCTAAATCGGTCACAAGCATTGATGAATCTATAGGATGCACTTGACCATCAAATGCAATCAAGGCAGGTGGAAGCACTCCTGGATTCCATAATGCTGTCCCAAACTTGAGGTTCTGTGAAGTCAGATATATATGCATACTGTTAATGTAGGATGGTAATAATAATGAATAAAACAGTACCATTATCAAATAAATATAGCAATTTCTCTTTTGACATGTGACACAGTATACAAGTCCAAAATATCTGAAGAATTTTTTTATCTATGCTGTATGTCTTCAAAAGCATAAGATATTTGCTAACACAATCTCTAATGATCTTTACAACACTTCATCTTTATTTGAGTGAAATTCATGTAGATCGGACCACTTTACGAGGAATTCTATGTAACACTCAATTCATCTCTGATCTTTGGCCCTTTAACGATAACTCACTTACCCTTAATTCATTTAGCAAAAATAAAATTCATTTAATGTATGCTTTTGGTTTTCGTAAGGGTACAACGGAAAAATATGTTTAATTGTATCTTGGTTTCCTCAACAACCATAGTTAAAACTACAAAGCTCAAAATACCATAGATTAGGGGCGGAGGAGTAAGGGAGTGAGTCTTTATGAAAAGAAAGTGTGTTGCTAGCACTCTTGAAAACATAAGCAGTCCTAAATAATGAAGAGCATAATGCAGTGCTTAAGACCAATTAATATTGATTTACATATATAAAATAATTAAATATTGTATAAAAATTTAAAATAACAAATAACTCTGAAAAAAAAAATAAGAACTTAATCCTTGCTGGTTTAATCTTTATGCGTATGGAAAACCATTTCAAATTTTATAGCAGTATATAGAGGTTAACTTAATTATGCATATAACGTATACTTACAAGTTTCAACCATTTCCGGTAGGTCTCTGTTATGTTTGTTCTTCGCCAAGCATCAAGGTCAAATACATTCATGCCGTAGAGCCAACCACACTGTTCACCATCTAAATTTGATGATATGAGAGGATGTGAAAAGTTGAAGTAGTTCATGTATTTACTTCCAGAGCAGCAGTTGTCTTCACACCATGACTTGAATACTGAGCCACCGACTTTGCCATTAAGATCTAAGTCCCACAAAGAAGATAAGTCACGTTGTACTACAACATCATCATCCAAGAATACTATCTTTTTAAGATCCGGGAAAAGCTGTTGTGATCCACAAAAATTCATATCATCAAGAAACAATTGTAACCAAACATGTAGACTTGTTATTAGTTATTCTCAATCAGAAGACTGCGAAAAATAACTAATTACCTCGGGCATATAAATGCGGAGTTGATTCATCAAGGAAAGGCTACTGGGCCTTAAAGCGTCCAAATTACTATTATCGACGTTCTTTTCTTTATCATAGTATTGCTTCCAAATTAAGTTATTAGTTTCCAGCATCTCTTTAACACCAGAATTCATTACTTCAGACCAATCATATTGGTGTAATCCCCTAACTTCAACAATAGCTGGTTCAACAGAATTGGTGGCGAACCAAGCATGCATTGAAGCATAAGTTTTTTTGTCGGTAACAATATGAAAAACCAATTTTTCAGGGGTGAATGAATTTTCAATTGTAGAGGTTACAACAACAGAGGCAGCAAGGACATTATCAGTTAGGAGAACTAGATGATGAAGAGTAGGGTCAACAAGACGAGAAGCGAATTCGGGAGTAGGTAAACGAGATCGAGCCATGGCATTTACAGCATATTCTTCAGCCAACTTAAGACAAAGACAATGTAGACTTCTCGGAACACCATATGAAGCCAGATGCCAATAAACTGACTCCTGCTGTTTTGCTGTTTGCACTTTGTGTTCCATTTGTGATAGCTGAATATGTACAAAAGAAATTGCATGATTTGTTAGAGCACAAAAGATTCACAGAATTTGTTTACTTAATCAAATATCTATAGCTGAAACCAAATGGTTGTGATCAAATGGCATATGAGTTTCAGTCAAGGACAAATCGTTCGGGAGAACCCGAGTTCAAACCTTAGCCGGAACAATCCTAGGTCAGACTTCACTTAAGTTTTTTATGTATGCTACAAATTTCAGTTGTGCAAGGAAAATTATATCAATCTACTTTTTTTATTTTGTTCTGTTTAATTTTGTGAGCGTTGGCCACTATGTTTAGCTCAGTAGTAAGAACTGCATTGGCTTCTCATGATTTTTCACTCCTGAAATATGCTCACTGGCCCAACCCAACCAATATCTACGTTGGGATAAGCGTCTAGCCCTAATAATTGTTTAACACCAGAATGAAATTGAATATGAAACATCATTTTAAAGAGAATCAACCAAAAGTAAATTGTATATACCATGGCTTTGGTCTTGAAAGCAAAAGCTTTGAGGTCTTGTTTTAAGACCATCTCTTTCACAAGCTCGTTGAATGACCCTGCTCCTTCATTATCATTAACATTGCCGTCATTTGCTTCCATTAGCGCTCTGGTCAGCTCATCTCTGAGTTTCTTCAAGCATCCACAGTAAAAAAAAAAATAGATCATAAATTATCTTTTACTATTAAAATATCCAAGAGGCGAGTGCAGGAGGGTGCACACCAAGTTAACTGATTCATATGCTCATACTTCACTGATGTGTACTTGCTTTCAAGCGGGAACTATCAAAATTGATTTGTGCGTGTTTGAATTATCGGTGAATTTGCCAAAATCACAGCCCGCACGATTTTGTTAATGATCAAAAGTATAGATTTTGTCAAAATCATAATGATGCGCCATAATTTTGTCAAACTCATCGTTACTCCAAAATTGTTAAAATTGTCTCCCTTGATTTATTAGTAAAATTGCATATGTTTGGTTGATTATAAAATTTATTTAACCACATAAATTATAAAAACATTATTAGTTGTGACTTGTGAATGATGTCATATATGATGGATACAAATGGGCCCCATTAGAACAACGAAAGATCATGAAAACCTTTTAAAGCAGAGAAAAGTTGTAAAGATAGCACTAACATAAAAAGTAGGAGCAGAAGATAAAACAAATAGCAGCACAAGTGGCATGCATGGCAATGCCCCACAGATTGCAGGAAAACAACTTGTGAAAGTAAGGACAATGTACCACCAATATCAGAGGAGTATTATAAGTAATATGCATTATTTGTTTCTTTCCAAATTCATAGGATTTTTTTATAGGTTTGGAATAAAGAACAAAGTTAAATTATAATGTAGTATATGTCAATTTACATCCACATTAGTACTTCTAAGTTATAAATTGTAGTTATTCAGAACAAAGAGCACTTGTATTGTAAATATTATACAATCCTTCTATGATGTGTTTAGAGTTTAGACACAGCTGGATAAGAAAAAGTTCCATTATCAAAACTTTATCCAAAACAATGATGTTATATTTTTGGGTAGTATTTTTTCTTTTACAGAATTTTTGGAAATATTATGTGGTCTGTAATGTTTGCTTATATTTTTTAAACTACACTCCTTTCCTAATTTCATAAACTAGCTTGAATTTTAATGAGTGGGTACGTGTAAGAGAGTCAACATTTTTAATGTCCTTTTAATTGAAATAGAGATAATACCAAGATTACTCTAACAAAGAAGATATGTCACGTGAACAAAGATTATAAGTTGAGTTGTACAAAAAAATTAAAACGTGGTATGTTTAGGATAATGGGTCAGGTTTTTCTGAATACACATTTTGTAACTTTTCCTTTGTCTTTTACCCTTTAAATTTTGATGCATTAATAACAAATGCACTGGCGTCTGACAAACGACTCTGACGTGGAAATTTCCAAAAGAAAATGAAGAAAAGCTGGAATACATACTGTACATATGACACGGATACAGTTTTTCACTCATATTTTGATTAAATTTTGATTTTCTTATAATATATGGTGGCAACTCGAAGACCGGTAGGAAAAACCAAAGTTTAATCCCTCGCAACTGCGATTGAAAGAGAACTGAAACCGATTTGCAAATCAAATTGAACCGATGGTGAAAGTAAAAAAAATAAAATGATATATGATCAAACTTTTCGCGTCATTGATCCATGTAACCGAGCTTATTTAGTAGAATAAGGCATTAAGGCTTAACTGATTTGTTACCAACTAATCATAATTAGAGTTTTTGGCCACAACAGTGGGTGCCTTAAAATTTTCTCACAACGTAGACCCCTTTTCAAGTCGGCAGTGAAACATTTTTTAATGGGTTCATATGCCTCTCAAATAGACAATTTCAAGAATCAAATCCAAGTTATGTTTTAAGTGGAGAGTCATATTAGCAGCTCTCTCACCGTCATATTGACCTAGTTGAGTACTATTGAATTCTTTTCCTGTTGTCGAGTACTTTAAGAAAATATTCTCTATTTAGCAATAATATTGTCATGAAATATTTTTAATACAACAGTATCTTTTTATTTTAAATATAAATAATTTTATTTACAATTACTTAATAATATAAGGTGTTATTAAATACATTTCAAGATTTTTAACTTATAATTCAAGAGCAGTATTATCAAACAAAAAAAATCTAATTTATTGGCAACTTTATCTAATGTTTTTCGCAATATTTTTGATGTAATTTTTAATTGTATTGCTATTATTATTTAATTATAATTATTATTATTAATGAAATGTCATGATTTTGTTTTGCAAAAACTTAGGTAATTCAATCTTATCATTAACATTTTAAAAAGATAATTTTACTTTTTTATATAAATAATTACTCTACATTACAATACTTCCTTTATCCCCTATCTATTCATTTCAACCTGTATTACGAATTTCATTCTACTCAAAATACAATGAATTAATCATGAATCTTTATATGTAACCAAAAAAGTCATGAATCTTTATTTTATTCTTTTATTTTGATAATGAGATTCGTTATATTATTAAAAAAATTGACTTAAATATGTAATTATCTTACAAGCTACATAAGTTATGATTGGTTGACCATATGACAAAATTTAAACTAACAACACAATTTGTTATATTTTTTTTTTTTGAAGTATTAATAAATTAGATTGCCTCCATAGTCCATACTCAAAACCTTGACAATTTGCCAATTATCATAGATTTGTCTCCAAACCCAAAACCTTGACAAATTTGTAATATAGATTTGTCTCAATACCAAAAACCTTGACAAAAAATTTAATAATTGTCGGTTTGATAAATTATTTTATCAAATAAAACAGCTAAGGAAAAATCAAACTTTGTCACTAATTAAAATTAAAATATTAAAAAAATTCTAATACAAAAATATTCTTTTTTTGTCAAATCTCCAATAAGTGTCCTTAGAACATTGTCGGTTTTCACTAGTTGCAATTTATTAACAAATAACGAGTCACATTTGTCAAACTAAATCCTGTTATTGAAGTCACTTTATTTGAAAAAGTGACCTAACTTTTTCATTAACAACAGAAAATTGTTTAAAATTAATTAATCAGAATCTGCATTTTAATAATGTTTTACTATAATCAATTTAATCATTGATGATCTACTGCTTGAGCTTAAGTCAAGATAATCCAGTTACGTGAATCAGCCAAATTTTTTACAAGGAATGGACAAAAAAGTACGTGTAACCAAAAATAAATAAAAAAATACACTAGTACTAGTTGTAGCTAAATTAAAAAATGTCAAATAAAATAGAAACAATAAGGATAATTCCGTAAATAAACACTTACCAGTGACGTGTCAGCTCCACTGAAAAACCTCCACCCAGCACATTCTGCAACAATCATTTTCATCAATGTACAAACTAACATCAACTTTTTGATAAAGGAAATTACCAATTTCGTATATTGCATAAAAACATTTTTCTTCAATTTCTTACAATTTTTCTTGTAGTTTTTTCAAACCACTAAAAATAATTTAATGAAAAAAGTTAAAAACACGAAAATAAAAGAGGAGAGATCAAATTATAGGAATGTCAATAAATATAAGACCTATGCGATATAAATATTCAACTTATAAAATTTATATTCGTTAAAATATTATTAAATTAATATTACTCAAATATTACATCGATATATTTTATTTTCTAGTAAAATAAAAAATGGTTACAGCTGTCAAGAAAACAAGTTCCACATTTTCTCAACCGTAAAAAAAGGAAATGCAGTGAAATTATAAAAAAATGAATAATAAATCGAAAAAAATAAATACAATTTTTGGTTAGAAATAAAAGAGTTACAATTATCGAACCGTAAAAAAGGAACTGGAGAGAGAATTACCCAATGATGAGCAAAAAGTAGCAGATTCAAGCACCAAAATAGCGACTCTAACAAAGATAAACGGTAACAAGATCCCGAGAACTAACACCACCGGAAGCACCGTCCGGAGTGAAATCCGGCGACCGGAGGAAACACTACCAACCGGACTCCCTCCTGCTATCGCCGTAGTATCTTTACCTGATCCTTTACCTCCACCGTTAGATATCGTAACTCTCTTTATTCCCTTTGCAGATATATAAAACTTCATCTCCTTGATTCCATGAACAAATCTCTCTCTCCAACTCTTCAATTTCAATTTTAAATCGAATCAACACGAGATCTGAAAATGAAACTTCATGGCTTCAACGATTCAGAGAATTTTCACACTTCGGTTACAGTGACAGAGAAAAGGAGTGAAAAAATAGAGAGAAAGAGTATTTGTGTTCAGTAGTGTGAAAAAGAGTGAAACAAATTGCATTTGTAGTTGAACAAAAAAAAGTTCACGGGTTTTTTTTTTTACCTGTGGAAAATATTCCTAAGAAAGGGAAGAGAATTAATAATATAAAATTGTGAAGTGAAAAGGAATTAAAAATGAAAAAGTTTAGTACGAAAATGTGGAAAGTGAAGCCGCGTATTAATGCAGCGGGAAATTATGAGATTGCCATGGGACACGCTGGTTTGATGATTATATATGTGACTGAAACTTTGAACTTGAGTGTGTGTTGTTTGACACTGATTTTCGAAGTTATTTACGGTTTTGACATTGGCATTTATCTTATACTATTTGCACTCGCCGACGGTCTCTGTGACGCTTGTAAGTGGGGTTGGGTTTGACGTCTTATGACTCATGAGGTACGAAGTTCCGCTGCTTAAAAAATTAGGGGTAATTGTGAAAGCATTAAGTCGGGTGCGGATGGCTCACGGGTTAATAATTGTGAAAAATCGGTTATAAATAGTTGTATACGGAGAACAGTCACTGCGCGTCGAAGGAGAACAGCCAGAACAGGGAGTAGTGTTGTTTAATAGAAACCAAAATGCTGATAATGTTCTTAGGAATATTCGACAAGATAATATAGTGGGACAAAATAACTTGGCCAACTTAGTAGAAAATATCTTGGTCCAAAATGGTTTGAATATAGGATTGCACAGGCCAAATTTCGTGTCTGCATTGTCTGAATATGTGCTGCAGGCAGAACTACCAAGGGGATGCAAAATCCCTAAGTTTACAAAATTTGCTGGTGATACTAATGAGTCTACTGTCGAACACATTGCCAGATATATGGCAGAAGCAGGGAATTTGGCAAATAATGAAGATTTAAGAATGAAATTCTTCCCCAATTCCCTCACAGAAAATGCCTTTACGTGGTTTACCACGCTTCCCCCTCATTCAATTCATAATTGGACTCAATTACAAAGGCTATTTCATGAACAATTTTATATGGGACAATCTAGGATTAGTTTCAAAGAATTAGCCAGTATGAAGCGTAAGACTGCAGAAGCCATTGATGATTATCTGAACAGGTTTCGTCTCCTTAAGGCAAGGTGCTTTACGCAAGTGCCTGAACATGAATTGGTTGAGATGGCTGCTGGTGGCCTCGACTATTCCATTAGGAAGAAGTTGGATACTCCACATTTGAGAGACATGGCCCAATTGGCAGATCGCGTTCGACAAGTCGAACGCCTTAAGGCTGAAAAAGTCAGAAATTCCAAATTCCATAAAAAAGAAAAAGTAGCGTATATAGAAACTTATGAAAGTGAAAATGAGTTTGACGATGGTCAGGATTATATAGAAAGTAATGAGGTTAATATTGCTGAATTGAAACCTGGACCTCTCTATACTTGTAAAATGTTAAAACCATCAAATGGAAATAATCCAGTCGAACCAAAAAATGATAGATTTGTTTCCAAGACATATACGTTCGACATTACTAAATGTGATGAAATTTTTGACTTATTGGTCACTGATGGCCAAATAATTGTGCCAAAGGGTTTTAAAGTTCCACCTTTGGAACAGCGTAAGAAAAGAGGTTTTTGTAAATATCATAATTTCTTGGGTCATAAAACCTCACAATGTGTTCTTTTCAGGGATCTGGTCCAGAAAGCCTTGCAGGATGGAAGACTCAAATTTGGCGAAAAGCCAAAGTCCAAACAACAGATGGATGAGGATCCATTACAAATTGCTGATGCTGCCTACACAGAGCCATTCGAGTGTCTGATGTTAGAAGCGTTGAACCTCACTGAAGGGGGGCAATTGATTTCCATTCCTGAGGAAGAATACGAAAACAAAGTGGAAGATGTATATCCATAGGCTGGAGAGAATTTGATAGATTTCCTTCAGCGTTGCAAAGAGAATAATGGCGAAGCTACATTATGTCCTCATTGTAGTGCCATGTTCGACAAAAAGGCTGCTGCAGGCCTTACCAAATTTTTGCCTCATAGTCAGGGAAAAAATAATTTGCCAAATCAAAGGCCAACTTACTCCAATGTTCTGCGTAGCCAACAGGTGTCTGTGCAACAGAGGTTGGGACCACAAAAATCATTTGTCCCCTCAAACAGGGTGCCTGTCAATCAATGGGTCCACGGAAAAAACATGGTCTCTGGCCAAAGGAATTTCGAAAAAGGAAGTTCCAGTAACTCAAATCCCAAGAAGGTTACCGGGTCAAAAAAGTATGATTATAAGAATAACTACAAAGGGAAAAACCCCATGACAAGGACCCAATGGCGTAGATATCAACGTCAGAAAAAGTTGGCTGCTCAAAGATCCCATGTTGCTGCTGATGGTAACGGGAAGAAGCTTATGGAATTGGCTAACAAGCCAACGAAAGAAAGGATAGTTGAACAAAAAGCAGAGTCTTCAATTGCTGATGATGTCGAAGACCAACACATGGAAGCAGATGATTTCCTAGATTCTGAACCTGATCTCGACATAATAGTGAATGTTGTGTCAATCCTTCTTAGAGAATTTGACGTCTGTTCTGAAATAACAGACGAGGAAGAAGAGTCTGGGATGCAAATGGCCCTTCACAGGCCAGTATGTTACTATGTGATGAACAATGGTGCTTTGGAAGACCAAATGACTACATTTGAAAAGCCAGATGATAGCATGAAAAATCACTTGAAACCTCTCTTCATTCAGGCTAGGGTGAATAATGTGGGAATCAATAAAGTGCTGATTGATGGTGGTGCTGCTGTTAACTTGATGCCATAATTTCTTCTGAAAAAGATTGGCAAATCTTTGGTGGATCTTCATCCTCACAACATAGTGCTTTCAAACTCTGAGGGTGAAACTAGTTTGTCATTAGGAGCAATCCAGTTAAATGTGGTTGTTGGAAGTACCATTAGGCCAACCTTGTTTTTAGTTGT
The DNA here is from genome assembly GCA_954870985.1 of Trifolium fragiferum. NCBI lineage: Eukaryota > Viridiplantae > Streptophyta > Magnoliopsida > Fabales > Fabaceae > Trifolium > Trifolium fragiferum. Next base: position 12,618,471 of record OX940794.1, read on the forward strand.
GGCCTCTAAGGCAAATTACAATCTGCTCCTAGGGCGAGAATGGATTCATGGCGTGGGGGCAGTCCCATCTACTTTACACCAATGCTTGATTATCTGGCGGGATGATGGTATTGTTGAAAATGTTGAAGCAGATCAAAGCTACTTCAAAACTGAAGTTCATCATCTTACAAAGCACTCATTCGACAAGAAATTGGCGACTATTTCGCCATGCATTGAAAGGGATTTTGCATATCGTTCAGTAGGAAATGTTCACCATTCAATCAAGTTGGACCCCACACATGGTTTCCTGTGGGAAAGAGAAAATGGAGACATTGAAGATGGCGAATATGAAAGCCATACTTGCCCAATTGGGTGGGATATCAATGAAGATTATTATGTCTGAGTCCAAAACATGGGCGAAGATTTCGGCCTATATGGCTGAAAATAGAATCAAAATGGCTTTGGAAGCCAATTCACCGTCAGAAAATATGGCTGTTGCAGCCAATGATATAAAATTTGGCAAACACAAGCTAGAAATGCAAAAGCTAGACTGCATCTATGATGACGAACCCCTGGGGTTTGAAAAAGACCCAACTAGTGAAAGTCACAAGATGCAAGCACAAGATCCTTTGCAAGAAATTGACCTTGGAGATGGTCTGACAAAAAGACCAACATATATCAGTGCCAACATTCCTCCAGATCTGAAGACAAAAGTGGTGCAACTTTTAAGAGAATTCAAAGATTGTTTTGCTTGGGATTACAACGAAATGCCAGGTTTGAGCAGAAATTTGGTGGAACATGAATTGCCAGTTCGACCAGATAAAAAGCCAGTGAAACAATTGCCTAGGAGATTTGCACCAGAAATAATGTCAAAGATCAAAGAAGAAATTGAAAGGTTGCTGAGGAGTAAATTCATCAGAACTGCAAGGTATGTCGAATGGTTAGCTAATATAGTGCCTGTGATTAAGAAAAATGGTTCTCTTAGAGTATGCATAGACTTTAGAGATTTAAATAATGCTACACCAAAAGACGAATATCCAATGCCTGTGGCAGAAATGTTAATAGACTCAGCAGCTGGGTTTGAATGTTTAAGTATGTTAGATGGTTATTCTGGATATAACTAAATTTTCATTGCTGAGAATGATGTACCCAAAACAGCCTTTAGATGCCCAGGAGAATTGGGCACATATGAATGGGTAGTGATGTCCTTTGGTTTAAAAAATGCTGGGGCTACTTATCAAAGAGCAATGAATCTAATCTTTCATGAGTACATAGACACTTTTATGCAAGTGTACATTGACGACATAGCTATCAAATCCTCGTCAAATGACGATCATTTAGATCATTTGAGAAAGTCTTTTGAAAAGATGAGGAAATATGGATTAAAAATGAATCCATTAAAGTGTGTTTTTTGTGTTAATGCAGGAGATTTCCTTGGGTTTGTTGTGCACAAAAAGAGCATTGAAATAAATCAAAACAAAACAAAACAAAGGTTATTATGGAGACCAAATCTCCAACTACAAAAAAGCAGCTTCAGTCCTTACTTGGGAAAATCAATTTCTTGAGAAGATTTATTTCAAATTTAAGTGGTAAAGTTCAACCGTTTTCACCATTACTTCGACTCAAGAAAGAAAGTACTTTCACTTGGGGGCAAGACCAACAACAAGCTTTTAATGAAATCAAGAGTTATTTGTCAAAGCCACCAATGTTAATGCCTCCAATAAGGAACAAATTCATGAAATTGTATATATCAGCATCAGATTCGACACTGGGTAGCATACTTGCTTAGGAAGATGAAAATGGTGAAGAAAAAGTCATCTATTACTTAAGTAGGGTTTTAAATGATGCTGAAACTAGATATAGTAATATTGAAAAATTACGCTTATGTTTGTATTTTTCTTGTATGAAACTAAAACATTATATAAAGCATGTTGATGTTTTTGTTTATTCTCATTGTGATATCATCAAACATATGTTGTCTAAACCAATTCTGCATAGTCGAATTGGAAAATGGGCCTTAGCCTTAACAGAATATTCACTTACTTATAAACCTTTAAAGGCAGTTAAAGGCCAGATTGTGGTTGATTTCATAGTGGATCATTCTGCATTAGAAACTCCACAAAATTATGTAAATTCAGAGCCTTGGAAATTATATTTCGATGGTTCTAAGCATAAACATGGAGTTGGAATTGGGATTCTAATCATTTCCCCCTCCAGAATTCCCACCAAGTTCAAATATAAAATCAATGGGTTTTGCTCAAATAACGAAGCAGAATATGAGGCTTTAATAGCAGGCTTATAAATTTTATTAGACTTGGGGGCAAAAAATATTTTGATCAGAGGTGATTCAGAATTGGTGTTGAAACAATTGACAAAAGAATATAAATGCATAAAAGAGCACTTGATGAAATACTTCGTCATAGCAATTTCTTTGTTAAAACGTTTCGACCAAGTTATTATTGAAGAAGTTGAAAAGAAAGTATCTTCAAAATTGCCATTTCTCCCTTTTTGTCTTCGACGTGCAGTCGAAGTTGGCATTTTTGAGGGGGCAATTTGTTAGCCTGTATTTTCGACAGGCATTAATGGATTGGATTGAGATGATGAAATCTCATTTAATGTACATTGCTGTATTTTAATATTCTCTTGGGAATTGGTTTTAGTAATAAATCAAGAGAAGATTAAGGCATTCGACGTCGAAAGTCTTTTTATGTATAAGATTGTAGTCGAGTCCTAAGGAAAAGTCGAATTCGACAGAACCTTATTCAAATAAATATGTATTTCGTGTGCTTCGACATTATTATGTATTTGTCGAAATTATATATATATATATATATATATATATATATATATATATATATATATATATATATATATATATATATATATATGTGTGTGTGTGTGTGTGTGTGTGTGTGTGTGTGTGTGTGTTTGCTTGTATAACGTATTGTGCAGTACGGAGGAAGCATACTCTGGACTTAGCGAAATATTCAAAAGTGGATAACGTTCGAAAGCCTCGCCAGGTGTCAAAGGAATTCAAATTGTCGAGACACGTGGAGTTTAGTTAGACGTTATGTAGGTTTTTGGCAGTTATTCTGTTTGTCTATAAATATTAGTTTCTCATATGAGAAACAGGTTCACAATTCACATGCAAATTCCTAAGAATACTCAAAGTACCCATGTCAACGAGCGAAATGAGTGCAATATGGAACATGTACGAATCTGTGTACCATTCTTTGTAAACATTTTTACAATTGTCAATGCAATTTACCTTTTCAAGTATTGATTACTTGTTTTTCTTTAAAGTTCATGCACTTTAAGCTTTCTGCACTTTATTTCGTTGCATGCTTTTACTTTTCAAGGTTTTCTTTAAACTTTATCTGCAATTCATTTACAAGTTTTATGCAAATTTAAACTTTGAAGCAATTTACTTTGAACAAACCATTCGAATGCGTCAAATGCTTTTATTGTTTATTTAACTTATCCGATTTAACCCAGAAAATATGCGAATGTTTTCATCAATATTTTACACAACCAAGATGTCCCAGGATTTACTAGTTGATCCTTCTTGTAATAATTAAACTAGCGGTTGTTTACTAAAAATCGGGGTGAACACAATCTTACTATAAGTGTCGAGTTCGACACATTCTATTTTATGTTGGATTGGATTTGTGTTACTTATCAAACAAAATATCAGGTATCATTACATGTGTTGAGTTTGATACACAATTCCTGTCAAGCACAATTCCTGTCAAGTGTTATTCCTGTCAAGCACAATTTCTGTCAAGTGTTATTCCTGTCAAGCAGATTTCTTGTCAAGTGGGAAATATTTAGTTTGCCATGTGAAAGTTGTTCGTTGCACAGGAACACATTACTTGGTGGACTTAGTTTATTTTCAGGACTTGTTACATTTTGGATTATTTTGGTTCGACAAACATTTTTCGGTTATTTGGTTCGACAGCCGGCAAATTCAAATATTTGGAAGCATGCTGCCAAGGGACACACGTCGAAGTATTAGCTTTAGGCCGTTATTAGCAGTTATATTTCGTTGTCTATATATATTAGTTTTTCTGACGAAAAATGGATCACAAACATGATATACTAAATTCTATAAAAAAACTCCGAGTACCCATGTCAACGAGCGAAACGAGTGTCGAACGGAAAATGTATGGTTATGTGATCCTTTACTTGTAAACATTTTTTACATATCAATGCAATTTACAAATTCCGTCAAGTCTTAATTCTTGTTCTTTAAGATTTTCGCCGTTTAATTCCATTTCATTCTGTCGAATGAAATTGTCTCTTTTATCATTTTTTTGCAAAGTTTTATCTTCTGTCAAGTTTCTTCATTACTTGATTCGCCAACTATTTTACATTAAAACACTATAAAACTTCAAACTTCAAAAAGAATGATGAATGTTCATACTTTCTGGAAACCAATGCAAGAAATTATAGTTCCAGGATTTACTAGTTGATCCTTCAAGCAATAAACTTTAAACTAGCAGTTGTTTACCAAAATTCACCGTAAACAGTGTGGCAAAAAAAAAAAAAAAAGAATAGATGCTTTATACTTTTAATTATTAATATTATTGACTTTAGTCATGTTTATATATTGTGCATTTATATATTTAATTTTAAATTTAATTTTTAAATAACGTATAGTATCGTGGCAATATCGGATTTGAAATTTTTAAAATTATCTCATATTGTATCGTATCCGTATTGTGTCTCGTATCGGGGCTTCAGAGCTCATGAGGTGAGATTCATTTGTAAAATGTTAAATAGTGTCCTCGACGTCTTGTTTAAGGAAGCAAATATAATATTACGATTTTGAAAGTTATGCAATCAATTTTTCAAAAGTTTAAAAAGTGTTAATATAAATATAAAACTTTCATTTTTATTTCTTTAAGCAATGTTCAAAGGACACCGGTTGCACGATCCTTTTTATTTTTATTTTACTAGTACTAATACTACAATTTACAAAGGTATTTATTCAAATTGATATTGTATAAAAAAATACAAATTTTGAGTATTTAAACTCAAAAGAATTCCTAATAGCATTGATGCTAAAATTTGCAAACAAATTTATATTATCAAATTTTTAATAGCATTGATGCTAAAATTATTTGAATTTTTAATGAGTTAAAGTCAATCCGTCTATTTAAACGAATTCGTACTAAATACTCCTTCTAGTCCTTAATATAAGAAAATGTCCACTTTTTAGATATATTAGAAAATTGATGTATCTAGTCAATAAAATAGTCTAGATACATTGATTATTCAATGTATCAAAAAATTAATTTTTTTCTTATATTAAGAAATGGAGGGAGTATAAAAAAAAGACATAATTTTTTTTATTATAACACTTGAATAATGGAAGAGAAAAACGATGTCAATGAGTGGTTTCAGAATAAAATAAATCCAAAAGCACTTATCACCTATGAATAAAGAAGATATATGAGAGAGGAGTTGGAGTTTACTGGTTAAAAACTAGGGCCACTAGGAAAGGTGTTTGAATTGGTGTTGTTTATTTCATTAGTAAATATGTGCCAATGGAAAAACCATATATGTGTGAAAATGAAAGGAGAAAAGATACTTAAACATTACAAATCTAAGAATCAATCCTCAAACTCAAAAAGAGAAAGGGCATCTTAACTCAAATGGAAAATCTAGAACATATGATTGAGCATTTTATTCATATCTCCAATAGAGTTATTAGATCATATAAGGTGATACTTTGGTGGAAATTAGACCCAACTTAGATATATGTGCAACATGTGCTCTGATGACAATGAGTCTACCATAAATTAAGGTCTCAAAAATTAATTTACAAAATAATAGTACTATCAGTAAATTAAGAGGTAAAACTTAATAGATTGAGCAAAATATAAAGGCCTAGTTTTCTGGCTCAATGTCTCCAAGGAAAAAAAATTGAAAAACATTAAAATAAGAGGTGTAAAACTTAATATGTTAATTATAAAGACGACTATTTTTTTATATTTGCAATTTAAATTAGAAATATTTTTAATTAAAATATTATTCTTTATTAAGGGACCACTTTTAACATTGCATATAACCTCTAAAATCTCAGAACTAACTTTGGTGGAAATTAATCCATAGTATCACCAGATTAGTCAGAATGATACTTATGGAAGTCCTCTAGTGTATGGCAGGAAATCCTGAGTGAAGTCACTATGGTGGAAGTCCTCAAGTTTATGGGATAAAATATATGATATGATCGAATATATCATAGTGGTTGTAATCAGTTTGATTATAATGGATTAAGTCTTTCGTATAAGGCAAATGCACTCTAAAAAGGGTGTACGTATTGAATTAGCTACCAAGTTGGAAGTGAATCAGTACAAATATACTATGTCATCTTCTCGTCTCTTTCATTATCGGAAGGGTAAAATTGAAAAGATACAGGGCGCGCGAGTAACCAATTGGGCGACAAATGTAAATATATAAAAATCCTTTAGGTTAAAGAGCACCAAGGATTGGACCTTCATGTGAGAAAGAATTGATTGGGCCTTCCGGTCTGAAACATGTCACAAACTGACTATTGTTTTTGGGTAAAGAAACTGGACATTTCTTTTACTCATGCTGCAAAGAGACACGAAGATTTCTCTTTTTCACCTCCCAATAATCAAATTTTACCCCTAATTTTATCCTCCAAAACTTTGGTTTTCATTTACCGAAGTTTTCCAATATAAAAAAACACGTGTTTTCAACCGTTTATAACTTTGGTTCGTGTTTACCAAAGTTTTTTTCAAGGGATATAAACGGAAATCTGGAGGGTGAAAAAGACACATGGGGATGGGATAATATACTCATAAAAGCTAAACACAAACAAATAGGAAAGAATTTTCTGACTTCTTTGTTACCGGTGATCTTGAATAGTAGTTCAAGATGGAGGGAGCAGCGCGGTGGTTGATTAGATCACCATCGATTTAAAGGCAAGGTGGAGAATTGTTGGATATGCCTTGAAATCTCGGTAACAAAGAAGTCAGAAAATTCCAGCTAATCTGTCTGCGGCGCTGCGCGCAGGTCTCTGGCGCTGTGCGCCAGGAAGCCACTGGAAAGTGTGGTTTGGTTCTGTCTGTGGCGCCGTGCGCGGGCTCGTGTTGGTTTGGAGAATTTTGTGGAAAATATATTTTCTTGGAGGATATTCTGACTTGGATTTGTTTTGTTTTAAAATAGATTGTGTTTGTTTTTAAATAGGATATATTTAAAAACAATATGAGATTTGGTTTTATTTTAGAAGATTATCTTTTAAAATAAGTAGGCATATATTTTTCTATAAATAGGGATTGTCTTATTCATAGAAAAATTGAGAGAGAGAGGACAAGATGTAGAGAGTCGGGGTTTGCCACCACAAAAGGCTAGGGTTTTGAATCCTAGGGCAAACCATTCTTGGGAACATCTTGTGGGTCACCTTGGGTAGCTAGGTCAATTGAGTCTCTTGGTCACGGGAAGAGATTCGGGATTAGGGTAGAATTAGGATTAATCCTTGTAACCCTATTTGGGAATTTCTTGTGTAAGTTTCTCATTGATCATAGTAGAAAGGAAGGGCTGCTCCCTCCCCCAGATTAGGTTCATTAACACCGAACTGGGTAAACAAATTGATCGTGTGTTCTTTATCTTCTTGCCGTGTTTATTGTTTGAATTATTGCATCATCGTCTCTATCCCGTCCTTATATTTGGGTGCTTGTTACGCTTGCCCCACACATCAATTTCTTATTGGTGTGAGTTATGTCGAATTCGCAACAATTGGCGCCCACCGTTGGGCAAGGGGATCAGTCGATTCAAGTACCATGGGTTTGAAGGAGGATATTGAGGGGTTCACCGGGAGTAACGACTACGGGTTGTGGAAGGTGAAGATGATGGTGGTGTTAATTCAAAACAAGGGTTGAGGCGTTGAAGGGAGAAGCACGATTGGAGAGGTCTTGCTTATCACAAGAGGATGGTTGGTGTACTTTGGTGGAATCTCAGTTTGAGGTGGAGTCTTCCAATAGGGGGAGATAGTCAACATTGACTCTGGGGTATCTAATCGGAGATAGGGAGGAGAGTGGTTGTGTTGATCCAAAGGGGAACCATGGAGGCCTTGTGGGAAACGTTTCAATTGTGGCTGAAGAAGTGCAAGACCTTGAGAGGATCTTCAGGGAGGCAATTGAAAGCAACCTTGATCAAATTGTGGAACTTGTAGGACTGCTGGAGTTAGTCGGGTGCAAGGGGGGTTTGATGTTGCAGCTTGTGGAACCGCCTAAAATTTCAAGGTGGGTTCGGAGGCATGCAACACTTTGAGAGGACGGAAGACATTCCGGGGGTCGAAGGGTGGTGAGGCTTGTAGGGCTGTCCTAAAAATCCATGGATAGTCGAAGGCAAGCGAATCTTCAGGAAGACGGAAAAGGTACAATCCGGGGGCTGAAGAGGGTACGGTGGAGCTTGTATGGTTGTCCTAAAATTCCAAGGACAATTGGAAGCAAGCGTTTCTTCGAGAGTACGGAGCGGTACACTCCGGGGGTCGAAGTGGGATGGTGAAGCTTGTTAGCTATCTAAAATCCGATGATAGTGGGGAGCAAGCGTTTCTTCAGGGGAGGTACTGACTTGACCAGTCCGGAGTCTGAAGAGGAGGTGGTGAATCTTGTGGCGACCAAAATCCTATGGTAGTTGGAGACAAGACCTTCATGAGGGCGGATGGCATTCCGAGAAATGAAGAGTTAGAGGTACGGCTTGTGGTTCTAGCAAGAGTTGTTGGAAGCAAGTGGAAGAGGTCAAGGTTCAAGTGGGACTTGGACTTGACCCTTGAATAGTAGTTCAAGATGGAGGGAGCAGCGCGGTGGTTGATTGGATCACCATCGATTTAAAGGCAAGGTGGATAATTGTTGGATATGCCTTGAAATCTCAGTAACAAAGAAGTCAGAAAATTTCTGCTAATCTGTCTGCGGCGCTGCGCGCAGGTCTCTGGCGTTGTGCGCCAGGAAGCCACTGGAAAGTGTGGTTTGGTTCTATCTGTGGCGCTGTGCGCGGGCGGGCTGGCGCCGTGCGCGAGCTCGTGTTGGTTTGGAGAATTTTGTGGAAAATATATTTTCTTGGAGGATATTCTGACTTGGATTTGTTTTGTTTTAAAATAGATTGTGTTTGTTTTTAAATAGGATATATTTAAAAACAATATGAGATTTTGTTTTATTTTAGAAGATTATCTTTTAAAATAAGTAGGCATATATTTTTCTATAAATAGGGATTGTCTTATTCATAGAAAAAATTGAGAGAGAGGACAAGATGTAGAGAGTCGGGGTTTGCCACCACAAAAGGCTAGGGTTTTGAATTCTAGGGCAAACCATTCTTGGGAACATCTTGTGGGTCACCTTGGGTAGCTAGGTCAATTGAGTCTCTTGGTCACGGGAAGAGATTCGGGATTAGGGTAGAATTAGGATTAATCCTTGTAACCCTATTTGGATAGTAGAAAGGAAGAGCTGCTCCCTCCCCCAGATTAAGTTCATTAACACCGAACTGGGTAAACAAATTGATCGTGTGTTCTTTATCTTCTTGCCGTGTTTATTGTTTGAATTATTGCATCATCGTCTCTATCTCGTCCTTATATTTGGTTGCTTGTTACGATTGCCCCACACATCAGTTTCTTATTAGTGTGAGTTATGTCGAATTCACAACACCATCGATTCGATATTATTCATTAAGCAATCAAACATATTTCTTAACATTTCAAAACTGTGGGACTCCATCTTGCGCATGTACGGGGAGAAGTTCTTGATTCAATCGATTTTGCTTACTGATATTGTTTTGGTCAAACATGTTTTTCACGAGGGAATACACCTACTAGAAGAGAACTAAAACAACACATGTGGATCGTGGCGCATTGGTAGTGCCTCTGACTCGAAATCAGAAGGTTGTAGGTTCAATACACGTCGTGTTCAAATCCCTGAACATGCAAGTGTTGATTTTGTATATAAAATAAAAATAATAGAAGAAAGAAAAAACTTGTGAAAAAAAGTAGTACTAGATTAAGGTTTTTAACCATGAATTAATTGAGACTTATAAGTATATGTATGATTTTTTTTTTTGTTGAGTTGAATATAAGTATAATTTTAGGCCAAACAAAAAAACTAGTACAACTTAACTATGTCTCCCGATGTAATAATTTTTGTTTGCTGTGGCTACATTGCTACAAAAAAAATTGTCAAAATTTTGTTGCATCATTTTAAGGAAAGGATATTAGATCAATGCAACATTGTCTAAGTGGGCGTAATGTTGTCCCACCACCAAGGTTTGTGGTTGCAAAATGAGACCAGAAATGTGCAGGTTGAAAATCTGATTAATAATAGATCATGTGCCTCAACCTGGCAAAGCAATTATGCCTGTCTTTGTCAATAACCTATGCCACAAGAAACATTAAGTGTATGTTTGATTTTAATTCTGAAATATGCAGAATTGAATCTGGACGTGTAGAATTGATTCTGACGTATTTGTTTTTCAAAAGTAGAATTGATTCTGCCTCCAGAATTGATTCTACTTGAAGCTAGAAATCGTAGCTTCAGATTTTAGAATTGATTTTTACATTCAAATTTTTCGTTAAACTCATTTTTGCATGAATATATACAAACATAAATCACTTTAACTTAAAATCAATTTTGACCAGAATCAATTTTTACAGAATCAATTCTATCAAAATCAATTCTTACCACCGCAAAACCAAACACACACTAACTTCATTTTCAGTATTCTTGCATTGCAAATTTATAGATAGTGTAGTATATAAAAAAATATTAATGGATCGTGTAAAGGTTAAGAACTAATTATTTTTTTTAAAGAATGTTACGAACCTTACGCCCACAAACTCAAAGTGTTTAAACATAAGAAATTGTGGATTTAACGGCTCAAGAGGATCTATCAAGGCTTATGGGAGTCAGACATGTTCTAGGTACTGGCACTTATTTAGGCTTACCATCCATGGTGGGAAGAAGCAAGAAGAGCACATTTACATTTGTGAAGGACCGAGTGTGGAAACGTATAAACTCATGGAGAGGAAGAGCTCTATCAAAAGCGGGAAAAGAGGTGATGATCAAGTCTGTCTTGCAATTTATTCCCTCATATGTCATGAGTGTATACCTTTTACCGGAAACGCTTATAAAGGAGATTGAAAGAATGATCAATTCTTTTTGGTGGGGAGGAGGATCACATAATGGAGGGATTAAATGGTTAGCATGGGATAAAATGACATATCCAAAAGCATACGGCGGTCTGGGATTTCGAAATCTACATCTTTTTAACATGGCAATGGTAGCTAAGCAAGGGTGAAATCTTATGACTAAAACAAATACTCTTGTGGCTAAGGTGTATAAGGCGAGGTACTTTCCTAACTCTTCTTTTTTTGCATCCACTCTTGGGCATAATCCAAGCTATGCTTGGCGTAGTATATGGAACTCGCGTCATGTTATTATGAATGGTTGTAGATGGAAGATTGGTGATGGTACTAAAATTAATGTCATGAATGAACCATGGCTAAAGAAGGATGATGGAAAGTGTGACTAATTTATATGTGAATCAACTTTTGTGTCCAAATGAGAAAGCATGGGATAGTAACAAAATTCATTCCATTTTTCCTTCATATGTTGCTAACTCTATTCTTGCAGTGCCCTTGTTTGATGATGTTGAAGAAGACCAATTAGTTTGATATGATGATATGTATGGTAATTATAGTGTCAAGTCCGGTTATAATTTGCTTCTCCAAACACCGATTGAAGCCGTAACTAGACAAGGTAATGATGATTGGAAGTGGTTATGGAAGATTCAAGCACCTCCGAAAACTAAACATCTTCTGTGGCGCATATGCAAAGGTTGTTTACCAACAAGAACTCGATTGAAAGAAAGACATGTTCAATGCTCGTTAATTTGTCAGCTATGCGAGTTAGAGGAGGAGGATGATTGGCATGTTATTTGTGGGTGTGAGAGCAGCAAAATTGCATGGCATGGGGCTGGACTTACCAACATAATTGTACCACATATTCCGCAAGCAAACTCGACCAAGGAACTTATTATGAAGCTGTGTCGTTATAATGATCAAAAGGATGCAGGGAAAGCAACCATGTTGATATGGACTTCGTGGAACAATCGGAATAATTGGGTATGGAACCAAGAGAAGGAACAAGGACAACAACTTGGTTACAAAGCGTTAAGTTTTTGGCATGAATGGGAAGCAGTCCAAACTGTTTACAGCAGCGTGCAGCAGGTACAACAACAACATTTATCATGGCAGCCCCCACCTAGAGGCAAATACAAGTGTAATGTTGATGTAGGTGTGTAAGAGATCACAGAGGCCAATTTGTTTTGGGAGGAATTTCTTGGATTGATGGAAAGTGCTCTTCAAATGAAGACGAGGCATTAGCCTTGTTAGAAGCAATGCAAGAACTTCAACAAAGAGGCTTTAATAACGTTATCTTTGAAACAGATGCCCAAAACTTAGTTGGTGCAAGCCGCCGAAGAAATACCGGTGTGTTTGAATTTAGTTTTATTGTTAATAAGATTAAATGTATGTTGTCTTTATATTCCGGCTTTGAGGTGAAGCCTATTAGGCGACAAGCGAATAGGATCGCTCATACTATAGCTAGAGCGACTCTTTCTTGGTCTCGTCGCCATGTCTTTGATTTGATACCGCTTTGTATTCACAACTTATTACATAATGAAATAATATGAGTTTCCATTTGTTAAAGGAGTCTACGATTCAGTTATCAAATGCATTTACAGAACATTAAAAGTAAATTTAATGTTAGAGAAAAGAGAAGAAAATACCTTTTAAAATTTTGAACTAAAGATGTCATGGTAATTAAGTACAATTAGGATCATAAAAAAAGCAACCGCATTATAAAAAACAGTTGTAAAATCATTTGATATGTTAGGACTTTCGAGTTTAAACTAGCAATATCCACTGTATAATGTACTGAAATTTTTGTGCTAACTTTTTGAAATAAAACTAAAGTACATAAATGAAGATTATGTTAAGAAAAATTATTTTCTATGGATAATGAGTTTTGGCTAGTTTTCCTTCTTCCACATGTAGCAGCAGGTAGTGCGTTGAAGGAAATGAAATGAAGCTAAAAATGGTTCCAATGATTTACTTGTTAATACTAGTGGCAGGACTATATGTTGTTTGTAGTTTTTCCAAGGATTTTCTAGTTAAGACACCGAAAACATAATTCAGCAGATCATAAAACACGTTGTCAACTGCGCTAGGCGCAGAACAGGTTGCGCTTGCGTTCAAGATCCAATGTTGCACCACTGTCGTTGGCATGAGGTGCGACACATGAGGCAGCAACGCGCGCACGATGGAACAAGTCTGGCCTCGTTCCCCGGAAGGAATAATAATATACTTTTTAAAGGAACAACAACTAAAGTTTAAAGGAATAGTACCACTACAAGAATACTGGTCATTTGTCAGGGGCAAAACCCCAGGGAAACGCTAAAAAGCCTTGGGAATATCACACGTTTAAAGGAATGTATACATTTTAAAAAAGATAATTTTTTTTTTTTTTTTGTCAAGTTGCATAGTATTAGTAACTAATGTTTTACCCCTTAAGCTGAATAAGTAGAGAATTTCAAGTTCAAAAATCACATTTTTGCATAATATAATGTTCTTATCAACTGAGTTATAATTACGATGTCTTAATTTTTGATATTCTTATTAATTTAATTAATCTTTTTACTATTTATCATTCACATATATAATCAATTGATAGTTCTTATTCTATAAAGTTAATTTTTAGGATAAATGTTAGTATTTCATAATCAATATCCTTTGTAATATATTAGTATTAATAAATTATTTTATATTTTAAATTGAATAAACTGAAAATTAATTCAGTCTAATTTCTTATTGCATAAAAGAATATCATATCTTACTTATGAGGTCATCATTCAAACTTAAATGCATGTGGTTTTAACCATTGGATGATTTTAAGTTTTATTTAATCTCTCCAAACCAAAACACCCAAACAATAGGAATTCAATAAGTATGTGAACTCATCATTTTACTTCTTTTTTTTATTTAAGTATACTCTGATAATTAAAATTTTACCTTTTAAAATTAATAAATAAGAGTATAAAAAATTTAAACTCTGATCTTTATATATTATATACAATGTCATTCTTCGTAAATATAATTTAATTGATAGAATAATTTATAATATATTATATTTATGGAGACTCGACATTTCATATTCTATTATTGAATTTTCTATCTTCCGGATTTATTCCTCCTATCCTTCACTATTTCATTCTCTATTTTTCTTTTCTTTTATAGTTGTAATTTGTCATCTAGTCAATAAATTGTCATTGGAAGCTTGTTGCATTTTCAATTCAAAATAAATAGTAGTACCGAGTACTTGTGTTTCTTTGATGTAATTGGTTAAATTATATCATGATGACTAATTTAGTGACCATGCAGACATGATTCTTTTTCTTTGTTTGAAAAATTGATTGATAAATGGCTTAGCTTTATTCCATGCTGCTTGCTGGCTTTGCATTCTCTTTATTTAGAATGTACGAACTACGTAAAAGAGAGTTTCATTGAAATAAACATCAATGTGCAATTACACTTTTTTTCTCATTGGTCATTTTTGGAGAGATGTGGAAAATTGGCCCTAGACTAGTGATTTCTAATCATGTGTTAGAATATTTTTATTCTCTTGAAGTTTATTTGATTAAAATTATGTACTCGTTTTTTAACCAATAGTGCGTGAGATTTTTTATTTAAAAAGCTTCTATGAATTATGATAAAAATTTGTACTCAATGGTCGAGCTCAAATTTCAATATTAGTAATAGTAACATAACTACATAAGTTCATGGACTGAATGAGATATACATCACAAAGACACTATTTATATAGATGTGTTAAGAGAAAAATAATGTTTGATTCATCATCATGGTAATGGAAGTGAAAGAATTGAAGGTTCTTTGATGGTTTGGAAAGAGCAAAAAATTTGATAGAAACAAGAGCTGAAGGATTTGAAAGATAAGTCTTTGTGGGAGAAATTTTTTTCATGGTGCTCTGTTATTGCTAGTGAGTTTTTTTTTCCCTCTAGATGGGAAAATTGTTGTGAATTTGAATTAATATCATACAAATAACCTTTAGTGTGTGGAGTACTAAACAAACAAAGCAACCAAACAATAGAATGAACAATTAATCACAAACAAAAGCTAGCACTATGAAAGCGGTAAAGAACACAAGAATATTTCTTTACTCAGTTCGATTAAATCAACATACTCTGGGGGAAAGAGCAACTCTACATTCTTCTATCAATAGCACTATGAAAGCGTTTTTCTAATTCTACCCTTTTCTCGAATCTCTTGAGAGGTTCAATCAATAAGTGTTTCCAAGGTGTTAAAATGGTTACCCCAACCCTAGAGATAACCCAAGAGAACCCTCTTAAAACCCTAGCCTTTATGTTGGTGATACAAACCCTAAAACCCTCTCAAAAACATCAGAAAACGCAAACAACATATTTAATTATCCACGCGAGCTGGTGCCTAGCGCCCATAAGGCTGCGCCTGGCGCATCAAACAGAATGCTACCATGATTACTAGCACGAGTCTACGCCTAGCGCCATATCCCCTTGCGCCTACCGCAGGGACCAGAGCAAAAACCAATTTTGTGAATCATCAATTTGAAGGCAATATTCAACAAAGATGAATGAAGACTAGCGAAGGGTTTTTGGGGAAAATTTCTAAATTTTATCTTGAACAAAATACTTCATAATTTTTTATCATTTTGAATTTTTTTTTTTTAAATTAATCATTCAAACAAAAGAATTTAGACAAAAAAATTTGAATTCCTCTAAAACATTCATCTATCCATATATACCGTTGGAGATCTATTTAGTGTTAGTAATGCTTTTCCTAGTCCAAAGTGTAATTGGGCTGCTAATGGCTTAGCTCAGTTAGGTATTAGTAAGCCCAACTATGGCTAGCTTAATAATTTTATTTCACGAATTACTTTTTGCCCCCCCCCCCCCCTTTAATTGGTCAGAGCCTTCCCAAAATTTATAATATTGCCCCTAAAAATATTCAATTATCGGGAGTTAAAACTCAGTGGCATGTTGCCGGAGAAAAATCTTAAATTAGGATAAGAAAAATCTTTTTTGCTAAGACGACAAAAAATTTGATATTTTAGTCTACCGAATTTTATTTCCCGCTAGGTGTAAAAATAATTGGAAATGATGAAATGCATTTTATCCTATTGAATTCTATCTCGATAAGATGTCAGTGAGTTTTATCTCCCAATAGATATTTTAGGAGCATTTTTTAAAATTTAGAGGGATTCTCATAACAAGAAGATGCATATCATGAACTTACAATGCATTTCAATGTTGTCCAATGTGACAATCCTGCTTCTTTAAGATTTGATGTCATTTCAATATAGAAAAGCAGAAACAGATATAAATATATAAAAATTAAAATAAAAAATATAATAAACATTATTTAGATTTTATTTCCCAATAAAAGAAAAATACAATAGAGTGACACATTAGCTTATAGCACCATCATGTATACATATAATATATGGTTTATTACTCTTGCTATTATCAATAACCGATGCTTTTATTTTTTTGCTTCAAACACATATTTAATCAATGATTCCTTAATAGACAACAATTCAGGAAATTCCTTCTTCAATTTTGATGCATCCATAAGGTTAATTCTTGGAGAAGAAAATTGATCTTGTTCTTGAAGTGTAAAATTAATCCATGAAAAACTTGGATCAATATAATTCTTGTACATCTCAAGAATCTCATTGCATGTAACAATACCAGGATTTGTTAAGTTCCAAATTCCCTTTGCTTTTCTTTTGGCCATTTCAATTGAAATAGGTAGAAGTTCATCCAAAACAGTTATGTTGTTTGGAATGTTAGCCACTTTATCAGATTTTGTTATCTTTGTGATGAAATTCTGTGGATTGCTTAGATCAGATGATACTGGAAATTGAATTCTGAAGCTGCACACATTTTCATATTCCTTTAGAAATTCTTCCACCTGACATCACATTGTGAATATAGACAAAGTTAGTTATTGTAAAAAAAAAAAAACATATGAACATTGTGTAACATCATTAAAAAATGATTTTTTTCATGTTGTTTTAAATGGTGGTTGCGGTCGCATTATGGCAGTTGATGCAGTCGCAATTACAGTTGCAATGTGGCCGCAAACGCATACAAACATTGGTACATGTTTTGATTGACGATGAATTTGGCAGAAATATAGTATGCCATTGTAATTTTGTCAAACTCATCGTAATTCTAAATATGAACCTAATGTCGAGACCACAATTGTAGTCATGGAACTTATTTTAAAACATTGTTTTTTAGAACGTACCTTTGCTTGAGTTCTAAAATAGAAAGAATCTGTAGAATTTGGTTTGTCTTCAAAACTACCACCACCAAAGGCATAATTAATCAAAGGAAGACCATGCTCTTTGCATACATCTGCCAATGTTAACACGCTAACAACAATGGCGCGCATAGTTTCCGATTTATGATCTTCAAACCATTTCAAATTGAATGCACCAGTAACACCAGAAGCATTGAAAATGTGAGTTGGTTTAATAGTCTTAATATCAACCAAAAGTTCTGATCTATCATCCAAGCATCCTTTACCATATTCAAATTCTATCCCTTGCTTCTCACAAATATTTCCTAAAAGCCCCCCAATCCAACCTGCAGCACCATATATCAAGAACTTCAACGACGATGCTTTCTGCGGTGATTGATCGTTGTTACTTGTAGCCGAAGTAACAACTCTGTTCTCACCAGAATTGTTTGCATATGAGCCATCACAGAATTTCTCAGTTCCTTGCAGTGCAAGCATTCTTGGATGAGGAAGTAAAGCACCAGATACATCACCCCACCAATTATGATTCTTAACATACCAATCCATTGTTTTCTTTAGACCATCTTCCCAACTAGTTCTCTCAAACCATCCCAATTTCTTCAACTTTTCATCATCCAAAAAGTATCTTTGATCATTAAAAGGCCTATTATCAACAAACTTAACATGTTTATCAGAATCCAATGAGAAAAGCTTACATATATCCTTTGCAACATCAATCACTTTTCTCTCTTTCTTTGTACCAATATTGTAAACATGTCCTACTTCACCTTTATGAAGAATAATCTCAAAAGCTTCAGCAACATCTTCACAATATAGATAGCTTCGAACATTCGATCCATCACCATGAATCGGTAGAGTCTTCCCTTTCATGGCCAAAAGCATAAACTTTGGAATCAATTTCTCAGGAAACTGATTCGGCCCATAAACATTATTCCCTCTAGTGGTTATAACTGGTAAACCATAGGATCTACCATAAGCCATAACAAGCATTTCAGCACCGGCTTTCGTTGCAGAATAAGGGTTTGTTGGTAAAAGCTGAGAAGCTTCATGGTTACCAACAACTGCATTTTCGTCCGTCTCGCCATAAACTTCGTCGGTGCTGACATGAATAAACCTCTTGACTTGATTTTTTGAGACTTTGCAGGCCTCTAAAAGTACATGAGTTCCATAAATGTTGTTTTTCGTGAACTCGAAACTGTTACCAAAAGAGTTGTCAACATGAGTTTGAGCTGCAAAATGCATTATTGTATCAATAGATTCAGTTAATAAGATATAGTTGACTAAGTCAGCACTTTCGATGTCTCCTTTGATGAACTTGAAATTAGGAGATGAATTTGAGGGAATTAGATTCTTTAGATTTGAACAATAATCTAGCTTATCAAGAACAATGATTTTGTATGCAGGGTAATTTTGGACTAGTTTGTTGCATACATGGGATGCTATGAAACCTGCTGCTCCTGTAATGAGAATGTTCTTTGGCTTGTAGTTGGTAGCCATTTCTGCACAACTTTGATTAATGTAATACAAGTTAATTATTAGTTAGATGTAAATATCACAAGTTTTACACAAATATTGATTCATGTCATATAAAAGTATACAAAATTTTAAGCATTTTAATAAATGAAATGACTTAAATTCTATTTTGTTTTCTCTATTTGTCTTATTTACGATTTTAGTCACCCACTTTTAAAAGTGAGAAACTTTACATTTTGAGGCTTAATTTTGAGGGAATTATAAGTGAGATGCTTATGTATCAATTTAGTTGGTGACATGACACTGATAAATCAACTCTTAATAATAGTAATAATTAGATTTAATCAAGATATACTATTACTAGTAATATAAACATTAATTTATAATCACATAAACAATCAAATTTTGGTATAAAACATTATCTACGTGAATTCCCACTTAATAACTTGTTTCTAAATTCTATGTCCCCAACTCATTTGTAAACATAGTAAAAAAAAAAAACTCATTTTTCATATGAACATCTCACTTGTCGAATAATAATAATAATAATAAAATCAACTCGAAAATGTCAATATTTTGAAAACTGAATGAGTAAATTTGTTAATTTTAATATTTGGACACCCAAATAGTAAAATGAAGAAGCAAAATAAGAGGATTATAATGAATTTAATCAAAAGATTGTGCTTACAAAAATACAGAATTAGTAACAGCACTTTTTCTACTATAAAGTACACATTTGATGCATGCATAGTTACTAGCTAGATGAGCGATATAACTGGACTAAGTCATGTTAAACAGTGCCCTAAATTAATGGTTAAGGAAACTCAAGTTTCAATTTATTTTTAAAAAATTTCAATTTATTAAATACAACAATTTAAATATTATATTATTATTTTTATATTCCTTAATTATTATTGCGGGGGCTGTTTAGTATTTCCTTTGTGAATAAGGCAATCCAAAATAACAAAAAATTGGAAACATAGAAATAACTTACATGATTTCCCTAGTCACAGAACAAAGGAGGAGATGGAAAGAAATGCAATATAGTAGTAATTTTAAGGAGAAGATATGAGCAATTGTTGTAGCAGGCTTGTAATGTATATATACTATATAATATAATAATAATATAATTTATAATAGTAATCATAAACAATAGTTTAGCTCCAATATTATTAAAAAAATAGCTCCATTAGTTTGATGTCTCTCATGGAACACGAGCTAATTTTTTACAATAATTATTTTTGAATCATTTATATATGTGTACAGTACAAGGTAAAAAATTTGTTTCGTAGCACGAGGACCACGATATCGAAAGAAAATGACACGTGGACGGTCACCAGGAGTGATAAAATTGGCACAAATTTTAAAATAGATTATCTAACATTAAAATACTTTTTTTTTTTTTTTTTTTTTTTTTTTTTTTTTTTTTTATATTATCTATTGTGGTTAGAAGCAGAACTGTTAAAATGGACTATTCGGCTTTTTTTGAATTGGCTTGAGTGGGCTTTGGATTATATTGGATCGGGCTAAAAAGCTCGAATGAAAAATAGATTAAAAAAGTATGGGTCAAGAATGAATTTTTTTTTTTAGTTTTCTCAAAAAAAATTGAAAATCAAAAAAAATTGAAAATGGCAAATTTTTTTTTGTTTTAAATATATATATTTTTTGGTTTAAATTATGTTATTTAGCAAGATTTTTGGCAAAAAAAAAAATGTACCATAAAAACATACATTTATGTTATACATGTATATACAACATCAATAATTTTTTCACAAATTGAACTGAATTTATGTTGCATTTTCTATACGGCAAATAGAAACCATTTGTTTTTATTTTCACAAATTAGATCCAAATATTCAATCCAACATTGCATTTCCACGGCAAACCAAATCACCACACATCTAGTTATCAATCATCAAAATAATACAAATTAAATCTAGACATCGCATGTAAAATAATAACAAAAAAAAAGACATGGCCCCTTGATCAACAATAAAAACGAAGTTCAAATAAACCAAAACAAGTTACTGATATTATAATTTATACTCATATTTATTTTTTTTCTTATAATTTTGTCAGGCTCAGGCTACCCGTAGCCCATTTAGGTTAGCCCATATTTTGAACGGGCTTTAATGGGTCGTGCTAAAAGCCCGAAAAATTTGGTTAGAATTTTGATGCTTTCTCTCCCCCCCCTAATATCTTTTTCATCCCATAATATTCCGATTTTGCCCTTGTTAAAAAGTTCGGAACGTATTTTTCGAACTTTTTCCTAGTGTAAATTCGACAAAAATTTCGGAAAACACACTCCGAAATTCATATTCAAGGCAAAAAAAGTTCGGAAAATACGTTTCAAACTTTTTGAACAAGGGCAAAATCGGAAATTCGGGGGGTGAAAGAGATATGTGGTGGGTGGGAAGAGAAAACTTCAAAATTTTAAGGCTCAAGCTCGAAAAAAATTCGGACTTGACGGACCAGCAAAGAGGATGATATTTATACACGGCATTTTTCCCACAAATTGAACTCACAATTGCTCACAAAAATATAAGTTTGATGTAAGATTTGCTCTTATATTTTCACAAATTGATTAAATTTATATTGCATTTTCTACACCACAAATTTGAACCTTATAAATATTCACCATACTTGCATTTTCACAAATTGAACTTAATCTATATTGCATTTTCACAAATTAAACCCAAATATCTATTAATTGTACTTTCTCATACTAAATGAAATGAACAATCTATCTAATATATTATTATCTAAGAAAAAATAAGGGAGAATATAAGAGCCTTATTAATATTCATCACACTAATTTAGAGCAAGCACACAACATAGATAAAGAGATGGTTGTCAACAAACTAGCTAGATATAAGAAAACAAAAAATGCAAGAATGAAAATGGCTCATACAAACAAGGATTAATTCCTCCTCCTAGAAACTCCCTTCACCACCAATAAGCTTGAATTCTCTTAGTTCCTTTAAATCTTTCCAAGCTTGCACCAAAATTTTTGCTTCATAGAGATTCACCTTCTCTCCAACCTTGGCCTCCAATGTGATGTAATACGAATATCCAGCAACAAGTTGAACTTTTGCATTTACTATCTTCACAAACTCTAGAATTGCATTCTGCATTATGTTTTACACAAAAAATAAAAAATGAATACAATAATCAAAATGAGACTCTAGACGATAATTTAAAGTTTAGTTGTGAAGTAATTATAATGAATTAATAACTAGTACAATAATTCCAATATGAATAAATAATATTAAAAACAATACAAGTTTAAGCAACACCATCAAAATGAAAGAGACAAAAACAAAAATCTTAACCTCTTTTTTGTTGTGTTGGTCAACACCAAAGCGAGCCAAACTGTTAATAATAGGGTCATTCTGACCTCCCTCCACTTCTCGTATTCCTCCCAAAATCTCTTCCTCTTCCTCTTCCTCTTCCATCTCTAATTGCTTCATATCAATTGTATCCATCTTTGAATGCTAGATATTTTTTCTTTGTTATCTTGAATGATAAAAGTTCTGTTAAACTTATATATTTATAATTTAGAGATAATATTTTTTTCCGGGGTCATATTAATTAGACAAAACTGTTATAGATATTTTTTTATTTTTTGACTGAATATTTTTTGATGGAGTTATTATTAACATTAAAAATAGAAATTTTTACTGGTTTTTTTTTTTTTTGACAAAATAATATTCATTTTAGAAGGACATTAATTAGACAAACTCTTATAGGAGAATGGATCCTCTCAAGTGGGAAAAAAAACTTGAGGAAATAAAGTGGGACAATTGACCATTGGATTACAAATATAAAACAATATTTAATTCTAAAATTAATGGAGAAAAGATGATTGACGGTTAAGATGTGAAAATTAAGAAAAATTAAGGGAAAAAAATTGAGAGGATCCATTCTCCTCTTATAGACATTTTTTATTTACTGGATCTTTTCTTTTGACTACATTAATTAGATTTTGCTCTCTTTATGCAATGCATGTGTAGTAGTGATTGTAAGAGTTGGTTGATTTCCTAGGGATTACTTCTGAGTTAAGACAATCCTTTTTCATAAAATATAAAGGGGCTGATTTTTTTTCTTTTTCTGTTGTATAGAATAAGTAAGATAAAGAAATTCAATAAGTTGCGGGGATAGCTCAGTTGGGAGAGCGTCAGACTGAAGATCTGAAGGTCGCGTGTTCGATCCACGCTCACCGCATATTCTTAAGTTATGTTTTTTACCTTTTTTGCTATCGCAACTTCTACTCATTGATATTTATAACACATCATATTAATTTCTTTTAATAATTTCTTATAAAAAAAAATTCTTTTAATAATTTGTATTTCTTTTACAAGTTTGTACTTTATAATAATATTTATTTATTTATTATAGATTTGAAAGATAGAATTAATTTATGTTTATATTAAATATTTATTACTCTAATAAAAAAGATGTAATATAATTAAAAGTATTTCGGAAAAAAAAAATTAATGTAATTAAAATTTTTAAAATGGTTTTTATAAAAAGAGACAAAAAATATTATCGACTAGATAAATATTTTTTGTAAAAAAGACTTTTCATCCAAAAAATCAGCAAAATAGGAGAGAATAAAACACATAAGTTTAAGGTATTGAATAAGTTTTATTCTATATGATGTTTGATGGACAAAGAAATTTGATATTTTAAAAAACTTGTGCGATAAAATTATTCAGTGGAGGATAAGAATTTCAGTTTTTGGCTTTTGCCAAGTCGCAAGAACAATTTTAAAATCAAATATAGTATATGGTAAAGTTGTTTTGTCCAATTTCTTTTTTTTTTTTTAGCAGATAAATAAAAGACACCCAAAATACAAAAGCAAATATGGAAATTTAAAAAAGGCTTTAGTTTCAGTCAATCACTTCTTCAATATGGGAATGCAAAAATTTATTTTTGGTGTTTCGCTGAATCTCACGAGAGAGCATTAGTAATTTAAAGTTCGGTTGAGATGTAAGTAAAGTTTGACAATATTTTTTGTGTTTTACACAATAAAAAGCTTTTCATCCAATAAGGAGGATTTTTTTTGTTTCAACTATAAATAATGTCATTATACGATTTTGTTTTTAATTTTAAGTGAAATCCTCATACATAAATAAGGATATTCTATTAAAAAAATAAAAAGCGGCAACAAATGACACTCAAATGAAAAATAAAATAAAAATTAATTAGTTATATGCACCAACCGAGATAGTACCTTTGAGAATAGAGTAAAATTTAACACCTCGTAGATAAAGAGAGATGCATCATGTTACATGAGCTTTCTAATTGATTTTACTAAAGCAAGGTCGTGAAAGAGATAGAGTACTGTGAGTTTGTGACAAATATAGATCGAGCTTTTTGTGAGAATCACTAGTAAGGTCGACATATAGTGAGAGGGAGAGAGATGGAGAGCTCGTGTATGAAATTGAAAATGTTATAGGGTTTGTGAGACTCACAAGGTTTGTTTTTCAAGGGCTTCTCAAGAACATAATAAAATGGTTTCTCTATGAATCGCTCTATGTGATTCAAGAGGAAAATGATAATAGGATTTCTCTATCAATCGTTCAGGGTGATTCAAACAAAAGGGTTTTTGTGTGATTCAAAAGGAAAACTACGAAACGGTTTCTTTTTTGTTGTTCCTTTTGGTTGGCGGCATTTGCTAAAACAACATGTATAATACAAGATCTTTATGTGCAACATGTGGGACAACATGTGTGCAACACTTGGCCACGTCTACAAGAATGGATTGTTGTGCAAGTAAGCGAGATATGTTACGATCCAACGCGCGTTTTCAGAATATCTGTTTCTAAGCGTGATCTTTGTTGATTATTAGAATATTTGTTAGCAGGTTATTAGTTAGATATGATTGGAAGATTTAAAATAAATCTTATCTTTTGTTAGAAAAACAAAACAAAACAAAATCTTTTGCATATTTGGATAAGAACAAATCTCAAGCCCATGAAAGAATAACCCAAAATTTGTAATTCTATATAAGAAGACTCAACCTAACGTTTTTAGAGACGAGAAAAGATTGAAGATCTTAAGTGTTAGGGTTCTTAGTTGTGTCCTTTGTTTTGTGTTGTTTGTGTACCACTCTATTGCCTACATTGAATATCCAAAGGCGTAGAGGTTGACTTGTTTAGTTGAATTGCTATTCAACATTCTTTATCTTATCGATTAATTTGATCACTTGGGCTAGTAATTAGGGAAAGTGAGAGGGGATCTCATATTTAAGGGGAGTCCTAAATAGAAATTCGTTGGGTAGTTTTAGGAAGAGGCTTTGAACAAAGTGCGTTCAAGAAATACTAGTTGTAATAGAACTATTGAGAGTGAATTTCCTGTCCCGGTTTGGTACTTCCAGAGCATGTGACATTGCACCGAATTGGATTAACAATTCCTTATGTTCTTTATTGCTTTCTTTGTTTATTAGGTTGTTGTCATATAGTGTCATCTTGTTGTACATGTTGCCCTAGACATCATATCCTATATTTGTCCCTTACGAAGAACAAAATTTCAATTGACATTTGAGGAAACACCCTGTTCTGTTTGGGTGAGCTTTAGAAAAGATAAATTTTGTTCAGATGGACAACACTAAAGATGGAGGATCTGTCAATAGACCACCTGTTTTGGATGACACCAATTATGATTTTTGAAAAGAAAAGATGATCGTCTTTCTCAAATCCATTGATAACAAAACTTGGAAGGTCGTGATAAAAGGTTGGACACATCCAGTGATTACTACTAAAGATGGAACTACAAGCTTAAAGTCAGAAGCTGAGTGGATTGATGCTGAAGATAGTGAAGCTCTTGGAAATTCCAAAGTCTTCAATGCTATTCTCAATAGTGTGGATAAGATAGAAAACTTAATGCTTAAAACATTGAATGTGCAAGTTTTAAGATAATTTTTCACATTTGCTTCCTTAGCATGTGCACTTAGGATACACATTAACATTTGCCTATTATAATTACAAAATTGTCCTTTGTGTAAAAAGGTATTTATAGTTGATTTTTTATATTCCAATATAAAGTCTTGGTATTAAATATGGTTATGTTTAAAAAAAAGTGTCTTGAAACTTAAAAATGAACTTATATTTAGAGAATATTTTCATTTCAAAGAATAATTATAATTTGCAACAGATGAAATTTATCAATATTTTGAGCATGGACATAAAACGGCCGGTGCATCTAACCATTAATCAAAGTTAAATGAATTTCAACAGCATAATCAAAGTTAAAATCAGACTCATTGAATGAAAACCATTAATAAAAAATCCCAAAAAAGGAAACATATTATTAGCTCAAAGATAATTAAACATAAAAATAGTACTAATGGAAACTAATACTTGGTCATTCTCAAAACTGAAAACAATCAATCTACCAATTGTTTAAGGCTTAGATGCACATCTCCTAGAATTAACATCTCCGACCAATCATACCAAGGCCTCAGAGAAATATTTGTTTCATAGACATTCACTTTCTCTCCATCATTAGCTTTCAGTGTAATATAATAGCCCATTGAAGTACATGACCTATAATACGCATCTACCACCTTCACAAATTTCAGATTTGCATTCTGCATTAGGTTTTACAAAAAATAAATTAATTAATTCAATGATCAAAATCCCGTGAAGAAAATCATAAATAAGAAATATATTTGAATTTTATCTAGGTCTCAACACGTAATTCATAGTTCAATTTAAAAATAAATAAGGTGCGACTGATATAACAATGAATTGAACTCTGATGTTATCGAATTAGACTTTGCTATAGTAATTATATTTAAAAGAAACATTTGAACATTGATATTAAGTGATTAGATTCAATTCTCTAAAGTTAATTATCGGAGAGAAATTGAATTTAATTCTTGATAAAAATATTTTTTAACTAAATTTTATTTTACGCACCTCTTTCTTATTGTGACGATGAACAAGTAAACGAGCGAATATATTAATGGCAGGATCGTACTGACTCCACTTTACTTGTCTAGAGGGCCAATCAAATGTTATGTCCGATCTGTCCACTTTGGTGGCATCTTCCCCTTCTATCGTCGATATAGTCTCCATTGCTTTTGGAAACAAAATTTGGAAAAGATTCACCATTGTAAGTAACAGGTTGAGGAGGTTACAGCTTTAGGGTTCAGATTTACTTAGTTTTCTTGGTACAATTTTAGATTTTTTTTCTCTTTTATATTGCATCATAATAATTGCTTGCTTGGGGAAAAAGAATTCAATTAGTCTTTTTTTTTTTTTTTTTTTTTTTACTTAAAAAAAGGTCTTCTAGTACATAAGATTTCAATTAGTTGTTTTTGTCAATTTTTTTTCTTCAATTTACAATATCGTATCTATAAATAATAAATATTGAATAATTTATTACTTTTCAAATGGGTCTTCTAGTAAACCTCCTTGGATTAGCAAAAGTTGTAGTATTAAGGACCTGTTTGATTCGGCTTATTTTTTAGCTAATGAAAATAGCTTATATAAATAAATAAAGTTTTATGTTAATTTATAAGTTTTCACTAACAAAAAAATTATATTTATAATATATTTTCTCATAAACTATCTTGCAAAAGTTTATAATAATACATAAAAACTTATTTATTTACATAAGCTGTTTTGCATAACCTCAAAAATAAGCCAATCCAAACGGGCTCTAAGTAAATCACCACCAAATTACAATAGTAGCTTTGTCCCTAAATACAAAACTTCATTTGAAAAATTATGAAGATTAAGAAAGTTGATTGGGGTATTAAATTTATTGTCAATTGATATTATTTATAAATTTGTTGAAACTTACATATAGGGGTGGACAGAAAAACCGTGGGCTGGCCCAACCCAAAAAATTCGAAGAAAAAAAAAAGGAAAATGGGCAGATTGGGTCATGGGTGAGCGGGTCTGGAAATTTGATTTTAACAGAGTTGACGTGGATATGGGTTTGGGTGGAGAGAACTGGACCGACGGATCCTGAAACCCGCTCGCATAGTGAAAAATTAAACGCAGCGTTTTGAGTCTACTACATTGGCAATGTTGATGTTAGTGGAATGCATAGATATCTAGTAATTATACTAGCACTATTTTTTTCAAAGGGAAGTAATCAATGCATTTTAATTTAATTACAATACATATCAGACCTACAAATGATGATATTGATTTTTTTTTCTTTTTCGTGTTATGAATCTACGCTTATTTTTTTTATTTTGCTTTGTTTATATATTTTTTTATTGGAACCGAATTAATCCATTCGCAAACCAGCAAAACCGCACAACTCTAACCCGTCAAAATCGAAAGATGAAAATGGACAGAGATGGGTCTCTACATATCAACCGCGGTTTGAGCTGGATGGACATTTTGAGCCCGAACTCGCTCGATGTCCACTCCTTCTCACAAGCCCCCCGCCACCGTCCTGTTTTCAGCTGGTTAAACGGGGCAGACTAACTAGAGCGACCAGACTCAAAATTTCGGCTCAGCACTCCAAGAATAGCACGTTAAATGGATCGGTCAGGCGGGGTAGACCAATTTTGTCACCCCTATGTGAGCCCCAAGACGGGTACCTCACGTTGTTGAAGAAAAACCTCTTTTGATGTTTTAAAGATTACAAATATCTTTAATTATATTTAAAAGAGATTCTGATCATTTTGTTATCTAACAAGTGTATTTGTAAGATAAATCAGATTCACTAAAAGAAGTCTAGCAAGTTTTGACAGAAAATGGTAAAACAAGATCAATCTTAGAATGTTCTTGTCTGACAGACAGATTTGATCAATTCATTTGGGAAAAATAATTATGATTGAATGACTCAAGACAAATGAACGAGTGAACACTTTTTAAGATCAGAGAATCAAATCTTTACAGGCATAAAAGATCATTTAAGGAAATCAATTGTGATAGAATCATTGTCGTATCAAGTGAGGCACCATTTTAAGCCTTTTGGAAGAAACCAAAGCACGTGATGCATCAAACCTTACAACAATTGAGATGGCAACTTGAAAACATACTTCCTAGACCAATTAAAAGAAAGCAACCAAGCTGTAACTCATAGTTGGATTGTACTTGAGCAAGTACAAAAGATAAAAAAGCCTTGGTACTTAACTTAAGGGACAAGTATATCTAAGAGCTACAAAACATCTATCATACAACTGTCATACAACCATATCTAAGAGCTACAAAACATCTATGATCTGTACTATAACTTAAGGGACAAGTAATATACAGCTAAGCAACAACTCATCCCAAGCTGGACGTAACCCAAAGAATTAAGGGTGAATCAGTATAAATCCTTGTGTTTGATTTTCTTACTCTCTTACTCTTTACTCTTTTGATTTAAATTTTATATCTGCTATCAAGATCATTCTCAGAACGATCTTGAAATACTGACTGATTAATCTTTAGATCTTACTGAAACAGAAAATTTAAAAAAGGGAACACAATTCAAACCCCGCTTTCTTGTGTTAAACTTTGCTACTTCACACGTGTCACCCATTTAGGTCGTCATCGTAATTACGTAAACCATATATTGATATAAAAATTAACAAACAATCATTTTGGTGTCTCTAAATATGTTAGATGTCTTTATTGCCTTTTTAATATATCGAAATTGCAGACACAACTTTAGTACTACCTCCGGTTCTAAACATAAGATAAAAACTACTTTTTTTATTCATAGAGAATACAATGTATCTATCTTATATTATTGCCTAGATACATTAGATTACAATATATCTAGCCTATATCATAAAACTTACATCAAATTGTGACCAATATAGAACTCTGTCCGAGAATCACTAGTAAGGTCGACATATATATATATATATATATAGAGAGAGAGAGAGAGAGAGAGAGAGAGAGAGAGAGAGAGAGAGAGAGAGAGAGAGAGAGAGAGAGAGAGAGAGAGAGAGAGAGAGAATCATGTATGAAATTGAAAATCGTTCTTGGGTTTATGACTCACAAGGTTTGTTTTTCAAGAGCTTCTCAAAAACACAATAAAAGGGTTTCTCTATGAATTGATTGCTCTGTGTGATTCAAAAGGAAAAGTATGAAAGGGTTTCGTTTGTGTTGTTCCTATTAGTTGGTTGCATTTGCTAAAACAACATGTACAATACAAGATCTTTATGTGCAACTTGTGGGACACGATGTTCTAGCTTGTGTGCAACATGTGGTAGAAGATGTTCTAGCATGTGTGAGCCACTTGGCCACGTCTATAGGCATGGATTGTTGCTCAAGTAAGTGAGATTCTGATACGATCCAACGTGTGTTTTCAGAATATTTGTTTCTAAGCGTGATCTCAATTGATTATTAGAAGATTTGTTAACAAGTTATTAGTTACATATAATTGAAAGATTTAAAACAAACTCCAATAAGATCATAACCAACCAACACAATCCTCCCGCCCCCCCCCCCCCCCCCCCCCCCCCCCCCCCCCGCCCTACTAATATACAATTAACTTTGAAAGAAGAAAATAACCAATAAGATCATAACCAACCAACACAATCCTCCCGCCCCCCCCCCCCCCCCCCCCCCCCTACTAATATACAATTAACTTTGAAAGAAGAAAATAACCTCTGATTCCAACGGAAATTCTATCTCCAATGCTGAAGTTAAGTCAAGCACATTTTTTAAGGTATCAAGTTAGAACTATACCTGACGTTATTCAACTTGATAATTAATTTCTCAATTTATAAAATGTGAGGAAACATGCATGAAACATACATTGATCAAATAACTCATATCTTTAGTTTGGACTAAGGCCAGTCAATAACTCAATTTAAATGAATTTCAACAGCATAATCAAAGTTAAAATCAGACTCAAATGAAAACCATTAATAAAAAATCCCAAAAAACGAAACAAACTGTTAGCTCAAAGATAATTAAACATAAAAATAGTACTAATGGAAACTAATACTTGGTCATTCTCAAAACTGAAAACAATCAATCTACCAATTGTTTATGGCTTAGATGCACATCTCCTAGAATTAGCATCTCCGACCAATCATACCAAGGCCTCATAGAAATATTTGTTTCATAGACATTCACTTTCTCTCCATCATTAGCTTTCAGTGTAATACAATAGCCCATTGAGCCACATGACCTATAATATGCATCTTCCACCTTCACGAACTTCAGATTTGTATTCTGCATTAGGTTTTACAAAAAAAAGAAAAAAAAAAAAAAAAAACAATAATTCAATAATCAAAATAAATAAAGTGTGACAGATACAATAGTGAACTGAACCCTGATATTACCGAACTAGATCTTGCTAAAGTAATTAAATTTAAAAGAAACATTAGAACATTCATATTAAGTGATTATATTCAAATAGTTAATGAGTTACTCTAAAGTTAATTATTCAAAAAAATTAAAATTCAATTCTTGATGAAAATAATTTTTGATTAAATTTTACTTACCTCGTTCTTATTGTGACGATGAACAAGTAAACGAGCGAATATATTAATGGCAGGACGGTACTGGCTCCACCTTACTTGTCTAGAGGGACAACATATTGGGTCAAATATGTCCACTTCGGTGATAGTCTCCTTTGCTTTTGGAAACAAAATTTGGAAAAGATTCACCATAGTAAGTAACACGTTAGGGTTCAGATTTATCTAGTTTTCTTGGTACTATTTTAGATTTTTTTTATATTGCATCATAATAATTGCTTGCTTGGGGAAAAAGAATTTCAGTTAGTATTTTTATTTTTTTTTTACACAAAAAAGGGGCTTCTACTACATAAGATTTCAATTAATTAGTAGTTGTTTTTATCATTTTTTTTTTTGGCAGTTTACAACATCGTATTTGTAAATATAAATATTAAACACTGAATAATTTAGTATATTTCAAATGGGTTTTCTAATGCACCTCCTTGGATTAGCAAAAGTTGTAGTATTAACTAAATCACCACCATATTACAATAGTAGCTTATAAGACTCCATTTGAAAAATTATGGAGCTTAAGAAAACTGCAGATTGTGGAATTAAATTTTATTGAAATTTGATATTATTTTTAAATTTGTTGAAACTCAGAAACCCGCCTCCATCCTATTTTTTAGCGAGCTAAGCGGGATAGACCAACTAGAGAAACGAGCTCAAAAATTCGGCTCAATACTCCAAGAATAGCACATTAAATGGATCAATCAGGTGGACTAAACCCATTTTGTCACCCCTATGTGAGGCCCAATTAGATGGGTACTTCACTTGTCACCCATTTAGGCCGGCACCGTAATTATATAAACCATATATTGATATAAAAATTAACAAACAATCATTTTGGTCTCTGAATATATGTTAGATGTCATTATTATTTTAAAATACTAGATTTTGACCCGTGCGTTGCACGGATTTAGTGGAGCGTTAAATATACAAAAGAGTTTAGTAGAGATATAACTTTTAAACATTTGGATCTTACCAAACTTCTATTTATAATGTATGTGAAATAATTTATATAAAATGACAATATTGCATTAGATAAGATGATCTAAATCAGTTACTATAAAGACCATAATCATAAGAAGTTTGTAAATCATTATATATTCATAAAAATAAACAAACTTAAACATAACATCAAAAAATAATTCCAATCATGAAAACATCTAGCCAACGATTGGGCTTTTCATTATGCAAGTTCAGTCATAACTAAAGTCACATTTGATTGTTTAGAGGTAGAAGATTTAACATCTCATCAAGAACAACATAATCCTTCAAGTTATCCAGTGATCTTTTCCCACTTGATTTGCTGCAAAAATATTATCCAGAGTCTTTTAATTGCATACCTATCAAGATTCAAGAAGAGAATTTAAAAAGAAGTCAACCTCTCTCCCTCGAAAGATGTCAACAATAAAACAAAGATAACATAAGCTACATTCAAATCCTTATTATTCCATCTGAAATATAAAAAATCCAAAACATAATATATATATATATATATATATATATATATATATATATATATAATCAAATTTAAAACTTGAATTTATTTCAAGCACATATTGCTGGTGGAGTGTGTCAGCAATACTTGCACAACACTTATAGAGTAGCTAACCATGTGGGAAAAAAATAGCACCATAGTAGTGAGTCACATTTCTTCAAAGTTATTTTAAAACCTGATGCAATAATCATAACAAATGTTTTATCCCACCCTACAATAGGATTGTAAAGAACCAAAATCATAACAAATTCATACATTCAACAAAATAAATATATTTAATTTATTCTTATCAATTTTTTACTAACTAAAAAATTTATTTTAGATTTTTACATCAGTTAGACCAATCTTAAATAATTGAGTCAAAGGATAGTGATTTCAAAAGACTGAGAAGATGACAAATCATGCTAATGTTCAAGGTGACGTATTTAATTTTGTAAAAAGTATTTTAAAAGTTATGATTTTTATATCAATCAATCTTTTTCTATTTCGATTGTATACCTATGTTATTTTCAATACATAACAAATGACTAATTTAAAAATTAAAATTTAGGTGAGCGAAATCTGTTATTTTCAATACATAGTAAATGACTAATTCAAAATTCAAATTTAGGTGAGAGAAATTAGATAAAAGTATTAATTAATAGTGGTTTAGGAGGGAAAATTTAGGATTAAGTTAAGAGCTTAATTAGGGTTTTAGTAGTTGCTAAAAATAACTTTTATTATAATTAAAATTAAGATATCGAAATTGCAGATAGAGATGTCAATTTCATCTGCAAATGGGGATCCCCGTGGGGATTGCCCTGTTTGATGATTCGATGATGGGGAATTTTTCCCTTGGGAATTGATGGAGGAGAAAATCCCTCCGAAAGAGGTTTGGGGATGGGGACGGTAATTTACCACCCCCCGTCCCGCACAGAGACACCGTCCCCGAAAATTTTATTAAAATAGCATTTATAAATATATATTTAAGTACTTTATAAATTATGTTTAATTATATCTTCCCACAATATGTGTATACATTTGTTTATATATGATATTTATTACCACCATAAGACTCACAATATTTTTTTACAGTAATTTTTATTTGTTTTATAATTAAATTTTACTATTTTTTACAGCTAGTTTGATTTAAAATAATATAAATTTGATATTATTTTAAGGTTGATGGATATCTACGGAAACTGTGAGGATCCGCGGGGATGAGAGAAAATACTCTCCGAAGCGTGGAATGGGGACGGAAATAGGAAACACTTTAAATGGTGGAGTAAGAAGTGGTAAAGTATGTCCGCTTATTCTCCGCCCCCATTGACATTCCTAATTGGAGACAACTCTAGTATCATTTTTGTTAGTTGAAATTCTGGTGGCAAGTGTCAGATGTGCAGCACGATGTGTACACTTTAGGAATCGTACGATGTGTAGCCTAATGTGTCAACATCGTGGACATACTGAACTTGATGAACAAGTAAAAAATGTAAAATGCAGGAAACAATAAAACACACAGGGTTTGTTAACCCAGTTCGGCACTTATAATAAGCCCTATTATGGAGGATATCAATTCAGGGATGAATCCACTATGGTAGTATCAATTCAAAGTTAAACTCCCCCGTTTACAACTTCTCACTTAATCACTACCCGTGCTAATCCTACCTAGGAACTCCTAGATATGAGAACCTCTGCTCACTCCCCCTCAACCTTAC
Organism: Trifolium fragiferum; assembly: GCA_954870985.1. Classification (NCBI taxonomy): domain Eukaryota; kingdom Viridiplantae; phylum Streptophyta; class Magnoliopsida; order Fabales; family Fabaceae; genus Trifolium; species Trifolium fragiferum. Next base: position 12,652,949 of record OX940794.1, read on the forward strand.
CCAGTAAGGATTTACTAAACAAACTCAATTGGAGACACACTCCTAGACAAGCAAAGCACTCGTACCTAAAGGCTTAGAGTGTTGCACATTCTAACTCCTTGCTTCAAAGCTTTGGAGAAAGACAACTAGAGATTACAACTCTATAAACTCAGTCCTTACTTGTATCAAAACTATGATCCAAGTGAAGGCTCACAAAGAACAAAGAACAACTAAAGAACTAAAACCCTAAGACTCAATTTGTAGACTTAGCTTCTTGATTTCAGTTGATTTATAATTAGTCTTCAGTCTTCCTTTATATAGAACAAGTTTCATGGGCTTTGATGAGTTGGCCTTCATAAATTTTCCCTTGAGATTTATTTGATCATAATCTTTTAATTGTTTGTTTGAAATCTTTTTGATCAAAGTCGGCAAATAAAATAAAACAGAACCATGAAAGATTATCTTGTTCCTTGGCGCGCAAGCTGACACGATTTAATTTGAAAAACAAATCTTTTTCAAAAGATCACGCGTAAAAGAATAAAGGCGCGTCCAGCTAGGGCGTCCAGATGTGAATCCTGATGTGCCACACATCATGCTTCACATCATGGAATTAGGCTTATTTTACCAAATGAAGCCAACACCCTAAAATCCTCAACAATCTCCCCCTTTGGCAAATTTTGACTAAAATAATCTTTGAGTCAGCCAATAAGTCTTGGAGAGATGTGTAGGCACATCAGAGGCATGCAGCAGCGGATATGAGCCTCACAAAATTGGAGAGAAATCAACTCTCACACAATAGGAAAAATAAATTCCTAAAGACTGAGAAAAATAAATTCTCAGACACATACAAGCATGAGATTCCATGCACACATGAGGGAGGGTAGCAAACACAGCTATGCATAGATTCATGCAAACATGTAGTTGTTTACTCCCCTTTGTACTAGAGCACTTTCCAAGTACTCCCCCTAAATATTATATCCTCTATAGGCTTCTTCAGAATGCATGACCTAGTAGAGAGACATAAAGATGTTTTAAACCTGGCTTCTTGAGAATGCATGACCAAGTTAAAACTTCACAGATGTGTCAAACATCACACAACTAAAACATCTTCAAGTGGACTTCTTAAGAATACATCACCCAATAAACATGCTTTAGAAAACTAATTCTTCAAAAATTTGTTGAGAAAACATTTGAAGAAAAATAAGCATGTATGCCAGATGTGTAGTCCGATGTGCACACATCACAATTTGCTGCAGTCAAGACTTCATGGAATTGTTCATTTTAATTTTTACTCCCCCTTTTTAGCCAGAATTTTGACAAATAAAGTCAAAAACATAGAGAGTAAATGAAAACACCATTAGAATGCAAATAGCATAGAAGTAGAGATGATGGTGCATGAACAGTAAAAGGCAGTCAGGCCATTAATAGTGCAGCAAGTACAGAATATGCACACATAGGTGCTACAGAAAACCAGGGCACAGCCCACAAAATACAAGTAAAACAGGAAATACTGAATACAGGGAAATATTGATGAATTTCAAAAATTCAAATATCCATGCTCCCATCAGTTTCCTCAGCCTCAGAGTCATTGGGCTCCTCCTCCTCCAATTCCTCATCCTCAGCTATTGTTTGCTCATCCTCAAGCTCCAGTCCAGCAATGACTGCTTCCAGCTTGGTCTTCTTCTCATCCAGAGCCTTACAAGTCTCCCTTAAAGCAGCAATCATGTCTTTCCTAGACATTGCACCAGTTGAGCTGGATGTGCCCACATCAGGAGTCACATCAGACTGCTTGAGACTAAAAGAAATAGCAGACTCTCTTCTGCAAGACAAATCATCCTTGCCCAGAAGATCAGGTCTCTGGCTCAATATGATTCCACACAACAGGGAGGGAAAAGCAATGGGCAACTTAACAGCTAGGGTTTTGGCATGCTTGACAGTATGGTCAAAAATATAAGTACCAAAATCATAATTAATTTTGCTACCTACAGTATAGATAAACCTAGCCAAACCTGTAGCCATATCACAGTTGTGTGTGGTTGGTACCCAATTAGCAGCAGCAATCCTGTTAAGGATGTTGTAGATTGGAGTGAGCTTGCTTGCTTGGAGTTTCCTTTTCTTAGGCCAGGACTTGACCTTTCCACCAGTGATGGCCTTGATGATGTAGTTGCCATTGGCTTCCATCTCTGCATAGGGCTCTTCACTTCTGCCCAAAAACTAGTTGATAACTGCAGGAGAGAAATTGATTTCCTTGCCCCTTACAAATACAGTCTGGTACTCCTTGTCCAGAGGGTTATCACAGCCAGTAGGAATGTTTACCAAAAACTCCTTGACCACTTTCTTATAGCAGTCACTCAGCCCAGAAACAGTCTTCATCAAGCCAGCATGCTTGATCAGCTTCACAACCTCCTTGCACTGCAAGGCTTCGGCACTGAGCTCTCTCTCCAGAGCTAGTCTTCTATGTGCAATATACTTCCATTTACCAGCATTGCCAGCGTTGTGGAAGGAAATAAGATCTACGGCGATATCTGGAATTCCCGGAGGAATTTTCTTCTTCCCATAGCTTTTCTTCACAGCAGACTCAATGTGGACTACATCAAGCACATTACGCTCCTCAGCAGATTCTTCTTCAAACTCACTGATGTGAGCTACATCACACTCCCCATCATACTCTGAGTCACTTGTGGGTGGCTCTTTTCTTTTCTGAGTCTTCTTCTTTGTTGGTGGAACCACAACTTTACTGTATCCCTTCTTGGGACCATACATTACTTGCCTCTTGACAGGTTTCTTCTTCTCCTTAGCAGCAACAGGAGAACCACTAATGTAACACCCCAAAATTTAGAACTACTTATTTATTTGGAATTTGGCCTATTTTAATTATCCGGTTAGTATTTACGTAATTGTTTTGACATGTGTAGTCATTAAAAAGCAAAATAAGTAGGTTGAGGGGGTGCAAATTAGTAAATCCGTAGAGAAGGAAAGAATTAATTATATAGGTATCTTTTTGTGAAAATATATTTTTGGCCACAAAAATTAGAGATATATTTTAATTTCAAATATTTTAAAGATATGCTTTAGGAATATATTTTTGTAACAAATATTTTGTTGAGAAATATATTTTTGGAAGATATTGTCAAGATTTAAAATTGAAACAAATTTCATGATTATCTCTTTTCTTTGGAAAAAAGAAACCTAAGCTTTTTCTATAAATAAGAGTAGCTTGAAACAATTAGGATTTACCACCAAAAATTGCAAAGAGAAGAAGGAGAGCGGAGAAAAAAAGATCTACAAATTCGAGGTAAGGGGGTGAGATTGTTTACACATTGGGCTAGTGTTAACCATAAGAGTAGTCGAGGAGACCTTGCCCTCCTTCCCATTCCCTTTTCTTCTATTTTGATCATAATGATTTTCTATCAATTTCTCTTAATTGTTGCTTGTTATTATTGCTTGTTGTTTATGTCCTTTTTTTTCTATTATTTAAAATTCTATCTAACCTGTTTATAAAAGAACATATTCATATGCGTCTCTTTGATTAAATTTGCTTAATTATAAATTATATAAAATCGTATACAAAACAAATTATTGAATCGATGGGTACAAATAATTTTGTTTGTGAAAAAGTCTTAACATGTTACAAATCTAATAAGGTTCCTCTTGACTGTTAGATGTGCATAAATTCATATTTGCTTGTGTTTGTGTGTACTGTGTTGATTAATCTACTTCTACACTTGTTGAGACTAAGAAAACAAATATATATATTTTTTACAAATAAGATAATAAAAATCCAAGTCATATTGTAAATCATTTGTTTCAGCCTGTATGTTTGTCTACTAATTTGATTAATATTTTTCTTATTGTGGAAGATTAAAAACTATATCCATTTTAATAGTGTCTGACATATAGTAACCGTGTATATAAATTTATATAATATTATGAGTAAGTTTTAGGTGACAAGTCTAATTGGTGTTGAATTTATATAATTAGATTGGTGTTGGACATAATTAGTGTTGGTTTAATTGAGGATGTTTATTAAATATAATTAATGTTGTTGTTTGATGCCGTGGTGGCCCTTGAGCCACCGTTTGTCGTGTTGCTATGGTGGCCTTGAGCCTCCGTTTGTCGTGTTGTTATGGTGGTCGTTATGCCACCGTTTGTCGTGTTGTTATGGTGGTCGTTGTGCCACCGTTTGTCGTGTTGTTATTGTTGTTGTAGATGTTACTTGCCGCGTTGTTGTTAATTCTAAGTCGTTGACAATGATGTTGAAAATATAAAACTTCTAATGATGTTGTCTTTAAGCCGTTGATTATTGACGTTGTTTCTTTAAGCTGTTGATTGTGGTAGTTGTCGAATTTGATGTTGTCGAGTCGAAATATGTTCATGCATTCATTCATGTGTCCAATGAAGTTGCATAATGAAGTTGAAAATGACGTTGTTTATTGATGTTATATAAATGAAGTTGAAAATATGACGTTGTTATTGGTACCACATGCATTTAGAGAGTTTAAGTCGCATTGCATTCATTTTTTAATTGAGTTGAATTTAATTAATTGATTGAGTTGCTATGTTTATGATGTTGTGTTTTGCTTATGTGTTTGATCGTCCCATAGGACGATCTTTTGTGTTTTATGTATTCCCTATTCTTGTGTGTTAATAAACTGATGCTTTGTGTGAATATATTCTCACCCATTTGTTGTTTGTTTTGTATGGCTTGGCCCTGCGGTTGTGAAATCGCAATATCTACAGGTTGTCGAGTTTCGAGTTCGAGTCAAGGGAAGTCCGCTCTGATTGTGACACTTAGGAAGAACTCTTAGAGTCTAGGATGTTTTGATATTTTATTTTAAACACTAATGTACTTTATTAGAAAAGAAGTTTCTATATTTTACTCTGAAATTCTGGTGGCAAGTGTCAGATGTGTAGCACGATGTGTACACTTTAGGAATCGTACGATGTGTAGCCTAATGTGTCAACATCGTGGACAACTGACCTTGATGAACAAGTAAACAATATAAAGTGCAGAAAACAAAAGAACACGTGAGTTTGTTAACCCAGTTCGGCACTTATAACAAGCCCTATTCTGGAGGATACCAATCCAGGGATGAATCCACTATGGTAGTATCAATTCAAAGCTAAACTCCCCCGTTTACAACTTCTCACTTAATCACTACCCGTGCTAATTCTACCTAGGAACTCCTAGATATGAGAACCTCTGCTCACTCCCCCTCAACCTTACCCAGTAAGGATTTAATAACAAACTCAGTTGGAGACACACTCCTAGACAAGCGAAGCACTCGTACCTAAAGGCTTAGAGTGTTGCACAATCTAACTCCTTGCTTCAAAGCTTTGGAGAAAGACAACTAGAGATTACAACTCTATAAACTCAGTCCTTACTTGCATCAAAACTATGATCCAAGTGAAGGCTCACAAAGAACAAAGAACAGACTAAGACCTAAGACTCGATATCTTCAACTCTTGGCTTCGTACTTCATTATGTCTTCAGTCTTCCTTTATATAGAACAAGTTTCATGGGCTTGGATCTTCAATGTTGACAGCTGGCCTTTGTTAATTCTCCTTGAGATTTATTTGATCATAATCTTTTAATTGTTTGTTTCAAATCTTTTTGATCAAAGTCGGCCAATAAAATAAAACAGAACCATGAAAGATTATCTTGTTCCTTGGCGCGCAAGCTGGCACGATATACTTGAAAAACAAATCTTTTTCAAAAGATCGCGTTTAAATAAATAAAGGCGCGTCCAGTAGGGCGTCCAGATGTGAACCCTGATGTGCCACACATCATGCTCCACATCATGGAATCAGGCTTATTTTACCAAATGAAGCCAACACCCTAAAAGGTCTCAACAATCTCCCCCTTTGGCAAATTTTGGGCTAAAATAATCTTTGAGTCACCCAACTAAACTTGGAGAGATGTGTAGGCACATCAGAGGCATGCAGCAGCGGATTAGAGCCTCGCAAATAAAGAGAGAAATAAACTCTCACAAGATAGGAAAATAAATTCCCAAAGACTGAGAAAAATAAATTCTCAGACACATACAAGCATGAGATTCCATGCACACATAAGGGAGGGTAGCAAACCCAGTAATAGTCTACTCCCCTTTGAACTAGAGCACTTTCCATGTACTCCCCCTAAATCTCATATTCCCTATAGGCTTCTTCAGAATGCATGGCCTAGAGAGATATAGAGAAGTTTTAAACTTGGCTTCTTAAGAATGCATGACCAAGTTAAAACTCACAGATGTGTCAAACATCACACAAAATAACTTCTACAGGCTTCTTAAGAATGCATCACCATGTAGAAATTAGATAACATCTTCAATTGGACTTCTTAAGAATGCATCACCCAGTTGAAAATGTACAGAAAAGGTCTTCAGAAGAACATGCTTTAGAAAACTAATTCTTCAAAAATTTGTTGATAAAATATTTGAAGAAAAATAGGCATGTATACCAGATGTGTAGTCAGATGTGCCACACATCAGAACTTCAGAAGTTGGAGAAGCTTCAGAAGCTGAGCAGAGCTTCAGAAGCTGAGCAGAGCTTCAGAAGTTATAGAGCTTCAGAAGCTGAGCAGAGCTTCAGAAGTTGTAGTGCTTCAGAAGCTGAGCAGAGCTTCAGAAGTTGTAGTGCTTCAGAAGCTGAGCAGAGCTTCAGAAGTTGTAGTGCTTCAGAAGCTGAGCAGAGCTTCAGAAGTTGTAGTGCTTCAGAAGCTGAGCAGAGCCTCAGAAGTTGCAGAGCTTCAGAAGTTGAGAAAGTTTCAGAAGTTCAGAAGTTCAGAAGTTGCCCCATGTGGATGAATAGAATCTTTTTCTTAATTCTCGTCTCAATTCTCTCGTTCTATTCTCTCTAATAACACATCACAATTTGCTGCAGTTAAGACTTCAAAGTTGTTTGCTGCAGCAATCCTGTTCAGGATGTTGTAGATTGGAGTGAGCTTGCTTGCTTGCAATTTTCCCTTCTTAGGCCAAGTCTTGACCTTTCCAGCTGTGATGGCCTTGATTATGTAGTTGTCATTTGCCTCCATCTCAGCAAAGGGCTCCTCACTTCTGCCCAGATACTTGTTGATAACAGTGGGAGAGAAGTGAATTTCTTTACCTCTCACAAAAACAGTTTGGTATTCCTTGTCCAAAGGATTGTCACAACCAGCAGGGATGTTTACCAAAAACTCTTTGACTACCTTCTCATAGCAGTCACCTAGTCCAGTAACAGTCTTCATCAAGCCAGCACGCTTGATCAACCTCATAACTTCCTTGCACTGCAAGGCTTCAGCACTGAGCTCCCTCTCCAGAGCTAACCTTCTATGAGCAATGTACTTCCATTTACCAGCATGTGCAGGGTTGTGGAAGGAAATCAAATCAACTGGGATGTCAGGAATTCCCTGAGGAATTTTCTTCTTCCCATAGCTCTTCTTCACAGCAGACTCAATGTGAATCACATCAAGCTCCACATTGCGTTCCTTAGCAGATTCTTCCTCAGACTCACTGATGTGAGCTACATCCTGCTTCACATCGTACTCTGAGTCACTTGTAGGTGGCTCTTTTCTTTTCTGAGTCTTCTTCTTTGCAGGTGGAACCACAGCTTTACTAAATCCCTTCTTGGGACTTTGGTTTTGGTGATGATGGAGGAGTGTTTGTTTTTGTGGAAGGAGATGTTTTGGTTGCAGTAGACATGATGATGATGATGAAGTATGAAGATTTCAAAGAAAATTGCAGAGAGATGAACAGAGGTTTTGAGAGAGATCAAGACAAGTTCTTGGTCGTTTGAGTGTTAGAGAGATGAATGTAGTGATCAATGTGGTAGGCAATAAGAGAAAATCTTGAATAAACGGATTTCTTGAAGTTTTGATCGTGAAATAGCCGTTGGAAATATTGCCTTTGGATTGCGTGCAACTATGGATGGAGGGAAAAAACAGGTAACCGTTGCACGTCTAAATAGCAATTATGGCTATTGATCCTCAAAGAGGCAAATACCTAGTTTGCCCCTTAACACCTCAAACCTATTTGCATCTAAAGCCTTAGTGAAAATATCTGCCAGTTGATTTTCTGTGGCAACATGCTCTAGAGTCACAATATTGTCTTCAACAAGATCTCTAATGAAATGGTGACGTATATCAATGTGCTTTGTCCTACTATGTTGGGTAGGATTTTTGGAAATATTTATAGCACTTAGATTGTCACAGTATAATGTGAGCACATCTTGCTGCACATTGTACTCACCCAACATCTGCTTCATCCAAAGTAGCTGAGAACAACTACTTCCTGCTGCAATATACTCAGCCTCAGCTGTAGAAAGAGAAACACAATTTTGTTTCTTGCTGAACCATGATATAAGGTTGCTTCCCAAAAAGAAACATCCACCAGAAGTGCTTTTCCTGTCATCAGCACTACCTGCCCAGTCAGCATCACAATAACCCAACAATCTTGTGTCTTCACCATGAGAGTAGAGAATTCCATAATCACTTGTACCACTGACATACTTAAGAATCCTTTTGACTTGATTCAGATGACTCATCTTGGGCTCAGCTTGGTACCTTGCACACACACCAACAGCAAAGCTAATATCAGGTCTACTTGCAGTGAGATAAAGTAGACTGCCAATCATGCTTCTGTATAGACTTTGATCAACACTGACACCATGCTCATCTTTAGAAAGTTTGAGATGGGTTGCTGCAGGAGTTCTTTTGTGATTTGCATTCTCCATTCCAAATTTCTTCACAATGTTCTTGGCATACTTGCTTTGGGAGATGAAAATTGTATCTTCCATCTGTTTGACTTGCAGACCAAGAAAGTAGGTAAGTTCACCTACAAGGCTCATCTCAAATTCAGACTGCATCTGATTCACAAACATCTTGACCATTGGATCAGACATTCCTCCAAACACAATGTCATCTACATAGATTTGTGCAATCATGAACTTGCCCTTTTCTTCTCTGACAAACAAGGTTTTGTCTGTTTCTCCTTTTCTATAACCTTGCTGCACAAGAAATTTGGTTAGCCTCTCATACCATGCCCTAGGAGCTTGCTTTAATCCATATAATGCCTTCTTCAATCTGTAGACATGATCTGGATAATTTGGATCAACAAATCCCTTGGGCTGCTCCACATAAACTTCCTCATTCAAGTAGCCATTGAGGAAAGCACTCTTCACATCCATCTGGAATAGCTTGAATTTCAAGATACATGCTACTCCCAGAAGTAACCTTATGGACTCAAGACGTGCCACAGGAGCAAATGTTTCATCAAAGTCTACTCCTTCAATCTGAGAGTAACCTTGAGCCACAAGCCTAGCCTTGTTTCTAGTCACAACACCACTTTCATCAGATTTATTCCTATAAACCCATTTAGTACCAATGATGTTGACTCCTTCAGGTCTAGGAACTAAATCCCACACTTCATTCCTCTTGAACTGGTTCAGCTCCTCTTGCATAGCCTCAATCCAAAACTCATCTGTCAAGGCTTCTTTCACATTCTTTGGTTCTACCTTTGACACAAAACAAGCATTGGATACGACCTCTCTTGACCTTGTCATAACCCCTGACTCAGGATTCCCTATTATGAGTTCTTTTGGATGATTCTTTTGAACTCTAACAGAGGGACCCTTGTTCACTGGAGTCACATCTTCTTGCTGATCAGTCTTCTCAGGAATCTCTATAACTTCAGAGTCTTCAGGCAGGGGGTGAGATGTGTCCACATCAGGATCAACATCAGGTTCATTATCTGAACAGTCATCTATGACAACATTGATGGATTCCATCATAGTTCTTGTTCTGTTGTTGAAGACTCTATAGGCTCTGCTGGTTATGGAATAGCCTAGAAAGATTCCTTCATCACTCTTGGGATCCATCTTCCTCCTTTGCTCTCTGTCAGCTAAGATATAGCACTTGCTACCAAAGACATGGAAGTGTTTGACAGTTGGTTTTCTTCCTTTCCATATCTCATACAGTGTGATTGAGGTACCTTTTCTCAGAGTTACCCTGTTGTGTATATAGCATGCAGTACTCATGGCCTCTGCCCAAAAGTAGTAAGGTAGCTTCTTGGCATGTAGCATAACTCTTGCAGCCTCTTGCAAGGTTCTGTTCTTCCTCTCAACTACACCATTTTGTTGGGGTGTGATTGGTGAGGAGAACTCATGCCCAATTCCTTCATCAGCACAAAACTCAGAGAATCTTGAATTTTCAAACTCTTTCCCATGATCACTTCTGATTCTAACAATGCCACTATCCTTCTCTCTTTGTAGTCTAAGGCATAATTCTTTGAATGCATCAAAAGTGTCAGACTTCTCTCTGATGAAGCTAACCCAAGTGAACCTTGAGAAATCATCTACAACCACAAAAGCATATCTTTTGCCACCAATACTCTCTACCTGCATTGGTCCCATCAAGTCCATATGTAGCAGTTCAAGAACTCTGGATGTCACCTGATGTTGTAACATTGGGTGTGACATCTGAACCTGCTTTCCAACTTGACATTCACCACATATGTTGCCTTCAACAATCTTAAGCTTTGGTAGACCTCTAATAGCTTCCTTGGACACAATCTTCTTCATTCCCTTCAGATTCAAATGGCCAAGTCTTTGGTGCCAAAGCTTTACTTCTTCCTCCTGACTTATCAAACATGTAGTGGAGTGAGCTGTTTCATCAGGAATCCATAGATAGCAGTTGTCTCTTGACCTAGATCCTCTCATCAGCAATTCTCCTTTGTCAGAAGTAATAAGACATTCATTCTTTGTGAAGTTGACTTTGAGACCTTGATCACACAATTGGCTTATGCTGATAAGATTAGCCTTCAAGCCTTTAACAAGTAGCACATCCTCTAGGTTAGGTAAGCTTTTGCTGCTGAGTTTACCACTGCCCTTGATTTCACCTTTTGCTCCATCACCAAAGGTTACAAAGCTTGTTGTATGAGGCTTGATATTAGTGAGAAATTTCTCAACACCAGTCATATGCCTAGAACAACCACTATCAAAATACCAATCATTACTAGAAGATGCTCTAAGAGAAGTGTGAGCAATATGTGCAGTTTCAGAGACTTTAGGCTTCCACATCTTCTTAGGAGTGACCCTTGCTGTTTTGGCTTGCACCTGAGGCTTTTTCTTGGGATACCCATAGAGTTTGTAACAGAAGGGCTTGATGTGACCATTCTTCCCACAGTAGTGGCATCTCCAAGCATTAAACTTCTCTTTGCCAGCAGGTCTCTGATGTGGAGTGTGGTGTGTCCACATTCTGCTAGGGTCAGGTTTCTTCTGAGCAGGAACAAACTTAGTATTTGTCTTCTTGCTGTGATGTTTGTTCTTAAATCCTACACCAGATGAGTCACCAGCATGCTTTCCTACTTTCAAAATTTCATCAAGCATGTTGGTTCCAGGGTTGAGCATCTTTACAGACTTGGTCATATTTTTCAAGTTGGTTGACAGTAACTCAACTTCACTTTCAAGACTAGCAACTTGACTCTGTAGTTGACCCTTCTCTGTCTCCAGTTGACTGATGATTTCCTTCTGCTCTTCATTGACCTTGTACAGTTCCTCACTCTTGATAAATAGCTTTTTATGGACTGAGGCTAGTTCATCAAAGGTGAGTTCTTCATCATCAGATTCAACATCAGTATTATCCACCCTAGTTATGGCACTAACATGATTAGCAGCAACATTCTCTGAGTCAGTGTCAGAGTCTTCATCAGACCATGAAACAGTTAGGCCTTTCTTCTGCTTCTTCAGATATGTGCCACATTCTGATCTTATATGACCAAAGCCTTCACATTCATGACATTGAACACCCTTGTTCTGAGTTGACTTATCATCAGTTTTGGTTTTTGTTGAAGTGTTACCTAGTTTACTGATGTCAGTCTGGATGTTCCTCACATTCCTCCTTGGTCTTCTGTCCACCCTCCTTTGAAGCTTGTTGAATTGTCTTCCCAACATGGCTAAGTCATTTGAGAGATCGTCATCTGATTCATCAGCTTCTTCTTCTTCACCAGCACAAGATGCAAAAGCTATACCTTTTCCTTTCTTCTCAGTTTGCTCACCTAAGTTCATCTCAAAAGTTTGAAGAGAGCTCACAAGTTCTTCAAGTTTCATACTTGGGATGTCTTGAGCTTCTTCAATAGCTGTGATTTTCATGTTAAATCTCTTGGGTAGGGATCTAAGCATCTTTCTCACAAGCTTTTCTTCAGACAATTTCTCACCTAGAGCCTCAAAGGAATTGTCCACCTCAAGCAAATTCATGTGAAATTCATGAATTGATTCTTCTTCTTTCATTCTGAGGTTTTCAAACTTAGTGTTGAGAAGTTGGATTCTTGAGCTTTTTACCTTGGCATTGCCTTCATGAGTGGTTCTGAGTATCTCCCAGGCATTCTTTGCAACAGTACACTGCTTGATTAATCTGAACATGTTCTTGTCCACTCCATTGAATAAAGCATTCAAAGCTTTGGAGTTTCCAAGCGATGCAGTGTCTTCTGCAGCTGACCAATCTTCCTCTGGCTTGAGTACACCAGTGTCAACACCATTAGCATCCAAGATTTTGGGATGCTCCCAGCCTTTGAGCACAGCTTTCCAAGTTCTGCTGTCAAGTGACTTTAGGAAGGCAATCATCCTTGGCTTCCAGTAGTCATAGTTGGTTCCATCCAGGAGGGGTGGTTTGTTGACCGTTGTTCCATCCTTGTCCATGTTTCCAGAAAGTAACTTCCCTGGAGCTCACCCTCAAACAGGCAGGGTGCCTGCTCTGATGCCAATTGAAATTCTGGTGGCAAGTGTCAGATGTGTAGCACGATGTGTACACTTTAGGAATCGTACGATGTGTAGCCTAATGTGTCAACATCGTGGACAACTGACCTTGATGAACAAGTAAACAATATAAAGTGCAGAAAACAAAAGAACACGTGAGTTTGTTAACCCAGTTCGGCACTTATAACAAGCCCTATTCTGGAGGATACCAATCCAGGGATGAATCCACTATGGTAGTATCAATTCAAAGCTAAACTCCCCCGTTTACAACTTCTCACTTAATCACTACCCGTGCTAATTCTACCTAGGAACTCCTAGATATGAGAACCTCTGCTCACTCCCCCTCAACCTTACCCAGTAAGGATTTAATAACAAACTCAGTTGGAGACACACTCCTAGACAAGCGAAGCACTCGTACCTAAAGGCTTAGAGTGTTGCACAATCTAACTCCTTGCTTCAAAGCTTTGGAGAAAGACAACTAGAGATTACAACTCTATAAACTCAGTCCTTACTTGCATCAAAACTATGATCCAAGTGAAGGCTCACAAAGAACAAAGAACAGACTAAGACCTAAGACTCGATATCTTCAACTCTTGGCTTCGTACTTCATTATGTCTTCAGTCTTCCTTTATATAGAACAAGTTTCATGGGCTTGGATCTTCAATGTTGACAGCTGGCCTTTGTTAATTCTCCTTGAGATTTATTTGATCATAATCTTTTAATTGTTTGTTTCAAATCTTTTTGATCAAAGTCGGCCAATAAAATAAAACAGAACCATGAAAGATTATCTTGTTCCTTGGCGCGCAAGCTGGCACGATATACTTGAAAAACAAATCTTTTTCAAAAGATCGCGTTTAAATAAATAAAGGCGCGTCCAGTAGGGCGTCCAGATGTGAACCCTGATGTGCCACACATCATGCTCCACATCATGGAATCAGGCTTATTTTACCAAATGAAGCCAACACCCTAAAAGGTCTCAACATACTCTTTTAATAATTTTTAAATAATTTTGATATTGGGTCCAATTTTCTAATTCTTTTAAGCGCTGCATGATGTTTTTGAAAGAGAGTTTTCGAAAAAGTGTTTTAAAAATTAGATTATTATTGGTCTTGGTTTCGGGGCGTTACAACTAACAGCAGCAGGACCTTTACCACTTGTAGTCCTTCTTGCAATGCTATCCTCAGCAACCTTATTCAAAGGGATGTCAGAGTCATAGTCTTCTACATCCACAATAGTAGTGTCTCCATCAGCATCCTTGTCTGAAGGATTGGAGTCTTCCACATCTTCAGAGCCCTTGGCTTCTTCACTCTGGTCATTCTGAGTGTCATCCTTGGGTTCTTCAACCTCATCAGGTTGTTCTTCTTCAACAATTTCCCGTTCTGGAGAATCAAGAATGATAGGATGTTCTTCAACAGCAGAAGTCTCTTCTTTATCAGCATGAGACTCTTCTACTCCTTGTGGCAATGATGTGCCAACATCTGCCACAACATCAGGCTCTTGCAAGGCCTTGAGCACAGAATCAATGATCTTCTGGGTCATGGGGTGCCTTGAGTCACCAGAAGTCTCTAAAACAGCCTTCTCAGGGTTAGGCTTTGAAGATCCTTCACCAATAGATTTTCCAGCAGCAGCATCAACATTCTCAGAGGGAAGAGGATCAAGATGTAGGCTTGACATAGTGTGAGCCCTCTTGGGTGATCCAGTCTTGGACTTCTTGCTTTTCTTCTTCTTCTTCTTTGATTTCTCTGTAGAAGGAGATGGAATAGCAACTTCCTCTGCAGCAATGGGAGTACCCTTCTTGATCGTTTGGACTTCCTTTTCTTTGATCCCAATGGTTTGATCATTGAAACAAGGGTTGCATTAACAATCATATCACTTTGAACACCTTCTTGATGTGGGGAATTATGTTTTGGTGATGATGGAAGAGTGTTTGATTTTGCGGAGTGGGATGCTTAAGTTGCAGTAGACATGGTGATGAGTGATTTGTGTGATGAAGGTTCAAAGAAACAGAGAGATGAACAAAAGAGGGTTTCAGAGAGATCAAGAAAAATTGTTTAGGTCGTTTGAGTGTGTGAGAAACAAATGTGGTGAACAATGTGATAGGCAATGAGAGAAAATCTTGAACAAACGGATTTCTTGGAGATATGATCGCGAAATAGCCGTTGGAAAATATTTGATATGATTGCCTTTGGATTGCGTGCAACTATGAATGGAGGGAAAGACAGGTAACCGTTGCACGCCGGAATAGCTATTATGGCTATTGATCCTCAAAGAGGCAAATACCAAGTTTGCCCTTTAACACCTCAAACCTATTTGCATCTAAAGCCTTTGTAAAAATATCTGCCAGTTGATTCTCAGTAGCAACATGCTCTAGAGTCACAACATTGTCTTCCACAAGATCTCTAATAAAATGGTGACGAATATCAATGTGCTTTGTCCTACTATGTTGGATAGGATTTTTGGAAATATTTATAGCACTCAGATTGTCACAGTGTAATGTGAGCACATCTTGCTGCACATTGTACTCACCCAACATCTGCTTCATCCAAAGTAGCTGAGAGCAACTGCTTCCTGCTGCAATATACTCAGCCTCAGCTGTAGAAAGAGAAACACAATTTTGTTTCTTGCTGAACCATGATATGAGGTTGCTTCCTAGGAAGAAACATCCACCAGAAGTGTTCTTCCTGTCATCTGCACTACCTGCCCAGTCAGCATCACAATAACCCAACAATCTTGTGTCTTCACCATGAGAGTAGAGAATCCCATAATCACTTGTACCACTGACATACTTCAGAATCCTTTTGACTTGATTCAAATGACTCATCTTAGGCTCAGCTTGGTACCTTACACATACACCAACAACAAAGCTTGTGTCTGGTCTACTTGCAGTGAGATAGAGTGGACTACCAATCATGCTTCTGTATAGACTTTGATCAACACTGACACCATTCTCATCTTTAGAAAGTTTGAGATGGGTTGCTGCAGGAGTTCTCTTGTGATTTGCATTCTCCATTCCAAATTTCTTCACAATGTTCTTGGCATACTTGCTTTGAGAGATGAAAATTGTGTCTTCCATCTGTTTAACTTGCAGACCAAGAAAGTAGGTAAGTTTACCTACAAGGCTCATCTCAAACTCAGATTGCATCTGATTCACAAACATCTTGACCATGGGGTTAGACATTCCTCCAAATACAATGTCATCTACATAGATTTGTGCTATCATGAGCTTGCCTTTTTCTTCTCTTACAAACAAGGTTTTGTCAGTTTCTCCTTTTCTATAACCTTGTTGTACAAGAAATTTGTTTAGCCTGTCATACCATGCCCTAGGAGCTTGCTTTAATCCATATAATGCCTTCTTCAATCTGTAAACATGATCTGGAATATTTGGATCAACAAATCCCTTGGGCTGCTCCACATAAACTTCCTTATTCAAGTAACCATTGAGGAAAACACTCTTCACATCCATTTGAACTAGCTTGAACTTCAAGATACATGCTACTCCTAAAAGTAAGCTTATGGATTCAAGACGTGCCACAGGAGCAAATGTTTCATCAAAGTCTACTCCTTCAATCTGAGAGTAACTTTTAGCTACAAGTCTAGCCTTGTTTCTAGTGACAACACCACTTTCATCAGATTTATTCCTATAAACCCATTTAGTACCAATGATGTTGACTCCTTCAGGCCTAGGAACTAAATCTCATACTTCATTCCTTTTGAACTGGTTCAGCTCCTCTTGCATAGCTTCAATCCAAAACTCATCTGTCAAGGCTTCTTTCACATTCTTTGGTTCTACCTTTGACACAAAACAAGCATTGGATACAACCTCTCTTGACCTTATCATAACACCTGAATCAGGACTCCCTATTATGAGTTCTTTTGGATGATTCTTTTGAACTCTAACAGAGGGACCCTTATTCACTGGAGTCACATTTTCTTACTGATCAGTCTTCTCAGGAATCTCTTCAACTTCAGAGTCTTCAGGCTGGGGGTGAGATGTGTCCACATCAGGATCAACATCAGGCACATTGTCAGAACAGTCATCTATGACAACATTAATGGATTTCATCATAGTTCTTGTTCTGTTGTTAAAGAATCTATAGGCTCTGTTGGTTAAGGAATAGCCTAGAAAGATTCCTTCATCACTCTTGGGATCCATCTTCCTCCTTTGCTCTCTGTCAACTAAGATATAGCACTTGCTACCAAAGACATGGAAGTATTTGACAGTTGATTTTCTTCCCTTCCATATCTCATACAGTGTGGTTGATGTACCTTTTCTCAGAGTCACCCTATTGTGTACATAGCATGCAGTACTCATGGCCTCTGCCCAAAAGTAGTAAGGTAGCTTTTTGGCATCTAGCTTGACTCTTGCAGCCTCTTGCAAAGTTCTGTTCTTTCTTTAAACTACACCATTTTGCTGGGGTGTAATTGGAGAGGAGAACTCATGCCCAATTCCTTCATCAGAGCAAAACTCAGAAAACCTTGAATTTTGAAACTCTTTCCCATGATCACTTCTGATTCTAACAATGGCACTATCCTTTTCTCTTTGCAGTCTAAGACATAGGTCTTTGAATGCATCAAAAGTATCAGAATTCTCTCTGATGAAGCTAACCCAAGTGAATCTTGAGAAATCATCTACAACCACAAAGGCATATCTTTTGCCACCAATACTCTCTACCTGCATTGGTCCCATCAAGTCCATATGTAGCAGTTCAAGAACTCTGGATGTCACCTGATGTTGCAACATTGGGTGTGACATCTGGACCTGCTTTCCAACTTGACATTCACCACAGATACTGCCTTCAACAATCTTAAGCTTTGGTAGTCCCCTGATTGCTTCCTTGGACACAATCTTCTTCATTACCTTCAGATTCAGATGGCCAAGTCTTTGGTGCCAAAGCTTTACTTCTTCATCTTGACTAATAAGACATGTAGTGGGGTGAGCAGTTTCTTCAGGAATCCATAGATAGCAGTTGTCTCTTGACCTAGATCCTTTCATCAACAATTATCCTTTGTCAGAAGTAATAAGACATTCATTCTTTGTGAAGTTGACTTTAAGACCTTGATCACACAGTTGACTTATGCTGATAAGATTAGCCTTCAAACCTTTGACAAGTAACACATAATCTAGGTCAGGTAAACCTTTGTTGCGGAGCTTACCACTGCCTTTGATTTCATCTTTTGCTCCATCACCAAAGGTTACAAAGCTTGTTGTATGAGGCTTGATATTAGTGAGAAATTTCTCAACACCAGTCATGTGCCTAGAACAACCACTATCAAAATACCAATCTTCTCTGGAAGATGCTCTGAGAGAAGTGTGAGCTATATGAGCAGTTTCTGAAACTTTTGGCTTCCACATCTTCTTAGGAGTGACCCTTGCTGATTTGGCTTTAACCTGAGGCTTTTTCTTGGGATACTCATAGAGTTTATAGCAGAAGGGCTTGATGTGACCATTCTTCCCACAGTAGTGGCATCTCCAAGCATTGAACTTCTCTTTGCCAGCAGGTTTCTGATGTGGGGTGTGATGTGTCCACATTCTGCCAGGGTCAGGTTTCTTCTGAGCAGGAACAAACTTAGTATTTGTATTCTTGTTGTGATGTTTGTTCTTAAATCCTACACCAGATGAGTCACCAGCATGCTTTCCAACTTTCAAAATCTCATCAAGCATGTCAGTTCCAGTATTGAGCATCTTTACTTGACTTGGTCATCTTTACAGACTAACTACTTTGTTTTGCAGTTGAGCCTTCTCTGTCTCCAGTTGACTGATAACCACCTTCTGTTCTTCATTGATTCTGCACAGTTCCACACTTTTGATGGATAACTTTTTGTAGACTGAGGCCAGTTCATCAAATGTGAGTTCTTTATCATCAGAATCAACATCAATACTGCACACACCAGTCATGGCACTCACATGATTAGCAGCAACATTCTCTGAGTTAGTGTCAGAGTCTTCATCAGACCATGATACAGTCAGGCCTTTCTTCTGCTTCTTCAGATATGTACCACATTCAGCTCTTATATGACCAAAGCCTTCACATTCATGACATTGAACACCCTTGTTCTGAGTTGACTTATCATCAGTTTTGGTTTTTGTTGAAGTGTTACCTTGTTTACTGATGTCAGTTTGGATGTTCCTCACATTCCTCCTTGGCCTTCTATCCACCCTTCTCTGAAGCTTGTTGAATTGTCTTCCTAACATAGTTATGTCATTTGAGAGATCCTCATCTGACTCATCAGCCTCTTCCTCTTCATCAGCACATGATACAAAAGCTATACCTTTTCCCTTCTTCTCAGTTTGCTCACCTAGGTTCATCTCAAAAGTTTGGAGAGAACTCACAAGTTCTTCAAGTTTCATACTTGGGATGTCTTGAGCTTCCTCAATAGCTGTGATTTTCATGTTAAATCTCTTGGGTAGAGATCTAAGCATCTTTCTCACAAGCTTTTCTTCAAACAATTTTTCACCTAGAGCCTCAAAAGAATTGTCTACCTCAAGCAAATTCATGTGAAAGTCATGAATTGATTCTTCTTCTTTCATTCTGAGGTTTTCAAACTTAGTGTTGAGAAGTTGGATTCTTGAGTTTTTTACCTTGGCATTGCCTTCATGAGTGATTTTGAGTATCTCCCAAGCCTTCTTTGCAACAGTACACTGCTTAATCAATCTGAACATGTTCTTGTCCACTCCATTGAATAAAGCATTCAAAGCTTTGGAGTTTCCAAGTGATGCAGTGTCTTCTGTAGCTGACCATTCTTCTTCTGGCTTGAGTACATCAATATCAACACCATTAGCTTTCCAAGTCCTGCTGTCAAGTGACTTTAGAAAGACAATCATCCTTGGCTTCCAGTAGTCATAATTAGTTCCATCCAGAAGAGGTGGTTTGTTGATCATTGTTCCATCCTTGTCCATGTTTCCAGAAAGTAACTTCTCTAGAGCTCACCATCAAACAGGCAGGGTGCCTGCTCTGATGCCAATTGAAATTCTGGTGGCAAGTGTCAGATGTGCAGCACGATGTGTACACTTTAGGAATTGTACGATGTGTAGCCTAATGTGTCAACATCGTGGACATACTGAACTTGATGAACAAGTAAACAATATAAAGTGCAGGAAACAATAAAACACACAGAGTTTGTCAACCCGGTTCGGCACTTATAAGAAGCCCTATCTGGAGGATACCAATCCAGGGATGAATCCACTATGGTAGTATCAATTCAAAGTTAAACTCCCCCGTTTACAACTTCTCACTTAATCACTACCCGTGCTAATCCTACCTAGAAACTCCTAGATATGAGAACCTTTGCTCACTCCCCCTCAACCTTACCCAGTAAGGATTTACTAAACAAACTCAATTGGAGACACACTCCTAGACAAGCAAAGCACTCGTACCTAAAGGCTTAGAGTGTTGCACAATCTAACTCCTTGCTTCAAAGCTTTGGAGAAAGACAACTAGAGATTACAACTCTATAAACTCAGTCCTTACTTGTATCAAAACTATGATCCAAGTGAAGGCTCACAAAGAACAAAGAACAACTAAAGAACTAAAACCCTATGACTCAATTTGTAGACTTAGCTTATTGATTTCAGTTGATTTATAATTAGTCTTCAGTCTTCCTTTATATAAAACAAGTTTCATGGGCATTGATGAGTTGGCCTTCATAAATTTTCCCTTGAGATTTATTTGATCATAATCTTTTAATTGTTTGTTTCAAATCTTTTTGATCAAAGTCGGCCAATAAAATAAAACAGAACCATGAAAGATTATCTTGTTCCTTGGCACGCAAGCTGGCACGATTTAATTTGAAAAAAAATCTTTTTCAAAAGATCACGCGTAAAAGAATAAAGGCGCGTCCAGCTAGGGCGTCCAGATGTGAATCCTGATGTGCCACACATCATGCTTCACATCATGGAATTAGACTTATTTTACCAAATGAAGCCAACACCCTAAAATCCTCAACATTTGTAATTAAGTTTAGGCCAAATGCATATATAGGTCCTTTAAGTTTGGTGTTTGTATCAAATAGGTCCTTTAAGTTTTTTTTTTTCTTTCAAATATGTCCTTTAAGTTTTTAAAATGTATCAAATAGGTCCTTTCCGTCCAACTCTGTTAAAAAAAAAAGCTGTGTCCGTTAATTGCTTCCAAGGACCGTAAAAAACTTATTTTTTTCGTTGTTCAGATCTTGTTCTTCAAATAGGAAGAGAAGAAACCCTAAATCAAAAAAATACCTTAATCAAATTGTGGAAAACACGAATCTGATACAAACTCATGCCTTGAACGTGAATCGATTCTGAAGAACACGAATCTTCTTCCAAGGTTAGTTTATGTTGATTATATTTGTTGTTGATTATGTTTTAGGTGTAGAGGGGTTTGTAATGTATTTTTGTATGTTTTTTATTTTTGATAATGGGAGTTGGGTGTTTGCCTTTCTGTTGTGGTTGGGCTGCTTTCCTGCGTGAGTTGCTTGTAATTTGAAGGAGCTATTCCTTCTCTCTACTCTTGGTGTATGTTTTATACTCATAAGAGTTTTTAATAAAATTTGTGCTATTTCAAAAAAAAAAATATATATATGCTTTCTATTCATGCTGATTATTTATTTAATGTTTTTGGCCACAATTTTATCAATGGAATAGAATATGTTTGTGGTCCCTTTTTGTCTTATTTATTCATTTTGTGGTCCCATGTTATTTGAATTTGTCTGGAATGTGTTATGATTTTGCAGGTAGTATGGAAAATTGTTTTTTCGTTGACTTGCACCATGGTGGATATTTCGATAACATAGGCACATACGTTGGAGGAGACGTATCTGAATGGAAGTGTGTTTCTGAAATGTGGGGTTATTTTGAAGTTTTGAAGCTTGTCAAAAACATGAACTATTCAGAAGTTAATGAAATGTGGTACGATATTGATGGGTTATTTAAGGGGCTGGTAGATGATAAAGGAGCTATTGAGATGAAAGATTGGGCCAAAGCTAGAGGTAAAGTACACTTGTATTTAATACATTCTATATCACAACCAGATTTTGACGCTTTAATTGAACCTGAAGCCAATGCATTTGAGGCCCAAATGAATGATGAAGAACTTGGTAGTGATGAAGGAGATGCAAGTGTTGTTAGTTTAGAAGATTCTGATGATGAAAACATTTTGGATGGTGAGTTATTAATAGATGAGGTAGTTGATTCTGAACCGAAGAAGAAAAGTAAAAACAAGGGTGGGAGGCCTAAGAAAAAGAATGTTACTAATCCAAAAGGAAAAGAGATTGTCAGATCAAGTAATGAGATAGAGGAAAGTGATCATGAATTAAGTGATGATATGTCACTCTTTATTGGAAAAAAAAGGAAGAGGACATTAACTGTCTCAGAGGAGCATGACAGTTCAGATCTTAATACTGAAAATGATGAATCAGATGATGGCACTAAGGAACATTATCCTCCATTTGTCACGCCAAAGAACATGACTGGCTATAAGTGGGTGAAAGGAACTACATTTTCAACTAGAGAAGAGTTCAAAAATGCTATATCAGATTTCTCTGTGGCAAATAATGTAGATTTAAGGTTTATAAAAAATGACAAAGAGAGAGTAAGAGTGGGCTGCAAAAGTGGTTGCCCTTTTAGAGCATTATTGTCAAAAGTTCCTGATGAGGATACATGGCAATTGAGGAAATTAAATGATGAGCACAAATGTATGCCTGAGTACAGAGTGCAGCGTTTGAATGCAGATTGGCTTGGTAGAAAGTTGGTGACTAGTATTAGAGAGAATCCAAACATCAAAGTTACAGATATTTGTAGCAAAGCTCATGAAAAGTGGAGAGCTGGAGTTAGTAGGCTTAAAGCATATAGGGCTAGAAAAAAAGCTATTGACTTAGTGGATGGGTCATTTAAAGAGCAATATAAAAGGTTGTATGATTATGGACATGAAATTATTCGATCGAATCCAAATAGCACATTGAAGATACAAGTACAACCTACTGAACAAGATGTTGAAGGAATTGAAAGTGGATATGTTATTAGACCCTTGTTGCCTAGTTTTAAAAGAATCTATGTGTGTCTCAAAGGATGTAAACAAAGTTTTCTTAGATGTAGACCATTCATTGGCCTTGATGGTTGCTTTCTAAAGGGTTATTATGGTGGAATGATACTAGCAGCAGTTGGTAGGGATCCAAACGACCAAATGCTTCCTATAGCACTAGCAGTTGTTGAGGGTGAAACAAGAGAATCATGGACTTGGTTTCTAGAGCTACTAATTAATGACTTGGGTGGACAACAAGTGTGTAAGAAAATCACTTTCATGTCTGATCAACAAAAGGTAATTTATATGCATATATGTTATTTTAATATTAATGATATTGTAATAATGTCTGAACTTTTAATTCTGAAATTTTAATGTCTGATATGGTTACAATTTAGGGCTTGTTACCTACAATGGATGAGTTGTTACCTGGTGTTGAGCAGAGGTTTTGTGTGAGACATCTATATAGCAACTTTAGAAAGAAGTTTCCAGGCAAACATTTGAAGGAGATGATGTGGAAAGCTGCAAAGGCAAGTTATCCACAAGCATGGGAGAAAATAATGAGGGAAATTAGGATGATCAACGATGAGGCTCACAAACATTTAATGAGAAATCCACCTAGATATTGGAGCAAATCTAGATTCACTGAACATTCTAAATGTGATACGTTGGTCAACAATATGTCTGAAACATTCAACAGTGTAATTCTTGGACCAAGGGGGAAACCAATTGTGACAATGCTTGAGGAGATCAAAGGTTACTTAATGGAGAGATGGGCAACAAATAGAGAGAAAATGTCTAAATTGCAACCTGGAGAAATTTTACCAAACATCAAGAAGAAACTTGACAAGGAGTGTGAACTGTCAAGGTTTTGGATGTGTAGGTAAGCTATTTTACTGAATTGGTTTTTAATTATATGTGATTTGAATTTTACTTATGTATATGTGTATTGAATTTTGTAGGGTGGCTGGCGAGAAAATATACGACGTATATAACATTAACCAGCCTGGAGATAAGTACACAATTAATTTGCATACAATGGTTTGCTCATGTAGGAGATGGATGTTATCAGGCATCCCATGTTGTCATGCTGTGACAAGTATAAGGACTAGGATAGAGGATCCTGAATCTTATATTCCAAGCATTTATAGAAAAGAAGCATATGTACAATGCTATGAGCCAATTATATACCCTACTTGTGGTCAGAACCAATGGGAATCTACAAATTACCCTGATATTTTACCTCCTCCAATCAAAAAAATGCCAGGGAGACCAAAGAAATCAAGAAATAAAGAAGCTGATGAAAAGTGTAGAGACCCAACACTTGTGAGTAGGAGAGGGAAATCAAATAGGTGTGGAATTTGTAAACAGCCTGGACATAAAAGAGCAACTTGTAAACAAAAAAAGGGTGCTGCAACTCAAACTTCTTCTGCATCTCAAACTGCTCCTGCATCTGAAACATCTGGTACTGCAGCTCAAACTGGTCCTGCATCTCAAACATCTGGTACTTCAGCTCAAACTGGTCCTGCATCTCAAACTGGTATTGCAGCTCAAGTTGCTCTTGCATCTCAAACTGGTACTGCAACTAAAACTAGTACTGCATCTAAGTATGTGAAGCCTCCAAAGTATGCAAAGCCTATTTCAAGTGCTAATCAAGCAAGTTTTACTTCTGCACTGTTCAAGGGAGTTGGTACTTCAAGCATTGGAACAAGACCAAAGATGCAAATTAGGAAGCCTAAATCCTAGCTTTTAATTATTAAGTTTCATTTTTTTTTTTTTTTTGTCTGTGTAATGAACAAGTGACTTTGGATCATTTTGTGAAAAGCCATAGGTGTATTTTGTGTAGTGGTAATACTTGGTTATGTAAATCCAATGGAGCATTTTGTGAAAGCCAATGGCAAAATTTGGTTATGTTATTATGAGTCTTTGAGTACTTCATTTTCAAAATGCAGCTATAAGATCTTATATTTGATTTGCATGTCCTATATATTGATTCTATATATTGATTGATATAAGGTCTTTGAGTACATGCTTCTCTGTACTTTGTATTTTGTGAAAGATCTTCTATATATTGATTCTATGTTGTTGGATCAACATTACAATTTATTGTAGCTGTTTGGTGTTTTTTTGTTCTTCTGTTTTGCTGCTACATTGGTAGTTGGATAGGTCCTGCTAGTGTTTGTTTGTTTTGCTGTTGTAAGCTTATAATTTTGCTTCTTTGCAGTTAAAAAAAAAACATGATTGAAATCCAAAGTTAAATCTTTACAAGCACATGTGTTCAAAACAGATATTTATAAAATGCTTAAGGTTCAAAACAGATCTTTATAAAATGCTTAAGGTTACAATTGGCTTAACAAAAGAGAGACATATCACTTTAGACTATTAATAATCAAAACCATTGTCACAATGATACAAACTATAGCCAACAACAAACAAATTAAGACAACAATCTTCAACAAGAACTTTGTCGATTTTTCTTCGGCTTGCATTTTCAATATCTGGACATCTTTCTTGCCACATTCAACACACTTTAGCTCCATAGTATCAACAGTATGTGACTGTGATTCAGTTTCAGCAACCCCCTTGAAAAATCCACATCCACTTTCATCATCATTAGCCTATATTTAACAAAGGAAAAACACTTTAGCAAAATCAAAACAAATGTTCTCATTCAATAAATACAAAGTTTATGACTTACATTCCAATTTCTACATCCCCAAAATTTTCTTCCTCTATTTGGTCCCTTTTTAGTAACTGTACGAATCACAGCTTTGAATCCACACCGACAATCACGAATCACTTCACCATCGCGCTTGAGACTTGAACTGAATGAACCAGACCCATGGAAACGCGAATTTGACCCATTGGAGCGAAAAGAAGCCATTGATTTTGGGATTTCAGTTTACCTGCAAAATCATTTTTTTTTAAACAGCACAAATTTTATTAAAAACTCTTATGAGATACATACACCAAGAGTAGAGAGAAGGAATAACTCCTTCAAATTACAAGCAACTAAGGAAAGCAGCCCAACCACAACAGAAAGGCAAACACCCAACTCCCATTATCAAAAATAAAAAACATACAAAAATACATTACAAACCCCTCTGCACCTAAAACATAATCAACAACAAATATAATCAACATAAACTAACCTTTGAAGAAGATTGTGTTCTTCAGATTCGTGTTTTCCACAATTTGATTAAGGTATTTTTTTTGATTTAGGGTTTCTTCTCTTCCTATTTGAAGAACAAGATCTGAACAATGAAAAAAACAAGTTTTTTACGGTCCTTGGAAGCAATTAATGGACACAGCTTTTTTTTTTTAACAGAGTTGGACGGAAAGGACCTATTTGATACATTTTAAAAACTTAAAGGACCTATTTGAAAGAAAAAAAACTTAAAGGACCTATTTGATACAAACACCAAACTTAAAGGACCTATATATGCATTTGGCCTTAAGTTTATGAACTAAACTTATCAAAAAACCACAGTTAATGACTAAATTGAGTAGACTACATAAAAATACATATTTCTAAGTCAAAATAACTAATTAAAAAAAAGACACATATAAATATGTTTGTGTGAGAGCTTGTGGGGTTTGTTGCAAATAGTTGAACAAGAAGAAAATGATGAATAATATGATGAACTTTGCACATACATATTGAAGTGTATGCATCACACTAAGTTTTAGGTTCGATTTGCCACCACCAGTTTATGAAAACGGATGCAAAAGGGGTACATACCGGCGAATCCCCTTTAGGATATTTTGAAAACCATGATATGAATTGTACACTATAAAATGATTCATACAATTATGAAATCCCTTTTAGAATTTTGATTCATATGAAATTGATGTCTTACTTTTGTCTATAAAATATCTCTATTTATAAAGAAACTTACGTCAAATGTTGAAAGAACGCAACCTTTAAAAAATATTCTGCAATATTAATATGAAACAACGTCTATATTCCACTCTTGTTTTTTTTTTTTTAACAGCAAAACTTTATTAATGAGGCACTTAATGGTACAAGATGTACAAAATAGGCCTAATGGAACAATACAACA
Organism: Trifolium fragiferum; assembly: GCA_954870985.1. NCBI lineage: Eukaryota > Viridiplantae > Streptophyta > Magnoliopsida > Fabales > Fabaceae > Trifolium > Trifolium fragiferum. The sequence continues at coordinate 12,679,707 of OX940794.1, forward strand.
CAGCCCGGCCAGGAAACATCAAATACACCTAGTAAAGTAATAGCAAACCAGCGCCTAACTAAACAAAAACAACAAAAACGCAGGCCAAGGAAAAAAGAAAAAACACGCCTACTGCACAAACAGAGGCACAAAGCTAAGAAGCAGCACAGAAAGACGAAAACGCCTGCTCACCAAAGCCACCCTTCCCGCCCCACATGACAGCCGAAGACACGAAAACAAAAGGTCACCTCATCATGCAATCTCCCGGATCCCGTTCCCACTCGTACAATAAGCACGATCCTTTAGCGGTACCATTCAAAAACCAAGTCCACGAGAGTCTCTTTATTTGATCCACCACCACCGCAACATCCAAATTTGAATTATTAAAAACCCGGTCGTTTCTTGCCTTCCTAATCGCCCAAACTAAGGCTAACCAAACAATTCCCATACCTTTTCTTCTTTTCTTGTTGGAGCCAAGCCCCACCATTAGCGCAAAGGAAGAGGACAAATTTGGTGGGAGCAAAGAACACACCCCAAACCACCTCAATATTGCATACCAAATTGACGCCGTGTGATTACAATGCAAAAGAATGTGTCTAGCCGATTCCACCTCCACATCACACCAAGGGCACCTTCCCTCGTGAAGATTAATCACCCCTCTACGCCGGAGATTATCTCTCGTGGGGCACCCATCAAGTAACATTTGCCAAGCCAAAGCGCTAACTTTTGATGGCACGCCACATTTCCAAATAAACTTAAAAGCGAAAGCATCCAACGGAGATAAGGGAGTTCGCCCTATCAAAGAGTGATCAAGAAACACATATGTCGATTTGACCGAAAAGCCTTCCGCTCCACCCGGCATCCACCACCACTTATCCTCCGAATTCGTAATAATCACCCGAGCTAACCTCTCTAATAATTCTCCAACAAGCTCCTCTTCCCAAGCAAAAAGTCTTCGACGCCACACCAACCCCCAACTCCATACTCCATCCTCCCATCTATCTATCTCACTCACTAACTTGTCTCTTTGAGCCGAAATCCCAAATAGCCTAGGAAATCTTAAATCAAGTCTTTGGTCATCAACCCAAACATCCTTCCAAAATTTAGTGTTTTGACCATTTCCTATCTTTTTTACCGCCCCCCTTTGAAACCACCCTTCTCCGTCATCTAACCGGCATATGTCCCGCCACCAAATAGACGCTCTCGCAGCATAATCCTCGGCCTTCAAACAATTGTTTCCCACCACACTATCACCATACTTAGCCACCACCACTTTCTTCCATAGCTCATTCCCCTCTAATAAAACATTCCACCGCCACTTTGCTAGTAAACTTTTATTCATCAACTGGAGGTCTTTAACTCCCAGCCCACCCTCACATTTTGGTTTGCAAATAGCACTCCACTTCACCCAACACATCTTACTTTTAGTTGAGAGCCCACTCCACAAAAACTTTCTTTGGATCTTCACCACCTCTCGCCAAATCTTCACCGGCATTTTCATCACCAATAGATAAAAAATAGGTAGTGCATTCAATACCGCATTAATAAGAACCACCCGACCACCTAGACTAATATATTTGTTTCCCCACGATCCAAGTCTAGATTTAAACACATCCAACATCGGAGTCCAAGTTGAGCAACGCCCCGGGTTTGCACCAACCGGTAGGCCTAAATACTTAAAAGGAAGGGAACCGATCCGACAATTTAAAAACTCGGAGGCCATTTGAATGAACTCGTTCGGCACATTAATTCCAATGAGACAACTTTTCCAAAAATTCACCTTCAACCCCGAAACCAATTCAAAACCACGGAGTACCGCTTTAAGGGTCCAAAGATTCTCCACCGTAGCCTCCCCTATACATAAAGTGTCGTCCGCATATTGAAGTAACGATATCGGAAAACCTTCTCTACCCACCACAAAAGGTTGGAATCTACCTCTACCCACCGCATTCCTCATAAGAGATCCCAACCCCTCCGCCACAATGAGAAAAAGAAAGGGAGCAAGTGGGTCACCTTGCTTGAGGCCTCTTTTTATACTTATTTCCTCCGTTGGGCTACCATTGACCAAAATCGACATTTGACCGGAACAAACACACGCCTTCATCCACCCCCGCCATTTCTCCCCGAAACCAAATCTCATCAACATGTAGTCAAGAAAACCCCAATCCACCGAGTCATATGCCTTCTCAAAATCCACTTTAAAAATTAAGCACTCTTTCCCCGATCGCTTTGCAAAATCCACCACTTCACTAGCCACCACCACCCCGTCTACAAGTTGTCTTCCTTTATTAAATGCCGATTGAGAATCCGAGATTAACTCTCCAATCACTTTAGCCAAACGAGTAGCCAACACTTTGGCCACCAACTTATACAAGCATCCGATTAGGGAGATCGGACGAAAATCCCCTAAAGATTGAGGCGATGCTACTTTGGGAATAAGAGTAAGAAAAAACGAACAAATGCTATAAGGAAGGCGCGAATTACCATGGAATTGGTCAAACATAACTCGCACCTCGCCTTTCAATAAGTCCCAAAACTCCTTGAGAAAAGCAAAGTTGAACCCATCCGGTCCCGGACTTTTTGACCCATCACAACTCTTCACTACCTCCGTAAGCTCTTCCAAAGAAAAAATAGCCGTCAACTCTTCAACTTTTTCCCCGGGTAATTGAGGGAAATCAATACCATCAAGAGTGGGGCGATTCCAACCATCATTATCAAAATGATCTTTGAAATAAGCCACTACTTCGCTTCTAACCCGCCCCGGGCCTTCAACCCAACCTCTAGGAGTCAACAACGCCTTTACAATGTTTCGTCTCCGTCTTGCTTTCACGCAAGTGTGAAAAAAACAGGTATTGGAATCACCCTCTTTGAGCCACTTAACTCTTGACCTTTGGAAAGTCATGGCGTCCATGTGTTTGAGAAGGAACCATAAATCTTCAAATAACTTTTTCCTCTCTACCACTTCAACGTCATTCAAGCCTATCACCTCGCTCTTTAAATCAAGAGCCAAAATGCCCTCAATAAGTCTCATTTTCCTACTATCCGAAGCACCGTAAGTCTTGGCACTCCAATCTTTAATAACTCCCTTGAGAACTTTGAGCTTCTCTTTTAGAATAAAGCCCATCCACCCGCTACCCACATTCGAAACCCAAGCACCTTGGACCACCTCTTTAAATTCCCGGTTTTGGAGCCAAAAATTGTTGAATCGAAACGGTTTTGGACCCCAATCATCGGAATCGTATCTAAGCAAGACTAAATCAAAAATTACTTTGTTTCAAAACTAACCATTGCATCTTTCAAATATATTTTGGAAAATCTTCCAAAATTTGAAATATCAATATATTTAGAGACTCGAGTTACACAGAATTGAGGATTAAAAGGGTGGTTGTCCCTTAAAAAGTAAACCATGTACTAGTACTAGGCATTGATTAAAAACACACATAATTTTACCTTGCATTTCAACTAGGAAACAGAACATTAACAACTTTGAACATTAAATATTCAGCTAGAGTGCTAGACAACATTTAAGTGACAAGACTTCTTTATCTGCAAGACTCACCTATCCTATTCATTCCAATATCAATTGACTTGTGCAATTTATGTATGAGTAAGCCTATTGGTCACTTTTGAACAATTCATTATTACTCAGTCTAGGAAAATCAATTGTTGACATGACAAGAATTTAAATTTACACTTGAATCTTTTGAACTAAGGACAACAACAAAACCAACCTTCAATCATAACTATAAATGAACATTAAATTAGGCTTAATAGATATTTTGATTCCTGTATATTCGCGAATTTTTATTTTTAATCCTTGTATTTTGTTTTATTGCAAATAAGTCCCTGAATGTACAAAATATTTTGGTTTTAGTATATAAAGTCAAAATCCGCAGGAAAAACTGGAGATTTTCCTACGGATTTTGACTATAGGGACGAAAACCAAATTTTTTTGTACATTCAGGGACTTATTTGCAACAAAAGAAGATACAAGAACTAAAACCAAAAATTTGTGAACATAGAGAGACCAAAAAATCTATTAAGCCTTAAATTTAAACTAGTGGAGTAAAACCATAAAGCTTTAATTTCATTAAATTTAAATTGTAAGGAAACATAATATCCATCTCAACATAATAGTAAATCAACTCAATATGAGAGTTATAATTAAAACAAGACACAAACTACCAAAAACCTTAATATAATAAATTCACACACCAAATCAAACAAACTAATTAATTAGGATTAAGAATATGATTATGATAAATTATTTCATGGTGATCTAGCCTTCATTTTTCCTTCATTAGCCATCTTGAAAAGGTGAGCTTGTGTTGCAGCAGCTTTGTTGGAATGAAGTGATGATGCAAACCTTTCCCTAACTTGGTCAGTTGTGTAAGGGAATTTGTGATTAACCAAGGAGTTGAGGAAGGAAGCAGTGCCTTCTCTGTAGAGTTCTCCTAATCCATCAGTTCTTGTGTTGGAAAGTGCTTGTGGTAAGGTTAATCCAGGACTAAAACCTGGAAGACTAGTCACACCAAATGCATGTCCCATATTTCCCAACCAACCTAGAATTCCCATTATGATTTCTGGATGTGCCCTCCAGTAGCTGAAAATCACACAAAAATTAATATACTATGTTAGTCCATTTTTTGAATCAAATACCGAGTCTTAAAAAAAATACTACTGTATTAGTAGTAACTATATCTCTATAAATAAATACTCTTTAGAAAGACAAAAATAGTTTATAAATATAAACATTTTAAATTACTAGCTAGATACATTGTTACCAAAGAAGATTTGCTTGAAAACATTTTTTTTTTATTTAAATAGGCCCCTTTTGTCAAGTTCAAAAATATTATGAGACTAATCTGTTATATTTATAATTAAATCAGAGTTAGATAAATTTAAATCTATAGACAAAAGGGTTTTTACAGTAACATAAATATAGAAAATGGACATATTAATAATACAGTATATTTTTCTTAATATATGTGAAATTGAATAAAAATAATAATATTGTAAATTGACTAAAATAGAAATTCAAATTTAGTTTATACTATTGCTTTGCAGTTATAAATTATAATATACTATTATAGTATATTGGCCATTCAAAAAAAAAAATCTTATTGTACTATATCAGAAGACTTTAATGTTTGAAAATGACAGAATAAAGGTCCTTTTTAAAGAGAGAAAGACATAACATAGGTCCAATAGTTATACTAAAATTAAATGTGACTTTCTTTTTCTAACAACCAAACAAACATCATGTTATTTGAAACATATATTTTATGGTTGGTAACATTAACAATATGATGTGCTATGATAGCAACTTACTTGCATGTTCCAGTGAAGGGAGAAGTGAAAGGAAGGAAAGGTGGTGAAGGGATAGTAGGAGTGCCAGTGCCAGGGTCAATTGGTGTGGATGGAGATGGTGGTGTCAAACTGATTGGTGGATCAATTGGAGGGTTAGTTGATGGTGGTGGGGAGGTATAGTATCCACCACTTGAAGGAGGGTTTGATGGTGTTGTTGGAGTATGTGATGGTGTTGAAGGTGTTGTTGGAGTATGTGATGGTGTTGATGGTGTAGGAGGATCATGTGATGGTGATGTTCCACATCCACCTGAAGGTGTTGATGGTGTTGGAGTATAATAACCTCCTCCATGTGATGATGGTGGTGATGAGCTTCCATGTGATGGTGGTGAGCTATGAGATGAATGAGAATTCCTATGTGGACCTGCATTAAGTTAAAGAAACCAATAAAAAAAAATCAAACATTTTTTCCGTAAATTTTTGAAAAACTGGTTTATCTGGTTCGTATTATCTTTAAAAAGAATGTGGGCTTGCAAAGATTTTTGAATAACTGATTTATCTGGTTCGTAAGATCTTTAAAAAAAAAATCATACATTTTTTCATAAATTTTTTAATAACTAATTTATCCGATTCCTATGAAATGAAGGAGAATTCCTATGTGGACCTGCACAGATTTTTTTTTTTAGATTTATTGAATAACTGATTTATCTGGTTCCTATTATTTAAAAAGAATGTTACATGATGAAAAAGTTATTATCTTTAGAAAGGGTATAGCTAGCTTGCAATACATGCTTGATATAAAGTTAGAGATTTACATAGAGAATCAGAGAAACCTGTAGGAGGGTTTCCTGAATGTAGATCTGGAAGGTTGTAGTTTTTCTGATCTTTAGCAGTGGTAGAGATTACAGGAGTCACAAGGTGCTGAGAAAGAAGTCCTATAAGCAGAACAAGCATGGAAAATGAGACATTGCTTATTTTCTTCTCCATGATGCTTAGAACAATGAGAGAAATGAAGTGATGAGATTTTGAAGTGGTGTGGAGTGAGGAAGTAGTGAGGGATATAAAATGGTATATATGGAGAGTGAAGTAAATATTAACAGGTAAGAATAGTGTGTGGTTAGTTGATATGTTTCAGAGTGCATTTACTCAAATAGTATTTTAGTGTTTTTTCATGTAATAATGGGAGTTGAATTCAAAACATTAAATGTTTGCTGAGTAACTGATTTTTTGGTTGATCTGATCTCAAAATTATTTTAAGATGACTTAGTGAAGGTGTCTTGTATCCAAGTGTGACTGATTAATCTTACATCCACTATGAATGATAGTTAAACATTAGATATATAAGATAAGATAAGATTTAAGATTATGGATGAAAATGTGGTGTGAAAATCTCTTGTTGATCCTTGATCATTAGTCTATTGATACTTCCCAACAAAATGCAATTTGAGCCAGCTTATCTCAAATTAGATATAATTAATAAGTACTTTTATTTGATGATTTTGGATATGGATTTCATGCAGTCAAGATATGGTATAGTTATGCAGTCAGTGCACTATACACTTTTTTATTGAAATCAAATGACACATTTAACACAATAAAATGTCTTGATTTGATATCCAATTAATGGTCGAGATTCAATTGAAGTCACTATTTTTTTTTTGAATGGCAAATATATAAATATATATATAAATAAGAAAGAATTAAAACATCCAAAATAGTTCACAAATGGGAGTACAAGAAGTACCGAGCCCCAAAATAAAGAGGAAATACAAAGAACTCATATATAGACAACTCATAAACATCCGACGATCAAGAAGAGAAAAAGAAGAAATCAAGAAGAGAAAACAAAAAGAAAGCCGACACCCCTCCAAGATCACCAAGCCCAGGAGCACCACCGCACATGATTCTAGTGGTTCCAGCACAAAATAGGTTCAACCTCCCACTCATAAAGAGAGCAAGGGTTGGCAGGGTTTTTGACTAAATACCATTTCCAAGAAAGAAATTTCACCCTATCAATCAGGTATTCAATAGATGAAGATCCCCCAACAAAGATTAAGTCAACTGAAGTCACTATTTGACTGTATGGAATCGATATCCGATGATTTTATATATACTATAATCAAAAAATTTAGAGTTAACCATTTGATTTACATGGAAAGAGAGCCCTAGCTAGTAATTCAGTGTTCGGTCGCAACATAAGTAAATTCTAATTAAAATTTGTTTCTCTCAAGAATTAAACTCGAATTTTTTCGAACAATTCAAGATAGATCAAGAGCTCTGTATCTATTTGAATCCAATTAGTATAGATTATATATATAATCAAATTTAACTAAATTAACTGTGAAGTTAGGTAATGTTGATTATCATTAAGATTTAAAAGCAGATAGATAGAGTAGCTATGATCAATTAATGAATGTGTAGAAAATCCAGATCCACAATATTGCCTGGTTATTTCTTTTTTTCTGAAATAGCTTTATTAAGACCACATGCCAAACACAACCTCTCTTTCCTTACCTAGGCATTGTTTCCTGTAATAATAAAAATGCTAAGTTGAATTTCGTGAACATGTCTCATGCTTATATTAGTTACTAATTAATTGCAGGTAGTTACCACTTACCAATTCTTGGTTGTGTTTACTGACTTTACTTTAAAGAAGTTTAATTAGGACAGAAATATTTTGTTTATATTAATTAAATAGTATTAATGCTATTTTACAACTCTTTTTGATAGGATTTGAATTTTGTATCTTAAGGTAATACCTTAATACATAGAAATCTCATACAGACTAACACCTCTGTTTCCTTCAAAAAAATTGTGAAAGTATATGTATATCTATTTGAATGTAACATCAATAACTTGATAGTGAAATGTATAACACTCCCAATTCCAACAAGTGTGGGGACTGATGGAGACATACCCTAAAACCAATATATATGCATGCATAATAAGTTACTCAAATTAAAAAATATATGCCTAATATAATAAGGTATTTTTTTAGGAGGCTGGAACCACTTGATGTCAGAACTGACTCCTGAACCAGATTCAAAAGGTGGTGATAACAAAAAAAATGATATTTTTTTTTTTAAAAAAAAAAAAGAGGGATTGATTAAGTGTAAATAGACTGAAATTAAAATGTCTAATTTAACAATTTACTATTTCTCACTTCTTTTCTTCCTTCTATAGATCTCTTACTCTTCCTTTTGTTTCCTTCCTAAAGGATTCAACAATATTAATTGTTTAGCAAGTAAGATGGGAAAACATTTATCTGGTCCACAAATATGAAGGGCACATGTTGCCATTCTGAAGAGTAGCAGGGGACCCCGTACATTCCTTAAATTTCGACCATTAGTATGCATCTGTGGCTCATCTAAACTGTTAGCATTAATTTGAACTATCCTTAATTTTTTTATGGATAGATATTTTTTTAGGATAAATCATGATAGGAACATTGTTATATGCAGAAGTCGATATTTGAATCATGAACATTCCCACTTATTTGTTTTAAAAATGTAATTATAACCATTAGATTATTTAAACAAATAAATATGTGAAACAGTGTCACTATAGTTTTTAAATGCATTAAAATTACAAAAATGTCTTTGAATATGTTTTTATCATAGTAATTATTTAAACTAAATTGATTACCGGGGGATGCATATTCCTCTTCAAGGAATAAATAGCGTAATGTATTGTTTTTTATCTCTCATTCTTTTATATACCATTTTCTTAATATGTGTGTTTTGATTAGAGGATTCACTCTTTTTGAGATGGAGGGAGTACAAAATAACGAGAAAAAAAGAAACCAAATATTTTCAGCATGATTAAAAAAATAACAAAATGTTTTCAGCATGATACATGTATCCAATACAAATATTTTTCTTAATTGTAATAGATGCTTGTAAATAGAAATGGAGGGAGTGTCATTAGTCATATACTATGATATGATTTCTCAACAAATTTGTTAGCATTTTCCAATTTCCAATTACTAAGAAAGGAAATAAAAATGGAGTCAATATTTTGTTTTTTTTATATGACAAATTGACAACTTGTATTGGAATTTGTTTGTATGTAAAGTTGACATCATTGGAAAAGGAAATATTTAGCAAAACATTAGCAGAGGGGACCCAATTGCTCAAACAAATGATATTACAAGTAAGTGAGTTATTCCGAAATAAATGAAGTTAACAGAAAAGTAGGTGAAATTTCACAAAGATGTTGGGATAGGAATGAATGAATAGTTGTTGGTTGTGTTATTGGAACTAAATTCAACTTCCGTCAAACTTTGCTATTGCATTCTTTTGTGTTTTTGTGATTTCGTCGTCTAAGTGCGGTGTTGTGTTGGTCATCGTTTTGTGCAGCGTTGTGTTGCTCGTTGTCTTGTGCGGTGTTCATTTGATTTTTCTCGAAAGATTATCTTCTGTCAATTGCAGATTCAGTCAATGATTTGGGCATTAACGTTGCAGATCCGGAAGCATGGATATTCCGATGATTTTAATTTTATCATATTATTTGTAGTAGGCATTTTTCCGTTATATGCTATGAACTTGGATGCTATGTTTGTTCGCGGATTCATCCTTTACGTTTTTAGCGAAATTGAATATGCAGTTGTATTTAATGTATTATGTCGATTTGAATGAATGAATATCATTTTGATTATGTAAAAAAAAAAAAAAAAAAAAAAAAAAAAAAAAAAGTAAATTTGGTTGAGTACCGGTGCCCTAATATATTAAACATTGGCTAGCTCATCCACATGTATGTGTGAGTTTACAATGTTTATTATCATTTCCCAGTATCTACTAAAATTATCTCCAATAAGGGTATCATAGAGAGTATCATAGACTAATGATCCATATTTTTTTTTTTTTTTATCGTTGGAGTTCCATGACATGGCATAGAGGGTATCAAAATTGATGATACCGGTACCTTATTTAAGGTACCGTATCATCAATTTAATGTTACATTTTTTTGTATAATCGAATTAAATAGAATTAATAATTTGTTAATAATGTATGATACCTAGAGTGGTATCACTATTGGAGCAAAACACGTATACTATATGGCATTGTAGGGACCACTTTTTAGTGATATATGATACTCAAAGCGGTATCACCATTAGAAATGCTCTAAAAAGATAAATTTGATTGAGTTTCGGTATCCTAATATATTAATATAAAAATATGACATGATATTGAATGTTAAAATGATGGATATTGAATCAAATTCTAAGGTATTAGAGTGTTTATTTTTATATAAAAGAAAATATATTTTAGGTTAAGCAACAAAAAATTTGGTCACGGGTCATGCTAAACAGTGTATCCGGTGCACTAGTTAAGCATATTCAAAAAGAAAATAAAGAGACAAAATTAATGCTAGAGATATAACATTTTGCATCTTTAACACATTAAATGCACAAGTTTTAAGAAAAAGTTTCTATATTAATATGCTTAATCAATGCACCAGTGCATTGTTTAGCATTTTTCTATAAACAAAAGTTAACTACTTTTAAATTAATTAGTATCGTTATTCTTAATATATATATATTCTTACTTTTTAAAAGGTACATGTAATTTTCACGAAAAATAAAGCTTGATCTAGTAAATTTTTTTATATTTTATTTTAAATAAAAAAAATTAATTACACTTAACTAAATTTTTTAAACACCCCAAAAGAAATTTTATTTCCTTATAAATATAATCTCAAGGAGTATAAGAGAAAAAAAAGTAGTAAATGAGTGGTTTCCCACTTTGTAACAAACACTGTTATTTTACTTTTATCATTAAATAAGCTTCGTGTGTGGCTGTCACACACAACACAACATTGTCTTGCCTCGATGCTACAGCTCATTGACAAACTGTTTCATTTCATCCTATATTATCAACCTCATTTATTTTTAAGAATAATGTTAGATAGTGCACCTAGTACACTAGTTAATCATATTAATATAGAAATATTTTTTGAAACTTGTATATTTAATATAAAAAATTATATTTTTCGCATTAACTTTATCTTTTTATTTTCTTTTTAAAACTAACATATGTTTTCGGAGCATTAGTTAGAAGTTAAAAGAGATGAATTTTATATTGAAAAAAAAGAACATTTTTTATATTTTGAAAAAATAAAACAAATAAATTTTTACAATCAATTTATTATTTTAAACTCATTAATCGGTGCTTTAAGATTAATACTAGTTAGCATTTTCTTTATTTTTATCAACGGTATAAAGAATTTAAATAGTACATGCTATCTTAATTTATGAGAAAAATAATTATTTTCATTGTCACAAATTAATTATAAGAAAAAAGTTATTATTTTAAAGATTTATTTTTACTTATTCTCATTAAATTAAAAATATAAATTGGCTGTAATTTTTCTCATGTGGGTACATGTTTGTGTAGATTTGATTAAAATTTCCCTCTTGTGGGATAGGAGGTCGAGGATTTTACTGTGGGACGGACAGCCCTCAAAGCTGCTTCAAATAAAATGATCAAACATGAGAAAACGTGTTTTGACAATCAACATATGTTTTTATACTATTTGCATTCGACAATTTTGGTTTTTTAGCACTAGAGGTTGTAAATCTTTCGAAAAGATTAAGACGATCATGCATAATAATGTTTTATATATCGCCTAAGTTTATGAATATAGTATTTCAAAAATTGAGTTTTGCCATTCAAAAAGATTTAACGATGCAGTTTGTTGTTCGTCTACATTTTATTCATGTGTAATTATTCTTTTTTTTACGCAAAAAAATTCCTTATAATCATTAATAAACAATACAAATTAGTTTAACTTTAACATCTTCCTATAAAATGTATTTTAAAGAAAACAAAAAAAGTTTTGCTTTAAATTACTTCGATGTGTTTTGTTTTTCTTAATAAATGTGAAAAAAAATATTATAATTCAGGACGGATAGAGCATAAAAGCGAATATCTATTTTTTCTTTTATCATGTTATAAATATGTAGTTTTCACTGTCGTTTAGCCCAACCAATTTTTTTATAGACAAAAGAATCAAGAATTGAAATGATCATAACTTACCACTTAAACAATTCTTTGTGTGAAGATATTTTTCTTTCACTTTTAATAGCTTCTTATGTAAAAAAATAGTTTTTTTTTCACATATATGTTTTGGAAGATTTTTTTAGGGTAGGTCTTCAATGATATTTGAACTATAAATTATTCGCAATACTTATGAACATTGAAGGAGAATTTTTTTTTTTTTTTAATGGTAAATATAATTATTATATATAAGAAGAGAAAAAATTACATCAAATAGAGTACAATAAAGGGAGCACCAGAAGTACAAAGTTCCTAAAGAAAATAAAAATAAAGAGAGAAAAACTCTTATTAGATCACCAATGCTAGTCTCAAATCACCATACAAGCAAAAAAGAGAGAAATATAAGAAATCACGAAAAGAAGACAAAAACCAGGCTCATAGCCCACCAAAACCACCAGATTTCAGAATGACCACACTTCATGACTCTAGCGGTTTCAACAAAAAATAGGTTCCACCTCCCACTCAAAAAGAGAGCAGGGATTTACAGGGTTTTTTTACCATATACCACTTTCATGAAAAAAGTTTCACCTTATCAACTAGGTATTCAACCGATGAAGATCCCCCAGAAAAGATTAAGTCATTTCGAGAATTCCAGATCGACCAAATAACAGCATGCCAGATTAACAACCACCTTATGTGAGCTCTCCTACCAGTACCCATCCCTAACAGAAACTCGAACAAGCCTATAACCCCCCAGGCAAAACACATTGGAACCTTAACCACCTAAAAATAGAGTACCATACCGCAAATGACACCTCACAAGTTTAGAATAGGTAATCCACTGACTCAATTGTGTTCCCACATAACACACATAAGGTATTGTTAATATCTGCAATCACCCTTCGTTGAAAGAGGTTTTGTCGAGATGGAATCCTGTTCTGAAGTAGTTGCCACGAGAAGACAATCACTTTGGATGGTGCCCAAGACTTCCACACTTTAGCCAAGGTTAGTCTGGACACCTCTGGTGGACCAACATCAACCCTAGAGGCTAGCTCAACAACTGAGTAAGCTGATTTGGCAGAGAAAATCCCGGTAGCATCATGCTTCCAAAACCAAATATCTTGAGTATTTATAATTTGTATGGAATTCAACGCCCCCATGAGATCATCCAGTAGATATGCCTCCCAAACAAACAAATTAAATCTCTCCTCCATTTTAGGTCTCATACCCACTCCTCATCCACCCAAGTGTCCATCTCTCCCACGTACATTACTATTACTTTACTCTGAGACTTGGAAAAGTCTCTGATACTGCACCTTAAGGGGAGTGTCCCCAATCCACGTTTCAAACCAAAATGAAGTGATCATTAGGCCATCACCAACTTTCCTCCCAATTTCCTCAAAAAACCAATCTGAGGTAGAATCCAGAGAGCTACCAAGAAGGGAGACATAACCAACACATTTGAATGTTGTTATACAAACATAATACGAAATTCTTGGACAATACTTTGATGTTAACGTTGAATTAGTATAATACCCGTGCGTAAGCATGGTTCACGCGTAGCTATGAACTTTTTTTAGGGTAGGGCGCGCTATCATGAAAAGTTATTATAAAATAATGAAAATTCAGTAAAAGAAAAGGATTTCTTAAGATTGTTAGGTTTATTTTATGTGACCTTGTTTCATAGTATGCTCAAGGGACAAAGACAACACATTAATATAATTAAGAGGCAATTTAAGAGACATTTAATAATGATTCTAGTTTTAGTAAGAAATTTTTACAACCTATCACAAGCACTAAAATCTATTTAAATGGTGTGAGGAAAAGATGAGCTTTATAAATTATAAAGTGATAAAATTATTTGTTACATGTAAAGGGTTTCAATATGGCTGATATTGTGAAGTTTGTTTATCTTATGGTTATTTTTCTTTCCATATTTCTTGTTGAGACGAACGCCGATAGTAAGCAACTTTTTATCCTTTTCAAATTTCCTCTTTTCTTTCACTGTTTACACTCAATATTTTGTCCAATTTTATTTAGGGTGTGTTTGGTAAGTCTAATAAATTAGGTTATAGTTTATTAAAATAGTTTATAACCTTGTTTGAAAAAAAAAAAATAGATGTATTTAGTAATAGGTTTTTTAAACTATTTTAATTTACTTGTTTTTCAACTATTTTTTTAACAAGAATTTTTCAACTATTAACTACCTTATATCTTATTTTTACCGAACAGAACCTTAAACACTTTTATTCTCTTATTTCGTTACAGAAGTGCATAGATGTTTTACTACGGCGGATTGTCCAAAAGATATGTGCGCCCCTCCTAGTAACCCTAAGTGTGTTATTACCACTTGCAAATGTCATAAGAAGTTTAGGTATACCTCACTCTAGCTTACATGATTCTGTAGTAAGTTCCAAACCAAAAAAAGAGTACACAAAGACCCTACTAAAATATTTCATGAGTTTTCATTTATTTATTTTGTTTTATAGCAGCCATCAAAGAATAGTATAGAATTATGATATATATATATTTTATGGGTTTGTCTAATTTATGTAATATTATACATGTTAAAATAATCAAAAGTAGTAATTTTTGATTGAAAAATAATAATTGTTTATTATAAATTTATACATTTAATCTAAAATACATAAGTTACAATACAAACTTACTATTTTAAACTTATTAATAAGTGCAAAGTGCAAATTTTAAACTTCTTAATTTTAGAGATGTGGTCATGATCTTCGATTTAAATGTATCGCATTTTCTTTTCAACTCTACCACCGACTGGAATATGTTTAATAATTAAAGGTAAAATTACATGTTTGGCCCTTTATCTTATTTTTTTTGGTATCATTTTGGTTATTTATCTTTTATTTGTAATAATTTGGTCATTTATCTTATATATTTATAACACTTTGATCATTTATCTTTTATTTATAACATTCACATATAAGTCCTTTTTTCATATTATTTATATGGGAAATGCTTAGTGCAACGAATGGTGTATCACGAATCGGTCACGAACGACGTGGCACCTTTTTAATTAATTTACTTTAGCTATTTTTCTTTCTCATAGTTTTTCATCTTTCACCCCGAGGGACAATACTCAATCTTTCTTTTCTTTGCAAGTTTGTCTTGTTCTTCTTCCAAAATTAATATCTCTCAAATTATTGGTCTTGTCCCTTTATCTTTCATAATTTTTCTCAAAGGTGAATATCCTTAAAAGCATTGGAACCCTTTGAAATCACTTTTAGTTGATGATGGTGGTAGCAGGGAGAGGATTTGCACCACCGAGTTTCGCTCAATAAGGCCGGTTTATACACTGTTTTGGAATTCTGTTTGGTTGCAGAAGCTTCCATTAAATTATGAAGCTCTCACAGTTTTGCTTTGAATGTAGCGGTCACTTACACCCTGCCGTGATTGAGTATTTGGTTGCCATTGAAGAGATGAAAAATCTTAAGAAATAAAAGTTTCTAAGTTGCCAAGAAATTCGCCGTTGCTTTGTCGTTGTTGTCGTCGCCATTCCTTTGTCTTCTTTAATCGATTTTCCACATCTCCTTTACAATTGATAACAGGAAAAATCTCACTCCTTCGGTTCAATTTGACAATGGTACACTCTCTCTGTTTTGCTTCTATTTGTACCTTGAAACACATTTGAATTTGATATTGTTAAATATGTGTGTTTGTAAATTTAGTATTGTTTGTTCTATAATCCATGGTTTATAGGAGTAATAAGTATAGAAATGAACTTGATAAATTTGTCTGAAGAACTTGTTGTTGGCCTTCTTCTAGTTATGTTTTTTTCTCTGTTACTTTCACTTCTTCAAACAATAAAAGTTAAAGGAGGCGGTGAATAATATTTTTTAATAATTTTTTTGATGTTAAAGCATGGCCACAAAAAGAAAAAGATAAAGTATATGTCAGAAACATAAAACGAAGGATATAGGTAATTCGTGAAAATTCGCGACATTTTTTTCGCTGTATATAGCAGCTCTTTAATTTTATTAAAAAAATTCTGAATTTTATTTGTTAACATACCTTTTTATTAAAATTAAATAAAAATCATAATTTTGATGAAAATGTTCATCATCTTCATCAATTTTTTCAAATTGTAATTTTGTATGCTACTTATAATATATTGTAATTTTGTATTTATGTCATTGACTTGTATTTTCTCACACTTCAATTTATATTTCCCTTGCATATTTCGATTTGCTTAACAGTCTCAGCGGCTTTGTCTAATACTAGTATGTTAACCCGTGCCATGCACGGGATAATTTTCTTTTAAATATTATTTTATATTTGATTTTAAATATTATTTGAGTAATTTGGTTTAAATTAATATGAGTATATGTGTAACCTCACATATTAAAACTAAATAATTGAGAATATAAAAATATTCATCCCCGTATGTATTAAAATATGAATATAAATATAGGATCTAGTTTCCGTAAAATAAAAATAGAAAATTACAAAAAATAAGTCTTGTATTAATGTATGAGTATAAATATATCCTCCATAAATTAATAAAAAAAAAGACTCCCATATTAGTAAATGAATAGAAATATAGGTTTTTGTAAAAATTAAAAAAAATAAAGACCCGCATATCAATATATGAGTAAAAATAAATGTTGTAGTTTTAATTATATGAAAGATCAAAATAGCCTTCTATATTAATATATGAGTAGAAATATTGGTGTCCATTAATAAAAATAAGCCTATGTATTAATATAAAAGTAGAAATATAGATCATCTTAGAAATTTAAAAACAAAAAGTCCCGTATTAATTAATTTGAGTATATATAATAATATGTCAAGTATAAAAGGATATTCCCTCTGGTCTCATATATAAAAAATACTTTGCTTTTTAAATTCATTATAAAATGAATGTATTTAGACAATATTATAGTATAAATTCATCCATTTTACAATGAATCTAAAAAGCAAAGTTTTTTTTTTTATATATATGAAATCGGAGGAAGTATTGCTTAATAGTTTCGAAAACTATTTTTGCGAAAAAATACGAACTAACTTGTCTCTCAATTATAAAAAGCAATCGGCTAACTCTGACTCGTTTGTCTTCATGTTACCCTTATTTAGCAAAAATAATTAAATAAAAACAAAAACCGAAGCAATCAGGTGCACACAACAACACAATCAAATTGATTAACTCTAATATCAAATTCTCTACATGTCTTCATCACCCTCTAATATAGATCATCGTATAAATTACAAATTACATATAATTATAAATAAATATTCCGGTATAAATTAAAAAAATAATAATTAAATTCCATATTAATATGAGTAAAATTATTGGTCTCAATAGAAATTACAAAAAAATAGTTCTGCATACATATAAATATAGAATAGACTCCCAATTTTATCCAATCTTCCTTTCTTTGCAACGTGTAGTTAATACCAATCTTGACCATCACCTGTATTAGCATAAAATGTGAATAATTACTAAACACATATTTAGTCTTCTGATAAATAAACATTATATCAAAACAAAAGTTTTTCGATTGAAAGAAATCAAATATTAAAATAAACTCAAACATAGAATAATGAATGAGAAGATTCACAAGCATAACACTATTAACATGCTCCCTAAAAAAAACATAAAATTATTATGAATGTGGTCAATTTTTTAATAATATAAAGTCTTTCAACAATAATTAAAACAATCATGAATATTTGAGTAAAAAAAGCACAAATAAAAATAAAAAATATGTTCTATAAACATTAACAAAATTATTTGTCGTTTCGTGTATCTTCACGTTCACCGCATAAGCACAAAATCATAAATTATAGAAAAGTATAAGAAACAGATTTTTGAAGCACGATCATAAGAAATAAGGAATGAATTTAACAACTATTAATGAGTTTTTCTTTTAAAAAATAAAAAAATACAAAAATAATAGAGAAGCTCTAATTCAATGCCACCTAAGCAATTTTTTTAAGAAACTTTAATTGAATGCCACCTATGCAATTTTTTTTAAGAATGCACGAGAAAGCTCCGTGGGAATCTCACTATGTATATAATAGATACTAGTATGTTAGCCCGTGCCGTGCACGGGATTATTCTCTTTTTTAATATTATTTATGTATTTATTTTAATATATTATTTGAACAATTTTGTTAAAAATAGTAAGATAAAATTGATATAGATTTTGCATGATATATATTTAATAATGCTATAGGATAAAGCGAGATGAAGAATATTATTTTGCTTCCCTTTATACACTATTAAGAGATAGATTTTTTTTTCATCTTCATCTACATGATTATACAATAGGACTATACAGTGACCTTTTAAATATAAAATAATTATAAACTTCATTCTCAATTGAAAATTTAATTAATCTAGTTGCATTTTTAATAGTGAGATCGAAAGTGTTACGCGTTTCTCATTCTACACCCGTGAGAGATTCCCTCTCTCACTCTTTCTCTCTCTCACTATTTCTACATTTCTCCCACAGGATCATTTTCATTTTTAATAATATTGATTTTCTTATGTTCTTCATTTTCTTTTGAAGGTTGTCTATGTCATTTTTCATTTTATATTATTTTGAATGTTGCCTATATTTTTCTTTCAATTATTTATGAAATTGATTTTATTTAATTTACTTGAGTATGAAAATGCGATATATGTTTAAGGATGTTACAGAGACATAGTAGGATGAGAAGTACTCCCTCATTCTCCGTTCAACAACACTATGAGATTCTTTCTCCCTCCCTATCTTTCACGTCTCTACAGGAATCCATCAACAAAAATAATTGTAAATTTTATAATATTTTTCAAATGAATATTAACATACTTTGACCGTGTTTTTATACTCAAACTATTTTTTTTCATTGTATCACAAATAATCAATTTTCATGTGTGAGCGTCAAATGAAAAAATCTATGTATGAATCTTCACTCACATTGATAAATTAGCATCCAGAAAAAAATTTGAACGAATGTTTATGGAAAGCTTAAAATCAAAATTATAAATAAAAAACTCATTGATTATAAAAAATTAAAATTATATTAATTTATTTTAGGTTTCATTTTCCATAGATTTTTTCAGTTGGATGTAATATAGTAAAGTGCGATGTACACATAATATGAAAAAATTCCCGTAGTCGGAATTCAAATTTTAATTAGTCAATATATATTTTTAATAGTGTAGTGAGAATTGTTTTCTGTTTCCCATTATATACCATAGAAAGATTTTCTCTCTCTCTCTCTCTCTCTCTCTCTCTCTCTCACTCACTCTCTCTCTATCTCTCTAGTCTCACTTACACGATTTTATAGGGGTTCCATCAACAAAAAATAGTTGATAATTCTATATTATTTTTATAATGAATATGAATAAAAATTTTGTGCTCATTTATCACTAACTTCTACATACACTTTTTTTTCATGGTGAACCAATTTTCATCGTGATAAATAAAATTTTGAATAAGGGATCCCCGTAGTAAAATATGGATAAGCCCTACTGTTAGAATTCAAATTTTAATCCCCCCCCCCCCCCCCCCCCCCCCCCCCTCTCTCTCTCTCTCTCTAAACTCTATAGGGGTTCTATCAATAAAAAAGTTGTTAATTCTATATTTTTTAATGGATATCAATAAAATTCTCGTGCTCAGTTCTCACAATCATCTACATACAGTTTTCATCATGGGGATCATGTTTCATCGTGCTAGATAAAATTTTGAATAAGTAATCCCAATGACAAAATATGAAATTATGGATAACTTCCACATTCAAAATTCAAATTTTAATTCGTCAATGTATATTTTTAAATTTTAATAGTGAGGGTTAGAATGCTCCCCGTTTTTCATTTTACACCATCGAAACTATCTCTCTAATTCTATCTATCTTCCGTGTCCATTACGGGACTCTATAGCTACTCCGTTAACAAAAAATAGTTGTTAATTCTTTATTATTTTAAAATAAATCAACATAGAAATATTACATGTAATTGAATGATTGGATAATAGATACATGTCAAATCAAATTTTAGCCGAAGTGTTCACATAGTTTTTATATAGAAATAATATTTAATCACGGATTAAATAAGTTTGTCGTCATTAAAAATATAATATATGTTAGTAATTAAAATATAATATTTTAATTTCTACAAAAAAATATAATATTAGAAAAGTTTTAATTGAATTTCACCAACGCAATATTATTAAAATATAATAATAAAAATATTAAGATATGTGTAATATTAGAGTTTCTAAAATTAAAAAGTACCGATCCCCACAAAAAGAAAGAGTTTCTAAAAAAAAAGTAATATAATATCAGAGATTCTAAAAAAAAGTATTAGATTTTTTACAAAAAAATATACTCGCATAATATTAAAGTTTCTACAATAAAAAAATATTAGAGAATCTCTAATTGAATGACAACAAAAAAAAAACAAATACAAACTCGATAAAAAAAGAAGATAAAAAGCTCTAGTTTAGTTGTATATATCCAACAATTTTGTTTTATAATAATGGGTTAGAGAGATATATCCAATTAATTTAATAGTATATATTCAAAAATTTGTTTTCTTAAAAAATAATGGGTTAGAGAAGATTAAAAAAATACAAAATAAAATAGAAAAACTCTAGTTGAATACCACCTATGTAAAAACTCTAATAACTCTAATTAATTGCCACATAAGCAATTTTTCTTGGGAATGTACGAGAAGGCTCCGTGAGAATCTTACTATGTATATAATAAATATAAAGATAAAGATACAATATAAATTATAAAACTAACTCGGTTTGATTAACTTACATCAAAGCAAAATTAAGAATAGATTTATCATAATTATTGAACTAAAGATGGACTTCCTCTTTTCATTCTACTAAACACGGAAAAGAAATCCCATATAGGAATTTTCCTCAGTTTTTGCAACAAACAACATTTTTTTTTGGGTCTGGTTGTGGTGTATAAGCTCATGCTTATGCATCGTGCATAAACTTCCTATTTGCATCCCTTCCATTTTGTTATATACCCCACCCAAAGTCCACCTTAACATAATCACTCTTACAGTTGCTTAGCGCACCCCCCAGTTGCTTCGCATGCCCCTCATATACTACCCCATTACTTGCGCGCCCCCCATTTGCTTAGCGCACCCCCCCTTTTTTTTTCCCATTTTCTCCCTAGATTTTCTTGTGAGCCCCCCAATTTTTTTTCCTCCCCAAATTTCTAGCGCGCCCCCCAATGTTTTTCCCTCCTCCAAACTTCTAGCGCACCCCACCCAAATTTCTAACGCGCCCCCCGTTTCCAATTAAATAATAACTTTTGTTCCTTTGAAGTATATATTATAAGAATCCATTTTTAATTAATTTTCGTCATACACCCCCTCGAAGCCCAACATAATAACTAATGGTTCATGTATATATAAAGCATACTTGTCAAAACATACAATTTAATTTTAAGTTTTATCAATCATAATCACAACATAAATAAAATTTCATACATTAATTACATATATATATGGATTTTTTTCTTTACAATAAAAAAATGATCGAATCCAATATCTCATGCATACTATCCAAATTTTTCTCAACTAAACTAACCCTAATTGCTTTATATGATTTTTTGCTTTATGTAGCATGGTTTTGTAAAATGGTTATGTGATGTTTTACTTAATAACAATGGTTTCAGTGTATAACATCTTGACACTAATGCCCATATGAAACCATTTATCCAAAATAATGGTTTCAGTGTATAACGCCATGAAACCATTTAGTTAGACTAATGGTTTCAATGTATAACATTTTGAAACCAAATAACAAGACTAATGGTTTCAGTGTATAACGCTATGAAACCATTTAACTAGAATAATGATTTCAGTGTATAACGCTATGAAACCTTTTAACTAGACTAATGGTTTCAGTGTATAATAGTATGAAACCATTTAACTATACAAATGGTTTCAGTGTATAACATTTTGGCACTAATGCTCATTTAACTATAATAATGGTCATAAATTTAAATTTTTAACACGATATAAAACCAGAGAGAGTGAGGTATCCCCAACCGTTCCAAATAATTCAAAATACCCTAAATAAAATTTTGGGAAAATTTTATTAATACCTGATATTTATAAAAGCATATTTACCTCATTTAATTAACTGAAAATAGTTTCAGGTCTCAGAAAAATACCTAACTGGTCCCAAAATTCCCAGAAAATTATTTCCTATTATTTTGTAAAAACAATAAAAAAAAATTGGAGTCCCCTTGGCATCGCACGCGCCCCCACGCGCCGCCAATGAGAGTGGGCGTGGAGGCGCGTCACTGTTCATAATCTTCCTCACCCATTTTCTGCAGAAACGGGTCGCGACGACCCGGTTCGTTCTCCCTCAATAATCAATGAAACTCGACGTTCTTTATACCGGTTTGATCGTCGTTCGATTTTATGAATGAATTAGGTATTAGTTTTCGAAATCGGTGATCGAATCGCATATAAAATGTGACCGAAATTGAGCAAACAAAAATACAAAGTTCTTCAATTATGGATTATTACACGTGTTGTTTGGATCTGAGGGTGGATATTGACTTATGCACCGTGCATAAATATCAGGTTTATGCATAATAACCTTTGCCAAAGATCTTAATTAGAATACTTAAAGCATTTACAAAAATATTTACATTGATTTTCCTTCAAAAGCAACAAATCCGCAACTTATTTTTTTACTACTAAACCAAACTCTTGGCATTTTACTTTGTTCTATTATATATATATATATATGAGGTTCCAAAGAAAAATACTATCCTGTGAAGGGGTTTCTATAGGCAAAATTTGAGAACAACCCAGACTATCTTTGGTGTAGTATCTACACTTTTCAGATAGTTGTCAAGAAAGGCCAAGGTTATGGTGCACAAGGGGGATGTTTATGCACCATGCATAAGCCCAGAATTACTCACGCTCCCCCCCCCCCCCAAAATTACTCACGCGCGCCCCCCAGCCCCCCCTACAGACTCGCTATTCCCACCCCCTTTTCTGCTGATACACACACATTCTGTTTTGTTTTTTTTAGCCTACTGGGCCTGAAAGCCCAGTTCCTTTTTTGTTTGTTTGTTGGTTTTTTTTTTACCCAGTTTACACCCCCAGATTTTATTCTTTTTCTCCCCTAGATTTGTTACAAAATCATTGGTTATTTATGCAATGTTATTTTGAAAATCATTATGAATAAAATATGAATAAAATATGGTTTTAGTTATAATATTTATTTTAAATTAAATATAAATATTTTATTTGAAACCATAAGAGAGCTACTTTGGTTTTCAGATACAACACTAGTGACACCATTAAGTTATACTTATGGTTTCGATTAAAATATTTATTTTAAATTAAATATGAATATTTTATTAGAAACCATAAGAGGGCTATTTTAGTTTCAGATACAAAACTAATGAAACCATTATGTCACACTTATGGTTTCAGTTATAATATTTATTTTAAATTAAATATAAATGTTTTATTTGAAACCATAAAGGAGCTACTTTGGTTTTCAGATACAACACTAGTGACACCATTAAGTTATACTTATGGTTTCGGTTAAAATCATATTAAATTAAAATGATTTTAATTAAATAGTTTTGTAGTACAGATCTCTGAAACCATTCCACAACACAAATGGTTTAGGAGTACACATCTTTGAAACCATTCTACAGCAGAAATGGTTTTGGCATGATTTTAGTTTAAAACTAACTACTAAAATAATTAACCATACATAATACTCTGAATTTTATCCCTAATAAATAAAATAAAATAAAATTCAATCAATCAAAATTAAAAGCGTGATAAAAAAAATCTGAGGGGTGCGCTAGAAATCTAAAAAAAAAAAAACCTGGGGGGTGCGCTAGAAATTGGGTCGGGCGGCTAGAAAATGGGGGGCGCGCGTAGCAATTTGGGGGGGGCGTAGCAATATGGGGGGGGTGCATAGCAATTATGCACGGTGCATAAGCTTATGCACCATAACCCAACCCGTCAAGAAAGGCCTACTGTGAAAATTAGGAAATACCGAAAAAGTGTATATGTGAAACCAACTATGGTTACAGAATGAGGAACATGCTAATTACGACGGAGGTAAAGACAAAGAGAACATGAAAGTTGCAGAGCTAATCAACCAAGACACTGGGATGTGGAAGCATATGACTTATTATACCAAATGTCCAACACAAGAGATACTCAAAAAATCATGAAGTTGTCGCTCAACCTTGTGAACAATGATCACCAACCTATATGGAGGTGCAGTAGGCGCATATACTGTTAGATCAACATATTATCAACTTACACATGTTATAATTGATAGCAACCACCTTAGAGTTTATGGGAGTTTGAAGAAGCTCTGGAAGTTGCAGGTAGCACACAAAAAGTCAAGCTTTTGGATGTACAACAACAGAGGAAGTTTAACATGACACGAAAGTATGGCATATGTCGAATAAATACATTGAGAATGTTATTGGTTTTGTGGCCATAATTTTTAATATGATAGATTGATAATGAGAATATGGCCAAGATTATTATGGTTTTTGGCATTATGGTGGAGAAGAAATCAAAGATGTTGGCGTCACAAAATACCAACAATTTTTATATAAAAGACGAGCTAAAGATACATTTTAGGACTAGAAAAACACAAAAATGCAGCACAACAGTAGCAGACAAGAGTCACAAGACGCGGCAGTAACAATAGCATTCGATTATTTTGAAAGACAAAAATTATTCATTTTTTATGAATAGATACTATTCTAATAGACTGTAATATTATATAGCGGACTAAATTAAATTAATTACCAGTTATCAATATAATTTAATTTAATAGGAACTAAACTTGATTGTTGGGTTTTTATATGTTGACTTCATTTTACAAAAACAAGATGCTAGTCGGATGTTGTGTCAGATGTGGCAACATCTGCGAACAACATTGCCAGTTGATTGTGAAACCCTAATTCGCGCCACATATGCGCGCCGTTTTTCTTGAATCCTAATTTTTTACAGCTTCAGATATTACTTGGACGCCAAGACGTTGGTTTTCTTCATTGATTGTTGAAGATTCTGTGAAGATTATTTATTTCTTTAATATACGAAGATATTTAAAGAAAGATTTGATTTGATTCAAGAATATTTTTGTGCAAAATCTTTCGCATACTCCAGCTGTATTTTAAAGATTGCTGAAGAAAATATAAAAGATATATTTAAAAAAAGATATATTTCAAATATATCTTTGTGCTTCAAGAAGATTGTTATTAAAATTATATTTATGGACAATAAATATATTTATGAAAGGAATATTTGGTGCAAATATATTTGTGGAAAATATATTTTTTCTTGGAGCTGAAGTATTGTTGAAGCCCTAATGATTCAAGTAGCCCATCAACTCAGGACTATATATATATATTTGAAGACAAAACCTAGTTTAGGTGGGAGTCTTGCCGTATTTTATTATATAGGGTTTAAGTGTTAAGGTGTTCGTTATGATCACTCTGTGAGCCTTTTTTGCATTGTCTTGATGCATGTTAAGGACTGTGTTTTATTGAATTGTATTTGATAATCTTCTCCAAAGATTTGAAGCAATGAGGTAGTTACTAGTGTGTGCCAACATTTGAAGCCTTTAGACAAAAGTGTGTAGTTTTTCTAGGAGGGTGTCTCCAAAACTTTTGTGTGTTTTTACCCGTAGACTGTAGAGAACGGTGTTGTGCTTGCATTGTTATTAGGAAGTGACCCGAGTTGGTCATATCTAGGTTGGGCCTAGGTAGAATTTGCACAAGTAAGGATTAAGTGAGAAGGGTAAACAATTTTTTAAATTTGAAGTAATATTACTATAGTGAATTCATTCCTGGATTGGTATCCCCAGAGTATGAGAGGTTTGCTCCGAACTGGGTTAACAAACACAATGTGCAAGTTTATTTTTCTCTATTTACTTTCTTTTTATTGTTACCGCTTTGAACGTGTGGACAAGTGGTGGAACATCTGTCTCCACTTACAACTCTGTCTGGACAAGTGTTGGAACGTCAGTCAACACATCTGTCTGTTGTGGGTTCCAGAATTTCAATATTGAACACATGGTGGACAGATGTAACACTTGTCCAGACAAAGTTAGATGTTGAGACAGTTGTTCCAACATTTGTCTCCACGAACGATTATAGAACAAACAATAAAGCAAGTATATTGCAAAAAAATAAACTTGCACACTGTGTTTGTTAACCCAGTTCGGAGCAAAACCTCTTCTACTCTTAGGGATACCAATCCAGGAATGAATCCACTATAGTAGTATTACTTCAAAGTTAAACAACCTGATTACCCTTCTCACTTAATCCTTACTTGTGCTAATTCTACCTAATCCCAACCTATATATCACCGACCCGGGTCACTTTCTAAAAACAGTGCAAGCATAACATCGTTCTCTACAGTCTACAGGTAAAAACACACACAAGTTTTGGCGACACTCTCTCAGAAAACTATACACACTTTTGCCTAAAGGCTTCAAGTGTTACACAAACTAACTTAACGCATTGCTTCAAAGCTTTGGAGAAGATTACAAAAAACTCAGTCATTAACATGCATCAAAACAATGCAAGAAAGACTCACAAATAAAGCACAAGGAAAGCACAAGGCTTACAAAGACACGAAAACCATAAAAGTCTACATCTTGATATTTTTGGCTTCGGTGAATAAATTAGGTTTAGCGTCTTCCTTTATAAAGCCAATCGGGCTAAACAATACTTCAGCTCCAAGAAATATTCTAGAGACAAAATATATTTTCCACAAATATATTGGCACAAAATATTCACTCCATAAATATATTTATTGTGTATAAATATAAATATATTTTTAGTAACAATCTCCTTAAAGCACAAAGATATATTTGAAATATATCTTTTATATTTTCTCCAGCAATCTCAATCTTCAAAATACAGCTGGAATATGCAAAAGATTTCGCATAAAAATATTCTTGAATCAAATAAAATCTTTCCTTAAATATCTTCATATATTGAGGAAATAAATAATCTTCACAAAATCTTCAGCAATCAATGAATGAAACCAACGTCTTGGCGTCCAAGTAATATCTGAAGCTGTAAAAAGTAGAATTCAAGAAAGACGGCACGTACACATGGCACAAAATATGGTTCACGAATCAGCTGGCAGTGTTATTCTCAGATGTATACCACATTTGGCTAGCATCTTGTTTTTGCAAAATGAAACCAACATATAAAACTCCAACACTTGAAACTTAAAAGGATGTGATTTTGTAGAGAATAATTTATTTAACCTAAAAGAAATATATATCTAATAAAATAAGTTTATTGATTCAAAATATTTTATATAAAAATACACAATAATTTCACTTGCGTTTTTCTTAACAGAATTTCACTTATGTTTGTAACAATTTCTATAATATTTATTCTATATTTTTTACCAGTTTTTTTTTTTACAAGATTTTATACTTGAAATTAATTTCACCTTAACTATCAAGTAAAAGTTAGTGTACCGGTATAAAAACACAGTCTTGCGTTTTTTGTGACTCGATAGGAGAATCGGAAAATCACCTTTTTACTTCTTGCTCGGTGGCTTTGGCGGTGTGGTCACAGGTACTTAGATGGTTTGGGGTTAATAATTTGTTTTTACCTCATTCCATGTTTTCTTTATTGGAGAGCTTTCGCGCCTTGGGATTGTATAAGAAGAACGGACTAAAGAGTATGATTATGGTTTGGCATGCGGCTATTTTGGGCCTTGTGGAAGACTATGAATGATAGAATATTTTTGGGAAAGGTCGTATTGCATGACGAAATTGTTAATAGGATTAAACTAGTTTCTTGGAAGTGGTTATTGGCTAAAAAGATTGGCTCACCATGTTTGTTTTCATGAATGGTGTTGTGACCCTTAATTTTGATTGTTTAGCTAGATAATTTTCTTTTGTTGGGGTGGAGTTGGGTGGAGTACTACATGTACCATTCTCACAAGAGTAGGTCGAGTACTTCTTGTACTTTTTCCATTCCTCTTATTATTTATATATTATTCATTTGCCGTTCAAAACAAAAAAAAAAACACAGTAATTCGCTTTAAAAAAGATACGAGAAACTAAAATTTTCACTACAAAATTATTATATTTAAAATATTCTAATTCATTAATTGTGCATGTCATATAGTTTCATATTATTACATATTGACTTTTTTATACGCACTTTAATGTAAAACATATAGTATTATATTAAAATTTTGTCAAAAAAAATATATTACATTAAAATAAAATAAAAGATAAATCAAAATTTTATCATATAAAAATTAATTTAATAATATAAAAAATATATATCACATTAATCAATTTAAACTACTATATTTATTATAAATTTTATTATTAACTAAGAATGTTATTGTATACTCTCTCCGTTCCTTTTTACTTGTCTCTTTAGAATAGTATTTCCAAATTAAGGAAATATATTTTTGCACTTTATGTTCCTATTATATCCTCGTTTTAATCCACCAATAAATTCCTATTTTTATGCACTCACTTTTTTTTTGTTCGATAAATTAAATATATTATGTACAAAAAAAAAATAATATGTTATCAACCAAAAAAAGTAATTTAAAAAAATTTAATTTTCCAAATATATAACATTAATTAGTTTTATTGACAAAGAGTAAGAGCAATTGACAAAGGATATAATTGACAAATCATACCCGTAAAATACTAAAAAGACAGTTAAAAAGGAACGCTAAATTCAACACTAAAATACAAGTAAAAAGGAACGGAGGGAGTATCATTTATCATTTTTTTTTAATGGCAAATATAATTATAATTATATATAAGAAGAGAAAAATGATACACTAAATATAGTATATTAAAAGAGTACTAGAAGTACCGAGTCCCTATAGAAAATAAAAAATAAAATAAAAATAAAGAAAGAAAAATTCATACTAGACCAAGACTAAGTTTCAAATCACCATACAGACAATAAAATGAGAAGGGATGAAATAAATTGAAGTTACATTGTTTGAATTTATAAAAATAACAATGAAAAGGTAAATGATGGAATGTATTACCTTACCACCACTTTACCTTCAATTTTGTTCCATTCAATTTGGAAGGTAAATGTAACTTTTTTGTCATTCCATCATAAATTTTCCAAACAACGAAATGGTGTAATTATTTTATATCACTCCAATCTGCTGCGCGCACTCCATTCCATTATATTTATCAATCCAAACAGAGTCTTAGTTTAACTTATTTAATCAGTTGAACTATTCATCTCACCCTATGTTATTTTACATTTATCAGTTACTTAAACTGTTGATTTAAGCAAATACTTCAATTAATTTATTAACTATAAACAATTAACCATCATCCACCAATTATAAACTATCAACTAACTTATCAGGTATACAATATTTTTATCGTTGTACATACATCAAACTATATACAACATAGTGTCCTGTATATATTTTGGTGCCATTTAGGTGAAATTAAAACCAATATAAACCAAAATGTGAAATGTTGTGACGTTTAATTAAAACCAATATAAACCAAAATGTGAAATGTTGTGACGTTTAATTAAAACCAATATAAAATATTGAAAGCAAAAACAAAATTATCCAATACTTATTTCTATGAACACATGAGGAAAAAAGGTTGTCACAACAATTACATCTATCAAAAGGGTTAAGCCTGGGAAAGTTTTCATCACTCCCTTTAAAATTAAAATGATAACATTTCCATGGCAATTAAAGCATATTATAAATTAAAATATAGGGCTACATTTTCAAGTCATAGTCTATCCGAATTCCCTTCAAGATATCATCCGTTTGCAATAACCTCTATTCAAATTGTAATAAATTCTCTTTACGACATTCATATGGAAGACCATGAGCATAACGTCTTAAATCAGCACAATAGTCATAAACTACCCACTTGGAAAGAATTTTTTTCATATTTCTCTTGCTTTCAATATCAAGGCCTTTATTTTTGCCACCATTGAAACCCTTGCAATTTGCAATTTGACCTTCATTTGCAATGCAAGCGTTTGCTTTGAAGTTTTTGAAACCAGCCACAAATGGAGCATTTGAGAGATCAATCTTCACCTCTCCCCATCTTGTTGCCCAAGAGTCTCCATTCCATAGGGTTGTGTAAATCCTCATTGGTCTTTTCGTAGGGAATGGAACACCAATGCTTTGCCTGTTGAGCATCACTCTTATGGGAATGTCATCCACTAGGATTCTACAAACACAAGAGACATAAATTAATATATACACGCCATTTAATATTGTCTGGTTATTGCAAGTGGTTGGTCTGCAATGTGTGTGATTGTTGTAAACTTTGACGAACTTAGTTAAATTCTTACTTAGCACAAATAAGACAAGTGCTTGTTGGAATTTGTTGTACAATATATCTTCTTTTGAATACTAACTAGCTTAGTTAATTGAACCAATCCAACTAAAAACCAAAAGCAAGTTGGAAAAAAAAAATACTTCAAAGGTTCAAAATGTGCATGCCTAAACAAACTAAATACCACATTATTTCTTCCTCTGTTTTTATTCTC
This sequence comes from Trifolium fragiferum, assembly GCA_954870985.1. NCBI lineage: Eukaryota > Viridiplantae > Streptophyta > Magnoliopsida > Fabales > Fabaceae > Trifolium > Trifolium fragiferum. The sequence goes on from OX940794.1 coordinate 12,710,522, forward strand.
TTACAATATTCATTATTTATTTAAAAAATAATGAGAGTTTAGACCTTTTTCAGAAGTCTATATTAAAGGCACTCAACTTCATATTGTTAGCTCAAAAAAAAACCACAAAATAAATATTATTTTAGTTTTAATCGTTGTATTTACCTATATTATTTATTACTTACATAATACGTTCAGGATTCCAATCAATTGAATAAGTGTGGTAGTCCTCAGTTGGATCAAACCAAAGATAGAATTGAACCTCACGACCACCAATACCATCAGCATATACATTTGTTGAGAGAAGATAAGGTTCGCCAGTCAAATTTCCTAAGAACTCTATATCAATCTCGTCGTGCTTTGCTCCTACAGAACTTAGCTGCACATTAAAAATACATATATAAATAATTACATAATTAACAACATCTTCCTGCATAAATAGATAAACCATAACAAAGCATATTACAATTCACACTGAAGAATAAACATCTAAGCATAACTCAATTTCGTAGAAGATAAATAAAAATCAAATTTTTTAGACTAAATTCTTGTTTCGAGACTTCCTCAAAATTAAAACACGCATGCAAAAATATCAAATAGATGTGAGATCATATTTAAGGGGAAAAGTTTTATCATTCATGTAGAGAATTATAATCATAGTTTCAAATTACAGTCTTCAACAATTGTGACATCAATATTAAAGATTTTAGATATCTCTACAACGACATTGTAATTATAATTACCGCCACGTTTTTTTTTAATACCTAAGCTTGCAGCATAATTATAATTTCGAGTCCAATGGCAATTTAGAATCACGGTTATATAATTATATCTTTAAGCTCTAATTTCCTCTCATATACTCTCACATCTTATATGCTCCATGGTTTTAAATAACGGTCAAATAATGCAATTTTGACTTGAATATAAAGTAGTTTAAGGTTTTTGCAATGGAATCACAACCACAATTTTGACCATATAATGGTTTGTAATGCAAGGTAACCGCAACCCAACCACTACAATTTAAAACCATGATGTACATTTGCTCTAAATATTTCACCTACTTAGAAGAAGACATACATAATAAGCGGTGACAGTTCCGGCAGAATTTCCTGGAACAAGCTTGACTTTCATATCAAATCTTCCATATAAATATTCATTTTTGGACACAATCCCTGAGCCACAATATTCATCCAAGGTAAGGGTCATGCTATTACCATCATCTCTTATATCAACCCTTTCTTCTCCAAAAAGATTATCAAAAAGGGTGTTGAAATTTCCACCCAATACAATTGTGCTGAATCCTAAAAACAAAGATGAAAACAAAAGGAAATGGAAACCATAATATGATGAAGAAGCCATTTTAATTATTTTGTCAAAACGTTTTGCAAAACACCAACGGTTTATTTAAATAATAAAAATGGTTTCATTCAAAAAAAAAATATGATTGCGACAGTTACAAAATAATTGATGTAGCTGTCGCAATATTACGGTTGCAATTGCAGTTGCATGCAAATTGCAATTCAAAACATTGAGTTGATAATTATGTGTTTTTTCTAAAAATGAGACAGAGCAAAAGAGAGGAGAGAGAGAGAGAGAGAGAGAGAGAGAGAGAGAGAGAGAGAGAGAGAGATGTTTAGAGTTGTTTTTTTCATGCCAATAATGTTTTTAGAACTTTGCATGGTTGTCTCTTCAAATTTGACGTTGAACAAAAAGTCAAAGTTCAAAATGGGTCATTACTTAAGATAGAAAATGCTAAACATGGAGATGGAAAGATAATGTGTGAGAAAAAAATATCATATGTTTGCATGAATGACATCTTTATTGGAAAATTTTTTTTTTTTTTTGGCCTGTTAGTTGTTATTAGGTCCCCAAAAACCCTAAAATGTCCTTAATTATTAGAATTGTAGGATCTGAAAACATCAAAATGCCCTTCTAAAACACCATTTCGGAAGTTGCGTTTCAAAGTGGCTATTTTTTTTACAAATTTTTTAGATTTTGAAATGTAACTTTTGAAATGGTGTTTTTGGAACTTAGGTTCCGAAATGATTGAATATTTGTTTTGCTTCTAAAACAAAACAAAAAAAAAAATTAATTTCAAAATCTGCATTTCAAAATTAATTAATTTCGAACCCTACATTCCAAAATACATATATATATATATATATATATATATGAACCTATTAGCCTGAATTTTGACAGGCTAAGTTTGCAAAGGGAAATATTTGAAGGATTTTGGGAGAGAGTATTCACAAGTCTAAAGTTGATGAGAAGGCAAGAGAGAAGACATCATCTGATCAGTTTGATGTCAAATGTGTCGAAGGCACAAGGCAAGACAAGAAAGGGAACTTCGACTAAATACTTGATGAATTTAGTGAATGGTTAGGTCGAAATCATTGATTCAACTAACACAATTGAACTTAGCGTATTGCAGATGCAAACTTATTCATTCGATCAGAGGAAATGTTATCTTCAACTGAAGATTTTTTAATGTTTTAAATATCACAGGATCAACACGTCGAAACACACATGGAGGCATTATGACACAAACTGTGACACGCGTTGATAATCCATATCAGAGCCGTTATTTCTAGTTAATTACCATCCTTTAGTAAATATAATAGTTTCTATGTAAGGATTCTAGATCACAAATCATATATAGAGAAAAACATTATTAATTAGAAAGTCAAATTATACATGCTAATGAGGAAAAAGAGTCGCACAAGGCCAATTTGTAATTCCAAGTACCATTTCCTTTATGTAATTTCAGTCAAATGCAATTTCTCTTTTCAAGTTGTTTGCGTTTACTTGCATTTATCTTCAGTTTTATGCATATTTACTTTATGCTTCTTTTAAATTGAATGCATTTACTTTTCCGTGTTATTTTACTTTTGAAAGTTAATCCGACTCAGTCGAGATAATCACATTATCACTTAAACTTTTCACAATCAAATTCATGAACAATATGATGAACATTCAAACTTTTATGTATGTCATAGAATTTACTAGTTGATTTGGCAAGTAATTAATTTTAAACTAGCGATTGTTTATCAAAAATACCGGTAAACAGAACCTCAATCGTGAGAGCGGTAAATTTAGACTTACCAAATCAACATTAAACAGTCGCATAAGCACATTTTAGCATAATTGGATGGAAAAGAAAAGGCTATGATATAGATATTTTATGACTTAAAGAATCAACTTATTACGCAAAAATGATTAACTTGTTACAATATTGTCTAACTTAAAGAACCGCAAAATAATAATTTTTAAATTCATGTAAAATTAATGCGACAATTTTTCAATGATGAAGATATCAAAAGGTTAATATAGACATTTTGAACTGTGATCTTCTCTCACACAAATACATTGATGAAGAAGTAACATGATTCAATTCGAGACAAAATTAATAGCTCTCCCATATATAAGAACCAAAAAAACATTATTCTAAAATTATGTCTTAATCCAAAATCTAAGAAAACAAATTACATATTGTTTTAACTAACTGTTGTTAAGTGTACCCCCACCAGACAAAATTATTTATGTGCATATATCTTTAGACTTTAGAACCACAATATGGATTTGACAAAATTGTGGTGGTATTATAATTTTGTCAAAAATATAAAGTGTAATTTAAGTGCATGTTTAGAATCGCATTGGATTTTCCTTGTCTCTCAAGAGGTCACTTGGTTGACTATTTGTTCTTCAATCTAGAGGAACTCGATTCGAAACCTAACGTGACATCGAGAGAAAATCACATTGGATTTGATAAAATTATTATCCACTGTAATTTTATTGAGAAAATCACATTGTTTATCGATCTCTGTTCATCTTGTGCAGAGATCTGGTTATTAATAAATTTTGTCATTTCAAAAAAAAAAAATTATTAAAGTTTTATATGTAACTTTTATAAAATCACGGTAATTTATCATGATTCAATCCAATTTGATAATGCACTAACTCTCTTAATGCAACAATCAGCTAGCAACAACTAAAAAAACAAGTAACATAAATCAAGACAAAAATCAATGGCTCCCAAATAAAAACAAACTAAAAAAGCATTCAAAACTAATAATTAACAACCAAAATTTGAATCATGCTTAGAAATAGTGAAATACCAATCCTCGTGTATTCATCATTCCATCATGAAATATAATCATTTTCTCACACTAAGGAAGAAGTAACATGACTCAACAAAATTCATACCTCCCATAAACAATTAATATAAGAACAAAAAAAATCTAATTAAAACCTCTCTATCTTCTTCATTCCATTGAAATCTCATTTTCATCTCTTTTTTCCAAAGAAGAAACGTATTAAAACAACAACCAAAGCAATTCCCCCAGCAGACCCAGCTGCAACAACTGGCCAATTCTTCTCCAACCCCTTCTCCTTCACATTCATCAAACTAAATTCCAAAACCCTAATTTTTTCTTCCAATTCCCTATTCTCTTTCAACCAAATCTCAACCTCATTCTTTTTCCCTATCAAAACACTTTCCAATTCCTCAACCTCTCTTTTTTTCTCATCAACTTTTTCTTTCATCATTTCCTCAACCCTAACCCTCTTACTATTCTCCTCAACCTCTTTCATTTCAATAACTCCTATTTTCCTCTCCAATTCCCTAACCTTCATTTCCATCTCTACATTTTCTTGTTTCAATTCTTTTCCTTCTTTTTCTATCACCTCAATCTTACTTTCTTTTTCTTCTAGAATCTTCCTTAGTTTCTCCGTCTCCGCTTTCGATTCTACCACTTCTTTTTGGAGCCTCGCTGTCTCTTTCTCCAACTCTATCGTTGAATCCGAATCCTTGCGTAATTTCTCCATCTCTATTTTCATTTTCTTTATTTCTTCGTTCTTTTTGGCGTTCTCGCTTGCTAGCTCGTCTTTCTCGCGTTCTAGAGCCGCTATTATTTTCTTACTCGATCCCTTTCCGTTCTTTCCGGTAGAATCTGTCATTGTGTGATGAGTTCTATAGGTGAAAAGAATGTTTAGAAATGGAAGTTAATGTTGAAGAGATTTGGATCATTGCATTGAAGATTTTGAAGAGTGATTGTGTTGTGTTTTTGTATAAAAGATAAACAAAGAGATTGAAGTGATTTGAATGATGAAGATTGTGATGTCGGGTGGAAATTATTCCAGGAAAATTGAGAGGTCATGAAGACCATTTTTTGAGAAAATTTTGGAGGATTTCCAGGGAAAATGGACGAACAAGTATTTAGATTTCGCACTTTTTTTTAAAATTTGAAATATTAAGTTTTTTTTCTTCTGAAAATGAAAGAATATATACTAGTACATTTTTTAGACCTACAATTTTGTTTTGGAGTAAATAGTTCCTTATATAATTTTTTTGAAGTTTTGATAGTTTTCTACTGGTTTTTATATTCATTTAACATGATCAGACAATATTAAACACTACAACAAATTTGAGATTTAGTATCATTTAAAAAGGGTTACTAAATCAAGAAAAATGTTACTAATTCAATTTAGTAACATTTTATCAAGTGTTACGTAAAGCCTACGTTACTAAAAGGCTTTAGTAACATTTAAAAGTACTATTAGTAACACTTGATAAATGTTACCTATTATATCGTTTGTAACACTAGAATTTATCTTTAGTAACATTAAAAGTACTATTAGTAACACTTGATAAATGTTACCGATTTATATATTTTTTGTAACACTAGAATTTGTCCTTAGTAACATTAAATAAATGTTACCGGTTTATTTATCTTGTAACATGTAAAAATGTTACTAATTTGTATTTGTACATTGAAAAAAATGTTACTAAAAATATCACAATTTTGCATCAAAACCATCACTTTTTTATAACAAGACAATGAAATAACATTCTAAGCAACACTAAAGTGTTACAAGCTTCACTAACTAAAGTGTTACAAGTTTTTTTACATAAGTATAACTAAAGTGGTAACATTTTTGAAACACCATCTTTGCAAGCTTCACTTGAGGTTCCGGTCTTCAATGTCATCACTTCAATCCATCACCGAGTCCCGTGGCATTCCTAAGCTATGAGCAAGACCACTCATCCTTTCCTTCATGGCCTGAAAACATAAGCAACAACATGTTTAAAGCAAATCAACATCAACCATAGACAAATCAAGTGAAGCTTTTGGTCGATTGTCAGGAATAACTAATTTGACAGCAAAGATAGTAATCTAAATGGATGATTCAATCAAAACAGAAAATACATAACTGGTTAGAGGTTATATTTGATACTAACTTTCTAATCTCTAGAACTCTCTAAGAAACTAAAAAATAATTAATCCTAGCCTACCTGCAACAGATAAAAACACCAAAGCAGTATGTCCTAGAGTTTCAGTAAGCATTAATAAGTGATATTAATAATGAATATAGAGTGATGTTAATTGGTTGATCGAGCATAAGGAAAATCAAACAATAGCAACATGACAACTAACCAAACAAGGTATCCAGTCTAAGTCTACCTCATCGTTTAAAGCAGCAAATACTGCACTCAAATTGTCAGCATGTGCCAAATACTCATCAAAACCTCTATCTCTGTGAACAGAAGTGAAGATAGAGTGGCGTACGGTAACATCAGCGTCTTTAACAGCAGAAATGAGAAGCTTCTCCATAAACTGCAGAAAATCAAATACCGCAAAGATTACAATACGAGGATGACAATGCATCCACGTTAGAAGAACTGAAAGAGCGAAACTTATACAAAACAATAAACTCTGCAATACCACAGAGCACTCTCTAGTCGCTCTGCGTGTATTACCCTAAGCCAAGCAATGGACATTGGACAATAAGGATTCCAATTACAAAAAGGTTCTTAAGATGGGGTTTTAGAAATAAAATAATTCAAGAACAAATAAATTGGAAAACTTATCAAAAATAAATATTGGTAAACACCAAACCTCCTCAACAAGACGACGGCGCTTCCCCCCTGATCGGGACAACATGTTAGAACTAAAATGTGCACTCGCAATACCAGAGAAAGAAGTAGCAATTAATTTGCAACAACATAGAGCTGCATCAACTGATTCCCTGGCAAACTCAAGTAGATCATGGCCCTATATCAACACAGTAAAGTGGTGTTACAACCTCTAAAGTAAAATACCGCCTCGCGTAAATGAGTAGATATTGTCAGCAAATAATGACTAAGTTCCCCGTCCAGTGCCAAAGCCATCTCTCTAAGAGCAATGAACCCAATATCACGATCTTGAGGAACTGTCAAGACTGAAAGAATATGATTCATGCATATCTGCAAGGAATTTCATTTCAATAGGCATTAAAGTAAAATTTTGAAACCACTGAAAATCATTCATTCTCCTACTCCCGGTTTAAAAAGCATAGTTAAGTAATAAGGCAAATTAACATACTGTTAAATAGTTGGTAACAAAACGGTCGCGCAGAAAATGTGTAATTCGAGGTAGCAACGAAGTTATGCTCAGGCGAACAAGCCGATCCCGATGCTCTAGATATCAGAGAACTATTTCGGCAACTTCTCGGTATCTTGACATCATGAACTCACCGGTATTCCTTCATAGCCATAATTAGTACCAAACCATTTAATTACAATATAATGAGAAGATCAATAATTAGAATCTGATATTAACTTCTCGATATCTTTTATTAAGTTAATTAAAAAGAAAAACTGATTACGATAAACCAAATTTGGCCTTATAGAACTTTGTTGATTTCAGAAGCACAATGGGCATAAACTCACCACTTAATTTCAATTATAAATGTATGTTGACAATGTTATGGCTAAGGCTCTATTTGGAAAATCTGACGCACTAGCTATGAGCAGATTTGACTAGCTTGTAAGCTTGTTAAACTAAAACAGAGGTGTTTGGTAAACTAGCTTATCTCACCTATCATGTAGTGTTTTTTTCACTAGCTCATAAGGTTTCAACATACATTGTTTGAAGTAATATTTGAGCTAATAGTTTTTTCTCATTTTTACATAAAGTTTGGTTGAAGCATTTTATCAAACAGAAAATATGCATTGTACCATGAGCAACAACAACAACAGCAAAATCAAAATAACAAATTAACAATGAACACGTCAGGATCAATGATAAGAAAAAAACAATATATTTGATAAATTCATCTCAATGATAAGAACAAAAACACTATATGTGATAAATTCATCTAACAGAATCAAAGATTTAAACAAAACTCACCAAATATAGATGCAATCACAACATGAATGGTTGATTATTAAATTGCAATTGAAACAGAATAAAAACTCACCAAATAGGTTTTGAGGAGTTGCGATTTGACGGCAAAAGGTCGTGAAAGCGTTTGTTGCGCGATTGAGAACGTACGAGCTGCGATTGATGAGTTGCGATTGTGACTGAATCAAATTCAACGGGAAATTTGCGACTATGCTTCAGATCAGATCGTGTGAGCTATGATTGTGAAATTCAATTTCAGAGTTACAATTGAGATCATACGAGATGAGATTAAGAACCCTATGTGGTTTGCGATTGAGAGTGAATCGAATTCAATTTCAAAGTTGCGAGTGAGAAATTGAATTTTAGGATCGTGTGAGATGAGATTTGGGAGAGAAAGTGTGATTGCTATTGAGACCGTGTGAGATGAGAAAGTGTGATTGGGATTGAGAGAAAGTGCAATTTGCTTGAGAAAATGAGATTTGGGAGAGAAAGGAATGAGACGCGTGTTACGTTCTTAGTTCTAACACGCGGGAGAGAAATAATATGATTAAAAGCTAACCTTGCAACATTTTTTAGAATTAGTCAATGTGAAATGTAACAATTTTTAAAAAGTGTTACAAAATCATCTATATTACTAACACTTTTTACAAATGTTGCAAGGTGGTGTTACTAAAAGTCATAAATGTAGTAGTGAAATAAGAGATAAAAGAGTATGCACCGACAGTGTCAATAATTTTATACGTTTAACCAATCACAATCATGTTTTCCGTTATATCATTCCACTTAACCTCACTTCCTCGATATGATATGGAATTATTTTTTTTGAACACACAAAAATGAAATATATTAACACCAACGAAGAGTCTGTGCTAGCACAAGATGTGCCAACACGAACATCAAGAGTATACAATCAACTTAAAACCAAACGCACAAAGATCAATCATGTCTATCGATGCCCATACAAAGGAAAGGGCTCGACCACCACACATGAGAATTTAAACTAAGATTAGCATTACAGTTTTAACCCACCACATGGAATGCCATTTAACTTTATCTAACATTTGATGAATTGTGGCTTCCTTGGCCTTAAAGGTTCGATTATTTCGCTCAGACCAAATGACTCACACACAGCAGAGCCAAACAAGCTGCATAAAGGAGCATCGAGCTCGCGAACCCTTGATTAATGAATAAACTGGACAAGGTGGTCCTGAAGCAAGTTCGGACCAGCTGTAGCTATGCCAACCCAAGACCTTACCAAACTCCACAAAGGTGCAAACACATGGTAGGAAAGGTACAAATGGTGTGTTGTTTCCTGTTCACCGCAACCTATCACACAAAAACGAGCTTCAGGGAAGATGATGTTACGCGCCACCAAATTGTCTTTGGTTGGTGGCAGATTCCGAATAAGCCTCCATGCCAGAACTAAAACCTTCAACGGAACCTGCTTGTGCCATATAAGAGCAGATGGAGCATCCACATTCACTGAATCCGAAGAAGTGAGCAATTGATATGCGCTACTCACAGAATACCCGCCACCGGTGTCATGACTCTATATCCAAAATTTTGAAATGTTAGGTTGCAAAAAAACATCATCTAGTAAACTCCTACACTCCCCTAGCATCTCTTCCTCTCACGCCCTCAACTCGCGGCACCATTGTCATGGCCGCCCCTCTCCCTCCTCCCATCCTAACTCACACTTAGTTGCCACCGTACTCGTCTTATTATTAGACAAGTCTAAAAGACGGTGGAACATCACACTCAAAGGAACCCCGCCGAGCCACAGGTCCGTCCAGAACAAAGTAGTTGTCCCGTCACCAACCCTTTGCTCAATGCTCTCAGCAAACCAACCACCTCCTACATCGGTTTCACCATCCCTAATATTCGAAACTTCCCTCCATCATAAGGAACCGTGTCAGCCCACTCCTTTTATGACATGGAAAATTGAATCATTTTTCTTGGTTGTCAATGACGGTGCGTGTCGTTTAAACTTATTAAATAAATGTTTTTGTTATCATGTTATACATATGAAAGTTTTACCGTTTTCACAGTGACTAATCTTTATTAAAGAATATATTGGTCATACAATATTGAAGATAGGAGCAAGATAAATTTAATCAGCATTTTGTAATTCAATGGAACATTTGGAATAGTTAGTGTCCTCATCCTGATGATTTCTCGGGCCTTATTTTTTTCATTTTTTCTTCTTGGTCCAACTGTATCTTGTAATTGCCTTCCCTATTACTACTTGTTGTGGGGATGGTTTATATGATAACGTTTATCGATTCAAAAAAAAAAATAGGTTAAAACATTACTTTTGTTAAAAGAAAAAAGCAAAACAGATTTATATGTTGATAAAATTTTAAGATAATGTCAAAAAAAAATTAAGATGAAATTTGACCAATTAGAATGGGTGGCCCCACTAAGGTTTTATCTCCCCGTAAGATAATGTCAATAATTTGGAGTCACTTTTCACAAGGTGAGTAACTGCCTTCGAGCCAACTTCATTCCCTCGTACATGTTCCACATTTTAGCAAGGAACGCGTCACATGTACCAATTTTCTTGTAGCCCTGAATTCACCGACCATTTCACACAGCAACCACCCCCCACCCCAGCAAAATCCTCCAATTTCTAATGAGCTCCATCACAATTTAACTTGATCCAACCTTCTTGGTATCCATCCGTCGCTCACCTATAATGAAATTATAATGCTCACATTTGTCGATATCTTTTTTGTCAAATACATGTGCTTATCGGCATGGATTGACAAACTCAGTTTCAGTACACGTGACGGAGAAGCAATCAAAGCGCAGATTGGGTAGCTAATTATAGTCTTATGCAAAATTCTTTTGATGTTTTAACTCTGCAAACACCTCCTACCGATCTTTCAGTCAGAGTATCCTTTTTATGACATATTCGGAGATCGGGTGCCTAAAAAGGTGAGTACATAGATTTCTTCTCTTTTGAGCTTCGCCCTCTTCATGTACCACCAAAAAAAAAGATGAAATTGAGTATTCTTCTTTTTAAGAAAAAAAAAATTATGTGAGTTGAAAAAAATTTAGGTTCGCCATAGCACGAGAAAGTTTTAAAGTAAACATTGACACAAATTTAAGTCTTTGTTTTAAGTTTTTAGTTAAATTGTATTTCCTTGAGAATATATAAAATCATGGGAATAAGAGAAGTTATTGTAAGTTATTTTATTCCAAAAAAATTTAATATTCAAAAATAATTTTATGTCAATCTTATAATAAATATAAATATATCTATTTCTACCCATATATTCTCAAAAATATTATTTCTAAACTTGAAACAAACACCCCTAAGCAATTATTTTGAAAAGGATTGCTTCTTTATACATAAAAACTACTTTCACATGTACTAATGTCCTCCCTTAATTATTTAAGATAATTCTTAGAACTTTGGTGGCTCTAATACTATCTTAAAATTTGAATTGATTTAACGCAATCCTACAAAATTATTTTGATACCACATTAAGAAACGTGACATCAATACAATAAGTTTTAAAAAAATTTCTCTTATTTTTATGTATGTCATATTTCTTAACAATAATGTACTCTTCCTATAAAAATGTATATATTAATTGAAATGGTGTGCCTACTGCACATGAGGCTGAAGTTCTTGCTGTCCTAGAGGCCTTAAAAACAATATGCTTTGAAGGAACAATAAGACTTAAGCTAATGGTTTTGGCAATTTTATTTCTATGTATAATGAACATTTATTTATGTCTACAAACTTTGGGTAAGTTTTGTCTCAGGACAAGCCAACCATGTAACTCTCTCTCTTGCAAGGGCCTCAGATGTTTATGCTAGTTAGTCCCAAAAAAATTTACTACATTGTACCTTGTACAAAAAAAAAAAAAAAAAAAATTAACTATGGTCCCCAGATTTGCACCAACTTGGCCTACATCTTTTAATATTATTTAAAGGACTCTTGTGAATCCCATTACAAGTTTGAATATATTTGAGGTGTATAACATGTGATCCTTTGTTTGAAGAATCTCTCATTCATCTAATTTAAAAACATCCACAAGATTGGTTTTAAGGTAGTGATTTCACTACAAACACCTAGAAGAAAGTTATGTATTGACATACAAGATAGAACTCAATTTCAATGTTACAGTTTCTTGATAGTTGTTAACCAAAGTTCATAGCTTTTTTTACCATTCAAAGCTAACCCTTTTAAGGAAAGTTTTACCACAATGGTCCTCACTCCCTCACTTTGTACAAACAATGACCACAAAGATCCTTCCCTTCAAAGAGCCTTACTTATGCTCCCTTAGACAAATATTCACAAGAAAAACCTCTCCTAGACGGATTTGGATTCCCTGCAGTAATTGTACCGTGCAGTTACACGCAGTAATCAATCTGGGTCATTGATTTGAGATCGGAAGGCTCAGATTATAGATTCATTAAATCAATTCTTCTAAATGTTCTCGACTATTGATCTAGATCAGACAATCGAGAAGTGATGCAGTTACTCCAGGAAATTGGTTTCCCTCCTAGAACATTCTTGTCATACCATATTGAATAGGACCAACTTTTCTATGAGCCGGGGGGCCAGCTGCAGCACCAACTCCACCACCATATTGAGTCTTTGATTGTGATATGTTTGTGTCTATTGCAATTTGATCATCTTTTTCTAATTTGTTCGCTCCTACCCTTGTCATGTAAAAGGGATTTGGATCGATATTAATGATTATATCTGGTCCAAGTTTGGAATCAACTCCACATTGTTGTCCATGTTTCACTTGCAAACCCACACCCTTATCACCTTCCGCTGTTGACCTTTCTTGATTTGCAGTGCTACCGGGCCTTTGATAGTAATATGCTGGCGGAACAGGTTGAGGAGGAAGCACAGAACCTCTTATAAACGCCCTTGGATCATAAGAATCCTTAACAACATTTCCATATTCATATGGAACAACCGGCCCGATAACTTTACCAGGTTTTGCTGATAAGAAAAAAATCAGATCGTTAGTAATTAATGACACGCGTAAATTTTGAAGACTAAAATGATAACAAACACATACCTAGCGGAATTCTTTGTGGTCCCTGTATCGGCCTTGGCATTGGAATTTCAGTATCTCTACATATCTTATTATATTCCTCGGGTGTATGCCGGTTTTTGCTGGAAGCAATACTTGTTTGCTCTTTTTGGGGTATAGTATTTGAATGTACAATTGTTGACCTGTCAATTATTCATAAACACATGCTCCTTATTAAAGAATGGTATATAATCATGAGTAGCATAGAAGCAAATGCAGCATGAGTAGGTAGGGTTGATTTTAATCTACCAACATGTGAAATGTGATTCCCCTGCTGCACACTATGCTTGCATTGAAAGGTATGCTAAATAAGTTGGGAAATCACTTCAAGGAAAAGTACCTCAAAGGTACATATTACCAAAATATAATTCCTAACTTCGACATTTTCACATATCCTACGAAAAGTGGAAAGTGTAATTAATGTGCATATGTTGTATATAAATTTTACTAAATTGCCTTTTGTTTAGTGTCGAATTCCGACATTTCATCTTCTAAGACATCATAGTAGTATTAACAAGTGGTACATTTGAAAGAAAAAAATTGTAACTGTATCTAGTAATTTGAAATCGGTATTATATTTAGGGACAAAATTGAAATCGACTTACATTGTAATGAGTTTACTGTTTACCAATTTCATTTTGTATGTGCCTAGCATAGTGATTTTTATTATGGAACATTCGATCCTATAATTACTATCTTCACATGACCATAGCGTAATAGAAAGTAACCATTTGTCGAAAGTAAAATTACTATTGAAATGCACTGAAGGACAAATGATAAACGACACTTATGAATTAGAATTACCTTGGAAGAGAAACGTGCTTTCGATCAAGTGGCACAACGGGACCATTTTTACCATTTTCCTCTAGATGAGCAAACTGCTTTCTGAATTGATCCACAGCACTGTAAAGAAATGAAGCAGAAAATGATTAGGGATAAAATGATAGAGTTGAAAATCATTACAGGACAAAAGGTAAGAAATGTCGAAATGCCATTAAGAAATTAAAACCTTGGATATAGAAAATTAGTTCTCTCTGTTCCATTAATGTAATCTTTCAAAAGCTGAGGATGATACTCTAGAATCTCGCGGAAAATTAGCTCTCGAATTTCTTCCTTTGTGACTCTTCGTCTTTCAAATTCAAACTCCATTTTGGTGATAGGCTGGCATGACGGTTCTCTCTCAACTTTTGCCAGTCCCTTGAAGTAAGGGTCGGCCAATGCCTGAAAGCAACAACACATTTAAAAATCTCGAGTATGCAAGTCAAGACACCGATATCATAGATCGTTATACATTATAATGAATGATTATACTTTTTACTGTCCAAATTTAAATGACAAGTTCTTGAAGCAGTTAAAGATACAACTAAGGGTCTATTTAGATTGACGTATTTGATTTTGTCAACTGACATAAGCGCTTATCAGACTGTATTTGAGAGCTTATGATATGTCTATTAAGTTGTTTTCAACTTATTTCAATAAGTCTCTCCAGGATAACTTACGAAAACAGTTTTACTTTATTTTATCTTTTGTTATAGAAATAGCTTATACATAAGCACTTATATGATAAGCGCTTAATTAAGCTATTTATACAATTAGAGCCTAAATAATTACAATACAAATTAGAAAACAATAGAGGATGCTGTAACAAACCTCTTCAGCAGTAGGTCGATCTTTCGGGTCAAAAGCAAGTAACCTTTCCAATAGTCGTAGTGCTAAAGGGTCGGCATTGGGAAATTTTTGTGCAAATGGCACAGGCTGTTTTTTTCTCATGCTAGTTAGGTATCTCCTTGCCTTCTCATTGCGCACCTGCATCCAACACACAAAGAAGTTGTTACAAGCTCATAAATTTTTGGTTCACAAGTAAGCTAAGCAGCACAAGATGTTTTCCTCTACAAGAATATGTTTACCCGAGATATAGTGTCGAGTGAGGGAGTCCCGAGCAAGTCTGTCATCAGATCCAACTGATGGACTACATTTTTTCCAGGAAAAAGTGGCTTTCCTGTTAGCACTTCAGCAAAAATGCATCCTATACTCCATATATCAATTGCTGGTGTATACTGCATAAAGATTTACGGAAAAAAAATAAGTATCACAACTACTAATAGTGAATCAGAAAGGTTGCATTGAAATGTGCCTATGCAAGCAAATAGAGTAAAAAATTGAGGGCAGCATAAACTAACTGCAGCCAGTACAAAATATTTTACCATATTTACAATACTTCATAACTCATTTCATTCTCAACAACCGTATGATGTTTTAATAGCTACTGACACATACTATAATGTGATGAATAACAACTCAATAAATGTTACTACTTATATCTACAAGTAATTTATTTCCACTCTACAAGATACAAGATGCATAACATAAAACCTTATCTTGCTACCAGCTATCAAGGACTTTGACAAAGTCAAAGAATGCAGAAACTACTAATTTTTTAATATAATGGTCCATAGACATTAAACTCACATGGACTTAATCATAATTCATTACCATACACTAAAGTAATCAATATGTCATTGTCACACATTATCTCTCCGTATAGGATAGTTATGCAATCAATTTCAAAGTGTTAGTTCAGTGACAGATGCAAAAAGAACAAAAATAATAGTTTGATCTTCAGCGTTGGTCTTACATTTAGCAAATGCCAAATGGCTGATATGAAATTTGAAAAAAAAAAATGTGTTAAGTCAAGACTGTGCAGATTTATGTTCTCTCTCACTTTTACATGTCCTAAATAATTGAAAAATATATACCTTAGAGTAAAATGATCCGCATAGCTCTGGAGCCCTATACCACCTTGTAGCAACATAATCCTATACACAAATGCATTAAACAAGCAATAAGCATCTGTCGCTACATTCCCATATGATATGAGATTATTTATTTAAAAAAAAGAATAGAAAAAGTAGAAAGGAAAAGAAAATCGAAATGTCAAGACAACTTACCGTCCAAAATATAGTCGTTGGTGTGTCACTGAAGGCAACTCTAGCTAGTCCAAAATCACAAATTTTAAGTTTACAGTTTGCATTTGCCAGTATATTTTTTGGCTTCAAATCTCGATGATAGACATTCGCTGCATTATATAGATTATAATTAGATGAGACATATTGACATCAATGCCTGCAAACTCATGTCAAGAAATAGACAAGACAAAGTACGAAAAGAGCGCAGAAATGATGAAATATTTCAGCCAAAAGTATGTAATCATAAGATGTTGAAAAAATAGAAACAAAAGCAGATATTTTATCATCTTAATTAAGAGGAATGCTAAGAAATTATTCATTTAGACATTCGACTCATAAAAGTATAAAGCACATATTTTAGCCATTAGTGACACAATGTGCACTTTATTTATGTATAAAAGTAACGACAGCATATAGACAAATTACCAGTGTGAATATACTTCAGTGCTCGAAGCAATTGATAAAGGAAAAACTGATAGTGCTCTTTCGTCAAATCATCGTTAGCTTTAATGACTTGATGAAGATCAGACTCCATGAGCTCAAACACAACGTAAATATCTTTGAAGTCCTTCCGAGAAGGAGGCAGCATAATGTGTTTTATTTCAACAATATCAGGATGTCGTAGAAGTCTAAGCAGCTTTATCTCACGGAGAATACGTGCAGCATCAGATATATGCTCAAAGATGTCGTGAATTTTCTTAATTGCCACTTTCTCACCGGTATGAGTATCAATGGCCGAACAGACAACGCCATAACTTCCTTTCCCAATGACTTCTTGAATTTTGTACCGGTTGGCATCGCCATATTCAGAGAAAAAGTCCATCTCTGTCGAATTCTGTAGCAGAGATATAATTCATTCCACAAAGCAAAACACGTAAGTTCAAATTTTGAAGTCTGAAAACATCCATAAATCAACCAAAGCATCAAAGCATAAGAAAATTTTCAATACAGATAGAAATTTAAATACAGAGAAATTCATTTATATTAGAATTTGAATTAAACATATTTCAGAAATCAGAACTCATCAACAAAATCAATAGACAAAACACAAATCCATGTACTTTCCTGTAATTCACATGATGAAATGTACAGAATAACTTTGGAGGAATATAATGCAAATTTCATGAACTACTACAAATCCAAAGGCTCATACAAGTTATCATACACAATTCACTATTAAAAAATAAACGAAAAATAATCGATAAGTCTATAAAAGAACGAGTTGTAATCAAAGACAAGTCTTAAAAGGTAAAGAAAGACGAAAGATGGAACAGAAATTCATAAATTTGTCAAAACAAAACAAAACAAATAGTTGAAACAAGAATGTCATCTAGTATTAAGACAAACAGCACAAAGCACAACTCAACATCTATAAAATGAAAAAAAAAATCATAAAGATAAGATCAACACTCAACAGAACAACAACCACAACAAAGCCATCTAATCAGTTGCAAAGAAGCAAGTAAATTGCAGAACAAAAATGATTTAGCCACACCAAACATGCCGTTATCCTCCATATGTAACAGAAACATGAGAAAGAAACCCTTGAAAATTATACAGTTTCAGCTAAAAACATCACCCAATTGAAAATTCTCAATATCCAAAACTCATTAACTCATATGATCATAACACTGTTAAATTTTCCATGTCACAAAGATACCACAGTCATAATTCATTCAACAATTAAATCAAGAAAGAAAAAAAAAAAAAGAATTCTTGAATCACAATTACAAAACTGCAAACATGATTAACAACAACATAAACAACAACATGAACAACAACAAAAAATCAACCTTTTTCCTATGATCTTGCTGCATTTTCTTCTGACACCCACAAATTTTCCAAAAAATCCCTATGAGGTAAAGATCAAGTAAAAACCAAACAAACCCTCAAAAAAAAAAATCTCCAACAAAAAACAACTCAAAAAACACAAAACTTTTTCACCTTAAATCATCCACATTTTCCCCATCTACCCCTACACATTATAACAAAAGCACAACAATCCCACCTTATTCTTCTCTTCACAAAACATGGAATCAAAATAAGATCCCACATACAACTTCCCTTATAAATCAAAACAACAGAAAAACTCACCAAACTATAGAAAAAACCATCCACCACCCACAATCATATAGTGACACTACTCCAACCCAATACCCTCATTTTCAAAACCCCACCAAAGATCCTACATCAAAACAATTACCCTTTATCTACCTTCAACAGAAAATCAAAAAACAAAAGATACCCACTTATTTTTTCAGCTGAAAAATCCAAACTTGATAAAGAAATAAAAGAAGTGGCACAGAAATGAAGTGCGTGCAGTGTGAACAAGATCTATGTACACCGACACAGGCACAAAGAGAGAGAAAAGAAACAGATACGTGAAAAATTTTAGAGAGTTTTGAGGCTTAAATCTAGTTAGGTACCTTTATGTATCTTATCCGTAACGTATTTCATATCTACACATACTCTATACTTTATACTCTACGGATACGGTATTTATATATGGAGGGTATTTTTGTAATTTGAATAAATATGTTTATTATTATTTTTTTGTCTTTCACCATCAGTTTAATTTGGTTTGAGTGTCAGTTATGACATCAAGTAATTTCAACCTATTTTAATCATAGTTGCGAAGGATCGAACCATAATTCTCTCTATCAAGTTCAGCGTCAATTATCACTAAACCAACTAATTATCTGTTTATTTTACTAAACAGATTCTGTGTCTTTTCAATTGAATTATTATGTGTCCCCTTGGTGAGTTACAGGTGGCATATTGGACAGGTATATGAAGACACGTGGCAAGTTATTATTGGTTGGAGAGATAGTTAGTGGGGTCTACGTGGCAGTGTGCATAGTTGGAGTTATTGTTTTGGTGTAATGGTGTTATCATCTTGTTATTATTGTTTGATTTTTGTGTTATAATGCATTAGGATTGAGATGGATGAGTTTGTGGTGGTGCCACTAGACATTTTATAATGTTCTACTTTTTATATGAGTTTTGCTAACGAGTGTTTTTGGGATACTTTTTAATCATTTTATTTAAAGAATTTTTTTATTTAAAAAATAAACATTACAATTTTTAATGTGTTAATTTTATGTATTTTCATAAAAAATTTATATTTAGTTTTTTTTTTACGGTTACTTTTATGTTTTAGTTATTGTAAATTTATAGTGGTAAATGGTAATATATCATTCGATTATTATTATAAATAAAAAATATTATTTTAAATTTATTCAATAATTAATATATTTATTTATTTTTTTGAAAAAGTTAAATATTAATTCACTTAAATTGGTATTAGAAAGAATTGAAAGAAACAAATTTGCAAATAGAGTGAATTATTTCAAAAAATCATAATAGCATAGCATTATTTTTATTTTTTTAAAAAAGTATAATCAATTTAAAGTGTTATTTCATAATTTATGAGTTAAGTATATAGCTAATATAAAAAAAAAAATTGAAAAAAAAATTTGAAATTAAAAATGTGTTTGACCATGATTTATATCAAAATTAGTATCCATAAAAGTAATTCTTTTTTATATTAATAACACTTAAAATTATGTCAGAAGTGCATGAATGTTTTATTTGCTTTGGTCAAAATGTACACTGACATTAAATAAAAGTAAATATTATTTAATAAATCAAATGTATTAAATGTATTTAGTTTAGAATTTAGACTAAATACATTTAAAAATTTATTTTATTTATATTTCATTTAAATAGATTAATTGTTATAGTTCACCGAAAATACATATTTTTATATTATGCTGCTAAAATCTTAATATACAGTTTCAAAAAAATAATTAAAAATGTCAAATATATTTAGTCCAAAATTTATAATGTTTGCGGTGGTGCCACTTGACATTTCATAATGTTCTACTTTTTATATTTTAGTTATTGTAGATTTGGCGATAGTATATCATTCGATTATTATTATAAGTAAAAAATATTATTCTAAATTTATTCAATAATTAATATATTTGTTCAATAATTTTTTTTAATAAGTTAAATTAGCCCACTCAAATTGACATTAGAGAAATGAAGGGAAAAAGTTTGCATGTAGAGTGAGTTATTTAGAAAAATAATAATAGCAAAACATTATTTAAAAAAAAAGTAAAATCAATTTAATGTGTTATTTAATAATTTATAAATTAAGTGTATATAGCTAATATAAAAACTTTCTTGAAAAAAAGTTTGAAATTAAAAATGTATTTGACCAAGATTTATATCAATATTAGTATCCATAAAAGTAATTTTTATTAATATTAATAACAATTAAAAGTATTATCAGGAGTCAAAGTGCATGAATGTTTTATTTGCTTTGGTCAAAAAAATGTACACTAACATTAAATAAAAGAAGATATTCTTTAATAAATCAATGTATTTAGTACGGAATTTAGACTAAGTACTTTTAAAATTTTATTTTATTTATATTTTATTTAAATGGATTAATTGTTATAGTTCATCAAAAATACATGTTTTTATATTTTGCTGCTAAAATCTTAATTTACAATTTCAAAAAAATAATAAAAAATGTCAAATGTATTTAGTCCAAAATTTAGATCAAATACAATTGAACTTTTAATCCCTTTTGATTATATGTTTTTTGTTACATCCTTTCAATTATATTTAATTCCAAATAGATTAATTGTTGTAGTTACAAAAATTGACTCTTTTTTTTTGAAAAAGTTAAATAAATCCACCCAAATTATTAACAGAGATCAAACCTAAGACTTTAAGAAGGAGCACACTCTCAGATCTCAAACCAATACTACCGAATCAACCCAAGTGGGTTCAATTGGCATTTTATTATTATACATGTTAACAGAGAAAATATATTCGCTTTATTGATTCCATAATAACTATTATACTTTTGTTCCATACAGACGCTATTAGAGGCATTGGAAATCAAATTTTGAATTTTTCACTTCTGGGCTTACAGTATATGAGTCTAGCCCCTCGACTATTGGAACAAAAAAATTATCACATTTTCTTATTTCATACACACGAAAAAAATATTATAAAATTGAATAATAATAATAATAATAATAATAATAATAATAATAATAATAATAATAATAATTTTATAAAATTGATATATTCACCATTATCATAGATAAAATATATTGGAAACTTCTCCTCTGTTTATATTTTTCTCTCTCTAAAAAGTTAAACTCTCTACCCTCTCTCTACAGTTCTTCCGTCGCCTTTCCTTCCTAAACCCTAGATCCAAACTCACGCCGCCGCCATGTAATCATCTAGGTGGTGGTGTGTTGAGCTCCCACCTCCACGCCACTGTACCTTCTTCGTCTTCCTCGTTTCTGTCACGAGTTTTTCGCGATGTGTACCGAGGTCGTGGGAGCAGGTTCCGTTATCTTCTCCGGCGAGCTCCTTTCCATCAATGGCTCCGGTCGCCTAGCTCTTGGTCGTCGCCTGCTATTACCTCTTGCCGGTTGGTAGATGTTCTGTTTCTTTTGGTTTTGGTGGTGTTATTGGTGTAGAGGTGTTGCTGTCTTCCGGCGGAGGTGGTGTTTGGGTTTGATTCTGGAGGTTGGGCGTGGCCTTGTGACGTTGGTGGTGAGTCTAGTTCGTTCGTTTCTGATGGCGGTGGCCGACGGTTGGTTTCTTTGTTCTTTCATGTTCGTTTGTTGTTTCCGGCGTGGTGGGGGGCGGCTCTGCTGTCTGCGTTTTTTGTGATGTTTAGGTGGTGCAGAGGTGGTGAGGGCAGTGGTGGAGTTGTGCTCTTGCATAGGTGGTGGTGGTGGAGCTGCGGTGGTGGTAATGCTTCTGTCTTGTTGCTGTTTGGTGTTGGTGTGGCGTTGGTTTTTGGTGGGGTTGTTTGAAGGTTGTACTGGCAATGGTGATGGTGGTGGACAGAGGTGGTGCTTGGCTGAGAATTTTTTTCTTGGTCTTGGAAGTTGTCCTGACGCGCCCGAAAGGGTGGGGTATGTAGACACTCCGTGTTGACGGATGTTGTCGTTTTATCGTACCTCCGGGACGTATTGGTGATGGAGAGACGTAGGATGGTTAATGCCGCGTGTGAATGGATTCTCCTGATACAAGAGTCTCTGACCAATTTCAAATCTGGTGAGATTTGCAAGACTCTTGGAGTCGCTGAGGGGTGTTCAAGTCTGTTGAGACTTGCAGGTCTCTGGTGTCGGGACGAACTTGTCTGCATTCGGTGTTGACTGTCGATTCCCTAGCTACCGGGGTTCCTCAACCTTTGACTTTCGGGGCTACTTTCTGAGTCTGATGGGCCGAGTAATTTTAATTCGAGTTCGAAAGTTAGTGCCTAGTGGTGTCTCCTAGGGTCAGGTAGAGATTAACTCTGGTGGGTTTAGCGGATCATTATTGGTGTATGGGTGGATTGAGGTTTTGATTAGGTTGTGGTAATTGTGTTATATCACATTACATTTGTTGTATGTTCCACGACAATTCCTTTCACTTCTTGTGGAGGAGTTGTCTTTAATAAAATTTAGCCGTTTCAAAAAAAATAAATAAATAAAATATATTGAAAAAAGAGGAAAGTACAAAGAGGAAGGAGGTATTTTAAAATCATTTTTTTAAAACAACCACCAAAATATATCGAAAAAAGAGAAAAGTACAAAGAGAGGGACATAAACCAAACCATCAAAAAAATCAACAAAACCTAAACTAAGGTAAGTCCAAATTATTTCTAACAAAATCTTTCCTAACTTAGGAAGGCAAATGAGACCACCAAGCATGAGATGAACGAGATAAACTCAAGTTTTCAAGTTTGTTGGCATAAAGGTTTCCTTTTTTAAAACAAAATTATCTATTTTAAATAGTGCGCTCAAAGCAATGGTTAAAAAAACAAAATTGAAAATAAAGGTAGAAAAATTTAAGTAAAAAATATTTTTTAAAAACTTTAAGGCATTGAATACACTATTTTCAAATTATTATATTATATTTTTGTTTTCTTAACCATTATCTCAAAAGCAATGTTTAATATTTTTTAGTCCTACCTTATTTTTCATAGTTTTTGTGTCCTATAAAATTTCCATACACGCAGAGTTGGATTATCCTTAAACTCGTGAATTTTTTTAATTATTTTTTACTTAGAATATTATTAAAATTTAGATTTTTTGACATATGCTAAATTAAATATGAATTTTTTAAACTCCAAAGTATAAAATAAAACTAACGAAAATCTGGACATAGAAATTAGGGTTAATAGGTTTTTATCCCCTGCAAAGTAGGCGAGTTTTGCGTTACCTCCCTATAATTTTTTTCTGCCATTACCTCCCTGCAATGTATTTTTATTTTGTTTCGCAGTTCATTTTATCCCCCGGGGGTAAAACAAAACAACATTACAAGGGGGTGCAATGAACTGCAAAAAAAATAAAAACACATTGCAGGGGGTAATAGCAAAAAAAAAATTATAAGGGGGTAACGCAAAATTCGCCTACTTTGTAGGGGGTAAAAACCTATTAACTAGAGAGCTAATACAAAAAAAATAAAATTACGGCCAACTTTCCTAACTATACGGCCGAACTCTGAATTGTTAAGATCCTTCCTCTAGAATAACTAGAGAGCTAATACCAAAAAAAAATAAAAAAATTACAACGACTAAAAAATTATTAAAAATAAATAAGGACTAAATTTTAAAAGACCCTACTCTATAGGATAAAAAATTATAGTTAACCCTAATATTAATTTGGTAAAACAATTATAAAAAATTCATTAAATAGACATTTTTTTTAAATGTAAAAGAGAGAGATTATAAGTGAGTAGTAGCATCATTATAAAGATGAACGCATGCTACTTTTTTATGAATTATCCTAACTAGTACCTCTAGAACATTAGTTAAGGAATTTAAAAAGAAAAATTTTACATTAAAAATTGTATTTTTTTATATTTTAAAATGATTAACTATATAGATTTCAAAATAATTTTATCATATTAAATTATTTTAACTAGTATTTCGGAGTACTTCTTCCGGTCATTATTATAAGTAAAAATGATTTTTTCAATATATTAAAAAAATAATGTATTTAATTCATAATATGATCCATATACATTATATTTCCAATATACCAAAAAAATCAAATTTCTTTATAATAGTGATCGAATAAAGTATTAGTTAACATTTTTTTTTATATATATAAAATTTCACTTTCAATCTTTAACCCATTGGTTGATACGTTTGTGGGATTGAGTGCCCAGCTTTTGGTCAATTTGTAGGCTTCGAATCTATTAACTTTTGAATTTTATGCATGTTGAAGAAAACTTTGTATGCATGTTGCTTGTTCAAAATATTAAAGTTATTTAAAAAAATAACAGGGGAAAGGCATGACACAAATCTTTAAAGAATTTAGATGAGATGGCGTGAGTCTCTTCTACCTTAACCAAGGTCATGGGTTCGATCCCTAACTTGGACACGCAGCAATGTTAAAACTCTTAAGGAGAGTTTGCCATCCATTTAGATTCCACAAAGCTCGAGAAATTAATCTTTGCAGTTACGCGCAGAGGATACCCGATTTACACCAAATCTTTAAAGAATTTTCACTAATTAAAAATTCGGTTGCCTTTTAAATAGAGGATTACAAGTCAACAAATACATTTTAAAAGGTTTGAACAAAAAAGTGATCTTGAAGACAACATTTGTCATAGTGTTCTATTTTGTATTTTAAATTCTTCATTTTAGTGAATTAGTTTGTTTATTATATTGAAAAATCATTTAAAATTATGGTGCATGTATTTTAGTTTTTCCAGAACAATCATATTTATAAATTGTCTAACTTAAATATTTCGACAACATAATTTTTTTTTTGTGAACTAAGAGTATAATGACATCAAAGAGGTTAGAAAGCATTCCAACTATGTTGACATCCCCTGTAGACTCTAATCTTATGTCAAGTACTCATAATAATATATATAAAAAAGGGGGAAAATATGTACAAAATGGGGGGCAACACCAAACCCGTGATAAAAACAAATGCAAAACAACAACTAAAGACCCCGGGCGTGAAACACAATCAAGTGACCCGAAAAAATGTGTAACCGGTACGATCCAAGAAAGAATTCCAAATAATTACAGCTAGGTAAGGTAGACCATCAGAGAAAACCGTCGATTGAGTGGCCATGTGCCGCTAGCTTGTCCGCACAAGCGTTACCTTCTCGATAAACATGGGAGAATACAAGATTCATACGATGAGAAAAACAATTATGCCAACGGTTCCGAAGGTCCCAAGGAAAACGTCCCCAAAGATATAGAAGGAAAAACGTCCCCTATTATGTAGTTTTGGCGACGATTTATAAAAGTGTGCGCAAAAAGTGAAAAAAAGCGTCCCCTTAGACAATAGGCAACGCTCGCATACAAGACGTTTGAAAAACGTCCCCTATACTTTTAGGCAACGATTTTCATGGTTCTGGCAACAATTTTCAAATGTTGCTAAAGACTATAAATGTTGTAGTGACAATAAAGAAATCCTTGGAAGCTTGAATGGCTACTTGGGAATCACTTTAAACCCACAAAAAAATTTGGACCATTTCTCAATTTGTGCGTGTCATCCTTGCGCAGGGG
Source organism: Trifolium fragiferum (assembly GCA_954870985.1). Lineage (NCBI taxonomy): Eukaryota > Viridiplantae > Streptophyta > Magnoliopsida > Fabales > Fabaceae > Trifolium > Trifolium fragiferum. The sequence goes on from OX940794.1 coordinate 12,736,245, forward strand.
CCATGCTAATCTTCTCTGTATCGTTTCAATTTTATCGGATGTCCCCGAAGGGACAACAACATAATTACATAAATAAACATTTAAAAAAAAACTACCAACACAATTGGCAAATAGATTGGTCTCTTTACGTATTTTAAAAGATTAATCTCTAGCTTTTGGTCAAAAATATCTTTGGACAACAGAAAAAAAAACTATTGTGTAAGTAAAAAAGTTAGTTGGATTTTAAGTGTAAGTGGTTAAATTTTAAATCGTCAGTGAAGAAAAAATGTTAAATTTATAAAATAGATCACTTATTAATTCAATGCTTTAAAATTTTAAATAGAGATTTGTGTCTCTCCCTTATTATTTTAAAGTGTTTGATCCGATGTTTCTTTTGAGTTCCCTTGAACTTCTCAACAATATTATAACACAAGTGTTATTAGGGTACTTGTTAAAGAAGTAAAAAATGAAAGTTGTGTTGATCGTATAAAGAAAATATTTGAGATTTTATAAAAATGATTAGAGATCTTCTAAGACATTATTACTAATTTAATATCAAGGGAATTTGTTAGTTTTTTTTTTTTAAAAAAAAAGGTATGATTTGAATTGAAGATTTCTTTTTTCTAGTATATTGTAATTATTTAATCAGTCGACCTCATTTCTTCTTAGTGAAGTATCTTTTATTTCAAAAATAAATAGGTATGAAATAAATCATCTTTTACAAAATTGTGTGTATGTCCTTGCCAACATTGAATATGCACGACAATTTCTTAAAACAACTCAACTTGTTGCCTTTGAAGAGCAATGCATTTAGCAAGCAAACAACGGAAAATAAAGAAGAGTGGAAAAATGCCTTACTTTTAAGTTAGATGTTGAATAATATTTCATCTTTACTTTGTTACCATCGTCAAAAGTAAAGTTGTTGTCAAGTGTTTATAGTCTTTGAATTTAAAAATAACAATTTGTGAAACAAATGAAACAATTAAAGTGTGAAGCAATTAAAGATATTAAGATAAATATTAAGACATTTTAAAACAGATATACACTAATCTATAGCACCTAACGAAAATGAAAAGTGCTTGATTAATCATTAATTTGACATAAGATTTTGGGCAAACAATTTGAACACATGCTCATAAAAATTCATATAATTTCTGGCCACGAATCGTCCACCTCCATCACGCCCGCCACCATTGCCACCCTCCTTCACCAACCACCATCATCGACCACGACCATCTTAGAAGCATCTTATACTCTTATTATTTTAATCATAATATATCAGAATTTCTCAATCAATCAAAATAGGAAATGTAGTCAAATTCCTTATAACTAGTTAATTTTCTCTCTCTCTCTCTCTCTCTCTCTCTCTCTCTCTCTCTCTCTCTCTCTCTCTCTCTCTCTCTCTCTCTCTCTCTCTCTCTCTCTCTCTCTCTCTCTCTCTCGTTAATAACTTTCTTAGATGTTCGCTTTAGGCCACAATATAAGTGTTGGACCGGCCTTGACAATCGTCGTCCTTCACAACTGATCTTTCACTTTATCGACTTCTACATCTCATTTTCAAATCAGTGACACTCATATTGTTCTTATTATTTTGGGATAAAAATCAGATCTTGATTATGAAATGGGTGACTGAATTAGAAAGATAAATGAGCAAGTGGATGGAAATGCAACGTGTGAATCTTCTAATTTCTTCTCTAGTTTTCTGCAAACCCTAATCCCCTTTTAAATTTTAATCCCAAAATAAAAATTGGAGCAAATATCAGTGTACTGTGTTAGGATTTGCAAGATGAAACTAAAACTAGGTGGAGTGTGATGCTTAGCAGATATGAAGCTTTTTTTACTTTGCAAAAATAAAATCATCATCTGGCCTTTCTTTCAATTTTTCTTTTTTTTTTTAATGAATTTTTTTTTGAGGTTATCCAATATAATCAAGCCATGTGTAAAACAATTTCATTTCAGCAATTTTTTGTCAAAATAGTTAAGAGGGACCATGAAATGCAAAATGTGGCAAATGTGAGGAGCCAAAATCACAAGTTTAAAATTAAGAGACGAAAATCGCACAATTAGAATATTTAAATGGTCAAAACTACAATTTAACCTGTAATTTACTTATTTGAAAAATAAATATTTTTTTAATTCTTCTCTTTTTCTATCTTTTACATTTTTGTAAGACTGCTCAAATTTCGTGTTCAAATTCTTGTAAACACAATGGAGTTTCTCAACAAAAATTACATTGATAAAGTTACTCCATTAGTTTTTTTATAAGGCCTCACCTCCACCTAGGTCCCTTTACATTGGAACAACCTTTGCTGTATACAGAAATTCTAACATGAACAATTATTGAGAATGGTACTCCATCCTCAGAGGAGGCTGCAGCAACAGAGGCAAATTGATCCCTCATGCTATAGCCTATTACTACTTTCCCTGCAATTTGCAAATATACATAAGAGAAGCGTGGATTGTTTGTTTAATTTATGATTACAAAACGACAAACACAAGCAAGCCGTCTTAGCTCAGTGGTAGAGCGCGTGGCTTTTAACCACGTGGTCGTGGGTTCGATCCCCACAGACGGCGATTAATTGAATTGCTCTTTTGTTTCATTTTTACTTTTTTGAAGTAAAAGAAAACAAATCTTCAAAACGTTCAACTTATGCATAAAACTACTATTCACCAACTTACAAAAAATATATACTCCGTATATATTGAAGTGTTGAAAATCAATTCATTTTTTTAACACAGCCTCAAGAACCCTTTTTAAAAATCGATTCAATTTTTTCTTTTGTGGAAACAAAAATCAATTTAACTATTGCACAAATACGAAGTTACGAACGATGACGAACACTGAAAACAAAGCGACTAGATGTTGTTACAGCGGCGGCTATAGCTTCCTCAAGTTCCGTCTCCGAGTGAAAATCGTGACCGCTACCTCTTGAGTTTTGGTGTTGCAGGTAGTATGAATGAAGGTTAAAGACTCTTGATCCCTAAATTCTAAAACATCAAATCCCTAATTTTCATCAAAATAATATTTTGGATCGAATATTTAAAAAACAAAGTTAATTCTGCAAGTGAATATTGAAGCAATCAAAATTTCTGAGTCTTCTGGAATGAAACAAGGAGATGGGAGAAGGTAGAAGACGTGTTGTACGGTGTGGCTGGAACATGCGCTATTTTAATGAGGAAATCAATCAGAGCCGTATAATTTAATCTAAGGGTTCCTATTTATTCCTCTCATCTCTCATAAATTAATAAGACACTCCTCTCACTTTTTATCCTCTATCAATAATTCACCAAATATAACGTATGGTATAACAACTTGTGAAAAATAAAATTCATAAAAAAATCTATAAAAAAAATATATAATGTACAGTATAAACTATATTTAGGGGTATGCATGGTCGGTTATTTTGTTAAACCAAACCATATCCAAATCAAAACCATTATTTTGATTACATGACCATAACTATAACCATTATTTTTTATAAACCGGTTATATAACCAGTTATAAATTTGGATACAGATACATAATCAGATATTTTTATAAAACCGGTTTAAAAGCGGATAATTTTTAAATCCAGTTTTTAACTGGTTATTTTTAAAACTGGATTAATAAACGATTAATTTGATCTGATTTTTTGTTACGCAAATGAAAAACATATTAAAAGCCGTAAAAAAATACACTTTTCTGTTTTTATTCTTTGCATTCCTTCTTCTAGATTTCTTTTTTCCAATTCCAACAAGATAAGGTATACAAATTGGAGAGAATGAGTGTGGTTCGATTGGAAGAGAATATTGTCGATTAGAGTTCAATTAGAGAGGTTATTGTAGATTTGGGATTTAGAGTTCATCGCAAATCACAATTGCAGAGATCACACGCACATGGTGATGGTTTGTGCGTGAATTAATTTTAATAAAAGGATATTTGTTTGTGTGTTTGTTTGTTAAAAAGCTAATTTGAAAAGAATATTTGTTTTTTATTTTTATTCTTTGTATTCCTTCTTCTAAATTTCTTTTTTCCAATTCCAACGAGATAAGGGTATACAAATTGGAGAGAATGTGTGTGGTTCGATTGGAATAGAATATTGTCGATTAGAGTTCAATTGTAATGATTATTGTAGATTTGAGATTTATGGTTCATCGCAAATCACAATTGCATAGATCACACGCACATGGTGATGGTTTGTGCGTGAATTAATTTAAATAAAAAGGAATAAGGATACTTGTTTGTTTGTTTTTTGAAAAAAACAAATTTGAAAAGGATATTTTTTTTTTTTTTGAAAAAATTTTTTTGGAAAGGATATAATAACCAATTTAAACCAAATCCATTTATTTAATTTGGATGGATAACCGACCAAATGAAAATGGTTTGCTACCATATACCAAAATCTGGATTTTTTAAAATGGATTTGGATCCAGATATGGGTTTGGGTCTTTTAATCGGATATTTTGCACACCCCTAACTATATTAACAACACAAACATGTTAGAAAAGTTGAGTATTTTTTTAATATAAAAAACTAGTAAAACATATATTTTTTTTATGATACAAATTTAATACGATGGAAAAACTCGATATTTCTACATCTAAAAAGAAATTAGTTAACCCTATATTTATTATGACAAACATTATAAATTACACCCTTCGCACTAAAATATAAATTATGAGTAGTAGTTATCTTTTTCTTTAATGATGATATGAGAATGATAAATTGAAAAAGAAAAAAAAAGATAATAATAAATAATTAAGGTTATAATAAACAAAATATTAAATGTTTTATTAATATTTTAAAGCGAATTATAATTTAATATAATTTTTTTCTCAAAGTGACTTAAAATGATACGGATGAAATACAAAGAATCGTGACTTCAAAATTGGTAGGGATGATAATGGGTAGGGTATTATAGTCTTCATTTCCATATTTGCAGTTTGAAAAATTACTTGCACCCATCCTCGTACCCGCGTGGGTGACAATCTTTGTTCCCGTACCCATGTCTTATGGGTACTTAAGTATCCGTGCCCGTTACCCGTATTTTTACTAAAAATAAATTGATCAATTATAAAATATCATATCATTTTGATAGAATTTTAAAAAAATTCAAAGATTTTAATGTTGATTCATGAAAATTATAAACAATATATTAGTAAAATCATGCTAAAGTTCATTTCTCTATTAATATATTTACATTATGTTATAAATAAACATTTTTTTTATTAAAAATGCGTAATAATAGTATAATAATATTGTATTTTTTAAAAATAATTACATATATTTTTATATAATTATTATATAATAATATAATTAAAATAAATAAATATATACTATATTGGTATGTGGGGTGGGTACTAAGGTACCCGTACCCGCATCCACACCCGCTCAATTTTGTAGGTAATTACTCATATCCATGTCTATACTTCGAAATTCAGTTTTTACCCTACTCGTCGTTGGTATTTTTTGTGGCTACCTACTAGGTACGGGTATATTATCATCCTAAAAATTGGGGGAAGAAAAAGAAATTAAGTCATTTTGCCTATTGCCTATGTTGAAACACTTCTTTCAAATGATTAAGAAAATAGTACTAGCTTGCCTCTAATGGAAAAACATAAAAGTGCATGTTAAGTGGTCCTCTTTGTCACACATATCTGGGTAAAATGATATCATATTTTATAAAGAAGTCTTGTCAAAGAGTCAAAGCACAAATGGTTTTGATATTCTAAAGAAGCAGATTCAACTTGTGTAATGAAATACTATCTCTATCCAAAAATATAAGAATTAATTTGACTACTATGCCAATGTATAATTTTGAACACTAATATCTTTAATTTTTTATTAGTAAAAATTATAAAAATTAGATATTTTGAAAATACCCATCAAAATAAATCAAACAAGATCTTATATACTTATATTTAGATCTATATATTATTAAAAAAATATGATCAAAACATGATAAGTGAATAGTACTATTTTGAAAATCCATCATACACCTCATTCTATCATTAATTAAACCAGCAAGAGCAATCAACTTATGGATTTAAGCAAAATGATAAAACAAAGGGCAGACATTATGTTATAGGAGAGAAGACAAAATCAAAATGCAATTAAACCAAATAATATTTAGTATTAAAAAAAAAAAATGTAAAATATTAACCATGTCTCATCCCTAGACAAAACAGAGTTGAGATCCTCTCCATTTCCTAAAAGAAATGGAAACTACAATTACCAAAGTTTGGTGTATAAATATTTAAATAATGTTCATATTTTTCAAAAAACGTGCATTTATATTATTGATTTATTTCAAAACTATAGTAATGGAGAACATCATTTCTTTTGATAAATGGAGAGGATCCCTACTCGACAAAACAAAGGGTTAAACAAGTATGGTGTCAAATATAAACGAGTCTTTCTTATGAGCCTTCGATCACCATCAAGATAAGATACTCACATTGTCGCTTAAAACATCTAATAAGGATACCTTTTGATAGAAAAATTTATTGTTTCTTTCTTCCCAAAAGGTTTAGCAACATAAATAGGAATACCAGGACGAACATTTACCAAACAAATAATACTACACCCTGTCTTTTTTATAAAAAATAATTAAATTTTTAAATTCATTTAATAATTAATATATTTGATTTTATATTATTGATCAAATACATCGGTTATATCCAATAAAATCTAAAAAAATAAATCATTTCTTACAAAAAAAGAACCGAAGGGAATAATTACAAAAGTAATGACACCTTAATAGGAAAAAATTATTCTGAATAATATTAGTTGAGTTAAATTTTACTGACAATTGTTTGATTAAATTTATTTTTGTCAAAGTTTAAAAGTTGTTTTAATTTTTTCAAGGAGTACCTAAACTAGATTTTTTTAAGGCCTTAAAAAATGTCTTAATTAATTATAGTTTTGGTCCGCTTATTTTCATAATTTTGTAGATTTAATCTTCCTATTTTAAAATTTGACGATTTTAATTCTCTTATCATAATTTTAACTATAATTTGAAAATGTGTTGTTTTAGACGACGTGACATATGATCTGATAATGAGAAAATATCAATATCGATAACATTGATATTGGAGAACCAAAACTATTAAATTTTAAAATAGTTAATAAAATAATGACAATTAAACTAGACATGTTCACTCAAATTTAATTGATATACAAATTCAATTTTTTAGTTTGGTAATGAAATTCAATCTTTCAATCCTATGTAAAACAAGTTTCAGTGGGGCCTTCATTTCTAGTTTCTAGAATGCAAATTGAACAAACTTATCTAAATTAAATGGAATTTTTGTGAAGACTTTTTAACTATATGGTCACCTGTTCATGTGTCTCTCTTCAGACCCCACGATTTGGACCTATAGGTCATGATTCTTCTGTTCTACTTTGCTTTCTTACATACAATATTCATTTGTGGTTACAAGTATAGTAATTATTTTGATTGTATTAAAACCTCACGTGGCTAATAAGAAGCCAGAGAATATTATTAATAATATAATTAATATGCTGGTCTAAAATAATAAGTGTCACGTTTTGTAAAAAAAGTTTTAAAAATATAAAATGATTTCATGGCGAATCCTACCTCAATTGGATACAAATGTCAAAATTGTAATGTTAGTCGTTATCTCTCCACTTTAGTACGTGTGAATTTTTAATAATTTCTCATTTTATCTATATATATTCAAAAAATCATCTTAATTCAATTTTTACATATAATATTGATTATTTTTTTCTTAATTATAATTATAATTAATATTTTTTTTTTTAAGAAACTAAATTAGCCATTTAAATTGGCAGAGAATCGAACCTAAAACTTTAAGGAGAAACACACTCCCAAATTTCAAGTCAATACCACCAAATCACCCAAAGTGAGTTTAATTATAATTAATATTATATACATTATTTGTAAATTGATAACATCTTAATGGTTAGAGTTATTATGCATAAGGAATATCCTTATGCATGATGCATAAACAAATCTCCATCATGCAATGTTTTTTTGATTAATTAGATTTTTTGATCAATCAAATGCACTAAAGCATGCATGGTGGAGATTTATTTATGCACCATACATAAGGATATTCCTTATGCATAATAACTCAACCCCATCTTAATTATAGTAATTTATATGTGAGATAAATACACTTTTGTTTCTCCTATTTTATTTGAAATAGAATTTTAATCTCTATTCTTGTGTAAATCGCATTTAAAAAATTACACCGCTTTCGCTACTTGGTAGACAAGCTAGTTGGCTGGTCGATCTGTATGATAAATTATTATTATTTCATTAACTTGTATCCTAAAAGTTCATATGTTTTTGCTGCTGTATAATAAAATATTTTGAGTTATTCACATAGTTTGTTGTACAAAAAAACCCTTCAATAACATAATTAACATTAATCTACTAATATATTTTGAGTTTGTCTAACATGTGTAACATTGCACATGTTAAAGTAGTTAAAAATAGTAATTTTTTATTGGAAACAACATTAATTTATTTAAAAATTATACATTTAATATAAAATACACAAATTCCAAAACAAACTTACTATTTTAAACTTTCTAATATGTACAACTTTGCAGATGATAGATAAACCCATATATTTTTTATGTAATTCATATAATTTTCTCATTTAAAAGGAAATTGTTATAAAAATAATTTTCCCAGGTTGACCCTGTCCCATGTCTAGCCTTTTTTCAATGAGTTTACAATAATGAATGAAACCCGTGATCAAAAACTCAAATTTTATAAATAGAAAAATTTAATTTTTTTGTCAAATAGTTTAATCACTAAAAACTTCACTTTTAAAATTAGATAAATGAGATGAGATGACCCCGACCCCCTACAATATTTTCCTGATTCTAAATAAAATAGAAATATGCAAAATATATTACAACCTTTATATTTTTCTATGATAATAATGATTACATCAATACATTAATATAGGTAAATTCTAATATGGACTACTTCATCAAGTGGTTTATGGTGGACCAATCACAAATAACATTATAACGAATACGAATTTTATAAAATCCACCGTTGGATTGAAAGTTTAGATCATATAGATCATCTATAGAAAAATTTAGAAAAAATAAAAATTATTTGATATGTTATTGAGACACACCAAGATTAACGGTTGTTAAATAACATAAATATTGATGGGTCTCAATAACATATTAAATGATTTTCAAAAAAATTTATGGATGATCTATACGATATAAACTTTCAATCAAACAGTAAATTTTATAAAATTCATATTCGGTATATTACTTATCCACGGTGGACCACTTATGAAGGTGGTCTCCCGTAGCATTAGCCCATTAATATATGGTACTCCCATAAATTTATTGAAAGTACAATGATACCAAACATGGTTTTAGGAAGATTCATGGTGTGATAACTTACTAGACTTATTCATAGGAGCTAAATGAGACCTCAAGTTTTGTCATGAACTGTGGAAGGTTAACAACCAAAAGATGTACTTACTAAATTAAACTCTCATCACAAATAAAAGCTGCCAAAACCAAACCTAACACCTTTATATGCTGATTGCCTAATGCCTACAATTTCCTCATGTGTTCACTTGCACGGATCCGTAAGCTAGCTCTTCAATTCATTGTCTTCAAGTCAATTCTGACACTATCTTGCAATGACATTTTTACCCCTGTGGTAGGTTGTACACTAGTATATATACTTCCAATATATATGTAATACGTAATCTGGTAACCGTATAAACAACTGTGTGGTAAAGCTAACCACATGATCAAACAAATATATTGGTTAACAAAAATCTTAATATTAAAACTTAAACAATCTAATATTTTAATTCACTCACATACATATATAAAATTAACGTTTGACTATAAATGTTATTTTGTTTTTTAAAATATGAACCTCGTTAATATTTAAAAAGTTGTTTTTTAGATTTTGACTCTTTAAAGGGGTGTAAGAGTAATTAAGTAGAGAATATGATAATTTTATTGGCTAAAGAGTGTGAATTATTAATTATAAGTATAGCATATTACGACATGTTTATAGTATATTAGTTAGGTTTGGTGATGAAACAAGTGATTTGTTGCATAGACAAATGATTCGAGCATTATTTAAGTGGTATTATGACTTATGAGGTTCGATCTCTCCCTCATGTTTTATAGAAAAAATCTAATTAGATATTTATTTTAAATTTTGTACTTTTGTTAGATTAGATATTTATTTGAGTCTTACAAAATATGAAGAATTAGTATATGTAATTGCGTGTAAAAAATATTCAATTTATATCAATAAAAAAACTACAATCAGAATTTAGACATAATGCATGCATTTTATAATATTTTTAAAGCTTAATTGCAGTTTTGGTTCCCCTATTATTTTTATCATCTTATAGATTTGATCCCCTATTTTAAAATATAATAGTTTGATCCTCTATCATAATTTTAACTATAAACTAATGATGTGATATGTTTTAAACGACATATAATATAATGATGAGATAAAACCAACATCAATGTAATTGTAAGAAAAAAATCTTTATAAAGTTAATTTAAAACACGTTGTATCACCGATACATGTTTTACAAAATATGTGTTATAGAGATCAAAACCATCAAAATTTAAAATAATTGGATCAATTCTATAAAATGGTAAAAATAAGAGGACGAAAATTGCAATTAAACCTATTTTTAAAAATAAATATCTTAATGATTAAATTGATATAAGACTATATAATAGGCCGATCCAGCTCATCTCAACATGGTGGGCCATAAATCAACATGTTTGCTTAATGAACTATTTGAACACTCCACTTATTTACCTTAAAGGCGGAATTCCTAGTTAATAGTCTACTTAGCAAAAAAATAAAATAAATAAACAATCAAGAGAACTTTTTTTTGTTTGTTAAATTTGAGAGAGAGAGAGAGAGATTAAAATCAATTGACTATGTACATAGTGATTAGCGCCTTCATCAACAATAGTTGCTTTTGGTATAGTGATTAGCGCTTGGTCCTGCAAAATTACATTGAGAAATTTTTTAGAAAGCATTTTCCAAAATTTTCTGTGTGAGAAGAGAAATTTGGGGAGGGGGTTTAGCGGATGAGAGGAGGGGCAAGAAAAACCCTCTTTTTTTTTTGTATTTTAATGGGCCTTTTTGAAGTTCGTCTGACCGGCCCAACTCATATAAATTTAGGTTTGGTGGGCTAGCTCAAAAAGACACGATCACATTCTTTATATTTTTTTACAACCACTAGCATGATAGCATGATAGCATGCATAGACGATGGAGCTTCCCGATGGACATGACCCATTTTGACATCTCTATTAATGGGGTAAAAAATGTAGAAAAAATTTGCTCAATAGTAGATGATAAAATTATGTGAGAAGATTCTTAAATAAAGAAGATATATCATTTACATATTGCAAATAATATGTTAACCCTAATTTTAATATGTATCCATGGGAGGTTTGGCCAGGGCGCAAACCTAAGCCTTGATTGGTTGCATTTTCAATTATGTTATATTTGAGTTAAAAGATATTTAGTGTTCTCCTTCCTTATATTTTATTTTGATAAATTAAAATATTATCCGCACGTATCCACAACAATCAATTCTTCAAACTATTTAAAATCTATTTAAGAATTTAACTTCTAACAAATATTATTTCACACATATTGACCAATGATCAATTATTGAACCAAATAATTACCAAATATCCACTACTTGTATTGTATCACATACTTCTTCTTTTCATATTTTTTATTACCCTGATCTTGAACTATTAATAAAAATCATTGATCAAAATGAAAATTAAAAACGTGATTGAAAAAAGTAACGAAGGAAAAGTGTGTAATTGTGGTGGTAATGGTAAATATGCTTTAACCACAATGACACGGTAGTGAGTAGTGGCACAGGGAATAAATGGGGATGTTATAGTCCCCACAATGACAAGTAACCACGTGAAGTATTTTCATTGTTGAGGTGATGAAGAGAGTATGTGGAGTCCACAAACACAAAGGGACCATCTTATGGAAGTTGTTGTAGTTGCTCTCTCACTTTTTAGAGGTGGACTTGTGAGTGAATCAAACTGTGATGTGTCTTACAAGCCACCGTTCATCCTTATAGCTAGTTTTCCTTTTCTGTTATTACAATTTTGTATCCTATCATTGGAGTGACATCACTTTGTTGTATTAGTCTAGATGATTCAAATCTTGAACTTTTTTTTAAGCACGTATTCCCTCAATTCTTAATTATAAATAAAAATTCATTTTTTAAATTCATTGAAAAAAATAATATATCTGATTTACATTATATTCTCTCCGTCTTTTATTATAAGCACCTTTATAAAGATTTTATTTGTTCCTAAATATAAGACTCTTTTCAATTCCCTAGACACATTTATTATTACTTTTCCAAACATAACATCACTTTGTATTGAAATACGTAAAGTCAACTACAAATATATATTTTCCCCAAGGACAATTTAGTAATTGTAATATTTAAAAAATATACATTAATTACACTATCAACTTTTCTTAATAAGCGTAAAATTTCTCTTGGGGGGCTTATATATAGGAACGGAGGGAGTAGTTTAGATATATTATTTTTTTAATGAATCTTAAAAATTGACTTTTGTTTATAATTAAGAATCGAAGGAGTAGAAATTTCGCACCTATAATATAGTAGTATTCAATTTTTATTTTGTCACTATAAAATATGAATGTAAGTAGCAGGTTTACTAGTGTACGGAAATTTTCACCATGCAATATTTAGATAAGATTATATAAATTAGGTATTAAACCCGTACAACACGGGCTTAATTAAATTTTTTATTTTATAATTTACTTATTTAAGAAAATAATATGATATTTAATTTAAAAAAAAATTAATATGCATATTGATAAATAGTTATATTTTGGTTCTTAAATTTTGAAGTATAGTTTAAAATTGTGTTTAACTCTGCTTTTTTAAGACTTAAAACCTACCCGAATAACATATGAAATCAATAGAATTGCAATAGAAATCAATTAGGTGTATAGAAATAATTAGAATCTACCTTAAAAACTACTTATTAAAACTATAATTTATAGTGTATAGAAACCAATAGAAGTGCAGCGGAATAGAGTATTATATTAAAAATTTGTTTTATTAATTTTTTCCCCTTTCTTTTGGGTTTCATTTATATATCTCTTCAAAATAATTAGTCTAATTTTTTATTTTAATATATTTTTAGTTTTTGTAGAAAAAATAGTGGATTATTTTAATATATTATCTACATTATTATTTTAAGTATCTCTTAATTCTCAATTCTCGACCTCTATCTTTATCATAATTATAGTTCAATCTCTTTATTATTATCTTATATGAAAAAATAGAAGATACTTGTTTTGAGCTTGATAAGAATAAGAGGACATGTTAATTAATTTTATATTCTTCTAAGTGAATAAATTTTCTATATCAAAGAGGCTTTTTATAATAGAACTAAATACATTAGACTAAATATTCAAAGACCTTTCAAAACAACTTTGTCATGCATGTCTAAGTAGTATTTTAGACAGTTAAATATATTTAATTTGAATCCCTCTAAATATATTTCAAATTAAAATTACAACATTATTAAAATGATGCGTAGCAAAAATTAATATATATATGTTAAACAAAGATTTAATCTTCGTTCCAAAGTCACAATATTACAAAAAATAATTCATTGTCACCGTGCTCGAATAAAATTGTCATATTGCTAGAACAAAACAATGAGATTATGAGCTCACTAAGCATGTGAAAGGAGGCTTAAATAAAATGCACAAAAAATGAAAATTTTGTTAGCTTATGGGGTTTAGATCATGAGTTCATTAAAAATGTGGAAAAAAGCTTATCATAAAGATCAATTGGGTGAAGATTTTTTTATCCAAACTTGAAAACATAAATTGGATGAGAATATTCACATGATAATAAGCATTCATGGGATGATTTGCGGTTTAAATTTAATAATATTAATTAAACTAAATAGAAAGCAATTAAGCACCATTTTGTCTATTTTATATTCAATTTTTGTTCTATTTTATGGATGCATTTTTAAATGATCTGTTGTATTCACTACAAGAAATATGATTTTTGGCAGCGACAAATGTCGTTTCGAAAAATACAAAGTTGCTGCGAAATGTATTTTTCACAGCGAAAGAATTGTCGCTGAATGTTGTTGGCATACGTGCCGTTGCGAAAAGTCTTGCAAGGACAATTAATGTCGCTGCCATAACTAGTATTTTGCAGCAAAAAATAATGTCGCTGGCATAACTAGTGTTTTTCAACAACAATTAATGTCGCTGACATAACTAGTGTTTTTTGAAACAATAATTATTGTCGTTGGCAAAAAAAGTGTTTTTCCCAACGGAAAAATTGTTGTTGCATGCTGTTGCGAAAAGTTTTGGTCACTTATATAACTAGTGTTTGTTAATAATTCAAATATTAATTTAATCTCCCATGAAATAAGATATTAGGAATTAACATTCAATATCAACATTTGATTGCTAAATTTTATTTATAAGTTATGTTTCTTGTTCAATCTTTTTTTTTAATCAGCGAATTTTATTTATACAAAAATTCAAATACAAAGAATCAAAATACAAATTACAAGTCATTTAGATCGTAACAAAACCAACTGGCCGTTCACATAATATGAAAATATTAAATTAGAAAACATAAAAGAGCAACACTATTTTGAATGTTTATCACTTAATCTTATAAGAACACCACGAAAATTTCTAAGACACCGATGATTTGATTGATTGCCACTTGTTCTTCATTGTTCATCATCTTCTTTCATACTCTTCACACTTTTCTTGAATTGCGTCGGTATTCTTCAAAACTTTTTAATATTAGATACCTTCTCGTCGTAGCTTTTTTTTATTGAAATTCTACTCAACTTTTAATGAGGTTATGTGTGGAAAAAAGTGAGAGAAATGATTTTGAAAGGAAAAATTATATAAGTTGATGAATAATGATGACATGATGGAGAACTGGATCGGTTAAATTTTGAAGAGATCGAGTGATTAAATTTTGAGCAATGAACAAAAGATCAGAAAGAGGAGTGTTGGATGAATAATAATCTACTGTATAGAAAGTTTGCAATATATGATCAAAGTGGGTGAATTTATAGCTATTAGTAAATAGATTTGATTAATTAACAAATATTCCAAAATACATAGGAAATACAATAATTAATTAATGGAGTATCTTTACTAAATTAACCGTCATACTACATGATTATCTCAATAGTGATAGTGGGTATGTATGGAGTGCTACCGTCAAATTTTAAAAAAAATAAAACAAACCACTATTTTTTTAATCCAAATAAACTTAATTTAATTAATCTACTTCTAATAATATATTAAAATTGATAACTACTATATTTACTAATTTGTGCTTATCAATTTTAATAATTTTTAAAATTTTGTATCCTTCATTGTAATTTTACTATATTGACAATACATGTATAAAAATAGGAAGAAAAAAAAACAATAAGGATTAGAGGAAGTTTAGTAAAACAATTAAATTAGCGACAACAATAATTATTGTTGGGATAAGTAATTTTTCACAGCGATAATATAATTGTTGAGAAAAAAGCTAACTTACAACAACAACTTAAATTAGTTGCTGCTATATGTATATTTTTATCAACAATTTGAATGTCGCTGCGAAAAATGTTATTTCTTGTAGTGGGTTTTTTATCTTCTTATTTCTTTTTGTTTTTATACTAATTTTTTGGTTAAACTGTACTTTTGGTCCTTTACGTTTATTTTAGGTTTGAATCAGGTCCCTTACATTTTAAAAGTTTTAATTTGGTCCCTCACGTTATTAACTTTTGCATTAGTTAGTCCATTGCGTCAAATATTTCATTAACTCCGTTTGATTTTTACACGTGGCTGACGGTTTGAACACGTACGTGAACGTTATTTTGGACACGTTGACACTATTTTGGACACTTTTTTTTAGGGCCAATTACATTATTATAAGTAATATATATTATTTTTATTTTTTTTTTTACTTAGTTAGCATCCCAAATGGCACTGAACATGTTCAAAATAGTGTCCATGTGTCCAAACTGTCAGTCACATGTAAGGATCAAACGGATTTAGTGAAAAATTTGACGGAAAGTACTAACTAATGCAAATGTTGATAACGTGAGGGACCAAATTGAAACGTTTAAAACGTAAGGGACCTAATTCAAACATAAAATAAACATAAGGGACCAAAAATATAGTTTAGCCCTAATTTTTTTATTCATCAACTGACTAATAAAGAGTTTATTGTTTTCTTAGACTGATAATTTTATTTTTAATTTTACTCTCAGTTTGTCTCCATAACAAGTAGAACCACGAGGATTTTATATATATTTTTTTTTATGTTTGCAGATCCCAAATTTATTATGTATCTCAATCAACATCAAAAGAAGAAAAAAAATCAAAAGAGATAATTGAAGAAATATTGCACTTTGTCTTTATTTTTTTTATTAAATCTTTAGGGTTATTTTTGTTTGTGTGTTTGCAGATCATTTGTCTTGATCAACATCATGAGAAAGTACTATTGTGTCACAATGTCATGTCTTCTTGAATATTTTTATTTTATCATGTGTGTTTGTTAATAATGGTCTATTAAATTTTCACTGATTAGTTTTATAATTCGATAATAAGATGTTGAGTGAAATTGATAATTTCATGTATTTTTAAGTATTTAATAGATCTTTGTGTATTATTATATTAATACAATATCAGTTTCAAATTTTGTTTAAGTGACAAAATATATCATATCCAATTTATGTTACAGAATCATTGTTAAATTGCATAATATAGAACTTATTTTCACTTATAAAATGATGATATTCAATATACAAAAACATTGTTCCAAACTTTTTAAATAATCAAACATTTCTTTAATAATAATAATAATAATAATAATAATAATTATTATTATTATTATGATTATTATTATTATTAATAATAATATTATTATTATTATTATTATTATTATTATTATTATTATTATTATTATTATTATTATTATTATTATTATTTGAGTATCATTGTTGATTCCCTATATGAAGAAGAATATGTTTACTCATTGTAAAACAAAAGAATTATGAAAGGAAAAAAACTAAATATTGTGGTTGAGATCATGCATCACTTTCTCCAAACATTTATGGCAAATTCTATGGTACATTCACCAAAATGAATGTTTCAAAAAAGTCATAATCTAGTGTGGCAAAAGCACAAAATTTTCTATGTGCAAATCTCAAATCTAATGGCTAGAAACCAATCAGTCCATTAGCACAAAATTAGTAGCAAAAATTTGGTAGCTAATCCATAGCAATTAAGTTTAGTGCAATGAATAATATGATAGTAAAACGACACGGGAATGAATTCCTAAGAAGTCCATGTGGAAGATTAATTTATCCAATAATCAGCTTTAAACCTAACATAGCTGATCTTGCTTTATATAAAGTCCAAATTAGATGGTTTAAGAGACTACACTATTGGTTTAGAAACTCAGGAAACCTCTATTTAGCTAAAGAATATAAGAAACTAGCTGAAACTCTTCAAAAAAGACTTCAGAATATTGCAAGATGACTGAAGAAAGTCTAACAAGTAAACTACAGAAAGTTTTAGATAACTTCTCTGATCTACAAGATAGGATAGAAAAACAAACATCCTATTTAGAAACTTTACAGTATGAAGAAGAAAGATATAAACCATATGAAACATGGAAATTTCATAATGGAATAGACTTTGTTTGTTATGAAGAAGATGAAACTCATAAATTTCCTCACCTTTTTCATACAGCAAATCCACAGCTAAATAATATATCTTGTATGATAGCATACATGATAAAACTCTTAGAAGACAAAAACTTTCAATTTTCTCGCGGGGGGGAAGAGAAAGGAAAGGAATTAGAAATAGAAAATATTCCTAGGCCTTTAGGAAACCTCGAAGAAACTTCTGTTTCTACACAATTAAAAATTAAACCACCATCTAAATTCTTTTAGGAATGGACGATACAGAAGAAGCCCTTAATAGGCAATTAGAAAATTTGGAAAAACTCATGGTCTCTTTAGATATATCAGGAAAAAGTCAAGTAGTTGACGAAGAACCAAAAGAGAAAAACCAAATCATTTACGACTTTAGCTCTGAAGAAGAAGTAGAGGAAGAAAATGAAAATCCTTACTTCGTAAAATTCGAACCAGCAGAAACATCTGGTACGAAAAGAACTGCAGAATTCGAAAGAGAATTTACCAAACAAAAATTCCAAAAGGTACCCCATTATTATGTACCTACACAAAACCCATTTCAAGGGCAAGGAATTTTAGACATAGACTGTAGTTTTGATACAGCCAAGGATCTAAGAGACTGGTACAATACAAATAGTGTATTAGTCCAGTTAAATGAAGACCTTAAAAATTTAGGACCAATTGAAATTTTCAATTTCCTACAATATAAAACTAGAGGAAATGCTTACAAATACATTTCAACTTTACCACCAGAAGTTATGGGAACGATACCTCTAACAAGAGCTTTAGTAGTAGACTGGATTCATATGTTACTCGTAACAGAATTTAAAGGATGGAAGGACTCCATTCAATCTAAGATAGCATTTTCCGATCAAAATCTTTGGAAAATAACTAACCTAAAAATCTGCAATATGTGCTATATAGATAATTTCATTTGTGAATTTCAGAACTATTATTACAACATAGATAATAGTACTAGAATTTCCAGAAACTTGATAGAATTATTCTATGACAAATTACCAGAAAGAGTATCGGCTCAAGTTAAAACATTCTTTACTTCAGCATTAGCAGAAGGAAAAGTAGATGATACCCTAGGAGGAAGAATAACCACCCTAAAAATTTGGCTCCAAGAAATGTGTAGTCAAAAAATAGCTAAAAGAGAAGCTCAAGTATCCCTTTGTTGTAATAAACTACAAGACAAAGTAGGAAATTATGGTTGCAACTCTAGGAAGAAACCTAGAAAAACAAGGTTACAAAAGTCCTATAAGAAAAAGAAATTTAAGAAGATTCCTTTTAGAAAATTCAAAAAGGGAAACAAAAAATTCTTTAGGAAAAAACAACCTTACCCTAGAAAGAAGATATGCCCACAAGGCAAAAAATCATGTACATGTTGGTTATGTCATGAAGAAGGTCACTATGCAAATGAGTGCCCTAAAAAGGAAAATTCTAAGAAAAATGTCCTACACGCAATATATGCAATGGGATATGAACCTATAGAATCAGATGTAGAATCCAATGAAGACATTTATGAATACTGTACAGAAACAGATTCAGATGTCGAAGAAGATACTTGGTAAAGGAAATCCAAGTGCTACATTTATCAAAATAGTGCTAAAAAATAGAAACCTTTTAGCCTATATAGACACAGGTGCAACTCTTTGTTTTGGGAAAAAATCCATCTCTAGAAATTGGGAAAGATTAACCAAGCCAAAAGAAATAATAGTTGCAGATAAATCAAAACATCAGATATGGTTTAACCTTAGAGATGTGTCTATAGAAATTGAAGGATATAAATTTTTTATCCCAACAATCTACCTCCATGATTCAGGATTAGATCTAATCATAGGAAATAACTTTTTAAAGTTATATGAACCCTTTACTCAAAGAAAGGATACTATATCACTTCAATGGAAGGATTTGGGAAATCCAAAAAATAGAAAAATAGTAACCACCAAAATAGTTACTAGAAATGAAATCTTAAACCTTATTAAGGGAAACCTTAAGGAATTAAGAACTATATGGGAAGGAAGAAGTTTCCATATTAGTATAGAAGAAAGATTAGACGAAGTCTGTTCAGATAACCCCCTAGACAGCCTTAAAAACACTAATCATGAACTCATAGTCATTAAGCTAAAAAATCCTAATGACGAGATAAATGTTCCAAATAGAATCCCATATTCTATTAGAGATGTTGAAGAATTTCAACAAGAATGTAGAGATTTACTTGATAAAGACCTTATTAGACCTTCGTCAAGTCCGCACTCTGCACCAGCTTTTTATGTCGAAAACCATAACGAAATAAAAAGAGGAAAGAGAAGAATGGTAATTAATTATAAGAAACTTAATTTGGCAACAGTCGGAGATTCTTATAAACTACCTAGAAAAGATTTTATTTTAGAAAAAATAAAAGGATGTAATTGGTTTTCTTCCTTAGATGCAAAGTCTGGTTATTATCAACTAAGACTAGCAGAAGAAACAAAACCATTAACAGCTTTTTCATGTCCACCTCAAAAACATTATGAATGGAATGTTTTGCCTTTTGGACTAAAACAAGCACCGTCAATATATCAAAGATTTATGGACAAATCTCTCGCAGGTTTGGATCATATATGTTTGGCATATATAGATGATATACTCATTTTTACAAAAGGAGATGAAAAGCAACATCTTCGAGATTTAGAAAATGTTCTTTTAAGAATTAAGGAAAAGGGTATTATAATTTCAAAAAAGAAATCAAAGATTTTACAAAAAGAAATAGAATACCTTGGTTTAATTTTAAAAGAAAATGGGGAACTAAGTCTAGCACCTCATACCCAAGAAAAAATACAAGCTTTTCCAAATGAGCTTTCTGACAGAAAACAAATCCAAAGATTTCTTGGATGTTTAAATTATATTGCTAATGAAGGATTTTTAAAAGACTTAGCAAAAGAAAGAAAGCATTTGCAAAAGAAAATTTCAGAAAAAATTCCATGGTCTTGGACTAAAATTGATTCTGATAATGTCAAAACTATTAAAGAAAAAATAAAAATTTTACCCGAACTCTACAATCCAACAATAAAAGATTTTTTAATTGTAGAAACGGACGCATCACAAACAACCTGGGCAGGTTGTATGAGAGCCTTACCTAATGGTAAAGCAAAACTTTCTCTGAATGAGAAAGGGTATAAAATTGAAGAATCAGATCTTCAATCAAAACAGTCTGAAACTTCGAAAGAAGAAACAGATACCAAAAAAGGCATTGATTACAGTGCTTCTAAAATCCTGATAAAGGATACTGAAAATTTACAGTTATGTAAATATGTTTCTGGTACATTTACAGATACAGAATCTAGATACCATATTCAGGAACTAGAAACTCTGGCATGTGTAAAAATACTAGAAAAATGGAAGATTGACTTGTTACCGTCAAGATTCCTTCTTCGTACAGACTTTAAATATCTTACAGGATTTTGGAGATATAAAATTAAAGCTGACCATAAACAAGGCAGATTAATAAGATGGCAGATGAAATTACAACAATTCGAGCCATATGTTCAATATATAAAATCTGAGCAAAACAGTTTTGCAGATACATTAACAAGAGAATGGAGCAAGCCATAAAGCTACTTCAGAACAACATCAAGCAAAAGGACGAGCAACTTGTCGCCCTAGAAATCAAAAGAGCGAAAATCTCTGCCGAGAGGGGGGAGATGATTACAACACTCAAAGGTTTACAAAAAATGACAACAGAAGACCCAAATGAAACTCTAAAGAACGAAGAAAATTGGGACTTACTAGGACAACCTTCTGGAAAATATGACTACTATGTAAAATATACAACCCCAGAAAGTTCAAAAATCCCTATCGAAACAATAGTACCCAGTGGTTGGGATATAGAACGAAAAGCAGAATCTTCAGAAACAACCTCAGATAGCAAGAAGTCTTGGGCTGACCAGGTCGAGGAAGAAGATGAAGCTAGAAAAAATGGTTTACCAACAACCATTCAAACAAGCGATCCCGTAGACAATGAAATGGGAAGATTTGAAGCTTATGTCATTTTTGATGGTCCAATGAAAGGGATCTATAGAAAATGGGCAATAGCAAAGCAGCACATCTTAGGCAAGAATGTGCGTCACAAAGGATACAAAACCATGAAGGAAGCTGAGCAGGCACTTTACGGAGCCTACAAGGAAGTTACAACAGCAAAAAACCTTCAGAAATCCCCAACGATGGAGTCGAAAAGGAAGCTGTCAATTGACAAAATTCGCCAGCTCGAATATCAAAAGAATTTCCAGGTAACCGACCCAACTTACATGGAATTCAGTCTTAGATGGAAATGGTTAAACCATTATGTAGAGGAATTCACCACTGAATGCTTCTACCCGGCTAACAAATTTAGCTGTCCTAAAACAGTTACATTACCAGGAATAGATAGTACTACATGTCTATCTTTCTTTCAAAATGGTTTAATCCACACCATATATTTGGAAGAACAACCAAAGAAAACTTTTGGAGAACTCAAGTTTCTTCCAACGAATCTACAAAATTTGGCAGAAAAATTCAATAATTTATATGCCAAAGGAAAAGAGATCTTCCTAGAGGTCGATTCAACATATCCTTGGTATGATGAAAATACCTTGGAGCTGGTCACAAAACCAATATACTTAATCAAGATTGGGATATCCAACAAAGAATATCCGGTCATGAATAAAGGAAGCACAGAATGGCATCCAGCTATGTACGTCAATCAAATGAAGAATTTTCGTCGGAAAATTTCAAGATTGTCATCCCAGACAAACTACAGAACAATCTACGAAGACTCATCAATGATCGTGTATAGCGATTCCAGAAAACCAGCAAAAGAAAAAGATATCAAGGCAATCAAAGAACTTGAAGAAAGAATTGACCAACTGAAGGATGATTATGAAAAATTACCAAGGGTAATTCAAGAAGAATGCTGTAGATATTTTTTACAGTATTACAAAAATCATAACTGTAAAAACTGTCAAAAATCGTCGGCACAAGAGGACAAGGAGACTAACAGCACGAATCAACTGGCCACAATGTAGGACAAAATTGTGCAGTGGAACCTTATCACATCTGAGTCAGATGGGGACCACTTAGTGCTAAATAATGTAAAATACTATTTGTCGTATTTCTTAGTGCGTTTCTTTTTTTTTAAGTGCGCATCACTTTTTCTGAGTGCATGTCACTGTTGTGTGAGTGCGTGTCACTTTTCTGAGTGCATGTACAATGTCATGGAAAGGGACGTTTACCTAATGTGAGCCCTTCTCCACTATAAATAAGAGCTCTAAGCTCAGTTGTAAATTACAGTTGAAAGAAATGCGAAACTATTAACTAGTTTTTGAAGAATTATTTTCTTCTGTCCTTAGAAATTATTTCTAAGAAGTAGCTCTTGAGGTAATACTCTGGAGGAGCTAGATCCTTGAGGTAATACTCTGGAGGGATCAACCATATAACACAATATAATCAAACAGATTATATCCCAAAACAACACAGACATCTTCGGATCAAAAAGTTCAACAGAACCAAAAGCAAAGAAAATCATATCAGGTATGATCCTTATCACAACACTTGTTTATTATGTTATGTTGTTTACATAACAAATGGAAAGTTCGAATTTTAGAACTCAAAGATTATTTTCAAATTTTTTTGAAATTGAGTACACAGAACCTAGTTCTAATCACACATACTTAGAATTAGTCTTAATGGAAGACTATGATAAAAAGGTAACTTATTTACTGAAAAGAATTTCTGAACCAAATCTGGTTAAAATAATTTTAGATAAATTCAAATTTAATCATTACCAAGAAAAGATTTTTCTCGAAAAAATTCAAGAAACTATCGAAGGAGACTTCGAAGAACATGAATTAAAATGTTTAGTTCGTGAGCTAAACAATTTTACTAAAAATTCCAAATACATAGAATGTTTTCAAGGACAATTCTATGGAGACTTTGCAAGCGTGCATTATAGACTAAAAAACTCTCGAATTTATAGTCTAATAAAAACTTTAAATATTCTGCCCGATAATATTAGTGAAAATTCAGAAGAATTTTGAAAATTATGTCTGAAATCTCACTTTTCGAAGAAACATCTAGTTATTTTGCTGATGTTATACAAGATCACAAAATAGAAGAAGCAGATTTATCTCTAACTGCTGAAGAAAACTTTAAAAGAAAGTCTATAAAATTCAAAGAACGTCTTTTGAGAAAAAATATCTTGAAATTTGGAATAATGATAGGAGAAGAAGCAATTCCAATTGATTCTACTTCTGGAAATATTTTTATATCTACCATAGATAGAACACAAATTCAAAAAAGAATTTCAAGTCTTTCTGAAAAAGAAAGAAATAAAATTGGTTATATTCATATATCAACCATTCAAGTTTTAATCAAAAGTACTTTCATGAAAGGTATTGATACACCGTTAAATATAATTCTAAGAGACTCTAGAATTACAAATGATAGACAATCTATAATTGCACAAGGTAGATGCAATTTAAAATATGGAAAAATAAAGTTTGATATAAACTTACAAATAGGATTATCCCTAAAGGATAAAGATCTGGACAGATCCATAATCTTTAATTACAAATTAGAAGATTCAAAATTTATGAAAAAGGGAAATCATCCTTTTACAATATGCTATAGAATTAATTATGCTTTAAGTAATTCACATCATAGCATAGAGTTTACAGGAAAAGATATAATTCATATTGATGAATTATTCACCCCTATAGTGACATTAGAGTCACCTATATTTAAAACTTTGGCAAGAAAGAGTTGTTCATTAATAGAAGATGACAAAAATCTGTTTGAAGAAACAAACGAAAAACCGTTGATTAGAAGCCAAAGCCTTAGGGTAGCGCCCCCAAAAAGAGATTTTGAAATCTCAGAACTAAAAGAATTAAATAAGCTACAAAGCTCAGTAGCAGAGTTGTCCTTACAACTCGAAAAATTAGATAAAAGAATCTAATTAAACTTCCGCAACCTGTTACAATGAACTTGGCTGAAGAAAGAAAAAATCTAAAAGTCTATAGAAAAAGAATTCAAAAATTAGATTTTGAATATAGATGTTTAAAAAACCTGCTATATATGGATAGACCTCATGTTAATCCAATAATAAAAGCAAGATTTATAGAAAGAAAAGATCTATTGTCTAATTACAGACTTTTAGTACAATATACGAAGAATGAACTCCGTCGTCTATCTTACAGCTAACAGCCAAAAACGCGCGAAACTCTGCGCCCAAAACTCTGGTATCAGAGCCAAATTCTCGATCTTAGGATAGAGAAAACTCACACCCTTAGATTTCTGTAGACACACAGAAACACAATTATGGAATTACACTATATAATTATAATTTGGTGGGACCAAATAAAGACTTTACTCCTATTGGTCTATTCAAATAACTTTTTCAATATTATCAAAATATTGACTACACCTTAGAAGCTCCCAACATTTATTGGGTGGTACATATTTTTCATTTTTTTACTATATATGGTTTTTGTTTTTCTTTCTTACATTTTCTATATGTCTTGACTAATCAATTGATTTTTATAACATGATATGAACTAAAGTTACTCTATTATATTGATGGGTCAATTGGCTTGAAAATCGTAAGCTTGAATAAATAAGAGAGATATGTATCTTTGTAAACCGAAAAAGTTTCGTACCTTCCCTAAAATTCTCTTAATTTCTACCACCATGCAAGTCATGATGCATGTCGTAGCAAGAATGTATAGAAGATAAAGGCTCTATTTGGCAAAAATAGCTTATGGCTAATAAGCTAGCTGGTAGCTTATAGCTGATGGCTGATGACTGACAGCTTATAGCTTATAACTGATACGATAGTTGCAGTGTTTGGTAAAATTAGCTGTTCAACTAGCTGATAAGTGTAAAATCACTACAAGAAATAAGATTTTTCGCAGCGACTGTTTTGCAGCGACATTCAAATTGTTGTAAAAAACATACACATAGCAGCAACTAATTTAAGTTGTTGTTATAAGTTAGTTTTTTTCTCAACAATTACATTGTCGTTGGGAAAAATTACTTATCCCAACAATAATTATTGTTGTCGCTAATCATATAGTTTTTTTTTGCAACAGACCTTGTAAAGTTGCTGAGAAAACAACAATTACTATTTTTTGATACGTATCTTTTTGTTCCTATATTTATGCGTAGATTTGTTTTAACTTAAAATTGTTATCTTTTTTGTTTTTTTTCTCTATTTTTATGTTTTGTATCTTTTTTTCATATCTTTAGAAGTAAAATTATATTTAAGGGTATAAAATTTACAATATTATTATACTTACATAATTACATTATATTAATTTCAATATATTTTATTTTTAAATTTTTTTATAATAACAACTTTTTTTTTTGTTGACAATAATAAATAACAACTTAATTAATTTATTTATTTATTTAATAATAATAAGAAGAATAGAATCGCGCATCAAAAAAGAGAAGAAGAAGACTACACGAACATGAGGTTTCTACTGTTTCTCATATTCGCAATCATACTCACTCCGTTCCTTTTTATTAGTCTTTTATCATCAGATTTAGTGTTTTTTTTTTTGACATTAGATTTAGCGTTTCTTTTAATTAGTCTTTTTATTTATTTGAAGGATATGATTTGTCAATTACTCTTATCTTTTTCAATAAAATTAATTAATGCTATATATTCAGAGACTAAAAACTTATTCCTGAAAATCTAAGGTGGGAATGAAAAATACCTATGTTTGTTATAAGGTAATAAATAATTATTCCCAAAAAATTATTATTACCGGGAAATTTCTAATGTCGTTGTGGAATCAGTTTTTTGTGTGATATGACACATAACATTTTGACATGTGTGATGCAAATGTATTTACTTAATTAATTATTTATGAAAATTTAAAATAAAATAAAAAATAATTCTGAGATTTAAAACACTAACCAAACACTTTTTCTACAAATGTATACACTTTTTCTACAAACACTATAAAAAAAATTTAATTACGTCATCCGAGTGAAAATCAGACGATGTAGCAGTTTGACCTGTCTATTAATGTCACGTCCCGCCAAGTTATATAAGTTATATATATCTAATTGTAAAACTTGCTCTTTCAATTTCTTTGAGACGCAATTAGACCTTCATTTAGAGGATCTATTAAATCACATGAATTCTTTTAATCAAGGGTAGCAACTTTAATGTATTTTTTTAAAAAAATTCGGTACATAACATATTCAATTTTATTTTTTACATAATATATTAAATTTATTGGAAAGAGAAAACAAAAAAATAGGAATTTATTGGTGGATTAAAACGAGTGTATATAATAAGAAGATAAGGTGCAAAAATAGACTTCCTTAATTTGGTGTTATTATTCTAAAAAGACTAATAAAAAGGAACGGATGAAGTATTTAACTCTCAAATAGATAAGAAACAAAACTCAATTTTCTTTTTTGACAAAAAATTAAAAAAACAAAAACTCTAGTTAAAATAGAAAATCAAGTAGATTCTAGAAAGAAAAAAAAGTGATAAGGTAGCAATAAATCAACAAAATAACATCCAATAAAAAGTTTAATGGCAACTCAAACAACAATCACCTTGATTTTAGGAATACAAACAAATAGATAAGATTAAACCTTAACAAAAAAACTGTTTTTTCATCTCTCCCACTTTACATCTTTAACTCATCTCTCTCACTTTAAATATTTAACTCACTTGTAAATTGCCTATGATCAAAGATTAAAGGTTAAATCACAAATTGTTCTATAATACTTCATTGAACAAGTAAGTCGATTTCTTTATTTTCTAAATAAATTCTATGTTTTCAATTATTTTATGGGTTCTAGATTTCTAAGAATCATACCTAAACTAAATTCACAAGGTTAGAGTTTATGTAACGAATAATTTCTTAAATCAAACCAAATCAATAATTAACAAAACCTTATTAGAAAAATATAATAATCAACAAAATCCTTGCAAAATTGAATTTATTTTGTTTCTTTGTTTTCAAATCTTTGGATAGTTGTCGTGTCTAGAGTTACATAGATGGTACTTTGTTGATGTCTTTGTTATTCTTTTTGTAACCGATTTTTTAAAGAATATATAATCTATAATATGGAAATTGAATCCATCTCAATCAGCAACTTTTCTAGTCGTATATAATGTGTGTGTATCTTCTTTCTTAGTCAATTTCAATGCATGATGTGTATAACTTCTAATTACTTTTTTTTATGGATAGAAGGAGTAGAGACTGAATTCAGTGCGATAATAACCAATGGTACCATGAGTTAATTTTTTTTTTTGAATATAATTATTTTCTCATCTCTTCTTTTATATTTGATTTAATTTTTTCATTCTCTTGTTTTTTCTTTTAATAGTTATGGCATCTCAAATCATGGTCCAAATTTACAACTTTCAAATTCTTCAAATATTACTATAAATCAACAACAAGAAGTTATTATTTTTATAATAACTTGTGTTATGTTTCTTGATTAAAATTTTCATTATAAAAAAATTTACTTTTGTATTGTTATGACAATTTAAATTAAGCAACTAATGCTAATTTTTTATAAAAAATAACAAAAATATATAATTACATTTATAATTGGAAAATCTAATTTATTCCAGCAATTTTTGTTGTTGAGGTATATAACTACAATTTATATCATTGACAAAAATAACTTTTTCGCTGCGAAAAACACTAGTTATATCAGCGACATTAATTGTTGCTGAAAAATACAATTTATGCCAGCGACATTAATTGTTGCTGCAAAATACTAGTTATGGCAGCGACATTAATTGTCTTTGTAAAACTTTTCGCAACGGCA
Source organism: Trifolium fragiferum (assembly GCA_954870985.1). Lineage (NCBI taxonomy): Eukaryota > Viridiplantae > Streptophyta > Magnoliopsida > Fabales > Fabaceae > Trifolium > Trifolium fragiferum. The sequence continues at coordinate 12,764,814 of OX940794.1, forward strand.
CTTATGCCAACGGCATGCAGCGAAATTTTTTTTGCTGCGAAAAACACATTTTTTTCCCAGCGACAATAAGAGTTGTCACAAAAAACACGAGTTATGGCAGCGATATTAATTGTTGCTAAAAAACACTGGTTATGGAAAATTTCGCTGCGAAAAACACATTTTTTTCCCAGCGACAATAAGAGTTGTCACAAAAAACACGAGTTATGGCAGCGATATTAATTGTTGCTAAAAAACACTGGTTATGGCAGCAACATTAATTGTTGCTGCAAAATACTAGTTACAGCAGCGACAATAATTGTCCTTGCAAAACTTTTCACAACGACACTTTTGCCAACGACATACAACGACATTTTTTTCGCTGCGAAAAATACATTTTGCAGCAACTTTGTATTTTTCGCAGCGACATATGTCGCTGCCAAAAATCATATTTCTTGTAGTGAATGACATAAAAGAACATTTCTAATTAATAATATAAATTTATATTTAAGATAATAATTTAAATGTATTAATGTAGTATTTAAGATAATAATTCAGATGTATTAATGTAATATATATTTTATATATTATTATTACAATATTGAATAATATTATCAAATTAATTTGTGTAAGCTAAAATTTTATTTTAATTTTTTTATTTTAATGTAATATATTTTTTACGGCAAAGTGACATGTACACTTGACAACTTATGACACTTGAAATTGATTCAATTATGTAAAAATAGTTATAAACATAATAGAGGGGGGATATATTGCAATGAAGAAATCCAATTTATCTTTTAACGAGCGAGAGTGATGATCAAATTTGTTTGTCACATGAAGAAAGTGAACCACCACATATTAGAAACCCACACATATCACAAACAAAAGGGAGAAAGAAGGATGGAGAGAAAATCACTCAAAATTGTAGATTCAAGGGTGGGCTTGAACAATCATTAGTCAACAAAAGAAGATATACCGTGTGTGGTGAACCTGGTCACAATACTAGAACTTCCAAGAAAAGAAATCAAAATGATTAATATGATTAATATGTAGGTATGATGTGTGCATTCTTATGTTGTCCTTGTTATTTTATCTCATTTGAATTGATAATTATAATAACTAATTTTATGTTTGTTCAAATGCAGGTTTATGAAAATGGTTGTGGCGACCACCGTTCTATTTTTCAAGCTAAGACGTTATCTGTTTTCCGTGTCTTATTTTTAGTGTGATGTGCGGCGGCTTTTCTATGTTCGTGTGGGAGTTGGAGTTCTTTGATCCTGTTTTTTGTATTTTTTTTCTTAGTGGTGTTGTGATTGTTTTTCTTTTTGTTTTTGTTTTTGTGTGGTGGCTCTTTCCACTTAGAGCTTTGTGAACAAGGCCTTGTGCTAATGTTTTATTAAGAACATGAACTGACTTATATGTTTAATTCAAACTATGTTTAGTTAAAATAAAGTATAAAGGGTAAAAGTAGATTTTAGTTAAAATAACAAGGATAAAAGTGGAAGAAAAAATGATAAGCTATAAGCTCATAAGATACTTGAATTAGCTTATGAAAACTAAGCTATAAGTCAGTAAAATAAACTATAAGCTCATTCCCAAAAGACTGTTACCAAACAGGACGTGCTTTTAACTTATAAGATATAAGACATAAGCTATAAGCTAACTTTTTGTGTTTGCCAAACAGGGCCAAAATTTCATTTCATATAAGGATAGTCATGTGTATGTTAGGATTGACTTTTCATGTCATTGTGGTAAAAATTATTAGTGCATACATTTTTCATGTTATCACTATATGTATCAAAGAAGAAGAAGAAGAAGGACACAATGAGATCATAAAACTTTAGAAAATTACCTTTCTTCTACAACAACAGTAATAACCCTTCCAAGTTCCAAATAGAAATTTCACATGCCCATGTATGAGAAGGGATTATACATAATGTCATATGTATAATAGTTAATTCACAACAACAGTTTTTTTTTTATAGTAGGATTGAAAGGTTAAGAAGAATGAACACGTATGTCATTGTCGTTAGATTAGCACGACAACACGTATGTCATTGTCGTTAGATTAGCACGACAAAAGTTGTCGTGCTTACTAGCATTTTCCAATTTTAAATCGAACTTAAATCAATTTTATAAATTCGATTTAATTTGTACCGATAAACTTGTCTTCACTTATAAATATATGTCAACATCATATCTCATACAATTCAGTGGAGCACACTTTAAAAAATTATTTCTATATATATAATCTTTACCAAAAGAGTTTACAAATTAAAAGCGATGACTTGACTAGAGTAATCAGATAGTAGTGATCTGATAGAAGATGGTCCAACATATCATGAATAGACGCATATATACCATATTAAAATTTTGAGTTGAGTTTAAATCAATTTTACAAAATCGGCTTGTACATCAAAGATTGTCTTTAGTCTTTACCTATAAATATATGTCGAGGTTGTATCTCATCCAATCCAATGAAGTATTCTTTTAACAAAAAAGAGTATTTATTCTTCCTTTAACTTTCAAAACAAAATATAAAAAAAAATCTAGAAACTCTATTTCCAAACTAAATTTATTTCGGAATTATGTTATTACTCATTTCAAACAAATACTCAAAGATGACCAATCCATCTAGTCTTAAATTACCCAATACAATATAAGCAATGAAATTATGTCGAGATCATCATATCTAAGTAATAAAAGACAGCTAGATCCTAGAGGACCAGTTCATTGAAGGAACTAGTTTTAGATTTCACATATACTTGGTGATATCAGATTCCATAGATGCCAGATTCTTGTGCAACCGCACTTGATGCTCAGCAAATTCCAAATACAAATCCCTCATAGCACTAGCTCTCTCGAATTCTTGAGTTCCTGAACATACAAGCTTCAAATTGTTGCTCTTTCTATTATTTCCACCCTGAAAAAGCAAAATGTTTTGCAGTGATCAACAAAAATATGCAAAGAAGTAATCAATTTTTGCAGTCCCTACCTAGTGCCTAATTAAGTGAACCTTGTGGCACAACATATTAAAATTACATATTTGAAAGCATGCATAAGAGGGGGAAATAAATTTTTGTATAAGTTACCTCATATTTAGGAAGCAATGTTCCTATTGATGCTTTGATATTTTTGAGGCCGACTTGTTTCTCAATTACCACCCATGGCCTGAAAAAAGACAGTAAAGAGGTTTGAATGGCAAACCAAGACAATCATACATAACATATACAAAATTCTCTCACCTAGGCTCTCAGATGCATAACCTTTTCTAAGCATTATGTTAAACTACAAGAGTAATTAATAAATACCACCAAAATAACTTTTAGGTCTTGTTAAAATAATAACTTAAGAGTTAAGATGTCAATTTAGACATTCCCCTTTTCATACATATAACACAAACATCAACGTTTAAAGAACTACCGACAAACCTAATACCTCTCAGTTGAAGATGTTATCATGTGGTTTGGATTTTCCATGAAGTCAACAAGCTTTTGGAAATCGTGTTCAGTATCCAGAATAATTGCACCCCTGGTAAATGCCTCGGATGACAAACTTGGAAAAATAAAGACACTGGATGTAACCAAAGCATGTTGATATAAGAATTCTATAGTTGTTGATGGATTTATTTCTCTGTCAATATTTCCTATCAATATCATGCACATTTTTCTTTTTCCATCAAGCACCATATCTTCTATTGAGTCTTCAAGGTTGACTAAAACAAAACGGAATAAAGATTTATCACCTTTTAAGTAGGAGCCTAGATATATAATCATGATAAGTATAATGGCGATATTAATAGATCAGATATCCACCAAAAGAAAAAGAGAAACATTGTTTCAAACAACATAACTGCTAATAGAACTAATCACGTTTGTTTGTTATAATTACAACAATTTTATAGTATCAATGTCAAGTTACACCTGAATGCAATCCTACTCTTTTTTTTTTTTTTTTTTTTTTTGCATAAATACTCATTTTCCAGTCCATTAGAATTTGGCATGATCCAACAGGTATTGTAAATAAATGCTAAAATAATATAATTCTAAATGTTTATATGCGACCATGGCAAGGTCCTTAGAGTGTCACAAGGGAAATCATATGAAGAGAATTGTAAAAAATATCAAAAAAGCATAAAAGATTTCTGAAGAAAAACAAAATGAGTTGAACTTGAATTCAATTTTAGTGTTAACCTCAATTGTTACATAAATTGATAAAATGATAAAACAAACCTTCAGGAGAACAGGCACGCACAACAGATTGTGAATCTATCCTCCACCTTGCAATCTCAAGGAATGAAGCCACAGCTGAATGAAGCTCTATTGTAGACTGAATCATACAAACATCACCAATTTTAGCTCTAGTAAATTCTCCAACATTCGGCCCGCGTAACCAAGACAATATAAAGTTACACAAGCACTCGGTGTTTTCCTTGCGAGAATGCTTGCGTTTTTCCACCTATAAACACATTCACCATATTTCACTATCAAATACAAATTCAGATGTAAAATTTATTGAATAAAGACCAACTCTCAGCTATAACTACAACTCCTGATCCGAGAAGCTACTGCTACAATAGTAATTGCAAAAGGTTTTTTAAAGTTAGAATTAATCATAAACTTCTTGTTTCGAAGACCCTAGCGGCAAAACTTATATGCACTAGGTGCAAAGAACGTGGTGTCATTGCGGCTTCAAACCTTCGCGGAGCATATCCAATGTTTCCGCAGCTACTATAAGTTGTACTTACAATACTAATCATAAAATTTATGCATAAAATATCTTTACATGTTTTGTATCTACTCATTAATGTATGCATTCATTCAACTACAAAAACATCCACCGATGAATGTACTTGAATTGAAAATGATTTTTTTTATAAGCAATTGAATAATAGGATTGAATACTAACCAATTTCAAATCCCTCAAATCAATTAATACAAGCATTTACCTAAACTATAGTTTCAAAAATTGAACAAACTTTCACATTTCCAACATAAACCGCACACATACACAACCAATCAATGTCAAAAATGAATAATATGACAAACAATAATACTAAACATTTTCAACACAATCGGACAACTATTCCCTTAATATTTAACTTCATTATCAACTAAAACGTGAATAATAACAATAACAGTACTAGTAATGCTGAAAAATGAAAAGCTAAAATCTTTAAAAAAAAAAAACATTTTTTAAAAAATAACTCACCGAATGAACAACAACATTGTAGAAACGAATATCATCAGGGCCGAAATGTCGATAAGCGCAGACCTTAACATCTTGTACGATCTTATCACATTCATGATCCTGAGCCTGAACAGAGAGAGGCCTAAAGCGTTTCTCAAAGTCCTCAAGATCTTCCAAGGTACCAAAAAATGAAGGTTCGAACAACTGATCTACTTCATTGATGGATTTTTCAAACCTTACTCTGAGTGTTCCGTCTTCGTCCATCATAACCATGACAGTATACCAAGCATCATCTTCAAAAGTTCTAAACTCTGTGGCAAAATTCTCCTTCTCTTCGAGATCGACCAACCTTGTTTCACGTTCTTGAGCTGCTGCGAATGACGTTAATTTGTTCTCTTCCATTTCAAGAACTTAGTGGAGATGAGACGGATAGAATGGAAGAACTCACGTTACTCTTTGTCACTGTGATTTATTAAGGTGGCAGTGGCGTTTAAAATGAGTTGATGCTCACATTTTTACATATATATAATGGGAAAAATGCATTTGTCAATAAAAACGACTGTAACCAACTTTTGCCAAATTACACTTTTCTCCCTTTAAATATATAAACTTAGTAAAATATAAATAATAAAATATTTCCATACCAAATAAGAAAACAAATCTGAGGGTAATTTTGTAAATTACATAATCTAAAAAATTAAAAACATGCTAAAATTATAATGTTAATTTAATTAATTTGTTGACTATATAGGTAAAGTAAAATAAATACTAAAAATAAATACTTGATGCCAGAACTGACCCCCGAACCAGATTCAACTGGTGGTGAAAACCGAAAAAAAAAAAAAAATTTAAATAAATAAATACTAAAAATAAGTATATTCTTGTAATGCTAATTTAAATTATATGTAAGTAAAATATTTAATTTGTTGACTATAAAGGTAAAGTAAAATATGTATTAAAAAATACAAGAAAAAGGAATGTTAATTGAAATTAGGGTTAAATATGTTTTAGTCCCTACTTTTATGTGAGTTTCGACTTTTAGTCCCTATATTTTTTTAGGGTTAAATATGTTTTTAGTCCTTACATTTTACCTTATAATCAAGAATAGTCCCTACATTATTTTTATGATTTAAAAAAGGCTTAAATATGCAATTGGTCCCTGCACTTAGGGGTCGTTTGAGTTTTAGTCCCTACAATTGAAAAATCTTTCAAACAGGGACTACACTTTCAGTCAACTTTTAAAAAGGTCCCTGGGCTGATTTTTTTGCTCATGTGTCACTATTTTTTACAGGTGGCACTGATGATTGGGCTGAGAGGATGCTGACTCACTAAAAAACATTTTGAAATGACGAAATTGCCCTTGATGAAATTGCCTCTTTCATGGAAGGTCTTTTCCCACGTGATCTCTGCAAACACAACAATCCACTCTTGGGTCTCTCTTTCTTTGATCTCTGCAAACACAACAATCCTCAACAGCAACACCAACACCACCACCAACAACAAGATCCTCTCTTTTTTTCTTCACATGAATCTCTTCAACCATGATCTCCAACAAAAACCAAATCTTGTTCTCCCTCAATTATCATTAACATCTTCTTTCTGACAAATGCTCATGCTTCGTCTCACAGAACACAACAACACACATTCCATCTTCTTCCTCTCGCTTCTGTCGGCACCGCCGCCCCTCTCCGTAACGTCAACATCCTTCTGCACCTCTCCCTCTGCTTCCTTTATGAACACATGTTCCATCTTCTTCCTCCTATCATCGCTGCATATCTTTCTTCCTCTCGACGGCGCCGCTGTCGTTGTCGACGTGACCATCTCCGTTTCGGCATAATTCTTTGAACCTGATAGATCTCCCTGATTTGAAGCTAGTTTTATTTATGCCTTTTTGGTTTGTGAATCTTGATTCTATTGCATAAACAGATTTAGTAAGTCATCATTGAAAAACAAAACAGGTGTAATAATTCATTGACCCATACAGAACAGCAGCGGCGGTGCTGAGTTGTTGATTTGTGAAATTGATTGGGTTTATGAAAACCCTAAATCCCTTTCCATTCCCTTTCATTCCTGCGTTTTCCAAACACTTAACCCTAGCAAGACCAAAATCCCCAATTTTAGCCCTAAATTCATGATCCAAAAGAACATTACTAGCTTTGTGAACTGAACCGAAACCGCCATGACCGAGACAAGTTGAAGTTGAGAATGAGAATGAATTTGAAGCACGACGGAGAACGGAATTTCTCATATGAGAGGAATGTGAATGTGAATTGCTCATATGAGAGGAACGTGAATAAGAAAAGATGAGTTATGGAGCTGAGATCTGGAATTTCTCTGTGTCAAACAATCCTTCCTTCAATAGTTCAATCCCAGCTTCTTTCAATTGCAAGTTTGCAACCTTCCTTCAATGAAACCTAATCCCTTTCTTCTTTCTTTCTCTGCATTTTTGGTTTGGATTAAAGGAAGAGGGCAATTTCGTCATTTCAAAATGTTTTTTAGTGAGTCAGCATCCTCTCAGCCCAATCATCAGTGCCACCTGTAAAAAATAGTGACACATAAGCAAAAAAGTCAGTCCAAGGACCTTTTTAAAAGTTGACTGAAAGTGTAGTCCCTGTTTGAAAGGTTTTTTAATTGTAGGGACTAAAACTCAAACGACCCCTAAGTGCAGGGACCAATTGCATATTTAAGCCTTTAAAAAAACCCTACAATTTTTTCCGTAATCGAAATTGGTCCTCGGCGTTGATTTTTTTTAACAAAACGCTGATGTGGCACAATTAGCCAATAACATGGTGACATGTGTCTTTTTTCATTAGGTTTATTGTGCACCTTTCCACACCAAAACTTTCTTTCTGCCTTTCTTCCTCCAATACAACCCCATCTTCATCACCATAAACTCAACCAAAATCACAACAACAACCCAAACTGAAGCCATGGTAAAAGACATGTGTCATTATGTTATTGGCTAATTGCGCCTCAACAGCGTTCTGTTAAAAAAAATTAACGGCGGGGACCAATTTTGATTATGGAAAAAATTGTAAGGTTTTTTTAAACTATAAAAAAAATGTAGGGACTATTCTTGACTATAAGGCAAAATATAAGGACTAAAAAGATATTTAACCCTTTTTTTTATTATATTTTTAGTCCTCACATTTTCGCCGTTTGCATTTTTAGTCCCTACCGTCAATTTTTTGTGATTTGGATCACATAGGATGACACATATATGTCACGTCATTTGATGCAAATGTTATCCTAATCAATTTAAGTTATCCTATGTGGTCAATTCTGTTATCCTAATCATAAAAAATTGACTAAAAAGATAATAAAAAAATGTAGGGACTAAACATATAATAAAAAAAATGTAGGGACTAAAATTCAAAACTCACATAAAATTAAGGACTAAAAACATATTTAATCCTTTAAATTATATAACAAATTAAACTAATATTTTGTAATGGTAGTTTCATTATATACATAAAATCTATATACTATTATTTAGTATATATAATAAAATTATCTTTTGCTCGTGATAATTATGGAAAAATTCAATTTTAAAATTGATGAGTTATACTCATCAATTTACTCATAGATTTTAAAATTGAATTTTTTAGTCTTGTTTTAGAGTCTATAGATGAAATGATAAATGCGATATGAAGTGCAAACACACAACTAAGAGATTATGTGTTTGAACCTAGACATTATGATAATTGGGTCTAACAATTTCAACCTTTGAGAGTTGATGTAGGAATTACAAATAACTTTTTGGTTTGTTAATTATTAAATTTGTTCTAATTTTAATTTTGTCACAACACCTATATTTTTTTTGGGTTAAATATGTTTGTAGTCCCTACTTTTATGTGAGTTTCGGCGTTTAGTCCCTATATTTTTTTTATTATATTTTTAGTCCCTACATTTTTTAATTATATTTTTAGTCAATTTTTTATGAATAGGATAACAAAATTGACACATAAGATAACTTAAATTGACTAGGATAATATTTGTATAGAATGGCGTGACATCTACGTGTCATCCTATGTGACTGATTTCGTTATCCGAGTCACAAAAAATTGACGATAGGGACTAAAAATGCAAACGGCAAAAATATGGGGACTAAAAATATAATAAAAAAAATATAGGGACTAAAAATCGAAACTCACATAAATGTAGGGACTAAAAACATATTTAACCTTTTTTTTTGACAAAATATTTAACTTTTTTTTTAACCCAAAAAATGGTAATTTTGAACATAAAAATCACAATTTCTAAAATAAATAATAAAGATTGGAACGAAAAATTGCAAATAATATGATCGATCAAAATATTCAATTTTTAGGAGATTGAGAGAGTTCTTTGCCAGTTTGGTTATGTCCAAACCATTTCAAGGCATCCACATCACTTTGCTCTTCTTGGCACAACACCATAACAAATAGACAACCAGTTTGTGCATTTCATGGATCAGGTCTTGACTCCTCATATAATAGAAACTTGTGCTCGATATTCGTGGATTACCCAGGTCACCTGAGCTTGATGCTCACTACAAGAAATAAGATTTTTTGCAGTGAATTTTTTGCAGCGACATTCAAATTGTTGATAAAAATATACATATAGCAGCAACTAATTTAAGTTGTTGTTGTAAGTTAGTTTTTTCTCAACAATTATATTATCGCTGGGAAAAATTACTTATCCCAACAATAATTATTGTTGTCGCTAATCGTATAGTTTTTTTGCAACAAACCTTGTAAAGTCGTTGAGAAACCAACAATAATTATTTTCTTATACGTATCTTTTATCATGGTTTTTGTTCCTATATTTATGCGTAGATTTGTTTTAACTAGGGATGGCAAAACGGGTCAAGCCCGTCGGGTCGGCCCGCTTAACCGGCCATTTTTTGCGGGTTGGGTTGAGATTTTCAATCCGCAAAAAGAGCGGGGCCCGTCCCGCCTAACCCGCAAAAACACGGGACGACGACGGGGCGGGGCGGGTTGGCCCGTCAGGTCTAACCAATTTTTTTATTTTTTTTAAAAAAAATCTTAACCCATTATTAATGAGTTCTCTTTTGTGTTGATGGACTACTAAATCTTAGCATTTTTGTGGATTTAAATGGAATCCAAGTTTTGTTTGTTTTGGATTTAAACTAAGCACTTCTTCAAGTTTTCTTATATGTACGGTTTGTTTAGTTTTATAATCATGGATGTTTTGAATGATAATTTTATTTTTCTTATCGCCTTGTTAGTTTATATTTTGAATTTTGATTTCCTCGAGTGGTTTTTTATTTTATTTTTTTATAATTTCTTAAGATATTTTTGGAAATTTAAAAAAAAAAAAATTAAAATTTTATTGACGGGGCACTCCCGCCAACCCGCCATCTGCCATGAAATGGGGCGGTTTAAGTTTTTCAACCCACCATCATTAGTTATCCCGCCCCGCTCCGCCCCTTTTTAGACGGGTTAATGACGGGACGGGGCAGGGCGGGGCGGGGTGGTCCGCTTTGCCATCCCTAGTTTTAACTTAAAATTATATTTTTTTGTTGTTATTTTTTCTTTTCTATTTTTCTATTTTTAATACTATAGATTATTTGCAACAACTTTGTAAAGTCACTGAGAAACCACACAATTACTATTTTTTGATGCATATCTTTTATTGTAGTTTCTGTTTCTATTTTTTTGCGTAAATTTCTTTTAACCGAATATTTTTTTTTCCCTATTTTTATGTTTTGTATCTCCTTTTTGACAACAACATTATAACGTTGTTGGAAAATCTTATAATTATACCAACAACATAACTTGTCAATGAATATATTAAAGAATTAAATTTATTTTTTAGTGAAATTCTGGCACTAACAATAGACAGATGTGATAGCAGACGTGCTAACACCTGTCGCAACAACGTTGGACTGTGAGATAGATGTTCCCACGTTTGTCTCCACGAGCGATAACAGAAAGAGTAATTAAGCAAGTAAAGCAGAAAATAAACTTGCACACTTTGTTTGTTAACCCAGTTCGGACGCAACTGCTCCTACTCTGGGGGATACCAATCCAGGAATAAATCCACTATAATAGTACTGATTCAGAGACTAACAACTGTCAACACTCCTCACTCAATCCCTATCTGTGCAAACTCTACCTAAGCCTTACCTAGATATGACTAGCCCAGGTCACTTCCTTAATAACGATGCTCCTCCACACCGTCATAAAAATAAATCTTTCTATTAATTCTTCAGCAAGCTGGCTGATTTCCTTTTGTCTTGGCGCGCAAGCTAAACCAGAAACAAAAGAAATATTAGGGTTCAAAGAAACGGCGCGCTACAGAACGCGTATTAGGGTTCCAAATCCAGCCAGCGACAACTGGCAGTGTTGCAGACAGATGTCTCTGCAAATGAGAGTGGAGAAATTATTTTGAATATTCTTGAAGATCTGTTAATAAAAGCTTCCACTGGTCCATTGCGCTCCCTTTTTGATTTTGTGAATCCATATTTTTTTTGGAAGATATGAAGAAATCTGATTTAGTTTTTCAAGAGCGTGGTATACTTGCCCCAACTTTGGATGTAGTCGAGCATGTTAATGATTATCTTCTATCGTTGGTCCCCGAAAGTGAGCAAGAATATTATAGCTCTGATTCGATTTGTAAATCATATGCAAATAATGAGATACACAGTGAATGGTTCACAACCGAATTCTTAATGATATTAAGTGTTCCGGCATTCCAAATCATAAATTGAAATTTAAAGTTGGATGTCCAATGATGTTGATGAGGAATATTGACCAGGCTGCTGGGTTGTGCAATGGGACTAGATTATCATCGATATTCTTGGAATAAATTATATTGGTGCAATCGTTATTACTGGAAAAAATGTGGGTGATAAAATCATTAATTATTCCAAGATTGAATTTGATACCAAGTGACCTTAGATTACCTTTCAAGTTTATAAGAAGACAAATTCCACTGATCTTATGTTTTTCAATGACAATATATATGATTCATGGTCAATCGCTTTTTCATGTCAACATATATCTTCCTAAATGTGTATTCACTAATGGAGAATTATATGTGGTTAATATGAGAGATGGATTATATATCAATGAGTTTATGACAGGATTGCATTAGCTAATAATGAAGGTTTCTCTTTCCCCTCTTAGAACTTTTTTTTTCTCACTCAAAATTTCTTTTTTGCTTTTGAACTTTTTTTTTGTTTTGAATACGAACTTCGAAACGGATTTCCCAAAATTTTGCCGAATTTAAACTAGGAAAACTTCGGAAAATGCATTATGAAAATTTTGTTCAAGGGAAAGACCAGAATTTCAAGGAGAAAGGTTTATTTTAAAGTGTGCTCTTTTGAATATCTGATGTTCGAATTCTTCTGGTATTACTTTCTGTGTTGGGTCGGTTTATATAGAGTCAAATTCTAACTTTAAATATATAGGTCTTCCGTAAGTGGAATAGATGACCCTTAATTATTCGATCCTTCAGCCCAATACCGAGTCTTAAAAAAATATTGCAAAATATAATTTAATGATTAACTTTGTTAAAAGTGTTAGGATCTATGATCCAAGTGTGAAAGTGTGCCTGATTCTCCATTGACAAAGAGTCTTTCGACTAAGGAGTGACTTGAATCCAATCCAACGAAGGGAGTCATACATTTTTTATGTCATATTCAAATAGTTTATCACTGATAGAGGAACACAACTGTAATAACCTCAAATCGGTGGCGATCTACGTATTAAACTACAATAGTACATAGAGGGGATAGTTCTTAAGTGATTTGAGAGGGTGCATTAAAGGTGTGAGGAAACATAAAAATCAAGAAGATTTGAATTGTATTTACTAGTTTTAAAATCTTTTCTTGTAAACCAAGTACTTAACAAAACATTGTAAATTCCTTATCAAAATATTTGACTTTCGAGTCCCACAATAGTTCTAAAGGCGGGAGAGCCCCACGACATAAGTATTGCATTGAGCACTTATTATCTACTAAATGTGGGACTTCTATTATTGTCAAGCCCTTTAAAAGTCGACATAGCTTTCATTCTATCAGCACCGATCTGATGATAGCCCTTTTTTTGGTGACTTTACTTCGATGGAGTACTTTAATCCAATCCATAGGATTGGTAGCTCTTTCTGTGGCCTAGAACTTAAGTATATGAGGAGAGTCCAACTAAAAATACCAATCTAATAGCTATGCAATATTCGTGGCTTAAATACTACATTGATCCCTTTTATCTACTCAATGTGGGACTCTTACATTGTCTCGTTTTGCTCAATCAATTTGGAGTTTCTGCTTTGTTTTCATTATTGCTTGTTGCATATAGTTATGGTATGTCTTAATTTGATGTTAATGTTTTGTTAGAAACTGCTAATAATAGATTTGTGTATTTGGTCTTATCAATTATTTTTGGTTGAAAAGGTTTTGAATATCGGTAACGGTAACGATCGCGGTCGCGTTAAGGTTTTCACGATTTCGGCCGTTACGGGTGTTACGTTACAGATTGCAGCCGTCGCGGCGTGAATTAATTGTAATGTTGCACAAATCTTACTAAAATTCTGCATACTATCATAATAATAAAAATATAATCATAAGAGATACTAATACATTCCAAAAAGTCAAATAGGAGTAAAAATTAGTGGAATTCACTTTCCTTACCCAACCAGCTAGCTACAACCACTTCCTCTCGTTCACCTCACATTGTTCTTTCTTGGTTTTTCTTTTTCATTTCAGAAGCAAGTTCACACACACCAAAAAATCTCATTTCCAAAGTTCAAACTCACTCAAAGTTCCAATTTTATTTCTCTAAAAATCATATTATCTCTATTAGACACTTAGAGAACAACACCCAAATATAAAGTAGGAGTTAAAATTGAAATTAATTGAAGGAGAATAGTCTATAAATTGAAGAGGAAGCAAAAAGATTAATGAATAATAAAGCTGCACAAAGAGAGGAAGAGAATGAGAGAAGAAACAGATTTGAAGTTTTTGTGTCATCAAGGTGTTTCGCGGCTGTAACGGTGTGTTTCACGGCCGTAACGGTGTATCACGGCGTTTTGCGGTCATAACGGTGTTACGTAACGGCGTTTCACTGTGATATTTTTTCTCACCTTTAAAACGGACAATAACGGTATCGGCGGCTATCTTTACCGTTTTGTAACGGTCTTTTTCGTGGTAACGTTGCTTTATTTAAAACCTTGGTTGAAATTATATGTGATGTTTAGTAAAGTTTAGGTTGAATTAGGCATGCAAATTGCAATCACCGGAGGTTTTCATAAACTAAGCATCACTGCCATACAATTTTTAGGTTTGGAGATTTGAATTGTTGGGTGTGAACGGGGAACTACAAAAACTTGAAATATTTGGATTCAAACCTGGGATTCTTACGAATGCTATAGCTTAGTATTAACTAAGTAATTCATTGTTTGTAATAACTAAATAATTCATTTACCTCTGTCATGATGATTCTGCTTCAAATTAGACTATGTACAATGGGAAGTTGAATATGGTGTTGAATTGAATTTCAACAAGGCAATGTTTTTCAATGAGGGTGTTGAAAGTGACATGGAGGAGATAGAAGTTGAAAACTTTCAACACAGTTGAAACACAATCTGAGGGACACTTGTCTTGTTCTGATTGGCTTCTCGAATTTTTATCTAATTATTACTTTGAACTCAAATTATTTCATTGCAAATTAATTTTTTTTTACCAAAATTCATAATTTTTTTTTTCTCTATAAATAGAGATTTGGACACAGAAAAAAAAATCACATTTTTCACTATCTTAATCTTATTAGTGGTGGGGTAGAGTGTTGAATGAAAAACGATTGGAGAGGTTAAAAGTTGAATGAGTATTGAATTATTAGGTGGAAGAAAGAGAAGATGATGTGGAGCATAAAAATAAATGTTGAGTGGTGAAACCATTGTACATGGTCTTATATTTTCATTCGACAAGTGTCATTTTTTTAAGTGCAGTGTTTTTCGTTAACTATCTGATTTTTAGGGGAAAGAGACGATAGTATAATTTGGAATTCGGACAGAAGGTAAGTTAAGTTGAACTAATAATAGTTTGAGTCATCGAGTTTTCTCTAATAATTCTTCTTTAACTGAAATTAATTAATCACTTAAGTCCAACTACTTCATCAGTCATATATAATTCGAGTGTCATTTTCCCTTTATAGTTTGTAGTCATTTTTCTTCTGCAACTCTGGATTATGACGTCCCTTTTTCTCTCTTAAAACAATATTGTTAAGACAACAAACAATACTTTTTATTGGACAACTCTTTAATTATAAAAATATTTCAAAATATATTATTGAAGTCTTCCAAGTCGTCCTTGTTTGGCTGTTTCTCTTTTTTTCTTGCTTCTTTTATACGTCAAGAAGTCACTAACTAGGCAATCACACACTCCCACTTCAAGACATAAATTTTGAAACATGATGAGGTACAAAGAAATTCTATAAGTCTTCATTGCTTTTACAAAGTCTTTTTGTTGAGTTATTTCTTTTTCTTTTACCAAACAATCAGCCCCACTTGCATCACCATGTGCTATGTCATGTAAAACAAAAATTATGTATAATAATGTGTTGCAAAATATTTAGATTATTTTTAATTTATACGGCCTGTTAAGTAAACTGATTTTGATTTCGAGGTTTTAACAGGCTTGCAGATGCGTGATAGCGAGACAGATATGGTTAGTTGGTTGCCGGATTTATGCTGTTATTTGACGCCACACAACCTGCTATCGGAACTTGATTTTGTTGCGGCTGTTTAGCATTTTAGAACACTTTAATTCCTTCAAAATTTGTGTTTTCTATTTTAATGACATTGAGACTGTAACACAATAATTTAATTGGTAACACAATTTATATAAACCAAGCTGATAAGATTAAACTGTTGTATACATAGTACTTTCTTATCATAGACTTCAAAATTCCAAGTCTTCCACATACTTTCTTATCATAGACTTCAAAATTCCAAGTCTTCCAATTTATATAATCACACTAAAATCTCATAACAAGTCATACTCCCATTTGAATTACATCTTATCTTTAACCATATTCATGACCATTCTTATTTCACAAATGTCATTTCTTTTGCTTCTACTTTTATCTTTAACCACATTTCACAAAACCATCTCTAGCAATGAACACACATTGGTTCGTTGCAACGAGAAAGATCAAAAGACATTGTTAATCTTCAAAAAGGGAATCAATGATAGTTCGAACGGTAAGATATCAACATGGTTAATTGAAAAAGATTGTTGTGCATGGGAAGGAGTCCACTGTGACAACATTACTGGCAGAGTTACAGAACTCTATCTTAGTTATCAACTTTTGAAAGGTGAGATCAACTTCTCTATACTAGAACTTGAGTTTCTCAGTTACTTGGATTTGAGCTTCAATGATTTTGATGTTATAAATATTCCAGCCACTAAACACAACATCACACACTCATCTAAACTTTTCTACCTTGACTTGACTCCCCTTTACACTGATACTCTTCACATGGATAATCTTGATTGGCTTTCTCCACTTTCTTCCTTGAAATATCTCAAACTTAGTGGAATTGATCTTCTTAAGGTAACCAATTGGTTTCAAGTAGTGAATACACTTCCTTCACTATTAGAGTTACATTTGGGTGATTGCAACCTAAAAAACTTCATCATAAACCCATCTGTTAATGAGTATTTGAATTTGTCTTCACTTCTAACACTTGATATTTCTGACAACAATTTCACCTCTCATCAGTTACCAAATTGGTTTTTTAATCTCACCAAAGATCTCACCTATCTTGACCTTCATTGGAGCAATATATATGGTGAGATACCTTCAAGCTTGCTAAGCCTTCAAAATTTGAGATTCCTTGATCTCTCATATAACCAACTAGAAGGATCAATTCCAGATGGAATAGGCCAACTAGAAAATATTCAACACCTTGATCTCCGCCGTAACATGTTAAGTGGTTCCATTCCTTCAACTCTAGGAAACCTCTCATCCTTAAATTACTTAGATATTGGTCAAAACACTTTCTCTGGTGAAATTTCAGAAAAAACTTTTTCCAAACTCTCTAATTTAGATTCACTAGACTTGTCAAGTTCAAAATTTGTATTCCAATTTGATTTGGATTGGGTTCCTCCTTTTCAACTCCACGATCTATTTTTGGCAAATACAAATCAAGGTCCAAACTTTCCATTCTGGATATACACACAGAAGTCATTGCAATATCTCGACTTATCAAGCTCAGGAATTTCATTGGTAGATAGAAACAAGTTTACGAGCCTTATAGAAATAATATCTGATACTCTTTATTTGTCAAACAATTCGATGACCGGAGATATATCAAACCTAACACTGAAGTGTGATGACTTAAGGTTGGATCACAATAATTTCACAGGAGGACTCCCAAACATATCACCAACGGCAGTTGTTGTTGATTTGTCTTACAACTCATTCTCAGGATCAATTCCACATAGTTGGAAGAATTTGAAATATTTATATTACATTAACTTGTGGAGTAATAAGCTATCTGGTGAAGCTCTAGTGCACCTCTCTGGTTGGACACAATTGAAGATCATGAACTTGGGAGAAAATGAATTTTCTGGAACCATACCAATCAAGATGTCACAAGACTTAGAAGTAGTTATATTGAGAGCTAACCAATTTGAAGGGAATATTCCACAAGAAATATTCAACCTCTCTGATTTGTTTTATTTGGACCTTGCAAATAACAAGCTTTCAGGATCTATACTGAATTCTGTCTACAACTTGACTCAAATGGTTGATCGTTCTATACCGGATTTTACTAATTTAGGTTCAATTGAGTTGTTTACAAAAGGTCAAGTATATTATATGCGTGATCTTTACAGAAATAGGAAAACTATTGACCTTTCAGCTAATAACTTGTCAGGAGAAGTGCCATTGGAATTATTTCAGCTTGTTCAACTTCAAACGTTAAACTTATCACACAATAATTTCATTGGAACAATACCAAAGATGATTGGAGGCATGAAATATATAGAATCTCTCGATCTCTCCAGCAATAGGCTCTGTGGTGAAATTCCTCAGAGCATGGCACTCTTAAACTTTTTGGGTTATTTAAATTTATCTTGCAACAATTTTCATGGACAAATCCCAATAGGAACTCAACTTCAAAGTTTTAATGTATCAAGCTACATTGGAAACCCAAACCTATGCGGAGCCCCTCTTAATAATTGTACCACAGTAGAAGAAAATCCCAAAATTGAAAAATCTCCTGAGAATGATGATGATGATGATTCAATAAGAGAGTCATTGTATTTAGGCATGGGAGTCGGATTCGCAGTAGGTTTCTGGGGGATTTGTGGTTCATTGTTTCTTATTAGGAAGTGGAGGCATGCATACTTTCGGTTTATTACTGGAATTGGTGACAAGCTCTATGTAACTTTGATGGTAAAGTTAAATAGCTTTCATACAAATTGAGCTCATGCTAGTTAAGGTTAATATTTTCCACAAATTTACTATCTTTTCTTGGTTTGGAAGTCAGATTCTGTGCACATTGTTCTTGCATTTTGAATTCAATTTGTGTATGATTGAGCAAATATAGTTTCATGACATTAGTAAGAGATTTCTCCTAATATAGATGATATAAATTAGTTGCTATTATGTATTTCTATACAGAAAACCTAACAAAGTAATTTTCTTCTAATCTTAGCAGGTGATTATGCAGATTGCAGAGATAGCTACTGTGATGTCAACATTGAAGAGTTCTATGAGATGAGAATGAGATCATATGTCACTGATAGCTGCAGAATTCATCTTTCACTCGGTGTTATGTTTTTGTTCATTGAACAATTTTATATCATATGATGAGATAAATGTATATGTTATCTTCAAAGAGATTTGGTTCCAATTCATCTATTTATTTCATCTAAACATAAAAGTAGTTATTGCAAACTATGTGTCAGTGGTTCAAAACTATATCAGTTCCAAAGTAGTTATTGCATTTCAAGATGAATCTCTCTATTTACGTAGTAATATGAAAGCTCTTAAAATGCTACCACCTTTAAAGGCATGGCATGAAATATGGAAAGAAACACTGTGAATGTCAGAAACAAGTGTTTGTGACTCTAGTCTCCACCTTCCCTATGTGCTATGTCATGTCAAGCAAAGCCAACCATACAATATAGTCGCAAAATTCATATATCTTAAATGACACTTCAACAAATAACTTTTACAACATTTTAATAATAATTTTGATGGTTAATACAATTTAAATATATAGTTAATTATGTAGAGAGTAATCTGGTGGAGCACAATAAAAAACAGCGGGCTTATGCTCTAGGGCCACAAAAGAGGGAGAGAATACATCTTTACTAAAAAATTTACGGCTTTAGGTATGTGCGTCACATGTCTTAGATTTCAAATATTTTACCTATAGTGATATATGTGAAACTTAATGGCTCACACTTGAAGCCCAAAAATTATGTATGGTGGATGACTAATGAATGAATATAATAATTTGTTGCAACTTATTCAATATACACTCGAGGTAATTGTGACTAATGACATTCATATTAATTGTGTTCAATGAATGTTTAATGAGTTTTGCACTTTTTTATATTTATTAACTAAAAAGGTCCTGGAGTAAAATATTTGGAATTTTTCAATGTATTACTGTTAAGTAAACGAATTTTGATACACAACGGTTCTGAATAGGTTGCTTTGTTCGGAAGGCACAATTTGCATAATATCGGCAAGGAATGTGATTATGAATGAAATTGGCTTGCTAATGTAATTCAAAGAGAGCCTGGTAACGGATAAAGAATTTTGTTCTGGATGGATTTTTGGACTGGGAACAACCGTTATGCCAAAGGTTCCCTGATTTGTACATGTTAGTAACAGACAGATTCACAACAGTTGCAGAAAAATGCTGCAGCGATGGTTTTTCGCAAGACTGAAGCTGGAACTGGCAGAAGGAATTTCACCGGGAGGACCTGGTTTCTGCTGCAGATATGTTGGAGGTTTTAGCAGGTGTGCTGATGTGGAATAGCGAGACAAATGTGGTTAGTTGGTTGCCGGATTTATGCAGTCAATTTTCTGTTAAAAGCTGTTATTCGACGCCGCACAACCTGCTATCAAAATTTGATTTTGATGAAGATTTGGTTGCGGCTGGTCAGTGAGACAGATGCGGGACAGCGAGACAGATGTGATTTCCCTAATTTGTGCAGTATATCATGTTTAAAAAATTTGTTCTATTCTATTTCATTTTAATTTTTCCCATTAATTTTTCCCATAAAATTTTCCCTAATTTGAGACAGATGCGGGACAGCGAGACAGACTATCAACCAAGAATTTCTAAAGATCCAAGGATTTCCTTGCAGAATTCTATCTTGGTCAATGGTGTTATCCATGAAAAACAGCAAGAGATTTCCTTCTATTTTTTGGACTTTTAGACCTGGAGGAGATCCCCATATACCTTCTGGTCCATTTTGTATGGAGCTCACATGTATTGGTTTGTTGGATGATGCTTCTTTGGCAAGCAGATACTCATACTCCTTCTTGGATGATGCTTTCTGGATAGACAAAAGTTTCTGGAATTCTATTTTGTGGGCTAGCTTGATTAGGGGTTCCATGGGGTTGATTTTGCTGGTTTCTTGTGGGGCTTTGTGCAGGGAATTGGTGGTTCCATGGCTTTGATTTTGCTGGTTTCTTGATTCTGTTGACTAGTGCTAGCTTGGTTTTGGGTTGTGTTGGAATCTTAAAAGAGAACGGAGGTAGTAGTAAATAGTTAGTTACTCTTAGTTGATAAGTTTGATAGAGTTTAACTAGAGTTACTTAGATTTTTTTTTTAATTTTGAAAATGGAAAATTATATTACTCAAGGAGAAAAGATACAGTTGGATATGTCTTTTAGGATCATATCAACAATACAGATGGGAAAAGAAAGAGTCATTCAAATACTTATTGGGTTCTATTCTGGCCCAATTAGCCAACGCATGGGCTGCAGTGTTTCCAGAGCGCCGAACCCAATCAATGCTAAAGCTAGGGTTTTGAGTAAGGAGGTTTCCACAGCGGTGTGCGATTTTTCCCCAATAGCAGCGAGGGTAATTTCTCTTCTTTACAGCGTTCACAATCGTACTAGAGTCCATTTCAAGGGTGATTGGAGTATCCGAAAAAGCTTCCATGAGATCCAGAGCAGCGCTTAAACCATAAGCTTCACTGTCCACGATCTGATCAGACCCACGAACTACCTTAGTCATGGCTCCAACGCATTCCCCTCTCTCCGTCCGCAAAAGCAAGCCTACTATGGTAACTTGCTTGTGAAGTAAAATCTTTATATATAAGCATTCATGTACAGTTTTTCATTTTAATGCAATTACCTCTTTTCTTCTACTCTATCTTCTTCCATAACAATCAGTTCTTAGAGTTTCAATCTCAACATAATTAAGGTAAAAAAAACACAACATCTCATCTTTTTTCTTGGTAAACACGTCATCTCATCTAAACATCATTGATGAAAAAGAGAAGTAAGAAAACCTAAAATTGTTTGTAAAAAAAAAAACCTAAAACTGGAAACGGACCATATATGATTAATTATGAGTCAATTCAAAGTTTGTTATGAGTCAATGTACCGTTTGCTGGCAATTCAGAGGCAAAGGCTCCAAAAGGAACCTCAAAGGAAAGTTCAATATTTGTTTGTTTTTAAATATTATTATTATTATTATTATTATTATTATTATTATTATTATTATTATTATTATTATTATTATTATTATTATTGTATTATATTATATAGCTCTCTCTCCTTGACTCAATAATCACACTGCAATTTGTCACTAAGCTACCAACAACTGTTTTTAGCAATCTTTTTTTCTCTCTTCTGATCCAAATAATCAATCATTCATGACCATTCTAACTTCACAAATGTCACTTATTTTGCTTCTACTTCTATCTTTAACCACTTTTCACAAAAGCATGTCTAGCAATGATCACATATCAGTTCAATGCAATGAGTGTTGAAGATATAGGTTAGTTACAAGATAGTGTTAGTAATTGGTTAGTAGTTAGTTAGTGTTTAGTAGTGCATAATGCCTATATAAAGATGTAATCACCTCATTAGTAGGTATCTTTTCTCTTTTGTAATATTTCAATATACTCAATACAATTTCATCTTGAGTTTTTCTCTTCTTTTTCCATATTGTTAATCTTTAAAAAGGGAATCAATGCTAGTTATGGTCAGATTCCATCGTGGTCAACCGAAAAAGATTGTGGCGTATGGGAAGGAGTCCACTGTGACAACACTACTGGCAGAGTTACAGAACTTGATCTTAGTCATCAAGAATTGAAAGGTGAGATCAACTTGTTTATCCTAAAACTTGAGTTTCTGCGTTATTTGGATTTGAGCTGGAATGCTTTTGATGTGATAAATATTCCAACCACTCACCACAACATCACACATCCATCTAACCTTTTCTATCTTGACTTATCCTATACTTTTCTTGATCTTCATCTTGATTGGCTTTCTCCACTTTCTTCTTTGAAATATCTCAACCTTACTGGAATTTATCTCCATAAGGAAAAAAATTGGCTTCAAACAGTGAATACACTTCCTTCACTATTAGAGTTACATTTGAGTGAGTGTAACCTGAACAACTTCATGATGAACCCATCTCTTGAGTATTTGAATATGTCTTCACTTGTAAATCTTGATCTTTCTGGAAACAACTTCACCTCTCAGTTACCAAATTGGTTTTTTAATCTCACCAAAGATCTCACCTATCTTAATCTTCGGGGGAGCAATATACATGGTGAGATACCTTCAAGCTTGCTAAACCTTTATAATTTGAGATACCTTGATCTCTCTCGTAACAAACTACAAGGATCAATTGCAAATGGAATAAGCCAACTAACAAATATTCAACACCTTGATCTCTCTCAAAACCAACTCAAGGGATCAATTCCAGATGGAATAGGCCAACTAACAAATATTCAATACCTTGATCTTGAAGATAACATGTTAAGTGGTTCCATTCTTTCAATTGTAGGAAACCTCTCATCCTTAAGTTACTTATATATTGGCTATAATGATTTTGTATTCACGTTTGATTTGAATTGGATTCCTCCTTTTCAACTCGATCAGCTTTCATTAAGCAATACAAATCAAGGTCCAAGCTTTCCATCTTGGATATATACACAAAAGTCACTGCAATATCTCGACTTATCCAGCTCAGGAATTTTTTTGGTAGATATAAACAAGTTTTCGAGCCTTATAGAATTAATATCTGTTGCTCTTTATTTGTCAAACAATTCCATGACTGTAGACATATCAAACCTAACACTAATGTGTGGATCTTTATATTTGGATCACAATAATTTCACAGGAGGACTCCCAAACATGTCACCAATCGCATTTTGGGTTGATTTGTCTTACAACTCCTTCTCATGATCAATTCCACATAGTTGGAAGAATTTGAATATTTTATATTACATTAACTTGTGGAGTAATAAGCTATCTGGTGAAGCTCTAGTGCACCTTTCTGATTGGACACAATTGCATATTGTGAACTTGGGAGAAAATGAATTATTTGGAACCATACCAATCAAGATGTCACAAAACTTACAAGTAATTATATTGAGAGCTAACCAATTTGAAGGGAATATTCCACAACAAATATTCAACCTCTCTGACTTGTTTCATTTGGACCTTGCAAATAACAAGCTTTCGGGATCTATACCGAATTCTCTCTACAACTTGACTCAAATGGTTGATCATTCTATATGGGATTATTTTACTGGTGGTTCAATTCCGTTGTTTACAAAAGGTCAAGAATATTTTATGCGTGATATTCACCAAAATAGGAAAACTATTGACCTTTCAGCTAATAACTTGTCTGGAGAAGTGCCATTGGAATTATTTCAGCTTGTTCAAGTACAAACGTTAAACTTATCTCACAATAATTTCATTGGAACAATACCAACGACAATTGGAGGCATGAAAAATATAGAATCTCTCGATCTCTCCAATAATAAGCTTTCTGGTGAAATTCCTCAGAGCATGGCTGTCTTAAACTTTTTAGGTTATTTAAATTTATCTTGCAACAATTTTCATGGAAAAATTCCAATAGGAACTCAACTTCAAAGTTTTAATGTATCAAGCTACATTGGAAATCCAAACCTATGTGGAGCTCCTCTTAAAAACTGTTCAACAAAAGAAGAAAACCCCAAAAATGAAACGCCATCAAGAGGGAATAAAGATGGTGACTCTATAAGAGAATCATTGTACCTAGGCATGGGAGTTGGATTTGCAGTAGGTTTCTGGGGGATTTGTGGTTCTTTGTTTCTTATTAGGAAATGGAGGAACGCATACTATCGGTTTGTTGATGGAGTTGGTGACAAGCTATATGTAACTTTGATGGTAAAGTTAAATAGCTTTCGCAGAAGTTGAGCTCCTGCTAGTGAAGGTTAGTTAAACCTACTTCACAGTTTTATTGATCAGCCTGTATAGTATTTTGTTTTATTTTTTTATTCTATGGATAACTTATATATCCACTTTATTTGCTACATATTTTATCAGGTGATTCTTCATGTGGCTGATCGATCCTGCAAATCACTACTGTTGTTGTTGCTGAATTCATCTTTAAGTTGTTGTAACTTGTAATGACGTTTTAGTTCATTTTGTCAATTGTAATGTGTATGTTAATTAAAAAAACTATTGCTCATGTTATGTATCTGTCTTCTTTTTATTGGATATTATATATAATTTTCAACAAAACCTGAATATATGTTACTGATACTATTTTATATAGTATGAATTGCAATAGAGAAAGACATCAATATTGTTCTATTGTTACAATGGTAAAGTTACACTAGGATTGGAAATTTGGAACAAAAATAAAATGGAGGCTCAAAACCAATATTGTTCTATTGTTCTCTAATTGCCTGTAATCAAATATAAATGGAGATTCATCAATATCTACGGCCTTGTGATCATATCATGATACATGATTCCCAGTTTTGTGATGTAAATCACGATATCGACAACATGACACATTCAGATGATCGGTGACCTCGATGAGGTTGGTCTAGATATTATCACAGAAATAAGTCACAAAATCAATTTCACAAATTACTCTCTGGTTTATCAATATGGCATCAAAAGTTTCATCTTTTGAAATTCATCCATTGATTCCTTTCATCTTCGGACCTTCCCTCCGGTTCTCTTGCATGTTGCACCAATCACCAAGGAAATTCAACCACTGGATCCTTTCTTCATCCATCACTTTGATTCTCCCGTGTGGTGCTCGTCATGCATCCACTCACCGAAGAAAATTACTACACCTAGAAACGCGCAATGAATATGGCGTTAATTTGCTGCAACTAGATCGGTTTCATTGACGGAACCATATGCTCGACCACCAGAAGATGGCAGGCAGTATCATCTGTTCTCAATGTTGTATACACCCGGCCTCAAGAATAATCAAGTCGTGAAGAATGTTTCTGAGACTAAAGACATCAGTTCTGCTTCACCAATGAATCGGCAACTATCAATTTAAGGCTTCATACTATTCATTCTCTGTCCTTGTTTGATTCCTATAAATTCTGCACAATCAGTTTGTGACTTTCCTAACTTCATTCTGCACAATCTTATTCACATTCTAACCTTTCGATTGTGTTTTCTCAATCACATTGTTTGATAAATATTACAGACAAAGGCCTCTTCATGCTGAAGAAATGAATCAGTTGATGAACTTATTGCATGTATAGATAATAAAATAAGTCACAAGTTTTTAGTTGTAATTCTGATAGTTGCAACACTGCTTCCATGTGGCGTCATAGACTAGCTACTGCAATATCAAACTCCAAAAATTCTACATCGATGCATAGAAGAGCATTGATTTTACACACACAGAAGAACAAAAATATACATTTAGTGTATGAAAATCAATCCTAGATGAATGAATACAGTATGTCAACAGTTTCATACGCAGAAGAATACAAGCACATTTTCTATTTTTTTTCCTTGTGTGAACTCATTATCTAATTTTCTTCAAAGATTTCAAATAGTCCTTTTATTTAACAGTACATTTTTTGTGCATAATGAGAAAGTTTCATTAGATTTAACACAGTACAATTCATTATCTTTCATTTGAATTTTGGTGCACATTGCCAATGAAAGTTTGTTACAATTTACTGGCTCAAAAGTCAAAATTCAAAGTCTTTCCACTAGCAAAGTCTTCTCTGCTTTCCAATTACTCAATAATTACATATATTAGTTAAAAATTTGAAGCCAAAGCAAAAAGGAAGCCTAAAGGAAACTTGGTTAAAAATATTATACAAGACAATGGATCTTCTCTCCTTAACTTTAATAAAAAAAAAATAAAAAAATTGGACTGTGTTGCTTTTTTCATGCTTTTCCATTATAGCTCACGCGCGGGTGCGTTTGTTTAAACTTTTGGACAACTCTTTGATTACAAATATATTCCAAAAGTATATTATTGAAGTCTTTCTTGTTTTTCCAAGTCTTCTTGTTTGGATGTTTCTCTTTTTTTTCTTGCTTCTTTTATACGCCAATTTCCAAGAGAAGTCACTAAGAAATTATACTCCTACTTCAAGACAAATCTTAAAGCATGAGGTTCAAAGAAATTCCATAAATCTAAGTCTTCATTACTGTTACAAACCTTTTTTTGTTTGTAGCTATTCATTTTTTCAAACAATCAGCCCCACTTGCATCACCATATATGTGCTATGTCACAAAAATTATGTAGTTAAAAGTTAAAACAAAGCCACTTTGACAAATAAATTTTACAACAAACTTTGATGATAATTTTGTAGCCCTAGAGTTCTCTCAATTCTAAGAGTTAATACAATTCGAATATATGGTTAATTGTGTTCAATGAGTGTTTAATGAGTTTTCACACTTTGTTATAACTATTAACTAAGGTGGTCTTGCAGAAAATTGCTGCAGTGATGGTTTTCCACAAGACTGAAGCGGGAACTGGTAGCAGGAACTGCTACATAAATGTTAAAGTTTTTTTGCATTAATGCAGATGAGGGATAGCGAGACAGACATGGTTAGTTAAAAGTTGTTATTTGACGCCGCACAACCTGCTATCAGAACTTGATTTTGTTGAAGCAGTTCAGCGTGTTTGGAACACTTTAATTCCATCAAAATCAGCATCTTCGGGTGGATATTGCTTCAAGATATATTACCAACACGTGTAAATCTGTTGAATAGAGGTGTGATCTGCGACGTGCACCAACAAAGTTCTGTTTTCTATTTTATCGACATTGAGACTGTCGGACAATAATTGAGTTGTTAACACAACTTACATGTTAATTAAAATAACACTTATAAAACAATTTTTATATTTGTAATATTGTTATTTGTGAATTTTCTTATCACAACCTTTAAAATTTCAAGTCTTCTTCTATTTTTTTAAATTTTGTGTTAAACTATTGTCCACATACTTTCTTATCACAGAATACAAAATTCCAAATGTAAACCAAACATTTTACCAATAATAATAAATTACAAATAATTTGGCATCAAGTTTAAAACATGAGGTTCAAAGTAATTCTAAGTCTTCATTTCTTTTTCAAAGTCTTTCTCACAATCAGTTCCCTGCTTTAGTCCAATTTTGAAACTATTGTCCGCATACTTTCTTAATGCATTTTTCAAAGTCTTTCTAACAACATAACAATCAGTTCCCTGCTTTTGTCCAGTTTTGAAACCATATAGACTTTGAAGTTTTCAAATTTATATAATCACACAGACATCTCATAACAAATCATATTCCCCGTCGAATTAGATCTTATCATGACCATTCTTACTACACAAATGCCACTTCTTTTAATTCTACTCTTATCTTTAACCACATTTCATAAAACCATCTCTAGCAATGAACACACATTGGTTCGATGCAACGAGAAAGATCAAAAGACATTGTTAATCTTCAAAAAGGGAATCAATGATAGTTCAAATGGTAAGATATCAACATGGTCAACCAAAAAAGATTGTTGTGCATGGGAAGGAGTTCATTGTGACAACATTACTGGCAGAGTTACAGAACTTGATCTTGGTGAACAAGATTTGAAAGGTGAGATCAACTTGTCTATCCTACAACTTGAGTTTCTTAGTTACTTGGATTTGAGCGTTAACGAATTTGATGTGATAAATATTCCAACCACTCAACGCAACATCACACATCCATCCAACCTTTTTTATCTTGACTTATCGATCAACTTTGGTGCTCACATGGATAATCTTGATTGGCTTTCTCCACTTTCATCCTTGAAATATCTTAAACTTAGTGGAATTGATATTCATAAGGAAACCAATTGGCTTCAAGCAGTGAACACACTTCCTTCACTATTAGAGTTACACTTGAGTGATTGTTACCTCAACAACTTCAAGATCAACCCATCAATTGAGTATTTTAATTTGTCTTCACTTATAACTCTTGATCTTTCTCTCAACAACTTCACCTCTCAGTTACCAAATTGGTTTTTTAATCTCACCAAAGATCTCACCTATCTTCACCTTTCGAGTAACAATATACATGGTGAGATACCTTCAAGCTTGCTGAACCTTCAAAATTTGAGATTCCTTGATCTCTCTATTAACAAACTACAAGGATCAATTCCTGATGGAATAGGCCAACTAGCAAATATTCAACACCTTGATCTCTCTGATAACATGTTAAATGGTTCCATTTCTTCAACTGTAGGAAACTTGTCATCCTTATATGTTTTATCTATTGGCTATAATAATTTCTCATGTGAAATTTCAGAAAAAACTTTTTCCAAACTCTCTAATTTAGAGTGGCTAGACTTGAGTTCTTCAAATTTTGTATTTCATTTTGATTTGGATTGGGTTCCTCCTTTTCAACTCCACAATCTTATTTTGAGAAATACAAATCAAGGTCCAAACTTTCCATCCTGGATATATACACAGACATCACTGCAATTTCTCCACTTATCAAGCTCGGGAATTTCATTGGTAAATATTAACAAGTTTTCGAGCCTTATAGAAAGAATATCTTCTGGGATTTTTTTGTCAAACAATTTGATGACTGGAGACATATCAAACCTAACACTAAAGGGTGAGTGGTTATACTTGGATCACAATAATTTCACAGGAGGACTCCCAAACATATCACCAATGGCATATAATGTTGATTTGTCTTACAACAACTTCTCAGGATCAATTCCACATAGTTGGAAGAATTTGAAGGATTTATTTTACATTAACTTGTGGAGAAATAAGCTATCCGGTGAAGCTCTAGTGCACCTCTCTGGTTGGACAAATTTATGTATCATGAACTTGGGAGAAAATGAATTTTCTGGAACCATACCAAAAAAGATGTCACAAAACTTAGAAGTGGTCATATTGAGATCTAACAAATTTGAAGGGAATATTCCACTACATTTATTCAATCTCTCTTCTTTGTCTCATTTGGACCTTTCACATAACAAACTCTCAGGATCTATACCGAAATGTGTCTACAACTTGACTCGAATGATTAATATTAGTACGATTCCCTATGGGACTATTGCTGCAGTTGATTGGTTTACAAAAGGTCAAGACTATTATGTGGATTTTATTAACCCAAATAGGACAACTATTGACCTTTCAATTAATAACTTGTCTGGAGAAGTGCCATTGGAATTATTTCACCTTGTTCAACTTCAAACGTTAAACTTATCTCACAATAATTTCATTGGAACAATACCAAAGACAATTGGAGACATGAAGAATATAGAATCTCTTGATCTCTCTAGTAATAAGTTTTATGGTGAAATTCCTCAAAGCATGTCTCTCATAACCTCTTTGGGTTATTTGAATTTATCTTGCAACAATTTTGATGGAAAAATCCCAATAGGAACTCAACTTCAAAGTTTTAATGCATCAAGCTACATTGGAAACCCAAACCTATGCGGAGCTCCTCTTAATAATTGTACCACAGAAGAAGACAATCACAAGTCTAGAGGGCATGAAGATGGTGACTCAATAAGAGAATCATTGTATCTAGGCATGGGAGTCGGATTCGCAGTTGGTTTCTGGGGAATTTGTGGTTCTTTGTTTCTTATTAGGAAGTGGAGGCATGCATACTTTCGGTTTATTAATGGAGTCGGTGACAAGCTATATGTAACTTTGATGTTAAAGTTAAATAGATTTCACACAAATTGAGCTCATGCTAGTTAAGGTTAGTGAAACCTACTTCACAGTTTTATTGATCAGCCTATAAAGTATTTTATTTTATTCATAAATCATAATTAATCTATAACTTGATTAATTGATCAAAACATAAAGTATTTCGCTTTATTTGATAATGATACATATATTTTATCAGGTGAATCATCATGTGGCTGATCGAACCTGCAAATAACGGTTATAATTTTTTCAAAAAGAGCCAAATAGTGATACCACTGTTGCTGCTGAATTCGTCTTTCACTTGTTGTAATATTTTTGTTCATTTTGTCAATTATAATATTTTGGTTCATTAAAAAACTATTGCTCATGTTATGTATCAGTCTTCTTTTTATTGGATATTGGAAATAATATTTCAACAAAACTTAGCAGCTTCAAACTCTACATTGTGTAAAAAACCAATATTGTCATATATAAAATAAACTGGAATCGAATTTGATGGTGATTCTCCTTAATTTCCAAAAGTAGCATCTCTGAAGTATAACTTCAAACCAATTGCAACACACAAAAGTATGTTTGTTGTTACTTGTAAGGAATGTTTTGAATCATTAGAGTAGTTCTTGACTTCTTGTATCTTTGCAATGGACGATTTTGTCAATATCAATCTGGTAATGCAGATTCAAACTCTGATTAAGCAAAGAAGCAATGGACGATTTATGAATCAACTTTGTACACAAGTAATTAGCAATCCTAGACCATATGTAACAAATGATTAATCCGAATTGCCTTCCGCGCTCTCCAACATACCTGAGTAAGACTCATCCGGTTATCAAATGCATATACTCAAAGTTGTTGGATACGCGGGAGATCCCCATGGCATAAGTATCACATTGAACTGTTCCTACTCTGCTACTTATATGAGACTGCAAAACAAACTAACAGAAAAAACTAAACTAACTCACTAAACAGCCTAAAAGCCCCAACTAAAACCCTATTCTTTGGTTAAGCTAAATGCTAACACAAATCTTTTGACTTCTCTAACACAAATCTTATTCTCATGATATTAAATTCATTAAAATGATATTATGAAGAACATTTCCACATTCAAGTAGAGGATGCTCTCTATAGGAAGGGTGAGTAATTATACAATCCAATAGAAGACGACAAAGGAGTGTACGTGTATCCGTACATATAAAATGGCCAATGCAGCTGTTTCTCATATTCTTCGGAACATTCTTCACAACATTAGAGTCATACTGCACAATCTGGCATGTATGCTGCTTTAGAAACTTACCATTGAGCAATACACCTCCAACTCCACGTTATCTTTTTCCTCTGGTAGTATAAAACACATTTATCTACACATCCACATTCTGACGCTGCTACCGCAGATAAATAGAATCCTCCCTTAGTCTTTTATAAACCAATTTTTTGCTGTTTTTTATGAATCAACTTTGTACACATTAAACAATAGTAGACCATATGCAATGTGGCTAGAAACAATAATATATCTAACAAAAAGAAACAATAATATATCTAACAAATGGTTAATCTTTTTCGAGGTTCTCATCTGAATTGCCATTCACAATCTATTAAAGTTGTTGGATAGAAAATGTTCCTAGATGGTAACAAACAGAAACAGTTACAAGGGAACTTGAAACTTACATGAATAAATTGATCAATTAATATAGCTTTTAAAATTAAAATTGAAAAATTAAAGTTGAAAATGATATTTACAACTCAGATATCACATAACAAAACCAAGCTATACTCAAATCTAACCGTCTAAAAAATTATTTAAGCAATTGAAAGTGATTTTTATCCAAGCAAATGAATCAAATAATACCTGGTCACTAGTTTCTTGGCCGTCTGAATGAAAGAGAATTGGCCGATACTGCTTGTCCTTATTCATTCAGGTTGAATTCTGATTTCTGATAATGCTTTACAAGTGCAGCCTTTCTTTGAATCCGTGCATATTCCAGTGAAGCAATTTAGTCGCTATTAAACTTGTCCACGTCTTCTCATTAAAAGCCTGCATAAATTTTCGTGAGTTCTTACATGCTTCTTGAATTAAAATACTTTTACTCATTCACTTTTGGAATGAAAAAGAGGCAGAATAATTTCACACAGACATCTATCCATACAACACAATGTCACATTGAGGAAATCTTTAACAATACAAACTAAGCACATTTTATAAATTCTGATAATGTAAACATTGCGTAGCGTGGTCATGACAGATCTATAACATAACATTTCACTGTATTATATTCTTGTATTGTATGCAGGTGTTGGTTAGTTTACCTATAACAAGTCCCAAATGTTTTTCTGCAAAATGCTGCAGCGATGGTTTTTCTGCAAAACAGAAGCAGGAACTGGTAGGCAGAATTTAACCACGAGGACCTGGTTTCTGCTACATAAATGTTGGAGTTTTTATCATGAATGCAGATGCGGGATAGCAAGACAGAAGTGGTTAGCTGGTCGCTGGATTTATGTAGCCGATTTTCAGCTAAAAGCTGTTATTTGACGCCGCACAACCTGCTATCAGAACTTTATTTTGATGCAGATTTTAATATGCCGCACAACCGCACCAACAAAGTTGAATTGTTAACACAACTTACATGTTAATTAAAATAACACTTATAAAACTCTTCTTATATAAAAACTTTTAAAACCAAAGTTTGAAGTCGTAATATTGTTATTTGCGAATTTTCTTATCACAACCTTTAAAATTTCAAGTCTTCCTCTATTTTTTAAAATTTTGTGTCAAAATAATAAATGAGGTTCCAAATGTAAAACAAACATTTTACCAATAATAATAAATTACAAATAATTTGGCACCAAGTTTAAAACATGAAGTTCAAAGTAATTCTAAGTCTTCATTTCTTTTTCAAAGTCTTTCTAACAATCAGTTCCCTGCTTTTGTCCAATTTTGAAATTTCTTCAAACCAAGTTGATATGGTCAAACTTCTATAAACCAAGCTGATAAGATTAATCTGTTGTCCACATACTTTCTTATCATAGACTTCAAAATTCCAAGTCTTCCAATTTATATAATCACATAAACATCCAAGTCTTCCCTGCTTTAGTCCATTTTTCAAAGTCTTTCTAACAAAGTAACAATCAGTTCCTTGATTTTGTCCAATTTTGGAACTTCTACAAACCACATTTCAATCTTCCAAGTTTTCCAATTTATATAATCATATAAACATCTCATAACAAATCATATTCCCCTTTGAATTAGATCTTATCATGACCATTCATACTTCACAAATGTCACTTCTTTTGACTCTACTCTTATCTTTAACCACATTTCACAAAACCATGTCTACGAATGATCACAGATTAGTTCAATGCAATGAGAAAGATAAAGAGACATTGTTAATCTTCAAAAAGGGAATCAATGATAGTTATGGTCTGCTATCAACATGGTCAACCGAAAAAGATTGCTGCGCATGGGACGGAGTCCACTGTGACAACATTACTGGAAGAGTTAGAGAACTTGATCTTGGCAGTCATGATTTGAAAGGTGAGATCAACTTGTCAATCCTACAACTTGAGTTTCTTAGTTACTTGGATTTGAGTTGGAATGGTTTTGATGTGATAAATATTCCTGCCACTCATTACAACATTACACATAAATCTAACCTTTTCTACCTTGACTTATCCTTCAATTTCTATCTTATTCCAACTTCTCAAGTGCCTTTGTATAATATTTCCATGGATAATCTTGATTGGCTTTCTCCACTTTCTTCCTTGAAATATCTCAAACTTAGTGGAATTAATCTTCATAAGGAAATCAATTGGCTTCAAGCAGTGAACACACTTCCTTCACTATTAGAGTTACATTTGAGTGAGTGTAACCTGAACAACTTCATCATCAACCCATCGATTCAGTCTTTTAATTTCTCTTCACTTCTAACTCTAGATCTTTCTCTCAACAACTTCACCTCTCAGTTACCTGATTTGTTTTTTAATCTCACCAAACATCTCACTTATCTTGACCTTCGGGAGAGCAACATACATGGTGAGATACCTTCAAGCTTACTAAACCTTCCTAATTTGAGATACCTTGATCTCTCTGATAACACACTACAAGGATCAATTCCAGATGGAATAGACCAGCTAGCAAATATTCAACACCTCGATCTTGACGGAAACATGTTAAGCGGTTCCATTCTTTCAATTGTAGGAAACCTCTCATCCTTACGTGGCTTATATATTGACGATAATGATTTTGTATTCCAATTTGATTTGAATTGGGTTCCGCCTTTTCAAATGCATGACCTTTCATTAAGCAATACAAATCAAGGTCCAAGCTTTCCATCTTGGATATATACACAGAAGTCACTGCAATATCTCGACTTATCCAGCTCGGGAATTTCATTGGTAGATATTAACAAGTTTATGAGCCTTATAGAGAGAATCCCCTATCTTTATTTATCAAACAATTTGATGACTGGAGACATATCAAACCTAACACTAAAGGGTGAGTGGTTATACTTGGATCATAATAATTTCACAGGAGGACTCCCAAACATGTCACAAAATGCCACTGAAGTTGATTTGTCTTACAACTCATTCTCAGGATCAATTCCATATAGTTGGAAGAATTTGAAAGACTTGCGATACGTTAACTTGTGGAGTAATAAGCTATCTGGCGAAGCTCTGGAAAACCTCGCTTATTGGACACAATTGTCCTCCTTGAACTTGGGAGAAAATGAATTTTCTGGAACCATACCAATCAAGATGTCACAAAACTTAGAAGTTTTCATATTGAGAGCTAACCAATTTGAAGGGGATATTCCACAGCAAATATTCAACCTCTCTGATTTGTTTCATTTGGACCTTGCAAATAACAAGCTTTCAGGATCTATTACTAATTCTGTCTACAACTTGACTCAAATGGTTGATAATTCTATACCGGATTTTTTAGATGTTCATTCAATTGAGTTGTTTACAAAAGGTCAAGAATATTATATACAATATGTTCACAAAAATAGGAAAACTATTGACCTTTCAGCTAATAACTTGTCAGGAGAAGTACCATTGGAATTATTTCACCTTGTTCAAGTGCAAACCTTAAACTTATCTCACAATAATTTCATTGGAACAATACCTAAGACAGTTGGGGACATGAAAAATATAGAATCTCTCGATTTCTCCAATAATAAGCTTAGTGGTGAAATTCCTCAGAGCATGGCTCTCTTAAACTTTTTGCAGTATTTGAATTTATCTTGCAATAATTTTGATGGAAAAATTCCAACAGGAACTCAACTTCAAAGTTTTAATGCATCAAGCTACATTGGAAACCCAGAACTATGCGGAGCTCCTCTTAATAATTGTACCACAGAAGAAAAAAATCCCAAAATTGCAAAATCTCCTGAGAATGATGATGATGATGACTCTATAAGAGAATCTTTGTATCTAGGCATTGGAGTTGGATTTGCAGCAGGTTTCTGGGGGATTTGTGGTTCTTTGTTTCTTATTAGGAAGTGGAGGCATGCATACTTTCGGTTTATTAATGGAATTGGTGACAAGCTATATGTAACTTTGATGGTAAAGTTAAATAGATTTCACACAAATTGAGCTCATGCTAGTTAAGGTTAGTGATTATAGTATTTTCCACAAATTTACTATCTTTTCGTGGTTTGGAAGACAGACTCTGCACATTGTTCTTGCATTTGGAATTCAATTTGTGTATGATTGAGCGGATATAGATGTTTGCAATTTAGTTTCATGACATTAGTAAAAGATTTCTCCTAATATAGATGAAATAAACTAGTTGCTATTATGTATTTCTATACAAAAAACCTTACAATGTAATTTGCTTCTAATTTTAGCAGGTGATTATGCACGCAGATTGCAGAGCTAGCTACTGTGATGTCATGCTTGGTGTTGTGTTTTTGTTCATTGAACAATTTTATATCATATGAAGAGATACATGTATATGTTAACCTCAAAGACATTGTGGTTCCAATTGATCTATCTTATTTCATCTAAACATCAAGTATTGGCATAGATGACTTTAAAATGAACAGTTTGAGTTGATTTGAGTTATGCTTTAAACTATAAACTGAAAACTTAAATCGAAATTTATCTTCATAGGTTAACCGAAAAATGCAATATCGCCATGTAGTACTCGAACTTCAGATTGAAGTCATGTCCAATGTCGGATATCAACACAACACCGACACATGTGGTTATATTTTATTTTATTTTTTTCTTAAATTATTATTGGTGTGTAAGTATTAGTGTCACTTCCATGTGTAGTGCCGAACTATGTGTCAGTGGTTCATAACTATCTCTATGTACGTACTACGTAATACCGGTGGTAGATGGTTGTTCGGTACTCTAGTTTTTCTCATTACTTCGTTGCAAGATGACTTTCACATATATTAATATGATCAGGTAGTTATGGCATTTTAAGATCACTCTAGCAATTAACATTTGAAATTCCAAAAGAAACTTCAGTCTAACAAAATTTTATATGATTATCTTTACGGAAAGTATTACACATTCATATAATTCTGATGAAATGAAAATAAACCAGTTCGAATATTTACATTCACATTTTGAAACAAAGCTTCTCATTCAAATCACAAGCTCTCTAACAAATCACTCGAGCACACATATTCAAGTTGTTGGATGGAAATAGTTCCTAGATGGTAACAGAGAGACATAGTTAAGACAAGCACTTGAAAGTTACATGAATACAAATTGACCAATTGAAGTGATATTGAGAATGCATGCATACATTACATAGCAAAACCAAGCTATACTCAAAGTCATGTAAAATTATTAAGTAAATGAAAATATGATTGTTATATCTGAAATTGAATGAAATTTCAATTACCTAATCATTATTTTCTTGGGCTTGTGCATCCTTTTCTCAAAATGCTTAGCAAGTTCTTCAGCCTTTCCTTGAATCTGTGCATAAGCCAGTGTAGCAACTTTGTCACTAGTAAACTTGTCCCATTTCTTCTCATGAAAAGCCTGCATTAATTTTCATCCTTCAAATAATTTCAAAAGAATAATTCTACTCATATTTTCTTACATTGCAATCTATGAACATGAAAATTGAAATATAGTGTGAAAAATATAATAACCTTATAAAACGGGACGACGTGTAAATGAGAGAGCATATTGATGAAAGCATAACCCAAATTACAGTTATTCTGTAAGCATAAACAGATATTATTAGGAAACTGAAATAGATAAAACCAAAGTAAGTCCCTAATTACAAAAATATATAGCATACTTTTGAGTCCATTGGAAAGTAGATGAAGTCATAAGTTCCATAGATTTTATGGTGATTCTCCTTAATTTCCAAAAGCAGCATCTCTGAAGTATAACTTCAAACCAATTGCAACACACAAAAGTCATCAAGAAAGTCATCAAAGAAAGTCATCAAGAAAGTCATCACAAAGAAAATCATTAAGAAAGTCACACAAAAGTTTTTTTTTTGTTCTTACTTGTAAGGAATGTTTTGAATCATTAGAGTAGTTCTTGTATCTTCGCCACGGACGATTTTGTCAATATCAATCTGGTAATGCAGATTCATACTCTGATTAAGGGAAGAAGCTATGTTGTTGAGAGAAGCAGGAGGAATGTATATACCACGACTTCTGTGATTTAAATTCCCTAATCCAACTGGACGAATCACGAGAAAAGGACTGTGATGAAGACCAGTGTATGTGTTTGGCAAACCCTTCCATTGAAGTTGGCCTAACTGAATTGGATGTCTTACACAAGATGAAGAAGATCGCAGAGATGAGTTTGAATGCGGTAATTCCACATTCTTCTTCTCAGAATGTGGTCGTGGATTCTCCTCTTTTTCATTCACCACAGAAGAACATGGTGGCTGATCTTCTTTTTCATGCATTTCACGAGAAGAACGTGGTGACGGCTGTTTCTCATTTTCATTCTTTTTGCTAACAGATGGAGTTTTGTTATCCATGCTCATCTTCTCCAAGCTTTATGGATTTGATTCTAAACTGATTGCATTCTGTTACTTATATGAGAATGAGACTGCAAAACAAACTAACAGAAAAAACTAAACTAACTGACTAAACAGAAACAACTAACAGATTCAAACTGTCATAATTAGTTATGCTAATTAATTACTCAAGTAGATAGCTTAATTATATTCATGGTAGCTTTGTCATAATTACTGTTTGGGCATCTTGACTTCTTAAATAAAATTCCAACTGTCTATATAAAATTACAAACTAAGAAATAAACTGTGGTGAATGTAGTTTTTATTTTTTGACGAAATTGGAAAAATTATAGTAATGCATTGCTGGTTTGTGTATTTAATTCATTCAATTATGAAGAACTTTTCCTCATTCAAGTAGAGGATGTACGCTACAAAAAATGAGTAATTATATAATCCAATAAAATATGTGGAATGCATGTTGCAGAAAGTAAAGCATTTAGCATATGAATAAATTTTTTGCTTAATTAAGGATGTTCATATCAGATTACCATGGGTACATATTCAGTCCATGTTCTTCACTTCTGCTTATTTGATATTCAGTTTTCCAGGCATGAGAATGTGTGTTTACTTTCAAGTGTGTTTGAACAAACTCTATGATAGAACTGATGGTTTCAAATTGCGTAACCGCAACTGTGGCCGCATATTGCTGGTGCGGCGGAATCTTTAATGGCATTGTACCTCAGCTGCGGTGTGATCTTCAATCACGGGCTGCATCGTGGGGTTGATGAGTGCAAAAAAAAAAAAGGATTCTAGTATTGATGATCAGTTTCTTCCAAATGAAGATGGCCAAGAAAAGGAATGTGATATTGAGGAGAAGTGTATGACCCTGCTGCCATTGTTCGCTACTCACTACATGTAAATGATGTCCTAGAGAAGATGGAGAAGGAGATAGCAGGATTTCCCATATTCTTCAGAACATTCAAACTCAACATTCCCGCAAATAAACAGATTCATCCCTTAGCCTTTTATAAACCAACTTTTTGCTGTTTTTCTTCATGAATCAACTTTGTACTAATTATCAATCCTAGACTAGACCGTACGTAATGTGTCCAAGAACAATAATACATCTAACATGTGCATGCATGCAAGGGAAAGGCAATCTTAATTTAGTAACTGAGTACAATCATGAAACTTAGTTTGCTCAAGCAATTACCATGTGACATTTCAATAGAAACTTCAGTCTAACTAAATTTCATATGCTTATCTTTATGCAAAGGATCACACATTCAATATAAGATAAATAAAATGATACTTAAAGAAACCTTCAATATTACAATGTTTTGAGACTTTCACTAACAACATTCTGATAAAACCAGTTCAAATCTGTACAGACATGTACATTCACATTTGAGACTAAATGAAGCAACGATTACAAATAGGATAGTTCCTTGTTTTCCTTCTATACAAACTTTTTTCCATAATTTCGAACTTTGTTTTGGTACATATACATAGTAATATTCCTCAAAAGACCATAATAGCCTCAACAAAAGACCAGAAAAAATAATAAATCCAAGACAGTCATCCTGCACAATCTGGCATGCATGCTGCTGCTGTAGAAACTTACTATCCAGCAATACACCTCCAACTCCAAGTTATTCTTCTCCTCTGGTATTATAAGTTATCACACAATTGTTTCTCTACACATCTTGGTTTCTGCATTTTTTTAAAGACTATTATGAACTATTAATACATTAAGAGTCTCCTCCTGTGGATAAATGGATTCCGCCCTTAATCTTTATACACCAACTTTTTTTTTTTTGTTTTATGAATCAACTTGGTACACCTTTAAGATCATCTATGCAGTAGTTAGCACTCCTAGACCATATGCAATGTGGCTAGGAACAATATATCTAATAAATGGTTAAACTTTCTCAAGGTTCTCGTCCAAATTGCCCTTCGGACTCTCCAACATATCACCTGAGTAAGATCCATCCGGTTGACGAATGCATATATTCAAGTTGCTGGATAGAAAATGTTCCTAAATGGTAACAGACAAACAGTCAGACAAGCACTTGAAAGTTATTACATGAATAAATGTAGCTTTTACAATTAAAGTTGCAATTGAAAGTGATATTGACAACTAAAACATTGCATAACAAAACTAAGCTATCCTCAAAACCAGCTAAGAACTTCTCAAGTCTTATCACCCATGTTGCTAGAATTCTTTAAAAGGAGAAATTGATAAGTAGTCAGGCCACAAACCCAGGTTTTCATAGAATTTGGGTTGGATCTAACTCAACCCTTACAGAATAAACTTGTGAGGTGAGGGTTGATTCTCCCTTATAAAGTAATTTTCAGGTCATATCTTATCCGATGTGGGAGGGGGACTCTTAATAGCAATGAAGTCATGTGAACTCCTACATGCAGTGTTATGGTAAATTTTCACCTCTAACGTATGACTCCAACATTTTTTTCACCTCTAACTTATGACTCCAACATTTATATGAAAAATTTATACATTCTGATAATGTCAATAAGAAATCAGTATAATGCACAAGCACAACATCAATATTCCAAAACAACAATATAGAATCAAGAACTTTTTTTTTAATCTAAATTAGTCATCCAAACCTAAAAAAAACCCTTTCTTCAAGAAGATCTTAATTGTGTTTTATCCTGATTTTTGTAATTAGAAGGAGAGAAGAATGTCGAAAATCCATATTCAATCTGAAATCCAGTTGTTCTTAATTTATGACATTTGCAAGAAATGGGCAGGACTCAATCAATAACTCAAAGCTAGAACTGTTGAAACTTCAACCAATTGAGTCAATACCTGGTCCCTAGTATCTTGGCCTTCAGAATGAAAGAGGATCGGCCTACACCGCTTATCCTCATTCATTAAGCTTGAATTCTGAAAATGCATCACAAGTGCAGCCTTTCCTTGAATCCGTGCATATGCCAGTGAAGCAACTTTTTCGCTATTAAACTTCTCCCATTTCTTCCCATTAAAGGCCTGCATAAATTTTCAAGACAGAGTTCTTAAAACATAATCATACATATTACATACTTCTCCATACCGCAACAAGTTTAATACTATAAGGAATTTACCAGAAACAGCCTATGAAAATACTTTCAAACTTCTACGCGTAAACTTAAGGAACGAAAAAAGTCAGAAGAATTCCATACTGACATCTATCCATGTGACACAATGTCACATTTAGGAAATACATACATTACAAACTATGAACATGAAAATTAATCACCGATAGAACAATATAACCTCGGGCAAGCAAAGG
This sequence comes from Trifolium fragiferum, assembly GCA_954870985.1. Lineage (NCBI taxonomy): Eukaryota > Viridiplantae > Streptophyta > Magnoliopsida > Fabales > Fabaceae > Trifolium > Trifolium fragiferum. Next base: position 12,806,324 of record OX940794.1, read on the forward strand.
TATAGTAGCATTTAAACCTTATAGAATGCAACGATATGTGAAGGAGAGACCATATTGATGAAAGCATAACCCACATTACACTTATTCTGCAAGCAAAAACAGTCATTAATAAATAAGTAATCCTGGAATCAAATCCAAAACCATAAATCTCTAATTAAAAAGATACTATATAGGATGTGCATACTTTAAAGTCGATTGGCAAGTAGAGGAAATCATAAGTCCCCTGGTGATTTTCATCAATTGCAGCAAGCAGCATCTTCGAAGTGTACCTGAAAAGCAATCACAGCAGACAAGTTGTCAAGAAATTCATCACTGCGATTTCATGGAATCACTAGAATCTTTGTTTAGTTGTTGTTCTTACTTGTTAGGAATGTTTTTAATCATTAATGTAGTCCTTGCATCTTCACCGCTGATGATTTTGTCAAGATCAAGCTGGTACAGCTTCTTACTCTCAATTTGGTTCACATTATTGTCAGGTCGCCTAATTCGCCCACGTTCACCAAATCCCTCAATGCTAGATAATCCTGGTCCGGCATACAAACTATTTCCAACAAACAAGGAACCATGACCAGGTAGGGACATCATTCCGAAATTAGGTGAACCAATTTCACTGGTAGTTGCTGAAAGGCCAAGACCATGCCCGACAGATGAACGGGAACCCATGTTCATCATAAAATTCCCATCACTGTGATTTGAATTCCCAAACCCAATGGGGCTCATGAGAGAAGCATCAGGTGACTCTGGAAAGTATCTGAAATTTCGCTCAAGAGGAAGGCCAGATGGAGCAGATCCTACATGATGATGGTGCTGAGAGCCAATAAAAGGATTGCGATGACCTGTGTATGGGAAACCCTGCCTTTGGCTACTAGATGTAAATGGACGCCCAAGGGAAGATGCAGACCAGGCAGATGTGTTTGACTGCTCTGAGTAGGGAGTGGGGCTTCCCCAAAGAAATTGGGGACCAGACAGTGTTCCAACACTCGATGAACTTGAATTGGTTTCACCAAAAGCAGATATAGGCCTAGGACTTGCATTTACTTTTTGTTCAGGAAAGGAGATAGAATGCTGAAAAGCTACTCCTTGTGTTGATCCAGAGTTGCCAAACATATGATTTGAAACTCTTCCAGGGTCCTTGCCAATAGGCGCAATTTTGGGAGATGTTGATGCATGCGGAGAAAGAATTGCAGCCAATCCAGATAAATGGTTGGTACTTATAGGGCTGGCCTGACCCAAACCAGGGGACTTGCTATAAGAACCTAATGGATTAGATTCAACAGGACTACTAAATTGCGCCCAGCTACCTGTTAAAAAATTGCCTATTAAATTTACCTTGTAATTGAAGATACCTTTCTTCAATGATATAACATGAGAAAACAAATTGGATTAGGAGTTATTTACCTGGGGGAGAATGTGCAATAGGTGAACCCACTTGACTCCTAAAAGTTCGAGCTTCGTCTTGTTCCAGTTCTTGAGTCAGTTGTTGCATCAAGCTAACAATACAATATGAATCACAAGTTTTATACAGGTGTAAGTATATGTATAACATTGCCAAAGATTTCTATTCTAATATTAGACTAAAGCAAAGAAAAACAATGGTAAAATGACACAACAAAAACAGCAACACGAGATAAAAAGACCAAGGCCTCAAGTGTTTTTCCAAAAGATAAAGACCATAATCAACACAATCAGAAACCGGAGAAGCCTGCAACATGCATAGGATGAGTTCTCCAATTGATAAAGACCATAATCAAATTTTTCTAACTTAATACGGATAAAAAATATATAACCCCTATTAATATATATTAAACGTTCATGAGTGCGCCCCTATTGTCAAAACTTTCAAGCGTTGTCACTACTTTACCTCCATGCACAAAAGAATTAAGAAACGGGATCAAAGAAGAAAAGTTATCGTTACCGGAAGATGCTTATAGCGTGCGAACCAAGATAAAACTGAACTTACTTTCTGCGTGCTCCACCAGGGCGGCTAGGTTCAAGTTTTATGCGTTTGCCAGCAATATCACTTCGATTCAATGCTTTAAGAGCTGCATCTGCTGCTCTAACATCATAAAATTCAATAAACTTATGGTGTCTCTTATGTGGTGTTTCCCTGATCTGCAATTTTAATAAAAAAATAACATTAGTCTAAGCACTAGATAAAAATTAAGCGAGATTAAAGGAAATAAATACATTTTAGATTAACAGATAAATTATATTACCTCCTTGACCTCACCATAAGCTCCAAATATTTGGCGAAGGTCGTCATTTGATACTGATGGATCTAAATTGAACACTACGAGAGTTCCTTGGTTTATATCTTTTTCCGAGGGGTTATCCTTTCAAAACAGAACAACAGAGATAAATAACACATAGGCAATACCAGTAATTATTAGTCAAACATTAAGTAATCCTATAATCCTATAAAATCAAACCTTAGGAATTGAAAAATGAATATCAAGTTTTCTTCGCCTCAGGGGTTTGTTTTGTAAAGCACGCATTGCAGTGCGAGCAGCTCGAATGTCATAGTAAGATATCATCACGAAGCCCCTGTGCTTGCATGCAGTGTACAAAGTTCGGATATCCCCATATTGCTATAAAACATGAAATAAATAATCAACAATAAGAATAGTAAAATAAATTGTGAAAACAAGACGCAAACTTATGGTTCGTTTGCTTTTTATATATCTACCTGTTATAGTTTCATTCTACACTTTTCATCAGTGTTTTCAGTCGCTGACTACTGAAAACAGGGTTTTGTTCAAATTTGCCTATGCTACAACACTATAGCACCAAAATATCTTCTATTTGACAACACTTTGTAGTAAATAAGTGTGAATCGCAGAATAAGTGATTTTTTCAAAATTCTGCTATTTTATAGTGCTATATTGCCACAATGGCTGCTATTTTGACAACACTGCATACTAAATAGCGTATTGCGGAACAATAGAAGCTGGTACAAATTTTGCTACCCTATAGTGCTATAACGCCGCTATTCGACAACACTAGTTCTCATGTATTTATTAGTTCCATTCCATCTTTATCAGTGATAATAAATGTGCCAGAAAACTATCTTAAATTTGGTAGTCTCCTAACCCCATGATTACAAAAAACATGTGTTCAAAGATACAATTAAAATTAATCTTATTGAAGGATTAGTTACTTGTACAATGCCTCAATTAGCGACCTTAAATCACAAACTTCAATTTGAAAGCAAAAGAAACAAAAGCATGTACATCAAAAACATTAAATATTGTGTCCAAAGATAAATATACTACGTATTGAAGTATTAGGTAAGTGTATAATACCTCAAATAGAGTTCTTAATTCAGAGTCCTCAACATTACTGTTGATGTTTCGAACAAACAATGTCCTAGATGGATGCTCACCGTACGGATGCTCCCCAGCCACTGTTGCCACACCATTCGGGATTGCATAAGGTCCAATACCATTCGAAGCAATCCCATCGGATAAGCTCATCTTTGAAATACCAAAACTAAGACTCTCTTGGGGTTCAAAATCCATTTCAAATCCCCCTCCATTAACAAACAGATCGTTTTCATCCAAATCCTCAAGTTGATTTGGTAACCTACTAAGGTCAAAATCATCCATTATCCCAGCTAAAAGCTCGTCTTCATCATCAGGAAGCATGTTTCCAATGGCTCTAGTTTCAAAATCATCATCAAAAGGATCATGTCCTTCGTCCTCTTTGTGACCTTTGCCTAATGTTAGCAAGTTATCGTCCACAGGTTGACCAGATTGTTCAGAATCTTGTTCAGAATCAGTCAAATTTACTGCATATCAGCAAAAAAAGGAAGGAAAAAAAGTTACAATAATTAATTTTACCGAATCCAAACTGTTCTAAAAGAAAAGGATATCTAAAAAGCTTACACTTTTCATGTGGAAGAACAGGCAGCGAAGTAGAAAACAAGCTAACATCATTTGAATCATGAAATATATCAGTTGTGTGCGGTATTCTCCATGCACCACTTCCCACTTTATTCGGAATATTAAGCGAAGAAATCCCAGACAGCCCTACAGAAACAATATCAATTAGAAACAAATCTCTAAAAAATCATTTCATTTCTACGTATAAAGTAAGAAGACGAAGAACAACCTGTAGCACCACGAACTGGCAAAGAATCCCCAGAATGTTTGTCCATTTTCGGTCACTTTTCTAGTAACGTTACAAAATGAGAAAAAACAAGAGACAGATTCCTTAGTATATAACAATTAATATAAGACATCATAAAAATATACAAATAACAATTAACCGTCAACGGAAAGTTTGTTACAATGAAGTAAACATGCAAAACAATTCGGTATTCCAAATGCTACAATCCATTCAATATTTCGCACACAATCATATATCATGCTACACGAAAGCGAAAAATTACAAAACTTCAATAAAACAGGTATAAACATTTAGCAGACAAAGCATTTCCCAACTGACACAACAACATATACAGTCAACTATGTTACAAACCTAACACACATGCCTAAATAATATGAAACACAAATTGGACACAGATCTATCTATTCTAAGAAAAGCCATGCAAAACTTCACATAATTATTTATTATTTTTTAAAATGAAAAACTGAAAACATAAAAAAATAGTTAGTAGGTATACAACTATGCATTTCAGAACAAGGCAAACAAAAAAATTCATGGTTAATTCAAATTCAGATAAAACAAAAATATGCTGAGAAAGATTAATCAACTTAACTCATACCCAGAAAAAAAAAATCCAAAAAATAAAAACAGTTACTGCCTAGAAAATTTACACACATGGTCCCACCACAACCAAAGAACATATTTTCTGGTAATTCATGAAAACCTAAGATTATGAAACCAAATAATGGACCCACTTGAAAATTAAACCGATCAAGCACATAAAGATTAAATTTTTAAGCGAAAAATCAAAACTTTAGTCAACCCCAACACTTGAAAAACATAAATTCGAAGAGAAAAATTAAAAAAATTAAAAAAAAATCAAGAAAAAAAAAGAGGAATCAGAAGAGTACCTTGTGAAACTGAAGAGAGAAGATATGTTAGAGGAAAATCATGGACGAAAGTTATTGAAGTAGTAGTTGTTGAAGAGTTCGAGTTGATCACGGAAATTGAGAAGGTAAGGGAAAGGGAAGAAAAAGAGTTTCCGTAGAAGCAGAGAAATTTATTCCTTCTACTCTTCTACTTCCTCTTCTGTCGCCGGGAAACCAGAGAACACAGAGTGAAAGAAATCTTCCCAGAAAATAATTAGAACGAGAGAAAATGAAAATGAAAAAGAAAATAAAAACAAAGGAAAATGATTGGAGGCAAGGAAGACAAGCACATGATGAAAATTAATTAATATATTTGTTATTTATATACTACAGGATTGTATATTGTTGGGAAAGTATAATAATAATATAATAAAGAGATTAATGGATATATGCTTTATATCGGGGTTCGATAGAAATCAAATATTTAATAAAAATTATAGTTTTATAAATTATTTTATTATAAATTATCTTTAAAAATTTATAATAATATATAAAAATTGCATAAACTGTATATTTTAATCTTAATCTTAATTATAATAAAAGTTATGTTTAATATCTACTAAAATCCTAATTAAACTCTTAATTTAACCCTAATTTTTTCCTCTTAAGCCACTATTAATTAATACTCTCATTTAATTTTTCTTACCTAAATTTAAATTTTGAATTAGCCATTTGCTATGTATATTTTTTTTTGAACAAATCAAAATGAAATATATTAAATCAAAGAAGTCTCTTCCACACAAGGTGTGCCGAAAGGACTACAAGAGTTTACAAATACACAGTTCGAAAAACACATGAAGTACTGTTAACCGGTTACATCATGCTCAATCAAGTAAACGGGCTAGTCCACCAGCTATGATAATTAGAAACCAAGGTAATATTTGTTGTCTTCAACCACCAATAAGAGTGAAGTTTGACTTTATCCAATAATTATGATAAGGACTGTTCCGAGTTTTTGAAAAGACGACTGTTTCTTTCTTTCCAAATGACTCAGACACACAAAAGTCAAATAAGCTGGAGAAGTGAACGACGCGCTCTAGAACCCCAGATGAGTAAGCAAACTGAATAAAATGATCAATCAGATTTTGAGGATCCACCAAGAAAAAACCAATACATGCTCGAATTGCTGTCCAAAGAGAACCAAAGATAGGGCAGGAAATAAATAAATGTTGAGCTGTCTCCAGGCCACCACAACTAGCCACAAAAGGCTGAGTCTCTGGAGGGATAATACCCCGAACCGCCAAATTTGATTTAGTTGGTGTCACGCCGCTAAAAAACGCCCGAGCGTCGGAACACTCGGTAATGACACAGAGTCGCCACCGAACTTTATTTATTCCCGAAGGAAAAGGAAAATATCGATAAAACCTAAAAAGAAAAGAAAAATGGTCGTCGCAACCAAATTTCGAGTTCGGGAGTCGATTATGCAAGGGGAAGGTACTAGCACCCCTCACATCCGTTGTACTCAACGGGAACCTTCTTGTTATTTTAGGGTTTAAAAAATGTTTTAATTTGTTTGCATCTTTCTCTTGATAATTATTAAATATTTACAAGTGGGAAAAAATTTAGTTTTTTATTATTGTGCTTGACGGTTGTTGGATTCCGCTCCTACGTATTCCCAAGTGCAATGAGAAATTCAAAGCTTACGTAGTTCTTTGGGTAAAAAATATTTGTGTGTTGGTTGATTTTAATGAACGGTATTTTAAATCGCATTCTAGTGGCTAAACGTACGCTGCTCGCGCTTGGGAGGCTTATGCGTTGTTTGTATCACGGTAGAAGGACTAAAACACGTTTGTTTGTGAAAAATAGTTTGTTTTTGTTTTAATGCGCTAAGGCAAAAATTTAATTTGATGGGTTGAGTTTATTTGTTTTTTTTTTTTTGTATTTTTAAAAAAGTAATATTTTTGATGTGGAAGACGAATAACCGATAGACAAAGCGCACGCTAAGTCTCAGCCATTCGAGAGACGAACGAATGTACATTCGCCGGTCTCCTCTTTAATCCATGATTTTTAGAGAAAAAAGTATTTTTGATGAATTAAGTAACAAAAGGAATTAAGTGAAACAAGATTGATATTTTTGCATTTTTGAGAATGTGTGTTGTTTTTGGTGTTTTAGTTTTTCCTCAAGCCAAAATTAAATATGTTCAAAAGTTAGAAAAAAATATTTATTAAAAAGAGTTTGAAAATTTCGACAAGAGTCGATGTTTATTAACATAAAAAGTTCTTTTTTTTTAGACAAGATATTTTTGTGTTTTTTTATATTTTAACGACATACGAACAAATAAACATTTACTAACATCACATATATTAAAAATATACACACATATCACATATAAAAAACAACACATGAATAATATACGATGAGAAAACAAATAAACGAATGAAATGCGAGAAAAATAAAAAAAAACGCGTTCAGGGGGTGCTAAACAGAAGACTGGGGGGTGTGAAAAACAAATTGGGCCATTTTTGGTGAATCTGGGCTCATTTGCAAAAAAATATTCTGGGCCTTAATCAGGGCTGTCTGATCTAATCAGACGTCCCTGATTTAATCACAGGATGATGTGATCTGGGTTGTCTGATCAAGATCAGAGGGCAGGAAAACGCAGGTGCATGGTGCACACATAGAGGGGCGCGCGCAGGGTCACAAAGGCTGGGGGGTTTCTGGAGTAAATTTGGGGGGTGTGGGGAGAAACAGAGGGTGAGGGTATAAAAGCCTCAAACCCTAATCTTCTTTCATTTTTTTTTCTCTCCATTTTTTCTCTCTTAACCGCCCCACCCTCTCTTCTCTCTTGCTCTGCTAGGGTTCATCCATTTTTTGTTGTTGTTGTTTTGTTATGATGGTTGATGAAATAAAAAGGTTCTGAGATTGGAAATATTTTTGGGTTTATGAAATTGGTTTTGTGATGATGTGGTGTTATGATTTTGGGGCTGTGATGTTGTGGAAAGGAATTTGTGTTTGAGAGAATTTGAGACTGTGGTTTGATTGATTAAAATTCGTGTGACTGTTTCTGGGTGTTTTTTTTGTCTCCGTCTCTCAAAATTCTGAACTGTTGTTCTGATTTTATAGCCAGAAGTGGTTTTGTTATTCATTGGATTATGATTCTGGACAAAGTCTTTGTTTGGGTTTGGTTTAGCACTTGAGTGCTTTTTCCTGTGATCAGTAGAAAAGGGAATAGAAGCATGGTGATTGCTTGATTCACCAGAAAAAGAACAGATTTTGGACAATCTCTAGTTGACTTGGCTTCACAGATTTTCTGTGATTTTCTGTACATGGACAAACAGACCAGACAAACAGAAAAGGACAAAACAAGAAAAATGCACAAAAATAATAATAATGATAATAATAATAATAAAAAAATACGAAAAATAAATATATAAAAATAAAAAACGAAAATAATACAAATAATAAAAATCTGAAATTAAAATAATAATAATAATAATAACAATGATTAAAAATAATAATAAAACATAAAAACTAAAAATACACTAAATGAGGTATTTTAAAATACCTCTCTGCCGAAACTTCGATTGAAATCTAAACAAACGAGATATTTTAAAATATCTTTCGGTTGAAATTTTGATCGAAACTTTAACGAACAAAGTATTAGAAAAAATACCTTTTTTTTTTGAGATCTTGCTTAGCAAATAGACGAATTGAACTGACGAGACAAAAATAATTAAATTAAATAGACACGCAACGAGAAAAAAAACACAACGGGCAAAATTTGGGGTATGACAGCTGCCCCTATTTAAATATCTTTAATCAAAACGAACGAGTGATGTCATACTCGTGTTTTGATAGAAGGTAGTTAAATACCAAAAGATCCTAAATTTTGTCCGATTGGACAAAGAAAGTTGCAGACAAAAATATTGTTATCTTGCATGGTGTTTGAACTGAAAACATAAAAATTGTCGCAGGGATAAGGCCTGACGACTGTCACAGGGATAAGGCCTGGACACAGACAGAAAATTTAAATTGTCGTAGGGATAAGGCCTGACGACTGTCACAGGGATAAGGTCTGGACACAGACAGAAAATTAAAATTGTCGTAGGGATAAGGCCTAATGACTGTCACAGGGATAAGGCCTGGACACAGACAGAAAATTAAATTTGTCGTAGGGATAAGGCATGACGACTGTCACAGGGATAAGGCCTGGACACAGACAGAAAATTAAAATTGTCGTAGGGATAAGGCCTGACGACTGTCACAGGGATAAGGCCTGGACACAGACAAAAAAAAATAAATTTGTCGTAGGGATAAGGCCTGGACACAGACAAAAAAATAAATTTGTCGTAGGGATAAGGCCTGACGACTGTCACAGGGATAAGGCCTGGACACTGCTTAGAGATGGTTTTACCCGCTTTGGAGCTATGGGAGGTTGACGCCTTTTTGCATGCCATGATGCATGTTTTGTTTATGCATGAGTTTTTTTTTATTTTATTTTATTTAAAAAATGCATATTGTGATTGGATGTGTATGTAACATGTAATGCATGGGATGACATGTTAATTGAAACTTTTTTCCTTGTTTTTCAGTTGGCCAAGCAAGAGTTAGCCCATCGGAGATAGGACCCTCGTTATTTTCTTGATATTAGAACCCTTGATGATTTTCTGTCTAAATCTTTGAGGTGCTGGAGATGCCCCAACTATGCTATAGATTCTAGCAGTATGTTGTTGCTTTTATTGCAGCATGTGACTTTTGTATTGAGCGGACAATGATGCTTGATGATGAGTCCGGACTTTGATCGACAGATGCAAACCCGAAAGCCAAGGATGAACCTTAGTTACTTAAAAGTAAAAAATTTGTTTTCTTGAAGTCCCTTTTGCTTGAAAAATTCGACATTTTAATGCGATATTAAAAATAAATTAGCATTTTATGAACATGCAAAGACATAAGAGTAGAAGAAAATGAGCTCAATTGGATTTATTGATTATTGACCCGTGAATGGGTGATAGTACATGAGAATGTAATTCCTATAAGAGAAGATTACTTGTTAAAGATAAAATGGCAACAAGTGAATGGAAACATGACAGGTGCTATTTTCCCTACGACTCATGAATTTACAAAACTTTGCCTCCGAAGTTGAATGATTAGACTGATCCTCCTTTCTTGAGCTTTTTGTCACGGAGTCGACGCTTTACAGTCATTTGTTCCTCCCTTTCGGAGCCGACGCTTTTTCCTTCTTTTCTCTTTTTTTTTTTTGAAAATCCCTAACTTTTGTATGGACCGCCCTTTCGGGTTTTCAGTCCACCGGGTTATACTTCCTTTTTTTATGCCCCTAATTTTTGCCTGGACCGCCCTTTCGGGTTTTCAGTCCACCGGGACGCTCTCTATTGCTTAAGTCGCCTTTTCAGGTTTTCGACTTAGCGAGCTCTTCTTTTTTTTTTTTTTATGCATCCTTTTTTATGCATAATATTTTTTGACTGCGTCAGCGTTCACCGAAAGTGGGAGGTATTCTCCGTCCATGGTGGTAAGGATTAATGCTCCACCTGAGAAAACTTTCTTCACCACATAAGGTCCTTCGTAGTTAGGTGTCCACTTCCCTCGGGGGTCTTTGTGTATAGGCAATATTTTCCTTAACACTAAATCCCCTTCTCGGAACTCTCGAGGACGAACCTTCTTGTCGAAAGCCTTTTTGAGCCTCTTTTGATACAACTGGCCATGGCATAATGCTGTTAGGCGCTTTTCTTCAATGAGGTTTAATTGATCAAACCTTGTTTGTACCCATTCAGCTTCTTCTAACTTGGTTTCCATCAAGACTCTCAATGACGGGATTTCCACTTCAACCGGAAGTACTGCCTCCATGTCGTATACCAAGGAAAAGGGAGTTGCCCCTATTAGAGATGTATCCTAAGTTAGCTTAACTAAGATAGTTAGCACTAGCTTAAGTTTCCTAAGATAGATCTAGGTGGCAGGTTAGTTATTACAGCTGGCATTCAGTTATGACAGCTGGCATTTCTGTTATGCCATTCCTACATCTATATATACTGTAACACTCAATTGATTCTAACGAGTTCAATATACAAAATTCATTCAGTTACATTCAGTTACTTTTCTGTTATGAATCTTCTTTTCCTTTCAAGCTTTCTTCCACATTCAACAATGGTGGAACTCTAATATGGTATCATAGAGCTCTTTTTTTTTTCTTTCTCCTTTCGATCCTAAGCAATGGCTTCACCAGTTCCTACCGCTACTCCTGGCTCTTCCGACGCGACTCGCGTCACCGCTGCGGCCTCAAAGACGTTTAAACACGTCGTTTCCGTTAAACTAGATGATTCAAACTATCTCCAGTGGAAGCAACAGGTTGAAGGTGTGCTTCGTGGTACGAAACTCGTCAAATACGTCGTTTCACCACAAATTCCTCCCGTGTTTCTCACTGATGCTGCTCGCGAATCCGGATCTGAGAATCCTGCGTATACAGAATGGGAAGAACAAGATTCTTTGTTGTGCACGTGGATTCTTTCCACCATTTCGCCAACGCTGCTCTCGCGATTTGTTAGTCTTCGCCATTCTTGGCAAGTTTGGGAAGAAGTCCACAACTATTGCTTCACACAGATGCGTACACGCTCTCGCCAGCTCCGATCTGAGCTTCGTGCCATCACCAAAGGTTCGCGTTCAATCTCTGAGTTTATCACTAGAATTCGTACCATATCTGAGTCGCTCATGTCTATTGGAGATCCAGTCTCACATCGTGACCTAATTGAGGTCGTTCTTGAGGCCTTACCTGAGGAGTTCAATCCTATCGTTGCTAGTGTTAACAGCCAAACAGATCTCATCTCTTTAGATGAACTTGAGTCTCAGTTACTAACTCTAGAAGCTCGCAATGAAAAGTTCAAGAAAGCTCTTGTTACAGAGCCAGCTGCTGTGAATCTAACACAAACCTCCAATCCTGGTGATAAGAACCAGGCCTCTCAAGGACAGAATAGCTCCTACCCTGGCCAAAATCCTAATGCTCCTGCTAATTCCAATGGTTACTATCAGCCTCAGTATCCTAACTACAATAATGGTGGTAGATATGATGGTTTTCGGGGTAGAGGCTCACGTGGTGGTGGTCGTAGCTTTAGAGGAAGAGGTGGTCGTGGTTTTGGTAGAGGTTCTGTGCAGTGTCAGATCTGCTATAAGCCAGGTCATGATGCCTCCTACTGCTACTTTCGCTTTGATGGCAATGCAGCCTATGGAAATGCCAACTATGGGAATGGTAACTATGGCAATGGAGGCTATGGTAATGGTGGTTATGGTCCACCTCCCAATGTTTGGATGCAAGGTATTGCGCGTCCACCTCAGGCCAATTTTCCTAGGCCTCAATTTCCTCCTCAAAGGCCACCAGCACCTCAAGCCTATCTGACTGGTGAATCTTCTGCATCAAACTCTCTTGGTAATGGCTGGTATCCTGACTCTGGTGCTACACACCATGTTACCCCTGATGCAGCAAACCTTATGGATGCTATCTCTCTCTCTGGATCTGATCAAGTCCATATTGGCAATGGTCAAGGTTTGCCTATAACCTCTGTTGGTTCAATGTCTTTTTCCTCTCCTTTTTATCCAAATAGCACCTTTAAACTTAATAATCTTTTACATGTTCCTGCTATTACTAAGAACCTAGTTAGTGTGAGTCAGTTTGCTAAAGACAATCATGTGTACTTTGAATTTCATCCTAATGACTGCTATGTCAAATCTCAGGGTTCTTCTAAGATCCTCCTAAAAGGACACCTTGGACATGATGGTTTTTACCAGTTTGATCAACCTTTTCAGCCTCAATATCAAGCTTTAGGCTCTCAAAGACCTGCTGCCTACTTTACATGTCATCAGAACAATAGCTTCTGTTCAAATCCCTATGTTTCTAGTTTTTCTAATTCTCAATGTAATAATGTTGAAAGTAATGTTACTTCAACTAGTACTGTTTCTGTCAAGGATTTTCCTTCCTTGTATAAAACTTGGCACAATAGGTTAGGCCATCCTCATCATGAGGCTCTTAAACATGTCATGAAATTGTGTAATCAAAGTTTACCTAATAAAAATGCTTTTGATTTTTGTTCTGCATGTTGTTTAGGGAAGGTTCATAGACTTCCCTCCCTTCCCTCTAATACCTCTTATCAACATCCCCTTGAACTTGTTTTCTGTGATCTCTGGGGACCTGCTCCAGTTGAGTCTTCATGTGGTTATACATATTTCTTAACTTGTGTTGATGCTTGTACACGTTTTACTTGGATTTTCCCTCTAAAACTAAAGTCACATACCCTACTTACCTTTCAAAATTTCAAACATATGGTTGAGCTTCAGTACAACCTACCTATAAAATCTGTACAAACTGATGGTGGGGGTGAGTTTCGTCCTTTTACCCAATACCTAACACCTCTAGGCATCACTCATAGACTCACTTGTCCACACACCCATCATCAAAATGGGTCTGTTGAAAGAAAACACAGACATATAGTGGAAACTGGCCTAACTTTACTAGCACAAGCTAAACTACCTTTAAAGTTTTGGGACCATGCTTTTCTTACAGCAACTTACCTCATTAATAGGTTACCATCCTCCACCTTAGAAAATAAATCACCCTATTATCTGCTGAATAATAAAATACCTGACTACAAGTTTTTAAAAACCTTTGGTTGTGCCTGCTTTCCCTTTCTTAGACCTTACAGTGCACAGAAATTCAACTTTCATTCAAAGGAGTGTGTGTTTCTTGGTTACTCTCCTAGTCACAAAGGTTACAAATGCCTAGACTCTACTGGCAGGATTTTTCTATCAAAAGATGTCCTTTTTAATGAGACTAGGTACCCCTACCTTGAGTTGTTCCCATCAGCTGTACCTCTCACCAACAAAGGACCTGTTCTGTCAACTTTTTTACCTACTCCCACACCTCTCATTTCTGTAACATCACCTCAACCAACTGTCACACCCTCTTTTCCCTCTCCCACAGCTGTACAAACTCCTGTTTCTTCCTCTCAGCCTTCTCCTATATCACACTCCCCAGTACCCCTTTCCCCTACTCTATCTACTCCTTCATCTGGTCAAAACAGTCCCCTAGCCTCCCCTAACCCCACCTCTCACTCTCCCATCCCTAGTGTCAGCCATTATGACCCCTCTCATGGGTCAGTTATTCATGCTACTCCCATCACTACTGTTCCCTTCTCTCAACTCTCTTCTCAATCTTTGCCTTCCCAATCTGCAACTAATTCATCTTCAACTTCTACTACTTCTTCTCAGAGTCCTGCTCCCATTGTTCCCCATCGTATTCATCCTCAAAATACTCACACTATGTCCACTAGAGGTAAAAATGGCATTGTACAACATAGGAAAAATCCTACTCTTTTATTGACTCATGTTGAACCAACAAGTTACAAACAGGCTATGCAGGTGCCTGACTGGCTTACAGCTATGAAAGCAGAACATAGTGCCCTCATGCACAATAATACATGGTCTCTTGTCCCTTTACCAGCTAACAGACAGGCTATTGGTTGCAAATGGGTGTTCAGAGTCAAACAAAACCCAGATGGCACTCTTAACAAGTACAAGGCAAGGCTTGTAGCCAAAGGGTTTCATCAAAAACCTGGGTTTGACTACAATGAAACCTTTTCTCCTGTTGTTAAACCAGTCACAGTCAGGACTGTACTCTCCTTAGCTGTCACTCAGAAATGGGCCATTCAACAACTTGACATCAACAATGCCTTTCTAAATGGTCTCTTGGATGAAGAGGTCTACATGACACAACCTCCTGGGTTTGAAGCAGCTGACAAGACCCTAGTGTGTAAGCTGAACAAGGCTTTGTATGGGTTAAAACAGACTCCCAGAGCCTGGTTTGAAAGGCTCAGGTCTGCTCTGCTAAAACTAGGCTTCTGTCCTAGCAAATGTGATCCCTCTCTCTTCACTCTTCACAGCAAACATCACAACATCTTTTTACTAGTTTATGTGGATGATATAATAATCACAGGCAGCTCAACCACTCTCATTCAGACAATAATTCAAAAATTAAATTCAGAGTTCTCTCTCAAGGATCTGGGCAAATTAGACTATTTTTTGGGTATTGAAGTACAACACTCTACCTCAGGCTCACTACTTCTCTCTCAGACTAAGTACATCAAAGATTTGTTAATTAAGGCAAATATGGAAAATGCCAATGGAATTGCTTCTCCCATGGCCTCCAGTACAAAACTATCCAAATATGGGTCCAATCATGTAACTGATCCTACATTCTTTAGGTCCATAGTGGGTGGACTACAGTATGCAACAATTACAAGACCTGAGATATCCTACTCAGTCAATAAAGTTTGCCAGTTTTTGTCTGCCCCTCTTGAAGAGCATTGGAAGGCTGTCAAAAGAATCCTTAGATATCTACAAGGATCCATTCATCATGGTTTACTCATCAAGCCTGCTACCCTCAATGAACCTCTATCTCTAACAGGATTCTGTGATGCTGACTGGGCCTCTGACCCAGATGACAGAAGAAGCACCTCTGGTGCTTGTGTTTTCCTAGGGCCTAACCTTGTCTCATGGTGGGCTAAGAAACAGACTCTGGTTGCCAGATCTAGTGCAGAGGCAGAGTACAGGAGCTTAGCTCAAGCCTCTGCTGAAATTCTATGGATCCAATCTCTACTCAAAGAACTTCATGTTCCTACCAAAGTACCACAAATATTCTGTGATAATCTCAGCACAGTGTCTCTAGCTCACAATCCTGTTCTACATTCAAGGACAAAGCATATGGAGCTTGATATTTTCTTTGTCAGGGAAAAAGTCATCAACAAAAGTCTTATAGTCACTCATGTCCCTGCTCAAGATTAGTGGGCAGACATCCTAACCAAGCCTCTATCCACAACCAGATTTTTAGAACTCAGAGACAAACTGAGAGTTTTTGACACCCTCAGTTTGAAGGGGGAATATTAGAGATGTATCCTAAGTTAGCTTAACTAAGATAGTTAGCACTAGCTTAAGTTTCCTAAGATAGATCTAGGTGGCAGGTTAGTTATTACAGCTGGCATTCAGTTATGACAGCTGGCATTTCTGTTATGCCATTCCTACATCTATATATACTGTAACACTCAATTGATTCTAACGAGTTCAATATACAAAATTCATTCAGTTACATTCAGTTACTTTTCTGTTATGAATCTTCTTTTCCTTTCAAGCTTTCTTCCACATTCAACAATGGTGGAACTCTAATAGCCCCAGTAGAAGTGCGGACAGTTGTTCTATAGCCGTGCAAGGCGAAAGGAAGCATCTCATGCCAATCCTTATAAGTCTTTACCATCTTTTGAATGATTTTCTTGATGTTTTTGTTGGCTGCTTCTACGGCGTCGTTCATCTTTGGTCGGTATGGTGATGAATTGTGGTGTTCAATCTTGAAGTCTTCACACAATTCTTTCATCGTCTTATTGTTCAAATTTGACCCATTATCCGTGATAATCTTGTTGGGAATACCGTAACGGCAGATTATCTCTTTCTTGATGAAACGGGCCACCACTTGTTTGGTCACATTGGCGTAAGAGGCAGCTTCAACCCACTTGGTGAAATAATCGATAGCCACTAGGATAAACCGATGTCCGTTAGAGGCTTTTGGCTCGATCATTCCAATCATGTCTATTCCCCACATTGAGAATGGCCATGGGGCCGTCAGAACATTCAGAGGGGTTGGTGGCACATGCACTTTGTCAGCATAGATTTGGCATTTGTGGCATTTCTTGACATATTGAAAACAGTCAGCCTCCATTGTCAACCAGTAATAACCTGCCCTTAGAATCTTCTTTGCCATTGCATGCCCATTGGCATGGGTTCCAAAGGATCCTTCATGTATTTCAGTGATGAGAAGGTCCGCTTCTCGCTTGTCCACACACCGGAGCAAAACCATATCATGGTTTCTTTTATAGAGCACATCCCCATTCAAGAAGAATTGTGATGCCAATCTTCTTAAAGTTTTCTTGTCAATGGACGAGGCATTTTCAGGATACTCTTGCTTTGCGAGATATAACATGATGTCATGGAACCAAGGCTTGTTGTCGTGTTCCTCTTCAATTACGGCACTCACAGTCGGCTCATCTTTTCGATTCACAATTATCAGTGGTGTTTCATTGTCGAATTTCACTTTGTACATTGATGATAGTGTAGCCAATGCGTCTGCAACTTGATTCTCTTCTCTTGGGAAATGATGAAAAGTAATCTCGTCAAAGTGCTTTATCAACTTCATGACATGGGCTCGATATGGGATCAACTTGGGATGTCGTGTTTCCCATTCTCCTTTCACTTGATAGATGACCAACGCCGAATCTCCGTACACTTCCAAGATTTTGATTCTCATGTCAATTGCTGCTTCAAGGCCCATGATGCACGCTTCATATTCTGCCACATTATTCGTACAATCAAAGCACAACCTTGCAGTGAAAGGTGTTGAGACCTTTTAGGGTGTTGGCTTCATTTGGTAAAATAAGCCTGATTCCATGATGTGGAGCATGATGTGTGGCACATCAGGGTTCACATCTGGACGCCCTACTGGACGCGCCTTTATTTATTTAAACGCGATCTTTTGAAAAAGATTTGTTTTTCAAGTATATCGTGCCAGCTTGCGCGCCAAGGAACAAGATAATCTTTCATGGTTCTGTTTTATTTTATTGGCCGACTTTGATCAAAAAAGATTTGAAACAAACAATTAAAAGATTATGATCAAATAAATCTCAAGGAGAATTAACAAAGGCCAGCTGTCAACATTGAAGATCCAAGCCCATGAAACTTGTTCTATATAAAGGAAGACTGAAGACATAATGAAGTACGAAGCCAAGAGTTGAAGATATCGAGTCTTAGGTCTTAGTCTGTTCATTGTTATTTGTGAGCCTTCACTTGAATCATAATTTTGATACAAGTAAGGACTGAGTTTGATAGAGTTGTAATCTCTAGTGTTCTTTCTCCAAAGCTTTGAAGCAAGGAGTTAGAGTGTGCAACACTCAAAACCTTTAGGTACGAGTGCATAGTTTTCTAGGAGTGTGTCTCCAAACTGAGTTTGTTATTAAATCCTTACTGGGTAAGGTTGAGGGGGAGTGAGCAGAGGTTCTCATATCTAGGAGTTCCTAGGTAGAATTAGCACGGGTAGTGATTAAGTGAGAAGTTGTAAACGGGGGAGTTTAGCTTTGAATTGATACTACCATAGTGGATTCATCCCTGGATTGGTATCCTCCAGAATAGGGCTTGTTATAAGTGCCGAACTGGGTTAACAAACTCACGTGTTCTTTTGTTTCCTGCACTTTATATTGTTTACTTGTTCATCAAGTTCAGTTGTTCACGATGTTGACACATTAGGCTACACATCGTACGATTCCTAAAGTGTACACATCGTGCTACACATCTGACACTTGCCACCAGAATTTCAATTGGCATCAGAGCAGGCACCCTGCCTGTTTGAGGGTGAGCTCCAGGGAAGTTACTTTCTGGAAACATGGACAAGGATGGAACAACGGTCAACAAACCACCCCTCCTGGATGGAACCAACTATGACTACTGGAAGCCAAGGATGATTGCCTTCCTAAAGTCACTTGACAGCAGAACTTGGAAAGCTGTGCTCAAAGGCTGGGAGCATCCCAAAATCTTGGATGCTAATGGTGTTGACACTGGTGTACTCAAGCCAGAGGAAGATTGGTCAGCTGCAGAAGACACTGCATCACTTGGAAACTCCAAAGCTTTGAATGCTTTATTCAATGGAGTGGACAAGAACATGTTCAGATTAATCAAGCAGTGTACTGTTGCAAAGAATGCCTGGGAGATACTCAGAACCACTCATGAAGGCAATGCCAAGGTAAAAAGCTCAAGAATCCAACTTCTCAACACTAAGTTTGAAAACCTCAGAATGAAAGAAGAAGAATCAATTCATGATTTTCACATGAATTTGCTTGAGGTGGACAATTCCTTTGAGGCTCTAGGTGAGAAATTGTCTGAAGAAAAGCTTGTGAGAAAGATGCTTAGGTCTCTACCCAAGAGATTTAACATGAAAATCACAGCTATTGAAGAAGCTCAAGACATCCCAAGTATGAAACTTGAAGAACTTGTGAGCTCGCTTCAAACTTTTGAGATGAACTTTAGTGAGCCAACTGAGAAGAAAGGAAAAGGCATAGCTTTTGTATCTTGTGCTGGTGAAGAGGAAGAAGCTGATGAATCAGATGATGACCTCTCAAATGACTTAGCCATGTTGGGAAGACAATTCAACAAGCTTCAAAGGAGGGTGGACAGAAGACCAAGGAGGAATGTGAGGAACATCCAGACTGACAACAGTAAAATAGGTAACACTTCAACAAAAACTAAAACTGATGATAAGTCAGCTCAGAACAAGGGTGTTCAATGTCATGAATGTGAAGGCTTTGGTCATATAAGATCAGAATGTGGAACATATCTGAAGAAGCAGAAGAAAGGCCTAACTGTATCATGGTCTGACGAAGACTCTGACACTGACTCAGAGAATGTTGCTGCTAATCATGTTAGTGCCATGACTGGGGTGGATAATACTGATGTCGAATCTGATGATGAAGAACTCACCTTTGATGAACTAGCCTCAGTCCATAAAAAGCTATTTATCAAGAGTGAGGAACTGTACAAGGTCAATGAAGAGCAGAAGGAAATCATCAGTCAACTGGAGACAGAGAAGGGTCAACTACAGAGTCAAGTTGCTAGTCTTGAAAGTGAAGTCAAGTTACTGTCAACCAACTTGAAAAATATGACCAAGTCTGTAAAGATGCTCAATCCTGGAACCAACATGCTTGATGAAATTTTGAAAGTAGGAAAGCATGCTGGTGACTCATCTGGTGTAGGATTTAAGAACAAACATCACAGCAAGAAGACAAATACTAAGTTTGTTCCTGCTCAGAAGAAACCTGACCCTGGCAGAATGTGGACACATCACACTACACATCGGAGACCTGCTGGCAAAGAGAAGTTTAATGCTTGGAGATGCCACTACTGTGGGAAAAATGGTCACATCAAGCCCTTTTGCTACAAACTCTATGGGTATCCCAAGAAAAGGACTCAGGTGCAAGCCAAAACAGCAAGGGTCACTCCTAAGAAGATGTGGAAGCCTAAAGTTTCTGAAACTGCACATATTGCTCACACTTCTCTTAGAGCATCTTCTAGTAATGATTGGTATTTTGATAGTGGTTGTTCTAGGCATATGACTGGTGTTGAGAAATTTCTCACTAATATCAAGCCTCATACAACAAGCTTTGTAACCTTTGGAGATGGAGCAAAAGGTGAAATCAATGGCAGTGGTAAACTCTGCAGCAAAGGCTTACCTGACCTAGATGATGTGCTACTTGTCAAAGGTTTGAAGGCTAATCTTATCAGCATAAGCCAACTATGTGATCAAGGTCTTAAGGTCAACTTCACAAAGAATGAGTGTCTTATCACTTCTAACAAAGGAGAATTGTTGATGAGAGGATCTAGGTCAAGGGACAACTGCTATCTATGGATTGCTGATGAAACAGCTCACTCCACTACATGTTTGATAAGTCAGGAAGAAGAAGTAAAGCTTTGGCACCAAAGACTTGGCCATTTGAATCTGAAGGGAATGAAGAAGATAGTGTCCAAGGAAGCTATTAGAGGTCTACCAAAGCTTAAGATTGTTGAAGGCAATATATGTGGTGAATGTCAAGTTGGAAAGCAGGTTCAGATGTCACACCCAATGTTACAACATCAGGTGACATCCAGAGTTCTTGAACTGCTACATATGGACTTGATGGGACCAATGCAGGTAGAGAGTATTGGTGGTAAAAGATATGCCTTTGTGGTTGTAGATGATTTCTCAAGGTTCACTTGGGTTAGCTTCATCAGAGAGAAGTCTGACACTTTTGATGCATTCAAAGAACTATGCCTTAGACTACAAAGAGAGAAGGATAGTGGCATTGTTAGAATCAGAAGTGATCATGGGAAAGAGTTTGAAAATTCAAGATTCTCTGAGTTTTGTGCTAATGAAGGAATTGGGCATGAGTTCTCCTCACCAATCACACCCCAACAAAATGGTGTAGTTGAGAGGAAGAACAGAACCTTGCAAGAGGCTGCAAGAGTTATGCTACATGCCAAGAAGCTACCTTACTACTTTTGGGCAGAGGCCATGAATACTGCATGCTATGTACACAACAGGGTGACTCTGAGAAAAGGTACCTCAACCACACTGTATGAGATATGGAAAGGAAGAAAACCAACTGTCAAACACTTCCATGTCTTTGGTAGCAAGTGCTATATCTTAGCTGACAGAGAGCAAAGGAGGAAGATGGATCGCAAGAGTGATGAAGGAATCTTTCTAGGCTATTCCATAACCAGCAGAGCCTATAGAGTCTTCAACAACAGAACAAGAACTATGATGGAATCCATCAATGTTGTCATAGATGACTATTCAGACAATGTACCTGATGTTGATCCTGATGTGGACACATCTCACCCCCTGCCTGAAGACTCTGAAGTTATAGAGATTCCTGAGAAGAATGATCAGCAAGAAGATGTGACTCCAGTGAACAAGGGTCCCTCTGTTAGAGTTCAAAAGAATCATCCAAAAGAACTCATAATAGGGAATCCTGAGTCAGGGGTTATGACAAGGTCAAGAGAGGTTGTATCCAATGCTTGTTTTGTGTCAAAGGTAGAACCAAAGAATGTGAAAGAAGCCTTGACAGATGAGTTTTGGATTGGAGCTATGCAAGAGGAGCTGAACCAGTTCAAGAGGAATGAAGTGTGGGATTTAGTTCCTAGACCTGAAGGAGTCAACATCATTGGTACTAAATGGGTTTATAGGAATAAATCTGATGAAAGTGGTGTTGTGACTAGAAACAAGGCTAGGCTTGTGGCTCAAGGTTACTCTCAGATTGAAGGAGTAGACTTTGATGAAACATTTGCTCCTGTGGCACGTCTCGAGTCCATAAGGTTACTTTTGGGAGTAGCATGTATCTTGAAATTCAAGCTATTCCAGATGGATGTGAAGAGTGCTTTCCTCAATGGCTACTTGAATGAGGAAGTTTATGTGGAGCAGCCCAAGGGATTTGTTGATCCAAATTATCCAGATCATGTCTACAGATTGAAGAAGGCATTATATGGATTAAAGCAAGCTCCTAGGGCATGGTATGAGAGGCTAACCAAATTTCTTGTGCAGCAAGGTTATAGAAAAGGAGAAACAGACAAAACCTTGTTTGTCAGAGAAGAAAAGGGCAAGTTCATGATTGCACAAATCTATGTAGATGACATTGTGTTTGGAGGAATGTCTGATCCAATGGTCAAGATGTTTGTGAATCAGATGCAGTCTGAATTTGAGATGAGCCTTGTAGGTGAACTTACCTACTTTCTTGGTCTGCAAGTCAAACAGATGGAAGATACAATTTTCATCTCCCAAAGCAAGTATGCCAAGAACATTGTGAAGAAATTTGGAATGGAGAATGCAAATCACAAAAGAACTCCTGCAGCAACCCATCTCAAACTTTCTAAAGATGAGCATGGTGTCAGTGTTGATCAAAGTCTATACAGAAGCATGATTGGCAGTCTACTTTATCTCACTGCAAGTAGACCTGATATTAGCTTTGCTGTTGGTGTGTGTGCTAGGTACCAAGCTGAGCCCAAGATGAGTCATCTGAATCAAGTCAAAAGGATTCTTAAGTATGTCAGTGGTACAAGTGATTATGGAATTCTCTACTCTCATGGTGAAGACACAAGATTGTTGGGTTATTGTGATGCTGACTGGGCAGGTAGTGCTGATGACAGGAAAAGCACTTCTGGTGGATGTTTCTTTTTGGGAAGCAACCTTATATCATGGTTCAGCAAGAAACAAAATTGCGTTTCTCTTTCTACAGCTGAGGCTGAGTATATTGCAGCAGGAAGTAGTTGTTCTCAGCTACTTTGGATGAAGCAGATGTTGGGTGAGTACAATGTGCAGCAAGATGTGCTCACATTATACTGTGACAATCTAAGTGCTATAAATATTTCCAAAAATCCTATCCAACATAGTAGGACAAAGCACATTGATATACGTCACCATTTTATTAGAGATCTTGTTGAAGACAATATTGTGACTCTAGAGCATGTTGCCACAGAGAATCAACTGGCAGATATTTTCACTAAGGCTTTAGATGCAAATAGGTTTGAGGTGTTAAGGGGCAAACTTGGTATTTGCCTCTTTGATGATCAATAGCCATAATAGCTATTTAGGCGTGCAACGGCTACCTGTTTTTCCCTCCATCCATAGTTGCACGCAATCCAAAGGCAATCATTACAAAATATTTCCAACTGCTATTTCACGATCAAAACTCCAAGAAATCCGTTTACTCAAGATTCTCTTATTGCCTACCACATTGATCACCACATTCGTTTCTCAACCACTCAAACGACCAAAAATTTTCTTGATCACTCTCAAACCCTTTGTTCATCTCTCTGCTATTTTCTTTGAAAATCTTCATACCAAATCACCATCATCATCATCATGTCTACTGCAACCAAAACATCTCCTTCAACCAAATTCACGACTCCTCCATCATCATCAAAACCTAATTCCCCGCATCCTGAAGAAGTTCAAAGTGACATGATCGTTAATGCCACTCCTGTTTCTATGATCAAGCCATCTGGATCAAAGAAGAAGAAGTCAAAACGATCAAGAAGGGAATCAACCCCCATTGCTGCAGAGGAAGATGTTGTTCCTTCTCCTTCCACAGAAAAATCCAAGAAGAAGAAGAAGAAAAGCAAGAAGCCAAAGATTGGCTCACCAAAGAGGGTTCACACCATGGAAAGTCTGCATGTTGAACCTCTTCCTGCAAAATCTGGTGATGCAAATTCTGAAGCATCTATGGGTGTAGGTTCTTCAAACCCTAACCCTGAGAAGGCTGCTGTAAAGATCCCTGAGAGTCAAAGACATCCCTTGACTCAGAAGATCATTGATTCTGTGCTCCAGGCCCTGCAAGAACCTAATGTTGCGGCAGATGTTGGCACATCATTGCCACAAGGTGAAGAAGAGTCTCCTGCTGAAGAAGAGACTGCTGCTGTTGAAAAACCTGCTGTCATTCCTGATTCTCCTGAACAGGAATTTGTTGAAGAAGATCAACCTGCTGAGGTTGAGGAACCTAAAGATAATACCCAGTCTGACAAGGGTAAAGAAACTGTTGAAGGTTCAGATCATGAAGACTCGAATCCTTCTGACAAGGATGCTGATGGAGATACAGTTGTTGTGGATGTAGAAGGCTACAATTCTGACATCCCCTTGAAGAAGCTTACTGAGGATAGTATTGCAAAAAGGACTAGAAGTGGTAAAGGTCCTGCTGTTGTTGAGATTTCTCCTGCTGCTACTAAGGAGAAGAAGAAGCCTGTTAAGAGGCAAGTCATGTATGGTCCCAAGAAGGGATTTAGTAAAGCTGTGGTTCCACCTGCAAAGAAGAAGACTCAGAAAAGAAAAGAGCCACCTACAAGTGACTCAGAGTACGATGTGGAGCAGGATGTAGCTCACATCAGTGAGTCTGAGGAAGAATCTGCTAAGGAACGCAATGTGAAGCTTGATGTGATTCACATTGAGTCTGCTGTGAAGAAGAGCTATGGGAAGAAGAAAATTCCTCAGGGAATTCCTGACATCCCAGTTGATTTGATTTCCTTCCACAACCCTGCACATGCTGGTAAATGGAAGTACATTGCTCATAGAAGGTTAGCTCTGGAGAGGGAGCTCAGTGCTGAAGCCTTGCAGTGCAAGGAAGTTATGAGGTTGATCAAGCGTGCTGGCTTGATGAAGACTGTTACTGGACTGAGTGACTGCTATGAGAAGGTAGTCAAAGAGTTTTTGGTAAACATCCCTGCTGGTTGTGACAATCCTTTGGACAAGGAATACCAAACTGTTTTTGTGAGAGGTAAAGAAATTCACTTCTCTCCCACTGTTATCAACAAGTATCTGGGCAGAAGTGAGGAGCCCTTTGCTGAGATGAAGGCAAATGACAACTACATAATCAAGGCCATCACAGCTGGAAAGGTCAAGACTTGGCCTAAGAAAGGGAAACTGCAAGCAAGCAAGCTCACACCAATCTACAACATCCTGAACAGGATTGCTGCTGCTAACTGGGTGCCTACCACACACAACTGTGATGTGGCTACAGGTTTGGCTAGGTTCATATATACTATTGGTAGCAAATCTAATTTTGATTTTGGTACCTATATTTTTGATCAGACTATCAAACATGCCAAAACCCTAGCTGTCAAACTACCCATTGCATTTCCTTCCCTACTGTGTGGAATCATATTGAGCCAGAGACCTGATGTTCTGGGCAAGGATGATTTGTCTTGCAGAAGAAAGTCTGCTATTTCTTTTAGTCTCAAGCAGTCTGATGTGACTCCTGATGTGGGCACATCCAGCTCAAACAATGCTATGTCTAGGACAGACATGATTGCTGCTTTAAAGGAGACTTGCAAGGCTCTGGATGAGAAGAAGGCCAAGCTGGAGGCAGTCATTACTGGACTGGAGCTTGAGGATGAGCAAACAATGGCTGAGGATGAGGAATTGGAGGAGGAGGAGCCCAATGACTCTGAAGCTGAGGAAACTGATGGGAGCCAGGATATTTGAATTATTGTAATTCATTAATATTTCCCTGTACTCAGTATTTCCTTGTTTTTGCTTGTATTTTGTGGGCTATGCCCTGGATTTCTGATGCACCTTTGCGTGCCTGTTCTGTACTTGCTGCACTATTAACGGCCTGAGTGCCTTTTTTCTGTTCATGCACCATCATCTCTACATCTCATGCTATCTGCATTCTATGGTGTGTTACTTACTCTCAGTATGTTTGTCATAATTTATGGCTAAAAAGGGGGAGTAAAAATTAAAAATGAACAACTTTGAAGTCTTAACTGCAGCAAATTGTGATGTGTGGCACATCTGACTACACATCTGGTATACATGCTTATTTTTCTTCAAATGTTTTCTCAACAAATTTTTGAAGAATTAGTTTTCTAAAGCATGTTCTTCTGAAGACCTTTTCTGTACGTTTTCAACTGGGTGATGCATTCTTAAGAAGTCCAATTGAAGATGTTAATTTGTGTAATGGTTGATCCATTTGTATGATTTCTACATGGTGATGCATTCTTAAGAAGCCTGTAGAAGTTGCTATTTTGTGTGATGTTTGACACATCTGTGAGTTTTAACTTGGTCATGCATTCTTAAGAAGCCAAGTTTAAAACTTCTCTATATCTCTCTAGGTCATGCATTCTGAAGAAGCCTATAGGGAATATGAGATTTAGGGGGAGTACATGGAAAGTGCTCTAGTTCAAAGGGGAGTAGACTATTACTGGGTTTGCTACCCTCCCTTATGTGTGCATGGAATCTCATGCTTGTATGTGTCTGAGAATTTATTTTTCTCAGTCTTTGGGAATTTATTTTCCTATCTTGTGAGAGTTTATTTCTCTCTTTATTTGTGAGGCTCTGATCCGCTGCTGCATGTCTCTGATGTGCCTATACATCTCTCCAAGTTTAGTTGGGTGACTCAAAGATTATTTTAGCCCAAAATTTGCCAAAGGGGGAGATTGTTGAGACCTTTTAGGGTGTTGGCTTCATTTGGTAAAATAAGCCTGATTCCATGATGTGGAGCATGATGTGTGGCACATCAGGGTTCACATCTGGACGCCCTACTGGACGCGCCTTTATTTATTTAAACGCGATCTTTTGAAAAAGATTTGTTTTTCAAGTATATCGTGCCAGCTTGCGCGCCAAGGAACAAGATAATCTTTCATGGTTCTGTTTTATTTTATTGGCCGACTTTGATCAAAAAAGATTTGAAACAAACAATTAAAAGATTATGATCAAATAAATCTCAAGGAGAATTAACAAAGGCCAGCTGTCAACATTGAAGATCCAAGCCCATGAAACTTGTTCTATATAAAGGAAGACTGAAGACATAATGAAGTACGAAGCCAAGAGTTGAAGATATCGAGTCTTAGGTCTTAGTCTGTTCATTGTTATTTGTGAGCCTTCACTTGAATCATAATTTTGATACAAGTAAGGACTGAGTTTGATAGAGTTGTAATCTCTAGTGTTCTTTCTCCAAAGCTTTGAAGCAAGGAGTTAGAGTGTGCAACACTCAAAACCTTTAGGTACGAGTGCATAGTTTTCTAGGAGTGTGTCTCCAAACTGAGTTTGTTATTAAATCCTTACTGGGTAAGGTTGAGGGGGAGTGAGCAGAGGTTCTCATATCTAGGAGTTCCTAGGTAGAATTAGCACGGGTAGTGATTAAGTGAGAAGTTGTAAACGGGGGAGTTTAGCTTTGAATTGATACTACCATAGTGGATTCATCCCTGGATTGGTATCCTCCAGAATAGGGCTTGTTATAAGTGCCGAACTGGGTTAACAAACTCACGTGTTCTTTTGTTTCCTGCACTTTATATTGTTTACTTGTTCATCAAGTTCAGTTGTTCACGATGTTGACACATTAGGCTACACATCGTACGATTCCTAAAGTGTACACATCGTGCTACACATCTGACACTTGCCACCAGAATTTCAAAAGGAGTGTATCCATTTCTTGGAGATATCAAAACAGCTCCAATCCCATGCCCCATGGAATTTGAGGCTCCATCAAAGGCGAGTTTCCATCTTGCACCTGGTTCGGGTCCTTCGTCGTCCCCTATAGGTTCTTTGTAACTCAGGGCCATGATGTCTTCATCTGGGAAGTCAAACTGAATGGGTTGATATTCTTCCAATGGTTGGTGAGCAAGATGTTCAGACAACACACTTCCTTTGATTGCCTTTTGAGTGACATATTGGATGTCGTATTCGGATAACAACATTTGCCATCGTGCAATTTTCCCTGTGAGTGCAGGCTTCTCAAATATGTACTTAATGGGATCCATCTTTGATATCAGCATAGTAGTATGAGTTAACATGTACTGTCTTAGACGTCGAGCAGCCCATGCTAATGCACAACAAGTTTTCTCGAGTGCTGTGTATCTCGATTCACATTCGGTGAATTTCTTGCTCAGGAAGTAGATGGCATGCTCTTTTCTTCCTGTTTCATCATGCTGCCCCAACACGCAACCCATTGATCCTTCTAGCACAGTAAGATACATAAGGAGAGGCCTTCCTGGAACTGGAGGTGTCAAGATTGGTGGTTTTTGCAAATACTCCTTGATCTTGTCAAATGCTTTTTGGCAATCTTCATTCCATTCGTTGGCTTGATCTTTCCTTAGCAATTTGAAGATAGGCTCACAAGTGGCAGTGAGATGTGAGATGAAGCGAGCAATGTAATTCAACCTTCCCAAGAATCCACGTACCTCTTTCTCAGTCCTGGGTACTGGCATATTTTGTATGGCCTTGACCTTATCAGGATCTACCTCAATTCCTCTTTGGCTGACAATGAACCCTAATAACTTTCCTGATCTGACGCCGAAAGTGCACTTGTTAGGATTCAGGCGCAACTTGAATTTTCTCAGACGGACGAACAACTTTTGTAAATGGACCAAATGATCTTCTTCCCCGTGAGATTTGGCAATCATATCATCCACATAGACTTCTATCTCCTTATGGATCATATCATGAAAGAGAGTAACCATGGCTCTTTGGTATGTTGCCCCGGCATTTTTCAATCCGAAAGGCATTACCTTATAACAAAATGTGCCCCAAGGAGTAATGAAGGTGGTTTTCTCCATGTCTTCCGGAGCCATCTTGATTTGATTATATCCTGAGAAGCCATCCATGAAGGAGAATACTGAGAATTGAACTGTATTGTCCACCAAGACATCAATGTGAGGTAATGGGAAATCATCTTTTGGGCTTGCCCTATTCAAGTCTCGATAATCCACACACATCCGAACCTTTCCATCTTTCTTTGGGACTGGTACGATGTTGGCCACCCATTCTGGGTACTTGGAAACTTCTAAGAACCCCGCGTCAAATTGCTTCTTGACTTCCTCTCTGATCTTAAGGGCCATGTCGGGTCTTGTTCTTCTCAACTTTTGCTTCACTGGTGGGCACTCGGGTCGAAGTGGTAGCCTATGCACGACTATGTCGGTGTCCAATCCCGGCATATCTTGATAAGACCAAGCAAACACATCCACGTACTCTTGCAACAGGTTGATCAAGCTTCTTTTCACATCATCTTGCAAAGAGGCCCCTATCTTGATCTCCTTTTTCTCCTCGTCGGACCCTAAGTTGATCACTTCCACAGGCTCTTGGTGCGCTTGAATTTCTTTCTCTTCTTGTTCTAAGAGACGAGCTAGCCCTTCGGGGAGCTCACAGTCGTCTTCATCGCCTTCTTCGGCTTGGTTGATTGGAAATTCAAAGTCGATAGGGATTTTAGCTGTGTCAGTTTCAACAAGTTTATTGGTGGATCTGCATGAGGATGATTTTTATTTTAGAATTATTGAAAGAGAAATGGAGGTGATTTAAAAACTGTAAAAATAAATTTTGAAAAGTTGCCATTTTTAGAATAAACAGGAGCAGAAGAAAATAGACTTTGATGAACATAAAATGCATTTTCATTGATTGATAAGATTTAAAACATAGGGGTGCCCTACAAAAGATATCCATTTGCCTTGGGCAGAGCAAAGGATTTTTTTTCAAGAAAAACAAAGCAAATTACTTAAAGATAATTTCAGGAATCTCCCAAGCCTTCCAGTTGCACAGGACATCATCTGGATCACATTGATACACCAAGTCAGGTACACCTTCTTCTTCATCTTCTAGATTTGCCACATGCCCCTCGTAGCTAAAGCCCGCACTACGAAATATCCCTTGGATGGTACCCATGCTTCTCGGAGCAAATCTCAGCATATCCCTTGTAGTAGGTTGGTACCCTAATCCAAAGCGGTCTTTCTTCTCTTGAACCTTTGGTACTTCGCCCCAACCTGGTGGAATTCCTTCTTCTAATGCCTCCTTCACAGCTCTCCATGAGGTTAAAGTTAAACCTTTTTTCTTCTTAGGCTCACGCCTAGACTTCATAGTGGTAACACTTGCCACTTCTAGTGCTTGAAAAGGGACTTCAATAGCTTCCTCGCCCGCCTCTATGTATTGGAAAGAGGAGAGATGACTCACCATCATATCTTCTTGTCCTGACACGACAATCATCTTATCACCGGTTATGAACTTAAGCTTTTGATGCAAGGTGGAAGTGACTGCCCTAGCAGCGTGAATCCATGGCCTTCCAAGTAGACAACTGTAAGCAGGGTTAATGTCCATGACTTGGAATGTAATAGTGAACATTTGCGGACCAATTAGAATCGGCAAATCAACTTCTCCCATGACTGCTCTCTTGGATCCATCGAACGCCTTCACAATTAGTGCACTTTGTCTCAAAAGCGCTCCTTCAATTGCAAGCTTATCCAGTGTTATCTTTGGCATGACATTCAAAGAGGATCCAGTATCTACCAACACTTTGGACAAGATGTTGTTTGAGCATTTGACTGATATGTGCAGTGCTTTGTTGTGGTCTTTCCCTTCAGAAGGAAGCTCATCTTCATTGAATCCCAAGTATCGGCTTGTAGTGATATTAGCAACCACCCCATCAAACTGATCAACCGTGATGTCTTTGGTCACATGGGCCTCGTTGAGGATTTTGAGCAATGCCTCCCTATGAGCCTCGGAGCTCAATAATAGTGACAGAATGGAGATTTTTGAGGGTGTTTGCCCCAACTGATCAATGATCTTGTAATCACTTTTTCGGATGATTCTCAAAAATTCCTCGGCCTCTTCTTGTGGTAATGTTTTCCTTGGTGGCTCAGTTCCTACTGCCACTCCTTCAACAGCTTTTCCTTTATCGGACCCTACAGGTGCATTTGCAGAGTCTTTGTTTGGTGAATTTGGAGAGTAAATCCTCCCACTCCTTGTCATTCCTCCTATTCCGGCAATGTTATCAATGATAGGTTCTATACCGGTGATAAGTTCCCTTCCAACAGACACAGTAGGTTGGTAATTCCATGGCACTTCTTTGGTACTCTTGAAAGAGAAAGGTGCAGGCACATGAAACACCATAGGGTCTATTTTTTGTGCAGGAATTTGGATTTCAACTCTTTGGTAAGGGGTCTCAAAAGGTGCAAGACCTTGTGATTCCACAACAGCAATACTTGTTTCCTTCCTTGAGTACCCAATTTGAATCAAGCCTTGATCCATTAGCTTTTGGAGGGTCTCTTTTAAACCTCGACAATTATCAGGATTTGTCGAACAAGCTTTGCAACTGGAGTGTAATTCTTCAAACTGTTCAAAGCCAATCAATCTCTCCCTCATTACCGACAAAGGGGTTCCTATCTTGGATACTTCCTTTAAAATCTTCACATCTTCCATCCCCTCAATAACATTTACTGAGGAACTTGCATGACCTGGCAAAGGATTGGTCTTCACATTCGGACCCTCTTCCTTGAAGGATATCATCTTGCGATCAATCAAACCTTGTACCTTGAACTTGAAAGCTTTACAATTTTCGATGTTGTGCCCGGGCGACCCAGCGTGGTAATCACATCGAGCATTGCTATCGAAACTAGGTGGATATGGAGGCACCATTGGTGGGAGAGGTTTTTGCTCTACCATGCCCTTTTGAAGTAGGTATGGCAAAATTTGCCCATATGACATTGGTATGGGATCGAAACGCACCACTTTCCTTTCAAAGTTTCCTCGAGGCCTAGGTTGATTCCACTGTGGATATGGGTTTGGCTGAGGCTGACCTTGCGGAGGCATCATCAATGGTTGTTGAGGTGGGCGCATTGGATATGATGACTGTTGATACTGCCCTTGAGCCGCAGCTGCCACATAAGGATAGTGATAATATGGCACTTGCATAGGAGGCCCTTTTGAGGGTCCAACTGAGACAGCGTTGGTCTCACCTTCTTTCTTTTTCGGGGGACCACCAAAGAATTTCTTAACCCCGACTTGAGCATTAGTAGCACCTTGAATCTTTCCACTTTTGATACCCTCCTCTATGCGCTCCCCTATGATGACAAGATCAGAAAAATTTGGGGAAACACTCCCAAGCATCTTTTCATAATACGGCCCTTGCAACGTACTCATGAAGGTAGTAGTCAGTTCTTTTTCTTTCAAAGGTGGTTGCACTCTAGCGGCTACCTCTCTCCATTTTTGCGCATATTCCTTGAATGATTCTCCACTCTTTTGTGTCATTGCTTGTAATTGCATACGGGTGGGAGCCTCCCCTATGTTATACTTGTATTGAGTCAGAAAGGCTTCCATCAGACCTTTCCAAGTTTGGATTTGTGCTCTCTCCAATTGCATATACCAATCTAGAGAGGCTCCACTCAGACTGTCTTGGAACACGTGCATCATCAGCTTTTCGTCGGTCACATGTGCAGACATTTTGGTACAGAACCGCTTTAGGTGAATTTTTGGGCATTGGAGGCCTTTGTATTTTTCAAAATCAGGTGTTTTGAATTTTGGTGGTATAACCACGTCGGGAACTAGGCACATATCTAAGGTATCTAGCCCAAGAGTACTGAAACCTTCAATGGCTTTCAACCTTTCCTCCAAAGCCTTGTACTTTTTCGTCGCCTCTTCATCATCATGATCGACTGCAGAAGTTGCTTGCTCGGGCGTAAAGACAAACGGCATAGTACCCTTTGCTGCATTGCATGGTGTTGCATTCTCATTTTGAGGATTTGAAGCTTCTTGTGGAGCGGAATTTCCATTCACAACCGGTATTGTAAACGTTACCCCCGGAGGTTGAGTAACACCACCGCCTTCCATGGGAGGAGTATAGTTAGGAGGAAGACCAAACATTGGGACAAAACCAGGTGGGTACCTTGGAGTAGTCTCCTCACTTATGACCGTTGGCTGAGGATTGTTCTCCCTGTTAGTTAAATTTTGGATAGCTTCCGTAAGTATAGCAACTTGTTCCTTGATGGCATCAACATCCTCTTTTTGTGCAAACTGACTTGTTGGTGCTGGCTCCATGATTCTTCTTTGGTTAGCTCTTGTCCCGTGTGAATGCCGATAGGCAGACTCTTGGGCCAACTGTTTTTTGGGTTTCCTTGCAATGATGGAAATTCCTGAAGTTCGGAGGAAAATGAAATGAGTTTTTTTTATTTTTATTTTTTTGAAAAAGATGAAATGCATGTTGTGTTTTTGATGTAATGCATGCATGTATGTTATGCAAAAAGAATTTTTATTTTATTTGGAGGAAATTTCAAAGTTTTGCAATTTATTGTAAGCATCTAGAATTATGAGGACGAACAAAGTAGAACCAAACACTGATTTCATTTCATTCAAAAGAGAGAATACATCATTTCATTCATAATAGGGCCTATTACATAATTTCCCAAAATGAGGCCTAATACAACAAAGTTTGAAAAGAAACTAAGACAATCCTAGAGCTTTGCTTTGCTAGCCAAAGCCAAACATAACTTGAACTCTCTCAACATAACCCCACATGATTCAACAAAATCAAACACAAAGGTAGGAGTGTTGTTGGGGCTCATCACAGAATATGCCTTCTTGTGCATGCTAGGGATGCCTCGAACCACATTGTTCGCAAAACCCGCTAGGTTGGAGAACTCTTCTTTCCATTTTAAGACATCTTGGTATTGCTCTCTAATGATAGCTTGGTATCGATTTGAGCGTTCACTTAAATTCTGAAGTTGTCCTTCCATTTGCCTAACTTGGATTTCTCTGACTTCTAGCTCTTGCTTTTGCCGTTCTTCACGACCTTTGAGATTCCTCATATCTCCGAGCAGATTATTCCAATTAGTGGAGAGATTGTGGAGCTTTCTATCAGACTCTTCTCGGAGTTGGCATTCATTGGTCACACAAACTTGTGATTCTTGAAGTAATTTAGTGAGATCCAAGATTCGAGCCTCAAACCCTTCCTTCATCTCTTTTTTCTCTTTCAAGGTACGGTTCCATAAGTCCTTCCATTCCTTGATCTCTTTCCAAGCTTGGTCTAATCGGTGGTTACGTTCACGAATCCCATCCGTGACCCCTTCCAAGCATTCATCCACTCGCTCCTTTTTGGCCCTTTCCTCTTCGACCAATGCCTCGCTCATTTCAAGTTGTCTTTTCTTCTCCTCATAGTTGAACTTGAACTTGTTACGTTCATATGAGGTTTGATGAAGCTTTTGTTGCAAACTCTCATTTTCTTTTTGAAGGTGCTCAATGGTGGCCTTAAGCTCATCAACTTCTTCGACAGAGGTAGGTATTGGCTCAAGTGGGGTAGGTTGAGATGGACGGATGAGGACAAAAGGAAGCCCAATCACTTTGACACGCTCTTTGATCCAATGAGAGTATGGTTCTTCGATGGGAAGGCTTCTCTTTCTTAGCTCGTTCCCCTTGCGATGCACTTGAGCCCAAGATCGGATGACCCTTTGGAGCGTGTTTTGGAAGTTCGCATCGGTACCATGAAGTACAAATTCTTGCAATACCCCCTCATTTGGTTTGCGGGCCATAGGATACCCGAGTTGCCTTAGAGCTAGCATAGGATTGTAGTTTATACAACCCTTGGACCCTATGAGAGGTACATTGGGGAAGTCCCCACAACTGACGATCACTTCGCCTTCACTGATTTTCCTAGAGTACCACAAAATGGAGCGCTCGGTGAGAGATGTCAAAGCTTGTGACCATTCTTGACTCTTCATAGCTTTGATAGTGTAGATATCCTTGGAGATTTGAGAAGCAAACCAAGCATACAACAAAGGAATGCAACATAGCATCAATCCCCCCTTCTTCTCATACCGCATGTGGAGGGTATAGTATGTATCGGCCAAAAGAGCGGACACAAGATCTTCTTTGCGAACTCCAATTCCCCAAAATACACTGATAGCTGCGGTATCTATGAAGTTCTTTTGGCTAGGAAAAAGAACTAACCCAAAGATGAGTAAGGCCAAAACCTCCCCTAAAGCTCCCCAATCACGGACTTTCGCGAACTCTTTTGCCTTCTTTTCAAGGTACTCTCTTTGAAAACCATGGGCTTTTCTCTCGGTTTTGTAGTGAAGGTTCAAGTCGGAAGCTGGTATTTTCAATACTGAAGCTAGGTCTTCAAACCTTGGAACTACACCAAGACCCTTGTAGGGAACCAACTTATCCCTTGGAGAATCCAAAATTCTCCCGAATTCCTCTAAAGTAGGTGCTAACTGAAAGTCTTGGAAAGTGAAACATCTCAAAGGAGGGTCGTAGAATTGAGCTAAAGCAGTGACGGCCTCTATTTGCACCGGAATGTTCAAGAGATCTAGGATTTTCCCATACTTGGAGGTGAGATGAGCTCGAGCCAAGTTGCTTAGTTGGCTATTGAAGGCCTTCAAAGTGTTTACCTCGGGTAACTGAGCCTTAATCTGAAGCGTGCCCTTTTTTTGTCGAACTCATTTTTCAAGATGCTTAAATAATACTTTTTTTTGAAATTTCCTGAAAATGTGAAAAAATGCCAAATGAATTTTAATGAAAAAGAAAGAAAATATGCATGGCATGCAAAAAGAATTGGGATGAGTAATAGGATAATTCTAAGTTTTTCCCACCCCTCACAAGGATAGTTCTATGTTTTTCTGTTTTTGGTCACCACCAAGATGGTAGACCCCACTTGGAATTTTCCCATAAAATTGGACCGGCCAATTCATGGAAAATTTCCGGGGCTTCCCCTAGGCGGACTTTATTGGGTTCTACACAAGGTCCCTAGAGTATTTGATCAACATTCAAAATTTCGTCAAGAGGATGGGCTAGCCAATTCGAGACGAAACTTTGAATGGATCTACTCTAGGCGGAGCTTTCATATATCACCGAATGAGAAGTGCATCTCATGGGCCCATACTACTAGCTCCTAACTTAACTTAGTTTTTCTCAAGCCCGGGTATAGAGCTTCTCTCAAGAACATATCCCAACCACAATTTATATACATATATCAAATTAATAAACATGGTATAAATGCAAAAATAAACATATATACATATATAAAAACTATAAATATAAACATAAAAAAAAATGTAATGCAAACAAACCAACAAGCGAATGACCCTAAAAGAATAGGCTTGACTCTCTAAAAAGTCCCCAGCAGAGTCGCCAGCTGTCGCGCCGCGAAAAAACGCCCGAGCGTCGGAACACTCGGTAATGACACAGAGTCGCCACCGAACTTTATTTATTCCCGAAGGAAAAGGAAAATATCGATAAAACCTAAAAAGAAAAGAAAAATGGTCGTCGCAACCAAATTTCGAGTTCGGGAGTCGATTATGCAAGGGGAAGGTACTAGCACCCCTCACATCCGTTGTACTCAACGGGAACCTTCTTGTTATTTTAGGGTTTAAAAAATGTTTTAATTTGTTTGCATCTTTCTCTTGATAATTATTAAATATTTACAAGTGGGAAAAAATTTAGTTTTTTATTATTGTGCTTGACGGTTGTTGGATTCCGCTCCTACGTATTCCCAAGTGCAATGAGAAATTCAAAGCTTACGTAGTTCTTTGGGTAAAAAATATTTGTGTGTTGGTTGATTTTAATGAACGGTATTTTAAATCGCATTCTAGTGGCTAAACGTACGCTGCTCGCGCTTGGGAGGCTTATGCGTTGTTTGTATCACGGTAGAAGGACTAAAACACGTTTGTTTGTGAAAAAGAGTTTGTTTTTGTTTTAATGCGCTAAGGCAAAAATTTAATTTGATGGGTTCAGTTTATTTGTTTTTTTTTTTTGTATTTTTAAAAAAGTAATATTTTTGATGTGGAAGACGAATAACCGATAGACAAAGCGCACGCTAAGTCTCAGCCATTCGAGAGACGAACGAATGTACATTCGCCGGTCTCCTCTTTAATCCATGATTTTTAGAGAAAAAAGTATTTTTGATGAATTAAGTAACAAAAGGAATTAAGTGAAACAAGATTGATATTTTTGCATTTTTGAGAATGTGTGTTGTTTTTGGTGTTTTAGTTTTTCCTCAAGCCAAAATTAAATATGTTCAAAAGTTAGAAAAAAATATTTATTAAAAAGAGTTTGAAAATTTCGACAAGAGTCGATGTTTATTAACATAAAAAGTTCTTTTTTTTTAGACAAGATATTTTTGTGTTTTTTTATATTTTAACGACATACGAACAAATAAACATTTACTAACATCACATATATTATAAATATACACACATATCACATATAAAAAACAACACATGAATAATATACGATGACAAAACAAATAAACGAATGATATGCGAGAAAAATAAAAAAAAAAACGCGTTCAGGGGGTGCTAAACAGAAGACTGGGGGGTGTGAAAAACAAATTGGGCCATTTTTGGTGAATCTGGGCTCATTTACAAAAAAATATTCTGGGCCTTAATCAGGGCTGTCTGATCTAATCAGACGTCCCTGATTTAATCACAGGATGATGTGATCTGGGTTGTCTGATCAAGATTAGAGGGCAGGAAAACGCAGGTGCATGGTGCACACATAGAGGGGCGCGCGCAGGGTCACAAAGGCTGGGGGGTTTCTGGAGTAAATTTGGGGGGTGTGGGGAGAAACAGAGGGTGAGGGTATAAAAGCCTCAAACCCTAATCTTCTTTCATTTTTTTTTTCTCTCCATTTTTTCTCTCTTAACCGCCCCACCCTCTCTTCTCTCTTGCTCTGCTAGGGTTCATTCCTAACCCAGAATCCGTTCAAGTTTCCGACGCCGGCGCGGTGGCCGGCCAGGCCAGACGGCGGCGGCCACCGCGCCGGAAAATAAAAGGTTTTAAAAATCAATTTTTTTTTAGCCTTTCATATTCATTTTCACGTTCTACACACGGTTCTGGCCTTAAAAATTCGAAAATGTTGATTATTTAGCCTAGATCGGGTTCTAAAGGTGAGAAATTTTTTTTTACCTCTTCTTTCTTCCTTTCTTTCTTTCCGTCTCTGTGCTCTTCTCCTTTCTTTCTTTTCTTTTTCTTTGATTCTGACTCTTCTTCTTTTTTCTTTTCTTTTGTTTTTTTTGCTTCTTTTTTGTTCTGTTTTTTTTTGTTGTTGTTGTTTTGTTATGATGGTTGATGAAATAAAAAGGTTCTGAGATTGGAAATATTTTTGGGTTTGTGAAATTGGTTTTGTGATGATGTGGTGTTATGATTTTGGGGCTGTGATGTTGTGGAAAGGAATTTGTGTTTGAGAGAATTTGAGACTGTGGTTTGATTGATTAAAATTCGTGTGACTGTTTCTGGGTGTTTTTTTTGTCTCCGTCTCTCAAAATTCTGAACTGTTGTTCTGATTTTATAGCCAGAAGTGGTTTTGTTATTCATTGGATTATGATTCTGGACAAAGTCTTTGTTTGGGTTTGGTTTAGCACTTGAGTGCTTTTTCCTGTGATCAGTAGAAAAGGGAATAGAAGCATGGTGATTGCTTGATTCACCAGAAAAAGAACAGATTTTGGACAATCTCTAGTTGACTTGGCTTCACAGATTTTCTGTGATTTTCTGTACATGGACAAACAGACCAGACAAACAGAAAAGGACAAAACAAGAAAAATGCACAAAAATAATAATAATGATAATAATAATAATAAAAAAATACGAAAAATAAATATATAAAAATAAAAAACAAAAATAATACAAATAATAAAGATCTGAAAATTAAAATAATAATAATAATAATAACAATGATTAAAAATAATAATAAAACATAAAAACTAAAAATACACTAAATGAGGTATTTTAAAATACATCTCTGCCGAAACTTCGATTGAAATCTAAACAAACGAGATATTTTAAAATATCTTTCGGTTGAAATTTTGATCGAAACTTTAACGAACAAAGTATTAGAAAAAATACCTTTTTTTTTTGAGATCTTGCTTAGCAAATAGACGAATTGAACTGACGAGACAAAAATAATTAAATTAAATAGACACGCAACGAGAAAAAAAACACAACGAGCAAAATTTGGGGTATGACAGTTGGCAACCTGTCTCTCAACAATCTCAAAGCAAAAACAGACACCTGCAAAGGGACCTGTTTGTGCCAAATAAGATCCGCTACGACGTCCAAAGCATCAGAGGGGTGGGAAGTCATTTGCTATGTATAATGAAAATAGCACATCACTAAATGCTCACCTAAAACTTTTGAATTAGCAATTTTGCAATTAATTTTGTACTACTATTTTTTAATAAATTATTTTGATTGTATATAATTTTAATTTTATGGTATCCTCTATTTTTATTAATTTATTAGTATTGTTTAGTTTCATTTATATTCTCTATTTTAAATTTCAATATATTTATGTTTAGATTTCATTTTGTTTTTTTATTTGTAATTTTTATTATAGAAATATAAATCATATATCTATCGTTCAACTAAATTCGTGCAATGGACGGGTAAAAGTCTAGTATAAGCTGAAAAATAAGTTAATCCAAATGAGCTCATAGTTAAGTGATTTGGTGGAATAAACGGTTGATATTGAATGACGGCATACAACTATTTTTTATAGGAAAATATTAAACAGAGCCTTCGAGGCACTAGTTAAGCATATAAATATGGGGATTTGGATCCTCTCCTATGATTTATCTCCAATTTATTGTTTTGTGAGTGTGAAGAGAGAGAAATCAAAAATTAAAAATAAATAAATGATGATAAGAGAGAAGAAATGATGAGAGAGATATACACATAAAAAAAATTAGAGAGGGAATTGGAGAGAAAAAAAAAAGAGAGGATCCAAATCCTAAATATGGTAATTTTGTCTCGGAACTTGTGTATTCAATGCATCGAACATGTAAATAGTTGTTTTATTAATATTAATTGTATCTTTCATTTTTATTTATAGTATGCTTAACAAATGTCCGAGAGTACTGTTTAGCATGACCCTTTTTTATTATCCTTGCACATCCTATTTTCTTTATAGTAATATTTTTTATTATCGTAGCACATCATATTTTCTTTGTAATAAATATTAAATATATATTTACTCGCATCTTTAATAAATAGTAAAATATTGGTAAAAGAATAAGGAGATTAGTTTTGTCTTTAAAAAAAATTAGCTTCGCATCTTATTAGGCCCCGTTTGGCCCGACTTATTTTTTACTTTTTTATTTTGCTTAAACGAAATAGAGAAGTATAAAATTATATTTGACACTATTTCTCCTTAAAAGTATTAGAGAAATAAAGTAAAGAAGTAAAAACAAAAAAAAAAAGTAAAACACAATTTTTTTCACTCTTTACTATTTTTAAAGAGAAGAAAAAAAGAGGAAAATAAGTCGGGCCAAACGGGGCCTTATTATTAATTGTTGGGTTTTTAGATGTTGGCTTCATTTTCCAAAAACAAGATGCTAGTCTACAGGTTCAGACAGATGTGCTAACATCTGTCTCACAACACTGCCAGCTGTGGCCAGCTGGGTTTGAAACCCTAGAACGCGCCCTACAGCGCGCCGCTTTTACTTGAACCCTAATATTCTTTGTTTCAGGTTTACTTTCGCGCCAAGGCAAGGGAAACTCGCGTATTTGCTGAAGCAATATTCTAAAAGATTTATTTTGAAAATATGTGATGAATATATTTTAAAATCAAATCTTTTTGGTTCAAGGTTATTTTTGAAGGAGATCAAGGCACGCGTTTTCAAATATTTTGAAGACAAATAAATCCTTGTAGCCCACGCAGCTCAGGGCTATAAATACATGAAGACCAAGACTTAGTTCTCTCAAGAGAGTCAAGCCATAATTTGGTTTTAGGGTTTAGAGTGTCAAATCGAGTCTCTTTGTGAGCCTTTCGTGCATTCCGTATATGCATGCTTAGGACTGTGTTTATTGAGTTGTAATGCTACTTTCTCTGAAGCTTTGAAGCAAAGAGTTAGTGAGTCTAGCACTTAAAGCCTTTAGGCAAAAGTGTTTAGGTTTTAGGGAGTGTGTCTCCAACCAACCGTTGTTGAATTGTTTTTTATACCCCGGTAGGTGTCTAGTGGTGTGGTGTAGCATCACTGTTAAGGAATTGACCTGGGCTGGTCATATCTAGGTTAGGCCTAGGTAGAGTCTTCACAGATAGTGATTGAGTGAGGAGGGTTAACAAGTGTTTAGACTCTGAATCAATACTGTTGATAGTGGATTCGTCCTGGATTGGTATCCCCCAGATTAGGAGCAGTTGCGTCCGAACTGGGTTAACAACTCCCACGTGCAATTTATTTTCTTGCTTTTATTTATTGCATAATTATCTGTTCAGGTTACTTCGTGGAGACAAACGTGGTAACATCTGTCTCCATGTCCAATTTAGTTGCGACAGGTGATAGCACATCTGTTGTCACATCTGTCTGCTGATAGTGCCGGAATTTCATTAATTGTTTGCTTTTCTTTCAAGTGTGATTAACTATTATCTTTTGACCAAATGCATCCTGGCATTATCAATTTAAATGGCATTATTATTTAAGAAAAATTAAATTAAATGACATTATATATCTCATTTGATTTGAACTATGTTTGATTTGCTTTAATTTAATTTGTAAAAGATAAATATTAAAGAGAAAGATATAGCTTGTTAAAAAAAGTAAAAGAACGGTTCGATTCTCTATAACTGTGATAAGAAGAGGGTTGGAACCACTCGATGTCAAAACTAATCCCCGAATCAGATTTAATTGGGGTGAAAATAAAAAAAAAAAGAATAAAACAAAATTTAAATAAATTATTGTAATTTGATCTGTTTGATTTGTAGAAGATAAATATGGAGCAGAATATCTATTTACAATATATTAATTACAATAAATTAAAAGAAACTAATATTAAAAATCCAAATTTGTCCTTATGATTTTTAACGTTGTTTCAAGTTTTACACCCTTAAATGTAATTTTAA
Source organism: Trifolium fragiferum (assembly GCA_954870985.1). NCBI lineage: Eukaryota > Viridiplantae > Streptophyta > Magnoliopsida > Fabales > Fabaceae > Trifolium > Trifolium fragiferum. The sequence goes on from OX940794.1 coordinate 12,847,998, forward strand.
TTTTAATTAAACTAATAAAAAAATAAGAAAGAAAGATAAGCATAAAAGAAATTTCCCATAAAAATACCATGAAAAATTACATCAATAAACAAACAAAAAAGAGAAAGAAAAAAAGAAGAAGTTAAGTATAAAAGAAATCTTCCAATAAAAATAGCAACGGAAACCACTTCTAAAAAAAATAATAATAATCCAATCTATTAATAAAAGATACACGCCAAAAAGAGTCACTTTTTTAATAAAAAAATAGTAACTCAATCTAACATATAAAAACTTATATATAAAAAATAAAAATAGAAGAATCTAATAAAAGAAGTAACTTATTTATGAGCTTAAAAAATAAAAGAACATAAAATCAAAAACACAATGGACCCGTTGTTGGATTTACATTTATGATCATATGCAAAATAATTTATGTAAATATATAAGCTTTTATATATTATTATAAATTTTTTAAGGTTGTTTATGAAAACAGTTTATAAAAATATAATTTTTGTCAGTGAAATAATATGAATTAACATGCATAAAAAACTTATGAAATAACATAAAGTTTATTTATAAATTATTATCATAAAGTATTTTCATAATCTTAAAAATAAGACAAGTTCGAACGGGCCCAATATATTAAAAGTATTACTATTAAAAAACTTAATTTGTCCTCAACAATTCTTAAAAATATTTCAAATCTTCTATTTCATAAAAAAATAAATTGCATTTATCAATTTACTATTTTTCTATATAATAGTTAAATTTTACTCTATATTTATTATAAAAAAATCTACTCTGTTTTCGTTTACTTTTATATAAAAAATACAGGAGAAGTATATTATTGATGAATATATATTATACTAATAATTATGGGGTAAATATATATTATAATAACACACGGGACAGTTGTTTTAATAAAAAAAAATCATACACGGGACAGTTGCTTTAATAAAAAAATAAATTGAATAATATATTATAGGGTTAAATATGTTTTTAATCCCTACATTTTGTCTTATAATCAAGAATAGTCCCTACATTTTGTTTATGATTTAAAAAAACCCTACAATTTTTTTCGTAATCAAAATTGACCCCGCCGTTTTATTATAATAATACACGAAACAATTGTTGATGAATATATTATTGATGAATATATATTATAATAGTACATGGGACAATTGTTTTGATAAAAAAATTTAATCATACACGGGACAATTGATTTAATAAAAAAAAGAATTGAATAATAAATATTTTTTATTCTTAATTATAATTTATTATTCAAAAATCATATATGGGACAATTGCTCGAATAATTTCTTTTTTACTTAATTTAAAAAGTTTCAAAAAAATAGCAGAATAGCGTCACTTATTATTATTTTTGTACACTACGTCATTTATATTTTAATAATATTTTATAAATAAAAGTCAGTAGACCCGTTTGAATGCACAAGTCTCAAAACTAGTGGCATACATAAAGAAAAATGAGAACAAAAAAATAATAAAATACTAGATGAATTTTTTATGATATTTATCATAAAAAAATTATTTACAGGATCGATATAAAAGATTTCTATATCATCAATCAATTGTAATAGCTCTTTTTTTAAAACTATTTGGTATGACTATTTATAAAGTTCTAAATGTAAGTTCATTCTACTTTAAAAAAATATATAATTTATCGATCATACATAAAGTTGAATTTATTTTTTCCTTTTTTTATAGAATTTATTTTGTCCTTTAAACATAACTCATTTAGTAAAAATTATAGTAATAACAGATGATTGATGTTGAAACTTCAAAATATCTACTTACTTATGTTAATGGTGAATTCTATTGTAAAAAAACAATTAAATTTACTTTTTGACCACAAAATTTTAAAGTTACTTTTTTTATTAAAAATCATTCATTTAAGAACTAACAATATTTAAATAAGAGTTTATTGATATGCATCATGATTTATAATAAGTATTAATTGACAGGTCTTACATGAATTCAATCACGTTTAATACATATATTCTAAAATATTTTTAAGAGTATATTTAACAAGATAATATAATTATATTTTTACTCAAAAAAAGATGGTATTTACATGTAAAACATACTAATAACAGTATACAACTATCTAATGCATAAAATAAATAATAACAGTATACTAAAAATTATATTATTTAAATAATATTATTTTCTGAGTTTTCTTCTATTCTCCCAATTATGCTATGATTGAATTGTATTTGGAGTCCGTTGACACGAGTGTTTCATATTCAACACTCGTCGAGTTCCCAAACTAAAAAATCAAATATTTTATTATCCCAACACACACATCTATTATCACGGTATGCATTAGCAATATACATCTTAAGATGTATTTAATCACTTTTTAGCTATTATTTGTTAATACACATTTTTTAAAAAGTAAGTGGATGTATTATAGCAAATGTCTATAGGAGTTGTTAATATATATTAACTTATATTTTAAAATGAGTGTTTTAGCAACGTACACTTTAAGATATATTTAACTACTTTTTAGTTATAATTTGCTAACACACACCTTCATAAAAATGAATGAATGTGCTATATGTATGGGTAATTCTAATATGGCAAGTGGTTCATGATGGACTAACGCTATAACGAATATAAATTTTACAAAAAATATCGTTGGATTGAAAGTTTATATCATATAAATCATTCATAAAAAAAAATTAGAAAAATAAAAAATCATTTGATATGTTATTTGGACTCTTAAGATTTACGGTATTTAATAAACCGTTAATCTTTATGGATCTCAATAACATATGAAATGATTTTCATTTTTTGTACATTGTTTTATGGATGATCTATATGATATAAACTTTTAATCCAAAAGTGAATTTTATAAAATTTGTATTCATTATAATAGTTTTGATGACTTGTCCACGGTGGACCACTTGATGAGGTGGTCCACCGTAGAATTATATATATATATATATATATATATATATATATATATATATATATATATATATATATATATATATATATAGTTATGGATGTACTAAATAGTCACACATCGCTTGGTAATTGATAACGTTTTGGTAAGTGCAGCAGTTTGTCGTCGAGTAATAATTCAAACTCTAGGTGTCTAGAACGAGTTCGTATCCACATGGATCGTGCCCATTGCGCGACTAGCGTTATGTAAGTTTGCGTTTTTGCATTCCCTTTGATTTTTGAAAAGAGTTTTAGTTTAAAAATGTGAAATGCGTGCAGAAAAGTAAATATTGAGATAGAAATATAAAGGACGTGTATGGTGGTTGGACTCCCTCTCCTACTACTTTTCAGCATAATCGGTGAATAGCATAGCTATCTAGTCTAACAAGCGGTGTCGATTATATCCTTGATGTGGTAATGCCTTACTATTACTCTAATATACATGAAATTTCCCTACAATTATAACTAGGATACCTACGAGAGCCTACCTCGCTGTCACATACCCTAACTACAATGCGAGTTATCAACATATATGCATTATGCTCATCGATAATAGCCTCTAGAGCCTAGTATCAGACTATTCAACCTCTCATTGATTAGTTCACAACTAGTTCCTAATACCTCCTCTACTCCTCTAAGTTCGAGGGTAGTTCAAGATGTTATCGTCTCTATACCGTTAGATTTATTTATAGAGACGATAACATCTTGAACTACCCTCGAACTTAGTACCAGTTCGAGATAATTATTAGTTTCACCTAATAATCTATTCCGTGAGCGTTTCCTCTATCCGGCAAGACTTTGAAAACGTAATTAAAGCATGAAAGTAAATAAAACTAATAGTACTAAATATCATTTATTATAACTTGTGACTCAATAAAAGACTCCAAAATTTATAGGGGAGTTCATCTTTTCCACCAAAACCTAAAGGATCTATACAAAAGATTACATAATTTAATTACAAGAATAAAACTATGCTACCTAAAGAAAGATTACCTTGATGAGGAAGTTGCTTTCTCGTGAAGGGGGAAAGTTTCTCCCGTAGGGCTCCTCCCGAACAACTCTAAGGTATTAGAGAATGCTATCTCAATTTCTGAATGAAAAATAATGAAGGAGTGGGAGCTCTATTTATAGTTTTATAAATGGGCCTCAGCAAGCCATCGCACTGCGATGAGTCCATCGTACTGCGATACGTTGATTTTATTCAAAAATATAATTGAATCTTGCGCGTAATCACCTTGGCCACCAAGCAACTCCCAACGTACCACGATGGGAGTCATCGTACTACGATGGCTACACAAGTCCATAGTTTTGCTTCTTCCTTGTATTCTTGCTCCTTTTAGCGTTTTGCTTCTTCAGGTTTTCTTCGTATTTGGGCTTGTCTTGAGTCCTTTTATTACTAATATAATACCTAAAATACTATAGAAATATCTGTCATCACAAGTTCACAACCCCAAATTAAACTTAAACTGTTGTTTGTCCTCAAGTAACATGTTGTCAGACAAGATCGTTAGTGAGTTAAGAGATAAATAAAGATGATGAGAATTTCAAAACCTTGCATATTATTCAGCAATGATACCGCTGATTCTTACCGCAACGATCGTGCTTAGTCCTACTTGGTTCAAGAGACGTTGATAGTAGCAAGTTGGACAAATGTCTGTAAGAGTCCGTGTTCAACATTTTCTCTCTTCTCACTTTTTCACTCGAAATTGATAGGATTATCTCTCAATCATCGTGCAACCTGCCATTTTACCATAGGCTTGCAAAAGTTCTAAGCAACCAGTCAAAATTTAATAAATACGCTTCACTCCGCACCACCGCGCTACTTTCATTTTGTTTGCTTTTGTCATTCTGTTTTCTTTTGTTTGTTGTTCGGTTTTCGTGTTTTGTTTTCTTCCTCCCGTCGTTCTGTTTTCGTCTGTAACAGTGATGACGATATATCTATAGGTTTTCGTCTCTGACGGTGAGGACGAGATCTTGTATCTTTGGATTTTCGTTTTTTTATGATCTACTTTTCGTCATGTTTTAGTTATTCGTGATGTTCCTCAGCCTGTGTATGATAGTCTTTCTAGGAACAAAATGAGTTTATATGTTTTAAGTTTACATTGAGAGGGTTTGATTTGGGCCCTTCTTTTTTTTTGTATATTTCTCTCTTTATATATATTTTGATTTGATGGTTGCAACAGTTGCTCCACTCTTTTGGAAAAAAATATAATTTTTTTATCCTAAATAAAAAAAAATCAATTTTGTAAAATAGAAAAAAGACATGGTTAGAATAATTTTTTTTATATATTCTAAAATGGATGAAAGGGTATATTTTCAAGTTTATCTCTTGAGAGAAGAGTGTAATTACTGTCATTATAAAAACGATAATCATGGAGTGATTAAAGGAATTTCTTTGTTACTTATGTAACAAGGTCAATAATATAGCAAAGTTATTGATACCTACTCGAATTTCGTTTAAATTAATTACTTAAAAAATATTTTAACTTACATATATTATATTATTTTTATCTATAAAGTATTAATTAATGTCATATATTGTTCGTATTCTTTTTTTAACTATAGAAAAATACTATTTAGATAAACATACAATATTTGTAGATTTTATACTCAAAATAATATTTTAGCTGATTTAGAAGAATTGAGCCGAATATTCTGAAAATGTAAAAAAAAAAAATGAATATGGAAGAAATCTAATAACTCATTTAACCGTCAATTTTATTATAATGAAAAAAAAAAAACACTATTATACATTATTAAAAACTTGTTACATAAGTAACAAAGAATACGAACAAAGAAATTCTATATTTCGTCTAAATTAATTACTTAAAAATATTTTAACTTACATATATTATATTATTTTTATCTATAAAGTATTAATTAATGTCACATATTGTTCTTATTCTTTTTTTAACTCATTTGACCTTGTCTCCTGAGAAGCCACTTGGTTGAGGATTTATTCTCAATAAAGAGGAACTCGGTTCGAGACCTGGCACCAACGAATCGAAAAAACTCATTTGACCTTGTTACATAAGTAACAAAGAAATTCCTTTAATCACTCCATGATTATCGTTTTTATAATGTGTTAATGTTTGTTGATTGGCTCATTTTTGTTTGAACAATGTTGGATGCAATGTTTCAACATCCGGATACCTTTCCAGGTTGAGTGAAACGCGCGCCCATTTAATGCGACATCTTTCTATATATGGAAAACGCGCTTTCTTGTTTATGTCTCATTTATTAGAAGATCTTTACGTGATTTTTTCCAGAAGAGTTCTCCTTTGCTTATGGAAACTATTGACCAAGCTTTGAAATCACGTGTTGAATTATGAAGCCCAAGTTTCAAAGAAGCCCATGAAGACTCTTAGTATATAAGCTTCTTTGTAACCCTAATTTAAAAACGTGTGTGTTGTATTCTGAAAAAAAAATAACATTGTGTTAGGGTTTGTGTTAGATAACTTGTGAGCCTACCTTGCATTTCCTTTGTGCAAGTCTAGGACATAGGGTATTGTATTTGTGTAAGACCACTCCAAAGCTTTGAAGTACGGAGTTGTCTTTGTTTTTTAGAGTGTGTACTCAAACTACTGCATCTTTGTCTAGTATCACAAGGTTTGTGATTGATTAGGAGGTGAGATGGGATCTCAGACTTAGGAGTTCCTAGGTTGTAGTTGCACAAGATAGTGTCTAAGTCTTAAGGTGTAAACGGGTGTGTTTAGCTTAGGATTAGAACTATCATAGTGGACTTCTCTCCTGGATTGGTATCCCCCAGACTAAGGCTTGTTTAAGCGCTGAACTGGGTTAACAAACAAACCGTGTCATTTACTTTCTGTTAAGTTTAATCTCTTTATTGATTGTACCGCTCAGTGAATGTTCCAACATCGTATGCAACATCCCAAGTGTTGGAACATTACATAGCACATCCTTTACCTACGTGCCGGAATTTCAATTGGCATCAGAGCAGGCACCCTGCCTGTACCTGGGTGAGATCTAGGGAAGATACTTTCTGGCGCTATGGAAAAAGAAGGAGGTTTTGTCAACAGACCACCTTTGTTGGATGGAACGAATTATGACTACTGGAAGTCTCGTATGGCTGCCTTTCTCAAGTCTATTGACTCTCAAGTCTGGAGGGCTATTCTCTCAGGTTGGGAAGCTCCTGTTGTTACTGATAAAGATGGGAACAAAACAAGGGTTCTAAAGGCAGAGCTTGAGTGGACTAAGGAAGAACAAGATCTGTCTACCTACAACTCCAAAGCCATCAATGCCTTGTTCAATGGGGTTGATAGAAGCATGTTCAGGTTGATCAAGAAATGTGTAGTTGCTAAAGAAGCCTGGGACATCTTGGAAACAGTTCATGAAGGCACATCTAAGGTAAAAATGTCTAGACTTCAACTCCTTACCACAAAATTTGAAAGCTTGAAGATGAAAGAGGATGAAAGTGTTCATGAATTCTACATGAACATTCTAGATATAGCCAACTCGTTTGATGTTCTTGGTGAGAAGATGAGTGATGCTAAGTTGGTCAGGAAAATCCTTAGGTCGCTTCCTAAGAGGTTTGATATGAAGGTCACAGCTATAGAAGAGGCACAAGACATCACCACCATGAAGGTTGATGAACTAATTGGTTCTCTGGAAACATTTGAATTGGCTATAAATGAAAGAGGTGATAAAAAGAGCAAGAGTATAGCTTTTGCCTCCAACACTGATGATTGTGAGTCTACAGATGGGTTTGATGAAGATGATGGTTTTGCTGAAGCCTTGGCCATGGTTGGCAGGAAACTCAGACAAGCTTGGAAACCAAAACCAAATGGGCAGAACATCCGATTCAACATCAACACTCAGCCTGACAAGTTCAAAAAGGGCAAAAGTGATGAAAAGCAGGTTCCTCCAAAAGGTGTACAATGTCATGAATGTGAAGGGTATGGCCACATAAGGACTGAGTGTGCTACGTTCCTCAAGAAACAGAAAAGGAGTATGACTGTCACTTGGTCTGATGAAGATGACTCTGAGGAAGAAAGTGAATCAGCAAAGTGTGTGACTGCTCTTGCTGGAGTATGTGCATCAGATGTGGAGTCTGTTGATGAAGGACTCACATATGATGATCTTCTTGTATCCTATAGAGACCTATATGAGAAGGACTTGGAGATCAACAAAGTGCTGAATAGACAAAAGAAGACCATTGCTCAACTGACTATTGAAAGAGATGAGGGATTGACAAAGATAGCTGGACTGACTGATGAAGTTAATCAACTTAATTCTCAGCTGGAGAATACCTTGAAGCAAATCAGGATGCTGAATACTGGAACAGCAGTCTTGGATGAGATTCTTAACAGTCAGGAGAAGAACAAGGGTGTTGGAATTGGTTTTAACTACGAGAAGATGAAACATCACAAGAATACAGAGAAGTTCATTCCTGCAGAAAATGTCTATGACCCTATGTCAGGAAAGCAGATGTTGAAACGTCCTGCTCAACATCATGGGTCAAGCTCTAACAGAAGACCTAGGAGATGGGTCTGTCATCATTGTGGCAAGAGAGGACACATAAGACCTTACTGTTTCAAACTATATGGATATCCTCAGTGGTACTATCACAATGGATCTGAACAAGCCAACACTCCCACACACCATCCTGAGAAGGAGTGGAAGCCCAAAACTGTGAATGAGGAAACAGCTCAGATTGCTCACATTGCTCTCAAAGCCACTTCTAGAAACTGTTGGTACTTTGACAGTGGGTGTTCAAGACATATGACTGGGGAAGATGACTACCTAGATGAGCTTGAACCATATGCTACTAGCTATGTGACTTTTGGAGGTGGAGCCAAGGGTGAGATTGTTGGAATTGGAAAAACAGCCAAAAGAGGACTACCTAAGCTAGAGAAGGTGCTGCTTGTGAAAGGTCTAACTGCAAACTTGATCAGTATCAGCCAGCTATGTGATCAAGGTATGAAAGTAGACTTCACTGATTCTAGATGTGAAGTTAGAAATGCACAGGGAAAGGTAGTAATGACAGGGATGAGATCAAAAGACAACTGCTACCACTGGGTTGATGCTGAAGATGCAAACATCTCTACATGTCTGGTTAGTAAGGCTGAGGAAGTTTGGCTATGGCACCAGAAATTAGGTCATCTACATCTGAGAGGGATGAAGAAAGCTATTTCAACTGGAGCAATAAGAGACCTGCCTAAGCTCAACATTGAAGAGGGCAGAATATGTGGTGAATGTCAGATTGGCAAGCAAACTAGAATGTCTCATCAGAAGTTGGAACATCAGGTAACCACAAGGCCTCTTGAACTACTGCACATAGACCTTATGGGACCAATGCAAGTGGAAAGCATAGGGGGAAGAAGGTATGCTCTAGTAGTAGTTGATGACTACTCAAGATTCACATGGATTGACTTCATCAGAGAAAAATCAGATAGCTTTGATGCTCTCAAGCTTCTCTGCCTACAACTTCAAAGAGAGAAGGATCTATCTATTGTAAGAATCAGAAGTGACCATGGGAGAGAATTTGAAAATGCCAAGCTCTCTGAATTCTGTGAGTCTGAAGGTATAAAGCAAGAGTTTTCCTCACCAATTACCCCACAACAAAATGGAGTAGTGGAAAGGAAAAACAGGACCATTCAAGAATCTGCTAGAGCCATGCTTCATGCAAAGAAGCTTCCATATCACTTTTGGGCTGAAGCTATGAACACAGCCTGCTATGTCCACAACAGAGTGTCCATGAGAAAAGGTACAAACTGCACTATCTATGAGCTATGGAAGGATAGGAAACCTACTGTAAAGTATTTCCATGTCTTTGGAAGTAAATGTTATATCCTTGCTGACAGAGAACAAAGAAGAAAAATGGACCCAAAAAGTGATGAAGGGATTTTCTTGGGATACTCAACGAATAGTAGAGCCTACAGGGTGTATAATTCCAGAAGCATGACCATGATGGAATCAATAAATGTGGTAATTGATGATCTTGGTACTAATACTGAGGAAGATGTTGAAGAAGATGTTGAAGCATTCCCTCCTACAGGAACATCTGCTGATGTCAGGACAAATGCTCAATTGGATGAGGAAATAAGGGAAACTCACACTGTCAACAAAGGTCCCTCAGTCAGGGTTCAGAAGAATCATCCTCAAGAACTTATCATTGGTGATCCTCAGCAAGGAATCACTACCAGAAGAACAAATGAGGTAATTAGTAATTCATGCTTTGTGTCTCTGATGGAACCAAAGAATGTCAAGGAAGCTCTTAAAGATGAATACTGGATTGAGGCAATGCAAGAAGAACTCAATCAGTTTAAAAGGAGTGAAGTTTGGGACCTAGTACCTAGACCAAATGGAGTAAATGTCATTGGCACCAAGTGGGTCTATAAGAACAAATCTGATGAGAAAGGAGTAATCACTAGAAACAAGGCACGGTTAGTTGCTCAAGGGTACACTCAGGTGGAAGGGCTTGATTTTGATGAAACCTTTGCACCAGTAGCAAGGTTGGAGGCTGTCAGATTACTACTAGGAGTTGCATGCATTTTGAAGTTCAAACTGTATCAAATGGATGTCAAAAGTGCCTTCTTAAATGGGTACTTACAAGAAGAAGTTTATGTTGAGCAACCTAAAGGATTTGTGGACACCAAGTATCCTGACTATGTGTACAAACTGAAAAAGGCTCTGTATGGTCTAAAGCAAGCTCCTAGGGCTTGGTATGAAAGGCTCACTCAGTTTCTGGTAAATCATGGCTACAGGAAGGGAGGATCAGACAAAACTCTATTTGTTAAAGAAAGTGAAGGAAATGTGATGATAGCTCAGATATATGTTGATGATATAGTTTTTGGAGGGATGTCGAATCAGATGGTTCAACATTTCATCTCCCAGATGCAATCAGAATTTGAAATGAGTTTGGTAGGAGAACTAACTTACTTTCTAGGACTACAGGTCAAGCAAATGGAAGACACAATATTCATTTCTCAAAGCAAGTATGCTAAGAATGTTGTGAAAAAATTTGGTCTAGATTCTGCTAGTCACAAGAAGACTCCAGCACCCACGCATTTGAAGTTGACCAAGGATGAGAGTGGCATGTCTGTTGATCAAAGTCAGTATAGAAGTATGATAGGGAGCTTGCTCTATCTCACTGCAAGCAGGCCAGATATTGCTTTTGTTGTTGGTGTGTGTGCCAGATATCAAGCAGACCCCAAAGTCAGTCATCTAGCTCAAGTGAAGAGAATTCTAAAATACATCAATGGAACCTGTGACTATGGAATTCTATATTCTCACAGTGATTGCTGTAAGCTCATTGGCTATTGTGATGCAGATTGGGCAGGGAGTGCAGATGATAGAAAAAGTACCTCAGGTGGCTGCTTCTTCCTAGGTAACAATCTTATTTCCTGGTTTAGTAAGAAACAAAATAGTGTAGCTCTATCTACTGCAGAGGCAGAGTATATTGCAGCTGGTAGTTCATGCTCTCAAATGATGTGGATGAAACAAATGCTTCAGGAATACAATGTTAAACAGGATGTTCTAACATTGTACTGTGATAATTTGAGTGCCATTAATATCTCCAAGAACCCTATTCAGCATAGTAGAACCAAGCATATTGACATTCGTCATCATTTTATAAGGGATCTTGTTGAAGAAAATGTTATTACATTGGAACATGTGAATACAGAAGAACAGATTGCAGATATATTCACAAAGGCGTTAGATTTGAAGCAATTTGAGAAACTCAGGGGTATGTTGGGTATTTGCTTGCATGAGGAATTATAGCAGTTAATGGGCTTTAGGCGTGCAACTGTCACTTTTCCCTCTCTCTTATATTTTTGCACGCAATCCAAGGAAAAGCAAAATCAAATCATTACTTTCCTTTTTCAACTGCTCCTCACACGTTATATAACTCTCCTCTCAACTTCCAAAGTTTCTAATCCTAGTTTCACCGGTGCCGTCATAAAACCCTCAACTCTCCACTACCCTCTGCAACAATCATCTCCAACCGCTCAAATCATGTCTTCATCCACCAAAACTCCCACAAAATCACGATCCACATCCTCTGTTCCTCAACTTGCTGCAAATGAGATTCCCTTGAATGCTGATCCTATCTCCACCATTCTTCCTGATGAAATCGTCGCTATCACTCCTCCCAAGACGAAATCAAAGAAGAAGAAGTCGAAGAAAAGTAGCAAATCCATCCCAGAAACAGAAACGACTACTGAACCTAAAAAGAAGGAACGAAAGTTGAAAAGGGGCGAGTGTCGTGTTCCCTTGAACATGCATGACCTTATGACAAAGGATGATCCCTTCAATCTTGAAAAGAAGGGTGATGTTGAATCATCTAAGCACCCAGTCAAAGATGCCGATGTTGGAGCGTCTTCCAAAGCTACTGATGCTGTTTCTATCAAATCCAATAGAGGTAATGTCTCTGAAACCCTAGGATCTGCTGAAAACCTAGGTCTAGATGCCTTAAATGAAGCGATTGATAATATGGATGTTGATAAGCCTGCTGCTGCTGTTGAAAAGAAAGGGGATGATACTGTTCATCAAAACCCTAAGATTTCTGAGATTCCTGAGAATACTCATGATGTTGGACCGGATGTTGAAACATCCTTGGGCCAACAAGCAAACATCTCTGAAGGTAATACAGAGGTAGATGCTGAGAAGGAAGTTAGTGAGCCCTCTAGTGATCCTGGTGTAGATAAAGACACTCAGGGTATGCCTGAAACTACTGTTGAGATTCAATCTGAGGATGAGGAAACCTCTGTTCATCAGGAACATGAGGTCATTGATGTAGGTGATAATGCTGAGGATGCTGTTGATGAGGTCCCTATCTCTCAAGCCTTTGGGATTTCCAAGCGTTTGAGGAGTAGTAAGGGTAAATGTGTTGCTGGGCTGCAAGAAACACCTCAACCTGTGAAGAAAACTGCAGGTAAAAGTGTTGGTGTAGGCCCAAAGAAGGGTTGGAGCAAGGTAACTCCACAAGTCTCTGGTGTTAAGACAAGAAAAAGGAAGGCTGCTGCCTCAAGTGACACTGAATACAATGGTGAAGAGGATGTGCCAAACATCCCTGTTACTGAGCCCAGTGTGAAAAAATCTACTGTCAAATCCACTGTGAAGAGAGCTCTTCCAACTGTCAAACCTGTACCAACTGACAAGATTTCTTTTCACTATCCTGAATACTCTTATAGGTGGCAGTATGTTTATCACAGAAGACTGGCCTTGGAAAGAGAACTGGGTGAGGAAGCTATGAAGGTAGAAGAGGTTGTGGATTTAATTAGAGAAGTTGGTCTCATGAAAACTGTCTCTAAGTTGGGTTCCTGTTATGAACAACTTGTCAAGGAATTTTTAGTCAATATTCCTGAAGACTGTGCTGATCCTATCTCTGATGACTTTCAGACTGTGTTTGTTAGAGGTGAGCCTATTAAGTTTTCTCCTCAGATTATCAACAATTATTTGGGTGTTGTGGAAGAAGAATTTGTTTGAAAAGATGATAGTTGCACTTGAAAAGGAAGAAGAGGTTGCTGAAGCTATAGGTAGCCAGAATGAAGAAGAGCATGCTGAAGACAACACTGAGTCTGAGGCTGCTAATTCCGGAGATGAGGAAGAGACTCACAGCAGTTCTGAGGATTGATCATCTTCTTATTTGTTTTTCTTACTTTTGATGCTTTTTGTTCTTTGCTTCTAAGTACTATGTGTGGACAACCCTATTTTGCTTCTGCTGGTCTGTATTATTGGGCTAGGCCCTGACTACTTTATTTCCTATTTATGGTATGCCTTTACTTGGCAATTTTTGTGGCTAAAAGGGGGAGTAAATGTGCTTGTGTGTTTTATTATCTGTGATCTGCTATGTGTTCCATGGATGTGCCAGGTGATGTTGAAACATCCTCCCATAATGGATTGAGGGGGAGTGATGTTCTTGCAGGTGATCTTTGATTGAGGGGGAGTGTGACTAAGTTTTATCCCTCAATGCGTTATATGATGTTGAAACTTCCTGCATGTGATATAGAATCCTAGGGCAAATTTTGTGTGCTTCTGCTGTGTGTTTTGCCTCTGATGTTCATCTTAAGTAATAAGTGTAGTGTATGAATGGCTTCTTGATTTGTGTGTTTGTGTTGATCAGAAGATTCATGCCATCTGTGCTATAGATGATTGTCTACCGGGTTCTAGATTGTTTTAGCCAAAAATTTCGCCAAAGGGGGAGATTGTTAATGTTTGTTGATTGGCTCATTTTTGTTTGAACAATGTTGGATGCAATGTTTCAACATCCGGATACCTTTCCAGGTTGAGTGAAACGCGCGCCCATTTAATGCGACATCTTTCTATATATGGAAAACGCGCTTTCTTGTTTATGTCTCATTTATTAGAAGATCTTTACGTGATTTTTTCCAGAAGAGTTCTCCTTTGCTTATGGAAACTATTGACCAAGCTTTGAAATCACGTGTGGAATTATGAAGCCCAAGTTTCAAAGAAGCCCATGAAGACTCTTAGTATATAAGCTTCTTTGTAACCCTAATTTAAAAACGTGTGTGTTGTATTCTGAAAAAAAATAACATTGTGTTAGGGTTTGTGTTAGATAACTTGTGAGCCTACCTTGCATTTCCTTTGTGCAAGTCTAGGACATAGGGTATTGTATTTGTGTAAGACCACTCCAAAGCTTTGAAGTACGGAGTTGTCTTTGTTTTTTAGAGTGTGTACTCAAACTACTGCATCTTTGTCTAGTATCACAAGGTTTGTGATTGATTAGGAGGTGAGATGGGATCTCAGACTTAGGAGTTCCTAGGTTGTAGTTGCACAAGATAGTGTCTAAGTCTTAAGGTGTAAACGGGTGTGTTTAGCTTAGGATTAGAACTATCATAGTGGACTTCTCTCCTGGATTGGTATCCCCCAGACTAAGGCTTGTTTAAGCGCTGAACTGGGTTAACAAACAAACCGTGTCATTTACTTTCTGTTAAGTTTAATCTCTTTATTGATTGTACCGCTCAGTGAATGTTCCAACATCGTATGCAACATCCCAAGTGTTGGAACATTACATAGCACATCCTTTACCTACGTGCCGGAATTTCATAATGACAGTAATGACCTGTCCAAAGTATCAACGATGCATCATAGGTGTTTCATCCCAAATGATCAATTTGGTTTTTCTGAACAAATTAGCCTTGTTGCTCATTTTTTAAAAGTACATACTGATGTCTCATTAACTAGTATGTTAGCCCGTGCCGTGCACGGGATAATTTTCTTTTTTAATATTATTTATGTGTTTGTTTTGAAATATTATTTAGATAATTTGGTTTAAAATTCTATGATAAAATTGAAATAGTTTTTGAATTATATAGGTTTAAGGATGTTACAAAAAAAAGAGCGAGATGAAGAGTATTCATTCGATTTCCGTTCTGCAATATTATAATATATTTTTTCTCATCTTCATCCCCGAGACTATATATTGCCTCTATAAATATAAAATGATTATAAACTTCATGACCTTAAGATTTTTTGGCAGCATAGTTTTCTATAAAATTAAAATATACAAAGATTCTTTGATTGCGATAAATTCCCTCGAGGATGTTTGTCTGTTAAATCATCTCCAACCGACTCTTTTTTTATTTTAAAGGTTGTTTATGTCCTTTTTCATTTTATATTATTTAAAAAGTTGTCTATATTTCTTGCAAATGTCTATGAGATTAATTTTATTTAGTGGGATGTAAAAATACAATATATGTTTCAGAATGTTAGATGAGCATAGTGGGATATGAAGTACTCCCTCGTTCCCCGTTCAACAATGCTGATATAATTGAAAGCCAAGAAGAAAAAAAACAATGTTGATAGATTCTCTCTCTCTCTCTCTCTCTCTCTCTCTCCATCTCCCAAGACTCTGTAGGGACTCCATCAATATAAAATAATTGTAAATGATATATTATTTTTCAAATGAATATTAACATACTTTGACCCTGATCCTATTCTTAAACTTTTCTTGTCACCGTAACACAAATAAGTAATCTTCACGCGTGAGCGTCAAATGAGAAAAAATCTATGTGTAAATCTTCACTCCCATTGATAAATTAACATCCATGAAAATGCTTGAATGAAAGTTTATGAAATGTTTAAAATTGGAATTATAAAAAAATTGATATATTAAATTATTTTAGGTTTTCCATAGACTCATTGGCTGAAGGTAATTCTAACGAAAGTGCGACAGACACAAAATATGGATAACCTCCGCAATCAGAATTCAAATTTAATTATTCAAGGTGCATTTTTAATAGTGAGGGTGAAAAATGTTACGCGTTTTCCATTCTCTCTCTCTCTCTCTCTCTCTCCCTCTCTCTCTCTCTCTCCCAAGACTTTGTAGCGACTCCATCAACAAAAAATAATTATAAATTCTATACTATTTTTCAAATGAATATTAACATACTTTGAACGAAGGTTTTATAGAAAGTTTAAAGTTCAAATTATTAAAAAAAATTCATAGATTATATAAAATTCTCTCTCTCTCTCTCTCTCTCTCTCTCTCTCTCTCTCCCTCTCTCTCTCTCTCTCTATATATATATATATATATATATATATATATATATATATATATATATATATATATATGTTCCGACGTGGAACATAGGGGGTATATATTTAGTGATAGTAAATAATATAGCAATTATGCTAAGTCTAATTTTTGGTCCCCTTTAGAAATACTTTTGGGGGTTGTATTTATAGGGTCATAAATTTGTGAAGCTAGGTTAATAACTTCTCATGATCCCATGATCTCTATTTTTGAGGGAAGGTGGGTAAATGTTCCCACCATCATATGGTTGAATGCATGTTTTACATGTGGTAATTTAGTTAGTGAGGCGAATTGAGCTTGGATTGAAATGTA
This sequence comes from Trifolium fragiferum, assembly GCA_954870985.1. Lineage (NCBI taxonomy): Eukaryota > Viridiplantae > Streptophyta > Magnoliopsida > Fabales > Fabaceae > Trifolium > Trifolium fragiferum. The sequence goes on from OX940794.1 coordinate 12,864,777, forward strand.
GTGGGCTCGGAGCCCCCCATGCTAGGTCGGGCGAACCAGATGAGTAAGTAATGGACTTAGGCGAATATGTGTCTGGGCGAACTGGTCTGGTACATTATATATCTTACACACAATAATTTTCAATAACTCTCTCTCTCTCTCTCTCTATCTCTCTCTCTCTCTCTCTCTCTCTCTCTCTTTCTCTCTATTTCTATATATCTCACACACAATAATTTTCATTTTTTATTGATATTTATTTATGTTTCTTTTTCTTTTGAAGGTTGTCTATGTCATTTTATACTATTTTGAATGTTGTCTATGTTTTTCTTTCAATTGTTCATAAGATTGATTTTATTTAATTTACTTGAGTATGAAAATATGATTTATGTTTAAGGATGTTACAGGGACACAGTGGGGTGGGAAAGTACGCCCTCATTCATTGTTTCTCGTTCAAAAACACTAAGATTTTCTCTCTCTCTCTCTCTCTCTCTCTCTCTCTCTCTCCCCCCCAAAAATTATTTTAATTTATTTTATGGTTTCCATAAATTTCATCCATTGGAGGTAATTACAATAATGAAAGCTTGATGAACACAAAATATGACTACTTGCATAGTCAAAATTCAAATTTTAATTAGTCAAAGTGTATTTTTAATAGTGGGTGGTGAGAAGTGTTTTTCATTTCTTAAAACAATTGACATAAAAAAGAATAATTTCAATTTATTCAATTTATATAATATTAGAGTTTCTAGAAGAAAAAAAATAATATTAAAGAAGCTCTAATTGAGTGTTTTTTCAACAAAAAAAAAAATTGACATAAAAAAGAATCTTTTTGTTGATAAAAATATAAACTTTTGATTGTTGATTGAAATAATAATAAGATATTTTTTATTATAAAAAAAATAAGGTTGTTTTTTTTTTAAAAAAAGGATAGTAGCTTTCCGTAAAATTAAAATATTATAAAAATTATATTATTGTTGTCGATGAGATTCGAACAACAGACCTTACACTAATAATAAGGTAATTTTCTCTAAAAATAAAAAAAGGTAGAATTCCATATAATATTATAATAATTGAATTATTGTTGTCAATGAGATTTGAACCGCAGACCTCGTGCTAAAAGTTCCGCATAAGTAGAAGCTCTATGATAATGCCACGTAGGATTTTTTTTCTTGAGAATGCACGAGAAAACTCCGTGGGAATCTCGCTATATATATAATAGAGATTTGCAATGGAATTTCGAACAATAAATGTGTTGTACGACCACCTAGTAGTAATAAGGATGCTCTGCCACTGGAAGTTGCATTAAGTACATTGTATCCTTTAGCACATAGTCCATAATACAATGTTATCCAAATAAATGTTTTTCCTGTTCCTCCATATCCATATAAAAAGAAAAACCCCAGATCCAGATTCAACAGTCCACAATTTGATTGTAAACGGTTTTATGCTCAGGTGAAAACATGATAGATAGTTGATCATGTATCTTGGCCATTTTATCCCTATTATAACTTAATTCAAACCTGTGTAAAAAGTAAAGTAATTGAGATCATAACATTAGATCTCACTACTTAATTATTTTTGTAATAAATTCAATTAAAGAAAGATCATAATCTTTTACGTTGTGAAAAATTAAATCAAACACGTGTAAAAAATAAAGCAATTGTGACCATAATCATATGCATTGCGTCTTAATTATTTTTGTAAAAATTTCAATTAAAACTTCAAGCAATTTAATATAAATCAAACCCATGTAAAAAGTAAATTTATTTTGCCCATAACTTTAAGTCTCAGATCTTCATTGTTTTGGTACAAATTTCAATTAAAATATCCAAAGAGTTTTAATTTAACGGAAGATGGTAATCTCTTACGGCTTGAAAAACTAAATAAACCCCGTGTAAGGAGTAAAGCAATTACTAAAGCAATTACGATCATAATATTATATTTCACATCTTAATTATTTTTGAAAATCAATTAAAATATGTAGAAAAATTTGTTCTAACCGAAAAGGGTAATATATTACGGTATGAAAACTACTCCCAAGCCGGTGTAAAATGTAAAGTAATTGAAAACTAAATCAAGCTGCTGTAAAATGTTCAAATAAATATAAAAAAAGATCGAATATAACAGAAGAAAGTAATATCTTATGGCATGAAAAACTAAATCAAATCTATTTACAATATATTAAAAGAAACTACTACTACCAATCGTTAGTTGGTTCAGTGGTGATTGGCGCTGAACTTGGTAGGGAGGACCACGGTTCGATCCCCCGCAACTGCGATCGGGAGGGGGCTGGAACCACTTGATGCCAGAACTGACCCCCGAACCAGATTCAACTGGTGGTAAAAACCGAAAAAAAAAAAAAAAAAAAAAAAAGAAACTACTACCATAAAACCTCTTTTGTCCTTAGCACGTTTAATAGTATTTCACCGTTTATGCCCTTAAATGTCATTTTAACTCTAAATTGAAAAAAAGATATGTACAAAACAAAAAAAAAAAACAAAAAAAAAAGATAAACATAAAACAAATACACTCTTAAAAAAAGATACAAAATAAAAAATAACAAAAAAAATTCAAAGATAAGCATAAAATAAATCTACTCATAAAAAAATTAAAAAGAGAATAAAATAAATATACTCATAAAAATAGCACGAAAAATGTATTATTGGTGAATACATATTATAATAAATAATTACGGGGTAAATACATATTATAGTAACACACGGGACAATTGTTTTAATAAAAAAATTAATATTACACGAGACAATTGCTTTAATAAAAAAAAGAAATTAAATAATATATTATAATAATACACGGAACAATGTTGATGAATATATTATTGATGAATATATATAATAATAATAATAATAATACACGGGACAATGGTTTTAATAAAAATAATTTAATAATACACGGGACAATTGCTTTAATAAAAATCTATTTACAATATATTAAAAGAAACTACTACCAAAAAACCTCTTTTGTCCTTAGCACGTTTAATAGTATTTCACCGTTTATGCCCTTAAATGTCATTTTAACTCTAAATTGAAAAAAAATATGTACAAAACAAAAAAAAAAAAAAAAAAAAAGATAAACATAAAACCAAGGTAATTATAACCGGACCGGACATTGAACCGGGATAGATATGGGTTTAGGGTTTAAAGGTCTAACCGGGGTCGGACCGGGATTGAACCGGAGTTAATTAAAAAATACTTTTTTATTATAATATTCCAATTATTTTACAGTTTCATAGTCCAATAAAAAAATATGTTCATTTTATTAACAAAGTAACTACCTTTAAAAAATAACATAGTAAGTAATTAAAAACAACAATGTTCACACATGTTGATGAGAGTGGAACGAGTGGTGATGACTATGTGAGTAAAAATTACTATGGGCTTTGTTTCTTGTAAGCCCAGTCGACAATAAACCCTAAATTATAAGTGGCCTATATATATGGTAGTAACTCTTAGACTTAGGGAAACAAGAAAACACTTCCAGCCGCCACCATTTTCAATTCTTCAGTGTCCACTCTTCTTCTGTCATTTTTTTTCCTTTGTCTTGTATCATGTTGTGATAAGGTTGTGCCATGAAAAATCATTTATAATATCACACTCCAAAACTAAATGACACTGATATTTCATCCATCACATCTGTTTATACTATTGCTATGTTATTTGAAAATTAATCTTTTAGATTAAAGCCTTAATCAATTTTTAAACAAATCATAAGAAGAAAGTAGCTTAAGATCGGAAAAGATTGAGAACGAAGAGGTTGAAACCATTTTAATATAAAAATAAAAATGAAAAAGGCAAAAGACGGTCAGACCAGTCAAATCGCCTGAACTGGCGATTTTTCAAATTTTTCCGGTTTTTGTCCGGTTCTCCGGTTTTTAGCCGGTTTTTTGTACATGCGGTTTTGTGGGCAAAACGAACCGGTCAATAGTCCGGTTCACGGTTGAACCGGTTGGACCGGCCGGTCCGGTTCGGTTTTTATTACAATGCATAAAACAAATACACTCTTAAAAAAAGATACAAAATAAAAAATAACAAAAAAAAATTTCAAAGATAAGCATAAAACAAATCTACTCATAAAAAAATTAAAAAGAGAATAAAATAAATATACTCATAAAAATAGCACGAAAAGTGTATTATTGATGAATACATATTATAATAAATAATTACGGGGTAAATACATATTATAGTAACACACGGGACAATTGTTTTAATAAAAAAATTAATATTACACGAGACAATTGCTTTAATAAAAAAAAGAAATTAAATAATATATTATAGTAATACACGGAACAATGTTGATGAATATATTATTGATGAATATATATAATAATAATAATAATAATAATAATAATAATAATAATAATAATAATAATAATAATAATAATAATAATACACGGGACAATGGTTTTAATAAAAATAATTTAATAATACACGGGACAATTGCTTTAATAAAAATAATTTAATGATACACGGGACAATTGCTTTAATAAAAAAAATGAATTGAATAATAAATATTTGTTATTATTACTTATAGTTTATTACACAAAAATCAAACACGAGACAATTGCTTTAATGAAAAAAATTACTTAATTTAATAAATTTTATAAAAAAAATAAAGAATAACGTCACTTATTATTTTTATTTTTTTGGTACACGTCGTCATTTATATTTTAGCAATATTTTATAAATATAAGTCAATAAACCCGTGCGAATGCACGGGTCTCAAAACTAGTTTATGTAAAAAGTAAAACAATTGAGATAATAAAACAATTGTGGACTCTGTTGATATTAATAAAATGTTCAATTAAAATATCAAAAGAGATATGATCTAACAAAAAAGTGTAATCTTTTATGGCGTGAAAAACTAAATCAGCCTATATATAAAGTAAAACTTATGAGATTAAAACCTTATGTTATGTCTCACAATTAATTAATGTATTTTGTAAAACAATCGATTAAGATATTGAGAGAAATTTGGTCTAAAAGTAAGATGGTAATCTCCCACATTGTGAAGATTTAGCAAGTCTTTTTTAAGTTTTTTGTCAACAGATTTGGCGTTTCTTTTTGTAAGTATTTTGTCGTCAGATTTAGCGTATCTTTTTGTAAGTCTTTTTTGTAAGATAAATTTAATTTAAATTTATAAATTGTTTGTTTTTTGTGAATGATGTCAATATTTAATTTCTGATACCAATCTTAAGTTAAATCCTTTTTAAGCAAGTTATCTTGTTTGTTTTTTTACTGGAGTTATGTTGTTTGTTATTTGTTCTTTGATACACGTTTTTATTTCTATGATGATGATGCCAATTTTTTTTTATTTTTTTTTGAGTTATGATATAGTAATAAAAAACTTTTAAGCAAGTTAGATTGTTTGTTATTTTTTTTTGAGTTACGATATAATAAATTAAATTCAAATTCAGTTTTTCTTTTTTTAATGTTGATCATTTTTTTTGGTTCCTAGAGCTAATCCTAATCATAATAAATTAAATTCAAATTTACAAATTGTTTGTTTTATTTTAATGATGCTAATCCTTTTTTTAGTTATTTGTTTTGTACAATAAAAAGAATTAAATTAAAATTAAAATAATAGTATAGATAGATATAGATAGATAGATTTGATAACTAACATCCTATATAGCGGCAACTTTGGCTAAAGTGAGTAGCTTGGAGAAGAATACTAGTGACGAGCAAGAAAAGCTATATATGTTCTTTTGTTAACTTGGAGAACAAGAAAAACAACTATATATATATATATATATATATATATATATATATATATCCTTCTGTTACCTAGAAGAGGGAAAGTGTTTCTAAGAATTAATTACTTGTGTTCAACTAAAGGAATGTTTCTAATCATTAAAGTTGTTCGTTTATCTTCACCATGATTGATTTTGTAACAATGATCAATCTCATACATGTATTCATGTTGATTTGGATGATACATTCATGATTGATTTTTTCAAATTCATCCATTGTGAAGATAGACGACAACTTTATGGATTATAAACAAAATTCCTAATTAACAACTAAGAACAAATAACAACTTGATGAATTTCTTTGATGACTTTTGTGTGTTGCAATTGCTTTCAAGGTTAGTTTACTTTAAAGATCATGTTTATGCAATTTAGGGTTTTAATTATTTGGTACTTTTGGTTATGCTTTGTTCAATATTCTCTTTCTTAAAGGTGTTTGTTTAGATATATGAATAGAAAATTCATATGATCTTTAATGTGTTTGCAAGATATAGTAATTTATACTCTATTAACTTTGTGGCTAAATTCAAATGTTTCAATTGAATTACCTCCAATTCCAAATGTTTTTGTTTAGATAGAGTAATAGAAAATTTCATTGTTAAAATTTCTAGGCCTCTGTTATAAAACTTTTAATTTTTGGATCAAATTTAAATTTCGAGAAATGTCAATCAATTTACAATTTTTAAAAAAAAATTTATAGAAGTTAATGTACAATTTGAAGTTTTTTAAAAGAATTTAAATTATAAAATTTTAATGTACAACTCTAAATACAAAAATGCCTCCTAAATTAATAAAACATAATCTTGCAAGCAAATTGATTCCTACACAGTATGGATGATTCTGGAGGAGAAGAATAACCTCTTACTCAAGGAGAGGAACATTGACAATGGTAGCCGAATCAAGCTCAAACACCACATTTGTCGCTCCAATGCTAATGATACGGCTCAGGTAAACGCCGCCTTAAAGGTCACTTTTATGTGCCTAATGAGTTGTCTTGCCATGAAATGTCTCATAATTCTGACTTACCTCACTCTCTTGATCGCTTAGCGAATTGGATATTGTCCTAAAACTTTTCTTCTTTCAAATTAAAGTGAAGGGAAATAGGTGTAAGTAGCTTAACTTGTATTGTAAATACAAATACTTGATATTTACATTAATTCAGGGGTCTTTCCTAAGATTACTTGTAAGACAAGTAAATTAGTTGTCTTATTGTGGTTTGCTAATTACTGCAAAGGTGATATTAATGTGTACGAAGTTGATTCATAAAAAATTGGTTTGTAAAAGACTAAGGGGTGAATAAGATTACCAAGAATGTAATTAAGCTTTCGACTAAAGTAATTAATTTACATAAGTAAATATCATGAGAATAAGATTTGTTTTAGCATAACAAAAGGATAAGGTTTTAGTTGGGCTTTCATGCTGTTAGTTATTTCTGTTTAGTCAGTTAGTATAGTTTTTTCTGTTAGTATTTCTGTTAGTTTGTTTTGCAGTCTCATTCTCATATAAGTAACAGAATATATAGAATTAGTTTAGAATCCAAATACAGTTTCTTGCTAAGTAATTATCCAAATTACGATCTTGGAGCAGATGAGCATCGAAAACAAAATGGAGAAGCAGCCATCTCCATGTTCTTCCGGTGTGGGGAATGAAAAAGAAGAGAATCAACCAGTGCTTTCTTCTGTGTTGAATGTAAAAGAAGAGAATCAACCATTTCTTTCTTCTGCAGTCAATGAAAAAGAAGAGAATCAACCAGTTCTTTCTTCTGCAGTCGATGAAAAAGAAGAGAATCAACTATGTTCTTCTGGTGTGGGGAATGAAAAAGAAGAGAATCAACCAGTGCTTTCTTCTGCGGTGAATAAAAAAGCGGATCAACCAATGATTTATTCATTGCGTTCTTCATCTGGTGATGAATGGAAGATTGGTCAGTGGCAGCATGTAATCCCAAAGAGTTACTCTGATCCTTCTCTCAACACATTGCCCTTATATAAGGTTATTATCCTTTTCTCTCTATATTTTCATATTCATAGTCTAATGTAGGAAACATGAGAAGAATCATTTATTCATGTAACTCTCAAGTTTTTATGACTGTTTCTCACTGCTATAACCTAGGTGCATCTTTCTTTTGGTGGGGGGAATGAAAAAGAGGAGAAGCCATCGCGTTCTTCGAGCGAAATAAATATTGACCGTATCGTCCGTGGTGAAGATATTCGAACAACTTTAATTATTGAAAACATTCCTGAAAAGTAAGAACTAACAACAACTTAATTGATCAATTTCTTTGATGTCACTCTTGATGATTTTTTGTGTGTTGCTATTGGTTTTAAGGTACACTTCAGAGATGCTTATTTCTGAAATCGATCAGAAGCACCATGGATATTATGATATGCTCGAATTACCGATAAACTTAAATGTATGCACATATATCTTTTTGATTAGGGATGTATTTAGGTGCTTATTTAGTATTAATTTCTGTTTCCTAATATTGTATATTTTGTCTATTTTGCAGACTAAGAAAAATTTGGGTTATGCTGTTATTAATATGCTGTCAACTTCACACGTTGTTTCGCTTTATCAGGTTAGTTTTCTACACTTTTGGATACATCTGTTTGGAAAGATATGATTATTCTTTTGATTAAAATAAATTTTGCAGGCTTTTAATGGAAAGATCTGGGACAAGCATTGTGACAAAGTTGCGAAACTATCCTATGCTTTCATTCAAGGCAGGGACAACCTTATTAAGTTCTATCGATTTATAGAAAATATCGACCGGTAAGCTGTTTCGTGCTTTGATTTGATGTAGTATATAAATAGCTTATTCCTCATAATGTTTTGTTATGTACACTTCAGATCTTCTTATTTTATGAAACATTGATCGATCCATACTCAAATTTATGTGAATAATAAAATCCAAGTCTTAATAATATGTATTTAGACTATTCTTCACTTTTTAAGCATAAATTTTCTATCTATATATAATATGTATATATGTACTCTTAATTTTCACATATTATGTAGTGACAAAGGTTAATCTAGTCTTTGCGACATGACGGTGAATTCTTATCTACAAAACTAAAAATGCAAATGTCATATAAAGTTCTTTAGGACTTATGCATATGCTAATTGGTAAATTTCCTAGCCATATCTACAAAATTAGATGTTAGATGTATAACATTGCGTCGTAAATTAATCTTTTTTTCATTCTTATACTCCTAAATTTGAGTTGCAAGTTGTCCTACGTTTTCTTGTTTAGTCTTTTAATGTTATGAGTGATTTGGCTCAATTCTAAGGATGTTATTTGCACAACTAAAAATGACAACAAGTTGACATCGTACATCCTTTCTAATGACCATGGCATGGTAACATTTGTTCATCGTTCTCTATTTTTCTCCCAATTCCTCTCTTTAGTTCTCAATTCAATTTTAATTACTGTTCATTCTCTCGTTATTTTTTTTTCTCAAATTTCACATATTTCATGCTGTTGAATTTGATATAATCAATCTATAGGTACTCAATTGTTTTTCTCTTTGCATAAATATTTGGTTTGGTGTATCAACTAGCTTATTTGGAGACCCAACGTTAAAAATGGAACTCTTAATAAAAAAAGTGCAAACAATTCAAAAGAATATAAAAATAGTCGTCATCGTAACTAACATATAAAACATTTTTTTTCCTAATCAATAACAACAAAATAATCATCCTCAATTGTTGATTCATGTCTCCCTTCTAGCAACTTTTAAAGTAAATTTGTTGATCAATTCTTGCTTCTAGCTATTTCAAAAAATTTCCCTTCTAGCATTTTGTAAAACAAATTTGTCAATTAAATATTCATATTATATATTTTTGATGTAATCATTATTAAGGGTGACAAAATGGATAAATTGGATGAATTTAGATTGAATTGTTAATGGATGACCAAAGTAATCTATTTGCCCATTAAGAATCCATTAAAATGAGATCAAAGAATTCAATCCAATCCATCCATTTAGATATAAAATTCATCCAATCTATCTAATATCATCATTTTAATGGATGAATATATTCGATCCATACAACAATATTAATTCAAAACAAAAAATTGGTTGAAAAACCTAAAATCAGTCGAAAACACAAAAAATCGGCCGAACAATCTAAAATCAGCAGAAAAACCAAAAAACAGCCGACAATCCTAAAATCGGCCGAAAGCACGAAAAATTGATCGAACAACCTAAAATCAACAGAAAAACCTAATAACAGTCGAAAACACAAAAAAAACGACTGAAAAATCGAAAATCGGCAGAAAACCAAAAAAAACACCCGGAAATCCTAAAAACGGTCGAAAACCCAAAAAAATCGGCTGAAAAACTTAAAATTGGCCGAAAACCCAAAAAAACACCCGAAAAACCCAAAAAACATCGGAAAACCCAAAAAACGGCTGAAAAATCGAAAATCGGCCAAAAATCCAAAAAACATCCGAAAATCCTAAAATTGACCGAAAACCCAAAATATCAACTGAAAACTCGAAAATCGGCTGAAAACTCAAAAAATCGGCCGAAAACCCAAAAAACACCCGAAGATCCAAAAATCGGCAGAAAACCCAAAAATCAATCGGAAACTCCAAAAATCGGTCGAAAACCCAGAAAACACCCAAAAACCCAAAAATCGGCCGAAAACCTTAAATCAGATTTTCGGCCAATTTTAGAATTTTCGGGCGTTTTTTGGTTTTTCGGCCGATTTTTTTGAGTTTTCGGCAGTTTTTTTTTGTTTTCCGGTGTTTTTTGGGTTTTCGGCCGATTTTCGGTTTTTCGACCAATTTTTTGAGTTTTTGGGTTTCAGGTGTTTTTTTGGGTTTTCGGTCGATTTTCGGTTTTTCGGCCATTTTTTTGGGTTTTCATGCAATTTTTGGTTTTCGACCGATTTTTATTTTTATTTTCGGCCGATTTATGGGTTTTCGGTTGATTTTTTAGTTTTCAGTCGATTTTTTGGATTTTCGGGTGTTTTATCGGTTTTCGGCCGATTTTTGGATTTTCGAGGGAATTTTTTTTTTCCGATTTCAGATAAAAAATGTTAAATTAGTTTTATTTATTTATTTTAATTTATGAAGAAATAATCCATTGTATTGTAAGTAACAAAAAACAAGGATCCATTGAATTTGTAAAAATTGGTGGACGGATCAAATCCATCCATTTGGTTAAATAGATTGATTGAATCCAATCCATTAACAATTTTATTGTCTAATGGATGGATTGGATGGATTTAAAATTGTTGGATTTGAATGAATAATAGATTAATGAATAATATTGACACCCCTAATCATTATCAATTGTTATCAAAACTAAGTCAACTCTTATTTGTAACATAGACCACAAATAAAACTTCAAATTGAGGCCTACTACATTTTTTTTAAATCAACCTTTACATTTTGTTTTTATTGTATTTTTATTTTCTTTGGGGACTTAGTACTTCTGGTACTCCCTTTTCGAACTCTATTTGGTGTATTATTTTTTCTCTTTTATATATAATTATATTTGCCATTCAAAAAAAAAAAAACCTTTACATTTTGTTTATAGGTCTACTACCATAATTTTAGACCCAAAAAATGGAGATCCAGCTCCTTAGAACACTCTGCACTTGTTGTAGGTTGGCCTTGGTCATTCACAATATTGCAAGATTAAAATCATCCATATGCATAACAAAGAATTGACATTCAAGGTATATGGAATCGTTAGAATGTGATGTTAACTCTATTCCTTGATATTATATGGAGTATCAAAAGCTCCCAAAGACTTTGTTTAATGAGATGGAAAAGATTTAGAGAGCCTTCTTGTGGGGCGCTACACATCATGCTCGCAAACCTCACTTTTGATGAAATCGGCCCTTTATAACAAATATGGTCGAGATCAGGATCTCTAGAATTCTATAAGCGCACAACCATATGATTCACTCAATTTTCTGGAAAGTCTTAACGGATATTTTGGAACCAGTTCAAAAACCATTCCGTTTGGAAGTTAAGAAATGATAAGCATATCAATATTTGGCTTGATAAATGAATGTTAATTAGTTGGTCATTCTATCATGATTTCTTGTATTCAACACACTATTGACACTACTCTCAATGCAAAAGGCACTTTGTCTGAGATTGGTTAATGGGATATCACTCTTCTCACGAGTAATTCGCCCTTGAATATGATAAGCTAGTTAGTGACCCTTCCAACCCCTCAAGAAGCGAATGGAACAAATTATTTTTGATGGAGCCACACCAACACTCGTCGCATTATTGTGCATAGTGCCTACAACCACCATTGGGAGTGCCACCCTACCATTAATTGAAATTGGAAAATTTTGTGGAGTTAGAAGGGTCCGCACATTCAAACATTAATGTGGATTGTTGCTCATAAACATCTCGTTGGGTGTTACCACAGACTATATATATGGGGTCGTCGTGTTTCACCCATCTGTTCTGCTTATGGAAATGTAGATGAAACGATCATCCATGTTCTAAGGGATTGTGTTTAGGCAACCAGGTTGGGATCAAGCAAGTAGCTTCGAATACCAATACTATTTCTCTCTCTCTCTCTCTCTCTCTCTCTCTCTCTCTCTCTCTCTCTCTCTCTCTCTCTCTCTCTCTCTCTCTCCCTCCCTTCCTCTCTCAATCTCTTTATCTCTTTGAATTGTAGGGAGTGAGTCTTCGAAGATTTTCATGGGTTGTTGGATTTTCATGTGTGAGTGGTTAATTAAATTCCACATCGACTATGTTTGAGAAGAATATTGGATTTATAAGAGAGATGACTCATTAACTGATGCTTTAAGATTTTAGATGAAGATGTGGTGTCAAAGTCTTTTGTGACCCGAGAACATTGACCTCATTATTTCTTCCGAGCTCCTCGGCCGCCCTCAGTCTCTTCTGATATATATATATATATATATATATATATATAAGCCATATTCAACAAATAATAATTTGGCATACTTGATTTTTTATCTCGAATCCTTAAGTTGACCAGAATAGTAATTTAGCTTTTTGATTAATTTTTTTTAAAAAAATAGCTTTGGTTAATTGACACTATATAATATTCCCTCCATTCCTTTTTACTTGTCTTTTTAGAATAGTAACACTACCCGTTTGGCCCGGCTTATTTTTTACTTTTCTATTTTGCTTAAACGAAATAGAGAAGTATAAAATTATATTTGACACAATTTCTCCTTAAAAGTATTAGAGAAATAAAGTAAAGAAGTAAAAAATAAAAAAAAGTTAAGTAAAACACAATTTTTTCATTCTTTACTATTTTTAAGGAGAAGAAAAAAAGAGGAAAATAAGCCGGGCCAAACGGGGCCTTAGTTTTTGCACTTTATTTTTCTAATATACCCTTGATTTAATTCACCAATAAATTCCTATTTTTTTGCGCTCTTTCTATTAAATTTAATATAATATGTAAAAATAATATTTCTCTCGTAACAAACAATTGTTAGTTACTATTTCTTTCTCCCGTAACAAACTATTGTCAAATTTCTAAATGTTGTTCTTGTATCTCATTTTGGATTTGACCTAAATTCCTAAATTTGACTGTTAATGAAATCTTTGTTATTGATATTTATGTCTAAATAAATTTTATTAGTGACATGCTTAGCCTAATTTATTAGTGATGCTATATTTAACCACGTTTTAGTCATATATACGAGTATATGTTTACGTTTTATTTTTGCTTTTATTGGTAAAATAAAAAGATACTAACAACCATTTGCCAACAATGAAAAACTCAATCACAAGGTTTTCTTGTTTGTTATGAGTGTGAAATTTTTTATTTTTGTTATTTGAGTTTGAAATTTTTGTTTCTTCTTAGTTGTTTTCTAAGAGATGCAAACATTTGTTTCCACTAATCTTATGTTATGTTATAAACAAGTTTATATTTAGTGATGCTATGTTATATGTTGTTGATGTTTCTCTATGTTAATGGATGCTCAAGTGTATTAAGAGCATGCAAAGGTTAGGTTTCAAGTGCTGGGAAGGAAGAAACGCAGCGGGGAGGTTGGTCAGTTAGTTGAAACATAAATTTTGGTTTCAATCATCATCAATATATACATTATAATAGGAAGCTTATGTTACCTCCTAAACCTCTATTTTGCCTATGTGGCAACCTTGAGAGAGCTCCATTTTATTTAATTTAACTTAATTAAAAATATAAATATATATAGGAGTGGCACCATAATTAGTAGCAAGTGTAACATATAACATAAATTAATAGTAATAATTAAAAAAAACAAAAATGCTACAATTGATGTTGCTAATTATGCATATGAAAGTTCAAGTGAGAAATAACTTAAATTAATAGTAATAATATAAGGAAAAAATTATAAAAGAAAAATTAATAGATATATTTGCTCTTCCTCTTTTACACTAACAAACATAAAAAATATATCATGCATGTATAATTATAATTTGCAAAAGTTCACTCTAAATAAATAAACCAAATAAAAAATTATCCCGCAAAAAAAATTTAGTTTGACCAAATAAATAAATAAATCTTATGAAAAATACTTTTAAAATTTAGTTTGACCAAATAAATAAATAAATTTTATGAAAAATACTTTAAAAATTTAGTTTGACCAAATAAATAAATAAATTTTATGAAAGATACTTTAAAAAATAACTTTGTCACATCAACCTTTAAACTACAATTCTTTCATATTCTTTAACTCTTATTCTTTAAATATGACTAATAAATTCATTCTACAATCTTTTGAACCGTTATCTTTTACTATCCCTAACCTGCATTGTGTGTATAAATATATGATTTTTCATCATCACTTTCATCTAGCAACTATTGGATGAGAGCTCTTCAATTGTATTATAGGTTCTTTTTCTTTTTGTCCTTGATATGTTGATTACTTCACAATTTATTAGTTTTTATATAGCAACTTATATTCCTCATACATTGTGTAAAAATTTTAGACATTTTTTTTTTTTTTTTTTTATTGATATGTTTGTTACCTTACTTTTCTAATTTATTTTTATAATTTCTTAATGTACATACGACAATTTTTTCATGTGAAATAGGAGAAGAGAATAAAAGAGAGACTTCTATTTTTGTCTTTTGTTGCATGCTTGATGCTCGAGAAGTCAATGAAAAATGAGAGTTTGTGTAAGTATATATCTTTGAGTGCATTTTCATTATGTTATAATTTATAATAACATAATTCACATGTACTAAAGTAATGAATACCATATTCATATGTACTAAATATTTTTGGACAAACTAAAATTTATATTTTGTTCTTCATCTGTAGTAAAGTATAAAACAAGTTTGAAGACAATTTTTACTCACTACCCGACAATAATATCACTTATCTCTCCAAGGAAAATATCGCTAAAATTATTAAAACAACAAAACCATCATTTATATTCGATTAAATATATTAGTAATTGATGGTTATTATTGATTTGAGAATTGTCATCAAATTATAGTATGTTGGATCCAATGATTGAGAATTACTACCAATTATTCATGATCGAGAGACTTACAATTTGAGAGGAAAAGAAGTCAATATACTAGTAGAAAAATTGCATTTTTGTTTCAAAAAAAAAGGTGATGTTATAGAGTGGCGTAAACAACTATGTTATTTGGTACATAAGGATTTGAAAATAATAAGAAATACACCGAAATAAATAAACAAAGCAACTTGCGACTGCACACTACGATCCATAAAATATGATATATCTATTCAAACTTATGAAAAATTATAGGAGAAAAAAAAAATCATAAAAAAAAGATAAAGAAGTAAAAAAAATGAATTAAGCATACTAAAATTAAAGAATATAATATAAATATAAATTGAGTTGCTCTCAAACCTTCTTTTTGATGATGTGACATGTTTAAGAAAATTTCCTATATTTATTTAAAAAAATTTGTCCCACAATTTTATTTTGTGTGTCTATTCATTCTCCAAAGTAATTATCTATATGTTACAATAATAATGACTCCTAATATTTATTTTGAAAAAAAAAAACAAAAATACTACAATTGATGTTGATAATTATGCATATGAAAGTTCAAGTGACAAATAACTTAAATTAGTAGCAAGTGTAACATATAACATGAATTAATAGTAATAATATATGGAAAAAATTATAAAAAAAAATTAATAGATATATTTGTTCTTCCTCTTTTACACTAACAAACATAAAAAATAAACCATGCATGCATAATTATAATTTGCAAAAGTTCACTCTAAATAAATAAACCAAATAAAAAATTATCCCACAAAAAAAAAATTAGTTTGACCAAAAATAATTAATTAAATCTTATGAAAAATACTTTCAAAATTAAGTTTGACTAAATAAATAAATAAATTTTATGAAAAATATTTTAAAAATTTAGTTTGACCAAATAAATAAATAAATTTTATGAAAGATACTTTAAAAAGTAACTTTGCCACACCAACCTTTAAACTATCATTCTTTCATATTCTTTAACTCTTATTACAAATAAATTTATTATACAATCTTTTGAACCGTTATCATTTACCATCCCTAACCTGCATTGTGTGTATAAATATATGATTTTTCATCATCACTTTCATCTAACAACTATTGGATGACAGCTCTTCAATTGTATTATAGCTTCTTTCATTTTTGTCCTTGATATGTTGATTACTTCACAATTTATTAGTTTCTATATAGCAACTTATATTCCTCATACATTGTGTGAAAATTTTAGACATCTTTTTATTATTATTATTATTGATATGTTTGTTACCCTACTTTTCTAACTTATTTTTATTATTGATATGACAATTTTTTCATGTGAAATAGGAGAAGTGAATAGAAGAGAGACTTCTATTTTTGTCTTTTGTTGCATGCTTGATGCTCAAGATGTAAGATCCGTAGAATTACTGTAGCAGAAATATGATTTTTGATATATTTATTAGTTTTCGTTTTATGTTATTATCGGTTTCATGTTTAATTGTCTATTCTGACATGAATTTTGCTGAGATTGTGCTTGCGCGTAATTTAACGTTTGAAAAATGGGAACAATAATTTTATAAGCTTTAAATGAGTTTAGAAACATTTTTGTCTCATCGAAAATAATTTTCTAGTGGTTTTTGAGAAAACGGGCAAGATATACCCGCTGTTTGAAAATTTTACGGTTTCTGATTTTCGTCAAAGTTTAAATGGAGACCTTATATATCGACTGTGATGAGAATATGATCTCATTATATATTTCCGGGCTAAGGAGCGAAATATTATTCGGAATAAAATTTATTCGAAGATTATGAATTGTTTAATTAAATTGTTTACGGTAGAATTTTTCTGTTTCCGTAAAATTTACCGGTGCGCGAATTACAACTCGTTTAAGAATGAGCGCGGGGACTGAGCGAGATGAGGTGGCAAGAGTAGATATTTTTGGGAGAAAACTTGGTGACCAAGATTGAATGGTTGGTTAGGATTTAATCTTGCAACTTTACACTATGCAATCCAATGCCCTAGAATTATTTAAGATTTATATATATGGAATGCAAATGAGTTCATTTTCCCTTTTCATTCTCTTCAGCCGAACCACTCCTCTCCTTCTCTTCTATCATTTTAAATTTTTTCTAAGTGTTGGAACACACAATTGCTTGGCTTCTCTATAAATACATTATACAACACTTAGCAAAATTGGAAAATGATTTCTTCTTTCCCTCTTCACTCGGCTGACCTCCCTCTTTCACTCATATCTTCATAAAACTTTTTCATTTATCCACCATGTGAGTTGATTTTGAGCTAGTTCATTCTCCTTGAGGAAATCATGAGGCATTATGATACAAGTGTTGTTGTGAAGCAAACTCTTCCCCTTATTTTCTTTGACAAAACCGTGAGCTCTCCCTCCTTCATCCACAATTTGTTCCTTCAAATTCTCTTCATCAAGGCTTAGATTAAAGCTTCCTAGGATCTCAACATCATCACACTAATGATGAAAGCACCAAGAGGTAGTAAATCTTTATCTTTTTCTAAATGCTTCAGCCGAAAATAATTATAAGGGTAGGGAGTTTAGTTTTGATTTTTATACTAATTTCTTTTATTAATGTTATAGATCCATGATAGTTAATGATAGATCTAAAAGAAAATTTTGATTTTGAGAACTTTAAAATTTTAGAGATTTTGAAAAAAAAAAAAGTTAAAATGTTATTTTTATTTGATGAGCATGTCAATATTGATTAGATCTATCAACATATCCATTTAGAATTTTGGAAAAAAATGTTTTTGAGATTATTTCAATTCTGTCCGAAATTGAGAAGGGCATTTTCGTCCTTTTTAAATTGTTTTTGTGTCCTAGAAAGTTAACAATTTGATCCGCCTTTTCGAGGCGATGAATTTGGCGTATGGCTCGTCTCGATCGGACAAAGATTGAATGAGTTATGGCCATTTTAGTTTGAAACTGTTTTGTCGAGGATTTATATTTTAAAAGGTTGATGTTTGTGAACCATTCAGAAAAATGTTTTAGTTACGTGAATGCGAAAAATATTTTGTTATACGTCGAACGAGAAAAGTTTTAGTTCGGACTTGTTTAGTTTTAAAAGATTTTGGTACTTATGGTCTGAGGTATAAGTTGTTTGAAAAGAGATTTGCTTTTGGAAAAACTTTAAAATAGATTGCATTTATTTGGCGACACTTTTGGGTAAAACAATTTGTTATAGCATAATTGCTAGAAAAAAACTATCCTTTAAAGTGTTGTATTTTCAAGAGTTGTTTTCGAAAAAGGATTTGGCTTTTACAAGTGTTTTAAAATAGCCGTGATTTATTTGAATGACGTTTTCGTGATGAGACGCTATTTTATTAAAGTGTTTGTATTTTCAAGAGTTGTCTTGAAAATGATTTGAACCTAATTATTTGTGAGGGAACAATCATAGGTCTTGAATCCATTAGTAGCCGAGCTAGGACTTATTTGAGTAACCAATTAGAATGTGGTATTAATTTAGAGAAGTTATATGTTGTGAAAGGTTAAGAGGATTAGCCGGATTTGGGACTTCGTCGAGAGAGACGGATATTGCTCGCGTAGCGTAAGTTGTTGTGTTGGAAGCTAGCCGAGGTAAGGGCACCTTTATTTCTGTCTTATATCTGTAATGATATGTGTGCATGCTTGGGCTGTGATATTTTTTGTGTGCTTAGCATGTTTGTATTATGTATTCTCGAGACGAGAACGTGTTTTAAATTACATGCGTTGCTTACATATGTTTGAGAAATATGTGTATTAACATGTGATTGTATTACATATGCTTATGAGATATGTATATTGGTGCATTAGCATATATGGGGAATCATATGCTCATGCATTCATAGTAAGCGGTGACCGTGATGGGCCGCGGGGTGCGATTGACAGTGATTGGGTCCACCTTAATCCTGCGGGATTTTTATTGAGTCCAATACGTGGTGACCGTGATGGGCCACGGGGTGCGATTGACAGTGATTGGGTCCACTCTAATCCTTCGGGATTTTATTGATTTTAGTAGGCTGGGCCTACGACTCTCTGCGGAGAGGTTAAATTCCGGAATTCATGCATGTGACGACCAGTGATTGGTGTCACAATCATGTTAGAGTCTGCATTAATAGGCTTGTGTGCATTTAATTATATTATGCGCGTGATGAGAATTTGCTAAGTGTTTATTCGTTTTCGTTCCATATCTGTTATTTGGATTATGTGTTACTTATGGTGACCCTTACTTTGAAACATGAACGGGTTACCCCCACCTAAACGATGGATTCCTGTCCGAGACCGTGGGTCGTGAGGACGACGGTGGCTTCTTGAGCCCTCAGTGATCGAGTGACGTGGCGGATCATATTAGATTGTGTGCCGGTGTGTCTTGTACATCGTGCCTTTGATTAGACGTAGTATTCTGACTCTTTTGGATAATTGTATCTGAATACTTATACTTGTGGTTTAGACGGTTGTCTGTTGTACTGTAAATATTCAGCTACACACTTTGCTTCTCGAAAGCACTTTTATGTATGATTAATACTATGCCGATGTTTGGGATGTACTAATATATAATTAGTCCATTTGTATGATTAATGCCGGCTCATCACATGTTTTATGCGCGCTCTTTGTTGTTTAAAAAAAAAAAAAAAATGCCCATTTTTGGTCTTTGAAAATCGGGGTGTTACATTGTGGTATAAGAGCCCGGCTTTAGATCATCAAAGGGAAAGTGTGTCGTAGAGTGGTTAGTCCAAAGTCAGTCAGAATATAGCTAGAGTTGTGTTAGTTCTAGCGATCGGTTTTTGTTGTGTTGTGGGTTATGTGGTTATTTGTCTTGAGTTTGGCATGGGATATGCTCAGGTACTGGACTGTTTCTTACTGAAGTACTTTAGGGAGTGATGCTTTAGTAAGTAGAATTGTTGAAACCCCTGAGCATTGGTCGAATTTAGTCGACCAGTGTCTTTGAATTCCTTAGACGGAGTGGTCCGAGGAAGATGAACTTGAGGCGAATAAGAACTACAAGGGATTCTTGGTATTAATATAATGAATTGGAAGTAGCATTGGTCGTTGTAACTCGGATGTGCTGAGTATGGACGAGTGGGCGTCGTACTGATAAAGGATTGCGAGTAAGGATCGGATTGAGATGACCCTTTGGAGAAGATATTGGATATCCATATGATGAGTTAGGGCAAGACTCGATGAAGTCATTCATTTGTCAATAGGATGCAGCCACTGTGGAATTGTGGACCAGGCAGAGATGTCACTTGGATTTAATTACGATGATTGGATGATCATTTGGGTGATTCGTATTGCAATTAAAGTGTGTTGCACGTCAAGAGTCAGTGAACTTAGTGGTGTTAGAAGAAGGTTGCACGAACGATGGGTACCTTAAGGGTTTAAGTTAAGAGTTTGAGATAAACTAGATTCGAAAATGAGATTATTATGGATGAATCTCGTGATGATTAAGGGTAAGAGACCAAATATCACATGGACAAGTGACAATCTATACGTAGTTAAGGAGATAGTAAGTATAGATGTCGATGTGAGACAAAACTATAGGTAATCATTGGTTGGATAACTATGGTTTTGGAGAGATGTTTAGGTAAGAACGAGGAGTTCAACCGTGGAAAGTAAGTTACATATCACGGATAGGTGATACTAGATGTGTGTAGTATGGAAATACCTAGAGAATTATAGCAGTGTAAGCTAGAATTGTTAGTTATCGGCAGGTAAACCTTAAGAGGAAGTGAACATATTGCGTAATTCTTAGGGATTAGTAAAAAAATTATTGAGTAGTTTGAAGAGATTAGTCAAGATCGAGTAGAGATCCTGTGCAGATGTGCATTTAAGTTAATGATTTTGATCGACCAAGAGGGTGAAGGACCAAGTAGTACCTTGAAATTATGGAATCATAGGAGTTGATGTAACCAAACGTTAAGAAATTCACGCCATGGACGACAATGTTTGGAAATTTTCTATAAATATCAAGTTGTGATTAGACAAGAATTCATTCGTAAGAGTATTGAGATGGTGAGAATTACTATAAAGAAAGGCCCTGTACTATATATTAAGATTTAATGGATGAATCTAGACGGTAAGACAAGTAATTGTAGTTTTTGAGGAGTATATTCAAGGTTTTGATTTGGGTATCGAACGTATTAAGGTTGAAATCATAGCAAAGTGTTATGCTTTAATAGTTGTTCTTGAGAAGTCGAGCATTAAGCTTTGAAATAATTATTCAATCGCTAGATGGATGAGTCGATTTGTAGGTGAATTACAGTGACCTTATAAGAACGAGTTTAGAAATAGCCGTTCCTAAAGAGATGATCATTAGTAAAGGTTAAAAATGAATAAGAAAACGATGAGTGACTAGATGTAAGAGCAAGGTTAGCTCGAACTTGAGATTTAGGGATTGATTCTCTGGTGGGAACAACTTTAGATAAATTTTGCATGAAGAGATACTTAATAGGAACTTGAGGAATTAATTAATTTGAGCGTTTGAATATGATAACTACAATAGTTGACACCGTAAGGGAAGTTAGAGATGAATAAGAATCCAGTTAGTGAATGGATGTGTCAGGATGGGTAGCGAGAACGTATGTGTGAAATTGTTTAGTTGTATTGGAGAATACTATAACTTTAGATAGTTATGAATATTTGGGATTTGTCGAACGGAGAAGGGTAGGCTTGTTGTGATTCAAAATTATGTGGAATGAGGGAGTAATTGGTTTGTTATCGGCGAAGTAAAGCTGTTGTTTGGAATCAACAATTTATTGGTCATGGTGGTTTAGAAACCAACTCTAGGCAGTTGTTGAACTTGAAAGTTGCAAATTAGTAGATCAATGAGTTAGTCGCAAAGGAAGTTAGTCGTTGAGAAGACATGTTAAGAGCAAGTAAGAGGTAAGCACATGAGAATGTGGCATATGTCAATTGATGATTGGCGAAAGGAATTACCTCACACATAATTTGGAAAATTATGATTGTGCGTGTATATTAAGGATTTGAAAGCACCACCTGAATGGATGTCATGGAGGCGTGTGTGTTGTATGCGGAAGTAAGATGGATAAGCAATTGTCTAAGGGAAAAGTTTGGTGGAAACTAATAGAAATTGATTCATTGTAGTTGTTACAATGAGGATAGGCGTAACATAGAGGAAAATGCGCATTGAGAAAACGAATGATTTCGGTCGTTGACAGTAGAAGCGGTTGAACGACGGTTGAGGTGAGAAATATCTCAAGATATGATTGGATGTAGGAATTTACTATAAGGATAAGATGTTGGAACAAATAAGAATGGTCAGGGTGACAAGCTCTTTTGAGTAAAAGAGAATTTAATGGTAAGAGGGAAGAAACTCAAGAGAGTTTACAAATAGAATGAGAATACGATGTAGAATGGTTTAAGCCGATGATGGCAGTCAACGAGGAGAAATGTTTTATGCTAAAGCAGGCAAGGTTAAGCTAAGTATTAATTTGGAAAATTATGTGGACGCTTGAAGGATTGAATTTTTTGGAATTTGAGATTTGGATAAAGGGAGTCCAAGCGAGGTAAATGGTATAAGTTGGTGCATGTCAGGAGAATTTGGGGAATGTAATCATCAATTGGATGTTGGGATGATATTATTAAGACTACGATTGGATGGTTCGACGCAGTTATGAGATTAAAGGAATAATTAAGGGCTTATGGATATTGGTGAAGTTGTTAAGTTCTCTCTATAGATGATAACTTCTTTCGGAGGGTAATGGTTTGAGTGGTACTTGCCGTGGTGGCACTGTATTACTGTTGGGTGATACTCAACAGATGTTTCGGGAGTGGAAGCATGTGGTTTTAAGTGACGTGTTTTGAGCATTGTATCTCGTCAGTGAGATTGAGATAGTAAGAGACCGAGGAAAAATGTGTAGAAAACTTCGAAGGAATTGTTGGACCCTTGTGCGTCGGAGGATCTTGAGCACAAGTGTCTGGAAGCATTATTCAAGTTAGGTAAAGATGGTCTAAACCACCATCATGATTGTCGGCTATCTATTGACAAATTGAGGAACTGATCATCCTTAATCTCTTGTTAATAATAGACGGAATCGTGTTGACTGGAATTGACAAGTTTTTGCTAGCTTTGGTGGTGCGTAGAGAGTTTCAATGTTTCTTTTTGGAGGGTAGTTGTCACCACTTCGTGTGGGCCTAGTGGAATTGGCTGTGTAGCGGAGGCGTAAGGGGTGACTTTGAAAATTTTGTGTGTGGGCCCTAGGACTTTTGAGGAACTAGAGGTTGTGAACCTTCATAGTAAAGTTTATTTTGAGTGTTGAACTCTTTTGAGGGGTGTCTAGCTTTGTTTCTAGAGTTTGAACCAGTGCGACTTTGTAGAGGGTTGCGATAGGTGCACAGTTGTGCCAGTGTTGGTGTTGGTGTTGGTAATGACTTGTTGAGTTGTTACTCTTTTCTTTAGTTTCGAGGACGAAACTTCTTTTTGGTGGGTAGTAATGTAAGATCCGTAGAATTACTGTAGCAGAAATATGATTTTTGATATATTAATTAGTTTTTGTTTTATGTTATTATCGGTTTCATGTTTAATTGTCTATTCTGACATGAATTTTGCTGAGATTGTGCTTGCGCGTAATTTAACGTTTGAAAAATGGGAACAATAATTTTATAAGCTTTAAATGAGTTTAGAAACATTTTTGTCTCATCGAAAATAATTTTCTAGTGGTTTTTGAGAAAACGGACAAGATATACCCGCTGTTTGAAAATTTTACGGTTTCCGATTTTCGTCAAAGTTTAAATGGAGACCTTATATATCGACTGTGATGAGAATATGATCTTGTTATATTTTTCCGGGCTAAGGAGCGAAATATTATTCGGAATAAAATTTATTCGAAGATTATGAATTGTTTAATTAAATTGTTTACGGTAGAATTTTTCTGTTTCCGTAAAATTTACCGGTGCGCGAATTACAACTCGTTTAAGAATGAGCGCGGGGACTGAGCGAGATGAGGTGGCAAGAGTAGATATTTTTGGGAGAAAACTTGGTGACCAAGATTGAATGGTTGGTTAGGATTTAATCTTGCAACTTTACACTATGCAATCCAATAGCCTAGAATTATTTAAGATTTATATATATGGAATGCAATGAGTTCATTTTCCCTTTTCATTCTCTTCAGCCGAACCACTCCTCTCCTTCTCTTCTATCATTTTAAATTTTTTCTAAGTGTTGGAACACACAATTGCTTGGCTTCTCTATAAATACATTATACAACACTTAGCAAAATTGGAAAATGATTTCTTCTTTCCCTCTTCACTCGGCTGACCTCCCTCTTTCACTCATATCTTCATAAAACTTTTTCATTTATCCACCATGTGAGTTGATTTTTAGCTAGTTCATTCTCCTTGAGGAAATCATGAGGCATTATGATACAAGTGTTGTTGTGAAGCAAACTCTTCCCCTTATTTTCTTTGACAAAACCGTGAGCTCTCCCTCCTTCATCCACAATTTGTTCCTTCAAATTCTCTTCATCAAGGCTTAGATTAAAGCTTCCTAGGATCTCAACATCATCACACTAATGATGAAAGCACCAAGAGGTAGTAAATCTTTATCTTTTTCTAAATGCTTCAGCCGAAAATAATTATAAGGGTAGGGAGTTTAGTTTTGATTTTTATACTAATTTCTTTTATTAATGTTATAGATCCATGATAGTTAATGATAGATCTAAAAGAAAATTTTGATTTTGAGAACTTTAAAATTTTAGAGATTTTGAAAAAAAAATAGTTAAAATGTTATTTTTATTTGATGAGCATGTCAATATTGATTAGATCTATCAACATATCCATTTAGAATTTTGGAAAAAAATGTTTTTGAGATTATTTCAATTCTGTCCGAAATTGAGAAGGGCATTTTCGTCCTTTTTAAATTGTTTTTGTGTCCTAGAAAGTTAACAATTTGATCCGCCTTTTCGAGGCGATGAATTTGGCGTATGACTCGTCTCGATCGGACAAAGATTGAATGAGTTATGGCCATTTTAGTTTGAAACTGTTTTGTCGAGGATTTATATTTTAAAAGGTTGATGTTTGTGAACTATTCAGAAAAATGTTTTAGTTACGTAAACGCGAAAAATATTTTGTTATACGTCGAACGAGAAAAGTTTTAGTTCGGACTTGTTTAGTTTTAAAAGATTTTGGTACTTATGGTCTGAGGTATAAGTTGTTTGAAAAGAGATTTGCTTTTGGAAAAACTTTAAAATATATTGAATTTATTTGGCGACACTTTTGGGTAAAACAATTTGTTATAGCATAATTGCTAGAAAAAAACTATCCTTTAAAGTGTTGTATTTTCAAGAGTTGTTTTCGAAAAAGGATTTGGCTTTTACAAGTGTTTTAAAATAGCCGTGATTTATTTGAATGACGTTTTCGTGATGAGACGCTATTTTATTAAAGTGTTTGTATTTTCAAGAGTTGTCTTGAAAATGATTTGAACCTAGTTATTTGTGAGGGAACAATCATAGGTCTTGAATCCATTAGTAGCCGAACTAGGACTTATTTGAGTAACCAATTAGAATGTGGTATTAATTTAGAGAAGTTATATGTTGTGAAAGGTTAAGAGGATTAGCCGGATTTGGGACTTCGTCGAGAGAGACGGATATTGCTCGCGTAGCGTAAGTTGTTGTGTTGGAAGCTAGCCGAGGTAAGGGCACCTTTATTTCTGTCTTATATCTGTAATGATATGTGTGCATGCTTGGACTGTGATATGTTTGTGTGCTTAGCATGTTTGTATTATGTATTCTCGAGACGAGAACGTGTTTTAAATTACATGCGTTGCTTACATATGTTTGAGAAATATGTGTATTAACATGTGATTGTATTACATATGCTTATGAGATATGTATATTGGTGCATTAGCATATATGGGGAATCGTATGCTCATGCATTCATAGTAAGCGGTGACCGTGATGGGCCGCGGGGTGCGATTGACAGTGATTGGGTCCACCTTAATCCTGCAGGATTTTTATTGAGTCCAATACGTGGTGACCGTGATGGGCCACATGGTGCGATTGACAGTGATTGGGTCCACTCTAATCCTTAGGGATTTTATTGATTTTAGTAGGCTGGGCCTACGACTCTCTGCGGAGAGGTTAAATTCCGGAATTCATGCATGTGACGACCAGTGATTGGTGTCACAATCATGTTAGAGTCTGCATTAATAGGCTTGTGTGCATTTAATTATATTATGCGCGTGATGAGAATTTGCTAAGTGTTTATTCGTTTTCGTTCCATATCTGTTATTTGGATTATGTGTTACTTGTGGTGACCCTTACTTTGAAACATGAACGGGTTCCCCCACCTAGACGATGGATTCCTGTCCGATACCGTGGGTCGTAAGGACGACGGTGGCTTCTTGAGCCCTCAGTGATCGAGTGACGTGGCGGATCATATTAGATTGTGTGCCGGTGTGTCTTGTACATCGTGCCTTTGATTAGACGTAGTATTATGACTCTTTTGGATAATTGTATATGAATACTTATACTTGTGGTTTAGACGGTTGTCTGTTGTACTGTAAATATTCAGCTACACACTTTGCTTCTCGAAAGCACTTTTATGTATGATTAGTACTATGCCGATGTTTGGGATGTACTAATATATAATTAGTCCATTTGTATAATTAATGCCGGCTCATCACATGTTTTATGCGCGCTCTTTGTTGTTTAAAAAAAAATAATAATGCCCCTTTTTGGTCTTTGAAAATCGGGGTGTTACACAAGAAGTCAATGAAAAATGAGAGTTTGTGTAAGTATATATCTTTGAGTGCATTTTCACATGCACGTACTAAACTAATGAATAACATATTCATATGTACTAAATATTTTTGGACACAAACTAAAATTTATATTTTGTTCTTCATCTGTAGTAAAGTATAAAACATGTTTGAAGACAATTTTTACTTACTACCCGACAACAATATCACTTATCTCTCCAAGGAAAATATCAATAAAATTATTAAAACAACAAAACCATCATTTATATTCAATTAAATATATTAGTAATTGATGGTTTTTATTGATTTGAGAATTGTCATCAAACTATAGTATGTTGGATCTAATGATTGAGAATAACTACCAATTATTCATGATTGAGAGACTTACAATTTGAGAGTAAAAGAAGTCAATATATTGGCAGAAAAATTACATTTTTGTTTTAAAAAAAAAGTGATGTTATAGAGTGCTGTAAACAGCTATGTTATTTGGTACATAAGGATTTGAAAATTATAAGAAATACACCGAAATAAATAAACATAGCAACTTGCGGCTGTACACTACGATCCATAAAATATGATACATCTAATCAAACTTATGAAAAATTATGGGACAAAAAAATCATAAAAAAAAAGATAAAGATGTAAAAAAAAATGAATTAAGCATAGTAAAATCAAAGAATATGAATTAAACCGCTGGTTAAAAATATTCTGAATTTCTGACCAATAGAGTATGAAATATTATTCTACCAAGTGAATGTTAGAAAACAAACTCCAATAAAAATTAATTAATTATCATAACAAGAATCGTCTTTTATATAAATATGAGAAACCTTAAATTATAGGGTAAATAGGTCTTTACCCCCCTGCAATATAGGCGAGATTTGCAATTGCCCCCTGTAAAAAAAAAATTGAGATTCGATCCTTATAAATTTTTTTTAATTTGCATTACCCCCCTTGCCTCACACCTAGATGCTGACTTGGCTGGAATCCCCACGTGGCACCACCAGATGATGCCACGTGGAAATTAATAAAATAAAAAAAATAAATCCACATAATATACATCCACATCATTTTTAAAAATAAAATAAAATTATAAAATTACAAAAAATGTAAAAAAATTATAAAAATGTTATAAAAATGTAAAAAAAATATAAAAATCAAAACATGCACATCTAAACATGTTTTAACGAAATGATGTGGATTCCTCCTGTATTCAAATAATTTATATACTCTAAAGTGTTAAAAAATAATTTATATACTCTAAAGTGTTAATACTAAAAATTTTAAAATTATTAATTTGATTTAAATAATAATGTAACTATTTAAATAAAATAAATACATATTCTAAAGTGTTAAAAAATTGTTAAAGTTATGGCTCAAAAAATAGTGATATATATATATATATATATATATATATATATATATAACATTTTTTTAAAGCAAATAATAAGACATATTAAATTCTTCTAAAATAATAAATTATCTCTTCGTGAGCTAGATAACTAAACCAAAATTCAAATATATGAAATCATCATTCAAACTTATATATTGGCAACAAAAAATATTCAACTTTATATTATAACAAAATAAACTAAAAATTCAAGAAAATATTATTAAATAAGAGAGATAAAAATTAACAACAAATTTGAAGAGAGATATAGGTCTTACCAAGAAAAAGAAAAACAAACCCAAAAAAAAAAAGGACAAAGCAAAAATAATAAAATTATACAGAACAATAAACTAAAAAAATTGGGACTAATAAAGTCTGGATTCATTCATAATTTTAAAAAAATGAGATCACGTAATTTTTACACAAGGGACCTAAAAAAAGGGACATGTAACTATACAATTGAAATATAATATTAAATTAAAAAACATTATAAGAGATCTATTACACTATTAAAATATAATATTATGCATTCCTTTAAACTTTAAAAAAATAATAAA
The DNA here is from genome assembly GCA_954870985.1 of Trifolium fragiferum. NCBI lineage: Eukaryota > Viridiplantae > Streptophyta > Magnoliopsida > Fabales > Fabaceae > Trifolium > Trifolium fragiferum. The sequence continues at coordinate 12,893,629 of OX940794.1, forward strand.
GAGATCTATTATATTAAAATATAAACAAAACTACGATATAAATAAGGAAAAAATCTCATATTTATAAATAATTTTTTTTATTTTTGTACATATACTTTTATTAAATATATATACATATTTTAAATTAATTTTATGTGATTATACTTATCACAATTTTGATTTTTCATTTATAAAGATATTTTAATTATATATTTTAATCGAACCCGCGCGTTGTTTGAAATAATAAGAGATAAATTTTGTTTTAATTTGTTTATAAAAAAACAAATTTTATTTTAATTTGTTTTTATTGAAAAAGATAAGAGCAATTAATGAAGGGTATAATTGACAAATCATATTCATAAAATACTAAAAGGACAACAAAATAGAAACGCTAAATCTAGCCATAAAAGACAAGTAAAAAGGAACGGAGGGAGTATTGATTAATATATATATATATATATATATATATATATATATATATATATATATATATATATATATATATAAAGAGAATAACCCCTTCCGATGCAACATTTTTTATTGTCACTTTTATCATTCATTCTATTCAAATATTTGTATTTTTTTTAAAGGAAATATTTGTATATGTTAAAAAAAACTAACTTTCACAAAAAAGTTTGTTTTAAGTAATTTTTTTTAGTTAAAAAAAAAAATATATTTTTTCTTAATAACTAACCACAACAAAAAAGAAGGTTAAGTAGTTATCATTATCATCATCATCATCAATATATCATCATCTATACCAGGGCCGTTTCCGAGTATTTAGAGGCCCTGCCCGACTAATAAAAATGAACCCCTAATATAAATAATTTGTATTTTAGAAACAGTTATACTCTGTTAAAATTATTAATAACAAAACAAAATTAAAAAATAATCATTATAGTGAATAACATCCAAAAGAGACATATTTAAATCAATAACATATATCTTCGAATTAATATCATTGTCAACTTTCTAGTAATGTTTTTTTTAAGCAATAAAATATTTTTAGTAGTAACAAAATTATTAATTTTTTTTACATAAATAACAATTTTATTAGATCGATATAAAAAATTTGAGGCCCCTAAATGTATGAGGCCCTGCGCGGTGGCACACTTTGCACACCCACAGGGCCGGCCCTGATCTATACTAATCTATATCTAATTCTATATAATCTATCTTACTAATAATAATACTTACTAATCTATAAATTACTTAAATTACTTTACTAATCTATCTATAAAGAGAATACCCCTTTTGGTGTGAACTTTTTTTATTGTCACTTTTATCCTTCACTTTATTCAAATATTTGTATTTGTTAAAATATTACTTCCGCACATAAGTTGATTTACAATTTTCAATTTTCTTTCTTAATAACTAAGCACGATAAAAAAAGAAGTTTAGTACTCCCTCGTTTCCTTTTTATTTGATGTTTTAGAAAAAAAAAATTGTTTCAAATTATTTGATGTTTTGATAATTTAAGGTTATATTTTGTCTATTATACCCTCCTTCCTAATTTTTTTTTGACTAAATTTTATATAATCTTTTTATTGTATCTTTATTTTTTACTAAACTTCTTCAAATAATCTTTTTATTGTATCTTTTTTTTTACTAAACTTCTTCATATAATCTTTTTATTGTTTTTTTTTTGTTTTTTTTTTTTTTCTTGCATGTTTGTTGAAAATCTTGTTACACAACAATGACAACATTAAGAAACTCAAAGTGACTACAACTTGAAAATACAAGAATTTTTAGAAGACATGTTCTTCTAATTAAGTTATCTTCATTGGATTCGTCGAACTCAATTATATTATGATTTGTTAATGATGTTTCAACATCAAGATTTGAAGCCATACTTGAGGAGTTCTATATTTTATGACCTTACAAAACTAAATTAAGAGGGAAATTTCACTGAACTCGATTTGTGGAATGACATCACATTCTATATTTGATTCTATTTATATCCAGCTGGTTTTGAAGCTATCCAACCATTATTCCGATGAAGTATATCTTGTTAAAAAATTGATTTTTTTTTTGTTGTAAAGGCAAAAACAAAAAAATTGGTTTGTTACGATACGCCTTTAATTTTTTTGTGGTTTTGATTTTTTTGGAAAGATAAAGTGTGTGCAAAAAAAGATTTTTTTGTGATTAAAATTAAAGTATAATATATTCCAAAAAAAGGGTATAATAGGAAAATAAAGTGCAAAATTACACTTTCTTAATTTGGCCTTTTTTTTCTCAAACATCAAATAAAAAGGAACGGAGGGAGTAACATATACAAAAATTTTCTTTCAAAAAAAAATACAAATATTTGAATAGAGTGAGGGCAAAAATGACAATAAGAAATGTTACACCAAAAATGTATTCTCTTTATGGAAAATTCTAACATGGACCACTTCTTCAAGTGGTCCATGGTGGACCATTCATGAAAAACCCTATAACGAATACGAATTTTGCAAAATCCACCGTTGGATTGAAAGTTTATATCATATAGATCATCCATAGAAAATTTTAGAAAAATTTAAAATCATTTGTTATGTTATTGAGATCCATCAAGATTAACGGTTTATTAAATACTGTAAATCTAAATCCCAATAAAATTTCAAATGATTTTCAATTTTTTTAAATTTTTTTATAGATGCTCTATATGATATAAACTTTCAATCTACCAATAAATTTTATAAAATTTGTATTCGGTAGATCACTTGTCCACGGTGGACCACTTATGAAGGTGGTCCACCGTAGCATTAGCCTTCTCTCTTTATATATTTGAATAGATAATGATGATGATAAGTGATAACTACTTAAACTTCTTTTTTGTTGTGGTAGTTATTAAGAAAAAAAATCTTTTTTTATTTACTGAAAACAAACTTTTGTGTGAAAGTCAATTTTTTTTTTTTTAACATATACAAATATTTCCTTTTAAAAAAATGAATAAAGTGAAGGGCAAAAATGACAATAAAAAATATTACATCCAAAGAGATTATTATCTTTATATTTTATTTTTTTTTTAATCGGCTAAATTTTATTAAAGAACAATTCCCCACAAGAAGTGAAAGAAATTGTTGAGAAAAACATACAAACAAAGGTAAAGTGATAAGACACTTATACCAAATAACAATACACCAAATCATCACCCCAACCCTCCCCTACACCAATAAAGATTCACTAAACCCACTAGAGAAAATCACTACCCGACCCTAGGAGACACCACTAGGCACTAACTTCCGAACTCGAATTAAAATTACTCGGCCCATCAGGATCTAGAAGGCAGCCCCAAAAGTCAAAGGTTGAGGAACCCCGGTAGACAGAGAACCGACAATCGACACCAATGCAGTAGAGTTCAACCAAAATACCAGAGACCTGAAAATCTCAACAGATTTGAACACCCCTCAGCGACTCAAAGAGTCCTGCAAACCTCAACAGGTTTGAAAATGGTCAGAGACTCTCGTATCATAGTGAATTCACTCACACTTGGCATAAACCATTCAACACCTCACCCACACCAATATGTCCTGCAGGTGCGATACAACAACCACATCCGTCAACACGGTGTGTCTACGCACTTAGCCCTTTCGAGCTTGCCAGGACCCAAGAGGGAAGGACGGAAATATAGAGTTGCAGAAACGGCGAAGTTCAAAGCACCAATCACGAACAAAACCACTCTGACACCAACACTCCAACACAGCAACCTCGCCGTCACCACCACTCGGCATCACCTCCACTAGCATCCCACAGCCGCCACCACATCGTCACCACCACCACCTAAACAGAGCTGACCACCGCCACTGACAGCCACCACACACCACCACCGCTTCACTGCACCACCACCTAAACAGAGCAATCAAAAACGCCTAACCACAAACCACCGTAGCAGAACCAGCGAGCTACGGAACACCAAAACACAACAAAGCAGCAGCGGCAGGATGAAAACCACTGTTGGAGAAGCAACAGCAACACCCAAGAAGCCGGAACAGAAAAGCTCACCGGACAAAACCAAAGAAAACGAAAACCCTCAACCCAGCCAGAGAAAACCAGATTTCTCAACCGTCGCAACACCACTTACAGCAAATCCGTCGAGACCACGCCGGCGACGGAAAACAGACGAGAACGACGACGGAGAAGAGGAGGCGCGCCGGCGAGAGGAAGGAGGTTTAGCTCAGATCGGTTGAGACGGTGGTGCGGCCGTTGAGAGGCTAGGCACCACCGAGGTTGTATCTACATCTTGGATCGGGATTTTGGATTGGAAAGGGAAGGGTTACTGGCGGCTATCTTTATATATTGATATATATAGATTTGATAACTAACATCCTATATAGCGGCAACTTTGGCTAAAGTGAGTAGCTTGGACAAGAATACTAGTGACGAGCAAGAAAAGCTATATATGTTCTTTTGTTAACTTGGAGAACAAGAAAAAATACTACATATATATATATATATATATATATATATATATATATATATATCCTTCTGTTACCTAGAAGAGGGAAAGTGTTTCTAAGAATTAATTACTTGTGTTCAACTAAAGGAATGTTTCTAATCATTAAAGTTGTTCGTTTATCTTCACCATGATTGATTTTGTAACAATGATCAATCTCATACATGTATTCATGTTGATTTGGATGATACATTCATGATTGATTTTTTCAAATTCATCCATTGTGAAGATAGACGACAACTTTATGGATTAGAAACAAAATTCCTAATTAACAACCAAGAACAAATAACAACTTGATGAATTTCTTTGATGACTTTTGTGTGTTGCAATTGCTTTCAAGGTTAGTTTACTTTAAAGATCTTGTTTATGCAATTTAGGGTTTTAATTATTTGGTATTTGTGTTATTCTTTAATCAATATGCTCTTTCTTAAAATCATCGTCCTCTTTTATCATATAGTGTGCAATTTAGTCAAAAACTAAAAAAATCAAATAAGACATTTCATAACATTTAACGCAGGTATACTGTTTTTTGAAAACAAAACACATGTATAGTACTTAGTTTAGTTATAATAGAAATTTGATATTGGAGTGATTGTTTCACTGTTCCTATATTAGATTTTTCCGGTGTGTGATGAAAATATTGGAGAGGGTGCAATTAGAACAATGCATAAATTCAATATATGTTGATATACAATGTAGAATTTTATTTTTTTTTGGGTACAAAACAATGTATAATTTCTACATAGGGGATTTGGAACATGTACAAACACGGCGTCTCGAGTCTTGGTTAGGCAATGCATCATGACAAGAAAGATTATGTATGGGGAAATAGACCATTTAATTAGGGAATGATAAAATTTAAGCTCCAAGAAAACGTGGAGATGCCGTGTTTATCGTTGCTCTGCTAGGGTTTTGCCGTCACAAAAAAATCCAAAAATCTCAAAAAAAATAAATGAACATTCTAGGTCTTAAATGAAAGGGAACAAATGTTAGATATTCAATTGACTTGCTTTCTTAATGAAAATTAATTATTTTTTAATTACAAAGAGAACAGATTTTTTTTCTTCTTATCTTTGACATCAAATAAAGTATATATATATATATTAAAAAATAATAATTGCAGTCATCTACTTATGTAAACGGTATTTGGATTTTATTTTCAAAAAATGTAGCGTATACCACCTTTAAAACACATGTTAATGATTAAAAAATGAAAATATTTTATTATATCAATATATCTAATTCAATTTTTAATTTTTTTTAAATTAATTGCACAATTTTTAATCGGTACATGTTAGCAAAACCCTTATATTTTCAATGTCTTATGTTCAAATTACATTCTCTTTTTTGGTTGATTTTAGTATATTTCAATTTTTCTTAATATTTTTTTCTCTATTATTAATTGACAACATGACATTATATCCTATTATCACATTATTAAAAAACACTCGTATTTTATGTTATACATAATAATAATAATAATAATAATAATAATAATAATAATAATAATAATAATAATAATAATAATAATAGCTAATTGTCGCCTCAAAACACATCAAAACAAAAAATTCCAATTTTTTAGGGCTTTTAGTCCAAGAGAAAGTATGGGTGTTTAGAGAGACAATGACTATTCTTCAACAACACCCCTGGAATTATCTGATGTTTTATCTGCCTTTAACAACCTGGCTCCGCTCGAGCTTATACTTAGGGCCTAAGAAGGTATCTGATTGGAAATGATAATGATATCTGATAGAACACCAATAACCACAAGCTCTATTTTAGAACACCAATTACCATAAGCTCTTGTTGTTCTATCAGAAATTCGGACGAGAGCGAGAAAATGAATAATCAAATGTTCTAGGTTTTTTTTAACAGCAATGATGAATTATCAAGTGTTCTAGTGAACTAAGTTTTACAAAGTTCCTAACTAAGGCATATATAGTTATATAGTTGCAAATTGCAATGTTGTACAGGTGAAATTTTAATTGAGAAGCCAAAAAATGACATAAGTAATTGGTATATGACAAATAATGTAACTTAGCTTGCTCTTCAAGTAATTAATTAGCATAACTAAAATGTCATGATGAGAGCAATATTTCTAATAAATGTCATGAAAGACATTAAGAAACAACTATGTGAAGAAAATATAATTTCTGCCAAGCAAGAGGATAATCTAGTACTATTGTTGGAACATGATGAACATTAGAGGCAAACATGGTATGAATATAAACACAAGTTATAGAACAAGTGAAGTGTGAATTGAAAAAAGATTTTTTGAAGTCCCACATTGGAAAGAACACACCTCTTAATAATGTTTATATATAGAAAAATGTCCTCTTGGAGTGTGCCCCAAGGGGTATCCTGTTCTGTAAACGGCACACCACGCACTCATTGTCCCGAATATCACACGCTCGCCGCCGGGCCCTGCTTGGGCTTGGTGATATATTAATTTTTTAATGAGCTGAAATTCCTGATCGTGTAACCGCTCCACTCGCACGTTCTGATCATTTGTTGTTACTCGACTGATTTTATAAACCATATCAGAACTAATAATTGTTTATCAGTTATCGAATTGATTCATCGAATCAATATTGAAAGGTGTAATTCGGTCCGGATTCTAAAGTGCATAGCATTCGGTAATTAATTTGAGAAGACTGTTTTATTCCGGGGACTTCGTGGTTGATAGTCTACCTTGCACAAATTTTTGGATGGTACCGCGAAACGTCTTAAAAAAAGCGTATCGTTCCGCGAGTCAGCCAATAATTATTTTCGATGGTATTTTTCAAACTGTTTTTTCAAAACCGTGTTTTAACAACTATAATTAAGCAGTGTTCACCATTAAGGTCTAGGAAAGGGTAGGATCCATTACAAATCTATAGTAGGCAATCTCACCTTGCAAATCCTATGATAATCTAAAGCAGTGTTCACCATCACATATCATCATTAATGCTTTCATCAACTCCTCCACCACAACTGAATTTATAGCCATTTGTTTCCTATTTTGTGAATCAGGAACGATGGCGTTGGATTGGTCGTCAGGAGGAATGAATGGGGCTTGGAGAAGAGAAACAGAAGTACAATTATTTTGAAATGGAGTTGGTGTCTGAAGATTCAGGAAAAAACTCAGATTGCGCAGAGAGAGAAGGGTGATGTTTAATAAATTGTCACGTCATGTCATTGGATTTGCACGACAAAAGTTGTCGTGCTTACCAGCATTTTCCTTAACTAAAATCCCGAAAGCACTGTTTACCATTTTCCTTAAGGTTATCACAATAAGTAAAAAACTTCTTTAAAAAGGAGTATTCTTTACAGGCTGATTTTACTCTGAGGAGTGGGTTATAAACAATGGTATAGTTATGATATCTTATCTCAAATGAGTGAGGATTAAAATATCTAGGATAGAGCATATAAAAAGATATTTTAAAATATTTCATAAAAAAAAGGTTAATCAATTTTACCTCAATAGTGTAGTTCTTAAAAGTTAAAACACCTTCGATTTATTTGTAATTATTATTTAGTTTTTATGAAACAAATTTTCATTAAAAACTCATTTTTAATGATATTAAAAATATTATATATATATATATATATATATGAGGAAGAGGAAGAAGGAAGAAGCGTAGTTATTTGATGATTTGTAATATTTAGACAACTTTATTTGTGGTTTGTAATATTTTAGAAAATTTTATTGATACTTTGTAATATGTTGAATCTAAACATTATGCTTAGATAATTTAATTTGAAATTTTGGATGAATTTATTTTGGGTTTAATTTTAAATATTATTGCATATATTAATTTTTGTGGATATTTAATATTATTTTAATAATAATTATTCTTTAAAAATATATGATTTTAAGTATTATGGATGAATATAATATTAATTTTTAATATTATTTTATTAATTTTGGATATATGTTTTAAATTATTTAAAAAAAAAAGAATTTATGTTTTCCCAGGGGCAAAACCCCACACATCACATGGACTGAACCTCGTCGGACATATCACAGAACGTGACAGTTCTAGTAGGCCTGCCAATTTGTTTGACAATGGTAAGTCCATGACAAATTTAACAGGGGTAGTGAGAAATTTCACAAGGGTATAACGTCTAGCAAAACATTTGCGACAAGGTGCATTCCCAACGCACACCCCTAGAAAAAATGTGTTTCTCAGAACTTTTTTATGTTTCTTTAAGAATTTGCCCCAGACAAATGATCAGTATATTCTTAAAGTGATAGATGTTTATTATTAGAGCCAATATGATTGGGCTTGGGCAGCCTACCATTCACTTTGATGCACTTTATACTAATGGCTACCTAAAAAATAGGTAAATTAAGAGTACAATGTACCCCAAATTTAGATTTTTTATTGAATGTTAAATATTTTTTTAGTTAATTTTATTTAATATTAAAAATATTAAATAAGTTCAATATTAAATAAAATTGACAAGCTTTTTATTTTATTGACTCAATGACAAGTTTTTTTTTGACTCAATGGATATATTAAATAAAAAATTGACCAACTTTTTTTTTTGACTCGCTTGACCAACTTTTTTTTTGACGAAAGCGTTTTTTCTTAAATCAATTGACTAGCCTTTTTTACCCAATTAAGCTTTCTTAATCAACATTAAATTTATTTCTTTTAATTACAAAAAAATAGATATTTTTACTTATCTTAGATTTCAAATTAAGTATATATAATTAAAAATAATTACACTTATATGCTCTTATTTAAACGATGTTTGAATTATATTTTTTATGTCTTATGTTCAAATTACATTCCATATTTAATTTGGTCAATTTTAGTATATTTCAATTTTTATTCATATTTTTTTCCTCTACTATTAATTGACAATATGACATTAAATCCTATTAGCACATTATTTACAAACACTCACATCTTATGTTATATATAAGTAGCTAATTGTCTGGTAAAAAAAAAAAAAAGTAGCTAATTGTCTGCCTCGAAATCCATAAATCATAAAAAAATTCAGACTTTTAGGAGTTTTTTTGTTTGCGAGAAAGGTTGAGTGGTAATCTGAGACAATGACTATTCCAGAAAACAGTGTCAACTCTTCTTCTTCATCAACACCTACCGAGGTGTCGGATTCTCTATCCGCTTTTGACAATCTGGCTCCACTCGAGCTTATACTTTCTTATATCAAAGAAGGTATAAGGTCTGGATCCAATGGAGAGAGAGCAATCAAAAATCGGGACCCAAGAAGATATCTGATTGCAAATGAGGATGAGGATTATGATGATGATGATGATGATGATGATAGTAATAGTTCTGCGGATGAAACAGGTTTTTTTTTAATTGATTTTAAAAATCTTATTTTGTGCTTAAAAGAAGTAGTTCTTTTGCTTAAGTAACAATGGCATAACAAAATGAACATAAATTGGTTTTTTAATTAGATGTATTTAGCTGAATATGTATGATCATATATCAAGTCCATAATTTTGCTTAGGATTTCTCAAGTATTGTTGTATAATTGAATTGTCATTAAGGCCTCTAAATCTAACCCTTTTCAATTTTTTACAAAATCAAAATTTTTCCCTGATTTTGGAGAATTTAGATCATTTCAAGCACACAAATAAAATAAGGGACTTAACCTCACATTTTTTTTTCTCTTAATTTCTTGAGAGGTACTTTGTATTTCATGCAAAATGGAGTTCTTTTGCTATAAATAACTTGCTGATGTTGATCCATTTTGAAATTAATAGAAGCTGGTGATTCAATTTTCAATCCAATTATTGTGAATGATGATGATGATTCATGGAACCCGGATAATGTTGATTGGACATTTCACTTCCACAAACATGTGTCCAAGAGAAACACCAAACATGAACCAAGCTCTGATTCTCATATGTCACCACCATCTCAAGGAAATGTGTATGTTCCAAGCTCAAGTGATGTTTCCTCAGATGATGATACCATCAGCAATGCTTCAGATGTTGCTTTTACAAAAGATATTTCCATTGCAACAAGGTATGATCTTTTTCCATCTATATATATGGTGTAATGGTGGTATATTGGGTTGATGAAAAACAAAGTTAAGGAACTCATTATTTTTCTGTTGTTTTTTCTTTTTTGGGTTAATAGGTCTTTACCCCCCTGCAAAGTAGGCGAGTTTTGCGTTACCCCCCTGTAATTTTTTTTTTTGAGATTACCCCCCTGCAAAATTTATTTTTTTGATTTACCCCCTTGGATGCACTTTTTAAATCGGTTATTTTGTTTAACCGATGTAAAAAGTGTTGTTTTTAAATCGGTTATTCTGTTTTTTTTGCCTGCCACGTCAGCAAAAGGGGGGTAAATCAAAAAAATAAATTTTGCAGGGGGGTAATCTCAAAAAAAAAAATTACAGGGGGGTAACGCAAAACTCGCCTACTTTGCAGGGGGGTAAAAGCCTATTAACCCTTCTTTTGTTAAGGTTAATTTGAAAATTATGAAGGTGTGTATATGATATCATACTCTCATTCTCCTCAATTTGATTCATATGGTTTCTCTAAACCTCATGATCATGTTTAAATTTGCACTAACTTAATATGATGACCAGTGGCAGAATCAGAAAATTTATAAAGTGTGGGCAAAATCTCAATCTTGCCCTAAAGTAATCTATTAAACAAAAATCTTAATTTTGCCTAAAACTAACCCTTAAAATTCTCAATCTTGCCCTAAAGTAATCTATATATATATATATGGTGTAATGGTGGTATATTGGGTTCATGAAAAAAAATACAAAGTTAAGGAACTCATTATTTTCCTGTTGTTTTTTCTTTTTTTAAGGTTAATTTGAAAATTATGAAGGTGTGTATATGATATCATACTCTCATTCTCCTCAATTTGATACATATGGCTTCTCTAAACCTCATGATCATGTTTAAATTTGCACTAACCTAATATGATGACCGGTGGAAGAATCAGAAAATTTATAAAGTATGGGTAAAATCTCAATCTTGCCCTAAAGTGATCTATTAAACAAAAATCTTAACTTTGCCTAAAACTAACCCTTAAAATTCTCAATCTTGCCCTAAAGTAATCTATAAAATACCAAAAAAATTTACCGGAGCCTGAGCAAGTACCCGGGATGGCCGGGCTGTAGATCCACCCATGATAATATTAGCAATAGTTATATTGACAATGTAGCTTCTTACACACCCAATGCTAAAATTTTGCGATGGTTTTATGCTTGCAGCTCTGGGGTGGCAGCTGCACCGGATACCGTCGTCAATGAAGAGGATGTTCAAGAGAGAAGTAACAAGGCTGCTTTTGCTCAAGAGTTGGTTATGTCAACTTTATTCTCAGAGTAATTGATAGAACAAATAATCATGCCTTGCAAGGAACTATTTAATTGTATATCTTCAGATAGCTTTGGTGCTTGTTGATGCTTTTAAAAATTGCAGGCATTGATTTTATTATGGTGCATGAGTTATTTTATTAAAGGATTATAAAACTTTAGCATATTGGATGGCTTGAAAATTGGATATGATTTGCACTATTTATGGCCTTGTGGTTATTGAACAATTTAGTTACATTAAGTAACTCTATGTTTTACATTTTCTTATTCTCATTGTGTCATGATACTCATATTTTCATCGCAATATTTTGAAATTTTAACCAAAAATCGAATCGGTAAGACTTTTTTTTATCATGATTCGATTACCAACCTAGTTAATGATTTTGGTTGGCACCAAACCTAGTTAATAAGGATTGTGGTTTGCTTTGTTGATGTTGAACAAGGCTGCAAAGTTTGGTTTTATTTGTTTTTCAAATGTTGCAACAAGTTGGAGATGGAAATGGTGAGCAATATAATAATGCTTATTGAGAGATACAAGGTAACATTTTGTTCCATTTCTATTAGTATAAGTTTATTGAATAACCAAAGTAAAATTTGTGATGGTATAATCAATTTGGTTGTTTCATTTTCTTTGGTAAGAAACATATAATTAAAATGGCACAATTTTTTTAAAATTCCCTTCCAAACTTATTCACACTATTTGGTCCACCGCGGTCAATTATTAATAATTATTGGATTAGATTGCATTGATGTATAAAATAAAATCTTATAATACACCATGCACACACATATCTTATAATAATCATTTGACTCAAAATGATATTATTACTAGTAATAATTTAACAATTACTCTAAACTACTAATACCATGGCACCATAGTTTGTGTTAATTAGTCAATTTCTTCGTGTAACTTTTAAATGACCGATTAATCTAATTAGGAACATCAATTTCACCATCCATTAATAAAATACTCACTTAAAGCAAACTCCGAATAGAATGATCTCATATATGATGTGACAGATATCTCTCAAATTTTTTACTATAGTTGAGAAGAAGAGAATAAAAATTAGGTTAATATGCCTAGTGTCATTCATTAGTTGTCAATTTATTTGTTTGTGTTATAATTGTCATCATACATAAAAAATCAAAAAGAACTCTTAAAGCACCTTCAACGGTGCGTTCTTTCTCAGTTTGTGCAAAGACAAACCAACTTTTTCGGTCTTTTACTACTAGAGTTTGCCAGGGTAGAGAAATGGGAATGTCAGAAGCCATGTTCGTTGAAAAACTAAAGTAATTTTATAATAATAAAAACTATTGGAGTGATGACCGATGAGAGGGAAAACATTGAAGCGCCTGTATTTGAAACTTGTTGAGAGAAAGATTTTATTATCGAGCTTGAGTAAGACTTGTTATGAGGGAGAAGAAGAAGTGATGAGCGATGACAAAGTTTAAATAATTAATCTTCATGGTTAAGTATTAGTTAAATAATTAAGGGAATTATAAAATCCATATACATGCATAAAAATATTTTTTCTTTAGTTCACAATAAATTTGATAGCTATGTTTAGACCCTCTTAATTAGGTGCACAAGTTGAATTTGGGTTCTGTTGATTTTGAACTCGATTCAAAGATTATGGATAGTCTCAAATCACCATACGCGAGCTTCAAATACTACTGAATTGACAAATAACAATTTTTTCAAACAAATGAAATTCGCTTCAAGGTTGTTCCCTTTCAAACAAAGACTTGCATGCACGTTTAACTCTAAAGAATTTTTACCAATTAAGAAGCTCTTTGATATGAATTTCAACTGTGTACATTTTTGTGTCTAATTTTTTTACGTAGTACTCCCTCCATTGTAGTATAATTTAAGTATAACTATTACCTGATTGTATAAAACTTCACTAAATCATTAATTTCTTTTCATGAAATATTTTTATTTACTATATTATTAGAGTTTCTACCGTCATATTTGTTTAAGAGGTCCAAAACTCTTTTTATTGAAACACTTCTGATACTTTTTGTAATCAAATTAAATTAAGTGAATCCTAAATTTTATTTTTATCATAGAATAAAATGTTAGGTAAAGAATAAGATGTTAAACTTTTGAATTTTGAGTTTGGATGTATTGCTTACAGGCCTTTTCACATGTTTTAAATATTGAAAATATAGATCCATGAGAGATATATAATAGGATATCAGATTCAAATTTTTATTTAGAATGAAAAAAAATATATAAACGTGAAAAATGAAGTTTTGTGCATTTGAAAAATCTTGATATTCAGAGTTTGAACATTAGTCTCTGCATATTAATTATAATATTTTTACTAATTGAATTATTTTTACAAGGACGACATGTAGTAGTATTAATAAGTAATATTCAGTCAAAAAAGTCATATTTTTTATTTTTACTCATAATATAATTTTTTTATAAAGATTTTAGACACAATAGTAATATTTACTAGTGGACAGACGGGCACTTACTCCCGTACTCGTTTGTCTGTTTTTACTATTCTGCTAGCGCGTGTACGTGAAAAGTTTAATATATATTCTTCATGCAAATGTTATTTTTTTGAATAATTAGGTTTTAAAAAAGAGATGTTGAGTCCTTTAAAAAAAGTCATTAAATAAAAAAGTGAATACAAATTTTTGTAATAGGAGTATATGGTCTGGTGGCCATTAATGTTTCAAAACATTTTTGTATAAAATATTTTTCACTATATATGTTTTGATTAATAAAAAGAAACAAATAACGTAAGCACCGTATATGTTTTAATTTTGAGTTTAGAGAGAGTTTTTTTTTAGAGAGGTAAATTTTTTTTTTTGTTAAGGAGAGAGGTAGTTTTTGGTTAAATAAAAGGTAGTTTTTTTTAATTAAGAGTGTAATATACGCACTACACCAAATACAGAACATAGCGACGGTCCATTTGTGGCACTCCAAGCTGAACCGCCGCCGCTCTGCATTTTGCCGACGGTTGTTGCGGCGTTTTCGAACTGCAGCCGCTAATAGCAATTAACGACACGCCATTCTCAGCAGTTTTAGGGTGGTAGGCGGCGGTTCCATTTTCACACTCTCTTATTCTATCTCACGAACTCATTGATTCTGAAATTCAACTTCAGAATTGTTCAATTGATTTTCAGTTCAACATTGATTCATCATTGTTCTCTCTTTCAAAATCGTTCATCCCTCAAGCTTCAATTTATCGTTCATCCCTCAAAATCGTTCATCACAATGTTCATCCCTCAAGCTATTCAGGGTCGTTCTCTCACAGCATCGATTCAGCAAAGCTGGACGAAATCGTTATCGGCTTCTCAAGTTTCAATTCAGTTTCTCATCAAAGCTTCGATTCATAACCTCTCAAGCTTCAATTTTGTTTTGTTCATCGTTCAATCCAGGTTCAGTTTATTGTTTTGTTAAATTTTTTAGTTGTCCAATGTTCCTTATAAACTGGTAATTAGGTAATTGGAAATTAGTTTAGTAGCTTTTATTGTGATTTTTGAAATTTAATCTATGATTTTTTGATTGGTTTATGTGGTTGTTATAGACTGCTCAAAGGTTGAATTTAGAATATTAGGAATGATACACTAAAGATCTTTTAGATATAGGTGAGGCTGTTTATGTTTTTGGCTTGGTTGTTGTGGTGCTGCTCTTGTGCTTTTTTATTGTGTTTTTGGTTCAGTCTTTTTCATAGGCTTTTGTGGTGTTTAGTTTTTATCCTTTTTCTTTAGAATTGTTTTCCCTGGTTTGGTGTTGCATATTCTTGAGGGCTTATGTATTCCTTGTATTTATAACTCTTGTTTTATTAAAAAAAAAAATAGCCTTTTAAAAAAATATTCTAAGCAGTAGTTATCATATATATGAAAGTGTCTTTCACTAAAAAAAGTTTATAAACAAAAGGTATCATCTGCGCGCAACTGCAGAGATATATTAATCCTCGCGGGGTAACAAGGAACATTTATGTATAAAACATTTTTCACTATGTTGTGATTTTTTTTTTTGAATAGCTAAATTTTATTAATAACGCAACTGAGCTCAAGACGAACTCAGTGCGCAAAACAAACACAAACGAGCACATTACAAGAAAGGAAATAAGCTAAAACAACACCTAAATACACCAACACCCATATCGGGCCCTTACACCAAATACCGACAATCCCGCCCATCCAACTCAAATTCCATCACGCCAATAACAGTCCCAATGGCAGCCCCTCAGACAACACCAACACCCATGGAGTACCTGAATCCTCTGACAAACACAAGCATTCGATGCCAACACCAATAACAGAGCCTCCTAAACCCTCCCACACCAATATGTCCCCAGCATCCGTTGTCAACACCAATACCAGTGTTAGGAAACATGGCATCCATGGAAAACTAAAGAGAAAAGTAGAAAAACTCTTATTAATGGAGATGAGTGAAAATACAATAATGAGAAAGTTATATACAAATGACTAGTGTAAAGCTTATTTATAGTCTAACTAACTAGACTAACTAACTAGTCACTAGAGCAACTAACTATATCTCTAATAGCCTCCCGCAAGCTGGAACGTGGTCACAACACTTCCAGCTTGGGATAACTAATACAAAAGTACATCAAAATAAAGGAAAATACAATGTGATCGATTTGCCGGAATACATCGGCTATAAAGGACAACTTAAAGACAATTAGTTGTGCTTAACCATCATAAGGAAGAGACACAACCCATCAAAGCCAACTAAGGGCAAATGCTTAACCATCAAGTAGAAACCACAACTCAAGGCTAAACTACTCGGAGGAAGCAACAAATCAACGCTTAACCACCATAGGCAGAAGCAAATCAACAAAGCCAATTAAGGCACAAAGCTTAACCATCAAGAGCATCCAATCACTCAAGATAGAAGCAAAACAAGGAATGTCGGAAGGTTTGATGGCTACGAAGTGAAGCAACAATACTCAAGTTGTGCTAAATGTAATTAGCACATCAAAGGACCAACAAATCAACGAGAAAGATCAAGTAGTATGGTTGATGGCTAAAGAGTGAAGCATCAATACCAATGTTGTGCTCAAGATGAGATAGCACATCAAAAACCAAGTAATCAATCAAAAACCAACCTAGCCAATAAGGCTAATAACAAAGTAGAGAACCAAATTTTGGTGTAGAAAACCATATACTGCAAATAGATCATAATCTTGTAGCCAAGCCTATAAAATGGCTTGAATAAGACTCATATAGTGAGCTATAACCAAATGCTTCAATTTCTTCAAACCATGAGCCTCAAATATGTCAATCAGCCACCAACATAGAGATACTCCAACTGATAGTCATGCAACCCAAACATTTCTTCAATCATTGATCGTAAACAAACCGAAAATGAGCAGTCACCATAGCAGAATCTAATGTGGAACATGAGTAATTCCCAACACTTGAATCAACTCCTTTACAGGTCTTGACATGAACAACATAAGTCAATACAGCGGCGGTGAAATCGATGCCGACGAGTTTCACGGTTCCAACAAAAATTCGTAGAGAATCTTGAATCATCCAAGAAGTCAGCACATATCAATAGCCTCCAATGAAGGATGATGAACTTCAAAAACACACCATAAAACTAAAGCTCGGTGGCAACAAACCAAAAAAGCAACGACGTCGTTTGCGGCTATGAGTCACTACCTTCGGCGAACAAAGATACCACAGGATGCACACAGCAAACCACTTCAACAACAACAAATCTCATAAAATTCACAACGACCACCAATATGAATCAAGAATTGAAATCAGAAACCCTAGAATTTGGGGAAACAGGTGAGAACAAAATCGCGATGAAAACGAAATCGCAAAATGAACGAAATAGGAAGTGGACCAAAGAGATTGAATCGATCAGATGCATGGAAATGAATTGATCGGAAGTGGCGGAAAAAAAAGGAGACAAAATCAAATCGAATTTAGAAGGAAAATTCAGAGAATCGAATATAGAAGATCGGAAACAAGCTAAGAACGAAATTGGAACTTAATCAAGCATAGATCAGAACCTAAATCGAACGACAACAATATTCAAATTGAGAAACTGAATCGAAATGTAAATCTGGAGAATAGTGAGAAAGTTTGATTTTCTCAAGAAAATAAGAAAGAAATGAGAAAATGATTTTCTCGAGAAAATGCCAAGAAAGAAAATGAATGAAAAAGGATAAAAAAAACCTGAGGAATGAGAAAATTTAATTTTCTCTAGAAAGTGCAGCGGAAAAATATCTTCAAGGTGGATACCATATTTGCTCTGATACCATGTTAGGAAACATGGCATCCATGGAAAACTAAAGAGAAAAGTAGAAAAACTCTTATTAATGGAGATGAGTGAAAATACAATAATGAGAAAGTTATATACAAATGACTAGTGTAAAGCTTATTTATAGTCTAACTAACTAGACTAACTAACTAGTCACTAGAGCAACTAACTATATCTCTAATAACCAGCACCTCCTAAACCCTCCCACACCAATACGTCCAAGCATTCACTATGTTGTGATTAATAAAAAGAAACAAAGAACGTAAGCACCATTAGTGTTTTAATTTTGAGTTTAGAGAGTTTTATGTTAGAGAGGGGTAAAAAAATATTAGTTAAGGAGGGAAATAGTTTTTTGGTAAATAAAAAGTAGTTTTTTAATTAAATAAAAAATTTAGTTTTTTTAAGGGTATAATGGAAATAAGGAAAAGTCCAGACCAATGCTTGTTGCTCAATCCAATTGGTCTGGATGAGGTTTATAGTCGATTGTTAAATGTCATATATGCAATTTCGACATTAAAGTTTACACACGAAATGGCCATTCCAAAGATTATGAAACATGTAATATGGTATGACCTCCTAGATTTCAAGATTTATGTTTAACGTAACTTATTGCAAAAGTAGTTTTTTTCCTTTTTGTTAGATTTGGTTTCCTTTTCCTAGTTTCCTTGATTGATTATTGATAATGGGCCAACTATATTTGAATTTGTTATAATTTATGAAATAAATGTCTTTCTTAGTTACTAATGAAATTGAACAAAATTTATATATTTGATCGATATAGCACATTTTAGTCAAAAGCAAAAAAAAAAAAAAAAAAAAAAAAAATCAAATAAGACATTATTAAACATTTAACACGGGTATTTTAACAAAACACTTGTATAGTACACAGTCATATTAGAAATTTGATATATGATTGACTGCTTCATTGTTTCTATATCAGATTTGTCCGGTGTGTGATGAAAATTTTGGAGAGGATGAAATTAGAACAATGCAAAACCCAAGTTTTACGATCTTGCAAAAGGTATCTATTTTATTTATTTTGTGATTTATATGTTTTAATTGTCACATATGACAGTTCATCATCTTAGGAGTAATTGATTCTTATCTAACGTAATTGAATATGTTGGTATAACGATGTATATTTTCTACATAGCGAATTTGGAACCTGCAAAAACATGGACTCTCGAATGTTGGTTGGGAAATTCATCATGTTAAGAAAGATTCTTCCTGGAGTAATACACATTTTCTCTCGGATGAAAAAGATACCACCAGTAATGCCTCAGGCGTTACAAGTACAAAATACATTACCATTGAAAAAGAGTATGATCATTTTTCCATTGCAGTATTTGCTAAAAAAAATTCTTCGATATGTTATACATTTTTTTAACCTGATGATAGCATCGTATATCATTGATTGTTCTCTATATTAAATAAAAATAATGCTTCTCGTGGTATGAAAAATTACGTAGATGATTTTATTACAATAGATTTCCAAATTATCGTAAATCATGGTATATTTCTAAATTATATATGGGATCTATAAGATATCACTAAGATTTTATTGGGTGGTAAATTTTCCATAGTGTCTATGTTCATAATTTTGCATGCCAATACACATATGTACTGCAATAACTTAAATTGCTTGTATTTGTTGACTTGAGATACAATTCAGTCAATTCATCTAAATCTCATGATCTAATTCTCAATGCTGAAATTTTTGTTATATTTTATGAAAACATTTTCATACACATACCCAATGCTGAAATTTTGGTGGTTATGTTTGAAGTAATGAACAGAATGTTCAAGAGAGAAGTAATAAGGCTGCATTTTCTCAACAATTGCTTATGTCAGCTATATTCTTAGAATAATTGAATAGATAATCATCCATTTGCGAGGAACTTCTTAATTAATTACATCTTTCATTATTGCACCGATTCTTGTAATAATTATAGGGGAGCTTCTACGGTACCGTCTCCCACTTGACTGTTTTGGAAAAATCATTGCAATTGGTCAATAGGAGCAAAGCCCTAATATACACTAGCCACATCATCATTATATGGTGTAGGAAGTCTACGGTACATCAACGTTTTGCTTTTCTTTTGTTCAAACGCTTAACTTTTTACTTATTGCATTGTATGCTTCTTTTATTTTATTAAAAGTATTTTAATAATTACAAACTTATTCAGTTTTAAATCATAATTCAATTTTCAATATAATTTGAATTCATTCATAAATAAATCAAATTGAAACCCTAAATCCCTTTCTCTTTTTTTTCTTTGTTCTTCGTACTTTCCAGGAACACGACTGAAATTTCCTCCATCTTCTCTGCTGTTGATTCTCCATTCGATTCGTTTTCCAACATCCTTGAACCCGAAAGTGCGTTCCTCCCTAAGTCCTATTCGAATTAAATATTTGAGGGCCGCAGGTTGCCACAGAAGAGGGGGAAAAAATTTCTCCCTTGATTATTTAATTTGAATAGAAGCCACAAAATGCACTTGGAGATGATGAAACATGGGAGAGGGCTGAAAATGCTCTTAAGGAAGCTTTGGACGAACTTCCTGAACCCTTTTGATGGTTTTTTTGTAATGTTATTCCAATGTTTTAAAAACTGGACCGCAGATTGAACCGGTGAGACCTCTGGTTCATGGTTCAACCGGTTGAACCGCAATTGAATCGGATAATTAATAAATTTAATAAATAAATAAAGATATTTAGTAAAAAAAGATTAAGATAATTAAATCACAACTCAATTTATTTTTTCACCAAACAACCCACTACTTTAAGAGCCCAAAATTTTCAATACTTAAGGCCCAAAAGTTTCAATATATATATCATATCATTCACTTCAATAGCTAACCCTAATACAACAACTTATGGAGCAGCCGCACAACACGAGAATGGATCCTCTTAATTTATTTTTCCTCAATTTTCACATTTCAATCATCAATCAACTTTTTCTCAATTTTTTTCAATTTAAATATTGCTCCATATTTATAATTCAATGGTCTAAAAACTCACTTTATTTCCTCAATTTATTTTTCAACTTAAGAGAATCCTTTCTCCATCCATGGATCTTCTTCTTCTTTGCTTTTTTTTTTTGTTTATATAAATCAAATATTTTGTTCTTTCTACTTTATATTCTTTCTATACCTTTCATCTTTATCACATATGTTTTATTGTTTCATATGATTTTACTTGTTATGAGTTATTACTTGTTATGACTTCAAAAAATCTAAAAGGTTTTGTTATGGTTGTTGTTGTTGGAGGGTTGATGCATGGTGTGATTGTTTCAAAAAATTTGAATTATGTTTCTTCTTTTTTTGGTTATTTTGTGAGCTAATATTTTTCTGGACTTTGGTTGGGAATGAGATAAAGAGAAAGATGAAAGATCTATAAAAAAAAATAGAGAAAGACGAAAGTGTTTTTCTTTTTTATAAATAATTGATTTATTTTATCATTGACAGATTAAAGTGTCTGTTGTGTTGGAGGTTGAAAATTAATGGAAAAGAAATAAAATTTTTTGCCTGAACTGAAAAAGAAAAAAATTATTGCAAGAAAAATAAGGATTTTTTGGATTAAAAATGGCAAAAAAGATGAATCGGACGGTTTTGTAAAACCATCATCGGTTCGGATTCCACCGGTTCTGGCTGGTTTTTCCAGTTTCTTTCCCGGTTCCACAGATCATTGGTTTATATAGGTCATCCGGCCCAGTACTATCTTCGGTTCATAGTCGAACTGGTTGAACCGGCCGATCTGGTTTTTAAAACATTGTGTTATACTTTGGTATAATTTTTATTTGGTGAGTTTTCTGCTAGCCCATTTTAATTACTCTATTGTCTTTAAATGTTCATCTAATTTGTTGGTTTTGTGCTTCTTTTTTCTGGTCACTTTGTTCTTTGCTAAGAAGCATACTAGCGGAAATAGTTTTATCATTAGCACACTATCGGGAAGGTTGAACTATCATGAAAGCATGGAGGTCAAAGGACAACAAAGCTATTAAGGCTTCTCGAAAATCTGGTCTAAAGATAGGATCCACTAAAGTGAAAAATTCTTCCAAGAAAACAAATAAATTGGATCACAAAGCAAGAGGTGACTTTTTATTTCCAATCCGCTATTTGTGTTGATTTTAATAATTTTTTG
The DNA here is from genome assembly GCA_954870985.1 of Trifolium fragiferum. NCBI lineage: Eukaryota > Viridiplantae > Streptophyta > Magnoliopsida > Fabales > Fabaceae > Trifolium > Trifolium fragiferum. Next base: position 12,915,741 of record OX940794.1, read on the forward strand.
GTTTCATATTTTCATCCCTCTTGATGTACTTGATTTGTTTTGTTTGTTTCTTAGAAAGATAAAAATAGTTTAGATTGGATTTTTGTAGGTTCGATTTGTCTGGTAGTGATGCGTTTGTTAAAGAAATGTTTTTATTTTCTTCGATGAAGCATCACTACTTTTTAAATTTATATCAAGATTCATTTCCCACTATTATATGCTATATTTTATTAAATGTAGTGATGATTTACTCTTTGACCGAAAATTTTGGCAAATATTATATGGGTAACAAGAAAAATTAGAAGTTTTGTTAATTAGCATATATGAATGGCATAAACTTAAAAATTAGCATAGTGTTGATCCTCTAGTATATTATATTGTATTACTTGCTTGTCGGAGAAATAAGTTGTTCGTTGGTCCAGAATTTTAAAATGATTTCTGAATTCCAGTTTTCTTTCCATGGTTCTATGATGATTAGGATTTTAAACTTCGACATTTATCAACCTAAGATACTGTGTTATTGTCAGAATCAGAACTTGATGCTATATATCTGTGCATATGCTTTATTTCTGTGTTCAGTATGTAGTATAAGACATAGTATAAGACATAGATCATAAACTATTATTAGCTTATTATGAATTTGAAAATGATAGTTCCAACAAACTAAGGCTCAAGAAATGCAGAAGCAAGAAGAGCTAGAGAGTATGCAGTTCACATCACAGAGCCCTGCTCAGCAGCAGCAGCAATATGGGGTTGAACTCAAGTTCAAAATGGCAATGTTCTCTGTCCTATTAACTATGGTCGTTTGGCGAGGCAGAACCGAGTAGCTTCTAATACAATGAAACCACGACTAAATGAGGACAAGTTGAAGTCTCCATGGAAATGATTTTGGGAACACGCTCATTGAGGTATTATGTTTGTCAAAGATTATAATATAGTCTTGTTGTTCATATATAATTAGCATCACAACAATACATTTTTTATACTTTATACTATTTAATATACATGTAATGCAATCTTATATCCATGTGGGCATCCAATCGAGGATAGTGTTTTTCTGTGGAATGCAACTGTTGTATTCCACAGAAAAGCACTATCCTCGATTGGATGACCACACAGATATAAGATTGCATTATTTGTATATTAAATAGTATAAGTATAAACAATGTATTGTTGTGATGCTAATTATATATGAACAACAGGACTATATTATAATCTTCGACAAGCGTATAATACCTCAATGAACGTGTTCCCAAAACCATTTACATGGAGTGGAGACTTCAACCTATATATCCTCATTTAGTTGTGGTGCCATTTTATTGGAAGCTACCCCGTTCTGCCTCGCCAAAGGACCATAGTTTACGGGACAGAGAACATTCCCATTGAGAACTTGAGTTTCAGCCCCATATTTCTTTTGTTAAGCAGGGCTCTGTGATGTGAACAACATACTCTCCAGCTCTTCTTGCTTCCGCATTTCTTGAGCCTTATTTTGTTGGAACTGTCATTTTCAAATTCATATAACAAGTACAAAAAAAACACCAAACATCAATTTACACATAGGCTAAGTCTAACATTCCCAAATCATCTCTAAGCTTGCAAAATGCCCCCAACTTCAATGATTTAATCAAAATATTAGCAATCTGGTCCTGTGATCTGTAGTGAGCCAATTCAAATTTGTAGTGAACCAATTCAATGATCCCATCCTTAGTAAGATCTCTAAGGAAGTGAAATCTAAAATCTATATGCTTGCACCTGCCATGAAGTATAGGATTCTTTGACAACTTACTTGAGGAATTGTTATCACAATGAATCAAAGTACTGCTTCCTTGTACAATCTTTAAGTAACTCAACACATTTCTCATCCAAATCCCTTGTCAGGCACAAAATGTTGCAGCTACAAACTCGGCTTCAGTTGTGGACAAAATGTCAATAGGCTGCTTCCTTGACGACCAAGAAACTGCCCCATTGCCTAATTTGAACACATATCCCGAAGTACTTTTTTTGTCATCTAAGTCACCTGCATAATCTGAATCTGACCAACAAACTAGCTTCAAATCATTCACCTCCCTTTTGTACATAATGTCCAAACTACTTGTACCTTTTAAGTATCTCGTGATTCTTTTGATTGTTGCAACATGAATCTCAGTTGGTCTTTACATGAATCTAGCAACAAGTCACGCTGAGTAGGCTAAGTCAGGTATAGTATCCAATATGTACATTAAGCTCTCAACCATCTATTTATAGGCTCTTGCATCAGAAGCTTTACCATATTCATTCTTGATCAATTTACTACATGGAACTATAGGGCTACAAACAGTGTTACAATTCTCCATTCCAAATTTAGTCAGTAATTCAGATTCATATTTCGATTGATGAATGAATATCCCTTCTTTAGTTTGACTAACTTCAATTCCCATGAAGTACCTCATTTTGCCCAAACCAGTCATGGCAAACTTACATTTCATAGATTCCTTAAAATCAATGATCATCTCCTGATTATTACCAGTATATATTAGATCATCTACATATATACTGACAATAACACTGCTACTATCCACATTGTGATTAACAAATAAAGTGTGTTTAGAGGGACATTTTTCAAATTCTTCACAATTGAAGTAGGTTTCAATCTTACTATACAAGGCTCTTGGGGCTTGTCTAAGCCTATAAAGTGCCTTCATGTTGGTATCCCAAAGGTTGTTCCACATATATATCCTCAGACAAGTCTCCATGCAAAAATGCACTTTTTACACCAAGTTGAAAAACACACAATCCTTTGCTTACAGCTAAAGCAAGGACAAATCTAATGGTTTCCCATCTTGTCACTTGGGAAAACACTTCACCATAGTCAATGCCATATTTTTTTAGTGTAACCCTTGTCTACCAATCTAGCCTTGTGCTTCTTAACCTTGCCTTTCTCTGTGTACTTCGTTTTGAATATCCATTTGACACCAATAGCATTTGATCATGCAGGTAGAGTAGTAAGTCTCGAAGTATTATTATTTTCTATTGACTCCATTTCCACATCCATAGCTTTCCTCCAAACTTCTGATTTGTCGGCTTCATAATATGGCTTCATCATAGTCAATGCCAGATTGTGCAACTCTTGTCCATCTTCTGATTCTCTTCCTAAAACAAAATCTCTCAAAGGACCAGGAGTGTTTCTTACTCTTGGTGGAAATCTATCAACAATATCATCATCACTGCTTTGACCATTGTCCTTTGCATCTGTGTTATTGTTCCCATCATCTACACCTTCAGTTTTAGGTATACCTGCATTTGTAATTGCAATGACCTCATTCTCACTATTGTCATCTGCAAGATTATTTATTGCAATTACTTCTTTCCCTTTACTTTAATTGTTCCAATCCCAACCTTTAGACTCTTCAAAGACCACATATTTGCTCACAACAATATTTTTATTAATTGGATCATAAAATTTATAGGCCTTAGGCTCATTACTGATGCCTAGAAGCACACATTTAGCACTTTTGTTGTCCAACTTCTTCCTCTGAGTATCAACTACATGTGCATAAGCTATGCACCCAAACACCCTGAAATGATGCACAAAAGGTTTAATGTCACTCCCAGCTTCTTCAGGAGTCATATTTTTCATAGACAAGGTTGGACTTCTGTTCATTACATAGGTTGCCCATTTTACTGCTTCATGCCAAAATTTCTTAGGTATATTTCTCCTATTCGACAAGCTTCTAACTATGTTTAACAAAGTTCTATTATTTCTTTCTAATACTCCATTTTGTTGCGGAATATATGCAGCAGTTAATTGTCTTTTAATACCTTGAGAATTGCAAAAATCATTGAAATCATTTGAGGTATACTCTCCACCCCTATCTGTTCTAAGACTTTGTATCACACAACCTGATTCTTTTTCAACTAAAGCCTTAAATTTTTTGAAAATTTCAAAGGTATCATATTTTTCTTTTAAGAAATTCACCCAAGTTTTTCTACTGAAGTCATCTGTAAAAGTGATAAAGTACCTATTTCCTCCATGTGAGATTGGATTAATAGGACCACAGATGTCTGAGTGTATCAATTGAAGCCTTGCAATAGCTCTCCACTTGGCCTGTTTTGGAATAGCATATGCATATCTATGTTGTTTGCTTTCAATACGGTCAATAAAACAATATAATTCCGTACCGTTTTTATTCCATGATCAATCAATATATACAAGAATTCCTAGCTATTATATGTCTAACGGAATGCTCATCTTCAGGCTATAACTAAGGTCACTAATACTATATAGTCAACACCAAATAATAATCATTAATATACAATAATATACAATCAATAGTAAATCCAAACTAATAATGATTATTGCATATTCTATCACACCCCCGCAGTCGAAACGGAAGGGTCACGAACGCTGAGACTGTTTCGAAAATCCTCGAAAAATATGAGAGGCAATCCCTTAGTGAAAATGTCAGCTATTTGATAACGAGAAGGGATATGACGAACACGAACCTCTCCACGTGCAACTTTTTCCCTGGCAAAATGAATATCCATTTCAATATGTTTTGTGCGTTGATGTTGAACAGGTTCCCAGATAGATAAATGGCACTCACATTGTCACAATATACCAATGTAGCCTTTTGAACTGGACAATGCAATTCCAAGAGAAGATTGCGAATCCAACAGGACTCGGAAACAACATTAGTCATCCCTCTGTATTCGGCCTCGGCACTAGAACGAGATAGATTAGGTTGACGTTTGGACGACCACGAAACCAAATTGTCACCCAAAAACACACAATATCCTGATGTGGATCGTCAAGTATCGGGACATCCTCCCCAATCAGCATCAATATAGGAGACAAGATCTGCCACTAAGGAAGGATAAAGATGTAAACCAAGTTGAAGAGTGGCCTGAACATAGCGTATGATACGCTTTAGAGCGTTCATGTGCTCATCCTTGGGGTCATGCATATGGAGGAAAATTTGCTAAACAACATAAGAAATATCGGGCCTCGTGAATGTGAGATATTGTAGAGCTCCTGCAAGACTGCGATAATGCTTTGGATCCTCGTATGAATTACCTGTTTTAGTACTAACTTTCGGTTTAGTGTTAACCGAAGTTTGAGCTGGTTTGCAGGCGGACATACCAGCACGATCATTTATTTCTGCAGCATACTTCTGTTGTGACAAAAACAAACCGCCCTCATGGCGAGTCATACTGATGCCCAAAAAATAATTCAGAGAACCCAAGTCTTTCACAGCAAACTCAGAGCTGAGACAAGCCATTATAGATTGGCGGATATCATCCGTAGAGGCAGTAAAAGTAATATCATCAACATATAATAATAAGTATTCCAAATTAGAGCCATTCTGATAAATTAATAGAGAATTATCTAATTTACTATTAGTGAAACCAATGACCGAAACTAAATCAGAAAATCTCTTGTACCATGCACGAGGAGCCTGCTTAAGCCCGTATAAAGATTTTCTCAATAAGCAAACATAATCTGGATGAACAGAATCCCTAAAACTCATAGGTTGATGCATATAAACTGTTTCCTTAAGCTCACCATGCAAAAAAACATTTTTGACATCCAACTGATGAATTTTCCAATTTTTCGATAAAGCAAGAGTGAGCACAGTTCGAATTGTTGCTGGTTTTACCACCGGGCTAAAGGTTTCGCCACAATCAATGCCAACCTGTTGAGTTTTTCCATCACCTACAAGACGGGCTTTATGCCTCTCCAAAGAACCATCAGACTTTTCTTTATGAGTAAAAATCCACGTTGACCGAATAACATTCACATCAGGTGGACGGGGTACTAAATCCCACATCTTATTTTTAATAAGAGCATTAAATTCATCATCCATAGCCAATTTCCAATTCGGGTCACGAAGGGCAGCAAGAGGGTTACGGGGAAGTGGTGATCTTGTAACGGTTGTATAATGAGCTTGGTTTGAGGTGTATCTTGGATTGGGCTTATAAATACCATGTTGGCTTCGGGTTACTGGACCTGGTTTGAGGTGTATCCCTAAATTCATCATTCTGTATTTTTAGCCTCGTCTCTTTGGAATGATCGCCTAGGTCACCCGGGAGCTTCAGTTTTAGATTCGCTTCGGCAAAATAAAATGATTGATTGTACTCGTATCTCTAGGTCTCATGTTTGTCAATCTAGTGTACTCGGAAAACATATTAAGTTGCCTTTTATTGCATCTACATCTATGACATTTATGGCTTTTGATATTAATTCATAGTGATCTTTGGACATCTCCCGTATTGAGTTCTTCGGGACATCGTTATTATGTGCTTTTCTTGGATGACTATACTAAAATATTTGTGGACGTTTCCCATTGCTAAAAAGTCACAAGTTTTTCCTATGTTTGCAAAGCTTCAAGCACATATTCGAACTCAATTTGAACGTGACATTAAAAATGTACAATGTGATAATGGGAGAGAGTTTGATAATAATTTTTGGAAATTTTGTGATTCGAATGGCATTGCATTTCGTTTTTCATGTCCACACACTTCCTCACAAAATGGGAAGGCTGAAAGAAAAATTTGATCCATTAATAATATCATGAGAACTCTTCTAGTTCATGCTCTGATACCATAAAACAATAATTCTGTACCGTTTTTATTCCATGATCAATCAATATATGCAAGAATTCCTAGCTATCATATGTCTAACGGAATGCTCATCTTCAGGCTATAACTAAGGTCACTAATACTATATAGTCAACACCAAATAATAATCATTAATATACAATAATATACAATCAATAGTAAATCCAAACTAATAATGATTATTGCATATTCTATCAGTCAGTACACTTCTCCTCCAAATTATCACCAAGTTCAGATAAGCCTTTCACCATCTCCTTTTGACTCAAAAGTTTCAAACCATTGACACTGAGATGTCCATATCTATTGTGCCACAATTGAGTCCTTTCCACTTTAGAAGCTTGTAAACACATGGGAACAATCACAAGTGCAGCAATGATATACATTCTATTTGCAGACGTTTAAGTTGAGAAAGTTAAACCCTTCTCATCATGATAAGCCTTACAAGTATCATCTTTGAAAACAATTGTCACATTCTTCTGTTGTGGTTGCCCTATACTCACGAGATTTGTTCTTAAACCAGGAAAATAATAGGCATTACTAACAACATAAATCTTACCACCTATAAAGAGCTTCAAATTGCCACTTCCCATTACCATCATATTTGAGTCATTATTCAATTTCATAGAGTCTTTAAAGTTGTCATGAAAGTCAAAGAGCCATTCTTTGCTGTCCACCATATGGTTGCTGCATCTTGAGTCCAACGAAACATAAGACATCTTTTGAGGGGAAAAGTTACAAATATAAAGGAAACAGGCTGCAAAACAAATAGAAAGAGGCTAAAGGAACTATGCAACAACACAAAATACAAGCGCAACATGGCCACAAACATAAAATAGCAGCCAAAACACAACACAATAACAATGGAGATCAAAAGAGAAAAAAGTAAAGACAGCAGCTGCAACCAACCATTATCGAAGCATATGCTTAGCTTTTGGTGGTATGCGTATCTGCCATAAACACTTCCAAACTACCTTTCGTTCCTCGTCGTCTCCCTTCTTCCTTTGTTTGCATCAGCATTCTATAGCCGGACCTTACCGTATATTCTCCATTTTGCTCTTCTTCCCACACTAACCCATCCTAACTCAAACGGCTAGTATCTCTTATGTTCGCGCTTACATTATTTTTTTTTGTCAATTTTAGTATAATTAAATTTTAGGCAAAATGTATTTTTTGTTCCCGTGATGTGGGAAAATTTGGCTTTTCGTCCCTAAACAAAAACTTTATGATTTGCCCCTATAATATTAGATTTCTATCATTTCAGTCTCTCATTTTGACACACCACACAAAAAAACTGACATAGCATTGGATTTGCTTACTAGACCACTGTCACATAGGATTTTGACATTGACTTGCCATTTTTTCTGGAAGCAGAACTGAAATAGTGAAAAAGTAGAGGCTTGACGGCTTGGTGTTGGATTGGATGGAGAGGGCAGTGGTTGTGTGACAAGGAGAAGAACAAAGGTCCCGTGAGCAAGAAAAGAGAAGCTAAGATCACGTTTTGAATGAAAAGATGCAAATTGTTAGGTTTTGACTTTGAATTATGGCCATTTACGTCTTTTCACACTATTTTTAAAAAAAAATTCTTTGATTTAGACAAAAAATAATGACAAGTCTTCGTTCCTTACACGCATGGCAGTCGTCTAACCAACAAATTATTCTGGCAACATCAATATTTTTAAGTGACATGTCCAAACGAAAGACTAATATGAAAGAAATTTATCAAAAACAGTTTCTTAATTCATTTTCCTCCAAAACTTTGTTCACCATTGGTGCTGAAAATGTAGATTTTGAGTTGTATGGCGTGGAGTATCAATTTATATATTTTTTGCAATTTTCATACTTTGAAAACATTGAACAATTTTCTTATGTGTGTGTGTGTGTGTGTGTGTGTTTAAACAATGATTCCAAAACTGATTCAAATTCTAATGCCTCTCGGGCCTAATTTTGCATTCAAATGTCTTGTACCAGAGTTAGCACTCAACATTGCTCAATAAGATAGGGTTCAAAATGTTAGAATTTAAATTCACAGGTTTCGGTGTGCTAAGCTCATAGCAATGCACATAATAAGTGAAAGGATATTATGGTAATAATGTTAAACTCGGAAAAAAATTGTACAGAGAGCCGCCCCTTTATTCACAAAGCTCAATTTTTGGCTTCAAATTTGAAGGGCATTAGCAATTGACCCTGCTAGACTCAATACTTCAAAAGGAGCTTGATTTGCAAGAGCTTTGACAGTAACTGGGCAAGAATCTGTGATCCAAAAGTAGGCAAATGCTTTCTCTGAGGCTTCTGCAAGTTACGGATAAAATAAGATTCAAATATATGAAAAAATAGGAATGTACGAGTATGTGAGATTGCGGCAGGACTAACCATCTTTATGAGTGAATCGCAACCATGATTGGTTAGGAAACACGCCGTGTGTAACATAAGCACTCACTTTTGCTGCGCCATTGGCTGCCAATACTTTCTGAGGGAAACCAACAGATAAAAAGAGAGAAATGTTACGTTGCATCTAAACGAAGACACATGCATTAAAAATAGACATAAGCTGATACACATGCTTATAGAAATTGATGGTCTATTTGGCTTGAGAGATCGATTTCTATTGACTTTAGTTCCGACCTAAAATCCACAGTACTGCTTTTATAATGTATTGTTTACTCTTGGTCTTATTGAGCCATCGCTCTGTCCTTAAAATGCGTCTTAGTATGTTGAGAAAAAGGGCCGTTTATAAACTACCCTTGCCTCAATAACCAAACCATGTAGGACTTTTTAGTTTACTGAAAAACAAATTTCAATTACAAAATATTTTAAAATAGAAAATAAAAAGAAAACATGTTGGTAATTTTGTAATCAAAACCTAAAAAATATGGAAATAATACGTTTTCTCAAACCAATAAGTATTGCTTATTTTCGGTTTGCAAACTCATCTTTAATCATCAAACATAAACAATTGTTTTTCTGAAAAAATAAACATATTGTATGATTCAGATTGATAACTGACCTGACACTCAATCAGGGTGCCTCCAGATTGGACCAAATCATCGACAATCACAACATGATGACCAGAGACATGGCCTTCCTTGAGTCGAACTATCCTCTTGTCACCTTCACGTACCTTTGTACATACAACCTGCCACTCCAAAATTTCAGACAACTATAAACAAATAAATATAAATAAATTACAGATATATCCTTATTGGAGACCAACCACTGAATAATTGTCAAACTGCTTGTGGAATCGCTTCCATGCACCGTCATCTGGAAATGCAATAACTACCTGATAATAACCAAAAAAAAAAGTCAGGCTGCGGGTATGTGAATTTTCCATGCAATAACTACCTGATAATATGTAGAATACTCACATTATCAGCATCAGGAAGTTGTTGCAGACGTTCCTTTAGGAGAGGAATACCAGTCTCAAACAACGGCAAAACCTCATCTCCGAAATAAAACCTCTCCTGCATAATTTCAAATCATGATGATTACTAAAAACTATAATACACTGTTGCAACATCAAGTACATCTCCTAAGCATGCTCTTAAAACTCAATAAAATACAACGAAGAAGCCATGATTTACAAAAAGTTTGAGAAAATGTTGTAAAAAAAAGTTCATAAGTTTTATCGTGTTGTTACTTAGCAATTCATAAGGATCTTTTTGTTTTGTCGAACATAAGGACCTTAATACCAAAAAAAAAACTATAATGGAACTTCCTTTAAATGCATTAAAAACACAAACCTGCAATGCATGAATGTCATATATGACTAAACTAGTAGGGCCACCTCTTGAAATTGGAATATTTGACAACATCCTCGCAAGGGTGAAGGCAGTTGCTACATCTCCTTCTTCTTCCATTCGCTCCATTGATCCAGTTGGGAAGAAAGGCAATACCAATGTGAAGGAAGCAACAAATAGCCGAGGAAGTGCATATATAACAGAAAGTTGTTCAAAGACTTGAGCTGGAGAGCTGAATGATGCCAAAAAGGCAACATGTTGACCTCGGAGCTCTTCTGCATTATTTATAAATATATTCGGAAACCCATCGGCAAAAGACCTGGATAAGCATAAAATAAATCCGGTATCAATTTTGTCAAAAATAAAAAACTATCTACAGTTTGTTTGTAACTATAACCAAGTAACACTATACAGCTATTGTCATCGAGGTCTGGGAAAGGTTTGTATCCATTACGAATCTATTGTATAGATAGTGTTGCTAAATTGTAGCTATGGCACGGCAGTTTTTTGACAACCATCATAGGCGATTTGTGAAGGGGACACCTGCCATGGTAGCGCAATAGACCGCAATTTTGCATTTGAAAGGCAGATTTCAGACAATCCACCATCGATAACACCGAATTGTAGGTAGTCTCATTGTGCAAATCCTATGATAATCTAAAGCAATGTTCACTGTTGACATACACATTGCCTCATTATCGCCATTAATGTCTTCATTAACTCATCGACCGCTGAATTTATAGTCCTTCCTTCCTATTTTATGAATCAGAATCATTCTTTTCAAAAATAATTTTAGACACATTTACTGATCAGCTCAACTAGTTATTAATAGTATTAACTCAAATCTTTCAAGTTTTGTAGTTGCCATTGACAACCAACAATTACAATTTTCCTAAAACCATTGAAAAAAATTGACCAGAACAATGTGATCTCTTTCTGACCATTCAATGTTACACCTGAAAGTGATTATGATAGATATCATCTGCAAACCTAAAAATTGTATGTGACAGTGATTCTAAAAAAAACATGTAGCTTTATTAATTTCTTACTTAATTACATGTTTGATCCCTTACATTATTTATTTTATGCTTCAAGTTAGTCTCCATATTTAAAAAGTTTCAAATTGGTCCTTATATCAGCATAAGTTCATCCTTTCCGTCAAATTTTGAGTTTATTCTTCCGTGTAACACTATTAGCCACATGGACGATTTAAACCAAAATTTGACTAAAAATACTATCTTATCGTAAATTAGTAACTTGAAGTACCAATTTAAAACTTTTAAAACATAAGACACGAAATTGAAACCTAAAATAAACTTCAGCACCAAGCATACAATTTAGCCTTAATTTTTTAAATATGAAAATTGATAGTCAAAGAGCAAGTACACAAATCTATAGCAGTATCTAACAGAACCTTAACAACAAAAAGACATAATAATAACTATATGCAAAAAAAAAAAAAAGTGTAAGAGAGGAAGCTAACCTCCATTTGATGTTCTGGAGAGTGATGTTACTCTGAGAGTGTGAAGCAACTTTGTTGGCAAGCTGTTCACAATCAAGTGAGTAGAAAAGATTAACGTGTTTGTTTGGAGACTTCACCATTGGCAGTGTTTGTTTGGAAAAAAGCAAAAGCGTGGAGAGAAAGCAGAGAAGAAGAAATAGAATATAGAAAAAGGGTTTTTGGTTTGGTCAGAAGAAGAAGAAGATACGGAGGGAGGGAAGAGAAACAATGTATTGGGTCGGGTCGGGTCGGGTATGTTTTGATGACCAATGTTAGTTTAGTCAACAAGTCTCTTATGTCATTGTCAGAAAAAATAAGAATAAAAAACTAGTCTTTATGTCACGTGACGTTTTTATGCCATATTTTGGGTGTGGCTGCGCAACCGTGCAACATGCCGCATCATCACCATTGAGTTATACTCCACTTTCCCAATTTAATTGAGTCGATTTGATCGTATACATTTTTCACATATTTTATTTTAACTATGTTTTTTACTAATTATAAAAATAAATATTAATATATAAAATGTTTGATTCATCTCGATGATTATTTTTATAACATCAAATTTTTATAATTTTTATTATTATATAATAAAAAATATTAACTCTAAAAGTTATACATTGGTATGCGTGCTGTAGCCAATTGACTCAATCAAATTGGGACGGAGGGAGTAAAATTGGAACTTATATATTTTAAGTGAAATGTGTTTAAATGTTTTAAGTTTTACGTTTGTAAAATTGAATAATTCTTTTTTAGGAATTAAATGTAAAAGCTTATGATTTTGTAAGAAATAAAAATATATTTAATTGTATTTTAATTTTTTTATAATGAAAAAATGACAATAGTCATTAGAAATTTACACATAAGTGAAGTTGAGAAGTCGGGATTAAAATTTTGTCCATCGCATCCAACCTAAAACTATAGTAATCAACTCAAAGGAGTAATACACATAGTCCAACTACAGCGAAGGTGGTTTAGACCCGACCCTTACAGGTAAGAAAGAAACTGAGGCACACACACGAAGCTAGATAGCAAAATAGAAGTGTCTTGTGAGCACTCGCGATATTGATCTAAGAAATTCACATATCAAGAACCCCCTGTGACAAATCAAAGCAAGCAAAAATGGCCCTTTCAAGCCTAACAAACCTAGACCGCAGTGAAGTTGGTCTGAGAAATTCGAACATGATCCAAACAAAAACCAACTCGGCAACGACGAGGTCTTGACACATAAACGAACCTAGAAACACACTCATAAAGAATTACGATCTTCTATGCTGTTTCAAACCCCTCCACCACCACAAAACCCGAAACCCAAAAACGAACACATGAGGTTCACAACGGTTTCTGATCAGCAACGTAGTAAAATTAGATCCATATCAAGAACGGAGACCATTTTAAAAGAATAACATCTTGAAGAGATAAACACCACTTCATGTCGACTATGAGGGTTTCACACCACCCTATGGGCCACAAGCCCATCAAGAGTATTGGGATGGTGTTCACTTAAAGGTGTGTGTGTGTTATAAGATAGGGATCTCAAATGAGGTCCGTGTAATTTTTCCAATAAAAAATAAACAAAATGGTTAAGCTCAAGTGATTAATATTAAGCCACCTATAATCCCACATGGATTGGACTATTGATGTTTGTACCTAGAGCTGTCAAACGGGCGGCCCGGTCCTAAACGGGTCGGCCCGAACGGGCTTCATGCTCTATTGGGCCGGGCTAAAAAAAGCCCGGATGAAATATGGGCTCCAAAAAAAGGTCCGAGCCCGGCCCGATACGGGCCGGCCCGATACGGGCCGGCCCGTTTTATTTTAAATTTTACATTTTTTTTAGCTATTAGTGCTCAATTAAAATAGATGTTACTAATATTATTTTTCTTTAATTCCATAAACTCAACATAATTGAGTTACAAAAAATAAACATAGAAAACTAAAAAAATAGAGTTACTTATATTTAAGTTCACATATAAATTCAACACAAGAAAACGTCTAAATATTAATTTACATACAAAATCAAATCAACAACATATTAGATTTAAATTCACATATTAAATTGCTTAAAAAAAACATATTAGATTGAGTTGACCCAAATAAAAAAAAAAAAAAAATTAACACTTAAAATGTAACATAATAAATAATATTTATTTTTATACATATTTTTTTATTATAATTTATGCGGGCTTCGGGCTACCCGCGGTCCATTCGGGCTACCCGCGGTCCATTCGGGCTAGCCCATATTTTAAGCGGGCTTAAACGGGCCAGGCTAAAAAGCACGGAAAAAATTCGGGCTCAAATTTTAAGGCCCAAGCCCGGGAAAAATTCGGGCTTTTCGGGTCGGCCCATTCGGGCTATCCATTTTGACAGCTCTATTTGTATCGGGCAAGTTCTCTAAACTTAATGGGTCTGCCACGCTCGTGGGACGAGAGGCCCAATAGGGCGCAAATTGCATACCCCAAATGGATATGGATAAGACTAGGTCATGGACCAACGGATATGTCCAGAATAATATGAACACATGGAATCATTTCCTCCCCCACATTCTCTCTGTGACTCTTCACCATCTCACCCACTACTCCACCTTACTCTCTCTCTCTATATATATGGGGATAACAATAGTGGATGTTCTTATTTGGCCAATTTATCAATGCTTCGCACCATGCTAGCCTGATACTCATACAATATATCCACACTGCCAATGTATAAGAGAACTATGTAGTTCTGATTCCCAAATCATTGAGGGATACATAGGATCAGGAACCTCCTGTTGAGCGATAATGAAAACATCACCGATAAGGTGTCCTTCCAAGAACCTTAGCAAGAATGTTGTTGATTTGAGACCTTATAGTGTGCTCATTGTAATAGCTCGGACCCCTCGTCCCGGCATTGTACCTCACGATCTTCTCTGCTCTCCTCTCTAGTAGAGTTTTTGTCTTCCGTGAAAATCAAACTATGTATCTTAGGGTTCAAGTATATGTTCAATCTATTATCACTACCAAAAAAGAAAAGTTATTACATATGTTTAGTTCCACATTTTTGGAGCCTTCAAAATTAATTTTGAATATGTAAAATTTGTTTTCTGACATGTATGATTGCTCTTTAGTAGAATTGATTATAATTTAAGCTGAAAATATTTAGTTTTTTAGTCAAAACATAATTTTGAACTAAAATTTATCGTTTAACTCACTTTTATATACTTTCAACATACTTTTAATCAAAATTCATTTTACCATAAAACTAAACATGCATACCATCAATTGTACTTTTCACCGCCACGAGACATTTTTAGTTTTCCTCTCACTCTACATTTTAAAAAGACTCTGTATTTTTTTAATTTAGTATGAATTCTTATTTAAAATTACCATTGAAGTAAAACATGGTCAATTTTCTTAAATGTTACTCTCTCCGTCTCAAATGTTTAGCCTTTTTAGCTTTTTAATTTTGTCTCAAAACTTTAATCCTTTTAGGAAATCAAGACACAGTTAATGATATATTACCATTTATACATTTACAAAAACTAAAGGAATACTCCCTCTGATTCTATATATAAGCAAATTTTACTAGATACATTGAAAAAGTAATGTATCTAGTCAATAATATAGACTATATTAGATACATTATTTTTTCAATGTATCTAAAAAGGTAAAACTTGCTTATATATATAGAACCGGAAGGAGTAGTTTTATAATTATAAAGAAGGGTAGAAATGACTTAACTTATCAATTTTTGTAATTTCTTAATTCACGTGCAAAACTCTAAAAGAACTAAAGATTTGGGATGGAGGGAGTACATGGCTTGATTAGTCCTTATTATAATTATATTTAAGAACCAAAATTAGTTTTATGGTCGGAGATAACTAAATATTGACATTTATTTTTTTAATCTTTAATATGGAATTATTGAATTGAATGGAGAAGATATCCACGATGATTATATACATTTTTAACTAGTATGACAACTACTAAACATGAATGATAATTCATTAAAGATGAGCGGTCGCTATTATTATTGGCCTTATTACCTAAACACCACATGCATTATGATTTATGGCTATAGTTCAAACATTACTTCAAAAGAAATAGTACTAACAATGAAGTTAGACAAATTAATTGCCTCTAGAAGCCAGACAAATTAATTACGTCTAAATTAGAGATTGATGATAAATGAAAATATCAATGATTGAGTTAGGGGAGACTTAGTAGATAAGATGGTTGAGGGGACGCGATGTTGTTATTTTTTCGCGTTAGTGTGCTTGTTTTGTGTTTTCTTGTTGATATAGTTTTGGTGTTTTTTTTTTTTTTTCTATCTACTTTTGTTTTTGTCTTTATTTAGATGGTAGATTTTTGGTTGTGTTATTATGTATAAGTAATAGATTTTAGGTGATTTGTGGTATAGTTTTAGCCTTTTAGGTGATTTAAGTAATAGATTTTTGGTGTTTGCTTTTTTCTAGCGGTTTCTATTTATGTTTTTGTCTTTATTTAGGTGGTAGATTTTTTGTTGTCTTATATGTTATGGACTTAAGTATACAAGGAGATTTCGACTCAAAAAATTAATTTAATAATTGTTAAAGTATTATATTGAATATTTTGATATATTTGATGCAGGACTTCTAATATTATCACGTCATTTATGAGCTGATATTTACTACGATTTATATTCTATTGGTACCGATCCGATGATATTTTTTTTCTTTTCAACGGTTTCACTCACCTATTAATATTCAATAGAGTAGGTAACTCTTTTCCTTGTCTAACTTTCAATAAAAGCTTTAAAATTGTTAGAACTCAAACACATGAGGAGAGTTCAACCCTAAAACATAGTCCAATGGATGAAAAAGTCTCGTAACTTAAGCATCATATTGGACATTTTAATATATTCGATATGGGACTCACAACAGGATATTTCTAGTACTCATTTGTATTTTAGATTTTTTTTTGTCCTTATTTAGTATATATAATATTTTTTTTTTGTAAATTAAAACTTCGCGCGCAACTGCGGAGACTAATCCCCTCGAATATTATATTTTATTAAAACTTCATTTAAACGGCTGACCTCTTCCAAAAAAAAATTTTATTCATTAAAATAAAATTGTTCATAATTAATGAATGAGGCTTAAAATTAGAGAGTTGAATAAATAAATGACATCAACTCCAAAACCAATGTTAATTTTCTTGACTATGGTTTATATGTATATTTTTTCATGGTCCATAACCAATATTAATTTGTAACTTTCAATCATATTTTCAATTTTCATGAGTGGCCTATAAAACACATCGTGAAAAAGGAAAAATTGACAAGGCCTGTATAAGAAAAAAGTGTAGAAGGTGAAATTAATTAATGCAAGTAATGTATGTATTTATGCAAGTAGTATAGGTCTGTATAGTCTACCTTCCCCTGTAGTTCAACAACAGTTGGGTACCACAACTAATTTTAGGTAAGGAAGAGTGAAAGTTTTTGAGTTTAAGTCTCCACGTGAAAAATACTAACATATTAGGACTTAAAGTGCATGAGAAAAGTCCAATACTAATTCAATAAGTGGGAGAATCTCATGACTTAAGTATCATATTGAGTATTTTGGAATATAAAACGTGGAACACCTAACATTGCCACATTCATTCGGCACTAATCCAATGATACTCCTTTCCTTTCAGGCGGCTTCACGCATCTACCAATATTTGGTGTAACACCTTAATCCAACTTATAGGTAGTCCTTTCTGTGATCCAACTCTCGATGAAAGGACAAATTGTTAAGACTTAAGCAAATGAAGAAAGTCCAACCCAAAAGATTAGTCCAATAAGTGAGAGAGTCTCATGATTTAAGTACTACATTGAGCACTTTGAAATACTCGATGTGGGTCTCCTCACATAGCATTAATAACTAGTTACTGATTTTGACTATTTCAAAAAAAAATTAAAAAAAGAAAGATTGATTTTGACATTCAAAAAGACTTAGCGGGCGCAACTTATTATCTATTTATTTTTCATTCATGTGTAATTATACTTTATTTATTAATGAAAATCAAAATATCATTAAATATTTTTTCTTTCAATTACTATAAATATGCTCACTATATCTTCCTTTTTCATCACAAAATTGTCAGTTACATCATAAACAATTAAACATTGAGAGAAACATAAATAGAAATGTTTCTATTAGCACTCCTAAGCCTCACAAAATGGTTTTGGTACTATGTGATTGTTAAATCATGTTATGAAACTGCAAAAAAATTAAAAAGTTATAGTTTTAATTTGTTTGATCTTTCATCTAAACCACTTCATCAACCTTCAACTTTTCCTAATATTTTGAATTGTGATATAAAAGGTAGAGAGTCACAAACACTTGTTTGTGACATTCATAGTGTCCTCTTAAGAACTCACTCTTTCTTTCCTTATTTCATGCTAATTGCCTTTGAAGGTGGTAGCATTTTAAGAGCTTTCATATTACTTTCTTCATGTCCTATATTATGGTTTTTAAGCTATGAACTTAAGCTTAAAGTCATGATCTTCATAACTTTTTGTGGACTTAAAATAAAGGACATGGAAATGATTGCTAGAGTTGTTTTACCAAAGTTTTACATGGAGAATCTTAATCTTAAGGCTTATGAGGTTTTGGTTTCAACAAGGTGTAGAGTTTTCTTCACTTCTGTGCCAAAAGTTATGGTTGAGGGATTTTTGAAGGAATATTTGAATGGTGATGATGTTATAGCTACAGAGTTGCATACTATTGGATGCTACTTCACTGGTTTGATCTCTAAGCATGGTTTGGTTGCTAAGCATAATGCATTAATGGATTATTTTGGAGATAGAAAACCTGATTTAGGGATTGGAAGCACATGCATCAATGATCATCATTTTATATCATATTGCAAGGTATATCTAAATTTAGATTATGCTTTTTGTTATATTTTTTTAATGTGAATATGATTAATCTATATCGAAAATTTTAGTTGGTCACTTTTAATAAATATTTCCAACCACAAAGCCTAAATTTGAGATCTTGTTAAAGGGATCCGAGTCGAACAATATAATGTTAAAGAGTATTTGTTGAAGGGAAATGAAGGATTAAATTTTTAAGTAAAGTAAAATATATACATTTATTAAATAGTAAGCTCTTGAAATGAAAGGAATGATAAGATTATCATAAAACCTTTTTTTTTATCTGTACAAATATAAAATAATTCACTTAATTTTATTTTACAATCACAAAGTAAAAGCATTTCATTAAAAATAATTCACTTAATTAAAAAACAAAAAATCATAAATTATTTTCTCTTCTCTTTTCTTCTAGAATCCTCATAAAAAGAGTTCATATCCATGTCTTGGAGTTATAGTAGTACTATGATTGACTATTCTGACATAAAGTTTTAATTCATACCCCCACGTCTAATCTTCTTACCCCACAAGTCCCTGTTATCTTCCTAGTTCCTACCCCACAAGCTGGCCCAGTATATTTCCCATTGAATCGATGATAATGAGTTTGCGGGAATTAAGAAAACCAACAAGTTTTTTGGAATTTGATTTGTGTACGGGCATATTCAAATTTTTCGAAAAATAAATTCGTTTGGTTTTTGGACGAAAGTGATAAGGTCTTTTTTTTTTAGAAAAAATAAAAAATAAAAATATTAAAGAGTATTTGTTTTAAATAATAACGTAAGTATTATGTAATTATTTATTCTTTCAATTATTTTATAATAATATTAACTATATATTAAAATATGGACTTACCTTTTTAAAATCCTCCAAAAATCAAATTGTAAATAGAGCTTAAAAATACAGCCGGCAAAATACATAGTAACCGTAGCCACACACACGTGAATTAGAATTCTCTTCATTTTCTATTCTTTTTATATTTTTTTTATTATTATATAATTTTGAAAATACAAATGCAAAAGTGTGACACTTAGAATCCAAATCTCTTTTATACATATATTTAAAAATTTTGATAATAAAAAAATGGAAAAAATAAAAAATGAAGAGATCTCAACTCTACACAGATACACATGAAGTGGAAAGTGTGGAAAAAAAAAATTGTAACCAACCATTAGACTGCAAACACATGCAAGACAAGTGGGAAAAAAAAGCAAATTGAATCCATTAATTATAAACAAATTGTCAAATCCTCAAATTAAAATGTGTGGCAAGTCTAACTCACAACCGTACGTTTTATCTTTTTATAGCATATTAATTATTGTTATTTTATATCTTTGTAGCATATTGATTATAATTGGTACAATTTAACAACTATAGCTAACTACATTATTATTACAAATAATAATGAATTTCATTTTCTCGTAACTATACCATCTTAATTCTCATCTAACTCCAGCAATATATGATTATGACAGGAAGCTTATGTGGTAACCAATGAAATATGTCAAAGTTCAATTATGCCAAGAGAAAAATATCCAAAGCCATTAATATTCCATGATGGTAGATTAGCATTTTTTCCTACACCTTCATCAACTCTCTACATGTTCATGTGGCTTCCAATTTCAATTCCATTATCAATTTATAGATTATTTCTTGGAACAATTGTTTATTACAAATGGGGACTTGCATTAGTAGCATATAGTGGTATAACTATAACTATTAAAGGTTACAATAACACTAAAAATAATTTAGAACCAAATAAAGGAGTACTTTATGTTTGTAATCATAGATCATTATTAGATCCTGTTTTTCTTAGTATGAGTTTAAGAAAAACTTTAACAACTGTAACTTATAGCTTAAGTAAAGTGTCAGAGATTATGTCACCTATTAAGACAACGAGTTTAACAAGGGATAGAGAACAAGATAGAGAAACAATGCAAAGGTTACTTTGTGAAGGTGATTTAGTTGTTTGTCCTGAAGGAACAACTTGTAGGGAACCTTATCTTTTAAGGTTTAGTTCACTTTTTGCTGAACTTGCTGATAAGATTGTGCCTGTGGCTATGCAAGCTAATGTGAATTTGTTTTATGGTACAACAGCTAGTGGATTAAAATGGTTGGATTCATTTCTGTTTTTGATGAATCCATGGCCAAGTTATAATATTGAATTACTTGAAAAGGTTCCAAAAGAATTTACTTGTGCTGGTGGAAAGTCTCGTTTTGAAGTTGCTAATTATATTCAAAGAGAGTTAGGGAATGCTTTGGGATTTGAGTGTACAAATATTACAAGGAGGGATAAATATTTGATGTTAGCTGGAAATGAAGGTGTTGTTCATAAAAAGAAGTGAAAATTGTGGTGATTGAAGTTTCACATTCAAGATGTGTATATGTTTCTACTAAAAGAATGAAAAGGAATTGAAAGAGTGTGGTTATGTATATACACATGTAATTAAATGTATAAAACAATGTATTTGCACATCAAAGTTATCATTTCCTACATATAATTGTATCTCATTTAATTAATAAATGCAAGAAATAATTAAGAGTGTGTATTGCAATAGATGTTAACTTGTGCCCTAAGGACACAAGTTAAGATACCTAAAAATAGAATTATAGCATTTAATGATATAAATAATTTAATGTTTAGATAATTGAATACACCACAAGTTCAATAAATTCTTTTCATATTTATCTTAGGACACACGTTAACATTCTCCTTTAATATTTTATTGTCATGAAGAATAATGTAATACGAGAATGTTATACAATTTAGTAAAAAAAAAAAAAAGAATGTTATACAAAAGAATTGAAATATTATTATACTAAAAAAATATTATTTTGGAAGAATGTATACAGTTCAGGTTTATTACATTTTATTTTGGGTAAAATTGTAGGGAATTTGAAGAGTGTAACAGATATATCAAAATAATTATCACTTCATAATCGAGGTTATAAGAGTAGTTTATATATAACTATCACACATTTTAATTATTCGCGGTTAAATAAAAAAGTCATCCAAATATATCGAAACCAAATGTGGTTTTTGCAATTTTTGATTTGGATGGTTCGGTTTGTGATTTTACTTTTGGATTGGTTTGAATACGATCACCCCTATTTAAAACCACTGATGCATTTTTTCTACAAAGGATAAAACTGTGGCGGATTAACACCAAAGCGGATAATCTCTTAGAGTTGTGGACATAAGGTCAGATCTAAACAAAAAGTAAACCACCAAAGTTCATAACTATGTAAGGCACTTTTAAATAGGTCCCTGATTTTATGAATATTTCAAAAAGGTCTCTGACTTATTAAATTTTACTCATATTATTCATTAAAAAATACCTTAGAGGCTAAGTGTAAAGTATAAAGACTTAATTTATAGGGATTTGTTAGAAAAAGGCAACAATTTGACAAGTCAAAGTCAAGGACTTTTTAAAATATTTATAAAATCGTGGACCTATTTGAAAAGATTTATAAAGTTGAGACTAATTTGATAGTTTGCTTGAATTTGAAAGTCAATTTGGCGCATCGTGTTCATAGCTTTTTATTTTTTAAAAATAACAAATTTATATTATTTCATTCATTAAATTAAGAATAATACAATATGAGGTTTAAATTGAAAAGTGGTGGCTTCTACTGTATAATAGTAAGATAACAATGTACCATTACAATAAAATGTACTGACTAATGATTATTTGACATGCCGTAAAACTCTAGATTCAGATTTAGGTTCTGTTTGGCAAAAATAGCGGATGACTGATAAACTAGTTTATGGCTGATGACTGATAATTTATAGCTGATAGGCTGATTGAAGTGTTTGATAAAATTAGCAGATCAACTAACTGTTAAATGTAAAAGGACAAAAAATGGCATATAAAATCTCTTATAAAACATCATTATTAAATTTATATCTAATTAATATTTAAGACACTTAAAATTTAGCTATTCAAATTTATTAATTTAATATATCTTTTATATATTATCAGTTTTTTTATATAGAATTAAATTTTATTCTTTGAAATTCTATTTAAATTTATTTTCATTTCAATTATTATACTATATATAACAGATTAAACATTAAATTTTTTAGATTTTTATAACAAATACATAAATGATAAATCAAATGTACTAAAAAAAAAACCGTGACAATATAGATACATGCATCTTTTATAGTAATAATTAATAAATACATTAAAAATAAATCAAAAGTACTAAAGTGAAGGGGTGAATGACAATATAGTTATGTACAACGCGTCATAAAATATTGTTACGGAAAACAATTTTTTTTTATATATTTATGTACAATAACATTTTAAAATGAGATATAACAACAACAACAACAAAAGTATGTACAATATAGTAAACATAATAATGGATAGGCTAGCGTAAAAAAAATGTACGAAATTTATCTATTTTATTTTAAATTGTAAT
The DNA here is from genome assembly GCA_954870985.1 of Trifolium fragiferum. Classification (NCBI taxonomy): domain Eukaryota; kingdom Viridiplantae; phylum Streptophyta; class Magnoliopsida; order Fabales; family Fabaceae; genus Trifolium; species Trifolium fragiferum. The sequence continues at coordinate 12,938,853 of OX940794.1, forward strand.
AATATATTTTCAATGATAAAAATGAATTTAAGGTAAAAGTATATAAGGGTAAAATTGGAATAAAAAATGATAAGCTATAAGCTATAAACTTATAAGCTACTTGAATTAGCTTATGAAAAATAAGCTATAAGCTAGTAAAATAAGCTATAAGCTCACGGTAATATGACAGTTACCAAACAGGTCTTTTAACATATAAGTTATAAGACATAAGCTATAAACTAGCTTATTTGTCTTACCAAACAGACACTTGATCTTCTTCTTACCCTAAGTTGTTCAATTCTTTGTTTAGAGTCAACCATCTTAGGCTCTGTTTGGCAAAATTAGCGGTTGGCTGATAAGCTAGCTGATGGCAGATAGCTTATAGCTTATGGCTGATGACTGATGGCTGATAAGTTAGTTGAAGTGTTTGGTAAAATTAACGGTTCAACTAGCTGATAAATGTAAAATGACATAAAAGGGTATTGTTAATTCAAAATAAAATTTATGTCAAATTAATATTTAATATACTTGAAAGTTAAAAATTAAATGTACTAATATAATATATATATTTTATATTACTAAACTAATTGTTATTGGTTGAAATTTTATTTTCAAAAAATTATGGGTTTTCTTATTGACTTTTTCATTAAAAAAGTATGGTTTTTTTTTTTTACAAGATTAAAAAAGTATGGTTTATTATTATATTTTGGTCCAAAACAATAATTATTAGGCTATTTTTTTATTTTATATAAAGCAACATTATTTTTTTATAGTGAGTAGCATACATAAGTTTTTTTTTTTTGGTAGTGCATGAGGTTTATATTCACGTAAAAATTGCCATAAGGTAATAATGAATGATCATGCATGGTTTATTAAAAAAAGGTATGGTTTATATTTATTAAAAAAACTATGGTTTATCAATAGCCAAAAAAAAGTATGATTTATTTTAAAGTGAAATAAAAAAAAAGGATAATAAGGGGTAAAAATGGGAAAAAAAATAATAAGCTATAAGTTATAAGCTCATAAGCTACTTGAAATAGCATCTGGAAAATAAGCTATAAGTCAGTAAAATAAGCTATAAGCTCATACAAAAAAGTTTGTTTCCAAACAGGTCTTTTAGCTTATAAACTATAAGACATAAGCTATAAGCTAGCTTTTTTGGCTAGCCAAACAGACCATTACCCTAAACTGTTCAATTCTTCGTTCAAATTCAATATTAATTCTTCACCCTAAGACTCTTTGTTCAATCTTCTTCATCAAGTAACAACTTTCAGGTTCAGTTTCTCACTTAGTTACTGCTAATTTTTAATTTATTGTTCCAATTTTTGCATCATATAGTAGATTAATAAATTGATAATTAGATATATGAAATCCATTTATTCATTTGTTATGTTTTGAATGAGTATGAAGAATTAGGCGTTTTAAATTTATAAGAAATATGTATTTGAAATTTATACACTTTTTATTGTATGTTTTAATTGAGTACGAAGAATTAGCTAATATTTGACATTGTCGAGACAATATAGTTGAAATTGATAAGCAAACTAATATTTCATTAGCACCATTTGAAAGAATAAAAAGATTATTTCCATTAGTAATGAGCTTCTCGGTATCATAGTAAATAGGCTTTAAATTCTTAAGTTTTATGCTATTTTATAAATTCAAACTAGTGAAAATTGTATTTTTATAAGTTATTTTATCATAAACTACCTTGACAAACTTATAATAATACATAAAATTGCATAAGTTCAAAAATAAGCTAATCCAAATGGGGTCATATACGAGAGTCTTTAGCATCTTAAAAGGATTGGTTTTGATAGGGTGTACTTGGATCGGTTTGGATTGGTTTTGAGTGAATCCGATGTCCGAACCAATTAATTCTCGATTGGTTCGGTTTGTTTGGTTTTTAGCATTTCTCAAAAATGAATCCGAACCAAATTCATCAGTTTGATTTGGTTTGGTTCGGATACTTTAATCGGTTTTATCTGATGTATTTCATGTTATTATTTTTTTCCTGATGTATTTTTTTCCATAAGCTAATCAAATACAAAACACAATTATTTTTTCATAAGTTTATCAAATACATATACATAATACAACCATTATTGAAAACAAATACAAAATACAATTCTTTTCGCTTAAGTTCATCAAATACATAATACAACTATATTGAAATTATGTTTATAAGTTCATCAAATACAAAATACAACATATTGAAATTAAGTTCACAAGCTCTTCAAATAATAAAGTGTAATAAAAATAAAACTTCAAATCTATTCCCACTTAAATCGAAAAAAAAATAAAAATCAAACAAAGCTTGAGAAGTTACTGTCTGAGAGTTTGAGATGAGAGCAGTAGCGTGACATGAGAGTGTTGTTTGCGTAGTGTTGAGAGCAACTTAAGGATGTTGTGATGTGAGATGAAAGCATCTTGAAGATGAGGGTGAGGTGAGAGCAACATTTCTAAGTTTGCGTTTGCGGCTGTGAGTATGTCTAAGTGAGACAAATTTTATTTTATTTTTTAGAGGTAATCCTTGTAAAAGGCCAAGCCCATAATAGGATGAAAGCAGGCTAAAAGCCCAGAATGTTTTCTCTTCCAGCCCCCCGCGTTTCTTTTTCACCCTCGAGTTTCCTATTTTGCCCTTACGAAAAATTTTGGTTTCTATAAACCGAAATTTTTTTTGCTTTGAAATATAACTTTGGTTTCTAGAAGCCAAAATTTCCTGAAATTTGAAATAGAAAAATTTCAATTTCTACGAATCAAAATTTTATTAAAGGCAAAATCGAATTTTTAAAGGTATAAAAAAAACGTCAGAAGTTGAAAGAAAAATTATCAAAGCCCAGTAGTAGTTGCCACAAGCTCAGAAGCATGACCCAAAAGATATGGGCCAAAAACCCAGGGGTATGTAATGTGTAAAAGGGAAACGTGAGAATTATACAAAATCCTCAAAAATGTCGTCGTCGGTTTATCTATTGAGAGGATTTTGTAGGGGTGGCAAAACGGGCATGCCTGTCCCGTTTAGGCCTGCCCCATTTAAGTCCGCCAAAATACGGGGTTGGGCGGGGCGGGCCAACTTAGGTGTGTTGGCTCAAAATTCAAGCCCGTCCGTTTATTGGCGGGATTGCGGATTGGCGGGCATGCCCGCCAAATACTTTTTTTTGTTTTTTACGATTTCAATTACAACTCACAATTAAATGTTAAAAAAAAATATTAAACAGGTTGAATTATAATAACTTCACAATTCCTTACAATTCTTACATCCTATTTTAAAATTAACAATAATACTATAATAGGGGTAATTAAGAAAAGATTGCAGCAGAGAATAGAGATAATTAAACTAAAAGAAACATTAACCAAGTTAATAAACAATTTCTTATAATTATGCTTAATTAACCTAACAAATCATCAACTAAGTTAAAAAGTACCTCTTACAATATAAGATAAAACAATAAATACTAGAAAGGGGTGAAAAAACGAGCATGCCCGCCCCATTTAAGCCCGCTCAAAAACGGTGTGGGGCGGGGTGGGCCAACTTAGGTGTGCAGGCCGAAAACCTCAGCCCAGCCCGCCAAAAATTGCAGGCCAAACGGGTCGGCCCCGCGGGCTCGGCCTGTTTTGCCACCCCTAGGATTTTGTATAATTCCCAAAGTTTTGTTTGCGTATTGTTGAGAGCAGCTTAAGGATGAGGTCAGGCACGAATCCACTCATGATTAAATGGGGTCAATTGACCCCACTTCCCTAATTAATTTTTAACCAACAAATGCACATTTTTATATATTGCCCCCACTTCAAATCTTTCCTTGTCCCCACACAACTCACTAATATAGTATTTGTTGAAGTATTTTTTTTAATTCTAATAAGTATTTGTTAAGGAGATATTGTTAATTAGTGTGTTGTTTGGTCGTAAAGCGACAACATGAATATTTAAAATTTTAACGATGATATATATACTTTGTTGTTTATAAGTATAAGCAAATAGTCATTTTCATTTTTGATGACAAAATTAGCAAGTGTACTAATCGTATCGTTAAGTAATAAATCTATAAAGTTCGTATCCGCAGGGATTGTTTCAATTTCGACAAAACAATTGTATCGTATTTAGGATGTAAATGCAAAGGGGGGGAGTTTTCAGATTTTATGGTAACAATTCTTAAAATGCAGGAAAATAAAACGGAAACTTTGTAATAGAGAAAGGCGATCAGGAATTATTTCGAATCCTCTCTTTGTTCCTATCTGGTACTCTAGGTTCTAGCTCTCAACAATAAAACTCTTATAATTACGATAATTTAACAAAATAGACCGAGTCCAATTCCTTGGCTCATCAGTCTCGTCTATCTAATACAGCACCCTAATTCCTTAGGTGAAACTAATATTATCAAAAGCATGAATGAACGTTAAATTCTTAATCATACCAACTAATTCTTTATTCCTAAAGCAATTACGATTGGTAAAGAGTTAATTTAGATCCAGTTATAAAACCTAGGGTCAGTAGTGATTTATCCCTTAAATTCAATTCAATATTGGCCAGATAAAGAAAAACAATAAACACAAAATTAACTGAATAATTATAAGCTTTTATTGAATAAACTAGAACACGTAGTTACATAGTTCAGATAATTCTAAAAAAATTCATCTATAATTCCTAATCATATGAGTTTAGTTACTCATGTTCATGAAAATAAACATTATAAACCTTGATTGATGAATTGCTCTGCCGTTTCAATTGCTTGCCTCCGTTTCTCGAGATGTATCTCCCCTGGCTGTGTGATTTTTGTTTATATATTGAAGCCTAATATTTTCCTATTTTTTAGTGTGGGCCAGCGTACATTCAAACCAATTCACTTGGGCTTCTAGTTGCTTGCTGCTTCAAGGATCAGGTGGCAAAAATCAAATGATGCTGATGTGGTCACTTTAACATGACGTCATGTGCAGCTTATAAATCCAAATCGTGCTGCGATTGGGATACTGCAGTGGCACGATAAATACAGAGACTAGAGGGAAATTTTGCTTCAAATAATTTTCTAAGTCTTTTTTTCTTCTCTTGGTTTTGTCTTCAAACTCTTTGATATTTCAATTTCTTCAAATATTCTTCTCTTTGACTATGAAATACTTCTAAAAACTAACTTAAAAGCTATAAAATCATAATAAATATCAGCAAATAATATAGTGTCATCACAACCCCAAACTTGAACTGTTACTTGTCTTCAAGTGACAATGCCTGTCAAAACAAAACTGTCAGTGAATTAACAAATTAATTTGCATGATAAAAATCTCATAAACTTTTTTCTTCATCCGGCCGTGGAACTTCCGGTCTAAACTTTAGTAATCCTGCTCAATCAACACACTTGTTTCTAAGACTTCAATCAGATTCAGTCCAACGTACGTTCCACAACATGTTATAGCTCAACCTTTTCTCTCACTCACAAGTTCTCTCAACATTTGACAGGGTGTTCACTCCATCAACATGCAAATGCAATTTTACCACAAGCTTGAAAAAATTCTAAACAGTCAATCAAAGTAAATACATCACATACATTTTTGAGGTCTTAAAGGTTGTAGCTTGGCTTGGGTAACGGTGGGATATATTTGGAAAAGTAGGCTTAAATTGGAGTTAGATATTAACTACTATTCCTTAATGAAAATTTGACCGTTACCGGAGCTCAAAATATGATAGTTAAGCACTTAGAGAACTCGTTTTTTTGTTTTTTTTTTTTTTAGAAATCACTAATGAAGAGTGATTTTTTTATTTATTTATTTTTTGAATAAACTCAATGATGATTTTTTTTTGTGAGTTTCATTTATTCTCTTTTTTTTTTTGGTAAGTTCTCTAGTACCTCTACCCCAAACTTAAAGTGTTGCTAATTCCAAAAGCAACTCCAAACTTAATACATTGTCAAGACAAGAAAATTTAAAGCTTCTACCTAACTCCATAGAGGGTAAACAGATAAAAAATTTCAGGTCTAAGTGGCTTATATTGTGGTTTGTCACCCAAAGAAAGAGGAGTATATTTTTTTTTAGCACTAAACGTGATGTGGGATACAATGCTATAAGCTTCTTAACACGTATATCACAAGATAAAAGTAAACAAATAACTGAAAGCAAGTAAAAGGCACGTGATATTTGTTAACCCAGTTCGGCGCTTAAAACAAACCCTAGTCTGGGGGATACCAATCCAGGAAGGAATTTCACTATAATAGCCCTAGTTCTAAGTTACCAGCAAACGCCCCGTTCACAACTTACAACCTAGGCACTACCAATGAAGCTTCAACCTAGGAACTCCTAAGTCTGAGATCCCATCTCACTTCCTATCACAACAGTACAGACAGCACTGTTTACAAGCAAACACACATAAGGATTTGGAACACACTCCTAGAAACTAAACCACACATACCTAAAGGCTTAGAGTGATGCACAAGTGACAACCATACTCCATGCTTAAAAGCTTTGGAGAAACAACAGAGTTACAACTCAAAAACACAGTCCTACAAAAGCATCAAGATGATACTAGAGAGGCTCACACATAAAGCACAAGGCTTACAAAGACACGAAACCCTAAAAGTCTACATTTTGATATATTGGTTTCGGTGAAGAAACTAGGTTTAGCTCCTCCTTTAAATACTCCAGTCAAAACATCCTTGATTTAGAAATAACATGGGCTTGATTTGTTTGACCCAAGCAATTACTCCATATTAATTAAAAGAGATTCTTTCCAAAAATATACTTCAAGGAAATTCTCTACAAAAACATTCTTGACCAGGATCTGAAGTATTAAATAATGATCCTCATAATTAGCCTGATTAAATGCGTCAGATATGATTCATGAGAGAGAACCACGATTTCCATAAATAGAACACGCATGCGAACACTTCCAGTAAACATGATACGATGTTGAGGCATCATATCGCACATCCTGCTACAAGGTTTATTTTACCAAAAATGCAGCCAATATCAAATACTCAACAAACTCCCCCTTTGGCAAATTTTTGGCTAAAACAAATTATGACCATACAGATACTACTTAAACAGATACTTCAACTAAATTTCTTTTTCTCAAGATAAACACACAAGCATAAAGATCAGTAGTAGCTATCCTTCAAAACAGTTTCCATACTACTCCTTCATGGAGAACAGTAGACAAGAATAAGATGTATCTTTTAAGTTTATCAGAGAGGCATGCAACAGCGGAATACAAAAAAACTACTTAGCCTTAAATGGTCAGGAAAATAAACATTGATAGGATGTTGAGTAGAATGTTTCAACATTTCACAAAACATCTCCCCCTGCACATATGAATAGGATGTTGGAGCATTGTATCCAACATCTCCCCCTGCAGAACACAAATCAGCTCCCCCTAAACACTTGCATATCTCAGCACATGCATACATCACCATCCATTCACAACATAGAGGCACTCCCCCTTAACATCAAAACATATATTCCCCCTCAACTTGAGCATACAACATCATTTGTGCAATCAAAATGCTACCCATATTGCTATGAATGCAGCTACCCAGGTCACCATATTGCTATGAAAGAGACCCAATCACCATATTTCTATGAAAGTGATTCTAAGTAAACAGTCACCATATTGCTATGAAAGAGACTACTTACCAGCACAAAGATCATGCACAAACAACGTCTATCACATGTTTCTCCCCCTCAATGCCAAATTAGGCATAAACAACATAACACATGGTACATCAGATGTCAGCACTGCCTTCTGCATCCTCATCTTCATCATCCTTGTCCATATTACCAGAAAACACTCCCTGGAGCTCACCCAAGTATAGTTAGGGTGCCTGCTCTGATGCCAATTGAAATTCCTGGCACGCCAAGCACAATGTGCGATACAATGCTCTAAGCTTCTTAGCACTAAACGTGATGTGGGATACAATGCTATAAGCTTCTTAACACGTATATCACAAGATAAAAGTAAACAAATAACTGAAAGCAAGTAAAAGGCACGGCATATTTGTTAACCCAGTTCGGCGCTTAAAACAAACCCTAGTCTGGGGGATACCAATCCAGGAAGGAATTTCACTATAATAGCCCTAGTTCTAAGTTACCAGCAAACGCCCCGTTCACAACTTACAACCTAGGCACTACCAATGAAACTTCAACCTAGGAACTCCTAAGTCTGAGATCCCATCTCACTTCCTATCACAACAGTACAGACAACACTGTTTACAAGCAAACACACATAAGGATTTGGAGACACACTCCTAGAAACTAAACCACTCATACCTAAAGGCTTAGAGTGATGCACAAGTGACAACCATACTCCATGCTTAAAAGCTTTGGAGAAACTACAGAGTTACAACTCAAAAACACAGTCCTACAAAAGCATCAAGATGATACTAGAGAGGCTCACACATAAAGCACAAGGCTTACAAAGACACGAAACCCTAAAAGTCTACATTTTGATATATTGGTTTCGGTGAAGAAACTAGGTTTAGCTCATCCTTTAAATACTCCAGTCAAAACATCCTTGATTTAGAAATAACATGGGCTTGATTTGTTTGACCCAAGCAATTACTCCATATTAATTAAAAGAGATTCTTTCCAAAAATATACTTCAAGGAGATTCTCTACAAAAACATTCTTGACCAGGATCTGAAGTATTAAATAATGATCCTCATAATTAGCCTGATTAAATGCGTCGGATATGATTCATGAGAGAGAACCACGATTTCCATAAATAGAACACGCATGCGAACACTTCCAGTAAACGTGATACGATGTTGAGGCATCAAGGATAATTGAACATCAAATAAATCCTTTCAAGAAGGTCTTGGCACAAGACCTCATAAAAAATCTCATAAAATGTTTAACAACCAAATCGTAAATAATTAATTCTTAAACAATACGTAAAGGATAGAAACAAATAACAAATATCCCCATCCCGTTATGTATCAGAGCATCCTAAGACACCTCACACAATGGAATCCTCACGTACGCACCTAAGCCTGATCACCTGCAAGTTACCCATACGAAGGGCAACATTTTCAAGCAGAAGGGGTGAGAAACACAGTCAATAATATATATCATATAATTCAATAATTAATGATAATCAACATGAAATCATCACTTTAATCATATCCTAGCAAGATAGCATTATTTCAACATAATAGATAGCATTTATCATAGTAAAGCATATCACGATTTCACCACTTTTATTCATCATAATCACGCCACGAAATTGACACTATCACCATCACATCATCACTTAAAAGACGACACGACCTGACAATGCAACACTACACTTAGACATCATGCATGTGGTACCATATTTTAAGCATTAATATGCTTCATCGCCACTTTGAGCAAAAGCTCCATCGCCACTTTGAGCAAAAGCTCACTTAAACAAGTTAACAACTTTACACTGACTCGACAACAATAATAATTGCGCCTAGGCTCTTTGAACCACCCTCCCAAACTTTGACAACACCGACACAATACTCAAATCATTCAAGGATATCAACTTAGCACATATACATTAATCAATTACATTCGTATCAAACCAGAACATTCTTCAAAAGCAAATCAAGTTTGATCAACATGACATAAGCCAAATACTCATAAAATACTTCAACTAAATCCCTAATACTTAAGTTTGAGGTTGGGAAGCCAACCATAAGTTTTTGGACTAACTTGGGATTAGTTATGCTAATTTTTCTTAAAGTTTTCTAAAGCTCCACTTGGACTATTTTTATCATAATTCAAAATCTACAAACAATTTTCTAGTCATTCCAAAGCCATCAGAAAGCAAGAACATGAAAATCTACAACTTTCGTGTTTACACCAAAACCCTGTTCAAAACAGAAACGTGTGAAAAAGACGCAAGAACATGAAACAGGAGATGCTGCCACTGTGCAGCTCTCGGGAAAGTGACATTTTCCACTCAAAAACTTCGTTTTAACTCCGATTTTCACCAAACTTGACCCTATAGTTCACTCATACATAACCTAACTTAATACAACACAAAACACAACAATCCAACTCCAATTCATGCACAATTCATTTGCTCTATTCATCATCAATTATTCTTTTTACCAACAACCCTATTCTTTCTAAACTCTACCATTCTCAACAATTCTGACACCAATCATTACAGAATAATCAAGCAGCATTTCATACATTAAAATTAACGGTAACAACACACAATTCATCAGTTTTCATGGGAATTCACAAATTAAACCCTAAACTCATTTCTACCCATTTTCTCATGAACCACAAATCAAACATGAAGAATTAAGCCCTTAATTAGAGAAGTGAAATCCCACCCTTACCTGGTTTGATTGAACTGCAAAGGTCCTAACTTCTCTTGCCTCTTCTCTCTTGCTCTTGTTTTTTTCCTTTTTTTTTTTATCAAACTTCTCTGTTTTCACGTAAAAATGATTTTTCTTTTCTCTGACTATCCTTTTTCTTAACCTCCTTCATTCTAATTAATTTTAATTAATTCCCACTAATTCATTTGTTTCCTCTTAATTACACCTCCGCCCCCTTAATTCTAAAATATTCTAATTCCTATCTTATTCTTACTAACTATAAATAAAACCATTTAATTAAATAAGCAAATCACATAAATCAATTAAATAAGACTCTAAACTCTACCAAAAATAAAATAAACGGGCGTTACAGAAACCATATATTTGATATCTAGTATTAAAAATAAAAAATCTTACGGCATTAACAATATTAATAGATGAGAAATTACATTTTTCACAGATGCTAAGGTGTCTTATATTTTTAGATCCATAAATTTTGTATTCGATCCTCAAAAATATTTGGTTAAATAAAACAATATCATTATTTTATCAATGTATTTATATATAAATTTTTTTGACCCCACTAGTTAAAATTTCTGGTTCCGTCCCTGAATGAGGTCATGTGAGATGAATGCAGTTTGAAAATGAGGGTGAGAGCAACGTTTCTAAGTTTGCGTTTGTGGCTATGAGTGTTTCTAAGTTTGCATTTTTAAGTTAGAGTTTTTAAGTGAGACAAATTTTATTTTATTTTTTAGAAGTAGTTGGTCCAGTTGTAGTTTTTGATAGATATGGACTGACTAAAAAAAATTAACATATATAATATATATTGGTTTGGTTCGGTTTGTCCATTGGATCTAAAAATTGGAACCGAGAACCGAACCAAACCACTTCAGTTTTTAATTGGTTCGGTTTTTGGTCCGGACCATAAAAAATTGTTTTTTTCCAGTTTGGATTGGTTTGAATCATCGGTTTAATTAAATTTTTCTGATCCACTTACACCCCTTAATTTTGACATTTAAAAGAAAATTAGTGGAGCAAGTTATTGTCCATGTAGTTTTCATTAAAGTATCAATAATAAAGTTTTCTTTTTGATATGCATGATTCATATTTGCATTAATTTATTGTAAAAAGGATTAAATTATTTCTAACTATTTCTTTGCAAAATTATATACAGGGCCGGTCCTGAGTTTTTAGAGGCCGTGTGCAAAGTTTTAAAAGTGGCCTCTTAATAAAAAATAAATGCAATTTTTTTTAAAAAAAAATTCATAGATTTTTTTTTTGAAAACTCGATATCCGGTCCAAGGACCGACTAACTCGAGGGGAAAAAACTCATCGATTTAAAAAAATATAATTATCCTAGTAATTAACATAAAAAATATTCATATTCTATCAACAACAACAAAATAATTTATTTAAGTTAAATCTTAAATTAAAATTAAATGCATTTAGATCTAATAATTTCATAGTTTGTTGCATTGTATAGTAGCCGTAGATAATTTAATAGTCTCTACTTTTTTTTTTGTTCCAACTGAGCCTGCAATTGGGCTTATTTTACTGCAACATGATATTTATATCTCCTATTTTACTAATACTACTACCTACAAAAAAAAAATTTGAGGCCTTATTCTTTTGGAGGCCCACTGCAACAGCTCTTTTGCAGCCCCTTCTGGGCCGGGCCTGATTATATATATAACATTAATATAAGCAAATCGCTTTATTTAATATTTTATCTCTTAAAAAATTTGGTCAAAACCTTTTATTGAAAGATTCCAAGACAATGAAAGAAAATATTGCTGATGGCATAGCTAACTATTCTTTTTACTTGTTTAAGAACTATCAATAGGTATCTTGTTATTTGAGATGCTTGTAGTGTTTGGACAATTTTTGTAATTTTGTTACATTAGGCACATTTTGTGCTTAATTTTTAATATAATTTTGTTGGCTTATTAGAAAAAAATAGAAAATATATATAAGAAAGTGAATTGTGATTCACTAATTTTTCTTTATTTGTTATTAATATATTCTTATTATTATAATGCAAAGCGCAAACTTAAATTATATGACACAATTAAGAAAAATAAATTAAAATTATATTAGAAATTAAAAGTGCCACTTTTAAAATATTTTCTTTTACAAATGTGATATTTATCATCAAATAAAAGGACTATGTTTTCTTTTCTTCTTTTTTTTTTGCGTAAAAAAGGACTATATTTTTTTATTTAAAAAATATTATTATTTTTAAAAAAACCTCAATGAAATTTTCTCTTTAGACTTCAACATACATCGGCTCAATCCTGCAAAGAAAATATTAATGCTGAAGAAAAAGATGAATGAATAATTGAGAAGAAGGTATGATGAACATGAAGAAAAAGTATTGAAGAGGATATCCATAATTCTAAAGCTGTCAAAATGGACGACCCAACTTGTTTTGGGCCTGTTTGGACGGGCTTTGACTTTATCCGAATGAAATAAGGACTGCAAAAAATGGAGTCCGAGCCAAGCTTGGAATGGACGACCGAACTTTTAGGCCGGCCCTTTTTTTTTTTTAACTATTCTGTTTGGTTGGAAAGAAAAAAAACAAAATTGCAAAAATCAATGTATGAACTTACACTAACATTAGTCCAACTTCATATATTGGTTTCAACAATTTTATTTTCTGTTTTTTTTTTCATCAAACCAAAGATAATGTTAGTGCTCAATTAAAATAGATATTGTTAATGTTGTTTTTCTTTCATTCCATAAAGTCAACATATTTAAATTAACGAATAATATAAAAACCAAAAAAATATAGTTAGTCATGTTTACAGATATGCGAGGAGACTGGCTCTTATTACCTATATTAATTTATTAATTAATTATTAATAGAGAAAAACTTTTTAGTAAAAAAATCTAAAGAAAAAAATTGCAAAAATGAATCTTCACCCTTGTTTACATCAACTATCCCCATGATTTCCACTAAAAAAGAAAATTAAAATAACATCATCCTATAAAATATTGTCATGTATTATTCTTACGTTTCTTCTGTTAAATCATTCTTATCAAATAGCATCTCTCCTGTTAATATTACTATTCACGTCATTACATTGGTTAAGTAACTATAGTAGTTAGAGTATGTATGTATATTTTTTTATACGGTTATCTTATCTGCATATTCCCCCTATCGTCACTGTTATATGAGTATATTTAATATTTTTGATAGTACATTATAAAAAATAATGTACTTCATTTGATCTACAATATAAAGTACATTAATTACTTTTTTTAATCTATCAAAAAAGACAATTTTATTTATAATAATAATCAGAGAGTACTATAGTAAAAAAATAAAATAATCAGAGAGTACTAAATTTTATTTTAAAAACTTAACCCATATTTTAATTATATTATTCACTACCTACCCAGTTAAGTAACTATAGTTAAGATATTTTAATTATATTAAAAAAACATAAGTTCTCTCAATATAAACATAAGTTCTCAATTCCTTAAAACCACCCACCCAGAAGTTCCCTTTCCCTTCCTTACATTTTAGTTACTCAAAGTCTATTGTTGATTGTCTTTCAAAATTAACTCTTCAATTTCTTTCTTACATAAAAAAAAAAAATACTCTTCAACTTCTTTCTATTTCCGTTTTATTAATTTGTCTTTTCAGATTTTTGTTATTTTCCTATTCATATAGAAAAAGAAAAAAAATTGAAAACCAGAAAAAAAAATGAAGGAAAGTTATCTCCTATATTGTCTGCATTTTTAATTACTCAGTGTTAAGAAACATGGCATCCATGAAAAAAGAAGAGAAAAACTCAAGATGAAATTGTATTGAGTATATTGAAATATTACAAAAGAGAAAAGATACCTACTAATGAGGTGATTACATCTTTATATAGACAGTATGCACTACTAAACACTAACTAACTAGTAACCAATTACTAACACTATCTTGTAACTAACCTATATTTTCAACACTCAGTCTCTCGATTTCAAAGTTAGAGGTATGTATTATAAGTTCCCCATCACTAATTGAGACTAAATCCTTCGATTTTGATTTTGATTTTGATTTTGATTTTGATGTTGTTGTTTGCAGATTATTTAGTTGCTGCTTTTTGAAGCCCTTAGAAGGAACTGTCAGTAGGATCAATTGCTCCGTTTGTTGTTATACAGGTAACACTTCCAAAACGCTTCGTTTCATGCCAGATTAATTTTTTGTTTTGGTTTTCATTCTTGCTGTTACAAAAACTGTTAGTTGACTAACGGAATCTCACATGGTAGTGTCACGTGCACTATTTTATACAGCTGACCAGTCAATAATGAAAATTACTTAACGCACCCCTATATTATTTAGCGCACCTCCAAATTATTCACACACCTCCAAATTACTCGCGCACCCTCAAATTTCTATCGCGCCCCCCAATTTATATCAAAACTATTTTGCTGTCGAAATCGTTTCAGGGATTTGCATTCCAAAATTATTAAGTGCATAAAATTGTTTTGACTAGAAATTTAGGGAGGAAAAAAAATAAAATATGTTAAGCACATAATTATATGATTGTATTCCAAAATCACACTTAATGATTTTGAAGTACAACACTCTGAAACCATTCCACCTACAAAATGGTTTTGGCTAGAAATGTGGGGACAAAAAAAACTTTGGGGCACAAGTCATCTGGGGGTGCGCGAGAAATTTGGGTGGTGCGCGAAGCAATTTTCATTGTTTATGTACCGTGTATAAGGGAAAAACTTCTGCACCATAACTTCTCCCCAATTAAACGATGAAAAATAAGTAGTATGTAATTCGTATTATAATGACACCAATTATATAAGTTAATAGTAACTCTCGATTTTATTTTTTAGAGTATTATCGATCATCATTAAAAAAAAATTATAATTTGAAACACCAGTTCCCAATTAACTATTTATGAAGTCGGTCTCATCCGATTTTCATTCATTAAAATATTAATATTTTATGTACCAAAAAAAAATATCAATATTTTTAAACTCATTTTTCGAAGAATTTCATAAATCTTGTAGAATACTCATTTTATTTCCAAAATATTCTACATAAATTTGGCCACAGCCTATTAGTTTCTTCAATATATATCCTTCCCAAATATCTCAGGCATTTGTCAAAATAGTAGATTACAACTTTTGCAATAAATTTTCGAGAGTCTCCTCTGTTCTTATGTAGGATATTGTTTGAACAAGTAATTAAAAAACCTTTATTCACATCACAAGATGGAGTAAGATCATCTCCAATGGTGTAGTATCTATTAGGTACTTATAATACTTATTATGTACTACTATTGGAGTACCACCCATTTGAGTACCTATTAGGTACTACTTCTCAAATAAGAATCCTCTCTCTCTTCTTGGACCCACCTTTATTTTCCATTAAAATATTATTTTCATTTAACTCTTTCTCTTCTTGCACAATTTTAAAAATGTGGAATTATTGATGGGACCCATTTTAAAACTTTTTAAACTGTGCTCCATTGGAGTAGTTGAGTACCTATTAGGTACTATTATTAAAAAATGATAAATTAGTGATGTGTTCATGTGGGATCCATTTAAGTACTCAAAGTTTGAGTTCTCCATTGTGGATGCTCTAAGGATCCCCTCAATTTCCTATTATGTCCATTTCTTCCATTACTAAAGTTTTATATTATTTCGAGGTCTATAAAAGATATTTTGACTCATTTATTGTCACATTTTTGCATTTATATTTTCAAAACTATATAGTAATGGAGGAAATGGAAAGAATACAAAATGGAGAGGATCCCAACTCCACAAGATGTACCCCAATAATAAAAAAAAATCACATATTAAAAACCATTACACCTAAACACTCAAGTGGTTACATACACCACTAATTTAAATCATAATTAAAACTTTTCACCTTCGATGTAAGCCAAAACTAGTATATATATATATATATATATATATATATATATATATATATATATATATATATATATATATATATATACACACTTTATTTATTTATTATAAATCAAGCACTTGAGTGGCTGATAATTTTTGCCGATTTCAATATCACAGACAACGGTTTTACAAAATGTATGGTGAAACGGTAAAAAAATTGTTGTTTAAACAATAGGTAACACTCAGGATCTCGCTCCAAGTCACTAACAAACTTCCGGACTAATGAAGAAAATGCGATGGAGCATCATCTTCGATTCCGAAGCCCACCGAACAAGGAGTTTTGAGATCAACCAAGCTGACACAATAACTCAGTTATCGCCTCTAATGAAATCTCATAAGCCAGCTATACTTTGATTGCAATCCACTGCATTAAAAATTTAGAATCTAGTTTCTCTAAAATATTCACCTATATACCTTAATTGTAGCCTGCTCCTGATCAATGAATAAGAATCCAACATTCCTAAACATAGCACAAAACTGTCCACACCTCACGGCCAGGGATGCAAACTTATCCAACTCCAAACCCAATTCGCAGTGATTCCGAATCAAATAGGCCATAGTCTATTAACTACTGAACATGTTTATTTAATTTTAATCAAAGGATATATTCTTTTTCATATTTGCAAATGATCGTCAAAGATAACAGTAATGTGATAGTATCCTCACCTTTCCAAATGTTTCCTTTCATTTTCAGTCTAACTCAAGTCACAAGGAAGTGGAGTAGAAAAGATAATCAATGGAATTTCTATCTTCTATTCTTGGAACAGTAGCAGAACATACTATTGTGCCTATTGGACGTCAAGCAAGTTACTTGATATTCTACAAAGGCAATTTTAGTACATTGGCTGTTCATGTTTCAGACCTTGAGGCTGCAAAAGAAAGAATGATCCATTCGGTTGAACAAGAAAAGGGAAATGGTAAAATTATTGAAAGAGATGTGATCAACTGGTTAGAGACAGTGGGCGAGGTCATTGAAAAGGCAAATCAGCTTCAAAATGATCCTCGTCGTGCCAATGCTAGGTGCTTAACATGGCCGTTCCCCAATTTGATTTTGCGTCATCAGCTAAGTAGAAAAGCCACAAAAATTGTAAAAGATGTTATTCAAGTTCAAGAAAAAGAGATGTTTGACCGAGTTGGTTACCTCCCCCCACTAGACGGAGAAGCCTCCTCCTCTTCAACAAGAGGCGGTGAAAAGTACGAGACAAGGGAGTCACTTAAAGAGAACATTATGAATGCTCTAGCACACCATAATTCATGCAAAATTGGGGTCTATGGGTTGGGTGGGGTGGGTAAGACCACCCTGGTGGGAGAAGTTTTGGAAATATCTAAGAAACACAAATTGTTTGATGCAGTTGTTAAAACCCATGTATCAGAAACTCCAGACATTAGAAAAATTCAAGGGGAGATTGCAGATTTGTTGGGTCTACGATTCGATGAAGAGACTATTCTTGGTAGAGCACATCGCCTAAGGCAAAGAATCAAGATGGAAAAAAACATCCTAATCATTCTAGATAATATATGGACCATACTTGATTTGGAGATAGTGGGAGTTCCATTTGGTAATGAACATAATGGTTGCAAATTGTTGATGACATCTAGAAATCAAGATGTGTTGCTTCAAATGGATGTTCCAAAGGATTTCATTTTCAAACTTGAACTTATGAGTGAAAATGAGACATGGAGCTTGTTTCAACTTATGGCTGGTGATGTGGTTAAATATAGCAATTTGAAAGGTGTAGCAATTCAAGTTGCCCAAAAATGTGCAGGTTTACCTCTTGTGATAGTGGCGGTAGCTCAAGCATTGAAAGGTAAGAGGGATGTTCATTCTTGGAAAGATGCATTAAGGAGATTACAAAGTGATCATCATACAATTTTTTCTGCTCTGGAATTGAGTTACGACTCATTGGATAGTGATGAAATGAAGGATATCTTCTTGCTTTTTGCAGTAATGCCAAATGAAGATGTACGGTACTATCTGAAAGTTGCAATGGGTTTGGATATATTAAAGCATATTAATACTGTAGATGATGCTAGAAACAGACTTTATTCAATAATCCATTCTTTGGAGGCAACTTGTCTTTTGCTCGAAGTTAAAACAAGTGGAGTTATCCAAATGCATGACTTTGTTCGTGATTTTGCTATCTCCATAGCACGTAGGGACAAACATGTATTTCTAAGAAAACAATCAGATCAGGAATGTCCAACCAAGGATTTTTTAGCAAGGTGCACGCAGGTCGTTCTACGTAATTGTGTGCCCGGGCTTCCTCAAATGATTGACTGTCCAAACATTAAGTTTTTGTATTTGTATGGTAAGAATCTTTCTTTAGAAATCCCTGATAATTTTTTTGAGGGCATGGGAAGCCTTAAAGCCCTAGATTTAACATCTTTGAACATGTCTTCATTACCCACTTCATTTCGGTTCCTAACCAACCTTCAAACACTGTGTTTGGATTTTTGTATTTTGGAAAATATGATTGAAATAGAAGCTTTGCAAAATTTAGTAATTCTTCGCCTTTGGAGTTCTTCAATGACCAAGTTGCCAAGAGAAATAGGGCAATTGAATCAATTGAGAATGCTTGATCTGAGCAATTCAGGAATAGAATTAATCCCACCCAACATTTTACAAGGCTTGACTAAGTTAGAGGAGTTGTACATGGGCAATACCTCTGTTAATTGGGAAGATGTGAATTCAACGCTTCAAAACCAAAATGCTAGCATTGCCGAGCTTCGAAAACTACCCAACTTGACAACTCTAGAATTACAAATTCGAGAGACTTGGATGTTGCCAAGGGACTTGCATACGGTGTTTGAGAAGTTGGAAAGATATAAAATAGCTATTGGCAATGTATGGGAATGGTCTGACATTGTGGATGGAACCTCAAAAGCATTGATGCTCAAACTTGGTACTAACATACATTTGGAGCACGGAATTAAAGCACTGATTAAGGGTGTTGAGAATTTGTACTTGGATGATGTCGATGGAATTCAAGATGTGGTTTATCAACTAAATGGGGAAGGATTTCCGTTGCTGAAACATCTCCACGTCCAAAATAATGCAAACATGAAGCATATTGTTGACTCTCAAGAGAGGAAACAAATCCATGTGTCCTTTCCCATCTTGGAAACACTAGTACTTCATAATCTTAAAAACTTGGAGCATATATGTCTTGGTCCACTTTCAATTACTTCTTTTGGAAATCTTGGTGTTATCAAAGTCAAAAATTGTGTCCAATTGAAATATCTTTTCTCCTTTACATTGGTTAAAGAACTTTCCCACCTTTCTAAGATTGAAGTTTGTCAGTGCAATTCTATGAAGGAGATAGTGCTCGGAGACAACAATTCAAGTGCATCAATGGTTTTTCTATTATGTTCTTTGACTTTAGAACATTTGGAGACACTTCAGAATTTCTTCTCTAAAAGTGAGCAAAAGTATCAAGGGTTAGAGCCTTATGTTTCAAAGCCATTGTTCAATGATCAGGTATGTTATTTTATTTTTAAGCTTCTTTAAATACATATAATTTTTTATTTTGTGATATATTTAGGTACAAACAAATTAATTAATAAATTAGTACAACCCACTTGGGTTTGTCTAGTGATATTGGCTTGGGACCTGAGAGTGTACTCCTCTTAAGGTCTCATGTTCGATTCTCTCTCGTGCCAATTTCGGTGGGCTAATTTAGCTTCTTAAAAAAAATTAATAAATTAGTACATTTAGTAAATAAACAATTGAGTATAAAGAATGAATAGATGTCCTGTGAGCTTAGCTCAATTGGTAGGACATTGCATTATATATGCATGGGGTCGGGGTTCGAACCCCAGTCATCCCACTTATCTACCTTAAGAGTCACTAGGCTACTCTACCAAAAAAATAAATAAAGAATAAATAGATAATAATTTAATTAGATATTTAATTAGAGTATCAATCTTGTATACATATATAGGACTGTGATGTACAATATCTAACTAAGATGCTCAATTCTAATATTGTGATAAAACATATTGCTCACCACCTCTCAAAATCTATTTGAACCCTTTTTCTTCATTGTGATTGATTAAGCATTCAGTTATGATTTTTGTTAATTTTTTTTTATGTAGGTTGCATTTCCTAATTTGGATTCTCTTAAATTGAGCTCACTCAATTTGAATAAAGTTTGGGATGACAGTCATCATTCTATGTGCAATTTAACTAGCTTGATTGTGGAGAATTGTTGTCGGTTGAAGTACTTATTCTCGTCTTCTATGGCTCGAAGTTTTCAGAACCTCAAACAGCTTGAAATAAGTAATTGTCCATTGATGGAGGAGATAATAGCTAAAGAAGAGAGAAACAATGAAATAGAAGAGGTATGCTAATTCTACTATTGGGAACATTCCAATTAATTTTCAACTTGCATTTAAATAACTTTTTGTAAATGATATTGGTTATTTATGAATTCATAGGTTAATTTTATCAAATTAGAGAAAATCACTTTGAAGGACATGGACAACTTGAACACAACATGGCACCACCAATTTGAAACAGTGAAGATATTGCAAGTGAGCAATTGTAAGAAAATTGTTGTGGTTTTTCCTTCTTCGATGCAAGAAACATATAACAAGCTAGAGATGTTGGAGGTTACGGATTGTGCTTTAGTAGAAGAGATATTTGAATTGAGTTTCAATGAAAATAGCAGTGTAGAGAATACAACACATTTGAAAATTGTTATAGATGGATTGCTAAAACTGAAAAATATATGGAGTGGGGATTGTCACAGAATTCTTAGTTTTCAAATTCTTATATTTGTAAAACTAAAAAATTGTGCAAGCTTGGAGTATCTATTACCACTTTCTATAGCCACTCGTTGTTCATATATCAAAGAAATTCAGATTAAAAATTGTGGGAATATGAAGGAAATTGTTGCAGAGGAGAAGGAATCTAGAGCGAGCGCAGCTCCCAAATTTGAGTTTAATCAACTAAGTAGGTTATTGCTTTGGAACTTGGTTAAACTCAAGGGTTTCTATGCTAAAAAGCATACCCTAGCATGTTCATCTTTGAAGCACATTGATGTTTTCAAATGTGCAAAGTTGAATTTGTACAGAACTCTATCTACAAGAAGCTCCAATTTTCAAGATTACAAACTCTCCATTTTAATGCAACAACCACCTTTCATTGTGGAAGAGGTATGCATATCATATAAATTTACATATAGATGTATTCAATTGTCAAATTTGAAATTATTTAAGACCAGTAAACAAACAAAAAAAACTTAAAGTTTTAGATTTAAAATTGAATAACTCTAATATAGCCTAAGACACTATTATATCTTTTTTTGACTAAAGATGCTATTATATCTTGTCTGTTGTTGAAATTCAGATTTACATTTACTATTTGGTATTTCAAAAATCTAGTAATTGAAAGAAGGATTAAATAAGTTTTTGGTATTTCTTCACAACTTTGGTCCATACTTTTAAGTTAACTCATATTTGATTCATCTCTTGTTAAAAAAAAAAATTAAACTTTTGCAAAATTATTTTCTATAATGTGCTAAACATGACCGCAAAAAAACTTCAAAATTTAGAATGGTATACCGGAGTTGACTTAGAATTGACCAAAACTTTTTGAATCTTTTTATAAGAATTAAAAAAAAATATTTGAGATATGAACTAAAAGATTATTTAACCCTTGAGAAAATAGATAGAAATAATTTTTTTTTAATAATGACAAATATATATTGATTATGCAAAAACAATATATTGGAAACTCCTAAAAAATAAATATTTACAAATATATGCAAAAACATGATAATAATCAATTTAGAGAAAATTATTTGAACAATTTATGCCAAAATTTCTTATAATATTTTAGTTTATAGATATACTTGATATTTGATAAATGTCTAGATGAATGTATGAGAGTTCAGACAAAATAGTGAAAAGTATAGAGGCAATACAAAAATATAAAATGCAAATTTGAGTCAATATTAAATGTTTAATTCTTTTAAATTTAGGTGATTCCAAATTTGGAGGGGTTAAGAATAAATCATAAGGAAGCCAACGTGATATTGCAAGCCCAAAACTCAAGTGCCCTATTTACCAAAATTAAAAATCTTTGTTTGTCCCATCATAGTATTGAAGATGCTATATTTCCTTATTGGTTTCTTCAAAATGTCCACACTCTTGAGTCACTAGTTGTTGAATGGAGTTGCTTCAAGAAAATATTTCCAGATGAAGGACAAATAAGTGAGAAGAAGACTTACCCACAGCTCAAAAAGCTCACATTAAATGGGTTGCATAAACTTCAACATATATGTGAGGAAGGATTCCAAATTGATCCAGTTCTTGCATTCCTTAAACACTTATTTGTTTTTAATTGTTCTAGTTTGGTAAGTTTATTGCCTTCCTCCGCCACCCTTAATCATCTGGAATATCTGGAGATAACAAATTGCAACGGGTTAAAAAAATTAATTACATCTCCTACGGCACAAAATTTGGAAAAGCTCACCTCACTGAAGATAAAAGACTGCAATTCACTCGAAGAAATAATTACTGGAGAGGAAAATATTTGCATTGCGTTTATTAGTTTAAAATTATTGAGGTTGGATGGTTTGCCAAGCCTCAACAAGTTTTGTTCTAGTAAGTGCATCTTAAAGTTTCCATTGTTGAAGATAGTAATTGTGACGGAATGTCCTCGCATGAAGATATTTTCAGAGGGAAACACGAGGACACCAAATCTACGAAAAGTTAAAATTGCAGAAA
Organism: Trifolium fragiferum; assembly: GCA_954870985.1. NCBI lineage: Eukaryota > Viridiplantae > Streptophyta > Magnoliopsida > Fabales > Fabaceae > Trifolium > Trifolium fragiferum. Next base: position 12,961,763 of record OX940794.1, read on the forward strand.
ATGGTGAATGGCTTTGGAAGGAAAACCTAAATGATACAATAACCAACATATTTGAAAATAAGGTATGCTCGATTCACCAATTTATTTCTTGTGTTCCAATATCATGAGTTACCCTTATGTTGTTTGAACTAACTTGGTACAAATGTTTTTACAGGTGGCATTTGGTAGTTTTAAGCATTTAAAACTGTCTGAATATCCTGAGTTGAAAGAATTGTGGTTTGGTCAACCTCAGCAGCAGAATGTATTTAGGAGTCTGAAGTGTCTGGTGGTTCATAAATGTGATTTTTTATCCGAGGTGCTGTTTCAACCAAATTTGTTAGGAGTGCTATTGAACTTGGAAGAATTAGATATCAAAGATTGCAAGTCATTAGAAGCAGTTTTTGATTTGAAAGGTGAACTTGCAAATGATATCCTTTGGAAGAATTCTACTAAATTGAAGAAATTAAAATTATCCGATCTTCCAAAACTGAAGCATGTATGGAAGGAGAATCCACATAACACTATGGGGTTTCAAAATTTAAGTGAAGTATCTGTTAAGAAGTGCGCAAGCTTGAAAATCCTCTTTCCGCTCTCGGTAACTAGAGATATGAAGCAAATTCAAAGTCTTGAAGTACTTGAATCTGGAATTGAAGAGATTGTTGGCAAGGAAGAAGGATTAAAGGAGATTGTTAAATTTGTGTTTCCTCATTTAACATCCATCAAACTTCACCATTTGGGCAAACTTAAGGCATTCTTTGCTGGAGTCCATTCTCTTCAATGTAAGTCATTGAAAACAATCGACTTGTATAAATGTCCAAAAATAGAGCTATTTAAGACAGAGCCTTTGAGACACCAAGAAAATGCCATAAATGATGACCTCAGTATCTCGACATATCAACCTTTGTTCGTGATTGAAGAGGTAAGGGTAGCATAAAATATCATTCTGTCTATGAATATAGATTTTACATGGGAAAATATTGATTTGTTTTAATGTGTAATTCAACATGTCCTATATAATATTGGTTTGGGCTATTAATTGATAATTTACTTATCATTCTACTTAGCATAAGATAGAATTTTTCCACTGAATTGTTTAAAATTATAGATTTCTTTAGTTCTAATTTAGGTTTGGCAGTGTGGAGATTTTGATAGTGAATATTAAATATTTTGACATATATTGCATAGCCAATATTCAGGGGTTCAATTAAATATTTGGAGGAATTGGCAAAATATTTGTTTCAACATGTGCTAAATATTTGCCTTTTGGATGTTTAATTTTTCAGTTGAGCCACAACTTGGAGGAATTGGCTATAAATGGTCCGGATGCATTGGAGATATTGAATGGATATTGCCAAAAAAATATCTTTCATAAAATTAGAAATCTTTGCTTGCGATGCTTCTGTGAAACTCCGACTGTTTTACTTTATGATTTTCACACAATATTTCCTAATCTTGAAAAATTTGAAATGCATAATAATACTTTTGAAATATTGTTCCCCACCAAAGGAACCACTGATTATCTCAATATGCAAATTTCAAATCAAATAAGAAATTTGTGGATTTTTCAAATGGAAAGTTTGAAGTACATATGGCAAGAAGACTTCCATTTGGATCATCCTCTGCTACAATATCTTGAAGAATTCTTTGTATCTCAATGTCCAAGTTTGATAAGTTTGGTACCATCATCCGCATCTTTCACAAATTTAACCTACTTGAAAGTGAGCAATTGCAAAGAGTTGGTTTATTTGATAACATCTTCAACGGCTAAAAGTTTAATGCAACTCACAACATTAAAAATAATGAATTGTAACAAGATGTTGGATGTTGTGAAGTTTGATGAAGAAAAAGCAGAGGATAACATCATATTTGAAAACTTGGAACACTTGGAATTTGCTTTTTTGTCAAGTTTTAGAAGCTTTTGCTATGGGAAACAAGCATTCATATTCCCATCTTTCATACATTTCATTGTTAAAGGGTGCCCTCGAATGAGGATTTTCTCGCCAGGAGTAACAGTAGCACCATACCTGACAAAAATGGAAGTGGAAGAAGGAAATATGAGATGGAAAGGTGATCTTAACACAACTATTGAACAATTGTTCATAGAACAGGTACACATTGCTTGTCATTGTTAATTATCAAAATTGTTTACTTAATATTCACATAGTTATGATGCTCACAATATTAATTTGGTGCATGTTTAGACACTGACCTTGAAAATTATTTTGGATTAAGAATTTTACTCACACTTAACAAGGTCAAACTCTTACATCTCATGCAATAAAGTGGCACTAATTGGTTTATTTGTTGGTTCTACTTAATTTTCAACATATAAATGTTGAATAATTTGCTTTTATTTTTTAAATAAAACTGAAAGTATGAAAATCAAACTGTATATGTTTTCATGTCATTTTCAAAATATTTTTCAGACTTTACTTTTGTATTTTCAAACATTAGTTTGTTGGATTGTTAGAATCTCATGTTGATAACATGTTATGAATTGAATATAAAATAGAGATAGAGAATATGAGAGCTTGTAGGATACAACTTATAAGTTACAAGTATATGAAAGGTCTTCTCGCAACCGATGTGGGACTCAAAAATGAAATGGAGACTAGCATAATAAATGGAGGCTCTTGCTAACGAATGAGCCACCATGTTTGCCTGCCTGCCTCCTAGCAAACACCACCTTATAGTTTTGGTGATTATGAAATATTTGAGTACAAAGGGACATAGTTAAGTCAAATTCTAAAATATCTACTTGATTTATTTTCTATCGCATTCACAAACACCTTGAAGTCTAGTTAAAAAATGACGTAATCAGCTTCCCCATCCTGTAGCGATTCCAAGGCCAGTACATAACAAGCCTGCATGAGGCTTTACCTTCATAGACTTCCAGTAAAGTTACCATATGATGGTCTCCGATTACACAAGTGAAACCTGACTTATGATATTGAGAAAATAAAGCATAATCCACACTGCACTTGAAGTAACCCAGCAGTGTGCAGCAGTTCACCTCTTGACTCCTAGCCCAGCTCCACTCATGGAAAGCTATGCGAGCTCTGTCAATAATTTGGGGCTCATCCTCTTGTCTATTGTTCCAAACGTACTCATTTTTTCCTACCATATACTCTACAAACAAATTGTAAGGCAAACAATGTCCTCTGGTTTATGTAATGTACCCACATAGCCAGTTTTCAACCATTGTTCCTCCTCAGCCTTCTAAATTTGAATAGCTCTGTAATAGGTTGGATGATGCTCCTTGGTTGCCACCTTATTGTTATTCCTTCTCACTACTTCTGCAATCTGCATAGGATATGCCATCTCTTCTTTGTTACATCAGAACAAATTACTATTTTCCTTATTTTCATATACAATGTGATAAATAATAAAAGTCTATATTTAATAGAATTGCTAGTTTTATTATAATTCGAATTGATAAATTAAGTTTTTTTTGTCAAATAGTTTAGTGGCTAGACTCACATACTTTAAGTGCTAAGAAGTCGAGAATCTAGGGTTTGAATTCAGGCCCTTGCAACAATAATTGTATTTCAAATTTGCAAACAATTTTACTGTGTGTGCAGATTTGGTAAATGCAATATCCATTACTACTTTTGTTGGAGAATATGCACCGTTAAAAAAATTCTTTTTATAAATGATAGAATTTATGAAGAAATTAACAAGGGGTTGAATCATTAGCAACTAGCAAATACAGCATTTATAAACAAAGTTAGGTAAAAAAATGTAAAATTAAACAAGTTAGGTAAAATATAAAATTGTGATAAAATTAAACTAGGTAAAGTATAAAATTGTGAAATGTATTGTATTTCAAATTTACAAAGAATTTTACTATGTATATAGATTTGGTAAATGCGATATCTTTTGTTTGAACTAACTTGATACAAATGTTTTCATAGGTGGTATTTGGTAGTTTTAAGCGTTTAAAACTATTGGAATATCCCGAGTTAAAAGAATTGTGGTATGGTCAACTCCAACCTAATGCATTTAGGAACTTGAAGTGTCTAGTGGTTCATAAATGTGATTTTTTATCCGAGGTGCTCTTTCAACCAAATTTGCTAGGAGTTCTATTGAACTTGGAAGAGTTAGATATCAAAGATTGTAAGTCATTAGAAGCAGTTTTTGATTTGAAAGGTGAACTTGCAAAAGATATCCTTGGGAAGAATTCTACTGAATTGAAGAAATTAAAATTATCCGATCTTCCAAAACTGAAGCATGTATGGAAGGAGAATCCACATAACACTATGGGGTTTCAAAATCTAAGTGAAGTATCTGTTAAGAAGTGCACAAGCTTGAAAAGCCTCTTTCCGCTCTCGGTAGCTAGTGATATGAAGCAAATTCAAAGTCTTGAAGTACGTGAATCTGGAATTGAAGAGATTGTTGGCAAGGAAGAAGGAACAGAGGAGATAGTTAAGTTTGTGTTTCCTCATTTAACAATCATTAGACTCCATTATTTGGCAAAACTTAAGGCATTCTTTGCCGGAGTCCATTCTCTTCAATGTAAATCATTGAAAACGATCAACGTGATCGGATGTCCAAAAGTGGAGCTATTTAAGACAGAGCCTTTGAGACACCAAGAAAGCGCCATAAATTATGAACTCAATATCTCAACGTATCAACCTCTTTTTGTGATTGAAGAGGTAAGGGTAGCATCACATATATCATCCTTGCTCTAAATTTATATTTAAATGCACAAATAATTATTTGTTTTAATGTGTTATTAAATATTATGCCAAATTATTCAACTTGTCTATTATATTGGTTGAGGCTAATTAATTGGTTTTAATGTATTATTAATTGTTTGAAAAATTGAGAAGGATAGTATAGAGTTCTTTGGTTCTAATTTAGGTTTTGTAACAGGTACTTAACAGTGTGGAGGTTTTGATGGTGAGTGCTAAATATTTTGACATGATATTCCATAGCCAATATTCAGGGGTTCAATTAAACAAAGTCAAAAAAATTGGTGTGGGCGAAAGCTACAATGAAGAAGCTACTTTTCCATATTGGTTCTTGAAAAATGTTCCTAATTTAAATAACATAGCAGTTCAATTGAGTTCCTTCCGAGAGATATTTCAAGGTGAACAACTTTTAAGTACGGAAAAGGAAACTCAGATTATCCCGCGACTCAAAGTGTTGGAATTATGGTGCATGGACAACCTTCAATGTATTTGTAAAGATGGATTTCAAATGGACCCCATTCTACATTTTCTTGAAAGCATTTATGTTCGTTACTGTTCCAGTCTTATCAAATTGGTGCCTTCTTCTGTTAACTTTAATTACTTGACCTACTTGGAGGTAACTAACTGCAATGGTTTGAAAAATTTGATAACATACTCAACAGCCAAGAGTCTTGTGAAACTCACAACCATGAAGATTAAAACATGCAATTGGCTTGAGGATATAGTAAACGGTAAAGAAGAAGATGAGATAATAAAGATTGAATTTTGCAGTTTAAAATCTCTAGAACTAATTTCTTTACCAAGGCTCTGTCTTTTTTGCTCATGCCCGTGCCCCATTATGTTTCCGTTGTTGGAAGTTGTAGTTGTCAAAGAATGTCCTCGAATGGAACATTTCTCATTGGGGGTGACTAACACAACATTTCTTGAAAATGTTCAATTTGATGAAGAAAATCATTGGGAAGTCGACCTCAATGGAACAGTAAAGAAATTATTTGATGACAAGGTATGTTTTTGTTTACAATGCTTTTTGGTTAATGAATAATTCAACTAAATCTAAAATACAAATAAGGGTTTACTCAGTGGGTGTTTGAACAAGTTACGTGATAATCTTACGTGTGAATTTCGTCGTTAGCTTGTACTTGTTGAAGTTGTTAGTTTGTCTATATATATATATGTTCACTACTTTTTATCATCTTGTCTTTTATTCTCAAATCTTTGTCATCACTTATTTAAGTTCATGGTTCACCGACCCATAAAACTTCTATGGTAACTCTTAGAATTGAGAGCTGGGCCTAACTCATCCTCACAAAACTGGCTTGTAAGGTGAGGATTGCCTCTTACTTATAAACACTTGTTGAGCCCTTCTCGCAAGCGATGTGAGACTTCTTTAACAGTAACAATTTACTTTAATCCACCAATTTATTTATTTTCTTTGAGTTAGGCTAAAACTATCTATCTAGATCATGATCGTTTTGCAGGTGGAAAATTGTCAACTACAATATTATACCAAATAATTGAATATTGCTTATAAGCAATGTTGATTTGTTTCTTGATATATTAATTTGATTGAACAGGTTGCATTTCGTAAATTCAACCGTTTAGCCTTGGCTGACTACCCTGAGCTAAAAGATTTGTGGTATCGCCAACATAATCACAATGTGTTTTGCAATCTGAAATCCTTAGTAGTGGAAAAATGTGATTTTTTATCACATGTACTTTTACCATCAAATGTAATGCAAGCGCTGTATGGATTGGAAGATTTAAAAGTAACCGACTGTGATTCATTAGAAGCAGTGTTTGATGTGAAAGATATGAAGTCTAGAGAAATATTGATAAAACAAAGCACTCAGTTGAAAACATTGACTTTATCTAGTTTACCAAAATTGAAGCACATATGGAATGAGGATCCTCATGAAGTTATCAGCTTTGGAAATTTATGCAAAGTTGAGGTTTCTATGTGTCCAAGCTTGTTATATATCTTTTCATCGTCATTGTGCCATGACCTTGGACATCTTGAAATGCTTGATATACTGTCTTGTGGAGTTGAAGAAATTGTAGCAATGGAAGAAGGTTTGATGGAAAACAATTTTAATTTTCCCCAACTGAATAAATTGAAACTATATTGTTTGACAAACCTCAAGAGATTTTATCGAGGAAAACATGCTTTAGAGTGCCCTTCATTGAAGATTTTGAATGTATACCGCTGTGAAGCATTAAAAATGTTTTCCTTCAACCATTTAGACTTTCGAGAGCCTAACGCTGTGGGCAAAAATCATGATATGCTATATCAACAAGCTCTATTTTCTTTTGAAAAGGTAAATCTCACCATCCTGTCTTTTTTTATTTGTACGTGTCATATATAAACTAGTATTAATTTTCTTTTTGGATGTTTAACTTTTCAGTTTATCCCCAACCTGGAGATGTTGACAATAAACAGCACGGATGTGTTGGAAATATTGAATCAAGGCATTATCTTTCATAAAGTTTTATTTCTACGCTTGCAATGCTTCGATGAAACTCCAACTATTTTTCTGAATGATATCCATACATCATTTCCTAATCTTAAAAAAATTCAAGTGCGTAATAGTTCTTTTGAAATATTGTTCCCCACTAAAGGAAAAATTGATTATTTCAATATGGAGATTTCAATTCAAGTAGGAATTTTGTGGATTTATGAGTTGGAAAATCTCAAGAACATCTGGCAGGAAGACTTTCCATTGGATCATCCTCTGCTACAATATCTTGAGGAATTAAGGGTACTGAACTGCCCAAGTTTGAAAAGCTTGGTACCATCGTCAGCATCTTTCACAAATTTAACATATTTGAAAGTGGAGAATTGCAAAGAGCTTACTTATTTAATAACATCCTCAACAGCTAAAAGTCTTGTACAACTCAGAACATTAAAAATAATCAATTGTGAGAAGATGTTGGATGTTGTGAAGATTAATGACGAAAAAGCAGAGAAAAACATCATATTTGAAAATTTGGAATACTTGGAATTATCTTCTTTGCCAAGTTTTAAAAGCTTCTGCAATGGGAAACAAACATTCATATTCCCATCTTTCATACGTTTCATTGTTAAAGGGTGCCCTCAAATGAAGATATTCTCATCAGAAGTCACAGTAGCACCATACCTGAAAAAAATTGAAGTGGAAGAAGGAAAGATGAGATGGAAAGGTGATCTTAACACAAGTATTGAACGATTGTTCATAGAAAAGGTACACATTGTTTGTCATTGTTAATTATCAAAATTGTTATTATTATTATTATTCAATAATTACAAGAGGAATATACTTTAGTATAATCTCAAATAAAAAATGTTTGTGCACACAAACTATCAAGGCTCACAATATAAATTTGGTGCATGATTGGACACTGACTTTGAAGTGAAAATTTAAATAAGTATCCTAATAAATATAGGGTCTGTTTGGATTTAACTTTTTTTTGAGTTTATAAAAATAACTTATGCAAATAAATAAAGTTTTATGTTGATTCATAAGTTTTTACCGACAAAAATGTTATTTTTATAAGTTTTTTATCATAAACTATCCTGAAAAGTTTATAATAATACATAAAAACTAATTTATTTGCATAAGTTGTTGCGCATAAGCTCAAAAATATGTTAATCCAAACAAACCCATATTCTTTTATTCTGCTTAATTTTCCATATACATGAAATTTAGCACTCTAATATATTTGAGATTTTGCCAAATTCAGTTGCAATTATTTTTTGAAAAATACTAAGTAGTGTTCCGGAATACCAGTTAAGGAAACCCCAATATAGTAAAGTTATTTTGATTCATTAACTAATGCTCCAAAAACAATAGCATGACCCTTTTTTTTTCTTCAAGTTCAGTTGCCACTTAAGTAAACATCATAATAATTATTTTTTCCTTACATTTGTGTTGCAATTATTTTAAGTACCATTACCTAGTTACGGGATATATATTTGTTAATAATTAATGTTACCATATTGTTAACAGGAAGTCCCACACTCTAATGTTGAATGAGACCATTATATCATGGCATTTGCAAGGTACACATCATGAAATTCTTCTCTTTTAAATATTTTATCTTTTATCCGTGGAGAATTATTATTAAAATTGATAGTGAATTGTTTTGTATATTTTTAAACTTGTGTTACATTTTGTTTATTTGTTTGTGTTGGAAGTTCCTTAGACTGGAATCAGATTCTCAACTTGTCAATCTGGTTTTTAAAAACATTTCCATTCTTCTTCTCATTACTAGATGGCTTAATTGTTTAGCTCTTTTTAAGAATATATACTTTTGTTATGTCTCAATTTTAGGGAAGGTAATCGGTGTGCTGACAGGATTGTCACTCTTGCACTTAGTGGTTCTAGTTTCACTTGGTGGGATCATGTTCTTCCTGATGTCTTTGGAGATTATCATTGTAATAGGCTCGGTCTTCTTGAATTTAGATTTATGTAATTTGTTTTTTTTTGTTTATATTCAAACTGCACTCTTTTTTCCTTCATCAAGGTTTTATCCCATTGGGTTTTTCTTGTTAAGGTTTTTAATGAGGCAGTTGAACAACTTATTTGGTTTGTACTATTGTTACCTTGGATTTTGTTATCGTCCCTCCTAACTTTTTATTTTATTTTGTTAGAGTTGAGCATTTTGGTTGGGAGTACAAGGATGCCAACATAATTGGAATGTTTGTAACCAACTAACAGTTATTACTAATAAAGTTAATGGAGTTTTGTTTTGTAGTTGATACTGGATGGAACCTATGAGAAACAAAAAAAAAAGTTAATTTAGATAAGTGACATTTTCTTTAATTTTCGAAAGCATAAAATTATATCAATAAGCACACACAACTCAAGGCATAAGATGTGTTAACTTATGAATCTATTATTTTGCAAAAAACTTACATCAAAAAAGGAAGCAGAAAATGTTTGTTTTTAATTCATGTTATGTGAGTTAGGTTAGTTATTTGGGATGGAGGATCATCTTGCGCCCAAAATTATTTTTGAAAGCCTTATGTTTGAAGAAGGTTGCAGGAAGCGGTAAGCAACTTTTGTGTAGCCAGAAATTCCTAATTTGAAGAATCGGATCTTTTAATATCCTAAAAAAAGAAATTAAGACATTAACCTCAAATGATTAATGAATGTTTTCTAAGATGAATTGTTTATGAGAATCCAATTTCATATCGGTTAAAGATAAATAGATTTTATGTGAATAATAAACGTGTCTATTATCATTTCTCACAACTTACTGCAACAACTCATTCCTTTTTTCAGTAAAATACTAAAAATGAAATTATTAAGAGTAGTACTAGTGATTAACCTATTGGGGGAAAGTAGGGAACAACTTCAACTAATCACAGTAAAACTTCCAAGTTTCCAATTCAAAAAGTGTGTCCTTCTACTGAACCAACCCTTTTGTGGCAGCAATATGATACATGAAATACATTATCAATTTCAACAGATTTGGATATTAGGACATACATAGCCTCAATATAATCCCCCAAAATATTAACCTTAATAAAACTGAGCAATTAAATTAAACAAGGACCAAATGCAATTCTATACATCTCCTGCTTAAGCCTTATACCACATTTAATATCATTCATCACATGGATTAGTGTCAAACAATTATCAGTAATTCTAATAACCGTCGACGATACTCTTACGAAATAAAAACTCATGACTCTCATTTTTTATGGCTTAAACAGTGACCTAATTGATGATAGCTCAATATCAAATGCATATTTATTTGCTCTTATTTTAATCAAACCGGTATTAATTAAATCATTTTTTCAAAAGATCCAAGAGTACATGAACTCCTTCCTCCCATAACAGTAGTACCAAATCACATTTTCAGAGCCACACATTGCTCACACCAATAATAATGAACATCACATTTAACCCTACTACCATCAAATTTACTCAAAATATATTAGATGAGGCACATCAAGTATCAAATCACTACAACAAATAAACTCAAAAAAAAGAAAACTAAATGTCACCCTACTGTCAGTTATAATAAATTGTAAGAAAAACCAGAAACAAGCCACTCTGAATGTTCAAGCCTATCTTATTTCACACATATGTTGCCTAAGAAAATTATGTTTGCATCTCTTGAGACATCTCAAAGCATCTCAACCTATGATTGTTTTATTCTTCAACCTGACATTGTCGCATATAAGAATGACAGTAGGCATATTCAAATAATCAATCTGACTTCTGACCTTTATATACATCCAATAAGAGTGGCAAATCTTTCTGAAATCGGGTAACATATCTCGCCAAAAATGTTTTCTCACTTATGTTAATAAAGCTACCTATGAGCAAATCACTCTTTATCAAACCCCTTGACTTCAACATCTTAACAACTGAGCATCTAGGTATTAATGTCTTCTCCAAGTTGCGGTTCAGAATACTAGGGCTTCTAGCAATGTCTTCTGGGGTAAGACCCATATCGTTCACCAAGAAATTCATTATTTTCGTAGTCTTTTTTTCTGAGATTGTGATATACAGAGGATACTTTTGGAATGCCAAAAGACAGATATCTTTCGACCATCCCCACCTCTCAAAAATCTTCAATTTTGATTCCCATGTCTCTTTCTTCATAAATACAATTGCGTAAAGTGCCATAACAAAATTCGGCTTCAAAGGATCGAACCCCATTTCCTTGACAAAATTAACAGCCTCAACAAATCTAGAATGCTCGCAGAATGCTACATTGGGAAAATTGGATACCAAAAGGGAAATAGAACTTTGAGGCACACCAAGCTTCCTCAAAACCTCAATGTTTGGAACCACGGAATCACTGTAAAAGTTCCATGTCCAACGCCTAAAAACCGAAACCACCTTTTTATCATCAGGAACAAGGCTCCTAATAATGTGATATCGAGGTATAGTGTTTTTCTCCAAACTTGTCGCTCAAAAAGAAGCGTTCCAAATTAGGATTTTGGGGAGATCAGTGGTTGAAATCCCAATGGAAAGCAAAAAGTTGAGTTTGGGCAAAAGGGTCTTTTGAGGGTTTGATAAAAGCACAAAAGGGTGTCTCTTAACAAGGATTGATAATTGGGAATCAGAGAAGCCATAGGTTCTGAAAAGTTGAATAACAGCATTTGGGCCATCATCAGAGTTTCTAAGTTTCAGCCTATTTGTGAGTTTAAGTGCTTTTTCAGGGGACAACCCAGATGAATTTATGATACTTGTTAGCTTAAATGAGTCATCTTGATTTGTGTTGGAGACAGATAAATCAGTAAAATCATTGCGGCAATGAACAGTTACAGTAGAGTGAAGTGTTGTGTGAGTATGAGTATGAGTGAAAACATGAAAAAGATTGAATTTTAACATTGAATCAGAAAACAACAACATGGAAATGAAATGAATGTGTTAAGGGATTGTTACCACTTACCAGATAGAAAGAGAGTATCTTGTTTATTGAGGAAGATGGAAATGGAAAAGAAGGATAAGTCCAATAAGCTAATTTAAGTAGTGTTTGTTGGACTAGCTTATAAACTTATTTGAAAAAATATTTGTGTTTAGTAAATAATATTTTTCACTAACTTATAATTTTTTTAGATGTTATTTTAAGTAGCGTTTGAGCTTATAGTTTTTTATAGTTTTTTTTTTTTTAACCTTTATTTATTTTTATTACTTATAATTTTAATCCAAATAAAAATCAGTAAATCATATATTAAACAGTAAAACTAATTTTTTTAATTTTACATCACAAACATATAAATTTTTTTAATTAGAAAATAGTGATGTGACTAGCCATATAAGATTATTTTATATTTTAATTTTTTTTTTACTAAAATAACTAGTTTTGAGACCCGTGCATTCGCACGGGTCTATCGATTTTTTTTATAATAAAATATTGTTAAAATATAAGTGACGTAGTATTTAAAAAAAATAAAAATAATAATTGACGTTGTTCTGCTATTTTTTTTGTAAAACTTATTAAATTAAGTAAAAAAAAATTATTAAAGCAATTGTCCCGTGGATGATTTTTGTGTAATAAATTATAATTAATAATAATAAAAATTTATTATTCAATTCCTTTTTTATTAAATCAATTGTCCCGTGTATGATTAAAGTTTTTTATTAAAACAATTGTCCCGTGTATTATTATAATATATATTTATCAATAATATATTCATCAACAATTGTTCCGTGGATTATTATAATATATTATTCAATTCATTTTTTTTGGGTACAAATTCCTTTTTTTTATTAAATAAATTGTCCTGTGTATGATTAATTTTTTTTATGAAAACAATTGTTCCGTGTATGATTAATTTTTTTTATTAAAACAATTGTCCCGTGTGATAAATATAGTAATAAATTATAATTATCGGTGATAAATATTTATCCAATTTTTTTATGTATGAGTGAAAAATATTTGTCAATGATTTTTTATATTGATCGATAAGAACTACATGTTTTGTTTAAAAAAAACTATTAGTTAATTTTTATGCTTATATTTAGAAGTGATTTCTATTGCTATTTTTATGAGTAAGTTTGTTTAATTCTCTTTCTTAATTTTTTTTTAGTATATTTATTTTATGCTTTTTTTTTGTTCTTTTTTTTTATATTTTTTTATGAATAGATTTGTTTAATGTTTATCTTCTCTTTTTTTGTTTGTTATATTTTTTTGTATTTTTTTTTTTTGAGTTTAGAGTTAAAATTACTTTTAAGGGTATAAACGGTGAAATACTATTAAACGTGCTAAGGACAAAAGAGGTTTTTTGGTAGTAGTTTCTTTTAATATATTGTAAATAGAAAGGTATTCATTCATTGAAATTGGTAGAATATATCAAATACAAGTATCAATTCAATACCGCTAAAAAAAAAAAAAAAAAAAAGATGAATCACGAACAAACTCACCTCACATTATATAAGTTAATAACATAAAGCGGCAATATACTTATGCTTACGAATAATGTGATAAAATCAAATTAACCGGAATACCTATGTTTTCGGATTTGCATTGTTGACGAACTTAATCACTGTGTGAATCAATAGTTGATTGAAGCTAATCTTCCAATACAATCAGACGAACACCGCAAGTTCGCAACAAGACGGGAAAACAATCATTGCACCAAGATAAAAAAAAACACCGCACGAAGATATAAAATCAAACAACGTCGTACTAAAATAATAAAATCACAAAATAAAATCTTAATATGTGTGAAAATTATTTATTTAGATTAAAAAAAAATTCTTACGGGTGATTTCGAGTAAAAAAAACCCAAAATCACACCCTTTTTTTAGGAAAGAAGATGAAAAAAATTATAAAAATGAGAAAATTATCTCTCTAAAATAATATTTTATTAATATAGTGAAGCTTATAAAATTATGAACATATTCATACTTTCATCACCATCTTATATCTTCATTATCATTATCTTCTTCCTTAAACCCAAAAATATTCTACTCAAAACTTTTATTCAAGACGCAAAATTGTTTTCCTAGCCCCAATATAAAGTGGCCAAACATATAATAAAAAAATTTATTTAAAAAAATTTAATAGATAATTGTGATAACAATCCAAAATATTTAATAATTTTTACAAATCCAGTATAAAGTGGTCAAAATGAGAAAATGTGTTCTAACAATCAAGATGCATTTATACCTTTAATTTTTATACTTTTAGTTTTCTAACCTCACAGATTGTAGATACTTTGAAAATAGTGTAAAAAGTCATGCATAATAATGTTGTACTCCCTCTGTCCCTATATATAAGCCCCTCAAGAGAAATTTCACGCTTATTAAGAAAAGTTGATAGTGTAATTAATGTATACTTTTTGGGTATTATAATTACTAAACTGTCCTTGGTGAAAAGATGTATTTATAGTTGACTTTACGTATTTCAATGCAAAGTAGGGTTATGTTTGGAAAAACAATAATAAATGTGTCTAGGAAATTGAAAAGTGGCTTATATTTAGGGACAAATAAAATCTTTGTAAGGGTGCTTATAATAAGGGACGGAGCGAGTATCTTTTATGTCTTTAGATGTAGTGGATTGATGATGAAAAAATGATATTAAAGAAATTTTAAGAGATATTACAGAGAAGTTTGAAATAAACCATAAATTTCCTATTAATATAAATTTAAGGATACACTTTTTTATATAAGTTATAAATTTTCAATTCATATATGAACTCAATTTATAACTCCAACAGTCTACTTTTAATTTGTTGCAATTTATTGTTATGTTCAAGTTCATGCGTGCACCAGATTTTATATATAATTCGAACGCGTTATAATCCTATTAATTGAGAATCCATAAAGGATCTAATTCAAATCCTAAATTAAATTGTCAATTGAATTCATTAGTAATGTCCATGAAAAAGTATTTTATAAAAAGTATTTGAAAATTAAATATGAATTTAAGAATTTAGGGTGTTATGTGTCCAATCCGATTGTGTGAGTTACGTGTCTGTCATATTATGTGCCCCGGCATGATGGCATCGCATAGATTTGGATTCTCTCCAATTTTCTCTCAATGTTTTCTCTCATTTTCTTAATTCAATGATTGTTAAATTATAAAGAATAACATAACTAGACATCATGCACGTGCGTTTGCACGGGGCATATATATTTATCGGTAAATAATCAATATTTGAGATTTTCCATTTGTATTAGTTTTCATAATTAGTTTTAAAAAACATTAAATAAATTGTCCATAGGATGTTAGTTTTTAATGCTAGGGTAAATATTGAAATTGGGTCCTCTCCTTCACGAGTTAATTTTAATCTCTCTTTTATAAAAAGTTTAAAAATAATCATCAGATTAAGAGAGAGATGTAGATGAGAGAGAAGGAGAAGATCCAAATCCATAAATATTGCGCAAAGATTATATTTTTTTACGTTAATAAAGTATCAATAGAAAGTACACCAAAAAAAAAAAGTATCAATAGAAATATTTTATTGGTAAATGACATATATAGTTCTTAGAAAATAGTTATACTTATACATGATTATATCATCTTTTGTCAAGTGATCATATGGTTCTACTTCTACTCACTTAATGGAAACTAAGCCATACGTACACCAAGAAATCTCTTGTCCTGATCAAATTGAAACTTTTAAAACATAGAAGACTAACTTAACCTTAGACTATACACCCATGAGTACGCACCGGACACATTCATACAAAAATAAACTATATTCATCCAATAATTTAACATGTATATATACTGATAATGTGTTCATTAATTAATAACAAATAAAAAAATTGTTTCCCATAATACATCTAAAGTGGGCATAAAGGTGATTATGTGCAAACTGATAGATAAACTTCCACGGTATATATCAACTTGCTAATAATTTCAAACTTGAGATTAACACATTTACAACTATCAATTACTATTTATCTATTTATTTATTTATTTATCAATAAGAGCATTTTCTACCACACTCAATATCAAATTTATTTAGCCAAAATTCCATTGCAACAAAATGCATATATTAATAGCAAATTTGAGTGAGGGTTTAGGAAAACTATGACTTAGTAGGATTAAACATTACACAACATGTAGTATAATAAATATCAATAAAATTCTTAATTCAAACTCAAAATACGATTACATGATCTTCATCATTATTAGTCTAAATGAAAAGTAAAATCTCCATCCAACTTGAAGTTTCAAATCTCCACCCAACTTGAAGTAGCATTAATAGGGGACACATCCAAAATCAAGACTACAATCCCACTTGTGTCCACAGTTGGCATCCAACAATACTTTGGTTCCAAATTTGGCAAGTGACATTTAAGAAAATTCATCATACAACAACATATATCGACTCTATCAAAAAAAAAAAAACAACATATATCGACAAACACAACAATAAAAATATTGAATTTGTTACAAAATAGAACCAAATCTATCCTTTAAAGTTATTGCAAAATGTCTATTTGGAAGAATATAAATTAGTGTTAACAATGCTCCAAACTGAGTACCGTAAAAATCATCACTTAAATAATACAATCCCTTTGTGAATAATATTTTGCCATGTTTTTTTTTCAACCAACACTTCAAACATGTTATCCTTTTGATCAATTAACATGACATAACAATTAATTTGCAATCCAAAGTCATTTGCAAACATTTGAGAGCAGCTGCCCAATACCCTTCGTAAATACAATAAACAATAAAGGGTTAATAGGCTAATACCCCCCTGCAATGTTAGTGAGTTTTGCAATACCCCCCTATAAATTTTTTTCATGGAGATACCTCCTTGCAATGTTCAGATTCCATGTGATACCCCCCCAGCTTGACACCATGGTTGCTGACTGTGTGGAATCTCCACGTGTCAGCGCCACATGAGACACGTGGAATATTTATTTATTTTTAATTAATTTAAATGCCACGTGGCAGCTGACTGTAAATTTTAAAAAAAAAAAAAATAGATTTTTTTTTCTCCATTAAACATTACAGTATTTAATAAATATTAAAGTTATTATTAATATATTATTTTTAAAATTAAAAAAAAAAGAAATACAAACTGAAATACATTTAACTTTGTTTAAAATTAATACATTGAAATATATTAGTTTTATTAACAATAGAAAATGCTATCACTCACAAAAAAAAATTCATTATCAATAAACCAAATTTATCAACTTTTTTCTCAAATAAACCAAAATTTTAGTAACAACCAAAATACTATCTCCATGGGTATCGCCGCCGCCTCCGTTTCAGTCTTCGCCGTCGTCTTCGCGGTCGTCTTCATCGTGATAGGGTTTCTGGGTCTGTCGCGTTTGGTTTCTTTTTCTGAAGTCGCGTTTGGTTACCCCTTTTCTTTCTTTTCTATTTCTATTTTAATTGTATTTCCTTTTTCTTTTATTTTTAATTTTAAAAAAAAGTTAAAAAAAGTTACAACTTTCTTTTATTTTTGCGAACCAACGTGTGTACAGGTGGTAGCATTTGAGTGATAGTATTTTGGTTGTTACTAAAATTTTGGTTTATTTGAGAAAAAAGTTGATAAATTTGGTTTATTGATAATGAATTTTTTTTTTATGTGAGTGATAGCATTTTCTATTGTTAATAAAACTAATATATTTCAATGTATTAATTTTAAACAAAGTTAAATGTATTTCAGTTTGTATTTCTTTTTTTTTTTAATTTTAAAAATAATATATTAATAATAACTTTAATATTTATTAAATACTGTAATGTTTAATGGAGAAAAAAAAATCTTTTTTTTTTTTTTTTTAAATTTTACAGTCAGCTGCCACGTGGCATTTAAATTAATTAAAAATAAATAAATATTCCACGTGTCTCATGTGGCGCTGACACGTGGAGATTCCACACAGTCAGCAACCATGGTGTCAAGCTGGGGGGGTATCACATGGAATCTGAACATTGCAAGGGGGTATCTCCATGAAAAAATTTTATAGGGGGTATTGCAAAACTCACTAACATTGCAGGGGGTATTAGCCTATTAAACCCAACAATAAATGAGATTAAAATAAAACAGCAAGTGTTTAAAAACCAAATGATATATTACTACATGCTTTGCTTCCTACTCCACTTGCCAAGTAAGCCTTCAAAGAAACAACTTTAGCAGGATATATATGGCAGAATGAAAACCAAAAACATTACCAAATTACAAAATCATGTAATAAAATTATAACAAAACAACATAATCTCAAAACACACCTTGTTAATTTAGGTAAAAGATATTAAAGAAGAAGAATGAAGGTGATCATGCGTGTTTGTAGAGAAAGAAGAAGGAAAGTTCCAGTTTTGTGCAGCGAGTTAGCAGCCACCGTCGTTTTCACTTTACGGTAGAGATTGTGTCGATGATGTTGTGTCATCGAGAGAGTGACGAAGGTTTTATGTAGTGTTTGATTTAGGATTTGCAGAGAGACCAATATGCACATGTGGTTTTCTTCTTGTTTGAGAATAATGGAGAGAGTAGAATAGTAGGGGAAAAAATGTGGGTAGCAGGTTTTGTGAAGATTTATGGGTGGGGGAAATCATGCACTATGATTAATGTATTTTTGGAACATGAATATATTGGGAGAGGGAAAGGGCATGCGTGACTAAAGGAAGGGAGAACATTGGAATACAAAAAGAGTGCTTAAGAAGTTGAAACAATCCATGTGCTACTATGCACTGATTGGCTTTGGCATCATTTTGAGCAGCGCAGCATTTAAGGAGTGGTTTGTTAGCATCTTAGGCATTTAATCAGGATTATTCCCGCCCATTAGCAAAGCTAATTAGGGTTTAGGAAGTTGCTTCTTATTTGTATTAAATATAATAAAGATAAAGATATTTAAGAAGAGAGAAAAAATAAACAAATAAATGATTAGGATTACATTGAAGATAAAACATTGGAGAGAAAATTGGAGAGGATACAAATCATGTCAGTATGTTCCAATGGCAATGACTTTGACTTGTTATCTTATTTAATTTATGTATTGTGTGGTGGACGAGCCACGGTCTAATTACCGTTTAATTTCTTATAGGGTTATATTAATCGGTGCCTTTGAGGTACTGATTAAGAAGAAAAAAATATTAAAATTAATATTTTTAAAATTTTTGAGAAGTTGATTGTACAACTTCTATTGTCATATTAGTATATTTTCTTTTTTAAACAGTGCCCTTAGTATTTTCCTTTTTTATAAAGCAAATTGTTTTGGATAAGTCTCTTCTTCCCATCCAATCGGAGCTTGGTTAGGAATACAATAATCATTTTATATCGCTTAAATCACTTTATTTTATTTTTGTTTGTTTTTTATGAATGTGTTTAACAAAGTTTCTTTCAGATTTAAATATAAAAAAATATTTACTTTTTAAATACATTAAAAATTTGATTTAAATTATTGACTAAATACATTAAGTAATTTTTTTCTTAGATAAAGTGGTAATTCACTGAAATTAAACTCACATACAACCGTAAGTTCCAGGTTCAAATCCGGGTCACGACGTTCGACCTAATAATTTCGACATTTGCTAGTTTAGCTAGGAATTCTGGACAATACATTAAGTATTTAGAGTCCATTTGACCTAGCTTATTTTTAAGCTTATGCAAACAACTTATACAATTTTTATGTATTATTATAAATTTTTCAAGGTAGTTTATGATAAAATAGCTTCTAAAAATTCAATTTTCATTAGTTTAAACTTATAAAATAGCATAAGACTTAATTTATATTGCATAAACCGTTTGTATAAGTTCTAAAATAAGTTAGGCCAAACCGACTCTTAATATATAAAATAAATAATTTTTTCTTATATTTAGGAAGTATTATTTGTTGTGTCCATGTATTTCTCATCCAATGATATCCTATCCTATTTCATATACAGAGTCTCTTACAAAAAGCAGGTTATCAATTTCTGAATCCCATCTCAAATTAAAATCACCCGAGCACCCAAAAATAAAGTGCTTAGTTTTAAAATTTGAGTCTTTAATCTCTTGGTATCTCTGTTTTATTTATATTTTTTTTTTCAGATATTTGTTATTTCCCATTCACATATAGCAAAATTAAAATATAAAAAAAAAAAAAAAAAAACCAAAACATGAAAAAAAGTGAAGGAAAGATATTTGGTACTCACTCTGTTGATTTCATAGATTGTAGTTAGAGGTATGCATGCATTGTTTGTATCTCCTTCACTTTTTTTTTTTCTTTTTGTTTTCCTCTACTAATAGAGAGTAAATTAATCCTTTAATTTTGTTGTTATTTTTGCAGATCATTTTAGTTTATGGTTTTTGAAGTCATTTTGCATCACTCAATAGCACCAATTGTTTGTTCTGTTTATTATTCCTAATACATACAGGTAAGAGCTCCAAACTCTTCAGCTAAGTAACTGTTACGAAATTTGTCACTGAAGTAGTAGTTACTACTTAGTAGTTACTTAATTGTTTTGGCAATTTTGATTGATAGCACACGATCTGCTAAAAATAGTTTAGAGAAGTACTGTAACTGTCACTACAACACATTTCGGATTTAGTAACATGCGAAAAATGTTACTAAATCTCAATAAATGTTACTATTTCTCTTTAGTAACATTTGTTGAAATGTTACATAAAGCCTATGTTACTAAAAGGTTTTAGTAACATTTCTAAGTACTATTAGTAACATTTGAAAAATGTTACCGATTTAGATTTTTGTAACACTTGAGAATATTATTAGTAACATTAAATAAATGTTACCGGTTTATTTGTCTTGTAACATGAAAAAGTGTTACTAGTTCGTATTCGTACATTGGAAAAAATGTTACTAAAAATGTTATCGGTTTATCTATCTTGTTCATTCATATATATTCATTTCGCATGAATTTTGAACAATTTATACAAATCATGATTTTGCATCAAGACCATCACTTTTTTATAACAAGACAATGAAATAACATTCTAAGCAACAATAAAGTGTTACAAGTTTCACTAACTACAGTGTTACAAACTAAAGTGTTACAAGCTTCCTAACTAAAGTGTTACAAGCTTCACTAACTACGGTGTTACAAGCTTTTTTTCACATCTAAAGTGTTACAAGCTTCCTCCAAAAGATCCCTTTTGTTATGCCTTAGCTTTCAACTCCTTAATGGTCTGTTGGATGCATACAACATAATCAAGTAAAAAATAGGATTGTTAGCAAAAGGTTCAAAACAGAGTTCAAAAGGAAGCATGAAATGCATAATCAAATACCTGCTCACAGAGAGGAGTATTGAAAACCGTATTTTTACCAAATCGATCTGCTAATCCAGTTGTGCAACGGAACATGCCACCAAAGCCTACATCTTCTCCAAAAACATAAGAACTGCAATGAAATGCAGGAGAAGAATATAAGGAAGTACACATGATATTTATATTGGCAAATATGAAATCAAATAAGCCCCATATATATTTACTGTATCACATAGCAAAATTTGAACAAGATGGAAAAACTTTTAATGTAACTGATAGAACTATGTACCAAAGACACTTAATATATATTTCAATTCACCAATTGAATTCACCAACTGATAGAATAAATTAAATGAAAGAGATGTGGCACATATCAGTACATATATATGTGATGGAAAATAATTCCAATGTGAAACTTTAGCATTAGGCATTATTGGCTAATAAATTTAGTACTGAAAATGATTAAAAATAGAGGTATACTTACTTCCTCCGTGATGCATATATGATTTTGATTCATAGCGATGTTGCAGATGCTTTATCTTTACAGCTCAAAAAACCAAATATACTAAAAGCTTAAGAAATGTCAATCAACCGATAAAATCAACTTCTTCATTCTAGATGAAAGATCACATGCTTGTTGCTTCCAAGGAAACACTGCACCTTGTAGTATTCTTTGTGTACAGCTTCTCTAGACTATGCATAAGCGAACACTAACACATTACACTAGCTTTGGAAGCACTTCTCACAAATTATTACAAATAGAATTTTCAATCCAAACCATAATTTCACAATAATTATGAAAGTTCACTATCACTCTCAATAAAACATATATCATGCTTTGTTTCATTTATGATCAGTGTCCTTTACATAAAGTTTGGTTGAAGCATTTTATCAAACAGAAAACAAGCATGATGCCACATCAAAACCAATATCAAAACAAAGCAAGACATTGGAACAGAAAACTCAAAGCAATATATGTGATAAATTCATCTCAATAATAATAACAAACAACAAGACTTTGCACAGAACTATTTAACTCTCTGTTTTGTTAAACAATATATCTGATAAATTCATCTAATTGAATCAAAGATTTAAACAAAAATCACCAAATAGAGATGCAATCATGAATGGTTATTACATTGCAATTGAAACATAATAAAAACTCACCAAACAGGTTTTGAGGAGTTGCGGTTTGACGGCGATTTGACGGCAAAAACGGTGGTGCGTTTGATGCGATTGAGAACTTCAATTTCAAATCAGAAGCTTGTGACTGCTTCAGATTAGATCGAGTGAGCGATTATGAAATTCAAACCGTCATGCGTTTGCTGCGATTGAGATCGTGTGACTTTGCAATTGAGAGTGCGAGATTGAGAGTGAATCGAATTCAACGAGAAGATTGCTTCAGATTTGCGATTGAGATTGAGGGAAAGTGTGATGCGTGAGAAAATGAGATTTGCTAGCGAAAGTGCGATTTGCGTGAATGTTTCTTTTGTTTAGTCTGAGACGTGTGTTTTTCAAATAATATTGATTAAAAGCTAACCCGTAACATTTTTTAGAATGGATCACTATAGACACATGCTTGACTATGTCACACTTATTTAGAAATGTTACTAAATCACTAGTATTAGTAACCTTTTTTTTAGATGTTGCAAGTGTGTGTTACTAAAAGTATAAATTGTAGTAGTGTGTTATGATCGTTACCATCACCCAAAAAAAACACCGAAAATTCAAGATTTTAAATGTCGGTTATTTAACATTTTATTAAGATGCCGCTACTTAACTAGCGAACATTATAAAAATATGAAATTCGAGTAACCCCGGAAATTTCTCATTTTTATACGGTTAGTTATTTAAGTGGCAGACAGAATCCGCTACTTAAGTAGCGGGTGTTATAAAAATGAAAATTTTGATAAAAAAATAACATTTTCCTAACATGAAATTTTTGAGATTTTAAACGTAGAATCCGCTACTTAAGTAGCGGATATAGGTGTTTTGGTAATTTTATAGGACAAGCGATAAAGAAGAAGTAGGGTGACAAAAGTAAAAGTCAAAACAATGTATAAGATCATCTTCAATGGTGGGTATCTATTTCTTAAGAATTGGTACCTGATAGGTACTCCCATTGGAGCAAAACTCAAAATAGTACATAATAATAGGTACTGGTGCTACAATAAGAAGTGATACCTATATTATTTTTGTGGGACCTATTTATAACTATATAGTATTATTGGTGAGATGAATATTTGGTGGGACTTATTTAGAATTTTTAAGAAGTGTTGGGTTGGAGTGATTGAGTGCTTATTAGATTTATAATGTGTACATATATGGTCCATTTAAGTACTATAAAATGGAGAGCTCCATTGTGGATACTCTAAGGATGAAAAGAAGTCACGAATACCAACTTTGTGGTGACTTATGCGCCTTGATTTTCTTGGTGCTGCTTTGGAACCAGCTCCAAGCATTTAACATTTTTATTTTAATATTTTGCATATAAGGAACACTATTTTTATATCTTTTGATGAATTAAAGTACACTCATTTCTTTGCTAGGAGTATTCATTAAGTCACAACTTTGTGTTAAGTATGATAAAACATAGTTGCAAAAAAAAATTGATGAATCAATGTTTTTTATTGCGAGGGACCATTTTGGTACTCACCCAGTTAGAGTATGCATATTATTTGTTCTTCGCGTCTTCTTTTTTCACTAATAGAGAGTTAAATCCTTTAATTTTTGTTCATTGTTGTTTGCAGATCATTTAGTTTAAGCATTTTGAAGCCATTTTCCATCTGTCAATTGCACCAATTGTTCCGTCCATTATTCGTAACACAGGTAAGAGATCCAAGCTCTTCATTGTTTTGACCACTTTTGTATGTCTTTTTGATTAATTTATTATTTGTTTTTGCTCTTTGTCTACTTCATTAATTTTAACTGGAGTAATAGACGAATAAGAAAATACAACTATATAAGTTATATTATATCAGTATTTATTAATCCACTCACCTTAAATATTATAAATTAAGTTAAAATTACTCCCTCTCTTCCTAAATATAAACACTTGCTACTTTTTTCATGCTCTTGTTAAGAAAAGTTGGTCTTGCAGTTAATGTGCCTATTTTGTTAAGAAAATTTGTTCAAAACAAATATTTAATTGCACCGAAATGCTAACAAAATATGTTGTACTACAAGAAAAACTTGTCTTCACGGCACAATCGAGTATAATTTCTCTTATCAAGTGTATGTTTAAAAACTTTCTTTGTGGGGGAGGATGAGGAAGCGAGAAAAATTTATTGTTGTGTGGAGTGATTCTTTGAAATGGATTGGTGTTTCGATCACCTTATCCATTTTCGTAAAGGTTTTGACTAGGAGAATGTTTTGACTATGAAATTCATTAAATTAGTGGCTTACAAATCCGTTAATCTGTATTGGCGGAGTTAGCTAGCCTGAATCCTTGCTCCAGTTCTTGTTTCTAGTCTGCTGGTGTTTTGCCAGCAGTGATATCTGCAGCCTGTCGATGATTGTAGTGGGGTTCTTGTATTGCCTCTGTTTTGTTATTTTGAGGAGTTGCTGCTGTTGTTGGGGATTGTATTTTAGCTTGTGTATCAAGTGTTTTGTAATGGTTGTTTTATGTTAAGCTTTCTGCATATTTTGCAGTTTATACCTATGGCAGAGAAAAAAAAAATTTAGTACATTTAACCATACTTTTAAGACTTGAAGGGATGAAAATCATTTTTTTTAATAGAAACTAAGACTAAATTTCGATATTTTTATTGGGATACAAATATATCTAAAATTTCTTTTATATAAGTTGTAAATATTTGATTGGTTGCATAGGACTGTAATGAAATTCTATTTGCATAATCACCATTAACTATTTTTTTTCTTTATGGAAATAATCTACATTAACTATTAATACATTTATTTAATTTTCATCAAAGCATATGTTCTTTTTCATATTTGCAATTGTTCCATTTATTCGTCAAATATAATAAATAGTATTGTGATGACGGTTTTACAAAATTTATGGTCAAAAGGTAAGAAAATTGTTGCTTAAACAATAGGTAATCCTCTGCATTATCTCCTCTAATGAAATAAAATCCAGCATTCCTAAACATAGCACAAAACTATCCACACCTCACAGCCAGGGATGCAAACTTGAATTAATCCAACTCCAAACCCAATTTGCAGTGATTCCAAATCAAATAGGCAATAATCTATTAACTATTGAACATGTTTATTTAATTTTAATCAAAGGATATATTCTTTTTCATATTTGCAATTGATTGTCAAAGATAGCAGTAATGTGATGGTATCCTCACCTTTCACAAAGTTTCCCTTGTTTTTTATGCCCTCATGGAAAACAGTATATTTTCCTTTCATTTCCAGGCTAACTCAAGTCATAAGAAAGATAAGATAATCAATGGAATTTCTATCTTCTATTGTTGGAACAGTAGCAGGTTTTACTGTTGTGCCAATTGGACATCAAGCAAGTTACTTGATATTCTACAAAGGCAATTTCAGTGCGTTAGCAGTTCATGTTGCAGACCTTGAGGCTGCAAAAGAAAGAATGATTCATTCGGTTGAACAAGAAAAGAGAAACGGTAAAATAATTGAAAGAGATGTGATTAACTGGTTAGAGACAGTGGATGATGAAATTCCGGCACGTAGGTAAAGGATGTGCTATGTAATGTTCCAACACTTGGGATGTTGCATACGATGTTGGAACATTCACTGAGCGGTACAATCAATAAAGAGATTAAACTTAACAGAAAGTAAATGACACGGTTTGTTTGTTAACCCAGTTCAGCGCTTAAACAAGCCTTAGTCTGGGGGATACCAATCCAGGAGAGAAGTCCACTATGATAGTTCTAATCCTAAGCTAAACACACCCGTTTACACCTTAAGACTTAGACACTATCTTGTGCAACTACAACCTAGGAACTCCTAAGTCTGAGATCCCATCTCACCTCCTAATCAATCACAAACCTTGTGATACTAGACAAAGATGTAGTAGTTTGAGTACACACTCTAAAACAAAGACAACTCCGTACTTCAAAGCTTTGGAGTAGTCTTACACAAATACAATACCCTATGTCCTAGACTTGCATAAAGGAAATGCAAGGTAGGCTCACAAGTTATCTAACACAAACCCTAACACAATGTTATTTTTTTTTCAGAATACAACACACACCACTATAAATTAGGGTTACAAAGAAGCTTATATACTAAGAGTCTTCATGGGCTTCTTTGAAACTTGGGCTTCATAATTCCACACGTGATTTCAAAGCTTGGTCAATAGTTTCCATAAGCAAAGGAGAACTCTTCTGGAAATAATCACGTAAAGATCTTCTAATAAATGAGACATAAACAAGAAAGCGCGTTTTCCATATATAGAAAGATGTCGCATTAAATGGGCGCGCGTTTCACTCAACCTGGAAAGGTATCCGGATGTTGAAACATTGCATCCAACATTGTTCAAACAAAAATGAGCCAATCAACAAACATTAACAATCTCCCCCTTTGGCGAAATTTTTGGCTAAAACAATCTAGAACCCGGTAGACAATCATCTATAGCACAGATGGCATGAATCTTCTGATCAACACAAACACACAAATCAAGAAGCCATTCATACACTACACTTATTACTTAAGATGAACATCAGAGGCAAAACACACAGCAGAAGCACACAAAATTTGCCCTAGGATTCTATATCACATGCAGGAAGTTTCAACATCATATAACGCATTGAGGGATAAAACTTAGTCACACTCCCCCTCAATCAAAGATCACCTGCAAGAACATCACTCCCCCTCAATCCATTATGGGAGGATGTTTCAACATCACCTGGCACATCCATGGAACACATAGCAGATCACAGATAATAAAACACAAGCACATTTACTCCCCCTTTTAGTCACAAAATTTGCCAAGTAAAGGCATACCATAAATAGGAAATAAAGTAGTCAGGGCCTAGCCCAATATTACAGACCAGCAGAAGCAAAATAGGGTTGTCCACACATAGTACTTAGAAGCAAAGAACAAAAAAACATCAAAAGTAAGAAAAACAAATAAGAAGATTATCAATCCTCAGAACTGCTGTCAGTCTCTTCCTCATCTCCAGAATTAGCAGCCTCAGACTCAGTGTTGTCTTCAGCATGCTCTTCTTCATTCTGGCTACCTATAGCTTCAGCAACCTCTTCTTCCTTTTCAAGTGCAACTATCATCTTTTCAAACAAATTCTTCTTCTCATCCAGCATGGCACAGGTGTCTTTCAGAGCAGCAACAATCTCTTTCCTTGACATAGTAACTTCTGGGGCTTTAGTACCAGAAGTTCCAACAATGTCTGGAGCATGATGTTTGGCAAACAGCTTGAAGTGGAAGGACAAAGGGGCCTCTCTAGGCTTAGGCACATCAGCAATGGTTTTGATAGCAGGCTGTTGTGCAAGTATCAGATCACATAACAGAGTGGGAAAAGCAATTGGAAGCTTGACAGCTGTTGACTTGGCATGTTTCATAGTTTGATCAAAAATAAATTGACCCAGATTTATCCTTTTGTGAGTACCAATAGCAAAGATCAATCTCCCTAACTCAGTAGCTACATCAGAAGAGTGGGTAGTAGGGACCCAGTTGGTTGCAGCTATTCTATTCAACATAGCATACTTCACAGACAGCTTGACAGATGGGATCTTACCTTTCTTAGGCCACACCTTGATTTGGTTTGCAGTAATTACTTTGCAAACCTGAGAATCAGAGACCTTCAATGGTTCACACTCTTCTTCCACAACACCCAAATAATTGTTGATAATCTGAGGAGAAAACTTAATAGGCTCACCTCTAACAAACACAGTCTGAAAGTCATCAGAGGTAGGATCAGCACAGTCTTCAGGAATATTGACTAAAAATTCCTTGACAAGTTGTTCATAACAGGAACCCAACTTAGAGACCGTTTTCATGAGACCAACTTCTCTAATTAAATCCACAACCTCTTCTACCTTCATAGCTTCCTCACCCAGTTCTCTTTCCAAGGCCAGTCTTCTGTGATAAACATACTGCCACCTATAAGAGTATTCAGGATAGTGAAAAGAAATCTTGTCAGTTGGTACAGGTTTGACAGTTGGAAGAGCTCTCTTCACAGTGGATTTGACAGTAGATTTTTTTCACACTGGGCTCAGTAACAGGGATGTTTGGCACATCCTCTTCAACATTGTATTCAGTGTCACTTGAGGCAGCAGCCTTCCTTTTTCTTGTCTTAACACCAGAGACTTGTGGAGTTACCTTGCTCCAACCCTTCTTTGGGCCTACACCAACACTTTTACCTGCAGTTTTCTTCACAGGTTGAGGTGTTTCTTGCAGCCCAGCAACACATTTACCCTTACTACTCCTCAAACGCTTGGAAATCCCAAAGGCTTGAGAGATAGGGACCTCATCAACAGCATCCTCAGCATTATCACCTACATCAATGACCTCATGTTCCTGATGAACAGAGGTTTCCTCATCCTCAGATTGAATCTCAACAGTAGTTTCAGGCATACCCTGAGTGTCTTTATCTACACCAGGATCACTAGAGGGCTTACTAACTTCCTTCTCAGCATCAACACCATCATCCTTCTCAGCAACTACCTCTGTATTACCTTCAGAGATGTTTGCTTGTTGGCCCAAGGATGTTTCAACATCCGGTCCAACATCATGAGTATTCTCAGGAATCTCAGAAATCTTAGGGTTTTGATGAACAGTATCATCCCCTTTCTTTTCAACAGCAGCAGCAGGCTTATCAACATCCATATTATCAATCGCTTCATTTAAGGCATCTAGACCTAGGTTTTCAGCAGATCCTAGGGTTTCAGAGACATTACCTCTATTGGATTTGATAGAAACAGCATCAGTAGCTTTGGAAGACGCTCCAACATCGGCATCTTTGACTGGGTGCTTAGATGATTCAACATCACCCTTCTTTTCAAGATTGAAGGGATCATCCTTTGTCATAAGGTCATGCATGTTCAAGGGAACACGACACTCACCCCTTTTCAGCTTTCGTTCCTTCTTTTTAGGTTCAGTAGTCGTTTCTGTTTCTGGGATGGATTTGCTACTTTTCTTCGACTTCTTCTTCTTTGATTTCGTCTTGGGAGGAGTGATAGCGACGATTTCATCAGGAAGAATGGTGGAGATAGGATCAGCATTCAAGGGAACCTCATTTGCAGCAGGTTGAGGAACAGAGGATGTGGATCGTGATTTTGTGGGAGTTTTGGTGGATGAAGACATGATTTGAGCGGTTGGAGATGATTGTTGCAGAGGGTAGTGGAGAGTTGAGGGTTTTATGACGGCACCGGTGAAACTAGGATTAGAAACTTTGGAAGTTGAGAGGAGAGTTATATAACGTGTGAGGAGCAGTTGAAAAAGGAAAGTAATGATTTGATTTTGCTTTTCCTTGGATTGCGTGCAAAAATATAAGAGAGAGGGAAAAGTGACAGTTGCACGCCTAAAGCCCATTAACTGCTATAATTCCTCATGCAAGCAAATACCCAACATACCCCTGAGTTTCTCAAATTGCTTCAAATCTAACGCCTTTGTGAATATATCTGCAATCTGTTCTTCTGTATTCACATGTTCCAATGTAATAACATTTTCTTCAACAAGATCCCTTATAAAATGATGACGAATGTCAATATGCTTGGTTCTACTATGCTGAATAGGGTTCTTGGAGATATTAATGGCACTCAAATTATCACAGTACAATGTTAGAACATCCTGTTTAACATTGTATTCCTGAAGCATTTGTTTCATCCACATCATTTGAGAGCATGAACTACCAGCTGCAATATACTCTGCCTCTGCAGTAGATAGAGCTACACTATTTTGTTTCTTACTAAACCAGGAAATAAGATTGTTACCTAGGAAGAAGCAGCCACCTGAGGTACTTTTTCTATCATCTGCACTCCCTGCCCAATCTGCATCACAATAGCCAATGAGCTTACAGCAATCACTGTGAGAATATAGAATTCCATAGTCACAGGTTCCATTGATGTATTTTAGAATTCTCTTCACTTGAGCTAGATGACTGACTTTGGGGTCTGCTTGATATCTGGCACACACACCAACAGCAAAAGCAATATCTGGCCTGCTTGCAGTGAGATAGAGCAAGCTCCCTATCATACTTCTATACTGACTTTGATCAACAGACATGCCACTCTCATCCTTGGTCAACTTCAAATGCGTGGGTGCTGGAGTCTTCTTGTGACTAGCAGAATCTAGACCAAATTTTTTCACAACATTCTTAGCATACTTGCTTTGAGAAATAAATATTGTGTCTTCCATTTGCTTGACCTGTAGTCCTAGAAAGTAAGTTAGTTCTCCTACCAAACTCATTTCAAATTCTGATTGCATCTGGGAGATGAAATGTTGAACCATCTGATTCGACATCCCTCCAAATACTATATCATCAACATATATCTGAGCTATCATCACATTTCCTTCACTTTCTTTAACGAATAGAGTTTTGTCTGATCCTCCCTTCCTGTAGCCATGATTTACCAGAAACTGAGTGAGCCTTTCATACCAAGCCCTAGGAGCTTGCTTTAGACCATACAGAGCCTTTTTCAGTTTGTACACATAGTCAGGATACTTGGTGTCCACAAATCCTTTAGGTTGCTCAACATAAACTTCTTCTTGTAAGTACCCATTTAAGAAGGCACTTTTGACATCCATTTGATACAGTTTGAACTTCAAAATGCATGCAACTCCTAGTAGTAATCTGACAGCCTCCAACCTTGCTACTGGTGCAAAGGTTTCATCAAAATCAAGCCCTTCCACCTGAGTGTACCCTTGAGCAACTAACCTTGCCTTGTTTCTAGTGATTACTCCTTTCTCATCAGATTTGTTCTTATAGACCCACTTGGTGCCAATGACATTTACTCCATTTGGTCTAGGTACTAGGTCCCAAACTTCACTCCTTTTAAACTGATTGAGTTCTTCTTGCATTGCCTCAATCCAGTATTCATCTTTAAGAGCTTCCTTGACATTCTTTGGTTCCATCAGAGACACAAAGCATGAATTACTAATTACCTCATTTGTTCTTCTGGTAGTGATTCCTTGCTGAGGATCACCAATGATAAGTTCTTGAGGATGATTCTTCTGAACCCTGACTGAGGGACCTTTGTTGACAGTGTGAGTTTCCCTTATTTCCTCATCCAATTGAGCATTTGTCCTGACATCAGCAGATGTTCCTGTAGGAGGGAATGCTTCAACATCTTCTTCAACATCTTCCTCAGTATTAGTACCAAGATCATCAATTACCACATTTATTGATTCCATCATGGTCATGCTTCTGGAATTATACACCCTGTAGGCTCTACTATTCGTTGAGTATCCCAAGAAAATCCCTTCATCACTTTTTGGGTCCATTTTTCTTCTTTGTTCTCTGTCAGCAAGGATATAACATTTACTTCCAAAGACATGGAAATACTTTACAGTAGGTTTCCTATCCTTCCATAGCTCATAGATAGTGCAGTTTGTACCTTTTCTCATGGTCACTCTGTTGTGGACATAGCAGGCTGTGTTCATAGCTTCAGCCCAAAAGTGATATGGAAGCTTCTTTGCATGAAGCATGGCTCTAGCAGATTCTTGAATGGTCCTGTTTTTCCTTTCCACTACTCCATTTTGTTGTGGGGTAATTGGTGAGGAAAACTCTTGCTTTATACCTTCAGACTCACAGAATTCAGAGAGCTTGGCATTTTCAAATTCTCTCCCATGGTCACTTCTGATTCTTACAATAGATAGATCCTTCTCTCTTTGAAGTTGTAAGCAGAGAAGCTTGAGAGCATCAAAGCTATCTGATTTTTCTCTGATGAAGTCAATCCATGTGAACCTTGAGTAGTCATCAACTACTACTAGAGCATACCTTCTTCCCCCTATGCTTTCCACTTGCATTGGTCCCATAAGGTCTATGTGCAGTAGTTCAAGAGGCCTTGTGGTTACCTGATGTTCCAACTTCTGATGAGACATTCTAGTTTGCTTACCAATCTGACATTCACCACATATTCTGCCCTCTTCAATGTTGAGCTTAGGCAGGTCTCTTATTGCTCCAGTTGAAATAGCTTTCTTCATCCCTCTCAGATGTAGATGACCTAATTTCTGGTGCCATAGCCAAACTTCCTCATCCTTACTAACCAGACATGTAGAGATGTTTGCATCTTCAGCATCAACCCAGTGGTAGCAGTTGTCTTTTGATCTCATCCCTGTCATTACTACCTTTCCCTGTGCATTTCTAACTTCACATCTAGAATCAGTGAAGTCTACTTTCATACCTTGATCACATAGCTGGCTGATACTGATCAAGTTTGCAGTTAGACCTTTCACAAGCAGCACCTTCTCTAGCTTAGGTAGTCCTCTTTTGGCTGTTTTTCCAATTCCAACAATCTCACCCTTGGCTCCACCTCCAAAAGTCACATAGCTAGTAGCATATGGTTCAAGCTCATCTAGGTAGTCATCTTCCCCAGTCATGTGTCTTGAACACCCACTGTCAAAGTACCAACAGTTTCTAGAAGTGGCTTTGAGAGCAATGTGAGCAATCTGAGCTGTTTCCTCATTCACAGTTTTGGGCTTCCACTCCTTCTCAGGATGGTGTGTGGGAGTGTTGGCTTGTTCAGATCCATTGTGATAGTACCACTGAGGATATCCATATAGTTTGAAACAGTAAGGTCTTATGTGTCCTCTCTTGCCACAATGATGACAGACCCATCTCCTAGGTCTTCTGTTAGAGCTTGACCCATGATGTTGAGCAGGACGTTTCAACATCTGCTTTCCTGACATAGGGTCATAGACATTTTCTGCAGGAATGAACTTCTCTGTATTCTTGTGATGTTTCATCTTCTTGTAGTTAAAACCAATTCCAACACCCTTGTTCTTCTCCTGACTATCAAGAATCTCATCCAAGACTGCTGTTCCAGTATTCAGCATCCTGATTTGCTTCAAGGTATTCTCCAGCTGAGAATTAAGTTGATTAACTTCATCAGTCAGTCCAGCTATCTTTGTCAATCCCTCATCTCTTTCAATAGTCAGTTGAGCAATGGTCTTCTTTTGTCTATTCAGCACTTTGTTGATCTCCAAGTCCTTCTCATATAGGTCTCTATAGGATACAAGAAGATCATCATATGTGAGTCCTTCATCAACAGACTCCACATCTGATGCACATACTCCAGCAAGAGCAGTCACACACTTTGCTGATTCACTTTCTTCCTCAGAGTCATCTTCATCAGACCAAGTGACAGTCATACTCCTTTTCTGTTTCTTGAGGAACGTAGCACACTCAGTCCTTATGTGGCCATACCCTTCACATTCATGACATTGTACACCTTTTGGAGGAACCTGCTTTTCATCACTTTTGCCCTTTTTGAACTTGTCAGGCTGAGTGTTGATGTTGAATCGGATGTTCTGCCCATTTGGTTTTGGTTTCCAAGCTTGTCTGAGTTTCCTGCCAACCATGGCCAAGGCTTCAGCAAAACCATCATCTTCATCAAACCCATCTGTAGACTCACAATCATCAGTGTTGGAGGCAAAAGCTATACTCTTGCTCTTTTTATCACCTCTTTCATTTATAGCCAATTCAAATGTTTCCAGAGAACCAATTAGTTCATCAACCTTCATGGTGGTGATGTCTTGTGCCTCTTCTATAGCTGTGACCTTCATATCAAACCTCTTAGGAAGCGACCTAAGGATTTTCCTGACCAACTTAGCATCACTCATCTTCTCACCAAGAACATCAAACGAGTTGGCTATATCCAGAATGTTCATGTAGAATTCATGAACACTTTCATCCTCTTTCATCTTCAAGCTTTCAAATTTTGTGGTAAGGAGTTGAAGTCTAGACATTTTTACCTTAGATGTGCCTTCATGAACTGTTTCCAAGATGTCCCAGGCTTCTTTAGCAACTACACATTTCTTGATCAACCTGAACATGCTTCTATCAACCCCATTGAACAAGGCATTGATGGCTTTGGAGTTGTAGGTAGACAGATCTTGTTCTTCCTTAGTCCACTCAAGCTCTGCCTTTAGAACACTTGTTTTGTTCCCATCTTTATCAGTAACAACAGGAGCTTCCCAACCTGAGAGAATAGCCCTCCAGACTTGAGAGTCAATAGACTTGAGAAAGGCAGCCATACGAGACTTCCAGTAGTCATAATTCGTTCCATCCAACAAAGGTGGTCTGTTGACAAAACCTCCTTCTTTTTCCATAGCGCCAGAAAGTATCTTCCCTAGATCTCACCCAGGTACAGGCAGGGTGCCTGCTCTGATGCCAATTGAAATTCCGGCACGTAGGTAAAGGATGTGCTATGTAATGTTCCAACACTTGGGATGTTGCATACGATGTTGGAACATTCACTGAGCGGTACAATCAATAAAGAGATTAAACTTAACAGAAAGTAAATGACACGGTTTGTTTGTTAACCCAGTTCAGCGCTTAAACAAGCCTTAGTCTGGGGGATACCAATCCAGGAGAGAAGTCCACTATGATAGTTCTAATCCTAAGCTAAACACACCCGTTTACACCTTAAGACTTAGACACTATCTTGTGCAACTACAACCTAGGAACTCCTAAGTCTGAGATCCCATCTCACCTCCTAATCAATCACAAACCTTGTGATACTAGACAAAGATGTAGTAGTTTGAGTACACACTCTAAAACAAAGACAACTCCGTACTTCAAAGCTTTGGAGTAGTCTTACACAAATACAATACCCTATGTCCTAGACTTGCATAAAGGAAATGCAAGGTAGGCTCACAAGTTATCTAACACAAACCCTAACACAATGTTATTTTTTTTTCAGAATACAACACACACCACTATAAATTAGGGTTACAAAGAAGCTTATATACTAAGAGTCTTCATGGGCTTCTTTGAAACTTGGGCTTCATAATTCCACACGTGATTTCAAAGCTTGGTCAATAGTTTCCATAAGCAAAGGAGAACTCTTCTGGAAATAATCACGTAAAGATCTTCTAATAAATGAGACATAAACAAGA
Organism: Trifolium fragiferum; assembly: GCA_954870985.1. NCBI lineage: Eukaryota > Viridiplantae > Streptophyta > Magnoliopsida > Fabales > Fabaceae > Trifolium > Trifolium fragiferum. The sequence goes on from OX940794.1 coordinate 12,997,065, forward strand.
AAGCGCGTTTTCCATATATAGAAAGATGTCGCATTAAATGGGCGCGCGTTTCACTCAACCTGGAAAGGTATCCGGATGTTGAAACATTGCATCCAACATTGTTCAAACAAAAATGAGCCAATCAACAAACATTAACAGATGAGATCATTGAAAAGGCAAATCAGCTTCAAAATCATCCTCGTCGTGGCAATGCTAGGTGCTTAACATGGCCGTTCCCCAATTTGATTTTGCGTCATCAGCTAAGTAGGAAAGCCACAAAAATCGTAAAAGATGTTATTCAAGTTCAAGGAAAAGGGATGTTTGACAGAGTTGGTTACCTCCCCCCCCAAGACGGAGAAGCCTCCTCCTCTTCAACAAGAGGCGGTGAAAAGTATGAAACAAGGGAGTCACTTAAAGAGAACATTATGAATGCTCTAGCACACCATAATTCATGCAACATTGGGGTCTATGGGTTGGGCGGTGTGGGTAAGACCACTATGGTGGGGGAAGTTTTTGAAATATCTAAGAAAAATAAATTGTTCGATGCAGTTGTTAAAACCCATGTATCTGAAACACCAGACATTAAAAAAATTCAAGGGGAAATTGCAGATTTGTTGGGTCTACGATTCGATGAGGAGACTATTCTCGGAAGAGCACATCGCCTAAAGCAAAGAATCAAGATGGAGAAAAATATTCTTATCATTCTAGATAATATATGGACCATACTTGATTTGGAGAAAGTGGGAATTCCATTTGGTAATGAACATAATGGTTGCAAATTGTTGATGACATCTAGAAATCAAAATGTGTTGCTTCAAATGGATGTTCCAAAGGATTTCATTTTCAAACTTGAACTTATGAGTGAAAGCGAGACATGGAGCTTGTTTCAGCGTATGGCTGGGGATGTGGTTAAAGATAACAATTTGAAAGGTGTAGCAATTCAAGTTGCCCAAAAATGTGCAGGTTTGCCTCTTGTGATAGTGGCGGTAGCTCAAGCATTGAAAGGTAAGAGGGATGTTCATTCTTGGAAAGATGCATTACGAAGATTACAAAGTGATCATCATACAATTTTTTCTGCTCTGGAATTGAGTTACGACTCATTGGAGAGTGATGAAATGAGGGATATCTTCTTGCTTTTTGCAGTAATGCCAGGTAACAATGTACGGTACTTTCTAAAACTTGCAATGGGTTTGGATATATTAAAGCATATTAAGACTGTAGATGATGCTAGAAACAGACTTTATTCAATAATCCATTCTTTGGAGGCAACTTGTCTTTTGCTTGAAGTTAAAACAAGTGGAGATATCCAAATGCATGACTTTGTTCGTGATTTTGCTATCTCCATAGCACGTAGGGACAAACATGTATTTCTAAGAAAACAATCAGACGAGGAAAATCCAACCAAGGATTTTTTAACAAGGTGCACGAAGGTCGTTCTACATAGTTGTGTGCCCGAGCTTCCTCAAATGATTGACTGTCCAAACATTAAGTTTTTGTATTTGTATGGTGAGAATCTTTCTTTAGAAATCCCTGATAATTTTTTTGAGGGCATGGGAAGCCTTAAAGCCCTAGATTTAACATCTTTGAACTTGTCTTCGTTACCCACTTCATTTCGGTTCCTAACCAACCTTCAAACACTGTGTTTGGATTTTTGTATTTTGGAAAATATGATTGAAATAGAAGCTTTGCAAAATTTAGTAATTCTTCGCCTTTGGAGTTCTTCAATGACCAAGTTGCCGAGAGAAATAGGGCAATTGACTCAATTGAGAATGCTTGATCTGAGCAATTCAGGAATAGAATTAATCCCACCCAACATTTTACAAGGCTTGACTAAGTTAGAGGAGTTGTACATGGGCAATACCTCTGTTAATTGGGAAGATGTGAATTCAACGCTTCAAAACCAAAATGCTAGCATTGCCGAGCTTCGAAAACTACCCAACTTGGCTACTCTAGAATTACAAATTCGAGAGACTTGGATGTTGCCAAGGGACTTGCATACGGTGTTTGAGAAGTTGGAAAGATATAAAATAGCTATTGGCAATGTATGGGAATGGTCTGACATTGTGGATGGAACCTCAAAAGCATTGATGCTCAAACTTGGTACTAACATACATTTGGAGCACGGAATTAAAGCACTGATTAAGGGTGTTGAGAAGTTGTACTTGGATGATGTCGATGGAATTCAAGATGTGGTTTATCAACTAAATGGGGAAGGATTTCCGATGCTGAAACATCTCCACGTCCAAAATAATGCAAACATGAAGCATATTGTTGACTCTCAAGAGAGGAATCAAATCCACAAGTCCTTTCCCATCTTGGAAACACTAGTACTTCATAATCTTAAAAACTTGGAGCATATATGTCTTGGTCCACTTTCAATTGCTTCTTTTGGAAGTCTTAGTACTATCAAAGTCAAAAATTGTGTCCAATTGAAATATCTTTTCTCCTTTATATTGGTTAAAGAACTCTCCCACCTTTCTAAGATTGAAGTTTGTCGTTGCAAGTCTATGAAGGAGATAGTGTTCGGAGACAACAATTCAAGTGCAAATTCTGTAACTAATGAAAAAATTGAGGTTTTTCTATTTCGTTCTTTGACTTTAGAACATTTGGAGACACTTCAGAATTTCTTCTCCAGAAATGAGCAAAATCATCAATTGTTAGAGCCTTATGTTTCAACACCATTATTCAATGCTCAGGTATGTTTATTTTATTTTTAATTGTGTGATATGTTTAGGTACAAACAAATTAATTAATAGATAAATTGGTAGGTTTAGTAAATGGACAATTATTTAATCTGATGTTCAAGCTAGATATTTAATATATAAGAACCTGTCTTTTAAGACTTATATTGACCTTAAAGTATCAACTATGATTTCTGATAATTTGTTTTTTGTAGATTGCATTTCCCAATTTGGATGCCCTTAAATTGAGCTCTCTCAATTTGGATAAAATTTGGGGTGACAATCATCAATCTATGTGCAACTTAACTAGCTTGATTGTGGAAAGTTGTACTGAGTTGAAGTACTTATTCTTGTCTACTATGGTTGGAAGCTTTAAGAGCCTCAAACACCTTGAAATAAGTAATTGTCCATTGATGGAGGAGATAATAGCTAAAGAAGAGAATAACAATGAAATTGAAGAGGTATGGTAATTCTACCATACCATTAGGAACATTCCAATTAACTTTAAACTTGTACTTAAATAATTATTTATAATGATATCTGTTATTTGTGAATTTGTAGGACGCTCATTTCTCCAAATTAGAGAAAATCACTTTGAAGGACATGGACAACTTGAACACAACATGGCACCGCCAATTTGAAACAGTGAAGATGTTGCAAGTGAGCAATTGTAACAAAATTGTGGTAGTTTTTCCTTCTTCAATCCAAAAAACATATAACAACCTAGAGATGTTGGAGGTTACAAATTGTGCTTTAGTAGAAGAGATATTTGAATTGACTTTCAATGAAAATAGCAGTGTAGAGAATACAACACATTTGGAAGTTACTATAGATGGATTGCCGAAACTAAAAAATATATGGAGTGGAGATCTTCACAGAATTCTTAGATTTCAAATTCTTATTGTTGTAAAACTAAAAAACTGTGCAAGCTTGGAGTATCTATTACCACTTTCTATAGCCACTCGTTGTTCACATCTCAAAGAACTTCATATAAACAGTTGTGAAAATATGAAGGAAATTGTTGCAGAGGAGAAAGAATCTAGAGTGAGTACAGCTCCCACATTTGAGTTTAATCAACTAAGTAGTTTATTGCTTTTCAACCTAGATAAACTCAAGGGTTTCTATGCTAAAGAGCATACTCTAGCATGTCCATCTTTGAAGAAAATTTATGTTTTCGATTGTGTAAAGTTGAATTTGTATAGAACTTTATCTTCAAGCATCTCCCATTTTCAAGATGGCGAACTCCCAGTTTTAATGCAACAACCACCTTTCATTGTCGAAGAGGTATGCATATCATTTAAATTTACATATAACTTGCATCAAAAAACACCATATTTGTAGGAATTTGTGTTATTATTTAGATATACCCAACATGATAGTTATAGTTGTATTCAATTGTCAAATTTGGAACTATTTAAGACCATCCTAAAACAAGTAAAAAAAAACAAGACAAAACCTAAAAGTTTTAGATTTAAAATTGAATAACTTACACCAGCCAGAGTACTCAAATCAATTGGACGGTGTAAAACATCATTAGATTTAAAATTGGATAACTATAGATGAATGTGTAAGTTCTTTTAAATTGAGAAAAGTAGAGGCAATAAGAAAATATAAAATGAAATTTGGAGTCAATAATAATTACTTTTTGAGTCAATATTAAATGTCTAAGTTCTTTTAAATTGTTCTTTATATGTGTTTTAGGTGATTCCAAATTTGGAGAAGTTGAGAATAAATCACAAAGAAGCTAACGTGATATTGCAAGCCCAAAACTCAAGTGCCCTATTCACCAAAATGACACATCTTTATTTGAGCGATTATAATATTGAAAATGCTACTTTTCCTTATTGGTTTCTTCAAAATGTGCACACTCTTGACTCACTACGTGTTGAATGGAGTTGCTTCAAGAAAATATTTCAAGATGAAAGACAAATAAGTGAGAAGAAGACTTACCCACAACTCAAAAGGCTCACATTGAATCAATTAAATAAACTTCGACATATATGTGAGGAAGGACTCCAAATTGACCCAGTTCTTGCGTTCCTTCAACACTTACATGTTAATAATTGTTCTAGTCTGTTAAGTTTATTGCCTTCCTCAGCCACCCTTAATCATCTGGAATATCTGGAGATATCAAATTGCAATGGGTTAAAAAAATTAATTACATCTCCTACGGCACAAAGTTTGGAAAAGCTCACCTCGCTGAAGATAAAAGACTGCAATTCACTCGAAGAAATAATTACTGGAGAGGAAAATGTTGGCATTGCATTTATTAGTTTAGAACTATTGATGTTGGATTGTTTGCCAAGCCTCAACAAATTTTGTTCTAGTAAGTGCTTCTTGAAGTTTCCATTGTTGAAGATAGTATTCGTGAAGAAATGTCCTCGCATGAAGATTTTTTCAGAGGGAAACACAAGTACACCAAATCTTCGAAAAGTTACAATTGCAGAAAATGATGAATGGCGTTGGAAGGGAAACCTAAATGATACAATAACAAACCTATTTCAAGATAAGGTATGCTTGTCTTAACAATTTATTTCTTGTGTAACAATATCATGATTTACCCTTGTGTTGTTTTTTTTTCCTTTGGATGCATGGTAGTTGGTTTTTAATCCACAACCATCTTAATTTCCTCGCAAACCAGTCGGCTAAGAAGCATATAATAACAAGAAAAAGTGGTCTGGAACACAGAAAATATTTAGATCTGTGTTTGTCTTGGTTTCATCTTTGTCTTTTTTCTGCGTAGGGATGCAGATATGGGTTTAGATCAAAGGATCTGTCTCTTGATATATTAATTTGATTAAACAGGTTGCATTTCATAAATTCAACTCTTTAGCCTTAGCCGACTACCCTGAGCTTAAAGATTTGTGGTATGGCCAACTTAATCACAATATGTTTTGCAATTTGAAATCCCTAGTGGTGCAAAGATGTGATTTTTTATCACATGTACTTTTACCATCAAATGTAATGCAAGCGCTGCATGGATTGGAAGAATTAAAAGTAACTGACTGTGACTCGTTAGAAGCAGTGTTTGATGTGAAAGGTTTGAAGTCTAGAGAAATATTGATAAAACAAAGCACTCAATTGAAAACATTGACTTTATCTAGTTTACCAAAATTGAAGCACATATGGAATGAGGATCCTCATGAAGTTATCAGCTTTGGAAATTTATGCAAAGTGGATGTTTCTATGTGCCAAAGCTTGTTATATATCTTTTCATTGTCATTATGCCAAGATCTGGGACATCTTGAAATACTTGATATAATGTCTTGCGGAGTTGAGGAAATTGTAGAAATGGAAGAAGGATCCATGGAAATACATTTTAATTTTCCCCAACTGAGTACATTGGTACTGCATTTCTTGACAAACCTCAAGAACTTCTATCGGGGAAAGCATGCTTTAGAGTGCCCTTCTTTGAAGATTTTTAATGTATACCGTTGTGAAGCATTAAGAATGTTTTCCTTCACCCATTTAGACTTCCAACAGCCTAACACAGCGGCCAAAAATCCCACCATACCTCAACAAGCTCTATTTTCTATGGAAAAGGTAATTCCCACTATACTTCTTTTTATTTGTATGTGTCATAAACTAGGGAAGCCCTTAGTATGGTCTCTTTTTTATGAGGTCCACCTGTGATCCTTCTAATGTGACCGGTTATAATAGGTAGATTCAATATTCTCAAGTGAAGCTTCTCTCTCCTTCGGCTCCTTCTTCCACCACTACACTTAGCCTTTTATCTTCTTAAATAAACACATAAACAAATTCTACCCGGTGAGCAGCTTAAGATCATGGGGGTTAAAAGTGGATCTGTGTCTTGGTTCTGTTGATAAAAATAAGTTACTGAAAGACTATAAGACAGAAACTAAAATTGAATGTTTATGGAAATGCAAATCTAGATTCATCTTTTGTTTTTATTTTTATTTTCTCGTAAAATAAAAACAACAATACACCTTCTCTAAAACAACCATGAGATTTTTTACTTTCATATTCAAGATCTGATTGCAAACTTGGACGGTCTTTAATTTCCACTCTTTGCTGGAGTTGCAAGAGGGAGTGGGGTCATGCATGTGTGAAGCATGTAATGAAAAGGTGAATTATATGCGATAGTCTCTCAAGATCCAAACTTTCTCCTCAATTTGCAGAGGCTGAATTTATATGACATAATAAAATTTGAAAGTTTTCCCCTCTGGAAAACTTTTTTTTTGGAAGAAGATATAGATAACCTGCTATAACAGGTCATATTAGGAGGTCCATGGGTGGAGCTTAAAAAATGGGGACCATATTAGGGGTTTCCCATAAACTAGTATTAATTTTCTTTTTGTGTTTTAAATTTTTCAGTTGAGCCCCAATGTGGAGGAATTGGCAATAAATTGCCCGGATGCAATGGAGATATTGAATCAACAAAATGTCTTTCATAAAGTTGAATTTCTTTGTTTGCAATGCTTCGATGAAACTCCAACTATTTTTCTTAATGAATTGCATTCAACATTTCCTAATGTTAAACATGTTCAAGTGCGTAATAGTTCTTTTGAAAGATTGTTCCCCACTAAAGAAACCACTGATCATCTCAATATGCAGATTTCAAATAAAATAAGAATTTTGTGGATTTTTGAATTGGAAAATCTCAAGCACATCTGGCAGGAAGACTTTCCATTGGATCATCCCCTGCTACAATATCTTGAAAAATTGCAAGTAGGGAATTGTCCAAGTTTGATAAGCTTGGTGCCATTGTCAACATCTTTCACAAATTTAACATTTTTGTTTGTGGACAATTGCAAAGAGCTTATTTATTTAATAACATCCTCAACAGCTAAAAGTCTTGTACAACTCACAACATTAAAAATAAAGAATTGTGAGAAAATGTTAGATGTTGTGAAGATTGATGAAGAAAAAGCAGAGGAAAACATCATATTTGAAAATTTGGAATACTTGGAATTATCTTCTTTGCCAAGTTTTAGAAGCTTCTGCTATGGGAAACAAGCATTCATATTTCCATCGTTTCTAGATTTCATCATTAAAGGGTGCCCTCAAATGAGGATTTTCTCATCTGGAGTCACAGTAGCACCATGCCTGACAAAAATTGAAGTGGAAGAAGAAAAGATGAGATGGAAAGGTGATCTTAACACAACTATTGAACAATTGTTCATAGAACAGGTACACATTGTTTGTCATTTTTTAATTATCAAAATTGTTTACTTATTATTCAATAATTATAAGAGGAATATACTTTAGTATAATCTCAAATAAAAAATGTTTGTACACACAAATTATCAAGGCTCACAATATTAATTTGGTGCATGATTGGACACTGACTTTGAAATTAACTATGGATAAAGAAACGAAATTTTCATCGGTTAGGTAATTAGAGTCTACAAAGTTCCAAATTCTTAAAAGTGAAAATTTAAATAAGCATCCTAATAAATATATTCTTTTACTCTGCTTAATGTTCCATATGCATGAAATTTAGCACTATAATATATTTGAGATTTTGCCAAATTCAGTTGCAAGTATTTTTTGAAAAATGCTAAGTAGTGTTCCGAAATACTAGTTAAGGAAACCACAATATAGTAAAGTTATTTTGATTCATTAACTAATGCCCCGAAAACACTAGCATGACCTTTTTTTTTCTTCAAGTTCAGTTGCAATTTAAATAAACATCATAATAATTATTTTTTCCTTACATTTGTGTTGCAATTATTTTAAGTACCATTACCTGGTTACGGGATGATATATTTGTTAATAATTAATGTTACCATATTGTCAACAGGAACTCCCACATTCTAATGTTGAATGAGACCATTACATCATGGCATTTGCAAGGTAGGCATCATGAAATTCTCTCTTTTAAATATTTTATTTTTGGCTAAACTACATATTTGGTCTCTTACGTTTATTTTAGGATTCAATTTGGTCCCTTATGTTTAAAAAGTTTCAATTTGGTCCCTTACGTTTATTTTAGGTTTCAATTTGGTCCCTTCCGTCAGTTTTTGCACATGTGGCAGACGGTTTGCTTACGTGGCAGACGGTTTGCACACTTGGATTGACACGTGGACACCTGGACACGTTGACACGTGTCCAATTGAAACAGTGGAACAGTGAAATCTGACGGAAGGGACCAACTAATGCAAACGTTGATAACGTAAGGGATCAAATTGAAACTTTTTAAACATAAGGGACCAAATTGAAACCTAAAATAAACGTAAGGGACCAAATATGTAGTTTAGCCTTTATTTTTTATCCGTCGAGAATTATTATTAAAATCAATTGATAGTGTGTTTTGTTTATTTTTAAACTTGTGTTACATTTTGTTTATTTGTTTGTGTTGGAAGTTCCTTTGACTGGAATCAGATTCTCAACTTGTCAATCTGGTTTTTAAAAACATTTCCATTCTTCTTCTCATTACTAGATGGCTTAATTGTTTAGCTCTTTTTAAGAATATATACTTTTGTTATGTCTCAATTTTAGGGAAGGTAATCGGTGTGCTGACAGGATTGTCACTCTTGCGCTTAGTGGTTTTAGTTTCACTTGGTGGGATCATGTTCTTCCTGATGTCTCTGGAGATTATCATTGTAATAGGCTCGGTCTTCTTGAATTTAGATTTAAATAATTTGTTTTTTTTTTTGTTTGTATTCAAACTGCACTTTTTTTTCCTTCATCAAGATTTTATTCCATTGGGTTTTCCTTGTTAAGGTTTTTAATGAGGCAGTTGAACAACTTATTTGGTTTGTACTATTGTTACCTTGGATTTTGTTATAGTCCCTCCAAACTTTTTATTTTATTTTGTTAGAGTCGAGCATTTTGGTTGGGAGTGCAACTAGGGGTGTACGCGGGTTGGGTTTGGCCGGATTTGGCCTAATCCGTTACCCAACCCGTTCAATATTCATTGGGCTGGGTTCTTCATCAAACCCGCATTTTCACTATCAAATCCGAACCGAACCAATCCAGTTATTAGCGGGTTGAATTGGATTGAATTCGCGGATTGTTCATAAAATTAAAAAGTTCAAAAACAATACCTGAACCGATTACTTGTGGTTTTGACGGGTTGGGCCGGATTCTGCCACATGTTAACGGATTCAGGTAAACAATGAATTGAATTGGATTGTGTGACATTTTTCCGGGTTGGGCCGGATTCATAAATCAATCCTTGTTTTAGATAAGTGACATTTTTCTTTAATTTTCGAAAGCATAAAATTATATCAATAAGCACAACTCAAGGCATAATATGTGTTAACTTATGAATCCATTATTTTGCAAAAAACTTACATAAAAAAAGGAAGCAGAAAATGTTTGTTTTAATTCATGTTATGTGAGTTAGGTTAGTTATTTGGGATGGAGGATCCTCTTACGCCCAAAATTATTTTTGAAAGCCTTATGTTTGAAGGTTGCAGGAAGCGGTGAGCAACTTTTGTGTAGCCAGAAATTCTTAAATTGAAGAATGGAATCTTTTAATATCCTAAAAAGAGAAATTAAGATGTTGACCTCAAATGATTAATGAATTGTTTATGAGAATCCAATTTCGTATTGGTTAGGGTCTGTTTGGTTGGGGGTTTTTAGAGGGGAGTGGAGGTGTGGGAATATTATTAGTGAATTGTGTTTGGTTCATTTTTTAAGGAGAGGAGGGGAGGGGAGAGGAGGGAATATAAGACCATTTTTGCTTCCCAACCCCAAATTGGGGGATTTTGAGGGGAGGTGAGGTGAGAGAAGATGAATTGTTACAATTTTAATTATATTGACATAATTATCCTTACATTTATTTTAAAATACCAAAACCATCCTTACAATTTTACTTAATTATAACCAATTGCTACTCCTTTTTATTTTTTTGCTAACATAAAAAAACCCTAATACTACATGTAACGTCGTAATAATGTATATACTAATCTTGATCTTTTTTCTAATTTCTTGTTTTTTCCGTTATATGAGTACCTTTTTGTTTTTACTTTTTTATTAGGTTGGTTTTTATTTATTGATAATTACGTTGGTTTTTTGTTTTTATAATACATTGTTTTTTTATAATACATTGATTTTATTTAGTTACATGCATTATGTTGTTTATATATCATATATATACAACATTTTACTTCTTACCAAAACAAACAAAAAAAATACAACATTTTTCCGTCATATATATTATTATAAAATTATTGTAAAATTATAAGGATAAAACAGTAAATTAATTATAAAATTCCTCACCTCCCCTCATCTCTTTTGAACCAAACATATATTTAATTACAATACCTCCCCTCCCCTTCCCTCCCTTCCCCTCCCCTTCATTAAAGATAAATAGATTTTATGTGAATAATAAACGTGTCTATTATTATTTCTCACAACTTACTACAACAACTCATTCCTTTTTTCAGTAAAATACTAAAAATGAAATTATTAAGAGTAGTGATTAACCTATTGGGGGAAAGTAGGGAACAACTTCAACTAATCACAGTAAAACTTCCAAGTTTCCAATTCAAAAAGTGTCCTACTAAACCAACCCTTTTGTGGCAGCAATATGACCTCTCTTAACCAGTTTTCTTTCCAACAGATTTGGATATTAGGACATACATAGCCTCAACATAATCCCCAAAATATTAACCTTAACAAACTTAGCAATTAAATTAAACAATGACCAAATGCAATTCTATAACATAACCCCTCCTGCTTAAGCCTTATACCACATTTAATATCATCCATCACATGGATTAGTGTCAAACGATTATCAGAAATTCTAATAACAGTCGACGATACTCTTACGAAATAAAAACTCATGACTCTCATTTTTTATGGCTTAAACAGTGACCCAATTGATGATAGCTCAATATCAAATGCATATTTATTTGCTCTTATTTTAATCAAACCGGTATTAATTAAATCATTTTTTCAAAAGATCCAAGAGTACATGAACTCCTTCCTCCCATAACAGTAGTACCAAATCACATTTTCAGAGCCACACATTGCTCACACCAATAATAATGAACATCACATTTAACCCTACTACCATCAAATTTACTCAAAATATATTAGATGAGGCACATGAAGTATCAAATCACTACAACAAATAAACTCAAAAAAAAGAAAACTAAATGTCACCCTACTGTCAGTTATAATAAATTGTAAGAAAAACCAGAAACAAGCCACTCTGAATGTTCAAGCCTATCTTATTTCACACATATGTTGCCTAAGAAAATTATGTTTGCATCTCTTGAGACATCTCAAAGCATCTCAACCTATGATTGTTTTATTCTTCAACCTGACATTGTCGCATATAAGAATGACAGCAGGCATGGTGTTCTAATAATTAAGCCTATCTAAGAAACATTAAAATGTATCCAAATAGGTTACTGCACTGCAAATATATCAGTAATATGTGATAATTGGTACATTAGTGATGAAATAAACTATAAATCAGTTGTGATATTTTAATAAATTTTTTTTGTTTTCACACATTCTCTGCACTGCAAAAAAAAAAGTGAATTTATAAAGTAAGAACATAAGTGATAATGCACTACCAACCATGATTCAGTTTAATCAAAATTACAACTTATATAAAAGTGTAACAAGATTCCAGTGTAACAATATGGCATAAATGAAAATCATAAAAATGAATAGTTAACTTCTCCTATGAAATAAAACTACTACTAAATGGATTGAAAGTGTAGAGAGCATATTCAAATAATCAATCTGAGTTCTGACCTTTATATACATCCAATAAGAGTGGCAAATCTTTCTGAAATCGGGTAATATATCTCGCCAAAAATGTTTTCTCACTTATGTTAATAAAGCTACCTATGAGCAAATCACTCTTTATCAAACCCCTTGACTTCAACATCTTAACAACTGAGCATCTAGGTATTAATGTCTTCTCCAAGTTGCGGTTCAGAATACTAGGGCTTCTAGCAATGTCTTCTGGGGTAAGACCAATATCGTTCACCAAGAAATTCATTATTTTCGTAGTCTTTTTTTCTGAGATCGTGATATACAGAGGATACTTTTGGAACGCCACAAGACAGATATCTTTCGACCATCCCCACCTCTCAAAAATCTTCAATTTTGATTCCCATGTCTCTTTCTTCATAAATACAATTGCGTAAAGTGCCATAACAAAATTCGGCTTCAAAGGATCGAACCCCATTTCCTTGACAAAATTAACAGCCTCAACAAATCTAGAATGCTCACGAAATGCTACATTGGGAAAATTGGATACCAAAAGGGAAACAGAACTTTGAGGCACACCAAGCTTCCTCAAAACCTCAATGTTTGGAACCACGGAATCACCGTAAAAGTTCCATGTCCAACGCCTAAAAACCGAAACTACCTTTTTATCATCAGGAACAAGGCTCCTAATAATGTGATATCAAGGTATAGTGTTTGTGTTTTTCTCCAAACTTGTCGCTAAAAAAGAAGCGTTCCAAATTAGGATTTTGGGGAGATCAGTGGTTGAAATACCAATGGAAAGCAAAAAGTTGAGTTTGGGCAAAAGAGTCTTTTGAGGGTTTGATAAAAGCACTAAAGGGTGTCTCTTAACAAGGGTTGATAATTGGGAATCAGAGAAACCATAGGTTCTGAAAAGTTGAATAACAGCATTTGGGCCATCATCGGAGTTTCTAAGTTTCAGCCTATTTGTGAGTTTAAGGGCTTTTTCAGGGGACAACCCAGATGAACTTATGATACTTGTTAGCTTAAATGAGTCATCTTGATTTGTGTTGGAAACAGATAAATCAGTAAAATCATTGAGGCAATGAACAGTTACAGTAGAGTGAAGTGTTGTGTGAGTATGAGTATGAGTGAAAACATGAAAGAGATTGAATTTCAACATTGAATTAGAAAACAACAACACGGAAATGAAATGAATGTATTAAGGGATTGTTAGCACTTACCAGAGAGAAAGAGAGTATCCTGTTGATCTCTATATAATCCAAATTCCAAACCCTCCTAAATTTACTCAAAAGTCAAAACAAATTCCGATCCAAATAAAAATCCCTAACCCCTATTTTATTTTTGGATAAATAGGTATTTATCCCGCAAAATAAACGAGTTTTGTGTTTATCCGCTATAAATTTTTTTGGGTAAATAGGTCTTTATCCCTTGCAAAATAGACGAGTTTTGCGTTACCCCCCTTGTAATTTTTTTTGTAGGAATATCCCCTTGCAATGTTCAAAATTTTTTTTGGTAGTGCATTTTACCCCCTGCCGATTTTTTTTTTTCCGAACATAGGGGGGTAAAATATACTACCAAAAAAAATTTTGAACATTGCAGGGGGTATTCCTACAAAAAAAATTACAAGGGGGTAATGCAAAACTCGCCTATTTTGCAGGGGATATTGACCTATTTACCCAATTTTTTTTGTAGGAATATTCCTTACAATGTTCAAAAAAATATTTGGTAGTGTATTTTACCTCTGCCAATATTTTTTTTCCCCAACATAAGGGGTAAAATACACTACCAAAAAAAATCTGAACATTGCAAGGATGTATTCTTAAAAAATAAATTACAGAGGCAAACGCAAAATTTGTCTATTTTGCAATGGGGTAAAGATCTATTTACCCTTTATTTTTAATTTTTTTACTATCAATTTAATCTAATTCAGGCGTCACTTCTGACATTAAGTTCTAAATCTTATTTTAATTTTTTTTTTTTGACAGAATTCATTTCGTTTTATTAAAAATGTAATGTTCTACTTCTATCTTTGGAACATGTTTTACCGTACATATTAGATTCAGCCATAATATTTTTTCTTAAAACAATCGATATTAATATTTTTTTTTTTGAACAAGCCAAAATGAATTATATATATAAAGGAAAGAGCTAGACCCTTCAGCACAAGGCGTGCAAGAAAGGCCTATAAAAGTCCACAAAAGAATCCGTGCAAAGTTACATAAAAACTACAATCAGTCGATACCCAGACAAAGGAAAGGGTTCGACCACCAAGCATGAATATTCGCAACCAAAGTAACATCTGTCGTCCGCACCCACCGGTAGGTAAAGATTTTAACTTTGTCCAGAAGCTGATGTAAACTATTTTCCGAACTCCGGAAAACACGAAGGTTTCGCTCGTTCCACATGACCCAAACACAAGCCAACCAAACCAGCTGCAGAAAGGAGCGTCGGCCGCGAAGGCCACCCGCTGAATGAATAAACTGGACGAAGTGCTCTGGGAGACTGTTAGCATCCACTGCCGAGAAACCAACCCAAGACCGAACCAGTGCCCAAAGATGGCCAAAAGTGCTGCAGGAGAGGAATAGATGATGTGCTGTCTCAATGCCTCCACAGCCCATCGAACACAACTGGAGATCTGGAGAAATGATACCTCTGGTAACCAGATTAGCCTTCGTCGGCAACTGATCCCGCAAGAGACGCCATGCAAATATAGACACCTTTAGAGGGACCTGTCGGTGCCATATGAGATCTTCAGCTGCCCCTAATAATTAGTCGTTAATGTTAATTTCTTTTTCTTTATAGGGACTTCAATTTAGAATCTTTTACACCTTAACACATTTAACGAATAATAACTCAAATTGAGATACTCACTCCACTTCATATTCACGCACAATTTTTTATTTTTTTTTGTCAAAATTGTTTTCTTGAATATTTAATTTATACCGTATATTATAGTGGCTCACAAAAAAAACACACTAGTTCCGTCATTGTGTTGTGTCATACCATTGTAACACTAGAGCAATACTTACAGCTTACTCACAAAATCAAGAGAAAAATATTTAGGCACATACTCATTGAAAAAAAAAAAGTTAAAGTAAAAATAATATTATCATATCACTTAATCATTTTCTTTTAAATTTATTTTGCTTATGAGTATGTGCCTAAATACTTTTTTTTTAAGTTTGTGCCCAAGTAAGTATTTCTCGTAACACTAATTTTAGAAGTACTATTCTTTATTAGGTCATGCTAAGAAAGACACTTGTTGAGGCATATAAATATATAAATTTTATATTAAATAATATAAAAAAATGATAATAATAATAATAATAATAATAATAATAATAATAATAATAATAATAATAATATACACATGTTTAAAGAGAATATACTTTTACATTTGATTTCTTTAATAGTCTTTAATGGTATGTTTGATTGTGAAGAGACATTGAGAAAAGAGAAAGAAATGAGAGAGGGTAAGAACAGAGAGAAATATATCATAAATATAGTAGATTTTGTATATTGATTGGTATAAGAGAAAGAAGAGAGAAATAGAAGAGAAAGACAAACATTTTGTATATATGTTTTAAAAAGACAAAAATACCCTTAATAAAAAAACGGTACTCAATTCATTTTATATTAAAGCAATTTATTTTTATCTAATTCAGCAATTTTCTTACTTAGTAATTAAATTAAAATAATTAGATTATTTTTTCTCAAAAAAAATAGATTATTTAAATTAATTAAAATTCTTGATCCCCCTTCACCACCGGTCTAACAATTAACCCATCACCTCCATTTTCCCAACACAACACCCATAGTTCTACTCTCATGTCAAAAGAATTTTCTCTACAAATCGAGTATTTTTTTTATCGAGATAATTTAGTGACTAGAATTTTTTTATTTTAAGATGAATGAGTAGATGTATTAAATTTAAACTTTAAGGGTGTGTTTAATCTGCTAAAAAATAAAAAACTGAAATGGACAATTTTTGTTGTAACTTGTTTGATTCAGAAACTGATTATGAAACTGGACAAAAGAGGTAGTAAGTGACATGACAAAAATAAAATTTTTTATCCCCCATTAAACCACAGGACAAATTTTTGTCCACAATACAACTACAAAAAAATACGAAATATCCATTTTATATGCAAACATCTACTTATCAACTAAGTTATATAAACAAAGATAAAATTTATTAATCAATAACACTAATTACTTTCTTACAACTATATTTGAAGAGTACTTTAAAATGATAAGGCTAGTACCACTAAACTAACACTCATGATCCATTTGAGTTCATATCCACATTTCGGTTGGGTTATGCTCCATTTTGAGTTTCTCTTGTCTAGATGCGCAACATTTGACAAAAAAAATAAAAATTAATGGTCTAGATTATTATATTTTTAGTCATTTACATTTTAGCCGTTTGTATCTTTAGTTTTTACCATAAAGTTCTGATGACTAGATTAACAGAATACGCCACGTAGAACGGCACATAAGATGCTACGTCAATTAATGAGTCCACGTGGCATTTATGATGTGGATATGTTTTTAGTCCCTACTTTTATGTCAGTTTTGACTTTTAGTCCTTATATATTATTTTTATTATATGTTTAGTCCCTCACGTTTTCACCATTTGCAGCATTAGTCCCTAGTGTCAAGTTTTGGTGATTAGGATAACGAAATATGCCACGTAAATAATCCCTACTATCATGTTTTCTCGATCTCTTTCATTTTCGTCTAATCGCGATCTCTTTCTTCTCAAATCCATAAATTGTAGCTTCTTTTCTCATTTAAAAGTTGTTTATGAGTAATGGAGGGTAATCTAATCAACAGTCGAAGATATGGGGGTAGTAGAAGTTGTTTATGGGCATAACTTTCATTTCTGCTACCCCATATCTTCGACTGTTGATTTGATTACCCTCCACTACTCATAGAACAACTTTTAAATGAGAAAAAATGCCGCGATTTATGAATTTGAGAAGAAGAGATCGCGATTAGACGAGAGAAAGAGATAGTGAACTTAATTTAGGAATTTAAAATTTTGGGATTTATGTTTTAGTTGGGTCCTGTCGTTTTTGGGATCGAGTAAACTTGTTTACCTTAGGTGCAATTCACATCATAAAAGCCACGTAGATTCATTAATTGACATGACATCCTATGTGTCATCCTACGTGACATATTCTGTTATCTTAATCACCAACACTTGATAGTATGGACTAAAGATGCAAATGGTGAAAATGTGAATGGGTGAAAAAAATTCATTCTTGTATCAAAATTAGAATGCATTAGGATCATCATAATGATACCAATATAATAGTGTAATCACCTTTAAGCATAATGCACAAACTAAGATCAATTTTTATTCTTTGTAATTTACCAACCCTTGGATTAAGCAAAAGGAGAGAAAACATAAGGAAAAATCGGAGATGATCCAATCTTAATCATAAAGGTTAGTATAAGACAAAAAACATCATTATATAGACTAAAGACAGTATGGACTTAGATCAAACTAGAGGATGTACTAATAATTAAGCCTATGTAAGAAACATTAAAATGTATCCAAGTAGGTTATTGGACATCATTATAATAGGTGATAAACAGTACATTAGTAATGAAATAAACTATAAAATCAAATCAGTCCTTATATTTTAATAAAATTTTATTGTTTTCACATATTCTCTGCACTGCAAAAAAAAAAAAAAGTGAATTTAGAAAGTAAAGACTAAGAACATAAGTGATAATGCAGTGCCATGATTTAGTGGAACAACAAGGCTCAACTCCCACATTGACACTGATTCATGTTTAAGGAAAGCAACAACTTTTTCACATATGTTAGCAATATTTTTAAAAACTAAGACAAACCTAAAATAATAGGAATGAAACAGTGAAATTAAATCAAAATTACAACTTTAATAAGTATACCAAGATTACCATAGTAATTATAATTTAGATATGGCATATACTAATAGGTAATAGCATAAGTATATAACTAATATCTAAGATATATGAGACAATCAAAGTTAACATCAGACTGAAAAAGAATTATCAGCAACATACTAACATAGCATGCATAGGATAGTACTCCAAAATATAATATATTGGAATCAAGGTTAATATACTCTAAATTTTGTGACTGTAGATAGACAGAAGCTCTCACAACAGAAAGACTAAATGCATAAGAAAAGGTAAACAAACCCCTTTGCTACAACTAACTAATAAAAACTGAGTCTCCTAAATGAAAATCAAAATAAACACAGGTTGAAGAATCAGTGCTAAAAACCAGTAACAAACAGGTAAGCCATGAATGAAAATCATAAAAATGAATATTCAACTTCTCCTATCAAGTACAACTACTAAATATCATGAAAGTGTAGAGCATATCAAAATTATCATTCTGACTTCTGACCTTTATATACATCCAATAAAAGTGGCAAATCTTTCTGAAATGGGGTAACATATTTCTTCAAAAATGTTTTCTCACTTATGGTGATAAAGGTACCTATGAGCAAATCACTCTTTATCAAACCCCTTGACTTTAACATCTTAACAACTGAACATCTAGGTATTAATGTCGTCTCCAAGTCGCGGTTCAGAATACCAGGTCTTCTAGCAATGTCTTCTGGGGTAAGACCCATATCGTTCACCAAGAAACTCATTATTTTCATAATCTTTTTATCCGAGGTCACCATATACTGAGGGTATTTTTGAAACGCCAAAAGACAGATATCTTTCGACCATCCCCACCTCTCAAAAATCTTCAATTTTGACTCCCAAGTCTCTTTGTCCATCTTTGCAAGTATTTTAAGTGCCAAAACAAAATTCGACTTTGAAGGATCGAACCCCATTTCTTTTACTAAATTAACAGCCTCGACAAATCTAGAATGCTCGCAGGATGCTACATTGGGAAAATTGGAAACCAAAAGGGAAATGAAACGTTGAGGCACACCAAGCTTCCTCAAAACCTCAATGTTTGGAACCATGGAATCATTGTACAAGTTCCATGTCCAACGCTTCAAAGCTAAAACTACCTCTTTGTCATCGCGAACAATGCTCTTGATAATGTGATAACGAGGTATAATGTTTTTCTCCAAACTTCTTGTTAAAAAAGAAGCGTTCGCAATTAGGATTTTGGGGAGATCAGTGGTTGAAACCCCAATGGATTGCAAAAATTTGAGTCTTGGCAAAAGGGTCTTTTCAGGGTTTGATAAAAGCACTAAAGGGTGTCTCTTAACAAGGGTTGATAATTGGGAATCAGAGAAGCCATAGGTTCTGAGAAGTTGAACTACAGCATTTGGGCCATCATCAGGGTTTTCTATTTTCAACCTTTTTGTGAGTTTAAGTGCTTTTTCAGGGGACAACCCAGATGAATTTACGAGACTGATTAGCTTAAATGAGTCATCTTGATTTGTGTCGGAAACAGATAAATCAGAAAAATGGTTGCGGCAATGAACAGTTACAGTAGAGTGAAGTGTTGTGTGAGTATGAGTATGAGTGAAAACATGAAAGAGATTGAATTTTAACATTGAATAAGAAAACAACAACATGGAAATGAAATGAATGTGTGAAGGGATTGTTAGTTAGCACTTACCAGAGAGAAAGTGAGTATCTTGTTGGTCGTGGAAGATGGAAAAGGGGAAGAAAGATAAGAAATCCCTAAACATGTCTCTATTTACAAATTACAAGACTGATGCTATGATGAACCACGTGTTACAAGTAAGTGATAATACTACAAAGCAATTCCAATTGATTTATCTAAAAGAAGACATAATCTATTACGATTTAAAGAACTAAATCAAATGCGTGTAAAAAGCAAAGTAATTGAGACTATAAATAATCTTAGGTCTTGCGTTTTAATTATATTTGTAAAAAGTTCAATTAAAATTTTAAAAGAGATTTGATATTTTGTTATTTTTTTAGAATTTTTTAGTAATTTTTTTATTCAGTAAAATTAATAAGGTAATATTTAATAATAAATAATTAATAAGGTGGATAATAATATAACACATGCCACATAAACAAAAATTAGTCAAATATTATAGGGGATAAGATCTAAAGCATTATATAAAATAGAGAGGATAAAACTCCGAATTTTAAAACATAGGAGATAAAACTCAAATTCAATCAAGATAGACAAAGTAAAACTACATTTAAGTCAAAAATATATTTTTTTTCTTAACTTTTTATTTTTTTTGTTCTTAACTTATTATTATTATTATTATTATTATTATTATTATATTATATTTTTTTACTAAAAATGTGAAGTTCTTCCACCTTTAGAACATTTTTTAGTGATTTTTGCTAATCACACCTCAAAAAAATATAGTTACACCCCAAATTAACTAGAATACCCTTAAATACAGTTTTAGTAGCTGCATATAAACTAAGGGTATGTTTGTTTCATGGATGCAAAAATTTATCCTAGGATTAGTTTTCCCAGGAACATAATAATGGGAACTTTATTCCAAGGAATTTGACAAAAAAGTGTTTGGTTAAAAAATAAAAATACCTAGGAATATCTTTTATTTATTTTTTTAAATTAAAAAAAAAAAAAAAAAAACCATACATCGTGGGTATGGTTGGGGGAGTAAATTTGCAACACCACTATGTTGCATTATAACTGTTGGAATTATTATACTCCGGTCTTTTTTGCTTGGGAATAGGATTCCCATAAACATGGGTATATAAACTTCCTAGGAATAATTTGTTGCTGGGAATAATATTTTAATCCCTTTTACCAAATATGGTAATAAATATTTCCAATGTTATATTCCAAGAATTTACTTTGTAACCGGGAAACAAACACCTCCTAAGTTTACATAATCTAATGTAAACTAATTTTACAAATCTTTATGTAAACTCAGTTTACATAGCCTTTAATTTCATGTAAACTGAATTAATGTGAACCCCTTAATCCGAGTGTAAGTGTAAATTGAGTTTACATAAGGTTATGTAAACTAAATTTACGTATAAGTTGAAGTCTATTTTAAAAGTACCGATCTTATGTTACATTAGGAGTTCACGTAAACATTTAATTTAGATTAGATTTACTAACGATTGAAATCATAGGGAAACATGAAATCGCATGAAAAAGAGAATGCCCTAAAATTGAAAAAGTATAAATTTCACTAACCTATGCAATAAAGTTTTAATAGAATATCTTTAAAATTCAATATTTTATTGTGAATTTGTGATTAATTACACATTAATTGAGTTTGTGAGTTTTTGGAGAGAACACAACAACGGGGTTCGAGAAATAGAGAGAGAAGCGTGAAACAGAATCATACAAAGATGAAAATAGTTTTTAAAAAATTTATATAAAGAAGGACAATTTTAGTATTATGATTAAATTTTAATGAAAATTGGGTGTAACTAGTTTTTTATTTTACATACTATTCATCCACAATTTTTTTTTTCAAACAGATTTTTTTTTTATCACTAGAAAAAAAATTGAGTCCTTCTTTTGACACTTCCAAATCTCACATGCACCCCTTGACATATTCAATTTATCCCTTGTTGCTTATGATGCGAGTGTGTAAATAGCCAAAATTGGAATAAAAAGAGTTCGCTTTTTAAATAGCAAACTGCAAACTGAGTTCGCTTTCTAAAATACCAACCTTATAAAAATCAATTTTTTTTGTCCTCTATACCCTTGTCTCTTCTCCCGTCAATTAACTTTGAATGAAACACAGTTCGGAAGTTAAAGTGTGAACCATTCATTTACCTAATTTCCTATTTTTTTTGTCAAATTTATCATGTCTATTGTAAGTATAAATGCAAATATTGGCAAAACGAGTTAAGGTAAAAACTCAATTCTGACAACCTTGGTCTTCATACATGTCTATTGTAAGTATAAATGTAAACTTTGTCATATAAAATAAAGTAACAATTAGTTATTTTTACGGTGTGTGTGTTTGATTGGTCAATAATGTGACAACCGCTCTAGTGGCAAATTAAAATATGATATAAGATTGTGACTACATATTTATAAGGTTCCCTAGTTAAGTTCGCTCCCTAAATAGCGAATTATGTTCCAATTCGCACTCTAAGTAGCGAGTATCAATATTTGATACTCAAACTGGACGTCATCACCTCCCATGAATGAAAAAATCATGAAAAAAAGTTTGCTTTTTAGATAGCAAATAGTGCTCGCTATCTAGAATGTAAAATTTTTTTCATGATTTTTTCATTTATAATGGGTGCGGACGTTCTGTTTGAGTATAAAATATTGACACTCGTTACTTAAAGTGCGAAAAGTACTCGTTTTATAGATGACGATAGGGGTACTATAATCATTTCAAGAGGTGAAGGAGGAAACATGGGCGCGAAAACTACATCTCAAAAAATTTAGTCTTGTACATGTACACATGTTAAAGCATTTTAATATATAAATTTTATATTAAATAATACAAAAAAATAATTTTTAATAGGTTAAATGTACAAGTTTTAAGAGATGTAATTTTAATTACTATTTTCTTTCTTTTTTCACAAAAATATAAATGCAAATCTTACTCTCCTTTTTCTTTGTTTTTTTTTCTTCTATAAATTGAGAGTATTTTTATTTTTTGTCAAGATAATCTATTGCTAGAATTTCAACTTTTTAAGTGAATAAGAAATAAATTGAATTCAAAACTCTAATCTCGCAAACCTTCCCCCTAGCTACAATGCCACCGGCATATGTGGTAGCTTATAAAAAAAAATGGCATATGTCGTATGCTGACTGTCAGGTCTAGATGGAGGTTCTTGTTCCTGTTATATTTCTAGTTGAAAACAACAAATTAAAATAAAATCACCAAGTGCATATCTCAAAAACTAAAGGTGTCAAGCCGCAGATTCGACTTGAAATGAGGATGCATATTATATGTAATATCCCTATCTATCAATTAAGTTATATTTATGGGGATAAAATTTGTTAATCAGTAGCAATAATTACTGTTTACAATTGTATTTGAAGACATTTAAACAAGGATCATGGTAATACAGTGCCTCGGACATTAATTAAGCATACTAAAAAAGGAAATAATAGAGAAAATTAATATTGAAAAAACGACTTTTTACATTTTCAATATATTAAATGCACACATTTCAAGACAAAATAACAATATTCTTTAAGATTACAAGGCTAAATTTATGAGTTAGGACTAGGGTTGGGAATTTGCAAGGTCGTGCTAGGCTTTGTCAAGTTTGAGTCTGACATGTGGCTCATATGCTTTTAGGCACGAGTTTGACCTTTTGAAAGTCTAATAAGCTTTGTTAGTCTATTTAAAAGTTTATTTCACATAAACACAATTAAATAAAAATTTATGTAAAAATAGTATTTAAAAATAAATATACTACAACTATTGGACATGTACCAGTACACTGATGAGGTGTACAATTCTAATAAATTCACAAATAATATTTAATATAAAACAAATTAATTAACAATATTAATGAACATATCATAATTGTCCACATTAATTAACAAGTATATCGATACACATTAAATAAAATGTATACCGAAGAATTTATCATAAATAAAAGCTCACTTTTTTAGGTTCTTCCAATAAATACTATAATATACATCAGCTATATTAGTTGTTAAATATTTTTTTATGAATTAAAAACATTAGTTATAAAAAGAATCTAAAAATTGAATTCTTGATATATACTTCATCCGGATACTATTATAAGCAAAAAAAAATAACTTTTTGGATTTATTGAAAAACTGATGAATCTAAACTCTAATATAGGTCAAATTTATCAGTTTTGCAATGAACTTTAAAAGTTATTTTTTGTTTATGATAATGACCGGAGGGAGTACCATTAAACTAGGGACCCGAATTGTATGCAGTTTTGACCGTATGAAGTCGTGTAATTAAGAAAGATCTAACTGTCCAATTAAAATTAGAGGGTCCAAATATTAGAAAAAAAAATTAATCAAATTATATAACAATTTTATATATAAATAGTTGGATTTGGATCATCTTCAATTTTCTCTCTAATGTTTTCTCTCTTTTTCTTAATCTAATGATTTTAACCATTCATTTGCTCATTTTCTCTCTTTTCTTAAGTACTCCCTCCGGTTACATTTATAGGAAAAAAAATGTTTACGCGGTGTTTAAGAAATTTAGTTAAGTGTAATTAATTTTCTTGTTTTAAGATAAAATACGAATAAAATTACTAGATTAAGCTTTATTTTTCTTGTAAATCACATGCACATTTTGAAAAGTAATAGTATATTAGAAATGACAGTATTAATTAGTTTTAAAAGTAGTTAACTTTTACTTATAATATTGACCAAAAATTAAAGTGTTTTTTTGCTTATAATTGTGAGGGATGGTATATTTTTTTATACTTTATAATTTAATAATCATTAGATTAAATAAAATGAGATAAAACATTGGAGAGAAAATTAAAGAGGATCCAAATTCTAAATAAGTTGATCTTAATCGAATGATCAAATTTTTCCTAATTTTGAGTGTCTGCATTCCGGCACCCAAAATCCTATTTATCCATGTACTCCATTCAATTTTATATATAAGAAAAAATTTACTTTTTAAATTCATTATAAAATTGATCCATCTAAATAACATTAAGGTCATGTTAACTAGTGCCCCCGGGACACTAGTTAAGGACACAAAATAGGAAAATTTTGCATTGAAAACAACAATTTTTATATTTTATAGATGTTGACTACACAAATTCCAATTCAACTTTACTATATTGAGTATTCTTAATTAGTGCTCCGGGAACATTACTTAGCATTTTCCATAACATTATAATATAGGGTCATGCTAACTAGTTCCCCGAGGCACTAATTAAGGATACTTAAATAGTAAAAATGCATCGAAATGTGTGCACTCAATGTTTGAATTTAAAAAAATCAATTTTTTCTATATACTATACCATATAGGACCGAGAGTAGTATATCACTCATAATTGCACATGCGTCACATTAACTCCATGTTATCATTGCATCAAGAAAATTGCTCTTTAGGCCCCCGCCATTACTCTCAGGCCTCCCACCATGATAAAAATACCCTTATAAAGGGTTTTGTAGGTTAGAATATGAAATAACCTAATTTTGTATCTTAGGATACGAAATCATATTTACGCGTAAAAAACACAAATTTGTATCCTATGATATGAAATTGGCATTTTTCTGAAAACAAGCTTAAGGTTTCAGCCCGTAGAATACGAAATATACATTTTTTAAAAACACTCCAATTTCATATTCTAAGATACGAAAACGCTTAGTTTCGTATCCTAGGATATGAAAATTATTAATTTCGTATTCTAGGATACGAAGCCGACGTATATATCTATATTTTGCCCTAGCGTTTTTTTCATAACCCCTTCAACACTCAACCATCAAAATACGATGTTACAGGACTTTTTAACATTTGGAAGGCTATAAATCAAGTTTCTTCACTCATTGAAGGTTCTCACACTCATTTAGAGTCATTTAACTGGTAATGTTCCCACACGCATCATGCATTTGTTTATGTATTATATTTTTGATGATTTTGATTGTAGTATTTGATATATGAATGTGTTTAGATGACCGAACTTCCGGTTGAATTGAAACAAAAAATTGATGAAGCCGACATTACTGAAGATGTTGCATCCGGAATTGCTCCACCTAATGACAATTTCGTGATAGGGATTAAAGAAATCTTACTTGGTGATTCGTTTTGTAGAATACAGAATCGCTCTTTTTTCGTGACTTTGACTGGAGAATGGAGAAGGAGATTTCACAAATCTATTAAACTGGAGATTGAATGGAGAAGAAGATTTGACAAATAGAAACCCTAAAATCGCCCCTCTTCTTTAATGTTTCTGTTGGCGTGCTTCCTTCGTGAGAATAGAGACATATCGCCCGTTTGTTTGGTTTCTCACGCCCCCCCTTTTTTTAATACGTTTTCATATTGTAGAATATGAAATTAGGTGTTTTCAGACTCTAGAATATGAAACTAGAATTTTCAGATCGTAGAATATGAAATTAGGCGTTTTCAGATCGTAGAATATGAAATCAAACGTAAATCATTATTTCATATTCTACGATACGAAAAATATATGATTTCGTATCCTAGAATGCATAGTATTCTGTGTCCAAAATTGGGGGCATTTTGGGATTTATGGGGAGTTTGGGAGCAAGTAAGGGGGTCTAAAAAGCAATTTTCTTGCATCAAATATGTAGGCGGCCCAATTAATAGCGTATTCGCCAACTCAACTAACCACAATACTCTTTATTTCAAAAATAAAAATATCGTTTTCAAAACCAATTCTAAACAAACTAATGTCGAATAATTTTTTTGACTAAGCCAATGTGGAATAATTAGAAAATGAACAATTTGTAAAATATTAAATGAATTACCAAAGAATATGCAACTTGCTACAGATAAGAAGAATTATACAATCCACAAAGCTTTGTGGCTTTCATACCCAACACACCATCCACCATACGATCATGCCATGTGTCCCTCATAGCTTCATTCAACCGTTGGATGAACCCCTTCTCATAATTTTCACAATAATGCAATAAACGTGCAACATGAGTAGGGTCCTCATCCTTCCACCATAAACCACGACCAACTTCACATTCCGGCAACCCTCCGATGCCACCGGAGAGTCTCTCATTGCGAAATCCGGCTAACTCGGCGACATATTCGGCCATACCATCAAGAAGCCTAGGTGGAGCCTTAGACCTTCCATCCCATAGCCAAACTCTAGCCATGGCACGTTGAATCGCACCCACTATAGCCATATTGTTGAAATTCTCATCTTCAAATAACATAGGACTAATTTCAATTACATAGCTTTTAATATTTTTTTCATCGCCGGTGACTAAAGTAGTGGTATTGAGATTTCGACCTGTAAGGCGAAGGGTGACGCTCTTTATAATCTTCTTATACTTGATATTATTATTGTTGCTATTAGGATAAAGAATTTGTTCCGCAAAGGAGCTTGTGTTGAGGAGTATACGCGTGGCTTTGTCGTTTGAGATGTAAAACAAAGTGAAACGACGACCGGCTAGAGAGTCTTTGGTGTCGTTTACTATATGTATTTCAAAGGTTTTTGATGCTTCATAATTTGCCCATATTGAGATTAATGCTACAAAGAGAATAAGGAGGATTCGATGTATGATGTTGTTGTTTTGGATCAAGAATTTTGGATTGTTGGTTGTGTTGTAATCTTGGTTTTGGTTAATTTCATAAGAGGATGGGGTGAAATGAGGTAGGAGTGATTGGTGGAGGAAATGTTTGTCTTCCTTTTCCATTGATGATCTTGATCAAGAAAATGAAGTATATAGTTGTGGAAAATGAGAATGGAAATTTATAAAAAGCCAAAAGATTATATAGTTGTGTTCTTTTAATAATAGGACAATGTTAGCCATGTTTTGTCTTTCAACTAACTTTTATTTTACACTATATACGTCTACATTTGGATATACTATGATATGAACAATCTCTATCCTAATTTATTGATGAAATTCCTGAGTTATAATATTTGAGGTCACAAATTTGATACATCAGTTGAAATAAGAAAATGTTTTTTTTGTGTCATACAAAAATTAACTAGACACCATTAACTAGACACCATTAAACACCAATAATATTATAATCTAAAAAAGATATTAATAATCAATATATATGACAACATTAAAATATTTGAAAATCAAAGCGGAAATATGTGGAGTTGCTTTTTTATAAGCAAAATGAAGATATATGGAAATACTTGATTTATATATAGTTATTTACTTTTAGAATTAATATATTTTCTCATGAATTAATAATTTTAAAAAATGTTTTTTTAATTTTTATTGAAATAATTCATTATTAAAGGTGGGAAGTGAATTTTAATTAATATTTTTTTATTATTAAATGTAATTTTTAATTAACATTTATTATTATTATTATTATTAAATAATATGAACATGATAATTAAAACAGTGTATGGAAGTAGTATACTACTATTCTTTCGAAAGATAAAATGTAATCTGATTATCTTTCTTTTGAAAGATACTAGTAAAATATAACATGATAATCAGATAAAATATAATCTGATAAGCCATTATGCAAACTGCGGTGGATAATAACGAGCTATGAAGCCCCGATACGTGACACGATACCGATACGATACGATACCAATATGGCGATACGAGAAATTTTTTAAAATTCCCGATACGATACGGTCGCGATACGTTGCTTAAAAATAAATTTAAAATTAAATATATAAATACACAATATATAAACATAACAAAAATCAAGAAAGATATAAATTAACATTCAAATTACTCAAACTGAGCAAACAACTGACAATTACATATCTCAAGTAAATTAATTACTACCCAAAAAGGATAATTATTACTATCCAAAAACAAAACATCATTGACACTATCCAAAAAACACATGGTTGTCAATAACATCATATTTTAACATTCACTATTTAAGAGGAAACACAAATTGTATCAGTCTTATTTCCTTCATTTCTATCATAAAAAAATATTATTTTTTCGATACTTCTTTGATACGTGTATCGGATAAGTATCCGACACGTATCGGTAATTATTTTTTAAAAAAAATAATTTTAATTGTCTGATACTCTATCGGACGAGTATCAATATCGGACACGTATCGTACACGATACTTTGCCATTTTTAAAGTATCGGGACTTCATAGATAACAAGGCAACACAATACGACCGGTACATGTGAAAGTGGGGTACACAAATGGGTATGTTTAAATCTGAGACCATGACATATTAGTATAATTATGATATTCGTGTCGATTGTTGATTCGATTTTGAAATAAAGATCATCCAAAATAAATTTGTAAGCTCTTTAAATTTTTGGGTACAATTTTGTATAACTCCTTTAATTTAAAAATAAATTAATGTATTTTTTTATAGTGGTCAATTCGAAGCATACAAATAACAACGAGTTTGGAAGTATATATTATTATTTTTATGTGTCAAAATTTGTTATCATTGAATAAAAACTATAACGTAGCTACGTTAGGAGACAAGCAAATCGAGTAGTTTATGAATTAGTTTAAGCGATACGTTTAAGCATATAAATAACAGTCATTTCGAATCAAATAGTCGAAATTCAATTTGAAAAAATGAATCAAATAATAAAGACAACGGCATGGCTCCCAACACCGTAGGAGCTCAAACAAATGGGAACGGGTAATAAAGACAACGGTATGGCTCCCAACACCGTATCGAGTTATTATATTCGAAAATATAGGGTAGAAATCTTATCTTATCTTATCTTATAGAGTATAATGTAATAAAAAAAAAACTTGTCTTTCCTTTTACTGGTTAGATTTATGTTACTCTTCTTATAATACCCCCTCTTGCCGCACATCGTTGACACACAAAAATAGAGGAGAAAAGCAATTATCCTTATTTTTTTGAAAGTAGGCCATGAAAATATAACCTAAAATACCACAAATCAAGGCCCATTTTGTTTTTGGAAGCCACTCAACATATTTTGTAACAAAAAAAAAAAAAAAAAGCCTAAGGAGCAGCAATAAATGAAGAAGGAAAAAACCAAACCCAGCATTTTATTATTCGGACTCGTTCATTTGCAGATAGAATCTGACCAAATTCATTATACGCGCATGTAATCGATTTGGATATTGTGTCTAACTTTTCGAACCTGCGGACCCGGCCGAAGACTCAACCTGATGACGCGCCACTTATATTTTTATTATTATTATTATTATTATTAATTATTGTTGTTGTTTTTTAAGCATATTGTTATAATTTTAATTTAAATACAAAAATAATAATTGTATAGAATTGAAAAGTCTCTTATTTTGTTACTACCACTTATTTTAAAACTTTCTCAATTCTATAATCACTTAAACTTCACAATTTCTAATAAATCCCTGAATGATAATTCTTCTTCTCCCACCACTCCCTCTAAACCCTAAGTTTCAACTTCATCAATGTTATAACTATGAATGAATTTTTATTTGAAGTTAAATAAACTAGTGTGATGCCCGTGCGTTGCACGGGTTCGCTAGAACGGCATATCTATGCCAATCATGGTCGCTGCCAATCATGGTCACAGCTTGGATTAGAGGTTTGGCATAAAATTTTGGTAAAGGTTGATATTGACATATGCATATAGAGAGATATATTAGTAGGATTTGATGAAGACTAAACCATATAAATCAAAGATGCGAGCATTGTTAAAATATATCAAAGGGGACAAATGCATAAAAAGATATGTATTATTTTAAGATTACAAAGTCCATAATAACATTAAAAGTTAGGATATTAAAACTTAAATCCATACATAGAATACAAAGAGAGTATTTATAACATAAAATGTTGCTCAGTTTGATAAAAAACTTTATGGCCCCCAGATGCTGTGGGTGCGATTAATGTTGTACGAAAACAAATTGAAGGAAAAATCTTAAAATGAATGACATTGTTGTTGGATGGTTTTGTTACACTAAATTTGATAGTCACCCTCTCCGCTAAATTACGCTCCCTATATATGGCTCCCCATTGTCCATAGAGATTGCAAGTTTTGGGATTATCATTCCCAATTTCCAGACGACATCTCCATATAAACCCACACCAATCAATCAATGCTACATTAATGTTCTCATTTGGAAAAGCATTCTCACAAAAGCCAGCCCATGAGATTTTCTGTTACATATCATAAGCCAAGCATTACATAACATAAAAATAATTAATCATAATAATAAATAATATAAATAATGTAAACAAACTATACATACCAAAACTCCAGATTGTACGTCAACAGTAGTTAATGTTTTCTCAAGAATATGATAGAATCTTCTAGGAGCAACAAAATAGGGCATAGGTCCAATAGGGAAAGTTGCATGGGGTGAGTGTTATAGCTTTTCTGCAACTCTTATAGCTTTAGAAGTAAATATTTTTTGAAAGAATATTTTTAGTTATAATTATTCTACAACATAATTAAACTAAATAAGCTCAAAATAAAAAATATAGATTCCAAAAATTGTCATCTCCCCGTGAATTATAAATTCCCCTTGAATTATAAATTTTTATCAGTAATAACTTATAATAGTAATTTTAAAACTTTTATCAGCAAACAAAATTGTCATTATCCCGTGAATTATATTTTTTTTATCAGCAATAACTTGTAATATTGATTCTAAAACTTTAACCGGCGATCAAAATTGTTATCTCCCTGTGAATTATAAGTTTTTATTAGTAATATAACTTGTAATAGTGATTTTAAAATTTTTATCGGCGATCAAAATTGTCATCTCCCTGTGAATTATAAATTTTTATTAGTAATAACTTGTAATAGTGATTTTAAAACTTTTATCGGCGATCAAAATTGTCATCTCCCCGTGAATTATAAATTTTTATCAATAATAACTTATAATAGTGATTTTAAAACTTTTATCAGCCAACAAAATTATCACCTTCCTGTGAAATATAATTGTTTATCAGCAATAACTTGTAATAGTAATTTTAAAACTTTTATCGGCGGTCAAAATTGTTAATATATCCTTATTAGTGGATCAAATTAAGTTTATGTCGTGGTTTTCGAGCTAGTAATAATGTTGTTATAGAGTACTCTACTTGGTATAATAATCCCTTAGCTTGTTTACAAAACACTTAGATCTTTGTACCTCTTTTTAAATTGTAAGGGTTGGGTACCTCTTATATTCCTTATAATTCAATTTTTTACTTATAAAAAAAACACTAAAATTTTGCTAAATATTACATTATCAATATATAATAATTGTATAGAAATATCTATTTACATTATTTATTGCACGACACAATCTATAACATTGTATCATTTGACATGACAAATTTTAAGCCATTAACATTAGCTATCATCTTGGTTTTTAATTCCTTAAGTGTGTTAGACACTAAATATATTTGATTTCTAGTAGTGTTCGTGTTTTTGCAAAAATATTTAACAACACGGTTTTCAGTTATAATTATTTCACAATATAAAATAGTCTGATTTAATTAATCACGAAATAAAACGATCATATACATAATTTAGTCTTTGTTTTCCCTTATTGCATAATTGCCACATGTGCCTCTTAGTGAGATAGATTATGCTTATGCAAAAGGGGTAAGAATGATTTTCATTTTAAAAAATCGCTCCTTTTAACAGTACAATTTTGGTTTGTACTCTTGTAATAATTTTACTTACTTCACCATGTGGGTATATCAAATGATGTAGAGAATTGCATGTTGAAGATGGTTGACATGTGTTTCTTTGGAGTGAAAGAGAATAAAAAGAAATGATTGAATCATGTGATATAAGAGAATAGAGAACCACATGTCAACCATGTAATATCAAGCATGGGAATTCATTATCTTATTCCATAAATTTCAATCTAATTCACAAATTTTTTAAATATTTTAATTAGTTTCTAAATAATCTTAAACAATATTATTTTTACTATTACTATATTGTATATATTCACTATTATAAAGTGTATACATTTATTGATAGGCTATTAGAAAATTTACTTTATTATAAAGATTGTACATTTTTTCATGTGTCATTAGAAAATTTATTTATTAATACACAATATAATCAAGTATATAGAGAGTTTTAAATTGGCAAATGTTATTTAACACACAAAACTCACCACAACAAACTTCTATGTGTCATCATTTCAGTAACTTTGCCAAGTATTTAGATGAGATCATACTCTTTTTTCTCTAATTAAAATTTGGAATCCAAATAACAAAATGAGTTAATATTAATTCAAATTCAAATAATTTATCCACTAAATGCATAACTCAAACTTCCATGTGAACCACTATTAAGGTAGCCAACATTTGCAAATGTACTATGATTACAAACACTACTTGAAAGATTTGGATGATTACACGCAAAATGTAATACCAAGCATAAGAGTTCATCATTTTATTCCATAAATTTCAATATAATTCACAATTTTTTTGAATATTCTAATTAGTTTCTAAATAAGAAAATTTATTTAATAATACATAATATAATTAAGTATAGAGATAGTTTTAAATTGACAAATATTATTTAATACACAAAACTCACAATTGTTAAGCTAGCCAATATTTGCAAATAATTCATATACAAACTTCTATGTGTAATCATTTTAGCAACTATGCCAAGTATTTAGATGAAATCACCTAGATTCCTATTATTTTGTCTATGTCTAATTTTTGTATGTATTTATAAGTAGAATGCTAAATTTATTTTGAGCACTCTATACATTATTTTCAGAGGAAATTAAATATTTTTCAACCTATTCACTATTTTTCACTACATTATTACAAAATGCGTACATTATTTTATAGATTCCTAGTAAATTTATTTTATTATAAAGTTTTTACATTTTTCCATATGTTATTGGAAGATTTATTTATCACTACATAATCCAATCAAGTACATAGAGAGTTTTAAATTGGCCAATGTTACTTGACACACAAAACTCACCACTATTAGGAATCACTCTATTTCCATTTTTTAAATATATACTTGATATTGGGAAAACAAAGAGCAATGAGTGAAACAGTATAGCCATCAAAAAAAGAGTGAAAGTAGCTCATCTCAAACTTCTATGTGAACCACTATTAAGGTAGCCAACATTTGCAAATGTGCTATGATTACAAACACTACTTGAAATATTTGGATGAGGTCATGCTCTTATATGAAGATGATATCACCCAAATGTTGTGAATAGTAATAGTTATAACTCATTTCATATTCCCAATAATGAATAGTTTCCATTTGGATTGCTTGCAAACAATACCAAACATGTTGTGAAAACAATGATTCACTTAGAAATTTGAAGTCAACTATTTTCACATTTTTTTTTGGTTATACTGTTTTGTCCACATCTCTTTGTGTTCTCAATATCAAGTGTGGATTTTAAAATTGGAAATAGAGTGAATCCTAATAGGAATTTATGGATGAAAAATCCCTTGCATTAAAATTGATTTTCTAATAGCAAATAATACCTTGAAATAAATAGGTCTCAAAATGTATATGAAATCTAATAATTCCACATGTTACCACTTTATTTTAGACGAAAAATTTATTTGTTATATTTTAAAAAAGTAGATGAAAATATATATTATACCTATTGTAATTATCACCTAGATTCTTATTATTTTGTCTATGTCTAATTTTTTTATGTATTCATGAAGTAAAAATAAATAAACTATAAGATTATCAATGATATTCATTTTGAGACAAAATTTCATTAGTAAATAGAAAATTAAATTATTTTGAGATAGATAAAGAAGGCTAAATTTATTTTGAGCACTATATACTTCTTTTTATAAAAAATAAAATATTTTACAACCCTTTAAAAAAAATATGTAGGTTTTTCTTTTTTTAATCAACAAAGATTAATATATTAATATAGCTATTCATTATTGGGAATATGAAATGAAATGCAATGATATTGAGTAGATCTATCCATTAATTTATACACATCAATAAATTTAAATACAAACATAATTTAAAAAAATTGGATAAAAAAAAGGTCTGGGGTGAGGGGGATTCGAACCCCAAACCTCTGGTTAATAGGCGCAAGTTTGATGCCACTGGGGTGACTGTTTCATCCATTAATATATACGCATCAACAACTTTAAATACAAACTTGATTCAAAAAAATTGGATAAAATAAAATGTCTGGGGCGAGGGGGATTCGAACCCCAGACCTCTAGTTAATAGTTAATAGGCGCAAGTTTCCTGCCACTGGGGTGGCTGTTTCATCCGTTAATTTATACGCATCAACAAATTTAAATACAAATATCTATACATTCTTGTCATAGGAAATTAAATATTTTTCAACCTATTCACTATATTTCACTACATTATTATAAAGTTTTTCACTACATTATTATAAAGTTTTTACATTTTTTTACGTGGCATTAGGAAATTTATTTTAGGCTTAAATATCATTTCAGTCCCTGTATGTTCTTAGTTTTTTGGTTTTAGTCCCTGTAAGTTTTTTTGTTCTAAATTAGTCCTTCAATGTGTTAATTTTTTTCGTTTTAGTCCCTGCCGTCCAATTCCGTTAAAAAAACGCTTAGGTGGCAAACGGAGGGACTAAAACCAAAAAACACATTTGCAACCCTAAATTCTCAAATTCCTTCATCTTTCTCTTCTCTTCCTCTTTGCATATGCTTATGTTTCCAACATGGCATTTGGAAGAGATGGCTGCTATTGCTGAATGTCATGAAGAATTCAAACAAACAGTTTTCCCTGTTTTTTATGATGTTGATCCATCTCATGTACCAAAACAGAATGGGGTATACCAGAATGACCTTGTTTTCCACAAGAAGAAATTCAAACAAGAGGAAGAGATGAAACAGAATGTGGAGAGTGAAGAAGAGAATAAACAAATGTGTACCGAGAAGAAGATAAGAAGAAACAGAGGATGTGGAGAGGAGAAAAAACAGAGCAATGAAAGCATGTAGATATTTTGTTCAAAATGGCATGCAGCAGACCTGAATTTCTGGTGGTGCTGCATACACCAATAATTTAGAAGATTCAAAATTATCTTCATCTACTCCACTTTAAATCAGCTCTGTAGTCTATTCTCGAATTGGTATAAATACAATTCCCTCCAATTTGAATGAACATTTGAAAATGATTAACATTGTGGCCAAAGGCACATAGAAAGTTTGGAGCTAACCAATTCATCTGCAAGAAATAAAACCAAACAGCATTTCCCTTAAGGACGATGAAAAAGGCCATTAAACATAATTGACTTCAAACAATTGCAGTTGAATTTCATTTTGAAATTCTCTCTATCTCAATACCTAACAAACAAAAATTTATATTATATCTTAGGCTTCCAATGCCGATGCACCATGATGTAATGCTAGCACAAAAGATTATACAGGAAGTATGAAAGGCATTGAGAAAGAGTGATTGGCAAAAGCTTAAACCGCTTTCTTTCTTACGTTTCTTTCCAAACTTCAATTGTTAAAAATAGTTGTGGAAATAAATTGATACTTTTAATTTATAATATAGTTATGGGAAATTTGACCTATTTTGAACAAAATATCGACAATTTACGATACAGCTATGTGCAGTGGGATACGTATCGGGAAAGTGTACAATACTTTCTACATGCTTTCATTGCTATATTTTTTCTCCTCTCCACATCCTCTGTTTCTTCTTATCTTCTTCTCACTACACAATTTGTTTATTCTCTTCTTCACTCTCCACACTCTGTTTCATCTCTTACTCTTTTTTTATCTCACTTGTCTTTGTTGGATAGTACTAAGATGATGACATGGTTGCAGAAACAAGAGGAAGAATGAATTTCAAATGTTGAAGAGGAAGAGAAGAGAAAGATGAAGAAATTTGGGAATTTAGAGCTGCAAATTCGTTTTTTGGTTTTAGTCCCTCCGTTTGCCACCTAAGCGTTTTTTTAACGGAATTGGACGGCAGGGACTACAACGAAAAAAATTAAGACATTGAGGGACTAATTTAAAACAAAAAAACTTATAGGGACTAAAACCAAAAAATTGGAAACATACAGGGACTGAAATGATATTTAAGCCTTTATTTTATTACAAAGTTTGTACATTTTTTCATATGCTATTAGAAAATTAATTTTAGTGTGAGGTATTTTTTTATTCATAAATTCCTATTAGGATTCACTCTATTTCCATTTTTAAAATCCACAATTGATATTGGGAACACAAAGAGAGATGAACAAAACAGTATAACAAAAAAAAAGTGTGAAAATAGTTGACTTCAAATTTCTAAGTGAATTATTTGGCGGATATCATTTTCATGATACCCTTGAGACAAATTGACTACTAACTGCTAAAAGCATTGCGTATGGATATTTCATCTTAACAAAGTATAAATATTCATTCCAAGTTCCAACATTTTCTTACCTGCATTTTCATGAAGTTAAGTTTGTTTCATGCATGTTTATTTTGGATCTAGTTTTCTTAGTCTAATAATTTATTATTTTTGTTTATTATATTTTTATTTTTAATCAGAATTAGGAAAGACAACTTTTTGGTCTAATTTACTTCATCTCATCTTTTAGTAATTTATTCAAGATGAGTAAAACGAAAAAAGTATAAAACATGATTTCAAATATTTATTATATTTTTCTGGAATGGTTTGTTACAGTTTGGATTTTAAGAAATTTAGGAGAAGAAAATACATGAAAATTGGAAAATATAAATTCAAATGTTGCATGTACAGGAAAACAAATCCATAAAAGAAGAAAAAAAAATTGTATAATAGAAGATTTGTAGTTATTCTTTCCATCATCCTTTATTCATGCTATGCAAAAAAAATTGTATAGTAGAAGATTTGTAGTCATTCTTTCCATCATCCTTTATTCATGCTATGGAAAAAATATAGTGATGTATACACTTCATCTTTTGTTCTTTCTTTTTTGATAGATTCTTTATTTTCTCGGTTCTTCTTTCTTTTTATACACCCTGAAAAAAAAACACAATATTTGTTAATTATATTATATAACATATTAAAAAAACACAGTATTTGTTAATAATATTATATAGGCTTAAATGCATTTTTTGTCCCCCTATTTTGATATTATTGAACTTTTGACACATTTAAAATTTTCTACAGCTTACGTCATCATCAAAGAATTTGCATGTACCACAAAAGTACTCTCCCATACAAACTCCACAATACAATTTATGCAGTATTGTTGAACCTGCAACATTGAAAAAACAATAAACACATTAGCAACCACATGCAATACCTAATGAAAATAAAAACATTACACTTATGAAAATTCCATCCCCATTACCTGACTCCAGACACTTGATAAAGAATTTTTGGGTTGATAAAATAAATATATAACCTGGTGTTCACACTATCTCCTGATTCATTGTAACAAAAAAAAAAAAAAACTATGAAAAAAATAATAATCTGATAAAAATCACTCCAAAACTGAAAATTCAACTTTTATTTTCATATTTTAAATTCCAAAATTGACAACAAAAATCCATAAAACAAAGAAAAGATTTTTGAAGAGAAAAATAAGAACCTCTTTCACTCAAAAGAAAAAAACTAAGAATATCAAAACAAATAAACCAAGAACAGCATGACCCAGAAGAAAAAAACAATAAAAATAGAAACTTTATTTACCTGAACCTATTTGGCCTTAACATAAGGAGAATCGCCAGAAAGAATCTTACATGAAAAAGATAAACTTTTCTCGCCATTTTGCACGACAGAACATCACCCTCCCGCCGCGAAGCAACACCACACTTTTGCTACTGTTCTGGATCGGCTGAGAAGAAGATCGCGGTTCTGGTGGTGGTGATGGTGGTTGTGGCGGTGAAGGATGAGATGGGGAGGGCAGAGAGAGTGGAAAGTGTTAGGAAATAACAACACTAAAGAAGAAAAATAAACACAAGAATATAATATGGAAACTCCAAATCGGAGAAAAAACCACAACCGTTGTCTAAACCGACAACCAGAGAATTATCACTATGTGAAAATTTTTACAACACATAGACTTCTCTCACTCTCACCTCAATGCCCCAATACAACCACACTCTCACAAAGCAAATATTTAAACTAAGAGTCAGATATAAGCTTAAAGTGCTACTGACTGGTGCAATTACAAACAAAGAACTTAGACCTATTATATAGCTTTGGTTTTCCTCTTGCTTCACTATTCTAAGCGATGTGAGACTTCTCCAATAACTATTTTTAACCTCCTTCTTGATTTAAGAAACTAGACGATGTGGGACTTGACAATCAACCCCAACAATCTCCACCTTGATTGAAAGAGTTCCATCTTCCGCTTCCATTGTCTATACCGACAATCATACTTCACCATAAAAGTATACTCCACTTAGAACTAAACCATTCCAAGATTTTCTTCACTTGGAACTAAACCATTCCAAGAATTTCATGTCGAAACCTGCTGAAAGAATATGGTGCAACTCCCATGTTGGCTTTCAGGAAGTTCTTCAGCCATCAACATATCTCACCACACACCTTGCATCAATGCCAACCAATGCCCGTGTGTTGTTTTGAATCCGCTAGCAATAACTTGTCATTTCCCATGGTATAGCGGAAATACCATAAGGACAAACTTTATCTTCTAGATAAGATCACCATCATCTCCCAAAACAAGGGAGACATTGCTAGCACTTGTCTCAGAGTCTTTTTCAGATACTTCTCCACCTGGACAATTTCTCTTTAAATGCCCAGATCTTCCACACTTCCAACACGGCAGATTCTTTGCATGGATCTTCTTCCCATTAGCCCCACTTCTAGTTAGCAACATTGAATTTGATGAAGTGCTTTCATCATTTTTCACCCTCCTTTTTTCAGAAATAATTTTAGTTGCAACTTCTTCAAAATTCAATTTTTCCTTCCCATACATCAAAACAGGTTTGAGATGAACATAAGAAGGTGGAAGGGACCAAATGAGCCTTAACGCCTTATCCTCATCATCAATCTCAACTTTAATAGATTCTAACTCAGAAACTATATTATTCAAAGTACTAAGATGATCAGAGATTTTTGTACCTTCATCCATGCGCAAATTGTGGAATTGCTCCTTTAGCAGCAACCGATTTGAGATGTCCTTTGCCTGATACAACCCTTCAAGCCTTTCCCAGAGTTCCTTGGCTGATGACAAATTCTGCACATTCGCAAGAACATTCTTTGACAAACACAAGCGAATTGCACTTGCAGCTCTCAAATCTAGTTCCTCCCACTTGTCGGCCTCCATCTTGGAAGTGTTTCCTTTCAGCGCCTTGTGTAAACCTGATTGTATCAACACATCATTGACTTGCACTTTCCACAAGCCAAAGTTGATTCTTCCATCAAACTTCTCTATGTCAAACTTCATAGCACTTGAATAAGACATAACAAAACCCCTTCTTTAGCACCTTCAGAATATCACACTTCTTTTTTCTGATGTGGAAGATCAGACAATGCTGCAACCACAGAGCATACAAAGAAATGTGATATCTCACCGAACCGAAGCTCTTGATACCACTGTTAGGAAATAACAACACTAAAGAAGAAAAATAAACACAATCACAACACAAGAATATAATGTGGAAACTCCAAATCGGAGAAAAAACCACAACCGTTGTCTAAACCGACAACCAGAGAATTATCACTATGTGAAAATTTTTACAACACATATACTTCTCTCACTCTCACCTCAATGCCCCAATACAACCACACTCTCACAAAGCAAATATTTAAACTAAGAGTCAGATATAAGCTTAAAGTGCTGCTGACTAGTGCAATTACAAACAAAGAACTTAGACCTATTATATAGCTTTGGTTTTCCTCTTGCTTCACTATTCTAAGCGATGTGAGACTTCTCCAATAACTATTTTTAACCTCCTTCTTGATTTAAGAAACTAGGCGATGTGGGACTTGACAATCAACCCCAACAGAAAGCAGCGTGAGAGTGAGAGTGAGAGAGAAAGAGAAAAGCTGAGAGTGAGAAGGAGGATGATTTATGGGACAATTTTTTTTTTGGGTGCAAGGAGAGGTTTTCACGTTTAGGTGTAGCAAGGGAGAGTTTATATAGTCCCATGGTCATCATTATGAAGAAGCTTGAGAAAATACTTGTGTGACATGCATTGGTTGTTTTATTTTTTCAAGGAATTACTTGTGTTACAAGAGAAAATATGCAAAGGTCAACGAAGCAAGTGAATGAAGGAGCTTATTGTCATGTGATGAGATGATGCAACATCAGTGATCATACTCATTTTGAATAGTTCCTAGCACAAATGGACAATGGATGAAATAGTAAACATGCCACATATATAGAATGATGTGGATAGATTGATAAACTTGTGAATCAACCATTGCCCAA
This sequence comes from Trifolium fragiferum, assembly GCA_954870985.1. Taxonomy (NCBI): domain Eukaryota; kingdom Viridiplantae; phylum Streptophyta; class Magnoliopsida; order Fabales; family Fabaceae; genus Trifolium; species Trifolium fragiferum. The sequence goes on from OX940794.1 coordinate 13,038,193, forward strand.
GGCAAAAATAGAGCTAAGATGACATCCAAGTGGGCATAATAGAGCAACTTGTTGAGAGGTTATTGGGACACATATGCAATTGACATCACCATGACATAAGATGTGACATAGAGTGTTAGGGTTTTGGCTTGGAATGAGGAAAAACCCCATGACCTTTTAGTATAATAAAAGATGTGTTTTATTCAATTAAAGTGTTAGAAATGTGGCACAATTGTGTTAAATTGTATGCAAGTTTTTTAGAATATTTTAGAAAGTGTATTTTTTTTCCTAGGCAATACTCTTTATAAAGTCTTTGGTGATAGTTGCCACAAGGGCATTTAACATCAGTAGTCACATAAACACCATATTTAGACATACTCACATATTTTAAAAAGCAGGAAAAAAATAGTTAAATAATACATTTTTTAAATAATTAATTGATATATATTTTGATGTGTGTTTAAATATTATGCTCAAATAATCGTAACCATTTAAATATTTTCCTTTCACAACGCCATGTTAATACACCACCACCACTACTCTATATATTATGCCTTGCATTGTTTAAAATACAAATAAAATGTAACCTTGACATCAGAAAAATACAATAGAGAACATTTCGAGCACTTAAATTCTTTGTTTTTTTTTTGCAAGATTCTTTGCCTTGAACGAAAGAAACCATTTCATTTCCTACTTTTCTCTCTATCAGAAGATTGGGAAAAGAAAAAGTAGGCAGCAGATAAAACAAACAGAAAACAATTTGTTTATACTTCATACATGTGTATAAAATAATTAAGAGTTGGTAACTTATATACATACATGTGTATAAAATAATTAAAAGTATTGTTAAAAAATATATTTTAGGTTCTTGACCAGAGCTGCTTATTTATCTATCCATAGAAGTCACAGTTTGATCTGCAAAAGATAAATACTCGATAGAAAAAAGTGTCCGACAAACATTCTCTAACACATTGTTGGTTGAAATTATGGCTTATAAGGACTAATTATTTTTTTTTGTCAGATGGCCTAACGGCTAAAAATTCACCTCTAATTACTAATATTCTATTCATAGAGACATATAATGCTCACCTTTGAATATACTTAATACAAAGTAATATTTCTAAGAAAAAGAGAAAATCCAATATAAGCACTACAAAGGATAAAAAAAAAAGGTATGGTATAAATCTATAGTAATAATCTCCATTATATATATAAATTTCTACATAGTACATCTAATTCATGTATATTATGTTGCAAGTCTTGTACCTAGCTATTTGCTTTCCGGTCACACAAACTCCACCAAAAACCAAACAATAGAAAATTAAGTTATTTTGGTGAGAGAAGCAAAATAAAATTCTCATTCATATATGTTGGATATAATTGTTTTCTAAAATTGCAATTGTCCATAGAATGAAGAAAATTTGTGCAAAGGTATTTGAAGTGGAAGCTGCAGCTGAGACAGAGGGATTTTTTGGAACAGGCCCATACCCAAAAATATTTGCACCACTTGTGTTGGTTATGTTTAAGAGTGATGAACTTGTACTGCAAGTTAAATTAGACACCAAATATGAGATTTTTCTGTTATGCATTGCAACCATAGTTAAATCAAAAGAAAAACAAATTATAATTATTTCAAATTATTTTTAATTTCATACGTACTTTTAATTTAGTCTCTGTAAATTTAAAAACTATATATATTTAATATTTTAGTTTATAAAGAGGGACTACCAATATGCACTTTTTTTAATAATATGTAGAGACTTAAAATGGATGAAAATACTAAAAACTAAAAAAAAGTAAAAAATTATAGATATTGAAAATGTATTTAATAAATAAAATATATGGTTAAAGAAGGTCACCTAGTGGATGGATATTGACATGTCCCAACACCTGAAACACAAATTAATAAATTAAGAGGCTTTTAAATACCAACTGTATATAAATAAATAAATAATAGCATAATGATACTTGTACATTCTCTTTTTTGACAAACTAGTTATACATTTTCTATTTAGTATTCAAAAATTAATGTATATGAGAAAGCAATTGAAGTTATTTGGTGTGCACTCGAAATGCAGTTAGTGGATTGAAATTGTCCGATTAAAATCAAACGATTCACATTTAAAAATATATCTTTTTTAAATATAATAATTTTGATAATTAATAAAATGTGAACCGTCTGATTAAAATTAAACGCTTTCAATAGGACTAATTACATGCAGTGCTACATATATTTGTTAGTTTTCAGTCTCCTAAAAAAAATTATAATATAAACACAAAAAATGTAATCAAATGAATATTTTCTAATGGTAAAATGAATTGTGACAAACAAGACAAGTTTGATATGGACAAGATATATAATATAGAAGGCTATTGATTTGAGATACAGCCTTCAATAAAGTAGAAAAAAGCTTGACTTCTGCATCAATGACACTTTTTTAGTTCCTATATATATCACAAAAGCATCTTCTAAATCAAAGATACAGTACAATATATCTTTATTTTATTTGTCTCTTGTCTGTGCAAAATTGAACCCAAAAATCCTTCATAGAAATACATCTCATTTGTTTACCACTTTGGTTTCCAGCACTGACTAGATTACTACTACTCCTATTAGTTTTCTAGGTTTGCACATTTTTATTTGTGTTTTTTTTTTATTAACTTTTTTAATTAAAACTTGTAACAGGACTATTCATGGTTCGGTTCAAGAAGAAAATCGAACCAAATAGACATAACAAATTTGGTAAAAGTGAATTTTTGATAGTTCGTTCCGAACCGAACTAGTATAGGCACACTGATTTTGTGGTTTTGAACGAACTACCTTTAAAAAAAAAATTAAATGTCTTTTTCGAGTTTTGTGAACAAAATTGTACCAAAGTGCTATTATTAATTAATAATTACGAGTACAAATAAAAAGCCAAAAATCGAATCGAATTGAGTATTAGAACCGTTCAAATAAAGATAAAATTGAACTATGACGGATAGTTCACGAACTGGACCAAATTTTCCAATCATGAACTATAGGTTACAATTTGGTTTTTTCAATGCAGTTCAGTTCGATTTTCAGTTTTAATTAATTAACAGTTCTAATATCTGCGCGACCGCAATTGAAGTCACATTAGTCAACAATTTAAAATCTTAGTCAGAACATTAATTATAAAAATAGTAGAAACCTTACTTGGATTTGTGTTAGTAATGACAGCAGTTCCACCAAAATTGCAACTATTTGGAACAGGATTCTTCTGATAGTACTTATTAAATGCAAAAGAAGCATGATCATGAACAGAATTTGGATTATAACAGCTTCCACCAACTTGAATTGCAGAACAATCAGCACCATATCCACAAGCATAATCCAATGCAACTTGTAATGCTCTTTGTGAAGCACTAGGACTTGCAATACACCAGCTTGCGCCCGAAGAAACCGGTGAATTCGATGTTGATGGAGCAGTAATAGGCACTGTTGAAGATGGAGAATATGTGTCTGGATTTGAATCAGGATTCAGAATTGGTGATGTTGAAATTGTTGGAACTAAATTTGGAATTGTTGTGATTGGTGTTGTAATATCCCTTTGAGTTTTTTTAGAATTTGAAGCATTAAATTCTAATAGTTTCTCTTCATGTCTTTGTACATTCATATGTGTAACATTTTCATGTGCTTCTTTATTTGTCACACTGTAACCTTTTTATTGAAAAAAAAAACAGTTGAAATAGGTTAATTTTGTCTTGTTCTATGACTAAACAGAAATTGAATTCAAATCAAATTTAAGACTTTTTTCTGTTGAGGGGGCAAAAGTAATAGGAAAATTTAAGTTGTTTCATGTCATGCAACATGATTTGAGACAAAAAATTAGAATAGTAAGAAAATTTTACATGATTGCATTTAATCTAAAGTTATTAGTCCTTACATCTAAAATAACATTGCGGGCCGAAAAAGCATTACCTACGAGATTCAGAGTTCAAACTGTGTACACTTACGTAATCTACTAATATTTGCTTTGAAAAATATAAAGAAATTAGTAAAATAAAGACAAATTTTCTATCTCTTAATCTAACGGTCTATAGCCATCCGCGGCAAATAGCTGACCGAATAAGATCGAATTTGAAATATAAAAATATGAGTGAAAATAGTTTTGTCCTTGCTACAACTACTCAATGAAATTGCAGAGAGTTGAACAAGAAAAGTAGTACTAACTAAAATTTCTGTATGATTAATTGAAATAAGTTGTTGAAATTGACCAAGCATGCAGGCTCAATAAAATAATCAATTGAACTATAGAAAAAATACATCATTTAGAACTATGACTATGATTATTATTCTTTAAAAATCATAGATAGAATAAAGTGTTTAAATGGCATTTAAATTATGTTCCAATAAGAAGAACTCAAATACATTTGAGAAACATAATTATAATCAATTGGTCAAATTGAGAGAGTAAAGCAATTGTTGGTGCCAAACTATACACAGAACATATTCATGTGGTCCAAAGAATCTAATGTTTAAAAGAGAAAAACATTGAATTGAAAACAGAACAAAATAATGAAAAACAAAGATAATTTAGTTTCATATTAAGAAACATTATCTTAAATTAGAAGAAACTAAGCAAACCATGTATAAGAACAGATTATAATAAGCTAAATCACCAAAGGAAAAAAAAATTAAAAAAAAAAAAAAAAAAAAAAAAAAAAAAAAAAGAGAGAAAGAGAAAGAAAATTACCAGAAGAAAGGAGGTGACTGAGAAGAAGAAGTAGTATGTAGTAGTTTACATTACTTTCCATATTCAGTGTATAATGTTCTGTATTCTTGTTCTTGTTCTTGTTCTTGTTCAATGTGGTTCCCAAAGTATAGTATTTTTTGTTTGGAAGAAACTAGAGAGAAATGAAGATATCATAAACTAAAAACAGTGATGTTTGGAAAAAAAGTTGATTTATGTGCTAATGATGTGAATAAAAATATATATATTTTGGAGTTTGAGAGACAAAGAATTGACAAGGGAGAGAATGGTGTGAAGGAGGGGTGCATGTAAGTAATGGGGAAGTAGCAAAAAGGAGGGAAGAGAGTTGAAAACAAAGTAAAAGGAGGATTTTTTTGGAATTTAAGTTCGGTGTGTAGGGTTTAGTTAGTGATGATAGTAATGATGATGCTGATGTGTTAATTGCCTTTCTTTTTTTCTTTGTTTCTCTTTTTACTGTTTTATAAAAAATTAATTTATTATTTTTCTTCTATATCTTTTCTTTTGTCCTTTATTCTTGGTGATATTGTGACACCCACGACGGAGGAGGGTGTCAAGTGCTACGGGGTGGTTTATGACAGTTTTCAGTTAAAAAGAAGGTATATGAATGAATTGAATTCACATCAAAATAGAAGGGATTAGAAGATCGTACATATATGACATTGCATGGTTGAAAAAAAAGCTTATAAGAATTGATTTGTATTATCTATACCAACAAAGTGTATCTTCTTTTTTGTAGCACATTTTATAAAAACTTTATAACTAAGCGTGTTTGACTTAAAACACTCTTTGAATGAGTGATTTTATGAAAAATTCTCATAAATTATTTGTGTGAGGACAAAACATTACTTAAAGTCGTTTGAAATGTTACATATATAATTCACACCTATTTTTTCTTTTAACTTTCTAGTTTTCAAAGAAAAGTGGTGCAAAAATAAGTAAAATCTCATTAAAAATTGTTTCAATCAAGATTTGAATTCAAATTTTTATCAAATGCTTCATCTTTAACTAATTGAAGCTCACATCTATAAAACTTCAAAACTCGGCCCCCTTCTTGAACATTTACAAAAAAAGTTCGATATTTATTTGGCAAAATTTTTTATATTGCAAAAAATTGCGATCAAATATCGCTAATTCAATTGAATTGCTATTGTTGCAAAGATATCGAAAATCTTAACATTGCGATTTTTGTCGTTGTTGCAAACCTTTATTTTGTATGTTTATATAAAAATAAAAATAAAATTAGGTATTGTACCGGACAAAATATTACATGCCCAATAATACAATGATCCAACAATTGGCCCAAAGGATTCAAATAAATAACTGGCGGGAAAGACAAGGCGCGGCGAGGTTACAAATGCCAGGGATGACGCCTTCAGATTACCATCATGTCGCCCAACAGTTGAGAACCGTCCATTACCATCACAGAAGCGCGGAGAAGGGAAGTAACCACCCATAACCACCCTTGAGATACGGTGGACACGGTGGAAAACCACCCACGACCTCCCTAAGAGAGGAGTGGGGTGGTTTGTAGATATTTTCTGATCATTCCTCCCTCTATAAATAGAGAAGAAACACTCATTGTAAAAGGTTCACATTTTTGGTAAATAAAGATCCTAAGTATTGTTATTATTCATCAATATACTTTGACCACCCCCTATCATTTTTACCATAACATTTTGGCGGTCACCGTGGGGCTGCGATAAAACGATTCCCAGCCTACCACTAAAACCAGACGAAATTTGAAGTCTTCCTCAAGAAAATGGCAGGAGGACAATCAATAAATGAAAACCAAAACAACCAACACAACCTAACTTTGACGGATGCGGTGGCACAACTACGTCGCCTGCAAGCCGAAGTTCGAAAGATCGACTAAGAAAAAGCAAACAGAGTTGATGAGACAGAAGAGACTAACATCACCAACTCCCAACCGCTTGCCCAAAACCTCTAGGATGCGAGAGTACCAGACAATTTCAGAACTCCCCATCTCCCAGACTTTGATGGGAAAACTGATCCCACAGAACACCTAATGGCGGTAGGAACCAAAACTGCCATCGTCGGCGCTGCGGATCACTTGAAGTGTAAGCTCCTCTCAGGCACACTGAAAGAAGCAGCATTAAGATGGTATATGAACCTACCCAAGAATTCCATTCAAAGTTGGGTAGATTTTCAACAAAAATTCACACAACAGTTTGCCGGCTCCAAACACATTAAGGTAACGACAACCAGTTTGTTCGCATTAAGGCAAAACTACAATGAATCTCTAAGAGAATAACTGGCGAGATTCTGTGAGTCTACAAGCAAAGTAAGCAACCCAAATCAAGAAATGTTCGTCTCAGGCTTCCATCACGGTCTCAAGGCGGGACATTTCAACGAATCCTTGGCACAAAAGCCAGCCACATCCATGCAAGAAGTTACAAGAAGAGCGGAAGGATACATAAAAGGCGAAGAGAGTAACGCCGAAAAGAGAATGAGAGACGCCAGGAAAAGAGGCCCGGTCAACAAAAACAACGGACAAGGCGAGTTTTATCACCATCACAGGCGCCCGGTCCCTAACCATCACGGAATTGATCGTCATAGAAAACCATATCAACCGCAAAGACATTTTCAAGAAGAAATGAAGGAATATACACCACTGAACCGTGCGCAAGTCTACATCATGGAAGAAATCCTACAAGCGGGATTAGGGAGACTACACCCACCAAGAAACAAGGAACACACTATGGGATTAAGCCCCGACGCCTGGTGCGCTTATCATAGGTGTAGAGGTCACGACACTGAAAGATGTTTCAGGCTACGCGACCTAATTGAGGAACTGATAAAGAGCGGACATTTGAGGAAGTTTATAGAAGACGCCGCGGCGAGAAAAGTTGTTGTCCCGAAAGTACAACATTATCAGACAAAGGATCGTTCTGAAGGAGAAGAGACGGGGAAAGGCAAGAGGATCTCCGTCAACACCATAGCGGGAGGATTTTCAGGAGGAGGAGAATCCTCAAGTGCAAGAAAGCGTTATGTTAGAAGAATGGAATAAAATGAGAAATTCATAGGTCATACAGAGGTAACGCCCATCCCTGATCTGTCATTCACCAAAGAGGACAAAAGGGAAATCTTGCCACATGATGATGACCCTATGGTGATACAAGTACAGATTCTAAATTGTGACGTCAAAAGAGTGTTAATCGACTCAGGAAGTTCGGCAGACATAATGTACTGGGAAGCCTTCAAGGCAATGCAGTTATCAGATGAGTACCTATTGCCCTACAACGGCACTTTGGTAGGCTTCGCCGGCGAGCAAGTGAAAGTTATGGGCTACACAACTCTCCTAACCACGTTTGGAGAAGAGGAGAACGCCAAGACTATCAAAGTAAGATATTTGGTAGTCAAAACCCCATTCACTTCATACAACATCATCATTGGAAGGCCATCTTTCAACACACTCGAGGCGGCACTATCAACACTCTATTTGTCGATCAAGTATCCTTTGGACAACGGAAAAGTAGGAACCGTCATAGGAGATCAAAAGCTGGCGAGGAGATGCTATGAATCCAGCCTGAAAATAAAACACAGACAAACACTCAAGGCAAAGTCAATGACGTCACCCAAGAAAGGAGGCGGAGTCAACATGATCTCGCCCCTAGACCTTGACCCAAGAGAAGATTTCACAGAAAGAAGAATGAGCCCCATTGAAGAATTGGAACAAGTTCAGATTGGCGATATGCCACATCAGGTAACGAACATAGGAACCACTCTGAAACAAGAGGAAAGAGAAAAGGTCATAACGATATTAAAAAAGAACATAGACCTATTTGCATGGAAGCCATCCGACATGTCCGGAATAGACGAAAGCGTGATAACGCACAAGTTATCTATCGCGCCCCACGTCAAACCGGTCTCACAAAGAAAAAGGAAGATTGGAGAAGAAAGAAGAACAGCAGTAAACGAGGAAGTGGACAAACTGAAAGCAGCAGGGTTCATCGAAGAGATAAAATATTCGTCATGGTTGGCAAACGTGGTAATGGTGAAGAAGGCAAATGGCAAGTGGAGGATGTGTGTGGATTTCACAGATTTAAACAAAGCTTGTCCGAAAGATCCATATCCCTTGCCTAATATAGATAGGCTTATTGACGGAGCCTCTGGATACAAAATGCTAAGCTTTATGGATGCATATTCGGGATACAACCAGATAAAGATGAATCCTGCAGACGCGCCTCACACAGCCTTCATGACTAACACCTGCAATTACTTTTACAACGTTATGCCGTTTGGCCTAAAAAACGCAGGCGCCACATACCAGAGACTAATGGACAGAGTGTTCTCAGAGCAAATAGGCAAGAATGTAGAGGTATACATAGACGACATGGTAGTAAAGACAACAGAAGACAGTGAACACGACAAGGACCTAGGCGACATCCTTGCTTCGGTGAGAAAGTATAACATGAGATTGAACCCAGCGAAGTGCTCTTTCGGAGTTCAATCAGGAAATTTTTGGGCTTCATGCTCACAAACAGAGGGATTGAGGCCAACCCAGATAAATGCCAAGCTATAATTGACATGAGGAGTCCAACCACCGTAAAGGAAGTCCAACAACTGGCGGGAAGGATCGCAGCCTTATCAAGATTTTTATCTTGTTCTGGAGAGAAAGCCTTTCACTTTTTCTCGACTCTAAGAAAGAGTGAAAGATTCATATGGACCCCTCAGTGTGAAGAAGCTTTTCTAAAACTTAAGAGCTTTTTGGCGTCACCACCAATATTAACTCGCCCTCAGCAAGGTAACACCTTATACTTATACTTGGCAGTTTCAGACAACGCCCTTAGCTCCGCGTTGGTGCAAGAAATCAAAGGCGAAGAGAAGCCAATATATTTTGTGAGTAGAACGTTCAAAGGTGCTGAAGCAAAGTATCAAAAGATTGAAAAACTATCCTTGGCCGTCGTCATCACCGCGAGGAAGTTAAGGCAGTACTTTCAGAGTCACAAGGTAGTGGTCAAGACGGACTATCCCGTAAAGAAAGTCCTAAGGAAGCCTGATCTAGCAGGGAGAATGGTTGCATGGGCAGTAGAATTGTCAGAGTTTGACATAACCTTTTCCCCTAGAGGCGCAATAAAATCGCAAATTCTGGCGGATTTTATATTGGAATTGTCAAACCCGCCTAAAGAAAACAGCGAGGAACCTTGGACACTTTCAGTAGATGGTGCGTCTAACCTGAAAGGAAGTGGGGCAGGAGTGGTTCTAGAAGGACCAGATGGAGTACTCATAGAGCAATCCTTAAGGTTCGCTTTTAAAGCAAGCAACAACCAGGCTGAATACGAGGCCCTTCTAGCAGGAATGAAGTTAGCAAAAGAAATGGAGGTCACGGACCTCAGAGTAAAGAGCGACTCACAGTTGGTAACCAACCAAGTATCAGGTGAATTCCAAACAAAAGACCCCCAGTTAATCAAATATCTGGAAAAGGTAACCCAACTGGCGAAGTGTTTCAACTCATTTCAGTTGATTTACGTGCCTAGAGAACAGAACGCCAGGGCAGATTTATTATCCAAACTCGCCAGCGCCAAGAAACCTGGAAGCAACATAACCTTCATCCAAGAAACAATTACAAACCCCAGCATTAACGAAGAAGAAATCCACATGGTCATTGAGGAAGAAGATTGGCGAACACCTATCATCAGATACTTACAAAGAGACGAACTCCCCAAACCTAGAGAAGAAGCATACAAAATCAGAAGAATGGCGTCATGGTACACTATGATGGGAGATAAGCTATACAAAAGGGGATTTTCGACCCCCTTGTTACTATGTGTAGGCAATGAAGAAGCCAAGGGAATTTTAGAAGAAGTCTATGAAGGTTCATGTGGAAGTCATATAGGAGCAAGGTCACTGGCAGGCAAAATCCTAAGAGCAGGATTCTTTAGGCCAGAACTGCACAGCGACGCTGGAAGGTACGTGAGAGCATGTGATAAATGTCAAAGGTTCTCAAACTTACACTACGCCCCAGGCGAACCCCTCAAATCGGTCCTTTCGCCTTGGCCTTTCTTCATGTGGGGAGTGGATATATTGGGTCCTTTCCCTACTTCATGGAAGCAAACCAGATGGATAATAGTCGATGTGGATTACTTCACTAAGTGGGTTGAGGCGCAACTTTTATCAAACATCTCGGTAGAACAAGTCAAAAAAAATTATTGGAGAAACATCATATGCAGATTCGGTCTCCCCAAGTACATTGTGTCAGATAACGGCACACAATTCACAAGTGAGAAGGTAGTCTCATTCTGTAAAGAAAAAGGAATCCAAAACACATTCATCTCAGTTGAGCACCCTCAAGCCAATGGTCAGGCCGAGTCAGCCAACAAAGTCAAATTGAAAGCCTTGAAGAGAAGATTATCAAGTAAAGGAGAGGCTTGGGTAGCTCATCTTACCGCCATATTATGGTCATATCACACAACTCCACAATCATCAACAGGAGAGGCTCCTTTCACCATGGTCTATGGAGCAGACGCCATGATCCCTGCAGAAATAAATCCTCCAAGTTGGCGACGTGAAACCTCAACAACTCAAGAGAACAACGAAGCAATGCAGGAAAACCTTGACCTAATACAAGAAGTAAAGGATAGAGCGCATTTCAGAGAATTTGCAACTAAACAAAGAGTGGGAAGAAAATATAATACAAGGGTAATCCCAAGGAAATTCAAGGAGGGCGACTTAGTCCTAAAGAGACCAATGGGAAAAGATAAAGGCGGAAAACTGGCAGCAAATTGGGAAGGACCATTCAGAATTAATGAAGCATTTGAAGGAGGAGCATACAGGTTGGAAACCATGGAAGGCGAAGTCCTACACAGGACATTGAACATCTCAAACCTCAGATTTTACTACAGTTAGGCCAACAGCGCCTAGGGGCGAGATGCACACCAAAGAACATCATCAAGCTTCGTCACGCCAACTCAAAGATATTTCTTGTTTCTACTTTCGTTTCTTGTTTTTTACCTTTTATTTTTCAAAAAGAAAATGCATATGGGTGTATTAAGGATATGAATGATGAGAAACTCTTTTCTCCGGCGAAAGCAGGAGTTTTTAATGAGACTCATCAGCAAAAATTCAAAAAATATTGCTTTAGTAAAAAAAGTCATTATTCTAATATTTGCAGATGGTTAGAATTATATGAATCTTATACAAGAAGACAACGAAGAGTGAAAGTTTTGAAACACCATGACGTTATTTGTAAATCTTATGAGTCGGATACGTCTAAAAAAGAAACGGCGTTACCCCCAAAGGCCCTAAGTGCCGGGTACGACGGAAAAGTGTTGAAACACCATGGCATGATTTGTAAATCTTACGAGTTGAACATGTCTAAAATAGAAACGGTGTTACCTACCAAGGCCCTAAGCGCCAGGCCCTAAGTGCCAGGTACGACGGAAAAGTGTTGAAACACCATGGCATGATTTGTAAATCTTACGAGTTGAACATGTCTAAAATAGAAACGGCGTTACCTAACAAGGCCCTAAGCGCCAGGCCCTAAGTGCCAGGTACGACGGAAAAGTGTTGAAACACCATGGCATGATTTGTAAATCTTACGAGTTGAACATGTCTAAAATAGAAACGGCGTTACCTACCAAGGCCCTAAGTGCCAGGTACGACGGAAAAGTGTTGAAACACCATGGCATGATTTGTAAATCTTACGAGTTGAACATGTCTAAAATAGAAACGGCGTTACCTACCAAGGCCCTAAGCGCCATGCCCTAAGTGCCAGGTACGACGGAAAAGCGTTGAAACACCATGATATGATCTGTAAATCTCATGAGTAGGACATATCAAAAATAGAATTGGCGTTATCAGTAAATCTTACGAGTCAGAAGCGACGATAAAATAAAAAGGCGCAAGGCGTTGTCGACATCAGAAACAGTAATGATAAAGGCGAGATCCAAGAACGCCAAAAGAAATTAAAGAGGTATAATGCATATTATTGTTTTATTCCTTATAATATTATATAACATAACGGTGCAGAAAAAGAGACAATATGAGAAATATTCATTTTTCATTGATAAGAGAGATTACAATGAAATCAAGATACAAAGGAAAAGAAGATTACAATGAAATCAAGGTACAAAAATAAAGAAAATTACAATGAAATCAAGATGCAAGTGATCCATGAAAGAATCCTAAATCTAACAAAGGATCCAGCTCCTTCAAGGAAGAGAAGAAAAAACTGGAGGCAGTCTCAATAGTCCCTCCTATCCACAAGATATTAGCTCCCCGCCAGAAAAGGAAGAAATCGGGTAGAAATCTTCCGAGTCTTTAATGGTAGAAGGAAAACCAGTAGGTTTAACCCCAACCCCTCGCCAAGAAGCTGCCATCAGGAGAAGGAACAACTCATCAGAGCAGAATTACCCTAGAGTTTTCCCTGAGGCCGTATATAATATCCTCCGTGACTTCTCCTCAGCCCCCGTGATGATCCGGGATCCCTCTTCTCTACCAGAAGATTCAACATCGGGGGAAAATTCCCACGACATGGAAGTCCAAAGGTATTCAATGAAATCTTCATCAGCAGAGCAGGAAGAATCTGACGAAATGACAAGATTTTTCATTTTGACATTAGAAGATGGCTTATCTCGCCTAAAATTAGAAACTGAAATTGCTATTCTACGTTTCTTTTTCTGAGATTTTGGTTCAGAAGCACACGCTTCTTTTTGGGTTTATTTTTGTGATCCATAGAGGGATCAATGAAAACAAGAATGATGAAAAACGAAAAAGTGAAAGAAAAGAGAAGAGAAATTAAGTGAAGAAAGTTGAGAACAAGTGAGAAGTGAAGTGCAGAAAAGTGAAGGTGAAAGAGGGTATTTATAAGAAATTTATGGACGGTGAGCATTAAGTGCAGTCAAACGGTTGCAACTTTCCACGTTTGACTGCATAAAAAACGGTGAAGGAATAAAACAGTTATGCTGACCACATTGATATCCGCAAAAAATCCTCGGGAAACGGTTACCAGATGGCGCCACAGTTTGGCGTTAATCACGCCCAAGTACTCATTTCGCCTCGGATACCCTGGCGAGAAGGCTATACTAGTTACTCAAAAACTACAGAGTTACATACAGACAAATATTCTCAAAATAAAGCAAGACGGTAGAAAGAAGATGCAAGCATATTAATAAAAGGACGTTATATTTAAGGCCACAAGGGCAAAAAGCATTGTCAATATTGCCACAGAAGGGCCTACAAAAGACGTCATAACAAAAGCCACAAGGGCGAGAAGCATTGTTAATAAAGCCACGAAGGGCATACAAAATTACAAGGCCACAAAGGGCGAGAAACCAAAAGATTGAAAAAAAAACTTCACGGAGCAGCACCTTCAGGAGGAGTGTAAGGGACTAGCTGTCCATCCTTAATGACCATTAGCACATTGGCCTCGCCCAAACGAACAGTGTCAATATCGGGAAATAAGACTTTAACTTGCTCCACAGCCAAGTTAAAGCCATCTTCAAACTGGACCCCGATGCTCTCTTCCAAACCCGCCTTCTCCTCAGACCAGTTCGCCTTCTCCTTGAGTAAGGCGTCCCTATCATCGGACAGCCATTTGATTTGCTCATCCTTATGAGCAGATGAATCTTTCAACAGTTTAACTTCGGCGGCATGGTCATCCTTCAACTTCTTCAGGGCGGCTTCATGCTTCTCCTCCAAGTCGTCCAAGGCTTTCTTACTTTCAGCCTTGGCAGCCTCCATGTCAGCAATAAACTTGGCCTGAGCAGCCTTGACCTTCTCCTCCAAATCATCTAACTCCCGGCGGATGATCTTCATTTTTTCCTCAGAAGATGCAAGGGCAAGTTTTTGGCGAGACGCCAAGGCATAGTTGAGCAGGATCCCCTTCAGCTCATATCCCATGGAGAGTCTAGCCAGATCCTCAGTGGAAGTCGAGTCAAAACGGGCTCCCCTACCAGACAAGTCCATAGCTTGTTCAATAAAAACCTCGGGATTCAGAAGAGGATCCCAAGATTTAGGCGCTGTGTTGTTTGAAGGAGCAGGAGGAACAGGCGAGGTCAAGTCGATAGCAGCAGCAGGGCGTGGAGAGGGAGTCCTCTCAGAATCCTCTTCTTGCTGGGAAACAACTTCTGCATTTGAAGCAACCCCAGAACCAGACGACCTTATCTTTTTGGAGCTAGGCTCCTCAGTTTTTGAACTCGCACCTAGCTCAAGATTCTTGGAGGGAATTGGAACAGAAATCCTCCCTTCGTTCTTCCTTTTGTTCCTGCCTTTGGCGGCATCAGTGTCCGCCATCACCAATTGGGTCAACGGGTCGACCACAGTGACGATCTCCCCAGAAGCGGCAAGGGCGGCATCCTTCTCCTTCTTAGCCCTGGCCTTCAGCACAAACGCCATCCTCTGCTCCTGCGTAACAGACCTCATCCTACCTGCAAAGATTAAAAGAGAAAGGATTAGTGTGTGGAAATGAAAAAGAAACAGAAGCAAGATAAAAAGACAATAAAGAAACTCACCCATATATTCCGTCAACTCCTTTATATTACCATCAGCCTTAAGGAGGTCACTCACACTCATTATACACAACCTCTCAATATAGGCGACGGTGTCTCTCTCAAATTCAGTCAGAGATTCATAACGGGTTCCCTTGATGACACGAGGGTTCTGGGTCCAATAGAAGGGAAATAAAGGCTCCTGATTCTTATCAAACATCACGTCAGGGAAAGATTCCCTACCACGGACGCGAAGAAAGGTGTTTTTGAAAATTTTGAAATTAGAAGTATACAGCTGAAAGCGCTTTCTATTTGGCTGACTGGAAAGAAAAACCTGAGAGTCAGGCGAGATATTCTTGATGGTGTAGAAGGAAAAGAAAACGGCAACAGAAGGTTTCTCAATCTCAAGACCTACACAGGCTAACTGAAAAGCCTTCATATAGCCCCAGCTGTTAGGACTCAATTGACAGGGGGCAACGTTCAAAGTTTTAAGCATTTGAACCTCAAAAGCAGTGAAAGGAAACCAGATATGGAAAGAGTCAATGATAGAAGTATGCATGTAAAAATAGTGAGGTGTCTGAGTGTTAGTGTCGGTGACAATCTCATCCTCACCCACAGGCTCAAGGATAATATCATCCTCATCATCAGTACCGGACAAGTCGGTTTTCTGTCTATACGCCACCACAGACTCCCAGTTTGTGTATTTTGAAGCCACGTCCATAGTCTCGGGAAGAGTTGGGGCGACGAAGATTGCAAGAGTGGTGTCTCTTCGTTTTCCTGTGAAAGACGAAGGCGAGATTATCACACAGTCACTATCGCTACTCTCAGCATCGCTAGAACTAATATCGACGTTCATCAAAGATTTGAAGTAACCATCATAATCAAGGGAACCATCGGCCCTTGTATGATGGTTACGAATTTGAGTTTCTAAAACGGAACCACGAGGAGGAATTTTGGTAAAACCCCCCTCTTCGTTATCACTCAAACTACAAAGGATAACCATTTTTTCCTAACCCTAGAAATCGAAATGGGAATACGAAAGGGGAAAAAGACAGTTATGAAGAAGGAATGGAAGTTACCTTAAATAAATGAAGTGGAATCGTGGTGAAGATCGTGCAAAGGGAAGTTGACGAACCGCGCAAAAAGGGTTTTTGAAATTTGGGGAAAACGTTGAGGATCGGCACGAATAAAAGTAAAGTTGGTGAAAATAATTTGAAGTTCCTGTTTTATAGGAAAATTGGAGGGTAAACGAAACGTCCTAGTATCCAACGGGTAAAAGAAGATACCATTACGCGTGTCAGCATTACGCGTACGCCATGGACACGTGTTCCAAGACAGGCGAGAAGGTCAAACGTTCGAGATTCAACGACCTCGCCAATAGGCGAGAACAAGTATATAATCAGAAACAATCAGAAATATATGGCGAAAAGGAAAATCATAAATGGAAGGAAAAACACATCATTTTATAAAAGAAATTCAACAAGTACAAAGGAAGGCAGACTACATTCAACGCCATTTGGAGGAATTGCAAAATAACATACAATGAAGGAAAATACAGAAAAACTACTTAAAGGCTTTGTAAGCAGCCTCAACAGCACGAGCATGACAATCTTCCATCAAACCCCTCAACTTCTTAGCCGCATCAAAATATTGGCCAGTCTTCCTTATATCATCATTGAGAGCGTCATCTTTCTCTTGAAGACGAGACAGGTGCGAGCGAGTCCGAATTAACTTGGCGACATCATATTGAATATCCATCTGCAGATTCCTTTTCCTCTTCACAAGGGGCTTGAGTTGGCTCTCCAACTCATCAATACGGTTATCAATGGCCTCCTCGGCTGATAGGAAAAGCGCCATTACCTTCTCCTGAGACATTATGTGTTCTTTCACCATCTCTATCCTTCGCTCCAAAGCATCAGAAAGCTCTTTTTGGCAATGATTAACAGTCTCGGTAGTTTCGATGAAATCGCCATCATCCAGAAAACGTTTGTTTAGTTCCTGCACCACGGCCAAGAATTCTTTCTGACTATCCGTCAGCCTCCATGAATAATCCTGCAACTCCTTCACCATCTCGGCAAAGTCATCCTTCTGATCCAGTAGGTCATCAGTGTCATAGCACATCATATTCCTTAATTGGAACAATACCGGCATAGCAGGTGATTCTGGAACAACAGCAGGAGAAGGCATCGTCACAAAAAGCAGAGTATGCAAAGAAGAGAAAGACGAATTGAATGATGCATCGCATAACTCATATTTATAGTCCAAAGGTAAAGAACGTGATTACAAGGAGTGGGCGGTTAACATACCACGATTGGCCGTTATAAGCACTTCGCCTCTTCGAGCCTTGCGCTTGGGGGGCTATGTACCGGACAAAATATTACAGGCCCAATAATACAATGATCCAACAATTGACCCAAAGGATTCAAATAAATAACTGGCGGGAAAGACAAGGCGCGGCGAGGTTACAAATGCCAGGGATGACGTCTTCAGATTACCATCATGTCGCCCAACAGTTAAGAACCGTCCATTACCATCACAGAAGCGTGGAGAAGGGAAGTAACCACCCATAACCACCCTTGAGATACGGTGGACACGGTGGAAAACCACCCACGACCTCCCTAAGAGAGGAGTGGGGTGATTTTTAGATATTTTCTGATCATTCCTCCCTCTATAAATAGAGAAGAAACACTCATTGTAAAAGGTTCACATTTTTGGTAAATAAAGATCCTAAGTATGGTTATTATTCATCAATATACTTGGACCACCCCCTATCATTTTTACCAGAACAGGTATAATAGGTTCATTGAGCCTTGAGGGTCAACTAAACTTATTAATTATCCATGATATATTATATAGTTACTAGTTAGCATACAAATTTCTACACCTTTAACTATGTTAAGTACTTAAAATGCAAATGTTGTTTTTGAAAATTGGGAGTAGGAAGAAACATATATAATGTTTATTACCTCTTTATGTGTTACATTTTCTATTCTCCTACATTATTTGTCTTGTCTCTACAAACTTATGTAATGTTTATATATGGGAAAAGATAAGGCTCTCTGTTCTTTGTAGTTGAGACATTTTCCTTTTTGGTCAAGGGAAAATATTTGTAACTTCATTTAGTACTATTGGTTTTTTGGTCGTACACCACCATCTTTTTCAAATTTTGCACTTTAAGTGATTCAATGTTTGTTGTGAAAAACGGTGGCCATAAGGATGAAGCTCAACACTCATGTAATAATTTTCAAATGGTCCCTCATAAAAGCAAAACTTTATTGTATAGAAGTCATTGAATTCACATTACTCTACTTACCCTTATGAACAATTAGAATTAATCAATCTTCACCACGCCTATTTATATGTATCATGTCATGCCTAGAAGAATTTGCCATGATTATTTTCAATTTTCCATTATTTTAGTAAATGTGAGATTATATATACATGATCCTTTAGAGATTTTTTAAAATAAATTGGGAAAATGGAATTACATTTTTTTTTTTGTTAGAATGGGCAATTTGGAAAATGGAATAAGGCTAACCATGTATTACTTTTAATATGGTGAAAAGATAATTCAATACAGAAGCTCAAAGTGAATAGTGCATACATATGCTTAGTTAGTATTACAGTATAGTTATTCAACTAGTGATAGTTGAGCTAGATTGTCAAGTTGGTTATTGTTGAGTATGGTTCATATGAATCAGGAAAAGGTTGAGGGTGGTCTAGGAGCTACCGCTTTCGTCATACGGTTTCGGAGTATTTATTATTGTTATTTATATTGTTTATAACACTGAAATCTTATTTCATTCATTCATCTAACAAATAGAAACGTTATGTAGCGAATTTTACAGTCAGAGACCACCTACGGGAAGTTCTATTATCAAACTTCTTGTGGGTTTATCATCGTTGGCTTTTGTTATTATTTTCTTTTGTTACTAGTTGTGTTCAACAGTTAGAAAATTAGAGAGTTAATTAGAAAGTTAGTTACTCCAAATAGCTGTATAAATAAGTCACTTATTGTAACTTTTACTCATTTTTTTATCAATCAATATTCATTCAATATGAATTCTTATGAATATCTTTCTCACTAGTATTCTTATGTTTTTTACCTCTCTTATAAATGTGTTATTCATCTCTATGATTCCGTAATATTTAACCGTTAGCATTTTAATTTCAAAAATATTAATAAGTGTCACAAAAAAATATAGTAAAAGACATGTAAAAAAATATAAAAAGTTTTTTAAAACTTATGTAATCAACCTCTTAAAAATATAAATTTTTTAATTTTAATACAATTCTTTTAACTAATATTCCATTGACATGATCCTTTTAATTTTTAGAACTTTGAGTTTCTCTTGTGGGTGGACCATCCCTCAATATGCATTTGGCTAGAAAGCTAATTAATTTGATTTAGTGAAAGTTCACTCCAAAGTTAACCATCCAAAGGTGGAGTATTTCCTAACCTTTACTTTTGACTAATTAATATTAATTTAATTAAAAATTGAAATTAAAAGACGTCTATAAGGATAATATAATCATAGGCCCATCCTAGTTCCTAGTAAAGGCAATTATTGAACTTTGTTTCATATAAAGTGTATTAAAGTTAATACTAATAGTTAACTTGTATAAACAATTTTTTCTTAATAAAAATAAATAAAATAAAAACTGGTTTAATGGCCTACAATGTCTAGTTGATAATGAAATATTGAACAGTTGTTCCATTCACATTCACATTCACATGTCCCAAATATAATGTAACAAAAAACAAAAAATTCCTAGGAAAATCTACCGGATACTCTATGTCGTTCTTATTATAGGAAACATCTATTAAAAATCATAGATATTAAAAGATATTATTACAGTAGTAAATTCATCTAAAATATATTAATGATAATTATCTTTGTTAAATATATTCAATGGTAATTTTTTTTCATATTTCAATACAAATTACTATTGATGTCACACTCCGGTTCTTTCCACTACATCAAACTCATAAAGGGTCCTAATATTAAATATCATGTTTATGTTGTGTTGATTAAAGACATCAAAGAGTTGCTGTCTCAAAGTAACGTTACTCTTTGACACTTCTCAGAGAGGGAAACAATTGTGCGGACTTCTTAACCAAACTTGGAGCCTATTCAAATTTCGATCTCGTGATTCACACATCATTTCCGAAATAATTCTTGATACTCTCGGGAGCGACGCGACTGAAACTTTCTTCTTTAGATAATAGACATTGTTTCTTTTCTTTCTCTTGTCTTTTGTCTAGTTTAATTAGCATTATAACCAAAAAAAATTTAATGTTATTAATAAGAGATATATTTACAAGCAAAAAAGAATAATAAATGTATTTTATATTTAAAACAATTTTTTTTTTTAAAAAAGTCTTATATTAGAGACAAAAGTATAAAAATAAAACAATAAAAAATAGTTTTGTTTTTAATAATAGAGGGTTGGACAGGAAAAAAGAAAGAATCAAACAAAAATTAAATGAAGGATAATAATCTCAACACAATCAACTAACGGTAAATGACTAATTTGAGTCGGACACGCGACTTATAAAAAATCAAACTCGTGTGCATCTACACAACAATTTCCCGATAAATATGATGAACTTCAATATACTCTAGTAAGTCAAGAATCTCATGAGAAAAAAGTCGGCACCTTAAAAGAGATTGAAGTTGACAACACCCGGTACCATATATTGAAGTTTTTCAATGAATCTAAAAAGTTATTTTTGATAATCTCTTTGAAGTTGTTATTAAGATACTTTTGTATTATACTTTCAGTATACAGTATTTGTGCTAGTTGTAGAATACAAGTATTATTGATACAAGTGTATTAGTTGTATTGACACTATAAATAGTGTCATGTGTACTACATTTCATTTTAATCAAAAAATAAAAATTGATTCATCTTTAGCTTCTCTATGCTTTCCTTTCTCAGTTCTGATATGGTATCACCGCCATAACGATCCTTTCTTCCGCTGCCTAACTGTTTCTAACCGTTTGTAACCGTTTCTCAACAAACTTTTCCGGCACAATGCCACCGCGTGTAGCACCGCCTCCTCCTCAGGATCCCTCTACCGATCAATCTTCCCCTTACTATGTTCATCCCGGCGACGGACCTTCTTCCGTCAAGGTTTCTCCCATTCTTACCGGTTCCAACTTTCATTCTTGGCACCGCTCTATGCGCCGCGCTCTTGGCGGCAAGCTCAAACTTGAATTTGTTGACGGCAGCATTCCGGTTCCCGCCGATCAATTTGATCCGTCCTTCAGAGCTTGGAATCGCTGCAACATGTTAGTTCATTCATGGATTCTTAATTCCGTCTCCGATTCTATTGCACAATCCCTCATTTTCATGGAAAACGCTATCGACGTTTGGCAAGATCTTCGCGAACGTTTTGCTCAAGCTGACCTAGTTCGTATTGCTGAATTGCAGCAAGAACTCTATGCGTTGAAACAAGATTCACGCACTGTTACTGAATTCTACTCTGACCTCAAGCTCCTTTGGGAAGAACTTGAGATCTATCTTCCGATTCCGAATTGTAGCTGTCACAATCGTTGTACTTGTGCATCGATGCGTCTAGCTCGCTCCAATCATCTTTTACTCTATACTATTCGATTCCTCACCGGGCTCAACGAGAATTTCTCCATGGTGAAGTCTCAAATTCTTCTCAATGATCCTCTACCTCCTCTCAATAAAGTGTTTTCCATGGTTCTTCAACATGAGCGTCAAGGAAATTTCTCTGTAACTGATGAGTCCAAGGCTCTCTTGAATGCTGCAAAATCCAAAGGTTCCTCTTCAACTCCTCGCAAATGCTCTTATTGTGGAAGAGACAATCATATTGTTGACAACTGCTTCAAGAAACATGGACTTCCACCTCACTTGCGACGCCAATCTTCTGCAAATAATGCTGCTCTTGAGGGAGGCATTGAAGATTCTTCAGCATCATCATCTGCAGGACCTGTAATCACTCAGGATCAAGCCTCTCAGCTCATTGCTCTACTTCAAAATTCATTCCCTAGTCACGATTCAAATGACATGGCTTCTAATCAGGTTGGCTCCACTAATCTCACTGGTCTTCCATCAGTGAATGCAGGTAATTCTTCTTTTCCTTCTCTTCATGCATGTAGCTTAGGTTCTTGGATACTTGATTCTGGTGCTAGCCATCACATGTGCAACTCTCTTCAGTGGTTTCTTTCTTATAAAGAAATTACTCCTATCAAAATCAAACTACCAAATGGAAATTATGTCTTAGCTAAACACACAGGAACTGTAAAATTCTCATCTAGTTTCATCATACATAATGTACTATACATTCCTAATTTTTCTGTGAATCTCTTGTCTGTGTCTCAAATATGTGCCTTGACTAAGTATTCAGTCAAGTTTAATGGTCAAAAATGCTTTATCCATGATCAGGCTACCAAGATGATGATTGGTTCTGCTGACATGATTGAAGGCTTATACTACCTTAAGCTTGCAGATAAGACAGGACAAGCTCACAATACCATTGGAACTGAATCTATCACTACCATACCAAATAAAGCCCTGTGGCATTTTAGACTAGGTCATACTTCTCTTGGTAGAATGAATCATTTACACACTAGATTTCCTTACATTGTTGTAGATAATAAAGGTGTATGTGACATTTGTCACCTTGCACGACAAAAGAAACTTCCTTTCAATAATAGTATAAATAAAGCTGTTGCTCCTTTTGATACTTTACACTGTGATATTTGGGGTCCTATTGCTACAAAGTCTATACATGGTTTTTCTTATTTTTTAACCATTGTTGATGATCATAGTAGGTTCACTTGGGCTATGTTAATGAAAAACAAATCTGATACTAGGTCTAAACTGATAGCTTTTGTTAATCAAATTGAAACACAACACAATACCAAAGTTAAAATAATAAGAAGTGACAATGGTGTTGAATTCAATATCCCTGACTTTTATTCTTCAAAAGGGATTATACACCAAACCTCTTGTGTTGAAACACCTGAACAAAATGCTAGGGTTGAAAGAAAACACCAAGACCTATTGAATGTTGGCAGAGCCCTTCTTTTTCAAGCTAACCTACCTAAATCCTTTTGGTCATTTGCCATACAACATGCTGCTTACCTAATCAACAGGTTACCTTCCACTGTGTTAAACCATAAATCTCCCTATGAGATATTACATGGACAGGTTCACTCCTTAGAACATCTAAAGGTGTTTGGTTCTCTAGCCTATGCTTCTACCTTAACTAGTCATAGAACTAAACTTGAACCTAGGAGTAGAAAATGTATTTTCTTAGGGTACAAGCAAGGTGTTAAAGGGCTTATACTTTATGATCTCAACACTAAGGAAATATTTGTGTCAAGAAATGTCATTCACCATGATCACATTTTACCCTATACAACCTCCACTAGACCTGTTTGGCATTATCACACTTCTTTCACTTCTGAACCTAATGAAATTCTCTCTCATCCAACCTCTACACCTAACCCTGTTTCTGAGAACCTTATCCCTGAAAACACTATTCCTGACCCTAATATTCATTTATCTACTAATCCCAACACAGTTGCTTTACCTGATTGTGACCTTACCTTGTCCAACACTTTACCTGAGCCTGCATCTACTTTAACTGAGCCTACATCAACTTTACCTGAGCCTACTACTACTTTACCTGAGCCCACAATCACTCCTATTCCTTCATCATCTCCCAGACCCACTAGACAAAGAACCTCTCCTTCTTATCTGCTAGATTATATATGCAATTCCTCCCATGGTTCTTCAAATCATTCATCATCTGGTGCCCTGTATCCCATCTCTGATTATCATACTCTTGATAATTTGTCATCTAAATTTCATGCATATACAGTTTCACTTACACACACTATTGAGCCTAAATCTTATTCAGAAGCTGTCAAATTTGATTGTTGGCAAAGGGCCATGAATGATGAGTTAGCTGCACTAAGTCAGACAGGTACTTGGTCTTTTGTTGATTTGCCACCTCATGCCAAACCCATAGGCAGTAAATGGGTTTATAGAGTGAAATACAAAGCTGATGGGAGTGTTGAAAGGTACAAAGCAAGGCTTGTTGCTAAGGGTTACACCCAAGTTGAGGGTCTAGATTTTTTTGACACCTTCTCCCCAGTTGCTAAGCTTACTACTGTGAGGTTGCTCCTAGCTGTATCCTCAGTCAAGGGTTGGTTTCTACACCAGCTAGATGTCAATAATGCATTCCTTCATGGGGAATTGCAGGAGGATGTATACATGGTTGTGCCTGAAGGTGTTACTCCTCCCAAGCCAAATCAAGTTTGTAAACTGATCAAAAGTTTATATGGCCTTAAACAAGCCAGTAGAAAATGGTATGAAAAATTGACATCTTTGTTGCTACAAGAAGGGTACAAGCAATCTACCTCAGATTATTCCCTTTTCACTCTCCAAACTGATTCTCATTTCACTGCCCTGCTAGTCTATGTGGATGATATAATATTGGCAGGCACTGACCTTTCTGAGTTTGTAAGAATCAAAAGCATTTTGGATTCCAAATTCAAAATCAAGGATCTTGGTGATTTGAAATATTTTTTGGGTTTGGAGGTTGCCAAATCAAGGGAGGGTATTACTGTTTCTCAGAGAAAGTACTGCCTTGACTTGCTCAAGGACTCAGGATTTTTAGGCTCAAAACCTGCTCCCACTCCATTAGATCCTGCAGTGAAACTTCACAATGATACTGGCAAACTTTATGAAGATGTATCAGCATATAGAAGATTGGTTGGAAGGCTTCTATACTTAACAAACACAAGACCTGATATCAGTTTTGCAGTTCAGCAACTTAGTCAATTTCTACACAAGCCAACAATGGCTCACTACACTGCAGCCTGCAGAGTTATTAGGTATCTTAAGCATAATCCTGGCAGAGGTTTGTTATTTCCTAAACATTCAGAAATGCAAATTCTGGGTTTTTCTGATGCTGACTGGGCAGGGTGCATAGAAACAAGAAGATCTACAACTGGGTATTGCTTCTTCCTTGGTTCCTCTCTCATCTCTTGGAAGGCAAAGAAGCAATTGACTGTATCCAGATCTTCTTCAGAAGCTGAATACAGAGCCTTATCTACTTCTACCTGTGAATTACTTTGGTTGACATATTTGATGAAAGATCTTAACATTGTCTGCAGCAAACCTCCAGTTATTTACTGTGACAGCCAAAGTGCTATACACATAGCCTCAAATCCGGTATTTCATGAGCGCACCAAACATTTGGAAATAGATTGTCACATTGTGCGTGAAAAGGTGCAACAAGGATTACTAAGGTTGCTTCCTATATCTACTGATGATCAACTTGCAGATTGTTTAACCAAAGCCTTACCCACTGTCAAGTTCAATTCCTTTATATCCAAGCTTGGTCTCTTAGACATATATGAGCCTAAGCTTGAGGAAGGCTATTAAGATACTTTTGTATTATACTTTCAGTATACAGTATTTGTGCTAGTTGTAGAATACAAGTATTATTGATACAAGTGTATTAGTTGTATTGACACTATAAATAGTGTCATGTGTACTACATTTCATTTTAATCAAAAAATAAAAATTGATTCATCTTTAGCTTCTCTATGCTTTCCTTTCTCAGTTCTGATAGTTGTTAACGGTATATTATTCTTGATAATAACATACTCCCAATGCAATTGTTTGATTCCAGTTGTTAGCAACAAATGAAAATCAACATTCGACTCAGCTGAATCAAAATCCAACCAAATTTCAACCCCTCAAAGATAGCCCATAACTCCGCCAATAAACCATAACAACTCCCCCAACCTCCTCAAATGAGTCCACCACTTCCAACGCGACCATCCTCCCTACGAGCCTCATCCGTGTTAATCCTTCACCCAACCTAGGAGGCTTCCAAGCAACCATCACTACTTGCCGATTTAAAATGGCAACATCTTGATTGCAACGATCCATTCTCTGCATAACCACTTGACATCCCTCCATTGGAAACCATTACTCAAAATAGCACCATTCCTCATGTTAAAAAGCAATCCATTGTTGAAAGTCACCAACAAAGAAATGATTTCTAACCTGCTCATGAATAACATTCAGCCACATTGTCATCACAATGGAACAATCTCTCATAACATGTAAATCATCCTCAATATTATTGCCACAAAAACTAGTCATTTTAGTAGGCCTTTTTCTAACCCCTTTTTCTATTTTTTTTCTTAAACTACATACTTCCAATATTACCCTCATTTCTCTTGTAAAATTCATTCAAAAATTGATTTTCAAAATTCATTCCCAATCAAGAGATAAATTTAGAAAAGTTGATAGTTGTAACAAAAATCAAGTTACAAATTTTGAGAAATATAAGAAATTTAAATTTGGAGGTCCATTTTTTAGTCTTGATGATTAATAAATTTAGACATCTCTTAATACAAGGAAGTGAGGAACGCCTTTTCTGTCCCCCTCATACACTTCCTGTGATGACGGAAAGTAATGTCAAAAAGCACCAACTACTAACGGTGGCATTTAGGATACACAAAATGCTATAATTTGTGTACGGTACCTAAATGCAAACATTAGCCATTGATTTACAATATAAAATTTCAATGGCAATGATCTTGCAAGGTTACTTATTGTGAGAAGTATGAGATCTTTGTGCCTGACAATAGCTTGTGGTTGTAGACATAGGTCACATCACATAGCTACGTGCTTTTATTTATGGGGAATAGTTCATCGTTCTAGTCTCTAAATACTACTCCCTCCTTCCTTTATTATAAACATCCTTACAGAAATTTTATTTGTCCTTAAATATAAGTTTATTTTCAATTTCCTAGACACATTTATTATTACTTTTCCAAACATAATTCCACTTTGCATTGAAATACATAAAGTCAACTACAAATACATTTTTTCACCAAGGACAATTTAGTAATTATAATATCCAAAAAGTATACATTAATTACACTATCAACTTTTCTTAATAAGCGTGAAATTTCTCTTGGGGGGATTATATATAAGGACGGAGGGAGTAATTTTTTATCGAAAAAATGTATATAAATATCTTAATTTTTTTTTAATCTTATATAAAAATTAGACAAAATATATTAAGAGATTTTAAGTTAATATTTATATCTTTTAAGTTTTATAGGTAATAAATAAGTTTTTTAAATCTGACCAAAAATAAAATAAAATAGGTTTTTTAAATAATAAATAGGTCTTTTTTTTTTTTGTACATTAATAAATACTTTCTCCGGCCTTATTTATAAGCAAAAGTTACTTTTTATGTTCATTGAAAAAGTAATGTATCTAGTTTATATTTAAGACTAGGTATATTATTTTTCCAATGAACCTAAAAATCAACTTTTCCTTATAAATAAGGCCGGAGGGAGTAGGTCTTTAAGTGTCTAACATGTTACATTGTTATTTTTTCATTTATCTTCCGTTATAAAATTTTGTAGCACCGTTGTTTTTCTGGACTTTTCAGCACGACCCGTTTAAGTCCATTTAAAATATGGACTAGTCCGAATGAGCCACGTATAGTCCGAATTCCGAATAAATTATAATAAAAAAATTATAAAAATTAATTTGAGTTAGTTTGTTACATTTTAAGTGTTAATTTTTTTTATTTGGGCCATCTCAATATAATATGTTGTTGATTTATTTTTCTATGTGAATTAGTATTTCTAAGTTCTTTTGTGTTGAATTTATATGTGAACTTAAATATGAGTAACTCTATTTCTTTGATTTTTTATCTTTTTTTTAAACTTAAATATGTTGAGTATGTGGAATGAAATAAAAAATAACATTAGCAACATCTATTTTAAATTTTTAATTGAGAACAAATAACTAAAAAACGTCACCCCAAAAACTAAGATAATGAATAAGGGAAGAAACACGAGTATAAAGAGATAAGAAAGAGTAAGCACGAGCACAAATAACTTATAAATATGTTGTGTTTAAGGTAATGAATCCAGGAAAAAATGTGAATCACCATTTGTGATGTTGATTGAAGTAATAGAATAAACAAAAATTTAACTTATACTAAAAATTTAGTGAATGAGCACGAGTATAAAGAGACAATAAAGAGTAAGCACGAACAATATGCAATCAGAGAGTAAAACGGCAACAAGTAATCTTAAATTTTGACTTTGGTTGTATGAATGAATAGAAAAAATTTAAATTTACTTTAAATAGGTGTTGTATTTTATTAAGTTGGGTCATCATATTCTATTTCTTACTAAAAAAGATACAATTTTATATTTTTATACAACTAGCGGGCCGGTTCGCCCCATCTTCGACCCATTTTTTAAGCGAGTTCGGCGGAGCGAACCAACTAGAGAAGTTGAGTTCAAAACTAAGACCCAACCTGCAAAAAATGACCGGATTAACGGTCGGCCCGATGGATCGACCCATTTTGCTACTGACATAAATGATTTTAAAAAAAAATACTTTACCGTAAATATTTAAAGAAAAATGTGAAAGTGTCTCCAAGCATTAGTTAAACGTATTCATATGAAAATTTTATTTTGAAAATTGCATATTCAATATTTTAAAAATATAAAATGTTAATTTACTAATATTAATTTTATATATATATATATATATATATATATTTAACTAGTGTCTAACATGACTAATTTAAATTAAGCTGTAAACATTGTAAAAATAAATAAATTAAGCTGTAATCAAACATGTAGTGAAATACGTAAAAGAAGTTTTAAAAATCTAATGCTCCAAAGTGGAGCCATGACTGTTCCCTAAATGTCAAATTCACTGTAACTATCGGTCTATTACCACAGCTACGGTCAACACACCTCTTTTTCTTTCAAGAATTTTTTTTCATACATCTCATACCAACTTAGCCTTCTTAAATCATAGTCGTTAAAGTTATAGATTATAAATCAATGGATATTATTACATTTTGGCATGGTACACAATTCTTACCCTTTGTGTATATTAAACGTCACCACTGCTAACTACTGAATCATGTGAATGTATATAACTACTTGTAACGTTATTTAAGAAAACCGAAAGTAATCCTAATGTTTGTTTAAATAATAATTTGGATAATTTAGTGGGTCCCGTTCTAACAAATATAACTAAAATTAAATAGACAATTGTAATATTTTTCCTTTATTTTCACAGTTTTGTGGACTTAGTCCCCCATCTTAAAATTTGACAGTTTTGATCTATTATATTTTTTAACTAAAAAATCAATTATATGATTTATTTCAAAGACAATATACAATCTAATTTATTGAAAAAGTAAGACATTTCCTTTAAAATATCATTTAAAACATATCATAGCACCCTATTTTAGAGCATATATATTTTATAAACAAAACTGTCAAGTTTTTAAATAGAGAGCAATTCCAAAATTTAGTGAAAATAGAGACCAGAATATTAAGTCAACTAAATATATATTACTATAAGAGCTTGCTTGTAATTTGATAATTGCAATTCTAGATAATGTGCAACCAAAAAACACCCCCTGTAATATAATAAAATAATGCAAATGTCACAGCTGCATCGAGTTCATTCTCTTTTAAGTATGTACAATTGACTAAGGCTCGAACATCATCCAAATGAAATGTATTACACCCTATTTCACCTAAACCTGCTATACGATAATATTACTGATGACCAAAAAGGGGGAGAAAAACGAGCAGGACTGTGTTTCTGTTAATGGTTTTGCTGCCAAAACTGATGTAATTGCCTGGGTAACATATCTTGAGCACTACCTGACTGCTTATGTTCTTCTGGAATTTGGCTCCAAGAAGGATGGAAGTCAGAATATAGAGGAGCTGCGTACTGTGACAGGGAAGCCTGACTTGATTGCTCCATAAAGTTATACTGGGTTTTCTCAGGGAGAAATGGTGATCTCGATTCCGTCCCATTCCCATAGTGCCATTGAGAAAAGCTATCCTGCTGGAAAGATTGATAATAAATTCTATTAAGCAGTTGATAAAATAATACAACAATAGGCTTAACAATGTAGAGTATGTAAATGATCCTGGTCAAACTTTGGGGATAATGCGCCCGTCAGACAATTAACAACAATTGGATGCCATCCCCTTTTTTTGGGGTGATTTTACAGAGTAGGCACATACATAATAATGGGTCACTTCACAGACACATCCTATAGTTTGATAGCATCAATCAAGTAAACATCCATTTAAGTTAAACAGCGATTGTCACCACATTCAAAAATTCAATAGAAAAGATTATTCCAATATAAACTAGTTTATAGCATTCAATCATCTAAACATCCATTTAAGAAGTTAACAAAGATTATCCCCACATTCGAAAATTTCATATGTAAATGATTATTCCAATATAAACTATGGTTTATGGCATTCAATCATCTAAAAATCCATTTAAGAAGTTAAGATTATCCCCACATTCAAAAATTTAATAAGTAAAAGATTATTCTTCAAAAAAATATTGAAAACTTACCGGTTGAATAGAGCTCATGTTATGTCCACCAATATATTGAGAAGGTAAAATCTCATTGAAGTTACTTGAAGGAGTAATATTACCAACAGATGTATTAGACATTAAGTTTCCAGGATGGTAAAAGGAAGAGTCAGGATTTACATAACCATGTGCATGTGGATCACCGGCAGTTGAAGGAGGCAATCTACTCATAAGGAATTCATTTCTATTTTGCGGAAGGTTGTTGTAATTCATGTTTGCAGGATATCGATTATATGCAGTGTTGTCTGAAAATGCTCTCTGTGAATCAATGGCCGTCATATATGACTGATTCTGGGATAGGGAATGATATGCTGTCATGTCTGGCAATTGCTGAAAGCGTTTAATGGGTTGCACTGTCAAACCCTGGGTAGGTGTGGGTCTGTTATGCAGAGCAAAGGTGCCTGGTTCCATGTCCTGCATGGTTAAACAATTGTCAAGAACAATGACACTATTAGATCCAATTTATAAATAACTTGGATGAGGGCAGTGATCCTTGCCACCTTTAAAGCCTCACAAATGACACCAGTGTTTTCCTTTTATGTTAACTCAAAATTCATTTGGCATTACATATATGTATGAAAATAATACAGCTAGCTATACATGGGTATTAAGGTTGAAACAGCAACTGAAGGATGGTTATTGAATTAGATATGTTCACCATCATAAACAAAGTAACAATACGTGATTTTGAGCACATCTAATCAAAGTTAGAAGAACAACCAACATCACAAAGATAGACATAATAGCCAAGTGTCTACCAAAATTGAAGGCATACTACCGGGTACATACTTGAATCTATTACATGCGAGGACACGCAGGTATAAGTATATACAGGTACATGCAAAAACTAATTTTTATTTTAAAAAATTGTCAATACTAGATTTGCCTACATGCAGGTATGGTTGAGTACTTTATCTTCTGCTATTTGTTCATGTGTATATTTTTTTAACACAGATTTTTTTGCATGAGTTTGTACAAATTTCGAAAGTACTTAAGATATCAATGACATACACCAATAAGAAGGTATTAGTAGTGAAATAATAATATAAACAAATTAAAAAGAGATAGTGCACATGGTAAGAAAATCATTGCACAATATTTAGTGTTTGGTTTTCATTTTTCAAAAGTTATATTATTGTACCCAACCATCCCTTGGACTTTTAAAAATACGGTATTCCATATCCATACTCGGTACAGATAATCATATGTAACATATATCTGCACAACTTAGTTGGTCGACAATTCCAACAAATGATTTATTAGTTCAATTCTGTTGCTAGAAATAAAATCACAATTAAAGAGTGTATAGAAGAATGTTCCCTAGATACCTGAGACACAGAGAGGGGAAAATTGTTTATGGGTGGTCCCGCATTAATGTGTCTTGCACGTGATTGTGCTCGGAGAAATGCCAACAAATCTTGATCTGCCGAGTTTGAAGTGTTATGCTGTATCAAGGTAAATAGAAGCAAATCTCAAAATTGTGTAGTTTCAAAATCTTAAAAGAAAGCAGGAACAAGTAAAATAGACATCAAAGAACAGAACCACAAGTTGATAATTAGCAATAAAAAAAAACACTAGGAGGAAAGTGTAACTAATACTATACATTATTCTCAAATGCATAATCATATCATATTAATTGCAAAACATTACATGCATATCATAAAAACAGAATAAATGCACCAGAGCATAATCATATCATATTTATTGCAAAACATTACATGCATATCATATATATGACTTCAAAGAAACTGTGTAGCATTTGCAGCATAGACTCATAAACCAAATTGTCAGGTGAGACATGCTGCTTCTTTATAAGCTCTTTTCGGATGTTTTTTTTTAATGTGGGAGTTTGATTTAACTTAAATAGGTTCAAACCTTCCCTAGACCCTATCGCGAAAGAAGTATATGAACAAGTTGCTCTTTTAACAAATCACACATAGACCTAAATAGAAAGTGTAGATTGGTGTAGAATCACTGAAAGAACTCGTAAATGCATAGAATTGGCAAACTTCTTTGAGTCTTATGCCCAACTGTTCATGATGATGAAGAGCGGAAATGGATGAACCAACAAATGCAACCCACATTTTCTTACTTATTCTCACAACCTTTCTCCTCTCTATCAATAGTCAACCCCTAGCTCAGTCCATGCGGCCAGTAATCCAACCGTACAGGCCTGGATATTTTTCTTATCTATGTTATCTTATATGCACAGTGCACACAATCCTGCAACTCAGGTGTTGACTCCCCTGCTAATCCTAGGTGTGATCGGGAAATTAATAACATTGACCCCATCAATATGTTAGTAGACATCCATTTATTAAAGCTAATGTAAGGTGCGGGTCTAGTTAAGTTGGGCCAGGCCTGACTGATTACGTTGGGCTAGAATAGCTAGGATTGTATCAAGTTTAAACTAAATAAATAGAATAGGAGTGGGTAAGGTAGACGGTCAGTTATTTTGTTAGGAATCCAGTTGGTTATAGAACTGGCTCTCAAATCCATGTCATCGTTAGAAATTGTCGTGCAAGAAATAGCCTAATGCATTTCTATGTAACTCAGACTCAGTGTAACATTTGTTTCCTAAGAATTTCATCATTAATATTATATGAATTCTTCAGTAAAATTCTGTTTTTCTTATTTACCAGTTCTCCTGCAAATGAAGAATGACTTCCACTCTGCACGCCTGGCTGCTTCAAAGGCAGTGAAGGAGCCTCCCAGTGGGGTTTTTGCAAACTTGGATCTGATATAGATGCTGCAGTGCTGTATTCATGTCCAAGAGGTTTCTCATAAACAGTATGTTTCACAAGCTCTTCCCAAGGAGCTGGAGGGTTATAACTTTGATCACCTGATGTTCCTCTTAGAACATCAAATCGAAGATGTTCATCACCGTGGTTTACGGTATTAAATCCAAGCTGATGATTACCATGGTTTAAAGAACTGATACAAAAATAAATAAATAAAGAGAACATGTGAGAATGAGTAGCAATAGACAAAGCTGAATACATCAAAAGATGGAAACGGAAAAGAAAATGCCTGGCATCCGGAAACTGAACCAAAGAATCATCTACAGCTACAGATTTTATCTCAAAGCCACTTCTAGAAAGATTATCAGGTGCCGAATTTCCAGAAGATGCAGAATTATTGCCACCCTTGTATGTACCAAAACTCAAATGTGAACACTCAGCAGCCAAGGCTTGTAAATGATTTGGAAGAACCACTGCATCCTCAGGTGATGGAGCTTCTAGGTGAGATTCCTCCATGCTTAATCGCTGGAGATCCAAAGCAACAGAGGACACACCTACAAGTACATCATTAGAAATTTATCATCAGAATAAAGGCGATTCATGATCTGCTCCTTATGAGCAAAAGGGCTAAAGAAATCTATTGTACGTGAATTTTGAATTGCTTGCTCATTTGTGCTTTTATATAAAATTATAAAAAAAATTATTTAAAAAAAAAAGGCTAAAAGAATTGACCATTTACGAAAAGCATAACCATGAAAAAACAGAAGCATATATCAAAATAGATGAGAATTTCACAATATTTAGCATAAATGGTAGCATCTCACCATGATTCATGCAAACAAGATTTAATGCCATGTGATTATTATTTCAAAGAAAAATAAAGATTGAGGTTATTCTGTATCTAAAACTGAGTCACAGTAGATTACCTTCATGATGCTTATGAGAACTACGAAAGTCAGAGGTAGTTGTATTCCCTAAATTAGAAGCAGAACCAGTTTTTCCCGAAATAGCATTATCACTAGCATTCTCCTCCCATGAAACTTGAGCTGCATCTAATTCATTGTTCCTGTGTAAACTTAATTCAGTAACATGCAAGTTGGGATGCTCAAAGGGACCATTAGCATTTGATGAAGACATATTTAGTGCTTGTGCATTTCCGGTGAATGGTTGTTCAGTTACAGGCCACTCATTGTGGAGATCATGTTGCTCAGAATTATTTTGACAGGGAAGACTCAAGCTGGACTCTGAATTTCCAGATGATGAAACTCCTAAGGAATTACAATGGTTATGTGAAACAACGTCTTGAGATGTTTTGCCCATTCTAACAATGTCTGCCATTGAAAGATGTCCTTTGCTCACTCCTACCGACCAGGGTTGAGGTACTGGAGACACTTGGGCCGTATCTGACATGGTGACACCTGTTCCTAATGACTGTCTTCCACTATCAGTATTTGAAGAATCACTGCACCAAATTTAAAAAGTATGAGGCAAATACTTACAGTTATTTTACAAAAAAAAATCACAACATTCTAGTGGCAGTGATATCAACAAGTCCGGCAAACAAATAAATACATTCATATGTATTAGTAATTTTGGCGAGGAAAAATCGTAAATATAGTATACTATTAAAAAGAGCAACCCCACACCAGACCAGATTCCATACAAGGGTCAGATCTATTGCAGGTCCATAGGCAGGCAGCATTTCCTTGCATTTGCAAGAGGCTGATTCAATGATTGAAACTTTTGACCCATTAGACAGATGAAAGCAACTCTAACAATCGCAACTCTCAGCATTTCTAAATTAAACACAAGAAAGAGTGAAAGATAGTGCCCA
This sequence comes from Trifolium fragiferum, assembly GCA_954870985.1. NCBI lineage: Eukaryota > Viridiplantae > Streptophyta > Magnoliopsida > Fabales > Fabaceae > Trifolium > Trifolium fragiferum. The sequence goes on from OX940794.1 coordinate 13,073,393, forward strand.
TGAGGAAAGTTTCGAAATTAGGGGAAACAATTAAACATCCTTGAAATCGTCAAATTCCTCCAGTCATCAATCATAAACTTCCCTGATGATTCAAATGGGGCCACTGATCTTTTCAACAACAATATGAACAATGGCAAGCGCAAGAAAATCCTTTCCATGAGATAAATGAAAAACAGAAGACCAAGAGAGCGACAGTGTTGTCAATTGTGGATTGCGGCAATGATTTGTTCAAATTCCTCTATGTTGCAGCACTTTAGTGCTGCTATAGTCGATATTTGACAGCAATTTGTATTAAATAACATACTGCGGAACAAGAGCGATTTGTTCAAATTCCGCTATGCTATAGCCACTATTTGACAACATTGGATAGTGACAAAGAGAATATCGACAAAATGATACCATATACGACAATCATCACCAAAATCACTAACGGAACATTCTCAACACGTGGCATGTCTCATGAAATAAACTAACATCAAACCACACACCACCAATAGCAAAATTATGCATTTTTAATAAAGTCAACGCCAAATTATTAGATAATAAAGAATACTCACGATTTTGAACTTTTCCGCACATAATGAGTTGTGGAAGACGTAACCGATGCACAAACTGATCCGACATCTTGTTTGTCAACCGATTTACCGTTATCTGACATACGTTACACAAATTCGACAACATAAGACAGTGCAACATTAAAAACGAATGTCATTATACCATAAATTATTAAATGTTCCACATTCAAAGAAGATACCCTTATAAGTCGCATGCGAATATCCACTTTGCACAACACCAGGATCATTGCCAATGCCAAATTTGCCTCCCCTAGTCCACCCCATACTATTACTCCTCGTCCTCGAATCTGAAGCCTCCTTCACCTAAACTCAAAATATATATACACATTATTCATCATCACATAATATACTCAAATCCAATCTCATATCAATTTCAATGTCAATATAACTTAATTAAAAAAATTACCTTTTTGCTTTTTTCACGTTTGCTTCTCACCTCATGAAACGTATCTACAATCAAAATTAAAATGTTGTACACTTACAATCATATTTACAATAAATCACAAACAGAAAAATAAACAAATGCATCAAAAAAATATAGAATAAACTCAGTAATCACTTTCTTTGCTATCTAAAAAATCGCAAGAAAACATCAAAATCAAAGAATCAAAAAACGAAGTCAACGATTGTATCATCATCACTAATTTATCTTCCCTGTAAAAAAACAAGATACACTCCAATGCAACAACGAATGTTAGTTACGTAACCGAACGAAAACACGATAGTGAAAGAAAAAAAATCCAAAGAAATCGAAAAATCGTCGCAACCTTGAGCGAGAAGCTTCTCGACGGCGAGATTAGGGTCCATATTACAGTCCTTAAGAACATCATAGATCTCTTGTTCCGTACGATTAACGACCTCTTTAACCGTCGCAACGACATTCTTAGCCGTTTTGGGTAAATCTTTCACCACCGCCGTCTTTCCGCCGTTAAAAACAGTTTCACTCCCCATTCCGCCGCAGTTTTTAGTCGGCGATTATCAGAAACCTTTTTTCCACTAAAATCGCTTTCGTTCTATCGCGCTTTTTGATATAATAAGCGGTTTTTCTCTCTTTTGCTTTGTGGACTGTGATTGAGTAGTGTGTCTATAAGTATATCAACACTCGATATTGGGCCACGTTATTCTCACTTTCTGTGATTTTGTTTAGCGTCACAGCCCATGTGATTCGTTGTTTATTTTGTGCCACCTGTATAGGGTTTTGAGGAAGTTAGTCACCGTCGTGTGTTTGTAAGATTTATTTTATTTCTTAAGAATATTTTTTTTATTTTTTGTTTCCGTTACGTGGTGTTGTTTCTTTAGAATAAAAAAGGGAAAGTTCTTTTCTTTTAGTGGGATAGAAATTTGTTTATTGAGACAAATTTTGTGATATTTTTTTTTTAGAAAAAGAAATATGTACCATATTGTAAAATAATTTTCGTCATCGTCATATCATTCTAATTAACTCTATTTTTTTAAAATGATATAAAATACCAAATCACTTTTCTGATTATCAATATAAAATTAATTTACACTTCGTGTTTTTAAACTCTTACTTTTGTCTTATGTATCTGAGAAAATATGTTAGCAAGAGCAATTCTTATTTAGGCGTAACTCTAAATAAAATAAATTTAGACACTCACACATAAAAGAGAAAAAATAAATGTTAAATAATTTAATCAAATTATCTAACATTAATTAATTGTTTCATGTTTAAATATTTTTCAAGTTATGTGTGTGCGCTTAAAACCTTTTATTTGGTGGTGTACCTAAATAAGGATAGAGCTGTTAGCAAAAGGATGATATCTGGACTTAATCAGTATGGGTTAACAATGTAATTTGTTTTTACACATTTATCTAGTCAAATTTGACATGCAGGTATTTAAAGAGATATTTTACAAATAAATTTATAAAAATACCATTATGATGTGATTTTATTAGATGGATGTGTAATCAACTTTGCATTGATAAAGAATGATAATTAATCTCATAATATTTAGTCAAAAGAAATTATCTATATTTATAAAAATTGAGTCAAAAAATATATGTATTTCTTAAGATTTTTTTAAAAAGTACTTTATCAAAACAAAATATAAACTTATATTTCTTTGAACAATAAATTATAAGATTTACTATATATGATATAAGTAAGGTTGATGATTAATCTTTGTCGGATAATTTGTGTCCTGTATATTTGCACACATTATTTTTATGAAAATGGTTTAGGTAATTTTGGTTTGAGAACTTGCTTAGGTTGGAGAAAGCTCTAATTTTTAGACAATGTTAAATGAGATATTTACATACTATATTCATCAACAATATTTTGATATCCGGCATTGGAATTTTCACATCTAAGTTGAGCATGTAACGCTACATATCTTATAAGGAGTTTGTTGCTTATTTGAATCCCAATTTGAATAATTAATCTATATTATAATGCAACAATTGACGGAGTTTGAACACGTATTTTTATGATATATGAGTTCAATCATTACCAATGATACAATTTTCATTTGGTTATTATTATTTTTTAAAATTTATTGTTGGTTATTGCACAAATTAATTTTAACTGAATCTATCTCAACATAATTTTTTAAAAAATCATAATGATATTATTTTGTAATAAAACGAGTAGGTGTGAAATGCATTTCACACCGATATCTCGCATGTTTTGTTACCGGTGCATTGCGTTATATTATAATTACATTGAATTTTATATGCATTTATATTAACAATATAATATAATACAATGCACGGTAACAAAACATGCGAGATATTAGTGTGAAATGCAATGAAATGATCACTTTATTGACAAAGTGACATTCGTTAATTAATGATTTAGCATTCACATCGTAATGATAAAAATAGTCGACAAACGCAAAATATAAATACAAATGTTAGACGAATATTGATTGAGGTCCAAAAGCATAGCTTATACATTTTGGTCCAAGCCCATCCCTTATATATCAATTCATAACATCTTGCATGTAGTACACTTGTAATGTTGCATGTATGTTCCTTTTAACATTTGTCTTGTTGCATGTTCCTCTTGTAACACTTGTCTTGATGCATGTTGTTTCTCTTTTACAAAATCTCAATGGTTGTCTTTTTTTTGACAAAAATCAATGGTTGTCTTTTAAAACAATTAATTTGATGTGTAGTAATGTAAATTAAAATTTATTTTCTCTTGGAGTTCAATTTATTTTTGTGCCTATTGTTGTTACTATTCATTTATGCTCATATTAGAAAACAATTTATTCCGTCCTCGCGAGCTTAGTTCAGTTGGCAGATGTTATTGCATGGATCGGAGAGTTCAAATCATGGTCCTCGCACTTATTCATCTTAAAATGTAAAATTCTAGTCACTATACTACTTAAAAAAAAAAAAAATCATTTCTGAGACTTAATTTCAAACTTCACAAATGTTCTCAACATATAGGATACCAAAATTCAACATGTATGATCTCAGCCTGATTCTGTTTGCAACTTCTACAAGCCAGCTCAAATAGTCAAATTGATGACCAAATCCTCCTGATACTGTTGAAGTTGATGGTAATATTATGAAAGTTAACAATTACATAGCTTTGAAAACTGAAATTTAGTACTAATTTTTTTTCAATCAACTTGAAATTATATTTTAATAATATGCAAATACTACTATTTAACTATATCACTTGATGACCAGAGGAAAAAGAACAAAGAAACGGTTCTAAAAAATATTATAAATAAAATGTCAAAAAAAGATATTATAAATAATTATATAGAACAACAAAATATGAAGTTCTAGTAATCAAATCAAATTTGAACAATTCAAAGTTTCTTTATTAAGTTTTCTAACTTGTTGGAGATTTCTTCTTTACTAGACATCCTATAAAATCAGACTCCATTTTGCAATGTGACAAATATAACTTAGCAACTACACTTTCATTTGAATAAGCTCTTGTGCTCTTCTTCAATCAACCATGATAACTTTTACATCACAAATTTTGATTCTTTTGCTTCTACTTTTATCTTCAATCATATTCAACAAATGTGTGTCTTGCAACGAGAAAGATCAACGGACGCTCTTAATTTTCAAAAAAGGAATCATTGATCATTTCGGACGCCTGTCAACATGGTCAAGTGAAGAAGATTGTTGTGCGTGGAAAGGAGTCCATTGTGATAACATCACAGGCAGAGTTACAAAGCTTGATCTTTCACCTCCTTATGAAGAAAATCAATACAACTCTTTGGAAGGTGAGATTAATTTTGTTTTCCTAGAACTCGAGTTTTTGAATTATGTGGACATGAGGGAGAATGAATTCGATATGATACGAATTCAACCTATTCATTACAATGTCACATATGCCTCTAAACTTCGTTACCTTGATTTATCGTGGAATGCCTATGATATTCACATAGATAATCTTCACCGGCTTTCTGAACTTTCTTCCTTGAAATATCTCAACCTCAATGGAGTCGATCTTCACAAAGAAACCGACTGGCTTCAAGTGTTTTCTATGCTTCTTTCGCTATTAGAATTACACTTAAAAGATTGTAACTTGAACTACATTAGTCCATCTTTTAAGTATATGAATACTACTTCACTTGAAACCTTTGATCTTTCTCTAAACAACTTCAGCTTTGAGTTGCCTAAAGGATTGTTTAATCTCACCAAAGACATATCCTACCTTGACTTATCATCAAGCAAAATACATGGTGAAATACCTTTAAGCTTATCAAACCTTGCAAATTTGACATACTTGGATCTATCCTATAACCAACTCAAAGGATCAATTCCAAGTTGGATAGGCCAATTAGGTCATTTGCAACACATTGATTTTTCCTACAACATGTTTTTAGGTTCCATTCCTTCAACTCTAGGAAATCTCTCATCCTTACTTTCCTTATATATTGGCTCTAATTTTTTCTCAGGTGTAGTATCTGAAAAAACATTTTCCAAACTTTTGAACTTAAAAGATCTAGACTTGAGCAATTCCACTTTTAAATTCCATTTTGATCCTACATGGAATCCTCCTTTTCAACTCAATAGACTTTCTTTAGCAAATACAAAGCAAATATCCAACTTTCCGTCATGGATATACACGCAAAAATCATTGCAAGTTCTAGACTTATCAAACATAGGAATTTCATCGACGGATGGGAATAAGTTTTTGAGTTTTGCAGGAGGAATATCAAATCTTCATTTGTCCAATAATTCAATCAGTGGAGACATATCGAATGTAACGTTAAATTCTTCCTATATAGCAATAGATCGAAATCATTTCACAGGAGAGCTCCCACATATATCACCAAAGGCCGAACTCATCGATTTGTCTTACAACTCCTTCTCAGGATCAGTACCTCGTAATTGGGATAACATGAAATATTTGATATATATTAACCTATGGAGTAATAGGTTATCTGGTGAAGCTCTAATACACCTCTCAAACTTGAAGCGATTGAGAGTTATAAACCTTGGAAAGAATCAATTTTCTGGAATGATACCGATTAACTTGCCACAAAAGTTACAAGTGATCATTTTGAGAGAAAACCAATTTGAAGGAAATATTCCAGCACAAGTATTCAATCTATCTTCTCTTTTTCACTTGGATCTTGCTCATAATAACCTTTCGGGATCTATACCTCAAAGTGTCTATAACCTGACTCCAATGATTATAGGCACTATCGATTATATTGCAGGTTTTCGACTAAATTTATTTACAAAAGGGGAAGCATATGAGTTTGAATCATATTTCTTGAGGCAAACCGTTGATCTTTCCGCGAACAACTTGCATGGAGAAATCCCATTAGAATTATTTCGCCTTATTAAAGTTCAAACATTAAATTTATCTCATAATAATATGAGTGGAACAATACCTGAGATGATTAAAGGCATGAAAAATCTAGAATCTCTTGACCTCTCCAATAATAAGTTTTCTGGTGAAATTCCTCAAAGCATGGCATTGTTAACTTTCCTAAGTTTTTTGAACCTATCTTGCAATGATTTTATTGGGAGAATTCCAATAGGGACTCAACTTCAAAGTTTTGATGCATCTAGCTATAATGAGAATCGAGAACTATATGGAGCTCCTCTTAAAAAGTGCATTGTAGACGAAGAAAATCCTACGCGTACGAATCCATCTATGGATAACAAAGACGATGACTCTTTAAGAGAATCATTGTATCTAGGACTAGGAGTTGGATTTGCAGTAGGTTTTTGGGGTATTTGTGGTTTGTTATTCTTGGTTAACAAATGGAGACATAGGTTTCTTGATAGAGTGATAGACAAACTTTATGTTACTTTGATGGCAAAGAAGAATTGTTGTAACAAAGCTTAGACATGTATTATAAGTCTATTTATTACTATAAAATGTTGAATTATATACCAAAACTAGAGAGAGCAACAAAACAAAATCTGTTTTCAATCTCGGTGTTTCAACATTTGGCGATAAAATTACAAACAAAATTAGTATTTGTTAATCTCTAATGTATCTGGTAACGATCATCACTCACCAAATGAATCATGTTACAAGTCTTCATCAATAATTGTCGTACCGTTTATCAAGCCAATTTCAACACAATATTGTTATCAGACGAATTACTTTTCCTGCGAAACTTGTCAACGACTCTGCTACAAATACCTCGAGGCAAAAATCCCTTAAGTAAGCATTATTAACCTAATCATGTGTGCAACTCTTTCTTTCTATGAAAGGGTGCATGGTTCTAAAGGATATGCACAATATTTACTTGATGCTGTGTTTCAAAAAAAATATATGATGGACCCTTGGAAATTTGGCCATAGGAAGCATATTCTCAACAATTTGAAATGAAAGGAAAAATCATAACTTCACTTAATACTTTTTGTAGCATATACATACATATAAATATAACTTAAAAGAAAAATCCAAGAATAATGAAGCCAAATATCACTCTTTTTCCTTCTTATCACAACCACTCTCTCCATCAGAAAAATACAATGGCTGAGGAGACAACATCTGTACAAAACTAAAACTCATCAATCAACACCGACTCCATCCTCCTTGCAAATTTGGTGTCGTGTTCTTGATTAATCCTTCATTATCGAATTGAGCTAGTCTTAAACTTGTGATATGGTGTTTGATTGGTTACTGAAATCAGTACAAAGCCAAATTAAACACCAATGTAAAGTCATGTGGTTCTCAATTCTATTATTGAGTTGTCTCGAGTGCACATTCTTCAGAACTTTTCGTCGTCTTTTCGATATCTGAAGGACCAGAGATATCCTTAAGAGATTCAATTTCCATGCTGGCGGTACGGCTCCTTCTATTCCTTCGATCCTGAAAACGATGCAATTTATATGTTTAACTTACTTTACATCAAATTTTGTATATAATATTAATTCTGAAAAAAGTCATGCATGCATACTTCAAAGAGGTTAGCCATCATATCATACTAGTCTTTCAAGTTCATATGCAATCAATAATTCCACACAAATGGAAGCTTAACACAAAACAAACACTGAATAGGAGTTTAGAATTCATGTATTGAATGAAACAACCATTTTTACCCTTTTGCATTAATGTGAAGTGTGATTAACTACTCATAAAGGCAACAATAAGTTCCATCCTCGATGTACTCAATAATGAAGACATAGAAATAGCTCTTCATATTACCCCCGAAGAATGTTATGCACCAAAAAGCTATGTAGAAAGTATACATTCCTAGTGATGTAGTATAAGTGTATAAGAAAAGCAGAAAAAAAAAATAAAAAAAAAATCGATCTTTCCTTGGCTTTCAGCTATATAATGAAAGGTGTCATGAAATGTCAGCTCAGTAGTAAGATTTTCGTCTTGAAACCTCAAAGGACAAAGATCCAAATCCCCTCAAAGATAGTTGTAAAATTGTCAATAATGTTATGTATAAAAAGATGGAAGGGATACGTAAAATGTAGGTTGAAGAACAAAAAAAACGATGTTTTTTCTTAAGTTGATATCTGACATTCCGATCATTCTAGTTGATGTTATGTTTGCAAACAGTGAGAATGAGCATAAAATCCATAAGTTGCTGAAAGTTTTGGTAGATTTATGTATAAAAGATTCTAAATGCTGCAGTAGAAGTTTTATATATGAGAAGAAAAGATAATGAAAGGAACCTCTCTGAATGGATATTCATCGGCTTCAAGCATCCTTACAACCTGACTCATTGTGGGTCTCTTCTCAGAATCAGGATCAACACACCTAAACGCAACAAGAAGGGCACGCTTTAAGGCACGAGTTGGAGGTTTTACTTCAAGGCTAGAGTCCACAACTTCCTCGATCCTCTTTGTCCCCACCATCATCTTCATCCACTCAACAAGATTCACCTGTCATGACGATAATCAAAATCTTATCAGCTATATCAAAGACCATGGAAACATCGCTTTCGATGGAAGACAAAGATAAAAGTAGAAAACTGGCTGTATTCGTAATTATTTGAAACCTCATTGGCAGGACGCGTATAGTCTACAGGGTCCCTTCCGGTGATCGCTTCTAGTAGGAGAACACCAAAACTGTAAATGTCACTCTTCTCATTTAACAAGCCCGTATTAGCATATTCAGGTGCAACATAACTGAAATGAAGAACAAAAGTAAGCTTCTGTTTACAAAACCATTAAAAACAAAATTGAAAAATGATGAAAAATTTAGCATACCCAAATGTTCCCATTACTCTGGTAGTTATGTGACTTTCGCTTGAATCCAAAAGTTTGGCTAAACCAAAATCAGAAACCTTTGCATTGAACTCGCTATCAATTAATATGTTGCTCGACTTTATATCCCGGTGAACAACTTTTGGTTCTATTGCTTCGTGTAAGTAAGCAAGCCTGCCACAAGTCATGGTAATGGGGATTTTAATTGTCAGATTAGATCTAATGTTGAAACTAGTACGGCAAGTATATGCAAAATAACTTAAACAAATTTGAGGACGTATAGGAAAAAACTTAACGATATCTACAATGAACACTCAAATGACAGGTCACAGAATAACTTTCATGCAAGCTCAATTTTGAACAAGACAACAATAAAAATTAACATGGTTCTCGTTTCCAATTTTTCAAATTGAGAACTTACGCTTTCGCTGTCCCTAGAATAACTTTCATGCGAGCTTCCCACGTAAGTACTCCATGTTGTCTCATTGCACCATGTAACCATTGTTCTAAGTTACCATTGTTCACATACTCATACACAAGCAACCTGACAGAAAATAAAATAATTATGAAACAAAGAGACATATAATGATATAACAAACAGAAGAACTTACTGTTCAAAATTTACCAAAATAAAAGATTGTCGCAAACACAAAATTTGAAATGTTATCGAGTGAGATTTCGATACATTAAAGAACACTAAGCTTACCTGTGAACTCCTTCTATGCAAAATCCAAGTAAGCGCACCAGATGTTTATGTCTGACATGGCCTATAGCGTCAACTTCAACCCTGAATTCTTTCTCTGCTTGTCCCCTATGAAGAAATAAAGGACATTATTCAAGAAAGAATCACAATACGATAAGTGGCACAAGATAAAATGAAAAAAAAAAAAAAAAATGGTATCAACGATGCTCTAAAATGCCCTTACAAGTTGTTAAGAAGTCTCTTAACTGCAACCTCAGATCCATTGATCAATCTTCCCTTATAAACAACTCCATATCCGCCCTCGCCAATCACATTCCCAGCAGCAAAACGGTTAGTCGAAAGTTCGAGATCTCTAAGTGTGAACCAATGGCCCCACCCAAGATGAGAACCTTCAGGCAATCCAACCAGAGGAGAAGCAGTTACCAGATACTGCTTCTTAACAGTTCCAAAGTTCCCGTCTTCTCCCGACATCGAACTTAATCCTCTCTCGTGGTGATAAACCGAGCTACACTGACTAACATTATCAGGATCACTAGATTTACTCAAATGAACAAACAACTTATCTGAATTTTTATCACTTGCCATGTTATCATGAACATTAATAGACACACTCTCTACTTGATCATGAGATGGCTGTACACCAACCTTGTCTACTTTGATATCTTTCGAGACATGTGGTATTTGCGATGAAGAGTACTTGTCAACCGATCTCCGCGTTTTTCTCCGAAACGTTATCCATATAGATAATAAACCAAGAATCAGAACTATAAATGCACCAACACCTATTCCTATCAAAACCCATAACTTCAAACCCAAAAACGATGTCTTCCTCGACAATTCCCCTTTCATAGATGTGTCGGAAGACATAATTGAATGTTACGAGTCAATCTTTATACTCCAAATTCTTATAGCAGTGACATTCTCATCTAAATACAAGAAAAAACTCTAGTTAAGTATTTATACACAAACCAAAACATCTAATTTACATGAAACTTTTCAGTTCTTCCAATCAATCACCATAAACCAAATATATCAAATTCAACAATAATTCCTCTAAATAGTAACCATTAATTGCATTGCAGCTATATCAAAATCAAACTTAAGACAATCTTTAAACATTCAACAAATAATGTGATGCTTCAAACATTCAACAAATCAAAGACATATTTGCATCCATGCCACAATAGTCAGAAAAAGCACAATAAATATTCACAATTTATTGGATAAAGTATGAGGACTAGTTCACTCTCTTAAGCAAAAATCTAACAACAAAAAGTTGAACTAGTAAAGCATCACTTATGATCCAAGCAAAACAAAAGGTAAATCCAACCTAAATGTAATAAATAGTCCAAAAAGTAATACACAAAAACAAAGCAATCAATCAATCAATTACCTTTGTGTTGATCTAAGTTACCCTCTTTGATCTTCTTCCTTAATCACCTATAAAACCAAAAAAAAGGGTCTTGTTTTTTAGACCCAAATAACTCATTGAACATATATAGGAGATGAAAAATCAGAACAAAAAACACAAAGGCCTACACAATCCAGAAACTACAAAAAGATTCAATTTTTTTCAGTGTGTTAACTAGAAGGGATTGTAAACTCAAATGGGTCTATAAGAAAAAAGGGTAAGATGGCAAGGATAGAAATTTGAAGCAATGTCAGACAATAAAAATGATATTTTTAAGGGAAAAAATGCAGAGAGAGGGTGAGTTGATTATGGAGAAGAAAAGAAGAAGAGAAGTGGGGAAAAGGATGTTGGTGGGTAGTGTGGAGTGTGGTTGAGGAAGATGATTGTGGGGCCTGAAGAGAGGTGGAAAGGAAGCTTGGTTTGTAATGGAGGAAACACAGAGAAAAAGAGAGAGAGAAACAGTAAAGGTAAAGCAAGAAATGAAATGAATAGGTGTGAGCATTTATAGCTGGTATTAAAAAGTGTAATGAATAAGTTGAAACAAAAAGTAATAAAATGTGTAGAGAGAGAGAGAGAGAGAGGTGAGAAGTGAGTTGGACTGTTGGAGAGAGAGACTGAGAGACAGTCAACCTCAATCCAACAAGGATGAACTACAAAGTCCAAACTAAATCTAACTTGTCATGAGTTTTACAAGATATTATCTCCCTTCATAATACGGTTTTAATGTAATTTAATATTTTTAATGTAATGTTATATTTTTTAATTGTTTCTTAATTGATATTTTTTCGTGAAATTTTATAAGCAAATTGTTTCTTATGAAGTGTCGCGGAGAAAGTATTATACATGCATTTTTTTTATAATTAAAATTTATGTTAATAAAAAGTACATGTAGTATTAAAATTCTTTTTTTTCTAAAATTTATTCGTGTCAGGTCTCGAACCGAGTTCATCTTAATTGAGAATAAATCCTCAACCAAATGACTTCTCGGGAGACAGGCCGTAGGATTTTTTTTTTTTTGGTAATAAAGGCCATAATATTCAAATTCTTATTATAATAATAATACAATACAAATCCCTTAAATACTAAGGAACCGTTTGGTGTGCATGATAAGAGATATGATAGGATAACTGTATCATATCATGTCTCAATCTGATATTTGGTGAGGCAGCAGGATATGATAAGTTAATCCTGTAACTTATCTTATCATATCTTTCTAGTTATAATTCTTATCCTGAATTTAAGCTAGATTACCAGCAAGATAGGATAAAAAAAAAAACTTACTCATTTATTCTATAAAATAAAAAATGAAAATTAATAAATTATAAATAACAAAATGATTTGATATTAAATTAAAAATAAAATAATTAATTTTTAAATATATACACGATTTTCTCACAAGGTAATTTTGTAATTTATATAATCTATAAAATTAAAATTCTACTAAAACTAAAATATTTAAAAGTAAATTAATCATTAAAAATTGAAAAATATAGAGATAAATTTAAATTTTGTAACAAATTAAATATAATTTTCTTGCGACAATAGTTTGTTATTTACATATAAGATATGTTGTATATTTATCTAGCTTATCTATTATATATAATTGAGTTATTTATTTGATCATGATTCATATAAAAAAATTAACTTGTTTATTTGATCATGATTTTTATTTAAAATTATATAAAATCATTTTATTACAAAAATTTATGTTACTACAACGTAGCAAAATCAGTTATAGCACCCCTAAAAACAATATTATTTTTTACTCTCTCTGTTCTCTTTTAACTGTCTGTTTTGATTAGTAACACCAAATTAAGAAAGTGAATTTTTACACATTATCTTCCTATTATACCATAATGTTAATCCATCAATAAATTCATATTTTTTTTTGCACACACTTTCTCATTCCAATAAATTTAATATATTATGTAAAAAAAATAAATTAATATGTTATGTACTGCCTACAAAAGATTTTTAAAAAAATACATTTTAGTTTTTCAAATATATAACATTAATTAGTTTTATTAAAAAAATAAGAGTAATTGACAAATGGTACAATTGACAAATCGTACCCTTAAAATACTAAACGGACAATTAAATAAAAACGCTATATATAACAAAAGCAGACAGTTAAATGGAACAAAGTGAATAACTTCCAAACACACCACGATTGTCGCAAGCCAAATCAAACATATTTTACCTTTGATCCCCTTTTAGATTTCACAATGTCTCCAAATTTTTTTTGAAGTGTTTCCACCCTTCATCATAATGATTAAATAAAAGCACAACCCATCAAAATGATTTTTTTTTCCAAACATGTTGCATAAAATCACATTTGAAGAAAAAGTTATAGATGCATATTATTTTTTACTGCACTCTTTTTTACCCTCACGCCACTCGGGAGAGATTATTTGCAATTTGGTTAAAATGCAATGTGGATGGAACTCTATTCACGACATCATGAAAATTTGGTATTAGTATGTACTTTTAGATAGTGGGGGTTCCTTTGTTCTAGCTTATGCTACAAGTTCCTTTTGCTTAAAGAGGGTTAATTTGGTAAATTAATATTTTATTTCTTTTGAATACATTTTTTTATAGTGTAAAATAAATAAGAGAAATGTTAACAAATGCTTTTATTAAGAAGTTCAAAAAAAAAAATTTATCTTGAGAATGCTAAATTGTGCGCTTGAGATACTTCCCTCGTTACGTTAATTAATTCACACTTTTAATGAAATATGGTCAATTTTATTTATTCTCAACTATAGTATCCAAATCGCCTTCATGACATTATTTAAAAATTTAGACTTGAAAAGTGATGAAAAGTAGTGTATTCAACTTAAAAATTGTCATTTCTAATATAAATTTTTCATTTTTGCTTTATTAATTAACTAGTGTTCTTAGAATATTTTTCCGTATACCCTAAAATGTATCTTTTTTTTTTCTTTTTAACAAGTGTCCCACATAACTAGAATCACACACTTTATATTGAGAAATTTCATGTTCGAACTCATATCTCTACATATTAATGTATGTGTCAATTACCAAATGAGTTCATTTACAGAACAATGTTATCATCTTTAAATATTTCCTAATTAGTGTTATGAAATATATGCCATGGCGGATATTGGTGTCGGGTTTTGGGATCTCCATTGTGGCCAAATTTGGCCAATATAATGAGATTTTCCGCCATACTGCAATATGATTATGCCACATAGCGACCAATATGATGGGGATGTTGGCTCTCTACTATGGCGTGTCATCCGCTATCAAGAACAATTGTCCGAATATAACATGCTATCTAGGATGTTTCACACTAAAGATTCACATCTCAGTTGTTACCATCTCCATTAGCTCCAATTGTCACATTTACAATTTGGGGAATTTGAAATCTAATTATAATTTGGAATAGATGAAGTATTTTTGTAAACTGAATAACTGGTCGATAGTGAAATTTGGGTTCAATAACCATAAAGTACATATATCTAAATTAAAAGGGTCATGTTAACATGAAAGAGTTGTTCAGGTGATGCATTGTGCATTCATGAATAACATTATAACACATACAAATTTTACAAAATTCATGCTTAAATTGAAAGCTTATGTTATATAGATCATCATAATTTTTTTAAAGAAATTGAAAGTCATTTGATATGTTATTAAGACCCATCAAATTATCTTATATTCGATAAAAATCTATAAACCGTTCATGTCGGATAAAATAATAAAAAATGTTTTGTTTTTTTTCTTTGACATTCTTTATTCCATTTACAGCTGGCTGACACATTTATTCTGGTTTTTTATTCAAGGAAGAAACATTCAGAGATTGTTTCCAACTATTGAATGTGATTGCAGTACTTCGCAGGGTTATTAAATTAACTAATGTATATACTCTTTCTTTCTTAAGGAATAATGGATATACTAATCCATTAGCACATGGAATTTGAAATTTATATAAATAAAAAATAAACACCCCATCTTAAAACAAAATAACACAAACCAGTCCTCATCCATTCATTCGTACATAAAGCCATTTCATCATGCCACTAATTTAATGTCGAATTTATAGCAATTTTTTTTTTTTTTGGTAATTGAATTTATAGCAATTTTATTTAGTACCAAAGCAGCTTTTTTCTTTCTTTTTAGTAGCTAATTTCATACTTTTTAGTAGCTAATGTGAATTCATACTTTTTTTAGTGCTATGTTATAGATACAAAATTTTTACTATTGTCTAAGAAGTCATAGGAACTCACTGTGACAGTGGAGACAGCCAAGATGCTGCTAGTTTCCAAATTTTTTGTCAAATAATTTTGTGACTAAAGTTACACACACTATAAGTGTGGAAAATTAGATAATTTGAAATTCAAATTTTAATCCCTTCAATAATATATCTTTAGTAGCTATCAAATGAGCTACAATATGAGACAATCGATTTTCAATTCTATATCATATTTCTCCTTTTTTGATAGAGATCTCATGTGCATATTTATATTCAACTCATATTAGTAGTATTATTAAGAAATAAAATTTCATTTCCTTCATAAAATGCATGTCGTATTTGATTATTTTCACACGAATTAAGAAAATAATAATTATTAAAAAGGCAATTGAATTTAAGCGATTAATAAACTTCAATTAAAAAAATAGATATTCAATATATAGAATCCAATTTATAAAAAAAAATAGTAGTATTTGATTTGAAAACGATGGTATTATGTTCAAGTGTACTCCTAGAGTCCTAGACCTAGTAGTATATTTTAAATTTCAACGGTTTAGAAGGGTAGTTGTGTCAATATGGTTTGACCAAGTATATATATCTTTCCGGACATATAGGTAATTGTCAGTTTTGATCAAACAAGGCATAAATAATCATATGGCTTTGGGGGCAGGAAAAGCCACCAATGGAGGAAGAAAGAGACACTTTGATTTGAAGCATAACTATTGAATAAATAAAGTGTGACCCATACTGGACACTTATACAAATTTTCTCATTTTATGGATGATATCATTCTAGTGATCTACTAAAATTCTCGGTATAATCTTAGATAAAGAATATGAAAGGAAAGAAAATTATAAAAATTAATAGATGAATTTAGATTAATTTTATTCTAATAAGGTTTAAATTCATTTATCGATTAGTTTAAGTTTATTAATCGATTTTCATAATTTTTTTTCTCCTCATTTTCTTTTCATAGAACTAAATAAATCCTAAGGGCTTATTTCAGAGATTAAAATTGTGATCCAAAGAATATAACTCTTAGGAAAATTATTACTAGGAATATTATTCCTATTAATGTGTTTTAAAATAAAGTCAATGAAAATTTTAATTTGTATGGGAATGTAAGATTTTCATCCTTTAACATGAGAATAAAAAGTGGAAAATATGGATAAATTGTATTTCAAGGAATAAAATAGACATAATTTATAAAAACTTGAAACAAACATGAGAAATAAAGATTTCCAAAGTCACATTCCTTAGAATAAATTTGTAATTCATGAAACAAACACCTCCTAATAAATGTAATCTTATCGATATTCTTAAATTGTTACTACATGATTGAAGATATTATATTTGGTCAAATTTATAAAAAGCGTGTAGGAGTATCACATATGTTCTTTCTTTACAAATACTTCTGCACAATTAAATACATAAAAAAGGACAATCAACATATGTTTATACCTTTTGTATTTGACATTTTTGGTTTTCTAGCACTAGATGCTATGAATATGTTAAGAAGAGCCCAAATAATCATGCATAACATTTAGTGTTTCCTAGGTCTCAAAATGCAGTGTTTAAGAGAATTGATTTTGCAATCCAAAAATATTTAGTGATGCCACTTGTTGCCTATTTGTTTTTTATTCAAGTGTAATTAATTAACTAATTCCAAATCAATGGGAAACTAAAAAGTAAAATAAGTATTTGAAAAAAAATGATATTTACTTTTTAAATTATTAAATGATATAATATTTTTTATGAGTGTGACAAAATTAACTTTTTTGGTCATGTGACCATCTAAGAATATCTCACTCCTACCGATATAAGATAATGCTAGCACCCAACCGGGGTACTAGTTAAAAAAATAAAAATAGAGTAGTAAATTTTATTTTAAATAAAACCACACTTTGAGTTAATTAAAATGTGATATTCAATTCATTTGAGAGATTACACAAGGTTTAATGTAATAATTCTCGTGAATCCCCTCGTGACAAAAGGGTTGATCCATAGAAATTGTGCAACCAAGGTTAACAAAAAAACTGTTAAATAAGTTTTAAGTTTTATATTTGTAAAAATAAGATCTTTAAGTTTTTTAGATAATAGTCATGCCATTTAAGTTTTTTAGGTAAAAAATTCATTTTTATGTTTAGGTAAATGCTAACGAGTGCCCCCGGGGCACTATTTAAGACTATAAATAGTAAGTTTTTTATAGAATTTTTATGGGAATGTGTAAAGTCAACGCATTGAAAATCGTAATGTTTAATTTTTTAAATAAAATGTTTCTTTAAATGGAATGCTTAAAGAGTGCCCCGGAGGCACTCGTTAGCAAGACCCTTATGTTTATAACTAAAAAACTTGTTGCACCATTACTTTATTAATTAACTTTTGTTACCTTGTTGCACTGTGACCGCTAACATTGACTTCAACTATGGTGAATATTTTGATGAAAAAGATACATATATTGGAGGAGATTAACTAAAAGGATAATAGGTGCAACAAGTTTTTGTAACGGGGATAACTGAAAGGGTAACTGTGCATGCAACAAGTTAGAAACTTAGAAAATCTATTTGTTATTACTTAAAAAATTTAAAGGATCTAACAGCTATAAACGTGAAACTTAAAGAATCTTTGAAAGTATTTGGCAAAAATAATAATTAGTGTCCTTATAATTATTTAAATAATAAAAATCAGTTGAATCGAAAACGGTTAAATTGATTTAATGCAATTCAATTGGGTTCAACTAGATTACAATGTAATTGATATAAAGTCAATCATGAAATTGGTCAATTCTTGCTCGTTTTAAATTGTTGAATCAACTGGTTCAATTCATTTATTTCTAAAAATGTTGTATTTGTGGGCAAAAGTTATTGTGCATAAGCCAAATCTTTATGCACGGTGCAAAAGCTATTTCCAACCATCAGATTCATCTTTATCATCGCACTGTTCATCATCATCGCACTGTTCATCTTCTTCTTCGCGATCACTGTTCATCTTCTTTGCGAAAAACGAAAACGAAACAGTGAAACGCGATCTTCTTCTTCTTTTTCCGATTTCGAACACGATCTGGAAAATTGAAATCGAAAAATCAAATCTATTCCGATTTCGATTTGATTCATCTTCGTGAAAAATCAACTCCGATTTCGAACGCGATCTGGTTCATCTTGGCGAAAAAAATCAATTTTGATTTGATTTTCCCTTTCGATTTCGATTTTCCCTTTCAATTTGTTTTTCCCTATTTTTCGATTATGTTCGATTCATGTGTTCTGCAGATTTGTTTTATTTCCAGATGTCAAAACCATTAAGTACATCTAATGGTTTTGGGGTACAACTCTCTGAAACCATTTGTGCTGTGAAACGGTTTCAAAGCGTTATACTTCAAAACCATTTTTGTTGTGAAATGGTTTTTAGTGTTGTTTATGCATGTTTATGCACGGTGCATAAGGAAATTCCTTATGCACCGTAACCAGACCCGTATTTGTGTGTGTGTGTTTTTTATGTTAGCTCTTCAATTTTCATAAAAAGTATTTATGGTAATCCAAAATTTGGCTAGAAATTAAATAAAGTCTTGCAAAATTGTTTAAATAAAGATCAAATTCTTCTTTTGGTCGGCTTGCCACAATTCAGTGCATACTTTCTCTATGATCAATCATCGCAAAACGAACCCTTTTGCCACTTGCACCCGTTGTGGCATCCAAGATGAATCATTCCTTCATTGCATTCGGAACTGTGAGCTCTCTCGTACCCTTTCGAACCAACCACATTGGTTTTGACAATCTAGATTTTTTCTCCAATATGGATGAGTACGATTGGCTCAAGCTGGGTGCCATAAGTTCACAAGCTCCCCTTTTCTCGGCTGGTATCTGGTGGTCTTGGAGACACCGCAACCTGATGTGCCTGAACAATGAGATTTGGTCCTTAAGCCGATTCTTTTTCAACACCAGAGCTATGATTGAAACCTTCAAAAATTGTATCCCTCTTGTTTCTAATGACATGTTAGTTGATAGATATATCAAGTGGAACAATAACAATCATTCTTGTGTCATTCTTAATGTGGATGACATATTGATATATAGTTACCTTGGTTCTCCTGTTCGATCTAGAGTTGACAGCATTATTAGGAACACCTTCGGCCACTATCTTGCAGGCTTCTCTAGCTTCATTCAAAGTTCACCTGACATTTTGTTCCCTGAGCTGTATGCTATCTACAAGGGTCTCTTGTTAGCCAAAGACATGAACATTGATCAACTTGTCTGCTACTCTGATTCTTTATTACACTATGTCAACTTCGTCAAAGGCCCCCCAAATAAGGTATCATATTCATGTTGTATTAATCCAAGATATATAAAGGAGCTGCTCTCTCAGACCAATGTTTTACTCAATCACACACTTAGAGAATAGAATCAACGTGCCAATTTTTTCACTAAACTTGAAGCCTCTTCAGATGCTGACTTCTTGACTCACGTTTCTCCTCCAGATGACATCCATGATCTTCTTAAAAACGACGCAATAGAAACCTTCTTTCTTTGTGAATAGTATTTTTTTTTTATTAGAAAAAGGGCTAAAGCTCGGAAAAAAGAAGTTTACAAGGATATCAACCTAGGGGTAGTTATCCCAATCTCATCAGCTAATAAAAGGTTCCTAATCTGGCTAGGACACGAACTATAATAAATAATTTCATGATCTAGCATACAACCTATGTTTGGCAGAGCATCAACACATGTGTTGAATTCACGATAAGCATGAACAATATTGATTTCCCAATCCAACTCCATAGACCTCTGAATTTGCTTCACCAATGATTTCCCAATATCAAGCTTCTCACTCTACTCACTCTCCTTTTTTTCTTTTTTTTCTTTATTTATATTTTTAGCTTCCTTATAAAAAAAGGGTTAAATATGTTTTTAGTCTTTATTTTTTTTTTGAACAAATCAAAATGAAAATATATATTAAACTAAAGAAGTCTCTTCCGCACAAGGTGTGCCCAAAGGATTACAAGAGTTTACAGATACTGTTAAATAATTACATCATGCCCAAACAAATAAACGGGCTCGTCCACCAACTATGATAATTAGAAACCAAGTTAATATTTGTTGTCTTCAACCACCAATAAGAGTGAAGTTTGACTCTGTCCAGCAACTGTGATAAGGACTGTTCTGAGTTTCTGAAAAGACGACTGTTTCTTTCGTTCCAAATGACCCAGACACACAACATCCAAATAAGCTGGAGAAATGAGCGGCGCGCTCTAGAACCTTCAGATGAGTAACCAAACTGAATAAAATGATCAACCAGATTTTGAGGATCCACCGAAGAAAAACCAATCCATGCCCGAACTGCTGTCCAAAGAGAACCAAAGATAGGACGGGAAATAAATAAATGTTGAGCTGTCTCCAGGCCACCACAACTAGCCACACAAGGCTGAGTCTCTAGAGGGATGATACCCCGAACCGCCAAATTTGATTTAGTTGGCAACCTGTCTCTCAACAATCTCCAAGCAAAAACAGACACCTTCAAGGGGACCTGTTTGTGCCAAATAAGATCCGCTACGACGTCCAAAGAATCAGGGGGTGGGAAGTCAATAGCTGATATGCTCCCCGAACTGTATAACCTCTGTCAGCATCGTGTCGCCACAGCCACCTATCTGGGACCTGTGCCGGCAAGAAAAAGTCGTGAAGCAAAGTCTGAGACTCCCTCAACAACTCCTCCTCCCACGCCCACAACTGTCTCCTCCACACCCATGCCTCCCCACCAATGCCCCACCCTAATTGAAACTGCTCGGCCACTGTACTCGACCTATGCACCGCCAAATAGAATAAGCGCGGATACCTCACACACAAAGGAGTCACATCTAGCCACGGGTCAGTCCAAAAGAAAGTCTCTGTCCCATCTCCCACCCTCTTCATAACACTCTCTCCAAACCACCGCCCTCCTAGACCATCGACTCCATCCCGGATCCTCACAATCTCCCTCCACCAGGAAGAGCCACTTCGCCCTCCTGCTCTCAAACACCCTCTCTCTAGCCCGTAACGAGCTGCCAACACCCTGAACCATAACCCCCCACTATCCACCAACATCCTCCAACACCATTTCCCTAGAAGTGCTGTATTAAACTCCCTCAATCGCCGAACCCCCAACCCTCCAAACTCCTTACGCATACATATAGTGTTCCAACTAATCCAAGATGTTTTCCTGTTATCCTCACCCCCGCCCCAAAAAAATTTATTTAAAAGAGAATCAATAGAAGAGATAGTACCTGAGGGGGCTTTGAAGAAGGAAAGGGCAAAGACAGGCATAGAGGTCAAAACAGACTTTAGGAGAACTAGACGACCACCGAACGAAAGAAAACGACTCTTCCACCCTGATAAGCGATTTCTAATGCGAGTTATCATCGGTTCCCAAAAAGCCAGACGTCTTGGATCACCACCAATAGGAAGGCCCAAATAAAGGAAAGACACCTTTCCAACTCTACAATGCAAAGCGGTCTCTATAAAATGATGATCTTCTAAGTTTAGTCCTTACTAAATATTTATTAATTTTTTAGTCCCTAGAAAATTATCATGCATTCAGTTTTGGTCCCTACTGTTAAGACAACACATATTTTTGAATGAATTTTTCGCAAGTATGTTTATAACATCATAAAAAGTTCCTAAAAAAAGAGCTCAAAATTTGATTTCTATGTCATATTTTTTTACTTTTATCTTGAACTTTTGTCATTTTAAAAAAATCATATTTAATTCATATGAAATTAAAAAATTCTAAATTTTAATAAATAAACTTTATATGATATTTTTAACACGACTATCAAAAAATCATTCAAAAGTTTAAAAGTTTAATGATAATTACATAAATTTAGTTATAGCAGGGACTAAAACTATATGAAAGAAAAATTTTATAAGGACAAAAATATAATAAAAATTAAGTAAGGACTAAAATTAAAAAGTCTCAATTTTATAAGAATCGAAAACATATTTAACCCATAAAAAAATACTATACATATATTTAAGGAAATTCTTGTAAGATTCTATCTGATTTATTTATAATAGATTCTGTTGCCCAAATTATTTGGTCAAGTAGACAGTACAGTGTATCAAAACATCTGAAAATTCCAAACAACACAAACTCACGGGGTATAATTTTCTTATTCGCCCTACAATATCAATATTGTGTTCTTTTTGTTTGAGGCATACAAAAATCGTGTGTACTTCACATGCATCATGTGATTGGGCAAACTTTTTCTAACACCAACATTATTTTATGTGTAACAAACAAGTGACAAACTCTATCCGAAAAACGCAAATTACTATTTTTGAGAAATGATATTTTGACATCTAATTTAAGATAATTTGGACCAAATTATTAGCTTGTCTCTTCAATCTTCATTCCTAGACTGGAAAGGTATATCTTGGTGTTGGTGTCATAGAAGGAAATACAGTTACAAAAATATTAAAAAAATACTTGAGTTATTTAATCTTTTAGTTCTTGGGACATTAATCTCCTAATCTCTGTAATTGCGCGTAAATAATACATTGATTTTAATATTGGTTTACTTTTCGTAATACATTACTTTTTATAATCTATTTTTAACAAAAAAATACATTATCACTTTTATCTATTAAAGTATAAATAATACTCCCTCCGTTCCAAAATATATGTCGCTTTGGAGAAAAAATTTGTTTCAAAATATATGTTGCTTTACAATTCCAATGAAGCATTTAATGCTATTTTTCCTATTATACCCTTAACTTTTTATTTCTCTCTCTTATTTCAATTCTTTCATTTATCTTTCTCATACAATTAATGAAGGACAATTTTGTAAACTTACTCATAATTTCTCTTTTCTATACAACAATGATTACATTTCTTAATTTGTGTAATATGGTCAAAACGACTTATATTTTGGAACGGAGGGAGTATAACAAAATGTCTTTGATAATATGTTAAAAGATGCTTAATTAATTAAATTCCTTCAAGCATTCTTGTTTTAATGTGCTTGTGGAATATAGTGTGAAACTACATTGTTTCTTGACCTAAACCCAATTTGAAAGTCTATTCAACTGTTTTCCTCATCTTATCTTATCTTATCTTATCAAATATCAAAAGAAAATATAGCATTGGCCATATTCTGCCATCCATCTACTTGAAAAGACGACATATTCTCTAGACCTAAAAATTTGATTGAGCTGCATTTTGAAGAGCTTATCTACAATTTATAATTTTAAAACTTATCTTATGACAGACTCACTTGTATATGTTTGAGAAGGCCAATTCTAATATGGACCACTTATTCAAGTGGTCCATGGTGGACCAACGCTATAACGAATACGAATTTTACAAAATCGACCGTTGGATTGAAAGTTTATATCATATAGATCATCCACAAAAAAAATTAGAAAAATTGAAAATCATTTGATATGTTTTTGGGACTCATTAAGATTTACAGTATTTAATAAACCGTTAATCTTTATGGATCTCAATAACATATCAAATGATTTTCAATTTTTCTAATTTTTTTTATGGATGATCTATATGATATAAACTTTCAATCCAACGGTCGATTTTGTAAAATTCGTATTCGTTATAGTAGTATTGACCACTTGTCCACGGTGGACCACTTGATGAGGTGGTCCACCATAGCATTGGCCTGTTTGAGAAAGATTATAAAAGTAACTTTAACGTATTTATAAATTATTTTAGTTTACTTTTTCAAAAAAATATATTTTAGTTTATTTTTTTGTCTTGATAATCCAGAGTTCTATTAAACTAAATGATAAGTAATTATTCGGATTTTGATCATTTTCAATTTTCTCTCCAATGTTTTTTTTTTTCATTTTTTTAATCCAATGATCTTAACTATTCATTTGCTTATTTTCTCTCTCTTCTTAAATAATTTTTTATTCTTTATAATTTAACAACCATTAGATTAAGAAAAGGAAAGAAAACGTTGGAGAGAAAATTGAAGACGATCCAAATCCGTAATTATTCTAGTTGATATTTGAATTTGGGTTCTCTCAATTAATTTGTTATTAATTTAAGTTTATTAATCATTTGAGTTTAATTAATTGGTTAAATTATTTTAGTTTATTAAATTATTTCAATAAAATTCCCATAATAGCTTATAAAAACAAACTTAGGCCCCCGTTTGAATTTGACTTATTTTTGAACTTATGAAAATAACTTATGCAAATAAATAAATTTTTATATTAATTCATTAGTTTTCATTGACAAAAATTCCATTTTTATAAGTTGTTTTCCCATAAACTATCTTGAAAAACTTATAATAATACATAAAACCCTATTTATTTGCATAAGTTGTTTCACATAAGCTCAAAAATAAGTCAATCCAAACAAGCCCTTAACCATATTTTCTTTTAGAGTAAACTTGCAATTTAGTCCCCGAACTATCACTCTCTCACCAACTTAGTCCCTAAACATTTTAAAGTAACTGAAAAGTCCCTAAACTATTTTCCATCCATCAATTTAGTCCCTACCGTTAAGTGGCCGTTAATGGTCCCTAAACTATTAAAATACTTCAATTTAGTCCCCAAGCTATCTTAAAAAGCAACAAAAAAATAGTCTCTAAACCATCATAAAAAACTACAAAATCATCCTTTAAAACTTATGTAGTAAAATATCAAATAAATTTACATCCCTAACAACAACTAGTATCCCATTAAAATCACAAACCTGACTTCTCTCTAGTCCATTGAACTTTTAAACCTCGTCATCCCAATCATTCTAGCAATGGTACGTTTTAAAGTTGCTGCACCAATGACAAAGCAAGTTGTTGCAAAGGTGAATCAGAGTGTTGTTGCACCTGCCGCAAAACCTACACTAGGTAAACCTATAAATATTAATGGTGCAGGACTGTTGTGGAGACCGAAGAATTCAGCTTTTAAACCAGTCGTTGCTGTCAAAAATACCGTAGTCAGTCCAGAACTTGTAGATCTGATGAAAGCATACAACACAAATGAGACAATGTCAATGAGATTCATGCCGACTCCAGGATTAAGCCAAGGAACACGCAATGAAGGACCTTTTACTTAGTGCTTTTGTTTGAAACTTGCTAATGATATTTGGTTTTTTTGCAATGACGGACCTTCTACTTAGTGATTTTGTTTGATACTTTCTAATGATATTTGGTTTTTTGCAATGAAGGACCTTCTACTTAGTGCTTTTGTTTGGTCATTTGTTTGAACCTTCTATTTAGTTCTTTTGATGGATTATGGTTTAGTTGACTTTTATGTAATGAATTTGGTGAATTACGGTTTAGTTGGCTTATGAATGAATGGATTATGGTTTAATTTATGGTTAAGCAAGATCAATGTATTGATCAAAAGAATGAGTTTTATGTTAAACATACCATTGCTAGAATCATAGGGATGACGAGGTTTAAAAGTTCAATGGACTAGAGAAATTCAAGTTTGTGATTTTAATGGGATACTAGTTGTTGTTGGGGATGCAAATTTATTTGATCTTTTACTACATAAGTTTTAAATGATGATTTTGTAATTTTTTTATGATAGTTTAGAGGCTATTTTTTGTTGTTTTTTAAGATAGCTTGGAGACTAAATTGAAGTATTTTAATAGTTTATGGACCACTAACGGCCACTTAATGGTAGGGACTAAATTGATGGATGAAAAATAGTTTAGGGACTTTTTAGTTAATTTTAATAGTTTAGGGACTAAGTTAGTGAGAGAGTGATAGTTCGGAGACTAAACTGCATGTTTACTCTTTCTTTTAACTACGGAAACAGTTTATGCATAAAAAGAGAGGGTTTAGAAAGACACTCAATTTTTTTAACAAATTTGGAGTGGTGCAAAAAATAAATGTAAGGAAGGGTCTGATGTAGCTTCAAATGAAGAGGACTAAGCCAACTTTACTAGATACTTTTCCAAGAATCAACGAAGAAAATTGAAGGCTTATTTAATTTGTCCTCTTGTTATTTCAGTGCAGTGCAGTATCATAAATCAACCTCCTAATGAAGATACCAGGAAGTGAAATAAGAACAAAAGTTCCACAAGACATTGGTTCCAAATACCAGCTACAAAAATTACATCATTCATGAAGTTGTTGCCTAAGTACTTAATGCAGAAATCAGAGTCTAATAGGCCATGCAGAAAATGATACCAACACTAAATTACAGATCTGAATTCCCTGCCGCGCAAAAAGCACATGTTTTCACACAGTAAATGATTAGGCTGTTTAGATTACACGATAAGTCGATAACAAAAACAGGTTTAAACGAACTTGGCTGTTAATTTGAGATCGGTCGATTGAGATCGAAAACTGCATGACAGTTACTTCACCAAATCCAAATTCTAAGTTACAAGCCATTTATCCATGAATTTGGCAATGAAGATCCAAATATTTGGTGGAGTAATATTTTCTCCTTTTTGCCTAGCTTGTTTACACCATAGCCTCGAAAAACACCTAATTTAAATGCTTCTCTTCCTTCTTCTACAACTCTTTTCCTCACAGATCTCAATAAAGATGAACCTTGAGGAGTTTCTTCACTATTTTCAGCTTTTCCGGTTTCACATTCCTTCTTTTCTGCCTCTCCTCCTCCACTTTCTTCGGGTTGACTCTTGGCTCCATCTGGGATGGTTTTGGCATGATCATCGCGATTACTACATCCCCACCATTTATTTGAAGTTGCCGATAAGCTTTCAGATGGAAACCCGTATTTAAACTCATCCAATGCTGTAGTTCCTTTGGCCAAAACTGTGTTGGTCAAATTCTGGGTCCGCCCACTTTCAACGATTTTATTTCCTTGCTGATTTGAATTGTGGTGAACTGTAACACCTTGTGCTTTGGTCCTATCATCATTTGCTTGTTGTAAAACACTGTAGTTAAATAAAAATGAAGTTAGAATCAAATAATCATATATTAATATTTATTATTAGGATTAGATAATGCAAGCCATATCAATTAACATTTATTGTACATGTTAGAAATTGAGGTGAATACTAATTTAGACTAACAGCCGGTACCCACCGCCACTATAAAATTTTCGGACAAGTTTCCATATTGTTCCAGTACTTGTGCATCTCTTTTCTTTGAGCCACCTACACATCTCGAGTTCTGTTCCCACCAACATTTGTTCTCATCACCTTAGCCACCATGTGCAGCGGCTACAGAAAAACTTTCCTGGTAATTTTGCGACGAAATACCCATCATCAGCATTGGGTCCTACCAATCTACTCAATGCTGAAGTTTTAGACCTATACGTCATTGCATGAGCCCACACGCATCAATTAACTGCACTTCCTTGCACATTAAGTTTGCCTCATCCAGTGTTTCTCTTTTCTGTAAATACATTTCTCTCCACATCTAGCCATGATTCAACCAGCTGCACCTTCTCCAGTAAGACTTATTCCCAAAACCACTATAGTCACCTACAGAATCCTCTGGCGGACCCAACCATGTTCACTACAGCTTCCCAGCCGTAGCTGCTATTACAACCCTATTATTTTTCTATTTTCCCTACATCACATCCACCCGATTTAATAAGCATAAAGCTTAGTATGCATTAGCTTAAGGGGGATGTTAAAAATCAAATCCTAATATTTATTTGATTAGAATTCACATAAAGTTTAGTCTGTTTATTGTACATGCTATTATAAATAGAGGTGGGTGTGAGCTGATTTAATCACACTGAAATAACAAACTATAAAATCATATCAATACTACAAAGTCTAAACCTATTAACTATGTTTTACAGAATTGAATATATAGCACGGATGGTTTTACAGAATGGAATATACTACCAAAGTACCGAGTTCTAATGGGATAAAAGCTTCATTTTGGTTTTGAAATATTGGCAATACTTCTCGGAAATTCAAAGATCAACATCAAATAATGCTTCTAAAGGGAAGTCCAACAAAGAAAGTCCTCCAAAATAACCATTTTTATGATCTGAGAACCATGAAGAAACCAATAAGGACACTTCCGTCCAGAGGATTTAAGAAGCCACTACAAATTTTCCTTAAAATTTTTAGAATTATACTCCAATCACAGGACAATAGACATCAGATTCCAACATAATCTTCACATTATCAGAAAAGCGTGGCTTCTATACTTCAAACAATACTTCCCTGACAACATATGAAAGAGTGCTCCAAACTCTGTTGGAAACTCTAACATTAAGCAAAAATATCTACTCTACAAAAACATATGGCTGCTGGTTTTAGGAATTACCAAGGCAATATCTTATATTTTCGGTACAGAATTAAATTTATCTATTTTTGAATTATTGATATACAACCTCACACACAAAAATACTGAAATGATAATGTTTTTGGCAAACATACGAAAGTGTTAAGAACGTGAACTTATGCACCTTTAACTTTGGAAGACAGACCACAGTAGCTGTTCTTGGGGAGGTTAAAATTGTTAAAATGTATCAATGGATTTCGATTTTCCCCATTAATTTGATTACAAGTAGTTTAGTAGAGAGCACCACTAGGTACATATAGAAGGGAATGTTTACAATACACGATGAATCCCCTCTATCCTAGTACCCTCCGGTTTATACAAATATTTATTCCTCTAACTAACCAACTAATTAACTCTTAATTACTCTAATTCCTCTGTGTTCTCTATCGCAATAAAAGTTCTAATATACAAGAGCATTGATACTAAACAAACAGTAGCTGAGCAACAACAAAAACCATGGTTTTTCACGATACTTTAAATAATACCTTTTGTTAGTCCCGCTTATCAAAACCATTGTCACAAGGTGTAGTTATTAATAGCAAACTTCAAATTCACACCTGCAGCATAAAGATTGACAAACCATAAGGTCGTCATTTTACTTTAGAAAAGAAAACTAAAAAATTTGTCAAAAGTTGGTGCATTATAGCAAAAGTTCTTATCAAATAAGTGTTTATGTAAAAGCTATTTCTAATAACAAAAGAAAAAATAAAGTCAAACTGTCTTCAATATAAGCTATTGTTTTCATAACTATATAAAAATAACCTGAAAACAGCTTATCGACCAAAGTCCTTATGAAATATAAGCAATAAATTGCTTCCATAAGCTTATTGAAATAGGACCCATTTGGATTTGGCTTATTTTTTAACTTACGAAAATAGCTTATGCAAATAAATACACTTTTATGTTAATTCATAAGTTTTCGCTAACAAAAACTATATCTTTATAAGTTGTTTTCTAATGAACTACCTTGAAAAGCTTATAATAATACATAAAATCTTATTTTTTTGCATAAGCTGTTTCGCATAAGTTCAAAAATAAGTTAATCCAAACAGAGTCATAGTCTCAGAAGTGCTTATGGCAGGAAATAAGCTCAAATAATTAAATTTAAACAGGCCCTAAATAATAGTGATGCTTAAACCTACCAATGCTTAAAATTGATGATACCCTAGGAAAGAAATAATTCCAGAAAAAATTGTTATCCCTCAAAGTGACATTTCATATATTGATTCTTAGATTCTGTTCTAAGAAACCTTGATGAAGAAAGATAGTTAAAGAAGAAGAATACTGAAGAAATAGAATTTCGAAATAAAATGGAGGAAGAAGAAATGGGATACCTGGGAGTGCTTTCTTGAATCCAAGAGGAACGATCACCCTTCTTCTTCTTCTTCTTCTTCTTCTTACAAAGTTAACTGCGCTAAACAAACATTTTCCTAATTTTAGGAAATGTTTTAGGCCTATTAAAAAAAGAGAGAGAGAGAGAAAAAAAATAAGGACAGTAAAATATTTTATATTGTCAATCAATTATAACTATATTTTTTGTCGCGTTATTCAATTTAATTTCACTTTATTGATATAATATGGAGAGTTAAAATAGTCTTATTGGTTGTCGCCACTTGTCGGTATAAACTTTTAAGAAACATAAAACATTAAACATGACAATTTTCACTTGAATCTAAATTATTTTTTATGATTGGACTAAAAAAGGTCAAAATAATCAAACAAGAATTAAAAAATTTATTCGTTGTGGAGTTATATAGGGACGACTGTGACTTTTTAGAGGACTAGTAGAATTATTAAAAATTGGTTTTCGGAGGTTTGATAGTATTATTAAAAATATGATTTAATAAAAGAAAAAGTGTAAAAAACAAAAAAATTATCATCGATTTAAATTACAAATAACATTAATAACACTTAAAAATAATTTTTTTTCACTAATATAAAAAAAAGTGGTGACTACTCCTCTACCCTTTCATAATTTGAGGGTATTTACCCTTCAACCAATGATAATAAGCCACATAAGTAGATTTGTATGTGGTCCCCACAACTAATTGTAACAAACTTGTGGAGACCACATACAAATGACTTGTTCTCATTGGTTAAAGGATAAATGCCCTCAAATTATGAAAGGGTAAATTAGAATTTCCCAAAAAGTTGATAAATGTTTTTGAACGGCTAAAAGCTCAACAAACATCAAAACACATATCAATGGGATAAAGATAAACCGCGTGGCAAATGACCATAAACCAATACAGCAAGCACGAGTAGAGACGAAGAGTCTCCAAAACTCCAAGCGTGCCTCATAAGTATTAAGGACAATCCTTTCCAAAGGATAATACAGGTGTCAAACACATGGCTGATCCACCCACATCGGGGGACCCCATCGTGTCATAAACTCTAATATTCTCTTATATGTAAACATTCATACATCAATCCATATGTATAAAATTCGTGCGTCTCCAACACTTAACACTCCTTATTCCTCATTCAAATACTAATTTGAGTGTCAGAGCGCTAACATTTTTGCAGGTACCCTTCCCCTCAAAGGAACCAGAAAATGACCATCATCACCAACTACCTTCACCAAATTAATAGCTTGTCAACATTGGTTAAGACAATCATATCTGGACAATTAGTTCAATAAAAAAGACAACTTCTATCACAAGCATCTCCATTTGATAAAATTATAGTATAACAATAAACTATAAACTGTCTAAAAAAATTATTCACGATAGAACAATATCTTTTAGAACACTCTGTAACTAATAAATCTTTCATTTTAGAAAAAAAAAAAAAAATTTCAAATATTTGGACTCCACAATCTCTCGTTTTACACGTCTCATTTATTAATAATAATACTCCCCTATAATTTTTTTAGGCCCTCATTTTTACGAGACCATATGCCATAGATCATGTGACACATGCATCAAAGACGTCTCTGCTTAATTATATGATAATTTTTTATCACTGGACTCAAGTAGTTAATGAACTTCCCTGGGACAAATAATTGGAAGAATCCGAGTTCAATTGTTGCTGGAACAATTTTTGACCGGGTTTTACTTACCTCATAACCAAACTTTGAATTTCTAAGACTCATTCTCCAAGAAACCAAAGAGTTAACACCAAACATCCTATAAGACAAAATTTATTAATACCTAAAACTTTGCATTATGATGTTCTATTTTGTTTTACCGTTATAATATTTTTGATAGTTTTTTGTTTTTTTTTTTTTTTTTTTTTTTTTTTTGCATTTAGGAACAATAATCCTTTTTTGTGTATTTTAAAAGCATTGTATAATATATATTTTTTGTATTAACCTTCTCATTTTTTAAAAATAAGCTGAGAGGCAACTCAAATAAGGAAAGTTGGCCAAAATTTGCTTCATCCAAGTAACAAGATTTGATTTATTATTTGACAGCATATATATACACAACATATTTTATGATCTCATAAACCTTTATAGAGAGATCGCTAATCCCCTCTAAAGGTCCTAATTTTAAAAATTCACCGTTAGAACGTACATCTAAGATTAATGCCAATAATTATCGAGACAACTCTAAAAAATAAAATTGCGCTAAAGAAATCAACCTCCCCTTATCAAATACAAATACATAAAATGAATGTCTCATACTTGAACAAGTTACATAAAGAAAAAAGTGAAGGAAACAAGCTACATGAATCAACCTCCCCTAATCAACTTGAGACATTTGAGTTTTTTTGTGATAAGTGGAATTGTTTAATAATTAACATATAAGAAAAAACTGAAAATGTAAACAAAAAATATGTCAAGCAAGCACATAGAACGCATGTTTTCCACATAAGCAATGTTGGACATCTTAGCAAGGTGATACTCATTACGCAGGAGTAAGCTTAAAAACATACACTTAAGGATATTTATGGCATTTAAATAATTAATTAAATATCATCAAATAGATAATAAATAATTGAAAATGAAAAGCTTTGCAATAGTGAAACGTTTAAAATATTTAAAGTAGGGTTTCAAAATATTAATCCACAAAAGAAAAGTATCCCTTTGCTTCTTTTGTTTTTATTACTGCTTTTGCACACTGATATATACCGTTTCATTTGCTCTGCATTTTTTGCACTCTATTGAGTCCTATTCGTGTTCAATTCAATGGCTCCAACAAATGAGAAGAAGAAGGTTACTAGCGGTAACTATATACCTGATGACATTGTTTTTTCTATTCTCTCTAAACTATCTGTTAAATCTCTTAAGCGTTTTTCTTGCGTTCGCAAGTCATGGTCTTCTTTATTTGAAAATCCTATTTTCATCAACATGTTCCGCAACAATCTCATATTCAAAACTTATCCGGTCTATGACGATGCTTGTCTCATTCTAAACCATTTTCCGAGTCCTGATTATATTTTTAATTTTTATTTACTTTCTAGTGATAGTTTTGAGACGATAGTGAAATTGAACTTGCCACCTCCATTTGACATTCAACCCAGGAATGATAATATTATTATTCGTATTTTAGGCTCTGCTGTTAATGGCACTCTTTGTATTTACGACTCTGAAAATCACAACAAAATTGTTTTATGGAACCCTGCTACTAACGAAAGTAAGGTCATTCCTCCTAGTCTTGGTGAGGTTTCACCTGATGAGTTTATAACTAAATTTGATCTTCATGGATTTGGCTATGATGACATTAACGGTGACTATAAAGTCATTCAACATGTGAATTATTTTTCATTTCGTGAATATCAATGTCCTTGGGATGATGTGAAACCTAAGTCGTTCTAGGAGATATATAGTTTAAAAAGTAATTCATGGAAAAAAATCGATTTTGATATGCCTACTCGCTATATGAGTACGGATATTGTGGTGTACTTGAAGGAGGTATGTTATTGGATGGGGAGCACAATTGGTGTACCATATTTAGTGTCATTTGACTTATGCAATGAGGCTGTCTTTATTACACCTTTATCCTTAGAAGATTTGCAATATGATGATTTTGATGTTAATCTAGTGGTGTTAAATGGGTCCGTAGCTATAATAACTAAATACAAAGAGAATACATCTTATCAAATATCAATTTTGGGCGAATTTGGTGTCAAGGAATCATGGATTAGACTCTTTGATGTTAAACCTTTTTCTTGCATTTAGCAACTTATTGGCGTAGGAAAGAAGGGAAATATATTCTTCATAAAAAGAAATGACGAATTAGCTTGTTTTGATCTGACTACCGGCATGATTAAGGGAATTGGTTTTAAAGGAGAAAGGTTTTGTCAAATGGTAATTTACAAGGAAAACCTTCATGCAATTGGAGGAATCAGTAAATAATTGCTTTTGCGGCCTATCTAATTTTCATTGCCAAATTGAACTTTACCAAGTTATTTAAATGGAAATTAGCTTCTTAATTTTCCTTGTATGTAATCTATGGCTTAGTGTTTTGCTTTCTATTTCAACTCTATGAATAGGATTTCTCCTTATTGAATGTTGTTCTTTATTTTATTTAGAAATAGCTCATATTTTGGAAACTATTTATTTGATGTAAAAAAATATCAGTTTGAACTTCAATACATTTTGCTTATAATGTTTAAGCACTTCGTTTGCTTTTGTAAAACTTAGTTTAAAAATCAATCTATTTGTGCTTTTGAAGCTTACAAATTATGTAGTGTAGAAGTAATTTGTTTAGATGTGATGAGACATAAGTCCAAATTTTAAGTGTGAATAATCTCAATTATTGTAATATAAACAAAGATGGCTGATAATATATACTATGAGCTTATAACCTGCAACTGGAATTTCAAAGATTTTGTGCCGATGGTAGCTGGCTTTATAGATATTTTAAAAAGGTTTTTTTTGACTATATTAAACTATTAAATTGGTTTCTATATATATATATATATATATATATTTAATCAAAACTTCAGTAAATGAAAAATTTCTCATTTTTATAGTATATATTTACCAAAACTATTAAATTTCTCATTTTCTAAATTGGTTTCTATATAATAATATTTAACCAAAACTTTGATTTTTTTAAAATTTTGCACGTGGATTAAGAAATAACAAAGATTAATAAGTTAATTCATTTAATAATTGCTTTAGTTTTTATAAAGGGTATCACTATCTATACAATAAAGTTGTTGTGTGCAAAGTTACCTAAATGCCCTTTCAAAAGCCAAGTCCATGAAAAAATACACGTGGCAAAAACCATCATTACAAGGACCACTTTAATTCAAAATTCACAAATCTTTCCCCCCTCTTCTTAATTTGGATTTCTATAATACCTTTACTTTCACTTTTCAAATTTGTACTTTTCTATTTCTCTTCTTCCTCAGTTTATTTTATCTGCATCTTTCCATTTTTGTTCATCTTACTAATTTATTTTATCTGCATTTTTTCATCTTAATAATATCTATTATTTTTTCTTCTCATTTTTCAGAAAGAAGACCAAAGGTAAAAGAAAGTCTTATCTTCTTGGAAATAGGTATGAGTTTTATAATTATGAAACTCACTATTTTTTTATTCATCTATCTACTTCATTTTTTCTATTCTTCATATCATTTTGTTATGCAGCCAAATTTATTAGAAAACATAATCATAATATAAGAAAAATTAAGAGAAAGTATTGGACATTAATAATTACAAAGATGCAGAACAGTAAGAAACTAAAATGGTAGAAACCATAGACTTAAGCAAATGTTACTAAGAAACTATCATTCATCAAGAAATGCTGATCAATGTAATAATTTTTTTTCACTACTAATGTTGCAGTGTTATTCAATTCCAGGATGCATGGGTTTAAATGAAAAACATCTGATCAATGTAATATTTTTTTTCTTTTCAGGATACAAGGAAGGATGATGGAAAGAATGACAACAAATCTACTATCAGTTTTCCTTCTTTTTAGATTTGTTTTCCTGTGCATACAACATTTGAATATGTTTAAGAATTTCATGTGTTCTCTCATAGATTTCTTAAATCCGAAATCATAACAAACAATTCGAAAAAATATATTTAACACTTTAAAAATATATTCAGATCTAACTCAGATCTAAAAATATTCAGATCTAAACAAAAACAGAAAATTAAAAAAATAAATAAAAAATAAAGAATAAACTTAACTTCATCACTTGGTTGGAATAGCAGAAACAAAACATGCATCAATTGTTGTCTTTTTACATTTTAATTCATCAATTGTTGTAGATCTAGAAAGTAATTTGATTTTTTTTCGCAAAGAAGAAAACAAAATAATTAGTGACTTATCCTCAGTTTTTCTTTTCAACTCCAAGATTAAATTGTCAAAAAAAAAAAAAACACAGATTTACATTATTAGATAGGAAAGTTATTACTTTTTTCCATCTCAACTGATATTTCAAATTTCTTGATAAAAACATAAAACACACACAAAGAAGATGGAAATAAAGTATAGTATCAAATATCCGAAAACAAGGATTTTTTTTTTTAATTACAACATAAAATTAAAAATAAACTAATTGGAACAGAATCAGAGGATAAAAACCAGATATAACCAAAAAACAAACCGATTGAACCCACCATATTCAGATTCAAAAACACAAATCGATTCAAATGGTATATGATTTTTATTTTCCTTCTTTTGACGTCGAACATGTTTTTGCATGTACAAGAAAAATGGAGAAGACGAAGTCCATCACTGTAGAGAGGGGAATGAGAGAAAAAGAATGATAGCTTTATGTTTACTGTCTGATGGTCGCAACTGATTGAAAAATTTTGGGAAAGGTTGAGTGGTTGTTTATCAAGATGAATAAAATACGCAGTGAGAAAGAAGAAGATGTTGGGCGGCTAGGGTTAGAAAAATGAGTGGATTGGATATGCTTAGGAGTTGATAGGTTTTTATTTATTTATGGGTTGGGCTTTAAGCCCAAATTAACACATGTTGTTTTTTTTATGCAAAATGGATTTAGATACAAAAATTAATAATAAATGATTTTTTATATATATAAAAAAATAATTTTATTTTTAGATACAATTGGAAATATGTCCAAAAAGATACAATGGGGAAATGTAATATTTTAGATTTTTTTTTTTTGAAAAAGGATCGGTATTTTTTTTTTAAATCTTTATAAAAAATAATTCTACCAAATCAAATATTACTTTAATTTCTTTAACAAACAAAAATATCAATATTGACATTTATAATTCAATTAGTGCGAGATACGTCAAACATGTCTTAAAATTTAAGTTTTCACGGAATAACATTAACATGTTATAACGATTAATATTTTAAAATATAATTATTTGGTAATTTTTTTAATTATAAATAAATATTTTTTAATCAATTTTATTATTTTTATGAGTTATTATATTTCAAACAAATACTGGCAAACAAATTATAGATGCTAAATTTTTTAAAAATCACTATCAAACACAAGAAGATGATTAATCATGTAATATAAAAGAATGAAATATATGCCGATATTAAATTAACTATCATATATATACCTCTAAAAATAAAAGGGTGCATAATATAAAAAATGAAATATATAGCTATGTTGCCCTCAAAATAAATTGCAAACTTTAGCCTTATATTCTTTTTTTATTTTTGAACAGGCAAAAATGAGACATATATAACGACCACGAAACAAATAATCCCCTCAACACAAGACATACCGAGGGAATCTACACAAATTTACAATAAGAGTTATAGAGCATAAAATATTAGATTTTTAGTTAAATTATCAAAAATTTATGTCGTTAATATACATGACTAATAATATGGACTTTTATATTTTACTAAACAAATATAGAGATATGTCAGACATGTATTAAAGTTTAAATTTTTCATTGGATAACATTAACATGTTTTGAAGAGGAATATTTTATAAATAAACATTTCTTAATAAATTTTATTATTTCCAAAAGTTATTATATTTCATTACAATGATGCCAAACAAATTACGGGTGCTATATTTTTTAAAATCACCATCATTCATGAAGATGATTAATGACGTTAATATAAAAGAAAAAAATATTTGACGATTTTAAATTAACTATCCTACATATACCTCTAAAACATAAGAGTATCATTAAGATACAATGACGTAATATAAAAAATGAAATATATAACTATGTCGTTGTCGGAATAAATTACAATATTTGATATAAACATTTGCCTTATATTCTAATTTGACATTTCCTAATATTTGATTTTTTGTTAAATTTATAAAAAAATTATGTCACGAATATACATGACTAACAATATGGACTTTTATATTTTATTAAACAACATAGAGATACGTCAGACATGTATTAAAGTTTAAATTTTTCACGGGATAACGTGAATATGTTTTAAAGATGAATATTTTATAAAGTAACTATTTAGTAATATTTTAATTATAATTAAATATTTTTTAATCAATTTTATTAAAATATGAAGTTATTATATTTCATTACAACGCTGCCAAACAAATTATGGGTGCTATAATTTTTAAAATCAATATCATTCACATGAAGATGATTAATAAGGTAATATAAAAGAAGAAAATATTTGACGATTTTAAATTAACTATCCTACATGTACCTCTCTAAAAACATAAGAGTATCGTTAAGATACAGCGACCTAATATAAAAGAATGAAATATATAACTTTGTCGTCCTCGGGATAAATTACAATTTTTAGTGCAAACTTTTTCTTTCTATTTTAATTTGACATTTTCTAAGATTAGATTTTTCGTTAAATTTATCAAGAATTGATGTCGTGAATATACATGATTAATAATATGGATTTTTAATTTTACTAAACAATATAAAGATACATCCGATATGTCTTAAAGTTTAAATTTTTCACGGGATAACATGAATATGTTTTAAAGATTAATATTTTATAAAGTAAATATTTAGTAATTATTAATTATAAATAAATGTTTCTTAATCAAATTTATTAAAATATGAAGTTATTATATTTCATTACAACGCTGCCAAACAAATTATGGGAGCTATAATTTTTAAAATCAATATCATTCACATGAAGATGATTAATAAGGTAATATAAAAGAAGAAAATATTTGACGATTTTAAATTAACTATCCTACATGTACCTCTCTAAAAACATAAGAGTATCGTTAAGATACAGCGACCTAATATAAAAGAATGAAATATATAACTTTGTCGTCCTCGGGATAAATTACAATTTTTAGTGCAAACTTTTTCTTTCTATTTTAATTTGACATTTTCTAAGATTAGATTTTTCGTTAAATTTATCAAGAATTGATGTCGTGAATATACATGATTAATAATATGGATTTTTATATTTTACTAAACAATATAAAGATACATCTGATATGTCTTAAAGTTTAAATTTTTCACGGGATAACATGAATATGTTTTAAATATTAATATTTTATAAAGTAAATATTTAGTAATTATTAATTATAAATAAATGTTTCTTAATCAAATTTATTATTTTATGAGTTATTACATTCAAACCAACCCTGACAAACAAATTATAGGTGCTAAATTTTTTAAAATTACTATCATACACAATAAGATGATTAATGACATAATATAAAAGAAGGAAATATACGCCGATGTTACATCAACTATCATATATATATATATATATATATATATATATATATATATACCTATAAAAATAAAAGGGTATCGTTATGATACAATGACGTAATATAAAAGAATGAAATATATAACTATGTCGCTCTCGGAATAAATTACAATCTTTGGTGTAAATTTTTGCCTAATATTCTAATTTGATATTTCCTAAGATTAAACTTTTCGTTAAATTTATCAAGAATTGATGTCGTGAATATACATGACTAATAATATGGACTTTTATATTTTACTAAATAAATATAGAGATATGTCAGACTTGTATTAAAGTTTAAATTTTTCATGGGATAACATTAACATGTTTTAAAGAGGAATATTTTATAAATAACTATGAAATAATTTTTTAATTATAAATAAACATTTCTTAATCAATTTTATTATTTCCAAAAGTTATTATATTTCATTACAACGCTGCCAAACAAATTATGGGTGCTATATTTTTTAAAATCACTATCATTCACATGAAGATGATTAATAAGGTAATATAAAAGAAGAAAATATTTGACGATGTTAAATTAACTATCCTACATGTACCTCTAAAAACATAAGAGTATCGTTAAGATACAACGACGTAATATAAAAGAATGAAATATATAACTATGTCGTCCTCGGGATAAATTACAATTTTTAGTGCAAATTTTTTTTTTCTATTTTAATTTGACATTTTCTAAGATTAGATTTTTCGTTAAATTTATCAAAACATGATGCCGTGAATATAAATGATTAACAATATGGACTTTTATATTTTACTAAACAATATAGAGATACATCCGATATGTCTTAAAGTTTAAATTTTTCACGGGATAACATGAATATATTTTAAAGATGAATATTTGATAAAGTAAATATTTAGTAATTATTAATTATAAATTAATATTTCTTAATCTATTTTATTATTTCTATGACTTATTATATTTCAAACCAATGTTGCCAAACAAATTATATGTGCTACATTTTTTAAAATCACTATCATACATATGAAGCTGATATATTATTGGCGTAATATAAAAGAAATAATCTTATGAGACATTAAATTAACTATCATATATATACCTCTAAAAACATAAGTGTTTTGTTATGATACAATGCCATAATATAAAAGAAGGAAATATATAACTATGTCACCCTCGAGATAAATAAACACTTCTTTATCATATTTGTCATTTTCTTTTAACTTTATAATGCAAACCGGTCACTATTATACATGAGGAGATGATCTATTCTAACTTTTTTTAATTAAAAAGTCAATTAATTTTTAAAATATTAGTAACTATATGCATAAACTTAAAACGTGCATATTTATTTTAAAAAATAAGAAATAAATATTTCAAAGTTCATATTTTCGATACTTTTTGCTATCATTTATGTTGTGAATAAAAATAACTAATGATATGAACTTTCATATTATACTAATTATATACGGGATAAGCCAAATATGTCTTCATGTTTACATTTATGATAGGATAAGCTGAACGTGTCTTAATAATAAATATTTTAAATAATTATTATACACCATTTTTAGATTTATCATTAAATTTATCAAGATTTTATGTCATAAATATATATATGACTAATAATATGAACTTTCATATTTTACTAAACAATATAGAGTACGCCATATGGGTCTAAAAGTTTAAATTTTTCACGAGATAACATGAACAAGTTTCAAAGATTAAGATTTTAAAAAATAAATATTTAGAAAATCTTTAATTATAAATAAATATTTCTTACAAAATTTGATTATTTCTATGAGTTATTAAATTTCAAACAAACGCTGCAAAACAAATTAGTGCTTTTAAATTTTTTAAAATTACTATCATAGACATGAAGATAAATAATGGTGTAATATAAAAGAAAGAAATATATGTCAATATTCAATTAACCATCATATATATACCTCTAAAAACATAAAGGTATAGCAACCATACAATGACGTAATATAAAAGAAGTAAATATATAATTATGTCGTCCTCGGGATAAACTACAATCATACGTGCAAACTTTTACCTTCTTTTCTAATTTGATATTTTCTAATATTATGTTTTTCGTTAAATTTATCAAAAATTTATGTCGTGAATATATATAACTAATAATATGGACTTTCATATTTTACTAAAGCATATAGAGATACGGCAGACATGTTTTAAAGTTTTAATTTTTTTTAATGGGATAACATGAACATGTTTTAAAGATGAATATTTAAAAATAACTATGTAGTAATTCTTTAATTAAAAATAAACATTTCTTAATCAATTTTATTATTTCTACGAGTTATTATATTTCAAACCAGCGCTGCCAAACAAATTATGGATGCTATGTTTTTTTAAATCACTATCATTCACAAGAAGATGATTGATGGCGTAATATAAAAGAAAGAAATATATGACGATGTTAAATTAACTATCATATATATATATATATATATATATATATATACCTCTAAAAATCTAAGGGTATCATTAAAATACAATGACGTAATATAAAAGAATGAAATATATAACTATGTCGTTCTCGGAATAAATTACAATTTTTGGTGCACACTTTTTCCTTATATTATAATTTGACATTTCTTAAGATTAGATTTTTCGTTAAATTTATCAAGAATTTATGTCGTGAATATATATGACTAATAACATGGACTTTCATATTTTACTAAAGAATATAGTGATACGCCAGACATGTCTTAAAGTTTTAAATTTTTCACGGGATTACATTAACATGTTTTAAAGATGAATGTTTTAAAAAATAACTATTTAGTAATTTTTTAATTATAAATAAATATTTCTTAATAAATTTTATTATTTCTAGGAATTATTATATTTCAAAACAACACTGACAAACAAATTATATCTTTTTTTTAACAAGCCAAAATGGAATATATATAAATAATAAACAATCTCCCTAGCACAAGATGCGCCAAAGAAAACTACCGACATTTAAAATCACCATCATACACGGGAAGATGATATATTCAAGGCGTAGTATAAAAAAAGGAATTATATGACGATGTTAAATTGACTATTATATTTACAACCAACGTTGCAAAACAGACTATAGGTGCTAAATTTTTTAAAATCACCATAACACACGAGAAGATGATCAATGGCAAAATATAAAATAATGAAAGATATCACAATGTTAAATTAACAATCAGATACATACCTCTAAAAACATAAGGGTAATGTTACGATACAATGACGTAATATAAAAAAATAAGGAAATATATAACTATGTCGCCATGAAAATAAAAAAGAGAGAAGCTTGGCATAGTGTTTGCAGATTCTATACTGATCAATCATATCAACCACTTTACAGATCATGCAATAGTAATTTCCAAATTCAAATTTCAAATTTAAAAATGGAACTTAAACTGGATGACCTGTTAGAAATATAAATTACTCGAGATATGATCATGCCGAAGAAAAGCACCTAACAACTGGATGGTACGAATTTGTCCATTTCAATGGCATCAAAACTGGAGATCAATTGATCTTCACATTTAACAAGTCATCAACTGTTATGCAGGTTCAAATTAATCGTGGTCCTCAAATATGATGTTCTCTTAAATGGCTTCTACTTTATTCCTCTTTTGTCCTA
Organism: Trifolium fragiferum; assembly: GCA_954870985.1. NCBI lineage: Eukaryota > Viridiplantae > Streptophyta > Magnoliopsida > Fabales > Fabaceae > Trifolium > Trifolium fragiferum. Next base: position 13,116,303 of record OX940794.1, read on the forward strand.
CTTAATTTTGATGCATATATACCTCTAACTAAGTGATCTACCTTATGTAATATTATTCTAGCCTTCTCCACTACTTTCTGAAATTCAGAACATTATCTTCTAAAGCTATCTTGGATTTGTGTTTGTATTTTGAACCTATCAGTTTAATACTAATAGACTTTATTTTAAATATCAATGTCATTTCTATTACACGCTTTATATTATATATAGACCAATTTCTATAATTACTACTAACGATATTGTACTGTATACTTACTGCACTATTTAAATTCATAAGTGATCTTTGTTTCATACATTCTGGCTACTAAATTGTTATTTAGAAAACTATTTATTTATGATTACCATAATGTTAAACAAAAATTCATTTGCTTCCAAAATAAAACTTTTTAAATACAAATGTATTATTCAATAACATAACTTTAAATGATATATCACTAAAAATTTGTTCAATTTGGTATTATAATTGTTAAGCGTAAAAATATTGTGAACCCGTGCGGAGCACGGGTTTTTAACTAGTAAATAGTAAAATATTATTAATTATGTCTTTGTTTCTTAAAATGATCAAAGTTTTGGATATGGATCCTCAGCAGCGTTTTTCACTGCTGCAACGTCTGCTGCCCATTTTTAAACTGTTGGATAAATCCATTGGCTGGAATATATTCAAATAAAAACTGAGCTAAAACACCGAAACCCCCAATTGGTTTATGCATAGACAATGGAAGAACAATCAATCGGTGGACTTTTTCTTCTCAAGACAGCAACAATTAATATTTTTTCTTTTGTATTCATCAATGAGGAAGCTGAATTTTTGCTTCATGTTTTGAAATGTTTTCTTGTGCTTGGAAGGTGTACCATGAAATTCAAATCTCCCAACCTTGCTTCATCAAATAGTCAGTTTAATATTGTCAAAAAAAAAAAAAATCAGGAATGAAAAACTAGATTATATGCCTTTCGATAACATTAATGAAAGTCATGTTTGTCATTAATGAAGGATAACTTGGGACGGAGGGAGGGAAGTTGAGAGTCATGTTTGTCCCCGTTAGATTTGGGACGGAGGGAGTAAGTCATTAATGTTATCAAATTGGTCATTAACTTTATTAACTTTCTATTAATTTGCTTTTATATATATAAAAATCACTTAATCTACCAAAAAAAATAAAATCACTTGGTATCAATTTTAGTCTTGAGGCCTATTTGAGAACACCCTACAAAATTGGAGACAAAATTGATAATTTGCTATGTTAGTTTTTGTAATGTTATCGGGGATGGTAATTGGGCCACTCATATTTTGGCCCAATATGCAATGGAGAACCCTAGTAGACCATGACTATCTAATTTGATAATTACTTTTACCCATCTTATGAGTTACTCGCGCATCTTACAAAATGATCATTTTATCCTTATGTTACTTTACTTAAGTAACAAACGTTATAAAAATGAGAAATTTTTATAGATGTTGTCCGTTGCTTATGTAACATACGTTATAAAAATAAAATTCGGTAGGATGTCTGTAAAAAAAATAAAAAAAATAGATAGGGTGTTTTAAGGGGGTGTCTGTTACTTAAGTAACAGACATGATATTTTGGTAAATTCGTAAAATACACGAGAAAAATGATAGAATGCCAAAAATAATTGTCATCTAATTTTATGATCAATTGTTGCTCAAACAAGCAAAATATACTTTCAAGAATATCTTCTGATGTGATTGAGGTGAATTCTGGGCAATAAAGCGAGGACAATAGTAATTACTGTATGATGTATATTTTTTTTATAATATTATCTTGTGATATTTTAACATGTACTAGTATAACCCAATTAAATTTAGACCTAAGTAATCATCGTTCTCATATTAGAACAATCATTGTCCTAGGGAGAAAGTCCAATCATTTGTTCAATCATTACTAGGTACAGCTTAGTTCAATCATGGTAGGTAGACAGTAACTGGGCCATTCATATTTTGACCCAATATGCAACGGAGAAGCTTAGTAGACCATGGCTATCTAATTTGATAAATATTACTTGGACTTCTTACGGAATAACCAAAATACTATTTCGTGGTTTAAGTTACGAATGTAGAAAAATTGTGTAATTTTAAAAAATAACATTTTTTAGCTTCTGTGACTACTTAAGTCACAGATGTTATAATTGCAGAGTGCTTTGGGGGTGTCCGTGACACAAGTTATAAGCAGAGGCATTTTTGTCATTTCGTAAGACGTGCCCCAAAAATTATAGGGTGAAAAAAGTAATTTTTATTGCCGTATGATATTTTTTTTATAGTATTACCATGTGATATTTTAACATGTACTAGTAACCCAATCAAATTTAGATCTAATTAATCATCATTCGCATCTTACTTAGAACAATCATTTTTTTATAGTATTACCATGTGATATTTTAACATGTATTAGTAACCCAATCAAAAAATGATTGGACTTTTTAACATTCTCAAAGTATACTTAGAACAAAATATCAAACACGTACTCCCACAAAAGTACATTAGATCAATTAGAATATCATTCTCATCTTAGTCAACTCTCAGGTGTATATATCTTGGTATAAATCCTTGAGTGTATCTCATAGGATAAGACTCAGATTGTGAGATCTATATGTCTCAAATGATAGCATCATTGGTTGATCATAAGAACACCACCAATCTTCTTTAGGTTGTAAAGAACACTATAATAATTAATAAAGTGGGTGATTTGTTGTCTGAAGAGGCTGTGAAAAGGTATAATGAATGAGAGGTTAATTATCTCGAAGCACCATAGTGAAAATTTTACAAAGTTGTGAGAATTGAACTAGCCCGTATTAAGTGAATCGGTAGATATAAATATCTATTGTGTCAATTTTCTCTATTCTTATGTCTTTATTTGATAGTTGAGAGAGATCACCTTTTTGCTAAGTTGATATACTTATTTGTTTTCAAGCACAAATTAATAAAAAAATAATACTTCGGTACACATCTTATTTGAGCATGAATTGATACACTGCTGATGTGTATAATTTTAATAGGTTTAAAAATAATATTTAACATAAAATAATTTATAAGCACTATTTGCGAACCTATCACAATTGTCCACATCAATAAGACAAACATTAAATAAAATACGTACCGAAAAATTCATCTAATAAAAATCATTTTAATTCTTATTCTCAAATATTTGTTCAAAGCCAAAATTTTTAAAAAATCACAATTCAAACTCACATTTTCTTGTGACCGGTAATCTTTTTACTTCGTATATAATTGTTGTCACTAAATGATATAATAATAAAATATATTTATAGAAAGCGGAAACATGAGTACAAGAATAAAAATATTACATGTATTTTGATTACTATATATTATTAAAATATTTTGGTTATAATTTATTATCTTAAGGATTAGCTTTGACCATTTATAATTTTATATCGAAGGTAATAATATTATTCCTCTTATGAAAAGACTAATATAAATGAAATACTAAATGACAGAGGAGGCTTTCATAGAAAAATATCAAAAACAACTAAGAAACTAATGAGTTACTATAAAATGGTAACATAGTTTGCCTATAAATTAAGGCATACTTGTAGTGATCATTCATTCTAAAATTTCACAATAATATTTTATATATACACATATTTAATTTATGATGATGGGAAAAAAATATATTTCGCTTTCAATGATTGTGATGGTTTTAGGCATGCTTGTAACAATGGATGCACGTCAAATTGATGACGTAAGCTGCCCTGAGGCCCTTTTGTCCTTGTTGCCATGTCTTCCATTTTTGCAGGGAGTTGGCCCTGATACACCACCTAGTAATTGTTGTGCAGGAGCAAATACTTTAAATCAAAAGGCCAACACCACTCCGATTCGAAGGGATGTCTGCAATTGTCTCAAACCTGCCGCGTCAAGATTTGGAGTTCATTCTGACAGATCAAAACAATTGCCACAACTTTGTAACATCAGTCTTTCAGTTTCGTTTGATCCAAGCACCGATTGCAACTCGTAAGTTTGTCTTTTTTTTCTTAGTAACTCTTACATACGGCGCATATTGTTTTTTAAAATGTCATTTAGTTGTTAATTGTTATTTTTTTTCTTCAAATTGAATGAATTGAACTCATGACCATCTTATCAACTAACTTCTATGTCTCTCCCTCCAAACCATCAAAACAATTTTTTTTTTTTTTACTAATCCATCAAAACAAATTATTATTCAATTGCTATCATGTTCGTATTTTGTTCTAATTTTCTTTTTCTCATAATTTGTACAGGGTTCAATGATACTACAATATGGAGCATGAATACATATCTTATTGAAGATTTACCAAGATAATTATATATGTAGAAATAAGCAAAGTGAAAAATTGTAACAAATCTTTAATGTTGGTTATCTTTTCAGAAATTACTTATTAATTGAAATTATATATGTAGAAATAAGCAAAGTGAAAAATTGTAACAAATCTTTAATGTTGGTTATCTTTTCAAAAATTACTTATTAATTGAAAATGAAATGATTTCATTACTTTCCATATTTTTTGTTTCCATTATTGTTAAGCTTAATAAGTGTTTTTAGGAATTTAAAAATATGATCTTTTTTATAAAAAGAGTGATTTAAATCTGAACAAAAAAAATCCTAACAATGAAGAAAAAAAAAGTAATTTTTGACTACGAACATATAATTATATAGTATTTTAAAATAATTTTTTTGACAAGATAATATTTAAAAATATTAAATACGGATAACTTGATCAAAAAATTAGTTTAAATATTCACTATATGTGTAAAGAGTTTTTTCATGGTTGATAAAACATATTTGATAAATCATTAAAAAAAAGTTAATTTTTATCATAACCACCATTGATGTGAATGGCAAATCCTACCATTGATTTTTTTTTTTTTTAATTTTTTTTTAATGGCACAAATCCTACCATTGATATATTATTTAAATATTCAATGGCTTAGATTTTGGAAGTGTTACCTATTGTAGGGTTAACTTTCAACTTTCAAGTTTCTCTTATATAAAAAATGTGTTTTGTCAAAAAAACTTTACCAGTTTTGTTTCAATGCTTTACTCACTTTCTATATGAATGAGCTATTCTCCTCATTGAATGTTCCATATTGTTATATTTAGAAATAGCTCATATTTTGGATCTGAGGTAAAAGAAAATATGCACTTCATTTGCATTCGTAAAAATCAGTTTGAAAATCAATCTATTTGAGACTAATTCAGAATGTAAAGTAGCTTTAAAACAATATGTGAAAAAAAAGAATTTCTTGTATTAAATTCTGCTATCATGATTTTGTCTACATCCCTTTCTAATGTAACATAAATAAGTAGTAATTAAATAAATAATGATCACCCTATACTCATCTGATACATAAATATACAATATTGACAAAGATATTCCATTTTAAAATGTAAAAATAAAAATAAAAAATTCCTATATTTTAGTCATTGCCTAGATTTTGAATTTTCATTTGTCATTCCTAAGGGAATCATCAGAACTTCCAAAAATTTCTGATAAGTGGGAGATCCATTTTTTCAAACTGAAAACTTCCAATTCCTGCCTGCATTTGGAAAGATATGGAATGAGTAAGGAGAGGAAAACATGTTACTTTTTTAAACCATGATACAAATATAAAGCGGATTTAATTCATATACACCATCCATGCAAAGTTTTTTTACACTGTCAATTAATCAATGATCGTAAGATCATAAAAAGAATTTGACTTTAATCGTAAATACTTTTAAAATAACGCATGAATGATTGTGATTTATTGATAGTGTAAAACTTTTTACACTGATAGAGTATCATAATTAAACTCGCAAGGATTTATTTGAATATACCGTCAGTGTAAAACTTTGTTATACATGCATCACATATATCTCGCAAAATATATACTTGTGGAGATATTGTAGTAATTACCATGATAAAGTGGGATATATGATGTCCTTTGCTTGAATGCATGTGTAAAAATTTATACCATCAGTGCATAGAAATTAATCTCATATAGTAAATGCAAGATTACCTTAAAATTAATCAGCTTTGTAAGTGTCCTTCTTTCCAGCAAGAATCATTGAAATCTGAAGCCCTCTACTAAATGCTTGATTGAATAGTAACCGAGTTTGGAACTCCGACACAAATGGGAACCACGACAAAACTGCTGTTGGCATGAAGATTATTAATCCCATTACATATTCATATGCTCTTGAAAGCTCTTTCACTGAAGCCCATAGTTTAGCCCATTTCAAGAGTCCCCTACATGTTTGTGCAATCTTGATTGCAAAATAGAAAAAGGAACATCACTTGTTTTGTTTGAATGAACTATTCACATATATAGAAAAATGTTAAAATATGTTTTTAGTCCCTGCAACCTTCATTCGAGTCCTTGAAAAAATGAGTGAAAACTGAAAATTGTTGTTAGCTAATGGTTTGCTAAGACGTAGAAGTTTTAACTTACCAGAATAATGGCCCATCCAGAGGGCATAAAGGCAAGAATGGAAGCAAACAAATCTGATACAGTAAGCGCGCAAACCACAAATAACACTGTCATTACTGACAAGAAGCCGAGAAACAGAAGTGCCTTGAGAATACGAAACATGAGCTGAAAGTCGGTGCTAAATCTTCGTCTACCCATGGAAACCATCTGATGAACAAATGTGAAATGATTTTAAGTATACAACGGCTGCGATGATCTAAACTAAGGCCCCGTTTGGATTAGCTTATTTTTGAGCTTATGCAAACAGCTTATGCAATTTTTATGTATTATTATAAGTTTTTCAAGGTAGTTTATGATAAAATAACTTATAAAAATACAATTTTTACTAGTTTGAACTTATAAAATAGCATAAAACCTAATTTATATTGCATACGCTGTTTGCATAAGCTAAAAAATAAGCTTATCCAAACAGGGCCTAAAGCTTTCCTTGTTTGATTGAACAGAAATGTTAGAAGACTAAAATTTGAAAGTGCGAATACAAAATCACATACCTTTAAGACAATAAGGACTATAATCAAAACTGCCCATGAAAGTGCGAATACCTACAATGGAAAAAAACAGAAGGTAGTAAGACCGTGCGGTAAAACATGCAAATTTAATGTAGAACAAAGAAAATGAGCTGCTTTACCAGAATATTTTTGCTACGACGTGCAATGTTCAAATGGTAGACGATTCCATATTGGTAGATAAAGAAGCGACATGCAAGAATAATCTCAAGTATTTTCCCCCTGGCATTTGAGTATTTCAGGTGTTCATTTTCTTCATCCCACCAAGATTCCCAGCTTTTATCCGATGGAATACCGATACCACCACGGTTTCCCATCCATCGCTTCCAATCTGTCCAATCATCCACTGTTTTTTGCCAATCAAAGCCAGAAGGATTGAACAAGAAAGGAGCAAATAGCCAAGAAATGGCCAAAAACCACATTGACATTGTGATGAAGAAATAAAGAGTTGAGCTTCGGTACGACTCGCTATAAACTTCGTAAATAATCAACAGTATAAGTATCTCCAAGCCCTTCACAAAGTGACTTCGCGAGTACATCCTGTAATTATCAGCAAATTTTGCATGGAAGACGACAAATCCACGACCAGTTGGTCTATATTTAGAACCTCCATGCAAGAGCGTTCTTCCGTAGTAATGAGCTTTTGTTCCAAGCTGGAAAGTAAAGAACACAGAAGCTAATTGCAGTTGCATGATGATGAAATCACCCAAGGCAGTGCGAAATCCCTTCTCTAAACCGATTTCCATAACCATGGGAAGCACCAGCAGCAAGCCCAACTGAACGACAGACTGAGATGCCAAGGCTTGTTCAAGTGATTTGCTTTGATGTATGTCTGGATTTTGAAGAATTTCTCTCTCGACTCCACTCAATACCATATATAATCGTCCGTATAAGAACACATACACTGTCAGCACGGTAATCTGAAAAATGTGTCGCATCACAATAAGTGCATTAGCGTAAATCCATTTTAATCAACGAAAAATATGATTATGTGCTTTCATAATCAATCCAGTCCTATTGATATGATACTCAGTTGTCTAATAATCGTATTCGTGATTGTATAGTAGCTCACTATTGTATGCACACAGAACACGGTAGAATCAATTTACAAGTTTACTTATGTGACTTCTATTATTCTTTATTCTGAAACTAGATAGTGTATGCAACAAAATCTAACTCCTACATCAGAAGAAATCATGATATATTCAAATTCAGCTAAGTACATCCTGAGAATGTAATATTAATATTAGCAATCAACTATCACGATACGATCCCCAAAAGGCGATTTGATAAATTACCATGCTACTGAAATAGAAGCCAACTGTTGTGAAGTAGAATGACAACATTCTGAAGAAGTCAAATCGTCGGCCAAGACGATAAACATCACGGCAAAGTGTTTGTTCCCCATTTCCATTTGCAACTTTAGCCTCGAAGAGTGAAATCTGATTCAATCCAACATCTCGCCCCTTACCAACTTGAATGTACTCATGATGTGTAATATATCCTTGGCGTAGAGTTGAATTGTACCCTAAAGATGTTAAAAGTTAAAACCACAATTAGTAAAAATTTTCATTCATCAGATAGACAGTTTCTACCTAACCTTTACGTACCTGCAAAAATATCCTCGCTTAAGTTGATAGTTTTTGAAGCTTTGCTTATGCCACCTCTGGTTATGTGGAAAATTCGATCAAATATATCTGGATGACCATAATGAAATCGGACCCTGCAAATAAATGAACATGATTACTTAACATATGTAACAAAAAAGTTTATTATGCAAAGGAATAATACAAGATAGGGCTGTTGAAGAAACATAACGTATTTTTTGTATAAAATAAAATTTGAAAGCAGTTAAGAAGAAACAAATTGGGACTTACTTTAAAGGATTTGCCAAAACTCGTTGGCCAATGGTCACAAAACTGGTCTCCTGGTTTGACATAAACCAAGCAAGTGACGAAACACTGAAAAATAAGAAACATGTTTGATAACAAAAATATGTTAACTTGGTCATGAAATAATTAATTCATATAAAATTAAATACTATACTAAATATCGTAACAAGGCAAACCTTCCGGTAAATATATGCTCTCTTAAACCCAATATAGTTGGTTTCCTTTGTCCTTTATGTGCATGGAATTCTTCCAATACATTTCTCATTTTGAAAGCTTCTTCATAGTAATTATCCTTTAAAAAAGTATAATGAAAAATGAGCATTGAGTTATACAGAAAGTATTTTCTAATTATTAATATTTTTTAAATTGAAGTCCAACGAAAAGTACCTGATTCATGTCGATGGTCTGTAAAGCTTCTCCACGGGTAAAAATAATGGCATGATTTTGGTTTTCAGGTTTCCCTTCACCAATTTCCGTCGGAGGACCAGGAAGCTTGATGCGATATATTTCCTTTAATATAACACAGAATCATTATACAAGCCCTTAAACGGGTAAACCAACTTGACCAAACTGAACCTTATCCAAACAGATTCTATTTTGAATTTTTTTATATATTTGATAATGGTACATTAAGATTAAAGTATTTCATTAAATATTTAAGAACAATAATAATACAGAGTTAAGAACTTCTTCGGTTTAAATCATGCAAATAGATTAGAATATTTTTTCTCCATACCTGATCATACTTCTCCCCTCCCTTGACAAGAACAGAATAATATACTTTCTTTCCCCCTTTCGTGTCTTCTGTTTCATCAATGTAAGCAACACGAAGGGCTGAATGGCTGCAAGGAACGAAACATTTATCATCATCAATCCCATTCTTAGTTTACAATTTTGACCTTAAATAGTTCACCAAAATATTACATTGGACTTAGCTTACAAGCGTTGTATTGACTTACGTTACCATCAGATTGAGAATATTATTGTAGCAGCTTCTGTCGAAAGTATTTTTGGATTTTTTTTGCGAACCATACAGTTGACATGAAACGACATAGGTGAACTTCAAATCAGCCAGAGCTTTTGCTTGTTCAAGAAGCCTCCTATCTCTTTCATTGTAATCAATTGTTCGGTAGCCTTCAGAAATACCTGTATTAGACACAGTGTATAGCATTTGTAAATAAATTGGTTTCGGCCAAATCTTTGGATTTTAATTCGAAAACCAGCATATATGAAATAGTGAGCTCACCATTATCTCCTCCATTTTCTATGAGGTACTGAAGGAGTAAGGCTTGCCAATAGTACATCATTCCTCTCACTACAAGAAAAGAAATAGAAAAAGTTAAAAAATTGAAAATTAAAATTGGAAAATATATATGTATATATATATTGAAATTAAAATTTCAATACCTGTCCGAGAGAGTGTCTGCCCTCTGTAAGATGCCCACTGTCGAACAGACTCCTCCCTAGCTTCTTCAAGATTTTCACTTTTTATGCGCTCATCGAAATTGGCCCATTCATCTGAATTGCATTAATGTAATGAAATAACATGAGCGCAAATGCATATTGAAGTGGAAGAAATGATAACTAAGCATATAAAAGCAATATTACTCACCAGGATAGATCTTTGTTAGGTAGAATAAAATTGAAATTCCATCTTCATTTTCCTTTTTGAGTTCATCATTGGAATATTGAACATTCTCTTTGTAATATGGTGTTAGAACACTGAAGCAGAAGTCAGAGAAATTACACATCATGGAAACATGAGTTAATACTGTTTCAATTATTTTATAATTCATAGTCAAGTATATATATGCTGATTAGATTAGAAAAATCAATTACTTAGTGCATTTGTTCATATTTCAAGCTTGACGAGCTTGTGTGATAAGGTGCGTAAGATACAACATTGACTAACCTGAAGGACAACATATCTCGAACTTTCGGAGCCTTTGGCATATTCATGAATAAGGAGTTCGCAAAGAATGTAATACGGCGGCGGGCTTCAATATTTTGGGGTACATTTATAGCCGATTCTTTGACTGTCAAAAGCAAATGAAGCCTAATAACCTATATAAATGAAAGAGACGAATAAGTAACCGATTATATGAAAACAATAATGGAATAAGAAACCAATTATATGATGTGTGGATGTCAAGAATACCTTCTCCATCACTGATCTCTTCTGTGTAAAAGAAGTGTCGATGTTAACAAACCTCTGCTGTTTGTCTACATTATAATGCTGAGGTGTTTGGAGAATTCTGAAGAAAAGAACCAAAACAATATCATAGAGCATTATAAATTATAGTTTTTATTTTAGAAAAAGAAATTCATACACCAATATCTATCCAATTCAACATTTAAGACGTACACAGGGCCATCAACCATAACATCCTGTATGATAATTTCTACAATATCCTGCAGCACATTGACTATCTGAGACTCTGGCTTGCTGTCTTCAGCTCGCTGCCAACGGAAAGGGGGAATATAAGACCTCAATAGTTTCATCAAGAAGGAGTTGAACTATAATGAGATAAAAAAGTGAAAAAAAAAGTTACCAATAGAGATAAGAACTTTTCCAGCTTTTCGCTGAGTGAAGGCAAGCCACTTGTATTGAATTCTTTGACAAATTTTTCTTCTTCAATGCATTCTTCTACTTTGGCGCATATGAGCTCTATAACCCTACATAAAAGAAACCAAAAAATTCATGAGGATTATATTAAGAAACAAATAAATTGGGTGAACAGAGGTAATAAGTTTTTTATGTCGATCCTTACTTCCTATCTTCGGCACTTAGCAGAAGGGTCAGTATGATGTCCTTGAGAGTCTCATAGCATTCGACAACTGCTGAGTACATATAACCATCACTCTTAATCTTTTTAAACAAATCAGCATCATCGTCCTTCTTATAATCTTTTGCCATGTCAACAGCTATAGGAATCTATCACATATTAAAAGAGATTTAGAAAGAAAGCAAAAGACATAACGATTCAATCAATATAAACTACTGTTGTCAAATATCGGCCATGGCGGATTGCAGTGGCAAATTTTTACAACCGCCATTATCAATTTGTGAAGGATTGCGGCCCCATGGCATTTTATGGAGGCTTAAGATGGAGGATTTTTGGCTCTTAGCTATGGTTTGCCATCTGCAATCAATAACACTGATATAAACCGGCGGGCTTAAAGAGTATCTCAAATGACATACCTTGCTAGCAAGCAAGAATGGAGGCCACTGGATGACAGAAACATCAACCGAACTGTATGGAACAAGAAGCAAATCTCTATCCCTGGAAAATTAGTAAACAACAGATGTAATTATGCGCTTAAAATTCAGAAACCTGAAGCCAGATGTGTTGTTAAGGAAGAAGTTTGATTTGAACCTGTTACTGATGAGGTCTTCCTCTCTCATAGAATTTATAAACTCATTCCAAACCTGAGAGAAGTATTCAATATTATCTCGTTCGTATGCATCATCCTGCCAAAGAAACTTCATTTGTAAGTAAATTTATAACTAGCATCTATGTGGTCATATAATTTTGAAACATGAAATGCAGTACCGATTCCTCCTGCATATTCTTTCTGTTTCTTCCAGTCCAAAAGCTTTCACTGAAAGCTTGTGGTACAGATAGAAATCTGGAGCGAAGCATTCCAAGTGTCCTTATCTACGAGATGGAAAATGTTTAAGAAGATTACAATTAACAGAAAAGGATAAAAGCATTATGAACTTAGTACTATCGTTATCACAAAAAGAGGTCAAATCTATTGACAAGCAAATCGTCTGATACTGAAATTTTTTATTTATTCCGGAGGATATAAGTCACACAAGAAAAGTGAAAATTACATAGATGTAATGTAACATATTGCAATAGATTATCTATGCGTACGTACCTCACCCAAATGGCTGAAGGCTCCAATAATCCCACCAAATAAAGTGGCATAAATGGCATACCATATTTGAGTATCCATAAAATAAACCTATATTGAAGAAACGTTTAAGAATAAAACGAACTAAGGCACAAAATGTGTAAGCAAAAGCAATGAAATAAGATAAAGTTTGTCAATCCAAATCCTTGTTCCACGAAACTCACCAGGATAATTGGAGCCCATATTGAAACGACAACACTTAAATTGTGCATATCTGTAACATTTATAGAATGTGAGTTGAAGTTATAGCGAAGAATATGCACGCAGATAGTGAAAAGGGTCATAAAATTTTACCATTCTCTGGAAAGACTTCATGCCATTGGTAGTTATCTATGTGCATTGCCATGATTATCTTGGTCGGTTCAACAAGGGGTGATATCTATCGACAGATTAGTTTAGTAGATCAGCAAAACAAATCTAATGAATTACAATTTGAAAATAAATATTTGGTGTGTTTCATACAATCATAACACTAGAATAAAGAAAATACATAAAACACGGTTGCAAGAATTTAGCAGTTTATTATTGTTGAATTGATTCCATGGTGTTTTTATTTTTTGCATGAACTAATCGACAGAGATGATAAAACCATATGTTTTTCTATGCCAAAGATCACATAACTTCACTGTTTTTTCTATGTTCCTACACAGTTTTATGCATTTTCCTCTCTGTAATAAAATAAAATAAAATAAAATCAAAGCTTATAGAGATAATACCTCCACATAGTAACTGAATGCTAACTTGCTAATTAGAAGCATAATCCAGAAGAGGGTGTACCTGCAAAAACAAAATTCATTTTATAGCTGAAATAATATATAGAGAGGAGATTATAATAGAAGCAGAATATATGTGCCTAACATTCAATAGCCAATCTTTATCTAATATAAATCGGTCCATGATGTTTACGAAGAAAAAGTTTTGTGATCATAAATGGAGGAGCAACTTAAAGTAATACATGGTTGACGAAAAAGTAAGGTTTCCACCTTGACATTCTCCGACAAAGTTCTGTTCCTCACCTTTCATTCACCGTATATAGTTTTTTATTTTTACAAAATTCACCGTATATAGTTGATACTAAAATGAATTTGAAAAGAATTTACGACTTACTTAACCAGTGAAAACATGCTCTCATGCATTCCCCGACCAACATACAATTTTGGCTGCAGTAAAAGTCACAGTTAGATAAACAACCAAAATGATAAATGAAGCATTCGGATAAATGCATAATAGCCGAAAACTATAAATACATGTGTTTCTGACCTGAGCCCACCACATTAAAAGGGTAATGATTCGCATATTCGAGCGCTCTAATGTTCTTCGCAGAGGTGGAAGGAAAAACAGCAATGCAGCCACTATATTTGGTATCATATATAAGGCAACAACCCAATAATAAAATGACGGAGCCCCCCAGTCCCCAGCCCAATGGGTGACAAATTGTATAAGCCCAGTTGGATTCTGCAGAGAACTCCTAAAACTGACTGGCAAAACAACAACCCAAACCGCTGCTACGACAAACTTCAGAAAATACCGAAGCAGCTGAGTAAATTTCATGTTCCCCAATGCATTCCAGATAAGAATAATATCCATAGTAACTGCAAATAAACATTACGAGAAAAAAGTGAAGAAAACAAATGACGATAAAAATTGCACTTGTTACTGCATAAAGAATAAAGCTACCTAAACTTAAAACTTCCAAAAAAAAAGAGCAGTAGCTATTTTACCTTGAAGAAAATTGAGAATAGCATATGTGATAAATATACTAGAAACATTTCTGAAGACATCGGAATCAGTAAGCACTCCAATAAGTCCCAAGTTACTCCAAGCAATTATAATCATTGCCTGTAAAAAAACAGTCATATATAAAAGAAAATTTGGATGGTGAAATTCGAATGGCTTAACCGTATTCATAAGTAGCATTAAGGTTACCTGTAAAGCCAATATAAAAAAAATCCACATTCGATCAAAACTCCTATACAGATGCAGATATGTACGAACTTCAACAAAATTTGTTTTAGGCTTCTTCTTCCCAACTCCAGCGGTGGCTCGGCTCCGGCGTCGACCCTGTCATTTATATTTGCACTTCAATAAAGGTCTCTAGAAAAGTAATGTAGGTGCAGTTGAAAAATCAAACAAATATAATGTAATAGAAAAGAGAGATATAGACCAGATGTGTTGTTTGTGTCTCATCTTTATGCCTAAAAAAATCTGAGTTGAGATTCATTGGCCAACCTAGCTTAAAACATTTGTCAGACCTGAAAAAGGACAGATTTGAGCTTCTTGTTTTCCCAACTTATATAAAAGTAGCTTTTAGCAATGCTTTGAGTGTTTTAATTAAAAGATTAGTGAAAAATTTACCAAAAATATTCATTAAGATCATCATAATTTCTCCAGTTAGAATGACTCGCCTTCCCTTTGTTACTTCTCTTTGCTTCCTATTCACCAAATACAGAAATGAGTTTAAGGAACACTTTTGAAAACAGGCAAACAAAACTAATGAACTATTTGTGTAGCATATACTTACCTTCATCAAAACATCATATAAAGGTGTTATAACTTCCCTGAGAAAATGTTCATCATCACGTGTTACTATTTCAAATGCTTCTCCACTGACATGATACGCATTGCTATATAAAATCCCAAAGACATCATTGCACATCTGCGGGAAGAGAGACAGGAAAAGAAAAGAGTTATCGACATTGAAAAGGGTTATAACTATTCGATCAAAGTCAGGGTTAAAATGATAGATATGTAGGAACAGCGGAAGAATAAATAATAAGACAATAATAATGTTTGAATTACGTTTATCAAAAACTTACATGATGGAAAATATAGCAAAGGCATTCAGGCATAAAGCGAATATTTGAAGCTTCTCCCCATATTAGAAGATAAAGTGCAATGTAAATCAGTTGTAATTGTTGTCTTCCATGACCATCTGAATACCTAGTGTTAAAAAAATGAATGTACCAAAATGAATCAAAGAGTTCTTATAATATAAGCATTATACAAAGTGCAATTTAGTAAAGCAATGAAGTACCTAATATTTGATTTACAACGCACATAGTGACACCATGACTCATAATTTTTGAAAGTTGTAGCCATCAAATTCTCTACAGTTTCTTCACGAATCTGCAAAAAAAAAAAGAACTTAGTTCTCAATATGATGATTGATGAGTAGAAGTACAGTTTCAAAATTTAAATTCCGCCTTACCCTTATTTAAAAATATACATAACAAAACAGATTTAATTTTTCAGGAAATAATAGTTTACCTCATAAGATGCAGACCTATTCCTTACGTCAATGTTGGCGAGTAATAATATAAGATGCTCCCTTTGATTTGCCACATTTCCTTTCTTTGTATTCCAAAATACACAGACATATTAACTTGGATTATTCACCGGCAATGTACACAATATGACAATTACACATAACTAAATTCATTGTAACTTATTGTATGTCATACTAGCACTACTAATATCGATATACGATTTATGTTATGAGAATAACTACTTTTCTTGAGACCAAAATATGAAGATATATTATTTACTGAATTGTTTGAGTTAATTGAACTCAAGATAGTTCAATCAGTGCCTTATTAATTCAAAGTTAAAATCATGTTGTTTGCAGATAAAGGGAAAATCTGACATAGAAATATTTATTACCTGGAACCCAAAAATTGAGGCAATCCAATCAAGTATATCATTCACATTTTTAACTCTCTCCATAGGCATTGTAGAGTCATCATTATCTGGTCTTGAATGAATGATAGGCATCGGAAGATTATCCACCTTACTTAAAGCAGAAATTGCGGCTTTGATCTATAATTTCAAAGAAAAGAGGAAACAAACATATTATAAAGTTAAGTTTTCAGATGATAATATCATTAACAGAAGCAAAATTGTCAATGCATGTACGCGCAAAACATACAAACCTCAGGAAGTTCCATGATTGCCGGTTTAACACCAACAGCATATAATGGAAGGATATTATAATGCTCATATTGTCCCCTCTTATTCTCTACATCAGCAGCATATCTTTTTGTCTGGTAAAAACATAACATACTCAGAACATATCCTCGCTATTTTTTTAATTTTTTATTTTTAAGCGACGGTAAAATAATAACAAAACAAACCTTCTCTTCAATAGTTTGTGGAGTTAACAAAGTCTTCAGTACTTCATACAACACCGTGGCAATCTGAACATTCTTAACCATTTCCTCTCTTCAAAAGCAACATCAAAAGAATAATAAGACAATGTAAAATCACACAATTTACACAGCCTGCAAGAACAACATTAAGATCAATAGCCTTACGGTTTTTTAGTAAATTCGCCATCCCTGATTCTTTTCTCGTAGAAATGTTGGTAGTAATTCTGTAGCTCCTTGGCATCACTTCTTTTAGTGTGTTTCTCTGTAAGCTCCCCTTCCTGCAACCAGTAATTTTTTGAAATGTTTAGTATATATCAACATCTATAGCCTTTCTTTTTCATGTAGAAATTAAGAAATAAATGGTGTTCTTGTTCATAGATTCTTAATCTATAGCCCTAACATCATCGCTGTAAAATGTTAATATTTGTATTAAAATGAAAAACAGAAAATAATATCAAGATCAGATTTATATTTATAATTTAATACATGAACAAGACACATAAACCACCATCAAAATATTGACAAATTGCGAGAAATTAAAATTAGCCAGATTACCCTTTCGAGTTTGTGCAACAGGTAAGTCTTGAATTGACGAACACCACGTCCACTTGATGTTGGATCCATTGTATGAGCCTTCTCGAATGCATGAAAGCGACCTAATTAAAAAAAGAAAACATATTAGTATCATAAACTCTTCAGCAAATATAAGGGCATATAACACCATTGACATGTGATTGCTATCAGAATTACAATTCAGCAACCAAACTTGGTTTCAATTTGAAATTTCACAATCAGAACTTAAGCAATAACATATGATACAAATTTTAGATTTTTACAACTCTTAATTAGGATACACAATCCCTAACTACAATCAAATTTATTCTTTTAAAAAATAAAAACAAATTACACAAAATAGTCTAGGTCTCTAAGAAATCCACATTCCACATAGTAAATAATTTCCATAATCACCACACTCATAAAGATAATTATTAAAAAAACATAAAAATAAAAGACAGAAACAATTGTCCCCGTGAACATAACTCAGCTAGTACGGACTTAACATGTAATATGCGGTAACCGAGGTTCGAACCATGCTACTTGACAAAAAAAAAAAAAAAAAAACAGAAACAATTGAAGAAACTACTCACAAAGATATGCAACTCTAGGATTCTCTTCTTCAATCTCAATAGCAGCTCTAAGAATAGGCACAAGAACAGCAAGTGAGGAAGGAACAATCTCACTATCCATAATATTTTCTTCATTTGGCAACTCAACAGTCCTTGTAGGTGCCCTTATCATCCTCTTAGATGGTTGTCTAGAGATTTCAAAAGGACCCTTTGTTCCACTGGTGCTAGCCATGTTTCTGCCACAACCAGAAACACCAACACCAACACAATCACCAATGCAATGTTAAAGTTTGTTCCTTTATGAGTTTTGTTCTTGACCCAGAAACCAAAGCAGCATTTAGAGGTTGAGTGAAGAGTTAAGGAAGCTAAAGTTGTCATCTTTTTGAAATGGGGTTATAGAAATATCCAAAAAAAATTATACTTCGATTGAGACAGAGGTTTTGGAATTGCTCTATCAGCAAGAAAGAAAGGAAAAAGTAAACAATTGAATAAAGAAAAAGAAAGGAACAGAACAGAACAGAGAGAGTAGTGATGTTTTGTTTTGTGAGTGCTTTTTTTATTTTATCTTTTTGATTATAATAAACATTAAAAAAGGAACAAAATCAGAGGGATTAAGGCTTAGAATAATGTATCAGAATGCTTTTTTTGGATTTTTAATTGCTTTTTTGGGAAAAGTTTGGTATATGGAATTGACGAATTGGTTTTGAATCCTTACATGCAAAGGAAACTGAGCTACTTTGGCGCTTGGAGTTGCCATCAATCATTGTTTTTTGAGGGAAACAATAGTTTGAGGAAAGCACGTGGAAAGTGAAAAAGGTAAATGAGATTGAAACAGTTTGCATGTTTGATTTCATTTTTTGTAGTACTAAGTTTCTACAAATCAATTTTAAAAAAAAAAAAAAAAAAGTTTCCACAAATCAGATTTTTCAAAAAAATGAAGTGACATGTTTGCACAAATTAGTCATTTCTTTTTCACCGGTAAATCAGGTATCTTCTGTGCATAATTTCAAAGATTAATTACTTGAGTCTTACAGAACCTAGATGGATGATAAACATTTCTTTAAAGTTTTAACAATGGTGTATATATATATATGTCTAAACTAGAGATCGAACTCAAAAGTTTGTTTAAGTTAATAGTAGAACCTCTTGCTAGTAGCCTTCCATGTCAAGAATCACCTCTTTACTCTTAAGGAACTTTCAAAGGGAACGAACAATGAAGACTTTCTCGAAATATCCAAGACCTGCATTATCTCATCTAAGCGTACTTGTTCGAATTCATATTTGCTATTAGTTATATTTTGGCTAAATTATACTTTTATTCCTTTAAGTTACATACATTATATAATTTGGTCTTTTTAATTATTTTCATTTTATTTTGATCCATTTAAGTCATGATTGTCGGATATTTTGATTCTAATTACAAAATTTAGTCCTCCTATTAAAGATAAAATATCTTAATATTTATAATTTAAAGTAATGATGTTCAAAATTTATAACTTAAGGGGTTGAAGTACTTGTGTGAATTTAGCTACTAGATTATTAGAAAAAATAAAAAGTACATAAGCTATAATATATATATATATATAATGATTACAAATTTTTTAAAATAAAACACTCATAAAATTATTATTAAATAAAGAGATGACGATAAAATATAACGATTTTATTCCCTAGATGTTTGTGGGGTACATAAGTTGGATTCTTTCCTTTCAATTGAATTTTCTTCGTATGCATGAGTGAAGAATGAAACCCTGACCACATGTTTAAGAAGACCAAAACTCTTATCCAAAGAAAAGACAAAGAAAGACAAAGAAACTAAAAATTGAGTAGCAAAGGTGAAAACATGGATATGGAAGAATATAATAACTTATGACTTATTTAAATCAAAAGTTATATATAGAGACCAAATCTGTCATGAACACTAACATATGGTTGGAGAAAACATTATTAAAAGGAGGAGAATCAACTTTATATGCTCAAATATTTTTTTTCTAAAAAATTAAATACTCTTATACATTCATCACTACATCATATTATTATTTTTTTATCATAAATAAACTCATTTCCGACTTTTGCATATGAAAAATAATAATTGAGGTGATAAATAAACTGTACATGTCATGTTTATACAACTTTGATATAACTAGGTTGTCATTGTTGTATACAAATTCTAACAAAATTGAAAATTGCAACAAAAAGCATTTTATAATAAAGTAAGATTAAAGAATTAAATCAAACTTTCATTTAGTGATTTGTAAAGGTAACTGTCGTAGACTCACAGTACATTATTTTTTATTTTTTTTTTACAAAATGTAATAATAAAACAAAATATAAGAAAATTACACAGTAATAATTTACTTTAGCACTTGACATTAATCATCACCCCTGAGATTTAGATAATTTCTTCAAAGCATTAGCAATATTTTCCTCAGTTGTTTCACTAATACATGCAATAAGAGGAGTCTCATCTGGTACAATATCATTTCTTTGGTAGCTTCCTGGACCTCTAAGTTTTTCTTCTGATCCTTTAGACACTATCCCTTTCATGATTATTGTCTTGTGTGTTCCAGAAATCAATTCCTCATAATCACTATCCCCAGTTTCTCCAAGAATCACATACATGTTTGAAACATTCAGTCTCCAACGAACGAAAAGATACCTAACATAAGTAAATAGTTAATTTCCGCTACGTTATGGTGTTATAGCATCGCTGTATAGCTGCCATTTGACAACACTTTGTACTAAATAGCATAACGCAGAACAATAATGATTTGTTTAATTTTTGATTTGCTATAGCGCTATATGACTATATTGTTGCTATATAGCCGCTATGTGACAATATTGTATAAAACCATCTGTGACAATATTATCACATTCTGTAGGATTGAACCTTAAAACTAGTTGCTTGTCCAGCAAGGTTTCTACTATTGCAACATCAACATTTCAAATTGATGATGTGCTCGGTGTCCGAATGTGTTGACGTTAGACACCGACACCATTGTTACACGTGGTTACGTTTAATTTCTTCAAACTATTCTTGGTGTTGACGTGTTAGTGTCCTATAAATGTGTCAGTGCTTCATTAGTTTCTACTTTCTAGCATATTCAAACTATTTTATCTTTAATATATGAAATTAAGAAGTATGACATGTTGCATCAGTGCATAACACAAACTATTCATATTGTTTTCAAATTGAAACCACTGATTAAAGGTAGCATGTAATATTAATGTGAATACCTGAGTGCCTGTGCTCTAGATGCAAGGAATGGAATAACCTGCATATAGGATAACCTTCTGCAGTACATAGGATGACATCGTAAACCTCGCATTCGAAGCTTCTGCCTCAAGTCATCAACTCTCTTTGCCTGAAAATAACAATTACAAGGATCATTTCAATCAATAAAACCAAATGTGAAAATCGGAGGAAATAAGCATTTTAGTCCTTGAAATTGTAAAGACCGCTCAATTTAATAACATAAATTTGCGAAATAAAAAGTTAGTCCCGTAGGATTTAAGGGACTAAATTACTATTTCTCAAATTTTAGGGTCTGAATTGACCTATCCTTATGATTTGAAGGACTAAAATGTTCATTTACTTATGAAAATATAGAAGTGAATTTCATCATGTACCTTACTAAGATCATTTATTTTGTAAGAGAAACAATGTGCATTACTTGATTTCAAATCTTCTTCAATAGGGCAGGAAGATTTTTCTTCACCTTCAGCAGTATTCATAAGATGCCAAATGGTTTTCTTTAGACCTTCGCAACCCCAACGATAGTCGATATGTGCTGCATAATCCGGATCCGGAACAAGTTTTCCATCTTCGGTATAAGTACCGGTACCGGGATAGTAAAGTTCACTCCCACTACTGCAAATTAAAGCATCAAAATCATTCACTTGAATGTTTCCAGATTTAAGGAATTCTATTGTTTGTAGCATCGGCATAGCTGTCGATAAAGCGAATCCCGAAACTCTTGCCGTTTGAGGGTCTATTTGAACAGCTTTAATGATTCTTTGAATTATTTGGATCATATCTTTACTAGGATTTCCATGATCATCATACAAATCGACCGCTATAACAATCAACCTACGCCGTCTTCTCAATAGAGGATACTTTCCGGGTACATTGTCAGCAAAGTCATTCAAACCACCAGAATCTGACTTCTTCATCTTGCTTAGTACCCTCTTAACTTGATCTTGCGTATCGCCCCCACCACCTGCTCCGGCCGCCAAGTCACCATCAATAGAGAGCCTAAGGGACATGTCCTGTACATCTTTAAGCGAATCATTGAAAGACTGGTCGGCAGTTATATCGTCCCCAGGAGTATTAGTTTGCCATTGTGGATGCCTCATTCTGCAAGCCGCGACACGAGTCAAATAAGTGCGACAATGTTCAGGCCACGAGAATAGGTGTATATTCTTCCAACCGTTTTTCCTGCATTCATGCCACAGGTTTTTCTCTGACAACAACTTGAGCAATGCATCAGTAATTGCTTGTTGATCATGAGGGTCCACAAGTAAACCGTTATTGAGAGCCTAACACGTCAAAAAGAGATATCATGAGAGGCTACAAGATTCGTTATATATCCAAAGGATCATGGACATAAGATAACAGGTAAGTGAAAAAATTCTTCGTTTACCCGATGAATGTCTACAGGTCCTCCATTTTTAGTGGCCACCATTGGAAGGCCATGTGCTGCTGCCTGCATGAGCATGAAAAAATTCAGACTTAAAAATAATTCACTTTAAACATTAAATTTTTTAAATGAGATTATATATAACCTAAGTATCTAATTAGTTAAAACCTACCTCAATTAAAGTAAGACCAAAAGGCTCTACTAATGCAGGATTTATAAAAACACCCTGAAAGAAATATCAAATTATTAGATGTCCATAGTAGTTAAAGTATAAGAAGCTAGTTCTATATACATAAAGCTGGTAGTAAACTTCAATTTACCTTTGTTTTTGCCGAATAACGATATATATCCGGAACATCCGACTGCTTGTGATGTTTAGGGTACGCAACTTGTCCATAGAGGTCATACTTATCGATCAACTTCAACACTGTTACAAGCACGCTGGCATTCCCAGAAGACATCTCATCTATGTCATCCCTATTTCCCATTATGAGCATCTGTTTGAAAACAATAAATGATTTCGAACGTCATTAACCATTGATGTCGGTTCTTCTACAAGTACTAAAGAATAGTTTCCATTGGAGGACAGTTGAATTAAGTTAACTTACAAGGTTGGCAAGTTCTCTTAAGGGACGACTTTCGCCAAATGCTTTTAAAAGAGTGGTTAAGTTCTTCTTTGGATCTGCCCTTGATAATGCCAAGATCACAGGTTTGTGAGGATTTGTAAAGAAACGCATTACCTGCACAAAGTTTTCAGTTTAACAAAACAACAATAATTAGTATTGTTAGAAAGTAAACATGTCCTTTGTTACTCACTTCTGACCAAATTGGAGGCATTGCTTTTGGTGAGGACCCTTCAACACCACCACCAGTAAGCTGCGCAAGCTCTCCATCGACATCAGGGCAATCTTCTTGTATCACAACATTGCTGAAATCCATACCAGGTGGGATAACCTGTAGTTGAGTAGCTAAAAATATTATAACTTCAATTTGAACATTCAATCTAAGTAAATTTTAAGGCGATATCAGTTAACACATTACCGCCATCCTTGGCATGTATCGACCATGACAATTGACACCACGTCTAGCACGAGCACGCAATACTTTCTCAAGCTTGACATCAAATCCATCATAAAGTCCCCATTGCTCCTCAATTTCTTGTTTTGTACTAGTGATAACAAGTTCTGCAGCATCAAGAGAAAGTTCTTCTGCTTCTATCCTCCTCATCATCTTATAAGTTGAATTGATATCCTCCTTCGATTGGCGTCCTTGTTTAAGAAGTTGTTCGAGCTTGTTTCTTCCAAGGGAATGACCAGTCAGAACCATTGGTACATTTAAAGCGCCTGAAAGAATAGCAGCACTATCTCCAGCATCAGCGTAATGTCCGTGAATTACATATGGCCAAACAGGTTGACCTCCACCGACTTGTTCGCCCAATGCTTTTGACATATTGAGAATATGTGTTAATGCTCCGTCTACAAATTCTTGAACATATGGCCAAAGAAGTTCTTTCGGTAGGTATTTATCTCGTGGACCGAATGGTATTCTTATGATATATGCACCGCTGCTCTCCCCAAGGCCTTCGTCGTCGTCTGCACCCGCAGTCAGCATTTCTGTAGGTTCTCCATAGCTCCAATCAACTTCTGGCGATGAAACTTGGCGTGTAAACAAATCAACTCTATATACTCCAGGCATTTTCGCTAGCGCACGAGCCAGTTCTACCACATATTTGATCTGACAATACGTTACTTCAAACATTAATTGCCATTTCATTTAGAGGGGAATTTTTTTTTTCAAATTCAAATATAAATTTTTAATTTATAGATGCAGAAATTTCAAGTACCTGTCCACCAGTGTCAGAATCTCGACCAAGCTCCATGTTTTCTCCCCTAACCAACCCATGCAAACTGTAGAGTAAAAGGACAAGGCTATATCATTAGTAACCATTAAATTTTCACACAAAGTACTTTACATCATTCGTGATAAGAATGATGAAGCACTGACACGTCGACACTAATAATTTGAAAAACGGTATTTTTGAACGTAATTACATGTGTCGGTGTCAAACACTGAACTAGACATGCCTTCTATCAGAAGTGTCTTAACTACAAAGGTTAACAACTAACTAACTACACAGCCTAAGAAATTTGTCTACATAATTTATTAGCAAAAAGTGTGAATCGAAAATGAGTCTTACGGTAGTGAATATGATATGATACCTTATAAGCACAATATAAAGCTTCTTTTCATTTTTATCATCAGACCATACTTCCAAGTTAGAAATTTGCCGCTGGAATCTTTTTCTTGGAGTATCACATTGAACCATCTCCACAACATTGTCAACTTTTTCTCCTTCTGATAAGTCTTCTGACATATCCTCTGTTGCATCCCTTCGTACTTGTTCTCTCTCCCATCTTCGGTTCGCCACTCTCTGAACTTCCTCCTTTTCCAACTACACAACAAACAACAGAAATGTCTCACCTTCATTAGTCTTCTTGCATATGATATGATAACTCCCTAGTGAATCATAGTTCCTCCAAATTTGTAGGATGAAGAACCATGTATATTGAATGCAGTGTAACTACAACCGCAATTTATGATATATGGAGTTGAATGTAACTCAAACCCTACAAAACCAGCTTGTAAGATGGGGATTGCCCTGACTTATAAATATATATTCAGATTATCTCACAACCAATGAGAAAATCTTAACAAATATTCCTCTTGTCTCGTATATAAGCAAGTTTTCACTTTTTAAATTATCTAGTCTATAATACTGACTAGATTCATCGGTTATTGAATTAATCTAAAAAAGAAAAGTTGCATATATATGAGACGGGAGTATATTATATATATTGAGAGAGAGAAAACCTGTTTCTTCTTTCTTGCAAGATGCCAAATGCGCCAACACATATTCTCCAACCTTGAACTTCTTTCCCTTGTGTTCCTTGTAGCAACAACCTTAACCCAAGTGCGATATAAATCAGATTCATCAACACTTGCCACAACTTCTTCAACAAAATACTTTGTTGGATTGAAATGACCTCCATCTCTAAGAGCAGCTTGTGGTGGCTTTTGTTCTTCAATGGTTGATGCCCCAGTTGATAATATTGCCTCAAGATATCCATTAATCCATTCATTCCCAGCCATCACTATTTACTTTCTCACTTATTTCAATTCTAAAAAACTTTTTAAATTTAAGTTGCACTTATAATGCTTGAAAACACCTCGATCTTTGATATTGTAGAGAATTGAAGTCAAATCTGGCCGACACAATGTCACTAAATACGATATTTGATACTTCTAAATAGTTACAATAAAAAATATAGTTGATGCAATTATTTTTTATATCGAAGAGAATTGCAGTCAAATACGACTGATATCAACATAAATATGGTTGATGCAATGATATTTGATATTACAGAGAATTGCAGTCAAATATAACTAATCAAATCGCGGTACGAATAGTTATCTAAGACCTAGTTTAAAAATTGGCTTACAAGTAAAAGAAAAGAAGAAAACATAGACAAAAAAATAAGAAGCAAAAGTGGGAGTAGGGGAAGGTTTCTTGTATTATAAGTAAGCAAGAGAATTGAATGAATTTGAAAAGGTGTGTTAGTTTTGTGTTATAAATGATGATTGTTTAATAAGGTGTTGTTTGTATGAAGAGAATGAAAATTGAAACTTGTTTTTGTTATTTTCTTTTTGTTAAGTTCATTATATGAAGTGAGTGATTATAGTATGAGATTTTTTGTGTGAAGATGCAGAAAGAGAAAGAGGGTAGTTGTTGTTTTTGCATAGGGAAGAAGAAGAAGAAGAAGAAGGATGAAGAAAGTGTTTGGGATTTGATGTGGAAAAGTTCAAAGAAAATGAGTTTGGTTGTTTTGTTAAGAGAAAGAGAGAGGGAGAGAGTAAGAGGTGGAAGAGAAGGAGAAGGAGATGGCAAAGGGGAGAGTAGCACGTGGCAATGAATGGTGGGATATAGACATACACACGTGTAATGTAATGTATTTTTACTACAAAGAATAGAAAGATCGGTTCTGTTCTGTTCTGTGTCATTTCTTACTCACGAGAAAGGAACTAGGAAGTTAATAGTAGATTTTGTTGGGAAAAATCGGGGTTGAACACAATCAACACACAAGAATATAATGTGAAAATTTTAAAATCGGACCCACACTCTTCAAAGTAAATATTTGAACTACATCTCGAATACTCTAAAATAAGAGCATAAAAGAAAAATAAACAAAACACAAATATAAACTTAAAGTGTTTACAAGTGCTACTGCTTGATGTTTGGTGTGTTGAAACAAGAAAATTGAGGTTTATATATAGCATTGAGCCCCCGCACTATTCACTTCTCTAAGCAACGTGAGACTTCTTAAATACAATTTTCTTGACCTCTTTTTCTTCATTAGCAATATGGAACTTACATTGCAATCAAGCCTAACAGGGAAAAACATTGTTATATAGTAAGAAAGATTTGTATAAAAAATTCTATTAAAAACAAGATTTGTATAAAAAAATAGAAGAGTTCATAAAAATAGATGACTTGATTAATTAAAAATTAGTTAACTCTATATGGGAGAGAGTGGTTATGATGTATAAATGTTAAATAATGTTATATATTCTTCTTTTTTTTGCTTAAATTTTTTTTTACTAAATAATATTTTCATTTAGGAAAAAGGCAAAAACATTTCGGGATTTTTTTTTTCACAAAACTTTGAGTTTGTATGATTAGGTTTTTTATATGGCTTCACCTGACATTTCTAATTCTTTAAATATTGATATCATGATTATATATTATATTTATATAGTTTATGGATTAAATTTAGTAGAAAGTATTAGTTGAAGATGATAGTTTATTCCTAAAGAATTAGAAATGCCAGGTGAATCAATATAGAGATTAGAGGCTAAGTTAGTCACCAACCACAAATAGAAATGAATAATCTTTATATGTTATCTTGATCTCATCTTTTAAATAGTCAATGCTTAGCTAGAGAATTGACAAACCCATGTGACCAGATTATGTGCCCATGCATTTCAATGAAAGACCAATATGCAAAATTTTAAGATTATTCATTTCTGAAAATAAAAGTGATTAAATATAATCATTAAATTTTAATACTTACACCCTATTAATAATTTAAGAAAATAAAAATTATTAAATATAATCACATGCGTCGGTATTTTGTTGATACGTACATTTGACATGACTTCAATATAAAGTTCGAGTACTACATATCGATATTGCATTTCTCAATTAATATACGAAGATATATTTCGATTAAAGTTTTCAGTTTATAGTTTAAAGCATAACTGAACTCAACTCAAACTATTAATTTTGAAGTCATCTATGCCAATATTTGATATTTAGATGAGATAACATAGATCAATTGGAATCACAATGTCTTTGAATTGAAGATATGGAGTAACATATGTTGGATATTTTAGATATTTCAAAAGTTTAAATTATAATTTATTTAATAATTATTTTTCTACTTATTCTTAATTGATTTTATTTTGGAAAATATCTTTAGTGCCACAAAGAAAATATGTTTTGTTAGAGTTAAAGTGTGTTTGACTTGGTATTAAAACTTGTGATTCATGGTTACTTTTTTATCTCGTATATGTTTTTCAACATATGTTTTGAATCACTCCTAATTAATAGAACCACTTTGTTAACTATCCTTATTTGATTCTTTGCCGATCGTGCACGTGTTAAGTGTTAACCAATTTTCCTAAAACTTCTCTTAATATTTTATTATTTAATTAAGTAATATATGTCCATATATATATATATATATATATATATATATATATATATATATGAAGTGGAACGGTTTTGTATACAAAAAAAATATATACGAAGTCTTGCTTTCAAAATGAGAAGTTGCCATTTTATAAATTATATTTCACTAAGTGTCTGAGTTACTACCTTGTTGATATTCTTGTGAATTGATAGCCTCGGCATGTTTATCGTCGGGATGAACCGGTTGTATTCTGGGGGAGTTGCGCAATATTTGCGGATAATTCCTTAGTTCAGTGATTACACGCCTTCGGTTATTTGTCGGTTATTTATTTTCAGTCATCCGCTACAACAATCTAAGGAATTATGGCTGAATATTAGTTTGATTATGGTGAAACAAGGCCGACGGTTTCCACTCCTTCCCCAGTTACCGACACTCCGACATATCGCATGTCTTGATTTTGATGATGCACAAATGTGGGGGTTAGCTTGCTAAAGGGACTAGAACAAGGTGATCAAATTCTTTGTAAGTTTTACATTATTCTCTTCTTGAATCCATCCACGAGGAGGAAGGTACATATTCTAATCTTTATTTGGTACATGCATTGAGTTTACGATATTTGATCCGAGTTGTATTGAAATTTCTTTTATTGATTATGCATTTTGTTTGAGATATAGTCTTATTGACTATATGCTATGATACTAACATTTATTTAAAGGGAAACAAAACATCTAAGCTGATGTAATTAAAGTAGAAGAGGATCAAGTATGATTTGTAGCACAAGATGATAAGGATGTGTGGTCGGAGAATTTTTTTATGAATTAGAATACCATAAAATATTATTATATGGTATATTGTGGATTAACCATTGTATTAAAATGATACAATGATTTTGTGAATTTGTTTATATGAAAAATCACTATTTATGGTGATTTAGTGTACTCAATGTAGCAGTGTTGTTACTTGAATATTATCCAAGTAGACTTATGTATAATAACTCTATACACATAGAGTTATATTTATTTAATGAAGGTTTGTCGCTTGGAAAATATTTTAAGTAGACTCGTTAAACAAATTTATAATTGAATGTGAGGTAAGAGATGATGAACCATTGTATTATAATACAATGATGATGATGATGATGTCAATTGGATATGAGCCAATGAGATAAATCTATAAGTAGATTTATTTTGTTGATGAATAAGTTGTCGCTTAGTAGCCATCTAAGTGGACTTGTATAAATTTATTGTGAAAGCCGAGTTTATTTAATAAACTTGATGAATTATGAGATTAATTGACTTTGAGACGTCTTAGTCAATATTTGTGAATTTAACGGATCCGTATACTAAACCCCGGGAAGAAAAATTAATAGGAATGGACCATGCCACTGAAAAACGACAAGTAATGGGAACCCAACCTTTGTGATTGGAGATCCCATGAAGAAGGTTCATATGGGTAAAAACAAGTTACTTGTTAGTTATGTTAGCACTAAAATTATTTTGTTCATTTCCTATGTGTTTTGATAATGGATATGAGAAGTGCTAAATTATAATTAATAAATTTGAGGGGTAAGCTTAAACGCTTTTAATGATTACCATAAGCTCTTATGAGTGGTGTATGATTGTAGCATACACTAGATGGAATCACCTATATGAGTGTCAAGTGGGGCCGCTTGCATGAGACCGTGGCGGGTCTCTAGAGCACTCATGAAAACCAGACACGCGCACGGCCTAAATGCGCAACAACGCGTAACACGAGAATTGTGGGGGTGTGATGCGGGTGGTAGACCGCTAACATACGCCAAGTGTCTTTGGTTCATATAGCTTGCTACACCATTTTCACTGTGTGTTAAGTCTATCATTCTAGCACTGGTTCATATAGCTTGCTACACCAGTTTGATGCATCATACTCAAAAGTGACTCGGGCAATATTTTTAAAACGATATATTATTTTTTATTTGGTTTAAAAACTTTTGAAATATGTGGGGGATTGTTGGATATTTTAGATATTTCAAAAGTTTAAATTATAATTTATTTAATAATTATTTTTCTACTTATTCTTAATTGATTTTATTTTGGAAAATATCTTTAGTGCCACAAAGAAAATATGTTTTGTTAGAGTTAAAGTGTGTTTGACTTGGTATTAAAACTTGTGATTCATGGTTACTTTTTTATCTCGTATATGTTTTGAATCACTCCTAATTAATAGAACCACTTTGTTAACTATCCTTATTTGATTCTTTGCCGATCGTGCACGTGTTAAGTGTTAACCAATTTTCCTAAAACTTCTCTTAATATTTTATTATTTAATTAAGTAATATATGTCCATATATATATATATATATATATATATATGAAGTGGAACGGTTTTGTATACAAAAAAAATATATACGAAGTCTTTCTTTCAAAATGAGAAGTTGCCATTTTATAAATTATATTTCACTAAGTGCCTGAGTTACTATCTTGTTGATATTCTTGTGAATTGATAGCCTCGGCATGTTTATCGTCGGGATGAACCAGTTGTATTCTGGGGAAGTTGCGCAATATTTGCGGATAATTCCTTAGTTCAGTGATTACACGCCTCCGGTTATTTGTCGGTTATTTATTTTCAGTCATCCGCTACAACAACATATACATTTATTTCATCATATGATATAAAATTGTTGAATGAACAAAAACATAACACCAAGTGAAAGATGAATTCTGCAGCTAACAATGACATATGATCTCATTCTCATCTCATAGAACTCTTCATTGATGTTGGAATCACAGTAGCTAGCTCTGCAATCTGCATAATCACCTGCTAACATTTGAAGCAAATTACATTGTTAGGTTTTCTGTATAGAAATACATAATATCTACTAATTTATTTCATTCATCTATTTTGGGAGACATCTTTTACTAATCTAATGAAACTAAATTGCAAACATCTATATTCGCTGCAATGTGCATCTCTCTGTCTTCCAACCAAAGAAAAGATAGTAAATTTGTGGAAAATACTTAATACTATAATCACTAACCTTAACTGGCAGGAGTTCAATTTCTGCGAAAGCTATTTAACTTTACTATCAAAGTTACATAGAGCTTGTCACCCACTCCATTCATAAACTGAAAGTATGCATGCCTCCACTTCCTGATAAGAAACAATGAACCACAAATCCCCCAGAAACCTACTGCGAATCCGACTCCCATGCCTAGATACAATGATTCTCTTATTGAGTCATCATCTTCATTCTCAGGAGATGTTGCATTTTTGGGATTTTCTTCTTCTGTTGTACAATTATTAAGAGGAGCTCCGCATAGGTTTGGGTTTCCAATGTAGCTTGATGGATTAAAACCTTGAAGTTGAGTTCCTATTGGGATTTTTCCAATAAAGTTGTTGTTAGATAAATTCATATAACTCAAAAAGGTTAAGGAAGCCATGCTCTGAGGAATTTCACCATAAAACTTATTATTAGAGAGATCAAGAGACTCCATTTTTTTCATGTCTCCGATCATCTTGGGTATTGCTCCAATGAAATTATTGTGAGATAAGTTCAATGTTTGAAGTTGAACAAGCTGAAATAATTCCAATGGCACTTCTCCAGACAAGTTATTAACTGAAAGGTCAATAGTTGTCCTATTTGGGTTAATAGTATCCACATAATAGTCTTGACCTTTTGTAAACCACTCAACTGCACCAAGAGTTCCATAGCGAATCGTACTATTAATCATTTGAGTCAAGTTGTAGACAAATTTCGGTATAGATCCTGAGAGTTTGTTATGTGCAAGGTCCAAATGAGACAAAGAAGAGAGATTAAATAAATATAGTGGGATAGTCCCTTCAATTTTGTTAGATCTCAATATCACCGCTTCTAAGTTTTGTGACATCATGTTTGGTATGGTTCCAGAAAATTCATTTTCGCCCAAGTTCATGATATATAAATTTGTCCAACCAGAGAGGTCCGCCAGAAATTCACCGGATAACTTATTACTCCACAAGTTAATGTAATATAAATATTTCAAATTCTTCCAACTATGTGGAATTGATCCTGAGAAGTTGTTGTAAGACAAATTAGCATCATATGCCATTGGTGATATGTTTGGGAGTCCTCCTGTGAAATTATTACGATCCAAATATAAAGTATCACACTTTAGTGTTAGGTTTGATATGTCTACAGACTACAGTCATCGAGTTGTTTGACAAATAAAGAGAATCAGATATTCTTTCTATGAGGCTCGAAAACTTGTTAATATCTACTGATGAAATTCCCGAGCTGGATAAGTCGAGAGATTCCAGTGACTTCTGTGTATATATCCAAGATGGAAAGTTTGGACCTTGATTTGTATTCCTTAATGAAAGTTGATGGAGTTGAAAAGGAGGAACCCAATTCAAATCAAATTGGAATACAAAATCATTATCACCAATATATAAGTTACGTAAGGATGAGAGGTTTCCTACAATTGAAAGAATGGAACCACTTAACATGTTACCAGAGAGACCAAGGTGTTGAATATTTGCTAGTTGGCCTATTCCATCTGGAATTGATCCTTGTAGTTGGTTATAAGAGAGATCAAGGAATTTCAAATTTTGAAGGTTTAGCAAGCTTGAAGGTATCTCACCATGTATATTGCTCCCCCGAAGATCAAGATAGGTGAGATCTTTGGTGAGATTAAAAAACCAAATTGGTAACTGAGAGGTCAAGTTGTTGAGAGAAAGATCAAGAGTTATAAGTGAAGACAAATTAAAATACTCAATTGATGGGTTGATCTTGAAGTTGTTGAGGTTACAATCACTCAAGTGTAACTCTAATAGTGAAGGAAGTGTGTTCACTGCTTGAAGCCAATTGGTTTCCTTATGAATATCAATTCCACTAAGGTTGAGATATTTCAATGAAGAAAGTGGAGAAAGCCAATCAAGATTATCCATGTGAGCACCGTAGTTGCTGGATAAGTCAAGGTAGAAAAGGTTAGATGGATGTGTGAAGTTGTGTAGAGTGGATGGAATATTTATCACATCAAATTCATTCCAACTCAAATCCAAGTAACTCAGAAACTCAAGTTGTAGGATAGACAAGTTCATCTCACCTTTCAAATCTTGTTCACCAAGATCAAGTTTAGTAACTCTTCCAGTAATGTTGTCACAATGAACTCCTTCCCATGAACAACAATCTTTTTTGGTTGACCATGTTGATATCTTACCATTCAAACTATCATTGATTCCCTTTTTGAAGATTAACAATGTTTCTCGATCTTTCTCATTGCATCGAACCATTTCGTGATCATTTTTAGACATGGTTTTGTGGAATGTGGTTACAGATAAAAGTAGAAGCAAAAGAAGTGACATTTGTGAAGTAAGAATTGTCATAATGAATGATTGTTTGGATCAGAGAATAAGATGTAATTCAAATGAGAGTATGATTTGTTATGAGATGTTAGTTAGTGAGATTATATAAGACAATAGTTTCATAAATGGACAAAAGCAGGGAACTTATTGTTACAAAGACTTTGAAAAACAA
Organism: Trifolium fragiferum; assembly: GCA_954870985.1. NCBI lineage: Eukaryota > Viridiplantae > Streptophyta > Magnoliopsida > Fabales > Fabaceae > Trifolium > Trifolium fragiferum. The sequence goes on from OX940794.1 coordinate 13,150,259, forward strand.
ATGAAGACTTAGAATTACTGTGAACCTCATGTTTGGTTTACATCTGGAATTTTGAATTATGTGATAAGAAAGTATGTGAACCTCATGTTTAGTTTAACCATATCAGCTTGGTTTGTACATGTTTTAAAATAACAGTTTGACACAAATTTTTTTTTTTTAAAAAGTTTTTGAATGATTAATTCAATTTAAAATTTTAATGAAATGTGATAGAAGTTTAGAATAAATTAAGTAAAGTATCTAAGTGTGTGATGATATATCACATTTTAATGGAAAAAATTAAAATGATATATAATTATATAAACCTGGCATTTGAAAGAGTTTCTTTTTGGTTATGTTCCAAATTTTCAATCATCAAATTGGAGAACTTTTCCATTATCACGTGCGTTGCACGAATGTTGTGGAGTGATAAATATACAATTTAAATTGTTATAATTAAAATTACAAATAAAAAAAATAAAATGAAATCAAAACATAACATAACTATATTGACACTTAAATTAGTCAGTACAAATGGTGACAGAGAACAATAAATCATTAAGCAGAGAAGTGAAACAGATAAATAAATAAATAAAGTTCCATAAAATTTAAACTTACTTGTCACTCATAGATTCCTTTTTTTTCTTCCAATTATGTAGAAAAACCTAATTAGCATAACAAAAATATCAAATATGATAGAGGTGATGCCCCATTCTCACACAGGAAAGGTATTGAGCGAATCAAAAACAAAAAGTAAAATGGCGAAAAGGTTGAGAAAGAAGAATATGTGGAAGTTAAAAACGAAATTTGGCGACGATGAGACCAAAAAAACGAGTAAGATTTAACACGTAAGCATCAACAAAATTTCTATGTTAACATCAATACTGCAACAAATCGAAGCAAAAAATCAAATCTACAAATCAAAACATGAAATTATTTTAGATTTGACACTAAAAAATTATAACAATAAATAACTATAAAAAAAATTAATCACTTACAAATCTAGATTGCTATATACTCATCTTCTTTGCCAATAACAAAAATCAGTACTTCTTTCTCTTCCCTTCATGGTACTATATTGTCCAGAGAGAGGGTGTGCGGGTTGATGCCGATAAAAAATTGGGTTGAGATGTGGAGACAGAAGAATGAATGTATTGAGGAAGAAGATAAAAAAAAAAAGGTTTAGAGAGCGGTGAGTGAGAAGCAAGAAGAGAAAAGTGTGGATAAAAGACTTAGAAGCGTATAATGACAGATAGATAATGGAGAGATGGCACATTTTTAGGTATAATATTCTATTGTGTTATTTTTTAGGTGAGCATTTAATAATATTTTATTTTCAATGCATAAACACTAATGAAAGCTTCACTACTAAAAAAATCTTAAATATCGACGGACAAAATTTGTCTCTAAAATGCAAATATTCCGTCACTAAGCATACTAGAGACGGATTTGATCCCGTTGGTAATTTTCTCGTCTCTAAAATTAAAATATATGTCTCTAAAATAAATATATCTGTCTCTAACTGCTTTTTCTGTCTCTAATTCCATCTCTATTAGAGGCGAAATATATTATGTGTCTAAATTACGTCGATATTTCAACTTTTTCTAGTAGTGCTTTTGTCAAAAAAAAAAAAACTAATAAAGGTCAATTCAAAATACAAATTGAGGAAGATTTAATAAGTGACGGGCCACAGTAATTAATATGTGGTTGAAAGATTAAAAGAGAAATTAGGAGGGAAAAAAATAAGAGTTAACATGAAGCAAAACCTTACTTTTATTAAGACTAGACTTCGACCCGTGCGTTGCACGGATTTTGTTGAGTGATAGATATACAATTTAAATTTTTATATCTATAATAAAAATTACAAATAAAAAATAATAATAACTAAATATAAAAATATTGAAACTTAAAATAGGCAATACAAACGGAACTAAGCGGTATTAATATCATGACATAATAACCATTAAAATTACATAGAAATCACATAAATAGGATAACAAATTATTAAACATTATGAAAAATTTATTTGTAAACTACATTTGCAATTGTATTTGAATTTTCACTTTCATCTAATTACTACTTTTCTTGGATAATCTACAAAAAGAACAACAATTTCCAGCTACAAAAACGTCATAGATTCGTTTTGCAAAAAAAGAAAAACGAAACAAAAAGCAAAAACTCAAAAAATAGAAAGAATCAAAAGAAAGAACAAAAAAAAACTTGCCTCAAACTACAAAAAAGGATAGATTCGTTTTGCAAAAAAAAAAAGCGAAACAAAAAACAAAAACTCGAAAAATAGAAAGATTAAAAAAAAAAAAAAAAAAACAAATCTTGCCTCAACAAATTGAAGATTTTGAGATTACTAAATGCAATGGTAAAAGGGGCATAAAATCAAAGCAAAGTTGTAATCTTTCTCTCTCGTAGAGTAGAAGAAGAGAACTTCGATTCGACGTAGACAATTTTCAACGTGGTGGTGACTGGAGAAGCTGCTTTGAGCTCAGAATGAATAGGTTGATCGGTTTGTTTATCAAGAGGCGACTAACGGTGGCCAAATAATGGGAGAGAAGGAGGTGGTACGCGGCAAAATGGTTGGTTACCGTGAGATTGTTTTAAAGAAGTGAAAGAAGCGTATATGTGAGAAAGGAGAGAGCGTACAATAAGAAAAAAAAAAAGCGAAAGCGAAAATGTAATGAGATACAATACAAATATAGCATTAAAGCTTTATATTGCTCTATACAAAGAAACAAAAAAAAATTAATAACATATAAAAATGTGTGTATAGTGTTTGCAAATTTAGTGAGAGAAATAAGGAGATCATAAATACAAAGAAATAAAAAAAAATAATAACATATAAAAATGTGTGCATATTGTTTACAAATTTGGTGAGAGAAATAAGAATGTCATAAATAAGTTGTTGGGGTGGTCATTAAAAAAAGGATTAAAAGGGGAAAAAATTAAGATTAAGTGATGGTTAAATTTTACTTTTATTATAATTAAAATTAAAATTAAAATTAAAATTAAAATAGATATAACAGTGTGAAAACTCATTAAACATTCATTGAACAGAATTAGTAACAAATATTTGATTTACCTCGAGTGTTATAATGAATGAGTTGCAACACATGCATTTTATGTTCACTATACTAGTACATAATTTTTGTTTTTACACGACATAGTACATCATGATGCACGTGGGGCTGTTACTGTAAAAGCAATGAAGACTTAGATTTATAGAATTTCTCTGAACTTCATGAAGTGCGAATGTGATTGCCGAGTGACTTCTTGGAAACATGGCGTATAAAAGAAACATGTAAAAAACGAGAAACATTCAAGATGATTTGGAAGACTTCAATAATATATTTTGAAATATTTTTATAATTAAATAGTTGTCCATGCAAAAGAAGTCATCACACAATGATTCAAAATATTTTTATAATTAAATTAAGGATAAAAGTAGAAGCAAAAGAAGTGACATTTGTGTAGTAAGAATGGTCATGATTTAGCTCAGAGAACAAGATATTTTTAGTATGGTTAATAAATACATCGGATGCACAGTTTAGCATACTCATATTTGAATTACTTAGAGTGTATAATGAATGAATTGCAATACATTATTATGTTCATTAGTCAAAGTTATCCACCGATACATAATATTCGACTTTTTGTTTTTGCATGACATAGCACCTGGGAATAGGATTTAACACAGTTACTATATCAATCATCCGATTATAAATGAGTATATAGTTTAGATTACAAACAGTTGACTTTATTAATATATATAATTTGAACCGTTCGATTTCGATCTAATGGTCGAGATCCAAAACAACGTGCAAATAGCACAGTAGGCAATCTAGATACATATGGCGATGCAAGTGAGTCTAATTGTTTGAAAAAAAAATAACTTCAAACAAAAAGACTTTGTAAAAGCAATGAAAAAAATCATGTTTTAAAATTTTTGTCTTCTAAGTAAAAATTCACTTTTTAGATTTATCTCTTATTATAAAAGCTGATTTCATTTGAAATCTTTACCCCAATTTTTTTAACAAAAAGACTTTATTAATATATAATTTAGACCGTCTGATCTCGATCTAACGGTCGAGATCCAAAACTGCGCGCAAATAGCACAGCAGGCAATTCAAATCTATACAGTGATGCAAGTGGATCTGATTGTTTGAAAAAAAGAAATAACTCCAAACGAAAAAACTTTGTACAAGCAATGAAAAAAACATGTTTTAAAATTTTTGTCTTCTAAATAAAAATTCACTTTTTAGATTTATTTCTTATTATAAAAGTTGGTTTCATTTGCAATTTTTACCTTAATTTTTTTAACCTAATTTTTTTAACAAAAAGATTTTATTAATATATAATTTTGACCGTCTGATTCGATCTGACGGTCAAGATTCAAAACTGCGTGTAAATAGCACAGCAAGCAATCCAGATCTATACGGTGATGCAAGTGGATCTGATTGTTTGAAAAAAAGAAATAACTCCAAACAAAAAGACTTGGTAAAAGCAATGAAAAAATCATGTTTTAAAATTTTTGTCTTCTAAGAAAAAATTCACTTTTTAGATTTATCTCTTATTATAAAAGCTGGTTTCATTTGCAATCTTTACCGTAATTTTTTTAACAAAAAAACTTTATTAATATATAATTTGGACTGTCCGATCTCGATCTGACAGTCGAGATTCAAAACTGCGTGCAAATAGCACAACAGACAATCCAGATCCATACAGTGATGCAAGTGTGTCTGATTGTTTGAAAAAAAATATAACTCCAAACAAAAAGACTTTGTAAAAGCAATGAAAAAAATCATGTTTTAAAATTTTTGTCTTCTAAGTAAAAATTCACCTTTTAGATTTATCTCTTATTATAAAAGCTGGTTTTATTTGCAATTTTTACCCTAATTTTTTTAACCTAATCTTTACAAATTTTTTTTATTAATATATAATTTGGATTGTCCGATCTCAATCTAACAGTCGAGATCCAAAACTGTGTGCAAATAGCACAGCAGGCAATCTAGATCCATACATTATGAAACTGAGGTATAACTTTTTACCACGTTAATAGATTGATGGACAATATATAGTTTTATGGGAATATATACCAACCTTCCTTTCTTTTTCTTTTTCTTTATGGACAATATGAGTGTGGTTTCAATTTTATGATATCAAATCAAATATTGTATTAAAAAACAAATGAGAAAAAGAATCAGAAAAGAAAATGAACAGTGAAACCAATATGAGAAGAGTGAGGAACTACCTAGCTACTCTTAGCTCTTTCTTGTGAACTACTTAAAGCAGAGGAAAACACCTAAGACGGATTATCGGTCTTTTTTATTTCCACTAGAAAATTTTGGGTCCTTTAATTTAGTGAGAATATTTTCTATTTTCAAAATTTTACAATTTTCTAAAGGGAAATATACAATTATAACATATCATTATTTTTTTTTTTTACAAAAACAAAAAATACAAAAGTGACAATTAAGATATTTCAACTATGTTGGTGCTCTGAAGAAATAACATAATTAAGAAGCACACTAATAAAATATATCAAATAAAAATAGAAAAAGATACAAATGAATTTTAGGGTGTGGTTAGATCAAAATTTAAGGTGTAAATATATTCGCTCTGCCTCATTAAAAATCTTATAAGAGAAAATTTAGTAGGATAAAATTTTGGTGAAGAAAATAAAAATACGGAAATATGACATGAATTCAAACATAAACAACACAATTAACAAAACTTATATAAAAAGAAACATAACCTATTGTGATTAAAATCATTTTAAATAAAATTAGACAAGTTGTTCCATCAAATGAAGCTAGTAGCTGATTAACTAATGTTGGACATTTTATAAGCACAAATATTATCCTACCTAAAAATTTGTGTGACCTTAAAATGCATTTGAGAAAGAAAATATTAGCAATTCTTCATCTATTATAAATATATAATTAGTATAAAAATAAGTAATAATACAAATAAGTATAAAATAAAAACTTGAAGATTAGTGATATGCTTTGCTAACTCATAGGTTATAATTACATTAGTATGTTTTCCGAAAAATTCAACCAACAAATTAGAATAATAAACAAAAATAAATTCTTACAATCTCTAATATTATAATCGAACAGAGATAAGAAATATTATTAAAGATGCCCCCATAAGTTTTACTTTGTCAAAGTCTTTTAGTTATTTAAATTTATAATTTTTTCAACCACTTATGTCATTTTAGTTTTAAATAGCCAAACAGCAAAACACACTCACCAACCAGAATTATACTTATTATTTGTGCAATACTAGTATTATATGATACATTTCGATGTTTTGAATGATGGCAAAATATATAGCTAATTAATTATAAAAAAATATAGCTAATTAACATATAGTGAACAAAAATTAAAATAAATGATAGAGTAAATATCTGAAACCATTTATAGAACGTGAATAGAATTCTTTTATTGTTTGTACAAAAAAAAAATTCTTTTATTGTGATGCTATGTTAGGACATTTTAATAAAAAAATTCACTCATTGAAAAAAGAACAGTGCTATATGGCACGAGGGATTTTCTGCACGACAAGCTGAAACATCACGCAATTTGATTTATTATTAGAGTTTTTGGTACCTTATCACTAGTTTTGTATTTTGTGTATATATATCCAAAGAAATACTACTAGTATGATACAGTCTAAGGAGATGCTGACGTTTGGCAACATCTTTGGTTTGTGGTACTGCAAATTGTAAATATCCACCGTTCCACAATCAATGGTGTGAAGCAGTTGCAAATTTTTCTCATTCACAATTGGTCAAGAAACCTGAAAGTGCTTTAGGTAAAAGTCAGTACAAGGTGGGAACGGCGTCAGAATCATATCCCAATTTTCTTGGAAATAATGGGATATTGGGGCAAACTTTAGTCAACTGTGATGGGGACAAGAGACAAGGTCATAGCCTAGTAGAGTCAGCTGGGTCAGAAGGTTTATTGGGGAATGTTGGTGAGGTGTCTACACCAGATTTTGGCTTGCCATCTGAAGGTGAAGGAGTAAGCCTTGTTGTTATTGCTGACGTGGATCAGCAAGTGGATTTATGCTTAAACTCTGTTGGGCCGGGTCAAAGTGTAGGAGGTGTGGTGTCTAGTCCCAATTTTAATGGGGGGGTGTGAGGAGAACATGTCAATTACAGATGGGCCCCAAATCCTTAGAACCAGAAAAGGGGATCTATCTGTAAATGGTATCCCTTTTTCTTGCCCATCCTACTTTGCAGCTCTGGATGTTAATAATGAAGAGATAGAAGATTCTTTGTTGGAACATCCTACGATCCCAATTGATTGTGGTGGAGATACCCAAATCTTGGTGGATGGGGTGGTTAGTAAGCGTCACCGAGGCCAAACTCGCCCTCCTGGGGAGAGAAAAAAAATTCCAACGAAGAAATTTGTTAACAACCTACCTGTTAACATGCTGAGGAAAATACCAGGTGGCATTCAGGATGCCAGACACAGAAAGCATAAAAAGAAGGGCAATAAACAAAAGGGTGATCGTAGTTTGATTGGGACTGTCTCTGACTCGGATGAAATTGAAAGCCTAAGTGAAGGGTCAATTCAAATAATTCCAGACAATGACAATGTGGGATTTGGGTTGGAGGTGGTGCTACCGTTCCATGAGATAGAAGGGAAGGATGCTGCGAAACAAATTGAGAGGGGTACCTCTGGGATGGAATATTTATTGGAAGGTGGGGGATTTCTAATGGAGGATTATCAAAGTGCCAAGAGTCATGAAAGTGATGATGGTGCAAATGCTTCTAGGGAAGTCTATGAGGCAAGGAGACTTATTGCTACTAATGAGGAACTGGGTATCAAATTTCATAATGGTGTTGGGGTGGATGTTGATAGAATGGTGGCCATGGAGGTTAGAGACCGTGAAGAGAAGAAGGCTCGGGTGCAAAGTAGGGGTTATCAATGATTGCTGTAACCTTGAATATTCGAGGTTTGGGTAGCCGGGTGAAATGGAGGAAAATCAGGGAGCTGGTGTGTGGTGAAAAGGTTGAGTTTTTGGCACTTCAGGAGACTAAATTAGAGTCGATTGCTGAGCCTTTAATCCACAGCCTCTGGGGTAATGACGACTGTGATTGGGCCTTTTTACCGGCAATTGGAAACAGCGGAGGTATTTTATCTATTTGGAGAAAATCTCTCTTCTCTGTTATTTTTTCCTTTACCGGTTGTGGGTTTGTTGGTGTTTATCTGGATGTTGGCCTTGACCATTCGCGGTGTTTTGTATTAAATGTCTATGCCAAATGCAATTTAAATGAAAAAAGACAATTATGGGAGGAGATTCTAAGGTCTAAAAGGGGGTTTGGAGGGGGATGTTGGTGTGTTATGGGAGACTTTAATTCTGTCAGAGATAGAAGTGAAAGAAGAGGGATCCGTAATGATGTTGTTTATAGCCAGTCTACGGAAATGGTAGAATTTAATATGTTTTTGGAAAATTTGGAACTGACTGATATGCCTTTAGTAGGGAGAAGGTTTACTTGGTTTCATCCAAACGGCATTGCAATGAGCCGTTTGGACAGAATTCTATTGTCAGATGATTGGTTGGTAAAGTGGCCGAATCCTAATGTGCGGGTTCTATCTAGAGATGTTTCGGATCACTGTCCGTTAGGAATCCGTTATAATTCTGTAGACTGGGGCCCGAAACCTTTTCGATTTAATAATTTATGGCTACAACATAAGACTTTCAAGAATCTAGTTGTGCAATCCTAGGAGAGTCAATCAATCTCGGGATGGATGGCCTTTGTTCTTAAAGACCGTCTAAAGGGTCTCAAACTAAGTATCAAAGAGTGGAATGTGCAGAATTTTGGAAGTGCAGAGGCAAAGAAGAAACAAATGATTGAGAAGATCATGGATCTTGACTTGCGTAGTGAAGGTGTGGGGATTTCTGCCGAAGAAGTGGCAAATCGGAAAGCTTTATTTGATGAGTTATGGGCTCTCCTTAAGAGTATTGACGCTTCCATCTACCAACGATCCCGGTCTAGGTGGTTGAAAGACGGGGACGCTAACTCTCGGTTTTTTCATGAGTGTATTAATGCTAGAAAAAGAAGCAATAATATTTTGGCCCTCCATACTCCTTTAGGATGGGTGGAAGGACCTGTTGGTATCAGGGAGGCAGCAGTAGCATTCTTCAAAAATCATTTTGATAATGAAGTTTGGCATAGACCTGTGTTGGAAGGATTAGTATTTCCTACTGTTTCGGGTGAAAGTAATATGATGCTGACAGCAAACTTCTCTCTTGCGGAAATTCAAGGTGTAATTGAGTCGATTGATGGGTCGAAATGTCCTGGGCCAGATGGATTTAATTTTACTTTTATCAAAGAGTTTTGGTGGTTATTGAGAAGTGATTTTAGGATTTTCTTTGATCAATTCCATGCCAATGAATGTATCCCTCAATGTCTTTTGTCCTATTTCCTTACTCTTGTTCCTAAAATCAAATCTCCCCAATGTTTGAGTGATTTTCGACCAATTTCCCTTCTTGGTTGTATTTACAAGCTTCTTGCTAAAGTTCTGGCTGCCCGGCTTGCCAAAGTCATGGATCCCTTGATTTCAAAAACTCAATCGGCTTTCTTGAAAGGTCGCCAATTAGTGGAAGGGGTTGTTGTGGTGCACGAGGTAATTGATTTTGCTAAGAAGTCAGGGAAGGAGTGTTTGATTCTAAAAGTTGATTTCGAGAAAGCGTACGACTCGGTCGATTGGGGTTTCTTGGACCATATGTTACAACAGTTTGGGTTTTGGGTGAAGTGGCGGGCGTGGATGCGTGCTTGTGTTTGTGCGGGTAATATGTCAGTGTTGATAAATGGTACGCCTACGTCTGAGATTAATATTAAACGGGGTCTCAAGCAAGGCGATCCCTTAGCTCTGTTGCTCTTCCTTTTGGTGGCGGAAGGCTTAGGTATGCTTATGAGAAGAGCGGTTTGTTAGATATGGGCCTTAATTATGATAGAAATAATAGTGGGCCTTGTTTATTAATATTAGTGGGCAGTTTTAATTATTAATAAGCAGTTATTATAGAAAATAACTGTCATTAGAATATGAATAGGTAATACTTAATAAATAGAAGGGGTGATTGAGAAAGAGGATATCTTGGAATTTGATTGGAAATGGGCCATTTTGGCATTAGGGAGGTGCAGACCCTCGAAGTTCTGCAGTATTAATCTGTAATCAAAGGGATTTTCCCTATTTCCTTATTCTATATCAGTTGGTATCTATCAACTGGTATCAGAGCATTTCTGATCCAGGACAGAAAAAAATGGAACCGTCATCAAATATGGAAGGAACGTTTGATATTCTTCATGAAGCGTTGAGAGTACTTAGAGATTGGAGAAGAGAACTCAAAGAATTACGACTCGCAATACCAATCTTTGAAGGAAGGGATGTTGCTGGGTGGATCATCAAAGTTGAGAAATATTTTGATGCAGGAGGAGTATGTAAAGAAGAAGATCAGATACCAGAAGTTGTGAAGTGGATGAATGGTGAAGCACTTGGATGGTACCAACTATGGGTTTCATCTAATCCAATTGCCACTTGGAAAAATTTTAAAAAGGCAATTCTGATGCAGTATCAAGAAACTGATTCGGTAGAGAATCAAGAACTAAGTTTGAATGTGAAATCAACGAAAGCATCACAAAACAAGAACATCCATGGTCAGAAAAAAAGAGAGCAAAGAAGAGAACCCTAATAAAGAAGGAGGCCGTAAGTTCGCCGGTGAAAAGGAAGGGTTAGTGGTTGAGAAGAGAAAGGGAATTTGTTGCATGTTTTCTATATTTCCACCACTGAAACTGCCAGACAAGGGTGCTGTTGTCTGTTGCACAATGACGACAAAGAGGTTCACCAACCTACGGGGGAAGGCCAACAAATGTCGGTGCAATAATTCCAAAATGTTTGGTGATCTGTCCTCCCAACTGTGGGACCCTGGGGGGTGAAATTAGGCTGCAGGATTGTGCAAACATTTCTGTTTTAATGTCAATGTCAGTGAAGTAGTTTTGTAATTGTATTTTATTTTAATAAACAAGGCCCACTATTATTTCTATCCTAATTAAGGCCCATATCTAACACGGTTGAGATAAACCGATTTCAACCATTTGTGGTAGGTAGGGAAGGTGTTCCGGTGTCTATGTTGCAATACGCCGATGATACCCTATGTATTGGGGAAGCAAACATTGGGAATCTATGGACCTTGAAAGCGATATTAAGAGGGTTCGAGATGGTCTCAGGTTTGAAGGTGAATTTCTCGAAGAGTTGCCTTATCGGTGTGAACGTGGCAGATGATTTCCTTAATATGGCAACAGAATTCCTGAATTGTCGTAGGGGCTCTCTTCCCTTTAATTATCTTGGTTTACCGGTCGGAGCTAACCCCCGGAAACTCTCAACGTGGGAGCCTATGTTGAATGTTATTCGAGGTCGTCTTGGTGCGTGGGGAAACAAATATGTTAGTTTGGGTGGTCGTATTGTATTGATTAATTCGGTTTTAAGTGCCATCCCGGTGTATTACCTGTCATTTATGAAGATGCCGACAAAAGTTTGGAGAGAGGTTGTGAAGATTCAGAGGAGCTTTCTTTGGGGGGGCTTATCTAGAAGGAATAAAACGTGTTGGGTCAAGTGGGAGGATATATGTAAGCCTAAGAAAGAAGCCGGTTTGGGGGTTAGAGATCTCCGTTTGGTTAATTTGAGCTTGCTCGCTAAGTGGCGGTGGAAACTATTGTCGTCTGAGAAGGAGGTGTGGAAAGATGTGATCTCTGCTAAATATGGTCTGGAAAATGTGGGCAACAGATACCTTGGGGATTCACAACCATCGCGAATTGTTTCTCTTTGGTGGCGTGATATTTGTGAGTTGGACAAGAATACAAATTGGTTTGCGAATGCAGTGGAAAAGAGAATTGGTAATGGTAACAACACCCTCTTTTGGAGTGATGTGTGGATTGGGAATCAATCTCTCCAAATCAGATTTCCTAGAATTTTTGCTGTTTCTACTCAAAAGGAGCTGTCTGTTGCTGCAATGGGTAGATGGGTGGGTGATGAATGGAGATGGGAACTGAATTGGCGTCGAGAATTCTTTGAATGGGAGACTCCTATTTATCAAGATTTCCTGATTTTAATCCAACAGTTTGTGCCGGCAGATCGGGAAGACATTTGGCTGTGGAGCGACAGTAGGGAGGTTGGCTTTTCGGTCAGGGACTGTTATGTGCTGCTGTATCGAAAATTTAGGGAGGTTCGTGTTTTAGATCCCTGCACTGAATTCGTTTTCTCTAGGCTTTGGAAGTGTGGGGCACCGTCCAAGGTAAGTGCTTTTTCGTGGCAATTATTGTTGGACCGTATCCAATCAAAAGCAAATTTATGGAGGCGTCGAATTATTCAACAATCGCAAACAAACTGTATCTTTTGTAATGCTGCCTTGGAAAGTACCACGCACCTGTTTCTCCACTGTGATATCTCTTCTAAGGTGTGGTATGAGGTGATGAAGTGGCTTGGTGTTGTTATACTTGTCCCCCCAAATCCTATGTTGGCATTTGCTTCTCTAGCTGACTATGGCCGAGGGAAAAGGGAGAAGGAATGCTTGATCCTTATTTGGAACTCACTCATGTGGTCAATATGGAAATTTAGAAATGATGCTGTGTTCAATAATAAGGGTGTGGTGATTGAAGAATTGGTTAATCATGTTAAATTCCAAGCGTGGAAGTGGTTCATTGAAAGAGTTGCGAAGACCCCGTGTATGTTATATGAATGGCGGTGGAGTCCGATTGATTGTTTCAAGAGATGAGAGGTGGTTCCTTTTGTGTCTGGAGTAGGCGCTCCAGTGTTTGTTTTTCCAGGAATTGGGTCGATTTGTGTATTGTTTGTATTTTGTTGTGTTGGCTGTTTTGGCTTTGTTGTTAGAGCTGGGTTTTGGTAGCTCTTTTTGTTTGGTTTTCTGTCTGACTGGTCTTGTATCCCACTGGTTGTGGATTTTCTCATCCCCCACATAACACTCCTTGTGTTTTGCTGGTGTGCTTAATAAAATTTTATTGCAGATCAAAAAAAAAAAAAAAAAAAAATTGGTCAAGAAACAAAATTAAGCATTTTAAATCAAATAAAAAGTAAGATGAAAATAAAAAAGGCTTGCATATGCTCCTTCGTGCAAGTTTGACGACAAATGCTGTCGTACAATTAAGCATTTTCCTTGAAAAAATATATACATGGTATAAACAAAAAATTAAAGTAAATGAGCTTAAAAGTAATTAATCTAGTTAAAATTGATTATAATGACATAAAAGAAAATTAAGTACTAGTATTTTTTTAAAAAAATTTCCTACATTTGGACGAATGAAAATCATTATGCATTATAGAAACATCTTTTATATGAATCAATGTACATGCAGCAGAATCTACAAAAGGACCAGTCCATAACTAAAGTATTATTTTTACGTGTAATCTTAGGCCAGCAAGAAAAACAGCCAGATCCAGCCAATTTCCTTACCATTGAAGCCTCCAAGGCACTCACTCACTACCATCATATATATTCCTTTTCTACATTTTTTCTATATAAATCCACTTCACAAATGTGCATATTAATCAATTACTATTCCATTTGTACCATAGAAGAATAAGACCAAATTGAATTAGTGTTAAATAATTTCATCATGATGAAGAGAAGTTGGTCGTTTAAGAAGATGTTGAACAAGGAGCAATTGCGACCGTGGAAATTTTCTCGAGCGTTTCATTGGAAACGACTTCATCTACGCACGACTATCATGGACACCGTCGTTTTCAAGATTGTGTATGTTGTAGAGGGTGTTGTAATTGTTTCCTCATTTTGCTTCTTCTACCTTTGTTGTGGTTTCTGAATTTTGTGTACATCTTTATATAATTAAGCATGTGTATGTGACTTTCAATTTCATTTGTTCGTTCATTTTTTGTAGTAATTCTTCAATAATACAATGACTTTTATTCATTTAGAAGTCATCTTGTAATTAGTATTTCTCTTGTTTAACTTTATGGATTAATTTATCATCGCACGAAGTCTCTCGTGTGGCATTCCTTTTGTTTTATTCTTGTTTCGAAGTTTTTGAATTGCTGGTCGCTGAGCGATATTTGGTTGACTTAGTGTTGGTCTCGCAGTTGGATTGACAATGTTGCGAACTAGATTATAGTCTAGTTGTGTACCTTTATTTTACAGCTCCAATTAATTTATCCATATGATCATCTATTCTTCGAAGCAGATGGATATATCAATTCTTGATAATCTCTTTGTTGAGTTGTTAACGGTATCTAGACATAGTCTCATGGTACCGTCATTGTTCTCTTGACAAACTAGCTAGAACAAGTGCTTTCGACAATGATAAACTAAACCAAGCCAAATTAATCGCTTCTAAATCAAATCTTTTGGTTGTTTTCTAGTTCACTCTGCATTCCAATAAGAATATCATGTAAGACTTTGTATATAGAAACAGTACGTTCTCGTTACAAGCTAGCAAGTTTATTGGAGAATTCAGTCACTATAGGCGCATCCGAACAATGTATAACACAAATTGTTATGTTAATCATCGCAATTAAGTTAAGTGGATCGTAATGCAATTGTACACGTATAGTTGTTTGTAGGAAAAATTAAAATTTTGTTCGACAGAACAAAGACAACTGACATACTTGGCACGAGGTTGAACACCTCCGAAAAAGAATCGACAAGAGGAATATCAACAACGGTTAGAAGATATTGATGTAAGACATGTCTGATACCCTATGACAGAAGACAAGGTTGACAATATATCACTGAAGATTTCCTGTTAGCCTCCACAAACATGGTGCATTTTTTTTTAAGTCTAAAAAATATTGTATATAATAAAAGGACTAGTACATGGGAACTCAAATTAAATTCAAGAAAAATCCAAAAAAATATAAAAAGAGTAAAAACAAAAAGCAAGACAACAAAAATAAGAAAACTACAAAATAGTCCTAGCAGAGTAAGTATAAGGAGTGATATGTGAACTACTAACAGTGATCTTAGGTACACCAGTACTACCCTGCACCTCCTAACAGAATAACTAATTTACTACATTAAGATTTGTTTGGTGATTGAGGTGGAGAGGTAAAAAGTGAAGTGATAAAGAGATCGACAGTTCGATCCTGCTTTCGATTCAAAATATTCAATTCATGGTCCCTAAAACATATCATATTCGAAATGGATGTATATCTCTATCTTTGAAATTTCATTTTATCTGGTTCTTGTTTCTCTGTGGCTTTCGATTCAAAATATTCAAGTCATTGTGATAGCATCTTTTGTTGAATGAATATCCTTAATTTAATTTAATCTAATCAAAGTATGAAGATTGAGGATGCAGATTCTTTGAGATACACATGCAAGTAATACAAACAATTACCCCGCTAGTCAAACTTCTATGAAAATTCACTTTCAGACCGGAGATGGATTCGAAAAATTCCAATATTGGGTTGATAGTTTTTAGGTTTTCCCAACTTTTTTCTCATTTTTTGCATAACAGTTCAAATACTACCAATCTACTTAATCATATTTTTTTCATTCAAAAAAAAAAAAAATCATATTTTTTGAAAATTCAACTTTGAATAAAAAATTGACCATTTTTTCTTTTAGCCTCATTAGCCGCTCCATTTGTTATCAAGATACAATTTCTTCGCTACTGAGAACTTAATTATGACATTGTGTATGTGCACAAAGTTTCACTAGTAGTGTGATACAAAAAGTTTCATATTCAAATCGATATGCAATCACTTTTACCATATTTTATTTGAGAATAAGTTATTTTCATCTCTAGCCTGAAATCTCTAAATGTGTGGACATTGTCACTATATATATAGCTCTAAAATCTATAAAGACCATAATAGATATCTTCTATTAATAATATCAATGATCAAACTAAAAATTGGCAGAAGACATATTAAAGACCCAGACTAAGTAGCCAATACACATATATAATGACGAAATCGACAAACAAAAGAAAAATTTAACATAATTTAGTACATTTATCAATAATGATATGATGTCTCAAATACTATAACATTTTATTTTAATGAGCAAAAAAAAAATTTGAGTCAAATAAAAAATACTAGATTACTACAACATGACAAATCAAAATTTAAATTCTAATTGTAAGAGGTATTTATATTTATATTTAGTCATTTAGTGGCAACACGCTTATGAATGTGAATTCTATCCATAAGTGGGAATCACACTCTAGGGATTTGTCTTATTTAGATATCCAAAGATTAAATTTTTTTTCTTGTGAGGATGAGAATGAGGGAGAAAATTCACTTGAAGAAGGTTTGAGGATTGAGATGAAATTTTATTTTTCACTCTATATGGGGACTTTGATCCTAAACATTTTATTAAAATATATAGGAAGTACTTTGTTAATATATTATATTTATTTATATTTTCACACAATATGTTTATACAAACATATTGTTTATACAGGGAAGCTTATATATTATTGTCCAAGACTCACAATAATTGTAATTAATTTTTATTTGCTTAATGATTAAACTTTAATTTTTTTTTACATCTAATTTTATTGAAAATATTAAATATTTGATAGTTTTTATTATTGATGGGTCCGAAAAAGCCTTTTTTTCAGTATTGTACGACGATGGGGATGAGAAATAATAGTCACTGACCCGAAGCAGAAAATAGGAATGTGTGACATTTAAGATGGTATAGAAAAGGAAGTGAAAAAAATATCTTTCGCTTAATCTCCGTCCTAATAACATCTCTAACATGAGAGTAATTAATATAATCTTTCGCTTAATCTCCGTCCTAATAACATCTCTAACACGAGAGTAATTAATATATTAGGTTTGTATATAAAAAATTTCTCTTTTCACCTCCCACGTCTCTTTTTCACTCTCCAAATTTTCATTTATATCTTTGGAAAAAATCTTCGATAAACACGTATAAACGTTATAAATGGTTGAAAACACATGTTTTTCTATATCGGAAAACTTCGGTAAATAAAAACCGAAGTTTTGAAGGTAAAATTGAATTTCTAAAGGTGAAAAAGAGACATGGAGATGAAAAGAGAAATCTCCTTATATATATTGGACTAACTTATGGAGGATGACCCAAATCGATTCACTCTAATATTATACTATTAAAATTTTATATTTGACCTGACTTATAAATAATTACAAAACCGACTTTTTTAAAGTAAGACATTATTTATAAACTCTTATGTTTATACTTATTTCCATTAATAATTACACAAACTAAAATACTTTTACACGCTAAATATACATAAGGTAATTTATAATTTAGTAGACTTTTGGTATGGATGTGTACGTCTACCAAAAACAATAGTAGTTACAAACATTTGGGATAATGGTTTTATTGATGGCAATTTGGAGAGACGAGATTTGGGATTAAAAGTTTTTTGTGCTAGTACTATTATGTATTGTGCATTTAAAAGAAAATTTAGAAAGAAAAAAAAAGTTTTAAGTCTTTAACCCTGTTTCTTTTTTTGTCACGTAGTTTAACGGTTAACAATTCACATTTTAAGGTGAATAATGGGAGTATTGAGATTCAAACCTCAATCTATGCATATTATATGCAATATCTCTATCAACTGAATTATGCTTATGGAAACAACACTTTATTTTCTATAAAGAATATATTAAAATAGCTTAAATAAGCATCGATCAATTTATATCAATCGATTCAATTTTAATTGAAATACATTAACCATTTGAGTCTAACAATTTGATTTAATTAAATTGAATTTAGAGGAAATTGAATTAATGCCCAAAGTTTAGATATAAAATAGGATCGGGATCAAATGACGCCAACTAGTTTGACACCAAATGTTACACCGTTCAATATCGTTTTAACAAAATCAAATTTTACAAAATTCACCGTTGGATTGGAAAATTATATCATATAGATCATTCATGTTATATTTTATAAAAATCTAAAACTGTTTAATATGTTATTGAGACTCGTCAAGATTAAGTGTTTATGCGTTGTTATTGAATACCGTTAATTTTGACGATTCTCAATAACATATCAAATTTTTTAGATTTTTATAAAACTTAATATAGATGATCTATATGATATAATCTTCCAATCTAATGGTGTATTTTGTAAAATTTAAATTCATTAAAGCGTTATTGAGCGATGTAACATTTGGTGTCAAATAATTGATGTTAATTATGAGGTTTACTTTTCAATCTCTAATTTTGATCAATATTTCTATCTTTAGGCGAGTTAATATATATCTGCTTTGTTTCTTTTGTGTGTCTGATCTTGTCTCTAATTGCACGGGTGCATGTAGGAAACCCAAACTCATGTAGGAAAGGGTAAGTTAAGCTCAATGATTAATTAATTAACCAAGAAAAATGTTGCTTGAATATTAAGCTGCGTGCCCTCAATGCCCTTCTACTTAATAATAGCATATATATCTCCTGTTACAACAAGTTATTTATTTACCTAAAAACTATCTTATATTGAATTGACAAACATCCACATCTACATATACATACAAACTTTAGCACATTTTCATTTTGATGAGTCATGCTTGAAAAATGACAAAAATAAAGATAATTAACATTTTAAAAATATTATACAATTAGAATAGTGGATATGAATTTCCAATAAAACAAACAATTAATTTTATAAAAAAATATTGAATCAATATCATTTTCAGCATCTAGTGTTTTTAATATCAATATTCTCATACATATCTTGTTCGAATTCAAGTTATATTTATACATAACCTTCTTGTATCCTCCGAGAGGTAGGAGAATATTACAAAGTGCCAGTTGTAAAAACATAGAAATCATCATCAAAAATGGGAAAGAAAGTAATTAATCAAGCATCATCATTGAAAATATCTAAGGATATTATTCATGAGAAACAACATTTTAACAACTTGATTAAGGTTTTGAAACCTAAAGTCTACATCACTAAAACCACAAATTTCAAGAAGTTAGTTCAAGAACTAACTGGAAATGGAAACATTAACACTTTGTCTCCAACAACATTGGAAGTTCCAAAAGTTGTTGAGAATACTTGTAATGTTTTTGTTGAAAGTCCTAGTTTTGAAAATGCTTCATTTTCAACTGAGGCTACTACAAGTACTACTAATTCATCAAACACTTCTGAATTTTCTTGTGATGCATTGTTGAATGAAGAGTTCAACCAAGTTTGCAACCAACTATGTTTAGATAATGATGATGATCAATCATTGTTCTTTCAAGATTCTATGACTAATTATTACCAACCTCTTGATGAATTGTTGGCATTTCAGAATGTTGAATCACTTCTTTTTGATGTTGAGTTACAAAATCCATTTTACAATTATTGTGAAGAGATTGAAGTGCAAGATGTTAGCATATATGATTATGAGTTATCAGGATTGCTTTAAGGATTATGACTCTCCTTCATGGAAGATCATTGATGATTTTGTTTTTGTTTATATTTACTTTTCTTGTGTATGTCTTGTATAAATTATAATGTGTAGAATTATAGTTATAGTTAAGATGCATATGTGGATACATATTCTTTGGTATATAAAATAGATATCCTTGGTACTAATGTTTATAGTTACAATTTTGCTTTCTTTAATTGGTACATGAGTTTATAGTTCCTTAGATTTTATTTAGATGTCTTGATCCATGATATGGTACCATGCATGTTAACTTAACAAATTAAGTTCATTATTATTATGATGATTGCCATTCTTTACTCCAAGTGATGTTTGGTAGAAGAAATATTTAGCAAGAACAAAGACATAATAAAATACAATGGAAAATGACTAGTTATATATATCATAATTAGTGAATGTTGTTAGTGGATTTTTATTTATTTGGATTTAACTTTTCTTATATGTTGATCAACATTTACATTCCTCTTGTCATAAAATCCGCAAACAAGAAATTTGAGTTTTCTGATTGAACACCACACGTTTAGACTCGATATCTCGTAGTTTGATTTATTAAGTCAAAAAGTGAGTTGTCTGATCTTGATTTAACGGTTTGAATTGCACAATTGCAGCAAATGGAATGATTTCCTACCTTAGGTAATCAATATTACTTCATAATTTCCTTCTTTTTTTTCTTTTGTATATAGACAAATTAGTGGGTTATGTTCGTTTTCAGAGTTTTAACTTTAGACCTCTTAATAGATAGTGTATTATATTTCAATTGAATTGTTAATAGGGATAATGTGGAAAGGATAAAGGATTTTGTTTTTTGATGTCACATTCATTGGTATATAATATTCTGTTTAAATGCTAATTTTGACTATTGTAACCAAAAAAAAAATGTTGATTTAGACTCGAGAGTAAACTCTGAGAGGCAGAAAGAAAACAAAATATTGAATCATCAATTGATAGCGTGCCTAATAAGTCCTTCTACCTCATAAATTTTCCTTTGTCTTATAACAATCTTTGCCCCCATGAGGCCAGCAAACCATGTATAGAGTACAAGATCATTCTTATATAATATTTTTTTTAGCTTCATAAATTGACTTATATATACTTTTAGTAAGTTTTAAACTTTTAATTAACGTGTACATGCACACTAAATATACCCAACAAAATGAATATAGTGGGAAATTATCCATATAAACTAGGCAACTTCTATGAAGCGTGGACAAAGACACAGACAAACAGATACGACATGGATACTAACACATCGATGCTAATAATAATTTGAAAAAATAACATAATTCAGTGTAATATAAACGTTGATGTCCAACACCAGAATACGCCTAATCTAAGGAGTGTCTGCATTTCATAGGGCAATGTTGATAAAAATAAATTGTATGATGTATAAGAAGGGTGAAATTATCATGCTTCCCCACAATTTCTTGTGACTTTGGACTAGGAGTTAGGATATGTTTGGAAAATAAGATTTTATATGGCTAAGTCTATACTTTATAAGTTGAAGAAGAAAAATGTTCTGGTTCAGAATTTTTCATGATAACATGTAAATAAACCACCATTGGCGGTGTAGAATGAGTCGAGCGCAAGTGATTGACATGTAGTGGTTGACATGTAAGGTGTGTGAGTGTCGTAAACTCCGAGGTCTTCGAGTTCAAATCCTATTCATATTGATAAAAGGTAGGTAAACAAGGTAAAAATACATGTAGTTGCACAAGGTAAAGACAACATGTCCAAAAATATAAGGCTGCAGTTACAGGAAAATGACTTATAAGACATCAATACATGTCCAAAAATATAAACCAGAAAAACAAACAGAAAGGGAACTTAACAAGATATCAATACATTATACATGCAAAAAGGTATATATAAAGAATTCACTTCAAAAACAATGAGATCAAATGCTTATTTACTTGTCTTTCCCTGCAATACTTGAGGAGAAGAAGAACCTCTTCCACCACCACTTGTATACAAAGATTTAAGCTGCCTGCTTATCAGTTTACTAGTATGAATAGTCTGCTGAAGCTGTGAATCATTAGACCACCATTGTTCCAATCCATGAGCTTCATGAAACTTCTGCTTTTCCTTATTCACAACAAACACTTTTGCAGCAACATGACAACCATTATTATTTGGACCAACATTTTCCTTATTACTATCACCACCATCATTTTTCGCATTTGATTTATCAAGTTCATCATTATAAGAACAACATATATAGTCACTATTGTTCACATAAAGATGAGGAACCCATTTTCCAACTCCAAAATTATGATTCTTCAAACTAGTTAACCAAGGCATCATCCAACTTTTCTTGTTATTTCCGTCATTGTTGATATTATTAGCTTCTTCGTTTCTCGAAGGAATCATAGATTTAATTCTCTTCCAAGCTAACTCGGCTTTTTCTCCGATGTTTCTTAGACTCATAGCTAGTGAAACAGAAGGTGGATTGAATAAATGTGTTTCGACATAAATACCTTCTTTGGCTAATGATTTTCCTACTTGAAGTGCAAAACCAGCTCCTAATGAATGTCCTGCTACACAAACATTGCTACTTCCATATGCATCAGCAACTGATTTTAGTGTCTCTAAAGCTACTTTAAATCTTACTGAACCTTTTAAGCTTTCCCAAGCGAGGAACCGGAGGTCGTCTTCGATGTCTCTTCGCATCGTTAGGCTTTTGAGTAAAGTTCCTCTTAGTGCTAAAACAGCTTTTGGAGCACCACTTGGTCTGATTAATACTAAATCTGACATTGCTGCTGATCTGTCCCATTCGAGTATTGCACCGAAAATTGATCCATCTCTTTCGTCTATCAAAGTTTGTGTTAGCTTGTACTTGAAGGGAATCCACCAGTTTGGAGCTAGAGCATTTTCTGGTTGTCGTTTCTCTTGTCGATCAATTTCAAGCAAGTATACTGCCTGTATGAAACAAGCAATGACAGTTCTCTTGTAATTTGCATCCTTCCTGCACGATATAAATTAGTTATCAGTAATTGTATTGTATGAATACCAACAGTTCAAATTGAAGGTGTGCGACATTTGTCGGTGTCTCATACTCACACAACACACCGACACATGTTCTAATGACTCTAATTTTTCAAAAGGTTTAAGATGGCAAATGACGAATAAGGGAACTATGGCTAATTACTAGTAAATGATAATCTGACAATTAGGATACTTGTATAAAATTTATGCAAAAATAAATAATTGAAAGCTTATTTTTACAGGTTCACATGCATTTCTGATTGATACAGTGACACTGATAAATATTAGTTCATGAAATTCAAATGTCTTTTTATCCAAATCACAAACTAAACAATAAATTTAGAACCAATTATTGTTAATGGCTAATTGCAAAATCTTTGCAGTAGACAAATCCGCATAAATAATCACAAGCATATTGTTAGTTATTGTCAAATAATAAATAAAATGCTTGAAATCAGGATCCCAAAATTTGATTCCAAATATAAAACAAATAAGGCAACAAATAAATATTGAATCAGATTAATCAAAGCTTATCCAAATCTATAATTTAGAATACAAATCACAAAGATTCTACAAACCCATCAAAAATTAAACAAATCTCAATTAATAAACCCTGTTATGTATCCCATTTTATCTCAATTCCTTAATACTTCATACGTACCTACTTTATCCATTCAATATCAATTCATAGTTCCTTCAATCAAAAACCTTAAAATTCAATATTTCTCAACAAACCCATTTTTTAAAGTTTGCAACTTTAAACTCAAATCTCAAAACCCATTTTCTGAAATTTAACCCCATCAAATTAAAATCACAAAATAACAGATCCAACCTAAAAAACTCAAAATTGAATGAAACCAAAGATAATTCAAACAAAAATATTGACCCAAATTTTCAACAAACCCAGAAATCAAAATGCAAAATTTAAATGAAATTTGGATATACAAAAGCAATATATGAAATGGGTACTCACCAGCTAGAACTAATAAGGTCTCTCCAATTCAAATTAACCAAATTCCGAGGACCCGAAACACGAAATGCATAAGGGTGAGATTCTTCTTCTTCTTCTTCTTCTTGTTTTGGAACAACAACAACCTTTTCTTCATCTAATTCTACATGTAAAACGTTTTCTTTGTCTTCTATTGGTTTGTCCAATTGGATTGTGGTTTCCATATTGTAGTGAAGAATTGTAGGATTATGTTTGAAATGCGAAGAAGAAGTAAAGTTAAGGTTGTAGATTTTTTTCCTTCGTGGGAACTAGCTTCATTATTGTTTATGATGGTTTTTTATTTATTTTTTATTTTGATTTTTCAATTTTTTGAATCTGTGTCTTTACAACGGTCATATTTCCTTTAATGCCTCCGTTTTTTTTTTTGACGTAATATGCTTCCGTTTTTAGTTTATTACACAAAATACAATGCCTCTAAGGGTCAAACAACTCAAGTAAGGATTTTAGACTTTAAAAATGTAGGTTGAAATGATAAGGGTTTTATAAAAATTCTATTTAGTTTTTTTTTGACACAAAGAAAATGATATTCATTCATTTAAATCGACAGAATACATCAAATACAACCACATATTCAACTTCGCTAAAAACGTAAAGGATGAATCTGCGAATAAACTCACAGCATCCGAGTTAATAGCATACAACAGCAAAATGCCTATTACAAATAATATGATAAAATTAAAATCACCGAAATATCCATGCTTTCGGATCTGCAACTTTGATGCCCAAATCGTTGATTGAATCTGTAACTGGCTGAAGATAATCTTTCGAGAAGAATCAAATGAACACCGCAACAATACAAGAAATCAAATAACGCCGCACAAGACAACGATCCGCACAACGCCGCACTTAGACGACGAAATTACACAAAAAACACAAAAGAAAAACTTAATCTATGTGAAAATCACTTATTTATATTAAAAGAAGAGAACAAAAAGGTGTAAAGGGGGTGATTGTAGGCCAAAAATGACCCAAAAGAAAATTACAGATTGTAAAAGAAAATTTTCCAGAAAAACTAGGGCCGGCAAAGCCAAATTGTAAAAAAAAATAAAAAAATTCTATTTAGTTATAAATATGGAATGTGATATTTAAATTTAAGTATTTTTTCAGTTTAATATCGGTAAAGTTGATGTTTCAAATTCTTAAGATCAAAGTCCAACCCTTGGTCTTAACAATATTTAATTTTTTGTTTATTTTTCATAAAGTCTACTTTAATTGTTTTTTATTTTACAATGCTTCATAATTAAATTTGTTTTCGGCCTCTAATTATTGTAGATCGGCCTTAATTGTTGGATGCTAGAGATGTAAATATGCTCTTTTTATGGTATTTTTATAAAATAAATTATGTTTTTATTTAAGTGAGATCTACCCTACCTCTTCATAATTTGAGAATATTTATTCATCGACTAATGAGAACAAATTATATAAATGAATTTGCATTTGGTATCCACAACTAACTTGTAACAAACTTTTATTTGACATGCATATTATTTGTTCTTATTGGTTGGTGAATAAATACTCTCAAATTATGAAGGGTTAGTTTAGAAAAAACATTTTATTAAGTTTATTAGAATATTTTGTTTAACATGAATAAATCAAGAGAATTTGAATAATAAAGTTTATTTGATGCATTTTAAGGTATCTTGAAGTTTAAGACTACGTTTGAATTTTAGTCAAAAAAAAAAACAAAAAAAGACTACGTTTGAATTGATGGAATGAGATGAAATTGAAATGGATGAAATTGAATAATGTTTCATCGTTAAGATTTTAAAAATAATAATGGAATGGAAGATTTCATCTTATATCACCACTTACTCATATACTATTAGTTGTCTTTCAAGCCCCATTTCAAAGGTCACACATACATATGATAGTTTTCTCATCTTCTTAATATTAATTTTTTATCAGGAGAATGAATTCTCTGCATTGAAAAAAAATTGAGGAAATAATGTATGCATCTAAACTATTCGATTAAAAACATGTAATAATATTTTAATTAAAAAAAATAAAGAAAAGTTGACCAATGATAACAATTGAGAAAAAAAATTAATGTGTGCAT
Organism: Trifolium fragiferum; assembly: GCA_954870985.1. Taxonomy (NCBI): domain Eukaryota; kingdom Viridiplantae; phylum Streptophyta; class Magnoliopsida; order Fabales; family Fabaceae; genus Trifolium; species Trifolium fragiferum. The sequence continues at coordinate 13,175,705 of OX940794.1, forward strand.
CTACAACCTTTGATTCAATCCATAAATAACTCTCACCCCCTTTTATTTTTTTGTTCATACAAAATATGGGTTTGATTGAATCTATAAATTGTTGGATATATCTCCTTTTATTTATTTATTTATTAACTTAAATAAGTGGAAATTATCCACTAAGTTAACATTGTTATAATTTTCTATTAAATCTAAAGTGGCGCAGGTTATTATACATAAGCATATCTTTATGCACGGTGCATAAGTGAAACTCAGCCATTAGATCCAGTGACACGTGTAATAATCTTAGACTAACGCTCACAATCTGAAGCTCGCATTCACCCGCATCTTACCTCTTTTTCTCCGACGCGACGTCACCTTCTCAACTGTCCTTGTTCGACGCGGCGTGATTCTTCTTCGACGTGATTCTCTCCGACTTGTTCATCTTCTTTTTCGCGTTCCGTCGATTTCGTTTTCATCATCGTTTTTGTTTTTCGATTTCGTTTTCCTTCTTCTGTTCTGGTTCATCTTCATTATCGATTTCATTTTGCTATTTTCATCATTTTCCCCAAATTCTAGGGTTTAATTTCAGGTTAAACTGCTACATAGTTGGATTTAGGGAAGAATGATGTTAGTATTTTTTGTTAACTTTACAAGTTTACATTTTCTGATGCACCTTGTAGCTATTTTCAATATAACATATACTTGAACTTATTATATGAATGTGTTTTTCAGGATATAGTAAGCATTTCTGTTTTGAGGATATAATAATTCTTGGTTGGAATATATGTTGGTACATCTGTATAAAAGTTTTCAGTTTCAAACAGATAAACCTGCAATATAAAAATCATACCTAAACCATTTTGCTGGAATAATGGTTTCAGAAAGTTGTGTATTCCAAAACCATTTTGCTGGTAGAATGGTTTCAGGGATTTAATACTTAATTGTTGTATCCTAAACCACTTTGTGTTTGTGACTGTGCAAGTGCAGGTGTGGTTTCAGAGATCTTCTTGTTGAGGGACTGATGTTATTTAGTTTTGTGCTTCTGTTTGTAGGCCTCAGTTTGTTTAGCTTTGGTTAAGCTTAGTGTTTTGGTATAGTAGCATTCTTTAGTTTTGGTTAAGCTTGGTAGATCTCATATGATATAGTAGCTTTGGTTAAGCTTAGTGTTTTGCAGGCCTCATTTTACTGTTTGTAAGAACAATATTTTTATAGAGTACAAATTGTAATGGGGAATGATAATAGAAAATGAAGAATATGAAAATGAGGCTATGATGTGAAAGATTATTTTTTGTAATTGTTGATTCTTTTCTAAATCATGATTGAAAATGAATGCTACAATGCTCATTTCTGTGCTAACTAGTAACTACTATTGGTCTTAAAGTTGAACTGAATATGAAAATAACTTATGGTGATAATTTTGTTCTTATGGTTTGCACAATTATTCATGTTTTATTGGAAACCATAAGAGATCTACTTTGGTTTCAGATACAACACTAGTGAAACCATTAAGTCACACTTATTGTTGCAATTATCATGTTTATTTTAAATTAAATATGAATATTTTATTGAAAACCATAAGAGGACTACTTTGGTTTCTTTGACTAATCTTTTTAATCTCACATGCATATACATAAAATAAATGGTTTAGGAAGCAACAATTAAACATCAACTATCTGAAACCATTATACCAGCAAAATGATTTCAGAGTACAACTCTATGAAACCATTCTACCAACTAAATAGTTTAGGAAGCAACAATTAAGCATCAACTATCTGAAACATTCTACCAGCAAAATGGTTTCAGAGTACAACCCTCTGAAACCATTTAATTATACTTCAAATATGCCCTGAATGAGAAGTAATGGTAATGGTCAAATGGATTAAAAAACAAAGAGTCTTAAAGAGAAACTAACTCTAAATTTATATATCAATTTTGTCACTTGAACTCAAGTTTGGTTAAATGCTGAGTTCATTCTAACTCTACTAATTTTCAATTCATAGATAGACAAACACCTTACAGTATAAATATTATTTACATAGACTATCATTGTTCTGGAAACCATTTAACAATATTAATGGTTTCGGTGTATAACATCATGAAACCATTTAACAATACTAATGGTTTATTTTGTAACAGAGAACCATTGCAACAGAGAACCCCTCAAACTTTTTTGATCTTGCATTAATTTATTCAACTCCTGCTTTCGGCATCAATTTAAATGTATTGTTCGAGTTCCAGAAACAAATTGATTTTGTATCAATTTATCCAACTCCTGCTTTCGTTTGTGACGGAGAGATTTGAAGGAACGTTGATGATGATGATTTCCGGTGAGGTTATGATGTTGATAGGCGATGATGATGTCCGGTGACGTTGAATCGTGATGGTGGTTGTGATTGTCGGTGACGTTGGTTGTGATTTGGGTGGCTGCGATTTCCGGTCATTGATTGTGATTTGGGGGCGCGTTGATTTTGGTGTTTCTGCGCCTAGATTTTGTTGTTTCTGCGCGTGGGTGTTGGCTTATGCACGGTGCATGACCTTTGGCTTATGCAGGATAACCGAACCCGTCTAAAGTGGTCTTTATTCTTTCTTTTATTTGTAGCAACTGCTCATTGAAAGATAGTGGGATGGGGTGAGCGGGTTAGGGTATAAAGTTGTCACCCAATTCAAATCGTAAAGTCAAAAAATAAGGTCCAATCCGCCCATAAAATATATATTGGTTTTCACGGTTTGGATTTGCAGTTTAAATGGGTTATTGAGCGGTTTGATTCGGTTTGAATAAAAAAAAATCAGTAACAAACCTAACCTTTGCAATTTAGATTCCAAGAATATGCAACCAGAGATGAGAGAATAATGAAACAAACACAAAAGAAAAGTTTTACAAACCCTAAATTAACATTAAAAGTAAGAAAAAAAATAAAAATCTCAAATAAAATAAAAGATATAATATTTGACTTCAACGAAGTTAGATAAAAAAGATGAAGAAAGATCAAGTTTTAAGTTTCAAAATGTTTCATTATTATTTCAGTCTCCGTGAATTTGACGTGAAGTGAGAAAATGTGAAGAGGAGACAGGAGAAGAGCTTGGAGTGTATATATCGCAAAAGAAAAGTGTTAAACCCGAAGTTTTGATTTACTAATGCGGGCGGATTTCAGGTCTCATCGGTCCAGTTCTCTCCATCTGGACCCGCTTGCATGTCAACTTTGTGCAAATCGAATTTTCAGACCCACCGTGACCCAATTCAATCCGCCCATTTCGCTATTTTTTTTCTTCCGATTGTCTCGGGTTGAGCCGGGCCACAATTTTTCTATCCACCCCTATTAGTGGGGTAGTTATACTAATTGCACGTAAAATACTTTTGTGATGGGCAGAAGTTATATGAGTCTAGTGCAACCCATTTTGTTTTGGTTCTCTAAGCCTAACAATCTCCTTCAGTAAAACTTATACCATCAAAGTGAGACTGTGAAAGGTTGAGAAGAGTTTCATCATACTCAAATAAGTGCAATCTTCAAGCTAGAACAATCTTTAAAAACAAAAGCAATCATTGAAGATATTTTGACTATTTAATTTCATTTTCGTTTATCTTATTCAAGATAAAATTTTATTTATGAAACCGTAGAAATTCTAACATAAATCGGTCACACTCCTTTTATGTTTACTTCATACAAGATCTGAGTTTATGTTTACTTTTTTAATTTATACAAGATCTAATTTTATGTTTTACAGATTTACATTGAATCTGGGGTGTGGGATTCGACAATACAATGGAGGTGCACCTGTGTTATTGATATAATTAGAAGATTTTAATTTTTGAATTTGGAAAAAGATGAAGAAAAATATAAAACATAGATCCATAATTTTTGAATTGACACTTTTTTTTATTTAAGGAAGAAGATGGAGATATTGATGAATATGTTCAGCAAAATTATGGATTTTTATTTGGAAAAAAAAGAAAAAAGAAACTAAAGTGTTACAAATAAATAAGATAATTATAAATATTTTTTTATTTATTGTGTTTAATATCTCATGGTCGTTGAATTAATCCAACGACTAGATATAGTGCAGCAAAGAGAGTTGTAGAGACTACAGCTATTGAGGATCTAAATTCGTCTTATAAAGGATAAACAAATCTCATAAAATATGTATCTGAGTTTAGCTACTAGATTATTTAACCAAAAAATGAATAATTCAATTTTTTAAATATATCCATAAAAATAAATAAACAATGAGCCAAACACAATTTTAGGCAAAATTAGTTCTATCAAAAACAATATGTCATATTCAATTTTAGTCACCACAGATCCAAACAACTCTCTTGTGATCCAAACACACACTTATTCAAAACCCGTAGTTTCAAAAAATATCAATAAAAAATGTCACGTATGCTTGCACACTATGTCTTCACTCCTCACATGAGAGCAATCGGAGATGAATTCTCTAACTTTACATCCTCTAACTTCCCCTAACTTTAGGCAATTGTAGGCATTTTTTATGTGAGAGAAAAACGTTAAAAAAGAAGAAGAATAAAACAAGATGAGAGAGAGGGGTTGTAGGGGAGAGATAGAGAAAAAGTTAGGGTGTAATTCCCACCATAAAAGGAGAGGATCCATAACCCAGGGCAATCTTTCTTGATCAATTTCTGTACTCATCATATTTCATTACCATCTTTTTGGTTTCTTCCTCGCATTTAACAACATTTTTCGAAATGTGGTCACATGCTTCTTTTCCTCTACATCTTTCCCTTTATTGATCGGTTTATTCTTGTTCGTGATATGTCCCATGCACGATATTTTTGGTGAAGTTGGGTCAAAATCAATTTCTGCACGATTCTTATTGCAACTATAAATGGGTTTTATAGTTTCACTCTCATGAGAGAAATTTTCAAAACCTGGGACATGTCTTCGAATGTTTGCATCTGCAAAAAACACAAATTTTGTGTTGTCTGGAGATGCATTTCTATTTCTAGATAAAATATTTTGCCCGGAACTATGGTTTCGAAAATATGTTTGGCTTTTTAAGAATGCGGACGGTGGAGAAAGTTCGTCCGCATTTGAAATCATGGATGCCAATGGACTGTTTGGGCAAGAAACTGATCCATTCCAACCATGAGGGCTAACCCACTTGGTTGCATTCTCTTGTCTGGATTTGTGATCCATTAATCTTGGGCTAAATGGATATGTTGCTGGTAATATCTTCACCTTAAGTTGTTTCTCCATGACACAAAGTTGAAAGGGTTTGGAATTTGATTGAGATTTTGTTGTGATAAGGTTGATTCTATGTATTTATATGTGCATGGTATGGTATAAATTTATTGATGATGCTTTGAGGGTGTGAAAACAATAATATAATCTTAAACAAATTAAGGCTAATGATACCGTGGTAATAGAATAATAACATGTTAAATTTGAATGTGAATATCCAATTTTGTCAACAAAGGTGGTACACAATCGTTGAAAATTAGTTGGTCCATTAAATATCATTTTACAGGAAAACATGGTCAATTAAATATCATATATAATGTTATCACCTTGTACCAAAACAATATTCTCTCACCATCTTTGGTCAAAAACAAAATATATTCTCACCACCATCCCACAATGCCACTTTAGCTTTTTCTTTTTTATAAACATTAAAATAATTATAATATTATGTACTTATAATATTTTTTATTTTTTTTACGATGTTAAAAAAGATCGAACTTAAAATCACATGCATACTACTTAAATTTTTCAGACCAAACCTAGTAGTTATGTACTTATAGTAGTTATGTACTTGTCAAAATTTCATTGAGAATACTAAATATATCAAAAAAAATTCATAAAAATCATTTTTGAAATACAACTTTTTGTAAAAATTAATATTTTGATTATGTTTTGATCTTAAATAATGTACGTTTATGTTATATAATATCAAAATTAGTGTTTGAATTTTAAAAAAATGAATATAATTTTTTTTTTAATATTTTAAAAAATGATTTTATAAAATTTATTTTCAAAAATACAAAAAAAAAAATGTTAAAGCTAAAATAAACGCACCCAATGTCAATCAAAATATGCTTATTTATAGTATTTCATTAATTAAAATATGTTGCAATATATTTTGTTAATTAAAACTAGTTTTGAGACCCGTGTGTGAATTTTATTTATAAAATATTGTTAAAATATAAGTGACGTCGTGTACAAAAAAAATAAAAATAATAAGTGACGTTATTCAGCTATTTTTTTTTATAAAAGTTATTAAATTAAGTAATTTTTTTCATTAAAACAATTGTCCCGTGTATGATTTTTGTATAATAAACTATAATTAATAATAACATATATTTATTATTCAATTCTTTTTTTTACTAAAGCAATTGTCCCTTGTATGATTAATTTTTTTTATTAAAATAATTGTCCCGTGTATTATCATAATATATATATATTCATCAATAATATATTCATCAACAATTGTTCCAAGTATTATTATAATATATTATTCAATTTCTTTTTTTATTAAAACAATTGTCCCGTGTAAGATTATTTTTTTTTTATTAAAACAATTGTCCCGTGTAAGATTAATTTTTTTTATTAAAACAATTGTCCCGTATGTGTTACTATAATATATATTTACCCCGTAATTATTTTATGAGTAGATTTATTTTTTATTAATATATATTTACCCCGTAATATATATTTACCCCGTGTGTGTTACAATTTCTTTTTTTATTAAAACAATTGTCCCGTGTAAGATTTTTTTTTTATGAGTAGATTTGTTTTAGGTTTATTTTTGAATTTTTTTTTTTGTTATTTTGATTTTGTATCTTTTTTTTATGAGTATATTTGCTTTATGCTTATCTTCTTCTTTTTTGTTATTTTTGTTTTGTACATATTTTTTTTTCAGTTTAGAGTTAAAATTACATTTAAGGGCATAAACGGTGAAATATTATTAAACGTGCTAAAGACAAAATAAATTTTTTAATAATAGTTTCTTTTAATATATTGTAAATAGATTTAGAGACTAACTAACAATGTGGTAACCTTTTCTAAATTATAGACAACTTTTGCAATGATTGATAGATTTGCAACCGAATTCCGTAAGATTAACCATAGAAGCAAAAAAAATTGTCAACCAACTTCTTCAAATCAAACTCAAAACCCAAGTTTAACTCATGAATCCAATTTAGAGCGGACAATCGCTTCACCAGTTAAATATTTGTAAATATACTCTAGTGATGATCCATAATTCTAGAATGTTTATTTTATATTAAATATTTTCTAAATTGTAGTCCTATCAAACGATGGCAATTTATCCATATCCAGTGGATACCCACAAAAAATATCCACGATGGGTAGGGTAAAAATCCGCATTTTGGGTATGGGTAATTACCCACAAAATTGAGCGGGTATGAGTGCGGATACGGGTACCTTAGGTAATCACCCCATATACCCATATAGCATATATTTATTTTTTTAATTATATTATTATATAATAATATATATAATTATTTTTATAAAATACAACATTATTATATTATTACACATTTTGAATAGAAAAATGTTTATTTATAACATAATGTAAATATGTCAATAGAGAAATGAACTTTAGGATGATTTTACTAATAATTTTGTTTATAATTTTCATGAATCAACATTAAAATCTTTGAATTTTTTTAAATTCTATTAAAATGATATGATATTTTATAATTGATCAATTTATTTTTAATAAAAATCCGGGTAACGAGTACGGGTATGGCTACTTAGGTACCCATAGGGCATGGGTACGGGGATAAAAATTGTCACCCACACGGGTATAGTGATGGATACTGATATTTTTTCAAACTGCGGGTATAAGGATGGGGACTATAGTACCCTACTCATACCCTACCAATTGCCATCCCTAATCAAACCCTTCAAGTTGATAATATTTTTAGTTAATAAATATACTAGGAAGATATATTTAGTATTCTCACAAGTTCCTGTATATTCAATATTTTACTATGCGATAAAGCTATGCACTTATGGCCTATCAGCCATGGTGACATCCTTGAAATTAAAAGGGTTTAATTGCAGTTTTAGTCTTTCTATTTTTAATATTTTGCATTTTTTATCTTCCTATTTTAAAACTCAACAGTTTTGATTTTCATATCATAATTTTTAACTATAAATTGACAATATAATATGATTTAAACGACGTGATATATAATTCGATGATGAAAAAAATACCGATATCGATGAAATTGTAAGAAATGTTTTTCATAAGGTTCGTTTAAAACATGTTGTATCATCATATTTTAAACAAAATATGTGTTAGAGGGATCAAAACTGTCGAATTTTAAAATAAAGAAATTAAAACTGCAAAAAATTAAAAATAACTGCAATTAAGCCAATTAAAATAGAAGAGACATTCTATAATATTAGAGTACAAGACCAAAACTACAAGCCTTTTGAAATTATAAAAAGAAAAAAATTTCATATGATAGGGTACCAATACAATTGCTAATTGACTAACAGGACACTCATGTACTCTCTTAAGTAGGTATTGCACTCGATACAAAATCATGTGGCAATAGAATTATATCCCACTGTAATTGTAGAACATTTACATTCTAAATTGATACACATCGGTTTCGAAGGATTGGGACATTCCTTGGATTGACATTCCAAATCTCTTGTACAGCTTCCAATATCCGCTGAAATGAAGAAAAAGAGAAAAAATAAGAAAAATGTTAAACAATGCACCTGAGATATACTTGAACTGAAGGTCATGACGTTATCTCTGAAATTAAATGTGAAGATATTCTAAGTAATATTATTTGCTTCCTTATTTCATTAGCATCATCTTACAGTACACAACAAAAACTATAAGGTTCTTGAAATTATAAAAAGAATTTTTTTAAAATTATATCGTACAATAACTAAACGACAGCTCATAAAACATTCTAGCGGAGAATTTGTGTATACTCTTTTAGGTCTCACATAAAAAAAAAAAAAATCATGTTGGTACATAATTTATTTCGGCATTAATTCTACCACATTAACATTGAGAATTTGATAAAGTTCGATTTATAAGAAGTGTGACAATACGAATTTATTTGAAAATTAGAATCTCTTAAACCTGCTATAATGAAAGGAAACAAGAAAAGGATAAAAGAATGTAATTAAAATGAGATAAACTATTATAAAGAAGGATAGTTGCAAAATGATAAAAATGGCTTACCATCAACTTCTCTTAAAACAAGTAATAGGGAAATAAAGATAGTTATAACATAAACAAATTTGACAATTTCAGCCATATTTTCCCTTGTTGTATGTAACAAGTTGATTTCACACTTTATAGTTTACATAAGTTTCATCCTCTCTGCTTCAAAAAAAATTTCATCCCCTCCTTACATCAATTAAATACTAGTTTTAAGAATTATTTAAGGCCTTTTGAGTACATCATTACATCAATATGTTGTATGTGTCCCTCAAGCTCACTTAATAAAGAGGTCACCGAAAAAATATCAATCAAAAGAATTCACTATTTTATAACCATAAAGGGGTTTACAAGACTATTAATAGATGTTTGCCTACAAGACAGTTTGGAGAAATAATTTACATCTAAAATTTAGCTCTGATGGATGTTTACAAGATAATTGGAATTTTAAAAAGTTACAACATATTCTCTCTGACGCATATTACAAGAACAAATTAAAAATCATTCTTTCTTGTCTCAAATTATAAGCAAAAACAACTTACTTTTTTCATTTTCAGATTTACTTTTACTTATTCTTATGAAATTTTAATGCAACTTGCATTTAATGTACTCTCTCTTTTTTTTTCTTTCTATAATCAATAACCAATCAAATTCTTTTTACATCTTTCCAAGAAACTTATTTTAAGGAAAACATAAATTTGCAAGTTTTTAGTAAGTTTGCAGCCACAACAATCAGAAATATCATTAATTTGCAATTTTCCTAAAGCTCCAGTAGAGGCCAAATATTTTAATCTAGATGCAGAAACATGACCAACACGAGAATGTCACAAATAAAATTTAGAGGATGATAAATTCAAACGAAATTAAAGATGGTAAATCAATCGAAGTAGAAGTTGAGGCTGTAGTATCTGGAACTCGCACACTATAAGAATTACTTGTATTTTCAACCAACATTTTCGACGGACTTAATTGAATTTATGATTCTCTTTCGATCTGAACAATCTGAAAACCTCCAATTTAATTGTGTTATATCGGAGAACTGGAGCAATGTATGTCCCCTACAAATTATTCTAAAATATTACAAAATTAAAGTACTGTATGTAAAAATAAATCCATTTAATATCTTACTATATCAACAATGACGTTATAGAAAGTGAATACAAAAATGACTAATTATCAAGTATAAAATATCTCACAAAACGTGTGTTAGACTTTAAATACTTCGTGACAAATTTGTAGACCTCAATCAGCCGCGTAGAAAATTTTTTCTCAATCAGCGGCGTAGGAAACCTTTTTTCAAAATACTTCGTGATAATTTTGTAGACCTCAATCAACAGCGTATAGGAAACCTTTTCTCAAAATATCTAAAAATACCATTCGGATAAGGTCCAAGCACACATTGAAAAGACAATACACGTTAATTGTTATCTACATTGGGACCTAAAACCGAGCAATATTTTAGTAACCTGGGTGGCTTTTATGTGCAAAAGTTTTTGACTTTAGATTCGGCCAAAAGCTTAATGGAGATACAATTTAGACCACACTTTTTTTGGCCTTAGACATAGTTTTTTGTTTAAAGCACTATTTATAATGTCATCATTAGACAACATCTTTTGTTTAAATTGCTATCTTATGTCATCTTTCGACTCCGCTTTTTGTGTAAAACACCTTTAAACAAAACTTTTTGTTGAAGGCCGACCGCTTCTATTCTTAGAAACTTAATAGCTTTAATGTTGGTGATTGGTTCATTTGATGTCCTCGAGAAATAATTTATGAAGTTAGGATGGTAGGTAATCACAATTTAGCCAATCCCATTAATGTCACCTTTAGACAACGCCTTTTATTCAAAGTATTGTCTATTATCATCTTTAGATAGCACCTTTTCAATAAAGCACTATTATATATTAGCATTAGACAACGTTTACTACTACTAACAAGCATTGCCTTATGTTACTTTTTTTTTACAATATTTTATGGTGCGGTGAACGTTGTCTTATATTACTTTTATTAACTTTAAAAACAAAATCCATTATTCTATAATATTTGAAAGGATATAATGTCATTATAATCTCTAATACAAGCTCGGTACAAAAATAAAATCCGCTATTCTATTAAATTTGAAAGGATTTAATGTTCTAATATCTAATACAAATTGAATACAAAAACAAAATCCACTATCCTATAATATTTGAAAGGATATGTTAGGCCAAACTCGATACAATTGTGTAAGAAATCAAAATTTACTTAAATAATATGTTGCTCCACCAAACCAAGTAAATCCCGCGATGTGTATTGATTAACTCCTTTAATAGAAAGAGCGATTGATGTTGATTCATGCAGACAGTGTTATTTGATATTGAAAGTGTTTGGGGATAATTGATTATATGTTGCATCATGGTGTAAGGTGTAACGCCCCAGACTGCTCTTAGGATGACCGACTGACCCCACAAATCAACACGAGTCTTTTCAGCAAGCTTTGTCCTCATTTGCACGCTTTCCGAGAAACTTCTCAAAAGATCACTCATCCAAAGACAACTCCAAGTCAAACACGCTTAACTGTGGAGTTCTTATGGAGTGAGCTCCCGAAAAGAAGATGCATCTTGTTGGTATAGGTAGTACCCATCAATCCTTATAAGTCTTCCTTCAACCATGCAGTCATATACCTGCACAGCCTCAGGATCCCTCTCATTCCAATGTGATTCGGTTTGCCTAGAAGCTGCCAGGAGCCGCACATTGTCATGCCTCGTGCACCGGCGACCACTCCCCGCTCTCGTCAGCCTCGGGTATTACATGCCCACCAGCTTCCGCTTGGTTCGTCCCCGAACCACATCGTACTAGGAGAGGTCTGCTCTGATACCATTTGTAACGCCCCAGACTGCTCTTAGGATGACCGACTGACCCCACAAACCAACACGAGTCTTTTCAGCGAGCTTTGTCCTCACTTGCACGCTTTCCGAGAAACTTCCCAGAAGGTCACCCATCCAAAGACTACTCCAAGTTAAGCACGCTTAACTATGGAGTTCTTATGGAGTGAGCTCCCGAAAAGAAGATGCATCTTGTTGGTATAGGTAGTACCCATGAATCCTTATAAGTCTTCCTTCAACCATGCAGTCACATACCTGCACAGCCTCAGGATCTCTCTCATTCCGATGTGATTCGGTTTGCCTAGAAGCTGCCAGGAGCCGCACATTGTCATGCCCCGTGCACCGGCGACCACTCCCTGCTCTCGTCAGCCTCGGGTATTACATGCCCACCAGCTTCAGCTTGGTTCGTCCCCGAACCACATCGTACTAGGAGAGGTCTGCTCTGATACCATTTGTAACGCCCCAGACTGCTCTTAGGATGACCGACTGACCCCACAAACCAACACGAGTCTTTTCAGCGAGCTTTGTCCTCACTTGCACGTTTTCCGAGAAACTTTCCAGAAGGTCACCCATCCAAAAACTACTCCAAGTCAAGCACGCTTAACTGTGGAGTTCTTATGGAGTGAGCTCCCGAAAAGAAGATGCATCTTGTTGGTATAGGTAGTACCCATCAATCCTTATAAGTCTTCCTTCAACCATGCAGTCACATACCTGCACAGCCTCAGGATCCCTCTCATTCTGATGTGATTCGGTTTGCCTAGAAGCTGCCAGGAGCCGCACATTGTCATGCCTCGTGCACCGGCGACCACTCCCCACTCTCGTCAGCCTCGGGTATTACATAAGGTTTTAGACGTTAAATTTATTTCCTTTATGTTCAATTGACTAAGCATTTGGGTGGTTTTGAGTGAGAGAAAAGAGAGGTTCAAGAGTGGTTTTACCGAATTTCGATTCTTTCTCGTGACGTAAACCTACTGTGCAACAACAATCTCCTTTCATTCTACTTACAACTTTCACATTTCAATTTTTTCTTCTCACTGCAATCATCATATCTCATTTCTCTCTACAAATTTCTTATTAAAATTTTTACCAAACAATCTCTTTTCATTCTTCATACAACTTTCACATCTCAATATTATCTTGTTTCCTTTCCGTCTACAAATTCCTTACTAAATTAAAATGTGAAAATTAATTGTCTCACTAATTTTAAAACCAAAATTGAAAAAAATTCTTTACTAAATAAAAATGCAAAAATAAATCATCTCACTAATTTTTAAATAAAAATTGAAACTTTAGCCAAAAAAAAAATCTGCATTTCTTAAAAAATGCATTTTTTCTAAAAAGAAAATGCATTTCCGGCGGACTTTAGGCCCATGGAAATGACATTTTCTTTTTAAAATGTGTCTTTTGCCCGAAATAGCGTACCAACTATGTATATTCCACACATATCTAATTCCTTTGGAGTTGCATACCGCGCATCGAAACGAATTGCAAACCTTGTGACTATATGTACCAATGAACCAACCAATTAGACTTCAAATTGCTCCTCAATATTGCAAAATAATTCAAATAAAAGCCAACAGTTACATAACCGGCATTCTAAACAATAACTAATCAATAGTCCAAAAAAAAAAAACAATAACTAATCAAATCACAACTACCCAATTGCACCACAGCCAAAATCATAAAAAGCCAAGCCAACATTTCATATTTTATTTATCTTCCATGGAAAAGGCAGCAGCAGCAATGTCAATTTGGTTGAAAAACAAAACCGAGAAATAAAAAAGAAGATCAATTGGAGAGAGATACACAGATGCAAAGGTATAAATCGCACAACTACCTTCAATAAATTCCTCACGGATTAACCTAGCTCTGATACCATGTTAACTATTCAAAGAGAAAGGAGGCTAGGATTTTCCATTACAATAATCAAAAGACATGTAAAATAAGAGTTACAATAAAGTATATAAACTAAGAATTATAAAAGACTAAACTACCCTTACAACAATAATTAATATAACTATTATCTAACAAAAGTTCCCATGGATTCAATATTTTACTACGCCATAAAGACCTGTGATTGTGATCAAAGGCCATGATGATATCCTTGAAATTAAAAGAGAAGGAGATATATTAAATATTTCATTATCATCGTCTTAGACTACAAAACTAAAACTACAAGCATTTGAAATTAGAAAAAGCAAAATTCCAAATTATAGGGTACCAAGAGAATAAATACTAATTGACTAGTTTCATGTCCTCTCTAAGGTCACTTAATACATAATCATGTGGCAATAAAATCTAATGGTTCCACTCTAATACAAGTATAGCACATTTACATTGTGCAAAGTCAATTGTCGGAGTGTGACACATTGCTTGGGAAGGACGTCGACACAGCAACTTGCGTTTACATTGAGAATCAGATGTACATTCGATAATCGCTGTAATGAAGGAAAAAAGAAAATAATGTTAGATAAAATAGGATAAAATATTTTGTATGAAATAAAGAAAATATGATATTCTAAGTAATTAATATGATTTTCTACTTTATTTCATTTCATTATCATCATCTTATCTTATAATACAAAGTAAAGAAGGATATTTGCAAATGATAAAAATGGCTTACCATTAACTTCCCTTAAAACAAGTAACAGGAAAATAAAGATAATTATAATATAAATAAATTTGACAATTTCAGCCATATTTTTCTTTGTGGTGTGTAACAAAACAAGTGGATTTCTCACTTTATATAGTTTATAAAAATCTTATCCTCACCTTACATCAGTTAAATAGTTATTATTTAAGAAGGTCTCTTATTTCCTGACCAAAAAAAAAAAACAAACAAAAGAAGGTCTCTTAAGTACATTAATATGTTGTGTTTGTCCCTCTAACTCACTTAATAAAGAGGTCACCGAAAAATTTCACAATCAAAAGAATATTCATTATTTTATAACCATAAAGAGGTTTACAAGATGATTAATTAGATGTTTGCTTACAATTTGGAGAAATAATTTAAATCTAAAATTTAGCTCTAATGGTTGTTTACAAGATAATTGAACTTTAAAAAAAAAATTGCAGTTATGTCCTGGAACCCTTGCATCTTACCAATCCCCAATAAGACTGCAATTATGTCTTGGAACCCTTGCGGTTAAAATTCAATATTAATATTGTAAAAAAAAATTCAATGTTGATAATTTAGCTAGAGTAATAAAAAGGAATAGGAAAAAGAAGAAAAAAAAAGGGAATATGCAAATACAGCCGTGTACATTGTATAGCTATTAACCAATAAGATTTGTTCACGAAGAATTCGGGATAAATCTTTTTGCTCTATGTAGCATTACCCTTTTTATTATATTACATGTATACTAAAAGAAGAATGATTGTTTTTAAATGAAAAGA
This sequence comes from Trifolium fragiferum, assembly GCA_954870985.1. Lineage (NCBI taxonomy): Eukaryota > Viridiplantae > Streptophyta > Magnoliopsida > Fabales > Fabaceae > Trifolium > Trifolium fragiferum. Next base: position 13,191,109 of record OX940794.1, read on the forward strand.
GTTGTGATTTCTTTTGCAAATATGGAAATTGTTCATTTTTTTAAAATAGTAATGCTATATGTCCCAAACAAAAGTATCACGAAAAATCACAACACTTTTTTTTTATATTTTTTTTCTAAATAAATATTAAATAAAAAGCACCTCTCCAATTCAGAGATTCTTTTTTTCAAAACTTCTGTCTCTGCTATTGCAAATAAAAATCATATCTTAAAATAACATCCATAAAAATTCAACTCTAATTCCAAACACATGTTGAATCAATGTTATCCGAGACAAATTTTGTTTTTTTTTTCTTTATAAGCATGAGATAAATTTTGTGATAAAGCATGAGAATTTTTTAGAAACATTGTCTCTATCTTCATGCAAAGCTAGACAGATCTAAGTACCCCAACATCAAAGATACCATTATCCTTAGGTCCAACATACAAGAAGAACCCAAACAAGCCACCCCAGCAACGCAGAAGTGCATGAGAGGTGAGCCTAATTTTTCCTTTGAACTCTTGTCGAAGAAAAAAAAAAGAGAGACAAAAAAAACAGTGAGAAACTAAACATTTGTTATAATAAAATAAGAGAAAGAAAATTAATAAGCTAGCCAAGTAAAATTCACAAATGGGTGTCATGTCATTTGTGAAACACGCTAGTGATGCAAATTTTCGCTATACAAAGCGTTTTCCTTTTGAAAAATGGAGCTTATGAATTTTATTTTATTTTCGGTTTTCACCACCAGTTGAATCTGGATCGGGGGTCAGTTCTGGCATCAAGTGGTTCCAGCCCCCTCCCGATCGCAGTTGCGGGGGATCGAACCGTGGAGCTTATGAATTTATCATTACATTAGGTCTTTAAAAAATTATAATAACTAAATATTATTTAATTTGCCAAAACTGTCAAGAAAATAAAATTTTGATTTTTTTTGAAATTTTTATTATTATTATTATTACTCTCAATGGTGAATAATGAATTTTTTTATGAAAAAATGTAAAAAATAAATAAATTTTATGATGTTCATAAACAATGAAATTGTTTTTTTATGAAACTATTTTCTCTTAAATAAAATAGTTTCCAAAAAAATATTAATCATAAAAATGATGTTTATTTATTTAAATAACAAGTTTATTTCAATACATTTAAATATTTTAATGTAGTAAGTTAGAATTGTATAAATTTATAAAAATTTCATCCTCTCCTTACATCAATTAAATAGTTTTAAAAATTATTATTTATTGTCTCTTAAGTACATCAATATGTTGTGTTTGTCCCTCTAGCTCGCTTAATAAAAAGGTCACCAAAAAATATACCAATCAAAAGAATTCATTGTTTTATAACCATAAAGGACAAAAAGATTAATAGGTGTTTGCTTACAAGACAATTTGGAGAAATAATATAAATGTAAAATTTATATGTAATGGATGTCTGCAAGATAATTAAGCTTTAAAAATTTACAACATAATTACAAAACTTATTAGTTCTAAACTCATGGTGTGATGCGGATGCCACCGGATGCATTGAATAGTTGGCGAGTTTCTTAAAGTCGTTCAACAAATGGAGTGAGATATATGCGGATTTGGATCCGCTCAATTTCATTTTTGATCAATCTCTCTCAATTAACAAATTATGATCTTCAAATCAATCTAATGAACCAAAAATTTAAAAGTATAATTTATTAAAATAAAACCTAATGTACATAATAAAACATCTAAAAATAGGATTCGAACAATGTGACGACAAAATAATTCTAGAATTCTTGAACAACGCATGCCGTCAACAGTTGCTTGTCTGTATCTGCAAATCGTCCAAACTCCAGTCGACATATTCCTCATCATCTTGTATTTTTTTTTTTCATGTATTGTTCTATAAGATATACTGCTTTATGCATTGACTAAATACCTCCCGCTCACTACTTGATGAGAATCCCACAACTTGATGTGAAGAAAATATCATTCGGACGGAGCTATACAATGCAAAATATGTTGTCATGGTTTTGCTGTTGTTATAGTAATTAGGTGCCTATTTGATTTGTTTTTGTTATGTGGTCTTTTTTGGAGGGTACTATAATCAAATATCAACTTGTTGGATAATTTGGATAATTTTATTCCTTATGCATGTGGTATGGTTGTGGACAGCTTGGACTGTGTATTGTTAATTCAACAAACTTTTGTTACGGTCTTTCATTTTTTGTGACATTATCTTGAAATTCACTGAACTGTAAAAATTGATGGAAGTTGCAAAGCCATTTTCATGGAGAAATTGATTGAAGAGGATGAAGAAATTGATGGAAAAATATATTGAAGAGGATGAAGAAATTGGGTCTGGTTATGCACCGTGCATAATTGCTATGCGCGCCTCCCAGATTGCTACGCGCGCCCCCCAACTGCTACGCCCCCCCCCCCCCCCCCAATTTGCTACGCGCGCCCCCCATTTTCTAGCCCCCCAATTTCTAGCGCACCCCCCAGGTTTTTTTTTTTTTTTTAGATTTCTAGCGCACCCCTCAGATTTTTTTTATCACGCTTTTAATTTTGATTGATTGAATTTTATTTTATTGATTAGGGATAAATTTCAGAGTATTATGTATGGTTAATTATTTTAGTAGTTAGTTTTAAACTAAAATCATGCCAAAACCATTTCTGCTGTAGAATGGTTTCAAAGATGTGTACTCCAAAACCATTTGTGCTGTGGAATGGTTTCAGAAATCTGTACTCCAAAACTATTTAATGTACTTAATTATGTCAAAATCATTTTAATTTAAAATGATTTTAACCGAAACCATAAGTATAACTTAATGGTGTCACTAGTGTTGTATCTGAAAACCAAAGTAGCTCTCTTATGGTTTCAAATAAAACATTTATATTTAATTTAAAATAAATATTATAACTGAAACCATAAGTGTGACTTAATGGTTTCATTAGTTTTGTATCTGAAACCAAAATAGCCCTCTTATGGTTTCTAATAAAATATCCATATTTAATTTAAAATAAATATTTTAACCGAAACCATAAGTATAACTTAATGGTGTCACTAGTGTTGTATATGAAAACCAAAGTAGCTCTCTTATGGTTTCAAATAAAATATTTATATTTAATTTAAAATAAATATTATAACTAAAACCATATTTTATTCATAATGATTTTCAAAATAACATTGCATAAATAACCAATGATTTTGTAACAAATCTAGGGGAGAAGAAGAATAAAATCTGGGGGTGTAAAACTGGGTAAAAAACAAAACCAACAAAAAAACAAAAAAGGAACTGGGCTTTCAGGCCCAGTAGGCTAAAAATAAAAATAGAACGTGTGCATCAGCAGAAAGGGGGTGGGAATAGCGAGCCTTTGGGGGGGCTGGGGGGCGCGCGAGTAATTCTGTACTTATGCACCTTGCATAAACATCCCCCTTATGCATAATAACCTTGGCCGAAGAAATTGATGGGAAAATTGATTGAAGAGGATGAAAAAATTGATCGACGAGGATGAAAAAATTGATCAAAGAAGATGGAAAATTGATTTTGTGCATTATGTTTTATTTTAATAAATTATACTTTTAGATTTTTGGTTCATTAGATTGATCTGAAGGCCATAAGTTGTTGATTGAAAGAAATTGACCAAAAATGAGATTGAGAGGATCCAAATCCTTCCTGGGGCGAAAACATCATTTAAAATCTGATTATAAAAAATAGGTTCATCCTAGTTAAACGGTGATTAAGGAAACAAAAACGAAATTAGAAGCAAATGTTAAGTAGAAAATATTCTTTTATAATGTTCATGACAGTGAATGGACTATTTAGCATTTTTGTTTACTTAACTATTATTCAGGAGATACTTTTAACATTTTTCATAAAATTATTTTACTTAAATGCACTTAATTTTTTCCTTTCTAAACCTCAATATTATACATTACATGTTTATTTTATATTAAATATTTTCTAAATTACAATTTACAATCATATCAAACCCTTCAAAGTTTATAATATTTTTATCTAAGTATGTTAGAAAAATATATTTAATTAGTACTCAAAAGTTCCCTTGGACTACACCATAAAGTCATACACTTGTGATCAAAGGCCATGGTATTATCCTTGAAATTAAAAGAGAAGAAGACATGCTAAATAATATTATTTGCTTTCTTATTTTATTTCATTATAAAAAATAGTTGACTACAATGGGTAAAAAATAGTAAGGCGTCAATATAAGATACAGTTGACTAGAGAGAGAAGCTCCCCCCTCTCTCTAAAATTAGGGTTTGGTGGCAGTATTTTCTCCAGCCGCCGCCCCTTTCCATGGTCCTCTCCTTCGCCATCGAAGCTTCTTTTCTCCGTAATGGAGCTTGTCTCCTCCCTTGTGGAGGTTCCCCTCCCATCTCTGTGGGTTCTTCTCTCTATTCTTCCATTCATTTCTCTTCCTTTGTATCACCACCACCATCAACCTCCATTTCTGTTCAACCCACCACCAACAACCAAGCTTTCCTTGCACAAATCATGTATGCTTTGATGTTCTCAAGTCTGAATCGAATGTCAACAAACAATTTACAGATCTGTGGATATGCAAAACGGCCTCCACCGGAGCCACCACCACCGGAAAAAATGCAAGTTCTGAGTTACTGTGTTTTTTATTTTTCTATTGTTAATGTGGTTCTGTTTATGTTTTACTATTGTTATGTGTGTTGTGTTTTGTTCTCCAGTTTAATATCTCCAGTTTAATATATGTTAAGTTTGCATTTATGGTGTTTAATAAAAAGCTTCAAAGATGTTTGGCTGAAGAAAATTATGTTGTGAGGAAGTATCTAATTGTGTTTGCTGCTAGCCATTTTCTCCTTTCCATTCAACAAATGGTTCCTTCACATATGGTGAGATTAACCAATTCCGAGAACCCGTGTAGTCGATATGTGCGTCCACAAGCCAAAGAAATGATCCGTAATTGGATAGAGTTAAAGACTGTGGTTCCTCAACCCACTTATCATGTGTGGAAGAATTTTGCTTGGTTGCTTGGTTTTGTAGTAATATATTGGTTTCTTACTTCTTAAAATTCATTGATATCAAAATCTTGGCTAGCTTAGTAAATTGTGTTGTTTTTAGAATGTGAATGGGAAATGTCCTAACACATCTCTTTGAATGTTTGTACTCTATTTATCTTATTATCTATTGAAAAGTTGTTGTTTACCGTAAAAAAAAAAAGTACAAAATTAAAACTACAATGCATTTTAAATTAGAAAATGAAAAAAATTCCAAATTATAGGGTACCAACAGAATATGGCACTCAATACAAAATCATGTGGCATTAAAATCTAATTCCACTCTTCTACAACTATACCACATTTACACTGTGAAAAGACACACAACGGTTTCAATGGATTTCGGCACTCCAGTATGAATTGACATTCAAAATCTTGTGTACATGTCTTACCCACTGTAATGAAAAAAAAATAGAAACTAAGAATGTAATGTAAATAAAATGGGATACAATATTTGTATGAAGTAAAGAAAATGTGATATGATTTAAAATGGGATACTATAATATTGAAAGAAACGAATAAAAGAATGCAATTAAAATGAGATAAAATATTATGTACGAAGTGAAGAAGGAAATTTTCAAATGATAAAAATGACTTACCATCATCTTGTGTAGACCTTATAACACACATTGATTTGTAAGGATATCGACATGGCTTGACAATTAGACATTCTAAATTTTTTGTACATGTGTGACCTGCTGTAATGAAGAAAAAAGAAAATAATGTAGATAAAATGGGATAAAAATATTTTGTATCAAATATAGAAAATGTGATATATGTACCAAAAAAAAATGTGATATGATTGGATTGAAGGTCATCGGCAATACCTTTTAATATGTTTAAACAATTAAAAGAAAATATTTCATATTATAACGTACAAACACAATAACTAAACGACAACTCATGAAAGATTTTAGTAAGGAAATTGTGTACTCTCTTTGGTCTATCATAAAATAAAAAATATGTGGCTATATAATCTAATCTCGAATTAATTCTACCACATTTACATTGGGAATTGATACACTTTGGTTTGTAAGGAGTGTGACGATACAAAAATTTGTTCGAACAATAGAACCTCTTATACATCTTAATTAAACCCGTATAATGAAGGAAATAAAAAGAATAAAAGAATATAATTAAAATGAGATAAATTATTATATATAAAGTGAAGAAGGAAATCTACAAATGATAAAAATGGCTTATACCATCAACTTCCCTTAAAACAAGTAAATGGAAAATAAAGATAATTATAACATAAATAAATTTGACAGTTTCAGCCATATTTTTCCTTGTGTTATGTAACAAGTGGATGACCACTTTATAGGATATCTCACTTTATAGTTGATGAAAATTGCATCATCTCCTTACATCAATTAAATAGTTTGAAGAATTATTTAAGGTCTCTTAAGTATTTGTTCTAGCTCACTTAATAAAGAGGTCATCGAAAATCTCCTTACATCAATTAAATAATTTTAAGAATTATTTAAGATCTCTTAAGTACATGTTCTAGCTCACTTAATAAAGAGGTCACCGAAAATCTCCTTACATCAATTAAATAATTTTAAGAATTATTTAAGATATCTTAAGTACATGTTCTAGCTCACTTAATAAAGAGGTCACCGAAAATCTCCTTACATCAATTAAATAGTTTTAAGAATTATTTAAGGTCTCTTAAGTACATGTTTTAGCTCACTTAATAAAGAGGTCACCGAAAATCTCCTTACATCAATTAAATAGTTTTAAGAATTATTTAAGATCTTTAGTACATGTTCTAGCTCACTTAACGTCGCCAATGAGAATGGATCCTCTCAATTTAATTTTCCTCAATTTTCCTCAATTTTTATATCTCAACCATCAATCAACTTTTTCTCATTTCTTTTCAATTTAAATATTACTCTATATTTATAATCCAATGGTCTAAAAGTACACTTTATTTCCTCAATTGTTTTTTCAAATTGAGAGAATCCTTTCTCGTCGCCAATTAATCATACCAAAAAGGGGGTTTACAAGACAATTAATAGATGTTTGTTTACAAGACAATTTGGAGAAATAATTTACCTCTAAAATTTAGATCTAATATATGGATGTTTACAATATACTTCCTTTGTACCACAATATATATAAGTCGTTTTTACCTACATATATAAATTAAGAAATTTAATTAATATTCTATGAAAATGAGAAATTACGAGTTAACTTACAAAATTGTCTTTAATAATGGTGTGGAAAAAATAAATTGAAAGAAGAGAGCATTGGGTAATAGGAAAAATAACATTAAATGTTTCATCAATAATGTAAAGAGACTTATAATTTAATGCAAAAATTTTCTCAAAGTGACTTATAATTTCATCCGGAAGGAGTAATTGAACTTTTAAAAAAATTACAATATAATTATATAATTATAAAACTTAGGTCTTGAGTACTCTTTGGTATTTCAATGTACATTGTTACCAGAAAGAAAACAAAATGGAGCATTAATTATGAGTCAATATCCTCTCCATTTTACACTTGGAAATATAAACATGATAATATGACATTTAGCGGGTCCAATTAATTCAATATATTTTACTACGCCATAAAGTCATGCACTTGCGATCAAAAGCCATGGTGATATTCTTGAAATTATAAGAGAAGAAGAAATGCTAAATAATACATTACTTGTTTGCTTATTTTATTTCATTATCATCATCTGAGAGTACAAAATTAAAACTACAAGGCGTTTGAAATTAGAAAATGGAAAAATTCCAAATTATAGCACATTTACACCGTGACAAAACACATCGGTTTCAAAGGATTTCGGCACTCCTTGGATTGACATTCAAAATCTTGTGAACATCTCATGCCCACTGTAATGAAGAAAAATAGAAACTAATTAAGAATGTAATGTATATAAAATGGGATACAATATTTGATATTCTAAGTAGACTTAATGTAATCGTGGACAAATGATCAATATTATTATAACGAATGCGAATTTTACAAAATCTACTATTAGATTGAGTAGTTGGTCCATATTAGACTTTCCATATAAAAAGAAAAAAAAATATTAAATTCTAACGTAAAAACATAATAACGTAACTAAATGACAATTCATGCAACATTCTAGTAAGGATTTTGTGTACTCTCCATGGTCTATCATAAAATAAAAAACATGTGGATATATAATCTAATCCGGAATTAATTCTACCACATTTTTACATTGGAAATTGATACACTTCGATTCGTAAGGAGTGTGAGAATACAAATTTGTTCGACAATATTCAGAATCTCTTAAACATCTTAAACCCACTACAATGTCGAAAGAAAAAAATTAAAAAAATGTAATTAAAAATGAGATAATATATTATGTGTGAATAAAGAAGGAAATTTGCAAATGATAAAAATGGCTTACCATTATCTTACCTTAATAGGTATAACAAACATAGTGATAGTACATTCACATTGTGAATTGACACACATTGGTTTGAGAGGATCTCGGCACTGCTTGAGGAATAGACATTGAAAATCTTTTGTACATCCGAAATCTGTTGTAATGAAGAAAAAAAAAGTAATGTAGATAAAATAGGATAAAATATTTTGTATCAAATAAAGAAAATGTGATATGCTTGAATTGAAGGTCATCATCGGCAATACCTCTAAAATTAAAAGAGAAAATATTCTAAGTAATATTATTTGCTATCTTATTTCATTATCATCCTCTTATCTGAAATTCTGGTGGCAAGTGTCAGATGTGTAGCACGATGTGTACACTTTAGGAATCGTACGATGTGTAGCCTAATGTGTCAACATCGTGAACAACTGAACTTGATGAACAAGTAAACAATATAAAATGCAGGAAACAAAAGAACACGTGAGTTTGTTAACCCAGTTCGGCACTTATAACAAGCCCTATTCTGGAGGATACCAATCCAGGGATGAATCCACTATGGTAGTATCAATTCAAAGCTAAACTCCCCCGTTTACAACTTCTCACTTAATCACTACCCGTGCTAATTCTACCTAGGAACTCCTAGATATGAGAACCTCTGCTCACTCCCCCTCAACCTTACCCAGTAAGGATTTAATAACAAACTCAGTTGGAGACACACTCCTAGACAAGCAAAGCACTCGTACCTAAAGGCTTAGAGTGTTGCACAATCTAACTCCTTGCTTCAAAGCTTTGGAGAAAGACAACTAGAGATTACAACTCTATAAACTCAGTCCTTACTTGTATCAAAACTATGATCCAAGTGAAGGCTCACAAAGAACAAAGAACAACTAAAGAACTAAAACCCTAAGACTCAATTTGTAGACTTAGCTTCTTGATTTCAGTTCATGAATAATTGGTCTTCAGTCTTCCTTTATATAGAACAAGCTTCATGGGCTTTGACGAGTTGGCCTTGATAAATTTTGCCTTGAGATTTATTTGATCATAATCTTTTAATTGTTTGTTTCAAATCTTTTTGATCAAAGTCGGCCAACAAAATAAAACAGAACCATGAAAGATTATCTTGTTCCTTGGCGCGAAAGCTGGCACGATTTAATTTGAAAAACAAATCTTTTTCAAAAGATCGCGTTTAAATAAATAAAAGCGCGTCCAGTAGGGCGTCCAGATGTGAACCCTGATGTGCCACACATCATGCTCCACATCATGGAATCAGGCTTATTTTACCAAATGAAGCCAACACCCTAAAAGGTCTCAACAATCTCCCCCTTTGGCAAATTTTGGGCTAAAATAATCTTTGAGTCACCCAACTAAACTTGGAGAGATGTGCAGACACATCAGAGGCATGCAGCAGCGGATTAGAGCCTCACAAACAAAGAGAGAAATAAACTCTCACAAGATAGGAAAATAAATTCCCAAAGACTGAGAAAAATAAATTCTCAGACACATACAAGCATGAGATTCCATGCACACATAAGGGAGGGTAGCAAACCCAGTAATAGTCTACTCCCCTTTGAACTAGAGCACCTTCCATGTACTCCCCCTAAATCTCATATTCCCTATAGGCTTCTTCAGAATGCATGACCTAGAGAGATATAGAGAAGTTTTAAACTTGGCTTCTTAAGAATGCATGACCAAGTTAAAACTCACAGATGTGTCAAACATCACACAAATTAACTTCTACAGGCTTCTTAAGAATGCATCACCATGTAGAAATTAGATAACATCTTCAATTGGACTTCTTAAGAATGCATCACCCAGTTGAAAATGTACAGAAGAGGTCTTCAGAAGAACATGCTTTAGAAAACTAATTCTTCAAAAATTTGTTGATAAAATATTTGAAGAAAAATAAGCATGTATACCAGATGTGTAGTCAGATGTGCCACACATCAGAACTTCAGAAGTTGGAGAAGCTTCAGAAGCTGAGCAGAGCTTCAGAAGCTGAGCAGAGCTTCAGAAGTTATAGAGCTTCAGAAGCTGAGCAGAGCTTCAGAAGTTGTAGTGCTTCAGAAGCTGAGCAGAGCTTCAGAAGTTGTAGTGCTTCAGAAGCTGAGCAGAGCTTCAGAAGTTGTAGTGCTTCAGAAGCTGAGCAGAGCTTCAGAAGTTGTAGTGCTTCAGAAGCTGAGCAGAGCTTCAGAAGTTGTAGTGCTTCAGAAGCTGAGCAGAGCCTCAGAAGTTGCAGAGCTTCAGAAGTTGAGAAAGTTTCAGAAGTTCAGAAGTTCAGAAGTTGCCCCATGTGGATGAATAGAATTTAACTCTTTTTCTTAATTCTCGTCTCAATTCTCTCGTTCTATTCTCTCTAATTTCTCCCAAAATTATCACATTGTCCCAACACATCACAATTTGCTGCAGTTAAGACTTCAAAGTTGTTCATTTTAATTTTTACTCCCCCTTTTTAGCCATAAATTATGACAAACATACTGAGAGTAAGTAACACACCATAGAATGCAGATAACATGAGATGTAGAGAAGATGGTGCATGAACAGAAAAAGGCACTCAGGCCATTAATAGTGCAGCAAGTACAGAACAGGCACGCAAAGGTGCATCAGAAATCCAGGGCATAGCCCACAAAATACAAGCAAAAACAAGGAAATACTGAGTACAGGGAAATATTAATGAATTACAATAATTCAAATATCCTGGCTCCCATCAGTTTCCTCAGCTTCAGAGTCATTGGGCTCCTCCTCCTCCAATTCCTCATCCTCAGCCATTGTTTGCTCATCCTCAAGCTCCAGTCCAGCAATGACTGCCTCCAGCTTGGCCTTTTTCTCATCCAGAGCCTTGCAAGTCTCCTTTAAAGCAGCAATCATGTCTGTCCTAGACATAGCATTGTTTGAGCTGGATGTGTCCACATCAGGAGTCACATCAGACTGCTTGAGACTAAAAGAAATAGCAGACTCTCGTCTGCAAGACAAATCATCCTTGCCCAGAACATCAGGTCTCTGGCTCAATATGATTCCACACAGTAGGGAAGGAAATGCAATGGGTAGTTTGACAGCTAGGGTTTTGGCATGTTTGATAGTCTGATCAAAAATATAAGTACCAAAATCAAAGTTAATTTTGTTACCTACAGTATAGATGAACCTAGCCAAACCTGTAGCCACATCACAGTTGTGTGTGGTAGGCACCCAGTTAGCAGCAGCAATCCTATTCAGGATGTTGTAGATTGGAGTGAGCTTGCTTGCTTGCAATTTTCCCTTCTTAGGCCAAGTCTTGACCTTTCCAGCTGTGATGGCCTTGATTATGTAGTTGTCATTTGCCTCCATCTCAGCAAAGGGCTCCTCACTTCTGCCCAGATACTTGTTGATAACAGTGGGAGAGAAGTGAATTTCTTTACCTCTCACAAAAACAGTTTGGTATTCCTTGTCCAAAGGATTGTCACAACCAGCAGGGATGTTTACCAAAAACTCTTTGACTACCTTCTCATAGCAGTCACCTAGTCCAGTAACAGTCTTCATCAAGCCAGCACGCTTGATCAACCTCATAACTCCCTTGCACTGCAAGGCTTCAGCACTGAGCTCCCTCTCCAGAGCTAACCTTCTATGAGCAATGTACTTCCATTTTCCAGCATGTGCAGGGTTGTGGAAGGAAATCAAATCAACTGGGATGTCAGGAATTCCCTGAGGAATTTTCTTCTTCCCATAGCTCTTCTTCACAGCAGACTCAATGTGAATCACATCAAGCTCCATATTGCGTTCCTCAGCACATTCTTCCTCAGACTCACTGATGTGAGCTACATCCTGCTCCACATCGTACTCTGAGTCACTTGTAGGTGGCTCTTTTCTTTTCTGAGTCTTCTTCTTTGCAGGTGGAACCACAGCTTTACTAAATCCCTTCTTGGGACCATACATGACTTGCCTCTTAACAGGCTTCTTCTTCTCCTTAGTAGCAGCAGGAGAAATCTCAACAACAGCAGGACCTTTACCACTTCTAGTCCTTCTTGCAATACTCTCCTCAGTAAGCTTCTTCAAGGGGATGTCAGAATTGTAGCCTTCTACATCCACAACAACCTTGTCAGACTGGGTATTATCTTCCGGTTTCTCAACCTCAGCAGGTTGATCTTCTTCAACAAATTCCTGTTCAGGAGAATCAGGAATGACAGCAGGTTTTTCAACAGCAGCAGTCTCTTCTTCAGCAGGAGACTCTTCTTCACCTTGTGGCAATGATGTGTCAACATCTGCCGCAACATTAGGTTCTTGCAGTGCTTGGAGCACAGAATCAATGATCTTCTGAGTCAAGGGATGTCTTTGACTCTCAGGGATCTTCACAGCAGCCTTCTCAGGGTTAGGGTTTGAAGAACCTACACCCATAGATGCTTCAGCATTTGCATCACCAGATTTTGCAGGAAGAGGTTCAACATGCAGACTTTCCATGGTGTGAACCCTCTTTGCTGAGCCAATCTTTGACTTCTTGCTTTTCTTCTTCTTCTTTTTGGATTTTTCTGTGGAAGTAGAAGGAACAACATCTTCCCCTGCAGCAATGGGGGTTGATTCCCTTCTTGATCGTTTAGACTTCTTCTTCTTTGATCCAGATGGCTTGATCATTGAGACAGGAGTGGCATCGATGATCATGTCACCTTGAATATCTTCTTGATGTGGGGAATTTGGTTTTGGTGATGATGGAGGAGTGTTTGTTTTTGTGGAAGGAGATGTTTTGGTTGCAGTAGACATGATGATGATGATGATTTAGTATGAAGATTTCAAAGAAAATTGCAGAGAGATGAACAGAGGTTTTGAGAGAGATCAAGACAAGTTCTTGGTCGTTTGAGTGTTAGAGAGATGAATGTAGTGATCAATGTGGTAGGCAATAAGAGAAAATCTTGAATAGACGGATTTCTTGAAGTTTTGATCGTGAAATAGCCGTTGAAATTTTTTTTTTTTTTTTGTAATGATTGCCTTTGGATTGCGTGCAACTATGGATGGAGGGAAAGAACAGGTGACCGTTGCACGTCTAAATAGCTATTATGGCTATTGATCCTCAAAGAGGCAAATACCTAGTTTGCCCCTTAACACCTCAAACCTATTTGCATCTAAACCCTTAGTGAAAATATCTGCCAGTTGATTTTCTGTGGCAACATGCTCTAGAGTCACAATATTGTCTTCAACAAGATCTCTAATGAAATGGTGACGTATATCAATGTGCTTTGTCCTACTATGTTGGATAGGATTTTTGGAAATATTTATAGCACTTAGATTGTCACAGTATAATGTGACCACATCTTGCTGCACATTGTACTCACCCAACATCTGCTTCATCCAAAGTAGCTGAGAGCAACTACTTCCTGCTGCAATATACTCAGCCTCAGCTGTAGAAAGAGAAACACAATTTTGTTTCTTGCTGAACCATGATATAAGGTTGCTTCCCAAAAAGAAACATCCACCAGAAGTGCTTTTCCTATCATCTGCACTTCCTGCCCAGTCAGCATCACAATAACCTAACAATCTTGTGTCTTCACCATGAGAGTAGAGAATTCCATAATCACTTGTACCACTGACATACTTGAGAATCCTTTTAACTTGATTTAGATGACTCATCTTAGGCTCAGCTTGGTACCTTGCACACACACCAACAGCAAAGCTAATATCAGGTCTACTTGCAGTGAGATAAAGTAGACTGCCAATCATGCTTCTGTATAGACTTTGATCAACACTGACACCATGCTCATCTTTAGAAAGTTTGAGATGGGTTGCTGCAGGAGTTCTTTTGTGATTTGCATTCTCCATTCCAAATTTCTTCACAATGTTCTTGGCATACTTGCTTTGAGAGATGAAAATTGTATCTTCCATCTGTTTGACTTGCAGACCAAGAAAGTAGGTAAGTTCACCTACAAGGCTCATCTCAAATTCAGACTGCATCTGATTCACAAACATCTTGACCATTGGATCAGACATTCCTCCAAACACAATGTCATCTACATAGATTTGTGCAATCATGAACTTGCCCTTTTCTTCTCTGACAAACAAGGTTTTGTCTGTTTCTCCTTTTCTATAACCTTGCTGCACAAGAAATTTGGTTAGCCTCTCATACCATGCCCTAGGAGCTTGCTTTAATCCATATAATGCCTTCTTCAATCTGTAGACATGATCTGGATAATTTGGATCAACAAATCCCTTGGGCTGCTCCACATAAACTTCCTCATTCAAGTAGCCATTGAGGAAAGCACTCTTCACATCCATCTGGAATAGCTTGAATTTCAAGATACATGCTACTCCCAGAAGTAACCTTATGGACTCAAGACGTGCCACAGGAGCAAATGTTTCATCAAAGTCTACTCCTTCAATCTGAGAGTAACCTTGAGCCACAAGCCTAGCCTTGTTTCTAGTCACAACACCACTTTCATCAGATTTATTCCTATAAACCCATTTAGTACCAATGATGTTGACTCCTTCAGGTCTAGGAACTAAATCCCACACTTCATTCCTCTTGAACTGGTTCAGCTCCTCTTGCATAGCTTCAATCCAAAACTCATCTGTCAAGGCTTCTTTCACATTCTTTGGTTCTACCTTTGACACAAAACAAGCATTGGATACAACCTCTCTTGACCTTGTCATAACCCCTGACTCAGGATTCCCTATTATGAGTTCTTTTGGATGATTCTTTTGAACTCTAACAGAGGGACCCTTGTTCACTGGAGTCACATCTTCTTGCTGATCAGTCTTCTCAGGAATCTCTATAACTTCAGAGTCTTCAGGCAGGGGGTGAGATGTGTCCACATCAGGATCAACATCAGGTTCATTATCTGAACAGTCATCTATGACAACATTGATGGATTCCATCATAGTTCTTGTTCTGTTGTTGAAGACTCTATAGGCTCTGCTGGTTATGGAATAGCCTAGAAAGATTCCTTCATCACTCTTGGGATCCATCTTCCTCCTTTGCTCTCTGTCAGCTAAGATATAGCACTTGCTACCAAAGACATGGAAGTGTTTGACAGTTGGTTTTCTTCCTTTCCATATCTCATACAGTGTGGTTGAGGTACCTTTTCTCAGAGTTACCCTGTTGTGTATATAGCATGCAGTACTCATGGCCTCTGCCCAAAAGTAGTAAGGTAGCTTCTTGGCATGTAGCATAACTCTTGCAGCCTCTTGCAAGGTTCTGTTCTTCCTCTCAACTACACCATTTTGTTGGGGTGTGATTGGTGAGGAGAACTCATGTCCAATTCCTTCATCAGCACAAAACTCAGAGAATCTTGAATTTTCAAACTCTTTCCCATGATCACTTCTGATTCTAACAATGCCACTATCCTTCTCTCTTTGTAGTCTAAGGCATAATTCTTTGAATGCATCAAAAGTGTCAGACTTCTCTCTGATGAAGCTAACCCAAGTGAACCTTGAGAAATCATCTACAACCACAAAAGCATATCTTTTGCCACCAATACTCTCTACCTGCATTGGTCCCATCAAGTCCATATGTAGCAGTTCAAGAACTCTGGATGTCACCTGATGTTGTAACATTGGGTGTGACATCTGAACCTGCTTTCCAACTTGACATTCACCACATATATTGCCTTCAACAATCTTAAGCTTTGGTAGACCTCTAATAGCTTCCTTGGACACAATCTTCTTCATTCCCTTCAGATTCAAATGGCCAAGTCTTTGGTGCCAAAGCTTTACTTCTTCTTCCTGACTTATCAAACATGTAGTGGAGTGAGCTGTTTCATCAGGAATCCATAGATAGCAGTTGTCCCTTGACCTAGATCCTCTCATCAACAATTCTCCTTTGTTAGAAGTGATAAGACACTCATTCTTTGTGAAGTTGACCTTAAGACCTTGATCACATAGTTGGCTTATGCTGATAAGATTAGCCTTCAAACCTTTGACAAGTAGCACATCATCTAGGTCAGGTAAGCCTTTGCTGCAGAGTTTACCACTGCCCTTGATTTCACCTTTTGCTCCATCTCCAAAGGTTACAAAGCTTGTTGTATGAGGCTTGATATTAGTGAGAAATTTCTCAACACCAGTCATATGCCTAGAACAACCACTATCAAAATACCAATCATTACTAGAAGATGCTCTAAGAGAAGTGTGAGCAATATGTGCAGTTTCAGAAACTTTAGGCTTCCACATCTTCTTAGGAGTGACCCTTGCTGTTTTGGCTTGCACCTGAGGCTTTTTCTTGGGATACCCATAGAGTTTGTAACAGAAGGGCTTGATGTGACCATTCTTCCCACAGTAGTGGCATCTCCAAGCATTAAACTTCTCTTTGCCAGCAGGTCTCTGATGTGGAGTGTGATGTGTCCACATTCTGCTAGGGTCAGGTTTCTTCTGAGCAGGAACAAACTTAGTATTTGTCTTCTTGCTGTGATGTTTGTTCTTAAATCCTACACCAGATGAGTCACCAGCATGCTTTCCTACTTTCAAAATTTCATCAAGCATGTTGGTTCCAGGATTGAGCATCTTTACAGACTTGGTCATATTTTTCAAGTTGGTTGACAGTAACTTGACTTCACTTTCAAGACTAGCAACTTGACTCTGTAGTTGACCCTTCTCTGTCTCCAGTTGACTGATGATTTCCTTCTGCTCTTCATTGACCTTGTACAGTTCCTCACTCTTGATAAATAGCTTTTTATGGACTGAGGCTAGTTCATCAAAGGTGAGTTCTTCATCATCAGATTCATCATCAGTATTATCCACCCCAGTCATGGCACTAACATGATTAGCAGCAACATTCTCTGAGTCAGTGTCAGAGTCTTCATCAGACCATGATACAGTTAGGCCTTTCTTCTGCTTCTTCAGATATGTGCCACATTCTGATCTTATATGACCAAAGCCTTCACATTCATGACATTGAACACCCTTGTTCTGAGTTGACTTATCATCAGTTTTGGTTTTTGTTGAAGTGTTACCTAGTTTACTGATGTCAGTCTGGATGTTCCTCACATTCCTCCTTGGTCTTCTGTCCACCCTCCTTTGAAGCTTGTTGAATTGTCTTCCCAACATGGCTAAGTCATTTGAGAGGTCATCATCTGATTCAACAGCTTCTTCCTCTTCACCAGCACAAGATACAAAAGCTATGCCTTTTCCTTTCTTCTCAGTTTGCTCACCTAAGTTCATCTCAAAAGTTTGAAGAGAGCTCACAAGTTCTTCAAGTTTCATACTTGGGATATCTTGAGCTTCTTCAATGGCTGTGATTTTCATGTTAAATCTCTTAGGTAAGGACCTAAGCATCTTTCTCACCAGCTTTTCTTCAGACAATTTTTCACCTAGAGCCTCAAAGGAATTGTCTACCTCAAGCAAATTCATGTGAAATTCATGAATTGATTCTTCTTCTTTCATTCTGAGGTTTTCAAACTTAGTGTTGAGAAGTTGGATTCTTGAGCTTTTTACCTTGGCATTGCCTTCATGAGTGGTTCTGAGTACCTCCCAAGCATTCTTTGCAACAGTACACTGCTTGATCAATCTGAACATATTTTTGTCCACTCCATTGAATAAAGCATTCAAAGCTTTGGAGTTTCCAAGTGATGCAGTGTCTTCTGCAGCTGACCAATCTTCCTCTGGCTTGAGTACACCAGTGTCAACACCATTAGCATCCAAGATTTTGGGATGCTCCCAGCCTTTGAGCACAGCTTTCCAAGTTCTGCTGTCAAGTGACTTTAGGAAGGCAATCATCCTTGGCTTCCAGTAGTCATAGTTGGTTCCATCCAGGAGGGGTGGTTTGTTGACCGTTGTTCCATCCTTGTCCATGTTTCCAGAAAGTAACTTCCCTGGAGCTCACCCTCAAACAGGCAGGGTGCCTGCTCTGATACCAATTGAAATTCTGGTGGCAAGTGTCAGATGTGTAGCACGATGTGTACACTTTAGGAATCGTACGATGTGTAGCCTAATGTGTCAACATCGTGAACAACTGAACTTGATGAACAAGTAAACAATATAAAGTGCAGGAAACAAAAGAACACGTGAGTTTGTTAACCCAGTTCGGCACTTATAACAAGCCCTATTCTGGAGGATACCAATCCAGGGATGAATCCACTATGGTAGTATCAATTCAAAGCTAAACTCCCCCGTTTACAACTTCTCACTTAATCACTACCCGTGCTAATTCTACCTAGGAACTCCTAGATATGAGAACCTCTGCTCACTCCCCCTCAACCTTACCCAGTAAGGATTTAATAACAAACTCAGTTGGAGACACACTCCTAGACAAGCAAAGCACTCGTACCTAAAGGCTTAGAGTGTTGCACAATCTAACTCCTTGCTTCAAAGCTTTGGAGAAAGACAACTAGAGATTACAACTCTATAAACTCAGTCCTTACTTGTATCAAAACTATGATCCAAGTGAAGGCTCACAAAGAACAAAGAACAACTAAAGAACTAAAACCCTAAGACTCAATTTGTAGACTTAGCTTCTTGATTTCAGTTCATGAATAATTGGTCTTCAGTCTTCCTTTATATAGAACAAGCTTCATGGGCTTTGACGAGTTGGCCTTGATAAATTTTGCCTTGAGATTTATTTGATCATAATCTTTTAATTGTTTGTTTCAAATCTTTTTGATCAAAGTCGGCCAACAAAATAAAACAGAACCATGAAAGATTATCTTGTTCCTTGGCGCGAAAGCTGGCACGATTTAATTTGAAAAACAAATCTTTTTCAAAAGATCGCGTTTAAATAAATAAAAGCGCGTCCAGTAGGGCGTCCAGATGTGAACCCTGATGTGCCACACATCATGCTCCACATCATGGAATCAGGCTTATTTTACCAAATGAAGCCAACACCCTAAAAGGTCTCAACATTATCTTATAGTACAAAACTATTGTTGGGTTTCGAATCAAAACCCTCTACACATACTATGAGAAATCAACACACAATCAAAGAAAATCAATTTGTGATAATTAATCTCAACACACACTTGATTTCTCACACATTATGCGCGCGCGCGCACACACACATATATTGATTCAGGATATGAAACTGAGAAAAAAAAAAAAAGAATTGATTGAAAAGAGAATGAGAAAGAAATTTTTTATTATTTCACACAAAGCATGATGAATCACAATATGCACAAGTTTTACATTTTATATATAATTACTTGTAACTAACTCTAACTTCTCCTTGTGTCAAAAAAAAAACTCTAACTTCTCCTAATTTCCTCCTAACTGCCTCCTAACTGACATAACCACTAACTAACATCTAACAGCCAATTAACCATAGTTAAGAGCTAATGCAACTGACTGTGACAGCTCAACAGAATTAACTGTCAAACTTGAATTTCCCTCGTTAAGTCAGCTTTGGCTCGCTAAACCAAATAGCATGATTTTGAATTATAAGGCAACACTTAAATTATACTCTCTCTCAAAAACTAAAAGTACAAGGTTCTTGAATTTTTTTCTTTTTCTTTTTCTTATAACGTACAAACACAATAACTAAAGGACAACTTATGGAACATTCTAGCAAGGAATTTGTGTTCTCTCCTTGGTCTATCATAAAATAAAAAAATCATGTGGCTATATGATCTAATCCGGAATTTGTGTACATTTATATTGGGAATTGATACACTTCAGTTTGTAAGGAGTGTGACAATACAAATTTGTTCGAAAATTAAAATCTCTTATACATCTTAAACCCACTATAATGAAAGAAAAAAAAATATAATTAAAATGAGATAAAATATTATATATGAAGTACATAATTAAGAAAATTTGCAAATGATAAAAATGGCTTACCATCAGCTTCGCTTGAAACAAGTAATAGGGAAATTAAGATAATTATAACATAAACAAATTTGACAATTCCAACCATATTTTTTCCTTGTTATGTAATAAAGTGGATTTCTCACTTTATAGGATTTCTCACTTTATAGTTTATAAAAATTGTATCCTCTCCTTACATCAATTAAATAGTTTTAAGAGTTATTTAAGATAGTTTGTCGAAAAAAGAATTATTTAAGGTCTCTTAAGCACATCAATTACGTTCTACCTCACTTAATAAAGAGGTCACCGAAACTCATACCAATCAAAAGAATTCAACTATTTTATAACCATAAAGGGGTTTACAGGACGATATGTTTGCTTACAAGACAATTTGGAGAAATAATTTATTACCTCTAAAATTTAGATCTAATGAATGTTTACAAGATACTTTATTTCTATGTACCACAATATAAGTCGTTTTGATTATATTGCATAAATTAAGAAATTTAATTAATGTTCTGTGGGAAAAGAGAAGTTACGAGTTAATTTATAAAATTGTCCTTCATTGATATGAAAAATGATAAATTGAAAGAAGAGAGGAAAATAAAAAGTTAAAGATATAATAAGAAAATAACATTAAATGTTTCATCAATAATGTTTAGGGACTTATAATTTGATACAAATTTTTTCTTAATATAATTTAATACAAATGGAGTAATTGAACTTTAAAAAATTACAACATTTATACTTAAATTATAAAACTTAGTTTTAAACTCAAGGTGTGATGTGGTTTCGACCGGGATCCATTGAATAGCTGACGAGTTTCTTAACTACTCTTTAATGTGCATTATTATTAGAAAGAAAACAAAATGTACCATGATGGGTCAAGATCCTCTCCATTTTTCAGCGACTTGTAACAACTTTTAACTAAAAAAGTTGTTGCCAAAAATCATATTTCTTGTAGTGATTTGCGAGTATCAACTAGAGCTGTATAAGCTGGTGAGTGGTGAATGAACCGGTAATCAACACACAAAAACATGTCCATGTACCATCAACTTCCTACAACAAATGGTAAAGACCCTTTCAACCAAGCCAATCTAGAGTCAAACATAATGGATGATGAGGATTTCACAATTGTCCAAATCAATCACAAGTACGGATATGGATAATAAGACGACATCGGAGCAAAACCTTCAACCTTAAAACTTGCAGAGCTCAACATATCTAAAAACAATCAAATATGAGAAAAGACAACAGAAAAACGCAACGGTGATACACTCAACGTTGATCACAAAATTGACGGTCAAGACACTTTATAAAAGAATCGGAGAACACAGTCCACACAACCAGTGATGGAATCGGGAAAAATATCCTGATGGGCCACTAGAATAATCATAATATATAAATTAAGTACAAAAATTTATTGCAATTACAAATTAAGTTATAAAAAACATGAAGTTGATGATCAAAATATGTCAGAACGATAAGCATTACCTTTTCCATTGATTTCCTAATGTTATATACAATTATGATTTTCATAATAGTCTCCTATTACCATTATGACTATTTAGGACTATTCCACAAAAATAGACATGTACAAATAATATTCTAATACAATACTAGTTTAATACACCCCTGTGGTCGAAAACGGGAGGTTGAAAAATGTTGAGACTATCACGAAAATCATCAAAGAGTTGCTATGGAAGTCATTTGGTGAAAATGTCAGCAATTTGGTAGCGAGAAGGAACATGTAGGATTCGTATTTGGCCGCGATCGAACCACCTTTTCACACAAAAAAGGAGCTTTTAAAAACCTAATGTACATTAGGTCTTTAGTATAAATGAGTATTTTTTGGAAAAAAAGTATCTTCTATTAAAAAATTAAAATAAACAAATAGTATTTACCAAAATTGTCAAGAAAATGAAATTTTGATTTATTTTTTTTGAAATTTTTATTATTATTACTCTTAATAGTGAATATTGAATTTTTTTTATAAAAAATGCAAATAAAATATTTTATAATATTTATAAACAATAAAATTGTATTTTTCTTATAAAACTATTATCTGTTAAATAAAATAGTTGCCAAAAACATAATATTCATAAAAATGATGTTTATTAATATAAATAACAAGTGTATCGGTGCATTCAAATTTTTGTATGTAGTAATTTAGAGTTATATAGAGATGAAAAACAAATAAACTATTTAGAGGGTCTGGTGCTCTATGAAGCTCCTCAAGGTCCCTTGATACTAATTAAAATGCAAAAATTCTCACTATAGTTTATAAAAATTTAATCCTCTCCGTACATCAATCAAGTTTTAAGAATTATTAATTATTAATTGTCTATTAAGTATATTAATATGTTGTGTTTGTCCCACTAGCTCACTTAATAAAGAGGTTACCAAAAAATATACCTATTAAAAATAATTATTTTTTTTATTGCCATAAAGGGCTTTACAAGACGATTATTAGATGTTTGCTTACAATATTGGAGAAATAATTTACATATAACTTATAAGTGAATTTCTTAAATACTCTTTTAAGTTCTTTAATGTGCACTAAAGTGAGATATACTATCTAAGTGAGTTTTCATAAAAGATAAAACCTAAACATTTTGGTTGTGCGAAACATCATTTAAAATCTCATTATCAAAAAAAAATGGTTCATTATAAATTGTACCCCAGATAATAGTTAGGAAACAAAAATTGAAAAATATAAATAAAAACAAAAGTTTTAACTAGAAAAGATTCATTTTTAAAAGTTCAAAGCATTGAATGTAGTATTTTTAAGATTTTATTACATTTTTGGTCTCTGTAACACGTCAATAATTTTATATGTTACACTCATTTTTTCAAAGTAATTTTTTTTTAATTAGTGTATTGTTTATTCAACAACTTATCATATGTGTATAAGTATATTTTTAAGTAATTATTATTGTCATAATTTAATTATTTAATTTATAACTAATCATCTTATTTGGTTTATTATAAGCTAAGACAATATAGGATACTGTATTATTTAAAAAATTATAGTAACTAAATTGCTTACCATAACCATTCCTTGAAACAAGTAATAGGGAAAGAAAAATAATCATAACACAAAAAAAAAAAAAAAAAAAAAAAAAGATCAACAATTTCAGCAGTACTTTGTCTGTTGCATGTAATGTAACAAGTGGATTTCTCACTTTATAGTTTATAAATCTGATCAACTCTTTATATCAATTACATAATTTTTAGAATTAGATGTCTCTTAAGTATATTAATATGTTGATTGTTGTGTTTGTCCCTCTAGTAATTTAAAATAATCATGAATACCACCTCAACAACACTTATAGTAATACATAATCAAATGTAATGTTTTATTTGAAATTTGAAAAAAAATGCACAATTTTTTCTTTGTGGATTTTTTTTAAACTTTAATTTTGAAATGTACATATCACTTAACAATCTTTGAATGGCAATGCCTTTCCTAATAAAAAAAAAAAAAAAAAGCAATAAGAATAGATTCTTATCCTAATTGAATGAAAATTTCACATTCACTATAATATGTTTCTAAACACTTGTATATACTATGTAGAAATTTGAATCAACTATAGTATAAGAAAATTGATTCATTATTCCTTAACAAGTTCCAGTACCCTTCAATACAATCTCCTTTTTTTCATTTTGAACATTTTCTTCATTGCTCAAAATCAATCTTTGTTTTTTTATGTAGACCCATTTTTCTTGAAATAGGTAGAAAAATACAATCAATGATATTTGAATAGTGAAAAGTATATTCCATGTTGTTATGCCTTTTGATGTTTTCTCATGGTAGGCTGCTAAACCAATATATACATTTAGAACACCCAAGAATGTAACTGCAGTTCCAAGTATCCAGTGTGCAAAAAACCACACACTTCTTCTTTTGGATCCCCTGTTAAAAAAAACAAATTAAATTAAATTTAAATTTTAAATACACTTTTTGTCAACTTTAAAATCCCGTCCGAAATTTTTTATTTTATTTTTTATTGTCTCGTAGTTTATCGCAGGGATTCAAAATTATATGTTAATGATATTGAATATGATATCTGTTGAGGAAAAAAATATGCAGAAGTTTGATGATGTCTAAATGAAGTAAAATGTAATATGTATTTACTTTTCAAGGGAGAGAGGACCGTAACTTCTCGTTTGGGAGAGGTGCTCAAGTTTAAATGCAATAACAGACAATTTTTAAGGATCTAGATTTCTTGCTGTAGATATGCACATAGTTTACGTTGTACTAAATCTCAATCATTAATATAAATTGGATGGTTCAAATTAAAGATTCAGTTTTGCGCTGCAATGTAATATCAACCGTTGATTTAAAATTGAATGATTATGATTCGTTACTGCATGCTGCAGCAGTTTACTGCAGGAAATCCGGATCGAATTTTTTCGATATAAGCTTTGGATTTCAGGTCAACATGAATAAATGGCTTAACTAACAAAATCATGGTTTTTTTATGTTTTAGTTGACTCTAATTATTGGAAAGGGGACTCTGATACTCTGAAATTTGATCAAAAGATAAGTAAAAGTTAAAGTTAGTTGAGCATTGTTCCAACCAACAAAATCATGTTAGTGCACATTTTCTAAATAAAAGGGAATTCAAATGTTTTACCTCTGGGGTCTGAAGATACCAACTAGGACTTGTAGCCAGATAACACCATAAAGTGCAACCCCTAATCTTTGATGATTATTGTTGAAGAGGTTGTTGAAATTTTTTATTGACATGATTGCTCCTGCTGTGGCAAGAAGTACAGCAACCATCTGTTGAATACAAAACCAAAATTTTAAAACATATTAAAAAAATAATATATATTTCATCAATGATAAAATAAAAAATGTTTTAAATAAATCAATTATAATGCTTATGCAGCACAAACACAAATAAATTAAATAAGAGTCTGGTATTCAACACCAACACAAATGGCTATATAAAAATGCTTTTTTTTTTTACAACGGTTCGATCCCCGCAATGCAATCGGATGGGGCAGAAACCACTTGATGACAGAACTGACCCTCGAATCAGACTTAACTGGTGATGAAAACAAAAAAAAAATGCATTTTTTTAAAATTATTATCAGCTTTAATGTAACGATTTTGGCGATTTCGGTTGATATAGGTGTTGCGACGCTGATTGCAGTCGTCACGGTATGAATTAATTACAATTTGTTTTTTAATATAAAAAATGATGATAACAATAACGGTATCAACATCTATCAAAATTGTTTTGTCGCGACCTTTTTCGCAGTCGCGGACCTTTACTTAAATCCTTAATCGTCTCTATTTCTATTAATAACGATAATTTCATTGTTGTCTTCCAAGGCTGTACTTCAAAAATGTGATACAAGACTAATTATTCTATAAAATTCCTTTCTTATCCTCAAAGTCTTCAATATAGTCCTTGTCATTAAGGAGGTAATCACTATTACATGATCTTATTTGTAACTAATAAGCTTTAGGCTAAAGTAACTATATAGAATCTTGCTACTCTATAATGATCTTATCTTACTTGCATGTCATCATTAAAAGTTAACCAATGGGACAATTGATTTAATAAAAGTAATTTTAAAAAGTGACAGATCCAAATTGGGGCCAAAGCAACCATCTTCCATAACTTTCACCACTTAAAGGTTCTAAAATAACCACAGAATATCCTAATCTAAGACACTTTAATTTATCCTTTAGCTTATTCTGCACTCACTCTAACTTTTTACTCCTTAAAGAATGAATTTGATTCTCCACTATTTTATTTATTAAAAATATATATATATATCAAACTCAGTTCCTACTCACACTTTCTGTGCACCAATTACTTGTTCTAGATCCTATATGATACAAAATTATTAATTTAGTCAATAATAGAAACTAAAATAATTTTTTATATGTGATTAAGCATTATAAAGTAATATATAGACTTAATTAGATATACTTACCTGAAAAATTGTATGAACATAGAATAAAATTCTAAGCCACCTTGGATTTTCTTCTCTGTTTGATAATCTAATTGCAAGTATACCAATAGGCATCAAGAATCCCATTGAAGCCCACAAGAGAAAACCATGTAATGTAATTTCAAATTGAAGTCTTGGACTCATCTTCATATATGAAACAATCACAAAAAATATGTTAACTTCACAAAAAATATTTTTATAAAAAAAATTATAATTAATTAAAATGACACTAATTAACAATTTACAATCAATTTAGAAGATTTATACTTTATCTCTTAAAAATAAAATGTGAAACTCTAATGGAATGGGCTAACACTTTATTGACTCAGATACAATAATAATAATAATAATAATAAAGAAAAGATTTGACTCCTAAGATTGAAAACTAAAGCAAGAAGAATATGCAAAAGAAATGAGATATACCTTAATGTGATTGTCTTTGTTTGTTGAATTATGGTGCTCTTGTGATGAACCAAGAAGTGGAAATAAAAAGAAAACAAGACATACTCGAAAGAGGAAAGAAATGAACTTCTTTTGCTGGATTCCCATTAAAATTTTTTTCTTATGTTGAAAATTTGATATTTGGTCAACTCAATCTCCAATAAATGCTAGTGAAGATTTAAGGATGAAAAACTTGAGCATTTCAAGGACTCAATGTGATGCTTCATAAAGTATTCTTCAAGGTGCTTATGATCCTTTCTCTCTCTCTTGCTATCTCAGTTTGTGAGAGGGTACTGAAAAATGAGCACTCTTATCTTTGTTGTCAGACAGAGCAACTAAACAGTTGTCACAAGTTTAAGAAAAAATGAGATCAATATGAGGTAAGAGTAAGCTCATAATAGAGTTTATTTACCCTTGCTAGTACTAAGGACAAATATTTCAGCTTAAAATTATGTTTTTTTTTTACCAAGAGTAAATAGTCATTTGAGTATTTAAATATGGCCACTATCATCAAAATTACTAAAAACACTTTGCAGTGCATATTTTGTTTGGTAGTTAGTTAATAAATCACAAGAATTTTAGATATAACATAGTCATGTCACGTTAACATTGATAATAATTAATAAAATAAAAAAGTTAAAATATAATTATATGTATTATGTTGTGTCGATGATAATTAAACTTAACTAAGATGTGTCGGATACTGAATTCATTTTCTATGTAAAATTAAATGTTAGTTTAAGTGTTTAACCTTTTAGATTCTAATATTTTTTCTATTACTTAGTTTGGTATGTCACTATTTAAATTTCTTTAAATGTAATAGGCTAAAAGGTGTAATAGGTTGTCTAAAAAAAGAAAAATAAAAGTTGTAGTAGGCTAAAATAAATGTTATTGCATGGAAAGTGGTGAAATTAATACATAGTCTAGAAACTTTTATAAATAAATGAAAGTGGGGAAATGGCATATAGAATGAGATTTCAAATATGTGGGGTTCATTTTGAGATGCTTTTTGTGATCATGGAGGAGAATGTGGACTTGCAGAGCTAAAGTTTGTCAGATTTGAATGTGGAGGGTTAAATTTTATACACATACATAAAAACACAAAGTGGATAGTGTGGTAGATTTTGTAAGGTCAACACTATCTTCTGCTTCCCACTAGTGAATATACATTATTATATCGTGCATGAATTATTGAATTATTAGACTCATTCACCAACCATATATATACTATAAGCCAATATACATAAGAAAAAGATGAATTACTAAATGAGGTCAATGAAATCAGATCCTTCAAAGATTTTCAACTTTTGGGAAGAAATAAAATAACTGCTTTCTTGTTTAAGGAATAAAAAAATTTAGTTTATTTTTCTTTTTGGAAGTATTAAATAATCATATTATGTATAAAAATAGATTCAGTGCAATTGACTAAGATGCAGTTAGTGAATTAGAGTCGTCTATTTAAATGTGGTTTTGATAACATGAAATTTGTTTGTTGTATATATTCAAAACCGAAAAGAGTGCACACATTACGCTTGTTCTAGAAAAATTGTAATTGAGAATTAAACTAGGTATTGAATTTCTTCTTTATAGAGATAGAAAAATTGTAGTTGAATCAACTCAAATATGGTGTGACACAATTACTTGCTACGTGTTTGATCTTCTTAATCATTTTATTAATAATGAATTGATCTTCACAATTACGCTTATAAGGTAAAAAAAAATACGCTTAAACAAAGGCAAAACGTAATAATTTAAAATATTTTATTTATATTTTCCATAAACTAGTTGTATTAAAAGATATAAAAACAATTTTTTATTGGTTATAAAAAAACAAAAGAGAAAGCAAATTAAATATAGTTTACATTTAATTTCATAAGATAAGTAAAATAATTTTTTTTCTATTATATTTTAAGATGGAAGAAGCATTAAAAACTATTTCAAATTTAATTTTTTATTTAGTGCACGACTGCGCGCGAAACATGTTAGCATTATTTGCCTTATTTTATTTGATCCGTGTATCTTCCAATAATTTCTTGCATTATGTGGCGGCTGAATTTATGGAAGAGATACAGCTGATAGACACCCATAACTTGTCTATTTAATTACCATTACCATGTGAGTTTCAAGCCTATATATTATGAGCATTAATATTTAATAAGAATTTTTTACTTAAGAAAGACAGAAATCAACATATAGTAAAATTTTAAAGGATGATGTTATTTAATCTTTTTTTTAATAGAAATCATGAATGATGGTGAGTGTAAATAAGGGTGGAGATTTATTCTTGCAATTCTTCTTCTTATATTATATACATACATTCACACTTGCTTCAATCACATACTATATCTATAATACATTGCCCATATCAAGTCCGTGTGATTCAATAATTGTGCATGAATTTCTTCATTAAGAATTGAACGAAGACTTAGTTAAGGACAATTTTGTTCTCGATCGAGTAATAGTTATAATTTAGGATGGATGAAGTATATAATTAGATAACGATTCAATTATTTAATTACACTTAATTTATTTTTATACAAATGTTTGCACATGATAAACTAAAACAACTTGAAGATTCTTCACGATTCGTTGTATTTTTTTATAGAATAATTTTATTTTTGGATTTTTTTAATGTGTTATAAAGGAACTTATTAGCATCAGATTTATCATAATAAGAACTCAATAGAATGAATTCATATTGAGTTCATAACAAAAAAGTTCTCGACCGTAATAGTTCGGACCATTTGTCCCGACATTATACCCAACGATCTTTTATAATCTCCTCTGTAATATCATTTCTCCTTACTTAACTATTTGTGCATGTGCATTTATAATGTGTGGTTTCTACGCACATACAACAATATTATATTCTCACGATGTCGATGATTCCATTTCAATGTGTGGCTATTACATTCTTTATTTCTTTATTCTTTATACTTTTTATATTCTCAATCCCTCCATGCCCTTTTGTAAGAATTTAATTATTTATTTAAGGTTTATCACCATCTCACAACATGTGACACTGCCTACTTCTAACTTCTTCGTTTTCTGTGTGCGCCAGCTATAATAATAATCAAAGAGTTAATTACCAATAATACATTAATTCCAGTGTAATTTGATTTGAATTTTTTTTAAAATATCTCAAGTTTGAACTTTGATGATTTAAAAAATTAGTCGAGTTGTAATATTCCATTAAATATGATCAGTCATATTTTCTAAGTAAAATTATTGATCGAAGTAAATATTTTACCTGGAGATAACACTGTTAAAGAAAGGAGATTAAAAAGTGCCACAAGCATACAACCATGTATAAATTATAGGGACCAGTAAAGAAAAACAAATGCATGATGCAACTTAATTTATAAGTGAATCCAATAGAAGCACATATATAATTAAGTGGTCCTCCTTTGTAAAATACCACAACATGTTTATGTATAAATTATTTAATTAATTAATTGGATGCTATTGTTACGTTATGACTTGTGAGGATATTGATTTGCTAAATTGTCCTTTTGTTAGAGTGATAGAGAAGTCTACAGCTATGTTTTTCACGTGATTCACTAATTGTTTCTATTTGTTTTCATTTATAAACGTTTAATCAATTATTATATTTAGTTTACCCATTTGAACATTCCAATAATTATGTTTATTGCGTCTAAAGAAAATATTATTTATGAAACAAATTTATATACACACACATTACCCTTTTTTCTTTTTACAAATGTACTTTCTGGTTGCTGAATGTATATAGTAAAAAATAAAAATTCTCATTACACGTCATAAGTCCAACTTCAACTGAAAAAAATATCGAAATTGTTAAATTGAATGTTATGATCAAATTTAAATTTCAACTTCCTCATTTATGTGCAAACATAGATTTATGCATATCAAATTTGAGGCACCTGCCCCTACTTTATATAATCATTTATCTAGGAAATGTTTAATAATTTTATCTTTGTAACAAGTAAATATTGAATTACATGTAGTGATATTGTTTTGCAATCTCGAATTATTTTCTTAATATATATTCATATATCCAAGGCAAACCAAGTTAAATTCATAGGATTTGGTTTAGCGGCGAAGAGTTTGAGTTAATTAAGTTTTGGATTCGATTTTTATTGCATCTATTGTAAAAAAACAAAGAAAAAAATTAGCCTAGTCATTTTTTCTTAGTTCATCTTCATTTTAATTATTTTATTTACCATTTTGTTAATTTTTTGTGAAATCAAATAACAATCTTTTATTATATATTGATGGATTGATGGAATTATGTATATAAAATTTATCGTATATGAATTTTGTTCCATTATCTAGAATTTTTGGATCCGTCACTGTTTGTGTGTATATAAATTTATAATGACTTTGTCATTTTATCCATGTACCAAAAAAATTCATTGTATTTTTCTAGTCCTTTAATTTATAGAAAAAAAGGATTTGTTAATTCAAAGTTAATTCGTCTGAGAGATAAATAAAATTTAGGTAAACTCGTTTTTATAGATTCTCTTAAACAATTTGTTTTTAAAGAATTCATTAATCGCTTATTTTATTACGGTTAGTTTATTCTAGGCTTAAATATGTTTTCGGTCCCTGCAATATACACTTGTTTTGAAAAGAGCCCCTGTAAAAAAAAAAAATTTGATTTTAGTCCCTGCAATTTCTAAACACTTTGAAAAGAGCCCCTGAAATGAAATTTTGGATGTCATGTCACTTAAATTTGCACGTGGCACACGCTGACAAGGACAATTAACTGACGTGACACTATTTTTGACACAATGTTCAAATTTCTAAAAAACAATTCAATGAAAACAAAAATCTAAAAAACGAGTTTTATAACTGGAAAAAAGATTAAAAAAAAATAAAAATGATATGTAATATCCACGTGTCAAAAATAGTGTCACGTCAATTAATTGTCCTTGTCAGCGTGTGCCACGTGCAAATTTAAGTGAAATGACATCTAGAATTTCATTTCAGGGGCTCTTTTCAAAGTGTTTAGAAATTGCAGGGACTAAAATTTTTTTTTTTTAACAGTGGCTCTTTTCAAAACAAGTGTATATTGCAGGGACGAAAAACATATTTAAACTTTTATTCTGTTATTACTGATTGATAGTTAATTAAACTGATATTACTTAATTAAGGTAACAATTATAGTCTTTTATTCACGGTAATTATAGCCACGACTACCGTTGGATCGCCAAAAGATCTAATGGGTCCATTAAACCCAGGTTCAACACAAGAAATTATCAGGATTTTATTTTTAGGGCCCGTTTGAAATGCGGAAAAGAAAGTGGAAGGAAGAAAAATTATGAAAATCGATGAATGAATTTAGACTAAAATAGTCTAAATAACAAAAATAACATTGGCCACTAACAATCATTTCCTTTACAAAAATAACATCAATTTTTCTTACGTGCATATATATATATATATATATATATATATATATATATATATATATGAGATGATTTATTTTGGTGTGCATATTTCTTTTACCAAAGTGATTTGAGATGCAAACTTTATTTTGATATATTTGAGTGGGTAAATAGGTTTTTTCTCCCTACAAAATAAATGAGTTTTGCGTTTGTCTCCTATAAAAAAAATTGTACGGATATCCTCTTGCAATGTTAAAAAAAAAATTGTTGTAGTGTATTTTATCCCCCTATGTTGGGAAAAAAATCGACAGGGGGATAAAATACACTACAAAAAAAAAAATTGTACATTACAAAAGGATGTTCCTACAAAAAAAAATTACAGGGAGCAAACACAAAATTCGTCTATTTTGCAGGGATAAAGACTTATTTATCCTATTTGAGTGATGTTTATTATTTTTATTATTATTGATTTTTTTTAAAATTTATTTTAACTTAAAGTTAAGATTTTCAATTTTTTACTCCAGACATAATTTTACAGTCAAATTTAAACTCACTCTTACCAAAATATATTTAAGCATAAATCATTTCATATTTATCTTACTTTCAATTAAAATAAATTTCATAAAGTCAATTAATTTAATTTTTATCATCGTAGAACCAAATACATATATTAACAAAATAGTGTCAGTTTTAAAATAGAGTAAACAGTCAATTTAGTCATTAAACTATCACTCTTCACCAATCTAGTCCCTAAACTATTAAAAATAACTAAAAGGTCCCTAAACTATACATACATCCATCAATTTAGTCCTTCAACTAACTTATCTGTTAAATCACTCATTCTCTAAAATTCTAAAATAAAACGAGTCTTTCTCCTTTCATTCAACATAAACTTTCAAGGACCCACCGCCAACCACCCTACTCGTCGTCAACCACTCTACTCATCGGCAACAACTATTTTGCTTGAAACTAAAATTTATCGCCACCGATAATGGAATATGGTTTAAATTGTGGTTATGTTTGTTTGTTTTGTTTAACTTGAATGTACTAGTTTAAGTGATTTCATGTTTTTTCTATTGGTTTTAAGCTTTATTTTATTGTGAGGGGCTTACTTTTGCTCTATCATGTTTGCTTTGTGGTGCCATGTTTATAGGTGTAACATACAAAGTGGATTTGGTGTTGTGTACTGTGTTTTCATCTTTGCCTGGTGATGGTCGGTTCTAGCGACTATGGGTGTGAGATGGGGGTGGTTGTGGTGTTTGGACACGGTGACTCCGGCAGCGGTGGCGTTTTGAGTGCAGATTTTGGTGGTGGTTGTTGGTGGGATTGAAGGTGGTGGAGCTGCTACGTGTTGTTTTTGTTGTTGTTCCGGTCCTGGTGTTCTGGTTGTGTGTGGTGGTGGTCGTGTTTCAGGCTTTGGTGGATTGGTGTTTGCCTTGGACAGTGGTCCGTTTGGTATTTTGCGGCGGTGGTGGTGGAAGTTTTTTCTCCCTCGCCGTCTCTATTTTTATTATTTCAGTGGTATTGTGGGTGGTGAGGTAGTGGTGGTATGGGATGTTTCTTTACTGTTTTTTTTTTTTTTTTGTGTGGTGGTAATGTGGTGGTGGTGATTTGGTTGAGGTGGTGGTGGTGGCTTTGCGTGGGGTTGGGATGGTTTGGTTTGGATTGGTGGTCGTGGAGTATTTGGTACTCGAATTTGGTGTCGGAACGATTTGCGGACGGGGGCTATTAAAGTGGGTGGTTGGTGTTGATTAGGTGTGGAGGTGGGTGATTTCTTTTGGTGGCTGCCTCTGTTACTCGGGTCCATTTTTGTCGTCACTTGCTCTTGTTTGATTTTTGGGGTTGTTTTAGATGTTTAGTGTGTGTGTTCTTTTGAGCTGAGATTTTTCCTTTTCGTTTCGACTGATGTTTGCACCACCTCTTATCATGTTGTTTGTCTTACATATTGTGCGCTAGATTTCGGTGGGCCGGTTATTTTTGCTTCGAGATCGGGAGTTGATATATAGCTGCATTCTTGTTTGACTGGTTATGGTGTTTCTCCGATGGGCTGGGTTGTGGGGTTGAGAGGTGGTGGAAACTGATTGTGGGTTCTGAACCTTGATTTTGAATATTCGCCCATATAAGGAAAATAAAGATAGTACAATAGTACAAACGTCATTATCATGAGGATAACGGTCTTGTAAGAGATTTATTTCGCCTCTTCAGAATTTGCCATATAGATGATAGTCATTATAGAAAATAGAATGTTCTTCTGGCAAATCTTGATGTTTCATCGTCATCAGAATCTTGAGATATGAATTATGCTTCTTAAGAGTACAACTTCTGGTTGACTTTGACTTGGCAACTTCTGGTGACCACAACTTCTGGTGTCATTCACCAGAACTTGCTTTTCCCAACTTCTGGGAGCGCTTCTTAGCATAGCAACCAGAACTTCAATTTTTAGTGTATATAAAATTTTAACTTATATGACTACACATTAGAGTAAATTATCAGTACTCCCTATTGTATATTAATACTATTGTTATCATCAGAACTACTTGGGTTATATTAGAACCAACTTTGTTCCAATATTATGTATATAAAATTTAGGCTTAAATGTCATTTCAGTCCCTGTATGTTCACGAATTTTTAGTTTTAGTCCCTGTATCTTTTTTTGTTGCAAATAAGTCTCTGTATGTTCACGAATTTTTTGTTTTAGTCCCTAAAGTCAAAATCCCCAGAAAAATCTGCAGTTTTCGTGCAGATTTTCCTGCGAACTTTGACTTTATGGACTAAAACAAAAAATTTGCGAACATACAGAGACTTATTTGCAACAAAAAAAGATACAGGAACTGAAACAAAAAATTCATGAACATACAGGGACCAAAAAATAATTTAAGCCTAAAATTTATCGTATATGAATTTTGCCCCATTATCTAGACTTTTTGGATCCGTCAATGTTTGTGTGTGTATGAATATATAATGATTTTGTCAATTTATCCATGTACCGAAAAAAATTCATTGTATTTTTTTTAGTCCTCTAATTTTTAGAAAAAAAGGCTTTATTAATTCAAAGTTAATTCGTCTAAGAGATAAATAAAATTTAGGTAAAACTTGTTCTTATAAGTTCTGTTAAACAATTTGTCTTCAAAGAGTTCATTAATCACTTATTTTATTACGGTTAGTTTATTCTATTATTACTGATTGATAGTTAATTAAACTGATCTTAATTAATTAAGGTAACAACTATAGTACTCTTTCATTCACGGTAATTATAGCCACAACTACCGTTGGATCGCCAAAAGATCTAATGGGTCCATTAAACCCAGGTTCAACACAAGAACTTATCACAGTATTTTACTTTTAGTGTTTGATCAATCAAGTTGTTGAAATTGAAATCTGAATCAAACCAAAAAATAATAATAAAATTCATAAACGAGTGAATCAATCAATAAATATATATGAGTTGTTGAAATATCACATTGTGCTTCAAGAACAACATTGGCCACTAACAATCATTTCCTTTACAAAAATAACATCAATTTTTCTTATGTGCATATTTCTTTTACCGTAGTGAGAGTTAAAAGTGATTCGAGTTGCATAAACTTTATTTTGATATATTTGAGTGATGTTTATTATTATTATTATTATTGATTTTTTTAAAAAATTTATTTTAACTTAAAGTTAAGATTTTTAATTTGTTACTCCAGACATAATTTAATAGTCAAAAAAATTCACTCTTACCAAAATATATTTAAGCATAAATCATTTCATATTTATCTTACTTTCAATTAAAATAAATTTTATAAAGTCAATTAATTTTAAAATTAATTAATTTAATTTTTATCATCGTCGAACCAAATACATATATTAACAAAATAGTGTCGGTTTTAAAATAGAGTAAACAGTCAATTTAGCCCATAAACTATCACGCTTCACCAATTTAGTCCTTAAACTATTAAAATTAACTAAAAAGTCCGTAAACTATATCTACATCCATCAAATTATAGTCCTTCAATTAAGTTATTTGTTAAATCACTTATTCTCTAAAATTTTAAAATAAAACGAGTCTTTCTCCTTCCATTCAACATTCGACATAAACTTTCAAGTACCCACCGCCAACCATCCTACTCGTCGTCAACCACTCTACTCACCAGTCACCAGCAACAACTATTTTGCTTGAAACTAAAATTTATCGTCACCGATAATGGATTATGGTTTAAATTGTGGTTAAGTTTGTTTGTTTTGTTTAAGTTTAATTGTTTAAGTTTAATGTACTACTTTAAGTGATTTCATGTATTTTCTATTGGTTTTAAGCTTTATTTTATTGTGAGGGGCTTATTTTTGCTCTATCCTGTTTGCTTTGTGGTGCCATGTTTATAGGTGTAACTAGGGGTGTAATTGGACCGGTTTGGATCGGTTTTTGATGAATCCAAAGTCTGAACCAATGTGTACTCGATTGGTTCGATTTTGATCGGTTTGTCCTATTTTTAAAAAATGAAACCGAACCAAACTAATCGGTTTGGTTCGGATACTTTGATCGGTTTTGTAATATTTTTTCCTACTATTATTTTTTGGATTTGGATCCTCTCCAATTTTTTCCCTCATGTTTTCTCTCCAATGGTAATCTTAACCATTCATTCAATTTATTTCTTTTTCTTCTTAAATGTTTTTATATTCTTTATAATATATCAATCATTAGATCAACAAAAGGAGAAAAAACATGAGAAAAAAAATTGGAGAGGATCCAATTTGTTATTTTTTTCTACTATTATTTTTTCGACGATACGTAATTAAATATCATCATACACAATAAAAAAGAAATCGCAGTTCATAACAATAACATTGAAACTCATAAATTTTTCAAACATAGTACAAAATACAATCCAGAAATTTAATTCAAACTCATATGTTCGAAACTCATAAAATTTTCAAAAACTTATATTCACATAAAAAAAGATCAAAACTTAAATTTACAAAAACTTAAATTCACATAGTTATAAGCTTAAA
This sequence comes from Trifolium fragiferum, assembly GCA_954870985.1. Taxonomy (NCBI): domain Eukaryota; kingdom Viridiplantae; phylum Streptophyta; class Magnoliopsida; order Fabales; family Fabaceae; genus Trifolium; species Trifolium fragiferum. The sequence goes on from OX940794.1 coordinate 13,227,934, forward strand.
TTTAGGGCATGTGAGATCAAGAAATCTACATAAACAAGAAAAAAAATTATTCTCTTTTTAAAAATTTGAAAATCAATATTTATTATTCACACTATGTTTATATAACAATTACTTGAAAACCCAAAATCAAAACTAAATCAGGGCATGTTTGGTTGCTACTTTAATTACATATGAGTTAAAATTGATTCTCTTATAGGTATCGGTTTGGTTCGGTTCAATCCAATGGATTTGAAAACGGAACCGAGAACCGAACCAAACTGCATCGGTTTTCAATTGGTTCGATTCGGTTTTTGATCCGAACAAAAAACGTCGGTTTTTTTTTATTGGATTGGATCATCGGTTCAATTGGATTTTTTTGATCCGCTTACACCCCTAACATACAAAGTGGTGTTGGATTGTGTTTTTGTTTGTAAGATTTTTTATTTATTTTCCCGTTATTGGGTGGTGCTTCTGCTGGAGGCGTTGTTCTGTTTTGTGACTAATGCCCAGGTTGTAGTTTTGTATTCCAGGGATAGACTATTGTTTCTAAGGAATTTTGGTGTAGAAGGGCTATGAGTAGTAAGATTTTTGTTCTTTATGTTTAGTATCTAGCTCTTCATCGTGCCCTTTTGGTGAAGAAGATCTATGAGTAGTAAGCTTATAGTGTTTGAGGTGTGTTTTAGTGTTGTTTAGGTGCCGGTAATGGAGGTGTGCTTTAGTGTCTCTAAGAGGATGATTTGTAGTTTGTATGATAACTTAGGGTCTATTTTGATATTTTTCAAGATAGTTTAGGGACTAAATTGAAGTGTATTTCAATAGTTTAAGGATTACTAACAACCACTTAATTGAAAAATTAATCGAGAGATTAAATTGATGGATTTGAATATAGTTTAGGGATCTTTTAGTTGCTTTTAATAGTTTAAGAATTAAATTGATGAGAGAGTGATAGTTTAAGAATTAAATTGACAGTTTGCTATTTAAAATATGATATGATGATGTTCTGTTGGTAAATTGGTTTAACTAGGTTTAGTAATTACAGTATGTTATTAACACCTTGTACAAGATTTATTAGCTTTTCAACGAATTATAATGGAAAATCTAAAGTGATTAGGACCCTACAACAATTAATCTTTAAAAAAGTTTTTTTTAATCAACTTGTTCTTTAAAAAGTTGATTATAAAAAAATACTTTGTCTCATCATTTATTGTCTTTTTTTGTTAAGAGTTGAAAAAAAGTTGATTATGTAGGATGGGAGGAAAAGGTTTTCTTAATCAAACTTACCTGCACTTGAAGTCATCATACTAATGATTTGTGGCAACAAAAATGGTCACTGATTAGAAACTTCTTACACTGTTTTTAATGATTCTCAATTTAATATTTCTTTTTATTTAATGTCTCTATTTTCAACGGAGTTTTTTTTTTTTTTTAAACAGAATGGAGTTTTTTTTTTTCTATTTCATTTTTGTACAATATTTATTTTCTCTCTTTAAGTCATATCTTATTTTTTTTGGTCAGTAATATGCAACTTATATTTATTTAAGATAGTTTAGATGTGATTGCATCAGTCTCTTTTGATTTAAGTTTAATTCAACATTAAAAATGTAGCAAAATTAAAATTTGAGTGTCATGCTAGCTAGTCTTTTATGCAGATCAGAAGATTACTATTTGTAATTAAACGATCAGACATGTGACTTATATAACAAGAAAATCAAGAAACTTTATAAAACTTGTAGAAATTGAAATATAATTTTGGTAAAAAACTTAAAAAAAAATTCTTTTGACAGTAGTAAAGAACTTAATTCAATTTTATATTTTTAGACAAAACTTAGTTCAAATTCTACATATACATGTATACTATATCACTACTAGAAATTTGATTATTTCCTGCGAATTTTCCTGCAAAAAATAATCTGCAGGTATTCCTAAGGATTTACCTGCGAATTTGGTCACTAAGAAGAATTACCTGCGGATTTGAAGTTATCAGGAAAATCCGCAGGTATTCCTAAGGATTTTCCTGCGATTTTTTTCATTAAGAATAATTTCCTACGGATCTGGAACTTTCAGAAAAATCCGCAGGTATTCCTGAGGAATTTCCTGCGGATTTATTTATTTTTAATTAAAATTTTAATATCTAAAAATCTAATCTAATAAATATAAAAATTTAAAAGTTAAATTAAATAAAAATAACTCAACACTTACAAAAAAAAGCGCTCTCCAACAAAAAACCCTAAAATCATTCGCGAACAAATCACGCACAAGAATCTCACGAACTCTCTTCTCTCTGCGAGCGCCATGGCCACCGTCAAGACTCAGCTCTCTTCTCTCTGCGTTTCTGAGCTATCTTCTCTCGGCGATTCTTCCGTTCGATTTCGAGCTCTTTCTCTCTGCGATTTGAATGTTCATTCGTCACTTCTCTCTGTGATTTTGTAAGATTATGTGCATTTTGTGTTCATTTTTTATTCTGATTCATTCTTATTTTCTTAGTATTGTACTTGATTGAACTTGTTAGACCTGAAAAATTATGAAATAGATCCTAATTTTGTTTGATTAAGGTTGAGAAATTAAGTTTATGTATGAAATAGATCCTAATTTTGTGCATTTCTGATTCTTATTTTTGTCTGTTTGTTCATTATCTTTGAGAAATTAGGTCTAAGTAAGGTGTTTTCATATAAGTTGTTAAGTTGTTTTCATAAGCTATTTCATATAAGTTGTTAAGTTGTTCTCAGAAGATGTAGCTTAATGGCTTGAAATTAACATGTTGAGATTAATGGTATGTTACAGATTTATCAATTGGCCTGGTGGTTGTTGAGTTAACATGCCATTTAGAATTAACACTGTAGATTAACTTATGTCTATTGAGATATGTTCAATTGAAATTTTGATGAATTTCAACTTTCATTAAGATATGTGATAGATTATCATTGTTTCTTTGGTTAGTTTGATATGCATAAATTGATTATGATTGTTTCTTTGTTTCAATTTGAATTTCATTTTTCACAATTTTCAATATATATACATGTTTGAAGGAAGTTGTGGGAATCACTATGCTGTAATTTCTAATGCAAAACTTGATTTTCAATATACCTAATGCTTTTTTTGCAGATAATATGGTTGCAGCAGCAAAGGGAGTTACGCCATGAGCTTTTGAAGTATAATAGAGTTCTTGTGCATTTTCTACAAATGATCATAAAGGAATAAGGTACAATAAGTTGTTGTTTTAAGCATGCACTTGAGGTTGATGTTATCCAAAATTTGCAAAGTAAGCCTACATGAAAGCTTTATAACTTCCGTTTTATATCCAAAATTTAACCAAGAACAAGTCAATGGTTTCAATTTCAACCAATGATTGGAAGAATATATTTCATGTGCTGACTTGATAAATAAAATCTGCAAATGTATATTGGCTTATGGTTTCTTTGATTTTGAAGTAACATTTTATTCATTGATTTCATTCATTGTGGTCTGTTGCTATTTTCTTAAACTTCATATAGTAAAATATGCATATCTATTGGTCTTTTCCTTAATAGCTTCAAATGCTCTATTGCATTGTTAAGTTAAACTTTTGTAATTCATTGATTAACACTTAGAATTTTGAGTGTGCTTAAGCATATATTCTTTTAATTTTCATGACTGAATCACTTTCACGATGCGGTTTCAATCCCAATTTTGTTTCTATTCTGATGGCATATATTTTTTTTGTTTATATTTTAAAAGGCATACATCAAATGGAGATGAAAAGGCTTATGAGGTAGTTAATGTTCATTGATATATTCTTCCATGTCGAGGTTAGTTTATCGTGTTTTCTTTCAGAGTCACATATTTGAATGTAAAGAATCACAACAACTTGTTTCTGTCTTGCATCCTATCGTGGTCCACAAAGTTCCATTTGCAATATCGATAATTATTTTGAAAAATATGTATCGATCATGTGAAGTTCTCTAATTTAGCCAACTTTTGTTTTTTCAGTGTGGATTGAGCTCTACTATAAATGGCCAATTTGTGACTTTATGGCCAATTTGTGAAAAATGGCGATGCTGTAGCATTTTATGGCGATGAGTCCTTTTAATGTTCGCTGATTTAGTAATATAGCTTTATTCATTATAGCTCATAATTTTGAGTAAAGTTTACCTGGTTTTTATTTCATGTGTACTTGCGGATATAAGAACTAAGAAAGTGAGACAAGTACGTACATGAACACATGTGAATGAATTTTCCTTGAAACGGGTAAACAGAGCTCATTAGTGATGATAAGATTAGAGCAGTTGGAGGTTTGGAGACTCAAGAAGATGCACATCTTTTCTTGTTTTAATTTAAAGGTAAATACAGTGATCACTCTTATGTTTAGAGTTCCATTTCGAGATGGAGATTGATTTAAATTTTCAAGTTAATGTGTTCATTTTCACTTGGTAAGTTTCAATTCGTGAAGCGTATTGTTAATTTGTTGGTGATTGCTACATTTATGGTATAGTTATGTTTTACAGTGAATTTGACTAATATCGTAAGTATGATGAATGTTTCAGATTTCAAGTTTCAGGATTTATGTGCTTTTTGTTTTATGCCCTTTAACAAGAATGATATTTATGTCTATACTTAAGCTTATATGTTTCAGATTGCAGTAGGCTTATTGTTATGTGTTTTTTATGTCAGTATTTATGCTTATATGTTTCAGATTGCAATTTACTATACTGAAAATTGGCTATCAAAATTGAAATTAGGCTATCAAAATTGTAATTTTTAATTTGGTTTTTGTTGCATTTTGTGCTATGAGTCCATATATATGGAATTGAAATTAGGCCTAATATGAGGGTCATTGCTGAATGTGGAAATTGGTAGGATGTCAAATTTTGTGTGGATAAAAGATATTATTTTATGTAAACTTGGATTGTTAACTTGTAATTGTAACTATGCTATGCCTTTTGTGTGCATTATTTTATGTAAACTCAGAACATATAGATAAAATATTGGGCACTTCACATGTGATGGTTTAAAATGATTTTGTCTCTTCGTCTTTTGATTCAAGAGCCATTAAACTTGTTGTGTTTTAGTTTTATCTGATGTTTCTACCGTTACTATTTCTCTTACACAATCATAGATATTGAGTTTGGAACTTCAAGCAAGGGACACACTGCAACATATCTGCAACATATCAGTTAGGGTGTGAGGTGCTGAGCCTGGTTTACAAAGGTGAAATTCCTTTTCTAATAATTGACTTTTCTTAGTTATGAATCTCAATCTCAATCAATAGTTTATTAGTTTTGATTGCTTTGTTCAGGATAGTTTTCTTAGCATGTACTGGATAGTTTTCTCAAATTGGTTTTTATTCCGGTAATTTAGCATGTTATGACTAATTCTCCTATTTGGTGTGGCCATGACTATTTATCCTTGCACATACAACATACAGTAACTGATTGAGACTCATGATTAACTCTATGCACTTGTTTGGAAATTAGTTCTTACTTATTACAGTGTTAACTTCTCCATGTTTTCCACTATCATGGTTTGCTTGATAAAAGTTGGTTAAAGAAAAGTGAAGATGACTTATTTTAAGAGGGTTTAAAATAGGTATAGAATCATGGCAAGTTGTTCATTACCATGTAAAGTTGATGAACATCAAGACCCTTCCCTAGTTAATTTGAATTTGCATTTATATCTCTTTATATCCAGTAGTGTGATATTCTGACTATTAAAAAGATGCGACTCTGGAATCTATAGCGTTAATCTCATTATAAAAAATGGTACCTGCATTTAGAATCTATAGTTAAATCATGCTCAAACACTGATAATTTTTTTAATGTTTCTAGTTTAAATCTTCAACTGTCGTATGTGTGAAAATTTACATCTTGCAGTGCTATTAGATATGTGCTGGGGACATTAACCAATTTAAATATTTGAAGTTTCTATCTCTTTACTTCAATCTATATTAGCTGCAGCTATGAACCTTACAAGTAAAGAGGTAAAGCAGCCATCAATACTCCACTCAAAAGAAATGAAGATCCAATTATTGCATGAATTAGCACGAGTTACAGGTTATATAGCTGCTATTGTTTTTTTGGGTAATGTATAGCTTCTGTAGAGTTTGTAGCTCATCATTCTTTTTAGATTAACTGTGACATTTGAACTAGAGATACATTTTATAAGAATGTGGTGTACTGTAATGGTGAGAGTTCTTGAATTGATGTTGTGGTTATTGTATAATAGTACTTCGGTGGGAGTTGAGCACTTTGAACCTTTGTTGTTTCCGTCATGTACAAGGTATTGCCTTGTATAATATTTCTGTTGTGTTGATTTAATTAAACTGGTGCATTTTGATTTGAATCCGGATGTGTTTCATTGATTTTGATGCTATGATTTACAAACTGTGAGAACGAGAAGAATGGGCAATTGTCAAACTTCTTAAATTAGTAGCCCTGTTACAATTGCTATAAAGTGGCTTGTTGTTTGTATTTAGTAAATGTTGTATTTTGACTCTGAATATTCTCTCAATATATTTGGAAGGTTGTTGGTTTCTTTTCAAGTGTAATTTTTGAAATTTTTGAGTTACAAAGTTGCTTAATCTTTATAATTTATATTTTCATTATAATTGTGAATTACAAAGCTGCTATTATAATTTCTAAATATACAATATTTTAAGGGAAAATGAATTTTAATATCAATTTTTTTTTTAAATCCATCTAATTTCCTGCGGATTTATTTGAGGATTTTCCTGCGGAAGTTACCTGCGGTTTTACCTGCGGATACAACTATCTATGTTTACCTCCGAAGATTTTAGCTGGGAACCAAAATCCGCAGGAATCATGTTTCCTGCGGATTTTTAACCCAAATCCGCAGGAAATTCCACAGGAAATAAGCAAATTTCTAGTAGTGTATAAATTATAATGTATGTAATAGGCCTAACAACAATAATAATTTCTCTAAAAAAACAATAATAATTATATACGCAAAAAGATTAAATGACTAACATTTGTGGTCCCTTTTTTTTATAAAAACATTTGTGGTCCTTTTTAATCATATAAGTTTTATTTATACGTACCCAAAATAGAATGGAAGGTCAACCACTTTACTTGCCTTTATCCCAAGCATATTATATAAGTCTATAGTAACAATAATTGAGGAAATAAACATTAATTTATATAAGATAAGATGAAGCCTAAAATAGTTGCAAGATCTTCTTCATCAAATCTTTACTCAATCTCTACCCAATATTCTCAAGGCTTAAAACAATTATAAGATAAGGATCAACTCTTGAAGATTTGTGGCACAATGATGATCTGTGTTGAAAGGGAAATTATCAATTATTTCATTACCTGTTTAAACATAACAACAACTAAAGAAACATCATGCTAATTTGAGTTTCTAGAAATTAATCCTCTCAGATTGCGGTATTGATTGATTGTAAAGTGAATTGATATATATTGGACAGTTTGGACTTCGATGGAGTGTAATTTTATGGTGTGATTCTACCAACAAAATTTATTAATGACATGTAAACCAAAAAACATTTTTAAAATTTGTATCTGGGAGAAATTTTGTTCGATTCTTGGGTGGAATAATTTCTTACATAGTTTTGCCGACTAAACTAAGTTTATGGGACAAATCACGTGTCATTCTTATGAAAGATAAATTTTATTTTTTTTTGAATGGCAAAAATATATATATATATATATATATATAAATAGCAAAGATAACAAGGTACCAGAATACAAAAGAAGAGTACCAGAAGTACTCAGAGATAAAAGAAAAAGACAACCATAAAAAAATTCAAAAGCAAAAAACCACCACAACCACCTCAAGTAGCCACCAAAAAGAGGGAGCGGAAAACACAAGCTATGAAGAAGCACCTCAAGAGATACCACTCATCCGGCACCTGAAAGACACAAGCACCACAACTTCACCTCGCCTTGCTGGACCAGCACATGAGAGATAATTATTTTACATAGTCACTTTAGTTCATGGGCGGAGATACGGCCCAACCTTCCTCGACATGTGTCTGGGCTTCGCCCAATCCTTTTTTTTGTTAAAATATTAATTTAATTATATTATAAATTATTTTAAGTAATTCTGTATACGTATTTGTATAAATAATAATGTAAATATCAATTTTGAATTTATTATTAATGATTAAAAGGAACTCGGCACACATATTAAATCAAATATTAGTTAATATTCTATTATTGATGATTTCAAGTCATTTAGTATATATACGTAGAATATTATTTTAAGTTATACAGTCTTTTTTTTTTTATAATAATGAATTTTAATTTTTTTTTTGTCAAAAATAACGAATAACAAATTGAATTTATATTATTGGATAAAATTAATAATTGATCCTAACTAACATATATAATTGGATGAAATTTGGGGATTTATATGATTCTTACTTCGATGGAGAGAAGTAGAGATTTGAGAAATTTGATAATTTGTTTCTATTTTAGGGTTCTTGATTCTTATTTATTTATGGAATCAAATAATAAAAATTTAATTTTCTATTTTAATTTTTTGTTTATAATAATTGTTATTTTACTATTTTAATTTTTGTGTCTTTATTATAAATAAATTAAAATAAACATAATTAGTGACATGGAAAATATTAATTATATATGGACTTTGACACAATAGCACTATGTTTGCCATGTCATTAAAAATATGACACATAATACCAAATTTGAATAAGAGAGACTAAAAGTGGTTGAAATTAAAATAGGAGGACCAAAACTGTGAAAAGAGCAAAGTAGGGGGACCAAAACTGTAATTAAACCTATTATTTATTACCATATTTTATTTCATTACCATCATCTTAGAGTACAGAAACGAACTACAAGTTTCTTGAAATTAGAAAAATAAAAATAAATTATTGGGTACCAACACAAGGTAGCTCACAGAATATTATATAGTAGGACGTGGTATACTTTGGGTATAACACTAAATATAGAATTATGTGGGTATAGAATCTAATTCCCACTAAATTCTACTTCTAGTACATTTACATTGTGAACCGATACACCTCGATTTAAAAAGATTGCGACACTGTTTGAATAGACATTGAGAATCTGTTGTACATCGATCACCTGCTGCTGTAATGAGAAAAAAAAAATGGAATGAAATATTCTATTCCAAGTAAAGAAGAAATATGAAAAGGAAAAAAAACTTACCATCTACGTTTATTGAAATAAGAAATATGGAAAGAAAGAAAATCATAACATAAATAAATTTTACAATTTCAGCCATATTATTTTTTTGTGCATGTAATTAACAATTGATTTTACCAATTTATAGTTTATTAATCGCATCCTCTCCATTCATTAAATAAATAGTTTTTAACTCTTATGGACCTGTAAACATCAATCCTAAAATTAGAATTATTATTAAATGTTTCTTAAGTATATATTAATGTATCATATTTGTCCCTCTGGATCACTTAATTAAAAGGTCACATAAAAACTCACCAATATTAAAAACTTGTTATTTTATAACCGTTAATGGACTTGTAGGCCGATTAAAAGATTTTTACATGACAATTTGATCAAATATATTCATAAAATTTCGCTCGTCCTTTGGCAAGGTAAAAATAATAATTTACAGCTTATTATAAGATAAAAAATCTAGTTGGTAACAATATTTTCATTATGAATTTATAGTTTATTTTACTGAATTATAGCTTATTTTTCATCCGCTATTGAAATGTGAGTCTAGTTTTTTTTTTGTTCTCCATTCTATCGTTTGATCTATACTAAAAGATATATTATCTTTTCTTTTTTTTAATTAACAAATATATTTTCTTGTTTCTTTATTGTGATACAATTTATATTATTGTTTCTTGTTCAATTTTTATTGTTTATATATTTGTTTATATGTGCTAATGTAGTTACCTTTAAATTTTTTCTAGGGTTAGTTGTTCATTTAATATTAACTAGACTTTTACCCGTGCATTGCACGGATGTTGCCAAGTGATAGATATACGATTTAAATTGTCATAATTAAAATTACAAATAAAAAAATAAAATGAAATCAAGACATAACATAACTTTATTGACACTTAAATTAACCAGTACAAATGGTGGCAGAGATCATAATAAATCATTAAGTAGAGGAGTGAAACACATAAATAAATAAATAAATAAATAAAGTTCCATAAAGTTTAAAATTACTTGATAATAACAAATGTCACTCATAGATTTTTTTTTTCAATTATGCAGCAGTAGAAAAACCTCATTGGCATAACAAAAATAACAAATATGATATAGGTGATGCCTCATTCTCACATAGGAAATGTATTGAGCGAATCAAAAACAAAAAGTAAAATGACGAAAAGATTGAGAAAGTAGAAAAGATGGAAGATAAAAACGAAATTCGACGACAATGAGACCAAGAAAAAGAGAAAGATTTAACACGCAAGCATCAACAAATTTTTATGTTAACATCAATACCGCAACAAAACAAAGCAAAAAGTCAAATCTACAAATGAAACTATTTTAGATTTGGCATTTAAAAATTGTAACAATAAATAACTATAAAAAAAAAAAGTAATTACTTACAAATCTAGATTGGTATACTCATCTTCTTTGCCAATAACAAAAATCGGTGCTTCTTCCTCTTCTCCTTCGTGGTACTATATTGTCTAGAGAGGGTGTGTAGGTTGATACTAATAAAAAATTGGGTTGAGATGTAGAGACAGAAGAAGAAAGGTATTGAGGGAGAAGATAAAAAAAAAAAAAAGTGGGTTGAGAGAGCGGTGAGTGAGAAGCAAGAAGAGAAAATCGTAAATAAAAGAATCAGAAGCGAATAATGATAGAGAGCGATAATGGAGAGATGCCACATTTTTAGGTATAATATTCTATTGTGCTACTTTTTATGTGAGCATTTAATAATATTTTATTTTCAATGCATAAAATCTAATAAAGACTTTTGTCAAAAAATAAAATAAAATAAAGACTAATAAAGACAAATTCAAAATTCAAATTGAAAAAGATTTAATAAGTGGCGGACCATAGTAATTAATATGTGGTTGTGAGATTAAAAGAGGAAAAAAATTAGGGTTAACATGAAGCAAAACCTTACTTTTATTATAATTAAGATTAAGATTAAGATAAGATTAAGATAAGATTAAGATTAAGATTAAGATTAAGATTAAGATTAAGATAAGATAAGATAAGATTAAGATTAAGATAAGATAAGATATATAAAAGATGTTTTAATTGAAAATAAATATGGAACGCATTGAACGGCTGAAGAGTTTTCTAAATATTTTCCAGTCTTTTCTAAATACTATCTCAGTGGGTAGGGATAAAACTTTAACCTTTTCCTCGAGAGAAAGCATCATTTAAAATATATTTTTTTGATCAAGTAGTTTAGTGGTTAGAAATTCCACCTTAAGATGGATAAATTGGATGATCATGATTCGAATCCCGACCCCTGCATATAAAATGCAATATCTTACCAACTGAAAATGTCACGGGAGAGCATCATTTAAAATCTTGATATCAAGTAAGAATAATTTGGTTTAAAATGCAATTTGGTTTTCTTATTTTCAAAAATTAATTTTTTTTTGTTTCCTAATTTAACTTTGGATATAATTTGTATACACCAATAGTATAATTTTTTTTTTGTCTATAAGTCATAGCACAACTGTCAAATGCCAAAATTGCTAGGTCGGACGCCGTGACCTGGATTCGAACACAGTTGTGTGTAAGTTTAATTTCAGTGGATTACCACTTCATCTAAGACCAAAAAAAACTTTTTACTAATTGTTAGTTGGTTTAGTGGTGATTGACGTTGAAATTGGTAGGGAGGACCACGATTCGATTCCCCACAACTGCGATCAGGAGGGGGTTGTAACTACTTGATGACAAAACCGACTCCCGAACCAGATTAAACTGGTTGTGAAAGTAAAAAACAAATAGTATAAATATTTTTAATATGACCGACTCAAGGATAAAACAACTTAAGTAAGGGCAGTAGGCTCTGAAGAAGAAAAATATTTACTAAGAAAAAAATATCTCGCGTGAGTAATATATAAGCTCATTATAGAAATGAGATAACAACTTTACAATTCCTAGAAAATTCAAACAACTATAATATTTGCATATTGGAACTAAAATTAAAAAATATTAACTAGATCAACAACGACTCAACAAAGGTTAAATGTATTTGTTTATTATTTGATTAAAAAATAAACATTAAATAAAATATATTTTTCATAATTCGTTGTAGGTCTCATTTGGTGTTCGACTGACCCTACTTTTTAGATGTGCATCCAATTAAATCATATCATATCATATTTGTAGACTTATTTTAGGAACTTACTTATAAAAGTGGCATAATAGCATGATTTGATTGAATTTGATGCAGTAATTTTCCAAGCAGTTTTCACGTTATTTTCAATCGGAACCATCAGATCTAAAATTAATTGTTGAAATTATTTTGTACTAATTTTATCAAGATGAAATATAAGCTGACCGATCTAGAATGAATGATCTAGATCAGCTACTGCGTGATTTTATTGCAGCACATAATCTTGATCCTTGCATATGTAAAACACATTATACATTTTCAATGCATATCAATTAATTAACTCTAACTTTTTTAACTTCCGAATTATGATCCTCGTTTTATTTATTTTTTATAAAAAGTCCCTCATCTTATTTTTTGATCATTTTATATGATATGACATATTCATCCAGCCATGAGAATATTTATCAAGTCATATTCAATATGTATGTCAATAAATTATATGCCTAATAAACACAGACAATGTTGTAAAAAATGGTAAAAATGAGATAAGTGACCAAAATTATAAAAATTTAAATTAAGGACCAAAAATCAATTTTAAAATATGGGGATTAAAATGTTATTCTTTTGAAAATAGAATATCTATAATGCATTCAAAGCGAACTCTTTTTATTACAGGGTTAGATATATTTTTAGTCTTATAATTTCAGAGTCTTTTAAGTTTAGTACAAATTAAATTTTAATAGTAATAATAGTTCTCTATAATATTGTAGTTTGTAAAAAAATTCATATTTTGAAATGTTTTTTGAAAGAATGAATTGTTGTTTTGAACTTCTAGGCCCAAGTTACATAGGCCCACTTGTTAGTGACTATCCACTCCACAACTATTATTAACCCCCTTCCCCACCCCCCTCTCTTGATTTGGATTGACTCAGTTCTTTCTAGCTGGCCCAACAATTGAAATATCTCAACATTTAGTTCTCATGTTTATGGGCCCATTGTCCATTGACCCATCAGCACCATTGGGCTTTTCTTTCACTGTTCCCATTATTTCTTTCTCCCCTTCATCTGGATCACGTGACTTAGTAGGACGACAAAACACTTTCTCTAATCTCCCTTTCGACTTTTCTAACTTATCTCCTTCAACCTTGCATGCTCCCCTCACATTCATGAAATTCATCTCATACATAATTAACAAGTCATTGCAATACATGTAATGCACTAATACATTTTTATGTTAAATTATTCGAGTAATCCAACTATTTCATTCCTATTCACAAATTCTCAATTAGTTTCATGAATACATATATATCATCATTTAATCAATTCAATCATTCTACACAAGTAATTATCATGAATAAATCATTGCAACATTCATTTACGACATATGCAAACACAATCACTTTTATTTCATATAACATAGATTTTGACTAACACATAAATCTATACTCCTGTGTGAACATGATCATGGAATAGAGTAATAACTACACGACATTATCATTTCATCAATGAAAACAATTAACAACATCAAATCTCATCAATCAAAACAAACATCCTATTTTATCAACTATAAACCAACACATCAAAGATTAATCTATAAAATAAACACGACTGACACAACATCCACTTGGTTTGACTGCTCCACTTGCTCTGATCGACACATGACACACAATAAGCTCGTTATGTCCGAGGACAACCGGAGCTGTGATACCAAATTGTAACACCCAAACCCGTATTTAAGAAAATACTACCTTATAAAAATATTATTTGAAATACGCAACGGAAATAAAAATTGAATTTATAAAATGAATGGTTCGAGTATTACATGCTTCATCAAAATACAACTAATAACTTAATTAGTTAAAACATGACTTGAATAAATACTTTTCGAAATGATACAACTTCAAAATAAATAATAAAAATCAAGACTCTATGTACATATACATTCTAAGGATCCATATCCCTGTGTCATGATCAGAGCGGAGCTTCACCTACGACTCGGTCACAAACATAACCTGAGAATCTGAACCCCCAAAGGTTCAGCACATACACAAAACAGAGGGTTAGATAATATAACCATAAAAAGAAACTAAGTGCAAGAACATACTTAACACTTAGGACATAACATGCTCATGTCTAACAACTCAATCCATAAAACATACATTATTCTCATGTTATTCATATCTCATTATCATAAGAGTACAACACATCACAATAATCATACATACTGAATCAATAAACAAGTATACATAACATCATCATTTATCAATCATTCATCACACACCTCATGATACATTTAATCATTCAAGTTAAGGATTACCAATCAATGCCAATTACCAAGTATCACATTTAGTTACATATTCCTAATGCAACTAATGTCACAAATCTCATGCTATGTCACCCTAGACATAACTATATGCATGCGGTACCATTCACCTCATATTAGGATAAGCATATATCTCGTTCACCTCATTTTCAGTTTCAAGTCATGAAGGACTCACCACAAATAGACTCATGAATGCATGAATGTATATATACCACATATGATGACACTATAAACAATCACCTCACAAAATATAGTACCACACAGCCTATATTCACCTCAATTCACCTCATATTATCATCATTATGGACATACATTCAAGCACATATCATACACCAACCATTAAGTTATTGCAATTCATTATCATCATCAACTCATCATCATTACAATTCATTATCATTATCAACTCATCAACACATCATCATTACAATTCATTATCATAAAACATCATCTTAATTCATTTAGAATCCAAACATAACATATTATTAATTAATCTCTAATCACCACATATCATTAGTTAATCAACATGAATCATTAACTAAGTCTCACACCTCATAAATCATCATATACATTACATAAAGTTCATCTCATACTTCAAGTTATTAATCATCAATTCATTAATTCAAACTCAATTACATATACTAAGTTCTTAATTCAATTAACAAAGTATTGCAATTATATACCAAAACAGCATAATCCAAGCATGATCTTTAAAAACTAACATCAGAAATGGATTCTACGCGAAAAATCGTGAAGAATAGGTTCCGGGTGCATAAACCGTCAAAAAGTCAAAAGTCAACGGTCAAGGCAGCTGACTAGTCTGCGCCTGGGCGCAGGAATGCTGCGTTGGGCGCGGGGACCTGATTTCAAAATCGTATTTTCGCATTTTTGACCCACAAATCACTTTTCCAAAGCCAAAATCACTTATTTGAACCCAATAACATTTATACAACATTTTCCAATCATATTCATGGATAAAAACACTTATTCTAACTTATAAACAACTTAAAACAACTCATGAACAACTTGATTATGGATTCATACCCATTTTCATCAAAAACCCATTTTTAACATAATCAATCAAAATCAAAATTCAAGTAATCAACTTTATCATAGATTTCATACAACAATCATAAGTAGAAGCATATCATACATGAATCATTATCAAAACTTCAATTATAAATACATTCCCAAAACCCTTTTCTTTCCAAAACCTAAAATGAGTGAAAAGAGTTTGGGTGTGGAGTCATAGACAAACTTCACTCTCTTTGATCACTCAAAATTATATTATCTAAGTCTCTTACCTTAGATTGAAGCTTTACATCTCTAAGCTCTACACTTTGACTCCCTTCTACATCTTCAATTCTATCTATGGTTTTTCTTCTCTTCCTCTTCTCTTCCAAGAACTCCATTCTCTCTACCTCACTTTCTCTCAACCTCTCTTTCTCTCATTTTCATGATAAACAACAACAACACTACCTCTCATAAAGCTACCCCCTTTATATAACTCTTCACTTAGGTTAAGATCAAATCTCCATAATACCCTTAATTTCTCTACAATTCTCACTCACAATTCTATTTCTATTCTCACCACCCACTTTCATACTAATTACAAAATTGCCACTAATTCTTCTCCAAGACACATTATCATCTTAGCCAATAACCAAAATGTCATTCCTATCTCTACACAATCCACTAACTCACACTAGATTACTATATTACCCTTAGTTCTATCACAACCTCTTATTCATTCTAATTAAGCTCAATACTCATAAAAGCCCATTACTGACAAACATAAGAATAACAACTAATTAATGCATACAAAACACGTCAATTAATTAAATAAAATCAATCAATCAAATATAATAAAATATAAGATTTGAGGTGTTACACGACACGCCCATACCTTGTGCGCTTTCTAGCCTCATACACCCATTATGTCCCCTTCTTCCACCCTGACGCCCTACCTTAAGCAATACTTGGCCATTATCTAATCAGCCAGCATTATTCCCACCATCTGATGATCCTTCAACCGCTGCCATCATCAAATCTCTATTGACTGAGCTTTTGGACGACAACACTTCTCGCCACACAATACCCACCATAAAACCTCGTTTCACCTTCCACTAACTCTCCCATACTTCCATCACCCATATTACAATTTTTTGCTAAGAATCATAACCAACATGATAGAATTAATGACAATGAGCTTATCAATGGTTGTCTTGATTTTGGCCACATCACCCTTAAGGCCTTTTTAGTTGGCACATCAACTTCAATGAATGTAACAAACTTAAATGTATACAACCTAAAGATTGCATCCTCTCAAGTACGGAGGGAAACTATGAAGCATCTCAACCAAGTTGTTTGCTGATTGGACACCAAGTTCGGTGATCATTCGGTGGCATGAAAGGCTTTTAGTTATTACAACACAAGGTGTTTTCTTAAATGCATTCTTTGTTTTTTCATTCTCTCAACAAAATCAGTATACAAGTTTGTTGGTTATCAAAATTAAACTGTGTTGATGTACTGATATGACTTATTTTGTTGTACTTATATGGCACATCTTGTGTCTCGTTATAAATATATACTTTCTAACTCTATTTTACTAGAAAATATTTACCAATTAGCTACAAATGTCATCGTAGCTAATCCCAACTTTTCTTGTGGTGTAAGGGGGGCAAAATCCTAAAAACTATAAAATAGGAGGATAAAATTTCAAATTTTAAAATAAGAAGGTAAAATACCGATTCATTCAAAATAGAAGAGGTAAAACTGCATTTAAGTCTAGTTCTAAATAAATCTCTTAAGAGAAAAATAAATTGAAAAAAAAAAAAAACTATAGATCCATGGCTGCACCTTGATCACAAGTCGCAACTTTTCAACGAAATTCCGATTCTCTACCATGGCGAACGTCTCCGTTGCTGCGGAGTGGCAGCTCCTCTACAACCGCTACTACCGTAAACCCGAACTCTATCAAATGCGCTGGAAACACGTCGACCTCGCCCGCAACAAAGTCGCCGCTGCTCCCTTCGGAGGTCCCCTCGCCGTCATCCGCGACGATTCAAAGATCGTCCAGCTTCACGGCGAATCCGCCCTCCGTAAACTCCGTCTCTTTTCCTCCTCTGGTCATCTCCTCGCCGACACCGTCTGGCGTAACCCTGGCGGACGCCTCATCGGAATGTCATGGACCGATGATCATACACTCGTATGTATCGTTCAAGATGGCACGGTTTATCGCTACGATGTTCACGCTCATCTCATCGAACCGAATCTCTCGTTAGGTAAAGAATGCTTTGAAAGTAACGTTGCTGATTGCGCTTTTTGGGGAAACGGTGTCGTTTGTATCACTGAATCGAATCAGTTGTTCTGTATTGCTGATTTCAAAAACCCTAACGCGGTTAAGCTAGCTGATCCTGTTATTGTTGAACCGCCGCGATGTATGGCGGTAATTGAGCCGCAGTATACCGTGTCTGGGAATGTTGAGGTTTTGCTTGGAGTTGGTGATGGTGGTGAAGAAGAGGATGCTGCTGTGCTTGCTGTTGAGGAGGACGGTGTGCAGCGCCTTGGTGGTGAGATGCTCCGGGGACCGTTGCAGAAGATGGTGGTGTCGCGTGATGGTAAATGGCTGGCTTCATTCACTCACGATGGCCGGCTTCTTGTTACAACGTCGGATTTGACTGATGTCATCATCGAGAGGGAGTGCGAGGTGCGTTAATTCTGTTGTGAATTGGATTGGAAATTGAAATTTGAAATATGACTGTTAGTGTGAATTTTGTGTTGTTTGGACTTTGAACCATTGCAAAATTTGTAGCCTTAAATGGACAGGGATATTGGAGGATCAGTGACAATTTGAAGTTGAAATACTGTCGTATAGTTATTTAGTTATTTTTGTGAGTGAAATAAGTTAGGAAACACTATCAAAGACAGAGACATGGATATGACAGTCATCGACACGTAGACACCAATGATAATTTTAAGTAAATAGAATGATTGATTGTAACTAACCACATGTATTGATGTTATGGTGTCAATGCTACATAAGAAATTAGTGATTATGGGATTTTGTAGAATTTGAGTAATGTGCCGAAGTCTTGATTGTTTAATGCTTCACAATTTGGTGTTTGTGGGCATGTAGCATAATCTTAAATTTATATTATGTCAACCAGTTGATTGCTGTTTTGTATATGATGTTGCCACCCAATTTTGTTTATTATATTGTGTGCTGCTAGAGCACTGTGGCTAAGTGACAAAAAAGGGTGTATCTAAACTTCATGTAGATATCCATAATTGTTTATGATCTATACATACTCTATGTGTGGTCAGCTCTATAATTGTATTTTCATATGTGCAGTCAGCTCTTCCTCCGGAGCAGCTCGCTTGGTGTGGAATGGATGCTGTGCTGCTTTACTGGGATGATATGCTTTTGATGATGGGTCCTGATGGAGACCCTGTAACCTACCTTTATGATGAACCGATAATTCTTATTCCCGAGTGCGATGGAGTGAGGATATTGTCCAACGCTAGTATGGAATTTCTACAGCGGGTTCCTGATTCCACAGTTTCAATCTTCACAATTGGCAGTACATCACCTGCAGCTTTGCTGTATGATGCTTTAGATCATTTTGATAGGCGTAGTGCTAAGGTAGAGACTTCATTCCTGTTCTTTTCTGTTGCATGACTGACTTTATAATTTTCTCTGTTTTGTAAGTTCTCTACTCATTGCCAACAAATGAATTACAGAATTTGTCTCGTACTTAAAAAATTTTAGCCTACAAACTTAGGGTGTGGAGTAGAGAAAGACTGCAGAGTTTGTGTGCATGTTTGAAGTGCAAATACCTTAAAATTCATTTTCCTTGGTTGCAGAGCTTGATGATAATTGTGCATAGGTTAACCACTATACGGAGCACTAATTTTAATATTTTTGTCTTCCATCATAATAACGCTTTTTTGAATATATTTAATGAGGAACTTACCAAGAGTAATTCACTGATAGTGCACTTTTTACCAAGAATGAGTGTATGTTAATTATTTAGGTGTAGCCTTATATTTGATGAATATATGGTTTAACAAGATTGTGTCCTCTTGAGCAGCGATGCTTTTACTTTTTCATATATTTGCACAACAGAATCTAGTTGAAACTTGGAATGTGTATTCAAATTATTATTTTTATATATTGTAAGTATGTAACATTGTCAACTGTTTTTTATTTGGTTTTACTTAATATTAGACAACTTAAGTTGTACCAAGAAAAAAACACAACAACTTAAGTATCTGCTCAAATATGTCTTACTGAGCATTGGGCACATTGAGCATTGCTTTCTACTGACAACGTAATATACCTTTATTGGACTCCTTTAAAGAAACAAATAATTGCCATTACTCCCATTAATTTAATGGATGATAAAGGGAAATTTGGCTGATTGAGTCTGGTTAATTTATTTTCTCTAATTTATTTATGCATCAAGGAAAATGATGAAGGAAACAAGCATTTGTGTATGGTTTGCACTGTATTTTTTATATAAAAATAACGAAAAAGAATTGATTTGTTATGTGAACTTAGTTGATGTGTGAGGTCTTTATTTGTAGTTTAATTATTGCATCATCAAACAGTTCTTATATGTAAATGACTGTCTGATTTTCTTATCATCACCCCCCAGGCAGATGAAAATTTGAGATTGATAAGATCGTCCCTTCCCGAGGCTGTTGAAGCATGTGTTGATGCTGCAGGTCATGAATTTGATGTTTTGCGCCAACGAACTCTCCTAAGGGCAGCCAGTTATGGTCAGGCCTTTTGTAGGTGAGCTTGGTTTGGATTTTCTGTAGGATATACTGATCAAAATGTTTTGAAAATTGTTTTGACGCCTTAACAACACTTTTTTAGTAGTGAAAGTTTGGCAAGCATATTTTCTGATATTCGCTCTCGGTAATGATATCCAGTTGACTTTGGCAGCAATTTTCACCGTGATCGTATCCAAGAAATGTGTAAAATTCTGCGGGTCTTGAATGCAGTGCGCAGCCTTGAGATTGGCATCCCTCTTAGTATTCAGCAATATAAGGTTTATAAGGCATACTTTTCTCTTTAGTGGTGAAATTTATTTGTGCTCACATTGTACTGAATTTGCTTATTACCATCAGTTGCTTACACCATCTGTCCTGATTGGTCGCCTGATAAATGCTCACCAACATTTGCTTGCACTGCGGATATCGGAATATCTCGGAATGAATCAAGTACGTGCATGCATATTGTATATTTTTGAATTCTCTTCTGCAACTGTGTAGCACCAACTGATCAAATATATGATTGCAACTTGATTTTCTTGCTTTAAAAAGAGAATGTGCTAACACAAACTAGAACCTAATTGGTTAATGTTATCCCAAAGTAGCTGCTCATCCAAAGGATAATCCTAAATAATGTGAGATTTTTGCAGAGCAGTTGAATGCACTGAATTAAAATGTATATATCATTGTTATGGGCATTTAATGGTTCATGCTTCTCATCTATTTACCATTATATGGTAGGATAGTTTGTAGTGTATTTGTTTGTACTTCTAATGATATATAAAACTAGGTGCTGGGTTTATAAATATGCAATTAGGGTTTTAGGAAGTGTGTTGAGCACAAATCTGATCTGTTCCTTAATTCCCTTGATTTATTTAAGGGGTCGGTTCTATATTTAGGGATGGAGGTAGTATTTTTGGATAGAAGAAGAAAAAACAAGGATTGTTGGTTGGGAGACAATAACAAAGGTAACAGCAGTAAAAGAATCAAGAACTGGATCATAGGGATGCTTGGTTTGAACTTGAAGTTGAGTGGACCAGGGTGTTGTCAGAGTAGGGAGTAGGTAGTGAGAACATGGCTAAAGTGGGAAAACCTCTTATAATTTGCTAAAAATACTCCGCTTTTTCTTCCTCCTGATAATTCTTTACCCGAGCCCCTTTCCGTCGTTTAACCCTCCTCTTCATTGCTTCTTCCCTTTTTCTCAAAACTCTTACACAATATGGTTTTAGCTATTACTTTGTCACCTGCATCTAATTCTGTCATTAAGCCAAACCATTGTCAGACAAAAGGGTTGCTTTTGTGGCGAGGCAGTCAGCATAGCCTTTGGCTGTTTAGCCCCAACTTGATGTTAGAAGCCAAAGTATCATAATTGCTTACATCCCATTTTTAAGTTGAAAGGAGCTCTGACATATTTGGTGCACGCAGGAGCCACCGATTTTGTACTCTTTTTTCTGTTGAATTTTTTATTTTTTTGTCTATCAAGCATGAACACTTAAGTGTTGTGCCAGACACGTTTTGGATGCTGGCACTTCTTGGAAACGCGTTGAACATGTGTCAGACACCTTTTCAAGGTGTCCGATTTAAAAAAAAATTTGGCATGCGCACCTGTTAGACACATGCCAAGAGACTGAGTCAATACCTGATCATGGCCAAACATAGTTCTTTTACTTTTTGAGGCAAATAGCAAAATGATGCCTCATCTCTTCTCTTTTGGCTCATTATCCTAGGATTTAAGAGTTATAAAAGACACATCCATCTTCGTATCTCGGGATTGTTTATTTAAGGATTGCATAGTAAATGATTCCTCAGTTTTGTATTAATCTTAAGGAAAATGCTAACAAGTGCCTTAGGGCACATGTTTAGAAGTCAAATATAGACATATTCTCTTGGAATTTGTATAATTAACTTTTCTGCAATTAAATTTTTGGTATTATTTAAAGCAAAATTTCTTTATTTGGATACATCAACATGTGCCCTCACATGTTAGCACAACCCTAATCTTAATCCTCAATTTAGATTTTTGTCATGTAAATTTAACTTAGACACACACACACACACACAAATAAATAAAAATATGTATGCGGTTTCCCGATGTCCTACATTGTGGAAATTAGCTGTCAGGAACCACGTTAAACAATGCTGGTGATGTGTACTAAGGAAAAGTAGAAACACAAATTAGTGTTAGTGCTGTTAGTTTTTTTATTTGACGAACTAATGCTGTTAATTAGTCAGTACTTTTAGGCTGTTGCAGGGACGGAACTAGACAAAATTGTTGAGGGTGGCGAAAAAATAACACGTGCCAAACAATATCGATTAACAATGATTAAATTCTCATGACTGAACTGAACTCTGAGTTACTAGAACTACATTCTCGTAATTAAGAAACATAAGGTTACTACCAAAATAAAATTCGAACAAATTACCTTTTACTATACAATAGCCAATGTAAACTTTTCTATTAACAAATAAAATCAGAGTAAAACAAGATATTAGTACTTGCAAGTTGGTTATTAGTATTTAGTGTTGTGTTGATTTTGCTTTGATGCAAATGTCTTTCTAATTAGTTTAGTGGACCATTATGAAATAAATATTATTATATGCCATTAGTTAGAAAAGAGTGATGAATTGTTCTACATTGGCAACTCTACTTTTCTTTGATCAGCTTTACAGGGGTGGATAAGATGGGGTACTATAACTTCATGCATTTTAAGGGTGGCGACAGCCCCGTTTCTTATACACTTAGTTCCGTCCCTGGGCTGTTGGTACTTTTTGTTATTGTAATCTGTTAGTCCTATATGTATGATAAATAGGACTAACACTTCTTTTAAAGGTTTAGGAAATTATTTTATCAAACCATTGTGAACTAGAGATAACTCTAGTCGAGGGGATTAAAGTTCTCCGTGTATTTTTTTTCTTCCATTTCCATTGAATAGAGTCCTCAGGGTATTCTTTTTCTTACAATCAATAAACCCATAGGGGAAGAATTCCTTTTCTCTTTGGAAGAGTCACCATTGAAGGGACCTATCAGTGTTGGAATCTTTTTCTTACAATCAATATATCCATTAGTGTTGTCAAACATTGGTACTTGGTGCATATTGTTGATTTTTCAAATAAATGAACATGCTACATGAAAACAAGGCATAGTTTAATTATTAATTTACTAAAATACAATTGATTAATTTTTTATTCTCTGTTTTTTAATTACTGGTACGATCACTTCATCAGTACATCAACAATCTTCTGTGAGTATTCAAGTAAACTTTGAATTTTTTTTCCTGACTACTTATGTAGGAGGTAGTGATAATGCACTGGGCATGTGCTAAGATAACTGCGTCATTGGGAATACCCGATGCTACTCTTCTAGAGATTCTGCTTGATAAGGTTCACCTCCCCCACTTCAAGCTCTTTTGCAATCATCCATCCTATTATATGCAACTACTCTTGAATTGCTTTCTTTTACTCTCAGTTAAAATTGTGCAAAGGCATATCCTATGCTGCAGTTGCTGCTCATGCAGACAAAAATGGCCGCCGAAAGTTAGCTGCCTTGCTTGTTGAACATGAACCCCGTTCGTCTAAACAGGTAGAATTCTTGTTTTCTGGTTATTTTGTTGAATTAATGGCGTCCCAATATTGTCTCCCCTCCTCCCCAGGTCATGCCCAATTTGCTGGCTGGTTTCTGGTGGATATTTTATTAATGTTCTCAGAAAGTTGTGTTTAGGTTCCTCTCCTGTTAAGCATAGGAGAAGAAGATATAGCTTTGATAAAGGCGACTGAATGTGGTGATACAGATCTTGTTTATCTTGTACTTTTTCATATTTGGCAAAAGGTAATCGGACTCTGGAAAAAATTATATTTTAATGTTGTCTGGTATGTGATCTATATGGAGTATCACGTGTCTCATGCACACATTCTTGTTATGATATTGCAGAGGCAGCCATTGGAGTTCTTTGGAACCATACAGGCCAGACCATTAGCGCGTGACTTATTTATAACTTATGCACGGTATGTTTCATTGAACCAGTTTTCAAATGGCAAGACAGTGTAGATCCTCGTGGTTATGTATTATTAAGTGTCCATCTTAAATGTGTCAAAAAAAAAGTGTCCATCTTAAATGATAGTGATGAAATAAAAATAATAATTTGCAGGGACTGAAACCAAGCATTATTAACCCTTTTCCTTCTCTCTTTATATCTCATTTTTTTCCCCTTATTTAATTATGATTAAGAGTTTAATACAGTAACATGCAGGTTAGAGTTTTGCACAATTTGTTACACATCTTCTCATATCAAATAAATATCTATTTCTAAGTATATTTTGTTTTAGCTCTCTTCTTTTCCTCCCTGCATACCTAAAAGACTAAAATCTGTAGTATCAACAATTATATTCATCAACAACAGATGCAGTTCTTTATCCTTATTTTCCAATTTCAGTCTCCTTGATCTGGTTTTGCTACCTTTCCTAGATATTGACTGTTTAATCTCTCAGGACCTTGACAATGTTTTGTTGAGAATGTATCTCATCCAGACATTAATAACTACATTTCAAGTAGGTGGGTTGGGATGCACGTCTTAAAATATTAAAAATAGAGGGAGAGATGGGTTCAATGTAATGGTTAAAATATAATCTCAATCCCAATTTTGAATCTCTGTCCATGTTTTCTAGCTTGGACATACTAGTTCCTTTTTTAAATGATCAAAATAGAATCACATGATTTGAAGTATTCAATGTTTTATGGAGAAATAATGTTATGTAGCCACTAATTGATAGATCTCATTTTCAGGTGCTATAAACATGAATTTTTGAAGGACTTCTTCTTATCAACAGGGAAACTTCAAGTATGTTCTGTTCGCAACAAATTGTATAATATGCCTGACTTCTGATTTTTGGAATATTATATATGGGGAAAATGTCTGATATCTATCATCGGTTGCATTTCCTTAATGTGGATTGCTTTAAAGAAAATACTGATAACCTCTCAATCAATCTAATATAGTGTTTTTTTTTTGTTGTTGCACGGAATTGATAATTTATCTATTCACATGTCATCTGACTACTCATCAAGACATTCTTCCTTTTATTTGTTCTTTTTTCCTCACTAATATAATTTTTACTTTAAGCTTGGCATTAGTATACAAGTGAATCTACCTTGCAGTTTTCAATAATTTACTAATTACATCAGTCAGAAAGTTTATAATCATATGTCTTATGCCACATATGTTAGATTTAAGTATTACTAGTAATCATATTATATGCTAAACTGCAATTTTTCATGTTTTCCATTTTAATACTGGAATTTATTCTGAAGTTAATCCATGCAGGATGTTGCATTTCTTCTTTGGAAAGAATCATGGGAACTTGGAAAAAATCCCATGGCAAGCAAGGGATCACCACTTCATGGTCCTCGAATAAAACTTATTGAGAAGGCCCAGAATCTTTTTGCAGAAACCAAGGAACATACCTTTGAATCAAAAGCAGCTGAAGAGCATGCAAAACTTTTAAGGTTTGAATATCAGTTTTTGTTTCACTGCTACGCCATTTAATAAACCTTTTAATGATTTAATTTGTTAGGGCTTTTTGATGTCTATATATTTATCAATAAGTGATTTTATTCATATATTTCTGCAGAAACATTTAGATTGTGTTACTAGCTGTTAAATAAGATTATTAATCCTTGTTGACTAAATATCCATGTCTTCAGTCGAGGGAAATTTATGACACTATTGCTATTGCAGACACCAGCATGAACTTGAAGTGAGTACAAAGCAGGCCATTTTTGTAGATTCAAGTATAAGTGATACAATCCGAACTTGTATTGTCTTGGGAAATCATCGAGCTGCACTAAAAGTGAAAACAGAATTTAAGGTTGGTAACTCTCAAATTGACCTTGATTATGGTTCTTTATAGAAATAAAATGATTCATTTTGTGCCTTTGAATGAATGATTTGTTTGAAAGAAATTAAAACAATGTGATACAAACAAATAAGTCCACTTTTTACGACCCCTACCTCTTCTCCTGTGTAAATCATTTGTTTCTGTCTCTGAGCATACAATTTTGTGGTTCTATTACGACAGGTATCTGAGAAGAGATGGTATTGGCTTAAGGTTTTTGCTTTGGCCACAATCAAGGATTGGGCTGCCCTAGAAAAATTTTCGAAGGAGAAGAAACCACCAGTAGGTAAGTTTTCAGAAGAGTCATTCAAACTAAATCCTGCCTTTTAAATTTTATTAATTCCAATGTGAGCACTAGTTGGTCAAACTGAAAGGATCGAATGGGTTGGTTATAAGTACTGGGTTTTGGGAGGATATATTATACCGACCAGTTGCTCTATGTTGCTACAAAATATTCTCC
The DNA here is from genome assembly GCA_954870985.1 of Trifolium fragiferum. Taxonomy (NCBI): domain Eukaryota; kingdom Viridiplantae; phylum Streptophyta; class Magnoliopsida; order Fabales; family Fabaceae; genus Trifolium; species Trifolium fragiferum. Next base: position 13,254,591 of record OX940794.1, read on the forward strand.
ATTCAATAACAATTAAAAATGAAAATACGTTATATCACTGACATTAACAATAATCATTCCAACAGTTTGGTCGTATGGAGCATGTTTTAGATTGATATAAGATAAAATCAATGCAAGAAGTGCTTAAATCAAAAACTCCATCTTCAGGCCAAACTCCTGTAGTTTCAGGGGTATTTTTTGCTCAGTTGTCAATAGCGGCCGCTACAACCGCTATAGCGGCGCGACAAAAATGGAGGTCACCCAGTCAGCCCAAGGCGCTACGGCCATTCAGGGTATAGCGGCCGATATTTATGTGAAGCGGGCGCTATAGCGCGTCGCGGGTCGCTGGAGTAGCGATTTCGTAGCACCGCTTTTAATTGAACAACAAAACGATGATTTTGCCCTTAAATTTTAAACGTTTAAGCCTCTTTCTCTCTATTCCCCATCTCGGTTTTGTGTTTGGAGACAAACAAAGACGCGCAAAATTTCATCGTTCTTCTTTCTCTGCTTCTCTGTTTCTCTGTTTCATTTTAATGACTCTTGAATTTATATTTGATGTTTAGAACTAAGTACTTAAGTCTTTGTTTCCTACTTTCCTTGAATTTTATGTTTTGCTTAAGACTTGTCTTTTATTGGTATTTTGGATTTTGGAATGCTACTACTGTGTGTAGTAAGTATTTGGATGATTGGTATTTTAATTATGTAAGGGACCTATGCTACTTTTATTAGTATATGTATTTTGATGATTGATTTGATAGTTTGATATTTATTATGTAATTTTTATTTTTATTGTCCGCGTCGCGTCACTAAAATAGTGCCCGCGATTCTCCGCGTTACCGCGCCGCGTCAATTTTGGGGTTGTCCGCGTCGCTTCAATTTTCCGCTTTGACAACATAGTTTTTTTGGTGTTTTGTCCAAAGATAAAGAAGTATTTCCTCCTTGATATGATTGTGTATGATGACAAAGATAAAGAAGTTCAAGCATAATTTCCACTCTTCAAAAAAATAAAGTTTGAAGTATAGTTTCTTATTTATGATCTCTCTATGGCTATAAATTGGTTTTAGAAGGGTGCTACTTTTGCGAATATCTGAGCACTTTTTAATTATACCCTATGTACTATGAAAATGACGCAGATCTGAAATTTTTATTCCTTGTAATGTTCATTACAAAGTAGTAGTTTCCTTTTTTTACTATGTTTGGTACCTTACTTTATTTTGACGACCAATACCTACATCATCTGGCATCCATAGGTTATAGGCCATTTGTGGAGGCATGCATTGAAGCTGATGAAAAGGGAGAAGCTATTAAATATATCGCCAAACTCGCAGACCCTCGAGAAAAAGCCGAGGTATTTTAAACTTGTCTCAAATCTCAATTGATGTATTGTTTTTTGTTTTTTTGTTTTTGAGAATTAAAAGATTGAAATTTTTATAATAACCAGCCAATAACCAATATCAGATTAGTCAGTTCCAATTTTCATTCTTCATTATTGTTTTCTTCATGTTATTAATTAATTGAAAAGATACACTACTGTTTGTTTGAGATTAAAATAATGCATGTATTTGATCACAACCTCCACCGTTGATTATAGCTCAAACTCCTCAGTCCTCACTTTTCTGTCTAATATGATAATTTCATCATTGCAAAGTCAAGTCCTTTATAAATAGCCATGTCTTGTCTGCAGAAATAAAGCCTACAATATGTGCTGAAAAGTACAACTACCTCCTAAAACAAAATTTTGGTTAGAACATGGAAAGTGATGATGAGACTAAAAGTGTAGAAAAGGCTACCGAGTTTCTATATATGTTTAATATTGTAAGTGATAACTATTTTCTTAATGACACAAGCATTGTGATCCAGAGGGATTGCATAAAGTGTATACTACTGCCAATTTGTAGCACAAATTAGAGGTTTTGTTATAGAAGTTATACTAGCTCAGATTAGAGCTGTGCTTACCAAATCATATGTTGAAAGTGAGAAAGTTTGAACCACACAAAGGAGTTAATTTTATATAGGCTCCAAGCAATGATTACAAAAAATAAATATAGATGTTATACCTGTTTATACTATGTCTATACAATAAATACAAATATCAAAATATATTTTCAACATAATAATGTGTACACTAAAGTTTTATATCTTATCTTATATTGGACAGTCATATGCACGAATTGGCATGGCCAAGGAAGCTGCGGATGCTGCTTCACAGACAAAAGATGGTGAATTGCTTGCTCGGTTGAAATTGACTTTTGCACAAAATGCAGGAGCTACATCAATATTTGATACTCTTCGAGATCGACTGTCTTTCCAAGGTGCCTCATGATTTTCTTTCCAGGGTTTTCTGCCTCTTTATACCGTTTTCCTAGTTATTATCATTCAATTTGAACAATTATTGTGTATAATGTGTTAAAGTTGTATCTTATTTGTTAATTTGGAGTTTTTTTTTTGACAAATGCTAATTTGGAGGTTAATGTGGTAAATGTTGTCTTTTTTGTTTCCCCCTCATACATATGGTTATAGAGGCATTCACTTTTTTTGTGTTTATATTGCTTGATTTTGTCATTCATGTATCTATAATACAATTTGTTAAATGAGTAATGATAACAGCTGCGTTTATATTTATTGTATATTGGCGGTGTCTAAGTTCTTATTAATTTCTCGAGTATGAAAAATACAAGAATAATTCATCAATTTAGTTCCTAAACTATTATCTCTTCGATTTACAATGTAAATACAAGAATAAACCTTTGTTGTGGTTTGTTCAATAATAATCACGTTCTGAGTGATTTTGATGATTCATTTACAATTCTAGGCGATGTTATCACTATATGACCTAATCGATCGCGTATTGGCATGGTTGCTACTAATGCAACAGTCACTAGTTGATTGTATGCATCATGATTATTTAGATTTGGGAGAAAATCTACATTCAAGGACTATGGATGATAGTATAATAGATTCTAAGGTTAATAATCTTTATGTTGAACCTTTACATTCCAATGTTGCTCATGGAAGTTGTTGTGGTGCTTTTGGTAATGAGGAAGAAAATGTAGCAGCCATTAGTTATTTGCATAATTGTTCAATCCTAAGTGAAGATGCCTTTTCAGAGATGATTTCTAAGTTAAATTCAGTTAAATAATACCCGTTCAAGGGTTGCTCGTAAGAAAATTGCTTAATATGGTATCCTTTTGTTTATTTTTTCATGGACTAGTTTATGTCCTCCAAATTTATTTATTTTTTCTTTTTTGATAAGAAGTTTTCTCGTTTATGGAAAAACAAATTAATAAGTAATTTGAAAATTTTATGTATAAATGAAATTTTTGTTATCTTGTATGAGTTAATTTTTTAAAATCAGTCCAAGTAATATCGACTTCAAGGGACAAAATTAAATTAAAATCTCACTTGAAAAAGTTAAAAATAGTAGTAGCCATTAGTGTCAATGTTAAGACTTTTTCTGTTACCAACTTTTTTTCATTATTTTTTTGTTTTAAAATTTATCCACTTACTCTTTTCCACCCGGTGTTGTGAATTGGGATAAGAATTTATTTGGGACAATCACACATAGATAATTGGTTTCATTTGTGTCAATTGTTTGCAAAGTTTCAATTGTGTCTTTAGGTCTGCAGAATGAGTCATGGCATACACAAGCCTTAGCAGCTTAGAGTGATCTTATTTATAATCTATGGTTAATAATGCTTTTAATTCGATTCCGGTAAAATAAGTTTAGAAGAAGACTTGTGACATTCTGTTAAGCCAACTTCCAACACCTTGCTTCATACGAGATGTGGTAATCATACAAATTCCGGAGGATATATTGGTAGCATTATTATTAATTACAAAAAGGGTCATGTTAACTTGTGCCCTAAGGGCATATGATAAGTTACCTAAAAATAAAAATTTAGCATTTAATGATATAAAAAATTTAATGTTTATCTTCATGGGAGAGTAATGTAAAAGAAGAGGGAATCTTCTTCAACAACAATTGATACCCTCCAAGAAATGTTAAACACTCTGGAATGTTGTTGACAAATGGTCTCTTTATCTTACACCTTTCCGTAAAAGTTTCTTTGTTTTCTCATTTTCATCCACTAAGGATCTTAGAATGGTTTTGGCGATAGAACCATAATGTATTTTTCTAATTATTCTTCACTTAGAAAATTGTTCTTTAAATCCCCTGAAATACTCAGAGGCTCCTAAATATCTAAAAATACCCTTAATTTGGACTCAATTTTGTTTGGAACCTATGATCCAAAATGCTCTTTAATTTTGGAACCTACAATATGAAAATAAACGGTTTTGGAATCTACGTTCCAAAATGGTCTTATATGACCAAAACGTTGCAATCTGGCATCAATTATGTTTTGGCTCGATTTGCTTATAAGAAAACGTAGGAATCTGTCCACTGTGTGCCAGGATTTTAAAACTAAACTATTATTTCCGAACCTATTTTTTGAAATTATGCGTGTTTGAAATCTACATTCAGAAAAGACCTAAAAGGTATAATTTTATAAGTTTGGAAGCCTGAGAGCAATATAGGAGGCCAGAAGAGCAAGTTCCATTCAATTATTTTCTTGGAAATCTTACTTTAATATGGACACTAACATCGAATGTTGGACTAGAATACATGGTATTCCTTTCTAATATTTTAAAATACTAAATAATTATATGTTCATAGTAAAAATATACTTTATTTATTTGATTATTTGGTTATTTTTCTTAAATAACTTCAATTAAATATTTCTTTTAAAATATATAACAATTAACAAGCAATTATACTTCACAATCATGGAAACAAAATATGGATCGTAATGAAATCATTTAATTTTCAAATAATAAGTAATTATTGAAAATACAACCAACATGAAAGAGTTGTTACAATTTTTAACTTTGCTTATTTCTATATATTTATAGTTATCTTGGTAAATCTTTAAGATTTCTTTAAGATTTGTACGCCCCATTTGTAGCATCAATTAACCCTGTACAAAAAGAAGGAAAAAAAACTTAGAACACAATACATACGTTCTAATATTTGAATAATAATTTATTTTGATGGTTTGGAGGTTGCGACGCAGGGGTTAATTGAAAAGGTGGTCATGAGGTCAATTCATTCTAATTAAAAAAATAACAATTAGCCACTAACATTCAACATTTTAAATGTTTGAGTTAGAAAGAAAAAAAGAAGGTAAACTTACAAGTTTCAATCAATGTTTGGATCAATTGAAACTGAAAGACTGATGTTACAAAGTTGTGGCAATTGTTTTGCTCTGTCAGTTTGAACTCCAAATCTTGACGCAGCAGGTTTGAGACAGTTGCAGACATCCCTTCGAATCAGAGTGGTGTTGGCCTTTTGATTTAAAGTATTTGCTCCTGCACAACAATTACTGGGTGGTGTATCAGGGCCAACTCCCTGCAAAAATGGAAGACATGGCAACAAAGACAAAAGGGCCTCAGGACAGCTTACGTCATCAATTTGACGTGCATCCAATGTTGTTACAAGCATACTAAAACCATCACAATCATTGAAAGAGAAATATTTTTTTTCCCATCTTCGTAATTTAAATGTGTATATGTAAGATGTTGTTGTGGAATTTTAGAATGAATGGTGTCTCCAAGTGTGTCTTAATTTATAGGCAGGATATGTTAACATTTTATGGCAACTCATTTGTTTCTTGTTTGATTTTGATATTTACTATGAAAGCTTCATCCGTGATTTAATATTTCACTATATTAGTTTTTTCATAAGAGGAATTATTATCACCTTCAATATGAATGGTAAAAGCTAAACATTAAGGCAATAAATTATAAACTTAAAATTTATGGTAATTTTTTATTCTTGTTTGAACTTGATATTTATCATGAAAGCTTCATCCGTGATTTAATATTTCAATATATTAGTTTTTTGATAAGAGGAAACATTATCACCTTCAATATGAATGGTAAAAGCTAATCATCAAGGCAATAGATTATAAACTTAAAGTCTATAGTAATTTTTCATTATAGTAGTTTTTTCATTATATTAGTTTCCACATTCTATGAATATACTTTATTATTTTACTATTCTTTATTGATAAAACTTATATAAACGGACAAATATTCAGACAAAAAAGGAAGAATAGCTTAAAAATAAGAATAGTTTAAAAATATAATTAATATTCATTATATTTTCTTAAAGATTAGAAAAATAAAGTTTTAACTTGAAAATAACATTTTTTTGCTTTTTAAGGAGTTGACTGACAAGCTCCAATGCTACATTACTATATTTGTTTTCTTAAAACACTTTGATACAACACAACATATATTTACGTCATCATATGTTATCTGCGGATAAGAGTTATAAATAAGTGGTGTAATTAATGTAACAAGTGTCATAGTGAATTTGTAAGGAAATAAAATATTATTATACTATATATAATTGAAACATTTGTGATGCATTCTTCTAACTTTATTATTACCCATGGGGGCGAACATACATTTTGTGTATAAGGACTATATTACTACAAAGTAATGCTTGTACGACTGTACCACTCAACCGAAACCTTAAGAATCATCGCTTGATAATGTATTCAATTTGGTTTTTGTTCTAGATAATCAAGTTTATTGGATTGACGTCTTATTACCTTCCTGCCTTTCCATCTACTCCTTGGTACTACACATATTTACGAAGAATTCAATTTCTTGCAATTATTAAAAATAAGATACTCAAAAATGTAAAATAAAATTGTTAAAACAAAATTAATTCGCAAGGCTTTGACCAACCTTTATCTGTAAATCCTAATTGATAGTCTAATTATGAGTATGTTTTGAAAATATCATTTACTACAATGTTCCAAAAGAAAATACATACAATATAATGTGTTTTATCATGTGTGGGACTTATTTGTTTTATTTAATGTGTTGTCGTGTGTGGTCAAGTGTTGTAACATATGTCCCAACATCTTATTCTGAACAGGTGTTGGAACATCTTACAACACATCTGTCCACTGTGTGCTAGGATTTCAAAAAGAAACTATTATTTAAGAACCTATTTTTTGAAATTATGGATGTTTGAAATGTACGTTCTGAAAAGAACTAAAAGGTAATTTGATAAGTTTGGAAGTCTGAGAGCAATATAGGAGGCCATAAGAGCAATTTCCCTTCAGTTATTTTCTTGGACATCTTACTTTAATCTCGACACTAACGTTCAATGTTGGATTAGAAGAATACATAGTATTCCTATCCAATATTTTAAAATGCTAAATAATTATATATTCGTAGTAAAAATATACTTTATTTATTTGATTATTTGGTTAATTTTTCTTAAATACCTTCAATTAAATATTTCTTTTAAAATATATATCAAATACCAATTAAGTATACTTCACAATCATGGAAACAAAATATAGATCGTAATGAAATCATTTAATTTTCAAATAATAAGTAATTATTGAAAATACAACCAACATTAAAGAGTTGTTACAATTTTTAACTTTGCTTATTTCTATATATTTATAGTTATCTTGGTAAATCTTCAAGATTTCTTTAAGATTTGTACGTCCCATTTCGTAGCATCAATTAACCCTGTACAAAAAGAAGGAAAAAAGAGTTAGAACACAATACAAACGTTCTGGTATTTGAATAATAATTTATTTTGATGGTTTGGAGGTTGCGACGCAGGGGTTAATTGTTAAGGTGGTCATGAGGTCAATTCATTCTAATTAAAAAATAACAATTAGCCACTAACATTCAACATTTTATATGTGTGAGTTAGAGAGATAAAAAGAAGAAGGTAAACTTACGTGTTGCAATCAATGTTTGGATCAATTGTAACTGAAAGACTGATGTTACAAAGTTGTGGCAATTGTTTTGCTCTGTCAGTTTGAACTCCAAATCTTGACGCAGCAGGTTTGAGACAATTGCAGACATCCCTTCGAATCGGAGTGGTGTTGGCCTTTTGATTTAAAGCATTTGCTCCATCACAACAATTACTGGGGGGTGTAGCAGGGCCAACTCCCTGCAAAAATGGAAGACATGGCAACAAGGACATAAGGGCCTCAGGGCAGCTTACGTCATCAATTTGACTTGCTTCCAATGTTGTTACAATCTTGCCTAAAATCATCACAATCATTGAAAGAGAAATAATTTTTTTTACCATCATCATAATTTAAATGTGTATATGTAAGATGTTGTTGTGGAATTTTAGAATGCATGGTGTCTCCAAGTGTGTCTTAATTTATAGGCAGGATATGTTAATATTTTATGGTAACTCATTTGTTTCTTGTTTGATTTTGATATTTACTATGAAAGCTTCATCCGTGATTTAATATTTCATTAAATTAGTTTTTTCATAAAAGGAATCATTATCACCTTTAATGTGAATGGTAAAAGCTAATCATTAAGGCAATAAATTATAAACTTAAAATATTTTAATCATAATAATAATCAAAATTCATCGATAGTAATTTTTTATTCTTGTACTCATGTTTCCACATTCTATGAATATACTTTATTATTATATTATTATTTATTGATTTTTTTTGACAAAATCATTCTTTATCGATAAAACTTTTATAAGCGTACAACTATTCAGACAAAAAAGGAAGAATAATTTTAAAATATAATTAATATTCATTATATTTTCTTAAAGATAATATCATTTTATTAATTATTCTTGATTTTTTTAAAAAAATTGGAGATGTGGAAATTTATGAGTAACGTGACAGTGAAGATCATTTTATGATTGTAGCATATGTGGTTTGAACTGAAGGTTGAAATCAGGAAAATTTATCAAGGGTGGGCTGGTGGCATAAAAATAACCCATAATAAACAATAAAAATTTTGGATCGTGCTAACTGGTGCCTACAGACATTAATTAAGGAAACTAAAAAAAATTTTAAAATTGAAAATAATATTTTTTTTTACTTTTTAAGGAGTTGACCACACGAACTCCAATATTATATTACTATATTTGTTTCCTTAAACAGTGCTAGAGAGACCTTGTTTAACATTTTTTTTATTCAACATCTTATAATTTATAAACTTAACATGCTAAACTACCCAAAGTTTTAAACTTTAATGCATTAAAAAAAATAGAGTTATTGTCATAAAAAAAAGGTGAAATGGATCTAGAAAACCTTTAAATTATACATTTGTAACAATTTAGTCTTTTAAGTTGTTTAAGTAACAAATAGGTTCTTTTCATATAAGTTAAGTTTAATTTTACTAATTTGTTGTATTGTTACCCTTGTTTCATCTATCCTTCCTTTTGGTTGGACCTTGACTGTCTAGATCTCACAGTTTATACCAAATTAAGCCTCAAATTCATCATAGTTAACATCATAAATAACGTCCACGTCATCGTTTTGTAAACATATAGGATAACTAGAAAAGTAACAGTGCCACAAATTACCAACTTAAAGGTCCTATTTATTACCTGGAAAACTTAAAGAACCTAACTGTTACAAACACAAAACTTAAAAAACTTCAGATGTATTTGGCCTAAAAGAAATTCAGCATATCTCTCCTATTTGTAACACTTCTTTATTTTTTTTCTTCTTCTTTCAACTACTTTACGAGAGACTTGAAACACTTTGAAACAACACAACATATATTTACATCATTATATGTTGTATACGGATAACAATTATAAATAAGTGGTGTAATTAATGTAACAAGTGTGCACATTCTCTATTGTAATTCGCAAGACTTTGACCAACCTTTATCTGTAAATCCTAATTGATAGTCTAATTATGAGTATGTTTTGAAAATATCATTCATTACTATATTCCAAAAGAAAATACATACAATATAATAAAGCAAGATGAATTCTTTACCAAGTTTGACATTTGTCACTTAACTAGAGTGCTTACCTATTACATCCTTTCTATTATTAGGAACTTTACTATTATTGTTTTTTAATTTATTTTTTAGTTGTATATTTAACTTTTGATCATGCTTTCTAAACAAAATGGTGATTAATGTTTCTTTTTTTAAAATTGAACAATGGGAAGTTCCGATGCACTAAAAAAAGGTGCATGTTCATGAACTTGGATGGAAGTTACGCACATTTTCTTTTACAAGGTTATTTACAAGTTACAACCATTCCAATAAAAATGCCAACCCTTCATTGTCATGTCCATATCCTATTACTACTACTTTCCAGCCAAATTTTGATTCCTCTTCATTGTTAGATGTTGAATATGGTGACCTATCTTCATCATTTTTGCATGATTTAGATAATGAAATTCCACATAACATTGTATTTTTTACATAGGAATCATTTCCATATGTATCAAACTATTGACCCTTAGGTATGATTCCCTCATGGTGGTTTTGTGAAAGGTTCATAAAAGAGAGAAAATTCAGCTTTGTGAGAGCCATATGAATTTATACAGAGTACACTTTTGATTGTAACATATCTTTACTTTCGAAATAAGGTTAGTGTTTTATATTTGTTCTAGATGCTCCTTACGTCAGGGAATTGATTTTTTTTTTTCTCTTCAATGTGCATGTATTCAAGGGGAGTGTTATGTACCTAGTAGTCTATATCTAACTTATTGGTGCTGATGAAGTACTCATGTGTGTTCAAGTAGCTTGTATGTTATGTATGTAATAGATGTAGTGTGTAACACCCCGTTTTTCAAAGGCCCAAAGGTAGGCACTTTTTTTTTTTTTTTTAAAACACGAGACAGAGTGCGCGGAAAATATTTTACAAGAGCCGGCATTATTCATACAACAGGACTAAAGCAATAATAGTACGACCAACAAGGTGACTGAAATAGTACTATATGCATCATAGTGCTTCTCGGAGAAGCAAAGTGTGTACCTGAATACTTACATCCCAAAATATCGCAGTCTAGACCACAAGTATAAGTATTCAAATACAGTCATCCCAAAGAGTCAGAATTCTACTATAACCAAAAGCACGGTGTACAAGACACACCAGCACACCAAATAGAGTCATGCTTTCTTCTTGTCTTGGGTAAACCAGTGATAAAATCCATCGCTATGCTATTCCACTTCCATTCTGGTATATCTAATGATTGTTCCACCTTAGCTTTCTGACATGTCAAACATGATGCCACATACTCTGCTACATGCCTCTTCATACCCGGCCACCAATAGTCTAGCCTCAAATCCTGATACATCTTGGTAGCTCCAGGATGTATACTCAGTTTACTCTTATGCGCTTCCTCTAGAACCGTATTTCTCAAGTTCTCAGCATCGGGTACGCACACCCTCCCGTTGCATCTCAAAATATTATCTGATCCCACTTTGAACTCTGTGGTGGTTCCTCGATCTATCAAAGCTCTCTTCTCCATAAGTAGACTGTCGTCCTGACAACTAGCAATATCTTCCAACGGCCCATTCGAAATCGTAATCATACCGAGTCTCAAATTCCCAGGCGCAAACTCTACCTCAAGGTGCAGATCTCGAAACTCTTCTAATAACTCTTGTTGACTAGCCATCTGAGCTGAACATACCGATACACTTTTTCTACTCAAGGCATCAGCTACCACATTAGCCTTCCCAGGATGGTACTGTAACGTGAAATCAAAATCCTTCAGTGTTTCCATCCACCTTCTCTGTCTCATATTCAACTCTTTCTGATCAAACAGATATTTCAGACTTTTGTGATCGCTGAAAACGACAAAAGTACATCCATAAAGATAATGTCTCCAAATCTTCAAAGCAAAAACTACTGCTGCAAGTTCTAGATCATGAGTGGGATAGTTCCTCTCGTGGTTCTTCAACTGTCTTGATGCATAAGCTACTGCCCTTTTGTGCTGCATTAACACGCATCCGAGTCCCTGATGCGACGCATCACAATAAACTTCATACGGTTCATCAGACTGGGGTAGAACTAAAACTGGTGAGGTCGTTAGACGTTCCTTTAACAGCTGAAAACTAGCTTCACACTTCTCAGTCCAAGCAAACGGCTGGTCTTTCCTGGTAAGTTGTGTCATTGGTGCCACAATCTTAGCGAAACCTTCAATAAATCTCCGATAATATCCAGCTAAACCCACAAAACTCCGTATATCTGTAACAGTTTGGGGTTGTTTCCATGCAAGTACGGTTTCAATCTTGGCTGGATCCACAGATATACCCTCTTTTGAGATGACGTGACCAAGAAAATTCACTGTTTCCATCCAAAACTCACACTTTGACGGGTTAGCATATAGCTTCTTGTCACGCAAAACTTGTAAAACCAAACGGAGATGCTCTTCGTGTTCTTCCTCATCCTTCGAATAGATGAGGATGTCGTCGATGAATACCACCACGAACTTATCCAAGAACGTATGGAATATTCTATTCATGTAATCCATAAAAATTGCCGGCGCATTCGTCACTCCAAATGGCATCACTAGATACTCATAGTGTCCATAACGTGAACGAAACGCTGTCTTTTGAACATCTTCTCCCCTTACTCGTATCTGATGATAACCCGACTTCAAGTCAACCTTCGAAAATACTGACGCACCCTTCAATTGGTCCATTAAATCATCAATTCGTGGCAAGGGATACCGATTCTTAATAGTAACCTTATTGAGCTTTCGATAATCCACACATAATCGTGATCGTCCATCCTTCTTCTTAACCAATAGAACTGGCGCTCCCCACGGAGACACACTGGGTCTAATAAAACCCTTTTCCAATAAGTCTTCAATCTGACTCTTCAATTCCACTAACTCGGCTGGGGCCATCCGATAAGGCGATTCCGAGATCGGTCCCGTTCCTGGATGTAAGTCAATAAAGAATTCCACCTCCCTTGCCGGGGGGAATCCTGGAATTTCTAACGGAAAAACATCTTGGAATTGTTGCACTACACGCAGATCCTCTAACTGAACGCCTGACGTCACTCCTATACTAGCAAGTGAAAGAAATTCTGGTTCTCCATTTCTCATGGTTACTGTAAGTCGATTAGCCGACAAGTACCTCTGTACTCCTGGCTCGGGGAAAAAGACCATCTTTCGAGCACAATCTAAAATAACATAGTGATATGACAACCAATCCATCCCGAGAATGATCTCGAGAGACTGAAGGGGTAAACAGATCAAGTTAACTATGAATTCTCTATTCTGAATCATCACTAAACAGTGCAAACATGCTGTATTTACCATTAAGTCCTTTGCAGGAGTAGAAACATTCAAATCAAAAGGCAGCGGAGACACAATCAATTTCAGACGATTTGCACATTCCACAGATATGAAGGAATGGGTTGCCCCAGTATCAATTAATGCAGTTAAAGTGTTACCTGCAATCTGGCAATTCTCATGTATAGCATTACTGGCCTGACCACTAACTTCAGTGCCCATACAGTAGACACGTCCTCTAGCAGTGGGTCGAGTTCCTTGCGTGGCATTCACTGACGGCTCCACCTTTGGGGCCCTGCAATCTCTAGAAAAGTGACCTGGCTTCTTGCAATTGTGACATATAACTCCACATTCATTAGCATAATGTCCTTCTTGACCACATTTAAAGCAAGCTTGTTTCTCTTTACTCTGATTTCCTCGAGTCCCCTGATTCACAGAGCGATTAGGTCCTTGATTATTCAGGGGACGGTTGTAAGGCTTACTCCCTTGCCTTCCACGATTCCGATTCTGGTTCTGATTGTTAGGACGACTAGGTCCCCCAGCACTGAAGTTCCCTTGGCGATTCACTCGCTTGTTTTTCATGTCCTCAATCTCTTGACACTTCTCAACCAACACTTGGAAATTCCGAATCCTTAACGGCACCACTGAATCCTGCAATTCGTACCTTAGCCCATCTTGAAAACGACGACACATATAAGTCTCATCTATGCCATCCCTGAAGAAACGGAAAAACCTGGACAGTGATTCAAACTTCTTTGCATAAGCCTCAACATTCATTCCTCCCTGACGCAGCTTCAGGAATTCTTCTCCATACCTTTCTCTAGCAGTCTCTGGGAAATACTTGGCCAAAAATTTCCTCTTAAAATTTTCCCAGTTGACTTCCTCATGAGCAGCCTCCATCATAAGACTAGTGCTCTTCCACCAATACTCAGAGCCTCCTGACAACTGATAGGTAGCCAGAGTCACCTTTTCCCCCTCGGGGCAGTGGATTGCTCCAAAGATCTTTTCCATCGCCTGAAGCCATAATTCTGCAGCATCAGGACCTCCCTCCCCATTATACTTAGGAGGATTCTGGTGGTTAAAACTTGTGAGATTTCGAGATCCAGCAGCGATAATCTCTCTTTCTCTTTTTTCCATATCTCTCTGCGCCTTAGCATGGGCTTGGGCAGTTAAAGTTGCTGCCATGGTATTCATTGCGTAAGCCAGCTGGTTCACGTTATTGTCATCAGCTCCAGGAGCTGCAGGTGCCCGTCTTGGAGGCATGTTTTCCTGCACCAGCCACTTTCTGGTTAGATTTCTCTTCCAATTTTCTCAGAAATCTTATTCAACGAGTCACTAAACCACAACAACGGTCACTTAGAACTAACAACACTCTAGTTCTAACTTGACTGACAACTCTTACGACACACTTTTCCCTTGATGATCTAAAGCCGGGCTCTGATACCACAATGTAACACCCCGTTTTTCAAAGGCCCAAAGGTAGGCACTTTTTTTTTTTTTTTTTTAAAACACGAGACAGAGTGCGCGGAAAATATTTTACAAGAGCCGGCATTATTCATACAACAGGACTAAAGCAATAATAGTACGACCAACAAGGTGACTGAAATAGTACTATATGCATCATAGTGCTTCTCGGAGAAGCAAAGTGTGTACCTGAATCGTTACATCCCAAAATATCGCAGTCTAGACCACAAGTATAATTATTCAAATACAGTCATCCCAAAGAGTCAGAATTCTACTATAACCAAAAGCACGGTGTACAAGACACACCAGCACACCAGCTAACTAGGTCCAACATGCCACTCGATCACTGAGGGCCCAGGAAGCCACCGTCGTCCTCACGACCCACAGTCTCAGACGGGAAACCATCGTCTAGGTGGGGGTAACCCGTTCATGTTTCATTGTAAGGGTCACCACACATAACACAACAACAAATAACATGTATATATAAAAGCGAATAAACACTTAGCAAATTCTCATAACTTGCACAAAATATTTCAATGCATCCAAGCCTATTAATGCAGACTCTAAAATGATTGTGACACCAATCACTGGTCGTCACATGCATGAATTCCGGAATTTAACCTCTCCACAGAGAGTCGTGATCTTCTAATCACTAAAATCAATACAATCACGACGATCTTCTAACCGAAGGATTAGGGCGGATCTTCTAATCGCACCCCGTGATCTTCTAATCACGTATTGTACTCAATAAAAATCCCGCAGGATTAAGGTGGATCTTCTAATCACACCAAGTGGTCTTCTAACCACAACTATGAATGCATGAGCATACAATACAACTTATCTATGCCAATGCATCAATTACATACCAATCATGCATATGTAATTCCCAAACATGTCACTACATATATTTAATCAAATCATATGCAAGACATAGTCACGTAATTCATTCAAACAATTACTCGTCTCGAGAATACATAACACATTCATGCCAAGCACGCAATCACATCACAGCACCAAGCATACACACATATTATTATAAATGTAAGGCGGAAATAAAGGTGCCCTTACCTCAGCAAGCTTTCCTTAATCTCTTTCTCGTCTAAACTATTATACGCGCTACCTAAAAGTTAAGCAGCGTACAATCAGTAAAATATTCCTCGTATTTTCTATCGAAACGAACTTGCTCTCAAAGTTCTAGAGGGGTCTAAAGCACTTTCTAAAGCTATCCCTCAATGATTTCAGGTTATTCTCATAGTGTTTAAAAATTCACGAAGTTAATTGTACTATTTTTATAACACGAAAATCATTTTGTTTTCAAATCATAAACTAAAACCATTTGGATTCTCAACTTCAAAGACTTGTTTCCCACACGACCAAACCATTTGAAACACAACTAAAACTTTTCAAAAAAATAGTTTTAATGAACAATCGAAGTTTTCTTGCGTTATAAGTTACACGTTTTTTTTTTTCTTCCTAACAACCTTTCCTATACTCAGTTTTCTTCAAAACTAAGATCATCCAACACATACACAATTTTCACACAATTGTGGACTTAGAAAAAAATATTTGAACTTCCTCCCCTTTTCCTTTAAATGGCCACGGCCAAAATCTTAAAATCACCCTATCACACAAAATTTTTCACTTTTAAATGCATGGTAATATCCCATAATACATAACTAACACTTATCAAAACGATTTAGAAATTATAGAGTCGAATCTCAAATTTCAAGAAATCTCAAATAAGGTTTTTCTTAAGGCAAGTGATCATTTTCTTTTCAAAACATCCCATAACCAATCAAACAATTAAACAATGATCATGGGAAGCTATTTGCCTCTAAACAATTTTCGAAATTCGAATCCTCGAACCCTATATGGGTGCCACGGCCATTTGAGGCAAAAAGGGCAACCCTACACATTTTTTTTTTCATTTGAAACCCTAGCCCACATTCATTAGTTTGTAAGGGTATCTAATCGTTCAACCGATTAATTTTTGAGAATCGAACAAAATTTTCCAAACTATGTTCTTCGAGTCGTTCAAGAACACGAAATAAAATTTTTTCTTATTTTTCAAAACAAAGTTCCTAATCACATATCCATTTTGTCACAAAGCTCTAAACTAGCATCAAAAATCAAATCACTTATCAACTTATCATGATTATGATCTTTTCAATTTTTTTCTTAAAACCCTAACCAAAAAAATTGTGAAAACTTTTAAATCAACCATGAGAATCTTAAGGCTAGTCTTGAAGAAGCTATGTTACTACCAATCACTACCTCTCATGAAGCAATAACTAAAATTCTCATGAATTTGCTCAAGAACACAAAATAAAATTCTAAGAACTTATGAGTTTTATGAGCAAGATAAGGAAGGAGAGGTCTAGTTACCTCAAGAAGAAGTGATCCTTGGCAAGCTTATGATCCTAGCAAACAATCCAAGCTCTTGAAGAAGGAGAATGAAATTTTTTTCAATGGATGATAGTGAGGAAGAGTGGGTCGGCCGAGAGAGAGAAGTGAGGGGAGTATATATCATTTTGTCCTTTGATTCAATGTGACACAACATCCACACAATCATGGTCTTGGCAATTTGTGGCCTTTGGATCAAATAGCATAAAGTCCCTCTAGACTAACCCTAGCCATTAGATTTAATAGGTAATGATTACCTTTTGACAAAATATCTAGATATTTATTTGGCGCTCTCAGCTCTCGCTCGCAGGCGAGTCGTACTTCGCTAACGGTCTAACTTGCGAAAAAAACAGAAAACTTGCGAGGTAATTGTTTGTCGTAAAACATTTTCAAAAATTATCGCTAAACTTTATTCGCCGACTGAAATATTAGTCCTAAACTCCCAAAAATATTCTGACTCCAGATTCTAACTCGTACAGATATATAAAGTCTGTAGTTAAATTTCGACGGAAAACAGAAACCGTAAATTTTCCAACAGCGGGTACCATTTTCTACTCGTTTTTCCAATAAACGGAGAAAGTCAAATCTCGAGATTCTGAAAGCACAGGAACATTCAGATGAATAAATAAAGACTACGGCCAAAAGTCTGGGTTTTATTAATACATAGGGAAAAAGCAGGCTCCAACTCAGCAACTATGCTGTTATTACAACGATACTTACGAAATTAACTTACAGAAACCCTAAAAACTCTTAGCCACTACTCACGCTTATAACTTGCGTACGATACAGTAGAATTATGGGTCTTACATAGTGCCAGATGTGTGCACATTCTCTTGTGCATATGCTTATTGTCTGAGAATTTATTTTTCTTGTGCATATGCTTCGGTGTGCATGTATTCAGGGGCAATGTTATATACATAGTAGCCTATATCTAACTTATTGGTGCTAATGAAGTACTCATGTGTGGTCAAGTAGCTTGTATGTTATGTATGTAACAGATGTGTGCACATTCTCTATTGCATATGCTTTATATGAGAAAATGACTTAGATGTGTATTTTATAAGAGATAAAGGACCAAAATGTTACAAAGAAAAGATAAAGGACCAAAATGTTACAAAAAAATAAGATAAAGGACCAATACTGTAATTTTGCCATTTATTTTTCTCAATTTGTTAGGAAGTTATTTTTCCCGTGCCACTTTTCTGTGGTGTTTTATCATGTGCCGAACTTATTTGATTTATTTAATGTGTTGTCGTGTGTGGTCAAGTGTTGTAACATATGTCCCAACATCCTATTCTGAACAGGTGTTGGAACATCTTACAACACATCTGTCCACTGTGTGCTAGGATTTCAAAAAGAAACTATTATTTAAGAACCTATTTTTTGAAATTATGGGTGTTTGAAATGTACATTCTGAAAAGAACTAAAAGGTAATTTGATAAGTTTGGCAGTCTGAGAGCAATATAGGAGGCCATAAGAGCAATTTCCCTTCAGTTATTTTCTTGGACATCTTACTTTAATCTCGACACTAACGTTCAATGTTGGATTAGAATACATGGTATTCCTATCCAATATTTTAAAATGCTAAATAATTATATATTCGTAGTAAAAATATACTTTTCTTTATTTGATTATTTGGTTAATTTTTCTTAAATACCTTCAATTAAATATTTCTTTTAAAATATATATCAAATACCAATTAAGTATACTTCACAATCATGGAAACAAAATATGGATCGTAATGAAATCATTTAATTTTCAAATAATAAGTAATTATTGAAAATACAACCAACATTAAAGAGTTGTTACAATTTTTAACTTTGCTTATTTCTATATATTTATAGTTATCTTGGTAAATCTTCAAGATTTCTTTAAGATTTGTACGTCCCATTTCGTAGCATCAATTAACCCTGTACAAAAAGAAGGAAAAAAGAGTTAGAACACAATACAAACGTTCTGGTATTTCAATAATAATTTATTTTGATGGTTTGGAGGTTGCGACGCAGGGGTTAATTGTTAAGGTGGTCATGAGGTCAATTCATTCTAATTAAAAAAAATAACAATTAGCCACTAACATTCAACATTTTATATGTGTGAGTTAGAGTGATAAAAAGAAGAAGGTAAACTTACGTGTTGCAATCAATGTTTGGATCAATTGTAACTGAAAGACTGATGTTACAAAGTTGTGGCAATTGTTTTGCTCTGTCAGTTTGAACTCCAAATCTTGACGCAGCAGGTTTGAGACAATTGCAGACATCCCTTCGAATTGGAGTGGTGTTGGCCTTTTGATTTAAAGCATTTGCTCCATCACAACAATTACTAGGGAGTGTAGCAGGGCCAACTCCCTGCAAAAATGGAAGACATGGCAACAAGGACATAAGGGCCTCAGGGCAGCTTACGTCATCAATTTGACTTGCATCCAATGTTGTTACAAGCATGCCTAAAATCATCACAATCATTGAAAGAGAAATAATTTTTTTTACCATCATCATAATTTAAATGTGTATATGTAAGATGTTGTTGTGGAATTTTAGAATGCTTGGTGTCTCCAAGTGTGTCTTAATTTATAGGCAAGATATGTTAACATTTTATGGTAACTCATTTGTTTCTTGTTTGATTTTGATATTTACTATGAAAGCTTCATCCGTGATTTAATATTTCATTAAATTAGTTTTTTCATAAGAGGAATCATTATCACCTTCAATGTGAATGGTAAAAGCTAATCATTAAGGCAATAAATTATAAACTTAAAATATTTTAATCATAGTAATAATCAAAATTCATCGATAGTAATTTTTTATTCTTGTACTCATGTTTCCACTATGAATATACTTTATTATTATATTATTCTTTATTGATTTTTTTTGACAAAATCATTCTTTATCGATAAAACTTTTATAAGCGTACAACTATTCAGAGAAAAAAGGAAGAATAGTTTAAAAATATAATTAATATTCATTATATTTTCTTAAAGATAATATCATTTTATGATGTGGAAATTTATGAGTAACGTGACAGTGAAGATCATTTTATGATTGTAGCATATGTGGTTTGAACTGAAGGATGAAATCAGCAAAATTTATCAAGGGTGGGCTGGTGGCATAAAAATAACCCATAATAAACAATAAGAATTTTGGATCGTGCTAACTGGTGCCTACAGACATTAATTAAGGAAACTTAAAAAAAAGTTTTTAATTGAAAATAATAATTTTTTTTAAGGAGTTGACTACACGAACTCCAATATTATATTACTATATTTGTTTTTTTTATTCAACATCTTATAATTTATAAACTTAACATGCTAAACTACCCAAAGTTTTAAACTTTAATGTATTAAAAAAAATAGAGTTATTGTCATAAAAAAAAGGTGAAATGGATCTAGGAAACCTTTAAATTATACATTTGTAACAATTTAGTCTTTTAAGTTGTTTAAGTAACAAATAGGTTCTTTCCATATAAGTTAAGTTTAAGTTTACTAATTTGTTGTATTGTTACCCTTGTTTCATCTATCCTTCCTTTTGGTTGGACCTTGACTGTCTAGATCTCACAGTTTATACCAAATTCATAATAAATAACGTCCACGTCATCATTTTGTAAACATATAGGATAACTAAAAAAGTAACAGTGCCACAAATTACCAACTTAAAGGTCCTATTTATTACCTGAAAAACTTAAAGAACCTAACTGTTACAAACACAAAACTTAAAAAACTTCAGATGTATTTGGCCTAAAAGAAATTCAGCATAACTCTCCTATTTGTAACACTTCTTTATTTTTTTTCTTCTTCTTTCAACTACTTTACGAGAGACTTGAAACACTTTGAAACAACACAAAATATATTTTCATCATCATATGTTGTATACGGATAACAATTATAAAAAAGTGGTGTAATTAATGTAACAAGTGTGCACATTCTCTATTGTAATTCGCAAGGCTTTGACCAACCTTTATCTGTAAATCCTAATTGATAGTCTAATTATGAGTATGTTTTGAAAATATCATTTACTACTATCTTCCAAAAGAAAATACATAAAATATAATAAAGCAAGATGAATTCTTTACCAAGTTTGACATTTGTCACTTAACTAGAGTGCTTACCTATTACATCCTTTCTATTATTAGGAACTTTACTATTATTGTTTTTTAATTTATTTTTTAGTTGTAGATTTAACTTTTGATCATGCTTTCTAAACAAAATGGTGATTAATGTTTCTTTTTTTAAAATTGAACAATGGGAAGTTCCGATGCACTAAAAAAAGGTGCATGTTCGTGAACTTGGTTGGAAGTTACGCACATTTTCTTTTACAAGGTTATTTACAAGTTACAACCATTCCAATAAAAATGCCAACCCTTCATTGTCACGTCCATATCCTATTACTACTACTTTCCAGCCAAATTTTGATTCCTCTTCATTGTTAGATGTTGAATATGGTGACCTATCTTCATCATTTTTGCATGATTTAGATAATGAAATTCCACATAACATTGTATTTTTTACATAGGAATCATTTCAATATGTATCAAACTATTGACCCTTAGGTATGATTCCCTCAAGGTGGTTTTGTGAAAGGTTCATAAAAGAGAGAAAATTAAGCTTTGTGAGAGCCATATGAATTTATACAGAGTACACTTTTGATTGTAACATATCTTTACTTTCGAAATAAGGTTAGTGTTTTATATTTGTTCTAGATGCTCCTTACGTCAGGGAATTGATTTTTTTTTTTCTCTTCAATGTGCATGTATTCAAGGGGAGTGTTATGTACCTAGTAGTCTATATCTAACTTATTGGTGCTGATGAAGTACTCATGTGTGGTCAAGTAGCTTGTATGTTATGTATGTAACAGATGTGTGCACATTCTCTATTGCATATGCTTTATATGAGAAAATGACTTAGATGTGTATTTTATAAGAGATAAAGGACCAAAATGTTACAAAGAAAAGATAAAGGACCAAAATGTTACAAAAAAATAAGATAAAGGACCAATACTGTAATTTTGCCATTTATTTTTCTCAATTTGTTAGGAAGTTATTTTTCCCGTGCCACTTTTCTGTGGTGTTTTATCATGTGTGGGACTTATTTGTTTTATTTAATGTGTTGTCGTGTGTGGTCAATTGTTGTAACATATGTCCCAACATCCTATTCTGAACAGGTCTTGGA
This sequence comes from Trifolium fragiferum, assembly GCA_954870985.1. Lineage (NCBI taxonomy): Eukaryota > Viridiplantae > Streptophyta > Magnoliopsida > Fabales > Fabaceae > Trifolium > Trifolium fragiferum. The sequence continues at coordinate 13,276,665 of OX940794.1, forward strand.
ACATCTTACAACACATCTGTCCACTGTGTGCTAGGATTTCAAAAAGAAACTATTATTTAAGAACCTATTTTTTGAAATTATGGGTGTTTGAAATGTACGTTCTGAAAAGAACTAAAAGGTAATTTGATAAGTTTGGCAGTCTGAGAGCAATATAGGAGGCCATAAGAGCAATTTCCCTTCAGTTATTTTCTTGGACATCTTACTTTAATCTCGACACTAACGTTCAATGTTGGATTAGAATACATGGTATTCCTATCCAATATTTTAAAATGCTAAATAATTATATATTCGTAGTAAAAATATACTTTATTTATTTGATTATTTGGTTAATTTTTCTTAAATACCTTCAATTAAATATTTCTTTTAAAATATATATCAAATACCAATTAAGTATACTTCACAATCATGGAAACAAAATATGGATCGTAATGAAATCATTTAATTTTCAAATAATAAGTAATTATTGAAAATACAACCAACATTAAAGAGTTGTTACAATTTTTAACTTTGCTTATTTCTATATATTTATAGTTATCTTGGTAAATCTTCAAGATTTCTTTAAGATTTGTACGTCCCATTTCGTAGCATCAATTAACCCTGTACAAAAAGAAGGAAAAATGAGTTAGAACACAATACAAATGTAACATCCCTAATTATTCCTCAAAATATTATCTAATAAATAGAAAAAGATGCGGCTTTTTTTTTTTTTTTTTTTTTTTTTTTTTTTTTTTTTCAAAAATAGAATATTGAAATAATAACTAAATTGAAATCCAAAGAAACATAACTTAATTGAATTGAATTTAAACCAATAGTTTGAAAATCCTACCGGAAGAAAATCCACATCCGCATTTCTAAACAAGTTCAATTGTTAAAAGTGAATGGAAATAAAAACAGTATGCCGTAACGGCTTATTCATGAAATAAAATGCTAAGTTTGCAAAACCCAATTTGCCCTCGTGCCTATGCTCTTCAAGCATCACATTCAATCATAGCTTGTTTCTTGAGTACCTGACGGAATTCTTACGACTCTAAGACATCCTACGATCAACTGGACAGTCGGATGCTTAGCGTTTCTCTAAGAGCGGAAATGCACTAAGAGTTGATGTTGGTACAAATAAAAAAATATGTTGGTGATGAAAATAGCTTCAGCAAAATATATATTTTTGAACTAGAATATTTATGAAAATGAAACTCCTTCTACGTGTGAGGTATTTTATGAGTTAGTGGATAGTTATAGAAGATAGGAGTTGAGAGAAACTAGGAAGCAAGATTGAGTATACACCGACTTGAAAGAAATTTTAATATATCTCTTTAGAGAACTAACCGAACCTATAGGAAAAGGGAATAAGTGGCTTATACTTGGTCAAAAGTAATAAGCTCCACGTTTTTAATATGTTGATAGCCTAATCCATAGCTATGATTCTTTAGTTTCCCTTAGACTAGTTTTATTAGTCAACTAGACCAATTAATTAAAATAATTGAGTTAAATAAATAAATAACTAGAATTAATAAAAATCATAGTCTCTAATTAAAAATATAAGGTCTTACAACAAACGTTCTGGTATTTGAATAATAATTTATTTTGATGGTTTGGAGGTTGCGACGCAGGGGTTAATTGTTAAGGTGGTCATGAGGTCAATTCATTCTAATTAAAAAAATAACAATTAGCCACTAACATTCAACATTTTATATGTGTGAGTTAGAGAGATAAAAAGAAGAAGGTAAACTTACGTGTTGCAATCAATGTTTGGATCAATTGTAACTGAAAGACTGATGTTACAAAGTTGTGGCAATTGTTTTGCTCTGTCAGTTTGAACTCCAAATCTTGACGCAGCAGGTTTAAGACAATTGCAGACATCCCTTCGAATTGGAGTGGTGTTGGCCTTTTGATTTAAAGCATTTGCTCCATCACAACAATTACTGGGGGGTGTAGCAGGGCCAACTCCCTGCAAAAATGGAAGACATGGCAACAAGGACATAAGGGCCTCAGGGCAGCTTACGTCATCAATTTGATTTGCATCCAATGTTGCTACAAGCATGCCTAAAATCATCACAATCATTGAAAGAGAAATAATTTTTTTTACCATCATCATAATTTAAATGTGTATATGTAAGATGTTGTTGTGGAATTTTAGAATGCATGGTGTCTCCAAGTGTGTCTTAATTTATAGGCAGGATATGTTAACATTTTATGGTAACTCATTATCACCTTCAATGTGAATGGTAAAAGCTAATCATTAAGGCAATAAATTATAAACTTAAAATATTTTAATCATAGTAATAATCAAAATTCATCGATAGTAATTTTTTATTCTTGTACTCATGTTTCCACATTCTATGAATATACTTTATTATTATATTATTCTTTATTGATTTTTTTTGACAAAATCATTCTTTATCGATAAAACTTTTATAAGCGTACAACTATTCAGACAAAAAAGGAAGAATAATTTAAAAATATAATTAATATTCATTATATTTTCTTAAAGATAATATCATTTTATTAATTATTCTTGATTTTTTTAAAAAAAATTGGAGATGTGGAAATTTATGAGTAACGTGACAGTGAAGATCATTTTATGATTGTAGCATATGTGGTTTGAACTGAAGGATGAAATCAGGAAAATTTATCAAGGGTGGGCTGGTGGCATAAAAATAACCCATAATAAACAATAAAAATTTTGGATCGTGCTAACTGGTGCCTACAGACATTAATTAAGGAAACGAAAAAAAAGTTTAAAATTTAAAATTATTTTTTTTTTTTTACTTTTTAAGGAGTTGACCACACGAACTCCAATATTATATTACTATATTTGTTTCCTTGCTAGAGAGACCCTGTTTAACATTTTTTTTATTCAACATCTTATAATTTATAAACTTAACATGCTAAACTACCCAAAGTTTTAAACTTTAATGCATTAAAAAAAATAGAGTTATTGTCATAAAAAAAGGTGAAATGGATCTAGAAAACCTTTAAATTATACATTTGTAACAATTTAGTCTTTTAAGTTGTTTAAGTAACAAATAGGTTCTTTCCATATAAGTTAAGTTTAAGTTTACTAATTTGTTGTATTGTTACCCTTGTTTCATCTATCCTTCCTTTTGGTTGGACCTTGACTGTCTAGATCTCACAGTTTATACCAAATTAAGCCTCAAATTCATCATAGTTAACATCATAAATAACGTCCACGTCATCGTTTTGTAAACATATAGGATAACTAGAAAAGTAACAGTGCCACAAAATACCAACTTAAAGGTCCTATTTATTACCTGGAAAACTTAAAGAACCTAACTGTTACAAACATAAAACTTAAAAAACTTCAGATGTATTTGGCCTAAAAGAAATTCAGCATATCTCTCCTATTTGTAACACATCTTTATTTTTTTCTTCTTCTTTCAACTACTTTACGTGAGACTTGAAACACTTTGAAACAATACAACATATATTTACATCATCATATGTTGTATACGGATAACAATTATAAATAAGTGGTGTAATTAATGTAACAAGTGTGCACATTCTCTATTGTAATTCGCAAGGCTTTGACCAACCTTTATCTGTAAATCCTAATTGATAGTCTAATTATGAGTATGTTTTGAAAATATCATTCACTACTATATTCCAAAAGAAAATACATACAATATAATAAAGCAAGATGAATTATTTACCAAGTTTGACATTTGTCACTTAACTAGAGTGCTTACCTATTACATCCTTTCTATTATTAGGAACTTTACTATTATTGTTTTTTAATTTATTTTTTAGTTGTATATTTAACTTTTGATCATGCTTTCTAAACAAAATGGTGATTAATGTTTCTTTTTTTAAAATTGAACAATGGGAAGTTCCGATGCACTAAAAAAAGGTGCATGTTCATGAACTTGGTTGGAAGTTACGCACATTTTCTTTTACAAGGTTATTTACAAGTTACAACCATTCCAATAAAATTCCCAACCCTTCATTGTCACGTTCATATCCTATTATTACTACTTTCCAACCAAATTTTGATTCCTCTTCATTGTTAGATGTTGAATATGGTGACCTGTCTTCATCATTTTTGAATGATTTAGATAATGAAATTCCACATAACATTGTATTTTTTACATAGGAATCATTTCCATATGTATCAAACTATTGACCCTTAGGTATGATTCCCTCAAGGTGGTTTTGTGAAAGGTCCATAAAAGAGAGAAAATTCACCTTTGTGAGAGCCATATGAATTTATACAGAGTACACTTTTGATTGTAACATATCTTTACTTTCGAAATAAGGTTAGTGTTTTATATTTGTTCTAGATGCTCCTTACGTCAGGGAATTGATTTTTTTTTTCTCTTCAATGTGCATGTATTCAAGGGGAGTGTTATGTACCTAGTGGTCTATATCTAACTTATTGGTGCTGATGAAGTACTCATGTGTGCTCAAGTAGCTTGTATGTTATGTATGTAATAGATGTAGTGCCAGATGTGTGCACATTCTCTTGTGCATATGCTTATTGTCTGAGAATTTATTTTTCTTGTGCATATGCTTCGGTGTGCATGTATTCAGGGGCAATGTTATATACATAGTAGTCTATATATAACTTATTGGTGCTAATGAAGTAATCATGTGTGCTCAAGTAGCTTGTATGTTATGTATGTAACAGATAAGTGCACATTCTCTATTGCATATGCTTTATATGAGAAAAGGACTCAGATGTGTATTTTATAAGATATAAAGGACCAAAATGTTACAAAAAAAAGATAAAGGACCAAAATGTTACAAAAAAATAAGATAAAGGACCAATAGTGTAATTTTGCCATTTATTTTTCTCAATTTGTTAGGAAGTTATTTTTCCCGTGCCACTTTTATGTGGTGTTTTATCATGTGCCGAACTTATTTGTTTTATTTAATGTGTTGTCGTGTGTGGTCAAGTGTTGTAACATATGTCCCAACATCCTATTCTGAACAGGTGTTGGAACATCTTACAACACATCTGTCCACTGTGTGCTAGGATTTCAAAAAGAAACTATTATTTAAGAACCTATTTTTTGAAATTATGGGTGTTCGAAATGTACATTCTGAAAAGAACTGAAAGGTAATTTGATAAGTTTGGCAGTCTGAGAGCAATATAGGAGGCCATAAGAGCAATTTCCCTTCAGTTATTTTCTTGGACATCTTACTATAATCTCGACACTAACGTTCAATGTTGGATTAGAATACATGGTATTCCTATCCAATATTTTAAAATGCTAAATAATTATATATTCGTAGTAAAAATATACTTTTCTTTATTTGATTATTTGGTTAATTTTTCTTAAATACCTTCAATTAAATATTTCTTTTAAAATATATATCAAATACCAATTAAGTATACTTCACAATCATGGAAACAAAATATGGATCGTAATGAAATCATTTAATTTTCAAATAATAAGTAATTATTGAAAATACAACCAACATTAAAGAGTTGTTACAATTTTTAACTTTGCTTATTTCTATATATTTATAGTTATCTTGGTAAATCTTCAAGATTTCTTTAAGATTTGTACGTCCCATTTCGTAGCATCAATTAACCCTGTACAAAAAGAAGGAAAAAAGAGTTAGAACACAATACAAACGTTCTGGTATTTCAATAATAATTTATTTTGATGGTTTGGAGGTTGCGACGCAGGGGTTAATTGTTAAGGTGGTCATGAGGTCAATTCATTCTAATTAAAAAAAATAACAATTAGCCACTAACATTCAACATTTTATATGTGTGAGTTAGAGTGATAAAAAGAAGAAGGTAAACTTACGTGTTGCAATCAATGTTTGGATCAATTGTAACTGAAAGACTGATGTTACAAAGTTGTGGCAATTGTTTTGCTCTGTCAGTTTGAACTCCAAATCTTGACGCAGCAGGTTTGAGACAATTGCAGACATCCCTTCGAATTGGAGTGGTGTTGGCCTTTTGATTTAAAGCATTTGCTCCATCACAACAATTACTAGGGGGTGTAGCAGGGCCAACTCCCTGCAAAAATGGAAGACATGGCAACAAGGACATAAGGGCCTCAGGGCAGCTTACGTCATCAATTTGACTTGCATCCAATGTTGTTACAAGCATGCCTAAAATCATCACAATCATTGAAAGAGAAATAATTTTTTTTACCATCATCATAATTTAAATGTGTATATGTAAGATGTTGTTGTGGAATTTTAGAATGCTTGGTGTCTCCAAGTGTGTCTTAATTTATAGGCAAGATATGTTAACATTTTATGGTAACTCATTTGTTTCTTGTTTGATTTTGATATTTACTATGAAAGCTTCATCCGTGATTTAATATTTCATTAAATTAGTTTTTTCATAAGAGGAATCATTATCACCTTCAATGTGAATGGTAAAAGCTAATCATTAAGGCAATAAATTATAAACTTAAAATATTTTAATCATAGTAATAATCAAAATTCATCGATAGTAATTTTTTATTCTTGTACTCATGTTTCCACTATGAATATACTTTATTATTATATTATTCTTTATTGATTTTTTTTGACAAAATCATTCTTTATCGATAAAACTTTTATAAGCGTACAACTATTCAGAGAAAAAAGGAAGAATAGTTTAAAAATATAATTAATATTCATTATATTTTCTTAAAGATAATATCATTTTATGATGTGGAAATTTATGAGTAACGTGACAGTGAAGATCATTTTATGATTGTAGCATATGTGGTTTGAACTGAAGGATGAAATCAGCAAAATTTATCAAGGGTGGGCTGGTGGCATAAAAATAACCCATAATAAACAATAAGAATTTTGGATCGTGCTAACTGGTGCCTACAGACATTAATTAAGGAAACTTAAAAAAAAGTTTTTAATTGAAAATAATAATTTTTTTTTAAGGAGTTGACTACACGAACTCCAATATTATATTACTATATTTGTTTTTTTTATTCAACATCTTATAATTTATAAACTTAACATGCTAAACTACCCAAAGTTTTAAACTTTAATGCATTAAAAAAAATAGAGTTATTGTCATAAAAAAAAGGTGAAATGGATCTAGAAAAACCTTTAAATTATACATTTGTAACAATTTAGTCTTTTAAGTTGTTTAAGTAACAAATAGGTTCTTTCCATATAAGTTAAGTTTAAGTTTACTAATTTGTTGTATTGTTACCCTTGTTTCATCTATCCTTCCTTTTGGTTGGACCTTGACTGTCTAGATCTCACAGTTTATACCAAATTCATAATAAATAACGTCCACGTCATCATTTTGTAAACATATAGGATAACTAAAAAAGTAACAGTGCCACAAATTACCAACTTAAAGGTCCTATTTATTACCTGAAAAACTTAAAGAACCTAACTGTTACAAACACAAAACTTAAAAAACTTCAGATGTATTTGGCCTAAAAGAAATTCAGCATATCTCTCCTATTTGTAACACTTCTTTATTTTTTTTCTTCTTCTTTCAACTACTTTACGAGAGACTTGAAACACTTTGAAACAATACAACATATATTTACATCATTATATGTTGTATACGGATAACAATTATAAAAAAGTGGTGTAATTAATGTAACAAGTGTGCACATTCTCTATTGTAATTCGCAAGGCTTTGACCAACCTATATCTGTAAATCCTAATTGATAGTCTAATTATGAGTATGTTTTGAAAATATCATTTACTACTATCTTCCAAAAGAAAATACATAAAATATAATAAAGCAAGATGAATTCTTTAGCAAGTTTGACATTTGTCACTTAACTAGAGTGCTTACCTATTACATCCTTTCTATTATTAGGAACTTTACTATTATTGTTTTTTAATTTATTTTTTAGTTGTAGATTTAACTTTTGATCATGCTTTCTAAACAAAATGGTGATTAATGTTTCTTTTTTTAAAATTGAACAATGGGAAGTTCCGATGCACTAAAAAAAGGTGCATGTTCGTGAACTTGGTTGGAAGTTACGCACATTTTCTTTTACAAGGTTATTTACAAGTTACAACCATTCCAATAAAAATGCCAACTCTTCATTGTCACGTCCATATCCTATTACTACTACTTTCCAGCCAAATTTTGATTCCTCTTCATTGTTAGATGTTGAATATGGTGACCTATCTTCATCATTTTTGCATGATTTAGATAATGAAATTCCACATAACATTGTATTTTTTACATAGGAATCATTTCAATATGTATCAAACTATTGACCCTTAGGTATGATTCCCTCAAGGTGGTTTTGTGAAAGGTTCATAAAAGAGAGAAAATTCAGCTTTGTGAGAGCCATATGAATTTATACAGAGTACACTTTTGATTGTAACATATCTTTACTTTCGAAATAAGGTTAGTGTTTTATATTTGTTCTAGATGCTCCTTACGTCAGGGAATTGATTTTTTTTTCTCTTCAATGTGCATGTATTCAAGGGGAGTGTTATGGACCTAGTAGTCTATATCTAACTTATTGGTGCTGATGAAGTACTCATGTGTGCTCAAGTAGCTTGTATGTTATGTATGTAATAGATGTAGTGCCAGATGTGTGCACATTCTCTTGTGCATATGCTTATTGTCTGAGAATTTATTTTTCTTGTGCATATGCTTCGGTGTGCATGTATTCAGGGGCAATGTTATATACATAGTAGTCTATATCTAACTTATTGGTGCTAATGAAGTACTCATGTGTGGTCAAGTAGCTTGTATGTTATGTATGTAACAGATGTGTTTACATTCTCAATTGCATATGCTTTATATGAGAAAAGGACTTAGATGTGTATTTTATAAGATATAAAGGACCAAAATGTTACAAAGAAAAGATAAATGACCAAAATGTTACAAAAAAAATAAGATAAAGGACCAATAGTGTAATTTTTCCATTTATTTTTCTCAATTTGTTAGGAAGTTATTTTTCCCGTGCCACTTTTCTGTGGTGTTTTATCATGTGTGGGACTTATTTGTTTTATTTAATGTGTTGTCGTGTGTGGTCAAGTGTTGTAACATATGTCCCAACATCCTATTCTGAACAGGTGTTGGAACATCTTACAACACATCTGTCCACTGTGTGCTAGGATTTCAAAAAGAAACTATTATTTAAGAACCTATTTTTTGAAATTATGGGTGTTTGAAATGTACGTTTTGAAAAGAACTAAAAGGTAATTTGATAAGTTTGGCAGTCTGAGAGCAATATAGGAGGCCATAAGAGCAATTTCCCTTCAGTTATTTTCTTGGACATCTTACTTTAATCTGGACACTAACGTTCAATGTTGGATTAGAATACATGGTATTCCTATCCAATATTTTAAAATGCTAAATAATTATATATTCGTAGTAAAAATATACTTTATTTATTTGATTATTTGGTTAATTTTTCTTAAATACCTTCAATTAAATATTTCTTTTAAAATATATATCAAATACCAATTAAGTATACTTCATAATCATGGAAACAAAATATGGATCGTAATGAAATCATTTAATTTTCAAATAATAAGTAATTATTGAAAATACAACCAACATTAAAGAGTTGTTACAATTTTTAACTTTGCTTATTTCTATATATTTATAGTTATCTTGGTAAATCTTCAAGATTTCTTTAAGATTTGTACGTCCCATTTCGTAGCATCAATTAACCCTGTACAAAAAGAAGGAAAAATGAGTTAGAACACAATACAAATGTAACATCCCTAATTATTCCTCAAAATATTATCTAATAAATAGAAAAAGATGCGGCTTTTTTTTTTTTTTTCAAAAATAGAATATTGAAATAATAACTAAATTGAAATCCAAAGAAACATAACTTAATTGAATTGAATTTAAACCAATAGTTTGAAAATCCTACCGGAAGAAAATCCACATCCGCATTTCTAAACAAGTTCAATTGTTAAAAGTGAATGGAAATAAAAACAGTATGCCGTAACGGCTTATTCATGAAATAAAATGCTAAGTTTGCAAAACCCAATTTGCCCTCGTGCCTATGCTCTTCAAGCATCACATTCAATCATAGCTTGTTTCTTGAGTACCTGACGGAATTCTTACGACTCTAAGACATCCTACGATCAACTGGACAGTCGGATGCTTAGCGTTTCTCTAAGAGCGGAAATGCACTAAGAGTTGATGTTGGTACAAATAAAAAAATATGTTGGTGATGAAAATAGCTTCAGCAAAATATATATTTTTGAACTAGAATATTTATGAAAATGAAACTCCTTCTACGTGTGAGGTATTTTATGAGTTAGTGGATAGTTATAGAAGATAGGAGTTGAGAGAAACTAGGAAGCAAGATTGAGTATACACCGACTTGAAAGAAATTTTAATATATCTCTTTAGAGAACTAACCGAACCTATAGGAAAAGGGAATAAGTGGCTTATACTTGGTCAAAAGTAATAAGCTCCACGTTTTTAATATGTTGATAGCCTAATCCATAGCTATGATTCTTTAGTTTCCCTTAGACTAGTTTTATTAGTCAACTAGACCAATTAATTAAAATAATTGAGTTAAATAAATAAATAACTAGAATTAATAAAAATCATAGTCTCTAATTAAAAATATAAGGTCTTACAACAAACGTTCTGGTATTTGAATAATAATTTATTTTGATGGTTTGGAGGTTGCGACGCAGGGGTTAATTGTTAAGGTGGTCATGAGGTCAATTCATTCTAATTAAAAAAATAACAATTAGCCACTAACATTCAACATTTTATATGTGTGAGTTAGAGAGATAAAAAGAAGAAGGTAAACTTACGTGTTGCAATCAATGTTTGGACCAATTGTAACTGAAAGACTGATGTTACAAAGTTGTGGCAATTGTTTTGCTCTGTCAGTTTGAACTCCAAATCTTGACGCAGCAGGTTTAAGACAATTGCAGACATCCCTTCGAATTGGAGTGGTGTTGGCCTTTTGATTTAAAGCATTTGCTCCATCACAACAATTACTGGGGGGTGTAGCAGGGCCAACTCCCTGCAAAAATGGAAGACATGGCAACAAGGACATAAGGGCCTCAGGGCAGCTTACGTCATCAATTTGATTTGCATCCAATGTTGCTACAAGCATGCCTAAAATCATCACAATCATTGAAAGAGAAATAATTTTTTTTACCATCATCATAATTTAAATGTGTATATGTAAGATGTTGTTGTGGAATTTTAGAATGCATGGTGTCTCCAAGTGTGTCTTAATTTATAGGCAGGATATGTTAACATTTTATGGTAACTCATTATCACCTTCAATGTGAATGGTAAAAGCTAATCATTAAGGCAATAAATTATAAACTTAAAATATTTTAATCATAGTAATAATCAAAATTCATCGATAGTAATTTTTTATTCTTGTACTCATGTTTCCACATTCTATGAATATACTTTATTATTATATTATTCTTTATTGATTTTTTTTGACAAAATCATTCTTTATCGATAAAACTTTTATAAGCGTACAACTATTCAGACAAAAAAGGAAGAATAATTTAAAAATATAATTAATATTCATTATATTTTCTTAAAGATAATATCATTTTATTAATTATTCTTGATTTTTTTAAAAAAAATTGGAGATGTGGAAATTTATGAGTAACGTGACAGTGAAGATCATTTTATGATTGTAGCATATGTGGTTTGAACTGAAGGATGAAATCAGGAAAATTTATCAAGGGTGGGCTGGTGGCATAAAAATAACCCATAATAAACAAAAAAAATTTTGGATCGTGCTAACTGGTGCCTACAGACATTAATTAAGGAAACGAAAAAAAAGTTTAAAATTTAAAATAATTTTTTATTTTTTTTTTACTTTTTAAGGAGTTGACCACACGAACTCCAATATTATATTACTATATTTGTTTCCTTGCTAGAGAGACCCTGTTTAACATTTTTTTTATTCAACATCTTATAATTTATAAACTTAACATGCTAAACTACCCATAGTTTTAAACTTTAATGCATTAAAAAAAATAGAGTTATTGTCATAAAAAAAGGTGAAATGGATCTAGAAAACCTTTAAATTATACATTTGTAACAATTTAGTCTTTTAAGTTGTTTAAGTAACAAATAGGTTCTTTCCATATAAGTTAAGTTTAAGTTTACTAATTTGTTGTATTGTTACCCTTGTTTCATCTATCCTTCCTTTTGGTTGGACCTTGACTGTCTAGATCTCACAGTTTATACCAAATTAAGCCTCAAATTCATCATAGTTAACATCATAAATAACGTCCATGTCATCGTTTTGTAAACATATAGGATAACTAGAAAAGTAACAGTGCCACAAATTACCAACTAAAAGGTCCTATTTATTACCTGGAAAACTTAAAGAACCTAACTGTTACAAACACAAAACTTAAAAAACTTCAGATGTATTTGGCCTAAAAGAAATTCAGCATATCTCTCCTATTTGTAACACTTCTTTATTTTTTTCTTCTTCTTTCAACTACTTTACGTGAGACTTGAAACACTTTGAAACAATACAACATATATTTACATCATCATATGTTGTATACGGATAACAATTATAAATAAGTGGTGTAATTAATGTAACAAGTGTGCACATTCTCTATTGTAATTCGCAAGGCTTTGACCAACCTTTATCTGTAAATCCTAATTGATAGTCTAATTATGAGTATGTTTTGAAAATATCATTCACTACTATATTCCAAAAGAAAATACATACAATATAATAAAGCAAGATGAATTCTTTACCAAGTTTGACATTTGTCATTTAACTAGAGTGCTTACCTATTACATCCTTTCTATTATTAGGAACTTTACTATTATTGTTTTTTAATTTATTTTTTAGTTGTATATTTAACTTTTGATCATGCTTTCTAAACAAAATGGTGATTAATGTTTCTTTTTTTAAAATTGAACAATGGGAAGTTCCGATGCACTAAAAAAAGGTGCATGTTCATGAACTTGGTTGGAAGTTACGCACATTTTCTTTTACAAGGTTATTTACAAGTTACAACCATTCCAATAAAATTGCCAACCCTTCATTGTCACGTCCATATCCTATTATAGGATAACTAAAAAAGTAACAGTGCCACAAATTACCAACTTAAAGGTCCTATTTATTACCTGAAAAACTTAAAGAACCTAACTGTTACAAACACAAAACTTATAAAACTTCAGATGTATTTGGCCTAAAAGAAATTCAGCATAACTCTCCTATTTGTAACACTTCTTTATTTTTTTTCTTCTTCTTTCAACTACTTTACGAGAGACTTGAAACACTTTGAAACAACACAAAATATATTTTCATCATCATATGTTGTATACGGATAACAATTATAAAAAAGTGGTGTAATTAATGTAACAAGTGTGCACATTCTCTATTGTAATTCGCAAGGCTTTGACCAACCTTTATCTGTAAATCCTAATTGATAGTCTAATTATGAGTATGTTTTGAAAATATCATTTACTACTATCTTCCAAAAGAAAATACATAAAATATAATAAAGCAAGATGAATTCTTTACCAAGTTTGACATTTGTCACTTAACTAGAGTGCTTACCTATTACATCCTTTCTATTATTAGGAACTTTACTATTATTGTTTTTTAATTTATTTTTTAGTTGTATATTTAACTTTTGATCATGCTTTCTAAACAAAATGGTGATTAATGTTTCTTTTTTTAAAATTGAACAATGGGAAGTTCCGATGCACTAAAAAAAGGTGCATGTTCGTGAACTTGGTTGGAAGTTACGCACATTTTCTTTTACAAGGTTATTTACAAGTTACAACCATTCCAATAAAAATGCCAACCCTTCATTGTCAAGTCCATATCCTATTACTACTACTTTCCAGCCAAATTTTGATTCCTCTTCATTGTTAGATGTTGAATATGGTGACCTATCTTCATCATTTTTGCATGATTTAGATAATGAAATTCCACATAACATTGTATTTTTTACATAGGAATCATTTCAATATGTATCAAACTATTGACCCTTAGGTATGATTCCCTCAAGGTGGTTTTGTGAAAGGTTCATAAAAGAGAGAAAATTCAGCTTTGTGAGAGCCATATGAATTTATACAGAGTACACTTTTGATTGTAACATATCTTTACTTTCGAAATAAGGTTAGTGTTTTATATTTGTTCTAGATGCTCCTTACGTTAGGGAATTGATTTTTTTTTTCTCTTCAATGTGCATGTATTCAAGGGGAGTGTTATGGACCTAGTAGTCTATATCTAACTTATTGGTGCTGATGAAGTACTCATGTGTGCTCAAGTAGCTTGTATGTTTTGTATGTAATAGATGTAGTGCCAGATGTGTGCACATTCTCTTGTGCATATGCTTATTGTCTGAGAATTTATTTTTCTTGTGCATATGCTTCGGTGTGCATGTATTCAGGGGCAATGTTATATACATAGTAGTCTATATCTAACTTATTGGTGCTAATGAAGTACTCATGTGTGGTCAAGTAGCTTGTATGTTATGTATGTAACAGATGTGTTTACATTCTCTATTGCATATGCTTTATATGAGAAAAGGACTTAGATGTGTATTTTATAAGATATAAAGGACCAAAATGTTACAAAGAAAAGATAAATGACCAAAATGTTACAAAAAAAATAAGATAAAGGACCAATAATGTAATTTTTCCATTTATTTTTCTCAATTTGTTAGGAAGTTATTTTTCCCGTGCCACTTTTCTGTGGTGTTTTATCATGTGTGGGGCTTATTTGTTTTATTTAATGTGTTGTCGTGTGTGGTCAAGTGTTGTAACATATGTCCCAACATCCTATTCTGAACAGGTGTTGGAACATCTTACAACACATCTGTCCACTGTGTGCTAGGATTTCAAAAAGAAACTATTATTTAAGAACCTATTTTATGAAATTATTCGTGTTTGACATCTACGTTCTGAAAAGAACTAAAAGGTAATTTGATAAGTTTGGGAGCCTGAGAGCAGTATAGGAGGCCAGAAGAGCAATTTTCCTTCAGTTATTTTCTTGGACATCTTACTTTAATCTGGACACTAACGTTCAATGTTGGATTAGAATACATGGTATTCCTATCCAATATTTTAAAATGCTAAATAATTATATATTCGTAGTAAAAAATACTTTATTTATTTGATTATTTGGTTAATTTTTCTTAAATACCTTCAATTAAATATTTCTTTTAAAATATATATAAAATACCAATTAAGTATACTTCACAATCATGGAAACAAAATATGGATCGTAATGAAATCATTTAATTTTCAAATAATAAGTACTTATTGAAAATACAACCAACATTAAAGAGTTGTTACAATTTTTAACTTTGCTTATTTCTATATATTTATAGTTATCTTGGTAAATCTTCAAGATTTCTTTAAGATTTGTACGTCCCATTTCGTAGCATCAATTAACCCTGTACAAAAAGAAGGAAAAAAGAGTTAGAACACGATACAAACGTTCTGGTATTTGAATAATAATTTATTTTGATGGTTTGGAGGTTGCGACGCAGGGGTTAATTGTTAAGGTGGTCATGAGGTCAATTCATTCTAATTAAAAAAAATAACAATTAGCCACTAACATTCAACATTTTATATGTGTGAGTTAGAGAGATAAAAAGAAGAAGGTAAACTTACGTGTTGCAATCAATGTTTGGATCAATTGTAACTGAAAGACGGATGTTACAAAGTTGTGGCAATTGTTTTGCTCTGTCAGTTTGAACTCCAAATCTTGACGCAGCAGGTTTGAGACAATTGCAGACATCCCTTCGAATCGGAGTGGTGTTGGCCTTTTGATTTAAAGCATTTGCTCCATCACAACAATTACTGGGGGGTGTAGCAGGGCCAACTCCCTACAAAAATGGAAGACATGGCAACAAGGACATAAGGGCCTCAGGGCAGCTTACGTCATCAATTTGACTTGCATCCAATGTTGTTACAAGCATGCCTAAAATCATCACAATCATTGAAAGAGAAATAATTTTTTTTACCATCATCATAATTTAAATGTGTATATGTAAGATGTTGTGGAATTTTAGAATGAATGGTGTCTCTAAGTGTGTCTTAATTTATAGGCAGGATATGTTAACTCATTTGTTTCTTGTTTGATTTTGATATTTACTATGAAAGCTTCATCCTTGTTTTAATATTTCATTATATTAGTTTTTCCATAAAAGGAATCATTATCACCTTCAATATGAATGGTAAAAGCTAATCATTAAGGCAATAAATTATAAATTTTAAATATTTTAATAATATATAGTAATCAGAATTCATCGACAGTAATTTTTTATTCTTTATTCTTGTACTCATGTTTCCACTTTCTATGAATATACTTTATTAATATATTACTCTTTATTGATAAAACTTATATTCAGACAAAAAAGGAAGAATAGTTTAAAAATATAATTAATATTCATTATATTTTGTTAAAGATTATATCATTTTATTTTTTAGGAAAAAACTAATGTAAATGAAATATTATATAACAAATGAAACTGTGTCAAAAATAAAAAAATAACAAATGAGGCCTTCATAGAAAACTATATAAAACTAAAATTCTTTCGGAATCAAGCTCAAATTAAGCTTAACAGCATTTTCCTTCGATAACCAATAACCTTACAATTTAACCATAATAAGTACCCAAAGACACTATTTAGCATAATCATATCTTTTATTTCTTACTCTTTTTACCCCATATTGCCTAGTCTCTGCTAGGGTTTGCTTTTCTTCTCTCTTGAGAAGCTTGTTTCTAAATTTGTCACTATTGTCGAAAAGTTTTTAAATTTACACACAAATATCCAAGTATCCATGGCTAGTATTAATCTGGAGGACTTGTCCTTGCATGAAGAGGATGAGGAGGAAGGCTTCGTTTTTGATATGGGGGAGGAAGGAGAAGAACAAGTTGATTTTCGCTGGTGCCTTGTAGGAAGATTTCTCAGCAATCGAACCATCAATTTTAACTCCATGAAAGCAACAATGGCGGATATATGGAGGCCGGTGAAGGGGGTGAAGATTAAAGAAGCAATGACGGGTATTTTCCTATTCCAATTCGCTCATGAATTGGACATGGACGGAGTACTTCAGGGCGGACCGTGGCACTTTGACAACCACATGCTTATCGTGGAAAGAGTCAAAATAGGAGTGCAAATTGAAAACATCCCGCTGCATCATGTTGACTTTTGGGTGCAAGTGCACAACCTTCCGGTGGGGCTCATGGCGGAGAAAGTTGGAATAAAGCTGGCCAATTACATAGGCTTATTTGTGGAGTATGATAAGAACAACAAAAGTAGCTTCTGGAGACAATACATGCGATTACGAGTCCGCGTTGACGTCCGACAGCCACTCAAGAAGGAGAAAAAAATAAAAAACTTGGGAGGAGAGTGGTGCATGGTGAATTTCAAATATGAGAAGCTGGGTGTTTTTTGCTTTGTCTGTGGAATTTTGGGACACTCAGAAAACAAGTGTGAAGTTCGTTTTGCTATGGAAAGTGATGATGGTAATCGAGAATGGTCTAGTGATCTGAGAGCCGAACCAAGAAGACGTGGTGGCCGGCCAACGTCACGATGGTTGAATGAGGAAGGAGGAGGGGGTGGACTGGCCGGAGGAAGCAGCAGCGCCGGTCAGGAATCTGGTGCAGGTCGTCCTAGGATGGACCTTACACACAACAACAGCCCATCAATGCAGCCGTTTGGTAACCGCCAATCAGTAATTACTGCCCCAGCAATTTCTGTGAACCGCATAATTCAGGAAATCAATGCTCAACCTTCAAATCTGCCCAACACATCTGGCCCACATCAATCAATTATGATTATTCCTCAATCATCACCAAATATTAGCCTGACCCAAATACCATCTATCCCTATTAATGACCAACCGCAGCACATGCCAAATTTGGAAACAGACAACTCACTTATTATGCAATCATTACCTAATAATAACCCAGCCGCCCCATCACTTGTGATTCCCCAAAGCCTATCCAATGCTATCAGTCAACCGTTTCCATTCAAATCACCATCAATAAATGTTGCGTTAAACCATATGCCCAGTCACCAATTCTCTTTCAATGCTCCTGACCTATCCAATCTGAAACCGCCTAGTAACCAGATAAACCGCCAATCTAAACCTAACCCGACCCGTAAAACCCAGCAAACCAACTCTGGTATAACCCGACCCGAACAAAAACCTGAATCATCTATTCCTAAACCGATTCCACATCCATCCTTGAGCCAACCTGAAGCCATGAATTTTCAGTTAGAGAAAAAGAGAAGGAGGCAGGAAGATGGAAAGGAGGTTGATGAAAGTTCAGAATCAGTCCAGCATTTTTTATCGGCAGGTCCTGGCAGCTAGGACTGCCGGGACCAATGATTGTTCTCAGTTGGAATTGTCAGGGTTTGAGCGTCCCGAGTGCAATTCCAAACCTGCGTAACTTAGCTCAGGGGTACCTTCCAGATGTTTTGTTTTTATCAGAGACTTTATCTAAAGCTTATCAGATGGAGAAAATTAGAACCATGCTTAAATATGAGTCTTGCCTTTCAGTTGATGTGGATGGAAGAAGTGGTGGCTTGTCTGTTATGTGGAAGGAAAGTGTGAAGTGTAGGGTGTTGAACTATTCCAGAAATTTCATAAATTTGATCGTGGAGGATAATGAAAGGGGTGAGTGGAGATTGACCTGCTACTATGGGTTCCCGAAAAGAAGTAGACGACGGCTTGCTTGGGACTTGCTCAGAGAACTCAGGGATATGTCAACCTTACCTTGGTGTGTGATTGGCGATTTTAACGATCTTCTATCACAAGAAGATAAGAAAGGACAGCTCCCGCATCCTAATTGGCTTTGTTCGGGTTTTCGGAACGCCGTGAATGATTGTGAACTCACTGATATCCATCTTGAGGGATATCCTTTTACATGGATCAAGAGTAGGGGGTCTGGTCGTGCGATTGAAGAACGGTTAGATAGGGCGATGGCCTCATCGGACTGGTTAACTATTTTTCCGAATGCTAAACTCCGGAATGTCTTGTCCTCTCACTCGGATCACAGTCCAATTCTTTTACATTGCTCTCCGGTGTTAACTCAACATTACAAATATGAGTTTAAATTTGAAAACAGTTGGTTGAAGGAGGAGGATATTGGAGAGGTGGTTCAAGACAGTTGGGTTAATGTCGAAGGCTATGAGATAACACACCGGTTGTCACACTGTGCTGGGAAGCTTCAGAGTTGGAGTAGGAGAAAAAAGAAAAGATTTAAAGAAAAAGTTGCAGACTGTGAAGTGGAGATGGAGAGACTAAGGGGTAACAGTGATGTAGTCAGCGCCTCGCGTTACCAAGAAGTTCAACAGCAGCATGCTACAGTTCTAATTCAGGAAGAAGCCTTTTGGAAACAAAGGGCTAAGATGCATTGGTTAAAGGAAGGAGACTTAAATACAAATTTTTTCCATATGTCTGCCACTGCAAGATCAAAGGTGAAGCGAATTGAGAAGCTGAAAAATGAGGAGAACGAAGTTATCACAGGTCAACAAAATATCTGTGAAATTGCTAAGAGTTATTTTCTTGATCTTTTTAAGCCTAAAGGTGGAGACCAAGACCCGGTGCTTTCCCTTATCTCCCCGAGAGTCTCAGTTGAGGATAACGCAATGTTAGAAGCCCCCATCACTAAGGAGGAAATTAGAGTTGCCTTGTTCCAAATGCATCCTGATAAATCTCCCGGTCCTGACGGTTTCAATCCGGCCTTTTACCAGAGTTTTTGGGACCTTTGTGGGGATGATATTTTTGCAGCAGTCAAAGATTGGCTTAGCAGAGGTTACTTCCCGTCAACCTTGAATGAAACTAATATTTGCCTCATCCCAAAATGTGATAGCCCGGCTTCAATGAAGGACTTTCGCCCAATATCGCTTTGTAATGTCCTTTATAAATTGGTGTCGAAGCTTCTTGCGAATAGACTGAAACTTGTACTTGATAAATGCATCTCAGAAGAGCAATCAGCCTTTGTTGAGGGGAGGTCCATAATTGATAATGCTCTCATAGCTATAGAGATAATTCATTGTTTGAAGAGAAGAACCAAAGGTGCTAAAGGGGAGATGGCTCTTAAAATTGACTTCGGTAAAGCTTATGACAAGGTTGAGTGGGGATATCTGAAAGGAGTTCTTGAGAAGATGGGATTTTCTGAAACTTGGATAAAATGGATGATGTTGTGTGTAAGCTCGGTTAACTATTCGGCTCTAGTGAATTTTGAAAAAGTAGGCCCTATTCACCCAGGCAGAGGCCTTAGGCAGGGTGACCCTCTATCTCCTTACCTATTTATTCTAGTCACAGAAGGACTTACTTCTCTTATTCATAAAGCAGTTGCAAGTGGAGACCTTCATGGTGTAAAGATTTGTAGAGGGGCACCTATAGTGTCCCATCTACTTTTTGCAGACGATTGTTTTCTTTTTTGCAGGTCAAATCTTTCTGAGACAAGGAAACTTTTGGAGATCTTGAAACAGTATGAGATAGCGTCCGGTCAAGAAATCAACTTGTCCAAGTCTGAAGTTTTCTTTAGCCGTAACTTGAGCCGAGAGGGGCAGCAGGAATTATCTAACATAATGGGGGTCAAACATGTGATGGGAACCAGCACCTACCTAGGACTACCTTCAATGGTGGGAAGGAGTAAAAAAGCGACTTTTGCGTACATCAAGGATCATATATGGAAAAGAATCAACTCGTGGAGGAGTAGACCCTTGTCTCGAGCCGAGAGGATGCTTAATGCTTTTTGGTGGGGTGGTGGAAGTAATAACAAAGGGATCCGATGGCTTGCATGGGACAAATTGACGCGTCCAAAGAAAGAAGGAGGACTAGGATTTCGAGACTTCCAAAGCTTTAATATGGCAATGGTGGCAAAACAAGGATGGAATCTAATGAGCAAGCCTAGTACTTTAGTGGCAAGAATTTTCAAAGCTAGGTATATGAATATTGATGAAGCAGGTAGAGCAGCAACTCTCATTTGGATGATTTGGCAAAACCGCAATAACTTGGTCTGGAATAATAGTAACACAAGTGCACAGCAGCTAGGGACACAAGCAGTTCACTATTGGCAGCAGTGGGCTTTGTTTAATGGCCATTTAGAGGAGCAACAACAGCAAGGAACGGCGCGCGGAATAGATATTCGATCAGATCAATGGCAGCCTCCTCCTACCGGTCACTTCAAGTGCAATGTCGATGCAAGCTTTTTCAATATGGCAGGAGCAACCGGTAACGGATGGGTTCTTCGTGATCATCATGGCCGATTTATACTTGCTGGAACCAATCTTGTGAAGTCACCTTTTAATGTCTTGGAAGGGGAAGCTATGGCTCTCATAGAAGCAATGAAGGTGATGGAGCAAAGGGGCTTTTCCCATGTCTTTTTTGAGAGTGACTCAAAAGTGGTGGTGGATGCTATTAACTCTAGGCATGTTGGGTTATCTGAATTTAGTATTTTAATTTCGCATATTAAGTCTTTACTTAGGTCGAATAACTACTTTGAGGTCAAGTATGTTAAGCGGCAAGCAAATATGGCGGCTCATACTCTTGCTAGAGCGGCCTATTCTATGTCTAGCCGGCGTATCTTTGAATCTATTCCTCGTTGTATTGATACTTATTTGAGTAATGAATTATATTAAGTTTGCTTCTGTCAAAAAAAAAAAAAAAGAAAACTATATAAAAAATAATAATAATAATAATAATAATAAGAAATTAACGAGATACCAAATGGTAACTTATTTGCCTATAAATTAAAGCATAGCTTGCAAAGTCCATTCATTCTAAAATTTCACAACAATATATTACATGTACACATTCTCAAATCCCAAATCACAACATAGAGATGAAAGAGTTTGGGAATGGAGAAGAGTTTCTTCTCCCCTCTTTATGAGCCACGATCATATGAATATAATAACTACTCTCATAACTTAATTAAGTTGGATTCTCTAGTCCACCACTCCTAGCTCCAATCCTTAAGTCCTCTTCTTTGTTCTTCTTCTCTCAAACCCTT
Source organism: Trifolium fragiferum (assembly GCA_954870985.1). NCBI lineage: Eukaryota > Viridiplantae > Streptophyta > Magnoliopsida > Fabales > Fabaceae > Trifolium > Trifolium fragiferum. Next base: position 13,298,555 of record OX940794.1, read on the forward strand.
TTTTCTCTCTTTCTCTTTCATCCTCCCTTTCTCTATTCTTTTATGACAACCAAAACACAACTCCTCATAAAACCCTCCTTTATATACTCTCACCTTAGGTTAATGAAAAATCCCCAACATAACCTTACTAATGTAACCTAGGCCCATTAACTTAAAGCCCACTCTCACAACACTTCATAACTCTAATCTTCTCTCTAGTTACTAATTAATTCCTTCATTTACTACTCATCTCTACTCATTCTATTAGTAGATAAAAATGACATAGCAAATATTAACTAATCACAATTAAACCATAAAAAACTAATGAACACTAATTAATCAATTATTCCCTAATAATCAAATTTAGGTCGTTACACAGGGGGTGTTATGTACCTAGTAGTCTATATCTAGCTTATTGGTGCTGATGAATTACTCATTTGTGCTCAAGTAGCTTGTATGTTTTGTATGTGACAGATGTAGTGCCAGATGTGTGCACATTCTCTTGCGCATATGCTTATTGTCTGAGAATTTATTTTTCTCAATTTGTGAGGAACTTAGTTTTCATGTGCAACTTTTTTGTGGTGTTTTATTATGTGTGGGACTTATTGTTCCTGATTATCTACTGTACAGAGTTTATTTCTCCATTTTTGATTGCACGAAGTTTATTTCTCCATATTTGCAATCCACTGTGAGAGTTCAGTTCTCTCCAATGTTGTTCCATGTGAGGCTAATTATGTTTATTTCTGTTGTTGCTTTGCCTCTGATGTTTTTTTTATGTTATTGTCACTTGAAGTATCCTTGTGGAAGTAACTATGCGTTGTTGTATTTTCTTTCTTAGTTGTGTGCTTGTGTTGACTCGAAGGAAGGTACCGACTACATCTCTCCAAAAGTTGTCTAAGGTTGTTTTAGCCAAAATTTGCCAAAGGGGGATATTGTTGGGTTTTTGAAGATTGGCTTAATTTTGCAAAAACAAGATTTTAGCCAGATGTTGGACCAGATGTGGTAACATCAGTGAACAACATTGTGTGCTGGTTCGTGAACCCTATTTTGCGCCTTGTGTATGCGCCTATTTTTTTAATCCTATTTTTAGTATCTTTAGGTGTTCCTTATACGCCATGACGTTGTTTTATTTCCTTGTTTGCTGAAGATTATATAAAGATTATTTATTTCCTTAATATATGAAGATATTTAAGCAAAAATTATATTTGGTTCAAGAATATATTTGTGCTGGATCTTTCACGCGTTTCCAGCTGGGATTTCGAGGCCCTAATGTTTCAAGAAGCCCATGACAACTCAGGGCATATATATTTGAAGACATAACCTAGTTTAGGTGTTGTGTGTCTTGCCTTATTATTGTGTTTAGGGTTTTTGTGTTTATTGTGGGCTTTTCTTGTATCACTTTGATGCATGCTAAGGACTGTGTTTATTGAGTTGTAAGTGTGTAATCTTCTCCAAAGCTTTGAAACACGAAGTAAGGTTTGTTTAGTTGTACAACACACTAAGCCATTGAGGTACGAGCGTGTAGTTGTCTAGTAGAGCGTCTCCAAACTTATGTATTTTGCTATTGATTGTAATACAGTGCGGAGAGTACTGTTATTGTGTTAGGAAGTGACTAGAGGTTGTCATATCAAGGAGTTCCTAGGTAGAATTAGAACGGGTAGTGATTAAGTGATAAGTTGTAAACGATAGAGTTTAGCTTTGAATTGATACTCTCATAGTGGATTCCTTTCTGGATTGGTATCCCCCAGAGTAGGAGAGGTTGCTTCGAACTAGGTCAACAGATATATTGTGCAAGTTATTTTACAGTTGCCAGTTTTATTTTCATTGTTTAATGTGTTGTCGTGTGTGGTCAAGTGTTGGCACATCTGTCCCAACATCCTATTCTGAACAGTTATTGGAACATCCGACAACACATTTGTCAATTGTTTCTCCGGATTTCAAAAAGAAACTATTATTTCAGAACCTATTTTTTTGAAATTATGCGTGTTTGAAATCTACGTTCTGAAAAGACCTAAAAGGTAATTTGATAAGTTTGGGAGCCTGAAAGCAATATAGGAAGCCAAAAGACAATTTCCCTTCAGTTATTTTCTTGGACATCTTACATTAATCTGGACACTAACGTGCAATGTTGGATTAGAATAAAAGGTATTCCTATCAAATATTTTAAAATGCTAAATAATTATATGTTTGTAGTAAAAATAAACTTTATTTATTTAATTATTTGGTTAATTTTTCTCAAATAACTTCAATTAAATATTTCTTTTAAAATATATAACAAATTAAAAGTAATTATACTTCACAATCATGGAAACAAAATATGGATCGTAATGAAATTATTTAATTTTCAAATAATAAGTAATTATTGAAAATACAAACAACATTAAAGAGTTGTTACAATTTTTAACTTTGCTTATTACTATATATTTATAGTTATCTTGGAAAATCTTCAAGATTTCTTTAAGATTTGTACGCCCCATTTCGTAGCATCAATTAACCCTGTACAAAAGGAAGGAAAAAAGAGTTAGAACACAATACAAACGTTCTGGTATTTGAATAATAATTTATTTTGATGGTTTGGAGGTTGCGACGCAGGGGTTAATTGTTAAGGTGGTCATGAGGTCAATTCATTCTAATTATAAAAAATAACAATTAGCCACTAACATTCAACATTTTATATGTGTGAGTTAGAAAGATAAAAAGAAGGTAAACTTACAAGTTGCAATCAATGTTTGGATCAATTGTAACTGAAAGACTGATGTTACAAAGTTGTGGACTTTGTTTTGCTCTGTCAGTTTGAACTCCAAACCTTGACGCAGCAGGTTTGAGACAATTGCAGACATCCCTTCGAATCGGAGTGGTGCTGGACTTTTAATTTAAAGCATTTGCTTAATCACAACAGTTACTGGGGGGTGTAGCAGGACCAACTCCCTGCAAAAATGGAAGACATGGCAACAAGGACAAAAGGGCCTCGGGGCAGCTTACGTGATCAATTTGACGTGTATCCAATGTTGTTACAAGCATGCCTAAAACCATCACAATCATTGAAAGAGAAATATTTTTTTTTTTTTCCATCATCATAATTTTAATGTGTATATGTAAGATGTTGTTGTGGAATTTTAGAATGAATGGTGTCTCCAAGTGTGTTTTAATTTATAGGCATGATATATTAACATTTTATGGTAACTCGTTTGTTTCTTGTTTGATTTTGATATTTACTATGAAAGCTTCATCATTGTTTTAATATTTCATTATATTAGTTTTTCCATAAGAGGAATCATTATCACCTTCAATATGAATGGTAAAAGCTAATCATTAAGGCAATAAATTATAAACTTAAAATATTTTAATAATATATAGTAATCAAAATTCATCAATAGTAATTTTTTATTCTTGTACTCATGTTTCTACATTCTATGGATATACTTTATTATTATATTATTCTTTATTGATAAAACTTATATTCCGAAAAAAAAAGGAAGAATAGTTTAAAAATATAATTAATATTCATTATATTTTCTTAAAGATTATATCATTTTATCTTTTATGAAAAAACTAATGTAAATGAAATATTAAATAACAAATGAGACTGTAAAAAAAAAGTGTCAAAAAAAAAAAAAAAGAGGTTTTCATAGAAAACTATAAAAAAAACAAATAAGAAATTAATGAGATATTATAAAATGGTAACTTATTTGCCTATAAATTAAAGCATAGCGAGCAAAGACCATTCATTCTAAAATTTCATATCAATATCTTACATGTACACATTTAAATTATGATGATGGGAGAAAAATATATTTCTCTTTTAATGAATGTGAAAACATGAGTACAAGAATAAAAAATTACTATAGATGAATTTTGATTACTATATATTATTAAAATATTTTAATATCAAAATATTCACAATGGTGAAAGTCAACATTAATGCTCACGGTGCAACAAAATAACGGAGGTTAACTAATTATGTAATGGTAACACAATTTAGGAATGTAAAAGACATATTTTTTATTTAAAAACTTAAAAGACCTAATTGTTATAAATGCGAAACTTAAAGCATCCTTAAATACATTTAGCCTCTACTTTTAGGAAAAGTCATACCAACTGATGAAGGAAAACAATCCTTGAAAGATTTTCAACAATTGTAATTTGGAACAATATTTATGATTCACTCTTGTTTACAAAATGTTATAAGACTAAACCAAGAGACACATTATTTAAAACTAATCATTACATCCTTTCAAGTATATTTTAGAAAATCCCGACAATTCCCCAACAATTATTTAGTGTGTTAAGTTTCCAATCATCCCCAAAGGGATTGGCAGATAAGTTTTGAATCAATTTTTTATTAGAGCAAGTGTGAATAACTCATACATGAAATCTCGGTAGCATTGGTTGAGTACATTTGCTAAATTGTCTTGTGTCTCGTATGCTTTCTTGAGAATTTAAGAGTCAAACACTTGAACTTTATGATGTGGCCTCATTTTTTGTTTGTTTTCACCACTAGTATCTGACCGACTGGACCGCCTAATTTGGTTCGCGAGTCTGTTCTGACTTCAATCGTTGGTGAAGTGGCCTCATTTCATTAACATATAGGTAGACTTTATCATAAATGCACTCATAACTATGTATTTCTTTTTTTGAAAACCCGATAACTATGTATTCAAGCAAACACATGTTATATGTCTATTAAGAGAAAAATTTCATCCTACCACTTTTTTCTTATGGTCTATGCACTTTTATCCCTTGTAATGTATCTATTGTCAAGTACTTCAATCAGTCTAATAGTGTAATTTCATCATTAAACTCAAGACTAGATGTTACACAAGTGTGAGATAAGTTTCGACCATTGGTGATCAATTATATTTGAGTTTGTATCAATTATGTTAATTTCATCATATCAGAAAACATCATATCCTTATCAATCATTTCATCAAAGAATCGCAAGATTTATTTCAACTTCAATAAAATATTTGAATATTCAAACAACCACATAACTATATATTTTACAAACTTTGAATATTCTTTATATATTCTTAACAGTTTCAACCAACTATCTCAAAAATATGAGACTTTTTTCATTTAACCACTGTGTCATACGCACAAATTTTATGTTATTCTTCTCTTTACATTTTTAATAACTATTTCAATGTATATATTATTAGAGTGGACACCTTGCTTCATCTGAGTTTGACCTCAATCTCACAATGTGTGCGAAATTTAGTGGTATTTACCATTTCGTCTACGGATTAAAAAATGTCACGTAATGCCTTGATTGAACTCAAGGTTGGCCAAAGAGCCTAATGCTAATGCAAGGACTTATCAGACCTTGCCCTTAGGCCAATCGTGATTCAGATAGCCATGAGAGTTTATTAATCTTAGGAGGAGTTTTCCCTACCTCCAAAAAGCACATGGAAGTAAACAGCCGAAAAATGCACAAGTGAAGTTAGCATCACATTCCACTATTTCAAATTCTGATTCTTATCTGCAATCAATCAAAATGAAATTCAACAGATTGTGAAGAATGGTCATGTTGATATGAAGATTAGATTCTAGCACTAGAGGGACATTGAGATTCTCTGGTGCTGAGCTTTCAAACATGGTTAACATTGTTGCTATCAAAACTGCAATGATTGGTTGTGCTAAAGCAGTGAAGATGACCTATTTAGAGTATGCAAAGGACAAAATTATAAATGAGGGTAGCCATGCATACTAATGAAGCAGATCATATTTACAAGACAACAATAGTTCCTCGTGGATTAACTCTTGGCATGGTTACTCGACTTCCTGAGAAGGGTAAGACGAGTATCAATCGGACACTGACATAGACACATGTACCGGACATTCCTTTTGCTAAGAAGTGCCGGCACTGCATAGTAAACAGATGCTTGTTGAGCTTGATCCTTCTGGTATAACCTCAGATTTTGAAAGGGCAAGTAAAGTCGAAAGGAAATGGCTACTCAATATGGTATGAACAATGGAGTTGGTAATGTCACTCACAATTACTTGCTTGGAAAGGCTTACAGCAATGCAAATACTACTCTAACCTCATACAGTCATGAACTTCATGCACTAGCTGGTGCTCTTATCGAGCATGAGACACTTACAGAAAATGAGATAAAGACCTTGCTTGCACAAGTAACTAACTCAAAGCAGAAACATCAACAACAGAAAAAGAATTAGCATGAGATAAGTGAAAGAGTTCCAACTCGTAAAGCATTTTACATTAGGACCTGAATTTCTTCTAGCCAGAGGCTTTTAATTCTGCAAGAAATGGGATAGACAAGTCCAGTGTATACACGAATCATGGATAGATAGGGAAATGATTAACATTACGAATCGATTACACTTGACATAGGAGTGATGTGTATGTTTTTAAATTTCTCTTTGATGAATCATATCAATCCTGATTGTTTAGTTCTCTTATCGCTTTCATACTGAAATTTTCATACAGATAGCATCACTGTCATATCAATTGTTGGATATATGAATCTACATTATTTTTTAAAATAGTACTGAAATTACTTAAATAGAAGAAGATATCATGAAACTCTGAAAGAAATGAGATTAATAAAGAAAAGATAAAACAAAAGGCATGTAAATTAGACAAATTTAAGAGGCCACTATTGGTGCCAAATTGATGAGCGAAAAATGATGATCCAGACTACATCAAATAATAATGTACCAAAATAAATTCAAGATAATACATTTTAATTAAACTTTCAGGACCGATGGCTTCATCCCCAATTCCAAAGATTAGGAATATTACTCGACAACTTCAATGCCGTTAAATGACAATGAATTCTTCATGTCTTACGCACCAGGATTGAACCCTTGCAGCAGGCACCATTGCTTTTGCCAAACCTAAAATTCATTACAAGTTGTTAGGATAATATTTTCAGAGATGAAATAGAGAAAAATGGTGACCAAGCCAAAAACGTAATGTCGGGAAAGATAAAATCAAGACCGTATTATTGGCTTTAAAGGGAAAACAAGCAGACAAACAGGCACGGCAGTAACTAAAGCAAAGAAAAAAATAGCAAAGATAGGAAAACAAAAACAAAAGCAAAGAATGCTCAGCCTTTATATAGATCTGAAAAAGGGAAAACCCAAAGTTAACTAGGAATCGTAAACAAATTGTTCCATATAATAATATTATCATTAGTGCATCGATATATTTGCCCCTCTCAGAGATCCGTCAAACATCGTATTTATCATGTGTTATAGTTTCACACCCTTAACCTTTATTTGGATTCGTCATTTGTCCCTACTTGCCTGCGATCTACTAAATCGCCATCGCACTTATGGGGGAGGCGAATTGGACCAACAAGTCAATTGCAATGAATCCTATTGAGAACTGCCATCCAATGTTATTAATGGTGGATGGTAGCTCCTAAAGGAAAGGAAAAAATCTGCCATATAAATGTCGCAGATGGAGTAGTTGACTATGGCGAAAGCACAAAACCATGGAGAATATAATAAATATAAAAAATATACACAGAAAAAAAAAAAGTATAATAAAACTATATAACAAACAGAAAAGTGAAAACCTGTGAACAAATATCAAAGAGGACTTAAGAAAGACTCGGATCAGGGAATGATCAGATGAAGAGGTGTTACTTAAGAAACCAAGGCATAGGAAAAAAGAGGTTACCTGAGAAAACCAAAACATTCATTTTCCAAAGATGAATAGTTCCCCGAGAATGGTCTCCTTTGCAAGATATGGTAGAGGTGTTCAATCGAATGGATCTTGACGCGGTGTTGGATTTGTATTTGTATAAAACATGAACGCATAAAACGTGAGTGAAGCATGTCTGGCATTCCAAACTCCGATGTTTGCACCACATTCAAAGTGTGATGCATGGCCTCGGAAATGTCAGAGATTCTTAAAGTAAAACAGAAAAAAGTAACGGATGGTTTTCACATCATATACTTTCAGAATCGTAAATTCAATATTATTATGAATCGTAAAATACATTAACAATATAAAAATGACATTTTTAAGTGAAAACTAGTAACATAGCAAAATTATAAACTAATATATCATATACTAACTTCAAAAAATTCAATATTTAAGTCATAAATTGGGAGGTATAAGGATGGTTGGGTGGATGAGATTAGGAGTGGAGTGATAAGGAGGTCAAGGTTCAATTCCCACCTTTAGCAAAAAACTAACAATACTAATTACTAACATTGATTATTTCAAAAATAATAATAAAATTCATAAATCAAATGACAAAAGATAAGTGTTTGGTTGTACAGAAAACGGTGGTCGGCTACACTGACTAGAATGTATTGTAACCGCTACTTTTTCGACCATACCTGCTGTCACTGCCAAAACCGCTGTGGCAAAAGTACCTTTCCTAGGCTGGTACGAGAATTCAGAAACTCTACAGCCATTATATGGCGTTTTACTGGCAAGCCGCTTGACCATAGCACCACGGCAGCCACTTAACAACACTGATATCATTCAGCAAAAAGACTTCAGTTCAAAAGGAGCTTTGGACTTCCAAAAACAAGAGAGAAACATTTACAAGAAAAAGCACTTTATATGGATCCAAGGTCAAAACTTCCACCTCTAGATTGGCAGAAAGATGAAAAGAATATAATGAAACCAGGACGCATTTTAGCTTATTGGTTTAAGAATGCAAAAGAGAATATATGAAGCATTTGAAACTAGAGAATATTGTAAAAGAATGCTATTAATGATAATGCAACAAGAGGAAGCAAAGATATCAATGGCAGAGTTATGTTATTCCATAGCAGCAGACTTATATCGGTGAAGGCTTGGAAAATTTTCATGTATCCGGCAACAATTCTTAGTTTAGTATGAGTAAAGGCTTGGTCTAATTGATTCATCACCAATATTACACTATTGCCTTAACAAGCTTGTTTGTATTATTTTAAAAGATATGACAAAATCATAATATATGAATAAAAGCAATCTTCAAGATTGTAATCTTCCTTCCAAATATTCACAAAATATCTCAGACACAATCATATATAATTAGTAAGAGATAACAAATGGGAGAAAAGGAAATTATTCATGTAAACATTAGTTTTATAGGCTCCATGAATCCTAGCATATTACACATATTCACCATGTATGCTTGCAAATAAAGTAAACACATTTTACCTCTATTTTCATCAACTCTCTCATAGACAATTCTACAAACATATGATGGGTCCAAAGCACAACAAGATATATATGATCAAAATGTTATTCACAAGTCACAACCTTCCATCCATTATGCAGCAAATATAAAGAGAATGCATCCATTCATTTCCTAAGAACTACTTATATGAATTTCTTACATTTCAAAAATTGGAGTTGTCAAAACAGACATCTTGGCCGCGACATAAATGTTTTTGACGTTGCCAAAACCACAAAACGAACGAAACTATGACTACAATTCTCTGCAATATCAAGGATCGCGATATGTTATCAACTATGCCTGCTATATCTCACAATTTGTTACTGCTTATTATTGTTTGTTCCTATTATAACACCTAGGAAAATTCTAACATTAACCAACCACTTATTCAAGTGGTCCATGGTGGACCATTTATGAAAAACCCTATAACGAATACCAATTTTACAAAATTCACCGTTGAATTAAAAGTTTATAGGGTTAATAGGTGTTTACCCCTGCAAAGTAGGCGAGTTTTGTTTTACCCGGTAATTTATTTTTTTGAGAACACCCTTATTTTTTTGTGCGTAGTGTAATTTATCCCCGGTAATGTTGTTTTGTTTTACCGGGGTAAAATGAACTACGAAAAAAAAAAACATTACATCGGGTGTTCTCAAAAAAATAAATTACAGGGGTAAAACAAAACTCGCCTACTTTGCAGGGGTAAACACTTATTAACTCAAGTTTATATCATATAGATCATCTATAGAAAATTTTAGAAAAATTAAAAATCATTTGATATGTTATTGAGATCTATCAAGATTAACGGTTTATTAAATACTGTAAATCTTGATAAATCCCAATTTTCAATTTTTTTAAAATTTTTTTATGGATACTCTATATGATATAAACTTTCAATCAACTAATAAATTTTGTAAAATTTGTATTCGGTAGATCACTTGTCCACGGTGGACCACTTATGCCACCTTAGCATTAGCCATAATAACTATTGTATATTTGAATTTGAATATTAGTTTAGCTTTTCTATTAATATACTTATATCCTATCACAATACCTGTTGTATATCAACATTGACTTGTTTTTCTTAGATTCACATTGCATTCTTGCATACTATTTTGTTGTTCATTCTTACATTAGAACATATTATTCTTGCAAATTTGTGTTTTTATGATTGTAATAAACAATATCACTTTTATATAAACAAGTTAAAAATTATAGCAAAAATAGTTTCTTTAGTAAAAATAACCAAAATATTTTTTTTTAAAATAAAATCTCTAAAAAGTAATCGTTAAATTACTGAATTTCAAAATTTTTTAATTTTTAATACGTAACAATGATACCCTTATTTTTAAGGAAATGCTGATTATTACGAATCTACATATGCAAAATACCAAAATTATATTTTCCTCCTTTATGATGCACAACTTCTTGCATTTCTTCGCTTTTGAATTCGTCAAATGTAGCACAGCTCATTTTTTTAATCAATAAAGACATTAAACATTAAAAATTTGGAAACCAAAAATAGATGATAAAGATATGATTTTATTTTCCATTAATAAATTTCAAAAAACAAATAAGTTTTAAGAGTTGCCACAATCTTTCACATTGCTTATTGATATAATCTTCTTTGCACTACGATAAAACAAAAAAACTTCAATGTATTTCTTCAAGCTTTGTTCACGATCTGGCCCTATTGTAGAATCATGGAATCCTGTACATAATTGAAAAAATATATATAATGTCAATGGATCAAATTTAAAGAACAAAAAAAATATATTTGTGTGTGTATGTGAAATCAGTAAGAAAAGAGGAAGAGAAACTTACGAGTTGCAATCGACATTAGGATCAATAACAAAGGGCAGACTAACATGACAAAGTTGTGGGAGTTGTTTTGCTCTCCCCGGATTAACACCAAATTTTGTTGAAGCGTTTTTGAGACATTGACAGGTACTTCTCCGAATCGGAGTAGTAGTGGCCTTATTGACTATATTGGTGACTCCCGCGCAACAGTCACTAGTTGGTGTTGCGGGGAGAGAACCCTCTAGAAATGGTACACATGGCAACAAAGATGAAATAGCCTCAGAGCATGTGATGTCATCAATTTGACGTGCATCTAATGTTATCATTAGCATGCATAGAACCATTAGAGGCACAAGACATTTCTTTCCTGACATATTGATTTCTATGTGTTTGATTTTCCTATGGAGTTTTAGAGATGAATTGCCACTTGAAGGCTCCTTAATTTATAGGCAGGGTTGTTAGCATATTAGTGTCACTCTTCAGTGATTATTTTATTATTATTTTCGTTTTTAAAAGAATTTTTTATTATTTTCTTAGATATATATGGTCAAACCTAATTAATAAAATAAAAGATTGCATTTATATGGTCAAAAAAAATAATATTGTATTCAACTATTCATCATCATTATCATTATCATTATTATACTAAAAGCAATTTTTATTCCTTAAATCATGCCTTGCCTCTTTTTACGGATTCTCTCTCATATAAAGTTATTAGATTATAATTGACCATTTTCAATGCTTTTACGGTTTCACATTGAATATTCATAAAAGTAAATAGAATTTCCCTTGATTCCGCTTATTTTCTTCAAACTTCCATAAAGTGTAATATTGAATATCTAGAAAAACATAGTGAATTGAAAATTTTTCATATCTCCAACGAGTATCTTTTATAGAGAAATTATCTTTGAATTTTATAGAACATTTTCTTTAACAGGGAATTTTATACAACTTTAACAAGTGATCTCTACAATATGAGATTGTATCTATCAAATTTAGATACATTAGTATTATTATGTAACTCTTAAAGTTGTTCATACTTTTCGAGAAGGCAACGACTGTGCAGACTATTTAGCCAAGCTTGAAACTCGTAATCATGAAGTTTATTCTGCTATAGTTTTTCCTCTCAATGGAATGAGTTTCCTATTACTAGCTTACTAGCTGACACTAGTGGGATTTTATTTTCTAGATAGTTTTTATTATCTGTTTTTTTCCTTTTCTTTCCCTACTAAACCAACTCATATCTCAATGTTAGCAAATTTTGTTTTACTCCTTCATTGGTAATCCAAATAAAAAATGTTACAAGGGGTAATTCAAAAAAATAATATTACAAGGGTAAATCAAATTAAAAAAAAATTACATGGGATAATCTTTAAAAAATTATTACGTGGGGTAAAACAAAACTCGTCTACTTTGTATGGGTAAAAGTCTATTTACCCTAAAATCTTATTAGTCAGGACATTACATTATACCTGGGTCACTGTTTGTAATTTTGAAAACTAAAGGAAACATTTTATTTCTCACCATAATACTTCATGTCTAGCTGAAGATAGTTACATAATTATATTTTTCAGCCAGTAGTAATTGTTGGAATATTTTATGATATTCCAATAATATTATGTGGGCAAATATCTTTATATAATTATATTAGCTATTTATCAATAAGGAGCCTTAATTGATTAATTGATCAAGTAAAGATCAAAGGCTATTTAGATTTCTATTTAAAAATTAATTAATTAATTAATTGGATATGGGCTCAATATGAGTGGATGTCAGGATGACCCATTTCGGAATAATGGGAACCCTAATTGCCCATCACATTATATATAGGCTATGGTCCCCAATATACCAGACATACCGCATATCGCCTCTTCTCCCCATCTGAAGAGCGCTTAGGGCATAAAGAGTCTCGGTTGAGGAAGAACCACAAGCCACCGGATGCTCGTCATCCGTCTCTCATTGCGTTTTAGGATTGCTATTGGCGAGACTTACGGTTTGCTCATATTCTCTTATATCCAGGTATTTCTAATACTAATCTTTGATAAATCGACATGTTGTAGATCCTATAATTATATACATATTCATTGTTTATTTGGCTTCCGCACTAAAGTAAAAGATTAAAGTTCTAATCTTTATTATTGAGCATGTATTATATGATTAATTAGTAAATTAATTCCAACAAGTGGTATCAGAGCGGGTCTTCATGTTTGATTTATTAAAATTATTTGCATTCTTTTGCGTGATTCATGTTCTGTTTCAATATGATTTTTCCCCGATTCATATGAACCCTAAATTATATACGGCTTAAGGTGATTTTGATTGAGTTGGTTGAAGCAACATGTTGCAAAAGTAACCTCTGTTGTGTAGATTTGATTCAATTGGAATCACAAATTACGTATAAAATTATTCATACAAGCTATTTTGGTCTGCCAAAAGGTAGACACAGTTTGGCCGAATAATTATACATATGTATTCAATTTATTAAATTGTCTAGTAATTTTGATTGAGTTGGTTGAAACAACAAGTTGCAAAAGTAACCTCTGTTGCGTAAATTTGATTCAGTTGGAATTACAAAAGATGTGGTGTGAAATTATTCATGCGAGCTGTTATAGTCGGCCAAAAGGAAGACACAGTTTGGCCGGATAATTTCATTCCTGTGATGGTAAATGTGTGGTGATTATTAAGTTTTTCCATGTGGGTAATGGTTGGTGTCAAAGACATACATTATCTGACAGGGCTTATTACCAATGTTTGATCATTACGTTGAGAGTACTGCTTGCAGTTAATTCTTGGCAATCAAAGATTGTGGATTAATGGTGCGTTTGGTATATTGTTTTGTCTTATAATTTACAAATAAAGATGTGCATGTCCATGTAATAATTTATTGACATGCATAATAAAATTGTGTAAGTGTAAATCCGTGCAAGTATTTAGGGATTGCATTCACACTATAATGGTAAACATGTGACGATCATAAGGATTTATTGTTTGTCAATATTGATTGTGAGTGTTTGATCATTGTCACAAAATACCACTGGCAATTTATGTAATTTTCTAAGGGCTTGACATCAATGGTGCACTAGGTATTTTGGTGAGTAATTTTTTGTTCTCTATAAACTAATATAGTTTATGTATCTGCAAAATAACGTTGGAATTTAAATTCTTAAAAATTCTAACTCTTTGGAATAAAAGAAGAACATTATGTTCTTCGATAAAGATGGAGAAACTCAAATTCTCTCACAATTCAGTAGATTTAAAGTGAGAATTAAGTTTAGAAAGTGAGTATACTCCTAATCACGTAGGTCGTGTGATCATAAAGTTTTGTTTTCCAGAGACATTGGAGGTGTTATTTAAGATGACATTAAGTTTGTGTCATATTTTCTTTGCTTAAATTAAAGTGCTTCTAAAGCAATAAGGCGAAAGATAAGCTCTCATTGGAAAGTTAATATTTCATTAGGATCATTGAGCAAAGAAAATATCAGGAGCACATTATGTAACTATTTAATCTTGCTAAAGCGTTGTGATTTCGACAATCAAGTGACCTTGTTGAAAATATATCCTTGAGTGTTCTCTTTGCACAATTAGTTTATCGCTATTAAAGTTAGAAATGATTCTTTAAAATGATCATTTCATAAAGTGTGCAATAAAGAAAATATTGAAGCAAGAGAAAATAAAACAGTGCTCATTATGTAAATACCTCAAAGGATAAGGGCATATAAATAATAATAAGAAAATATGATCTAAACTGACAAATCTCCAATGATGTTGAAAGACACATCAATCTAGAGGGGACATAAGTCGGTGAAGATTAATGGTATTTCAACTATTTGTCAGATTGTTATTACTAACTTATATTTCTATTTAAAAGACAATTTATGGATCATTATTTGAGTTTTGTTTTGTTTTAATTCTTTATTATTATTTTAAAACGAGAGATTGAATATGTCTTTTAAATATAAATATTATTATAGTCAATGCAGTTATTACTTGTGACAATCTAAAATTGTTGAATTTTTTAGAAATATAAACTTTGGTCCCATGTTAATGAACATTTTGAGATAGAAACTTTAAAGTCTCTTGAAGATATTGAGTTTGGGGGAGAGATATGGTAAAAGAACACAATTGAGTGAGGAAGAATTGGTTCTAAATCAATTCATAAAGTTGCTATTTATATAGTAAATTTGGATCCTCATAAGGACATTAGAGTTCTTCCTATCAATTAAGTTAAGAAATTAATTCATAAATATCAAACTCAATACCTTCAAGAATTGTGGTGTCGAGTGTCATAAAGTATTGACTGAAAAGAGAAATCATATCTGTTTTGATTTGAAAACTCTATTAGGATAGTCATGACACTTGTTACTTATTATAATTTTGAAGCTTCATATGATGGATATCAAGATACTATTTCTTAATGGCGACATTATGAAATACAATAAGGTGCAATAAGAGGAATTTTGTGTCAATAGACACAAAGTAGATGGCTTGCAAAGAAATGAAATCCATCTGTGAGTTTAGGAAGTTGTCTCATTAATAGTACCACAAAAGTCTCATCAAGTAATTGTCTCATTTGGTTCTGAGATGTATATTATGGAGAGTTGTGGTTTATACAGGTTCAGTGGGAGTATGTTTATATTCTTAGTTTTTATATGTCAATTTTATTTTATCAAGTCAACAGTGATATACGATCGTTGTGCGAAACCAAGATATCACTAACAAAAGTTTAGTGACAAAAGATCTTGGGCACACATCTTTTGTATTAGGAAATTTGATACTTAGAGATTATTCTCATTGTATCATTCGGTTTTTCAAAAGAGTTATATCAATAAAGTTGAAAGTAAATTCGACATGAAAATCAATAAACTAAGGGATTGTTTTAATCATAAAGGGAGACTGTTTAAAAGTCTCAATAATTGCCCAAAAGAAAATCTGGAAATTTAGAAAATATAGTGTTTTCTGATATGCTTTAAATTTGAGAAACATATGTATGATCTTACTTATATGCATCTGGAAATAGCGTATATATATTAAGATCATTTGGCAGATACTTGAGCAATTCAAAATTTGAATTGTTGAAATGAAGTAACCATAATGATTGTTATAGAGAACAAAAATAATTTGTGCTCACATATCGGAGATCGAATAATTTGGAGATCATCAGAGTGTTCGACTCTGATCATTTTGAATGTCCATTTATAATGGAAATTCTAACTCAAGAAATGAATGACTGTAAGTATTTATGTCACTTGGTTGCATAAAGTAAAAGATTTTTTGAAAGACAACTCAAGTTATATTGTGACATAAATTAGTCAGATAATACTTCAACAAATGTTTTATTGTTTATTGTTTATCAATTTATAAGTTGTTGAACGATAGAACATATAAATATAAATTTTATGCTAGCTGACTCACTAATCAAAGACTTGAAACCTAAGGTCTTTCATATTGTTGTTGTCACTAAGGATGTCTTGGATTAGTGGGAGTCTCTCTTTAGTTATGTTCTAACTTTGGTATTGACACAGATTTATAATTTTTGTTAAGGTTTTCTGCAGAAATAAAGTTTGAGGTTATAATTGTTATAACTGATTATGTATCTTTTGTGCAAATTTGATTTGCAAACTTCAGTTTGATCTCACTAAAGACTTTAGTTGGACCAGTTGAAAATAGGCATGATTTAGAGATCACGTTGCATGAAATTTCCATGCCACTCATCCATATCGATCTATGTCGTCAAATACATTGATATGGTGGTCGTCGGGGTTCCGTCACGTTATACGTCAGTGACGACAGCCGCGGTGGTCCCATCATTGATGTATAAGATGGACCAGATTGTAAGGTTGAAATCTAAAGATAAATAGTATTCGGATGCGCGCCTAAAGAATAATGATATAATTATTACGATATATAGCCCAAGTGGGAGATTGTTGGAATATTTTATGATATTCCAATAATATTATGTGGGCAAATATCTTTATATAATTATATTAGCTATTTATCAATAAGGAGCCTTAATTGATTAAGTGATCAAGTAAAGATAAAAGGCTATTTAGATTTCTATTTAGAAATTAATTAATTAATTAATTGGATATGGGCTCAATATGAGTGGATGTCAGGATGGCCCATTTCGGAATAATGGGAACCCTAATTGGCCATCACACTATATATAGGCTATGGTCCCCAATATACCAGACATACCGCATATCGCCTCTTCTCCCCATCTGAAGAGCGCTTAGGGCATAAAGAGTCTCGGTTGAGGAAGAACCACAAGCCACTGGATTCTTTTATATCCAGGTATTTCTAATACTAATCTTTGATAAATCGACATGTTGTAGATCATATAATTATATACATGTTCATTGTTTATTTGGCTTCTTATTTGGCTTCCGCACTAAAGTAAAAGATTAAAGTTCTAATCTTTATTATTGAGCATATATTATATGATTAATTAGTAAATTAATTCCAACAGTAATAACAAGCATGTAAGGCTTTTTCTAGTACTAATTCAAACCTCTAATTATATAAATTATTTAGGAACTTCCTAGATAAATGGACACCAATAAATAGAGAAAGTTATGACAAATATTTGGAAGAATTTTCAAAGAAAGCAATGTCTAAGCTGATATTGGTGGTTCTCTGTTTGGAACAGCAGCATAAACTGAATTTTCATATTTACCATCCCACCTGTTTAAAATTAAATAAATGATTTTTGGTTATAATATATAGGAAAATAAGTTTAAGTAAACATGGTTATTAATTAAAAACTCAAATAGCAACAAACCTGGATTCAACACTTTCTGGAATCTGAAGCTCCAATTCCTTGTCAAAAGGCTTAAAGATTAAGTCCAATTTTTCATCATCTACTTTGTCAAGTGATGGAGGATCCCACTGAACAAGTAGATTACTAATTAGTATTAAAAATTATAAAAAAAAAAACTAGAATAATAATAATTCTTCATTATAAAATAAAAAACATAAGTTATGGACATGAATTTGATAATCAAACATAGTTCATTGGTCATCCTGATATATATAAATACATAGAACCATTCAAACGAGGAGAGATTCATATAAAATGAGTGAAAGGGTACCTTTGGAGCATTGTCCTTGTCAATGGTGAGAGCTCTAATACCCTTAAAATCAAAATGAAAATGAAAGTTTGATTTAGATATTAGTAGGGACTAGGGAACAGAATTCAAATATTTTTAACATTGAACAGAATTCAAACCTATTCTAGCAATGACATTGCGACATTTACCTCGTACATATCCTCAGATATCGTAGTTCGGAGTATATTCATTGTTAATCTGAATTCCTTTTTAAGACATTCAGATAGTGATTGATTCCTTCCTTCACGAACCTGCAGATATCAAAGACAGTATTTTTTTTAATCATAGGAATCGAACTTGGTACGTTGAGATTAAAAACAACACACACTGCAACCACTTGCGATAGACCTTTGTAGTATCCAGGACTTTATTGGGTATACATAAGAATGAAACTCTAAAACAGCATGACATTTACCGCGAAGACCAACGTTAAACAAGTTATGCATGAACCCTTTCTGTTCTTTGTCATGTTAAAAAATTCTTACCGATCTTAATGCTATTTTCAATGCAGTAGGTGATGATCTTTTCAGTCCTTTTAAAGCTGGACCTAACCATCCATTTCCTTCCTTGGTTAATTCAGCTTCCTTCACATCAAAATCATATAGTATCATATAATGGCTCATAATGAATTTAGATGATAATATTTATTTTATGGAAATGGTAAGAAACTTACAAGTGATTTTATAATTTCTTCAACAGAATCCTTTGAGAAGCACTCATCAATTACTGATTTCCTGAAAATATCCAAAGGTTACTGTCTTAGTACAGTGTAATTTGATGGTTGATTGCAAGAACAAAGCTAAAAAAAAATTAGAGATCATTGTAGCATGCTTAAATTGTAATTACTTGTTTAAGATACTCTCTTCATCAAGTTTAATTTCTGAAGAAAATTCTTCAATAACTGATCTCACAGCATTCTCATCACCAGAATTTAAGCTGATCAAGCGCTTTTCTAGCTCAACAATTTTCTGTTACACAGAAAATATGGTTAAATTAACAATATACTCTATCTGTAGCAACTAGCAAACATATGGCAAGTAACATTTTTTTCCCAGCCGCTGTTCATTGTTTTCTCAGTTATTTCCTTGAAATATCATTTCTGTTTCTTGCTACCAAACAATTTATCCATATAAAAAATGACCAACAAAATCATTTTACTACCATTTTGATTTCATTTTCAGGAAATTTAATAATCTGATACCGATATTACTTCAGTGAACCAAAGTCCTATGATCAGAAACAAAATGAAAACAAGTTATTCTAAAATTTGGGTCTAGAGCTAAAAGTTTGTCTCTCTATAAAACCAATGAAACATTAAATAGATATCTCACTACACAAATATCACATGAAAAAACCTCCAATGGTAGAACTAGAGATGAGATCTGTGCTTCAAAGAGAATGGGAATGAGACAGGACAGCGGGATTCTTCTCATCTTGAGTGCGTGCTCAAAGGTCTTACTTTTATTCTCTCCCCTAGGCTAGGCGGATTTAGAGCCCCCTCCCTTACTGAATGAATCCCTCACAGGCTGAAGAAAGGCTGAACGACCGTCGTGTGGTTACATCTTACCCAAAAGGTTCCACAGCATGTCTTTCGAGCGTATTGAGGCTGTCACCGCTATAAGTGTACTAAAAAGGCAGGCATCTCTCTATTGATTAAGCTATAACGTCCATATTCTGAAAAGTGCTATAGATATGGAAAGAAAAGCTATTGGTGGAGTGTTGGAGTATTGCTATTGATCGGTCATGTCATATAGGCCTGAGTCGGACATCCAATTGCTTCGATTTTCATTTTCCGGAGGATGCCCTATACTTATATATCAAAAAGATGGACAATCAAACCTATTTCTCGATTCAATCGAAGCCAAAAGAGATGAATAGGGTCTAAAATCAAATAACAAGAGATATTTATTCACATCAAAACTCCCAAAAACCCTGAAATATTATCCACTTCTTATGGTTCATGTGTCCCGCCTCCCAATGCTACATTCAAAACTTCCATTGCAGAAAAAAAATATCAACCATAGTTGTAGTTCTTTGTACCGAGACCATATTGCATATTGGTTGTTTAGCATTATTAGTGCATCTCCAATAGAAGTATCATAGAGGGTTCCATATGTTGATGAATCTGTATCTTAAGTTCCAACCCATAGATGAATTTGATGTGGCAAAGTGGATAGCAGAGAAAAATTGTTGAATTATCTTAAATAAGATATGATATCATAGAAGTAAATTAATTAATATTTTAGTTTGAAACAACTTTGAGTAGAAAAAAAATGTGGGGTTACTTAAAAGTTGTATAATATTTTATCATTGGAGTAAAATATGTGTGAGTTTTGGAACTACTTGTTAGTAGTCTATATATGAAACTCATCTCAGTAACGATTTCATCACGTTAAACCAGATATTAGTCTGATAATTAATTACTATAAAGAATCAAAACTGTAGAGATCTCTGATAGACAAGTCAAAAATCTTAATTATAGTGATCCAACATAAATAATAATAATAATAATAATAACAATAATAATAATAATTAATACTGTAGTAGTTATTTGTTTCTAAAATTAGCACAGTTTTTTTTAACATCAAATTAGCACAGATTTGATTATATTTGATTTGTGCAGTTTTTATTTTCTTTCCAAATCCTTAATTATGTTAGATATTAGATATAGTATATATAATTGCGTAAAAGAAATTAGAAATAAAATTTACCAATTCCCTTTTTACAACTTTCTGCCTAACCTTTCTTTTCCACCAAAAACCCTAGCCACCTTCAAAACCTTACTCTAGCATTAGCCGCCGCTTCTGTTTTCCTCCTGTCCCTGCTATCTATCTATTTCTGTGTAAAATTTTCCCGCTAATCATTTAAATTTGAATCTCCGTCTACTGATCAGGTCTGGCCCAAATTGACAGCGTGCGTCACACGTTTCCCTTCCATATAATGTCAGAAAACCTATTAGTGTCCGTTTCGACATTGAGTCACAATGACCTACCACCATTGCATCCTGCATACCACTTCAATGGAAGTAACTATCCCCACTGGGCCCAGTTAGTTCGAACCACACTCAAAGGTTGTCACAAACTGAACCATATTGAACAACAATCACCTACTAAAGATGATGCTGGTTTCAAAGTTTGGGATATTGAAGACGCAATTATCATTACATGGTTATTGAATTCAATGACTCAAGAAATTGATAGAAACTGCATTTTTTTCTCAACTGCCAAAGAAATTTGGGAGCATTTGCAACAAATTTACTTTGTGAAACCGAATATACCAGCTTGTTATGAGTTGGAGAATCGAATAATGAACACAAAGCAAGGGGCACTTTCGGTAATTGACTATTATTTGAATTTGAATGGCTTGTGGAATGAGTTGGATCAATATAATCAGAATTTCAAGATGGAATGTCATGAGGGTAATGCTATATTGAGACGGTTTATCGAGAGATCAAGGGTCTTTAAGTTTCTTTCGGGTTTGAACTCGGAGTTTAATCATATTCGAGTTCGGATTTTAGAAAAGGATAAACTACCTTCTCTTTTGGAGGCTTTAAATGTTGTTCGTGCTGAAGAAACTCGTGCCTTGGGCTCTGGAAAGTCTAGCAATGAAGATCGGTCGTGTGGTCATTGTGGGAAGTCGAATCACAATATCGAGATGTGCTTTAAACTTCATGGAAAGGAGAAGGTACTTGGGCGCGTTGGAGGATTCAAAGGTTTATCAAAGAAGGGCACTAATCAAACAGTAAAGGACTCGGAGATTGTGAAAGATGGCATGGTTTTACCACAAGGTGAAGGGGAATTTTCGAAACCACTTAGAAAAGAAGAGTTGGAATGCCTACAGGCTCTTGTGGATTCTCTTAATAAACCTTCTAGCACTTATTCTGGTAAGAATTCTAGCTTCTAATCCTTTTATGGTTCTGGTATATAGGATATTTGGATTATTGACTCAACTGATAATGATCAGGTGACACATGATTTAAAATGTGCCGTGAATTTTTTAACTCCTACTATGTTTATTAGGATTTTGCTTTGAGGAAGACGATTGGATGCGCTAAGAAGAAGGATAGTGCAGATATAGATCCATTGCTTTATAAACCTGCTGCAGAGGATCCATTTCGAGTGAAATATAGGGTTACGCTATTTCCAACATGACGAAAAACAGGGCAGTAGTATCAGACATAAGCATATTCTAAGGAGCCGGATGACTTACACTATTTGTAGCATGAGATAAAAATAGGATATAAGACTTCGCAAACATGTTTGTTGGGTTTCTTTTTGGTGATGTATGCCGATTTGCTAAACATGATTGTAGAACTTTCTATTATTAATAATAAAAGTATTAAACCTTTTGATCTAGTTCATTAGGATGTGTGGGAACCTGCATCTGTTTGTACTACTGTTGCAAAAAAGTTTTGTTTCTTTTATGAATGATTCTGCTCGAATTACATGGATATTTTTCATGAAAGATAAGTCTAAAAAGTGTTTCCAGTGTTTGTAAATGGTTTTCGTATGGTTCCGACACAATTGGGGAGCCTAATTAAAGGGTTAGGTTTCGATATTGGGAACGAGTATGTGTAAATCAAAAAAATTCCAAATTCCACAAAGATAATAATGGTATTGTTCATGAGTTAGATTTGTCGAAAACCTCAATGTTCATCTATTTTTATATTACAAATTGATCTAAGACAGGAGGAGACAGATTCCATTTGGTTTTTGGCATAAAACTAGCAGGTGCCTCACCCTGCCAAAAATCAATTATGAATCTACGATTATGCCAGAATATATGAGCAGTGAACATAATCAAACCTCAGAAGAGACTAAATGTGTTGCGAGTCCAGCTGCAACTAATTCCTTTCCATTCAACCTTGCTCCAGTAAGTGCCAAGTATTCACCTGTATATTCATACAAATGCATGCATGATCTCTCAAATTTTCGATGAAATTCAGTATAACAATGCAAAACCAAAAAGGATTCATACAAATGAATTCTTTGTGATATTGTGGTTACCTAAATACCCTGGCAAACGAGAATGGTAATATGAGAAGCCACAATCCGTATGAAATCCAAAACTTGCTTCCGGAGTGGCGAAAACCTATTAAAACCAAAACGTATAACAATACATTGTTAATTACTACACTACAAAGTCAAAAAGGACTTAGATAAATAATCTATAATATAAGATTAAAATACTCACTGTTTTTTCTGTTACAACTGAGAACTTCAATGGGATCATCAAAGCTGCTCCTCCACCCATTGAAATTCCATGAACAAGAGCAACCTAATGTAACTTAACAGCACCCTTTTAGAAAGGATTTTACTAAAATTTCACAAGCAGCATATATTGCTTAAATGATTAAGGGAAATGGGATTAATTAAGTTAATAAACATAACCTGAGTTTTCTTATAGGTACTAATGTGATGGCACAGCCAATAAAATCTGTAGACCACTTCAAGGCACGAATCCTCTGTCAAGAAGAAATGTATACTACTCATCAAATGAGGTTGAACAATGTAAAATTAAATAAAAAACTCTACTTTATTTCTCTCCTCAGAATTATTAGAACCAAATTTCCTATAGATGCAAATAATGTTGTCCCTGCAGTTGCGGGTGTGGGCTATTAGATGGAGATCGAACAACTTGTATTTCAACTTTATCAAATCATATTAAAAATACAACGTGAAATTCAAGTCAATCCGTCTTCATCTTATAGCTAAGATTTTGCAACTGCTGGAAACATCGATGGTACCAAGCTATGTAACACTGACACTTCAAGTTGAAGGTGTGTCTAGCGTCCAACACGAATCAGTATTTGACACTGACACAACACCAACACATGTAGTTACATTTAATCACTTGTATTTTCTTAAAATAGTACAAGTGTCTATGTGTCAGTGTCGTGTTCGATATTTGTTTCTATGTGTGTGCTTCATTGGCAACAAACAGTCCATTTCCAACCAAAAAAACAAGTTGTAAATTTCTATAAACTTGTTTGCACTGATTCCATAAAACCATATTATATATAGAATGATGAACTTACTTGGTTTCCTGCCACCATAGAATACTCTCAAATCCCCTCCAGCACAGAAAGCCCTACCAGCTCCCTGGAAAGAACAATTGTACAACTATTAAGTCAAGTGTGCATAAGTAGATTATAACTAGGACTGTTCACGGTTCAATTCAAGAAGAAAAACCAAATCAGTCCGAACTAAACTGTTACAACAGCTCAGTAAAATTGAACCTAAGTGTTAATGGTTCATCTGGAACTCAACCGAACTGGTATAAAGGTTTGGTCCACCAGTTGTGTTTCCGAACCGAAACTGAATTATACCTTTATAATAAGAAAAGTTGCCATGAAGAAACATAATAGAAAAAACAATTAATAACTAATACGGTCATTTTTCGAAAATTTCAAAGGGTAATAACTAATAACTAATAAAGTAAATTATAACCTTCAAGATTATTAGCTCTGCTTTGTCATCTTTCTCCCATTTTTCCAAATATTCTGCTAGCAGAAAAACCTGATATGATTCAAAGATTAAAAAAAAAAAAACTTAGAATAGTAATTGTAGATTAAGATAGTAACCACTATTGGTAAAAAAATATTTTGAAGATTGAATTTACCAGGTTAGGTGAGATAGCATTCAATTGTTTTGGTCTGTTCAAAGTGATTACCCTTACATGATCTATCTCTTCTCCAAGAACATCATACTTCAAGATCAAAATTCAAAATTGCTATTTATTAATAATTTCATAAACCAAATCCAATTATGATTAATTGCAAATTACATATAGAATAAGGGAAAATGATAAAGTAAATGAGTACTTGCCTGTTCATTTGGTATGGCAGCAGCAGATGCCATTTGAGGTAAAAATGCTGCACAATCAAAACAGTAATAATAGATTATAGATGATTAATTGAATTTTAAAAAACAAAAGATTTTTTTTTTTACTAAAGATTTTTTTATTGAAATTAAAATAAGCAAGTTGAATTGAACCTCTTAGTGTATGAAGGGAATAGAGCAAAGTATGATGGAGAAAATTGGATGAAATGCTACAATGCCATAATTGGCAGGTACTTGAATGGTAAGTGTGAATATATACCAGTCAATGAGTGTTTGAACAACACCCACATTTTTCTACCTAAGAATTGAATATTTTCACTGCAAAATGGGAACGCCACCTACCTACCAATTGACATAAATGTAACATTTTCATTATCACTACTATTGCAAGAAAATGGTATTCCCATCTACCACCTCACCCACCACTTCTTGTGTTGTGGAATATCGGTTGTGTTGTTACATTTTAATTGAAGATTGGTATTTTTTTTTAAGTAGTTTAATGGTTAAGGTGGATAAATGGAGCGATCAGAATTCGAATTTCAACTTTTGTACATATAATATAATGTTCATGTTAAATGAGCTAAGTTCATAAATGAAGATTGATTTTTTAAACTATTAAATAAAAATTAAAATCTGCTACTTATTTAGCGAATTTAATTTGTTGGATTTCAGTATTTTTTATTTATCCGTTATTTATTAAGCGAATTCAATTTGTTGGTTAAGTAGCAGATGTGAGTATTTTAGTAATTTAATGAAGCATGCGAAAAAAATCATGGGATGACAAAAGAAAAGTTCTCAAACCCCATATGAAAATTGAGTTTGGCTGAAATTGGACCTTTTTGAAGTTTAAACGCAGTTTGTTGGCCCTATTATTACACTAACTTAGTAACAGTAAAAAATAATTATTGGCGGAGAAAGAAAAGAAAAAAACTTAAAAAATAATAATGATAAAAAACAAGCAATGAAAAAGAAAAAAATAAGAGGTTAAAAATACAATTGTTTAGAGGATAAAAAGTTGTGTAGGACAACAAAAGATAGTCTTGTGGTTATTTTGATATTTTAGATAATTTATGTAAAGGATAAAAAGTTATTTCATGATTTATTAATGGGGGACAAGAGTTTCAGTTTTTATCCAACTTTTTGCCACCCAGTTTATTCAGTCTCAAAAATAGTTTTAAAATCAAACATAATAAAGCTGAAATTATCATATATTTTTTTCGTCAAGTAGTTTAGTGGCTAAAAAATCCACGTTAAAAGTGAATAAATGGAGTGTCCCGAATTCGAACCCGAACTCCTGCACATATAGTGCGATGTCTCTATCAGCTGAGCCAAGCTCATGGGGACTAAAATTATCATATTTAGTCTCTTATTATTAGTAGATTAAACGCCCCTAATATACAAATTTTACCATTGTTTTGAGTTTCTTTTGCCAGAATTTGAAGATATGTTTTTAAAGAAAATATACTCAAACGGGTTACCACTTATAAGAAGAATTGAGCATTATATTGAATTACATCTAAAAGCATTGCTGATTAATAGGCCAATTTATCGAAGCAATCCATAATAAACTAAGAGATAAAAAAACAAATTGTTAAATTCATAAGAAAATGATTGGTTGTGTCTATAAAAAAGTAAATGATTGGTAAGAGAAAACTTAAGTCCTTGTGTCGCCCCTATAATTTTAGTCCATAAAAAGGATAGTAGTTGAAACATGTGCACCAATTGTAGGGTCATTAACAATATTATCATTAAATATAGGCATTTTATTCTTAGGCCAGATGATTTGCTTGATGAATTGTTTGGTGAATGTTTATTTTTTAAAATTAATTTGAAAAGTGGATACCATTAATTAGGATAAGGGAGGGAGAGGATTGAGAATCTGCTTTTAAAACAAAATATGGTTTATATGAGTGACTGATTATTATGCTTTTTGGATTGACTAATGCATCTATCACTTTTATGAGGTTAATCAACCATTATGTTGTGAGGGTTTGTTTAGCTAAATTTGTTGTTTATTTTGGTGACATCTGAATATATAGAAAGAAGGCGCCTTCTAGGGTGCACAAGGGAGGTAGGTCTCCCACCGTGCACAAGGACATTTTACCTAATTTTGCAGGTCAAACAGGTTTTTTCAATATAATATTAATTTATGTTATTTACACAATTACCACATGTCATATTTATGAAAACTACCCATAACAATCTAAAATTTTAATTTAAACACAAACTGAAAATATAAATTTAAGGAGTTTTATTTTGCAATTTTTTTGTTTTTCAATATGGCGTTGACACATGGCAAGTAAAAAATATAAAAATAAAAAATTGTATTTTTAACGACGGGAATTTTAAAATATATATATTTAGGGATGAAAACATGTTATTTTTTTTTTATAGGGACGAAAAATATATTTAATCCTTAACCTAAAAAGTCTAAATTAGAAGAAGAGTTGACGTAAAAAATCTTAACGAGATTCAATCCAATATCATAAATCTTAATTAGTAAAATAATTGACCTAAAAAGTCTTAGCTGGGTTAAACCCGGTATAATAAATTATAATTAGTCAAATGATTTGCCTAAATTTTTTTAACGATGTTCAATCCGCTATAATAAATCTTAATTAGTAGAATAATTGATCTGGAAATTTCTTGGCTAAGTTCGACACA
This sequence comes from Trifolium fragiferum, assembly GCA_954870985.1. NCBI lineage: Eukaryota > Viridiplantae > Streptophyta > Magnoliopsida > Fabales > Fabaceae > Trifolium > Trifolium fragiferum. Next base: position 13,326,092 of record OX940794.1, read on the forward strand.
ATATAAAAAGTTTAAATTAGTATACAACTAAAGTCTTAACGTGGTTCAATTTGGTATAACAAATTTTAATTAGTTAAATAATTTATTTAAAAATTCTTAATTAAGTTCAAGACAGCATAAAAAAGTCTAAATTATTATAGGAATTGATCTAACAATTTTTTTTTACAATGAAGTAGAGGATCGAACTCAGGACCTCATGCATACTCCTCAAATCCCTCATCACTAGACCAAATTCTTGATGAGGTTAAATATGATATAATAAGCCTTAATAATCTAATAATTAACCTAAAAAGTCTTAATTAGGTTCAGCACGGTATAAAAACTCCAAATTAGCAGACAAATTGACCTAAAAAGCCTTAATGTTGTTCAATCTGGTATCATATATCTTAATTAGTAGAATAATTCACCTCAAAAGTCACAACTAAGTTCAACGCAGTATAAAAAATCTAAATTAATAAATGAATTGACTTAAAAAGTATTAACGAGGTTAAATCCAGTAACATAAGTCTTAATTAGTCCAATAAATTACCTAAAAACCTAAATGTGGTTCAATTCGTTGTCATATTTATTAATTTGAAGAATAATTGACCTAAAAAGTATTAACTAGTTTAATTCCGGTATAATAAGTCTTAATTAGTCTAATAATTAACCTAAGAAGTCTTAATTAGGTTCAGCGCGGTATACAAACTCCAAATTAGCAGACAAATTGACCTAAAAAGCCTTAATGTTGTTCAATCCGATATCATATATCTTAATTAGTAGAATCATTCACCTCAATCCCCGTGAGCTTAGCTCAATTGGTAGGGATATCGTACAATATGTGCAGGAGTCCGGGTTCGAACCCGGGACACTCCACTTATTCACCTTTAAGGTGAATTTCCTAGCCACTAGGCTACTTGACCAAAAAGAAAGAAAGAATAATTCACCTCAAAAGTCATAACTAAGTTAAACGCAGTATAAAAAATCTAAATTAATAGATGAATTGACTTAAAAAGTCTTAACGAGGTTAAATCCGGTAACATAAATCTTAATTAGTCCAATAATTTATCTAAAAACCTAAATGTGGTTCAATTCGTTGTCATATTTATTAATTTGAAGAATAATTGACCTAAAATAAATCTGGTATAATAAGTCTTAATAATTGACATAAAAGGACATTCATAATTAATAATAGATTTTTTATTTAAGATATTTATAATTTAGTAATTTAATTTTTTAATTTAATATATCTTTTATATTTTAATATAGAATGAAATCTATTCACTAAAATTTTACTTTAAAATTATTTTCATTTCAATTTTACCAAAAAAACAGATTAAACATATTAAAGAGGTGATAATGTTATTGTCACGACCCAATTTCGCATCGCGACCGGCGCACGAACTATTACTTTTTCGGCAAGCCTAATGACCAAAGTTAACGAACAATAAACATGAAACTTGCAAAATTGCTCATTTTACTTCAAAATAATATTTATAGAAATTTCGACAGAGTATCCTTTGTATTTACAACATTTCCAAATCCAAAATAAATCCTATTTTTCAACATACATCATCAGCTAGAGTTTGAAACAGATGCAGATTAAATTTATACATTCCAAAAAAATATCCCTAGAATCAAAATAGCTGCAGATACTCGATCAACTCAAAATGCACATATACAAATAGCCTTCCATCAAGGAGGCCTACCAAAAGAGTGACTGATGAAGCTTTATCTACACTAGAAACCTGCTACTCAGCTGTCTGGGAATCTGAAAAAAAATATAAGAAGAAGGGGTAAGTCATAAAGACTTAGTGAGAGACAACAACCACTACCAACAAGATGGGAAACATACAAAGGCACGAGCATTCGATTTTTAGAAAGCTTGTAGAAATAATTGTGAGACAGTAACTATGTAAAAAAATAGTTCTCAATACAAATCATTAGAGTTTGAAATTTAAATAAGAAAAGTATAGAAATCCAATCAAATAAAAAAGAATTCGTTAAAAGATAATCGGGAGACGGCTCCATCTCGTTGATAGCCTTTTCCTCCTAAGAGCGGCCTTTCTCTTAGTGGCGGCTCCATCTAACGGATAGCCCTTTTCTCCTCGATTAAGAAATCACATAATCGTATTTAATTAGGGAGTCGACAACTCGTTGATAGCCCTCTCCTCCTAATGGCGGCCTTTCCATAAGGGTAGCTCCATCTAACGGTTAACCCTCCCTAATCGACATCGTATAACTAGGTGCACCTAGAGCTTTATTCTCATTAACGCCGAAAGAATCACAATTGTTATTCTCAAAACATATTCAAAAAAAAATCCATGTTCTCAAGATTTCAAAATTTATATAAAACATACACAATCAAGTCACAATTTCAAATAAGCTATTTTATCAATCATAAACAAATCAAACTAAAGTACGATTTAATATCAATGATTTTAAAACAACGAAAGAGGGGGATGAAAATTTTTAAAAGACATGTTTCCCGAAAAATTAATCGTAATAGGTATTTTAACATAAATAAACAACATGAAAACTTATAATAGTATTCAAAATAAGTGATAATGATTATCATCAACTCACAACTATGAAGACCGACTAGTTTTGCTCTCCAACAACGTCCGGAGAAGTAGACAAAGCAACCGCTGAAGAATCTGAACATCAATAAGGTTTATCAATATTTATAAAATCATTCTAGAGTTTAGCTAAACATATGTAATCAAAATCCTCCAATTCTTACTCTAATTTCTAATATTAAATTTCTACACCAAATCAAATATATCCAAAGCTAAATTGTTGAATTATAGATGTTATATTTACCTCAAAGAGTCTCAATAAGCAACTTTTAAGGAGTGGGTATTCATCTCCATCATAAGAGCATTCACCCTAATCCCAAAATTATACTCAATCACATTTGTAGACTAAGAGATAATTTTGCCTATATGCATAATTTTCTTCAAGAGTATGGTATACATAGAAGAGATTTGGGAGGAAAATTGAAAGTGGGTGTTAATGAAATGTTGAAGCTGAGAAATGGAAAGGGAAAGAAGAATTGGAAACGTGAGCAAACAATTGGGGTTCGGTGGATTCTCTTATGTTACCGTTTCTAGACCCTTCTTTCTTTCTTTAAATTTTTTTTTCTTCTTATTTATATTTTATTATATTTACTCTTTTAATTATTTACTTACTAATTACTATTATTTATTTATTGGAAACGGTGCGTTTCAATCTCCCCTCCTTAAAAAAAATTCGTCCTCGAATTTGTACTACTAACCTTGATTTTCAAATAAGTGTGGATAGTTTGCACGCATCACTTCTTCGGACTCCCACGTTGTTTCTTCACCTGACGGTCCTTTCCACAGAACCTTTGAAATTCTGGTGGCAAGTGTCAGATGTGTAGCACGATGTGTACACTTTAGGAATCGTACGATGTGTAGCCTAATGTGTCAACATCGTGGACAACTGAACTTGATGAACAAGTAAACAATATAAAGTGCAGAAAACAAAAGAACACGTGAGTTTGTTAACCCAGTTCGGCACTTATAACAAGCCCTATTCTGGAGGATACCAATCCAGGGATGAATCCACTATGGTAGTATCAATTCAAAGCTAAACTCCCCCGTTTACAACTTCTCACTTAATCACTACCCGTGCTAATTCTACCTAGGAACTCCTAGATATGAGAACCTCTGCTCACTCCCCCTCAACCTTACCCAGTAAGGATTTAATAACAAACTCAGTTGGAGACACACTCCTAGACAAGCGAAGCACTCGTACCTAAAGGCTTAGAGTGTTGCACAATCTAACTCCTTGCTTCAAAGCTTTGGAGAAAGACAACTAGAGATTACAACTCTATAAACTCAGTCCTTACTTGCATCAAAACTATGATCCAAGTGAAGGCTCACAAAGAACAAAGAACAGACTAAGACCTAAGACTCGATATCTTCAACTCTTGGCTTCGTGTTCCTTTATGTCTTCAGTCTTCCTTTATATAGAACAAGTTTCATGGGCTTGGATCTTCAATAATAACAGCTGGCCTTTGTTAATTCTCTTTGAGATTTATTTGATCATAATCTTTTAATTGTTTGTTTCAAATCTTTTTGATCAAAGTCGGCCAATAAAATAAAACAGAACCATGAAAGATTATCTTGTTCCTTGGCGCGAAAGCTGGCACGATTTAATTTGAAAAACAAATCTTTTTCAAAAGATCGCGTTTAAATAAATGAAAGCGCGTCCAGTAGGGCGTCCAGATGTGAACCCTGTTGTGCCACACATCATGCTCCACATCATGGAATCAGGCTTATTTTACCAAATGAAGCCAACACCCTAAAAGGTCTCAACAATCTCCCCCTTTGGCAAATTTTGGGCTAAAATAATCTTTGAGTCACCCAACTAAACTTGGAGAGATGTGTAGGCACATCAGAGGCATGCAGCAGCGGATTAGAGCCTCGCAAATAAAGAGAGAAATAAACTCTCACAAGATAGGAAAATAAATTCCCAAAGACTGAGAAAAGTAAATTCTCAGACACATACAAGCATGAGATTCCATGCACACATAAGGGAGGGTAGCAAACCCAGTAATAGTCTACTCCCCTTTGAACTAGAGCACTTTCCATGTACTCCCCCTAAATCTCATATCCCCTATAGGCTTCTTCAGAATGCATGACCTAGAGAGAAATAGAGAAGTTTTAAACTTGGCTTCTTAAGAATGCATGACCAAGTTAAAACTCACAGATGTGTCAAACATCACACAAAATAACTTCTACAGGCTTCTTAAGAATGCATCACCATGTAGAAATTAGATAACATCTTCAATTGGACTTCTTAAGAATGCATCACCCAGTTGAAAATGTACAGAAAAGGTCTTCAGAAGAACATGCTTTAGAAAACTAATTCTTCAAAAATTTGTTGATAAAATATTTGAAGAAAAATAAGCATGTATACCAGATGTGTAGTCAGATGTGCCACACATCAGAACTTCAGAAGTTGGAGAAGCTTCAGAAGCTGAGCAGAGCTTCAGAAGCTGAGCAGAGCTTCAGAAGTTATAGAGCTTCAGAAGCTGAGCAGAGCTTCAGAAGTTGTAGTGCTTCAGAAGCTGAGCAGAGCTTCAGAAGTTGTAGTGCTTCAGAAGCTGAGCAGAGCTTCAGAAGTTGTAGTGCTTCAGAAGCTGAGCAGAGCTTCAGAAGTTGTAGTGCTTCAGAAGCTGAGCAGAGCCTCAGAAGTTGCAGAGCTTCAGAAGTTGAGAAAGTTTCAGAAGTTCAGAAGTTCAGAAGTTGCCCCATGTGGATGAATAGAATCTTTTTCTTAATTCTCGTCTCAATTCTCTCGTTCTATTCTCTCTAATAACACATCACAATTTGCTGCAGTTAAGACTTCAAAGTTGTTTATTTTAATTTTTACTCCCCCTTTTTAGCCATAAATTATGACAAACATACTGAGAGTAAGTAACACACCATAGAATGCAGATAGCATGAGATGTAGAGATGATGTTAATAGTGCAGCAGGTACAGAACAGGCACGCAAAGGTGCATCAGAAATCCAGGGCATAGCCCACAAAATACCAGCAAAAACAAGGAAATACTGAGTACAGGGAAATATTAATGAATTACAATAATTCAAATATCCTGGCTCCCATCAGTTTCCTCAGCTTCAGAGTCATTGGGCTCCTCCTCCTCCAATTCCTCATCCTCAGCCATTGTTTGCTCATCCTCAAGCTCCAGTCCAGCAATGACTGCCTCCAGCTTGGCCTTCTTCTCATCCAGAGCCTTGCAAGTCTCCTTTAAAGCAGCAATCATGTCTGTCCTAGACATAGCATTGTTTGAGCTGGATGTGCCCACATCAGGAGTCACATCAGACTGCTTGAGACTAAAAGAAATAGCAGACTCTCTTCTGCAAGACAAATCATCCTTGCCCAGAACATCAGGTCTCTGGCTCAATATGATTCCACACAGTAGGGAAGGAAAGGCAATGGGTAGTTTGACAGCTAGGGTTTTGGCATGTTTGATAGTCTGATCAAAAATATAAGTACCAAAATCGAAGTTAACTTTGTTACCCACAGTATAGATGAACCTAGCCAAACCTGTAGCCACATCACAGTTGTGTGTGGTAGGCACCCAGTTAGCAGCAGCAATCCTGTTCAGGATGTTGTAGATTGGAGTGAGCTTGCTTGCTTGCAATTTTCCCTTCTTAGGCCAAGTCTTGACCTTTCCAGCTGTGATGGCCTTGATTATGTAGTTGTCATTTGCCTCCATCTCAGCAAAGGGCTCCTCACTTCTGCCCAGATACTTGTTGATAACAGTGGGAGAGAAGTGAATTTCTTTACCTCTCACAAAAACAGTTTGGTATTCCTTGTCCAAAGGATTGTCACAACCAGCAGGGATGTTTACCAAAAATTCTTTGACTACCTTCTCATAGCAGTCACCCAGTCCAGTAACAGTCTTCATCAAGCCAGCACGCTTGATCAACCTCATAACTTCCTTGCACTGCAAGGCTTCAGCACTGAGCTCCCTCTCCAGAGCTAACCTTCTATGAGCAATGTACTTCCATTTTCCAGCATGTGCAGGGTTGTGGAAGGAAATCAAATCAACTGGGATGTCAGGAATTCCCTGAGGAATTTTCTTCTTCCCATAGCTCTTCTTCACAGCAGACTCAATGTGAATCACATCAAGCTCCATATTGCGTTCCTCAGCAGATTCTTCCTCAGACTCACTGATGTGAGCTACATCCTGCTCCACATCGTACTCTGAGTCACTTGTAGGTGGCTCTTTTCTTTTCTGAGTCTTCTTCTTTGCAGGTGGAACCACAGCTTTACTAAATCCCTTCTTGGGACCATACATGACTTGCCTCTTAACAGGCTTCTTCTTCTCCTTAGTAGCAGCAGGAGAAATCTCAACAACAGCAGGACCTTTACCACTTCTAGTCCTTCTTGCAATACTCTCCTCAGTAAGCTTCTTCAAGGGGATGTCAGAATTGTAGCCTTCTACATCCACAACAACTTTGTCAGACTGGATATTATCTTCAGGTTCCTCAACCTCAGCAGGTTGATCTTCTTCAACAAATACCTGATTAGGAGAATCAGGAATGACAGCAGGTCTTTCAACAGCAGCAGTCTCTTCTTCAGCAGGAGACTCTTCTTCACCTTGTGGCAATGATGTGCCAACATCTGCCGCAACATTAGGTTCTTGCAGGGCCTGGAGCACAGAATCAATGATCTTCTGAGTCAAGGGGTGCCTTTGACCCTCAGAAATCTTCACAGCAGCCTTCTCAGGGTTAGGGTTTGAAGAACCTACACCCATAGATGCTTCAGCATTTGCATCACCAGATTTTGCAGGAAGAGGTTCAACATGCAGACTTTCCATGGTGTGAACCCTCTTTGGTGAGCCAATCTTTGGCTTCTTGCTTTTCTTCTTCTTCTTTTTGGATTTTTCTGTGTAAGGAGAAGGAACAACATCTTCCTCTGCGGCAATGGGGGTTGATTCCCTTCTTGATCGTTTAGACTTCTTCTTCTTTGATCCAGATGGCTTGATCATTGAGACAGGAGTGGCATCGACGATCATGTCACCTTGAATATCTTCTTGATGTGGGGAAATAGGTTTTGGTGATGATGGAGGAGTGTTTGTTTTTGTGGAAGGAGATGTTTTGGTTGCAGTAGACATGATGATGATGATGATTTTGTATGAAGATTTCAAAGAAAATTGCAGAAAGATGAACAAAGGGTTTGAGAGAGATCAAGAAAATTTTTGGTCGTTTGAGTGGTTGAGAAACGAATGTGGTGATCAATGTGGTAGGCAATAAGAAAAATCTTGAGTAAACGGATTTCTTGGAGTTTTGAACGCGAAATAGCCGTTGGAAATATTGCCTTTGGATTGCGTGCAACTATGGATGGAGGGAAAAAACAGGTAACCGTTGCACGTCTAAATAGCAATTATGGCTATTGATCCTCAAAGAGGCAAATACCTAGTTTGCCCCTTAACACCTCAAACCTATTTGCATCTAAAGCCTTAGTGAAAATATCTGCCAGTTGATTTTCTGTGGCAACATGCTCTAGAGTCACAATATTGTCTTCAACAAGATCTCTAATGAAATGGTGACGTATATCAATGTGCTTTGTCCTACTATGTTGGATAGGATTTTTGGAAATATTTATAGCACTTAGATTGTCACAGTATAATGTGAGCACATCTTGCTGCACATTGTACTCACCCAACATCTGCTTCATCCAAAGTAGCTGAGAGCAACTACTTCCTGCTGCAATATACTCAGCCTCAGCTGTAGAAAGAGAAACACAATTTTGTTTCTTGCTGAACCATGATATAAGGTTGCTTCCCAAAAAGAAACATCCACCAGAAGTGCTTTTCCTGTCATCAGCACTACCTGCCCAGTCAGCATCACAATAACCCAACAATCTTGTGTCTTCACCATGAGAGTAGAGAATTCCATAATCACTTGTACCACTGACATACTTAAGAATCCTTTTGACTTGATTCAGATGACTCATCTTGGGCTCAGCTTGGTACCTTGCACACACACCAACAGCAAAGCTAATATCAGGTCTACTTGCAGTGAGATAAAGTAGACTGCCAATCATGCTTCTGTATAGACTTTGATCAACACTGACACCATGCTCATCTTTAGAAAGTTTGAGATGGGTTGCTGCAGGAGTTCTTTTGTGATTTGCATTCTCCATTCCAAATTTCTTCACAATGTTCTTAGCATACTTGCTTTGGGAGATGAAAATTGTATCTTCCATCTGTTTGACTTGCAGACCAAGAAAGTAGGTAAGTTCACCTACAAGGCTCATCTCAAATTCAGACTGCATCTGATTCACAAACATCTTGACCATTGGATCAGACATTCCTCCAAACACAATGTCATCTACATAGATTTGTGCAATCATGAACTTGCCCTTTTCTTCTCTGACAAACAAGGTTTTGTCTGTTTCTCCTTTTCTATAACCTTGCTGCACAAGAAATTTGGTTAGCCTCTCATACCATGCCCTAGGAGCTTGCTTTAATCCATATAATGCCTTCTTCAATCTGTAGACATGATCTGGATAATTTGGATCAACAAATCCCTTGGGCTGTTCCACATAAACTTCCTCATTCAAGTAGCCATTGAGGAAAGCACTCTTCACATCCATCTGGAATAGCTTGAATTTCAAGATACATGCTACTCCCAGAAGTAACCTTATGGACTCAAGACGTGCCACAGGAGCAAATGTTTCATCAAAGTCTACTCCTTCAATCTGAGAGTAACCTTGAGCCACAAGCCTAGCCTTGTTTCTAGTCACAACACCACTTTCATCAGATTTATTCCTATAAACCCATTTAGTACCAATGATGTTGACTCCTTCAGGTCTAGGAACTAAATCCCACACTTCATTCCTCTTGAACTGGTTCAGCTCCTCTTGCATAGCTTCAATCCAAAACTCATCTGTCAAGGCTTCTTTCACATTCTTTGGTTCTACCTTTGACACAAAACAAGCATTGGATACAACCTCTCTTGACCTTGTCATAACCCCTGACTCAGGATTCCCTATTATGAGTTCTTTTGGATGATTCTTTTGAACTCTAACAGAGGGACCCTTGTTCACTGGAGTCACATCTTCTTGCTGATCAGTCTTTTCAGGAATCTCTATAACTTCAGAGTCTTCAGGCAGGGGGTGAGATGTGTCCACATCAGGATCAACATCAGGTTCATTATCTGAACAGTCATCTATGACAACATTGATGGATTCCATCATAGTTCTTGTTCTGTTGTTGAAGACTCTATAGGCTCTGCTGGTTATGGAATAGCCTAGAAAGATTCCTTCATCACTCTTGGGATCCATCTTCCTCCTTTGCTCTCTGTCAGCTAAGATATAGCACTTGCTACCAAAGACATGGAAGTGTTTGACAGTTGGTTTTCTTCCTTTCCATATCTCATACAGTGTGATTGAGGTACCTTTTCTCAGAGTTACCCTGTTGTGTATATAGCATGCAGTACTCATGGCCTCTGCCCAAAAGTAGTAAGGTAGCTTCTTGGCATGTAGCATAACTCTTGCAGCCTCTTGCAAGGTTCTGTTCTTCCTCTCAACTACACCATTTTGTTGGGGTGTGATTGGTGAGGAGAACTCATGCCCAATTCCTTCATCAGCACAAAACTCAGAGAATCTTGAATTTTCAAACTCTTTCCCATGATCACTTCTGATTCTAACAATGCCACTATCCTTCTCTCTTTGTAGTCTAAGGCATAATTCTTTGAATGCATCAAAAGTGTCAGACTTCTCTCTGATGAAGCTAACCCAAGTGAACCTTGAGAAATCATCTACAACCACAAAAGCATATCTTTTGCCACCAATACTCTCTACCTGCATTGGTCCCATCAAGTCCATATGTAGCAGTTCAAGAACTCTGGATGTCACCTGATGTTGTAACATTGGGTGTGACATCTGAACCTGCTTTCCAACTTGACATTCACCACATATGTTGCCTTCAACAATCTTAAGCTTTGGTAGACCTCTAATAGCTTCCTTGGACACAATCTTCTTCATTCCCTTCAGATTCAAATGGCCAAGTCTTTGGTGCCAAAGCTTTACTTCTTCCTCCTGACTTATCAAACATGTAGTGGAGTGAGCTGTTTCATCAGGAATCCATAGATAGCAGTTGTCTCTTGACCTAGATCCTCTCATCAGCAATTCTCCTTTGTCAGAAGTAATAAGACATTCATTCTTTGTGAAGTTGACTTTGAGACCTTGATCACACAATTGGCTTATGCTGATAAGATTAGCCTTCAAGCCTTTAACAAGTAGCACATCCTCTAGGTTAGGTAAGCTTTTGCTGCTGAGTTTACCACTGCCCTTGATTTCACCTTTTGCTCCATCACCAAAGGTTACAAAGCTTGTTGTATGAGGCTTGATATTAGTGAGAAATTTCTCAACACCAGTCATATGCCTAGAACAACCACTATCAAAATACCAATCATTACTAGAAGATGCTCTAAGAGAAGTGTGAGCAATATGTGCAGTTTCAGAGACTTTAGGCTTCCACATCTTCTTAGGAGTGACCCTTGCTGTTTTGGCTTGCACCTGAGGCTTTTTCTTGGGATACCCATAGAGTTTGTAACAGAAGGGCTTGATGTGACCATTCTTCCCACAGTAGTGGCATCTCCAAGCATTAAACTTCTCTTTGCCAGCAGGTCTCTGATGTGGAGTGTGGTGTGTCCACATTCTGCTAGGGTCAGGTTTCTTCTGAGCAGGAACAAACTTAGTATTTGTCTTCTTGCTGTGATGTTTGTTCTTAAATCCTACACCAGATGAGTCACCAGCATGCTTTCCTACTTTCAAAATTTCATCAAGCATGTTGGTTCCAGGGTTGAGCATCTTTACAGACTTGGTCATATTTTTCAAGTTGGTTGACAGTAACTCAACTTCACTTTCAAGACTAGCAACTTGACTCTGTAGTTGACCCTTCTCTGTCTCCAGTTGACTGATGATTTCCTTCTGCTCTTCATTGACCTTGTACAGTTCCTCACTCTTGATAAATAGCTTTTTATGGACTGAGGCTAGTTCATCAAAGGTGAGTTCTTCATCATCAGATTCAACATCAGTATTATCCACCCTAGTTATGGCACTAACATGATTAGCAGCAACATTCTCTGAGTCAGTGTCAGAGTCTTCATCAGACCATGAAACAGTTAGGCCTTTCTTCTGCTTCTTCAGATATGTGCCACATTCTGATCTTATATGACCAAAGCCTTCACATTCATGACATTGAACACCCTTGTTCTGAGTTGACTTATCATCAGTTTTGGTTTTTGTTGAAGTGTTACCTAGTTTACTGATGTCAGTCTGGATGTTCCTCACATTCCTCCTTGGTCTTCTGTCCACCCTCCTTTGAAGCTTGTTGAATTGTCTTCCCAACATGGCTAAGTCATTTGAGAGATCGTCATCTGATTCATCAGCTTCTTCTTCTTCACCAGCACAAGATGCACAAGCTATACCTTTTCCTTTCTTCTCAGTTTGCTCACCTAAGTTCATCTCAAAAGTTTGAAGAGAGCTCACAAGTTCTTCAAGTTTCATACTTGGGATGTCTTGAGCTTCTTCAATAGCTGTGATTTTCATGTTAAATCTCTTGGGTAGGGATCTAAGCATCTTTCTCACAAGCTTTTCTTCAGACAATTTCTCACCTAGAGCCTCAAAGGAATTGTCCACCTCAAGCAAATTCATGTGAAATTCATGAATTGATTCTTCTTCTTTCATTCTGAGGTTTTCAAACTTAGTGTTGAGAAGTTGGATTCTTGAGCTTTTTACCTTGGCATTGCCTTCATGAGTGGTTCTGAGTATCTCCCAGGCATTCTTTGCAACAGTACACTGCTTGATTAATCTGAACATGTTCTTGTCCACTCCATTGAATAAAGCATTCAAAGCTTTGGAGTTTCCAAGCGATGCAGTGTCTTCTGCAGCTGACCAATCTTCCTCTGGCTTGAGTACACCAGTGTCAACACCATTAGCATCCAAGATTTTGGGATGCTCCCAGCCTTTGAGCACAGCTTTCCAAGTTCTGCTGTCAAGTGACTTTAGGAAGGCAATCATCCTTGGCTTCCAGTAGTCATAGTTGGTTCCATCCAGGAGGGGTGGTTTGTTGACCGTTGTTCCATCCTTGTCCATGTTTCCAGAAAGTAACTTCCCTGGAGCTCACCCTCAAACAGGCAGGGTGCCTGCTCTGATGCCAATTGAAATTCTGGTGGCAAGTGTCAGATGTGTAGCACGATGTGTACACTTTAGGAATCGTACGATGTGTAGCCTAATGTGTCAACATCGTGGACAACTGAACTTGATGAACAAGTAAACAATATAAAGTGCAGAAAACAAAAGAACACGTGAGTTTGTTAACCCAGTTCGGCACTTATAACAAGCCCTATTCTGGAGGATACCAATCCAGGGATGAATCCACTATGGTAGTATCAATTCAAAGCTAAACTCCCCCGTTTACAACTTCTCACTTAATCACTACCCGTGCTAATTCTACCTAGGAACTCCTAGATATGAGAACCTCTGCTCACTCCCCCTCAACCTTACCCAGTAAGGATTTAATAACAAACTCAGTTGGAGACACACTCCTAGACAAGCGAAGCACTCGTACCTAAAGGCTTAGAGTGTTGCACAATCTAACTCCTTGCTTCAAAGCTTTGGAGAAAGACAACTAGAGATTACAACTCTATAAACTCAGTCCTTACTTGCATCAAAACTATGATCCAAGTGAAGGCTCACAAAGAACAAAGAACAGACTAAGACCTAAGACTCGATATCTTCAACTCTTGGCTTCGTGTTCCTTTATGTCTTCAGTCTTCCTTTATATAGAACAAGTTTCATGGGCTTGGATCTTCAATAATAACAGCTGGCCTTTGTTAATTCTCTTTGAGATTTATTTGATCATAATCTTTTAATTGTTTGTTTCAAATCTTTTTGATCAAAGTCGGCCAATAAAATAAAACAGAACCATGAAAGATTATCTTGTTCCTTGGCGCGAAAGCTGGCACGATTTAATTTGAAAAACAAATCTTTTTCAAAAGATCGCGTTTAAATAAATGAAAGCGCGTCCAGTAGGGCGTCCAGATGTGAACCCTGTTGTGCCACACATCATGCTCCACATCATGGAATCAGGCTTATTTTACCAAATGAAGCCAACACCCTAAAAGGTCTCAACAACCTTCACTGAAACAATATCTTTTGAACGTAATCGTCTAACTTCCTTATCTATTATTGCTACCGGTTGTTCAGTGTATGACAAATTCTCATCTAATTGAATATCTTCATGACTGATAACATGAGAAGGATCATAAAGGTACTTTTGAAGCATTGAAATATGAAAGATTGGATGAACTCCTGACAGATCCGGTGGAAGTGCTAAGCGATAAGCTAAAGGACCGACTCTCTCCAAAATCTCAAACGGTCCAATGAACCTTGGACTTAGCTTACCCTTCTTGCCAAACCGCAAAACTCCTTTCATTGGTGAAACACGTAAAAATACATGGTCTCCCACTGTGAACTCCAGGGGACGGCGCCTTCTGTCAGAATAAGACTTTTGCCTACTCTAAGCTGTCACTAAACGATCCCGAATTAATTTGACTTTTTCAATTGCATCTTGAATCAACTCTGGACCTACTAGTTTAGCTTCTCCAGCTTCAAACCATCCAATAGGAGATCTACACCGCCTGCCATACAACGCCTCGAAAGGAGCCATTTGGATACTAGATTGGTAACTATTGTTATATGCAAATTCCATCATTGGCAAATATCGATCCCAACTTCCTCCAAAATCAAGAACACAAGCACGGAGCATATCCTCTAGAATTTGTATAGTTCTTTCCGATTGACCGTCAATTTGAGGATGAAAAGCCGTACTAAGATTCAAACGAGTTCCCAATGCAGCTTGAAAAGATTTCCAGAATTGAGCAGTAAATTGAGCTCCACGATCCGAGATAATAGATATAGGTACACCATGTAAAGAAACAATCTCCTCTAAATAAAGCTTAGCATATTGAGATGCAGTATATGTTGTCTTTACAGGTAAGAAATGTGCAGACTTGGTTAACCGATCTATAATCACCCATACAGAGTCATAACCTTTCTGAGTTCGTGGTAAACCTATAACAAAATCCATAGCAATGCCTTCCCACTTCCACTCTGGTATTTCAACAGGTTGCAGTAACCCCGCAGGCTTTTGGTGCTCTGCCTTTACTTGTTGGCACACCAAACACTTAGAGACAAAATCGGCTACATCTCTTTTCATTCCTTCCCACCAATAAAATTCTCGCAAGTCTTGATACATCTTATTGGAACCTGGATGAATGGTATAAGAAGAATGATGAGCCTCCTCCATTATTTTTCTCCTTAGTTCATCAACATTCGGAACACATAATCGAGACTTCAACCACAAAACACCATCGGAATCAATTGAGAAGTTTGAAACTTTACCATTTCGTACATCATTCACCGTCTTCATCAAGTCTGAGTCTTGACTTTGAGCCTTCTTGATCTCATCAACTAAGGTAGAACGAATTTGCACATAGGCCAACAATGCCTTCGAAGGACCGATCTCTAATTGAACTCCGCTTTCAACAAGTTCTTGAAATTCTTTAACTATAGGTCTCTTTCTCTCCGCTAAGTGAGCAAGACTACCCATGGACTTCCTACTCAAAGCATCAGCAACAACATTTGCTTTACCAGGGTGATACAAGATCGTGCAATCATAATCTTTCAAGAGTTCCATCCACCTTCTTTGTCTTAAATTTAAATCTCGCTGTTTAAAAATGTATTGAAGACTCTTGTGGTCAGTATAAATCTCGCAAGTTTCGCCATACAAATAATGCCTCCAAATCTTAAGGGCAAAAACCACTGCTGCCATCTCCAAATCATGGGTAGGGTAGTTTTGTTCATGGCTTTTTAGTTGTCTTGATGCATAAGCGATAACTTTACCATGCTGCATAAGAACACAACCAAGACCAACTCTAGAAGCATCACAATAAACTGCATAACCTCCACCACTCGTTGGTAATGCTAAAACTGGTGCTGAAGTCAAACACTCCTTTAATTTCCGAAAGCTCTCTTCACATGCATCAGTCCATTGAAACTCAACTTGCTTTTGGGTCAACCTAGTCAATGGAAACGCAACTTTGGAGAAGTCCTTCACAAAACGCCGATAATATCCAGCTAAACCAAGAAAACTTCGTATCTCCTTCACTGTAGTGGGTCTGGACCAATTCTGCACTGCTTCAACCTTGCTCGGATCAACACCTATTCCATTTTTAGACACGACATGACCTAGAAATGCCACACTCCCTAGCCAAAATTCACATTTCGAGAATTTGGCATATAATTGTTTCTCCCTCAATGTTTGCAAAACAAGTCTTAAATGTTGCTCATGCTCTTCCTTACTCTTGGAATAAATAAGAATATCATCTATGAACACTATCACAAATTGATCCAAGAATGGTTTAAAAACCCGATTCATCAAATCCATAAAAGCTGCAGGAGCATTAGTAAGCCCAAAAGACATAACAAGAAATTCATAATGCCCATAGCGAGTGCGAAAAGCTGTCTTAGGTATATCCTCCTTCTTAATCTTCAACTGATGATACCCAGACCGCAAATCAATTTTGGAAAAACATTGAGCACCTTGAAGTTGATCAAACAACTCGTCAATGCGAGGCAAAGGATATTTATTCTTTATCGTCACTTTGTTCAATTGTCTATAGTCTATACATAATCGCATGGATCCATCTTTCTTCTTCACAGACAACACCAGAGCACCCCATGGAGAAGTACTCGCACGAATAAAGCCCTTGTCAAGAAGATCTTGAAGTTGTTCTTTCAATTCTTTAAGCTCGGCTGGGGCTATTCGGTAAGGGGGTATAGATATGGGTTGAGTATTGGGGACCAAATCAATGGAGAACTCAATTTCCCTATCAGGTGGTAACCCAGGAAGTTCTTCGGGAAAAACATCCTGAAACTCACAGGCTATAGGGACTTTTTCTAAGTTGCCTTCACCTCGTTGTAAATCATTAATCACGGCTAAGTATCCTTGGCAACCTCTTCTTAGTAACTTGTTGGCTCTCAAGGCTGAGATCAAGTTATGTGGCATCCATGTGTGTTTGCCTTGAAATGAGAAAGGTGATTTTCCAGGTATCTCGAATTTCACTAACTTATTATAGCAGTCTAAGGTAGAATGATGGGAAGACAACCAATCCATACCCAAAATCACATCAAAATCTACCATATTCATAACTACAAGGTCTGCAAATAATATGTGTCCCGCAACCGATACATCACAAGAACGATACACAGACTCGGCAAACAATTTATCACCAGCAGGTGTAGTCACAACTAACGTCTCATCAAGAGAAGATGAATTTTTTCCAAGTCGAGGAGCAAACCATAAAGAGACAAAAGAATGTGTAGCTCCAGGATCAAACAAAACATGAGCATCTTGGGAACAAATAGAAAGTATACCTGTAACCACTGCATTGGATGCCTGAGCATCCTGACGAGTCAAAGCAAAAACTCGAGCCTGTCCTCTCCCTGCTTGCATTTGTCCTCTACCTCCTGATCTTCTACCCTCATGTTGAGATGTACCTGCACCCTGAACAGAAGAATTTCCCATTTGCCGCATAGGTGCAGAAGGAACTTGGGAAGGAGCTAAAGCTGCTGGTGCTGATGCGTGACTAGATGATGGTTGTGTCATAGCTACTGGACAATTCTTCCTGAGGTGACCTTCTTGGCCACACTGATAGCATGTTTTACCATCTTTGAAAGAATTTACAGTTGTACCACTAGAATGCCTCTGAGGAAAAGTGGACCCTGCGGATGCCCTTTGATCCGGCCTCCGATTATGCACAGAGCCATAAGATTGTCCACTAAAACCACCCCTTTGTGAAACTGACCTTTGTTGCCCTTGATGACCAGACATAGAACCACCACCACTACTATAGTAATGACTGTATGATCCTTCAACTCGTTGTTTCTTGCGAAAATCTTGTTTACTACCTCCTTTATCCTTTTGTCGCTGCTCAATTTGAAGTGCCAAGCTCAAAACCTCAGCAAAAGTAGCACAGTTAGAACCAAC
Source organism: Trifolium fragiferum (assembly GCA_954870985.1). NCBI lineage: Eukaryota > Viridiplantae > Streptophyta > Magnoliopsida > Fabales > Fabaceae > Trifolium > Trifolium fragiferum. Next base: position 13,343,677 of record OX940794.1, read on the forward strand.
CACCGATCTAAATAAGTATTCCCTCAATCCTCTGATGAACTTCTTGATACGCATCTCTTCGGTGACAAGGTAGGGAGCATATCTAGAAAGCTGTGTAAAACGAGCACTATACTCCGTAACTGACATTCCCTCCTTTTGTTCAAATCGCTCAAACTCGTGAGCTAAACCATCTTTAACACTCTCCGGAAGAAAACGAGCCATGAACAATCGAGAGAACTCACCCCATGCTAACGGAGGTGATCCGACTTGTCTTCCACGTGTCACAGTATCGAACCAGTCATATGCCACACCCTCCAACTGAAATGATGCCAACTCCACTGCCCTTATATCGGAACATCCTAATGCTCTCCATAACCTCTCTAGACCATCAATGAAACGTTGTGGGTCCTCACTTGCATCAGACCCGGAAAAAGTAGGAGGTTTAAGCTTCAAGAACTCTGCTAAAGTAACCTCAATCTCCCTTGTTTGAGTTGTCGCTTGCTGCTCACCCTGTCTAACTTCTTGCTGGCCATCAACAGTTGGTTGCCCTTGATTACCCTGTTGTTGTCCTACAACCCCAACAAGTTGTTGCACAACTTGTTGTAATCCCTGTAAACCAGCATTAAATTCTTCAATGGTTGGATTTCCCCGCCTTCCTCTAGGCACCTCAACGTTTAGTACATCAGCAGCTAAGCCGCGCCCACCTGGATTAGCTACGCGACCTCTAACATTACCTCCACGTCGACCTCGAACACGAACTCGACCTCTTTGTCGAGGTTCTTGGGGTTGAGCGGTAGATTCATCAACAACTTCTCTTCTGTTCTGGTTTCTAGTCCTAGGTGGCATCCTCACCTAGTGAATAAGAAATGATTAGATGTAGGACACGACAACAAGAAAAATGAGACAAATCAAAGACCACATGAAATTTCAAGATTAGACGACAAGGAAGACTATCATAGAGCACTAATAGCTCTTTGCGAGTAAATGATGCCGCGGTTCACAATTTACTAGCAAAAATCTATTATTACTCTATGTCTGCAGCTATTTTGGACCTACAACCGGAGCTCTGATACCAACTTTGTCACGACCCAATTTCGCATCGCGACCGGCGCACGAACTATTACTTGTTCGGCAAGCCTAATGACCAAAGTTAACGAACAATAAACACGAAACTTGCAAAATTGCTCATTTTACTTCAAAATAATATTTATAGAAATTTCGACAGAGTATCCTTTGTATTTACAACATTTCCAAATCCAAAATAAATCCTGTTTTTCAACATACATCATCAGCTAGAGTTTGAAACAGATGCAGATTAAATTTATACATTCCAAAAAAATATCCCTAGACTCAAAATAGCTGCAGATACTCGATCAACTCAAAATGCACATATACAAATAGCGTTCCATCAAGGAGGCCTACCAAAAGAGTGACTGATGAAGCTTTATCTACACTAGAAACCTGCTACTCAGCTGTCTGGGAATCTGAAAAAAATATAAGAAGAAGGGGTAAGTCATAAAGACTTAGTGAGAGATGACAACCACTACCAACAAGATGGGAAACATACAAAGGCACGAGCATTCGATTTTTAGAAACTTGTAGAAATAATTGTGAGACAGTAACTATGTAAAAAAATAGTTCTCAATACAAATCATTAGAGTTTGAAATTTAAATAAGAAAAGTATAGAAATCCAATCAAATAAAAAAGAATTCGTTAAAAGATAATCGGGAGACGGCTCCATCTCGTTGATAGCCTTTTCCTCCTAAGAGCGGTGTTTCTCTTAGTGGCGGCTCCATCTAACGGATAGCTCTTTTCTCCTCGATTAAGAAATCACATAATCGTATTTAATTAGGGAGTCGACAACTCGTTGATAGCCCTCTCCTCCTAATGGCGGCCTTTCCATAAGGGTAGCTCCATCTAACGGTTAACCCTCCCTAATCGACATCGTATAACTAGGTGCACCTAGAGCTTTATTCTCATTAACGCCGAAAGAATCACAATTGTTATTCTCAAAACATATTAAAAAAAAATCCATGTTCTCAAGATTTCAAAATTTATATAAAACATACACAATCAAGTCACAATTTCAAATAAGCTATTTTATCAATCATAAACAAATCAAACTAAAGTACGATTTAATATCAATGATTTTAAAACAACGAAAGAGGGGGATGAAAATTTTTAAAAGGCATGTTTCCCGAAAAATTAATCGTAATAGGTATTTTAACATAAATAAACAACATGAAAACTTATAATAGTATTCAAAATAAGTGATAATGATTATCATCAACTCACAACTATGAAGACCGACTAGTTTTGCTCTCCAACAACGTCCGGAGAAGTAAACAAAGTAACCGCTGAAGAATCTGAACATCAATAAGGTTTATCAATATTTATAAAGTCATTCTAGAGTTTAGCTAAACATATGTAATCAAAATCCTCCAATTCTTACTCTAATTTCTAATATTAAATTTCTACACCAAATCAAATATATCCAAAGCTAAATTGTTGAATTATAGATGTTATATTTACCTCAAAGAGTCTCAATAAGCAACTTTTAAGGAGTGGGTATTCATCCCCATCATAAGAGCATTAACCATAATCCCAAAATTATACTCAATCACATTTGTAGACTAAGAGATAATTTTGCCTATATGCATAATTTTCTTCAAGAGTATGGTATACATGGAAGAGATTTGGGAGGAAAATTGAAAGTGGGTGTTAATGAAATGTTGAAGCTGAGAAATGGAAAGAGAAAGAAGAATTGGAAACGTGAGCAAACAATTGGGGTTCGGTGGATTCTCTTATGTTACCGTTTCTAGACCCTTCTTTCTTTCTTTAATTTTTTTTTTCTTCTTATTTATATTTTATTATATTTACTCTTTTAATTATTTACTTACTAATTACTATTATTTATTTATTGGAAATGGTGCGTTTTAGTTATAGTAATGTTGTACCAAAAACTAGGTACATCAACGTTTAAAAAAAAATTCAAGAACGTAAAAAAAATAATTGGTATACAACATAGTAAAAGAAAAATAGATAGATGCAAGTGCAACAACGTAAAAAAAATAGGCACAACATACCTATTTTGTTTTAAATTATACTATATAAAATATTATAGTAAAGGATAAAAATAGATTTAAAATAAAATCATAAGGGTAAAATGGGAAGGAAAAATGAAAAGCTATAAGCTATAAGCTCATAAGCTACTTGAATTAGCTTATGAAAAATAAGCTATAAGTCAGTAAAATAAGCTATAAACTCTTTCTGAAAAACTGTTACCAAACGGGTCTTTTAGCTTATAAGCTATAAGACATAAGCTATAAGTCAGTTTTTTGGGTTTGCCAAACAGATAGCTTATTTTAGTGACTTATAGCTTATTTTCCAAATACTATCTTAAGTAGCTTATGAGCTTATCATTTTTTCTTTCAATTTTACCCTTATTAGTTTAACTAAAATCCACATTTACCCTTTAAAATTTATTATCATTGTAATTTAAAATAAAACAAGTAAATATATATATGGCCGAACGCATTTGGAGGTCCTTTATGTGTTGAGTTTGTATCACATAGGTCCTTTAAGTTTTTTTTTTTGTATCAAATAGGTCCTTTGAGTTCATATTTTATGACTTTTTCTTCGTTTTATTACCAAATAACATCTATCCCAAGTTGAGAGGACCACAAACAGATTGATTTACAACTTGGGAGTGATGTTATTCAGTAATAAAACAAATAAAAAATCATAAAATATGAACTCAAAAAACCTATTTGATACAAAAGAAATTTAAAGGACCTATGTGATATAAACTTAAAACTTAAAGACCTACATATGCATTTGGCTTATATATATTTAACATACCTGCATATATCTTTTATTATTTTAATAACGTACCTGCATATATATCTTATTTTAACGTACGTGCGTTATCTACAACTTAAATAAGATCAACTAAAATAAAATTATTTTGTCAAAAAAAAACTAAAATAAAATTATAGGCTACAATTATGCTATATATCTTCTTTTAATGCAATAACTTGCAAGTTGTTATACATAGCCAAGTGGATAAGTTGTTTGCCTACATTCAACGGAACCGGTTTCGAAACTGGCTGGGTGCAAACTTTTTTTTTAATTTTTTATTTGCTTCTTTTTGACCTAATTTGCTTCTTCAACCTCCAGACGGGTCGGTGTGACCCGGTTGAAACTCATGCGACCCGGAAACTGAAAAATGCAATTTCACGGGTCTTTAACACCAAAAATTTAATTTTTCACCTAGATAATCACAAATCTAACAACATCATATGATTCAACAATTTATCACCATCTAAAACAGTCATAATCTAATATCAAAATCTTAAAAGAACAAGCAAATCCAAATTTTAAGATCCAAACATATGAAAACAAAATTTTTCCAGATTCAAATATTGAGCGGATTTATGAACCAACGACCCATCCATCCTCCGTCTCCGTCGACCGTTTCCGTCTGAATTCTGTGGGGTAACAGGATAACAGAATTTTTGAGTTTATGAATTATTTTTAATGGTTGACCGTTTCCGAACTTGATAACAGAATTTTTGAGTTTAATGGGTAACATGATTGTATATATATTTGTTGGTTTCATCTTAAATTCTATGGGGGCAAAAGTGAATAAATGAAATATAAGGGTTGTTTCAGACCATGGACAAATTTGAATAACTGAAAATCATGTGGGTAGTACTATAAATAAATAATAAACCTGAATAACAATGGAACTCAATTTCCAAGTTGCAAATCTGATGACTTAAAATCAATTTGGGTCCACATACTATTTTGGTCAGAAATCCAATGGTAAAAAATTCCCTTGTGCACCGTGGGAGACCTACCTCCCTTGTGCACCCTAGACTGAGCCTAGAAAGAATATGGATGATTGTAAGTGCCAAGTTAAAAAAACTAAAATAAAAAATTGTACGTCAATTTAGAAAAATGTGTCTTTTACCCTTATCGTGTGATTTATTAGGTTTTATTGTAAGCTATAAAGACATTCATGTCGATTAACAAAAAATGCAAGTGAGATAAGAAGTTTCCAATGCTTAGCTAGTTTTTATAGAAGATATGTAAAAAAATTTAGTATCTTGGCTGCACAAAATGAAATTTGGTTTTAAATGGAAAGAGAAACCAATGCAAGCCTTTGAAAAATTATTTTAGTGAGAAGTAAAACAGGGTTGTCGTAATAAAAATTTATATAGGATATTACAAACTCGACAACATTACTTATTGCCCAAAGAATTTGTCATTCACTATGATCATGAATCTTTGAAACATTTAAAAGGGCAAGGTAAGTTGAACAAGAAACATGCCAAATATTTATCTATCTATCTATCTCTTATGTGTTAAGAGTTAGAGTTCGGGTTTAGCTGAGTTCAGTGTCTTGGTGATTAGTCTTGCTTTTATGTAAATTTAAATCATGTCATGTTCAACAAAAGTCCTAGGCCATACTGATTATCTAACTACATATGTGGCCATGAAAGTTAAGAAGCTCAAAAGCTAGAGGTCAGAAAGTCCATTTCAAGATCCAAAGTATAAGATATAAAACAGTGAAAACATTTGAAATGACTCTAAAGGATGCATCTATCTCACACATTCCTAGAAAATCACATTAGCATTGCCACTGCTAATGGTTCTTTCACTGCTATGGTCTAGGGATTGTAAACTTTGGCAGTTTTCTACAAATCTGACTCCTACATCTTTTGAAACCACTTGTCTAGATCAAATCCTGAAGGCTTACATAATATTTCTTTCCTAGAATACTTCAATGTATCTTTCAACAACTTAAAGGTGTCTTTAAAATTCCAAGTGAGGTTGTAGTAAATGAAAACAATAACCTTTGTGATGGTAACAACCATGCAAAACATCTGGTGTAGCATTTAGCATGTTGTTCCCATACATACAACAAAGGTCAAGAGTTTAAAGATCTAGTTTTTTAGTACATGAAAAATAGAAGCTTAAAAAGTTGGTTGCGTGCATCAACGAAAATTGCAGATAAACGAGAATCATTGGGGCAAAACCTAGCAAATTAATAAAACAACTACTGCGAGTATCCGGTTATCAAATAGGACAATTCAAAAAAATGGATTCAATCAATAGGTGAATGATCGACCTTTCACCGGGAAAAGACATAGGTGATAGTTCACCTTAGAATCTGCTTATAAAGACCAGCCATAATCAATATAAAAAAACTTATCCAAGTAAAATAATATCTTGTAATGCAGAACAACAACTAAACTCGATATCTGGCCGGCAAGATTTCTCCTCCCAATGTTGGATCTTTCACTATCAATTCCAACATATGGAGATTCTGCAAAAGTAGCAGCACAGATCAGTACCACCACATATCACCATAAAAAAAAATTAACAAACATGCATATGAATAGAGAGGGAAAGAAAAACCTTACAATGAAATGATTTTCTGGAGTTCCTGCAACAACATCACTTGCAGGTTCACCATCAAAGATAATAATTTTGTCTTCAATAGCAAGTAACACGGAGGTATTGGTGGTCTCAACCACAAAAGCAGTTTTCTTTGTATAAAGAATGAAGTTCTTAATGACTTTGGCAACAGCCGATCTCTCTTCAGAATTAAGATATTTACTTGGTTCATCTATGAGATAGATATCTGCAGGCTGGATGTATGTCAGGGAAGCAATGAATCAGAAAGCTTCAAATGGTACTCACAACAAATCCTAATAGTTAAAATGCACAAATTAAGATACCTTTCCGAGACAGAGGCATAACTAAAGTCTTTGCAACTGTGCATCAGACAGAGTTACAACGTCTTGGTCCATTAACTGTTGGATGAGAAGTGGCTTGAGTGCTTGACTACAACTGATTGAAACTCGGAATCATTGTATGCATCAGGAATTTTTCGAGCAGCAAGCCTTCTTCAGTAGATCTTGATAACATAAAGCCAATCGTCTGAGGCTTGTGTGAAACCTTATACTTTGGCATTTTGGTTACATGTAGTTGCTTAGAACAATGTTCAGGGCACTTTGAGGGTGCAAATTTGAACTTTGCTGCTGGACTTGATTCCCATGTTGCAGCCATGCCTCAATACACTGTTGGCTATGCTGGAAGGACCAACTCGGGAAGATATGAGAGATCTTCTATTGGAGCTCTGCATGACCTTTGGTATTATGTCTCAACAGAAGTGACTGACTAGTGAATCTTGGTTTACGCACACTTGGATTTTGGGTTGATAGCTTAAACCCGGACTTCCTTGAGCCTAGTATGGCCAATGTCATCTCTGCAGTGATTCTGGCCTTGTGGTCTCACTTAAGACCATCTCCCTATCCTTGGGGTGCAAAAGCATTGCAGCTTCTTGGCAAATTCGGTGGACAAAACAGACGGTTTCTCGAAGGGCCTCTGACACTAGAGTGTAAAGAGAATCCTGAGCATGGGATTCGCCTGATTTTGAAATTTTGAGCCTGCTACAGTGCTACCCCATTCTTGCTACCACTTGATTGATGCATAAAACTTGCTGTGGAAGCTGTAATGAACAGAAACTGTTGCATGGATGCTTTCTATCAGAAGCAGGCTCTCAAATTTCTTTGTGTTTGTTTGTCATCTCAGCTCAATTTATCTGGAATTGTTGCTGACGAGGGATGTACATCTAAGCAGCTGTCTGCCTTGTTGGTTTCTGCAGTTGATCAATCATCACGCAGGTCCGAGAGTCCACAGATATAAAGGTTACTTTGGTCATACTCTTCAAATACTATAAAACATTATACTGTCACTTCTGATTAATGTATGGAACTAAATAATTTTCTGTTCACTATATTTATTGCATGACTCCCCCATGAACAGTCTAATCAATTGATCAATGATTCCTAATCTGTATATGACATTCATGCCTTGACTTAAACATCCTACAGTGCCTTCTTCTTCTGCTTGTCCCTTCCTGTCATCTCTAATCTGTTACTTCCAAGACTTACATAACATCTTGTTTTCAGGCTGATTTAGGTGTAAAGACTAAGACTCAACTTCTGGCTGAGAAATCTGTTTTGAAGATTCTTTTGATGACTGTTATTGCTGCCAATGGCGAGCCAGATCTCACAGATCCCACAGATGATTTTGTCGTCAATATATGTCGCCATTTTGCAATGATATCTCATATTGATTCTTCATCTAGCAACACATCAGCAGCTATACTTGGGGGTTCATCGCTCTCAAATAACGTTCATGTTGGTTCTAGGCAAAAAATGAGCACATGTTCAAATCTGAAAGAGCTGGGCCCTCTCTTCTTTTTAGATGCTCAAGTTGCTGTACTAGCAGATGATAATAGGCTCCATGCAAAATCTGCACTTGATTCTTTATGTGTTTGCAGAAACACTTGTATTCGTAGCTCGCTCAAAACATACTGATTTCTAGGCCTGAGCATCGATCGGTTTCGGTCGAATTCGGGCCGAAAATCATAAAACTGATAAAAACCGTAATCATTTAATTTAGACCCAATTTTGACCGAGTACATCTTCGGTTTGTTCGGGTGGTGGATCGTACGGGTGGCGGGTTGAATGGTTCGGTTATTACGGATTTGGTTGAAGTTTTGTTTACATATAAAACTCCATTATTCAAAAAATTATATTTTTCAAAAAATTCATTATCTTATACGCAATGTAACAAATGATAGAAGAAAACAAAGAGGGTGAGATGTTATTACTTTGTTTCAAATTTATAAATCTAATGACAATAATAAATCAAATAGAAGAGAAGTAAAAATATATATTTCGCACCTCACTCGTCAACGTATTATAAGCTTATAAAATATATTATTTTGCTCATATATCAAAGATGGATAAAAAAACAAATATAATAGTATATGAAATTGGGAGAGAGAGAGAGGGGGACAAAAGGAAAAAAATTAATTTACATCTTAATGGTTGTTCGGTCGGTTTCGGTTACGAAGAGATGAAATTTTCGAGATCCACACCCGCCCGTATGCAACCATTCATACCCGATTTTTTCGCAATTAGTGACCCGACACCTGACCGAATGCTTCAATGTATTATCGGTTTCGAGTCGGGTCGCAAGTACATGCTCAGCCCTACTGATTTCATAATGTCCACAGAGGCTGGTACACCTATGATTGTCTCTAGTCCATATGTGAATCCTGTATATTCTCCGCCCCCTAGCATTCGTGTTCCTGCATTTGAACAACTCTTGCTACGGACTTGGTGTCATAGGACTTGGTGCTTTGGTGGGAAAGGTCACTGCTGATTTTATTTATAAATAAAATATTGTTAAAACATAAGTGACGTAGTGTGCCAAAAAAAATATAAATAACAAGTGACGTTATTTTGCTATTTTTTTTGTAAAATTTATTAAATTAAGTAAAAAAAATTTATTAAAGCAATTGTCTCGTGTATGATTTTTGTGTAATAAATTATAATTAATAATAACAAATATTTATTGTTCAATTATTTTTTTTAATTAAATCAATTGTCCCGTGTATGATTAAATTTTTTTATTTAAACAATTGTCCCGTGTATTATTATAATATATATTCATCAATAATTGTTCTGTGTATTATTATAGTATATATTATTCAATTCTTTTTTTTTATTAAAGCAATTGTCCTGTGCATGATTAATTTTTTTACTATTAAAACAATTGTCCCGTGCGTTATATAATATATCTTTACCCCGTAATTATTAGTATAATATATATTCTTCAATAATATATTTCTCCTGTATTTTTTATATAAGAGTAAACAAAAATAGAGTAGATTTTTTTTTTATAATAAATATAGAGTACAATTTAACTATTATATAAAAAAATATAATTTATTCTTTTACGGAATAGAAGATTTGAAATATTTTTAAGAATTGATGAAGACAAATTAAGATTTTTAGTAGTAATACATTTAATATATTTGGTCCGTTTAAACTTGGCTTATTATTAAACTTATGAAAATACATTATGATTATAATTTATAAATAAACTTTTATGTTATTTCATAAGTTTTTTTACGCATGTTAATTCATAAGATTTCACTAACAAAAATTATATCTTTATAAACCGTTTTCATAAACAACCTTTTTTTTTTACAAGAAAAAAAAAAGTTGTTTATGAAAACGGTTTATAAAGATATAATTATAATAATACATAAAAAGCTTATATATTTGCATAAGTTATTTCGCATAAGATCATAAATAAGTAAATCCAAACAGGCACATTGTGTTTTTGATTTTGTTTTTTATGTTCTTTTATTTTTAAACTCATAAATAAGTATCTTCTTTTATTAAGTTCTTCTATTTTTATTTTTTATATATAAGTTTTTATATGTTAGATTGAGTTATTATTTTTTGATTAAAAAAAAAGTTACAATTTTTGGTGCGTATCTTTTATCGTGATTTTTGTTTCTATTTTTATGCGTAAATTTATTTTAATTAATTTTTGTCCCGTAAGTCCTAGCTCAACTGGCAAAAATTTACCGAAATTGCAAGGCATGGACGTCATGACCGGGGTTCGAACCCCGACTCTCTCACTTGTGTGAAAATTTCTTATATTTACTTTGCCAGATCTTCTATGTACCATAAAAAAAAAAAAAAAAGATTGGATTATTATCTTTTTTTAGAAGTGGTTTCCGTTGCTATTTTTATGGGAAAATTTCTTTTATGCTTTTTTTTTTCTTCTCTTTTATGTTTGTTTAGAGATTGGTTTTTAATGCTATTTTTATGGGAAGATTTATTTTATGTTTATCTTTCTTTCTTATTATTTTTATTAGTTTAGAGTTAAAATTACATTTAAGGGCGCTGTTAATGTACAAAAGTAAATATAGTTTATCGTCTCCACAGGGACTGGTGCAATATCGATGCCGTTCAACAATTAATATAATTTTAAGTACAGTGATTCAAAAGTATTTGTTTGTGAAAAAGTACGGAAATATAACAACGGTAAAGAAATGATTGAAATCACAGAGAGATAAGTTTGATGGGATTAGATTTCACCAACCCAATCGTGTGTACCATTCGAATAAGTTATACAGGTTTTAGCTATTAATCAATTCTATCACATATCACTTACATACGTGTCTGTGTCCAGAGCACAACGAGAATCCCGTTATACCTATTAACCTTCGATGTCTCGAATGATCAATCAATACAACGGCTATATTGTATTGCTTAAACTCCGATGTCTCGGACAATTTAACCAACACAATAGCATTAAGTTTTGATATTTAGAGTGAATATTAAATCCAAATCTATGTCTAGAGTTTAGAGTTTAATAGATGATTGTTCTTAGTTCTTGGATTCAAAAAGCATATGTCTATACCATTTCAAATCTTGAAGTAAAACATGAAATTCAAGAACAACATCAAAATAGAAGAATAATCTAAAACCATATATAACATAGATCAAAATAAATACATACTCATAGATTGATTACATCTAATCCCAACAAAGAGAGATTAGCTACTCATTTTCATGGTAGCTTTACAAAGATTAAGAAGAAAAGAGATGAACAAACTTATCAATGATGATTTCTCAACTATTGTAGTGAATTCACCTTCAAATCCCCTTGAATCTGGCTCCTGGGTGTCTCTTCTGTGTTTCTGGGCGTGGAAGAATGAATTGGTTCTTAAAAAATGAAGTTTGAGTGTCTTTTATAGTTGACAGAAAAGCGCATGGTCGCTTAGCTACGAGACGGTCGCTTAGCTACCAAACCTTTCTTCAGGAGGAGGGTTTTCTGACACGTGTCCCACTAAACCTCTGATTCACTCATTTTTGTTTTTGGTTGCTCCCAGCTAGCCGTGGTCGCTCCAAGCTACCAAGCTTCAATTTTAGGTCGCTCCCAGCTAGCCCTGGCCGCTCCAAGCTACCAAGCTTCAGTTTGCAGATTTTGTTTCTTTGGCTTTTCTTCAATTTTTAGCACAAAAACCTGTCAAAAGGGTTAGGATTAAGATATACTAAACAAAATTAAATAAAAAACAACTATTTACATTATTTTGGGGTTTTTCAAAAGGATATCTTAGAAAACAAGTTAATAAGTGTCTTAATTCACTATATGATTTTACTACTTTTTTGCACTTATCTAACTCTCCCCAACTTAAAACTTTGTTTGTCCTCAAACAAAAGTCCAAAATAAACTCTTCAAACATGGCTCAAATATCATTAGTGCATAATTCATTTAAGCTTTGCAATCAATCAAAAACTTTTGATGTAAATCATTTCAAGTTTGCATGATTCAATGTGTTGCAAGTTTAAAATCAATCATTCATAATCATCAAAGAATCAAAGCATGAATGTGAAATAGTTTCAAAATTCAAGCAAGATTTCAAGCTTTCCAAATTAACATGATAATCAACTAGAATCACAATTCTCACAAGTGTTTCAACTCAAGGGTGTTGTGTTTCTCTCAATCCAAACAATGTGTTCACAACAAATCAATTCAAACATACATCTCAACATAATCACAAAACATGCTATCAATCATGGATCACTAAGGACTTTCTTAAGCTTGTAATGGGGCTGGGCTACAAGAAATCATTGTTTTTCTTTGGATTCAAAGAGCCTTAAGGATAAGAGAGCATTTTTCTTGAGTACTTTCATCTCATAAGTTGTTCACCCTCTTTCACTTTCCCCTTTTTCACATTTGGTGATTTTTTATGCCACAATCTTTTCTTTCTTTTTCTTTGCAATTTCAATGATTACTTTTGTTGATGACATATTTTTCAAATTTCTTTTTCTTTTTTCAAAATCACCATTTTCAACTACTTCTTTATTTTTTTCAAATTGATCAAATAACCTCCTTCTCCCCAACTTGTTTTCAACCCTACATAAACTCAATGCTCAATCATCCTAAGACAACAAGTCATTGTTTTTCTTTATTGTGGTTCAAGGGTTCAAAACAAACAAATTTTCAAATTTTTGGCTCAAAGGGGTAACAAAGGATCACACTCTCACAAGGTAGGTTATTTTTGGCTTAAGTAGTTGCACTCAAATAGAAACATGGCCTTGATCATTTCCATGACTTCAAACACATCAAGTAATAGCAAGATTCAATTAAAATCAACAGAGTTAAACACAATTGCCGGCTCTCAAATATATAAACAATGGAAGGTTCACACCATCTCACCCGGTTAGGTCTACGTGATTCATAATCAATTAATCATGTTAAGAAGGAATGAATGAAATCAAATTGAATGAAGCTACTTAGTTCAAATTCATCATATCATTCAAAGATAATCACAAACTTTTGACCTCAACTTAAACAATTGAAATTATTTTAATCATGCATTTGCTTTTGATTAATCACAAATCTAGACATTTCAATTCATATGCACATTTAGCAATCACAAAGATTTAAACCATGTTTGTTCAGTCAACATTTGCAATGAAACATAAAACATGAATTTAAATGACTGAAACAATAAAATGTCACTGTGTATGGCGTGCTTTAATACTCTGCTTCTGCTACTCCCTCCTCTTCAAGAAGTGTGGACTGTCCTCAGGCCGAGAAAATGAAGTTAATTATGCCTGCATTCACAAGGTAAACATAAAGCCCTATGCTTTTGTAAGACTTTTTATAGGTGATGATATGTTTAGTGACAATAGCAGAAACAAAATTTCAAATGGAATTCACACCAATTCAAGGACTTTGTTTTCATAAGAGGATGAACATGTTCAAAAACTTATTATAACATATGCGAAATTAAAAATGCGTAAATAAAAGTAAAGGAAAGAAAATTGGGTTGCCTCCCAACAAGCGCTTCTTTTACGTCATTAGCTTGACGCCTTTTTGGTTAGGGTGGCCAAAACGAGACAGAAAGCACATCATCCGTCTTTTTTCTTCGGTTTAGGAGGAATTTCATGAACTTGAGAAATAAGTATTGCGGAGTCCATATCCTCCCCAATTCCTTTTTGTTGAACAAGGCACAAATTTCGTCTATGACCCGATCAATCTCCGCCTTGTTCTCCATTTCCTTCTTTTGCTCACGTGATATTTCCTTGTCAAGTAATCCTTTAATTACCTCTGCATCCATCATCACTTCTTCACTATCAACTGTGTAGTCCTCCTTAGTAGATGAAAATTCTTGAGGAAGTTCTATTTCGTGCGGTGTTTCTATTTCCTCCGCTATTTTCTCCACACCACATCCTTTGAACATTGTTTCTTCCTCATGTGTTTCAGCACATTCTTCCACACTCTCTCCGCATTCCTCATTCTTTGTTAGAGTATCATCTCTCTCGTCTTGAGTGGTTTGAGTGTTGGTTTGAACTTCCTTGATTTGGTTTTCAGCTAAATGCTTAGCTATTTGACCAAGCTGAATTTCCAAATTTTTACTTCATGCAAGGCTGTTTTTCAAATATTCATGGTGTTGTTGGTTCGATTGTTGCTGCATTACCATGAATTTAATCATGGTCTCCTCCAATCCAACCTCTGAAGTTTGCCCATAATCATTAAAAGGACATTGTTGATACGATTCATACTCATTCGGAGTATAGAAGTTGTTATAATCACGATCAGCCATGATTTTGTTTTTGATGGTGAATCTGAAAAAGGATTGAACTAACAAGAAAAGTACTACTTTGTCCAGCAAAGAAGGGTTAGTGCAAGAAAATATACAATATAAACAAATATGTACAACTACTTAAAACAATAACAATTGTTGCGATGCTTCAATATCTAAACTCTAGTCCCCGGCAACGGCGCCATTTTGTTAAAGTACAAAAGTAAGTATAGTTTATCGTCTCCACAGGGACTGGTGCGATATCGATGCCGTTCAACAATTAATATAATTTTAAGTACAGTGATTCAAAAGTATTTGTTTGTGAAAAAGTACAGAAATATAACAACGATAAAGAAATGATTGAAATCACAGAGAGATAAGTTTGATGGGATTAGATTTCACCAACCCAATCGTGTGTACCATTCGAATAAGTTATACAGGTTTTAGCTATTAATCAATTCTATCACATATCACTTACATACGTGTCTGTATCCAGAGCACAACGAGAATCCCGTTATACCTATTAACCTTCGATGTCTCGAATGATCAATCAATACAATGGCTATATTGTATTGCTTAAACTCCGATGTCTCGGACAATTTAACCAACACAATAGCATTAAGTTTTGATATTTAGAGTGAATATTAAATCCAAATCTATGTCTAGAGTTTAGAGTTTAATAGATGATTGTTCTTAGTTCTTGGATTCAAAAAGCATATGTCTATACCATTTCAAATCTTGAAGTAAAACATGAAATTCAAGAACAACATCAAAATAGAAGAATAATCTAAAACCATATATAACATAGATCAAAATAAATACATACTCATAGATTGATTACACCTAATCCCAACAAAGAGAGATTAGCTACTCATTTTCATGGTAGTTTTACAAAGATTAAGAAGAAAAGAGATGAACAAACTTATCAATGATGATTTCTCAACTATTGTAGTGAATCCACCTTCAAATCCCCTTGAATCTGGCTCCTGGGTGTCTCTTCTGTGTTTCTGGGCGTGGAAGAATGAATTTGTTCTTAAAAAATGAAGTCTGAGTGCCTTTTATAGTTGACAGAAAAGTGCATGGTCGCTTAGCTACGAGACGGTCGTTTAGCTACCAAACCTTTCTTCAGGAGTAGGGTTTTCTGACACGTGTCCCACTAACCCTCTGATTCACTCATTTTTGTTTTTGGTCGCTCCCAGCTAGCCCTGGTCGCTCCAAGCTACCAAGCTTCAGTTTTAGGTCGCTCCCAGCTAGCCCTGGTCGCTCCAAGCTACCAAGCTTCAGTTTGCAGATTTTGTTTCTTTGGCTTTTCTTCAATTTTTAGCACAAAAATCTGTCAAAAGGGTTAGGATTAAGATATACTAAACAAAATTAAATAAAAAACAACTATTTACATGATTTTGGGGTTTTTCAAAAGGATATCTTACAAAACAAGTTAATAAGTGCCTTAATTCACTATATGATTTTACTACTTTTTTGCACTTATCAGGCGCAAAATTTGAAACCTCGTTAAAAGTGATAAGGACAAATTTTTATTTTTAATAGTTGTTTCTTTTAATATATTGTAAGTGTTGAGACCTTTTAGGGTGTTGGCTTCATTTGGTAAAATAAGCCTGATTCCATGATGTGGAGCATGATGTGTGGCACATCAGGGTTCACATCTGGACGCCCTACTGGACGCGCTTTCATTTATTTAAACGCGATCTTTTGAAAAAGATTTGTTTTTCAAATTAAATCGTGCCAGCTTTCGCGCCAAGGAACAAGATAATCTTTCATGGTTCTGTTTTATTTTATTGGCCGACTTTGATCAAAAAGATTTGAAACAAACAATTAAAAGATTATGATCAAATAAATCTCAAGGCAAAATTTATCAAGGCCAACTCGTCAAAGCCCATGAAGCTTGTTCTATATAAAGGAAGACTGAAGACCAATTATTCATTAACTGAAATCAAGAAACTAAGTCTACAAATTGAGTCTTAGGGTTTTAGTTCTTTAGTTGTTCTTTGTTCTTTGTGAGCCTTCACTTGGATCATAGTTTTGATGCAAGTAAGGACTGTGTTTATAGAGTTGTAATCTCTAGTTGTCTTTCTCCAAAGCTTTGAAGCAAGGAGTTAGATTGTGCAACACTCTAAGCCTTTAGGTACGAGTGCTTCGCTTGTCTAGGAGTGTGTCTCCAACTGAGTTTGTTATTAAATCCTTACTGGGTAAGGTTGAGGGGGAGTGAGCAGAGGTTCTCATATCTAGGAGTTCCTAGGTAGAATTAGCACGGGTAGTGATTAAGTGAGAAGTTGTAAACGGGGGAGTTTAGCTTTGAATTGATACTACCATAGTGGATTCATCCCTGGATTGGTATCCTCCAGAATAGGGCTTGTTATAAGTGCCGAACTGGGTTAACAAACTCACGTGTTCTTTTGTTTTCTGCACTTTATATTGTTTACTTGTTCATCAAGTTCAGTTGTCCACGATGTTGACACATTAGGCTACACATCGTACGATTCCTAAAGTGTACACATCGTGCTACACATCTGACACTTGCCACCAGAATTTCAATTGGTATCAGAGCAGGCACCCTGCCTGTTTGAGGGTGAGCTCCAGGGAAGTTACTTTCTGGAAACATGGACAAGGATGGAACAACGGTCAACAAACCACCCCTCCTGGATGGAACCAACTATGACTACTGGAAGCCAAGGATGATTGCCTTCCTAAAGTCACTTGACAGCAGAACTTGGAAAGCTGTGCTCAAAGGCTGGGAGCATCCCAAAATCTTGGATGCTAATGGTGTTGACACTGGTGTACTCAAGCCAGAGGAAGATTGGTCAGCTGCAGAAGACACTGCATCACTTGGAAACTCCAAAGCTTTGAATGCTTTATTCAATGGAGTGGACAAAAATATGTTCAGATTGATCAAGCAGTGTACTGTTGCAAAGAATGCTTGGGAGGTACTCAGAACCACTCATGAAGGCAATGCCAAGGTAAAAAGCTCAAGAATCCAACTTCTCAACACTAAGTTTGAAAACCTCAGAATGAAAGAAGAAGAATCAATTCATGAATTTCACATGAATTTGCTTGAGGTAGACAATTCCTTTGAGGCTCTAGGTGAAAAATTGTCTGAAGAAAAGCTGGTGAGAAAGATGCTTAGGTCCTTACCTAAGAGATTTAACATGAAAATCACAGCCATTGAAGAAGCTCAAGATATCCCAAGTATGAAACTTGAAGAACTTGTGAGCTCTCTTCAAACTTTTGAGATGAACTTAGGTGAGCAAACTGAGAAGAAAGGAAAAGGCATAGCTTTTGTATCTTGTGCTGGTGAAGAGGAAGAAGCTGTTGAATCAGATGATGACCTCTCAAATGACTTAGCCATGTTGGGAAGACAATTCAACAAGCTTCAAAGGAGGGTGGACAGAAGACCAAGGAGGAATGTGAGGAACATCCAGACTGACATCAGTAAACTAGGTAACACTTCAACAAAAACCAAAACTGATGATAAGTCAACTCAGAACAAGGGTGTTCAATGTCATGAATGTGAAGGCTTTGGTCATATAAGATCAGAATGTGGCACATATCTGAAGAAGCAGAAGAAAGGCCTAACTGTTTCATGGTCTGATGAAGACTCTGACACTGACTCAGAGAATGTTGCTGCTAATCATGTTAGTGCCATAACTAGGGTGGATAATACTGATGTTGAATCTGATGATGAAGAACTTACCTTTGATGAACTAGCCTCAGTCCATAAAAAGCTATTTATCAAGAGTGAGGAACTGTACAAGGTCAATGAAGAGCAGAAGGAAATCATCAGTCAACTGGAGACAGAGAAGGGTCAACTACAGAGTCAAGTTGCTAGTCTTGAAAGTGAAGTCAAGTTACTGTCAACCAACTTGAAAAATATGACCAAGTCTGTAAAGATGCTCAACCCTGGAACCAACATGCTTGATGAAATTTTGAAAGTAGGAAAGTATGCTGGTGACTCATCTGGTGTAGGATTTAAGAACAAACATCACAGCAAGAAGACAAATACTAAGTTTGTTCCTGCTCAGAAGAAACCTGACCCTAGCAGAATGTGGACACATCACACTCCACATCAGAGACCTGCTGGCAAAGAGAAGTTTAATGCTTGGAGATGCCACTACTGTGGGAAGAATGGTCACATCAAGCCCTTCTGTTACAAACTCTATGGGTATCCCAAGAAAAAGCCTCAGGTGCAAGCCAAAACAGCAAGGGTCACTCCTAAGAAGATGTGGAAGCCTAAAGTTTCTGAAACTGCACATATTGCTCACACTTCTCTTAGAGCATCTTCTAGTAATGATTGGTATTTTGATAGTGGTTGTTCTAGGCATATGACTGGTGTTGAGAAATTTCTCACTAATATCAAGCCTCATACAACAAGCTTTGTAACCTTTGGTGATGGAGCAAAAGGTGAAATCAAGGGCAGTGGTAAACTCAGCAGCAAAAGCTTACCTAACCTAGAGGATGTGCTACTTGTTAAAGGCTTGAAGGCTAATCTTATCAGCATAAGCCAATTGTGTGATCAAGGTCTCAAAGTCAACTTCACAAAGAATGAATGTCTTATTACTTCTGACAAAGGAGAATTGCTGATGAGAGGATCTAGGTCAAGAGACAACTGCTATCTATGGATTCCTGATGAAACAGCTCACTCCACTACATGTTTGATAAGTCAGGAGGAAGAAGTAAAGCTTTGGCACCAAAGACTTGGCCATTTGAATCTGAAGGGTATGAAGAAGATTGTGTCCAAGGAAGCTATTAGAGGTCTACCAAAGCTTAAGATTGTTGAAGGCAACATATGTGGTGAATGTCAAGTTGGAAAGCAGGTTCAGATGTCACACCCAATGTTACAACATCAGGTGACATCCAGAGTTCTTGAACTGCTACATGTGGACTTGATGGGACCAATGCAGGTAGAGAGTATTGGTGGCAAAAGATATGCTTTTGTGGTTGTAGATGATTTCTCAAGGTTCACTTGGGTTAGCTTCATCAGAGAGAAGTCTGACACTTTTGATGCATTCAAAGAATTATGTCTTAGACTACAAAGAGAGAAGGATAGTGGCATTGTTAGAATCAGAAGTGATCATGGGAAAGAGTTTGAAAATTCAAGATTCTCTGAGTTTTGTGCTGATGAAGGAATTGGGCATGAGTTCTCCTCACCAATCACACCCCAACAAAATGGTGTAGTTGAGAGGAAGAACAGAACCTTGCAAGAGGCTGCAAGAGTTATGCTACATGCCAAGAAGCTACCTTACTACTTTTGGGCAGAGGCCATGAGTACTGCATGCTATATACACAACAGGGTAACTCTGAGAAAAGGTACCTCAATCACACTGTATGAGATATGGAAAGGAAGAAAACCAACTGTCAAACACTTCCATGTCTTTGGTAGCAAGTGCTATATCTTAGCTGACAGAGAGCAAAGGAGGAAGATGGATCCCAAGAGTGATGAAGGAATCTTTCTAGGCTATTCCATAACCAGCAGAGCCTATAGAGTCTTCAACAACAGAACAAGAACTATGATGGAATCCATCAATGTTGTCATAGATGACTGTTCAGATAATGAACCTGATGTTGATCCTGATGTGGACACATCTCACCCCCTGCCTGAAGACTCTGAAGTTATAGAGATTCCTGAGAAGACTGATCAGCAAGAAGATGTGACTCCAGTGAACAAGGGTCCCTCTGTTAGAGTTCAAAAGAATCATCCAAAAGAACTCATAATAGGGAATCCTGAGTCAGGGGTTATGACAAGGTCAAGAGAGGTTGTATCCAATGCTTGTTTTGTGTCAAAGGTAGAACCAAAGAATGTGAAAGAAGCCTTGACAGATGAGTTTTGGATTGAAGCTATGCAAGAGGAGCTGAACCAGTTCAAGAGGAATGAAGTGTGGGATTTAGTTCCTAGACCTGAAGGAGTCAACATCATTGGTACTAAATGGGTTTATAGGAATAAATCTGATGAAAGTGGTGTTGTGACTAGAAAC
Organism: Trifolium fragiferum; assembly: GCA_954870985.1. Lineage (NCBI taxonomy): Eukaryota > Viridiplantae > Streptophyta > Magnoliopsida > Fabales > Fabaceae > Trifolium > Trifolium fragiferum. The sequence goes on from OX940794.1 coordinate 13,364,123, forward strand.
AAGGCTAGGCTTGTGGCTCAAGGTTACTCTCAGATTGAAGGAGTAGACTTTGATGAAACATTTGCTCCTGTGGCACGTCTTGAGTCCATAAGGTTACTTCTGGGAGTAGCATGTATCTTGAAATTCAAGCTATTCCAGATGGATGTGAAGAGTGCTTTCCTCAATGGCTACTTGAATGAGGAAGTTTATGTGGAACAGCCCAAGGGATTTGTTGATCCAAATTATCCAGATCATGTCTACAGATTGAAGAAGGCATTATATGGATTAAAGCAAGCTCCTAGGGCATGGTATGAGAGGCTAACCAAATTTCTTGTGCAGCAAGGTTATAGAAAAGGAGAAACAGACAAAACCTTGTTTGTCAGAGAAGAAAAGGGCAAGTTCATGATTGCACAAATCTATGTAGATGACATTGTGTTTGGAGGAATGTCTGATCCAATGGTCAAGATGTTTGTGAATCAGATGCAGTCTGAATTTGAGATGAGCCTTGTAGGTGAACTTACCTACTTTCTTGGTCTGCAAGTCAAACAGATGGAAGATACAATTTTCATCTCCCAAAGCAAGTATGCCAAGAACATTGTGAAGAAATTTGGAATGGAGAATGCAAATCACAAAAGAACTCCTGCAGCAACCCATCTCAAACTTTCTAAAGATGAGCATGGTGTCAGTGTTGATCAAAGTCTATACAGAAGCATGATTGGCAGTCTACTTTATCTCACTGCAAGTAGACCTGATATTAGCTTTGCTGTTGGTGTGTGTGCAAGGTACCAAGCTGAGCCCAAGATGAGTCATCTGAATCAAGTCAAAAGGATTCTTAAGTATGTCAGTGGTACAAGTGATTATGGAATTCTCTACTCTCATGGTGAAGACACAAGATTGTTGGGTTATTGTGATGCTGACTGGGCAGGTAGTGCTGATGACAGGAAAAGCACTTCTGGTGGATGTTTCTTTTTGGGAAGCAACCTTATATCATGGTTCAGCAAGAAACAAAATTGTGTTTCTCTTTCTACAGCTGAGGCTGAGTATATTGCAGCAGGAAGTAGTTGCTCTCAGCTACTTTGGATGAAGCAGATGTTGGGTGAGTACAATGTGCAGCAAGATGTGCTCACATTATACTGTGACAATCTAAGTGCTATAAATATTTCCAAAAATCCTATCCAACATAGTAGGACAAAGCACATTGATATACGTCACCATTTCATTAGAGATCTTGTTGAAGACAATATTGTGACTCTAGAGCATGTTGCCACAGAAAATCAACTGGCAGATATTTTCACTAAGGCTTTAGATGCAAATAGGTTTGAGGTGTTAAGGGGCAAACTAGGTATTTGCCTCTTTGAGGATCAATAGCCATAATTGCTATTTAGACGTGCAACGGTTACCTGTTTTTTCCCTCCATCCATAGTTGCACGCAATCCAAAGGCAATATTTCCAACGGCTATTTCGCGTTCAAAACTCCAAGAAATCCGTTTACTCAAGATTTTTCTTATTGCCTACCACATTGATCACCACATTCGTTTCTCAACCACTCAAACGACCAAAAATTTTCTTGATCTCTCTCAAACCCTTTGTTCATCTTTCTGCAATTTTCTTTGAAATCTTCATACAAAATCATCATCATCATCATGTCTACTGCAACCAAAACATCTCCTTCCACAAAAACAAACACTCCTCCATCATCACCAAAACCTATTTCCCCACATCAAGAAGATATTCAAGGTGACATGATCGTCGATGCCACTCCTGTCTCAATGATCAAGCCATCTGGATCAAAGAAGAAGAAGTCTAAACGATCAAGAAGGGAATCAACCCCCATTGCCGCAGAGGAAGATGTTGTTCCTTCTCCTTACACAGAAAAATCCAAAAAGAAGAAGAATAAAAGCAAGAAGTCAAAGATTGGCTCACCAAAGAGGGTTCACACCATGGAAAGTCTGCATGTTGAACCTCTTCCTGCAAAATCTGGTGATGCAAATGCTGAAGCATCTATGGGTGTAGGTTCTTCAAACCCTAACCCTGAGAAGGCTGCTGTGAAGATTTCTGAGGGTCAAAGACACCCCTTGACTCAGAAGATCATTGATTCTGTGCTCCAGGCCCTGCAAGAACCTAATGTTGCGGCAGATGTTGGCACATCATTGCCACAAGGTGAAGAAGAGTCTCCTGCTGAAGAAGAGACTGCTGCTGTTGAAAGACCTGCTGTCATTCCTGATTCTCCTGATCAGAAGGCTACAATTCTGACATCCCCTTGAAGAAGCTTACTGAGGAGAGTATTGCAAGAAGGACTAGAAGTGGTAAAGGTCCTGCTGTTGTTGAGATTTCTCCTGCTGCTACTAAGGAGAAGAAGAAGCCTGTTAAGAGGCAAGTCATGTATGGTCCCAAGAAGGGATTTAGTAAAGCTGTGGTTCCACCTGCAAAGAAGAAGACTCAGAAAAGAAAAGAGCCACCTACAAGTGACTCAGAGTACGATGTGGAGCAGGATGTAGCTCACATCAGTGAGTCTGAGGCAGAATCTGCTGAGGAACGCAATATGGAGCTTGATGTGATTCACATTGAGTCTGCTGTGAAGAAGAGCTATGGGAAGAAGAAAATTCCTCAGGGAATTCCTGACATCCCAGTTGATTTGATTTCCTTCCACAACCCTGCACATGCTGGAAAATGGAAGTACATTGCTCATAGAAGGTTAGCTCTGGAGAGGGAGCTCAGTGCTGAAGCCTTGCAGTGCAAGGAAGTTATGAGGTTGATCAAGCGTGCTGGCTTGATGAAGACTGTTACTGGACTGGGTGACTGCTATGAGAAGGTAGTCAAAGAATTTTTGGTAAACATCCCTGCTGGTTGTGACAATCCTTTGGACAAGGAATACCAAACTGTTTTTGTGAGAGGTAAAGAAATTCACTTCTCTCCCACTGTTATCAACAAGTATCTGGGCAGAAGTGAGGAGCCCTTTGCTGAGATGGAGGCAAATGACAACTACATAATCAAGGCCATCACAGCTGGAAAGGTCAAGACTTGGCCTAAGAAGGGAAAATTGCAAGCAAGCAAGCTCACTCCAATCTACAACATCCTGAACAGGATTGCTGCTGCTAACTGGGTGCCTACCACACACAACTGTGATGTGGCTACAGGTTTGGCTAGGTTCATCTATACTGTGGGTAACAAAATTAACTTCGATTTTGGTACTTATATTTTTGATCAGACTATCAAACATGCCAAAACCCTAGCTGTCAAACTACCCATTGCCTTTCCTTCCCTACTGTGTGGAATCATATTGAGCCAGAGACCTGATGTTCTGGGCAAGGATGATTTGTCTTGCAGAAGAGAGTCTGCTATTTCTTTTAGTCTCAAGCAGTCTGATGTGACTCCTGATGTGGGCACATCCAGCTCAAACAATGCTATGTCTAGGACAGACATGATTGCTGCTTTAAAGGAGACTTGCAAGGCTCTGGATGAGAAGAAGGCCAAGCTGGAGGCAGTCATTGCTGGACTGGAGCTTGAGGATGAGCAAACAATGGCTGAGGATGAGGAATTGGAGGAGGAGGAGCCCAATGACTCTGAAGCTGAGGAAACTGATGGGAGCCAGGATATTTGAATTATTGTAATTCATTAATATTTCCCTGTACTCAGTATTTCCTTGTTTTTGCTTGTATTTTGTGGGCTATGCCCTGGATTTCTGATGCACCTTTGCGTGCCTGTTCTGTACCTGCTGCACTATTAATATCATCTCTACATCTCATGCTATCTGCATTCTATGGTGTGTTACTTACTATGTTTGTCATAATTTTTGGCTAAAAAGGGGGAGTAAAAATTAAAATGAAAAACTTTGAAGTCTTAACTGCAGCAAATTCTGAACTTCTGAACTTCTGAACTTCTGAACTTCTGAACTTCTGAACTTCTGAACTTCTGAACTTCTGAACTTCTGAAACTTTCTCAACTTCTGAAGCACTACAACTTCTGAAGCTCTTCTCAACTTCTGAAGCACTACAACTTCTGAAGCTCTGCTCAGCTTCTGAAGCTCTATAACTTCTGAAGCTCTGCTCAGCTTCTGAAGCTTCTCCAACTTCTGAAGTTCTGATGTGTGGCACATCTGACTACACATCTGGTATACATGCCTATTTTTCTTCAAATATTTTATCAACAAATTTTTGAAGAATTAGTTTTCTAAAGCATGTTCTTCTGAAGACCTTTTCTGTACATTTTCAACTGGGTGATGCATTCTTAAGAAGTCCAATTGAAGATGTTATCTAATTTCTACATGGTGATGCATTCTTAAGAAGCCTGTAGAAGTTATTTTGTGTGATGTTTGACACATCTGTGAGTTTTAACTTGGTCATGCATTCTTAAGAAGCCAAGTTTAAAACTTCTCTATTTCTCTCTAGGTCATGCATTCTGAAGAAGCCTATAGAGGATATGAGATTTAGGGGGAGTACATGGAAAGTGCTCTAGTTCAAAGGGGAGTAGACTATTGCTGGGTTTGCTACCCTCCCTTATGTGTGCATGGAATCTCATGCTTGTATGTGTCTGAGAATTTATTTTTCTCAGTCTTTGGGAATTTACTTTCCTATCTTGTGAGAGTTTATTTCTCTCTTTATTTGCGAGGCTCTAATCCGCTGCTGCATGCCTCTGATGTGCCTACACATCTCTCCAAGTTTAGTTGGGTGACTCAAAGATTATTTTAGCCCAAAATTTGCCAAAGGGGGAGATTGTTGAGACCTTTTAGGGTGTTGGCTTCATTTGGTAAAATAAGCCTGATTCCATGATGTGGAGCATGATGTGTGGCACATCAGGGTTCACATCTGGACGCCCTACTGGACGCGCTTTCATTTATTTAAACGCGATCTTTTGAAAAAGATTTGTTTTTCAAATTAAATCGTGCCAGCTTTCGCGCCAAGGAACAAGATAATCTTTCATGGTTCTGTTTTATTTTATTGGCCGACTTTGATCAAAAAGATTTGAAACAAACAATTAAAAGATTATGATCAAATAAATCTCAAGGCAAAATTTATCAAGGCCAACTCGTCAAAGCCCATGAAGCTTGTTCTATATAAAGGAAGACTGAAGACCAATTATTCATTAACTGAAATCAAGAAACTAAGTCTACAAATTGAGTCTTAGGGTTTTAGTTCTTTAGTTGTTCTTTGTTCTTTGTGAGCCTTCACTTGGATCATAGTTTTGATGCAAGTAAGGACTGTGTTTATAGAGTTGTAATCTCTAGTTGTCTTTCTCCAAAGCTTTGAAGCAAGGAGTTAGATTGTGCAACACTCTAAGCCTTTAGGTACGAGTGCTTCGCTTGTCTAGGAGTGTGTCTCCAACTGAGTTTGTTATTAAATCCTTACTGGGTAAGGTTGAGGGGGAGTGAGCAGAGGTTCTCATATCTAGGAGTTCCTAGGTAGAATTAGCACGGGTAGTGATTAAGTGAGAAGTTGTAAACGGGGGAGTTTAGCTTTGAATTGATACTACCATAGTGGATTCATCCCTGGATTGGTATCCTCCAGAATAGGGCTTGTTATAAGTGCCGAACTGGGTTAACAAACTCACGTGTTCTTTTGTTTTCTGCACTTTATATTGTTTACTTGTTCATCAAGTTCAGTTGTCCACGATGTTGACACATTAGGCTACACATCGTACGATTCCTAAAGTGTACACATCGTGCTACACATCTGACACTTGCCACCAGAATTTCAGTAAGTAGATAAAAGTAATATAAGACAACGTTCACCGCACCATAAAATATCGTAAATAAAAAGTAACATAAGACAATGCTTGTTAGTAGGAGTGTTCGCAGTGCGGTTTGGTTCGATTTTTAGCATAAAAATCATTCTAACCGCGAGATAAAATTGCATGCAGTTCAGTTTAGTTCAGTTGGTTTTTAAAACGCCATCCAAACCAAATCAATGTGGTTAGGACTGGTTCGGTTTCCGCTATTTATCACGATATAAAAAATATGACAATATTACCAACATGTTACAAAATAACATTGAAAATTTTAATTTATTTTATTGTTTACATGATATAATATACAAATACATAAATTGCATACACATAAGAATTTATTTTTAATACTAATAGTATAATTCTGAATCGCGTGAAATTATATGTTTTGACAAAATACTATTTATGGACTTAACTTGGGTTTTTCTTGCTAAGTTTGACTAGGTAATAAGTTGATTGCTACTAGTTGATATAGTTAAGTTAACTTTTGCGGTTTGGTTTTCTAAAATGAAAACTGCAAACCATGCGGTTTAGAAGAAAAATAATCCGTGCGGTTTAAACTAAATGCGGTTTTCGGTTTGGATTAGTTCGGTTTGCGGTTTTACTTTTGGATTGGTTCGGATACGAACACCCCTACTTGTTAGTAGTAGTAAATGTTGTCTAATGCTAATATATAATAGCGCTTTATTGAAAAGACGCTATATAAAGATGATAATAGACAATGCTTTAAATAATAGGTGTTGTCTAAAGGTGACATTGAACAACGCTTTAAACAAAAGGTGCTATCTAAAAATGACAATAGACAACACTTTAAACAAAACGTGCTTCTAAAGATGATATTAAACAACACTTTAAACAAATATAGGAAAAGAGATTTAGTCAATACATCAACAAATTGAAACTTAGCTAAAACATGTTCAACCTCCAAAGCCTTACTAAGAATTTTCACTCTTACAAAATAGAGATCTACCTAAATGTCTAGTTTTGATATAACTAAATAATGTTTAATGACAAAAATAGAGAACCTCAAACACATGCTATTGAGTATTGATGTTTGGAGCTTAGGCTGTGTGTTTTCCTTTTGCCTGAGCGGTGGGCGTCACTCATTTGGGGATGAGGCGGCGATAAACATATAACTTCAGCCCTTGAAGTTGAGGATTTGATTTCTAATTTACTAGACCCTATTCCTGAGCAAAGGTATAACAACATATGCCAAACAAAGCAATGTATTTATGATGACATATATTCTATACTCTTATAATATCCTATTACATGGGTATCTGCAACCTTTTTTTTTTTTGTTTAATTCGAGTAGCAATTCAGAAATTGTTCTTTTCTTTAAAAGTTCTATTAGCAATAATTGTCACAAACTCTTCTTTTTTTGTAATTTTCAGGCCAAATGTAGAAGAGATTTTATTGCATCGTGTGTTTTGGAACAAAGAGAAAAAACTAAGCTTTCTTTGTGATGCCGGCGATGAAACTAAGTTTTGTAGTGATGTTAATATTTTGGCTGCAGTTCAAAACATTAATATAAATCTTCCATGTGATTCTAGGCTATCAATTACTCAAGAATGATAACATATATAAATTTAACTTTGTTAAAGACCTTCTGAGAGCGATCAGAAACAAGACTGCTCATCATGGAGATCCAGAAACAAGATTACTATGTTGGAGAGCTCCGCGGACCCAGCCTGAAAGACTTCCTCAACTGCTTCTCAAAGATATCGAAGGAACTAGTCACCAACAATGAAGCTGTACTAAGAGAGTGGAAAGAAAATATGTCACCATGTTTGATGAATAAAAGCCTCCAGCCTTCCCCACTGGTTCTACAATTATGGAGGTATATAAAACCATCCTATTTGTTTCTATTAGTTTAACACTTTCAATTAGTTTATTTTATGATTATTTTAACACTTTCAATTAGATGATTATAACATAATTGGATGATTATTTTAACACAATTAGTTTATTTTATTTTGAAGTAACTATAAATTTTTTAATTGTGACAGGGATGTAGTGTCTGGCATGACCTATTTGCACAATCAGGATTATCTACACAGGAACCTGAACCCGAGGTGTATTTCAATAACCATGGGGAAGCGGTTACATGCAAAAATTTCTGACTTCAATGTCTGCCGAAAGCTTGATGGAAATGCAATTTTACACGATAATGTTACCGGTGAGTACAAAATAGTCTTTTTTTTCTCTTATTTCATACATGCACGCTGTTGTTGGATCAAATTCCAATCCTGCAAATAGGTTATTGAAATACAGCTCGGGTTGATTCATAAAATTGTTTTAAACAAGCGATAAACAAATTTATACAACTTCCATTCAATCAAGCGTCAGAATGCGTTCAATTAATCGTACATAGCATCGAACAAGCGTCACTAATACTCCGCTAATATCATGACAGAACTCAATCAACCCTTTTTGCTAACCGAATAAAGTTCACATCAATTTCTATTCGAATTAATCATATAAGCGAGAAATCAATCCAAATAATCTCATAAGCTCGAAATAGAATGATTAAGCATCAAGGGAATCAAATTCCACATAGAATAGAGAGACATGAAATTGATATAACAGAGCAATAAACACATGAACGAAATTGTTATTAAAAATCGAACCTCAAGGATTCATAACGTAGCTTCCGTTCACCAATGGATCAACCCCTTCTTTTCTATTTCGTGAGGAGTCCTACTGCTTTAATAATTAATCCGAATTTTAATCATTATTACTAAGTCTGAAAGCAAAACGTAAATAAACGACTCATTTGCGCTCCGAATTGGCTTCTAGCCCCAACATGAAAGTTGTAGCTATTTATCTTAACTTTTCAATGCATATTTGCGCACCTCAATCCAATATCCATAGTTCCAGTTATGATCTACACAATGAGAAGGTATCGACTTTCTGTTTATTCATAAAATAAGTAATGAAAATAATTTAAAAGTAAAACTTAACTAAACTTAGGAAACACACTAAAACACTAAAAATAAAGGGAGAAATCAAATAATTTCCATAACATAAGATAAAAGAAAGTACATTAAAAGTGCACCAATCATATCTCCACGTTTGCGGTTTTTGGCTCATTTTTTAATTATATTTTAATTGAAAATTGTGACATCTCAATCTTCTATTGCGCTCATTCCATGGAACTCGAGAATTTCCTGTTTTTCTTATTGTGTGGTTAAGTTTATACCTCCTTCCATGGAATTTGAATGCTTGTGTTGATCCTCAATAGTTGATCTTGAACCTTCAATTTGGTGTCATAACTTTCAATTTCTTCCAATGGTCTTATTAAATTTTGTATTAAAAAAACATTCTTTATACATTCAGAAAAGATAAATTATACTCCTTCCAACCTTAATTATGGACAAAAATTACTTTTTAAATGTATTCAATAACTAATGTATTTAGTCTACATTATAAACTATAAATATATTAGTTATTGAATGTATTCAAAAAGTATTTTTTATTTATAATTATAGTCGGAGGAGTTCAAGTTTAAATATAATTTTACTATATTAGTTTCATTAATAGTGTCCTAGATACTATACATAGTAGTTTAATCAACTATAGCTGGTAGTGACTCACTCAACTCATGGTGAAATGTGTTATGGAAGTTGAAAATATAGTACTAGATTTGCTTACACATAGGTACGTGCGTGATGAACCATAATCCTTTTGTTTTGGCCGAGAAAACTATACATACGTTAGTGTTTATTAGTCAAAGAATGTTATTCCCTTACGAAACACAAGACAAATGAAATGTACAACAAAAAAGTGTGTATCCTATAGATGACTAATAAAGAATTGGGTACTCTTGCATGTGACACACCATCTCGATTTTCAAATCAAAATGATTATTTCATATGATTTGAAGAGTGCAATGAATAAACTCTTGATAGTAACAGTCTAATTTGAAGGCTTCATTTATTATTATAGTTGAAATATGTGGATTAATTTCAACCTATGAAGATGTGGCCATGTCCAAATTCGCCACCCTAATTAGGGTATATTTGGTTTGAATAAAAGAAATGTTGGAAGGAAAAAAAATACAGAAATCAAAGAATGAATATAGACTAAATATTTTAAGTTTGTTTATTGATTTTTATTTTTTTTTTCTTTCATCTTTTCTTCCCTAAAACTAAACACACTGTTAATGAGAGCCAAGTGTGGATTGAAATCATTCCCACGCACCTTCAGCACTATTGAAGGAACTCGTGTATTATATTTTTTAAAAACATAATAAATGTTTTTTTCGTAAAAAATAATAATATAATAAATATGTTTTCAATACAAAACTTATTTTGATTTCCTTAATTGGTGTTATGGGGTACTAATTAGCATGATTTTTTTTTCTTCTTCATGTTAACAAGTTTCTTAAGCTAGATACTAGTTAAAAAAGTTTAAAATAGAAACTCTTCATTGAAAAAAAATAATGATTTGACTTTCAAAAAATTGAATACACCACTTTTTATCATGTTCTAACACAATATTTCTATATTAGTTTAATTTCCTTAATTAACAAGTGTCCTATCAACAATCTTTACCATTTTCCTTCATTTTGTATAAAATATTTTAGATATATTGTGCTCAAAGACTCGCGTGCAGGGTAGATCTCAAGCTTTTAAGGAGTGTTTATAGAGATACTTATAAATTATCCACTAAAAAATTTCTCATGTCAACTGTGAAAGTTGAACTCACGCTCTTACGGAGTATAGTCCAACTCTTGACTAAATAATTGAACGATTTATAGAGAGGGTCAATAACACTAATTCGATGTGTGACTTATTTATGATAGAGATTATAACCTTTGTTTAATCCATGTTATGTAACTTACTTTACCTAGTGAGATCAAAAGACTTGGTTACTATTATATAGTAATCTAAAATCCAAATTGAAGTTCACATCAAACTATATATAAATGGAGTTATTATTTATTGAGCAGTATCTAAGAATCATTCAAACAAGGAGAAAAAGTCTCTCAAGAAAAAGAGAGAAAAATATTATTTAGTACAGTTTGATGAAAGGAATGGGCTGCTGTTTTAGATTCCTATCATTATTAATTATCAATGACAATAGAGGAATGTTGGAAAAATGTAAATTTAGAGACACCTAAGTCTAACAATAGAGTTGACTTAGTCATTGTCTGCAAGCAGATATTAATATTTTTTTGATAATATAATATTATATGGCATACCTAACTTATAAACCATTGAGTAACGTATTAATGTCAGCTAGAGTAAACAACCATATTGATATTCCATTTGACTATTTATTCAAGAAAAATGAGGAGTTTTAAAAATATAGTGTAATAAAGAGATGCATGGTCCACAACAAAGTTGACTAGTACTATCAAAGCAACAATACTTTTAAGTATATCCAATATCAAATCAGAAGGTAAGATCTTACGATATTCAACAAGTAGAAATGTCGAAATTATATTGTTTATTAATTTGTTTATACCGAAAAAATCTCTTTAAGCATCATACATTTTCTACCTTATATTCTCTTAATGAACGATATTTCTAAATCAGAGAGTTAATTCCAACTTAATTCGGGAAATAGACTCTTATAGATCGAAAGCCTAACCATTGCATGTTAACGCAACTATGTTCCTTACACAAGTGTTGTCAAATAGATGTTATAACCGCGCGATATATCTCAAATAGCCGCAGCAAAATTTGAACAAATCGCTATTGTTATGCGATATGTTATTTTGTACATATTTTGAGAAGAAATAAAACTCAAAGATGGTCTAATATACCATGTAGAATTGAAAGAGGCAATGAATTCAAAATGAAAGAAATTAATTCATTACAAAACAAGGAAACCTTTAGTTTGCATTGATCCTAGCTAGTTCTACATAATTTATGTGTTGTGTATACATCATTTACTAATTAAGCAAAACAAACCAATAAAGCTAGAAAGATGTTAATTAAACTTGAGAACACTTCATTGGAGCATAACCAAGTCTAGATTTCTTAACATCATACAAAATATGAAAATTTTGTTGTTGATAGTTTCCAATTATTGAAAGAGCAGATTTAGGAGTTCCTAAAATAGCCAAACAAACCACATCATCAGATTCAATCTGAATAAAATAATTCTCAACTGGAAAATCCCAAACAGCTCCATCTGAAAACATGATTCCAAATTCAGGCAATTCCATTTCTTCAATTCCACTAACATTGTAACAAGGCTTTAAAGGTAAAAAACTTTCAACAATTGTATAGCCCTTAATTTTCTTCATAAATGCTTCCTTAATAATCTCATAAGCAGGTTCAGCAAAATAAGTTAAAGTTGTACCAGAATCAATTATTGTACCACCAACACCTTCTGATGATAAATTCCATGTTTCTTGAGGTATGTTTAAAACCTCACCACCAACCATAATAGATTTTATCTCAACATAGTAAAATGTGTTCTCTTTTCCACCAACAAAAGAAGTGAAATTCAAGTTATGGTTTCTAAGAAGCTCTTTGTTTTCACCAAATATCAATTTGCTACTAACACTTGAATTGCTATTTCTATCCACAAAACAATAGGAAAATGAATGACCATAGAGATTTTGTAGCTGTGAAGCAAATGATAATGGTCCTCTTCCTAATCCTAATAATCCGGCCGCGCCGTGAAATAGTCCTCTATTCCAATGACCACAACCAAACATAACATTTTCGACGATTTTGAGTTCGGTTTTACCATTAGCCTTTGTAAGATTCACCGTGAATGTTTCGAGTGCAAAATCGCCGGTTGTGTTTGAACTATCACCATACCAATAAAAATACGGACAAGTTTGATTCTCCTCGGCCTTCTCAGGTTTGCAGGAAGGCTGAGGAGGATCAGGCGATGTCACGAATTGACACCGCGGATCATGACAACTTATATCGTTGAAAGAACTAGAATCTTTTGGATTATAATATGGTCCATTTTGATCAAAACAAACATAACAAGGAACACATTGAATCCAATTAAGATCACTACCGGTATCGAGTATTAGAGAAAAATGTTTTGATGGTGTACCGATAAACACATCGATGAAATACTCACCGGAACCAAAACTGACTCCTGACTCCAAAGTTGCCACAAGCTGACTTGAATAGTTTCCGGTAAAATATTCCGGTGATGCAGCCGGAGCAACAACCAGCGGCTTATAGGACTTGTTTGATTCTTCCTTTGTATTTTGCAGACTTGAAATGAAGTTTTGATTCTTCTTTTCAATGACCCTTTTATGCAAAGTTTGAATTCTTGTTAAGTCTCTAACTGCAAAATCAGTCAATGATTTTTTAGGCTCAACATTGTGATTATGATTCTTAGAAATAGCTTCTAAAGTGAAGAAATGTAACACAATGAGAAGAACTAGAATGAGAGAAACTTTCAAAACCATAGTGATAATGAATTATCTCTTATGGAACCAATGAAAAATAACAACTTGTATAAACTTTCAAAATTTGTCTAAAGTTGACAAAATCCAAAAAGAAAAAAAATTTATAACAAGAGAAGATTCACAAGCAAAATCTTAAAAGAGAAAGATTGAAAATTCAAGTAAGATGAATGAAGATAAAATGGTTAATAAAGGAATAAAAAAAAAGAGGTGACTCATATCAAGAACAAATGAGAAAAACCAAAAAACGAGGTTATTTTATTAAAAATTGTTTAAGGTCATTAGTTTCAAGGTGTATAATGCAATGCAATATTTAATGGGAATATATATAATATTTTTTTGTTCCTCTTAAAGGGTATTTTCCTCTTGGTTTCCTCCTTCATTGGAATGTATGAATCAGACCCATGTCACAAATTTTAAGACTTTAATTTGCCGTATGGAAAAAGATAACATATATATGAAAATAAATTCCTCACTAAGGTTTCATAAAATTTCCACAATGCATGAATTATTGAATTCTACTTAAATACTCCTTTAATTAGTTGAGCCACATATATAGGACTATATATAGGAGTAATTTGTTTGCAATGTTTCCTTTTTCTTCTTGTGTCTAATCACTAAAACGTGATGCCCATGTTACCATGTATCATGTATGTATGTAACAGTGACAGATTCAAATGACTACTTTGTACCCAAAAAATAAAAAATTGATTGAACTTAAAAAATAATTTAGCATATACTTCCCGTCTCAAAATGAATCGCCTATTTCATAATTTCATAGAGATGAACAAAAGTTTATCAATTTTGTCAAAAAAAACAAAAGTTTATTAATGAGAGTGAAATTTTTACTATTAAATTGTGTCTTTTATCATGTATTGGTGTAATCACTCTTACCGTAAATGTATAATGAAACATATTGATTTAAAGTGATGAAAGTAGAATTAGAGGCTAAAATTGAAAAACAAATAATTAATATTGTTTTCAAATCAAAAGAGCTAATCATATTGAGACAATTTTTTCTTAAATGCATTACTTAGAGTATTTATTTATACAAGACTAAAGACTCAATTTTTTTTGTCAGGTAGTCTAGTGACTAGAATTTCACCCCATTGTTAGCCTGTATTTTCGACAGGCATTAATGGATTAGATTGAGATGATGAAATCTCATTTAATGTACATTACTGTATTTTAATATTCTCTTGGGAATTGGTTTTAGTAATAAATCAAGAGAAGATTAAGGCATTCGACGTCGAAAGCCTTTTTATGTATAAGATTGTTGTCAAGTCCTAAGGAAATGTCGAATTCGACAGAACCTTACTTAAATAATATGTATTTTCTGTGCTTCGACATTATTATGTATTTGTCGGAATTATATATGCGTGTTTGCTTGTATAACGTATTGTGCAGTACGGAGGAAGCATACTCTGGACTTAGTGAAATATTCAAAAGTGGATAACGTTCGAAAGCCTCGCCAGGTGTCAAAGGAATTCAAATTGTCGAGACACGTGGAGTTTAGTTAGACGTTATGTAGGTTTTTGGCAGTTATTCTGGTTTTGTCTATAAATATTAGTTTCTCATATGAGAAACGGGTTCACAATTCACATGCAAATTCCTAAGAATACTCAAAGTACCCATGTCAACGAGCGAAATGAGTGCAATATGGAACATGTACGAATCTGTGTACCATCCTTTGTAAACATTTTTACAATTGTCAATGCAATTTATCTTTTCAAGTATTGATTACTTGCTTTTCTTTAAAGTTCATGCACTTTAAGTTTTCTGCATTTTATTTCATTGCATGTTTTTACTTTTCAAGGTTTTCTTTAAACTTTATCTGCAATTCATTTACAAGTTTTCTGCAAATTTAAACTTTGAAGCAATTTACTTTGAACAAACCATTCGACTGCGTCGAGTGCTTTTACTGTTTTACTAACATATCCGATTTAACCCAGAAAATATGCAAATGTTTTCATCAATATTTTACACAACCAAGATGTCCCAGGATTTACTAGTTGATCCTTCTTGTAATAATTAAACTAGCGGTTGTTTACTAAAAATCGGGGTAAACAAATTGGCACGCCCAGTGGGACCCTTGGATTGTGTGTTTTATTTAAGTTTGTTTTTGAAATTTTTTACGAAAGTTGTTGTTTGGTGTTAAAGTTTGATTGTGTGTATCTCTGTATATGCATTTGAGGAGTGGTAAATCTCTCCCAGAATTTTCAAACATACCAACTCGTCCTCGTACTAAAATGGTGAGACCACCAAACAATCCTTCTAATAATAACAATAATAATGGAGCGAAAACGAATCCAATTCCAAATGCCCAGAATGTGACAGGGCAACCGAATCAACCAGTATCTGGCAATTCTAACGCCAACTCCACTGGTGGGCCAACAGGCCCCGCAATGAATTCTACAACATCTGAAAGTATCCCAAATAATGGTAATAATGGCGGAAGTTCGAACCCTGTGATAATTTTCAGTACCATTGGTGCAAACGCTAGTGGATCAACAATGCCTGCCACTACGTCAAATATGACGGGAGGATTTCCTCCTCCAAATCCCAATGGTGCAGTAATGACACAATTGAATATGTCATTGTTAGCCTGTATTTTCGACAGGCATTAATGAATTGGAGTGAGAAGATGAATTCTCATTTAATGTACATTATTGTATTTTAATATTCTCTTGGGAATTGGTTGTTTAATAAATCAAGAGAAAATTAAGGCATTCGACGTCGAAAGCCTTGTAGTTTGTAAGTTCACTGTCGAGTCTGAAGAAGCTGTCGAATTCGACAGGAACCTATTTTAATAAGTACATGATTGATTGCTTCGACATTGCTATATATGTGTCGAATTATATATATGTATGTATATGTGTGTTTGCTTGTATAACGTATTATGCAGTACGGAGAAAGCATACTCTGGACTTAGCAAATTATTCAAAGTGGATAACGTTCGAAAGCCTTGCCAGGTGTCCAAGAAATTCAAATTGTCGAAGACACGTGGAGTTTAGTTAGACGTTAAGTAGGTTTTGACGGTTATTCTACTTTGCCTATAAATATTAGTTTTTCATATGAGAAACGGGTTCACAATTCTCATGCAAATTCCTGACAAAACTCAGAGTACCCATGTCAACGAGCGAAATGAATGCAAAATGGAACATGTACGAATCTGTGTAACCAACCTTTCTTTGTAAACAATTTACATTTATGAATGCAATTTACATTCTCCAAGTATTTTACTTGCTTTCCATTTAAAGTTTATGCACTTTAACCTTTCTGCAATTTATTTCATTGCATGTTTAAAACCTTTCTGCAATTTATTTCATTGCAAGTTTAAAACCTTTTCTGCAATTTACTTTGTTGCATGCTTTTACTTTTCAAAGTTCTTCTTTAAACTTTATCTGCAAATTCATTTACAAGTTTTCTGCAAATTTAACTTTGAAGCATTTTACTTTAAGCAAACCCATTCGACTGCGTCGAGTGATTTTACTGTTTTTATCAAATTATCCGATTTAACCCAGAAAATATGAAAATGTTTTCGTCAATTCTGCACAATCCAATATGTCCCAGGATTTACTAGTTGATCCTTGTAATAATTAAACTAGCGGTTGTTTGCTAAAAATCGGGGTAAACAAATTGGCACGCCCAGTGGGACTATTGGTTTGTGTGATTTATTTTGTTTATTTTTGAAACTTTTTGCAAAATTGTTTTTGGTGTTGAAATTTGATTGTGTGTGTAATTTTATATGCATTTGAGGAGTGGTAAATATTAGAAATAATATAACCATTGATGTGGCCTTTCCTAACAGCTTAAGCTTTTGGGATAATTGGTTATTTGACATGGTATCAGAGCCTCTATGACCTAAGTGGTCTAGGGTTCAATTCCCGCTTCCCTCACTTTCTAATTAAAAGTGGTATTTAAGCATATGGTAGGTGGGCCTATGCATTATCCACGCTTCAAGCCCAAGTGGGCTCTTGCGTGAGGGGGCATGTTAAAAATAATATAAAACCATTGATGTGCCAAATCCTAACAGCTTAAGCTTTTGGGATAATTGGTTATTTGACATGGTATCAGAGCCTCTATGACCCAACGGTCACGGGTTCGATCCCTCCTCCCCACACTTTCTAATTAAAAGTGGAATATTAGAAATAATATAAACTATCCACACTTCAAGCCCAATGGGCTCTTGTGTGAGGGAGCATATTAGAAATAATATAACCATTGATGTGGCCTTTCCTAACAGCTTAAGCTTTTGGGATAATTGGTTATTTGACAGTAAATCTCTCCCAGATTTCTCAAAAATACCAACTCGTACTCGTACTAGAATGGTGAGACCACCAAGCAATTCTGCGAATAATAACAATAATAATGGATCAGAAACGAATCTGAATCCAAATCCCCAGAATGTGGCAGGGCAACCTAGTCAGCCAGCGTCTGGCGTTTCTAACGCCAATTCTACTGGTGGGCCAACAGGTCCTGCATTGAATTCTACAAATTCTGAAAGTATCCCAAATAATAATAATAATAATAATAATAATAATAATAATAATAATAACGGCGGAAATTCGAACCCTGCGACGAATTCTAGTACCGTTGGCGCAAACGCCAGTGGATCAACAATGCCTGCCGTTACTTCAAGTATGATAGGAGGAGTCCCTCCTCCAAATCCTAACGGTGCAGCAATGACACAACCGAACATGTCATCCATACCAACAAACGTTTCACACACACATGGATACACAGACGGTAGTCAAGTTGGTGGAACACCGTCAAGACCACCCTGGTTGCCTAGAAACCCACAATTTGGAATGCCAACAACAACGATGGCAAACCTGTATAATTGGCCTTCAATAGAAAGTTCTCTGTCGTCTTCTGCAATGGGAAATAGAGGAAATTCTCTTAACTTGACAAACAATTCTATGGCAGTACTAAGGCAACAAATGGATGAGAGCAACCATGATATGGTGAATGCGTTGACCCAACAGATTGGCACAATCTTTAATCCTATGTTACAGACAACCAATGATAGTTACCTGTTATTAGCCAATCAAATGGGGAGAATGGCAGACTTTTTTGGAGCCCCTGATGCTCCAAATAACCAAAGGGTTCCTCGTGCAAACCCAGAAATTCAACCAGAAGTTCAAGGCCAACCACTGCGCATTGAAGGAGAACAGCCAGAACAAGGAGTGGTATTGGTTAATAGAAACCAAAATGCTGATAATGTTCTTAGGAACGTTCGACAAGATAACATAGCAGGGCAGAACAACTTGGCCAACTTAGTAGAAAATATCTTGGCCCAAAATGGTTTGAATATAGGATTGCATAGGCCAAATTTCGTGTCAGCATTGTCTGAATATGTTTTGCAGGCAGAACTGCCAAGGGGGTGGAAAATCCCCAAATTTACAAAATTTGCTGGTGATACGAATGAGTCTACTGTCGAACACATTGCCAGATATATGGCAGAAGCAGGGAATTTAGCAAATAATGAGGATTTAAGAATGAAATTTTTCCCCAATTCCCTCACAAAAAATGCTTTCACGTGGTTCACCACACTTCCCCCTCATTCAATTCATAATTGGACTCAGTTAGAAAGGCTATTTCATGAACAATTTTATATGGGACAATCTAGGATTAGCCTCAAAGAATTAGCCAGTATGAAACGTAAAACTTCAGAGGCCATTGATGATTATTTGAATAGGTTTCGCCTTCTTAAGGCAAGGTGCTTTACTCAAGTGCCTGAACATGAATTGGTCGAAATGGCTGCTGGTGGCCTTGACTATTCCATTAGGAAAAAGTTAGATACTCAGCATTTAAGAGATATGGCCCAGTTAGCAGATCGTGTTCGACAGGTCGAACGCCTCAGGGCTGAAAAAGTCAGAAATTCTAAATTTCATAGAAAAGAAAAAGTGGCGTATATAGAAACTTATGAAAGTGAAAATGAGTTCGACGATGGTCTGGATTACATAGGAAATAATGAGGTTAATATTGCTGAATTAAAACCAGGACCTCCCTATACTTGTAAAATGTTAAAACCATCAAATGGAAATAATCCTGTCGAACCAAAAAATGATAGATTTGTTGCTAAGACATATACGTTCGACATTACTAAATGTGATGAAATTTTTGACATATTGGTTACTGATGGCCAAATAATTGTGCCAAAAGGTTTAAAAGTTCCACCTTTGGAACAACGTAAGAAAAGAGGTTTTTGCAAATATCATAATTTCTTGGGTCATAAAACCTCACAATGTGTTCTTTTCAGGGATCTGGTCCAGAAAGCCCTGCAGGAAGGAAGACTCAAATTTGACGAAAAGCCAAAATCCAAACAGCAGGTGGATGAAGATCCATTGCAGATTGATGATGCTGCTTACACAGAGCCATTTGAATGCCTGATGTTGGAAGCATTGAACCTCACTGAAGGGGGGCAATTGGTTTCTATTCCTGAAGAAGAATACGAAAACAAAGTGGAAGAGGTGTATCCACAGGCTGGAGAGAAATTGTTAGATTTCCTTCAACGCTGCAAAGAGAATGATGGCAAAGCTACATTATGTCCTCATTGTAGTGCCATGTTCGACAAAAAGGCTGCTGCAGGCCTCACCAAATTTTTGCCTCATAGTCAGGGCAGAAACAATTGGCCAAATAAAAGGCCAACATATTCCAACATCCTGAATAGCCAACAGGCACCTGTGCATCAAAGGTTGGGACCACAAAAATCTTTTGTCCCCTCAAACAGGACACCTGTCAACCAATGGGTTCATGGGAGAAACATGGCTTCTGGCCAAAGGAATTTCGAGAAAGGAAGTTCCAGTAACTCCAATCCCAAGAAGGATTCTGAATCAAGAAAATATGATTACAGGAATAATTACAAAGGGAAGAACCCCATGACAAGATCTCAATGGCGTAGATATCAACGCCAGAAAAAGTTGGCTGCTCAAAGTTCCCAGATTTCTGCTGATGGTAAGGGAAAGAAGCCTGTGGAATTGGCTAAGAAGCCAATGAGCGAAAGGTTAGTTGAACCAAAAATAGAGTCTTCAGTTGCTGATGATGTCGAAGACAAACACATGGAAGCTGAAGTTTTTCTAGATTCTGAACCTGATTTCGACATAATAGTGAATGTTGTGTCAATTCTGCCAAGGGAGTTCGACGTCTGTTCTGAAATAACAGATGAAGAAGAAGAATCTGGAATGCAAATGGCCCTTCACAGGCCAGTCTGTTACTACGTTATGAATAATGGTGCTTTGGAAGACCAAATGGGTACATTTGAAAGGCCAGATGAAGGCATGAAAAATCACTTGAAGCCTCTCTTCATGCAGGCCAAGGTGAATAATGTAGGAATCAACAAAGTACTAATTGATGGTGGTGCTGCTGTTAATCTAATGCCAAAATTTCTGCTGAAAAAGATTGGCAAGTCCTTGGTGGATCTTCATCCTCACAACATAGTTCTGTCGAATTATGAGGGTGAAACTGGTTTGTCATTAGGAGCAATCCAGTTGGATGTGGTTGTTGGAAGTACTATAAGGCCAACCTTATTTTTGGTTGTGGCCTCTAAGGCAAATTACAATCTGCTCCTAGGACGAGAGTGGATTCATGGCGTGGGGGCAGTCCCATCTACCTTGCACCAACGCCTGATTATCTGGCGAGATGATGGCATTGTTGAAAATGTAGAAGCAAATCAAAGGTACTTCAAAATTGAAGTTCATCATCTCACAAAGCACTCATTCGACAAAAAATTGGCAACTATCTCGTTATGCACTGAAAGGGATTTTGCATATCCTTCAGTGAGAAATGTTCACCACTCAATCAAGTTGGACCCCACACATGGCTTTTTGTGGGAAAGAGAAGATGGAGACATTGAATATGGCGAATACGAAGGCCAGAACTACCCAACTGGGTGGGATATCAATGAAGATTACTATGTCTGAGTCCCAAATTTGGGCAAAGATTTTGGCCTATATGGCTGAAAACAGAATCAAGATGGCTTTGGAAGCCAATCCATTGTCAGAAAATATGGCTGTTGCAGCCAATGATGTAAAATTTGGCAAACAAAAGCCAGAAATGCAAAAGCTGGACTGCATCTATGATGACGAACCCCTGGGATTTGAAAAAGACCCAATCAGTCAAAGTCACAAGATGCAAGCTCAGGATCCTTTGCAAGAAATTGACCTTGGAGATGGTCTGACGAAAAGACCAACATACGTAAGTGCAAACATTCCTCCTGATCTGAAGGCAAAAGTGGTGCAACTCCTGATGGAATTTAAAGATTGTTTTGCTTGGGATTACAACGAAATGCCAGGTTTGAGCAGAAAGTTGGTGGAACATTAACTACCAGTTCGACCAGATAAAAAGCCAGTGAAACAATTGCCTAGGAGATTCACACCAGAAATCATGTCGAAGATCAAAGAAGAAATTGAAAGGCTGCTAAGGAGCAAATTCATCAGAACTGCAAGGTATGTCGAATGGTTAGCAAATATAGTGCATGTGATTAAGAAAAATGGTTCTCTTAGAGTATGCATAGACTTTAGAGATTTAAATAATGCTACACCAAAAGACGAATATCCTATGCCTGTGGCAGAAATGTTAATAGACTCAGCAGCTGGGTTTGAATATTTAAGTATGTTAGATGGTTATTCTGGTTATAACCAAATTTTCATTGCTGAGAATGATGTACCCAACACTGCCTTTAGGTGCCCAGGAGCATTAGGCACATATGAATGGGTAGTAATGCCCTTTGGTTTGAAAAATGCTGGGGCTACTTATCAAAGAGCAATGAATCTAATTTTTCATGAGTACATAGACACTTTCATGCAAGTGTATATTGATGACATAGTTGTCAAATCCTCGTCAAATGATGATCATTTAGATCATTTGAGAAAATCTTTTGAAAAGATGAGGAAATATGGATTGAAAATGAATCCATTAAAGTGTGCTTTTTGTGTTAATGCAGGAGATTTCCATGGGTTTGTTGTGCACAAAAAGGGCATTGAAATAAATCAAAACAAAACAAAGGCTATTATGGAGACAAAATCTCCAACTACAAAAAAGCAACTTCAGTCCTTACTTGGGAAAATCAATTTCTTGAGAAGATTCATCTCAAATTTAAGTTGTAAAGCTCAACCGTTTTCGCCATTACTTCGACTCAAGAAAGAAAGTGTTTTCACTTGGGGGCAAGACCAACAACAAGCTTTTGACGAAATCAAGAGTTATTTGTCAAACCCACCAATGTTAATGCCTCCAATAAGGAACAAATTCATGAAGTTGTATATATCAGCATCAGATTCGACACTGGGTAGTATGCTTGCTCAGGAAGATGAAAATGGCGAAGAAAAAGACATTTATTACTTAAGTAGGGTTTTGAATGATGCTGAAACTAGATATAGTAGTATTGAAAAATTATGCTTATGTTTGTATTTTTCTTGTATGAAACTCAAGCATTATATAAAGCCTGTTGATGTTTTTGTTTATTCTCATTGTGATATTGTTTACTGTGAAATTTGGTAAACAAGCTCTAGTCTAAGTATTTTAAGACTTACGAGATCGACTAGTAATCTCAGGACAATTTTATGCTTGTTCTCTTGAGAAAGTTTATGTATCGTTTGTTGATTTTAGCCTTTTGATTTAGAATTAACACTGAAGTTTTCGAATCGCCTCGAAACAGGAGTGTTTTAAGAGAAAATTAACAATAGAAATACAGGAATGATAAATTGCATTAAACGTAAAAGCAATTACAAATAAAAGGTTCACAATACATACATCCTTCTTCGCAATTCTTTTCCTTCGATCGCTTGAGTACTTAGAATTTTAGTAAGAAGTTTGTAAAACGAAATTGTGACCTTGTTTCCCACAAAGAAACTAAACTAAATACTTTCGAAACTGACAAACTGCCGCTTCGATTCGACGCTTCAGATTGCTCCACGCGTCCCACGTTTTCTTGTCTTGAACCGTTGATTTCGAATCTCCTTTGCTTCGCGCGCGCTGAACTTCGTTCTTACTTGGTATTTTCGAACGACGCCGTTTCCTTCGAAATTCTTCCATTTCGCTAAAACTTGACAAAAAGCTTAAGACATTAAATGCTTTAATAAACATCAAATTATATTTTATTTGACATTTATTTAATTAGACCAACAATTAAATGTTTATTTAACTCAACATAAAAATTAGGTCTAACAAATTGCCCCCCAAAAACTCTGATTTTGAATAGAGATATCGAAATGAGAAGAAGAAGTTTTTGAAGAGACAGCACTCAATGTCTACACATTTCCCAATGACGGCGCTGACGTCATAGTCATCATGATATTTCTGTCAACCGTCACCTCTTTTCCCACAAACATCAACTCGCGTGAAATTCGAGCAACTACAGCTGCCACGTTTGTTAGACGGAAGCTGATAAGGTGACACAAATTTTATTTTGATTTATTTAAATCAAAATTTTGAAGTCTATAAATAGTACTTCATCCCTTTCATATCACTTTTTCTGCATTCATCAACTCTTCTTTGCATACAGAAATTTTTCCTCTCTTTCTTGCGATTCTCATCATCGTTTCTTTTTCTAAACACTTCACCATATCAAAACGTGTTTAAACGTTTGATTACGACAACGTTTTGTCACCTTTTGTTCAAAACCCTAAAAAAGTTTCAAACATTGTTCGTGTAACCTTAAGATTCAACAATGGCAGCAAGCTCTTCTGACATTACAATTCCTTTTGTGGGAAAATGGTCTGATCAAACGATGAAGACCATGAATGATGATGAAGTTCTAGACTTCGGAGTACAATCAAAACACGATGCCGTTTGGGAAAAACTGGTACTCATTCCTTATTCTGTTAATGGTGTAGTTCATGCTTACGGAGGCCCTAAGCTTGATGCAACGAATAGAAATAGGAACACCATAACCTTTTTTCCCCTCTATAAGCCTAGCATTCCTAGGGTTTTTACTACTGACCCTTACAACTTTAGCTACATTAAGCCCCCTAACACCCCGTTTCGATCAGCAACGAAATATTCTTCACAATACGAAGCTTGGTTAGAGAGGGTAGAGCATGATTATGCTGGGTTATGGCAAGATACAGGAGTTTATCATCTGATACAACTCTCAAAAACTGGTTTAAGTATTAATCAAGAAATGATAATAGCTGCTCTTCATTTCTTCGAATCATCTACTAACACTTTCCATTTTGAGTGTGGTATGATGACCCCTACTCTTCTCGATGTGGCTGCCATTACTGGGCTACCACCTACTAGAGATGATTATGACCCAACCAGATCTTCTGGCAATGTTAAGGTCACCATGAAGGACAAGACCTATAATAAGTACATGGTTGAACATAACGAACTCGAAGGAGAAGTTGGTCCTGAAGAGCACGTTGCTTTCTTAGCTCTATGGCTGTCTCAATATGTTTTCTCCACGAAATCTTTGCAAGTAGCTGTCAAGTTTATCCCAATGGCTACTCAAATATCTGAAGGCCAACAATTTGGATTTGGGCGCTTGATCTTAGGCTGCTTGTAAGAAAGCATGAGGACTGCTTGTGAATTCATCAAGAGAACTGGAGATGGTTCAACTTTCCTGGCTTACGGACCATTTTGGCTTCTACAGTTATGGCTCAATGCCACATTTCCCAGCGAACTTGATTTGTTCTTGCCTGAGATGTATTATGACGAAGCTAAAACTAGAGAAGTTGAGGGCACTAGGCTTGCTAGGATGGTAGCTAGGCCAAGAGGTTTATCCTTGGAACAAACCTTCCTTAAGTATTTCGAAACTTTCTTAAACCTGAAGGAATTTAAAGCTGCTTATGCTCCCTTCGTCGAAAGATTAATTGGCCCTACTTGGTTCATTCACCCTTTACCTCCCTTGCCTGAAAGTGAAGAGGAAATTACCCTGATCTGGAGAACCTTCCTTGTTCCAACCTTACTGTCTTGTCGATTTGGACAGACTTCATCAGACTTTGGCTTAGTTGGCTATCATCCCAACTTAGTCTCAAGACAATTTGGGCTTGCCCAAATATTTCCCAAATGCATTTACCCTGACGAGAAACACATCTGTTTAGGCTACTATGGAATGACACCAGCTCATTTCCATCAACTGTTAAAACAATTTAAGGGTGCAGATTACGAAATCCAACCCTTTTACTTCAAACCTGTCTTTTCTCACACTAAGGATTTTGCCAAATGGTGGTCTTTGCATTACGAAATGAATCTTTCGAACAAAGACGCATTGATGATTGCAGTTCGAAGTGGATTCAACACCAACATCTTAAACAAGATAAAGTCAAAGCTCAATGTTAGAGGTAAGAAATCCCTCTTTAGCTTAATTCAACATCTTAAACTTGTCACACTTTAGATTCTTTAACTCACTGAAATATTTTCCAGGTAGTAAATCTAAGGTTGAATCCAACACTTCGAATAAACCACCACTCCCACAAGTCAAAATTGAGCCTGGGGTTAGTTTTTCGAATTAATGCTTTTCGTTTTCACAACTTGTAACATTTCTAACCTCTATGCCCTTTTGCAGGTCACCACAAGGAAAAGAAAATCTGAAGCTCAAGGTCAAAACACTTCGAAGAAAGGCAAGGCTGCCTCACCAGTCATCGAACTGATTGATGACGAAGGTGAAGAAGAAGAAAGGAACGCAGAAATGGAGGTAAAATTCATTTCATTTCTTTTTTACTTCCGACAGAACAATATCATCAAATTTTCTTTAACAGAAATCCCCTTTATATCTTTTCAGGATAACATTGCTCAAGAAAATACACAAGCCTCAGAATCCAGCGTCACTTCTTCTAAAGCTCCAAATGCTGATGTTGGCGAAGCCAAGGAAAAGGAAAAGAAAAAGAAGAAGAAGAAAGAAAGAGAGACAAAGGATGTTGAGGCAAATGCTGAAGCTCAATCTGAGGCTCCAAGCAACGAAGGCCAATCACCAATCCTCTCAACTGAGAAGAAGAAGAAAAAGAAGAAAAAGTCTAAGAAGACTTCTTCGAATTCAAAGACCAATGATTCAACTCCTTCTGCTGAAGCAAAGACAACCAACTCCCCTGTTAAGGTAAATTTTATCTTCACAATTCCTTCTTCTCAATTTACTTTCAAAAGCTTAACAGTCTTTTTCTTCAATTTTCTTAGGAAAAATCCCCAGCACCAACAAACACCGAAGAAATTTCTCCAGACACAACCGTCAAGAACATTGTTCAAGACTTAGTTCAGCAACATCCTGAGAATGAAGTCCTCGAAGACTCACCAACTCCCAAAATTCAAGAAGTGCAGCCAGAAAATCCTGACGCGCACCAACAGCATGTCGAAATCCCAAACCCCGAAATCCAAGACAACGAGACAGGTAATAATGTTACTGTCTTGGAGCCAATCAACACTGAAGACCCACCTCAAATGGTCTCAAACAGAGCAGCAACTCCAAGTGAGCATTCGACCAATCACAGTCCAAAAAATAAAGGCCCAAGTGGAGAGTACACCATGAATACTGATGATTTTCTTCGTTCAAGTGCAGACTATGAACGCAGCACCCACGCTGATGATTCAATCGAAGATGATGGAACTTCAAGACCAAAACCTCCACTCGATATCTGTCTTCCTTCAGAAATCCTTCAAGAGCTTAAAGGTTTATCTGCGGACAACGCTTTAGACAAACTGTTGGAAGTTCATGGCGACTTCGCTATTAGCACTGCTGAAAAGGAAGAATCGCGTCGGAAAGACTTGGAAGACAGCGAAAGGAGCTTTCGTCAAGAAATCATTCATGGCAACATCTTAGAGCGCTTGGAGCAAGATCCTGATCTGTATTTCAACCTTAAGGCCTTGTTCCACAAGCTGCAGGGACCCTCGATCCCATATACTCTTTTCACTTTGGCTTCGCAAGCTGAAGTCATTGTTGATCAATATGCCCAGACTGCACATGAGCTATATAAGAGCCAACAACTTTACACTTCACGCAAGGCTGAACAACAACAATGTCTCGATGAAGCCAATCATTGCAGGGAACAAGCTTCCAAATTGAAAATGGATGCTACCAGCGCCTTCTTGCAAATACAGACTTGCAACGAAAACCTCATGAAGTGGCGTCTCGAAGTTATAGAGCTGGAAAGAAAAATCCTTGAAGAGGAAAAGTTGAAGGAATCTTTGCTCTCCAGGGCTCAAGAAGTGCCAACATCTGTGCTGGACCAACTTGGACGCGAAGGAATCAAGCACTACAGTGATGGCTTGAAGATAAGCAAAGAGGTTGAACGTCTGGCAGAAGAGAACGAAATCTTGGAGCGTAAAAAGGCTCATATTTTAACAGAGTACAAAAGATTTCAAACAGCCAACAGGCGTTGATCTCTGTAATATTTTTAAGCACATTTCATTTTAGCTCTTTTCGTTTTATCAGTTCGAATCTTTATAATCTTTCGAAATGGTTGTAATGTTTTACATTAAGCACCATCTTTTGTTGGCAACTTCGTTTGCCATTTTGACTTTAAAATTTCGAATGATAATTTCTTTCGCCAATTTCTATGACTCTTTATTTAAATTGTCTTTTCCAAAGCAATTTCGAACTTTACATTTTCTCAGCACAACAGACTTTAAGAAGTACCAAGTCAAACCTTTAACTTAAGTTTTGAATACCAACCCAAAACAACCTGAAAGTTCCTCTTCAAGAACCAAACCTCAACGCAAGCCTAGGCCTGCAAAACCATCAATTTCGATTTCTTCAATATCTTCAGACACATCTGATGAAACCGATGATGACTATCGTGAGTTTTTGAAGCTTTACTACGCTGAAGATTCTTCTTCCAACTCCGTCTCTGATGGTGAAGCCACCTCTTAAGTCACTGAAGAACGAGGCCAACCCAAAGCTAGCCCTAGTAAAGCCAAATCTAAGTCCAATTAAAACAATTACAACTTTGCACTTTCCTTTCTTATGTTTAATGAATAAAGTTGTACTATCTCTTGATGCTTGAACTTTTAATTGTAATGGCTTTAATAAAAACATGGCATTTCATTTGCCATTTCTTTATATGGTTTTTGTCATCTCAACCTGGATCTATGCGCACCTCATGCAAAATTGGCTTATATTTCTTTAAATATTTGCCATTTATATTAACTGCACGCTGCTCAGGTGCTAGTTCTTCAATTTCAAAAGCACCATTAGAAAGTACTTGAGAAATCTTAAATGGTCCTTCCCAATTTGGGGACCACTTCCCAAAGACCCTATCTCTTCGATCCATGGGTAAGATAACTTTCCAAACCAAATCCCCTACATTGAAAGTTTTTTATTTTACCTTTTTATTGTAAGTTCTGGCAACTTTCTCTTTTTGCCTGATTAAAACTTCCAACGCTTGTAATCTTTCTTCATCTAAATCAACTAACTCGTCTAAAATCATATGTTCATAGTGCTCTATTGGTATTTCCATCTGTTTTTGCACTCTAATTGATTGCAACATAACTTCGACGGGTAATACAGCATCATGCCCATAAGTTAAACGAAATGGAGTTGAATTAGTTGACTCTTTAGGGGAGTTTCTACATGCCCATAAAACTTGATCTAAAGTTTTATGCCAATTCTTTGGCTTTTGAGCAACATGTCTCTTAATCAGACCAATTATGGCTTTATTAGCTGCTTCAACTTGACCATTTGCTTGAGCATAGTATGGTGTTGAAGTTAATAATTTGAACCCAGTTTCATTGGCAAATTCTTGCATTTTTCGCCCAACAAAAACTGTACCCTGGTCTGTGGTAATGGTTTCTGGCAATCCAAACCTATATATTATGTGGTTCTGTATGAAATTAATCACAGCTTCTTGATCCACATTAGGTAAAGCAATTGCTTCTATCCATTTTGTAAAATAATCAATGCCAACTAGAATGTAGCGTTGATTCTTCGATGAGGTTGGCTTAATTTCCCCAATTAGATCTAAGGCCCAACCTCTAAATGGCCACGGTTTAACAATTGAATGGAGTTCGCTTGCAGGGACATGTTGAATGCCTGCATGCTTTTGGCACTCTTGGCAGCCTTTTGCAAACTCTATACAATCTTTCAACATAGAAGGCCAATATAAACCTTGTCGAAATAAAAGCCATTTCATTTTATGGCCTGCTTGATGAGCTCCAAAAGAACCACTATGCACATTAGAAATAGCTAAATAGGCCTCTCCTTCATCAAGACATTTTAATAAAACTCCCTCTGGAGTCTTCTTAAACAACTCATTCCCAATGATGGTGTAACTTAAGGCTCTATACTTAACTTTCCTATCAGTAGTTCCTACCGGATTCTTCAAATAATCAACAATGGGTTTTCTCCAGTCATTATCTGCCAAATTATCAATGGCAAAAATTTCTGCCACTAAACCATCGAAGCAAGGAAAAGTTTCGAAATTTTCGAAATTTTCATCCACACTTGCCCCCAAATGTTTTGGCATTGATAATTCGTTAGCAATTGATTCTTGCGAAATCAATTTCTCTTTAATTTCGATGAGTTCTTCCAACTGTTCTCGAGAAAATTTATACCCTGAAGCAATTTGAGCTAAATCATTTGCCTCTTGATTTTCTATTCGAGGAATATGCTGGATATCGAAACTAGCGAACTTCTTTAATAAAGTGTAAGCAATAACAAAGTACTGCATCAAATGTTCTTGAATACATTTGTATTCTTTTGTCAATTGCTTTAACACCAATTCAGAATCACCTCTGATTTTAACATGGCTTGCCCCCAAGTCTAGAAGAATTTCTAGCCCAGCAATCAAAGCTTCATATTCAGCTTCATTATTGGAGCAAGTCCCATTTATTTTATATTTAAACTTAGTTGGAACTTTTAATGGGGAAATAATTAAAATTCCAATTCCTGTACCATATTTGTGTTTTGAACCATCGAAATACAAAATCCAGGGTTCGAAATCTAGATACATGATTGGTAATTCAACCACTGAATGATCTGATATAAAATCAGCCACTATTTGGCCTTTCACAGATTTTAAAGGCTTATAAGTTAAAGAATATTCTGTTAACGCTAAAGCCCATTTTCCAATTCTATACTATGTAAAACTGGTTTCAAAAGCATATGCTTAATGATATCAAAATGTGAATAAACCAAAACATCAACTGGTTTTATATAATGCTTCAATTTGGTACAAGAAAAATATAAGCAAAGGCACAATTTCTCTATTACCGAATACCTAGTCTCAGCATCATTGAGAACTCTACTTAAGTAATAAATAGCTTTCTCTACACCATTTTCATCTTCTTGAGCAAGCATGCTCCCAATGGTAGAAGCTGACGCTGCTATATACAGCTTCATTTCTTTACTTCGAATTGGAGGCATTAATGTAGGTGGGCTTGACAAATAAGCCTTAATCTCATCAAACGCCTTCTGCTGCTCAGGTCCCCATCGAAATACATCATCTTTTTTGAGTTTAAGTAGTGGAGAAAAAGGGTGAGCTTTTCCACTCAGATTCGAAATGAATCTTCTCAAAAAGTTAATTTTCCCTAGCAGTGATTGAAGCTGTTTCTTTGTTGTTGGAGATTGTGTCTCCATGATTGCCTTTGTTTTGTTTTGATTAATCTCTATGCCCTTTTTATGCACAACGAAGCCAAGGAAATCTCCTGCATGTACACAAAAAGCACATTTTAGTGGATTCATTTTCAATCCACATTTCCTCATTCTTTCGAATGATTTTCTAAGATGACAAAGATGCTCATGTTCAGATGCAGATTTAACAACAATATCATCAATATAAATTTGCATAAAAACTTCAATGAAATCATGAAAGATTGAATTCATTGCCCTTTGATAGGTTGCCCCAGCATTTTTTAAACCAAAGGGCATTACAACCCATTCATAAGTACCTAAGGCACCAGGGCAACGAAAAGCTGTTTTGGGTATATCTTCCTCAGCAATAAATATTTGATTATACCCAGAATAGCCATCTAACATGCTTAGGTATTCATGACCTGCCGCTGAATCAACAAGCATTTCTGCCACAGGCATTGAATACTCATCTTTAGGAGTTGCATTGTTTAAATCTCGAAAATCTATGCATACCCTAAGAGACCCATTTTTCTTAATAACAGGTACGATGTTAGCAAGCCATTCTTCATACCTGGCTGTTCGAATGAATTTGCATTTGAGCAACCTTTCGATTTCAACCTTGATCTTCGTCATGATCTCTGGAGCAAACCTCCTTGGAAGCTGCTTCACAGGCTTTTTGTCTGAGCGTAGTGGTAGCCTATGTTCTACCAATTCTCTACTCAGACCAGGCATCTCATGATAATCCCACGGAAAACAATCTTTGTAACTTCGCAAAAGCTTAATTACTTTATCCCTGAGGCTTGGACTGATATTTTTGCTAATATAAGTTGGCCTTTTGACTGAGCCATCTCCAATATCAATTTCCTGCAGGGGGTCTTGAGCTTGCATCCTTTGTGTCGAACTAATTGATGTTTCGAAACCCAGAGGTTCGTCATCATGGATGCAGTCTAACCTTTGATTATTTTCAGGACTAGAAGTAATGGCCTTAGAAGCCACTTTTACTTGCAAATCTTCAGTGGCTTCGTTAGCCATATTTTCATTTGACATAATGGCTTCAACAGCCATTTGTATTCTATTTCCGGCTGCATAAGCCGAAATCACACCCCAATTTGATGACTTAATCATCAAACTCATTTGGCTTGCCCCATCCTGAAGCTGTGGGGAAAGCTTTCTCATCCAAAGGGTCATCCAAATGTTCCCTTTCCCAGCAAAATCCATGGGTAGGGTGAAGTTTGACAGAGTGAAGGACATTGTCAGAATTAGTTCCTTCATAGGCTGAATGTTGATCTCCACAAGGAGCAATCGAAGCCAAATTCCTGTCAAATGTTTGGAGATTGATTGTGTCAGCATCTGCAATATATGCAGTTTGGTCTGCTTCGATGTATTCAACCAGACCATCTTCTCTCCATACAATCAACTTTTGATGCATGGTTGAAGGCACTGCACCAACTCCATGGATCCACTCACGGCCTAACAGCATGTTATAATTTGGCCTAGCAGTTATCACCATGAACAAAGTCTTCCTCACAGTGCTTCCCACACAAACTTCAAGTTGAATGGCCCCAAGAGAATGGCCAATTTTGCCTTCATAATTTGCAAGCACTACATTATGTGCATGCAGGTCTGTCTCATACAAACCTAATTTCTTGAGCATAAAGTGTGGCAAAATGTTCACCACTGCTCTTCCATCCACCAGAATCTTGTTTACACCCACGCCATTCACCTTGGCTCTTACAAACAGGGCTTTGAGGTGATTCTGCATCCCCAAGTCTGGCTTTTCGAAAATGGCATTTTGCTCTTCGACACAGCCATTATCCATCACATAGTAACAAACTGGCTTAGGGACAGCCATTTCTATTGCCTTAGCTTCTTCCTCTACCTCATTCACTTCTGTTTGAACATCGAATTCAGCAGGAAGGATTGAAATCACATTCACTAAGACATCAAAATCACCTTCCTCATCTAGAAGGTCATCATCTTCCATGAAGTCTTCATTTTCTTCATCAGCCTTACTCTCAGCTAATGGCTCAAGCCTTTCTTTTGCTGGCCTCTTGGCCATTTCAGCTTTTTGAACCATCTTTGTGTTAGTTTCATCACTAGCTCCAGCTTTGCCCCCAACACCAATCTTAAGTTTGCCCCCAGTTATGTTTGAAGCATTGGCTTGAGAAGCAGCCAATTTTTTCTTCCTCTGGAACCTTCGCCATTGAGAGCGTGACATGGGATTTTTGCCTTTGTAATTGTTTTTATAGGCAAATTTCTTGTCATTTGGAGCAACATTGGCTTTCTGAGGAGCCATATTGGTACTAGTACCTTTGTTCGCAGCCACTATGTTGACATTAACATTGCTCGAACTTCCTTTCTCAATCACCTTCTTGGTAACAGCAACATTCTGCCTCCTGACCCAAGTGTTGGTTGGGACTGTGCCTGATGGCCTAAAAGTTCGAATAGGTCCCAGTCTTTGGTGAACAGAAGGATTTCTCGAAGTAGAGTTACTCCAGTCTATCCTTTCTTGTGGCCAAATCCTTTGGTTAGGCCTAGGATTCTGCAACTTCCTCTTAGGGTCAGCAAATGGAAGGCAATTCTTCAAGCATTTGGTTGCATCCCTATCGCAAACAGCACTGCATCTAGGGCAAACCATAACTTCCACGTTATTGAGCTTGCACCTGTTGAGGTAGTCAGCCAAATCTTCTTCAGGCTTAGGATAAGCAGCTCTTACCCTCTCATCATATTCCTCCTCAGGAATAGCTTTGATTGGCGCAGGATCAGTAAAGTCCACCATGTTGCAGTCCAGTATTTCGACATATGCAGCATCATTTGTAGGCAGTGGATCAGCATCCACTTTCATTTGATGTTTCCCTTTCTCAGCAAACTTAAGTCTACCTTCATTCAGCGCTTTCTGAACCAAATCCCTGAAAAGCACACATTGGTAAGTTCGATGGCCAAGATAATTGTGAAATTTACAATAACCACGTTTTTTCATTTGTTCTACTGATGGTACTTTCAAATCTTTAGGCACAATTATTTGCCCATCAGAAACTAACAAATCAAAAATTTCATCACACTTGGTGATATCAAACATGTATGTTTTTGTCACGAACTTATCATTTTTAGGCTCAGTGGGATTTTTCCCATGTGAGGGCCTTAATAACTTACAAACATAAGGAGGTCCTGGCTTAAGTTCAGCCAAATTTACTTCACTTTCATCATACATTGAATAATCAACATTATCCTCACAATCACTATCATATGCATCTACATAATGCACTTCTTTCTTTTTCTGAAACTTAAGATTTTTAAATTTTTCAGCTTTTAATACTTCGAGTTGTCTAACTCTATCAGCCAATTGAGACATATCTCGAAGATGTTGAGTATCCAATTTTTTCCTAATCGAATAATCTAGGCCACCAGCAGCCATTTCGACTAACTCATGCTCAGGCACTTGAGTAAAGCACCTAGCCTTTAGTAAACGAAACCTATTCAAATAATCATCAATAGCTTCGTGTGTTTTTCTTTTAACACTGGCCAACTCTTTAAGACTAATTTTTGTTTGGCCCATGTAAAACTGCTCATGGAATAGCCTTTCCAATTGTGTCCAATTCTGGATCGAATTAGGAGGCAAGGTAGTAAACCATGTAAAAGCATTTTTAGTTAATGAGTTTGGAAAATATTTCATCCTTAAATTTTCATTATTAGCTAAGTTTCCAGACTCAGCCAAAAACCTGGCTATGTGTTCAACAGTTGACTCACTAGTGTCACCAGAAAACTTAGTATATTTTGGGACTTTCCAACCCCGTGGCAATTCAGTTTGCAACACGTATTCAGACAAAGCAGACACAAAGTTTGGCCTCCTGGAGCCAACATTAACGCCACTTTGCGTTAAAATTGTTTCGACTAAATGAGCCAAATTATTATGTCGAGCAAAATTATTATTTTGGACATTTTGTACTACTTCATCAGCATTTTGGTTTCGATTCACTAAGAACACTCTTGGTTGATTTACTTCTTGTGTATAAGGAGGTTCTTCTCGGGCCATGAATGTTGGCCCTTGATTTCTTGGCTGGGCCATAAAAGTTGGCCCTTGGTTTGTTGACTGTTCAGGAATTTGAGTTTGAGCCTGATAATGATGCGTTGCAGACATTGCAGGCAAAATCATTTGAGGTGCCTGATGGTTTAACCTAGGTTGGTTTTGAGGGGGAGGAGTAGTTCCAAAGAAATCTGCTATTCTACCCATTTGATAAGCCAACATATTGTAACTTTCATTGGTGTTCTGTATTAAAGGATTAAACACGGTACCAATTTGTTGTGTCAAGAGATTAACCATTTCGTGATTACTCTCGTCCATTTGTTGCCTCAAAGATAATAACGAGGAAACCGTTAGAGGCATTTGAGTTACCCTAGGATCTGTATACCTTTCTTGCTCTTGTGAAAAAGCAGGAAAGCCTGGAGGAGGTATACGTCCAAACAAAGGGCCACTAGGAGAAAACATGGCAGGAGATGACTCTGATTGAGTCGAAACCATAGTATTAGGCATTATCGAACTAACTGCTATACTAACAGTGTTCGAACTTTGGGGAGAACTTGGTGATCCTCCACCAGAATTAAAGTTTTGGTTTCCACTACCACTCATTGCGCTAGAACTTGGACTATTTATTGAATTATGGATTTGAGTCGCTTTAGCCATAATTGCAAATTAACAATCACTCTTTTCTTAGCACTAAAACTTTCTACAAATTTCGTTAAAAGCACAAAACCTGTCCCACCGGGCGTGCCAATTTGTTTACTGTGAAATTTGGTAAACAAGCGCTAGTCTAAGTATTTTAAGACTTACGAGATCGACTAGTAATCTCAGGACAATTTTATGCTTGTTCTCTTGAGAAAGTTTATGTATCGTTTGTTGATTTTAGCCTTTTGATTTAGAATTAACACTGAAGTTTTCGAATCGCCTCGAAACAGGAGTGTTTTAAGAGAAAATTAACAATAGAAATACAGGAATGATAAATTGCATTAAACGTAAAAGCAATTACAAATAAAAGGTTCACAATACATACATCCTTCTTCGCAATTCTTTTCCTTCGATCGCTTGAGTACTTAGAATTTTAGTAAGAAGTTTGTAAAACGAAATTGTGACCTTGTTTCCCACAAAGAAACTAAACTAAATACTTTCGAAACTGACAAACTGCCGCTTCGATTCGACGCTTCAGATTGCTCCACGCGTCCCACGTTTTCTCGTCTTGAACCGTTGATTTCGAATCTCCTTTGCTTCGTGCGCGCTGAACTTCGTTCTTACTTGCTCAAATAATGAAGCAGAATATGAGGCTTTAATAACAGGCTTGGAAATTTTATTAGACTTGGGGGCAAAAACTATTTTGATCAGAGGTGATTCAGAATTGGTATTGAAACAATTGACAAAAGAATACAAATGCATAAAAGAACACTTGATGAAGTATTTTGTCATAGCAATTTATTTGCTAAAACGTTTCGACCAAGTTATCTTTGAACATATACCTCGTATAGAAAATCAAGAAGCCAATGATTTGGCTCAAATAGCTTCTGGTTATAAAATCTCTAGTGAAAAACTAGAAGAGTTGAAAAGAAAGAGAATCTTCAAAACTGCCATTTCTTCCTTTCGTATTCGACATGCAGTCGAAATTGGCATTTTTGAGGGGACAATTTGTTAGCCTGTATTTTCGACAGACATTAATGAATTGGAGTGAGAAGATGAATTCTCATTTAATGTACATTATTGTTGTTGAGACCTTTTAGGGTGTTGGCTTCATTTGGTAAAATAAGCCTGATTCCATGATGTGGAGCATGATGTGTGGCACATCAGGGTTCACATCTGGACGCCCTACTGGACGCGCTTTCATTTATTTAAACGCGATCTTTTGAAAAAGATTTGTTTTTCAAATTAAATCGTGCCAGCTTTCGCGCCAAGGAACAAGATAATCTTTCATGGTTCTGTTTTATTTTATTGGCCGACTTTGATCAAAAAGATTTGAAACAAACAATTAAAAGATTATGATCAAATAAATCTCAAGGCAAAATTTATCAAGGCCAACTCGTCAAAGCCCATGAAGCTTGTTCTATATAAAGGAAGACTGAAGACCAATTATTTATCAACTGAAATCAAGAAACTAAGTCTACAAATTGAGTCTTAGGGTTTTAGTTCTTTAGTTGTTCTTTGTTCTTTGTGAGCCTTCACTTGGATCATAGTTTTGATGCAAGTAAGGACTGTGTTTATAGAGTTGTAATCTCTAGTTGTCTTTCTCCAAAGCTTTGAAGCAAGGAGTTAGATTGTGCAACACTCTAAGCCTTTAGGTACGAGTGCTTCGCTTGTCTAGGAGTGTGTCTCCAACTGAGTTTGTTATTAAATCCTTACTGGGTAAGGTTGAGGGGGAGTGAGCAGAGGTTCTCATATCTAGGAGTTCCTAGGTAGAATTAGCACGGGTAGTGATTAAGTGAGAAGTTGTAAACGGGGGAGTTTAGCTTTGAATTGATACTACCATAGTGGATTCATCCCTGGATTGGTATCCTCCAGAATAGGGCTTGTTATAAGTGCCGAACTGGGTTAACAAACTCACGTGTTCTTTTGTTTCCTGTACTTTATATTGTTTACTTGTTCATCAAGTTCAGTTGTTCACGATGTTGACACATTAGGTTACACATCGTACGATTCCTAAAGTGTACACATCGTGCTACACATCTGACACTTGCCACCAGAATTTCAATTGGCATCAGAGCAGGCACCCTGCCTGTTTGAGGGTGAGCTCCAGGGAAGTTACTTTCTGGAAACATGGACAAGGATGGAACAACGGTCAACAAACCACCCCTCCTGGATGGAACCAACTATGACTACTGGAAGCCAAGGATGATTGCCTTCCTAAAGTCACTTGACAGCAGAACTTGGAAAGCCGTGCTCAAAGGCTGGGAGCATCCCAAAATCTTGGATGCTAATGGTGTTGACACTGGTGTACTCAAGCCAGAGGAAGATTGGTCAGCTGCAGAAGACACTGCATCACTTGGAAACTCCAAAGCTTTGAATGCTTTATTCAATGGAGTGGACAAAAATATGTTCAGATTGATCAAGCAGTGTACTGTTGCAAAGAATGCTTGGGAGGTACTCAGAACCACTCATGAAGGCAATGCCAAGGTAAAAAGCTCAAGAATCCAACTTCTCAACACTAAGTTTGAAAACCTCAGAATGAAAGAAGAAGAATCAATTCATGAATTTCACATGAATTTGCTTGAGGTAGACAATTCCTTTGAGGCTCTAGGTGAAAAATTGTCTGAAGAAAAGCTGGTGAGAAAGATGCTTAGGTCCTTACCTAAGAGATTTAACATGAAAATCACAGCCATTGAAGAAGCTCAAGATATCCCAAGTATGAAACTTGAAGAACTTGTGAGCTCTCTTCAAACTTTTGAGATGAACTTAGGTGAGCAAACTGAGAAGAAAGGAAAAGGCATAGCTTTTGTATCTTGTGCTGGTGAAGAGGAAGAAGCTGTTGAATCAGATGATGACCTCTCAAATGACTTAGCCATGTTGGGAAGACAATTCAACAAGCTTCAAAGGAGGGTGGACAGAAGACCAAGGAGGAATGTGAGGAACATCCAGACTGACATCAGTAAACTAGGTAACACTTCAACAAAAACCAAAACTGATGATAAGTCAACTCAGAACAAGGGTGTTCAATGTCATGAATGTGAAGGCTTTGGTCATATAAGATCAGAATGTGGCACATATCTGAAGAAGCAGAAGAAAGGCCTAACTGTATCATGGTCTGATGAAGACTCTGACACTGACTCAGAGAATGTTGCTGCTAATCATGTTAGTGCCATGACTGGGGTGGATAATACTGATGATAAATCTGATGATGAAGAACTCACCTTTGATGAACTAGCCTCAGTCCATAAAAAGCTATTTATCAAGAGTGAGGAACTGTACAAGGTCAATGAAGAGCAGAAGGAAATCATCAGTCAACTGGAGACAGAGAAGGGTCAACTACAGAGTCAAGTTGCTAGTCTTGAAAGTGAAGTCAAGTTACTGTCAACCAACTTGAAAAATATGACCAAGTCTGTAAAGATGCTCAATCCTGGAACCAACATGCTTGATGAAATTTTGAAAGTAGGAAAGCATGCTGGTGACTCATCTGGTGTAGGATTTAAGAACAAACATCACAGCAAGAAGACAAATACTAAGTTTGTTCCTGCTCAGAAGAAACCTGACCCTAGCAGAATGTGGACACATCACACTCCACATCAGAGACCTGCTGGCAAAGAGAAGTTTAATGCTTGGAGATGCCACTACTGTGGGAAGAATGGTCACATCAAGCCCTTCTGTTACAAACTCTATGGGTATCCCAAGAAAAAGCCTCAGGTGCAAGCCAAAACAGCAAGGGTCACTCCTAAGAAGATGTGGAAGCCTAAAGTTTCTGAAACTGCACATATTGCTCACACTTCTCTTAGAGCATCTTCTAGTAATGATTGGTATTTTGATAGTGGCTGTTCTAGGCATATGACTGGTGTTGAGAAATTTCTCACTAATATCAAGCCTCATACAACAAGCTTTGTAACCTTTGGAGATGGAGCAAAAGGTGAAATCAAGGGCAGTGGTAAACTCTGCAGCAAAGGCTTACCTGACCTAGATGATGTGCTACTTGTCAAAGGTTTGAAGGCTAATCTTATCAGCATAAGCCAACTATGTGATCAAGGTCTTAAGGTCAACTTCACAAAGAATGAGTGTCTTATCACTTCTAACAAAGGAGAATTGTTGATGAGAGGATCTAGGTCAAGGGACAACTGCTATCTATGGATTCCTGATGAAATAGCTCACTCCACTACATGTTTGATAAGTCAGGAAGAAGAAGTAAAGCTTTGGCACCAAAGACTTGGCCATTTGAATCTGAAGGGAATGAAGAAGATTGTGTCCAAGGAAGCTATTAGAGGTCTACCAAAGCTTAAGATTGTTGAAGGCAACATATGTGGTGAATGTCAAGTTGGAAAGCAGGTTCAGATGTCACACCCAATGTTACAACATCAGGTGACATCCAGAGTTCTTGAACTGCTACATATGGACTTGATGGGACCAATGCAGGTAGAGAGTATTGGTGGCAAAAGATATGCTTTTGTGGTTGTAGATGATTTCTCAAGGTTCACTTGGGTTAGCTTCATCAGAGAGAAGTCTGACACTTTTGATGCATTCAAAGAATTATGCCTTAGACTACAAAGAGAGAAGGATAGTGGCATTGTTAGAATCAGAAGTGATCATGGGAAAGAATTTGAAAATTCAAGATTCTCTGAATTTTGTGCTGATGAAGGAATTGGGCATGAGTTCTCCTCACCAATCACACCCCAACAAAATGGTGTAGTTGAGAGGAAGAACAGAACCTTGCAAGAGGCTGCAAGAGTTATGCTACATGCCAAGAAGCTACCTTACTACTTTTGGGCAGAGGCCATGAATACTGCATGCTATGTACACAACAGGGTGACTCTGAGAAAAGGTACCTCAACCACACTGTATGAGATATGGAAAGGAAGAAAACCAACTGTCAAACACTTCCATGTCTTTGGTAGCAAGTGCTATATCTTAGCTGACAGAGAGCAAAGGAGGAAGATGGATCCCAAGAGTGATGAAGGAATCTTTCTAGGCTATTCCATAATCAGCAGAGCCTATAGAGTCTTCAACAACAGAACAAGAACTATGATGGAATCCATCAATGTTGTCATAGATGACTGTTCAGATAATGAACCTGATGTTGATCCTGATGTGGACACATCTCACCCCCTGCCTGAAGACTCTGAAGTTATAGAGATTCCTGAGAAGACTGATCAGCAAGAAGATGTGACTCCAGTGAACAAGGGTCCCTCTGTTAGAGTTCAAAAGAATCATCCAAAAGAACTCATAATAGGGAATCCTGAGTCAGGGGTTATGACAAGGTCAAGAGAGGTTGTATCCAATGCTTGTTTTGTGTCAAAGGTAGAACCAAAGAATGTGAAAGAAGCCTTGACAGATGAGTTTTGGATTGAAGCTATGCAAGAGGAGCTGAACCAGTTCAAGAGGAATGAAGTGTGGGATTTAGTTCCTAGACCTGAAGGAGTCAACATCATTGGTACTAAATGGGTTTATAGGAATAAATCTGATGAAAGTGGT
Organism: Trifolium fragiferum; assembly: GCA_954870985.1. Classification (NCBI taxonomy): domain Eukaryota; kingdom Viridiplantae; phylum Streptophyta; class Magnoliopsida; order Fabales; family Fabaceae; genus Trifolium; species Trifolium fragiferum. The sequence goes on from OX940794.1 coordinate 13,404,860, forward strand.
GTTGTGACTAGAAACAAGGCTAGGCTTGTGGCTCAAGGTTACTCTCAGATTGAAGGAGTAGACTTTGATGAAACATTTGCTCCTGTGGCACGTCTTGAGTCCATAAGGTTACTTCTGGGAGTAGCATGTATCTTGAAATTCAAGCTATTCCAGATGGATGTGAAGAGTGCTTTCCTCAATGGCTACTTGAATGAGGAAGTTTATGTGGAGCAGCCCAAGGGATTTGTTGACCCAAATTATCCAGATCATGTCTACAGATTGAAGAAGGCATTATATGGATTAAAGCAAGCTCCTAGGGCATGGTATGAGAGGCTAACCAAATTTCTTGTGCAGCAAGGTTATAGAAAAGGAGAAACAGACAAAACCTTGTTTGTCAGAGAAGAAAAGGGCAAGTTCATGATTGCACAAATCTATGTAGATGACATTGTGTTTGGAGGAATGTCTGATCCAATGGTCAAGATGTTTGTGAATCAGATGCAGTCTGAATTTGAGATGAGCCTTGTAGGTGAACTTACCTACTTTCTTGGTCTGCAAGTCAAACAGATGGAAGATACAATTTTCATCTCTCAAAGCAAGTATGCCAAGAACATTGTGAAGAAATTTGGAATGGAGAATGCAAATCACAAAAGAACTCCTGCAGCAACCCATCTCAAACTTTCTAAAGATGAGCATGGTGTCAGTGTTGATCAAAGTCTATACAGAAGCATGATTGGCAGTCTACTTTATCTCACTACAAGTAGACCTGATATTAGCTTTGCTGTTGGTGTGTGTGCAAGGTACCAAGCTGAGCCTAAGATGAGTCATCTAAATCAAGTTAAAAGGATTCTCAAGTATGTCAGTGGTACAAGTGATTATGGAATTCTCTACTCTCATGGTGAAGACACAAGATTGTTAGGTTATTGTGATGCTGACTGGGCAGGAAGTGCAGATGATAGGAAAAGCACTTCTGGTGGATGTTTCTTTTTGGGAAGCAACCTTATATCATGGTTCAGCAAGAAACAAAATTGTGTTTCTCTTTCTACAGCTGAGGCTGAGTATATTGCAGCAGGAAGTAGTTGCTCTCAGCTACTTTGGATGAAGCAGATGTTGGGTGAGTACAATGTGCAGCAAGATGTGCTCACATTATACTGTGACAATCTAAGTGCTATAAATATTTCCAAAAATCCTATCCAACATAGTAGGACAAAGCACATTGATATACGTCACCATTTCATTAGAGATCTTGTTGAAGACAATATTGTGACTCTAGAGCATGTTGCCACAGAAAATCAACTGGCAGATATTTTCACTAAGGCTTTAGATGCAAATAGGTTTGAGGTGTTAAGGGGCAAACTAGGTATTTGCCTCTTTGAGGATCAATAGCCATAATTGCTATTTAGACGTGCAACGGTTACCTGTTTTTTCCCTCCATCCATAGTTGCACGCAATCCAAAGGCAATATTTCCAACGGCTATTTCGCGTTCAAAACTCCAAGAAATCCGTTTACTCAAGATTTTTCTTATTGCCTACCACATTGATCACCACATTCGTTTCTCAACCACTCAAACGACCAAAAAATTTTCTTGATCTCTCTCAAACCCTTTGTTCATCTTTCTGCAATTTTCTTTGAAATCTTCATACAAAATCATCATCATCATCATGTCTACTGCAACCAAAACATCTCCTTCCACAAAAACAAACACTCCTCCATCATCACCAAAACCTATTTCCCCACATCAAGAAGATATTCAAGGTGACATGATCGTCGATGCCACTCCTGTCTCAATGATCAAGCCATCTGGATCAAAGAAGAAGAAGTCTAAACGATCAAGAAGGGAATCAACCCCCATTGCCGCAGAGGAAGATGTTGTTCCTTCTCCTTACACAGAAAAATCCAAAAAGAAGAAGAATAAAAGCAAGAAGTCAAAGATTGGCTCACCAAAGAGGGTTCACACCATGGAAAGTCTGCATGTTGAACCTCTTCCTGCAAAATCTGGTGATGCAAATGCTGAAGCATCTATGGGTGTAGGTTCTTCAAACCCTAACCCTGAGAAGGCTGCTGTGAAGATTTCTGAGGGTCAAAGACACCCCTTGACTCAGAAGATCATTGATTCTGTGCTCCAGGCCCTGCAAGAACCTAATGTTGCGGCAGATGTTGGCACATCATTGCCACAAGGTGAAGAAGAGTCTCCTGCTGAAGAAGAGACTGCTGCTGTTGAAAGACCTGCTGTCATTCCTGATTCTCCTGATCAGAAGGCTACAATTCTGACATCCCCTTGAAGAAGCTTACTGAGGAGAGTATTGCAAGAAGGACTAGAAGTGGTAAAGGTCCTGCTGTTGTTGAGATTTCTCCTGCTGCTACTAAGGAGAAGAAGAAGCCTGTTAAGAGGCAAGTCATGTATGGTCCCAAGAAGGGATTTAGTAAAGCTGTGGTTCCACCTGCAAAGAAGAAGACTCAGAAAAGAAAAGAGCCACCTACAAGTGACTCAGAGTACGATGTGGAGCAGGATGTAGCTCACATCAGTGAGTCTGAGGCAGAATCTGCTGAGGAACGCAATATGGAGCTTGATGTGATTCACATTGAGTCTGCTGTGAAGAAGAGCTATGGGAAGAAGAAAATTCCTCAGGGAATTCCTGACATCCCAGTTGATTTGATTTCCTTCCACAACCCTGCACATGCTGGAAAATGGAAGTACATTGCTCATAGAAGGTTAGCTCTGGAGAGGGAGCTCAGTGCTGAAGCCTTGCAGTACAAGGAAGTTATGAGGTTGATCAAGCGTGCTGGCTTGATGAAGACTGTTACTGGACTGGGTGACTGCTATGAGAAGGTAGTCAAAGAATTTTTGGTAAACATCCCTGCTGGTTGTGACAATCCTTTGGACAAGGAATACCAAACTGTTTTTGTGAGAGGTAAAGAAATTCACTTCTCTCCCACTGTTATCAACAAGTATCTGGGCAGAAGTGAGGAGCCCTTTGCTGAGATGGAGGCAAATGACAACTACATAATCAAGGCCATCACAGCTGGAAAGGTCAAGACTTGGCCTAAGAAGGGAAAATTGCAAGCAAGCAAGCTCACTCCAATCTACAACATCCTGAACAGGATTGCTGCTGCTAACTGGGTGCCTACCACACACAACTGTGATGTGGCTACAGGTTTGGCTAGGTTCATCTATACTGTAGGTAACAAAATTAACTTTGATTTTGGTACTTATATTTTTGATCAGACTATCAAACATGCCAAAACCCTAGCTGTCAAACTACCCATTGCCTTTCCTTCCCTACTGTGTGGAATCATATTGAGCCAGAGACCTGATGTTCTGGGCAAGGATGATTTGTCTTGCAGAAGAGAGTCTGCTATTTCTTTTAGTCTCAAGCAGTCTGATGTGACTCCTGATGTGGGCACATCCAGCTCAAACAATGCTATGTCTAGGACAGACATGATTGCTGCTTTAAAGGAGACTTGCAAGGCTCTGGATGAGAAGAAGGCCAAGCTGGAGGCAGTCATTGCTGGACTGGAGCTTGAGGATGAGCAAACAATGGCTGAGGATGAGGAATTGGAGGAGGAGGAGCCCAATGACTCTGAAGCTGAGGAAACTGATGGGAGCCAGGATATTTGAATTATTGTAATTCATTAATATTTCCCTGTACTCAGTATTTCCTTGTTTTTGCTTGTATTTTGTGGGCTATGCCCTGGATTTCTGATGCACCTTTGCGTGCCTGTTCTGTACCTGCTGCACTATTAATATCATCTCTACATCTCATGCTATCTGCATTCTATGGTGTGTTACTTACTATGTTTGTCATAATTTTTGGCTAAAAAGGGGGAGTAAAAATTAAAATGAAAAACTTTGAAGTCTTAACTGCAGCAAATTCTGAACTTCTGAACTTCTGAACTTCTGAACTTCTGAACTTCTGAACTTCTGAACTTCTGAACTTCTGAACTTCTGAAACTTTCTCAACTTCTGAAGCACTACAACTTCTGAAGCTCTTCTCAACTTCTGAAGCACTACAACTTCTGAAGCTCTGCTCAGCTTCTGAAGCTCTATAACTTCTGAAGCTCTGCTCAGCTTCTGAAGCTTCTCCAACTTCTGAAGTTCTGATGTGTGGCACATCTGACTACACATCTGGTATACATGCCTATTTTTCTTCAAATATTTTATCAACAAATTTTTGAAGAATTAGTTTTCTAAAGCATGTTCTTCTGAAGACCTTTTCTGTACATTTTCAACTGGGTGATGCATTCTTAAGAAGTCCAATTGAAGATGTTATCTAATTTCTACATGGTGATGCATTCTTAAGAAGCCTGTAGAAGTTATTTTGTGTGATGTTTGACACATCTGTGAGTTTTAACTTGGTCATGCATTCTTAAGAAGCCAAGTTTAAAACTTCTCTATATCTCTCTAGGCCATGCATTCTGAAGAAGCCTATAGGGAATATGAGATTTAGGGGGAGTACATGGAAAGTGCTCTAGTTCAAAGGGGAGTAGACTATTACTGGGTTTGCTACCCTCCCTTATGTGTGCATGGAATCTCATGCTTGTATGTGTCTGAGAATTTATTTTTCTCAGTCTTTGGGAATTTATTTTCCTATCTTGTGAGAGTTTATTTCTCTCTTTATTTGCGAGGCTCTAATCCGCTGCTGCATGCCTCTGATGTGCCTACACATCTCTCCAAGTTTAGTTGGGTGACTCAAAGATTATTTTAGCCCAAAATTTGCCAAAGGGGGAGATTGTTGAGACCTTTTAGGGTGTTGGCTTCATTTGGTAAAATAAGCCTGATTCCATGATGTGGAGCATGATGTGTGGCACATCAGGGTTCACATCTGGACGCCCTACTGGACGCGCTTTCATTTATTTAAACGCGATCTTTTGAAAAAGATTTGTTTTTCAAATTAAATCGTGCCAGCTTTCGCGCCAAGGAACAAGATAATCTTTCATGGTTCTGTTTTATTTTATTGGCCGACTTTGATCAAAAAGATTTGAAACAAACAATTAAAAGATTATGATCAAATAAATCTCAAGGCAAAATTTATCAAGGCCAACTCGTCAAAGCCCATGAAGCTTGTTCTATATAAAGGAAGACTGAAGACCAATTATTTATCAACTGAAATCAAGAAACTAAGTCTACAAATTGAGTCTTAGGGTTTTAGTTCTTTAGTTGTTCTTTGTTCTTTGTGAGCCTTCACTTGGATCATAGTTTTGATGCAAGTAAGGACTGTGTTTATAGAGTTGTAATCTCTAGTTGTCTTTCTCCAAAGCTTTGAAGCAAGGAGTTAGATTGTGCAACACTCTAAGCCTTTAGGTACGAGTGCTTCGCTTGTCTAGGAGTGTGTCTCCAACTGAGTTTGTTATTAAATCCTTACTGGGTAAGGTTGAGGGGGAGTGAGCAGAGGTTCTCATATCTAGGAGTTCCTAGGTAGAATTAGCACGGGTAGTGATTAAGTGAGAAGTTGTAAACGGGGGAGTTTAGCTTTGAATTGATACTACCATAGTGGATTCATCCCTGGATTGGTATCCTCCAGAATAGGGCTTGTTATAAGTGCCGAACTGGGTTAACAAACTCACGTGTTCTTTTGTTTCCTGTACTTTATATTGTTTACTTGTTCATCAAGTTCAGTTGTTCACGATGTTGACACATTAGGTTACACATCGTACGATTCCTAAAGTGTACACATCGTGCTACACATCTGACACTTGCCACCAGAATTTCAATTGTATTTTAATATTCTCTTGGGAATTGGTTGTTTAATAAATCAAGAGAAAATTAAGGCATTCGACGTCGAAAGCCTTGTAGTTTGTAAGTTCATTGTCGAGTCTGAAGAAGCTGTCGAATTCGATAGGAACCTATTTTAATAAGTACATGATTGATTGCTTCGACATTGCTATATATGTGTCGGATTATATATATGTATGTATATGTGTGTTTGCTTGTATAACGTATTATGCAGTACGGAGAAAGCATACTCTGGACTTAGCAAATTATTCAAAGTGGATAACGTTCGAAAGCCTTGCCAGGTGTCCAAGAAATTCAAATTGTCGAAGACACGTGGAGTTTAGTTAGACGTTAAGTAGGTTTTGACGGTTATTCTAGTTTGCCTATAAATATTAGTTTTTCATATGAGAAACGGGTTCACAATTCTCATGCAAATTCCTGACAAAACTCAGAGTACCCATGTCAACGAGCGAAATGAGTGCAAAATGGAACATGTACGAATCTGTGTAACCAACCTTTCTTTGTAAACAATTTACATTTATGAATGCAATTTACATTCTCCAAGTATTTTACTTGCTTTCCATTTAAAGTTTATGCACTTTAACCTTTCTGCAATTTATTTCATTGCATGTTTAAAACCTTTCTGCAATTTATTTCATTACAAGTTTAAAACCTTTTCTGCAATTTACTTTGTTGCATGCTTTTACTTTTCAAAGTTCTTCTTTAAACTTTATCTGCAAATTCATTTACAAGTTTTCTGCAAATTTAACTTTGAAGCATTTTACTTTAAGCAAACCCATTCGACTGCGTCGAGTGATTTTACTGTTTTTATCAAATTATCCGATTTAACCCAGAAAATATGAAAATGTTTTCGTCAATTCTGCACAATCCAATATGTCCCAGGATTTACTAGTTGATCCTTCTTGTAATAATTAAACTAGCGGTTGTTTGCTAAAAATCGGGGTAAACAGTCATCTATACCAACAAATGTATCGCACACACATGGATACACAGACGGGAGTCAAGTTGGTGGAATACCTTCAAGAGCCCCATGGTTGCCTAAAAACCCTCAATATGGGATGCCAACGACAACGATGGCAAACTTGTATAATTGGCCTGCGATAGAGAGTTCTCCCTCATCTTCTGCAATGGGAAATAGAGGAAATTCCCTCAATTTGACAAATAATTCTATGGCAGTGCTAAGGCAACAAATGGATGAGAGCAACCATGATATGGTGAATGCTTTGACCCAACAGATTGGTACAATTTTTAATCCCATGTTACAGACAACCAACGATAGTTACCTGTTGTTAGCCAATCAAATGGGAAGGATGGCAGACTTTTTTGGAGCCCCTGATGCTCCAAATAACCAAAGGATTCCTCGTGCAAACCCAGCGGTGCCCGTAAACCAGGGCCCAGAGATTCAACAAGAGTTTCAAGCCCAACCACTGCGCATCGAAGGAGAACAGCCAGAACAGGGTGTAGTGTTGGTTAATAGAAACCAAAATACTGATAATGTTCTTAGGAATGTTCGACAAGATAATATAGTGGGACAAAATAACCTGGCCAACTTAGTAGAAAATATCTTGGCCCAAAATGGATTGAATATAGGATTGCACAGGCCTAATTTCGTGTCTGCTTTATCTGAATATGTGTTGCAGGCAGAACTACCAAGGGGATGCAAAATCCCTAAGTTTACAAAATTTGCTGGTGATACTAATGAGTCTACCGTCGAACACATTGCCAGATATATGGCAGAAGCAGGGAATTTGGCAAATAATGAGGATTTAAGGATGAAATTCTTTCCCAACTCCCTCACAAAAAATGCCTTTACGTGGTTTACCACACTTCCCCCTCATTCAATTCATAATTGGACTCAGTTAGAAAGGCTGTTTCATGAACAATTTTATATGGGACAATCTAGGATTAGTCTCATAGAATTAGCCAGTATGAAGCGTAAGACTGCAGAAGCCATTAACGATTATCTAAACAGATTTCGTCTCCTTAAGGCAAGGTGCTTTACGCAAGTGCCTGAACATGAATTGGTTGAGATGGCTACTGGTGGCCTTGACTATTCCATTAAGAAGAAGTTGGATACTCAACATTTGAGAGACATGGCCCAATTGGCAGATCGCGTTCGACAGGTCGAACGCCTCAGGGCTGAAAAAGTCAGAAATTCTAAATTCCATAAAAAAGAAAAAGTAGCGTATATAGAAACTTATGAAAGTGAAAATGAGTTTGACGATGGTCAGGATTACATAGAAAGTAATGAGGTTAATATTGCTGAACTAAAACCTGGACCTCCCTATACTTGTAAAATGTTAAAACCATCAAATGGAAACAATCCTGTCGAACCAAAAAATGATAGATTTGTTTCCAAGACATATACGTTCGACATTACTAAATGTGATGAAATTTTTGACTTATTGGTCACTGATGGCCAAATAATTGTACCAAAGGGTTTAAAAGTTCCACCTTTGGAACAACGTAAGAAAAGAGGTTTTTGTAAATATCATAATTTCTTGGGTAATAAAACCTCACAATGTGTTCTTTTCAGGGATCTGGTCCAGAAAGCCTTGCAGGATGGAAGACTCAAGTTTGGCGAAAAGCCAAAGTCCAAACAGCAGGTGGATGAGGATCCATTACAAATTGCTGATGCTGCCTACACAGAGCCATTCGAGTGTCTGATGTTGGAGGCATTAAACCTCACTGAAGGGGGGCAATTGATTTCCATTCCTGAGGAAGAGTACGAAAACAAAGTGGAAGATGTATATCCACAGGCTGGAGAGAATATGATAGATTTCCTTCAGCGTTGCAAAGAGAATAATGGCGAAGCTATATTATGTCCTCATTGTAGTGCCATGTTCGATAAAAAGGCTGCTGCAGGCCTTACCAAATTTTTACCTCATAGTCAGGGAAAAAATAATTGGCCAAATCAAAGGCCAACTTACTCCAATATTCTGCGTAGCCAACAGGTGTCTGTGCATCAGAGGCTGGGACCACAAAAATCATTTGTCCCCTCAAACAAGATGCCTGTCAATCAATGGGTTCACGGAAAGAACATCGTCTCTGGTCAAAAGAATTTTGAGAAAGGAAGTTCCAGTAACTCCAATCCCAAGAAGGATATTGGGTCTAAAAAGTATTATTATAAGAATAACTACAAAGGGAAAAACCCCATGACAAGGACCCAATGGCGTAGATATCAACGTCAGAAAAAGTTGGCTGCTCAAAGATCCCAAGTTGCTGCTGATGGTAACGGGAAGAAGCCTATGGAATTGGCTAGGAAGCCAAGCTAGGTGAACAAAAAACAGAGTCTTCAATTGCTGATGATGTTGAAGACCAACACATGGAAGCAGATGATTTCCTAGATTCTGAACCTGACCTCGACATAACAGTGAATGTGGTGTCAATCCTTCCTAGAGAATTTGACGTCTGTTCTGAAATAACAGATGAGGAAGAAGAGTCTGGGATGCAAATGGCCCTTCACAGGCCAGTATGTTACTATGTGATGAACAATGGTGCTTTGGAAGACCAGATGGCTACATTTGAGAAGCCAGATGAGGGCATGAAAAGTCACTTGAAACCTCTCTTCATTCAGGCCAAGGTGAATAATGTGGGAATCAATAAAGTGCTAATTGATGGTGTTGCTGCTGTTAACTTGATGCCAGAATTTCTTCTGAAAAAGATTGGCAAATCCTTGGTGGATCTTCATCCTCACAACATAGTGCTCTCAAATTATGAGGGTGAAACTGGTTTGTCATTAGGAGCAATCCAGTTGGATGTGGTTGTTGGAAGTACCATTAGGCCAACCTTGTTTTTGGTTGTAGCCTCTAAGGCAAATTACAATCTGCTCCTAGGGCGAGAGTGGATTCATGGCGTGGGGGCAGTCTCATCTACCTTACACCAACGCTTGATTATCTGGCGAGATGATGGTATTGTTGAAAATGTTGAGGCAGATCAAAGCTACTTCAAAACTGAAGTTCATCATCTTACAAAACATTCATTCGACAAGAAGTTGGCGACTATTTCGCCATGCACTGAAAGGGATTTTGCATATCGTTCAGTGGGAAATGTTCACCATTCAATCAAGTTGGACCCCACACATGGTTTCCTGTGGGAAAGAGAAAATGGAGACATTAAAGATGGCGAATATGAAAGCCATACCTGCCCAACTGGGTGGGATATCAATGAAGATTATTATGTCTGAGTCCAAAACATGGGCAAAGATTTCGGCCTATATGGCTGAAAATAGAATCAAAATGGCTTTGGAAGTCAATTCACTGTCAGAGAATATGGCTGTTGCAGCCAATGATATAAAATTTGGCAAACACAAGCCAGAAATGCAAAAGCTAGACTGCATCTATGATGACGAACCCCTGGGGTTTGAAAAAGACCCAATTAGTGAAAGTCACAAGATGCAAGCACAAGATCCTTTGCAAGAAATTGACCTTGGAGATGGTTTGACAAAAAGACCAACATACATCAGTGCTAACATTCCTCCAGATCTGAAGGCAAAAGTGGTGCAACTTTTAAGGGAATTCAAAGATTGCTTTGCTTGGGATTACAACGAAATGCCAGGTTTGAGCAGAAATTTGGTGGAACATGAACTGCCAGTTCGACCAGATAAAAAGCCAATGAAACAATTGCCTAGGAGATTCGCACCAGAAATAATGTCAAAGATCAAAGAAGAAATTGAAAGGTTGCTGAGGAGCAAATTCATCAGAACTGCAAGGTATGTCGAATGGTTAGCTAATATAGTGCCTGTGATTAAGAAAAATGGTTCTCTTAGAGTGTGCATAGACTTTAGAGATTTAAATAATGTTACACCAAAAGACGAATATCCAATGCATGTGGCAGAAATGTTGATAGACTCAGCAGCTGGGTTTGAATATTTAAGCATGTTAGATGGTTATTCTGGATATAACCAAATTTTCATTGCTGAGAATGATGTACCCAAAACTGCCTTTAGATGCCCAGGAGCATTAGGCACATATGAATGGGTAGTGATGCCTTTTGGTTTAAAAAATGCCGGGGCTACTTATCAAAGAGCAATGAATCTAATCTTTCACGAGTACATAGACACTTTTATGCAAGTGTATATTGACGACATAGTTGTCAAATCCTCGTCAAATGACGATCATTTAGATCATTTGAGAAAGTCTTTTGAAAAGATGAGGAAATATGGATTAAAAATGAATCCATTAAAGTGTGTTTTTTGTGTTAATGCAGGAGATTTCTTTGGGTTTGTTGTGCACAAAAAGGGCATTGAAATAAATCAAAACAAAACAAAGGCTATTATGGAGACCAAATCTCCAACTACAAAAAGCAGCTTCAGTCCTTACTTGGGAAGATCAATTTCTTGAGAAGATTTATTTCAAATCTAAGTGGTAAAGCTCAACCGTTTTCACCATTACTTCGACTCAAGAAAGAAAGTACTTTCACTTGGGGGCAAGACCAACAGCAAGCTTTTGATGAAATCAAGAGTTACTTGTCGAAGCCACCAATGTTAATGCCTCCCATAAGGAACAAATTCATGAAGTTGTATATATCAGCATCAAATTCGACACTGGGTAGCATGCTTGCTCAGGAAGATGAAAATGGTGAAGAAAAAGCCATCTATTACTTAAGTAGGGTTTTGAATGATGCTGAAACTAGATATAGTAGTATTGAAAAATTATGCTTATGTTTGTATTTTTCTTGTACGAAACTAAAGCATTATATAAAGCCTGTTGATGTTTTTGTTTATTCTCATTGTGATATCATCAAACATATGTTGTCTAAACCAATTCTGCATAGTCGAATTGGAAAATGGGCCTTAGCCTTAACAGAGTATTCACTTACTTATAAACCTTTAAAGGCAGTTAAGGGCCAAATTGTGGCTGATTTCATAGTGGATCATTCTGCATTAGAAACTCCACAAAATTATGTAAATTCAGAGCCTTGGAAATTGTATTTCGATGGTTCTAAGCATAAACATGGAGTTGGAGTTGGGATTCTAATCATTTCCCCCTCCAGAATTCCCACCAAGTTCAAATATAAAATCAATAGGTTTTGCTCAAATAACGAAGCAGAATATGAGGCTTTAATAGCAGGCTTAGAAATTTTATTAGACTTGGGGGCAAAAAATATTTTGATCAGAGGTGATTCAGAATTGGTGTTGAAACAATTAACAAAAGAATATAAATGCATAAAAGAGCACTTGATGAAATACTTCGTCATAGCAATTTCTTTGTTAAAACGTTTCGACCAAGTTATCTTTGAACATGCACCTCGTATAGAAAATCAAGAAGCCAATGATTTGGCTCAAATAGCTTCTGGTTATAAAATCTCTAGTGAAAAACTAGAAGAGTTGATTGAGATTAAAAATAAACTCATTGTTGATCAACCCACTTCAATTGAATTGTCAATGCCAAAACTTGTGGGGGCAGAGTTACCACAGGACAATGGTCATGATACCACTTATGATTATGACGAAAATACAGAAATTTTTGAAATTTTTGCCATTGACAATTTATCTGATAATGATTGGAGAAAACAACTTGTCGAATATTTGAAAGACCCAAATGGAATGACCAATAGGAAAATCAAGTATAGATCCTTAAGCTACGTTATCATTGGTAACGAATTAATGAAGAAAACACCTGAGGGAGTTTTGCTAAAATGTTTAAGTGAAATTGAAGCTTATTTGGTTATATCTGATGTGCACAGTGGTGCATGTGGATCTGATCAAGCAGGCCACAAAATGAAATGGTTGTTATTTCGGCAAGGTGTGTATTGGCCAACAATATTAAAGGACTGTATAGAGTTTGCTAAGGGATGTCAAGAATGCCAAAGACATTCAGGCATACAACATGTACTTGCAAGCGAACTCCATTCAATAGTAAAGCCTTGGCCTTTTAGGGGATGGGCTTTAGATTTAATTGGTGAAATCAAACCAAGTTCGTCTAAAAACCAACGTTATATTTTAGTTGGTATAGATTATTTTACTAAATGGATAGAAGCAATCCCATTACCAAATGTTGATCAAGAAGCAGTGATTAGTTTTATACAAAGTCACATCATTTATAGATTCGGTATACCTGAGTCTATTACTACAGATCAAGGTTCAGTATTCACTGGACGAAAGATGGTTGAATTTGCCCAACAAACTGGTTTTAAACTTTTGACTTCTACACCATATTATGCCCAAGCAAATGGTCAAGTAGAAGCTGCTAATAAAATCATTATTGGTTTGATTAAAAAGCATATTGCCCAAAAGCCTAGAAATTGGAATAAGACTTTAGATCAAGTGTTATGGGCATGTAGGAATTCTCCAAAAGAATCAACTAACACCACACCCTTTCGACTAACATATGGGCATGATGCAGTCTTGCCAGTCGAAATACACCTGCAATCGGTTAGAATACAAAGGCAGGTAGAAATCCCAAGGGATCATTATTGGGATATGATGTTAGATGAATTAGTTGATTTAGATGAGGAGAGGATAAAGGCTTTAGAAATGTTAACTCGACAGAAAGAAAGAGTTGCTAAAGCTTATAACAAAAAGGTTAAGTCTAAAACCTTTGGTGTTGGAAATTTGGTTTGGAAAGTTATCTTGCCAATGGATAAAAAAGACAGAGTCTTAGGCAAATGGTCCCCAAATTGGGAAGGGCCTTTTAAAGTTGTTCAAGTTTTTTCAAATGGTGCTTATGAGATAGAAGAATTAACAGAAGAACAACGTTCGTTAATTATAAATGGTAAATATTTGAAAAAGTATAAACCAGCGCTGCAAGAAATAAAAATTAACGAAGAATAAAAGCTTGAGACATATGAAAAGATGGTAACTATAAAAGGTGTTCGCCACAAAATGGGCATTGTCAAAGAGTACAAACCAAAATACCTTAACAAAAAAAATTGTTCAAACAGTAAAATAAAAACTAAGAACAATAAAAGACTAAGATCATTACAAATTAAAACTTTTTCTTCAAGTCTTCATATAGGCTCTTGAAAGAGGAAACTTCTGCGTCGAGAACCATGTTGGAGTCCACCAGAATCTTGATTTCTTCATCCACAGCTGCTGAGGCACTAAAGAACTTGATGCCTGCGTTTGCTTCTTTGTCAATCATTGCCTTGGTTGCGTTGGAAATGTTAGCTTTCGCTTCGTCACGCTTAACCTTTTCAGCGTTGATCTTGGCATTAAGATTCTGAATCTTCAAATTCAACTCAGCAATCTCACTTTCCCATCCAGCAATATTTTGGCATTAAGATTAGCCTGTGATTTCAGCATTCGACTGAAGCTCTTTCTCAAGACGTTCGACATTAGCTTGAGCAGTTTTAGCCTTTTCGACCAATGCAGCATGTGCTTGGGTTTGAGCTTCCAGCCTTAGAACATTGTTCTGCTTCTTCTGAATGGCTTTAGTGAAACCATCAATAAGGTTTTCAAGTTGAATAACCTTGCTAAGGGTGGCACCATCAGTCATAGGATTGTGAAATTTGCTTAAGAAGCCTAAGTGAGAAAATGCACTGCTGGGATTGGCTTCAATCAGTGAGAAGACATCCTGATTAACATAATCAGTGTGCAATCTGAGGAGCAAGGAGTCTTGTCTCACTGTCGAGCGTATTTCTGAATCTGACGCTGTCGAACTGCTCTGATGGGAAGCACTCATTCCTTGGTCTTTAGTACCTTTACTTGAAAGAAGCATTTTAAGCGCTGCAGCAGGGTCTGAATCTTTCATAGCAATGAACTGCATCTCTGATAATCCAATATCAGCAGATAACTTTGAAGTGGATGAGACAGGGAGTATTTCAGAACCTCCTTCTGTGGCCTCTGGCATGGCTTCTTCTTCTTCATCCTCAAATTCCATTTCAACATTTGTGCCTTCTTCCGACGAATGAGTAGATTCTGCAGGTTGGTTGGGAATAGTCTCTTCAGAGTCAATGTCAATTGTTGAAATTCTCTCGACCTCTGGATTTTCTTCAGCTTGTTCAGCTTGAGCTGGATTTGTTTCGACATCAATGGTTTCGACATCATGAGCCAAATCTTTTTCAGCGTCAGCATTGGTGTTGACATTTTCTTCATTAACATCCTATTTTGGAAACAAAATGAAATGAAGTTAAGAGGCAATGCTGAAAAGAAAAGTATCTTCAAAATTGCCATTTCTTCTTTTTTTGTCTTCGACGTGCAGTCGAAATTGGCATTTTTGAGGGGGCAATTTGTTAGCCTGTATTTTCGACAGGCATTAATGGATTAGATTGAGATGATGAAATCTCATTTAATGTACATTACTGTATTTTAATATTCTTTTGGGAATTGGTTTTAGTAATAAATCAAGAGAAGATTAAGGCATTCGACGTCGAAAGCCATTTTATGTATAAGATTGTTGTCAAGTCCTAAGGAAATGTCGAATTCGACAGAACCTTACTTAAATAAATATGTATTTTCTGTGCTTCGACATTATTATGTATTTGTCGGAATTATATATGTGTGTTTGCTTGTATAACGTATTGTGCAGTACGGAGGAAGCATACTCTGGACTTAATGAAATATTCAAAAGTGGATAACGTTCGAAAGCCTTGCCAGGTGTCAAAGGAATTCAAATTGTCGAGACACGTGGAGTTTAGTTAGACGTTATGTAGGTTTTTGGCAGTTATTCTGGTTTTGTCTATAAATATTAGTTTCTCATATGAGAAACGGGTTCACAATTCACATGCAAATTCCTAAGAATACTCAAAGTACCCATGTCAACGAGCGAAATGAGTGCAATATGGAACATGTACGAATCTGTGTACCATCCTTTGTAAACATTTTTACAATTGTCAATGCAATTTATCTTTTCAAGTATTGATTACTTGCTTTTCTTTAAAGTTCATGCACTGTAAGCTTTCTGCATTTTATTTCATTGCATGCTTTTACTTTTCAAGGTTTTCTTTAAACTTTATCTGCAATTCATTTACAAGTTTTCTGCAAATTTAAACTTTGAAGCAATTTACTTTGAACAAATCATTCGACTGCGTCGAGTGCTTTTACTGTTTTATTAACATATCCGATTTAACCCAGAAAATATGCAAATGTTTTCATCAATATTTTACACAACCAAGATGTCCCAGGATTTACAAGTTGATCCTTCTTGTAATAATTAAACTAGCGGTTGTTTACTAAAAATCGGGGTAAACACCCATAAAGATGAATAAGTGGGCGTACCAGGGTTCGAACCTCAGTCCCTGTACTTTACGTGTAAATGTCCTACCAACTGAGATAGGCTTACAGGACAGACTAAAGACTCAATTTAATCCCTAATAATTTTCAACTGAAATCATGGAAGAAAAAAAAAATTAAATTAATCAAATCGTAATTGCTGGGGATCGAACTGTGGTTCTCCATACCAAGTTCAGCGTTAATCACCCGTGAACCAACTAACAATTATTAATCATTGATATTTTTATATAAAGGATAAATCAGTGTTCCTTTTTTTTTTTTTTTTTTGTTTTTTGAATCAAGGATAAATCAGTGTTCCTATTATAACGGATGAGTGATTGAATTGAGGTCTCATAAAAATATCATAGACTAACTTAAATATTATTTCTTTCATAAACTATATTGAATCATATGAAAATTATGAGAGATAAAATTGAGTTGAAATTAATAGCAAATGTAGATAACATTTCATTTATGACTAGCTAGTAGGATGCCCTTTTATTATATTTTGGCCTTTAATGTAAGTGCTACCCACTAACTTAGGCAGCTACTAAAAAAGTCAAAGTGAAAAAAATGGATTTCTAAAGCATATTTCCTCTTGGTTTCGAATTCTGGTCGTTGGTCATAGTTTGTGAACCTATCTCACTGCTGAAGGAAGAGAAAACATATAAAATCTCAAATGTACCTGTGACTTTAGATAACGATGATGGAAAAATGTAGCTCAAAAATACTAAGGGTGCCCAAATTTACACGTCTAAAAGTGTTAAGACATTTTACAAAGGTTTTGGATTAAGGTGACGAAAACAAATACCTTACGTCATTATTTAAGGAGTAAAAAAATTTTGTTCTAAAAATATAAGTCAAATATTTGTCAAAGTAATAAATACACATTTTTTAATTTAAAAACTACTCCTTGATTAACTGTCGAAAAAATAATACCCCTTGATTAGGATCCTTGAGAAAACATTAGAGAAAAAAGTTGGTTAAGATTAAAGACATTTTCTTTACCCCTTGATTAGGATCCTTGAGAAAACATTAGAGAAAAAAGTTGGTTAAGATTAAAGACATTTTCTTTACCACATCACAAACATATTTCATTAATTAAAATAGTTTCAATATAAATAGGTAATAGTATCTCAAGATAATAGTAACTAGTCTAAAAATGGCCGCTCCAAGTTTACAAATAATCATATTCGTTTGTCGTTTAACAAATTTCATCTTAAAGTTAGAATTTAAAGACATAATACTTTGAAGGTTTAATTCAATATTTGATCCCTTATATTTATTTTATATTTCAACTTGATTTCTTATGTTTTAAAAGTTTCAATTTGGTCCTTATGTTTCCACCGTTTGCATAAGCTTGTTATTTCCATCAATTTTATCATTAACACCGTTTAATTTGAACACATGTCAAGGTGTCCATATGTTTGTCAAAGTATACAAATTGTCTGCCACATGTGACAAAACTGACCAAATTAAAACCGAAAATAAACGTAACAGACCGAATTAAAACTTTTAAAACATAAAGGATCAAATTGAAATCTAAAATAAACATAAGAATCGAATTAAACCTACTTTCAAGGAAAATTCTAACATGGACCACTTCTTCAAGTGGTCTATGGTGGACCATTCATAAAAAACCATATAACGAATACGAATTTTATAAAATCCACCGTTGGATTTAAAGTTTATATCATATAGATTATCTATAGAAAATTTTAGAAAAATTGAAAATCATTTGATATGTTATTGAGACCCATCAAAATTAACGGTTTATTAAATACTGTAAATCTTGATAAATCCCAATAAAATATCAAATGATTTTCAATTTTTCTAAAAAATTTTATGGATGCTCTATATGATATAAGCTTTCAATCTACCAATAAATTTTATAAAATTCGTATTCGGTAGATCACTTGTCCACGGTGAACCACTTGTGAAGGTGGTCCACCGTAGCATTAGCCCTACTTTCAATATTAAATATAATGGAATTGAATTAGAAAACATTAGCTTTTGTGTTGCAACAACTATTCTTTATTTAATGTATAATTTTCAAATGGTTAAATTTAAAGTAAAAAAAAAAAAAGTAACTAATTGATTGGTGATATTTGGTTTAGCAATATAAACGTTGTTTGCAAATGTTTAACATGATTCCGATGTCGTCCAGCGGTTAGGATATCTGGCTTTCACCCAGGAGACCCGGGTTCGATTCCCGGCATCGGAATTATTTTTTTATTTTTTCATTTTTTCATTTTTTCGTTCGTCGGCAGCCAGAAACAACAGTAACAGGGTTCGTTCAGGTTTTCTTCTTTTTCAATGTTGGGATTTGGATTGCAGTCGCATAACATTTTAAATGTTTGATTTTATTCTGCAACTAGGTTTCCTACTTTTAATCTGTTATTCACTTTTCTTGTATGATTCATTCAATGTTGAAAATTTCAATTTTGTGAAATTGTTATACTATAATTTAGATTTTTAGTTTCGAATTTTTCTCTTGATAAAGAAAATGGTGAAGGGATTACTAGGTAAAAAATTTATTGCTGGTTAGTAATAAAATAAGGAAATACTTGAATTAATATTCATTGAGTGATTATGAAAATGTATGTTCCATTTCATTTTCTTATAACAGGCCCTGTAATAAGCATTGTAAAATTTGATGCCGCGAGACACCACTGGAATCTAGTGTCTCGGCATCAAATTTATTTAAACACAATACCTAGGCAGATTCTAATGTAGTTATTTTATTGGTTTTGCAGCTGTTTCAAGAACAATCTATGCACCAATATTTGCTTGTGTTTTTAGAGAATTGAGTTTTCTTTTTCTTTTGTTTTAATTGTTCTCAGAAAAACATAACTCAGTTGCAAGATGTTTATCAAGCCTATTCAGACAGTCACGTTGCGCAACTGAGCCTTTTAGTGCTCAGCTTCAGCAATGTAGAGGCATACGAGTGCAGGTGTATAATGGAAACCTGGAAGGGTCATTGGCATTGATGCAGCGTAAGATGACATCAAGTGGGATCCAGAGAATGATAAAGACTCAACAGAGATTTCATATGAAAAACTCTGAGAAGCGTGGTTTAGCCCAAAAGAACTTGGAGCGTAGGCTTCGATCAGAGGATCTTGCTAGGAAACTCAAGGCCATTATGATCAAGAAAGTCAGGTAATTAGTGCCTATACTAATCTATCTAATAATTGTATTACAAGTCTCGTTGGATCATTCATCCGTGTTATAATCTCTGACCATAGCGATATGTAAATTTTCAGTTTGGTCTAAGATATTAACATAGCTGCAAAATCTGATAATAATGAAAATGCGAACTTTCAGTTGAAGCAAGAAAAAACTTGCCTCTTACCTGCACACTCTGACTTAGAACTTAGAAGATATATTATTTTTGTATATGTTGATTTGTTCACTAATTAATTCGTAGTTTGAAGTAATGATATCCTATGTTAAACAGTGTTATGTTTTCAATTTTGACATGAGTACATGGTATTTAATTATTTCCAGTAATAATTCCCACATCGGAAGTAAGATCATCTGGACATAGGTTTATAAAGTTTATAAAGTAGAGGCATTTCTCACCTTACAAACTGGTTTTGTAGGGTTGAGTTATAACCTAACTTTCAATTCTAAGATAGTATCAGAACCTCTCTAAGATCCGTTGGGTTACCTTCTATCAAGTTTCCACTATCGGTTATTGCGTTGAATTCTATATATATATATATATATATATATATATATATATATATATATATATATATATATATATATTAGTATTCTATTGCAATATGACAGGGGCCTTTGAGAATCTTGCATTGCACTGCTATTGAGAAAGAGAAGAAAAAAAAATGTTTCACGTAAGTTGCAGTTACACAGTAATTTTGTAGCTGAAGTACATTCTTTCCAATTGTGCGTGAAGTAATATGTACTTTGGTATATATGGTTTTATGTATGAGATGAGTTGTTGCAATCTAATCAATTAAGAAGGCAAAGACGCAAGTGCTCGAATTCCAGTGATTAATGTGCTTCAGTTAAGGACGAATTGTTTGGAAGAATCTGAGTGCGAATTATGATTGAAATTATTTTGTCAAACTTTATTTATATTTCAGCTGAACTCCAGATTAATAGACCCCAACCAAATGGTTAAGGCTAAAAAATAAAGTAGGCATTCCATGATGTTCGAGCATCGTGATGTTGTTCATATTTATTTAAGTCTTTGAAATTGATGTGAATTTTCTAAGTTCTAATGGAAACTGGAAACCATTTTCAAGCAACTGTTGTATGCGACATCATTCTTTATTTTATTTACTTGTTTCATACTTTTAAATATTTTATTTGTAACAATAGTACAAACAACAGCAAACTAAATGAGTTTTGGATTACAGAAAATGTCGGTACGAAGTTTTAGTAAAGTGATATTTAATAACTATTTATTTATACGCATAGAAAGTGAAAACATATTTAATCTAGCTAGCTGACGTTAATGAAATAGTCCAATCCGATTCTAAATATAAGAGACAATTGGATTAGCAGAAGTTGATGCAAAATTCTGGTTCTAAATCTGTCAACTGTCATTCCCTGAAAATATCTTGATACCCTCTACCTTGTGCAACCAAATTAGCCACCTTTGTTGTGAGAGCTGTGGACTCTCTCCCTCTATCCCTCAACAGATTTAAATTGTCAACAGTTTGTGATTTGGTGCAAGAGATTGTAATAAATTTAACAATGCAATCTTTTGTTCTGCCAATTGAAATCTTCTACCGTGGGAGCTTTTGTTCAAGCGATCGAATTTTAAGTTCGAGAAAAGTTTTAATGTGAGTGATTGTGCGAATGAATCGATTGCATTTCATGTGGTTCTTGTAGTAATTCTAGTGATCAAGCGATTGAATGATGAACTTTAATTGAGATGGCAAGTTTGTATGTTGGTTCTAGTGATTGAGCGAGCGAGTTTTGAACAAGTTTTAAGTAATCATCAGCAAAAATGGCGGTCAAACGTATTATTACAAAGTTTGAAACATACTACATGCCCTTGGAGACAAGGGAACATTATTTTATTCAAAAGAAAAACAAAGTCACTTCCACAAACAAACCAACTAATCACATAGGGAACTTATAAAGTTCAAGAACCTTCTTCCAAGATGGCCTATTGCTAATATCATCCCACCAAGCACTCACATGCTTCCTTTCCTTTACCATATTCTCTAATCCCATTGAATTCAATAAGTAATGTCCAAATGGGAGATGACTAAGGTCAGCAAGGCTAAAGAAATCACCAGCCAAGTACTTGGTCTTTGATAGCCTTTCCTCATAAATGTCTAACACCTTTCCAAGCTTTTCTTTACTCTCTTCAATCACTTTTGGGTCAGATGGAAGACCCACTAATGGGTAAACCAAGATATTCATGACTAGGTTGTAGACTGGTGGGTTGAAGTTATGAGCTTCAACTTCTAGCCATTGCTCCACAAGACCCCTTTCTTCAATTGTCTTTCCAAGCAAATCAGTTCCTTGGTTTTTGTACTTTTCAGCATAGTACCTTAGGATTGCCCTAGATTCTGCAAAATTATAAGGCGATGTATCAAAATTAGATCGAGATTTCCTATGGTCAGATACTCTTAATTTACATAATCGGCACATTGGTGACCGTTCGATCAAATATCGGATATTCTGAATTTCAAACTTGACATATAGATTTTCAATGTAGAGATATCTACATGTATAATGCAACAATCACCAATGCACCGATTGCGTGAATGCATGTATATCCAACAATCAAATGTACATCAAAGTTATTTAAGGGCTAAATATAAATATACTAGTGAAGGGGCTAACCATAAAGAGTATAATCACCATCTTGAATAACAGGGAGTAATCCAAAGGGCTGCATATGACACAAGCATTAATTTTATTATGCATAATGCATGAACAAAATACAAAAGAACTCTAAATTGAATCAACTAAGGAACTATATATATTAAAAACACCACTTTAAATTAGCACAAATTGTGCCCAATTTAGACGCTAAGCTAAAGTCAAAATACAAAAGAGTAGCAAAAAGCTAAAACAGGAGCAAAATAAAGGTTACAAATCTCGCAAATCTAAACAAAGCAAAGGGTTGAAAAACGATAATCTAAAAAAATTTAAGGAAGATCCAATTTCAATTGTGAATAGTACCTGAAGGACTGCTTTTCTCTAAAACATATTATATGTTGCCATACAAATTATCTTGTTGCTGACATATATGTGTGTCGTCCAATCAAAGATCAAACAATTTGTTTTCGAATTTGCATTTTTGATCACTTTTTATAAAGCCAAAATATGAGTCGTATAATCTTAACTAGACAGATCAAATCATGTTATTGCGTGGTTTTCTAACTATATAGAATTTGGATTCCATTTTTCCGCATTTGTAAGAATCGACGCATAACTAGTATAATTTGTGAAATGATCACACCCTTATCTTGATGAACTTCGCTATTTCATACCAAAAAAGTTTGTACCAAAGAGAAACACGTTAATTTTTTGTTTTGTGCACATTTGTAGTCATTCTTTCGTGCTAAACAATAATTCCCCATTTTGAAAAGAGTCAAGATCCATTTTAAATTTTTTTCAAAAAAAAATAATAAGAGCTTCTCAGACTGTATGTTTCTTGAAAACCAACTCCGGTCAAAAGTATTCATCTAAGTGAAAAAAAATAACGTCAAAAAGATGCATTAAAAAAAATGTGATTTTTATTCCACTCGAACGTATACTTTTGGGTGGAATTAATTTTCAAGAAATTGAGAAGCTCTCAATAATAATTTATTTCAATAAGCAAACCCAACCTAGTATAGTAGATTGAATTAAAAAAACACTAGAAACTAATACTTGTGACCAACATGCATTAGGTAAATAAAAACAAAGAAAAATAACCTGCAGCTTGAGGTATTCAGCTTCCTTGTGCTCTCCCTTAAAGCCATCAACATGAACTGTTTCAAACTCAATCTCCTTCTCAATGAGACACACTATCACCCTTTTAGGGCAAGCATAGTCTGGGCCATACACCTTCACTACCATTGTAATTTATTGAAACCACTATTTCAATATATGATTCTATGGCATCTCTGAGATGTTGCTTCTTATAGTGGCTTCTTAAACAAAAAGAGAATAAAAATCCAAAAAGAGTCATTTAATGAGTCAAAATCAATTCAATTCATTCAAAATTAAAGTCTTGAGAATCTAAAACATTTAAAGAACATATTAAAAGTCTACTAAATATATTTCATCTTTTCCATTTATTTATTTTTTTGGTCAAGTCATCTTTTCCTTTTTACTCCCTTTGATTTTACATATAAGCAAAAATTAATACATTTAATAACTAATTTATCTAGTCTCTATTATAAGCAAAATAAATTAGTTATTAATAAATTTGTTATTATATTCTGTCAAAAAATAAATTAGTTATTATAAGCAAAAGCCACTTTGTTTGATTTAGGGTTCATTTGGAATAGCTTATTTTTTTAACTTATACAAATAAATAAATTTTTATATTTTTTTTAAGTTTGTCAAGGTAGTTTATGAAAAAATAACTTTTAAAAATACCGTTTTCGTTAGTAAAAACTTATAAATTAACATAAAATCATATTTATTTGCATGTGTTGTTTTATATCACTACTACAATTTTGACATATAATAGCGCCTATTTAACAATGAACAAGGATGAAATAATCATCACATCACATAAATAAATAAAAAATTAGGGGTGCTTCGTGGCCCGCTTAGGTCAATGAATGAACTTGGATAATGTTGGTTTAAATTCATTCATTGATTTACGTAATTTTTTTTTTCGATTTTCTTTCCTTTGAACCATACGAACCATTTGTTTCATATCATTGCTTTTATCAGCAACTTTATTGAAACGCAAATTTAGAATAGGAATGTTCAAATTCAAATTGTTCCAAGTTAAAACTGCATATAATTGAATATTTTTTTTAATGTATTAATTGAATGTTCTTTTGTAAAAATTGTTTAGTAAGATTGGATTTTAGATTGACTTTCTAAAATCGAGTCGAACTGTAAACATATATTTCATAGTTAAATATGTTTTTCATTTTTATCAAATTAATGAATTTTAATTTTCGTTTATGTAAATAAATTTACATGTTTTTATCCTAAAAAAAAAATGTTTCGTTTTTAGTCCCTAATGGACAAATTTTGACATTTTTGAATATTAAGGGCCAAAAAAGGGTCATGCAATTCACACTAAAGTCTCTTTGGAGCACATGATATGATGGAGACATGGTACAATATAAAATATGATATAACAATTATTTTATAATATTTTCAACGTGAACAATGACTCGCATTCCATATCAACATATATCTTGCCACATAGGTTGACGTGGTATGTGACTCATTATTCACGTGGCAAGACATGCTGACGTAGTGAATGTAAGTCATTATTCACATGTACGTTGGCTTTGTCAAAATTAGTGGAGGTTAACGTTTTGCAATTAAGAGGTCAAAGTCAAAGATCAAAATTGGTATTTTAAAAATTAACGAAACAAAATTGAAAGTTTGTGAAAGCTAAATGGGCAATAATTTAGCTTTTTTTAATATAGAGTTAATTTTTAAACACAAAAAATGAGTGGTATGATTTACCAATTTTATTACTTTATTAATCACAAAATTGTATTTTGTTAACCACTTTTTTACACTATTCACCATAGTGAGTTGAGGTCCTCTTCTATCCTTTTTATTTCTTCTGTTATTATATTTAAATATTTTAAAGTTTATAAAAGAGTTTTGAATTCATTTAATTTTACACCTTTACATTTATATCTTTTTGACAAACTAGTCGCCGGCCCGTGCGATGCACGGGTTCGGCGGAACGACATATGTATGTCAATTATGGTTGTTGCTTTAGATTAGCGGTATGATATAAGGTAATTATAGAAATGTTTGATGTGAGTTCAAAGACTAAATTATACAAAGGGATTAACCAAATTAAATCAATGAATACAATCTCTATCCAACTAACGCTGGCCCGTGGTGTTGCACGGCTTTTGTGAAACGCCATAACAAAGCGAATCAAGTGAAGCATCACACCAAATTTTATAGTGGACTTTTCAAGATTCGTGTGATGTATAAAATTTAATTTTTGCCTAAGAGTATACTTAATATAATCATTGATAATGGGATAATACAATACAAAAGTGAACCACTCTATTGTTGGATGGTTCAGTCACATCGAATTTCATAGTTAAGTCTTCAAAGACCCGTGACATGTATAAAATTTAATTTTACCCTTTTTGTGTGCAATTAATATGGTTCTAAAGGACAACTATCAATTGATTAAAAAGAAAACTTCATTAAGACTTCAAACAAAATAGTTGACATCAAAGATCAAATCAAGTAAAGATAACTACATAAATACAGAAAAATAATATTTGATAATGCCAATTATTTGTATGCTCGATTAGGATGAAGTGATTTAGTTGTAAGCATTAAATAATTTAGAGATAGCACTAAGTTACGATTACAAAGTCTAAATTCCGCGCCACAAAGTAGTGTTGGCGCATACAGAAAAATAATATTTGATAATGTCAATTATTTGAATGCTCGATTAGGATGAAGTGATTTAGTTGCAAGCATTAAATAATTTAGAGATAGCACTAAGTTACGATTACAAAGTCTAAATTCATAGAAAAGAAAAATATATAGCATAAAAAGGATACATGCTTATAGCATTAATCGTGTGTTGCACATGTTTTGTGGAACGCCATAATAAAGCGAATCAAGTGAAGCATCACACCGAATTTTACAATTGAGCCTTCAAGACCCATGATATGTATACAATTTAATTTTGACGTAACAACACACTTAATTTAATTTTCTCATGTTTAGGTGTGTGTGTGTGTATCTCAAATAATATAAACTAAGTTGGTCAAATTTTCTCATGAGTAACACGTTAAGATGATGAAATTAAAAATCATTCATATAATCATTGATAATAGGATCAAGAAGTACATTGCATATTATTGCTGGATAGCTCAGTCACATCAAATTTTATAGTGGAACCTTCAAAGACCCGTGACATGTATAAAAATTTAATTTTTACCTTTTTTTGCTGCTCAATTAATATGATTATAAAGAAATGCGTTAAGATAATGAAATTAAAAATCATTCATATTGTCATTGATAATAGGATCAAGAAGTACATTGCATACGATTGTTGGATAGCTCGGTCATATCAAATTTTATAGTGGAACCTTCAAAGACCCGTGACATGTATAAAAATTTAATTTTTACCCTTTTTTCTTGCGCAATTAATATGTTTCTAAATGACAAACATCAATGAATTAAAAAGAAAACTTCATTAAGACAACAATCAAAATAGTTGAAACTAATCATGTGCCATAAAGTAGTGTTGCCACATATAGAAAAATAATATCGGATAATGTCAATGCTTGGATGAAACAATGAACAAATAATTTTGATCGAGAAAGAGGCAAAGTAGATGAACCAACCGCCACAATCAAAACCACTCTTATGCAATAAATATCTCTTGGGAGGATTAGAGATAGGATACTTGACATAGTGCGCAAAATTTTTAAAACTTCATGTAAGTAGAGCGTAGAAATTACAAACCTATTTATATGTAGCGCGTAAAAGTTAGTTAAATTCGAAACATTAACATTTAATTAAAAGTTCAATCACCCGTTATAAATATTTATTTAGAAGAGCCATTAGATGTTATAAAAAGGTTTACGATACATCTTTATAGATTAAAATAAGACATTCTTAGTTCAAGAGAAGTAGTAGTGTTTTGTTAAACACACTACAAATCCCTACGGAGACCCATCAATTTTTATTAAGTTAGTACACTTGTACATCATAAAATTGACCATGTTATAGTGGTAATTGAACACTCTTAACTTAATAGATTCTTTCAAGTTGCGAGGTAGAAGAGATTTAGGGTGGTTAAAAGTCTATCATATTAGTGCTATATGTTAACTTTTGTTGTAAAAATGCAAATTGTTGGTCATTATTTTCATTCATCCAAGTTAACAAATTTTTTTTTACACATTGTGTTGCTTTCAAGCAAGAAAGTTCCAATGTAGAGGTCATCTCTGCCTCAAACAACTCAATTATTGTTGCTTCTTTTACTGCAAAACAGTTGTCATGTTCATCTCTCTTTGGATTGTTATTGATGTGAACATAAATCGATCATTAGCAAATAATAGGCAAAAACATATCAATATAAAAGATTTTATCCAATCATTAAATACTCAACATAAAGTCTAAAGTGACATTTGGAATATTATCTCTAGCAAAACAACCATACGGACTTAACCAAACATCAATCATAAAATTTCATTTAATGGGAAGTGTAAAAAACAAATAGGGTTTTAATTTTTTTGTTAAGGGTAAAACTGTAATTTTAAAAAATATTGGGACAAAACTATAATTTTAAAAAAAAATAGAAGCAAATTTGAAATTTTTAAAAAAATTAGGATTCAAAATGCAATTTATAAAAGTAAAGAGGTCAAAACGGAAATAATAAAAGTGTGGGGTGTAAATGTAAATATATAAAGTACAGGGGCAAAACTGTAATTTTATAGTCTATTGCTGATGTGGCTGGAGTGACGTGGCGAATGATGTGGATGTTGAGGTGTAAACGGTGACGTGGCGATATGGTACACGTGGCGGACAATAGATGGATGACATGGGTTAGATGATGTCATGATGACATCATCGATGACATAAGGTAGTAGGGTTTTGGAAGGGGCATTAGAGTTTACCCTATCCAACTTTTTTTATATCGTAAGATTTACATTTATATTTTTAAAACCATATAATAATAAAAAAAATGAAAAGAAAAATAAAATAAAAGAGGAACTCAAATCGTATTTGGTCTGGTGTTTGATTTTGGGTTCAAATTCAAATAGCATTTTTGTACTTTTATTTATTATGGTATTTTCTCAAAGAGGAGTGTTATTTGAACACTCAAAAAAATTGTCCCATGTAGATAATAAATTTTTTCTTTCTATGCACGTAAATCGAAGCAGGCCAAAAATAATAAAAAATAGCAAAAAGGTGACGAATCCCATATTATATAATTGTTAAACAACTATTTAGTTTTCAAAATAACATTATTGTTTCTCAAATGCCAATAATATCTTTAGACAAATGTACATGAGTACAAAGAATCCAATTATCATGACAATGACAATGACATCATTGAAACCTAACTTTACCTCCATTATAAAGTACAAGAGATTGAGAAACAAAACTAAACTCATTCTACTCACAAAAACAAGATAAACAAACATAAACATAAACATGGTGGTGAAAGTGTATGGTCCAACCTATGGTTCCCCAAAAAGGGTGTTAGTGTGTCTTTTTGAGAAAGAAATTGAGTTTGAAGCTGTTGATATTGATCTCTTCAAGGGAGAACATAAACAACCTGAATTCCTCAAACTCCAGGTTCAATTTACTCTGGGATTCAGAATTTTATTTAACAATTTATTTTGCATGTATATTTTATACCAATTTCTCTTAAATTTGCAGCCTTTTGGAGAAGTTCCTCTTGTTCAAGATGGTGATTATACCCTCTATGGTTAGCCACTTGACCCTTTACTATTTCTGCATTTTTTTTTGTGCTATGTAGTTAAAGATTGATGATTTACTGATTTTAATTTACTGTAGATCTCTTTATGTTAAACTTTGAATTTGTATCAAGATGTTAATTTTTTAGCTAAATACATCAGGGTCTTCAAGTTTAAGGTTTGTAGTAACTTAATATTATACCATTACCCTTTTAGTTTTAGGTGAGTAAAATTGCACTGAAAGTGTAATCTAGTACAAATTTAAAGACCAATTTGGTACTTAAAAAACTTAAAGGACCAATTTGTTACAAATATTTGCTTGCATTTAGCCTAATTTTTTTTAATTAATGTTGAAATCAATTTTGGTGTTACAACTGTTCATGTTTGCCTCCCTGATTTTGATTCATGTGTTTTAAGCTATGAAGCACATGCAAGGACACCATTGCATATAATTTAAGAAAATTGAATTAATTGAATGTAACCTCATCTGTTAGTGTTAGACACCAAACGCTTTCAATCTGAAGTGTCAGTGCTCATCGGTTTTTTACTCTTTTAGGGACTCATAGGGATATAAATTATAATGAACTCAATTTAATAAATCTTTATCTTTAAAAAATGTTTTTGATCCCATTCCCAAATATAATTTCGTTTTCATTTGTTAAGGTGGAATAATCTATTCATACTAATAGACTAATTTCAAACAAATTTTTCAGAATCTCGAGCAATAATCAGATACTATGCGGAAAAGTATAAGAACCAAGGAACTGATCTGTTAGGAAAGACAATAGAAGAAAGGGGTCTTGTGGAACAATGGCTTGAAGTGGAAGCACATAGCTTTCACCCTGCAATCTACAACTTAGTCATTCAAGTCCTGTTTGCGCCATTACGCGGTGCTCCCTCCGACCAAAAAGTGATTCAAGAGAGTGACGAAAAGCTCAAGAAAGTGTTGGATGTTTATGAGGACAGACTATCAAAGACCAAATACTTAGCCGGAGATTTCTTCAGTCTTGCTGATCTTAGCCATCTCGCGTTCGGTCACTATTTGGTGAACCAAACCGGGAGAGGAAATTTGGTTAGAGAAAGGAAACATGTGAGTGCTTGGTGGGATGATATTAGCAGTAGACCATCTTGGAAGAAGGTTCTAGAACAATATAAGTACCCTGTCTAATGGTTTTATTTGTGATCAATGTTCCAAACACACCCTGAATAAGTGATTTGGTTTCGGAGAGTTTCTACTTTCTTGTTGATTTTGTTAAGAATAAAATGAAGCCTGCTGCAATGTACTGAACTTTGTGTTGGATTTCTAGTCATTGTGTTATGGGAAGGTTCAAATATATGTATGCTTTTGTGAAACATGATTTCAGTAATAAAAAATTTGGTGTTTGCTCATTTTCAATTACAAATGATTATGATATGAGGTGTTTGGATTGGCTTATTTGACTATATTTTATGACATACCAATATTTTGAACAAGTATAAATACTAGTTTATGACTTGTTAATAAGTTGTTTTCTTTTTTAAGATTATTAAGTTATTTCAAATAGATTGTAAGGTCTCCAATATATAAGTAGTTTACAAATAATCAAAAAAAAAAAGTAGTTTGCAAATAAATAAACTCTTCTTGAATTGTGGAAGCAACAAGGCCAGCCAATTTTGTGAAATGCATATAGGGGACACACCAGTTCATAAGTTAAGTTTCACTCAACTTAAACTTGATATTTAGTTGCTAATTTGCTAATATTATTCTGTAATCTATTGATAAATTTATTGGGTACATAAGATGTGTTTTCCTCTCTTAATTGAATTTTCTCTTTACGAAAGACTAATGGATTGAATATTTGACCCTTTATTTAAAGGGTTTAAATCTATTTCCACTTGAATCAATCTATTGTTAATTTTGAATTCTAGTTTTAATTGACTTATAAAATGACATGAGAATTAGCTTCTTTTTTTTTATAATTGAATTGACTTATTTTTTAGCTTATGTAAAATAGTTTATACAATTCAACTGATTAAGTTGGTTGAGCTAAGGATTAATAAGTTGAAGGTTAGGATTCAAGTCAAGTCCTAACAAATATATATATATATATATATATATATATATATATATATATATATATATATATATAAATTTTACGTTAACTTGTAAGTTTTTCTTTACTCACAATAATTTGTAGTTTCTTACTAACAAAAATTATATTTCTATAAACTATTTTTCATAAATTACTTTGATAAGCTTATAAATAAACTAATTTATATAAGTTCTTTTACATAAGTTAAAAAAATAAATTAATTCAAAGAGATTCGCATATCATCACATATGCTAATTTTGGCTCTCAATGAGTCACCCCGCTCAGTTAAACAATGATAGTCCAGATGTGAAAGCTCTAATAAAATAGGGACCAAATAATGGAGGTTAGGTAAATTGTCCTAATACTAATATTTAATCCAAAAGGACCAAATAATGGAGGTTAGGTAAATTGTCCTAATACTAATATTTAATCCAAAAAAAGGTAAATTGCCCTAATAAAGTGTTGTCTTTTTTAGAAAATTGCCCTGATAAAGTATGAGTAACTAAAGTATGAGTACATAAACCAAGTTGATTGGGCTCAAGTGGTAAGGAGCTCCTTCCAATGACGTATCCGGGGAATATCGGGTTCGATTCCCAGAGGAAACAACGCTTGATCAGTGCGCATACCTCTACGCACGAACTGAATTAGTCGTCCACCTTTGGTGGGTCGGAACCAGTGCGAAAGCCAAAAAAATAAAATAAATTATGAGTACATATTTCATATTTGATTAGGATTGCATTGTCCACGGTTAGGTTAACGATCTCACTTATTCACCCAGTTAAAAAATTGATGGATATGAGATTCAGATTTGGTGATTTAGAGTAATAATGTCAATATAATTTGTGACTTTTCTTTTATAAAAATATATGTAAATTATGAACTTGAAATATATAATGTTCGATTCACAGTCTTCGATGAGTTGATTGTGTTTTGATTATTGATTACATAAAATATTGTGTTGGAATTTATATGTGAGTGATTAAGTTTGACATCATTATGAGCGGTAAGGTTTTAGATGCAGATGTGACGTCTTCTTCTCTTGTGATTCTAGAAGATTTACTTCATTGATGCTCCTAAACTCTCCCGGACTCTCCAACAATCCGATTTTAACATATTCACTTCGATCGAGTTGATTCATGAATCAAATAAATTGAATCGTGTATATTTCAAGTTCAACTCATTTACTTTACGAACTTAGTTTCGAGTTTAAATTCAATTCATTTAATTCATGAAAAAAAAAATTTTTTTTTTGGCCTATTTTATTATTGTATCAAAAAGTAAGTCATGCTGCAATAGTGATGCTTACTTAACTTGACTATATGTTATCTTTCATTAATAATAATGTTTCAACCACCTAAAAATATTTATTAAAAAACCATCGTACGGAATAACATTGCATAAATAATTGTGTAATCGACTATTTAAAAGCTTGAAAAATGATGTGCACAAAATTCTTTTTGATTATTTAACAAGAGTTCTTATATGTTTACAAATGCTAGTTTATTTTTCATAAAAATCTTGAATTTCTTACAAATGCTATATTTGAATCGTAAATGTGAAGAAAGGATAAACTTATCTTTTATCATTTTTATGAATTTCTCTCTATTTATTTTTCTACTCATCCTCTCATCTATTTCTACTTATCCAAACCATATAAAATTTCTACTCACCTTTTTTTTTTTTTTTTACTATTACTCACCTTTTCTTTTATTTCTCTCTTTTTAATTTTTTTGAAGGTCCAAACACAGTGTTAAAGTTTGCTATTTGAAATGTTTATCGAGAATAAATGGATCTACGTTTAACTGCTCAATTTTGGACGTATTGGGTTTTTGGGCTCAAACGAGCCCAATGTTCACCCGTTATTCCACTTTTCGCAAAAATAAAATAAAATTGATTTCTGATTTTATTTTTAAGATATGTGGAACATTAAAATATAAAATATGGATATCAAACTATTAGTGTATCACTTTCCAATCAAGATTTAATCATTGATCTATCACATTGTAAAAATTTAGCATCTTTCATTTAAATAAAAAAGATAAATCATCATTGATTTATCACTATTAATGTATAACTAATTTTTTTTTACTTTTGATTGCAGGAACTGGATTTTCAATAACATCAACAAGCTCGGGATTGGAGCTATTATTACGAGCTGGAAGACAACTTTCATGACCACATGTTGATTCTTGTGGAAATGGAGAAACAAATCTATTTTTGAAGTTGATTTTCATCTGCCAAACAATCTTATACTGGCAATTCAAAATATTACTAGAGAGATGAATATGCGGTCAAATCAACTGCCTCATAGAGATCTTCAGAGAAAGGATACAATCTACATAGGATGGAAAAAAAACCCCTGAAAGGTTGGATAAAGCTCAATTGTGACGGTGCTTACAAAGGAGGTGGAGAGTCTGCAGGTTGTGGCGGCCTTCTCCACAACTCTGATGGGAGGTGGATGAAAGGTTACACTAAAAAGATCGGTGTGTGTGACGCCTTTCACGCTGAGTTATAGGGCATGTATCTTGGCTTGGATATGGCATGGAGGGAGCAATTTCCACAACTCATTGTGGAGAGTGACTCCAAAATTCTGATTGATATGATTACAGATAATTGCAGTTTCAATGGAACGACTCCCAATTTAGTGCGGCGTATTCGAAATTTGTTGGCTTTGAATTGGCATGTTCAGTTTTGTCATACTTGGAGAGAGGGTAATCGTTGTGCTGATTGGCTTGCTAATTTTAGTCTTTCATTAGATTCCTCAGTTTGTGTTAGAATGGAGGCTCCTCCTAATAAGCCCCGCAATTTTCTTTTTTATGATTTTTCTGGAGCTTGCATGCCTAAAAATGTCCGTTTAATTTCTTAGTTTTTTGTTAGGCCTTCGGCCCTCTTTTATACCAAAAAAAAAATAACAATTTTAATTTGCAAAATTTGAGACATTATCTTTATAATCTCTAAATATACCAAAATTGCAAAAACGTTCATAATATTTTTTTTTTACTAATGTTTTTTTGACTAATCTAATTAACAAAAAATATTTGAAAACTAAACTAATTACCTAAAATGAAATTCCATTGCTAAAATTACAAATAAAAAACACATGTAAACATGTTTACAATTTTTATACATTTAGGATCAATGTGACAAAACACTACACTTCTATGATCAAAATTCAAGCATAATGTCGCGGGTTCGACATAAACTCACACCAATAAAAACTGATGTGTGGGGCAAGCGTGACAAACAATCAAAACAATAAGGACAAGATAGAGACGATGATGCAATAATTCAAACAATAACGGCAAGAAGAAAAGAACACACGATCAATTTGTTTACCCAGTTCGGTGTTAATGAACCTAATCTGGGGAGGGAGCAGTCCTTCCGTTCTACTATGATCAAATAGTCACCACTTTACAAGAGTTTCCCACAATTGGGTACAAGGAATTAGCAACCCTAATTCTACCCAAAACCCGAATCTCAAGAATAGTTTGCCCTAGGATTCAAAACTCTAGCCTTTTGTGGTGGCAAACCCCGATTCCCTATATCTTGTCGCTCACTCTCTATTTTTCTATGAATAAGACAATCCCTATTTATAGAAAAATATATGCCTACTTATTTTAAAAGACAATCTTCTAAAATAAAACCAAATCTCTCAATATTGTGTTTAAATATATTCAATTTAAAACCAAACACAATCTAAGTCAAATATTCTCCAAAAATATATTTTTTCACAAAATCTGAAATATTATGACTTCCAATCTTGAGATTTCAAAGCATATCCAACACATAACTTAGCCTAATAAAAACCGGTAAAGTGTGTGTTTGATTTTCCGAAGACAAAGACAGTAGTTGATTTTAAAAGTACTAATTTTGTAAAATTGATAATCATAATAATTGAATTGAAAATAAAGTAATTTATGTTTAAATCTATAACTATAAATAAAGAGGACTTGTTATTTTGGGGTAGACTTTTTGTATTTCCATTAATACCCTTGATTCTCACTAAATAAAACCCTTCTTTTCAAAATCAAAACACGCCTAATTTCTTTCAAATTTCAACCGCTTGGTAAGACAGTTTTCTCATGATCATCATCAAATAAAAACAAAATTCGTGCTACCATTTCTGGAATAATGCACCGCATAACAATTGTGAGATGAAGAGAGGGATGATGGGTAGAGGGTGACTTCAATTTGAAAGAGGTGATCTCTCATATAATTCTCAGTATATTTTTTATTTAGTGCTGACTTTTTCTTATTCTTATTTTAATCATCACTTGCTTCACGACAATAATAAATATTGGATTCCCTTAATCGAGACAATTGTGAAATTCAAGCAAGCCAAGTGATTATAGATGGAAGATTATTGGAATTCTGAGAAGGAGAAGGAAGACGAATATCTTTTGCTCTCACCGCGACACAATAACAATGGCTTCAGGAACCATTGGCCAGACGACGAAAATTGGGGGTAAACTCTTATATTTCTACTCTGTTTTACATCTATCCATTATAGATTTTGACTGTTTTTACTTATTTACTCAATTATGTATTAATTTTTGTTTAATTATGGGTGAATTTTTATCATGTTTTAGTTTTGTTTCCTATATGGAACTTGATGTTGTTGGCTGCCTGGTTTGACATGATAATGTTAACACAAATAAACCAATTCCCATCTTAAAGATAGATTTAGAGGACTACAAATGCAGAGACAGATGACTTTATAATGTTATATTCATTTCTTCTTTCATTTTTCCTTTGATTTGTATTATGCTCAGTTCTTTTACTTTTCTGTCTTGGTTCATGTTATTGATAGTTGATTGTGCTGATATAAATCTTTTTATGCAGTGATATTGAATATGGGTACATCATAACTTTAATGTTGCAGCGTTGTTACTACACGGAGAGAGGTTCACACAAGCAATAGTCAAATAGAACATGACGGGAGAGTGCAGAAGATGATAGAGGACGATATAGGGAGGCTGCGCAGATGCCATCATATAGAACAATTGGTACGTAATGTTTCCCGACTGTTGCGTCCACGTGCATGGTCACAACACTGAATTTCACAATTGAAACCACGCAGACATAATGAACCATGACAAGTGTTGCAGATCCTTTTCTTTTGACTTTATGTTCAGTTTGACATAGATAGAGCTCAAAACTATATTAAAAGAAAGAATGAAACTATACTGCTTGGCCTCGACAGCTATGAACGGTGAAAAGTTCGGCAATTTTGTGATTGCCTGAACTCTGAATGCAAACATTCAACATCAAAAGAAGAAGATAATGGTTGTGAAAGGTGCTGCGGTGGAGTGATGAACAACAAAGAGGTCGGTATAGTTCTCTATAATGATTTTCATTGCATTATCTTCCTTTGGAATTTTCATGTGGAAGTTTCTCCAATATATACAAAGGAAAAGAGATGTAAATTTTCTCTATAAAGATTATTTGGTTTGCAAAAAGTTTCACTAATCTGAATTCTCTTTTTCAGTAGCAAGCCAGCAACCTTTGCAAACCAAACACATATCCCATTACTTCTTAAACCGCTTTTCCTTTGTATTGAAGAAACTTCTGCATGAGAATTACCAAGTTTATGGTTATACAAAGTTTGACAATCCATATTTTTTTCAACTTTAATTTCAGATTTTACCTTCTTGATTTACAGTAATGCTTACAAAGTCAAGAAGATTTATTAAACAACAATGACAAGTTCTTAATGCATAGTTTTTTTTTTAAAAAAAAAAAAAAAAACTTGAATTAGAGTAATTCTTATATGCTCCAGTTGTTTCACATTCTATTTTTCTTTTATGTAAAATTGACTTTTCCCTCCACAAAAAAAAAATCATGAGAATGTCTCTTAGTCATAACCCTCAATTTTCTTTCTCTCTTTTTGTCTTTATCAATTCTCACACTCTTTGCTTCTAACTTCTTCTATTTGACGGGTTTTATATTTTGTTTAGATGCAGGCACTATAATAAAATGAATAAAGAAGGCCAGTGTTTATATAGCTCTTCATAGAGACATTGGAAGTTTATTGAATATAAGGTATGTTTATGTCAAACTTGATGTAAAAGAGACGGGAAATAAAAGTCATCGTGGCTGCATCTTTCTTTCGGTATATGTTTGACGTGAAAGGATGAATAAGTCTATAATTTTCATGCATCAGATTCAAACTGTGATTTGGAAAGTGAAATGCATAAATGAAGTGGCTATTAGATATGAAGCGAATGAGTAACCCCAAGAACTCACAAATACGATGAATTTCGATCGTTGGCCTCAAAGAAAATGGAAGAAAAAGTGGCTTCTGTGTGCTGCCAAATAGTTTTCCTCTTCTCAATTGCTTTTATTGTTCTTACTTTTTTCTAACTTAAATTGCTTTTTGAAAATTTCAATCCATGTAAGCACTTTCTTATCATGTGTGGGTTCTATTTTAATAAATTTGTGATCTTGCATGGTTGAGCTTTTGTTGTAGAAAATATTGGCTATTGCTTTAGTTACCTGGGATTATTTTGATAAATTTGTGATCATGATTGATGCTTCTCTTTAAAGAATTATTGGCTTGGTTCCATAAAGAATGAGTTTTGGTATCATGGCAAGTTGGCAATGCATAAAGCAGACTGAGGTTTGTCTTGGTATTAGTTTGGTCTCTATTTTCTTCAACAACGCATCTAATTGGTTACATGCTACATAGATTTCAAATTGCTATCATTTATATCTTTTCCAATGTGTTACTTTATGGTATAGATAGACCAATGCACGGAAATTATAATTTTTATTTTAAGAGAAACTAAAATTCACAAATTAGTTTAAATAAGAATCAAATTTATAATAAACCATTGTTTACAATTTATATATGTTAGCATAATAGAAAACACGGATCACACAAATGGGTACGGAACAAGACAACATAAGCTTTAGAAAAAAATAAGATGAGTAACCCAAACATGACAAAGAAAAATAAAACGAATAAGGAAGAATACAAGGCACCTATCTTGCATATACCAGCAGTCTCTCATTCTTTCTTCTACTCTTCTGCAGTCTCTCTCATATGCCAACAGCTACTCCTTTCTTACTTATTTAGTTTTTATTTTTATTTTTTTTAAACGGCAAATTTTATTAATGAACAATTCCTAAACAAGAAGTATAAGGAATTGTTAGAACATACAACAAAAGGTAAAGGGATGAAACACTTTAACCAAACACCAACTACACCAAAACACACCACAATCCACCCCTAACAATACACCAAATAAGGTTCACTAAGCCCACCAGAGAAAACACCACCCCAACCCAAAGAGACACCACTAGGCACTAACTAAGCCCACCAGAGTCTAAACAACAGCACCTTGCGTCGAATTTGTGGGACACCGGTAGAAAGAGAACCGACAGTCAACACCAATGCAGAAGACTTCGACCAAATACGAGAAACCTGCAAATCTCAACAGATTTGGACACCCCTCAGCGACTCAAAGAGTCCTGCAAATCTCAACAGATTTGAAAATGGTCAGGGAATCGAGTATCTGGAGAAACCACCCACACACAGCATTAACCGTCCAATACCCCACCTAACACACCAGCCACTACACCAAGTCATTCCTTCTGTCTATCACCACCACCCCTGTCGCACCCCACCACACCACACCAGCTCGCACCCAAAACAAAAACTGACTGCAAAGAGCAGACCAGCCACCACCAAGCACCTCACCACCTCTGTCATCACCAACACCAAGCACCAACACCCCCACTGTACAACCACCACCAAGCACCTCACCACCTCTGACATCACCTCCACCAACACCAAGCACCAACACCCCACCGTACCACCACCAAAGCAAAAACAGAGAGCAAAACCACCACCACCACACACCAGACAAATCGAAACAGGAAAAAACGAAAAAACAACAGAAAAAACGAAAAAACAAACCCAGGCCGTCGACCACCACCGTCGTACCAACAGAGACGCTCACCACCACCACCAAGACCACACCCAACCTCCAGATCCGTGCCAAAGCACCACCTCCGCCGGAAAGCAACACCTTAATGCCGAGAACGGAAACACCGCAACCAAAGACCAAAACAGAAACAACGCCCCACCGACGAGGAGAGGAAGCAGCCGGCGAGATCACAAAGTCGACCACGATCGGAAAATGATGGAAGCAAGAATCTCTTCAGGGAGACGGTGGGAAAGTGGTGATGTGGAGAGAAGAAACCACACACCACTGGCCGGAACGGCTACATGAGAGAAGAGGGAAAAAATTTGGATGTTAGGGAAAAGGGGGGAGCGGCGGCGGTTGGTAAAACCCTAGAGAGAGGGTAGAGAGAAAGGTGATAGAGAGAGAAGCGTTAACTACTACAATAGACAAAGGTATATGCTTTTATCTCTATTGCTCATGCACCCTCTGTGTCAAGCTTTTCATTTTTTATATTATTCTGCACACCAGTTTAATAAAAAAATTTGAGAGTGTGGTGTTAATTGAGATGATGATCATGTCTATATTTTATTAATTTCAAAGATTATTTGCTACATTATGGGAGTTAAAATAGGCCAATTCTAATATGGACCACTTATTCAAGTGGTCCATGGTGGACCAACGCTATAACGAATACGAATTTTACAAAATCGACCGTTGGATTGAAAGTTTATATCATATAGATCATCCACAGAAAAAATTTGAAAAATTGAAAATCATTTGATATGTTTTTGGGACTCATTAAGATTTACAGTATTTAATAAACCGTTAATCTTTATGGATCTCAATAACATATCAAATGATTTTCAATTTTTCTAATTTTTTTTATGAATGATCTATATGATATAAACTTTCAATCCAACGGTCGATTTTGTAAAATTCGTATTCGTTATAGTAGTATTGACCACTTGTCCACGGTGGACCACTTGATGAGGTGGTCCACCATAGCATTGGCCGTTAAAATATTGTCATATTCATTTTTTTTTGGTGAAATTTGCTGTTTTTCAAAATTTAACTATTTATAAAAAAAAATAAAGAACGAAACGAGATTTATGAAAAAAACTTAAGATTTAGTTTTTACGCACAAAATAAAAAATGTGGATAGAATCAATCGTTAGTTGGTTGAGTGTTGATTGGCACTGAACTTGATACAGAGGACTACAATTTGATCCTTCATAACTGCGAACGAGAGGGGGCTAAAACAACTTAATGTTAGAACTGACACCCGAACCAGATTAAATTGATGGTCAAAGCAAAAAAAAAACGCGGACAAATGAACACATGATATTTTGTCCCCATTTTCAATTCTTTTTTTTTTTTTTGTACAAATCCGCATTTTCTATTCTACTAACATGTATATCTCAATTAGTAATGCAAGATAGTCCGTTTGATGAGATTTTCACATTTTTACTTAATAATTTTTTACATTTAATTCAATGTCTCTATGTGACTTAAAAAAAAAAGGATCACACAAACGGGCACGAACAATAACAAAACAAAAAGAGCGGACTGGCAAATATATGTTTCTGGTCGTAGAATACGTGAGTACAATATTTTCTTTTTTATGTTTGTTTGTCAATATTTCTGGCATGTTTTCGTCACCAAAGAGATTTTTATATGCAGTCAAATGTTTCTATGTGAGTTTTGAATGACGTCACATATAAGTATTATAAGATTCATTTGGTGCTGTAAAAAAAATTTGTTTTGTTGATTTTACTTCTATTAGAAAACTTACATAATTCATGTTGCTATCATTTATTTTTTATCGAAGGTCTTACTTTATCTATGATGTGAACCAATGCACGTAAATTATAATTTTTATTTTGAGGAAAACTAAAAATAGACAACTTAATTTAAATAAAATCAAATTTAAAATATACCACCGTTTACAATTTACATACGTGGGTAGAATAAAAAATGCAAATCATACTAGCGGATCAAACAATAACAAAACAAAAAAAAGGCGGACTCAAGGGGCTGGACGCTAGTATACTATAACTTAAAATGTATTGAACAATAAATGCTACGACTATGAGTGTAATATAACCAAACAAATTAAATCAATGTTACACTTCCGAAATCAATTCAGGAGGCTCAGAACGAGAAACCCTAAAAGCAATTGAAAAATAGGTCTTCGTCTTCTTATTCTTTGTTCCAATTTTCCTCTATCTAATTACAATTACAATATAATCAAAAAATAAAATAAAATAGTGCCAAAGATCTGAAATCTGAAAAGTTTACATTAATTAAAAATACAAAAATTATTGAAAAATGTAATGAAATTTAGAAGGAACCTTCAGATAATCATCATAAGGTTGATAGGGTAATTGCGAATTGAAAGAGCTGAGAGAGAGAGAGAGAGAGAAGAGAATGCGAGCAAGAAGGAGAGGAACGTGATTCAGATTGAAAACTATTATGAAAAGAGAACATCATGATGGAATGAATGATTAACCCCTTTTTGATTCAGATTTGAATTACTATCCACATGTTAGTTCCTTTTTCCTTCCGGCTTCAAGCGTTTCTTTCTCTCCCTCTTCACTGCCACTTTCTCGCTCGTTACCCTAATTCTTCATTTTCTTCGTTATACCCTCCTTTTATATTCATTTCTTACTCCTCCTATTTTTCTTTTTTAACTCGCTGTAAAATTATATTTTTATTTTGTAAAATTAGAAAAATAAATAAATTATGCACATAAATCGTCATAAAAATATATATTCTCCATTTTAAAATGACTGTAATTTAAAATTTGAGAAAAAATAGGATAAATAGTTTAAAATTTATACCGTCAACAAATAGGAGTGCTTCAACATTCTATGTTATATTGAAAAAATGAGGTGACGTGACAGAAAATATAATTGTAATTGATTCACAATGTAAAATTATTTTACACTGTTTATACATATTCTTTTTCTCTTAATTTATATACACCGTCAGTGTAAAATTATTTTACACGTGAATCCAATAATATATTGACATATCATGTAAAATACAATTTTTTAACATTTAATTTTAACCGATAGAAACTGATCGCCGGATGCCGAGTATTAATCGCAACAATCCTCATCAATCATGGCTCATGGCGTACTTGATCAAAGTTTATGCAAGATGTTGAGTTCAAATTTTATGAATAGAAAAAATATAATCGAAAAAAAAGACTCCACTAAAAATAATCATTCAGATTTTCCGACAAAGACTAATTTATAAAAAATTAAAAAATAAAAACGATGAAAACTTCAAACCAATAATATAATTATAAATAAATAAAAATCCTAACCAAATTAAGTTCATCTAAATTCTCAACATTGAACAACTTCAAATTTAACTAATAATGACCAATATCCCGCTGGCCAATATTTAACCCAACAATCCTCAACAATTATGTACAATACAAGTGGGCAATTTAAGTGTATATAGTATCACAAAATTTGAATAATATACTGTGCTTGTTCCAATCATTCATCACTGCATTGGGACTTAAACACGAAATATATGTCTCTTATACCACAGAGTGGTAAGATGGACAACTATAGATATCAAAATGATACCACAGACTGTGCATGAGTTGAAGATTTCAACTGGGACAGTGCAGTATCACTTTCTTCATTCTCATCAAAAGTAATTGGTTTTCCACATATATCCTTCCTGTAAAACAAATAACAAATCAGAAACACAATTTCTTTTTAACTTTCAAAGGTGAATAGAGCTCACAAGCAAAAAGCAGTGCTGATATAGACATACCTTCGAGAGATGACAGTATCCTCAGATAATGCCTTCTCCAACCTTTCTTCAAATGGCGTAGCATGCCAGCTCACTTTCTGATCCTGAAAACAATCAGCACTAATTAAGTATAGAATCTAGACTTCTAACACTTTTGCATAGAAAACAGTTACTGTATGTCGTACTTCTTTGTATTTGTTGGTTGAATTTGGTATGCCATTGCCATCCCACCACTTAGGAGGAGGAACGTCAGAATTTTCATCTTCATTCCAGTGTGCAGCAACCATCCCAATGATGGGCCTGTCAGCAGGAGTTTTGCGGACCTGATAATGACCCATCTCCATTTTCTTTCTTCTCTCCTCCAAAATCACAGATGCAGGCTTCAACCAAGAAGACAAGCTTTCTTCCATGTTAGCTTCATTTTTCTCTGGTGTAGAAGTTGCATTTTGAGACTGCTCAGTTGATTCGCTCACCTTCCTTGAATCTTGCAGAGGAAGATGATCATCTTCCTCAAGTATCATGCTCTTAGAGACATCCTCACTTAGGCTGCTATTTGGATACACAAACTGGGACTTAACTAGCTTACCATTTGGCAACTCTTTTAAAACGGCAGGGTGAACAGTCCTGGGAGTTTGCATACCTTCAGATATCTTCATTGGGGTGGGATTTGGTGACTCTGATTTCTTCATATGCCATCCAGTATAAGCCGATGACTCACAGGATGAAACATCAGTGTCACAGTCAAAACGCACTGACTTGTTCCTACCCCTACTCATTTCACTCCCATCCGTAGGATGATAGCTTCCTTGCCCACTTCCTTCCGCAGAGTCATGATATTCCCATTGAGTATTATTGTGTGCATTGGAGATACAGCTGTATATAAAAAAAAAAGAAATTAACTTTTGAAAAAGTTATATTTAATATGATTTAAATAAATGAGCACATTCAGAGAAAACCCCACAAGTCATGCCCTAAAAAAATCCAAAAGGGAAAAAAGTAAGTATAATTTTCACCATTTTCTGAAACACCCATTTTAAAGAGGAACACATTTTTTAGGTTCTTTTATAGTCATAAGCAGAAGCCTGAAGCCTAAATATCCATACACCCATAGTGCTAAGAGTAAATAACAAAATATCCACCTAAATTGATTGAATAGTTATTTCTACCTGTTCAACACTATTCAATATCAACATTAAACAAATTAAATTAAGAGATTAATAACCTGCTAGGTGTGTGATCCGAACAATCTGTTCTTTTTTCCCATTCTTCACATTGCTTTTTGGGAGTTGGTGGATTGAATGATTGGACGTCAATTGGAACATTCTGAGCAGATGGATCAAGAAGCCAAGAATGAAACTTTGGAGGATCTGAATCTTTATTAGAAGGTGACACTTTTAGTTTCTCCGCTGCTTTACGAATTTCACCAGGGGTGCCTGCTATGGTACCACAAGCTTTTAGAAACTTTGCCTGCAAAATGTTTACCAAACCATGTGAACGAACTTAAATATGCACCCATATAAAGTAAGAATCAACAAAGTAAACAGAATACAGAAATGACATACAGAGGTGTTTTTGAAGAAGTTTGTATGTAAATAATGAAAACACACTTGGCACGTGATACAAAATTTAATTTGTATTTCAAAAACAAATTTGAAGAAATATCCTATCACGAGTCATTTACTTCAACCAGCAAGACATTAGCTATTTTAGATTATTGAGTTTCTAAGATTCAAAAAAGATTTATGTGCCAGGACATGCAGATGCTCAAAATTAAATGATACAGAAAATAGATGCATGGTTCATGGATCATATATGGCATCATTGTCAGGAATGCACCATGGACAAACAGAAAATTTCTAACTTCATTACCAATGTAATCCAAGACATGCAACTGAGAATGAACCAGCGACTTAAACACGCAAATATTTGTCAATTTATCGTTGAAAAAGTTTATTTTTATAACAAAATGAAATCGTTCAAAACAACAAAAAGTACAAACAGAGCTGTAATAAAATAGAAATAGATTGCAGTGAAGTTAAGGGTATGTATCTGTGACCAATAGATGAAGTGTTATGTATAGTAAGATTATTTGTAAGTTGGTACTGTCAG
Source organism: Trifolium fragiferum (assembly GCA_954870985.1). Taxonomy (NCBI): domain Eukaryota; kingdom Viridiplantae; phylum Streptophyta; class Magnoliopsida; order Fabales; family Fabaceae; genus Trifolium; species Trifolium fragiferum. Next base: position 13,449,176 of record OX940794.1, read on the forward strand.
AATCTTGAAATAGATGCAGTGTTATGTAGAGAGAGTGCTTTCTTAAATCCATGGTAAGTGGTATACTAACGATGGTTCCTATAGAACTGAATTATTAACACATTTCAGACCACTAAACAAGTAAGACTTTTACTTCCTACTCCTACAATAAACATAATCAGGAACATTGTTTAAACCTCGCTTCACTTAAACAGAAATTATAGATTCCTTTCAATTCAATACTGTTGCATTGGGAATCTTAGCATGCTTCTTTACATAAACTATAGGAAAAACAATGGAAAAGAACACCAGCTTCAGGTCCCAATTCTGGTCATCCTCAAATCTTTTTAGAATGCTTTTGAAAATTCAATGGTATGTATATTAATGGCAAATAACTTAATTGCTCCATTTTTTTAATTTCATCTATAAAATTGGAAGAAGTTCAATTAAAATCACAATGATGCATATCCAACCAGTATCATGAAGTCCATTACTATCAAGTAGAGTTCTCAAAAGAAAAATCAAACATATTTATTTTCACTCATCATGATTTCTTATATCATGACAAAATCGCCCAATACACATTCCAAACTAAAAACAAAACCTAAAAACAGCTAAACATGTAAGAATAATCACACAACAAACAATGCTGTAAAACAAAAAACAATATAAACACACCTCATCTTTAAGCTCCATGTTATCTCTCTGAGATCCCTTATCAAGATTCCTCCCATTATGGCGCACATTGTCTTCTTCCTCTTTTCAAAATTTAAAGCAGAAAGTTATACACTGGACTCCGAATGACAATTCATAATAACAATAATGATAGCAAAATAAATTTTACCTTCCGATAGAAACAAACTAGACAACTGATTCCGAGACTGCACATCATCCTGCTTTACAAAGAACAAAATCATATCACTCACATCGAAAAACAAAATTTGCTAATTAGTAATTACACAGAACACTCACAGCATCAGCAAAGTTTAATGATAATTAGAACAATTCAAAACCTAAAAATTTCAAAAACCAGAACCTGCAATCATCAAATTCAATATCTCAAAGAGAGGAAAAAAAAATTTAAAATGCAGCCGAATTTAGCTGTCATTTCAAGTTGTCAACCATTCAACATTATTCTGCTAAAAAAAACCCTAAAATTACAAAAACCAGAACCTATACAATCAACAAATTCATCATCTCAGAGTAAGAAAACAAAAAGTTAAAATCCAGCCGAATTGAACTATCATTTCATCTATTCCATATTTTTGCTACAATAAAACCTAAAAATTTACAAACCATAACCAGCAATCAACAAATTCATAATCTCAAAGCAGGGAAAAAAAAGGTTAAAATGCAGCTGAATTAAGCTATCATTTCAACCATTCAATATTTTTGCAACAAAAAAAATCTTACAATTTCGAAAACCAGAACCACTAATCAACAAATTCATCATCTCAAGGAGAAAGAAGACGAAAAATAAAAATGCAGCCAAACTAACCTATCATTTCAATTTCAACCATTGATATTTTTACTAACAAAAAATCCTAAAATTTCAAAAACTAGAATCAACAATCAACAAATTCATCATCTCAAAGAGAAAAAGAAAAGAATTAAAATGCAGCCGAATTAATCTATAATTTCAACATTTCAATATTTTTTCTACAAAAAATAAATTAAAATAAAAAATTCAAAAACCAGAACCAGCAAAGCAATCAACAAATTCATCATCTCAAAGATAGAAAAAATTTAAAAAATCAGAACCTGCAATGAACAAATTTCATCATCGCAAAAAGAAAATTGAAATTCAACGAAAGTAATCTAATCTAAAATTGAAACCATTAGCATTTCATTTCACAAACTCTAAACTAAAAATATCTCCGAAATTTCAGTAAATCATCCAACATTACATAAACCTTTAAAATCAATAACAAAACTACATCAAGAACATAAAAACAGAAAACGAACAAGAAAAAGAGTTAATCGATCGTAAGTTAGTGACATACATTGCGTTTGTTGTGACGAGAAGGCACGGCGGAGGCGGTGGTTTTAGGGAGGTGGCGTTTGTTATTGTCGCGGATTCTGAAGCAAGTGAAGAGGCAACCCATGATGGTTGGATCGGAAAATGAAACCTAACAAGAAGCGGATGATGATGACATTGAAGACTGATGACCAAGTTCAGGTAGGTCAGACTCAAGTAAGGTAACGTTTCTTTTCTTATTATTTTATATAATAATATTTATTATAGTATTTATTATTATTATTATTTTGTTTTTTTGAATTTGAATATGGAAATGAAGATAGAGAAAGGTTGTGTTGAGAAAAAAAAAAGAGAGAATTGAAAAGTGAGTAAGAGAGAAAGGTGTATTTTTCTCCCGCTCTTTGCACAAAAAACAAAGACAAAAAGCCGTGAACCGGGGGAAGACTTTATAAACCGGATAAAACCGGCCGGTCAATTGTTTAAAGCGGTCTGCTTAAATATATCATTTTGTATTAAAAACAAAAAGACACTCAATCTAATTTTTTTGACCAAAGAAGGTCAAATTTAATTAGTTATTCCTTTCATTCCAAAATATAAATCGTTTTGTAGAAAAATTTTGTTTCAAAATATAAGTCGTTTTGCAATTCTAATGAAACACTTAATGTTATTTTTTCTATTATACTCTTAATTTTTTATTTCTTTTTATCAATTTTTTTATTTATCTTTCTCATATAATTAATAAATGACAATTTTGTAAACTTACTTATAATTTCTCTTTTTTTATACACCAATGATTACATTTCTTAATTTGTGTAATATGGTCAAAATGACTTATATTTTGGAATGGATGAAGTAATTAATTACTATTTTCGGTCATTAATATAAGAAAACTTTTAGTACTTTTTAAATTTATAGAATGATGAATGTATTTGATCTAAAAAATGGACTAAATACATCAATCATTTCATGAATCTAAAAAGCAAAAGTTTTTTTATATAAGGGATCGGAAGGAGTATTAAATATTATTATTATAAAATGAGAAATGTTATGTGTACAATCAAATTGTAAAACTTCATGTACAACTCTATCTCATACATTATTTTTCTACTCTTTCTCACAATTGAGTATGAGACAGAAAGTTGTACATGAAGTTGTACAATTTGATTATACAAATAACATTTATCTTAATGTATCTGGACAATGAATATCAGAGTATTGTAGGTTAAGGTTAATCTTGAAGAGAGAGAGAGAGAGAGAGAGAGAGAGAGAGAGAGAGAGAGAAAGAGAGAGAGCACTCAATGAATACTAGCGTGTTGTAGGTTAATCATGAAAATGTTGGGGTGGGTTAAATTTAATCTTACAAAATTGGTTGTAAGTAATTGTTGCATCCACTTATAAATACATGCTCAAATTATCTTTTATCCAATATGAGACTAACTATTAATACACCCCCTTTAAGCCTAATACTATTTGGTTTTGTGTGTCGATATAAATAGTGGATAATCCGATAGCAAAATCTTAATTCTACGTAGTTCAACAAATCTTGAATCAGACTCTCACATTAAGTAGTTTAACGTATCTTAAATCAAACTCCCAGACTATCTCATAAACTAATATTGGAATTCTAACTCAATTTTACAAAAATCTTTAATTAAGATACACTCACTTACAAACTCATATTTAAATTATCTCCCATATAGAACCTTTAATGGTTAATAATGAGTTTTGCAACAATGGATACCAGAAAAATTGACAATATGCTTAATGCTTTCCTTCTTTTTGGTTGAACATTGAAAAAGAAAGAGATCATTGGAAATAATGGGCACTGATCAGGACCTCTTAACTTCCTCTACCCGAAATATTTATGTACTAGTACTACTAGTATTACCAATAATTAATGATAATTGTTGACTTGTTTATTCATTTTTATTTTATTGGTTAATATTGAACAAATATGGAACAAAAAAGCTAAAAAAACTATTAAAATAATAAAACCTAAAAATAATTTTCAAAGGATTTGGGTATAGAGGAAAGGTTATAATAATTTTATAATGTGGGGAATTAAAACTCCAAATGGATTTGGATCTTTTAAAAAAAATAAAAAATTATGTTGGTTATGTTATACTAATCATAATCATTTATTTAATTTTTTTCTCTCTCTTCATATATATTTTTATGTTATTTTGTGATTTTATCAATCATTAGATTAACGAAATGAGAAAAAAATTAGAGAGAATTCAAATCCGAAAAATATCCACATTTATTGTTTAATACATCTTGAATAAAATAATTTCATATGAATAATTATAGAAAACAAAAAAAAAAAAATTAAAGAACAAAATAGTTCTTGATATTTTGAGTATATTTTTCCACGTTCTAATTTTAAGCATAGCTTCCTAACAGAGTTGGTCACATAGGATAACTTAAATTGATTATGATAATATTTGTATTGAATGACGTGACATCTACGTGTCATCATATGTTGCTGATTTCGTTATTCAAGTCACAAAAAATTGACGATAGGGACTAAAAATGCAAACGTTGAAAATGTGAGGGACTAAAAATATAATAAAAAAATGTATGGACTAAAAGTCGAAACTCACATAAAAGTATGGACTAAAAATATATTTAACCCTTTTTTTACGCAAATTTGGTAGTTATTTGAGTTCAATTATTTAATTATAGTTTAATGTTTTTAAATAAGGGTAAAAATATTATAATTTATTTCATTTCGTTCACTTTCCAAACAATGAAGTGGTAATTTTGTTTCATTCCATCACTAAATATCCAAATAATGGAACGTAATTTCGGTTCTATTCCGTTCCACTTCATTCCATTATATTTCATTCATACTATTAGCTTTTCAGCATGTTTTTAAACTTTGAGATATATTGAGCTTTAATGTGTTTCTTTGGTTGATTTTCAAAATTATTTACATTTTAACTCTTACTCGCTCTACAAACCATAACTTAGGTTGTAGAGCTATATATAGCAACTTAAATATCAAACCGAAGCATGTAACAATCAGATACAAAATGCCAAAGGGTTCAATAAAATATCATTTGCATTACTTAATAAAATAAAGGTTACAAAGATATATATATATCAACTTAAAAGCCTAGAATATTAAAAAGACTAAAATACTAATAGGCTAAACATAAAAACCCAATAACCCATTATCTAACATCTCTCCTCAAATTCACGATGCAACAACACGAAGCATCGAGAGTTTGTCAAACAAAAAATGAAGAACGTACTACTACCCTTCAAGCTAAAACTTATTAAGCTTTAAACTTGTTACAAAATTAACCCAAAGCCAAACCAACTAATAACCAATATCATAAGCACCAGTTGCATGCAACCGAAGAGAGGAACTATCAGAAGGAAGAACCAAATCAAACCAATTTTATCCAATCCAAATCAACGGAAATCAACTAAGAGAGCCAAACTAAACAAAACCAAATTGAATCAAACTAAACGAAACCAAAAAAAATCGAACCAAATCAAATGGAGTCAGACCAAACCAAATGAAACCAAATGGAAATGAACCAAACAAACCAATTCAAACAAAACTGAACCGAATAAAATCAAATGAAACCAAACCAATAAATTGTGAGCATCGACCCACCAAACAAACAAATTGTGAGCACGAGTGTGACTCCCCAAACAAACAAATTCAAATGGAACCGAACCATACCAGGACAAAAACAAACCAATACCAAATCAAATGCAACCAAATCACATCGAACCAAACGAAATAAAACCAAACCACTATAGAGAGGAACCGAACCATACAGAACCAAATCGAAGTTAGCCAAATCAAACAAAACCAAATTGAGAAAGAAACAATTGGACATAAAATTCAATAGAAAGAGGACACAAAAATAAATAACCGATCAAAATAAAGTGACAACCGACGCACAATAGAACATCAAATTGATAAAGAGAACAAACCATCACAATCTCCTTTGTATCCATGACATAGCCAACGATGAGATCTCATCAAGATCACTAATGAGAACATGCACATATGATGTGAATCACCGAAACCAATTCTAATTAGAATTACTCCATTCTTCAATGGACCTAATAGCGAAACCAGTCAAGACCATCCATTCCTCATCAATTTTTTTAGCAGAACAATCATGAACATAACTAAAAGCAAGATAAAACAAATACATTCCCAAATTCATGGGAATTCACGGCGGAACGACATCACAGTTCAAGAGGATCGAACTTTGCTCTATATACCATGTTAACAATCAGATACAAAATACCAAAGGGTTCAATAAAATATTATTTGCATTACTTAATAAAATAAATGTTACAAAGATATATATAACAACTTAAAGGACTAGAATATTAAAAGGACTAAAATACTAAGGCTATGTTTGGATTGATGGAACAAAATGGAACGGAACGGAATGAAATATAATGGAGTGGAGTGGAATGGAGCAAATATACAATTTCATTGTTTGGGTATTTTTCATTCCATTGCATACACCCCAAATTGGGAGGAATGAAAAATGAGAAGATTGGATGGTATAGGATGGAATGGGTTCCATCATATTCCACTCCATTCCATTGAATTTTTGCCAATCCAAACAATGGAACATAAATATTTACCACTCCATTCCATCCTTTACCACCAATCCAAACATAGCCTAAGAAATTTGCTATTGAGGCCCCCCTACTTACTCCCAAGCCCCCCCTAAAATTCCAAAATACCCCTGAGGTCATGATCAAAATTTTCGTTGTCTAGGCAACGAAATCCAAATAAATTGTTGCCTACAGGACGAAGGTGCGTTCCTGTCCTAATTTACTTGCAATTTGTTGTCTATACTATGAAACAAGCTTGATTGTCACGTAAGTAACGAAAAGCACAATTTTGTTGTCTATAACACGAACGCGCTTGGTTTCGTTGCATAGACAACGAAATCATGTTATATCAGATACGAAAAAAGCATTGGAAGCTCAATACATTGAAATGATTTTGAAGGGTTTTGTGGGCGATTTGTGTTGTCGATTTAGAGTTAGGATTCGTGTAAGCACGATAAGTACGATTTAGAGTTGGTTTACAAACTTTATTGCATGCTATAAATTAATTTGGGGATTTTGTGATTTAGGGATTTTGGATTAGGGGATTACGATTTAGTAATTTTGGATAGTAAATTGAATTTGGACATTAAATTTTGCGTAAACACTAAATAAATAAATGAATTTGTCTGGACAGGTTTGCGTGGTTTTGAAAACCATTGGATTATGCGTAAACAATGCAGACTGGGTCTGAGAAACTAATTTTCGTTGAATAGGTAACGAAATCTGGAAAAAATTTCTAGATTTCGTTGGTTTGGCAACGAAAACAGGTTCTGCAGAAGTTTTTAAAAAACTAGTTGACAGAACCTGCATTTTTTTGAAACTAACAACAACAAACACACATGTAGTTCGTAGACTGCTTTAATTTAAACAACATAACAAACATGAAAGACGAACAAACATAATATCGGACATAATCATAAAGTACATTTGCAAAATACACATAAACAAACCAACGATTACGAATCGGCTAAATTAACAACTTCTTCTTCCTCAGGTGCGTAGCACAAATGTTCGATTTCTTCATAGGTCCTTGGGCGACGCAAACTTGATAAAATCTCCGGTATAGATCTGAGCAACTTTGAATCTAGTTCTATCGGACCCTTTGTGCTGTGTTCCGAAAAAATCTCAAACATGCTTTTGACATCGTCATCCGTGTCAAGAACCATATTTGTGAATCTAACGATACGACCGTCATATATGACTGACGAACGTCGATACTCAATTGTGGCTACCCTTCTATTGTCACGATGGCCGGTAAGCCGACCATTCAATTCATCCAACTGTTGCTTAAGCTCGCTTAGAGTGACATGGATATGGATCCGAAACAGATTTGGGGTTTCTTTGTTGAAGTAAACGACGGCGAGGTGTGTGTTAACTTTGTAACCGGTATCCATTTTTTTAGGTAATGTGTGACAACATAAACAAACTACACCACTCTATTTATAGACCAATACAAGTAAATCATGACCGTTCAAACTGTCGGTGCAATCCTGGCCTTTGATTAATTAAAACGCATTACACCATAATAATTGATGTGTTGTCATTACATACTAATAATTCATGTTTCTTCATTACATAACTATTACATATTAATAACTAATTAATTAAAATAAACGAGCAGTCAAACAATGTGGAGCTGGGTCACCTTCAACACTGTCAAACATCATTTGAACACAGTTGTCAGATATTAACTCTTTCCAATGATATTTTGTCTCAGCATCATCAAATCCAATACTGTGACCCGTAATTTCTGTGTACGATTCATAATACTTAATTCTATCAATTTGAATTTCCTTCCCGTTCATGAAGGCATACATGAATTCAATCCTATTTTTCAACCCTTACAGAGTCGTAATGTTGTTTTTCAGATGAAGGTGAAACTCTGGAATACCAGTCAACCTTATAGAAAAATCAAAACTTTTTGAAGTATGATTCGACACATAACGATCCGCAACCCTTTTTTTTCCGCTTCACTTATTTTTTCCATACCTATGATAATAATACATAAGAGTTATGATTTTAATAATACATATATATCCTTATCATTCAAAACATCAATAATATATATATATATATATAGTGATCAATCACAAAATGTGTCTTACAAAAAGTGTCATTCGATTTACCTACCCTATCATATAATGATGGGCTCATCTACAAAATGTGTGACACATTACAAGCACAAATAAAAACTAAAGCATGCATGAAACTACTCATCCTATCCTATAATGATGGGTTCATCTACATTTGACTTCATCTTTGGCAAGCTAGCTTTCTCATACTCGAGCAACTCTTCAAACTCAACCATCCGATCCATAAACTTTTTCTCCCACCCCTCGGCATCTCCGGCACGATGTTTTTTCCATTGCTTGTTTGTAGGAGGTAGTGGACACCCTGGCTTTAGCTTGACCTCCACAAAATGATTTGGCACTAAACTCAAACACAAAATGCGTGTAGCAGGATCGCTTGGTGGACGACCACGCAATGGTAAGAAAGTCTTAGAGTGACCAATAGTGGGGGATGTCAACTCAACCACGACCCGGTTGTATGCGGTTGCAACGATCTGGCCCATCTCAAGAAATGTAAACCATTTATCTTTCGATGCAACCCCACTCTTAGGCATTATCTTCGAAGGGTACAACCCATCAAGTATGCACTGCAGACGCTCCTCAGATTCATAACCACCCAAGTAGACACTTCTAAACATGGTTAACTCCCTAACCATAGCCAAACGTATCAACCCTTGATTGTCTTCACCCTTACCAAGATGTTGAGCAATAATCCAAAATCCACAATGCCCGTCCGACTTAACATCAACAATGTCTTCAATATATGGATGCATGAAATGTGGCATATTCCGCATAAACGGAATCCTTTTCATTGATGATGAAGGCGACGAAAGCTTTCCGATCCGAGCACTTTTCCTTGGAGGCCTCGACGGTTTTGACTGTGACGCCTGTGAGTCGGGAAATTGGGAATCCATATGCTCCCAATAAGATGACTCTCTAGTGGTAGAGTTGTCACTTACGGAAGCCTTTTTTCGCTTCGGTGCACCCTTTGTGTCACATTTCTTAACCGGAGGAGTCAAAGAAGTTGTTTGTGGGTATGCGATCAAGCGCAATGTTTATTTGATTTGCAACTTCATATCATGATCCGCTACTTTGAAGCGTTCCTAAAATAAAAATATTAAATGCATCAACCTACTAATCTAATGATATGTTTTAATTGAATAATTTAAATTCAATTAATCGATAACAAATTTAAGTTTATTATACCTGAATTGCATTAAACTCTTCCAATATAGAAACATCCGCGACCTTGCCCTCTTCTTCTTCATAGTGTAACCTCTTCCAATGAGCATTGATCTCGTCGAGCCTAATTGGAAGTTGTTTTTCGCATTTCAAAGCAATGAGACAAGCACATGGCAATCCGTAAGTCATCTTTATGACACACCCACACTTCTTCCGATTCCTACCACATTCTCTTGATCTTTCTTCTTCATCACGAATAAAGCGTAACGCATCCCTTGAGACGTTATACACCAACTTGTGAAGTACTCTGACCAAATGATGTCTTTATCTCGGTAAATTGGTTGGACAACATTTGATTCATCGCGTCCCAACACTTCACAGAATCACCCTTGCAATCAAGGATATATTGCTTCAAAACACCATGTTGAGACTCAACTCTGTTGGATGTGGTGTTTCCAATGTGCATGACGCGATCAGTCCAAGCTCCGACAAGTTTTTCCTTCACCGGATCTAAAACCGTTTCCTGAAAATATTTCAAAAATTTAAGAAATCTAGCAAAGACTCTCCTAAACTCCATAACTGCATCTGTAAATGCCTCTTCAGAAGTAGAGTCCATAACTGCCTCCCATTGATATTTCAGAGTATTCAGCAACTCCTCCATCTTTTGATCTTTTGCTCGGCAAAGTGCCTTGAACTTAGCCCTTACATTCTTGTAGACGTGATAACGACACACCATTGCAGTTGAATTTGGGAAAACAATTTCAACTGCATTCATCAGTGACTTATCTATGTCAGTTACAATAACCTTCGGCATCACATCCTTATCCTTGAAAAGACTCTTACAAGTCTCAAGAGCCCAAATGAAATTCTCTTCTTTTTCATTTGTTAGAAAAGCAAAACCAACATTGAAATTCTTCTTAGTCGAAGTCACGCCAACTATCTCAAAAAGTGGCATTTTATATTTGTTGGTCTTGTATGTAGAATCCATAATCAGTACGGTAGGAAAAGTGTTGAGCAATTTCACACTATCAGGATGTGCCCAAAAAATATCTTGTAGGTTCGACAACTCACCAACCGTTCTAACTTTGTGGAAGTATCTGTGCTCTTCAAGACACTTCAGAAGTTGTTGAAGTTCAGAAAATGACCCCTAAGGTCAATTTTGTATTTTTGCCGGATGTTGTAAATTTGCTTCATGTTGGTCTTGCTATCCTTATTCATGTCCTTCAAGTTGTTCAGAATGTTCTTTGGCTGCACCAAATTCCTAGTAAGCTCCTTCACATGCTCCTTTTCCTCGGGTTTTAAACGTCCCTCAAGAATATGACCTTCCAAATTCTTGGCCATCTCGTGGTTATGCTCACCACACACAACACTTAGCTTCCATTCTGAGATGCCAAAAAGTAACCTCGCAGCCTGAACGGACACTGACACTTTCTAGTCGCCGTGTCATCTCTCTTGCCTTTCCTTTTAGACTCTTTGTACTCTCCGCCTCTTTTGCATCCCAATATAAAATAAGCCTTCCTTCTATTTGACCCGCTGTCCGATTTTTCAATTACCATTGTAAACCTGGCTTTTAACGCCTCATCTTTACACCATTGGATTAATTCATCACGAACCTTATACTTTGCGGCGTGATAAAAAAAATTGCCGGTGTTAACACGCATGGCGGATGGACCAGCTCCATCGGCAATGTTAGCCTTGGCAATGGCGGCGTCGTAAACCACCAAAGCTAGTGAACCGACGGGTGCGACATTCACATCGTTACCAACACTCGGTTCTTCCATTTCAACACCTTAAAAACGATAATTGCAAAACAATCAATTACTATGCTACCAAGACACAAAAAATCATTCACACACACTAACACATAGCAAACAGGGGGCGTGGGAAGCAAACTAATGTTGAATTCGTTGCCTAAGTGACGAATTCCCTATTTTCGTTGTCAAAGTGACGAAACTAGGTGCGACAGAGAACTTCAACTAAAACACCAAAACAAACCAAATTAACAACGCATTACCTGTTGTAGACCTCTAATCAGCCTTGCGCACCTTCTATTGGATCTTTTCAAGTTGATTCCAAGCCTCCTCAGCAACAAATCGCCCTAGTTCTACTTTTCAATTTGAAATTCGTAACAGTGCTGATCGTATGATCCAGCTGGTGTGGGTACTATATTTGTCATATTTCGTTGTCTATACAACGAAACACAGCGTGTTCGTATTGTAGACAACGAAATCTAGTTTCGTTGCCAGCATAACGAAATGCTGGGCATTTTCTGGAGGGCGCGCGCTTGGACACCATTACCATTCATTTTCGTCACTTTGGCAACGAAGTAATATTTTTTTTGTTGTAGGTACAACAAAAATTCTGTCCAGGGGTATTTTTGTCAGTTAGGGGGGCCTGAGAGCAAATATGGGGGTCCTCAATAGCAATTTTCAAATACTCATAGGCTAAACATACAAACTCAATGACTTATTATCTAACACAATTCACATGTTGAATACAAAGCCCAAATTGAACATTATGATGGCAAAAAAATATAAATTTTTGAAGCAGTGTTGGCAATTACGGATTTGGACCATTTTTGAAGCAGTCGGTTAGCTGGAACATTGATTATGTAGTACCCTGAGATTATAAAAGAAAAAAAAAGAGTTTTGTGTAACCAACTATGCAAATTATTTATTTCAATTGTTGAATTTAAATATTATTTATAATTGAAATAACATGAAATATTTTACAACAAAAAGATACAGAAAAGAAATAACATTAAAATTTTGGATTTAAGGTTCTTCTTAAGGTAAAAAATCCTAAACTTCACAAATGAAGGAATTTTCATGTGTGTGCCAACGTGAAAATTTACTTTTTTTTTTTTTAAATTAAAAAAAGAAATGAAATTATTTGACCACTCCACCCAAGCTTCATTTTTCCTCCTTCCATCTTCACTCAAACATTCACCGGAGTGAAGAGACATACACTATCACATTCACAAAAATATATATGGCATACAGTTGACAGTGGAGCATAAACAACGAACGATATTGTGTATATAAATATATGAAAGATGATTGTTAGTTTTTTAAAAGAAATGATTTATAATCTCTTTTTTTTTTCATGGGAGAAAGTTTGAATCTAAAGAAATAGTTATTTAATTTAAATTAAAATAAATTATAAAGGGTAAAAGTGAGTTTTAGTTAAAATAATAAGGATAAAAATGAAAGAAAAAAAATGATAAACTATAACCTATAAGCTCATATGCTATTTAAAATTTTATTTGAAAAATAAGATATAAATCCTACTCATGAAAGTATGGATTAATTATAAATATCACTCATTTTTACCCTTGTTAATCTTAAATAGTGAATGTTAGAGTATGATGTTTTTTGTTTTAGATACCCTCGTTGAAAAATGTTGCACCACACCCTTAAAAAAATAAAAATATTTTGCACCATGTCGTATTTAAATTGCATTATATCAAAATTTATATGGAGATAATAGTGGGTTTTTGTTAAAATAGCAAGGGTAAAATTCGAGAAAAAAATGATAAGCTATAAGCTCATAAGCTACTTGAAATAACTTATGAAAAATAAGCTATAAGTCAGTAAAATAAGCTATATGCTCTTTTTAAAAAAACTGTTATCAAACAGGTCTTTTAACTTATAAGCTATAAGACATAAATTATAAGCTAATTTTTATGACTTGCCAAACAAAGTCTATTATTAAACATAACTTTTAGCTTATAAGCGATAAACTATCTTTTTGTACTTGCCAACCATATTGAAAAGTCTCCAAGCCCATATCCAAACCTCATGTGGCCTACTCATCCATGATCCATCAAATAATTGCATTGTAATAAATGCTCTCCCTAAAAAATGTGTTTCATTCTTATGACTTTTGGTATTTCCAATCAAACCTCATTACTCTTTCAAAAAAAGTGTGTCAAATGTCAATCTTAATCTTAATCTTAATCTTATCTTAATCTTAATATTATCTTAATCTTAATCTTATCTTAATCTTAATCTTAATCTTAATCTTATCTTAATCTTTATCTTAATTTATCTTATCTTATCTTAATCTTAATCTTAATCTTATCTTAATCTTAATCTTAATCTTATCTTATCTTAATCTTAATCTTATCTTAATCTTAATCTTAATCTTATCTTAATCTTATTCTTAATCTTAATCTTATCTTAATCTTAATCTTAATCTTATCTTATCTTATCTTAATCTTAATCTTAATCTTAATCTTAATAAAAGTAAGGTTTAGCTCCTCTTAAAACCCTAATTAGCAACCATTTAACCCTATTTTTCTCCCTCCTAATTCATCTCTTAATTACCACCTCAACTACCACCTCATTTATTACCTATCTAAATTTGAATTTGAAATACAACTTTGGAAAAATAGAAAGAAAATGCATTGTGGTTAGACTTGCATTGGAGAGTAAAATATGAACTTAACACTCCACTTCCCAATTAATAACATTTATAATTGAAGTGACTATCAATTTGAAGTGACTATCAATTATATATACTTCCATGTGCTGCACAATTTTTAAATAATGTAGGATATGGGCTGGTGTTGGAAATTCGTCTGTAAAGCAACCAATTAGGATTTCAACAAACAATCTCTATTATGGTGAAAATTTATTAAAAGGTATTTCATTGCAAATATATATAATTGATAATGTATGTTATAAAAAAACTACTTATGCTTAGTGTTCTAAAATTTAAGTTCCTTTTGTTCAAGTAAACGGCGATCTTCAATGTTTATGACAATGATGCCTGATTTGTGTTATATGTCATAGCCATACATACAATACAAGCGTCACCTTATTGTGCAATGAAATTGTCAAGGAGTGTTATTTTGATTTTGCCATAGTCATAGCCATACAATACAAAAAAGTGACTTTTGTTGATTATGTAGCTATATTGACGAGGATTATTATCTAGCATTTTCTTCACTATAGTTGCAAGAAAAACCGATATATGAGGAAATACACTGATCTTACCTGATCAGAATGGATGACAGGCAGCAGTTGTTCAGCAAGCCCCTTTGTTGAAGCGAAAGGGGGGTGTGTACCTGTATGCACTCCGACGCTCAAGTCAGTGATTTGTGATAGCTTAAGGTTTTCAAGGTTTGGTAAAACGTACCTGACACCTCTGAAATGAGGAGTATATATATCCTCAGCGCTGGGCTAAGGCCCTTGATGGGCAGTTAATGCCCATTAAGTGGCTGCCGGAATTTGGCCGTTGGGCCATGATGAGCAGTTAATGCTCATCATTCCGATGGTTGGCCGTTACAGAATGCAAGATTCTGTATCGTTGGCCGACGGGCAGGGTGCCCTTCTGGAGGGCAGATCCTTTGGTCTTGAGGAGACATGGACTTAGAGGTTCAGTTCAGAACAGAAGCTCCCCAAGTCGTTATGCTCGTTCACGAGCATGATGACTTTAACTTTGACTATAAGCCTTTGTCTGTGCATACGACCAACGAGGATCATAGATTCGTTCGTTGTCAACGAGCAACGTTGCACACGAGGATCATAGACTCGTTCGTTCGTATCGAGGAGCTCATGACGAAATTTTCTTGCGAGGACCATAAAGTCTTTGCGTTCGTTTAGCGTCGATTGTTTCTTTGCCCTCGTGGGAAACTATCGTCGAGGGAAAAAACGTTAATCGCTTCTTTATCCTCGTGGCTTCGAGGATCATTTGGATTTAATGGCTTTTCCTGAAGACCCTGCTATTTATTGCGAGGATTTTTAATTTGCCCTCATTCGTTGAGATTCTCTCGATGATTGCGCCATTAATCACGACGATATTTTCGTGGAGATTTTCTCGGACTCTGCGAGATTTTCGCGTTCAGTGGATGTGACTTGAAAGGACAAGCCACTTCGTCTCCAAGTGCCACGTGTAAAGGCGACTCTAAACGTTTGAGTGCCTAGGATCGTAGCTTCTGTTTACGAGGACGTTTCTGAACTGTTGGATATTCGCGCCTTTTCGTTCTTATGATAATTCAACCCGAAGCGTTGGATCATTTTAGATCACGGCCCTTGGATCAACGCAACATATCAGATTTGGGTGGCGTCGTTTTGCTTTGAACAGGTGTGAATGTACGGGATTCCTCTATGTAACATCCCTAATTTTTCTTCGAAATATTATCTAATAAATAGAAATGATGCGGCTGTTTTTTTTTCTTTCTTTTCTTTCAAAAATAGAATATTGAAATAATAACTAAATTGAAATCCAAAGAAAGATAACTTAATTGAATTGAATTTAAGCAAATAGTTTGAAAATCCTAGCGGAAGAAAATCCACAACCGCATTTCTAAACAAGTTAAATTAATAAAAGTGAATGGAAATAAAAACAGCATGCCGTAACGGCTTATTCATGAAATAAAATGCTAAGTTTGCAAAACCCAATTTGCCCTCGTGCCTATGCGCTTGAAGCATCACATTCAATCATAGCTTTCTTCTTGAGTACCTAAAATGTTAATTGAAAGGGTCAATTTCCTTATCCATGTTGAATCATACTCACCATAAGAATATATCATAAAACAATAACAAAACACTTCACCTTATCGAAAATATAATTATTAGTTTTCTTAGAAAATAGCTTTGGTGATTAGAGTACAAATATAGGAAGTATGTATTCAAAAGCAATACAACACAGTGACACAATCCAACACACATCTCAAGCTAAATAGCAAGCCAAATAAAAGAGAAAGCAACTCAAGCTAAACAACAAGCCAAATAAAAGAGAAAGCAACTCATTGTTTTGTTACGTATCATTAGTCCTTATTTATTTATTTATCCGCTAACTCTTTTTTTTTTTTTATATGAAATGCAATGCGACTGAGACAACTCTATATGAGACACAAATGATCCGGATAATAAATCTCATACCAATGAAAAAACCAGCCACACAGGCTCAAGCCACAAAGACTACAATAAAACCAACCACAAAGGCTAAACATTAATCAAGCCACAAAGGCTAAAAATATACCAGCCACAACGGCTCCTAAAACTTGCCACAAAGGCACTAAAGAGACTCTCTAATCTCTATACACATCCTACATGATGTATGTCTTAATAATACAAAAATTTCATTTTCTTTAAGGACCAACAGGATCTGCCACGATACTAACTCCCCCTGCACTGTTTCTATATTTTCCTTGGTTTAGTCGACAAAACAACATGACAACATTTACTATTTAATGGTTAAATTCTGTGTGGCTAATATACTGTGAACATAAAGAAGCAAAGAGTTCAACACATAATTGGGACATTCATATGACTAAATTGTAAATAAGCACCCAAGTACACCAAGTAATCAAAATAGACATATAGTATTCCACAACCATAATAGCAGTATATATTATACGTAGCATGAAATCCAGTGACAATATATATATACACATACTCATAGTGATAAATTATGACATAGTTGATTCATGATTAGATATATACTGAACCGAACCAGAGTAATTTCTTACCCCTTTTTCCTTTTTTATTTTTTTTTTCTTTTCCTGATTACATCAAATAATATTATTTGTTAACTATTTTGTGTAAAGTTGATTCCCTTGGTTTGTTTTAAATGATAAAGGCCCTACTATCGTCTCATAATATAGTCCTACGTAGTATGAATGTATGGGGAAAAAGCACTTACCTGGATGACTTCTTTTCAACGATTCTGGCTCTAAGATATCCTACGATCAATCGGACGGTTGGATGCTTAACGTTTCTAATTAACAAGAATAGTTGTTTTTACTATTAGAAAGTGTATGAACTCTGAAGAAATAGAGAAAGCTAATAGGAATTAAGGTGATACCTTTGAGATTATGAACGCGCTAAGTATCGACGTTGATAAAAATAAGAGAGATATTGGTGAAAAATAGCTTCAGCAGGGTATGCTTATGAGAGTAGAATAATTTTTATGTGAGAGGGATTTTTCTGAGTTAGTGAATATATAAGAAGCTGACAGTTGATAGAAAATAGGAAGTAGTATATGTTGGCTTGAAGGAAATTCTGATATATCTGTTTAAAGGAGTAACCGAACCTATAGAAAAGGGGAAGAGGTGGCTTTCTACTTGGTCAAGAATCAGCTCCACGTTTTATTATATTGATAGCCTAATCCATAGCTATGATCAATGCCAAACTAGTAAACATATATCTTATCACCCTCATGTATATCCTTCATATATATCACACGAGTTTCATGCCTACAAACAACAAAATTACTCAAAATTGTTCACATAGTAAATTAATATTCTTTAATTTCTCTCGGATTAATTTTCCTATATAAGTCAATTACACCAAGCAATTAAAATAATTGAATTAAGTAAATAATTAGAGTAAATAAAATCAAGGTTTCTAATTAATTAAAAATAGAGGGTCTTACAATACTAACCCCCTTAAAAGAGTTTCGTCCTCGAAACTAAACAGTCGCAAAGAGCTCCGGATAAAGTTCTCTCATTTGATCTTCCCGCTCCCACGTAGCATCTCCGGTCTTTTGGTTCCAAATTATCTTAACCAATGGAATTTCCTTGCCGCTCAGACATTTGGTCGATCTTTCTCCTATACTCATTGGCGGAGCCTCGAATGATAAATTCTCTTTCAACTGGATGTCATCTGGAGTGATAACATGTGAACCATCGGCTATATACTTTCTCAACTGGGACACATGGAACACACTATGAAGGTTGGCCAAATTTGGAGGTAATGCAATTTTGTACGCTACAGGGCCAACACGCTTGAGGATCTGGTATGGTCCAATAAATTTAGGAGTAAGCTTCTTTGACTTCAATACTCTGCCCACGCCAGTAGTAGGTGTCACCCTCAAAAATACATGGTCACCTTCTTCAAACTCTAGAGGCCTCCTTCGCCGATCTGCATAACTCTTTTGTCGGCTCTGTGCTGTCTTCATTCGTTCCTGAATCAACCTGACCTTCTCAGTTGTCCGTTGTACTAACTCAGGACCTATTAATGTGCTTTCACCATCCTTATACCAACATAATGGGGTCTGACACTTGCGTCCATATAGAGCCTCGTATGGTTCCATTCCAATGCTCGCGTGGTAGCTGTTGTTGTAAGTGAATTCAACAAGTGGTAATAAACTGTCCCAACTTCCTTGATCATCTAAGACACAAGCCCTTAACATATCCTCCAACGTCTGAATAGTTCTCTCGGTCTGTCCGTCTGTCTGAGGATGATAAGCTGAACTCAATCTCAACTTTGTGTCCAAAGCCTCCTGCAATTCTTCCCAAAGGTGAGAAGTGAACTTCGGGTCTCTATCTGACACAATGCTAGAGGGTACTCCGTGCAATCTAACAATTTCTCCAATGTATATCTCTGCATACTTGGCTACAGTATAATTAGTTCGCATTGGTATAAAGTGAGCCGATTTAGTCAATCTATCCACGATCACCCAAATAGAGTCAAACTTCCTTTGAGTCCTCGGTAGCGCTCCCACAAAGTCCATGTCCATGGAAATGCTATCCCACTTCCACTGCGGCACATCTAAAGACTGTAACAATCCAGCCGGCTTCTGATGTTCTACCTTAGCTTTCTGGCATGTCAGACACGAAGCTACATACTCCGCAACTTGTTTCTTCATTCCTGACCACCAAAATCTTTGCTTCAAGTCTTGATACATTTTCGTCGCTCCGGGGTGAATGCTCAGTTTACTTTTGTGGGCTTCATCCAAAATACTCTTTCTCAGTTCTACTTTATTAGGAACACAAACACGCTCATTACACCGTAAAACATCATCTGGTCCCAATTTGAACTCTGGTGCCTTTCCTGCCTCACTCAACTTCCTCTTTTCCTGAATCTCTTCATCAGTTTTCTGGAGTTCCATAATTTCATTCATCAACCCATTCTCAATAGCAATCATTCCGCAGTGCACTTGTCCAGTCGAAAAATCCAAATTCAGGTCCAAGTCTCGAAACTTCTCTAGCAATTCCAGCCCTTTAACCGCAATAGTCGAGAGATGAACTCGCTTTCTGCTCAAAGCATCAGCCACTACATTCGCCTTTCCTGGGTGATACTGTAAAGTAAAATCATAATCTTTGAGGAATTCCATCCATCTTCTCTGCCTGATGTTAAGCTCTTTTTGGTCGAACAAGTATTTTAAGCTCTTATGGTCACTGAACACTTCAAATCTACAACCGTATAGGTAATGTCTCCATATCTTTAATGCAAAGACTATAGCAGCAAGCTCTAAATCATGTGTGGGGTAATTCTTCTCATGAATCTTTAATTGTCTCGAAGCGTAAGCCACAACTTGTTTATGTTGCATGAGCACACAACCCAATCCTTGATAAGATGCGTCACAATAAACTTCATAAGGTTCTTCTGGTTGTGGCAAAACTAGCACCGGGGATGTGGTCAATTTCTCCTTCATCAATTGGAAACTCTTTTCGCATTCATCTGTCCATGCAAAAATCTGATTCTTTCGGGTGAGGTTTGTCAACGGGGTTACAATCTTGGCGAATCCTTCGATGAATCTTCTGTAATATCCAGCCAACCCCACAAAACTTCTAATTTCGGTGGCAGTCTTCGGTCGTTCCCAAGCAACTACGGCTTCTACCTTGGATGGATCAACTGCAATACCTTCTTTTGAGATTACATGGCCTAAGAACTTCACCTCATCTAGCCAAAATTCGTATTTCCCCAAGTTCGCATACAGTTGCTTCTCCTTTAACACTTGTAGCACTAAGCGTAAATGCTCCTCGTGTTCTTCCATGCTTTTAGAGTATATAAGGATATCATCAATGAAAACCACGACAAACTTGTCTAAGAACGGATGAAAGATACGATTCATATAATCCATGAAAATTGCCGGTGCATTGGTCACTCCGAAAGGCATCACCAAATAATCATAATGTCCATATCGCGTTCTGAACGCTGTCTTGGGTATATCTTCTTCCTTTACTCGAATTTGGTGGTATCCCGACTTCAGATCAATCTTCGAGAATACCATAGCGCCTCTAAGTTGGTCCATCAATGCGTGGTAAAGGGTATCTATTCTTGATCGTAACTTTATTAAGTTGTCGGTAATCAACACACAATCTCGACTTCCCATCCTTCTTTTTCACCAATAAAACTAGAGCTCCCCACGGTGAAACACTTGGTCGGATAAACTTCTTAGAAAGTAGGTCCTCCAACTGACTTTTCAGTTCTGACATCTCAGACGGAGCCATTCTATATGGAGCAATGTGGATTGGTCCGGTTCCTGGAATTACATCAATAGAAAATTCGATGTCGCGTACTGGTGGTAACCCTGGCACGTCTGATGGAAATTCTTCCTGAAAATCTTTTACCACTTTGATGTCATTAATTTCTATTTCTGGTTTCATGCTGATAGAATTCAAGAATACATACTTCTGAATTCCTCCCTTCAAAGAATATTTCAATCGGTTGGCATCAAGGAATCGGGAAACACCAGGGTCTGGAAAAATTACAGATCTTCGAGCACAGTCCAACAGAACGTAATGACTAGATAACCAATCCATCCCAAGGATCACTCCCAAATGTTTTAAGGGAATGCAGATCAAATCAACTTTGAATTTCATGCCCAAGATGGTCAAGGGGCATTGCAAACAAGCATCATTAAGAACCACAGGTTCGGAAGACGGTATTGTGACAACCAAATCAAACGGTAAGGAAGTAACAAGTGATTGTAGAGAATTCACACACTCCACAGAGATGAAAGAATGTGTAGCACCAGAATCAAATAATACCGGAAATAGTTTGTCTGAAATTTCACACTCACCCTGAATTAAACCTGAGGCATTCGAAGTTTCTTCTCCTCCAATGTGGTAGACACGTCCCTTAGCAGTAGGGCGGGCATCACCATTGTTCTTGTTGTTGGATGTCACAGGACCCTTTTTTGGTGCTTGACAGTCTCTGGCAAAATGTCCTGGCTCTTGACAGTGGTAACAGACTCTAACTCTTTCTGGACATTGTGGCCTCTTATGCCCCTCCTGGTTGCAATGGTAGCATCGAACCTTTTCTGCATCATGTTGCCTCTGACCTCCTTTGTTTTGTACTTTGGACGGGTCCCTTCCATTCCATTGAGGTCGGTTGTATGGGTGGTTTTGCCTCCCTCTATTGTTTTGGTCTTGTTGTCCCTGTTTAAGACAATTCTTAGTGGTAAACTTCTTAACATGTCACAAGAATGATAAATATATATATATATATATATATATTTTATATTATACCTGAGGTCTAGACGGTCCTCCGGCCGCCCCTTTATTCATGCATCCCCTTTTCATCCGCTCCACCTTTTTGCATTTCTCCACTAGTGCTTGGAATTGGCGAATCTCTAAAGGTTCCACAGACTCCTTAATTTCATACCTAAGCCCATTCTCAAATCTCTCACATTTGTAGTCCTCATCCACATGGTCACGAAAATAACGGAAATGTTTGGCCAACGAATCAAATTTATCAGCATACTCGGAGATAGTCATATTGCCTTGGTACAACTTGAGGAACTGTGTCTCCTTTTCCGACCTGGCACTCGAGGGAAAATATTTATCTAAGAATTTCCGCCTGAAAGATTCCCAGTTCACCACTTCATGGTTATCCTCCATTATTTGCATCTCACCTCGCCACCACGATTCAGCCTCTGCTCTGAGTAAGTAAGTAGCATACTCCAACTTCTTTGCATCAGTGCAGTGGAGCATTCTAAAAATCTTTTCAATTTCCTCCAGCCAGAGATCCGCCTTATCCGGGTCATGCTCTCCATTGAACTTTGATGGATTCTGTTGGTAAAATCTCTCAATTCTCGGGCTGTAGCAGCAGCTTCCTCTCTCTGATCCCTAAGAGCTTCTCGTTGAGCTCTATCCGCAGCTTCTTGAGCATTAGCTGCAACTTGTGCAGCAGTACTTGTTGACTGTTGGGTCATAGCAGTAGCCATTGCGTGAATTGCCTGGATGGCGCCTGCCATGTCAGCGGGTACTTCGGGAATATTTCGGTTGTTAGCAGCTCTTCGTGGAGGCATCGTAACTTCCTACAGTTTCAGTTAAGTTAGAAATATTTCGAAAAATTAGGGATGTTACACTCTATATATAGAGAAAAGGAGGGATTTTTGAAGTTCCACTTCATTTATCCCATTCTGACTTCTGCGTTCTCAAAGCTTTTCTCTCTTCAACTTCTTTTGTTTGCTTCTAGAGATCCAAGCCTTTGCCATCACTAAGATTTGTTCCTTTCAACTCCAAATCACTAATCAAGTAAGTGCTTTACTTCCTTTCCTGTTTTACAGTATTTGATTGCATGTCTTTAGTTTTTAGGAGTTTTGAATGCTAGCGTGGTGGTTTGGGGTTTGTACAGTGGTGGTTAACACCCTCTACCCCCCCCCCCCCCCCCCCCCCCCCCCCCCCCCCCCCCCCCCCCCCCCCCCCCCCCCCCCCCCCCCCCCCCCCACAAAATGGTAGTTTTAGTGTGAAAGACTATAACTTTATTGGTTTTTGTCTTCCGGTATGGTGGTTGTTGGCGATAGACGCCTTTGCAACTTGCGTTTTTCGCTATAGTGGCTTTGCAGTTTTGGTACCATAGCGACCATTTAAGTGCTTTTATCTCGAGCACTCATAGGAAGAAACGAATGCTCGATAGATTTTAGCTTAGTTGTTGATATGCTAAGTATTCTCGCCAATTATGTTTCGCGACCACTTGGCTCTTGCCTTCATTGTGCGAGCAACGTTAAGGATTTCTTCGAAACGCATGTCCACGCCCTTTCACTTGAACGTCGGTGGAAGGGTGGATTTGATATTTCAAAAATGTCGAATTCACTTTTTCTCTTCCTCGTCTTTTAGGTTTAAATGGCGGAAGAGCCATCGTCGTCAAATGTTAATTTCAACGAGGAAGGAGATCCTTTGCCTGTGGAAACCCAAGATGAATCTGAGGTGCCGGAATCCTCGGAACCCGTAGATGAGCGACCTCCTATTACGGCTGAGACGGAACCCGAAGACTGGGTTGCGGATGAACCACGGTTAACGCGCTCGCGGTTTTCCGGGCAACCAGATGGGGCAGAGATCCCAGGACTCTTTAAAGTTATTCAAGATCCCCCCTAATGATAACTGGGAGATCATCGTCCCCGGGAAGCGTCGTCGCATTTACCATAATTTCGGATTCGCGAACTTTTCTATGTACCATATCGCGTTTCAACACTTTGGGTATAGGTTACCCTTTACGGATTTTGAAGTGGCCGTGTTTCATCATTTAATGGTCGCTCCTTCACAATTGCACCCAAACTCTTTGGCCTTCTTGAGAGCCTTTGAGATAGTCTGCAGCCATTTAGACATTGTTCCAACTCTTCCCCTCTTCTTCTATGTGTTCGGGCTCCAACGCTCGAAGCCCAAAGGAGACCCACACAGGCTAGGTTGGGTGTCGTTTAAGCAGACTCGGCGCTTGTTCTTCCTGTACGAGGAGTCTCTTCGACCCTTTAAAGATGAGTTCTATATTGTTCGTCCCAAGAATTCCCAGGGTTGGGCGGATGTTATTGTTCCTGGCCCTGATCGAGATGAAAATGGGAACGTCGTTCTTAGGGAGAACGGGCAACCTATTTTGGTTGATTACGGAAAGTTCCATTTCTGCTGGGAAGTGGAGCACTATCTGGTGCCCGCTAAGAATTTCACTACACCGAAGAAGGAGTTAACTCCCGAAGAGTGGGAGGATTTCTTGAAACTGCAAAATTTCGTCAAGAGTTTCAAAGGGAAGACAGTAATTGACGAGGAAGGTCTCCCATGTCTCGATGATGAAGGGAATCCTCTGACAGTTCCTCGTTACATCAACGTGAAGAAGATCCTTGCTTGCGCGACTCGTGCTGAAGCCGAGGAAGCCCTTAGTATGCTTGTTTACATGACTTTGTTTTTCACTTATATGATTTACTTGTCATTGTCTATTTCTTTTTATTGCTCGTACTAATGGTCGTATATATCCCTTTCTTTGCAGTCAACATGGTGAGTGCTCAGGAGAAGCTCCGTCGTGCCAACAAGGCCAAAAATGCTCGCATGGGCGATGATAATGCCAAAGTTGTCCTTCCTCCTCCAGTCGCTAAAAAGCGCACTACTGAGTCGACCAACGCTGATGCTCGTCCAACCAAAGTGCAGAGGACTGCCACAGGCGGGGCAGGAGGCTCCGTTCGCGGTAGCCCTCATTTCTTGCTCGATGTTGGGGTTCCTGTTGGTCGCTTTGTTGTGCCTCCTGTTTTCACCCTTGGAAATCTGCTCGATAAAAACACGGAGGTCGTGATAGATGAGGCCGAGCAAGCAATCATCCATGATATGGGACCAGTGGCTTTGAAGGCAGAGTTGGCTACTGCAACTGTTGCTGCGTTCAAGCTCATCAAGATTGCTAACTTCTTAAACGGTCGTGAAAGTCGATACCTGAGAGATAGGGATAAGCAGAAAAAGCGTGCAGATGACCTGGGTGTTTGAAGTTGGGTGAAACGGAGGCTGCCTATGAGGATTACAGGAACAAGTATACCCTGCAGCAGGAGATGGCGAGCACGCTGGTGACCAAGGAGCGGGAGTTGGAGGACTTGACAAAAAAGTTTAAGGAGCTGGAGGTCACTTGCGCGCAGCTGGATGCTCATAACAAGGAGTTGGAAAAGCGAGCTGAGATTGCTCATTCCGTTTGCAGCGAAGAAGAGGATGTTGTTGACCCCGAGGGAGTTTATCGGAATTCAAGCCGCGCCGACCTTATTAAGAAAATTGCTGAGTATGAAGACTCAATGGTCGAGGTTGGGCATAACAGTTTTGTCAATGTTGTTGCTCAACTCAAGGTCTTGAACCCGGGGGTAGAGCTCGTGGAAGTTGGCCTCGATGAGCTCAAGGAAGTCATCGATGGAGTCATCGCCTCTCCTCCTGCTACTGAAGATTAGATTGAAGGTGTTTTGATGTTTTTATTCGTGCTGGCGTTATGCTCGCCGTTTGGCACTTGGGCGTATGTTTGCCCTTTTTATTTGACCTTTTGTTGGGCAGCCCTCGAGGCTGCCCTTTGTTGTAACTAAGTACAATTTTTTCTTTCCAATGCATTTGATGATATAGCTATTTTCCTTTTCATTATGCTCGCATCTTTATTATCTTTCTGCACGCATTTTTCTTACGATGCTCGATAATTTGAACATGTTCCTGTGATATCTATATTTAGGATTTTTTTGAACATTTATATGGTTGTTGCACGAGATAGAATGTATCTACGAAACGCTGTGCTCGAGTAGTGAGGGGAACTTGCTCGAGTGTTCGGATCGGGTCTCCGAACGAGTAGCGATGACAGAATCGTCGGAGATTTTATCCTCGCGGCCAGAGTGTCCCATCGCGAGCTGGGCATCCGTGCCTGACGTGTACTTGTGACGATGGGGCTCGTTTAGAGTGGTTCCTCGTCAAGACAAGCTTTGACAGAAACTTGGTTTTTTTCTTCTTTTAGATTCATTGCCCGTACCTAAGCAATCCTCCGTTGTAAAGGCCAAACCTCTCATCGTTAAAGTTGGTTTTAGCCCGCTAGCGAGTCGTCGAATACACGAGACCTCGCTAACTATAATATTGCTTCAACTTTTCCGCATTCCATGTTCTAGGAATTTCTTCGCCGTATAAATTTTCGAGGTAATAAGCCCCGTTATCCGTTTTTGCTCGGATTCTGTAAGGCCCTTCCCAGTTAGCGGCTAGCTTGCATTCTCGAGAGTCTTTTTGGTTTCGTCGTAGGACTAAACTGCCCACTTCGAACTCCCTTTTGATGACTTTCTTGTCGTGTCGAGTGACAATTTTTTGCTTCAATGCGGCCTCTTTGAGGGTTGCTCCATGTCGCAACTCCTCGACCAAATCGAGCTCTTCTCTGAGTAACTCGTTGTTTGTTTCTTCATCCGGAGGATTTTCCGTTCGCCGAGTTGGCTCCCTTATTTCCACGGGGATAAGAGCTTCAGTTCCGTAAGTTAATCAAAATGGCATTTCCCCCGTAGTCGAGTGTGGTGTGGTTCTGTAGGACCATAGCATGCTGTATAGTTCCTCGATTCACTTACCATTTGCCTCGCCTAGCCTTCGCTTTAGGCCTCACAAAATTACTCTATTGGCCGCCTCCGCTTGGCCGTTTGTTTGAGGGTGCTCGACAGATGTAAAGTGTTGATGAGAAACTCTTGAAATCTTTTATCTGTAAATTGTGTCCCATTGTCTGTTACGACAGTATGTGGAATTCCAAACCTTGCGAGGATGTTTCTTTTGAAGAAGTGAAGAATGTTGTGGGACGTGATTTGGGCGAGTGGCTCAGCTTCTATCCATTTCGTAAAGTAATCTACCCCGACGATTAAATACCTGTTTTGACCAGGTGCTCGTGGGAATGGTCCTAAAAGGTCCAACCCCCACCATGCAAACGGCCATGGAGACGATAGAGACTTTAACTCGTTAGGTGGAGCTAAGTGCATGTCCCCGTGTCTTGGCACTTGTCACATTTCTTGACGTGCTCTTTGGCGTCCGTTTGCATAGTTGGCCAGTAGTATCCTGCTCGTAGTGCTTTTCGTGCGAGCGATCGTCCACCGATGTGTTGCCCATTGATTCCTTCGTGTATCTCTTGTAGGATGGATTCCACTTTCTCTTTCTCGATGCATTTTAGCAATGGGGTTGAAAATCCTCTTCTGAAGAGATGGCCGTCTATCAAAACGTACGAGCACGCTCTTCTTCTGACTTTGACTGCTTCTTTAGGATCGTCAGGGACCATTCCTGAGGCGAGGAATTCTCTCACGGGATGTATCCAACTGTTGGCGTTGATTGCGCATATGAGATTCACTTCGAGAGCTTTCTCAATGCTCGGTCTTTGCAACGTTTCTTGGATAAGTGATTGATTCCTCCCTTTCTTCTTTTTGGTGCTCGCGAGTTTTGAGAGGACGTCTGCCCTTGAGTTATGCTCTCGGGGAATGTGTTGCACGGTTGACTCTTTGAATTTAGCCAACTTTTCATGTATTAGGGTTAAGTATTCCGCTAGACGCTCATCTTTAGCTTGATACTCCCCGTTTACTTGGGATGCGACTAGTTGGGAATCTGTGAAGATTATGATTTCTTCTGCGTTCATGTCCTCGGCTAATCGCAATCCTCCTAGGAAAGCTTCGTACTCGGCTTGATTATTGGTCGTTTAGAATGACAGTTCCAGCGACACTTCAATGAGGACTCCTTCGTCGTTTTCTAGGATTATTCTTGCTCCGCTTCCTTTGGAGTTGGAAGATCCATCGACGTATATGGTCCATTTATTTTTGCTCGAGGTCGCTGGTAAGGTCATTTCGGCGACGAAGTCAGCTAGAACTTGGGCTTTCAGAGCTTTTTTGCTTTCGTAGGTTATGTCGAACTCCGATAATTCTAACGACCACTTCAGCATTCTCCCGGCCATATCAGGCCTTTCGAGTAGCTGTTTTATTGGTTGGTCGGTTCGCACTGCGATCGAGTGTGCTAAGAAATAATGTCTTAACTTCCTCGCAGCTACGACTACTGCCAACACTATTTTTTCGATATGTAATTATCGAAGTTCTGGTCCTTGCAAAGCTTTGCTGATGAAGTATACTGGCTTTTGTCCCTGCTCGGTTTCTCGAATTAATACTGCGCTTATGGTTTCGTGAGCCACGGCCAGATATAGGAATAAAGTCTCGCCCATGATTGGGCGTGTTAAGACTGGAGGTTCAGATAGTGCTCGTTTCAAGTGTTGGAAAGCGTTTTCGCATTCTTCCGTCCACTCAAAAGCGGATTCTTTTCTAAGTAACTTGAAAAGAGGCAGCGCATGTTGAGCAGATTTAGCGACGAAGCGTGCTAGGGCAGTCAACATTCCGTTCAGGGATTGTATTGACTTCTTCGAGTTCGGAGTAGGGAAATCAAAGAAGGCTTTGCATTTTTCGGGGTTAGCTTCAATTCCTTGTTCTGTTAGGTAGAATCCGAGGAATTTGCCTGCTTTTACCCCAAACGTGCATTTTTCGGGATTAAATCTCATGTTGTACTGTTTTCCTCTCTCGAACACTTTTCTTAAGTGGGATACATGATCGATTTCCTGCTCGGATTTAACGATCATATCGTCCATATATACTTCGAGCATATCTCCTATTTCATTTCTGAATACTTTGTTCATCATTCTTTGGTAAGTGGCACCGGCGTTTTTTAGCCCGAAAGGCATTACATTATAGTAATAATTGCCCGATTCAGTCATAAATGCTGTTTTCTTTTTATCGATTTCAGCCATTTTAATTTGATTATATCCTAAATAAGCGTCCATAAACGATAGTAGTTTAAACCCTGAGGAGTTGTCTACGAGTTTATCTATGCTAGGTAAAGGATAAGAATCTTTAGGGTAAACCCTATTGAGATCGGTGTAGTCAACGCACATTCTCCACTTTCCATTAGATTTTTTCACCAATACAACATTTGACAGCCATGTAGTGTATCTGGCTTCATAAATAAAATTTGCCTCTAGAAGGTCTTTTACAGCTTTTTCAGCAGCCTCCGTTTTTTCGGGAGACTGCTTCCTACGTCGCTGAACTACAGCTCTAGCCCTAGGATCTATTGTTAACTGATGACAAGCGACATCAGGGTCTATTCCAGGCATCTCAGCAGCATTCCAAGCGAACAGCTCTGCGTATTCCTTCAAGCAAGCTTCCAATTGCCTCTTCACCAGGTCAGGCATATCAGCACCAATCTTGATTCCTCGAGAATAGTCATCGTTCAAGGGGATGATCTCGAACTCGCCATCGGGAATAGGGCGATGCACCTTTTTCGCGATGGGGTCCTCCTCATCTTTCAGCTCTTTCTCGTTGATGCGTGCATCCAAGTCCACGATGTCATTTGCTTGCAGGCGTTCACAACGGGCAACTTGTGATCAGTCTTCTTCTTCGGAGTAAGGAGGGAACTCATATTCTTCGCAGCGGCTTCAAAACACTTCCTCGCTGCAGCTATATCCCCATTCAGAGTGGCGATTTTGCCATCCACTGTGTAATATTTCATCTTCAGGTGGATGGTCGAGGATACGGCGAATAGGTTCGCCAAAGCAGGCCTTCCCATGATACAGTTGTACAGAGACGGGCAATCCACGACCAAGAACTGGACGTTGATGGATTTGGTCGCCTCTCCCTCTCCGAAGGTCACAATTAAATCCACGTACCCCCATGGCTTTGTGGTCGCTCCGTTAAATCCTTGCAAGTCAGCACCAACATATGGAGCGAGGTTCTTTTCTGTCAATTGCAGAGTTTTGAGCAAACCAGCGTACATCACATCACACTAGCTTCCTTGATCCACTAAGATCCTTCTTACATCAAAGTTGGCCATCCTGGCCCTTATTAGCAATGGAATTTGGTGGTTGGGTGAGCCTCCGGGGATCTCCTCCTTGTAAAAGGCTAATGGCATAGATCCTTCCTTTGCTTCTGTCGCGAGGACAGGTTCCAACGAGCAGACACTTTCTAACTCTTCAAACTTTCTCTTCAACGACCCTATAGTAGAAGTTCCAAATCCTCCTCCTGAGATTACCAGCGATCCCATATGAGCAGACACTTTCTAACTCTTCAAACTTTCTCTTCAACGACCCTATAGTAGAAGTTCCAAATCCTCCTCCTGAGATTACCAGCGATCCCATATGAGCAGCCAGATGTTCGAGCAAGTCTTCACCTTCTTTATGCTCGGGGAGAATGAAGTCCTCGGGTCTTGAGATGGCGTAGGCAATCTGCATGTTGCTGTTGCCCGCCCCCGATTATTGTTGCGCCTCTCTGGACGGTTGACCAACCTCGGGTTCTTTTTCTCGCCCCTGACGTTCCTCTTTTCTGAATTTCTGGAGGAGTCCTTTTTGCAGTATGATTTTGATTGCATCCTTCAGATGAATACAATTCTCGGTCACGTGCCCGTAGCTCTTATGGTATCGGCAGTATTTAGACTTGTCCAGTCCTGGTTTCACGACCAGTTGCTTTGGGGCGCGAACTCCATTTTTCTTAAACTCAGCCATTGACACTTCTGCCAGAATTTGCTCGCGAGGAGCGTTCAGAGGGGTGTAATCCATGAATTTACTTCGGGGAGGTCTTGGCTCCCTTGGTTCTCTCATCCTTTCTTTTCCTCTCTCATTTCCTGCTCGAGAGGGTCCAGTTTCTTCTTGACGCTTTGGCTTTCTTGCGTCAGCAGCAACTTACTTCTCCTCGTAAGATATGTATTTTTGTGCTTTTTCGAGGAAAGCGTCCAAAGTTCTAACCTCTTCAATTCCAATCGCCTTAGCGAAATCGCTGGACGGTGCTCAATCCTCGCTCCAGCAGATACAGCTTCATCCTGTCATCGGTCCTTACTTCGATAGCAGCCTTGTTAAACCTATCAATGTACTCTCTCAGGGATTCGTCGTCTTTTTGGACGATCGCTTCGAGAGTAGCTTCAGTCTTGGGGTGCTTCCTGGAAGCAGTGAAGTGCGCAGTAAAGAGTCTGCACAGCTCACCCCATGAATCAACGGACCCTGGTGGCAAATTCTTGTACCACGCCATTGCTCCTTTCCTCAGTGTGGTGGAGAACAGCTTACATTTGATGGATCCTCGAACTCCTCTGTAGTCGAGGACAGCCTCTATGTTTTCAATGTGGTCGTCTGGATCAGTAGTCCCATCATAGGTGTCCATTGCCGGTGGTTTTTCCAACCCCACGGGCAATGGTACCCTCATGATCCTATCAGACAGAGGCCCCATGTGCCTTTCCTCATCACTTCGTGGAGAACGATGACGATGGCGAGGAGGGGAGTGATAGTTGCGCCCCGTTGATCGTGTTGGGGATCTCCTCGCTCCAGCAACTCTTCTAGCAGGGCTTATACGGCTCCTAGTCTCGTATGCCCGTGGTGATCTTGACCTAGTCCTCGAGTCCCGTCGAGAGGACTCTCGTCGCCTATAGCTGCTCGTAGCCGCTCTTGTAATGCGCGACTGTTCGACAGCTTCGATGCGACGATTCTGCTCCCTGATAGCTTGTCCCTGGTTGTTGACGGCGGTCAGCAGCGCGGTCATAATGTTCTCTAAGGTAGCTTCAAGGGGAGGAATAGGTACGACCAGTGAGTTGGTTTCGTTGGTGGACTGGTAGGTGGGGTCTGTTTCCATTTGGGATACGACCATCCCGTTGGTGTTGTTGTTGTCAGCGTGGTCGCTGAGCATATGGTTGGCTGAATGCTCTGATATGCTGTTATCGGCCATTCTTAGCTCTTTGGTGTTTTTTGGTAGTTGAAAGGTTTGTTCTTTAGAAAGAAGGGGAAAACTGTAGAATTCCCACAGACGGCGCCACTGATCTTACCTGATCAGAAGGGATGATCGGCAGCAGTTGTTCAACAAGCCCCTTTGTTGAAGCGAAAGGGGCGTGTGTACCTGTATGCACTCCGACGCTTAAGTCAGTGATTTGTGATAGCTTAAGGTTTTCAAGGTTTGGTAAAACGTACCTGACTCCTCTGAAATGAGGAGTATATATATCCCCAGCGCTGGGCTAAGGCCCTTAATGGGCAGTTAATGCCCATTAAGTGGCTGCCGGAATTTGGCCGTTGGGCCATGATGAGCAGTTAATGCTCATAATTCCGGTGGTCGGCCGTTACAGAATGCAAGATTCTGTATCGTTGGCCGACGGGGAGGGTGCCTTTCTGGAGGGCAGAGCCTTTGGTCTTGAGGAGACATGGACTTAGAGGTCCAGTTCAGAACATACACTATATTGAATTACCATTGCAACAAAGGCACTATCAAAAAATGCTCTCACTATAATTTCAAAGACCTTAACTTTGGTTTTCTTCTTTGATGTGTGTTTGATTGTGATGTATATTTTGCTATCTAGAGACTATTATCGCATTATCATTGCAATAACTGTTGAAAGATCTACTATTTATTTTATTTACTTATGTTTTCAATTTTTATAATTATCTTTATATATTGCTGCCTATTTTAAGTTTCAATATAACTATTTTTATATTACATTTTGTTTTTTTATTTGCAACTTTTATTACATAAACTTAAATTATATATCTATCGCTCAATCAAATCCGTGCAACGCAAGTGTCAAAGACTAGTTATAATAAAAGTACGGTTTTGCTTCATGTTAACCCTAATTTTTTTCTCTCATAATCTCTCTCTCTTAGTCTCTCAACCACATATTAATTACTATGGTCTGCCACTTATTAAATCTTCCTCAATTTGAATTTTGATTGCCCTTTATTAGTTTTTTTTTTTTTTGACAAAAGCCTTCATTAGTTTTTATGTATTGAAAATAAAATATTATTAAATGTTCACCTAAAAAATAGCACAATGGAATATTATAACTAAAAATAGATTTGTAAGTGATTAATTTTTTTATAGTTATTTATTGTTATAATTTTTAAGTGTCAAATCTTAAAATAGTTTCATGTGTTTGATTAGTAGATTTGATTTTGCTTTGTTTTGTTATGGTATTGATGTTAACATAGAAATTTTGTTGATGCTTACGTGTTAAATCCTATTCTTTTTCTTGGTCTCATCGTCGTCGAATTTCGTTTTTATCTCCCACCTATTCGCCTTTCTCAATCTTTTCGCCATTTTACTTTTTGTTTTTGATTCGTTCAATACCTTTTCTATGTGAGAATGAGGCAGCACCTCTATCATATTTGTTATTTTTGTTATGCTAATTAGGTTTTGCTACTGTTGTTTATCTATGTATGTCAGTCTCTTAAAGTTTTTGATTTGTTTGGTTTGATAGTATTTTTTTTTGCACATCATTCGGCTTGCGCGTATAATTTAGTTTCAGGTTTATCTATGGCTGGGTCAAATTGAAGTATGTGAATCCTAGAAATTTTTGAATTACTATGAACGACAGGTTTGGTAATGAAGTTGTGTATCATATTCCTAACACAAAACCCCGAATTAAAATGATTTTTGTTTCATGAGTCATCTGAAGCAGACTCTTCATATTCTAATTAGGGTTCAGGTGCTAATTTTTTTTTTTTGGATATCAATTGGCACAATTGACAACATTTAATGTCGTAAACAAAGTCTTCTCTATCAATTGGCTTTATTTATATCTCAATTATTTGACTATTTTTTGCATTTTTCTTTATTTTTTAGTATTGATCGATCTAATGATTTCAGGTATCTTTTGTAGTTCCATTTGTATTGGATAATTTAAGTGTCAATATAGTTATGTTATGTTTCGATTTCATTTTATTTTTTTATTTGTAATTATAATTATATCAATTTAAATCGTATATTTATCACTTTGCAACATCTGTGCAACGCACAGATCAAAATGTAGTTACTACTTAATTTTGGTGTATGCACTATGCACATACTATATATATATATTCAGTTATTCACACTTGACTGCACGTTTGTTGCCGTAGTTTGGTACTTGCACAGTTCCTTCTAGAATTGTACCATCTCTTCTTTAATTTCTTGCTAGAATTGTCACATTCGTAATGTATTTTGTTCCTGTATGTATGTTCCAATTCCAATACCGTTGCATGTGTTCCGTGTTCCAACTTGGTACTTCGTACTTTTGCACTATCTATCCATGGTAATGCTAAATGGCACCACGGTAATGTCATCGGATTTGCACAACTTGTCTGCGCGTCAATTAACGGTGAGAACTTGGCTACCCATTTCATAAAATTGAGTCACCGGTCCATCCTAAATGTCTTAAACATAGTAGTTGAAAAAATATTATTTATAATATTATTAAAAATATGGATAATTTTTAATTGTGACAATATAATTTTTAACAATTGTAGATTAACCCCATATATTTCAATTCACATATTATTTCCTTCTAATTCCATCTTCTATCTTCTCCGACGATGGCGACGGCGAGGAAGACCTCCGTCACCATGTTTTCCAATTTTCTGTCATCTATTCCATCTTCTATCCTTCCACCTTCTTCTTGTTCTATCTTCTTCGACTTCGACCCATAAAACTGAACTAAATCAAACCGCAATACTTAACACTATCATCTAGTAGCAATCAATCTATTACCTAGTCCAACTTAGCAAGCTCAACTGAAATCGAGTCTATAAAATAGTAGGCTGTCAAAATATATCATTTCACGCGATCCAGAACTATATTGTTGGTATTAAAAATAAGTTCTTATGCATATGCAATTTTTGTATATGCATATTATATCATGTAAACAATAAAATAAATTAAAATTTTCTATGTTTATTTTGTAACAAGTTGGTAATATTGTAATATTTTTATATCGCGATAAACTGCACAAACAAAACCAACCCTAACCGCATTTGTTTGATTTGGATGACTTTTAAAAACCAACCGAATCTAATCGAACTTTTACAAATGAGATTCATGTTATGTACATGATTTATTTTTTTGGAGGACATAATTTATTTTTGAAGCAAAGAGAGTATCTTGTTTTGAAAAGAGTCTCTGTAAAAAAAAAATTGATTTTAGTCCCTGCAATTTCTAAACACTTTGAAAAGAGCCCCTGAGTCAGATTTTTTGCTGACATGTCACTTAAATTATGATGTGGCAAATTTTGATTAGAATTTAGAGCTGACGTGGCATTACACTCACTT
Source organism: Trifolium fragiferum (assembly GCA_954870985.1). Lineage (NCBI taxonomy): Eukaryota > Viridiplantae > Streptophyta > Magnoliopsida > Fabales > Fabaceae > Trifolium > Trifolium fragiferum. Next base: position 13,484,473 of record OX940794.1, read on the forward strand.
TCTTTTTTTTAGAAAAATAAAATTACTTAAAAAAAACAAAAAAACAAATTAAAATAAAATAAAAAAGAAAGTGAGTTCTTATCTGTTTAGTGGATTAAATTATGTTTAGTGGATTAAATTAAAGGGCCAAAACTTAGCGTTTTCTCATCTTCTGGGTGCGATTTGTTCATTTGCAGCAGAGAAAGGCATCCTAACAATCTATGGTTCATTTTCAACTACAAATCCAGAAATTCATCTTAATTAACAAGCCCAAAACTAATCTTCATTCCTGATTTCCTGATTCCCAAAATTCGTTTGTTTGATATCAGTTCACTCTATTTATCTTTCCTCTTATGTTGTTCTTCGTGTTGTTCATTTTTCTGAATTTAAGGATCTGTTGTTCTTGTTGTCCTTTAAAAAAAATCAGGATTTGTTCTTGCTTCTGAATTTCTGAATTTTGAGACTTTCTAGAGGTTGTTGTTGTGTATTCATGTGATGGGTTTGCCGTGGAAGGTGATGGAGAGTTATGATGAAGGTTCTGAGTTTATGGATGAAGGTTGGAAGATGAAGATTTATTAAAGTTTATGAGTTTGTTGAAGAAAATATTTTTTTTTAATAATTTTTTTTTTTTAAGTTTTAATAAAGAAATGCCACATCATAAAAAAAATCCTACTCAGCAACATCCAAATCATCAACAACAAGACATGTCAGCAAAAAATCTGACTCAGAGGCTCTTTTCAAAGTGTTTAGAAATTGCAGGGACTAAAATCAAAATTTTTTTTATAGGAGCTCTTTTCAAAATAAATATATATTACAAGGACCAAAAACATATTTAATCCTTAATATTAATTCTATATGTTACTGGGATGCCAAGGCAAAAAAGTTTATTTTTTACAACTCCAAGGCAAATCCTTGTACTAATTTACTACTTCCTATAAGATTTTTATTCAAAGTTTTGTCGTCTTATTTTATATTTTTTTACTAAGTTTAAGGCGCATGAATTAAATTTTACAAAAAGTTCTCATAATTAAATGAAGAGAAATAAAAGTATATTTTGCTTTGTGTGAATGTTGTTACAGGTTTGTATGTGCCTCTAGTACATCTTAAATTTTTTAACTTATATTCCTTCAGTCTCAATTTGTTTGAGCCAGTTTGACTAAGTATATTATTCATATATTTTACTTTGACTTTATTTTTTTACTAATAAATAAAAATAAATATTAGCATATAAGATATTATTGAATTCATCTCGATAAGTATTTTCTAAATATTAATTTTTTTATAATTTTTACTATTATACAATTAAAAATATTAATCATCAAAGTTATGTATTGATATGCATGCTTAAGTTTCAATCTTTTTGAAACAGAGGAAGTAGGCAAATTGTCACTTCAACTATTTTATCTTCCCCTTTCCCCTTATCTCTCTCAAAGAGTAACCATGTTTAGCTAAAGTATCACCTAGTTGATTTGGTTCGCAATAAGAGTGTTTGACTATCACTTATGTTTGTTGGTTAATTTATTTTTGGATTTTTACAATATTAGTAACTGGTTTTTGTTTCAATTTTTTTAAAAAAATTCATATCATTAAAATTGGTCTCTTAAATCAGTTACTAAAACCGATCTCTAAAATTAGTCTTTAACTCGGTTTCTAAATCGGACTATGAAATTGATCTCTAAATTTGTTTCTAAAAATCAGTCGTTAGTTTTTAGAAATCGATCATTAGTTTCGTAATCAAATCAGTTTTTAGAAATCGGTCGTTAGTTTGGTCTCTATGAGTTTGAGCCTAACAGTTTATCGATGAAGGTTGAAAAACACACAAGAAGGGGGGGGTTGAATTGTGTGAGACTTTTTCTAAGTTAAAACAAATTGCAGCGGATAAGGTATAACACACACAATATATGAGGATAGGGTTAGAGAGAGATGCTCAGAATTTTTATACTGGTTCCTCCCACTAACAGGAGTAGTCCAGTCCTCTTGTCCTTCACAAGAGATTTCACTATAATCACTCAGATTACAAATGCTCAAGCACTAAGCAAGAGACTTCAAACTGCTCAAGCACAAAGCAAGAGACTTCTAACTGCTCAAGCACAAAGCAAGAGACTTCCAATGCTCAAGCACAAAGCAAGAGACTTCCAATGCTCAAGCACAAAGCAAGAGACTTCCAATGCTCAAGCACAAAGCAAGAGACTTCCAATGCTCAAGCACAAAGCAAGAGACTTCCAATGCTCAAGCACAAAGCAAGAGACTTCCAATGCTCAAGCACAAAGCAAGAGACTTCTAACTGCTCTTAATGTTAATAAAGATAAGAGATTAACACTTGATATACAATCAGAGGTGTTTACAAAATACAATGCAGTTACAAGACTAACTTAGAAAATTATCACAAAGTTTCTAAGTGTTTGATAGCTTCAGAATTTGACAGAGTTTCAGCACGTTCAGAAGCTTAAGTCTTGATTCAATTTCTTCACAAATCTTCTTCCTTTTATAGATGATAAAATGAACGTTGAAGATTATAGCCGTTTGAAGAATTGAGACGCTCCTTTGTATAGATCAGTGAGCTTATTAGCTGTTCTGATTTGCAGTAGCTTAGGAGCTTAACGTTTACTACAAAATGAGAGATTCCTTTTGGCTTTTGATATTTGAACCTTGGTGAAAGCCAAATAAGGAAATAATCGTTTCTGAAGCCTGACTTGAAAAGGACCTTTCCATGGTCAAACCTTTTCATTCTTGGTTTCTGCGTTTGGACTTAGTCAGGCACAGTCTTCAATAAAATTGTACTCTCAAATGTAGCTTAACACTTATATCTGACGAGCCTTCAGATTTTGATAGGCTCAGAATTACTTGTTTCAGATCTGGTGAGCTCAGATGTTCTTCAGATTTTGATAGGCTCAGATTTACTTGTTTCAGATCTGGTGAGCTCAGATGTTCTTCAGATTTTGATAGGCTCAGAATTACTTGTTTCAGATCTGGTGAGCTCAGATGTTCTTCAGATTTTGATAGGCTCAGAATTACTTGTTTCAGATCTGGTGAGCTCAGATGTTCTTCAGAGTTTCACAGGCTCAGAATTACTTGCTTCAGATCTGGCGAGCTCAGAAGTAATTCCTTCAGAAATTCTAAGGTTCAGATAATAACTTCAGAGTTTCACAGGCTCAGAATTACTTGCTTCAGATCTGGCGAGCTCAGAAGTAATTCCTTCAGAAATTCTAAGGTTCAGATAATAACTTCAGAGTTTCACTTGCTTCAGATCTGGTGAGCTTAGAAGTAATTCCTTCAGAAATTCTAAGGTTCTTTAGTACGCAAATTTTAACTTTTAATCCTGCACACTGAATTAAATTATTAGTACTCCAATTTAACCTTAAATACATTGTTATCATCAAAATCAATTAAGGAGATACAAAATCATAATTTTGTTCCAACAATCTCCCCCTTTTTGATGATGACAACTATATGTATTTAAAATCAATTGTTGTTGTTTTTATTTAACATCTTGACTTCAGGTTCTGAGGTTTGCAAGCTCCCCCTGAGTCTGATAAGCTTCAAAAGTTTATCAATGATAAATATAAAACAGTCTAAGAGTAATATTTAATGTCAAATATAATTTCATATATTCTACCTTCAGAATTAGAGGTTTGCAAGCTCTATTTCTTCAGATTGACAAATATAAGATATGGTTTGCAAGCGTATCTTATATTATATGAATTTATGTTGGACAAAATTTATTACTCCCCCTCATTAAAAGTTTAAAAGACTTTAATATAACTTAACAAGAGTAGAGTTCAGAAAATGTGATCTTTAGAGCTTCAGAAATAATTTCACTGCCATAGGAAATGAAATAATATTTTCTCCCCCTTTGTCATTATCAAAAACGGGTCAGTCAAAGCACAAGTTACAGGGTAGTAAATGCACACAGCAAACAACCACCAGCAGTAAATGCATTCAACGGTAAAAGGGAATTGTTAAGTACCATGGTGAAACAGGGAATTGTTTCAGAATGAAGACGAGTTTCTTCAAGATCTGAATCAGTTCCAGGAAAAGGTGGAGTGGTTTGAATGGATGAGGGGTTTGGTTCAGAAGTGGTTGGCTTAGGAGATGAAGTCTGAAGGGGTTCAGTTTGGGATTCAGCAGGGACTTCAGAATTTTGAACATTTGAGGGTTCAGATTGGTCTACGTCCATTGCTATTGGGGTAGACTCAGAATCTTTAATAGGAGATTTCTGAGGGGATTTAGGAGTGTCAGAAATGGTTATAGTGGAAGTTTCAAAATATTGAAAACGTGAGAAGTGATAGTGACTAGTGTGTAGTTAAGTGATTATAGTGGAAGTTTCAAAATATTGGGGAAACAAGATAGTGACGTAATGGGGGCTTGGCAGTTACTTTTAATAAAATCATCATTAGCTCTCCTTCATTACCCAGCGGTTACTAGACATGATGGGAAGTTACACAGATAAGTAGTGTTTTCAGAAGCCAGCTGTCAGTTAGAGAAACTGAGTGGTCAACTAACACTTAGAGTAGGTATCTGAGTCATAAGAAATCATATTTAATAATAAATAATTCTGATTGCTTCAGATGAGAGAGTGCTTCAGAACCTATATAATAGTTTCTGAGCCGTCCAAACTTCTGAGGCCCTTCAGAACCAGTTTATTCATTCAGAGTTAACAGCATTCAGAGATATCATTCAGAAATAAAAACCATGTTCAGATTTTTCTTGATAAAATCGAAACGATCAATAGCAAGAGGTTTGGTAAAGATATCAGCCCATTGATGCTCAGTATCAATGAATTGAATCTTAATTACTCCCTTCTGAACATAGTCTCTAATGAAGTGATGTTTGATCTCAATGTGTTTAGCTCTTGAATGCAAAATAGGATTCTTAGACAAACAGATAGCAGCAGTATTATCACAGAGAAGTGGTATACTACTTATCCTTATCTGATAGTCCTCCAACTGATGTTTCATCCAGAGCAATTGCGTGCAACACTTAGCAGCTGAGATGTACTCTGCTTCTGCTGTAGATAGAGCAATAGTTGCTTGTCTCTTACTAGCCCATGATATAAGGTTTTCACCTAGAAATTGACAGTTTCCACTAGTGGACTTCCTCTGTATAATTTCTGATCTACTTTGCCTTCAGATTCTTCCTTCAGAAGACAGCTAGAGGGATGCATAGGAGTTGACATTGGTTTACAATCTTCAAGACCAAATTTCTTCAGTAAATCCTTTGTGTATTTGGTTTGATGCACATATACTCCTTCTTTTCTTTGATTGATTTGAATTCCCAAGAAGAATGTTAGTTCTCCCATCATACTCATTTCAAATTCATCCTGCATAAGCTTAGAGAAATTCTTGCAAAGAGAAGCATTAGTTGAACCAAAGATAATATCATCAACATAAATCTGAACAATCAAAATATCAGTTTTTAAGGTTTTTCTAAAGAGAGTGTTATCAACATGTCCTTTTTCAAAACCATTTTCTAGAAGAAATATACTTAACCTTTCATACCAAGCTCTTGGAGCTTGTTTCAAACCATACAGAGATTTCTTCAATTTGTAAACATGATCAGGACACTTTATATCTTCAAAGCCAGGAGGTTGTTTAACATAGACTTCTTCATAAATTACTCCATTCAGAAATGCACTCTTAACATCCATTTGAAATAGAGTGACGTCATGATTAACTGCATAGGACAAGAGAAGTCTAATTGCCTCAAGTCTTGCTACTGGTGCAAAGGTTTCAGTGAAATCTATGCCTTCTTGCTGACTATAACCTTGTGCAACCAGTCTAGCTTTATTTCTGACAACTTCTCCCTTTTCATTTGACTTGTTTCTGAATACCCATTTTGTTCCAATAATGTTCTTGTGTTTGGGTTTTGGTACCAGATCCCAAACATCATTTCTTTCAAATTGATTGAGTTCTTCTTGCATTGCAACAATCCACCCATCATCTGAGAGTGCTTCTTCTATGTTTGTGGGTTCAATTAATGAAATTAACCCAACTAGGGATTCATCCTGAAATTCTGGTGGCAAGTGTCAGATGTGTAGCACGATGTGTACACTTTAGGAATCGTACGATGTGTAGCCTAATGTGTCAACATCGTGAACAACTGAACTTGATGAACAAGTAAACAATATAAAGTGCAGGAAACAAAAGAACACGTGAGTTTGTTAACCCAGTTCGGCACTTATAACAAGCCCTATTCTGGAGGATACCAATCCAGGGATGAATCCACTATGGTAGTATCAATTCAAAGCTAAACTCCCCCGTTTACAACTTCTCACTTAATCACTACCCGTGCTAATTCTACCTAGGAACTCCTAGATATGAGAACCTCTGCTCACTCCCCCTCAACCTTACCCAGTAAGGATTTAATAACAAACTCAGTTTGGAGACACACTCCTAGAAAACTATGCACTCGTACCTAACGGCTTTGAGTGTTGCACACTCTAACTCCTTGCTTCAAAGCTTTGGAGAAAGAATACTAGAGATTACAACTCTATCAAACTCAGTCCTTACTTGTATCAAAATTATGATTCAAGTGAAGGCTCACAAATAACAATGAACAGACTAAGACCTAAGACTCGATATCTTCAACTCTTGGCTTCGTACTCCTTTATGTCTTCAGTCTTCCTTTATATAGAACAAGTTTCATGGGCTTGGATCTTCAATGTTGACAGCTGGCCTTTGTTAATTCTCCATGAGATTTATTTGATCATAATCTTTTAATTGTTTGTTTCAAATCTTTTTGATCAAAGTCGGCCAATAAAATAAAACAGAACCATGAAAGATTATCTTGTTCCTTGGCGCGCAAGCTGGCACGATATACTTGAAAAACAAATCTTTTTCAAAAGATCGCGTTTAAATAAATAAAGGCGCGTCCAGTAGGGCGTCCAGATGTGAACCCTGATGTGCCACACATCATGCTCCACATCATGGAATCAGGCTTATTTTACCAAATGAAGCCAACACCCTAAAAGGTCTCAACAATCTCCCCCTTTGGCAAATTTTGGGCTAAAATAATCTTTGAGTCACCCAACAAAACTTGGAGAGATGTGTAGGCACATCAGAGGCATGCAGCAGCGGATCAGAGCCTCACAAATAAAGAGAGAAATAAACTCTCACAAGATAGGAAAATAAATTCCTAAAGACTGAGAAAAATAAATTCTCAGACACATACAAGCATGAGATTCCATGCACACATAAGGGAGGGTAGCAAACCCAGTAATAGTCTACTCCCCTTTGAACTAGAGCACTTTCCATGTACTCCCCCTAAATCTCATATTCCCTATAGGCTTCTTCAGAATGCATGACCTAGAGAAAATAGAGAAGTTTTAAACTTGGCTTCTTAAGAATGCATGACCAAGTTAAAACTCACAGATGTGTCAAACATCACACAAAATAGCAACTTCTACAGGCTTCTTAAGAATGCATCACCATGTAGAAATCATACAAATGGATCAACCATTACACAAATTAACATCTTCAATTGGACTTCTTAAGAATGCATCACCCAGTTGAAAACGTACAGATTAAGTCTTCAGAAAAACATGCTTTAGAAAACTAATTCTTCAAAAAGTTGTTGAGAAAACATTTGAAGAAAAATAAGCATGTATGCCAGATGTGTAGTCAGATGTGCCACACATCACAATTTGCTGCAGTTAAGACTTCAAAGTTGTTCATTTTAATTTTTACTCCCCCTTTTTAGCCATAAATTATGACAAACATACTGAGAGTAAGTAACACACCATAGAATGCAGATAGCATGAGATGTAGAGATGATGGTGCATGAACAGAAAAAGGCACTCAGGCCGTTAATAGTGCAGCAAGTACAGAACAGGCACGCAAAGGTGCATCAGAAATCCAGGGCATAGCCCACAAAATATAAGCAAAAACAAGGAAATACTGAGTACAGGGAAATAATGAATTACAAAGATTCAAATATCCTGGTTCCCATCAGTTTCCTCAGCTTCAGAGTCATTGGGCTCCTCCTCCTCCAATTCCTCATCCTCAGCCATTGTTTGCTCATCCTCAAGCTCCAGTCCAGTAATGACTGCCTCCAGCTTGGCCTTCTTCTCATCCAGAGCCTTGCAAGTCTCCTTTAAAGCAGCAATCATGTCTGTCCTAGACATAGCATTGTTTGAGCTGGATGTGCCCACATCAGGAGTCACATCAGACTGCTTGAGACTAAAAGAAATAGCAGACTCTCTTCTGCAAGACAAATCATCCTTGCCCAGAACATCAGGTCTCTGGCTCAATATGATTCCACACAGTAGGGAAGGAAATGCAATGGGTAGTTTGACAGCTAGGGTTTTGGCATGTTTGATAGTCTGTAGCCACATCACAGTTGTGTGTGGTAGGCACCCAGTTAGCAGCAGCAATCCTGTTCAGGATGTTGTAGATTGGTGTGAGCTTGCTTGCTTGCAGTTTCCCTTTCTTAGGCCAAGTCTTGACCTTTCCAGCTGTGATGGCCTTGATTATGTAGTTGTCATTTGCCTCCATCTCAGCAAAGGGCTCCTCACTTCTGCCCAGATACTTGTTGATAACAGTGGGAGAGAAGTGAATTTCTTTACCTCTCACAAAAACAGTTTGGTATTCCTTGTCCAAAGGATTGTCACAACCAGCAGGGATGTTTACCAAAAACTCTTTGACTACCTTCTCATAGCAGTCACTCAGTCCAGTAACAGTCTTCATCAAGCCAGCACGCTTGATCAACCTCATAACTTCCTTGCACTGCAAGGCTTCAGCACTGAGCTCCCTCTCCAGAGCTAACCTTCTATGAGCAATGTACTTCCATTTACCAGCATGTGCAGGGTTGTGGAAGGAAATCAAATCAACTGGGATGTCAGGAATTCCCTGAGGAATTTTCTTCTTCCCATAGCTCTTCTTCACAGCAGACTCAATGTGAATCACATCAAGCTCCACATTGCGTTCCTTAGCAGATTCTTCCTCAGACTCACTGATGTGAGCTACATCCTGCTCCACATCGTACTCTGAGTCACTTGTAGGTGGCTCTTTTCTTTTCTGAGTCTTCTTCTTTGCAGGTGGAACCACAGCTTTACTAAATCCCTTCTTGGGACCATACATGACTTGCCTCTTAACAGGCTTCTTCTTCTCCTTAGTAGCAGCAGGAGAAATCTCAACAACAGCAGGACCTTTACCACTTCTAGTCCTTTTTGCAATACTATCCTCAGTAAGCTTCTTCAAGGGGATGTCAGAATTGTAGCCTTCTACATCCACAACAACTGTATCTCCATCAGCATCCTTGTCAGAAGGATTGGAGTCTTCATGATCTGAACCTTCAACAGTTTCTTTATCCTTGTCAGACTGGGTATTATCTTTAGGTTCCTCAACCTCAGCAGGTTGATCTTCTTCAACAAATTCCTGTTCAGGAGAATCAGGAATGACAGCAGGTTTTTCAACAGCAGCAGTCTCTTCTTCACCTTGTGGCAATGATGTGCCAACATCTGCCGCAACATTAGGTTCTTGCAGGGCCTGGAGCACAGAATCAATGATCTTCTGAGTCAAGGGATGTCTTTGACTCTCAGGGATCTTTACAGCAGCCTTCTCAGGGTTAGGGTTTGAAGAACCTACACCCATAGATGCTTCAGCATTCGCATCACCAGATTTTGCAGGAAGAGGTTCAACATGCAGACTTTCCATGGTGTGAACCCTCTTTGGTGAGCCAATCTTTGGCTTTTTGCTTTTCTTCTTCTTCTTCTTGGATTTTTCTGTGGAAGGAGAAGGAACAACATCTTCCTCTGCAGCAATGGGGGTTGATTCCCTTCTTGATCGTTTTGACTTCTTCTTCTTTGATCCAGATGGCTTGATCATAGAAACAGGAGTGGCATTAACGATCATGTTACTTTGAACTTCTTCAGGATGCGGGGAATTAGGTTTTGATGATGATGGAGGAGTCGTGAATTTGGTTGAAGGAGATGTTTTGGTTGCAGTAGACATGATGATGATGATGGTGATTTGGTATGAAGATTTTCAAAGAAAATAGCAGAGAGATGAACAAAGGGTTTGAGAGTGATCAAGAAAATTTTTGGTCGTTTGAGTGGTTGAGAAACGAATGTGGTGATCAATGTGGTAGGCAATAAGAAAATCTTGAGTAAACGGATTTCTTGGAGTTTTGATCGTGAAATAGCCGTTGGAAATATTTTGTAATGATTGCCTTTGGATTGCGTGCAACTATGGATGGAGGGAAAAAAACAGGTAACCGTTGCACGCCTAAATAGCTATTATGGCTATTGATCATCAAAGAGGCAAATACCAAGTTTGCCCCTTAACACCTCAAACCTATTTGCATCTAAAGCCTTAGTGAAAATATCTGCCAGTTGATTTTCTGTGGCAACATGCTCTAGAGTCACAATATTGTCTTCAACAAGATCTCTAATAAAATGGTGACGTATATCAATGTGCTTTGTCCTACTATGTTGGATAGGATTTTTGGAGATATTTATAGCACTTAGATTGTCACAGTATAATGTGAGCACATCTTGCTGCACATTGTACTCACCCAACATCTGCTTCATCCAAAGTAGCTGAGAGCAACTACTTCCTGCTGCAATATACTCAGCCTCAGCTGTAGAAAGAGAAACACAATTTTGTTTCTTGCTGAACCATGATATAAGGTTGCTTCCCAAAAAGAAACATCCACCAGAAGTGCTCTTCCTATCATCTGCACTTCCTGCCCAGTCAGCATCACAATAACCTAACAATCTTGTGTCTTCACCATGAGAGTAGAGAATTCCATAATCACTTGTACCACTGACATACTTGAGAATCCTTTTGACTTGATTTAGATGACTCATCTTAGGCTCAGCTTGGTACCTTGCACACACACCAACAGCAAAGCTAATATCAGGTCTACTTGCAGTGAGATAAAGTAGACTGCCAATCATGCTTCTGTATAGACTTTGATCAACACTGACACCATGCTCATCTTTAGAAAGTTTGAGATGGGTTGCTGCAGGAGTTCTTTTGTGATTTGCATTCTCCATTCCAAATTTCTTCACAATGTTCTTGGCATACTTGCTTTGGGAGATGAAAATTGTATCTTCCATCTGTTTGACTTGCAGACCAAGAAAGTAGGTAAGTTCACCTACAAGGCTCATCTCAAATTCAGACTGCATCTGATTCACAAACATCTTGACCATTGGATCAGACATTCCTCCAAACACAATGTCATCTACATAGATTTGTGCAATCATGAACTTCCCCTTTTCTTCTCTGACAAACAAGGTTTTGTCTGTTTCTCCTTTTCTATAACCTTGCTGCACAAGAAATTTGGTTAGCCTCTCATACCATGCCCTAGGAGCTTGCTTTAATCCATATAATGCCTTCTTCAATCTGTAGACATGATCTGGATAATTTGGATCAACAAATCCCTTGGGCTGCTCCACATAAACTTCCTCATTCAAGTAGCCATTGAGGAAAGCACTCTTCACATCCATCTGGAATAGCTTGAATTTCAAGATACATGCTACTCCCAAAAGTAACCTTATGGACTCGAGACGTGCCACAGGAGCAAATGTTTCATCAAAGTCTACTCCTTCAATCTGAGAGTAACCTTGAGCCACAAGCCTAGCCTTGTTTCTAGTCACAACACCACTTTCATCAGATTTATTCCTATAAACCCATTTAGTACCAATGATGTTGACTCCTTCAGGTCTAGGAACTAAATCCCACACTTCATTCCTCTTGAACTGGTTCAGCTCCTCTTGCATAGCTCCAATCCAAAACTCATCTGTCAAGGCTTCTTTCACATTCTTTGGTTCTACCTTTGACACAAAACAAGCATTGGATACAACCTCTCTTGACCTTGTCATAACCCCTGACTCAGGATTCCCTATTATGAGTTCTTTTGGATGATTCTTTTGAACTCTAACAGAGGGACCCTTGTTCACTGGAGTCACATCTTCTTGCTGATCATTCTTCTCAGGAATCTCTATAACTTCAGAGTCTTCAGGCAGGGGGTGAGATGTGTCCACATCAGGATCAACATCAGGTACATTGTCTGAATAGTCATCTATGACAACATTGATGGATTCCATCATAGTTCTTGTTCTGTTGTTGAAGACTCTATAGGCTCTGCTGGTTATGGAATAGCCTAGAAAGATTCCTTCATCACTCTTGGGATCCATCTTCCTCCTTTGCTCTCTGTCAGCTAAGATATAGCACTTGCTACCAAAGACATGGAAGTGTTTGACAGTTGGTTTTCTTCCTTTCCATATCTCATACAGTGTGGTTGAGGTACCTTTTCTCAGAGTCACCCTGTTGTGTACATAGCATGCAGTATTCATGGCCTCTGCCCAAAAGTAATAAGGTAGCTTCTTGGCATGTAGCATAACTCTTGCAGCCTCTTGCAAGGTTCTGTTCTTCCTCTCAACTACACCATTTTGTTGGGGTGTGATTGGTGAGGAGAACTCATGCCCAATTCCTTCATTAGCACAAAACTCAGAGAATCTTGAATTTTCAAACTCTTTCCCATGATCACTTCTGATTCTAACAATGCCACTATCCTTCTCTCTTTGTAGTCTAAGGCATAGTTCTTTGAATGCATCAAAAGTGTCAGACTTCTCTCTGATGAAGCTAACCCAAGTGAACCTTGAGAAATCATCTACAACCACAAAGGCATATCTTTTACCACCAATACTCTCTACCTGCATTGGTCCCATCAAGTCCATATGTAGCAGTTCAAGAACTCTGGATGTCACCTGATGTTGTAACATTGGGTGTGACATCTGAACCTGCTTTCCAACTTGACATTCACCACATATATTGCCTTCAACAATCTTAAGCTTTGGTAGACCTCTAATAGCTTCCTTGGACACTATCTTCTTCATTCCCTTCAGATTCAAATGGCCAAGTCTTTGGTGCCAAAGCTTTACTTCTTCTTCCTGACTTATCAAACATGTAGTGGAGTGAGCTGTTTCATCAGCAATCCATAGATAGCAGTTGTCCCTTGACCTAGATCCTCTCATCAACAATTCTCCTTTGTTAGAAGTGATAAGACACTCATTCTTTGTGAAGTTGACCTTAAGACCTTGATCACATAGTTGGCTTATGCTGATAAGATTAGCCTTCAAACCTTTGACAAGTAGCACATCATCTAGGTCAGGTAAGCCTTTGCTGCAGAGTTTACCACTGCCATTGATTTCACCTTTTGCTCCATCTCCAAAGGTTACAAAGCTTGTTGTATGAGGCTTGATATTAGTGAGAAATTTCTCAACACCAGTCATATGCCTAGAACAACCACTATCAAAATACCAATCATTACTAGAAGATGCTCTAAGAGAAGTGTGAGCAATATGTGCAGTTTCAGAAACTTTAGGCTTCCACATCTTCTTAGGAGTGACCCTTGCTGTTTTGGCTTGCACCTGAGTCCTTTTCTTGGGATACCCATAGAGTTTGTAGCAAAAGGGTTTGATGTGACCATTTTTCCCACAGTAGTGGCATCTCCAAGCATTAAACTTCTCTTTGCCAGCAGGTCTCTGATGTGTAGTGTGATGTGTCCACATTCTGCCAGGGTCAGGTTTCTTCTGAGCAGGAACAAACTTAGTATTTGTCTTCTTGCTGTGATGTTTGTTCTTAAATCCTACACCAGATGAGTCACCAGCATGCTTTCCTACTTTCAAAATTTCATCAAGCATGTTGGTTCCAGGATTGAGCATCTTTACAGACTTGGTCATATTTTTCAAGTTGGTTGACAGTAACTTGACTTCACTTTCAAGACTAGCAACTTGACTCTGTAGTTGACCCTTCTCTGTCTCCAGTTGACTGATGATTTCCTTCTGCTCTTCATTGACCTTGTACAGTTCCTCACTCTTGATAAATAGCTTTTTATGGACTGAGGCTAGTTCATCAAAGGTGAGTTCTTCATCATCAGATTCGACATCAGTATTATCCACCCCAGTCATGGCACTAACATGATTAGCAGCAACATTCTCTGAGTCAGTGTCAGAGTCTTCGTCAGACCATGATACAGTTAGGCCTTTCTTCTGCTTCTTCAGATATGTTCCACATTCTGATCTTATATGACCAAAGCCTTCACATTCATGACATTGAACACCCTTGTTCTGAGCTGACTTATCACCAGTTTTAGTTTTTGTTGAAGTGTTACCTATTTTACTGTTGTCAGTCTGGATGTTCCTCACATTCCTCCTTGGTCTTCTGTCCACCCTCCTTTGAAGCTTGTTGAATTGTCTTCCCAACATGGCTAAGTCATTTGAGAGGTCATCATCTGATTCATCAGCTTCTTCCTCTTCACCAGCACAAGATACAAAAGCTATGCCTTTTCCTTTCTTCTCAGTTGGCTCACTAAAGTTCATCTCAAAAGTTTGAAGCGAGCTCACAAGTTCTTCAAGTTTCATACTTGGGATGTCTTGAGCTTCTTCAATAGCTGTGATTTTCATGTTAAATCTCTTGGGTAGAGACCTAAGCATCTTTCTCACAAGCTTTTCTTCAGACAATTTCTCACCTAGAGCCTCAAAGGAATTGTCCACCTCAAGCAAATTCATGTGAAAGTCATGAATTGATTCTTCTTCTTTCATTCTGAGGTTTTCAAACTTAGTGTTGAGAAGTTGGATTCTTGAGCTTTTTACCTTGGCATTGCCTTCATGAGTGGTTCTGAGTATCTCCCAGGCATTCTTTGCAACAGTACACTGCTTGATTAATCTGAACATGTTCTTGTCCACTCCATTGAATAAAGCATTCAAAGCTTTGGAGTTTCCAAGTGATGCAGTGTCTTCTGCAGCTGACCAATCTTCCTCTGGCTTGAGTACACCAGTGTCAACACCATTAGCATCCAAGATTTTGGGATGCTCCCAGCCTTTGAGCACAGCTTTCCAAGTTCTGCTGTCAAGTGACTTTAGGAAGGCAATCATCCTTGGCTTCCAGTAGTCATAGTTGGTTCCATCCAGGAGGGGTGGTTTGTTGACCGTTGTTCCATCCTTGTCCATGTTTCCAGAAAGTAACTTCCCTGGAGCTCACCCTCAAACAGGCAGGGTGCCTGCTCTGATGCCAATTGAAATTCTGGTGGCAAGTGTCAGATGTGTAGCACGATGTGTACACTTTAGGAATCGTACGATGTGTAGCCTAATGTGTCAACATCGTGAACAACTGAACTTGATGAACAAGTAAACAATATAAAGTGCAGGAAACAAAAGAACACGTGAGTTTGTTAACCCAGTTCGGCACTTATAACAAGCCCTATTCTGGAGGATACCAATCCAGGGATGAATCCACTATGGTAGTATCAATTCAAAGCTAAACTCCCCCGTTTACAACTTCTCACTTAATCACTACCCGTGCTAATTCTACCTAGGAACTCCTAGATATGAGAACCTCTGCTCACTCCCCCTCAACCTTACCCAGTAAGGATTTAATAACAAACTCAGTTTGGAGACACACTCCTAGAAAACTATGCACTCATACCTAACGGCTTTGAGTGTTGCACACTCTAACTCCTTGCTTCAAAGCTTTGGAGAAAGAATACTAGAGATTACAACTCTATCAAACTCAGTCCTTACTTGTATCAAAATTATGATTCAAGTGAAGGCTCACAAATAACAATGAACAGACTAAGACCTAAGACTCGATATCTTCAACTCTTGGCTTCGTACTCCTTTATGTCTTCAGTCTTCCTTTATATAGAACAAGTTTCATGGGCTTGGATCTTCAATGTTGACAGCTGGCCTTTGTTAATTCTCCATGAGATTTATTTGATCATAATCTTTTAATTGTTTGTTTCAAATCTTTTTGATCAAAGTCGGCCAATAAAATAAAACAGAACCATGAAAGATTATCTTGTTCCTTGGCGCGCAAGCTGGCACGATATACTTGAAAAACAAATCTTTTTCAAAAGATCGCGTTTAAATAAATAAAGGCGCGTCCAGTAGGGCGTCCAGATGTGAACCCTGATGTGCCACACATCATGCTCCACATCATGGAATCAGGCTTATTTTACCAAATGAAGCCAACACCCTAAAAGGTCTCAACAATCTCCCCCTTTGGCAAATTTTGGGCTAAAATAATCTTTGAGTCACCCAACAAAACTTGGAGAGATGTGTAGGCACATCAGAGGCATGCAGCAGCGGATCAGAGCCTCACAAATAAAGAGAGAAATAAACTCTCACAAGATAGGAAAATAAATTCCTAAAGACTGAGAAAAATAAATTCTCAGACACATACAAGCATGAGATTCCATGCACACATAAGGGAGGGTAGCAAACCCAGTAATAGTCTACTCCCCTTTGAACTAGAGCACTTTCCATGTACTCCCCCTAAATCTCATATTCCCTATAGGCTTCTTCAGAATGCATGACCTAGAGAAAATAGAGAAGTTTTAAACTTGGCTTCTTAAGAATGCATGACCAAGTTAAAACTCACAGATGTGTCAAACATCACACAAAATAGCAACTTCTACAGGCTTCTTAAGAATGCATCACCATGTAGAAATCATACAAATGGATCAACCATTACACAAATTAACATCTTCAATTGGACTTCTTAAGAATGCATCACCCAGTTGAAAACGTACAGATTAAGTCTTCAGAAAAACATGCTTTAGAAAACTAATTCTTCAAAAAGTTGTTGAGAAAACATTTGAAGAAAAATAAGCATGTATGCCAGATGTGTAGTCAGATGTGCCACACATCACAATTTGCTGCAGTTAAGACTTCAAAGTTGTTCATTTTAATTTTTACTCCCCCTTTTTAGCCATAAATTATGACAAACATACTGAGAGTAAGTAACACACCATAGAATGCAGATAGCATGAGATGTAGAGATGATGGTGCATGAACAGAAAAAGGCACTCAGGCCGTTAATAGTGCAGCAAGTACAGAACAGGCACGCAAAGGTGCATCAGAAATCCAGGGCATAGCCCACAAAATATAAGCAAAAACAAGGAAATACTGAGTACAGGGAAATAATGAATTACAAAGATTCAAATATCCTGGTTCCCATCAGTTTCCTCAGCTTCAGAGTCATTGGGCTCCTCCTCCTCCAATTCCTCATCCTCAGCCATTGTTTGCTCATCCTCAAGCTCCAGTCCAGTAATGACTGCCTCCAGCTTGGCCTTCTTCTCATCCAGAGCCTTGCAAGTCTCCTTTAAAGCAGCAATCATGTCTGTCCTAGACATAGCATTGTTTGAGCTGGATGTGCCCACATCAGGAGTCACATCAGACTGCTTGAGACTAAAAGAAATAGCAGACTCTCTTCTGCAAGACAAATCATCCTTGCCCAGAACATCAGGTCTCTGGCTCAATATGATTCCACACAGTAGGGAAGGAAATGCAATGGGTAGTTTGACAGCTAGGGTTTTGGCATGTTTGATAGTCTGTAGCCACATCACAGTTGTGTGTGGTAGGCACCCAGTTAGCAGCAGCAATCCTGTTCAGGATGTTGTAGATTGGTGTGAGCTTGCTTGCTTGCAGTTTCCCTTTCTTAGGCCAAGTCTTGACCTTTCCAGCTGTGATGGCCTTGATTATGTAGTTGTCATTTGCCTCCATCTCAGCAAAGGGCTCCTCACTTCTGCCCAGATACTTGTTGATAACAGTGGGAGAGAAGTGAATTTCTTTACCTCTCACAAAAACAGTTTGGTATTCCTTGTCCAAAGGATTGTCACAACCAGCAGGGATGTTTACCAAAAACTCTTTGACTACCTTCTCATAGCAGTCACTCAGTCCAGTAACAGTCTTCATCAAGCCAGCACGCTTGATCAACCTCATAACTTCCTTGCACTGCAAGGCTTCAGCACTGAGCTCCCTCTCCAGAGCTAACCTTCTATGAGCAATGTACTTCCATTTACCAGCATGTGCAGGGTTGTGGAAGGAAATCAAATCAACTGGGATGTCAGGAATTCCCTGAGGAATTTTCTTCTTCCCATAGCTCTTCTTCACAGCAGACTCAATGTGAATCACATCAAGCTCCACATTGCGTTCCTTAGCAGATTCTTCCTCAGACTCACTGATGTGAGCTACATCCTGCTCCACATCGTACTCTGAGTCACTTGTAGGTGGCTCTTTTCTTTTCTGAGTCTTCTTCTTTGCAGGTGGAACCACAGCTTTACTAAATCCCTTCTTGGGACCATACATGACTTGCCTCTTAACAGGCTTCTTCTTCTCCTTAGTAGCAGCAGGAGAAATCTCAACAACAGCAGGACCTTTACCACTTCTAGTCCTTTTTGCAATACTATCCTCAGTAAGCTTCTTCAAGGGGATGTCAGAATTGTAGCCTTCTACATCCACAACAACTGTATCTCCATCAGCATCCTTGTCAGAAGGATTGGAGTCTTCATGATCTGAACCTTCAACAGTTTCTTTATCCTTGTCAGACTGGGTATTATCTTTAGGTTCCTCAACCTCAGCAGGTTGATCTTCTTCAACAAATTCCTGTTCAGGAGAATCAGGAATGACAGCAGGTTTTTCAACAGCAGCAGTCTCTTCTTCACCTTGTGGCAATGATGTGCCAACATCTGCCGCAACATTAGGTTCTTGCAGGGCCTGGAGCACAGAATCAATGATCTTCTGAGTCAAGGGATGTCTTTGACTCTCAGGGATCTTTACAGCAGCCTTCTCAGGGTTAGGGTTTGAAGAACCTACACCCATAGATGCTTCAGCATTCGCATCACCAGATTTTGCAGGAAGAGGTTCAACATGCAGACTTTCCATGGTGTGAACCCTCTTTGGTGAGCCAATCTTTGGCTTTTTGCTTTTCTTCTTCTTCTTCTTGGATTTTTCTGTGGAAGGAGAAGGAACAACATCTTCCTCTGCAGCAATGGGGGTTGATTCCCTTCTTGATCGTTTTGACTTCTTCTTCTTTGATCCAGATGGCTTGATCATAGAAACAGGAGTGGCATTAACGATCATGTTACTTTGAACTTCTTCAGGATGCGGGGAATTAGGTTTTGATGATGATGGAGGAGTCGTGAATTTGGTTGAAGGAGATGTTTTGGTTGCAGTAGACATGATGATGATGATGGTGATTTGGTATGAAGATTTTCAAAGAAAATAGCAGAGAGATGAACAAAGGGTTTGAGAGTGATCAAGAAAATTTTTGGTCGTTTGAGTGGTTGAGAAACGAATGTGGTGATCAATGTGGTAGGCAATAAGAAAATCTTGAGTAAACGGATTTCTTGGAGTTTTGATCGTGAAATAGCCGTTGGAAATATTTTGTAATGATTGCCTTTGGATTGCGTGCAACTATGGATGGAGGGAAAAAAACAGGTAACCGTTGCACGCCTAAATAGCTATTATGGCTATTGATCATCAAAGAGGCAAATACCAAGTTTGCCCCTTAACACCTCAAACCTATTTGCATCTAAAGCCTTAGTGAAAATATCTGCCAGTTGATTTTCTGTGGCAACATGCTCTAGAGTCACAATATTGTCTTCAACAAGATCTCTAATAAAATGGTGACGTATATCAATGTGCTTTGTCCTACTATGTTGGATAGGATTTTTGGAGATATTTATAGCACTTAGATTGTCACAGTATAATGTGAGCACATCTTGCTGCACATTGTACTCACCCAACATCTGCTTCATCCAAAGTAGCTGAGAGCAACTACTTCCTGCTGCAATATACTCAGCCTCAGCTGTAGAAAGAGAAACACAATTTTGTTTCTTGCTGAACCATGATATAAGGTTGCTTCCCAAAAAGAAACATCCACCAGAAGTGCTCTTCCTATCATCTGCACTTCCTGCCCAGTCAGCATCACAATAACCTAACAATCTTGTGTCTTCACCATGAGAGTAGAGAATTCCATAATCACTTGTACCACTGACATACTTGAGAATCCTTTTGACTTGATTTAGATGACTCATCTTAGGCTCAGCTTGGTACCTTGCACACACACCAACAGCAAAGCTAATATCAGGTCTACTTGCAGTGAGATAAAGTAGACTGCCAATCATGCTTCTGTATAGACTTTGATCAACACTGACACCATGCTCATCTTTAGAAAGTTTGAGATGGGTTGCTGCAGGAGTTCTTTTGTGATTTGCATTCTCCATTCCAAATTTCTTCACAATGTTCTTGGCATACTTGCTTTGGGAGATGAAAATTGTATCTTCCATCTGTTTGACTTGCAGACCAAGAAAGTAGGTAAGTTCACCTACAAGGCTCATCTCAAATTCAGACTGCATCTGATTCACAAACATCTTGACCATTGGATCAGACATTCCTCCAAACACAATGTCATCTACATAGATTTGTGCAATCATGAACTTCCCCTTTTCTTCTCTGACAAACAAGGTTTTGTCTGTTTCTCCTTTTCTATAACCTTGCTGCACAAGAAATTTGGTTAGCCTCTCATACCATGCCCTAGGAGCTTGCTTTAATCCATATAATGCCTTCTTCAATCTGTAGACATGATCTGGATAATTTGGATCAACAAATCCCTTGGGCTGCTCCACATAAACTTCCTCATTCAAGTAGCCATTGAGGAAAGCACTCTTCACATCCATCTGGAATAGCTTGAATTTCAAGATACATGCTACTCCCAAAAGTAACCTTATGGACTCGAGACGTGCCACAGGAGCAAATGTTTCATCAAAGTCTACTCCTTCAATCTGAGAGTAACCTTGAGCCACAAGCCTAGCCTTGTTTCTAGTCACAACACCACTTTGATCAGATTTATTCCTATAAACCCATTTAGTACCAATGATGTTGACTCCTTCAGGTCTAGGAACTAAATCCCACACTTCATTCCTCTTGAACTGGTTCAGCTCCTCTTGCATAGCTCCAATCCAAAACTCATCTGTCAAGGCTTCTTTCACATTCTTTGGTTCTACCTTTGACACAAAACAAGCATTGGATACAACCTCTCTTGACCTTGTCATAACCCCTGACTCAGGATTCCCTATTATGAGTTCTTTTGGATGATTCTTTTGAACTCTAACAGAGGGACCCTTGTTCACTGGAGTCACATCTTCTTGCTGATCATTCTTCTCAGGAATCTCTATAACTTCAGAGTCTTCAGGCAGGGGGTGAGATGTGTCCACATCAGGATCAACATCAGGTACATTGTCTGAATAGTCATCTATGACAACATTGATGGATTCCATCATAGTTCTTGTTCTGTTGTTGAAGACTCTATAGGCTCTGCTGGTTATGGAATAGCCTAGAAAGATTCCTTCATCACTCTTGGGATCCATCTTCCTCCTTTGCTCTCTGTCAGCTAAGATATAGCACTTGCTACCAAAGACATGGAAGTGTTTGACAGTTGGTTTTCTTCCTTTCCATATCTCATACAGTGTGGTTGAGGTACCTTTTCTCAGAGTCACCCTGTTGTGTACATAGCATGCAGTATTCATGGCCTCTGCCCAAAAGTAATAAGGTAGCTTCTTGGCATGTAGCATAACTCTTGCAGCCTCTTGCAAGGTTCTGTTCTTCCTCTCAACTACACCATTTTGTTGGGGTGTGATTGGTGAGGAGAACTCATGCCCAATTCCTTCATTAGCACAAAACTCAGAGAATCTTGAATTTTCAAACTCTTTCCCATGATCACTTCTGATTCTAACAATGCCACTATCCTTCTCTCTTTGTAGTCTAAGGCATAGTTCTTTGAATGCATCAAAAGTGTCAGACTTCTCTCTGATGAAGCTAACCCAAGTGAACCTTGAGAAATCATCTACAACCACAAAGGCATATCTTTTACCACCAATACTCTCTACCTGCATTGGTCCCATCAAGTCCATATGTAGCAGTTCAAGAACTCTGGATGTCACCTGATGTTGTAACATTGGGTGTGACATCTGAACCTGCTTTCCAACTTGACATTCACCACATATATTGCCTTCAACAATCTTAAGCTTTGGTAGACCTCTAATAGCTTCCTTGGACACTATCTTCTTCATTCCCTTCAGATTCAAATGGCCAAGTCTTTGGTGCCAAAGCTTTACTTCTTCTTCCTGACTTATCAAACATGTAGTGGAGTGAGCTGTTTCATCAGCAATCCATAGATAGCAGTTGTCCCTTGACCTAGATCCTCTCATCAATAATTCTCCTTTGTTAGAAGTGATAAGACACTCATTCTTTGTGAAGTTGACCTTAAGACCTTGATCACATAGTTGGCTTATGCTGATAAGATTAGCCTTCAAACCTTTGACAAGTAGCACATCATCTAGGTCAGGTAAGCCTTTGCTGCAGAGTTTACCACTGCCATTGATTTCACCTTTTGCTCCATCTCCAAAGGTTACAAAGCTTGTTGTATGAGGCTTGATATTAGTGAGAAATTTCTCAACACCAGTCATATGCCTAGAACAACCACTATCAAAATACCAATCATTACTAGAAGATGCTCTAAGAGAAGTGTGAGCAATATGTGCAGTTTCAGAAACTTTAGGCTTCCACATCTTCTTAGGAGTGACCCTTGCTGTTTTGGCTTGCACCTGAGTCCTTTTCTTGGGATACCCATAGAGTTTGTAGCAAAAGGGTTTGATGTGACCATTTTTCCCACAGTAGTGGCATCTCCAAGCATTAAACTTCTCTTTGCCAGCAGGTCTCTGATGTGTAGTGTGATGTGTCCACATTCTGCCAGGGTCAGGTTTCTTCTGAGCAGGAACAAACTTAGTATTTGTCTTCTTGCTGTGATGTTTGTTCTTAAATCCTACACCAGATGAGTCACCAGCATGCTTTCCTACTTTCAAAATTTCATCAAGCATGTTGGTTCCAGGATTGAGCATCTTTACAGACTTGGTCATATTTTTCAAGTTGGTTGACAGTAACTTGACTTCACTTTCAAGACTAGCAACTTGACTCTGTAGTTGACCCTTCTCTGTCTCCAGTTGACTGATGATTTCCTTCTGCTCTTCATTGACCTTGTACAGTTCCTCACTCTTGATAAATAGCTTTTTATGGACTGAGGCTAGTTCATCAAAGGTGAGTTCTTCATCATCAGATTCGACATCAGTATTATCCACCCCAGTCATGGCACTAACATGATTAGCAGCAACATTCTCTGAGTCAGTGTCAGAGTCTTCGTCAGACCATGATACAGTTAGGCCTTTCTTCTGCTTCTTCAGATATGTTCCACATTCTGATCTTATATGACCAAAGCCTTCACATTCATGACATTGAACACCCTTGTTCTGAGCTGACTTATCACCAGTTTTAGTTTTTGTTGAAGTGTTACCTATTTTACTGTTGTCAGTCTGGATGTTCCTCACATTCCTCCTTGGTCTTCTGTCCACCCTCCTTTGAAGCTTGTTGAATTGTCTTCCCAACATGGCTAAGTCATTTGAGAGGTCATCATCTGATTCATCAGCTTCTTCCTCTTCACCAGCACAAGATACAAAAGCTATGCCTTTTCCTTTCTTCTCAGTTGGCTCACTAAAGTTCATCTCAAAAGTTTGAAGCGAGCTCACAAGTTCTTCAAGTTTCATACTTGGGATGTCTTGAGCTTCTTCAATAGCTGTGATTTTCATGTTAAATCTCTTGGGTAGAGACCTAAGCATCTTTCTCACAAGCTTTTCTTCAGACAATTTCTCACCTAGAGCCTCAAAGGAATTGTCCACCTCAAGCAAATTCATGTGAAAGTCATGAATTGATTCTTCTTCTTTCATTCTGAGGTTTTCAAACTTAGTGTTGAGAAGTTGGATTCTTGAGCTTTTTACCTTGGCATTGCCTTCATGAGTGGTTCTGAGTATCTCCCAGGCATTCTTTGCAACAGTACACTGCTTGATTAATCTGAACATGTTCTTGTCCACTCCATTGAATAAAGCATTCAAAGCTTTGGAGTTTCCAAGTGATGCAGTGTCTTCTGCAGCTGACCAATCTTCCTCTGGCTTGAGTACACCAGTGTCAACACCATTAGCATCCAAGATTTTGGGATGCTCCCAGCCTTTGAGCACAGCTTTCCAAGTTCTGCTGTCAAGTGACTTTAGGAAGGCAATCATCCTTGGCTTCCAGTAGTCATAGTTGGTTCCATCCAGGAGGGGTGGTTTGTTGACCGTTGTTCCATCCTTGTCCATGTTTCCAGAAAGTAACTTCCCTGGAGCTCACCCTCAAACAGGCAGGGTGCCTGCTCTGATGCCAATTGAAATTCTGGTGGCAAGTGTCAGATGTGTAGCACGATGTGTACACTTTAGGAATCGTACGATGTGTAGCCTAATGTGTCAACATCGTGAACAACTGAACTTGATGAACAAGTAAACAATATAAAGTGCAGGAAACAAAAGAACACGTGAGTTTGTTAACCCAGTTCGGCACTTATAACAAGCCCTATTCTGGAGGATACCAATCCAGGGATGAATCCACTATGGTAGTATCAATTCAAAGCTAAACTCCCCCGTTTACAACTTCTCACTTAATCACTACCCGTGCTAATTCTACCTAGGAACTCCTAGATATGAGAACCTCTGCTCACTCCCCCTCAACCTTACCCAGTAAGGATTTAATAACAAACTCAGTTTGGAGACACACTCCTAGAAAACTATGCACTCGTACCTAACGGCTTTGAGTGTTGCACACTCTAACTCCTTGCTTCAAAGCTTTGGAGAAAGAATACTAGAGATTACAACTCTATCAAACTCAGTCCTTACTTGTATCAAAATTATGATTCAAGTGAAGGCTCACAAATAACAATGAACAGACTAAGACCTAAGACTCGATATCTTCAACTCTTGGCTTCGTACTCCTTTATGTCTTCAGTCTTCCTTTATATAGAACAAGTTTCATGGGCTTGGATCTTCAATGTTGACAGCTGGCCTTTGTTAATTCTCCATGAGATTTATTTGATCATAATCTTTTAATTGTTTGTTTCAAATCTTTTTGATCAAAGTCGGCCAATAAAATAAAACAGAACCATGAAAGATTATCTTGTTCCTTGGCGCGCAAGCTGGCACGATATACTTGAAAAACAAATCTTTTTCAAAAGATCGCGTTTAAATAAATAAAGGCGCGTCCAGTAGGGCGTCCAGATGTGAACCCTGATGTGCCACACATCATGCTCCACATCATGGAATCAGGCTTATACAATCTGTATGCTTTTGAGCGTTCAGAGTAGCCTATAAAGATACCCTTATAAGCTCTAGCATCAAATTTCTTTCGATAGACCTTGTTGTCTAGAATATAACAAGTACATCCAAACTGATGAAAATAAGAAATATTTGGTTTTCTTCCTTTGAACAGTTCATAAGCAGTTTTGTTCAGAATAGGTCTGATGTAGATTCTATTCTGAACATAGCAAGCAGTACTCACGGCTTCTGCCCACAAGAACTTAGCTAGGTTAGACTCAAGCATCATGGTACGAGCCATTTCTTGCAAAGATCTATTCTTTCTTTCTACAACACCATTCTGCTGTGGTGTTCTAGGAGAAGAGAATTCATGGATTACTCCATGCTCTGAGCAGAAAGATTCGAAAGAGTCATTTTCGAACTCTCCCCCATGGTCGCTTCTAACCTTCAGAATCCGAAGATCCTTTTCACTTTGTATTTGTGTGCAGAAGTCACTGAACACCACAAGTGCTTCACTCTTAGAACGTAGGAATTTCACCCAAGTCCATCTACTGAAATCATCAACCATGACCAATCCATATTTTTTACCATTGATAGAGGCTGTCGAAACAGGACCAAACAGATCAATGTGAAGCAATTCTAAGGGTCTGGAAGTAGAGACAATGTTTTTAGACTTGAATGAAGTCTTAGCAAATTTTCCTTTTTGACATGAGCCACAAAGTGCATCTGAGTGATAATCAATGTCAGGCAAACCACTAACAAGCTTTTGTTTGCTAAGCTTAGAGATCAACCTCCAGTTAGCATGACCAAGACGCTTGTGCCATAGCCATTTCTCATCACTCAGAGACAAAAGACATATAATCTTTTGGTCAACCAAATCAGAAAAGTTTACTTTATAAACATTGCCAACTCTCATTCCCTTGAATACTACAGATTTGTCAGAGTCTTTTGATACAGTACATGATTCCTTATTAAATGTAACAACACACCCATTGTCACAAAATTGACTAATGCTCAATAGATTGTGTTTAAGTCCATCAACTAACCAAACATCTTTAATGGAAAGAGAAGAATTACCAACTGTACCTGTACCAATGATCTTCCCTTTTTGTTTTCCTCCAAATCCCACAGAGCCTCCCTCTTTCAGAGTTAGGGTTTGGAACATATGCTTTTCTCCCGTCATATGTCGTGAGCAACCACTGTCCAGGTACCAGGGCTGCTGTTTTACCTTTCCTTGCATGAGCATCTGAAGCAAACATTATTTCAGATTTTGGTACCCATATTCTGATGGGTCCTTTAGAGTTAGTCTTCTGAATAGTATTCCTTCTTTGTTTTCTATGATCAACACAAGATCTAGAATTAATTAAGCTTTGACAAGAATGTTTAGGCTTAATTTGATTCTTGGATATTGATCTGGAGTATATCACAGTTCCAAAGGTCAAGCAAGGATCTGAAGTAACTTTACCTTGATTTCTCAGAGGTTCAGATGACTTCTGAGCCTTAACTTGAGAACTTTTGGACTCAGAAATTTTAGGTTCAGAAGAACTTGGAACTTCTGAGTCTTTGGGTTCAGGTTCAGAACCTCCTTCAGAGTTGGATGCCTTCAGATCAAGTGTACCACTTTTAACAAAGGTAGAGAATAATTCAGGTGGAGTATCATCCTCACTATATGATTTTAGAGGTTTATCCCAGTTCTTAAACCGAGAATAACCAATGCCTTCACCATAGTTACGAGTCATATGATAAATCATGGAAGCCATTTTACTCCTATTGAAGGTACAACGAATAAATTCGTGAAGAGCATCTTCATGATCATCATTGAGCTTGTCTGCCAAGACATAGTTAGATTCAACATGACAAATACGAATGTTTAACGATTCATTTTCATCATAAAGAATCTTGGCATCCTTTTTCAATGATTCATGAACATTCTTCAGAATTTTGTGTTGACTTACTATACGAGAGTAATGTTTCACGGCAATCTTAAGAGAATCAATTAATTCAGATTTAGTCATGTTAGAGTATACCTCATTTTCATCATCTGAGTCATCTTCAGAATCTCTATCAGAGTTGTTACCTTCAGAAGTTCTTGCCATTAAAGCCAGATTGCCTTCTTCATCATCTTCTCCTTCAGAGTCATTCTCAATGGTCTCCCAAGTGGCTAACAAACTCTTCCTTACCTTTTCTTTGTACTTTTCTTTCCCAAAGCTCTTATTCTTTCCTTTGTCCTTGGATGACATTTCTGGACAGTCCGCAATGAAGTGTCCAGATTTCTTGCAGTTATAGCAGTTGTTCAGTTCTTCCTTTTTGTCCTTTGAAAAGGAACTTATTGAGTTGTTTCCTTTGTTTGGAAACCTTTTGTATTTCTTGTTCCATTTCTGAAACCTTCTAACCATTAGTGCCATTTCTTCATTCTCAGAATTTTCATCCATCATATCATCAGAAGTTTCTTCCTCTTGTTCAGACACTTTGATCTTTGCAGCTTTTGAGGAAGTCTGAACAGAGCTTAGAGCCAAGGACTTCATCTTCTTGACAGGTTCATCTGACATAAGTTCTAGCTCATGACTTCTGAGTGAGCTTATTAAATCTTCAAGAGTCACATTGTCCAAATCCTTGGATTCCTGAAAAGCTGTAACTTTTGGTCTCCATTTGGAAGGTAAGCTCCTCAGAATTTTCTTCACGTGATCAGATGCAGTGTAGCTTTTCTTCAGAACTTGAAGACCAGAGACAAGGGTTTGAAACCTTGAATACATGGTTTCAATATCTTCATCTTCCTTCATTCTGAACAGCTCATATTGATGAACTAATAAGTTTGCCTTAGCTTCTTTGACTTGCTTATTTCCTTCATAGGTGGAACATAGAGAGTCCCAGATAGTTTTGGCACATGACTTGTTGGATATTTTTAAATACTCAGCATGAGATATTGCACCAATAAGCATATTCTTAACAGTATGATGCTTCTTATACTGTTTCTTCTTTTCAGCATCAAAGAACTTTCTGTAGGTATTTCTTACAACACCTTCATCATCCATGTGTTCAAAATGTATACCATCTTCAATGATATCCCATAACTCATCATCGGTCCCAATGATGTAACTATACATCTTGGTTTTCCAGAAAGGAAAAGTAGTAGGATCACTGTTGAAGTAAGGTGGTTTGTCTCTGTGATTATCACTGTTCCTTTCCCTATCATAGTTGTGAGGAGGTGGAACAGCAGAGTGATCAGGTCCAGAGGAAGCAGAAGGAGAGGTAACACCAGACATGTTTTTCAACTAAGTACCCCTAGATCTTTTACTGTTTCACTGTTAAGTGAAGAGCAACAGACCGGAGCTCTGATGCCAATTGAAGGTTGAAAAACACACAAGAAGGGGGGGGTTGAATTGTGTGAGACTTTTTCTAAGTTAAAACAAATTGCAGCGGATAAGGTATAACACACACAATATATGAGGATAGGGTTAGAGAGAGATGCTCAGAATTTTTATACTGGTTCCTCCCACTAACAGGAGTAGTCCAGTCCTCTTGTCCTTCACAAGAGATTTCACTATAATCACTCAGATTACAAATGCTCAAGCACTAAGCAAGAGACTTCAAACTGCTCAAGCACAAAGCAAGAGACTTCTAACTGCTCAAGCACAAAGCAAGAGACTTCCAATGCTCAAGCACAAAGCAAGAGACTTCCAATGCTCAAGCACAAAGCAAGAGACTTCCAATGCTCAAGCACAAAGCAAGAGACTTCCAATGCTCAAGCACAAAGCAAGAGACTTCCAATGCTCAAGCACAAAGCAAGAGACTTCCAATGCTCAAGCACAAAGCAAGAGACTTCCAATGCTCAAGCACAAAGCAAGAGACTTCTAACTGCTCTTAATGTTAATAAAGATAAGAGATTAACACTTGATATACAATCAGAGGTGTTTACAAAATACAATGCAGTTACAAGACTAACTTAGAAAATTATCACAAAGTTTCTAAGTGTTTGATAGCTTCAGAATTTGACAGAGTTTCAGCACGTTCAGAAGCTTAAGTCTTGATTCAATTTCTTCACAAATCTTCTTCCTTTTATAGATGATAAAATGAACGTTGAAGATTATAGCCGTTTGAAGAATTGAGACGCTCCTTTGTATAGATCAGTGAGCTTATTAGCTGTTCTGATTTGCAGTAGCTTAGGAGCTTAACGTTTACTACAAAATGAGAGATTCCTTTTGGCTTTTGATATTTGAACCTTGGTGAAAGCCAAATAAGGAAATAATCGTTTCTGAAGCCTGACTTGAAAAGGACCTTTCCATGGTCAAACCTTTTCATTCTTGGTTTCTGCGTTTGGACTTAGTCAGGCACAGTCTTCAATAAAATTGTACTCTCAAATGTAGCTTAACACTTATATCTGACGAGCCTTCAGATTTTGATAGGCTCAGAATTACTTGTTTCAGATCTGGTGAGCTCAGATGTTCTTCAGATTTTGATAGGCTCAGATTTACTTGTTTCAGATCTGGTGAGCTCAGATGTTCTTCAGATTTTGATAGGCTCAGAATTACTTGTTTCAGATCTGGTGAGCTCAGATGTTCTTCAGATTTTGATAGGCTCAGAATTACTTGTTTCAGATCTGGTGAGCTCAGATGTTCTTCAGAGTTTCACAGGCTCAGAATTACTTGCTTCAGATCTGGCGAGCTCAGAAGTAATTCCTTCAGAAATTCTAAGGTTCAGATAATAACTTCAGAGTTTCACAGGCTCAGAATTACTTGCTTCAGATCTGGCGAGCTCAGAAGTAATTCCTTCAGAAATTCTAAGGTTCAGATAATAACTTCAGAGTTTCACTTGCTTCAGATCTGGTGAGCTTAGAAGTAATTCCTTCAGAAATTCTAAGGTTCTTTAGTACGCAAATTTTAACTTTTAATCCTGCACACTGAATTAAATTATTAGTACTCCAATTTAACCTTAAATACATTGTTATCATCAAAATCAATTAAGGAGATACAAAATCATAATTTTGTTCCAACAATCGACTAATTTAAAATGGTCGCTAAATTAGTGATTAATTGATTTAATGATCAATTTTATCAAAATGGGTTTTTAAATCAGTCACTATATGCAAAGTTTCTAGTAGCACTCTCTCTTTTTCGCTTAAATTAATTTGAATATTTTTCAAAATTGTTATTGTAGTTGTTAATGCAATTGTTCCCTCTCTCATTTCGTCTCTCTCCTTCTCTCCTTTTTAAAGTACTGCACAATCTTAACTTCATGTTCATCAAGTGTTTTTTTTTTATGGGTTCTACAAATGAGAAAAAGAAGTTTTTCTTTACGGTCCAGTTAAAAAGAGACGTTTAACGGGAGGTAAAAGGTCGATATAGAAACAAGAACATTGACATTTTTATAAAAATTAATTGTTTACCACTTCAAGGGGCAAGGGTCTGTGGAACCTAAAATAAACATTGGAAAATGTCAAGACTTTTTTTGCTGGCACGTGTATTTTTTTTAAGGTTATTTTTACGCATTACTCTTTCATTTCTTTTTATTTGTCGTTTGATAAAAAAAAAGTCAAAAAAAAAATGAAAAGATTTTACAAAAAAGTTTAGTAAAAAAACACAATAAAAAGATTATATGAAAAAGTTTAGTTAAAAAAATACAATAAAAAGATTATATAAAATTGAGTCAATAAAATTTTTTAGAAAGGAGGGTATAATAAACAAAATATAACATTAAATTATCAAAACGACAAATAATTAGAAACATTTTTTTAAAAAACAATGAGAAATAAAAAGGAACGGAGGGAGTATTTTTTTGAGGTAAACATTTGTTGGCAAGAAATATTTGTACGGTTCAATAAGCTAGCTTATTAAGCATAAGTATTTTGTTTTTCAGAGTTTTTTTTTTCGAAAAATATACCTGTTTTGTTTTTTAATAAATAAAAATAGATCTATTTGATAATAATACGAGCTTATAATTTATTTACTAGCATAGAGTGTTTATAAAAATATATCTCGGCCGGTGTCTGATGGTCTTGGAGAAATCGTAATGTGATGTATATGAACAATGAGATTTGGTTTTTAAGTTGATTCTCCTTCAATATTCGATCTATGGTTTAAATCTTTAGAAACTACTTCTCAGGGCCGGCCCCATAGGGGGTGCAACAAGGCCCGTTGCATCGGGCCTCCAAAATTGGAAGGCCTCAATTTTTTTTATGTGATAGTAGTATTAGTAAAACTGGGGGTGTAAAAATAATAGTTTTGTATAGTATAAAGTCCAGACTCAATTTCTGAAAAAATAAAATAAAAAAAAAAGAAAGTAATTCAAAATCATATCATACTAAAAAACGAAACATGCTAAAAAATAGCTTACAAAAAAAAACCGGAATGGAAATTAGTAATGCAATATCAAACTTAATAACACAAAAATCTTCTTCACCCCTAGCAAGAAACATATTCTCTCTTTTCCTTGATTCTCCTTTCGTTTCTTGTTCATCCCTCTGTGTGGTTGATCATCAGTTATTGATAGAATATGAGTCACTTTTATGTTAATTACAAGGATAATTATATTTTATGCTATTTGCAATTTAAAATTGATAAGTTTTTTTTTAAAAAGAAATTTATTAAGAGGCCACTTTTAAAATTTGCACACGGCCTCTAAAAACTCAGGACCGGCCCTGCTACTTCTCCCCTGCTTCTAATAATTATTCTTGCACTATTCTTAATGTGGATAAAAGTTGTCTCGGTTCTCTCATTCGATCTGGATTTGGCGGCATTATTATAAATACATTCGGCCACTATTCTTGTAGGCTTCTTAGACTTTATTCAAGAGTCATATGACATTCTGCTCGTTGAACTGTATACTATTTATAAGGGTCTCTTATTGGCCAAAGACATGAGTATTGATAAACGTTTGCTACTCTGATTATTTACATTGTGTGTGTCAACCTCATTAAATGCCCTCATCAAATTTTGTTTTGTTTTTTCGACGCATTAAATTTTATTTTTTATCTTATATAAAGGGATATATTTTGGCCCTTACAAAATTTTCATAATTGCAGTTTTAATTCCTACTATTTTTCTACATTTTAAAATAATTTTATTATCCTTAATTATTAAATTTTTGAATAATTCTTTTTCAAACATGTTTTGAATAGTATAAACAGTTTATTTACAAAACTTTAAATATGACATTTTAAAATTTTTAAAATTAAAGATAAATGTAATCAAAATCTGGACTTAGAAATCAGGTTTTGAGTTGTTTTCTCGAGAAACTTCTTATAATGGTTAGCATTACTAGAACATCAAGGAATGGACACTAAACAAACGGAAGAAATTTCATATCCTAGTGGCTTAAATAATTTTGGATTAGTATTGACAACCACAACTTTAGGTAAGCAGATTTGCTGCCGTTGATTTTTGCCACAATTTCTCATAGTGTTAGTTTATGATCATCCAATCTAAATCATAAGTTGAAAGATTGATTTATATAATTTGATAATTTTATCAATTTGAACTGTTCAATTAATAATTAACGGTCGAGATTGAAAACCACATGAAATATATGTACTTCTTTACCGCAGTAAATCTCAATCCCAACTTTAGAGTGCGTATATGAGCAATAGTTTATGTATTTAAAGTAAAGACAAATGCTAACGAATATCCTTGAAGCACTCTTTAAGACTTTAAATAATAAGTTTTTATAGATTTTTTTTGAAAATTTGTAAAGTCAACGCATTGAGAATCGCAGTGTTTAACTTTTTGAATAATTTTTTTTTAAAAAGGAATTATTAAAGATTATCCCAGGACAATCGTTAGCAAAATCCGTAAAATATAGCAAGTCCGGTATAACTTTTCATTTAAGAGAGGGATATTAAAAAAAAAATCAAAACAATTATAACATCAATTAAAAATAAGTTTGGGATGATTTGCTGTCATATGTACGATGTATATTTTGAAACTACCAACTAGCACTAGATGAACCAACATTGACCAAAAACAAACCACTTCATAATCACTCTCCCTTTCTACTCTTTATTATGGCTATATATACACATTACACAACCACTTTGCCAAACTACAATCAATTTAACAACACCCTCCAATCCATAATTATATCCAAAACAAAACAAAAATGAATGATAATTTCATTGTAAGTGTGACAAATGAAGAGGTGGTGGCAGCAGTGCTACCAATACAAGAACATTGGCTTCCACTCTCTAATCTTGACTTACTTCTACCTAAAGTGGATGTTGGAGTGTTCTTTTGTTACAAGAATCCTATGTTGTTATCCACTTCTACAACATTATTAACCTTTGAATCTATGGTTGTGTCTCTCAAGAAGGCATTGGCTAAGGTTTTGGTCTCTTACTATGCCTTTGCAGGTGAAATTGTGTCTAATTCTGTGGGTGAACCTGAGCTTCTTTGTAATAACCGCGGGGTTGATTTTGTTGAAGCTGTGGCTGATATTGAGCTTCAATGCATTAACTTTTATAATCCTGATGAATCTGTTGAAGGAAAGCTTGTTCCAAAGAAGAAGAACGGCGTGCTCGCTGTTCAGGTAAATGTATCTTTGAAATTAGGATTAGACCTAATTCAACTTTATAATATCGACTTATAAAGAGAATATATTGTTCTCACATATAAACACATGTTTAAACTATATCACATTAAATATGAAACTTTTAACTAACACACGTCCCTCATGCTCAAAATTGAACAACAAGAGCTTGACTTGATAGCAAATGGTGTAATGGATATTGTTGGATAAACTATTATACTAGAGTTAGAATCAAATGACACCAATGTGTTAAACTTAGTATCATGACACCTCCGATAATTCTTTATCGGATAATCGTATTACAAAATTCACCGTTGGATTCAAAGCTACTATTGTATAGACCATGTCTATAAAATTTAACATTAATCAGAAATCATTTGATATGTCAATGAGATGCATAAAAATTAACGTCTTACAAAATTTCACCAAAACCGTTAATTTTGATCCGTCTCTTTAACTCATCAAATGATTTCCGATTGATGTTAAATTTTATAGACATGATCTATATAATAATAGTTTTGAATGTAACGGTGGATTTTGTAATACGATAATCCGATTAAGAATTATCAGAGGCGTCATAATACTAAGTTTGACACATTGGTGTCATTTGATCCTAACTCATTATACTATTTTAAAATTTTGATTGAACCTAACTAAACTCCTATAAAACCTGTTTTATAAAATTAATTTAGATCCATTCCAATTTTGAAGTTTTTTTTGAAAGAACTAAAAAGCCAAATTTACTAATCATTATTTTAGTTGGGGTAAGATGTGCACAAATTGAAGAGGTAAAAGTTGTCGATTATATATATATATATATATATATATATATATATATATATATATATATATATATATAAACATACAACCACCCCTTTAATTATAAAAATTAAAATACCCGTAATTCCAGATAGACAAAAAAATTTAAAGACCACCGACTAAAATCACTCTCAAATTCTTTAAGCTTCACTTTAAACCACCACCAAGTATGAACTTTTATTAACTCAAGCACAAGATCACCTTCAAAGATTTTATTAGTAAATAGGCAATCATTTCGAGCTTTTCAATCATCCAATTTCGAAGATTTGTATGAAAATAGATGGGCCTGATGAATTTTGTTTGACTTATAATGAATAAGTCAAAATAATTCGTTAATCTATTTACGATCGTTAAAATCTCAAAAATAAAGTCAAATTCATCCATTAAAGTTTTTAAAGTAGTCGTATTAAACCTTATTATGTTTTAGTTCCCACAAAATTTTATTATATTGGAATTTTTCTTTGTAGATAAAAAAAATTGTTTTTTGTCTCTCCAAGTGAAATAAATAACTAAAAGAAATATTACAACATATTATAAGGACCAATTTTTATATTAACAAATTTTATAAGGACTAAAAAAAAACAGAGACCAAAAAACATATATATGCAAGGACTAAAATTAAATTAATAAAATATTTTAAGAGAAACTAAAAGTAAAATATTTGCAAGGACGTACCAAGTATATACTTGAAGTTTAAATTTTTTTTATTTTTTTTTTTTTGATAATGTGAAGTTTAAATTTTTTTTATTAATATAACTTAAGTAGTGGTGTTGGAGACCGCCAATGGTCACAATTACGTCACTATGATTATTACTGATTTATTCTTAACAACAATTTATTGGTAACAACAAACATTATGCCTGCCAACAAAATAAATCAGTAAATAAATAATACTCAAAATAAAAAATACTGATTTTATGATAGACCTGCAATGCGTTAGTACACCGCAGCTTACCTAATAATAGTAGTAGTTTGGTTTTACCATAAAATTAGTTCAAATATTTATATCTTGGGCCTATCACAAAAATTGGAACTGTTCTTGTGGGAAATAGTGGCAGCAAGGCCACTCCCCTTCATTAAAATTTCGTGTGTTAATTGAATCTATCGTTTTTTTTATGTAGGTAACTTCATTAAAATGTGGTGGGATAGTAGTGGCATGTACATTTGATCATCGAATAGCAGATGCCTATTCAACAAACATGTTTCTAGTATCATGGGCCGGGATGGCCCACTCAACAAAGCCCGTTAAGCCCAAAACCATAACAACCACAAACAAACCATGTTTCCGTCGCTCCCTCCTTAGCCCCCGTCGTCCCGGTTCTATCCACCCTTCTCTCGATGACATGTACATTCCTATTTCGAAACTTCCCCCTCCTTCGGCCACCATTACCAAACCGCTACTTAGTCGAATATACCATGTCACCGCAGAGGAACTCCAACGTTTGCAATCACTCGCCACCGCGACTAATGATGGCAACACCAAGCCTACAAAACTTGAATCTTTTTCTGCCTACTTGTGGAAGTTGGTTGCTCATGCAGCTACGAGGGATGGTAGTAAAATGGTCATTGCTAAAATGGGTATAGTGGTTGATGGAAGAAAGAGACTTGGTAATGATAGTATTGACGGGGAAGGGAGAGAAGCAATGATGGAACGATATTTTGGAAATGTTCTTTCTATACCCTTTGGCGGGAAACCGGTGGAGGAGTTGGTGGATAAGCCATTAGGGTGGGTGGTAGATGAGGTCCGTGAATTTGTATCGGTAGCAACAACGAAGGAGCACTTTTTGGGGCTCATTGATTGGGTTGAAGAGAATCGACCTATTCCTGGATTGGCGAAGATTTATTGCGGTTCCTCCAGTGAGGGACCAACTTTTGTGGTGTCTTCTGGACAACGATTTCCAGAAGACAGGGTTAATTTTGGGTGGGGGAAAGTTGTGTTTGCATCTTACCATTTTCCTTGGGGTGGTGAAGCTGGTTATGTGATGCCAATGCCAAGCCCATTAAGGAATGGTGATTGGATTGTTTACATGCACCTTTTGAAAGAGCAGTTGGAGATCATAGAGTCCGAGGCAGATCAAGTCTTTAGACCTATAACTTGGGATTATCTCAATCAATGATGGATATGATATTGATAATCATGCATCTTGACTTGTTTTAGTGGTTAAAAAAGTTTGGACATCGTATTTTAAAGTTTAAACATATGGATTTACATTGCAACAAAAGTGACATATCATATATAGTTACTATAAGCTTGTAACGTATGCAACAATGTTGATTTAAATTGAATGGGGTCTATTTAACTACTTATAATTGATAATACTTGGTGTTTGGTTATTCTAGGTTTTACTTTAATCATATATAAATAAATTATAGTAATCAAAGTGTGTATTATTTAAATGTTGCTGAAAAAGTATTAAGGAGTTGTTGACTTGAAAGTTTGGAAGTGATATTCCTTTAAATTACAACGACTTCCTTACCAAATTTTCAACAAAAAGATAATATCCGATATATAAAACATTATTTTCTAGTTTGTTTTCCCAAACTTAGTTCAAGTCTTTTCAAAGAATGCAAATTTGTAAATTTTAATTTATACACACATACGTTCAAAAATTACAATGTAATAAAGAAATTACATGCATACTCTATAATTGTCATAAATTTGTCTTATTTTCTCTTGATCAAAGTCCAAACATTCCATATTTTAAGAGTCTAGTCTCTTCTGCTATGTTCAATTGTAATTGATGTTGTGCCTTGGTGTATTATTGGTCAACTTAATATGTGCATATATTAATATGTTTAACTAGTGCACTGGGTGCACTGTTTAGCATTTTGAAACAATCACCACAACTTTGTAACATCAATCATTTTATTTTTGAATATGCTTAACTAGTGCACCAGGTCCACTATTTAACATTTTTCTTATTAATATTATTATTTTTTGAATATACTTAACTATTTAGCATTTTCCTTATTATTATTATTTTTTGTCAAATAGAAAAACAAATAGAAAATATATTTTATGAAAATAAAATTGAAAAAGGGAAGTTTATTTTAATCAAAGTGGTACAAATGACTACAAGGCTAAGCTCTTTTTACTGAGCTAGCACTTAAATCGTAAAAACAAACAATAAATTGGTATAATTTTCCAATTTGTTTATTGGTGTATATATAATGATCTTACTAAATCTTCAAGATCTCTTTAAGATTAGTATGCCTCATATTGTAGCATCATGGAACCCTGTACAAAAAAAAAATAATTGTTTAGAACGACACAAATGTCCTTATGAACACAACAATTTACAACTAATATTTGATATTATAAAAATCAATATGTGTATGCATGAGTTAGTTAGAAAAATAAGAAGACAAACTTACGAGTTGCAATCGGTGCTAGGATCAAATGAAACTGAAAGATTGATGTTACAAAGTTGTGGTAATTGTTTTGATCTGTCAGAGTGAACTCCAAATTTTGATGCAGCAGGTTTGAGACAATTACAAATATCCCTCCGAATTTGAGTGGTGGTGGCCTTTTGATTTAAAGTATTTGCTCCTGCGCAACAAACACTAGTTGGTGTATCAGGACCAACTCCCTGCAAAAAAGGCAGACATGGCAGCAAGGACAAAAGAGTCTCAGGACAACTCACATCATCAATTTGACGTGCATTCATTGTTGTTACTAGCATGCCTAAAACCATCACAACCATTAAAAGAGAAATATATTTCTTCCCCATGATATTAATTCAAATAGTGTATATGTAAGATATTGTTGTTGAATTTTTGAATGATTGGCCTGTGCAAATATGTCTCAATTTATAGGCAAGATCAATTACCATTTTATGGAAACTCGTTTATTTTTTTTTATTTTTATTAATTCTTTAAAAACCAAATTAGTGATTTAATAATTCATTTATATTATTTTTTATAAAAGGAATTATTATTACCTTCAATGTGTATGGTCAAAGCTAGTCATTAAAACAATATATTACAACATTTAAATATTTTAATAATACTTTATAGTAAAAATGATTCTAAAAAGGTAATATGAACTAGTCATTAAAACAATATATTACAACATTTAAATATTTTAATAATACTTTATAGTTAAAATTATTCTAAAAAGGTAATATGAACAAGGATCTCTGAAATTTATACTTCGTCCATTGAGATTACAAAAGACAGTTTTTATTTATCGTTCAGCTCACACTCATGAACAAGGATTAAGATTAGCTACACTTTATTTTTACACAGTTTTTATACTGTTTTAATTATAGATCAGACGGTGCATATTAATTATGTTATAAAATTACTTAAGACAATTTTAATCGTACATTTTAGATCTGACAATCCTGATATAAAAGAATGTGAAAATTGTG
Source organism: Trifolium fragiferum (assembly GCA_954870985.1). Lineage (NCBI taxonomy): Eukaryota > Viridiplantae > Streptophyta > Magnoliopsida > Fabales > Fabaceae > Trifolium > Trifolium fragiferum. Next base: position 13,523,118 of record OX940794.1, read on the forward strand.
TGAAAAGCTACAATATGTAATCTGTTTCGCATGAACAATTGTTTTCTATAATTTGACAAGCTCAAAACGTATATAATTAAATTTCAAATAAAAATCACCTTCGGATTGATGCGGTGAAATAAGACGTCAATAAACAAGATAATATAGATAAAATAATTAAGAGAAAAACTTAAATTATAAGCAAATTGAATTACTTTACTAAAATAAACTATAAATTCACGAGAATAAAAAAATATTACTAGCATCTTTTTGTAAAGACTAAGATTACTTATTGTGTAATATTTATGCGGTAATGAATTTAGACTGTTCATCTGAGATCAAATGGTTCAGATTAATGCAGTTATAAAATTATTATATGATAATTGTATTTTTTTTTACGGTATAAAATATTTTCCCCTTTTGTAATATGAGCTTAATTAGATGATCTCTTTAACGAAATTTAAGATTGTTTATTCAATTAAGTGAAAGATTTCTCTAATCTTCTTCATGCATCCTTAGTCTTCTCATGTCCTCCCCTCCACTCAAAACACCCACACCCTAGAAGAGTCTTAAATAAATAATAAATATGTATGGAGAATGCAGTTACACATAGTTTTTACAACTTGATTAAAGCAAATTACACATAACCCATCACCAAGTGTACAAATGCAAAAAGATTGGACCACTAAAAAGTGCTGAAAGAGAGAGAAATAGACCAAAATATTGTCTTCCAATAAAGACAAACAAGTTTTACAAGTTTAGGATTACAACATCACTGACCATACATTTGCAAGTGTCAGCTAAGGTATACATACATGTGATAGCATATTCCTCAAAAATATATGTGCCTTTACACAAGCCTTTCATTCACATTCATATTTTGCTTTATATATCCTTACAAGAATTTTTCAAGTCCTAAAAAATATTAATTGCCTAACAAACATTTTCAGCCACACTTCATTTCTTTTGCAACCATTCAAAGTTGCATAAGAAAAAAAGAACCAAAGTATTCTGTTTTTCCAAGATGGCTGGTGTTCTTCTTTGGGTGAATTGTGGACTCAAAGAGAATGCCATTTCCTTGGTGGGTTTTGGAGGAAAAAGTGTGAGAACACAAAGAAGGTTTAGACATTGTTCTGGAATTAGTTTTGCTACTTTTTCAAGTGCAATTGTTGAACCTACAAGTTCCTCAGAAGAAAGGGTGTATCAAGTGGTGTTGAAGCAAGCAGCACTAGTGAAGGAACAAAGAAGAGAAATTAAAAAGAAAGGTTTGAATTTGGATGATAAGCCTATTGAAGGTGATTTTACCAATGAGGAATTGTTGAATTCTGCTTATGATAGGTGTGGTGATGTTTGTGCTGAGTATGCCAAGACATTTTATTTAGGTACCATCTTTCTCTCTATTTTGGATTTTTTTTTTCATTCATATTGTATCTTAGATAAAGTGAATATTTTTTGAACATTTAATAAGTATATTGTTATTCTAGTGAAATATTCAATTTAGATAATATATTATAGGGAGATTTTCATTCACTTTTTTCCTATCAATCTTTCGGGAGAAGTTGACGGAAATAATCTTTGGCCAGACTATTTCCAGGTCGAACTTCGAATTATCAAAGTTCATTTCCCCTTTGGCCAGACTATTTCCAGGTCGAACTTCAAATTATCAAAGTTCATTTCCCCTAGAAAACATAAGGTTATGACAGAAAAAAAGTCCATCATATCTTAGCTTTGTCTTGAAATATTGTCTCAAGTTTGCTATCTTCAGAATTTCCTGTCATTACTGCAGTCAATTCATTAGTCGTTCGATAGAGATTGAATGACTCGTGCGGTAATTTTGATGAATTGAGAAGAAAAATCCCAACTATTCGATCTTGGTCGATAGTCAAGATTCAAGATCATTAACTAAGTGTTACTACAATGAAATCACAGTGAATTAGACAGAATCACAGTGACACTGCAGTTTTGTTGAAGCTCTAAAGTGTAGCTTTTACAGAAACCGCAGTATCACATCGTGATTCTATCAAACTAACCGTCAATCCAAACTTTCAATAAGGCCGTTGGGGTGACATTTAGAAATCATTTGATAAGATATGCTTTTTAAATTTTACCTACTATCATTTATTTGATGTTCCTTAGTATATAAGTTGTTACAATTTGATTGATCCTCTCAAATCTTCAAATCTCAGGCACACAATTGATGACACAAGAGAGAAGAAAAGCCATATGGGCAATTTATGGTAATGTCCAATTACAAACCTCAAATTGAATTCTACAAATGCTTCTTCAATGAAGAATTGTGATCCTCTATAGAAATTAACAACTCTTTATGTATTATCATGCAGTTTGGTGCAGAAGAACTGATGAATTAGTGGATGGTCCTAATGCTTCACACATTACACCAAAAGCATTGGATAGATGGGAACAAAGATTAACTGATGTTTTTGAAGGTCGTCCTTATGATATGTATGATGCTGCACTTTCAGATACAGTTACAAAGTACCCTGTTGATATACAGGTAGGCCACATGCCATATACTGAAGTGTGACTTTTAAGTATATTTTAAGGCTGCTTTTATATGACTTCATGCGGTGAACACGTCGGTGGTGTTGAATTGAGTTCAGACAGTTCAAATTTTAATGCATATTTTAATTTTTTTTTAAATACCGAACTTCAAAACAAGTCTGTCTGATCTCAACCAAACGGTCGCTGATGTGTTGACTATGTGAATGTGTTGAATGTTGATTGTTGGTCGGAGGAAATACAAAACTTATTTCTTTAGGGTCTATTTGGTTCAACTGAGTGGAAGAAACAAATTATATATACGAGTTGTTTTCGGAAAGCAACAATAGTTTGTACTTAATAACTTTATGAAAGAAAACTAATCTTATTTACATTGAATTGTGTGTTTGAATAGCCCTTTAAGGACATGATTGAAGGGATGAGGCTGGACTTAAGAAAGTCAAGATACAATAACTTTGATGAACTATACCTTTATTGCTACTATGTTGCTGGGACAGTTGGCCTTATGAGTGTTCCTGTAATGGGGATATCACCACATACAAAGGCTTCAACAGAGAGTATCTACAATGCTGCTTTGGCACTTGGCATTGCTAATCAACTTACCAACATACTCCGAGACGTTGGAGAAGAGTAAGTTTCTTCAAAATACATTTTTTTACCGGTAGGAATCTAACTCGATATTTTAGGAGTTATGATACTCATAGACACTGCGCATCAATCACTTGCGCTAGATCGCAGTGGTAATTAGTAACAACATTAACAATATATTATTTATCTAATTGTTATTGGTAATAATATTATAGTGCTAGAAGAGGAAGAGTGTATCTTCCACAAGATGAACTGGCAAAAGCCGGCCTATCGGATGATGACATTTTTCGAGGGAAAGTAACCGACAAGTGGCGGAATTTCATGAAGGGACAAATAAAGAGAGCAAGAATGTTTTTTGATGAGGCAGAGAAGGGAGTGTCAGAGCTCAGTTCAGCTAGTAGATGGCCTGTTTGGGCATCTTTGTTGTTGTATAGGCAGATATTAGATTCTATTGAAGCTAATGACTACAATAACTTCACCAAACGGGCTTATGTAGGAAAAGCTAAAAAGCTCTTATCATTGCCTGTTGCTTTTGGAGTAGCATTTTTTGGACCACAAAAGTTAACCAAAATGACTACAAGATGAATATGATATTGTGCTACAAAATTAATATTGAATAGTTTGGTTTCAACGTGTAAATTTAGTTCCTTAGAAATCAGAATGGTAAAAATTATAATGTAATTACCATTTACCTCAAGTTAAATATATTGAAGAGGAATGCATTCATTATCTTATTGCATGTAAATATTCATTACATTCTTTTACTTTTTTTTCATGGGCCAGCCATGATTTCATATTATATGATATAAACACTGTTCAAAGTGTAATTCTTGTATAGTTAGTTTTCTGTTGCACCTCGTCATTGCGAGATGTGAGCTCGCTAGGCGAGTTAATATGTAACTACCTGTCATTGCGAGCTAGGTGATTTGTTGAGCTTGACAGTTATATTCATAACTATCACAGCTAGGCGAAACTTGTGTGTGGTAGTTATTAGTTGGTTGTTAGTGTTAGTGACAGTTAGTGGTGGTTAGGAGTTAGTTAGTTTGTTGTTACCTCACTTACTTGTGTTTGAAGTAAGTATAAAAGGAGGCATTGTGTTGTAACCAATAAAATAACTCCTCTCTCTCTCTCTCTCTCTCTCTCTCTCTCTCTCTCTCTCTCTCTCTCTCTCTCTCTCTCTCTCTCTCTCTCTCTCTCTCTCTCTCTCTCTCTCTCTCTCTCTCTCTCTCTCTCTCTCTCTCTCTCTCTCTCTCTCTCTCTCTCTCTCTCTCTCTCTCTCTCTCTCTCTCTCTCTCTCTCTCTCTCTCTCTCTCTCTCTCTCTCTCTCTCTCTCTCTCTCTCTCTCTCTCTCTCTCTCTCTCTCTCTCTCTCTCTGTGTGTGTGTGTGTGTGTGTGTGTGTGTGTTTTACTTCTTCTCCATTAAAAGTGTGTGTATGAAAATCCTAAGTGTTAAAGATCAATTTTAAATCCAAGATTGTATCTTTTATGTGTTTTGCTTTTCAATTGAGTTTTGTGTGTGTGAAACCTGGACCAATATCCAACAAACACTTCCTGTCCCCCCACCCCCTCCCCTCCCCTCCAAAAAATGTTTAGAACAATAAAATGTCCTTATGAACGTAACAATTTACAACTAATATTTGATATTATAAAAATCAATATGTGTATGCATCAATTAGCTAGAAAAACTTACGAGTTGCAATCGGTGCTAGGATCAAATGAAACTGAAAGACTGATGTTACAAAGTTGTGGTAATTGTTTTGATCTGTCGGAGTGAACTCCAAATTTTGATGCAGCAGGTTTGAGGCAATTACAGATATTCCTTCGAATTTCAGTGGTGCTGGCTTTTTGATTTAAATCAGTTAATCCTGCACAACAAACACTGGTTGGTGTATCAGGGCCACTTCCCTGCAAAAACGGCAGACATGGCAACAAGGATAAAAGAGCCTCAGGACAGCTCACGTCACCAATTTGACTTGCATCCATTGTTGTTACTAGCATGCCTAAAATCATCACAACGATAAATAGAGAAATATACTTGTTCCCCATAATTTTAATCTAAATATGTGTATATATGTAATTTGTTGTGAACTTTTTGAATGACCAATATATGCAAGTACGTCTTAATTTATAGGCAAGATTTATTACCATTTTATGGCAACTCATTTATTTCTTGATTGTTTTTTAATAACTCTTTAAAAACTTTATTAGTGATTTAATATTTCATTTATATTATTTTTTGTATAAAATGAATCATTATTATCTTCAATATATACGGTCAAAGTAAACATTAAAACAATAAATTTTAACTTTTAAATATTTTAATAATAATAAATTATTCAAAATTATAACGTATATTTCCTTTATTTTCTTAAGAAAAATTAAATTTTTAGGTAAAAATAAATTGTTATTAATAGTGGTGGCACTAATGACCATTTTATAAACGATCACATGAAAATTTTATTTTGTCCCTTGAAGTTACAAAATGTAGTTTTTCACACGGAAAATTTTATTTTGTCCCTTAAGTTACAAAAGGCAGCTTTTCATATGGAAAATTTTATTTTGTCCCTTGAAGCAATGTTTTAAAAATCGGACCGGACATCGAACCGGTAATGTTTCGGTTTACTGGTTCATTGATCGAACCTCTGGGTCACTGGTCGAACCGCATGACTAAACCGGATCAAACTGAATAAATCGGTTGAATAAACCGGTCAATATAATAATACTATATAGTTATTAATTTTAATTTTTAATTTTATTTTTGAACTGGATAAATCTCTCTCATCATTTCTTCTCTCTCATCATCATTTATTTATTTTTAATTTTTAAATTGGAGAGGGAATTGGAGAGAAATAATAGGAGATGATCCAATTCCATTGCAGAGACGTTTTAGGGTTTTTCTTTTCAATTTCAATTTTCTACTATCAACATTCACTGCAAAAAGCAATTCCAAGTCTTTGAGGGAAAGGGAAAACTCCATCGTTTTGCATGAATCCAAACTTCAGGCTATGGTAAGAACATGCTGTTGTTTTGTGATTCAATGTTGAAATTCAATCTCTTTCATATTTGAACTGTCAATAATCTGTTGAGCAAAGCAATGTATCATTTTCTAATACCTGCTAGATTCACTCATAGAACCCTTCATTCTACGCTTCATTGCCGCAATGCTTTTTCTATATTCTTCAATTCTCGTTCTTTCACTGTTTCCAACACAAATCACAATCATCATCAAGATGACTCTTTTATGTTATCAAGCTTCATTGATTCATGTGGGTTGTCCCCTGAAACTGCTCTTCAACTCACAAAAAGGTTGAAACTCAGAAAATATGATGATGGCCCAAATGCTGTTATTCAACTTTTCAGAACCTATGGCTTCTCTGATTCCCAATTATCAATCCTTGTTAAGAGACACCCTTTTGTGCTTTTATCAGACCCTGAAAAGACCCTTTTGCCCAAACTCAACTTTTTGCAATCCATTGGGGTTTCAACCACTGATCTCCCCAAACTCCTAATTGGGAACACTGGTTTTTTAAAACTAAGTTTGAAGAAAAACGTTATGCGTCGTTATCACTTTATTAGGAGCCTTGTTGGTGATGATAAAAAGGTAGTTTTAGTTTTTAAGCGTTGGATATATAACTTTTACAATGATTCCATGGTTCCAAACATCGAGATTTTGACGAAGCTTGGTGTGCCTCAAAGTTCTGTTTCCCTTTTGGTATCCAATTTTCCCAATGAAGCATTCACCAAGCATTCTAGATTTGTTGAGGCTGTTAATAATGTCAAGGAAATGGGGTTCAATCCTTTGAAATCAAATTTTGTTTTGGCACTCAAAGTAATTGCGAAGATGGACAAAGAGACATGGGAATCAAAATTGAAGCATTTTGAGAGGTGGGGATGGTCGAAAGATATCTGTCTTTTGGCGTTCCAAAAGTATCCTCAGTATATGTTGATCTCAAAAAAAAAGATTACGAAGATAATGAATTACTTCTTGAACGATATGGGTCTTACCCCAAAAGACATTGCTAGAATGCCTGCGATGCTAATGCGCAGCTTCGAGAGGAGAATTGTTCCTAGATGTGAAGTTTTTAAGATTTTGAAGTCAAGGGGTTTAATAAAGAGTGGTTTGTTCATAAGTGGCTTTCTTCGGATAACTGAGAAAGAGTTTCTGGAAAGATATGTGACCCCATTTGAGAAAGATTTGCCATTGATATTGGATGCATATAAAGCTCAGAAGTCAGATTGATCATATAGATATGCTTTATACTCTGCCATATCTAAGTATATGTATGGAATTTGATTATCCTCTTGAATCCGGATGCACTTTTACACAATTAGATGCATTTATTTGGAAAATCTTAGATCTGTCTTAGTTCTTACTAATATTGACAATTCTGGTGCAAAACATGTAGCTTTCCTTGAATATGAACAAGTTATTATGGAAGTGTATTCTCATTTATGTTCTTACTTTCTGTTTGTTTTCTATATTCACTTTTATGCAGAGTAGAGAATGTGTTTAAACTACAAAATTTAATCAAAATATAATGATGTGGTCAATCTTACAAAATCGACTTGTTGTAAGGTGAGGATTGTCTCTCACGTATAAACTCATTCGTGTTCAGGTCTCATCTCTCCCAATGTGAGATTTGTAACCATTTGAATCAAAATTTTCTCAAAACAGAAACAAACCTAACCCATGTACACTCTTAACTTTTGCGTTGTATGAAATTTTCAATATAATTTGTTAATATTAGCTTACAATTGAAAATTTCAATTGATCATTGAATGGTTGACAAGAAACAACGTCGGAAAATAGTAATTCGTTTCTTGAATAAATCTGGACCTGACATTGCTAGGACTGACCTTGTTGTCTTGCTATCTATAATTTGTAAGCTAGCTTGTGGAAGAGTTCATCTTTCAGCATCCAGCTTGTTCAACTTTGTTAGGATTTCGGTTGGTTTGGCTTCTTCAGCAGTAAAATAATGCCGGTGTAAAAAGCGATTCAAAGACCCATATTTTTAACAACTTTGAGTGAAAGCCATTTAAAATGTGACGCGTTGTCATTTTTACAACGGGATTACACGAGGGGTAACATTGCGCAACAAATAAAAAAAAACAATTGACTAATACTACTCGGACAAACATCAAAGAAGCAAATCCCGACTTCCATCGAGCAACCATAATTGGCTAAAGTATCTACACATTGGTTTGTTTCACAGTAGGAGTGTTGAACAACAACTTGCCAATCAAGAGCTAGCAAACAATGAATCAGATTGGTAAAAATTATAATGTAATTTTTTTAGTGAAACATATTATATCATATTGAAGAGAAAAAATACCTTCATTATCTGATTGCATATTATATCATATAAACACTTCCACTTCCTTTCAAATCCCCCCAATTTGAGAGAGGAAAAATTGGCTCTTGAATGGATTTTTCTCCTCTCCTCTCCTAAAAATTGAACCAAACACAACTAAATTTTATCTTAAATCTAATTTTCGCTTGTTTTAGTGAATTAGTATTAAGGGCCCGTTTGGCCTAGCTTATTTTTGAGTTTATGTAATTTTTATGTATTATTATAAGTTTGTTAAGGTAGTTTATGATAAAATAATTTATAAAAATTCAATTTTCATTAGTTTGAACTTATAAAATAGCATAAAAATTAATTTATATTGCATAAGTTGTTTACGTAAGCTCAAAAATAAGCTAGGTCAATCGAACCCTAAGCAAATTAAATTTGTCTGAAAGGGGTATTTCACTTATTATGTTTGGTTGCTCCTTATTTACTTAGATTTTTTTTTTTAGAATCGCACTTTTTTGTAATTTTATTTTCTATGATTTAATTCTTGAAAATGTGCATTTTTTATGAAAATAAAATTGAAAAAGGGAAGTTTTTTAAATCAAAGTGGCGCTAATGATATTATACAGCGGTGTCGAAGGAATTTGAATTGAATTAGCACCATGAGGCTACAAGGTTAAAGCTCTTTTTAGTGAGCTAGCACTTAAATCGTAAAAATAAACAATAAAGAGTTGGTACAATTTTCCATTTTGCTTATTGATCCATATGTAATCTTGCTAAATCTTCAAGATCTCTTTAAGATTAGTATGCCTCATATTATGGCATCATGGAACCCTGTACAAAAAAGAAAAAGAAAAAGGTGTTTAGAACAATATAAATATCCTTATTATCCTAAAAATTTACAACTAATATTTGACATTAATATGTATGTATCAATTAACTAGAAAAATAAGAAGACAAACTTACGAGTTGCAATCAGTGCTAGGATCAAATGAAACTGAAAGACTGATGTTACAAAGTTGTGGTAATTGTTTTGATCTGTCAGAGTGAACTCCAAATTTTGATGCGGCAGGTTTGAGACAATTACAGATATTCCTTCGAATTTCAGTGGTGCTGGCTTTTTGATTTAAATTACTTGCTCCTGCACAACAAACACTGGTTGGTGTATTAGGGCCAATTCCCTGCAAAAAAGGCAGACATGGCAACAAGGATAAAAGAGCCTCAGGACAGCTCACGTCATCAATTTGACTTGCATTCATTGTTCTTACTAGCATGCTTAAAACCATCACAACAATTGATAGAGAAATATACTTCTTCCCCATAATTTTAATCTAAATATGTGTATATGTAATTTGTTGTGAACTTTTTGAATGCCTGGTATATGCGACTATGTCTTAATTTATAGGCAAAATTATTTATTACCATTTTATGGCAACTCATTTATTTTTTGATTGATTTTTAATAATTCTTTAAAATCTTTATTAGTGATTTAATATTTCATTTATATTATTTTTGTATAAAAGGAATTATTAATACGTTCAATATATGTACATTTAAAGTAGACATTAAAACAATAAATTTTAACTTTTAAATATTTTAATAGTAATAAATCATTCAAAATTATAACGCATATTTTCTTTATTTTCTTAATAAAAAATAAAATTTTAAGTAAGAAATTTTTGTTATTAACAGTGGTTGCACTAATGACCATTTTATAAACCGTGAAATTTTTATTTTGTCCATTGAAGTTACAAAAGGCAGCAATTCATGAACATTTATTTTATATAATTTGACAAACTCAAAACTTATATAATTAAAATTCAATTAAATATCATCGTTAACTAATGCAGTGAAATAAAACGTCAATGAACAAAATCATCAAATAATAATATAAAAAAAAAAAATTAATGAGGTGGAGGGAAACGATATACCTAAATTGAGGCGGATATGAAAATACCCAAAATTATGAGTTTAGGGTGAGCAAAAGATATCCATACTATGCTTCATTGTCATGCCCTATGAAGTCTCGATACTTCAAAAATGGCAAAGTATCGTGTCCGATACTGATACTCGTATCGAAGAGTATCAGACAATTAAAATTATTTTTTTAAAAAAATAATTACCGATACGTGTCGGATACTTCTCGATACACGTATCAGAGAAGTATCGGGAAAATAATGTATTTTTATGATAGAAATGGAGGAGGTGAGACTGATACATTTTGTGTTTCCTCTTAAATAGTGAATGTTAGAGTATGATATTCTTTATGGATTGACAACCATGTGTTTTTTGGATAGTAATAATTATTCTTTTTTGTAGTAATTAATTAACTTGAGATATGTAAATTGTAATTGTCATTTGTTTACTCAGTTTGAGTAATTTGAATGTTAATTTATTATCTTTCTTGATTTTTGTTATGTTTATATATTGTGTATTTGTATATTTTATTTTAAATTTATTTTTAAACAACGTAACATGACCGTATCGTATCAGAAATTTTAAAAAATTCTCTATATCACCGTATCAGCATCGTGTCACACTGTCATGTATCCGGGCTTCATCCGTCATGTTAATCACCAATCCGACTATGACAAGCACCCACAATTGAATTGCATAGGTCCTCTAATTAGTTAATCCTTAAATGGACCAAATTTCCAAAAAAACAAAAATACTTGATTTTAAATTATTTTTATGTTGAATAATTTCATAGTGAGACTATAGTATATAAAAAAGTTTAGTTAAAAAAATAAATTGAAACTCAACCTTAAGATGAAAATAAGTTTTTATTTTTCCAAACAAATAAATAAATAATTTTTATAATTTGAGATTTTTTTTAGGCAAAATGTATTCATAAGTCCTTTAAGTTTTATGTTTGTAACAGATTGATTCTTTAAGTTTTTTAAGTAACAAATAAGTCCTTTAAGTTTTTAAAGTAACAAATAGGTCCTTTAAGTTTGTAATATGTAACATCTAAGTCCCTCAATTACTTAAAAAATAGGACTTAAATGCTACAAATTACAAACTTAAAGGACCTATTTGTTACTTCAAAAACTTAAAGGATCTATCTGTTACTTAAAAAACTTAAAGGACCTATCTGTTACAAACGTTAAACTTAAAGGACCTATAGATGCATTTAGCTTTTTTTTATAATTAGAGATTTTTATTTGAATTGGAAATTGTTTTCGAGTAAATTGGACAAACAAGATGTTTTAGGGTTTCTTTTCAATTATCAGAAGAAATTTCAAGTCTTTGAGGGAAAAGGAAAACTCCATCGTTTTGCATGAATCCAAACATCAACACTCTGGTAAGACCTTTCTTAACAATCCAAACTTATACTTTTCAATGTACCATTTTCTGATAGCTAGATTCACTCATAGAATAACCCTTCATTCTACTCTTCATTGCTGCAATGCTTTTTCTATATACTTCAATTCTCGTTCTTTCACTATTTCCAATACAAATCACAATCATCAAGATGACTCTTTTACGTTATCAAGCTTCATTAATTCTTGTGGGTTGCCCCCTGAAAAAGCACTTAAACTCACAAAAAGGTTGAAAATCAAAAACCCTGATGATGGCCCAAATGCTGTAATTCAACTTTTCAGAACCTATGGCATATCTGATTCCCAATTATCAATCCTTGTTAAGAGACACCCTTTTGTGCTTTTATCAGACCCTGAAAAGACCCTTTTGCCCAAACTCAATTTTTTGCAATCCATTGGGGTTTCAACCACTGATCTCCCCAAAATCCTAATTGGGAACCCTGGTTTTTTAAAACTAAGTTTGGAGAAAAACCTTATACCTCGTTATCACTTTATTAGGAGCCTTGTCCGTAATGATAAAAAGGTAGTTTCAGTTTTTAAGGGTTGGACATGGTACTCTTACGATGATTCCATGGTTCCAAACATTGAGATTTTGAGGAAGCTCGGTGTGCCTCAATGTTTCATTACCCTTTTGGTATGCAATTATCCAAATGTAGCATTCTGCAAGCATTCTAGATTTGTTGAGGCTGTTAATTTAGTCAAGGAAATGGGGTTCGATCCTTTGAAGTCAAATTTTGTTTTGGCACTTAAAGTACTTGCAAGGATGGACAAAGAGACTTGGGAGGCAAAATTGAAGATTTTTGAGAGTTGGGGATGGTCGAAGGATATCTGTCTTTTGGCGTTCCAAAAGCATCCTCCGTATATGACGGTCTCAGAAAAAAAGATGACAAAAATAATGAATTTCCTCTTGAACGATATGGGTCTTACCCCAAAAGACATTGCTAGAATGCCTGCGATGCTAATGCGCAACTTCGAGAGGAGAATTGTTCCTAGATGCGAAGTTGTTAAGATTTTGAAGTCAAAGGGTTTGATAAAGAGTGGTTTGTTCATAAGTAGCTTTATTCAGATAACTGAGAAAGAGTTTCTGGAAAGATATGTGACCCCATTTGAGAAAGATTTGCCATTGGTATTGGATGCATATAAAGCTCAGAAGTCAAATTGATCATATAGATTGCTTTATTCTTTGAATATATTTATTAGTTGTTACATTGCCATTTCTAAGTATTAATTATGCTATGTATGAAACTTGATAATCCTCCGGAATCTGGATGCACTTTTACACAATTAGATGCATTTATTTGGAAAAATTTAGGTCTTTCTTAGTTCTTATTAATATTGACAATTCTGGTGCAAAACATGTAGTTTTCCCAAGAATAGGATTAAGTTATTATGGAAGCTGAGCTTTATTGTTCCACTGAATCATGGTAGTGCATTCTCATTTATGTTCTTACTTTCTGGTTGTTTTTTATATTCACTTTTATGCAGAGCAGAGAATGGGTTAAAACTACAAAATTTAATTAAAAGGCAATGATATGCTCAATCTTACGGCTTGTCGTAAGGTGAGGATTATCTTTCACGAATTAATTCATTCATGTTCAGGTCTCATTTCTTCAATGTGAGATTTGTAACTATTTGAATCAAAATTTTCTCAAAACAGAAACCAATCTAACCTAACCTAACCTAACCTAACCCAACCCATGTCCACTCTTAACTTTCGCGTTGTATGAAATTTTCAATATAATTTGTTAATATTAGCTTACAATTGAAAATTTGAATTGATCATTTGATGGTTGACAAGAAACAACGTCGGAGAATTGTAATTCCTTCATTGAATAAATCTGGACCTGACATTGTTGGGATTGAATCGAATCTTGCTTGCTTGTGGAAGAGTTCTTCTTTCAGCATCTAGCTTGTTCAACTTTGTTAGGATTTCGGTTGGTTTGGCTTTCTTCGGCAGTAAATTTAGTTTGGTTTGATCATGTAAATTTAGTTCCCTAGAAATCAGGATGGTAAAAATTATAATGTAATTTTTTCTTTGTTTAACTGTATACATCTCAACCTCAAGTTAAATAATATTGAAGAGGAATACATTCATTATCTGTTTGCATGTAAATATTGATTTCATTCTTTTACTCTTTTTTTTTTTTTCTTCATGGGCGCCACCATGATTTCATATCATTTTAAGTTTTTAACAATTCATGATTTAACTGAGGGTAGGGTATTTCTTGCGAAATATGTTACCCCAAGAAAACTCTATAGTCGTTCCATTGTTTGTGACTATTTTGTTTTAAGCACATGTAACCAGTGTTTTAAAAACCGGACCGGCCATCGAACCGGTGAAGGTACTGGTTCACTGGTTTATTGGTCGAACCACTGGGTCACTGGTCGAACCGCATGACTAAACCGGATAACTCGGTTGAATAAACTGGTCTCTATAACAAAACTATATAGTTATTAAAACCAGTGGAATCGGATGACTAGATCTCTAAAAAAAATCATGACACAAAAAAATTGAAAATTTTAAAATATCAAAATTTTACAAGTTCACTCATTAAATTTAGATTCTAAACATAGTCATGACATGCAATTTGGTATAATAGTGAGGGATTTGACAGTATGTATGAGGTCTTAGATTTGATGATAAACTCTATTTTAAACAAAAATAAAAATAAAAGTTGATTAAATCAACACAGCGCAAAAAATTAAACAAAATCTAAAGTTTGTTGAAAAAAAAAAGTAATTGTGCTCTTAAAAAAGATTCAAATTAATGATGAAGATTGTTTTCATAGAAAAATAGTATAATATGTAGCATAAAATAGAAAGATTCAAATATATGTATGTATTATATATAATACAAAGCAAAAATAAACACAAGTAACTATTGTAGCATAGTGGTAATGTGTCTTATTTTGTATCTAAAGGTCAAGGGTTCAATACCTACAATTGCCATTTTCCATATATTTTTACACATAATATGGAAATGCATTAAAAAAAATTGAAATAACATAATTTATGAAAAAAAAATCTAAAAAAAAAAGTTAAAAAACGCAAAAAAAAAAAAAAAAAACTAGAAAAAATCTAAATGTGGTTGACCCGCCCAGTTTGAATAAACCGCCGGTTTCGGCCGGTTTATACCGATTCAGTCCGGTTTGATAGCATGGGCAGTCTGATGGTCAGACCAGACCGGTTACCCCTCCGGTTCCAGGTTCAATCGGTTGGACCGGCCGGTCCGGTTTTTAAAACACTGCATGTAACACTCTAAGGGCTCGTTTGGCCTAGCTTATTTTAGAGTTTATGCAAACGGTTTATGCAATATAAATTAAGTTTTATGATATTTTATAAGTTTAAATTAGTGAAAATTGAATTTTTAGAAGCTATTTTATCATAAACTACCTTGAAAAATTTATAATAATACATAAAAATTCCATAAGTTGTTTGCATAAGCTAAAAAATAAGCTAGACAAAGAAAATCATTATTGAAAACTAATGAGTTAGCCGGTTCCACTAATAATTTTTAAGTTAATCTACAATGTAGAATTTGAACATTAACTTAAACATTGAAAACAACAATTTTTATTTAAATCTCAAATACAAAAAATTTAATAATTTTTAGTTTATTTTAACTCTAATATGTCACTCACCATCTATAGACAACATTTACCCGTCATCATTCCAACCTCATCCACAACCTTTGATTGTCTTTAATCGCCACCTCTAATCATATTTTATATTACCTTTGACCACCACTCTAATCACCTCCAACCACCATTAATTACAACTCTAACCACCATCAATCACCACTCAAACTGCTATCAACCAATACTTTGATCACTAATCCGACCAGCGTTGATATGACCAACTGATATGACCAACACCACTGTTGAACAATTAGGTTGGTCCTTGGATTAGTTATATCTTGAATTGAATATCGGATTTTCCAATTATTTATTTGTCATCTAAAATTATTTTTATGTTTTAATTTTTTTTAAAATATTGAATGATATCATAGTGAGAATAGGTATATATATACTCCCTCCGGTTTTGAATATAAGCAAAAAACAACTTTCTAGATACATTGAATAAAACATGTATCTAGACAATAAAATGGTCCATATACATACTTTATTCAATGTATCTAGAAAGTTATTTTTTGCTTATATTCAAAACCGGAGGGAGTATAAATTGAAACACAATCCAATGAAAATAAATTTTTTAATTTAGATTTAAATAAAAATTTAAAATAATTTATTTTTAGTTGGTAGAAAGCTACTAAGATTTAGGGCTTTTTATTTGGATTAGAATTTGTTTTAGGGTTTTTCTTTTCAATTTCCATTTTCTACAATGAACATCGTTACAAGAAGAAATTCGAAAAAGCTTCAGGGAAATGGAAAACTTAATCGTTTTGCATGAATCCAAAAGAAGCATAATCCTGCAAACTGATATTGGTGAGTGAAATTATTTATTCTTTGCAATGTACCATTTTCTGATAGCTAGATTCACTCATACAACAACACCCCTTCTTTGCCGCAATGCTTTTTCTAATTTCAGTTATCGTTGTTTCTCTGTTTGCAACACAAATCAAGATGATTCATTTAAGCTAACAAGTCTCGTAAACTCATCTGGGTTGTCCCCTGAAAAAGCACTTAAACTCACAAAAAGGTTGAAAATAGAAAACCCTGATGGTGGCCCAAATGCTGTAGTTCAACTTCTCAGAACCTATGGCTTCTCTGATTCCCAATTATCAATCCTTGTTAAGAAATGCCCTTTAGTACTTTTATCAAAACCCGAAAAGACCCTTTTGCCAAAGCTCAAGTTTTTGCATTCCATTGGGGTTTCAACTACTGATTTCCCCAAAATCCTCATTAGGCACCCTTCCATATTGGGAGCAAGTTTGGAGAAAAACATTTTGCGTCGTTATGAGATTATTAGGAGCCTTGTTTGCAATGATAAACAGGCAATTTCTGCTTTAAAGCATGGATCGTGGAACTTTAACAGTGATTCAATGGTTAATGATTCTGTTCCAAACATTGAGGTTTTGAGGCAACTTGGTGTGCCTCAAACTTCCATTTCTCATTTGGTATCTAATTATTCCAATGTAGCATTCGTCAATCATTCCATATTTGTTGAGGCTGTTAATTCGTGTAAGGAATTCGGGTTCAATACTTCAAAGTTGAAGTTTGTTTTGGCACTTCAAGTATTTACAAAGATAAATAAAGAATTTTGGGAATCAAAATTGAAGATTTTTGAGAGGTTAGGTTGGTCGAAAGATATTTGTGTTTTGGCTTTCCAAAGATATCCTCAGTATATATTGATCTCAGAAAAAAAGATTATGAAAACAATGAACTTCTTGGTGAAGGATATGGGTCTTACCCCAGAAGACATTGCTAGAAGCCCTAGTATTCTGAACCGTAACTTGGAGAAGACGTTAATACCTAGATGTGCAGTTGTTAAGATTTTGAAGTCAAGGGGTTTGATAAAAAGTTATTTGCACATAGGTACCTTTATTAAAATAAGTGAGAAAACATTTTTAAAGAGATATGTTACCCCATTTCAGAAAGATTTGCCACTGGTATTGGCTGTATATGAAGGTCAGACGTTAGATTGATCATCTGGACATGATCTATACTTTGAAGGTATTGATTAGCTCTACTTGATTGCAGAATTTGACAAACCATTTTTGTGAATAACGTGTTAATCCACTCGCTATCTTCGATTCTACACCTCTGTTTGTTTTGTTTCATTTGATTTGGACTTCCCTAGATATTCAATTGTTATCATCTTCTTACAAAGGCCTTTTGTAGCAGAGGTTTTTTTTTTTTTTTTTTTTTTTTTCTTTTTCATTTCCTTTTCCTACTATTTGATAAACAAAGGCCATTTAGTCTTTCTGTTATGAAGATGCCTATGCATATTACACTAACTGTATGCCTTATCGAAGCTCTAATGATGTATATTTTTCTGCGCAGAAGACATTGGTAGAAGCCCTAGGATTCTAATGCGCATTCAAGAATTCATTTGTTCCTAGATGTGCAGCTGTTGACATTTTTTTTTTTTTATATAAAAAAGTTTATGGTTTATAAGTACCACCAACTTATTTACAAAGAAAATACTACATTTGCTGCTGCCAAGGATCGAACCCCCGACCAACAGTCTACACCCGCTCAATTAGCAAGTGCCAGCTGTTAACATTTTGAAGTCAATGGATTTGATAAAGAATGGTTTGTTCATAAGTAGCTTTATTTCGATTACTGAGGAAAAGTTTCTAGAAAACTATGTTATGTGACCCCATTTGAGAAAGATTTGCCATTGGTATTTTAGATGCATATAAAGCTCAGAAGTCAGATTGATCATATGGATATACTTTATGCTCTAAGTATTAATTATGTTATGTATGGAACTTTTGGTTATCCTCTTGAATCTGGATACACTTTTACACAATTAGATGCATTTATTAAATTTGGAAAAATTTAGGTCTGTCTTAGTTCTTACTAATATTGACAATTCTGATGCAAAATATGTAGCTTTCCTTGAATAGGAATCAATCATTGTGGAAGTTGAGCTTTATTGTTCCACTGAATCATTGTAGTGTATTCTCATTTATGTTCTTACTTTTTGTTTGCTTTCTAAATTCACTTTTATGCAGTGCAGTAACTTAACTCAATCTTATAAAACTTAACATATCTTGTCGAGACCACGCTCTCGAGAAACAACATTAGTGAAAAAGGAGTTCCTCTGCCTTTGATTTGGTTGAAATTTGAAAACACACAGCTAGAGCGCATTCCACCTACAGAAGTTCACCTTGTAGGTTGTATATGTAAATTTCGAGTGGCAGTTCAACCGAAAAGATAACATACAGAAGTTCACCTTGTAGGTTGTATATGTAAATTTCGAGTGGCAGTTCAACCGAAAAGATAACATGTTAATCCAATTTGATTACTTAATCAAATAGTATAGGTTAGAAAGAGATTCGCAGCAGATTTCAATGGAGTATCAAATAGTATAGTTAGTACACACCACATTATACTTGCGTAGCAGTCCTAAACCAAAATCTCTTTGAATCAAGTAGTTTTACATACAGTAATTAATACGATACTTTACAAAATATTATGATCATTTTTCATTCAGTTTCGCCTAAATTAGAGCATTGATCACCAATCGTAATTGCAACAACTGCGTTCTCGCAAATATGCACACAATAAAATAGTGAGATAAAATAAAGCATCGAGAACAATGTGATACGTGTATAATTAAATTAATATTAATATTTAATATATGTATGTTATTTGTAATATCTAATATAAATTATTAATTATGTATTTAAATATATAGGTAGTTATTAGTAGTTTTAAGAAGTTATTAGTAGTTTCATAGAATTTATCTATATATATTTGTATTGTACATGAAAACAAGAAGTAAGAAAATTAATTAAAGAACTCTAGTCTTTTCCACCATTTCTATGGAGATTCGTTCCTTTTCAAATTGGAACAATTAACTCAATTCCAACCTTCCTCCCTTTCTTAAGAGACCTATTCCTTCTCGAATTGGAATACTTAACCCTATCATTTATCATATTCTATCACAATGTTTACTTGAACTTAAAAATCACAACTAACAAAAAGATTTACGATTCTTAATTTTGTTTTAACTCTAACATGTCACCCCCCAATAGTAGCCAGCCACCCCTTTGACCTCGATCGATCATAGGTATGGCAATGGGGCGGGGCGGGTCGGGAATGAATTTTGTCATTCCCAAACCCAAACCCATTAAAGTTCGGGTATCCCCAAACCCGTCCCAATTCTTAACGGGAATGAAAACTAAAACCCCAAACCCATATCCAATGGGGTTCAGGTATCCTCGTGGGGTTCGGGTATTCCTCATTTCGCTTTATCTCTGTATGAATTTGAGTTGCACTTGTTTTTTTTTATTAAAAAAAGTAGAAAATTATTTTGTTTCAACAATATTTATATATAGAAAGTAAATTGATTAATACTCAACTTAAAAATATGAATGTAATAGTTTAAAAAAAATAAAATATGAATGCAATTTAGATTTGTTTAAGGGTTTTAAATTTATAAATGGTAAAATGTAATTCGATATAAGCGGGGCGGGTTCGGGGACGGATTCGGGGTGGATATGAATATCCCCATTACCCGCCCCAACCCCAACTTTTAAAATCGGGGAAAACCCAAACCTGAACCCAAACCCAGTCAACTCGGCTTTTTTCCCGTCAAAATCGGGACGGGGCGGGCAGGTACCCACGGGTATGGGTTATTTTGCCATGCCTAATCGATCATCTCTAATTGTCTTTGATCACTGTTGACCACCACCTTCACCACCTCTAATCACATTTTATATCACCTTTCACCACCAGTCTAGTCACCAATATGATCACCTCCAATCACCATTAGCGACCATTCTAACCATCGTCAATCATCACTTTGACCACCATTAATCACCACTTCGACCACTGTGAACCAATACTTTGAACCAATATTATGTTGTTTTCATGATGATTAGAATGAAGAAGAATATATTGAAACAATTAGTGTTAACTCTTAAGTAGTTAAATGTTCTCTTTGGTATGAGACTCTACAAAAATCGAAGTATTGATCACCAATCAATAATTGCAATAACTACATTCTTGCAAATGTGCGCACACACAATAAGATAGTGAGATAAAATAAAACATAGAGAACAATTTTTACTTGAACCTCAAAATCACAAAAAAAAAAAAAAAAAAGTAAAAACAAGATTTTTATTTCTTAATTTGGTTTAACTCTAATATGTCACCATTACCGGTCGTCAGCCACCGCTCCAACCTCCATCAACAAACCTCTAATCGTCTCTGATTACTGTTGACCACCACATTCACAATTTCTAATCATATTTTATAATATTACCTTTCACCACCAGTCTGACCACCTATATGATCACCTCCAGCCACCATTGACGATCACTCTAACCACCACCATTTAGCACCACTCCGACCATTGTCAACCAATACTTTCATCACTAATTTGACCATAGTCGACTACTATTATGATCAACAGGGCTATTGAATAATAACTAGATAACTAGATTAGTCATTCCTTAGAATATATACTTCTTTTCAATTATTTATTTATGGTTTAAATGATCATTTGGTCCTTGTATGTTCGTAAATTCTTGGTTTTAGTCCTTGTATCTTTTTTTGTTGCAAATAAGTCCTTGTATGTTCGCAAATTTATTGTTTTAGTCTCTAAAGTCAAAATCCGCAGGAAAATCTGAAGGAAAATTTGCACGAAAACTACAGATTTTCTTGCGGATTTTGACTATAGGGACTAAAACCAAAAATTCGCGAACATACAAGGACTTATTTGCAACAAAAAAGATACAAGGACTAAAACAAAAAATTCACGAACATACATGGATATAAATGATATTTAAGCCCTTATTTATTTGTCATTTTAAATTATTTTTATGTTTTATTTTTATTTTTATATTGAGCAGAGTATAAATTAAAACTCAATCCAAAGTTGAAATTAAGTTTTTTAATTTAATTAAAGAATAAAATAATTTAATTTTCAATTGATAGGAATGTGGATGATTTTATAAAAAAAAAAGGAATGTGGATGATTTTGTCAAAAAAATAAATAAATTTATATTTTATTTTTTTAGGGTTTTTCTTTTCAATTTCCATTTTCTATTATCAACATGTACGAGAAGAAATTCAAACTGAACTGAATTCAATCTCATGTTGTTTTGTGATTCAATGTTGAAATTCAATCTCTTTCAAGTTTCAACTGTCAACAATCCGTTCAACAAAGCATAATCCTGCAAACTGATTCATACTTTGGTGAGTAAAATTATTCTTTACAATGTACCATTTTCTGATAGCAAGATTCACTCATAGAATAACCAATCATTCTACTATTCTTTGCCGCAATAATGCTTTTTCTCTTTTCTTCAATTCACGTCCTTTCACTGTTTCCAACACAAACCATAAAGATTACTCTTTTACGTTACCAAGCATCATTAACTCATCTGGGTTGTCCCCTGAAAGAGTCATTAAACTCAAAAATAAGTTGAAACTCAGAAGATATGATGATGGCCCAAATGCTGTTATTCAACTTCTTAGAACTTATGGCTTCTCTGATTCCCAATTATCATTCCTTGTTAAGAGACACCCTTTAGTGCTTTTATCAAAACCTGAAAAGACCCTTTTGCCAAAGCTCAAGTTTTTGCAATCCATTGGGGTTTCAACCACTGATCTCCCCAAAATTCTCATTAGTAACACTGGTTTTTTAAAACTAAGTTTGGTGAAAAACCTTATACCTCGTTTTCACATTATTCGAAGCCTTGTTCGCAATGATAAGGATGTAGTTTCGGTTTTTAAGCGTTGGAGATTCAACTTTCACGGTGATTCGATGGTTCCAAACATTGAGGTTTTGAGGAAGCTTGGCGTGCCTCAAAATTCTGTTTCCCTTTTGGTATCTAATTTTCCCAATGAAGCATTCACCAAGCATTCTAGATTTGTTGAGGCTGTTAATTTTGTCAAGAAAATTGGGTTCAATCCTTTGAAATCGTATTTTGTTTTGGCACTTCAAGTAATTGCGAGGATGGACAAAGAGACATGGGAATCAAAATTGAAGATTTTTGAGAGGTGGGGATGGTCGAAAGATATCTGTCTTTTGGCGTTCCAAAAGTATCCTCAGTATATATTGATCTCAGAAAAAAAGATTATAAAAACAATGAACTTCTTGGTGAAGGATATGGGTGTTACCTCAGAAGACATTGCTAGAATCCCTAATATTCTGAACCGCAATTTGGAGAAGACAATAATGCCTAGATGTGCAGTTGTTAAGATTTTGAAGTCAAGGGGTTTGATAAAAAGTAAATTGAGCTTAAGTAGCTTTATTATCATATCTGAGAAAACATTTTTGGAGAGATATGTTACCCCATTTCAGAAAGATTTGCCACTGGTATTGGCTGTATATGAAGGTCAGAAGTTAGATTGATCATCTAGACATGATCTATATTGATTAACTGTTCTTGATTACACCACTCACTTCATCAGTTATTTGTGAGATTGATCATTGGTGAATTTGACTAATCATTTTTGTGAGTTACATTTATGGCTTACTAGTATGTTAGTACTTGTTACACCACTCACTTGCTATCTTCAATTCTACACCTCCATTTGTTATGTTTTGTTTCATTTGGATTTGGACTTACCTAGATATTCAATTGTTATCATCTTCCTTTTCTTTGATGAACAAAGGCCCTTTCATTTCATCAGTTAAATTGTTATCTTGCAAATTGGATTAGTTAATTTGTAGCAGAGCTTTTTTTTTTTTTTTTTCATTTCCTTTTCCTGCTATTTGGTAAACAAAGGCCCTATGTATTTTACACTAACCTTATGGCTTATCCAAGTTCTTATTATGATATATATGGAATTTGATGATCTTTCAGAAAACTTCTACATCAGTTATTTTTAGATGCATATATTTAGAGAAATTTATGTTTGAGGCAAACTAAGATGGATTAACAAGTTCTCTCACGCCCACTTTGCTCACATCATTCATAACAAGTTCTTTTTCCTCATGTTGTAATATATATGTTAAAAAACACTGCATTAAAAGAAACAAAAATGAATTGATTTGGAAGTCGGCAACGTCACTCATAACAAGTCTTTCTAAATTTACTCATAACCATTGATCATCTAGACATGCTCTATAGTTTCAAATTATTGATTAGATGTACTTGATTGCAGAATTTGACTAATCATTTTTGTGAGTTACATTTATGGCTTACTAGTATGTTACTTGTTACACCACTCACTTGCTATCTTCAATTCAACACCTCTTTTTGTTTTGTTTTGTTTCATTTGGATTTCGACTTATCTAGATATTCAATTATTATCATCTTCCTATTCTTTGATAAACAAAGGCCCTTTCATCAGTTAAATTGTTATTTTGCAAATTGGATTAATTAATTTGCAGCAGAGCTGCTTCTTCTTTTTTTCATTTCCTTTTGCTAATATTTGATAAAAAAAAGGCCATTTAGTCTTTTTCTTATGAAGATATCTATGTATTTTACGCTAACCTTTTGGCTTATCCAAGTTCTTATTATGATATATATGGAACTTGATGTTCTTTCGGAAAAACTTTTAACTCAGCTATTTTTAGATGCATATATTTAGAGAAATTTATGTTTGATGCAAACTAAGATGGATTAACAAGTTCATCTGTCACGCCCACTTCGCTCACATCATTCATAACAAGTTCTTTTTCCGCATGTTGTAACATATATGTTAAAAAACAAAAATTAATTGATTTGGAGGTTGGCAACGTCAATCATAACAAGTCTTTCTAAATTTATTTTTTTGCTATGAGGGCAGAGAGATAGAGAATGTGAAATTTGTAAAATATATGGTCTGATTTGTAATTAATTTTGTTATTAATATACCATGTGCTACCTATTATAATGATATGCAGTAGCCTTAGTCCAACCAACATGGGGTAGAATTTTAGAATACATTTTAATGTTTCTTTGATTGGCTTTATTTGCACATGCTCTAGCTTTGTTTGCATTTGTACAACTTTTATGCTGAAGTTAATCCTTCCAGCTAGCTTTATTAGCACATCCTCTAGTTTGGTCAAAGTCCATATTATCTTTTTTGACTATAATGATGTCTTTGCACTGTAATAACCTTTTTTTGGTGGAACACTACATTGGTTTTGAAAGACCTAAGCTGTTGTGGTAACATTGCAAAAAGTGTTAATGTGTAGAAGGCAACTAGTGAAGTGGATTTTGCAGTTTTGAGAGTGAAGCAGCTAACAATATATGGTTTGATGGAGACATACATGGAGTGCTCTGTCGTTGAGCAAGGTGCTGGTATCTGAGCAAGTTGCTGAGGTTTGATTAAAGGCGGGGAGGAGGAATGAATTTGTGGCTTTTCCAAATTGCTGAACATGTATAGTTCATATTATGTTGCAGAGTTGCGAGGCATCTTAGAGAGTTTGCGATTGACTTGAAATCTTGGCTTTAACAAAGTTGAGATGCATATTTATTTGCAGTTGGTTGTGAGCAAAGTTGCCTTGTTCGGAATGATAAAGATGTAGTTTCAGTTTTGAAGCGTTGAACGTGTACCTTTTACAGTGATTCCATGGTTAGAAACATTGAGGTTTTGAGGAAGCTGGGTGTGCCTCAACATTCCGCTTCCCTTTTTGGTATCCCAATTTTCCAATGAAGCATTCACTAATCATTCTAGATTTGAGGCTGTTAATTTTGTTAAGGAAATGGGGTTCGGCACTTTGAAGTCAAATTTTGTAGTTGTACTTATTGGATGCATGTAAAGGTCAGAAGTCAGATTGATCATCTGGATATGCTTTATAGTTTCAAGATATTTAGTAGTTGTACTTCATAGGAGAAATTGACTATTCATTTTTATGATTTTCATTTAAGGCTTACCACTGGTTTTTACCACTGATTCTTCAACCTATGTTTGTTTTGTTTCATTTAGATTTGAACTTTCCATAGATACTCAGTTTCTATTAGTTAGTTGTAGCAAAGGTGTTTTTTTTTTTTTTTTACCTTTTATTAAACTATGATAACCAGTTCAGAACCAAGGAACCAGTTTTAAACTGTTTTTTCAACCAGTTCAGCTTAAAATCATAGTTTTGATTTCAAATTTTAAACCCCATTAGTTCAGAAACACAAAACATAGTGTAGAGATGAAATTAATTGTTTGTTCTTAATTGTTGTTGGTTTGAGAGTCTTGCAAGAAATTGTCTGACTAATGTTTCCCTAAGAGTATGGATATTGTTTTAAGAGTGTAGGTATTGGAGTGTTCAGATGAACTGAACAGTGTCTGGTTTATTCTGTCTTAATGCTAAACTGCATAATTCTTCATTAATTATTAACTTTCATGATTTCTTTGCCTGTTTGCAAAGTATACCCTTGTGAAATTATTGGGTTATTCTTGATGTCAGGTTCTTTCTGTCATCTTTATGAAAGACTTACTTTCAATATTAAGTAACATTCTACCAATGATAGTTTATAGAATTGGTAGATGATTTGACTCTCTTTGCATCTATTGGTTAACTTGAACTTGTTTCATGTCATGTTATTTTTTGGCTCACTCTTAGAAACTCCTTAACTAGGGATGGTTGGCTTATTGGTTTATGTTACACCGCTCATCGGTTATCGTCAATTCCTACACCTTTGTTTTGTTTCATTTGGATTTGAACTTCTTTAGATACTCAATTGTTACTTGTTAGATGGTTGTCTAACCAATTGAATTAGTTAAGAAGTTTGCTATCTAGGCCCCCCTATATGCTCCCAGGCTCCCCAAAAATCCCAAAATATCTCTAAGTTAGAGGACAAAAAATTCGTTGTTTACGTAACGAATTCGAAAATATTCGGCACCCAGGCGACGAAACGTTTGACCTGAACAAAATTACCAACATTTCATTGACTACGCAACGAAAACTGTGCCTTCGTAAATTGCATGATGAAACATTAAAATTTGTTGTCTACTTGACGAACACGCGTGTTTTTGTTGACTACACAACGAAAACCAATGATATGAGAAATATGCAGACGGTTTGAAACTCAGTATCTCTGAATAGTTTCGTCAGTCTGTCAACGAAATGGTTTTTTGATCGTCGTCTACTTAACGAATTTGTTGTTCAGGGGTATTTTTGTCAGTTTGAGGGGTCTGAGAGCAAAGATGGGGGGCTATATAGCAATTTTCATTAGTTAATTTGTGAAAAGGTTTTCTATTCATTTTGATAAACAAAGGTCCTATGGTCTTTCTTTTATGAGGAATTTTTATTTTTTTTATTCTAATAGCAGGATTGAGAGTATGCTAACCTTGATTATTGTTCCATCTAATCGTGGTAGTGTTTTCTAAAATGCTTTCTTTGTCATTTCAAGTTGTAAGATTTGTTAAAAAAAGCATTGCACTATAATGTTGATGTTGCATTGCCCCATAATTGAAGTTGATGCCACGATGGCTGGCATGGTATTGGTAACTATCAACTAAACCATGTTGATTATGAATAAAACTTGCATATATAAACTTATACATGTTTACACCTAAAAATAAATTACACGCCAGTTGAAATCAGAATGACAAACGATTGAGAGAGTAGCCGAACGAGCCTGTTGATAGCCGAATGAGACTAAAACTTGTAAAGACACAACCGAACACGAGGAAGCCAAATATTTCTCAAGCCTACTGAAGTATAACATGATCGTCAAGTCTATAGACTTTGTCAAAAGTCGGCAGGACTTGACAATTAGGCGTTCTAATCATGCTTCATATTTGTAGTGCCATTGGCTTTAGAGGACGAAGATTGCAAACATTACTTTGAATGAAATTTGCGCACTAGGAATGAGGTTAACATATCATGCTGTAAAGTAGAAGCAAAATGTGGGGCGTACAATCATCCATGAAGGGAAAATTTTATGCACTATCTGAGTAAATAGCCAATAGGGCTAGTAGCATTTGCCTACTCAATTTTACATACACAATCAATCAAGTTATTTACGTAATTTTTATCTCTTTCACTTTTATGCATTTCTTAGGTCAATAGTGAAATATCTCTACACACCGTACCTAACGCTTCTTGGAGTAGTTAAGGAACCCACAACTGAGGGATAAAATTTCTCCCCCGGTGTAATCACTTTAAGAAAAGAGAATAATTAGTGAGAGTTGATGCAAGCTATTAGCCAAATCCAAGTTTAACTTCCAAGTTCAACAATATAAAACTTGAACATTAACTTAAATATAACATTGAGAACAATACTAAGATAAAATAAAACATCGAGTTCAATTTTTACTTAAACATAAAAATCATTAAAAAAAGGATTTATAATTTATAATTTTGTTTTAACGTTAATATGTCACCATTATGACCAACCATCACTTTGACCTCTATTGACCCCCTTTTAATCGTCTCCAATCACTATTGACCACCACATATACCACATCTCATAACAATTCATATTACCTTTCACCACCACACAACACACCTATTTGATCACCTCCAACGACCATTGGTGACCACTCTAACCACTGTCAACCATTACCCTGACCACCACTGATCAACACTTCGACCACTGTCTACCACACTACTTTAACCACCAACCCGACCATCATCAACCGTCACTATGACCAACACCATTACTAAATGGTAGGATTTGTCCCTGAATAAGTAAATTCTTAAACTGGATACCAAATTTCCCAATTTTTGTTTTTCATTTTAAATTATTTTTGTGTACTAGTATTTTTTTATTGTTAGACTAAGAGCCCGTTTGTTATAAATTAAAAAATAAGTGATTTTGACATTAAATAATTTAGAGATTTTACAAAAAAGCATAAATTATTTTTTGTTTGTTTACCTTGATAAAAATAAATAAATATTTTTTTTTACTCAACCCAAAGATATAAGTTTTTTTATTCAAAAATAAATAATTTAAAACTTTTTTTATAACTTAAAGAAAAAATTAGGATTAGGGATTTTTATTTGAATTGAATTTGTTTTCGAGTAAATTGGACAAGCAAGATGTTTTAGGATTAGGGTTTTAGTTTTCAATTTTCTACTATCAACACCACTACATGAACAAATTCCAAGTTTTTGAGGAATAAGCTTCAAGCGAAAAGGGAAAACTCCATCGTTTTGCATGAATCCAAACATCAACACTCTGGTAAGACCTTTCTTAACAATCCAAATTGATACTTTTCAATGTACCATTTTCTGATAGCTAGATTCACTCATACAAAAACCCTTCATTCTACTCTTCATTGCTGCAATGCTTTTTCTATATACTTCAATTCTCGTTCTTTCACTATTTCCAACATAAATCACCAAGATTACTCTTTTACGTTACCAAACATCATTAACTCATCTGGGTTGTCCTCTGAAAAACTCATTAAACTCAAAAATAAGTTGAAACTCAGAAAATATGATGATGGCCCAAATGCTGTTATTCAACTTCTCAGAACTTATGGCTTCTCTGATTCCCAATTATCAAACCTTGTTAAAATACGCCCTTATGTGCTTTTCTCAAACCCCGAAAAGACCCTTTTGCCTAAACTCAAGTTTTTGCAATCCATTGGGATTTCAATTGCTGATCTTCCCAAAATACTAATTGGTAACATTCCCCTTTTAACTACAAGTTTGGAGAGAAACCTTATACCTCGTTATCGAATTATTAGGAGCCTTGTTCGCGATGATAAAGAGGTTGTTTCAGTTTTGAAGCATTGGTCATGGACCTTTTACAATAATTCCATGGTAAATGATTCTGTTCCAAATATTGAGGTTTTGAGGAAGCTTGGTGTGCCTCAACGTTCCATTTCCCTTTTGGTATGCAATTTTCCCAAAGTAGCATTCACCAAACATTCTAGATTTGTTGAGGCTGTTAATTTTGTCAAGGAAATGGGGTTCGATCCTTTGAAATCGAATTTTGTTTTGGCACTTCAAGGAATTGCAAAGATGGATAAAGAGACTTGGGAGTCAAAATTGAAGATTTTTGAGAGGTGGGGCTGGTCGAAAGATATCTATGTTTCGGCTTTCCGAAGATATCCTCAGTATATATTGATATCAGAAAAAAAAATTATGAAAACAATGAACTTCTTGGTGAAAGATATGGGTCTTGCCCCAGAAGACATTGCTAGAAGCCCTAGTATTTTAAACCGTAACTTGGAGAAGACATTAATGCCTAGATGTGCAGTTGTTAAGATTTTGAAGTCAAGGGGTTTGATAAAGAGTGATTTGCTCATAGGTACCTTCATTATCATAACTGAGAAAACGTTTTTGGAGAGATATGTTACCCGATTTCAGAAAGATTTGCCAGTCTTATTGGATGCATATAAAGGTCAGAATTCTGATTGATCATATGGATATGCTCTTTACTCTGAAGACATTTATTAGATGCATGGAACTGCTGAAACTATTACTTGTTACACCAATCACCGGCTATCTTCAATTCTACACATTTGTTTGTTTTGTTTCATTTGGATTTGAACTTCCCTAGATACTCAAACTCAATTTTTATCAGTTACATTGTCTTCTTACAATTTGGATTACTTAATTTGTAGCAGAGTTGTATTTTCCCTTTTCCTATCTAAGTTGTTATAATGATATATATGGAACTTGATGTTCTTCTGGAATCTGGTTAGTTACACTTTTACATCACTTATTTTTAGAGAGGCATTTATTTGGAGAAATTTATGATTGATGCAAACTAAGATGGATTAACCATTTCATCTCACCGACATCTAATTCCCTCAAATCAAATCATATATAAGGACTGACTGATTTATAATTTATTTCATTACTAATGTATCATGTAATATCTATTATAATGATGTGAAACAGCCTTCGTCTAACCAATAAGGGGTAGAATTTAGAATACATTTTAATGTTTCTTTCCTAGGCTTTATTCGCGGATGCTCTAACTTTGCTGCATTTGTACAACTTTTATGTTGAAGTTACTGATACCCCATTTTTGTCTAAGTTCAATGATAGCTTTGTTCTTTGGTGTTATTATGTGCTTCGTGCTGTTTTGTTGAGTGTTTGACAGTTCATTGTGTTTTAGAAGTTGGTGTTTAGCAGCCAGTTTTATTAATTGTGGTGTCTTGGTCGTGACTCAAATTCCATGTCCCATTGCCTATATTGAATAGAAGAGAATGCCTTCTCTCATTTTCTTCGAGTGTCCGTTAGCCGTAAGTGTCATTGTTTGAGATCCAATTTGTCTAAATTCATTCATGCTATGCTAGACACAAGGTATCGGGCTGGCTGTTTTTTCTTTCGGTTAGGGGATATGCTGATTTGCTACTGATATTGTACCAGAATGTGTGTTAACTGTTAAGAATTATGGTCATCACCACTTGGCAAACAACCTCATCATAGATTGCATTATTCAGTTTCACATATATTCGATTGGCCTTTTTATCTTACTGACATGATTGGTTGTTGTGGCAGACTGGCAGCCCAAGGTGGAGGTCAGGTTGTCTCAGTGTGGCGTTTGACACTGTGATTAAGCTATACCAGTCACTGAGTTTAATTAATCATTTGTGGAAATATAATTGTTTTAATTTGGGATATCTTGGTCGTATTTCAAATTCCTTGTCTCTTTGCCTTCGGAATAGAAGTAAATGTTTTCTTGCATTTACTTCGGTTGTCCATCGTGCTCGCTTGTGGCATGGATCGAGATCCTAAGGGGTCCTTATTTTCTTTCGTTTCTTATATTTTCATGTTGTTTTGGATAGTCTTGGATAGGAGATTAGGAGTGTGTCTTTATAGTTATTAGTTAGTATCCCAATTCTTTCCTGTCATGCAGTGTCAGTTTTCTTTAGGCTAAACTACACATTTGGTCCCTTACGTTTATTTTAGGATTCAATTTGGTCCCTTATGTTTAAAAAGTTTCAATTTGGTCCCTTACGTTTATTTTAGGTTTCAATTTGGTCCCTTCCGTCAGTTTTTGCACATGTGGCAGACGGTTTGCTTACGTGGCAGACGGTTTGCACACGTGGATTGACACATGGACACGTTGACACGTGAACAGTGGAACAGTGAAATCTGACGGAAGGGACCAACTAATGCAAACGTTGATAACGTAAGGGACCAAATTGAAATTTTTTAAACGTAAGGGACCAAATTGAAACTTAAAATAAACGTAAGGGACCAAATATGTAGTTTAACCGTTTTCTTTATGACTTTGGCACTATTTAATATTTTACTATATCTAACATTTTTACTTCAAAAGCTATATTTCTTTTTAATTTTGTGTATTGTCTTTGGGATATTTTGGACTTTTGGATACTGTTTGCAAATATTGTCACTGTCAAAATAAATTGTTTAAAATTAAAATTCTTTTAAATTTTATCTAAAATCAACAAAGTTGTAACTTATTTTAACAGATTAGTCATTTTATCTATTAAGAGAGTGTAGTAAAAAATAAAATGACACAAATCATAATATTATTAAGAGTGAAATATTATAAGTTCTTAATTGTAAATTATTAAGATGCTACTGCCTTAATTTTCCAGTTGTTACATTGTCTCACAGCTGAGGAGTCTTCAACATTTGCTTGCATACTTTGAAGTATATGGAAACAAAGGAATAATAAATTGTGGAATAATATAATTGATGCTCAAAACTTTGTATATATGCAAACTATTACTTTATTGTAGGATTGGAAATTAGTTCATGAAGCTACAGGAGGTTCTGTTCCACCAAATTAGAATGTTTTGCAAGTTATAAAACGGACCAAGCTTGCCACAGGACGTGTTAAGTGTATGCTTCCTTCTCATTCTGATGGAACTCGATTCTAAATATGAACAGAAATATGGAAAAGCAATGGAATAGTAATTGTATTAAGGATCAATGAACAATTACAGTTATGAATGTGATGAAAAATGGAAAGTAAGTAACAAACCGATAGGGATACTATCAAAGGAATAACAAACTGATAGTGACACTCACTATCAGCCCCAAAGCACAACAGTGCCCCAAATCACACTAAGTGACCCCACAACTAATAACAGAAATTCTGCATGATTATTCCTTCTGACTACTACTTCTTATATAGTGAATAGTGAATCCACACACTTCAAGCCTCATGCCACCTCATCATTCTTTCCTCTCTTTCTCTTGTAAAACCTTCCTATCCTTGGTTTGGGCCTAGTGTTAAGGCCCATCTATTGATCCATGTTTCTATCAATTACCACCTCCTTAGAAACAACCTTGTCCTCAAGGTTGAAATTTGCATCCATCAAAAACTTGCCTCTATCAAATACAAAATTGAGCAGTCCATGATAAATGAAGATTATTCTCCAGTACACTTCAATAGTAGATCTCTTATCATTTGGAAGATACATTAATTTGCTTAAGAACCAAATGGAAATGAGCTTGAAGTTGGACACTCGGTGCACTAGTATGTTGGAAGACCAAATGTCATTCTTGACTTTTCCATTGTTGTTCTGTCTTTGTTGATGGGTTAGAGCTTGACCCATTAATCCAATGAATACCCACTTACCAATTTGCAATGATAGAGCTAAAACATCTAACTTGTGGTTTTTGACATCAAACAAAATTTTCCACAGCTTTCCTCTACCATAAGCAAAATTCAACCCACTGTATAGTGATGAAAAACTTTTCCAGCAACATTCATAAAGACTAATTAACATAAACATAAGAATATTGGTTTCCCCTGGATCCCATTGTATGACAGCATGCAAGGGAATCATTCCAAAAGCAAATAGAATCTCCACACCTTCTAAACTCCCCATCACTGCCTTCCAAAGTTTTTTCACCAAGGTAATTGCCAGCCAATCATTTGTATCAACAAAAATTCTTACTGCATATCTATTCATCTTTTTTCCATTTGACATTACCAATGAAAATAAAAAATTAAAAAGGATTCCCCCTCTTGGTACCTCAACAGCATTAAACTTTATCCTTTCTTCTTGGAAACTTTGTCTATCCACAAACCTTTCTCTAGTGATGACCATACTTTCCTGATAAACGCACATAAGGGAAATTTCCCCTTCCAACAACATTACATTGTTTGGGGAGCTTTCAGTACCCTTAAAGATAATGAGAGCAACATGATCACCAACTTGAATCATCAAAGAGTTGGATGAACGTTCATATGGACCCTCCTTAACGTTAGAGGGTGTTACTACGAACTTGCAATTCTCCTTAACAGCTGCTACTTTACGTATTGAAAAATAGTCAAGGTTACTAACCTTTGCCATGAACTTGAATAATAAAGAAATTTCCTCTGCGTTTGTTTTAGATAGTTGCTCTCTAGATGAAAACACCATGCCATGTATAACTATCAGGGACTGGAAAAACATCATAAACCAATAAACACGCCCAGAAAAAGCTTCTCTCAACTTCAAATTCATGAGATCACCACCAACAGTGGTGATGGTAGTACCATCTCCAACAACACAAGTATACCAAATATAGCTATGTGTCTCATTTCCACTTAACAACATATGTGAATCAGCACATTGTATCTTTTTGAAGTGTTTAAAATCTTCCACGTACCTCTCTTGTTGCACATACTCACTGATAAAGGAATTCCATGTTATTGGTAACAATTCTTCACCCACCAAAAAAACTTTAGCAGTGAGAACTTCAATACCAAATAAAGTTATTGGGTCTTCTATGACTGTTTTCTTCGGAATCAATGAGCAATTAAATTGGGCCAATTTCAGTGTTCCTACAGGTGCATTGGATGACTCATATGAGAGAGGAGTAGATGTGTGTTGCTCTGATGAAGGCACATGTGACAAGTTGTGACTGTGCAAGTTGGACGGAAAGGATTGGTCTATCTGGCCCATTAAGTTTAAAATGATACCCAACTTATCAATTGTCCATATTATCCTCACTTTATCATCAAATGCCCACTTTACCCTTATTTTCTCCAGATTCTTCTCTCTTTCAGTAGTGACGAGACGCAAATATTTCTCCATTTTCTGGTCTCCCTTTTCGTTTCCGAAATTTCCCAAATCCGGCGGCTTGGGCGGCGGAACTCGCCGCAGCAGTGCCATCGCAGGTTGGCCATAGTCCGGCGACACCGGAAGTTCTTGGATGACTATCTCTTCCGCACTCTCCATCTCAATTTCTTCTGCGCGCCCTTTCCGATCTATCGATTCTGACCACGGCGACGGATTTGTCGGCGACGGAAATGAATCAACCACTTGATTAATCTTAACACTCACCTCTATGGGGGTGTTTGTTTCAAGGATGTTAAATTTACTAGTATTCATACCCGTGCATCGCACGGGGCGGCACAGGAAGAATTCATTATAAAAGGTGATCTCAATACAGTATATGATAACATATAGTCGGAAAAAGCATAATTAATAAAAACAACACTGATAAGTCTATTATAATTTATCATACGAATTTAGCATGGCAATATTGATAACATATAGAAATTTATCGAATATTATGGTTCATAATTGTAAACATACAAAATTGAAAGCATAATTTCTAATAGAAATCATCAAATACGAAACGATAGATTGTCATTACAACATAAATTAATAAAAACTTTAGGAGTCTGAAAAATAACATTAGAGTCATGCAAATAAAGAGACATAATAACTGATTTGAATTACAAACTTAAAGATCAGGATTTATGACAACCGGATCCATGTCAACCGGCTGGTCGACAACCATATCCATGTTAAGCGGCTCGATGACAACCACGGTTAATACTCCAGTTGCATTTGACATAGTTAATCTTAGTGTGAAACCTGCTTGAATGTTAGCATTATGCAAAAATCGTCCCCAATTATTATCTAGGTATCTGTCACGGGTTCTCGACAGTGCTGTTCTAACAGTGGCTTCCATAGAAACATTTGAGTTTTGTAGAACAACAACAATTTGCTGGTTATTTCGCAAATGCCGACCAATTCTAGTCGGAAAATACTGCATAGTTGGCAGGAAAAAATAAAATCAATTCAGCTTAATGCTAATATAATAATTAAACATTATATTGTGATTAATCAGTTGTATTTGTTATTTACCATGACAGCCGTACTATTGACATGACCATCAGTAAGAGAGTTTTGTGATGTTGGTAAGGTTAATGGTGTTTGATGGTTAGACTTGGTAAGTTGTTGTTCATGGTTTTGGTCATTCACGTGTAGAGATGTTGGTTGAATAAAGTGGATGAATTTGTTTTGTTAACACTTGGAGAAAGGTATTGTCAGATGGCTTCTATTTTGATGATTGGAAAAAGAGAAGTTGCAATTGACAATTTGTTGTATGGCTATTTTGGTAATAAAAAAATATAAACCTTGGTAAGATGAAATAGTGTTGTCTCTATCTTATGGGAAGATGATCAAGAATACAATGGAAAAGGCTAGTATGTAGCTATAGGTCAAATATGTTTTTTAACTATGTGAAGGTGAAAAAGCGTTTTCAAATTCTGCATATTTGGCATTTTATGTTTGATAAACAATTTTGTCAATACATGTCCCAACCTTAAGGTATCTACCTAGGAATATATGCATACCATATACCTAAATATAATTGATATGTATATTAAGGTTTCTGCAGAAATCCTCTTGCTACTAACCTCGCTTTGTGTTTGCCAATTGATCCATCTGGCTTTAGTTTCTGCTTGAAAACCCATCTGACGCTGATGGCTTTCTTGCCTTTTGGCTTTCCAAGTCTTGTTCCTCTTTATAGCATCAAGTTCTTCTTTCATGGCCTGCAACCAGACTTGTTGCTTAAGAGCATCTTCTGTGCTCACAGGTTCAGAATCTACTAACATTGCACACTGAATAATTTCTCCCTCAGAGTCTACTTCAGTGTCTTGCAACATTTCAAATCCTGCAAATCTTCTTGGGATGTTTCTGATTCTCTGTAGCCTCTGAACTTGTTCAGAAGCATCTTCAGAAGTTTTTGACTCAGAGGCTTCACCTTCAGAAATTCTTTCTTCAGAATTTTGACCTTCAGAAATTCTTTCTTCAGAATTCTGACCTTCAGAATTGGCTTCAGAATTCTAAACTTCAGAATTGGCTTCAGAATTCTGACCTTCAGAATGGGCTTCAGAATTCTGACCTTCAGAATTGGCTTCAGAATTCTGTCCTTCAGAATTGGCTTCAGAATTCTGACCTTCAGAATTGGCTTCAGAATTCTGAACTTCAGAATTGGCTTCAGAATTCTGACCTTCAGAATGGGCTTCAGAATTCTGACCTTCAGAATGGGCTTCAGAATTCTGACCTTCAGAATTGGCTTCAGAATTCTGACCTTCAGAATTGGCTTCAGAATTCTGACCTTGCATGATTTTTCAGGCTTCTTGATTATAGGAATTCCATGTACCAGATTCTTTGACTTCAGATGCCCCAAGCTTCTGAAATTCAGATGACCAAATCTTCTGTGCCACAACTCACTATCCTTCTCAACACTTGTTGCACTAAGACATTCAGAATCTGCAGTTCTAACATTCACCTTTAATGTTCTGTTCCTTCCCTGTTCTGACTCCATAATCAGCTTCTGATTACCGTCATATAGCTTCAGAAGATTGTCTTTCATAGTAACTGAAAAACCTTTCTCAATCAATTGACCCACACTCATCAGATTGCTTTTCCCTGGTACATACCACACGTTCTGAATCAATGCTGCTTTCCCATTGTTCAAAATGACTTTGACATTTCCCATACCTTCAGCGTTGAGGTATTTATCATCAGCACAACCTGTTTTATTGCCATGCTATTTAAATTTCACTTTTTTATCTTATATCCTGTTAAGTCCACATATATTTTTTAATTGAATAGTATATTAGCAAAGAAGATAGATGTAGATAAATAGCGATGCACACAAAATTAAAAGGATAATAATAATATCATATAAAAGTTCATCAATTAGGATAATATCAGAAAAGTCAACTGCCACTTGACATACAATAAGAAAAAGTGAAATTTAAATAGTCACATAACTAACATTATCAATCCACTGCCACTTGATTACTTTGATTCATTAACCTACAGACTTGAAAACTAAATAACTTAAAAGGCCTTAAACATGGGATATGACAATTCAAATCATTACACAAAAAGGCCACTTGATCCACCCTAGGCTAGGCAATTTTCTCTATCTTAATTGCCTTCTTCAAGAGCTTGATGGGAGTGTTATCATCCTCATCTTGTTTGGTAGGAGAAAGTCTCTTTGCAGTGTGTTTCTTTTTGAAAGTCTTTGTTGGACCATCAGCAGCAGATTCTTCATCTAGGATAACAACTCCAACATTCTTCTCTTTTTCAACCCTCATATCCTTCCCAGCATTATTAGCAGCTGCCTTACCCTTATCACCTGCAGCTAGCTTGCCATTACCAATTGCAGAGACCTTCTGATTCTCAGGTGTAGACTGGTTAAATTTCTCAACAGCAGGTGGCTTCCCTTGATCAACTGCAGATGCCTTACCATGAGCAAGTGCAGATGGCTTACCTTCAGCAGATGCAGAAGGCTTGGCTTGAGCAACTGCAGAAGCCTTTGGATTTGCAATTGCAGCTGCCTTAACTTGACCAAGTTCAGGTGACTTAAATTTTTCTGGTGGAGTTTGCCCAATTTGGGTGGAGTCCAAGATCTCCATTGAATCATCAGCAAGATTAACTATAGCACCAGAAAACTTAGACATCAAATCTTGTGTAACTTTGACAGGT
This sequence comes from Trifolium fragiferum, assembly GCA_954870985.1. NCBI lineage: Eukaryota > Viridiplantae > Streptophyta > Magnoliopsida > Fabales > Fabaceae > Trifolium > Trifolium fragiferum. The sequence continues at coordinate 13,560,999 of OX940794.1, forward strand.
GTTCCCTCCAGAATAATCCCCTTTCCCTTGACAGAACTGCCCTCCCCAATTTCAATGTCCTAGACAACATAGACACAAACATAAGCAGATGTTGAAGGTAAAATAATATCTAGGTTATGTTATTTGTTTTAAGCATGAAATATAGATAAAAATTTTAACCTCAGCTAGGACATTTGTGGAGCCATCAACCAAAATATCTTTCCCTTTGACCAACAGAGTACTTAAAGAACCATTTTCCTAAACATGAAGATGATAGTTAGGAACTAACAACAGATATAAACTGATGGAATGAAAGCAACAAACATGAAAAGGAAAAAACATACATTAGTGTTTTTGACAAAAGTAGCATCTTCGTTGTCCCACTTTTCTCTAAACTGATTGATGATAGCTTCATCAGTGCATATCTTCCTAACACGAAAGGATTGTTCAAATCTTGGATTAAAGGAAGGTTTGGTCTCAACCTTAAACAACCAGGTTTGATCAACCATGTCAGCAAGTTGTGGAGGCAAAACTCCAGCACCACCAGCCTAAACAAATGTCAAAATGGCAAGAGTTAGGTGAAACTGTATAAAAATCAAAGCTTAAGTAAATTGATATACTCACCCCTGCTGGTCCCTCTACCATATCAGCACAAGTCATGTTGAAAAGAGCAGTTGCATCTTTGTCAAATATGACAAAACATGCAGAATCAGTGTGATCTAAAACACGAACCCTGATAGAAAACCTGCTTGAAACAGACAACCAACAATTAAAAAGTTGAAACTACATAAGAAATTGATAGAATGCAGTGTGAGTATTAGCAAATATACCTAGGGAAAACACGGTGAACATGCTTGTTGCACTTCTCACAATAAAACATCCTTGAATCCGGGATTACAGCTTTGTTGCATATACATGCAGTATACCAATAGTTGTCCGGATTGAGAATCTTTTTGACAGTTCCAAGCACAATCTTCATTTGTTCCTAAAAGTGTGAAAATGTGAAACAGTGAATAAAAGTGAAACAGACTATATATTATTGAGGTATGGAAGATGTGTGTATGATAAATTGCTGTAAAATAAAGTGGTTAAATTCCTTACAGTAGTGGCATCTTTAAGAGCCTGAAGTGTGCTTCTTGGAGTATTGTAAAGAAATTCATCAATAGGTTGAACCTGGGTATCAGCCATAATTTGAGTAACAGGAGTTGGAGCTTCAAGGAGCTCTTCTTGCCTAATGATATAAAAAAAGGTGTTCATTTCAATGCGCAAACAATAACATAAAGTTTTCTTTACTAAACTGAAAAGTGTTGTAAATTAAAACTTTAAAAAACAGACCTTGATTTGAAAGCTAAACTTTCTGCAGAGGTAGGATTGAAAAGCAAGACACTACAGTTCATACAGTTTTGTATGTGAATCTTGTCTACACATTCCATGTCAATAACTAAATCAGATGTGAGTATAAGCAAAAAGCTAGATAAAATGAAGCATATAATAAATGTATTGGACAAAGTTACAACCTTGAAATGTTTTTGCCTTGGCAAGCTGAATAATGACAACAGCATTTTGGACCTCGCCAGCTCCAAGGAAATTGTTGAGCACATCAACATACCCCCCAAAAAGTGTGCATTGGATCTTATGCCTAAGGTATTCATATAAAAACAATTTTTAAGTTAAATCCTGGCTGGTGAGAAGCAATGTCCTCATTATAAAACAGTTTCAGTGGTAAATAATGATAACATACAATGGATGAGAAAGAATCCATGTAAAACCTTGAAAATAGTTTTATATCCAAACAAAAAAATATCCAAAATAAGTATAACAGAATCTTTTAATTTAGCTAAAACATGGTTTAAGCATAATAATAAAACTGTAAAGTAAGCAAAACTGAGAGCTGGTTATGCAGATAAGCAAAATAAAAATATCCTGATTTATAAGCAAAATAAGCCAAATAATAAAACTTTAGCCAAAATAAGTATAGTTTTATCTAAAACATGGTCATGCAGATCTAAAACTGTGTATATCTGATCATATTCAATAGATATTATATGGAGATAAACAATCCTATTTTCAATAAAACATATTATATGATGTGTTAAGTAGACATCAAAACTTTATAAAGTTGAAAACATGTTACCAAAATCTTGGATGTTTAAAAGAGAAGCTTAAATAATATATACATAGACAGAAAAACAACTCAATCTAGGGTTGCAACCATGTTAAACGACATTTTAAGAAAAAAGAAAGGGTAAAGACAATAAAAAATTGTTACCCATCAGCCTCCAACTCAATAACATTCAGCTTTGATGTTGTCCCATTTTGGCTAGTGATTTCACGCTCACTCCCAACACCAGTCAACAACCCAATGACATCTGAAAATGAATACTTAAAATTGTTAGTCAAGTTATATACTTAAGCAAAAAAGTAAAGCATTTGAAAACATAATATGAAACAACTCACCCACTAAAAAGTCAGTATCATGAGTTCCACCAACAATGTCAGCAATGGGAGTAAAGTTATAGGGTGAAGAAACAAAGTTTTGGTTAGAAAGCCTTTGAACTTTAGATGTGAACTGAAAATTTAACTTATAAGGGTGATGAGTGGTACGATACTGTCCACCATTAGTTGCAACACCCAAATTTTCCAAAGCATAAATATTTCCCTCTTTCAAATCATCCTTAAATTTGTAAATCAAAGTTTTCCTAACAGTAGCATGAATCCTACCACCATCACTATCCATTAAAACCATTTCAATAGAAAAAGGAATGGTATTTCGATTGAAATCAGTTACTTCCCAAAGTCTTATGATCTTAGCATTCAAATTCCATGTTGCTTGATCAGAATTAATTTCATCAATTTTTGAAAACATATCAGTTTCAGCAAGTTTGAGAGACATTGTTGTAAAAATGAAAATTGAAATTAAAAGTTTTTTTAGATTTATGAGTGAAAAACTTATAGTTTGAAGAAAGGCAACCAAAGATGTGTGGTGCGGTGCAAAAATTTCAATGACACAATGCCCCTTTATATAGCCTAGTTCTGTATCCATATTGTCTGAAACCGTAAATCAATTAAATAATTGGAAAAAACAGAAATTTTGAAGGCGGGAGAATGAAAAAATCAAATTACCTGTTTTTTGAGACAAATTGTCTGCAGCATGCTCATTGAACAGTACCCATTCACCTAAAAGTTGGCTCTCTCTTCAAATTTGTATTCACGAAACTGGTATGCATCCAACATTGGTTTACGGTGAAGGTAAAGAGGTTGATTTTGAAAGCCAAATTCAGCTGGCATTGGGAAATTGGTTTGAAATATGTAAGGATACTTTGTTGGTAGTTTCATGATTAAGGGTTTAGAGAGAGATATCAAAAGATTTAACTATTGGAATTTGCCAAAATGAGGAGTTGATTTTCTGAGCAAGATGTTGACATATCCTTCAAAGGGGAGCAGCTTCACGTGAGGTAGCCGTTTCAAATGAGGTTGGTTCATTTTGCTTGAGTTGTTTCTTCTGGGCCGGGTCGGGTTGAAGAGAAACCGGCAAGCCCAAATGTTTTGTGTATTGAAAGGGTTTAAATGAGGTAAAGTTTTTGTCATGTAGTACAGCAAGGATTTTGTGTAGCTCAACCTGAGTTTGACATGTGTCAAAAGTTTATGATAAACAATTTTGTCAATACATGTCCCAACCTTAAGGTATCTACCTAGGAATATATGCATACCATATACCTAAATATAATTGATATGTATATTAAGGTTTCTGCAGAAATCCTCTTGCTACTAACCTCGCTTTGTGTTTGCCAATTGATCCATCTGGCTTTAGTTTCTGCTTGAAAACCCATCTGACGCTGATGGCTTTCTTGCCTTTTGGAAGTTCTGAAAGCTTCCAAGTCTTGTTCCTCTTTATAGCATCAAGTTCTTCTTTCATGGCCTGCAACCAGACTTGTTGCTTAAGAGCATCTTCTGTGCTCACAGGTTCAGAATCTACTAACATTGCACACTGAATAATTTCTCCCTCAGAGTCTACTTCAGTGTCTTGCAACATTTCAAATCCTGCAAATCTTCTTGGGATGTTTCTGATTCTCTGTAGCCTCTGAACTTGTTCAGAAGCATCTTCAGAAGTTTTTGACTCAGAGGCTTCACCTTCAGAAATTCTTTCTTCAGAATTTTGACCTTCAGAAATTCTTTCTTCAGAATTCTGACCTTCAGAATTGGCTTCAGAATTCTAAACTTCAGAATTGGCTGCAGAATTCTGACCTTCAGAATGGGCTTCAGAATTCTGTCCTTCAGAATTGGCTTCAGAATTCTGACCTTCAGAATTGACTTCAGAATTCTGAACTTCAGAATTGGCTTCAGAATTCTGAACTTCAGATCTGGCTTCAGAATTCTGACCTTCAGAATGGGCTTCAGAATTCTGACCTTCAGAATTGGCTTCAGAATTCTGACCTTCAGAATTGGCTTCAGAATTCTGACCTTGCATGATTTTTCAGGCTTCTTGATTATAGGAATTCCATGTACCAGATTCTTTGACTTCAGATGCCCCAAGCTTCTGAAATTCAGATGACCAAATCTTCTGTGCCACAACTCACTATCCTTCTCAACACTTGTTGCACTAAGACATTCAGAATCTGCAGTTCTAACATTCACCTTTAATGTTCTGTTCCTTCCCTGTTCTGACTCCATAATCAGCTTCTGATTACCGTCATATAGCTTCAGAAGATTGTCTTTCATAGTAACTGAAAAACCTTTCTCAATCAATTGACCCACACTCATCAGATTGCTTTTCATGCCTGGTACATACCACACGTTCTGAATCAATGCTGCTTTCCCATTGTTCAAAATGACTTTGACATTTCCCATACCTTCAGCGTTGAGGTATTTATCATCAGCACAACCTGTTTTATTGCCATGCTATTTAAATTTCACTTTTTTATCTTATATCCTGTTAAGTCCACATATATTTTTTAATTGAATAGTATATTAGCAAAGAAGATAGATGTAGATAAATAGCGATGCACACAAAATTAAAAGGATAATAATAATATCATATAAAAGTTCATCAATTAGGATAATATCAGAAAAGTCAACTGCCACTTGACATACAATAAGAAAAAGTGAAATTTAAATAGTCACATAACTAACATTATCAATCCACTGCCACTTGATTACTTTGATTCATTAACCTACAGACTTGAAAACTAAATAACTTAAAAGGCCTTAAACATGGGATATGACAATTCAAATCATTACACAAAAAGGCCACTTGATCCACCCTAGGCTAGGCAATTTTCTCTATCTTAATTGCCTTCTTCAAGAGCTTGATGGGAGTGTTATCATCCTCATCTTGTTTGGTAGGAGAAAGTCTCTTTGCAGTGTGTTTCTTTTTGAAAGTCTTTGTTGGACCATCAGCAGCAGATTCTTCATCTAGGATAACAACTCCAACATTCTTCTCTTTTTCAACCCTCATATCCTTCCCAGCATTATTAGCAGCTGCCTTACCCTTATCACCTGCAGCTAGCTTGCCATTACCAATTGCAGAGACCTTCTGATTCTCAGGTGTAGACTGGTTAAATTTCTCAACAGCAGGTGGCTTCCCTTGATCAACTGCAGATGCCTTACCATGAGCAAGTGCAGATGGCTTACCTTCAGCAGATGCAGAAGGCTTGGCTTGAGCAACTGCAGAAGCCTTTGGACCATGTTGCTTGATCAGAATTAATTTCATCAATTTTTGAAAACATATCAGTTTCAGCAAGTTTGAGAGACATTGTTGTAAAAATGAAAATTGAAATTAAAAGTTTTTTTAGATTTATGAGTGAAAAACTTATAGTTTGAAGAAAGGCAACCAAAGATGTGTGGTGCGGTGCAAAAATTTCAATGACACAATGCCCCTTTATATAGCCTAGTTCTGTATCCATATTGTCTGAAACCGTAAATCAATTAAATAATTGGAAAAAACAGAAATTTTGAAGGCGGGAGAATGAAAAAATCAAATTACCTGTTTTTTGAGACAAATTGTCTGCAGCATGCTCATTGAACAGTACCCATTCACCTAAAAGTTGGCTCTCTCTTCAAATTTGTATTCACGAAACTGGTATGCATCCAACATTGGTTTACGGTGAAGGTAAAGAGGTTGATTTTGAAAGCCAAATTCAGCTGGCATTGGGAAATTGGTTTGAAATATGTAAGGATACTTTGTTGGTAGTTTCATGATTAAGGGTTTAGAGAGAGATATCAAAAGATTTAACTATTGGAATTTGCCAAAATGAGGAGTTGATTTTCTGAGCAAGATGTTGACATATCCTTCAAAGGGGAGCAGCTTCACGTGAGGTAGCCGTTTCAAATGAGGTTGGTTCATTTTGCTTGAGTTGTTTCTTCTGGGCCGGGTCGGGTTGAAGAGAAACCGGCAAGCCCAAATGTTTTGTGTATTGAAAGGGTTTAAATGAGGTAAAGTTTTTGTCATGTAGTACAGCAAGGATTTTGTGTAGCTCAACCTGAGCTTGACATGTGTCAAAAGTTGCCTTCTAGCTGTTTTGTTTTTGTGTAGTTTAAGGATTCCTTGGAATAATATTCCCAGGAAATAATGATAGGAATGTTATTCCAAGGTATTTTAAAAAAATCATGTTTGGTTAATATTAATTACATTCCTTGGAATTATTGATAAAGATGGGTAAAAGAGAAGTTACTAGAAGTTATTTAAAATATATTCCCATGTTCATGGGAACTTTTATTTCCCACCCATTTTCTTAGGAATAAAATCATGGGAATAAGAGAAGTTATTGGAAGTTATTTTATTCCTAGGAACCTTCATGCCTAGGAATAATTTTATGTCAACCTTATAACAAACATGGGTATATGTATTCCTACCCATATATTCCCAGGAATCTTATTTATAAACTTGAAACAAACACATAGTATGTAATCTGTTTCTATCATCTCAGAAACTGGATCGAATAGAGCCACCGATTCCTTGTGTCTCTGCAAATACTGATTTGACGATTCCGATGATTGCTCTAGACTGGTCGAATTCTGCAGTGATCCCAATTCTATCACTTTCTCCGCATAATTTACCTGTAGCTTCTTCTTCTCTAAATCATCACCAATGTCTGTTTTCACCTTTTGAATCTCTTCTCTACTCACCTCTTCTGCAGCTTCCATCATCTCCCATAAATTTGGAATGAATTTCTTAATAAAACCCCTTTCAAAAGTGTTCCACGTGACATTTTGTTTGCCTTGCTTCCAAGAAGACCACCGCATGTAAGCATCTCCTCTCAATGCAAACAGAGTCACCCAATTTACTTTCATCTTCTCCAGAATACAAAAGTTGGCTTGGAAGTACCAATCCAACTTAATCAACCACCAGTAAGCATCTCCGGTTCCATCAAAAGTTGGAATCTCCTTTTCCATCATCATCGGCTCTCCCTCGATAGATCCGGCAGGTCGGACCAATTGATGGAACTCGATTCTAAATATGAACAGAAATATGGAAAAGCAATGGAATAATAATTGTATTAAGGATCAATGAACAATTACAGTTATGAATGTGATGAAAAATGGAAAGTAAGTAACAAACCGATAGGGATACTATCAAAGGAATAACAAACTGATAGTGACACTCACTATCAGCCCCAAAGCACAACAGTGCCCCAAATCACACTAAGTGACCCCACAACTAATAACAGAAATTCTGCATGATTATTTCTTCTGACTACTACTTCTTATATAGTGAATAGTGAATCCACACACTTCCAGCCTCATGCCACCTCATCATTCTTTCCTCTCTTTCTCTTGTAAAACCTTCCTATCCTTGGTTTGGGCCTAGTGTTAAGGCCCATCTATTGATCCATGTTTCTATCACATTCGAACATAATAAAGTGGAAATTGGTATATGCATTAGAGATGAGTTTGGAGCTTTTGTTTTTGCTAGGTATGACCATTTTTTTTAGGTATGATCAATTTACCCCGGTGTGTGCGGTTCATATTGGTGAAGCTTACTTACTTTCTGCGCTTACTTGCGTTCATGAGTTAAATTTGGGACCGGTTGATTTTGAACTCGTTTCGAAGAAAGTAGTAGACAGGTTCCATGCATGTACACATGATGCTATTGAATTTGGTGATATAATCACGCATTGTAAGAGACTTTTTTTTTCTTCCCAATTTTATAGTAACTCTCGTGTTACGTTTGTTAGGCGACAAACAAATAAGGTTGCTCATATCTAAGGTGGCACATATTTAGCTAGTCCCCAAATCTTGGTCGATATACCATATTGTATTGAAAACATTTGGATTAATGAAATGCTATAAGAACATTCTCGTAAAAAAAAAAATCACAGTTCAACAAAATTAGAATGAGAATAAATACTCTTTAAAAACGTTCCATATGGCCTCAAAAGTCATGTGCATGGCCCTGTGATAAGTTGGTATTTCTCCAATTAGAAAAGTCATTTTACCACCCTATCAATTTTCTTGCGTGTCTTACGATTTTACTAAATACTCCTGTCCGCTATTTAGGTAGCTGATACCGATGTTTTAAAAATCGGACCGGACATCGAACCGATAAGGGTACTGGGTCATTGGTTTATTGGTCGAACCACCGGGTCACTGGTCGAACCGCATGACTAAACCAGATTAAACCGCATAAACCGGTAGAATGAACCGGTCTCTATAATAAAATTATATAGTTATTAAACCGGTCGAACCAGATGACTCGGTTTCTAAAAAAATCATGACATGACACCTAAAAAATTTGAAAAACTCGAAAATTTCATGATGTTGTAAGTTCTTAAATCCAAATCCTAACATTGTCATCAAAATAGTACAAAATACAAACTCAAATAAGTTTTAAACTCAAATAAATTAGAATCATTAATATTTTTTTTTTACTGCAGAAACATTAGTTATTATAAGTAAAAATGATAGTTGAACAATTAAATAAATATTAGGCAAACAATAAATAAAATCTAAAGTCCGTAATGAAAATGAGAAAATCTAATGTGTTTTTGAAACAAATCAAAACTTGTGAGAGAACTTGTTTTCATACAAAAATATAGTAGTAATGTAATACAAGAAAATATGTAATAAGCTTATGTATTAGTATAACACATAAATTCCACACTTAAATATTAAATATAATGAATATTGCTTTTAAGCTTATGTATTAAAAAACTTAGATATAATAATTTTTTAATTTAAAATGAATGTTAATGTTAATAATATATTGAAAATTTTATTTAAAGTAAACATGTGGTAAAGAAAAGAAAGTAAATAAATTAAATATTATTAAAGCTTTGTATATATATATTACTAAGCTATTATATTACAAATGAAATGGTTTGTCTAGTGGTAAAGATATGATCCTTTTACAACAAGGAACCGAGGTTCTAATACCTTTGGGGACAATTTTAATTTTTTTTGGAATTCTTTCTTCTTTAGCCTGGACCTGCGCGAACCGGCTGGTTTTTCCGGTTTAGACCGATTTTCGCCGGGCTTGACCGGTTTAAATACATGTGCGGTCCAACATCTCAACCGAACCGGTGAAATATCCGGTTCACGACTGAAAAACACGTAGGACATGCGAATAACCAGTAGGACGTCAAAAGGAAATTTCCTCCAATTAAGTTGGAGCCGCCAAACCTTGAAAAGGTCTATTATTATTACTACACCATGATGTTAGTACCAAATTTGACAATTATAATTGTTTCCTTCCTAATATTCCCTATACAAGTATACACTTGATTTTCTGTATATGTTATGCAGAAAATTCAAGTTTTCTCACATTAGAAATGTCATCAATTGTGGACGAATGTGATAATGGGACCAAAGATTTCCTTAAGTTTTCTTTGTCATTTGCCTATTCTTAATCATTTGATTTTCTTTAAGTTTTTTATGATTTGGACTAGATACATTATTTTTTCAATAAATCTAAAAAATCAGTTTTTATTTATATATAAGATTGGAGGAAATATTTTTTTTTTGTTGCAAAATCATAGATTAATGCCACATCTTATGCTTTGAGTTGTGTTTATTAATATAATATAATTGTGTTTTCGAAAGAGAAAACAAGATCTAATTAACTTATCTTAAACAATGATTAATTAATTTATTTTTAAATTACTCTACCTAGAGAAAAAAATAAAATTATTTTTATCTTTTTTTTTTTTTTTTTTTTTTTTTTTTTTTTTTTTGTGTTTCTTATAGGTTTCCTCCGCTAGAGATAATCCTATTGAAGCATGTTAGATACTAAAAGTGTGTACCTATTAGCGGGATTCAAATCCTAATTTGTCACATTGCGAGTTTCGTCCTATTCGCTAGACTAAACCCCAAAGGTATTTATTTTTAACTTTATTAGTGGACTGGGCGAAATTCAAAGGGCCCAACATGAAGCAGCCCAACAAACGATCCAAGAGATTCAAACCACCCATTGGCGGGAAAAGCAGAATGAGGGCGACATGTATACATGATACGTCGCCCCCCCAGACGTGGTCAACTCGCCTAAGAAACAGAAATCACCCACGATCACCATCATTACACGGTGGAGGAACAAGAAACCACCCACCACCTCCATGACAACACGGTGGAAGAGGAAAAACCATCCACTACCTACATGATAACATGGTGGAGAAAGGGTGAACCGCCCATGATCCCCATAATTAAGAAGTGACATGGCGGTTGAGAAAACATGACAATGCATGATCATGGTAGAAAAAAAGTCTATAAATACAAGGTTTCTTCAAGAAGAGAAGGAGATCTATGAAAATTTACTTCTGCTACACTATTACAAAATTGTTTATGTAATAATTTCAATTTTACATACGGTCTAACTTCGGACTATTTCACACCCTCTTTAATTTGTAAAGGTTGGTAATTTTGTATCCTGATACTATTATTATCATTAATATACTTGGACACACCCCCCATACATTTTTACCAGAACAATTAGTAATAACTATTTCTTAAAGTGAAAAGGCTAAAGAGATGCAAGGATGAAAGTACAGACATCCCAACTAAAATGCCCAACTCTGACCAAATATTATTAAAAATAAAATAAAAAAAGTTTTGGGGGTACTTAAGGTAACAATAGTGCAAATCAAATAAGTTGGTCAACTGCCTCGTTAAAAACCTTAACAAAGAAAACCCAATGGGATAAAACCTTGATGAAGGAAAAAAGAGTCCAGTTTGAATACAAGAACAAAGCATTATTTTAATCCAAATTCAGAAATATCATGCCTACAGTGGTAAGCTCCAAAGACATCAGAAAGAACATGATCCCACCAAGTGAAACTAAAACCATGAAGTCAGAGAGAGGCAATCCTGTCAGCACATTGATCTACCTTTCCTACAAATGTGAGACACAAAAGTGTAAGAAGATTTAAACAATAAGCAACCTAGTAATGAGAGGAACAATGGAAATGTTTTTTGAAGTCAGATTGATAAGTTGAGAATTAGATTCCAACCACAAGAACTTCCAACACAAAGACAAATAAACAAAATGTAACAAAACTATCCAATCTAAGAATAAACAGAACACTTTACTATCAAATGATATTGATAATAATTCTCGACGGATAAAAAACAAAATGTTTAAAAGAGAAAAATTTCATGTTACATACCTTGCAAATGCTATGATATATCATCAAACATTAGAATGTGGGACTTCCTGTTGACAAATTAAAATGGTGACATTAATTATTAACAAATATATCCGCCCCTAACTAGGTAATGGTTGCTCAAGAAATTCGCAATTCACTTCTTTGATGTCAAAGTGCTTAAAATAATTGCAACCATAAATAATGGAAGTGAAAAACATCATGCATGAAGACATTAATTTTCTTGTGACATTAAGGTATGTAACATATATATATGAATAAACACTCAATTTAGTTTTTAAACTACTACATTCTAATATTCTATCTTTAACCTAAACTATTAAAAGTAACTAAAATGTCTTTAAATTATTATCTCATTAGACTATTTAGTCCCTAAGGGTTTGTTTGGTTCGGGGGTTTTGGAGGGGAGGGAAGGGGAGGTGATATTTTAAACCTTTTATGTTTGGTTCAATTTTTTATGAGGGAAGGGGAGGGGAGGTAATATAAAGCAATTTTTACTTCCCCCAAATTGGAGGGATTTGGAGGGGAGGGGAGGGAAGGAGAGATACAATATTAATAATTTAATTACACTTCCAAAATTATCCTTGATTTTAGTATGCTGGATTCTTGGTGCTCTATCTTGTATCATTTTACTATCAATCTACGTTGACATTTTTTTTCTTCCAATTTAATATTGCTTCTTTGATTTCAACGTTGAATCAATAACATTTATTTTTCTTCTAAATTATCTCCATCTTGTTTAAGAAAAGAAAAGTTGCTATATTTTCAATTCAACGTTTTCTTCTAAATTATTTCCATCTTGTTCAAAAATAAAGAAAAGTTGCTATATTTTCAAAGAAACATAAGAGAGATGGGTTTTTAATGGATTAACATTGGATTGTTTGTGGTGGGGTGTTTGAAATTTTTTGATGACGACAGGTTGAGAAATAGGAGAGAAAAATGAAATAGAAATTGAATGAATAATTTTAGCTTCTAACGATCATCAAGGGAAAGAAAGAAACATTTTTTTTTTTTGTTAGATGGATTATCGAGATCGAAAAATTGCTACCAACAGATCTATGTCGAAGATTATATAAGGATTGTGTTGTTGTATGGTTATAAGGATACAAATGTAAATTAATTATAAAACTCCTCCCCTTCCCTTGTGAACCAAACATATTTATAATTAAAATCAGTCACTTTCCCTCCCCTCACCTCTTTTGAACCAAACATGCATCATATTCCCTCCCCTCACCTCCCTTTCCCTCCCCTTCATTAAAATCCCTCCCTTCCCCTCCCCTCCGTTGAACCAAATAGACCATAAGCTATAAAACTCAAGTAAAATGTGCATAATTTATTGGGATAGATAAAAGATGGTATATTTAACAACCTGTCCATTTAATATGAGTGTTAATCGAGGAACTAATTAAATAGTAAAATGGGATAATATTTTAGAGATTTTTTAATTGATTTTAATAGTTTATAGACTATATAGTTGAATAATAGTTTATTGATCTTTTAATTGATTTTAATAATTTAGCTTAGATTCTATCAAAAAAATAATTTTGATTTTTTTATTACTTCTAATAGTTAATATTGAAATTGTTTTATGAAAAATGTAAAAAATTAGTATAATATTTATAAATAACAAAATCTTGTGTTTTTTTTTTGAAATTATTTTCTCTAAAATATAATAACCGACAAATAGTTTTTTGATTAATAACAATAATTGTTAATGTATAGTAATTTAAAGAACCAAGTGTATACCGATACACTCAAATGTACTATAAACTCCCATAAAATATGAGAACTTTACACTTTACTAAAGCCCATACACTTTACTAAAGCCCATTCCAAGCAACCTCACTGCGGCGATGGTCTCCTTGGCCACGACGAAGATCCGAATTGTGACTTAGATGGAGATTCTGTCGTTCTGATTTGGAACAAAACCGATGGAGATGGCTAAGGTGAGAGAGAAAGTAAGAGGAAACTAAAAATGGATGGGTCGGTTCGGAGAGAAAATGAACCAATTCAACACTGTGGAGTAGAGAGGAGTTGAAGACGGAGAAATAAGTTTTTTTAAGTCTTTTTTTAATAATTAGATGGTGTATAATTCTTTTTTTGGTTGTGATGCACTAAATTAATATTGGAAAGCCTTGGTAATTAGAACATTTCTTACATGGACAAATTTAATAGTTTTCTCTTCTTTTCTTGGTTATTTATGTGTACGCTCAAACATTCCTCTCATAATTACGTGAATAATAAGTAAACAGTTTACATAATTAACAACGACAATATTGTGTACCTTTTCTATGAACAATTGTTCAATAGTTGTGTTAAGATCACCTTTCCATCTCATCTTTCCTTCTTCCACTTCAGTTTTTGTCAGGTATGGTGCTACTGTGACTCCTGATGAGAATATCTTCATTTGAGGACACCCTTTAACAATGAAATGTATGAAAGATGGGAATATGAATGCTTGTTTCTCATAGCAGAAGCTTCTAAAACTTGGCAAAGAAGATAATTCCAAGTATTCCAAATTTTCAAATATGATGTTTTCCTCTGCTTTTTCTTCATCAATCTTCACGACATCCAACATCTTCTCACAATTCATTATTTTTAATGCCGTGAGTTGTACAAGACTTTTAGCTGTTGTGGATGTTATTAAATAAGTAAGCTCTTTGCAATTGTCCACTTTCAAAACTGTTAAATTTGTGAAAGATGTTGATGATGGTACCAAGCTTATCAAACTTGGACAATTACATGCAGATAGCTCTTTAAGATATTGTAGCAGAGGATGATCCAATGGAAAGTCTTCCTGCCAAATGTGTTTGAGATTTTCCAATTCAAAAAGATACAAACTTCTTATTTGATTTGAAATCTGTATATTGAGATGATCTGTGGTTTCTTTAGTGGGGAACAATGTTTCAAAAGAACTATTACGCACTTGAAACATTTCAAGATTGGGAAATGTTGTATGCAATTCATTTAGAAAAATAGTTGGAGTTTCATCGAAGCATTGCAGACGAAGAAATTCAACTTTATGAAAGACATTTTCTTGATTCAATATCTCCAACACATCTGGGCCGTTTATTGCCAATACCTCTAGGTTGGGGCTCAGCTGAAAATTTGAAAACGCAAAAAGAAAATTAATACTAGTTTATGACACAAACAAATAAAAAGAAGTACAGTGGGAATTACCTTTTCCATAGAAAATAGAGCTTGTTGAGGTATGCTGGGATTTCCGCCCGCTGCGTTAGGCTGTTGGAAGTCTAAATGGGTGAAGGAAAACATTCTTAATGCTTCACAACGGTATACATTAAAAATCTTCAAGGAAGGGCACTCTAAAGCATGCTTTCCCCGATAAAGGCTCTTAAGGTTTGTCAAAAGACGTAATACCAATGTATTCAGTTGGGGAAAATTAAAATTGATTTCCATTGATCCTTCTTCCATTTCTACAATTTCCTCAAGTTCGCAAGACATTATATCAAGCATTTCAAGATGTCCAAGATCTTGGCATAGTGACAATGGAAAGATATATAGCAAGCTTTGACACTTAGAAACCTCCATCTTGCATAAGTTTTCAAAGCAGATAATTTCATGAGGATCCTCATTCCATATGTGCTTCAATTTTGGTAAACTGGATAATGTCAATCTTTTCAATTGAGTGTTTATTTTTATCATTATTTCTCTAGACTTCATACCTTTCACATCAAACACAGCTTCTAACGAATCGCAATCTCTTACTTCCAGTTCTTCCAATCCATGCAACGCTTGCATTACATTTGATGGTAAAAGTACATGTGATAAAAATTCACATTTTTGCACTACTAGGGATTTTAGATTGCAAAACCCATTGTAATTAAGTTGGCCATACCACAAATCTTTTAGCTCAGGGTAGTCAGATAAGGCTAAACAATTGAATTTACGAAATGCAACCTATTACATAAAATTAATATATCAATAGACCGATCAAAATATCAAAATTTCTTTTAGTCAACATTTAGTTATATGCACTAATATTGTTGTCTGCAATTTTCCACCTTCAAAAGGATCATCATCTAGATAATAAATAGTCTTAACCTAACCCATAGACAATAAATTAATCAGTGGATTAAAGTTAAACTATTACTAGAGAATTTTTATGGGTTAGTCGATCATGAGCTTTAATGAGTGATAACAAAAATTTGAGAATAAAATGTCGGCAACATAAGAATGATCAAAAAGCGGAGAACATAGACAAACAAAACAGGTTCAACAAGTACAGGCTGACGATAGCAAAACGATGTCTTGTCCGGCCATAGTGTGTTACTGTTGGAGATAGTTCGAAGATATTATCAAAATTACCCTCTAATCATGTAAGATTATCACGTAACTTGTTTAGACTCCTACATTTATTTGTATATGTTGATTTATTTGTTTCAGATTAAACATTTATTTGTTTCAGATTTAGTTGAGTTATTCTTTAACCAAAAATAACCATAAAAAAACATACCTTATCATCAAACATTTTCTTTATTGTTCGATTGAGATCACCTTCCCAGTAATTTTCTTCATCAATTTGTATATGTTGAACATCAATTGTGTTGATCACTCCCAATGAAAAATATTCCATTCGAGGACATTCCTTGACAACCACGTCTTCTAACAGCGGAAACATAATGAGGCATGGGCATGAGGAAAATACACCGAGCCTTGGTAAAGAAATCAATTCTAGAGATTTTAAATTGCAAAATTCAATCTTGATCATCTCATTTTCTTCTTCTTCTTTACTGTTGACTATATCCTCAAGCCAATTACACATTTCAATCTTCATGGTTTCAAGTTTGACAAGACTCTTTGCTGTTGAGTATGTTATCAAATTTTTCAAACCATTGCAGTGTGTTACCTCCAAGTAGGTCAAGTAATTAAAGGTAACAAAAGAAGGCACCAATTTTACTAGACTGGAACACTGATGAACATCAATGCTTTCAAGAAATTGCAGAACGGGGTCCATTTGAAGTCCTTCTTTGCATATACATTGAAGGTTGTCCATGAACCAACATTTCAACTCTTTGAGTCGTGGGATAATTTGAGTTTCCTTTTCCGTACTTATGAGTTGTTCACCTGAAAATATCTCCCTGAAGGAACTCAATTTGATTATTATGCTTTCTAAATTAGGAACATTTTTCAAGAACCAACATGGAAAAGTAACTTCTTCATTGTAGCATTCACTCACACCAATGTTTTTTACTTTGTTGAATTGAACCCCTGAATATTGGCTATGCAATATCATGTCAAAATATTTAATATTCATATTCAAAGTCTCCACATTGTTAAGTACCTGTTACAAAACCTATATTAGAACTAAAGAAATCTATAATTTGAAACAATTCATTTAAAACATTCTATCTTGTGCTAAGTAAAATAATAAAGGGTAAATAACCATTTACCCCCTGCAAAATAGGCAAGTTTTGATTTACCCCCTACCTAATTTTTTTTTTCAATTACCCCCTGTAATATTTTATTTTTCCATTTACCCCCTACAATTTTTTTTTTTTTTCAATTACCCCTGCAATGTCAGCGAGTGGGGTAAACGTGGCATGCCCAAAGAGGGGGTAATTCAAAATTCGCTAATATTACAGGGGATAAAATGATGGAATCTTAAGCCCACATATTCAATGGGGGTAAATGACGGAATCATCACATTACGGGAGGTAATTGAAAAAATAATTAGGCAGGGGGTAAATCAAAACTCGCTTATTTTGTAAGGGATAAGTGGCTATTTACCCAATAATAAACAACACAGTAAATTATCAATTAATAGCCTAATCCAATATAATAATAGGACATGTTGAATAATTTGTATTCTAATCAATAATTTGTAAAATTTAAATTCATAGTAAGAATGATTTCGCGCTACCCTTACCTCTTGAATCATGAACATAGGTTGATATGTTGAGATATTGAGCTTATCATTTATGGTACTTTCTTGGTGTCTCAAAGGCTCTGCCTTAAATAATTCCACTTTTGGACATCGAAACACATTGATCCTTTTCAATGATTTACATTGAAGAGAATGAACTCCGGCATAGAATGTCTTAAGTTTGGGCAGAAAATGAAGTATAATGACTTCTAAATTAGGAAACACAAATTTAACTATCTCCTTTGTTCCTTCCTCCTTGCCAACAATTTCTTCAATCCTACAGTTAATTACTTGAAGTATTTGAATTTGCTTCAAACCTCTAGCTACTGAGAGCGGAAAGAGGCTTTTCAAGCTTGTGCACCTGTCAACAGATACTTCACTTAAATTTTGAAACCCCATGGTGTTATGTTGGCCCTCCTTCCATATGTGCTTCAGTTTTGGAAGATTAGATAGTTTTAATTTCTGCAATTGAGTAGAATTCTTCACAAGAATTTCTTTTTCAAATTCACCTTTCAAATCAAAAACTGCTTCTAGTGAATTACAATCATTGATATCTAATTCTTCCAAGTTCATTAGCATTTCTAGCAAATTTGGTTGAAAGAGCACCTCAGATAAAAAATCACATTTATGAACCACTAGATACTTCAGACTCCTAAATACATTGTGTCGAGGTTGACCATACCACAATTCTTTTAAATCGGGATATTCAGACAGTTTTAAATGCTTAAAACCACTAAATGCCACCTGTAAAAATAGTTGTACTATGTTAGTTCAAACAAACTATCTAAGCAGAGTCATAGCCAATTTCCCTTTAATTTCATATCTCTAGCATGTTGAATTAGATTATAGTAGAGTGAAGATTAGTGCTATGTATCACTTTTTCAATATACTTTTAAAATCTAGAAAACAGTTAATTTTTCCACAAATATGTTATCAAGCATACCTTATCTTCAAATATGTTGGTTATTGTATCATTTAAGTTTCCCTTCCAAAGCCATTCATCATTTTCTGCAATTTTAACTTTTCGAAGATTTGGTGTACTTGTGTTTCCCTCTGAGAAAATCTTCATGCGAGGACATTCCCTCACAATTACTTCCTTCAACAATGGAAACTTCAAGAAGCACGTAGTAGAACAAAATTTGTTGAGGCTTGGCAAACAATCCAACATCAATAATTCTAAACTAGTAAATGCAATGCCAACATTTTCGTCCCCAATAATTATTTCTTCGAGTGAATTACAATCTTTTATCTTCAGTGAGGTGAGTTTTTTCAAATTTTGTGCCGTAGGAGATGTAATTAATTTTTTTAACCCATTGCAATTTGTTATCTCCAAATATTCCAGATGATTAAGGGTGGCGGAGGAAGGCAATAAACTTAACAAACTAGAACAATTATCAACATCTAGGTGTTCAAGGAACTCAAGAACTGGATCAATTTGGAATCCTTCGTCACATATATGTTGAAGCTTATGTAATTGATACAACGTTAGGTTTTTGAGTTGTGGGTAAGTCTTCTTCTCACTTATTATTTGTCTTTCATCTTGAAATATTTTCTTGAAGCAACTCCATTCAACAATTAGCCACTCAAGAGTGTGCACATTTTGAAGAAACCAATAAGGAAAAATAGCATCTTCAATATAATACTCGGTCAAATGAAGATGTGTCATTTTGGTGAATAGGGCACTTGAGTTTTGGGCTTGCAATATCGCGTTAGCTTCCTTATGATTTATTCTCAATAACTCCAAATTTGGAATCACCTGAAACAAATATAAAGAACAATTTAAAAGAATTTAAACATTTAATATTGACTCAAAAAGTAATTACTTTTGAATCAAATTTGCATTTTATTATTGTCTCTATACTTTTCTCAATTTTGTCTGAACTCCCATACATTCATCTATATATAAATTATCAAATATATCTATAAACTAAAATATTTTAAGAACTTTTGACATAAATTGTTCCAAAGCACTTTCTCTAAATCGATTATTATCATTTTATTGCATATATTTGAAAATATGGGAAAAACATTTTTTGGTTTTAAAAACAATTTCATTTAATCCCTAACGTCATCTTATTAGGGCCACGTGGTGCCACATGTCATGATAATATTGGACCACATATGATATCAAAGACCAAATAAATCCAACCGTTTTTGAATTTGCTTGGATTGGATCTAAACAAAAAAACTTAAAAGGATTAAAACCAAAAAACTTAATATTTGTGGGGACTAAAATAATATTTAAACCTTAAAAATATTTATTTTATGATTTTTTAGGAATTTCCAATTTTGTTTCTATGTTGATATGGCATACAAGTACAACTTTCAACTTTGTGGTCAATAGCTCAATATGGAAAGCTCGCAATGACCTATGTTGATAATTTTTCAACAATGTTGTCATTACAACATACCATATTATTTTTTTTCATTCTCTCTCATAACATTTTTACACTAAATACAAGTGAATGTAGGTAAATGTATGAATTTTGAATGTAAGAAATCTAAATCCGTGTAGAGTTATTCAATTTTAAATCTAAAACTTTAGTTTTATTTTGTTTTTTACTCGTCTTAAATAGTTACGAATTTGACAATTGAATACATCTATATGTAAATTTATATGATATACATACCTCTTCGACAATGAAAGGTGGTTGTTGGGTTAAATCAGAGAGTTTGCCATCTTGAAAGTTGAAGTTACTTGTAGATAGAGTTGTGTACAAATTTAACTTTGTACAATTGGAAACATTAATTTTCTTTAAAGATGGACATGCTAGAGTATGCTTTTTGGCATAGAAACCATTGAGTTTACGCAAGTTCCAAAGCAATAAACTACTTAGTTGATTAAACTCAAATGTGGGAGCTGGATTAACTGTAGATTCTTTTCCCTCAGCAACAATTTCCTTCATATTTATGCAATTGTTTATATGAAGTTCTTTGAGATGTGAACAATGAGTGGCTATAGAAAGTGGTAATAGATACTCCAAGCTTGCACATCTTTCTAGTTTTACAAATATAAGAATTTGAAAACTAAGACTTCTGTTAAGATCTCCACTCCATATATGTTTCAGTTTTGGCAATCCATCTATAACAACTTTCAAATGTGTTGTATTCTCTACACTGCTATTTTCATTGATACTCAATTCAAATATCTCTTCTACTAAAGCACAATGTGTAACCTCCAACATCTCTAGGTTATTATATGTTTTTTGCATTGTAGAAGGGAAAACAACCACAATTTTCTTACAATTGTTCACTTGCAACATCTTCACTGTTTCAAATTGACGGTGCCATATTGTGTTCAAGTGGTCCATGTCTTTCAAAGTGATCTTCTCTAATTTTAAAAAATGAACCTATGAATTCATAAATAACCAATATCATTATAAAAAATCATTTCAATTCAAGTTTAAAATTAATTGGAATGATCCTAATGGTAGAATTACCATACCTCTTCAATTTCATTGTTATTCTCTTCTTTAGCTATTATCTCCTCCATCAATGGACAATTACTTATTTCAAGGTGTTTGAGGCTCTTAAAGCTTCCAACCATAGAAGACAAGAATAAGTACTTCAACCCACCACAACTCTGCACAATCAAGCTAGTTAAGTTGCACATAGAATGATGATTGTCATCCCAAATTTTATTCAAATTGAGTGAGCTCAATTTAAGGGTATCCAAATCTGGAAATGCAACCTACATAAAAACAAATTAACAAAAATCATAATTGGATGCTTTGAGTGTGTTGATATGGGGTCCTTAATCAATCACGACGGAGAAAAAGGGTTCAAATAGAATTGTTTATACACCTAAACATATCACAAAATTAAAAATTATATCATTTGTATCTAAAGAAGCTTGAAAAAAAATAACATACCTGATCATTGAACAATGGTGTTGAAACAGGCTCTAACGACCCTTGATGTTTTTGCTGACTTTTGGAGAAGAAATTCTGAAGTGTCTCCAAATGTTCTAAAGTCAAAGAACGAAATCGAAAAACCGTTGATGCACTTAAATTGTTGTCTCCGAGCACTATCTCCTTCATAGAATTGCACTGAGAAACTTTAATCTTTGAAAGGTGGGAAAGTTCTTTAACCAATGTAAAGGAGAAAATATATTTTAATTGGCAACATTTTTTGACTTTGATAACACTAAGACTTCCAAAACAAGTAATTGAAAGTGGATTAAGACATATATGCTCCAGGTTTTTAAGATTATGAAGTACTAATGTTTCCAAGATGGGAAAGGACACATGGATTTGATTCCTCTCTTGAGAGTCAACAATATGCTTCATGTTTGCATTATTTTGGAGGTGGAGATGTTTCAGCAATGGAAATCCTTCTACATTTAGTTGATATACCACATTTTGAATTCCAACTACATCATCCAAGTACAAATTCTCAACACTCTTAATCAATGCCTTTATTCCGTGCTCCAAATGTATGTTAGCACCAAGTTTGAGCATCAATGTTTTTGAGGTTCCATTCACAATCTCAGACCATTCCCATACATCACCAATAGCAATTTTATATCTTTCCAACTTCACGAACACTGTCTGCAAGTCCCATGGCAACATCCCAGTCTCGCGAATTTGTAATTCTAGAGTTGTCAAGTTGGGTAGTTTTCGAAGCTCAGCAATGCTAGCTTTTTTGTTTTGAGCTGTCGAATTCACATCTTCCCAATTAACAAAGGTATTGCCCATGTACAACTCCTCCAGCTTAGTCAAGCTTGATAAAATGTTGGGTGGGATTATTTCTATTCCTGATTTGCTCAAATCAAGCATTCTTAATTTAGTCAATTGCCCTATTTCTCTTGGCAACTTGGTCATTGAAGAACCCCAAAGGCAAAGAATTACTAGATTTTGCAATGCATTTATTTCAACCATATTTTCCAAAATGCAAAAATTCAAACACAATGTTTGAAGGCCGGTTAGGAACCGAAACGAAGTGGGTAATGAAGCCAAGTTCCAAGATGTTAAATCTAGGGTTCTAAGGCTTCCCATACCCTCAAAAAAATTATCAGGGATTTCTAAAGAACGTTTCTTACCATTCAAATACAAAAACTTAATGTTTGGACAGTCAATCATTTGAGGAAGCTCGGGCTCACAACTACGTAGAACAATCTGCGTGCACCTTGTTAAAAAATCCTTGGTTGGCCATTCCTCATCTGATTGTTTTCTTAGAAATACATGTTTGTCCCTACGTGCTATGGAGATAGCAAAATCACGAACAAAGTCATGCATTTGTATATTTCCACTTGTTTTAATTTCAAGCAAACAAGTCGCCTCCAAAGAATAGATTATTGAATAAAGTCTGTTTCTAGCATCATCTACAGTATTAATATGCTTTAATATATCCAAACCCATTGCAAGTTTCAGAAAGTACTGTACATCATTATTTGGCATTACTGCAAAAAGCAAGAAGACATCCCTCATTTCGTCCCTCTCCAATGAGTCGTAACTTAATTTCAAAGCAGAAAAAATTGTATGATGATCACTTGTTAATCTGTTTAATGCATCTTTCCAAGTTTGAACATCCCTCTTATTTTTCATTGCACGGGCTACCATCACTATCATAAGAGGCAAACCTTCACATTTTTGGGCAACTTGAATTGCTACACCTTTCAAAATGTTATCTTTAACCACATCACCAGCCATAAATTGAAACAAGCTCCATGTCTCATTTTCACTCATAAGTCCAAGTTTGAAAGTGAAATCCTTTGGAACATCCATCTGGAACAACACATCTTGATTTCTAGATGTCATCAACAATTTGCAACCATTATGCTCACTACCAAATGGAATTCCAACTTTCTTCAAATCAAGTATGGTCCATATATCATCTAGAACAACAAGGATATTTTTTTCCATCATGATTCTTTCTCTTAGGCGACGTGCTCTTCCAAGAATAGTCTCCTCATCGAATCGTAGACCCAACAAATCTGCAATCTCCCCTTGAATTGTTTTAATGTCTGGATCTTTTGTTACATTGGCTGTAACAACTGTATCAAACAATTTCTGTTGCTTAGAAATTTCAAAAACTTCCTCCAGCAGAGTTGTCTTACCCACACCACCCAACCCATAGACCCCAATGTTGCATGAACTATGGTGTGCTAGTGCCTTCATAACGTTCTCTTTAAGTGATTCCCTTGTCTCATAGTTTTCACCACCTCTTGTTGAGGAGGAGAAGGAGGCTTCTCCATCTAGGGTGGGAAGGTAACCAATTCGATCAAACTTCCCTTTTTCCTGAACTTCAATAACATCTTTTACAATTTTTGTGGCCGTCCTACTTAGTTGATGACGTAAAATCAAATTGGGGAACGGCCATGCTAAGCACCTAGCATTGGCACGACGAGGATCACTTTGAAGCTGATTTGCCTTTTCAATGACCTCATTAACTTTCTCTAACCAGTTCATCACATCTCTTTCAATATTTTTACCATTTCTCTTTTCTTCTTCAACCGAATGGGTCATTCTTTCTTTTGCAGCCTCAAGGTCTTTAACACAAACCGCTAACATACTGAAATTGCCTTTGTAGAATATCAAGTAACTTGCTTGACGTCCAATAGGCACAATAGTATGTTCTGCTAATGTTCCAACAATAGAAGATAGAATTTCCATTGATTATCTTTTCTTCTGCTCTTCCTTGTGACTTGAGTTAGCCTGAAAGTGAAAGTAAATAGTATTGTTTTCGATGAGGGCAAAAGAAACAAGGGAAACATTTTGAAAGGTGAGGACATCATCACAGTACTATCATCTTTGATGAACAACTGGAACAATTGCAAATATGAAAAAAGAACATATGCTTTGATTAAAATTAAATAAATGTATTAATAGTTAATTTAGATTATTTCCATAAAGAAAAAAAATGTTAATGGTGATTATGCAAATAGAAATTTCACTACAGTCCTATGCATCCAATAAAAAATTTACAACTTACATTTTTTTAAAGGAAATTTTAAATATTTGTATCCCAGTAAAAAGATCAAAGTTTAGTCTTAGTTTCTGTAAAAAAGAAAGTGATTTTCATCCCTTCAAACTTTAAAAGTATTGTTAAAATGTACTAATTATTTTTTTGCTCTGCAAAAGGTACAGTAAGCTGCAAAATATGCAGAAGCTTAGCATAAAACAACACCAATACAAAGACCATTCTGATTTTAGAAAACACACCAATAAGGAAAACTTAGGGCCCGTTTGGCCTAACTTATTTTTGAGTTTATGCAAACAGCTTATGCAATATAAATTAGGTTTTATTCTATTTTATAAGTTCAAACTAGTAAAAATTGAATTTTTAAAATCTATTTTATCATAAACTATTTTGACAAACTTATAATAATACATAAAAATTGCATAAGCCGTTTGCATAAACTCAAAAATAAGCTATGCCAAATAGGTCCTTAAGCTGTAACACACTGAAGCCTGAATAGATCGGATCCAATAGCTGCAGTGCCAGCCTGAACTGAGGCATAAGAATCACCATAAAAAAATGATTGTACTTTTTTAGGATCTTTTGAAAGCAACACCAAGAAAATCAACACGCATAAGTCACCACAGAGTTGGTATTCATGACTTTTTTTAGGATCTTAAATTTTATTAGAGCTTTTTTCAATTTGTCTTTGATGAGACTTCGTAAAACAAGAAAATAAGCCATAGAAAAGTCAGGCCCAACGGTACCAATCACTTCATAAATTAAGTTTTATACATGAAATGATTAATGTATCTAGTCTAACTTTTAAAGTTCTAAAAGTTTAAATTCCTTTCTGATTAAGAATTGACTTAAGAAATTAAGTAACTACATTTCAGTGACTAATCACGATCATAACAGTTATAGTACTTCGCTACACTATGTTTAGCAGTTCATGTGCTGTCAATCAAAATGGCCAAAACAATTAAGTAACTACTACTTCAGTGATGAAAAATTTCATAACAGAACAATGAAGGGTTTTGAAGCTCTTACCTGAATTAGGAATAATGAACAGAACAAACAATTGGTGCTATTGAGTGATGCAAAATGACTTCAAAAAAAGCAGAAACTAAAATGATCTGCAAAAATAACAACAAAATTAAAGAATTAATTTAGTCTCTATTAGTGAAGGAAAAGAAGAAACAAAAAATAAAGGAGATACAAACAAATGAACGGTGCATACATACCTCTAACTACGATCTTTTTTTTTTTGATAAGCTCTAACAACAATCTGTGAAAGCCAAAACCGATCTCTTCAAAGGGTACGAATTAAAGATGCAGACAATAACATATGACATTTTTTTATATTTTTTTTTTTGTTGTTTTAGTATGTGATTGGGAAAATAACAAAAATCTGAAAAAGAAATAAAAATAGAGATAGCAAGAGGTTGAAAACTGAAATCTTAAGAACAAGTCAGCAAAGAGACTGGAATATGAATTGGGAATCTGTTTTGGTAGACAAGTGTATATAGGAAAGGAAAATATGATTACCAGTCATATATTTCTTTTCGTGAGAAATTCTATGCTAGAAACAAACACAAATAATAAATGTTGGGTACACTTACACAACTTAAAAAAAATTAAAGAAAAAAGAAATAAAATAATATTGATTGATGTGATAAATTTATTTTTGTTTTAAATTTTTGAATTTGTGTATGTGTGTCCAAATATATATTATTTGGGTTTGTGTCTATGTAAGTCTTTCTCTCTTTTAGTATATTATTGAGTTTCTTGCTATTCAATCATTGATTGGATAGGAAGAGAGACTCAAATCTTTAGTAATAGTGACGGTACTAGAAAGGAAATGTGTTGTCATACATCCACGTTTTGCACATTACTCCCTCCGATTTCGATTTTAATTATAAGTAAAAATCTTTAGAATAATTTATCGTTAAATATAAACAAAAGTCAATAAATTCAACTCAAATAATATCTTTATTCCAAAATTACCCTTCTTTTCAAATTCTACTGCCAATTTTTAATACTCACAACAAATAAACATTTCATTGGCCCTCACCAATGAGCAATTCTTATTTGGGTATAACCCCAAATAAATTATATTTAGACACACACACATAAAAGAGAAAAAATAAATATTAAATAATTTAGTCACATCATCTAACATTAACTAATCATTTTATTTTTAAATTTTTCTAAAACTTGTGTGTGTGCCCAACACCTTTTATTGGGTGTTGTTTCTAAACAAATGTTCTCCTCACGAATTCCAAGGTAAAATCCCACACGCAATAGTGCTATGTCAAGTTTGTGAATACTCTCTCTATTGGTAGTAAACAAGCATGGGTCCCCGTAGCAGGATATAATTATTACAATGGGTAATTGGGTACCGTGTGATTTTTTATTTGGCTGAGGATATTTTGGTCTATGGGACTTATTTTTTTATCTAAAACAAAATTTTCTTAATAGTCCTTCTAGTTTTATATATAAGAAAACGTTAACTTTTTTAGTTTATTAAAGAATTGATGTATTTAGACAATAATATAGTCTAAATATATCAATTTTACAATGAATCTAAAAAGTAAAATGTTTGATCGGAGGGAGTACGTATACGTGTGAAATTACAAAAAGTTGCTTACAGTATAAATTAGGATCGAGAGAGTATCAAATAATGTATCCGGTGGTCGAGACACTACTAATCAACGTTCTTATTATATTTTTAAAAAATTGATTACATAAATTTTAAAATATTTTTATTAGACATTATTTAGTATTTTCTTTAAAATATTTTTCACTCTAGAAATAAAGTTTTATTTTAAAATGAATAGTAATTTCACTTTTAGAATAATATTGTTCAATTATATCCCTTAATTATTACTATATGTATTATTTTTGAGAAAAGTAACCAGTAATTTATAGAGATAATTTAGTAAAAGTATTACTTCTTTAATAACATAATTACATTTTTTAATATGTTTTGCAAAAATTTGAAATGATATTTTTCCTAAGATATGTCTTGTAAATTTTGAGTATATTTTTAAAGTTTTAACTTAAGTGTGTTAAAAAATTTTATTTAATATTTTGATATAAGTTGATTTAGTCTTTTCACATGGGATTTCTCACTTTAAAGTAGCACTAATATCATATCAAATGGTTACATGTTTTGCTTTAATGTGGAAAATTAAGCATAAAATTAAATGTACAATTTATTTTAATAACCGTTTGGAAAATATTCATCAAAAGGATTAATTTGTTTTACATGAGAGTAATGCCTTTCAATAAGAGGATTGATTTGTTTTACATATCTTATATATACGTATGCATTTTTGATAAAGAGATGAGCAAGTACTAAGAGCATACAAGCCTAAACTCATGTTTATTTTTTATATACTCTTAGAAACAAAGTATTTTTTAATAAAAGGTGCCTTAGTCACTTCCCAATTGAAATTATTATGTCTTGATAGTCTCGGTATATTTATCACCGAGAAGAATCGGTTGTACTCTGGGAAAGTTGTTCAACATTTACGGATAATTCCTTAGTTCAGTGTGATAACTGGGGAAGTTGCTCAACATTTGAGGATAATTTCTTAGTTCAGTGTGATAACATGCCTCGATTATTTATAAATTATTCGCTTCCTGCCATCCGGAATAACAATATGGAGGGAGCTAATAGACAGGAGAGTGTTGTTGACGAGGAAGATAGTACATATTCTGATAATAGAGGTGAACATGAACTAGTTATTACTTTCCAAAAAGTGCCTTTTTTTTTTTTTTTTGACAAAATAGAAATTGGGACTTTTTGTAGTGCAATGCATCGGGTCCTAGGGACAGTATGTAGTGCGTTTCGTGGGTGTCCTCTCTTTAAATAAAAGTAGTTGCTCCGTCCCTACTCTTTTTAAATTTGGACAGATGACGATGGTAAGATAATGATAATGATAATGATGGGTGTGTAGTGCGATGCATAATATATTGTTTTCTAAGTGGATGTAGTTTTCAGAAGAATAGTTTGTTTCTGGCACTCTTGAATGTAGTACAACTTTTCCTAGAGAAAGTAGTTTTGCTGATTTAATTTGCATGTGGAAACTTCATTTTTATGAATAAGACTTAGCTTATAATTTGCTAAATTCATCATACTTTTCATTGGATCTCCTGGTCTTACACCAATTAACATATGTACATATCTGCAGAATGTTGTAAGCTGAAAAGTTTTTCCTATTGAAAGCAAGTAATTTTGAGATTTTAGTTTTTTACATAATGGATACAAGTGCAACAAACAAGTGATGGAAATTGTTAAAATATATGAAAATGTTTTTAATATCTTGATAATACTATGCTATAAATCTTTGGTTCTTTGGTATTTTTTTGCATGATAATTATGCACTATTTGAAGCTATTTGTTAGTGAATGGCCTTTGGCAAATAACCTCAAAACAATTGAGAGGTTTTCTTCAAATTGCATTCCTACAGACATCAATCTATGAGGAACAATAGGTACTATAAGCTCCTAGTCCTACCTAAGTACTATGGTATTGGACAGAATTGGTATTGTTGAACTTTCAACTTCCAAAAAATTACCAAAATGAATTAGAACACCACTGATTCGCCTTTAATTTTCACTTTCAACTAATACCAAACCACAATCTTAACAAGATTCAAATCTTAATTTGTCACATTGTGAGAATTTAGCCCTTCTCTCGCTAGACCAAACCACATCAGTATTTGTTTTTAACTATATTTGCAATAACTATTTTTTTTATGGCGAAAAGGCTGAAGAAAAGCAAGGGTGAAGCTACAAACATCCCAACTATATTGGCACCCTTGCACTCCCAATCAAAATGCCCAACTCTAACCAAATATTATTAAAAATAAAAAGCTTGGGGGAACTAGACCAAAACCCAAGGTAACAATAGTGCAAACCAAATAAGTTGGTCAACTGTCTCATTAAAAACCTTAACAAAGAAAAACCAGTGGGAGGGAAAAAGAGTGCAATTTGAATACAAGAACGAAGTATTATTTAAATCTAAATTCATGAATATCAAGCCTATTACGATGATAAGCTTCAGAGACATCCGAAAGAACATGATCCCACCAAGTGAATCTAGAACCATGAAGTCAGAGAGAGACGATTCTGTCACACACAGATTACCTTCCCTACAAACACGAGACAAAAAAAGTACATATTCTTAAGAAGATTTAAACCATTAAGCCACCTAGTAATGAGAGAGGAGCAATGGAAATGTTTTTAAAAACCAGATATATAAGTTGAGAATTAGATTCCAACCACAAGAACTTTCAACACGTACAAAGACTAATAAACAAAATGTAACACATAACTATCCAGTCTAAGAATAAACAAAACACTTCACTATCAAATGATATTGCTAATAATACTCCACAGATAACAAATAAAACGTTTAAAAGAGAAAAATTTCATGTTGCATACCTTGCAAATGCTCTGATATATCATTCAACATTAGAATGTGGGGCTTCCTGTTGACAAAATGGTAACATTAATTATTTACAGATATATCAGCCCCTAACTAGTTTATGGTTGCTCAAGAAATTTGCAATTCCATTACTAAGTCATATTATTAGTATATATCTTCCGTTAGATAATTCTATTTTAATAGAAAAAAGGACCTAATGCAGATTCCTCTGATAATTATTGAACACTAATAAGTAAACAGCGACAAACAATGTGTACCTGTTCTGTGAACAATTGTTCAATAGTTGTGTTAAGATCACCTTCCCATCTCATCTTTTCTTCTTCAACTTCAATTTCTGTCAGGCATGGTGCTACTCTGACTCCTGAAGAGAATATCTTCATTTGAGGGCACCCTTTAACCATGAAACGTATGAAAGATGGAAATACAAATGCTTGTTTTCCATAGCAGAAGCTTCTAAAACTTGGCAAAGAAATAAATTTCAGGTATTCCAAATTTTCAAATATGATGTTTTCCTCTGCTTTTTCTTCATCAATCTTCACGACATCCAACATCTTCTCACAATTCTTTATTTTTAATGTTGTGAGTTGTACAAGACTTTTAGCTGTTGTGGATGTTATTAAATAAGTAAGCTCTTTGCAATTGTCCACTTTCAAAACTGTTAAATTTGTGAAAGATGTTGATGATGGTACCAAGCTTATCAAACTTGGACAATTCCCTACAAATAACTCTTCAAGATATCGTAGCAGAGGATGATCCAATGGAAAGTCTTCCTCCCAGATGTGCTTGAGATTTTCCAATTCAAAAATCCACAAAATTCTTATTTGATTTGAAACATGCATATTGAGATGATCAGTGGTTTCTTTAGTGGGGAACAATATTTCAAAAGAACTATTACGCACTTGAACATGTTTAACATTAGGAAATGTTGAATGCAATTCATTAAGAAAAATAGTTGGAGTTTCATCGAAGCATTGCAAACGAAGAAATTCAACTTTATGAAAGACATTTTCTTGAATCAAAACCTCCAACGCATCTGGGCCATTTATTGTCAATTCCTCAAGGTTGGAGCTCAACTGAAAAATTAAACATCCAAAAAGAAAATTCATACTAGTTTATGACAAATAAATAAATAAATAAATAAAAAAGTATGGTGGGATTTACCTTTTCAATAGAAGGGCACTCTACGTTAGGCTGTTGAGGTATGGTGGGATTTCTTCCTGCTACGTTAGGTTGTTGGAAGTCTAAATGGGTGAAGGAAAACATTTTAAATGCTTCACAACGGTATACATTAAAAATCTTCAAAGAAGGGCACTTTAAAGCATGCTTTCCCCGATAGAAGCTCTTAAGGTTTGTCAAACGACATAGTACCAATGTATCGAGTTGGGGAAAATTAAAATTGATTTTCATTGATCCTTCTTCCATTTTTACAATTTCCTCAACTCCGCAAGAATTTATATCAAGCATTTCAAGATGTCCAAGATCTTGGCATAGTGACAATGGAAAGATATATAGCAAGCTTTGGCACATAGAAACCTCCACCTTACATAAGTTTCCAAAGCTGATAATTTCATGAGGATCCTCATTCCATATGTGCTTCAACTTTGGTAAACAAGATAAAGTCAATGTTTTCAACTGAGTGCTTTGTTTTATCAATATTTCTCTAGACTTCATATCTTTCACATCAAACACTACTTCTAATGAATCACAATCTGTTACTTCTAGTTCTTCCAATCCATGCAGCGCTTGCATTACATTTGATGGTAAAAGTACATGTGATAAAAAATCACATTTTTGCACAACTAGGGATTCCAGATTGCAAAACACATTGCGATTAAGTTGGCCATACCACAAATAATCCTTTAGCTCAGGGTAGTCAGATAAGGCTAAACGGTTGAATTTACTGAATGCAATATGTTCAATCAAAATAATATATCATGAGACAGATCAAAATTGCTTTTAAGAAATATTTACTTATGTAATAATTTTGTAGTCCGCAATTTTCCACTTTCAAAATGATCATGATCTAGATAGTCTTAAACTAACCCAAAGAAAATAAATTGGTGGATTAAATTAAAGCATACCTTGTCATCAAACAATTTCTTTATCGTTCCATTGAGCTCACCCTCCCAATGATTTTCTTCATTGAATTGTACATTTTGAAGAATTGTCGTGTTGATCAAACCCAATGAAAAATGTTTCATTCGAGGACATTCTTCGACAACTACAACTTCCAACAATGGAAACATAATGGAGCATGGACATGAGCAAAAAACATCGAGCCTTGGTAAAGAAATTAGTTCTAGAGATTTTAAACTGCAAAATTCAATCTTGTTCATCTCATCTTTACTGTTGACTACATCCTCAAGCCAATTACACATTTTAATCTTAATGGTGTTAAGTTTGACAAGACTCTTTGCTGTTGAGTGTGTTATCAAATTTATCAAACCATTGCAGTTTGTTACCTCCAAGTAAGTCAAGTAATTAAATGTAACAGAAGAAGGCACCAAATTCATTAGACTGGAACAGTGTTGCACATAAAGGCTTTCAATAAAATGTAGAATAGGGTCCAATTGAAATCCTTCCTTGCATATACATTGAAGCTTGTCCAGGTGCCATAATTTCAACAATTTGAGTCGCGGGATGATTTGAGTTTCCTTTTCCGTACTTACCAGTTGCTCGCCTTGAAATATCTCCTTGAAGGAACTCCATTGGATTAATAATGTTTCTAAATTTGGAGAATTTATCAAGAACCAATATGGAAAAGTAGCTTCTTCATTGTAGCATTCGCTCACACCAATCATATTGACTTTGTTGAATTTAACCCTTGAATATTGGCTATGCAATATCATGTCAAAATATTTAATATTCATGATCAAACATTCCACACTGTTAAGTATCTGTTGCAAAACTTTAAATTAGAACTAAAGAAATTAATATTTTCCTTCTCTATTTTTCGAACAATTAACCAATTAATTAGCCTCAAACAATATAACAGACAATTTGAATAATTTTTCAAAAAGTTAATACCATATTAAAACACATAAATATATTTGTGCATGTAAAATTTAAATTCAGAGCAAGGATGATATACTTTATGCTACCCTTACCTCTTCCATCACAAAAAGAGGTTGATATGTTGAGATATTGAGCTTATCATTTCTTGTACTTTCTTTGTGTCTCAAAGGCTCTGCCTTAAATAGTTCCACTTTTGGACATCCAAACACATTGATCCTTTTCAATGACTTACATTGAAGAGAATGAACTCCGGCATAGAATGTCTTAAGTTCGGGCAGATAATGAAGTAGAATTAATGCTAATTTAGGAAACACAAATTTAACTACCTCCTCTACTTCTTCCTCCTTGCCAACAATTTCCTCAATTTTACATTCAATAACTACAAGTATTTGAATTTGCTTCATATCTCTAGCTACTGAGAGCGGAAAGAGGCTTTTCAAGGTTGTGCACTTCTCAACAAATACTTCACTTAAATTTTGAAACCCCATAGTGTTATGTTGTTTCTCCTTCCATACATGCTTCAGTTTTGGAAGATTAGATAGTTTTAATTTCATCAATTGAGTTGAATTCTTCACAAGAATTTCTTTTTCAAATTCACCGTTCATGTCACAAATTGTTTCTAATGAACTACAATCTTTGATATCTAATTCTTCCAAGTTCATTAGCATTTCTAGCAAATTTGGTTGAAAGAGCACCTCAGATAAAAAATGACATTTATGAACGATTAGGTACTTTAGACTCTTAAATACATTGTGCCGAGGTTGACCATACCAGAATTCTTTCAACTCGGGATATTCAAACAAATTTAAATGCTTAAAACTACCAAATGCCACCTGCGAAAACGGGTGTACCAAGTTAGAATCCATATGCATAGTAAAATTCTTTGCAAATTTGAAACACAATACATTTCACAATTTTATACTCTTAATTATTTTTTTGTGTGTGCCCAATCATTTTTTGTTTTTATCCCCAAGTATTCCTCTCGGATAATTATGTGAATATAAGTAAACAATTTTCACCATTAACAATGACAATTGTGGGGCGAGCCATAGTATATTATTGCTGAAGCTAGTTCGATCACATTAAGATTATCATGTAAGTTGTTCAGACTCCTGCAGTCGCACTGATTAAAAATTTATTTATGTTTTAGGTTTAGTTAATTTATTCTTAAACCAAAAACCATAGTAAAAGAGTAACATACCTTGTCATCAAATATTTTCTTTACCGTTCCATTGATGTCACCTTCCCAATGATTTTCTTCATCAAATTGTATATGATGAAGATTTATTGTACTGGTCTCTCCCAACGAAAAATTCTCCATTCGAGGACATTCTTTGACAACTACAACTTCCAGCAACGGAAACATAATGGGGCACGGGCATGAGCAAAACAGACAAAGCCTTGGTAATGAAACTAGTTCTAGATATTGTAAACTGTAAAATTCAATCTTGTTCATCTCATCTTCTTCTTTGCCGTCGACTACATTGTCATGCCAATTACACATTTTAATCTTAATGGTTTCAAGTTTGACAAGACTCTTTGCTGTTGAGTATGTTATCAAATTTATCAAACCATTGCAGTTTGTTACCTCCAAGTAGGTCAAGAAATTAAAGGTAACAAAAGAAAGCACCAACTTCGTTAGACAAGGACAATGATGAACAAAAAGGCTTTCAAGAAAATGTAGAGTTGGGTCCATTTGAAATCCTTCTTTGCATATAAATTGAAGCTTATCCATGAAGCATATTTCCAATTTTCTGATTTGCGGGATAACTTGAGTTTCCTTTTCCGTACTTGTAAGTTGTTCACCTTTAAATATCTCCCGGAAGGAACTCCATTGGACTAATATTGTTTCTAAATTCGGAGAATTTATCAAGAACCAATATGGAAAATTAGCGTCTTCATTGTAGCATTCGCTCACACCAATGAGATTGACTTTGTTGAATTGAACCCTTGAATATTGACTATGGAATATCATGTCAAAATATTTAATATTCATAACCAAACTTTCCACACTGTTAAGTATCTGTTGCAAAACTTAAATTAGAACTAAAGAAATTAATATTGTCCTTCACTGTTTTTCAAACAATTAATAACACATCATTATCAATTAATTAGCCTCAAACAATATAATAGACCATTTGAATAATTTGTCATAAAGTTAATAACATATTAAAACACATAAATATTTGTGCATGTAAAATTTAAATTCAGAGCAAGGATGATATACTTTATGCTACCCTTACCTCTTCAATCACAAAAAGAGGTTGATATGTTGAGATATTGAGCTTATCATTTATGGTACTTTCTTGGTGTCTCAAAGACTCTACCTTAAAAAGTTCCACTTTTGGACATCCAAACACATTGATCCTTTTCAATGACTTACATTGAAGAGAATGAACTCCGGCATAGAATGTCTTAAGTTCGGGCAAATAACGAAGTAGAATGAATGCTAAATTAGGAAACTCAAATTTAACTACCTCTTCTACTCCTTCCTCCTTGCCAACAATTTCTTCAATTTTACATTCAATAACTTCAAGTATTTGAATTTGCTTCATTTCTCTAGCTATTGAGAGCGGAAAGAGGCTTTTCAAGGTTGTGCACTTCTCAACAGATACTTCACTTAAATTTTGAAACGCCATAGTGTTATGTTGGTTCTCCTTCCATACATGCTTCAGTTTTGGAAGATTAGATAGTTTTAATTTCTTCAATTGAGTTGAATTCTTCACAAGAATTTCTTTTTCAAATTCACCGTTCATATCAAAAATTGTTTCTAATGAACTACAATATTTGATATCTAATTCTTCCAAGTTCATTAGCATTTCTAACAAATTTGGTTGAAAGAGCACCTCAGATAAAAAATCACATTTATGAACCACCAGATACTTCAGACTCTTAAATACATTATGCTGAGGTTGACCATACCACAATTCTTTCAGCTCAGGATATTTAGACAGTTTTAAATGCTTAAAACCACCAAATGCCACCTGTGAAAATACTTGTACTATGTTAGTTCAAACAAACTATTTAAATAGTGTCATAGCCAATTTTCTTAATTTGATATCTCTATCATTTTGAATTAGATTATAGTAGAATAAAGATTAGTGCTATGTGTCACTTTTCAATATACTTTTAAAATGTCGAAAACAGTTCATTTTTCCACAAATTTTTTAACATTGTGGATTAAAAATCAACTATCATGCATCCAAAGATCCAAAAAAAAAAAAAAATGAAATATTGTTACACAAAAATAAATTGGTAAACCAAGCATACCTTATCTTCAAATATGTTGGCTATTGTATCATTTAGGTTTCCCTTCAAAAGCATGTCATCATTTTCTGTAATTTTAACTTTTTGAAGTTTTTGTGTACTTGTGTTTCCCTTTGAAAAAATCTTCATTCGAGGACATTCTCTCACAAATACTGTCTTTAACAATGGAAACTTCAAGAAGCATTTACTAGAACAAAATTTGTTAAGGCTTGGCAAACAATCCAACATCAATAATTCTAAACTAATAAATGCAATGCCAACATTTTACTCTCCAGTAATTATTTCTTCAAGTGAATTACAGTCTTTTATTGTCAGCGAGGTGAGCTTTTTCAAATTTTGAGCCGTAGGAGATGTAATTAATTTTTTTAACCCATTGCAACCTGCTATCTCAAGATATTCCAGATGATGAAGGGTGGCGGAAGAAGGCAATAAACTTAACAAACTAGAACAATTTGAAACAAATAAGTGTTCAAGAAACGCAAGAACTGGATCAATTTGGAATCCTTCCTCACATATATGTTGAAGTTTATTTAATTCATTCAATCTGAGCTCTTTGAGCTGCGGGTAAGTCTTCTTCTCACTTATTATTTGTCTTTCATCTTGAAATATTTTCTTGAAGCAACTCCAATCAACAACTAGCCACTCAAGAGTGTGCACATTTTGAAGAAACCAATAAGGAAATGTAGCATCTTCAATATTATGATGGGTCAAACAAAGACATGTCATTTTGGTGAATAGGGCACTTGAGTTTTGGGCTTGCAATATCACGTTAGTTTCCTTATCATTTATTCTCAACAGCTCCAAATTTGGAATCACCTAAAACACATATAAGAACAATTTAAGAAATTTATAAACTAAAATATTTTAAGAAATTTTGGCATATATTGTTCAAATAATATTCTCTAAATTGATTATTATCATGTTTTTGCATATATTTTGAATTTTATTTTTATTTTTTAGGAGTTTTCAATTTTGTTTCTATGTTGGTATGACATAAAACTTTGCAGTCTAAATTAATTTTGTACTGCCTCCACCTGAACTTATTTTCAATTTGTTGATGAAGTACTCACTTGCATTGGACTCTTATCCATAATAAATATATATATATATATATATATATATATATATATATATATATATATATATATATATCATTATTAAAAAAAATTGTTTCTATCTATTTTTTTCAAAAAGTTTTGATCCATCAAATATTTTCAGTCACTAATTTTGATCTTTGCTTTTAAGTCAATTCAAGTTTTGGCTAAAGTGTGGAAATCTTGGGCGTCTTCTAAGGTTACTGTCTTCTCGTGGCAACTCCTTCAGGATAGGATTCCATCTCGTCAAAACCTTTTTAGGCGCAATGTAATTAGGGACCCTCATAATACCTTTTGTATCCTCTGTGGGACTTCAGTTGAGTCGGTTGATCATCTCTTTGTAACCTGTGACTTGTCCTCGTTGGTCTGGTACTCTATTTTTAGGTGGTTAGGGGTTCAATTTGTGTTGCCTAGTGGGATTATAGGTTTGTTCGAGTTTTTCCTAGGCTTAGGAGTAGGAGGAGGGCACACATAGGGTGGTTATTAATTTGGCATACTGTTATTTGGTCCATCTGGATTTCCTGGAACGATCTGATCTTTTCTGGTTGAACTTCATTTGTTGATTACTTGGTTGATAGGGTGAAACTTCTCTCTTGGATGTGGTATTTGGTTGAACATGGCATTCCCTGCTCTTATTATATATGAATGGGAGGGTGATCAGTGCATTTAGATGCACATTCTTCTACTATTGTACTTAGGCATTTCTCTAGTTTGTGATAATATTTTTACTATTTTATTATGTTTTTAGATTTAAATTTAATTTAGCCTTTATTTTATTTTCGTATTTTATTTTTCAGTATTAGCAGTCTGCGCGAATAAATTCATAACTGGAGCTTCGAGTATCGTATTGCGGCGCGGTCAGTTGCGTTGGAAAGCTAAGAGACAAAGCTACAACATTTATGTTCAGTGGAGAAGCTGTTTCAGAGTGCAATAGTCTCTAATAATTCGATGAAGTTCCAGACTTTATTTAGATTAAATAATTTTGGCCCAAAACTTGTAATTTGAGCCCATGACTTTTTGGCTTCAATTTTTCCTCTATTTATTAACTCAAAGCAGCAAAGTGGATGGACACATTCTGTTTTCACAAATAGAACAGAAGCAGCGTTTTCCTTTCATGGAGAAATAATATCATAGGTTGATTCGTTGGTATACGGAAACTTTGTTCATGTGTTCCTGAGGTTCGGATTCTAATTATAATTTCATTTACATGTCTATGTTGTCTTGTATCAATTCATGTCTCTTTATTTTGTATGAATTTCATTGCTAATGATGCTTAATTATTTTGTGATAAGTTTATACCGTTGAGATTATTCGAATTACTTTTCCGCTTGTTTAAATTAATTTGAATAAGAATTGATATAAGCTTTTGCGCTTAGCAAAAGGGCTGGCCAAATTTTGTAATGATATCAACCGTGTTCTAATGACGCTTGTTCATTGCCCATGGTTGGTTGAACACATTCCTTGCTTAATCGAATGAATTCTTACGAATCTGATTATCGCTTGTTTAATTAGTTTAGTAACCAGCCAAGCATAGACATTTGGATGAATATATGAGTAACCCGTGATGGATGTATAATGAACGAATGTTTCCTAAAACCAATGAATCGATCGTCTTTGATTATTGAATTTCCGAACTCTTTTTCAACTATTTCATCAAAACCAAAACCCCCCAAATTTACAGTTCTTCATTTGATTCTAATATTGATAAACCAATTGAGAGTCCTTGCGATACGATACTCGAGTGTCGCTTATTCTAAACTACCTTTTAAAACTCATTTTTGACCCGCGTGCGACAACAGATCAAATTGGCGCCGCTGTCGGGGACTCTCTATTGATTTTAGCCAATATTAGACTCAGTTTCTTTTGATTTGTAGAGATTTTAGGCTGTATTTTTATTTAATTTTTTAGATTTTATGTAATTAGATTTTTCTTTTTTCTCTTTATTTTATTTTATTTTTACCAAAAATAAAAAACAAAAAAAAATGGGAGACTCGTTGGATCAGTTGGCTTATATCCTTAGTTGCTTGGGAGCAAGAGAACAACAATCATGCTATCAAAATCATATTCCACTTGCGATTTGTAATATTTGTTCCAATTTTTATGGTAGCAATGCATGTCCTTTGTTGTTAGATACTACTTTTTGTGGTGAGACTCAATTTGTAGGTAATTTTCAAGGACAATACTATCAAGAGCAAAATTCCTATCTTGCGGAGCAGCCTATTTGGTCACATCCACAGTTTCAGCAAAATCATTCATTGGTGGTTGAGCCACAACCTAGTTTGGAAGAAATGATAAAGCAGATGGATGAATATAATAAGCAAATGGATGAATGGATGCAATCCTCTCTTCCAAGTTGAGCAAATAGTCTCCAATGCCAATCAAATTCGGCAGAACAAGATGTCTCATGATGATGTACAACCCGTTGCACTATTAGAGGTAATGCAATGTGATAGTCTTGATGAATCTTCAGGTGAGTCTATTAAAAGAGTGTTTGTTTCCTCTGATGAACACAAAATAAGCAACAAAAATTCAAGTGAATGCATGAAAGAGATTGCACCACAAAATTTCTTGAACTCTGATTTGGATGAATTATATACTTCTCTTGAAGTTGATAAATCTTGTGAAATTTTTTCTTGTGAATGTGGTGTTTGTAATATTTGTCATGAGATCAGTGCAGCCATTTTAGGTGAGGACATTTTGATGCCGACAACCACTTGTGCAGAAATCCCAACAAATTCAATAACTCTTGAAGGTGAAATAAAAAGTGTGGATTTTAGCCGGAAGCAACCATTGTCTATAGCACAAAGATTGTTGGTGGAACCTCTGATTAAGCCACGCAACAAGCAACTGTCTTTCACAAATTGTGCATCTCTTCCT
The DNA here is from genome assembly GCA_954870985.1 of Trifolium fragiferum. Taxonomy (NCBI): domain Eukaryota; kingdom Viridiplantae; phylum Streptophyta; class Magnoliopsida; order Fabales; family Fabaceae; genus Trifolium; species Trifolium fragiferum. Next base: position 13,601,064 of record OX940794.1, read on the forward strand.
CCCAATTTATATGACTCACAAACTAACTGTGGATTGTTTGATATCCATGCTTTTGTTATTGCAGGCTTACCGTATGTGTTGGCTATCCCTCGTAAGCCACCATAATTTTTACTACAATTCAAGTTCACTTGCGATTCACTTTTGCCTATTTCATGTGTTCGTAATGCGGAAAGGCCTCCACCAAAACCACCAGACATGGAAGCTACAGCTACTACACCTTAAACTCTCGGGTGTGTTCCTTCCTTTTTCTCACTATATACTTATTTTTACATTGCGGACAATGTCTGATTTAAGTGTGGGGGGGAACAATTTACATTTAGTTGTTTTATTTTATTTTTAATTTTAGTCTTTCTTTTTAAAAAAAAATCAAAAAAAAAATCAAGATATCAAAAAAAAAAAATCAAAAAAAAAGTTTTTGGCATGCATGCAACTGTTATGAGTAGTTTCATTGTTCTAGGCCTAGAGGTGTATGTCATGATATGGATAACATTTTTGCTTGTGTCGTGTGATGAGTTGACTTGATACTAGATTGTGCGTCATTTGTGATAGAACATTGAAACTTTGTGAGATTTTGAGCCTCCAGCAATTCGTTGTTTCTTGTGTGGTTCACTCATATTGTTAGTTACTTCTAAAACTTGACTTGACTCTTGAAGCACTTGTTTCACATGCATGTACTGAAATGATCTAGGCAATTTTCTTTCATAAGTTACTTTTAGCCAAATAAGCTTACCCTGATATTTTATCCCTTGTTAAGCTCCTTTGAGCCTTTTATTCCCATTCTTGGTTTTATAGCTCATTACAAGCCGATTTTATAGCCTAGTTTCCCTTAGGTTACACCACCTTCACTTGGCCCCGTTACAACCTTAATAAAGACCTTTTGATCTTTGTGTGCATGTGTTTCATTGTGTGGATGTCCTCCATCTTTGGGGAAGGAAGAGGCTTGTCAAGCTTATGGCAGTGCTAACTTTGATGATGTGCTTTGAGCGTAAACACTGTCCCTGACACTCCATTTTTGAGTGATTGAGTGATTGGGTGCACTTTATACAAATATTTCGTGAGGTTCTATCATTTTTGAAGCACTTTTTAGTCTTATAGTCACCTTGTTCATTGCACATGTTTTAAGATGTTGTTCATGATTGTTATACACCTTGAATCTTGGAATGTGTTGATTGCTTGTGACTTTGCATTATGCCTTGTTTTCTTTCTCTTCCATCTTTTTGAAGTCTTTTTCTTAAATTTTGCTCAGGGGTGCAAAAGTTCAAGTGTGGGGGAATTTGATCAGTGCATTTAGATGCACATTCTTCTACTATTGTATTTAGGCATTTCTCTAGTTTGTGATAATATTTTTACTATTTTATTATGTTTTTAGATTTAAGTTTAATTTAGCCTTTATTTTATTTTCGTATTTTATTTTTCAGTATTAGCAGTCTGCACGAATAAATTCATAACTGGAGCTTCGAGTATCGTATTGCGGCGCGGTCAGTTGCGTTGGAAAGCTAAGAGACAAAGCTACAACATTTATGTTAAGTGGAGAAGCTGTTTCAGAGTGCAATAGTCTCTAATAATTCGATGAAGTTCCAGACTTTATTTAGATTAAATAATTTTGGCCCAAAACTTGTAATTTGAGCCCATGACTTTTTGGCTTCAATTTTTCCTCTATTTATTAACTCAAAGCAGCAAAGTGGATGGACACATTCTGTTTTCACAAATAGAACAGAAGCAGCGTTTTCCTTTCATGGAGAAATAATATCACAGGTTGATTCGTTGGTATACGGAAACTTTGTTCATGTGTTCCTGAGGTTCGGATTCTAATTATAATTTCGTTTACATGTCTATGTTGTCTTGTATCAATTCATGTCTCTTTATTCTGTATGAATTTCATTGCTAATGATGCTTAATTATTTTGTGATAAGTTTATACCGTTGAGATTATTCGAATTAGTTTTCCGCTTGTTTAAATTAATTTGAATAAGAATTGATATAAGCTTTTGCGCTTAGCAAAAGGGCTGGCCAAATTTTGTAATGATATCAACCGTGTTCTAATGACGCTTGTTCATTGCCCATGGTTGGTTGAACACATTCCTTGCTTAATCGAATGAATTCTTACGAATCTGATTATCGCTTGTTTAATTAGTTTAGTAACCAGCCAAGCATAGACATTTGGATGAATATATGAGTAACCCGTGATGGATGTATAATGAACGAATGTTTCCTAAAACCAATGAATCGATCGTCTTTGATTATTGCATTTCCGAACTCTTTTTCAACTATTTCATCAAAACCAAAACCCCCCAAATTTACAGTTCTTCATTTGATTCTAATATTGATAAACCAATTGAGAGTCCTTGTGATACGATACTCGAGTGTCGCTTATTCTAAACTACCTTTTAAAACTCATTTTTGACCCGCGTGCGACAACGGATCAGAGGGTGCAACCCATTTGATGCTGGGGCCGTTAGAGTTTGTGTCGTGGTGGGCCTCAATCTTGGTGGCATTCATGGAGGTGGGCCTGTTTCTTGCCTCCTTTTTTGGTGATCTTCTATTCTCTCCTTCTTATCGGCGTTTATTTTCTCTGGAGGCTCCTTTTGTTTTGGAGTTTTCAGTACTTCTTGTACCCCTCCCCTCTCTGTATTTGCTCTGGTTGTATCTTGTTACTATATATTTATATAATTTGCCATTCGAAAAAAAAATGTGTATCATTTTAAATTTTGAATTTTTCTCTGTGGTCATGTTTAACACATTATAGAAATTTCTCTTGCAAAAGTTTATTTTTTTTAACAAGAAATGAATTAAATATGAATTTTTAAGTTTTTGATGGTTAAATTCATATTAAATTTATTTTTTGTCAAAAAATTCTAAATTTTTGTGGTAGAGATTCTTTTAATATTATAAAAGAATACAAAAACTCATTCTAAAATGTGATGAATACAATGAGTTAATTTAAAAGTATGGACCAAAAGTTGTGACGAAATTTCAAATTTGAGAATTGAATATACATCTATTATATGTAAATTTATAAGATAAGCATACCTCTTCGACAATGAACGGTGGCTGTTGCATTAAAACGGAGAGTTTGTCATCTTGAAAATTGGAGCTTCTTGTAGATAGAGTTCTATACAAATTCAACTTTGCACAATCATAAACATCAATTTTCTTCAAAGATGGACATGCCAGAGTATGCTTTTTACTATAGAAACCCTTGAGTTTAACCAAGCGCCAAAGCAATAAATAACTTAGCTGATTAAACTCAAATGTGGGAGCTGCACTCAATCTAGATTCTTTCTCCACTGCAACAATTTCCTTCATATTTTCACAACTATCTATATGAAGTTTTTTGAGATGTGAACAACTAGTGGCTATAGAAAGTGGTAATAAATATTCCAAACTTGCACAGTTTTCTAGTTTTACAATTACAAGAATTTGAAAACTAAGAATACTGTGACGATCACCACTCCATATATTTTTCAGTTTTGGCAATTCATCTATAATAACGACTTGCAATAAGTTCTCTACAATGCTATTATTTTCATTGAAAGTCAATTCAAATATCTCTTCTACTAAAGCACACTTTGTAACCTCCAGCATCTCTAGCTTGTTATATGCTATGAAGCACCGACACCTCTATGATTAGACGTGTCGCGGTGTCCGACACGTGTCCGTGTCCGACACTCGTATGACACCCGTACGACACTTCTACAAGCGTGTCGAAGAGGTGTCCAAAAAAATAATTTTTCCTTTATTCCGACACTCCTTAAATCGGTGTCCGACACCTATAAGATACTTGTACAAACCTGTCGGGGTAAGTATCCAAATTTTTTTTTTTTTTTATTTGCTTATACTTTTCTCAGACATATATACAACGATTAAAGATGTGTCGAAATAATACTATTGATCAATGAGGGATTAAAGATATTACATTTTGATTACATTATTTTTAGTTTTTCGATAGTAGTTGATGAGTAAATGTCAAATGTACTATCATATATTCTTTTAAAACTTTTTTTATTGAAAAATTTGTTCAACTTAGATGCATATGTATGTATTTTTAATTCTAAACTTATATTTTTTATAAATATATAGCGGTGTCGGTGTCGTATATTTTTTACATTAGCGGTGTCGGAGTGTCCGTGTCGTGTCGTGTCGCGGTGTCCGTGTCAGAGTCTGTGCTTCATAGGTTATATGTTTCTTGCATTGAAGAAGGAAAAACCACAACAATTTTATTACAATTGCTCACTTGCAACATCTTCACTGTTTCAAATTGGCGGTGCCATGTTGTGTTCAAGTTGTCCATGTCCTTCAAAGTGATTTTCTCTAATTTGAAAAAATTAACCTATGAATTCATAAATAACCAATATCATTTACAAAAATTATTTGAGTGCAAGTTTAAAATTAATTGGAATGTTCCCAATTGTAGAATTAGCATACCTCTTCTATTTCATTGTTTCTCTCTTCTTTAGCTATTATCTCCTCCATCAATGGACAATTACTTATTTCAAGGTGTTTGAGGTTCTTAAAACTTCCAACCATAGAAGACAAAGAATAAGTACTTCAACCCACCACAATTCTCCACAATCAAGCTAGTTAAGTTGCACATAGAATGATTATTGACATCCCAAACTTTATTCAAGTTGAGTGAGCTCAATTTAAGAGTATCCAAATTAGGAAATGCAACCTACATAAAAATAAATTGACAGAAATCATAATTGAAGTGACCATAATGATACATGCTTAAGAGTGCAAAGGGAGTAATATGAACCATCAAGTAACAAAAAAAAAAACATATATATATTTGGACTATTTATGGTTTAATACATGCTTTATTTAATAAATCTAGAAAAGTTTTCTGGCTTATATTCAAAATCGGAGGGAGTATATCTGTACTAAACATTCCAAAATTTATACATGCCATAAGCAAGGCTTATGCACCATAACCACTCCCCCTTATCATATATATTTAAGAAACGAAGATACTAATGAATTTACTTATCTATCCTTTCTTCCTTTTTTAATTTTTTTGACACATTATAAAACCAAGGGATATGATAGCCTTTCTATCTCAGACCAAAAGTCGGCTTCGGTGGCAGATTTGAGGACTTCGGAGGGAGGGACCTGTTGGAAGTTGCCACGAACAAACCAAAAAGGGCGATTGGCCACTGCCGCCTGCACCGGGCGCGGAGAAAGTGGCGTTGGGCGCGGCCGCGCGAAGCTTATAAATAAAAGTTGCGTTTTATGATGTTTTCTAAGGGAATTTTAGGGTTTTTTGCCGTCAATAAAGGCCAGGGTTTTAGAGAGATTGTTCTTGGTATAATCCTAGGGGTTTGGGCAAATTGTTCCTGATTCACCTTGGATAGTTAGGTCAACTGAGTCTCTTGGTCCCGGGAAGAGATTCAGGATTAGGGTAGAATTAGGATTAATTCTTGTAACCCTATTTGGAATTTCTTGTGTAAGTTTCTCATTGATCATAGTAGAACGGAAGGGCTGCTCCCTCCCCCAGATTAGGTTCATTAACACCGAACTGGGTAAACAAATCATAGTGTGTTCTTTATCGTTCTTTGTTTATTGTTCTTGAATTATAGCATCATCAACTCTATCAACATATTTTGGTTACTTGGTTCAATTTGCTCCACACATCAAGGTTATTGGTGTGAGTTATTAATCGAATTCGCAACAATTGACGCCCACAGTGGGGCAAGGATCAAATTGATAATCAGGTACCATGGGTTCGAAGTTTGATATTGAGAAGTTCACTGGGAGCAACGACTACGGGTTGTGGAAGGTGAAGATGAGGGTTGTGCTGATTCAGAACAAGTGTGTTGAGGCGCTAAAGGGGGAAGCACTGATGCCGGCTAATCTCTCTGCCGAGGAGAAGACCGAGTTGAATGAGAAAGTCTTGAGTGCGATCATCTTGTGTCTTGGAGATTGGGTGTTGAGAGAAGTAGCGAAGGAAACGACGGCTGCGGCTATGTGGGCTAAACTTGATTCACTATACATGACCAAGTCGTTGGCACATACGCAGTTCATGAAGCAACGTCTTTACTTTTTCCAAATGGTAGAGACGAAACCCATAACAGAGCAACTGACGGAATTCAACAAAATCTTGGATGATTTGGCGAATATTGATGTGGTCCTAGAAGACAGAGACAAGGCTTTACACCTACTGTGTGTTTTACCTAAGTCCTATTAAGGTTTTAAGGATACTATGCTCTATGGCAAAGAAAGTCTTGTCACCTTGGAGGAAGTTCAAGCGGCCTTAAGGACCAAAGAACTTACTAAGTTTCAAAACTTGAAGGTGGAAAACAGTGCGAATGCCTTAACCGTTTCAAGAGGAAAGGCTGGAGGTAGGGGTAAGTCGACTAAGTCTGGAGACAGGTGGAGTTGTTTCTATTGTGGAAAGAAAGGTCACTTCAAGAGGGATTGTCTGAAATGGAAGGACAAGACTGGTTCCGTGCATGTTGGGGAAGGTTAGGAGAGTTTTGAGAAGGTTGAGGCACTTGTGGTGTCGAGTTGGGAACCGGAGGAGAGTGAGACTCTAGACTCTGGTGGCTCTCATGACGTGATTGAGTTATGGGATCTTGGGGTTGTTTCTGATCAAGTTAGATGGTTTTGCAAATTGCAAGGTAGAGTTCATAGTGTGAGTACCGGGTTTGAGACTTTGGTGGAGTTTCAAGTTGAGGTGGAGTCTTCCGATAGTGGGACTAGAGGAGGCAAACCAACATTAGCTCTTGGCTATCTAGCAGGAGATAGGGAGGAGAGCGGTGATGTTGCACCTTTTAGGTTTGACTGTGAAGACATTGTGGGGTATGTTCCAATTGAGCCTAAAGAAGTGCAAAACCTATTGAAGAACTTCAGAGAAGCAATTGGGAACACCGACAATAGAACTTGGGAACTTGTAGGGCTACTTGAGGTAGTGGAGCACAAGGAGAGTTCAATGTTGGAGCTTGAACAACCATCTAAAATTCCAGGGTTGGGAACAAGCAAAGCTTCGATGAGTACGGAAGGCATTCCGGGGTTCGAAGAGGGTGTGGTGGAGCTTGTAGGACTATCCAAAAGGCCGATGATAGTTGGATGCAAGCATATCTTTAGGAGGACGGGTTTGATCACTCCGGGGGCTGAAGAGGTTGCGGTGAGTCTTGTGGGGCTACCTAAAATTCCTATGGTAGTTGGAGACAAGACCTTCATGAGGGCGGAAGACATTCCGATGAATGAAAAGGTAGAGGTACAACTTGTGGTTCTAGCAAAGCAAGTGGAAGAGGTCAAGGTTCAAGTGAGACTTGGACTTGACCGGTGATCTTGAATAGTAGTTCAAGATGGAGGGAGCAGCACGGTGGTTGATTGGATCACCATCGTTTTGAAGGCAAGGTTGAGAATTGTTGGAAGTTGCCTTGAAAACTCAGAAACGGGAAAAGCAGAAGAAAAAAAAAAAAAAAAGGTGATTGTTGTTGTTGCCAGCGTCGGGCGCAGGGCGCAGGGCAACAGGAACACACCAGAAAGGGCGATTGGCCACTGACGCCTACGCCGGGCGCGGGGAAAATGGTGCTGGGCGCGGGTGCGCGAAGCTTATAAATAAAGGTTGCGTTTTCTGATGTTTTCTAAGGGAATTTTAGGGTTTTTTGCCGTCAATAAAGGCCAGGGTTTTAGAGAGATTGTTTTTGATATAATCCTAGGGGTTTGGGCAAATTGTTCCTGATTCACCTTGGATAGCTTGGTCAATTGAGTCTCTTGGTCACGGGAAGAGATTCAGGATTATGGTAGAATTAGGATTAATTCTTGTAACCCTATTTGGGATTTCTTGTGTAAGTTTCTCATTGATCATAGTAGAACGGAAGGGCTGCTCCTTCCCCCAGATTAGGTTCATTAACACCGAACTGGGTAAACAAATCATAGTGTGTTCTTTATCGTTCTTTGTTTATTGTTCTTGAATTATAGCATCATCAACTCTATCAACATATTTTGGTTACTTGGTTCAATTTGCTCCACACATCAAGGTTATTGGTGTGAGTTATTAATCGAATTCACAACAGGATCGATAGTTGGAATTTCTTGTGGCGAAGGAGATTTTTTGTGTGGGAAGAAGAATTATTAGATGATTTGAAGGTTGTTATTAGTCAGAGTGTTTTTTCGGATGTTGATGACTGTGGTATTGGAGGCCTGAAAACGATGCTGACTTCACGGTTAATTCTACTTACAGTTTTGTCTAATCTGTCCAATTTGACGGTGCTGAATGTTTTTTGGCATGATAAGATTTTTAACTCAATCTGGAAAAGTCCTACGCTTTCGAAGGTTTGTGGGTTTGTGTGGCAATTACTTCATGACTGTATCTCGACTAGAAACAATTTGGTGAAAAGGCGTATTATTGATGCTGGTGTGAACAGTCTTTGCCTGTTCTGTGGAGATGAAAGTGAAACGGCATCCCATCTCTTCCTTTATTGTAAGTTTTCTTTAAAGGTGTGGAATGATATTTTCTACTGGCTTCAGGTTCCGTTCAGCCTCCCCCATAGTTTATTTTCTATTTTCCATAGTCTGTTTTATGCTGGAAACCCGAGAGCTAATAAGGGTTGCCTCATGATTTGTTGCGCTGTCGTTTTGAGTATTTGGAAATTCCTAAATTCTGTTTTGTTTGAAAATGGCAGAGGGACCAGTTCGGAACTGGTGGAAGGGGTGAAGATTGCCTCTTCAAAGTGGTGGCTTGCCCGATCGAAAGATGCGCAATGCCTTTTCTACGAATGGAAGAGTGAACCGGGTTTATGCCTTTTACACTAGGCTGTGCTTCTTTTTCTTGCTTGCTTTCTTTGTATTGTTCTTGGGGAATTTGTTTTTTGCTTCCCTATTGTCTGCAACACTTCTTGTGCTTGTAATCCCTCTATTCTTATTAATAAAGCTTTGTTGATTTAAAAAAAATAAAAAGTTCCTCCAAAAAACTCAAAATTTAGTTTTTTTTTTTAAATGGCAAATAATATATATATATATATATATATATATATATATTTCAAAATTACTCTCTTTATACTCAATTGTTTCTTCATTACACGTACCAATTTACCTGTTAGTTAATGTGTTTGTTGTACATATCATATATTTAAAAATTATATCATCTGTATCTATAGAAGCTTAAAAATAAAATAATGTACCTGAGCATTGAACAATGATGTTGACACATAAGGATCTAACAATTGATGATTTTCCTCATTTCTGGAGAAGAAATTCCGAAGTGTCTCCAAATGTTCTAAAGTCAAAGAATGGAATAGAAAAACCATTGGTGCACTTGAATTGTTGTCTCCGAGCACTATCTCCTTCATAGAATTGCAATGACAAACTTCAATTTTAGAAAGGTGGGAGAGTTCTTTAACCAATATAAAGGAGAAAAGATATTTCAATTGGACACAATTTTTTACTTTGATAGTACTAAGACTTCCAAAAGAAGCAATTGAAAGTGGACCAAGACATATATGCTCCAAGTTTTTAAGATTGTGAAGTACTAGTGTTTCCAAGATGGGAAAGGACACATGGATTTGATTCCTCTCTTGAGAGTCAACAATATGCTTCATGTTTGCATTATTTTGGATGTGGAGATGTTTCAGCCACGGAAATCCTTCTCTATTTAATTGGTAAAGCACATTTTGAATTCCATCAACATCATCCAAATACAAATTCTCAACACCTTTGATCAATGCTTTAATACCGTGCTCAAAATGTATGTTAGTACCAAGTTTGAGCATCAATGTTTTTGAGGTTCCATCCACAATGTCAGACCATTCCCATACATCACCAATAGCTATTTTATATCGTTCCAACTTCTCAAACACCGTCTGCAAGTCCCTTGGCAACATCCAAGTCTCGCGAATTTGTAATTCTAGACTTGTCAAGTTGGGTAGTTTCCGAAGTTCAACAATGCTAGCATTTTCATTTGGAGCCGTTGAACTCACATCTTCCCAATTAACAAAGGTATTTCCCATGTACAACTCCTCCAGTTTAGTCAAGTTTGATATAATGTTGGGTGGGATTACTTCTATTCCTGAATTGCTCAAATCAAGCATTCTCAATTGAGTCAATTGCCCTATTTCTCTTGGCAACTTGGTCATTGAAGAACCCCAAAGGGAAAGAGTTTTTAAATTTTGCAAAGCATTTAATTCAACCATATTTTCCAAAATGCAAAACATCAAACACAGTGATTGAAGGTTGGTTAGGAACCGAAATGAAGTCGGTAATGAAGACAAGTTCAAAGATGTTAAATCTAGGACTCTAAGGCTTCCCATACCCTCAAAAAATTTATCTGGGATTTCTAAAGAAAGATTCTCACTGCACAAACAGAAAAGCTTTATGTTTGGACAATCAATCATTTGAGGAAGCTCGTGCTTACAACTATCTAGATTGACCTGCGTGCACCTTGTTAAAAAATCCTTGGTTGGGAATTCTTCATTTGATTGTTTTCTTAGAAATACATGTTTGTCCCTACGTGCTATGGAGATAGAAAAATCACGAACAAAGTCATGCATTTGGATATTTCCACTTGTGTTAAGCTCAAGCAAACAAGTCGCCTCTAAAGAATGGATTATTGAATAAAGTTTGTTTCTAGCATCATCCACATTATTAGTATGCTTTAATATATCTAAACCCATTGCAACTTTCAGAAAGTATTCTACATCATTACCTACTAATAGTGCAAAAAGCAAGAAGACATCCCTCATTTCATCACTCTCAAATGAGTCATAACTCAATTCCAGAGCAGAAAAAGTTGTATGATAATCACTTTGTAATTTCTTTAATGCATGTTTCCAAGATTGAACATCCCTTTTATCTTTCATTGCTCGGGCTACCGTCACTACCACAAGAGGCAAACCTGCACATTTTTGGGCAACTTCAATTGCTAAACCTTGCAAATTGCTATCTTTAACCACATCACCAGCCATAAATTGAAACAAGGTCCATGTCTCATTTTCACTCATAATTCCAAGTTTGAAAGTGAAATCCTTTGGAACATCCATTTGCAGCAACACATCTTGATTTCTAGATGTCATCAACAATTTGCAACCATTATGTTCATTACACAATGGAATTCCCACTTTCTCCAAATCAAGTATGGTCCATATATCATCTAGAATGATAAGGATATTTTTCTCCTTCTTTATTCTTTGCCTTAGGCGATGTGCTCTTCCGAGAATAGTCTCCTCATCGAATCGTAGACCCAACAAATCTGCAATCTCCCCTTGAATTGTTTTAATTTTTGGATCTTTTGTTACATGGGTTGTAATAACTGCATCAAACAATTTGCGTTGCTTGGATATTTCAGCAACTTCCCCCACCAGAGTGGTCTTACCCACCCCGCCCAAACCCATAGACCCCAATGTTGCATGAATTCCGGTATGCGAGAGCCTTCATAATGTTCTCTTTAAGTAACTCTCTTGTCTCATAATTTTCACTAACTCTTGTTGAGGAGGAGGAGGCTTCTCCATCTAGGGTGGGAAGGTAACCAATTCGATCAAACTTCCCTTTTTCTTGAACTTCAAAAACATCTTTTACAATTTTTGTGGCTTTCCTACTTAGTTGATGACGTAAAATCAAAATGGGGAACGAACATGCTGAGCACCTAGCATTCGCACGACGAGGATCACTTTGAAGCAGATTTGCCTTTTCAATGACCTCATTAACTTTCTCTAACCAGTTCATCACATCTATTTCAATATTTTTCCCATTTCTCTTTTCTTCTTCAACCGAATGTGTCATTCTTTCTTTTGCAGCCTCAAGGTCTTTAACACGAACCGCTAACATATTAAAATTGCCTTTGTAGAATATCAAGTAACTTGCTTGACATCCAATAGGCACAACGGTATGTTCTGCTACTGCTCCAACAATAGAAGACAAAATTTCCATTGATTATCTTTTCTTCTCCTCTTCCTTGTGACTTGAGTTAGCCTGATAGTGAGGACATCATCACAATACTATTATCTTTGACGAACAAATGGAACAATTGCAAATATGAAAACGAGCATATGCTTTGATTAAAATTAATTAAATAAATTTATTAATAGTTAATGAAGATGATTATTATAGTCATGAAGATAAAAATAGTTAATGTAGATTATGCAAAAATACCCTAGTAAAAAGACCAAAATTTTATTATTAAAAAAAAAAAACAACTAAATTTTAGTCTCTATTTTGATCCGTGCAAAATTATTTTATTTGATTAATTATCATTTCCTATTATTTCTCAAACTCATTCTTTTTTTCCTTGGTATTTTTTTAGTAGTCTTTTTTTAAGCAAAGACTACGTACTCGGAATAATTTCTAGCTTTCTAAACACACAAACATTACAAACCAAATCACGTCCAATTCCTTTCTTGCCTTCCTATTACTAGCCACTAGACTTTTAAAATGGATAAGGTGATCGCGGACTATCGTTTTTGAATTTTGCTATTTAGGCCCCTTATGATACTCTCAGGCCCCCTAAAACCCAAAGTACCCCTAATTTAGATCCCAGGACAGTTTGGATTGTAGCAAACGAAATCTTAAATTTTTGTTTCGTAAGATACGAAGTTGAGATTTGCACACAAGAACAAGCGTAGGCTTAGGCAGGCATTTACCCAAACAAACCAATATTTCGTTTCCTACGACACGTAGACGCTTACCTTCGTTTCCTACGCCACGAAGTAACCCTGAAACCTGAACGGACACTCACATTTCCTTGTTGCCGTGTCTTCCCTCTTTAATGGATACTCACTTTTTAAATGTTGTAGATCGGGTATAAATGATTATATATCAGGAAAATATTGAGCATTTTAAAAAATGCAGTAATTTTGAAAAAAATTCAAAATGTTATTTTCTTTAAATGGCTAGTCGTCTTAAAGAAAGGCTTAATGGGGCTCAAAACGGCTATCAAAGATTGGCACAAAGAGGTAAATTGGTAATTCGGAGGAGAAAAAGAAAGAACTTGTGGCGGAGATCCTTGTGTTGGATAATAAAAGTGAATCTGGGGGTCTCACTCTAGTGGAGGTGGTGTTGAGGAAATCGAAGTTTGAAGACCTTTGCAGGCTTCTAAAGAGCATTGATGCATCTATCTACCACCGGTCACGGTCCAAATGGTTGAAATTAGGCGATGCAAACACCTCCTACTTTCACTCCTGTATTAAGGCTAGAAGGAAGGCTAATGGGCTGCTGGTCTTGAGGACTCCTACAGGGTGGCTGAGGGCCCGAATCAGCTGAGGGAGGCTACGCTGGATTTTTTTCAGATCCCATTTTGATAGTTCAGATTGGAGGCGCCCCACGTTGGTGGGGCTTCATTTCCCGCTATTGTCGGAGGTACAAAATGAGGCGTTGGTAGCTCCTTTTACGGGAGATGAAATTGATGAGGTTATCAAGTCTTGTGATGGGACAAAAAGCCCTAGGTCCGATTGTTTTAACCTTGCCTTTATTAAATCTATTTGGGATCTAATGAAATTTTAAGTTAGAGTGATGTTCGATCAATTTCACGGTAATGAGTGCTTGCCTAAGAGACTTTTTTCCCACTTCATCACGCTCATACCAATGGTGAAATCTCCTCAATCCTTGGGAGATTTTAGGCCTATATGGCTTCTTGGTTGTCTTTATAAATTGGTGTCTAAAGTCTTGGCGGCGCGCCTTGCTAAAGTCATTGGGTCCTTATTAATAGCAAATACTCAATCCGCATTCATTAAAGGGAGGAACATAGTTGAAGGGGTGGTAGCGGTGAACAAAGTGATTGATTACGCGAAGAAATCCCAACGGAATTGTTTGATCCTTAAAGTTGATTTCGAAAAAGCATACGACTCGATGGATTGGGGTTTCTTAGACTATATGCTTCGTGGATTTGTGTTTTGTGACAAGTGGAGAGCGTGGATGCGAGTTTGTGTATGCTCCGGTAATATGTCAGTTTTGGTAAATGGTTGTCCAACCGAGGAAGTTAATATCAAACAAGGGCTAAAGCAAGGTGACCCATTAGCACCTCACTTATTTCTCTTTGTGGCGGAAGGTTCAGGAGCTATGATGCGAAAGGCGGTGGAAGTCAATACATTCAAGCCCTTCCGCATTGGTAGGGATGATGTGCCGGTTTCTTTACTCCAATATGCGGACGACACCTTGTGTATTGGTGAGGCGTCCATGGAGAATTTATTGGTTCTAAAAGCGGTTCTCCGGGGATTTGAGATGGCATCGGGATTGAAGGTGAACTTTTGGAAGGGTAGCATGATGGGGGTGAACGTGACAAATGATTTTTTGGGTATGGCCACTACATTTCTTAATTGTCGTATTGGTAACATCCCGTTTAAGTACCTGGGTTTCTCGGTAGGTGCCAATCCAAGGGCTATGTCTACTTGGAAGCCTATGTTGGATGTCATCCGGAATAGAATTGGATCGTGGGGTAACAAATTCCTTAGCTTTGGTGGCCGAATTGTATTGGTGAATGCGGTCTTGAATGCAATCCATATTTATTACCTCTCTTATTTGAAGATGCCGATCAAGGTTTGGAAGGAAGTTGTCAAACTCCAAAGGAAATTCCTTTGGAATGGGTTGTCACACCATGCAAAAATTAATTGGGTGAAGTGGGAAGATGTGTGCAAGTCTAAAGAGGATGGGGGGCTTGGAGCCCGAGACCTAAGGCTTACCAATATTAGCCTTTTAGCGAAATGGAGGTGGAAATTATTGCTACCGGACGCTGAATTTTGGAAGGTTATTGTCGTGGCAAAATATGGTGATCATGCGGTTGGTGCGGGTCACTTGGGTGAGGGTCACGTCTCGTGGTGGCGTAATATATGTTTGTTGGACAGTAATTGTTGGTGGTTTGAGCGAGGGATCATTAAAGTGCTGGGTATTGGCAACAAAAGCAGCTTTTGGAATGATACCCGGGGGAGGCGCCGTTGTCTAGTCGTTTCCCTCGGTTGTTTTCAATTTCGCTGCAGCAGCATAACAAGGTCAATGAAATGGGGAACTTGGAGGGTGCTGTGTGGAGGTGGGTTTTGACTTGGAGGAGGAATTTTTTCTCTTGGGAGATTCCGCTTTATCATGAATTTTTAGCCGCTATTGCGGTGTTTCAACCATTAGATAGTGAGGATAGCTGGCGTTGGAGAGCTGATCCAGCAGCTGGTTTTTCGGCGAGGTCTGCGAATCACACTCTTATCAAAAGTCAGATTACGGGGGTCCAGCTTTCGAACACCCAGCAGTTTGTTTTTACTAATATTTGGAAAAGTGCAGCCCCGTCCAAAGTTATCGCCTTCTCGTGGCAATTATTGCACAACAGAATCCCGTCAAAAGAGAATTTGGTTTTGAGAGGAGTTAATACAGGTAATGGTGCGTTATGTTTAGCTTGCAATTCTACCATTGAAACATCCCTGCATCTATTTCTTCATTGTGAAGCAGCAGCAAAAATCTAGTATGCGGTTGGTAGATGGATTGGTCAGGAATTGCCTCTGCCTCCGAGTGTATCCCTCTCATTTGCTATGTTGGTTGGTTGTGGAATTGGCAAAATTCGTAAGAAGGGGCTGAGTTTAATATGGCATGTGTTTATTTGGTCGATTTGGCGGGCTAGGAACAATCGGATCTTCCATGATGGTGCTTTTGACCCGACAGAGATTATGGACTGCATTATTAGAACATCTGGGAGTGGTTCATTGAGAGGATGGCAAAGGGCCCTTGCCTTTTTTACGAGTGGCTTTGGAACCCGGGCGATTGCTTTCATAGGTGACGGGTTCTTTTGTTTTTGGTGCGATGGTGTTTGGCCTTCTGCATTTTTTTTCCTGTGTTGTAATTCTGTTAAGATGTTTTGGTGTGCTCTAGTTGTACCAGTTTTGCTATTGGGAGCTTCTATGGTGCAGTTGGTATTTTGATAATATTGGAAAAGTCATTTGAATAGATCAATAGGAGTAAAGTCTTTATTTGGTCCCACCAAATCATAATTATATGGTGTAGTTCCATAATTATATTTTTGTGTATCCTCAAAGATCTAAAGGTGTACGTTTCTCTTATCCTAGGATCGAGATTTCGCGCTCTGATACCAGAGTTTTCGGGCCAGAGTTTCGCGCGTTAGTTGTAAGATAAACGTTGGAGTTCATTCTTCGTGTATTGTACTAAAAGTCTGTAATTAGACAATAGATCTTTTCTTTCTATGAGTCTTGCCTTTATTCTTGGATTAACATAAGGTCTATCCATATATAGCAGGTTTTTTAAGCATCTATATTCGAATTCTAATTTTTGAATTCTTTTCCTATAGACTTTTAGATTTTTTCTTTCTTCAGCTAAGTTCATTACTAGCGCAGGTAGTAAGTGTAACAGGTTGTGGAAGTTTAATTAGATTCTTTTATCTAATTTTTCGAGCTGTAAGGACAACTTTGCTACTGAGCTTTGTAGCTTATTTAATTCTTTTAGTTCTGAGATTTCAAAATCTCTTTTTGGGGGTGTTACCTTAAGGCTTTGGCTTCTAATTAATGGTTTTTCTTCTGTTTCTTCAAACAGACTTTTGTCATCTTCTATTAATGAACAACTCTTCCTTGCCAAGGTTTTGAATATCGGTGACTCTAACGTCACTATAGGGGTAAATAATTCATCAATATGAATTATATCTTTTCCTGTAAATTCTATGCTATGATGCGAATTACTTAAAGCATAATTAATTCTATAGCATATCGTAAAAGGGTGATTTCCTTTTTTCATAAATTTTGAATTTTCTAATTTATAATTAAAGATTATGGATCTGTCTAGATCTTTATCTTTTAAGGATAATCCTATTTGTAAGTTTATGTCAAACTTAATTTTTCCATATTTCAAATTGCATCTTCCTTGTGCAATTATGGATTGTCTATCATCTGTAATCCTAGAGTCTCTTAGGATTATATTTAAAGGTGTATTAATACCTTTCATGAAAGTACTTTTGATTAAAACTTGAATGGTTGATATGTGAATATAACCGATTTTATTTCTTTCTTTTTCAGAAAGACTTGAAATTCTTTTTTGAATTTGCGTTCTATCTATGGCGGATATGAATATATTTCCAGAAGTAGAATCGATTGGAATTGCTTCTTCTCCTACCATTATTCCAAATTTCAAAATATTTTTCCTAAAGAAAAGTTCTTTTAATTTTATAGACTTTCTTTTAAAGTTTTCTTCAGCAGTTAGAGATAAATCTGCTTCTTCTATTTTGTGATCTTGTATGCTATCAGCAAAATAACTAGATGTTTCTTCAAAAAGTGAGATTTCAGACATAATTTTCAAAATTCTCCTGAATTTTCACTAGTATTATCGGGCAAAGTATTTAAAGTTTTTATTAGACTATAAAATCGAGAGTTTTTTAGCCTATAATGTACACTTGCGAAGTCTCCATAGAACTGTCCTTGAAAACATTCTATATATTTAGAATTTTTAGTAAAATTGTTTAATTCATGAACTAAACATTTTAATTCATGTTCTTCGAAGTCTCCTTCGATAGTTTCTTGAATTTTTTCAAGAAAAACCTTTTCTTGATAATGATTAAATTTGAATTTGTCTAAAATTATCTTGGCCAAATTTGGTTCAGGAATTCTTTCTAGTAAATAAGTTACCTTTTTATCATAGTCTTCCATCAAGACTAATTCTAAGTATGTGTGACCAGAACTGGGTTCTGTGTGTTCAATTTCAAAAAAATTTGAAAATAATCTTTGAGTTCTAAAATTCGAATTTTCCATCTATTATGCAGACAACATAATATAATAAATAAGTGATGTAATAATAACAACCATACCTGATATGATTTTCTTTGTTTCTGGTTTTGTTGAATTTTTCGATCCGAAGATGTTTGTGATGTTTTGGGATATAATCTGTTTGATTATATTGTTTTATATGGTTGATCCCTCCAGAGTATTACCTCAAGGATCTAGCTCCTCTAGAGTATTATCTCAAGAGCTACTTCTTAGAAATAATTCTAAGGACAGAAGAAGATGATTCTTCAAAAACTAGTTAATAGTTTCGTATTTCTTTCAACTGTAATTTACAACTGAGCTTAGAGCTCTTATTTATAGTGGAGAAGGGCTCACATATTAGGTAAGACGTCCCTTTCCATAACAGCACACTTATAGCGACGTGCACTCAGTAAAGTGACACGTACTAGCACACTAAAGAAAAACGACAAACAATTATTTACATTATTGTAAAGTTTATCACTAAGTGGTCCCCATCTGACTCAGATGTGATAAGGTACCACTGCACACTTTAACTAACTACATGACACATGACTCTGTGATGGAGGCTTCCTTGTCTTCTTGTGCCGACAGTTTTTTCTGGACAGTTTTCACATTTGTGTTCTTTGTAATACTGTGAAAAGTATTGACAGCATTCTTCTTGAATTAACTTGGGTAATTTTTCAAGACCATCCTTCAATTGGTCAACTTTTTCTTCAAGGTTCTTGACTGCCTTGATGTCTTTGTCCTTTGCGGGCTTTCTAGAGTCACTGTATACGACCATTAATGAATCTTCGTAAATAACTCTATAGTTTGTCTGGGAAGACAATCTAGTGATCTTCTGGCGAAAGTGTTTAATTTGTTTAAGGTAAATGGCAGGATGCCATTCAGTTGTTTCTTTGTTCACAACTGGATATTCTTTATTTGAAATTCCAATCTTGATTAGGTATAAGGGTTTTGTTGTAAGTTCCAGAGTGATCTCATCGTACCATGGATATGTGGACTCGATTTGAATAAAAATTTCTTTTCCTTTGGCAAACAAGTTGTTGAATTTTTGTGCCAAATTTTGTAACTCCTTTGGAAAGAACTTGAGTTCTCCAAAAGTTTTTCCAGCTTGTTCTTCTAGGTATATGGTATGAATCAACCCATTTTGAAAGAAGGATAGACATATAGTACTGTCTATTCCGGGTAGTACGACTGCTTTGGTGCAACCAATTCTGCTAACTGGGTAGAAGCATTCAGTAGTGAATTCTTCTATATAGTGGTTTAGCCATTTCCATCTAAGATTGAATTCCATATAAGTTGGATCAGTTATTTGAAAATTCTTTTGATATTCGAGCTAGCGAATTTTGTCGATTGACAGCTTCTTTTTTGACTCCATTGTTGGAGATTTTTGAAGATTTTTTGCTGTTGTAATCTCCTTATATGCTCCGTAAAGTGCCCGTTCAGCTTCCTTCATGGTTTTGTATCCTTTGTGACGCACATTCTTGCCTATGATGTGTTGTTTAGCTATTGTCCATTTTCTATAGATCCCTTTCATTGGACCATAAAAAATGACATAAGCTTCAAACTTTCCCATCTCATTGTTTACGGGATCGCTTGTTTGAATGGTTGTTAATGAACCATTTTTTCTGGCTTCTTCTTCTTCTTCAACTTGGTCAGCCCAAGACTTCTTGCTGTCTGAAGTTGTTTCTGAAGACTCTGCTTCTTGTTCTATATTCCAACCACTAGGAACTATTGTTTCAGTAGGAATTTTTGAACTTTCTGGGGTAGTATACTTTACGTAGTAGTCATACTTTCTAGAAGGTTGTCCTAGCAGGTCCCGGTTTTCTTCTTTTTTGAGAACTTTGTTTGAGCCTTTTGCTGATTGATTTTCATCTGTTGTCATTTTTTGTAAACCTTTGAGTGTTGTAATCATCTCCCCCCTCTCGGCAGAGATTTTTGCTCTTTTGATATCTAGGGCGACAAGCTGCTCGTCCTTTTGCTTGATATTGTTCTGAAGTAGCTTTATGGCTTGCTCCATTCTCTTGTCAGTGTATCTGCAAAACTGTTTTGCTCAGATTTTATATATTGAATATATGGCTCGAATTGTTGTAATTTGATCTGCCGTCTTATTAGTCTGCCTTGTTAATGGTCAGCTTTAATTTTATATCTCCAAAATCCTGTAAGATATTTTGAGTCTGTACGAAGAAGGAATCTTGACGGTAATTAGTCAATCTTCCATTTTTCTAGTATTTTTACACACGCCAGAGTTTCTAGTTCTTGAATATGGTATCTAGATTCTGTATCCGTAAATGTACCAGAAATATATTTACATAAATGTAATTTTTCATTATCCTTTATCAGAATTTTAGAAGCACTATAATCAATGCCCTTTTTGGTATCTGTTCCTTCTTTCGAAGTTTCAGATTGTTTTGATTGAAGATCTTTAGATTCTTCAATTTTATATCCCTTCTCATTTAGAGAAAGTTTTGCTTTACCATTGGGTAAGGCTCTCATACAACCTGCCCAGGTTGTTTGTGATGCATCTGTTTCTACAATCAAGAAATCTTTTATTGTTGGATTGTATAGTTCAGGCAAAACTTGAATTTTTTCTTTAATGGTTTTAACAATATCAGAATCGGTTTCAGTCCAAGACCAAGGAATTTTTTCTGAAATTTTTCTTTGCAAATGTTTTCTTTCTTTTGCTAAATCTTTAAAAAATCCTTCATTAGCAATATAATTTAAACATCCAAGAAATCTTTGAATTTGTTTTCTGTCAGAAAGTTCATTTGGAAAAGCTTGAATTTTTTCTTAGGTATGAGGTGCTAGACCTAGTTCCCCATTTTCTTTTAAAATTAGACCAAGGTATTCTATTTCTTTTTGTAAAAGTTTTGATTTCTTTTTTGAAATTACAATACCTTTTTCTTTAATTCTTAGAAGAACAGTTTCTATATCTTGAAGATGTTGTTCTTTACTTCCTTTTGTAAAAATAAGTATATCATCTATATATGCCAAACATATATGAGCTAATCCTTCGAGAGATTTATCCATAAATCTTTGGTATATTGATGGTGCTTGTTTTAATCCAAAAGGTAAAACATTCCATTCATAGTGTTTTTGAGGTGGACATGAAAAAGCTGGTGCAGAATGTGGACTTGACGAAGGTCTAATAAGGTCTTTATCAAGTAGATCTTTACATTCTTGTTGAAATTCTTCAACATCTCTAATAGAATATGGAATCCTATTTGGAACATTTATCTCGTCATTAGGGTTTTTAAGTTTAATGACTATAAGTTCATGATTAGTGTTTTTAACACTGTCTAAAGGGTTATCTGAACAGACTTCATTTAACCTTTCTTCTATACTAATATTGAAACTTCTTTCTTCTCATATTGTTCTTAGTTCTCTAAGGTTTTCCTTAATAAGGTTTAAGATTTCATTTCTAGTAACTATTTTGGTGGTTACTATTTTGCTATTCTTAGTATTTCCCAAATCCTTCCATTGAAGTGATATAGTATCTTTTCTTTGAGTAAAATGTTCATATAATTTTAAAAAGTTATTTCCTATGATTAGGTCTAATCCTGAATCATGGAGGTAGATTGTTGGAATAAAAAACTTATATCCTTCAATTTCTATAGACACATCCCTAAGGTTAAACCATATCTGATGTTTTGATTTATCTGCAACTATTATTTCTTTTGGCTTGGTTAATCTTTCCCAATTTCTAGAGATAGATTTTTTCCCAAAACAAAGAGTTGCTCCTGTGTCTACATAGCCTAAAAGGTTTTTATTTTTTAACACTATTTTAATAAATGTAGCACTTGGGTTTCCTTTACCAAGTATCTTCTTCGACATCTGAATCTGTCTCTGTACAGTATTCGTAAATGTCTTCATCAGATTCTACGTCTAATTCTATAGGTTCATATCCCATTGCATATATTGCATGTAATACATTTTTCTTAGGATTTTCCTTCTTAGGACACTCATTTGCATAGTGACCTTCTTCATGACATAACCAACATGTACATGATTTTTTGCCTTGTGGGCATGTTTTCTTTCTAGGGTAAGGTTGTTTTTTCCTAAAGAATTTTTTGTTTCCTTTTTTGAATTTTCTAAAAGGGACCTTCTTGAATTTCCTTCTTTTATAAGGTTTTTGTGACCTTATCCTTCTAGGTTTCCTTTTAGAGTTGCAACCATAGTTTCCTACTTTGTCTTGTAGTTTATTACAACAAAGAGATATTTGAGCCTCCTTTTTGGCTATCTTCTGACTACATATTTCTTGAAGCCAAATTTTTAGAGAAGTTATTCTTCCTCCTAAAGTATCATCTACTTTTTCTTCTGCTAACGCTGAAGCAAAAAATGTCTTAACTTGAGCTGATACTTTTGTTGGTAACTTGTCATAGAATAATTCTAACAAATTTCTAGAGATTCTAGTACTATTATCTATGTTATAGTAATAGTCCTGAAATTCACAAATGAAATTATCTACATAGCACATATTGCAGATTTTTAGGTTGGTGATTTTCCAAAGGTTTTGGTCAGAGAATGCTGTTTTTGATTGAACGGAGTCTTTCCATCCTTTAAATTCTTTTACTAGTAAACTATAGACCCAGTCTACTACTAAGATTCCTGTTAAGGGTATTGTTCCCATAACTTCTGGTGGTAGAGTAGAAATGTATTTGTAAGCATTTCCTCTAGTTTTATATTGTAGGTAGTTAAAAATATCAACCGCTCCTAAATTTCTAAGATCTTCATTTAGTTGGATTAACACACTATTTGTATTATACCAATCTCTAAGATCTTTTGCTGCATCAACGCTACAGTCTATATCTAAAATTCCTTGTCCTTGAAACGGATTTTGTGAAGGTACATAATAATGTGGTACTTTCTGGAATTTTTGTTTGGTGAATTCTTTTTCGAATTCTGCAGGCCTTTTTGTTCCTGATGTTTCTGCTGGTTCAAATTTTACAAAATGAGGGTTTTCATTTTCTTCCTCTACTTCTTCTTCAGAGCTAAAATCATAAATGATTTGATTTTTCTCTTTTGGTTCTTCGTCAACTACTTGACTCTTTCCTGATATATCTAAAGAGACCATGAGTCTTTCTAGATTTTCTAATTACCTATTAAGGGCTTCCTCTGTATCGTCCATTTAAAAGAAATTAGTCGGTAGTTTAATTCTTAATTGTGTGGAGTCAGATATTTCTAGGATTTCTTTTTGTTTTCCCTTTTCTTTCTCCCCCCTTTTAAGAAATTGAGACAACTCATCCAAATATTCCTCTCTATTTTCCAAAAGTTTTGAAAAATCTTCTATTTTAATGTATATTTTTTCTATATCTCTTTTCTGCTCTTCTTCAATTTCATCCATTCTTTGGTGAAATTTTTTATAACAACAATTTTTGATTATGTAAGCTAACATACATGCTATATTATTTAGTTGTGGGTTTGTCGTATGAAAAAGATGAGGATATTTATGAGATTCATCTTCTTCATAACAGGCAAAATTTTCCTCATGAAAATTCCATGTTTCATAAGGTTTATATTTACCTTCTCCAGACTGTATGTCTTCTAGATGGGTTGTTATTTTCTCTATTCTATATTGTAGGTCAGAAAAGTTATTTAAAATTTTTTGTAATTTATTTGTTAGACTTTCTTCAGTCATCGTGCAATATCCTGAAGTTTTTTCTGAAGGCTTTTGGCTAGTTTCTTGTATTCTCTAGCTAAATAGAAATTTTTTGAGTTTCTAAACCAATAATGTAGCCTTTCGAACCATCTAATTTGAATTTTGTATAGTGCGAGATCAGCTAGGTTAGGTTTAAAGCTGATTATTGGATAAATTAATCTTCCACATGGACTTCTTAGGAATTCATTCCCATATCGTTTTACTATCATATTATTCATTGGACTAAACTTAATTGCTATGGATTAGCTACCAAGTTTTTGCTACTAAATTTGTGCTAATGGGCTGCTTGGTTTCTAGCCATTAGATTTGAGGTTTGCACATAGAAATTTTTGTGTTTTTGCCACATTAGATCATGACTTTTTTGAAACATTCCTTTTGGTGAATGTACCATAGAATTTGCCTTTGCTATTTTGTTGCTGCTGTCTAGGGTGTTTTGTTTTGCTTTAGGTGGGGTGTTTATTTCCTACCGTTCCCTCGTTTGTATGGCTCTGCTCTCCCTTAGCATCTCTTGTGCTTTGGGGGTTATATATTAATAAATTCATTTGCCTTTAAAAAAATATTTAGACATTATATTTTAGAGAAAATCTAATATAGGCACAATCACAAATTTGATGTGTTGGGCACACACACATAAGTATAAAAATATTAAAGAAAAAATGATTAAAATAATATTAATTGACATGACTATTTTATTTTTATTTTAATTTTTTTAATTAATGTGTGTGTGCCTAAACATTGTGCCTATATTGTTGTGCCTATATTGTTGTGCCAATGTAAGAATGCCTATTTATTTTATATGCAAGAGTCGGAATTCAAACTCTATACACTCCATTTATTCAACTTTAAAAATGTTCTAACTATCGCACTACTTTAAAAAAAATATATACTCCCTCCGTTCCTTTTTGTTTGATGTTTTAGGAAACAAAAGTTGTTTTAAATTGTTTGATGTTTTGATAATTTAAGGTTATATTTTGTCTATTATACCCTCCTTCTTAATTATTTTTTTTTTACTAAATTTTATATAATCTTTTTATGGTATCTTTATTTTTTACTAAACTTCTTCATATAATCTTTTTGTTGTATCTTTTTTTTTACCAAACTTCTTTATATAATCTTTTTATTGTTTTTTTGGAAAGATAAAGTATGTGCAAAAATATAGTAATTTTTTTGTGATTAAAATTTGAGTATAATATATTCATAAAAAAGAGTATAATAGGAAAATAAAGTGTAAAATTATACTTTCTTAATTTGGCCTTTTTTTTCTCAAACATCAAACAAAAAGAAACGAAGGGAGTATTAATTAAAGTATAAAGATAAGTCTCTATATAATAAATGCAACTACCAACATTCTAAATGTACATATTTATCTTTATATATTAGAAGTTCTACATGAGTAATTTATAAATTAAAAAAAGGAATAATTTATTTCTTATTTATTTGCTTTTTGTAAATTTTTTTTTTCTTCATAATTTACATTTTAAAAACAATTATGATTTGTCCCCATGAGCAAAACTCAGTTGATAAGAACATTACATGTAAAATATAGAGATCAGGATATTCCTACTATTTCATCTAAAAAAGTGAAATTCTAACCACTAAACTATTTGAAAGAAAAAAAAAAATTACACTTTATTTTTATCTTTAAAATTAAAAGACTAGACATTTAAAAATGGACAAAAAATTGAAGAGTTTAGAACTCTTACCTGTATTACGAATAACGAACGAACGGAACAATTGGTACTACTGATCTGCAAACAAAAACAACAATGACAAAAATTGATTTTTTTATAAAAAATATAAAATAAAATTGAAGGATCTACTCTCTATTAGTGATGGAGAGAACATTTAAACCAAAAAAATAAAAAGTGAAAGGGAACAAATAATGCATGCATACCTCTAACTCCAACCTTTGAAATCAACAGAGTAGTACTGAATTAAAAATATATAAGATTACTTTTTTCTTTTCTTTTTTTTCAGAGTTTTTGCTTTTTTTTTTTTTTTTTTTTTTTTTCTATATATAAATAAATGGAAGAATAACGAAAACTTAAAACAAATTAATAAAAAAGAGATATCAAGAGGTTGAAGTCTCAAATTTTTGGGTGGTTAATTTT
This sequence comes from Trifolium fragiferum, assembly GCA_954870985.1. Taxonomy (NCBI): domain Eukaryota; kingdom Viridiplantae; phylum Streptophyta; class Magnoliopsida; order Fabales; family Fabaceae; genus Trifolium; species Trifolium fragiferum. Next base: position 13,626,487 of record OX940794.1, read on the forward strand.
AATTTGAGAATTGAGATGGCTTTCAGGAATTGAGAAGCTGTTTATGTAATAAGAGTCTTGTAGGTGACCAAGATACATATTCTTTTTTTGGATGGTGAGCAAGGTACATATTCTTTTCTCTTTTTTTTTTTTTTTTTTTGGTACAAGCAAGATACATATTCTTTTTTTTCTTGGTACAAAAAGCAAGATACATATTCTAATTCTACAGGAAAAAAATAGTAACATTTAGTAAATCTCTATATCTCTATTATATACATACCGAGATTCTCACGGAGCCTTTTCGTGCATTCTCAAGAAAAATTGCTTATGTGGCATTTAATTAGAGTTATTAGAGTTTTTACTTAGGTGGCATTCAATTAGAGTTTTTCTATTTTATTTTGTATTTTTTTTAATCTTCTCTAACCCATTATTTTTTAAGAAAACAAATTTTTGGATATATACTATTAAATTAATCGGATATATTTCTCTAACCCATTATTATAAAACAAAATTGTTGGATATATACAACTAAACTAGAGATTTTTTTCTTTTATGGAGTTTGTATTTTTTTTTTTGTCACTCAATTAGAGATTCTCTAATATTTTTTTATTGTAGAAACTTTAATATTATGCGAGTATATTTTTTTTAGAATCTCTGATATTATTTTTTTTTTTTTTTGTAGAAACTCTATCTTTTTGTGGGGATTGATACTTTTTAATTTTAGAAACTCTTCTAATATTATATTTTTTTGTAGAAATTAAAATATTATATTTTAATTACTAACATATATTATATTTTTAATGACGACAAACTTATTTAATCCATGATTAAATATTATATATTTTCTATATAAAAACTATGTGAACACTTAAGCTAAAATTTATTTGACATGTATCTATTATTCAATCATTCAATTACATGTAATATTTCTATGTTGATTTTTTAAAAAATAATCAAGAATTAACAACTATTTTTTGTTCATGGAGTAGCTATAGAGTCCCGTAATGGACACGGAAGACAGATAGAATTAGAGAGAGAGTTTCGATGGTGTAGAATGAAAAACGGGGAGCATTCTAACCCTCACTATTAAAAATACACATTGACAAATTAAAATTTGAATTTTGAATGTGGAAGTTATCCATAATTTCATATTTTGTCACCGGGATTACTTTTTCAAAATTTTATCTTCCACGATGAAACATGATCCCCATGATGAAAAATGTATGTAGATGATAATGAGAACCGAACACGAGAATTTTATTGATATCCATTAAAAAAAATATAGAATTAACAACTTTTTTATTGATAGAACTCCTATAGAGTTTTGAGAGAGAAAGGGGGGGGGGGGGGGGGGGGGGGGGGGAGGGGGGATTTCTCAGTGGTATAAAATGAAAAATCAAAAGCACTTTTCACCCAACTATTAAAAATATACAGTGACTAATTATAATTTGAATTATAACAGTAGGGCTTATCCATATTTTCATATTTTATTACGGGGATCCCTTATTCAAATTTTTATTTAGCACGATGAAAATTGGTTCACCATGAAGAAAAATGTATGTAGAATGTAACACCCCGATTTTCGAAGCCCAAAAGTAGGCATTTTTTTTTTAAAAAACAACAAGGACTTTGAAATAAAACATTCACGATCGAACTTAAATTAAATCAGAGTAAACCATTTTCAAAATAACGATCGGAATGCAATGCCTCTTTTATAAATCGTTTTCACAAATCAAGTTTAAGAATATAAACCATACGCTATGTCTAAACAAACATAACGACATCATTTATTCCAAATAAAACATCAAACTACAAGTTTGGAATACAAATGCAGGGAAGCATAAACAAGAGTAAACAAGACTCTTAAACTACTACCCCTAAGCTGATCTTTAAACTCTAACGGAAGATGACTGGGTGACGAAGACCCACAAACAGCTTCAAGCCTTGCCGCTTCTCCACGCGGTACAAATAAATCCCTAAAAATGCTCGTAGAGGGTCACGATCTAAAAATAACATATAACCAAAAATACGCAGCACAAGATATACAATACCTGGCAGCATATACTCATTTATCATATGAATCACACATCACAGAATTTAAGTGCACGGGTAGTCTATCAATCACACACAACAGTATTAAAATGCACAATCAGCCTATCAATGCAGACTCTATATGATTGTGATCACCCTACCCGGGACTGTTTCACATGCATGAATTCCGGAATTTAACCTCTCCGCAGAGAGTCGTGATCTTCTAATCACTAATCAATACAATCTCGACGATCTTCTAACCGAAGGATTAGGGTGGATCTTCTAATCCTACCCTGTGATCTTCTAATCACGTATTGTACTCAATAAAATCCCGCAGGATTAAGGTGGATCTTCTAATCGCACCCCAGTGGTCTTCTAACCACAACTATGAATGCATGAGCATACGATACATCTTATCTATGCCAATGCATCAATTACATACCAATCATGCATATGTAATTCTCAACCACATGTCAATACATATATTTCTAACAAAATCATATGTAAGACAACAAGCATCATGCACAACGAGATCTTCAATCAAGTACATGCATCAACATTTCATAGTATTCATACATATGAAATTTACAACAACCACTCAAGCATGTGTAGAATATAGCATGTTCTCAAACAAATTCTCGTCACGAGAATACATCACAAAACAACCATGCTCATAATTCATATTGCATCACATCAAGCAAATACACATATTCAAACAACAATTACACATGCATAAAAAGCACTTGATATTTCGAGGTATATGAAATCGTTAGAAAGTGCCCTTACCTCGGCAAGCTTTCCTTAATCCTTTTCTCGTACAACTCTACAATTCACGCTACCTAAAATATAAGCAACGTAACATCAATAAAATACTCTCACCGTATGCTATCGAAACGAAACCAAAACCCAAAAATCTAGAGGGGTCTAAGGTACTTTCTAACACTCTCGGATAGTGATTACGAGTTCTCCCCATAGTGATTAAAAATTCACGAAGTTAAATGCACTATTTCTCGCTACGCGAAAATATTTTCGTTTCAAAACAATTTATGAAACCCTTTGATTCCTAACTCCAAGGCAATCAATTACACATAATAAAACTATTTGAAAACAACTCATGAGCTCTTCAAAAAATTTCACAAAAATAAAAGTTTACTTGCATCACAAGTTACAAGTTTTTCTTCTCAAATAAAATGGCCATAACTCACTCATTCTTTATCCAATCGAGACGAGCCGTACGCCAAAATCTTCGTCTCGAAAAGACGGATCAAATGGTCAAGGTTCTAGGTCACAAAAACAATTTTAAAATGACCTAAATGCCCTTAAAGATTTCGACCATATTTTGAAATCACACCAAAATATTATTTTCTAAAACCAAGCCTAGTTAAATACTTGAATCATTACTAATTTCTCAAAAGTGATCAAGCTCTTATACAAAAATCATTTTAAAACAAGTATAAAACTCTTCAAAACTTTTACAAAATAAATAGTTCACTTGCATCACAAGTAACTATCTTTTAATTCCAAATAAAACCACTTAAACCATTCTTTCCAACACCATGATCATTCATTTCATCCCATGATCATTGTCTTCTCATTTAGGACTCAAAAATTTGAACACCAATATGGCCACATGCCTAAAGTGCCACGGCCAAAACCAAAGCAACATGGCTAGTTCCAAAAATTTCTTTTCAAAAGCATAGGATTAATCCTCTAGTCCCCAAAATCATTTAATTGAACTCTCAAAACATTTTCAAAACACAATTCAAAAACCCTAAGAGTTTTTCTCAAATCTCATGAACATAGAGAAAAAAATAATTTTCATGTCTTTCAAAACTAAACCATTTTTCATATATCCATTTTCCTAACAAGCTCAAAACAACATCATTAACACAAACACCAAACAAAAACTCATGTTCTTGATTAATATAAAATTTTCATCAAAACCCTAGCTCAAAATCTCATGAGAATCTCATCAACCCATGGAAAACATCACTACTAAGCCTAAACATGTTAGATAATCACATGTGAACAACTTCTAAGCAACCCTAACCAAGCATACAACTTTTCTTGCAAAACCCTCTCAAGAACATAATCTAAAATCTCACTAAGCTTCATGAGTTTAGTCAACTAAGAGGAAGGAATAGGTTGGTTACCTTAAGAGATGATTCCTTGCAATTTTTCCTTTGATCCAACAAGCCAAAAATGAGTGGATTTGGTGAAGAAATAAGAATTTTTCTCAATGGTGGAAAGAAGAATGAAGGCCACGGCCAAAGAGAGAAAGAGGATTGGTTTTTTATGATTTTTTTCTAAGTCACAAAGTGATTCCAAAGTCTTGCTAAGTCAAGGTCTTGTTGCATACCAACCCTTGGATCAAAAGGCAATGTTCTAAGATCAAATCCTAGCCATCCAATAAAACTTGGTCACAAAGCAACACAAAATAAATATCTAGATATTTCCTACTAACGTCAACTCATCTCGCTCAGCTCTCACGCGCCGCGACGAGCTAAACTTGCAAAAATAGGAAATCCGCGGAATAAAAGTCCGTCGTAAACCGTTTTCAAATATTATCGTTAAATCTTTTTCCTCGACTGTGATTTTCTTCCTCACTCTCTAAAAATATTCTGAGGTCGGATTCTAACTCATGCCGATATATAAAGTCTCCACTTAAATTTCGACGGAAAACAGAAACCGTAAATTTTCCAACAGCGGGTACAGTTTTCTACTCGTTTTTCCAATAAACGGAGAAAGTCGAATTTCGAAATTCTGAAGGCACAGAAACATTCTCATAGATAAATAAAGACTAGGGAACAAAAGTCTGGGCTTTATTAGCACACGAGTACAAAACAGGCTCCAACTCAGCAATAATGCTGTTATTACAACGATGCTTGCAAAATAACTTAACCAAAACCCTAAACTCTTAGCCACTACTCTTGTTCTCAATACCCGTACGGTACAGTAGAATTATGGGTCTTACATAGAAGATAGTGATAAATGAGAACAAAAATTTTATTCATATTCATTATAAAAATAGGGTCTTGCTAAAAAGTGCACCTGGTGCATTCTTTAAGCATACTATTTAAAGAAATTTTTTAATCAAAAAGTTAAACAACACAATTTTCAATACGTTGACTTTGTATATTTTTATAAAAATTCTATACAAACTTTCTATTTAAGGGGCTTAAAATCGTGTAACTGAGACTAGAGAGAGAGAGAGAGAGAGAGAGAGAGAGAGAGAGAGAGAGAGAGAGAGAATCTTTGAATGGTATATAAATGGGAAACAGAAAACATTTCTCACTACTGAAATTCTGGTGGCAAGTGTCAGATGTGTAGCACGATGTGTACACTTTAGGAATCGTACGATGTGTAGCCTAATGTGTCAACATCGTGAACATGCTGAACTTGATGAACAAGTAAACAATTTAAAGTGCAGGAAACAATAAAACACAGTGAGTTTGTTAACCCAGTTCGGCGCTTAAACAAGCCCTAATATGGAGGATACCAATCCAGGGATGAATCCACTATGGTAGTATCAATTCAAAGCTAAACTCCCCCGTTTACAACTTCTCACTTAATCACTACCCGTGCTAATTCTACCTAGGAACTCCTAGATATGAGAACCTCTGCTCACTCCCCCTCAACCTTACCCAATAAGGATTTAATAACAAACTCAGTTTGGAGACACACTCCTAGAAACCTATGCACTCGTACCTAAAGGCTTTGAGTGTTGCACACTCTAACTCCTTGCTTCAAAGCTTTGGAGAAAGAACACTAGATATTACAACTCTATCAAACTCAGTCCTTACTTGTATCAAAATTATGATTCAAGTGAAGGCTCACAAATAACAATGAACAGACTAAGACCTAAGACTCGATATCTTCAACTCTTGGCTTCGTACATCATTATGTCTTCAGTCTTCCTTTATATAGAACAAGTTTCATGGGCTTGGATCTTCAATGTTGACAGCTGGCCTTTGTTAATTCTCCTTGAGATTTATTTGATCATAATCTTTTAATTGTTTGTTTCAAATCTTTTTGATCAAAGTCGGCCAATAAAATAAAACAGAACCATGAAAGATTATCTTGTTCCTTGGCGCGCAAGCTGGCACGATTTAATTTGAAAAACAAATCTTTTTCAAAAGACCGCGTGTAAATAAATAAAGGCGCGTCCAGCTAGGGCGTCCAGATGTGAAACCTGATGTGCCACACATCATGCTCCACATCATGGAATCAGGCTTATTTTACCAAATGAAGCCAACACCCTAAAATCCTCAACAATCTCCCCCTTTGGCAAATTTTGGGCTAAAATAATCTTTGAGTCACCCAACAAAACTTGGAGAGATGTGTAGGCACATCAGAGGCATGCAGCAGCGGATCAGAACCTCACAAATGAAGAGAGAATTAAACTCTCACAAGATAGGAAAGTAACTTCCCAAAGATTGAGAAAAATAAATTCTCAGACACATACAAGCATGAGATTCCATGCACACATAAGGGAGGGTAGCAAACCCAGTAGCAGTTTACTCCCCTTGAACTAGAGCACTTTCCAAGAACTCCCCCTAAATCTCATATTCCCTATAGGCTTCTTCAGAATGCATGACCTAGAGAGAAATAGAGAAGTTTTAAACTTGGCTTCTTAAGAATGCATGACCAAGTTAAAACTCACAGATGTGTCAAACATCACACAAATTAGCAAGCAATTTCTACAGGCTTCTTAAGAATGCATCACCATGTAGAAATCATACAAATGGATCAACCATTACACAAATTAACATCTTCAATTGGACTTCTTAAGAATGCATCACCCAGTTGAAAACGTACAGATTAAGTCTTCAGAAAAACATGCTTTAGAAAACTAATTCTTCAAAAAGTTGTTGAGAAAACATTTGAAGAAAAATAAGCATGTATGCCAGATGTGTAGTCAGATGTGCCACACATCACAATTTGCTGCAGTTAAGATTTCAAAGAATTGTTCATCATATTTTACTCCCCCTTTTTAGCCAGAATTTTGACAAATATAGTCAAACACATAGAGAGTAAGTAAAACACCATAGAATGCAGATAGCATAAGATGTAGAGATGATGGTGCATGAACAGAAAAAGGCACTCAGGCCATTAATAGTGCAGCAAGTACAGAAACAAGCACACAAAGGTGCATCAGAAATCCAGGGCATTGCCCACAAAATACAAGCAAAACAACAGGAAATACTGAGTACAGGGAAATAATGAATTACAAAGATTCAAATATCCTGGCTCCCATCAGTTTCCTCAGCTTCAGAGTCATTGGGCTCCTCCTCCTCCAATTCCTCATCCTCAGCCATTGTTTGCTCATCCTCAAGCTCCAGTCCAGCAATGACTGCTTCCAACTTGGCCTTCTTCTCATCCAGAGCCTTACAAGTCTCCTTTAAAGCAGTAATCATGTCTGTCCTAGACATAGCATTGTTTGAGCTGGATGTGCCCACATCAGGAGTCACATCAGACTGCTTGAGACTAAAAGAAATAGCAGACTCTCTTCTGCAAGACAAATCATCTTTGCCCAGAACATCAGGTCTCTGGCTCAATATGATTCCACACAGCAGGGAAGGAAATGCAATGGGTAGTTTGACAGCTAGGGTTTTGGCATGTTTGATAGTCTGATCAAAAATATAAGTACCAAAATCAAAGTTAATTTTGTTACCTACAGTATAGATGAACCTAGCCAAACCTGTAGCCACATCACAGTTGTGTGTGGTAGGCACCCAGTTAGCAGCAGCAATCCTATTCAGGATGTTGTAGATTGGAGTGAGCTTGCTTGCTTGCAACTTTCCCTTCTTAGGCCAAGTCTTGACCTTTCCAGCTGTGATGGCCTTGATTATGTAGTTGTCATTGGCCTCCATCTCAGCATAGGGCTCCTCACTTCTGCCCAGGAATTTGTTGATCACAGTGGGAGAGAAGTGAATTTCCTTGCCTCTCACAAAGACTGTTTGATACTCCTTGTCCAAAGGATTATCACAGCCAGCAGGAATGTTTACCAAAAATTCTTTGACCACTTTCTCATAGCAATCAGTCAGCCCAGTAACAGTCTTCATCAAGCCAGCATGCTTGATCAACCTCATAACTTCCTTGCACTGCAAGGCTTCAACACTTAGCTCCCTCTCCAAAGCTAACCTTCTATGAGCAATGTACTTCCATTTACCAGCATGTGCAGGGTTGTGGAAGGAAATCAAATCAACTGGGATGTCAGGAATTCCCTGAGGAATTTACTTCTTCCCATAGCTCTTCTTCACAGCAGACTCAATGTGGATCACATCAAGCTCCACATTGCGCTCCTCAGCAGATTCTTCTTCAGACTCGCTGATGTGAGCTACATCACGCTCCTCATCGTACTCTGAGTCACTTGTAGGTGGCTCTTTTCTTTTCTGAGTCTTCTTCTTTGCAGGTGGAACCACAGCTTTACTAAATCCCTTCTTGGGACCATACAGAACTTGCCTCTTGACAGGCTTCTTCTTCTCCTTGGCAACAGTAGGAGATTCACTAACAGTAGCAGGACCTTTTCCACTTCTAGTCCTTCTAGCTATGCTATCTTCAGCAATCTTCTTTAAAGGGATGTCAGAATTGTAGCCTTCTACATCCACAACAATTGTATCTTCATCAACATCCTTGTCAGAAGGATTGGAGTCTTCCACATCTTCAGAACCTTTGGCTTCTTTACCCTTGTCAGACTGGGTATCATCTTCAGGTTCCTCAACCTCAGCAGGTTGATCTTCTTCAACAAATCCCTGTTCTGGAGAATCAGGAACATCAGCAGGTTCTTCAGCAACAATAGTCTCTTTTTCAGCAGTAGGAGACTTTTCTTCACCTTGTGGCAATGATGTGCCCACATCTGCCACAACATCAGGTTCTTGCAGGGCCTGAAGTACAGAATCAATGATCTTCTGAGTCAAGGGGTGTCTTTGGCCCTCAGAGATCTTTACAGCAGCCTTCTCAGGGTTAGGGTTTGAAGAACCTATACCCACAGATGCTTCAGCATCAGCATCACCAGATTTAGCAGGAAGAGGTTCAATATGCAGACTTTCCATGGTGTGAACCCTCTTTGGTGAGCCAATCTTTGGCTTCTTGCTTTTCTTCTTCTTCTTCTTGGATTTTTCTGTGGAAGGAGAAGGAACAACATCTTCCTCTGCAGCAATGAGAGTTGATTCCCTTCTTGATCGTTTAGACTTCTTCTTCTTTGATCCAGATGGTTTGATCATTGAGACAGGAGTGGCATCGACGATCATGTCACCTTGAATATCTTCTTGACGTGGGGAATTAGGTTTTGGTGATGATGGAGGAGTGTTTGTTTTTGTGGAACGAGATGTTTTGGTTGCAGTAGACATGATGAAGATGATGTTGGTTTGGTATGAAGCTTCAAAGAAAATTTGCAGAGAGATGATCAAGGGTTTGAGAGAGATCAAGAAAATTTCTAAAGTCGTTTGAGAACGAATGTGGTGAACAATGTGGCAGGCAATAAGAGAAAATCTTGAATAAACGGATTTCTTGGAGTTTTGATCGCGAAATAGCCGTTGGAAATATTTTGTAATGATTGCCTTTGGATTGCGTGCAACTGTGGATGGAGGGAAATGTAGGTAACCGTTGCACACCTAAATAGCTATTATGGCTATTGATCCTCAAAGAGGCAAATACCAAGTTTGCCCCTTAACACCTCAAACCTATTTGCATCTAAAGCCTTTGTGAAAATATCTGCCAGTTGATTCTCTGTGGCAACATGCTCTAGAGTCACAATGTTGTCTTCAACAAGATCTCTAATAAAATGGTGACGTATATCAATGTGCTTTGTCCTACTATGTTGGATAGGATTTTTGGAAATATTTATAGCACTTAGATTGTCACAGTATAATGTGAGCACATCTTGCTGCACATTGTACTCACCCAACATCTGCTTCATCCAAAGTAGCTGAGAGCAACTACTTCCTGCTGCAATATACTCAGCCTCAGCTGTAGAAAGAGAAACACAATTTTGTTTCTTGCTGAACCATGATATAAGGTTGCTTCCCAAAAAGAAACATCCACCAGAAGTGCTCTTCCTATCATCAGCACTACCTGCCCAGTCAGCATCACAATAACCCAACAATCTTGTGTCTTCACCATGAGAGTAGAGAATTCCATAATCACTTGTACCACTAACATACTTAAGAATCCTTTTGACTTGATTCAGATGACTCATCTTAGGCTCAGCTTGGTACCTTGCACACACACCAACAGCAAAGCTAATGTCAGGTCTACTTGCAGTGAGATAGAGTAGACTGCCAATCATGCTTCTGTATAGACTTTGATCAACACTGACACCATGCTCATCTTTAGAAAGTTTGAGATGGGTTGCTGCAGGAGTTCTTTTGTGATTTGCATTCTCCATTCCAAACTTCTTCACAATATTCTTGGCATACTTGCTTTGAGAGATGAAAATTGTATCTTCCATCTGTTTGACTTGCAGACCAAGAAAGTAGGTAAGTTCACCTACAAGGCTCATCTCAAATTCAGACTGCATCTGATTCACAAACATCTTGACCATTGGATCAGACATTCCTCCAAACACAATGTCATCTACATAGATTTGTGCAATCATGAACTTGCCCTTTTCTTCTCTGACAAACAAGGTTTTGTCTGTTTCTCCTTTTCTATAACCTTGCTGCACAAGAAATTTGGTTAGCCTCTCATACCATGCCCTAGGAGCTTGCTTTAATCCATATAATGCCTTCTTCAATCTGTAGACATGATCTGGATAATTTGGATCAACAAATCCCTTGGGCTGCTCCACATAAACTTCCTCATTCAAGTAGCCATTGAGGAAAGCACTCTTCACATCCATCTGGAATAGCTTGAATTTCAAGATACATGCTACTCCCAAAAGTAACCTTATGGACTCAAGACGTGCCACAGGAGCAAATGTTTCATCAAAGTCTACTCCTTCAATCTGAGAGTAACCTTGAGCCACAAGCCTAGCCTTGTTTCTAGTCACAACACCACTTTCATCAGATTTATTCCTATAAACCCATTTAGTACCAATGATGTTGACTCCTTCAGGTCTAGGAACTAAATCCCACACTTCATTCCTCTTGAACTGGTTCAGCTCCTCTTGCATAGCTTCAATCCAAAACTCATCTGTCAAGGCTTCTTTCACATTCTTTGGTTCTACCTTTGACACAAAACAAGCATTGGATACAACCTTTCTTGACCTTGTCATAACCCCTGACTCAGGATTCCCTATTATGAGTTCTTTTGGATGATTCTTTTGAACTCTAACAGAGGAACCCTTGTTCACTGGAGTCACATCTTCTTGCTGATCAGTCTTCTCAGGAATCTCTATAACTTCAGAGTCTTCAGGCAGGGGGTGAGATGTGTCCACATCAGGATCAACATCAGGCACATTGTCTGAACAGTCATCTATGACAACATTGATGGATTCCATCATAGTTCTTGTTCTGTTGTTGAAGACTCTATAGGCTCTGCTGGTTATGGAATAGCCTAGAAAGATTCCTTCATCACTCTTGGGATCCATCTTCCTCCTTTGCTCTCTGTCAGCTAAGATATAGCACTTGCTACCAAAGACATGGAAGTGTTTGACAGTTGGTTTTCTTCCTTTCCATATCTCATACAGTGTGGTTGAAGTACCTTTTCTCAGAGTCACCCTGTTGTGTACATAGCATGCAGTACTCATGGACTCTGCCCAGAAATAGTAAGGTAGCTTCTTGGCATGTAGCATAACTCTTACAGCCTCTTGCAAAGTTCTGTTCTTTCTCTCAACTACACCATTTTGTTGGGGTGTGATTGGTGAGGAGAACTCATGCCTAATTCCTTCATCAGCACAAAACTCAGAAAACCTTGAGTTTTCAAACTCTTTCCCATGATCACTTCTGATTCTAACAATGCCACTATCCTTCTCTCTTTGTAGTCTAAGGCATAGTTCTTTGAATGCATCAAAAGTGTCAGACTTCTCTCTGATGAAGCTAACCCAAGTGAACCTTGAGAAATCATCTACAACCACAAAGGCATATCTTTTACCACCAATACTCTCTACTTGCATTGGTCCCATCAAGTCCATATGTAGCAGTTCAAGAACTCTGGATGTCACCTGATGTTGCAACATTGGATGTGACATCTGAACCTGCTTTCCAACTTGACATTCACCACAGATATTGCCTTCAACAATCTTAAGCTTTGGTAGACCTCTAATAGCTTCCTTGGACACAATCTTCTTCATCCTCTTTAGATTTAAGTGGCCAAGTCTTTGGTGCCAAAGCTTTACTTCTTCTTCCTGACTTATAAGACATGTAGTGGAGTGAGCAGTTTCATCAGGAATCCATAGATAGCAGTTTTCTCTTGACCTAGATCCTCTCATCAACAATTCTCCTTTGTCAGAAGTAATAAGACACTCATTCTTTGTGAAGTTGACTTTGAGACCTTGATCACACAGTTGGCTTATGCTGATAAGATTAGCCTTCAAACCTTTGACAAGTAACACATCATCTAGGTCAGGTAAGCTTTTGCTGATGAGTTTACCACTTCCTTTGATTTCACCTTTTGCTCCATCACCAAAGGTTACAAAACTTGTTGTATGAGGCTTGATATTAGTGAGAAATTTCTCAACACCAGTCATGTGCCTAGAACAACCACTATCAAAATACCAATCATCACTGGAAGATGCTCTAAGAGAAGTGTGAGCAATATGAGCAGTTTCAGAAACTTTAGGCTTCCACATCTTCTTAGGAGTGACCCTTGCTGATTTGGCTTGCACCTGAGACCTTTTCTTGGGATACCCATAGAGTTTGTAGCAGAAGGGCTTGATGTGACCATTCTTCCCACAGTAGTGGCATCTCCAAGCATTAAACTTCTCTTTGCCAGCAGGTCTCTGATGTGGGGTGTGATGTGTCCACATTCTGCCAGGGTCAGGTTTCTTCTGAGCAGGAACAAACTTAGTATTTGTATTCTTGTTGTAATGTTTGTTCTTAAATCCTACACCAGATGAGTCACCAGCATGCTTTCCCACTTTCAAAATTTCATCAAGCATGTTAGTTCCAGGATTGAGCATCTTTACAGACTTGGTCATATTATTCAAGTTAGTTGATAGTAACTTGACTTCACTTTCAAGACTAACTACTTGACTCTGTAGTTGATCCTTCTCTGTCTCTAGTTGACTGATGATCACCTTCTGTTCTTCATTGATCTTGCACAGTTTCTCACTCTTGATAGATAGCTTTTTGTAGACTGAGGCTAGTTCATTAAAAGCGAGTTCTTCATCATCAGAATCAACATCAGTACTACACACACCAGTCATGGCACTCACATGATTAGCAGCAACATTCTCTGAATCAGTGTCAAAGTCTTCATCAGACCATGATACAGTTAGGCCTTTCTTTTGCTTCTTCAGATATGTGCCGCATTCAGTTCTTATATGACCAAAGCCTTCACATTCATGACATTGAACACCCTTGTTCTGAGTTGACTTATCATCAGTTTTGGTTTTTGTTGAAGTGTTACCTAGTTTACTGATGTCAGTCTGGATGTTCCTCACATTCCTCCTTGGTCTTCTATCTACCCTTCTTTGAAGCTTGTTGAATTGTCTTCCTAACATAGATATGTCATTTGAGAGATCATCATCTGATTCATCAGCTTCTTCCTCTTCACCAGCACAAGATACAAAGGCTATACCTTTTCCTTTCTTCTCAGTTTGCTCACCTAAGTTCATCTCAAAAGTTTGAAGAGAGCTCACAAGTTCTTCAAGTTTCATACTTGGGATGTCTTGAGCCTCTTCAATAGCTGTGATTTTCATGTTAAATCTCTTGGGTAGGGATCTAAGCATCTTTCTCACAAGCTTTTCTTCAGACAATTTCTCACCTAGAGCCCCAAAGGAATTGTCCACCTCAAGCAAATTCATGTGAAATTCATGAATTGATTCTTCTTCTTTCATCCTGAGGTTTTCAAACTTAGTGTTGAGAAGTTGGATTCTTGAGCTTTTTACCTTGGCATTGCCTTCATGAGTGGTTCTGAGTATCTCCCAAGCATTCTTTGCAACAGTACACTGCTTGATCAATCTGAACATGTTCTTGTCCACTCCATTGAATAAAGCATTCAAAGCTTTGGAGTTTTCAAGTGATGTAGTGTCTTCTGCAGCAGACCAATCTTCCTCTGGCTTGAGTACACCAGTGTCAACACCATTAGCATCCAAAATTTTGGGATGCTCCCAGCCTTTGAGCACAGCTTTCCAAGTCCTGCTGTCAAGTGACTTTAGGAAGGCAATCATCATTGGCTTCCAGTAGTCATAATTAGTTCCATCCAGGAGGGGTGGTTTGTTGACCGTTGTTCCATCCTTGTCCATGTTTCCAGAAAGTAACTTCCCTGGAACAGGCAGGGTGCCTGCTCTGATGCCAATTGAAATTCTGGTGGCAAGTGTCAGATGTGTAGCACGATGTGTACACTTTAGGAATCGTACGATGTGTAGCCTAATGTGTCAACATCGTGAACATGCTGAACTTGATGAACAAGTAAACAATTTAAAGTGCAGGAAACAATAAAACACAGTGAGTTTGTTAACCCAGTTCGGCGCTTAAACAAGCCCTAATCTGGAGGATACCAATCCAGGGATGAATCCACTATGGTAGTATCAATTCAAAGCTAAACTCCCCCGTTTACAACTTCTCACTTAATCACTACCCGTGCTAATTCTACCTAGGAACTCCTAGATATGAGAACCTCTGCTCACTCCCCCTCAACCTTACCCAATAAGGATTTAATAACAAACTCAGTTTGGAGACACACTCCTAGAAACCTATGCACTCGTACCTAAAGGCTTTGAGTGTTGCACACTCTAACTCCTTGCTTCAAAGCTTTGGAGAAAGAACACTAGAGATTACAACTCTATCAAACTCAGTCCTTACTTGTATCAAAATTATGATTCAAGTGAAGGCTCATAAATAACAATGAACAGACTAAGACCTAAGACTCGATATCTTCAACTCTTGGCTTTGTACATCATTATGTCTTCAGTCTTCCTTTATATAGAACAAGTTTCATGGGCTTGGATCTTCAATGTTGACAGCTGACCTTTGTTAATTCTCCTTGAGATTTATTTGATCATAATCTTTTAATTGTTTGTTTCAAATCTTTTTGATCAAAGTCGGCCAATAAAATAAAACAAAACCATGAAAGATTATCTTGTTCCTTGGCGCGCAAGCTGGCACGATTTAATTTGAAAAACAAATCTTTTTCAAAAGATCGCATGTAAATAAATAAAGGCGCGTCCAGCTAGGGCGTCCAGATGTGAAACCTGATGTGCCACACATCATGCTCCACATCATGGAATCAGGCTTATTTTACCAAATGAAGCCAACACCCTAAAATCCTCAACAACTACACTATTAAAAATATATATATATTGACTAATTAAAATTTGAATTCTGACTACGGGAGTTTTTCCATATTATGTGTACATCGCACTTTCACTATATTATATCCAACTGAAAAAATCTATGGGAATTGAAACCTAAAATAAATTAATATAATTTTATTTTTTTATAATCAATGAATTTTTTATTTATAATTTCAATTTTAAGCTTTCCATAAACATTCGTTTAAATCTTTTTCTAGATGCTAATTTATCAATGTTAGTGAAAATTCGTACATAGATTTTTCCATTTGACGCTCACACATGAAAATTGATTATTTGTGGTACAATGACAAAAAATAATTTGAGTATAGAAACACGGTCAAAGTATGTTAATATTCATTTGAAAAATATTATAAAATTTACAATTATTTTTTGTTGATGGAGTCCCTATAAAGACGTGAGAGAGAGGGAGTGAGAAAGAATCTAATATAATGTTGAACGGAGAATGAAGGAGTACTTCTCATCCTACTATGTCCCTGTAACATCCTTAAACATATATCGCATTTTCATACTCAAGTAAATTAAATAAAATTAATTTCATAAATAATTGAAAGAAAAATATAGGCAACATTCAAAATAATATAAAATGAAAAATGATATAGACAACCTTCAAAAGAAAATGAAGAACATAAGCAAATCAATATTATTAAAAATGAAAATGATCCTGTGGGAGAAATGTAGAAATAGTGAGAGAGAGAGAGAGAGAGAGAAAGAGAGAGAGAGAGATAGAATCTCTCACGGGTGTAGAATGAGAAACGCGTAACATTTTCGATCCCACTATTAAAAATGCACCTAGATTAATTAAATTTTCATTTGAGAATTAAGTTTATAATTATTTTATATTTAAAAGGTCACTGTATAGTTCTGAAGATCAAGATGAAAGAAAAAATCTATCTTTTAATAGTGTATAATGGGAAGCGAAATAATATTCTTCATCTCGCTTTATCCTATAGCATTATTAAATATATATCATGCAAAATCTATATCAATTTTATCTTACTATTTTTAACTAAATTGTTCAAATAATATATTAAAATAAACACATAAATAATATTAAAAAAGAAAATAATCCCGTGCACGGCACGGGCTAACATACTAGTATATAATTTGAGAGCTTTTTTTCAAAGAAAATTGCCACATGTCATTCCTACAAGCATTCTCCTCTCATATTGATTTACCATTAAATGTTTTTGCTTCAAAAAAAAATCTCACAATAAAGCATGAATTTCATAATAAAGGATGAATAATAAATAAAGGATGTACAAATCATTATATTATACAAATGTGTACATTATAAAGAAAAGAATTCAAATTATAATTAAAATATTCAAATTATTATTTTTTTCAACTTCAAATAAATTTATTTCTTGGGACCAATATAGAAAGATTAAATTAATGAACAATTTTATTTTAAATATATAAAACTTTAGATGATTAAAATTGAAATATAAATAGGACCCAATAAATAAACGAATATATATTAAGCATACACAAAATAAATAAGAAAAATGATTTATTATTATTTTTTGCAACATTATTTTAAGTTTTTTTTTTGTGCAAATTTTAAGTTAATAAATTCCTCAGATATTTTTTGGACATAAATTTCTCAATTTTTATTTTGAAACTATATGATGAGCATTTAATTAATTGATTAATCCAAATCAAATCAATTCCTATTTGATGAAATTCTTGACTTATTTGTCTTTTGCCGTACATTATTAGCATTCATTGTTTCCTATTTTTAAGAATTTTTTTCTTTTATAAGTTTGTACATTATAAAATAAATTTAGCAAAAAATAAAGTTTATTATTTGATTATAAAGTTTTACTCCCTCCGGCATTAATTATAAGCAAATTTCCAAATATTCAAATATTTTTAAGAATATGGGATGCCGGAGGGAGTAAATCCAAATATTATAAAATAAATTTAGCAAAAAAAAAATCATAAATTATCAAAAATAATAATAAAAGAAATTGTACAATATAGTACAAAAAAAATTATTTAAGAAATTGAAATAAATAACCGAATTTTTTATTATTAGTTTCTATATATTATGATTTTTTTTAACAAGATATATTATGAATTTTAAAATATAAATTTTTATTGGTTGATATTTTACACCGCCATTAATCAACCATTAAGTTTTCCTTAAAACAAACATACAAATATGTCAATTTAAATTTCAAACAGGAAGTTTTTCCTTCGTTAATATCATTAGATCAATGAGAGTTAGTAAGTATCCATGCTAATTAGAGATAGATTTCATGTGTGAGTGCTACAAGATCCATGAGAGTTAGTAGCTAGGGTTTTTAGAAAAAAATCTTAATTGACCAAGAACATGAATTTTTGCTTGGTGTTTGTGTTAATGATTTTTTTTTTGAGCTTTTAAGTAAAATGGTTTATGTGGTTCTTATTTAAAAATGGAAACTAATAATATGTAATGCAAGTTAACATTTTATTTTGTGAAATCTTGTGTTTGAATTGAAATGGTTTGGATTGTTAGGATACATGACTTTGGAAACTAATCGGTTAATACTATGCTTTTAAAATGGAAAATTTTGGGAGCTAGCTTGTGTTTTGGTGGTGTTGGCCGTGGCATATGTTTATGTATATGGCCATGAGATTTCAAAGTATTTAAGTCCTATTGGAAGGCAATGAATTATGGTTTCAAAGGAATGATTAATGTGGTTTTGTTTTGAAAGAAAACTAGTAGCTTGTGATTTAATTGAACAAGTGGAAATTTGTAAAGTTTTGAAGAAAAAAATTGTATTCTTTGATTCAAATGAGTGGGTATGAGAACTTGATCACTCTTGAGAAAATTAGTAATGATTTGATTATTTTAACTATGCTTGTTTTTAGAAAAAAATACCATGTTTTGGTGTGATGTCATTTCTGGCCGAAATGTGAAGGGCAAATATGTCATTGTAAAATTGTTTTCATAACCTAGAAACTTAATCATTTGGTCCGTCTTTTCGAGACGAAGATTTCGGCGTATGACTCGTCTCGATCCGATAAAAATTGAATGAGTTATGGTCGTTTTAATTTGTAATTGTTTTACCGTCGTTTTTGAATTTATATTATAGTAGTAGAAAAATAATAGAGATTATTTTTCTACGAAAAGAGAAACAAGTTTGGAAATCGATTTGTGAATCGTAAAGGAAATTCTTTTGTCAAGGATTTATGTGTTAAGAGTTGTTTTAAAGAAATTATTTGACTTTCGAGGTGTTTTAAAATAACCGAGATTTATCTAAATGATGTTTCGTGATGAGAAACTATTTTATTAAAGTGTTATTGTTTTTAAAAGAGTCTTTTTGAAAACAAGTCGAGCCAAGTTAGGTGTAAGAGAACGACCATAGGCCTTGATCCATTAGTAGCCGAGCTAGGACTTATTTAAGTGATCAATTAGAATGTGATATTAACTTAGATAAGTTGTATGTTTTAAAAGGTTAAGAGGATTAGCCGAATTGGGGACTTCGTCGAGAGAGACGGATATTGCTCGCGTAGCGTAAGTTGATGTGTTGGAAGCTTGCCGAGGTAAGGGCACTTTCTAACGATTTCATATACCTCGAAATATCGAGTGCTTTTTATGCATGTGTAATTGTTGCTTGAATATGTGTATTTGCTTGATGTGATGCAATATGAATTTTGAGCATGGTTGTTTTGTGATGTATTCTCGTGACGAGAACTTGTTTGAGAACATGCTATATTCTACACATGTTTGAGTTGTTGTTGTGAATTTCATATGATTGAATAATATGAAATGTTGATGCATGTACTTGATTGATTATCTTGTTGTACATGATGTTATTTGTCTTACATATGATTTTGCGAAATATATGTATTGGCATGTGGTTGAGAATTACATATGCTTGAAAGGTATGTAGTTGTTGCATTAGCATATATGGGGAATCGTATGCTCATGCATTCATAATACGTGGTGACCGTGATGGGCCACGGGGTGCGACTGACAGTGATTGGGTCCACCTTAATCCTGCAGGATTTTTATTGAGTCCAATACGTGGTGACCGTGATGGGCCATGGGGTGTGATTGGCAGTGATTGGATCCACTCTAATCCTACGTGGTGACCGTGATGGGCCACATGATTTTATTGATGTCCTGCGGGGTTTAGTAGGAGATGGAGCTACGACTCTCTGCGAAGAGGTTAAATTTCGGAATTCATGCATGTGAAACAGTCCCGAGTAGGGTGATCACAATCATATAGAGTCTGCATTGATAGGCTGATTGTGCATTTGAATACTGTTGTGTGTGATTGATAGACTACCCGTGCACTTAAATTCTATGATGTGCGATTCATATGATAAATGAGTATATGGTGGTAGTGGGTGGTTATTTCCTCCTGGGCGACGTGATCACATCTGGGGGCGTCACCCTTGGTCTTCTATGTCGCCCGCGCCTTGCCTTTCCCGCCAAGTTATTTATTTGATTTGCTTGGGCCATTTGTTGGGCCATTACATTATTGGGCCCCTAGGATTTTGTCCGGTACACAGCCCCCCAAGCACGAGGCTCAAAGAGGCGAAGTGGTGATAATGGCCGGACGTGGTGAGGTAACCGCCCATTACTCTTGATCATGCTATCTTCTCTTTAACTATAAATAGAGGCTTTTATGTAGACAAGTTTTCTCATCACTCATTTGTTCTTTGTTTCACTCATATTTCAGTTATGGCTTCTCCTGCTCCTTGCTCGGAATCTCCTGCCATGCCTGTTCTACTTTAGTTGAGGAACATGTTATGTTACGATACTGACGACCTAATGGACCAGGTGGAAGATTTTTCCTCTATGGTGAAACAGTTGCAAGATTATTCCTGGAGGCTGACGGAGAAGGAGCGTGCCTTTCTGGCTGTGGTGCGGGAATTGGCAAAGAGGTTGTTGGACGACACTGCTTTTATTGTGTCGACTGAGAACGTGGAATATTGTCAAAAGGAACTTGCTGAAGCTTTGGAGAAGAAGATTGAAGTGACCAAAGAGCGTATCAAGTCTCAGGAAGAGGTGATGGCCCTTTCCCTCTCAGCGGAGGAGGCCATAGACAATAGAATTGATGCTTTGGAGAGCCAGCTGAGGCCCCTTGTGAAGCGAAAGAGAAATTTGCAGATGGACATCCAATATGACGTTGCCAAACTGATCCGAACTCGTTCCTTACTGATGATATGAGAAAGATCGCCATGGACTCCGAAGTGGCAAAGAAATAGAAGGGCTTGATGGAGGATTGCCACGCCCGTGCCGTCGAAGCGGCCTATAAGGCGTTTAAGTAGTTTTGCTTTATTATTTCTGTTGTATGTTGCTTTTCTTTGGTTCCTTCAAATGGCGTTGAGTTTACTCCGCCTCCCTTTGTAATTTCGGAATTTCTTTATGAATGAATGAATTAGTACTTTTGTTTAATTTGCTGATTTCTTTTCCGTCATGTATGTTTGCTGATTTCAAACGTTTGGCCTTCTCGCCCTGTCTGGGGATATGTGTCCGCGTTTACACGTCATTGCTGACACGCGTGTAGGTTCCTTCTTTTATCCAATGGGTATTAGGACGTTTCAATTTACCCTCCACTTGCTTGTATTCTTTCCTATAAAACAGAGCCTTCTCCTTTACTTTGGTATTCTTCTTTCAACGTTCTATCCCTTTGCATTTTCACTTGAAATTTCAAAACCCACTTTGCGCGGTTATTTTCTCGGCTAACTTCTGTTCACACGATCTCCACTACTTCTTCGCCTCCGATATTTAAGGTAACTTCTATTCCTGTCTTCATATCTATCCTTTCTCTTTTTAGCGTCCCCATTATGATTTCTAGGGTTTAAAGTAGGAAAAAATGGTTAATTTGCGAAGTTTGAGCGATGACGAAGAGGGGGGTTTTACCAAAATTCCTCCTCGCGGTTCTGCTTTAGAAACCCAGATACGTAACCATCATACAAGGGCCGACGGTTCTCTTGATTATGATGGTTTCTTCAAGTCTTTGATGAACGTTCCTTCTAGTTCTAGCGATTTTAGTAATTCTGAGAGCAGTGATAGTGACTGTGTGATAATCTCGCCTTCGTCTTTCACAAGATAATCTCGCCTTCGTCTGAGACCATGGAAGTTTCCTCAAAGTACCTAACCCAGGAGTCTGTTTTGTCTTTTAGACGAAAAACCATTCTATCAGGTTCTCAGAATGAGAACGATGTCGTCATTGAACCCGTGGGCGAGGATGAGATCGTTACTGATATTAACACCCAAACACCCCATTTCTTTTACATGTATACCTCAATTATCAACTCCTTCAACATCTGGTTTCCTTTTACCTCTTTTGAGGTTTCTATGCTTAAGACTTTAAATGTCGCCCCATGTCAACTAAGTCCCAACAGTTGGGGCTATATGAAGGCTTTCCAACTGGCTTGTTTAGGGTTGGAGATAGAGAAGCCTTCTGTTGCTGTTTTCTTTTCTTTCTTTACCATAAAAAATGTCTCCCCTGACTCTCAAGTTTACCTATTGAGTCAACCAAACCGCAAGCGTTTCCAACTTTTCACTTCCAATTTCAAAAACTATAAGGATACCTTCTTGCGTGTCCGTGGCGGGGACTCTTTTCCCGACGTGATGTACGATGAGAATAGTGAGCCCTTGTTTCCTTTCTGCTGGACTTCTAACCCTCGAGTTGTCAAAGGGACCCGTAATGAGAGCCTTGACGAGTTTGAGAGGGAGAGCGTCGCCTACATTGAGACGCTCTGTGTTATGAATGTAGGCGACCTTCTTAATGCTGAGGGTCACATAGAATCTTTGGAGGATTACATGAGTAAGTATCTTTAGAGTTTCCTATTCTAATATTGTTTCTTTACTTTTGGTGATTAACCATTTCTTTCATGTTTGCAGATGGGATGAAGTCTATTTCCTAGGAGAAAAGGATGGAATTCCTGCTGAGGTCTCGGGCCAAGAAAGAGAAGGATGCCGCCGCTGCTGCTACTGGAGAAGTCGTGGTCGCTGTTGACCCTCTGAGCCAACTGATCGCGGCGGATGGTGATGCCACCAAAAATAAGAACAAGAGAAAGAATGAGGGGTGGGACAAGTTCAAAGGGCGAGCAGCCCATTAAGAAGAAATTGAGGTCGGCAAGTTCTGTGGCGGGGTCCAACGTGGACGTTGTGTCTCTGCAAGAAGAAGATGCAGAGAAGACCCCTTCTCCTCGTGCTGTTGTGAATAATGACGCCGTCTCTCCTCCTCCCCATGCTGCTCCAAGCGAAACTGTTCCTTCTCCTTGGGATCGTCTCTTCAACCCTAAGGTATTTATAGAGAAGGTTGTGAACATGTCTGGTGGAGGTGCTCGGTTTGGCTCCACCCCTACTGATGAGCTGCTGAAACTTTCCTTGGGTTATAAGCTCAAGGGACTTCTACTCAACTATGCTTTGGCGTCTCGACAAAAACATGAAGTCTCAACTGCCCAAGAGAAGATGAAGGTGATTCACCAGTAGTTGGACGATATGGAGAAGAAGGTCAAGTCCACTCAGGAGAAGTGCATTGCTGATATGGAGGCTGCCAAGGCGGAGAGCAAGAAAGCTTTGGAGGATTTGGAGAAGGACCACGAGGCGGCGCTGCAAAAGCTGAAGGATGAGCACGCCAAGGAGGTGAAGGCTTTGAAGGAGGCGTCTTCTGTTAAAGACACCCGTCTTGAGGAACTGGCTCGTGAACAAGAGGAGTTGCTGAAAGAGAAGGAAGGTTGGGCCGAGGAGAAGGCAACTCTGGAAGAAACCATTGGAGCTCAACTTGATGAAGGCTTTAACTTCGCCCTGGAGCAAGTGAAAGTCTTGTTTCCGGATATTGATGCTGAGCGCCTCAATGAAGCCAATGCCCTGATGGTTATCAAGGACGGCCAGCTCGTTCCTTATGTCCCTCCTTCTGATTCTGCTCCATGATCATTATTTTCTTGTGTTTTTGTTATCATATTCTTGTATGCCCTTTTGTGGCTTTGAATGAATATTTTTTGTACGCCCTGCTGTGGCATTATGACAATCTTTTGTGCGCCCTTCTGAGGCCTTATTGTAATCATAGTACTTTTAATTTATTTGTTTGTGTTCCTTCTGTTGCTCTTGTTGTGTTTTTATAATATTGGCTTGAATAAAAACCTTCTCGCCTGTATACTTGAATGGGCGAGGCGATATGAACATTTGGGCGTTGTGACCCCAGACAATGGCGTCGCCCTTATGCCGTTTCCCAAGAATTCTTTGTAGTTACCAATGTGGTCAACATAACCATTAAAACGTGGTGCAGTTTCCCATGCAGTCAAACATGGGTAGTTGTAACTTCTTTGCATGCATTTATTGTGGACTGTTTCATGCTTTCCTATAAATACCCTCATCTATTTCCATTTTCTCTTCACTTCCATCTTTGATCCTTCAATGGATAACAAAAATAAATCCACGAAGAAAGGTGTAGTTTCTAGATCAAAGTCTCAGAAAGGGAAACATAAAGGGAAAATCTCCATCTCTAAACTTGGGCGAGATAATCCTTCTTCTAGAGTTAAGGCGGAAACTACTGCCGTTTCGTCAGATTCTTCTGGCTCCGCTGATGAAGATTATATTGAATTTCTAAGGACTTACGATCCTCGAGAGTCTTCTCCTGATGTCCAATCTTCTGGTGAAGAAGAAGGATCCCAGATTATCGTGGAAACTAAGGAAAAACCACGGAAGAAACCACGTAAAACCTCTGGTAAAAACTCCTGAGTGATTATGCTCTGATGAGTTGTTCCTTCCCCCGATTTCTTCCTCTTGCTGGAGGAATTAGGACCTTGGGGAACTGAGGAACTGATGAGCCTGTCTTCAGGTTTCTTTCTCTCGATGAAGGAGCTGGATCCTTTGGCGACTGGGGATCCTTTGTTAGTATTAGGACTTCCTCTTTATTTTCTTTGAATTTGTATCTTGATTTCACTGTAATTTTCTTTACTTTTGTCTTTGAATTTGTATTTTGATTCATTGTAATTTCTTTTATCAATGAAATGTGGATCTTTATTAAGACGAGTCCTTTGCCCAGCATCATTTTCTTTTCTGCACTGTTATGTTATACGATATTATTGTTAAAAAAAATGAATAAAAAATGCCATGACTGGTACCTCTAATTTTCTTTGGCGATTATTGGGCTTAGCCCTCTGTGCATGGTGTGCTTGTTTCTGACGTCGCCTGTGTTTTGCTCTGGGCGCCTTTTTCCTTGGCATGTGCAGCCCATTTCATTTCCGCCGTATCCAACTCGTAAGATTTAGAGATAGCACCGTTTCTATTTTTGCCTGGATCCTCTCCTTCTGAGCGATCCTTTGAATGATTGGGTTGCGCCTTTGGGATAACCACTTTTCCCGCGGCGGCGTCCTCTATGAATTTCCTCAGGTGACCGCTCTTTATCAATTCTTCAATTAGGTCTCTTAGCCTGAAGCACTTTTCATTATCGTGGCCTCGACATCTATGGTAGGCGCACCACGCGTTGGCGTTCATTCCCAAGGTGTGGTCTTTGCCTCTTTGTGGTGGTAATCTTGCTAATCCCGTTTCCAGGATTTCGTTCATGATGTAGACTCGGGCGCGGTTGAGTGGTGTGTATTCCTTCCTATCCTTCCGCTCTTCTTGTTACCTCTTGCATGGATGTTGCTGGCTTTTGCGCTAGAGATTCATTGAAGTGTCCCGCCTTAAGTCCGTGATGAAAAGCGGAGACAAACATTTCCTGGTTTGGGTTACTTACTTTGCTGGTTGATTCGCAGAATCTCACCAAGTACTCCCGTAGCGACTCGTTGTGGTTTTGTCATAGGGAGAACAAACTGGTCGCCGTAACCTTTATGTGTTTGGAACCGGCGAATTGTTGTGTGAATTTTTGTTGGAAATCTGTCCAACTTTCTATGGAATTCTTGGGCAGATTCATATACCATCTCAGGGCTGCATCTTTCAGTGTGCCTGAGAGGAGTTTGCACTTAAGGTGATCCGCTGCGCCAATGATGGCGGTCTTGGTACCCACTGCCATCAGGTGTTCTGTTGGGTCTGTCTTTCCGTCAAAGTCTGGGAGGTGGGGTGTTCTGAAGTTGTCAAGTACCCTCGCGTCCCAGAGGTCTTGTGCTAGTGGTTGGGAGTTGGTGATGTTGTTTTCCTCCGTTTCATCCACTTTGTTTGCTTTTTCCTTGTCTATTTCGTTAACCTTGGCCTGCAGGCGTCGTAATTCCGCAACTGCGTCCGTCAAGGTTAGGTGGTTTTCATGTACGGGTGTTCCTCCTGCCATTTCTGAGGAGGATTTCGTAGGTTGTCTGGTTTTAGTGGTAGGCTAGGAATCGTTTTACCGCAGCCCCACGGTGGGCGCCAAAATGTTCTGGTAAAAAAGTATGGGGGGTGAGTCCAAGTATATTAATGTATATTAACAGTACAAGGATGCAATCTTTACCCAAAAAAAAGTCAAACCCTTTGCAATGTGCTTTTCCCCTCTATTTATAGAGGAGGATTACATTCAGAAAATATCTATAAACCGCCCCACTCCTCTCTATGGAGGTCGTGGGTGGTTTCCGCCGTATCCACCATGTTACAGGGGTGGTTATGGGCGGTTTTTCTTCTTCACCGTATATAGGTGGTGGTAGTGGGTGGTTATTTCCTCCTGGGCGACGTGATTACATCTGGGGGCGTCACCCTTGGTCTTCTATGTCGCCCGCGCCTTGCCTTTCCCGCCAAGTTATTTATTTGATTTGCTTGGGCCATTTGTTGGGCCATTACTTTATTGGGTCCCTAGGATTTTGTCCGATACACATATTATGTTTCAATTTTATTTGTAATAATATATTTATAATGTAAAATTTTGTAAATTTATAATAAACATAAATTCTTAAAAATTTTAATAGATTTATAACTAAATTCAAAGTAGAAAAAAAAATAAAAAATTATGATCACCGTCCATCCGCTACTTAATACGGGACTATCAGTGCAAAAATCTAGTACTTAAATAACGAAATCAATCAATACAGGATTGTGTTTGTGTGGCACAAAACACACAAAGAAGCCAAAATCTTTATCATGTGAAAGAAATATCCTCGATTTCTAGATCCCACTGATTCATCACGTCCTCTAAAAGCACAAGCTTGAAATGTCAACTTCATCAACACTTTCAACATTAATATTTGGGTCTGATGGAGGCGTGTGACACACACTTTGTACTTCTTGATTATCTCTCTCTTTTCTCTTAAAAAATGAGTGAATTGTTTTTCTAACCATTGTTCACCTAAAATAAAATACGATCTTTTAATTAAATTTAGAGAAAAAACAATATTACACATAGACTTTTTAATTTATAACAGAACAATGGACAAAAACAAGAGTATATATATCTTAAAGAACAACTAAGGTAAAACTAAGACTATAACCTAATTTGCAAATTGCAATTACCTCTCCTCTCGTAAGGTGCACAGTGCAACATCCTAAGGCACTATTGTTAAAACTAGACACTAAATATAGATTTTGAAATTCTCCAACTCCACTAAAAATAGACGCAACAAAAAATAAATAATAGGAATAAATTATATGTTTCTATGTTGTGGTATCAATAATAAAGAAAGCAAGAAACAAATTCAAATTAGAATGAAAGTAAAGAAAATAACCTTTATTTTGATTGTTGGTGAACTAGAGGGGAGGTGAAGCTCTCAATCGAATATCAATAGGCAAAAAATAGGGAAGAAAAGAGAAATTAGCTAGGTTTTCAATAAATTACTCATCATAATTTTGTTTTGTATTTTATTTTTGGTAATTAATATACTTTAAAGGCTTTTAATAGTATAAATTTAAGTGTTTAGAGTCCAATATATATATATATATATATATATATATATATATATATATATATATATATATATATATATATATATATATTGAGTAAAAAAAAAAGTGTTTTAAGTCCAAATATACAATATTAATTATAAAATATATAGATAAAAACATATAGTAGCATACTAGTATAAAAACAATTTCATCCCTTGTTTTTAAAATGTAACCAAAAAGATACTAGTATAAAAACATTTACAAAAAACTTGGGGGGATCGTGGCCTCTACTAATCTTCCTACATGGCTTCGTCGCTGTATACACCTGAGGAAGGTGGCCAACATGCCTCCTGAATAGAAGGAGTGGTTAGGCTTGTCCCTTCTTGGTTATCGGCCCACATGACCTAAATGGGTGGGCCTACATGTTGCTCCTGACTTGGGCTGTCCTTATTTTATATGAGTCAGACGGCTCCATTGGGTCTTTCATCTTATGAGCATGGTGGGCCTAATAATCTAAAGGAACTCGCCCGGTCTAGTAATAAATAAGATTATTATTTCTAAAGACCACATCCTTAAGAATCAAAGCATATGGTTCCTAACCCCCGAACCAAATTCAATTGATAGTGAAAAAAAAAAAAAAAAAAAAAAAACACATGGTTCCTATGTGTTCTTCACTAAAAGGTTTGCAGACTTTTTATCTTTCTAAGATACAGTAATCAATTTTCTGTTTGAAGTATAACCACTCTATATGAAATTTTTAATCCATTTCTCAATGTCCCTCAACAAAGACACTGCACCTTTACAATCACATATGACTGCAATAATTTATATAATTCAACAGATGCAGTTTTTTCAATCTGGAGAATGTTTTCTAAAATCCAAAAAAATGTTTTTAAAGATTTTACATTAGGAGATAAAATTCACTATGAGCTGTGAAAGTGACTTTATACCAATACACACAACACAATTGATATAAACTCTTATTTTTGGAGATCAAATTTTAGAGGTTGTGGTGTGCAACTTAAAGTATTAGGTATAATAGGGTCATAATTTTGTGACGCTATTTTTCCTACTCTCTCATATTTTTTACCTTTGACTAAAAGGACCTTTCTTGAATTTTTTTATTTTTTTTTCATAAGATATTCAATCAAATAATATACAAATTAAGTTATTATTATCTTCATTCACTTTCGGATATCCCGGAAGGAATAATAATGTATGTTGTGATTATAAAAAAAAAGTAGTGTATGTATGATGTGGTAGTAAATAGTAAATTAACATCCTTACCAAAAATAGTAAATTAATATTATTCTTCTCTAAATATAAAATTCTTTTTAGTTTTTCTTCCTTTTTTTCAAGACTCTTTCAAGTTTGCAAAGATATCATTTATTTTTTATTTACTTACTCCTAATTAAAATGAATCTTTTTCTATAATTTATAATAATTTCTCTAAAAAAAAATTAACTTATTCTATAACTTAAATGATAAAATTGTAAAAATAATACCTATTGCCAACAAATTTAATATCACAATCAATTTTTCTATTTTCTATAATTTTTATTTCTGCTTTTACTACGTTTAATCTGATTCGGATGTCAGTTTTGTTAATAAGTGATTTGCAGTTGTAGGGATCAAACCGTAATTTTTCCTATCAAATTCAGCGTCAATCACCAATAAATCTATTCTCTATAATTTTCTCAATAAAACTTTTTTATTTTTTTACGTATACTTTTTTGATAAATTTTATATTTAGAGACGAATATAGTAATATATTATTCTATCACATTTTGTTGGTTACAAATATAGTAATAAGTGATGTAATAATAACAATCATACCTGATATGATTCTCTTTGTTTCTGGTTTTATTGAATTCTCTGATTCGAAGATGTTTGTGTTGTCTTGGGATATAATCTGTTTGATTATATTGTTTTATGTGGTTGATCCCTCCAGAGTATTACCTCAAGGATCTAGCTCCTCCAGAGTATTACCTCAAGAGCTACTTCTTAGAAATGATTCTAAGGACAGAAGATAAATCTTCAAAAACTAGTTAATAGTTTCGTATTTCTCTCAACTGTAATTTACAACTGAGCTTAGAGCTCTTATTTATAGTGGAGAAGGGCTCACATTAGGTAAACGTCCCTTTCCATGCCATTGTACATGCACTCAAAAAAGTGACACGCACTCACACAACAGTGACATGCACTCAGAAAAAGTGATGCGCACTAAAAAAGAAAAACGCACAAAGAAAAGCGACAAATAGTTTTTTTCATTATTTATTACTAAGTGGTCCCCATCTGACTCAGATGTGATTAGGTACCACTGCACACTTTAACTAACTACATGACACATGGCTCTGTGATGGAGGCTTCCTTGTCTTCTTGTGCCGACGGTTTTTCTGGACAATTTTTACATTTGTGTCCTTTGTAATACTGTGAAAAGTATTGACAGCATTCTTCTTGAATTAACTTGGGTAATTTTTCAAGACCATCCTTCAATTGGTCAACCTTTTCTTCAAGGTTTTTGACTGCCTTGATGTCTTTGTCTTTTGCGGGCTTTCTAGAGTCACTGTATACGACCATTGATGAATCTTCGTAAATAACTCTATAGTTTGTCTGGGAAGACAATCTAGTGATCTTCTGGCGAAAGTGTTTGATTTGTTTAAGGTAAATGGCGGGATGCCATTCAGTTGTTTCTCTATTCACCACTGGATATTCTTTATTTGAAATTCCAATCTTGATGAGGTATAAAGGTTTTGTTGTAAGTTCCAGAGTGATCTCATCGTACCATGGATATGTGGACTCAATTTGTATAAAAATTTCTTTTCCTTTGGCAAACAAGTTGTTGAACTTTTGTGCCAAATTTTGTAGCTCCTTTGGAAAGAACTTGAGTTCTCCAAAAGTTTTTCCAGCTTGTTCTTCCAGGTATATGCTATGTATCAACCCATTTTGAAAGAAGGATAGACATATAGTACTGTCTATTCCGGGTAGTACGACTGCTTTGGTGCAACCAATTCTGCTAACTGGGTAGAAGCATTCAGTAGTGAATTCTTCTATATAGTGGTTTAGCCATTTCCATCTAAGACTGAATTCCATATAAGTTGGATCAGTTATCTGGAAATTCTTTTGATATTCGAGCTGGCGAATTTTGTCGATTGACAGCTTCTTTTTTGACTCCATTGTTGGAGATTTTTGAAGATTTTTTGCTGTTGTAATCTCCTTATATGCTCCGTAAAGTGCCCGTTCAGCTTCCTTCATGGATTTGTATCCTTTGTGACGCACATTCTTGCCTATGATGTGTTGTTTAGCTATTGCCCATTTTCTGTAGATCCCTTTCATTGGACCATCAAAAATGACATAAGCTTCAAACTTTCTCATCTCATTGTCTACGGGATCGCTTGTTTGGATGGTTGTTAACGAACCATTTTTTCTGGCTTCATCTTCTTCTTCGACCTGGTCAGCCCAAGACTTCTTGCTGTCTAAGGTTGTTTCTGAAGATTCCGCTTCTTGTTCTTTATCTATATTCCAACCGCTGGGTACTATCGTTTCAGTAGGAATTTTTGAACTTTCTGGGGCTGTATACTTTACATAGTAGTCATACTTTCCAGAAGGTTGTCCTAGTAAATCCCAATTTTCTTGGTTCTTTGTTTCATGATTTTCGTTTGTTGTCATGTTTTGCAAACCTTTGAGTGTTGTAATCATCTCCCCCCTCTCGGCAGAGATTTTTGCTCTTTTGATTTCTAGGGCAACAAGTTGCTCATCCTTTTGCTTGATGTTGTTCTGAAGTAGCTTTATGGCATGCTCCATTCTCTTGTCAGTGTATCTGCAAAACTGTTTTGCTCAGATTTTATATATTGAATATATGGCTCGAATTGTTGTAATTCCATTTGCCATCTTATTAGTCTGCCTTGTTTATGGTCAGCACTAATTTTATATCTCCAAAATCCTGTAAGATATTTAGAGTCTGTTCGAAGAAGGAATCTTGACGGTAGTAAGTCAATTTTCCATTTTTTTAATACTTTTACACATGCCAGAGTTTCTAGTTCTTGAATATGATATCTAGATTCTGTATATGTAAATGTACCTGAAATATATTTACATAACTGTAAATTTTCAGTATCCTTTATCAGGATTTTAGAAGCACTGTAATCAATGCTTTTTGATTGAAGGTACTTAGACTCTTCAATTTTACATCCTTTCTCATTAAGGGAAGTTTTGCTTTACCATCTGGTAAGGCTCTCATACAACCTGCCCAGGTTGTTTGTGATGCATCCGTTTCTACAATCAAAAAATCTTTTATTGTTAGATTGTAAAGTTCGGGTAAAATTTGTATTTTTTTCTTTAATGGTTTTAACATTATCAGAATCAACTTTAGTCCAAGACCATGGAACTTTTTCTGAAATTTTCTTTTGCAAATGCTTTCTTTCCTTTGCTAAGTCTTTTAAAAATCCTTCATTAGCAATATAATTTAAACATCCAAGAAATCTTTGAATTTGTTTTCTATCAGAAAGTTCATTTGGAAAAGCTTGTATTTTTTCTTGGGTATGAGGTGCTAAACTCGGTTTCCCATTTTCTTTTAAAATTAAACCGAGGTATTCTATTTCTTTTTGTAAGATTTTTGATTTCTCTTTTGAAATTATAATACCCTTTTCTTTGATTCTTAAAAGAACAATTTCTAAATTTCGAAGATGTTGTTTTTCATCTCCTTTGGTAAAAATGAGTATGTCATCTATATATGCTAAACATATATGATCCAAACCTGGAAGAGATTTGTCCATAAATCTTTGATATATTGATGGTGCTTGTTTTAGTCCAAAAGGCAAAACATTCCATTCGTAATGTTTTTGAGGTGGACATGAAAAAGCTGTTAATGGTTTTGTTTCTTCTGCTAGTCTTAGTTGATAATAACCAGACTTTGCATCCAAGGAAGAAAACCAATTACATCCTTTTATTTTTTCTAAAATAAAATCTTTTCTATGTAATTTATAAGAATCTCCGACTGTTGCCAAATTAAGTTTCTTATAATTAATTACCATTCTTCTCTTTCCTCTTTTTATTTCGTTATGGTTTTCGACATAAAAAGCTGGTGCAGAATGTGGACTTGATGAAGGTCTAATAAGGTCTTTATCAAGTAAATCTTTACATTCTTGTTGAAATTCTTCAACATCCCTAATAGAATATGGAATTCTATTTGGAACATTTATCTCGTCATTAGGATTTTTTAACTTAATGACTATAAGTTCATGATTAGTGTTTTTAAGGCTATCTAGAGGGTTATCTGAACAGACTTCGTCTAATCTTTCTTTTATATTAATATGGAAACTTCTTTCTTCCCATATAGTTCTTAATTCCCTAAGGTTTCCTTTAATAAGGTTTAAGATTTCATTTCTAGTAACTATTTTGGTGGTTACTATTTTTCTATTTTTAGGATTTCCCAAATCCTTCCATTGAAGTGATATAGTATCCTTTCTTTGAGTAAACGGTTCATATAACTTTAAAAAGTTATTTCCTATGATTAGGTCTAATCCTGAATCATGGAGGTAGATTGTTGGAATAAAAAACTTATATCCTTCAATTTCTATAGATACATCTCTAAGATTAAACCATATCTGATGTTTTGATTTATCTGCAACTATTATTTCTTTTGGCTTGGTTAATCTTTCCCAGTTTCTAGAGATAGATTTCTTTCCAAAACAAAGAGTTGCACCTGTATCTACATAGGCTAAAAGGTTTCTATTTTTTAGCACTATTTTGATAAATGTAGCACTTGGATTTCCTTTACCAAGTATCTTCTTCGACATCTGAATCTGTCTCTGTGCAGTATTCATAAATGTCTTCATTGGATTCTATATCCGATTCTATAGGTTCATATCCCATTGCATATATTGCATGTAGGACATTTTTCTTAGGATTTTCCTTTTTAGGACACTCATTTGCATAATGACCTTCTTCATGACATAACCAACATGTACATGATTTTTTGCCTTGTGGGCATATTTTCTTCCTAGGGTAAGGATGTTTTTTCCTAAAGAATTTTTTGTTTCCCTTAATGAATTTTCTAAAAGGAACTTTCTTAAATTTCTTTTTCTTATAGGGTTTTTGTAACCTAGTTTTTCTGGGTTTCTTTCTAGAGTTGCAACCATAGTTTCCTACTTTGTCTTGTAGTTTACTACAACAAAGGGATACTTGAGCTTCTCTTTTGGCTATTTTCTGATTACACATTTCTTGGAGCCAAATTTTTAAGTTGGTTATTCTTCCTCCTAGAGTATCATCCACTTTTCCTTCTGCTAATGCCGAAGTAAAGAATGTTTTAACTTGAGCTGATACTTTTTCTGGTAACTTGTCATAGAATAGTTCTATCAAGTTTCTAGAGATTCTAGTACTATTATCTATGTTGTAATAATAGTCCTGAAATTCACAAATGAAATTATCTACATAGCATATGTTGCAGATTTTTAGGTTAGTTATTTTCCAAAGATTCTGGTCGGAAAATGCTATCTTAGATTGAATGGAGTCCTTCCATCCTTTAAATTCTGTTACGAGTAACATATGAATCCAATCTACTACTAAAGCTCATGTTAGAGGTATTGTTCCCATAACTTTTGGTGGTAAGGTCGAAATGTATTTGTAAGCATTTCCTCTAGTTTTATATTATAGGAAATTGAAAATTTCAATTGGTCCTAAATTTTTAAGGTCTTCATTTAACTGGACTAATACACTATTTGTATTGTACCAATCTCTTAGATCATTGGCTGTATCGAAACTACAGTCTATGTCTAAAATTCCTTGCCCTTGAAATGGGTTTTGTGTAGGTACATAATAATGGGGTACCTTTTGGAATTTTTGTTTGGTAAATTCTCTTTCGAATTCTGCAGTTCTTTTCGTACCAGATGTTTCTGCTGGTTCGAATTTTACGAAGTGAGGATTTTCATTTTCTTCCTCTACTTCTTCTTCAGAGCTAAAATCATAAATGATTTGGTTTTTCTCTTTTGGTTCTTCATCAACTACTTGACTTTTCCCTGATATATCTAAAGAGACCATAAGTCTTTCCAAATTTTCTAATTGCCTATTAAGGGCTTCTTCTGTATCGTCCATTCTTAAAAGAATTTAGATGGTGGTTTAATTTTTAATTGTGTAGAAACAGAAGTTTCTTCGAGGTTTTCTAGAAGCCTCGGAATATTTTCTATTTCTAGTTCCTTTCCTTTCTCTTCCCCCCTTGAGAGAATTGAAGAGTTTTGTCTTCTAAGAGTTTTATCATGTATGCTATCATACAAGATATATTATTTAGCTGTGGATTTGTTGTATGAAAAAGGTGAGGAAATTTATGAGTTTCATCTTCTTCATAACAATCAAAGTTTATTCCATTATGAAACTTCCATGTTTCATATGGTTTATATCTTTCTTCTTCAGATTGTAAAGTTTCTAAATAGGATGTTTGTTTTTCTATCCTATCTTGTAAATCAGAGAAGTTATCTAAAACTTTCTGTAATTTACTTGTTAGACTTTCTTCAGTCATCTGGCAATATTCTGAAGATTTTTCTGAAGAATTTCAGCTAGTTCCTTATATTCTCTAGCTAAATAGAGATTTCCTGAATTTCTAAACCAATAGTGTAGTCTTTTAAACCATCTAATTTGGACTTTGTATAGAGCAAGATCAGCTAGGTTAGGTTTAAAGCTGATTATTGGATAAATTAATCTTCCACATGGGCTTCTTAGGAATTCATTCCCGTATCGTTTTACTATCATATTATTCATTGGACTAAACTTAATTGCTATGGATTAGCTACCAAATTTTGCTACTAAATTTGTGCTAATGGGTTGCTTGGTTTCTAGCCATTAGATTTGAGATTTGCACATAGAAATTTTTGTGCCTTTGTCACACTAGATCATAACTTTTTTGGTGAAGTTATTTTAATGACTGCATGTTAGAATTCTCCTCACTAAAAGGTTTGCAGACTTTTTATCTTTCTAAGATACAGTAATCAATTTTCTGTTTGAAGTATAACCACTCTATATGAATTTTTTAATCCATTTCTCAATGTCCCTCAACAAAGACACTGCACCTTTACAATCACATATGACTGCAATAATTTATATAATTCAACAGATGCAGTTTTTTCAATCTGGAGAATGTTTTCTAAAATCCAAAAAAATGTTTTTAAAGATTTTACATTAGGAGATAAAATTCACTATGAGCTGTGAAAGTGACTTTATACCAATACACACAACACAATTGATATAAACTCTTATTTTTGGAGATCAAATTTTAGAGGTTGTGGTGTGCAACTAAAAGTATTAGGTATAATAGGGTCATAATTTTGTGACGCTATTTTTCCTACTCTCTCATATTTTTTACCTTTGACTAAAAGGACCTTTCTTGAATTTTTTTTATTTTTTTTTTCATAAGATATTCAATCAAATAATATACAAATTAAGTTATTATTATCTTCATTCACTTTCGAATATCCCGGAAGGAATAATAATGTATGTTGTGATTATAAAAAAAAAAGCTTAATTACAGTTTTGGTCCCCCTACTTTGCTCTTTTCACAGTTTTGGTCCCGCTATTTTAATTTCAACCAGTTTTAATCCCTCTTATTCAAATTTTGTCTTATGTGTCATATTTTTAATGACATTGCAAACATAATGTTAATGTGTCAAAGTCCACATATATTAATATTTTCCATGTCACTAATTATGTTTATTTTAATTTATTTATAATAAAAACACAAAAATTAAAATAGTAAAATAGCAATTATTATAAACCAAAAAAATAAAATAGAAAATTAAATTGTTATAATTTGATTCCATAAATAAATAAGAATCAAGAACCCTAAAATAGAAACAAATTACCAAATTTCTCAAATCTCTACTTCTCTCCATCGAAGTAAGAATCATACAAATCCCCAAATTTCCTTGCTCCACTTTTTCGTTCCTCTTTTTATTCTTCCTCTTCAATTGTCTTGTCCTTGTTCCACTTCTTTTTGTTCTTCTTCTTCAATTTTCGTTGGTAAAGAAATCATTGTTGCTCGAAATTTTTTGTTTGGTTAATCCTTCTTATGAATTTCGATTTTTCTCTTTTGTATTTCTGATTGTACAAAGTTCTTCTTTTCAGTTACAAGGAAGAAAGGGTTGTGATTTTTTTGACTAGTTTGATGAGAAGATAACTGATGATGCTAAAGAATTATTTAAAATAAATTACTAAATTCCTATAACAGAAGATGAATGATGTGGAGAAAAAGGTGTTTCAAACAAGGCTCATGATGATTTAAAGTTGAAGATTAGTTTTTTAGGAATTTTTAGGCATTTTTTTTGTAATTTCTAGTGTATTTGTGTACCGAAACAAATCCCCCTCTCGCGAACATTATTCTAGCAACAACGAAGAACGGTTTCGAATGGGTCGAGTTCTAGCAATAAATATTTTTGCTTCTTAGGGTCGATTGAGCGGCATCGATTTGGGGATCTCTGAGATGTTTTTAGGGAGAGAATGAGAGATTTGAAAGATTTGGGAATTTGTTTCTTGATTCTTATTTATTGATTTATAATAATTGCTATTTTAATTTGTGTTTTTTTTTGTCAAATTTTTGTATTTTATTATAAATTAAAATAATAAACATAGTTAGTGATATGGAGAGTGTTAATATATGTGGATTTTAACACCTCATCATTATGTTTGCCATGTCATTAAAAATATGACACATAAGATCAAAATTGAATAAGAGGGACTAAAACTGGTTAAAATTAAAATAGGGGGACTAAAACTGAGAAAATGGCAAAGTAGGGGGACCAAAACTGTAATTAAGCCTAAAAAAAAAGTAGTGTATGTATGATGTGGTAGTAAATAGTAAATTAATATCCTTACCAAAAATAGTAAATTAATATTATTCTTCTCTAAATATAAAATTCTTTTTAGTTTTTCTTCCTTTTTTTCAAGACTCTTTCAAGTTTGCAAAGATATCATTTATTTTTTATTTTTTTGGTGTAAATCGGGTATTCTCTGCGCGCAACTGCAGAGACTAATCCCTCGAGCCTTGTGGGACTCAAATGGGTGGCAAACTCTCCCTAAGAGTTTTAACACTGTTGCATGCCCAAGCCAGGGATCGAACCCAGGGCCTTGGTTAAGCTAGAAGAGACCCGCGCCATCTCATTTATTTTTTATTTACTTACTCCTAATTAAAATGAATCTTTTTCTATAATTTATAATAATTTCTCTAAAAAAAATTAACTTATTCTATAACTTAAATGATAAAATTGTAAAAATAATACCTATTGCCAACAAATTTAATATCACAATCAATTTTTCTATTTTCTATGATTTTTATTTCTGTTTTTACTACGTTTAATCTGATTCGGATGTCAGTTTTGTTAATAAGTGATTTGCAGTTGTAGGGATCAAATCGTGATATTCCCTATCAAATTCAGCGTCAATCACCAATAAATCTATTCTCTATAATTTTCTCAATAAAACTTTTTTATTTTTTTACGTATAATTTTTGATAAATTTTATATTTAGAGACGAATATAGTAATATATTATTCTATCACATTTTGTTGGTTACATATATTTTTTTTGGTGATATTGTTGGTTACATATTATTCTATAACTTGACAAAGAAAAAGAAAAAAAAAGGGGGAAAGAAAATTAGCGGTTGGCACATTACAGTTACGTAACAAAATTATGTTGCAATATCCGAATCAAACAATCTTTTCATGATCTTCATCTTTCTAGGGTTTTCTCAAATTCTTCCAAATCAACAATCAATGCATTTCTAAACGACGCAGTATTATTCAATCGCACTCTTCCGTTGTTTCAATCCAATGCAAACTCCCGACATCCCAGATCACATTTTCGTTTGACTGGGTATGATGTTTTTCTCCTTACTCTCAACAGAGAAATTTTACATATTCTTAAGTATTTGATTACAAAATGAAAAAAAAAAGTTTTTTATTTTTATATTATCATTATTATTATTGAAATTTGTGAAATGATCTTGTTTGTGAAAAGGGGAATGAATGTGTTGGTGTGGTGATTTGGGGTCAATTGAAGATTTTGATGGTTTTATTATAATTGATTTATGAATGATGTATTAGTTGCAACAAAAGTTTATGTAATTTTTAATAATGTCTCAAATTCTGTTTATTGGAATATTTTGATTAAATGGTTTTATTTTCATGTACCAAAATGGTTGTTCTATTTTCTCTGTCTTCTTTAGGCTTAGGCGGAGTAGCATTGATTGTAGAAAGGATGGTGGAAACTGGGCTTAACCGGTTTGGGCACGTAGAGAGAAGACCCGTAGACTTTGTAGTAAGGAAGGAGAGTAGTTCAGGTGGAGGGTTAGTCAAATAACTAAAGGCAGAGGAACACCTAGAGAAACTATTAAAAAAGATCTTGCGATTAATGAGTTGGATATAAATGCAGTATATGATACTCCATCTGTTTTTAAATAGAAGCAAAAGAAAACCACTTTCCAGATTCATTGAATAAGTAATGAATTTGGTCTATATTAATCTGGTCTATAATATATACGAGATTCATTTATTATTCAATGAATCTAAAAAGTTGATTTTTGCTTATATTTGAAACCGGAGGGAGTAGAACATTATGGTTTCGTTTGATATATGTAGCCGACCTCACTTAGTGGGATAAAGCTTGATGGTCGCTGTTGTTGTTGAATCGAATCATAGTGGATGTTAGTGGTTTTGAATCGAATCGTTAATAAATGATGATGATGATGATTATGTTTTTTGCCATATATTTTTTTCTTTTTTTGACAATTGCCATATATTTATTTATTTACTTATGTATTTATTACTTTTCCCTCTCTGTGAATATGTTGTTTTGAACGGGACTGAATTAATGATTATCTTTTGTTTTATTTTAGTTTACTTGAATAATCAGCTTTGAGGTTCTAGTTAATGATACTCTGGACTAACCTGATTTTGTGAGCATAGTTGTAACTGATTAGGCTTGATGTTAATTAAATAACTATAACTATTATTATCCATAAGAATTAATAAGTGTATCCTTTTATCACTGTTTCGATATTGAAGCTTATTAGAATTTCCCCTTTATCTCCTAGCCTCTTAGGATAAGCAATTCTTTGTCTTAGTGATTTTAATGATTTTACATTGCTTCTGTTGGTTGGCTTATCTATGATATTGCTCATTTGCTGAGCTGCTAAATTTGAAAATTGGAACACTAGTTTTGCAAGACCGAGGAGAAATTATGTTACAAATTTTATGTTTTAAATGCTACTATATGGGAAGTTCTTATGCGTTTATGGTTGGTTTAGAATAAGTCATAATATTGTTTTCATGGATTCAATTTCACAAGCTTGGGCGGTTCCTCTCTCAGAATTGCATTGTAAAGTAGATATATAGATGCTAGAAAGCTCTTTGCTAGTAATGCTATTATGTTGTTGTTGTTGTTGCTGTTGTCATGTCCTTTTGTATTACTTTCAATAATTAGAAAAACCACTTATCCTAAATTTTCTTTGCATATCTTCTTTTCTCCTAGAAAGACTTATGGTCTGATCTAATGGAAAATGTAATTGCATAATCAGTCTCTTTGCTACACTATAGACATAGACTTGTTGACTGAATTTTCCAGTTTCTTTTTCCCTAAGATGAATACGAATAACTTATATAAACGCTAGTGTTATCAGTAACTTTCATTTTCAAAGATAAGCAATGTTGTGATTCATCCTTTTGGGTTTCAATTTTTTAATATCATTTTTTCAAACTGTATTTGTTTACATAATAGGTGACTTTAGGTGGAAAGCAAAATAAAACAGAGTTTATAAGAGATTTCTCTACCAAGGGGGATAGTGCTGCAATGTTGGAATCTAAAGAAATGATATCGTTCAAATCATACCAGGATCAAGCTAATATGTTCGTGAAGGATTATATACTAGCAGATTCTTTGATTCCATATACTTCTGTTATTGGTGGCATTTTAGCTTGCAAACTGGTAATTTACATTTTAGTACGCTGTCATTCTCTTTTCTTAATGTATGATACATGGGAGATATTATTTTTTATTTCACTATTTTACATATTGCGTTGCTTGTTTTTCAGATCTATGATCTTACTCAGCTTATTGGCACTAATTATTTTAAGACCTATAACAGCTTCTCAAAAATCCAACGTATTGAGTGGAATAACCGGTAACTGTGTGTTTCTATTATGTGTAATATATCTTTCCTTTGTTTCTCATGATATAAGATATTTATGGGCTTCTATAATTTGTGCAGAGCTATATCAACTATTCATTCAATTTTCATAACAGCTATGTCATTAGACTTGGTGTTTTGCTCAGATTTATTTTCTGACAACCAGTCTACTGATCCTATTACTGTTCGAAGCTCTTCATTGTCAACATTTGCACTAGGGGTAAGAATGGTCTCATTTTTTCCTTTCTGAGTTCCTTCCATTATTAATATGATATCTGATATAAACCTATGGGTGGCCTATATTTTCCCTATGTTATATCGTACACTAGTTCTTATCCAAACACCAGTTCCAGAACTCATGATAGTAAAATCTGCATTCAGAAACTAGATATATTTGGATATTATGAATCTTAAATTTTGTTCGGTTTATTGTATGTGCATTTATTGGAGTCAAAGATATTTGGTTTTTGGTCATGGGTTTCTAGGTTACAAAATTAGTCAAGTGAAAACTAGATCTACTAATAAGGTAGAGTTCTGTTTTATCTCCTACAAAAATAGAATTTAACTAGTGATGTTTATGTCAAATATAGATTGTGAGTGTAAAGATAAATCTGAATTGCGTATAAACCTGACATGCAAAAAAAAGGTATCTTGTAGTTATGTCAATCTGAACTCAAGGTAATTTTTGAAAATTGAGTTTGTTGTGTGGCTGAAATGAGGTGATAGAGTTTATTTGTGTGAGCCTTATATATAATTTGCATCACCTTGATTACCTTTTGGTTTTTCTGCGTGAGATTTAACACTAACATAGTAAAATTTTGATAGAAGAAACAGAAAAATTACAGTCATTCAATAAATAAATTATCTTAAAGAGCTAGGCAGGGTATCTGATACAAGTAAGAAATGATGTCTGTTGCATTATTGAAGCAAGGACCTAGCACAGTTTTTGTAAATATTTTCAGAATCTTTTTCAGCAAAAAACTGGTTAGATCAATGTAAAACTAGTTATGTAAGACATTTGGATAATGGTGGCAGGGACCTGTGTTTGATTCCTGAGGTTTTTATTTATTTTTGGGACCGGGACGTGCAGCGATAGATCAATATTCTCAATTCTCACTTGACGGGGATCGAGACACACATTCAAGTATATGAAATTATATAAGAATCTTGTTGACTTGTATGAACATTGTATGCAATTGTGAATCCTCTAGTAATATTTTCTATTTGGCATTTAAAGGTTATGGTCAAAGATGTTTTCCAAGCTTATGGAACTATTTTCATTGTTGTTACTTTGATGATCCTTTGTTGCTGTGGTGCACATGTTATAGTTTATGTTATTTGATATAAATCACATTTCCTTTCTTTGTGATTAGAATGGTTGGGATTCAATGGAACTTAATAATTTACATTCTTACTACTTTTTCCTTGTATTGATTCAGATCATTTTTGAATTATTTTGATGACTTATCTACATCTCATTTTGTGACCTGCAGCATTTTCTTTATCTGGTGAAGATGTCTTTATATCTTATGTTTGATGTTTGATACTTATCTCGACAGGTTTCTGTTGGTTACTTCATTGCTGATCTAGCGATGATATTTTGGTATTTTCCTACTCTTGGTGGATATGAGTATGTAAGCATTATATCTTCTCAACTTGCATAGTTTAAGCCAACTGTCTTGTGTAGTTGAAAATTCTTATTCAATTTCAAGACATTTCACTTTATAGGAACCCAGCTGGAGATGATTAACGTCGGGATTTAACTTGACTTCATATTAACATTGGTTCAGGTGGTTCATCATATGCTTTCTTTAGTAGCAGTAGCATATTCAATGTTGAGTGGGGAAGGGCAGCTTTACACATACATGGTCCTGATCTCTGAGACAACTACTCCAGGAATCAATTTGAGATGGTAATCTTGCTCTTATACTTGAATTTTAATATGTCAATGTTTTTCTTTGTTGATGTTTTTGTTGTTTTTGTGAAGGTATCTCGATGTTGCTGGTATGAAAAGGTCCAAAGCTTATCTCATTAACGGGGTTGTAATATTCCTTGCTTGGATGGTGGGTTAAACCTCTGCAGTTTGAAATACATTTATATAGCTCGTGCCATGTTTGTTGCAGTTTCCTTATTTTGAAATATCATTTCATGTTGAATGTATATACTTCTCATTATGCGCCTATTGGACTTGTTGCTTACCGAAGTGGTCTCATTTGCAGGTTGCCAGAATACTTTTGTTCGTTTACATGTTTTACCATGTCTACTTGCATTTTGATCAGGTAATTACTATAAAAACACTGAACTTGAAAATTATCCGGTTTGCGGTGCTTTATAGGTTGTAGATCTTGACTACAACTTTTGGCGTTTTAAAATTTAGAATATATCTGTATATTTTAATTTATAACTCAAGTAGGATA
This sequence comes from Trifolium fragiferum, assembly GCA_954870985.1. Lineage (NCBI taxonomy): Eukaryota > Viridiplantae > Streptophyta > Magnoliopsida > Fabales > Fabaceae > Trifolium > Trifolium fragiferum. The sequence continues at coordinate 13,669,238 of OX940794.1, forward strand.
TACAAGAGCACCAGAAAGTAAAGTTTTTGGGAGGATTTCAAATGGTTATTTCAAGAAGTACCATTAGGAAAAAAGAATTTCCTAAAACTGTTGTTAATCTGGATAGCAGCGCGGCATAGCCAACCATCTTGAATCTGGGATACCGGGATAGCATGTTTCGGGCTGACCTTTATTTGAATTTTTGTTGGTGATTAGTTATATAAACACATAGTTACTATAAAATGCAAAGCATTAAAAGGATACCTCATACCGGAGTGTGCATGAGAGGTACAGTGTAAACTGTATGTATAGAAAGGAAATGCAGGGTATAAACTATCCTAGAGTTTACTTCAAGCAATGTAATGAAGTCTAAACACTAGTAGATGATATAAGCTATTCATTTAGCCCTAAACTATTTGAATTCGGGATAGAGGAATCATTAAAGAGAATGGGTTATTGCAAAACAGTTGGACCACAACCACATAATATATCTTTCGAGCTAGGGAAGACAATACATCGAGCCACTGATTTGCTTCACAGGTGTTGAAATATTTCCCTGATTTACTCTCCTTTATCTTCTGCATATATTTCTAATTGCAAATTAATCAGATAGACAAGGCTGAGGGTTAACCTCTCGAGAAATTCATATAAATTATTTATTCTTCTCCATTCTCTGAATTCAGATAAATAAAAAAGATTTATAAGTTTATAAATATATGTGTGTGATAGAGTTCCCATAGATGTATTGTGGAAGGCTCTAGAAGAGAGAGAAACTCGTGTTGTTATATTCTAATAATAAAAAATGTGTATAATGTTGTCACAACTCAAATTCAGTGTGAGAATACAAAGTAGAACATTTTTACGTCTTTTGATCCACGTGATTTATCCTATCTAGTAGAAAAAAACGCTTTTTTTTTTTTTTTTACAAATAGTAGAATAATGTTTAAGTTGCTGTATTGTATCTGCATACTATCTTGGATGATAACTGGTCTAGATTATGGATCTACTTGTGTCATATAAGATCATTCTCTGAACATCTATATTTCATTATCAGTTGTTGAGGTGAAAAGATCAATACTTACTATGCTAGTGTATTGTGCCTGTAGACATGTACATATACCACTATACTTGCTTAACAACTAAGGATCACATCATATTCTTCAATCATTCAACAGGTTGAGAAGATGCACATCGTTGGACAGATACTGGTAATTGTTGTGCCAATGGTCCTATCTGTTATGAATTTGGTTTGGTTTGCAAAGATTGTTAGAGGGTTGAGGAAGACATTGGCAAAGAGGCAATGATAATCTGCTTAGAAATGCTTACTACAGAAACATGTATAGGTTTCCCTGTTTATATATGTCACCTTGTCCGACCTGCACTGAAAGATGTAACAGTATCCAATTATAGTTTTATATAGTTTGGATCCCTAAACTGAATCTGTTTTTGGTGTTAATGTAGATATATAAGTGGGTTCTGCTTCAAAAGTTTTCAACTTTATACCAAGTATCTTATAATTTTAGTTTTGTTTAGTAGCTCACATTGTAAACCAGTAATGGTTGCATCTAGAATCCTATGAATGTATAAAACCAGTAAATGGTTGCAGTTACTGCAAAATCAAAATCTTCTTATCTGGGATCTCAAAATCAAACTCTTGCTAAAAAAGGATCATCTTATAAGACTTTGTTTGACATCCTTCTTTGCAATGATAGATTTGATTGCAGCATGTTCAGTGTGCACAATGACCTTAGTACCAACTAAGTAGAATATGAACTTGTCCAATAAAAACACAATTGTCAAGACCTATTTTTCAATTGTGGTGTAATTCCTCTGAACATCAATCATAGTCCTACTTGCAGAGTAGATGTCAGGCAAAACCTTAGCATGCCTTTGTCTCAATACAACTCTTACTGGTTAGTCACTTGCATCACACATCAATTTGACGGGGTTTTCTCAATTTGCTGCAACTATAACAAGAGTTGTCAATGTTATGAGAGCTTTCGTCAAACAGAAATGCTACTTCACACCTTAATTAAATTATCTGTGGATATTTGTTAAGTTATCTGCTTCGTGTTTATGAAAAAATTTATCTGCCGATCCCTACATGTATAGATATTTTTGTCATTCCAATATGAACCCATAGAGAAGAAGAAAAAGAAGAGAAAAAAGAAAAACAAATGAGGTTAGAGTTCTAATACAATGCAAAAGTCTAAACAATACAAGTCAAACAGAAATGTATAAATACTAGTTACAAAAAGACTAAACTACCATTAATATAACATATTAATAATGTTAACTATTAATACATGCAAATTGGAAAAAAATTATATATATACAAACATATATTCAAATTGATAGGTCTAAGTTTATATGATCACTCCCATCAGATTTTATAGAACTAGAGTCTACAAAGTGATTATCTGTTGAATTTAGTGAAGAAAAATGTGTTGTGCCTTGATCATTATGCACCATTGGCACTGGAATTAATAGAGAACTGAAAGGGAATGGGAGATTTAGATATTTGGTAGTCCTACTATTCCCTTCTTCATTTGACGTATCACTAAGAAAGCATGCACTTGACTCAGGCTCCTGCATTAATATAAGAATAACTATTATCTCTCTTACTTAAGAAAATAATTATTTCATAAATAAATATCTTATAGTAAAAGTGAGTTTGATTGGACACTTGTATTTGTGTAAAACTATTGTACAATATCAAAATATGCAAATTCAATAGTCCCTTTGTATAGATTTTACTATAAGAAGGCTCCGGGGATGTTTTACATGTTAGGAAGCGGATTCGAATCCGCTGTTCTTGGCATTTAAAGTGTGTGAATTTTGCCCCTAAAATTTTTAGAATAAAGAAAATGACATTGATTCATTTAAAATAAAAATGACATTGATTAATAACGCTTTAATATTATTTTTTTATGAGCACATTATTATGTTGTTTTTTTTTTTTGGTAAAGAGCACATTTTAATGTTATGTTGATATTTATAAAAAAAAAAAAAAAAGGTTGGCGATGTAACTTGCTGTCGATTTACATTTTTAAAAAATATAAAAATTGCAATACTAAATATAATTTAAAGCAATAATTATTATGCTTGTGAATACCTGATTTAGATCATAATGATCCCTTTCTCTTGGTTGTGAAAGTCCTTTGTTATATAATGGCTGAAGTTCTTGATTCCTCGATCTGAAGGGCAATATTGAAATGATGTGAAAGAAATTAATATTGATAATGTAATAATAAAAATATATGTTTATATTATACTAATAAAAATGTTTATGGTATTTTTTTGTCACCATATATGTTTATTGTATACGCAAGTAAAAATGACAACCAAAAAAATTGATCTAAGTGGAAAGGCTTAGCCTCCTTAAATTAATGGTGTTAGAGATTCAATCCTTAACTTTTGCATATGGAAAAAAAATAGTTGAAAGAAAATAATTCACTTCATGTGTCCTACAAATTTTACAATAAAGATTAATCACCGTTAAATTAGGTAGAAACTTCTAACAAATGATAAGACATGGTCTTGTATAAAATTGATTCATAAAATAAGAAAACAATATTTATGAAGAAAATGGGCTTGTATGTAGTCCCCAAAAACTTCAGGTGCAACTTTAGTTTTGATATTTTTTTTAGTGAGAAGTATGATAAAATTATAACGGTTTAAAAAGCCTATAAAATATTATTATAATTATTATTATTATTATTATTATTATTATTATTGGCATTAGCTTTTTAGTTTCTCGAGAAAGAAATTCAATAATTTAGAGTTTGATTGTGAGGTTAAAAAAAATGGTTAAGAATTATTCCTATCAGAAAAATTGAACTCAGATTCTTCTGAACAATTCAGTCTAAACTCTAATGATAGATTTCACTTTTTTAATAAATTTTTACAAAATATAATATTTATGCTCCATTATTTTTTATTATATGATATATTTTTTACTAAAAATAATAAGAGTTGATCATTGGACTATTTTTGAGAAGTGCTTATCAAATCAAATTTTCTCTAAAAATATAACCTACTCTATAGAAAAATTATGACCTCTTTTAGGGACAACCTTCTTTTTGATTTGCTTATTATTTTTCTGATATATTACGTACCTTTGGGGTGAACAAGTGGAGCAAGTTGGGTGATTATTGAATTGTACATTTTCTTCCAGTATTGGTGCAAGAATCCTCTTCCCCTTCTCATTTCTGTACATCTATAATAACAACCCACCATATTTTTCTTAAGATATTGATGGAAATAAATATACTTCTCCATAAATTAATTAATAACCCAATTTGGAAATTTAGATGAAGAATAAAAAAAAGTAATTGAGCAAATTAAAAATTACTATAAAATGTTGTGTGAATATAGCTCAATTGATAAGAACATCATTTTTACATGCAGAAGTTAAGATTTGAAAACTCCAAACATCCATTTAAATAAAACTGTTAAATTATACTATAAACAACAGGTTTTTCTTTTGACGGATCTATATTAGACAATTTTCTCAAAAAGACCAAATCATATAAATCCTTTACATTTAACATAAGCTTAAAACGATGACAAAGATTACATTTTATATTTTTGAAAATAAAAAACAAAAAAAAAATAGACTTTAATCAACTCTAGAAATATGGATTTATTAAAGTAGGTTGTATAGATTGCCTTTTTTTTTACGATAATATTGGTACAAAGTTTTCACCGCCATTAACAATGATTAATTTCCGCCAAAAAATCTGTGAAGCACGCATGAGCCAGGAATCAAACTTCTTTCCATATACTTAAAGAGATCAAGACTTTTACCACTTAGATCAATTCACTTTTGGTAGCCTCATTTTCTTAATAATCAATACTATTAATATACATATAGTTCTATTTTGTTGGGGTTGGTCATCACTAATCATATAGATTAGACTCATTATTATACTCACCTATATGAATGTTTACTATTAAACATAAACTATTATAAAGTTATAGGATAGGATTATAGGTGATTAGCAAAGAGAGTTACATATATTTTTGCCAAAAAAAGAATGTAAGATATGTACGTAATCATGGTGAAAACTAACATATCCAAGAGAGAAAGTGTAGAACCAATTTTCAAACCGATATTAAAAGTATAAAAAGTGATTATCTTTCTTTAAAGCTTACACTAACAGCCGTGTGCTTTTATAGCATCTCAAAAAAGTAAGCTAGAACACGTTTGTTTTCATTGATCCAAACGAGATAAAAGGAATTATATTTCATGCATGTTTCTAAATTTTACTTTTCCTTGAAGAACATAATTACATATAATGCTCATGTACCTAACTTAGCTAATGGTAATTGCCTCATATAACTAATTATTTAATTTACATATATTGCGCGTGCTCAAAATAATTTTTTTTAACTAATTTAAAGTTAACAAAAATTGTATTTGTTTATTCTTTGGATGAGGAAATTGAATATCTTGTAGGTGGTTTTAATCAAGGTTTTACAAAACCGTATACAATTATATGTAAGTGTTATGACTTAAGTTTATATAAGGTGAGAGTTTCATGAATTAATTAATTAAGTACTGGTTTTTCTTATCTACTTATAATCAATGACTCATAACAAGGAGCGTAATACTGATTAATGAGTTCCTCCAAAAATAATATTTAGTCAAATTTTACTTATTTAATCGATATTGACCATGACTGAGATTTCTTACGCCTACACGACCGCATGCAAATATTACATAGTCCTAAAATTGAAGTTGATCATATATCTAATTTTTTGCAAGATTTATATTTAAATGCTTTATACTGTCTATGAATAAATCATAACTGTAACTTTTTTTAAAAAAAAAATTCGTCCAAACAATGTTTCATGTTTGATTTTATTCATTATTACGACATATATAATTTTAAATCATTCAATTGATATATTAATTATGATTTGTTGATGGTATAAAATGTTTTATAGACGCATTCAAATCAAACTCTTAAAAAAATGAGATACCATAGCATCATTTCAGAATTTCTTCACACACAATTTGAAAAAGCTTACTAACAAAAGTATCAACTTAGAGAAGTGGGGTTGATAATGGCATAATAGAGATGACTACTAGTTTTGATGAAATTTTATCATCAAAAAATGAAAAGTAAAAGGAAGATAATCATCAACTAGGTCTAGAGTCAGAATATACATGGGAATTGTGAAAAGTCACAAATCATTGTTTCCACATTGCAAATACAAATACTACTACTTACAATACATTACTTTTTTTTAGCAGTTGTACGTATAGTAGATGCAAAAATAACCTAAACCGTATTTTGTTTTCAGTCTCATGATTTCATCATAAAAAAGAAAGAGAAATATTTCATGAGAGAACAAAATTCTTGCGATAAGATGGAATACACATTTAAAAAGTCTGAATAATATGGGCCATCTAATCTTAACCGGATGGTTAGGAATAAGGCATATTTTATAATTTAAAATACTAATCAATTTGAATCTAAACTATCCAATCGAGATCAAATAGTCTTTGGTGTAAGACTGCGTGATTGTAGGTTTTTGTTAACCGTAGAAAAATTCGGTTCAAAAAAATAAGACTAAACTACAAACATGACGATGTACATGTTAGGAAAAAATGTTATAACTTTTGAAATATTGACGTCCTAAAAAAAGATATAATGAATTTTACATTGGAGTCCGTTAAATTAAAATTGATAAATTTATCTCTAGTAATGAGATAATCTGCAATTGGCTACCGAAAAGCCATTAGAAGAAGATCAAGGTCTCATTTAACTTATAAAAGAAAATAAGCAAGAAAAAGACAGTTCATTGATAGTTAAATCAGATTCTGCTTAAGTATATTTAAATTAGGATTAATTAGTTGGATCAAATATGACTGAAAATGAACTATATATATACCTGAAGATGACTTTTAATGTGTGAGATTCTTAGTCCTTTCACTTGCATCATATTCAAAATGTGTTTTGGACTTGCCTCTGCAAAATTAGTTAGCAAAATTGTTAGCAGCTGTTGAATCTTAATTAGCAAAGAATTTCCATTTTCTTATATATTTAACTCTCTCATTTGAATGTGATTTAGTACTATAAAATATTCTCCTAATGTTCATGTTATATATATTACTAATACAAAAGCTCAATATTTATAAAAACATTACAATTTAGCCTGTAAATGAGATCACACAAGAAGAATATACTAAAATAAACTTGATGAGAAAACGATAATTATATACCGAAAAAATAAAACTGATCATCAAATTTGGCGTCTCTACACTAATTAGCAACAGAATTAAACGAATTTTACATTTTTTTTGTCTCTAAATATCCATCTTCAAACAATAGAAATAAAGGAAACTAGATTAAAAAATGGAGCACAATTGGCCATGCAAGATATCAATCATCATATATTAAAAAAAAAGTTCTATTGAAAGAGATCTCAAATATTTTGTTAACCCTATAACATAACATATCAAAATAATGGAGAAAAAAAAAAAAAAACTTACTGTTTTTTCCACCAAGACTTTCAACAGTTTGAACAAAGTATTCATGGAGCTCAGGTGTCCATCTCAAACGTGGCTGTTCTGATTTGTGATACTTTCTTACACCATTTCTCTTTGAATTATTATTCATTTTCTCAAATTTCACCTTATTATAGATGTATATGAGATATATATGCAGCAGCAGCTAGAGAAGCTTATGGAAAACCATATATATATATAAGATAAGATTTTAGTTTTGTTTCTTGAAATAGACTAATACAAATGTAGCAGCAATCATAGAATGTTTTCTATGGTCAATGACTTTTTATTTCAGAAAACTCATTTATTATTGTTGAAAAAAAAACTATACTCCCTCTAGTCTTATATATAAAAAACAATTGACTTTTTAGATATATTGTAAAATTTATGTATCTAGACTATATTATTGTCTAGATACATCAATTTTATAATGTATCTAAAAAGTCAATTGTTTCTGTCTAGATACATAAATTTTACAATGTATCTAAAAAGTCAATTGTTTCTTATATATAAGACCGGGAGTAAGTACTTTTTGCTTAAAAAAGAAAAACTATACTTTTCATATATTCTTAAATATTTTTGTCTTATTCTTTTTATTTCATTTTTTTATAAAGAATTCTCTTTCTGTTGGGTTTGAACATTCCATGTATTTCCACGTGCTAATTAAAATATGAACCATTATATTCCACACATAATATATCTCATCTTTATTTATTTTTAACGTATTGCTTATGTTATGCCTCACAATTCTACACAAGTGCTTTTCCTTCTAAAATCTAATATCTATCTCATTATCAACTTTCTATTATTTTAAAATATGTTTAATTCTCTTAAAATATCCCCTATAGTTTATGACATAAAACAAACAACAAGTACATAAAAATACAAAGAAATATAAAGAGATTGAATGTCTAATTTTTTGGTTTATCAAAATAGTTCTTCATTGAACCAATCATAAGCCTTTTTGAAATTGACCTAAGAGGTTCACGATGCGACTTGTTTGTCAACTTTTCGATTAAAACTTCGGTCACCAATTTATATAGACAACCTATTAGTAAGGTATGTCTAAAATATTTTAACTCGGATAAGGTGGCGCGGTTTTTAAGTGATTAAATAGGAAGTCGAGCTTCAGGGGAGTCTAATATGTCCGAAGAAATGATAAAACAAAACCCTAAACACCTCTTTGGGTATTATTGACCCAATCTCTTCGTATAAGAAAAATTTAAAACTTGGCAAAAATTGTATGATATGTCATCCAACTTTGGCCTATCGCATACGACTCAATAAAAATGAAATAGAGATTGGGGTGGAAGAGTTCAAGAGTATAGTGATAAGGACGGCCTCAGATTTGATTCTCACCTGTAGAAAAAATTAACAAATTAACACATTTTTATTCTACTTTTTGATCTCACCTATTTTTGGTCTCATGTTCGACTTAACACATCTTTATTCTACTTTTTGAACTCCACCCTTGAAAAAGATACAACTAATTTGAGGTTGGAATATTGGAATCATGTGTGAAAGAGGGAAGCCAATGACATACATGTGAGCCGAGACATGCCTTTTAGATCGTATCCCCATTTGTAGGTTACCGTTTTGATGGACAAAAAACTCTTACATTGTTTGAAAATTATCGAGATTAAGAGTATTTTATAAATCCATAAATCTATAATCTAGTTCAAAATATGCTACATGTCATCAAACTCAACTCAGTATTTTTGATTTTTTATAAATTAAATATCTCAATCGTTGATTGGGTATAATCACGTTGACGAAAATCTTTTCAAGAATTTTAATTAAATTTTTTTGTATTGTCATTATTTGAATTATATATGTGTTTATAAAAAAAATAAATAGAATTGTTGATAAAGCAATATTGTTCAAATTAAAAAAATGTTAGTGAACATATATTTCTTAAAGTGTACTATTTAATTGAAATTTTATATTATAGGTTATCTTATAAAATTTTGACAAATTTTAAATTATTGAATATGTTATAATATATCAAGATTCAATAAAATGAACAGTGTTAAACTAAATCACAAAATTTAAATTTTAATGGGTCCAATAACATATAAAATAATATATAAAAACTTATAAGAATGGCTTTAGTCAAGGTTATGAATGTATAGAAGAAAGCAAGTGTCTTTCTTTCCCTTTGCCCAATTGCTATCAATTATTTTATTTCAATAATAGACGGTGCCTACCTTTTTTGGACCTATGCCGTGTTCAACACTAAACTAACCTCAAAATTCAATCACCAAAGAAAAAAAAGAACATTACAACCTTAGAATTACTTGATATATATGGCTCACATAATCCCATACATCTTATAGTCCATGGAAAATTATGGACCACCATTGATTGCTACCCCTATGATTTCATGAATTTGACCAGCCCTTGATCAATCACGAGGATATATAGGTCCCATTTCCATGCACGTAAATTAATCATGTATAGCTGGCTAACCAAGAAAGACTAATTAAGAGCATGCATATATGACATATATTTGCTTCTTCATTCACACCACTTTGTATGTTTTTTTAGTCTTGGATTAGGCACGGCTTTGGTTTTCTTTTCCAAACAGGAATTTACAAGGCAATTAAACAAAACAAGTAGTATCAGTGGCGGAGTCAGAAAATTTCAAAAGTCTGGGCAAAATCTCAATTTTAAATAAAAATCTCAATTTTGCCTTGTAAAATCTTAGTTTCAAACAAAATATTTCAATTTTGCCTTAAATTAATTTCTAAAAATTTCAATTATTTACCTTAAACCAACCTATAAAATACCAAAAATTTTCGGCTGAGCCCGGGCATGCTGGGCCTTGTCTCCGCCACTGAGTAGTATAAATCTTATAATAATAAAATAAAGGCAAGTATAAAGTAATAATATGGAAAATTTTACATTGCATGAAAATTTTCAATGTACCGACGCATTAGATCATTAAATTAATAGGTAAATAAATATAGTTTTTTGAAATAAATCAATTTTCATCATTTAAAATATTATAATAACTAAGTACTATTTATTATCGTAAAAAAATTTAAGAACTATTTATCAAAACTGTCAAAAAAATAAAAATAATTTTTTTTTGAATTTTATCACTAATAATAGTTAATATTGAAAAAAATTGTAAAAATAGTTATAGTGTATGCTTATAAAACAATAAAATTGTATTTTTTTTCTTATGAAATTATTATCTCTAAAACACAATGATCGACAAATAAGAGTCTCGCTATGTTAAAATTCTAAAATTAGAAATAAATTCTCTTAAAATTACTTCAATTACTTCAATTAAAATTATTAACATAACATATGCATGCCCTTAGGGCACTATGTTAACTTTTCCCAACATATAAACATTATTAAATATTGGTTTATTTATCTTTAAAAGTATTATGTATAATATTAATTTTTAAGGAACAAATTTTATGAAAAAATTATAATATTATTAATTAAAGTGGAACTAACAACCATTTAAGCAGTGGAAATTTGAATTTTGTAACTTGAAATTACTTAGACATACTTTTACCACTGACTATACATCATATATATAGTCTATGTATAATATTTAAACGGTGTATTATGGTTAGAAAACATGTGTAGCCACTAATTGAAAATTGAAAGTGTGAACATTAATTATAAGACGTTTTTTAAGAAAATTGTCACACATAGGACAGAGTAATAATTTTCCGATGCAAAAGTGTCAAGATAATCTTCAAAAACTTTGCTAAATGACAATGTTGAATTTTGATACTTGATAAAGAATATTTATGTGTATATTATATAGTACATTAATACTCCTATGCACACTGTTGGAGATTTTTGGTGAGCAATGTTATTATCTTCTACTTCTATACTAATACAACATGGCCATTCCTCATCATGAATGCTAGTCAAACGGAATAATTTAATTCTGAATTTGAAAAGTTTTTTTAGTAGTTTTTATATTGTCTCCTTTTCCACATGTCCTATATAAATTGGTCCCCAGCTTGATATGTAGGCCACTGGGCACTAAGCATTTTTCAACTAATTAATTAAGTATTAATATATTAAAATTTATGAGCTAATTCAGTTTAATCTATAGTTTTAGACATGATTAATATAAGCCAACATTTGTAAAAAACAAAACAAAAAACTATATGTCAACATAGAAGACAGTGTGTTTTCAGTAATATCTCTCTACTTTTCTTTAACTAATTCAGAATTTTAATTTTCAAGGGAAAAAAAAGAAAGTGGATGGAGAAGTTGTGAGGTATTTATGCATCAGCAAAAGTAATTGTTTTCTCTTGATAACTATTTCGTGGTCATCTTCCAGCTAGGAGAAACTTTACTATCCGGGGTGTGTTTGAGAGATGGTGTGAACCATCGTGTTGTAGGTGTTAGGTGCTTCTTATAAGTCGGAAGCTCATTTTTTGTGATGTGTGTTCAGCGAAAATATTTGGTATGAAATATTTAAAGGGAAATGTTAAGTTGTGCCCTTAAGGGCACATGTTAAGAAGATAAATGTGGAAAAAAATTATTGAAATTGTGGTGTATTACATTTTCTAAGCATTAAATTCTTTGTATCATTAAATGTTATATTTCTATTTTTAGGTAGCTTAACATGTGTCCTTCCAAATGATCTGTTGTCTTTATGCAAATCTTTTGCTCGATTGTGAAAATAGAAAGGGGAAGTGAAAAGTTTGCTTCTCGTATGACATGGTTTTTTGGTCAATCTAAAAGGCGAGTAATGATGTAAATTTCTCTTCTAAGTTGGTAATGGTATCTGAGATGGTGAACTGAATTAAAATGTTATCTTGGCGTTGGATGTAGGTAAGAAATAGTTAGGTATTATTGTATGTTTTATGAATGAATTATAAATCGTGTCACTACAAGAAAATCTTTATTTTGAAACAGATTTTAAAATGAGTTTGTGGCGGAAATTTTCCTCGAGAAATTAGTGGCAGAAATATTTGCCACAAAATGAATTATTCCCTCTCAGAGTTTATCAAAATCTAGACATTACTTCAATCTACTGTCGTCATGTAGTGCATTTGATAGGAGTTAAGATCCTCTCCATTTTCTATGCTTTCCATTTCCTCCATTATTATATAGTTTTGAAAATATAAATGCAAAAGTGTGATATTAAGTGGGTCCAAATCTCTTTTATACATCCCAAAACATTTTAAAACTTTGATAATGAAAGAAATAGAAATAATAAGAAATGGAGAGAATCCCAACTCATTTTATAGAAGCTTAATGACATTCTTTTTAATCCGAAAGTTTCAAATATTATAAAAATAGTTGATCGGATTAAGTGAATGTGTTGATCTTGGTTTATCTGCGGAGAAGGTTGAAATTTTGACACATTAAATATACATTTTGTTTCATTAAAATAAAAGAGTCAATAAAAAAACATTACAAAAATGTGTTGGAAATATGCGGGAACTGTTGACGCATTTGTTAGCTATGGTCGAGTGTTGCGTCTATCATACATCAACTTTGCATTTTCAATTGATCAATAACAAAGCAATCACGCAACTATTAGGGAGTACAACACAAGATTTTGGAAATTTGTGTACATGATGAATATGAATTATTATTATTATTTTGTTGAAAAGATACTCCGTCCGTCCCATTTTAATTGAGTCAGTTGATTGTCTCATATTTACCAATGCAAAACTTTAACGATTAATATCTTTAATTGTATAATAGTAAAAATTATAAAAATTTGATATTTTGAAAATACAAATCGAGGCGAATTCAACAAGATCTTATATGTTAATATTTATTTTTAGATACTTCACAGTTCAAAGTGCCTATGAATCTCAAAACAATAGAGTTCAACCCATCGAGGGAGATTGGAAGGCCTTGTGGAGTTGGAAAGGACCTCATAGAATTCAAACGTTCATGTGGATGGCAGCTCATGAGAGACTGCTAACTAATTATCGTAGGAGCAAATGGGGTGTTGGAGCTTCTCCCACATGCTCTGGATGTGATAGAGACATTGAAACTATTATTCATGTTTTGCGGGATTGCCCCATAGCAACCCAAACGTGGGTAAGGTTAGTCCCTTCAAATCAAATATCTAATTTTTTTTCTCCTCTTAATTGCAGGGATTGGATCTTCAAAAACATCAACCGTCAATTGTATGACACTCAGAGTAAAAAGTGGAGAACAATTTTTATGGTGGCATGTTGGCACATTTGGATGTGGAGGAACAAAAAGATTTTTGAGGAAGAGTTTCAACGTCCGACGAATGCAACTTATATTATTCTCAAGATGGCCAAAGACATAGACAACTACACTCATCATCCTTTGAATCCTCGCCAATGCGACACCGTTTTTATTGGATGGAAAAAACCTCAAGAGGGGTGGGTGAAGCTCAACTGTGGTGGAGCATACAAGGATTCTTTGGGGCTAGCTGGTTGTGGTGGTCTCCTTCAAAACTCAGATGGCAGATGGCTTAAAGGATACTCTCACAAAATTGGAACTTGTGACGCTCTTTGTGCTGAAATGTGGGGAATGTACTTGGGAATGCAACTAGCTTGGAGACATAATTTCCACCATCTTCATGTGGAAAGCGACTCAAAAACTCTAATTGACATGATCACTGGGAAAGTTAAAATCAATGGCAATCCGCCCACCTGGATTCGTCTTATACAAGAGCTTTTAAAATTGAACTGGCAGGTGCATTTCACTCACACTTGGCGGGAAGGAAATAGAAGTGCTGACTGGCTGGCTAATTTTAGTTTCTCTTTAGATTGTTTTAATACTCATGTTATGGAGACCCCTCCGAGTGAGCTCTCCAGTCTCCTTTTTGATGACTTTTCCGGAGCTTGCATGCCTCGGAATATTTATGTAACTTCTTAGGTCTTGTTCTTTTTGGGCGTTAGCCCTCTTTTATCACAAAAAAAAAAAAAGGAGTATAATTAAAATGGGATATATGAATAATGTCTATAGTCAAAATGGCTCAATTAAAATGGGATAGAAGGAGTATAATTATTTCTTTTCTTAAAATTTAATTTTATCTCTAAAATTAAAATTTGAAAAATTTTGAACACAAAACTTCAGGTAATGCGAACCGAATTTTTAAAAACTTCGATCTATATTTATTGAATTTTTTTAAGGGGGATAAAAAGAAACTTGGGGGTGAAAAAGAAATATGGGGGATGGGAAAAAAATTTCCTATCTTTATATCACTAAATTTTAGTAAAGGTGTTCCGAATTTTTTAAAACTACAAATTTTTTTAAAGGGTATAAATGAAATCCTAGGCGGTAAAAAAGAAATATGAGGGGTGGGAAATTTTTTTTTTCTTCATCCGATATAACATGTCATGAGGTGATTCCATCTAAATCCTATCTAGCCCTTGAAATGCATATCGGGCCAATTGATGGGCCACTTCATTTCCTTTTTGAAAATTGCTATTTTCGGCCCCCTACATTACTCTAAGGTCCCCGTCATCACCAAAATGTTTTTAATAAGGCATTTCGTTTCGCATGAACAAAGGAATTCATTTTCTTTAAGCATGTAACGAAACAATGTCGAAGTATAGTAGGCCTGCCTTGTCGCGCATTTCTACGCAAGAAGCACACATTTTCGCCCCATCGTTATCGAAATCAAGATTTCGTTTTCTACGAAACAAAACCACCCTATATAGATGACAGGACAACTATCTGCCCTTTCATAACCATTATTATACTCAAACCCTCAAATTGAGATCTAGGGCGATTTTTGCTCTTTGGAAGGCTTGAAATCGACGTTGATACACTCATAGAAGGTACCGACACTGATTTGGAGTAAAAGAATAGGCAATGCGTGTCACACCGGTAATTTTATTTAATTAGAATTGACTAGAATTATTAGCCTTTTATAGTATTTTATGCTTGGTTAGTGACTTGATTAAGTGATGTGTCCATATTAGAAAAGAGTAAATGAATTATTTGTTAGTTAAATGAATAGTGTTATGAGGTTAGAATAGAATTGAGCTTTGTCTCAAATGGGCTTAGGTTAATAGAGAGGGTATTATAGTCTTTTGAAAGATTAGGTTAGAATGGGGTGAATGATGATAAAGCTCTCATAACTCTATCTCTCATTTTGAAAGGTAGAAAAAAAAAAGTGAAGGAAGAAGAGAAGAATGTGGAAGTGGAGTTGAAGAGAGCTAGAGGTTGAAAAAGCTTGATATTTCATCTCACCAAGATAAGAGAGTAGTTATAGTTCAATTGAGATGAGGTTGATGAAGTTAAAAGAGGGAGTTTATTTTTTATTTTATTTTTCTTCAATTTTTTGGAAGGATAGAGAAGTGTTGCACTGCGCCGCTTAAAATATTTAAGTAGAGTTGGAAAATTGATTAAAGATAGTAGTTGTGAATAATAAAAGCAAAAATTTTCTTACCATCAATGTTTCAAATTGGCAAAATGTATCCATAAGTCCTTTAAGTTTTATGTTTGTAACAGATTGATCCTTTAAGTTTTTTAAGTAACAAATAAGTCCTTTAAGTTTTTAAAGTAACAAATAGGTCCTTTAAGTTTGTAATATGTAACATCTAAGTCCCTCAATTACTTAAAAAATAGGACTTAAATGCTACAAATTATAAACTTAAAGGACCTATTTGTTACTTCAAAAACTTAAAGGACCTATCTGTTACTTAAAAAACTTAAAGGACCTATCTGTTACAAACGTTAAACTTAAAGGACCTATAGATGCATTTAGCCTTTCAAATTTAGTCTTCAACAACATTTCCCCACTTAATATTGTACTCTTTTCGTCCCAAAAAGAATAAATCAATTGACTGCTGCACGCATGTCAATATATAATTTTGACAATTAATATCTTTAATTGTATAATAATAAAAATTATAAAAATTTGATATTTTGAAAATACTTGTTGAGATAAATCCAATAACAACTTATATGCTAATATTTATTTTTATTTATTAGTAGAAAAATAAAATCAAAATAAAATATGTAAATAATATAGTTAGGCCCTGATTGGATTAGCTTATTTTTGAGCTTATGCAAACAATTTATGCAATATAAATTAAGTTTTATGTTATTTTATAAATTCAAATTAGTGAAAATTGTATTTTTATAAGATATTTTATCATAAACTATCTTGACAAACATATAATAATACATAAAAATTATATAAGTTATTTGCATAATCTCAAAAATAAATTAATCCAATCAAAACCTTAGCCATACTGACTCAATCAAATTAAAATGAAAAATTTAAGTTTTATTCTCGATGAAAATCAAATTTATGATCGCTTTATCATTTCACTTTTTAACTCATCCCACCAATTGATTCAACAAACTCACACATAACTGGCCACTTTGCACACATGGAAGCATCCCATTCAGCAAAACACGCCATATCATCATATGGTATAAAGAGATACAAAATTCGCTTATTTTGAAAATCATTATTAATCCTACTCATATTTACGCGTTAAACTTTTTTGTAACTAACCGCACGTGATACTGTAGCATTTCACAAACCTTTATCTCCGTCGGAGAAACACTCGGAATCCACCACAACCGTCGCCGTCGTTACCATGGAAGGAGGAGGCGGAGGAACACTCTCGGAAGTTCATCAAAGCGCTAAGAAGCTATTGCTCAAGTGCAGCGACGATCTCGCACGTCTCGAGCGCCTCGAACATTCCACCTCTACCTCCGCTGCCGTCGATTCAGATCTTTCGTTCGCCGTCAAGAAAGATATCAACCAGATCCAATCTCTCTGCGTTGAGATGGATCGTCTTTGGCGTTCTGTTGCTGCCAAACCTCAACGTGACCTCTGGAAAAGGTGAATAAATTGAAATTGTGTTGATTTTGATTCCAATCATGGTGAATTTCTCTGTGCATTTTGTTTTGTTGCTTATGGTTTATAGTTTGTTTCTTCGATTGATGTTATCGAGTTCTTAATAGTGATAGATAGTTTCATTTTTGAAATGAACTTAGGGAATGATTAATGAATCTTGATTTGTTATAGAAGCTATGCGTAGTGTTGTTATAATGTAGAATTGAGTTTATTCATATTGTTTGGAAAATCAAATGAAGCAATGACAAAATGTAGAGATAGTTGGTTCATTGATGTACCTTAAGGTTAGAAAACTAAACTCTTACCACTGAGCTAACACCGAAAAATGAACAATGGCATTAGATGGAGTCGAATCCTATTTTTAGGGAAACTTTGAGGATAAACTCTTGCCATTGAGCTAACACCTCAATTGTAAAATGAAAAATGGCATTAGATGGAGTGGAACCTTGTTTTCAGCGAAATTTGGTGCATCTTAAAGTTTATTAGTTTTGTTGAGGAAAATGTAGTGGTAAATGTGTATGTCATATTGTCATGTGAGGGGGTTTTGTTTCTGAAGTTCTCTTTTTGCCATGTGTGTCTGTTACCTTGTTTCTTTTATTGATTCTTGTATGAATCTCAGGAAAAATATATTGGGATTTTTTGTTATTGCTGGTAGTAAGTCCGTAAGGTTTTGTTTGCGATTGATTTTTGGAGGGGAGGACTTTTCTTTTTTAAATTAAGGACACCACAAAATGTTTTTTAAAAATGATCCAAGTGTGATCGAAGTATTATATGATCATTTATCATGTTCTTTCAATTATTTAAAGTATCTACTATATATCAAAATATAGACTTAGCCCCCCCCCCACCCAACCCAATCCTAAGAGATTTTAACAAATACATGATTTGTTATGCATATGTGATATTAGTAGTTGAGTTTCTTAGTAGTAGTAAAGATTCCTTATTATTCCCTTTAAGTAAAGACTTGGTTTAGAGAAAGTTAGGGCAGGTTTAGTTTGTGAAAAAATAAATTGTTTTCTTTTTTCTTCATTTTAACTTGCTAATAAGATGATATACTTTTAAAGTGAGTCATTGTGATGGAGAAAAGATAAAATGCTAGCTAGGAATGATGCATTTCTGGAAATAATGAAAATAGTGCTTTTGACATTTTCATTGCTTTCAGAAATACAAGGCAATTGTTCACTTCAAGAATCTTTTTTCTCCTTGCAAACAAGTAAAACTAACACAAATTTTTTAATATGAAAATAGAAAATGTTTTTTCACAAAGTAAACCGGCTCTTAACATGTTGATTTGTGGTCACCAATTCTCCTTTTAGTGTTAACAAAGATGGATTTTACATGTGCACTGCGATGAATTTTTTTTAGAGCTGTATATCTTAAATAGCAAGAGCAAGGACAAGTACTATTGGTGAATGGGAAACCATTAGTTTGTCAATTATTTCAGTCATGTGGTAGCACTAGAGACTTGTTGGTTCGGTTGTTTGTCATTGTTAATGAATGAGAACTCTGACTGAAGCGTGTGCATGGTTTTGGTTTCTTAGTTTCTCTGCTTCTTCATTCTGTTCCATTTTTGTTCATAAATCATAAGCAACAATCTACATGATTTTGTTTTTCTCCTTGTTGCAAACAAGTGTCTACTTTCCTTTAAATAATTAAATAAATAATAATGCATGATGAGACAATAACACATAGTAATAATTTCATTGCTTTACCCTATGGCCATTTGTAATGAACTTGTTTACTTCTATTGAACAAAAATTCTATCTGCTTGTCTAATAGTTATAAATCTATTGTTTTAGGTTTCGTTTATATTTATATTATATATATGTTGTCTCTGGTTTATTACTTATTAGTTATTACATTTGTACTTAAGAGGGGATGTTATGTTGCTTGAGCAGAAAGGTTGAACAAATTGCTGAAGAAGCTGAATCACTGAAACAAAGTTTGGATAAATATAACTCAAGGATTCAAAAGCGGACTAGAGAAGCTAACGAGAGAGCAGAACTGCTGAGACGAGTGGTACGTACGCCATTGCTATTATGGTCTATTTATGGCTGATTATGTATTTTTTCCTTCTGCCGAAATAACAATCACATTTCCAATTGTAGAATGGGGATTCTGATCACGTTTTGAGAATTTTCGATGATGATGCACAAGCAATGCATTCAGTTCGCAATTCTGCCAGGGAGCTTGAAAATGCTAATGCACTTGGGGAGGCCATTCTTTCTTCAATACATGGCCAAAGGGAACGTTTGAAGGTATTTAGATTTTTCTCAACAAACTGAGGTTATTATTTAGATTTAACTCTAAAGAAGAATGTTAGCAAAACAATCTTTTAAATGCATTCTTATTATTGGTCTATTTATTATTTTGAAAGTCAATTTATCTAGCTGTCCTAATAAATGTTAATGAATGTGTGTAGATGAATATACTAGTAAACTATTTTTATGTATGTCGTTTTGGTTGCGGAGGTTGGACCATTTATCATGTTGATTTCTTGTGCTAAAGCAATAATTGCTTTACCTAGGAAATGTTGCTTAAATAACAACTATCTACTATCTAGCATGTTGTCAAACTATGGCGTTATAGTGGAATTGAAACAAATCGCTGTTGTCTGCAATTTACAATAAACTGCAATTGCTGTTATCAAGTAACAGTGCTGTTGCATATCAGAATTTGAATAAACTGCTATTATATGTGATCTGCGGTTGACAACACCGGTCATTAGTTAATATATATAAATGTGTGGAACCTGTAATTTTCTGTTTCCCTGTTTCTCTTTCATTCTCTTAACTCTATCATCTGTTCCAAAAATTGAAGAACTACATTAAGAGGTAACTATAAAATCCAAACCATGTCATTCCATAAGAACAATACATTTTAGGTAAGACTGTAGTGCGTGTGACTGTTTCTAAAGAACTACATCATTTCCTTCATTTGTTGAGCATTTGCATCAAGCTTTGGTTTGATTCTTTAAATTGTAGTTATTATTCTTTGATTGAAAACAAGGGTAATTTGCTTTTCCTTATACTTTCATTTGTGTTCTCTGTTTTAAATCATACTAAATCCAATTTAGGTTTTCCTTTTTTTGACAAGTTAATGTTTCAATTATTTGGCTTATGTCGTCTTTGTGCAGAGTGCACACCGGAAGGCATTGGACGTCCTCAATACAGTGGGGATATCAAACAGAGTTCTGAGACTAATTGAGAGACGAAACCGTGTTGACCAATGGATCAAATATGCAGGAATGCTATTGACTGTTGTTTTCGTGCTTGCCATTGTTTTTTGGAGACGTTGACCAGTCAGATGTTGGAAAACTTTCATGCTTCCTACTAGCACGGACTGCACGTAGAAGTGCATTAGAATTGTTAGCTGCATTTAGAGTAAGATCAAATTAATGATAAAAACATTGGAATAGTTGGTTTTGTTTTTTTGGTCTGTACATTGGAATAGTTGCTAAATATTGTAAAGCAAATGACATACATACTATATATAGTTTATATGAAATTTTAAAACAATCTTTAAACTATAACTTCGTACCAAATTTTAAATTTTAAACAATGATTGTAACACTATCCCAATTATTATATTTGTCATGATGTGGGAACTCAAACTGCAGGGAATGTAGTTGAATATGAAAATCCTTATCTTTCCGAAAATTCAACTACCGAGTTCCAAATTTTGTTTTGCATTCTTCCTTTCGCTTTTAAGAATCATACATTTCCATTCAATTTCAGTTGAGCCGATTAAAACAATAGCATCATATGTTTGTATCATGTGATGATCGAAATCTTTGTGAAGTGTTTTCACAATTGTATCAATAATCTTACCATTGAAAATATGTCAGATCTCATTTAATCTAATGGTGAGACTTCTTGATCTAATGATGAAAAATAGTTTATTGATCCATTGATGAAAATTGTGAAAACAATTTTGTATATAACAAAAGACTTGTCTCACTCGTGCAAGATAGACTTGGAACAAAAATAAATACGGAGCATGTATTTTTTGTTTCTTGATATTTAAAACGAAATTAAAACATGCAAGTATTTTCAATTTTTAACATTAACCATTTGATTTTCAGGAGAATAAGACTCATGAATAAAGCCTAACCAACCATTGGTTTAATTTTTTTGGGAAAGGGGCTCGGTATAGCTCGTCAAAGATTATTTCCACTGAAAATCAACGTAGAGTTCTCTCAAACGATCCGTCCAAGAGGATCTCATTTCTCACTTGAGCCCAGTCTCTTTTGGTTTTGATGTAAACGTTTGTGTTCCAATAGTGCAACACTTCCATAAAAACTAACAGTGGACACTAAAAAGAGGGAAGATTTATGCCGCCACAGCATTCGCCGTTCAAGGCGGAAACCTAAGTAAACTCCGGTGACTGGAACAGTTACCATAACAACCCCTCTTCTAATAGAAACCAAACCAATATCCCTCTTAAAGGTTCAAACTTTAAACAATTGTTGTGCTCTTCCACCCATTGCTCTGCTACCCTTGTGCATTTATTTACCATATATTTTCTTGTGTAGAGTAATTTTTTTTTGTCATTGTTGAATGGATACAAGAAAACTAATACCCCTTTTAAGGGCTTGCGTGAATTCCAAGTCATTGAATCAAGACAAACTAATCCATCAAAAAGTTGTAGCTTTTGGTTTACACAATGATATTTTTCTATGTAAGAACCTAATTAGCCTTATATGTTTCTTGCCATTTTTATGATTACGCAAAACATGTTTTTGATTCCATTGAAAACCCTTGTGAGATTTCTTTATGGAATGGTCTTATGGCAGGTTATACTAAGAATTATATGTATGTAGAAGCCTTAGAGCTTTTTGATAAGTTTATGCATTATTCATACTTGAAACCTGATAGTTATACTTACCCTAGTGTTCTTAAGGCTTGCGGCGGGCTTTGTAGAGTTGTCTTAGGAAAAATGATTCATTCGTGTTTGATAAAAAGTGGTTTAATGGTTGATATTGAAGTTGGAAGCTCTCTTATTGGTGTGTATGCTAAATGCAATGCGTTTGAGTATGCTATACAGATGTTCGATGAAATGCCTGATAAGGACGTGGCATGTTGGAATACAGTGATTTCTTGTTATTACCAAAGCAGGAAATTTGAAGATGCTTTACGATACTTTGGTATGATAAGAAGATTTGGATTCAAGCCTGATTCAGTTACGATCACCACGGCTATTTCATCGTGTGCGAGGCTTTTTGATTTGGATAGAGGAAGGGAGATTCATAAGGAGTTGATTAATAGTGGGTTTCAGCTTGATTGTTTTGTTAGCTCTGCTCTTGTTGACATGTATGGAAAATGTGGTCAGTTAGAAATGGCCAGAGGTTTTTGAGCAAATGCCTAAAAAGACTGTTGTTGCTTGGAATTCCATGATTACAGGTTATGGTTTCAAAGGTGACTACTTTTCATGCATTCGACTTTTTAACAGGATGTACAATCAAGGAGTCAAGCCGACTTTGACTACTTTGAGCAGTATAATAATGGCTTGTTCAAGATCAGCGCGACTACTAGAGGGAAAATTTGTTCATGGATATATAATACGCAACAGAATACAGCCTGATATTTTTATTAATAGCTCACTCATGGATCTATACTTTAAATGTGGAAAGGTTGAGTCAGCTGAAAACTTCTTTAAATTGATACCAAAGACAACGGCAGTTTCTTGGAATGTTATGTGTTCTTTAAATTGATGCTATTACTTTCACCGCTGTTTTAACAGCTTGTTCGCAATTAACAGCAATAGAGAAGGGTAAAGAAATTCACAATCTGATTATTGAGAGAAATTTGGGAAACAATGAAGTGGTTATAGGGGCTCTTCTTTATATGTATGCAAAATGTGGCGCTGTGGATGAAGCATTTGATGTTTTCAAATGTTTTCCAGCAAGAGATCTCGTGTCCTGGACTTCAATGATTACTGCTTATGGGTCTCATGGTCGGGTCTATGAAGCTTTGCAGCTTCTTTCCGAAATGCTGCAGTCCAATGTGAAACCTGATAGAGTTGCTTTTCTTGCCATATTGTCTGCTTGTAGCCAGGCTGGGTTGGTTGATGATGGATTCTATCATTTCAATCAAATGATCAATGTTTATGGTATTGTACCTAGAGTTGAACATTGTTCATGCTTGATTGCTCTTCTTGGAAGTGCTGGAAGATTGCATGAGATTCTAAAAAGAAATCCTGAAATCAGGGATGACGTTGAGCTGTTAAGCACCTTATTTTCTGCATGCCGCATACACCGAAATCTTGATTTAGGGGTTGAAATTGCAGAAAAGCTTATTGACAAGAATCCTGATAATTCATCAACCTATATTATTTTATCGAATATGTATGCTTCTTTTGGTAAATGAGATGAGGTGCGGCATATCTGAGAATTATGAAGTGGCCGCAGTACTAGCGCAATAGGTATAATAATCTTGCTAACATTCTCTAATTTTGTTTTCTTGAAGAGCAAATTCACAGAAATATTGCTCGTCCTTCTCAATTAATCCTTCTTTCCATCCTATGTTTACATGATTAGATTTCCCAGTACTTTTATTTCTAAATTTTTCTGCTATTTTTCTTCCTTCTTGATAAACTAATAAGACAAATATAAATAAATAAATAAATATCCATCATTGTTCAACGTATTTTATACAGATTGGACTTATGTATTTTTGGTTGAGCAATGTATTAAAGCTTGATTCTTTCTGCTGCTACTAATGTGGGTGGAGACATTAGTAAGACAATAAATGATACTTCTTACTTAGGTTGTCCTTGTGAAGTGGATTTAGTTGCTAAACAATTGTTACTCTGATATTTACATATGCATTTCCTGCAACTACTATTAATTATTTAGTGTCCTGTCAAAGAGGATTCTTTAGAAAAACATAAAAGTTTGATGAAAATTTTGCATTGCTTGTTTCAGGAAAAGTAGTATTGGAGGCCACTTGTTCAATAGAGTAGTTCATCTTAAGATTTAGAGCTTGTTTGGCCTAGCTTTTCATCTCCTTGGAGCTTGTTTTGCATATTTCACATTCCCGTGCATAACTAATATTAAGAGATAAAGTTTAGACGATCGAAACCTTCCTACATTGAATAAAAATTAAAACACTAATGTTATTTTGACATCCCACTAATATTAAGAAGGTTAGGACTAATGTGATACTACTAATGTGGGACCCGCCACTTTTTATGTTTTTTATTATTTTTATACCGTTTCGATTTGCGTGCATAGGTAGAAAAATTTAGTTGTCCCAGTCGGAGATCTTTTTATGGTGTTCATATAATGTCAAATTAAAATTCACAATATTAACCCTTATCTTAGCATCCCACTATGCGAGATCAATATCAATATTTCTTGTCTGATGATTCCATCCTAAGCTAGTTTTGTTACCCTATAATTGTTTCCATGTAGTCCAATCAATACTCAAACTATCCAACTTATTCTTCAACTGTTTATACTCTTCACGTATTTCTTCCTATTTTTTTTATTTCTAAAAGCAATTCCTAGTTTTCCACATTTGCAAATCTCATCCATACAAATTTCAATTAACATTTTAGTACTAAATGCATCCCACCTTTCTTTTCCTAAATTTTTAGAATTATTTGGAAGGCTTTCTTTAGAAGTCATAAACTGCAAAATATAGTTCTAAAACTTAGGAAAAGCAAGGTGGGATGCATTTTGTTCTAAAATGATACTTGAAATTTGAATGGGTGAGATTTACAAAGGTGGAAAACTAAAAATTGCTCTTAGAGATTAAAAAATCAGAAGAAATACATGAAGAGTACAATAAACGTGCTAATAAAAACTATACTCAAGCGGTTGAAGAATAGGTTGGATAGTTTGAGAGTTGATTGGACAAACTACATGGAAACAATTGTTGCGTAAAGAACCCGGCTTAGGATGGAATCATCATACAGGAAATACTGATGTAAAATGTTAATTCCGCATGGTGGGATGCTAAATATGGGTTACTATTGTGAATTTTTATTTCTATTCATCGAAAGTTAAGTAGTAGGATTTAGATTGTCCAAATTTTATCTCTTATTATTGGTTACACGATAAATGCAAAATGATATCAAGGATTGAAATTTCGCGATGAATTGGAATTCATATTTGGGGAGATTGTGGCAACTAGTCAAGTCAAACTTCATGGGTACCGGTTATGGGTGTGTCAATGGAATCTACTGGGAAAAAAATACTACAGCAAATTTGGCACATGAAATTATTGAATCTAATGATGAATTTGATAAGCCATGTGGGAAACACCCAAACAAAAAATAAAAGAAAGGTTTCACCGATATAGGGGAGAAAACAACAAGAGCTAAGACAAAGGTTAGGACTGTACCAGTTATGAGAAAAACATTATAAAGATTGATTGAAGAAAAGTTTAAAAAAATAAAATGATGTGCATTTTATAAAATATATTACACTGTTGTTTGTAACAATTGAATTGCATTTGACTATCATATGAAGTACTTATTAAAACAAGGTACTAATAGATTTCTTTATTTGCATGGATGAACTTGGATTCGAGAAACTCTCAACTCTCCAGATGAAAGTTATGACATATTTAGAATGAAAGTTCATGCCATATTAAAATGTAAAAAACTATTAGTTTTGATTTTCTTTTTTTTGTTAATTAACTAAAACTAGTTGTAGTGTTGATTTCAAATGCACATGCAAGCTATTGTGTGTTTCGTGGAGAAGATTTTCGTAAGATATAGCATTACTGAAAAATGTGTTTCCTCATCCTCCACAAGATAAACATAATCTCAATTTTATAATAGAATAATGTTTTTAAAATTAAAATTTGTGCATATATTAACAAAAATTGTTTTATTTTTCTTAGAAAAATGCTACTATCTAATTGATGCATAAAGGCTTAAAGGCTATCCATCACATACAAGGATGAAAGATATCATATTCAAAATTCTAGAACTAGTAGTCAAGCAAAAAGTTTGCATATATGAAGTATTCAACCATGCACATTGTTCACTAAAAATGTCATTGAACAAACAATCAAACAACACTTCATAACTTTATGTGGTACTGAAAATGAATTTAATAAATGTGATTATACAAGATGAAGGTTATATGTACGGCACGAACATTTATGTTGCTAATAATGAATCATTGGCTAAAGTCTTTTGATGTTATTTTAAATATCAGTTTGACTAGCAATTAACCACAACAGCACTCATCAACAAAATTAACCTACTTATAATCACTAAAATACCTTTATCCGCGAGGTAGTGTATAAACCCTAAAAACATCCTAACATTTTTTTTTTAACGCCGGTCTGCTACTTAAGTAGCAGGCGACATTTTTAAAAAAAAATAATTCATTTTTATAATGTCCGCTACTTAAATATAAAAGGGTAAAAATAAAAAGATGTAGGTCGCACGAGAAGTAGGACGGCAAAAAAAAGATTTCAAATAAATGTGCCCAAGAAGTGTCTAGCTTTAGTAAAAAAAAAAAAAAAAAAGAAGTGTCTAGCTCTAAGCAAAAACATACTGTTGCAATCATTTCAAAGATCCCAACCTGCTACTCCGAAGAAAATTTAACTGCTTCCTCAAATAGATAAGGTTTTCAAGTTCTTCAATAACTTGAATACCAATCAAGATTGAAGCACATCAAAAGATAGAATGGCAAATGATCTTAAAATTAAAGCAAAGCTATATCTTGCAAGGGTATAGTTGGTTCTTGAAAAATTAGTTATATAAAACTAATATCACAAGCTGCCCATGAACCCATTAATCACTTGGGAATCAATAAATCAAAATTCAAGGGCAATAAAAGACAAATCAAAAGCTTAAATGAACCATGAAAGATTGTTTTGAACTGCTAAACATTAGATGGATGTTTGGTATGAGTGTATCTACTTGTAAGGATGGTAAAGATATTTATTTACACAATTGCAATGATAAATAAAAAAAGAAAATGAAATTGAAATAGTTTGTCTTCAAGTAAGTTCTCCACCATTGCATTGATGGTTGTTACCATTGCTGTATGCATTTGGGTACTTCACATCCAGACACTTTAATCCCCATATTCGGACTGTCCGGTCATCACTAGCTGAGGCCAACATGTGGGGGTTAGCTGGATTCCAGCTCACACAGTTAACGGCTCCGGAGTGACCAGTCAATGCATCTACGAGGTCCCCAGAGTTTCTGTGCCATATGTAAACCTAAAAAACATGGAAATACAATAAACTCAAAAACGCCTGCGTGGTAGAATTCATAGAAATGATTAAAAGGGGAAAGTCAATCAAAGAATAAACTCTAAGTTGGTTTCTGAAATTGTAAGATACTCAGAAGTTGATTCCTCAAGTTAGAAAACTTGACAAAACGTCTGAAATTATAATATCTTGGTCATTTTAGCCTCTAGACAGCCTTCTGCGGGCAAATATTTCAAATTAGTCCTTATAGTTTGATATTTAAAATCAAACTATTTCGCTAAAAAATTACTTGTTAAATTAGTCGTTTTAGAGCTAAAACTCAAATTACTACCCAATAAGGTTGTGTCAATTTCTTTATTTCAGAGGCTATTAACAACACCCTACAATTCATGGACCAAAAAGGTTTTCACTTGTCAATCAACTATATCAAAGGCAACCTCAAAAAGCAAAAACAATAAGACGTCTTTTCATAGACTACACTGCCAATTAGAGCAATACCTGTGAATCCTCACTTCCACTGGAAATAAACGATTGCTTAAGCCCACCAAAGCAAGATCGAATAACAAACCGGGAGCGTCTATGACTTTTATACTTGCCAACAAGCTTAGGATCACCTTGTATATTCCAAAGATGTATTTCTTGGTTCAAAAGATTAACCAACAAGAATCTGCTATCCTTTGACAAAGAGAATGAAGTTATAGTCTGATCCTCTTCAATAAATCTCTCATCCTTTGTTTCTTTATTAAAGAACAGTATTGCATTTTCTTCACAAATACTGAGAATATGTTTCCCGTCACCCGTTATTTCCAAATCAGAAATTTTGAGGGTTTTTTGTCCTTTCCAAGACTCCACTTCTTTCCCATCTAATTCCCACATGCAAATGCTTTTGTCACTGAGGCCAGAAAGTATATACTTTCCACAAGGAAACCATGCACAGGATATCAGGCCAGAACCATTCTTTTCATAAATTTGCAGGCATTTACCCGTAGAGACATCCCAACGCCTAACAGCTTCCTCTACTCCACATGTGAGAAGCTCTTGGCCATTAGGACTCCAGGAAACAGATGAAACAGGTTTCTGGTGACCACATAATTTATGCTTCATAGACAGTTCACCATTTATATCAACCTATAGAAGGAAGGCCAGAAAACAAAATGTTAAACCCAATATCATTGAATTAAGTGACATTCTGAATCTGTGGGTAAGCTGATCAATATTTACAGGAGCAAGATGCAAAAAACACGCATCAAACACCAAAAAAAATACCTAATTCCTTTGCGCAGATCACCCAGGCAAGTTATGGCAGATACTTTGTTAAAATCCAAGTCAAAACAGTGACATTTATAGAGGCACAGCAGAATTGTATTTCTAAGAGGCTCTTTGTGTTTTTTCTTTTATATAAACAGGCTACCTTTTTATTAAGAAAATTCCCTTCAGTGACAAGCTGAAAGCATAATAGCTTCTACTTCAGAGGTGGTGTCAAATAATTTTTTTTAAAGCTGTGTTGGTTATCTTCTTTATTTGTTATTGATAATTTACATGGTATAAACACCGGGCTGATTAATACAGTTTTATTAGACCTCAAACATACGAAGTCAATATACATACAAAGTGGAAAACACAAATTAGATCAATGGGGGCATGACTGTACTGTACACTTAATTTAACAACCTGAATTTGCATCTTATTTGAGGGATGATTTATCTTATCACCTTAAAAATACATCACAAAGAGGGTTATGCCCTTTTACTATTTTCCAATAAAACATGAACTACGCCAAAGTAAGGAAAATAAAACAAAAAATTGGACACTGTAGGATCAGGGATTATGCTATAGCTAATAGATGCAGATATCCTTTGTAACTGTGAAAGAAAGAGTACATGTATTATGTCAATTTGGGTATAGGACGTGAATAACAACTTACAATTGGTTTCTGCATTTAGGATCTGATGTTTAAAACAGAACAGAAGCATATATTTCATCATCGGATATTACCTCCCAAATGATTGCCGTTCGATCATTTGATGCTGTGGCTAAATATTTCCCATCATGTGAAAATTGTACAAACCATACTTCATCATCATGGGCTTCTAATATCTGTCAGATATTTGATGGATAAGAAAATAGCATCAGAACATAGATACTGCCCATGCTATAGAAAGAAATGCAAGATGGTCATGTTAAACTAAAAATTTCTACTGTCTATTCATTATTCAAAAGTTATGCTTGCAGCACATAAGAATACTGAAAGAATATAAAAGATCAAAAGTGGGAAAAAATATCACAAGCCAAAAATAGGGATTATATACAGCCACTACGATTCAGGTTAGAGATGTGCACTAATGCAAAAGGTTATACAGTATCTTTGTACAACTGATAAAAATGTATGTTTAATGGTTCAGAAAGAATACCCCATACTAAAATAATAGTATCTTTGTACAACTGATAAAAATGTATATGTTTAATGGTTCAGAAAGAATACCCCATACTAAAATAATAGTATCTCTGTACAACTGATAAAAATGTATTTGTTTAATGGTTCAGAGAGAATACCCCATACTAAAATAATACGAAATTAGGGACTCAAAGTTGACCATAGGTCCGTATATTATTAGTTCTATAGGGAAATCTTTCATGTCCTCACATTATGTTCCCCCACTAGTCATGAATCTATCATCCTTCATATATACATTTAAGAATATGACTGCATTCTTCCCTGTTTCTATGATGATACCTCTTTTGGCACCCTATCCCAAATCAAAGAAAACCAAGTATTAATCTTTCTAATTAACCAATCTTCACAACAAAGCAAAACATATTCGTCAATGGTCAGCCTCCCCTGCATGAAATCAAATTGATTTTTTGTCGTGCGTACTATTATCTTAATCCTCTCTCAATCACCTTCTCCCGTAACTTCATAATATGCATGAACTTAATCCCCAGATATGTCACAACTGTTCTTATAAATAGGGATTAAAACACTTAATTTCCACTCATCCAGAATTCTTTTACACCTATTAGTCAGGGCAAACAGTTTGAAAATCATCATATGATTTTTCTTCTATATTCGCCCAAGCCTCAATAAGTGAATTATTTAGTCTAACACTTTTGCCACTAATCATCCTTGATAGAAACCCAAGGTAACAGAAACAGATGTAACAACTATCTAATGTAACAACTAACAAGGTAACAGAAACAGTATAAGTGGAAAGTAAACTGAAAATAAACTGCGATAAAAGGTGCAAATATTTTGGCTTGTCATTTCATTACACAATGTGAAGGTTACATCAGGTTTTTATAGATGAAGAAACTGAAAGAAAAAACAAAAAATAGATTCTGGAATCGATTAACAGACTAGAAATATTCTAGAATTGGAATACTCTAGATTGTTAATGAGTGCAAGGGCCAAGAATCCTACACCCAACACAATGCTGACTGTGTCAGCTAATCAGAAAATAACACAGATTAATTTAGTCATTAGCCAATACATACCATTGACTCTAATACTAGGAAAGACAGACATTCAACCATATGGTAGCCTCTTGTCATGCAATCCCATTTGGAAAAGAAGTAAAGGAACAATAACAGCTATCAGATAGTTCTAGCTTGCAAAAAAGAACTAACATATTATGACCGGGAATTTTGCAGAAAATTACGCTGTAGTTAAGAAGTAGAAAGGCCAATTATACAATTTTCATATAAACCTCAACATCTCTTAGACATATCATTTTCTAACCTGTAATGTTCTAGAAGGCGTCTGAGTTTTTCCACAGTGATGATCTGAATATAATGACATCTCCTTATCCAATGAGTTGTGAAACAAGCAAACCTCTCGTTGCAAGAGGAGGGCTTGCTCAACAAGATGTTCCAATCTCTTTTCAGGTATCATTATATTCGGTGGAATCAGTTTCTGTAGTTCCTCCAGCAGTGTCAACCGAGTCCTCACCCTTACAAAATCTCGCTTAGAAGAACCATCCCTGCCACATGGAGACACTATGCAGGAAGAAAGTTCACGAATTCTAGAACTATCAACACAAAGTTGTGTAATCTCAGTCCTCAACGTCTTCAATGCATCCATGACCTTATCCCCATCAAGAAGCTCAAAAAATTTCTGCTCCAATATTAAAAATGAGGCGGTCCTGACAGTGCTCTCATCTTGTAGACCAATTTTATTCAATGTAGCTACACTTTTGTCCCAATCTCCATCACGTATCTGCTGCATAAACAGATTTACCACAGACGAATTCAAAGATATGCCAGACTCCTCCTCTAGGTGTTCCCCGCTCTTTGTGTAACCAAGAGAATACAATGCCTTAGTGATTATCCTTACAAACTCCCCTCTTTTTATAATCCCTTTAGTACCAACAATTTCATCGTCCCCTTCAGTTGATAGGGGCCGAGCCATCAAGTCACTTGAAGAACCTACAACGCGATCCACAGAAGACGAACCGTTAGAGAGACCAACTAATCCTTTAGAAGACAATTTTGTTCGTTTTAAAGCTGGTTCTTCATCTTCCACACCTCCCATGAAAAGGTCACCTCAGCCCATATATAATAATTTTCCAGTACACAGTAAGAGTATAACAACAAAATGCCTCTGAAAAAAGCCAAGAAACAAATTTCTGCACAAAACAGCATCACGAAAACAGTCACAATAAATAATCAAATACCATTTTGAAGATTCTTTTCTAAAACATGAATGATCAAATACACTATCAATGTAAAGATTCTATAAACGAGTCAATCAATCGTCATTGTTAGATCATTAAAAATGTTTCACTTTAATCCTAACTACTACCAAAATCACAACACACACCAGATGTCTATTAAAATTACACTTCAAATATAAACAATCAAATACACTATCATTGTAAATATTCTTTAAACGAGTAAATCAATCATCATTGTTAGATCATCAAAAATCTTCGACATTAATCCTAATTACTTACAAATTCACAACGCACACCAAATGTCTATTAAAATTACACTTCAAATACAAATAATCAAATGCACTATCATCGTAAATATTCTTTAAACGTGTCAGAGTCAATCAATCATAATCGTTAGATCATTAAAAATCTTCGACATTAACCCTAACTACTTCCAAAATCACAACACACACCAACTGTATTAAAATTACACTTCAAATACAAATAATCAAATGCACTATCATTGTAAATATTCTTTAAACGAGTCGGAGTCAATCGATTATCGTTAGATCATTAAAAATCTTCGACATTAATCCTAACTACTTCCAAAATCACACAACACATACCAAATGTCTATTAAAACTACAATTAAACTCTAATAATAACAACAAAAATCAAACTCATGAAATTGAACCGAACAATACTGAAACCAAAAGCGATAGCGTACTCAGCATTAAGGAATCAACAAAATTAAATTTCTAAAGAAACAAACAAGAATCAGAACTTAATAACCGAAAGAAAAAGCAACATAACAATCAGAATCGGAAACCGTAGATCCATGAAATGAAAATGATCGAACGACTTACCGGAGAAGCACGAGAAGCGATCTGAAGTTGGCCGGAAACCGATGAGCGGTCGGTGATAGAGCACCGCCGATTACTTTTTTGGGCTGAAACCGATTTTCTCTGAGTTTGTTTCTTTGTTTGTGTGTGCAGTTACCAAAGCAGAAAAGAGGGATTGGATGGTGTGGATATGTATTTTATATATAGAGAGAAATTTTTCATTAATTATTCTACTCAATTTCTCTTTTCTTTCTCTAATCTTTATATTAGCTTCCACATCTCTTACTCTAATCACAACACCTCACCACTTTGTTATTGCCTAATTAAACGTTTCTTTGGTTTTACTACTACTATTTTTTTTTTTTTTTTTTAATTTTTCGTTTTCACCACCAGTTGAATCTGATTCGGGGGTCAGTTCTGGCATCAAGTGGTTTCAGCCCCCTCCGATCGCAGTTGTGGGAGATCGAACCGTGGTCCTCCCTACCAAGTTCAGCGTCAATCACCACTGAACCAACTAACGATTGGTTACTATTATTTTATTTATTTATTACTCTTTTCATACAACAATATAAATATTTTCATCATATCACAGAAATTAAAAAATGTAATTAATATTTTTTTAAAAGGTAAAAATGAATTATATATATAACCAGAGAAACATATAGCCCCTTAGTATAAAATGTGTAGCGTAAGACTACAAAAGTTTACAAAATAGTCTAAATAAGTAACAAGATAAAATAACAATTAGATGATCTCCAAACAGCGCAAAGGGCTCCACGACCAACCATGAAAGTTTGGAACTAATGTAACATTTATCGTCCTCAACCACCGATAAAACGACATATTAACCTTTTTTAGAAGCTAGTGTAGGAAAGATGCCGAATCGAATTTCTGGATACTCTAAGACTCCTTTCATTCCACACGACTCAAACACAAGCAAACCAAACGAGCTGCAAGAAGGACTGTCGCGCACGGAGACTACCAGCTGCATAGGTGAATTGAACAAAATGATCTGAAAGACTGTGTGCATCCACTGCTGAGAAACCAATCCAAGATCGAACCAGGGCCCAAAGAAGACAAAAAATGTTGCAAGAGAGAAATAAATGTTGAGCCAACTCGACGCCGCCACAACCTGTCACGCAAAAGTGGAGATCTGTCGAGAGAATGTCTCGTGTAACCAAATTTGTCTTCGTGGGTAACCTGTCACGCAAGAGACGCCAAGCAAAAATATACACTTTCAAAGGAACACGTTTGTGCCATAGAAGATCCTAAGCTGCCCCTAAAGTAATTGTATCATGAAAAGTCAAAATATGATATGCATCGCGAACAGAATAACATGTAACTGGGCCAGGCCGACACTGCCACCTGTCGGGGGACCCAACCTGCATAGACACGGTAAGAAGTAAAGTATGACATTCCCCCAACATCTCCTCCTCCCACTCCCACAACTATCTCCGCCACACCCACGCCACCCCTTCAACCCCCACCCATAAGAGACCATCTCCGCCACCATACACGACTTGTGCACCGCCAGATCAAACAATCGACCAAATATAGCACATAAAGGAGTCCCTCCCACCAAAGAATCGGTCTAGAAAAAAGTATTTGACATGTTTCCCACCTTCCTCGTAACGTACTCCCCAAACCACTCGGGCCCAACCCTCCTTCGTCATCCCGGATTCTCACAATCTCCCTCCACCACAAAGACCCTCTCCACCTGCCCTCTCTCAACCTTCCCTGCTCCACCCCATAATGGGATGCCAACACTCTAAACCACAGTCCCCCTCTATCCGCCAACATTCTTAACACCATTTACCTAACATAGCAAGGTTAAACTCTCCTAACCCCCAGCCCTCCATACTCCTTACGTAAGCAAATAGTTTTCTAATTAATCCAAAAGATTTTCCTAAAGTCTTCACACCCCTCCCCCTTAGGAAAAATTAATCAAAAGAGAATCAATAGAAGATATGGTATCCGAGGGAACTTTGAAGAAGGAAATAGCAAAGACAAGCAGGAAGGTCAAGACAAACTTTAAAAGTATCAGACGGCCACCAAAAGACAGGAAACGACTCTTCCATCCAGAAAATCTATTCTTTATGCGAATCAACATCGGTTC
Source organism: Trifolium fragiferum (assembly GCA_954870985.1). Taxonomy (NCBI): domain Eukaryota; kingdom Viridiplantae; phylum Streptophyta; class Magnoliopsida; order Fabales; family Fabaceae; genus Trifolium; species Trifolium fragiferum. The sequence continues at coordinate 13,704,326 of OX940794.1, forward strand.
CCAAAAGCTCATACGCCTCATATCACCACCAATAGGAAGGCCCAAATAAAGGAAAGATATATTTCCCACTTTACAATACAAATTTGACGCAACCTCATGTAGCCAAGAATTCGATATATTAACCACGACCAGCATACTTTTATGAAAATTAACCTTCAAACCTGACATTAACTCAAACAGCACAAGACCAGCCCACAGGGCCCAAACATTAGCCCAACTTTCCAGCCCTAGCAACAACGTATTATCGGCAAACTAGAGATGTGAAATAGTAATCAGATCCCGCTCACCTACGCTATACCTGTTAGACAGATTTCTTTCAACCATTGCTTTCATCATAACATTCAAACCCTCGGCGGCTGCCAACAAGATCAGAAAAGGCGACAGAGGCTTCCCTTGACATAAGCCCCTTTGCAAATTAAATTCATCGGTGGGGCTACCATTGACTAAGACCGAAGTTGTAGCCGTACAAATACATTCTTTCATCCACTTCCTCCACAGGGTTGGGAAAGCCATTTTCCCCATAACCTCATCCAAATAACCCAGTCCACCGAGTCATAAGTTTTCTCAAAATCAACCTTGAATAACATGAGTTCCTTTTTAGACTTGCAAACCTCATCCACAACCTCATTTGCGATAAGGGTTCCGTCGAGGATCTCCCTATCATTCGCGAAAGTCGTCTAAGACTCGGAGATCACACTACCAATAATCAATCTCGGCCAATTAGCCAAAACCTCGGGTAGAATCTTATAAAGGCTCCCCACCAACAAAATAGGCCGGAAATCATTCAGGCGTTTTGGACTGTCAACTTTAGGGATAAGAGCAATGAAAGTAGAATTGAGCCCTTTTGTCAACATACCATTATCGTGAAACTCGGAGATAAAGCGCATGACATCCCCTTTTAACTCCGCCCAAAAATCTTTAATGAAGCCAAAATTGATCCCATCAAGCCCAAGGCTTTTGTAGCTGTCACAATCACACACTGCCGCTTTTACCTCCGCCTCGGTGAAAGGTTTGGTCAGGCTACCATTCTCCCCCGCATTTAACCTTTTAAACATAAGATTGTTCACCTCATGCCTTTCTGCATCTATGGCCTGAAAATTAGATGTGAATGCGAGACCACAACCTTCCTAATAGGATACACCCCTCCACAACAACTCTGTCCACTTGAATCGAAGAAATAGCATTCCCCCACCGGCGACCTGCGAGAAAGGAATGAAAATACTTCAAATTTGCATCCCCCTCCTCGAGCTACCTGAAACGTGACTGCTGCCAACAAATGATAGCATTCATCTGAGAGAGTGAATGCATGTCAGATGAAATACCATGAACCTCCTCTAGCTCATCCTCTGATAGAGCCTCCTCCTCACCCTAGGTGTCGAGTGCAGATAACCGATCCTTCAAGGAGTCTATCCTGCTCGGCAGATTTTGGACATGAGCCACATGCCACTCCTTCAAGGCCCCCTTAATCAATTTAAATTTTTATTTTTTCACAACAAAACCACCCCAACCCTTAACTTGCAATGATATCCACTTTTCTTTCACAAAACGTTGGTAGCCAGGAATTTCTCTCCAGCATTTCAGCATCCTCGAGGGACGTGGCCCCTAATTTTCCTCGTTGGTAGCCAAGATCATAGGGCAATGGTCCGAAAGGCCCCTCAGTTGAGCCGCTTGCGTGCAGTTGGGCCAAACCACTCCTCAGACAGCAGAAATTAATGTTGTATGGAAAAGAGAAATTATGAATTAGTTTACAAAATTGGCCTTCATTATGGTATAAAAAAGATAAATTGAAGAATTGAAATAAAAGAGTAATAAATAGTTATGAGTATAATAGGAAAAATAGCATTAAATGTTTTATTGAAAATATAAACAACTTATAATTTGGTACAAATTTTTTTTTCTCAAAATAACTTATAATTTGGTATGAAAGGAGTATTATTTTTGAATAGTTAGTAATTAATAGTAAATAAAGGAATTACACATGTTACCATCAGAGGCAAAAAAAAAAAATTGTAGATATTTGAATTTCTTAATTATTTAGTCTTAGGTTTGATTCATGGCCGGTGTAAATGGTTAAAAGATTTTTTTAAGAAAAGTAAAAATGGAATGCATAAATTAACCAAATAATCATTCAGTATAAGGTGTGCCGAGAAGACCACCAAAGATGACAAAGTGACTAAAAAATGAAAATAACATGAATAACTAATCGTTGCCTAAACAGGTGAACGAACTCGACCAACCAACTATGATAGGTTGAACTCGACCCAAACTGTCCGTTGTCTTCGACCACTAATCGGAAGAGAGTTTGACTTTGTCCAACAGTTGAGGGATGGACACTTCTGAGTTTTTGAAATTTCACATAACCCAAACACATAAGAGGCAAATGAGTTGCAAAAAGGTTTGCCGCCTATGAAGCCCGGATACGTGACACGATACCGATACGATACCGATACGGCGATACGGGAAATTTTTTAAAATTCCCGATACGATACGGCCGCGATACGTTGTTTAAAAATAAACTTAAAATTAAATATACAAATACACAATATATAAACATAACAAAAATCGAGAAATATAATAAATTAACATTCAAATTATTCAAACTGAGGAAACAAGTGACAATTACATATCTCAAGTTAATTAAGTACTACCCAAAAAAGATAATTATTACTATCCAAAAAACAAAATATCATCGGTACCATCCAAAAAACACATGGTTGTCAATCCATAAAGAACATCATACTCTAACATTCACTATTTAAGAGGAAACACAAATTGTATCAATCTCATCTCCTCCATTTCTATCATAAAAAAACATTATTTTCCCGATACTTCTTTGATACGTGTATCAGAGAAGTATCCGACACGTATCGGTAATTATTTTTTTAAAAAAATAAATTTAATTATCTGATACTCTCCGATATGAGTATCGGACGAGTATCGGTATCAGACACGTATCAGACACGATACTTCATCATTTTTGAAGTATCGGGGCTTCATAGTTTGCCGCCCTTGAAGACCGCCTGAAGAATAAGTAAACTGAAATAAATCTATGATAGTGTTTGAGAGTCCACCGACGAGAAATCAATCCATGACCAAAATAACTATGGGTGGATTTGTTTTAGATTTTTTTTTTAAATTCATTTTATAGTTTTGATAGTGTTTGTTATAGATTTTTTTAGAAATCGTTTTTCTAGAAAAAAAAAATCATTTTTAACCTCAAAATGAAAACTAATAGAAATAGCTTTTTAAGAGTTTATTTTTTTAAAAACTAAAGAACCTAAGTGTAGGAACTTCCTATTTTAAAAAAAATGACTTTTTCTATAGTAAACAAACGAAAATAGCTTTAGACTTTTTAAAATTCACTTATTTTACCGGGGGTGAAAACCTATTTCCCAAAGAATCTTTACAATTTTTATACTATTTTGTGGTAACAATACCTTGAAGTTTTTTTTTTTTTTGACTAAACCTTGAAGTTTAATAACTAAGTATTGATATGGAGACAAAATTTATTCATTACTTAAATTTATTTAAAATAAATTAATATAAAAATATATCATGATATTTAATTTTGCAAAGAGGGTACCACTATCTGAGATGTAAAATTGGCTGGAGTTCGAACTCCAGACCAGACATTCCACTTATCTATCTTAAGGGTGAGATATATCAAATGTGAGTTAAAGTTCATGTTTAAAAAATTTGAGGTGAAACAACATATATGTAAGATGATCTATAAACTTAATATTTTAAGACGCTGACCTTTAAAAATAAATTGCTTATATATGAACTAAATAGACCAAAATTCATTTGGGTAAGACCTTTGGACTAGCTAATCTATTGCCGTCATAGATTCAAGTACTCAATTGCTTGTTTTTTTTTTGGGCTTGACTCCATTCAATCATCTGTTCGATTTCCTTTATATTTATAACAAAAATAAGCGAAGACAAATCTTCAAGATCACTCTCACTCACATTTTCATCAAATTCACTAGTTTGAATAAAATGATCAATATGATTATTCATTTCCTTAACTCTTAATTCAAACCAATTGAACTATATAACCCCCACTTTGATAATAAAGTTGATGCTTATTATTGATCTCTATTCGGTTGTATGTGACAATCCACTAAGATTCCATGTTGAATTTTGGGTCAACGTTTTGAATTTGGCGGAAAGTTTAACATTAAAATTATTGAAATCGGATTATTTGGGTTTGTTGAGTTTTTTTATGGATTTGGTGATAAAGGTGATGAATTTATCTGGGTATATGGGTTTGGTGATGCATATTAACGTTATTTCACAAAATTTAACGGAAAATATTTATTTGACAAATATAAGTATAATTAAGGATCAAAATGAAACAAATAGTTAATTATGAGATTAAAATAAAACAAAAAAAAAAGTTAAAAGATAAAAATTTAATTTAGCCTAAAATTATTAAGCAAAGAGATATTTATTATTATTAATGAAAAGAAACAAGAGTTACAAATATTGCGATAATGATCTGCATCAAATGACATCACACCTCAGAACTAAATTCAACGACAAAATATAAAACCAAAACATGACCATAAAATTAAAACTTAAAACTTAAAACTTAAGACATATCACCTCAAAAGGTATTCAAAACAAACACATAAATCATTTGATTCAAGGAAGTAGGTTATGCCAAAATCCATCTTGAATATTGGTATGAGGCTGGCCAAATGGAATTGCCTCATCCCCATTTCCATTCATCAAGTCCATAAACCCATTTTGCATGGCCATCCCAACATGGCCATGACTCACCATCATTGCCATTTCATCATTGCTAGATGTTGCTGCGGCTGGCGGCGGAGGTGGTGGTGGTGGTGGTGCCATTTGGTCTTGGAGCTGGATTGAAGTTGAAGCAGTCATAACTTGACCTTGACCATTATTAGTATACCCTACTTCCATTCTTCTATCAATGTCCTTCACATTATGGTCAATAAACCTATAAAAATCATTCAAATCATTCATTGGAATATTTTCAAGCACAATTTGACCTTTAAAATATTCATACATAAGCACTTTCATCTGATACTTCTTGCTTTCACTCATCATTTTCTTTAGTTGATCTTCAGCCTTCACAATTTGATGTTTCAAATAATCTTCTTGACTCAATTTTTTCTTAGTTTGCTCAAATTCAGGTTTTGCCCTGAATTTCGATATCACATTTTCGACTTCCCTAGCAGATGGCCAAATCTCAGGTTCTGGTTGATAAGGACCATAGATTATAGCACATGCTTCAATATCACATAGGGTGCATAGTTCATAAACTTTTTTCAATATATTCTTGCTTCTTTTTATATATGTTGCTTTTCTTGCAGCAGCATCAACAATGAAAGCAAGTTTTATCCTTTTTCTAGCCATGGTATAGTGACTAGAATAAAAGCAAAAGAAAATTGAGAGAAGAAAAGTTGATTGTTGTGATTGTGACTTGTAAATAATGTCTTTGTTATATATTAGACCAATTGGATGTGCTTAAGTTGATTTGTTGATGATATAAGGTGTATTCTCTCGGATCTTAATTATAAGTAAATTTTTATTTTTTAAATTAACGAAAAAAGTAATGTATTTAGTCTATGATTAAGGCCAGATACATTGGTTATCTAATGAATCTAAAACGTAGAATTAATTTCCAACCGATATTATGAGCTGTAAAATATCACTTTTTTTCCATTCCATCCACGAAGGATCTAGAAAATCGTGCTTTTGTGATATTTAATTAATGTATGAAATTTTGAGTTTCTAATTAATTGATTTTTTCATTATTATTTTCTATACTTTCCTGAACAAAAATATGATATTAATAATAGGATTTTATTTTACTTTTTTTAGATATTAATAACTTTATTATCATTCCATCCATGTAAAATAGAGAAAATTAAAGTAAATTATTTAGATTAAGTAAATAATTTATTTGATTTTTATTTTGGTAATTTAATAATGAAATTGATGTACCTACCGTCAGAGGGTTGGAATATGTACCAAAATTATGACTCTATAGATGCATGCACATAGATAACTATTTCATATAATATTTTAAAAAATATTTTTCCTAATAAAATAAAGGTTTTTACCAAAACTAAAATAAAAACATAAATGCTTGAGTTTTGGACATTTTATAAATTATTTAAGCCTATCAATATATAGCTCGATGGACATATTTTTATTCTTATATTTTTTTTAAGTACTATTAGTGCATTGAAATTGTTATTTGCGTATATTATTTGTATTATCTTGTTGTTTAAAGTTTTTAAAAAAAATTAATTTAACCTCCTTAAATAGGACAAAAAGAAATATTTATTTTATTCACTTTGAAAATAGCCTAGTCATTTTTATATTTTGAACAAACGAAAGTGAATTTTTTATTAAATAATTCTCAATAGAAGAAGAACCAAACTTAAAAATACGGCAACTAATATAGGAATTGGTCGCCTTCTTAAGGTAATGAACAACATTTTTTGCTTGCTGCCAAATAAGCTATACCTCAAAGATAGAATGCAAATACAAAATACTAGAGTGGTTTGTGCCCATGATAGAATAGAAATAAATTAGGATAAACAGTTGGATAAGGACATGATAAAATATTGACAGGATATACTTGTTGAGGTAAAATTTCAATTTAATGTTTTAAAAATAACAAACATCTTAATTATATTTTAATGTAATTTTGATTTCTTTGTTATCTAACAAATGCTTGTGAGTGTTTTAATAAGACAGAATTAATTGAGCCATTTATATCAAGTTTATTCATTTTATTTTGAATAAGAATAAGACTGACAGAACGATCTCAGAAATTCACGCTCATATTAATCAAGAACAAATGCTCTAAAGACTAATCACTTTTTATTTAAAGTGAACATTGTACAAAGACAAAAAAACACTTTTCTTGGTAGTAACTCACAAGATCACAACAGTTCTCATATCAAATAAGGCAAGGAATATTTGTGAAGAAATATGAGACTTTCCTCTTTGGACAAAGTTAAGGAACAAACATGTGCAAATGGATTTAATCCAAAGACAACGATCACAAGCTGTCTATTTTGTTTTAGACAGATTTTTCATGGTCCAATAATATTTGCACAACACATTTTGCTACTAGGAGTAGGCTTGCACTTTTGGAAGTATTTAATGTAACATTCTCCCATGAGAAGCTTCTCTCTCCAAAGACTTTATGAACAACAAGTACAAGTTAATAGTGTTGAAGTACGATGAAGCTACACACCTGATCATTTGCAGCTGGCATCTCATGTGAAGAACAAGTTCATCCTCTACCCATATTGGAGAACGTTCTCCCCATATTGGAGAACGTTCTCTGAACGTTCATAAGAGAGAGATTCTTCATCATTTAAATATTCAAATCTCTGGACAGCTGCGTTTCATGTGCTTAAAAGATCAACAACGGCTTTCCTTGTTGAACAAGATCAAATGAATCATTTACAACTCACAGCTAGCTAATTTACCACGCTCCTTTGAGAATCAAAGACAAGGCTCAGATTTAAGAACATTCTCAAAATGTTCTCACAAACTCAGCAACTTTTGAATTTCATGAGCTGTCATCTTATTGAAGAAGTTTCAAGTATGTATCTGTTGCAAACGGCTATACTTCATCACCAAGAAATAAAAGGACATACCTCAGCAATAAATAGAGCTTCTTGGTGACTTTAAAAAAGGAAGAGCTTTCACTACAACTATCTGCAACCTTGTCTTTATACAAGCATTCTCATAAGCTCTTCTTTGATCTCTTTAACTCCTACTTTGTAATTCTATACTAGGATTAGTATAAATTCATTTGAGTGATCCGAGAGTTTATTTCTCTAAGCTTCTAACTTGGTGAGTTTGTTAAAAGCTTAGATCTTTATCATCACACTTGTAAAAGATTACTCAAGTCAATATGGTTGTATTGTTTGAGTGTTGTAATACCCTTACTACTCTGGAGGACTGGGGTATCTTTAAGCTTGTAGGGCTTAAAGGGGTCTTGGATCTTGGTTGAAGATTGCAAGAGGAACATTGTACTTTTGGATCATTAGCATCTCATAGTAGATAAACTCACTGGAGCGTGAGGACTAAACGTAACACATAAGTTAAGGGGTGAACCAGTATAAATGTTTGTGTGAACGTTTTCTGACATATCATTTATAACTAACAAACGTTCTTAGAATATTCTAACACTTTATTTTGTCAAAGTGTTTTTCTATTATTTTTAATAGGTAATTTTTAAAGGTTCACAATTCAAACCTAACTTTCTTGTGAAAAACTTTACTACTTCAATGCTTTTATCCTATCATGAGTTTGGTGAATATTATTTACACCTTAGATTTAAATATATAACATTTTTTTATAAGAATGTGATTTAATCCTATCATGTGTTTAATAAACTATTACATGTTTGAATATTTTCTTAAAATGGACAAATATAATGTCATTTTCATATTCCTTATTTGAAAGTATTCACGAAAAATATTATACCTCATGCATCTATATTGTTTTTGTAGACAAAGAGACTCGTATATTTTTGTTAAATCATCTTATATAGTTTGGATTTTATGTTTAATTTAAATTAAATCCTTCAGTGAATTTCATATAATAATCATTAACAAATGAGTCATACAAATACATTGTAACACATTTTTAAATAATTGAGTCTTTTTTGTGCTATTTTAATAAGGTATGAAAAGTTTTTTTTTTTTATTTATTTCACTTCAACCGAATAAGTCACTTTGAAAGTAATAATAGTCTTTTAACATATTCTTTAAGCAAACTTTAAATATCATATTTTCATGATTTTTCTCATTTATTTTCGTACAAAAACTCATTCATAACTAATTATTTTCATTTTCAGGTGTATGGATTATTGGTCTTAATTCTTTTTGTTTTGCAAAGCTATTTAATTTCCGTATCAATTGTGTCTATCCCTTTAGTCAATCATTGCATTGTCTACAATTCTTATTAGACTTTGATCCATGATTCTCATTAACATTTTTCACCTATAACTAGAGCTATCAAAAGGGGCGGCCCGGCCTTAAACGGGCTTCGGGCTCTATCGGACCGGACATAAAAAGCCCGGATTAAAGAAGATTTCTTTTCCCACCCCCCGGGACTCTTTTTCACCCCCCTTAAATCCCAGTTTGCCCCTTGACTTTTTAAAAATTTGAAAGCAAAAGTTCGGTGGATGCGTATCGAGCTTTATGAAAGTTCGGAGGACGCGTACCGAGCGCGCTGAGGTTCGGTAGACGTCCACCGAACTAGATGTTTATAAACCAGACACACCAGGTTTCTTCCTCATTTCTTCTTCTTCACAAACACACAATCAAAATCTCCATACGAGGAAATTGCGCGATTCCATCCATTTGGGGGTTGAAATCAACATTGGAAGCTTGGCTAACTATTTGTAGACGCATTAGAAGCTCAAAAACAAGGTAAATTTCAAACTCTACCGTTTATTTCACGCACACCTAGCTGCTAGGGTCGTAGGTTTCTGACACAGTATCGTTCGGTACACGTCCACCGAACTATTTGAAAAACACGGTGGACGCGTACCGAAGTTTTGCAAAATTTGAAGAGCAAAAGTTCGGTGGACGCGTACCGAACTTTTGCGAAACAAAAATGCAGTTGCAGTGCTCTCTGTAAGTTGCATAAAATAGATTTAAAATATGGTTTTTGCATTGTATGCTTGGTTTGTTTAGGTATTGAATCATATTAATAGATATTGCCTTAATTAGTGATCATATTATGATTTATAATTGTTAAAATTATGGATTGCATTATTGATGGACTCAAGTTACTTATTATATTTGTTTTGGCATTTGTTGTAGTTATGGCCGATGAAGCTAAACCTCCGGACGAGTGTAGAGAAATAGTAGCGGTGGAGCCTCAAGTATCGCCAATAAGAGTGGATACAAGGTCTCATTTTGTGACGGATAGAACTTTCGAAAACAAAGAGGCTTTGGTTGAGTGGGCTTGCGACATAGCTCTCCCGTTACAATTTGCAATTGTCATTGTAAGATTCGACAACGACAAAGGTAGTAGGAAGCCGTTCATTGTGTTGGGTTGCGAAAGAGGCGGTACATACAAATCAAGTGCAAAGAAGGTTAAATTTGAAGAGACGGGAACGAGAAAATGTGATTGTCCATTTAGACTACGAGGATATTTCCATGCAACGGGAGAATGGCATGTTACTGTTGTTGATGGCATGCACAACCATGTGCTCGACAAAGCGTTGCATGGTCATCTCGTCGCGGGTCGTTTGAAACCGGTAGAAAAGCAACTTCTATCGGAATTGACAAAGAATTTGGTACCGCCCAAGAACATCATTTCTACTATGAAAGAGAGGGATCCGAAAAATGTGACGGTTGTAAAGCAAATCTACAATGCACGTTACAGATTAAAACAAAGAGCGAGGGCGACAAGGACGGAAATGCAACATTTGCACAAGTGTCTTGACGAGAACAACTACTTTTTTAAAGCTCGAACCGATGGTGAGTCCGAGTTTGTTCAAGACATTTTCTTTGCACATCCGAAATTCGTATGTTTGTTCAACACTTTTCCCACTGTTTTGATTATGGATTCTACGTATAAAACGAACAAATACGGAATGCCTTTGTTTGAGTTAGTTGGTCAGACCTCGACTAAGGAAACCTTTAATATTGGGTTTGCATTTATGAGTAATGAGAAGAAAATTTCACATGGGTCCTTCAACAATGTGTTTGTCTGTTAAGTAACAAGTTGAGGCCGAAGGTTGTTGTGACTGACAGGGATGCGGCACTAATGAGTGCAGTTGCCACCGTATTTCCGAACTCGGCTCATATGGTTTGTACTTTTCATGTGAAGAAAAACATGGTTGAGAAGTGCAAGACACTTTGCAAAATTAAAGACGGTGAAAATGTGAAGCAAAGAGATGTGTGGACGGAAGTGTCGACAACTATTGATGATATACTGTACTCGCCTGATGAGGAAGCTTATGTCGCGGCCGTTTTACAATTTAGGAAGCAATGTGCAAGGTGGCCAAGATTCTTGAAATATGTCGAGACGACTATTTTGGACACGGATAAAGAGAGATGTGTCAGTGCTTGGACTGACAAGTTTTTGCATCTCGGCAACACTACCACAAATAGAGTGGAAGGTTCCCATGGTGTGTTGAAGAGCTACTTGAAAGACGGTCACGGCAACTTAGCCACCGGTTGGGAAGCGATTGACAAAATGTTGATTAATCGCTTCAATGAAATTCAAGGAACTTTCGGTAGGAATTTGTCTGTTGTGGAGCACACCTTCAAGGATCATTACTTGTATTCCTTATTGATTTTCAAAATTTCAAGACCCGCCTTGAATCATATACACAAAGAAGAAAAAAAGAGTTGAAGAATGCGGCACGGATAGCAAAAAATGTGGTTGTGTGATGAGGTTTACTTATGGGTTGCCATGTGCATGCTTGATTGCTAAGAAGATGCTTCACAAGTTGCCTATTCGACTGGATGAGGTTAATGCACATTGGAAGAAGTTATGCTTTTTGGAGGATGATGGTGGTTCGTCCGACGATGACGATTATTCTTGCTTGGCCGAATGGGAAGCTATTCAGGTACATTTAATTAATTAACGATGACATATTTTTGCGCTACTATATATAGGTTATAATTTTAGTTAATACGTTATAATTTTAATTTACGATTATAATTTTTCTTGTCTTGTTTTTTTTTTTTTTTTGTAGAAACGGTTGAAGCGTGTTGAAGTTTGCATGAAGGATGAGATAAGAAATCAACTTCGTGAAATTGCTTTTCCGGAATCGACGTCTTTAAAAGCTCCGGAACACAACGCAATATTTAAAGGTGCTAAAAAGAATAAAGGGAAGGCGAGTTCTCGCACCACTAGGTCCACGACCCGAGAACCGTCTCGTTGGGAGCATGTCGATAAACACTTTGAGGCTACTCAAGAATCGCAAACAAAACCGTTGTTGTCGTCAAAGAATAGGTCAAGTGCAAAATCTAAGCATACGGTGAGCGACATTCCTCCTACGCGTAACATACCACGCATTGATGAAATGCCGAAGTTTATGCGCCCCTATATAGATGACATTGTTGATGTGGTTGGTGACGGATTTTGTGGATATCGTTGCGTTGCGTTGGATTATTGTGGTAATCATGACGATTATGAGTTGATCAAATGCCACATGCTTAAGGAGTTGAATTCGCACAAGGAGTTGTATAAGAGAGTCTTTGTACATGAGAGGCGTTTTAATTTCATCAAAGATGCATTGCACCCTCCAAAAAGACGAGTCCTTCCTGGTTATATTGCACCGATGGATAAATGGTTGACATTTCCGGATATGGGACACATTTTGGCTACTCACTACAACAAGGTTATTGTGGAGTTGACAGCCCCTGAGGACAGAGTATCAGAAACATTTTTCCCATTGAGTGGAAGTCCACCTTCGGATCCCGAGAAGAACATTCTTTGTCTTGGTTTGGTTCCTGGCCACTTTCTTCTTGTCAAGTTGAAAGAGGGATGTCCATTGCCACGCACATGCCTCGAGTGGAGGAATTATCGGTCGGAAGAAGCCGCTGCATGGGAGTATCCGTTCATGGAACGTCAGACCACTTTTGCCGAACTTTTGGAAAAGTTGATGAAAGATGTTAGGAAGAAAATACTCACGGGTGTTGGTTCGAGTAGTGATGATCTGTTTATTTGTTGATGTTATTTGCGAGGTTATTTGTATTTTGATGTTTTGGAATTGTTTTGGGTTGTATGATGCATATTTTAGGCATTGCGGTGCAATATTGTATTACGCCATCACATTTTGTTACATACGATAACTAGTTTGGTTAAGTAGTTTCAGACTTTTTGCGATGTGCATCTTATATAATACATTATATATAACTTAGTCGTTTCAATTATGATGTTGTTTGAACTGTTGAATTGTTTTAAAACAGCTATCGAACTCGTTTTATAAACCGAGTTGGCATAAATCATGTTGCAGATTTTCCTGCTTTCAGGTACGTGTACTTCAGTAAACGCGTACTGGATTTTTTTAAAATTAAAAATACTTCGGTGGATGTATACCGAACTTTTGTTACGTGATAATTAGTTCGGTACGTGCGTACTGAACTGTCAAATTTTTAAAATAACTAAGGTTCCTACTATAAACTGCACCTTTACATTGATAAATAAGGTTCCTACTTTAAATGGTAGAGATTTTGCCGACACTTTAAACGGTCGATATTTTGCCGACACTTTAAACGGTAGAGATTTTGCCGACACTTTATGTGGTCAATACCTAGGGTAGAACGTGTATAAATTAAGGTGCTTGGAACAGATGTACGCAACGAAAAAAATGGATATTTCACTTAGTTATCGGAGAAACACCAGTCTTGCAGTTGTGTATTTCAACAACGGAAAACCAAACATGTTTCGGATTTGGGACGATGCAAATTTCCGTGATTTGAAAGAGCAACTTGATGAAATTAATCGTTGTTGTGTCAACAAGAATGACGACAGAACTGCCACGAGCATTGAGTATCGAAAACCGTCAATTGGATCTGACGGAGTCATTAAATTTACAGGTATGAAAATTCAAAACGATGATGATGTTCGAACTATGTTTTCCATTTTCAAACAGAACTGCACAAAGGGATCCATAGAGTTGGATGCAAAACTTAGAAGATCTGTTGATGATATCATTGAATGCTTGAAGGGGCCTGAAGATGAAGATTATTCCGTTGATATTACCGTGTAACGTTCTTTTAATTTCCGTGTAACTTTTTTTAATTCCGTGTAATGTTTTTAATTTCCATGTAACGTTTTATAAAATGTATTTATAATTTCAATGTCTTAATTTCCGTTTGTATTATCTTCTTAATATTATTACTAGTATATTCTTCTTCAACTCTTTCATTCAAATAATTCAATATCATCCAAAACTCACCAACACTTTCAACGGTCACGATCTTGTCGACACTTTGAACGGTCACGAACACACCGACAATTTGCATGGTCCAAAACTCACCAACACTTTCAACGGTCACGATATTGCCGATACTTTGAACGGTTGCGATCACACCGACACTTTGCCAGGTTGTACATTCATCAACACTTCCATATCTACTATAAATAAGTGTCTCACCATCAAAACTAAAGTAACCAATTTTTTTTCAAATATGTCTCAAAATTCTTTTGCCGAATCCTATCCATTTACTATCAAGTTTCGGGGTATCGATGAATTGTTTACTGCTGAATTGAACGATACCTTAACAACTCTTAGGTCTCTCAAAAATAAGATTCAACTTTTGTACCAGGCCAAATACGCCAAACAAATCAGAATCGACAAAATTTGCCATTACGATCATTACATGAGTTTGGCATGTGATATTCTGAATTACGACGACGCAACACGTATTTACGAGTAGAAAGAGTTAAAAGATGATGACGATGTGGTGTCTATGTTCGGCGTCTGCTTAATTGATCCGAAGTATCCACGTTTGTATGCTACTTTGATAGCAGAAAATTGATGAACATGTTTGTTGTTTCAAGCTAGTATTTAACTTTCGCATGCTACTCGTTTTTATTCTTGTTTAATGTAATGTTGTTTGTGTTCAATGTAATGTTTTTATTTAACACTGTTGTAATATTGTTGTTTATCCTGAATGTAATGTTTTTGTATTAAATTAATATCATATCAAGTGTTATTGTGTGAATCTATGTCTAACTTTCTCTTCGTACCAAAGTGTTTATCCTCATTGAACACAATTAAAAAAAAATCATTAATAATGCAAATAATAATAATAAGAATACAATTAATAATAAAATAACTTAAAAAATAAACCATATGGAACACAAAATTTTTCAGACACGTAAAGCTCGGTACGCGTTTACCGAACTATACTTCAGTACACAAATACTGAATGTTGTCATATTTTACCAAACTTCGGTATGCATCTACCGAACCTGTTGTTACAGAAAGCAGAAAAAAATTTCAAGTTACAGAACCAGCTTGAAACATTTTCAAACTCAATTCAATTAAATTCAATAGACCTGCAGCATATACCAACTCAATTCAATTCAATACCAATAAGAAATATTTTCAAACTACCAAACATAATCAACAAAATAAGCATTTATATTAGCAATTTGTGTTCACATAGTAACCATAACATCTATAAGCGCTAATCCAACCACAATAGTAAAGTTTAAGTTACAAAATTTTGCGCTCGATGCCAAAAGATAAAATACTAGTTCAAGTTACAAAACGGCGCGCTCAAGTCAAAGTCACGAGTTCAAATCATACGCGCTAATACAAAACAAACTAAAGAAAATGCGACTAAGTCTACTGAGTCGCTCTCCATCCTTGCCGGTGGGATCCTGCCCGACAACGCCTGGTTGAATACAAGAATCCTGGCTCAACCCAACCAAGAAGACGATGCATAGTAGTATTAATAGGCGTTTCCTCAGGCGCCTCACCATCGTCAAGAGCCCTCCGCACCTCTCTTCTTACGTTCTGACAAATCTCCCAAGTATCAACCACCTCATTTCTAGTCTACTCCTCAATCAACACCCCCAGCATAGGTGGCCTAGGTGGTTGTTGCTCAGCCTCTACCGGACGCATAATAGGATGCGACACTTTGTAGTACCATGATATGTAGCCAGCTTCGCAATCCCACGGATTCACCACCACTCGGCCCCTCAAGTCTTCATCAATCATCCTCATCTGCAATTCCTCCATCCACACTCGATCAATCTGAGCTACTGTCATGCCTGGTGTAGCTGACAAAGCTGGGTCTCTCGGAATTCCTTGCACATGCTTAAATTGACGGAGCACCCGTTCAGGCAAATGCTTTCCAAGCACTTTTCCACACCTTAACCACCCAGAAAAGAAACATTCATCAATCAACGGTCTGAAGGCTCGATGCGCATCGTACGGGCATAAGACAACATCGGACATCTGCAGGTTATCCAAACTTTGTCTGTATGACGGTGGATCCTTATGGCCTTGTCCAGGTAAAAACTTTCTGCACCGTGGCAGACTCTCATTCCAGTTGTCAGCTATCCTCCACTGTGTCAGACTTGGGAAATGCTCAATTATCCATCCCTGAAAAAACATACATTTCATATTTAATGCTCATACATTTCGTAAAAGACATAAACATAAGTTACGAATTAATTGAAAAATTGAAGTACAAATAAATGAATTAATTGATAAATTTATATACCATAACAAATGATAAGTATCCAGCAATCTGACCAGTGCCCTCCTCAGACGCATCGTCCAGATAATCTTGCGAATAAACCAGACATGCAGCACCCCAATTCCACTCATGGACGGTAAACAAATCTTGAAAGTACTGCATGTATGAGGCATCCATGTAGAAAGAACTTTTGTTGGTGAAAAGTGTACAGTTCACCACAAACAGCAAAAAAGCTTTCACATACCTCTCCCTATAAGGAATCATATCCTCTAACGGTCTTTCCTCATTCTCCATACTCTCACAAGTCTCCTTCAACTCATTATATATACCCTGTAGGTAGTTAAACCTCAGATGTGGCCCCTTATTCTTAGCAAATTCCTCCATAATTAATTCCTTCTCAACACCCAAACAATCACTAACAATGTCAGCCACGTCACTTCTTCTCATCCTGTGATGGTTAAGAAACTTCCCTTGAATAGGGATATGCAGTAGGCACTGCACATCGTCAAGTGTGATGCCAAGCTCTCCAACGGGAAGATGGAATGTACTGGTTTCCGGATGCCATCTTTCCGCAAATGCAGTGAGCACTCCTTGATTTAGCTTGCCGAAATTGGTTTCGCATAGCCCTGCCAAACCAGTCCCCCTTAAAGTATCCCAAAACCACAACATACTAGGATTAGGTTTTAGGATATCTATCAACCTTCTTCCATTGGCAATCGAACGCATAACATCAGTCAAAACCTGTAAACAACGGATTAAAATGTATTAGTCGTTTATAGTTAAAAAAAAATTAAGTTAATAATTTGTAATGATTTAGTATTATACCTCCGAACCGGGTGGTGCAAGCCAAATCGAATTTGCCATATGCTTATAGTAAAGCGATAATAGGGACAAATCTGATGGCCCTCCTCCGTAGACGACTTCCTCTTCTGCCTCAGGTGGTTGCTGATGCTGTGGTTCTGACTCTTGCGGTGGGTCTTGCTCGGCCCAATTTGCATTGTCGTCTAGGTATTGATCAACATCAGGTGTCTGAACCTGTGATGGGCGTGTGCGGGAGCGTGATCCACCCGCTTCAGCATCATGAGTTCCTTCCACAACAAGAGGTTGTCCTTTCTTGCGACGACCTCTTTTAGGCGCAGGCGGCACTTCTCTACGTGCTGAGCCATGAGCCCTGCTCTGCCTGCCGTGTCGCCCTCTGGCAATTTCTTCGTCCATATCTACACAAAACAACGACACATATTCAAACATCAGTCGTAATCAATATTTAACCGTATTCAAATTTAACCAAAACTTATGTCTAACCAATTTAATATTCAAAATTTAACCAAAATCTAACTATATCCAAATTTAACATTCAACATTGACCATAATAAGCAATAATCAACAACATAATAACTATTAATCAACAACCATTCATCATTCAAACCAACTCAAAGTTCAAAATTTAACCAAAACCTAAACCTAATGAAATTTCACATCAAACCTAACATGCAATCATCTAAAATCAACAATAAACCTCTAATCAACAATTTCAACAACATAATCAGCACTAAATCACGAATCAGAGATTAACATTGACATAAACTAATCAAAAACGAAATTGAGAGATATGAAGAAATATGAATGCAAATAAGGAACTAAAATCAACATAATCTTACTTGATGGAGTAGAAATTGATGAACTTTGTGGAAGATTCACCCAAAAACCCAAGATTGACGAAGATTTGACACTAGGGTTCGTTTTTCACCCTCCACTTTCTAAAACTTCTGTTTCTGCATGAATGGGAGAAGAGAGCGTACGCTCTGTTTCTATACAGAAACAGTTCGGTACGCGTCCACCGAACTAGTTTAAAAACAGTTCGGTACGAGTCCACCGAAGTAGGGGGTACAGAAGAAGGAAAACCTCGGTACGCGTCCACCGAAGTATCACTAAATATGACGGGTGCAAATAAATAACAAAGTTCGGTACACATCTACCGAACGACTTTTCCCAGTTTTTCAAAGGTTAAAAACGGAAACCCGGGGGGTGAAAAAGAAAGCTGGGGGGTGGGAAAAGAAATCTATATGGGCTTCAAAAATAAGGCCCGAACCCGGCACGGAATGGGCCGTCGAGCTTTCGGGCTAAGGCCCGTTTTATTTTAAATTTTACATTTTCTTTAGTTATTAGTGCTCAATTAAAATAGATATTACTAATATTATTTTATTTAATTCCATAAACTCAACATATTTAAGTTACAAAAAATAAACATAGACAACTAAAGAAATAGAGTTACTTATATTTAAGTTCACATATAAATTCAACACAAGAGAACGTCGAAATATTAATTTACATGCAAAAACAAATCAACAACATATTAGATTTAAATTCACATATTAGATTGCTTAAAAAAAAAACATATTAGATTGAGACCCAAATAAAAAAAAATTAACACTTATAATGTAACATAATAACTAATATTTATTTTTATACATATTTTTTTATTATAATTTATGCGGGCTTCGGGCTACCCGCGGCCCATTCGGGCTAGCCCATATTTTAAGCGGGATTAAACGGGCCGGGCTAAAAAGTCCTGGAAAAAATCGGGCTCAAATTTTAAAGTCCAAGCCCGGAAAAAATTCGGGTTTTTCAGGTCGGTCCATTCGGGCTAGCCCATTTTGACAGCTCTACCTATAACGCTATATTATTTGAAAAAATATAAACATCATCAATGTTGACTTCATTTCGGTTTCCTCGTATTCCATCATGACAAAATTTAGTGAGATATCTTTATTTCCATAAATTTTAGGTATACTTGATATGTTTTTCTCGAATTGGAAAATTAATTATGACAAATCTTTTGAAATTTTCATCTCATCAATTGGATCATCTTTCTTTTTACCTCCTTTTCTCACAAGACAATTTTTATCCCCGGAACCAATTTTTCCTATCATGCTACAAGCATGATTGAGATTCATTTGCAATATTATATTTCATAAACTTTGCAAATGATTCATCTTTGGAAAATCTTGTTGGTTTAAACTATTTTATACGAGGATTAAGATTAGACAATAATAATTTATTTAAAATGATTCATTTGAACTTCTAATTCATATTTAAAATAATTCTCTTCCTTAATATTATGAAAAATTAATTCATTCATTGATAATCGGTCAACTGAGCTATAAGTCTCCAATTTTATGCACAAGATACTTTTAATAGAAGTAGATTCATATCGAAATACATTTTCTCAATGTTCTTTTAGGATTCATCTCCGTGCATTATGTTGGAGGAATTGAACATATACACACATCCAAAAATTTACTTAGATGTGGGGAATCTTAAAGTCATCAATTGTAATTTAAGGGAAGAACTTATTATTATATAATAATTAAATATTTTCGAAGCAATATCTCAATTTACATGATTGCGGGCATATACCCAAAGTAAAATTTAGAAGTTACGATCTCATAAATATCGGCCATAAACTTCACTTTAGACATGAGTTTTCAAGTCCATTTTTGTATGAACGTATGCTACAATATGTTCAATATCTATTTCAATTGACGTTTGATTTTTATTAAATGCTTTCTAATTAAAAAAGAAAACGAACTCTTAATCAAATTTGTTTAGAATGTAATTTTACAAACTTCTAATTGTGAGTCGATAATAATTATACATATATGTAACCATTTGTTGATGGTTCAATTTAAGTCATAAATACATAAATGATCCACATGATCTATATTAATCCTCAAATACAACCTTACATGTTAATATAAAAAATAAATTAACTATTTTTCACATCATATTAAACTTGGGATAACTCTACCGGATTTGTCAAGGAAAAATTAAATATGATTCGTAAATTTCTAATTTTTCAATATATAATGTATAATTTTCCAATAATGTATCGCGATTGCTCAAATTCATTTGAATCAATAATGGGCATGAGTATCTACTATCTATACATAAAGATTTTTTTTTCAAAATAATATGTACATATGTTTGTTGGTGTTAATATGTACATATTTAATTTAAGTAATTAACTATATATAAACCAAATTGAAATAAAATATTTGTAATATGTTATACTTGATCACATGTCACAAGAGGTTTAAACAAGACATATGACCTTACCAAAAAAAAAACATTGAAGGGATAAAATTCTTTAAAACATTTAGAATCATTACGTAGTATGTAATTTGATTTCAATTGGTCTAGCTAGATGTAGAAACATTTAGAATCACTGCGTAGTATCATAGTCTTTCTTTAAATTCATATTTTTTTTTTTGGTACAAGTTAAATTCATATTATTATTGAAAACTCAATAGAAGAAAAAAAATGGTAAATATTATTACCATATATTTCTTTGTGCATCATTCAAAAAAATTATCTTAATTGGTAAGTATATATTTTATTGAAAATGGATGGAGTCTGTTTTTCTTTTAAATTACAATAAGGTCAAGTAGATCTTCTAGCTACATTTTAATCATAGTCTAAATAAGTAGTTCTTTAACAACTCGATTACTTATCTTCATAAATAATGACTAAAGAAAATTTCATCTATTGCAATCATGCATGTAGGAATGCTTGATATAACTAATTAAGTATTAGTTTTTCAGGATTTTTCTACAAAAGCATCAGTTGGAAATTAACTAAAACTATTATAAAAAGGAAAATTCACATGAAACAAAATTCAATAAAAAAATATGTATATTATTATTTCCTACAATTTAGTTGAGTGGCTTTGGAGATTTTTTTTTATTTATTTTTGGTATTCGAGATTTTTTTTTTTTTTGCAAAATGCGAGTTTGCAAATATTTTCAAATAGTTAGGCAGTGCTGGTTCAATATATATCGAGGCCCGAGACAAATTATAAAATGAAGTTTTTTAATTCAAACATATATAATATCTTGTTTAAATTTTTATGTTTCGAGTTTTTTGGATTACCTAATCACCTATTAAATTGTTGTAATAATATTGCTTAACATTTTTTTTTCTCAATTAATAACATAAAGCTTATTCATTTAATCTTTATTGAAACATTGTTGATCTTGAAAATATATATTTTTTTTGACAAGAGATCTTGACAATATATTAATAATCTTCTTTCACGTTTTTCTCTATTTGACAACTTTTAAGCATAAAATGAGGAAGAAAAAATATAACCGAGTATATCTTTGACTTTGGTTTTTGTCTATTTATGTTATAAATGGTTTGTAAATTCGTCTTAGGATTGTATATGAGGTATTGGGTGTCGAATTCTCTCTCTTTTTTTTTTTTTGTCTTAAGGTGTCGAATTCTTATTATGGAGTTGTAAATTTTTTTTAAGGGATGGAGTTGATTGTAATATTTGTTGGTGGACTTAATAGACCTATCAAATACGGCCAAGTCTAGCATGGGTAAGTAATGTAGGTCTCCCATCATGGGAAAGGACTTTTTAACCATTAGATTTATTAATAAAATAATTAAAGGATAGGATCAATTACCGGAAACCTAAAGGTACAATGTTCTACAGGTTAAATTTTATTTATAAAAAGGCCCACTTTTTTTGAGTAATGAAAATTTGTCCGCGACCAATATAACCCATATATTTTTCTATTATTCAGTTTTAATCCCAGTGAATTTTAAAATAAAACAAAAAAAAAACATATATACACACACCTTGTATATCTTCGATGAATAAAAAGAAAAACTTGAATCTCTGTGTGTGCTACAGTTTCAACGGAGATGGAGGATGGGTAGCTAGTTACTTCATATATCCTTTATCACTATTCTTCCCTTGCAAATCTCTAAATTTTTTAACTTCTCTTATCCCAAACTTCTCCTCTACCATTATTCTTTTCATTTCATATTTAACATTTTGGGTTTTGTTGAATATTTAAATCTGGAAAAATTTAGTTTTCATATGTTTTGATTCTTAAAATTTGGATTTTGCTTGTTCTTTTAAAATTTGGATCTCAGATTTTGACTATTTTAGATGAAAAAGATGATGAATCATATGAAAATGTTGTTAGATTCATGATTATGTGCATAAAAAATTGGATTTTTGGTGAAATCGCTTTTCAATTTTCGGGTCTTATGGGTTTCAACCGGGTCATTCTGACCCGTCTGGAGGTTGAAGAAGCAAATTAAAAAAAAAAAAAAAAAACTTAATATGGCTACCAAGCCGTTTCAAACCAAGGACCCAATGATACCATAAGTATAACCCATCCACTTGGCTGTGTATGTCTTTTTGTAAATTTTGCATTAATATGATATTTATTACTTGCTTTAGGTTCTGTATTTTTTTGTGTTGCTTAAATTAATACTTAACTTTTATGCAATTTAAATATTATTTTAGATTAAGGGTCTGTTTGGCAAATCCAAAAAACTGACTTATAGCTTATAAGCTAAAAGATCCGTTTGGTAACAGTTTTTTAGAAAGAGCTTATAGCTTATTTTACTGACTTATAGCTTATTTTTCATAAGCTAATTCAAGTAGCTTATGAGCTTATAGCTTATAGCTTTTCATTTTTTCTTCCCATTTTACCCTTATGATTTTATTTTAAATCCATTTTTATCCTTTACTATAATTTTTTATATAGTATAATTTAAAACAAAATAGGTATGTTTTGCCTATTTTTTTTACGTTGTTGCACTTGCATCTATCTATTTTTCTTTTACTATGTTGTATACCAATTATTATTTTTACGTTCTTGAATTTTTTTTTTAAACGTTGATGTACCTAGTTTTTGGTACAACATTACTATAGCATGTATCTATTATCACCTCTTTAATATGTTTGATCTTTTTTTTGGTACATTATGTTTAATCTTTTTAATAAAGTATAAAAATTGAAATGAAGATATATTTAAAACAAAATTTCAAAGAATAAAATTTAACCTCTATAAAAAAATATTAAAGTTTAATTTAATATTATAATAATAATAATATAAAAGATAAATTAAATTATAAATTTAAATCACTAAATTTTAAGTATTTTAAATATTAAGTAATTACCACTTGAATTAATTTATTATTGTTCGTTCAATTTTTCTTATAAAATATAAAAATTGAAATGAAAATAATTTTAAAGTAAAATTTTAGTGAATAGATTTCATTCTATATTAAAATATAAAAGATATATTAAATTAAAAAATTAAATTACTAAATTATAAATATCTTAAATAAAAAATCTATTATTAATTATGAATGCCCTTTTATGTCATTTCATATTTATCTATGACTGAACCGCTAATTTTACCAGACACTTTAATTAGCTTATCAACTATAAGTCATCAGCCATAAGCTATCAGCTATAAGCTATCAGCCATCAGCCATAAGCTAGCTTATCAGTTATCCACTATTTTTACCAAACAGAGCCTAAATGTCAATAAGATTTATATAATTTAAATTAATAAGGAGTACCCACAAATATTTTTTATATATAGACGAAATGACAAATACATCAGAAATTTACATACACAAATGAGTGAGTCAGGGTTTGAATTCCAATAATTTCGTCCGACTAAACAATTTCGACAATTTTTATCAGTTGAGCTAAGACTTGTGGACCACAAACAACATTTTTAATAATGCAAAATTATTATATATTAAGAGTTTAAAATCATGTTTGTGACAATGATGGTAATTAATTATATTGAATGTAGTGAACTTTATCATATATTAAATTTTTATTATGTTTATGTATGATTAATTATGATGACACTGGGTTGACAGGTAAACCATCATTTTAGTCTTTGAAAGTGTAAATCGCTGTCACATTGGTCCTTGAATGTATTGAAATTGCAAATAGGTCCCTAGTATCTCATTTGATAGTAATTTTTTGGACTAAAATGACCAACAATGAACACATTCGAGGATTAACTTGACTACTTAAAAACAGATTCAAGGACCAAAATGACTAACAAAAAAGATATTTGTTGATATGTTTGCAATTTTAATACATTCAGGGATTAATGTGACAGCGAGTTACACATTCGAGGACCAAAATGACCATTTGCCCTGAGTTGACATGAGACCTTGAAGTGTGCTCCTTTCAAGGTCTTAGGTTTGATTCATCTTGGTGCAATTTTGTGTGTTAATTAGTTTATACAGAGTTAAATAAATAAATAAATAAATGACTCAGGGTCGGGCCTGCCGCTAATTTAAAGTTTTTATACCGCACTAAACCTACTTAAAAAAATTTAGGTTAATTATTAGACTATTAAGACTTATTATACCATATTTAACCTCATTAAGAATTGTTAGGTCAATTTCTATACTAATTTAGACTTTTTATGACGTGTTGACCGTAGTTAAGAATTTTTCAATTTCGTATGTATGATTATTACCCACTCTCCCTTTACAAAAAAATAATTTTACTGCTTTAAACTCTTTTTCTCAAAAGGTTTTTCATTGTTACTTGTCGAACTTTATCCATTATACATTTGGGATGTCTTTTATTTTAATTTAATATTTTATTTTAAAAAAATTTGTTTAAATGGTTAAAGATCAAATTTTGAGTCTCATAACTCCTAACTCAACTGGCAAAAATTTGCCGAAATTGCAAGGCA
This sequence comes from Trifolium fragiferum, assembly GCA_954870985.1. Lineage (NCBI taxonomy): Eukaryota > Viridiplantae > Streptophyta > Magnoliopsida > Fabales > Fabaceae > Trifolium > Trifolium fragiferum. Next base: position 13,729,055 of record OX940794.1, read on the forward strand.
TGGACGTCATGATCGGGATTCGAATCCCGGCTCTCTCACTTGTGTGAGAATTTCTTATATTTACTTTGTCAATTCTTCTATGTACCAAAAAAACAAGATCAAATTTTGAAATTTTGACAAAAAAATTTAGTTTAAAATCATGTGATTTGACTTAACGAGTTGAACCTAACGAATCGAACTGAATTGTTCGTGAACTTTAAACGAGCCAAACTCGAGTTGAAAAAAGAGTTCGTATCGAACTTGACACGAGTTTCGAACTAAACCAACTCGTATCTAAACGAGTTCGACTCAGCTCGACTCATTTACAACCCTAATATTAATTGCTAATTTTAGTCAAAATTAACAGTAAAGAGGCCTTTTTTTAAAAAAAATTTGTGGGAATAAAAAAATTAATCCTAAATGATTTTTTTGAAAAAATGTGATAAAAAAAAAATAAAACCTCAGGGAGATTATTTTTTAAAATATTTGTGGAAAAAAATTAATAGTAAACATGCCTTTTTCTTTAACAGTTGTAAGCAAAAATAAAATTAATTGTTAAGAAGCTATTTAAAATATTGGTGAAAAAAAAGTTATTAGTAAAGGAGCCTTTTTAAAAAATTTGTGTGAACTTGTCAAAAAAAAATTGTGTGAAAAAAGGAGTAATATTAAAGACGCTTTTTTTTAACAGTTGTGAGAAGAAAAAAAATTAATTGTCAAGGAGTTTTTTTTATACTAATAAATTGCAACAAAAAGAATTACATTTATAATTTTAGTTGAGTTTAAATTAAAATTTAAGATTGTTATGGGTAGTTTTCATAAATATGTCATTTGTGGTAAATATGTAAATAGTTTAAATTATTATTATATTATTATTACTTGTTTTACCTATAATAGGTAGTTTTTCACTCTCTCATCATGGGAGACCTAAGGCACTCACCCATGCTAGAAGGGGCCATCAAATACTTAATGAGAGGCAAGAAGCTTCAACCATCAACAATCACTAACCTAAAAAGAATTTTCACGATATGAATAAACTTTAAGCTACTCTTATTTGTAAACCCCAACAAAATAAGTCTCTATTGACTTTATTAATGAAGAAGACCATACATTAAAAAACAAAGACTACATATTTTAAGTTTTAACCATACATGCATAAAGACCAGCTGTAAAATACATATATAATAGAAAAGACGCTAAAAGTCAAACAAAGACATATAAGACTAAAATATTACTTACTCTCTTTTGAATAAAATATGAAGCAAAATCATTTAAAAAAGGAAATGCACTTGGTCCAAAATTTAGATAAAATGCATTTGACTTTTAAAAATAATTTGCTTATATTTGATTCTGAATAGAGTAAAAGATAGTTTTTTTCAAAGTAAATACGAATTAGATAGACCAAAGTTCATTTGGGTAAGACCTTTGTACTAATAGATTCAACTCAATTGTCGGTCTCCTCTTGAGCTTGACTGCATTCAATCCTACGGTCGACTTCCTTTAAGTTTGCATCAATAAGCGACGAAAAATCTTCGAGATCACCCTCGCTCACATTTCCATCAAATTCACCGGTTTGAATGAAATGATCAAGTTTGTTATTCATTTCCTTCTTCTTGAATTTGCCCTTTTCTTTCTTCAACTTTGCACAAGTCTTTTCTATGGATTGCCTCACGAAGCCCTCATGATCCACCATCGTTTTCCTTTGTTCTGGTTCTGGCAAATTCCTAAACTTGTCCAACACCATTTTGACTCCATCTTCCGAAGGGCAAACCGTTGCTCGAGGATTGTCCTCGTCATAAATTATAGCATATGTTTCAGTTCCACAAAGAGTACTGATATCCTTAATCTTTTTCATTATACCTGTTGAAAATCATAGCAAGGATCGAGAATAAAATTGTGAGAAACGTGAAACTTAATTAAAATTTGTACCAAGTGACACATGAGGTTTTCAACTATTATGGATATAATATATAAATTTTTTAGAGATCTATACAATGACTTTACAACCATTGTTGTAACCTCATTTGTTTACAAGACATATAATACTTTTAATTTTCTTAAGGGAAAATAAAAAAGAACTATAACAAAATCACAAAGGGTGAATGTTTATGATATGTATGTGCTTCAAAAAAATTAAAGGAAAAGCTAACAACTAACCATGTTTCCTTTTCTGAAATGTTGACTTCCTCTTTGAATCATCAGTTTTGTATTCAACATCCGTATTTCGACTAGTCATAGTGGTGATGACTGACCAGTTATGCTAGAAAGTGATGTTTGCAATGTCTTTCTTATTACTCAGCTATACTATTTATATTTGAAATGTTTTAGATACAAACCAAGTTGAGTTTAGAAACCATTTATTCAACGGGTCAAAGTGAAATACAAAATTTCTTTAAGGAGATAAACGGGTAGTTTGACCTATAATTTATAAGTGATAGAAATTCAAAAACTGCATTAAATGTTTTGTCTGTCACACAATATTTACATTTATGGAGTTTGTTTTTTACAGAACTTATGGAATCATTTACAATGCGCTCCGTCAATCCCTAAGTATGACCACTCATTGATAGAAAATTTGTATTCCTAAATATACGCTCATTTTCAAGTTACCAGATTAGATGAATTAATTATTACTCTCTCCGTTACAAAATATAAGCAAAAATTTACTTTCTAAGTTCATTGTATAATTAATGTATCTAGACAATATATTATACAATAAACCTAAAAAGTTAATTTTTGCTTATATTTTGTAACAGGGGGAGTATTTTTTTCAAACATAACCCTAATTAATATTAACACATTGCATTGTAATATGAAGTCAACTTTCCTTTGTGTGTGAGAGAGAAGCCATCCTTGTGAGAGGGGCCAAGCTTCCAGCAACAATAGAAGTCAACCTTGTGAGATGTTTGAAAGCCAACACTAATCTCTTCGCCTGCACTCCAGAAGAAATGCTAGGAACAGACGCAGAGGTAGCATGCCATTGTAATGTCAATCCAAATATGAAGCACGTAACACAATGAAGACGAAAGCAATTTCCGGAAAAAGTAGAGGCGGTAAAGGAAATTGTCGAAGGACTAATTAAAGATAAGTTCTTCTAAGAAGTCCATTATACAGAGTGGTTGTCATACGGGGTCCTTGCGAAGAAGGATAGCGAGAAATGGAACTCTTACTCCTAAGTCTAGACAAACTAGTGGACAACTCTACTGGCTACAAACTCTTATGAGAAAAAGAACATGAACCACAGTTCAATAATCTCTCCTGCAAAATAACACAGTTAACAAACACATTGTTAATATCAAACTAAACAAACATTAACTAATTTTTCTTTGCACGATCAACAAATCACATCAGTCATTGTTTAAGTCGTCACATGTGTGACTTAATGATCTGACGGCCATGATCAATTGACAATGTAAAAAAATTACATTGAATGTGTATATGAATTAAATTCATTTATATTTATAGTACATTGTTTTCATGTCATTTGAAATTGATTTGTTGGTATCAATTGCTTGGGTTTTCCCAACAACACATATAACCACTGCAGCTGCAATCTCTGATGGTTTAAATTTCCATAAAGTCAATACCTGCATTGAATTAACACCATCAAAATTAATCAAACTTCAATTACTATAGTAATTCATTACTATTCTACTAGCAATTAAACAATTCACTTTTGCAATGAAAATACAAATAGTTACCTTTAATGATATTTGATATAAGTTGAGTAGATTACGAAATTGAAGACGTTAATGAACTATGATCGTCATTATTGGTAATCTTAGAAAGGAAATATTCAATGAAGGAAAAAGGAGTAATTGATTCCATTCTCCAAGCAAACACTAAGCAATTTGTAACCATATTTAACCAAATAAAAAGAAGGCCTTGATAGACATGAGTGTATCTTAGTTCATCCAATGCGTGTTAGTCTAGTTCTCACAATCTTGTGAAATTTTCACTTGCAGACTTACAATTCGCTCACGCAATCCTCCTTTACAACCCGAAAAAGATTAGTTGTGTTCTTACAATCAACTAATATTAATTTTGTGATTGATGTCACTTTGTGTTTGGGATACACTTAAGGATTTATAGGAACATGTAAACTTTGGGATGTCTTGGGATAAACTTTCAATGCACATAAACAATGGAGGTTTAGGTTTGAGTTTTAAGAGTTTAAGTGCTTCCAAGATATAAATAATTAAAGATTGTAACCATTTTATATATACAAACCTGAAACTCCTTATGAGATACTTTTACTTAACCATTTGAGGCAGATTTCTTCCAATAAATGATTATCATATGATAGTGGTTTTCTCAATGACTTGCAACAGCTTAAAATTCTTAATTAAGAGAAAGGTTAAAAGCCATTATAATTTAAAACTCCAAGTGCTTACTTAAGAATAAGATTTACATGCAAAATAACAACCCTTTCACCAAAGTTCTTAATTAAGCAACACTGAAGGAACTTGCAGTGTCTTCCACAAACTTTCTTGCTCCCTTAAACCACCTCTTGTCTCCAGCTTGAGCCTTGCAAATGTATAGTTTGCCATCATTTACGGTTGCGGTAATCAGCTGATGCTTGCCACCTTCATCTCCATCAGCAGTCCTTGTCAAAACTGAAATGTTGAAATACTGTTTCCCACCTATCACTGGTGTTGAACTCTCTAAGATGTTTGCCACAGCTACGGCATTTGTATCAAAACCACCCTGAAGAATTGAAAATATTTGAACATATAATAAGGATTAGTTGTGCTAATTAATGAAAAATGAATTTTAAATGCAAAAGTTACTCTGAAGTACCGACACTACAAATCGAAGGCATGACAATTGTCCAATACGTGTCGGTTTCTGACATCGACATGACACTAGCATATGTGGTTACATTCAAAATTTCAAACATTTCCATTTTCTAAAATTTTTATTAGTGTCTACGCGTATGTGTTGTGTCTGGTATCTGTGTCAGTGGTTCATAGATTACAAATTGCTTGTAAACCAATAGGCATGATTCTATAAAGGAAGTTTGGCTTGACAGTACATGTCTTGCTGCTTGGTAGTAATAAATCATTAACCAATTACCTCTGAATCAGTTTGTCCAAAGAAGGCTTGTTTTCCAAGCAAATAGTCAACCTGCAAAGAGGAAAACCAAATTTTGAATTTCAGCCAAAAATTGATGTTATTGCCTTCAAAGTTCAAAGTCGTTGTTCATTTGAATTTTGGAAGTTTCACGTAAATCCAAAGTTATGGGAGAAATACAGACACGATTTAATATATTCGTTTCCTCAACATATATGTTGAAGCAGATAACATATAATAAACATATCTTCATAAGGTGTCAGCTCAATGGTAAGAGTTTGATCTTGTAACATTAAGGGACGGAATTCAAATTGCCTCAAGAACCATTGTAAAGTATATACTATTCATTTTACCAAAAATTTAGTATAAGCAGAAAAGAAACAAAAAGTTGAGATATTTTTTAACCTTAGATAGGAACTCTTCAGGTGAACCGTAGTCAGTGATGGACTTCTTATCAGTTGTTTGGACTATAACTGAAACATTGCTTGTTGCATCGAAATTGTCCTCGTATCTAAGAACCTGACCAGGGAATTCTCTTTCTTTGCTTGGATTCCACTTTGCTGGCACTAACAGTTTGAATCCATCGCCATTGTATGGCAAGAAATCTGTGTTTGACTTTGCTTTTCCAAACACATTAGCTGCAACCAAAATAATCAAACATAAACATTGATTTTTCTCAAAGTCACTCTTAGCACAATATAATTTTTGTCAAAATCACATTGGCTCGCCGTAATTCAGATAATGTCACCACCAATCCAAACATGTACTACATAGTATTTCAGTTAAAACCAAATCACTTGTTTTCAATTGATTTCTTCACGAAATTTCGTGGAACCAACGAACAAGTTATGAACATTTAGTTCAACAACCATGTCTATTCTGATTATATTTGCAAAATCAACCTCTGCATTTTCTGAACAAAAAATTAAAATATTTCGTTTCAAACCAACATAACATGCAAGAGCTATGATCATCATTTCAAAGATACAATTGATTGTAATTTGATTCTCTATAGTCACGTTCACATATTCACACAATCTCATGCATATCTAGATTAAAGATCACATGACTCATATTGTAACTAGATTATGAAATTAAGGTACATTTAATTAAATTAGAATACAAGTCATCTAATATTAATCGAACGGTTGAAATCCATTGACTAAGTAACTAGTCTAGAATCTCCACCGTTGAATTAAATATCAGACGACTCATATTCTATATTTTACATTAAAGTACATTTAATAAAACTATAATTAGAATCTAAGTCGTTCGATCTTAATCCAACGGTTGAAATTACGTGACCGCACCATTTCTCTTACCACAAAGAATCTAAATTCATAATTGATTTTTTTCATCAAAAGAAAAAAAAAGTGTTTGCAAAATTACCAGCTTCTCCATAAGCAGCATCAGCAGGTGACACCTTAGAACCAACAGCAGCAGCACCAAGAAGAACAGAAAGTGCTAACCTACGAGAAACAAGACTGACAGTAGCAACATCATCTTCTTGTTTCTGTGCCTTACAAACAATATGGTTTGGTTTGGTGCTAACAATTTGGCGTTGAGATAAACTTCTAGAAGGAGTTGTAAGAGCATATTGATGATGCAAGAAACATTGTGTAGAGGCCATTTTGATTATTTTTTTCTTTCTTAGTTTACTATAGTTTTAGTTATGTTGTGAATTTGACACAAAAAGAGTAGGATGAGAGTGTGTGTGGACTTTGAAATGGATTTAGATATGGTGTGTCTGATGTGGCAATGAATATGTGGTTGGTTTTGGATATTGGATTTGAAATGGATGATTGGTAACATTTGATTGCATTTGTGATGTGGGATAAGGTTGTAAGAGCTGTGATTGGTTCTACATGGCATATAGTACATTTATCTTTGTTTGTGTTTTTTGTGTGCTAGAGGACATTACTATTATGTTCAATAATTTGATCATGTACATTATTTTATGTGTTCATTCATGACACAGAACACAAGAAAAAGAAAAATAATTGATTGTTAACAAGTTTTATATTAACGAGAGATGATTTGAATATCTATTTTATAAGTAAAATGTAATTCTCACTTTAATATAAAAAAAAAACTTTTACTTTTTATATGATTGATCTCCCACACCAATTGACTTGGTTGCTAAATACTTCATCCGGTGTTTATTATAAGAGGAAGTTTGATTTTTAAATTCATAAAATGTTAAATGTATTTAGTCCATATTGTGAACTAAATACATTAAACATTTCATGAACCTAAAAAGCAAACTTCTTCTTATAATAAGGAATTGAGGGAGTATAAAATATTCAGCCCTTTGTCTCTCTTTTTAATGAATTTTTTTCTTAAGTTTTCATGATTTCATGGTTGTTAGAATTGAGTTTTCATATCAATTCATTTTTACTAAGTGAAATCAAAATGGAAATTAGTAGAGTTATTTCATTATATATATATATATATATATATATATATATATATATATATATATATTATCGGGACGAATCAAGATTAACAGCATTCAATAAAAATGCGTAAATCGTTAATTTTAATTGATCTCAATAACATACTAAACAGTTTTAGATTTTTATAAAATTTAACATGAATGATATTTGATATAATCTTCCAATCCAACAGTAGAATTTGTAAAATTTGATTTCGTTAAAACCATTATGAGCGGTGTAACATTTGGTGTCATTTAATCCTTATATATATATATATATATATATATATATATAACTTATTATAAAGTAAAAATATACCAAAAATCAAACTATTAATAATCTAAATGTCGTTCATCATCCACTCATAATCATATCATTTGAATTGTTCATTTATGCATTGCGGTAGAACTTGAGCAAAAAACTTGAAAGTGTTAGTATAAAAAAGTTTAATAGATTTTTTGGTTTCTGTATGTTCGCGAATTTTTTATTTTAGTTCATGTGTTTTGTTGCAAAAAAGTCTCTGGATGTACAAAATTTGTTGGTTTTAATTTCTAAAGTCAAAATCCGCAGGAAAATTTGAAGAAAAATCTGTACGAAAACAGCAAATTTTCCTGCAGATTTTGACTTTAGCGATTAAAACTAACAAATTTTGTACATTAACAAAACAAGATACATGGGCTAAAATCAAAAATAAATAAGTTCCAAATTTACAAAAATTAAACAAAAGAACTAATAAATGGAAAATTCTTATGAAAGAAAAACGAATAACAAATTCTACACTAGGTAGAAACGACTCATGAGAAATCTCACTATTTGAAATAAGAAATTACCCCTCCATTTTTTAAAGAAAAACGCCTATAATAATTCTGGCAACTCCAAAAATAACAACAAAAATCAACTGGCTAATACTAGCGCGACAGTTCTCTAACCACTTCCTTCCATCATACATCATACTCCTTCCAACGATTATATATATATATATATATATATATATATATATATATATATATATATATATATATATATATATATTGTTGTATATGCCTTAAAATCTCGGTCACAAGAATTCAGAAAAATCCTAGAAGAATCTGTTTGTGGCGCCGCACGCAGACCTTACGGCGCTGGGCGCCAGGAAGCCACTAGAAAGTTGTTTGGCCTTTGCAATTGGCGCGGGGCGCGTGATTATTGGCGCGAGGCCCGGGCGCGTGAAGACTTGGTGATTTTTTTTGGAAAACATATTTTTTTGGAAGATATTCTGACTTGGATTTGTTTTGTTTTAAAATGGATTGTGTTTGTTTTTAAATAGGATATATTTAAAAACAATATGAGATTTGGTTTTATTTTAGAAGATTGTCTTTTAAAATAAGTACGCATATATTTTTCTATAAATAGGGATTTGCTTATTCATAGAAAAATTGAGAGAGAGCGACAAGATGTAGAGAGTCGGGGTTTGCCACCACAAAAGGCTAGGGTTTTGAATCCTAGAGCAAACTAGGTCAAATTGAGTCTCTTGGCCACGGGAAGAGATTCGGGTTTTGGGTAGAATTAGGGTTGTTAATTCCTTGTACCCAATTGTGGGAATTTCTTGTAAGTAGTGACTATTTGATTCTAGTAGAACGGAGAGGTGCTATCTCCCCCAGAATATGTTATTTCGAACTAGGTAAACAAATTGATTGTGTGTTCTTTTCTTCTTGCTGTGTTTATTGTTTGAATTATTCCACCATCGTCTCTATCGTCCTTATTTTGGTTGCTTGTTACGCTTGCCCCACACATCAAGTTCTTTTATTGGTGTGAGTTTATGTCGAATTCGCAACAATTGGCGTCCACCGTGGGGCAATGGGATCAGTTGATTCAAGTACCATGGGTTTGAAGGAGGATATTGAGAGGTTCACTAGGAGTTACGACTACGGGTTGTGGAAGGTGAAGATGAGGGCAATGTTAATTCAGAACAAGGGTTGAGGCGTTGAAGGGAGAAGCACGATTGGAGAGGTCTTGCTTATCACAAGAGGATGGTTGGTGTACTTTGGTGGAATCTCAGTTTGAGGTGGAGTAGATAGTCAACATTGACTCTCGGGTATCTAATTGGAGATAGGGAGGAGATTGGTTGTGTTGAGCCAAAGGGAAACCATGGAGGCCTTTTGGGAAACTTTTCAATTGTGGCTGAAGAAGTGCAAGACCTTGAGATGATCTTCAGGGAGGCAATTGAAAGCAACATTGATCAAACTGTGGAACTTGCAGGACTGCTGGTGGTAGTCGGGTGCAAGGGGAGTTTGATGTTGCAGTTTGTGGGACCGCCTAAAATTCCAAGGTTGGTCCGGAGCCAAGCAATACTTCAAGAGGACGGAGAGCACTCCGAGGGTCGAAGGGTAGTGGAGCTTGTTGAGCTATCCAAAAAACTGGTGATAACGGGGCACAAGCGTTTCTTCGAGAGTACGGAACTGAACACTCCGGGGGTCGAAGAGGGAGGCGGCGAATCTTGTGGCTACAAAAATTCCTATGGTAGTGGGATGCAAGATCTTCATGAGAGCGGAAGGCATTCCGAGGGATGAAGGGAAGAAGGTAATGCTTGCGGAAAGCAAGTGGAGGCTAACGCCTAGCTCATGGACTTGGCCGGTGATCTTGGATGGAAGTTCAAGATGGAGAGAGCACCGCGGTGGTTGAGTGGATCACTATCGATTTGAAGGCAAGGTGGACAATTGTTGGATTGCCTTAAAAGAATCTGTCTGTGGTGCCGCCCGCAGGCCTTACGGCGCCGGGCGCCAGGAAGCCACTAGAAAAAGTTTGGCCTCTGCCATTGGCGCGGGGCGCGTGAAGACTTAGAGATTTTTTTTGGAAAATATATTTTCTTGGAGGATACTCTGACTTGGATTTGTTTTGTTTTAAAATAGATTATGTTTGTTTTTAAATAGGATATATTTAAAAATAATATGAGATTTGGTTTTATTTTAAAAGATTGTCTTTTAAAATAAGTAGGCATATATTTTTCTATAAATAGGGATTGGCTTATTCATAGGAAAATCGAGAGAGAGCGATAAGATGTAGAGAGTCGGGATTTGCCACCACAAAAGGCTAGGGTTTTGAATCCTAGGGCAAACTACTTTTGGGATCATCTTGTGGGACACCTTGGGTAGAATAGGTCAAATTAAGTCTCTTGGCCACGGAAAGAGATTCGGGTTTTGGGTAGAATTAGGGTTGCTAATTCCTTGTACCCAATTGTGGGAATTTCTTGTAAGTGGTGACTATTTGATTCTAATAGAACGGAGATGTGTTCTCTCCCCCAGAGTAGGTTATTCCGAACTGGGTAAACAAATTGATTGTGTGTTCTTTTCTTCTTGTCGTGTTTATTGTTTGAATTATTGCATCATCGTCTCTATCATTCTTATTTTGATTGCTTGTTACGCTTGCCCCACACATCAAGCTCCTTTATTGGTGTGAGTTTATGTCGAATTCGCAACACACATATATATATATATATATATATATATATATATATATATATATATATATATATATAATTTAATTTGCATGCACTGACGGTGTAAAATAATTTTACATTGTCAACCAATGACAACCATGTATTCTGCCACGTCACCCCACTTTACCCCACTTTATTCATATGACATGGAAGATTTGTGGTTTCTTATTGAACGACCGTATTACGAAAACACTGAATATACAATAAAAAAAATTATTTTAATATTACATTGCACTTAGAAAATAAAACTTTTCTTATATAACATGTCCTTGAAAGAGTTGGCGGCTTTGCGTCAAGATAATTTGAGTTGGGATATGTCAGAAGTCATATGTATGTCTTACAATTAGTCATGTTAAACAACAATGGAAAATTTATACCTATGATAAAATAAATAAAGAAAAAGAATATCTAATTTTCTAATACCAATAAAAATTAGTCGTATCTAGTTCACCAATGTATATTTTTTTTGACACAAGTTCACCAATGTATAAGGTATTGTTTTAGAGTTTAATTGATATGCATTGATGGTGTAAAATAATTTTGCACAATCATTCAATAAGAAACCATCAATCTTCCATGTCATATCAGTGGGGTAAAGTGGGATGATGTGGCACAATACATGGTTGTCATTAGTTGACAGTGTAAAATTATTTTACATTATCAATGCATACAAATTAAATCCATTATTTTATGCACAACGAAATTTTTATATCATTTATAAATTTACTGATAGATGTATAAAAAAATATAATAAATTTACTGTTGGACTAATTTTTAGTGGTTGTTGGAGAGAGGCTTACTCATATTCTTGGAAGGACAATAAAAATTAACATTTCATATATTATCATAACGTGTCAAACATTCATTCATGATGTGACAATTATTTTATTGCAATCTTCTCCATCTGATATTCTAATTCAGTCTTAATCTTAATACTATACAAATGAGACAAATTTTATAAGGTTTTTTTTTCAAATGCTTTCATCACATTCATTCTCACAAAATTGTATTAAATGCATATTTCAAAAAAGGAAACAATTCAAATAATAAAATTTAAAACATAAAATTATTAAAAAAATTCGATTTTGTTTAAAAGAAATTTTTTATTTTTAAATAAATTTTGATTTTCCTTAATATCAAAATAAATACATCATGAATTTTTTTTATAATTTCAAGTTATTAATATTGAAAACATTAATAAAAGAATTAAAAATATATTCTAAAAATTAACAAAATTATTTTTTACTATTTTTTATATTAATAATTCACGAAATTTTTTTATATTATTTTTTTAATATTAATAATTCACAAAATTAACAAAATCTTTATATTATACAAATGAGACCTATTTTCTAAAGACCTATTAAATGCTTCTATACACATGACTTGCTCTATAGAGCTTCTTGAAAACTCTTATTTAGTGCATTTAAATAAATCAAATTTAAATATAAATAAATAAACAAATTATTACTTATATGTTTTTGTATATTCAAATTATCAAATTAATAGATTGATAGATTATAGAATAAATTAAAATATTCAAATTATGTAAATAAATTAAAATATTCAAATTATTATTTATTTTCAATTTCATCTGATTTTTTTCGTGCACTATTAAAGTTGGGATTAAAAAAATTGTGATTAAAATTAAAATAAATAGACAATATTTCAAATCAAATATATTGCATGCTTTTTTTAATAGAAAAAATAGCTTTTAATTAATTTATTTATGAATGATTAAAATAATATTGAATTGTTGAAGAATCTTTACAATTGAAATTTGTAATATGAGAATATGCCTTCTATATGCAAAACAATAATTATTGGTCAAGCAAATCAATATGTCCTTCCAAGAAAAGATTTCTCATTAAAGACCAAATATTCAAAAAAAAATCAATTTCATCTATTTTTTTCGTGCATTATTCAAAATATCTCAAAAACGTGTTTAGTGGTAATTTTAGAAGTTTCATTGCTAAAAATATCTCAAGCCAAAAATAGAAATAATACATAGTGTATTAATGTATTAAGTTTTACTACAAAAAAATTCAACAAGGAAAAACAAATCAGATCCACTAAAATGCGTACAGCTTTCTAATTGTGGTAATAAAATCCTTGACTTGACCAAAAAAAATCCTTGATTCTTAAAACTGATAAAGCTAATGGTAATAAAATAAAATATAATAGGTAATAAAATAAAATAGGTAATAATTTGAAATTAGTTTTCAACATGGTAATTAATATATTAATATGCATTAAGTATGATTGCAAAGGAATTGGGGTACTATTGTGCCTATAAATAGTGCCTAATCTCATTTCTATTCTTCAAAATATTACATATTCATTTTTTTATTCTTTTGAAAATGTTGATATTCTCTATTTTTCCTACATTTTTCTTCTTTTTATGTAGCAACAGTGCGAGATATATGTAGATTGTAATTTCTTTGAACAATTATATTTTTCTATCGACTAACTTTTATTGATTTGTTTATGTAGATTCATTGAAAGATGGAAATGTGAAATTTATAGAGCTCAAGTTGGAGCACATAAAGATTTGTATAACTTTTTTTGTTGTATTTGAATAAGATTTGTATAGTTTTTATAGGTTGTAAATTCTTTTGTGTGCGAATAAAAATTTGTATAAAATTGATTAAAGCTGTAGATTTTATTAAACTTTACATTAATTTGTAGACCTCTATATTATACATATGTGATTGAAGTGTCTATTGTTAATGGATTACAAGTAGTTTAGTTTACGTTAATAGTAATATTGTTGTAGGTATTGATCATTCTGATCATGAGCAAGCTTCTACATTGAGTTTTTCAATTAAATAAAATTTGTGACACATTATTTAATTTGTTGATCGATTTTATTTAAGACAAAATCAATCAATATAAAAAAATATATTAAATATATGAAAAATTGATCAAACTTCCACAAAAGTTTGTTAATTATAATATATATTGTAAAAATGAGTATTTTTTACATTTGCAATCATTTGATATTCATTCAAAACACAGGGATATAAAAATACGAAGCAAAAAAATTGAAAAATACGAGCAAGCTTCCTAAGTAATACTGAGTTTTATAATTAAAATAGAAATTTGGAAATAATAATTAAATTTATTGATTGAGATTCTTTGAGATTGAATAAAAATTGATTAATATTAAAATAAATTTTATTCTAAATGCATAAATAAATCGTAAGGTTTTTTTTTGTATTAATTCTTTGATTTTCAAGGATTTCAGTAATTTAGAGTTTGATCGCAAGTTTTTTTGTTTTTTTTGTTTTCACCATCAATATCCGGCATTGGACCGCCTAATCTGATTTATGGATCAATTTTGATATCAAATGGTTTCAGCCCTCTCGCGATCGTAGTTGCGAGGTTTTTTATTTTGAAAGAAATCGTAAAATATTGTTAACATATTTTATTGAGATTGAAACAAAGTTATTTGATTTAAAAAAAAAATTAAATATATGAGAATAAAAATCAAAACTATAAGCAAAAATTCTGCAATAAGTTTGATAATTGTAGCATAAATAGTAAAATATTATTTTCATTTATTGATTGAGATCATATAAAATTTGATCAAAGTTTTTAGATGCAAATAAAGTACGGGCTTAGCTCTCATGAATATAAAAAAAAAAAAGTTGATGCAAAGTTAATTCAAATCCAATCTTACAAAACAATATATTTGACTCCTACATTACCTTATGAACCATCATTGTGAATGCATTGTTTAAACTAAACCAATCTCAAATATTTTTGTGAGCTCTCGAACATAAAATTTGTAAACTAAAAAAGAAAAAAGGCATTACAAAAAGATAGAGAACATTGAAATGAAAATAAATGAAATTTAGGTAATGTATATAATGAGAAATAAGATGGATATAGAAAAATTGAGATGATTTAGCAAATTAACATGAAGTATTGTGTAAAACATTTCTTATGCTTTTTTAAGGTTGATCTACGCGCAATCGTAATGGCTAATCTTTCAAAGTATTTGATATTCCATATTATTTTTTTGGCCGTTAGTTTTCCAACTATATATTAATCAAAAACAAAATCCTTAATAATCCATAATTCGATTATAGGAGATAAGTAAAGTATGTACAATAATCAAAATTTGAATTAGAATCTTCTCATTAATTTATCTTTGAGTAAAGTTCATTATCTACTTGATGATAAAGTTCACTATCCTTAAGTAGTTTTTCATATTTATTTTAATTTAAATATTATAGAATTAAAATAAAGCTTTTTTTTTTTAAAAAAAGGATGCATGTATAGGACTCATATAATACATAGGCCTATATTTTTTTTGCATTTTTATGGCCCGTGTTAATTTTTTTGTAATTTATATGGTGACTTTTTTTTTAATTTATATGGAAACTATATTTATATTCATATATTAATATAGTGACCTATTTTTATTTTGTAACTTATATGGTCTTTTTTATTTATAATTTACTCATATATTAATATGAGGACTATATTTTTATTTAATATAGAGACTTTTTTTTATAACTTATACAAGGTTCTATCTTTATTTTATTTGGAGGGTATTGACGTGGAATTAAATAATATGAGATATATCCAAATAATTACTTTAGGCTATTTTTTTTCAAATTTATTTTGATCTAGATATTATAAGATTAATTTAACTTTTATTGTTTGTTTCGGGGTCTTTTCATAAAATTTATACATTCTCTACATTTACTCATATAATATTTATGAGATTATTTTTTTATTTATTTTTTGACAAATTATGAGATTATTTTCTTTCTTGAGAAGTTTGTATATTAATCTAAGAAAAATGTTAACATGTATCTTTAGGGCACGTGTTAATGTGTCAAATGTGTAAATTATATCTTAAATAATGTTCATTTAATTTTTTTGGTTCTCCATATTTTAAGATTGTGATCATGATTGGTATTTTGCGACATTCTATCTTATATATAAAAGAAAATTATACCCTTTTTTCTCTTTTATACATCCAAGTAAGTTTTGTTATTTGTTTTCCCATCCTATTAATATGCGATCCATATTTATACTCATATATTAATAGTTTTTTTAAGAAAATTATATATATAGGGTTTATATAAACTCATATATTATTTAATATAATATATTTTTTTTAATTTATACGAAAACCTATAATATTTTTTACGCAAATGATATTCATCCATTCAAATTAATAGAGTTCATCGATGCAATACAAATTTAAAATCGCTAAAAACAAAAAAGATGAATTACTCACAACATACATGTTAATCGCATAAAACGGCAAATTGCTTAAGCTTACATATTTGAACAAATTGAAGTGTTCAAAATATTCATGTCTCCGGATCTATAGCGTTGACGGCATCAAAGTCATTGATTTGATTTGCACTACTTCGACTTTAATCTTTCAACCTGAAATAAATAAACACCGCACCAAGACGGGAACACAGAATACACACAAAATATGCCACACAAAGACGGGAAAACAAAATACTTCGCACTAAAACGAGAAATTAAAAGAAACAACGTCACACTTTAAGACGACGAAATCACAAAAATACGAAAGAAATACCAAATATATGTGGAAACCATACTTATATAATTAACATAGAAGAAAAAAAGCGACTTGGAGGGGTGATTCTATAAGCCTAAATTGACCCTGTATTTATGCTCATATTAATTTGTGTAATTTATACTGGTATTATATTTAATATGAAATTCTATATTTTTTTAAAAAAATTATAAAAGACATATATATATATACTTATACTCATATTTTTAACACAGGGATTTATATGGAGCCTATATTGTTTGTCATCTATATTGTTTGTCATATATTAATAAAAGGCCTTTTTTTGTTTTATTTTTTGGTAATTTATATTAGACCTATATAAATATAGTCATATTTATGAATATGTGGTCCTATTTAAACTCATATTAATATGGGAGTTTATATTTATATATACTCATATATTTATATGAGACCTTTTTTTTGTTGTTGTAATTTTTACATGAACCTAACTATATTTATATATTAATAGAGAAGCCAATTTGGTTTTTGTAATTTATATGAGAACTATATATATATATATATATATATATATATATATTGTTTAATACAAGACCTATCTTTATACTCATATATTAATACATATTTTTTTTTTTATAATTTATACGGGACCTATATGTATACTCTTATATTAATTTGGAGAAGTTTTTTACAATTTATACGGACTTATATTTATACTCATTTTAATATGGGGCCTATTTTTATAGACATCTATGCTTATGCTCATATGTTAATATAAGGTGCCTTTGTTTTTTTTAAAAAAATATTATACAAGACCTATATTTATACTCACAAATTAATATGTCCACTGTAATTTTTATGTACGCGAACCTATATTTATACCAATTTATTAATATGAGATGTTATTTTTTGTAATTTATATGGGTTATACTCATTAATTAATAAATGAGCCTGTTTATTTTATTTTTAAAATTTACAAGCGGCATATATCTATACTTATATATTTTGACAAATATGTTTTCTTATATTATCAGTACATTAAATCTTCAAACTTATAAAATAACGTGACTTTCTTACATTATTTTCACATTAAATATAATTTAAATTTAAAACAATTACGACCTACCCTCCTCGATTGTTTTGAAATTGTTTAGACTGTAATGGTCAACTATTCAATCTATGGACCGATTCATGAAATTTATAAAACATTAAATATTTCTATTGACTTTTGTGTTTATTTTAAATCTATTCTAAATTTATGCTAACTTATGTCCTTAATTTTATTTTATTTTTTCCTCTTTTTTTTTGTCTTAATAAAATCTTAAATTATGAAAAAATAATTTCAAAATAAAAAATAATACTCCCTCCATTCCTTAATATAAGAAAAAATTTGCTTTTTAGATTCATTGAGTTTCTAATCTATTTGGACTATATTATACTGTAATACCCCACATTATTATCTAGAATATAATGCAGGATATTATAAATAGTACTGAGTTCATTACAATTACATTATTCAAATATGCACGCGCAGGTGCAGAAATACAAACGAGTTCAAATAACATAGCGGAAACAGAGAACAATAGCAACACGATAAGATAATAAGGAAGCAAGAAACTAAAATGCAATCCTCCAACAGCAGCAGCGACTCCAACACCAAAGCTTACCTATTCAACCTGTTTGCCTATTTCAAATAGGGAGTGGGGTGAGACAGTCACTTCGTCCCAGTGAATTCTACTACCCTCCTAGGCTATAAAGTCGGGGCTCCTAATCAGTCCATAAGTAATAACTAACATAACATTGTCATAATCATAATTATAAATAAAGTGTAACACACAAGAATATCTTATCGATTTTATTCCGCTAAGACACTTCGAGGTGAGCATGTCTCGAAGGCCCGCCATATCCGCTGATCGATTCGACCACGGCATTAAGCTCACAATCATTTTCCTAATGGGTTATTCCATTGGAAGCCCATAAGCAGCATACTAAACCGCACATGATTGACTGATACTAGAGTGATTAACATACTACCATATTTATCCCCCCGGGAACATACAAACTTAATTCTAAGTTATCCCTAGATTCAGAATTGTGCCTGACTTCCCGTTTAACATTAAATACATTATATATCTGCAAGCTATCTATCTCAGAAGAGGACATAAAACGAGTGATCTTTTACTTGTTAAAATAGAAAAAGTGAGTAATTTCAGGGTTAGCTCGCTACGGCGAGTTACCAAACTCGCCATGGCGAACTTACAGGTCCTGGCCTAAACAACTCGCTAGGCGAGCTAGAGCTCGCCATGGCGAAGTTTTTCAGCCCAGCACCCTCAGCTCGCCATGAAGGCTCGCTAGCAACTCGCTATGGCGAGTTAATGCAGAAACGACTCTGTTTTGCGAAAATCAACATTTTTCAAAGGTATCACCTACAATCATCCTCTGAGAAAGTGCAGAAGTATAATATACTCAATATAGAACAGGATAGAAGAGAATTTGGGAGCTAATTCTCCTCACACAATTAATTCCTAATTTTCCTAAGTTAACATGCAATTTCATAATTTAGGGAATTCTAACTAAACTAGCCTAAGAACTCACCTGTAATGGAGCTTTAACCTTTCTCTAAGCTCTACAAACAGCTACTGAACCTCCTAGCAAGACCCACGAACAGACTTGGAGAATTTGAACTCCTAGACACTTGGAAACCCTTTAATTGTGCTCTATGAATTTGCTTATGGTTGATGATCAATGAGTTGGAATGGAGGGCTATTTATAGTTGGATTTCTGAGTTTGAAACAGTATTGGTTAGTGCATGCATGATATCCCATTGGTTGATGGAAGGGTGAAATGAGGGTTGTTGTTGTGTAGCTTCATGTGAGTTCTTGGAGAGATTAAAGAGCTGAGCCTCTGGTTGGATTCCTTGCAGAAGAGAATCTCTGAGTTGGTTACTGTTTGGTGTAATGTTTGAATAGCTACAAACATACATGTGAGTAGGTGATTTAGAATTTTGGTCTCTAGTGATGTTGTTATTGTTGTTGGCGTGGGAAGAGAGAAAGAGGGGAGTTTCCTATGTTTTTTTTTTCTTTCTCATCAGCTGATAGTGAATGAATGAATGAATGAATGAATGGAGAGGTAGGTAGTCTTGCATGCATCCCTTGCTAGTGGAACTATGACTCACATCATTAGAATTATGTGTTGAGCTTAGGAGAGGGTGAGTCATAAGGGAGGGAGAGTTGAAACCTAGTTTAATTAGTTTAAACTCATGTGATTAGTGTTTTAAGTGTACAACTTAGGTCTAGTTAAATTCCAAATTAATACACATAATACACTAAATTCCTATGAGTTAATTAATTAACCTCCTCTAATTAATTTCAATTTTAATAGATTTATTCTAATTAAAATTAATTAGGCAATTTTAGAAATTGGGGATGTTACATATACACTAGATACATTATAATTCCAATGAATCTAAAAAACAAACTTTTTCTTATATTAAGGAATGGAGAGAGTATTAATATACAAATAATATAATATTTGTTTAATTTATAAAAAATAATTAATGAATTGATAGCCCGTGCTTGGCACGGGTCTCACACTAGTTAATGGAATTTGTAAATCATGAATTGATAAATCATCTGTGAATTCGCACTAGTAATGTAGTATGATGGTAATTGTTAATTCATAAAAGTATAATTAAAATAATTAATTTGAACTATATCAAAAACAAAAATGAGAAATCATTATTATATATGATAGATTGTGAAATAACTTCAAATTATATTATAAATGTTCAAAACTTGAAGATAATTTAAGATTCAAAAATAAAAAATAAATTGAATATTGTTAAATAATTTGGATAAAAGATTACATAAAATTAGTAACACAACTTGTTATCTATTTATCTCTCATTCAAGAATAATATTTATCTTATAAAATATATAAAAATGTTAATATATCATAAACATAACATCCACAACATTTTTTAATTTTGATCAAGTTTCATTCAAGTTTAATTATCTTACATATAAAAAATGTGTTAATACATACAAACATAGCATTCATACATTTTATAGTTTTGATCAAGATTGATACTTTTTTTTTAACATATCCATCTATTTGCAAACGTATGTTGCAAATTTAATATGCTTATAAAATATCAACATTAATATAATTGATATTTGATATATAAAGTTAGTATGATAAATTTTTGAAAACTCGTGAATGTTTATAAAATATCAACATTAATATAATATTTTTATAACATATTTACTTATTTTAATTGCAACAATCTGTTAAATATTAACATCGCGCCCTTTCCAAATTTTATGTGCTTATCTGCGAAAAAATTCATGAATATATTCAAAATCTTATCATTGATTTAATATTTCTCTAAATATGTTTTTATTTTTTTAAATATTTGCATTGCACTCGTTACTGAATTATATACTTATATTTGCATAAGCAAATTTTATGTCTCGATATTATAAAATTTTAAAAAATATGAATTTACAATTGAGATGCTGACAATAAAAAAGAATAGCTGGAGATGATCCACATCCAACACTAATAAGCTCAACATTAGTAATTTTTGTGAAAGAGAGAAAAATGGTCATGATGAGATCACACATTTTATGTGCACATTCGCTCGGACATCATAATCTTGAATGCTTCACACTTATTATGTAGATATAAATAATCTTAAAATAATAAATAATTAAATTGATCCAAATGGTAAAAAAGTTTGGCCCTTTGACCTTTTAATTAAGTGGCTAGTGGTTAAGTCCTTGACTTTTTACCACTAAACGACACTAGAAAATTTGTACCGATAAAATAATGACAATATATTTTTTTAAAAAAATTAAAGTATCAAATTTAACTCAATAATTTAAAAACCAATATAGTACAAAATCATTCCAAAAAATTTCCTTGTATTTCTAAATTAAAATTTAAACTTTTAAAATATTTGTCTCGAGTAAATAACTATCGGGTATGCCTATGTTTGCTTAACTTTTAAGTTTAAGAGTAAAGTCAAACTAAAATTACAAGGGTCTTGTTAACGAGTGCCTCCAGGATACTTTTTAAGCATTCCATTAAAGGAAGCTTTTTATCCAAAAAAATGAATATTACAATTTCCAATGCGTTGACTTTACAGATTTCCATAAAAATTCTATTAAAAACTTACTATATAAAGTCTTAAAGAGTGTCCCGGGGACACTAGTTAGCATTTGGCAAATTACAAATAATTCAGATAAAAAAGGTCAAATGTCTTCTATTGCTAATCTAGTCTAGTATAATTTGGGTTTTATGGCTGTCTAGTGGGTGGGCCAAAGTATCTCTAGAATCTTATGTCTTTAGACCATTATTATGACATTTAATACATAAGTCAGCTAAGAAAAATATAACCCCGTGTTAGTTTTTAATACTTATTTGGTAAAATATCAAATATATCAAATAATGATAAGAGTTATATAGAGATATTCTAATAGGTTTAAAACGACTTTACACTTTCATGTAATAAAAAATCATCATGTTATCATGTAAATTTATAAGTTTAATGAATATATATTAAATTTACAGTAACATTTAAAAAAAATTAAACATTTTTTTCTAATCATATATAATTAAAATATAGTATAATGAAATATTTTGGTTGAATGCATATTTACTTGATGATAGTGTAAAATTATTTTGCACTATTCTTTTTATTTTGCACTATTTTATTTTCAAGATTTGCACTGGCGAGGAACATTAGGAAAACATTGGAGATAGAGTGGAAAGTGTAGATTTCTCACTTGTATTTGGCTAATATGACTGTATGTTATATTTTTGGGATGTCAATAGGATGGGAATTGAGCGGAGCATATTTTACTATTCTTTGTCTCACAATCTAAAGTGTTTTTCATCTTCGTCCATATTGCCTGCTTTGGAGAGTATAATTCCTTCATCTCCATCCCTGACAGATCCCCATAGTTCCCCGCAGATCCTCATAGTTCCCGTGGAGATCCATCAACCTTAAAAAAAGTATCAAATTTCTACTATTTTCAATCAAATTACTTGTAAAAAAAATAGTAATGCTTAATTATAAAACAAATAAAAAATTATTGCGAGTCTTGTGATAGTAATAAACATTATATATAAACAAATGTATACACATATTGTGTGAAAATATAATTAAAAATAATTTATAAAGTATGCTAATATACATATATAAATGTTATTTAAATAAAGTTTTCGGAGACGGAGTCTCCTCAGGACGTGGGGTAAAATATCATCATCATCCCCAAACATCTTTCGGGGGGACTTTCCTCCTCCATCCCGCGGGAAAAAATTCCTCATTTGCGGGTCTCCAAACTGGACAATCCTTACAGGTTTTTCATTTACGAATTTATTTGACATCCCTAATTGTATTGTGATGTTTATTTTTTGAAAATTATTGTGATATGAGTTTTGTCAAAGTAAAATTAAGTATTTATTTTCTATTTATTGATATTATATATAGGATATATGTTTATCTTTCATTTAATTCGAATGAATTACAGGGGCGAAAATCAAAATTGGCATAAATTATACGAACGGAAACCAAAGTTGGCTCAAATTACCGGGGTTTGAAGTTTGAAGAATTTATGGGGTTCGTAGGAGTTGATGTTCAAGAACCCCATAAATACCATTTAAGAAGGTGAAAAGAGTTCTCCAACGATAATAGTGACAAAGTAGAAAATGAAAAATTTGATAATGAGTTTTCACATTTATAAACTTTAAATTTTGCCTTTGTAATTTGAATGAATTTTGATTTTCGTCTCTGTAATTCGTGCAAATTTTGATCTGCATTCCTATAATTTGTCAAGTCGACACTCTCTAAACACGTAACAGTAATACAGTCAATAAGATTCTGATTGTGTTAGTATTTTTGTATAACATAACCACATTAAAGCCAAAAATGAAAGTAATTCGAAATTACAAAGTAAATTGAAAGGAATTTCTTTTTTTTAAGGAATTAGAACCAAAAGCACATTTTATTTTGGTAATAAACCAAAAGCACATTTTACTATTTAATTTAATGACCTTTTTCCTTTCCAAGAAAAAAATATGTTGACCCTTTTGTAAGAAACATTACTTAAAACATAAGATTCAACGCTTTTCAATTTTGAAAGAGTAAAATTAGAATACAAAATCAAAATTGATTAGAATATGATAGAATGAAAAACATGTGATTAGGTGTGTGATTGGGTAGTTGACCACTTGGTCAGTTATTGTTATTATTGTTTGTTCACCATTTACATGCTGCTCTTTCATTCTTATACATAACATACCATTGCCAAGTACCAACCAACCCCATCTCTCAATTTTCACTCTCTTTCTCATCTCCCTTTTGCTTGCTTACTCTGGTTAGTTACTGAATTTCACTTTCTTATGGTTCCAACTTTTGTTTTTTCTTCTATCTTATCACTAATTCATGCTTATTGTTTTGCTTATTGGATTCAAATTGAATTTATTAGAAAAGTTTTCATTTATACAGTAAAGTTGTGCCATAATATCTTAATTTCTGCTTTTTTTTTTATTGATTTATGTCATTGATTCATCACTCATGGTATAGTTTATCATATGTAAGTTATGCTTATGATTTTTATAATTTTTCAATCAATTCATTTTATCTAGGCTAAAATATGTTACTAGTCCCTGCAATTATAACATTTTTCGGTTCTGGTTCCTGCAAAAATTTTGTCGGGTTTTAGTATCTGCACTTTGTAAAAAATTTGTTTTTTTGTCCGTATTGTGAGTCATGGCTTGTCAATGATCATGGATTGTCAATTTTATGATCATGGATCTTCTTCTGTGAAAAAATTGAGTAGATATATTTTTTGTTGTGTTGGTTTTTGGTATGATTTATTTAATGAAAAAAAATGATATGCGAAAGTGTTTATTTTTCATAGTTGAGGCTAAGCTTCTATTGTATGCTGATGTGAGTTCTTTTCTGAAGTTGATTGATTAAACATCTATGATAACTTTGATGGATTTCGTGACAAATTTTCACAAAGCATGATTGTGCTAAGTGATGAAATTGATGTTTTGAGTCTAATTTCTTTCGTATCTTTTTCTCTACAATGTTTTTGACCTCCTGTTCTTTGTACTGTTTGGTCCATTCCCCTGCTTTAATTGTGATGTAGAAAGCTATAAAGCACTGACACGGCATTGACAATGACACATAGACACCGACAACAATTTAAAATGATAGAAGTGATTGAATTTAACTACATGTGTTATTGTTGTTTTCTGTCGGATATCAACACATGTTAGATATCAGACACATCTTCAATCTAAAATGTCAGTGTTGCATAGGTAGAAAGGGGTGGGCCATATAATTGAATCGACACCGTGATATTACATCATAAATCATGTCTAATGACTATCATGAAATTTTGACTATCCGTGGTAAATTTGATGAATTTGAAATGACGAAAGATTATCTTAAGTATTAGCGGGAGATTTTCATTTGTGACTTACTTTTGATTGGTCTAACAGTAGCCTTAGTATATAAGTTCATAATTTGAAGTTAGCAATATGATAACCTCTTATGTTGAAGCTTGGAAAAAAATCGAACCTTGTGCATTCACTTTTCATGTCGGTTTTCTCATAGAGTGATGTTTGGTGCAAAGCTCTTTTCGCTGGTATTTGATTTCTTTCTGCTTCTTACCAGCACAGGAACAATGTCTGATAAAATCACAGCAGAAAACCTCCTTCACAACCTTGTGGACACATTATCGGACAAGCCAAAAAAAGTATCATTCTTCGAGGAAGATAAATCAAAATCAGTGAGCTCTGAGATTAACAGACTGTTTGGACGTGAGAAACCAGTACACAATCTTTTAGGAGGTGGAAAATGTACGGTATTTATACTCAATATAATTTAATATAAGATGTACATTATTCACATTAACATAAGAATTTAAATCACTTGTTTTCTTCATTTGTTGTGCCGTCGAATACCATAGCTGCGGATGTCTTGTTATGGAGGAACAAGAAGATTTCTGCTAGTTTTATAACTGGTGCAACAATTGTATGGGTGCTATTCGAATGGCTCAATTATAATTTTATTTCTCTCGTATGCTTTGTCTGTGTTCTTGGCATGCTTGCGCAATTTCTATGGTCAAATGCTTCTGGCTTATTTAACAGGTGATTTGAGCAGCTTTACAAATTTTCATTTTCTCCACTTTATATCTTTAATTGATTATGACTTGTGATTTATTTGACAGTACATCAGCTCAAGTACCCCGTGTTACTATCCCAGAAGAGTTATTTGTGAACATTGCAACTGTGGTCGGGAATGAAGTTAACCGTGGGTTGAGGTTTCTTCAAGATGTTTCATGTGAAGGAAACTTGAAGCTATTTCTCATTGTATGTTTGTACTTATGTTTCAACTACTTTTATATCAAAATTTATCATCCAAAGTTAATCTTAAAACATTTGCATTTTCCACAGTGCTCGCTTTTCAATCGATTCCTTTTCTTTTGAAGTTTTCAACATAATCTTTAAACTGTGACCTGGTATAGATATTTGTTATCGAAAATGCTTTTTTGACCTTTTCTTAGTTGGTATGCTAGGCAGAAAATTCACTTAATGTGCATAGTACTTTGTAATAGGTATGGTGTATGACTCCATATCATCATACTCCATAGCTTGTCACCATATTTATTCTGTTTACATCCATGACAACATCATCCATGCTATATAGAAGTCACTTAAGAGTCAATTGGAATTGCTTTTTATATGTCCAAGTTATTTAGTGAGGGATTTAATATATACACCATCAGTATAAAGATTTTTTACACTGTCAATCAATTATAATCGCCAGATCATTAAAAATGTTTAACTTCAATGATGACTGCTTCTAGCATCACATATATGATTGGTTTTGATTTGTTGACAGTGTAAAACTTTTTACACCAACAATGTGTCAAAATTAAACTCATTTACTGAGACCAATGTGGAATTTCACCCATTTATAAATAGAATGTTGAAAATAATGTCAATGACTGTTCATGTGTGTGATAAAAAGACTGTATAACCAATGTCTAATAAAAAGAGATTAGTTGGTTGAATTTGTGCGTACTTTCAAGTAAAATAAACTTAATGCGCCAGCAGAACTGGCCAAACATATCTGGAGATGTGGTCTGCTAATACACTAAGGCCGGCTAAAATATTAAGTGTCATAGTCATTTCTGTTAATCAGTCAATAATGATATGTTATGTGGTTATGCCTCAATATGTCATGAAATTCTGGTGGCAAGTGTCAGATGTGTAGCACGATGTGTACACTTTAGGAATCGTACGATGTGTAGCCTAATGTGTCAACATCGTGGACAACTGACCTTGATGAACAAGTAAACAATATAAAGTGCAGAAAACAAAAGAACACGTGAGTTTGTTAACCCAGTTCGGCACTTATAACAAGCCCTATTCTGGAGGATACCAATCCAGGGATGAATCCACTATGGTAGTATCAATTCAAAGCTAAACTCCCCCGTTTACAACTTCTCACTTAATCACTACCCGTGCTAATTCTACCTAGGAACTCCTAGATATGAGAACCTCTGCTCACTCCCCCTCAACCTTACCCAGTAAGGATTTAATAACAAACTCAGTTGGAGACACACTCCTAGACAAGCGAAGCACTCGTACCTAAAGGCTTAGAGTGTTGCACAATCTAACTCCTTGCTTCAAAGCTTTGGAGAAAGACAACTAGAGATTACAACTCTATAAACTCAGTCCTTACTTGCATCAAAACTATGATCCAAGTGAAGGCTCACAAAGAACAAAGAACAGACTAAGACCTAAGACTCGATATCTTCAACTCTTGGCTTCGTGTTCCTTTATGTCTTCAGTCTTCCTTTATATAGAACAAGTTTCATGGGCTTGGATCTTCAATAATAACAGCTGGCCTTTGTTAATTCTCTTTGAGATTTATTTGATCATAATCTTTTAATTGTTTGTTTCAAATCTTTTTGATCAAAGTCGGCCAATAAAATAAAACAGAACCATGAAAGATTATCTTGTTCCTTGGCGCGAAAGCTGGCACGATTTAATTTGAAAAACAAATCTTTTTCAAAAGATCGCGTTTAAATAAATGAAAGCGCGTCCAGTAGGGCGTCCAGATGTGAACCCTGATGTGCCACACATCATGCTCCACATCATGGAATCAGGCTTATTTTACCAAATGAAGCCAACACCCTAAAAGGTCTCAACAATCTCCCCCTTTGGCAAATTTTGGGCTAAAATAATCTTTGAGTCACCCAACTAAACTTGGAGAGATGTGTAGGCACATCAGAGGCATGCAGCAGCGGATTAGAGCCTCGCAAATAAAGAGAGAAATAAACTCTCACAAGATAGGAAAATAAATTCCCAAAGACTGAGAAAAATAAATTCTCAGACACATACAAGCATGAGATTCCATGCACACATAAGGGAGGGTAGCAAACCCAGTAATAGTCTACTCCCCTTTGAACTAGAGCACTTTCCATGTACTCCCCCTAAATCTCATATCCCCTATAGGCTTCTTCAGAATGCATGACCTAGAGAGAAATAGAGAAGTTTTAAACTTGGCTTCTTAAGAATGCATGACCAAGTTAAAACTCACAGATGTGTCAAACATCACACAAAATAACTTCTACAGGCTTCTTAAGAATGCATCACCATGTAGAAATTAGATAACATCTTCAATTGGACTTCTTAAGAATGCATCACCCAGTTGAAAATGTACAGAAAAGGTCTTCAGAAGAACATGCTTTAGAAAACTAATTCTTCAAAAATTTGTTGATAAAATATTTGAAGAAAAATAAGCATGTATACCAGATGTGTAGTCAGATGTGCCACACATCAGAACTTCAGAAGTTGGAGAAGCTTCAGAAGCTGAGCAGAGCTTCAGAAGCTGAGCAGAGCTTCAGAAGTTATAGAGCTTCAGAAGCTGAGCAGAGCTTCAGAAGTTGTAGTGCTTCAGAAGCTGAGCAGAGCTTCAGAAGTTGTAGTGCTTCAGAAGCTGAGCAGAGCTTCAGAAGTTGTAGTGCTTCAGAAGCTGAGCAGAGCTTCAGAAGTTGTAGTGCTTCAGAAGCTGAGCAGAGCCTCAGAAGTTGCAGAGCTTCAGAAGTTGAGAAAGTTTCAGAAGTTCAGAAGTTCAGAAGTTGCCCCATGTGGATGAATAGAATCTTTTTCTTAATTCTCGTCTCAATTCTCTCGTTCTATTCTCTCTAATAACACATCACAATTTGCTGCAGTTAAGACTTCAAAGTTGTTTATTTTAATTTTTACTCCCCCTTTTTAGCCATAAATTATGACAAACATACTGAGAGTAAGTAACACACCATAGAATGCAGATAGCATGAGATGTAGAGATGATGTTAATAGTGCAGCAGGTACAGAACAGGCACGCAAAGGTGCATCAGAAATCCAGGGCATAGCCCACAAAATACCAGCAAAAACAAGGAAATACTGAGTACAGGGAAATATTAATGAATTACAATAATTCAAATATCCTGGCTCCCATCAGTTTCCTCAGCTTCAGAGTCATTGGGCTCCTCCTCCTCCAATTCCTCATCCTCAGCCATTGTTTGCTCATCCTCAAGCTCCAGTCCAGCAATGACTGCCTCCAGCTTGGCCTTCTTCTCATCCAGAGCCTTGCAAGTCTCCTTTAAAGCAGCAATCATGTCTGTCCTAGACATAGCATTGTTTGAGCTGGATGTGCCCACATCAGGAGTCACATCAGACTGCTTGAGACTAAAAGAAATAGCAGACTCTCTTCTGCAAGACAAATCATCCTTGCCCAGAACATCAGGTCTCTGGCTCAATATGATTCCACACAGTAGGGAAGGAAAGGCAATGGGTAGTTTGACAGCTAGGGTTTTGGCATGTTTGATAGTCTGATCAAAAATATAAGTACCAAAATCAAAGTTAATTTTGTTACCTACAGTATAGATGAACCTAGCCAAACCTGTAGCCACATCACAGTTGTGTGTGGTAGGCACCCAGTTAGCAGCAGCAATCCTGTTCAGGATGTTGTAGATTGGAGTGAGCTTGCTTGCTTGCAATTTTCCCTTCTTAGGCCAAGTCTTGACCTTTCCAGCTGTGATGGCCTTGATTATGTAGTTGTCATTTGCCTCCATCTCAGCAAAGGGCTCCTCACTTCTGCCCAGATACTTGTTGATAACAGTGGGAGAGAAGTGAATTTCTTTACCTCTCACAAAAACAGTTTGGTATTCCTTGTCCAAAGGATTGTCACAACCAGCAGGGATGTTTACCAAAAACTCTTTGACTACCTTCTCATAGCAGTCACCTAGTCCAGTAACAGTCTTCATCAAGCCAGCACGCTTGATCAACCTCATAACTTCCTTGCACTGCAAGGCTTCAGCACTGAGCTCCCTCTCCAGAGCTAACCTTCTATGAGCAATGTACTTCCATTTACCAGCATGTGCAGGGTTGTGGAAGGAAATCAAATCAACTGGGATGTCAGGAATTCCCTGAGGAATTTTCTTCTTCCCATAGCTCTTCTTCACAGCAGACTCAATGTGAATCACATCAAGCTCCACATTGCGTTCCTTAGCAGATTCTTCCTCAGACTCACTGATGTGAGCTACATCCTGCTTCACATCGTACTCTGAGTCACTTGTAGGTGGCTCTTTTCTTTTCTGAGTCTTCTTCTTTGCAGGTGGAACCACAGCTTTACTAAATCCCTTCTTGGGACTTTGGTTTTGGTGATGATGGAGGAGTGTTTGTTTTTGTGGAAGGAGATGTTTTGGTTGCAGTAGACATGATGATGATGATGAAGTATGAAGATTTCAAAGAAAATTGCAGAGAGATGAACAGAGGTTTTGAGAGAGATCAAGACAAGTTCTTGGTCGTTTGAGTGTTAGAGAGATGAATGTAGTGATCAATGTGGTAGGCAATAAGAGAAAATCTTGAATAAACGGATTTCTTGAAGTTTTGATCGTGAAATAGCCGTTGGAAATATTGCCTTTGGATTGCGTGCAACTATGGATGGAGGGAAAAAACAGGTAACCGTTGCACGTCTAAATAGCAATTATGGCTATTGATCCTCAAAGAGGCAAATACCTAGTTTGCCCCTTAACACCTCAAACCTATTTGCATCTAAAGCCTTAGTGAAAATATCTGCCAGTTGATTTTCTGTGGCAACATGCTCTAGAGTCACAATATTGTCTTCAACAAGATCTCTAATGAAATGGTGACGTATATCAATGTGCTTTGTCCTACTATGTTGGATAGGATTTTTGGAAATATTTATAGCACTTAGATTGTCACAGTATAATGTGAGCACATCTTGCTGCACATTGTACTCACCCAACATCTGCTTCATCCAAAGTAGCTGAGAACAACTACTTCCTGCTGCAATATACTCAGCCTCAGCTGTAGAAAGAGAAACACAATTTTGTTTCTTGCTGAACCATGATATAAGGTTGCTTCCCAAAAAGAAACATCCACCAGAAGTGCTTTTCCTGTCATCAGCACTACCTGCCCAGTCAGCATCACAATAACCCAACAATCTTGTGTCTTCACCATGAGAGTAGAGAATTCCATAATCACTTGTACCACTGACATACTTAAGAATCCTTTTGACTTGATTCAGATGACTCATCTTGGGCTCAGCTTGGTACCTTGCACACACACCAACAGCAAAGCTAATATCAGGTCTACTTGCAGTGAGATAAAGTAGACTGCCAATCATGCTTCTGTATAGACTTTGATCAACACTGACACCATGCTCATCTTTAGAAAGTTTGAGATGGGTTGCTGCAGGAGTTCTTTTGTGATTTGCATTCTCCATTCCAAATTTCTTCACAATGTTCTTGGCATACTTGCTTTGGGAGATGAAAATTGTATCTTCCATCTGTTTGACTTGCAGACCAAGAAAGTAGGTAAGTTCACCTACAAGGCTCATCTCAAATTCAGACTGCATCTGATTCACAAACATCTTGACCATTGGATCAGACATTCCTCCAAACACAATGTCATCTACATAGATTTGTGCAATCATGAACTTGCCCTTTTCTTCTCTGACAAACAAGGTTTTGTCTGTTTCTCCTTTTCTATAACCTTGCTGCACAAGAAATTTGGTTAGCCTCTCATACCATGCCCTAGGAGCTTGCTTTAATCCATATAATGCCTTCTTCAATCTGTAGACATGATCTGGATAATTTGGATCAACAAATCCCTTGGGCTGCTCCACATAAACTTCCTCATTCAAGTAGCCATTGAGGAAAGCACTCTTCACATCCATCTGGAATAGCTTGAATTTCAAGATACATGCTACTCCCAGAAGTAACCTTATGGACTCAAGACGTGCCACAGGAGCAAATGTTTCATCAAAGTCTACTCCTTCAATCTGAGAGTAACCTTGAGCCACAAGCCTAGCCTTGTTTCTAGTCACAACACCACTTTCATCAGATTTATTCCTATAAACCCATTTAGTACCAATGATGTTGACTCCTTCAGGTCTAGGAACTAAATCCCACACTTCATTCCTCTTGAACTGGTTCAGCTCCTCTTGCATAGCCTCAATCCAAAACTCATCTGTCAAGGCTTCTTTCACATTCTTTGGTTCTACCTTTGACACAAAACAAGCATTGGATACGACCTCTCTTGACCTTGTCATAACCCCTGACTCAGGATTCCCTATTATGAGTTCTTTTGGATGATTCTTTTGAACTCTAACAGAGGGACCCTTGTTCACTGGAGTCACATCTTCTTGCTGATCAGTCTTCTCAGGAATCTCTATAACTTCAGAGTCTTCAGGCAGGGGGTGAGATGTGTCCACATCAGGATCAACATCAGGTTCATTATCTGAACAGTCATCTATGACAACATTGATGGATTCCATCATAGTTCTTGTTCTGTTGTTGAAGACTCTATAGGCTCTGCTGGTTATGGAATAGCCTAGAAAGATTCCTTCATCACTCTTGGGATCCATCTTCCTCCTTTGCTCTCTGTCAGCTAAGATATAGCACTTGCTACCAAAGACATGGAAGTGTTTGACAGTTGGTTTTCTTCCTTTCCATATCTCATACAGTGTGATTGAGGTACCTTTTCTCAGAGTTACCCTGTTGTGTATATAGCATGCAGTACTCATGGCCTCTGCCCAAAAGTAGTAAGGTAGCTTCTTGGCATGTAGCATAACTCTTGCAGCCTCTTGCAAGGTTCTGTTCTTCCTCTCAACTACACCATTTTGTTGGGGTGTGATTGGTGAGGAGAACTCATGCCCAATTCCTTCATCAGCACAAAACTCAGAGAATCTTGAATTTTCAAACTCTTTCCCATGATCACTTCTGATTCTAACAATGCCACTATCCTTCTCTCTTTGTAGTCTAAGGCATAATTCTTTGAATGCATCAAAAGTGTCAGACTTCTCTCTGATGAAGCTAACCCAAGTGAACCTTGAGAAATCATCTACAACCACAAAAGCATATCTTTTGCCACCAATACTCTCTACCTGCATTGGTCCCATCAAGTCCATATGTAGCAGTTCAAGAACTCTGGATGTCACCTGATGTTGTAACATTGGGTGTGACATCTGAACCTGCTTTCCAACTTGACATTCACCACATATGTTGCCTTCAACAATCTTAAGCTTTGGTAGACCTCTAATAGCTTCCTTGGACACAATCTTCTTCATTCCCTTCAGATTCAAATGGCCAAGTCTTTGGTGCCAAAGCTTTACTTCTTCCTCCTGACTTATCAAACATGTAGTGGAGTGAGCTGTTTCATCAGGAATCCATAGATAGCAGTTGTCTCTTGACCTAGATCCTCTCATCAGCAATTCTCCTTTGTCAGAAGTAATAAGACATTCATTCTTTGTGAAGTTGACTTTGAGACCTTGATCACACAATTGGCTTATGCTGATAAGATTAGCCTTCAAGCCTTTAACAAGTAGCACATCCTCTAGGTTAGGTAAGCTTTTGCTGCTGAGTTTACCACTGCCCTTGATTTCACCTTTTGCTCCATCACCAAAGGTTACAAAGCTTGTTGTATGAGGCTTGATATTAGTGAGAAATTTCTCAACACCAGTCATATGCCTAGAACAACCACTATCAAAATACCAATCATTACTAGAAGATGCTCTAAGAGAAGTGTGAGCAATATGTGCAGTTTCAGAGACTTTAGGCTTCCACATCGTCTTAGGAGTGACCCTTGCTGTTTTGGCTTGCACCTGAGGCTTTTTCTTGGGATACCCATAGAGTTTGTAACAGAAGGGCTTGATGTGACCATTCTTCCCACAGTAGTGGCATCTCCAAGCATTAAACTTCTCTTTGCCAGCAGGTCTCTGATGTGGAGTGTGGTGTGTCCACATTCTGCTAGGGTCAGGTTTCTTCTGAGCAGGAACAAACTTAGTATTTGTCTTCTTGCTGTGATGTTTGTTCTTAAATCCTACACCAGATGAGTCACCAGCATGCTTTCCTACTTTCAAAATTTCATCAAGCATGTTGGTTCCAGGGTTGAGCATCTTTACAGACTTGGTCATATTTTTCAAGTTGGTTGACAGTAACTCAACTTCACTTTCAAGACTAGCAACTTGACTCTGTAGTTGACCCTTCTCTGTCTCCAGTTGACTGATGATTTCCTTCTGCTCTTCATTGACCTTGTACAGTTCCTCACTCTTGATAAATAGCTTTTTATGGACTGAGGCTAGTTCATCAAAGGTGAGTTCTTCATCATCAGATTCAACATCAGTATTATCCACCCTAGTTATGGCACTAACATGATTAGCAGCAACATTCTCTGAGTCAGTGTCAGAGTCTTCATCAGACCATGAAACAGTTAGGCCTTTCTTCTGCTTCTTCAGATATGTGCCACATTCTGATCTTATATGACCAAAGCCTTCACATTCATGACATTGAACACCCTTGTTCTGAGTTGACTTATCATCAGTTTTGGTTTTTGTTGAAGTGTTACCTAGTTTACTGATGTCAGTCTGGATGTTCCTCACATTCCTCCTTGGTCTTCTGTCCACCCTCCTTTGAAGCTTGTTGAATTGTCTTCCCAACATGGCTAAGTCATTTGAGAGATCGTCATCTGATTCATCAGCTTCTTCTTCTTCACCAGCACAAGATGCAAAAGCTATACCTTTTCCTTTCTTCTCAGTTTGCTCACCTAAGTTCATCTCAAAAGTTTGAAGAGAGCTCACAAGTTCTTCAAGTTTCATACTTGGGATGTCTTGAGCTTCTTCAATAGCTGTGATTTTCATGTTAAATCTCTTGGGTAGGGATCTAAGCATCTTTCTCACAAGCTTTTCTTCAGACAATTTCTCACCTAGAGCCTCAAAGGAATTGTCCACCTCAAGCAAATTCATGTGAAATTCATGAATTGATTCTTCTTCTTTCATTCTGAGGTTTTCAAACTTAGTGTTGAGAAGTTGGATTCTTGAGCTTTTTACCTTGGCATTGCCTTCATGAGTGGTTCTGAGTATCTCCCAGGCATTCTTTGCAACAGTACACTGCTTGATTAATCTGAACATGTTCTTGTCCACTCCATTGAATAAAGCATTCAAAGCTTTGGAGTTTCCAAGCGATGCAGTGTCTTCTGCAGCTGACCAATCTTCCTCTGGCTTGAGTACACCAGTGTCAACACCATTAGCATCCAAGATTTTGGGATGCTCCCAGCCTTTGAGCACAGCTTTCCAAGTTCTGCTGTCAAGTGACTTTAGGAAGGCAATCATCCTTGGCTTCCAGTAGTCATAGTTGGTTCCATCCAGGAGGGGTGGTTTGTTGACCGTTGTTCCATCCTTGTCCATGTTTCCAGAAAGTAACTTCCCTGGAGCTCACCCTCAAACAGGCAGGGTGCCTGCTCTGATGCCAATTGAAATTCTGGTGGCAAGTGTCAGATGTGTAGCACGATGTGTACACTTTAGGAATCGTACGATGTGTAGCCTAATGTGTCAACATCGTGGACAACTGACCTTGATGAACAAGTAAACAATATAAAGTGCAGAAAACAAAAGAACACGTGAGTTTGTTAACCCAGTTCGGCACTTATAACAAGCCCTATTCTGGAGGATACCAATCCAGGGATGAATCCACTATGGTAGTATCAATTCAAAGCTAAACTCCCCCGTTTACAACTTCTCACTTAATCACTACCCGTGCTAATTCTACCTAGGAACTCCTAGATATGAGAACCTCTGCTCACTCCCCCTCAACCTTACCCAGTAAGGATTTAATAACAAACTCAGTTGGAGACACACTCCTAGACAAGCGAAGCACTCGTACCTAAAGGCTTAGAGTGTTGCACAATCTAACTCCTTGCTTCAAAGCTTTGGAGAAAGACAACTAGAGATTACAACTCTATAAACTCAGTCCTTACTTGCATCAAAACTATGATCCAAGTGAAGGCTCACAAAGAACAAAGAACAGACTAAGACCTAAGACTCGATATCTTCAACTCTTGGCTTCGTGTTCCTTTATGTCTTCAGTCTTCCTTTATATAGAACAAGTTTCATGGGCTTGGATCTTCAATAATAACAGCTGGCCTTTGTTAATTCTCTTTGAGATTTATTTGATCATAATCTTTTAATTGTTTGTTTCAAATCTTTTTGATCAAAGTCGGCCAATAAAATAAAACAGAACCATGAAAGATTATCTTGTTCCTTGGCGCGAAAGCTGGCACGATTTAATTTGAAAAACAAATCTTTTTCAAAAGATCGCGTTTAAATAAATGAAAGCGCGTCCAGTAGGGCGTCCAGATGTGAACCCTGATGTGCCACACATCATGCTCCACATCATGGAATCAGGCTTATTTTACCAAATGAAGCCAACACCCTAAAAGGTCTCAACATGTCACATTGTTTTCGCTACAGATATGAAAATTATTGTGCAAAGTGTCAAGGTTATAGCTTGTTTTCAGATATTTATGTACCTTAGATATTTATTTTATAATAACCAAGAAATGTAGCATGTATTTGTCTTTCGAATCTGTGATTAATCGTTGAAAATTGAAACACTCTCCAGACCGTAGCAAGTTTGTGGGCTGGTTCAGTGATTGGGAGCTGGTGCAATTTTTTGACTGTCATCTATATTGGTAAGATAAGCTTTCTTTCCATCATTTGATGGATCTTTATTCTTTTAATCAATATTATGTCCTAAATTTTACACATGTTATTAAGATTGCTTCCTCCGTACCTAGCACCGGTAATAATGGTTCTAGTTCAGGAAATGGCCTCTCCCTGGGAGGGTTACAGACCCATTTTTCTATGAGAAAACTTCTTCCGTTTCCATTTCATGTGCTCACTTTTAATTACAAAACTGCTAAATTTTTAATTTGTTTCCTATTTTCCAAATATTTCTTCGAGAAACACTAATAAAACAGGAAACGGATTAAAAACAAGGTGACGGTTTTCTTATAATTAAAAATGAAAACATTAAATAAACACAGAAACTTTTCCTCAAAGTAAAAAGAGCCATATTTTATACCTCATATAGCCCTATGGAATCTTTTATCCTGAAAACCTGTTGAACTATAGGTAAGATGCAGAGAGAAAGGGATTTTCTTTTCGAACGGTAACTTGACGCCTATTCACAAAGGCATGCCTAGTTATTTTTCTGATAAATAATATACAAATCCTTGCCAATGTTATGTATATTCCTCAACACTGATGTTTTTCTCTTCTAGTTTATTATTCATGTTATACTTCAACACTGAAACGAATATTTTGTCCGAAGGTATTATTGCTGCACATACACTTCCAGTTCTGTATGAAAAGTATGAGGATGAAGTTGACAACTTTGTGTACAAGGTATTTGGTCAGATACAAAATAGCTATAGCAAGCTGGATTCTGGTGTGCTCAAAGGAAAGTTCAAAGGAAAGAAGCATGATTAAATTTATATTTATGTAAATTATTGGTTGAAGGAAATAACTAGGGGGTTGAAAATATTTCTTTCTGATGAATGATATTTTATTGAAATAAACTTGATTGTGTAAATGATATTTCATACAGACAATCTGCGAAACTTTTCTGTTGAGTTTGATTCTGGTTCATGTTCATCACCTTCTTTATCATTTTTTATTTTAAACATGCGTCCAATCACATTTTACTGTTGCGTCATGTCATAACATTATTTTTTGAAATATATGACGAAAATCTATATAGTGAGATATGATTAAATGCGTGTGAAAATGAGTTTGTATCAACATAATTCATAATGTTGCTTTGATACGTTAATTGTTGGGATCGACGACTTTCATCTCATCAAATAATTTGTCTTTTCTATATATGTTTATTGCTTTTATATTTCATAGGCTTTATAAACTCTACAGACATTTGTTTGATTCCGAAAGTTAATATTTCAAATTTTGTTACACAATTTTGTCCTATTTCTTTGTGAAATACTTTATGACGAATCTTCATGAGGTTGGCTTCCACAGGAGACGATTAATGTTATTATGTATGCTGCTATGAGTGTTGAGTCTAATAATGGCGAGTGAAGTGGTGATGCAGATGAGTTCTTTTTCTGCAGCAAACATGGAATTCGTAAAGGTGATCCGATTCACCATATCTTTTTGTCATGTATGGATAAATTTTCTCACCTTATTATGCAAAGTAAGGAGGATGGACGGTGGAAAAACGCTAAGGGGCGTGAAGGGATGGCTCGGTATTTCTCACCATATGTTGCATATGATTTTCTAGTGTTTTTTAGACCATATCTTTAGGGACATATTTTGGGGTTCCTCTCTTGAGTAGACTTCGAAGAGGAATGATTTTCTGTAAATAATTGATGATCAGTTGAGTTATAAGTTAGTTTTCTGGAAAGCTAAGCACTTGGCCTTTATTGGGCAAGTGACCTTGTCAAAAATAATTATTGAAGCAAAGTCTATTTATCTAATGATGACATCAATGATTCCTAAAACTTGCCTCAATGAAATTCAAGTAATTCAATGTTCCTTTATTTGGGGAATATGATGACATAGGCAGGAAATATCATGCTGTGAATTGAGTGGTTGGTCACTCGACCCATGTATGATGTATCTTGTTGGGCTGGTTGCTTTACGAGTCTCTATTAAGTAGTGACGATCACTTTTGCTATCCTATTTTTTTTCTCGTGCATTTTATAAATTTATCTTAAATATTTTTGTCGGTTACTTAAGTCGCGGATATCTTCTAAAAACACTCTACCCAATTTTATTTTTATAGCGTCCGCTACTTAAATAACGGACGACATTTGCAAAAATTTTGTTTTTTATAAAGTTCACTACTTAAATAACGGAACGATAAAATAGGAACACGAATAATCGGTAAGACGACAAAAGTAAATTTTTTAAATAGTACACATAATATTGTTGGGCTGGTAGCTTTGAAAGTAACTCTCTAACATTAATATATTAATGTTAAAAAGTTACATACAAGCTACCACCATTTCTATACAAAAACCATAATTTTATAGTAGGGAGGAGTTTGACTTATACTAGTGAGATCGTTCTAAGTCGGATTTAAAGTAGATTTTGAATTTTGGAAATTAAAAAATTCACTTTTTTTTTAAACAAATTTGGACGAACATAACTAAAATGACAAATGTGGCTATGTTGTGATCGTAACACGTAATTAAAAATTACATCGAAATTGTTGCATGATATTGTTGCTAACGCTACCATAAAAAGTATTGCGGCTGCAATTGATAATGCAAGCCGCAATTTAAAACAAGGTTAAAACCTATTAACCTACCTTTGTATAAGGATTGAAGCTCTACTATATTTGTACACATATAGTATAAAATACAGTGTGTAATTGCAGTTAGTTAAGTTGAACTGATACTATAAATAGTATCTTGTACACTACATTTCATTTCCATGAAATCATAATGATTCATCTTACTCATTTCTCTGCTTCATTTCCTTTACTCTGATTTCTCTTGTAATTAAAAGATTAAATTATTTAATAGTAGTTAGCAAATAGTTTGTCCACACATTACACCTAATATGTCCAACTATATAAGTTATTAAGGTGACTTATACTACACAAACAGAATATATGCATCCAAGTTTTGCTTTAGAAATTGGGGCCACATATGTCTTTGAAGAGTCATAAGAAAAATGAACAAACACAACTTTAACGTTTCTTTCTGGCCAAAGCCACATTGACTTAAACATGTCTCTTATATTTTCCTCAGCATTCACCTTTATTGTCTAGATTTTTAGAGTATATCCAAGTCATCTTTGTGCATGAGGCCACTGCACTCATGCGTGTGTAAAAACTCTTAATTCCACATGTTGAAGGCTTTCTGTAACAAGAAGCCATGAGCTTAGCCCAAGTTTGGAATCTCAAACTCCACTAAGCAAATTTGTTTGGAATCTCAAACTCTTTTGTAAACATAGAGAATTGTTTTTAAAAGTAAGTGTGAGCAAAAGTATCGCAATAGATTCAACTATCCCAACTAGATTTACACTTCCAAAACTAAGAATTTATATACAATCAAGATAAAGAAATTAAAATAGTTCCTAAATCTTGATGAAGAAAGATCACATAAAAAAAATGCATAACCCTTTAAGGTCGATCTAAAGAGAGTATTTATAGATTTTTTTTATATAGAGAGAGTATTTATAGATTACTAATGCAATCAATGAAACATGTATAATATACAATGATGCTAAAATTATTATAAAGGTTTATCTATAAAATAGAATTCAATGCTGAATATCCTTACTATTTTCTAATAAACTTTAACAATGGTCGTGTTAACATGTGCCCTAAGGACACATGATAAACTACCAAAATAAAGAAATTTAGCATTAAATAATCTAAATAAATTAATGTAAAAAAAGATGTATTATACAAGTATCAAAAAAAATTTCTATGTTAAGATCTTTAACATGTGCCTTAACATTTCCCTAATTGTCAAAAAATAAACTTCAACAATATATTACATCTCTTTTATTTTTTTATCATCACAAAATTCAATTATTTACTAAAAATGGTAAGGTTCCTTTTTTGGGAGTTTTTTTTTGGTACATTGGCAAAGAAAAAGAAAACAAAAAGAATAATCTAGACTCTAGGATGAAGGACAATTTAATGCATCATTAAGGAGAATAGTTTTCAAATCTTTAGGTGAAGACCTTCAAATAACAAGCTTATCATTATTTGTCAATTCCAACTTAAC
Organism: Trifolium fragiferum; assembly: GCA_954870985.1. Lineage (NCBI taxonomy): Eukaryota > Viridiplantae > Streptophyta > Magnoliopsida > Fabales > Fabaceae > Trifolium > Trifolium fragiferum. The sequence goes on from OX940794.1 coordinate 13,769,682, forward strand.
CAAAAAATACACATTAAAATTGTCTTTCCTATGAGTGAATCTGGAGTTTAATAAACAAACTAAATTAGACTTTTATCACTATACTCGTACAATTGGAATTTAGATTTTCTACGTTCAAAAATTTTATATTTGCCTACATCTAGAGGGTAAAACAAAACAAAACAACATTACATGGGGTGCAATGAACTGCAAAAAAAAAAAAACATTGCAGCGGGTAAAAGCAAAAAAAAAATTATAGGGGTAATGCAAAATTTGCCTACTTTGCAGGGGGTAAAAGCCTATTAACCTGTAGAATATAATTTTCTAATAATTTTTTAAAAAAAAGGAATAATTCATAGGTATAAATAAGGAGGCGAGTGGAGAGATTGATTCAACCAAAGCAATTCACAGCTACACACTACAATGGCAGTTTTAACTTACGTAAAACCTGCTTTGCCTTTGTTTGTCTTGAGCAATAATGACTGGGTAGCAACTGGATTTCGCATCCAGAATGAAGCTGACGACGACGATGATGATGATGACGATGATGGTGGTATCGATATTGCTCCGGCCGCATAATTGATTTGTCAATATGTGTTGTTACTGAGAATGAGGAATGCTTGAGCTTGTGTGATGAATGCATGCTGGATTATATAGCATACATGAGATGAGCTATTTATCTATATATATACTAATTTATATATGCAAGTTTAATTTCTGTAGACTTTGTTTACACCATATAAATTAATATATAAAATAAAATATAGTATGTTTGTTGTTTTGCTTACCTAATGCTTAGTTATAATATTTGAAGTTTTGGTGATCTCTCTCTTGATAACACAAAAAAAAAAATATTTATTTTCTAAACAATATTAATAGTAACTTCCTTACTTAATTTTTTTTTCTTCTTTCGCACCGGTTTTCGACCCATCAAAAGATGAATGACTAATCCAGCTCGTGCGTAGAGGCATGCACACTGATCAAACATTGTTTCTCATACGTCATTAGAATGAACTCCTTGCCACTTAAACCTAAACAATTTGATTACTTCCTTGCCACTCACCTATATCTAATATGTGTGTGTGTGAATAAAACAAAATGAATTATTTCTCTCATTGATCAAGCCTCATGGGTCTTTAATTAGTCAAATGGTGACTTCAACATTTTGCAAAGTCTCCCATAATATAATAAACAATACATGAGCAAAGCAATTAGAAAAACATGGGTTAATATCTTGCTTAGCCAATAAAGGGAAGGGAAAGTATATCTAATATGAAAAGGGATATAATATTTATGTAGAAGTAATAAAGGGATGGGTTAATATTTGTGTAGTTTTTCTTTGGCTATTAGTATTCTTTCTTTTTTATATATTGTGGCTCTGGGTGTGCATATACCCATAGTACCTTCTGGAGTTTGTAATGTGAACTTTTTCTTGTCCTTCTCATTTTTAATATTATATTATATTTGTTATTAAAAAACAAAATTAATTCAATACAAATTCATAATATTAATCTTGTAAAAAAATTAAAAAAATCATGACATTAAGTAAATCTTAGACACAAAACCAGAAGTACGTTTGAATTGTTGTTGGTATTTTTTTCTTGAACAAAAATTTGAACTTTAATCACATCTGATGTGTTTAATATGGATTTTTAAAAAATGGCTTGTAATAAAATAAAAAATCAAATTTTATTAAAATTTACTAAAATTTATAGGGTTTACTGTTGAACCAAGTCCATATTAAATATGGTCACGTAATTTTCTTTTAGTAGTCTTTCAACTTTTAGCTCAGTCCAATTTAAAGACACTAAAATTAGGTATCTATATATATAATTATTTTCCTCCAATTAATTATTTGACGGCAATTCAATTTCTCCTATTATATGAAGTGTTTTTTTGATAACACGAATAAAATAGCTTATAACTTATTATAATATTAGCTTATAAGCTTGTTTCATAAAAGGAAAATGATGTTTGGTGCGACAATTAATTCGCGGGGATCACACGAACGCATTTATTTATTTACCAAAAAGAAACAATATGTGTTCCAGCAAGTACTCCACCGTATGCTTTATGGTGTTTATGAAATTGAGATTTTTTTTTTTAATTTGATCTTACTTAATATTTATTATTCATTTATTCTTCTAAAAAAATCTTACCCATAATTTTAGTGTTTACCAAAATTAAATTAATTTTAGGTTTAATTAATTCGCAAGTCCATTAAAGATTTTTTTGGTTTCACTTTGGTTTCTTATTCATATCTTCGATCATCGGTCAATATGGTCATTTTCGTCATTTTTTTCATAAACCATTAACTTTTAGAGGTTTGTTTAGAGCAAAATTAAAATTTATAGTGGTTAATTTAGGTCAAATCTGAGATTTTTTGTTTAACACTGATATAAACTAAAACTTTTATGAGTTAATTTAGGATAAAACTGCAAACAATTTGTTAGACTAAAATTTTGCACAGGCTCAATATTTTTTTCAGGGTTTGCTTCTAGAACCAACTTTGTGTGTTCCATTGGTTCCTTGACAAAGATCAATTATCGTTAACGACGATCAAAATTTTGTATTAATATTATGATTAAAATAAAAAAAAATTTGATTTTTTATTTCTTTCTTATGACAGTTTCAGGATTTTTTATTTTTTTTTTTCTTTCTATGTTGTAGATTTGTAGGTGAAAATGGAAGACAATGTACTCAGCTTTTATATTTTAACATATCATAAACCAAGTATTGTAACTTTATTATGCCACTAAAAATTAAACCAAGTGTTGTGACTTTATGATGCCATGCGTTGAATCTTATCTTTTCACATTCGTCGAATTTCGCGTATGAATAATTCGCACCATATAGCATAGCTGTTCATAAAATTAGAGGTGTGTTTCGTAACAAGTTTTTTCCACTAGCTTATAGCTTTTTTTATATATGCTATTTCTAGTAGCGTTGAAGCGTATTTGTTATAATTTTTTACCTTTCATTTCCATTTTGACCTCATTATTTTAAATATTTCTTTATTTTTTTTTTTTTAAAAAAAACTACCCAATGATATAAAACAATCATATATATTTTGATGTCATTTTGTACTTATAACAATTACATTTACCAAATATTTTAATTCCACTCTATCTTAATTATCAGCTATCAACTAATTTTCAGCTATCAATTAATTAACTTATAGCTTAAGAAGAAAAATATATCCTATTGGATAGTGAAAATACAAATTACCATCATATGAAATGTTGTACTTAGTGAAATTATATTTAGACCATATGGATTTTTGTTGGCTTTGTTTTGGGCTCCTTAATTAATTTGTTTATCTTTGGATTTATTAGTTAACTATTTTCTGCTTTTACTTGTTTCTTTGTATTAGACTCAAGTATCCCTTGTACTTCATGTAGCAATTCTCCTTTTAGTTTGGTTTATTTATAGGGCCTTGTCTGATATAGCGAAGAGGGCGGCCATTTTAGGTTCATAAAAATAAATTTAAAATTTAGACTCCAAAATAATTTTATTAGGGGACTGCCCAGCAAAAAAATAATCAAAATTCTTATAATTTATCTATTGTTTTTTATTCTCTCTCGGTGAATGCATTGTATCAAGTAACAAATAAGAATTTTGGTACAATAATACTTAATACGGTTGATAATTGATTAGTTGATACAATGATATATAAATATCAATGATCAAATTATCTTTATGCGTACATATCCCTTACTCATATCAAGTATCAAATTTTTTGTTAAACTGTCTTCGTACTACTTTCTCATCACTACGCGTTAGCATTTCTCTTCTCATAATCTCGCTGCGAATCAACGCACATCCTCATCTTCCTCAATTTTGTTTTTTTAATTAGTTTGTGTTTGATATCCCAAACCAACACTTTTCTTGACAGGAAATTATAATCATTATTTTTAAATAATTTGACTATATATATATATATATATATATATATATATATATATATATATATATATATATATATATATATATATATATATATATATATATATATATATAGGCCTTGTCCATATAGAGCTGTACTCCTTGATATTGTATGTATGTTTTTTATCAAAAAAACTAAACACAATAATTTGGATTATTAGCACTAGCATCTCGACCCTGTCAGTCCGTTTTTTTTTGTTATCGTTCCGTATCCGTTATCGTAAACAGTGGTTTATTTTAAGGGAATGATTTAATTGATTAGAATATGTTTGTTAATTTTTTTTTATAAGAAAATGTTTGTTATTTTTTTTATAAGAATATGTTTGTTATTAATTGATAACTACTAAACCATTTTTTTTGTTTTCTTAGTTATTAAGAAAGAAAAGAAAACTAAAAATCAACTTTTGTGTGGAAATTATTTTTCAACAAATTCAAATATTTAAATAAAGTGAAGGGTAAAAGTGACAATAAAAAAATTTACATTAATTATATATTGATGTAGATATAGATAAAAGTTAGCTATTGGGGTGTGATGAGTAGTTCAATTGGTTAAACTATTTGAGCTAAGGGTTATAAGGAGTTTGGAGGAGGTCCATGGTTCAAATCCCGGCTAGGAGAAAAACTAACATATATTTGTAATATACTAACAACTAATAATTTATCATTAAAAATAAATAAATAAATAAAAGTTAGCTCTTGTAAAAAAGGTATAAAGGTTAGCTACATAAGGGGATATTGTTGAAAACCGGAAACAAAATTCTCCTTAATTTTTATTAATTGTATAATTAAAGTTGTCAAATAAGCTTCAAAATTTTTTTTGATAGATAAATACCATACTCTGTAATAAAATATAAAAGAAATTCACTTTAGATTCATTATTTAATATAATGTATCTTGTCAATATATTGTCTAGATACTTCCTTTGGTCACTATTATAAAAAGAAAAAAAAAATATAAAATCAAGATAAACAAAACCCACATATTTTTATTCAAAAAAAAAAACCACATGTTTGAAACAAATATTCATGAAGACCAACTAAAAAAAGGAAATGACAATAAAATCAAACAATAAAATAGAAGATAGAAATTTTTTATTAAACAACATAAGATGTTGAAAATTTATTTGCATATGATAATTATTCGGGTTGCTTGGAAAAATTGGTCCATATGACCAATATATTTTTTTGTTTCTTTGTTCCATTCATTACTTCAGCTTCTTCTGCATCATGCTCTTGGGATTCAATTTTCATTCCTTCCATCTTACGGTAGATTTCCTTTAGATTCCCATCAATAAAACGTAACATATCATCAAGATCATATTTGCTCATTGAATTGCCATTAAATTCTTTAGTATTAATGTAATGATTCATGATTATGGCCATAACATTTTTCCGAGTTTCCTCCCTTTCTTTCTTCAATTTCTCGTAGGCTTTCTCTATGCGTTTCCACAAGAAGGCCTCTTGATCCATCACATTTTTGCTTTTCTCCTGTTCAGGCAAACTCACATATCTGGATAGCACACTTTTGGCTTCGGAATCTGATGGCCAAACATCTGGTTGAGAATTGTTATTATTATAGATCACCGCGCATGCTTCAATACCACAAAGAGTGACGAGTTCATTAAGCATCTTCAGCATACCTATTGGAAAAAAAAATAGCTAGATCGATAAATGGTAAAACATCGATGGTGAAATTTTCAAATTATAAAATAAAAGATAAATATGTTAAATTACAAAATAGAACAATAGAGGAAATAAAAGATAAACATGCATTATTAATTGAAATCAAAGAGAGGTTGATCTCTAACCAGTTTTCCTCTTTTTGAATGATGCCTTCCTCTTTGCATTATCTACTATGTATGCAAGCTTTACCTTGTGTCTTGCCATGGTATAGTGATAACCAGAAAATAGAATAGAAATTCTTAAAAGGGTTTGTATTATGTTTCTCTTGTTATTCTTGTGCTACTTATATAGACAAAACTTGATCAGATACAAACTAATTTAGGGTAAGAATTATAATTATTTATAAAGATATTTAATATATTAAAATTATAATATTATGTATATTCAAAGAAAATTAAATTTACCACAATTGGAAATTGACTTTCACTGTAGAGTTTTGATTTTTTTACTAAATACTGTAGACATATATCTATATTATATATATACAATTATTTTTTTCTTACATAAAATATATATATATATATATATATATATATATATATATATATATATATATATATATATTTACAACTATTTTAAAAGTTACTTATTTAAATATTATCTATATATTTGGTATATTATCTATATTTATAGAAAGTGAATTTTAATACAATTGGAAATTGACTTTCACTGTAGATTTCTTATTTTTGACTAGACACTATAGAAAATAATAGTAAATGTTTATTTATAATATATTATTTTATATAATATGATGTATTTTTATAAATTGGTATTATACTCATTGATATGTTGCATGTTTAATATATATTTATGCTTAATGTTTAAGAATACTATCTATTTTTATAGAAAGTTAACTTATTAGAAATTGACTTTCACGGTAGAGTGTAAAAAAAAAATATTTTTGACTAGACACTACAGAAAATAAGATCTACAATTATTTTCTTTCTTTCAAAAAACTATGTTTACAAAAAGTTATTTTGTACATGATTGAACACTTACTTTATACTCCCTCCGTCCCTATATATAAGCCCCCAAGAGAAATTTCACGCTTATTAAGAAAAATTGATAGTGTAATTAATGTAGTATATTTTTGTGTATTACAATTACTAAATTGTCCTTGGTAAAAGGATGTATTTGTAGTTGACTTTACGTATTTCAATGCAAAGTGAGGTTATGTTTGGAAAAGTAATAATAAATGTGTCTAGGGAATTGAAAATATGCTTATATTTAGAGACAAATAAAATCTTTGTAAGGGTGCTTATAATAAGGACGGAGGGAGTATATTTTTTTTTGTTTTTTTTTAAGTAGTCTAGTGGTTATAAATTCTACTCTTAAAATGGATAATGCATTCACTTTTGACCACCAAACATATGTGTGTTTGCCGCCACTGGTTCGGTCAGGCATAGGTTAAGAGGTCGTTTTATTTTGTACTTTTCGAAAAAAAAACGTGTGTTTCTAACGTGCCACTTCTTGATCACCAACATGCATAGAGCTGTCAAAATAGGCCTAGACCGCCCCACTACTCTTGAAGTTACCTAAGCCAAAAAGTTACTTAATTTATAATTTACTTTGTAAGAAACAAAAATAAGAAGAAAATCTCTCTAAAACACAAACAAAAAATAAACAATTCAACCAAAAGATAAGAAGATGATGAATCACATACTGCACCCTCAAAGTTAATTTTTTTTGTTTCTTTTTCAGTTGCAAAAACAAATACAACACTTAGTCCAGGACCGACATAACATAAGGCGGTTCACGGTTGCATGCGCACGTAGAGTTGTCAAAATGGGCCTAGACCGACCTACTAGCCCTAAAGTTACCTAGGCCGAGAAGTTAGCCCACTTTTTTCGATGTTGATCGAGTTCCAATCAATTACGTTATCTTTCCTCCATTGTTAACCGTTTTAGCCGATTTTGCATGGTCAATTTTCAGGTGAACTAGTCAATTTGTGTTATGAATTGGTCAAAAACACTCCGATGTTTTTAGCTTCAATGATTAGTTGTAAGATCCTTCTATATAAATAAATTAGTTCACTTAATTTCATACTACATTTCTTTAAAAAAAAATCAAACTACATCAAAAAAATTAAATTTTTTAGTTTTTCTCTCATGTTTTCTACTTTCTATTCTATTTTTCTTGTTGTCCCTTCGATTTTAAGTGGCTATCATATCATGTTGATTTTTCTAACCGAGACAATGTTTTTGACACTAAGAACAGTGTAATTTATTGTCTACCTTACACACTTTTAAGCAATGTACTATCAACTGAACTCGCAACCAACCTAATAATATCTTTAGTGGCAAATTTTATTTTTTTTAAAAAATAATTTTAAAAATAAAAAAAATTAAAAAAAAGACTCTTCTTTTTGCTTTCTATGCAACCAAATAGGGGTGTACATGGGTTGGGCAAACCCAATTGACCCACTCAAATCCACCTAATCCAACCCAAAAAAGTGGGTTGGGTCGGGTTAATGGGTTTGTATGGATTTCAAAATGAAAAATCCATAAATAAAATCGGGTTTCGGGCAAAACTCAACCCATACTCAAAAAACCCACTGAATCGGTAGTACTATGATTTTTTAAATAATTTTCATATTAATATTAAATATTTTCCATCATTAAAAGAGAAAAATTTCTAGTTCAATACTCAAATTTCCAAAATAAGTTGTATGCGTGTTTATTTCAAACGGCAAACACATTACTCTTCCGTACATCACAATTTTAACGCATTCTCTGATTATCCCGTCTTCACTTTTCCACTTCTTTTTGTCACATTTAAAAGTAACAATATGGTGATGATATTATCATTTTATGATGCTAAAAAAGTAGTGAAAATATGTTACGCTATTTTTTAAAAAAATAAAAAAGTTGAGTCATTTTTATAAAAAAAAAGTATGATTATTCGTCATTTAGTGTTTTAATATTAAAAAATAATAAAAATATTTAAAATTTGGATAACCCACCCAACCCAATCCAAAAATAAGTGGGTTTATCCAACCCGGACCAATATTAAAGTGGGTGGTTATTTTGCTCAATCCAACCCAAAATAACCTATATGATTTGAATTTTGATTTTGCCTAAATCCAACCTAAACCGGCTCATATACACCCCTAGAACCAAACATAGTCCAACTGCAAAGTGCTGATTTTTCTCTTCTTTTTCTTTGTGTGCAAATCCGTCAAGTACATTCACGTGTATAACACTGTCCCATGTTTCACAAGATTGCATATGACGTGTACACTTCCACAGCCTCCAAAACTAAACTTCTCAATACCGTTAAATATTTCAATAAAGTTTATTACACATTTACACAAATAAATAAAAAAAAAAAATCATACATACCCTGATAAGTGATAACCATTATTTGATTTGAGCTTCATTTTCTTTCTCCATGGCTCTTCATATAAACACTGGTTGTTTTACTGTTATGGGTCATTCTTCTAGAGTTCACAGAATAAGAGCTGTTGCTTCAGATGGTTCTGCTACTACTCTTAAGACAGTTGATGACAAGGTCAAATTGGGTGGTTCTGATTTGAAGGTTTCAGCAATTGGAATTGGAGCTTGGGCTTGGGGTGATACTACTTACTGGAACAATTTTCAGTGGAATGGTAATTGTTTTTTTAATTCCCTTTATTAAAGATGGAGTCTATCAATTGCATTGTATACTATCAAGTATGGATACTCCTCAGATTAGGCATAGGTGTGTCCTGGTATCGAATACGCATTGGTATCCGATATTAATATTTATGATTATATGAATTATGTAATTTTTTCAAATTATTATCGATCTTAATGTGTCAGTGTCCATGACATGTCCAGTTTGTCTAGTGCTTGTTTCATAGATTATACGTCGTATCATATAGAATCAAATTCAATGTTGGTCCATTTTTTTTATATAAGTAAATGTTAGTGGTTAATTTGTTAGGGAGAGGAAATGTTAGTAGTAGGGAACCTTGTACCTCTTACATGTAACTCTTCCAGTGTTCCAACCCTTACCACTAGGCTACTCCTTTGAGGACTCGGTGTTGATCTTAAAATTTTGATTTGAATTACGCAAGTGGTTAAATCGTTCAGGAATTATTCAAGTTCAATCCCTAATATAAACAATCATTGTTCCGAGTCGCTTAACCATTTGGTCCGGACCCCTAGTCGTGTGTATTGAAAAATAGGGATTAGTCTCTGCAGTTTTGTGCGAAGGATATCCCGGTTTCTTGTTGATGTTTCAAGTGTATGGAATTTGGGTCCCTTATGCATTTCTTGTTGATGTTTCAAGTGTGATTTAAAAGTCTCGCACTGAATGAAAGAGTAAATGTTGAGAAACATATAAGTGGGAAGACATATACCTAATGTCCTTAGGTTTTTGGCGAAGATGTGATGTCTAAACTCACTTGTATGGTTGCTCTTAGTCGAAGACCTTTAGTCACACGGAAGCAACTCAAAACATTATCATAAACTTTACATTATGATATGAGTTTAAAGGTGGGTCCTCTCATGTGAAAATTACACATTAGAGAGGATCTGTTCCTTGTTCAGTTTACTTACCATGTAAACTATTAGAGTGATATTTTTATAATAATGGAGACCGAGTTTTTCCTAAGTTTTGAATAAGTTTATGCGTTTCTATTACAATATTATATGTTTCTTGTTTTTGAAATTGTCCCTCTAATTTCTACTCAAGGATCATTAGATATTCATCTTCTCTTGTGGCAATTTTAGATAGGAAAGAGAAGGCTGCTAGAGATGCTTTCAATACAAGTATTGATGGTGGTCTAACCTTTTTCGACACTGCTGAAGTTTATGGCTCTTCGGTGAGTGCATATCTTATCTAGGTTTCATTGATGAGTGTTAATTCAGTAACTTGAAAGTTTGTCCGCTTTTTCAGCTTTCTTTCGGAGCAATAAATTCGGAGACTCTTCTTGGAAGGTAACACATCAATTTATGGTATAATTTTCATATGCAGATTAATTGTAATTAATACATTAATGGTTCTATATGTTTGTTATGTGAAGATATATTAAAGAAAGAAAAGCAAAGGATCCGAATGTTGAGGTTACAGTTGCGACCAAGTATGCTGCACTACCATGGAGATTAGGCCGTCAAAGTGTAATCAGTGCGCTTAAAGATTCCCTTGGTCGACTTGGAATGACTTCAGTGGATGTGTATCAGCTTCATTGGTAAGTTTTTTTATGAACCTGTTGAATGCTATTGTTTTTATCCAAGAATACTTTTTTAACGACGTAACACGTTTTTCAGGCCAGGAGTATGGGGAAATGAAGGTTGTCCAAGCGTACCAATTTAGTATCATGGTTAATGGAACTCGATGTTTGAAAATTTATTCATAATCAGATTAAGAGAATTCTTACTTTTTCAGGGTATATTGATGGTCTTGGTGATGCTGTTGAAAAGGGACTTGTAAAGGCTGTTGGTGTTTCAAACTATAGTGGTAACTCTCCATCATTATTATCTACTATGTAGCACCGACACTTTACATTGAAGGTGTTTTCGAGTGTCCGGACACCGACATCACACTGACTCTAGTGCTACCTTCAAATTATTACCGATGTCAGTGTCATGTCTGGTGTCCATGACTCTTGTGATACCTTACAATTATGCCTATGTCACTGTCCAACAAAAATAAGGGTAGAGTTGAAAAACTAAGGTTAATTATATGTTAGATTTAAGAGTAATAAATATCTTTTAATAAAGTTTCTGTTTTGAAGAGAGTGAGGTACAGTTCTGTTTTTTCTATTCAAATGTGACACATTATTGGTATATATACACTACCAAAAGTAAGAAACCAGTATGATACTGAGTTATTGAGTTAGTATTTAACATTAATTTTTTCTATGTAATTAGAAAAACGACTACGCGAAGCTTATAAACAGCTCAAGAAGAGAGGTATTCCATTGGCTTCAAACCAAGTAAACTACAGCCTCATTTATAGAGCCCCTGAAGAAAATGGTGTGAAGGCTACCTGTGATGAACTTGGGATTACATTGATTGCATATTCACCAATAGCTCAAGGTAAATCCTTTTCAGTATTCAACATGTTTATTATATCTAAATTTTGTTTTCATAATCATACGTAAAACTTAGCATATTCGCACTCCATTCATGAAATCTGTTTGTAAAAAATACAAAATCCTTATCTTAAACAGGTGTTCTTACTGGAAAGTATACTCCTGAAAATCCACCAACTGGGCCTCGAGGCCAAATTTATACTCCAGAATTCCTAACAACGGTACAGCTGTTCTGAAATTTTAAGATTTAATAAATTATACCGATGATACTTGCTTCCTCAAGTGTTTATTTATTTTGCAGCTCAAACCTTTGCTGAACAAGATCACTGAAATAGGAGACAAGTACAACAAAACTGCTACACAGGTTCAGACTGTTTTTTATTTCGATGATATAAGTTCAACATTTGAATATTAGTCTAAGTTTGTGTATGCGTGTTTTAACAACATAGTGAAGACAGGAGAACAAAGTTTATATTAGACTATTAGTTGATCCTTCCGAATTGTGACCTTGTCCATGTATGACACTTCTCCACAATTTAGCCAAACCTCATCAACATAAAATTTGTTCTGTGACATTCTATGAAGCATGAAGATTACTCAGATTAACCGTGTCCCGCGTCGACACTTATGATTACACTTAATTATGACATTTTCTCAATTTTTTATCGGTGTCGACGTGTCAATGTGCGGTGTCTATGTCTATGTCCGTGCTTCATAAGTGACATTCACCGATCCTTCCTAAGTATCTCTCTGGTTACAATCAAGTCCCTCTATCACTCGGCCATCCAATATTTAGTGCTAGTAGCCTACGTGGGACTGTGTTTGCGATGATTAAAAAATGTATGGTATGGCTATGCTGACATGGCCAAGCAAAGAGACCGCATGCACATCAAGTTCAACCATTAAAAGCGCACATGCTGCATGTGAAGACTCAATTCTTGTTAACTTCTGGCGTTGCTAAGCTAGCCGGAGTTAGGGATAACTAAGACACATGTATGCGCAACGCCAAAGGGACTTGATTTTACAAGTGGGATATTTGAGAGCCTAATGCGTGCAATAGAAACCAAAATTACACAATCATAATACCTGACAGACAAAAAATTTACCGCGTGCTTGAATACAAAATGTTTATTTTTCAAATGACCCTATTGAGTAATCCCTTAAAATCCATTTGATTCTTGTTAGGTATCCCTGAACTGGCTTGTAGCTCAAGGCAATGTTGTACCTATTCCTGGTGCTAAGACACCAGAACAAGCTGAAGAATTTAAAGGTGCACTTGGGTGGAGATTGACTAATGAAGAAGTTACCGAGCTTCGAAGTTTGGCTTCGAAAATTAAGTCTGTTATTGGTTTTCCTGTTGAAAAACTTTGAAATATGGTTAAGCACTTGATTAAATAGTTGCTGCATACACCTCCTAAATCATTTGTAAAGTTATATATAGTCCAGAGAAAATGAACAATAAATTGTATTCATTGTAAATTGAAAATTAAGATAAAATGATATCTTATTATAAATATTGGTTCTTATCTACAAGGTATAATTCCATTTTTCTTATTTTAACCAAAGTTTTCTGTTTCAACAAAATATGCAGTGCTAGCACTGACACTTTTGATTCCTGCAAAGTCAAATAAATTTATATATTTCTCATGATTATCAATTAAATAAGTAATTTGTACTAAGTCAAAAAATGAAGTTAAATTTTACTATTTTTCAAAGAAATAATTTTATTATTTTTTGACAATTTTTAAAAGAAATAGTAATAGACTGCGCTTATATAATCAAAGTTATAACCGTCCATATCATATCAGGAATCAAATCAAAGGTCTAACCGTACAATCTCACTTATTTAGTCTTAATAATTAAGTCTCAACATATCACTAATAATAAATCTAATCGTACAATCTCACTTATATAGTGTCTTAAAAATTCTATGTAGTCCATTTTTTTTTTACAATACTTCTTATGGAGTCTTAATAACTCACAGGACATGTCTTAAATAGAGGATTGGATATATGACAGTTACTATGTTAGACCTCAAATTTTAACCTTACAAGTTAGTTTTGATTGTTAAAAAAAAAATACTTACAAGTTAATTTTTGTAAATTGAGTTAAAATCAACCAATATTCAAAGAATTGACTGTAAAATAAATATATTTGTTGAAGCTAAGTGTGCTCGTGTTTAGCATTGAATTGAAGTATACTCCCTCCGACCTTTTTTTTTTTTTAAGCAAATATTCCACTTTGCACGTTTATTAAGAAACTTACTTTTTGCCTAATTTTATGTTAAATTTTTATTGTGATTCCTAAAGTAACCCTATAGCATTCCATCAACAACTAGGTACTCTAAGTAATGATCACTAACATTTATTGAAGCATACATTCTTTTCATATTCCCATGACTAGAAGTCTACTATGTATTGTAGGGGTACTTTTGGAAAAAATAAATAAATAGAGTTGAATTTGTTGACTTTTGCTTATATTTGAGGCCAAAAATTTTAGTTGACTTTTGCTTATAAATGTGGCAGGAGGGAGTATAATACTAGTAGGCCACAATTGTTGACTTTTAGACAACTCATTTTCGTTGAATAATGATGATATTGATATGATGTGTTTGGGTATTGGATTTGAGTTGCTTGGAATTTATGCAAAGAAGACTTGCATTCTATAGCCAAGTGGATTTAACGATATAAGTGACTTACATGTTTTCAACTATACTCGTACTCCTTATAATCTTGCAAATTTTACTTTTTAGATATATTGAATAATTAATGTATTTAGTCTAAAAAGTGGACTAAATATATTAATTTTTTAATGTATCTAAAAAGTGATATTTTTTATAATTAAGATCGGAGCGAATACTAATTATAGAGAAGTGTGAAATAGAACTAACAGTTATTTTACAACAATCTCAAAAAATATTTGAAATTGTCTGTTAAATTTACAAAGTTAAACTATTACTAATGTGTTAATCTTTCTCATGAGAGCCTATTAATTCTACCATTGTATATTTTAATTCGAACTTTTGGGTGTGGTTATTGTCCATAAGTCAGGCTTATGCACCATCTATAAGTGAGAGAAAATTTCTCACGCACCCCCCAAGTAACTCGCGTGCCCCCCATATTACTCATGCAGCCCCAAATTTCTTGCGCACCCCATTTTTTTATTTTTTTTTTGTTCCTTCCTCCCCAGATTTCTAGTCAAAACCATTTTGCTGTTGGAATGGTTTCCAGGAGTTGTACTACAAAATCATTAAGTGCATAAAATAGTTTTGGAGTACAACACTATAATTATGCACTTAACATTTTTTTTCCTCCCCACAGATTTCTAGCCAAAACCATTTTTTGCAGTTAACACTTACAATACTAGCCTTGACCCTTTCCAATAATTTTTAACATGACAAAATTATGAAAGTAGTTATAATATATAAGTTGAGATATGACACAATCATAGAAGACAATCAACAATTATATATGTGGGGAGGGAAAAAAAAGTTTAAGTGCATAATTATAGTGTTGTACTCCAAAACCATTTTATGCACTTAATGGTTTTGGAGTACAACTCCTGGAAACAGTGGCGGAACCAGAAAAAATTACTTAGGGGGGCCATAAAATTTTTTAGTGTATAAATTTAGTAAAAAATAATTATATATAAAAATATAAGTTGTAAAAAACACAAATATACTATTTGGCAATTCCAAATTTTAAACTTATAAATTCATATCAAGAAAATAAAAATCTATTTGATAAACATATTTCTTTATATCGTATCATATTTATATATTCTAGTTTAATTGGTAATTTTATCCAATATTATAAATTCAATTAGTTATCTATTATTTTTTGACAAATAAAATCAAAGTTCACTATTATAAAATTAATCTGTATAGCTTAAAATAACACCCTACGTAATCATCAATAATATAAATTAATATTTTTACTAATACTTGTTCCTTATAGTCATTAAAAAATATACTCTAAATTAATATTTACATTAATATTTGTACAAATATATATACAGAATTACTTAAAACTATTAATAATAAATTTACATTAGTATTATACCTATAAAAAAAATTATATTTTTGAGGTGGTGTTTACCCCATTTTTAGCAAACAACCGCTAGTTTAATTATTACAAGAAGGATCAACTAGTAAATCCTGGGACATATTGGATTGTGCAGAATTGACGAAAACATTTTCATATTTTCTGGGTTAAATCGGATAATTTGATAAAAACAGTAAAATCACTCGACGCAGTCGAATGGGTTTGCTTAAAGTAAAATGCTTCAAAGTTAAATTTGCAGAAAACTTGTAAATGAATTTGCAGATAAAGTTTAAAGAAGAACTTTGAAAAGTAAAAGCATGCAACAAAGTAAATTGCAGAAAAGGTTTTAAACTTGCAATGAAATAAATTGCAGAAAGGTTAAAGTGCGTAAACTTTAAATGGAAAGCAAGTAAAATACTTGGAGAATGTAAATTGCATTCATAAATGTAAATTGTTTACAAAGAAAGGTTGGTTACACAGATTCGTACATGTTCCATTTTGCACTCATTTCGCTCGTTGACATGGGTACTCTGAGTTTTGTCAGGAATTTGCATGAGAATTGTGAACCCGTTTCTCATATGAAAAACTAATATTTATAGGCAAACTAGAATAACCGTCAAAACCTACTTAACGTCTAACTAAACTCCACGTGTCTTCGACAATTTGAATTTCTTGGACACCTGGCAAGGCTTTCGAACGTTATCCACTTTGAATAATTTGCTAAGTCCAGAGTATGCTTTCTCCGTACTGCATAATACGTTATACAAGCAAACACACATATACATACATATATATAATTCGACACATATATAGCAATGTCGAAGCAAACAACATATATTTAATAAAATATGTTCCTGTCGAATTCGACAGCTTCTTCAAGCTCGACAGTGAACTTTAACTAAAAGGCTTTCGACGTCGAATGCCTTAATTTTCTCTTGATTTATTAAACAACTAATTTCCAAGAGAATATTAAAATACAATAATGTATATTAAATGAGATTTCAACATCTCACTCCAATTCATTAATGCCTGTCGAAAATACAGGCTAACAAATTGCCCCCTCAAAAATGCTAATTTCGACTGCATGTCGAAGACAGAAAGGAAGAAATGGCAATTTTGAAGATTCTTTTCTTTTCAACTTCTCAATGCCAAGATCACTACTGAGAAAGCTAAGCGTGACGAAGCCAAAGCTAATATTTCTAAAGCAACCAAGGCTATGATTGACAAAGAGGCGAATGCTGGCATCAAGTATTTCAGCCATTCTGCAGCTGTCGAAGAAGAGATCAAAATCTTGGTGGATTCCAACATGATTCTCGACGCAGAAGTTGCTTCATTCAAAAGCCTGTATGAAGACTTGAAGAGAAAATTTTAACTTTGTAATAGTTTTAGTTTTTTATTGTTCTTAGTTTTTTGCTTCAACTATTTGAACAATTTGTTATGGTTTTTTGGTTTTGTAATCTTGACGATGCCCATTTTGTGGCGAACTCATTTTATGATCACCATTTTCATTATGTCTTAAGCTTTATTCTTCGTTAATTTTTATTTCTTGCAACACTGGTTTATACTTTTTCAAGTACTTACCATTTATAATTAACGAACGTTGTTCTTCTGTTAATTCTTCAATTTCATAAGCACCATTTGAAAAAACCTGAACAACTTTAAGAGGGCCTTCCCAATTTGGAGACCATTTGCCTAAGACTCTGTCTTTTTTATCCATTGGCAAAATAACTTTCCAAACCAAATTTCCAACATTAAAGGTTTTAGACTTAACCTTTTTATTGTAAGCTTTAGCAACTCTTTCTTTCTGTCGAGTTAGCATCTCTAAAGCTTTTAATCTCTCCTCATCTAAATCAACTAATTCGTCTAACATCATATCCCAATAATGATCCCTTGGGATTTCTGCCTGCCTTTGAATTCTAACTGACTGCAGATGTATTTCGACAGGCAAGACTGCATCATACCCATAAGTTAGTCGAAAGGGTGTGGTGTTAGTTGATTCTTTTGGAGAATTCCTACATGCCCATAATACTTGATCTAAGGTCTTGTTCCAATTTCTAGGCTTTTGGGCAATATGCTTTTTAATCAAACCAATAATGATTTTATTAGCAGCTTCTACTTGACCATTTGTTTGGGCATAATATGGTGTAGAGGTTAAAAGTTTAAAACCAGTTTGTTGGGCAAATTCAACCATCTTTCGTCCAGTGAATACTGAACCTTGATCTGTAGTAATAGACTCAGGTATACCAAATCTATAAATGATGTGACTTTGTATAAAACTAATCACTGCTTCTTGGTCAACATTTGGTAATGGAATTGCTTCTATCCATTTGGTAAAATAATCTATACCAACTAAAATATAACGTTGGTTTTTTGACGAGCTTGGTTTAATTTCACCAATTAAATCTAAAGCCCACCCTCTAAAAGGCCAAGGTTTTACTATTGAATAGAGTTCACTTGCAGGTACATGTTGTATACCTGAATGTCTTTGACACTCTTGACAACCTTTGGCAAACTCTATACAGTCCTTTAAAATTGTTGGCCAATACACACCTTGTCGAAATAACAACCATTTCATTTTGTGGCCTGCCTGATGAGATCCACATGCACCACTGTGCACATCGGATATAGCCAAATAAGCTTCAGTTTCACTTAAACATTTTAGCAAAACTCCCTCAGGTGTTTTCTTCATTAGTTCATTACCAATGATGACATAACTCAAGGCTCTATATTTGATTTTTCTATTGGTTGTTCCATTTGGATCTTTCAAATATTCGACAAGTTGTTTTCGCCAATCATTGTCAGATAGATTGTCAATGGCAAAAATTTCTGAATTTTCGTCATAATCATAGATGGTGTCTTGACCACTGTCTTGTGGTAAGTCTGCCCCCACAAGTTTTGGCATTGACAATTCTAATGAAGGAGGTTGATCAACAATGAGTTTATCTTTAATTTCAATCAACTCTTCTAGTTTTTCACTAGAGATTTTATAACCAGAAGCTATTTGAGCCAAATCATTGGCTTCTTGATTTTCTATACGAGGTACATGTTTAAAGATAACTTGGTCGAAACGTTTTAGCAAAGAAATTGTTATGACAAAATACTTCATCAAGTGTTCTTTTATGCATTTGTATTCTTTTGTCAATTGTTTCAATACCAATTCTGAATCACCTCTGATCAAAATATTTTTTGCCCCCAAGTCTAATAAAATTTTCAAGCCTGTTATTAAAGCCTCATATTCTGCTTCATTATTTGAGCAGAACCCATTGATTTTATATTTGAACTTGGTGGGAATTCTGGAGGGAGAAATGATTAAAATCCCAATTCCAACTCCATGTTTATGTTTAGAACCATCAAAATATAATTTCCAAGGTTCTGAATCTACATAGTTTTGTGGAGTTTCTAATGCAGAATGATCCACTATGAAATCAGCCACAATTTGGCCTTTAACTGCCTTCAAAGGTTTATAAGTTAGTGAATATTCTGTCAAGGCTAAAGCCCATTTTCCAATTCGACTATGCAGGATTGGTTTAGATAGCATGTGCTTAATGATATCACAATGAGAATAAACAAAAATATCAACAGGCTTTATATAATACTTGAGTTTCATACAAGAAAAATACAAACATAAGCATAATTTTTCAATACTACTATATCTAGTTTCAGCATCATTCAAAACCCTACTTAAGTAATAAATGGCTTTTTCTTCGCCATTTTCATCTTCCTGAGCAAGCATACTACCTAGTGTCGAATCTGATGCTGACATATACAACTTCATGAATTTGTTCCTTATTGGAGGCATTAACATTGGTGGCTTCGACAGATAACTTTTGATTTCGTCAAAAGCTTGTTGTTGATCTTGCCCCCAAGTGAAAACACTTTCTTTCTTGAGTCGAAGTAATGGTGAAAACGGTTGAGCATTACCACTTAAATTTGAGATGAATCTTCTCAAGAAATTGATTTTCCCAAGTAAGGACTGAAGTTGCTTTTTTGTAGTTGGAGATTTTGTCTCCATAATAGCCTTTGTTTTGTTTTGATTTATTTCAATGCCCTTTTTGTGCACAACAAACCCAAGGAAATCTCCTGCATTAACACAAAAAACACACTTTAATGGATTCATCTTCAATCCATATTTCCTCATCTTTTCAAAAGATTTTCTCAAATGATCTAAATGATCATCATTTGACGAGGATTTGACAACTATGTCATCAATATACACTTGCATGAAAGTGTCTATGTACTCATGAAAAATTAGATTCATTGCTCTTTGATAAGTAGCCCCAGCATTTTTCAAACCAAAGTGCATTACTACCCATTCATATGTGCCTAATGCTCCTGGGCACCTAAAGGCAGTTTTGGGTACATCATTCTCAGCAATGAAAATTTGGTTATAACCAGAATAACCATCTAACATACTTAAGTATTCAAACCCAGCTGCTGAGTCTATTAACATTTCTGCCACAGGCATAGGATATTCGTCTTTTGGTGTAGCATTATTTAAATCTCTAAAGTCTATGCATACTCTAAGAGAACTATTTTTCTTAATCACAGGCACTATATTTGCTAACCATTCGACATACCTTGCTGTTCTGATAAATTTGCTCCTCAGCAGCCTTTCAATTTCTTCTTTGATCTTCGACATGATTTCTGGTGCGAATCTCCTAGGCAATTGCTTCACTGGCTTTTTATCTGGTCGAACTGGTAATTCATGTTCCACCAACTTTCTGCTCAAACCTGGCATTTCGTTGTAATCCCAAGCAAAACAATCTTTAAATTCCATCAGGAGTTGCACCACTTTTGCCTTCAGATCAGGAGGAATGTTTGCACTTACGTATGTTGGTCTTTTCGTCAGACCATCTCCAAGGTCAATTTCTTGCAAAGGATCCTGAGCTTGCATCTTGTGACTTTGACTGATTGGATCTTTTTCAAATCCTAGGGGTTCGTCATCATAGATGCAATCCAGCTTTTGCATTTCTGGCTTTTGTTTGCCAAATTTTATATCATTGGCTGCAACAGCCATATTTTCTGACAATGAATTGGCTTCCAAAGCCATTTTGATTCTGTTTTCAGCCATATAGGCCGAAATCTTTGCCCAAGTTTGGGACTCAGACATAGTAATCTTCATTGATATCCCAACCAGTTGGGTAGTTCTGGCCTTCATATTCGCCATATTCAATGTCTCCATCTTCTCTTTCCCACAAAAAGCCATGTGTGGGGTCCAACTTGATTGAGTGGTGAACATTTCTCACTGAAGGATATGCAAAATCCCTTTCAGTGCATGGCGAGATAGTTGCCAATTTTTTGTCGAATGAGTGCTTTGTGAGATGATGAACTTCAGTTTTGAAGTAGCTTTGATCTGCTTCTACATTTTCAACAATGTCATCATCTCGCCAGATAATCAGGCGTTGGTGCAAGGTAGATGGGACTGCCCCCACGCCATGAATCCACTCTCGTCCTAGGAGCAGATTGTAATTTGCCTTAGAGGCCACAACCAAAAATAAGGTTGGCCTTATAGTACTTCCAACAACCACATCCAACTGGATTGCTCCTAATGACAAACCAGTTTCACCCTCATAATTCGACAGAACTATGTTGTGAGGATGAAGATCCACCAAAGACTTGCCAATCTTTTTCAGCAGAAATTCTGGCATTAGATTAACAGCAGCACCACCATCAATCAGTACTTTGTTGATCCCTACATTATTCACTTTAGCCTGTATGAAGAGAGGCTTCAAGTGATTTTTCATGCCTTCATCTGGCCTCTCAAATGTGGCCATTTGGTCCTCCAAAGCACCGTTGTTCATAACGTAGTAACAGACTGGCCTGTGAAGGGCCACTTGCATTCCAGATTCTTCTTCTTCATCTGTTATTTCAGAACAGACGTCGAACTCCCTTGGCAGAATTGACACAACATTCACTATTATGTCGAGATCAGGTTCAGAATTGACACAACATTCACTGTTATCATCAACAACTGAAGACTCTATTTTTGGTTCAACTAACCTTTCGCCCATTGGCTTCTTAGCCAATTCCATAGGCTTCTTTCCCTTACCATCAGCAGTAATCTGGGAACTTTGAACAACCAACTTTTTCTGGCGTTGATATCTACGCCATTGAGATCTTGTCATGGGGTTCTTCCCTTTGTAATTATTCCTGTAATCATATTTTCTTGATTCAGAATCCTTCTTGGGATTGGAGTTACTGGAACTTCCTTTCTCGAAATTCCTTTGGCCAGAGACCATGTTTCTCCCCTGAACCCACTGATTGACAGGTGTCCTGTTTGAGGGGACGAATGATTTCTGTGGTCCCAACCTTTGATGCACAGGTGCCTGTTGGCTATTCAGAATGTTGGAATATGTTGGCCTTTTATTTGGCCAATTGTTTCTGCCCTGACTATGAGGCAAAAATTTGGTGAGGCCTGCAGCAGCCTTTTTGTCGAACATGGCACTACAATGAGGACATAATATAGCTTCGCCATCGTTCTCTTTGCAGCGTTGAAGGAAATCTAGCAATTTCTCTCCAGCCTGTGGATACACCTCTTCCACTTTGTTTTCGTATTCTTCCTCAGGAATGGAAACCAATTGCCCCCCTTCAGTGAGGTTCAATGCTTCCAACATCAGGCATTCAAATGGCTCTGTGTAAGCAGCATCAGCAATTTGTAATGGATCTTCATCCACCTGCTGTTTGGATTTTGGCTTTTCACCAAATTTGAGTCTTCCTTCCTGCAGGGCTTTCTGGACCAGATCCCTGAAAAGAACACATTGTGAGGTTTTATGACCCAAGAAATTATGATATTTGCAAAAACCTCTTTTCTTACGTTGTTCCAAAGGTGGAACTTTTAAACCTTTTGGCACAATTATTTGGCCATCAGTAACCAATAAGTCAAAAATTTCATCACATTTAGTAATGTCGAACGTATATGTCTTAGAAACAAATCTATCATTTTTTGGTTCGACAGGATTATTTCCATTTGATGGTTTTAACATTTTACAAGTATAGGGAGGTCCTGGTTTTAATTCAGCAATATTAACCTCATTATTTTCTATGTAATCCTGACCATCGTCGAACTCATTTTCACTTTCATAAGTTTCTATATACGCCACTTTTTCTTTTTTATGGAATTTAGAATTTCTGACTTTTTCATCCCTGAGGCGTTCGACCTGTCGAACACGATCTGCTAACTGGGCCATATCTCTTAAATGTTGAGTATCTAACTTTTTCCTAATGGAATAGTCAAGGCCACCAGCAGCCATCTCAACCAATTCATGTTCAGGCACTTGAGTAAAGCACCTTGCCTTAAGGAGGCGAAATCTATTCAGATAGTCATCAATGGCCTCTGAAGTTTTACGTTTCATACTGGCTAATTCTTTGAGGCTAATCCTAGATTGTCCCATATAAAATTGTTCATGAAATAGCCTTTCTAACTGAGTCCAATTATGAATTGAATGAGGGGGAAGTGTGGTGAACCACGTGAAAGCATTTTTTGTGAGGGAATTGGGGAAAAATTTCATTCTTAAATCCTCATTATTTGCTAAATTCCCTGCTTCTGCCATATATCTGGCAATGTGTTCGACAGTAGACTCATTCGTATCACCAGCAAATTTTGTAAATTTGGGGATTTTCCACCCCCTTGGCAGTTCTGCCTGCAAAACATATTCAGACAATGCTGACACGAAATTTGGCCTATGCAATCCTATATTCAAACCATTTTGGGCCAAGATATTTTCTACTAAGTTGGCCAAGTTGTTCTGCCCTGCTATGTTATCTTAACGAACGTTCCTAAGAACATTATCAGCATTTTGGTTTCTATTAACTAATACCACTTCTTGTTATGGCTGTTCTCCTTCAATACGCAGTGGTTGGGCTTGAACTTCTGGTTGAATTTCTGGGTTTGCACGAGGAACCCTTTGGTTATTTGGAGCATCAGGGGCTCCAAAAAAGTCTGCCATTCTCCCCATTTGATTGGCTAATAACAGGTAACTATCATTGGTTGTCTGTAACATAGGATTAAAGATTGTGCCAATCTGTTGGGTCAACGCATTCACCATATCATGGTTGCTCTCATCCATTTGTTGCCTTAATACTGCCATATAATTGTTTGTCAAGTTAAGAGAATTTCCTCTATTTCCCATCGCAGAAGACGAGGGAGAACTTTCTATTGAAGGCCAATTATACAGGTTTGCCATCGTTGTTGTTGGCATTCCAAATTGTGGGTTTCTAGGCAACCAGGGTGGTCTTGACGGTGTTCCACCAACTTGACTACCGTCTGTGTATCCATGTGTGTGTGATACGTTTGTTGGTATGGATGACATGTTCGGTTGTGTCATTGCTGCACCGTTAGGATTTGGAGGAGGGACTCCTCCTATCATACTTGAAGTAACGGCAGGCATTGTTGATCCACTGGCGTTTGCGCCAACGGTACTAGAATTCGTCGCAGGGTTCGAATTTCCGCCGTTATTATTATTATTATTATTATTATTTGGGATACTTTCAGAATTTGTAGAATTCAATGCAGGACCTGTTGGCCCACCAGTAGAATTGGCGTTAGAAACGCCAGATGCTGGCTGACTAGGTTGCCCTGCCACATTCTGGGGATTCGGATTTAGATTCGTTTCCGATCCATTATTATTGTTATTATTCGCAGAATTGCTTGGTGGTCTCACCATTCTAGTACGAGTATGAGTTGGTATTTTTGAGAAATCTGGGAGAGATTTACCACTCCTCAAATGCATATAAAATTACACACACAATCAAATTTCAACACCAAAAACAATTTTGCAAAAAGTTTCAAAAATAAACAAAATAAATCACACAAACCAATAGTCCCACTGGGCGTGCCAATTTGTTTACCCCGATTTTTAGCAAACAACCGCTAGTTTAATTATTACAAGAAGGATCAACTAGTAAATCATAGGACATATTGGATTGTGCAGAATTGACGAAAACATTTTCATATTTTCTGGGTTAAATCGGATAATTTGATAAAAACAGTAAAATCACTCGACGCAATCGAATGGGTTTGCTTAAAGTAAAATGCTTCAAAGTTAAATTTGCAGAAAACTTGTAAATGAATTTGCAGATAAAGTTTAAAGAAGAACTTTGAAAAGTAAAAGCATGCAACAAAGTAAATTGCAGAAAAGGTTTTAAACTTGCAATGAAATAAATTGCAGAAAGGTTAAAGTGCGTAAACTTTAAATGGAAAGCAAGTAAAATACTTGGAGAATGTAAATTGCATTCATAAATGTAAATTGTTTACAAAGAAAGGTTGGTTACACAGATTCGTACATGTTCCATTTTGCACTCATTTCGCTCGTTGACATGGGTACTCTGAGTTTTGTCAGGAATTTGCATGAGAATTGTGAACCCGTTTCTCATATGAAAAACTAATATTTATAGGCAAACTAGAATAACCGTCAAAACCTACTTAACGTCTAACTAAACTCCACGTGTCTTCGACAATTTGAATTTCTTGGACACCTGGCAAGGCTTTCGAACGTTATCCACTTTGAATAATTTGCTAAGTCCAGAGTATGCTTTCTCCGTACTGCATAATACGTTATACAAGCAAACACACATATACATACATATATATAATTCGACACATATATAGCAATGTCGAAGCAAACAACATATATTTAATAAAATATGTTCCTGTCGAATTCGACAGCTTCTTCAAGCTCGACAGTGAACTTTAACTAAAAGGCTTTCGACGTCGTATGCCTTAATTTTCTCTTGATTTATTAAACAACTAATTTCCAAGAGAATATTAAAATACAATAATGTATATTAAATGAGATTTCAACATCTCACTCCAATTCATTAATGCCTGTCGAAAATACAGGCTAACAGGTGGCGAGGGGCCGTGGCCACCACCTGCCCCTCCCTAGTACCGCCACTGCCTGGAAACCATTCCAACATAAAATGGTTTTGGCTAGAAATCTGGGGGGAGGAAAGAACAAAAAAAAAATTGGGGGCGCATGACATTTGTGGAGTGCGCGAGAAATTTGGGGGGTGCGCGAGTAATATGGGGGGCGCGCGAATAAAATGGGGGGCGCATGAGTAAATCTATTGTGTTTTCATTGGCTTATGTACCATCCATAAGGATTTGGCTTATGGACAATAACCTTTGCCCGAACTTTTAATTTATTTTGTTTTTTTGACAAGCGAACTTTTAATTATTTGATTTTTATAAAAGAAACATTCTAACATAAAAATTCAACATAGACTGGACAAATAAGCGCTCCTATAGAAAGAAAGAAAAAAATTATTTCTATAAATAGATGAAATGATGATAGTCATTGAAAATTCACACACAAGTGAAAGAGTCTCGATTTAAAATTTCAATCGCGGTATTTAACCTAACAAGTTCAATATTTTTACTAATTGAACTAAAACATATGAACAAAAATAAAAGAAATTTTGAACAGAGCCATCCATGATTACATGTTTGCATATATATTGTATTGATATTGGTTTTCTGTTTATGAAAGAAATTAATTCATTGACATGAATTGTTTCTAGAAAAAGAGACAACAAACATAAAATAAATTGTCTCATGATTTTATTTAATAGTTTATACTTTAAATCATTGAGATAATAATTGTTCTAGTGAGAAGATCAGACAAAGCTCTTGCCTATTTGAGCAAAAAAATAAAAATTAGCTTATCAAGTACTTCCCTAGATCTAAAAAACAGTGAATAATAATGCTATATAGATGATGGGACATAGGAGCTAAGAACAAAACTGGTCCATAAACAAAGATCTGTCTAAAACAAATTTTTCAATGTTGGACAACAAACTCTAAATTATATGCAATTTGCATGGCCAGCAAACAAACTATACAAATTATGTCTCAAGAATTGATTCCACCAGCAAAATCCTTCAATTAAGGATGTTTCATGTAGTGCTTCTATATTAGTGAAAGGTGGAAGTAACCTTGAAAGTAGGGGGAAAAAAGGAATGAATTGAAGGAACATAATAAATTTGAGGGTACTATTGCAAAATGGAATCATTAAGTATATGGATTATGATATGTACCAAAACCATGACCAATTGTTTTTAAGTGTAAGTTGCCTATGTATTGTTTTTTCCATTGGGTAGTATTCTAAGGGGACCACAATTGAAGCAATAAGTCATGGATTGTGCTATAGTGTCTATTTTTGAGGTCCCATTTGACAAGATAACTTTGTGCAAATACATGGCATCAAAATTTTAGTAGTTAGTTGATAGTCTTTAATTTTGATATAGGGACCACTCTTATTAGCATTTATTTGAAACTTGACTATAGATAAGGCATCACATATGATACAAAGTAGATGGAGGCAACTCAAGAGCGCTCAGATGATATGGTGCGAGTCGTTTATACCTTAATCAAAGTACTATATTCGATTTTTAATTTGGATATGCAGCAATGTTAAAATATTTATGGATAATTTACCGCTCATTCAGATCTTACAAGACTCAAGGAATAATTTTTATAATTATGCGCAAACGATACCTAATTTATGCCCTAAAAAAAGTAGAGGGAGGGTACACATTCAATTTTTTGTGCCATTTTTATAGGATGATAAGGAGATAAATAATGTAAAGTGGTCAGCATTCTCACCTGGAAATAATTACAATCAGGCGACAAAAGAAAAATGTTGAAGTCATTTATAGTTGAAAGAAAATAAAGGAGAAATTAATCATGAATCACCTAATTTATTTCAAAACTTATGCATATATGGTGACCACGCATATTTGGTAAAATTTGGGTGTTTTTGTTATGCAAGCACTCTTGAAAGCTAGGACATATATATACTATTGTAACTTGTAAGCAATGAAAAAGAATGAAGAAAAATGAAAGATGACCTAATCTAGTTGTATAAGTCATTTCATCACCATTAAAAGGTAGTATGCTAAAATCTAGGGATGCACCTTAGATTTAGGCCTTTGATCCTCTCCTTCCATCTATTTTCTCCATCTCTCTCCTATATTTTGTGTCTATCTCTCACTTCATATTCCCTCTCTCTCTCTCTCTATCTTTTTTTAATATTTTTTCTCTCTTAATCTTCTCTCTAAAATTTAGAGAGAGATAGAAACAAAATTGGAAAGAGAGAGATGGAGAGAATAGATGGAAGGAGAGGATTCAAGTCCTAGATTTAGTCGTTACATATTGACTAAATATTACATCTCAAACATTGAATGGCTCACATACCTTCAATTTATTGCCCTGCTTTTGTTGTGTTTTTACACATAGAAGTCCACACAAATTATATTATATCTTTTTTTAAATGGTTAAATGTATTTTTAATTTATATAAAGTTCACAATTTTTTAAAATTTACTTATATAAATATTGTTCAATTTTTAGTCCCTGTTTTACTTTCAAAATATCAAAATAATGACTAAAATTGAATAAAATTTATGTAGGCATTAAACTTAAAAAGTCGTAATTTTATAGGAAGTAAAACATTTTTAACTCTTTATAGGAGTACAATGATAATAGGTTAATTCGGTAACAATTATGCATAGGTCAATTTGGTCATTATATTTTCTTAATTTTTTTTTGTCAAAAAATTCTACTTTTAAAGTGAATAAGTAAAATGTCCGAGGTTCGAAATTCGACTTCTGCATTGTTATAGAATTCAAACAAGGTATTGATTCTTCTTGAGGTATTCACTTCTAAATATATCATAGATATATCATAATTCTTTATTTTTATTTCCATTTTAGACCATCTTTATTGTTCCTTCAATTTTTGATTTGCACGATAATATTGTACATCGACCGAAAGATCCTCTTAAAAAAATTGAGTTGGAACTAATTCAACCCTACAAAACTAACTTATAAAAAGAAGAATGCCTCCTACTTATAAATATATTTACAAACCATGTCTCACCTAATGTGAGACTCTAAATAGATCCCAAAAATAAGTCACTTGTATATGAATCAAGTGGACTATATATGCATACATATCTTCATAGTTGAAAACATACTTTAAGGCTTCTTTCATCTTGCAATTTTGTTGTTGGTTACACCATAGGTTCCTATAGGCATGCTTCTAACTAATTAACCTGTAAACAATAACAATTAAAATGTCAATAAGTTTTAATATGACTACATAATAAATAAAATATAAAATGAAGGAAAAAAAACTATGAAACTTTTAATGATGTGTATATATGTGGCGTATACTCCATTTAATCTCATATATATAAGTAAAAATTCTTTTTTTAGAATCATTGAATAACTATTATATATAGTCCATAATATGAACCAGATACATCAGTTATTCAATAAACCTGAAAAAATAATCTCTGCTTGTATACAAGATCGACGTCACGGCAACACCGACCGAGTAATACGCATGAGAACAATTATTTCAGAAAGCCACTGTTTGATGCTATGACAATAGAGAGGAGAGATATGCATTGGCCTACCCATTTTGCCAATCACAGCATCATTAATGTTTTCAGCTCCATTCATTGGTCCACTACTATTGCTGCTTGGAATCATTGCTTGACTATTTTGTACAGTTTGGGGACCATATCTGTACATATTCATTGGCTACAAAATAGTACCAACAAACAAGTTAAAATTAATTTCCATAGGTAAAACATGAGACACTCATTAAGAAGTTATAAAGTCCGTGTTCGGATAAACAACTTAATTAACCGTTTATCATATAAGTATTTATGTTTCAGTTATTTTTGTAACAAAAGATAAAATATTAGTTAATCTATATTTATACAAGATATAACTGTTTTCATAAGCTATCCTAAAGAATTTATGGAAATAAGCTGAAAACAGACCCTATGTAGCTTTTGGGAGAAGCTAAGTACCTGAGACGCATTTTGCATAAGATGGTAGCCCATGTAACACGCATATTGCTCCGAAAGAGCTGGATTTTGTATCTGATTTTGATAATTAAAGGCACCTAAAAGAGGATTTTGGCACATTAATGTCTGATTTTGTGTCTGAGGCGAAGATACGGATGGATCAAGAGGCATTCTCGGTACTTGCATCGGATTTTGAAGAGGAGGAAATGAAGGTGTAGTCATTCCCATACTCATTTGTGACATATATTGTTGAAATCCTGGTAGCATCATTGGTTGCATGCCAGATCCCATCCACATTACCTATAGCAGAAAGATCATAAAATTTCATTTCAGTTGTTAGTTACAAATATGTGACAATTTTCATTTGCAAAATATTATTGTATGGCGGCGCATTTACCTGAAGTTGTAACTGAAGTGATTTTAGGTAATCAATTGCTTCTTCTAACATTGATGCTTTGTCGGTCTGCACATACATTGCGTAATTAGTTTCAAACCACTGCGATTAAATCATTTATGCGGATCCACGGTTTAATACCTGCTACTAACATTTTTCTATAAAAAAGCGTGGTTTCGATAACAAACCTTACTACTGTGAGGTATGAGTTGTTGCAAAGCTTTCATCTTCTCATTAATCCTATCTCTTCGCCTCTGCATCGATAAAACAATAATTCTTCTGATGAGTTCAAATTTTTTTCGAAAAATTCAGTCTTCAAGAGTGGTATATATCAAACCCTTACCCTTTCTGAAAGATTATGCACTTCAGCAGCTCGGTTCCTTCGAGCTGACCCTGACCTCTGAGATGTCTTCTTTCGCGCGGTTGGTTTAAATTCCGTGTCCTATTAACAAAAACATAAAATGATAACTAATTTTGTTAAAGAATGAAAAAAATTTAATGATGAAAATAAATAGATATAGTGCGGCGTGGCTTTACCTCACTTTGTTCCACTGAATCCTCAACGTCTATCTCTTTTCGCTTTTGTCCATGGCTTCTTGTAGATAAGGAACAAGTTTTTCCAAGGCTACTGCCCGAACCACCAGAAGATGAAGTAACCACCGGATCAAGCATCTCCGATTTCCCTTTCTCATGCCGAGGAACTGTTTTATGAACATCATCTTTGATTATTTCCTGCTCGGCAGATATAGTAGTCCAAACACCGTTGCTTGATACCCTGCTTACATCCGGATCTTGTTGGACGTGATTGCTTCCACAATAACTCGAACCAACTGTCATTGTCGAACACTCTCTAATATCACATTGTGACAAATTACCCGTAACTTTGTCTCTAAACTTTGCATCTCCTGCTAAAGAAACATTAGGTAGCCTTGAAAAGTGAGAAAAATTTACGACCTTATTTGTTCCACACAAATCATTGTTTCTTTGCGATGTATCGGAAACATGATGATGAAATCTTGGAGCCGGCATAGGAATTGCCGATAATTCCTCAACAAAAGGCGGTTTCGTATCGGTTGTTTGTGAGTTGTAAGACTCAACATCACAAGGTGGAAATTCATTTAATAGATTTGAACATAATTCTTGTTCAAGTGGATCCTCAAGAGGGTATTGTTGGATCCATGAAACTGTTTCATCAGCTTGAATCAAGTTACTTACTGTTGTTGTTGATTGAAGATTCTTATGAACTTGTCTTGAAGTGTTTGAATTTGTATTCACAAGTTGTTTTTTATTTGTTTGGCTATGTAATACTACTTGTCCATTCTGCCATAGAAGCTCCACAAATTCATGGTCTAGCCTGAAATAATCACTATTAAATTGTTAATCATAATTTAAGCAAATTAAATTAGAACAAGATTATTATGATTTGGTAGTGAAATATTTCACACACACCCCATAGGTTGTTTCTTTTGATTAGTGACAAAAGTATCACTCCCAAAATTCCATTCAGGAAAAGTGTTATTCATCGCTAACTCAACTGAACCGAACTGAATCAAACCAGGTACCTGATTGCACCAAAAGGAAAGAAATTTTAGAGTTTTGAATAGAAAATTAAAGACCCTTTTAAATAGAGTTTGACTATATAAAAAAGAAAAATAAAATAATCTATAAAGACCATTTAAATTAATAATCAAATAAGCATGATGATTAAACAGATTATTATATTGATAAAAAAAAAGGAATAAAAGATTAAAGGGTTTAGCAGTTTAGATCATGTGTGGAACTTTAACCAATGAAATGGAAATAAAGTAATTTTCTTTTATTCTGAACTAAGAATTTCAATTCCAAGAGTTCCAAAATTGGAATAATCAACTTTCAATTACTATTGAAAAAGTACATGTACATTTACATGCTCAGAAGAGAAAAATCATAAGAATAAAATTTATAAGAAAACATTAAACAAAGCAAATTGGGAAAAAAATTGAGACAGCTAGCTAGCTTGCAGAAAGAATCATATAAACAAACACAAATACATGTAAAGAAAAATAATTTCCTAAAAAAGAATGAAACAAGAAATGATGATTCACAAATCATTTAATAAATGAAAAACATGTATAGAAAGAAAAAAAGAATGAAAATTTATTCATTTTGAAGAAATAAAAGAGAAGCAAATATTATCATTGTATATAAGAATCAATGACATTTAGAAAAAGAGCATAAAAGAAGAACATGACTCACCTGAGGTAATTAGACAGAGATTGTTTTTCTTTGTTTGTTTGTTTATTTCTCTGACTTGTTGAAGTGAAGTAGAAAGTAGCTGGAGGAGGCTTGACACAGAAGCTGTTGGTGCTTTTTCTCCTGTTTTTGAGTGTGTCCTTATGCTTTGGGAAATGTGAGAACAAACTATGAACAAGAGTTTTTAACAAGAAAGAGAGGGAGATGACATCAGCACATTTAGATAAAGAGAGCTAAAATACAGTTGCACTAGAATACGGCTGCATGTAGTCGGTGAGATCGGTTTAGAATTTTTGTATTTTTAAAATAAATTGAAAATTTTATTAAAATTTGAACTGTTTAATTCTTTTTATTTAAAATATATGTAATAAATAATTATTAAAAATTTAACACATAAAATAGAGGGGTTAAAATTTAAATTCTAATTATGATGACATCTAACCTACCAATTTATATATATATATATATATATATATATATATCGGTTGAATTAGAATTTGAAGACAATCGTTTGATTCTAATGCAAATAAATAAACAAATTAATTACTTAAATTAACCGTGATTCAACCCAAATTTATCTTATTGAACTAGATGATAGTACACTCATAATGAAATCAATTGGGGTTATGACCAATTTTTGGTTTATTGAAACGAGTAAAATGATATGTATATTAATCAATGAATTGATCTCAATTGTAGTTAATGATTTTATCTAAAATGAATTATTTAAAAGAATTTGAATTTAATTTTTAAAAAGAACAATTTTTTGTCATTGTTGTTTATCTTATAGTCAAACGTTTGATTATCATATACTATGAAATAATTTATAATCAGATTTAAGACTAGTTATAAGACTGCCCACACTGTAGTTTAGGTATGAGCTCTTCCCCTTATGACTCATAATCGATTCTCAATGATAATAATATTAATCGATTCTCAATGATAATAATATGTTAGGTTGACTCTGATCAAATCTCATTCTCCTTAATTTTCCATTCAAAAACAAATTACTAAAGTGTTGCATTCTCTAATGTACCCCAAAAACAAATTCTTATATATTTATAGCTCAAATTTATGCTATTGAAATGATATAATTATAAAATTATATCTTAAACTTGTAAAATATTAAAAGGGTCGTGCTAAACAGTGCCCCCGAGGCACTTGTTAAGCATGTCAAAAAAGGAAATAAAAATTAAAATTAATATCAAAAATATAACTTTTTATGTTTTGAGGTATTAAATGCACACATTTCGAGATAAACTTTCTATTTTAATATGTTTAACCAATGCCCCGGGGGCACTGTTTAGCATTTTCCATATTAAAATTTTGGTTTTGTCAATAAAAAATTATAAGTGTACTATAAATTTTAATTCAACTAACAATAGTAATATTATTTGACTCAGGGCCGGCCCAAGGGTAAAGCAGCTCAAGCCCTAGCTTTAGGCCCCCGAAAAATATAAATTATTTTAAAGGAGTTTAGGCCTCAAAAATTAATGTAACTATTAATGATATATAGTTTAGGCCTCATTAAAAGAAAAATATAGGCCTCGTAGCCCAGTGGCAACACGCGTTAGTATATAAAATGATGGTGCAGGTTCGATCCTCCGTAGGAGCTTTTTTGAATTATTTTTATTTTTTCTTCTCTTTTTTCTTTTACAAGATTGTTTATACACTGAGGTCAAAAAGAAAACATTTATTGACACACTATTACATCATAGATATTTGTTGTTTTCATATTATAGCACTACTACTTTATGTTAATTATTTCTTATAAATAATATATTTTAGTAATAACTTTGTCAATAATAATATATTATAGCACAAGTTTATAATAACTTTGTCATTTCGTTTATTTATATTTTAGTAATAATATATTATAGCACTAGTTTATAATAACTTTGTCATTTCGTCTATTTATAAAAAAAATATAAATTTTTTTATGTTGTTCTTTCATTTTTTATACCGAAAAAAATATCAATTTTTTTGTTAGACCTCGTTTAATATTAGTTTTAGACCTCACATTGCGTTGGGCCGACCCTGATTAGACTCAACTTCTTGATTTGAATTTGAAATCAATTGTTCACATTTTGTATGTCTAAATTTCAACCTTATTTATCACTTTCATACATGTAAGTTGTACTTTAATAATGAGTTTAAAGTATACTACAATAATTGGATATGGTATATGTACCCAATAAAAAAATAGCTTATCTGGATACTGGTTGTTGATTATTTAAAGCAAAAGGAAATCTAAAACTGGAAGCACATGGTGGGTGCTATATCTCAAAATCGATGGTGGATAATGCCACTTGGCATTGACAAGCTGTATTGCTATTTGGTAAAATGATAAGAGACAGCAATGTCGGAGAAAAGACGTGGTCCTCATGCTCCTCCAAATTATCAAACACTATCAAGCTATCTTATTTTATTTTATTCTCTTACTTTTCATATTTTATTTTTGCAACACATAGAATTTCCACATGTGCATTATTGTAATTAGACTAATAATTTGAAGAAATTCTTATGTGGTACTGTACTTGCAAGTTGGAAGATACTTCTTTGTTGGAAAACTAATAGACTTGACATAGGTTTGCCAACTTTTTATGGGTACTTCTGCACAGCACTACTATGTAGGTTTTTTTTTTTTTTTTCGCGTCCTCTATTCTTTTCTTGCGTGTTCTACGAAATGTTTTACTTTAATCTAGAATTTTAATATCCATGTTTTGCTTCTTATAAGTCGAACATTGATAAAGGTGCATGCATTTTCAATGTTCAAACTCATGTTATGAGTTTGAATGCCAAAGTTCGAATACTTGCAAACCGTTCAAATTTTAGAATTCGAACCATACTCATATATATACACGACTCTCACCTCATCCCCCTTCATTTCGTCAATTTTCTAAAAATTTTAAACTTATCAAATCTTCACTTTTCTTAAAATTTATCATCGAAATCATCTTACTAGTATCCGAAAGATATACTCAAAAAACGATATTGGTACACATTTACTCAAATTTACAAAATTTTGCACTTTTTTTTAGGTATTGGTTGTGCTAGAACTCCTGAGTTTAATTTGAACCATGTCTCTGAATTCTGAAATGCTAACCAAGGGAATTCTAAAATTATATATAGAGGATCGAATTCTAGAGTTTGGACCATGTAAACCAATGTGTGGTTTAAAATGCACTGACTGTTTGTGTGGCCTATAATGCATCAAAACTTGTATAGATAGATATAGTTAGTTCGTTTTCATTCACAACATAGAAAAATGGATCCAGATAGTCGAGATGAACTCTCACCTAGCTAGTTGTGGTTTACTACACCAAAGGGAAACCCAAATTGTTAAGGATCAATGTTGATGTCACATTGTGTGATTAGAAACATCAAATCTACAGTTTTCGTGGAAATTTTCCTTCGAATTTTCCTGCGGATTTTGGCTTTATGGACTAAAACCAAAAAAAAATATACATTCAGGGACTTTTTTGCAACAAAACAAGACACAGGGACTAAAACCAAAAATTCACAAACATATAGGGACCAAAAGATCTATTAAACCATAAAAAAATTACTTTAAGAAAGATTCAGATTTTTAGTACAACAAAAGACAACATATTTTACTAATTTTAAAATTAAAATTAACAAAATTTCATTAAAATTAATGTTGTCTCAATAAATTAAATAAAGTATTTAACATAAAATTTAAAACAAATTTAGAAAAGTCTCGTTAAATTTTCTTTTGGTTGGCACTGGTTATAATTTATAACAACCATTATTGATTTTATAATTGATGGTTTTATAATATACCAATTTCAACATAGAGTCCTTTCTTTTACTATCAAGGGTGTGGGGACTTTTCCTTGTATTGTACTTGAACTCCAAATTGCTATCATATCTAACTATCATCGTGTTTCTTTCCATATTCTCACTTCCACTAATCATTAATTTGATTCCATGTTCACTAACTAGTTGGTTCTCATCATTTTTCCCAAGAAAAACTAGAATTTGCAAAGCTACATATCTTTTATCATGATATATCTATAAAGTTTCTGCCGACCGATCTTGAATTCATATACTAGAATCATGAATCGAATCTCCAATCGTATATTTAAATTAAATTCAAAACTTTTATCATTTTCACTAATTCATTGTTGATTTATAATTTGCTTTTTTCTCTCTTCTTTTACTTCCTTAGTTTGAGCACGGAGTAAGATTAAACACAGAGTAAATTAATAAAAATCTAACAAAAATTATTTATATCAAGAATCAAACTCAATTCTCCTAATAATTTATTCTTAAAAAAATTCATCAACTACTTAAATTCAACTACTTTGTTTTATTAATTGTGTGACGATTTTAAATAATAAAGAAAAGATGGTACCAAAATTAATTTGAAGATCTAACCAAAATAGAAGATAGAAATAATTAATTTAAGCCATCCAAATTGATTATTGGTTGTATATATGGACTACTATATATACCCCACACCCATCTTTCTTGAAGTGGCTAGCTAGAAAAAGATTGATATCAACCCTCACGAAGTTGCATAATCTTTTGGGTGAATATAGATTGTGTTTATCTCATTTTGTATCCACAAAATGAATATAAAAATAACTTTCCACTCTCTATAATCACTATCGAATCATTCACTGGAATCTTCATGCCCCACATGGCTTAAATGACCCTGAAACATAAAAATCTAAACTAATTATTGGGATTTTTTAATTAATTTAATCATTGCCTTGTTTCTCACTAATTATGGTTAACAGTTAAATCAATCTTAGTGAAATGACTTTTGAAACGAGTCATACACTCAAAATAATATGCTTAGAGTTAGACATATATAGTCAACTTATCTTGCTTCTTCATTTTCGGATAATATATATATATAGGGGAACTTTCTAATGAGATGAGTTTTAAATTGAGATGGTGAGAAGGTTAAACAATAACCCTTGGATCAAAATTAACGGGTTAGATGCTATTTTGGTTAAGCTGCACATTCAACCATTTGTCTTTCTCGTCAAACTTCAATTTTTTCACCCGTTCATCTTCTTTCCACACATCGACCTCCAAATCCAATTATGCCCCTTTCCTTTTTTTCTCTCTTGTTCCCAATTTCGAATGACATGCGGTTGCATTTTAAGTGCCAAGTTTTTTTTTTTTATGAAATTGAAAGAACAAAAGAGTTCAGAAAGTACAGAGACAGAGTCAAAAGCTTACGCACTCCTCTTTCTTCATCAGCTTATGCTTCTTCAGGTGGTCCTGTTATTGAAATGGTTAACACTTCTCTTCTTCGTTTCAATAATCGATGGCAATGTTCAATTAAAAAACAAATTTCTGATACAAACACCTTAATGTGTGGTTTTTTATTATAATCCCCATATAAGAAGATCTATTATATAAGATTAATATAACGAAAGATTTTTGCTTTATACTGTTAAGATTGTAACAAACCATAATAACACTCAATTCAAATGAAACTAACATAAAAATTACAAATTAACATCAAATAAGCTACTCCATTTTTTAATTGCCCATTTTTTTTTGTATACCTGAAACAAAATTAAAAACACCACAAACTACTCCACCTTTCTTTAAAACCCATGTTAATAGAATTCAGAACTTGAAAAGACTCAAATGAGGTTAGCAAAAGTTGCAAAATCAAATGGGAAATTTTTATGGATCCAGAAATTTGCAGAAATGAAGGGAGATTGGAGCATAAATTTACAGAGAAAAACACAAAGAAAATATGTCTGCAACAAGGAAGGAGTAAGCAAGAGTAATAATGGATTCTCAACCCCGATAAGCACAGAAAATCTGGCTACAACACAGTAGGAATCTGCAAAGAGTGAAATTGAAGGAGCAACGAAAAGTCAAATCCGAGTGATTGGAGGAGATGAAGTGCATAAAAAATTACCTACAATTATTAAAATAAAGTAGCACTATAAAGATCGATCCAAGGGTTATTATTTAACCTTCTCACCATCTCATTTTAAAACTATCTCATTAGAAAGTTCCCCTATATATATATATATAAAGTGAACGAATTTTGATGATCATGACTTAATTGACTGAGACATCGTATATAATATGTATGACCAAAACTCGAAGTCTAATTCAACAATTTAATTATTTTAAAAGCAAAATTCTAGCTACTAAACTATTTAATAAAAAAATAAAGGTAAAAAAAATACATTATTTGACCTTTTTTGTAAAATATTTAACTTTTTGCAAATCTGACTCATATTTTAAGGGTCGATAAGCAATCAGGTTTAGGTGCAAATCTTACTCAAAGCACATGTGATGAATAAAGGCCCAATAACAGATGTGCACATACATAAATTTTACCCTCCACCTTTATAATTATACCCTCGCTCCTACATTTTTAGTAAACTTAAATTTTACCCTCACATATATAACTTTAAGTCATTCATTTTTTCCACAAGATTTAACTCTCAGAAAGATCCGTTCAATCGAGAGAAAAGGAGAAAATAATTGTTCACAAATACAAACCAAAACTCATTAATAAGTTTTTCGGTTTACAAATTTTTATCGAAACACATATTAAAAGTTCCAAAAAGAACCAATTTTGATTATTTACACCGGAAGACTCGGTATGATCATTCCGGTAATAATATTTGATTTTGGTGTTATCTACTTAGTGAAGTTATGCTTTCTATATCAAAAATTGGCATACATCTAACTTGACAGTTTGACAACATGTGTTTTTCTGATTTTGATTTTGATATACCAATGCATACTCTTTCTTCTTCTTTTTTTTTACAAGAATACCAGTGCACACTCTTTTTATTATAGATAAAAATCAATGTGAATTACTATTAGTTACTATTAGAAATAATAAAACCGAAACAATTTTAAAAACATTTCTTGTAAGAATGTGTCAATTGGAAAACTAGACTCGAACAACATATTTAAAGTTTTCCGGTAGATTTGTCAAACCGGAAAAATTTATATGTACCGGAATACTTGATGTGGGGGGTGAACTTGCACTTAGTTCAGAAAAGTTGAAAATGCGGATAAAAAATTAATTGATAAAAGGGGTAAAATTGAAATATTAAATAGTTTGTAGGGGTGGAAGTATAATTGTAAGGGTGGGAGAAAAAGTTTTCACACACATTAGATAGATGGGTCCGATTAAAACAGGTTGAGCTCCTTTTTGTTTTAAAAACTGTTATTGTATCGGTTTATACGAACCGAAATAATCTTATATAGAGGCAGAAGTAATTTCCCATGTGTATAAACTGGTCTACCCAACAACGGACAACCTTCTCTTTGTCGGTGTCTAAAACAGTATGCTCCACATATGCAACAAATTTAGGCCACTTCTCACACAACTTCCTAAACCCCATCACAGCATCTCCATAACATTCCACATTAGGCGAGTCCAACAAATCCTTAAAGGCACGCATTATATTGTCCCACACATCGGACTGCCTCACCCCCTCTGCATTCTTCACTTTAACCAACTCCTTCATCCGACTAGAAACATTTTTTTCCACATGCCAACGACAAACCATAGTCACGGATGATGGAAAAACTTCAGGAACGGCATTCATTAATGTCACATCTTTGTCGGTAAGAATAACCTTAGGCAAAATGTCGTCACTTTTTAAAAGACTACGACATTGCTCTAGAACCCATCTGAAGTTGTCTTCTTTTTCATTACTAATCCACGCAAAACCAACATTAAAGGTCCTTTCCGTAGATGTGAAACCAACAATCTCAAACAACGGCATTTTATATTTGTTGGTTTTGTATGTCGAGTCCATAACTAACACAGTAGAAAATGAATTAAAGAGACTCACAGACCTAGGATGTGCAAAGAAAACATCCTGAACCACGGGTAATCCATCAACATCAACTGATCGAGACTTGAAATAATAGTTGTTTTCTGCAAGTTTTTTGAAGAGGTGTTGCATTTCCGTCATTGACGCCCTCAATG
Source organism: Trifolium fragiferum (assembly GCA_954870985.1). NCBI lineage: Eukaryota > Viridiplantae > Streptophyta > Magnoliopsida > Fabales > Fabaceae > Trifolium > Trifolium fragiferum. Next base: position 13,809,752 of record OX940794.1, read on the forward strand.
CAACATTGTACCGATAGCGAGCATTGTAAACTTGCTTTTGATTTGTCTTGTTGCTTGGATCTCTATCCTTCAAAGTTGAAAGAATGTTCCTAGGCGCGACCAAATTTCTCGTCATCTCATCCATAGCTTCCTTCTCTTCCCGTTTCAATCAACCCACAACCAAATGACCTTCTAAGCCTTTGTCCAACTCGTGGTTATGCATGCCATTCACAACAGATAGATGCCATTTTTTATCGGCATGAAAATAACCTCGGAGTCGAAACGGACATTGACATTTTCTCGTCCCGGTTTTGTCTGTTTTTAACTTCTTTGCTTGCGACACGTAAGTTCCTCCCCGTTCGCATTCCAACCTGAAAAACTGCTTTCTTTTACCACCACCATAATCAGACTTGCCAATGATGATCGCAAAATTTAACTTTGCCGCGACGCTTCGTGCCCATTCAATCATCTCATCACAGTCGGAAGTTGTTTTGTCCGTGACGAAATGTGCAGCTGTGTCGATCTGTATGACCGGCGGCTTCGAACTACTAGGATTCATCTCAACAATGCCTGGTGCTTCAATGCCTAGCACCACACACCGATGCGGTTCGCTTTCGTTCGATATAGCTACCTATTAAAAAAACGCAAAACAACATATAATCAGCCAAATTTAAATTCTAAGTGTTTTTCACATCTAATATACATAATTCAATACTAATGTGTAAATTCTATAACCTATAACATGTGATAATTCAATTATATAAGCCAGACCAAGCATTGACAGAGAGCTGCGCAGAAAATATTAAGTTCCAGTTTTTTTCGGTTCGCAGAAATCGAAGACCACTTCGGTTAGTAGAAACCGATAGAAACTGTGTTAGAATCCTTAGAAATCCTAGACCTCTATGACAGTGAAAAACTAGAAATCAAACCGATTATTACCTTAATATTGAGCTTTCATGTGTTTCCCAATCGTTAGCTAACGTTCCAATCTTGATTTTGAGCTTCAAATCGCGTGAAAACGTCAATGACTTCGTATCCCCCTTTTGGTTGTGTATTGGTGAAGTTTGAGAAATGAAGAGATGAACCTGCAATTCTGGTACATATAGAGAAACTTCGGTTCGTAGAAACCGATGGAAAAAGCGAGTGGTTTATAGAAACTGAAGTTTCACGTTTTTTCGGTTCGTAGAAACCGTTAGAATTTGCACTATTTTTTGCCATTTTTCAGGTCAAAATGGGATTTTTGGAGGGTATAAAAGAAATAAGAGGGGCTGGAAAAGAAATTTTCTTTTGTTTTTGGTACCAACGGGTTGGGCTATTGATGGGCCACATACATTATTGAGATTTACTTCTGTCACCCTACGCCTTTTATGTTATACTCTTCCGTTATTTAAGCAGCTGACGTTATAAAAATAAGATTTTTTAAAAATGTTGTCCTTTACTTAAGTAGCGGACTTTATAAAAAATGATTCCAGTAGGATATTTTTGGGGTGTATCTGCTACTTATCATTGATTAGGGTGGCAAAAGTAAATCATTACATTATTATGCCTAATTTTTCTAAAATAGTTATCAAGTAACAGACAGAAATATTTTGGTAAAATCGTAGGGCGCGCGAGAAAATGAGTAGGTGGCAAAAGTAAATCCTTACATTATTAGGCCTAATTCTAAAATAGTTTTTTTTAAAAAAAAAAAAAACAAAATATGGCATCATTAATAAAAGACTGCCCCATTGTCCATAAATCTTAGTTCAACTAAGAGAAATACTAAAATTGCTTGGTCGTACGTGATAATCAGGATATGAACCCTTATATCAACATTATGTGTGTGTTGAGTTTTCAATGATTTGTCTTTTCGTTTATTTAAAAAAATGACTAGCCCCGTTCAAATTTTATTGTCCATCAAAATATGGTCCTGGACGGCGGTCAATTTTGATCGGTCATTAGAGCAGTTGTGCCATAGCATCGTCCAATCACACGGACCCTAAAATTTTATATATTGAAACTTCTTTTTTTTCAATCACTCACTCATAAGTTGTTTCATTCAAAATATTATTATGGAGGTGTGGGGGACAAATGATTATATTTTAATTTATTAAGTTCGCTAGTTAAAGTGTGAACGAAGTATTTTTCAGATTTTGTATTTTTACAATCCTCATTACTTAAGATATGAGAGGGTAAAAAATGAAAATGAAGGGGGTGCGAGAAGAGTTGGGGGCGCAAAAAAGCTAGCCCCATTCAAATACTATTTAGCATGGAATTTATTAATAAAATATTGGCCCATTCATTGATTACAAATTTTTTATATCATAACAACGAACAATGTTTGAAGTTTTCTCTTCCCACCCACCACATATCTCTTTCACCCTCCGAATTTCCGATTTTGCTCTTGGTCAAAAAGTTCGGAACGTATTTTTCGATTTATTTTTTGCCATGAATATGAATTTTGGAATGTGTTTTCCGAAATTTTTGTCGAATTTACACTAGGAAAAGTTTGGAAAATACGTTCCGAACTTTTTAACAAGGGCAAAATCGAAATATTAGGGGGTGAAAAAGATATAGGAGGGGTGGGAAGAGAAAGCTTCACATGTTTGTACCAAAAAAATAACATAAATATACAATTGTCTGGAAGTGTACATTTGAACCAAAGGCAAACAAATTGAAAAGGAGTGTAGTTGTCAAAACGTGGGTGCAAAAAAATCATATCCTATCTTCAAGTATTTAGGCCCTTTTAAGTGGAAAGTGAGGGGAAGCTTGTGAGTGAGTGTAGAAATTCATTTCGAACTTTCCAAAATATCCTTCGCGCTATTTAGAAAGTGAGTGTAAAAATTCAAAAAAAAAATAGCACACCATAGTTCGCTTTCTACGTAGCGAAATTGTCGGCATGTTCGCACCCTATGCAGTGAAATCGTTGGCAGTTAAAAAACTCAGTCTCCCAAGCAGTCAAAAGTTGTTGCCACATGGCAACATGTGATTGGCCACGTGATTGCGGTAAATAGTGCACAACTAATCAAAATGAAGCAGAAATGGCTATATAAGGAAGTGGTTCGTGTGAAAAAATTTCACACCACTCTTCTTTCCCTTCTTCGTATCAATTATTACATATATTTTAATTTTTAGTTTTTTTTATTTATAATTGTAGTTAGTTTCGTTTAAAAGGCCGCATAGTTTTTCGTCGACTAATCATAACTCTTCTACCGGTGTTGTTTTGTCAACATAATTGGAAGAATTATATTAGTCGACGAGGGACTTTTTGTGTCCTAATTGGAAGAATTATGATTAGTCGAAACTTCCCCTTCGAAAAAACTTAGCAGGGGGAGGAATGTGTAAAAAGAATTTTACAATTTCACCACTTCCTCCACCGCGAAACTGTACAACTCCGACAAATTTTTGAATTTAGCTTCCTACACAGGTACGAACGGGCCAAGTTCAAGACGGAGAAGGGAAACTGAAGAGTTGTTTGCTTCTCTGCGTCTCTTTTATTCCATGCGGTGCATGTAATTTGGTTTAGATTTGTATTTTAATTTTAATGTAATTTTTTTGTCTAACCAAATTTATTATGATGTAATTTTTTTGTCTAATGTGTTTCGATGTAATCGACAACTTTGATATGTAATAAAATAAATTATTGTGACGTTAAATCTCACTTTATTTGCTTCTAACTTCAGCACGTTCGCTCCTTGTGATGCGAACACCCCCTTATGCTCGCTGTCTAGAAGGCAAAATACAACAGAACAAAACAATTTATTCGTGCTTGGAATTAAACGACAACAACAAACAACATTCGATGTTAATTCTAATAAAAACGGTAAATTATAAAGTGAAAACACTAGAAATCAGCTAAGTTAACTGGTTCGAGTTCCTCCTCCTCTTCGGGTTGAACCATGAGAGCCGCAATTTCTTCGAATGTCCTCGGACGGATCTAATTAGAACATATAGATTTGACGGATCTAACCAACGTTGTGTCCGGCTCGATGGGTCCCTTCGTCATGCACTGAGAGAAAATAGAGAACATTGTTCTCACGTCACCGTCGGTTTGTAGTTTCATCGTCGTGAACAATACGCTTCCGTCCGAGCAAACCGACGAACGATGGTACTCCACTTCGGTCACCATTCCCTGTTCACGGTGGTGGACACGAGTGTTGACTTGGGTCAGCTAGTGCATTAGATCGCCCAACGTAACATCGACATGGATCTTGAAAAGAGTTGTTTTTCCTCCGTTGTTGTAGTACACTGCAGCTAAGTGGGTGTTCAGTGTGTAATCTAAATTTTCCATTTTGATATTTTGAGTTGCAACTGACCCAACCACACCTATTTATACAAGTATTGGCCAATTTTAGACCACACAATGGTCTGATGCGTTCCTAACCATATGTTTAAAATCATTAATGTACTAGTTCGCTACTTACAATGCGAACACTGAGGGAGTTCGTTACCCACGTTGCGAACTAGGGGATGTTCGCTTCCTGTGATGCGAACTTGGGGGTGTTCGTTGCCTAAGGTGTGAACCAGTGCATAAACAGAACATGAAATGTTGAAAATTGCAGCACTTCCTGTTTTGGCATTTTTGCCATGGTTCGCAACCTTAATTGCGCCAAAATACAGTTAACATCAGTAAAACCAAGCATTTATACATATTTTGAATAAATGGATGTGAAATTGCAATTAAAATAAAATACGAGAATTAAACCAAAATAGTTATACAATAAAACCAAAATATTCATCCTTACATACCAAAAGAATTAATGTTCAATGTCCTACCAAAATACCAAAATACAAAAGCAACCTAACTATAAGACCTCGATTCACCCCTCCCCGAATAGGTAATGTTCTCAGTCAACTCCTCGGCATCCTTCAGCCGTTGGTACACACGAGAGTCGTTTGTAATTTCATCACTATCCATCAACTCGCGTAATATGGTTTGAATGTTACCCAACCTAGCTTAACCAATCCATGGAGTATCTGAGTATCCCTCTGGGGGAGGGATGATGTGAGGATGTGATGTTTTAACATACCAATCCATGTAGTCTGCCACAGTGTCTGACGGAATGACAACATGGAAGCCGAGCATCTCCGCAGTCAACACACGGTCCTGATAAGTGCCCCAATGCTGATCAACATGGTCAGGGACAGTCACGATGGTTGCAGCAGCCTTTGGATGACGGGGTTTGCCCTGCATATACTCAAACTGGCGCAAGACCCTCTAAGGCAGATATCTGACTTTAGTAGGCCCAATCATAATCCAGCCAGAGTAAAGTGTCTTGTCGTCAAATGGCACGACATCCTGATAATCCTCATATGGCCTCCATGTGATGTCCTGGGGGAGGATCTGATCAAACAACAACCTTGCAGTTAAATAATTTGTTTGCCCCTTTATTGGCACGTACTTGCAAGCACGGGGCATGTCTTTCTTGTACTTATCCGACAAAATGCCTTTGGTGCCCTCGAAGTGGTCAAAGATCCAAGCCTACAAAAAAGTTAATAACGTACAATATAATTAAAATCGATGTCAAGATGATTAATGTTTAAATGAAATAAAACTAAATCAAAATAAATTAAATAAAATCAAGTTTACCTGCAACAGTGTCATGTACCCAGCCACATACTTGCAGGTAGGGACTATGACATTCGTCAATTCCCGATATAGGAATGTAAGTGCAGCAGTGCCCCAGGAATATGTGCCAACCCGATCGAGGTCTCTGAAATAATCCAAATACGTCAAGTCGACGTAATTCTTGGCCTTGATGGAGAATATAGTGGTTCCAACCAGCAACATAAGATAAGCCCTCATGACAAACACTTTGCACTTCTTCTCAGTCTCTTGGTTCTTCTCCGTCCGCGCCTTCTGTATCCCTCTCAAGTGCCTTGTAATCAGATCCTTCAAAAAAACAAATCTTATGTGTGGACTTTAGTGTTCTTAACCTCGTCCTCGCACCATGATTCAAAAATCGTCCCTCAACAGGAAGATATAGCAAAAATCACACGTCGTCCAGCATGATTGTCATCTCTCCGCACGGCATGTGGAAAGTATTGGTGTCCCTATGCCACCTCTCCACAAACGTCGCCAACAGTTCGGGATCAAGAAACGCATATCCCTTCTGTGATAACCCCCAAAACCTTGTAGCCCGTAGAGCTGGTTCCCACCAGTCTGCCTTCCACTCCTCATGTTGGAAGCTAACTAATTTTCTTGAGTTGCTTATGAGGGTACTCAACGCACGCTCCGACATAATTAACAAAAAATAACACAATTAACTAATATCCTTAATAAGATTAAGAAACATATTACATAAATATAACATAAAAAAAATCTAACATAAATCGTTTAATAATAAACTAATATCCTTAATAAGATAAAAAAAATAATAACATCGACATCATCGAATAATTAATAGACATTATCACAAAATAATATGAAAATAAAAAATATGAAAGAATAAACTTACATGGCCATTATATATATATATCTATATCGGGCCACATGCCTATGGTAATTGATCAGCACCGATGTGTTTGAAGGCCCACCATGAAACACGTTAGGCAAAGGCAGCCCGTCATATGGATCTACACATGCATTCCTCCGTGTCTTACCACCAACCTCAGCTTCCTCCCTCATCTGTTCTTCCACCTCCATCTCTTCCACAACACCAGCGGGCTCACCTGTACCGTCAGGCTCCACATGATCAGTACGAAGAGCAGTAGATGGCGCAGCAACATCCTCCATCTCAGGATGTGGCTGAGGATTATCCTCAGGTACAACAGCAGATGGAGCAACAACATGCTCCATCTTAGTATGTGGTTGAGGCTGATCCACAGGTACACCAGTAGATGGAGCAGCCTCATCAGACTGACTCGGAGGACCTTTCTTTCGTTGCCTCTTTTTCTGAGCGTTCACCTCCGCATTTGCCCTCCTAACTGAGGCACTTTTCATCTTCGTAGGAAGATTGTCTTTATTTTTATTTTCATCACCTCCTGCCATATCTAAACAACATAGAAAAAACAACCATGCATCAGTCCAACTGCTACAACAAAACATGAAAATTCAATTCTGCATCAGTGTAGTTCACTACATAAGGTGCGAAACAGAACAAGGTGTTCGCTACCTAAGGTGCGAGCATCCCCAGTTCGTAAAAAAAAATAAAAATAAACGAATCAAAATAAGTGAAAAAGATGGATTACCTTGTATTTGTTTTCACTTGTATGATGATTCCGGTCCCAAACGAGCAAGAATCAACAACTTTGATGAACTTTTCGTGGATTAAGGGTTTGGGGTGATTTTTCTTACTTTTTTCGTTCTTGCGTAACTGTTAGAATGGTGGGAAAAATTCAGATTTTGCTTATATAGGTCACGAATTCGCTCCCTAGGTAGGGAACTGGTAAGTAATATTTCGCTGCCTAGGAAGTGAACGTGTATTTTTAAATTTCAAACCTGGGGGTGGAACCATTTCAAACGGTCATGAAATTAACACACTCGCTAGTTAGACATCAAAATGTGCATGCACCCTAGGCAATGAGCAAGGGAAAAATGGTCATTTCAGGGGTGCTTAAGGAAAGTCAGGAGGTGTGAAAAGAAATTCTCGTGTAATTGATCTTCTCCCTTTTATACTGCTCATAATCTCTCGATTTTCATTAGAAGATATGCTCTTCTAAAAATATCAGTTTTACTGAAAAATAATTTTTAATAATATATTTTTGTGTGAACAATGCAAACGAGTAAAAGAGTAATCACTAAGCCTTGTGAGTGTTTATATAGAAAATTATTTTGTCATCATATAGATTATTTGTGCGCCATTGGTCACTTTATTTTCGGTTATTTAAGTAATGGACGTTGTAAAAATGAGTAATTTTTGAGTTATTTTGCACTTGTCGTCCACTATTTAAGTAACGGATCAGTCGGTGGTTAGGACGTCCTGTTTCAGTCAAAGGTCTGCCACATGGCCAATTATAATTGGCCATAAGTGCAGCCAAAATGCCTATAAAATGAAGCATTCAGCTTCATGAGATTTCACACTTCTCCTTCTCTCTTTTTTTTTTCTTTTCATTTTTGTGGTAATTGTGTAAACAGCCGCAAAGTTCGTCGTTGGTTAGGCATAATGATACCTTCAGCCCCCTTTGAAGAGGATGTTTGGTATCGTTATAACTAATCAACACTGAACTTTTGTGTCCAAATTTGGGTAAGCTGTGACTAACTGAAACTTCACTGCAATTAGAAGTGGAAAGAGGTACTGTAGCAACCTTATTTTCTCCTAGAGATTTCTTAATGTTGACCTCTTGCTTTTGTAAAAGGCCAGATGGGTTTAGATGGGCATCCGAAGTGGCATCCTAAATTTATTAGATGTCGTTATGAATTGTGTTATGGATGTCGTTATTATTATATTTTATGTAAGTTTTATTTGAGTAAGTGCTAAAGACCACCAATCGGATAATATATGTAATTTTTGTGTCTAACAAATAAATTTTAATACTTACATTTCTCATGTGTTTTGCATTATTTTGCATTCTGCCTCTGCTTTCTCGTTGTAATTTTTCTTTTCTATACCACCGTACAATTTAAGATAGCGGGCCCGATTTATATTCATCTCAATAGTTAGATCAAGACGGGCGACGTTGTGATCATCAACAGATCCTCCAAGTAGGACAAATACGACACGAAATCCATAGTGCACATCGCCTTTAGCATCTATGACGTCTTCAATATACTCGTACATAAACTGAGACAACTGATGGACTTCAGCAGGCCATTGACATCTCTATGGAGCAGGTGCAGGCCATTGACTCATCGGTTTCTGAGTCAAGTATGTTCTCCCAAGCCCCCATGATACATTTGTACTTGTCACTATTTTCTTTGACCGAACATTTTCCTTTCATGTTCGATTTCACGTTCATGCTGACGTGAAACCTACAAAGTACATAGTTTAGCGGACTTCGAAAAAACTCTGTCAACAACGTTCATGAGTGCAATATCCCGACCAGTCACTACTACCTTCGGATGATCTTGACACTTTAGGAGTTTGTAGTACCCCAATTTTGTCCCGACTTTTTTTTTTTTTTTCACAGTCGAATTGTGTTGTTTTAATGTTTGAAATAGTATAATTTTTATTTTTATAATTTCATGCATTTTTAACCTTTTTATGCATTGCATTAATTTTATGAATTTTTTTAGAAAATACAAAAAAAAATGTTATTATATTTAGTTTTTTTTTATTATTGTCCATGATATCATTGTTATTTTTACCAAAATAAAAAGATTTGAGTTCAAATTATAATATTTAATTTTTTTATTGTGTATAATTTGACTTAATTTATCATATTTTTGATTTTTTCTCATAAGATCCAAAATATTGATTTGTTTCCAAAAATATATCAAATATGCATTTGTTTCAAAAAAAAAAGGAAAGAAATAATAGTACCTCTTTTCTCTCCTATTTTTTAGGAGTCTCACTTTTTTATTAATAATAATTATTTTTATCATAACAAAAATTTCACAAAAAAAGGACAACAACAACACAGCAGTGTTGCTGCGCCTATTCCCCCTATTCTCATCTCTTTCTTTTTTTAATTATCTATTATTACTAGTATTATATATAAATTATTAATATAATAATTAAAACAAAAAACCGATGCATATCTAACAACAACAACACATGCTACGCTGTTACTGTTGCTGCACATCCCTCGGTTCTCCTTCCCTGATTTCAGTTTTGTGACTTTTTTGATTTATCTCAAAATGGCTTAGTCTTTCACCAATTCAACAAGCAAGTAAAAGAACAAATCACTTCATTCTTCTTTAATTCTTGGCAATACTAATTTTACAGTTAAAACAGCCAATAATTCAATTCACCAATTATCCAATGAACATAAACATTCACCAATCGTCTCTATAAATTGGAACTAAAATCAGAACAAAAGGAGCAGGAAAAAAATTGAGTAAAAGAAAAGAGAAATTGATAGAGATTGCAGAAACATTTCATCTTCCTCTTTCATTCATAATCATCAAAACCCACCTCTCCCATCACAAAACATCTATCACCATTTCAATACAAACACCAACAACCCTTAAAATCACTACTTCCACCACTGCCATCTTCAACCTATAAACACCATCCATAACAAAAAAAAAAACAAAAATCCAAACACAAATTGAACAAAAAGAAACAAAAAAAAAAAAAGCAACAAGAAGAGTGAAAGAACTGATCCGTCTTCAAGCTCCCTCACTGCCGCTACCGTCGATTCCGGCCAGAACGTCCACCGCCGTCTCTCTCTCTTTCTCTCAGCCGTCGCCTCTCTCTCTCTCTCTCTCTCTCTCTCTCTCTCTCTCTCTCTCTCTCTCTCGGTGACCTTTCTTTCTCCTTTCTGTGATATTCTCACATTACTGGTTTAGTTTGTTTGTTTGCTCTATTCATTCTTTCCTTATTTATCTTATTTGTTATTTACTGTTTTGATTTATTTGTTCTTTATTAGTTGGGTTGTTTGTAGTGATATGAGTCCTAAACCATTTAATTTATTTACACCCCCTTTGATCTGCTATTAACAAACTAAAATAAAAAGTAAAATCAACAACAAAATATGTGTGTTTAGTTTTTATGTTATTTTATTTTATTTTATTAGACTAGTGTAATGTACAAATTTATTCTCTAACTTAAATAAAAATTAAATCTTTCATGACATAAAAAATTCCTCTTAACAACAAAAAAGGAAGACTTTTTATTTTAATAAAATGCTTGTTCTTAACAAAATAAATCTTGGATTGAAAATGAGATCGGCGGATGTACTTCCGTTCGTCTCTCGAATAATCGAGGCTTAGCATCCGCTTTGTCAATCGGTTATCCGTCTTCCACACCTAAAAATATATTTTTTCAAAACAACAAATTAAAATGAATCTCAACTCACCAAACAAATCTTTTTTCACGCCCATGCACGTTTAATTTTTCTCAAACGGATATCATCGCCCAAGTGCGAGTCAGACTTTTTTTTAAATCAAGCAAATCTTTTTCACGCCCATGCGCGTTTATTTTTTTCAAACGGATATCATCGCTCAAGTGCGAGTCCGATTTTTTTTAAATCAAGCAAACTTTTTCGCCAAAGTGCGACCAAATAATTTTCATAAATAAAATCAACCAACACACAAATATTTTTTACAAAGAACTACGTAGCTTTGAATTTCCCATTGCACTTGGGAATACGTAGGAGCGGGATCCAGAAACCGTCAAGCACCCTAATAAAAAACTCATTTTTTGGTTAATATTTTATTTTCTCTTTTTCTTTCACTCTTTGCAACCTTTTTTTAAATAATAAGACAAACAAACATGAACTAACACTTAATTTAACGCTAAACTAATTAACGGTTCCCGTTGGATACAACGGATGTAAGGGATGCTAATACCTTCCCCTTGCATAACCGACTCCCGAACCCGAAATTTGGTCGCGATGACCTTGTTCTTGTTCTCGAAGGGGTTTATCGACGTTCCCCTTTTCAAAAATAAAACTTCGGTGGCGACTTTACTGTCTAGCGAGCGTTTTTCGCCCGCGCATTTTTCCGGCCGCTTCAGCTGGCGACTTCACTGGGGAGATTAAGCTTAGTCTTAGTGAGTCGAACCTAGTTAGTTAGGTTAGCTTTTAGTGTTAGTTTCTTGTCTTCCATGTTTGTTTATATTTTATATTATTGTCTTTATTTTATTAATTGTTCATATTCATATTATTGTGCTATCATATTGAGGGTTTATGAGGTTCAAATAAACTTTTGAGTGGAGCTCTACACCCGAGTTCGAAAAAACTTAGGTTTAGGATGGTGGTTGTGTAGTGTTGGCTTTCGAGGTAGACACTCTCGTTTAGTCAACACAAAGACCCCGCTTGGAGATGGTCCTCTTCGTGAAAGATAGTCATATAATGGTTAACCCGTTATAATGGCGAAATTCTGAATTGGACCCTTAACTCCAAGGACCTTCTTCTTAGAACCTTTTTCAAATTTGGCGTTTGTATTGGCTTTCGAGGTTCACATCTCGTTTAGTTGGTGCAAACCCCGCCTAGAAGAGAAGCGCTTGTGAAAGGTTGTCATATAGTGGTTAACCCGTTATTATGGCAAAATTCCGAGATGCTTCCACAACTCTAGGTGTTCCTAATTCAAAAACTTTAGAACTATCCTTGGTGAGGACCTTTGATATAAGAGCAAATAGAACTAAGCCCCCGTAGGGAGCCTCCCCTCTTAAGTTTGTTTCCCGATTATCCAAACTCATATAAATCATGCATGCATTGCATCCATTTGCATAAAACCATTTCCTTAGCATGCGAGTTTTGTTTCAGGAAATTGCAAAGGCTAAAATTGTGTTGCAAGTGTCTAACAAATTGAACATGGCTTCCGAGAAAAGAGGAACTCTGCCTTTGAAAATCAAGCTCCCAATTTTGGAAAGTCTTAGAGTTTTGACCACCGAGTTAGCACCACTTTCAAGGGCCGCTTTTGTCTTCAAGTATGGCAACATCCTTGATCTTTTGTTCACCAATGTTCAAGTTGATGCTCTCACCGCACTAGCACAATTCTATGACCCTCCAATGAGAAGTTTCTTATTCCAAGATTTTCAGCTAACACCCACACTTGAAGAGTTCAATAGGATTGTGGGCATTCCTCCAAAAGACAAGGGTCCATTTGTGGAAATTGGTCAACCTCCAAAAATGAAAAAATTGGCCGAAGCTCTAAACATTGACGAGCTCGAATTTTGTGCCAATGTGACGAAAAAAGCGAAGGTTCCCGGTTTCCTCCGAAGTTATTTAGAGAAAAAGGCTCGTGGCTTTGCCAAGTCCCGAGATATGAAGTCTTTCAACAACGTGCTAGCTCTCCTTGTTTATGGTTTGGTATTGTTCCCATCAACCGAAGACTTCATTGATTTATCTGCAATTAGTGTCTTTTGGGCTGTCCTTACCAAAGACAAAGATCCAGTTCCCGCACTCTTGGCCGATGTGTACTACACTCTTCACACGCGTCACGATATGAAGGGTGGTAACCTCATTTGTTGTTTCCCTTTACTCTATTGTTGGTTCACATCTCACATGAGCAAGGAGCAATCAGAAATGAACAAGTTGGATAGGGAAGGATGGTCTCAATTTTTGGCATCTCTTACCGAAAATGAGATTCGTTGGTATCCAAAAAAGCTCGACATCAAAGAAATCATCATCAGTTGTGGAGACTTTCCAAATGTTCCTCTCATAGGGTCCAAATCATGCATAAACTACATCCCGATTTTGGCCCTAAGACAATTGGGACGTCCTATGTGGGAGAAGCCCGAAGCAAAATCCTTGGAATGTCTAGTGTTGCATGATATGGGTACCAAAGATCCTCCAATGTTACAAAGGATTATTCGAGCTTGGGGAAAAGTTAACAAGAACGGAAGTGATTTGAAACGCAAGGCCGACATCGACAAAGAAAGTTACCGGCCATGGGTTAAAGAAAGAGTCAAAGAGGTGAAAATGCCATTCCTTGTCAAGGCTCATATTTCACCAAGTTCCCCCGAGCCTATTCCTGTCTCAATTGAGGAAGCCGACGAGCTCAAAGCAACCATTGCACAACTCAACAAAGAAAAAGAAGAGTTGGAAGCTAGTCTACTCAAAGCTACTCAAGAAAACTCCGAGCTAAGAAGGGAACGAGTGGAAAGGGACCAAATCATTGAGGGTAGCAACAAAAGGTTGAAACTTGAGAAGGATGCAAAACGCAAGGTAAAAGAATGTTTGGGAGGAGCAAATTCTCAACTCAAGCGCAAGAACAAAGAGCGAGATGAACTTTTGGATATAGCCGGCAAATTGGATAAGGATTTGGAAAAATCTCAAGCCGAAGGGAAAAAGCTAAAAGAAGAGCTCGAAGATGCAAAACGACATCTCAATAGCATGATGAACGAGTACGAGGGATATGTGTTGAGTGAAAGGCTGCAAAAGGAGTCATTGGAAAGGAAACTTGTGAGGAGTCAACTTGAGTTGAAGAAGGCACAAGAGAACTTGGGAGAATTCGAGAAGTTCTGTGACCGTCAAGGAGAAACTTGTGAAGACCTCAAAAGAGCAAATGAAGGGTGGGAACACCGCTATTTGAACTTGGTTGATAAGATTGAAGGAGGAACCCTTTTTCGAATACTCCGTCACGAGGGTGCACATTGGGAGGATAAGTTCTCAAAGCTAGTAAAGTTGGCCAATGATGTGATTGGAACCATCCCTACAAAGTTGAAAGAAGCTGATGCGGCAATGCATCCCTTGAACACTCCTTCTGAAGTCATTGCTTTTGTTGAATTTTGTAAGACTATGTTAAGAGACTTTAGGGAGAAGATTAAGAAAGTTTGAAAAATTTGTAATTTCCCTACTTGTATGGCTTTTTGATTATGAATGAAAATTTCTTTTGGCCACTTTTGTTTCTTCTTATCTCAATGTCTTTACAATTATTAGACATTTGCAATAACATCAAAAGTCTTAGTTTGTTAAAAAAAAAAGTAATAAGTAAAATCAAAAGTCTTGCAATTTCCTAAAAAAAAAAAAATTAATTAAAAAAAAAAAAACTTTTGCATGCATTCATGCTAAGTTCACTCACATTACATAACATACAATTCATCATGCAAAAGCTCATATCTTTCCCCCTTCAAAACACTAGGAAACATTTCATCAAAGCCAGAAAGCCAAGAAGTCAGTCGGCCCGAGAGCCCGCTCCTCGACATTCGCATTACACTCGAAGGAACGCGCAAAGAGTCATGGAAATAGTTCAGCAAAATGAAGAAGTCATGAGACAAGACATCGATCGGTTGAACGAAAAGTTTGATCGAATGATGGAAACTCTCCAAGGAATTGCCAACCGAGCGCAAGACACGCAGCCCGCACTAGTGGAAAATGTTATCACCGAGCCACATCAAGCTCCTGCCGCAATTGCTGTTTGGCCTCAATTTGGTCTTCCTCCAGGCTACACACCTCCATCAATGGAGAACCTGACCGAGGGCGGTCCATCTCAGCCTCGTCCTACTCAAGCACCAGCACCTCGTCCATTTGGGACTCATGCGATACAAGAAAATGCTGATATTGCTATCGGCCTTCCAATGCCTCAGGGTACGGTGGAAAACCCGCTATTGGTGTATCATTCCTCCAACCCTCCAAGGGAGAATACCGAACCTTTATTGAATGGACGACCACCTGCAACAATTGAAGATGAAGAAGCTAAAGGGAAGATTCTTGCTTTAGAGGAACGCATGAAGGCAATGGAAGGGAATAGTGAATTTGGGCTTGATGCGCTTGACATGTGTTTAGTCTCAAACGTGGTACTTCCTCCCAAATTCAAAGTGCCAGATTTTGAGAAGTACAAAGGATTGACTTGTCCTCGCAATCACTTGATCATGTATTGCAGAAAAATGGGTGCAGCTGCCCAAGATGATAAGCTCCTCATTCATTTCTTCCAAGATAGCCTCAGTGGAGCCTCTTTGAATTGGTACATGCATCTCGAGAAGAATAAAATCCGAACTTGGAAAGATTTGGCCGAAGCTTTTGTCAAACAATACAAGTATAACATGGGCATGGCACCAGATAGGATGCAATTGCAAGGCTTAACCAAAAGGGAAACAGAAACATTCAAAGAATATGCACAACAATGGAGAGAGCTAGCATCACAAGTTGAACCCCCTTTGCTTGAAGGGGAACTTGTGAGAACTTTCATAAGCACTTTGCAAGCTCCATATTATGGAAAAGTGTTAGGAAGTGCCTCTTCTGGTTTCTCTGATTTGGTCACCACTGGAGAGTTGGTAGAGTTGGGTTTAAAGAACGGAAAGATACATAATGTTCAAAGTGCCCAAGCTGTTGCGAAGAAATTTCCAACCTCTTTTCCCAAAAAGAAGGAAGGAGAAGCAAATGTCGTGATGAATGATCCTCGAAATTTCTATCATCCGCCCATGAATACTTATCATCACTCAGCTCTTCAAGTACCATATCAAGGCCAATATTATGTTGTCGCGGCAGCACCTGTGCAATATCAACATCCACCACCTCAAAGGCCTCAGTATCAGCCTGCTCGTCCAAATCATTGGGCTCAAACTTCAAGTCAGAATCAATATCGACCTCCTTTCAATCAAAGACCAAGTCAGATTGAGCCGATCCATATCCCATATAGCCAACTTTGGCCGTTATTGATAAAGAATTCTTTGGTGCTGCCTCGAAATGTTAAGCCTTTGGAACCACCGTATCCACATTGGTATAATCCAAATGCCAAATGTGAATTTCATTCTGGGGCAATTGGTCACTCTATCGAAGACTGTAGAGCGCTTAAACAGATAGTGCAAGAGCTAGTCAACAACAAGAGTCTCTCCTTCAAAGAAAAAGGGCCTGGCGTAAAGAATAACCCCATGCCGGGTTACAATGGCTCAAATGTCAATGCAGTGGAAGAAAATTCTGGTTTTGATGAGATCAAGAATGTTGAAGAAGTAAAAACCCCTCTATTGATGCTTCATGCCAAGCTAGCCAAATGTGGTTTGATTCAAGGAAGTCATGAAAATTGTGAAGAATGTGTCTTGAGCCTCCAAGGTTGTCAAGTGGTCAAAAAACAAATGCAAGAATTGATTGATCAAGGCATATTGCAAATCAGCCGAGCAAGAAAGATGGAAGATGTCTCTGTTATTGAGCCATACCTTGAAAGCAACAAAGGATTTCCAAAACCTGTTGAGATCCTTTATCAAAAGGAAGATGCTCAGCCATTCATGAACCGGAAACAACTTGTTGTCATCTGTGTTCCATCTCCATTCCCTTACAAAAGCTCCAAAGCGGTGCCTTGGGATTATGATGCAACTGCCTTTGTTCAAGAGTCAAAAGTAAGAGAGGAAGGTGAACCCATAAAATCAATAGATGGGGTTTCTCACATTTCTGAAAGCAGTGGAATGACTCGAAGTGGTCGAATCTTTGCTCCCGAAAAGCTTAGAAAAGGAACTAATGAGGTGGTGATAGAAGCGCCTAGTCAAGACAAAGGGCAAGAATCTGACAATCAGCCAACATCAAAGGAAGATGATGAATTCCTAAAAATCATTAAAAGAAGCGAGTACAAGATAGTTGATCAATTAAATCAAACTCCTTCCAAGATATCTATCCTTTCGCTACTACTGAATTCTGAGGCGCATAGGAAGGCACTGCTGAAAGTTTTGAATCAAGCTCATGTGACTCAAGATGTTACGGTGGACCGTTTTGATGGGATAGTTGCTAATATCACTGCTAATAACTGCTTAAGTTTTAATGATGAAGAATTACCCGTGGAAGGAAGGGCTCGCAACAAGGCATTACACATCTCCACAACGTGTCATGAAACAGTCCTTGCAAGAGTGTTGGTTGATAATGGTTCATCGTTGAATGTTATGCCAAAGTCTACTCTCAACAAGATGTCCATTGACGGAATCTTCATGAAACCTAGCGCTTTGATCGTAAGAGCTTTTGATGGGTCTAGGAGGTCTGTTATCGGAGAGATATGTCTACCTGTCCAAATAGGTCCGCATACCTTTGATATCACTTTCCAAGTGATGGATATCAACCCGGCCTATAGCTGCCTATTGGGACGACCATGGATCCATGCAGCCGGTGCTGTGACATCTACCTTGCATCAAAAATTGAAATTCGCGGTGGGTGACAAACTAATCACTGTGGCTGGTGAAGAAGATATCTTTGTAAGTCATCTGTCTTCTTTCCAATATGTGGAAGCAAGTGGAGAAGCTCTGGAAACTGCTTTTCAAGCTTTAGAAGTCGCCAATGCTGGGGCAGTGTTTGAGAAGACTTGTGTTGAAAAACCTAAAGTCCATCCTATCTTATGGAAGAATGACAAATTGTTGGCTAAAGGAAGAGACTCAAAAGGTTGTGAGCATCTTTGGGATATGCCCATGAAAAAGGACATGTATGGATTGGGATACAAACCATCCATAGGAAAAGATGATGTTGCAAAGATGCCCATTGGTAATATTCAAGAAACTTTCTGCGGTGCGGGTTTGGCTCATAAAGATCAAGTGGCTGTCATTGAAGATGCTCCAGATGATGAGGAGATGCCTTGTTTGGTCTACCGTTGCTCTCTGAATGCAAGCCTCAACAACTGGACTGCTGTTGAAATCCCAGAGATGTTTTCTTTTTCAAAGTAATTTTCATCATGTTTTTTAAATCATTTTGCTCTGCCCAAGGCATAAGGATAGCTTTGTAGGGCACCCTTTCCATTTCAGATGTTGAATCATCATCAATAAAAAGCACTTTGTTTTCCATTACTCTTTATTCTTTCATTTTTGCATTTATGTTTAAAAAAAATGACAATCTTTTCTCTTGTTTAAATAATCTCTTGTTCATCATTCTAAAATAAAAATCATCATAAAATATATGCAGATCTCAGAATAAACCCATTGAGTACGATACCGCTACAATCTCACATAACTTTGAGCTCCCCATTAACCAAGCTGAAGAGGATTGTGAAAGTGATTGTGAACTTCCCGATGAGTTGACAAGACTGTTAGACCAAGAGTCTAAAGAAATACAACCAAATCAAGAGCCCGTCGAGTTAATCAACTTGGGGACTGAGCATGACAAAAGAGAGGTCAAGATTGGGTCGTCTTTGAAAGCAAAAGAGCGTGAGAAGTTGGTCGAACTCTTGAAAGAATATTCAGATGTGTTCGCATGGTCATACCTAGATATGCCAGGGTTGGATACCAATATAGTTGAGCACAAGCTGCCCCTCCGTCCAGAATGCCCTCCGGTAAAACAGAAATTGAGAAGGACAAGACCAGACATGTCACTCAAGATCAGAGAAGAGGTCAAAAGACAATTTGACGCAGGATTCCTAGGCGTAGCAAAGTATCCACAATGGGTTGCTAACATAGTACTTGTGCCAAAGAAAGATGGCAAAGTGCGAATGTGTGTAGACTACCGAGATCTGAACAAGGCAAGTCCCAAGGATGACTTCCCGTTACCACACATTGACGTGTTGGTAGACAATACAGCTCGATTTGCAGTCTTTTCGTTCATGGATGGATTTTCTGGCTACAATCAAATCAAGATGGCTCCATAAGACATGGAGAAAACTACCTTCATCACCCCATGGGGAACTTATTGTTACAAAGTAATGCCTTTCGGCTTGAAGAACGCCGGGGCAACCTATCAAAGGGCAATGGTGGCTCTCTTCCATGACATGATGCACAAAGAAATAGAGGTCTATGTAGATGACATGATCGCCAAGTCCAAGACTGAAGAAGACCACATTCTTCATTTGCAAAAGTTGTTCGTACGTCTAAGGAAGTACAAGCTGCGACTCAATCCAGCTAAGTGCACCTTTGGCGTCAGATCTGGAAAGTTACTTGGTTTCATTGTTAGTCAACGAGGGATCGAGGTTGACCCTGACAAGGTACGTGCAATTCAAGATATGCCTGTTCCTCGCACCGAAAAAGAAGTTCGTGGTTTTCTAGGGAGATTGAACTACATCTCTAGGTTCATTTCTCACCTTACTGCTACTTGTGAGCCAATTTTCAGACTACTGCGCAAAGATCAAGCCATCATATGGAATGAGAACTGCCAAGGGGCATTTGAAAAGATCAAACGATACTTGCAAGAACCACCCATCCTGATACCGCCTGTTCCTGGAAGACCTCTCATCATGTACTTAACAGTATTGGATGAATCTATGGGATGTGTGCTGGGACAACATGACGAAACTGGTAGGAAGGAGCATGCCATCTACTTCCTAAGCAAGAAATTCACCGACTGTGAAATCAGATACACCCAGTTAGAGAAAACTTGTTGTGCTTTGGCATGGGCTGCTCGCCGATTAAGGCAATACATGATTTGTCACACAACATGGCTGGTATCGAAGATGGATCCGATCAAGTACATCTTTGAGAAAAGAGAAATTGATAGAGATTGCAGAAACATTTCATCTTCCTCTTTCATTCATAATCATCAAAACTCACCTCTCCCATCACAAAACATCTATCACCATTCCAATACAAACACCAACAACCCTTAAAATCACTACTTCCACCACTGCCATCTTCAACCTATAAACACCATCCATAACAAAAAAAAAAAACAAAAATCCAAACACAAATTGAACAAAAAGAAACAAAAAAAAAAGCAACAAGAAGAGTGAAAGAACTGATCCGTCTTCAAGCTCCCTCACTGCCGCTACCGTCGATTTCGGCCAGAACGTCCACCGCCGTCTCTCTCTCTTTCTCTCAGCCGTCGCCTCTCTCTCTCTCTCTCTCTCTCTCTCTCTCTCTCTCTCTCTCTCTCTCTCTCTCTCTCTCTCTCTCTCTCTCTCTCTCTCTCTCTCTCCTCTCTCTCTCTCTCTCTCTCTCTCTCTCTCTCTCTCTCTCTCTCTCTCTCTCTCTCTCTCTCTCTCTCTCTCTCTCTCTCTCTCTCTCTCTCTCTCTCTCTCTCTCTCTCTCTCTCTCTCTCTCTCTCTCTCTCTCTCTCTCTCTCTCTCTCTCTCTCTCTCTCTCGGTGACCTTTCTTTCTCCTTTCTGTGATATTCTCACATTACTGGTTTAGTTTGTTTGTTTGCTCTATTCATTCTTTCCTTATTTATCTTATTTGTTATTTACTGTTTTGATTTATTTGTTCTTTATTAGTTGGGTTGTTTGTAGTGATATGAGTCCTAAACCATTTAATTTATTTACACCCCCTTTGATCTGCTATTAACAAACTAAAATAAAAAGTAAAATCAACAACAAAATATGTGTGTTTAGTTTTTATGTTATTTTCTTTTATTTTATTAGACTAGTGTAATGTACAAATTTATTCTCTAACTTTAACTTAAATAAAAATTAAATCTTTCATGACATAAAAAATTCCTCTTAACAACAAAAAAGGAAGACTTTTTATTTTAATAAAATGCTTGTTCTTAACAAAATAAATCTTGGATTGAAAATGAGATCGGCGGATGTACTTCCGTTCGTCTCTCGAATAATCGAGGCTTAGCGTCCGCTTTGTCAATCGGTTATCCGTCTTCCACACCTAAAAATATATTTTTTCAAAACAACAAATTAAAATGAATCTCAACTCACCAAACAAATATTTTTTCACGCCCATGCACGTTTAATTTTTCTCAAACGGATATCATCGCCCAAGTGCGAGTCAGACTTTTTTTTAAATCAAGCAAATCTTTTTCACTCCCATGCGCGTTTATTTTTTTCAAACGGATATCATCGCCCAAGTGCGAGTCCGATTTTTTTTAAATCAAGCAAACTTTTTCGCCAAAGTGCGACCAAATAATTTTCATAAATAAAATCAACCAACACACAAATATTTTTTACAAAGAACTACGTAGCTTTGAATTTCCCATTGCACTTGGGAATACGTAGGAGCGGGATCCAGAAACCGTCAAGTACCCTAATAAAAAACTCATTTTTTGGTTAATATTTTATTTTCTCTTTTTCTTTCACTCTTTGCAACATTTTTTTAAATAATAAGACAAACAAACATGAACTAACACTTAATTTAACGCTAAACTAATTAACGGTTCCCGTTGGATACAACGGATGTAAGGGATGCTAATACCTTCCCCTTGCATAACCGACTCCCGAACCCGAAATTTGGTCGCGATGACCTTGTTCTTGTTCTCGAAGGGGTTTATCGACGTTCCCCTTTTCAAAAATAAAACTTCGGTGGCGACTTTACTGTCTAGCGAGCGTTTTTCGCCCGCGCATTTTTCCGGCCGCTTCAGAGTTCACGACACTTCTCTAAAGCTCATACAAAGTTGGATTCCTTCTCCGACGATACAAGTGCGAAACCAATAGAAAACATCAACTCGGTTGAAGTGGTACCAACAAACTCAAGCAATGAAAACTTGTATTTGTTTGTCTTGTATGTGGAGTCCATCACAACCACAATGGGGGAAATGTTGAACAGCTTGTATTTATTTGTCTGGTATGTGGAGTCCATCACAACCACTCGCTTTTTGTAACACTTTGATCCTTTATCTTATTTTAATGTAATATTCTGGTCATTTATCTTTTATTTGTAACACTTTGGTCCTTTAAAGAATGTGAAAATATGAAAGAATTGATGAAGATGATGAACATATTCATCAAAAGGCTAAACTGCACATTTGGTCTCTTACGTTTATTTTATGTTTCAATTTGGTCATTTCCGTCAGTTTTGTCACATGTGGCAAACTGTTTACATATGTGGACAGACACATGGACGCTTTGACACGTGACACATGTCCAATTGAAAGACAAAAATGACGGAAAGGACCAACTTATGCAAACGGTGGAAACGTAATGGACCAAATTGAAACTTTTTAAACGTAAGGGATCAAATTGAAAACTAAAATAAACGTAAGGGACCAAATGTGTAGTTTACCTTTCATCAAAATTATGTGTTTTATTTAATTTTAATAAAAGGTATCTTAAAAAATTAAATTAAGCATTTTTTAATTAAAAAAATGAGAAAAATGGTTTATATGTGAATGGTATAAAAGATAAAGGACCAAAATGTTATAAATAAAAGATAAAGGACCAAAGTGTTCCAGATAAAAAAGATAAAGGACCAAAGTATTACAAATAAAATATAAACAACTAAAGTGTTACAAAAAAATGATAAAGGACCTACAGTGTAATTTTGCCAATTTTTTTAGAGAAATTCAAAAATATTTGATATGTTATTGAGAGCCATGAAAATTAATGGTTTATGGATTTTTATTAAATATTGTTAATCTTTTTTTTGGAATTTGGAAAATTAATAGGTCTAAATAACATATCAAATAATTTTAAATTTTTCTTATGGATAATTTATATGATATAAAAAATTATTAAAAAAATTGAAACTATATTAATATATGAGTAAAAAAATAGATCTACGTAAAAATTATTAAAAAAAGACACGGGTATTAATATATGAGTAAAAATTATAAAAAAAAATACACGAGTATTAATATAAGTTAATGCTACGGTTGATCAGTTTCACAAATGGTCCACCGTGGACCAATGTTTAAAATTATCAGAAATTCTAACGACAGTCGACACTCTTTAAAAGTAATAAAATTATGACTCTCTTCATTTTTACAGATGAAAAAATGAAATTGTTAATGTCAATTCAATGTGTGTTATATCTCTATTATATGTTGTTTTAATCAAATCAGTATCAATTAAATCATTATTTCAATTATAAAAATAAGGATGACCATTAACTTATATTTTCAAACAACAGTGTATGTCATTAGTAATATTTTAAATATTTTTTAAGTACTGGTCCACAATAGATCACTTGAATAAGTGATCCATATTAAAATATATCGATTAATATATGAGTAAAAATATAGATCCGCATAGAAATTATATTAAAAAATTCAACTTGTATTGATATATGAGTAGAAATATAAGTCCGTGCATATATTAATATATGAGTAGAACTACAAGTTTCCTAGGGATGGCAATGGGTAGGGTATTATAGTCCTCATCCCCATACCCGCGGTTTGAAAAAATACCCGTACCCTTCCCCATACCCGTGTGGGTGACAATTTTTGTCCCCATACCCATGCCCTATGGGTACCTAAGTACTCATACCCGTACCCGTTACCCGCATTTTTATTAAAAATAAATTGATCAATTATAAAATATCATATCATTTTAATAGAATTTAAAAAAATTCAAAGATTTTAATGTTGATCCATGAAAATTATAAACAAAATTATTAGTAAAATCATCCTAAAGTTCATTTATCTATTGACATATTTACATTATGTTATAAATAAACATTTTTCTATTCAAAATGTGTAATAATATAATAATATTGTATTTTATAAAAAATAATTATATATATATATATATATATATATATATATATATATATATATATATATATATATATATATATATATAATAAAAATAGATATATACTATATGGGTATATGGGGTGGGTACCTAAGGTACCCGTACCCGCACCCATACCCGCTCAATTTTGTGGGTAATTATCCATACCCATGCCCATACCCAAAATGCGGGGTTTTACCCTACCCATCGTGGGTATTTTTTGTGGGTACCCACTGGGTATGAGTATATTGTCATCCCTAAAGTTTCCATAAAAAAAATATCAAAATCTACACTTATATTAATATATGAGTGGCAATATAGGTCTGTGTTCATATTAGTGTAACAACAAAAAGAAACACATAAGAAACACATAAAAAATAATTATCATTATATGTAACAACAAAAAGAGACATTCTAATTTAAGAATAAAATTTATGTAAAGATTGAAATGTATCTAAACTATATTTATGAGTATAGATAAATAATCTATTGATACTCATAAAATATTCTATGAACATTAACAATATATAACTATTACTTTAGTATCTCAAAATTAATCCATTAATATATATCTAATATTTTATGTATATATATATATATATATATATATATATATATATATATATATATATATATATATATAACTAATATTATATGATATCAAAATTTTAAGTCGAGACTTAAAACATTTGGAGGTCTGATGCTGGCGCACACTCTACACGTATGTGCAGTTCGGGCCCTGATTTTAATATATGCATAGAACTATATGTGCGCATGCATATTAATATTTAAGTAGAACTATAGATCCACTATAAATTCTATAATAATTATAAAAAGAAAATAAAAAATAATTGTGTTAATATAATCTAAAATTAAGTGAAATGACTATCTTGAATGTGATGTCAATTGAAGGGATTAGAAGAATTGGGTATTTATTTAGATAAAAATCTTTGTATCTTCTTTTCTATTTTTTGATAAGATTGTATCTTCTTTTCTTAAAGTATATACAGAAGTTTTCATTCAATTGATATGAACCACTTATATGTTGTTATACAATACAAAGCAGGTAGGGACTTGAATTATATTATCTTAATACCCGTGAACCATGTGCTTATATGGTCTATTCAACTTCAAGCTTAGGCGCGAGACAAGGACAAGGATTGGGTGACGTTTTAACGGAAAAGGCAGGCTGTCTCTAGGCCAATTTCATCTGTTAGATCAATCTAATGGATCAAAATTTACCATGTTGCTGTTCTTTGTTTCATTTATTAAATTGATAGGAAAAAAAACTTAACTACATATTTGATCTCTTATATTAATTTTAGATTTTAATTTGAATCTTAAGTTTAAAAAGTTTCAAGTTAATCATTTTAATCAAATATTGGTTTAAATCGTTTATATAGCTAACAAATTTGCATACGTGGACAACTTATAAGAGGGCGTCACATGAATATTTTAGACAAAATTTAATAAAAAGTTGAAAAAAATTAACTCAAAATTTAATAAAAATGACGAACTTATGTTGATATCAGTAACATATCAAATTAAAACTTTTAAAATATAGAGGACAAACTTAAAATCTAAAATAAAGATAAGAGATTAACTATACAATTAAGCAAAAAAAAAAAACACATAAACCACCAATAGTAAAAAAACAAAACATAGAAACCACCATTCCTGCCAAAGTTCCTGCCGTTGCCGACTACTAAAGCGCTGTCATTACTAGTAAACCACTGTCAACCCGCACCGCTCTGGCGACTAGAATCAAAGACCCGTTTGAGTTGAAAGAAAAAAAATAGTCGTCGAAACCAATTATGATGAAGATAGTAACACTATTTGAAGCTTAATAAGGGAACAACAATGGAGGAAATACAAAAGCACAGAAAAAAAAAAAAAAAAAAAAAAAAAAAAAAAAAAAGTAAAAAAATAGCTTCAATAGAGTGAATTGCGACGACAATAGAAGGTGAAAATAGGTGCAACAACGTCGGAATAGGAGGTAGTGTAGAGGTGAGATAGCGACGTTATCAGAAGAGGTGTGCAGGGGAGACACGTTAGCATTGGAGGTGGTATCCACTCTGAATCAGTTCCCGAATCCGCACACGCTTATATATTCGAATTACATTTTGTCACTCTTAAATTACATTCATATTTGCAAGTCGAATATTAAATAAGTTGCTTTCTCTATTAATTTTCTTTGTTAAGATAGTGTTGAAACAAAATAGTTGACTTTTAACTTCTTTCCAATAATAATAATAATAATAATAATAATAATAATAATAATAGTAATAATAATATTGCTCAAAAAAAAATAATAATATTAATAATAACTCAATCCAAGTTTATATGAAGGTGAGGTGGGATGGGGATACTCAAACTTCATGAAAATATCTAAACTCTATTAGGTATGAGTCAGGGCTCTAGTTTTCATACACATTGAGAATTGAAACGGATATGAGGATACTTAAACTTTATGGATTTAAATTTTGGAAGGTAAAAATTTATTCCTACCCAATCCCGTTTTCATGCCTAATAAAAAGATTGTGTATATACACTACAAGAAATTCATTTATTAGCCACGAATAGTTACCCACGCCTTTATAGCTATGGATAATTTTGAAAGTAATGATGACTTACCCACGACTAAGTCATCTATAATTTTTTTATTTTTTTTTAATTGTTTCCCACAACTTACTCACGGTATAACCGTCTATATAATATTTATAACCATTTTTTTGTCAGGTTTGTCTAATGACAAAAAAATTCACTATTAAGATGGATAAGTGAAGTGTTAAGAATTCGAATTTCAGTCCTACATATAAAATGTGATTTCATTATCAACTGAGTTAAACTCACGAAACATATTTAAGCGTGTATGTTTTAACATTAAAAAAAAAAAAAATCTTAGGTGAAGTCGAATGTAACATCACACTCTTAGAATAAACCAATCACAAAATTTTAAATAATTAACTAATTAATAAAATAGGAAAAAAAAGATTTAACCTCAAACACTAAAAAAAATATACACTTTTTCAAAAAAAAAAACACAAAGAACGCAAAAAGAAAAACTTGGTTCCCACGAATTTACTTTTTTCCATCTTCTTCCTCTTCTGAGAAAAACAAAAACACAAGAATAGTGAGGTCTATTTTTGTTTTTGGTCCTCATCATCATCATCATATAATTGCACGGACATGACAATCAAATTGGATGTCCGACCTTAATAATTGAACGATATTGCATGAGTAGAAAACGTGGGGTTGTTAGAACACCTGTTACAATGGTTGTGAAAAAAAAAAACTAGAATGGTTGATCAAGAAGAGGAAGAAGATGGAACAAGTTTAAATTCGTGGGAACCAAGTTTTTTTTTTTTTTGCGTTCTTTGTGTTTTTTTTTTTTAAAGTATATATATTTTTTTTAATGGATGAGGTTAAATCTTTTTTTTTTCCTATTTTATTAATTAGTTTTTTTTTTGGAAAAGTGTATATTTTTTTTAATGGGTGAGGTTAAATATTTTTTTTCCTATTTTATTAATTAGTTAATTATTTAAAATTTTGTGATTGGTTGATTCTAAGAGTATGGTGTTACGTTCTACTTCACCTAAGATTTTCTCTAAAAAAAATTGAATTAAATATGTGTATGTTTTAAGTGGTAACTACCTAAATCAATTTATTTACGTTCATCTTTAATCTTTAATAATAAAACGAATGTAACTAAAGGCACATTTAACTCTAACCCTAATTTTAACCCAATTATATGTTGTCACGTCAATTAATGAATGTGACATGTCATGTGTTTTAAAAACATAATACGTGTCAATATATGATTGAATATAACAACAATACATGATATGTCAATATATGATTGAACGTTGGAGTCTATTCTATTTACAATACAAATTCATTAATTATAGCCTTAAATTAAGCATCTTTTACAACAAATAGAAACTCGACTTTGAACTTTTTCTTCTCCACCATTATGGGTTAAACTTTGGGTGCAATTGTATAAAAATTTTCTACTATAATTTGTTATGTTTTGTTCTTATTTATCAATTTTTAATATATTTTGTCCATGAATTTGATGATTGCAACAGTTTTGCTTTGATGTCCTATAAAGGTATGAATTTCTTTATTTTTAGGTGTTTGAATTCTATTTTTTTTTTTTTGTGTTCCATATCAATTTTGTTGTTATTTCATGTTTGTCCTATTGTTGTTTCATATTTTCAATTTAATTTCATGGTCAAAATTTAAGATTTATAAGTTTTTTGGGTATCTTTTTCCTTTAAGGAATATAAAAGTTAACATGTTTCTTTTAATTTGAGAGAAAGAAAAAATTTGAATGTATATAATATAATTTGTTGTGTTTTGTTTTTATTTTTAGTTTAATCTTAATATATTTTGTTCATGAATTCATTGATTGCAGCGGTTTTGCTTTCGAATTCTATAAAGGTATGCATTCTTATGAATATTTTTAGGTGTTTGAATTCTGATTTTTTTTTTTGTTGTGTTCCATATTAATTTGGTTGTTATTTCATGTTTGTTCTATTGTTGCTTTAATTGTTTCTTGAACAGGTTAGGTTGCTTAATTTGCATCTGTTTTGGTTCTTTTTGAAAAAGAAGTACAATTTATATTTGTTGGTAATTGTATAAAAGCTTAATTATATAGTTATTTTTGCTACAGTGGTGGGAGATTTGATTGGTCTACATCTTCTTTGGTCGTTGGCATCTTTTCTTTGAAGATGAGTTTGATACTTTGGCAACAACGAGAACAATACAACTAAGGGTCAGAGTAGCCTTTATTCATCCTTAAAAGAAGAGGAATTGGTGGAAGATAAGAAATTTGATTGAATGATGGATCGATGTAAACTTTGGTGGCTCTAGAATAATGAAGTAGCCTATCTAGATTGATGTATATTTATGGATTGATGTTGGTAGATTCATAGGATGAAGGAGATTCTAATTGTAAACATTCATACAATTATTAATGTCAAACTTGATTGAAGTTATATAAAAATTTTGGTCTATTTTTGCTTTTGTTGAATAAGTAATGTGACATGAATTATATAATTATTATGACAAAAAAGAGATATATATAATATGTCGCTATAGTAAAAAAAATACGAATCAAATCAAATAGGTTACAAATGTCTAAGTTGTGGGTAAAACTGTCCTTAAAATGGCCAATGTTATAGATGGCTTTGTGTGGGTAAATCGAGACAAATAAGTTATTATTAAAAAAATGCTTACCCACAAATTACCCATGGTGTAGATGACAGTAAATTATAGATGGTTTTTTGGCCGTGGGTAAAAATTACCAACCAGGCTTTTTCCCACCACATTGTGGTCGTGGGTAATTTGTCACTAATTCAATATTACCCACGGCTTTTATCAATTACAGACGGCTTTTTCTATGAGTAATAACAGAATTTTTTGTAGTGATAAAGCTAGCTATCACAGGGATGGGATTATAAAACCGTCCAAATTTTTTAGGGCCCTTATGGTGTGCAGGGTGTCTAAGGTGTTGATCCTCCATTTTTTGGGGCCTCAAGATATTTTTATATGATAATAGGAATATTTTTTTCCTACCCTAACATTTATCTCTTTACCCCTACAAACAATTGAATATCCCCATTTTGCTCTTTTTATAATTTTGGTTCACCCCTACATTTAATCAAAGTTACAAACTGGAAAATTTTAAAAAAATGAGGTTCGACATTTAGCCATCCTCCACTATAGTGTTGCAATAGGCTTAAACTATTTCAATTTAATATATTTTACCACATCGTTGAATCCTATCATCTCATCATCTGATAATCGTTCCTAATAGATTATAAAATTATACTAGAACAGTTTAATGAGTGTTTATGTATGAATATTCATACCTACACTTTAATTATTCTGGTATGAATATGCATACCTACATACTTTGTATAAGTGTTCCGGTATAAATATTCATACCAACACACTTCTGTGTTAGTGTGTATGTATGAATATTCATACTCACACACTTGTGTGTAGGTATGAAACACTTACACAAAAGTGTACCTACATATTTGTGCACTTTACACACAAGTGTGTGTAGGTATGCATATTCATACATACACGCTTTTACACTCATACACACACTTCCAAAATTTTGCAGTTTAGTCACGGTTAAAGTTAAACCGTGGCTAAATTTTGAACCTCATTTTTTTAAGTTTTTCGATTTGTAATTTTGATTAAATGTAGGGGTGAACCAAAATTATAAAATGGATAAAATGAGAATATTGAATTGTTTGTATGGGTAAAGAGATAAATGTTGGGTAAGAAAAAAAAAATGATAATAGGTCTAAAAAAAGATCTAAGGTGTTGGGCCTCCATTTTTTGGGCTCATGATATTTTTATATGATAATAGGTCTTAAAAAAGATCATTAAAAAAATAAAATAAGAATTTTTATATTTCTTTTAATTTATTTTTGTTGTCCAATTTAAAGTGATTAGGTCTATTAATTTTTTAGAAAAATAAAATAAAATGAAAATTTAAACTTGCTATGTCTCTAACACAAACAGAATGCGTGTATTTTCTTCTTCTCCCTCTCGTTACTAGAAAAAAAAATGCATTTTTTAAGTAGTTAGAAGATATTTTGTTATTATTGATTAGACTATAAATATTTTATATGTTAGTTATAAAGATAAATAATTTTTATGTTATTGATGTTATTATTTACAATTTATGTGACTATTATTCTTTAAATTTTTTGTATTTTTATTAAATAGTCCATTTTTAATATGTGTTGTCAGACCTTCAAATTATCAGGACCGATTGCACTTATGGCAGACCTAGGCCTACTTATATCTCAGTCTGCACATGCACACTCTCCATTTTTGAAAATTACTCCAATTATATTAATTAATTCTATTTTACACCTGAATATTAAATTTGCACTGTGCAACTCAAAGTCTAACCAACACGAGTGAACTGCATGCTGACCAACACTTTTGACTTATGGGATTTTTTTTTTTTAACTGCAAATATATTATTAAAAACTAAATCTCTGTACAAAACGAACAGAGACCAATAAAATAGGAACTACAAAACAATAGTGTTGTATATAGGCGGAACACAAATGAAATTGTCTTATCAATTATTTAATTTATCATTTTATCTAGTAATTTTCTCATTATTTTTTGACTTTTTCCAAAGCATTCCTTTTAAAGTTGCAAGTAGTACTAACTAGTGAGACTTTGCAAAAATACGAATAACAAGGATTGAATTCTTGTTCATGAGATTCAGTCCTTAACAATTTTTCACTAAGCTTTAGTTTTAAAAAAAAAATTCAATATTAATATGTTTAACCAATGCACCAGGTGCATTGTTTAGCATTTTCCATATTTTTAAGATAAATATTATATGGCTGTTTAAAAAAAACATAATTATTATATAGGTCTTGTTATCAAGTGTTTTAGGGATATTAACACTTGTTAGCATTTTCTTTATTATATTTACAATTTATCCTTTCATAATATTATTTAACTTTTTGTTAAAAAAATTAGTTAAATCACATTGTATGTTATATGCTAAAAAATTATAACTATCTAGTGCAATAAAATGCAAATTTAATTAAGCGCAATAGAAAAGTTAACATGCAGACATGTTATTGCCCGTCTTCTAAATTCTTAGTATATTATATATTAGAATTATTAACTAAATTTTAAAAACTTGCATCCAAGTCTGAATCTTGGATATTGGCCACTTTACACACACATTCACTTCAAAAAATTGCTTTTTAGCCCCCTATTTGCTCTCAAACCCCCCATAAATCGCAAAATGCCCTCAATTTTAAACCCAGAATACTATGTATTCTAGGATACGAAATCATATATTTTTCGTATCGTAGAATATGAAATAATGATTTACGCCTAATTTCATATTCTACGATCTGAAAATGCCTAATTTCATATTCTACGATCTGAAAACGCCTAAGTTCATATTCTACGATCTGAAAATGACTAATTTCATATTCTACGATCTGAAAACGTGTTTAAAAAAAAGGGGGCGTGAGAAAACCAAGCAACAATGCGTTTCATATTCTCACGAAACAACGTGAACAATTAAAGAAGAGGGGCTATTTTAGGGTTTCGATTTGCCAAATGTTCTTCTTCATTCAATCTTCAGTTTAATTGATTTGTCAAATCTTCTTCTCCATTATCCAATCAAAGTCACAAAAAAAAAATCATTTTGTATCCTACAAAACGAATCACCAAGTAAGATTTCTTTAATCCCTATCACGAAATTGAACTTTGGTTTTGTTTATGTTTTTTGTTTATTAATGTGTTTAGGGTTTGTATTTTCATCAATTTAGTGTTTAGGGAATTTATTTTGTTTATGATTTTTATATTTTGAATGTTCAAGGTTTTGATTGTTTTTAATTTAGCCCTCTGTACTATATTTAAATTTTCAAATGTTAATGGAATTATGGAAAGACTCACAGGATAAGAACATGTTATGTCACACATATAGAAGTGTTATTCTGGTATATGTTCCTTCCATTCTATATCACGCTAGATATATTTTTTATGGAAAATGCGGGGGCACTAGTTAAGGAAGCAAATATAGTAAAGTTTTCTTGAAACTTGTGTAATCAACTTTTAAAAAATTGAAATTGTGTTATTTTCTATGCAAAATTTTCTCTTTTTAGTATCCTTAACTAGTGCCCCGGGGGTACTAGTTAGCATGACTCATATTTTATTTGTAAAACCTGAGTATATCTATGGATTTAAATTATGTGCCATACTTAGTAGTTGAAGGGGTTATGAAAAAAAACGCTAGGACAAAAGATAGATATATAGGTCGACTTCGTATTCTAGAATACGAAATTAATATTTTTCATATCCTAGGATACGAAATAACCCAATTTCGTATTCTAGAATATGAAATTAGAGTGTTTTAAAAAAATGTATATTTCGTATTTTACAGGTTGAAAACTTAAATTTATTTTCAAAAAATGCCAATTTCGTATCCTAGGATACGAATGTATGTTTTTTTACGCCCAAAAAGACAAGTTAACTAGTCGTTGGGGTGTTTAACGTTGTTTCATATCCTAGGATACGAAATTGGGTTATTTCATATCCTAGCTTACAAAACCCTTTATAAGGGTATTTTTGTCACGATGGGGGCCTGAGAGTAATGATGGGAGGCCTAAAAAGCAATTTTCAAATAATTATGTTACGCCTTGATTTTTTTTTTGGTACAGATACGCCTTGATTTTTTTTTTTGTTACAGATACGCCTTGATCTCTTAATCTAAAAAACGTATTATCCGAATTCGTTGAACTAATCTTCAATTCACCACCATTTTGATATTACTACTCCTACTCGTCAAAGAATTGACAACAAATTTACAGCAGTGTTAAAATTCTTATGAAGAATTTGCCATCTATTTGAGATCTCATAAAATTTGAAGAATTAATCTCTACAATTACACGCAGAGAATACTCAATTTACACAAGAAAAAAATCTACATAAAGCTAGACATTTGAAAAAACCTTCAACCCAGTTGCCATGAGCACCTCGCAATCGTATGAGCCCACCTATATATATATATATATATATATATATATATGCGTCTTTTTTATGTAAACAACTAATCTATTTTTAAAAAAAATCATGATTTTCATTTATATATAAGTCTTGTTTTTAACAATTTTTGTTACTAATAAAGTTTAATATACTTTTATTAGAGACAAAATGAATAAAATAAATATCAATCAAGTAATAATTTCTTTTTACTATAATATTTCTACTAATTTTTATACTCCCTTTATTCCTTAATATAAGAAAAAGATCAATTTTTAGATATATTGAATGATTAATGTATCTAGACCATTTTATTGGCTAGCTGATACATCAATTTTCTAATGTATCTAAAAAGTAAACATTTTTTTTATATTAAGAACTAGAGAAAGTATAAAATACTTAGCTAAAGATATATTATTAGACTAATTAAAACATAAAAAGATACCTACTTATAAAAAATAAAAAAAACACATTTTTATTTTTATGGGTAGCCAAGGCTACCCCATCCATGTTAGAGGCTTCGCCCTTGATCTAATAATGCAAGTTCATATTGAAAACATTTGTCCTTCCCTCCACTGACTTGAAGAATGCTCTTTCTTTTTGGATCAGATATATTTTCAACCCCATCTGCACAATGCTTGCACCAAGGCCCTCCAAAGTTCACTCCTTTTGCAATTAATTGCACGTTTTGTCCTATACATACTTTGGGTTATATGTGAAAGTTTCTTTAATTTTTTTTATCAAACAATTATGGTCATTCTATTTGAAAAAGTAAAGAAATATGATCATATACCACCAATAATATTTAAATAAATCTTTTAAAGTCTCATTTTGTATGAAAAATATTAGAGATTTAAGACATATATAAAATGAAAGTTTAAAAAGTAAGAAATAGATACAAAAAGTGTATTGATTATTTTAATTTGAGAAATGATGACACCTGACAAATTTCTATTAAAAGTAAAATATTAATATAAATAATATGATTATTTTTTTTTATAATTGGAACAAAAACAAATTTTCTTTTTTATATATGAATCAGATCAGAGTAAGTAATATTTATTAATATTGAAATTGATCTTTAAATTTTATGACTAATTTTTATGACTAATTAATCTTTTTTTTTGGTCAAGATGACTAATTAATCTTTACTTGGTAGAGATTATTATGTTGAAATTTCTCATCTAGTTCAGCAAACTCATTTTATTTCTTCCGTCTCATAATAAGTGACTCAGTTAACAGTTTTACACATGTCAATGCATGATTTTAATGATTAATACTTTTTTATTATATAATAGTAAAAGTTATAAAAATTTAATATTTTGTAAATATTCATTGAGACGAATCTAACAATATCTTAGATATTAATATATATTTTTATTTATTAGTAAAAAAATATGATCAAAACTATATATATATATATATATGTAGTGCATGCATATAACCAAAATGAATCACTCATTTTGGGACCGAAGAAGTATAATTTATTGTCACACTTGTCCGATGCACATTGTGTCTACATTGCATCTATCACACAATAAACTAAACTAAGAGCTATGTTGAAGCATGCAAGTTTGAACATTGGCAAAGTGCTATGGATATTGAGTTAGCAGCACTATATTGTTCTTGGGTGGGATATGTCCCCGAATCCACAACATTTATTGTATGTAAGGATTTGATTTCGTTAAATTGAATGTTTGCTTGACTGTCAAAAAAAAAGAGTTAGCAGTATTAGATAAAAATGATACATGAAATCTTTTTTGATCTGCCTTGTAATGTGAAACTTATATATTGACAGCAAATGAGTTTATAAAGTCAAGCATAAAACTGATGAAACAATTGAAAAATATAAAACCATATTGGTTGCTAAAGGCTATAACCAATTGGACGGATTGAACTTCTTTGACACTTTCATATGTTGCTAATAAGTATCAATCGTCAGAGTCTTTCTTGCTATCGTATCAATTTACAATTGGGGTTCACACCAATATGATGTCAATAATGCATTTCTCTATGGAGAAAAATATCTATATGGCTATTTGTCCTTCTTGCTATCACATCAATTAACAATTGGAATTCACACCAATATGATGCCAATAATGCATTTCTCCATGGTGAATCAGAAGAAGATATCTACATGACTATCGAAGGTGTCACATGTCCCAAGTACAGGGTCGGCTCTAGGTTAGGCCTGGAGTGCAATGGTCTCTAGCCTAAGATTTTAGTCACAAATTTTTTCTTATTAAATAACAATGCTAAAAAATAAAATATAATGCACACACCTTAGAAAAGGAAACAATTTTTCCCTTTGACAACGGTTAGAACCAACAACATATTAAAGAAACGAAATGAAGAGCTAATAAAATCAACGACAATGAAAATTTGGATTTTTCTCACGTTTTGAAAAATAAAAAGAGTAAAATTAAGTGAAAAATAAAGACATTGTTTATTGCTTCGGAAAAATTCAATAAGAATTTTTTTTTGGTTACTTGGTAAAAAAAATGTAAATCAAGGCCTAGTTGAGCTATTTTAATAAAATTATTCCATTTCATAATAGAAAATTCAAAAGAGTATTTTTTTTTTCTCACGAAAATTTGAAAGAGTATTAAAAATGATACAAATTAAATAACTTTATACGTAGTAGTTAGTTTTAGTAATAATAAAAATAAAAGCTTGTTAAAAAAAAATAATAAAATTAAAAGTAAAACACTTGTCCTTCCAACGAAAAAATTAAAATTAAAATTTGTAAAAAATATAAATAAATAATAAAATAACACCTTTGCCCACGTTTTAAAATATCATATATCTTGTCAAAAAAAATCAATATATCAAAAAGTATGTGTCAGAACTCAGAAAATGAAAAATACCAAAAAAAAGAAGGCAACGAGTAAACACGCGCTCCGGAGAGCGTGATTGTTTGAACTCAGGTTCGTTACGAACAAACTCTATAAATACAACGCCAAATTTCATTGCGACATCACAGCTTTTCTCGTTACCTTTACCTAAACCTTTCTCTCTCTTGAATATCCTTCTTTATTCTATATTCTAGAATTTTCCTCTATTTTCCCCCTTTTTCTCGGAACTTTTCCGATATCACTAATTCCTGATTCAGAATCCAAAAACCACTGCGATAAGAGTGATTTGAACTGCATGAACTGGTTCGGGAAGCTGGTTTTATCATCGAACTTGAATTTCAATCACTTTGTTACTTGTTTGTTGGTTTTTTCTCTCCATTTTTCTCCTCAATCACTTTCTTCTCAGCAATTTACGATATGGATTCATCAGGAAATAAGAGTAACACCAAATTAACCAGAGGTTTGTTTTAATTTCATATTAATATTAATCGATTGATTTCGTTTAGTTGTCGGTGATTGAATTTTGTTTGTTAATCTAACTACTATCTAACCACTTTATTGGACTTTGGGATAAAACTGAATTTTATACTGTTACTTTGCATGTATTTTATTATTATTTAAACTTCAAATTTACAATTAAATGATGTTCTTTAAAAATAATTAAATGATAGTATATTTTTACGTGAATATGATCAAATAATGAGTCAAAATGTCGGTGATGTATGAAATTTTTTTAAAATTAAAATATTGTTATGAATAGATCTCTCAATTTATTTTTCTTCAATTTTTTTTAATTTTCACATTTCAATCGTTAATTAATTTTTCTTAATTTTTTTAAAATTTAAATAATGTTTTATACATATATATGATTTAATGGTCTATAGTTCACATTATTTTTTTAATATTTTTATTTTTTTTCATCTATTAGTTGCACTCTATCATTACATCATCCTACACGTGTTCATTTTTAGAGGGAAAAAGTTATTGTGCATAAGCTAAATCTTTATGCACGGTGCATAAGCTATTTCCAACCATCAGATTCATCTTTATCATCGCCGCACTGTTCATCATCATCGCACTGTTCATCTTCTTCATCGCGATCACTGTTCATCTTCGCGAAAAACGAAAACGAAATAGTGAAACGCGATCTTCTTCTTTTTCCGATTTCGAACACGATCTGGAAACGGTTTCAAAGCGTTATACTTCAAAACCATTTTTGTTGTGGAATGATTTTTAATGTTGTTTTTGCATGTTTTCCTTATGCACCGTAATCAGACCCTTTTTAGAGTTTGGGACTTTTTTAATTTATTTTTAAGTGTTAAAGAAAGATTTTTTTTTATTGTAAATCGGGTATCCTCTGCGCGCAACTGCAGAGACTAATCCCTCGAGCCTTGTGGGACCAAGTGTTAAAGAAATAATGCTACCACAAAATCAATAACTTGTCTTTGAATATGATATTTGTAATTATAAATTATGATGATCAAGCCAAATATATATATATATATATATATATATATATTGGGATATTTATATGTGAGTTTCATGAATTAAGGTGGGACTAATATATCTATATATGGTACGTAGGATTTATCTAAATTTCAACCAATAGTTAAAAAAGTCTTGAAAAGAAAGTGGTGGGGCAATTTTATTTTGTGTGAAGTGAAAACGTACACGTCTAAATTATTTCTGTTTTAGTTAAATTGTAACTTTTTTAATATAGTAAATCTAATGGATTGACGTCTCACTTTTGAAATTAAAAATAATGATGAAAAACTTGTTCTAGTCAAAAAGTGTGTGCAAATTAAATTTTATTTTCAAAATAATAAGTTAGATAAAAAGTGGACATTTCTGAATAATTTTATGGTTAATTTAATAATTTATGCTATCTGAGAAATGAATTTATACTTATATGGTTTGTTATGTTATGTCTTTTCCTATAGCTCTTTGCTATGGCAATGTTAGCAGTGTGCAAGAGAGGTCACCGTCTGTTATTGTCATTGGTGGTGGCATGGCTGGGATTGCTGCTGCACGTGCACTTCAAGATGCTTCCTTTCAGGTATTTGAGCTCAATACTTTTATTTATGAATTCAAACAATCCTTGTTCAACTAGAATGTTACTCTATTATATAAAATAATGATTTCTATTGCCTGCGGCTGCTTACATGATTGCAATTATCCGTTATTGGGATCGGTTGAATGAAGTTTTTTTGAAATAGTCTAGTGGCTAGAAATTCCACACTTAAAGTGAATAATTGTGATTTTTATTCCTCTTCTGGCTCAATCTACTGATTATCCGTAAATAAGCTTCTCTACATTTAATCTTGTAATTGTTCTAGGGAAGTGTCTTTTGGTGATTATTTCACTTTAGTCAAGAAAAACTATAGCTTGTAAAGGCATTAAAAAATACATGGGATAATTGAATTCCGGCAACATCTTGCCCTTTTTAGTAGTTGTGAATTGTTTTTCCTTTTATTTATGTTTACGAACCCAACAAGGTACTAACTCATGGGTGTTTACCCCAATATGCAAGTAATGAAGTGGCAATGTAAATAAACAGAATATTTAGCACAATATTGTGTTACACTGTTACTGTGATGCTTCTTGTTTAAGCTTCAACTTTCACACTTAACATACTAATAAAAGCTTCAAATTTATTGGTCAGGTTGTTCTCTTAGAATCTAGGGAAAGACTTGGTGGCAGAATTCACACAGATTACTCGTTTGGCTTTCCCATTGACCTTGGAGCATCATGGTAAAGATGTATATGAATGTTGACGAGAGCACGAAATGTTTTCCATTTATAGTTTATTATTAAAAGGAACACTTTTTCTGTTTCAGGTTGCATGGTGTTTCTAAGGAGAATCCACTTGCTTCGGTGATTGGGAGACTGGGGCTACCCCTTTACCGTACAAGTGGGGATAACTCCGTGCTCTATGATCATGATTTGGAAAGGTAGATGCATATGTTTTTAATGATATATTAGTTTGCAAATTCTGCTACACTTGCATAGTAGATAATTGTTTCAATTGTTTTAATTGGCCAAGTAAATATTTCAATTTTTTCTAGTTGTCATGAAAGGTAGAATTTATCATATGATAATTCTTTTTGAATTGAAATTCTTTATCTTCCTACAGCTATGCACTTTTTGATATGGATGGGAATCAAGTTCCCCAGGAATTGGTAACAAAAGTTGGTGAAGTATTTGAGACAATTTTAGAGGAGGTTTGTCATTTTCTTATTTATTCTTCTAGTTATTTGGTTTACGCAGACAATTGTTGGATTGTGGAATGCAATATGGTTGGGATTCCTCTAGCATATAGTGATGCATTTGCACTCCATTTCTGCATTTTGACAAAAGGAAAAAACTAATTTTCCAAATTATCACTTTAATTTTTTTATTCTGCTTATTTTCATTGTGAGAAATCTCTGAAATATTTTCCTTGACTAAATCCAGACAAATAAAGTAAGAAATGAATTCAGCGAAGACATGTCCATACAGCGTGGTCTTTCAATTGTTTTTGAAAGGAAGCCAGAATTGAGGTTATTATTGTCATATTATCTAATTTAATTTCCTTGACAGCTCGATTATAAAATTCAGCGTGATTTTTTTTTTAAAACTGTAGTATCATAATATGATTTCCACTCTAAAATTCAGGTTGGAGGGGCTTGCCCATAAGGTACTTCAGTGGTATTTATGCAGAATGGAGGGCTGGTTTGCCGCTGATTCTGATACAATTTCATTGAATGGTTGGGATCAGGTAATTTGAAGAAATCAATTTGAAGATATTAATCTTTTGTTACCTGTTAAATTACCCCTGCCCCACCTTATCCACCTTAATTACAAACTAAATTATCTACTCTCTTTGGTTTTACATACAGGTAGCTCCTGTAGTGAAAGAAATAATTTGTAAAGTCGTCTCATAGCCAGGTGCATGAGTCTCCAACATGCAGCCTTTCTATGACCGATCATCATGTAAATGTGTTCCCTTGTCTATAAATAGGAGTATGCATCTTATTTAAATATAGAGAGAGACCAGTTCTGGAGATAAAAATGACCATTCTGTTGTTATGCATGTAAAATCCCCGGTGAAATGAATAAGTCAATCATGGGTAAATTTCATCATGTAGTAGAGTCAAGCAAAATCACACTGGGAGGGAGGGGATATAGGGATATTGGCTTGGTGGTTGGGGTGAGGGTGTTAAGGACTGAAGCGGTAAAGATGCCGATGATTTGGTCTCCACTCCTAGCATAATATTAATTATTAACAATACTAAAAATATTCTCCGTTTCGAAATAAAAATAAAAATCACACTAGGAGAGGGTTGTATAGGAATCCTTTCATGACAGGCCATCTTGTCGCATGATTAATGTGAAATGCTGAACTTGGCAGTATAGCCGTAGGGTTTTCAGTTTAATGAAGATCATTCTGCCCTTTGCACAA
Organism: Trifolium fragiferum; assembly: GCA_954870985.1. Taxonomy (NCBI): domain Eukaryota; kingdom Viridiplantae; phylum Streptophyta; class Magnoliopsida; order Fabales; family Fabaceae; genus Trifolium; species Trifolium fragiferum. The sequence goes on from OX940794.1 coordinate 13,850,332, forward strand.
ACTTAGCTTAAATGTTTTAGAAAATACTGCATATTAAAGTAAATTGACCTAGTTTGACCCTAATTACAGCATATTTGCAAGAAATATTTTAATTAACACTAGCATGTTTCTTTCAAATATGAACCTCAGTACCTTTCTTTCATATCTTATACCTCTTTGAATATTTCCTGACAGGAAGTACTTCTCCCCGGCGGTCATGGTCTTATGGTCAGGGGCTACTTGCCCATTATAAATACACTAGCCAAGGGTCTTGATATTCGCCTGGGTCACAGGTAGATATTAGTTTCAATTGTTGTTCTGAAATTTTATGTTCTGTTATGTTGCATAATTAAATTTATTGGCATTAAAAATGTCCCCATTTCAGGGTCACAAATGTTGTTCGGAAATATAATGGAGTAAAAGTGACAGTGGAAAATGGGAAAACATTCATTGCTGATGCCGCTATTGTTGCTGTTCCTCTTGGTGTCCTTAAAGCAAAGAGAATATCATTTGAGCCAAAGCTCCCAGACTGGAAAGAAGCTGCTATTGCTGAACTAGGGGTTGGACTCGAAAACAAAATTGTTCTACACTTTGAGAATGTATTTTGGCCTAATGTGGAGTTCTTGGGAGTAGTTGCAGATACATCTTATGGATGTAGCTACTTCCTCAATCTCCACAAGGCTGCACGTCATCCTGTCCTCGTTTACATGCCTTCTGGGCGGCTTGCCAAGGACATTGAAAAAATGTCTGATGAAGCAGCTGCTAACTTCGCTTTTGTACAGCTCAAAAAGATCCTTCCTGATGCTTCCTCACCGGTACACACTATTATTTTTTTATGCGCTCTTCAATGGTGCTAGAAAAATTAATGCTTCAATACTCATATTGATACTGCAAAAATTGCATATATGAAGTTGTTTTCTATTATTGTTCACTCTAAAGACCTTAGCTTATTTAAGTTCCATGCATTTTAACTGGTAATTTCTTTCTACCATGCAGATTCAATATCTTGTGTCTCGGTGGGGCTCAGATATAAATTCACTAGGTTCATATAGCTATGATCAAGTAGGGAAACCACACGAACTGTATGAGAGGCTTCGGGTCCCTGTAGATAACTTGTTCTTTGCCGGGGAAGCAACAAGTATGAGCTATCCAGGGTCTGTCCATGGTGCATACTCGACTGGAATGATGGCAGCTGAAGATTGCAGAATGCGTGTGCTGGAGCGATATGGAGAGCTGGATTTGTTTCAGCCAGTGATGGGAGAGATGGCTTCCTTGACTATCCCACTTCAGATATCTCGTATGTGATCGTCATCTCATATTTGGTTGCCACCATTCCTAATGGTTGCCGTTGCTTCCGTCACATTATTGATTGACATTGCAACTATTTTGGCATAGTCTCTAAGTAAATGTCTCTTCTGCTGTAATATATATTGTGTGGTACTTGGTTAATGTTGTAAAGAACTGGTAATATATGAATATTTAGCAAAGGCTATGTATGCACCTCTATAGTTTGGATAAGCTTATCTGGAAATGGCAGATGTACATTATCCACCTATATATAATATATTTTCATAATAAAAATGCCTTGTACATTTCTCTAGAATTAAACTACATTTTCAATCTCACCTGATTTTTTTTGTTAGGATTGGCAACTCTTGCTTATTGACTCAGATATGTCAATGTCTAGTTTTAGTTGAAGTGTCAAATTTTATATTGAATAAATAAAAAATATTTTGATGTAATGGGCTAATTATTTGAATGATAAACATTATTTACTATTGAATGCTTTTGCATACAGATTTTGTTACTGGAAAGTATTGGTTGAATGTCATTTAGTAGAACAAAGATAACAAGGAAGGGAGTCAAACTAGATACATTCTCTAGAGTCGAAGTAAGAACACCAAAACACTCTAATTTACTAACAAAGCTAAAATATTTATTGGTGTTTAAGTTTTCACTAAAAATTCTCACCAACTCCTTTGAACTAACAGATTAACAACTACTCCCACTATCCCTAATCTTTATTTTTTTTTACATTTTTATTTTTGTCTCAAAATTTTGATTATTTTAAAAAATTAAGACATAATGATGTTTTATCATTTCTACCTTTACAACAACTAAAAACATCTATTAAGTATTAAATGACTTAAAATATCAATATTAATTATTTTTAATCTATGTGCAAAACTTTAAAAAGTAAAAAAAAAAATTGAGATGAAGGGATAATTTCTACTAACTTTGGTTGTCTTGAAACTAAAAATAATAATAAAAAAAAACACTCTCACCAAAAGAAAAAAAAATTCTTAAATTTTGGTACTTTTTGGTCCCTTGTCCACAAATTTTTATTTTTTTTTGGTCCCTTATCCACAAAAATATATTAAGCGCCTTTTTAGACTATTAGTCTTAATTAATTTAGATCCTAAGTAAAATCAACAAAAAGGTTTTAAAATTATTCTCTTATTCGTTCGTTTGATCCGTTAATAAGTATAGGACAGGACAACACAAGACAACACAGAATAATAAAGAATAAACTTTTATGATATTGAACAATTTTTTGTCTTTACATGATGTTTGGTGAACAATGATATTTTAGTATTTTAGACAACTTATATTTGCGACAAAAAGTTTGATGTGGTTTAGTGGAGGAATTTTTTTTTTTTTTTTGTCCTGTCTCTTGTCTCTCAGTTTGTGCAGTTCCTGAAACAGTTTTACGATCAAACACAGTACAACTTTAGTTGTACTGTCCAGTCCTTTATTTTTTAGCAGATCAAACACACTCTAATCAACTAAAAAGTTTCTAAATTATTCACTCATCCAATTATTTCGTCATTAAACTATTAAATTCAACTAAAACATTCCTAAAGTTTAGGGACTAAATAGTTGGATGAGATAATAATTTAATGATTTTTAATTGATTTCTCCACCGACATTAGTGATGATTAATCTTCGTCGGAAAACTATTAGAAATTAGAATACATAAGGTGAGTTCTCGATTCTCAATCAAATTTTCTCCATACACTTAAGTCGGATGAAATAATAGTTTAATCTCTACTAAATTTTAATAGTAGTTTTAGCTCTTTATTATATTTCAGTTTGTAAAAATAGTGTTTATTTTGAAAGAGAAAAATTTCAAAAATTAATATCTTTATTCTTTCAAAATAGTCCTTATAAAATGTAAATAAATATACACTAAAAACAACTTCATCCACAATATTTTATAAGCAAATTTCACCTTTTTAATTTTATTGCATAATTAATATATTTTGACATAATTTTTTGATAGATAAACCAATCTTACGACTTAACAATTTTACTATTTTTAGCGGGAGCTACAATTTAATATGGGCTGAAAAATAAAAATGAGTGAAATGCCAAATATCCCCTGCAATTTTAAAATTCGTCAAAAATTCCCTGCAATTTCGAAATAGGCAAATACTCTCCTGCAATTGTAAAATGTCAATCAAATACCCCCTCCAAATAGTGTTACTCTTACCGTTCATGTTTTCTCCTGTTTCGACCATTTCACCAGAGTCACCGTCCCCGCCGATGTCTCCGACGACTTATTTATGTAATTTGCAGCTCGGAAAATCAAAATATATACCTTTTATGCCGGTTAATAGAAACATTTAACTGTCATTAATGAGATGGTGACTTCTTTACGTAATTTGCAGCTCGGAATATTGAAATCTCTCAACTCAAATTCGATCAACGAAAATTTATTATTACGGAGAGGATATTTAATTAACATTTTACAATTACACGGGGTAATTGACCAACTTTGAAATTGCATAGGATATTTGACATTTTATTCAAATAAAAATATACTCAGCTGAAAATAAATGAGTTAAATATGTTTTTAATTTATATTTTTATGTGAGTTTTGACTTTTAATCCTTATATTTTTTTTATTATATTTTTAGTTTTCACATTTTCGCCATTTACATTTTTAGTTCTTACCGTCAATTTTTTGTGACTCGGATAACGAAATCAATCACATAGAATAACACATAAATATCACGTCATTCGATGCAAATGTTATCCTACTCAATTAAAGTTATTCTATATAGCTAATTCTGTTATCTTAGTCATAAAAAACTGACTAAAAATATAATTAAAAAACATATGAACTAAAAATATAATAAAAAAATATAAAAACTAAAAATCGAAACTCACATAAAATTAAATACTAAAATCATATTTTTTTGACGAGTACTAAATACATACTATTTAACCAGATGGTACAATTTTTGACGGTTTTACAGCGCATTAAGTATAAGTGCATTGCAGTTTTTTCAAAAAATAGCTGTTTGATTTTCTGGCGGTCTGTTTCCGCCAAGAAATGCATCGGTATCACAAAATATAGCTGTTTGATTTACTGGCGGTCTTTGTCCGCCAAGAAATGCATCCGTATCCCAAAAAATAATTACTCAAATCGGCGTGTCTGCAATTTCACTGTCATACTTCTGCTTCCCTTATCTTAACATACTTTTTTTTTTAACGGATTATCTTAACATACTATCTCTCAAATCTACGGAGTATTCATTATTTATCTCAAGCTTTCGAATTCGGTAAGGTAACTACTTTTTAGATTAATACGTTCTTCTTTTAATATTTTCTCAAGTAGCAATTTGTCTAGCCCCAAATTATGGAGTATATTTCTTCAGTAACTTGTTTCAGATCTATGGTTTTGTGTCAATTTGCTATGTATTTCTCCAGATCTAAAGTTTCTTACTATTCCGTTGTGTATCTTTCAGAACATATCATGTATGGCTGATGCATTGTTAAACAAATTGCTCACTAATTTCTCCATCAATTGACTATCTTCATTACAAAACTTGTAAGTGTTTACATTTTTTTTTTTGTTTAGCATATTGCTTTAATATTTAAATGTATAATTGTTTTAATACATTTTCTTATTATTTTAATTTAGTAGTGTTGAGTGATTCGATTCGATCGGTGTGATTGGGAGTACATTGTTTGAACTTTGAAGTTAGACACTGCTCAACAAACCAAGTAAGCAATACAATTTAATTTTTATTTTTTGATAGCAGTAAGTAATGCGATTTAAATTGTATAGTAATCTTTTAAGTCTTTTAAGTTTAATGGTTATTGTTATAAATAAAATTGTTGTTAGTTAATCACATTTTATTGTTTAAAAAAAACTTAATTATTGTTTTTAGAAGAAAAGTAAGTTACTATAGAGGTGCATACTTAGAAACTGATTTAATTATTGTTATTAACGTAGTTATTTTTTTAATTAAATTCATATATTTTTTAATTAACAGTTGTGTTGATATAATATCTATTTATGTGTAGATCTTAATCATGGATCGTAGTTGGATGTATGATAGATATTACAATGAAAAGAGAGGGCAAGTTAAAGAAGTTTTTAAAATTGGGGTTCAACTATTTATCGAGACTGTAAAACAGAGGCCCGTTGTCATTAACGAAGGGGCAATTAGATGTCCGTGTGTGGTTTGTCAATGCACACGTTTTCGCAGCGAAGATGAAATAAAGATTCATTTATATACTAAAGGATTCCAACCTAATTATTGGGTTTGGTCAAGTCATGGTGAATCATTTTCCTCAAGTCTTCCACTTGTAGATGTGAATCAAGGTACTTCAAGCAGTACTGGACTAGCAGTATCAGTTGCACAAAATTATCATGAGCATTACCCCTTAAATGAGATGAATGATATGATAACTGATGCTCTTGATATTAATGTGGCGAACAATAGGTCGGGAGATGAATATGAAGCAGATGAACTTCCGAATGATGAAGCTCAGAGATTTTTTGATCTTTTGAAAGAGACAAGTAAACCGTTGTTTGATGGCTCGGTAGACTCGAAGTTAACAATATGTGCTAGACTTTTAGGTCTAAAGTCTCAATTTCTACTTCCAGAATTAGCCATGGATATGATGATCAAACTGATGTTGGATGCAACACCCATCCGTGGTTATTTGCCACAAAGTTATTATGAGGCAAAACAGTTAGTCTCAAAGCTAGGACTAGGAGTGAAGAGAATTGATTGTTGTGTTAATGGTTGTATGTTGTTTTATAACAACGAATTTGGTGGTAGTGATGGTGATTTAGTTGAATGCAAATTTTGTAAAGAACCAAGATACCGCGAAACAAAAAATTCTCGGTCAAGCAGAAGAAAACCAATTCCCAGAAAGGCAATGTTCTATTTACCTATAATATCAAGATTGCAGAGGTTGTATGCATCATTGCAAACTGCAAGAAAAATGACATGGCATTCTGAAAATTATGAAAAAAGAAAAAGTTCAGGTGAGTTGCGACATCCTTCTGACGGTCTAGCTTGGAAGCATTTTGATCAAGTTAATCCTGATTTTGCTTTAGAGCCACGAAATGTACGGCTGGGATTATGCTCTGGTGGATTTACACCGTATACTCAAGTATCAGCCCCTCCATATTCATTGTGGCCTGTTATTGTTACCCCATATAATCTTCCACTTGAAATGTGTATGTCAAAACCTTACATGTTTTTAGCTGCTGTAATACCAGGGCCATCTACTTCAACTGTTAATATTGATATCTATTTACAACCTTTGATTGATGATTTGAAGAGGTTGTGGGAAGGTGTTGTAACATATGATATCAGTTGAAAACAAAATTTCACTATGAGGGCAGCTTTAATGTGGACCATTAATGATTTTCCTGCTTATGAGATGTTGTCCGGATGGGAGACACATGGTAAATTGGCATGTCCTGTTTGCATGGAAGACACAAAAGTGTTCACGTTAAAAAACAGTGGAAAAGATACGTGGTTTGACTCTCATCGTCGATTCCTTCATTTTGATCATCCATTTAGAAAAAATAAAAATGCATTTGTTAAGGGTGAGATTGAAACCCGAACACCACCTCGGAATTTGACATCAGAACAAGTTTGGAACAAAGTGAAAGATATGCCAAAGGTAGTAGGTGGTGTTGCTTCTAAACCGCGAGGTTACGGACAAAGGCATTATTGGTCAAAAAAGAGCATTTTTGGGATCTGCCGTATTGGAAAGACAACCTTTTACGTCACAACCTTGATGTTATGCATGTTGAGAAAAATGTTTTTGAAAATATATTCAACACGGTAATGAATGTCAAAGGAAAAACAAAAGATACTGATAAAGCTAGGAAAGACATTGGGTTGTATTGCGGACGTAATGACCTGTTGTTGGTGGAGACATCAAACGGCAAAATTCTAAAACCTCGTGCAAACTATACTTTATCTGTTGATGAAGCGAAATCTGTTTGTCAATGGGTGAAAGAATTGAAGATGTCAGAAGGTTATTCATCAAATTTGGCAAGATGTTCCGATGTTGAGAATGGAAGGATGCGTAGGATGAAGAGTCATGATTGTCATTTTTTTTACAGTCTTTAATTCCAATTGCCTTTAGTTCTTTACAACCACATGCATTGAATCCACTAATTGAAGTTAGTCAATTTTTTAAGAATTTGTGTTCAGCAACATTGAGAGATGATGATCTGATCAAGTTGGAAGGTGACATTCCAATGATCTTGTGTAAGTTGGAGAGAATATTTCCTCCTGCGTTCTTTGATTTTATGGTGCATCTTGTAGTGCATCTTGCATATGAAGCTAGACTTGGTGGACCTGTTCAATATAGATAGATGTACCCGTTTGAAAGGTTCATGGGGGATTCAAAAGGTTTGGTGAAAAATGAAGCTAAAGTTGAAAGCTCAATTTGTGCATCTTTTTTACACCGTGAAACAATTCACTTTTGTTCTTATTATTTCAAAGACACATTGTCTAGAATAAATGGTAGGAACGAAACTGGTAGTCAAAGTATTATTCACCCATTAACCCTATCAGTGTTCAACTTGTCTGGGCATCATGCTGGCATGGAGAAAGTTTGTTTTCCTGGTAAAAAAGTAATAGATTCAGCACATCTTCACGTGTTGATGAACTGCACTGAAGTTCAGCCCTATTTAGAGTAAGCACAACGCTAGCCTATATATGTAAATTATTTAGTTAAAGAATATTATATAATATACACTAATTAATGATATTGATGATATATAATTGATCAGGTTATTTTTGACATCTGAGGAGATAACTCCGCAACAATCTCCTGGGAAAATAAATGAGTTTTTCCCACTTTGGTTCAGACAACACATGTATCTTCAAAAAACAACCCCTGTGGTACAACACTTGAGAAACTTATCTGATGGTCCGAAGTCAAAAGTTAAACAATGGCACACCTACTTTGTCAACGGATACGAATTTCATACACGTAGTTGGACTGAAGGAAAAGAAACAATAAATAGTGGAGTGTATATGAAAAGTGAGACTGAAAATGGTGAAGAAGATTTTTACGGCGTGATTGAGAACATATTTGAAATCTCATACAACTACCTTGATTATAGGAAAGCAGTAGTATTGTTTTATTGTAATTGGTTTGATCCATCAAGCAAAGGTAAAAAGTATAATTCAAAGACTAACACTGTTGACATAAACATGAATAGGAGATATCAAACACAACTGTTTGATCCATTTGCTATGGCCTACAATGTCAGTCAAGTTTACTATGTCCCTTATCCATCAACAAATGCTGAGAAACGAGGCTGGTGTGCCGCAATAAAGACAAAACCAAAGGGTGGAATTGAAAATGATGGAATAGAAAAAGATGAACCATATCAGCTCGATGAGATGACCAATGTAGATGAAGTGATTGAAGTTGAATCTTTCACTCGTCTTTGCGTCGGGGCAGGAGAAGTAGAAGAAGTACCTAAAGATGGTGATGTTGAAAAGTGAGACTGAAAATGGTGAAGAAGATGACGATGAGCATGTGGAAGATGAGGATCAAGACGATGATGAAGATCTATCAGATTGGGATGACAATAATTATAATTCATAAATAATTTTCGGATGTATCTACTATGTTTTGTAATATATTTTGACTGCCGATGTTTAATATAGCTATTAAAGGCATTCAAGAATCATGTAATAATTGACTTTTGGAACATGTTGCCTTTTTTTATTGGTGAACTATTGCCCTTTTTAGTTGATGTGAATTGCTTTTCCTTTTATTTTTGTATATGAACCCAATATGCAAGTAATGAAGTGGTGATGTAAATAAACAGAACATTTAGCACAATATTGTGTTACTGTGATGCTTCTAGTTTAAGCTTCAACTTAACATACTAATAAAAGCTTCAAATTTTTTGGTCAGGTTGCTCTCTTAGAATCTAGGTAAAGACTTGGTGGCCGAATTCACACAGATTACTCATTTGGCTTTCACGTTGACCTTGGTGCGTCAAGGTAAAGCTTAATTTCTATGCTCTGATATATGAATGTTAATGAGAAGGCAAAATGTTTTCTATTTATATTTAATTATTAAAATAAACACTTTTTTTTTTTTTTTAGGTTGCATCTGTTTCTAAGGAGAATCCACTTGCTTCAGTGATTGGGAGACTGGGGCTACCCCTTTACTGAACAAGTGGGGATAACTCTGCTCTATGATCATGATCAGGTTGCATATGTTTTTAATGATAATATTAGTTTGCAAATTCTGCTACACTTGCATAGTAGATAGTTATCATGAAAGGTAGAATTTATTATCTGATAGTTCTTTTTGAATTGAAATTATTTGCCTTCCTACAGCTATGCACATTTTGATATGGATGGGAGTCAAGTTCCCCTGGAATTGGTAACAAAAGTTGGTGAAGTATTTGAGACAATTTTAGAGGAGGTTTGTCATTTTTCTTATTTGTTCTTCTAGTTATTTGGTTTACTCAGACAATTGTGGGATTGTGGGGTGCAACATAGTTGGGATTCATTATAGTGATGCATTTGCACTCCATTTCTGCTTTTTAATAAAGGAAAAAACTAATTTTCTAAATTATCACTTTTAATTTTTTACTCTACTTCTTTTCATTGTGAGAAATCTCTGAAATATTGTCCTTGACTAAATGCAGACAAATAAATTAAGAAATGAATTAGCGAAGACATGTCCATACAGTTGTTTTTGAAAGGAAGCCAGAATTGAGGTTATTATTGGCATATTATCTATTTTCCTTGACAGCGTGGTAGTTTGTTTCTAAACTGTAGCATCATAATATGATTTGCACTCTAAAATTCAGGTCGGAGGGGATTGCCTATAAGGTACCTCAGTGGTATTTATGCAGGGTTGGTTTGCTGTTGATTCTGATACAATTTCACTGAATGGTTGCGATCAAGTAATTTGACGAAATCAATTTGAAGATATTAATCTTGCATTACCTGTTAAATTCCCCCTGCCCCACCTTATCCAGGTGCATGAGTCTCCAACATGCTGTCTTTCTCTGACCGGTCATCATGTAAATGTGTTGCCTCATCTATAAATAGGAGTATGCATCTTATTTAAATATAGAGACACCAGTTCTGGAGATAAAAATGACCATTGTGTTGTTATGCATGTAAAATCCCCGGTGAAATGAATAAGTCAATCATGGATAAATTTCATCATATATTAGAGTTAAGCAAAATCACTCTGGGAGGGAGGGGATATGGGGATGATGGCTTGGTGGTTGTGGTGAGGGAGTTAAGAAGTGAAGTGGTAAGGAGGCCAATGGTTCGGTCTCCACTCCTAGCATAATATTAATTATTAACAATACTAATATTTTCCGTTTCAAAATTAAAATTAATATCACACCAGGAGGGGTATCTTAGAAATCCTGTCATGACAAGCCATCTTGTTGCATGATTAATGTGAAATGCTGAACTTGGCATTATGGCCGTAGGGTTTTCAGTTTAATGACGAATGTTCTGCCCTTTAGATCGGCCTATAGCTTAAATTTTTTAGAAACTACTGCATATTAAACTAAATTGACATAGTTTGACCCTCAATACAACATATTGCATGAAATATCTTAATTAACACAAGCATTTTTCTTTTGAATATGTACCTTGCTTTCATATCTTATACCGCTTTGAATATTTTCTGACAGGAAACACTTCTCCCTGGTGGTCATGGTCTTATGGTCAGGGGCTACTTGCCTGTTATAATACCGTAGCCAAGGGTCTTGATATTCTGCCTGGGTCACAGGTAGATATTAGATTGAATTGTTGTTTTGGAATTTTATGTTCTATTATGTTGCATAATGAAATTTATTGGCATTAAAAATGTCCCTATTTCAGGGTCATAAATGTTGTTCGGAGATATAATGGAGTAAAAGTGACGGTGGAAAATGGGAAAACATTCATTGCTGATGCTGCTATTGTTGCTGTCCCTCTTGGTGTCCTTAAAGAAAAGAGGATATCATTTAGGCCAAAGCTCCCAGATTGGAAAGAAGCTGCTATTGCTGAACTTGGGGTTGGACTTGAAAACAAAATTGTTCTAATGTGGAGTTCTTGGGAGTACTTGCAGATATATCTTATGGATGTAGCTACTTCCTCAATCTCCACAAGGTTGCGCGTCATCCTGTCCTCGTTTACATGCCTTCTGGGCGGCTTGCCAAAAACATTGAAAAAATGTCTGATGAAGCAGCTGCCAACTTCGCTTTTGTACAGCTCAAAAAGATTCTTCCTGATGCTTCCTCACCGGTATGACACTATTATTTTCTTATTCGCTCTTCAATCATGCTAAACAAATTAACACTTCAATACTCAATTCAGTTACCGGTCCAAACATAAGATTAGATAAGTCTTCAGTCTTTACCTAGGCCTCTAGTTCACCCCACTTGCTTCTCGACATCGGCCACTAGCCCACTAGTTTTATGATACCACCTTCATATTGATACTGCAAAAATTGCATATATGAAGTTGTTTTCTATTATTTGTTCACTCTAAAGACCTTAGATTATTTAAGTTCCATGCATTTTAACTGGTAATTTGTTTCTACCATGCAGATTCAGTATCTTGTGTCTTGGTGGGGCTCATATATAAATTCACCGGGTTCATATAGCTATGATCAAGTAGGGAAACTGCACCAGCTGTATGAGAGGCTCCGGGTCCCAGTAAATAACTTGTTCTTTGCAGGGGAAGCTACAAGTATGAGCTATCCAGGGTCTGTCCATGGTGCATACTCGACAGGAATGATGGCAGCTGAAGATTGCAGGATGCGTGTGCTGGAGCGATATAGAGAGCTGGATTTGTTTCAGCCAGCGATGGGAGAGATGGCTTCCTTGACTATCCCACTTCAGATATCTCGTATGTAATCGTCATCTCATCTTTGGTCGCTGCCATTCCTAATGTCCGCCATTGCTTCAGTCACATTATTGATTGACTAATTGCAACCATTTAGGCATAGTCTCTAAGTAAATGTCTCTTATGCAGTCATATATTGTGTGGTACTTAGTTAATGCTGTGAAGAACTGCTAATATATGAATATTTAGCAAAGACTATATATGCACCTCTACAGTTTGGATAAGCTTATCTGGAAATGGCAGATGTACATCATCCACCTATAATATATAATATATTTTCATAATAAAAATGCCTTGTACATTTCTCTAGAATTGAACTACATTTTCAATCTCACCTGATTTTTTTGTTAGGATTGGCAACTCTTGTTTCTTGACTAAGATATGTCAATGTCTAGTTTTAGTTGAAGTGTCAAATTTTATATTGAATAAAAAATGTTTAGATGTAATAGTGTATTTGAATAATAAACATTAAATAGTATGCATTTACTATTGAATGCTTTTGCATACAGATTTTGGGTGCGTTTGTTATAGATTTTTATAGTGTAAAAAAAATTTGTGTAACAATTTTTTACAAAGAAACTTTTTATAAAAGATTTAAATGAAAATTTGGTTTGAATAGTTATTCTTAAAATGTCATTTTAGGTATTTCATCATTTTATTGAAAATTTTTTTTGATATCAAAATTTTTAAAAAATCATTTTTTTTGAAGTTATTTCAAATAGATTTTCATAAAAATCATTTTTGAAATACAACTTTTTGTAAAAATTGAGATTTTGACTATGTTTTGATCTTCAATAATGTACGTTTATATTATATAATGTCAAAATTAGTGTTTGGATTTAGAAAAAATGAATATAAAAAAACTTATAATATTTTAAAAAACGATTTTATAAAATCTATTTTTAAAAATACAAAGAAAAATATATTTTTTTTAAAGCTAAAACAAACGCACCCTTTGTCACCTGAAAGTATTGGTTGAATGTCATTTAGGAGAACAAAGATGACAAGCAAGGGAGTCAAAAAACTAAAACGTTCCGAAATTATTTATGTATTTAATCGTTGGATCGACACACATTAAGTTAAGCATTATTAGTCGATAAACTATGAAAAAAAAATCAATTTACTCCATAAATTATTATGAAAAGGCTTAAGAGCATCTCCAATAAGAGTATCATTGAGTATCATAGACTAATGATCCGTACCTTTTTTTTTTATCATTGGAGTTCCATGACGTGGCATAGAGGGTATCAAAATTGATGATACCGATACCTTATTTAAGGTACCGTATCATCAATTTAATGTTACCTTTTTTGTATAATCGAATTAAATAGAATTAATAACTTGTTAATGTATGATACCTAGAGTGGTATCACTATTGGAGCAAAACACGTATGAGTTGCATAAATAGTAAGGGTGGCAAAACGGGCCGAGCTCGCGGAGCCGACCCGTTTGGCCCGCAATTTTTGGCGGGCTGGGCTGACGTTTTCGGCCCGCACACCTAAGTTGGCCCGCCCCGCCCCACACCGTTTTTGAGCGGGCTTAAATGGGGCGGGCCTAAACGGGGGCGGGCATGCCCGTTTTTCCACCCCTTTCTAGTATCTTATATTTTAAGGGGTACTTATTAACTTAGTTGATGATTTGTTAGTTTAATTAAGCATAATTATAAGAAATTGTTTATTAACTTGGTTAATATTTCTTTTAGTTTAATTATCTCTATTCTCTGCTGCAAACTTCTCTTAATTATCCATATTATAGTATTATTGTTAGTTTTAAAATAATAGGTAAGAATTGTAAGGAATTGTAAAGTTATTATAATTCAATCTGTTTAAATTTTTTTTTAACATTTAATTGTGAGTTGTAATTTAAATCGTAAAAAAATAAATAAATAAATTTGGCGGGCATACCCGCAACCCCGCCAATAAACGGGCGGGCTTGAATTTTGAACCCGCACATCTAAGTTGGCCCGCCCCGCCCCACCCCATATTTTAGCGGGCTTAAATGGGGCGGGGCTAAACGGGGCGGGCATGCCCGTTTTGCCACCCCTAATAAATACTATATGGCATTGTAGGGACCACTTTTTAGTGATGTTTGATACCCAAAGCGGTATCACCATTGGAGATGCTCTAATTAATTCGTTGATCTCTTAGAGATATTTTTGGTTTCCCATTGGTTTTATAAAGAAAAAGGTTTCGTTTTGATCCCTTAAAGACATTTTCGTTTGTCATTTTAATTCATTCCATTAATTTTTGGCAAAAAACCGTTAACTTTATGACCAATATAAAATCTATTAAACTAGATAAATGATCGATATGAAACTATAGATAAGAGACTAATATAAAACTTATTAAATTAGATAAGAGATTTATATAAAACAAAACTTCACAATTTTTTACATAAAGTTAACAAAAGGAAGCATTGTGTCAATTAATGCTCAAATGTATGTTTCATTCCATAGAGCTACACTGGAAGGAGTAATTGAGAACCATTTTGGAGATGGAATTTTGGATGAACTTTTTGATCGATATACTAAGAAAGTGATGGAAATTCCTGCTATAATGGATATACAAAATCTTAATGTAGCTGCACCAATATATTTTTAAGAGACCTGTAATGAACTATTTTTTTCGCTATGGTACCAATATGAAACCAAATATATCTTTAGGACCAACAAACCTTACGAAAAATAATCAATTTTGTTTTTTGTTGTAAAATATTTTTTCTCTAATCCGCAATAATTCATCACCTATATTGAGTAATTAATGACTACGATTGTTTTTTAATTAATTGGGTTGTTTTTCATGATAGTTACAAATTAAATTGATATATTTTCTTACCAACTTAACATAATATTAATCAATGTTAACCGAATGATAAAATAGTAAGATGAGAGATTACAATTTAAGTACTTTTAGTTTATTTTAATAACTTAGAGATATAGTTGGATGTAAGAATAGTTAAAGGCCATTTAGTTTATTTTAAAAGTTTAGGGACTAAATAGTTGGAGGATGAGATAATAGTTTAAGGATTTTTTAATCTATTTCCATACTGTTTTTAGTGATGATTAATTTTTGTCGGGAAATTTGTAGCATACGCAAAATGGGTTCCGTTTTTCTCTTCCAACAGAATTTTTTCCATACACATGAGTCAGATGAGATAATTGTTCAATCTATTAAATTTTAATAGTAATTTTAGTTCTTTATTATATTTCAATTTGTAAAAGTAATGTTTATTTTTAATGAAAAAAAATCCAAAAGTTAATATATTTATCCCCTCGAAATAATCCCTATAAAATGTAAATATAGGGTATATTTAGGAAGACAAATAAGCTAGTCTATAACTTATAGTTTATAAGCTCATATGACCAAAAAAATATTTGTTTGGTAAACCTTTTTAAAAAATAGCTTATAACTTATTTTATTGGCTTATAGTTTATTTTTCAAATGCTATTTCAAATACTTTATGAACTTATAGCTTATCATTTTTTTTTTTTTCGTTAAATTTTATCTCTATCATCTTACTTGAAAAAATTTAATATTAATTAAACATATATCTTTTTAACATAATTTTATACTTATATGTCAATTCAACCGCTAGTTTTACCAAACACTATAAATTCACTCGGCTAGCTTATACACACTAGCTTTTCAGCTATCTACTACTATAAGTTAACTTATTAGCTATCTGCAATTGTTTACCAAATAGCCGTAGACTAAAAACAATTTTATCTGTGACATTTTATAAGCAAATTTCACCTTTTAATTTCATAACATAATTAATATATCTGAACATAATTTTTTGATAGATAAATAAAATAACAAGTCACTGAAACCTGAAACACAACATAGAGATATCGAGTTCAAACTCAAATCAAAACATGCAATTTTAATATTTTTATCAAGCTAAAAAGTAAAAAAGATTCAATAGATTTTTAGTTCATACATTTTAACCTATAGTTAAGAATAGTTTCTACATTTCTTATAATGAAAAAAAAACCTATAATTTTTTCCGTTATCAAAATTGATCCTTACTGTTAACTTTGTAAACACAATGCTAACATCAACTTATTAAAAACAAGTGTTAAATGTGTTTAGTCCCTAAATCGTAGTGACTAAAAACATATGAATTATGTTAACATATGCCGACATATAAGAACATATGTTAAACTACTTAAAAATAAAAATTTAGCAATATTCAAAAAGTTAAATGCACAAACTCCAATAAAATAATACGTGTTCTTAAGACACATATTTAACCCAACCTATCTCAAAAGAAATGGGACAATTTTCGGCGGGTTTACACCGCCCATAAGTGCATTGCAGTTTTAAAAAAAAATAGCTGTTTGATTTATTGGCGGTCTTTGTCAGCCAAGAAATGCATCGGTATCACAAAACATTTATTGGCGGTCTCTGTCCGTCAAGAAATACATGGATACTTACTTTTGATTTACTGACGGCCAAATTCCGCCAGTAAGTGTCTGGAACTTCACGTCATACTTCTATGCAAGCTTCCCTCATCTTAACATATTTCTCAAATCTTATTGTCAAAAAGAAAAAAAAAAAAATTTCTCAAATCTTCAAACCATCTACGATATACGGAGTATTCATCGTTCATTTATCTGAGCCTTTGGAATTCGGTAACTACTTTTAGATTAATGTGTTCTTTTCTTAATATTTTCTGTATATTCTTTTGTTTTTCATTCACAAGTAGCAATTTGTCAAGCCCCAAAAGTATCTATTTCAAACATCTATGGTTGGTTTTTGTGTCAATTTGCTATGTTTTTCTCCAGTAACTGGTTTCAGATCTATGGTTTTTGTGTCAATTTGTTATGTATTTCTCCAGATCTAAAGTTTCTTACTATTCCTTGTGTATCTTTCAGAATATGTCCTGTATGGCTGATGCATTGCTAAACAAATTGCTCACTAATTTCTCCATCAATTGACTATCTTCATTACAAAACTCGTTAGTGTTTACATTTTTTTTTTTTTAAGTTTAGCATATTGCTTTAATATTTAAATGTATAATTGTTTTAATACTTTTTCTTATTATTTTAATTTAGTAGTGTTGAGTGATTCGATCGGTGTGATTGGGAGTACATTGTTTGAACTTTGAAGTTAGACACTGCTCAACAAACCAAGTAAGCAATACAATTTAATTTTTATTTTTTGATAGCAGTAAGTAATGCAATTTAAATGGTATAGTAATCTTTTAAGTCTTTTAAGTTTAATGGTTATTGTTATAAAATTGTCGTTAGTTTTTTTTTGACACAATAAAATAGTTATTAGTTAATCACATTTTATTGTTTAAAAAAACTTAATTATTGTTTTTAAAAATAAAGTAAGTAATTAAAGAAGTAATTATATTTTTTATGGGCCAAAATCTGTCAATATATTGTTCGTTGGTAAACTTATTGGCGACCAAAACCGCCAGATAATGGGTAAAAAATAAAATGAAAACTTGTTGATGGCTTGAATCGCCAAAATGTGACTGACACACTTTTTAACCTACTGGTAGGCCAGACCACAAAAAAATAGTGACAGAATTCACGGTAGAATGTATCAGCGGCTTAAACGTTGTTTAATTTGATATTTTTGAAATTGTTATTAGTTGTTCTTTTTTAATTAATAGTCGTGTTGATATAGTATTTATTTATTTATGTCCAGATCTTAATCATGGATCGTAGCTGGATGTGTATGATAGATTTTATGTTGGCAAGAGAGGGCAAGTTAAAGAAGTTTTTAAATTAGGGGTTGAACTATTTATTGATACCGTAAAACAGAGGCCTGTTGTCATTAGAGAAGGAGGAATTAGATGTCCGTGTGTGGTTTGTCAATGTACACGTTTTCGCAATGAAGATGAAATTAAGTTTCATTTATATACTAAAGGATTCCAACCTAATTATTGGGTTTGGTCAAGCCATGGTGAATCATTTTCCTCGGATCGTCCACGTGTAGATGTGAATCAATGTGCTTTGAGCAGTACTGAACCAGCAGTATCAGCTGCACAAAATTATCCTGAGCATTATCCCTTCAATGAGATGAATGATATGGTAACTAGTGCTCTTGATAATAATGTGGCGAACAATGGGTCGGGAGATGAATATGAAACAGATGAACTTCCAAATGATGAAGCTGAGAGATTTTATAATCTTTTGAAAGAGACAAGTAAACCGTTGTTTAAAGGTTCGGTAGCATCGAAGTTAACAATGTGTGTTACACTTTTAGGTTTAAAGTCTCAATTTCAAGTTCCAGAATTAGCTATGGATATGATAAACAAAATGATGTGGGATGCAACACCCATCCCTAGTGATTTGCCGCAAAGTAATTATGAGGTAAAACAGTTAGTGTCAAAGCTAGGACTAGGAGTGAAGAGAATTGACTGTTGTGTTAATGGTTGTATGTTATTTTATAATTACGAATTTGGTGTGAGTGACGGTGACTTAGTTCAATGTAAATTTTGTGAAGAACCAAGATATCGGGAAACAAAATTCTCGGTCAAGTAGAAGAAAACCAATTCCAAGAAAGGCAATGTTCTATTTACCTATTATATCAAGATTACAGAGGTTGTATGCATCATTGGAAACTGCAAGAAATATGACATGGCATTTTGAAAACTATCAAAAAAGAAAAAGTTCAGGTGAGTTGCGACATCCTTCTGATGGTCTAGCTTGGAAGCATTTTGATCAAGTTAATCCTGATTTTGCTTTAGAGCCACGAAATGTACGGTTGGGATTATGTCCTGGTGGATTTACACCGTATACTCAAGTATCAGCCCCTCCATATTCATGTTGGCCTGTTATTGTTACCCCATACAATCTTCCACCTGAAATGTGTATGTCAAAACCTTACATGTTCTTAGCTGCTGTAATACCAGGGCCATCTAGTCCAACTGTTGGTTTTGATATCTATTTACAACCACTGATTGATGATTTGAAGAGGTTGTGGGAAGGTGTTGTGACATATGATATCAGTCGAAAACAAAATTTCACTATGAGGGCAGCTTTGATGTGGACCATTAATGATTTTCCTGCTTATGAGATGTTGTCTGGATGGGGGACACATGGTAAATTGGCATGTCCTGTTTGCATGGAAGACACAAAAGCATTCACGTTAAAAAACAGTGGAAAAGATACGTGGTTTGACTGCCATCGTCGGTTCCTTCCTTTTGATCATCCATTTAGAAGAAGTAAAAGTGCATTTGTTAAGGGTGAGATTGAAACTCGAACACCACCTCAAAATTTGACATCAGAACAAGTTTGGGACAAAGTGAAAGATATGCCAAAGGTAGAAATAGTAGGTGGTGTTGCTTCTAAACCGCGAGGTTACGGACAAACACACAATTGGACAAAAAAGAGTATTTTTTGGGATCTGCCGTATTAGAAAGATAACCTTTTACGTCACAACCTTGATGTCATGCATGTTGAGAAAAATGTTTTTGAAAATATATTCAACACTGTAATGAATGTCAAAGGAAAAACAATAGATAATGATAAAGCTAGGAAAGACATTGGGTTGTATTGCAGGCGTAATGACCTGTTGTTGGTGGAGACATCAAACGGCAAAATTCTAAAACCTCGTGCGAACTATACTTTATCTGTTGATGAAGCAAAATCTGTTTGTCAACGGGTAAAAGAATTGAACATGCCAGAAGGTTATTCATCAAATTTGGCAAGATGTGCTGATGTTGAGAATGGAAAGATGCGTGGGATGACAAGTCATGATTGTCATGTTTTTTTGCAGTCTTTACTTCCGATTGGCTTTAGTTCTTTACAACCACATGCATTGAATCCGCTAATTGAAGTCAGTCAATTTTTTAAGAATTTGTGTTCAGCAACATTGAGAGATGATGATCTTATCAAGTTGGAAGGTGACATTCCAATGATCTTGTGTAAGTTGGAGAGAATATTTCCTCCCGCGTTCTTTGATTCTATGATGCATCTTGTAGTGCATCTTGCATATGAAGCTAGACTTGGTGGACCTGTTCAATATAGATGGATGTACCCGTTTGAAAGGTTCATGGGGGATTCAAAAGGTTCAGTGAAAAATGAAGCTAAAGTTGAAGGCTCAATTTGTGCATCTTTCTTACACCGTGAAACAATTAACTTCTGTTCTCATTATTTCAAAGACACATTGTCAGGAGGAAATGGTTGGAACGAAACTGGTAGTCAAAGTATTATTCACCCGTTAACCCTATCAGTATTCAATTTGTCTGGGCGTCATGTTGGCAATGAGAATGTTTGTTTTCTTGGTGATAAAGCATTAAAATCAGCACATGTTCATGTGTTGATTAACTGCACCGAAGTTCTGCCATACTTAAAGTAAGCACAACGCTAGCCTATATATGTAAATTAATTAGTTAAAGAATATTATATGGATACTGATGATATATAATTGTTCAGGTTATTTTTGACATCTGAGGAGATAACTTCGGAACAATATTCTGCGAAAGTAAGGGAATTTTTTCCACTTTGGTTCAAACAACACATGTATCGTCAAGGACCAACCCCTCTTATACAACACTTGAGAAACTTATCTGATGGCCTGAAGTCAAATGTTAAACAATGGTGCACCTACTTAGTCAACGGATACAAATTTTGTATACATAGTTGGACTGAAGGAAAAAAAACAATAAATAGTGGAGTGTGTATGAAAGGTGTGACCGGAAATGGTGACGGTAATTTTTACGGTGTGATTGATAACATATTTGAAATCTCATACAACTACCTTGATTACAGGAAAGCAGTAGTATTGTTTTATTGTCATTGGTTTGATCCATCAAGCAGCGGTACAAAATATAATTCAAAGACTAACACTGTGGACATAAACATGAATATGAGATATCGACGGTGGCTTGTTATGGCCCACAATGTCAGACAAGTTTACTATGTCCCTTATCCAATAACAAAATCTGACAAACGAGGCTGGTGTGCCGCAATAATGACAAAATCAAGGGGTTCAACTGAAAAAGGTGGAATAGAAGAAGACGAACCATATCAGCTCGATGAGATGACCAATGTAGATGAAGTGATTGAAGTTGAACCTTTCACTCATCTTTCCGTCGGGGCAGGAGAAACAGAAGAAGTACCCGAGGATGGTGATGTTGATGAAGACGGCGATGATCATGTGGAAGATGAGGGTCAAGACGATGATGAAGATCTATCAGATTGGGATGACAATTATTAATCAATAAACAAGTTTGGAATGTATCTACTATATTTTGGAATACATTTTCACTATGGATGTTTAATATAGCTATTAAAGGCATTCTAGAATGCATGTAATCATTGAATTCTGGCAACATGTTGCCTTTTTTTTATTGATGAACTATTGCCCTTTTTAGTTGACTCGAATTGCTTTTCTTTTTCTTTATGTTTATGAACCCAATAAGTAACTCATGGGTGTTTACCCCAATATGCAAGTACTGAAGTGGTTATGTAAATAAACAGAACATTTAGCACAGTATTGTGTTACTGTGATGCTTCTTGTTTAAGCTTCAACTTAACATACTAATGTAAGCTTCAAATTTATTGGTCAGGTTGTTCTCTTAGAATCTAGGGAAAGACTTGTTGGCCGAATTCACACTGGTTACTCGTTTGGCTTTCCTGTTGATCTTGGAGTGTCATTGTAAAGCTTAATTTCTATGTTCTGATATATGAATGTTAAAATATTTTCTATTTAGATTTTATTATTAGAATAAACAGTCTTTTCTATTTCAGGTTGCACGGTGTTTCTAAGGAGAATCCACTTGCTTCAGTGATTGGGAGACTGGGGCTACCGCTTTACCGAACAAGTGGGGATGATCATGATTTGGAAAGGTAGATGCATAGGTTTTTAATGATATATTAGTTTGCAAATTCTGCTACACTTGCATAGTAGATAATCGTTTCAATTGTTTTAATTGACCAAGTAAATATTTCAATGTTTTATATTTGTCATGAAAGGTAGAATTTATTATATGATAGTTCTTTTTGAATTGAGATTCATTACCTTCCTACAGCTATGCACTTTTTTTTATGGATGGGAATCAAGTTCCCCAGGAATTGGTAACAAACGTTGGTGAAGTATTTGACATAATCTTAGAGGAGGTTCGTCATGTTCGTATTTATTCTTCTAGTTATTTGGTTTATGCAGACAATTGTTGGATTGTGAGGTGCAACATAGTTGGGATTCATTATAGTGATGCATTTGCACTCCATTTCTGCTTTTTGATAAAAGGAAAAAACTAATTTTCTAAATTGTCACTTAAATATTTTTACTATACTTATTTTCATTGTGAGAAATCTCTGAAATATTGTACGAAAGGCAGACAAATAAAGTACGAAATGAATTCAGCAAAGACATGTCCTTACAGCGTGGTCTTTCAATTGTTTTTGAAAGGAAGCCAGAATTGAGGTTATTATTGGCATATTATCTAATTTAATTTCCTTGACAGCATTTATTTTTTAAACTGTAGTATCATAATATGATTTGCACTCTAAAATTCAGGTTGGAGTGGCTTGTCCATAAGGTACTGCAGTGGTATTTATGCAGAATGGAGGGTTAGTTTGCTGCTGATTCTGATACAATTTCACTGAGTGGTTGGGATCAGGTAATTTGAAGAAATCAATTTGATGTATTAATCTTGCGTTACCTGTTAAATTCCCCCTGCCCCACCTTCTCCGCCTTAATTTAAAAAACTAAATGTTCTATTCTCTTTGGTGTTACATACAGGTAGCTCCTTTAGTGAAAGAAATAATTTGTAAAGTCGTTTAATAGCCAGGTGCACGAGTCTCCAACATGCAGCCTTTCTATGACCGATCATCATGTAAATGTGTTGCGTCGTCTATAAATAGGAGTATGCATCTTATTTAAATATAGAGATACCATTTCTGGAGTTAAAAATGGTCATTGTGTTGTTGTTATGCATGTAAAATCCCCGGTGAAATGAATACGACAATCATGGGTAAATTTCATCATGTATAAGTATTAGAGTCATGCAAAATCACACTGGGAGGGAGGGGATATAGGGGGTGATGGCTTGGTGTTTAGGGTGAGAGAGTTAAGAAGTGAAGTGGTAAGGAGGCCGATGGTTCGGTCTCCACTCTCCAGGACGGGGTTCTTAGGAATCCTGTCATGACAAGCCATCTTGTTGCATGATTAATGTGAAATGCTGAACTTGGCATTATGATTGTAGTGTTTTCAGTTTAATAAAGATTGTTCTGCCCTTTAGATAGGCCTATAGCTTAAATATTTTAGAAACTACTGCATATTAAACTAAAGTGACCTAGTTTGACCCTAATTACAACATATTGCTTATACCGCTTTGAATATTTTCTGACAGGAAATACTTCTCCCTGGTGGTCATGATCTTATGGTCAGGGGCTAGTTGCCTATTTATTATAAATACACTAGCCAAGGGTCTTGATATTCGCCTGGGTCACAGGTAGATATTAGTTTGAATTGTTGTTTTGAAATTTTGTGTTGTTATGTTGCGTAATTAAATTTACTGGCATTAAAAATGTTCCCATTTCAGGGTCACAAATATTGTTCGGAGATATAATGGAGTAAAAGTGACAGTGGAAAATGGGAAAACATTCATTGCTGATGCTGCTATTGTTGCTGTTCCTCATGGTGTCCTTAAAGCAAAGAGAATATCATTTGAGCCAAAGCTCCCAGACTGGAAAGAAGCTGCTATTGCTGAACTTGGGGTTGGACTTGAAAACAAAATTGTTCTACACTTTGAGAATGTATTTTGGCCTAATGTGGAGTTCTTGGGAGTAGTTGCAAATACATCTTATGGATGTAGCTACTTCCTCAATCTCCACAAGGCTGCGCGTCATCCTGTCCTTGTTTACATGCCTTCTGGGCGGCTTGCCAAAGACATTGAAAAAATGTCTGATGAAGCAGCTGCTAACTTTGGTTTTGTACAGCTCAAAAAGATCCTTCCTGATGCTTCCTCACCGGTACGACACTATTTTTTCGTGCTAGAAAAATTAACGCTTCAATAGTCAATTAAGTTACTGGAAGTCTTTAGTTTTTACTGTAGGCCTCTAATTCACCCAACTTGGTTCTCAAAATAGGCCACTAGTTTTACGACATCACCTTCATATTGATACTGCAGAAATGGCATATATAAAGTTGTTTTCTATGATTTGTTCACTCTAAAGACCTTAGCTTATTTAAGTTCTATGCATTTTAATTGGTAATTTGTTTCTACCATACAGATTCAGTATCTTGTGTCTCGGTGTGGCTCGGATATTTATTAATTCACTGGGTTCATATAGCTATGATCAAGTAGGGAAACCATGCCAACTGTATGAGATGCTCCGGGTCCCAGTAGATAACTTGTTCTTTTCCGGGGAAGCAACACGTATGAGCTATCCAGGGTCTGTCCATGGTGCATACTCGACTGGAATGATAGCAGCTGAAGATCGCAGGATGCATGTACTGGAGCGATATGGAGAGCTGGATTTGTTTCAGCCAGTGATGGGAGAGATGGCTTCCTTGACTATCCCACTTAAGATATCTCGTATGTAATCGTCATCTCATCTTTGGTCGCTGCCATTCGTAATGACCCCCATTGCTTCAGTCACATTATTGATTGACTAATTGCAACTATTTAGGCATAGTCTCTAAGTAAATGTCCTTATGCTGTAATATATAGTGTGTAGTATTTGGTTAATGTTGCGAAGAACTGGTAATATATGAATATTTAGCAAAGGCTTTTCTCCATTGGATGCTTTTGTCCATTTATTAGCTGTCTAAACTGCCAATATCTCTAACAATTACTCCCTCCGTCCCTTATTATAAGCATCCTTACAAAGATTTTATTTGTTCCTAAATATAAGTCGATTTTCAATTCCCTAGACACATTTATTATTACTTTTCCAAACATAACCCCACTTTGCATTGAAATGCGTAAAGTCAACTACAAATACATCTTTTCACCAATGACAATTTAGTAATTGTAATACCCAAAAAATACACATTAATTACAAAATCAACTTTTCTTAATAACCGTGAAATTTCTCTTGGAGGGCTTATATATAGGGACGGAGGGAGTATCCTTTTAAACGCAACACTTATTGGCCGTCCAGTCCGCTACAAGTTAAATTTTTTTTTTAATTCCGAAACATTTATTGGCGGCTTATGGTTTTTGACAAGTGCAAACTTAGTGCATTTCATTCATGATAGTAGCTTTAATACAAGGTGGACAATAATCAAATACTTGGTGACTAGCATTAAAACGTGCTGTCTGAGCTAAATCATGAGCTACTCGGTTAGTTTGTCTCCTTACATAACTGACCTTACAATGTTCAAAATATAAGAGTAAACTACGACGTGTCTCAATAATAATACCAAACTCAGTACTATCATGGCACTTATTGTTAAGATAATTTACTACTTGATACAATCTGTTTACAAATAAACGTGGATTGTATGCATATTATTTAGCCACTTCAAAACTTCCAACAAGCCAATACCTTCAGCTTCAGAGATGTTTGGTTGTCCTTCAAATCTTTTTGCAAAGGCTTGCATGAAGTGTCCTTGCTCATCTATGTTGCATTTGAGGGATCCCACCGGTGGTTTTCTGCATGACAATAATTCTGAATCTGCATCTGTGCGTGCAGCAGCTGCAACGCAGCCTTGTGCTTGGTTCCACTCGTATACATTCTCGCGAGTTCTACATATGGTTGCATACACTGTTGGGAGGTTGTCATTCCAACACTTTTTATTTCTTCTCCACCACAAGGACCACAACATCATGGCCACTACTGTCATGTTCTTGTTATCAAGCTCCTCTAACATATTCAAGATCTTGCTCACAAAACTCATAGCATTAGTGCTGTATTTTTCAACTGCCTGCCAACATTCAGTTCCATCCACACTTCTTGTGCTATCATGCATCCTACAAAGCAATGCCATTCATTTTCTTCATACTCACCACAACAGAGACATTTAGTATATATATTACATTGAACACCTCAGCTGCTCAATCTAGCTTTCACACGGAGACAACCGCGAACCACTCGCCAAAGAAAGATTTTTACCTTGTTGGGGATTCTTAGCTTCCAAAGTTTCTTCCAATTTCCATCCACTTATTCACAATTTTTGTCCACCACATAATTAGTTTCCCGTTTTTATATTGCAAAACGCTTATCGGCGATTTGTGGCCACCACAAACTACGTTGAAAATACTTTTCTGAATACAAATTGACTACCGGCGATTTTTACCGCCACAAAATTTAAGGTTTATTTTATTTTAATGCAGGATTCTTTAGTGAGGTTTTTTCTTAAATATTGTGAATTTAAACCGTAAGTAATTATTTTTTAACCAGCCAATAATTACCTTTTAAGGTCTGTAAATTGTGATTTTTCTTGTAGGTTCCCACCAGAGTTCTATGCCATCTATATATAGGACATATTCGTTTCTCTCTTTTAAATAAAAGAACCACCTCTTTCTTTTCTTTCATATTATTAAGCACTTTATTTATCATCAAATATCAATCACCACTAGAATACTAATCACTTAACAAAAAAATGCATCTTCTCTCAAAATCTTCCATCACCACCACCCCTTTCCTCCTCCTTATTTTCTTCTTCTACTTCTCTTCTATTTCCTCTGCATCATATTCAAAAACATGTTCCGGCATAGTGCCGTTTCGACAGCGCGCCGACACGATTTCAATAACCGATTTCGGCGGTGTTGGAGATGGCAAAACCCTGAACACAAAAGCGTTCAGGGCAGCTATTTACCGGATTCAGCATTTAAAAAGACGTGGCGGCACACTCCTTTATGTGCCGCCTGGCGTGTTTTTAACGGAGAGCTTCAATCTTACTAGTCATATGACTCTTTATCTTGCTGCTGGTGCTGTTATTAAAGCTACACAGGTTGGTATTTTTATTCACATTTTTTTTTGAGATAGTTTAGTGGAGAGAATTTATTTGCAACATATAACACAAATGAACATCATAATATAATTGATTTTCTCATGCAAAATATAATTGTCATTGTCATTGTCATTTGCTCTATGTTCTTTATTTAAAAAGTACTGTATTAATCCGAGTACTTAAGTGATTTAATCCATTTTCGTAAAAAAAGAAGAAGAAATGATTTAATCCATTCTTATAAAAAAGAAAGAGATTGAAATAATGTGAAGGAAGAAATTATGTAAAATGTACCGACATTTGTTTTTAAGAAAATTTGTACACCGACAATATCTTTGTAAAAAATACTGACAGTACATGCATACAAACTCAATTATTACATTTATAATTATAATTATTATTTTGACAGGAGAAGTATTATTATTAATATATATATTATGTTGAAATCCTAAATTATTATTTATTGAGGTTTGTTTGGATGGATTTGTTTACATTATGATATGCTACTAAAATATTTTTAGAAAAAGAATTAGTCACTCCTTTACAAAATACATCCATTTTGGTCTAAATTTAGGTTAAAAAAAGTGAATGTATTTAGTATTTGGTCTAAATTTTAGATCAAACACATCCACTTTTTTTGACTTAAATTTTGTTTATATTTTGTAATGGAGGGAACAGAGTTTATTTGTTCTTATTCACTTGTGATGTTCATCATAGGTTTTAGGAAAAGATAAATAACATGATTTAATACACCAAATTTTTTGAAAAAATTCTATAGAAAGTACAAGAAAAGAAGTATTCAGATTTACGGAGTATAAAATTTATATCTAGGAGCAAATTTCTGGACCACACAAATTTTCTAATTTTTATAGCTTCGTTACATGCATGTTGATTGTGGACTGATGTTGGGACCTTGGGGATGTGGAAAATCGCTCCCCATAATAATATAATAGGTGTTTTGCACAAAATTTCATTCCCCAGTTTTTTTTTTTTAATTTCGCTGTTTTTTGCGTGCAACTGTAGATATTAATCTTTTGAATTAAATGGATAACCGATAACAAGTTTTTCTTAAGATGGATGTCAATGATCGAACTCAAAATCTTAATTAAGATAAAAGTGACTTACACAATCTTATCTAAATACTTTAAGTGCATAGTTAATTTCTAGGACCAATTTAATTAAGTGCATTTGGTACCTTTGACTATAATTGATCACATCTAGATTGTTTAATTAAAATCGGACGATTAAGATTTTAAAACTCAAATTTTAAATATTAAACCATTTAGTTTTGATTGCATGGATATGTTGATTCCATATAGTTTGACGGCACTGAATCCAAATTCTAGTTTTTGACATGATAAAGTTCTGCAAAGTTGTGGATCTTAATCTTATCTTGAATTGAGTCAATTGGTATGTGTTGATATGTTCCCATTGAATATTGTATAGTTAAAAATAGGACTATAGTTAATGGGTTGTCGGAATTACAGCTCATGTCCATCAAGTATGGTGGACCTAAGCCTAAAAGGACTACAAGCATTGGTGGGTCTATTCTATAGTCTGCATGGTTGCATGTGCATATGTTGATATTCACAACATTAACAATTGGCATGTTATGTTTACATGGTATGTTCTTTGATTATTTAGTGGAATTTAGGATTTTGCTTTATTCTTTTAGTGATTGTACCATTTATATGATTCATTTGTTGAAATTACAAAGCCTGAAATGAGGGTGAACTTGATGTAAAAGATAATTGACTAAAATTGATTCATCTTGCTTAACCAACATGATGTTGAAAAAGTTAGTAACATGATTCTCACCTAGGAAAATAATCTATGTTCTATTCCTTGAGTCATCCATTTAAGAGATAGCTAACCCCGTGTAAAAAAATGGACGTTTTGTTGCCGACTCAATGATTAGTCTCATTGCATGTTTAGAGAGCCTAAGTCGTCAGATACTTTAGCGCATACTACGGGTCGAAGACCCTAATTATAGTTCTAGCAACAAAAAAATAAAATCTTGTTTCAAAATTTTTTGTTATTAGAATTCAAACTGTGTAACTAATTTTAATTTCTGCTTTTAATGTTGGTATTTGATAGTACTTTATTTGCTTAAAGTTTATCCACATATATTTAAATTTTGCTTGTCACATATTATAAGTCTTATTATTGAACTATTTGTTCTTTATGTTCTTTCCAAGTCTTCTTAATATTCTTCTTCTCATCATTCTTTAGAGGTTATGGAATTGGCCTTTAATTGCACCCTTACCATCTTATGGAAGAGGAAGAGAGCTCCCTGGAGGAAGGTATATAAGTTTTATCCACGGCGATGGAGTTCGCGATGTAATAATCACAGGTAGTAACAAATAAAATTACTCACTTGATTTCCAAATTCATATCATATTACCAAGCATTATTCTAAATTACAGTTGCAATTACACTGCGAACCTTAATATTATGATAAAAGCTATATATACTATACATCCATAATTGATTCAATTTCACTTTTAATTACATGATGACACTTATTTAGGAGAAGTTAAAACTAATCTATATATATCCACTTCACTCTATATCATAGGTGAGAATGGTACAATTGATGGCCAAGGAGATGAGTGGTGGAACATGTGGAGGCAGAGAACTCTTCAATTTACAAGACCAAACCTTGTTGAATTTTTGAATTCAAGAAATATTATTATTTCAAATGTTATTTTCAAGAATTCTCCCTTCTGGAATATACATCCAGTTTACTGCAGGTAGATATAAAACTTAATGTGACCAAGTTATTTATTTTACAACATTTTCTAAGCCATTAATATTGAAACCTTATTGTCACCTATGATTATGAAGCACAAAATTTAATGTAATCATAAGTGTCGTGTTAGACACTGACGCGTGTCCAACACCGGAATACGCCTGGAGTGTCTGTGCTTAATAAATTTGTCACCATTGTATGAAAAAGCATCATAGGGATGAGCTGAAATCTAATTCCAAAATTTCTTTCTTCTTTGCAGCAATGTTGTTGTTCGATATGTCACAATTTTGGCGCCTCGTGACTCTCCTAACACTGATGGAATTGATCCAGGTAAAAATACTGATACATTAAGTGGAATTGCTTTTAAGTGATTTTTCAAATAAAATAAACATTTGTATTTAATCATTTATGCAGATTCAAGTTCAAATGTCTGCATAGAGGACTCATACATATCAACAGGAGATGATCTTGTGGCTGTAAAGAGTGGATGGGACGAATACGGTATTTCATACGGTCGTCCAAGTTATGGCATCACAATCCGGCGTCTAACCGGATCGTCTCCCTTTGCCGGCATTGCCATAGGCAGCGAAACATCAGGCGGAGTACAAAATGTACTCGCCGAGCACATCAACCTCTTCAACATGGGAGTTGGTATCCACATTAAGACAAACATTGGAAGAGGAGGATTTATCAAGAACATAACAGTGTCTAATGTGTATATAGAAAATGCAAGACAAGGAATAAAAATTGCTGGTGATGTAGGTGATCATCCAGATGAAAATTTTAACCCTAATGCTCTACCAGTTGTGAAAGGAATCACAATTAAGAATGTTTGGGGTGTGAAGGTTTTGCAAGCTGGTTTAATACATGGATTGAGAAATTCACCTTTTACTGAGCTTTGTTTCTATGATATTAACCTTCATGGTGAGACAGGAACATCAGCTAGATCTTCTCCACCTTGGAAGTGTTCTGATGTTTATGGATTTTCTCATCAAGTTAGTCCTTATCCATGTTCTCAGCTTAGTAGCCAAGAGTCTGGATCATGTACCAATTACTCTTAAACTATATAGTACTGATACTTCAGATTAAAAACGTGTTTGAGTATCGGGACATCAACATCAACATGACATTGACACTTGTGATTAAATACAACTACTTTATCAAATTATCACTGATTTCCTCGAGCTAGTGTCCATGTTGATATTTGGTGTCCGTGTTGGTGCTTCATGGCTTCTAAGTCCTGAAATCAAAGTTTGTTCCCCTCTTTTAAGTATTTGTATTGTAGTAATTAAGGCTTATTTTATTTAATTTATTTATTTTACTTGTGTTATAATGTTGAGGATCATGTGATGAACACATGTATTAATTGTGAGAATCAAATGTTAATTTAGATTCTTTTAAAAAAACCTTGAAATATTGAATTATCAAAAGACCACTATTCAATTATTTGTGAGTGAGTTATCTTGTGGCAAGTTAGAGTCATGCATCCTGATCCAAATCATTGGTCCATCATTTGGATAGTTATGAAAAAGATTAGCAAAATGGGTGAAAGATGAGAAATAAGATTGTTGAATTAACAAAACAACTCAATAGAGATATGGAGATTGAAGAAGTTTGAAATGTTAATGTGAAGTGCTATAGCAGAAGTACTTCACAAGTTGTGCTACCTGTGAGTCTGAGAGGCTATTTCATGCAAGGCCTTAGACCATCTCCATAATCCATTTTGAGTTTTTCCGGTGTGTTTCACAATGCCACATTATTTTGAAGGAACACCTTTATTTTTCTTTCCAATGGTAGAATTTTAAAAAATCCACTTTGGATCCTACAATTTTAACTCATATTAATACATATTTAACTCACAATTTCATGATTTTTTTCTCCACATTTCAAAAACCAAATAATATTATTATTATATTACAATTTGTCATTGATGAACCATGTATGAACGTTACTTGGTGAAGCAACACACTAGTCTAGCTGGCAAACTAGATTGGATCAAGCCATTGCCTTTCTCTAAAAAGCAGTTTACAGCTGGCGAACACAAGCTTAAGAACTACCGTTGGAACTGCTCTTAGCAATATACCACATATTAGGCAAAATTGTGAACCTCCCAACAACTATAAAGTAGGGCAGTGTTTTCAAACTCGGATTGGTGATCAACTGCATGACTTGGCCTCAACTATTTTGAATTCCGGCTTGAATGTTAAAAATTATTGACCCTTAGTAAAAAATAACAAAAAATTCAAAAAGAATAATCTTTATTTAAATTATAAATAATATAAAAAAATAGTCATTCATGTAATTAACATACAAAATATTTATTATTATTTTGTCAAATAATTTAGTGGTTAGAAATTCAACTCTTGAGGTGAATAAGTCGGGAAACCTAAGTTCAAACCTTAAATCCTCCATATATAATATGATATCCTTACCAATTAAGTTATGTTTATGGGAACCAAAATATTTATATACAAATAGTCATACAAAATAATATTTATATTTTAATAGTCATATAAAAATATCCTAATTACATGGTCAATAATATTTGTCCATTTAAATATGTGGTTAGAGGTTCAATTTTTATCTCATGTACATGGAGAAAATTCAATTGAAGAGAACACTTCTTGTATTTTTCACAAGTTCCTCAATGAAGATTAATGATCGCTAACGGCGGTGGAGACTTCGTACCAATATCTAATAATGGTAAAAAAAATAATAATAATAATATATTCATGATGAAAATATTGGAGGTGTGAAAAGGAATACGCTGATACGCCCATATTACTATACCGAAGCCCAAACCCACGTCATCATCATTTCAAATAATTTCCGTCTTCTCCTCCGCATCATCATATTCACACTCACACTCCAGCGACCACATTGCATAAAACCCAAATGCCCAAAGATAAAAATAAATTATGGTTACTCGATTATCAACAAAATTCATGAACATATGCATTGCTTCAATGTGCAAATCAAATCAAATTGTTAAAGCTGAATCCGTTTTAATAGATGGCATCAAATTAGGAGTACTTCCTGATGTTGTTACATACAACACATTAATCGATGGTTATTCTCGTTTCGTTAGTATCGATAGAGCTTACGATGTTCTTAATAGAATGAAAGAAGCTGGGATTAACCCTGATGTTGTTTCCTATAATGCTTTAATGTCAGGTGCTGTTAGAAAATCTTTATTATCGAAATCCCTCCAACTGTTCGATGAAATGACTCACTCAGGAATAAGTCCTGATGTGTGGAGTTATAATATAATAATGCATTGTTTGTTTAAGCTTGGGAAACCGGATGAAGCGAATCGGGTTTTTAAGGATATAGTTGAGGGTGGTGAAATGTATCCTTGTATGTCGACTTATAATATTATGATTAATGGTTTGTGTAAAAATGGGTATGTTTCTAATGCTCTTATGTTGTTTAGGAACTTGCAGCGTCATCATGGGTTTGTTCCACAAGTTTTGACTTATAATGCGATGATTAATGGGTTATGTAAGGCGAGGAGATTAGCGGATGCGAGGAGGTTGCTTACGGAGTTTTGTGATTATGGTTATGAACCGAATGCGATTACTTATACGACAGTTATGAAGTGTTGTTTTCGGTGTGGGAAGTTGGAGCAAGGTTTGGATTTATTGTCGGAGATGAGGAGTAAAGGTTACACATTTGATGGGTTTGCGTATTGTACTGTTGTTGCTGCGTTGGTAAAGACGGGAAGGATTGAAGAAGCGGATGAGATTGCTGAGAAGATGAAGAGTAATGGTTTGGTGCCTGATCTTGCTTCTTATAATACGATTATAAACCTTTTATGCAAGCAAAAGAGGTTCGACGAGGTGTTGAAGTTGGTGGATGAGATAGAGAGACAAGGGCTGAAATGTGATCAGTACACGCACACGATTATAATTCATGGTTTTTGTAAGGATGCCAATTTTGAGGATGCTAAGAAGCATTTGGATTACATGAACACATTGGGTTTTGGTTTTAATTTGGTGGCATTTAACTGTTATCTTGATTGTTTGGGTAAAGCTGGTCATATTGATGAAGCAGTGAAGGTTTTTGATACTATGGAGGTTAAAGATTCTTTCACTTGTACTATCTTGGTGCACAACCTTTGCAGGGCTAAGAAGTTCATATTTGCTTCCAAGCTTTTGGTTTTTTATATAAAATCTGGCTTTCAGATCTTAAGGGCTACTCAAAGAGCTGTTATTGATGGTCTCATTTCCGCTGGTTTTAACAATGAAGCAATGAAAGTTAAGTCAAAAATCTGGTCGGCTCGATTGAAGCGTTGATTACATTGCAATTGCTGTATTTAACTTTGGGGTGTGCATCGATTATCGGAACAATGTTAAGCTTATAAATGAATTACACTCTGATTTCTGATACATTTGTCCGGTGATTTGATGGCTGTATCCGTCATTCAAAGGGAGACTGTTATCATTATGCTACAATGCAATTGGTAATTTGCTGATAAACTAGGCCAAATGCTATATCTTTTGATGATTTTTGCTTGGTCTTGTTGGATAAATTGCTTTTCATTGTATTTGCTTAGCAATGCTGACTAATGAAGTTCTCATGAAAAATGGAAACTAATACTATACACAAAAAGTACAGAATTTGATTGAACCGGAAATGACAAATTTGAGTGTATTTAGGTGTATTTGCTCCCTCCCTATCTTAGGAATGTAGATCTAAGAACTTATACAACATATCAGGAACTGTCTTCTGACCTTGAGAAATGTTCAACTGCTTTCCCTAGGTGAGTTGTTGCTATTTTGTTTTACTTTAACTTTTTGCTAATGATCTATATTAAACTAACTTGGTTGTAGACTTGTTGCTTTATTTTTATTCTGAAATCTTTGGTAATTGTGTAATGTCAGGTCAGTATGGCTCCCATGGAGTTCTAGGAAGAGAAATGTTGAGTGAGAGCAAGCTGAGGGACCTTTTGCATGGATCAGAATACATTCTCACCTATGATAATAAAGATGGAGGCTGGATGCTTGTAGGGGAATTACCATGGGAGTATGATGTTTTTAAATTATCTTTGTGCTTTTTGCATCTTTGTTTCTCATTATACTTTTTCATGGTATTGTAACTATATTTGGTTTTGTGACAATGGAGTACATGCTTTAGTAACTGTATAGTCTAAAGAAATTAAGTAATCATAATTGATCAGCAAAACACTGAATATGTTTCCATTTGCCAAGAGTCAATTAATTTTGAAATTAATAGTTCATTGTAGGTCATATTGGTCACTAGTTTTAGGTAATGTAGAGTCTAGAGTCTAGTCACAAGGAGATTATGGTAATGTTTACAGAGTGAGTCCTGTTTCAATATATATGTATTTCTGCTTTGGAAGTCACAAAAGAACGATTGATCCATATTTTTGGGTTGAGTTATTTTCTACCCAAATGAAGTTGCGAATTAACACTAACTCTATAATAATGTTGGAAATGACTATAGAAATAGTGAAAGAACAGAACAGCTAATGGGTGCATAATATATTGGAAATGCAGATTATGCTTTTTGGACAAAGTTGATACGGAGTGTAATGGATATTGCATGCAATTGCTCATCTAAGTAACTGGGGCTACATGCTCCAAAAAGTATCAAGAAATGTAAACCTTTTTAGAAAGCAAAGTAATTCCGAAACTGAGGCAGTTCAGCATGCACTGTACTTAGGTTTTACTTTCTTTTCAATCCAGCTTCAGAATTTTTATGTAAATTCAACATATTTAAAAATACAAAATTAATTAAATGTACTGAAGTGTATTTGAAATTGTGAATGTTGTTATTTTTATATCTCTTTTCTACTTTTATATACTATATTGAGTGTCAATGTGTCATGATGCTATTAGTACTCCCTCTGATTTCATATATAAGCAAAAATTGACTTTTTAGATTCATTGAAAAGTCAAATTTTGTTTATATATGAGACCGGAGGGAGTATGCTACTACATGGATGATATTGGGATGGATTAATAATGTATTTGAGTTAGGACTGAATGGGGAAGCAGATAATGATCTGCTTCATAACAGAATGGCTGTGACAATGGCAAATTGCTGACGACAGGGTGGGGGGAAATTCAGTTGGCATGCATGAGAAAAATTTGAGGAGGAAGAGTAGGGGTATTATGATTGAGTTAGGATATAGGGCCTTTGTAGGGAGGGTGCATATGTGCATGCCTCTAAGAAATTAAGAATCTTCAGTTTTTTTTTTTTAAAAAAAATCTTTTTCTGTACTTTTTTTCTCCCCTCTTAATGGGATTAATAGGATTTTGTTTTCCGTAAGGTGTTAATCTTCAAAAAAAATAATTAAAGAAATTCAAGTTCCTATCCAAGTGATGCTATAGACTTGTTCAATAGTATCAGATAAGAAACTCTGATAATGGCCGTGATTTTGTTGCTGAAAAGTATTTTAAGTCTAATTCATGAGCTTCTTCTCTATGTAGGTATTAAGTGCGGATGCGAATTCTAGTCTCTGTTCGAACTGAGAAAATGGATTGAATGAATGACATAATGAGATTTTCTTTCCTCTGGTTTGCACACTAAGTTGCAATTCCTCTTTTTTATGTGCGGGATGTTTATTGATACTTGCAGAAGGCTGAAAATCGTGAAGGGTTCTGATGCCATTGGCTTAGGTATGTATTCTCAGTAATGATTCATTTGACAGTCGCTACAATTCATATGAAATGTTGGAAATATGGTTCAGTTAATTAAAAGAGGAACAGTGAATTAAACTTGATTCATCCTTCTTGTTCATGCATTTTAAGATTCATAAGATTTTTCATATGCATGTATCTTAGTACTTTCAAGCAAATTATACTTTCTGGGAGTTATTGTTCAAACAGTTAAATAAATAAGTTGTATCACATGTATCAAGGTGTTTGTGCATCTTAAATATCCATGTACTAGAAAGGGTATAAATGTTGTTCATCCTCCCATAAGGGTTCATTTAAGAAAGGGTATGTTTTATCTGGATTATGGACTTATCTAGTACTTTAGTATTCTGGGGCAAATCTGAGGGTTACATTATGGCCGATTCTAAGTGCATTTTATATTAATTGCTCTATACATATCAATTAATGGTACACAAACTCGACACAATGATCTGGTGACAAATGAAGATGGTGAGTTGTCAAAAAAAAAAAAGTGTCACAGCACATCATTTTAAAGTCCCCAGATTTCTGTTCCAAGATAAGTAGGACAGATCTTCATGGGTTCTGCACATAGAGCAATATAGCAAATGTTAGCTCACATTATTTATCATTTTTTCTGTACTATGTAGCCAATATCATAATGATGACGATGAGGATGACAAAGTACTTAATTCAATCTTCCTGCTTGGCACATATCCTTTATATTGTTTTCTGAAATTTATTGGAGTATTTGAGATGGAGGCAAAACATATAAAAATAAAGTTTTAGATTCAGAAGTTTGTGTGATGATAATTGGAAGCATGTGTGCAATAATATACTATTAGCAACAGCAAATAACTTAAGGTTATTTACTACTTTAATATATAAGCAATCATTATATCCTTAGCATAACCACACTTAGAAATGTTTTAAATTTTGGAAGGCTGCATCTATATTTTAGAATATAT
The DNA here is from genome assembly GCA_954870985.1 of Trifolium fragiferum. Lineage (NCBI taxonomy): Eukaryota > Viridiplantae > Streptophyta > Magnoliopsida > Fabales > Fabaceae > Trifolium > Trifolium fragiferum. The sequence continues at coordinate 13,887,691 of OX940794.1, forward strand.
ATTTAAGATTTCAAAAAATTGAAAGAATACCATAATATATGATCATATAACAATTCAATCACACTTCCTTCATTTCTTGAAACATTTTATAGCTTCTCTAATTTAGAAAAGAAAGACAAGCCCTCCCCTCCCCTCCAAAATCACCCTCCCAAACAAACCTTGAAAACGGTTCACAAACCTTTTTCTACAATGATGTCTTTATAGTAGGTAGTTAAAATTGCTTGCTTGATTAGAAACTGATGTTAGCTGTAGTTTGATTGCCTTCATTTGTGTTTGTCTTATGTAGGTTGCCTTCATTTCAATGAAACAAAATGTCAATTCAAGGGACTGTAGTGACTAATGAGAAGTGAACTACTGCTTCCATTAAACAGCAAAAGCCTGATTAGTTAGTGACAAAGCTCAACAAAGAGAAGGCAAAAGGCTTATCCCAGAGAAAGAGCAAAATAGAGAAAGCAAATTGTATTGAATTGGTATTTTAAGGAACAGCAGAAAGTTACTAAATTGTAATTGTAATACTAAAAGAGTCATGTACTAAATTGTAATAAAAAAAACTTGTGTACCAAATTGTAAACAAAAGAGATTTTGTTTATCTCATTGTGAAACCATATATGCGTATGCTAAATTAGTGAATTTTTTTTTGGTTTTCACCACCAGTTCATGTTCTTGAGTAAATCATGTTGGTTCTATGCTAAAACTATGAAGTAATTAGATTATAAAAAAAAATGACATTGGGTAAAGATGGCCACGTACATCTTTAATGATTTATGTTTTGTTTGAAACATTTCCTAGAAGCTTTAATAAAAAAAAGTGATTTTATTTTGAAAAAATTTAGAGATTTTAAAAAAAATCTAAAGCTGCTTTCTGTACTATAAAAAAAATCATGACTTATTTTTAGAAAATAATTTTTAAAAAATCTAACAAAAACTATAAAAATTATAAAATGGATTTTTTTATTAAAAAAAAAAAATTTTAAAAATCCTAAAAAAAAAAGCACCCTATATTTCTTGGATGTTAAACTTAAACCCTATGAAATGTTCTCTCTTCCCCCCTAAATTCTTATTTTGCAATAAAAACTATAGATAATACGTTTGGAAGTTTTTATTTAAAGTAAAAAAAAAAAAATCAAAAAACACATTTCAAAACCTATGGCTTGCTTGAATATTGCGAACTGTGATTGATGAATGAGGCTTATTTATTTGTTGCTGCAATTAAATTTGTTTAGGGATATTATGGACTATGACAGCCACTAATAATTTTCATTCCTCTCATATGATTGATTTTAATTTTTGTGTTTTTTTTTAACGCTCTGATTGTATGGAAGAAATTATTTTATCATATATTAATATTAAAAGAATGTAAAAAGTAATATCTATATTAATTTTTTATTTATATCATTGTTTTGTTTATATTTTAGTATAATATGTTTTTAGTCTCTACTTTTATGTGAGTTTCGACTTTTAGTCCCTATATTTTTTTATTATATTTTTAGCCCCATGTTTTTGCCGTTTGCATTTTTAGTTCCTACCGTCAATTTTTTGTGACTTGGATAACGGAATCAGCCACATAGGATGACACATAGATGTCACGTCATTCAATGCAAACGTTATCATAGTCAATTTAAATTATCCTATGTGTCCAATTCTATTATCCTAGTCATAAAAAATTGAGGAAAAAGACTAAAAATATAATAAAAAAATGTAGGGACTAAAAGTCAAAAATCACATAAAAGTATGGACTAAAAACATATTTAACTCTAAATCTTTTATAATATTGCATAAGTTTGAAGGAATATCTCATATTTTCATCGTGTTGTAAATATATAAGATCTTAGTTTTCTTTATTCTTTTTTTATTATATTGGTTACATTTCCAGGAAGTTGTAAGCTTAGAGAAGTGTGATAGTGAATGATAATAATGCATTAGTTTTTTTTTAGATTTAATTTAATAAATTAAAAAAGTAATATCATCTAGATTTTAATAGAAATTAAAAACTTTTTCTTAAAGTGCCACATCATCAAAATGAAGGCTTATGAACAACTCAACCATAAAAATTATAAGATAAAGATTACATATCAAATTTAAGTACTCTTGATCGATAATTAATTTTGAACTTAAGAGTTTTACTTACTTTTGGTTTAGAAATATAGTTTTTATTACAAATTTTAATTAAAAAAGTGACGAAAACACATATAAGATATCATTAAATTTAATAAAAAAAATAATTTGAATATTAGATAAATCATGCGCATAATTTTTCCTCATTCTCATATATTAAATATGACTTTTCGAATAATGCATATCAATCATCAAAAAACACCATCAACCAACTACATACAGTATATATTAATCACTAAGAATACCAGTAACGTCCAACTACATTCATTTTTTTTTTTTAATAATTAACTACATTCATGAATTTTGAACCCCTTCTTTCTAATTCTTTATATATTAAATATGAATTTTATCGAGATATATATATTTATGTATTATGTATATATTCTCTTTCAAAAAACTAACTTTTCAATAATCGTATAAAAGTTTGTAAAGTTCCATGTTTTTCGGATAAATTATAATTTCTTTCAGTTGCCACTTTGAACATAAATTAATTCTTTTATTTCTTATTTTTGTTCATTTATTCCTTTATATTATTTTATTGAATAAATTACCCTTCCTTTTCAAGGGATGGTTGAATTAAACTCTCACATATATATATATATATATATACATATATTCCCCTCTGTTGAGAAGTAAAAATATAGAGTGTATTATACCTTTCCCCTAAGAGATCTTGCAATTGCAAGTTTAATCACACTCGTCTCTTTTATGAATTATATAACATAAATAAATATTTTAATGATATCTAATAACTTTTTGCAACAACTAAAAAGATTAATTTTTATTTTTTTTATATTTTTCAATGTCGGTAATAATTAAATTTGAATAATTTATAATCTATTTTTTTTTTAATATCTATATTTTATTGGCTTTATTACTTTTTATATATTCAAATTTTTTATTGTTTCATATTTTATAATATGGTTTAAAAATATATATTTATGATATTGTAAATAAAAAATACAAAAAAATAAATATACAATATTCATTTTCCCATAAGTTGTGTACTAGACTTCCATCCCCTGGACTATTTAAAAGAAGAAAAACCATTAAGATAGATATTAACATAAACGTAGAGGGAAATGTAATTAAAGCTTTTATATATATATATATATTAAGTAGATATAGATAAAGAATGGGAGCGAAGTTGGTTTTGTCCCATAATATTTAGATGCTCTTCGTTTAGAAAAAAAAAACTCAAAATTAATAAATTTAATGTAAATTCAAAAACAACAGTGACAATTTTATTTCTAATTATTTTTCTTTAATTGACATGTGAGAAATCAAATGTTTAGTTCGTAGTGAAGAACTTTATTATGGATATGAATAAACTTAAAAATAATAATATTTTGAAGATGCAATCCTAACAAGAGAGAAAGAATGAATTGAAGAAAACTCATCGGTGAATATGCAATATGTAATCTGAAGTACTGAGAGAAAGGACGAGAACGAAGTGAAGCTCCCAACATAGTTTTATTATTTCTTCTTGAATGATGTGGATGAGTTTGTACGGTGAGTTGAATGGATGATAATGTTGTGTTAAATCCATCATTTGAAATGAAAGTCATACACATAGTGTTAAAAAAAAAAGGTTACCATTATCATTATACTCATAGTTGTGAATCATAATAAAATAATATTATTATAATCATTATACTTTATTGTACATTGTTTTTATGTTTTATTTCTACTATTTATATAAGATCTATATTTTTACTCATATATCAATAATATTGTCTGCTTTTTTTTATAACTTCTACGAAACTTATATTTACTCATTTTTTTGTGACCTATATTTATATTCATATATTAATAAGATGACCTAATTTTCTATGGTTTCTACTAGACTTATATTTTAACTCATATATTAATCTATTTTTTGATAATTTATACGAGAATTATATTTATACTTATATATTAATACGAGGATATAATTTTTTTGTAATTTTCACAGGACCTATATTTCTACTCATATACGGATGCCTATTTTATTTTATTTTATAATTTATGTGGAGATCTATATTTCTACTCATATATTAATTTTCATGCCTATTATTTTATACTTTTTATGTGGACCTATACTTTTACTCATATGTTACCTATTTTTTCATAACCCCAACTGTTTTTCGTCCCAACTTTGACCCATACTTTTAAATCAACTCATGTATATCATTCAAAATTTCAAAAAAATAAAATTATGTGACCATGTTTAGTACATTATAGAAATCTCTCTGGCAAAAGATTAACTTATTTTGAAAAGGGATGAATCAAATATGAATTTTATATTTTTTGTGTTTCAAAAGTTTGAATTTTGTTTGTAGTCACATGATACATTATAGAAATTTCTCTTGCAAAAGGCTTTTTTTTTTTGTTACACAGAGGGATGAATTAAATATGAATTTTTTGGTATACACAGGATAAAATGTTGTTGAGAAAATTTTAAATTAAGTACATATATATTATACACGGTAGGGCAGGAACAAGCTGCTGCTAATAACGAATTTAAATACCTACTATAAACGAGAAACAAATTTTTGATGATGAAAAACTTAAATTAACTATGATACATAGGGAATACGTTGTTGCTAATGAAAAATTTATTTTAATTATTATAAGCGAGAAATAAGTTGTTGCCGATGAAAAATTTAAATAACTACTATACATAGGGAACATGTTATTAACTATCATACACGTGGAACAAATTTTTGGTGATGAAAATTTAAATAACTAATATATAAAATTTTTAATTATAAACAAAATATTTTTAATCAAATTTGTCAACTTTAATATTTAGTAATATTTTTAACGGGACTAATTTCGCATTATACAATATTCACCCTAAGATAAAAAAATTGTGGCAACGCTGCGACCCCGTACGTATGCACGGGTGTTATGCTAGTTATCATTATACTCATAGTTGCAAGGATTGAGAAAAAAAAAAAGCAAGAAGATTGTGTGAGAAGATCGAGAGAAAGATTGAGACAAGAATATGTGTGTGAGATGAAGATTGAGAGAAAATATATCAAAAAATTCTTATTTTAAAACAACGTAATGTTGTTTATAAATTCTAATTCAACTAGTAGAAATGCTGAAATTGCTAATATTAAACGTTATGATTGAGATTTGGATTTCAATCTCTCACTTTATGTATGTGAGTTTTCAATAACTTATCATTTCGTATATTTAAAAAAAAAACATAATGTTTAGGTGCTCAAACAAGTGACATGATTGCTACTACCTTTCAATTCTTTAATCAAATTATTACTAAGTAGGAGTTGTTTATTATGTCAACATCTCAAAATCAATATATCAAATGCTTAATTCAAACATAGAATCGATAATTTGATTTCTATGTAAAAGGATATATAAATATGAAAAATGCTATTTAGTAAGAAAATCTATCAAGAAAAATTGTAAGAATAAATCTTCACCCTTGTTTACATCAACTATCTTCCATGATTTCCATTAAAATAGGAGATTAAAATTACATCATCCTATAAGATAATGTCATGTGTTATTCTTACATTTCTTCTCAAAAATAATTCTTACTAAATATCAATGCTCTATAAATATATACCATAATATATTTTGAATAAATGACACACGAGAAGTTACATGTTTAGCTGATAGTTTTGGCCGATAGGAAATTAGGGATGGTAAAGTAGATTAAGTCCGTCGAGTCGGCTACTTTAACCTGTCACTTTTTGTAGGGTGATTTGGCATTTTCAATTCGCAAAAATAGTGGGTTTCGCCCTGCATTTTTACCCGCAAAAAAGCGGGGCAGTGGCAGGTGGGGTGGATTGACCCGTCGAGTCTAACCAATTTTTATTTTTGATAAAAAATCTTGTCTCATTATACATGAATCTTTTATTTTGGCCCATTTAGAAAATATAATTCAATTAACCGAATCTACAGTTTATGGTTTAATTAAAATAATGCAAATATATGAAAATAAAGTAGTACACATCATTTGCAATATTATTCGTGATGGAATTCTTCGCGAGATTAAGAATTATTCTTGGATATAAACTGAATACTTTATTTGGTTTTATAAATCATAGATGTTTGAAGTTTTGAATGATAATTTTATTTTTTTGTCGTCTTGTTAGTTTGTATTTTGATTTTCTTGAATGACTTTTTATTTTATTTTATTTACAAATTTTTATGATATTGTTGTGAATTTATCGATTTTTTAAAACAATTTATTGACGGGGCACTCCCTCAACCTGCCGTCCGCCATGAAAAGGGGCGGGGTGAGATTTTCAACCCATCACCACCAGTTAGTCCGCTCCACTCCACCCTTTTTTAGACAAGTTAATGACGGGCAGATGCGGGGCGGGTTGGCCTGTTTTGCCCTCCCTATAGAAAACACACATTCATATTCTCCCTCTCTGTCTATATCAATTTCCATTATTCGGCGACTTTACAATTGGAAGAATTTATTCTCCTCAATTTGACCCTTATATGTTTTAAGGGTCATGCTAAACAGTCTATCTGATGTACTTGTTAACCATAACAAAAAAAGAAATAAAACATAAAGTTAATATTGACAAAAACAACTTTTTATACTTTTAATATATTAAATGTACGAGTTTCAAGACAAAATTTATTTATTTATGTGTTTAACTAGTACACCAGCCGCACCGTTTAATATTTTTCATGTTTTAATATCAAAATAATGTAATGGAAGATAAAATGCCGCATTTTACGGAATCAACCAGGCAATCTTCTTTTTGTATTCTATGGTAAAATGCTACTAATTTGCCAAAAAAAAAAAAAAATCTACTAATTGACTAGGCTTATTGTAACTCCGTAAGCCTGATTGATTGACTAAAATTTATGTCACTTCATTCATATTCAGGAACCGGATATATGTTTGAATATTACTTTCTCCGTTTTAAAATAAATGATCTAGTTGACTATATTCACGTTTGCCAACGTACAATTTTAATTATTAACATATTTAATTACCTACTATTAAAAATTATAAAAATTGTATATTTTAAAAATATTCTTCGAGACAAATCAAACATCCTTTATGTCTATAGTTACATGTACATATTTGTAAAAAAATATGGTCAAAGCTGATCATATAAATAATACATAAAGTCAAAATTAGGTTATTTATTTTGGGGTGAAAGGAGTAGTAAAAAGAGTGAAACCAGTAAAGACGCGATCATTGCAGCAAGCATACAAACAATCTTAATAGTTTATTTTTTAGTAAATAAAACATACGCGTTAACTGTCTAGAAGTCCTAGCTCAACTGGCAAAAATGCCGAAATTGTTAGGTCGGACGTCATGACCTGAGTTCGAACCTGGGATCTCACAGTTGTGTGAGTTTAATTTCAGTGGATTTACCACTTCATCTAAGACCAAAAAAAAAAAACATAAGCGTTAACAAAAAGAGTACTCTGGTATGTTTGGCCTAACTTATTTTAAATTTGTTTACTCAATAAAAGAAGAAGTTAGGCCAAATAGATTTTTAATAAGCTCTTGACAGAAAATAGTAATTGCTTAATTTTTATGAGCAAAATATTTAGATAAAAAAAATTGAAGCTAAAAAAAAAAAATATCAAATAACTTTAGTTATTTTTTTCTAAAAACTCTTATTTTCATTTTTAATTTCCAGATAGCTTTTAAAACCTGAAAAAAGTTAGGCGAAACGATACGTAGACATGCTTCCATGTAAGCTAAATGTTTTCAGTTGAGATCAAAATCCACATGTTCCAAATCTAAGACCTAGAGTGAAAAAAAAAAGTTACCTATAGAGTGAGATCTTAGGTACATCTTTTATTTTATGATATAAAAATTTAATGTATAAAATATTAGAGTTTGGGTTTGCTCCATTTATTATCCCTCCAATTATTCTCCATTTGGAGAGAGATAGACACATTAAAAATTAGTCGGACCCATTAAAAAGTGAGTCCCACTAATTTGTGGACCCCATTAATTTTTAATGTGTCTATCTCTCTCCAAATGGGCACATGTTATATTTTCCTAATTTTTTTTATGGGAGAATGAATTCTCTCAATTGTTACTTTTTTCTCTCTTCTCTCAAATTAATGATTTGAAAAAAAAATCATCCTAAAGTGACTTGAGAAGGTTCTTTCTCCTTTTACGATACCTTTTAAAAAAACTAACATTATATGAATTTCATATACTACTTAATATGTATTTGATTCTGCGGTAATGAAAATAGAGTTTGATTTGACAAAATTAATTTGAGTTAAAGTGAGTTATCATAAATTAATACGTATATGTTTAGATATATTCAATAAAAAATTATTCTAAGTGGTGAGATCTCAGTTACTTGAAGTATAGTTGCATAAAGCAAGTAAAAGAGTTAAGTATGATGTTTCTGACTTTGAGGATTATTTTTGTCGTTCTATGAATTTCTCATGCGCCATTTTTTATTCATTCGCTACTTAAATAACAAATAAATAAAAATGAGAAATTTAAATAAAATAAAAAACACCGTTCGCTACTTAAATAGCGGATGAAGTTTGAGAAATTGGTTGGGCTGCAAAAGTTTGGGCCAACTGACTTTGTAAGTCAAGTAATTTATGCTTTCTCTCCAAATTGACTGTAATTTGTATTTACTTTGTTATGAATTTTAGGAACCACTATGTTGATTTGGTAGAATTACTATAGTAGAATATTATTCTTTGAGTGATTGCTGTCATTGAAATTTGAATTGGTGTTGCTGTCATACTTAAATTTGGAGAATGAGTAATTTGGTTAGAATGTTTTCTAGCATATCCATATGTAATTGATTGAATCATGAATTCTTACATCCGGGGTTATATGGAATCAATTAGTAGATAGTACTCCGAATCCTCTTCCTCCTACATCATTCACTGTGGTTGCATTTCGCCGTTGAGCTCTCTGTTCGTCCCGACAGAGGATTGAACCGTGATCATTCATATTAAGTCCAACGTTAATCATACCACTGAACCAACTAACGATTGGTTGACAATTATTTTTAAAATATTCATAATTTTAATGATCTATTTAAGGACACCTTATAAAATTAGACTAATTTAATAGTTTACTCTCTAAGATGAAAAAAAAAAAGAGATCTATCAAAACGTGATAAGCAAATAGCAACATATATTTCCTCATTCATAATCATTCAATCAACATAATAAGCAAGTAAAATTCTAGTATCAACAAAATGCATCTTTACAAGTCCTCTCAAAGTGAAGGTCCAACATTTACTTATTAATCATCAACTAGTATATTATAACAACATATCATATCATAGCATCATCCTATTAAATTACCCTAACAACTCATAACTAATTAACATAAAAACTTAGTAGTAGTGGATCATCATCATGATCAATGATCATGATCATAGTATAATACAAAATTAAAACTATAAATACTTTATTTTAACACACAATATCTATATAATATCACTATATATAATAATCATAATCACCATCAACTTCATGAATCAGAACAAGTTCATCAACTCATGTATCTTGTTCGCAAACCAACTCTTCTCATGATGATGATGATGATCATGATCATCATGATCATGATGATGATCATGACTATGGATTTGATGAGGATACAGAGACATCACCTGCGAGTAAAACATCTCGCCGTCGCGAATCTTCTTGAACCTTTTCGCGATCCGGCGATCTTTAGTATTGGCGTCGCTCGACAAGATCATGTCGTTACCGTAAGGGATCTGACGGCGATGACCATGACGGCAACGGTGGTGAGATAACGGGAAACCTAACGGAAAAGAGTGTTGTTGTTGTGGACGGATGTGACGGTTGATTGGACGGAAATCGAGGAAAGTCAACGGAACGTGATCGACGGAGTTGAGATTGAAGGAAACGGTGTCGTATTGTTGAGGTTTGGAGCGCGTGGTGGTTTCGGAGTTGGATTCGGGTAACTGGTTTTGTAGATCGCGGGCGCGTGAGAGAGTGATGGTAAAGAGGAAGAGTAAAACGGTGATGGGAATAGTGAATCTGGTTGTTGCCATGGTGTGTGGGTTTTGGAGGAGTAATGGAAATTTGTGTTTTAGTGATGGAAGTTTTATTATATAAATGGAAATTAGGAAATGGACAAGTATAAAGAGTGGAAGACTTTTTGAGCCTTGAGGGGGAGAAAGTTCTTGCTTCTAGTATACGACACATTTGTACAATTTGGTATATGCGGAGACTATGGATCATGGACATAAAAATTGGACACGATAAGGATACTCACACTTATAATAATTTGATAAAATGACATAATTCAATGTAATCATAAGTGTTGATATTACGTCGGTTAATATGAACACGTTTAATTTGAAAAGTGTTCGTGCTTCATAGTGCGGAGATATTTAAATAACTTATTTTTTAAAAATGGTATAATAGTGTATTTTGATTGAATGCATGTGTAAAATTAATGTACAATATTAATACATAATAATTAGACTCTACTATTTTGATGGACCTGTTTTGGTGGCGTAGAGAAGTTGAAAGGTCCCATGAAATGAAATGAAAGTATTATTTTTGTTGTTATGTGGGTGGTTTGATGATCTCGAAATGATGTTATTTTCATGATATTGTTGTGAAGGTTAAGTCAATGGTTTCTTTACACACCGATGCTTTTGCTACTCACAAGTTGGAGTCCAATCAAACCTCCCAATATCATCTGGTAGATTGGTCTCTCCCAATATCATTTGGTAGATTGGCCTCATCCGCACAATGATACCGTTTGTCTAAATGTTGATGGGAGCATGTTTACGTTTTGGAGGACTCATATGCAACTGTTTAAGAACGTTTTTGAAAGGTTTTTATAGTGTTGCGTCGTAGTGAAGTGTTATATATGTTGAGATGATGGTTGTTCTTCATGGACTTGAGTTATGTTGGGTTAATGGATACATAATATAGTTTCCTATCCTGACTCATTGCAAGCGGTATTGTTGATTAGAGATGGAGTTTTGCGTTATCATAATTTTGCAAACGAGATTTATAGCATTCGATAATTGTTACGTAGATATTGAAGTGTTGTTATTGACCTCACTCTTCTGGAGGAGAACGTGTGCACATATATTTTGACCAAACTAGAAACTTTCTCGAACTCGCCTATCGTGATTTTAGAAACACCTCCTAAGTTATCAAATCTCATTTATGTTTATTTGAATGTTTTTATTTTTGTTGAATGTTAATATAAATATGCGATGGGGTGAGTGTCAAATAAGTGTACGTAAATTATGAATGGTCCCTTTTCAAACACACTTATTCATTTTAAGGGTTAATTTATAACTACTAGACTAATCGACTACGAATTCCAAATTGACAAAACGTAAGAATAATACGAAGTATTATCATGACCCCATGTCTTCCAATAAAAAACAAGTTTATATTATTTTTTTAATTTATATTAACTCTTAATTTATACTTATATTTAATAGATTTAACTCTTAAATGTTTTTTAATTAACTCCTAATTATTTATTTTTTAGGCAAAACAAAAATCTATGAAATGTATCAAATCCAGCTGTTTTACAAAAAATATCCAGCTATACACAAGAAAAAAAACGGTAGGAAAAATCCGGCCCATTAACAAACCTATAAAAGAAAACGAGAGCGAAAATTACAAACATTTCACTCTTCACTCTCTCTCTCTCTCTCTCTCTCTGATTGAAAATTTGCGTTCACTTTACGCAACCATTTCATCATTCTCTCTTCTCTTAACTCTTCTTCATCACATCTTCTTGTGAAATTAGGGTTTTCACGTTTGAAGCTTATTCAACTCGCTCTACTTCACTCAACGATCACATTTCAATTCAATCACAATTTCATTCAACAATCTATTTTTTCTTCATTTGCTTTTCATTTTCTCCGTTGTAATTCTCTCAATTATTCTTGCAGGTTCCTCTGATCATCATCATCTTCGACGATGAATTCGAGATACCGGAATGAAAATTTGGACAGGTTCATCCCAAATCGATCAGCTATGGATTTCGGTTACGCTCACTGCATGCTCACTGAACCCTACCGGAAAAAGCAGAAGTCATCGTCGATCACTACAACGTCTAGCGAAGCCTACCGGAAAGCACTCGCCGATGCTGCTAATCTCCCAACTAGAATCTTAGCCTTCCGTAACAAACCACCAAACCCTAGAAATGTTGTTCTTCCCCTTTCTCCTCCTCAATCCAAACCCCCAAAACCTACACGATACATTCCTCAGGTAAATTAATAAATTCTTTTGCACACTCCTTTTTTTAATCAAAAATATGTTTTTTTGCAAGTTTTTGATATGTGTGTGTGTGTGTGTGTGAAAATGATTTTTCAGAGTTAATTAAATTTTTTTTTTTTTTGCAAGTTTTTGATGTGTTTGTAAAATGATTTTGCAGAATTCTGAGAGGACTTTGGACGCCCCTGCAATGCCAGATGATTTCAACTTGAACTTATTAGATTGGGGTAAACGTAATGTAGTTAGTGTTGCATTTGACACTGTGGTTTTCCTTTGGAATCCTTCAGAGTCAGAGGAATCCTATTCAGAAATTGTGGATGATGATGAAGATGGTTTTTTTACAAGTGTTTGCTGGAACCCAGATGGACGCCATATAGCCATTGGTTTGGATAATTCCCTTGTCCAGATTTGGGATACATTTTTGTCTAGAAAGGTAAATTTTTTGTTTATTCATCATAGTTAACATCAATGTACATTAATTATTCACATAATAAGAAAGGTTAAATATAATTTTTGTTTCGGTAAATATCTCGAATTTTGTTTTCAAAAGGTTAATTATTCACTCTTTAAGCACACACATTTTAGTAGTTTCTAAGAGACTAAGACTAAGAAGTGAGTATAGGGATTCAAAATAAAAAGAAAATTGAAATTTTATAGGACTTAAAAAACATTCTCTCTGTATTGTTTCAAACTTGAATCTGATTGGTTTCATTTCGGGATATCATTGATCACTACTAGAATGGTAAAATATTTGTTCTTGTAGTACTGAACATGCTCATTAACTATTCACATAAAAAAAATGTTAAATATAATTTTTTAGTTGCTATATATATATATATATATATACATCTCAAATTTTATTTTAGTCTGTCCTAGATGTACCTTACTCCTTAAGCCCGCAGTTTAGAATTTATAAGACTAAGTAGCGAGTTCAGAGATTAAAAACAAACAAAATTGAAACTTTATAGGACTTATTGTATTGTTTCAAACTTAAAACTGTTCTAAACATTCGTGTTTGTTTGGTTTCATTTTGGTGACTGCAGGTAAGGACATTGAGGGATGGACACAGCGGAAGTGTCGGTTCATTGGCTTGGAATGGTCCTATTCTAACTACAGGAGGAACGGATGGGAAAATAATAAATCATGATGTTAGAGTGAGATCTCACATGGTTGGAAGTTACAGGGGACACCGACGAGGGGTTTGTGGGCTCAACTGGTCACCATCAGGGACTCAATTGGCGAGTGGGGGAAATGATAATGTTGTTCGCATATGGGATAGTTCTGTGGTTTCTTCAGATTCACGACCTACCCGTTGGCTTCACAGGTTTGAGGAGCACACGGCTTCTGTCAGGGCACTGGCTTGGTGTCCATTACAAAACAATTTATTAGCTTCTGGTGGAGGTGAAGGCGATCATTGCATTAAGCTGTGGAACACACACACAGGTGCATGCTTGAATTCTGTTGACACAGGATCAGAGGTATGTGCATTGGTTTGGAACAAGAACGAGCGTGAGCTTCTTAGCTCCCATGGTTTCCCTCAGAACCAGCTTACCCTGTGGAAGTATCCTTCCATGTTGAAGATGGCTGAGCTTAACGATCACACCTCGAGGGTGTTGTACATGGCACAGAGTCCAGATGGGCGTACTGTGGCAACTGCATCCGGAGACGAGACTCTTAGATTTTGGAAAGTCTTTGAAACCCCAACAGCAGCACCAAACAAAAAATATGAGCCCTACCCTTTTGCTAATTTTAACAGTATTCGTTGAAGATGAAGCGTAGTACAAACCTGGGTCCCAATATCTTATTGCTTTCCTACCCTTTTACTAAATGTTCAACTTGCAGAACCCTTAACAAATAATATGTATTTTTTGAAATGCTTTGGATTTTGCAGAGTTCTGAATGAGCTGACGAAGGTTGGAGGTATCCAGTGCTAGATACTGGTGTACTGATTTAAGGCTCAATCATTAATAATACTCTATCACTGCTGTGAAATCGTGGTGTTCATTGCATTGCTTCTAACAGATAAAATATCTATTCTATGTCTTGTTGACTGCTCAAATTCATGAAGATGCAGGTTCCATAATTATAAAGTGAAGATGATGCGTTGGTCTGCATTGTTGGACATAATCAGATTGACTTGGTGTTCATGGCTGTGATCTCAAGTGAGAGACAATTTGGAATTGAGGAGCCGGAGCTTATCGCATTTTGGAAAGCATACTACTGGCAACATGCGAGTACCCTGAATCTTTTCTTTATCTTACCTGCTGCAGAAGATTGTCTGGTTGGGTGTGTATTCAGTGCTTGATATTTCTTGTAATATTAATTAGGTATTGAGGTGTATACTCCATAGTTGTTTTTATACTTTGTTTTGATACTGAGCTGTAGCCATAGATGTTTATGAATAAATGTTTGTATTCTTTGTAATAGGTTTTAGATATTGCAAGTGTTGTGTATTTTCACTAGAGTGTCCAGTTGTGATCATGGCCATTTAAATCTGTGAGACCCATTGAAACAATTTTAATGAAATCGAATAAACTAATTTTAAATGGCTGTGGTCATTTTAAATGATTAACTAAAGTAACTAATTTTGCTAAGATAATGAAATCGTAATAAACTAATCTCTTGTTTAAAATAAACTAATAATCTAATACTTAATTATCTAACAAAAAAAATTAAAAATTTGGGAATGAGAGACATGACATGTGAATAATTAACACCAAAGTCAATGAAATAGGAAATATATATTGTTATATACACCAACAGGTTATTGTTTTATAAAGGGGATAAATCGAGAAGATTCAAATTCAAACATTGTCTATCAAATACAAAATATTGAATGAACAAGAGGGGTAGAGTAGATGTTTATTTATTTACCAAATATATAGTTGTTGAGAGCCTATCTTGCACACATTATTGAAAAACTACAGCTTGAAACATGAACCCAAGTAGTAATATTGACCAGCTAAAAGTTGCTGCTGAAGCAGGTAATATAGACCTCCTTTATGCAGTAATTCAAGATGATCCATCCGTTTTTGAGAATATAGATTCAAAACAGTTTGTCGAAACACCATTGCATATCGCTGCATCGAGAGGGCATCTCCGGTTTGCTGCTGAAATTATGAATTTGAAACCTTCATTTGCTTTGAAGCTAAATCAACAAGGATTTAGCCCAATCCACCTTGCTATACAAAACAATCAAAAGAGAATGGTGTTTCTTTTGGTTGACATGAACCGCGAACTTGTGAGAGTTAAAGGGAGGGAAGGCTGGACTCCTTTTCATTTTGCAAGTCTTATGGAAGACGATGAACTTTTAGTCAAGTTCCTCTTTGTCTGTCCGGAATCCATCGAAAATGTGACTGTGAGGGGCGAGACTGCGCTGCATATTGCTATAAAAAATAGCAAGTATGATGCTCTTCATCTCCTTGTTTGCTTTCTTGGGAAAACTGCAGGGAGAGGTGCTAGGGAGTTAGAATATAAAATACTAAATTGGAAGGATGAGGATGGCAACACCATTTTGCACATTTCAGCTCTAAGTAACAAATCGCAGGTAACCTCATCATGTTCCCTTTAATTTGTATATCCTTTCAATCATAAACTAAGACATAAAAGATACATATCTCCAATTGTAATTGCTATATCATGCATGTTTCTTAAATTTATTTAATTGTTACTTGTATATATATGTCATTTTTATTGTAAAAACAAGAAAGAAAACTATATATAAAGGAGATAGGTGGTTTGAATGCACGTAGTTTATCTTAGAATTGAGTATTGGGCCTAACTCAACCCTACAAAATCGGCTTGTAAGGTGAAAATTGTTTCTACTTTATAAACACATATTCAGACTATCTCGCTATCGATGCAGGACTTCTTAATTGTTTATATAGTCAGAGTGTATCTAATATTGACCTCTAAAAAATAGTCTAAAGTTTATTATAATAAAAAATGGAGAACAAATATATAGTATCTACTATCTAGTTGCTAATATATAATATGAATGATCTCTAACAAATGTATTGTTATTTAATTACTTGTTAGCACAGGAAATGCAGTTGTTAGTAAAGAGGAGGATAAATTTGAAGTCAAAGAACTTGGAAAACAAAACAGCATTAGATATAGCAACCACTCTAGAGATTAAGAACATTTTAATCTCTGCTGGAGCAAAGCTTGGCTCACAAGTCACTGATTCTCAAACACGTGCAGATGAAATTAAATCAAAGAGCACAATTATTGATAAAATGTTAATTTCTATATTTCGGGTTAGAAATGACATATTAGAGGAGCAACGTAACACTTGGTTGATAATTGCAGCTCTAGTTGCAACAGCCACTTATCAATCTATATTGAGTCCTACTGGTGGAGTTTATCAAGCTAATGCTAGTGATAAAAATTTGAACATCACTTCCTTCAATTCTACTATTTCTTCTTCTTCCTTAGGAAATGCTGGGAAATCGGTCTTGTCAAAAGATGATTTCTATATGTTTTCATATTTAAATATGCTTTCCTTTTTTGTATCAACAATATCAATACTTATTATGACTCCAACTGGGTTAGTAGGCACTCTAGTGTCTGCACCAGTGGCTTGGTTTGGTGTATGTTATCTATATTCTATGGCTCTGATATCCCCGACACGTTTCATTGGTAGGATTGTTATGGTCTTCTTTTTTTCAATTGTAATTTTCATGTGGATTTTTGTCAATATTGTGCTGCGCTTGCAGTGGATTGTTGATGTTAAGATACTGAATAGGTATGTCATAGTTAGTTAAAGCATTGTTTCAATAGGGGAAACACCGATCAAGATTATATATCTCAACGTCGGTTTGCAATTTTCCTTTACCTTGTTTCTGTTCTATCTTAGCATATTGTGAGTCATTGTATTAAATTTTCAGTCGTATCTTGTATTTTATTGAATGTATGTGTATTAGTTGTTGTTTGGAGGAAAATTGAGTACTCGACATGATGTATGAGACGGTCTTCTGTAAAGATCGATTCTAGTTCAAGTCCTTAAATAAGAAACAGACTAATTTTCGATAGCACATTATTGGTTGATAATTTACGATTGTTCATGGTACCAATTGTGTTATGATGTATCCGCGCATATGCTATCATTGAGAGGTGCGTCGATCACTGATTCAACGAGGTGTATCTTATTGCTGCTAATTCTACTTCAGTGGGTTTGTAGGGGTCAAGCCATAAGCCTATCTGTCAAATGTAGATAAATATGTGACCATGCATCATCTATAGATCAGTTATATTTACAATTATGTTTGAATTAGATTTATTCATATTCAAAGTTCTTTGTTATTAAATTGTTTTAGTTAAGTCATTAATATGAAAGAATTTTTTATACACTAGATATATTTTCAATAACAATAAATAAGATTGATACACTAATATATATTTTCAACACTAATAGCAGATAAGTCATTGCAATGTTTGAAACAATAATCTATAAAGCAAACTATAAGTTTTTTTTTTCTTAATGACTTTTAGATAATGAGTAATGACCAAAGTACTGAGTATTATAGTTGTACACAAAATGTAATAACCTAGCATTGGAAGAGGATGGATGATATTTTGTGGCATAAGCAACTTTCAAGCTGAAGATGATTTGAAGTTTAAGTTGGTGAACAAAAATTCCTCAAACTTGATAAAAGTTGCAAAAATGTAGACAAGGATATGTCTATGATGTATACTATACATGCAGAAAAAATTCTGAAATAAATTGTTCCTGGTTTTTGAACTAAGTATCTTAATGATTTTGAATATATTTATTTTGATGCATTTTGACTATGAATAGTTTATGCATTACAAAGTATTGTCTCAATATTTTTTTTCTTTCTTAAACTTGGTATCCGGCCTAAGGACCAACTAAAGTATTTACAATACTGTTATATCAGGAACAAAAACATCAAACCACAGTTCCTTATCAGATGATTCAAGGCAGTCAAACAATTTTTTTTTCCAATCAAACACAACCACCCAGAATCTACACAATGAATATTTCATTAGTTCCAGAAATAACATAATTTGTAAGCAAAAAACAAGATATAGATAATACTACATATCACATAGATAATGAGAATTTCCCTGTATAACCAAATGTAACAATTATACATAATGTGAACAGGAGAGCCCCTTTACCTATTCTAAAGTTCTGTATCTATAAATAAAATACAAACTAAAATATATCACCATTGCTCTATAAAGTTGGCTCTTCAAGATTGCAGAGGACCAAGGCATGCCCAATGCATGTTCAGAATCGTAATCTACCAGCCTAAAAGAGAATAAATGAAACTAATCCAAACAAGTGCATGGTAGAGGCTGGAACATGCAGTGCAAGATACGTCGCTCCTGCTCCACTATCTTATGGATAGAATTCAGGATGAGCTGAAGACTGTCCCATGAAAGAAAAATCGCATGCCCCTCAAAACAGAATGTATCACTCACGTGCCATAATTTTCTCCATATCAAGTGATAAGAGGGGATTAGGAAGGATGCCTGAAGTTATACATATAGATGAGGGCAGTAAACTAAACTAAGCAAGAAGCCAAAATTAAACCATCAAGTGAAGATGGCATTCAACTTACCAGGAGTTAAAATGGGCTTCCTCTATTTTAACTGTTATTATTTGGATTATCCCCAAAAGCAGCAAAGCCGCAGCCTTGAATCTCCTAAGTTCTGGCTTCAATTTCTGTCACCAAATCTCCCAGATTTAGCTGAGCTAAAATTTCCAAAGCCACTTGAACGGCCTGAACTGTTAAATCCTCCACCACCGTATTTATCTGATTTACCAGAAAACTCCCCAAACCCCCCTCTTGACTGACTTGAACTAGAGCCACCAAAACCACTGGATTTCCCATAGCCGGTCCGGCCAGATCCAGAACTACCACCAAAACCTGTGCCGCCTGATCGACGATCCCTACCTCCCGAAGAGCCATATCGACCACCACTCATGCTGTCAAACATGTCGGCCGATCCACTTTCAACAGCAATCTTAGGTAACTGAACAAAAATATAGGTAAGATGCAAGCAGTTAGACATTGCACAGTATAAAACAGAGTGATCAGTGACCTAAAATGTACATAGCATAAAAGGGAAAATAATTACAACAATTGAAGAAGTATCAAGTATAATTTGACATTTCACAAATTCAAAATACAAGAATGTATAATATGCACATGTAGATACAATTGTAACACCAAAATCAACACAAAAGGTCAATAATGTCCATGCTTGGAATATCAATTTATAAATAGTATCCATTTATGGAAATATTAGATTGATAAAAGACTCAACTGTCTGCTAACCCAATTCGGTTAAAATGATAATTCACAAGTTATGAATTATAAAAGTAAAGTAACCTGTCAAATTTGGGTTCATGTATACATACATACTTATAATCCTTGGAATCCATCAAGATAACATCCAGCATACGCTACTAAAGGTTAATAAGCTGAACTCCTCAATTTAGGGATATTGCTTCACTGGTAGAACTTATTTTAGATATAGAACACAAAAGTACTGGACTTGATTAAGATTTGCAGCAACATGAAATTTATCAAAAATTAGTGCACGGATGTAATAGAAACCCTGGTAAAAATATAATGATCTTTTCCCATAATTCCATCAAGTAAAAAATAAAGGATGTATATGAAAAGGAAGTAAAGAGGCCACCTCTTTGAATGTACATCCAACATCTCGCTCAATTGTCTTTACAGCCCTGGACTGATTTTCTGTGTGGACAAGAATAGCAGTTCCTTTCTTCCCAGCGCGTCCTGTTCTTCCAGATCGATGAACAAATATCTCTGAATTATTTGGAAGTTCATAATGGATTACCTATGTGAGGAAACCAGGTCAAAAAATCACATAATAACAATGGATGCTAATGTCAATGACGAATTGTTTGCATATAAACATATATCATATCAAGATTAAGCAAACAACTGTTGAATTAGAGACAAATTGCTGAATGAGTGTGAAGTTATTAATTATGGTGAATTGTTGAATGCTTAGAAGTTGTTCATTGTTTATAAATTGCACATATGTTGCAATTCAGTTGGAATGTGATCCCCTAATTCTAACCAACTGACAGCTGCAGTAAGTTAGTTATGACTTATGATTGCCTACACTAGATCCTACTGTGCCCAAGTGAGCTCGAGTAGATATAAACTTCCTTCTCACTCAAATTTTTGGAAGGTTCAAATTCAAAAATGGAAATATCCGACACCTATAGGAACTTTCCTTTCGCTACTCCCCCTCCTCCCCCCCAATATACTATGATACATCATGACCATGTGTAGTTAACAAACTATCTCAAATATATTCCCGAGAAGGTCATAGTAATGGATATACCGCTGTCATGTAGAAACTAAATGTTGTATTTGAGCATCAATCAACTATCTAGAAACAAGGAATGGAAATGATAGGATAACACGCGATTTCAAACAAAAGTTTAGCAAAGTAGAACTTACAAGATCAACATTTGGTATATCAAGCCCACGGGAAGCAACATCAGTTGCCACTAAAACATTGAAATAACTGTTTCTAAAGCCAGTGAGAGTTCTTTCTCTCTGAGTTTGTGAAATATCTCCATGCAAGGCCTCACATTTAAGGCTTTTTGACATTATATGTGATAGTCGATCAGCATCACGTTTGGTTTGAGTGAAAACAATACACTTTCCTCCTTTAGCATGTTCCTATCAGAGCATAGATAGTTAAGACAAAAAAAGCAAGTACAGTGACAAGATTGCAGATAGACAAATAAAGCTCAGACAAACTCAATTGCAATCACTTTTAGTAAACAAAATTAAGTAAATAAATTTTAAAATGGTGAGTTATTATAATAAACAGCAACAATAATAACAATCATTAATCATATATAACCCAAAAATCATGAGAAAATATATAAATGAAGTATTACTTTTATAAGAGGTGCAAGAATTCCTGCTTTAGAATAGGCGTTAGATGAAATAGAGTACAGTGAAATTCCGTCTGCCAACTTCTGATCGGAATCTCCAACCTGTGACACACAAATCTCAAACAGATTAATTTTCAATCTCAAAAATCAGTACAGTCCACTTCTTGCCAGATGTCAGGAAAACATACAAATAATTTATACTCCCTCTGTGACAAAATATAAGCAAGATTCACCTTTTTAGATTCATTGTATAACTAATGTATCTGATCTATAATATATACCGGATACACTAATTATGCAATGAATCTAAAAAGCTGAATTTTGCTTATATTTTGTCACGGAGAGAGTAATACGAATAATATGAATCTCCAATCAATGAGACAGAACGTGCTATTTTCTAGAGCAATTTGAAGAATATAACACAAATAATTTATTCTTTGTAATTTTCAAGTGCTGTTATGAAACCTTTTTTGGTACCTTTAATATAAAAACAAAATGGTGTATGGATTCGGTATCATCTAGCCAAAAACATTAGTTAATGTGCTAAATGTATCAGAATCCATAACCATGACGGAAGGAGTCGCAACAATATGAGAACTACTCCTCAAGAAGATTTTTTAAATTGGAATTTGTTTCCTGACAGAGTTCAAATATCAAGCTTTTGATTGGTATTATTAAATTAATCCTCAAAAAACCCTTGGCCCCATATCATGCCGGACTAGGCAAAATCCAAATAAAAAATGGCATTTGAAAACTGCAACATCCTCCTACTTGCCGTGCCTAAACATGTTTGCATACTTACAAGATCAATTGTTAAGGGTTTGTTTAGGTAATTGCGTGTAAGATTCTTTATCCAAGAAGGCATTGTTGCCGAGAACATAAGAGTTTGACGCTTTGAAGGCATCTTCTGCAAGATAATCTCCACCGCTTCTTGAAATCCGACTTGAAGCATCTGATCAGCTTCATCAAGAACAACGTAACTAACATCCTTCAATCTCAGTGAACCCCTTTTGAGAAGATCAATAACACGTCCAGGCGTACCAACTACAATATCTACACCACCACCAAGCTGGCTGATTTGTTGCTGAATAGGCATACCCCCATAAAGACAAACTGTTTCCAAGTTAGGTGCAGCCTGGTTGAATTCCTTTTCAACCTGCCGTGCAAGTTCTCTGGTCGGTGCCAACACCAGAGCCATAGGATCCCTTCTTTTCCTACCATAATCAACCAAAAAAGTTTGCTTAGTTAAAGGCAACAGAATCACTTAAACATATAATGTAAGTGTCAATAAAATAACCAACCCATTTTTAGCATTAAACTTGATAATCTTATCCAAGATGGGTATCCCAAAAGCAAGAGTTTTCCCAGTTCCTGTTCTAGCTCGAGCAATCATATCCCTCCCTTGCATCGCAGGTTCCAGCACAGCTCTCTACAATAAATAACAAGAGAAGCACAAGCTGCAAATTACTAAGATTTCTAAACAGCATGGTAATAATAAGTATGAAATGGTTTTCCGGAAAATTTAGCAAACAAAACTTTCGCCTTCTTTTTCAGCCTAAAATATCTCAGAAAATTTTAGAATAATAGTAAAACAGTAACATATTTCTGAATGAGAATCAACTCATTCCAGCCCAGTTTCTGCCAATGTATCCGATATATCATGTATACATTAATTATTCGATGAACCTAAAAAGTGTATCGATTGAACTCGAACATAGAGCTAACCTGAATAGGGAAGAGTTTCGCGATCCCTTTCTTTGCAAGAGCATTAACGATCTCCTTAGAAATTCCAAGCTTCGCGATTTCAAGTCCTTCATCACCATTACCACTGAAACCTTCATCGTGATGCGCGTCATCGTAATCGAGAGCAAGTTGCGCACCACGAGAAACCAGCGACGAGTGAAAATTCAACGGTCCAGATTTCGCGTGAAACAGTCTGTCTCCATTGCCGTAGACGGCGGATGACAAGGGGAGAGTGCGGTGGCGGATTGGAAGTAGCTCGACGGAAGTAATGGCGGCGAAGAAACGCCGTGAAAATATGGAAGAAGATCTTCGGAGAAATGTGGTTGTCATTTTTGTATGGAATGAGAGTGGATTGGTGAAGGCTGAAATGAAATTTGTGAGGTTTTGTTAGGGTTTTAGTTTTCAGGGTTTTAGGAGTAATAATCCTGTGTGCGCAAGTCTACACGCTTTATCAGTGTATCTTACTTCATCATGATCAAAGGGTTCAAAAATGTTGACTTTTTTTGGTCTCATCAAATTAAGTAGGTTTTGTATAAATTGGTACAGACCAATAAAATAACATTTCATTTACCTACATCAATTGCTTATGCTCTATTTGGTAAAAATAGTGGATGAATGATAAAGTAGTTGATGACTTATAACTATATGGCTGATTGGTAGTTTATAGTTGACAAGTAGGGTTGAGAATAGGTCAGAAGGTCTCCAGGAGCCTGCGACCTGACATGGCTTAGGTCTGGCTTGACATCATGTTTTGTCAGACTCGGACTTTGAAAAGAGACTATTTGCATAAATAGATCAGGCTTAGACTTTTAAAAAAGTCTACAAAGCCTAATAGGCCGACCTGTTTATATTTAATAATTATTATTTATATAATATTATTATAATTATTTATATCATCTTGCATAAAAAATATATATTATTTATATAAATACAAAATACTTATTTGTCGCAATCGTATTTGTTATTTTATTAGCTTTTAATTATTGTGCTAATCATTTTATTAGCTTTTTAAATGTTGTAGAAATTATAAAAATTTAAGTGTGAAATATGCTTTAAGGCCTATTTAAAATGACTATATAGAGGCCTATATGTAACACAATATTTTAAATAGGCTACAAGGTCAGACCAGACTTTAAACAGGCTCAGGCCATGCCAAAAAAAAAAACATTTAATAGGCCGTAGGCCAGACTTAGGCTTGAAGAAAAATCATAGGTCAGGCTCAGGCTTGTTAAAGTCTGGCTTGCCCTGACCTATTCTCAACCGACTAGCTAATTAAAGTGTTTGGGAATATTAATGGTTCAACTAGCTGATAAATGTAAAATAACATAAAATGACATTCTTAATTAATAATAAAATTTATATTTAAAATAGTAATTTAAATTTATGGCTTAAGTGCAGTTTTGCCCCCCCTATTTTCACTAAAACTGGATTTTACCCCCCTATTTTCAAACTCGGAATTTTACCCCTCCTATTTTCACTAAAACTGGATTTTACCCCCCCTATTTTCAAACTCGGAATTTTACCCCCCCTATTTAATATTTTTCGGAATTTTACCCCCTAATCAAATTTAAAGTCATTAATGTTGATGTGGCATTACCATGTGGTTTTTAAAATATTATATTATTATCCACCTAATTAATTATTTAAATTAAATATATTTTTTTAATTACAAAATTTTAAATAACTTTTTTTTCTAAAAAAAAAAAAAACTTAAAAAAAAAAACCATAAAATGCAGAATTTTTTTTGAATATAAGGAAATTGGTTTTAAGTTACTTTTTTTATGAGGAAATTGGTTTTAAGTTACTTTTTTTATTTATTGATTTTTTTTGTAATTCACGATATATAATATAAATAATTTAAATAGATGGATACTTTTTTAATATTATTTAAGCCACATCAGCACCGCCACATCAGCCAAATCCTGAAAAATATTAAATTGAGGGGGTAAAATTCTGATTTTTAAAATAGGGGGGGCAAAATTCCGAAAAATATTAAATAGGGGGGGTAAAATTCTGAGTTTGAAAATAGAGGGGGTAAAATCCAGTTTTAGTGAAAATAGGAGGAGCAAAACTGCACGTAAGCCTAAATTTATTAATGTAATATATCTTTTATATATGGAAAATGTTTTTTGTTAAGAAAATTTAAAGAGAAGAATAGTAATAATATATCTCCAACCTTAATTACATTCATCACCACACATGATTTTCAACAAAATAGGAGAATTATAGTTTTTTTTTTTTTAAAAAAAGTTAAATTGTTTTCTCGCAATTATTGTGTGGAATCTCCCGTAACATTTATTACTTCTCTTTATATATTATTGTTATTATTAAAGTAATTTTTATATGGTAAAATTTTAACTTATTTTATATTTATTTAAATTTTACTTTAATGTAATATATTTTTTTAACAAAATTTTAATGTTATATATATTTTACGGCAAAATGTAAATGTACAATGGTTAACTTGTGATACTTTAAAATAAAATCTATGCTCTAGTAATGAGAAATGACATATAATAATATAAAAAGATAATTCTTAATTTATAACGTCACTTATGTAAAATGACATAATAATAAACATATTAATAGAATATATATGATGCAAACATGTAAATTTAGCAATAAACACATAATAAAAATTAAGATAGTAGTTTGCTGAAAAAATAATAATTGCATGAAGTGTAGTTTTGCCCCCCCTATTTTCACTAAAACTGAATTTTATCCTCCCTATTTTCAAACTCGAAATTTTGCCCCCCCTATTTTCACTAAAACTGGATTTTACCCCCCTATTTTCAAACTCGGAATTTTACCCCCCCTATTTAATATTTTTCGGAATTTTACCCCATAATCAAATTTAAAGTCATTAATGTTGATGTGGCATTACCATGTGGTTATTAAAATATTATATTATTATCCACCTAATTAATTATTTAAATTAAATATATTTTTTTAATTACAAAATTTTGAATAACTTTTTTTTCTAAAAAAAAAAAACTTAAAATAAAAAAACCATATAATGCAGAATTTTTTTTGAATATAAGGAAATTGGTTTTAAGTTACTTTTTTATAAGGAAATTGGTTTTAAGTTACTTTTTTTATTTATTGATTTTTTTTTAATTCACGATATAAAAAAGTAACTTCAATCGAACGTGAGCATATAAAAAAAGTAACTTAAAACCAATAATCAATAAATTATATATCGTGAATTTAAAAAAATCAATAAAAAAAAGTAACTTAAAACCAATTTCCTTATAAAAAAAGTAACTTAAAACCAATTTCCTTATATTTAAAAAAAATTCTGCATTTTTTGGTTTTTTTATTTTAAGTTTTTTTTTTTAAGAAAAAAAATTTATTCAAAATTTTGTAATTAAAAAAATATATTTAATTTAAATAATTAATTAGGTGGATAATAATATAATATTTTAAAAACCACATGGTAATGCCACATCAACATTAATGACTTTAAATTTGATTAGGGGGTAAAATTCCGAAAAATATTAAATAGGAAGGGTAAAATTCCGAGTTTGAAAATAGGGCGGGTAAAATCCAGTTTTAGTGAAAATAGGAGGGGCAAAATTCCGAGTTTGAAAATAGAGGGGGTAAAATCCAGTTTTAGTGAAAATAGGGGGGGCAAAACTGCACTTAAGCCTTTTTATTTTAAAACCTAATTAAATTTTTAAATTAAAATAAACTATAAAGAATAAAGTGAAATTTAGTTAAAATAATTAGGCATAAAAATTGAAGAAAAAATGATAAGCTATAAACTCATCAGCTAATTGAAATAGCTTCTAGAAAATAAGTTATAGGTCAGTAAAATAAGCTTTAAGTTCATGGTGAAAAGTCTGTTACTAAACATGTCTTTTAGCTTATAAGCTATAAGACATAAGACATAAGCTATAAGTCAGTTTTATGGTGTTGTCAAATAGACCCTTAGGCTCTACGTATTTGATAAAAACAGCGAAATACTATTATATTAATACAAGAGTTTATTTTTTCGTAATTTTCATAGTGAAATATTTATATTCACATATTAATACGATGATTTATTTTATTTTTGTAATTTATACGGTAATCGATATTTCTACCCATACATTAATATGGGGGCTATTGTTTTGTAGTTGTTATTTCTATGAGATCTATATTTCTACTCATACATTAATATTGGTGTCTATTTTTATAATTTATACGGAAAATATAATTTCACTCATACATTAATACGAAGACCTATTTTTTGTAATTTCTTTTTTCCTTTTTGACGAGGTTACATTTTTTGACAAGTATTTTCCTTTTTATAATTTCTACAAGCATGTTTATTTCTACTCTTAAATTAATTAATACCGACCATACTATTTTTTTTCCGAAATTTATACGGGGATCTATATTTTTTTGGCAGGAGTATAAGCTTAAGGGATCACAATCCAAAGTAATAGTAAGTGACACAATCTTAAACCTAACAAACACATTTTTTCAATAATACTCATGAATAAGATAGACGTTTGAAATTACTACATAAAAAATAAAAACAAAAATATATTAATCTTTGATAATTATAAACAAAAAACACAAAATAAATATTTGTCATTGATACATAAAATAAAATACTAAACAATTATTTGTTACTTGATAATATAGATAAAAAATAGAACAAATATTTACCATCAATAAAAAAAAATATCGAACAAATATTTGCAATCAATACATACAAAAATATGAGACACATATTTATCATCGATGCATGAAATCACACGTCTACACGATGTAGTATGAACCCTTATTACTACTCCCTCCATTTTAAAACGATAGAAAAATAGTAATTTGCAAATATATTATCACAAATAATTTTACCTCACTATATAACTATCATATACTAAACAACAATTTTTATAAAGATAAATAATTTTATAATGAGACTAATTTCATACTATAAAATACTCGCTCTATGATAATAAAAAAAATACCGCAATTTATAACGAGACTAACATAAAACGCAACAATGTTGGTGAACATTCCGAAATTCTATCATGTTAATTTTCAACAAAACAAACATTTTTAAACTGACGTATCCCACAAGCAAATTCACTGAAGTTTAATTCTATTGTTTTGGACAAAAATAGGGCACGTGATCTAATTATCAATCGTATCAATGCCGAACGCAAGAAAAATCAGCTCATTCAATATAAAGTTTTGACTTCTATTAGCTTCATGCCTTCATCATTCTAATGTTTCCCTTCTTGGCAACTCCTCCAAAGTTACCCTCTTAATCCATCTCAGATTTTGTTACCCACTTCTTGTTAGACTTAACATCCCAACCTATGATGCCTAGGCGCGGCCCCTTAAAAAAGTCTATACTATAATTATATTAAGTTAAGAAAATGTTAAATAATATACCCTAAGCATTAGTTTTTAAAAAAAATTGTGCATTCAATGTTTTGAAAATATAAAAAGTTATCTTATCACTATTACTTTTGATATTTTTTTCTTTATTTAGCATGCTTAACAAATGCATTAGATATACTGTTTAACATGACATTTGTTATATCTTTACTAACAATAATTACTTTTGGTATAATGATAATCATTTGGTCCTACAAGTGGTATCAAAATCTCGTTATAGGTTTAAATCCCCCGGTTGACATTGGGGGAGGTTGTTGAAATTAACACTCAAGTGTCTTCCTTAGAATTTGATGGACTTAACATAACTCATGGCGTTTACTATAAACGCATGCCCCTTAAAAAACTCTATATTAATTAAGTATATTATAATGAGTAGTGCTATATGTTACGGGAGAAAAAACACAATAAAGAGAAGAATTGTACTATATTATTTTAAAAAAATTTAAAAAAAAATTAAAATTGCTATAAATTAGGAAGTTTAGAGGAAATCATGGGGAGGTTAGTTATGAAATTGTAAGACCATGATTTATTCTTCTCTTTCTTGCTTGTTAATTTTTTACAAACAAACATTTCCCTATTATAATTAAGTTACGTCATCCCTAATAGAAAAATATAAACTAATTTATTTTTAATCCTATCATATCCAACTTTTGTTATTTTAATCTTTAATTTAGGCTGGGATAACAACCTGATAGCATAAATTTATCAGGATGTGTTTTCTAATCTCCCTGAACCCTTCTTCCACTCCCAAACACGTCAATTCTTGTTTCAATTTTTTTCCAATTTTTAAATTACTCTGTTCCTTTTCAACCACGTAGATTCAGGAGTGGTTATGGTGCATAAGTCTTGTTTATGCACATAGCACCCCCATATTACTCATGCACTCCCTAAATTTCTTGCGCACCCCCATATGACTTGTGCCTCCCAATTTTATTTTTACTTTTTTGTCACCCCACATTTCTATCCTAAACAATTTTGCTGTGAGAATGATTTCAGAGGTATGCACTCCAAAACCATTAAGTGCATAAGATGGTTTCGGCTAGAAATCTTAGAGGGGGGAGGGAAAAAAATTTGTTAAGTGCATAATTATAGGGTTGTACTCCAAAATCATTTTATGCATTTAATAGTTTTGAAGTAGAACCCTCTGAAACCATTCCACTAGCAAAGTGGTTTTGAAGTAGAACCCTCTAAAACCATTCCACCAGCAAAATGGTTTTGACTAGAAATGTGGGGGACACGAGAAATTAGGAGGGTGCACGAGAAATTTGAAAGTGTACGAGAAATTTGGGGGGTGCACAAGAAATTTGGAGATGCGCGAGAAATTTGGGGATATACGAAACAATTTCATTGTTTATGCATCGTGCATAAGAAAAAAATTTATGCACCATAACTTCTCTCATCTTACTATATTCAATTCGCATGGTTGAATCTATTCCTTCTACAATATTGTTATTGTTATGATTCTGTTCCTGTTCCAAATCACTACAACTATTTTATTTTTGTTTCTTTGATATATATATATATATTGGTACAAACTTTGATATATTTTTAATCCCCGTCAAAATTGCTATACTATGGTGGTGGTGATTTGAAAGAGAAGACACATATCGCAACTTTCTCTTTTTGCTATGTGATTGATTTTTTTTTTTTTTATTTATTTATTTACAATTTCCTTGATATTATTTCTTATTATTTTTAATGGCAACTAAAAATATAAAAAGGAATGCTAACTATTACAAAAAAAAAAAAAAAAGAATGCTAATTGATATTAGAATTTGAGAGGTCTATATTGAACCACAAAAACTAGCTTAAGAGTTGAAGTTTGCACTACATTTATAAAGGATGTCCAAAACTGAACAAGCTGAAACATGAAATCAACAATAACGGATGACCCAAATACGGGAGGTCTCCACAACAAACAACAAATGGATCTAGGATATGCTCTGATACCATATTAAAATTTAGGAGGCCTATACTCAACCACAAAAGCTAGCTTGAGAGTTGAGGTTTGCATTACATTTATAAAGGTTATCTAGGATAAATAGGTCTTTACCCCCTGCAAAATAGGCGAGTTTTGTGTTTACCCCCTGCAATTTATTTTTGTAGGAATATCTCATTGCAATGTTCAATTTTTTTTTTGTAGTGTATTTTATCCCCTGCCAATTTTTTTCCCCAACATAGGGGGGTAAAATACACTACAAAAAATATTTGAATATTGCAAGGGGGTATTCCTACAAATTTTTTTTACAGGGGGCAAACACAAATTTCGCCTATTTTGTAGGGGGGTAAAGACCTATTTACCCGGTTATCTATGTCATATCTCTAGCCAATGTGAGACTTTTAACATCTGGTGCCTATTGTTTTCAATGCCAGTTATTTGTTTTTATAAATTAATATTTTTTTTATTTTGTGAGAATAATTTTGTATTTAAATATAATATGTATCTATTATAAAAAGAATAAAATAAATATAAGATGTATCTTATTATGTCAATATCAAGTGTCCTCAAAACTTATCACTTTTCTTATCATGTGTGCACCAAACACATGACAAAATATATTTTTATCCTGTCACTATCTTATCACATCCTTATCCTATCATATCTATATCCTATCATGTGCATCAAACGGACTCAATGATTGTAATTGAAACTGTAAAATATTAATTAAATTAATCTGGAATGTCCGATCATGTTTCAACGACCGATATTGTTAACCGCGTGAAACTGCGTAAAAGCAGGACAAGTACAACAGATAATTCAAATCCATTAAATCACTATCTTAGTCGTTCGAGTTTTAAACATATCTCAAGTAACTGGTATGGTCCTGGTGATATAATCCATATTAATTAGAATTTGTCAAAATAATAAAGAAAATAAAATGAACACCCAAAACCCCTTCAAATTTTCCTATAAATTGTGTCCCTCACCTTTCATTCATCAACCACAAGAAACATCAAGTACTTCAAAATAATTCACTTAGCAAACATATTATAAAACATCTTATTTCAAAATGGGTTCAAAGAGTGTTGCATCCATCACCTTTCTCATCCTCTCCCTTAGCATCTTCTTCGCCACTCTTACCTCCGCCCAAGGTCCGGCACCGGCACCATCAACTTGTCCTAATTTGAGTGTTTGTGCTAATGTGTTGAATGATGCGGCAAATGTTGACGTCGGCGATCCAAAATTTGAACCTTGTTGCTCCGTCATTAATAATCTTGCAGATGCTGATGTTGGTGTGTGTCTTTGTGAAGTAGCCAGGGCTAATGCTGTGGGAATAAACCTTAATGTTCCCGTGCAGGAATTATTAAGGGTTTGTAATCGTGATCCTTCCAACATTCCTAATTGTGCATAACTTAATACTATATATATATGCTATTGCTAAATTATATGGACGAATTGATATTACTTATATATTAATTACCAATAAAGTATACGTCCAAATATATATAAATATTAATAAAGTATTGATCATGGTCCATGGAATTGAAGACTCTTATAAGTCTTACAATTACCTTGTGTGTTATGAGCAAAGGTTTGCTAATAAAAAGTTCATATATAGTTTATGAAGTGTTCTTTTGATTTATTAGCAAAGATTTTATTAAAACCGTTATATAAACGCTATTCAAAATCCATTACAAGAAAAAATATTTCAAATATAGTACAAACAATTGGATTTGTCCATTTTTGTCAAAAAAAAAAACAAAAAAAATGGATTTGTCCATTTGGCCTATTTGAGAAGACAATATTCATTTTCCAACCGTCCTTGTAAAAGAACCAAGTTCATTACAACTGCTAAATTCAATTATTGTGTTTCAACCAAATATATCAAGTCGTTGTTAGCTAGCTATTTAGACAAGACAAATGTCGATTGACATTAAGCTATCTAAACGAAAAGAACAAGCAATGAAATTTCGTTCGAAGTGCGTTGCAACCAAAGTAATTTATAGTATATGATTCTTGCCCCATAATTTTGATGATAATTGTTGTTTTCAATTAAAAAAATTGGTTTAAAAAAAGATGATACCAAAAAATTTATCGGAACGAGTCACATACTAGGTCACTCTTTTTAATACATTTTACGGAACTACCTAAAATTGAGCAAGGAAAGGATCAACACCGATGTCCTTATGATACTTTATGTGACTTGTGTTTTTCCTTATATATATTGCCATTAAGAAAAACCATGATGTCCTTAAAATTAACTAGCTTAGTTCAAACTATTATGGTTTACTACAACATTGTAGAAAATCAATCAAGAATTATAACTCTACGTACGATGATAAACAACCAAATATGGGGCGGCGTTAATTGTGCACCGTGCAAGACTTCTTTCCTTTGTTGGATCAAAATAGTTCACAAATTATCATCATGTGTTGTCAGTATTATAAATATATTAATTTTTTATTTTCACATTTTAAAACAAATAATAATAATTCTTTCTCTTTTGTATTTGGTCATGGGTAAATCCTCTCTTCACCTTCAGAGTCATTCAGTTTTAATTTGCCCTACAACATTTGAAGTAGTTTTTTTGGTCGAAGCAGATCCTCGAGTAGGGATTGAAGATACATCAATAAAACTGAAACAAAATGAATGTCTGAAAATAGAAGACCTGCACATCTTCTTGAGGCAAATTGTTGGTCAATTTGGAGGTGTTCTGCAAAATAACAATAATCTTAAACATGACAAAGAACAATGGATTTGGTTCCATCGGAAGACATCACTTTAACATAAGTCTCAACCAAGGAATATTACCTCATTTCCTAAGAATTGATCTTCAAATCTTGGAAGTTGTTCCCGACAAACCTGATTTTCTTTAGAGAGAAAGGTTTAGTTAGATTTTAACAACGAAACTAATTTTCTTACATTAATATCTATAGAAATAAAAGTAAGAGATTATATAATTTCAAAATACTCAACAATCCAGAGAAATAAAAGTAAAAGATTATATAATTTCAAATGTTTAAATTTTTTATTTTCCCTCAATTTTCCTCAATTTTCACATCTCAACCATCAATCAACTTTTTCTCATTTCTTTTCAATTTAAATATTACTTTATATATATAATCCAATGGTTTAAAACCCCACTTTATTTCCTCAATTTTTTTTTCAAATTGAGAGGATCCTTTCTCCAAATAAACATAGTAACATACACACTTTTCTTTGGTTATGAAAATCAATTTTAGCTTTGTATTGAACAGACTCTTAATATCAATTCTACTGTGAAATTTATGATTGTCTAGTTCTTTTCTTCTTCAGCAAGCAACCTACTAATTTTTAATTTCATTAACATCGAAGACAAAAATATTTCAGTCTAAAATAGACTTTGAGGTCAAATAAGTTGTGGATTGTAAAATCATATTTGCTAGTGCATAAAAATTAATAATAGATACAATATATAGGATACATGCTGAAATTCTGACACGCTGGTAACCGATGTGGTATATGATGTTTTAACACTAGAACATGAACAAGATGTTGAGTCTAATGTTTCAACATCGTACCAACGTAAAACACAATGAACAAGATAACTATAAATGACTAGAAAAGTAAATAACACAGTAATTTGTTAACCCAGTTATGTGCAACTCACCTACTCTGGGGATACCAATTCATGAAGGAAATCCACTATAGTAGTCATAGTTCAAAAATCTCCGCAAACGCCCCATTTACATCTTATCACCTAGACACTACTCGTGCAACTTCTACCCAAGAAGTCCTAGATATGAGATCCCATATCATATCCCCTCAACCTCACAGTCAGCGAGAATTTTAATAAATAGACAATGTTGCTTACAAACACAACAAATGGTGGAGACACACTCCTGCACACTAGTACAACTTCGTACTTCAAAGCATAGGAGAGGATAACAAAATTACAACTCAATAAAACACAAACCATCTATGTGCAATGATAATCGAATACAACAACTATACAAAATAAATCCCAAGGCTTACAAAGACACGAAACCCTAAAACACTACATTTTAATATTTTGGCTTCGGTGATTACAACAGGTTTACATCTTCCTTTAAATAGCCACCAGTTAGCATGGGTTTCCTGAGCAAATCAGGCTTCAAACACAGCTGTTATGTTGTAATTAAGATCCAGCACACATATTTTGGAATCAAATACAGTAAAATCTCTTTAAATTAATACTCGGTAAATTAATAAACTCTCTAAAATAATAAAGTTGTCCGGTCCCGATTTGGACCAGTGTAAAAAATTGAAAAATTCGATAAAATAATAAGATAATAATTTTTCGGGAGATCCCTTTGTAATTTTCGGTCCCAAGAAAATCATAAATTAATAATTCATAGAAACTGAAAAAAATATATTACACTCTATTAAAATATGATTCAAGTAATTTATATATGGCAAACTTGCTTAAAAATACATTGAACCCATTTGTTCCTCTTGTTTACATCAAAAGTCATTATTGATTTTCAATGCATATTATTAAAGTCATTATTGATTTCCAATGCATATTACTAAAGTCATTATTGATTTACAAGTCATTAAAAACTCTTTAAATTAATAATTATTAATTTATCGATAAATTAATAACTCTCTAAATTAATAAATTTCTCCGGTCCTGACTCTATTAATTTATAGAGATTTTATTGTATTTTATTTTCTTAAATGTTTCCACATCTTAAGGAGCAAGGAATTGAATACATATTCTTGAACCAAATATATTGTTTTAAAAAATGTTTTAATATCTTTAGGAACAAACAAATTCGAGTCTTGACGCACAAACAAAGCGTGAGTTTATTTCCAAAACAAATCTTCAAAAGATATTACGTATAAATAAGGCCTGACACAAAGTACGGCTGATGTTGTACTCACATGTTAAAACATTTGGTCCAACATCTTGCTAGTATTTATTTTAGAAAAATGAGGCCAACACACAAATGCTCAACACATGCAAGTTGAAAAAAATGCAATTTGTAGTTTCTTGCAGTTGAAGAAGATGAAAGTAATTGAAAAGACGAAAAGAGGTAAGATGAAATCATACCTTGAAGGATTTGCAGGACCTCCTATAATTGCTGAGAAGAATTTTTTTGTTCAAGAAGAAGAAAATAATGCAAGAAGTTGTTGTGATAGGACAAAATGGAGGCAAGGCAATTGCAAGAAGTATAGATAAATTTAAAGTGCAACACTAAAAGCTACGTGTCTTGAAAAATTGAAGTCTAACACACAAGCCATGTGTCCAAAAAATTGAAGTCCAAACCACTTAATTACTTTTCATTTAGTTACCTTAATTTAATTGACTTAGTTGCTTTTCATTTAGTTAGCTTAGTTTAATTACAATGACATGGTTAGAACTTAGAGCAATAATAATGGGTTGCCGTGGAGAAATGTGGCGCTAGGAGGGTTAAATAAGACATTTCTATAACATGATATTAGTGATTAATATTTGAACATATTTATTTTTTAAAAAAATCGTTCAAGAATCAAATCAAGTGACAGATTGTTTAGTTAAGTATGGTTTATCTCTTAAATTAACGTGGAGTTTAGGATCTTATGTTGTTTTTAATTTTATTTCTTTGTCTCTTTAGATTCATTTAACTTGTAGTATTAGCTTTCGTTGTGGTTTTTAATCTTATTTCTTAGGGGTTGCTCTTTTTTTTGCCCATAAAAGAAAATCATAGGCAAAGGGTAAATAAGTAAATTACTAACTTACAAAATAATTGTGCACAAATTTCTAGCATAATTTAAATATTCAATGACCAATAGTTAATTAGTTCAGTGGTGATTGACGTTGAATTTGGTAGGGAGGACCACGGTTCGATCCCTCGTGACTGCGATCATGAGAGGACTGGAACCACTTGATGCTAGAACTGTCCCCGAACCAGATTAAATTGGTGGTAAAAATCAAAAAAATTTAACTACTCAACAATCACTATGACTTTCTTATAAAAAAAATTACAATGATTCTTAGTAAGAAAAAAGCAACAAAAAAAAACAAATACTATGATTTGGTGGGACTAATTAAAAATTTAATCATACAAGTTTCATGTAAATTTGGTAGAATTCTTATATATTTCTTTTAAAATCGAGAGTTAGATCCAACTAAATCCTACAAAATCGATTTTTAATTTAAGAATTGTCTCTATTTATAAATTTATGTTCAGATAATCTCATATTCGATGTAGAACTTTTAACAATTTTAGCCAATAAAAAATATTTATTAAAATGAGTTGCAAGCTAATACCCCTTGAAGTTTATTTTTATAATGAAAATTATGAGGCTAATTGGCCACATTGGAATAAAAAAAAGAAAGATATATTTGTTTCTTGAATTTTCAAAAGAACATAAAGCATACCCAAAGTACTTGTGTTTTAAGTGGAGCAATGCCAGAAATGGGACCAAAAAACCCATCACCCAAAACAATGCAAAGTGTTAATTAATCAGAAGATGGGACCAACATGTTCAGCAATCAATTCCCCAACTATTATAGTATGCTTTGTCTTCAAGCATAGATCATATGCCAAGTTCACATCACTGCCAATCTGCCATGGCTCATACATAGTGGCATTGACCAATTTGAATTATTCACACTGATTGTTCATAAAATTTGTAATTCTATTAATCACCATTGTGAATTTTAAAACGATAGGTTCTTAAAATTTGTCTTAAATTTCGGTATGTATTAGACCGACATTGGTAATTTGATATCATATTTCGGTATATATTATGTTTGGATTGATGAAATATAGTGAAATGATATAAAATAAAGTTCTATGATTAAAAGCCACTAGGATTAGATAGTACTGGTATCCAGACCCGTGCCAAGCACAGATAAAAATGTGTTTGTAGATTTTTTATTTTGTAGATTTATTAACTTATATATGCATTATATTCTAAGTTCAAATTAAACACCATAAGCTCAGTACACAAAAAAATGTTCCAATGTTTGGCCTTTTTTAGAAAATGGAAGTGAGACACAACTATTCATCAACTTATAAATAAAATGAATAAATGAGTGGGGGCAATCGCCCCCAATATTTTTTTCTCAATATATAGGACGGTTCAAGTTCGAAAGATTAGTTTGAGAACACCGGTCCTAACTTCATTATTAAAAAATATTATGCGTAATTTGAGTTGGACATAACTCATAAAAAAACATAGAAGAATCTAAATCACACCTAATCGCCCACAATTCTATTAGCTAGATTAGACAATTTTTCTTTCACTTCAAATTGAGATGTATAGGATTCAATGCTATCCGGCTCCGTAAGGATAGCTTGGATAGGAAAAGATATTGTATTATTATATATATAGTGATCAGAGTTTAAACTCATAATTTTTTACTTATTTATTTTAAAAGATGAGATTTTAGCTTTCAAACTACTAAATAACAAAAAAGATCAAATTTTATCTACTATTAAATTATTACTAGTAATTAACTAGTGAGAATACAATGAAAGACAGCAAAATGATGGTTCCTAGCATGATTTTAAAAAAGAATCAATGGACTCTGTTTTTCATTTTTCACGCTTCATGGTGAAAAACTGATGGTGATAGGGTGAAAACATGCAGTGACTAGTGAGTGAAGCAGAGCATGCTCATTGTAGAGTACCGTACTGTATTCATGTTCAAAGAAAACTTACAAGAAAAAAAAAGGTCCAAAGGTATCAACACCCAAAGATAAATTAAACTCGATCTTGAAATTTATGGGAAGACCTCGATCGAATTTCATCATTAAAGTTTTGTTTGGTTTGAAGAAAAGAAAATTACGGAAATTAATGGATGAACTTTCGGATTTTCTTTCCTTTCACATTCTTTTCACAAAATCAAATATAGCCTAAAAAACAATACATAATGTCTTTTCATTACTTAAAGTCTCAATATGAGTTGATTATCAATCTTAATCAAAACCAAACTTCCAAGTGATGTGGGATTAAGATTATGATTCATTTTCAGAAAGGAAAGTTTAGTTAAACATTGCTAGTTATTGATTAAGAAAAAGACAAAAGTTATTTAGTGCTTTAATTATTATTTAGATATTTTGGATGAATGTAAATTGAAACTATTATACACACTTACTAATATTTTACCAATCGTTAGTTGGTTCAGTGGTGATTGACGCTGAACTTGGTAGGGAGGACCACGGTTCGATCCCCCGCAACTGCGATCGGGAGGGGGCTGGAACCACTTGATGTCAGAACTGACCCCCGAATCAGATTCAACTGGTGGTGAAAACCGAAATAAAAAATATATATATAAATATTTTTGTTCCAAAAAAAATTGCAAATATTTTAAATGAAAGTAAAAGGCTTTTAAGCAACAAAATGAGTCAAAAGTTGTGACATTTTTTCTAATAAATTATTTAGGCTTAATAGATCTTTTAGTCCCTGTATGTTCGTGAATTTTTGGTTTTAGTCCTTGTATCTTGTTTTGTTGCAAATAAGTCCCTGAATGTACAATTTTTTTTGTGCAGATTTTCCTGCCGATTTTGACTTTAGGGACTAAAACTAAAATTTTTTGTACATTCAAGGACTTATTTGCAACAAAATAAAATACAGATACTAAAACAAAAAATTCACGAACATATAGGGACCAAAACATCTATTAAGCCATTATTTTATAATAAGAATCAAAAGTAGTAATCATTTTAAAACAATCTATTTACTTCAGGAGTTTTGTCTAATGATAAAAAAACATGTTTAAGACTCAAAAATTTCTTAAAATTGGTTAGTATTTTGTTAAGTACCCTAATGGTCTTGATTGTCACCAAGCAACTTTATCCATAATTATGTTTTCTTCAAAGTTTTGGGAGTTTCTCATCTCCACGTTGCTTCCTAGTAGTTTCTCCTCTAAGGATTAGGATCCTCTTAATGTACGTTTTACTAATGAGTGCTCTAAATTCTAAGGACACTTTAGATTTCTTTGCACTATTAGTGTCTAGTGATTTAAAAAGACATCATAATTTGTTTGCACTATTAGTGCCGAGTGTTTTTTTTTAAAGATGATGTATAGTTAATTAGTTATTGGTGAAGAAAACTTTTGAACAAAATGAAATTCTTCTCTAGTTTTGTAACCAAGTTTTATAGATATAAAATTGGTGAGTAATGATCAGTGGTTGAGTCTAATAAAGAAGATTAATTATTATTTTTTGTTTTCACTCTTAGTTTAATCTGGTTTAAGATTCAATTTTGGCATCAAGTGGTTTTAGCCTCTTCCGATCGTAACTGCGGAGGATCGAACCGTGATCCTCCCTACCAATTAAGATTTGAATTTCGATTAAGAAAAGTGGTGATATGTCTTAAACAATATTACTTCTACTTTTCCGTAAAAAAAAAAAAGATTACTTCTACCAAACTAAACTTATAAGTTTTTTTTTATGTACCAAAAAAAACTAAACTTATAAAAAAAAACAAATAAATATTGGTGGTTAATTACATATTTTATATCTTTGCACATGTTACAACATACATTCCTTCCCCCACCCATTACTTTATTATAAACCAAACATAAAAAAAAATGTGCACTAAGCTAGCCTAATACTCTGAACTTTTACTTTTTGCCATGATTGATGCCTACAAATACCAATTAATGGTTTAATCATACATCCCTTCATCTGCATGAATGATGATTCCAAATCTAAATCAACTTCCATGTTGGACCCTATAAATTCAGTATATAAATCAAAATAAGTAGCAAAAAATAATTAAAAAAAAGCAAAAACAAAAGGCAAAGTACAAGGTGAAACACTTAAACTGGTCTCATAAATTGACACAAAAGCAAACATACATATATTAATTGTGTGATAAACCTGTCTGTGGTTATTATCCATTTTCTTTCCAAACACACTTTTACTTTTTCTTTTCAAAAAAGCTAAAGTTAACACCAAAGTAATGTTTGTGAAAAAGAAAGATGAGAAATAAAAAAAAAAATAACATCATTGGATGCTACATATCTTTGTATCTTCAAGTGTATATTCACTATAAACTAAGTTCAAGTGTTTCATAACATGTTATTATTTTATTTCATCTAAACCAAGTTATTATTACCTCAAAAAAAATGTCCACTCTTTTTTTCTTCCTTCTACTTGTTTCCTTCACTTCAATTTCTTCACTTCAACTTTCTTTGAAAAACCAAGCCTCAATCTTAGTTTCTATGAAACATGGTTTTGTATTTGACAAAGCTTCAAACTCTTGTTTGAATAGTTGGAACATTTCTAACTACATGTCACTTTGCACTTGGTATGGAATTCAATGTGACCAAAAACACATGTCTATAGTTTCACTTGACATTTCAAAGTTAAACATTTCAGGTTCATTTTCATCTCATGTCACAAAATTTTACACTCTTGTGAATGTTTCAATTCAAGAAAATAGCTTCTATGGTGAGTTTCCAGCTGAAATTCATAAGCTAGAAAGTTTGAAATACCTTAACATATCAAATAATATGTTTAGTGGAAACTTGAGTTGGGAATTCAACAATTTGAAAGAGGTTGAAGTGTTGGATATTTACAACAATGGTTTCAATGGTTCA
Source organism: Trifolium fragiferum (assembly GCA_954870985.1). Taxonomy (NCBI): domain Eukaryota; kingdom Viridiplantae; phylum Streptophyta; class Magnoliopsida; order Fabales; family Fabaceae; genus Trifolium; species Trifolium fragiferum. The sequence continues at coordinate 13,928,567 of OX940794.1, forward strand.
CTTCCAAAGAATGTTACTCAAATGTTGAAGCTTAAGCATTTGAATTTTGGAGGGAATTATTTTAATGGAAAAATTCCTAAAAGTTATGGAGAAATGAAAGAGCTTAATTTTTTGTCTCTTGCTGGAAATGATTTGAGTGGTGACATACCTAGTGAGCTTGGAAATTTGACTAGTTTGGAATATCTTTATTTAGGTTATTTCAATCAATTTGATGGTGGAATTCCAAATGAGTTTGGTAAGTTGATTAATTTGGTTCATTTAGATTTAGCTAGTTGTTTCTTGAAAGGTTCAATTCCAAATGAGTTAGGTAAACTTTACAACTTAGATACACTTTTCTTGCAAAAAAATCAATTAATTGGTTCGATTCCACCCGAGTTAGGTAACTTGAGTAGATTAAACGCTCTTGATTTATCACTCAATAACCTAACAGGTGGAATCCCGAACGAATTCTCGAACCTTCAAGAACTTTCTCTTTTGAACCTTTTTATCAACAAGTTTCACGGCGAAATACCTGAGTTTATTTCTGAGCTTCCTAAATTGGAAGTACTTAAGCTTTGGAGGAATAACTTCACCGGAGTTATTCCTTCGAAGCTAGGTCAGAATAGAAGATTAACCGAACTTGATTTGTCGACAAATAAACTCACCGGAATATTACCAAAATCACTTTGTCTTGGTAAGAGATTAAAAATCTTGATCTTGCTTAACAACTTTTTGTTTGGCTCTTTGTCTAATGATCTTGGTCAATGCTACACACTTCAAAGAGTTAGAATTGGTCAAAACTACTTCACTGGTTCAATTCCACATGATTTTCTTTATTTGCCAAATCTATCTCTTTTGGAACTTCAAAACAATTATCTCAATGGTGTGATTCCACAACAAAAAACCAAAAGCACAACAAAATCCAAATTAGAACAATGTAATCTATCAAACAATAGATTATCAGGTTCTTTACCAACTTCAATTGGAAATTTTCCAAATTTGCAAATTCTTCAGCTTAGTGGAAACAGATTCTCAGGTAAAATTCCATCAGATATAGGAAAACTCAAAAAAGTGCTTAAGTTAGATATAAGTAGCAACAAATTTTCAGGTACTATACCTATTGAGATAGGTAAATGTACCTTACTAACTTATTTAGATTTGAGCCAAAACAAATTATCAGGTCCTATTCCAATTCAACTTGCTCAAATTCATATACTAAACCATCTTAATGTCTCATGGAATCACTTAAGCCAAAGTCTTCCTAAGGAACTAGGTGTCTTAAAAGGCTTAACTTCAGCTGATTTCTCTCATAATAACTTCTCCGGTTCGATACCAGGTGGACAATTCTCGACTTTTAAGTCAACTTGTTTTGAAGGTAATCCTCAACTATGTGGATATGAGTCCAATCCATGTAAAATTTCATCGACGAATGTATCGGAATCGCAACAAAAAAACAGTTCAAAAAATGGTTTTCGTGGAAAGTTTAAGCTCGTTTTAGCGTTGGCGTTATTGTTATGTTCATTGGTTTTTGCAATATTTGCTATAATCAAAAGTAGAAAATCAAGGAGGAGGAGTCACTCGAATTCGTGGAAGTTAACAGCATTTCAGAAAATGGAATATGGAAGTGAAGAAATCATAGGCTGTATAAAGGAAAGTAATGTGATAGGAAAAGGCGGAGCCGGCGTTGTGTACAAAGGAACAATGCCAAATGGAGATGAAATCGCGGTGAAGAAATTGTTAGGAATCAACAATGGTTCATCTTCTCATCATGATAATGGTTTTTCGGCCGAGATTAAGACATTAGGTAGAATAAGACATAGATATATTGTTAGGTTGGTTGCATTTTGTTCAAACAAAGAAACAAATTTGCTTGTTTATGATTACATGGAAAATGGTAGTCTTGGTGAAGTTTTGCATGGAAAAAGAGGTGAGTTTTTGAAATGGGAAGTTAGGTTGAAAATTGCTGTTGAAGCTGCTAAAGGATTATGTTATTTGCATCATGATTGTTCACCTTTGATTATTCATAGAGATGTTAAGTCAAATAATATTTTGTTGAACTCTGAATTTGAGGCTCATGTTGCTGATTTTGGACTTGCTAAGTTTATGCAAGATAATGGAAATTCTGAATGCATGTCTTCTATTGCTGGTTCTTATGGATATATTGCTCCAGGTACATACTTCTAAATTTTATATGTATCTCATTTTGTTAGTTCGAAATATGGTTTGGAAATTATATTGATGTTGCATAGAATTGCGATTATTTGTGTTTGATGAAACTTTAATTGTAATTGCGTTAAGCTATAGAGATGTAAAAAATCTTGATGTCGTGGCCAATTAGGTTCGCAAAACTAATTCCTACTTAAAACCTTGATACTTAGAAACTGATATGAGAGATGCTTGGCAACTAGGTCATGACGTTATGATCCTTGATATTGTCAATCGTGATTAACTGCGGTTGATGTGATCTGAATTGCAGTCATCATGTCACAGTCATTGACATCGAGAACTGCAGTTAATTGTGGTCGATGCAGTTTCAATCACGATCCCTTTGTATCCACATAGACGTGAAAAACCTTGATGTTATAGTCTATAGATTGCTATGGACATGAATTCTAAATTGTGGTCTGCAGCCGCAATTGCAGTAACAATATAATGGTTTAAGAAGTATCTATAACGGTATCGCAATTGCGGCTGCATAGACCGCATTTGTTGTCACAAAATCAAGGCTCGCAGTGTAACCACAATTTTTATTAAACCTTGATGCTTAGTCCTTTAATCCTTCAAGTATATTAAAATCTTCTGCTTAATCTAATTTAGTCAGCACCAGCATGAAACATCAATATCTATAGCTTCCCTAGAAAAAACAAAAAATTAGAGATTACTGATTTGACAATTGAGAAGAATAAAAATACTAACATGCTACAAAAAGCAAAGATGAATTCAGGGTCTTTTTCTTTTCAAATTCAACAGTTAAATTCATAACAAAAAAAGTACTAACATTGGATAAATACTGTACAAATATACTTTACATGTATTTTTTAGTTAAAAAATATACTTTTCTTACATTCACCATTCTTTTTGTGGGACCAACTTGTCAGATACCAAGTACATGGATTCCTAAACTGAGCAAACAATGACTCCACTAACTAACAGAAAGGAAATTCCATTTGCTTTTTCCTCACGCTAACTGAATATTATGCTTTTGTTTGCATGCCTTCAAAGTTGAATTCAAACTACAATACAAGATCAAATCACACACACACCCTTCCTTTTTTTGACCAGCATATTTTTTCATTAAAGTTTTGTATTAGGATCTATAAGATTCACTTTCTCACAACCCCAAAAGAAGATAAAACAACTAAGAATTTATAGGAATATTGAAATGAAGCTTTTTTTTCTTTTTGTTCATCTATAAAATATAATATTATATCCCCGTAAGTTTAATTAGTTGGTAGAGATATCATATTTTATATGCAAAAGATGAAGTTCGAACCCTGGACACTCAGCTTATTTACCTTTAAAAGGTGAAATCTAGTCACTAGGTTACCTGATCATAAAAATACATAAATTGGCTCAGTCTTTAATACGGATTTGGAATCCCTACATTAATAAATAGACGCATTTAGTTGTATCAAGTTATTGCGGTTGTTGATTTGAGATTAGTCAGATCACATCACACATTTATTAAATCATCTTTAAATAATCTACACCGTTAATTTGAGATTGGACGTCTAAGATTAATTAATGTGTCGCACATTTAATATATGTAACTCAAATCCCTTTAATACACTTTTTTTTTTCTTCTTATGTACTTTATCATGTGTACTCTTTTTCTTGTGTTTGAAATATCAAGTAGCATAAGTTGTAAAAGCTAATTGATTTATGTTTGCAGAATATGCATACACATTGAAAGTTGATGAGAAAAGTGATGTATATAGTTTTGGAGTGGTGCTACTAGAGCTCATAACAGGAAAAAGGCCAGTTGGGGATTTTGAGGAAGAAGGATTAGACATTGTTCAATGGACAAAAATGAAAACCAATTGGAACAAAGATATGGTGATTAAGATCCTTGATGAGAGGCTACCTCAAATTCCTTTAGATGAAGCAAAACAAGTGTTTTTTGTTGCAATGTTATGTGTTCATGAACATAGTGTGGAGAGACCAACCATGAGGGAAGTGGTTGAAATGCTTACACAAGCAAAGTAAAAAAAATAAAATCAAATGTAATGTTCTTTTGTGCGTGTAAATCGGGTTTTCTCTAAGCTTAATTGCAGAGATTAATCAATTGAGTCGGGTAGTACCGGTTTAAATGAAGTCTATATATACTATATATACATAGTTTTGTGTATTAATATTTTCAAATTAGTTTGTCATGAATTTTGATTTTTTTTTTTGTGTGGCACTTTCATTTTATGAGCACCCAATTTTGTAGTGGGAGAAAGGCTTGCATGTTTTAGGCACACATGTCATGTATTATAATTAAATGTTAATTTGGGAATGAAAAATTGAAATTTCTATTACCAATTACAAAGCTTGGGCATAGTGTTCCCAAGTGGCTCCTAATTAACTTGTTAATTTGAAATAGCATGGTTACTAGTTACACGATTTTGATGTTACTGGTGATATAAGGACAAGTTGTATGTGAAGTTGTGGACATAACAATTAATAATAGAATCATAATAAATAATTTGAATACTATGAGATATATCAAGGCTATTTTGGTGGTTCGAGTAAATGTTGAAAAAAGTGTGAAAATACAAATAAGTGCACTTCTCCTACTATATACTAACCGGCTCACGTTATTCATTACATAATTATGATATTATGATTCTTAATATGATATTAGAACCATGGTTTTTTTTTCTTTCTTAAAGGCATCAGCCTGCAATTTTATCAAAATCCGACTCCGACCCGCCTCATTGCCATAAAATTAATTTTTTTTAACATGTATATATTCAATCAACTTCAACAATATTTAATGTTGAAATGCATAGTCATAGTTAATTCATGAAAATACTTAAAAAATCAATTGAATGTGAATTATCTAATATTTAAAATTAATTTTTGAATTTAAAATTAATAAAATATTAATTTTTTAATATTTTCTTTATTCATATTCATAACACTCCAATTTCTAGATTAAAAGCAAAATTCTTAATTTCATATATATATATATATGAGATAGGATCAAATGACACCAAGGTGTCAAATTTGATATGACACTAAATTACAACCCTTCATTTTATTTAATCCAATGGCGTGAAATAATCACTAATATAATTAACACTTTCAAATATTATGTTATCTCTTTTCAAATCTTTCCTTTAATAATAGATTTTGTATCTCCTTCTCTCTGCTAAATAAAAAGAAACATTAATTATCATAATAATCCTACACACCATTCTCTCACTAAAATCTTTAGACACATGACACATCCATGGCTGCAAGGATTGTTCTCAAAATTCCATGTCAAGTATCAATGTTTGAGAAAATTTTGAAGAAAGTCGTGAATAATTAATTCCATGTTAAGTTATGTCATAACTGATATAAAGAACATGATACAAGCGTATTGAAAACAGCAACATGATTCCTCATGCTTACACAACAAAAGATTTTAGTATACAAGAAATATGTTAACAATCTTCACCTTTCAATCCCAACAAATTGTGAACAAATACAATTTATTATAGAACTTGAATTCAAACAATGTTGCAAAGGTGTAGATTGTTTCTTGAGAAAATGAAAAATAAACTCAAAACGTGTTTGTAGTAAAGGAGTTGTTTTAAGCCGAATCAAATTGCACCACATCGATGTGAAATTTGATGGCAAATTAATAAAAAATGGTTAGGATTAATATTTTTCAATTAATATCAATGACAACCATTTTTTATTAATTTGATGTGTTTTTGTTTTAATAATTGATCTCTTACAATCACTTTTTTTTTTTTGGGAATTTGAAGAACCAATTATCTCATTTTTACGATCTTATTACTATTAATTTCTGCACCAGCAACAAATACCATGAATTGTAAGAGTTTTATTTTGGTTGCATGTTTTTCAACTTTTCCATTATAATTTGTCAATAATTTTTTTGTTCATTATATATAAAACAACTATTTCGTGAAGATCCATGACACTAGCACGAACATAATACATTACATAAAATACCTATCAGTTCCATACTTCCATTGTTCCAATCTCCACAAGAAGACCAAGATTAATGGATTCCAATAGATGGAAAGTTTGGTAAGGTATGATATGGTAATAAATAAAAAAAAAGATTTGTTTTGCTTTTTCTAAAATAGGAAATAAAAGACTAGGTACACCAAGTAATTCTTGACCTTTGATTGAATAATAATAGATGGTTAGGATTTGGTGTCATATCAAATTTGACACCTTGGTGTCATTTGATCCTCCCTATATATATGTGTGTGTGTGTGTGAAAAGTAAATTCTACGAGTTTATATTTCAATTCTATCTAGACTATATTACATCCCATTTCCTTGCCTAGGCACCATGTGTAACATCCCCGACTCCACCATCTTAGGTGGTCTCGGCACGGCCACCTCACGATCTTCTACATTTTGTCACTAGTGGAGTTTTTGACTTCTATAGAAATCGAATCACATACCCTAAAATTCAAGTACATGTTCGATTCATTTTAACTTTATTTATTTTTTTTTTTGAATGACAAACTGTTAGTAGTTAGTATTACAATGTTATTGTTAGTTTTTTCTCCTTACCGGGACTTGAATTGTGAACCTTCAACTCCTTTAACCATTAGCTCAACTAGTTTTTACCAATTGAACTACTCATCCTACCTCCCAATACTAGTAGCTAAGGTGGTTCAAGTACCTAAACTGGTGGAGCTCGGACTGTTACACCATGCATCTGGCAAAGCAATATTGTCAACAATCAAATGTACTAATATTTAAGTTAAAATTAAATTAGATATCATTAGTCAATATATGGTGTATGAATTTTGAAGTTGTTGCTGAGTAGTCGCCACAATGGTGTTGCAATCACAAAATAAGCATGGTATCTGTGTATAAAGCTGTGAGACTATGATGGGTTTTGACTTGAAGAAATTGAAGTTGAAGAATGAGTGACGATGAGGCAAGCACGAGGGAATGGATATGAAGATATCCTCTAACAAGTCATTGGTTCATGTTCAGGCCAAATCAAAATAGGGGTATCATTTTATCCACCCCACGTTTTTAAAAATGAGATAGATATTGTCTTATGCTATGCACACATCTTATTTACCGTTAATTAATAAATCTCTTTATTGAATTTTATTTTTCCATTTTTAAATGGCAAATTGAATTTATATAAAAAAAAACAAGAAGGGATACTTAACCAATTACAAACCTAAAACTAAAGCAAGATACGATAGGGAAAAAGAAAGAAATACAATGACATTAGATAACAATAATAATACAATAAAAGAAGACAATTGACATACTAAATTTTAACTCAAAAACCAAACAGAGGACTCCACTAACCACTTGGGTTACTCGATGACATATCCAAAAATCAATAGTAAATAAGGTTTTGACGAATGATGAGTGCTATGTTCAAAAAAAGTTGTCAGGTGAAAGCAAAAATTTTCGAGCACCACTCTTCCAAATTTGCAACAAAGTTTAGAGGTCAAAACTAAACCTACTCGAGATAACCTAGCTAACAAAGTCACATATGTTAAGCTAGAAAAATCGCCATCCAAGACCAAATATCTGCATCGAGAGATATAGTTACTCATCAAGAGTTAGTCTCCAGTTAACATCCACATCCGACTCTACTCTTCCCTTCACCCTGAATTTCTTACGCTTAAGTCTTTCTGAAATTTATAACCATAAAAGTCTAGAGAAGCGATGCCCCAAAGATACATCTCATATCCCAACATCCAACCAGAATGAATTGAGTAGACCATTTTCAACGACTTTCACTACCGTGTGCCACTAATTGTGCTTGTATATCACACACAAAAAATAAAATAAAATAGGTTCGATAAAATAAGTGTACTATTAAGCACACTAGTAATGCAAACAGATAGACACTTCAATGTTATCTTTTTGCTAATTTTTGTAAAACAACCCCTTATTTATTTTTATATAAAAAGACACTTAAAACCCTATTGAAGCTAGGTAACCCAATATTATGAAAAAGGTTTAGTCGGGAGAATCCATCTTATATATCCGATAATTAAATTTTTCAACGGAAATTAATCCGTGCTAATTAAACGACGATCAAAACTTTGTTTACTTAGTAAAATATTAAAAATATTTTCATCCACACACACGTGTATTGATGCCAATCACCTACATGTTATCATGTTGAACTAAGGATATGAGATTGGGAGGAAAGAAACAAAAGATGAATAGATCAGAAACAGTCATCGCTGTTATTGCTAACAAAGAACACACGCAAGCAAAACTACAAAATAAGAGCATATGGCCAAAAACTGAAAAAGATTTTAAATAAAAGAGATTGGTATTTAGCATCATATCCCACAAGTGAGGTGTGGTTGACATTATATTATCTCTTTATCTCTCATATTGCTTTCTCAGCCTCAAACTTCAAAGTTCCTTAAAATTTTATTATGGCTGTAAAATATCCTTCAATTATTCACCTCTTTATATTATAATTAAATGAATCACAATTAAATAATATCATTGTATCAAAAATAAATAATATCGATGTGCACACTTAGTAATATGACTTTTTTGGTAATTCTCTATTAAATAATCGTATTATAAAATCGACTGTTGAATCGAAATATACTATAACATAGATCATGTCTATAAAATATAATATTAATTGAAAATCATTTGAGACGTTAATAAGATATATCAAAATTAACGTCTTACGAACTCTTATTATACTGATATAAAAAATTAATTATACTAATATAAATTTGTTAAAAATTTATGTTACTTTTATATATTTATCCCACACAATTATGTATGAATATTAATGATAGTGATAATAGAATAATACTTTTTTCCTTAATGAATTGGTCCAAACGATAAGAGTGTGGAGAAAATTTGGTTAGGTGGTGAAAATTTCATATAATTCCTTGACAAAAAAAAAATTTGTTTTTCAATGATAAATTAAATATGAAGATTTTTGCGGAGAAATCATTCATACAATATAAACTTTTTAATGTACAAAAAGAAAAAGTGGAAAGGAGTTTATAGTTAAGAAGAGGATCCAATTTGGAGAGGGAGTAGTATTATAAATTTATTGAAATTAATAGAAAAGAAACCAAAATCCGTTCAAAGTAAACAAAGAATGATTTGAGCATTAAATTAAGCATTCTATTATTTCTCATGTTTTACTTCTAAGGAATTCGGATAATGAGGATATAAAATAGATTAGATTTTGTAACTGAGGTGAAGAGTTAAAAAATGGAGTGATAAAGAGATCGAGAGTTCGATTTTGCCGTTAATAATAGTAACATTGATTGCATTTCTGTGAACATAACTCAGGCGTGGTATGAATTAGGGGTGGCAAAGTGGGCGGCCTACCCCGCCTAAAGCTCGTTAAAAAATGAGGCGGGGCGGGCCAATTTAGTCCGAGTTGATAACTTATGTCCGCCCAGTTTATTGGCGAGTTGGCGGGCCGGTCTGCTAAACTGTTTTATTTTTGTTAATTACAATTTAGATTTAATATAATTATAAAATTATTTAGTTCGATCAAAGAAGCCGACAAAATAATTTTTTTTAAGAGTGCGTAATAGAATTTCAACGATAGCAAAAACAAAACAACTTCACAATACCATCAATGTTAAGGTAAAAAACCACTAAAACAACTTCACAATACCAATGGAAATAAACAAATGGAAAGTTGGAAACCCTCGTATCAAAGGAAAAAAAAACTTTATAAGGGAAATAAATTAATAAACAATTAGATTTTTTTATCAAAAACAACAACAAAAAAATTATTGGATTGGGCTTAAGAGATCAGATAGCCAATTTCCATCTTAAGTAAAAAAAAAAGTAACAAAGCCTGCGGGCATGCCCGCCCCGACCTGCCCCCGCCCCGTTTTTTTAAGCGGGCTAGGCGGGGGGGCCAACTTAAGGTACCGAGCTGAAAACCTCAGCCCGGCCTTCCCCAAATGGTGGGTTAAATGGGCCAGTCCGGCAGACTCGGCCCGTTTTACCACCCCTAGTATGCACATTACATGAAATACACAGGGATCATGATTCGAACCCTGATACGTCCACTTAATCATTTTAAAAAGGAATTTCTTATAACTACGCAACTTTAAAAAAAAAAAATTAACATGATTGCTTAAATAATATTGGTAGAATGGATATTAGAGATGTAGCATAGCTCAAATAATATGATATGATGTGGAAATTTAGAACAAATCTAACCCTCTTCATAAATTCTCAGCCTCAAGGTGCTCTCAACTTCTCCCTCTTATCTACTACTTGGACATCAATTGGCCCCACCTTAGCATATATGAATATTTACATTTATTTATAAGTTTTTATATAATAAAGTTCTTCTAAGAGCAGAGCTCAGTGGCAGCACAGCTCTTCCTTCTGCCATATTTCACTGAAATTCTCTTAGGTACACTCACTTTCTCTCATTTTATTCTTCATATCATACATGCAATATTTTTACTTTGTATTCAATTTTTTGAGTCCAAGTTTGTTCATTCAATTTTATTCTTCTATGTATATATTTTTGTATATATGCTGTAGTTTCTTATTGTTATCTGGTGTGCCAACAAAATTCTAATTTTTGTTTAATGATCTTTTTTATGAATGATATGCTACTCATGCTTTCTGATATTATTGCTTTTACTATAAAAGTGTAGATGGTTAGTATGCATGAATGAAATATATCTTTTTGCATGTTTTTTACTCTTCATGATCTTATTTTCTCTGCCAATATCTTGAAATCATTCTTCTGAAGCAAAAATTACTCTTTATAACTTTCACTTTTGGTCATGCTAATGAATCAAAACACTTTTTTCCTTCTTTTTTTGTTTCCTTATGCCTAGTAGTGAATTCAGCATTAGTTCCAATTTTAGTATTTCTCATAAAGGATTTCACTTCTTCAAAGTGATTATTTCAATTTATAGAGTAAAATAAGTAATATTAACTTTTTTGTAATTGAATTAAGATTACTTATTTACAAAACAGTTAATATTGCTTTAACTTGTTGACAAGGCAATCAGTAAAGTTACTGTTAAATGACAAAATCACAAGTTGTTATTGGATTATACAGTTTCCACTTTAAACCCTTTTTAATCACTTGTTAACACTTAGATTTAATAGCATTTAAACTAGACTTTTCCATGTTATGCCTTAGTTATTCATAATTTTGTTTAAATTTCAATTTCATTATGTAGGTGATTCTTTGGTGGGGAAAAGCTAAAAATTGCTTGAAATCAAAAGGTTCAAATTTCAAGCAAGGAAAGATGGACTATTTTAATGCACCAGGAAGAAACCATCTCTTTGTTCCGGGGCCGGTTAACATACCTGACCAGGTCATCCGTGCTATGAGCCGAAACAACGAGGACTATCGTTCTCCTGCAATTCCAGCTCTGACAAAAACTCTACTTGAGGATGTCAAGAAGATTTTCAAGACTACTACTGGAACACCATTTCTCATCCCTACTACTGGTATTGTTGCATACCGGAAAAAACCAAATTATTTAATGTTTGTATGTGTATAATGACTTATTCGAGCTTATCTACTAACATAAGTACTTTTGAGACTGTTTGAGAGAGCTTACGAAAACAACATGAGACATATCCATAGGTTGTTTTCAATTTATTTTCATGATCTCTCAAAGATAGCTTATAAAAACAGTTTAACTTTATTTTAGCATAATTAAGTTGTTTATCCAAGAATATAGGCCTATTTGGATTGACTTATTTGAGCTTATCTATTGGCATAAGCACTTGTGAGACTGCTTGTAAGAGCTTATATGAAAACAACTTATGACATGTCATAAGCTGTTTTCATCTTATTATCATCAGCTCTCCATGATAGCTTATGAAAACAACTTATAGCTTATGAAAGTAGTTTGAATTTATTTTAACTTTTGTTAGAAAAATAGCTTATACATAAGCACTTAATCATCAGGATGATGCTTACTTGAATAGAATAGTTACCTTATTTACATTCATGACTTAGATGCATCTAACTATATGCTTAATCATGCTTTTGCATTTGGTTCAGGTACTGGTGCTTGGGAGAGTGCACTGACAAACACATTGTCGCCTGGAGATCGTATTGTATCTTTCGTGATTGGCCAATTCAGTTTGCTCTGGATTGATCAGCAACAACGCCTTAAATTTAATGTCGATGTTGTGGAAAGTGAATGGGGCCGTGGTGCTGATCTTGATGTTCTGGAATCAAAACTTGCTTCAGATTCGGCACACACTATAAAGGCTATTTGCATTGTTCACAATGAGACAGCAACCGGCGTCACCAATAACTTGGCCAAAGTTAGACAAATTCTCGGTAAGCATGAAAAACTCTTACACTCATGGATCCTGAAGAACTTAATCCATTGTTCTCTATATACTTGCATAGCCACAAAATTTGTTATTCTTCGATGAAAAAATGTAGTTTCTTGGTGCCTTTTCGATGTATAAAATAATTTTGCAGTCACAAAACCTTTGGATTTTCGATGTTCGTGTTTTTTCTTCACTTATATTGTCTTTATGAAATGGTACTCACATTGTAGTATGGACACTCAGATGCATACCAGCATCCAGCCCTCCTCCTTGTCGATGGAGTGTCGTCAATCTGTGCTCTCGATTTCCGTATGGATGAATGGGGAATAGATGTGGCCATAACTGGTTCTCAGAAAGCCCTTTCCCTTCCTACTGGGATTGGATTTGTGGTTGCAAGTCCTAAAGCTATTGAAGCTTCAAAAACTGCTAAATCACTTAGAGTTTTCTTTGATTGGAGTGACTACCTGAAATTCTACAAAATGGGAACCTATTGGCCTTACACTCCTTCCATTCAGCTTCTCTATGGTCTTAGAGCAGCTCTTGATCTGATTTTCGAGGAAGGACTTGAAAATATTATCGAAAGACACGCTCGTTTAGGTAAAGCAACCAGGTAAGACATACTTTTCTTGTCAAACACTTCAACAAGAAAATGCTACAGTAATATTTAAGAGAGAGCAAAATCAGTGATGTCAAATAGCTGCTATCGCGTAGTAGAGTTTGAACAAATTGCTATTGTTTCGCGATACTATATTTAGTACAAAGTGTTGTAAAATAAAGTCCATAAGGTAGCAAAATTTGAACAAAATGTTATTTTCTACGATATGCGATTGACAATATATGCTAAATACAGACTTGCTGTGGAGGCATGGGGTTTGAAGAACTGCACTCAAGAGGAAGAGTGGTTCAGTGACACTGTGACTGCTGTTGTTGTTCCTCCTTACATTGACGGTGCTGAAATCGTTAGAAGGGGGTGGAAGAGATACAATTTGAGCTTAGGTTTGGGACTAAACAAAGTTGCTGGAAAGGTTTTCAGAATTGGTCATCTTGGCAACTTGAATGAGGTAATGTTGATTTCCGAGAGTTTACGTATCAGTGTCAGCATCATGTTTGGTGTCTGTGTACGTGTTTCACAGTTGATTAGCATATTCATGAATAATATAATAATGACACAAAACACATTGTTTTGGCGTATAATGCTTGACATAACACTGACATATGTAGTTACATTGTTTTGGCGTCTAATGTGTCTATATGTCAGTGTTGTATCTGGTGTCTATGTCTGTGCTTCATATGTTTGATGAAAATATCATCAAGGTCCCGTTCTTTGAACATTCTACCATTGAAATTGTTAATTCTTTAAACATTTTTCAGTTGCAACTCTTGGGAGCTCTTGCTGGTGTGGAGATGATACTCAAAGATGTGGGTTATCCAGTCAAGCTAGGAAGTGGAGTTGCTGCTGCCAGTGCATTCTTACAGAACAATATTCCTCTTATCCCTTCAAGGATTTGAGTTACATGGTCATTCTTGTAATTACTACCCTTTCTGCTCTTTCAAGATATCTGTAAAATACATAATGTATTATTATTTATATTCCCTTTTGCACTCTTCTGAAGAAGAACATATTTGCTACTTTTAGTTTTAATAATAAATTGTTTCTTTCATTGTCCTGTAAATTAGATGTTGTTGAATCTAATACCTTTATTTGAGACTTTTTTGTGGACACCAAATACTTCTTCAAGCCATTAGGCAAAGAGTTCATGTTCTATAAGTAAAATACTAAAACACCCCTCTGCAACAAAGTTTAGGGTTATATATTTGTATATGGATTAGTTGTTAATGTGATCTCTCAATATATATATTTGTGAATATTTTGTGTTTGTAATTGGTTATAGGTCTATTATAACTTTTTATGATTTGTCTTCTACAATTCCTTTTAGTGCTATAAAAATTTAGGTGAGTTGGATTTCAGAAGCTCTATGGGGTTAGGGAAAGCCTCAAAGCTCAAAAAACTTATAATTTTGAAACATGAAATTAGTAGGTTAATAGATTTTCTAGATATGCTTAAGAAGTTTTCATGTTTGCATGAAGCAGTTAGAAACTAATGAAAGAAAAGGCCGTTTCTCCGATCATTCTCAAATTAGTCTCGGAACTCCTTCTTAGGATCAATTCCAATTAGTTAGCAAAACTTGGAACATTTGGAATATATTAATGTGTGGAGTAATAGGCTATGTGGTAATTTTCTATTGTCAAAAAACTTAGGAGTTGATGTATGTAATGTCAATTCAAATAGGCGAACGATTGATCTTTCTGCTAATAACTTGTCTGAAGAAGTTCCACTCGAATTATTTCATCTTATTCAAGTTCAAACATTGAACTTATCTTAGAAGAATTTAACTAGAACAATACCAAACACATAATTTGCACTACTAGAAAAAAGACTCTCCTAGTCCTAGCATGCACCCTTGTCATAGGACCTCATAAGTTTTGGATTACATCACTTATGTCTTGATGGTTTATGTCCTCATCAAATTAAAAGGACACTAGTCAGCCACATTGAAAGTAGAACTTACCCCATACTTACCCCAAGAACAAAAGACATAATAATCTGAATAATGGAATATAATATAAAGTTTTAAGAACTACACAAGCGAAGAATACTCCCTCTGAACTAAATGAATTTATCTATGTTTATCACCATACCAATAACTTTGGAAAATTTCCACAGGATCTCATGCTGCTGTTGTTGATCTTGATTTACAATACAATGAACAGCAGGATGAGGTTGATTTCTGTCTCTAATGGTATACACAGCATGCAGCTGTAACATGCCTTGGATAGTGATTCAAATGTGTTTTTAAGAAGGGAAATGATTTTTTGACACAAAAACAGACAGCTGACATTGTATAGAAGACATCTTACATAAGGTTATCTCTCTTATTAGATCAACATTTTCTTCCTTTTTGGATAAAAAAGAACTAGCTCGAGCATGTATTGTATTCGGTGTCAACATACAGTGTCGAAATACTTTGTCCGAATAACACTGCTCTAAGAGAAATATAGTCATTAAGTCGCAAAAGTCATTCTTAAATTTTCTTTCTTTCTAAATTCCAAGGTGTTCGATTGAAATGTTAAAATAATTTTTGGAATGGTTTTGAAATTGAAACAAAGTCCAAGTGATTGATGAAACTAATTCCACCAAAGTTATTGATGATATTACCCAACATTTATATGTAGTTAACCAAATTATCAAACAATTGAACCACTTGCTATAGTATGTTAAGAACAATCAATCAATTCATTAGTATAATAAAATATACTTCACAAATGGTTCATCAACTGCTCATTATCTCATCATCAAATGGCAAGTACCATAATGATATTATTCCAAAACCGACGACAGTCACTCACATCCATACTATCTAAATTTGAATGGAGAAAGTGTACATACATCTTAACTATGTAGCACCGACACTTAGATTGAATGTGTGTCTAGTGTCTGACACAGATATATATGGTTACATTATAAATAACTTATGTTTTCTCACATTACTGGTGTCTACGTGTCAGAGTCAATCTCTGGCTTGTGCCCGTGTCAGTGCCTCACATACCAAAAGATACTATTTTAGGATAAAGCAAGTCTTGCGTTCATCCTTCATATTCCAATTTCCAAATGCACACCTAGAAAGAATCATCGAAGCTAATGTTTTATTCACTTTGTTCTTAATTTACTCTATGTTTTGACTGTCATTATTGTTCTCGAGCTCATTCAGCATTGTTGGCACCACCATTGGTCCCTCTTCTGCTTGCTGTCGTGTTCTTCAATATCTGCAGAAACACCAATGACATACTATCAATCAAACTGGAAGCTGAAAATTTGGCAATGCACAGTAAAAGGTTCCATAATATGGTTTGGTATGGGGACATATGAGAAATTTTGTATATAGACAAGATACCATGATTATTCAGTAAATTTCTGTCTAAATATTGATGGTTACAAACCATAGATAAGATACAATCATTATTCAGTTCTATTCCTTTCTAAAGTGAATACTATAGAGAACTCAAGACAACAATAAATAAGACATAATCATGATGTTACTGTAAAAAACAATAACATCATGATTTATAGTAACGTTGGTGATGATTTAGAAAAAAATGTATAACTCAATGATGTAAATGAATGTGCAAAATTGACATACTTGTCTCAGCATTTGATTCTCATTTTGCAATGTGGAAAGTTTTTCTTTAAGCTCTGAATTCTTCTTCTCTAAGTCATTGACTCTTGTTTCCAAGTCACTCAAGTATGCCTTTTTCCTCTCCCTTGCTTGCTGAGCTGAAACTCTGTTCCTCAGTAGCCTATTACCATTTTTAAACCCACCAATGAGATAAACAAATTACAAAAAATACTACGAATCGATCACAGGAAAAAGGAGTTAGAATTTATGGATTATGTATCAAAGTTTACATTTATACATACATACATACCTCTTTAGTCGTTTGCTTTCTTTGTCGGCTGGGCTTCTTCCTCTCTTCTTTTGACCCTCTCCAGCCCCCTGAGCACGTTCAGGACCTGCGGTAGAACCGGCGCCTTTACGAGGGGCTGAGGTTCCGGCAGATTCACCTCCCATCTCTGGCACTCTTCTGATCTCCTCATCACTCTCAAGACCTACATTATGCCAAAGTCACTAAAAGTTCAAATCCTAGTAAAATATCTAGGTCAATCAAGATTACCATTTTATTTGTTTTTGTGAAAACCTACGAAGCACTGATACATACAAGACACAGACACGTCTACATTGGTAATAATTTGAGAAAATGAAATATTGAATGTAACATGTGTTTGTGTAGCCACATGTGTGGTATCAAACACGCCTTCAATCTCAAGTGTCAGTACTACATAGGTAAGTACCACACAATAGGAGGGACACATTGAAGGAATTCTATGTCATAAAAAGGGTTTAAAATTCCCAGAAAGAATAAGAAAGCATAAGCTCAATTTGGATTAACTTATGGCTCATAAAAGCTTCTCCACTAACACGAACTAGTGGTTGCTTCATAGGAATTCTTTGTATTAATATGTTTTTTCCGGTTTGGGTGGACAATACTCTCTTATTCCCTGTGTTGCTACTAGGCATATCTTATGCCTCTTGATCAATAAACTCCTTTCTCTTTATTTACCGAAAACCCTTACAAGTGTTTAAAGGTGCTTATGGAGAAGTTATATGAGAGGGTTCCTAGGTGCATAAGGTTATGTCAACTCATGAAAGTAGCTAATTGTAAGACCATTCCAACTTTTCTTTTCCAACAAGTGTTTGTTTAAAAGTTTACCAAAACCGGCTCCTAAGTTAGACATCGAAAAAGGATCTTATATAATTTAATTTTAATTAGTTTTAGTGTACATAATATAGGCACTATGCAGAAAAAGAAAATTGAAGCTTCTATAAAAAGTTTTTACTTATGTTAGCATTTTAAAGGAACTGAAAAGGGGAAAAAATTAGGTACTTTGATGGATGATAGGTCTAAAGCTTGTACAATATCTGCGATAAAATGATGTTTTCACACATGAGTATTCATTCTAACCATGAAACAAGCCAACTCCGTACCTGGTTGCTTTGGATCAACATAGGGTCGTGAGTGAACATTTTCGGATTGACCCAAAGGACCTGATGTAGTTTGCACAGATTGAGTATCAGAAGTAGCACCTGGAATCTCACCAGACATCTGAACATAAAAAGATACAATTAGTATATTAATGCAAAATGAAGCACCGAATATCGATTAAGAACAAAAGAAAAGTTTATCCTAACATCTTTTAACAGTTGTTCCGTTCCACTTCACTGCTCAAAATTGAAGGCAGCTGAACATGTTTTAAAAGTAAATAAAAAAATGTCGAACTAGAAATTGTACTTTAATTCACTTCTTGAGAGAATGTAAATGTGCTAAATTAACCGAATACGAGAGTCCAAAAACAGTTTAATAAATAAATTACCAGCTGTCCATTTGCGAGATGGGGATTTTGTAATTGAGAATCATGTCCAGAAGATGAAGAGATGTCGGCATCTTCGTCCCATTGCCATCCTGTCTTAGAATTATTTCCTTGACCATACTTGACTTCATTCATCAGATCATCTTCATCATCATCGTCTCCCTTCACTTGAGGACCTTCTGAAATCCATATTCATCTTGATCATGGCAAATTCTGATGATAGGAACAGACGAAAACTAAAATACCATGTGATCACAAGCTAACCTTTGTGACTTTTGTATTTAGTCTTGCATTGTAGACATGATTGGCTGTTTTTTCGCTCGTATTCAAAACAAGGATGACAAAGTGGGAAGGCACACTCATTGCAAGCAATGAAGACATCGCCAGTTGCTGTTAATCCAACAGTATCGCCACATATTTGACAGATTTGACCATTCAAATTCTTTAAGGGTTTAGACTGCAAAATATAGTCATTATACAAGTTATTGAAATTATACTTATACAGGCACAATTAAGCCTATCCGGTAAAATTTCTCACAAGATAGATAATTAAAACAACAAAAAATGGCACGAACAAGTTAGATAAATTACAGTGAAATGTATCAGAATCTGAGAATATATTACAGTTATTACTCATATTTCAAATCACAAAAAACAATCACAGTTCTACCTAATGTCAATTGCTTGACACAAAGGCTTCTACCGAACCACACGCTATTACAATCTTCGAATCAGATGACTTTTTGCCTCAAATCCTCATTAATTGCAAATAATCAATTTTAAACTACAGAAAGCAAAAAATTCACATCCTAAACGCAAACAATCAATAGCAAAGGATCAGTGCATACATCAACAATCAAATATTTCAGAATCCAACTAAATTATAAGCCTTGCAGACATTTCAGACAAAAAATACAACAAAGTTTAGTCAAATGAAGCAAGGAAAAAAAAAGAAAACAAATCACTCTTATGAAAAGACTAAAACATGAAAACCTCCATAACTCATTTCCATTAAAAGCATAAAAATTGAAACTTTAGAACAAAATTCACAAACCCAGAAAAGAAAAACAAGTCATCATTGAAAAAACTATGAAATTAATTGCTTTTTTTGTAAGAAACACCAACCCCAGAAGCTGAACCATTTCTAACACGAACAAGTTCGTTTCTTTCATGTGACCCAGTTGCTATTCCTTCCATGTTCTTCCAAATCTTAAGCCAGCTCAAACTCTTCTTACACTTTTTTTTTTCTTCAAGTTGTTGTTGTTCCCGCTACCATGTTGAGGTTCTATGTGAAGTTTTAACCGTTAGATTGTTTAGAATCTGATGGCTTAAAAGTGATGACCGTGGAACAATGTGAACCATGTGGAATCTGAGTAATCAAAGGTTTATGTCTGAGATCGTGGGTGAGTTTGGACCGTTGGATTAGTTTTGAAATCGGACGGATGATAATTGGGAGTATGGGAAATTGGAATGGGGACCATATTGTGAGCTGTGTAAGTGCATGAAAGCAAGTGAGCAAAGAGATAAATGCCACTATATTACTTACAACATGCAATTTCTAATTATAGTGGTTGATTAGAATTTAGATGATTTAGATTAGATGGCATAACATTAAAATTAATTATATTTAATCTCGATCTTTGATAGTTGATCGGATGATTCAGACGAGTAACTTCATAATGTAATTACTGCATCAAATTCAAGTTCATTATATTCTCTATATCCTAAAATAATTGGTAGATTGACATTTTTATTAATGTTATAATCAATCTTTAGTAATTGAATGCAATGTTTCATCTTCTCTTTAGATTTTGAAATGTGTTAATTTTTTTTAATTTAATTTTCATATATTTCTCAATATAATTTTCAAACACACTTGATTTTGGAACATGATTTTACCTTATCAAAGTTGACCTTGTTCGGTGGTTTGTGATGATGTTCCTCTCCATTTCGATGAATGGAAGAGAGGGTTTTATATTTGCAAGTGCTTCGATGTTCAAGTCAGTGAAATGTGCGGAGTAGAGGTTAAGAGTAGAGTGGAAAAAGTATTTGGCTCCTTTGAATGAAGAACATATATATAGCATTCGACGCTAGACCAAGACCATCAATGGCATGTTAATGTCATTAAGTAGATGTGCAAAAGAATAGGAATTTATTGATGGATTAAAACGATAGTATAATACGAAGATAAAGTGCAAAAATACACTTCCTTAATTTGGTGTTACTATTCTAAAAAGACAAGTAAAAAGGATTTAAGAAGAGATTGTTCACTCAAATTTTTTTCAGGGTCAAGCACTAAAAAAAAATGCACTCAAATTTATTTATTTTTTGTCATAGCACTCAAAATTTCTCTATAGGTACAAAATTGCATTTTGATATAATATTAAATAAATATGGTATGAAACTAATTAAAACCATAATAAGAACGAAGATGCAAAAAGGAGAGAATATAGATGTCAATTTCATTCTTAAATAGGGATTCCATGGGGATTGTCCTATTTGGCGTTCGAAGATTAAGATTTTTTTTCGTGGGAATGGGGGTGGAGGAGAAAGTGTCCTCGAAAGAGGTTGGGGACGGTGGACAGGGATAAAAAAATTTCCCCCGTCCCGCGGGCACTCCGTCTCCGAAAACTTTATTAAAGTATTTATAAATATATATATTCAAATACTTTATAAATTATTTTAATTTATATTTTCACACAATATGTGTATACCTTTGTTTATATATCACTAGATCAATTTAACAGCTCCACCCCACGTTTTCTATTTTCAATTTTTTAAGTATGTCCTTATTTTAAGTTTTAAGAAAGAAGACAATATTTTTTGTAAAAATAAAATAAAACAGAAAGACAAGACACCGTTGATTATTTTCATGTTATATTGGTTCAAGATATAAAAGATTGAATTATAAAATATTACGAAATCTACAAACTTATTTCAGGTATTTATTATCTTAATTATATATATTTTTTATTTTGGTACATCTTAATATTTCTTTATAATTTACTAAATTGGACCATTGTATGTTCGTTGACATATCAAAACTTCTATGGTTTTTCTTATTGAACATTAAAGCATTAATGTGAGTTTTACTACCGTTACAATTGTTGATTATTTACTATGTAAGTCATATAACAATATAATTGTTCATACCTTTTGTGGCTTGACATGATTAGTATATAAACACATAACATTACGTTGAAAGAATATTCATCATTGAATTTTAGTTGAGGGGGAGCTACTATGGGGAAGAAAGTAAGAAAATTTACATGCACAAATTCATTATTTGAAGTCTCTTCTTTTTATTTTATTTTCTTTGGGAGATTACACATGAGCTTATTATTTGCATTTCCTTATTGAAGTACATGTTATTTTTTTTTTAAGTATATATTCCATTTTGGCTTGTTCAAAAAAAAGTATATATTACTTTTTATTTTACTTAATAATGTAAAAAAATACACCCTTTATCTTTATATTTTTATAAGATTTGTTTTACCTAAATTATTGCATATATCTTACATTGTCAATTTTGTATTTTTGTATGTGGACAGAATAAGGAGCAAAACAATAACAATAATAAGGAAGAAAACAATGAAAAGAAGGAATGTAGTGTGGTGTTGAAAGCAAATATACATTGTGAAGGTTGTTCTGACCAAATCTCTAAGTGCTTGAAAGGTTTTGAAGGTAATTAAATATATTAATTTGTCTACTTAAATTATATATATTTTTTTAACAGTCTAGTGGTTAGAAATTTTAATCTTAAGATGGATAAGTTGGATGACCGAAGTTCGAACCTCAATCTCCTACATAAATAATATAATGCAATGTCCTATTAAGTTAACGTAATTACTTAAATTATACACTTTTATGATGGATAAATGTTTGTATTATGCTCTAATTATTATATAGTTAATAATTAAATTATGATATGTTGTGTACAATGACTAGGAATAAATCATATAAGGATTGATAGAGAAAATTCAAAAATCTTTCTAAAAGGAGATGTTATAAAAGATCCATCAAAAGTTTTGGAAAGACTTCAAAAGAAATTCAGCAAAAATGTTGAGCTGATTTCACCAAAACCAAAACCTGAAAACAAACAAAAAAAGGAGCCAGAAAAAAAGGAACAGGTTAAATTCCATCTTTTTTTTCAATTCAATTTTTTTAATATTACTCCCATCATATTTTGGATGATAAATAATACTCTCCCATCTTGTTAAATTTATGTATTTTTGCTAATTTATAATTGTAAGCAGGCAAAAGCTAAAACCGTGGTGCTCAAGATGTATATCCATTGTGAAGGTTGTGCAAGTGATGTAAAGAGAAAAATTATAAAAATGGAAGGTATATTTTTATTCATTGCTCTGATTTTCTATTCCAAAATAATAACATTGTTTAATTTTATTTTTAAATAAGTTTTAGTTCATCTAAATTTTTCCTTCAAACAATAGTTCTCTCATCGGGAAATTTAGTTATAATTATTAAATGTTGTATGCGTGGCAATTTTGCGAATATAACATCAGAGAATTGTTGTCAAATTAATCAAAATCTTGATAAGTTCTCTAATGTTATTTGCACCCCTCTAGTTTGAAGGTGGATTTTGATAGATAATAATTTCTTTTTATTCAAAAATATTTCATAAGTCTTGTAAAGGAATCTCAATCTCTATTATTTGAAATAAATCAAAGATAATTAATAATTAGAGGAATTTAGGATAATATTTAATTGATTAATCTGTTTTATTGTGTCATATCATAGGTGTGGAATCTGTGGAGTTGGACAATGAAAAATCATATGTAATTGTAAGAGGAACAATGGAGTCTTCAAAACTTGTTGAATATGTCAAAAAGAAATTTGGAAAGCATGCTGATATTATAAAAGAAGATGGAAAAAGAGATCAAGGAAAAAAAGATGAAGGGAAAAACAATAATGAGAGAGATAGTGGACATATAATTATGTTTAGTTATCCTCCTCAATATTCTACTCAATATCTCTATCCTAATCAAAATTTCAATGATGAAAATGTTTTTGCATGTTCAATAATGTAAAATCTTTTTTGAGGCAAAATGGATATCAATAATGTAAATGTTTCTATGAAGATTATTTGTATCAATAATGTAAATCTTCTAGGAATGTTATTATACCTCGTGAAATTGAATGATTATAAACTAATCATACCGTGTAAGTAAAATTTGAGAAATTTGTATTTGTATTCTAATAGAAGGGACTAGGCTCGTACAATAACAAAGCCTCAAATAGAATTTACAAATGAAAATTTTAGCTTAAATGCAATTTTGGTCCCTCTATTTTGATATTTTTAAACTTTTAATCCCCTATTTTAAAAACTAACTTTTTGGTCCCCCTATTAACAAAATTCATAATTTTTTTTAGTCCTCCTCTAATTTTAATGAGGTGGCATTCTAAATAATTATGTACCTCGATTTAATATGTGCGACCGAGATTGAAACTGCAATATGAAATATGTTTAGCAAATCTCAGTTAACCTTGTGATTAACATTAACTCCCTCATGTCTATGTTTCTGATTGTGAATTTGTGACTCTGCTGGTAAGTACCTGGATCAATTCAAAGTTCGACTCTATCTTAACTGCTTATTTTCAAATAATAGATGGTGATGTTGACCAAATTAAAGAGGATTATATGCATAAGGACTAAATTGCATACAATTTTCATCTGGGGAGCAAATCGAAAATGAGTGTAATGTACAGGGGTTGATTGTAAACAATTTTTTAACAAATGTCTATTGATATGTAACAATTTCCCCATAATATTACTTCATTAAAATGATTGCCACCTCATTAAAATTAGAGGGGGACTAAAAAAATTTGTGAATTTTGAAAATAAGGGACTAAAAAGTTGATTTTTAAAATAGGAGACCAAAAATTCAAAATATCAAAAAAGGGGACCAAAACTGCATTTAAGCTATGAATTTCTGATGAGAGCTAGCAATTTTATTGTATTTTATTGATAAGCAATGAGACTCCTGTTGTTGCTTCCGCACGGAACTAACACAAATATTTAAGTAACGAGAACGCCAATGCTTGAAAAATGAAGATGCAGAACTAAAGCCTCCACGTGGGCATTAAGCAACCAGCGCTGGAGTTGCTCTTATATATATATATATAAGCTATAGCCCCAAGGAACTTTCCATACAGAGTCACTCACAGCTTCAAACATGAACCTAACCAATCTAAATTATAAACTGAAACTTGCAGATCATGAAGAGGATAATATAAATCTCTTCTATGAAGTAATTCAAGATAATCCATCCATTTTGGAGGATATAGATTCGAAACAGTTTGTCGAAACTCCTTTGCATATCGCTGCATATAGGGGACATATCGAGTTTGCCACTGAAATTATGTATATGAAACCTTCATTTGCTTCGAAGCTAAATCCACCTAGCTATGGAACAAGACCAAAATAGAATGGTGTTGTGTTTGGTTGATATGAACAAGGACATTGTCAGAGTCAAAGGGAAGGGAGGTTTGACTCCTCTTCATTTTGTAAGTCGCAGCGGAGACGTTGAACAATTGGCTAAATTCCTCGATGTTTGTCCGGATTCCATTGAAGACTTGACTGCGAAGGGTGAGACTGCACTGCATATTGCAGTCAAAAATAACAACTACGAGGCTCTTCATCTCCTTGTTAGCTTTCTCAGGAAAAATTTCAACCGTGATGCTTTGAAGCTACAAAATAAAATACTAAATCAAAAGGATGTGGTGGATGGCAACACTATTTTGCACATTTTAGCGCAAAGGAATTTCGAGTCACAGGTAACCTTCAAAAATATAACTATCTCATTTTTTTCTACTTTTTTATTTGCAATTGTTAGGAGTATAATTCACGCATATCTTTCGCTCGGATGTTAGTTTCTATTATAAATTTAGTTGTTTAAAAAAAAAAGTTGTGATTGATTATCGGTATAAAATAATTTAAAACTCATCAAGATTTCAGTTGACAATACGAATGATCTCTAACAACTGTCTTGTTCATTAATTACTAGGTAGCAAATGCACTTGCATTGTTGTTAAAGACTCGAATAAATTTGAATACAAAGAATTTGGAAGGCCATACAGCATTAGACATGGCACACGACATAGATATTAGGCGTATATTGCTGAAAGCTCGAGCAAGTCCTGGCTTGCAAGTCCGTGATGCTCTCACACTTGCACAAAAACTAAGATTAAATATCTCATTTATGGAACAAATGCTTATTTTTGTACGCGTAATTAGAAGAAGTATATCAGAGGAGGACCGTAACACTTGGTTGGTTGTTGCGACTCTGGTTGCAACTTCCGCCTATCAATCAGCACTGAGTCCTCCCGGAGGCGTTTATCAGGTTAATGCTAGTGACAATTTTGTGAACACTACTTCCTCCAATTCTACTATTTCTACTCCAGGAAATGCCGGGAAATCGGTCCTGTCAAAAACTAATTTCATTGCATTTTCATTGACGAATATGTTTTCCCTTTTTCTATCAATTATAGCAATATTTATTCTGACGCCAGGTGGGCTAGTAGCCCCTCTAGTGTCTGGTTCAGTGGGTTGCTTTGCCTTTTGCTAT
Source organism: Trifolium fragiferum (assembly GCA_954870985.1). Lineage (NCBI taxonomy): Eukaryota > Viridiplantae > Streptophyta > Magnoliopsida > Fabales > Fabaceae > Trifolium > Trifolium fragiferum. The sequence goes on from OX940794.1 coordinate 13,954,600, forward strand.
ATTGTTTCTATGGAGAGGATATCCCCTACATCTGCCAACAGCCTTTTTGTTAACATTATTTCCTATTCAATTGTATGTGCTGTGATAATTTATTTTTATGTTATATTGTACTCTCAATCGAAGTCTATACTACGGGATAAGCGAACAAGACATTAGAGGGGCCGAATTCATATGCAACAAATATTTCAACTTCCATTTCAAATTGTCATTGTTATTGTTAGTTATCATTTAATTTTTTCATCTTGTCAACTAGTGTATTAATTGTTTTTATTGTACTCTATGTTGTATTTTTATTGAATGTATTATGTATGTGCTTTTCATTCACTGTAATTGTATATGTATTAATTAATTAATTGTTGTTTGGAAAAAAGTTGATTACTAGCATTATGTGATGGTGGTTTTGTTTTAAAATAATACCATTTGATCTTACAAGGGAAATGAGGTGACAAAGTATCAGAAGGACTTATCGCAATCAATCTTTAGATTCACATTCATGTGAAACCGTTGCAATCGATCCTGCATACGAATCATCTGCCGCTTACAGTTCTGGCACTAAGCCAAGGTTTCTATGGATTCAGTCATGTGGAAAAATAAATATTTTAGGACAATTCAGTTAGTAGTTTCACCGGTCAATCCTCGGGAAACTAGAGAGTCCGTCCTTAAAAGCCCTAAAAATTGGGTCCATAAAGCCTTAGATACTCCAAGCCTCAATCTTGATTGTCCTTGAACCTAGACCATGGAAGTATGGTTATAGTCCCATTCCATTAGTGGGATCCATAGCCTACGGGTCTTTCCCAAGCCAGGAAAAGAAGAAGGTTTTTGAGGACTACCCTAAGCCTACAAGTAGGCAGGACTTTCAATTACAATGTCTAGGTTGGGCAAGCTTGGATGCCCCTACTCCCAACAAGTTGTTGGTCAGGTTCATGAAACTATCGCTGTTTGGTCATAAGGATAATAGTTCTTAATCTTATTAGGTCAGGGGCGGTCGGCCCGGGGGTTACCCGCGATTGGTAATGGCATAACCAAAAGAGGAGTAGGGGAGACAAGGTTACGCGCTGGGTAGCGCAGTACATCTGTTTCGGGTAAAGGGGCGACGAGGGGTGCTAACCCGGCCACCCAACCCACCAGGTCAGGGGCGGGCCGGCCATAGGTTCGAATCTTGCCACCTTTCTTGTGGATCATCCTGTGGTTACTAGATGATGGGAATAACAATGCAGAAATTTTAAAATGAGCGGAGCACGAAATGTACATAATATATGAATTCTTTCATTTATCGTTATTTCCGAGTCTTTTCGTTGGATTCACTTACAACAAGAAACAACCACCTACGTTTGGTGCAGCACCTGCCTTTAGGCATAGAAAATTTTCTAAATAATTTATTTTATTTTTAATTTATTTTAATTATTTTGATCATTTTGATTTAATTAATGCATAAACATATATAATAAGCCAATAATTAATATAAAAACTGATAAATTAAGGGATTTGGATCCTCTCAATCTTCATTTACCTCAATCTCTCTCAACAATTAATCATAGTCGTTATATTTAATCTAACGGTGGAAAGAGAAAAACTCATCCATAAATAGAAATACACTATAACAAGAACCATATTTCTTTTGACATTTTTTTCTTTTCGTGAAACATATTAAAATATTAAATTAATATATATTTATCATTAAAAAAATTGAAAAACTCTAGAATCAAAGTTTGATATTTAATTTTTATAAAAAATTGAAATTTAATTATCTTTTTTGAAGAAATTTAATTAAATTATGTTAATTATATACAAATTTTAATATTCAAATTAATATTATAAAAAAAAAAATCCCACTATCTTCGTATTAGTTTTTTACTGCTACTATAATAAGTTATTAGGCAAGTAATATACAAATAAATATATAACATTCTTTTAGGAAGAAAATACAAATATTTTCATTTTCTTTTTTAATTGAATACAAATGGATTGGTTTTCTCTATCAAGGGATTGTTTTTGTTTTAATTTTTATTGTAATAAAAAATAAGGGGAAGTAAAGTCAATCATATAATACTAAAAAAAGACAATTTTTAAATTAGGAAATTAAATTGTTATATGGTGTTTCTATTTATGCAGGTGTTTTTATCTTTCTACCATTAGATTTAAAATAATGGCTAGGATTAATTGTTGAGAGAGATTGAGAGGATTCAATTCCTAAATTAAGCTAAGAATCTCATAAAATTGAAATATATTTAATGCCAATAAAGTATCAAATAAATAAATAATCAATTTAATTTACATCAATTAAATGCTCATACTCGTTAATTGTGGCTCTGAAAGGTAAAATTCCATTCGCGCTATTCTTTGATTCTCAACATTTTCTTTGCTAATTATATTATTCACCTACCATAATTCTCTCAACATTATCATTTTCATCTTCTGAACCCTTCGACGAGAGAAAGTCTTCTATGGGCACAAACATAAATGAATAGTGTTTAGGCACACATACATAAAACATCACATCATTTGCTTTTTTGAAAAATATTTGAAATTAAATTATTTAATATTTTCTCTCTCTTCACTCATGTGAGTCTGCCTAAACACTATACATTTATATTTGTGCCTATATTAGAATTCCTCCTTCGACGATTCCACAACCATCTCAAAACAATGGTAACTCCTCAGTTCCATTTCATTCCTCCTTCGACGAGGCACAAACATAAATGAATAGTATTTAGGCACACATACATAAAACATCACATCATTTGCTTTTTTGAAAAATATTTGAAATTAAATTATTTAATCTTTTCTCTCTCTTCACTCATGTGAGTCTGCCTAAACACTATACATTTATATTTGTGCCTATATTAGAATTCCTCCTTCGACGATTCCACAACCATCTCAAAACAATGGTAACTCCTCAGTTCCATTTCATTCCTCAGTTCCATTTCATTCCTCGCATTCACGGACAAGGTTTCTAGTTACAAAAATATCATCTTCATTTCATTGGAAATGCTTGTTCGTTAGAAGAAGAAATTGAAGTTGATTTTAGTTTTGTTTCTATATAAGAGTAATCAAAATGATTGTTAGTTACAATTTTTGTTTTGTTATTATATTAGTATTTATTAGGGTAGTGAAAGAGATTTTGTTAGTTACAAGAAACTGGAGTTGATTTTAATTTTATTATTATAAATATAAATATTAGGGTAATGAAAGTGATTGTTAGTTAAAAGAAATTTAAATTGATCATATTTTTATTTTTATTTTAGTATTAATTGATGTAGCTTTTAAATAAAAAAGTTAATGCTGATTTGTGTCCATTATTTTCTACAGGCATTGCCAAATTCTGGAAAGCTTGTGGAGCAAGGCAAGTCCATATTGGAGGATAATTTGGGATTTGGCACTGAAAAATCGACACATGATGTGGGAAATTATCTTGTTGCTGCTGAAGAGGGTGAAGAGTTTACTCGTAACCGGAGATTGGACTTGGGGCTTAATCTTAGGCCAACCAAAGAGTAAAGCATATTTGATGTTTATGATATTTTAGTTACTCAAAATTTTGTTTCTAAACATTTTTCTCACGTGTTTGATGCTTGACAGTCCCTCTGTTGAGGATTTGTTATCGAGTCTGGACATGAAAAACCTCGAAGGTCTGACAGAAAGTAATGGTTTGTTTCTTTTCCCGATGTGTTTTGATCTTTCTCTTTTGATCGGATAGAAACTTTGGACAATAATGATGAATTGATGACGCCGTATCCCCCCAAGAGTCATTTAAGTCTGAGAGCTTTGAATTTCATTCTGTTGATGATAACATTGATAAAGGCAAAGGTTCTCGTGCATCATTGGACGGTGAAGAAACTGGTGAATGAACGCTACTCTATACAATATGGCCAGGCTTGATTATCCCGGTTTGGATCTTATTCTGCTACTGCTGTTTTTGCTTCTGATATGAGTATCCTTTTTCGTCACTCTTTTTGTTCGTACTTCAAACAATCGTGTTTGTGGCAGGTTCCTTAGCTATTGAAGAGAACAAGCTCAATGAAACAGGTACTTGTGACTCATTCGATCAAGCAATGAAACTTTTGAAGGGGATGTTACATATCAAACCTATCATACTAGAGGATATGGAGTTATCTCCTTCTAACTTCCTTGGTTACCAAGTGATTGATCTGAAACCTTTTCGAGAAGGTTCGTTGAATTTGAAGCAAAGAGAGGAACTTTCTGTGATTGATAATTGGTTGAAGAACAGAACGGTTGTTGAGACACCCAAATTGGATGTAGTATCACGCAAGCCACCAAGAAGACCATATGACTTTTTAACATCATTTAAGAAGCACATTCCACGGTTAAAGCCGAGGCTAAAAATGTTGATGAACTATGCTTGTGATTTTGTCATTTATAACTCAAGAACTATGTGTATCATTACATAACAGTATTTATGTATTGCATTATTGTAACTTTGTTTGTGTTTAAGGTACTCAGAAGCTGATGTCTATATTGTAGCTTTTACTGGTGCTTTACTAGATATAATATAAAAGTGTGGCTATGTGCAGAATAATGTAAGCTTTGGTGGACAAGCTCGTGCGACTGCTACTTCAGCCGATCCTACAAGATTGCGATGGATGGTTTCTAAGAAGGAGGGAGAACCTTTTGATGTATAGGAAAAAGAGAGAAAAAAATGAATAGTGAGCATTTGATTTCTAGGAAGTTTGTGTTAAAGATTGTCCATGCAATATTACTCTTCTGCAAGTAACTTCTTTTTCAAGAATCATTCGGTGAGATCCTTCATTATACATGGAAGCAATTTCATCTAAAAAAATCATATAATGTGGATTCTCTTTATGATCTGGATGAAGTTAATAAAATAATCGAAATTATATCGATTTTTTTTTCATGCTCTCGAGGTCTTCATCTCACGATCTCCTCACCATAAATTTGTTTCAGAAAAGAAATATCAAATAAAACCATACTTCATCTATTTTTAACAATGTTGGAAAAATTACAAATCACATAATTTGATGTTGATTCAAGAACTTCTATTAAAAATTTATGTGAAGTTCTACTTATTGTGGTTCATTCATATTTCAAAGAATAGTTGGAAGTGGCTTTCCTTCCAAAAATGCCTTGAGCAGACCCAATGATCTCCCAGGTTGTGAAAAAGGTGCCTCATGAGATGCTCCTCTTATGGTTGCAAATGATAAGATACCACCACCATATATCTGAGTCCATCCTGCCACCTGAAAAATCAATTATCAAAATAAGTTGTTAGAATGGTAGAACATGATTGATATGAACATAATTTTAACAGTGAAATTTAATGCATGCAATATGCGAGATTAATCTACTAGTCAATAGTCATCTATGTAACATATATCCTATGATGTTTATATTATGTTAACCACCAAATGATCCTATAAGAATTTCCAAATATTTACCTGTTTTTCATTAAACCAAGCTCTATAGGAAGCAGTTGTGTTCAACTCAAAGTCCTTGGCTAATCCATTTACTAAAGATCTTGTCCCAAGTAATGGTATGACTGAATCTTGATCTCCACTGTACAGAAAAATAAATAGTATATGACATTGATTAACCAATGAAAATGGTGAGAATGTAAGTAAACTAGGAAGTTGGAAGAAAAAAACAAGATTATTTACCTGTATACTAGAACTCTTAAACCTGATTTAACAAGTTTCCCAAGAATTGATATGGTTGGAATCTCTAGATTTTGCATGTCATATTTGAGAACACTAACATAATAGAAATGCTATTAATTAGCACAATAGCATCCATACAAACTTTGGATAAAATGAATTAATTTATTGTCCAATAAAGAGTAGAACTGAATGAATGGAATTACTGTTCTATGAAGATGGAATAATAGCAAAAATTTGATACTCTTTCTGTTTCAAAATATAAACAAAAATTGGTTAAAAAAATTTGATATATTTATTTGGTCTAAATTTTTAACTAAATACATCAACTTTTTTTGACCATTTTTCCTTTATACTTTGGGACGTATTAGTATATTATTATATTCTATATAGTTACGAGTAAAATACCATTTTGGTCGTAACATTGAAGAATAATTTGGTCCTAGAAATGAACGTAATTTCAAAGTGATAGTTGAAATTGAAAATCGTTAACCATATTGGTCGCTTGAGACAATTTTAGGGACTAAATTGACTTACATTAAAAGATTAATATGATCAAGAATTTTCAATTTCAAAACAACATATTGTAATTCAATTCAAGGGACTAATTCATCAACTTAAATTAACTTTCTCCCATTCATTTCCATCAACTCATTGTAGGCAAGTGATTTTATAAATAATAATAAGTTCTAAATTCTAATAAATTAAAACTTACCCACTACAAGTTGACCAGAGAGGGATGCCTACAAGCTTAGCATGGAGAGCTAATTGCACATCTTTCCTATTCAAGTATCTAATTGTTTCATCTTCTTCACAAACATCTATCTTCACTCCTTCTTGCTAAACCATAGATGAAATCATGAATAAAAAAATTAATAAAAAAAAAAAAAAAAGAGAATCTAGATTGAAAGAGAATGGATGCATGCATGAAGTGTATAAACATACCAATTGAGTCAGTATATATGCCTGTTGTTTTTCTGTTGGTAGACAAACATCAAGTGTAACATCATATGAATCAATGTATCTACCAATCTGTTTATCAAGTGTTAGATCAGTGGTAAGAGTTTGACCTTATAACTTTATTGGTCGAGAGTTCAAATCTTCTCAGAAATAATTGTAAAATAACTTCGTCCTTCACCAATTTCTTTATTTAAAGAAACAAAAAGAAAAAAAGATAAGGTATATGTACTAACCTCCATTGTGACTAGCCTATTCACTCTTGCACAACTAATACTAAATGTCCCACCTTGATATTCTCTTCTAATTTGAGAATAGTTGCATATTTTTGTGAAAGCTTCATTAGTTGAATCTGATATCAGTCCATGAGACCATAAAAACTCAGATCTTGCGTTGAAATCTGTGTTAAATTCAAGGAGAGGATTCCCTATCTGAAAATATCAACATAGGAGAACAAGTTAGTGTCATTCATATTGACCAAAATGTTTCTTCTATTGAAGCATTGAGACAATATTGACACGTCCACATCCGTGATAGTTTGAGAAAATGAAAGCAATTGAATGTATTTATATGTGTCAGTGTCAGACATCACCACATATCAAATACCAGACACGGCTTTAATTTGAAGTGTACTCACTGCTATCCCCTTGAGATTGAATTTGCTTTTGGTTTGAACAACGAGTTGTGCAAGTTGGGGTACATAGTGACCTGAAAACATGCGTGCATTATCCATAACACAAGCTCCAAAATGAAAATAAAATACTATTAGTATTCATTTATCAAAAAGATACTCTACCTGCATAACTCTCCCCTGTGATAAAGAAATCATTGTTTTTGTACTCTTGGAATTTAGTGAACCAATGTTGTAGAAACACAAGATTATCCCTTGCTGTATAGCACATATAGCCAGTATCAGATCTTCAGAAAGATGCTACTCTAATCTTAATTCAAAATTAAAGTAAAAGTGCATGTTTGGTTTGACGTTTCAGCCTTTAATGGCGCGTCTTGTACTGTTTTTACCACAACTTCATGGAAGCTCCAAAACCAAGTTTCCAAGTTAAAGTGGTTTTTCCACTATGGTTTTGGTAAATTCACCGCAAAACCAAACATATGCTAAAACGGTTGATCGTTAATCAATTCAACTCAATTTCTTAGCAATTAAACCATGTAATTGTGATACTATTCGCATTGTAATTTGCATAACAAGAAGTATAAAAACCTGTCATTTCATCATTGACATAGCTATAGAATGATTTATTGGCAGAGTAGGAAAAACCAACACCAGCAGGTGATTCCAAGTAGAGCATATTTGCAACTAAAAAAAATAAAAAATGAAAAATCAATTTTGAGTAATTAAGCACAAAAGGGTTATCAAAATTCAACTAAAATACAATAAAATTGTAGAATAATAAGATTACCTTTGTTCCAACTGTAGTTATTTTTAATAAGACCATTTTCAGTTGGTTTGAATGGACCATGCTCCACAAATGCTCCAGCTCCAACAGATGAACAACCAGGCCCTTAATTCAAAACCCAAAAACTCATCTTAACCATATGCATAATAATAGAATAATAGTTAAAAGCACGGATACAAACACAAACACCGGACACAAAGTAGACCTAACATGTTCCGACACAAGGACAAGTCTAATCCGAAGAGTGTATGTGCTTCATATACCTGTAGTATGTAGCACACTTTAGATAGAAATTGTGTCCGGAGTCTGATACATGTTAGTGTTCATCACGACACTGATATATGTGATTAGTCGTAACATCTTAATTTTCTCAAATTATTATTGATGTTTATCCGTAAGTGTCATCATGTTTGTGTCCGTGTTAGTGTTTCATAACAACATACCTCCGTTTAACCAAAGCACTACTGGCTTGGAAGCTGGTTCAACTTCAGCTTCAACAAAATAGTAAAACAAAGCTCTTTTCTGAACTTCGTCAACTGTAATGTAACCAGCATATTGTTGGAATTTAACGTTTGGCTGCTGAGGTAAACTTCTTATCCTATCAGATTCTGGAAAGGAATTTACTCCTACAATGATTTGTGTTGCAAGAACAAATATTATTGTTGCAATTAAAGCACATGATTGAGACTGAAATATCATGGTAATTAATAAGATCTGACTCAGAAGTTGTTGGTTCTGTAACTTTTTATTCTATTTATGTATATTGAACTAGTAATAAGGGATATGATAAAAGTTGAATAAATGCAGAAGAATGAATATATAATGAAGACTTATATATATATATATATATATATATATATATATATATATATATATATATACTCGTATAGTATAGTATAGTATAAGTATAGTATATAGTATAATAGACTATTTTTAAATTTTTTTTTTTGTTACACAGTGTGTGTGAACATGGAAATTGGATCATGTCTATACAGACAAGTTTTGGTGCGGACCCCAACCCAATGTCTCGAGTTTTGGAGCTTCATATTTATATATCTTGAGTGCTTCATTTGGTGGTGCTAATCATGTTTTTTAGAGCATTTATGGAGTATTTCTTTTTATTTAAATATATTTAAAGCAATATTTTATGTTTAATATTTATTATTTAATGGCCTTTTAAAAAAAATATTTATTATTTAATATGAAACATGTTATGAAATTCAACTTTGAGGATTTTTAAAGAGTATAAGACAAATCTAACTTACACTAAATGTAAATAAATTTAATGTAGATAAGCAGAGAATTGCATATAAGAAATTGCAATTCTAATATATATTGACTACTTTCATCATTGACAGGTGCTTTAAAAATATTTTAAATACTGATGTTTTTTAGAAGGATATGCTAATAGTTATCTTCATATAAATTATTTTTAATCGACAATAATAATATATCTAAGATTTATATTTTATTATGTACAGTTTCATAATTTATAACAACATTTAACAATGTGTTAATGATGTGAGTAAAAAATAATAATTAAAATATATGCATTAGAAGTTTGATTACATTAACATAAAATTTTATTAAATGAAAGAAATGTATGTTTTAATATAAAAGCGGAGTGGAATGAAATTTAAGCTTCTTTTAAAGGAGAGAAATGTGATTATAATTTGTACAAGAGGGAAGAAGAGTGTACATTTTAATATAAGAGGGAAGGGTTATATAATTTAAGCATCTTTTAAGGAAGGGAAGTGAGATTATAATTTGCATATAAAGGGGAAAAAATGTATATTTTAACATAAGAAGAAAAAATATTATAATTTACACATCTCTTGAAATGTAATTTACTCTTATAAATATTTAGAACTCACTTGCATATTAAGATAAGATCATGAAAGTGGCAAAGCCACGTGTTATCATCACACACTATTTTCAATCGTATTTTTTTTATTGAGTGAATTTTATGAGTCTCACAATATGAAGACTATTTCTAAATAGTGGTGTGGTGGGGTTTCATTGTACATGCATAGGATATGAAATCAGATTGAGGATATTATGAGTACATGTGACCACAAAACTTTGTCCTTCTCATCACGAGATAAAAAGTCAGAACATACCACAAAGTACAGACTACACAATGTTATTATTGGGTGTTGAAACTTGAAAATGACAATAGTGGCATACTAGTCAATAGTGGCTGATGAATCATTGCTCTCTCTTGTTGAAATTCTTGTCCACACACACCTACGCAAATTCAGCTGCATGTGAGTAGGTAAAAGATTGCAAAAGTAATCTACAGTAATTAGCATCTTAATTCAAACATTTAAACAAATAATACGGGTTAAAAACCCATTATGGAGCATCTTAATTAGCATTTGGCCCACAGGATCCACAGCGTAAAGGTTTTACTCTGAAGAATTTGATACAAAAATTCAAAGCCAGAGCTAGAATTTCAACTAAAAATTCAGATCTTAGAAAAAACTTAAACAAATCCAAATAGACAGGGCAATCTCCAAGCTGAACAACTATCCAATAAACAAATTTAACATCCCTTTGAACCAGCAGAGCTCATTTTTCCCTTTAAGAAAACATACAAAAGGAAAGTTCATTCACTGACATACAAATTTTGAAACTGCGTATTTCTCCAACCACGGGTTTGTTGATGCAACAGATTTTGAAAATAGCATACAATGCTTTACTTTCTTCTACGTTTCCTTCTTTTTCTATCACTTTCATCAGAACTTGCCGAGTCTGACTCTGATTCAGAACTGGTTCCTGAATCTGATGAACCGGAGCTTCCAGATTCATTATCCGAGTCAGAATCTGAAACTTGCTTCTGTTGTTGCATGATCATCCGTGGCATATTTTTCAAATACTCACGTAGATTCTCAGTAAGACCACCAAGTCCAATGGATGTGAAGAAGTTAATGCAGAACCGTGTGTTTTTAGGGTTATCTTTGGGAAATATGGATTCAAAAGAGTCCTGCATTGTTGGATCGTTTAACCGCTCATTTAGCAACCGGATTCCAAGATGCTCCGACAATTCCTGCAGCATTGAAAAATGAAATCAATATTTTCCATACAAAGAGAGACATGAAAAAATTATGAGTACATCCCACAGATGTTACAAGAGAACCAGTAGAATAAATATCCCACTAGTTATAACCTAACATAAGATATAAAATGGAAATATCTATAAAGCATGCTGCATGAAGAGTTGAAAATGTCAAGTAAAGGCAAAAGGCCTGAAGAAGATATCAGATCATGCTACCGTTTTTCATGTCTGCCTGGGATTACTATCAATGTTTGCATGCAACATGTAAAAAACATCATCGTGGTGTAGAACAACTAATCTCCAAACTGCTATGGCAGTGTGGCAGATTGCAATGTGGCTACTATACCAATGAGGCAATGATAGAGGAAACAAATCAAATAATTTTTAATTTATAATAAATGTGATACTAAATCTTAGACATTCACAAGTAGGTTTTACTGGTGAACAAGAGGTTGAGGTAGAGGTGCTATGTATTTAGAGTTGGCTGGAACCGAGTAAGACTGGCCAGAAAAACACTGGTCTACTTAAAAAATCATGGTCCTGCTTGAATAGGCATTAAAGGCGCAAAACAGCAGGCAAACAAGGGAGCTTAGCCAAAAAACCACTGGGGTGCAAAGTTGGGAACAAAAGAGGGAACTGGGACTTCTTTGAAGGGCAATATAAGTGTCGGGAATTTACTTTGAAGGGCTACTTGTCCGGAATCTAAAATACTTCGGATGTAAAACGGACAGAAAATCACAATACTTCATAGAGAAATGGGTACGAAATTTTTTAAAAAGGATGGGCAAAACTCTATTTATGAACTTGTGCCTGAAGGGTAGCAGCCGCAGTGACAACATCTCATACTGTAAACAACCTCAAAAGCTGCTTTGGTATGCAAAACAGAAAAACATGTTGCCGTGGAAAACTAAGGGCAGCAATTGGCGTTGACATAACAGCAATAGAGTGCAAACTTAATCTACAGCACACTAAATTAAATTTGTTTCCGATGGAAACCCATAATATTAGAAGCAGAAATTAAGTACAGAAAGAGATAAAACAATGGAAAATAGAATGCATCTGATTGCTGAAGAAAGTAAAATCTGTAGAAGGGAATGAGCCCCAATATACCCCAGAGCTAAGCTCCGCAGAGATGGAGAAAACTCTCTCTGCCTAACCATAATGGTTCCCTCAATAATCCACAATGCCCAGTTGCCCACTATAATTCACCCACCTCACTATTTATACTACTAAGGCATAACAAACTTGCGAATTAAGCATCCTACCACACTCTTCATTATATCCCTTTTCCTTATAAGCCCTCACTCAAGTCTATCAGTTTCTTAATAATTTAAGCTCAAATGCACAATGTCATCTAGATTGCTTATTCTATTATATGTTACTGACCTTAAATAACATGATAAAAACAAGTGAATCGCATAGCATGCATATAATTTGGTAAGGGGTGTTTTTGAAGGGAGGGGGGGTGTTGACGCAATACTTGGAATTGCTGCCGTGGGACTAGGATGTCACAAGTTTGGGTCCTGAAATCAACAACTGCAAAATGTGCGGTAAGGCTTCTTTACACAGACCCATAGTGTATTTAATCCTTCACTAGACAATATGATGGCAATATTTTATAACACCAAATTACCCTTTCATCCTTCTAGGAGGTCTCAGGTTGGGGATTTTCTAGCCAAAAAAAAATAATTCTGATTTCTCACTCAATATTTGAACTAGGCTACTTTTCTCATGGAATTCTTTATTCAGCATTTTGGTTAAAGTTAGGTGTCCGAGGCATTAATATTGTTATCAAACAGAAGTTATGGAAGTGCCATGGCAGTCTATGGCAGCACAGTTTATAGACAAGCCTCCATATACATGTGCTATGGCCACCATTCTCATGGCATCAATGGCATTACCAACTGAAGCTGTAATGGTGAAAATGGTAGATGAAAGATACACGCAAAATAAGACGGTATCAAGACCTGGCCCTTTTTCACATTCATGACCTAAAAAACTGACCACTAAAAAAAAGACCTCTTAAATCTTAGCTGTTCACTTCACCGGCCATTCTAACTCTTCAGTCATCATTCTCATTAGGAAGCTAGTATCAAACTCCATCTCTGGAAGCTTCCCATCACAGGCAAAGATGTTTTTCCGGTAAACATTTTCCTAGTTTTTAACCCGTCTGTACTTCAATATTAGGGCAGTGGATTCTTTTTTTATCCAGTTCTCTGCTAGTTCTACTTTCTGCCCATTTTATTCTTTTTTTTAATCTCCAAATCTCTTCTATTCTAGTTTCTCCTCTATTTTATTGCATCCAATGTTGAGCACGGGTTCCAATGGATAGTTTATGTTTGTGATAAAAAATAATGTGTGCTAGTAAAAATTTATTTCGTAACCATATGGCCTACAATGTTCTATGGGATTGAATGCTGCTGGGAGATATAGAACAAATAAGAAAGTAAGCTCAATGATGTAGAGAAGAGAACATTATGATGGATAAATGGCCACACAAAACATGATACACTTAGGAAACAGTGTTAAAGAGAAGGTTGAGATGTTCTGGAAAATATGGTAGACCCTTGTCCTTGGCTGTGTTGGTCACGAGTGGAGAAAGCCATAAAAATCCCAATAAGGAGGGCTGGCTGAACAGATAAATACTGCCCAATAGTTAGAGGCATAAGTAAACTAAGGAAAACTATGGGTCAAGCAATTACTGTTATGAAGATTGGAATTTAAATGGAGTCATTACCCATGATCCATCATAAGATAGCATGGCATCATTTGATCCATGTAGCCAACCCCAAAAAGGTAGTAAAATGCTACGACTTTGTAATTTTTCTGTTTTGTTTGTCTTTGTAATTTTTTTCCTAACTCGATGAAATTTCTCCGTTGTCAAAAAGAAAAAATGAATTGCATTTACAGATTCTAAATTCCTATATCACATTTTAAGCAGTCTAGAACCAGCATATATGCTTTTAAAACAGGGAAAACTTGAAGTAATAATGCAAGTACATGGAGAAACAAAAAAGATGAATAATTGAGTTTGATTCAAGTACCTGGAAGAGAATCTTAATAAATATACGTGAAGAAGAAGTGGTGTCCTCTTCGGTCAAGCGAATGTATGATAAGACGTGCCAAGGCAGAGCAAATGTCCCAAGCAAATGAGCAAAAAACTTTGCCACATTTCGCAGTTTGTTTGTTTCAAGTCGGTGGATCATGGAATATTGCTGCACAAAGCATTTCTCAAAATTTTCTTGATGCACTTTGTTAATCATACAGAACCGCTGGCCAAGAAGACCATAATATCGGAGGTAAGTTCTTTCTTGACTACAACATTCCAAAAGCATAATACACAGTTCCATCTGCATCAATGACACAATTTCAATTAAATTCTGTTTTGGCAAGTAGATAGTTTTTAGCAATAGAACAATACATTTCTGGTGGATATTCAATTCAATACTTACCTCTTGACCTGGCTCGAGATGAATTTTGAGAAGCTTATGACCAGCTTCCTCAAAATCTACACTAGACATGATTGTTAGATAGATAGTCCTCCGAAGATTGACTAGATTTGTCTCTGTTTCATCTTTTATTTGCATACTTTCCTCGTTCTCTTCATCAGATTCATCATCTTCATCTGATTCATCATCAGAACCGTCTTCTCCCTCTGATTCCTTCTCTTCCTCACCCAGCAAGGTTTTCTTCAACTCTTCATAACGCTTTTCATTCTCCATATAATTGGGGTCAGGTTTGAATATATCTGAGAAAAACAAGATATACAAATCACAATGAAATATGGCCACATGTTGATAAAATTATATATAAATACAAACTTAAAAATAGAAAATGTACCAAGGGAAGTCTCAGGATCTATTTCCTCATCCAAGGAGATTTCATGGGTCAACTGATCTTCCAGCTCCACAAGGTCTAATTCAGGCCGAACAGCTGGGTAGCCCTGCATAATCATCGTCAAACCTTTCAATTTAATATGCCTTTGAAATGCTTTACAAACTGTTGACATTCTTTGTCACTGTTAATGTGTTGTTTCCGTCCAATACAATAAAATAGCATACCTGAAACTTTGCCTTTCTTATTGCAAATAATCCTTCAATCAGAAATTGAACACGTTTGTCAATTTCTCCTTCATGAAGAATTCCACGGAAACGCTCAAAGATACCTGCAACCCAATAAATCTAACTTAAAATATATTGAAGACAGAAACCAATCTTAAGCTCCTATTTTAATTATAAACACTTAATTTTAAACACTAACAGCAATCTCATGAACCTTGGACCTTAGAAACCTTGATTCCATTCTCCCCCTCACTAGTAGAGGTGGAGGTAAAGTTCAACCAGAAATCATTTACCTATCTTTACCATGTTATCATGAATACTATGAAGCAAAAGAAAAGGCATGATTCATAAACGTAATAAATACTGAAAATAAAGACCAAAGGAAAGGATCATGCTTAGAATTTTAAAAAAATAATAAAAAGGATCATGCTGATTATATCTACGAAAGATAAGCACACTACAACCATATAGTTAAAAGGGAACACCCACCATGAAGTCCTTTGGGAGTGAGATCCTGCAGTGTTGAACCACATTCAGTTACAAAACCAACAGCTACTTCAACACTGTCATCGGTAGGCTTCTCAAGCAAAACTGTGAGTAGCTCTAGAGCAATGATCTCATGAGCCACTTGTTGATTCACCAGATGTGCTACAAACTTAACAGCAGCAAGTAATTGAGGCTACAAATAACAATAAACAACTAATTAGAAGCAAAACAAAAAGCAAATGAAAGTAAAATTGATCTCCGCCAAAGAAAACACATCAAGGTGTTCAATCAAAGACACACACACCTTGTCATTCCGCTTATAAGCTCTTTTCAGCTGCAAAACAATCCTTTTAAGCAAAAGATCGCCAACTTGAGGAAATTTCGTGTTAACTACAGCAACCATTGCAGCAAACACATCAGTAAACCCAGGAGAAGCCATCTGTGACTTCATACAGGATCTGCAAAACAGTCCTCTTCCACGAACCAAGTTCTCAGAAAACAATTCTGGAATTATATTTGTAATGTTAGTCGAGTTGACCTTGTTTACCAAACCATTAATACTCTTCCTCAGAGCATCCCAAGTCAGTCGTTGATACTCAGGACTACTTTTATCATCAACTTCTTTCATCATCCTCGCTAACTTAAACGGTGGAATGTAAACACCACCACTTTTCCCCAAATTAGAGGCATCACCATTGATACCACTAGCCGGTATCGCTGGAATTGCTCTCCCACGTCCTTCCTCTTTCTTCCTAATATTTTCCCTCTCATTATCCCCATTCTTCTCAACTCGTTGCCTCCTCTCCCCATTCCCTCTTCTATCATCTTCACCACGTCGATCCCTCTCCTTCTCATTATCACCATCCCCCCTATGCCTCCTCTCCTCATTCCCTCTTCTATCATCGTCACCACGTCGTTCCCTCTCACCATCCCTATCATCAACCCTATGCCTCCTATCCCTATCCCGATCTCTCTTCCTATCAAATTCCTCTTCCGAATCATCCTTATACCGACCACGACGATCCCTTTCCTTCTCATTATCATCATCCCTGTCTCTATACCTCCTATCCCTATTTCTCTTCCTATCATCTTCCTCCGAATCATCCTTATACCGACGACGATGATCCCTCTCCTTCCCATTACCACTATCCCTATCAACTCTATGCCTTCTTTCCCTATCCCTATCCCTAATTTCTTCATCTGAAGAACCCTTATAACGACGACGGTTATCTCTATCCCTCTCTTTCACAATGTCACCGTCGCTTTCACTTCTATCCATATCCCTATTCCTTTTTCGATCAACTTCATTCTCTGAATCTTCACCACGATCCTTAATTCTGCTCCGATCTTCCTCCTCAACTCCACGGCGGTCTCGCTTACTATCCTCATCGCGTCCATGACGCTTTCTACTGCCTTCTCTTTCTTCCCGATTTCTGATGAATTGTCCCTCTTCTTCCTCTGAATCACTCCGTCGTTCTTCACTTCTATCCTTCATTGCTAGGGTTTGCTGCTAAAAGCGAAAAACAGATACAAAGGGAAGAATTAGAACAAGTTTGACACCGAAGTTCGGTTATTTGTACGGCGGGCAAATGGCAGAGCACGACTGTTGTGCGGCGGCGAATTTTGAAGAGAAAATCAGTGGTTTGGGTGTGTTTGCGAAACGGTGGAGGAGCGGAAAGAGATTTAGGAACAAGGGTTATAGAATTTTATTTGAAAAAAAAAAATTTAATATTTTTATTTCTAAATTTATGAAAATAGTTTAGGTACTAACTGAAGTTTTATTTTAATTCATAAAAAAAATATCTAACTATCTATCTATTTACAATATATTAAAAGAAACTACTACCAAAAAACCTCTTTTATCCTTAGCACGTTTAATATTATTTCATCGTTTATACCCTTAAATGTAATTTTAACTCTAAATTAAGAAAAAGATAAGTACAAAATAAAAATAACAAAAAAAGAAAAAGATAAACATAAAACAAATATACTCATAAAAAAAGATACAAAACAAAAATAACAAAAAAAAAATCCAAAAATAAGCCTAAAACAAATTTACTCATAGAAAAAATTAAATTTTTTTAAAAAAAAGAGAATAAAATAAGGCTTAAATATGTTTTTGGTCCCTGCAATATACACTTGTTTTGAAAAGAGCCCCTGTTAAAAAAAAAATGATTTTAGTCCCTGCAATTTTTAAACACTTTGAAAAGAGCCCCTGAAATGAAATTTTGGATGCCATTTCACTTAAATTTGCATGTGACACACGCTGACAAGGACAATTAATTCACGTGACACTATTTTTGACGCGTGAATATTACACATCATTTTTTAAATTTTTTTTTTTACCTTTTTTCCAATTATAACACTTGTTTTTTAGATTTTTGTTTTCATTGAATTTTTTTTTAGAAATTTGAACATTGTGTCAAAAATAGTGTCACGTCAGTTAATTGTTCTTGTCAGCGTGTGCCACGTGCAAATTTAAGTGACATGGCATCCAAAATTTCATTTCAGAGGCTTTTTTCAAAGTGTTTAGAAATTGCAGGGACTAAAATCAATTTTTTTTTTTTACAAGGGCTATTTTCAAAACAAGTGTATATTGCAGGGACCAAAAGCATATTTAAGCCATAAAATAAATATACTCATAAAAATAGCAATAGAAAACACTCCTGAAGATAAGCATAAAAAAATCTGCTCTATTTTTGTTTACTCTTATATAAAAAATACATAAAGTGTATTATTGATGAATATATATTATAATAAATAATTACGGGGTATATATATTATGGTAACACACACGGGACAATTGTTTTAAAACAAAACAATAATCTTACACGGGACAATTGTTTTAATAAAAAAGAAATTGAATAATATATTATAATAATACACGGGATAATTGTTTTAATAAAAAAAAGTAATCATACACGGGACAATTGCTTTAATAAAAAAAAAAATTGAATAATAAATATTTGTTATATTAATTATAGCTTATTATACAAAAATCATACACGGGACAATTGTTTAAATAAAAAAAATTACTTAATTTAATAACTTTTATAAAAAAATAGCAGAACAACGTCACTTATTATTTTTATTTTTTTGTACACGAGTCACTTATATTTTAACAATATTTTATAAATAAAAGTCAGTAAACCCGTGCGAGTGCACGGGTCTCAAAACTAGTTACAATATATTAAAAGAAACTACTACTAAAAAATCTATTTTATACTTAATACGTTTAATAATATTTCACGGTTTATGCCCTTAAATGTCATTTTAACTCTAACTTGAAAAAAAAATATGTACAAAACAAAAAAAAAAAGATAACCATAAAACAAATATACTCATAAAAAAAATACAAAACAAAAATAACAAAAAAATCCAAAGATAAGCATAAAATAAATCTACTCATAAAAAAAATTAAAAAGAGAATAAAACAAATATACTTATAAAAATAGCACGAGAAGTGTTCTTACATGGGACAATTGCTTTAATAAAAAAAGAATTAAATAATATATTATAATAATACACGGAACAATGTTGATGAATATATTATTGATGAATATATATTATAATAATAATAATAATAATAATACACGGGACAATTGTTTTAATAAAAATAATTTAATAATACACAGGACAATTGTTTTAATAAAAATAATTTAATAATACACGGGACAATTGTTTTAATAAAAAAAAGAAATTGAATAATAAATATTTGTTATTATTACTTATAGTTTATTACACAAAAATCATACACGGGACAATTGCTTTAATGAAAAAAAAATTACTTAATTTAATAAATTTTATAAAAAAGTAACAGAATAACTTCACTTATTATTTTTATTTTTTTGGTACACGATGTCACTTATATTTTAACAATATTTTATAAATAAAAGTCCATAAACCCGTGTGAATGCACGGGTCTCAAAACTAGTTGTCGTAAAAAAATATAAAATCTTTATGCTCTAAAAAATTATACTTTTAATATGATTGACAAAAAGTTAAAATTATTGATGATAATGAGTTGAAAGAATGTTGTATTAAATTTCAGTCAATTTTTTCTCATGACAATTTATCATATGTTGATGTAGATAATCTTTTCTCTAAATTTAGAGTGTTAAAATTTACTTTGCCAACTAAAATAATGTCTACAATTGATATTCTTCAATTTGTCAAAGATACAAATTGTTATCCAAATGTATCAATTGTTTATAGAGTTTTACTGACAATGCTTGTGACTATAGCATCGGCGGAAAGAAGTTTTTCAAAATTGAAATTGATTAAAACTTACTCTGAGATCCTCAATGTCACAAGAGAGATTGAACGACTTGGTAAATTTGTCAATTGAGAAGGATATCTTGGAGAACATGTTGATGTGAGAATAAATTATTTTGCATATCAAAATACTCGATGAAACCGCTTCTTATGAATTTTCGAGTAAGAATAAGGTTTTTGCTATTTTATAGAACTATTATTATTTTATTTATTAGTGTATATTATATTAAATGAAATAATTTTTTTTATATCTAATCTAAGGCCCATAAAATATCAGGAACGACCGACCTGCTGTTCATATATTGATCGCAAGGATAGTTATTGATATGGTAACAATTGTGCTATTTTGTTGCATATATGGTTGCAGAGGTTTAGATTATGACTTGGTTGTCTCATATCATATATGTTTCTTGTCTTCACTATATTCTTCAGCCTCGGCCCTGAGGGTAGGCAATGAGTGTGACGGTCCGAGGCTCAATATTTTAAGGGGTTCAAATTTTTTTATACCTACCTACTAATATAAAAAATAAAATTAATAATATTTAAAAGAAAAAAAATATATGATTAGGCCGAGGAAATATGTGTAGGATTATTAAAGAAAATATCATTAAGGGGCCCAATTGGTAGAAAATATAATTATGTATAATTAGTAGGATTATTAAAGAATAATTAGGCAGATAGTTTGATTAATGCACTAGAAAGTTTTGAATTTTTGCTTTGTATGATTATTTGGTACGACATTTTATTTGCTATTAATATGGTCAGTAATAAGTTGCAATCTAAGTCTGTGTGCATTGATGCTACTTGAGATCATCAATATGGTCAGTAATAAGTTGCAATCTAAGTCTGTGTGCATTGATGCTACTTGAGATCATCAATGTCACAAGAAAGATTAAACGGTTTGGTAACTTTGTCAATTGAAAAAGATATATTGACTGACATTATGTTGATGGACTTATCAATGATTTTGCATCTCAAAATGTTCGAAGAAATCACTTCTTATGAATTTTTAAGTAATTTTTTTTATATTTTGTAAAATTTATTATGTATTAATGTTAATGCTATATATATTAAATGAAAGAGATTTTTTTTCATGTTTGGCCTAAGACCCATAAAATGTCAGGAACGGGACTGATATTCTCCCATTGTCATTTCCTTTTATCATCTGTAACATATCGTGGTAAGAACTTTTGGACATAAACAAGAGCATAATTATCATGATTTTAATTTGTGTTTATAGTGATATATTTTTTTTTTCCTAATCTATATCAGACCAATGGCATGAAATAGTGATAAAAAAAAAAAAAAAAACCACAAACAATTCATAATTCATAAAGGTGGTGGGAATTGTTGTCGCGAGAATAAAAAATGCATTATTTGTGTTCACTTTGCAACAATAAAGGAGACAATCTTAATTCATGACAAAATCTTGAAATTCATTCGTTAACATTCCATAGTTTGTTACACACAATCATGATTGTCTATTATTAGTGTCCCTTTAGTATGAAGTGATGGTTGAATTTGAGTTTGCAACTTATATTCTTCTGTTTTCAATAAGTTCTGGATGCTTTCAGTACCTCGCTCTCACCAAATGAATTCTCCAAGACAAGAAAGACACCGATGAAGATGGAAGAGATGAAGATGGGTGGGGAGATGTGAAGAGCGTAGACTTAAAAATTTAGTGGACATTATATGATTTTTTTCAACTCGTTACATTATTATGAGATATAGCTTTGAGATGTTTTTCAACAACCTGAAATTACCATATAGTCCATTGGGACGGTGAATTTTCGTGGGTATATCAAATCAAAGTTCACCAAACAAAACATCTATCAATATAAGTTTTATGGCCTTTACTCATCGTTTTTGGACTTTTATCTTCAAATTTATGGTATTGCTATAAGCCAAATTTCTTGTTGTGAGGGCGCACATTTAATTTGATGACAATATGGAGAGAATCCACTTCCAACACCCCATTGGTGTGGTGATGGTCCAAGTGATTCAATTTATGACTCATGCGTATGAAAAGAATTAAGTTGGGAAGAGAAAACTCACCTTGTATATCATACATGTTACATGTTCCCTTCCGTTGAGAATGGGAGAATCCATCTTATTTGCTCTAATTGGGAAGGAGAACCCACGTTGTATGTCGTACTTAATAATAATTAAAATTTTGTACATATATCTATTTTGATATATTTTTTTGTACAAACCATATTTTGATATCTACTATATCATAAATTAATTAAAAAAATTAATATTGAATTTATGATCAAATTGAACGGAAAAGATGTGGGGAAAAAAAAGAGATAAATACACACGGGGTATATTAGCTAGAACTCGATTTAATGGCAGCGCTGGTGACCATTGTTACAACATTGTTGTTGTTCAACTTTGATTTTCGTTGGATGAAAATTATTCTTCTGGCCTCCTGAGTTGCTCGTAGTCCTCCAAAACGCCCTCAATTATTCGGATTGCATAATATGAAAACACTGTTTTAGAAACAAAAAGTAAGATTTGAAAGACAAAAATACTATTTCGGAAGCTACGTTCCGATTTTTTTTTGTCAAAATTTTTAGATTTTAGAACGTAACTTTTTGAAATTGAACGACTTGGAACCTAGATTCCAAAATGATTGAATATTTTTTTTGCTTCACTCACTTCGCAAAGCTAGTACCAAAATTAACTATGTTCGGATCCTAGACTCCAAAAAGCTCTAAATGGTTTCAATTGTGTCTAGTTCATTCTCTTTTGAAGCTCTAAATTTCCTTTTGAGGGAGAAAGCGGGCAATCATGCAACAAACGATCTCAATCATTAGATAAATATTGAATGACTCATTATAACATCATCAAGTTTGAATTATATTATAAATTCAAGATGAGATGAATGGTCTATGTGATTAAAATGCGATAATTATTTTTTTATGAGGTGATAAAGTGATAGGAATGCATAAATATTAGATGAGTGAGTATTATGAGTGACCTTCATTATGTTTTCTCGACTATTCGAGGTTTAGATTCTATTATGAATAAGAGGCATAGATGCCTATTTAAATTTAATTAAAGGAAAAATAAGAGAAATTATAAATATTGGGGACTAGGGAAAAATTCAATACAATAAGTCAATGGCATAAACAGCATCTGTCTCATTAAAAACCTTCATACAAAAATACATTAGAATCAAACCACCGTGAAGGAAAAAAGAGTACAGAGCGACCAATAAAATCCAAAGACACTAATAAAAAAAAAAATACAATTATTCAAATGACTTGTGATTAATAAGACCATAAATCATTTGGTACATTATTACCATTTTCAAATGGCAACACATCACCAAAATTGTTGTTGGTGAAGTCCAATGACCAATCTTGATTTTGCATTGCATCAACATTGTTCCCCATCCCTTGCTCCATTCCAATCACATTTTCAGCATGATTTTCGGCCACCGCATTTTCAGCATGATTTTCGACCACCACTTCAGGTTGAGTCTCATCGATACGCCTTACGATTTGTTTCAATTTTTGATCAATCACCCATGAGAGATCATTGATATGATCAATGCCAATATTGTCAATAGTTTGGGCACCACTAATACATTGAAACATGAGACAGGTCATTTCCTTCATTCTGTTTTCATTCCTTTGTTTCTTCAATTTTTCTTGTCCCTTTTCGATCCGTTGCTTCAAGAAACTCTCTTGATTCAGCATGTTTTTCCTTTGTTCCATTTCAGACAAACTCTTAAACCTCCACAACACACTTTGAACTTCCCATGGTGATGGCCAAACCTGAGGTTGAGGATTATTTTGACTAAAAATTATAGCGCAAGCTTTAATTCCACAAAGGGTGCTTATTTCATCAATCTTCTTGATTAAACCTATTAAACAAATTCAACAAGATGATACTTTCGTAATATAAAAACTGTAAGCACAAAACTAAAACATTAATTTGATTGTTTTCATGCGCTAATATAGAAATCATATTTTTTCTTGACAAAAAAAAATCATATTTTTTTAATCAAAAGACATAGTTATGGACGGTGAGAGAAAAATCATTCAAGCTATGTTGGCACCACTACAATAATAAATTGGTCAACATGTTAAGTATATTAAAATTAAATAAAAGATATAACAAAAACTAAGGGGCATAAACCAATAAATGCAAGCAAAAATATGAAATATCTTTCTCGTTCATTTTTTTTTATAAGCAAAAGAATTAATTATAAAAAGTATAAAAAATGTACTCAACTTTTACAATTCACAAAGCATTAATAAATATTTTATAAGCAAGTTAAAGGAGTATTACACTAATAAAAAAAGAAAAGAGGATTTAATTTCAAGTCGGAATATAAACCAAAACCAATAAATTAAGTTTAGTGACAAGCAAATTAGCGAGTATTTCAATTTAACTATTTCAAAAAAATATTTCTTCATTTTCTATCAATGGTAATTCTATTTGAGAAAATATCAAATATTAAATGTAGATATCTCTTTCCAATGGTGATCGAAACATGTATGAAAGCAAGGTTGATATATACATGGTTTATATAAATAAAAGAGAGAAAAAAAAAAAAAAAAAGTCTAACCATTTTTCCGTTTTTCAAAGGTTCTCCTCCTTTTTGACTCATTGATTATGTAGCTAAGGATCACCTTCTTCCTAGCCCTAGCCATGGTTGTGTTAATAATAGAGAAAGAAAGGAGTAAAAGGAACTAGAAAAAATGAAGCTTGGATGCATTCACTTTGCTAGTTATGTAATATTTATATAGATAAGTTTTTTTTTTTTAATAGAAAGACAGTTGTTACAATTTCCATAACATCAATTACCAATAAAGTACTCATTTGAGTTGAGTTGGATCATGCTCATAAATCACCAAAAGTAGCCTCATGCTGGCATCCACGACTAGCCAGCATATTTACACACTTATTCGCTTCACAATAAAAATTACAGAGTCATTTTTTAATTAGAGATTCCCACTACCAAATTGGATATTGTAACAGTTCAAACTCTTTTTCTACGTATTTAGTAGGCCATTTCAGTGCTGAAACCTCATGATCTTCTCACCCCCCCTCTCTAGTGGAGTTTTTGTCTTCCGTGAAAATCGAACCATGTACCCAAGGGTTCAAATACATGTTCAATCCACTCCCACTAGAACCCTAGGGTACATGGTTCGATTTTCACGGACGGGAAAAACTCCACTAAAGAGGGGGGTGGAGAATATCAGGAGGTTTTAGCATTGAAATTGCCTACTAAATAGGTAGGTAAAGAGTTCGGAATTTGACAAAACCCAATTTGGTAGTGTGAATCTCTAATTAAGAAATGACTATGTAATTCTTATCGTTAAGCAAATAAGTGTGTAAATGTGCTGGCTAATCTTGGATGCCAGCATAATGCTACTTTTGGTGATTCGTGAGCTTTATCCAGCTCAACTCAACTGAGTACTTTATTGGTAGTTGATGTTATGGAAATTGTAACTAACCCGTCTTTTTTATAATAATAAACCTAATCTTAAATTTATCTATCTATATAAATACTACATATCATGTCAAGAACTTAATTATTTTAATTTATATTTATATTGATATATTTAATTTCCTGATCAATGACCTTGAAATAGCTAGTGATAAAATAGAACCACAAAACAGTTCGTAAAGGTGATGAGAATTGTTGATATGAGAATATAGAAAATGCACTGTCAGTGTTCACTACAAGAGAGACAATTTTAATTCAAGGCGACAAACCTTGAAATTTATTTGTTAAAATTTCATAGTTTGTTAGACATTCAGGTGCGGCTTATCCGACCCCTTAATATTTTGAGAATTTGTCCGGTGAGAATTATAACAGCTTGAGACATAACTAGGGGGTGGTTGGGATGGGCTATTCGTTCCAAAATGATAGAAAATAGACATTAACTAAGCATGTCATTGAACCGCAAAACACTGTAGCAATCCCTAAGGAAAATGAGGAAAAACGAAAAACACTATAGCAATCCCTAAGGGATCGTAACCACAATCACCACCAAAATTCCAAGCGTTTCCTCGCGATCGTATCCTTTCTCTGTGTGATTGTCTTGGTCGCATCTTCTTGTGTTCATCGTCGTTTTTGGTTTCTTATTCTGTTACCGCCGCCAATCACCGACAAACATCTTCTCCGATCATGTCTGGTTTTTCTATCCCCTGGTCTTTTCTTCAGGATGTGAACGAAAATCTTGTTCCTAACCCAGATCCAATCTTAGTTAAGCAACCTCAGAAACAACAAAAAACATTTGCTCAAGCGGTGAATAATATTTGTGATATTCCGATGAGTGAATTGCCAAAACCTTGTGTAAAAGGGAATAGGATCTCTATCGCCATTCCAGATGATGATTATGAAGCTGGGATTGACGATTGCAAGCACTGCCTCCATGGGAGAGTTATTTGGCCTAAGGGTGCGACCCCTGTATCTGTTGTTGCCTTACGCAGTATGCTAGCTTCAATGTGGAAATCAATTGGAAGATGGGGCATCACTTCTTAGGTAAGGGTTTTTTTGAATTCACTTTTTCTTCTGTTGAGGATGTTAGAAGTGTAAGAGTTGTTAATTCATGGAATTTAAATCCTGGATTTCTTAAACTTTTCCCTTGGACAAAAGATTTTAATCCTAGTGTGCAAAAACAATCTACTATCCAAGTTTGGGTGCGTATTCATGGTCTTTCTCAAGAGTATTGGCGTCCAAAAATACTCTTTGCAATAGCTAGTAGTGTTGGAACCCCTTTGTGTACGGATGCTGTCACCAATAAGCCTAAATTTGACCGTACTTTTGGCCACTTTGTTAGGGTTCTGGTTGATTTGGATATTTCCAACGAGTTGAGTTATAAGATCTTCGTTGAGAGAAAAGGATTTGCTTTTTTCGTGGAACTAGAATATGAAAATCTTCCGGATTATTGTTCATATTGTAAGAATATTGGTCATCACTTTGAAAATTGCAAGAAGAGAGTTTCTACTTTTGCAGCAGATAAAGATGACTTATCTAAGAAGAAAACTAGACATGAACCAAAGCAAATTTATGTTCCCGTGGCGGGGAAAATAAACACTGAAATTGTGGATCTTGAAGTATCAAGTCCAATGAAAGGAAACAATGATACTAGTAATATTGTCACCTCTCCCGTGCCTAAGTTAAGTACCAATGACAATGTCACTTCTCCTAAGAGGGGTGAATCTAGTTGTGATAGAGAAATGCAATTGCAAGCTGGCTCGCCTGTTTTAGAGTCGGTTGCAATTGCAAGCTCTCAAGCCGTGGCAACTGAAGTTATTGACTATCATACAAGAGATATTGTGCCACTGCAAGTTGAGGATGTTCTTGCTATTGAGCAAGCTAGGAAACTGAGTGTGGAGCCACATAGTATCACTCCAGACTTGCGGATTGTTGGTTCTTGGAGTGACGCAGTGACAGACGCGGACTACATCCAAGATCCCCCCTCTTGGTGCGGTACGTCTTCTTCCAACGTCACTATTTCTGATGCTGTTATAAATCCTCATGTTGCTCATGACTTGGAGATTTTATGAGTTTGGAAGGATAAGGAGGCTAGTAATATTAGCCACAAGGGGTATACTGATGCGGAAGAACATGCGGCAACTATTAATTATTTGAAGAATTGCCCTGTTGCTATGGAAGAGCCTTTCATTGAGGTGGTGTCTAAGGCAAAGAAAAAGAATATGCAGAAGGGTTTCCAGGTTCATAATACCCGCTCTAGGGGTAGGCCTCCGGGTTGAGTTTTTCTTGATTTGTTATGTTTTCTTTTGGTTTGGTATGCTTTTTTTCCTGTTTTTTCTTTTTTCTTGCTTTTACTTGAGAAGGTTTTGGTTCTTGTACCCCTTCTCCTTTTGTTTTCGCTCGGTTTTTATATATTTCTAGGGTGTTTCGGATGATTCTTCATCTGCGCCCTTTTGCTTAAAAAAAAATGATAGAAAATAGTTTTCAAAATACTATCACATATGATCTTAATTACTGTACTTTAGGTAGATATAATGAGTGTCGATATTATGAATTATAGTATGCAAATTTTATCCCATGCCAAATCTTCATTATTATGCTTTAAAAACTTATAATTAGCTTGAATTATTTTATTTTCTTACTTTTATGTTTTGTAGATCACTTACTTTTATGTTTTATAAATTGTTACTATTAAAATGGGAAATAACACATAGAAAAGTTCAATATAATTCTATATATGAATAAGTTGTCACATATAAATATTACAATTATAAATATCATACACCGGACAACAATTTTACAATAATGAATAATTTTATAATGGGACTAATTTCACAATATACAATACTCGCCCTACCTTAAAAAAAATCGCAGCAACGCCGCGATCCGTGCAGGCATGGGTATTATATTAGTATTAATAATAGACATTAAAAAAATAGTGTGGCTAGTGTATGCAAAAAATATTGGCAAACTTACTACTAAACAAATTGTTTAAAATAATTGTAAAAGAAATTAGTGCTCATACCTACATAATGAAAAAATGTGTGGATAAAGAAATTCAATATGTGTCTCTCACTTCTTAATAATGAAATACTATAAGCTTTATACTTTAAGAAAAAAAAAAAAAAAAGAGTTTCTCACTTTGGGTATAGTTTTGAGATGTTGTTCAACGATTTGAAATTTCCATAGATATAGTCCATTGGAACGACAAAATTCGATGGACATATCGAATCAAAGTCCACGAAACAAAACACCCAATATAGGTTTTATGGCCTATACCTACCGTTTTTAGACTTTTAACTCTATTTTTGTGTAGTCGCTAAATGCCAAATTTCTTGTTGTGGAGACTCACATTTAACTACATGGTAATGGTAATATGAAGAGAGAAAATTAACTCTCAACACTCTATTAATGTGATGATGGTCCAAGTAGTTCGATTTGTGGTACATGCGTATGAAAATAATTCAGTTTGGAGGAGATAACTCAAGTTGTATTCCTCAAATGTTACACATTGCTTTCGATTGTTTCTGCCTACCATAAATAAGAAAATTCACCTTTAGGCTCCGTTTGATTTTATGGAAAGAAAGTGGAAGGAACGAAAATTGCAGAAATCAATGGATGACCTTAGACTAACTTTTGTCTAAATTCATCAATCGATTTCCGCAATTTTCCTTCCTCCCTTTTTTTTTCTCCATAGAACCAAGCGGACCTTTAGTGTCTTACATGTTACAAATTCTTCCTAGCCGAGATTGATCCGCACCAATAGTAGTGAAAATTTTGTACATATATAAATTTTTTTAAAAAAATTATTATTCAATTTATGATAAATGGAAAAGATGTGAGAAAATAAAAAGGAAAAAGAGAGAAAAAGACACGAGACATATCAGCTAGAACTCAATTTCATGGCTGCGCCTGTGACCATTGTTACAAGGTTGCTGTTATTCAACTCTTGTCTTGAATAGATGAACCAATGCACATTCCCACTTCAACTTCAAACTTTCCGAACCCTTCTAAAACAATGCATAGCCCAAAGAGATTTTCTAACTGGAAAATCTCTCCATGCTTTCTACATCAAATCCTTCATTCCACACTCAACTTACCTCTCCAACCACTTTACACTCCTTTACTCCAAATTTGGCACTTTTCCCAATACTTTAACCGCTTTTCACCTCACAAACTACCCTAATGTCTTTTCCTATAACACCATTATCCATGCTTGTGCCCAACACTCTTTCCCCCACCTTGCCCGCCAGTTGTTCGATCAAATTCCTGAACCGGATATTGTTTCTTATAACACTCTCATTGCTGCTTATGCTCGTCGAGGTGAGTGTGGGCTGGCATTGAGGGTGTTTAAGGAAGTTAGAGAGGTTGGGTTGGAGCTTGATGGGTTCACACTTTCTGGTGTGATTAGTGCCTGTGTGGAGGATGTTGGTCTTGTTAGGCAATTGCATTGTTTTGCTTTGTTGTGTGGTTATGATTGTTACGCCTCGGTGTGTAATGCGGTCCTTGCTTGTTATGGTAGGCAGGGACGGTTGGATGATGCGTGGCGTGTTTTTCGAGAAATGGGGGTTGGGTGTAGGGATATGGTTTCGTGGAATGCGATGATTGTGGCGTGTGGACAGCACCGGGAGGGATTGGAGGCGCTAAGGTTGTTTGGGGAGATGGAGAGGATGGGTTTGGAGGTTGACATGTTTACTATGGCTAGTGTTTTTACCGCATTCACTTGCCTTAAGGATTTGTCTGGGGGAATGCAGTTTCATGGGAAGATGATCAAGAGTGGATTCCATAGGAATTCTCATGTTGGGAGTGGGTTGATTGACTTGTACTCCAAGTGTGCTCCTCAAGGAATGTTGGAATGTATGAAGGTGTTTCAGGAAATTCCTAAACCGGATTTGGTTCTTTGGAACACCATGATTTCCGGATTTTCCCAACACGAGGATTTGTCTGAGGATGCTCTTTCTAGTTTCCGGGAGATGCAGCGTGTTGGTTTTTGTCCGGATGATTGTAGTTTTGTGTGCGTAATTAGTGCGTGCTCTAATTTGTCATCTCCCTCTGTGGGGAAACAGGTTCATGCATTGGCAATCAAATCTGATATCCCTTCTAACCGTGTTTCAGTTAACAATGCTCTTGTTGCGATGTACTCCAAATGCGGAAATCTTAATGATGCGAGAAGGATATTTGATAAAATGCCCGAACATAATACCGTATCGCTGAATTCAATGATTGCAGGCTATGCACAGCACGGTGTTGAGGTTGAATCGCTCCGGCTCTTTGAACTGATGCTGCAAGAGCAAATAGTTCCCAATAATATAACCTTCATATCTGTTCTTTCTGCATGTGCACACACCGGAAAAGTTAAGGAGGGTCAGAAGTATTTCAATATGATGAAAGAAAAGTATAGGATTGAACCAGAAGCAGAACATTATTCATGCATGATAGATCTTTTGGGTAGGGCTGGGAAACTCGAGAAAGCTGAGAGGATTATCGAGACTATGCCATTTGATCCTGGTTATATTGAATGGGCTGCTTTGCTCGGTGCATGTAGGAAGCATGGCAATGTGGAGCTAGCAGTGAAAGCAGCCAATAAGTTTCTCGAGCTGGAACCATATAATGCGGCTCCATATGTAATGCTTTCAAATATGTATGCAAGTGCCGGTAGATGGGAAGAGGCTGCAACAGTCAAAAGGGTGATGCGTGAAAGAGGAGTGAAGAAGAAACCAGGTTGTAGTTGGATTGAGATAGATAAGAAGGTGCATGTCTTTGTAGCTGAAGACACATCACATCCAAGGATAAAAGAGATTTCTGAGTACATGAGCAAGTTGTTAAGGAAGTTGAAGCAAGCAGGGTATGTAGCAGATATAAGATTGGCATTGGTGAAAGATGAAGAGGTAGAAGCAGAAGAGAAAGAAAGAAGGTTATGGTATCACAGTGAGAAACTAGCAATTGCTTTTGGCTTGATTTCAACTGAAGAAGGGATGCCAATACTGGTTGTGAAGAATCTAAGAATTTGTGGTGATTGCCACAATGCCATCAAACTTATATCAGCCATTTCTGGTAGGGAAATCACCGTTAGAGATACACACAGGTTTCATTGCTTTAAGGAAGGGAAGTGTTCTTGCAGGGATTATTGGTGATAAATATATAATCAAAGGTGTTATTTTGGTTAGAAAATAATTTATTCCACCAAATTATTTACATACCTAGTTTAGTAGCTAAAGCTAATGTAAAAAATAGGAGAAATGACCAATACAGTTTTTTGTTTATTCACATAATTTTATCGATACTAAATTATAAATTTCTGTCAGGGCCCCATATGAGAATTTAATTTTCTGTCTTCTGTTAAGGAGCTGTCTGATGTCTCATATGCAACATCAATTTGGGATATAAAATGTATTTCTTTCTTTTGTTTCCTGAGTTGACAAATGATGCTACCATATTGACAAGGGGATATAAAATTTGGGATATATTAGGCACTTCAATTAAACATGTTATTTTCATTGTTCAAGCCGTGATTAGTGATGGATTAGTTTCTCTACAAGGAGATCAAAGTAACTGCAGGCTGGTACCTAAATGCAGTGTGGTTGAAACTGTGTGGATTGTTCAAATGTTTGAAATCGGCTCATCAAGTTCCCAACAATCGAATTCTGGAGGAAGTGACTCGAGGTTCTATGACTATTGTAGCAAAACAAACAAAGTTTAGCGGCTGCGATCAGGTTTATATCGGGTTGGTCTAGAAACCTAGAAGTTGTCATCGTGGCCATTTTCTCAAGCACCGTTACAGCTGCTGTTTTGCGGTTCATATCAGGTTGGTCTAGAAACATAGAAGTTGTTCCTACTAAGACCACAAGACTGTATGGAGCGGTAATAACCACTATAAGGACTATTTCAACTCTTAGTTCAGAAAAGGAAATGCATATGGGCTATTTTAGTTTGCATTCTATGGTTCCTTTACATTTAATCTTTGGTATGTTGGTAGACTAGTGAAGCAGAGCAGTTCTGATTTTCTAATTGCAAAAGGCCAGTTTTCGGAAGACATTTTGTTAGCCAATTTTTAATTGCGTGTAAAGGAGGCATTGTGAAAGAAGCTACATGGAAGGAAGAAGTCACTACTAAGAGTCAATGTCCTAAGCTCAGACTTGAGAACAAGTCTGGTAGGGAAGGTGTGTGTGAGGTGATTGCCTGATAGGGTATGCGAAAGAATGATTTTCTGTTCTGTCCGGAGGAGTGTATTTCTCTGAGACGAGCTTAGCTCTGTGAGTAATTGGGAGTCTTGTTCCCATCTGTATTTACCTTTCCATCAATAAAATATTATAATTCATCCATTGATATCTCATTTTCCCTACTATTTCCTTACTTGATTCTGAGTTCGCATCAATTTCACTCCAGCATAGTTTAGCTGTCAAGCTGATGTAGAAGTCTAGCAGTTTAAAATTTAAATTTAACCTATCTTATCAAGCTAGAGCAATGTACTTCTAGCTAAGCGAATGCCGCCGCCAAATGTCAAGTTGATGTCCATTACATGTTTTCATGAGAGGAATCAATGTATCATGACCTTGTTAGCCGGTATAGGAAATTAGGAATCATTACAAACTTGGTGTTGGTTAAAATATAATTTCACTTTAAGTAAAAGTTTTCTTTTGTTGCTTTTAGGTTTTGCATATATGGCAGAGTAGTGGAAAGTTTTGTAGGCTCTCTCTGTGTAATATACTGGTGCTATTTAGCACTGAATGGAGGAAATGAAAATCAATCACTTTTATCAATCACTCTCAGTATTCCATTATTCTAAAGGATATGGCAGATAATTTGGTTGATGAAATGTTGTTACAGGGTATCATACAGCATAGAGCATAGCACAATCCCTTTTGAATTTTTATTTTTTGGTCATATCCTCCGGCCTAACAATGCTCCGGTTCCTTCCGATCATTGATGAATAATATTTTCCATCCATTTTTACGATAGTTTGCGATCATCTTATTTGATGATATATTAATATTGGTATATAGTCCCTCCATAATTGACCTTGTGCTGCACCTCAAGTTGGTTTTGGTAATCATAAGGGACAATTAGTTATGCCTCACGAGTCTAAGTTGTTTTTGAACCAATAAAGTGGAATATTTGAGTCATTTTATTTGGCCATTAGATTGGAGAAGAATGCTCATTTCTTCAATTAAATTTCACTGCCTCTTAACTTTTTCATTTAAAGGTTAAATATGTTTTTCAATAAAATCGCTGATTTTTAGTTTTCGTCCCTATAGTTTTCTCTTTTATGCTTCATCTAAACAAGCTTGAAGATGTTGAGGATAATTACAAGGATTACAATCTCTTCATAGTCTACTTTAGTTTAGTTAGACCATTGTGTTCGATCTCTAAATTTTTTTATTTTTTTGGCAATTCTTTAGAATTTTTTAAAATGAGATAGATTAAATATGAATTGTTAAAATTTTAAAAAATAAAGATAAAAGTAACAATTTTAACTTAAAAATCAAATTATGAATTCATTTTTTATAATATTTTAAACATGCTTGCCAATAATCAATTAAAAAATATTTAACAATAGGGATTTTTTTTTTTTTTGGTACATAGAAGAATTGGCAAAGTAAATAAAGAAATTCTCACACAAGTGAGAGAACCGGGGTTCGAACCCCGGACATGACGTACATGCCTTGCAATTTCGGTAATTTTTAGGGACAAAAATATGCCACTGATTTTCAAATGGACGGAAAATAAAATACTTATTTAACATTTTTTACAATGATACTTTCAAGACATAAATGATATATTTTTTTTTATTTTTTGCATAGATAAGTTATTCATATGAGTTTTTTTTTTTAATGTTTTTTAATGCTATGAGTTTAAGAATTAAAGAAATTGGTGAATGGTGAATCTTTTTTTTTGACAGAGTGAATGGTGAATCTTTTTTTTTTTTTTTTCGGTTTTCACAATCAGATTCAACTGGTGGTGAAAACAATCTTAGTTAATGAAATTTAAAATATGAAGGAAAAAAAATGCTATATGTTATTCATTTCAATCCTTCATATCAGTTAAGAATGAAGATTGAAATCTTGCACATAATCTTACAACAAAAAGACCCTATAATTAGGGGCCAAGTAAGTATTGATTTTTTCAATTTTGCAGATATACTTAATTTAAACAAACTCTCCAATTTTTTCTCTCCAACTTAACCCCCAATCCAAGTCATTCCAACTATTTAATCAATTCAATTGTAATTGTTTTCAACTTGAATTTGAGAATCTCTATTCACCAAAAAAACATGTTCTTGTTTTTCCAGTCCTGCTTTCCCAAACCTAATTTCTTTTTGGAATGATTATGCACATAAATGTCTCATGAATTCTTCAAAAATTAACACTCCATCAGCTACATAACACTGCCCTATCTGTTTAGAATAGTTGTAAAATGGGTCAAAGTTTGAAACTGTTTACACAATTCTTCTAAGCATATAGGGCATTGTTTTGTTGTTGATCATCTTGCTCAAACTATCATTGTCTCGCTATCAACTTAGGGATTAAAGATGTTTAATTCTCAATGCAAATAGTTAGTATCCTTTTCTTTGCATGAAAGTCCTTTGATTTGTAGTCATTAAGAATTATCCTCTAATTAAATTGTAGTTAACACACTTTTGAGGATGTGCTTGTTTCAGGTTAACATAAATGTTTATGGGATAAAGTAGTTAGAATGCACGACCAGTCCAACATTAAAGAGGGTCTAAAGCTAAGTTTAAAGTAAGATTTTTTTTTTTTGCTTATTAATTTAAAGAAAGAGCAAAAATGTCAAACAAATATTAAAGAATACAAAAAGTTTTTTCTTAATACAAACTCTCAAATATTTTTCCGTTGTTCATTAAATACAAAGTCTCGCATTTTATTTTATATTGTGGAAGACACTATTTGTTATTTTTAGAGATCTTTGTCTTTATTCCGAGACTTTTTCTTGCTGCGAACTAATAAACTTATGACTCATTATTCATGAGAGGCCTTCTACTCTTGATAATTGTTTAAAATATTTTTAGAGGCCTAAAGCACTTGTTTGAATTGTCTTACCTTGCACCGTTCTGTTAGAAAGATAAAACTTTCAAATTTAGTACAAGTCTATGAAAATTGTTCTTATATATTAATATAATTTTGCGCACAACTTCTCACCTTTTTATTTCCAAGTTAGAAGGTGGAAATTTTTTACTCCCAAGAATAAAACACAACCAATAACTATTTAATTTTCTTTATTATTTTAACTATTTTTATTTTATATTTTTAAGCTAAACAAATCTTTTTAAAAAAATTAGGAATATTAAAACAATGTCAAACACATTGGTGAAAATAATATTCCTGTAATAAGATTCACATGAAAGCTAATTTCACAAATATATTTTGTTTCTATAAAATATTGGAATTTAATTTTAAACCTTGAAACAAACATACCCTGCAAATATTGGAATATAATTTTAAACCTTTAAACAAACACACACCCTGTACTATTCTAACTATTCCCTCAATATTTGAGGGTCTGCCATGCCATTCTAACTTCGACTTTCTTATATTAGAACATATATATATTCTCATCCTCTTTTTTATTTTTCGTCAAGTAGCATAACATTTAGAAATTCCACTCTTAAGAACATATATATTATAACTTGGGTTAATAGGTCTTTACCCCTTGCAAAGTAGACGAGTTTTACTATACCCCTGTAATTATTTTTTTTGAGATTACCTCTGCAAAATTTATTTTTTTGATTTACCCCCTTCGATGCATTTTTTAAATCGGTTATTTTGTCCAACCGATTTAAAAAGTGTTGGTTTTTAAATCGGTTATTCTGTTTTTATTTGCCTGCCACGTCAGCAATAGGGGGTAAGTCAAAAAAATAAATTTTGCAGGGGGTAATCTCAAAAAAAAAAATTCCAGAGGGGTAACGCAAAACGCGCCTACTTTGTAGGGGGGTAAAAGCCTATTAACCCTTATAACTTTAAAGAGGCAGGATCCGTTGGCACCAATTAGTTTGACATCAAATGTTACACCTCTCAATAACGTTTTAACCGATATAAATTTTATGAAATCCATTGTTAGATTGAAAGTTTATATCATATAGATCATTTGTGTAAACTGTTAGACAAATTCAAATTAATTTGATATGTTATTAAGACGCATAAAAATTAACGACATTTAAAAAAACTCTCAAACCGTTGATTTTATGTATCTCAATATCAAATGATTTTAGATTTGTCTAACAATTCATACAAATGACCTATATGATATAAACTTTCAATCCAACGGTGGATTTCATAAAATATATATCAATTAAAACGTTATTGAGAGGTGTAACATTTGGTGTCAAACTAATTGGTGTCAACGGATCCTGACTCAACTTTAAATGTTTATATAATCTATGAGAATTTTTAATTTTTTTACAGATTTAGATCTTCTCCAATTTTCTCATAATAGTGTAGAACGAGAATCAAATGAATATTCTTCATCACGCTTTACCCTGTAACATTCTTAAACATATATCATGCAAAAATTATCTTCAATTCATCGTAGAAGAATTCCAAAACAAATTTTTAAATACTACTCCATCCGTTCCTTTTTATTTGATGTTTGAGAAAAAAAAGGCCAAATTAAGAAAGTGTAATTTTGCACTTTATTTTCCTATTATACCTTTTTTTTGTGGAATATATTATACTCTAATTTTAATCACAACAAAATTCCTATTTTTTTGCACACACTTTATCTTTCCAAAAAATTAAAACCACAAAAAAATTAAAGGCGGATCGTAACAAACCAATTTTTTTGTTTTTGCCTTTTCAACAAAAAAAAAAATCAATTTTTTAACAAGATATACTCCATCAGAAGAATGGTTGGATAACTTCAAAACCAGCTGGATATAAATAGAATCAAATATAGAATGTGATGTCATTCCA
Organism: Trifolium fragiferum; assembly: GCA_954870985.1. Lineage (NCBI taxonomy): Eukaryota > Viridiplantae > Streptophyta > Magnoliopsida > Fabales > Fabaceae > Trifolium > Trifolium fragiferum. The sequence continues at coordinate 13,991,870 of OX940794.1, forward strand.
CAAATCGAGTTTAGTGAAATTTCCCTCTTAATTTAGTTTTGTAAGTTCACAAAATATAGAACTCCTCAGGTATGGCTTCAAATCTTGGTGTTGAAACATCATTAACAAACCAGAATATAATTGAGTTCGACGAATCCAATGAAGATAACATAGAAGAACATGTGTTCTAAAAATTTTCGTATTTTCAAGTTGTAATCACTTTAAGTTTCTTAATGTTGTGTAACAAGATTTTCAACATACAAGGAAAAAAAAGAACAAAACAAAAACAATAAAAAGATTATATGAAGAAGTTTAGTAAAACAAAAAAACAAATACCTCCTCTGTTAATTTGTTCCGTTAAGAGTGACGTGGCAACTGCCACCTAGACTCCACGTCACTTAGAGTTGCCACGCCATAGGCAAATACCCCCTGCAATTTACTTCTTAAATGCAAAAAACACCCTGCAAAGTGAAAAATGTGGCAAAGTGCCCTCTACTTAAATGCATGTAATTCTCACTTGTAATGGAATAGCAGCATACTTAGTAATCCAAAATCTAAGTGATATTCAACATAAACAATAGTAATATAAGAGATAATGGTGGTCAATTTAAAATGACATCCAAAATAAGTCGAATTCAAATTATCAAAATACATCTTAAATACTTTCAAGTTCAGATTACATCCAAAAATAAGTTAAAATTACATCTAAAATAAGTTTAAATTACATAAATTAAGTTCAAATTACATCCAAAATAAGTCAATTTCCTCTTCGCCTTCCTTTTTTTTAGTTTGGTATATACGACTAATTTTATCTTATTTTTCGTTTGGTAATATTCTGTTGGAAATAAATACTCTGTTTTTGTTTGGAAATATTCTGTTGCACTTTTTTTTTTTTGTTTGAAAATACTCTATTGGATATAGTTTGTTGTATCATCCCTATTTTAAGAATTTATTGTTGCACTTTTATCTTAGTATGTGGTATATTTTGTTCCTTATTGTTGCAGTTGTTGAAATGTTTTTAAAATTTTATTCTTTAACGATTAGGATGGATGATTATGTTGATCCACCTATTCAAGAAGGAGTAATCCGCCAAATTAGTCCCTGACTCTGTAAGACACTCTCAAATAGGTCCCTGACTTTATGAATATTTCAAAAAGGTCCCTGACTTTGTTAAACTCTCAAGTTGGTCCCTATGTTTAATCAATTATTATCAATTAAGTCCTTATATTTTACAACTTATTGTCAATTTGATCCTTAAGTTTATCCACTTATTCTCAATTTAGTCCATAACTTATTTTTTGAAGGACTAATATGAACAAAATTTATTAGAGTCAAGGACCTTTTTGAAATATTCATAAAGTCAGGAATCTATTTGAGAGTGTCTTGCAAAGTCAGGGACTGATTTGGTGGTTTACTCTTTCAAAAAGATGAAGCATCAAATGAAGAGATTTTTGAAAAGGATTTTCCTACGGTTGAAGAGCTTATCCAACAAGAGCAAGAAAGAAACGGTTGTAAAGGAATTAATAGTTGAAGATGAATAATGCCAATGTTGAATTAAACATAAACACAATACCATCAACTGTAACGTGGGCACGCACACAGATATACACACTCACATGAATTATTTTTAAGCAATTCGCTATCACAGCATGAAAAGGGATGAATCAAAAGGGAAAGGAAAAGCCTTGCAAAGATTTTTCAACAGAGGGATAAATAAATCAAATGTTTCATACAATATAAGCAGTGTTGCAGCTACTGCCACCATTAAACCTTTTCCAAGATCCAACAAAAAGAAAATTAAAAAATAACCAAGTAAATTCCTTTTCTACTCATACTTTACAAGGACAGCAAGAAAACCTCTGCAGGTAGGTAGATAAAATCTTTGCGCGCTCAGTATGACTTCCCGCAATGTATCAAACTTCCGGCACCCAAAAAAAGACCAAAAATAGCAGCACTTCCAAGTGTTGTTTGTCCAATATGCCTAATTTTCAAAAGTCCAGGTACCTGCATCGCATGGATTGATTGATCGGTGGAATGTTGACAAAAATAACCTCTGAGAATTAATACATTTTGACGTCTAACATAACGTAATGTGACTCAATATCAGTATAAAATATTTATGAGGTATTTTTTGACAAAATGGCAGGGTAAGTCTTGTGTCTTATTTTGGCTACGGTGGAATCAATTAAGGGGGAACATAACATCCATAAGTAAAACAAAAAACGGTGCTCTAAACAACCTCGTTATTGAAGTTGAAAACAAGACCACATATCACATACCTTATACCTAATAGCCTCATATGTTCCATACACAGCACCTGGAAAGAAGCCAAGAGATTAAGGTAAAAAGGAGCACTGAGACATTTAAATTCAAGTAAATTAAATAAAATGAAAAAACAAAATGAATGAATCATATAGATGCATGCATTGATGCATTTTACTGTAACATTTCAACATAATAGTTATTTCACATTTTTACATAAGCACCTGACTGACAATGTCCACACAACTTTTCAAAGCAAGATTTCAGATTAATTCAGTCATAAAATTTAATGGATGAGACTTAAAATATTATATACATGCGATTAAGAGTCAAGCTCAATTGGATACGACCGGTAAGTACAAAACAAGATCAAAGCACTGCGAGCGGAAGCACTCAGTCCTCTTTCTTTTCTACTAAGCATAATTAGATTTGTACAAATATTTTGTATGCATTATCGAAAGACTTCCATAGAGGTGTCGTCTAATCAAAACCTTATGAGAAGAACACAAACATAAATGAGCGTCTTATTTCAGAATCCCCAAGGTCCAGGATTTTAAAACACCTCCTGATCACCGAAAAGAGTATTATAACTTAAAATACTAACCACCTCAAAAAATCTCGTTTATTTATTATGTTCCCAAGAAGGTGAAAGACCAAGCATGGAGAGGGAAAAGATGGGCTAGTTGAGACATATAGCCTCAATAGAAATATTGAAGGTACCGAGCAGAAGCAGTACCCAAAGACCAGATTTACGCTAAAGCTCTGGGCCATCATCAAAATTTCCATTAAGCATACCAATGTGACTTCAAGTTTTCACTTAGCTACAAGTACATAGCGCTAAAAAGGACATAATTCAATTATTCCTCTTCAAGTTTAACCAACACGCATATACTATTTGACATTTTTATCGAAAAAAGATAAATAGACTAAAAAACGATGAATAGGTCAAAACTTGAGGAACTTTGTTTAATATCTCTGCATCTATGTCCATGTTGTCTGAAAAACTCAAATCAGATGACAAAGATGGAAATACATCCCTATTAAGCACAATTAACTAATTGCGAACTTCAAAGCAACTAAAAAAAAAACTAAATCATTAAAATCGAGTAAACCACCAAATTAGTCCATGTCTTTGTAAGACACTCTCAAATTGGTTCTATATTTAATAATCACTTGCTATCAATTACGTCTTTATATTTTACAACTTACTATCAGTTTAGTCCCTAACGTATTCTTTGAAAGACTAATATGAGTAAAATTTAACAGAGTCGCGGCCGATTTTGTGGTTTACTTAGTTAAAATCACATTACCAAAGTGAAGATACATAATACTTAATACACCAATAACTGATCAAAACAAATTTGATATTGCAAAACCTAATTGAAATCACATAATAATAAAGACCCTAAAAAAGAGTTGAAGTTAAACTACAAATAGAACAAGTATGAAGTTTGAGGTATAAATAAAAAAATAATTGTATAAGAAGTAGATATCTTACCGACGGCACCGCCAACAGCGCCGCCCACGGCAGCGCCGGCTGTGACACGAGCGAGGCAACTGTCTCTAGCCATTGCGATTTTGTGCGTTGTTTGGAGGAAGTGAAACTAAACTCTATTTTTCTTTTTTCTTTTCTTTTAGCAATAAACGCACAGTTTTTTTTTTTACTGTGCACCAATAAACTCAAATTCGTTTTTATTGTTGCAGATTTTATAAGTAAAAGTAAGAAACAAAAATATTTATGGATGAATTTTTTGATATACTTTTTTTTTAACAAGCAAAAATGAATCATATATAGATAACACAAAAGATGGTAGACTCCTCAGCACAAGGCGTGCCAAGAAGAGCTACAAGAGTTTACAATAGCATCAAAGAGGGCAACATATACAAAAAACAATCAGTCAATGCCCAAACAAAGCAAATGACTGGCCCACCAACAATGAAGGTTGGGAGCTAAAGTAACATTTGTCGTCTGCAGCCACCGATAAGATAACAACTTGACTTTGTCGAGGAGTTGATTTACAGATTTCGCCGTATTACTGAATACCCGGAGATTTCTTTCATTCCACACTACCCAAACACAAGCAAGCCAAACGAGCTGTAGGAAAGACCGCCGAGCACGAAGACCACCTGCTGAAAATGTGAACTGAACGAAGTGATCTGAGAGACTGTGAGCATCCACCGCCGAGAAACCAATCCAAGACCGAAGGAGAAGACAAAGAGAACCGAAGGTGCTGCACGAGAGAAATAGATGATGTGCTGTTTCGATACCACCGCAACCTGTCACACAAAAATGGAGATCGGGAGAGAGAATGCCTCGAGTAACCAGGTTCGTCTTCGTTGGCAACCGATCCCGCAAGAGACGCCATGCAAAAATAGACACCTTCAAGGGAACCTGTCTGTGCCAGAGAAGATCTTCAGCTGCCCCTAAAGTAACAGGATCCTGAGAGGTCAAAATCTGATACGCATCACGAACTGAATAACCTGTAACAGGATTAGGTCGCCACCGCCACCTATCTGGAGAATCAACCTGCAAAGTCACTGTACGAAGTAAGGTCTGACACTCCCTCAACAACCCTTCCTCCCATGCCCACAACCGTCTCCTCCACTCCCACGCCTCACCCCCATCCTCCCATCCTGAAGCAAACATCTCGGCAACCGTACGCGACTTGGTCACCGCCAAATCAAACAGGCGCCCAAACCTCTCACGTAAAGGGACGCCCCCCGCCCAGGGATCGGACCAGAATAAAGTAGATGTCTCATCCCCCACCTGCCTCGTCACACACTCCTCGAACCAACCATCCCTAAGCCCGCCTACTCCATCCCTGATCCTCACAATCTCCCTCCACCAAGCTGACCTCATCCTCCCTCCGTCCCTCAACCTACCGAACTCCAACCCATAGCGGGCCACCAAAACTCTAAACCACAGCCCCCACGATCCACCAACATCCTCCAACACCATTTGCCCAACAAGGCAATGTTAAACTCCCTAAGGCGCCTAACCCCCAACCCTTCATACTCTTTACGTGTACAAATAGTTTTCCAATCAATCCAAGATGTTTTCCTAGACTCCTCACTACCCCCCCCCCCCCAAAAAAAAAATAATCAAAAGAGATTCAATAGAAGAAATAGTACCTGAGGGGGCTTTGAAGAAGGAAAGAGCATAGACGGGGAAAGATGTTAAGACAGATTTGAGGAGAACCAGCCGACTGCCAAAAGATAGAAAACGACTCTTCCACCCAGATAACCTATTCCTAATGCGCGCTAACACAGGTTCCCAAAAACCCAGACGCCTCGGATCCCCGCCGATAGGAAGACCTAGATAAAGAAATGGAACTTTCCCCACTTTACAACGCAACGCAGTCGCAGCCTCGTTTAACCAGATTCCGAAATATTGACCCCGACCAACATGCTCTTATGAAAATTAACTTTCAGACCTGACATTAACTCGAATAACATGAGCACAGCACGTAAAGCTCGCACGTTCTCCCAACTCTTAACCCCCAACAGCAAAGTGTCGTCAGCGAACTGCAGATGGGAAACAGTGACTGATTCCGTCCCGCCAACACGATAACCCGAAAATCTATTTCCTTCAACCATGGCCCGCATCATCACATTCAAGCCCTCCGCAGCCAAGAGAAAAAGGAAAGGGGATAGAGGGTCCCCCTGTCGTAGCCCTCGTTCCAAGGGGAACTCCTCAGTAGGACTACCATTAACCAAGACTGAGGCAGTAGGACTTTTTTTGATATACTGTATTTGTTTGTCACATTAATCCTTCTGTAACCTTTTTTTTTTTATAAGATAAATTTAGATTTTATAGCGAGGAGATGATGTCCCCAATACAAGGTAGAGAAAATCATGTTCAAATAATATTTATAAAAATATTTACATTTATCTACTTCTAAAGGCATTAGCGAAATTTAAACCTGCGACCTCTCGAATTCAAGATCTTTTTGGAGTTTTCTTCTATTAACTTTATGTGGAAAATGTTAATTTTAGTTTTATATTGGTCATTCATCTAGTTTAATAGGTTTTTTGTCTAGTTTTATATTGATCTCTTATCTAGTTTAATAGATTTCATATTGGTTCAAAAATTAACAATTTTTGCAAAAAGTTAATAGAAGATCAACATGGCAAACATATATATCTTTAAAAGACCAAAGAGAAACATTTAATCACTAAGGATTAATGTGAAATAAAAAAATTCTTTCAGGATCAACTAAGTTTTTTATTTTTTATAAACTAGTATCCAGACCCGTGCCAAACACGGGTAAAAATCCGTTTGTAGATATATAAATATATGTTTCATATAAATTATAAAAGATATTCTTCATATTAATGAGTATGAATATAGACTAACAAATTTATAAATTAGAAAGAAATTTGTCACATATTAATTTGTGAGTATAAATGTAGGTCTCTTATAGATTACAAAATAACAAAATAAAAAAAATAAAGCACGTATATTAACATATGATTATAAATATAGGTCACACTGTAGTAATTAAAAAACAAAAAAAGGCCTTCATAATAAAATATGAGAATAAATATAAGCTCCATATAAATTAGAAAAAATATCTCAAATTAATATATGAGTATAGATATAAGTCCCGTCTAAATTAAAAAAAAAATGTATTAATAAATGACTATAAATATAGATCTCGTATAATTTTAAAAAAAAAAAACCCTGTATTAATATACGAATATAAGTTAGGTCCTGTAAAAATTACAAACAAATAGGTCTTGTATTAACATATGAGTATAAATAAGACTTCATATTAATATATGACTATAAGTATAGATCTCATATAAACTACAACAAAATAAAAAAATCTTGTATTAATATATGACAAAAAATATAAGTCTCGTATAAATATAATTCCCCATATTAATGAGTATGACTATAAACTCACAGACTCATAAATTCGAAAGAATAGACAACATATTAATTTATGAGTATCAATGTAGGTCTCTTATAGATTACAAAATAAAAAAAATAAAAAATAGACCATGTATTATTAACATATGATTATAAATATAGGTACCCGTAGGAATTACAAAACAAAAAAGTCTCCGTATTCAAATATGAGAATAAATATAAGCTTTGTATAAATTAGAAAAAAAATATCTCAAATTAATATATGAGTATAGATATAAGTCTCGTCTAAATAGCAAATAGAAGACACCGTATTAATAAATGACTATAAATATAAATTCCGTATAATTTTTCTTTAAAAAAAATCATGTATTAATATTAAAATATGAATATAAGTTAGGTCCCGTAAAAATCACTAACAAATAGATCTTGTATTAACATATGAGTATGAATAGGACTTCTTATCAAAACATGACTATAAATATAGATCTCATATAAATCACAAACAAAATAAAAAAGTCTTGTATTTATATATGACTAAAGATGTAAGTCTCGTATAAATATAATACCCCATATTAATATGTGTTGTTTATTTATTTTTTATTTTTTTTAAAGTATCTTGTATTAATGAATATAAATATATTCCCCGTATAAATTACACAAACAATATGCTCGCTGTTAATATATGAGTATAAATACAGTTCGTATATAATTACCAAAACGGTCACTATATTAATATATGAGTATTAAGATAGATTTCATATAAACTAAAAAAGATAATTAGTAATACATGAGTATAAATAGATCACTTATAAATTTTTAAAAAAATACATAAATCAAATAGTGTTTGGTATTTTTTTAAACAGATAATCTAGTGGCTATAAATTCCACTTTTCGGATGAATAAATGGGATATTTCTGGGTTCAAATTTTAACCCTACACAATGCGACGTCTTTACCAATTAATTTAAATTCACAGGGACAATCATTTAATATAATACACACATAGTACAATCATATTTTTTTGTAAATTAAAACACACACACACACACACACACACACACACACACATATATATATATATACATATATATATATATATATATATATATATATATATATATATATATATATATATATATATAACAAATAAATAAATTCATTCATTTTATTTCATTAATAAAATTTTGTTGTTTAAATTATTATTTTTGACAAATATGTCATTATAAGTATAGTGGAATAGCTCAAAGTATTAAAAAAGTATGATTGCCCTTTGCAAAATAAACGTGAGAGTAAAAATACAATAAGTAAAATATAATTTTTAAATATAATTTTTAAGATAAATTATTACATATTGAAGGTGAGCATAGAAGAATTAGAAACATATTATAAAGTAAAATACAATAAGTAGAAGAAAGAAGAAAACTACTCCAATATCCTTTGTACGTAGTTACCATCGTATTTAAGTTCCTCCTCAATATATATTAGAAAAAACAACTCTTGTATGGATAAAATATCACGGTCATTCTATCGTGAACTATATTTGATGGAATTTCATGTCATCCTACATCCAAGATGATTTCCTAAAAAATAAGTTTGGACTCAGTTATGATATTGCTTAGCTTACATGATTTTTATTTTAAGGCTTAATATATTAATCCTCTATGTTTATTTTAGATTTCAATTTGATAATTATACACATTTTAAAGTGTCTGTCTACATGCAAACGTCTGCCGCATGTGACAATTGACGGAAATGACTAACTAATGCAAACGGTGGAAACGTAAGAGATCAAATTGATACTTTTTAAATGTAAAGACTAAATTGAAATTTAAAATAAACGTAAGAGACAAAATGTATACTTAAACTTTATTTGAATTATACAGCTTTCAAAATGTTCTAGAGTTTATATAGCTAAATATATCTTTCACGATTTATTGAGTTTTTATCTAAAGTTATATTTTTACATTTTAATTATACTTATTTATGGAAATAACTTATACTATAATTTTTTTTGGTAAACATGCTATCAATTTGGAGGTGTGAATTTTTTTATCACTTTAGGCATTATAAATTATCAATCAAGCCACAATTATAACCAATCAAATTCAATACATAATTACAATTTATTTTTTCCTATTTATAAGTTATCATCAAACGAATTGTATGAAACCGACAATATAAAAGAAAAATCATTCTTATAAATATTTGCTGAATATCTAAATAAGAAGAAACAAAAAAAAACATGTAACCATTGATTCGGTGATAACTACTACTAATAAAAAATATATAATATTTATTAAAAATCAAATGTTAATAAATTTTAGACTTTTCTTAAAGTACATCCATATGTGCACCTTGGAATCTGTATTATTATTTACCAAAAATTAACAATTATATATCATCAATACATATTTGCAGCATATTGCAAAATTATTTTTACATTGCCAATAATTTTACATTGTCATTTTTTTTACATTGTCAAAAAAATAAATTATTATTAAAACTATTTGCAACATAACAATTATTTTTATATTGCCAATATATAATTATTGTTCTAATTGTAAGTGCTTGTAATAAATTTTTTTTTTTTTACAAACAAAAGTTTGCAATAACTTATATAAAAAATAAGTGTGATAATTAATATTTGCAATAACTTATATTTTCTTTCTCACATTCCTAGTGCAGTTTCATCAAAATGAATACATCAAACAACAATTTGCCAACGAATCTTCCAATTCTAGATAGCAAGAACTGGGATCAGTGGTGTATTCGCATGAATGTGATCTTTGGTTTTCAAGATGTTGAAGATCTAGTGAAGAATGATTACACAGCACTTGCAGAAAATGCAACTGAGGCACAGCAAGCAGCATTTAAGGAGTTGAAGAAAAAGGATTGTAAAGCGCTATTCTTGATCCATCAATGTGTAGATGCAGCAAATTTTGAGAAGATCTCTTCTGCAACTAGTTCAAAGCAGGCCTGGGATATCCTAATCAATGCACATGGAGGAGCAGATAAGGTGAAGAAGGTTAGGCTTCAGTCACTTCGCAGGCAATATGAGTTGATAGGAATGTTGGATAAAGAATCCATTGGGGATTTCTTTACAAGATTGCAGACAATAGTCAATACAATGAAGAATCTAGGAGATCAAATCACTGATCAGCAGGTCATTGAGAAGGTTTTGAGAACATTAAACCCTCAGTTTGATCATATTGTAGTAGCTATTGAAGAATCTAAGGACCTATCAGCACTGACTTTGAATGAACTGCAAAGTTCATTAGAGGCACATGAACAAAGGCTGCAAGAAAGGAAGGAATCAAAGAATCAGCAAGAACAAGCATTGTATGCTAGGAATGGAAGTAAAAATCACAAGGGGAAAGGTAAATGGAAGAATGAGAAGTCCAAAGGAGGAGGTGATGATCAAGATCATCAAAATGATGATCAAGGTCAATCTGGTTCTTCAAATAAAGATAAAAACTTGAAGAGTAAGCATCAAGGAAAGAAGGACAAAAGCAAGATTCAATGCTTTTGTTGCAAGAAATGGGGTCACTTTGCCTCAGAATGTAGAAACAAAGGAAAGCAAAAGGAAGAAGAGGCTAATCATGCTAGACAAGATGGTTCAGACTCAGATAGTGTTTCTTTGCTGGTCACAACAAACACTGCAGATGATCAATCAAAGTTGTGGTATCTTGACACAGGGTGCTCCAATCACATGACTGGGCACAGAGATTGGCTGTTGAATTTTGATGATAGAGTCAAAAGCACAGTCAAGTTTGCAGACAATAGCATAATTTCAGTTGAAGGAAAAGGTAAGGTGATGGTTCAGAGAAAGAATGGCAGTCACACATATGTGAATGATGTGTTGTATGTGCCAACAATGAAGCACAATCTACTCAGCCTAGGTCAACTGATTGAGAAGGGATTTGCACTATCAACTAAGGGTCAGGTTGTTAGGGTGCATGATCCAAAGGGAAGGCTAGTACTGCAATCACCTCTGTCAAAGAATAGAACATTCAAGGTTAATCTGCAAGCCTCAGAAATTCAGTGTTTTTCAAGCTTGATCACTGAAGATGAGAAGTGGTTGTGGCACTACAGGTATGGTCATTTAAACTTTAAAAGTTTAAATCATCTGAGTAGAAAGAATATGGTTGTAGGCTTACCTTTGATTCACACACCAGAAAAACTGTGTGAAGGTTGCTTTGCAAGCAAGCAACCTAGGAACTCATTCAAAAATACTGTGTATTCTAGATCAACACAAGCATTACATGTAGTTCACTCAGATGTGTGTGGACCTATTGAAACTTCAACTCTAGGAGGTAACAGATATTTCATGACCTGTGTTGATGAATTTACTAGGAAAATATGGATTTATCTGTTAAAAGAAAAGAGTGAAGTGTTTTAAGCATTCAAGAAGTTTTGTGCAATAGCTGAAAGACAGTGTGAGAATCATTTGAAAATACTTAGGACAGATGGAGGTGGAGAGTATAATTCAAACGAATTCAAGATGTTTTGTGAAGAGAAAGGTATCACACATGAAGTAACAGCCCCTTATACACCACAGCACAATGGCTTGGCAGAAAGAAGAAACAGGACCCTACTCAACATGGCAAGATGTATGCTGAAGGGCAAAAATCTACCTAAGACTCTATGGGGTGAAGCAGTTAACACAGCTGCATATGTGTTGAACAGAAGTCCTACAAAGAAATTGAAGGATTCTACACCAGAGGAGCTATGGTCAGGTCACAAACCAAGTGTAAAACACTTAAGGATATTTGGTTCAGTATGCTTCAGACACATTCCTGATGAGAAGAAAAGGAAGCTAGATGATAAGAGTGAAAAGCTTATTCTAGTAGGCTATGATGCTACAGGTGCATACAAGATGTATAATCCTAAGAATCAGAAAATAGTCATAAGCAGGGATGTGGTTGTTGATGAAAAATCAAAATGGAATTGGGAATCAAATATCAAAAAGCATGTAATGGTCAATTTGAATGATGTTGAAACTAATGAAACAGTTCAGCCAGTTGTGAATGAAGATGAAGGAATACAGCAACAAGTAGACATGCACACCTCAAGTGAGGAAGATGAAGAAGCTGTAAGAAGATCTACAAGAATTAGATTTCCATCTGTGAGGCTTATCAATCATGAGACTATATCAGATGATGTAGTTAATGATGATGGAGATTTGGTTCACTTGGCATTTCTGGCAGACACTGAACCAATCAACTGGCATGAAGCATTATCTGATTCAAATTGGAAGAATGCAATGAATGAGGAAATACAGTCCATAGAGAAGAACAACACTTGGAAGTTAGTTGAACTTCCAACACAGAAAAAGCCAATTAGTGTGAAGTGGATATTCAAAGTTAAGAGAAATCCTGATGGTAGCATTCTCAAACACAAGGCTAGACTTGTTGCCAGAGGTTTCCTTAAGGAAAAAGGAATAGACTACAATGAAGTATATGCTCCCGTGGCAAGAATGGAGACTATCAGGCTAGTTATTGCTATTGCAAGTTCAATGAATTGGTCACTATCTCATATGGATGTGAAGTCAGCCTTTTTGAATGGTCCACTAGAAGAAGAAGTGTATGTAACACAACCTCCTGGTTTTGAAGTTGTGTCACAGAAGGACAAGGTCTATAAACTTCAAAAGGCACTCTATGGCCTCAAACAAGCTCCAAGAGCTTGGAATATGAGGATAGACAGATTTCTGCACAGTGAAGGGTTTGTGAAGTGTAGTGTTGAATTTGGTGTATACATGAAGGGAAGTGATATCTCAAATGCAATACTAATTTGTCTTTATGTTGATGATTTGTTGATCACTGGAAGCAGTCCTAATTGTATTGAGAAATTCAAAAGGAGATTGAAAGATGAGTTTGAAATGACTGACCTGGGCAGGCTCAATTACTTTCTAGGATTGGAATTTCTCTATAGAAAAGATGGGATTGTACTACATCAAAGGAAGTATATTGCAGATGTATTAAAGAGGTTTCACATGGAAAATTGTAATGAAGCTGAGACTCCAATGGAAGCAAACTTAAAACTGTCAAAAGATGATGATGGAAATGCAGTTGATGCAACTCTATTTAAGCAAGTTGTAGGCAGTTTAAGGTTTATTTGCAACACAAGACCAGACATCAATTATGCAGTAGGATCTGTGAGTAGATTTATGAGCAATCCTAAAGCATCACACATGGTAGCAGCCAAGAGAATACTTAGGTATTTGAAAGGCACTCAGGATTTTGGTCTTGCTTTTCCAACAAGCAACAAGGAATCAAATATTGAGTTGGAAGGATTCTCAGATTCTGACTGGTGTGGAGATAAAGATGATAGAAGAAGCACATCAGGATATTGGTTTAGGCTCAGAAACTCACCTATCTCTTGGTCTTCAAGGAAGCAAAGCATTGTTGCTTTATCTAGTTGTGAAGCAGAATATGTTGCAGCAGCACAGGCAGCTTGTCAGGCAGTGTGGCTTGAATCTCTGCTAGATGAGTTGAAGATCAAGTATGTGAAACCAGTGAAGCTTAATGTGGACAACAAATCTGCTATTAGTTTGGCCAGAAATCCAATTGCACATGGAAGGTCAAAGCACATTGAAACAAAGTATCATTTCCTTAGGGACCAAGTTAGCAAAGAGAAGCTAACTGTTGAACATTGTAGGACAAATGTTCAGATTGCAGATATCATGACTAAGCCCTTGAAAGCTGACAGGTTCAAGGAGCTAAGGAAGCTAGTTGGCCTAGTGAAGATGAATAATCCTAGCTAGTTCAATGTGTTTGTTTTCATTACTTTTCTGTTTTAGTTAATAAGGGACAAGACATTGGATTATGGAGGTGTGTTGAGATATAATCCAATGGTTTATGGTTGTTAGGTAGTTACAAGTTGTTAGTTAGTTAGTCCTTGACAGTTACTTGCCATACAAGTAATGCATTTGTAAACTCTATAAATAGCTTTTGTATGCTTAATAAAGATCAACCCTTATTGATCCATTCCTCTCTCAATTCTCTTTCTCTCTAATCTCATTCATCTCTAACATTGCAAACCCATCAAGAGCTGTTAGAAAGATAATAGAAACTGAAATATATAGTGAGAATTTAAAATCTCAAACTTTTTGCAAAGAACGATTTATTCAGTCCACCGATCGATAGAATTTGTTGAAATTAAATTATTTTTTTACAAAACATGTAATACACAATCCTATGTAAATAGAAAATTTACAAAAATAAAGATCACCATGTTAAAAAAAAATATATCAAAATAAAAAATTGTAATAGAACAATGCAGATAAATATAAACACAACACTATTGAAAAAATACATCATTTTTAGGAGAATATGATGGATTTCTTCTTGCCTCTCAATTAGCTTACCTGTCACAAATAATAAACAGTATTAATAAATAAAAAATATAAACACCAAAAGAAAATAATATGGATAGTAAAATAACAACATAAAAAATCACACAAACAAACAACATAAGAAATGATGATCAAAGAAAAAAAAAAAAGAAATTAAAAAAGTGGCAGTAGACAAAAAAATAGTGAGAATTGAGAGAGAGATAAAATAAAAGAGAATGCAGATTGAAAAATTTGTGATTTTTTATGTAGTAGGCTTCCTATATATACTAAAATAAATTAAACATATTTTAATTTTGATTTCATATAAAGAAAGAATGAAACTTCTAAGAGAAGGAAAAACGTAATATACAAACTTCTCAAGGAAGCCAAAAATCTCAAAAAGTATGAATCAAATCAATTAAATTAAATGCTAATAATTTGGACAAAAAAAATTAAGATATTCGTAACAATAAAAAATTATTAAGAAAATAAATTCATTTTTTTCTCAATACAAATACAAACTCGTTCACATTTTATTATTTTATAATATTAGTAGATGTGAGATTTCTTAGAAAAAAAATCATATAGCCACACCAAATTGTATACTTTATATTTTGAAAGTGAATATTATATTGTTTTTCTTTTTGACTGCCTATTTCATTTTTGCTACACACCCTCTTGAGTCAATAATTCTTGTTTTCATTTTATACTCTTTTGTTTTCATATAGGATAGTATTTATTTTTTTTGATAATTATTCCTTAATGTATATAAAAATATTATTTTGTTTCCACGGTATTAATGTTTCCATAATTGAATTGTTCATTCTTTATTATGATTTTTTTTTTCCTTTAAAAAACAGCATTCAATGCTAAAACAATATGAGAGGAGAATCATTGTGCGAATGTCATGTGTAAAAATTTTTTAAAAAAAAACTCTCAAATTATATATATATAAAGATATACTTTTTTTTTATCTTAAAATTATAAAAAATAAATAAATTGGATTTTAGTCCCTTGTTTGGTGACACACTCGCTCTCTTCTTCAGTTCACTCTTCATTTCCACTGCAATTTGTCCCCATTATTAACAATGCACAGATTTTCACTTTTCTTCCACAAACACAATCTTTTCCACTTTCCATTCAAAAAATCACTTCCAATTAGCCACGAAGATACCATATTACATCGCTTCTTTTTCTCTACTACTATTTTCCAGGTAAATTCTTCTCATCCATCTTCTTCACATTCACCACCAACACCAAATTTCAAAAATGACCAATTTGGCCTTGTTTACCTTGAATCTAATACAAACAACTTCAATGATCAAAACAATGATGAATTTGCTTCTGATGTAGAAAAACTTTATAGAATATTAAGAAAATACCATTCTAGGGTTCCTAAATTGGAACTTGCATTGAAAGAATCTGGAGTTGTTGTTAGGTCTGGATTAACAGAACGTGTTTTGAATCGTTGTGGTGATGCTGGAAATTTAGCTTATAGGTTTTTTTCTTGGGCTTCTAAGCAACAAAGTTATAGACATAGTCAAGAAGTTTATAAAGCTATGATTAAAGTTTTGAGTAAAATGAGACAATTTGGTTCTGTTTGGGCTTTGATTGAAGAAATGAGAGTGGAAAATTCTGAATTGATTTCACCGCAAGTGTTTGTTATTTTGATGAGGAAGTTTGCTTCAGCTAGGATGGTTCATAAGGCTATTGAGGTGTTAGATGAAATGCCTAAGTATGGTTGTGAGCCTGATGAATATGTTTTTGGGTGTCTTTTAGATGCATTGTGTAAGAATGGTAGTGTTAAGGAGGCGGCTTCGCTTTTTGAGGATATGAGGTATCGGTTTCCGCCGACTGTTAAGCATTTTACTTCATTGTTGTATGGTTGGTGTAAGGATGGGAAACTTGTGGAGGCGAAGCATGTGTTGGTGCAAATGAAGGATGCGGGTATTGAGCCGGATATTGTGGTTTTTAATAATTTGCTTGGTGGGTATGCTCAAGCTGGGAAAATGGCGGATGCTTATGATCTTTTGAAAGAGATGAGAAGGCAGGGGTGTGAACCGAATGCTGCCTCGTATACTACTTTGATACAGTCGCTATGTAAACACGAAAAATTGGAGGAGGCAATGCGGTTATTTATTGAGATGCAGAGGAATGGTTGTCAGATGGATGTTATAACGTATACCACGTTGATAAGTGGGTTTTGCAAGTGGGGGAAAATTAAAAGGGGTTATGAACTTTTGGATCAGATGATACAGGAAGGTCATTCACCGAATCAGCTAACTTATTTGCAAATCATGTTGGCTCATGAAAAGAAGGAAGAATTGGAAGAGTGTATGGAACTTGTGAATGAGATGCAGAAGATTGGTTGTGTTCCTGATCTTAAAATATATAATACAGTCATTAGGTTGGCTTGCAAGTTGGGAGAGGTCAAGCAAGGTGTTCGGCTTTGGAATGAAATGGAAGAAAGTGGACTCAGTCCGGGTATCGACACCTTTGTCATCATGATTGATGGGTTTATAGAGCAGGACTATCTAGTTGAAGCTTGTGAGTATTTCAAAGAAATGGTTGGGAGGGGGCTTTTTGCTGCTCCTCATTATGGTACATTGAAGGAGTTGATGAATTCTCTTTTACGAGCTGAGAAGCTTGAAATGGCTAAAGATACTTGGAATTGTATTACAGCTTCTAAAAGTTGTGAGATGAATGTGAGTGCATGGACAATCTGGATTCATGCACTGTTTTCAAAAGGACATGTGAAAGAGGCTTGTTCGTTTTGTATAGACATGATGGAAAACGATTTAATGCCACAGCCAGATACTTTTGCAAAGCTTATGCGTGGCCTGAAGAAATTGTATAACAGAGAATTTGCAGTTGAAATCACCGAGAAAGTAAGGAAAATGGCTGCTGATAGACATATCACTTTCAAGATGTATAAGCGGAGAGGAGAGAGGGACTTGAAAGAAAAGGTGAAGGAGAAGAAAGATGGCAGGAAGAGGAGGGCTAGACAACGTCGTTGGGGTGGCGCCGGCAGCAGTAAAAAAACATTATAATTTACATGGCTGAAGCTTCAAATACATTTCACAGGTTTTCCCCAGTAGCCTGATTTCTGCTCAGATGCTGGTCAAGTAATTCAATTGAATGGAAATTAAGTGGTGTTATTGATTTTGAATTAAGGAGAGATGAGCATAATTAGATGGGAATTAAGCGGTGTTATTGTGTTTGCGGCTATGTTAAGCACTACTAAAGCTCGACAAAGTTTCAAACAAGATCACTCCTTGCACCAACATTGTGTGCCTGGCAACCTATTGCATAAGCAAATACCTATTAGAGGAGACGATGAAAGAGGCAAGGGAAATGATCAAATGTGCCATGGGATTCAAGACATTGTCCTGCTTGTTTTATGTTATGGTATAACTTATTCTCTTCACCATTGATTTTATTTACTCCTTACTTATTATGTCCATAGAAGAGAGGAAGAGATAGCACAGGAAAAATTTATATGTACAAGTCATGTTGTCAACAGTTCTTTTTGATATTTTCTTGTTAAAATATTGCCTACTTTTCTGTTTAATGAACTTTATTTGAAAAAACTTCAGCAGTTTTTACTTTTGAGTAAGTTTTTGTCGAAACAAATGATACCCATTTCCCTTGTGAATAAGAAGTCAAGAGTATCATAGAAAAATACTTATATGTAAGAATAAGTTCCTCTTGTTTTGCAAAATGTAGAACAACAATAATGAGTGAAAAAGAGATATACATTTGTTATTTTATCATATTTCAATTTCTATATTATATGTGCCTTTCCCTTTTGCTCTGCTGTTATATATTAAGTTTATTCATATTTCTATTTCTATAAGCTGTTGTCTATATGTATCAATCACTGTCACTACCTATCAACAACTCCAAGAGAGTTGTGATACTGCTTACATGTGTTGACAGTCCAACTGTGATTTATCATTATACTAGTAATCTACAAATATACAGTTTCGCTCAAATCGTAGAACAACTTGTGAGAGCATCTCCAATGGGAGCATATAAAACGGTGTTTTATAGGAAAATGAACCCGTTCCTTATTATTTTTTACCCATTGGAAGAACTTGAGGTGGAAAAGTGGGTTGAAGAGATTTTGTTGTATTATCTTAAGTAATCTTTGTACCACTTGGTGTGCTATGTATCTCACGTTCTATTTTTTTTTTGTCCCGAATATGCAATTTTCCTTTTCGAAGTTCTGGAGTTATGGTCAGCACAATGGAGGGAAAATACACTACAAGTTCCAATCACAAGATTGCTTATAATGAGATTTCTTGATAATTTATGATAGCTATTCAATCCGCACCAGAAGCTACACTATCATGCAAATGTGGTTAGATTTTTCAAGCAGTAGTAAAGGACAATCTATTGAGTAATTTTTTCAAGTGTAGGTTGGTTGGGGTTAGGAAGGAGCGACCATAGGACAAACGATCTCGTGAATCAATGTAAGAGCGGGAAAGCTTGAATCCACCATTTTTTTTTTCTTCTTCTTCTAGGCTCACCAATAGCCACACGACCACTACCATCGAAATCGTCTCTTTATTTTAAGATTCAGTCAACTTGAACCTGCACATTTGTTCATCCTTACAATCACACCACCGAGGGTGAGTTTCTGATCACCATTTCCGGTTGGAATCGAAGGACGAAGTTGGAGGTGTTAACATCATTACCATTTCGCAAAAGTGCCTCTTAGATATGAAGATTTTTATGGAGCCTATTTGATATTTTTTTTCTTTAAATTTGTTTGAGGCAGATATTCGGTTGTGTAAATGATTTATTTCGGTTCTACGTTTTTTTATTATATTTAAAAAACAATATTATCTTATATAGATTGTGAATATGTATGGCAAATTAAAAACAATAAGAGATGAAAATGTCTTTTCAATCAAATTGTAAAAATTCATTCTCACTAGCAATTTGCCCTGTTTAATAGTCATTTTAAAATTATTATCAATGAGAAAATATTAGTTATTTTATTTTATTTTCTTAGTAATGAAATTTTCAATTTGTCCCGTTTAAAAGGTTGTTACCAATATCCTATGAAAAAGTTATTAATAAAACAATAATTAATATTTCATTGAAGTTTAAAAATAACAACTAGGACAAAGTTTTGCTACAAAAATGACATAAAAAAGAACGGATGCTGCAAAGTATTGACAGAATGAAGAAAAAAAATGCATTCGGCAGAAGGGAATCTATATTAACTACTTCGAACCACCTCTCGCATTGGTGGTTCTAAGTATATTATAACCGGTGTAGAAGAAATATTTGTAAATGCATTCACCTATGAAATTTACATAACAGCTACTTTGGGCGAGAGAGTATCCTATCAAGAATTTACATTTCTCACCTTACAATCCCCACACAAGGTAGAAATAGGGGAAAAACGAAAAGTGAAATCAAATTGGAAAACAAAAATGAAGGAAGTGAAATTAAAATATCACAATCAAATCCCTATCCTGTCCTACTATTATGCCATTCCCAGCTTCCCTCAATGCTTAATATTAGATGGAAGCCAAATGTAGCTGATGATACATTCTAGCTTTAACTCCAGCCAAAACATCTCAATCATTTACAGGTGATCACATCAATGAGCCAGGTCCACACTCCCAATACCAATGGTCGATTTGTCAATCATGCGCACATTGTACTTTTCATATACTCTTATCCGATTCTCAGCCCACCAATGTTCTGCTTGTTTCTCACTAAACCGCTTGCGACTGCATTCACAAATCCAAAGGTTTTCCAGGTTATAACATGGCTAACGTATGAAATAGAGCATAGTTATTTGAGTTGCTGGTAATATTTTGCTTTCTCATCAGATACTGAATTAATAAAACATATAAGGAAATTGCTTGTTACCATCAAACACAATGTACATTACTCTTATCAAATATTGGACATGAGTTGTGCAAGTTGGTAAGTAAAAAAACAATGTCAATGCAAATAAAGCATTCCATACCTGAATCGAACCCTCTTAAGATCTATTGTACCGCCTGACAGGGAAGTGAGAGTAATATATACACCAGGTTCATCTTGCTCTACCCATTCCGTCTCGTTACGGGATTCATTATCCTTTGTTTTGCTCCCATTTCTGCTAGCTGCATCTGATAGACTATGTTTACAGTGGCCTACAGAACGGTCGGTAACAGTGCTTGATCCATTTGAAAATAACTGATTATATGATCCAGTAACGTCTGATTCTGGGCTTGTTGCTTGAATATTCAGTCGATCGATGGAAGCAATGCTTAAGTCATTGGAAATGGAGTTAGAGGGTGATCTAACATTCCTAGCTGCTCCTATGGGCAGCCTCTCAGCCATGTCCTTCAACTATTTCGTGCAAGAAATGAGGAAATGTATGATCAACAAGCCTACTGATTAATTTTTATACATCTAGTAAAACTCTATAGACATAAGCTTAAAGAATAATAGAAACAATCCATTGGTTAAGTTTTTGATTGATATAGAGCCCAAATATAACTGATCATGCTTTTAAAAGTAATTATGATTCAGTTGGTACTATGCCTTTAGTCCTAGAGTTATTTTAGTATGTTTATTAGAATATTATATATATATATATATATATATTTTGAGATTTGTGAGATTATCAGTACATTTACTTTGAGCCCCGTGTTGTGAATATAAATGATAATCACAGACAAAGAAATTGAAGGAAGAAATTTTATACGCCACACTAGGCACTAGCCACCAGTGGTAGTCTTGGTCTCACAGTTACATTTATTTTCCTCATCTGAAGACTTTCACTTATCAGTCTACTTGTTGAGTTAGACAAGGTTCAATCAACCAACCTAAGAAAACTCAAATGCTTGGATAAGGCTTTTCTAGGAGATATTGGTTGGCTTATTTAAATGGAACAAAAACTACCAACCAACTAATCGCATTGCCCGTCACTTATTGCTTCATGAGTTGAAAGCTTTTAGCTATGTAACAGGATTTGTTAAAAGTCGTTTGAGGGATTGGAATTTCTACCTGAGCAGTAAGCGACTTGATCACTTCCTTTGCTGCTTTGCATTTGGCAGTTTCTTCGCTGGCAATTGCTATTGCTTCTTTTAGCTGTTTAGTTGTTTTTTCCAACTCATCTTCTTGAAGCTGGGATTTCCGAGTCAAGTTTTCCACCTAAAGGGACCAAAATATTCATTGAGCTCAATACCACTAGATTATTTTACAAATAGATAAACCACAACAATCAGGCTTTATTCCACTAGTTGCATTCGGCTACATGGATCAAACGACATACTACAAATAGACAATCAAATGAGTGAAAAACATCTTGTTATTGTTTAGAGAGAGAGAGAGAGAGAGAGAGAGAGAGAGAGAGAGAGAAAAAAAGACGAAGAAATAAACAATTTCCAGCCTATTCGATTGAGTTTAACATCTTGTTGTGGTTTTGAAAATACAGGGAGATGAAAGACTCATTTCCGGATGTTGATTTCAGGTTTCCAACTGTTGATAAAAAAATTTGACAAGAGATAAACAAGTAACTAAGTCATCTCATTGTAGCTAGCAACAATCCCATATTAAAAGGAGGAGCTCATATCATTAGGTGAAAAAGGGGTTGCCAAATATTTAAATTCTATTAAAATAAACTTATTCATCAAGGCAATATTGTCCATCAATGGAAGCATAAAGTAGTATGTATACCTGTGATCTTAATTTAACAACCTCCTGATTGAGGCTATCATTAGTCCTCTTTGTATCATCCACAACTATCTTTGGGGTTGTCAGTCCTCCCAGCGTTGGGGTTGGAGTAGTTGACCGTGGTGGACTAGGTCGCCTAGATATTGGGGATGTTGCCCGGGAAACAATTCTAGATCCAGGAACTGAAGCTGAAAAAAACTTCTTTGATGATCCAAAAACAGGATTCGAAGATTTAGAAATATGCATTGCTCCCCATTGTGAACCTCCATTTGGAACAGGCGAGACACGGCTACTATTGAATTCCATTTTTTTATTTTTCTTTGAAGATCTTCTGTCTACTTGTTTGAAGGATTCCATTGAAGAGAACCTAGAAAATTGATTTTGAGATCTGGAATCCAATTTATCATCCTTACCAATAGACTCCAGTGACCCTTGATTAATACTTCCTCTTCTGCTAATAGAAGACTGAGACGAAGCATCAGTTTCTGTAGCTTTCCTTATTTTGTTAAAACAGTTATCACAGACACGATAAGGTTTGTTGGGATTTGGTGACATTGAAGCCTTAACAGACTTCTTACTGCTGCATGAATGACAAAAAACGAGTCCACAATTGTAACAATTATGGCGCTTCCTTTTGAAATTGAATGGCACACGGCAGCCAGAACACATGGATTGGTCAACACCAGATACCCACTTATGCAAGCATATGGCAGCAGTGAAATTCGTACCACAAGCAATACTTTTGACTTGTTTGTCTTTCAGAGCTTCCACTAATGTTGGGGAGTTTCTATCATCAGTATCGCCATGGCCTAAACGACCATTTGAGCCTTTCCCCCAAGTGTAAACTTCAGTCCTCGAAGTCAAAACTGCAACGTGATAAGCACCACAGGCTATCTCCTCCACAAAACTCTTTGAAAGCTTCCCTTCAATGCGAGTTGGTAGCTTCCCATCAGCTTGAGGATTTCCTAACTGGCCATAGACACAACTGCCCATGGTATAGACATGACCTGCTCTGGAAAGTGCAACAGTCATACTATGCCCACAAGCAACTTGACAAAAGTTAGGTTCGCTAAGGGCTAAAACACAGGTTGGAACAAGTTTAGATTCCTTGTCACCATGCCCAAGTCTACCTTTGTCTCCATCTCCCCAAGTAAACAGCTTCCCTGAAGAGCAGTTGCTGGAACTAGAATTTCCAACCATTACTTCCACAACTGCAGCAGTATGCCAAACACCACAAGCAGCCTGCACAGTACGAAGACCCTTCAAGGACTCTATTTCCCTTGGCAAGGAAACACTTTTTCGGTCTCCATGACCCAGAACACCAAATGTACCATCACCAAAAGTAAATAATTTCCCTGAAGAGGTTACAACAGCAGTATGCCAAGGACCACAAGAAATAGATGAAACATGTATACCCTCCAAGGGGCCATTTACTCTTTTTGGGACCCAGTGACTCACCTGGTTTCCATGTCCCAGAAGACCATAATTGTAAGTGCCATCACCCCATGTATAAAGATCTCCTGAAAGTGTCACAGCACAAGTATGATACTCCCCACAAGCAACAAGTTCAATATTTGTATTACTTAAAGATTCAATGAGCTTTGGATGGGGAACATCAGAATCAACTCCATGCCCAAGCCTGCCTCCTGATTCTTCTCCCCAAGAGAAAATTTCACCTTGTTTCGTCACTAAGGCCACATGTTGCTCACCACAAGCAATATTTTGTACATCTAGAACCACTGCTGATTCCAAGGCTTTCGGCAATAGAGAATCCATTTTGACATCAAAACAACTCCCAACTCGGTGAACCCCACCACCCAAAACACCATCACCTGTGCCTTCCCCCCAAATGAAAACATCCCCTAAGGCATCACCATCATCACGGGCAGAACCTTGGCTTGAAGAGCTAACAGCACTTGATAGACTAACTCTAAAAGCATCCATAGGCATCGCCTTCATGTGGCCATGCACACTATCTGATCCTCCTGATGACACAGAGTGGACTGAACCACTGGCCGAATCTGGCGGGAAGAAACCCTTTGGAGGAATAGGATAATAAGTCGCATCAGAAAATGCTTTATCTAAACCATTCTCTGGAGGGCTCTCATATGGGCTATGAAGGCGAAGGTGATCCCCACTATCCTGAAAAGGGAAAACAAAAATCTTCCCAATAAACCTCTACAACTGAAACATAGACAAGCATGAAGAAAATGGAAGGATGCACATGATGTTTAATACCTTTTGCAAGCTTTCGTTACTATCAAATGGAGAATGTAAGGGAGAACTTCTTCGAGTGTATGTTCGAGGACTATTAATTTCAGATGGAAAACCATCACTTCTTGACTCTGTTCTCCACTTCCGGGGATGGCTCCGTGAAATCAATGCTTTCAATCCACTGAACCATACCTCAGCTTCATCTTTGTCTTTGCAAATCTAGTAGAAAAGAATCGGATCGCAAGATTCTATTAAGGTAAATCACACAAAATACCTCAATAATGCTCATAATGTATGTAATATATGTGCAATCAAAGAGCTGGCCAAGTATAACCTCCACCCCCCAATCCCATGTAGAGAGGAAAAATGACCAATAAGTGTAGCTTAGGAAATAGTTCATGTTTGTGATTATATTTTGACTAAAAAAGTATCAATTTAATTTCAAAGATAATCTACTTACATTTTACCAATAACCTATGAGTCATAACCCCTTTCGCATATTTGTGGTTGGTTGTGGGTAGATTAGTGATTAAAATCAATTGATACTTGGTTGCTCAAATATCATTTACCCAAGAAATGAAAACTTTTTCCTAAGCCACATCTATGGCCATTTTCTTTAAAAAAAAAAAAAGATTTGAAGAAATTTGTACCAGGTCCAGTGATCTGTCATTGTAGATGAGTGAAAATGACTGGTATTCCTTCGCAGGCCGTGGATATCTTTGAAAGATAGGCTGAAAAAAGTAGAAGTTTAATTCAGTCATAATAACTTGAGATACTTTCACGGAACATGGTCAAAGTCAAGAAGTAACTGTGAAAATATTTATAATTTTACATACAATAATATCCATGCTCACCAGAATATCACAAACTGGAGGTGCATTTTTACATAAATGAGAATTTAATGGAAAAGACAGCACAAAATTATATCAGTATGTATATAAATTCCCGGACAGCATCAGCATTGTAGCTGCTACTAGATGACTATACAAGTCATAGCAAGGGAAAGAAAGAGGAACACAACCGCCACAAGTTAATCCTGAATAACTAGCAAATCAATATAAATTTGAAACTCTCCAACAAGAAAACATGATTCAACAATTTCTACAAACAGATGCATACATTGGAAAACATCCAAAATAGCAACAATTTTTTTTTTAAAAAAAGAAAACCCAAAGCTAATGGTCGAAGATATTAACGGCTCAAGTTTATAAGATATCTTAACTATGACCAAATTGTGAGGCCAGAAGAGTGGATACATAAAATGCAAATTTTATTTTTATTAATATACAAATTATAGCTTGTAGCAACTATTTATATGAGATATGGTATCGTTTACAAAATCTGAAGCAGAAAATAATATCAATGATTTAATCGTCATTTTGACAGACTTACTGTGCGTTGTCCAGATATAATTCTAGAAACATTAGTTAGTTTAAGGCGCTTCTCTTCTTTCCCTGAGAACCATATCAAAACAGATTCATCCTGAAAACAATATAAAAATTAAATACTTCCAACATTGGACAACCAATTAGCAAAATCTTCAATGCACAAAATAAAACCATATGTATGAGCAGATTTGGGTGTTTGAATCACATGAGAGCTATCATATTTGTGTGTGTTTGAAAGAGTCATAAATATGTTGATTTACAGTTATCCGTACCATAATTACATAAAACCAAACTACAATTATCCTAGTGCATTAATTTAAAAAATAAAATAAAATAGTGAGATGCTTCATTACTCAGACTAAAGGATGACATTCGATTATTGGGAAATTAAATGTAGCTAGAGCCCAAAAATTTTAAGGTACATTGTCACAAAAAAAAAGTTTCGAGCAGTTTCAATAATACGAAATGTCTTCTTTATACAATACCAATTTGTCACGCCATGTATCGCATTAAATAATTATATGGAGCATAAAGGAATTCTTTTACACAACACTATGTAAGATGGGAATAGAATTCCCAGCCCACTTGTCCCATCAGCTATATGGGCCAGGACCCAATATATGTGCTTCCGGTAACATGACGGAGGAAGATTGAGAAATTATCTTAGGGGGGTGTATTGAATTAAGATTTCATAGGATTTTAAAAGACTTTTTTATAACAAAACAATCTTGTGGTATTCAATCAAGATTTTTATGGAATGTAAATAAATCTATTGGTATTCAATGAAGACAATTAAGACTTTTTTTTCAAGGCAACAAAATCTGTTGGTATTCGATTGAGATTTTTCACTACTTCTAAAATGTCTTTTGGTATTCAAAATTATACATATTTCAATGGATTCTTTTGTGAAATGGATTTTATTGGATTTTGTAAGACTTTTTAGTTGAAAATACACAACAATTTCTTTCAACAATCTCACATAAAACATCAAGACTTTTTCAAACTCATTCCAAGACTTTGTTTTATTCAGTCACACACAACAGCCGATTTTCATTCTCTCACTTTTATGTTCTATCCTTATGGTTATATGGTCATGTGCATTTGCTATCATGCTATATTTGTATTTGTATATGGTAATGTGACTCATGTTGCAGCCCTTCTTTCTTGTACACTTTTTGTATAGTTTTAACAATGGCATATCTTGTGCCTTATGTTTATGATAACCATTTTGCCTCTTAAAAATTCCAGTTTTTTCCATTCTTTTTCTCCACCGACGAGATGTGTTCATTTTCATTTGTTTCTTCTTTATTTACAAGTGCATTGATTTTCTTTAAATAGTATTCATATTCCTTTTAAAATAATTCAAAATTAGAGGAGAAACTTTATGATTATTATTTGCATTTACTCTTGTAATTTTTTTCATCAATATACATTGAATTCTTGCAATCTTAAAAATCCATATAGTACATTGAAATCTTACAAATCTGTGATATAACTCCATTGAAATCTTGTTTTAAAAGTCTTGATTGTAAAAGTCTTTTTAAAAAAGTCTTTTGAAATGTTACAAAGTCAATATAATCTCTCAAAATCTTTTAAAATCTTGAAGAATTTTTTTATCAAAATTATCTTTCAAAATCCTAATTCAATACACCCCCCTTAGAGTTAATCATGTAAAGCCCAATCTGATCCAACTATTAACCATGAGGGTGTTGTTGTTGCATGTTGGCTTAGGCTCACTAAACATAATATCTGATACTAACTTGAAAATAAATAAAAGAATGGATTGCTTGAAAATACTAACTCGGATTTATATCTAAATTGATACAGAACTAAAACCCTCAACCTTAGGATCAAACTCCAGAAGATCAGCAATTTCCTATTCTAAACTAGATGTAATGCCTATTCTACAACTATATGTAGAACTGATCAAATCATAACATACAAGGACAGAACTAAATTAGGGAAAACCATTAAATAGAGAAATTTCAACACATAAATGATTTCACATATGTAATAGAATCAAGGTATGTACTGGAGAAAATACACAATAAACCACAGCAATATCATGGCAATAACTAAACCAACATAAGGGTTGAAAGCAATGACATGTCAGCAAATTTATTGTATAAATAGAATACATAACCACATTATGTTGCAAGGCTTGATATGGTCAGTAAGGTAACAAAACTTAAAAATCAATTTCCAGTCATGCAGATTACATTGATTTCTTTAACAAGATGGTTCCCCCCCCCCCCCCCCCCCCCCCCAAAATCTTCCCCTGATTTTTTTTTTTTAATCTTATTATGATAATAATAATACAAATATAATAATATTCTTTATTCACTGAAATAGACTGGATTGTTAGGCCAGAGAGATTTTTTAAATGGCCCATAAGGCGAAAGGGGCAAAACTTTGTTAGGCGGCCTAGCCTACTTCCATCTGTCAGAAAGAAGAGATAGATAGACTTTTTACAAAGGTTAATTTATTTATATACATAAAAATAGTAAAAACTTACATTAGAAAGCCGAAATGGGCAAAACTTGGGCTTCCCCCTTCTACCATACTTAAGCAAATAAGCCCCTTTCTTTAAAGCAGTAATTGCCTGCAGTTGAAATAAAGATCGTCAGTCAGTACAGTCTGCACAATAGGCAAGCACCAAGGGTATCCTACTACTTGAAGCCCCATATTCCACATCACACAATAGTAATAAACTGTGTGCACATCAACATAGATGAAAACTGAGAAGATATACAATATAATTTACTACAATAAGATCACAATTCAACTCGTTTTTCTATTTTATAAATGTTTAAGATACATAGTCCTCTAAAGAAGCACAATTCAACACATGTTCCTTCTTATCCTGATTCACTACTAAGAAGCAGCTCTACAAGCAAGGATTCAAGGAGACAGTAAAATTCAAGAAGATGCAGTAGGGCACAGAAAAGTGCTTCTTCTTATCCTGATTTTCTAGTCAGTATCCTATTCTACATCCTAACTATAATTGTCTCCAATTGAAGAGAAAGAGATCTTCCAGTAATTTTCATGGTCAAATTTCAAAGGCATAAGAAACAGCTAAGATACAACAATAAAAGTCCAAACCTTTTTCCCCCACTAGATCTGTTCATTTGATGAATCAATCTGTTAGAAGTCTCACATCGGATATGAGATGGTCTGAACAAGTGTTTATAAGTAAGAGGCAATCCTCACCTTACAAGCCGGTTTTGTGAGGATGAGTTAGGCCTAAAACTCAATTCTAAGATGGTATCAGAGCCTCTCTAAGATCCATTGGACCACCCGCTATCGGGCCACCCGCCGTTTATATCCACGCACCAAGCCCAATAGTGCTGGGCGTGAGGGGGTGTGTTAGAAGTCTCACATCGGATATGAGATGGTCTGAACAAGTGTTTATAAGTAAGAGGCAATCCTCACCTTACAAGCCGGTTTTGTGAGGATGAGTTAGGCCTAAAACTCAATTCTAAGACAATCAAATGACAATACCCATGCAGTAAACAATTTATTGTGCACTTCAGATTTTCATAGTTCTATTTTGCTATTTTTACTTTTAATTTTTAACTTTTATACTGACGTAGATGACAATACCACAATGATTAGATGAATGACAGCATTTTATTATGTCTAAAGGGACATGTTTTAATAAAAATATTGATTTCTCTTTCAATGTAAGACTTATGTTGTTTATATATTAATTTTATAGTCACGTGTTTTATTATTACAAACATATTGTATGTTATAATTTATAAATTTTGTCTTATCCACATATCCTACGTCACCTATATACTTTCTAGTACTCAATTCAAGATCCTCTCTTATGGTTTCTCTTAGAGTCTTTCATGGTCTACCTGAACCTTGTTAGGCTCTCCAACTAATTAACTCTTAATTTTCACATTTTTCAATTTTTTCTCACATTTGCAAAAACCATCTCTGTTACAATTGTACCACTACCACCTTGTGAATGATGATGCCAAGTTACTCCAAAATTGTGAAATGTAACTATTGGTGTGTTCACGTGTCCGATAACAATATGCATATGATATGCCTAGATCTGTTTGTAGATGACTTTGATATATGACTTTAATACAGTTCAAAGAACATGTGGGGCCTCTTCATGCATCCATCTCCACTATTAACTCTCCCCCACCATTCTTAAATTCTATGTTTAATAGTTAATTGCTTAATGCGACTTTTTCTTATATAGTACTATGTCTATTTGAATAGTTTCTTAAGTTTGTTGTACAGCCGTGTTCATCAGCTGTGAAAGGAATTGAAGTACATACTCCTTTAGTACTTCTTTTAAGAGAGACAAAATGAATGCGGAAGAGTTGGTTTGTGTGCTTTCCAAAAAGGATTTATACACCCCTAAAAGGATTGTACATGGCCCCAATCTTAATTAACTTCTAATTTATGGGAGCTTTTTAATAAAAAAGTTGATAGTTCTTGGGTCACGAAAAAGTCCTTACAATTTTGTGTATACTTATGAAGAATTTAAATGATACAGCTACTGGAAAAATTGAGATGCAGAAGCTAATTTTCACTTCTACGAGAAGTTATATTGTTTAAAAACTAGCATAGTTATTGCAAGATTCTTTATGTAATTCTTTTCCATAAGAACATCTCAAGAAATTTATCTAAACCATATGACGGTGTCTATGTTTTATAAATTGTCATCATCATCTACTGATATGGTTATATACTAATGAACAATTTCAATGAACTCTTCACAAACATAACGCATTTATGTATTTTACACACACATGCATGCACATATTCCCGTTAACGTATCTAGACTGCTTCATAGTTCATACCCTAGGTATTAAAAATTTCAAGTATTCTCATGCATGTGCAACATAATATTCACGTCCTAAGTATCCAAGCTTCATAGAACAAAGTCACTAAATTGGGCTGTTTCACATACACCAAATCACAATTGTCCTCTATCATTAAAGACATAAAAATTCCAGATAATTATGCTGTAAGAGTACACAATCTAAATCCAAGTAGTACTCTATCGTGAAATCCACACATAACCGAAAAAAAAAATTATCATTATAGTAAGCATGGTTTCAAATCGTAGTCTGCAACTACAGTTGCGGACATAACATAACATTTTTAGAGGTATCTGCAACGGCAATGCAACCCTAATTACAGCCACATTTGCTCAAAATGTAATTTATATAAAACTTTGCAACATAACTGTGACTTTTATGAAGCACCGACACTTCTCGGATTAGCCGTGTTTCACTATCAAACACGCCTCGGTGTCCGACACCTACCCTTATGATTACATTGAATATATAATTTTTTTTTCAAATTATTATTGATCAGTGTCTGTGTCGTATCCACTATCTGTGCATGTGTGCGACTTAGAGCATCTCTAATGGTGAACCGCTTTGGGTATCATACATCACTAAAAAGTGGTCCCTACAATGCCATATAGTATTTATGCAACTCATACGTGTTTTGCTCCAATGGTGATACCACTCTAGGTATCATACATTATTAACAAGTTATTAATTCTATTTAATTCAATTATACAAAAAAAGGTAACATTAAATTGATGATACAGTACCTTAAATAAGGTACCGATATCATCAATTTTGATATCCTCTATGCCACGTCATGGAACTCCAATCATAAAAGAAAATAAGGTACGGATCATTAGTCTATGATACTCTCTATGATACCCTTATTGGAGATGCTCTTAGAACCATACTAGTAAGAAAGTTCTATGGTAGCTACTAGCTAGACTATATCAAACAATTATTGGCATTATTTGTACAATAAACTAACAAAAACCTATAAAATATAAACAAGTTGAATTTGAAATTTTGAAGATTAAACACATGAATTAATCAAGATACCTGCTCAATGTCTCTTTCAACTGTACCAGCTCTATTCAGATCCGAATTAGTTGAAGTATTCGTCATGATAATTGTATCAGACCGTGACGTGATTCAAATCAAGAAGAACAAAAATTAACGAACTATTACCAAAATCTAAACACCACTCATTCACCCATTCTCATACCCAAACCCTTCCATTCATTCAAAAACCCTTCCAAAACCCGAATAACAACACTAAATTCTTCAAACGAACTCAAATTCAAAACCTCCACCATCATAATCGAACTCGAATTCACACAATTACAGAATCTCCGTCGTCATCATCTTCGTTGTTATCATCATAATAATTGTTCAGAACTTTACTCCACAAACACAGAGGTCAGGTAGCTCTGAAGTGAGCTCCTCAAAGCTTCTAGGTCACGAAGGAACCACAAGATCAATGAAGGAATGAAATACTCCAGAGATTCCGGCGATTGATGGATCGATGAGCTAATGGCAGTGTGGACGGGAGCGAGAATGTGCGGGAAAGTTGGAACGGGAAAATCTGTGAGAAAACTGTGATCTGATTGTGAAGTTGTTACAGTAGAGAGAGAAAATGTGTTAGAGAGAGAAAGTGAGTGTTGTGTTGTGTCTGAATGGTTGAGAAGTGAAATGAGAAAAGAAAGAAAATAAGCTGAGAAAAGGAAAAGAGTAATAGAAAAGTGAAGTGGCGGAAACGATTACCCTGAGTTTTGGAAATTAATTACGGGTTTGCCACTGAAAGTTATGTGTTTGATTCGTTGATGATGATGAGAAAATCGAGAATGAGTGGAAACGAAAAACCCGGAATTGACAGTAAGTAATAAATTCCTAAACAAATGGAACCTGGTCGTCACTTGGTCAATCATTTATACGTATGTACTCATGTGTACTAATATGGACCACTTCATCAAGTGGTTCATGGTGGACCAATCACAAATAACATTATAACGAATATAAATTTTATAAAATTCACCGTTGAATTGAAAGTTTATATCATATAGATCATCTATAGAAAAATTTAGAAAAATTAAAAATCATTTGATATGTTATTGAGACACATCAAGATTAACGGTTGTTAAATAACATAAATCTTGATGGGTTTCAATAACATATCAAATGATTTTCAAAAAAATTAAAAAAATTTATGGATGATCTATACGATATAAACTTTCAATCCAACAGAAAATTTTGTAAAATTCATATTCGGTATATCACTTGTCCACGGTGGACCACTTGTGAAGGTGGTCCACCGTAGCATTAGCCGTGTACTATATTTTGCTTAGATATATTTCGAAAAAGAAAAATGCTAAATAGTACCCCGGTGCACTGGTTAAGGTTATTAAAAGTAGAATAATAATCTTAAAACATGTGCAGTCAAAGTGTTTAAAGTATAAATAATATTGTTTTCAATATAAATTTTACCTTTTTTAGTTCCTTAACTAATGCCCCGGGACAGGGACACTAGTTAGCATAACCCTTTTGAAAATACTGGTATATAGTTTGAAAATGAAACAATTATAATTAAAAGTTGTATTTTTTTAATTTTCTTTAATTTGCAAAAAAAATATTGTACTTTTCTTAATAAGATATAAAAAAAAATCATGTCTAAAATTTTTCTAGTTTTATTAGGACATAGCCGAGTGTACTAGTTAAAAAAACTAAAAGAAAAAAATTTCACATTGAAACAATCATTATTTATACTTTTAAAAAATTAAATACACAAGTTTTAAAACATATTTATTATATTTAGTTTTTTAACCAGTGTTTCAAAACGGTTTGAGTTTCCTTCATTTATTATCCCTCAATTTATTCTTCATTTGGAAAGAGATTGACACATTAAAAATTAGTGGGGTCCACAAATTAATGGGACTCACTTTTTAATGGGTCCCACCAATTTTTAATGTGTCTATCTCCCTTCAAATGGAGAATAAATGAAGAGATAATAAATGAGGAAACCAAACTCGTTTCAAAGGTACTATTTAGTGTTTCCCTATTTGATTTTATGCACTTACTTTTTTTATCATTTTTTATTCATTTTGAATGACAAAATAAACTCAATGCATAAAGAGAAGAAAAATATAAAGTACAAGTAGTACTAAATCGAAGTAAAAAAAAAAAATTGAGGAAATAATAATATTTAAATCTAAAAGAAATGAAAAAAATGTGATTGATAGTTAAGACGTGAAAATTAAAAAAAAAAATTGAGGGTTTTTTTTAAGATGATCCATTCTCGTACTAAATCCAACTAAAAGAATGAAGTACAAATAGTATTCTATTTATTCCAAAGAAAAAAGAAAACAATTCACCCAAAAACACCAGCTTGAAGATTATGTAAGCAAGCAATCTACTGAATTTGAGATCCACGAAAACTTTTACTTGATATATAAAACTCAGAATAGCAATGTACTTACTTGAAAGGCAAGAATGGTTCTTGCGACGCACTCTATAATGAGATGTGGGTATGTATCGGGATGGATTTGGTTGGGATATGGGGTTACTCATTCAAGTTGAAAGTGACTTGAAAGTTTTAGTCGACATGGTAGTAGGGAATTGCAATGCTAATGAAAATATTCCTACTTTGATTCGGCGTATTCGTGACCTTGAGAACATGAATTGACAATTTGAAATCAACCATACATGGCATGAAGAAACATATCTGCCGATTGGCTGGCTAATCTTAGTTTTAATTTCAACTCTTTTTGAACTGGTTGCTCAGAAATGATAGTCTTAACTCATGTTGACAAGTTGTTTGGTGAGGATGATCAGTGATGATCAAAAGTTTTCTGGTTCCTTTGAGGGGAAGGGTACTTGCAAGAATATTAGCACTCTGACGCTCAAATCAGTATTTGAATGAGAAATAAGGAGCATTAAGTATTGGAGACACATGAATTTCATACCTAGGGATTGATGTATAAATGTTATATATAAGAGGATATTAGGGTTTGGGACACAAATACACAATGGGATCCCCCAATGTGGGTGGATCAACCATGTGCTTGACACCTGTATTGTCCTTTTGGGGAGGACAATCATTGATACTTAGGAGGCACGTTTGGGATATTGGAGACTCTTCATCTCTACATGTGCTCGTTGTATCGATCTGTGGTCGTTTGTCACGCCGTTTATCTCTATCCCATTGAGATGGGTCTTGGTGTTTGTTGGACTTTTAGCCGATCCATAACACTTTTGATTTGTATGTAATGCAGACCTTTCCTAGAGAACTCCAAAGTCTTCTTTTTTTTATGACACTTTTGGCTCTTGCATGCCTTGAAAAATTCGTTTAGTTTCATAATTTTTTTCTCTTTTGGGCTTCACCTCTTTTTTGTACAAAAAAAAAAGACTCTTGTTCAAAGTGTCCGACAATATTTAAAAATCAGATATATCTTTCCCATTTAATCATAAATTACTTTTCAAAATTTTAACCGTTCAAGAGTACACAAAATAGTTGCAATTGTGGTTACAATAATCTTATAAATATATTTTAGGCAAAATTAAATAAACAGTTTTTTTATTTTATCTATTTTTCACACATGTTCTTTATCTTAATAAACATGCACGGGTTGGTCCTTTGTTTTATACTTCCTCCGGACTTAATTATAAGCAAAAATCACTTTTTTGAATGTATCTAAAAAGTGATTTTTGCCTATAATTAAGGCCGGATGGAGTTTTTTTTTACACATGTTCGTTAACTTTATAAACATTCACAAGTTAATTAATATTTTATCTTAATTATTTGTAACAAAATAAAGGGTTTGAAATAAATGTGAAAGGTTTGAAACATATCATTAAACTAGAAATGACGATGAACATTCATCTTTGATCATATTCATCATGTTCATTATCTTCTTCACTAGTTTATAACTAAATACACCCAAATACATCTCAAAATTGTATGAATCTATGTGTTTGTTTGCTTCAATCTTCTTCTAAACTCCAAAATTGAAATATCCAATTCTCATTAAACTCTAAATTTACCAAACTTCACGCTTTTGTTTGGTATGATAGAAATAGAAGAGAGATAGAGAAGAGAAAAATAGAAGAGAAGTTGATAATTTCTCTTGTTTTGCAAGGAGAGAAATTGAGAAGAGAGAAGAATATTTGGTGGGGTCCCATGTATTTTTGTTTTCTCTCCACTTTTGGTGAGAAATGGATGAGAGATAATAAAAGTTGGACTTTTTGTAGCAAAAAGTCATTAATGTACATGGTGGATCTCATATGGCTACATTAAAATAAATTAAAATGTAAGAATATTATCGTCTTTTTAAATATTTTTTTGAACAAGAAAAAATCGTCTTTTTAAATATTAAACACATTTCTTTCTTTCCTATTTCTCTCTTCTTTTTCTTATACCAATCAATACCTCAAATTTATTCTATTTCTTTTCACTTTCTCTCTTCTTATACTCTCCCACCAATTTCTCTCTTACTTTTTTCTCATAGCCAAACACACCCCACATGTGTTTTTTAAGGTTTAATGAAATTTTCAAATACGTCACATGTGTTCCTGTTTCAAGCCATTCATTTGGTTACAAATAAATAAAATAAAGGATTAACTTGTACATGTTTTATGAAGATAAATGACATGTGTAAAAAAATAAAATAAAGGATTAATATGTTACAAATAAATAATATACAGGAACGTACGTCTCCGTGAGCTTAACTCAATTGGTAGGGACATCACATTTTATATGCAAGGTGTTGAGACAAAATTAGGGATGGCAATATACCCATACTCAATGGGTACCCACAAAAAATACCCATAATGGGTAGGATAAAAATCCGCATTTTGGGTATGGGCGTGGGTATGAATAATTACCCATAAAATTGAGCGGGTATGGGTGCGGGTACGGGTACCCTTAGTACCCACCCCATATACCCATATAATATATTTTTATTTATTTTAATTATATTATTATATAATAATATATATAAATCAATTTTAAAAATACAATATTATTATACTATTATACATTTTTAATTAAAAAATTTATTTATAACATATATAATGCAAATATGTCAAAGAGAAATGAACTTTAGCATGACATTACTAATAATTTTGTTTATAATTTTCATGAATTAACATTAAAATCTTTGAAATTTTTTTAATTTTATTAAAATGATATAATATTTTATAATTGATCAATTTATTTTTAGCAAAAATGCGGGTAACGGGTACGGGTATGGGTACTTAGATACCCATAGGGTATGGGCACGGGGACAAAGATTGTCACCCACGCGGGTATGGGTACGGGTAATTTTTCAAACTGCGGGTATGGGGATGGGAACTATAGTACCCTACCCATACCCTAACCATTGTCATCCCAAGACAAAATCTTATTTTGATGTTTTAAAGATGACAAACATCCTTAATTAAATTTTCATTAGATTATGATCATTTTATAATCTAACAAGTGTTTTTGAGTGATTTAATATAAGACAAATGCAATGGATTAAAATCATTATGTTTCACTCACAATTAAAAGGATTATGAAATCTGTCTTGGAGAATGGTCTCAGAACGGTCTCCAAAGTTCATGTATTGTTTGGATAAGCACTTATTTAAGTCAACTCCATACAAGAAAACAATGAACTTTACATAGGACTTATTTATAGTATCACAACAGTTGGAATAAGTCACTTAAGGCAAAGAATCAATTTTGATCAATGGATTTACGCTGAGAAGCGTCTTTAAGAATATCAAGCTCACAATTTATTGAAAAGACTTTATCTTCTCCAAGAACATCATTGAAGATATAATCTAGACCAATGGAAACTCAACAACAAGTACAACCAGCTTGTATAGAAGCATCAAACTGAACCAAGTACATCTCTAGTATAAGGGGTGGCTACATTTTCTCATGGCAAATGTCCTTATTTCACTATTCACTCATCCTTGCAAGGACTGGTGAATAGTGGCTACTCTATGGTTCTTTTGGTGTTTAACAACTGTCATACAACTTGCTATAGCCAAATAAAAATGATGGCTTCACAACCATCTACTTGAAGAATGGTCTCCAACATCCAGGAGAATGGTCTCCTAGATTTTTTGATACACAAGCTACAATCTTATCCAAAGTTGTATCAAACTATTTTCCACACATGGACTATTGTTTTACAACATATATATAATCAGAAGCAACTCATTAAAGTTAGCACAACGAATATCTCTAACATTTCTACAGTTGCATGTATCAGAGACCATAAGAAGAATGTCCTACAGACTCACTAAAAGGACAGAATTGAGTGGATTGTTTTGCTTCTCTCACAACAACTATTTTAATACTCTCAACTGTCATATTTGGAGTTCAAATATCAGAAGAACTTCTCCATCTATAAATAGCACGTTGACATCATTAAAGAGCAAGAGTTTTAAAAGCAATCAAAGCATTCATACTAGCATCTCAAAGAAATCTAAGCTCTTCTTTTTCACTCATACTCCAAAGCTCTCTAGAATATATATATATATATATATATATATATATATATATATATATATATATATGATCTAAATATTTTTGAGTATCTTGAGTGTATTTTACTTGTAAGCTATACTAAACTAGTTTAGGTTAGTATAAACTTGAAAGATCCACACTATTTGAAAATCCTTTGAAAGTTGTAACTCAAGTCAATTAGCAATAACTGATTGAGTTGTGGTTCTAAATCAGTAGGTGATTACTGATTTGTATCTTAGTCTTGGAGTAGGTTAAGGTGTTGAAGTTATTGTAATCTTGGTCTAGATTATAGTGGACAATCTCACGCAAGTGGGGACTGGAGTAGCTCATACTATTAACGGGCGAACCAAGATAAATTCTTGGTGTTTAATTCTCTCTTTTCCTTCTCTTTTACTTTGAGCAAACACACATCACACATATCACTTATATTTGAACTTTGATTATTGCAA
This sequence comes from Trifolium fragiferum, assembly GCA_954870985.1. NCBI lineage: Eukaryota > Viridiplantae > Streptophyta > Magnoliopsida > Fabales > Fabaceae > Trifolium > Trifolium fragiferum. The sequence goes on from OX940794.1 coordinate 14,030,394, forward strand.
AGAATGTTCTCTGAACATTCTCATATTTGAGTGATTATTTTTTGTTACTTTAATTAACATATATTAGTGTGCAGCAAATCTTTTAAAAGGTCACAATTCAAACCCCTCTTTCTTGCGACAAACCTTGTTACTTCACAAGGTAGCCACTAGGATACCGAACAAAAAAGAAAGAAAGATAAAGGACATGGATGTAATTTTGCCTCTATATATTTTTTTGGTTTTTACCACTAGTAACTGGCTCACTGGATTGCTTAATCTGGTTCAGGAGTCTGTCTGGAATCAAGTGGCTCCAACTCCCTCCCAATTGTAGTTGTGGTGGATCGAATTGTGGTTCTCCCTACCAAGTCGAACGTCAATCACCACTGCACCAAGCCACCAACTAACAATTGGTGCCTCTATTTTTATAATTAACATGAGAGTGTGAAACTATTTATAGCACTTCCAAAATTAACAGACGATGTGCTTAATAATCCCAAAAATATCAAAAACAATTATTGGGTGGCATGTCACAACTCCATGCCCACTCTTTCTTTGCTTAATCGAACAAAGATGAATCACTCGCCTATTTGTGTGCGACGTGGCCTCAAGGATGAGACCTTCTTCCATTGTGTTCGTGATAGTAATTTCTCTCTGAATCTTTGGCTCCACCTTGGGATTAGCAATGCAGATCTCTTCTCAATTATGGATATTCATGATTGGTTAGAAATTGGATCTTTGGGTCCCCAAGTCTTTACCTTCTCGGCGAGTGTCTGGTAGGCGTGGAAGCATCAAAATTTGACGAGTTTGAACAATGAGACTTGGTTCCTATATAGCCTATCCTACAACATTCAAAGCATAGTCAAAGATTTTATGTCGTGCTTCACTTCTACTTCTGTTGATGCATCGATTGACAGGTTCATTAAATGGAATAACAACAACTATTGTTGCATCATCCTTAATGTTGATAAAAGTTGTCTTGATTCTCCTCTTCGAACCGACTTTGGGGATCTTATCAGGAATAATTCATGCTACTATTTATTAGGTTATTCTAGCTTTATTCAGGGGTCTTCAGACATTATACTTGTTGAATTATATGCAATATACTAGGGCCACATTCTTGCAAAGGATATGACCATTAGAGAACTTGTTTGCTATTCTGACTCTTTACACTATATCAACCTTATCAAAGGTCCAATTTTTAAGTTTCATGTACATGTTGTGTGATTTAGGACATAAAAGAAATGTTATCTCACAATAATGTTACTCTTTGTCATACTATAAGATAGGAAAACCAATGTGCATTCTTGTTTGCTTAATTCTTCGAATGTTGATCTAGTAATTCACTATTCTCCTCCAACAGACATGTTTGCTCTTCTTAGAAGTGACTCAATTGAACCATCTTCATCGGAGAATGGTCCCTTATGCTTTTGTCTTTTTCTTTTTTTCTCTTTTTTTTATTATCATTTGTAATAAAAAATATTGAGACATATTCTTTTTTTCTTTTTATATATAATTGCAACATACTTTAAAACAACAATTTGATACAAACAAAAATAATTAAACCATTTCACCAAAAAATATAATAAAAAACTAAACGATAATCTTATCTTATTTATCGTAAAACTATGGGTGTTGCACTCTTGGGAGAAATTATTGATGAACTTGAAATCCAATAATGCACACAAGTAATTAATTAATTCACAATTATGTTTTTTTAAGACATTCACAAACACCATGTTGTCATCCAATATTTTTTTGCTTCACTGCTTCAGCGTATCATGAAAGGTTATTTTTCCAATTTAAAAAAAATAAAATCAGAATGCAAAGTCATGACAAGACAAACTTGATATATCCCAAATTCCTATTATTTACATAAATCTAATAAATTTAATTATAAATAAAATAACTAAATAAAAAAGATATATTGGTGGGGCTAAGAAAACTAAGTAGGATAAAATTAGGTGAAGAAAAAAAGCCATAAAGAAAGAATCCCAAAAAATGAAGTCCTCAATTTGAAATCCATAATTAGTTAATTTACCTGTACATGTGTTACTTTTCTTTTTCTTGTAAATTTGAAGGACTCTAAACTGAAATTCTCCTATAGGTCAAGGATGAGTCACTAAAAGCTTTAACAATTTTTTAAAGGAATAAACACAACAATGTTCTTAAGAGACACTTAATTAACAATCATTCTTATTTTAGAAAGTGTTTTTTACAAATCTATAAGAGCTAAAACCTATTTAATCAATGTATGAAAAATATGATATTTATAAATTATAAAGTGATGAATAAAACATTTGTTACAATCTGTCAAAAAATAAACATTTGTTACAAGTAGTTAAAGGGGGAAAATTATGGCTGAAATTGCCAAGTTTGTTCGTATGATAATAATATTTCTTTTCTTATTTCTTGTTGCAACAAATATTGAAGGTAAACCTTTTTTTATCCTTTACAAATTTTTCTTCTGTACCTTGTACACAATTATATATTTCCATTTTAGTTAAAAAAAAATATTTTTTTTTTTCATTACAGCACAATATGCATTAAGATGTTATAGAGATGCTGATTGTCCAGAAAATATGTGCTTCCCTCGAATGAAACCAAAGTGCATGTACAACCAAAAATGTAAATGTGTTAGAAAGATGTTCTCCGAAAATAATGTGCGAACATGATTTTATTTTAGTTTTAGACTCAAGAGAGCAAGCAAACATTCGGTAGAATAAGGTCCGTTTGTCCTAGCTTATTTTTGAGCTTATATAAATAATTTATGCAATTTTTATGTATTATTATAAATTTTTTAAAGTAATTTATGATAAAATAACTTATAAAAATTCAATTTTCATTAGTTTGAACTTATAAAATAATATAAAACCTAATTTATATTGCATAAGTTGTTTGCATAAGCTCAAAAATAAATTAGGTCAAATGGACCCTAACTCATGAGTTGTTATTGCTTATTGAGTTGACCCTATATTTGATTTTGTTTTTCTTTCTTATTTCTAAGAATTTTGTATTATGACTTTGTATTCTAAGATAATGTTAATGAAATGGAAATAAAGAAACAAATAATAGTTATACTTAGGGTTCGTTTGGTCTAGCTTATTTTTGAGCTTATACAAACGGCTTATGCAATTTTTATGTATTATTATAAATTTTTCAAGGTAGTTTATGATAAAATAGCTTCTAAAAATTCAATTTTCACTAATTTAAACTTAAAAAATAGCATAAAACATAATTTATATTGTATAAGCTCTAAAATAAGCTAAGCCAAACGAGGTCCTTAAATTGTATACTTCTCTCTTAATTTCAAAGATATAACCTTCATTATATATCACATTTTCTTTCTAACCATAAAGTAAGGGGAGTTTTCCTAATCATGTAAATACATCGTTATTTGTGTTGACCGGATGTCAAGGATCCAAATTCTTAGTAATAGTTATTTATCATGGTTTTTCGTAATAGTTAATTTGAACCGTTTATCATCGATTGGATAGTTCTAACGCGCGACATACAATTATGCACTAAATCTATTTTTGGACATCACCTATTTAATTATTAATTGAACGAATTTTTATTTATATGTTTTAATTATTCTTTGTGTGTATAGCTATGAAGCACGGACTCTGACACGGACACCGCGACACGACACGACACAGACACTTCGACACCGTTAATGTAGAAAATATACGACACCGACACTGCTATATATTTATAAAAAATATAAATTTAGAATTAAAAATACATACATATGCATTTAAGTTGAACAAATTTTTTAATAAAAAAGTTTTAAAAGAATATATGATAGTACATTTGACATTTACTCATTCAAGTACTATCGAAAAACAAAAAATAATGTAATCAAAATGTAATACATTTAATCCCTCATTGATTAATATTATTATTTCGACTCATCTTTAATCATTGTATATATGTCTAAGAAAAGTATAAGAAAATAAAAAAAATAATAATTTGGAGACTTATCCCGACACATTTGTACGAGTGCCTTATAGGTGTCGGACACCGATTTAAGGAGTGTCGGAATAAAGGAAATATTATTTTTTTGGACACCTCTCCGACATGTTTATAGGAGTGTCATACAAGTGTCGGACACCGACACGTGTCGGACACCGACACGTGTCGGATACCGCGACACGTCTAATCATAAAGGTGTCGATGCTTCATAAGTGTATAGTACATGAAAATCTCAAGCTCAACTTCAAGACTAAACTAGATGAAGGAAGTAAGTATAGTTGGTTGGTATAGATAAACCTAGTGATGGCAAAAAATGCATACATGAATGTATTAGTGATAAAATCTGCCACACGAGCACAAAGTGAATAGCTTAATGAATATCCACAAATAAAACATATAGTGCATTTAATAAATATAAATGCATGTTTAATACTATTACTAATATCTGCATATATTTGTCTTCGTACTCGTTAATAAATTAGTAAAATTACTTTAAAAATCTTTACTTAAATATTTTTTTGGTATGAGAAATAGTTTCTTCACACTGTTACATTTTTTGTTCATATTCGGGAAAAAAAACTATTCATATTATTTTTTTATCTTTTGAGGCACATCTTTTCATATTCAATCTACTTCCATAAATATCAATTTTAATCTTTATAGATGAACCTTTGTTTGATATCTCCGACAATTATCTAAATTGAATCATATACATGTTCTAGGCTATACTACAAAATTCATGATTATACATCCCCACTTCCATTTAGCTACGTATAGAGATGGTGACATTTCTTGAAGAATATTTGTTGATGTTCATCATTTTGCCTTATAAGTTAAAAATGTTGTGACAAATTTATTTTCTATGCACTTCATCCCTGACCACAAATGCTTTTTCAATTATGTCTTAATACATATTGGTCACTCCAAAATGGAAACTTCATGATTGATATCATATATACCTTCTAGAATTGACCGTCTTAAGGCTCCAATCCCTTGATGAGTAAAATAAATTTCCCAAAATTAATAATTTTTATTTATAAAAAATTCAATTTTTAAAAAAGAGTAATCTTTTATTTAAAATATAAATAACATCAATATTATAATAAATAATCATATTTTAATTAATAATTATAAAATACACCTTTAAACTAATATAATTAAAAATTAATAGTGTTTTTTAATAAAGTAGTTTCTTTAAAATAAAGTACGGAAGTTATTTATAAATGATAGAGCTATTCTATTTATAAAAAAACTATCATTTCATTAAACAAACAAATTTTGAAATTATTTGTGTAATGTTCAATTTAGACTAATATATATATATATATATATTATTAAATTTCATAAAATATTGAGTTATCTTAAAAAAATCATTGTTTATCGTGGTGGGTTTTTGTTCAATCAATCTATTAAAATAATTTCATAAAATTGTTGGAATAAAGTGAGTTTGACAAAATTCTCCTTGTGGATTTAAGGTTTTGATGATAACCAAATATTAAAAGTACAATTAGTGTTACTAAAAATTATTATAGTGTGCAGGATTACAAGATAAAATTTCATGATCACTATGAACAATAAAGAAGAGAATCTACGCCAAAGCACTAGAAAGAAGCTCTGAAGATCATTAGAGGTTAGCAAATGTTCAAGCTTTGAAAACTCTAAGAAGCAACTCTCGCATCACCCTCTCAAGACACATCAAAAGTTGAAGACCTTTAGAAGATGCATCTCAGACTCTGAAAGAAGAAGAAGAAGATTAATTCTTGTCAGAGATCATCACCTGCTCTAAGAATGTTTGGAAGAATATCCTCAGTGATCTTCTTTGGTTAAAGATCAATAATCATAGTACATTATCCTTATCCATTAAATGAGCGTATTGCACTATTCGTTACATAAATCCTAACCTTGTGAATTTAGTTTACGTATAATTCCTAGAAATTTAGAACCCATAAAAAAATTGAAAATATAGAATTTATTTAGAAAATATAGAAATCCACTTACTTATGCAATGAAGTATTATAGAACAATTTGTGATTTAACCTTTAATATTTGATCATAGGCGATTTACAAGAAAGTTAAGGATTTAAAGTGAGAGAGATGAGTTAAAGATTTAAAGTGAGAGAGATGAAAAAACAATTTTTTTTTAAAGGTTTCATCTTATTTATTTGTTTGTATTCCTAACATAAAGGGTGATTGTTGTTTGAGTTGCCATTAAGCTTTTTATTGGATGTTATTTTGTTGAGTTATTTCTACCTTATCACATTTTTTTTTTCTTTCTAGAATCTACTTGATTTTCTATTTTAACTAGAGTTTTTGTTTTTTTTTTTTGTAAAAAAAAAAAACTAGAGTTTTTTTCTTGTCTATTTGAGAGTTAAAAGCTTAATCTATTTGAGAAGTGTTTTTTTTTTTTTTTTTTTTTTTTTTTTTTTTTTTAATTTTTGTTTCTTGTTAAAATTCTATAAATAAAATGCGGGGTAATTGTTACAAATTTTATAGTAAAAGTAAAAGAATAGATCTTAGAGAGGAAAAAAAAATAGAAGACTCCATGAATATTCAAAAGGTAGAAAGAGTGAAAAACTCAATGGAAGCCGGATGAGAAGTGAAAAAAAATAATTGTTGTTATTATAATAAAAATAAAAAATTATTGAAATAAATATAATGTACTTCTACTAATTACTTGTCCTCTTCAAGTATAATATTATTGCAAATTTTCTACCCTTAAATATAATTTTACTTCTAAAGATATCAATAAAAGATACAAAACATAAAAATAGGAAGGAAAAAAAAATTTAAGTTAAAATAAATTTACGCATAAAAATAGAAATAAAAAATGATAAAAGATACGCATCGAAAAATAGTAATTGTTGGTTTTCCTGCGACTTACAAGAATTATTGCAAAAAAACTATACGATTAATGGCAAAATAATTGTTGTTGGGATAAGTAATTTTTTCAAGCGATAACATAATTGTTGAATAAAAAACTAACTTACAACAAATACTTAAATAAGTTGCTACTATATGTACATTTTTGTCAACAATTTGAATGTCATTGCAAAAATTCTTGAAAAGTTGAAACTTAAAATTACTATATGTACTATAATTGATGAATTATATTTTAAATCATCAAAACAATACTTAAATAGTAACAACAAAATTCTTTTAAAATGAAACTTAAAAAGAAACATAGGGAGTAATGAAAAGTTGATTAAAAAAAGAATTTTTATGTTTTTTTTTTTGACACTGAATTTTTATGTTGTATAATTGTTTTATGTGACCTTATGTTCTTTAAAGGGACAAATACGACTTGGTATATACTTAAAAAGACATTTAATAATAGCATAAATCTTTTAGGAAAGTGCTTTTTACAAGCTATAAATTAAACACTATTCAATTGATGTATGGAAATGAGATTTATAAATTATAAATAAAAGAATTTGTTACATGAAAAAGGGTGAAATATATATGGCTAAAATGATTAAGTTCGTTTGTGTTACAATTATCTTTTTTTTCCTATATCTAGTTGCGACCAACGTTGAAGGTAAGCCAATTTTTTTTTATCCTTTTTTATTTTGGGCAAATAGGTTTTTATGTTTTGCAAAATAGACAAGTTTTGTTTTATCCATATAATATTATTTTTAAGATTAATCCTTATAATATTTTCGTTTTTGATTTATCTCCATAATATTTTTTTATTTGATTTACCCTCATAAGTGATGACGTAGCATGATCAATGAGAGGGATAATCAAAATTTGCTAACATTACGAGGGTTAAATGACGGATTCTTAAGTCAACATATTACATTAGGGGATAAATCAAATAAAAAAATATTACAAAAGGGATAATCTCAAAAAAAAAAAAAAAAAAAAAACTTGTCTACTTTACGGGATAAAAACTTATTTTCCCTTTTATTTATTTATTTATTTTTAATTTTTGGTCAAGATCACCCTTTGATATTTTCCTTTACTTCTTTCACAATATTTTTAACATTTTAGTTAAATTCTTATATTTTATTTTTTCACTCAGCAACATTTATAACATGTATTGTTGACTCTGATTGTCCGAAAGATATGTGCCCACTCCCTCGTACAAGACCAAAGTGTATCGACGCCCGCATATGTAAATGTGTTGCAAAATTGTACCCAGAAAAATAAGTGCATGCGATTCTTATTTATTGTCAAAGCCAAGAGACTACACAAATGTCTTTCATTATGGCACCGAATAATTTGAGTTTTTTTTTTTTTTCAAGAACCTTGTGATTATGGATTTGTAATCTAAGACCATTTTATTGTAATGAAATAAGACAAGAAATAATATTATTCAATTTGTTTTTTTTATTGGCAAAAAGGTAATCAAATGCCATATGTGAGCAAAGTCAAATCTTGTGGTATATATCTACAATGTGAGAATATAAAATTGGTGGATAAGTTGTTTATATGTTTAGGCTAGATCAATTTATTTCACTTCAATTTAAACTTGTTTTGCATCTCATTATAACCTTAACTATTATGTCTAAGTCATTAAATAAGTAGTTGTGTTAACTCTCTACTTAGCCATATTAATTCTTAATTTTTATTTATTACTAAATATCTCATAATAATAAACTTGTGTTCAAATATAAGGTGATAACTTCATATTCTCAAGAATATAAGATCAACAACATTCATCCTCACATCAACAAGCCGACTATACAAAGAATTGAATTTTAAGAAGTATGAGTTGTTTTAGTTAGTCTAAAGAGGTTGCGAGAAATTCATTGTTTATGTCTAGTGTGGCATAATACAAATTTATAAAGTCTTTTAGACTAAAAATGTGTTGTTCAGAATTTGAGAGGATATCCCAAGCACATGGTTGTAATGTTTGTCTAGGTCAAAATGTGTATGATGCTGAATTCGGGAGGTTATCTCAGGCTCATACTTGTAAGGTCTGTCTAGGCCTGAAAAGGAAATGTGCAGAATTTCGGGGGTTATCATAATCACATAGTGAACTCTCACAGTTGTGAGGACTGGAGTAGCTCATCTTGAATGAACCAATATAAAGTTTGTGTATTTAACTCTTCAACCACTTCTCCTTATTATAGATAGATTCACATACATCAGAACCATATCGATCAGATTGATTATGAAGTCACACACACTTCAGTGGATAATCACACATACATTAGAACCATATCAATCAGCATATAAGATTGATTCTAAAGTCATATGAACCAAAATCACACTATTCAGTATATCAAATTGATTCTGAAGTTGCAGATCATATCGGTCAACATATGTCAAATTGATTTTGAAGTCATATACACATCTATCCTTATACACATATACATAAGAATCATATCATCCGGGATACTAAAATCATTCTAAAGTTCTATATCTCAAAAACAATTTTGAAAAGGGTTATAATTCATGTTGGAACAAAATTGGTATACTAATCATTTAGTTGATTTTGATCATAACAAGTATTTAAAAGATCAATTGGTATTGCTAATATTTACTCTAGTGTGCAAAATTTACAGTTAAAATTTACAAATATCTAAGAGTAAAACATGAATCTGAACCTTGGCGCATAAGTGGGAACCTGAACCTGATTGAAGCAAACCCGAACCTGAAGGAAGCAAACCTGAAGAAAGCAAATCTGAAGAAAACGAACCTGAACCTGAACGTAAGTCATGGATTCTGAATTATTCAGAATCTGATGCTTATGAATATTGTTCAAAGATAAGGTTTGACACAGAAGAAGACAAATAATGATGGGTAGCTTTCAAGTCAGTGCGCGTGTTCAAGGTTTACCTCAAATGGTATTGACAGTTTGTCAAGAGTCAAAAGCTTGGAGAAGAATTCATCTATTTTGATAATAAGTCCACTTCACAAAACAGAACAGCTATTTTGCTCTCTGATCTATGCAATGTGAAGTTCCAAGATTTCTCCAACGTCTCTCATCTTCATCTATAAAACGAAGAAGAACATTGAAGATTAAAAACAAGACTTACAGTCTCTGAACTAACCTACACTCTGTCAAATTCAAAAGTTAAAAAACACTTAGAAATTTCTTTTTAGAAATATCTAAGCAAGTCTTGTGTTACTATTAAAAAAAATATAAATTTATTAATAGATCAAAATTAGGGTATAATAGGAAGATAAAGTGCAAACATCTACTTTCTTAATTTAGTATTACTATTCAAAATGGACAGTTAGTTTTTAAAGTTTGTTTTACAAAATAGTTTTAGAAAAGTGTTTATGAGAATAGAGTAAATAAAAAATATGTTTGGTTACGTATATATCTTTACAAAATTGTTTTAGAAATGAAAAAATGACAAAATCTATTTGTTAGTTTAATTTTCAAAAAACGGTTTTAGAGATTAGAAAATCCAAAACCTATTCGGCAAACTAATTTTAGTATTATCCAAGCTCTTTTTAGTTGTTATAATGATTGAAACTTTTTTTTTTATAAAGGTGAACTAAGAGTATAATGACATAAAAGAGCCTAGAAAGCATCCCAACTAGGTTGGCACCCCTTGTAGACTCTAATCCTATGCCAAGTGCTCATAATAATATATATAAAAAAGGGAAAAAAAATATACAAGATGGGGGGGGGGGGGGCAGCACAAAACCCATGAAGAAAACAAAGCAAAACCAACAACTTAAAAACCCCGACAAGCAATAAATTAAGTCTCCCGAAAAAAGATGAAGCCGGTACGATCTAGGAGGAATTCCCAATAAGTAAAGCTAGGTAATGTAGTCCACCAATGAAATCCATTAAGCGAGTGGCCATGAGCCGCTAGCTTGTCCGCACAAGAGTTACCTTCTCGATAAACATGGGAGAAGACAAGGTGCATACGATGAGAAAAACAATTATGCCAACGGTTTCGAAGGTCCCAAGGAACGATAGAAAAATCCTTGGAAGCTTGAATTGCCACCTTAGAGTCACTTTCAACCCACAAAAATAACCAGCCGCGTGCCAAAGCATTCTCAATGGCCAACACAACCGCCATTAGTTTCGAGTGCAACACCGAAGAGAAATCCAACTTGCAAGAAAAACCTCCCATATAAGCCCCCGTGCTATCCCGGAAAAGAGCACCACAAGCCGCCGAGGCCTCCGAAACAGACCCGTCCGTATTCACTTTCGTCCAAGGTGGCGAAGGAGCCTTCCACACGACGGACTTAAGCGAGACCGGCCGAGGACGAACGGGTACGACATCCAACCGATGTAATGCTTCTCCATGCGCACCAATGAGAGCACTAGAGATTGAAAGAGAGCTCATTTTGAGCCGTGCGGATCTTGGTGATGGCGGCATGTGTCGAGACATTTGCATTATTAAAAAGCACCCGATTACGAGCCATCCATAAAGTGTGTAGAGTATGAATAATTCCGGTCAATAACAAATCCTTGAATTGTCCATTGAAGAGGAAGTTCGCCAAAAAGGACTCGGAATCTGCGTGAAAGGTATTATAGGCTCCGCAATAAAAATAACATCCGGTTTATGAAGCTGACATAAACTATGCAAGACAATCTGAGAAGAAGCATTGCCAATCCCCCGAATATTCCAAAAGAGGATCTTCATTGAGAAAAGGGCGGGATAGCACCCTTCAAGCGGGTGTTGTAATTACCGGTGCTCTGTGCAAGCCTCAACTGCTTCCTACGACCCTTAGAAACATAGGGGGTGAATGGAGGATCATCTGCAACTACCTCATAAGCGCGAGCTAATAAGGCCTGTTTAATTTTTTCTGCATCGTCAATCACCACCTGCTGTAACATTGGTTCAACTGTCACTGTATCAACTACTTGTGCTTGGGCAGACGAGACAAGCTGATCATATGCCCCAACAACCTGTGTTTCCACAATTTCGTCGTCACCCATCGTATCCGTGTCCTCCGAGTCTACCTCAACTGTAACAACATCTCCATCGACCATACAATTAGAAGCAAGCTGCAGAACTGGCGTCACCTGCTGTATCATGGCTTGTGGAATCACATCATGAACATCTACCGAGGGCAAATCAAACGAAACCGCAACCTGCTGCATAGAAGAAGAAACCGCAACCTGCTGCATAGAAGAAGAAGCTATCGACGCAGCTTTGTTATTCACCGCAAAACAAGGGACGCGCGCGTCCAGAGCTGCGAGCACGTTATCCAGAATCGGCGCCATTTGGGCTTGTGAATCAGGCGCGACCTGCTTGATAGAGGGCACTGAGTCAGACGCGTGCTTGGGAATCAAAACAGGTTTTGGCACCATCGTACCCTTAATCACGTACGAAGGGGCAGGCTTGGACGTATTGACAGGCTTTGGCTTGTTAGGTTTCTGAACAGGATGTATCCAACGACATGTGACAATATCATGACCTATTACGGAACAATGATGGCAAAACAACAGCAACCGCTCGTAAACAACTTCCACTTTGAACTCGTAGCCGTCACGCTCCACTGTAATTTCATCAAACAATCGACGTGACAAATCGATATCCACTAGCACCCTTGCGTAATGGCCAAAGGCCCTCTTCGTCGTAGCATCATCCAAAGAGAGCGGTGTTCCGATAGCGCTAGCAATTTCAAACAAAGTACGTTGCCGCCAATACTCTTGGGGTAATTCCATAAGCCGAATCTAAATTTGAGCGTGGGTTTGTCGTGGAGCGTAAGTATTGAAATCGTTCGTCCACTTTGACAACCGCAAAAGCCCCGGTTTGAGGTTAATGGATCCCATCGACCATGCTAAACACATGTCCTCAAAAGAGGTAAACTGAAATTCATAAAAACCTCTCCCTAGGGATACCAAGTGCCATGTACAACTAGGGTTCCAAAGGGCAGACAACTTGGTCTTCAAATCCTTGGCCATTAATGGTTTCTCACCTTTGTTAAACAATAACCTACCATGAAGGTTATGCTTACAATCATTGAGGCCCTCTTCATATTCCGATTGTGTGATCTTGATGTGTAACGAATCACCTTTGATTGTCGGCGAAGGAAGCTGACTAACCAAAACCTCACATGATGTATGTAGCACTTGAGCGAAAGAACATCCTTGAGAAGAAGATGAAGGAGCATAACGTATAGGGGGAGGGGGGCTGGCCAAGCACGGCCAGCTACAGATGCTCGCCATACTATGCCCTAGCAGAGCAAAAAAAGAGAATTCAAAATCAAATCTGCTCAAAAAGTTTTCATAATGATTGAAACTAATATATAAGACGAATATAAAAAGAAAAGATGAATAAATTTATTAATAAAGTGGTAATTGTTTTACTTTCTTTTTTCCACAAACTTTTTATTATTAAATTTACTTGGAGTAAATCATGGTAGTGGCTAAATATAAAATTATTTGGGGTATCTAAATGTAAATCATGATAGTAATTATTAACTAAATACAAAAGTGTGTTTTATTTATTCAAAAGATTGAGGTAGCCAGGCTACTCCACCATAGCACAAGATACCGCCCCTAGATATAAGCTTATAAGTTTATATTGACAAAAATTATTTGATAAAATTATTTACTCATGAGTTTATAACTTATTTTTATTAGTTTATAGTTTAAATTTTGTAATTGGTCATTTTTTCGCTCAATTTTAAACTTGTCATCTTACTTAAAAAAATTAAATATTAATTAAATATTTTCTTATATAATTTTATGTTTATAATTCTAGTTCAACCGTTTATTTTAATAAACACTACAAATCAAATCAGCTATCTTATAGGAAATAAACTATAAATTAGCTTATAAGCTATAACTCATTCATTGTAAACTAACTTATCAAATATCTGCTATTTTTTTTTAATCAAACGGAGCCATAATGTTACATGCTTTAAGAAAAATCGTAAACATAGACTATTAAAAAAATAACTATAATTTTTATTTAAACAATGATAATAACAAAAATGAGAATGCATTTTGTTAAGAAGTGTCACATTCAATATGAGATGACCTGAATATGAGTTTATAAGTAAGAGAAAATACACATCTAACAAGCCGGTTTTGTAAAAATGAGTTAAGCCTAATATCCAATTTTAAGATAGTATCAGAGTCTCGCCAGATCCATCAGATCTCCCGCTATCGACCACCCACCATTATATTCACTCACCAAACCCAATAATGTTGGCGTGGGACAATGTGTTAATTAAGAAGTTCAACATCAGATATGAGATTACATATATAAGTAAGGGATGATTCTCACCTTACAAGTCGATATTGTAAGGCTGGATTAAACCAACTCCTAATTTTAAAAGTCTCAACAAATCCAAGCTTAGTATCAAGCTTCAATCAAATATTGCAAGTCTTATTGCAAGTCTATTATTCAACGAATCCATTTTTCCAAAAGATTCATTCAAAACCCTATCTTTTTTTACCTTTACTAGATGAAATTATTCCAACCAAAACTTTTTGTAAATCAGCTTCAATGAGGCTTCTTGTGAATCCATCCCTTGTGATTCATAATAAGATTTTTGTTTTTTTAAGCAACATAGAAATAGTTATTATAAAATGAATATAAGATATTACACATGAAAGAAAGATAAACGAAGCAACAAGCTGCACCGCTAATTCTTTTTTAATAGCAAAACCAATTCTCTTAAAAATAACATTCATAGCTTTAGGTAACACACCATTGCTATTCATAACTTTTTTAACTCTTCGTAAAAGATATCAATTCTTTTGACGATGAAATCTTCTTTTTCTGATTCGATTTTAATTTAATTTCAAGAATTGAAGGTACATCAAGCTTGGTAGATTGTTCCATTTTGAACAATGGAAATTTGATTTTGCTTCCTGGCTAGAGTTTATATATGGTGGATGATCCGATAGTAGGTGATCCAATAAATTTTGGAGAGATTCAGATATCATTTTAGAATTAGAAGTTAAACTTAACTTATCCTTACAAAATTAATTTGTAAGGTGAGAATCATCTCTTTCTCATTTTGAAAGTATTGTAATGTTTGAAATGAGTTTGTAACCTTGGCTTTACCAAAAAGAAAGAAAAGCAACTTATGATATGAAGTATCAATAATTTTACATTTCAATGTTGCAAATAATTACAGTGATGCCATTAATGAAAACATATATTTCCCGTGTGTTTTTAGTTTTTTCTATTATAATTCATGTCTATCGCATAAATAATTTAACGTACACAGTATTAATTGCCCCACTATCATTTAATGGGTATTACTATAATTGAGAGAAAGAATAAAACACCACTTGACTTAATGAAAAATTCCTACAATATGCAATTGGATGGTAATTTCTACTTATTTAAATAATTGAGAAAGAAAGCACAACATTCCCCTACATAGTCGAGAGTTAAGAAACAACGTACATGACTCATAACACATTTCCTTTATAATCATGTATTATCTTTATGTATGACAATGTTAAGTGTGAAGGTGAGAAAAACACAAAAAGAATGGCGTGGGGGGGGGGGTGGGGTGGGTTCCTAAAACTTTTTAAAAAAATAAAAATAAAACTGTTTGTAAGAAAGACAAGTATAATAGATATAGAGAAAGAATGACATAAAGATTTTATATTGGTTCACTTGTTAACTAGGGTTATATTCAGTCTCCTCACCAAGAGAGCTTATCGATTATAATCACCTAGACTATAGTTGCTCAGACACCAAGTTCAAAACTTCCTATTCAAGACACCAATTCAAGAGACTTTCTTTTGTAACTTTTGTCCACCACAATAAAGCGCTAAGGATCAACCGTGCCACTATCACTTGATGAGTAGTTACTATAATTGAGGGAAAAAATAAAATAAAATATCACTTAGACTCAATGAAAAATTACCTTATCACAATGTCCATTTAGTGGATAATTTTCACTTATTTATATAAATAAATAAATAAAAGGAAAAATAAATATAACACTATCATGAAAAGCTATAAAATAATGAAAAGTTGATAAATTCAGAAAAAAGAAGAAAGATTTCAAATTGATAAGTATTTTAATGTGACCTTTTTACTATATATGTTTTTCTGAAGGGACAAATACAACTTGATATTACTTAAGAGACATTTAATAATAATTCTCTTTATGCAAGTGCTTTTTACAACTTCAGAAGAGCTAAACACTAAATGAGATTTATAAAATTATAAATAAAACAATTTGTTACATGCAAAAGTGAAAAATATGGCTAAAATTATTAACTTCGTTTGTGTTATAATTATCGTTTTTACTCTATTTCTTGTTGCAACGGAAGCTGGACCGGGTAATCCATTTTTTATTACCCTTTTTATATTTTCTTTTTTACTTCTTTCACAATATTTATTATTTAATTCCATTTTAGTTAAATTTTTATGTTTAATTTTTTCATTCAGGAAAATTTATATACTGTAAGGATGATTCTGAATGTCAAAACAGGGAGTGCCTTCTCCCTTGGACAAAACGTAAGTGTATCAGAGCAGGCATATGCGTATGTGCTATGGTGTACCCGGAAACTTAAGGGCATGTGATTCTTTTTTATTGTTAAAGCTAAAAAAGAATACACAAATGTCATGTTAAAATATTATGAGCTGTCATTTATTTATTAAATTGGTATGGAATAATTTGTGTGTTTTTTTTAAAAAAATTTTCAAGAACTTTGTGATTTTATTGTTTAGTAATATGTAAGATGGTTTTAATGAAATGAAATAAGACAGCAAATAATGTTATTCAAGTTGTTTTCTTCTTTCATAATTTTATTTTAATTCTATGCATATTTATTAATCGAATAGTTTATATCTATGTGCGTGATTAATTGGTTTGGTTTGGTTGAGTTTTTAAGTAGTTGAGAATAAGAAGGTTTGAAGGACCTGTGAAGAAGATAGATAGATGGACGGGGTGAAAAAATGTGTTGAATTGTGCACATTTTTTCTCTTTCCATTTAACCTTCTTCATTTTGAACTCATCACGCATAGATATAAACTATTCGTTTTCAAACTCATCACGCACATAGATATAAACTCTCTCCATTTAACCTTCTCCTATGTAACGAAACAATATTTTAAAAAAAAAAAAGACAAAAAGAGTAATAATGTATAAGACCATGCAATAACGGGGGCTTCGATTCCCTGTGTTGCGACCACAGTAAGCCTGATTCCAAACAACTTGGTCTGAACGGCTGTTCTGCTGCTTCTTCAACACTCAATACCGCCACTGTTGTTTCGACACCGAAACCACCGCTGTAGGGCTTTCTTTTAGGTTGCAAAGGCATTCAAATGTAGTTAAGTAATGTGACCGTTAGGAGTTCCACATCGAGTATATCAAAATACTGAATGTGGTACTTAAGCTATGATCCTCTCACATCTATTGGACTCGATGTGGACTCCTAACAGTGACTATCTAGCTGCCAAAATCCTATGATTAGTATCTCTTATTGTATGAATAGGCATTCAAAATATGAATATCGATTTTCAATCCAGTGAGGAACTGGTTTCAGCAGTTTCATCATCCTCCTCACTAAAGCTAGATGGCATCTCCACAGCAGATCTACATCATCATAATTGAAATTCATGCTTTTAGATAAATCAAAATATGAACTGCAAATTTGACCTGTTATATGCACAATATATTTTGTTCTTCAATGAAGAGAGAAATAATGAGGATAATGGTATAATTATCTATAACTATTACAAGGTTTTAGTATCCACAATTCCACATTTTATTTTCCATAATAACTTAGGTTCCTCTTTAATGACATAGCAATAACCATAGCTTATAAATTAACCTCTTATTCTAGTTTCATGAGGTAAGAACAGTCACCAAAAAAGCATTAAAATAAACATGCTTTTGGTAATACAAAAAATGGGAAACACCGTAATCGACAGAAATATAAGACCAGGGAGTTCCAACATGTCTGGTTAACATGTGGTCATGAAAAGGAAAAAATCAAACAGATAGAAATTGTCACCTCTGAGTTTTCCTTGGTTCAATCTCAGCAACATGTGCTTGTTTAATATCATATCGATGAAGTAAATCAACTTTCGCTCGCTTTGCAACCTAAGGTTTTAATGTTAAAAAAGGATAAGGATACATAAAGCAAAACATCTTATAGTTAAATATAAGCATGGAATGAGAGGGGTGAGCTCAATAGAAAAGAGTGTTGTTAAATAGCAGCGGTAGAGTACTATAGTAAATCATTACTGTTCCGCGATAAGCGATTTAGTATTATATATTATTGTTAAATAGCATCGCTGCATAGCGGAATTTGATTTTGATCACACCACTATGTTCTTTGATCCACGATTGACAACACTGATAAAAAATCAAATTATCAAATACCACGGATGCAGGTAAGTTATGCATCTAAGACTCACCATTGTTTCTTTCAAAGGCATTCTTACTCCATCTGACTCATGATATTGTTTTTTAATCTTTCTACCCCTATTAAACTTTTCTTCCTGCCACAAATGCAACCAACCAAGCAAGTTTAGTCATATATGTAAACAAAAGAAATCGGCGACTACATGCAAAACACAAAACACATAGATAAAGCATAAATATATTCATAGACCTCAGAAATTCGAGAATTACGTATTGAATTTGAAGGTTTAGATTTTACATATTCACTCCTTTGTACATTTTTCACATTGCTGTTACTGTAATTATGTAGTAGTGGATTTGTCTGCTTTACCGCCGGGTTATTCACTTCAGTATCACTAGGACTAGATGCAGATTCAGAACTCATCCTCTCAACTACATGTTTAGTTCCTATTCTATGATTTCTAGTGCAATCATAAGCAGGTGCTTCCCCAGTCGAGTCAACGTACAAATCCGGGGAAAAGTTCTTGCCATGCAAATGATTGGTGTGAATTGCACGGCCTGGAATATTTGTTCTTTGTTTTACACGCTGGCGGAATTTCTTATCCTGGAAATCGGAATCATGCAAGGAGCCAAAGTCACCTCCTCCCATTTGTAAATCTTGGGAACTTAATTTGTTCAAATATGAATCATATTTCTGCAAATACATAAGGAAAAACAAAAGGTAAGATACAAGTGATTAACAATTAAGCACTGGTTTTAAAGAAACCATTACTCATCGCAAGCCTGTCTAACATGTAGTGTTAAATAGTGGCTATAGCGTAGTGGAATTGGAACAAACTGCTATTGTTCCGCGATATGCTATTTAGTACAAAATGTTGTCAAAGAGCAGTGGTATAGCACAACTATGTAGCAGAATTTGAATAAAGTGCTAGTTTCTGCGATTGGCAAAAGTAGTAACATTAAAAATCAGGTAACTGTCCTACTTACGGAGTTAAGACCATGTTGCCTTTTTGCAGCAGAGACTTCAGGGGAACTTGAAAGGGACGGCTTTGCAACATGGTATGGTTCTGCCAAAACATTCATAAGATCAGACAAGAAAATCTCAATAGTCAATATTCTCAAAATCTCTAGATGTGATCATAAAATTGTCAAAACACACAAGGTTGTAAAAATCGAGATCTAAGTTTACTCATGGAGGGTTCGTATACTTAACTAGTAAACTCTGAAAAGCAGAGTTTACCGCATGAGTATACCAAATATAAAAATAACATTAAAAGATAGTTTAGTCTTGCATATCAAATTGAACAGGAATGAAAAAATTTGAATAACTGAATACACATAGTAAAATCCTACCATTAACTGGATTCACCGTTTGATATACAAATGCCCTGGGAGGAATCGTATCAAAATCTATATGAAGTAGCGGACCATCTTCCAGATAATTCCTTCCCAACCGATTCTTAACAGCAGTTATAGCAGCATGCTCTATCTCTCCCTTCATTTTTAAATATCCTGATGGTTTATATCCCTTGGGATTTAAGGGTGGAAGAGATCCATTTGGTGTTACATATCTTGAAGGCTCAGTGTCATACGGATCCTGCCCTTGAATAAACAATCGTTCTTGCAAAGATGAGCTACTCTCGGATGATGTGTTATCCGTTTCACTATCATTTTCTGTATAATGGTTTCTATGCGCATAGTTCATATCTGCAACTGATAACTCATGATTATAGACGCCATGACTCTCAACCTCTTTCGGTTCCGAATACCTATAGTCATCATGCTTAGTACTTCCACATGAATCCTGCCGTCCACTGCCACGATCCTGAACAATGCCACTAGAACGGTCTTGCCTTACATTAGCGCATACTTCACCTTTCATCAATCTTTTATCTTTTAACCTTCTGTGACAAAACCATCCTGAGATTTGCTTTTCTGTCAGCGATAATTCATTAGCAAGTTCAAGTTTCATTTCCTCTGTGGGGTATTTGTGATCTGTAAACAAACACGAAAGATAAATTCATCAAGAACTAGCACTTAGCAAGATACATTAACATCTATCCATATGACAAAAGAAGCATAGTTTTAAATTGTGGTCCGTAACCGAAATGTAACGGCTTTTGAGGCATTTGCAACAACACTGCAACCGCAACAGAAATTGTGGCCGCATCGGCCCATTTGGCGACAATATAAAGGTTTGAAGCTTAACCACAACTTAAAACCATGAAACGAAGTACTCTTACCATTATAAAAATCTTCCAAGGCCATAAGCTGCGCCGGTGTTTTAAGCTTTCTTTTGTTATTTTTATCCATCGAGGTTTTATTGTCTTCCGATTGCAACTCAATCGGTTCTGAAAACCAAAAGAAAAGTACAAGTCAAGTATATGTGTTAGAATGGAAAATCACCATTAGTATGCATTTAGAAACATCAAAAGAAAATCCAATGTCATCTGAATCACTCCAAATAATAAAAAGTGTTACGAAATTAGACATCCAGTATGTTAGAACAATTGGAATCAAGTTAATGTTGGGAAATACTTATAAGAAAATGATTTCACAACAGAACACGTTTCGAAAGAAGTTTGCATAACTAAGAACCTTCTTCAATAATTTAAAGTGCTTGAGAAGTTGTTTAACAAGACAACCAAGAACATGTAGCAAATAATTTAATCCTTAGCTACCAAGAAAAATTCTGTGCATAAACAGAAGAATATCATAACCAGCCATTTCATTCAAACTTCATAATCCTTCTAAGGAAAAACCATGTGAAACATTGATGTTATATAAGTTATCTAATATTATATTTATATATTATAAAACAAAAACATGATATTTGAAAGAAAAAAATTACAAACACAAACTGTAACCACACCTAAAAAAACGCTAAAAATTACCATTACTTTGCAAAAAAAAAAAAACACAGAATGCAACAACAACCTATGAAGCATAGACACAAATAGAGACACCAGACACTACAATGACACGTCGATACCAATAATAATTTGAGAAAATTACATAATTAAATTGAATCATGTCGGACACCGAGGCATGTCCTACACCAGGACATGCTTTCTGACACCGGGATACGCCTAATTCAAGGAGTATCTGTGATGAAACACACAGAAAGTTGATCCAAGCCTTAGGCATCATTGTATGACATTACCAAATCAAACCATTAAACATTACTACTACATTAGGGTCATAAAAAATGTTACGAGAACTAAATTTAATTTACAAAGAGATAAATATTTTAACACATAAAAAATTAAATTTCAAATCATGACAAAAAATCAACCAAATTTTTCTTGCCTATTCACCATTACAACAACTTCCCTAAGAATGCAAACAATGCATGAACTTGAATCAATCAATCAATCATGAGAAGAAAAAAAAAAAGGATCACATGAAAATTCCAAATTTCTGTTAACACAATACCTTTCATTGGTGTGAGAAATTGTGATGAATCTGTTTGTATTGAACAAGTTTTAGTGGTAATAAAGGTGCAAACTTTTTCAGTGTCTTCTGAGAAAAACGAAACCCAATTGTTCTCTCTGTGCATTCATTTGGTTCTTGCTGTAATCAATTTTTACGTTCTGTGTCATTTTGTAATTGAAAAAGCAAATCAAGGTTTTTTTTTTTTTTTAATATATGAATCGGATTTACATTTATCTGTGTGTTATTTTATTATTTTTTTCAGAATGAATGAATGTGGAAGAAAAGGAAAGAAAATTAACCATTAATCAAAAAATTTATAAAGAAAAAAAATAAGCATCAGTGAAAAATAAATGTTAACGGAATAAGTATATATTTTTTTAATAGTTTATATTCTGTCAGTTTACTCGTTTAACCTTAATATAGAAAATATTAACTAATGTTTTTGGTCATTAGTTAAAAATATTTAAAATAATAAATTTATATTAAAATATGTGTAGTTAATATTTGAAAAGTAAATAACGTATTAATTTCAATATAATTTTTTTTATCCTTCCTTATGTGCCGAAACATTTTTTATTTTTTTTAAGCAAACAACGGTTCATAAAATAAAAAGAGAATACAAAGAAAGCTAGGGGGGCAAGAACCTGACCCAGCAAACAAACAAAAAGCGTATATACAACCCAATAAAGGGTATAGCAAATCCAACCGGACCAAATCCAGTGAAAGAAACAACAACCAAAGCAAACACCAATTCATCGGGCACTATTCAGCGAACCCGCATACGGGCACGAAACCAAATAGCAAAAAAGAGAAGAGTGAGCGTCTGCTTAGGTGTGGAATGGCAAACGAATCTACCGCCAACACGGTAAAAATCCACTCACCAACAATTTACTGAAAAGAAAACAACAAATTCAAAGCCATTTCTGGCATAACAGCTCAATCAAACAGAGACCAAACAGAACCAACATCTAAACAATCCCAAGACCACCGGCACAACGGCAGCGAAACAACAATCAAGAAAGCTGCAGCTCTCAACAGAACTGAAAAAGACACAACACCACAAAGAGATCCACCACCGCAGCCCAAGATCAAGAAACCGAAACCAGCCTCAAGAAAAAGGAAACCGATGCCAAGGTCTTGATTAGAACAGAACAACCTCCATCAAGCTCCCAGAAGCAAATACAGAAGGTAGATCAGAGCCAAAAACCAACCGACCCATTTGAGGAAAAACCAAAAATGGGTTTAGAGAAACCAACGCCATCCACGACGGCAACGAAACCAACCATTAAAAAACCCAGCAACCGAAACAAACACGAACAGAATCGGAACTCTGACGTGTGAGAAGAGCAAACCACGGCCAAGAAGACGACGACGGCTGCTACAACTACCCCAAGGGGGTTTTTAGAGATCACCAACCAAAAAAACCCTCACCTTTCCGACGCAAAGAAGTACTGAGCCCGAAGAACCAGAAAGCTCGGTGACAAACGATAACAAACGAAGCAGCTCACTGGAAAGGAGGGTGAAAAAACTGGCGGAGTGGAGTGGAGAACTCCTCACACCACCGGCCGTGACAGTTACATCGTGGAGAGGAGAGTTTGGATGTTAGGGGAAGCAGCGGCGGCGAGATTTAGGGTTAGTTAATATGATCTTTATAGATATTGTGTCTCATTTAAAAATTAATTAACATTTGAAACAAATATTTATTTTCTCTAAAATTCCAAACTTTATAGTATTTAATAACGAATTCAACTATTCTATTGAAATTTTTAAGTTGATCTAAAATTAGTTTTATTTCCCTAATACTCCTATGTTACAAGTAATTGAAACCGAAAGTCAAAATTTGTTGTCTCCATCACTAATTACACAACTTATTTGACAATATAATATAACATAATTTAAGAAAAGTTTAATAACTAAAGAGATGAAATGTGAGTTTTACTTGATTGTCCTTAAAAAATATTGATGATTTATTTAAGAGTTGTAAAAAGGGTAATAAATAGAGAGTATAATTGTAAAAGGGTCATGCTAAACAGTGCACCTGGTGTAGGGAGTAAGTCAAATAATTTGCGATAAATTTTTATTTTATTTGGGTCATTTATCTTAAGATGTAGGGAGTATATTCTTAAAATTATTAATTAGGATTTATGTGTTCATTTTTTTTGTCCTCTTGAGGTAAATAAGTGTCGGGTTATCATGAGGGGGCAATCAGAGCATCATTCACATTAGGTTTAAGAATAACTTTACAAGTGAATTGGACATCACATTTTAACTTAAAATCTTAAAGCGTTATATTTATGGTCCTCTTATTTATAAAGTGTTCAACCTCCACTTTTTTAAATAATGTGACACTTTTCGCCTCCTTCTTGCTGCTATTTTTTTTTTTCTTGGTACATTATTAAACTATTTTTATGAGGACAGATGTGTGTTTCTTTTATCACCGCAATGAACGGATGTGAAATTGCAAACAACAAAATTATAATAATAAAATAAGTTTATGGAATTCAAATGTTAAAACAGTAACAATACAATCGAAAGAGTAATGTGTTGAGAGTCCCAACCTATTGATTGATTGGAGATCCAAAATAAGTTCAAAGGGTAATAACAACTTATATATAAGATTTTGGTGATGCTAAGAGTAAACAAACTTTGTTAAAAAATAATAATAAATAAACTTAAAGTCTCATTCATATGTTTAGTAGAGCGTATGATATCATGTACTGCGTGGAAAGGTTGAATCAATTTCAAAATGAGTTATATACGAGCGGGACATGCAGTTATATAAATATTTTTGATAGACTCATCTATATAAATGTCTAGGTTAGACCGCTTAATATAAATTTTTAACAAAGTTTTTTAAGTGTTCGCTATATTGGGATTACACACACGAGCTTTTGGACTACACCCTAAAAGACCGAGCATGCAAGGTTCTGGGTTCGATCTCTGGCTTGGGCATGCAGCAGTGTTAAAACTCTTAGGGAGAGTTTGCCACCCATTTGGGTCTCACAAGGCTCGAGGGATTAGTCTCTGCAGTTGCGCGCAGAGGATACCCGGTTTACACCAAAAAAAAAAGAGTTCAAGACTACAAACCATTCGGAAGTAAGCACCACCACTGCACAATTGTACATGCTCAATCTTATGTCGGATTATCTTACATTTTACCGCTCGATGAAAAGGTTTTAATAAAATTATAATACCAAAAAATGAAACAAAAAATTCCTCCACATTACATAGATAGGAAACACACTGCCAAAAAAATATGGTAATTATAATTCCTTTTACATGTGATAGATGATACATCATCGAATGCTTGTCATCATATCATCATATCCATAGGCGAATCCACCGCCCAGCAAGGCTGAGCAGGTGCCTAGGCTTCCACTCCAATTTTATTTTATTTTTTTATATTTAGGGTTCTTATTTTAATCTAAAATTTCGAAGTTTGAGTAAGACTTAGTAAAATTTAAGTGTATATTCGTAATCCCGATGAAATTATGAGCAAAATAGTATATTTACATGTCCAATTTGGTGCAAGAATGAAAAAATGATTTTTGAGGTTTTTGTGAGAGGTTGAAGATGCACATTGGTCCGGTGATTTGTTTTTTGGTTGAGCATGTAGAGGTCTTGGGTTTAACTGCCACTTTCTCCCTTTATTTTTTTACTTCATTTTCTTTTATTTGTTTATATACATTATTAAAAATATTAAAAATATCAACTTTGTTTATAGTAAAAAAATGTATTATTATTGTTTTTCGTTGATTTTAATATTTTACCTCATACTTAAATACAACCCAAAATACAAAAAAAAATATGTTTGATTGCTTTTGTGTTAATCTGAAATATGTAAAATATGTTGTAAGTCTACTTTATTTCATATGAGTTTATGACTTTTACTTATGTAGTTATTATGAATCAAATATTTAAATTAAATCCTTAAAATTAATTACTTTTATTATAATTTTAGTATATAAATAATACATATTATTAATTAAAAACGGTCGGATATGGATGAACCCCGATCTGAAAACCTTATACCAATAAATATCTATGTATTTACGGTTAAAATTATGCCCGAACTTAATATTATTCCTGACTCCACCACTGATCATATTGTTTATACGATATATCTGAATGAATGACTAAAATGAAAGGAACCTCATATTATAAGGGCAAAACGAAAAAAAAAAAAGGACTCTAAAACCTAAATTTGCCTATATTATATTATCAAACGAAAAACACATTTGCCCTGTATTTTATATTGACTTGGTCGCCAAACGATTTTTATTACTTTCAAAGGCAATCAATTTTATGAATTGATGTTATTCTTTATCGTTTATTTTTTATGGCCTTCATTAATTTGAAAGCCAATATATAAGTGATGGCATTGTTTGACATGTACATCCTCAAATAGTACCGTTATTGTTTTAGTAGCCAATGATACCCTTAAAAAAGCTGTATATGGTGTATATTGCACCAACAGATTCTACAATATATATGTGTTAGAGTATCTTTGGACTTTCTTCTTTTTTTTTCTTGTCCAGGAGTATATTTGTTATTGAAGGAAATCTTACAAATTTGACAAAAATTTATTTTAAAAAAAAAAAACTTGACCCAAAAAAGCATATTAAACTAAAGTCTAAATAGATTTAGAAAAAAGAGTGTTATTAAAGAAAGAAATAAAAAAGATTTCGAATCGTTTTAATGAACATTCTGTAAATTCAATAGTGCAATTTAAGAGGGGGTGAATTAGGTTCTACGAATTTTTCAATTATTTTATAGATGTTTTAATCCTTTTTTATTTTTCCAGAAAGTTATGATGAATATATAAATAAAGTGTGGAAAAATAAAGAGATAAGAAAAAGAGAAAATGAACACAAAATTTTTTATACTGGTTCCCCTTCTAACCTAAGGGTACTCCAGTTGCCTCACACTTCGTGAGAGATTTTCTACTATGTTAGATCTTTGTACAAGCCTTACACAAATACCTATCCCGCAATCTTCTAACATAAGAAAGAAACACACCACTTCCTTGATTTCACAAGCACCAAACCTATTGTGGACTTTGAATCTCCCCGATTCAAAGAACCTTTTCTTAAATCATCAAAACACTGTGATGATTCTCACATAAATCAGAAAGCACACCACTTTCTGTTACAAACAAAACCCAGTCAAATTTCCCCCGCAACTGCGATCGGAAGGGAGCTGAAACCAGTTGATGCCAGAACTGATGGTGAAAACCAAAAAAAAAAAAAACCCAGTCAAATTCAAGAAGGAAATCTTCTTCACACATCCTAAATATATATCCAAAATGTCACCAAAAAATATCCAAATTGAAATTATAGTATTTTTATTTTTTTTACAAAAAAAATGTCGAGGTCCAACAAGAAATTAAAAATTAAGGAACTAAACGGACATTTGTAGGCATACAAACTCCAAAAATATCGTAAAAAATAAGTTTACATAGCTCATTTGGAGGAGTCTCCATTCTAGCACAAACTAAAGAAAGTAAAGATAGACTAAAGTTAGCAATCCAATTAGCACAACGAGTGTCCTCCCTCCAAGTATGACAAAATTGAACACACCAATCTAAACCAAAAGTTTTGGAATACACTGACCAAAGTGGGAATCACTCCATTGTACCTGTAGTTATCCGTAACAATATTAATAAAAAATTTAAGAATCACTTTCCACAATGAGTTGTGGAATGCGCTCCTTCCAAGCCATATCCAAGTCTGGATACATTCCCCCACAATCCAGCATGAAAGGCATGACACACATCAAATCTTCTTAATCGTTCATTATAGTTGCGGAATAGGCCACCACAGCCTGAAGACTCTCCACCTCTTTTGCAAGCATCATCGCTACCTTCAGGGGTTGTTTCCAGCCGATGTAGATCGTCTCCTTTCTCTGAATATTTCGACGAGGTAATTGAGTTGAACACAAATTCATCCATCTAGTAAATTTATGTATTGCCAAAATAGGGTTATTTGGCTGCAGTTGAAAATCATCTTCGAAAATATATTTGTTTCTCCAGTTCCACCATAACCAACAACTGGTCATAAAAGTTGTCTTTCAGCTTGAAATGTTAGCTTCAATCCAAAGTTGGTCAATGTTATTGAATATCTGGTTCCTACAATCAAAGGTAAAAAATTCAATGATGAAATTAGATGGAACCAAATGAAGCCATATCTACATAGATGCAGTTACAAAGCACATGAAGTGTAGTCTCATCACGTCTCCCACAACTGCAAAGAGGGGATATGCCCACTCCCCATTTGCTTCTACGAAAATTAGGAAAAATGCGCTTCTGAACTGCCAACCATATAAAAATTTGTATACAATGGGTCTTTTCCTCATAAGAACTTCCAATCTCCCTCCAATGCGAAAAATATAAATTGTTAACCTGTGAGTATTAGTGCCTTCCTACCCCATGTTATTAGATCCATTATATTCGTTAAGGGCATCCCCTATACAAGTTATAGCATCTTAATTCGTGTTCTATTTAGAAAGAACTTCTTATAAACAAAAACCTATTAAATTAAATTCAAAATAGATATTTAAAAGAAATGTAAAATCGTATATGTGGCTCAAACTTCAAATATTAAATCAGATGTAAAATAGACATTAATACCACTTATTGTTAGGGATAAAACCAATGACAAAGAGCACATAAGGAAGAAAATGATAAAGAAGAAAATGAAACTTAGGAAAGAAAAGAGTGTTGTTAAAATCTTATTCACAACAGTTGTTATTTACAAGTGAGGTTATACCCATATTTATACATAGCTAACTAACGGATAACTTCTAACTAACTACAAAAAAAACTACACAAAAACAAGCTGAAACAGAGCTTTAGAAAGAAAGCAGAGCTTCAGAACAAACTGAGCTTCAGAAACTGATGAGCTCCAGAAGCTGCTGAGTTTCAGAACCTGAGACACTTCAGAAGCTTGAGAGCTTCAGAAGCTAGGAGCCTTCAGAAGCTGCAACCATGTTTCAAAGCTTGGCTTACAAAACCAATACTCCTCCTTAAGACAAGCTATCGAAACATACAATCCATATCTCCCTCCTGAGCTTGAGGAACTGATCTCTCTTCACAGCCTTAGTCATTATATCAGCTTGTTGATTCTCAGTGGGGCAATACTCCAGAATCAACTTTCCCTTATTAACTTGGTCTCTGAGAAAGTGAAACCGAGTTTCAATGTGTTTGCTCTTGCCATGACTAACAGGATTCTTAGCCAAATTGATTGCTGATTTATTGTCAAGCTTCAGCACCACTGTGATGTCTTCAACAATCTCTATCTCACTGAGAAGTGATTGCAACTAATTAGCTTGACAAGCTGCTAAAAAACCTGCTACATACTCTGCTTCACAGCTTGATAGAGCTATGACTGACTGTTTCTTGGAGCACCAAGACACATGTGCATTTTGAAATTTAAACAAATAACCACTGGTGCTCTTCCTTTCTATCTTATCACCACACCAGTCAGCATCAGAAAATCCACCCAACTCTAGCTTTCCCTTACCTTTAGAGTACGGAAACAGCACATCATAGTGGATTGTACCATTGATGTATCTAAGTATCCTCTTTGCTGCTAGCAAATGACACTTCCATGGTTTGCTCATAAACCTGCTAACATAACCTACTGCATAGCTTATGTCAGGCCTGGTTTGACACAAGTATCTCAATGAACCAACTAGCTGCCTGAATATAGTTGGATCAACACTGTCGCCATCACTGCCTTTTACATAAACACCATATTCTACACTGCATTTCCTGAAGCCTTGTGTGACAAGGAACTGATCAATTCTTTTGTTCCAAGCTCTTGGAGCTTGCTTCAGACCATACAAGGCTTTATTTAGCTTCAGCACTTTATCTTCCTTGCCCTTCAGTTCAAACCTTGGAGGCTGCTTCACATACACATCTTCCTCTAGGGGTCCATTCAGAAATGCTGACTTCACATCTAAATGAAATAGGGGCCAACTGTTACTGCAAGCTAAGGCCATCACTAACCTTATTGTCTTATGTCTAGCCACTGGTGAAAATACCTCATCATAGTCCAACCCTTGCTTCTGCAAAAACCATTTAGCTACAAGCCTTGCCTTGTATTTTATCACTTTGCCTTCAGGATTTTGTTTGACTTTGTATACCCATTTCACATCAATTGCTCTCTTGTCTGAGGGCAATTCACACAAGTCCCATGTTCTGTTCTTCTCAATTGACTTCAACTCATCAATCATTGCCTCCATCCATACCTTACTCTTCAATGCAGCTTTGGTATCTATAGGCTCAGTGTCTGCAAGCATTGCATAATGCACAATTTCTCCTTCATTGTCTACTGCATTATCAGGAACAATCTCACAGTCAGCTAGCCTTCTAGGCAACTGAACATTCCTCTGAGGTCTTGGTGGTACAACATTGTCATCATCACTAGAGGTATGCATATCTTCATCACTGTTGGCACCTTGGTTGTGATTTTGGTTCACAAATGTGACTGTGTTGTTAGTGTTGCTTGATCCAACATCTAAGTCCACTGCACAAGCTTTCTTAGATGTGATCTTATGTTTCCAATCCCAATTTTCATCCTCTAACACTTTCACATCTCTACTAATCTCTACCTTGTCTAAAGTAGGATTATAGAGCCTATAAGCACTAGTCCTGTGATATCCAACGAATATCATAGGTACACTTTTATCCTCTAGTTTCTTCCTCTTAACATCAGGCACATGTTTGTAGCACAAGCTACCAAACACCTTCAAGTGACTCACACTTGGTTTACTCTTAGACCATACCTCTTTAGGTACCTTATCCTTCAGTTTCTTAGTTGGACTTCTGTTTAGTATGTAAACAGCTGTGGCTACAGCTTCACCCCAAAACCTTGATGGAAGGTTCTTCTGCTTTACCATACTTTTGGCCATGTCTAGAATGCTTCTATTCCTCCTCTCAGTAAGACCATTGTGTTGAGGAGTGTATGGTGCAGTGACCTCATGGATTATGCCCTGATCCTTACAGAATTTCTCAAATTCTTTAGAGGTATACTCACCTCCATCATCTGTTCTCAGAATCTTCAAAGACTTGTCACTTTGCTTTTCAACCAGTGTCTTAAACCTCTTAAACACTTCAAAAGCTTCACTCTTGGCCTTGATATGATACAACCATATCATCCTTGAGTATTCATCAACAAATGTCATGAAGTACTTGTTTCCACCAGTTAATAGAACATCAAATGGTCCACATATGTCAGAATGCACAACATTCAGCACATCACTAGATCTCATAGGCAAATGACTTTTGAATGAAGATCTATGATGCTTTCCTAACAAACAAGTGGTACATGTGTCTACTGGAGTTATGACACTAGGTAAACCTAACACCATGCACTTTGAATTAAGCATTGACAAGCTTTTAAAATTCAAATGCCCATACCTCTTGTGCCATAGATCACTATCTCTATCCTCTGTGGTTGTAGACAAGCATGTAGCTTCAATGGCTTTGATCTGAGTCTTGTAGATTCTGTTCTTACTTTGTGCTGTCTTGAAAACTAATCTCTTCTTAGAATCAAATAGTTGTAGAGTCTCATCCTCTATAACTATCTCGAAACCCTTTGAAATCATTTGTCCCACACTCATGAGATTGCACTTCATCCCAGGAACATAGAATACTTTTTCAATTACAGCCTTCTTTCCATTAGACCTCTGAATCACAACATTTCCCATGCCTTCTGCCTTAATGAAATCACTATTAGCCAATCTGATTTTGGTGTTGAGACACTCATCAAAGTCAGTTAAGATGCTCCTATTGCCAGTCATGTGATTAGAACATCCTGAGTCAAAGTACCACACCATGGAATCTGCTTCTTCATCAGCAATTGTCACCATGAAACATGTTTCATCCTCTGAACTTGAGTCATCATGTGCTACCTTTGCCTCTTCTTCATTCTCTTGGCCCTTCTTTTTCTTTGGATTTTTGCACTCATTTGCATAGTGGCCATACTTATCACAGTCATAGCATTGGATCTTGCTTTTGTCAACCTTCTTCTTTGACTTAGCCTTATGTTTCCCTCCTCCTCCATCAGAGGATTCAGGTCCTGTCTCACCATCATCTTTGCTCTTCTTGGAATCTTTCTTTCCCTGCCATTTCTTCTTGTCTTTCTGGTATTTCTTGAACTTTGTGAAAAGAGCTTGCTCATCCTCCCTGACATGGCTTCTCTCACCATGCTTCAGCTCATGAACTTCAAGAGTGCTCTGCAGATCCTCAATCTTGATCTCACTCAGGTCTTTTGTCTCTTATATTGTCACTACATTGTGATCAAACTTAGGAGTTAAAGTTCTCAATACCTTTTCAACCGTTTCTTGCTCATCAAGATTACTACCACAATTCTTCATCTGATTGGTGAGAGTCACTAATCTTGTGAAGTAATCTGAAACTGACTCATCATTCTTCATCTGCAACAGCTCGTACTGTCTCTTCAAGGCTTGCAACTTCACCTTCTTGACCTTTGCATCTCCACCATAACATTTCTGCAAAATGTCCCAAGCATCCTTGGAGGTTGTAGAATTTGCAATTTTCTCAAACACCTTCGCATCAACGCATTGATGAATGAGAAATAGAGCCTTGCTGTCTTTTTTCTGTGCTTCTCTGAATGTTGCTCTCTGTTGATCTGTTGGATTTGCTGGTAATGGGTTAAGGACGGTATTCACTTGTTCATCTACTTCTTGAACAATGAATATCACCTTCATCTGTTTCACCCATGTGTCCCAATTCTTTCCATCAAGAATGGGCAAATTCGCGTGGAAATTGCTTTTCCCAGCCATGGTTGATTCACCTCAACCTTTGATTCTCCTCTTGAAGAAGATTTGAATCAAAATCCCTTGGATCGTGCTTGCTCTAGATACCACTTTGTTGGGGATAAAACCCAATGACAAAGAGCACAGAAGGAAGAAAATGATAAAGAAGAAAATGAAACTTGGGAAAGAAAAGAGTGTTGTTAAAATCTTATTCACAACAGTTGTTATTTACAAGTGAGGTTATACCCATATTTATACACAGCTAGCTAACGGATAACTTCTAACTAACTACAAAAAAAACTACACAAAAACAAGCTGAAATAGAGCTTCAGAACAAACTGAGCTTCAGAAACTGATGAGCTCCAGAAGCTGCTGAGCTCCAAAAGCTGCTGAGCTTCAGAACCTGAGACACTTCAGAAGCTTGAGAGCTTCAGAAGCTAGGAGCCTTCAGAAGCTGCAACCATATTTCAAAGCTTGGCTTACAAAACCAATACTTATTTAGGCCGGTTGTAAAATAAAGATTAATGCCACAATTATTGATAATAACTAGTTTTGAGACCCGTGCATTCGCACGGGTCTATTGACTTTTATTTATAAAATATTGTTAAAATATAAGTGACGTCGTGTACAAAAAAAATAAAAATTAAAAGTTACGTTATTCTGCTATTTTTTTATAAAATTTTTTAAATTAAGTAATTTTTTTCATTAAAACAATTGTCCCGTGTATGATTTTTGTATAATAAACTATAATTAATAATAACAAATAACCCAAGAGCACTTAGATGAGATGGCGCGGGTCTCTTCTAGCTTAACCAAGGTCCTGGGTTCGATCCCTGGCTTGGGCATGCAGCAGTGTTAAAACTCTTAGGGAGAGTTTGCCACCCATTTGGGTCCCACAAGGCTCGAGGGATTAGTCTCTGCAGTTGCGCGCAGAGGATACCCGGTTTACACCAAAAAAAAAAAAATAACAAATATTTATTATTCAATTCTTTTTTTTATTAAAGCAATTGTCCCGTGCACGATTAATTTTTTTTTATTAAAACAATTGTCCCGTGTATTATTATAATATATATTCATCAACATGATTCAACAATTGTTCCA
Organism: Trifolium fragiferum; assembly: GCA_954870985.1. Taxonomy (NCBI): domain Eukaryota; kingdom Viridiplantae; phylum Streptophyta; class Magnoliopsida; order Fabales; family Fabaceae; genus Trifolium; species Trifolium fragiferum. Next base: position 14,063,874 of record OX940794.1, read on the forward strand.
TGTATTATTATAATATATTATTCAATTTTTTTTATTAAAATAATTGTCTCGTGTAAGATTAATTTTTTTTATTAAAACAATTCTCCCGTGTGTGTTACTATAATATATATTTACCCCTGATTATTTATTATAATATATATTCATCAATAATACACTTCTCATGTATTTTTTATTTAAGAGTAAACAAAAATATAGCAGATTTTTTTATGTTTATCTTCAAAAGTGTTTTCTATTGCTATTTTTATGAATATATTTATTTTATTCTCTTTTTTTTTAAAAAATTTAATTTTTTTTATGAATAGATTTGTTTTAAGCTTATTTTTGGATTTTTTTTGTTATTTTTGTTTTGTATCTTTTTTTTATGAGTATATTTGTTTTATGCTTATCTTTTTTCCAGTTTAGAGTTAAAATTACATTTAAGGGCATAAATGGTGAAATATTATTAAACGTGCTAAAGACAAAATAGGTTTTTTAGTAGTAGTTTCTTTTAATATATTGTAAATAGATAATTTATCTTTCTCCATTTTTTAAAAATAGATTTAGGAAAAAATTACATTTTCTTAATTCAAGTAGTTAATTAATTTGATTAATATCCCATATATATATTCAAAATGTTACACTCTCCATTGCAAATTGAAAAAAATAAAAAAATCAATTCATACTTATAGTGCAAAAAAATTAAAACATAATAATTTGAAGTATAATTTTTGTATGTTTTTCTTAGAATAAGTTTTGCAGAAAGATTGCTTAAAAAAATGTTTTGCAAGAAAGATGCAAAATTATATATAACTATTGATTATTGATTATGGAGAAAGTGGAATTTAAATGTAATATGTACATTCAATTTCACAAAAGTGAGTAAAAATAAATTTTGAAAAAGATAAACTCATATAAGTTGATTTTATTTTATTTTTCATTTATGACAAAAAAAATTATCTGTTCTAGTAGTTTATTGACTAAACTCATATATGAAAAATTGAAATTTATTTAATTCTTCCAATAATATTTTTGGCAATTATCAACTAAAATAATATTTAATTCTTCCAATAAATTATTTTATTGTTGAAATAATTTAGGAGAGGCAGTACCCCAAAATATATCCAAAATAAAATTTTGTCTTTTCCCATTGGACACATATATGAATCGAGAAGGCGTTGTTTTTTCTTGATTGAGAACCCTCCAATTTCAGCCATAAAATTCATCGATAAAAACCATAGGAATATACTCCTAACGTAAACATCAAAGGAAATATAAAATTGAGCACATTTTAATTTATTATATAAAGTTTGAATATTATAACAATAGAATGTCATGGTCATAATTAACTTTGTGTTTGCCAATTGGTTAATTTTTTCAAGTCTAACACACGAGTGTACCAAATAGAGCTCAAAATATGTTCAAAGCCGGCATGGTTGACTAAAGACCACACCGACCCTATTGCATAAGAAAAAACACCAACCCTAGACTTTATCCAAGTCAAATAATGTCTCTCATCTTATCATCTCTTCATATATAAAAATCAAATTTTCTTTTTCATTCACAAACCATTAACATTAACAACTCAACCCTCTCAAAAAAAATATTTCTCTTGGTTTTTTTTTGGTTCAATAATAATGGGAAATTCAGTAGTGACTCCATGTTTTCATCCTCAAAATAGAAAATTATCATCATCGTCTTCGTCATCATCCTTGTTGTCGTCCTCGTCAGCTAAGCTCATTTTTTGGCAAGGCACTACTAGATCTATAGAAGGTGAGTTAACCGCCGGCGAGATCTTGTATGAGTTTCCAGAAACAATGATTTGCCATGCAGACTCGTTCTTCATCGGACACGCGATCCCTAGTTTATCCTTAGACGACGAACTCATCCCCGGGGAGGCGTATTTTGTTCTACCTATTGATCTTTTTTCATGCAAAACACTTTCGGTTTCATCACTCTTATCATTGAAATCACAAAATAATAGTGATAGTAACAAGTCATCAACAATCAAATTTGGAGAGTGCCCTTTTGAGTATTTGAAGGATTCAGATGGAAAAGTGTTGATAAAGGTTATGCCAGAGTTTATCACAAGACTTGTTAATGGAGATAGAGGAAATGATTGTTGTCTTAATAGTAAAAGTAGTTTTCTTTGTAGTACTCCTGAGTTGAAAAAACATTATGAAATGCTTGTGAAATCTAAGGATCAGGTTTGGTCTCCAAAGCTTGAAACCATTTTGGAAAACAAAGTTAGACTTAGAAAGGAAAGAAAGAGAGAAAAAACACAAATTGTATTGGCTAGATAGAACTTAATTAATAGATATTTATGTATAAATTTTTAGAGTTAAAGTTAAACTTTAAATTTATGGCCACAGTTTTGATTAGTTGTAATTTTCTTCTGATGATCTGTTCATAGTATATGTGTGGAAATGATTGATGAAAATTAATTGTTTGAAGAGTAGTCAAATATATTTTGATGAATTTACTTTTTTGAATCAGAAATATATTTTGAGGAATTGAAAGCTGTACAAACAAGAATTAGCATGAAATTGATGAATATTATCCCTTTTTGCTTTCCCCATATTTCTGATTAATTGCTTCACTTGTGTCTGCGCTAACTTAACAAGTGGCAGTAAAATTTGCAGGTGGCTGCAAATATCTTGACCCATAATTTTTTTTTTTTATAAAATGCTAATAGCATCTCGAATAATCTCTAATAAAAGTATCTAAAAGAATTTTATAGGTTAATGATAGGTATTTTATTTTTTTTAAATTATTAGAGCAATTATGACGTGCAGAGCGAGTATCTAAAAAATATTTTTGATATATATAAGTTGTATAATTTTGTATCATTGGAGCATAATACGTATAAGTAGAGCTGTATGTATAGTTTCCTATTTTGTTATTTATAGGAGATTCTAGTTTTTTATATGTTTTCTATTATTTTCTTTTATAACTAGTTGTACTTCTATTATAAATACCAGCCTTGAGCTGATGAATAAATCATAACAGTATTCACATATTATTTTCTACATGGTATCAAGAGCTCCCGATTTTGGGGGTCTCGCTTCCGCAAAACCCTAACCGTTGTGTTTACATTCTGATCACAACTGATTTTGTGTTCGACACTGTTCAGCGAAAGCACTGTTCACATGAAACTGTTCATCGCAAGTACTGTTCATCGCGTGCACTGTTAACCGAAATTACTATTCACCGATACTGTTCATCCGTGGTACTGTGCATTAAAAAAAAACTGCTTCCGGTACTATTTGACTGAGGTTATTAAGTATGACAATTTTTTATCCTCCACGAAGATCATCCACCTTTAAATTTCGTCGTGAATGCAAATATTGTCATCGTTTGGGACATACTATTTTCCAATGTTGGAGATTACATGGTTTTCCACCACCTTCAAATCGGAAGAACAAAAAAGTGGACGTGAGGATCATACATTCCAAGCTAGTAATTCTGGTAAAGGACAATCACCCTCCTCAGTTCAGATTCCTTTCACAACGGAACAACTAAATAGACTGTACAAAATTCTTGAATCTGACACTCCTTGCTCTATTGCCCCAAAAGGTAATTCTTCCCTTCTTAGTGTCAGTCCCAGTCGTGCTTGGATAGTAGATTCAGGTGCAAGTGATCACATGACAAGTGATTCTACTCTGTTTTCTTCATATAGTCCATGTGCAGTGCAGGTAATCAAAAAATAAAAGTTGCATATGGCTCTCTTTCAGCCATTGCAGGTAAAGGTTCAGTTGTGTTGTCTCAAAGCCTAACCCTTAAAGATGTCCTTCATGTTCCAAATTTATCTTGCAGTCTCATGTCTGTGAGTAAATTAGCCAAAGATATCAACTGTCAAACTAATTTTTTCCAATCTCACTGTGTGTTTCAGGATTTGAACTCGGGAAAGATGATTGGCAGCGATAAGGAGAGTGGAGGACTCTACTACTTTGACGTTGAATCTGCATCACAACTACCTTCTAAAACAATAAGTTCCTGCTTTGAGTCCTTTTTTTATTTTGAATAATAATGATGACGATATTATGTCGTGGCATTTACGATTAGGGCATCCTAGTTTTCCCTATTTAAAACACTTGTTTTCAAAATTATTTCATAATAAGGATATTTCTTTGTTTAAATGTGAAGCATGTGAATTTGTAAAACATCACCGTTCCCATTTTCCAATACAGCCTTATAAACCATCAAAATCTTTTTCTATTATTCACAGTGATGTTTGGGGCCCTAACCGTACAAGTACACTTTCGCTTAAAAAATGGTTTATCACCTTTATCGATGACCATTCAAGGGTATGCTGGGTGTACTTGTTAAAGGGAAAATCTGATGTTTGTTAGGCTGTAAAGGATTTTTGTACAATGGTGCAAAACCAATATCAAACTAATATTCAAGTCTTTCGAAGTGATAATGGCAAAGAATATTTTAACACTAATTTGGGTGATTTTTTTCTTCACAATGGAATTATATATCAAAGTTCATGTCCTAATACTCCTCAACAAAATGGAGTTGCAGAAAGAAAAAATAGACATTTATTAGAGGTAGCTAGAGCTTTACTTTTCTCAAGTAAAGTACCAAACTATTTGTGGGGTGAAGCTGTTTTAACTGCTGCACATTTAATTAAGAGAATGCCTTCAAAAATTCTAAATTTTCAAACTCCAATTAATACTTTCAAAGAATGTTTTCCTAGTATTCGTGTTTCAACTGATTTGACATTAAAAATGTAAAATCCGGGTATTTCACTTTATATTATTTTATTATTTTATTTTATTTTTGGAGCTCAAGTAAATTACCTATTATTTATAATTATTATAATAATAATATTGGTGAATAGAGAAGTTGATGTCTATTTTTCCATGTGTTATTTCATAACCTAATGAGCTCCACCTCTCACTCCACTAGTCCCAAAATTTAGGAAAAGAAGTTAGTTTGAGGATTATTATTATTCAGCTTTCCCATTTAACTCCCTTAGTCATACCTCACGTTGGAAAAAAAAAAGAGAAACTGATAGAGAAAAACAGAGAGCTGTTAGGAAGAAAAGGTGAACCAAGGGAAGGAATAAGCTACAGGGCTCAACATCTAGGTCCATCACCACAAGTAAGAACACACCCCCAAATACTCTCAGTATTTCTTTCAATTCATTTCTATTAAACGGTTAGAACTTTATAATTTTGAAACCATGGTAGTAATTGATAGCAAATTTAAGGTTGTGGAACCACCTTACACCGAGACGATTTTCCTGATTAACTCAACCCGTAGTCACAAATGAATTTCATGTCCAAACACATATTCAATTGCAGTCAGTCCTCTTTTATTTAGGTACTAGTTTATGAGGAGGTCCACGAGCTAGTTTAGGCACCATAGGAATATTGGAGTGTGTAATTGGTACTTGGTCTGCTATTTACAACCTGAAATGTGTTATGGAGATTTGATAGATCATTCTGTGAAGTTGATAGCAATGGATTATATAGTTCACTTCTAAGACTAGCAACATTTAAGTCTACAATATAGGTCTTAATTTATAATTAAACTAGTTTTGGAATTTGGCTATGAGAAACCCAAAATATAGTGACAGAAGTACTTAACATAAGGTTATAGTATAGTAGTGACTAATTATGGAATAGTAGATTATACTGTAACTAAATTCGAGCCTTAAATTAGAATTCGGAGTGAACGAGATTTGAAACTAAGTCAGTTAATATTTAATTGTGAAGGTTAATTTAGAGCTAGTGGAGTGAAGATCGCTGTATTGAAATTTAAGGACTGCTATTTGAAAAGTAAGGGACTCCACACGCTTTCCTACTTGTTATATGTATTACTATTATTATTGTTGATTGTTGTTATTACTAATGTGGTTGTGGATTTATTTTATGCTTGCTGGTTGTCGATGTTGATAGTGATAACTCTATGTAATGAATTAAGTTTATATTTACGATTGTTACTAAAGGTTGTCAAGGGTGTTAATTGGGTCTCTTAATCTAGTGGGATTAGAGAGGTCGGTTCAATTGGAATCTCAGTGAGAGAGCATTCATTCATGACATTGTTTTGGTGTGGTTTCGGAATAATACTCAAGCGGGGTACCGAACCTTAATACTCAAGAGGGGTAACCGAACTTTAATACTCAAGAGGGGTATTGTGTCCAAGAGGGACACTGTCCAAGCGGGACATTCTATTTTGCTCTGCGGAGTGGTGATATCCGGATCATATAGGTTGCATTAGTTATCATGTAGACTAACAATTAGGATGCAGAGGGTTATTAATCAGTCGCATTTCGGTTAATTGAATTTATGATTTGTTTACATTTTGTTACATTCCAGTCCTATATATATATATATGTGTGTGTGTGTGTATGTGCTATATTTGTTAGTTGGAGATGCGACCCTTACTTTTGGACCAGATGAGGACCAAAACTCACTTCCCCTTGATGATTCTTACTGCGGGGACTTGGATTGACGCTCAGGATAGCGGGGATATTTATGACGGTTATGAAGTGTCTTCGGAAGGAGTCCGATGTTAGCATAGGATTTAGATTTGATCAGCTCTAGGATTTTTTCTTTATGTTATTGATTTCAGTTGGATAAATTTCTTTCATTGGAGGTTATATGTTGGTTTACTTTCTTTATGTCGGGAGACTTGCCTTGTTATTTGGTTTTGGAAACTTTTGGATTTTTGGACTTAAAACTTGGTTATATTCATTGCCTTGGCAGTTGTTGCAATTTAATTATTATTATTTTACATTGATGAAATCTCGAGGAAAGATCAATGTTTTCTTTTAACTCATTATTTTATCGAGAGTAGGAAAAAAAAATTGTCGGTATCAATTATTACTTTTATTATATTTACGTTTTAAAAAAAAATTGGGATGTTACAAAAAATCTTTGGTTGCACAGCTTTTGTTCATGAACATAAAAATGTTGGAAAACTTGAACCACGTGCTATAAAATGTGTTTTTGTTGGATACTCCCCAACACAGAAGGGATATAAATGTTTTGATCCAAAAAAACAAAAAATGTTTGTCACTATGGACATTACATTCTTTGAAAACAAATATTTTTTTTATGACACTCATCTTCAGGGGGGAATTTAAACGAATACTCGTTTCAAACCGTGGACATGAGTTTTTTTAATAATTTATCTTTGCCTGCATCACAAAGTTCTAAGACTTATACTTTTGCACCAATAGAAAATGGCCATGATTCTTTATCAGATCCTACTCCTGTTATGAGTAAGGAAATTGATGAATCTGAGCCTACACTTTCTCATGAAGAAAAATTTGAGAATTTTGAAAGTAATGATAATAATGATCTAATTGAAATGCCACAAAGTAATGAGCCATCTAAAGAGAATAGGTTTGAAGCAGAAAACAATATTTGGAAAGGAAAGGTTTTTGTGAGGAAGAACCGCAAAGAAAGTGATGAGTCCACATCTCAACAACGTCATGAATCTGAACCGGGGAATGATCAACATCCTAAAACCAGAAAATATGTCTTGTATCCCGATATAGATGATCCTATTGCTGTTAGAAAACCCGTTAGATCTTGCACTAAACACCCCTTTTCCAATTTCATCTCATATTCAAATTTGTCTTCATCTTTTTCTGCTTTCACCTCAAAATTGTCTATTGTAGAAATTCCAAAAAGTGTACAGGTTGCTCTAGAAGTTCCAAAGTGGAGGAAAGCTGTAGTTGAGGAGATGAGAGCCCTTGAAAAGAACAAAATCTGGAGTGTTATGACACTACCGAATGGGATGAAGACGGTTGGATGCAAATGGGTGTTTACTGTGAAGTATAATTCAGATGGGTCGATTGAAAGGTATTAAACTCGATTGGTGGCTAAGGGTTTTACTCAGACCTATGGTATAGACTGCTCAGAGACATTTGCTCCTGTTGCTAAATTGAATACTATCAGAATTCTCTTATCTCCTGCGGCTAATCTGGATTGGCCCCTACATCAGCTGGATGTGAAAATGCCTTTCTCAATGGAGATTTAGAAGAAGAAGTATATATGAACATTCCTCCTGGCTTTGAAGATAGGTTTGGATCAAATGTATGCAAACTAAATAAGTCTTTGTAAGGATTAAAGCAGTCTCCTAGAGCTTGGTTTGAAAAATTCACCCAGTCCATGAAGAAACAAGGGTACATTCAAGGACAGGCTGACCACACCTTGTTCACAAAGTTCTCCCAAGATGGAAAAATAGCTATCCTGATTGTTTATGTCGATGATAATGTTCTTACTGGAAATGATACAGTTGAAATGGGAAGAGTAAAAGAGAAATTACCAGTAGACTTTGAAATCAAGGATTTGGGATCCATGAGATATTTTCTTGGTATGGAGGTTGCTCGATCAAAGGATGGTATTGTTGTTTCCCAGCAGAAATACATTCTTGATATATTAAAAGAAATAGGAATGAGTGGATGTCGACCAACAGATACCCCCATGGATCCTAATGCAAAACTTTGGGAAGAAGGTAGTGTTCCTGTTGATACTGGAAGATACCAAAGATTCGTTGGAAAATTGATTTATCTGTCACACACCAGACCTGACATTGCTTTCTCAGTTAGTGTAGTAAACCAGTTTATGCACTCTCCTTTTGAGGAACATCTTGAGGTGGTCTATAGGATACTAAGATATTTAAAGGTAAATCCCGGAAAGGGATTATTTTTCAGGAAGACTAATGAAAGGAATGTGTCTATCTTCACTGATGCTGATTGGGCAGGTTCAATAACTGACAGAAGATCAACCTCTGGATATTGTACCTATGTTTGGGGGTAATCTTGTGACATGGAGGAGTAAGAAACAAGGAGTTGTAGCAAGAAGTAGTGCAAAAGCCAAGTTTAGAGCTATGGCTCAAGGTATTTGTGAAGGATTATGGATCCACCGAGTCCCAGAAGAGCTTAAGATGAAAATTGAGCTTCCGTTGAAATTATACTCTACCAGTAAAGCTGCTATTAGCATAGCTCATAACCCAGTTCAACATGACAGAACCAAGCATATTGAGATTGATCGACATTTCATAAAAGAGAAGTTAGATGCCAGAATCATATGTCTACCTTTTGTAACTTCGAGTCAGCAAACTGCGGATATCTTGACCAAAAGTTTAGCAAGACCCACCTTTGAGCATTTGATAGGCAAGTTGGGCATGATAGATATCTATGCACCAACTTGAGAGGGGGGGGGGGGGGGGGTGTTGGAAAATGTATAGTTTCATATTTTGTTATTTATAGGAGATTCTAGTTTTTTTATACGTTTTCTATTATTTTCCTTGAGCTGATGAATAAATCATAACAGTATTCACATATTATTTTCTACAATAAGTTGTATAATTTTGTATCATTGGAGCATAATACGTATAAGTAGAGCTGTAAAAATGAGTCGGACTATCTGGCCGGCCCATTAGCCCTATAATTTTACACTGGCCGGGCTTTCAAAAAAAAATATCGGACCTTATTGGGCTGGCCCCTCGGGCCTATATTTTTAATGGGCTGCCATGGGCTGGCCCCACGGGCTTTTGGGCCGGCCCCTTAAAGAGTTAAAAAAAATATTTTTAAAAAAATTCTAAAAATAGTTTTAGCTAAAAATAAGGAGTTTTAGTTACCATTAAATCTTTAGATAATTAAGTAACAAAAGATGAGATTTGTTAGTTAGGAGATAATTATTAAAACCAATTTTTTTTTTAAGATTAAACCAAGTTTGTTATGATTATCTTTATTTGAAAAAACCTAATAACAACTTAATCAATAATTATAAATAGAAAAGTATAAAAAAAAATTAATCAAATTATAATTGTTACCATTGAGTTTAAGTTTATTTTGTAAACAATATTTGTCAAAAAAAAAAAGTTTGTCGGGCCATATAGGTTTTTGCTTATCGGGTCGAGCTTAACGGGACGAGGCACGAGGCTTAACGGGCCGGCCCACTAAAGCCCCTTCATATGTCATGGCTCCCGGGCCGAGGCGGGTCGGGCCGGCCCTTTTTGACAACTCTACGTATAAGTTGTAAAAGTATTACATGACATCGTGTAGATCACTTGTTAGTAATATACGAAAATTAAAGTGGTATCCCTATTGGAGAAGTTAATGCTTCTGTGTGTGTGTGCTATGTGGAGTAGGACATGAATCCGTCAATCACTTATTCGACTCTTGTAACCAAATATCACCAGTTTGATATGGTATTTTTTTATGGTTGGGTGTGGAGCTGGTGCCTCATCATCGTATTTTAAGGTTTTTTGAGGTTTTGGCACGGATAGAGGTAGAAAAGATAGATTGAGGTGGTTGTTAATTAATTTGGCAAATTATTGTGCGGACTATTTGAAAATCTCGGAATAACGTTTTCTTTTCGAAAGGAATCTTTTATTTCGAGTGTCTGGTCAATAAGGTGAAATTTTTTATCTTAAAAGTGGTTCCTAGATAAAAACCTTGATTCCCCCTGTTCCATTTACGAGCGGAGTATCCATCCTACTTTATGTTGGAACCGGTAGAGTTTCTGGGGTGTCGTTTTGAGTCTCGATGTGTGAGGGGGATTGGAGGTCCTCTGGTTGTTTTGTCATACTTATGGTTGATGCTTGTCTCTCTCTTCCTAAGATAATATTCTTCTCATAATGGTGGTGCCTTTGCGGAGTTTTAGTTTTCTTGTAGTTTTATTTGCCAGTTTCTTTTTCTTATATATCTACCTTATAGTTTACCGTTATGGTCCTCGACTTTATAATCCATTAGTCATTTTGTTCTCGGACGTTAAAGTTTACCGTTAACTTACATTGCAGTTCAAAATATTAACAAACCTAAAATAAACATAAAGAATTAAATATTGAATTAAGTCTTTTTTTTTCCTTTGATAAGAAAAAAAAATCTTATCTATAGTGAATAAAATAAATGTTATCATTATACATTCAAAAAATGAACACAGTGCAAAATCTTGTTTAAATTTTAATCGCTTTTTTTTATTTTATTTTTATATAGACGAAATAGCAAAACTATTATAATGATGTATAAGTCATAACGATCAATTTAGCAATTTCAATTTTTTTTAACAGTTGAATTAAAATTTATAAACAACTATAATCACTCATAATTATGCCATATTTTGCACTTACATTGCGGTTCCTATCTCTAGTAAATCTAATATTCTTATGAGACTAACCCACTAAATTTGATTCAGTGGCGAGTAATTATAATAGTATACATGAGATTTTAGGTTTGATCTTTGTTAGCTTTGATATAAAAGTTTAAAAAAATTCTATAAAACTATCAAATGAGATAGCTTATCTAAAGACCTATCATCTAATATAAAGATGAGAATAGATTTCCTACGGTTACAGTAGGATGTTGTAACTAATTTGAGTCGTCTGATCTCTAATTGGCGGCTGCAATCATTTTATTTTATAAAACTGTATATAAAATCTTCACTGTTCGATCTCAAATCAACTATCCTAATTGATAACCATGTGAAACTGCATCTTAATTTTACAGCAGCAAATTTAAGTCCTATAGAGATTTCCATTCAAGATTTTCTACACAGAGCTTTCATAACATATTAAATTTCCATTCAACTGTTCTAGTTCGATTGATAACATATTAAATTTTAAATAATTTTAATGATTTAATCTAAAAAGAGTAAAATACGAGACATCTTTATCAAGTAAAATAATTTATATTGTCATGGGGTGGACAATGGGCGGGTTTGGGCGGGTTCGAATCTAAAGTTGTTATCCAAGACAAATCGCAGAGCCAAAAAAAAGGTCCAATAGCCATCAATTTTCACGAATTCGTGTTGCGGTTTAATCGGGTTATTGGACGGTTTAATTCGGTTAGAAATAATAATAAAAAATAATAAAATCAATAATAAACTCAATCTTTGCAATCTATATTATAAACAAAATAAACCTTATTGACGAAAAAGTGACATGTGTCACTTTTAATGAAAATATAATAAGACATTAATTTTAATTTTATTTAATATTTTATTTAATATTTTATAGCGTTACATTTTTAATTAAATACGAAAATGTAAAAAATTTATATTATCATTTAATATATTCAATTTTAATTAATAATTGAAGACGTTACAATTTTTAATAATAATAAAAATAAAAAACATTTATATTAATACAAAATATAATTAATAATTGAAGACGTTACAATTTTTAATAATAATGAAAATTAAAAACATTTATATTAATACAAAATATAATTAATACATTAACCGTTTCTATATATTTTTTAATTATCATAAATATATTTCCGTTACGTATAATTTTTAATTTTTATAATTAACCGTTTTTATATATATTTTAATTATCATAAATATATTTTTAATTATTATAATTAACCGTTTTTATATATATTTTAATTATCATAAATATATTACCGTTACGTATAATTTTTAATTATTATAATAAATATTTTTTATTATTATTTAAACGTTACACATTCAACATTGTAACCAATATTATCTCATAAATTTGCTCTTAATTTTTATATTTCTAAACCTAACTATAAATATGTTTTCTTTTTCTCCAAAATCTTCTCACAAACTCATTTGCTATTTTCGACAACCAACTGACAAATTCATTTGTTAAGTTACTAAACAATGGCGAATAAAATTAACCTGATATCCGAAATCAACCAGACTAATGAGAGTTTGAATATTGTAGTTCGTGTAATTCGGATGTGGTTGGTGCGCGATATGTCCGGCAACAATGCATCATTTTCTTTGGATATGATACTAATGGATTCAACTGTAAGAACTCTTCTGTATGTTTAAATTTCATTTACACTGAGTTTTAATATATTTTTCGTTGTATAATATTATTCTATTGTCTTTTTGTTTAGGGAAACAAAATACAGGGTACAGTGCGTCGCACTCTGATTTATAAGTTTGAGAAAGATCTTAAGGAAGGTGTTGTTTACTTGATTACGAATTTTGGAGTTGTTTCAAACGGTGGATCATACTGTAACGCCCCAACTAAAAATATCAAGAATATTTAGTCGAAGCATTAAACTGGAATCTGAGTACATTAAATTATAAAGGAGTTAACTGAAAAATATGTTATCATAATAACTGAATATTTGATACAGACGGCGGAACTGAACTACAGAACGAATACAAGCTAAATAAAAACAAGGATGAAGACTAAGTCTTCTAATGCTGACGATCCAAGCTCAGCTCCAATCGTCAGATCCATCCTGGTCCCTGCTCCGAAATAACCTGTCTTACCTATATCAAAAGGGAGTGGGGTGAAACAGTCACTTCGTCTCAGTGAGTTCTACTACCCTCCTAATGGCGAACTACGCCGGGGCACCTAATCAGTCATAGCATATTTATATCATAATATCTTAAAGCATAAAATAAAGGTGTAACACTGATTAGTCTTATTGATTTTAACCGCAAGACACTCCGAGGTGAGCATGTCTCAGAGGCCTGCCTTGTCCGCGAACAGAAAGCGTTCCGGCATACAGCTCACAAAGTTTTCTAGTGGAACATCTAAAACGAAGTCCACAAGTGATATTATAATCACACACATAATTGACTGATTCTAAATTGTATCATACTACCATAATTATCCCAAAGCCCGGGGGAACATACATAATCTCTAAAGTCCTAAGTTATACCCTAGGATTCATTTCGTGATAACAAACTACGCATACTTTATATAAATTACATTACTACAAAAATACTAATTCGATTCGAGGATATAAAATGAGTGTATACTTTTATAAAAAGGTAAAAATTAGAGTCATTCACACAACCTTGCCCAAGAAGCAAACCAACAAGCCCAAGCTAGAAACCATGGTCTAGTCTGAGTTGTCTCGCCGAGCGAGCTAATCCTCGCCGGGCCAGTCAAAGCTCGCCGGGCGACAAAAGGCTCGCCGGGCTATTCAAACTCTGCCCAAAAAATGGTTGCTCGCTAGAAGGCTCGCCGGCTGCTCGCCGGGCGAGATATGCGTAAACAGCCTCTGTTTTGACATTTTTCAATATTTTCAACAAAATCACCTACAATCCTCAATCCAAACCATTGCAGTAACGTTATAAACATAAAATAGAGTAGTTTGGAGAAGAATTTGGGAATTAATTCTTCTCACACATAAATTCCCTAAATTCCTAAGTTTGCATGCATGTTTCAAATTTGGGAAATCTAACTAAACTAGCCTAAGAACCCACCTGGAATTGAGATTAACTCAGAAGCTTAAACACAATGCTAAGGACATCTTTGGAGCTCTCCGAGAACTGAATTTGCAGCGAAGAAGTGTTTCAAATCCGTAACGGTATTTCTGCAATAGAGCATCAACTTCAAAAATACCTACAGACTTCATTCCTTGGCCTATATCCACGAAATTGGTCTCCAAACGACCGGGATTGAGTTAGCTAACTAGAACAAAAAGAATCAACGCGAACGAAGTTGTGAGGAGAGAGCACTTACTGATTTAGTGCAGCCCTGTTCAACACACTTCCTGATTCGAACCTCCAACTTAAAAAATTCACCAAAAATTCATTTCTAAACGAAAATGCGCGAAACCAACGCCAAAATGAGCGTACTTAAGTTAGCTAACTACAGGAACAAGAATCGTTCGAATCCGACTTAGAGAGAGGAAATGGTTGTAGTTTGAATGGAGCTCTGTCCAAAACACGGGTTGTTGTTGTATTGATCAAAGTAGAGCTTTGAAGGTATAATGAAAGGAAGGAGATTTTGATTGGGTTTGTCTGATATAGTTGCATGCTGAGACTTTGTAGTATAGAGTGGAAAATCAAGGAAATGGGGTTTAAGGAATGAACTTGGGTGTTAGAGGAAATTGAGAGCATAGGGGAAATGTTGTTGTTGTGGTGTCGTGAGAGAAAATGGGAGAGTAGGGGAGTGATTTTGCTGTTGCTGAAGCTAATGAAGGTAATGAATGAATTGCATGTCTTGTAATTGGATCAATATAGGTGGTGAGGTGGGTATTGAGGTGTTGGTTTGAGGTGATAGTGATTTAGTGAGTCATTGTATGCAATTTCAAATTGAAGTGTTGGTGTAATGTAGAGCTAAGAGTGAGTCATGAGTAGAGCAATGAGGTATTAATTGATTAAGGGTGTGAGTCACACAAGAGAGAGCCAAGAGAGGGAAGGAGAAATTTATCCTTATGAGTAATTAAATTACAAGTGGAAAATAATTATACTAATGTGTAGTTTAGGTCCAATTAGAATTCCTAATTTTACACATAATATATTTAATTCCCAAGATTTAATTTAATTAATCACCACCAATTAATTCTATTTTATTAGACAAGGCTCTAATAAAATTAATTAGGTAATTGAAAGAGTGGGATGTTACACATACCGTACTACTAGGCACGAGTATAAATTAACATTTCAATTTCACACGAAGATTAAACTTTGCAACTTGAAAAAAGTTTCATTCAATATATATTTGATTTAAAGTTTTGTTCCAGCATTTGCTCATGACTATGATACCAATTATCTTTATGGTAAGAAGTATTAGTATGTTAGGTATATTTGTTGTTTTTGTCGTTATAACATTGTAGACATGTGGTATCAATAATCGTGTGTATAATCATATTTTGTAGACATTATGAGAATGTTAACCGACATTAGAGCTCAAAAGGAGTATGAACGCAATGGTTTGAAAACAAACTGGTTGCAATTCAGTTGAACTATGATGAGTTAGTATCACATATGTTTTCTTATCTTACTCAATCAATGACAAAATATTACAATGCTTTATTAAATTCTTGAATCATATTATTTACACAGACTCAAGTTTAATGTTACCCTTTTCGGTTCATATGTTGCTGAGTTGAATACATTTGTTGCTGTTAGCAAAACTGAAAACATAATAGTCGTTGTGTTAATGGCTAAAACCAATATGTGGCAATATATTTATGTTGTTGATTATAATAAAAATCAAGTTATCTATTTTTTTTTTCATTGCAAATATAAACTTATAAACTCTTACAAATGTGTTTCTTTTCTAAGAACTACAACAATTCAAAATTCTTTTAATTCAACTAAGTTGTTGTTTAATTCCAAGTTCATAAGTGTCATTGATTTGAAGAAAAGGTATGCATAAAATTTGTTGTGTATATTTTGCTTCTTTATTTATACGTTGTATTTTACAATTTATGTGAACTTTTTGTATTCTTTTTTAATTTTAACATTGTGATTTATTAATATGGATTATAGGATGCTGGAAAAAAAATGATTCTCCGCCCCCCGGTAATTTGTTTGATCCATGATCCTAATGCAACCCTATTCATAAGAACACGACACATGTCATTTTTAATTTGATTATTTATTACATTAATTTTTATTTAATATTTTATAATGTTACATTTTTAATTAAATACAATAAAATTTAAAAAATTTACATAATTATTTATTACATTTAATTTTATTTAATAATTGACGACGTTACATTTTTTTAATTAATAATGAAAATTAAAGACATTTATAATATTATTAATACAAAATAGAATTAATATATTAACCATTTTTATATATTTTTTAATGATCATAAATATATTTCCGTTACATATAATTTTTAATTATTATAATAAATATTTTTTTTTATATTTATTTGAAAGTTACATAACAAAAGTTGTAACCGAAATTTTGTCATAAAATTGTAGTTTTAGCCACAACCAACTCACAAATTAATTTTGTAAGTTACTAAAAAATGTCTCAAAAAATTAAACTAAGATTAGAAATCAACCAAGCCAATGAGAGTTTGAATATTGTTGTTCGTATAATTCAGATGTGATTGGTTTGTGATGTGTCAAGCAACAATGGACCATTTTATTTGGATATGATACTAATGGATTCAACCGTAAGAACTTTTCTATAAGTTAAATTTTCAATTACACTATTTCATTCTGATATATATTTGATTGAAAATCTTGATCAAGCATTTGCCTCTGTTTACGATACAAACTATCTTTGTGTTTCTATAACTCACTATAAATATAAATTATTTTACCACAACAAAATCCATAAAATCATTTCATTTTCATCCATATTTCAAAATTTGTATTGTGTTGTTTCTCTCATTTTTGTGTGAAAGCAATGTCTCTTATGCACGATTTTATTATGGACATATCACTAAGAAACAATTATTGATATTGATTTTAAGAGTTGTGCATGTTTGGGAGATTTAATATTAAAAAAAAAGTTTAGATTATGATGATTTATTCTTTGTTATGTAGGAAGATCGAATTAGTTTTAGTGCGAAGAACATTGATCTGCAACTTCGAAGACCAACTTTAAGGGATATGGTTTATAAGAAATCCTTATTAGATGTTGGTTCTATCGATGTTTGTAATTTTATTATATACTAATATTTTATGTTAATTGTATTTATAAATTTCACACTTCAAACTCGAAAGAAAAAATAAAAAGAATTCATATTGTCAATATAAGTTTTTGATGATAGGTTGTAGAGAAGAAAAAAATTTCCAAAAGTTGTGAAAGGGGGAAAGATTGTTGACTTAGAGTGTGTCTTCGTTGTTTATATTAAGAAGATAATATTTTCATTAAACGGGACATGAGTAAGATCCAATTTAAATTTGTCTAATTGGGCAAACAAAATTATTAAAATAGAGAAATAGTTGTTGAACATGAGTATGCTTCTTTTTAGTTTTTGCTTAATGTTTTTTTATTGGAGTTTCAATTTAATATAAATTTGTGTTTTCAAATATTATTCTTTATGAGAATATGTTTTAATTTACATATATTATTGTCTTTTATATAAATTCATATGAAAGGAAATAAGTATCCATTGATAAAAAAAATATTGGTCCATCATACAAAGTCTTTATATCAAGCACTAAAATTTGGTGTCTTTACCTTTCTCTTTCCTCTAAAATGGTGATCTCTCATGCATTCTTTTTTGCATACATTCGACAATTAATTCATTTATGTAAAAAAAAACATTAAAATTTAATATTTCAATGACAAGTGAAATACTTCCACAAACTATTAAATAAAAAGTTATAATTAATAAAATAAATAATTTGATGTCTATATCTATATTATTTTATAGACAAATGTTAAATAGTGTTCCTGTGACATTCTTTAAGCTTTTAAACGGTAATATTTTATTAAAAAAAATGAAAATGTGTGAAGTCAACACATCGAGAATCGAAATGTTCAACATTTTGAATAAATTATTTCCTTAAATGAAATTCTTAAAGATTTTTCCGGGGCACCGTTTGACAAGACCCTATTTTATATTTAGGAACCCCTTTTGAAAATTTTTAATGATACTTTTACCATTAACATTAATGACTGATATTAATGACTATCAATATTATTAAACAATAATTCTAATATAAATCTATATTATTTTATACATTAAAAGTAATATTTTTTGTTATGTTCAACATTTAGAATTTATGAACAATAAGTCTAATATAAATCTATATTATTTTATAAATTCTAATTTTTTTTATTGTAGTAATAATTTCAAGAGTTTTGTACCAAAAATAAATAAAAATTTCAAGAGTTTATTTTAGTATTAAATTATAAGCATTTAATTTTAATGAGATTCTTTGTTTCTTTTAAAAGTTTGTGTTAACTATTGATTTTCTACAAAAAATGATAGTATAAAAAAAGTCATAACATGACATTCACAAAAAATGAATCAATATATATTGTTATTGATTGATTTAATTGGATATTATGAATAAAGATACTTATATACCCATATTGTTTTTTCCTATATAAATGGTTTTGGGTTGAACACTTCAAATTACATATTTTCCAACTTTTTCTCTTTAGCTATTTTGTTTGTATTTCTTCGAATTATTTTCATTTTATCTATATTCATCTTATTTTATATTCATCATTCTTTTCAATTTTTGTAGATGTGGATCTCAAAAGAAAATATAAATGATTTATCAACTCCGAAGAAATTGGACCAAAGACATTTGATTACAATATGAGTTTTAAGGGATTGTTATTCTTCGTCATACATATGAATGTAAATTAATTTAGAAAATGTATTGTATTGTTTTCGGTAATAAGTGTAATGTATAGTGTAAATCATATTTCACACTTTAAGCAACAATGTTGCTTAAGTTGAATATTATGTTATTGTTTTATTATGATTTACTTTTTCATTACTAACTTTCATATGTATATTATTATTTTTCTTAGTAAAATTATATTTTTATAATTGTAAAATTATAAATAATTTTATAATCATATTAAAAAGTGGAAGAGAAAATAATATACACATTTTATACGAGATTGCTTTTTTTAAAAAAAAAACAAATAAAATAGGAAGAGAAAATATTAAGATGTGAGGTCCAAAATTATATGGCATGAGTTTTGTTAATTAGATTGTTGTATCGTAACAAAAAATATGAAAGAATAAAGAAATTTACATTTTTATAATATTTTCTCAATTATTTGGTAACAAATAATAAGTAACTAAATAAATAAAATAAAATTATTTAATAGTTTCTTTTGCAAAAATTTAATAGAAATTTCATTTAATTTTTTCCTCCTAAATACAAGCTAAGAAATATATAAAATAAAAATTATTTTAAACTTCATCGTGGTATTACAAAAAATAAATTCACATACAATACTTGAAAATAAAAACAAATAAATTATATTAAAAAGTAAAACAAATAAGTTCGATCATTAACATGTTCCTTGACAGAAGATTGACATCGCTAAAAAAAGTTATATTAGTGGCTAGACTGACAAACTTTTAAATGTGGATAAATAGTAAATTTTAGTTCGAAAAAGTCTGGTCCCCCTTATAATGTTTTTTCTACCAATTAAGTTATACTATGGGACCCCGTTGATGAAGATTTTACATGTAATAATGAATGTTTAATAAAAATGATATATTAACATAATTTTAATTTATTTAAAAAAAATCATTATTATTTAAGTATTATATTAAAAAAAAACATTTGAAAAAATAACCAAGACATTAGAATCAAGTGAATTTCTGTTAGTAGCAATCATTGGCTAGACTTTACTTATCTACGCTCGAACTTTGGAACGTAGGCTAAAAAAATAACATTTGAAAAATTAATTCACCTCAAAATTCAAAGTTGAATTTGTTACTCCCTCCGATATTTTTTATAAGAAACTTTGACTTTTTAAGTTCATTCAATAATTAATGTATTTGATTTATAATATAGACCAAATATATTAGTTTTTTTTTTTTTACTAAAATAAAAGATATTTATTCATTCAAATCGATGGAGTACATTAGATTCAAGTACAAATTCAATACCGCTAAAAACAAAAATGATGAATCTGCGAACAAGCTCGCATCATCCAAGTTAATAGCATAAAACGGCATACTCATAACTCATGCCTACAAATAATGTGATAAAATCAAAGTAACCAGAATATCTATGCCTCTGGATCTGCATCTTTGACGAACTTAATCAATGTGTGAATCGGTAGTTGACCGAAGTTGATCTGCCGATTCAATCAAACGAACACCACAACAAGACGGGACAACAAACAAACACCGCAACAAGACGGGACAACAAACAAACACCGCAAACAAGACAGGATATCAAACAATGCCGCACTGAGACGACGAAATCACACAAAAAAAAACACAAAAGAAAGATCTAATATATGTGATAAAAACTTATTTAGATTAAAAACAAGAAGAAAAAAAAAATGAGCAGAGGGGTGACTTTGGGCCAAAAATGACGTAAAATCACCCGCATTACCGGTAGAAGAAGATGAAAGCTTAAAACTAAATCTTAGGGCCGGCTGTAGATGGTGTCAAGACAAGGTATAATTGCAACTGATCTTGAAAAACTAAAAAGTTATCAAAATATATATTAGTTTTCAATGAACCTAAAATATTGATTGTTTCTTATAAAAAGCACCGGAGGAGTATGTTATAAATGACTTGACTCTATCAAAATACTTAAATATTTTTCGACGAATGTAGTATTTTAATTATTGTGAATTAATATTTTAGTAGAGGTAAATATTAACATACAATCTTATACCATTTTCAAAAAATAAAATCTTATACACGGGGATGAACATTTTATAAGTAGCTAGAGAAATGAATTTTTAACATAAATAATACACGGGGATGAACATTTTACAAATAAAGAAATAAATATTTAATATATATCTTAATTATATACGGGGATGCACACTTAATATTAAAAACTAATACGGACTTTCATATCATATATCCATGTAACATAGTATATAACTATACATCACATTTCTATCAAAAACAAAAACTGCACATCTTATTTTAAAATATTTATATTTTATTCAACAAAAAAATATATTTACATTTTTATGGGTAAAAACTAACCCATAAAATATTTATTTTGCAATAAAAAAAACTAAAATATTCATTTTCAGTCCTTTTAAATTGTTCTCTATACTTTTAGTTCTTTTAAAAATACAAACTCATATTTTAAACTCAATAACTTGATTATTTAATCTTCAGTTTAAATGATTAATTTTTTAATTTAAAGTTATAGATAAATTTATGAAGATTAGATATTAAAATGGTTAATTATTAAACTAATGAGATGTTATTAAAAATTTCATTTCAAAAATGAAACGTGATCTTTTATATTAAAAAAAAATGCCGACTAAAATTAGAAATTGATATAGTTATTTGAAAGACCAAAATTTAAAGAAAGATTTTATAAGGAATAAACCTAAAAAATTGAGTATTTAAATGGACCAAAAATATATTTAACCTTAATGATAATAATTGTGACGAGAACTTAGAATATGATATGTTTCTTAAAAGTTCTAATTTTTGTTGGTAATAATAACATTTTTAGTTTTTTTTTTTGACAAAATCATGTTAATTATTTTAAAAATAATAAATTAAATTTTAAATATGAAGTGGCCATAAACACATATTATGTGTCGTCTCATTTAAAAAAGAGAAAAAAGTATATGCACAGACAGCGTAAAATAATTTTACACTGTCAACAAATTACAACTATGTTTTCCGTCACGTAACTTCAATTAACCTCACTTTCTTTATATGACATGAGAAAGTGAAAACATTCTTAATTGTTGTCGGAGCAAAATTAATTTACACTGATAATGTCACTGATAATGGAGACTTGAATCGATAGCCTTTCTCTCTCTAAAAAAGCTTTTTTCCGCCTTCTCTCTATTATTTTCCGCCGCAGCTTCCCTATAATCCAAAGGCCATAGCCTTCTCTTCTTCTTCTGATGTAGAAGCCATGGCAGGTGGTGTGTGTAGTTTCTCTACTCCACACCACCTCGCTTTCCACCTTCCTCTCCGGCAAGCTTTTCATCGTTCTATCCTCTCCGCGCCGGAAAGAGGAAGGTTGTCTTTTTTTCGTCCTTGCTAAACCCGTCTGGGTCCTTAAACCGCCGTCGGAGTCGCCGTGGTGGTCGTTTTTGAAGGCCACGTTGGGTGGTGGTTCCTCCATCGGTTTGTTGTTGCGGATCTGGGTCTTCCGGTTCGGATCTGGGCTCTGCTGGTTTTTTTGTCGGGGTATTTAGCTTTCCTTTGCTCGATCTGTCACCGCCAGTCTCGGTACAGAGCTGGGTATGTGACCGTCGGCGTGTGGTTTCTTGCTATCGTTGCGGTGCTCGTCCTCGGTTGTTATTCTCTTCTGGGCGGTGTCAATCCGGAGTCTATGGTTGCTTTGTGCTCCGGCGTTATTGTGCTTATACTTCGGGTCGGTGGTGGTTCTGCTGAGCCCGTTGTTTTCTTTACTTTTGTTGCTGCATATGGTTTTCTGTTTGCAGGGCTTGAGTTTGTTGACCCGAAAGGGTTCTGATACTTGCTTTGATTTTTCAGAGGGAGTTGGTACGTGAAATGTTCCGTGTTGGCGGTCATTTCATTCGCCGTTTATACCTTTATAGATATGGACACGTCATTTTTTTTTGCTATTTGGTTTCGGGCCCGTACGCGGGTTCGTCGAGTAGTGTCCGATGTGCTAGTGTTTGTTTTGGTCGTTACCCGTTAGGGTTGGATCTATAACCTACTTGTAGCTGCTCTTATTTGTTTTATATTTTATTGCTGCAAAACGATTAACTGGGTCAGGTTGATGTCCTCCCAGTTTGTACTCTTTTATTTTATGTTTAATATATTTCGGATAGGGTTGAGGGTTTCCTCAACTCTCCTTTTGATTAAAAAAAAAAATTACACTGATAATGCATGTCCTTTAAACTCTTTAATAAATATGTCAAAATATCAAAATTAAAGATTAAATAAAGAGAAGGATTAAATGTCTAAATTGTTTATAATAGGTGGTAAAAATTGGACAAAAAAATTATTGGACCAAAATTGCACATTTTATAAAATACGAGAATTAAAACTACTTTTAAACCAAAATATAAAATTAATATTTAAATAATTTGAAATATGTGTTATGTCCGTGCTTGGCACGGGTACGAATACTGATTTAAATTATAAGAATATGCAACAAGAGATGAGAGAATCAGTAAACAAACACAAAATAAAAGTGTTACAAACCCTAAATAAACATAAAAAGTAAGAAAAAAACAAAAATCTCAAATAAAATTAAACATGTAGCATTTGATTTCAGCGAAGTTAGATCAAAAAGATGAAGAAAGATAAGTTTTATGTTTCAAAATGTTCCATGATTGTTTAAGTCTCTATGGATTTGAGGTGAAATGAGAAAATGTGATGACGAGACGAAAAAAGAGCTTAGAGTGTGTATATCACAAAAGAAAAGTAATAAACGCAAAATTTGGATTTACTAATGCGGGCGGGTTTCGGATCCCATTGGTCCGGTTCTCTCCACCCGGACCCGTCCATGTTAACTCTATTCGAACCGAATTTACAAACCGCTAACCTGTGACCCAATTCAAACCGTCCATTTTCCTTATTATTTTTTTGGTTTTCTCGAATTAAGTTGGGCCGCGGTTTTTTGTCCACCTCTAGTAAGCTCAAGATTGCCTTGATATAGCTTGTGGCTAACATGTGACTTCAGTTGATAGCAATATAGCATGTTACCTTTGGGCGAGATATGATTGGCAGTCACATGTTAGCCATGGGAAAGCTTAAAGAATGGGATGAAAACAAGTGTTCTAATTCTAAAAGTTCGTTTAAAAGTTGTACATTTAACATTTTGAGTTAAAATTTTGTCTTTTTTTTTTTTCAATACAAAACTTTCACTTTTAAATTTTTTAAAAGCACATGTTAGTAAGATAAAAAAATACACATCTACAAAAAGAGGACTTGCAAAAAGAAGGAGAAGACTTGTGTTTTTTTTATACATATTTTAGAAAAAAAATTTTGCGTAATTTAGTGATTAGAATTTTTCCTCTTGAGATGAATAAGTTGAAAATTTTGAATTCGAAAATAATTTATTATATATATAATGTAATATTTTTATCAATTAAATTAGATTCACAACCATAGTTTAAAAAGCTAGCTAGTATGATTCAAATAGAAAGTTAGTTACATTCGCTCAATTGTAAATAGAGTCAATTTAAGCAACTAACTGAATAGCATGAATTAATGTTGATGTTCTAAACTTAACCTTAGAATGAATGAGTACGGCTGATGTACCGTGGTGGTACAAGATTTCTCCAAAACAATTAATTCCTGAACCAAGTCAGTTTATAACGTGATTTTGCTAAAAAATACATAAAATCTGAACAAAGCATTCGTGTGTGTAAGAAGGTGTCACTTTTTACCAAATACTATATCTTATTTTTATTTTTAAAAGGACCAAATATGTCTCGTGTTTTTTTCCGATTTTATGCAAAGTACTTCATCCAGTTTTATATATAAGTAAAATTTGACTTTTTAGATTCATTGAAAAAGTAATGTATCTAGTCTATATTATGTCTAGATACATTACTTTTACAATGAATCTAAAAAGACAAAATTTGCTTATATATAGAACTTAAGGGAGAATGAGTTTGGAAAGTTTTTCTAATTCTAATCACTAGTACCAAACATGTACTTATCGTGTAACCAAAAAGCATTTATCATCACTACGTTCAACATGGACTTTTTTTTCTTACAACACGCAATTTTTCGTTAAGTTCTTCTTTCTCTTCATTGTGAATGAATCACGTTTGATAATTGATAATTTAAAGGAAAAGCAAAATACCTTAAAAAAAGCAAAAGTTTATACGTGTTTTTTTTGGTCAATTATGTACAATTTTAAGTTTAAATATTAAATACGAAAGAGGACATGATTCAATATACTGTAATATAATATTACCGAGTGGAGCAGAATAAAGTAAGGGCTGTCCTTTCAAAACAATATATTTTTCATATTGTTGATAATTTTTTGATAATATTGTTGATTAAAAAATAGTTTTCAACACTTACAACATTTAATATACTAATATATAATATCTTTTTCACTTATTGGCCACTAAATATAAACAACCACCCCACACAAAACTTGTTCCCAGAATATTGGTATTTATAATTTTCATTTAGATGGGATGATGGTTATCGGTGCCCTTTCCATTTCAAAATAATAGTTATTTAATTTGTTTTTACACATATAAAAAAATGTAACGAAATTGTCAAAAGAAATACTATTTTTTACTGTTTATTCTTATAAATTATAGATTTATTTCCTTGGAATAGTGCATATAATAATAATTAGGAATATAATTGAAAAATATTACATTGAAAAGTGAGAATGACAATTATTTTAAAATAAAATTTTATTCATAAAATGACAATTTAAGTGAGTATTTTTTTTCTCCATTGGACACGACACTATTGATTTGTTTGATTCTCACGTTTTAACAGTAAAACACTAAATAATAATATAGTATTATTAATAGTACAACATGACTTTAGTTTTTCAAAAATGAATCTGATTACAAATAAATTAATTCAAGAGTTAAAAAACTTAAATCAATTAGATGCTACTCTTTTATTTTCTTAGAAAAAATTTGATCAAGACAAAAGAGTATATTTTGTGTGCAACCACCACATTGTTAGTGTAAAGCCTGAGATTAAACAAACAAAGTGAGGACTAAAGTCAGAAGTTGCTGCATGGTTGTATCTTCTTGGTAATTGTAGTATTATTTTCACTGCAACTGGTTATATCTGATTTAAAATTAAATTCAAAATTCTTTTATTTGTAAACAATAAGTAAATTCCATTGTAAATCATTGTTAATATCTATGATTCTTTTGTCCAAATTTCCTTTGAATAGAATTTGTTTAACATTCTTTTTAGTCTTCAATATAATTTTTTTTTTTAGATTTATAAAATAAAATGATTGATGTATTTGATCTAAAAACTGGATCAAAATGTCAGTCATTCTATAAATTTAGAGCGTAACAAAATTTATAATAAAGAATAAATGTAGTATTAAATAAGTTAGTATATTGAAATTAAAGTTTATGAAAAAATTAGCCGATAATATACAATGAAATTATAATTAAAATTATGCAGTGAAATTAATAAGGTAAAAATGAAAAGAAAAAAAGTGCTATAAATTCATATACTGCTTAAAATAATATATAAAAAAATATGTTTGTAGTCTTTTAAGTTGGACCATTTACCTTAAAATAAGAATATATAACTTTTTGCATAAATATTTTCATTTAAGAGCAATAATTTGAATTCACAAACACAGAACAATGAGTAATTCATCACTAAACATAAAATATTATTAATAAATGTCTGAGTAATTTTATCTTTAATTGTAAAATAAAAATTATCATTCGTACATTCAAATTTAACATAAGTAAGAACTTTACAAGAGTTGTACTTGTACCAAAAGAAAAAAAAATTACAAGTGAAACATAACTTAAAGGCTTTGACCGACATGGAAGACTTATGGTGTGATTGTTTGAGAGAAGAAATTGTGAAGAGCGATAGAGGTGAGAGAGAATATAAGAAAAGAGAAAAAAGTGAGAAATAGAGTAGATTTGATGTGTTGATTGGTATAAGAGAGAAAGAGAAGAAATAGAGTAGAGAGAAGTTTTGTTTATTTGTGAAAATACAAGAATGCCCCTATATTTAAAAGTCAATAACAAAAATTAATTTCATTTTAATTTTAAGTCATTAATTAATTTTTTATAATATATAGTTTATTTGTTATCAATTAACTAATATTTTAAATTTTATTAAATGATTTAAGATGATTAATTTAATTGTCAATAAGGTTTTATTATTTTAAATTTTAACTAACTAATATTATTACATTCAATTTATTAATTTTAGTTACCAAAGCAAGGGCATATAAGGAAAAAACTCAAAAAGTAGAGTTTCTCCTTTGTTTCTTCTTTAAAAAAATTATGAATAATCTATATGATATAAATTTTCATTACAACAATAAATTTTATAAAATTCATATTGTTATAATATTTTTTACAACTTATTCACTATAAAAAATTTCATTAAAGCCTTCCATGTTAAAACTCGCCTAACTCAAATGATAACATTGAAAAAAATAAATGACAAAATTTTGCCATAAAAATATTAGTATAAGTTATTGAAAAATTATAAGAATCGTTACCAAACAAATCCACTTTAACGTCACCATAAATAAGAGATCAGTCCCAAGTTGGCGGGTTTGACCTTAGAAAATAGAAGCATAGAGTAGGGTCTATCTAAACTAAATTATTGTATATTGAAAAAAAAAAAAAAAAAAAAAAAAAAAACAAACAAACAAGCTCAACTAGTTAACAAGTTTTTTTATTATAATATTGATACAAAATTTTAACCGGCACCATTAATTAACCAATTCTAATATGATATATTGTTTAAAAATATTCAAATTTAACTATAGTACATATTACTTTTAGGAAAATTCTAACTTCAAGTGGTTCATGGTGGACCATTCATGAAAAATCCTATAACGAATACGAATTTTACAAAATCTACCGTTGGATTGAAAATTTATATCATATAGATCATCTATAGAAAATTTTAAAAATATTGAAAATCATTTGATATGTTATTGAGATCCATCAAGATTAACGGTTTATTAAATACTGTAAATCTTGATAAATCCCAATAAAATATCAAATGATTTTCAATTTTTTTAAAATTTTTTATGGATGCTCTATATGATATAAACTTTCAATCTACAAATAAATTTTATAAAATTTATATTCGATTAGCTCACTTTCCACGGTGAACCACTTGTGAAGGTGGTCCACCGTAGCATTAGCCATTACTTTTATATCAAAATTATATTTATTTTGTAATCGAACTTTAAATTATCAGAATTCACTTTTTAAAAAATTAGATACGAGGAAAGAGTTAATATAATAAGTTAAAAGAAAAAAGAAATCTAGCAAGAGTTATAAAAGACAAACATCTCAATCCAATAACAAGATCAAACTCAAACCTTCGTAAATCTAATCATACAATGGCGGTGACTGAATTACCAACCACAACAAGAACAACAAATCATCATATAAAAAAAATTTCAATCCTGCCACTAATCTTTATCATCTTCTATGAAGTCTCAGGTGGACCATTTGGTTCAGAAGATGCAGTAGGAGCAGCTGGTCCTCTCTTAACACTTCTTGGTTTCATAATTTTCCCATTTATTTGGAGTATCCCTGAAGCTTTAATCACTGCTGAAATGGGCACAATGTTCCCTGAAAATAGTGGTTATGTTATTTGGGTTTCAACTGCTTTAGGACCTTATTGGGGTTTCCAACAAGGTTGGATGAAATGGATTAGTGGTGTTATTGATAATGCTTTATATCCTGTTTTATTTCTTGATTATCTTAAATCAGCTATTCCTTCTTTAGAAAAAGGTTTACCTAGAGTTTTAGCTTCATGGGGTCTTACTATATTGTTAACTTTGTTGAATTATAGAGGTTTAACAATTGTGGGATTTGTTGCAGTTTGTTTAGGGATTTTTTCATTAATTCCTTTTGTTGTTATGGGATTTATTTCAATTCCTAAGTTGGAACCTTCAAGATGGGTTGAGGTTGATTTAAAAGATATTGATTGGAGTTTATATTTGAATACTCTTTTTTGGAATCTTAATTATTGGGATTCTATTAGTACTTTGGTTGGAGAAGTTGAAAATCCGAAGAAAACGCTTCCGAAAGGTTTGTTTTTTGCTTTGATTTTAGTTGTTTCGTCGTATTTGTTTCCTCTTTTGGTTGGTATTGGCGCGGTTCCAGTGGACCGTAAGGTTTGGAGTGACGGATATTATTCCGATATTGCTTTGATAATTGGTGGTGGTTGGTTGAGATGGTGGCTTAATGCTGCGGCTGCGGTGGCGAATATGGGAATGTTTGTTGCTGAAATGAGTGCAGACTCATTTCAGCTTTTAGGAATGGCGGAGAGGGGGATGTTGCCGGCGTTCTTGACTAAAAGGTCACGATACGGTACGCCTATTTTTGGGATACTTTTTTCGGCTACCGGGGTGGTTTTACTTTCATGGCTTAGTTTTGATGAAATTGTGGCTGCTGAGAATTTCTTATATTGTTTTGGAATGATTCTTGAGTTTATTGCATTTATTTTGTTGAAGATTAAAAAACCAAATGCATTAAGGCCTTATAAGGTAGCAGGGGGAAAAATTGGAGCTATTATTTTGTGTATTCCTCCCACAATATTGATTGGTTTTGTTTTGTATTTCTCTTCTCTAAAAGTGATGATCATAAGTCTCATTGTTATGGTGATTGGTCTTGTGCTGCAACCTTGTCTTAAATTTGTGGAGAAAAAGAAATGGATCAAGTTCTCTGTTAGTCCTGACCTACCTGATTTGGACAATGGGGAGAGTACTCAAACTTTGGTGCCTGATCATTTGGACAATGGGGAGGCTCCTCAAACTTTGGTGCCTGATCATCATTTGGACAATGAGGGTTCTCAAACTTTGAGGCAATAATGGTTCTTGGTTTCGTAAATATGTACCTCAGTTGACAGTTATTAGAGATATTATTGAAAGAGTTGTAATTTTTGGCTTTAACCATTAGTATCCAGTTCATTGGACCGTCTAATCTGGTTCGGAGGTCAGTTCTGACATTAAGAAGTTTCAGTCACCTTTCGATCGTAGCTGCAGAGGATTGAACCATGGTCTTTCCTATCAAATTCAGTGCCAATCACCATTGAATCAACTAGTCATCAGTGAAAATGTTATAATTTAAATTTTAGATTTTTCATTTCTTTCACACTTACAATGTTGTAAGTCCAATCATTAAACTATTGGACAAAAAAAATATTAATGGCTTAGTATATTATTATTTCTAAATTTAGGAGATAGTTTGTTGGATGATTTGTTATATGTGAGCTTTATCTTCACTTGGTCTTTAGTATATATTTAGAATGTGTGTGTTGAGTAAAGGCTTGTCATTCACTATGTGTGTTTAGCAATAGTTTATATACGACAAATAATTTATATACAATTTACGTAAGGGATTAGTATTGAGTGATAAATAATATACAATTTATGTTATTTTATATTTTTTGAAGGATACAATTTACATTATTGTTTATCATAATTAGTTATATTTTAATGTTTTAGTCCTATCCCTTTTGTCCCAAAAACAAAAATTCTGTCACATTTTAGATGGTGTCTAATATGTACACGATCCAAAGGTGGACTTACTCTTTTTAGTAAATTTTAATACTCATTCCGATCTTATACATACAAAGAGTTAGGTAAATAAAAATTGATATATTAAAAAGTTATATTATAGTTTTATAAGTTCTAGCTTAACTGGTAATTATTGCCGAAATTGTTTCGAATTAGAGATTTCACAATTATGAGTTTAATTTCAGTGGATTATAACTTCATCTTTAACAAAAAAAAATCATATTATAAATTAAAATATATTAATTTTTATTGATTCAATTTTCTCATATATATAGAATCAGATAAAATAACACAATATTATATATGTTGTATATATGTACCCAAAAAATCATATATGTTGCAATTTCCTATTAATATAAAATTAATTTTTACTAAAAATAATTAGGATTCATCTTTAGACATTTTTTAAGTCCACATATACACTTCGATTTGAACCTTAAATATTTTCTCCTTTGGTAGATTAACACATAAAATAGAGGGTCTAAAGTTCGAATTTCGGTTATGACATTTGACTTAGCAATTTTGATATTTTTATTAATTTTATTTTTTTCGAAAACTTGGTATATGATCTAAAGACCGACTAATTCGAGGGGACAAATTTTACCGTTCACTTATGAGGCTCAATTTAAAACTAGAGGCTCAATTTAAAATTGACATCAGAGAGAATCAAACTTAAAATCTTAAAAATGGTATACTTCAAGAACTCAATTCAATACTACTAAATTGATATTATTAATTGAGTCAAGATTCCATACATTTTCCTATCAGAGGATTCGAGTTCGAATAAAAATAGAACATGAGATAATCTCATATATCTATCAATTGCAATTAACTTATCAATGACGATTTCTTCTTCTCTAACTTTTTCTTCTGCTCACAATTGATAATAATTATGGGCTCTGTCTAGGGTGGGAGACCTTGATAGGTCTCCTACGGTGGGTGAGTTAGAGAAATTGTTTCGAACCGTTAGATTTTCATGTTATACTGTGTGCCATCTACACTTGATTATTTCACATGTGTCATGAACGAAGGATACAACCACAAGCACCGCTACCTCCATGTTTCTCTCTCTTGCAATCTCACTTTCCATCTCTTCTTCCTCACAATATCATCTCCCTTAAGTTTTGATTTTCATAACAAATACTTATAATCAAATTTTCATACCTATTCATATAAAAAAAATCAGATAAAAACTTTAGTATATCCAAACTTTCATATCCAACAACGAAGAACACTTTAAAACACCAATGTTTAAACTTTCATATCCATTAGCTTTTAACATCCATCACCAATGTTCAAACTTTCATCTCCATTAGCTTTTAAGATCACAACTCATTAAAATCACAAAATAAAATCTTTCAACAATCAAATAGTGGATTCATCTTTCTCTGTTTCCTAACAGTGAGGGAACATTAACTATAAAAATAAAGAACACAACCAATATAAATAACAAAATAATTAAAGATGACATTGACAGATTTGGGGTTGTTGGATGGAAAAGAAAGATCATCAACGAGGAAGCACAGAATTGGGAAAGTGAGAATGGATGAAGAAAAAATCCAGTGTTGTCAGCCTATGATAAGATCCATAAAGCTTCAATATCTAATGGTTCAAAACAATTTTTCTAACTCACCCACCATAAGAGACCTATCAAGGTCTCCCACCCTAGACAGAGCCATAATTATGGCCGCCATCAATTTAACTTTTTTGCATAAAATGTCCATCCTACAAAAACAATTTGTTCGCCCACCAAATTAATGGTCAAAACAAATGGATATTTATCATTTGATTGTTACTAGTTTACTACTAGTACTAGTACTAGTACTAGTATATAAAATAAAACAAAAATGTCCATTAGGAGATTAATTGAATCTATAAAGACAATTTCATTTAAATTTAACCCAATTAGTATTAAT
The DNA here is from genome assembly GCA_954870985.1 of Trifolium fragiferum. Taxonomy (NCBI): domain Eukaryota; kingdom Viridiplantae; phylum Streptophyta; class Magnoliopsida; order Fabales; family Fabaceae; genus Trifolium; species Trifolium fragiferum. The sequence goes on from OX940794.1 coordinate 14,096,286, forward strand.
GTTGATCTTCACTCACAATTATTTTTACTCTTCATATCCCCACTAAAACCTAACGTTACTAATTAATTACATTCTCTCTTGTGATCATTTCATTGGTGTCATCGTCATCACCAATAGTGGAGTCTAGAAAAATCTCTAACCCTTCAAACTTGATGAGTCTTGAAGCAAGATTGAAGGTGAATGGTGAGCCTCCAAATTGTTGGGAATCACTTTTCAAACTCCAAGCATGTAGTGGTGAAATTATAACATTTTTTCTTAATGGTGAGACTTATTTAGGCAATGGTTGTTGCAAAGCAATTAAGGTTATTGGACATGATTGTTGGCCTAATGTTGTTTCCTCTCTTGGATTCACCAATGAAGAGAGTTATATATTGGAAGGTTATTGTGATGAAGTTGATGGTAATGGTCATTCACCTCCACCACCTACACCACTAGTATCATTTGTTGATCCTAAGAAGATTGTTCCATAAAGGAATAATACTATGTAACTTTGGTCTTTTATGGTAACACGAAATAAATAAAGTACTATTTTGTTTCATGTCTTTATTTTTCATTTAGCCTTAATTTACACTCTCTTAAGAATTTTAGGGGTATATTGGATAATATTTCAAATTACTTAGTATTCATTGTTTGTTAAGAGACTTTTGCAATCATGGTTTTGTAGTTTGGAATTTAAAAGTTAGGAATTTGATCATGTTAAGAGACTTTAATAAGATTAATGATTAAACTAATCATTTGAACTTTTAACTTTTGGATTTAGGAGATTCAAGCATGTATGTAGTATAGCTCACAGGTCCAATAGTCTATAGTTTTTTGTATTAGAAAAATAGAGAGGTTCTCATTGAATTTTCAACCTTTATAATTTATTTATTTTTTATAACATGAATTTTCGCTTAACATTATTTTATACTGTAATTTATTGATTAAAATATACAGTTTAATAGGGACACATTTGTAATTTCAGAATATTTTTCAGACCACAAATAATTACACTTCTATAAAATCATTTACTAGTACTAATTTCTTTAGTTTACATTTATATGATAAGATTTTGTGATAAAAAATTATATCTTATTGGTTTTTGTCAAACTCTTCCTTTTGATACGAACATTATATTGGCCTGAGTAAAATTATCTTCGAACTCTTGAGCAAAGGGTTTGGAAACAAACTTATTGAATGAGTTCTCTGATAGTGGAGACCCTGTTAAATTTGACGAGTTCTCCAATAGAAATTAATCAGAAAAAAACGATAGATACTATAAATCATTAAAAGATACAAAACAAGACCCAAAACGAAGAAAATTTGATCCTTGCAGCCCAATGATCTGGGAGCAAAGAAAAGGTCGAAACCTATTTTTTTAGAGATTTGTATTACCCGAAACCACCATTTTGTAACATAAAAAATTGGAGCATTACGCTTTTACTCCTTAAATTAAGTATATTTCTTTTGCTTTTATTAGAATCTTTAGCACAACTAACAGTGTGGACAAATGACAAAATTGGTGCAAAGTTACCCTACCACTCACCAGATCTAGAATGTAATATTCAGATTCTGGCTTTAATTTCTCAACTTTTGATCATGACATGGGACCCCATTTTGTCCCAAAAGAAAGCCATATCACACATTTAGAATTTATGTAGATAGAATACTTCTTCAAGACACATGAACATTTTAATTTGATAAATTGGTTGAAAAGAATTAATAATAATAATAATAATAAGTGTTACGATTTATTCGGTGTAACAAGTGATCATGTATTCGAGTCTAGCTCGAAAAAATACCAATTTTTTTAAGGAGAGGTTTGTCGCACATGTTGGCGCAGCAGGCTCAGAATTCGGCTCAGAATTCTGGGCAAGAACGCAGCAGGCTCAGAATTGGGCTCAGAACGCGTTCAGAACTAGGCTCAGAATTGGGCGAGACGCGCGCGCAGGCTAGGTGCCTGAATTACTGCACACTCTGCAGCAACTTGAATCACAAGAAATCACACACACACACTATAGAAAAATAACAAATGAGGGATGAGAGAGAAGAGAAATTTTATTGAGCACTTAGAATGAATGAGTTACAATATTAGTCACAATCTCAAGTATTTATAGCTTGAGATACAAGTAACTAACTAATCCCTAACCACTTTCTCTTAACTAAGGTTCTAACTAACTTGAGAGTTAGTTACACACTACACTCTACACAAATGTGAGTTAACTATATCCAATACTCCACCTTAACTCATGTTTGTCACTGATTCCATCCCCATTTGATCTCTGAGTTTTTCAAAAATTTGCACAGTTACAGCCTTGGTAAGCAAGTCTGCTACTTGCTCTTCACTTCTGCAATGCTCCAATGAGAGGTTCCCTTTATTAACTTGTTCTCTGAGATAATGGAACCTCATTTCTATGTGTTTGCTCCTTCCATGAGCAACTGGATTTTTAGCTAGGTTGATAGCTGACACATTGTCAATTTTCAAGGTCACATTTTCACACTTCTCTTGACTTATTTCTTCAAGTAAGCTCTTCAACCAAGTGGCTTGACATGAACTCAGAGAGGCTGCTATATACTCAGCTTCACAAGAAGAGAGTGCAACCACAGGCTCCTTCTTAGAACTCCAAGACACAGGTGCTCCACCATAAAAGAACATGTATCCTGCTGTAGATTTTCTATCTACCAGATCACCACACCAATTTGAGTCTGTGTATCCAACCAAATTGCACTCAGCATTTCTATCCATAGCAGGGAATAGAATACCTAGCTCCTTAGTGCCTCTAATATACCTCAATATTCTCTTTACTGCATTCATATGTGATACTTTAGGCCTTTCCATAAATCTGCTTGCAACACCAACACTATAAGCAAGATCTGGCCTAGTATTACATAGGTACCTCAGTGAACCAATGATTTTCCTATAGAATGTAGGGTCAACATCCTTTTCTTCATCACCATTAGTAAGCTGCAGTCTTGGTTCTGCAGGTGTAGAGGCACTATTACACTTGTCCATATTAAATTTCTTCAGAATCTCACCTGCATACCTTGACTGGTGCATTAATATTCCATGCTTACCTCTTACAAACTCAATACCAAGAAAATAAGACAATTTGCCTAAGTCTGTCATTTCAAACTCCTTACTGAGTTGAATTTTGAACTCATTGATGTAGGCTTCATTACTCCCTGTTATCAACAAGTCATCAACATATAGACACAACACTATAATCCCTTTGACACTATCTTTCTTCACATATACACCATGTTCTGTGACACATTTCACAAATTCAATCTCCAGCAAAAACTTGTCTATTCTCTTGTTCCAAGCTCTAGGGGCTTGTTTCAATCCATAAAGAGCTTTGTTGAGTTTGTACACTTTTGATTCCTGATTCTTCACTATGAATCCAGGTGGCTGAGATACATACACTTCTTCCTCTATTGGCCCATTGAGAAATGCTGATTTTACATCCATTTGGTACATTTGCCAATTGTTTTGATTGGCAATAGCAGTTACAAGCCTGATTGTTTCCATTCTAGTGACTGGTGCAAAGACTTCACCAAAGTCAATGCCTTCTCTTTGAAGAAATCCCTTTGCTACAAGCCTAGCCTTGTATCTGGTTACTTCACCCTTTGAGTTTAACTTCACCTTGTAAACCCACTTCACATCTATAGCTTTCTTCTTTTGTGGAAGGTCAACTAGCTCCCATGTGTTATTACTCTCTATTGACTTCAATTCCTCCTTCATAGCACATATCCATTTCTCATGCTTGAGTGCACTGTCCACATCAATTGGTTCTGATTCAGCTAGAAAAGCTAAATGAACCAACTCACCATCATCATTAACTTGATTATCACTAATCAACTCATGATTTTGAAGTCTGAGAGGTAATTGTGTTACTCTTGTTGATCTTCTAGGCTCAGCAGCTTCTGCTACTGCAGGAGTTGGAGCTTGTTGATTTTCTTCAAATTCTTCAAGCATTACACTTGTTGAACTTCTCTTCTCCTGACTGTGCCAATCCCATTCCTTTAACTCATCAATTATAACATCTCTACTGACCACTACAACTTTGTTAATAGGATCATAGAGTTTGTATCCTCCAGTTGAATGGTAACCAACTAAGATCATCACAGTAGCTTTATCATCAAGCTTTCTCCTTAGTTGGTCTGGTACATGTCTGTAAGCTATAGAACCAAACACTCTCAGGTGTTTCACACTAGGCTTGCTTCCTGACCAGCTTTCTTCAGGTGTAATTCCATTAAGTCTCTTTGTAGGACACATATTCAACACATAAGTAGCAGTTGACACTGCTTCACCCCACAGCTCTTTTGGTAGATGTTTTCCCTTCAACATACACCTTACCATATTCATAATAGTCCTGTTCCTTCTCTCTGCACTCCCATTTTGTTGGGGAGTGTAAGGTGGAATCACATCATGCACAATCCCTTCATTGTCACAAAACTCAGCAAATGCAGTGGATACATACTCTCCACCACCATCAGTTCTCAAGGTTTTGAGTTTGCATCCACTTTGCCTCTCTGTAGTCACTTTGAACTTCTTAAACACTTCAAGTACTTCACTCTTCTTACTAATCAGATAAGTCCACATTTTTCTACTAAAATCATCAATGAAACTGACAAAGTACTTGTTACCTCCAATGGAATCAACCTGCATTGGACCACACACATCAGAGTAGACCACTTCTAGTACACACTTTGACTTGCTAATTATATCTTTGCTGAAACTGTGCCTATGTTGCTTTGACTGCACACACTCTTCACAAATCTCATCTGGCACTTGTAGATTTGGTAAACCTGTGACTATGTTTTGCTTTTGCATTGTAGTGAGATCCTTGAAATTCAAGTGCCCCATTCTATAATGCCATAGCCACTCTTCTCTGCTAGCTGCAGTCATCAAACACTTGTGATTCAGGACATTCAATTTCACCTTGAATGTTCTATTCTTTGACATTGGTACTTTGAGTAATAAGTTACCTCTTGTGTCAAACACATTCAGTAACTTATCCTCCATTACAATCTTGTAATTCCTTTCTAGCAGTTGTCCCATACTCAACAAATTACACTTCAATCCAGGTATATACAATACATCAGATATCACTGCATGTTTACCATCTCTTCTTCTTATAGACACATTTCCAATTCCTCTCACTGTCATTGTGCTATCGTCAGCAAATTTCACTTGATTGTTCTGAGTACCCTTCAAACTTATGAACCAATCTTTTCTTCCTGACATGTGTGTTGAACACCCAGTATCAAGATACCATTGTTCACTACCCTCAGCTTCTTCTCTTGTTGTCACCATTAACATAACTGACCCTTCATCATCATTGTTTCTAGCCAGTTTTGCTTCAGTTTCATTTGACCCTTCATTTGAATTACACTCATCTGCAAAATGACCATATTTCTGGCAATTATAGCATTGGATGTTTTTCTTATCAAACTTATAATTACCTCTTCCACCTCCACCTCTGCCACCTCTACCACTTCTTCCACCTCTTGCTCCTCTACCACTTCTTCCACCTCTACCTCCATTAGAGTTGGAATCTTGATTGTCTTTATCACTTGAATTCTGATTATTGCTCTTCCCTTTGTTCCACTTTCCCTTTCCTTTCTTATCCTTTTGATTTTGAACAGCATTCAGAGCCACTTCTTTTGACTTTTCAGAATTCCTTTCATTCATTCTTTGTTCATGAGCCTCTAAAGATCCTTGTAGTTCATCAACTGTCATCTCTGAAGTATCTTTAGATTCTTCAATGGCTACAACTATGTTATCAAATCTTGGAGATAAAGATCTCAAGATCTTTTCAATCCTACTCTGACTTGAGATTGTTTCACCACAGCCTTTCATAGAATTAACCAATTTGGAAACTCTAGTAAAGTAATCACTTACAGTTTCTTTATCCTCCATTTGAAGCAATTCATATTGCCTTCTTAGTGTTTGTAGCCTCACTTTCTTCACCTTTTCTCCTCCACCATAAGCAGAAGCAAGAATATCCCAGGCTTGTTTTGAAGATTCACAGTCACTAACCTTCTCAAAAATATCTGCACTCACACTTTGATGAATGATAAACAATGCTTTGTAATCTCTTTTCTTCAATTCTCTATACACTACCTTCTCCTCCTCTGTTGCATTTGCTGTTAATGGTGTCACACCATTACTCACCATTTCCCACACATCTTGATAGCCAAACACCACCTTCATTTGCTTGCTCCATCTTTCGTAGTTTTTGCTATCCAAGATTGGAAGATTGGCTGGGAATTGACCGTTACCAAAGGTTGCCATTGTTGTACTCTTCAAGGTTCAAGAACGGATTCAAGAACCAGGCTCTTGATGCCAAATGTTGGCGCAGCAGGCTCAGAATTCGGCTCAGAATTCTGGGCAAGAACGCAGCAGGCTCAGAATTGGGCTCAGAACGCGTTCAGAACTAGGCTCAGAATTGGGCGAGACGCGCGCGCAGGCTAGGTGCCTGAATTACTGCACACTCTGCAGCAACTTGAATCACAAGAAATCACACACACACACTATAGAAAAATAACAAATGAGGGATGAGAGAGAAGAGAAATTTTATTGAGCACTTAGAATGAATGAGTTACAATATTAGTCACAATCTCAAGTATTTATAGCTTGAGATACAAGTAACTAACTAATCCCTAACCACTTTCTCTTAACTAAGGTTCTAACTAACTTGAGAGTTAGTTACACACTACACTCTACACAAATGTGAGTTAACTATATCCAATAGCACATTGTTGTTCTAGTAGTTCGAGAGTTTATTCCTTACTATAAGGCATGGAAGTATCTTGTTTGCACAAAAATAATAATATAATTTGTGCAAGGTTTACCAATCAAGACACAATAAAACATCAAAAACCTTCCTAGTATGATCAAAGGCATCTAATAATTTTTGAAAAGTAGGTAAGATTTTTGAAGCTATATACAATCTATAGCCTCAATATGCAAATGATGAATGTACTTCATCTCTAATCTTTCATTTCTTTAAAACAATAGCTGATATCTTGCAATTTACTTCAACACAATGATTAGTTTAGTTATTGATATCCTTTCTTAGCACTCAATGAGTTACTAATTTTTAGTACATAGAACATATAAACATCTCAAAATGCTCCTTATTTTAAATGGCAAAGGAAACTTACAATAGCATTCCAATGAACACACTACAAAAAGAAACATATAAATATTAAATAGAAACTTTGGTACCTGATCAAAATGAAGTAAACTTTATGTCTTGTTATAACAAAAATATTGTCATGTGGCTGCTAAAATCAAGAGATAATTAATTAGAAGAATGCTCGACTACCATAAAACACACGCGATCCATCGTTTTTCTTCTTATCATTCTCTAATTTGCTATTAGGATTTTGAATAACATCACCTTGATTTTGATTATCAGGTTTATGATCAAGATCCAACGGTAGCTTCATTTTCCCCAAAGACTCGGTGAATTGTTGCATACTTCTCATATACATGTCAACTATTTGCTGCTGCATAGAAGATTGCTCGGCCTCCATGTCGATGTTCCTAGGCGGAACCGAAAAAACTTGTCCAAATTTTGCAGCTTCTATATTCTTACCATTATCCGTTTCCTTTTCCTTGTTTGAAAACATCGAATCCTTGATGTCATTTCTAGCTTCGATTTCTTTCTTGGAAGTTGGAGTATTAGGACCAACGCAAGAATTTTGAATATTACCTTCAATCGAGACTAACGCATTGAAAGAATTCGAAGAGTCACGCCTCAAATTACTCTTTTTCTCAAAAGAATCACTCGAGTTTCGGTCATTGCTTAAGCTTGTAGAAGTAGAGCTAGGAAACCTAGAATTCTGAATACTCTCACCCGACGAATTCATAATCATTTCACAATCACCAACTACTTGAGGAGAAGAAGAACTACCTAGGTGTAGAAATGGCAACGATCCTACTAAATTAGGCCTCGAAACCGAAAAAAATTCCGAATTGAAATACTCACAAACCATTTTCTGATTCTCATTCACCATATTGATATCAGGAAATTCAATTCTAGAATACTCAATTGGATCAAGCAAAACAACTTCAGAAGATATCGATGAATTAGTACTCGATTGTGGTATCGATCTCAACCTCGAATTGATCGGAAAAGATGTATCTAATGAAAGTGTTAATTGAACAGTTCCAGCAGGAGAATGAAAAAGATCAGTTGAAGAAAGACTAAAATCTTCAGTAACTTTTCCTTTACCAAAAATTTGTGAAATCGGTACCAAAGTAAACCCTAAAAGTTGATCTTCTAAGTGATTTCTTGACCTACTAAACATCCAAATCTCACATTTTAAAACTGCATCTAATTGAATAATCTTTACCCTCAAATTTTGATTAAAAATTGGATTTTTTCCACCTTTATTGATGATTCTTGTGGAGAAGGTTTCATCAGGATTGTAAGTAAGAGAGAATTTTGCATACACATCTTGATTATCATATATGCATATGTTATGAATATTCTTAGCATGATGAATATATATATCAAGAAAACCTGAAAATTCAACATCATCATCTTCATCATCATTATAATTGTTCATCTTGTTTGAGTTTGAATTATACCTGAAGCTGCTACTCTGATGATTCTGATTGAATGAATTCATGCTAAATTAACTTGTAGATGGAATATGTTTGTGTGATGGTTAAGGAACTTGTGGTGGTGAAGTAGGTGGAAAAATGAAGGATGAAGCATGGAAATGAATAGGGAATAAGGAATAAAGAATTTTTGTTTAAATAAAAAAATAATTAGGTGAGTTTGCTCCTAGATACTCATCGGAGCATGTCTCAAGACTCAGAAAGCGCTGATAGAAGTATTTACAGATTATTCACCAGTAAAGTTCTTACGTTGACACCTGAAGTTAAACTCAAAATATTTAATGAATATAAATCAACTTTTTACCAACTATGCCAACCTCCTTTCGTAAAAATGATGACTAGGGGAAGATTATGGATTTTGATGATGTAATTGGCTAGTTGTATGCCACATTGTTTTCTTTGATTGATGCTACACTTTCTCTTGGGTTGGTAGTAATAAAAGGTTTTATTTTGTTTTCTTTGCTTTGTTTTGCTTGACAATGTGTAGCTTTTAATTTCATTTACACTTGCTCCACTTATTAAGGGTATTGGTAGTATGGGTATTGGAGGACCCATTTGACAACATTAGTCCACTTACCAATTACCATGATGGAAATGTAGAAACAATGTGTTTGTTCCTTCTATTAACTTTTCATTTCAGTTTCTTTATCATATAGTGCTTAAATTAAAGTAGAAATTGGGATGAGTATATACCCAATTTAATCCCTAATAGTGATATGAAGTTTAACTACAATACAAACTAGTGTTGGAGGAACACTCTATGTGATTATAACAAAGGTACTGTATTAACTATGTGATTATAACAAGGGAATCCAATCAAAATACCAGACTTTTCTGTTAGGAATGTCCTTCAATAATTGTTGTTATGCTTGATTCTGAATTCTTTTTCTAGGTAAATGAATAGAGAATTCAATATGGGTCATGAGTACTTTGATGACCAAACTAGTATGCATATGTCAAATGTTTAGGAGAAATTATGAATTATGAATACCATATATACTCAAGTTGTTTCCAAATAACTTAAACAATATGCAGGAAAAGAGGTTCGACCCGAGATTCCTAACTTATTCACCTTAAAAGATAAAATTCTGACCACTTGATTATTTGACAAAAATAATCTAAAATGCAATTAAATACTCAACTTTTCTATAAACATTTGATATCAGCATTGATTTTGGTAACAAGTTCACAGAGAAGGCAACCTATTTAAAACTTGATTCTTAATCAACATAATAAGAACAATTTTTCTATAAGAATCATGTTTTTAGCATTAAAAGCCATTTTTACCAAAATGTTAGTGCAATTCTTAAATCTGATGCAGCAAGAAGTTTTGGAACAATTTCTATGGTATCTGCTCCACAATTGGAGTTTACTTTATTTCATTCATGAATTTGAAATGCTTTGCTTTGAAAAAATAGCAGACATCAGCATCATTGAGGTACAGGAACATCATCATCACAAGGAAATTATTTACAACTTGGAGATGCATTGACAACTTATTTAAACCCTAAATTTGTTCAATGATACAGTGAGTTAAGGATTCATCCAACTAAAGCCATTATTCTAAAACAGCTTCCCCCACATGCTTCATAGAGCACAGAAACTGTACAAGAAAAAATATTTAAAATGAAGAAAAAGAAAAAATATGTAACTTGAGGGAAGGAGGTTGGCTTCGGTTGACATAATTAAATTAGAATCATTTCCTACCAAACCTAGCCAGATGTTGCTGATGTTTTGCTTCAGCTGCCTTATCAGCAGCTTCCCTTTTCAGTGCCCTCTTCGCCCGTCTCCCTGTCATACGTTTTGACTCCTCTTGCTCTTTTTTCTTTGGCTCACGCGATGAGCTTGCTCCTGAATCCTGGAAACTTGGTCGATGGACCGGCCGTGCTTCTTGACGCCCCGCCCTTACATAACCGTTGTCACCCCATCTACGGTTGCCAATCCGGACACTTGCTGAACCACCATAGTAAACTTCATCATCTAGATCATCATCAGCTTCCTCATATTGATAATAGTAATCTTCTTCTATTTCCTCAAAATAGATATCTTCATCAATCACACGCTCTTCAACAACAGGTAAAGGCGTGAACCACTTGGCCCGAAGTAGCAGGCAAACACTTTCTTCCACCATGTAATCCTGAATACTGTCAGGCGTAAAAGGTCAAGCAGTTAGGAGTTAGGACATGATTTCAGCCAGTTTCCTGAATTAAGCATGCATTTTCTCCTAATGCAACATTTAACAAGACATTAATAGACCAGGGATTTCCGAAATATAAATTATGTCCAATCCATCATGTATCTACCATTAAGGAAGGCTTTCATGCTATAGACACGAAGACAACCTTTTCAACAAGATGGCTAGTAAAACTGAAAAATATAATGGAACCACAATGGTAGCGAGAACGACTTTCTTCGATTAACATTTCAACAAATGTAGCATGACCAGAATCAGAAATAAAACCAAAATTTTAAGTGCATTACCTTCCATCAAGTGTGCGATGGACAGTAAGGAATTCAAATGGAAGTTTGCACTGAGGGCAGGTAACTTTCTGACTGTATGTGGCCCAGCGAAGGATGCATGTTACACTACAAAAAAATAAAGTATTACTGTTAAAAACAAGTACATAACAGTTTATTCAATAAACATTAATATAAACTTTTATAAAGCAAGGAACATTATAGTGTATACTGTATAATTTGATTTTTTTTTACTTTTTAATTTTGTATGCAGCAGATCATCACATATCTATCACACATTAATGTTATGAGATGCCCCGAAGGGAAATGAAATGAGGTAATTGCATGGCTATAGTATCTTATTGTCAGCAGATAAGAGAATTTAATCAACAATTTAAATTAGTGATGTATTTGAATGCAAAACAATCCCTATTATTGTCAACTAAGCAACTATTTTTTTACATGCAACATGGAAGCAGAGCAAATGGAGAATACTCTGCACTATTAAAATTTCTACTATGTTAACCTTTATTAGCGCGAAGGATACAATATATTTAGGAAAGACAAGTAATAACATCATATAAACCTCTTGATTCTGTCTGAAATGTGACCCTAAGCAAACTTTTTAACAAAGAAAGCAGGATCAAAATCAATGAAAAAAATAACTAAAATATGTCCAACAAGTAACAACTAAGACCCAGATCTATCCATATTTCGGACCTATATGCTTTTAGATCCCATTGAAACAGACACAATACAAAGCAGTTCAACTTTTTTTTTTCGGTTTTCAGCACCAGTTGAATCTGGTTCGGGGGTCAGTTCTGTCATCAAGTGGTTCCAGCCCCCTCCCGATCGCAGTTGCGGGGGATCGAACCGTGGTCCTCCCTACCAAGTTCAGCGCCAATCACCACCGAACCAACTAACAAAGCAGTTCAACTTGATGTAGTCATAAATTCATTATGCCCCTATCATCCCCTATATGCCCCAACCATAAATTCTCGATGCAGCCATTTCAGCAATGAACAAATGTCAGGCACGTGTACAAAATTCTAACAAATATCACACCAAAGCTAGATATATTGTAAAATTATTCATGCTTTTGTCCAAGACTTAAACTCTAATACTTCATCCTGAAATGAGAATAGACACCCTCTCTAACGGTCAGACCGAATAATCATGAGTTCAATGCATGTCACCCCTATTCTTCTAAATCAAATTGAATTTCAGCAAATATTAAAAATGAGCTTATCCATTGTTCAGGCTTCAATTTGAAAGAGCTTATATATCTAGTAGCCAATCCATGTTCAAGTAAAACACTTTCATTTGGAAAGTAGCACCAATCCATGTTCAAGTACACAAATTATTACCGAAAATCTAAACCAATCCAAAAGCGATCGAAATATAAAGAATATATGATAAGCTAGAAAGCAAAATTAAAAAGGCCCTTGATTCCAAAATAAACAGCAAAAGATGTTTCTTTACCAATAAGCATGCTCGCAACCTTTTACAAGAGCAGTTTCTTGCAGTGCTATATTGTCTAAACATATAGCACATGTTGCCCCATGATTTCCAAATCCCAAAGAGTGATTCTCTTCTTCTTCACACCCATTTTCACTCTGAAAATTAACAATAGAATATAAAAAATCATCAATTCTAACATATATCCATTCATAACACAAACAAAACCCTAATTTATAGCTCAAAAAAAAAATCAACGACCCAGAACACAAATTTTAAAACTTTGATGATAAAATCCAATTGGGTACCCTAAAAAACATCCAAAAATCAAAATTGAAAATATAAAAAAAATGAAACATAGCAATTATTAAATAGAAGGAATGAAAAAATACCAGATCTTTGATTGAAAGATCGTGAAGACCGTCTTGGATCTGGACGAGTGAAGAAGACATAGTGAGAAATGAAGAAGTGGTGCGATGTATTGTGTGTGTGGAAACCCTAGAAAAAGAACAGATAGAGGGGAATATGGGAGAGATGCTGAAGAATGATCCTGAGATGCCACACAAAGGGAAAGAAAGAAAGGTTAGGGAAATAGTAAAATCATTAAATTCAAAGTGAGGACCCAAACCGAATGAAAGCATTATTCTTTTTTAATTAATATAGGTATTTTATTTTATTATATTTTTTGTGGTATAGGATATTTTGGGCCCTATGTTTTTTTGTATAATGGTTTTTTGTGCTCTTTTATTTAAATTTGGAATTTTGTTAGATATACCTCTCATATCTATAGACATACCTCTACGTATCCCATCACTTAAAATGTATAATAATAATAATAATAAAGTAATTAATATTGTTAATTTTTGGTATGGATGGATATTAGGGTTGGAAATGAATTGAACTGAATTAAATATGTTTGAGCTCAATTTGATAAGATTTTGTTCGGTTGAAAACTCGGTTCAACTTTGACACAAATTGTATTTTCAATTTGGGTTTGACTCGTTTAAAGTTTATGAACTGTTCAATTTAACTTGTTAGATTCGGTTTATTTTTAGCTTGAAACTCAACTTAAACATGAATATTTTTTTCACTTGAACTTGATAACACCGTTCACCTCGTTAGTTCAAATCCCATAACTCATAGTCAAAAATAATAATTTTAAATCAATAAATAAATTGGTAATTGTACCAATTTTTAATGAGAAACTTGATAGATGTAGATAGTCTTATTTTCCTCTGGTGTGAAACTTTATTTTTTAAACCCTTAAATACTATAACAATGTGTATGATGATTTTTTTTAATGGATCAATGTGTACGATGATGTCAATCAATTTTAATGCGACTCATTTTTATTTTATTAATGTAGAGAGGCTTAATTGAAGATAGAAACATCGGGGATAACATTTCTCTCACTTCGCCCGTCTCCCGAAAAGTCACTTGGTTGATGATTCGTTCTTTAATCTAGAAGAACTCGGTTCGAGACATGATATCAAGGGTGAGGAGAAGAAGAGAACACATTTGTCTCACTTTAGCAGTCATTAAGATTCTTGAGCATAAATCATTGAAGAAACTAGATAGATAGTTTCTACTTTGAGGCTAGCACGGGTTTAGTTTTCATGATAGATTTTGTAGTTGGATTATTTATAGTTATTTGAGAAAGTAGATCTAATAAACTTAAAAGACTTTTTTATCACCTGTAACTTGGTGTATCATAAATTGTAAACCTTGTTGATCGGCCTAAGATATTTATTTTCACCACAAGTTAGGTAATAATATAAGCCTATTGTTTGTCAAAAAAAAATACAAGCCTATTGTTTTTTTTTTTTTGCAGAAAGCATTTTTTTTTTAAGACCAAATGCTAAACGTCACATCATCCATCCAACATGTGAGAGTGGCACATGCTTAAGGCTTCTACTCTTTATTGGATTGGCATCAAATCAAATGTTACATTAAGGCTTTGTTTGGATGACAAAAAAAAGTAAGAGGAAAGAAAATGAGAGTAAAGATTATTAAAGGAAAGAAAGTGGGAGGATAGTGAGTAGAAAGTGAGATAATTTTTAGGTTGTTTGGTTTGAGTGAAAGTGAAAAAAAAAGTGAAAGAAAAAAAAAATAATTTTATTGAATGACTTAAAAGCTCTTGTAATAAATAAATATGTATATGTATATATATATATATATATATACATAGGGAGCGTAGCTAGTGAGAAAGAGTATTTTTATATGAGAGTGAGAGGAAGAGATCTCAACCATTAGATAAAAATATACGGATGAAATTAAAAGATAATTTAAGTTGTTAACGTGCTCCACTTTTATTAAACACTTATTTCTCTTCTTTCGTGTCTCATACGATTTCTTATTACTTTGCCTTCTAGTTTAACCACTCTTATTACTAAACCGGCGTTATGCTTCGGCTTTGAGACCCATTCGTTTCCTAATTCCACTTCTTCTATGTCGTACAACTAATTTAATTCCTAATTATTATCCAAATCAAACTAGTTGCTGACTTGCTGGTTATGATTTTGTGTTGGAAGGCTAAAATAATTGTTGTCGGCATGATCTATTGAAAGATTTAGCTTGTACTACCACTAATGGAGCAGGGCGATGATATCACATGTTGTGGTGGTGATTGGTGTGATACCGACGCAGGCAAATCATCAAGAACGAAAACATGTTCCAATTTTTGCGATTTTGTTTTTTTTAAACAATGTGCGGTAGTTGAATATTGGAATATGGTAACAACTTAAATTATTTTTTAATCTCATTCGTATATTTTTATCTAATGGTTGAGATTTCTTCCTCCCACTCTCACATAAAAATACATTTTCTCATTAGATACGCTCCCTTGTTATATATATGTTATATATATAGGGGATGTATCCTATGAAGCACGGACTCTGACACGGACACCGCGACACGACACGACACGGACACTTCGACACCGCTAATGTAAAAAATATATGACACCGACACCGCTACATATTTATAAAAAATATAAATTTAGAATTAAAAATACATATATATGCATCTAAGTTGAACAAATTTTTTAATAAAAAGGTTTTAAAAGAATATATGATAGTACATTTGACATTTACTCATCCAATTACTATCGAAAAACAAAAAATAATGTAATCAAAATGTAATATCTTTAATCCCTCATTGATCAATATTATTATTTCGACCCAGTTTTAATCATTGTATATATGTTTGAGAAAAGTATAAGCAAATAACAAAAAATAAAATTTGGACACTTACCCCGACACGTTTGTACGAGTGTCTTATAGGTGTCGGACACCGATTTAAGGAGTGTCGGAATAAAGAAAAGATTATTTTTTTGGACACCTCTCCGACACGTTTGTAGGAGTGTCGTACGAGTGTCATACGAGTGTCGGACACCGACACGTGTCGGACACCGCGACACGTCTAATCATAGAGGTGTCGGTGCTTCATAGGATGTATCATGTGAGAAAAGAATTTTTTATGTGAGAGTGAGAGGATCAAATATCTACCTTTGGATTAAATCTAACAGCTGAGATCATAATACTCATTAAAAAACTTACTTGCGCGTGGCTGCAGTAAATCAAATCTGTAACAATTTAACAAACCCTCATTCATGAAGCAAAACCACACACCATCTACAAACCAGTAAGTAACACCTCCATGTCCATCTTCCTCAATCACATATGCTAGCAAATAAATTGCAACAAGATAATTTGATTTTCACTTTTTTTCTTTCTCAATCGGTGGACATGATGAATTTTGATAGTTAATTGATCACTTTTGCCCCTAAATAAAATATTAAATTGTACACATAAACAAACTCAATAATCACAAACAATAACACAACAATTTGAGATAATCTTGTTTTTAATTGTTTATCATGAACGGCACCGCCAAAACCAATATTGGTAGTAAATGTGACTTCTATTATGCATCATTAGCCACCGAAAGCATTGAATATACATTATATATTAATGGTTTAATGGTGCTCGAGATGAAATTTTTTTTCGAGAAAACTCGAGACATGAATAGTTAGATAGGTTAAACTTTTCATATGATATATGTTTTTCTTTGTAATCTGCTAGAGGAAGAAGAAGAGTTGTTGTACGCGTTCCAAAAAGAAAACCTGAGATGCAGGTGAACAACAGGCAGGTGCACGTGAGTTTTTTTAATGACTATTATGATCTCAACCGTTAGATTTAATTCAAAGGAAGATATTTGATCTTCTCACTCTCACATAAGAAATCCTTTTCTCACTTGATACATCCCCTATATAACAATATTATAAAAAAAAGGTGCTGCAATACAAAAAAGTTGTTGTCTATATTATAAAAAAATAATTATTGTAAGAAATGAAGACTTTTTTTTTATCAGCCATGTGACGTGAAAATTGGTAAAGCTACCTACATATATGAAGTGAGGGCTCTTTTGTAAATTCATAGGCTTGAATGTGCTTTTCAAGCTTTCCGTCCAAATTGGGGGGATGGGTTTTGATTGTGGGTCCCACCTATTAACTTTAGATATGCAAAATAGAGAAACACGAAACAACGGCTAGGGTTTTCATAGAATACCAATAGCTTAACTTCACAAAATAGGATTACAAGACAATATATAATAATACCTAATGGATTACTAACCTAAAAGCTCAATAACATAAAACCCTATTATCTAACACTTTCCCTCAAACTCGCGATGCATCAACATGAATCATCGAGAGTTTGTTGAACAAGAAACAAAAATAAATTCAAAACATCTTATTCTAATACTTCCCCTCAAGCTAAAGCTTTAAGCTTGTTGCAAAATTAACCCTGAAAATAAACTAAATAAACTAATATCAAATTCAGCTTCGGATTTCAGATTGTGAGTATTCCCCCACCAGATTCAGACTGTGAGTATTCCCTCATCGAATTCAGACTGTGAGTATTCCCTCACCGGATTCAGACTGTGAGTATTCCCTCACCGGATTCAGATTGCGAGCACATGCTCAACAGACAGATTCAAATGTAATCAGACATAACAAAACAAATCAGATTAAACCAAACAAAACCAAATCAATCGGAATCGGACCAAACGAAACTCGACAAAAAAAAAGAACATAACCAAACCAAATGAACCAAATAGATCAATCTAAATGGAAATCAAATCAACTAAACGGGACAGAACAAACCAAATCAAAATCAAACTAATTTTATTGACTAACCAAAGAGAACAAGACAAAACAAACCGAACAACTACCAAAATTAGAAACCATGGATCAAATCAAACAAGAACCATCATATAGAACAGAACAGTGCAGGAACTGATAGAATTTCAAACAGAGAACCGACACACGCAAAAACAAATAGAACCAACACACAGTGACACGAGCCACATGAAAGATGGAACAGAATCTGATACAAAAACCAACAATAAGCCCTCTGTTTGTTCAAACGGCCAACAACGACACTATATCTCAAAATCAAGTCATACTCTTTCATCAATCAATTTTTTCAAAAGAAATACGCTACAAATTAAACCAAATTCAATTACACAACATTCCCAAATTTCTTGGGAAATCGACAGCGGAACGATGACCAAACATTCAAGGAGGATCGAAACGAGCTCTTGATACCATGTTAATTTTAGATATGCAAAATAGAGAAACACGAAACAACGGCTAGGATTTTCATTGAATACCAATAGCTTAACTTCACAAAATAGAATTACAAGACAATATATAATAATACTTAATGGACTACTAACCTAAAAGCCCAATAACATAAAACCCTAGTATCTAACACCACCAAAATTCTACTTTCTTTCCTCTCTAACATCACAATCAAACGAGGAAACACGAATTTCAATAAACTTTTCATCCTTCCTACTTTCTATCCATCCACTTTCCTTTAAACCAAACAATGTGTAAAGGTAGAAAAGAAACACAATACAATATTTGATAAACAAGAGACAATGCAATATTTGATAAACAAGTGAACATAGAAAAAGAATAAAATTTTGGAACGTAACCGTAAAAAAGAATGGAACCATGAAAGAAATAAAACGTTTTGGAGAGTTTGAAAAAGTTTCAAGATTTTTGGTGAAATAGTTGAAAGAGTGTATCATGCGTGTTTTTCATTAAAAAGTCTTACAAAATTCATTGGACAAAAGAATTCACCAAAATCTATAGATTTTTTAATACACATTTTATAAGTCCTGAAAAATGTCGATGAAAAAAATAATCTTTTTTTGAGTGGCAGTGAAAAAAATAATCTAGATTATCTTAATTGAATACTACAAAAATGTTTTAACATAAAAAAGTCTATTAAAATTCTTTGAAATCCGTAAACCAAAAAAAAATCCTTTGAATCCTAATTCAATACACCCCATGATGGAATGGGGTATACAATTCATCGTTAAACATAATTCAGAAAAAAGACTTGGTGAAATAAAAAGAGCAAACGTATCCACTCAACCATTTTTATTTACAAACCTCAATCCTTTAGGATCCGTTTGGTTGGACTTGAGGGGATGAAAAGTAAGAGAAAATAAAATTACGCAAATCAATAAATGAATGTGGTCAAAAATTAATCTAAATTCATTCATTAATTTGCGTAAACTAATCTAACAAAGGTACCACACAACATTCATGAAATTTCAAGGTGCGATTTGACATTATATAAAACTTTCATATCTTATGATGTGTTTGGTTGTGAGAAGAAAGTGTGAAGAGAGAAATAAGTAAGAGAGAGTATGCAGAAGAGACAAATAAATGAGAAATAAAGTAGATTTAATATATTGATTGGTATCAAAGAAAGAAGAGAGAAATAGATGAGAAAGAAGTATGATAAATTTTTGAAAAGACAAAACTATCATTATGCTAAAAATTGATTTATATTTTATTTGTATGGATTTTAGTTATTATTATACATGTTTTTTAGTTATTATTTAATTTAATTAATTAAATTATTTTGTAGTTATAAAAAAATTAAAATAAATAAGTTGTACCAGTATTAGTTAATAATAATTATCATGCGATTACCAATCGTTAGTTGGTTCAGTGGTGATTGGCGCTAAACTTGGTAGGGATGACCACGGTTCGATCCCCCGCAACTGCGATCGGGAGGGGGCTGTAACCACTTGATGCCAGAACTGACCCCCGAACCAGATTCAACTGGTGGTGAAAACCAAAAAAGAAAAAAAATAATTATCATGCGATTAATATTTTAATTGTATTAATGCTAAAATAATTCAACAAATAGTTGAAAGAAGCGACAAAATAGTAAAAGAAGCAACAATTGTGTTTTCTCTCCCCTTTCTTCTCAGTTTTGCAAAGAAACAAAAATTGGCGGGTCTCGTGCCTATTTTGGTCTCTCTCCTCATCTTCTCTTGTATTCCAATCCGGAGAAATGTACACTTTCTATACTCCTCTCACCTCTTTCTCTCTCTCACCTAATTCTCTTGTTCCAATCACACCATAAAGCAAATACTCTCTCCGCACCATAATATAAGTTACTTTGACACTTTTACGCGTGTTAAGAAATGTAATTATTATTGTATGAAAAAGAGAAATTATGGATTAGTTTACAAAATTATCACTTATTATTAATGGTATAGAAATGATAAATTAAAGAATTGAAAGAAGAAAGAGAAATAAATAGTTAAAGAATATAATAGGAAAAATGTCATTAAATGATTCATTGGTAATGTAAAGTGACTTATAGTACAAATTTTTTCCACAAAGTGACTTATATTTTGATACGGAGGGAGTGCCTATTTTGTTTGGAGTTTTTAAGATGTACAGACGGATTAATGTTGTGTTTGGTTTCAATTTTAGAAGAGCTTTGATTTTGGAGGTGTAGAATTGATTCTGCCTTCAGAATTGATTCTACTTAAAGCTAGAATTAGTAGTTTCTGGTTCGTAGAATTGATTCTTACATATTTACACTTAAATATTTTGTTCAACTCACTTTTACATGAAAGTATCCAAACATAAATCAATTCTGTTAAAATCAATTCTACCAAAATCAATTCTATCAAAATAAATTTCGTCTAAAGTCAAACCATAAAGAATGTTACTCGGTAACATACTTTTGTTTCCGTAGGTTTGCCTAAGAAGCATCGCTTAAGATGTTCAAATTAAACTGGTGAAAGCAAAATGAAAAAAAAAAAAAAAAAAAAAAAAAAGAATAATCAACTCCAACAAACCTAATAGGATCACCATTATTACCTAATTGTAAGCTTCACCGTATCACTATAATAAAAATCTAATTATGCGTATCAATTAAATATTAGGATATCAAATTTTGATTTAGTTTTTTTTTGTTATTTGTCATTTCATGGAATGTTTTGGACATTGTCTTTATTTTGTTTTTAATATCAGATGTTATTTTTGTTGTTCCATATCGATTTGAAATGATGAAGTATTTACGTTAACTATATATCAAGTATATTCCTAATTGTGAATTGTTATATTGATTGACATAAAATAATACATTTATATGTATTAATTAAATTCACCATTAATCGAGACAAAATATATAATCCGTGTGAATGTATGGACAATATGTCTAGTTGAATACATACTAAGTACAAAAATTTGAAATATTTATATAAACAAAATATTTATTGAACCCTAAAAAATCATGAATTCTAGATTATATATTTTTTTTCTTACCCCTTCACTAAGGGGCAAAATTAAAACATTGATATCCCGAAGAGATATATACTAATTAAGTGTTTTAAATGGGCAACTGCAACCCATTGATCACCTTTTCTTTTTTTTTTTTTTTTACAAAGCAACCCATTGATCACCTTAAATAAATACTAAAAAAATTGAATATTTTTTTCTTTCTAAAATTGCATAACCTTTATACATTATAAATTGAAGAAACCATATTCTATTTGTTACAAACGAAGAGAAAGAACATGGCTGAAAATTTTAAGTTAGCTCTTCCTACAATAATTTTTTTCCTATTTCTTATTACAAACGTGGGTGCCAGTGCCAGTGCCAGTAAGCCAACAATCTATGAAACATCTTGCAAATGTACATCTATTATAGATTGTCCTAAATTAAGAGTAATTAGCGAGCATGCCGCTACTGTATGCATGAATGGCTTATGTCATATATTGAGATTCAATCCATAGAAGGTAAACAAATATCATTTGTTGGGAAGAATGAATTCTCCCAGTAGCAACGACCAATAATAATATTTTTGATTTTTTATATATTAATTTCACGCATCTTATAACTTTGACTTTATACTTTAAAATGTTGATAATAAAATAAAATAAAATTGTCTTTTCTCTCTTGATTCAGGATGTATCACAAATATATTTCACTCATCTTGCAACTTTGCCTTTGTTCTTTTTGGTATATGAATGTATGATGTATGAAACAATATGAACTTTCAAAAAGTATAGTAGGTGGTAAAAGAAAGAAAGAATATGAACTTTCTATCGGCGTAAAAAGTCTCTCAAAACCAATGCTTTCTCCATCTAATTCGGTCCAAATTTTAAATCAAATTTAGTCTAAATTTTAAATCAAATATATCAAATTTCTTTGACTCACATTTGCTTATAGTTTGAGACTGATGAAATATTTTCTAAACATCCACATCTCGTCTTTCATATTTTTTTTTTTTTTTGGTCAAGTAGCCTAGTGGGTAGAAATTCCACCTATAAGGTGGATAAGTGGGATGACCAAGGTTCGAACCCCGACCCCCTGCATATATAATGTACTCCCTCCGGTTCTAAATATAAGCAAAATGTAACATTTTAGATTCATTAAATAATTAATAAATCTAGCCTATAATATAGTCTAAATTCATTCATTATTCAATGAATCTTGAAAGTGGTTTTTTGCTTATATTTAGAATCGGAAGGAGTATTTATCCTACTAATTGAGCTAAGCTCACGGGGCCATATCTATTATTACCAATATGGCTAACTCTTTTATTTCTACTAAAATAATTGTACATATCATTCTTTTTTTTTAAGCATTAATGTACATTCATTCAAGCTGACCAATCAATTTTTTTTTTCTGTTTATCTTATTATTATTACTAGCATCCTGACGGGCACGGTGCCCGTCAGACTGTCTTTTTTGTTTTGTTATTATTTTGTGCTTGTTATATCATATAGATCATCTATGTTGAGTTTTACAAAAATCTAAAATTGTTTGACATGTTTTTGAGATATATAAAGATTAACGGTGTTCAATAAAAAATTATAAACCGTTAATTTTGATGTGTCTCAATAACATATCAAACGATTTTAGAGTTTTGTAAAACTCAACATAGATGATCTATATAATATAAACTTTCAATCTAACGGTGGATTTTGTAAAATTTGTATTTATCAAAGTGTTAT
The DNA here is from genome assembly GCA_954870985.1 of Trifolium fragiferum. NCBI lineage: Eukaryota > Viridiplantae > Streptophyta > Magnoliopsida > Fabales > Fabaceae > Trifolium > Trifolium fragiferum. Next base: position 14,119,162 of record OX940794.1, read on the forward strand.
TGAGCAGAATAACATTACTCAAATATTGTTACACCGATGTAATTTGATCCCTCCCCATATATATAATATATGTGGTTTTCCAGTTCCAATAAAAATACGTTTGTTAATTAATTGATAACTACTAAAGCTCTTTTTTAGTTGTGCTTAGTTATTAAGAAAGAAAAGAAAATTAAAAATAAACTTTTGTGTGAAAGTTATTTTTCAACAAATACAAATATTTGAATAAAATGAAAGGTAAAAGTAACGATAAGAAAAATCTACATCAATAAGAATATTGTCTTTATATATTAGTGTAGATTATTATTATTATTATTACTATTATTAAAAGAGATGCAGATATTGCTTAGATCAGATCAAAGGTCAGAGTGATCTCTCTTCTTTAGCGTTGGAGACTTAGCAAGATATATAATCATATAGATAGTGTATGAGTGAATAAATATTGTTCACATTTCTTTTTATAAGGTGTACATATTTTATTTTTTTTACAGAAATTAAAAATCGTGGTCCCAGACATCCAAGGAAGGATAATATGTATTTCAATTTTACTACGGATAAATGTTTCAAAATCATATTTAAAAATTGTGTACATGTAATTAGGGGTGAGCATCGATGGGTTCGGTCGGATTCGGATAAAAAATCATCAAACCGATAAAAATTGCGGCCTCTTAATTTAGACCCAATTTCGACCGTTTACATATTCGGTTTGTTCGGGTTCGGGTCATACGGATGGCAGGTGCAAGTCGATTTTAACGGGTTAGATTGAAACGTTGTCGTTACATTTAAAACTTCATCGATCAAATTTTTTGTTATTTTTTTTTAACAATTCGTTCAATATTTCGTACATACTGTAACAAAAGATACAATTAAAATGATAAAATGCAATTAATTTGTTTCAAATTTGTAAATTCAACGACAATAATAGATATTAGATGAGAAGTAAAAATTAATATAAATCTAAAATATTATCTTTCACATCTTTATCAACATATTACATGTATAAACTTGTAAAATATAACATTTTTCTTCTGTATCAAAAATAAATAAAATTAAGAAAGTAAAGAGTATAAGATATTAAGAGAGAGGGGAAGTGCTCAAAACTAGAAAAAAATTAATTTGTATTTTAGAAATTGTTCGGTCGGTTTCGGTTGTGAAGAGACGAATTTTTAAAGACCCGCACCCGTCCGTATACAACCGTTCATGACCGATTTTTCACAATTGTTGACCCGAGACTCGACCCGCATCCGACCGAATACTTTCATATGTTGGCGGTTATGTCGGTTTCAAGTCGAGTTGCGGGTTCGTGCTCATCCCTACATATAATACATAGATATAGATAAATAGATAGATTGAATTCTTGACAATATTCTTAAGAAAAAATAACTCATGTTTTTACGGCTTATATGACTTCCTTAATGACAATTCAATACAAGATGCATATTTATTTCCATCGTTTTATTCAAACTGATATCAATTTTTTTTTAAAAGCCGTATCAATTTTGTATCTTACGACTATAAAAAAATTATGGAGACAATTAAAATTGAGATCTAAGAGGCGACATTTTCATTGTTGATATTTTGGACATTTTTATTAACATGATTCAGTGTAGATTATGTCCATATTATTGGTTTTGTAAGCTAAGCTTTGAAATATGGTTCTAGCTTCTGAAAGCTCCAGCTTCTGAAGCTCTCAAGCTTCTGAAGTGCCTCAGGTTTTGAAGCCTATCAGCTTCTGAAACTCCTTGGGTTCTGAAGCTCTCCAGCTTATGAGGGTCCTCAACTTCTGAAGCTCTGTTTGTTCTGAGGCTCTGTTTTCTGAAACTCTGTTCAGTTATGTTTTTCTGTTTTGATAGTTAGTTTGAAGTTATCTGTTTGTTAGTTGTGTATAAATACGGGTGTAATTAACTTCACATGTAAATAATGCGATTTGTGAATTAGATTTTACACATTTCTTTTTTCTTAAGTTTCATTTTCTTCAACATTTTTTTTTTCTTCTATGTTCTTTGTTTTTGGGTTTTATTCCCAACACATATTAGAATTTACCATAATATTTGTATCTTCAATTTCAAATCGATAATAAAATTGAAAGAAAAAAAAATCTACAAGTTTTGAGAGGAGAATTCTTAACAATGACTCTATGCATTGAGAATCAAACATCTTCATTCTTTAACTTGACAGCAGCATAATGATAGTCGGAGTAGATGATCAACAACATAATAACAAATGTGTCATATGTTTATACATATTGTGCCAATCGTTTCAAATTTTGATCAATTGTATAACTTCTCTAATCATATGGCACAATGATATGTAGTTGAAGGAATGTTATTTTTGGAAGAATTCATGAGGCACATTGATATATCAACAAAAAAAATAGAAAGAAAAAAAAATCGGAGCAATGTTTTACGGTGAATTTTCTTCTTGGTTTGTGAATAGAGAGATTTTCCAAATTCAGGTTGAAAATAATTACAATTGAACTTATTAAATAAGTATTTGGTCCCCACGAGCTTAGCTTAATTGGTAGGAATATAGCACTATATGTGCAAGAGTCAAGTTCGAACCCGGATACTTCACTTATTCACCTTTAAGGTGGATTTTCTAGCCATTAGACTACTTCATAAAAAAAATAACTATTTGGATTGAAGAAATGATGGTGATGATTGGGAAGTTACAAAACAAAACTAAACTCTTTATATCTCTATTTGGATTGAAGAAAGGAGGATGATGATTTGGATTAAGGGATATACGTATTTTATTCTTTGGTTACGAATTTTTTAAATTTGGATAATAAAATTTCAAAAAATGCTTATAATGATAAGTTATTTTGATTAGCTTATCATAAAAATTATTTGAATGAGATATCTATTTTTCAAAAATATGTGGTTTTTATTATATTAAAATTTCTAATAATAGATATCTAAATTACTAAAGTGAATTTTTTTTAAAAAAAATTACTAAAATGAATTGAGAATTGTTTGATTAATTAAATGAAATAAGTTTGTATTGCAAAAAAGAGATCTTCAGGACTTCTATTTTGTTTTTATGACTAACTAAAAGATGATATGGTATGTTTCATTGTCCTACCCATTTTGTATGGACTTATTGGATTATGTTATATGTTATATGTTCTCCCAATTTTTTGTATATATTTTACTATTACTTTTTTAATATAATAAAGAGATATAGATAAAAGATGGGGCGAAACCTGTTTTATCGTCTGATGTTAAGATGTTCTTCGCCTTATAAAAAAAATTGAAAAAAAAAAAACTATAATGATAAATATATATCTAAGTTAATGAAACATTGTTCATATGTATCTAACATGTTTTTCTTTTCCGCAAAAATAGTGGAGTTGGTTGGGTTCATTGTTCAGCATTGTCTTTGGTTGCTCGACTGTCGATCAATGTTTGAATGTTTTCCTACGTCTTGAGGTGAACTTCTAGAAACCTTGTCGTTGTATTTGTTGTTCATGTATTTTATACGATTTCAATGGCCTGTAATATGATTCACTTCCACAATGCTTCTATCACCATACAAGCAGTGAAAACTAAAATTTTAACACAAACAAGTGCGCCGCATTCGTCCGGTTATTCCTCTTCTGTTCAGCCGTATCTCCATATACATCCAGAATCGGTCTTGGTTTTGTGAAAAACATAGTTGATTTTGTGGTTAAAGGCTAATATTGATGGGTCTGTTTGTGGTGACCAATTAACAGCAGCTTGTGGCGGTATTTTTCGCGGTCATTCAACATGTTTTCATGGTGGTTTTGCTCGCTATCTTGGAGCGGTAACTTTACGTACTACATGTGGAGATTATGAATATTATCCTTGCTATGGAGCTGCACATCAACTGAACCGGAACAAACCTCTCATTGCTCCTGTATTTGAGCAATGAGAGAAGAATTTTCAATATTTATAGAGAATTAAAATTACAATTATAATTTAATATAAAATATAAATGACGTGAAATCGATAGTCAAACAAGAGGGCATGCACTTTCCAATTTATCTATTGATAGTTCCCAAATTGAAGATCCTATGGAGATTGAGCGGTTTGTTCCAATTGATTCTGAAGATTCTTCAATTAGAGAATCTAATTACCTCTCTCATTGCTATGGAGATTTTTCTCAAAGAAAAAAAAAAGGTAAAAAGCCAAAATCTCATTGCTCCTCGCCTTGTTATGGAGATTATGGCTATTAATCTAGTAATTAGTTGTTATATTAATATATTGTTCTTCTTTGTTAGGGTTTGAACACTAAACCTCTCATTTTTTTGAATGGCGGAATATAATATATAATAATAGGAAGAAAAATGAATGGGAAAAAGTACAAGAGGTACTCGACCCACACAAGTGAGAAAAATATAGATAGGACTCCGCCTAACTCAACATCCATCACCAGACTATCTAGCTATGCAATCAAAAGGGTCAATGCACCATTAATAAAACAAGCAAGGCACGCTAATTTTTTTAGCCAATAACCATTTTCAAGAACTAATTCTAATCTTATCAAAAATCTCGTCTTGAGTTACAACTTTACCCGAAAAAATCCGTTCATTCCTAGACCGTCATAAAGCCCAAATTATCGCATGCCAAACCATAAGAACACCTTGAGTTATTTGATCCACTTTGATAATAAAGTTGATGTTCATTATTGATCTTTACTCATTTATATGTGTGAGAGTCCATTAAGGTCCCGAACTGAATTTTGGGCTAGTTCTTTGAATTTTTTGGGAAACTTAATATTAAAATTGAAATTGGATTATTTGGTTTTGTTGAATTTTTAGTTTTATTTTTATGAATTTGGTGATAAAGGTGATGAAGGAGAAACGTGATGAATTTTTAAATTTATGAATTTGATGGTGCAAATTAACGTTATTCCACAAAATTTAACGAGAAAATATTTATTTGACAGAAAATAAAAATACAGTTAGGGACCGAAATGAAATAATTGTTAATTATAAGAACACAATAAAATACAAATAAATAAACTAAGAAACCAAAAATTTAATTTAGCCAAAAATTAATAAGCAAAGAGATAATTATTATTATTATTATTATTATTATTAATAAGAAAAGGACTACAAAGGACAAAAGTACTATGAGGGTGCAAAGAGTTACAAATATTAAGACAATATAAAAACCCAAACATCACACCTCACGGAGACAAAATATTAAGACAAAGTACTATGAGGGTGCATCGAATAACATCACACCTCACTGAGAAACTAAATTAAACAACAAAATATAAAAACCCAAACATGACCATAAAACATAAACCATTTCATTCAAGAAAGTAAGTTATGCCAAAATCCATCTTAAAAATTGGCATCATGATGCTGACCAGATGGAGTTGCCACATCCCCATTGAATCCATTCAACAATTCCATAAAAGACATTCCTTGCATGAATTCATAATTATTATCAGTCATCTCAACATTGCTAGATGTTCCTGCTTCAGCTACCGGTGGCGGTGGAGTCTGTTGGAGTTGAAGTTGGCTCGGAGTTGGAGCCATAAATGAACCTGCTTGCATGAATTCATTATTATTCACAGTCATCCCGACGTGGCCATGACTCATCAGCATTGCCATTTCACCATAGTTAGATGCTGCTGGTGTTGGTGGTGGTGGCGTTGGCATAATTTGACCATGGCCATGACTCATCAGCATTCCCATTTCACCATTGGTAGATGCCGCTGCTGCTGGTGGCATAATTTGACCATAGCCATGACTCATCAGCATTGCCATTTCACCATTGCTAGATGTTCCTGCTGCTGCTGCTGCTCCCGGTGATGGCATAATTTGACCTTGACCATTATCAGCATTCCCAGGTTGCAATCTTCTACCAATGTTCTTCAAATTTTGGTCAACAAACCAAGAAAGATCATTCAAATCATTCATTGTAAAATTGTCGAGCACAATTTGACCATTCTTGAAATATTCATACGTGAACCCCTGCATCATATTTAGTCTGTTTTCTCTCTTCAACTTATTTAGTTGATCACCAGTCTTCATAATTTTCTGTCTCAAGTAATCCTCATGATTCAATTTTTTCTTGATCTGCTCGAATTCAGGTTTTGCTCTGAATTTCGAGACCACCCTTTGGACTTCCAAACGGGACGGTGGCCAAATCTCTGGTTCCTGCCCATAGGGACCATAGATTATGGCACACGCGTCAATACCGCATAGGGTGCATAGTTCTTCAACTTTTTTCAGTATACTCTTGCTTCTTTTCTTATATGTTGTTTTTCTTGCAGCAGCATTAACAATGAAAGCAAGCTTAACCTTTTGTCTAGCCATGGTGAATAATAATTAGAATAAAAGCAAAAGAAATTTCAAAGAAGAAAAGTTGATTGTTGTGAAAATATTTTTGTTATTTCTTTGTATTTATAGGCCAATTGGATATCCTTAGGTTAATCTACAACTGGCATTATTAGCTGTAAAATATCACTTTTTTCCATTTTATCCATGAAGATTCTAGAAAATCAAGTGCTTTTTAATTATAACATTAATGTGTGAAATTTTGTGTTTATTATTTAATTGATTTTTTTATGATAATATAAATAATTTAATTGATGCATGTGCTGTGAGAAGGTGGAAATATACATTCAAAATTATATTTCGATAAATCAAATTATTATTATTATTATTATTATTATTATTATTATTATTATTATTATTATTATTATTATTATTATTATTATTATTATTATTATTATTCTATATACATTGCTGAACATAAATAGATATTTAATTAAAATTGGATTTTGGTTCATTGTCTTTAGACATTAATAACTTTATTGTCATCCTATCTATGTAAGATGGAGAAAATGAAAGTATTTTTATAATATTTAATACACAATATTTAGATTAAGTAAATACTTTATTTGATTTTTTTTATGGTAACATAAATAATAAAATTGATGTATCTACTTGGAATATGTACCAAGTTCTTACTCTATAGATGCATGCAAATATATAAAGCTTAATTGCATTTTTGGTCCCCTATTTTCCCAAAAGTGCAATTTTGGTCCCCTTATTTTAAAATTAAACATTTCAGTCCCCCTATTTTGATTTTTGTTGCACTTTTAGTCCCCCGCCCTATATTTTAAAAAAATGGCAACCAAAACGCTTAAGTGGCAATACATGTGGCAAAAAAAATGCCACGTCACCAAATATTTTAATTTTAAGTATTTAATTTCCAATATGAAAATATTATTTTTAAAAAACAAATCTGAATAACCAAAAAATAATTTTTTTAAAAATATCTGAAATATTAATTTATTTAAGAAAACTGAAAAACACCAAAAAAATTTAAAAATATGAAAAAACAAAAAATATTTAATTTTTAAAAAAAAATCTGAAATATTAATTTTTTAAAAAATATCTGAAAAATTATTTAATATTTCAGTTTTATTTCAAATGATATTTTATTTTCAGATTTTTAAAAGTAAATAATAATTTCAGTCTTTTAAAAAGCTAATATTTCTGATTTTTATAAAAATCTATATTTTTTTTAAAAAAAATCTGAATATCGAAAAAAAATTAAATTTATTTTAAATAAAAACTGAAAAAACCAATTTTTTTTAAAAAAATATTAAATAAATTTTCAGATATTTATTTAAAAAAATTAATATTTCAATTTTTTAATATCTTTTTTGTTTTTTCAGTTTTTTTCTAAAAATAAATTAATATTTCAGATTTTTAAAAAAATTATATTTTTTGGTTTTCCAGAATTTTTTTTTTTATTTAATTTTTTATAAAAAAATAGTTTCTTTCATATTGAACATTAAAAATTTAATATTATAATTAAAATATTTGTGATGTGGCACTTTTATTTGCCACATGTATTGCCACGTAAGCGTTTTGGTTGCCACTTAGTCAAAAAATGGGATGGGGGACCAAAAGTGCAACAAAAATCAAAATAGGGGGATTAGAATGTTTGATTTTAAAATAGGGGGACTAAAATCGCAGATTTGTCAAAATAGGGGGACCAAAAGTGCAATTAAACCAATATATAATTATTTCATATAATATTTAGAAAAGCATTTTTCCTAATATAATAAAGATTTTTACCAAAACTAAAATAAAAATATGGAAAATGCTAAATAGTTTACTCGATGTACTAGTTAAGCACATAAATAAGAAAATTTTGTCTCGAAATTTGTGCATTCAATACATTAAAAATATAAAAAGTTGTTTTTATTAACATTAACCTTATATTTTATTTCTATTTTTGATATGGTTAACAAATACATCAGGTGCACAATTTAGCATGATTCTTAAAATATAAATGTTTGGTTTAGGACATTTTATAAATTATTTAAGCCTATCAATATAGCTCAACATATACCAACAATTAATTGGTTCAAGTGGTAAGAGACTTGATCCTCTTAAGGATGTGGTCAAAAATCGGTTTGGAGGGAAAAATTCACCTTATATGTCCCACATGTTCTTCAACAGAGATTAATCATAATTAGTGGTGAAAACTTTGTACCAATATCATGGTAATCCAAAAAAATATAGCTCAACATATTTTTATATTTGAGTAAAAGGTCAAAAACCCCCTGCAATTTCAAAATTCATCAAATACCCCACTGTAATTTCGAAATAGACAAACACCCCCGTACAATTGTAAAAAGTTAATCAAATACCCCCTTCGTTTATTTGTTCCATTAAGAGTGATGACGTGGCTAATAAAAGTGATATGGCATGAGTGACGTGACAATTTGATTGAAATTTAAAAAAATAAAAAAAAATAAATTAAAATAATTATCAATAAAATAATAGTTATACTTAGAAACCCTTCACTCCCCTCTCAAAACAAACACACAGATTTTGTTCTGTTTACAGACTCAGTGAGAAACGCAAAAAACCCTTCACCATCGTCTTTCATGCATCACAATCGTCAATCATCTTCATCAACGCCGTCATTGTTCGTTATTCATCATCTCTGATCATCTTCATCTCTATCGTCGTCTGTCTCACAGGTACATATGGAAAAAACCCTATTTTGTTTATATTTTGTTAAAATATGTAAAATCACACTTCTTTCACTTCTGATTATTCGAATATGTTGATTTCTCTGTTGAAATTTCGTACTGGATATAGTTTTCATGTTTTAGGATTTGTGTTTTTAGGGTTTGTGAAAATACTCTGCTGAATTTTTATTTTTATTTTTCGTTTGAAAATACTTTGTTTTGCAATTTTATCTATTAGTTCCAGGGACAGAACTAGGTATGTTATAAATGGGGCGGTCGCCACCCTTGAACATATGTAATACTATCATACACCCTTTATATATATGTTGTTTGACCCTATACATATTCCGACAAAAAATAAGTGTACACCCCTGCAGAAGACAATCGCACTTATAAACTTGTAACCACTAGTATTAGATAACAATGATTTCATTTTATACAATTGGTCTTTATTTTAATGATAATTATTTTAATGTATTTATTTTTTTTTTTTTTTAATTTCAATCAAATTGCCACGTCACTCATGCCATGTCACTTTTATTAGCCACATCATCACTCTTAATGGAACAAATCAACGGATGGAGGTATTTGATTGACTTTTTACAATTGCAGGGGGTATTTGCCTATTTCAAAATTGCAGGGAGGTATTTGACGAACTTTGAAATTGCAGGGGGGTTTTTGACCTTTTACTCTTTTATATTTTGTTGAAAGGTTGAGACAGAGGACTATTAATTAATGCGTTAAAATTGATGTTTGTCGTATGTTATTTGTATCTTGTTATTTAATGTAGAGTAAATAGTTATTTACCCCCGCAAAATAAGACAGTTTTGATTTACCCCTGCCTAATTATTATTTTCAAAACAAACCTTGTAATATAAAGATTCTCCTAATTGTACATCTAACTGTGCAATGTTGATGACATGGCACACTTAGTTGGTATTTTTATTTTTATTACTTCCTCCGTTCCTTTTTACTTGTCTTTTAGGGCTAGATTTAGCGTTTCTATTTAATTGTTCTTTTGGTATTTTATCAATACGATTTGTCAATTATACCATTTGTCAATTGCTCTTATCTTTTTAAATAAAACAAATTAATGTTATATATTTGGAAAACTAAATCTTTTTTATTTTTTTTTCGAACATAACATATTAAATTATTTTTTTAACATAAAATATTAAATTTATTGGAAAGAGAAAGTCTGTGAAAAAAAATAGGAATTTAGTATTGGATTAAAAAGAGGGTATAATAGGAAGATAAAGTGCAAATATACACTTACTTAATTTGGTGTTACTATTCTAAAAAGACAAATAAAAATGATCGGAGAGAGTATTATTTTTCTAGTGCCTTTTTCTATATATTTGTTTATTATTTTTAATTCCTTTTGATTGGTGGCGATTCATTCGATGCGTAAATCCAAGAAGAAGAAGGGTGATGTAGTGTATAAAATTGATTTAGAGAAAACTTACGACCATGTGAGCTGGAATTTTTTCAAGAGTTGTCTTCAACAATTTGGATTTTCAGATATTACTATAGACTTCATTATGAGGTGTGTGACTGCCTTTAGCCTCTCTCTTATTTGGAATGGTAACAGGATACCTGCTTTTACTCCCAGGTGACCCCATTTCCCCTTACCTCTTTGTGACATGTATGGAGTTTTTGTCCCATCTCCCATGATATCCTGCAAGCCAGTTGATTTGAACAATTGAAAGACTTTGAGCTTATCTAGAAATGGCCCGGCTTTATCTCACCTCTTCTTTGCATATGATGTTCTTTTTTTCACTAAGGCCACAAAATCTCAAGCTGTCATGGTGGAAGGTATATTAAAATTTTTTGCTAACAAGTCAGGATTGAAAGTCAATGTAGCCAAATCTAGATCTTTCTTTTCGGCTTCCACTAGAAGGAGCAAGGTTTAATCGATGGTGGCAACAACCAGAATAAGACAAACTCTTTCTCTAGAAAAATATTTTGGCTTCGCTATGATCCATGGGCGGTTGGTTAAGAAGGAATGAAGGATTATGAGTTTTTGCTTGATAAAGTTCAAAAAAGATTAGCCTCCTGGAAAAAACAAACTCCTCAATAAGGCAGGAAGATTGGCGCTAGTTCAATCGGTGATGACTTTTATACCCATTTACTCCTGGCTGCCCTCTTCAATTTGTGTGCAAATGGATAAATGTGCGAGAACGTTTTTATGGAAAGTGAACAATGAAAAGGGAATTAATTTGGTCAGTTGGGACAAGGTCACTAGGCCAAAGAAAGATGGTGGTTTGGGCATTCGAAGGAGTCATAAATCTTATACGGCGATGTTGGGAAAGTTGGTCTGGGACATTCATAGTAAGTCAAATAAACCGGGGTTAATAGATGTTTACTCCTTACAAAATAGGCGAGTTTTGGGTTATCCTCTGCAATTTTTTTTGTAGGAATATCCCCCTATAATGTTTAAAAAAAATCCGTGGTATATTTTACACCCCTATGTTGGGGAAAAAAAATTGGCAGGAGGTAAAATACACTACAAAAAAAAAATTAAACATTGCAGGGGATATTCTTACAAAAAAAATTTGCAAGAAAGAAAACGTAAAACTCGTCTATTTTGTAGAAAGTAAAGACATATTTACCCAATAAACTGTGGGTCGATCTTCTAAGACATAAATATGTAGGTGACAATTTCTTCCTTGATATTGACAAAACATCAGGTTCTACGGTGTTGAATACTATTATTAAAGCTAAGGCAGCTTTGCATAATGGGTTCAAATATAGATTAGGTGATGGATCTTCTTCTTTTTGATTTACTCCTTGGACTGGGGAGTTGAGTGATCATGTATTGTATGTGGATATTCATGATGTCCAATTGAAAATAGCTTATGTAATGGGGGGTTGATGTCCAATTTTACACGCGGCTCCCTCCTCCGATCACTGCAACCATTTTTGCTATTCTGATCTGTTTGTACGATCAAATCCATGATTGTTTTACTTTGGAAGGGTAATCAGGACGGTATTTATAGCGCGAAAGCAAGCTACAAGTGGCTTTTGAATTGGCCAATAAATGAAGATGTAGAAGGCTCTTTGAAGTGGATTTGGTGTCTAGCAGCTCCTGAAAAGATTAAATTTCTGGTGTGGACGGCATGCCACCATGATGTGATTCCTATGCATTCTATGTTACATAATAGAGGTATATTACAAAACTTCGATTGTCCGAGATGTCCTTTATAAGATAATGAATAAAGTTGTATTTGCATTACTTTTGAGAGTTTACAAGAGGTGTATATATACACAAGTATAGTAACCTAATTGGAGTATTTTAAGGAATAAATATCTCCAACAAATCTAGACTTTATACAAATCTAAAATATAATTATACAAATCTAATTATGATTGATATCCTTATACTAGTGAAAGTATAATACAATGTTGGGATTGCCTGATCGTCAAACGACTATGGATTGCTCTCGGTTTTGACAACATAAACTTTTTCTCTGACGTTTCTATTGGAATGTGGATATTGTGTACGTATATATTTGCAGATTTATTTTTTTACGTTTTTAGCGAAATTAAATATGTGATTATATGATGTATTCTATCAATTTGAATGAACAAATATCATTTTGTTTTTGTAAAAAGAAAAAGAGACAAAAATAACTTATGTTTTGACTCTCTTTATCTAATCGTGAGTATTTTTGTAATAAATACTTCCCCCGATTACATATATCTAATCACTTTTATCATTTTTCAATGAAGTAACACAAATGTCAATTTTTTTAAATGTTATTATTAATTACCGTGTACCACTCATATAATCTGTCGTGTCATTTTTATAATAAATAATTAAAAATATTAATGATCAAAATTGTATATTAACATGTACTCCCTCTGTAACTGGCGCAGTCAGAAACATGAAGGATCAGTAATTGCTAATCCTATAATAAGAACACAGGTTGGCAAAGAACAAACCTGTCATATAAAGATTTGGAATCCACCAGATTTCCAGAATTGATCAGAAAGAGTAAATAATCTAGACTCTCGAATCCACTAACAAGAGTTATTAAACTCACAAAATTTTATAAAAATGATAATCTTATTTACTTCAAATATGTCTACCTTTAAATAGGCTTATAGTAAAAAATAAATTTTAAACGATAATAACTTACTTATTCTAAATTCATTATCTTTTAAATTTAAAAAGATAACTATCATAATCCTAATGAAGATAATAACAAAATAAAAAAAATAATTAAAACAAACTTAAAAGAACAATTAATCCTAGTAAGCAAGAACTAATAATATAATAATATTAAAATTAAAACAAACTTAAAAAGATAACTAATTGGGATTCAAGCTTATCTGATGATGTACAACTTCTTCGATAAACGCAATTAGTCCTCCTACTGTCCTATCGGTAACACTTTATAAACAAAAGTGACTATAAGAAACGGGACAATAAAATTTTAAAAAAATGACAAAAGGGAACAATTTATCTATACCAATATTTAAAGAGAATATCCTTTTAGTGTAGAATTTTTTATTGTCACTTTTATCCTTCACTTTATTCAAATATTTGTATTTGTTTGAAAAATAACAAAAAGAAATTAACAAACATATTTTTATTGAAACTGGATAACCGCAGTTTAGTAGTTATCAATTAACAAACATATTCTTATAAAAATAAATAATTAACAAACATATTTTTATTGAAACTGGGTAAACACATCTAAAAATCTAATTTAAAATAAACAATTATTTACGATAATAGACACGAAACAATAACAGAACAAAAAAACGGACTGACAGACACGAGAGTGCCTGGCCCTAAGCTAGTATTGAAAAAGAGAATCCCTTCAACTTCTTTTTCCATCCATTGAAACAAAAAATGTGGTGGTAAAAAAACGATAAATATTGCAACAGTAATGTTATCTTTTAATTTAATTTTTCGATTAAATAAAACACATATCTCAATACAAATTGAAACCTTCAAGAACGTGACCCTTGTTCTTCTCCCTAGTTAATTAATCCTTCAACTCCAAAGCCATTCATTAACATTTTCTCTCCGTGCATGATGGTGTCAAGTTCTTTGGAAGCTAAGAGAAGAACAAACCCAAACTGGCTTCAACTTCCAACAGATATCACTGCTAACATACTCTTTAGGCTTGATACATTTGAAATACTTAATTCTGCACGTAATGTGTGTCCTCTTTGGTGGAATATTTGCAAGAATCCTCTCATGTGGCAAACCATTCGCATGGAAAATTTTGATAATGTCAATTTAAGTGATGATGATAATCAAGTTTGTGATTATTTGGGCAAGATTTGTCGCTATGCTATTGACTTAAGTTGTGGTCATTTAAAAGACATTTATATTTTCGGATTTGCTACGGATGATCTTCTCAAATACATTGCTGATAGGTATGTAATATCATCTTTTTCTTGTTTCCATTGAAGTAATTTGTTATGATTAGTGATATAGCTCTTGTTTGGTAAAAAATAGATAGTACTACTATAAGTTAACTTACAGTGAATAAATTAGTGGATTGAATTTTGTAGTATTTGATAAAATTAACTGATGAATTAGTTTATAAATATAAAATTACATAAAAAAATATATTTAATTAATATTTATTTTATTTCAAGGAAGATGGCACGGGAGAAGTTAGTTGATAGGTTATTAAGTTGGTTTAAAAAGTTTGTTGCCTTGATGGTGATTAGCCTTATTGGCTTTGTTTTTTTTCTCTTTTTGAAAGTCTTATTGGCTCTGTTATTGTTCTACTGCCCTGTCTTGTACAAATTGCATAGTTGATTTTCGAGTGATTAGTTGATTTTTGATGTGTTGTCTCATCTTGACCACAATACTAGTATTGATGTTTCACTCTCTATCTATCAGCTATGCTAGCTACTTGATCTTTCTCGTTGATTTGTTGGTCTTTTGTGTGCTGAACTGCTAATTACTTTTAGCACAATTTGAGTATTGTTGCTTAAATTTTGTAGCTATCGAACGTTTTGACAATCACTATTTTGCTTTTGTCATGAGTGTTTGGTACTGTTAATGGTTTAGCTTTGTGCTTGTTGTTGGCTTTGTTGATGCTAGCTTCTACCCTATGGTGGTTAAATTTTGTTGCTGAAACTTTGTAGCCATCGAACGTTTTGACAATCACTATTTTGCTTTTGTCATGAGTGTTTGGTACTGTTAATGATTTAGCTTTGTGCCTGTTGTTGGCTTTGTCGATGCTAGCTTCTACCCTATGGTGGTTAAATTTTGTTGTTTCTGTTATGTGGTTAAACCTTGAGTTATGACTTTTGCTTAATAGTTAAGCGTTTTGTCTTATGCTTTTATTTTTGGCCCATGTCTTTTCGATATCTCTCATTGTATTTTCTTTTGAGTTGATGTACTTTTGTACTCCTTATCCTAGTTAGCGGGAGGCTATTAGAGATATAGTTAGTTACTCTAGTTACTAATTAGTTAGTTAGTCTAATTAATAAGCCGATAAATAAATTTTTCGCTAGTTATTTGTACCTAACTTTCTTATTTTTGTAATTCTTCGCATTACCATCAAAACAAGAGTTTTTTAATTTTCTCTACTTTTTCATGGACGCCATTTTTCTTTTCATCTCATGCTTCGTTGCTTTACTTATAACCTAATTGTGTGCTTTACCCCCAAAATACTCCACATATAGTCTTGTCTTCTACCTTGTGTATTTTTTAGTGTTCGTTTGGATTAATTTATTTTTGAGCTTATGCAAACAGTTTATGCAATATAAATTAGGTTTTATGTTAATTTATAAATTCAAACTAGTGAAAATTTTATTTTTATTAGTTATTTTATCATAAAATACCTTGACAAACTTATAATAATACATAAAAATTGCATAAACGATTTGTATAAGCTCAAAAATAAGCTAATCCAAACGGTCCTTAGTCAAGAAAATACATGTCTGATCTACTTTGACCACTATATTTAAACAATTACTCTTTTCATCCTCGTAATGAGTCATATTTTACAGGGCAAGTCAACTACGATGCATACGGCTTGACCACTGCAATCAAATTTCAAAAGAAGGATTGATTGAACTTGGTACCAAGCTTCCACTGTTAGAGGAACTTGACATTTCTATGGATCTTTTTCCTGGATTGTGCCTTCCACATAAATTGAACCTATTTTATGTGCTACCATCCGAATTTGCAGCCGACTGTAACAATGAAGCATTTGCTATTGCAAAAACAATGCCGGGGCTACGTCGTCTTAATATTAGTGGAAATGTGCTGAATGATGATGGGTTGCTTGCGATTCTTGATGGATGCCCTCTTCTTGAATATCTTGATCTTGAAGGATGTTTTAATATTAGTGATAGTTTAGAGGATAGGTGCTATGATCAGATCGAAGACTTGCGACTCTCCGACTTTTGGTCAAAGATGTGCTTCTGTGAAAAATATAGAATGAGTAGCGACGACAATGAAGATTCATCTCATGATTCATCTGATATTGATTATGATTCATCTGATTTTGATTATGATTCATCTGATTCATCTTAATATTTCGGGTTTAAGTGATTTGTGGAGGCATATTATTATCATATTATTGGCATTTGTGTCATTTCAAAGTGACTTTTTTGGATGGTTTGAAGGGACTGTTGTTTTATGTTGTATGCTTAATTTTTATGAACCTATAACATATGCATATGTTTGGCATGCTTTTATTACTCGTGTTATTTTTTTACCTAATGATTCCTAATGCGGCTTAATGGTTTTTGATTTAGCTATATATGGACAAGATTTTTCAAAAATATATAATGGTTTAATTTTGTGTTTTTTTTTTGTTGTGAAAAGAGAACGTCATTCTTTCTTATGTTTCTGATGCTATATATGGTAATGTAGAGACTGGGTGAAGGTTGGAGAGAAAGTAGGAAGTAGTGAGCGAAGGAGCGATTTAGTTCTAGCTTAGACTCGATAGGCGTTCCGTGCGCTTCTCATTTTTCTTCCGATTTTGCACGCCTAAGGAATGATCGAATCATTACCTCATCAAATAATATTTGCAACGTATGCCCTACTAAAGTGTCAATAACTATTTGGGCCCATTCTTTCCAAATTTTTTATCTCTCCCAACATGCTCATTATTTTTTTATTTAATGATTATTGCGGTTTAATGGTTTTTGATTTAGCTATATTGCCTATATACGAACAAGTTTTTTCAAAAATATATAATGAGTCTATGTCCATCTTTATAAAAAGGGCATCTATATCTTAATATAAAATTTTTGTTGAAATATATTAGGGTATTAATAATTTACCTTTTGGTGTTAACTTTTTGCCTCTTAAGAGAGTCTGTGTTTAATCATTTGATAGATTTTTCAAAAAATACAATATATGATCAATTACCAACTATAATGAACTTGATTCAAGGTATTATTGATCAATTTATAAAAAGGAGCGCTAGCGATGTTTTTTTTCTTCTTCCGATGAATGCTAGCAACACACTTTTTAATATACTGTCATTTAATAGTTAGGTCTTTGCGATTGAATTGAATGTATATACATATATAGCTAGTATAATGTGAACTGACTACAAGTATATCTTATTGATTTATTAACAAAGATCCCACATTTGGTGATTTGGGTGAAAGGAGAAGATGGCAACAGTGATGAATTTCTTCTGCTCTTTTTCATGCTTCACAGCAGAGGACTTCTTATTAAAGTTTTTCATTGCAGTGCAATTAGACCAGAATTTGCTTCCTGTGTGAGACTGCCAGTTTGCCAGCATACTGACTACTGTTGTCATCAGACCAGAATTTGCTGCCTGTATGAGACTGCCAGCATACTTATATATCGACAGATTTGCGAGATTTGGACAAAAGTTCATCGAGTCAGAGTCATTTAAAATTGTGACTAATTTTATTGTCAAAATAATGATTTGAAAAATTGTTTGTCTGTCGAAACAAATTACCAAAGGTACCATCGCCGGAAAGTAAAATTGTGTCTATATTAATAATTGTACGATTGTCCAAACTTGCTGGTCCGTGAGAGAGTACATTTATTCTTGTGTTGGACCGTGAGAAACAATTTTTCATTATTTAAAGGTAACCACTATCCTTTGAGAGAGTGTGTTTTAAATTGTTTGTCAAAATCTTGTGTTGTTCGAGCAAGATCTTATTCTTGTGTATTAAGGGTAATGTGTAGTGTTCGAGCCAGATAAGACTTGCGCCTTAGACGAATAAGGATAAATCTCGTAAGATTTGAGTGTATGAGACCAAACACTACGTGAATGAATGCAGATTTGTAGACATTTTTGGGTGAACATAAGGAATTAAGTGATAATTAGCCAAAGTTTGATAAGAGTCCCTAAGATGGTTGACATTTAAGTCAACAATTTTGACCAATCAGACTAGACAAATGAACAAGTGACTCCTCAAATGATGAAAGTTATGAACCAGTGTGTTTGGAGATTTACTAAAAATATTGTACTATAATACTAGGAAAACGTTTCCTTAATACGATTACTAAGACAATGAGAGTCCGTAGTGGAAAAGATCTTGTGTTGTATCTTAGTATTAAATGGATAAATTTAAACGATATGAGAAATATTTAGAATTTTGAAGAATTAAATTTTAAAGTATTATTCAAAGATGAAACTCAAAAAGAAAAAAAAATGTTAATAAATAGTGTTTATGGTTGATAATAATTCTTGAGAAACCATGCACACTATCTATTATAGTAACATTTTTTTTTTTTGCGTTTCATTTTTGGATAATAATTTACAATCTAATTCTTCAAAATTCTAAATATTTTAGAACCTCCGATAATATTATCCTACAACTCATTATCCGACTTAAATCATTTTGTTCACCCAAAAATCTCTACAAATTCACATTCGTCCACAGTCCACTTAGTGTTTGGTCTCATACCCTCAAATCTAAAATCTAACGAGATTTATCCTTAATCGTCTAAGTCGCAACTCGCAAGTCTTTTTCTTTTTTGCGGTCTTCAATTCTTCTTTACTTGTTTGGTTTTGTACTTCAAATGTCATTGAGTATTTTCTTACTGAATTTGTGCCAGCTAATAGAATATATATATTTAATATATACTGTAATTAATTAGTAGTTACAAATTTGTTAGACTTTTATATTATTAGGTAGTTAGATTTATTGTTTATCTCACAAATTTAATACATAAAGTTCCTCATGTATCTTCATTCATTTTTATTTTCTTCTTCACCACCAAAAATAAAATAGTTTAATTGCAGTTTTAATTCCCTATTTTCAACTTTTTTGTAGTTTTAGTTCTTCTATTTTAAAATTCGACAGTTTAGGTTTCCCTAACAAATATTTTGTCTAAAATATGATGGTACAACATGTTTTAAATGAACTTTATGAAGAGATTTTTTTTACAATTTTATCGATGTTCATATTTTTTCATCATCGAATCATACATCACGTCGTTTAAATCATATCATATTGTCAATTTATGGTTAAAAATTATGATAGGGAGATCAAAACTGTCAAGTTTTAAAATAAAAAAATCAAAACTGTAAAAAAATTAAAAATAGAGTGACCAAAATTGCAATTAAGTCAAATAAAATCTTCAAACTTTTTCTCATATGAAATTAATCTTCATCTTTAATCTTATACGGAGTGGGTTTTTTTTGTTGAAAGGTCTTTAATCTTGTACTTACTAATGCCTAATGCCTTCTTTAATTAATGTCGGGATGGCCAATTAAATCGTAGGAAAGAATTGAGCCTCTGTAATATTCAAATTTTAACATGCATGCTGTTTGATTTTATTTTATTGCCACATGTTGCATCTCATCATACGTAGTTTGTATTTAAACATATGCGACAAGATAAAGAGTATTTAAATGAATGGTCGGAGATAATTGGAGTTCAAATTTAGCTTTTAGGTTTTCAATATGGATATGGTTTTGTTTGGGATATTTTTTTTTATGGGTCGTGTTAAACAGTGTATTTGATGTAAATAAATAGATAAAATTAAAGTTAGAGAAATAATTTTTTACATCTTTAACACATTAAATGCACAAGTTTTAAGAAATTTTTTTTAAATTAATATGATTAAATGCATTGTTTAGCATTTTCATTTTTTTATTTATTTTGTTAAGTATGGAGGAGTATCCGTGGAGAAATAGGTGTTTGTAAACTTTTTGACTGACACATAGAAGGGGCAGTCTACGCTGAGGTCAACCGATCTATGTTCTAGTGTCTGAGTGGGTAGGAGAAAAATATGCATGTGTACTTGATTGGAGTTTCTTTACTTGTGGAATTGACGACTATATATTTTATGGTAGGGCATGTGTTAAGAATCATGGAATCATAGAGATGAAGATCATATTCATAAGAAAGGTAGAGAGCATAAGAGTATTCATGAGGAAGATACTCATAGAAATTCATATTGAATGAATATAGATTGATAAAAGAATAGTAAAATATGTACATTAGTGTTCTATTTATAGGACTCAATTAACTAACTAATTGAGTAACCAACTATATCTAATTTCTAACTAACCAACTAACACCAACAAACTCTAACTATCTTAATAGCCTCCCTCAAACTCAACATTGGCAAATTTACCAATTTGAGTTTGGAGTACAATGAAGAAAAAAAAATGCAGAACAAATACATTGTAACTAGCAACACATAGGTTACACATGCTAAACAAACAAACTAGTTTAACAAACTTCTAAGTCCAAAAATGCAGCTCCTTTTGCAAAATCCACACAAGGCTTCAACAGAATAGCTATATCACAAGTGTTTGCTTGAATCCACTTTGTCATCTGTGTATTATCACCAATGGTGCAAGGTCCAAGAAAGGTCAATGACACACCGCAGAAGGAGCTTTCTCATATGCAGCAATTGCAACAATTAGTAGTAACAACAACTTATTCCATTGTAATAACAGAAGACCAAAGTAGAAATGCTTCCAATATTCTAACAAATAGGCCAATCATCAGTATGTAAAAGGAATGGAGAAAACCTTCAAAACATTCCATAATGTAACTTTTTATGCAACCAAATCCCAAAACAATTTCTCCAACAAATATGTATCCATTCACTGTCTAAAAGGAATGAACAGGTAAATTGGAGCACAAACTAACATATACCAAGAGGATTTGATGTACCTGAAGCCATAAGCAACAAACCATCACTAATATCTGCTTCCAATTCATATTCATCTCATAGTAAAACCTCCAAAGCAAGGCCATTGAAACTAAAATACTAGTAGGTGTAAGTGACAACCATATCATGGTTCCAATTTCCAAAGCATGCCACTAATTGGAATAGAGCTGAGCCCAAGTTGATCAGTAGCACAACCAACAAAGTAACTCCAAAAAAATGAATTCCAACACAAAATCATATAGAATCCAATTGTGTTTTGCATAAGGTAAATTCATATAGCACAATGTATGAAGTTAATCCTCAGACCATGTATATCAAATGACTGCAACCAGTAGAGCATGATCTCCAAATGCAATAACAATACCAATAATTGCAATAGTAATAGCTCTCAAAATTGTAGCAGCCAACACATAATCCGAAATTGTCTTCAATATCAGAAGGTCACAACCAATAAGCCAAGACTTCATCAAATCAATCAAACATGCTTGAATAATGTTGCAGAAGCAAAACTCAACAATTCTGCATAACCAGAACTTGAACAATGTTGCTGAACTGACCTTTATATTCTACTAGCCTCCCTCAAACTCATAGTAAGAGAATTCTTAGTATGAGTTTGGAAAGCAAAATCCAAACAGAAAATGAATAGAACATCAACATTTCCAACTGCTAAAATTATAGAAACTGCATCAACATTCTCCTCCTTAGCTCAAATTACATGCTTGACACCAAGTAACAAGGTCCATAACCAACAAGCAGTATACACTCAAAGTCGAAAACAGATGCAATGAATAGAAACCTCCAAAAACATAATGTTGAATGAAGAAAATCTCAGAACACCAAAGAAAAACATCAAAATGAGAGGAATACCAGAAATTGCAGAAATCGAACTGTCCTCCAGGATCGAATACAAGAATTGCACGATCTGTTTCGCCTTCGTTGTGATATTGAGGTGCACGGCGAAGAATTTCTCCGTAATCATCGAGAAACTTCGCAATAGAAAGGGGCTTGACGACTACACCGCCGGGATCGAAAATAGTGATGCATAAACCATGATGGTGAGAAAAGAAAGTGATGCTCGCTGACGAACACAATAGCAAATCAGAAAACGGCTCACCTTTCTTGCTATTCGGATCTTGATCTTGCGAGAATCGGACGGTACCATCGTGTTGACGCTTAATCTCGATCTGAGAAGAGAACGCTTTGACACATGATTGATTCAGCAATTTCATGCTAACTTCAGAAGAAACAAATTCGGTTTCAAGATTCTTCGGTTTCTCGTCTTCTTCCGAAGCGGTGATGGTGAAATCAACATCGTTGCAGCAAGAATCACCAAGAAAACAATCAATCTCCCCAATCTTGATGGAGAATCCATCAAAAACTGGTGTAATCGAAGGAATAGAAACCGAAACTATTGGACTTGCGAAGCTGCCAAAAAGGATCGAATTTTGTGAAGTTGAAGATTCTGGATTTTGAGGGAAATTGCTAGGAATTTCAACAACAGCAAATTCATCTTCTTCACAACTTTCAGAATCATAAGCGGAAGCGAAATCTTCATCTTCATCCCTCGGGTATCGCTCTGATACCATGTTAAGAATCATGGAATCATAGAGATGAAGATCATATTCATAAGAAAGGTAGAGAGCATAAGAGTATTCATGAGGAAGATACTCATAGAAATTCATATTGAATGAATATAGATTGATAAAAGAATAGTAAAATATGTACATTAGTGTTCTATTTATAGGACTCAATTAACTAACTAATTGAGTAACCAACTATATATAATTTCTAACTAACCAACTAACACCAACAAACTCTAACTATCTTAATAGCATGCAACTCTCAAAGCTACTTCAAGCAAAATGATCAAACCTGAGAGAGCGTGTTGTGACAATCAACATGCGTTCATACGATTTGCATTTCATACCAAAAATAGTGGATATTTTTTAAAAAAATTCAAAGAGTCGTGCATAACAATATATTTGCATCTTCTAAATATCTAGATTTAGTATTTAAGATGATATATTTTGTTATAAAAAAAAATTAGCAGTATAATTTATTGTTCATCTTTTATTCAAGTTTAAGTATCTCACATATATATATTATAAATACGACAAGATAATTTTGATTTATTTATCTTTCGAATAAACTAGGAATTACCAAAAGATCATTCTTTTTTAACAACTATAAAGTTAGTTAGTTAGTTACAGAATATAGGTCTAATAAAATTTGAATTTGTTACTATAAAAATTAGTAACTAAGAAGAATAAGTATTATGGAGCATCTCTTTGTTTATTATAAATCTTGGGTTCCTATATGACAAGTGGGCCCAATAATATGGATCCAATAAGTTGAAGTTTAATTTGATAAGGTATGATTGGTTTTTCGGTAAAAAAATTGATTTTGGTATAATTGGTTCTGTAAAATTAATTATGATCAAATTTGAGTTGAAGATGCAATGATTCATATTTGGATAAATTTATTTAAAAGCGAGTTAATAAAATTTTGAGGGTAAAAATCAATTTTATAAAATTAGAGTTATAATTTAAAGCTTCAAATAGAATCAATTTTTGAGACAAAATCAATTCTACTTTTAAGAAATCTAACAAACCATAATCAATTGTACACTTCAAGAATCAATTTTGACTGCTCCTTTTTCTAAATAAAAAATTAAAAATTATGTCTACTCTAAAATTAAAATCAAACATACACTAAGATGTAAATAAAATTTAGATTATATTAATATATTGAGCTCAAGTAGTTAATAGATTCATCAAAAGACAAACTATTTGAAAGAACCCAAGGTCGGTTCCTGGTAACTGCTTGAGCTCAATATTTGATTATATTTTTTAGACAAAATTACACTGCAGGTCATTTATCTTTTTGTTTTTGTAATACTTTGGTCTTTATCTTTTATTTGTAACACTTTAGTCTTTTATCTTATTTTTTTGTAACATTATGATCATTTATCTTTATTTGTAGCATTTTGGTCCTTTTAAAAAAATGAAAAATATGAAAGAATTGATGAAGATGAAGAACATATTCATCAATATTATGAGTTTTATTTAATTTTAATAAAAAGGTATCTTAAAAAATAAACTTCAGCATTTTTTTTAATAAGAAAAAACATGAGAAATAAAAGATAAAAGATCAAAGTGTTACAAATAAAGATAAAAGGCCAAAATGTTATGAATAAATAAAATAAATGACCAAAATGTTATAAATAAAAGATAAAAGACCAAAGTGTTATAAATAAATAAATAAATAAAGGACATTCGGTATAATTTTACCTATTTTTTACTTCACCTTTACTATTTATTGCCTAAATCTTATGAATTTATTAACTATTTAAATTGAATCATTTGATTTTTTTTTAATAACTTTTCTTCTTATTGATAACTTATTATTTCTTTTTTTCTTTTTGACCAATTCTCTAATGGCCTGAAATGTGTTAAAGACAACAAAATTTGATTCAAAAAAGGATATACATCAAAATTAATTGGAAAGAAAAGAATTATATGTGGTATTATTTAACATTTACACATTATAATCATTTTCTTTTCATGTATGATTAACCAATTTTTTATTGATCAAATCCTCTATTTTTATGGATTCTTCTATTTTTTGTACAAATCTTTGTTACTAAACAACAATGCTTTAATTAATTATATCAATTACATTTGACCAAATTAATTACCAATTATATATTTGACCAAATTTGACCAGATTATATTTTGTCAATAATATTTTTTAATAATAAAATTACCAGTGGTTGAAACCCAAAATAAAAAAGTTTAACAGTAGTAATAATAATTTTATTCTCAATAAATGCAATAAGTCATATAAACCAAATTTTAATTTATTTAAATGAAACTTTGATAAACGTTTCATAAATATTCATTCAAAAAGCAAATCTTGAAATAAAAAGTCACCTGTGAAATTCAAAAACAGTTGACCAGAGCCAACAGAGTTTGAATGGTAGAAAGACCAAAAAGACAAGTACTATTATCTCAATTCTCAAATATATTTTGTTTCATAGTAAATAAATAAAAAAGAGACCCCACTTTTTTTCAAAGTCCTTTGAAACCAACCTTCCTTGTGTGGAATAACCCCATAAATCCACCTATACACATTTCTTCATTTTCTCACATCTCAATATGTCACTCTCATAAGTCACCACCATTATAAATACCCATCAAACATAATCAATTTTATATAGTTTCTATTTTCATTTCTTGTCATGTCACTCACTCCTACACTCTCTCTCATTCCTTTACCTTCTTCATCCTTCAATTGAATCCCTTCTTTAACAAAAAAAAACCTAAAACAAAAAAAAAACCAAACATTTAACAATGGTTGAACCTAACATGCAAATGTCACATTCAAGTTCTTCAAGTGATGACTGCTCTGACCAAGAACCACCTTTCACCACCACCACCCCAACAAACCAACCACTAACCATGACCACCATGGTTGGTGGTTCATCTTACCAACAAACACCATCTTCAGCCATTAATTCACCAAACCAACAACAACAACCCATTTCACCACCATACAAAAAGCCACGTGGCAGACCACCAGGTTCAAAAAACAAACCAAAACCACCATTAGTAATAACACAAGACAATGAACAAGCTATGAAACCAGTAGTTATTGAAGTAGCTGCTGGTACTGATGTTCTTGAAGCTATTATACAATTTGCTGTTCGTTCTGCTTCATGTCTTACTGTTCTTAGTGCTTCTGGTACCATTGCTGTTGCTACTCTTCATTACCCTCTTTGTCGTTCACCTGCTTTTACTCTTCATGGACCTTTTTCATTGATGAATTTGACTGGTACTTTTTTGTTTCCACCACCACCACTACCACCACCACCTCCTGTTTCTCTTTCTCTTCCTATTGGTCCTTCAGCAAACCCTAATCCCGGTGATTCGATGCCGGGGGCTTTGAGTTTTGGTATTACTCTTGCTGGTTTACAAGGACAAGTTTTTGGTGGGATTATTGGTGGAAAAGTTATTGCTGGTGGTGAAGGTGTTAAGGTTACTGTTTCTTTGTTTAAGAATCCTGAATTTCATAGGGCTGGTGGTGTTATTCTTGGAGCTGATGATGATGATGATGATGACGATGATGCTGGTGGTGGTGATGATGATAATAATGGTAATGGAAATGGTGGTGGTGATCAAGGTGCTAGTGGTAGCGGTGGTGGTGGTGCCGGTGGAAGTGATCAGAATGTGTCTGGTTTCAATGAGCATAATCCAATGCCATTGAATCTGGCACATTCTGATCAAAACTTCGTGCCGTGGAACCACCCTTGAAGATAAAAGATTATGGTTTTAAATTGTGGTTGCGGTCGTTATTGCAGTTATACTATAAATAGTAAAATGCGCCGAAAAATGCGGGTGCAACTGTTATGTTGTGAGTGCAATTGCGATTGTGGACTGCAATTTAGAGTTGTGATGAAGATTGATCTATAAATGTGTGATCATTTACCATAATTGAGTTATTTATTGTATTGGGGAAAGGGAACTGTTAATTAATTATGAGTTATTAAAGGGTTTCATAGAGAAGTTAATTATGTCTAAGCATGTTGGTGTTAGTTTTTCCTTTTTTATGTATGTCTGTCTTTGGCAGAAAATAAAAATTACATGTTCATGAGGATTAGATAAATATATTTCAATTGATGTTTAATTTTATTTTAAGCAATTGATCTTTATGCTTAATTATATATTTGGTTTTTCCTTCTATATTTGATTTTCCTTCCTTTTCAAGCTTTCTATTTGATTTGCATTGCAATTTTCAATACATCTTCCGTCACAATGTGTAGCAGAATTTATCATGTTTATTATTCGCATAATTTACATTAATCATATTTTTTAACTAGTATATAAAATGTTTGATTTGTTTTGATAAATATTTTTAAAATATAATCGTTTTATAAGTTTTAATGCAAAGATAATAGTACTACTATATACTATAAAATCATCGTACTCATATAATCAACAAAACTACAAGTATAATTTCTACAAAATTATAATAGGTCATCATAATACTTTAAATTAACATTAGTTTAACTTCATTCATTAAATTTTGTAATTTTCTATCTCTTCTTATTTTCTTCGAATCAAACACACTCTAAAAATAGATCAAATAGAATTACCCAAAACACTTTTTTTTTAGTCTATGGCAACGTTTGTGTTGGAATTCCATATAGTACCATATTTACAATCTACTGTGAGTAGCTAAGGTCTAGTACATACTAGTAATTTCTTGGGAAGAGGCCTATATAAATTTTACTATCTCCAATGCTTGTGCAAATGAGACAAATTTATTAAATTGATCAAAGAAAAAAAAAAAGTCACAAAGTTCATGATGCTTTGAATGAACAGAAAGAGCGACTGGACTACACAACTTTGCCCAATTGAAATTGCTTTTATCATTCACTTGGATGGAAATCGAATTATCCTTTTCTTTTTCAGTTCCTCCTTTTCTTTTCCTTGTAGTTACAAATCCAATTTCATCATTTTGGTTATAAAGTGATATCATCCCTTAGATAAGAAAATAGTATAGACGTATAGTCCAACTTAAAATTCCTCTTTTAGCAAGCAACCATTGCATTGCATCTAACTTGTGTGGCATTCTCTGAATCATTATCTAATGATCTACATCACATAAAGGAGTAGTATATTGGAGTAAAATTTCATAATCATACAATAATTGGCTAGTGACAAAAAACTTGTCGCTTAAGCAATCATTAGAGCAGCTAATAAGCATACTTAAAATGGAAATGGATTCCTTTTACTGAAATTCTTTCAATTTTTTATTTTTTTTTAAATTGATACTCCTTCCAGTTTTATATATAAGTAAAATTGAACATTTTAAATTCATTGAAAAAGTAACGTATCTAGTAAATAATATAAACTAGATGCATTACTTTTCCATTGAAATCTAAAAAAATTTATATTTTGCTTGAAGGATCCACAATGAAGCTCTCCAATTTTGAGTACTTAATTGGATCTTACATGAACATATCATTCATTTATAATTTTTTAATAATAGTATACTTATTAAGCATTCAATCCTTCCAACCCAGCATATCTTAAAAAGATTAAAATGGAACCTACGAGTAACTATATATCTTATTAATAACTCTACATCCTTATGAATAGGCTTCGCAAAAATATATTTTAATGAAGATAGAGGGAGTGTTTATTTGAGAAGTGATACCTATAATATGTATTAAAATGTGTTTTGCTCCAATGGTGGTACATAATAAGTACAACTTCTTATTGAAATAGTACTAACATTGGAGATGATCTTATATATAGAATCAGATGGAGTATTTTCAACCATTAAAATTAATCTCCATTCTCCAATTATCTTATAATTTTATGATAAATGTATTTAGAGATCCTTCAAGTTTAACGTTTGTAACTAATTTATTCTTTTAGTTTTTAAGTTTCAAATTGATCCTTTAACATTTTAAGAGGCTACGACGTTACTATTTTAATAACATTCGTTATAATAATGTTCATGTGGTCGTTCGTTAAGTGACATGACATTACTTGCTTATGTTGTCGTTACAAAAATTGATAACATACCATTTGCTAGGCGAATATATGTGTCTTTAAAGTTGTGAACATAGTTTTCTAAAATATAGACCATTCATTGAGCTTGATGATTTTTAAAGGGGTATACGATATATGTTTTTTCTCGATAATTAAAATTTTATTAAAAAGGTCTATCCCAAAAGGAAAGACTGAGAGAAAGTTACAAACAAACAACGAACCAAAAACTAAACAAAGATACCACTAACAAACACAGACTCCTCCAAAATTGACAAAAGAGAACTCCTCACCCAAAACACCCAACAAAGCTGGAGAAGAACCTAAACACCCTTAACTAGTGACCACAAACACTCCCCAAAAAGGTCTTAAGAGAACAAAGCGAAAAAAGAAAATCATCTAAAGCGCACACCTAGCCATGTTGGGGAAGAACCTAAAAACCCCTTAACTAGTGAGTAGTGACAACAAATCACTCCCCAAAGAAACCTGAAGAAAACAAAGCGAAAAAGAAATTCAACTAAAGTGCTTTGGAGTTAATTTTTTCCTTGAACTTCGACGGAGTTTAGATAGATTTTGAATAGCTTTCTCCTCCATATCTGCGTAAAGGCCCAATTTCTTACCAACCTCCCAAGTTTTTCTAGCTTCTTGAAGATCCTCATCTGTGTTATCTCCTGAGCTTAAGCCATCGGTGTCATTTTTATTCTGATTTGTTTTTGTTCGTTTCGATCCCTTCTTCTTTTTGACCGGTGAAGTCACTTCTTTGTCATTACAAGATTCAATGTGGCTGCCACACATGCTACATGAATAGCTAGCTTGGTCCAAAGGAGACTCTTCATTATCACATCCAGAATGTAACACTCCAAAATTTAGAACTACTTATTTATTTTGAATTTAGCTTATTTTAATTATTCGGTTAGTATTTACGTAGTCGTTTTGACATGTTTAGTCATTGAAAAGAGAAATACGTAGGAGAAGGGGGTGCAAATTAGTAAAACCGTAGAGAAGGAAATAATTAATTAGAAATGTATCTTTTTGTGAAAATATATTTGTGGCCACAAAAATTAGAGATATATTTTAATTTCAAATATTTTAAAGATACGCTTTAGGAATATATTTTTGTAACAAATATTTTTTGAGAAACGTATTTTTGGAAGATATTATCAGGGTTTAAAATTAAAACAAATTTCATGATGATATCTTTTCTTTGGGAAAAAGAAACCTAAGTTTTTCCTATAAATAAGAATAGTTTAAAACAATTAGGATTTACCACAAAAATTGCAAAGAGAAAAAGAGAGCGGAGAAAAAGAATCTGCAAATTCGAGATAAGGGGGTGAGATTGTTTACACATAGGGCTAGTGTTAACCATAAGAGTAGTCGAGTGGACCTTGCCCTCCTTCCCTTTTCCCTTTTCTTTTTGATGTTCGTGAGATATCTATCAATCTTTTTTTTTTATTGTTTCTTTTCAAACATGAAAATTCGTATACGTTATATGTCTAATATATTTATATGTTGATATACTGATGGCCCTATATGTTTGTTTACATTGGTTGGATAACATGATAATATGCTGATTTATTTTTGTGATCCAAAATAAATCGACATGTAGGCTTTGCATGTATGAGATATATATACATAATTTATAATTGTTGATGGCTTGCTTAAGAGTTTTGTAATTCATAGTTGTATATCCAGTGCTATGATAATTACTTTATATATAAGTATCAGATTTTCCATTAGTTAGGATTGATAACGAAGGAAATTTTTAGTGACATCATAGTATAATTTAGGATTGACAAAGAATGATTGTTAATTGATTGGGTTGAGACAGAAAGTGCTTGTCAAGTAAAATTTGACTATTTTAAATATATTTACATTGTCGTGCTAATTTAAACCGTGAGGGAAATTTGGGTTTCTTGATTTATCTCGTAGCTTGTTAGTATAATTAAATCAGGGTATATACATAGAAGAATATGTGGGACTAGTTCCCAGAGGTGATAAGTCTAATTGATATTATAGTGTTGAGTTTAATATGTGTCGAATTAATTTGTGTTTAATTTATTTTGTGTCGGTTTAATTGGTGATGGTTATTAAATGTAGGCTTAAATATGCTTTTGATCCATGCAATTATGTCTTGTTTTGAAAAGAGCCCCTGTAAAAAAAAATTGATTTTAGTCCCTATAATATCTCAAAACTTTCAAAAGAGCCCCTGACTGGATTTCTTCATAATATTGCAGGGACTAAAATCAAATTTTTATGTTTTTACGGGGACTAAAATCAATTTTTTATTTTTTTACAGGGGCTATTTTCAAATCAAGACATAATTGCAGAGACCAAAAACATATTTAAAAATTGGCCACATCAGCACTAAATCCAGTCAGGGGCTCTTTTGAAAGTTTTGAGATATTGCAGGGACTAAAATCAAAACTTTTTTTTTTACAGTGGCTTTTTTCAAAACAAGGCATAATTGCAGGGACCAAAAACATATTTAAGCCTTAAATATAATTAATATTGTTGTTTGATGTCGTGGTGGCTTTGTTGTAGATGTTACTTGTCGTGTTGTTGTTGATTCTAATCTGTTGATAATGATGTTGAAAATATGAAATTCCTATTGATGTTGTCTTTAAGCCGTTGATTATTGATGTTGCTTCTTTAAGCTGTTGATTGTGATAATTGTTGAATTTGATGTGGTCGGGTCGAAATATGCTCATGCATTCATTCATGTGTCCAATGAAGTTGCTTAATGAAGTTGAAAATGACGTTGTTTATTGATGTTGTATAAATGAAGTTGAAAATATGACGTTGCTATTGGTACCACATGCATTTAGAGAGTTTAAGTCACATTGCATTCATTGTCTAATTAGGTTGAATTTTATTAATTGATCAATTTGGTATGTATATGATTTTGTGTTTGCTTATGTGTTTGATCGTCCCAAAGGATGATATTTTGTGTTTTATGTTTTCCCTATTCTTGTGTGTTAATTCACCGATGCTTTGTGTGAATATATTCTCACCCCTTGCTTTTTGTGTTGTTGGCTTGGCCCTGCGATCGTGAAATCGTAATATCTACAGGTTGTCGAGTTTCGAGTTCGAGTCAAGGGAAGTCCGCTCTGATTGTGACAATTGGGAAGAAGTCTTAGAGTCTAGGATGTTTTGCTATTTTATTTAAAACATTAGTGTATTTTATTATCAAAGAAGTTTCTATGATTTATCCTTATAATAGTTTTTAAATAAATTTGATATTGGGTCCAATTTTCTAGTTCTTTTAACCGTTACATGATGTTTTTAAAAGAGAATTTCTAAAAAAGTGTTTTAAATATAATATTATTATTAGTCTCGGGTTCGGGGCATTACAATATATACTTGCAATTGTTGGTAGTGGTTCAAATGATCAAATGTTACCAATAACAATAGTAGTTGTTGAAGGGTAACGACAACATAAGCATTTATATATCGGATGGTCACTAAAAGAATAATAGTATAATATGTTACAAAGTTAAATGACCAATGATACTTAGAAAAAAATAAAAAACAGCTAAAAGGATCAATTTGTTATTTTAAAAACTAAAGGATCAATTTGTTACAAATATTTAAACTTAATGGACGACAAGATGCATTTGACTTAATTTTATATATCTTATATTTCGTCACTCCATTGATTAATTTTATAAAATGTAGCTAATGAAACCTTCAACTTCGAAAAGACATATAAAAAGAAGAAAAAAAGTTCTTTAAAAATTTGACAATTTAAAAGAACAGAGTCCGTAAATACTAGTTAAACTGAACCAATTTTAGTCGGTAAATTCTTTCAAAAAAAATACAAAGTCATGTCTCACATGTATCATATTTATTCTTATACTTCTTCCATCTCAAAATATAAGAAAAATAAATTACAGAAG
Organism: Trifolium fragiferum; assembly: GCA_954870985.1. Taxonomy (NCBI): domain Eukaryota; kingdom Viridiplantae; phylum Streptophyta; class Magnoliopsida; order Fabales; family Fabaceae; genus Trifolium; species Trifolium fragiferum. Next base: position 14,151,696 of record OX940794.1, read on the forward strand.
TTAATGTCCTAGTATTTGCTCTATATGTTTCATCAATTATATCATTTTTTTAAAATTATTTTTTACTTATTTTAGTAAGGAGGGAATATATAGTAAAAAAATCTATGGGCATTTAATATACTAGGCTCATGTTTGAATTCTCACATACAAATGTTAGCACTTTATGTATGTGACATTCGCATAGATTGTTTGAAAAAAAAGGAACAAAGTTGTATTTTGTGAAAAGGTTGCAATAATGTTAAATTATGAGTCAAACACTTGATAATTGATAGATAAGAACTTTGTCTACTGTTTGCTTTTTTTTTTTAATCCATTTGGACACAACTAAAAACTATATATGACAAAAAAAGTTTGGTCAAGGAAATAATAAATTTTATGCTAAATTACATTTTGATGTCTCTAAAATTATTTTAAGGTTTGCCTCAAAGAAATTATTTTAAGGTTTCATTTTTTCTTTTAAGAATTGTTTAGGCATTTTACTTTAGTCCATTAAGGTTCTTTTTGGCAAAAATAGCGGATGCCTGATAAGTCAGCTTATGACTGATGGCTGATAGCTTGTAGCTGATGGCAGTTGACTTATGGCTGATAAACTGATTGAAGTGTTTGGTAAAATTAGCGGTTCAACTGACTGGTAAATATAAAATGACAAAAAAGGATATATAAAATCTCTTATGAAAAATCATTATTAAATTTATATCTAATTAATATTTAAGACAATTCAAATTTATTTATTAAAATTTATTAATTTAATATATCTTTTATATATTATTAGTTATTTTATATAGAATTAAATTTTATTCTCTGAAATTTTATTTAAATTTATTTTCATTTCAATTATTATACTTTATATAAAATATTAAAAAAAAACATTTTTTAGGTTTTTATAACAAATACATAAAAGATAAATCAAATGTACTAAAAAATCTGTGACAATATAGATACATGCATCTTTTATATAATAAATACATGAAAAATAAATCAAAAGTACTAAAATGAAGGAGTGGATGATAATATAATTATATACAACGTGTCATAAAATATTGTTACAACAAACAACTTTTTTTCATATTTATGTATAACAACATTTTAAAAGGAGATATAACAACAACAAAAATAGTAAGTACAATATAGTAAAAATAATAATGGATAGGCTAGCGTAAAAAAATGTACGAAATTTACCTATTTTATTTTAAATTATAATAATATATTTTTAATGATAAAAATGAATTTAAGATAAAAGTATATATTTATAAAAAAAAAAGATAAAAGTATATAAGGGTAAACTTGGAAGAAAAAATGATATGTTATAAGCTCATAAGCTACTTGAATTAGCTTATGAAAAATAGGCTATAAGTTCATGGTAATATGACAGTTACCAAACAGATATTTTAGTTAGCTTATAAGCCACTCCTATAAGACATAAGCTAAAAGTTAGCTTATTTATCTTGTCAAACAGACCCTAAGTTATAAATATTAGACGGTTTAGTCCATTAAATTATTTTTATACTTTTGGTCCGTAAAGTTAATATTACATTGCAACTATTTTCTATATATTTTTCATTTACTTGGTCTAATATTTCATATGTGACATCTCATTTGTGTTGAGTCATCATGACTCATAAAAGAAGAATTAAATCAAAGAAAACATTGAAACCATTTGACCTACTAAACACATACGTTTTTATAATTAGATGTGTCGCGATGACAAATATATATTGGTGTTCGACAATCCTATGACATTTGTACGACATGTGCATGTCATACATCTTAGATAGGTGTGAAAAAAACATTTGTACGACACGTACATGTCATATAATTTTTAAATTTAATAGATAGGTGTCCAATACTTATAAGACATTCGTACAACACGTGTCGAACAAGTATCCCAAAAGAATTTTTTTTTCTTTGTTCTTACTCTCCTGAGACACATATCAGACATATGTGCAAGGGCAAATAATATGCCAAATCAACAATATTGATATATGAATGAGAGATTTAAGACTATACATTTTGATTACAATATTTTTAATTTTAGATAGTAGATTAATAAATAAAGATCAAATACCATCATATCTTATTTTAAAACTTGTTTTAATGAAATAACTTGCTAAACTAATGTGCAAATGTATATATTTTGATTCTCAATTTAGATATTTTATAAATACGTAGTGGTGTCGATGTCCTATATTTTTATATTAACAGTGTCAATGTGTCCATGTGTCAGGTGTCTATGTCGGAGTTTGTGTGCTTCATAGAATTTGACAAATTCAAACAACAAACCGTCAAAAGGGACTAAATTAAATATAACGAAAAATTGTATTTAATGTTTATAATTTAAAAGATCAAGACAAAACAAAAATACTTAAAACCAAAGTAAAGTCTAATAACTAATCGTTAGTTGATTCAGTGGTGATTGACGCTGAATTTGGTAGGAAAAATCATAGTTCGATCCCTCACAACTGTCATCGAAAGGAGGTGGAATCAATTGATGCCAGAACTGATCTCCGAACCAGATTAAGCTAGTGGTAAAAGCAAAAAATAAAAAATAAAGTCTAATAATAACATACAGATCAAAAATGTAATGTAATTTAGCATAAATGTTACTCATATTAATGGAATGTTGAAAGAAAGAGAATAATAATATTTCAATTTATGGAGCCTCATTAATCAATTTATATTAAATTTCTATATTAAATTTATTGAACAAGTTATTAATGGAACCTCATTAATCAATGTATATTAAATTCGTAAGGCTTTTATTTTATTTTTTTGTGAATGCATATAATATATTACCCTGTAAAAACTATGACTAATTTAGCACCAAAAAGAAAAAAAACTATGACTAATTTATCCAACACAATAAAAATATTCTATATAAATAAATTTGTATGTAATATCAACAAAAATTAAATTTTACTTCGCTAACAAATTTGATTATATAGCTAATTTTATCGTTTGTTGGAGAAACTGCGCACCTACAAGTCTTTAAAGGTTGTATTTTATGAAGTCTCGATACTTTAAAAATGGTGAAATATCATGTCTGATACGTGTCCGATATCGATATTTGTCCGATACTTTCCGATACTCGTATCGGAGAGTATCAGACAATTAAAATTATTTTTTAAAAAAATAATTACCAATGCGTATCGGATACTTCTCTGATACACGTATCAGTGAAGTATCGGAAAAATAATGTTTTTTTTTATGATAGAAATGGATAAGATGAGACTGGTACAATTTGTGTTTTCTCTTAAATAGTGATTGTTAGAGTATGATGTTCTTTATGGATTGACCTAGACAATCATGTGTTTTTTGGATGGTACCAATGATATTTTGTTTTTTGAATAGTAATAATTATCCTTTTTGGGTAGTACTTAATTAACTTGAGATATTTAATTATCAGTTGTTTGCTCAGTTTGAGTAATTTAAATGTTAATTATTATTTTTCTCAATTTTTGTTATCTGGATCTCAGTTTGCTTATCAATTGAAAGATAGTGTTATTATTTCGCTTATCAACATATATTATAAATTGCGTAAGAAAACCATTAATTATAAATTTAAAAAATAGATAGTACACATGCAAATGATATCACAATAAATTGTAAATTTAATAAAAAAAAATCATACTAAACAGTTCACTCGATGCATTAGTTAAGCATACCCAAAAAAAAAATAGACAAAATTAATATTAAAGAGACAACTTTTTGCATCTTTAACCTATTAAATACACAAGTTTTAAAAAAAAATTATATTAATATGATTAATCAATACACTGCACCATATGCATTGTTTAACATTTTCTTTAATAAAATAACCTTCAAATATTATTTTACCACATTTCTTTTGACGCAATTATTACTACATTAAAATCAACAAGAATCCACAAACACTATCGTAGACAATTTAAAAATACAATTTAGCAAAATTCACCGTGAATAAGCAGTACTGTATAATACATATGCTGGCTCATCACTCTGCAGAAGCAGATTCATATTATATCCCACGACCCACGTTTCAATTTAGGAAGCTACTTCTAACATTTCTATGGGTCCCACATATTACGATAGTCAAAGACCAATTAAACTGAAAAATAGGTTCGGTTGTCACATCTAAAGACAAAGTATGCATGTACTATGCTGTATGCATATGTCTGATTTCAACTACTGCACATTTTGACTACATTTTGGACTAACTCTTTCATTCCTTTTATTCTAGAGTCTTGTTGCTCATGAATGTAACTATACTCTTTAAGTATTTAATTTAAAAAAATGTATTTATTTAAAAAAAAAAATTAATATGTTGATTTTATATATTTTTATAAAAATTTATTATTTAAAATGTTTAAAGAGTGCTTCGAAAGTACTCGTTAATTATTTCCTTTGTTTTATGCTCGATCTCGTTCTTATTACAAAAATAATGTTTATTTTTTACCTTTATATAATGTTTGATGTATCTAATTCATACAATGAATTAAATACATTATTTTTTTTGTCAAGCAGCGTGGTGGCTAAAAAATTCACTCTTAAGGTAGATAAACAGAATGATGAGGTTAACCTAAGAGGATGGTGAATTGGGTTTTTTGACTTTTTCGGTTATTTTAGAGATGTTAATGATCTTTTTATTTTTCTTGAAATTAAAGATGAAGGTATGAAATATGTAGAAAAATAAAAGAGAAAAGTGAAAGAAGAAATGATACAAAAGTTTGTATCGGTTTCTCTTTTAACATAAGGGTACTTCAGTCCCCTCACGTTCACTGTCTAAAAACTTGTTACAAGCAAGCATCATCCCAAGGCCTCCCTAACAATTTCCTAAACCAATACAAAAAATAGCACCATACTATTTTTAACAACAATAATACGAGTATTCTCCAAACCCTATAGTGAAATTCTCATACAATACAAGATAACACTCAATTATCTTAAACAATAATTCTCATAAACAATGATGATAATTTACAAACAAGTGTTGAAGAACAATAATGTATGGCTGTATTAAATCAAATCTCACTTTCAAATGAATATAACTTATGAAAGTTTTAAGGAGAAAGTTTCACAAAACTTTTGAGGGCTTGTCGTCCCACGGTAAAATTCCCGACCCTAGTCTCACAAGGTGGGAAACTTCAGTCAAATCTACATAAGCATGTTTCCCACCTACTCATCCATATACCAGACCATCCGCTGGACAAAGTGTCAATCTTCCTTCTTGTGTGTTAGTCAAGAAGCTCACTGGTATCTCTTTCTTCACAGAGATTCTCGCACGTCTAAAAATATCAAAAAACACATCTCCAACGAGGTCATGTCTATATTTGAAGTCTGAGAGTTCACACAATGAATTGCATGCTTTCCAAAAGTCTCGAGACACATTTTACGATAAACAAGACAAATCTCATTCTTATAAAATAATATGATCATAAGACGGTACCTAAAGATGGTACGATACTAACCGGAGAAATATATTGGTATGATCCATCAATAAAAATAGCAAGAAAAAAATCTTAAACATGTGTCGCTTTCAAACATCCAAAAATTACTTTTTTTTTATAGTCATATTAAAATTTATTATATACAATGTCAAAATTTATTAATTAAATAATAAAATCAAATTCGTACATAATAACAAATGTGTCTTTTTATGCTATTCATCTAAATCATAAGTCAATAACAACTTAAGTAAAGAAAGTTTTGGGTTCTCATAAAGATTTGGTTTCCCTATTTAGACAAATGCATTTGACAAAAATAAAATAATTATATATTTTTAAAATTATTAAATGATAAAGTATATATTTTAAAATAAGATATGACTGAATAAAATGATCAAATATTTGTAACCATTTATTTTTCATATAAGTGAGCTCAAGTAAGTAGGTGCACGCGAATTCTAATAGAAACAGTACATTAACTAGGTATTAAACTCGTGCGATGCACGGGCTTGATTAAATTTTTTATTTCATAATTTACTTATTCAAGAAAATAATATGATATTTAATTTTTTAAAATTTAATATCCGCATTAACAAATAATTATTTTTTGATTCTTAAATCTTGAAATATAGTTTAAAGTTGTATTTAGTCTTATTTTTTTAAGACTTAAAAGCTACTTGAATTGCATATGAAATCTATAGAATTATAATAGATTTCGAAAATGATTATTATCAAGAATAACAAATTTGATAGATGTGTTGAACTATTCTTTGAGTTTTTAAAAATTAACTTTTAAATTTTTTTATCTCGTCAAGTGAATGTACGTAAAATACAGAAAGTCAGGTAAAAAATGTTTTAAATATAAATAATGGGTAGTTGATCTGTAAATATAAGTGCAATAAAATAGTGAATTATAACAAAAAATTCTTTTGTTAATATTTTTAAGTTTGACTTACATCTCTTTAAATTTTTGCATGTTAGATTTTAATATTGTTTTAGTTTTTAGAATTTAAAAAAAAAATAGTAGATAATAAATAAATATTATCAAAATTTGATTCTAATTTAAGTCAACGAAATTATGTTAGTTAAGAGAATAAATAAAATCAAATAAAAATTTAATCATTATTGCACGTGTTTGATTATTATTTTTTTAAAAAAAAAATTAAAAAATACTCTATTGGAAATATAATTTTGATAGGTGCGTTGAATATAGTCTTTTAAATTCAATTTAAAATATTTTAATAAATTTATTTTGAACTTCTTCAATATGTTTATTGTTATTATATATATATATATATATATATATATATATATATATATATATATATATATATATATATATATATATATGTAAAAATTATATTAGTAGACTATTTAAATATATGAAAAATCTATTTTAAGATTTTACAATTTTAATAAAAAAGACATTCAAAGAGCTTTAGAATCAACTTCGTCAAATTTTATATTAGAGTCGGACTTTAAAAGAATAATAAAAAGGGTTTACGGACTTGATTAAAATGTTTTAAGATATTGTGTTCTATAAAAAGTGACGTTTAATATATTTTTAAATTTTTTTTTCGTCAAGTGAATCTCTATACATGATAAAGGATCTTAATTGTTTTCTTTCAAGTTTTTTCAATTGTTACATTTTAACCATGGACGACTTTTTTTTCTAATTAAAATATTATCACATGCTTTTGATCCAATAATTTAAATGCACACATTATTTTCTCAATTTTTTTTCCAATGGAAAAAATCCATTCTCATAATATAAAGAGGCAGATAAAAGTTACTATCAACATATAAAATATGTTATTTATGTATGTACATAAATCAATTCTCTTTATCTTAATTATACTTCAATCTCTTTATTTTTAGAATGCACTTATATAAGTAAGTTAATTTTTTTAAACAAATTATTAGCATAAAATTTTAAAGAAAGAGGTTGGTGTTTTGTAAACTTGCTTAATTCGGTTATAAATCTATAGTTTTTATTTTCTAATTCAAAGAGTTGCATGAAATCAATTTAACAGATCATAAGGGAGATGATACATAAACATCAATTTATTTATTTTTTTTGCATAGTGCATTTATCATTTGATTTTATCAAATTTGATTAACATTAAAAATTCTTAAATATTTAGGAATTTATACAAATAATTTGTACAATGACACATTGTACTTAAACAATTATATAAATTTAACTTCAATAATTTAAAATTTAACAACTTTTATCCAATTGATTATTAAAACACGCTATTGTAATTTTTTATTTAACAACACCCAATTTAGGCCTAAAATTAAAAGAATTAAAATATGTGTCAAACTTTGTCTTCCCTTCTAAACCAAAAAAAAAAAAATCTTATTACTTGGAAATACACGTAAATAAATCTATACACAAAAGACAATTCTCAAAATAAAATGTATATCATAAAATATTATTAAAGTACTTGATCCCTTGTAATTAGTCTTTTCATTCTTGATGTATTTTCTTTAAGAAGTTATTAAATATTAAATTGATATTACATTATATAATGCATTATTTTTTTTATATTTAATTATTTATTAAAAGAGATTATGACAGTGTTTTAAAAAATATAACAATAGTAAGATGAAGGAGTACACGTCTTTTTATTTTCTATATAATTATTATTTTTGTACTATGTAACCGACCAATTTATTAGTTAAAATATGTTTTACCACTTTCATTTTCATGAATGATAGTAAAGATGAAGAAGCACACATCTTTTTATTTTATACATAATTATTCACATTTTCTCTTTCTTATCACCTATTAATTTTGATTAAAAAACACGTATCATTGCTCTATTCCAACCTTTCAATATTGCAGCATTCTTATTTTTAAAAATAATATACAACAGAGGAGTTTTTTTTTATTTCTGAAAATTGTAGTGAAATTAGCACCCATAACATATTTAGGTCCATAGTTACCAATTATTAATGAAGCACTACTATGAGATGAGACACTCCTATTATGACATATATTATTCAATCATATGTAGCGACTGATAAAATTATAAAGGGAGAGAATTTATCGTAACTTAAAGCTTAATTATATTAATAATAGTGATTATTATTATATAGAATAAGAGAGAGTGAGAAGAAGAAGAAGAAGAGTACCAAAGTTAAATCGAAAGAAATATTACATCTTAAAAAAGTGTGGCTAACCTCACAAATTAGAAATCATAAACATGTTATGATTAATATGATTTTTTCGTTAGTACCACACGCTTTCTCAAAAGCACATTAAAGTTAGTATAGTACACCAAAACTCTTATAAGTAATATGAGATGTTCACAATAGATGTTTGGCGTTACATTCAAAAGAAAATAATGTAATCATACTATCATAACTGTGTGAAAATATTACATAAGTGAAATATTTGTACAATTAATTTGTGATAATTGTTGGGACAATCTTCTTATTTCCCTATTCTTTTTGGACAAAAATATTAAAGAGACAGACATACAATGAGAGTAGTACAAATATCATTTCTTTAAAAAAAAAACATAAATAAAAAAAATAAAGGAGAAATAATATATTGTTTCTTCTATCACCTTCCATAGTTTCTCGAAACGATGATTAAAAATAAAAGTATCAATATAAGAAAATAAAAAACTCTTTATTAGTCAGTTGATGAATTAAAAAATTAATATAAAAACAAAAAGAAAGAAAAAGATAAAAAAAATCATTGTGCATGTCATTATACATGTCGTAGCAATAATGTATAGAAGACAACCTTTCATTTCATATAAGCATAGTCATGTGTATGTTAAGATTGACTTTTCATGTCATTGTGATAAGAATTATTAGTGCATATGGTTTTCATGTTATCACTATATGATTCAAAGAAGAAGAATGACACAATGAGATCATAAAATTTTAAAAAATTACCTTTCTTCTACAACAACACTAATAACCCTTCCAAGTTTCAAATAGAAATTTCACATGTCCATGTATGAGGAAGAATTATACATATTGACATATATACAATAGTTAATTCACAACAACAGTTTTTTTTATAGTGGGATTGAAAGGTTAAGAAGAATGAATGGTTTAAAACTCAAAATAAATACACAAAACAAAAAAACATTAAAATGGGTGAACTTTCACCTTTCATAACATTTTTTTACAATATTGTTAGTTAATTATTCAATTAATTAATAGGTGAAGGAAACTAAAAGAATGCAAACAATATGCAATTTTTTTTTGAGTTTTGTAAAGATGACACATAAGCAATGAAGTATTCTAATGATGCCACATAAGCAAAGTAAAAGTTTGCTTTACATATAGTATATAAATAGATAGATAGATGATATTGTGAAGGGTCTTGCTAACGAATGCACCCGGTACACTATTTAAGCATACTATTTAAAAAAGTTTTTTAATCAAAAAGTTACACAGCACAATTTTCAATACGTTGACTCTATAAATTTTTATCAAAATTTTATACAAATTTACTATTTAAAGAGCTTAAAGAGTTCATTGTGTACACTCTTTAGCATTTGTCTACTGTGAAATGACTTTGTATGGCTCCTCAACGCAGAATGAAAAAAGCTGCGTTGACTTATTTCCCCTCAACCCACAAATTATCATGTACAGCTTCTCTGTTGGTCAAAGTTCAGACATTTTTTATGCCTCGATGCTATTGAATATAGGAAAAGGTTTATTTTTATTTATTTATTAAGTACGTAAATTGTATATACTCCATATATTTTACTGCATTCATATCATAATATAAGTTGTTTTGATCATATTATAAAAATTATAAATTTTTTAATTAATATGGTATGACAAAAAGAAATTATGAGTTAGTTTACAAAATTGTCATTTATTAATAGTATGAAAACGATAAATTGAAGAATTGAAAGAAAATAAATTAATAAATAGCAAAATGTATAATAGAAAAAATATCATTAATGTTTCATTAGTAATGTAAAACAGTTTATAATTTGGTACAATATTTTTTTCCTCGGAGTAACTTATAATTTGGTATAGATGGAGCATAATTTAATGTTGAACCTAAATCATCCTTATAAAACATACTTATAACTTGTAAAGTGAAAATTATCTCTTACTTATAAAGTACTATGTCATTTTATATCCGATGTTGGATTTTTCAATACACCTCCTCACGCCCAACACTATATATTGGGCTTGATGCGTGAATATATATAAAAGGTGAGTAACTAGATAGCGGGTGCCCAATAAATCTTGGAGAGGATTTGATGTAGAATTTATTGGACCTCACTTATCCATACAAAACTACCAGCTTCTAAGGTGAAGAGCAAAAAAAACACTTAAGTGAAGAGAGAAAAAAAAATATATAAATGGTTAAGATGATTGCACATGACCAAATAAATTAAGAGTCATGCTAAACAGTGCCCCGAGACACTTGTTAAGCATACCAAAATAGAAATAAAGAATAAAATTAATATTAATAAAATCAATTTTTACATTCTCGATGCATTGAATGCACAAATTCCGAAACAAAATTTTCATATTTATATGCTTAACTAGTGCCCCGAGAGCACTATTTAGCATTTTCCACAAATTAATACTCTTGATCCATGTCTTTTTATAAAAAGATTAATAAATCATCAAGACTATACTCCTAAAAATTTAAATATATTTTATGAAAATTTCCATATTAATCTTTATATATCTAATGAGAATAACATGCTACTACCTAAACCCTAATCACATTTGCTATTTTGGAGGGAATTGCTTAGGAAGACTAAATAATATATAAAAAAGTTGTTTAAACTGGATTTCAACCCACAACCTCTCTATATAGCTTTATTATTTAACCACTAAGCCACTTGAATTTATTTGAAATATTTTGGTAACACCACCTAATAACTATGACTTTCAATGCATCAAGTACATTTTATTTTTCATTGCACTTTCAATCTTTTTTTAATCCAATTATTGTTGTTTGATTTACCTGAACTATATTTTTAAATATTTTAGTTGTGACGAACAATATTGTATTTCTTTTTTTTTCTTTCTTATTTTTGAAATTTTTCTCTATACAATTTTAATATTCAGCCACTAAGTCACATGAATTCATTTGAAATATTTGAAATATGTTGGTAATATTACCTAATAACTATGATTTTCAATGCATCAACTACATTTTATTTTTCATCGCACTTTCAATCTTTTTTTAATCCAGTTATTGTTGTTTGATGTACCTGAACTACATTTTTTAAATATTTGGTTGTGACGGAACAATATTGTATTTCCGTTTTTTTTCTTTTGAAATTTTTTTCTGGCATTGCAATTTTTTTATTATATCCTCGATTTTTCTTTTTATACTATAAATTGTTTCATTGCTTATAAAATTCAATCAGTTTTTATATGGAACTTTTTAAAATTCTTTATAAAATAACTAATTAATGCTATATTAGCTCCTAAAAATACAATTGTTGATGCAATAAATGATTATACTTTGGATTTAATTCATGGAGAAGAAAAAACTGTTTTTGAGTTATGATTCTTCGTGTCAATCCAAATCAAATTTTGACACACTAAATGATATTCATACACCTGAATTCTTAAACGCCACCATTGCATATGGAGTTCCGAATCATAAGTTAAGATTAAAAGCTGGAGTACCGATAATGTTGCTCAGAAACATTGAACAAACTTTGGGATTACGTAATGGTACACAGTTGATAGTTACAAAATTATGATCATATATCGTTGAGGTAAAGTGATATCCGACAACAATATTGGTGAAAAAGATTTTATTTCTAGATTATCATTGACTCCTTTATATAAAAGAATCTCATTCAAGTTTCAACGTAGATAGTTTTCAGTGGTTGTTTCCTTTGCTATGACGATTAACAAGAGTCAGGGTCAGTCACTTAAACATGTTGGTGTATATATTCCACAATCTATTTACTCTCATAGTCAACTATATGTTGTAATGTCAAAAGTAACTTTAAGTAAAGACTTGAAAATATTGATAATTGATGAAATAAAAAAAAATACGGATGAAACTGAAAATGTTGTTTATAAAGAAGTTTTTCGTATTATTTATATGTCATATATATATAAATTGTTATGTCACATATATAACCCGTGCGAATGCACGGGCATGGTGTCTAGTTATCCTTAATTTGACTAACTTACTTTTAATATTTTAGCACCATGGGTTGTGGTATTGTGGATTTTTTGAGAAGAGTTTAAATGTCATGCATAACAACATTGTATTTTCTAAGTCTATTAATCTAATTTTTTAAACGATTAGTTTTGCTATATAAAAATATTTAGCGGCACATATTATTTGTATGTTTTAATTTGTTTATGTGTACTTATTTTAAATATATATTATTTACTTTGAAAATATTTTTTTTATAAAATTAAAAGACAAAAACAATCACTTTGGTTTAAAATAAGAATAACAATAAAGGCAACTATTAAATTGCATAAGAGTTTATATTTAAGAACAAATATTTTTTAAAAATGTTTGTAATCTTAGAATTAAGTTTTGTGTTTAACTCATTCTTATTAAATCGGCTTGTACGAGAGTATTGCGCGATGTGAGAATTCTTAACACACCCCTTTCGCGCGTAGCATAATTGAACTTGATGCGCGGATATAAATGGTGAATGACCTGATCGAAAACCCGTTAGCAGACAGCTCAGCGAATCGTGAAGAGACTCTGATATCATCTTAGAAGAATTGAGTTTTGAACGTAACTTATTCTTAACATGAAATTAAAAATTATTTGTAATTAGAGATCTAGGAGGGATTATTTGATGAGTAGGGGTCAGTGGTTAAAGATATAGGGGCCTGTTTGGTTGGTCTTGGTTCTTCTCTCCTCTTCCTTAAGCAGTAACAACAAACAACTGAACCAATTCGTACACAGTACACACTGTTAAAGGCTTAAAGCAACACAAGAAGCCTCTTTTATAGGTTAGACTTTAGGATAACATTCTCCAACGCTTAGGTTATTAGTAGTAGGAGTAGGAGTACGTACCAAACACTTGGGAGAAGGGAACAACAAACACCATCACCTAGGCGAGAGACAAAGACAATGTGTGAAAGTGAAACATCGGTAATGATCCAGGGGTTTCTTTTGTGTTCTGTCTCTAGTGTCCAACGGTTTTTATCCCCATCATAAAACCTGTGGGGCCTATCCGCAATAGATTGGTATTTATTAAGCAAAATTACATATTTGGTATTTTTTTTTTTTTTTAATATTTTGATTTTTTATCTTTTTATTTGTAACACTTTGGGCTCTGTTTGAAAAAATTAGCGATTATTTGATAAGCTATCTGATGGTTGATAGCTTATATTTTATGGCTGATAGTTGATGGCTGATAAGTTAATTGAAGTGTTTGGTAAAATTAGCGGTTCAACTAGCTGATAAATGTAAAATGACATAAAAGGGTATTGTTAATTCAAAATAAAATTTATGTCAAATTAATATTTAATATACTTGAAATTTAAAAATTAAATGTACTAATATAATATATATTTTTTATATTACTAAACTAATTGTTATTGGTTGAAATTTTATTTTTAAAAAAATATGGGTTATCTTATCGACTTTTTTATTAAAAAAGTATGGTTTTTTTTTTTTTTTACAAAATTAAAAAAGTATGATTTATTATTATATTTTGGTCCAAAACAATAATTTTTAGCCTATTTTATAAAACTGAGCAACGTTATTTTTTTATAGTGAGTAGCATACATAAGGTTTTTTTTTATAGTGCATACATAAGGTTTATATTCACGTAAAAATTGCCATAAGATAATAATGAATGATCATGCATGATTTATAAAAAAAAGAGTATGGTTTATATTTATTAAAAAAAACTATGGTTTATCTGGTAGCCAAAAAAAAGGTATGGTTTATTTTAAAGTGAAATAAAAAAAAAAAGGTATGAGTGATCATTAGTAAAATAATAAGGGATAAAAATGGAAGAAAAAACAATAAGATATAAGCTCATAAGCTACTTGAAATAGCGTCTGGAAAATAAGCTATAAGTCAGTAAAATAAGCTATAAGCTCATACAAAAAAATCTGTTACCAAACAGGTCTTTCAGCTTATAAGCTATAAGACATAAGCTATAAGCTAGCTTTTTTGGCTAGCCAAACAGACCCTTGATCATTTATCTTATATATTTGTAACACTTTGGTTCCTTATCTTATATATTTGTAACACTTTGGTTCTTTATCTTTTATTTGTAACACTTTAGTTCTTTATCTTTTATAAGATTCACATATAAATTTTTTTTTATATTATTTTTTATTAAAAAAATTCTGAATTTTATTTGTCAAGACATTTTTTTATTAAAATTAAATAAAAATCATAACTTTGATAAAAAATTTCATCATCTTCATCAATTTTTTCATATTTTCATGTTTTTTAAAAGATCAAAGTGTTACAGATAAAAAATAAATGATCAAAATATTACAAAAAGATAAGATAAAGGACCAAATTAATTTTACAAATGAAATATAAAGGACCAAAATGTTACAAAAAAATAAGATAAAAGACCAAATGTATAATTTTGCCTATATATAAATAAATTTGGGTTAAATAGTTGTTACTCACTGCAAAGTAGGTTGATTTTGGAATATCCCCTGTAATATTTTTTTTTAAGATCCCCCTTGCATACTAAAGATTCTTTGAAATACCCCCCTCAGCAGCCAACATGGCGTCTGACTGTGCTGATTTTCCACGTGACATGCCCACGTGGAAATAAATAATATTATTTTAATATTTTTTATTTATTTGTTGTCAGGTGTCAATGCCACGTCATATTTAACAATTTTTTTTGATAAAAAACCCAAAAATTTAAATTTTAAATACTTTTTATAATATATATTTGTTTTTAAAAATAAAACAATTTCTGTGAATTAAAAAAAATGAAAAAGAAATTCACAAGAAACTCATAGCTTTTTCAGAAAACAATTCACCACACAGGAGCCATTTTTTTTTACAATCACAAGAAACTTAGAGCTTTTTTTTCTTTCCTCAATCATTAACCACATGAATTCCCATCATTAACCATCAGCCAAGCAAAAACATTTTCAATTTTTTCATCAGATTGGTAGAAAATAAAAACTTCTCCAGAAACAAACTTTACGCTTTCTCTCCTGCTCTGCCACTCAAGAACAAAACAAACATTCTCCAGAAATCGGCACGGTGGTCGCCGGAGCCAGACGGCGACGCCACCGCGCCGAAAAATCGAACCACCACAAAAAATGAACTTTTCGAAACAGAAAAACGTTTTCTTTTCTTTTAAACCCGAATCTAAAACCCGATATCCCAAAAACCTTACGAATCGGCCGGATCGGAGATATCTCCAACCCTACCAAAACGAATTCAGACATTTGATTTAGGGTTCAATCGACGGAAATGGCGAGGGAGAAGATGAGTTCGTCATGAATTGAAACAAAGGCAGATGAGTTCGTCATGAATTGAAACAAAGGCAGACCCACAACAAAGATCTACTAAAAAGGGGAGAAGCTTGAAAAATCCATTGGTGAACAAGATCGATTTGAAACGGTGGAGAAAAGCTGAAACCCATACACTGTGAAATGGATCTTTTTTATTTGTTTGAAACGGTGGAGAAGATCTATTTTGTAATAACCCATGAACTTGCCAATATTAGGAATCTCTAACTCTCTCTCTACGCTTTCCTGTGTATGGTGTGTGACTGGTGTGCGTTTTTTTCTTTTATTAATTTTTAAATAACAAATAAAGAAAAAGAAAGAAATCAGAAAAAAAAAATGTGTGTTTTTTTTTTAAAATTTTTTAATGTCACGTGGCAAAAAAAAATTAAAAATTAATAAAAATCCACGTGTAGGTGCCACGTAGGAGATTCTCTGCCAGCTGTTACTCCAAGGGGGTATTTCAAAGAATTTTTTATTTGCAAGGGGGAGATCTTAAAAAAATATATTACAGGGGGTATTCCAAAACCGACCTACTTTGCAGGGGGTAACCACTATTTAACCCAATAAATTTTTGCTTTGTAGATTTATAAATAATTAATATATTCAATTTTATATATAAGCAAAATTTTCATTTTTAAGTTCATTCAATTATTAGTATATTTGATCTATAATATGAACTAAATACATCAAAAATTAATTTAAAAACTAGTTTCTTTATATCTTGCAACAGGAGAGAGTGCTGTCTTTGAAGTAAAAACAAAATGGGTACCTATTGAGAAAATGTTCTCAAATAAGCATTTCCTCTCTTTTTGTGGGACCCACACTTTTTAATATTAAAAAATAGGCTAAATGCATCTATAGGTCCTTTAAGTTTAACGTTTGTAACAGATAAGTCCTTTAAGTTTTTTAAGTAACAGATAGGTCCTTTAAGTTTTTGAAGTAACAAATAGGTCCTTTAAGTTTGTAATTTGTAACATTTAAGTCCTATTTTTTAAGTAATTGAGGGACTTATATGTTACATATTACAAACTTAAATGACCCATTTGTTACTTTAAAAACTTAAAGGACTTATTTGTTACTTAAAAAACTTAAAGGATCAATCTGTTACAAACATAAAACTTAAAGGACTTATGGATACATTTTGCCTAAAAAATAAATATGATATAGAGTTATCGATAGATTGAGTGTTTATAAAATGCTGTTATTAAAAAAAAAAATTATAAATGAGTAATGCGTATAAGTATGAGTCACTTAAATATAAAAAAATTGATTTCTCCATTGGGAATACTATAAGTAATTATTGGAGAATGGAATTTGATTTTCATTTTTTTTTTCTTTACAAGTATACATATCTCCTAGGATAAGTGTTTAAAAGAAGTTTTTTGATCTCTCAAAATCAAATCCTAATTATTTGCATGTGAAAACATAATTCATGGTCTATGTCAGATATGTCACATCCAAACCCTAATAGTCTTGCATTCGATGCATATCGACTTGAGCACATCCTAGATTAGCAAATGCACATCGTCGTCGAAAACCATAAGGTAGACAACATGAGAACCTCACAGTTTTCATTGGCATCTCTTGGCTGTGAAATCTAACACTGTGTTTGGTTCAAGGGAAATATTGGAGGAAGGAAAGAAAGTGAGTGGAAACACCTAATTTCCATTGTTTGGAACCCTGTCAGAGAGAAAGGAAAGAAGAATCTTTATGGACCCCGTGCACAAAAATCTTTCCGTCCAACATTGAGAAGAAAGTTGAAATTGGTGGTGTAATCCAATAAATGGACAATATTGCCCTTGCTTTGGTAAATGTAACATTCAGTTTTTCATGTCTGTCAAATCACATTTTTTTACTATAATAAAAAGAAATCCAATCACGTTTTTATTTATTAACATTGATGACTTATAATTTTTTTTAATGATTCCGATCAAATTTTTATTTTTTTGATAATCTTATCAATCACTTATTTTTTTTTTATTATTATATATATGTACATGAGAAATGAAAAACATTACTTTTTTATATTTTTTAAAGTTATTTATATAAGGATATTTATGGCATTTAATAAAATATATATCTTTCTTTCCTCTCATTTTACTTTCATTTTCACTCAAACCAAACAACTAAAAAATCTTCTCACTTTCTACTCACTTTCATTCCTTCAACTTTCTTTCTTCTCACTTTCTTTCCCTCAACTTTCCTTTATAATCCAAACAAAGCCTAATAGTCCGTTGGGACTTAGTCCCTCCATTATATAAAAAAATCTAATAGTCCGCAAGTCCACGATTCTATCATCACAATAAAAATAAAAAGACTTGCAAAGAAAAATAGTTAATATATTACTATATTTTAATTTAGTTTATTTATGTAAAGGTTATAATAAAATAAAGCACATGATAAAATTTAGATTCCTACATATAAAAATCGATATTCCTACCAACTAAATTATGATCATAAGGACATCTTAAAATTATAGATTCTATCACAATAATATATTTTCTAATAATGATCACTTCTCGTTAAACGTAGTTTTTAAAGTCTTTTTATTTAAGTTTTAGTTTATTTTTATTAGTTTAATAGTCATTTTAAATAAATCGTCACTTTAAAATTATTGAATCAATTATGTGTTTGTGATTTCAATTTCTTTGTAGAAAAGCATATAGGTGATAATTATATATATTATTATGAATGGAAAAACACTCCTTTTATAGGAGAGAAAATACAATGTCAGCTCCTTTATTTTAGGAGTAATATAATGATTATTAAATAAGAAAATAAATAATACTAAATAAAAGATATTTCAACACCCCCCCTCAAGTTGGTGCGTAGATGTCAATCATGTCCAACTTGCTGATCAAGTATTCAAATGTTGCTCTTCCCAAGCTTTTGGTCAATATGTCAGCGGTCTGTTGATTGGAAGGAATAAATGGCAAGCAGAGAGCACCAGAGTCAATCTTTTCTTTGATGAAATGACGATCGATCTCGATATGTTTTGTACGATCATGTTGAACCGGATTATGAGCTATGCTTATAGCTGCCTTGTTGTCACAATACAATTTCAATGGGAGTTCTACCTCTATCTTCAGTTCCTTTAGGACTCTGAGAATCCACATACCTTCACAGATTCCTTGGGCCATTGCTCTAAACTCAGCTTCGGCACTACTTCTTGCAACCACTCCTTGTTTTTTGCTTCTCCAAGTCACTAGGTTCCCCCATACATATGTGCAATAACCTGAAGTTGATTTTCTATCAATAATGGACCCTGCCCAATCTGCATCAGTGAATATTGTCACATTTTTATCATTGGTCTTCTTGAAAAGTAATCCTTTTCCAGGAGTTGCTTTTAAGTATCTCAAGATTCTGTGCACAGCTTCAAGGTGTTCTTCATATGGTGCATGCATGAATTGACTCACAACACTAACAGAGAAGGCAATGTCAGGGCGAGTATGAGCCAAATATATTAATTTTCCAACCAACCTCTGATATCTTCCAGTGTCAACTGGTGTGTCCCCTTTCTCCCAAAGTTTGGCACTTTGGTCCATCGGTGTGTCAGCAGGCTTACAACCACTCATACCTGTCTCTTGTAGGAGATCAAGAACATATTTTCTCTGAGAAACGACAATTCCTTTCTTTGACCTTGCTACTTCCATGCCAAGGAAATACTTGACGGGACCCAAGTCTTTGATTTCAAAATCTGCTGCTAAGTTTCTTTTTAATCTCTCCATTTCTATCTCATCATTACCTGTAAGAATAATATCATCAACATAGACTATCAAAACAGTTATCATTCCATTTTGACCTGACTTTGTGAATAAAGTATGATCTGCTTGTCCTTGAGTATATTCCTGTTTCTTCACAGACTGAGTAAACTTTTCAAACCAAGCTCTCGGAGATTGCTTCAATCCGTACAAGGACTTCTTTAGTTTACACACCTGTGACCCAAATGTTTCTTCAAAACCTGGAGGACAATCCATATATACTTCTTCTTCTAAATCACCATTGAGAAAGGCATTTTTGACATCTAGCTGATGGAGAGGCCAGTCTAAGTTAGCTGCAACAGATAAGAGTATTCTGATTGTGTTAAGCTTTGCAACAGGAGCAAAGGTTTCTGAGTAATCTATGCCATAGGTCTGAGTGAATCCTTTTGCAACCAATCGAGCTTTGTACCTTTCGATTGAT
This sequence comes from Trifolium fragiferum, assembly GCA_954870985.1. NCBI lineage: Eukaryota > Viridiplantae > Streptophyta > Magnoliopsida > Fabales > Fabaceae > Trifolium > Trifolium fragiferum. Next base: position 14,171,738 of record OX940794.1, read on the forward strand.
CCATCAAAATTGTACTTTATCGTGAACACCCACTTACATCCCACAGTTCTTTTACCTGTCGGCAGAGTTGTAGCACTCCAAGTTTTATTCTTTTCAAGAGCTTTCATCTCCTCAAAAACAGCTTCCTTCCACTTTGAAATTTCTAGAGCCTCCTGTACATTCTTAGGAATTTTGACACTAGATAAATTAGAAGTAAATGCAGCAAAAGAGGGAGACAAGTTTGAATATGATATAAAGTTAGACAAGGGGTGCCTAGTACATGACCTACCTGGCTTCCTAAGGGCTATGGGAACATTAAGATCAGTATATTGTTTCCTAAGTTCTATGGGGACATCAAGGTTGGTATATAGAGGATTAGGATCAGGGAGATATTTACCTGTCTGAGTCGGTTGACTTTCACTCGGTTCGGATTCTTGGCTGAGCTGAGGAATAGGGTCTTCTACTACTTGATCATTGTTTCTTCTGGCATAAATTTTGCCTTTCCAAATAGGATTTCCTTCCTCAAATCTTTTTTTTATTAAGTGGTGGACTCTACTACTTGGAAGATGAACAAAAAATCAACCATCAATTTCGACCAATAAGTTTATCTTCTGTTAAATCCTTTTTTGTTTCAAATAATAAGGATGATATTATGTTGTGGCATTTAAGATTAGGCCACCCTAGCTTTAAGTATTTAAGTTTTTTGTTTCCTAAACTTTTTGTTGAACAAGACATTTCTTCACTTCAATGTGAGGTTTGTGAGTTTGCTAAACATCATCGAAGTTCTTTTCCAATTCAATCTTATAAACCTTCAAAACCTTTTTCAATGATTCATAGTGATGTTTGGGGGCCTAATCGAACAAGTACTTTATCCAACAAAAAATGGTTTATCACGTTCACAGATGATCATACTAGACTTTGTTGGGTATACTTGTTGAAAGAAAAATCTGAGGTAGGTCAAATAATTCAAAATTTTTGTAAATTGGTGCAGACACAGTTTAACACCCAAATACAAGTGTTTAGAACTGACAATGGTACAGAATTCTTCAATAAAATTGTTGGAAATTTTTTTCTTGAAAATGGAATTGTGCATCAAAGTTCATGTGTTAACTCACCCCAACAAAATGGGATTGCAGAGAGAAAAAATCGGCACCTTCTTGAAGTTGCACGAGCACTACTCTTCTCTACCAATGTCCCTAAATATTTATGGGGTGAAGCTGTTTTGACAGCTGCACATTTAATAAACCGCATGCCATCGCGTGTTTTAAAATTTCAAACTCCTTTGCAAAGTTTCTTGAAATATTTTCCTATTGCTTCGGTTCCATCTGATTTACCACTTAAAATATTTGGATGCACAACTTTTGTTCACGAACACAAGCATCTTGGTAAACTTGAACCCCGTGCAATCAAATGTGTTTTTATTGGGTATTCATCCACTCAAAAAGGTTATAAATGTTTTGATCCTAATACAAAGAAAATATTTGTAACAATGAATGTTACTTTTTTTGAAAACAAACCCTTTTTTGGTAATGATCATCTTCAAGGGGGGAAAACAAATGAAGATTCTCTTGAATTGTTTGAAAATTTAATTATCTCAGAAGATGTATATATATCACATAATTTTGTTCCATGTACATCTGCACCTACAGAAAATGCCTTAAAAATATTAGATGAACCTACTCCTTCCATGAGTAAGGATCAATCAACATCTGAGGCAACAAATCAAAACAAAGATCAAACAAATGTTTTTTCTGAAATTAATCAAAATGCACCAGATAAAGATCCTTATAATGAAATAAAAAAAAGATTTGAGGAAGGAAATCCTATTTGGAAAGGCAAAATTTATGCCAGAAGAAACAATGATCAAGTAGTAGAAGACCCTATTCCTCAGCAGTGCCAATCACCTTCCCCGAGATCAAATCCTGAAAAACACAATGAGTATCAAAGAAATGAGCGTGACAATTTTTATTTGTGGTTAGCTTACTGACAGATAATAAGTTGCAAGACAAATTTGGAACATGTAACACATCTTGGATGGTTAATAAGGGAGACAAAACAATAGAACCTTTTCCTGCCACGGCTGAAAGAGAGCCATCAGCTATTTTAATTTTGGAATTTCCTGCACATGGTTTATATGAAGAAAATAAACTGGATTCACCGGTCATGTGATCGGTCGCTCCAGAATCAATGATCCATGTACGATTAGGAATGACACTAAGATGAGCTGATTTTGGGAAGTTACCTTTCTGGGCTATGGAGCACGAAGGTGTTTGAGACTCGAGGAGTTTGTACATTTGGTCTAGTTGTTCCTTAGTGAATGGAAATGCATTTGGGGAAGATTGTTGCTCTTGATCAGAAGTTGCTTGAAGTGCACGACCCTCACCCTTCTTTTTCCAATTAGGAGGCTTTCCATGAACTTTCCAACAAATGTCAACTGTGTGGTAGCACCATATTTTACAGTGATCACACCAGAGTTGTTTACCATCTTTCTTACCATATTTCTTGCTGTCTTTATTGGAGTTGTTTGTGACAAGGGCTGAACCATCGGTTGCTAAGTTTGACTTTCCCATCATTACTCTTTGTCTAGCTTCCTCCCTTCTGATTTCAGAAAAGGTTTCTCGGATAGTTGGCAGCGGATTATTTCCAAGAATTCTACCTCTTACTTCATCGAGTTCTTTGTTGAGACCAGCAAGAAAAATAAAGACACGGTCGTTCTCCTGCGTCTTAATAAACTGAACACTGTCTTCAGTACACCTCCAGTTATAATCATAGCATTGATCCAACTCTTGCCAAAGGGCCATCAATTCATTATAGTAGGTAGTGACATCCATTTCATTTTGCTTTAAATTCCATAACTTTGATTTTAGATCATAAATTTGAGAAAAACTTTTAATATCAGAGTAAGACAGTTTTACAGCGTCCCAAACATCTTTTGCTGTAGGCAGATACATGTATGTTTTTCTCATACCGACCTCCATAGTATTAATAAGCCAGGCAATAATAGAAGAGTTTTCAGATTTCCAGAACCTGTAATTAGGATGTGTTGTTGCAGGCATCGGAACATCACCTGTAAGAAAACCCAACTTTCCTTTGCCCTCTAGAATAAGTCGAACAGTTTAGGACCATTCAGCGTAGTTTGAGCCATCAAGTTTCTGAACATTAACCTGAAGAGAGTTATTTTGACCTCCACCTCCTAAGTGACTGTAACCACCATCAAGTGGGTAGCCATAACTGGACCCAAAAAAGTTGGTAAAGTTGTTGTTTGGATCTACTCTGCCATGACCGATTCCACCGTTAAAGTTGTTGTTTGTCATGAAACTGGGCATGTCTGGCATGATAAATCCACTTCCTCTACCGAAATTGTTGTTGGAGGCGCCGGAATTGACGTTGGAGCCGCCGCCGTCTCCGCCACCGCGACCTCCGCCGCCGCCGCCACCACCGCGACCTCCGGGAGGAGGTGTTGTTTGGGTAGGGCCGCCGCCACCGCGACCTCCAGGCAGAGGCGTTGTTTGGAGAGGGTCAACCATAGTTTGGATCGGTCGGGTTGAATAAAAAATGCGACGGCAAAAAATAAGGGTTTACAATATCACCCTAGCCCTAACAGAGCTCGTGATACCATGTAGAAAAGCATATAGGTGATAATTGTATATATTATTATGAATGGAAAAAGACTCCTTTTATAGGAGAGAAAATACAATGTCAGCTCCTTTATTTTATGAGTAATATAATGATTATTAAATAAGAAAATAAATAATACTAAATAAAAGATATTTCAACATTCTTCATTACAGACATATTGTGTAACTTTTGTTTTATTTTATTTGTTCAACTAAACAGGTTGATCATTTAAATGAAAAATTACTATCAATGTTGTGAAATTATTAATATATTATCTGATAACAGAAGGACTACAAATAATATTTCAATTTTATATTATATAATTTCATAAAAAAAAAGTTTATATGTTTTGAGACTTTTACGAGACCGGCTGCCAACAAAAGAAAATATGGCAACCTGAGGCATCATCACTCCCGATGACCACTCTTGTGTGTCCGGTTGCAGTGGTGTTGAATCATTGTAACATTTATTTATATTTTGTTGCATCATTTTGGCTCCCTTTGGTCATTGCTTCAGTCGTGGATTGACTTTTCGTCAGTGGATATCCCCAGAATCTCTCCGACCATTCTCTTCAGTTTACTCATTCATCAGGTGGACTTCGCGCGCGACGCTCCGTTTTTGCAGCTCATTTATCTCTTATGTGTTTGGATTGTTTGGAACGAAAGTAATCACAATATATTCAAAAATTCCAAAAAGTTCCTACCCCAATTGTTGGACAAAGTCAAACTCTACTTCTAATGGTGGTTGAAGGCGACGAACATTACTCTAATTTCTAACTATTTATCATATGTTGTGGTCGAATATGTTTACTTGTTTTTGCATCGACTGACTCTGTTATTCATGTTAATTATTTCCTCATTTTGTTGTACACTAAACTTTTACGACCTATTTTGGCCCTCCTTGTTAGGGCTGGAAATTGCCCGAATTGAATCTGTCTGAGATCGACTCGATAAGAATTGGATCGGCTTCGATGTGAGACTGTTTATTTTTAAAACCCATAAAACATATCATTGTGCATGGCATTGTCTATCAATTTTAATATTACTTATTTTTATTTTATTATTAATTATTAAGTTTTTGTCTCAATTTCTTTAAAGTTTTATATATTTTATTAATTATCTAAATGTATAAAATCAATTATATATCTGTCAAAAAAAATAATTATATAATATAAATATATAAAATCAAATATATACAAATTTAAAATTATTTTTTTGAAGTGTTATTTAATAATATATTTTGAAGTGTTATATATATAATTGAGTCAACTCGTGAATCAAACGAGTCAAACTATATAGTTGAAGTTCAGTTCATTTAATTAACGAACTTAATATTTAGCTCAAATTCGACTCATTTGATTCATGAACCAAGTTCAATGACTCAATTATAGAATCATGTAAGACCCATAATTCTACTGTACCGTACGGGTATTGAGAACAAGAGTAGTGGCTAAGAGTTTAGGGTTTTGGTTAAGTTATTTTGCAAGCATCGTTGTAATAACAGCATTATTGCTGAGTTGGAGCCTGTTTTGTACTCGTGTGCTAATAAAGCCCAGACTTTTGTTCCCTAGTCTTTATTTATCTATGAGAACGTTCCTATGCCTTCAGAATTTCGAAATTCGACTTTCTCCGTTTATTGGAAAAACGAGTAGAAAACTGTACCCGCTGTTGGAAAATTTACGGTTTCTGTTTTCCGTCGAAATTTAAGTGGAGACTTTATATATCGGCATGAGTTAGAATCTGACCTCAGAATATTTTTGGGAGTTTAGAACTAAAATTTCAGTCGGAGAATCAAATTCGGCGATAAGTTTTAGAAATGTTTTACGGCGAACTTTTATTTCGTAGATTTTCTATTTTCGCAAGTTTCGTTCGTTAGCGATGCGCGACTCGTCCGCAAGCGAAAGCTAGAGCTGTGAGGCGAGGTGGCTTCTAGAAGCATAGAAAATATCTTGTGAGGATAGACTTGGATTGATCCAATGGCTATATTTGAATCTTAGCAAATTAACACTATTTGATCCAATGGCCATAAACTAGCAAGACTTTTATAAGTGGTGGACTTGGAAAATATCACAAAATTGACTCTTCTTTCTCTCTTGGCCGTGAGCTTCTTCTTCCTCACCATAGCTTCACAAAATTTTCATTACTTCATCAAATCTCTTGATTTCAAGCTTGTTGGAATCATAGGAATTGCAAGTAGTATCTTCTCTAAGGTAACTAGACTTCTCCTTTCCTCTTAATTGGTCAAACTCATGGAGTTTGTTGGATTTTTAGTTTATGTCCTTGAGAAATTTTTGTTAGAAAATGTTCATAAATGATTTTTGTTCCATGAGAGTTGCTCATAAGTGTTTAACTAGTTTGTTTAGAACTAGATGGTTTGTATTCCATGAGTTTGATGAGAATCTCATGAAGAAATTGGATTAGGGTTTTGGAGAAAATTCTAATTGATCAAGAACATGGAAAATTGTTTTAGCTTTTGTGTTTAATGAATGGTTTCAAGACTTTTAGAGAAATGGATGTGTGAAAAATAGTTTTGTTTTGAAAAACAAGAATTTTGTTCTTGAGAGTTCAAGAGAAAACTTTTATGAATTTTAGTTTGTGTTTTGAAAAGTATTTGTTGTTCAAATAAATGATTTTGGGAACTAAGTGATCAATGTCATGGTTGTGCAATGAAAAATGTTTGAACTACTTTTGTTTTTGGATTCTGGCCGAAATGGACAGGGGTATTTTCGTCCCTTTAAAATTGTTTTTGTGTCCTAGAAACTTAACCATTTGATACGCCCTTTCGAGACGATGAATTTGGCGTATGGCTCGTCTTGATCGGACAAGGATTGAATGAGTTATGGCCATTTTAGTTTGAAAACTATTTTGTCAAGAATTGTGTTTTAAGAGGTAAACATTTGAGAAAAATCTTTGAAGAGTTTTTGTGTTGATTGAAAAGGTTTTGGTGTATGAAAATGATCACATTGGAGTTAGAAATAAATGCATCTCATGGTTATGTTTTGAAACGAAACTATTTCATTTAATGGGAAAAACGTGAAGAGGTTCACTTGAATTTTGATCAATTAGGGAAGTCTTGAAATCACTATCCTAGAGTGTTAGAACGTACCCTAAACCCCTCTAGAATTTTGAGGATAGGTTTCGTTTCGATAGAATATACGAGGAATATTTTATTGATCGTACGCTACTTAATTTTAGGTAGCGCGTATCGTAGAGTTGTGCGAGAAAAGTTCGTGGAAGCTTGCCAAGGTAAGGGCACCTTTATCTCTGCCTTATATCTTTAGTGACATGTGTGTATGCTTGGTTCTGTGATGTGTTTGTGTGCTTGGTATTATGTATTCTCGAGACGAGAACATGTTTAAATTACATGCGTATGCTTTACATATGATTTGCGAATATATGTATTGGTATGTGGAGATGATTACATTTGTGTATGTATATTGATTGTTGCATGAGCATGTATGGAACGTGCATGTCAGTGGAGACTACATGGGTGTTTGTCTGTGTGACTTCACCGGGGATTTGTCTGTGTGACTGCCCTATATATGCTGAAATATAAAATATGCTCATGCATTTCATAGTTGCGTGTACGGGTGTTAGAGTCTGTGTGGCTTCACCTAAGCACCGGGTGTTAGAGTCTGTGTGGCTTCACCTAATCCTGCGGGATTTTTATTGAGTTGGTGTTAGAGTCTGTGTGGCTTCACCTTGGTGTTATAGTATGTGTGGCTTCACCTAATTCTGCGGGATTTTTATTGAGTTGGTGTTAGAGTCTGTGTGGCTTCACCTTGGTGTTATAGTCTGTGTGGCTTCACCTAATCCTGCGGGATTTTTATTGAGTTGGTGTTAGAGTCTGTGTGGCTTCACTTTGGTGTTATAGTCTGTGTGGCATCACCTGCTCTACGGGGTTTAGTAGGGGTTGGACCTACGACTCTCTGCAGAGAGGTTAAATTCCGGAATTCATGCATGTGGCAGCCAGTGATTGGTGCCACGCTCATTGTAGAGTCTGCATTGATAGGCTTTGTGTGCATTTGAATTATAATGCCTGTTGAGAAGGAAATGCTAAATGTCTATTTACTTTCCGTATTTGGTATGTGTATATTCGGTGTGTATTATATATATGCATATGTGTGGTGACCCTTGCCATAATACATGAACGGGCTCCTCCCACCCTAGACGATGGATTCCCGCCTGATACCGTGGGTCGTGAGGATGACGGTAGCTTCTTGAGCCCCCAGTGATTGAGTGGCGTGGTATATCTAGTTAGGTTTATGCCGGTGCGTTGTACACCGTGCTTTTTGGTTAGGGAGTTTTATTCTGACTCTTTTGGATAAACTGTATCTGAGTATTTATACTTTTGGTTTAGACGGTTGTCTTTTGGATTGTAAATAATCAGGTACACACTTTGCTTCTCCGAGAAGCACTATGATGCATATAGTACTATTTCAGTCACCTTGTTGGTCGTACTATTATTGCTTTAGTCCTGTTGTATGAATAATGCCGGCTCTTGTAAAATATTTTCCGCGCACTCTGTCTCGTGTTTTTTTTTAAAAAAAAAAAAAGTGCCTACCTTTGGGCCTTTGAAAAACGGGGTGTTACAAATCAAATCTCAAACTTTTTTCGAGTAGCTCGATTCATTGCCAGCTAGCTCTTTATGCTGAGAAAACTAGTCGGTTGATTAATATACACATCTCATTTTAATCTGTTAAAAAAAACATGTGTCGGGCCTGAGCAAAAAAAGGCAGAAAAATTTGGCAAGTGATTTAGATCTATTTGTTTTAGTTTTTTTTTAATAGTAACTTAATTAAAAAATTGTGAAAGTTATTTTAAATTTATAAATTAAAAAAATATTTTTGACATTTAATAACTTAAATATCTATGTTAGAGGTTTTAATTTAATAAGAAACATATTATTTTTCTTAAAAAATATCTCTAAAAAATTATTTTTATGAAAAAAGGGGTCTGTTTGATTCCCTTCTCAAAAAGGGGTCTGTACAGATTTTTAGTTTTTAAAAATTAAAAACTAAAAAACTTGATTGGTAATTCAATTTCACAAAAGTGCTTTAAAAACTGTTTTCAGTTTATCAGTTTTTAAAACTAAAAAAGTAAAACGGGTTCAAGAAGTATTATTTTTCTTTTCTTAAAAACAGTTTTCTAAAGCATTTTTATAAAACACATTTTAAAAACTAAAATCCAAATTTATTTCAAATTGGCCCAAATAGTTTTTTTAAAAGATTTTTTTTTTGGAAATTTTAAAATCCAAAAATTTGTAATAGATAATGAAATACTTAAAAGGACATTTCAAAATAAGTTTTTAAACCTTTTTTTCATTTAAAGTTTTTATAAAAAAATCTTAGTAATTTTTTTTCAAAAAACTATATATATATTTTTTTTAGAAAGCCAAAACAAACTAGACTTTAACCTAAAGATTTTATAAAAAAATCTTTGTAAATTTGATTTCGAAAAAACAATAAAAATTATTTTTTTAAAAAGCCAAAGCATACGGGACTTGAAGACCTACTTCCATAGATTTATGCACCCTTTGATGTTTGGCTTAAATGCAGTTTTGGTCCCCCTATTTTAATATTTGTGAACTTTTTGGTCCCCCTATTTTTAAATCCAACTTTTTAGTCCCCCTATTTTAAAATTTAGCATAATTTTATGGTCCCCACCAATTTCAATGATGATGTGGCCTAATTTATGATGTGGCGCTGAAATGGCATTAGTGATTGAGAAACTTTGATTTCCATGTCATTACATAAATATATTATTATCAAATTTTTTAATTTATTAAACTATTTTAAATTAAAAAACAATTAAAACTAATAAAAAATAACAACAATGTCCCCTAAGCCAAAACCCAGCAAACCAGCATCATCAAACCCACCTTTTACCTTAAACACATCTAATTCCATCATCATCATCACCAACCACAATTCACAATCAAGCTATTGAAACTCAGACTTCCTATTTTATTTTTTAGCTTCATCCTCTATCACTTTCTCAAAAGCTAGAAATTAAAATTAAGATTGATGCAAACCCAGAAAAAACAAACGAAGACGGACACAAACGAGCGCAGATCTAAACCAAAACGAACAAAGTCGAAAATCAAACAAAGACAAATGCAGATCTAGATGTATCTTTCCTTCTTGGTGTAGTTGTTTCTGAGTTTTACTTTTTAAGTTTTGTTGTCACTGGGATTTTGTAAGTTTTTGAGTTTGTTTGTGTTTCCGCATTACGACGTGAGAGAGTTTGAAGAATTTGGATGAAGCATCAGGAAAATACAATATTGAATTGAAATACGAATTTTCAAGTTTTATATTTTTTGTTTGAATTGAGAATGAAGGAATAAAAATGAGACTTTTTTACACTTTCATTTTATATAGAAAAAAGTGATAGAGATATAGAAAGTTACAGAGATGGCGGTGGCTTGATCCTACTTTGATTTTTTGTTTTTGTTGTTAAAATGTTGGTTTGATTCAATTAATTTGTGGAAGTTTGTAGAAGGAGTGGGTAGCTTTGATTGATTTGGGTGTTTTTCGATTTGAAATTTGTGTTTTATAAGTGTTGATGATGATGTTGTTTGCTGCAACAATGGTGATGAATGTGGTGTTCATGTGGATGATGAATGAGAAACAAGAAAGCTTCATTTTTAATTTATAAATAAAATGAATAATAAGATTATTTTTTTAACATTAAAAAAAGAAGATTAATAAAAAAAATATTCAATTACTAATGCCACATATGCATCATGTCACTAAAAACAGTGCCACATAATGGGGACCATAAAATTATGCTGAATTTTAAAATAGGGGGATTAAAAAGTTGGATTTAAAAATAGGGGGACCAAAAGTTCACAAATATCAAAATAGGGGGACCAAAACTGCATTTAAGCCTTGATGTTTTGTAGGTGATGATTTTTATTTGCAATCGTGTTTATGGCTTGTATTTGTAAGCTCTTGTCTCCCTAGGCACTCCTTAATATTATACTTTAGGGGTTTTCTTTCGCTTCTTGGAAAAAAGTGTTTGCACATATATTTATATGTATATGTAATTGTTACTATCTCTCAATAAAGGTCAATTAACCATTTTTTTTTTTATTGAAACAATTAACCAAACTATTTTGAAAATATAGAATTTGAAAGATTATCTCAAGCACCATAGCGAAATATTACAAGGTGTGAGGACTAAACTAATAGTCTAATACATATTAGGTAAGCCAATATAAATCTTGTATGTTTGAATTTTTTATCTCTATTTTTTTTTTTTTTTTTTTTTTTTGCATAGATAGACACAGACAAACCGTACGTATTCATACTTCAAAATCATCTCTTCTCTTGATTGAATCTAATCATTTTAAAAGTTGAAAAACATTTTAAAAAAGTCCCAATTCAAACTTTCCTTTATTGGGAGCTAACACAATAACAAAATGACATTTAATATTATTATTTTTGCTTAAATATCATTTTCGTTTATGTATGTTCATGAATTTTTGATTTTAGTTTCTATATTTATTTTTGTTGCAAATAAGTCTTTTAATGTACAAAATTTGTTGGTTTTGGTCCCTAAAGGCAAAATTCGCAGGAAATCTGCAGTTTTCGTGCAGATTTTCTGAAATGGATCAACAGAATTGAAGAAGGAGATAATGATTTTAGTGTTATTTCATTAGAATTCAGAGAAGAAAGATCACTTCAATAGAAGGATCTAGTACAATGAAAATATCAAAAAGAGAAGAGTAACAGAATTAGAGAGAGAAGAAGTGAATAATCACCAATTACATATTCCATAACTTCTTCACTTGCTTTCTTTTAGTTATATAAAGCTCAACTTATGCCTTGATGTCCATATTTTTTGGGCCGAAGTGGACTCACTCTTATTTGGGCCTTCAATTTGATAGACTCATTACAATACCTTCCCCTTTAAAATCAAACTTGTCCTCAAGGTTGTGAAAATCACTCCTAGCACAAATTATACCCGGATCCCATTGCTTGAACTTTGATGACCAAGTTGTTGGATGTATATTGCTGCGTCCACCAGAATCCCACTTTTTCCTTTCCCTCCTCCTCGCTAGTGTAGCATAGTCGTAAGATCCCGGGGTAACATACATGAATACTACCACTTTGCTTACAAAGGGAACAATTTTGGAAGCTCCAGTACCTGCTATTTTTCCTTCAAACAGGTAGTTATGATAAGCAAGTCCCTTAGCAACATTAATAGCAATGGGTTGGACATAATTATAATGACAATCTAAGAAGCTTTTCTTGCCATTCATTGTACCCATCAAGTTCCCATTTGGGACAAATTCATATACCAAGAACCTGTTATTATCATTGTTGTAGCAACACCATATCCTCTTAACCCTCTTATGTCTAGTCTTTCCCAACTTTTCAACTTCAACATCCTTGAAGTCACAAATGGTTTTATCTTTGTATAGCATATTTCTCAACAAACATTGAACCAACACAAAATGAATCATATCATTATCAACCCCTCTAAAAATGATCTTGTCCTCAAGATCCATGAATATGTAAACTGATTTTGATGTTATACCAATGTTGAATAAGGTTGCCTTCTCACACTCATTGTGATCAACAACAATAGAGTTGAATATAGCATTACAAACAAGATTTGGAGCTGTCCAAGTGCTTCTTCCAAGAGTGACAAATGGTTTGGTTGTCATTCCTAGGCCACTGTGAAGAACCCCTTCTTTAGTATTTATTCCTCCACAAGCTGCAACCATATATCAGTTAAGGTATTTTTAACTAGGAAATAAGGTTCCACTAAACCTAATGTGCTATACCTATCAAAGTATTTATTGTCATCCACTTCCTTCAATTTGGAGCATACTGAATTTGACAAAACTAAAGTGACTAATTCAATAGAGAAATTATTCCTCTCAATCTCAATCAAAAGCCACTTCAATTCACATGCCATACTAACAACAAAATGCTCGTATACCATCATCACAAAGCCACACCATGGAAATACATGTGTGAAAGGATTTTGAACAAACAAATATGAACCAACATCATATGTTAGTAATGGGTTAAGTAATCCTTCCTTATACTTCAAATTCATATCACTAGTGAATTTTAATAACAATGGAATTGTAATAAAAGTACCAGTGACTTCAATAGCTATAAGTTGGATGATCTGAACCGTTGTATATTTTGTAGAGGACCGTGATTTGACATGATTGGATTGGTTGCACCCCAATTGTTTTAGGAACAAGACTTGTTGTAACTCATTGCATATGAGCCCTGTAACTTGCAGCCATGCTTGAGAATAATCAGAAAAAATGTAATATTTGGAGGCATCACTAAAGGCATAAATATTACATAAATCCAATGATAATGATGTGTAGACTTCCCAACCATGTACAAATTCAATCAATACATAACTTCGATGAACAATTTTGATATCTCTCTTAAAATTGGAAGCATATAGTTGATAGTAAAAATATTCATAACCATCACAAAACACCTTAAAATTGGAATTGGCATCACAAGAACTACCAACATGATTAGCACTTGGACTACCATGAGAGGGATGTGTGCATACAATGTCAAAGAATTTGAATTCTAGTCCAAGCCCACAATATTGAAGAAAATCAAAGGCAACAACACTCAATTTTGCATTCAATAGAAATATGATAGGCCCCACTGTATCAGCTTCTACAACATATGCATAAATTTGAATCTCACAAAAGAAATTGGTTTTGAGTGGCATTTTAACAAACAGATGGTGGGCTTCACATGAGGATTCAATGTTGGTATATGCACCTATTTCATATCCAGGAAATACACCAATACTAACAATGGGAATCACAAAAAAAACACCCGAGAATTGGGAGATGAAACACATCAGTAGCAACTCTTACTTCTATAGTGGAGTTTTTCATCAACATGGAAATGAATTGAGATGGGTTCCCAATAATTCTCGTACGTTCAAATTGAAAAGAATTATGATGGTGGCTTACTTTAGTTAGTAGCGTTGAGCAGGTTGGTCTTGGGTCATAAGGATAGGACAGTGCCGACAACCGTGACATCGGAACGACAACACGATCAGGTGGTTCTGGAGAGGGCAGAGGCAAAGCTTGGTTGGTACTCCAGGACTCTTTTGTTACAAACTCACATGGTTGAATCTTGTTATGGCCATCTTGATTTTCTGGCTCGAAGAATAGAGGCGTGTGTTCATTGTTGAATGGAGTTTTGGTCGGAAATTGGGATTGAACCAGAGAATCCTCAATTGAATCTCCAATTTCCAAATCCGCAACTTCAAGCGAAGAGGAATGTTGATTGAAATCACTGATTCCTTCTTCCACCATTGTTGGTTGTTCATCAACGCTGCCACCTTGCACCAACTGTGGTGGTTCAATCTCTAAGTCCTCTTTAATCTGTTTTGCAGATGAATGGATTTCATCTTGAACCAACAAATTAAGTTCTGAAGCAGGGATGTCACTGGGTGAGTTCAATACACCATGGGAAGAGCTCGGCGAGCAGTTGTAGCGTTGTAGAAGAATCTCCAACTTAGCCATGATTTTACTGAAATTAGCGTCTCTGCGAGCGTCCATTTTCTGCCATCGATCTTCCATTTCTGCAAATTGAGCAGCAATCCTCAATCTACGCTCTGCCATGGTGACAATGAAAGCACCAATGAAATGGATCAACAGAATTGAAGAAGGAGATAATGATTTTAGTGTTATTTCATTAGAATTCAGAGAAGAAAGATCAATTCAATAGAAGGATCTAGTACAATGAAAATATCAAAAAGAGAAGAGTAACAGAATTAGAGAGAGAAGAAGTGAATAATCACCAATTACATATTCCATAACTTCTTCACTTGCTTTCTTTTAGTTATATAAAGCTCAACTTATACCTTGATGTCCATATTTTTTGGGCCGAAGTGGACTCCCTCTTATTTGGGCCTTCAATTTGATAGACTCATTACATTTTTTTTTCAGATTTTTCTACGGATTTTGACCTTAGGGATTAAAATCAATTTTTTTTTTGTACATTCAGGGGCTTATTTGCAACAAAAAAAGATACAGTGACTAAAACAAAAAATTTACGAACATACAGAGACAAAAATGATATTTAAGCCTATTTTTTTGTTAAAAAATAAAGTAAGACAGCGAGAGAATATAAAGAGAGAGGAGATGAAGGAGAGAAAGAGAAGAGAAAACTCTTGTATTCCTTACTCTCAAGTGTGTCAATTATATGAGAATGATAGTCTTATTTATAGGACATTACATGGATCAATGATATGAGTCAATACTAATGGACATCAACTATAATTATTCATAGCACTCCCCCTTGGATGTCCATGAAGAACATGCCTCATTAAAACCTTACTAGTAAAAATCCAATGGGAAAAATCATAGTGAAGAAAAAAGAGTACTACATCCTTTGTGTTTTAACTGTCTCATTAAAAACCTTACTAGAAAAATCAAAGGGACAAAATCATGGTGAAGGAAAAAAAATGCAGAACATATTTATGTTCCCCCTCTCTCTCATAAAGAAAATTATATCTGAGAAGAAGAAAAATCAAATAAAATTTTGTACTAGTTAATCAAAATCTTTACTTGAAGTTGACTTCTTTATCATACTCTTCTCCAAATTTGTAGTTGTGCGACATTATCTTCATATTGAATTGTTGCAAGAACACTTTAGAAGAAAATTCACAAAACTCTTGTATTTGATGAACCGGGTACTTGAACCAAATCACATTCTTGATTTATCTCATGTGGTGCTAAACTTTCCTCATCATTTTATTTCTTGAGATTGTTATTGTAATAATTAGTTTCACAAATCTCCATGAGTTTATTTGTGATATATACCACTATGAGAATTAAACAAATTACCTGCATATCTAAAATAACAAAATATATTTGATGATATATTGACAATAAATAATATATCAAAAATTTTATTCTCCCAAATTGAACTAAAATATGGTACTTTTGGATCAATTAGTTCTTCATCGTTTAATCAATCTCTAAAAGGACATTTGTTCACAATTTGTGACCTTACCATAATTAAAGTAATCAACTACCATGATTTTCCATATAGAATCATTTGAGGACATTTGGTCTATAAGCTTTATGATTCACAAAATATTCTTCAAATACTTATTTTTTAAGAAATGACAATATCATAAGCTCTTCACGAGTCTTGATGATATTTTCAACAACATAAATCTTAAATATAAAAAATTCAGTGCCAAATATTTTCTTAAGAAAATGAACAAATTGTGATTTTCATATTTCTTATTTGGAAATATTCAACATGAATATTATACAACATGCATATATAATTGCTCGAGTATATAAGGAGACTTATTCATGTTTATTAAGTCGTCTCTTCAATGATTTGAATAATATGTCTCACAAAAACTAAATACTTTGAGGATTCGCATATAATCATCATTATTAAGTGAGCCTAAGTGAAAACATATCTTTATCATAGAGTGAGTATTTCATATGCTACTCAACATAATTAATTACAAAGAAGCTTTTGAATTCACTTCAGGTGAATATGCCTCTTGAAAATTAATGATAGACATTTATCAATATCCTTGAATAACAAGTCAAACTAAATTTTATTTCCGCGTGAAAAATTATTCATATCTAATTATTTCCATCTTCAGATGTATGGACTGCTAGTCCAAAAATCATTCGCTTTGCTAAGCTAGTTTAATTTTGAATGACTTGTGTCTATCTATTTAGTCGATCATTTCATTGGCTATAATCCTTAATAGACTTTGACTCATGATCATCATTGTCATCTATCACATATAACACTTTATTATGTGCAAAAAAAAAAATTCAACGTTGACTTCATCTCGGTTCCATCATAAAAAATTAATTATGTCACATTCTTTTCAAATTTTTCATATCCTCACTTGGGTCATCTTTCTTTTTAGCTTCTTTTCATATTTGAGGATTTTTTTTCTTAGAACCGATTTACCTACCATGCTTCAAGCATGGTTAAGACTCATTTGCAATATGACAGGGACATTCCATTTTATTGGAGCATTATCAGCTGTTAATTAATTTGATAAACTTTGCAAATGAGTTGTCTTTTGAACTTCTGGTTCATACTAATTTCTTAGAGGATAAAAATGATTTCATTTGAACTTCTAGTTCATATTTTTAGCCGCTTATTATCTCCCCCTAATATTGAGAAAACTAATTCACCAATTGGTTACCAGCCTACTGGGCTATAAAAAGATCTCCAATTATTGGCTCAAGGTAATTTATAATAGTTGGAGATTCATATCAAAATTATTTTCCCAAATATTCTTTTACTATCCATTGAAATGCAGTAAATTGGAGCAATTGACATGTACACAATACATCCAAAAATGCTTATATGGGAAATTAGGTTTATAAACAAAAATCAAATAAATTAGAGGAGAACTTATTTATATAATAATTGTTGGCATGATGCAAATCAATATCTTATTCATGTTAAAGTGTTCTCAAAATATAAATCAGTATCGTTCAAGTAATTAACTTTATACATCTAAAGAATGGATCTTTAAGTCCATTTGTATGAACTTCAAGATGTTCAATATCAATTTTGATTGACATTCATACGATACTTAATTATAAAATGCTTTATATAAAAATTATATATAAAATGAGCTCTTAATCAAATTAGTCAAAAAAATAATTCTCACAAACTTCTGGTTGTGAGTTGATAACAAACATAAATATGACCATTTAGTTGATGCACCAATTAAAATTATAAAGGCCTAATTGGTCCACATGATTATGATCGGTGTATTGATTTACAAATGTACGTCACCTTTCGTATATTCTCAAATTGTGAGCGACCCATTTTCAAATATTCAACTTCCTTTGGAAACTAATAACACAAATTATTGGATTGAAAAATCTTCTGACTCTTCAATACATGTCTAATAACACTATGCCAAAAAAGGTTTTAGATAGCGCTTTTTTTGGCCTTAGACAGCGTTTTATAAGCGCTATCTATTCTGGCGCTGTTAAAAGTATAGACAACGCTTAATAATCAAATAAAAGCGCTATCTAATGTTATCTTTAGATAGCGCTCTCTACCCATAAGCGCTGTCTTATGTTAGGCTTAGATAGCGTTTTCTACTTTAAGCGCTGTCTTATGTTAGGCTTAGATAGCGTTTTCTGTTGTAAGCGCTGTCAAATGTTAAGCTTAGATAGCATTTTCTGCTGTAAGCGCTATATTATGTTATATTTAGACAATGTTTTAGATAGTGCTTTTTATGCAAACACTATCTAATGGTAGTTTGTGACATCACTTGTTCTATCGAAGCGCTTTTAAAAGGTAAACTTACTACATCGTTCTATTTAATAAACGCTGTTATAAATGATGTTATTTTTACAGATTTATTCTTGATGCACTTGATGGTACTGTCTATAAATTTACTTATCAAAATATTCCAAAAAATGCATATATTATTTGATCAAATTTATTAAAACAATCCAATTACATAAAACTTTGTCAAAAACCCAATATATATATATATATATATATATATATATATATATATATATATATGACTAGATATAACTTATCAATATCTATAATAACAATTTACAAGAAGCAATAAAGTATATATAGCCATGTTCCGAATGTTGATTCTCTAAATAGAAGCTCCAAAGAGATTAATCATCCAAGCATCTATATTCATTGGGAGTTCACACTGGCCTCAAAGAACTTTGAAGCGAAGAGTCCTTCAAGACGAGACAAGAGAAAGTGTGCCTTGTCCAACACAGGAAGTGATTCAAGAATATCATGAACACATCACCATGTGATTAAACCACATTCATCAAATATCCTTTAGCCCATACACTCCCGCTGTGAAAATGGAAATGCAGCATCATAAACAAAATACTCTTTGTGTACATTCAAAAGACCAAATTGATAACTTACTACTATTTTTCAGAAAACCAGATTTTACTAAAAGAAATAAAAAGCCAGAGGAGGATAAAATTAGTTATCATAAACCACATACTCTTGTGTGTGCAATGGAAATGGACAGAAAGCTTCTCTATCTAGAACAAATGCCATTACATCCGCAAGCACAAGGATCAGTGGACAACATTTCCTGAATATGACATAATGAACATTGAACCATATATCATATTCATGGAAACAACAACAAACTCTCAACAAAAAAAAAAATCCAACTCATTACCTGGTGTACCAACTCCAATTGTGTCAGCAAAAGAAATTTCAAAGCATCCAATATCATATAATTCTTTAGCAACATATGCCTCTTACAAAGGAAGAATTGGTCTGTCCACCGGGCATTCAACAATACATGATACATACCTGTAACATTTGAAAACAAATAAACTAATTGGAATGCACAAGATATAATAAAGAGATTTGAGTCTATAAAATTTACATTATCAAACAATGGAAATTTCATGCATCCAAGGATTAGACCATGTGATGAATCAATTATCCAAAAAGTTTAAGTTGTTAGAAAAAAGACATAAGAACATACTAATAAACATTTAAGTGGATAGTATAATATGAACGAATCTAAAGAACAATTTTAAAGAAAATAAGAGACACACCCTACGTGAATTGAGAGTTCTTTAGCAGCACGGGTAACACTTCAAAACGAATACAGTTAATGTTTGATTTTGAGAATGATTTAGAAGTAAGACGTTGATGCAAAACAACTACTTTTTAGCATCAACTGCTATAGCAACTTCAAAATCCAATAGAAGTAACCATTCATTCTGAAAGTATTTATGTTTATGGTTAATACACACACACATAACCGATCAAAGTTCTAAATATAAATATCTATGTTTATGGTTAATCTATATATGTGTACCTTTTAAATTAGCAATTAGAACCGACAATTTGATGCTTCACAAGGGATAAACTTCTTGCATTACTTCCTTTGCATCAGCCAACTGTAAGAAAGAAATGACACTTGTGTCAAAATATCATCTATAAAAGTCTATGAAAGAATTGGATTTTATTCAATAGAAATCTTTCAAAATTTGATAGAAGCCCTTCCAAAACCTTGGATAAGTTCACAAGAAAACATAAACAGAAGACCAAAAGACGAGATTGAGAAGTAAAAAAAGGCAACAATCCACAAACAGGGGTGAAAATGCAGGTGGCAGGCATTAACTGCTCGTACAATACATTCTGGTAACCCAATCTAGTTCATTCTTGCAAATAGCATAACAAAACCTAATATTATGAAATTAAACTAAGACCCTCATTGGTAGCAAGTCAGTAACTAAAGAAACTCATCAGCCAAAGATTTAACTAAATTCCAAAGTTCTATATACATCACATTCTACAAATGTGATTGCAGATATAATTTTATGGGTTTTTAAGTACTTTCAATATATACATCATAACTGTACACATTTTCCTTATTTAAATACAAATTTTAGCAATTTCATGAATAAAAACAATGACAAAACCTTGTTGAAATCATGTTGTGAATCTAATCTAATTTGAAAATAGCAGTACAAAAAAGCAGATCCAAATCAGTTGGATGGAAGATATCATCTCGGGGATAAGAAACCGGTTGTTTGTAAAGTCAAATTCCTGCAGAACACAAAGCAAGAAAAAGTTAATATGATTGACACAAATGAATGTGAACTTAAAATAAAATATCCAACAAAAGAAATACGAAGTTTCTTGAGGTAATTGATTAAGGCTTTACCACATCGATTCTCCTAAATACATATTTAAGAGTAAAGTTTTGGAAGACAGTGGAAGAGTGTGTGAAAGAGAAACCAAAATCAACAGTGAGATTGCATCATCAATGGAGTATTGGATTGAAGGGTGATAGAATAGGGGTTCAGTGAGGAGGATAAACAGAGGATTGGGAAGAGTTTACGCGGAGGATTGAGGTGGGACCAAGTTTCACGATGGATGTTGGGTTGATTAAGTAGCCGTGATCTATGTGACGATAGACTGCGGCGAAGGTTAGATATTGTTCGGTGGTGGTCTTGAGGGGATTTGAGTGGAGCTATTTTTTTGGAGGTGAGAGGTTTGTATAGGCAGTTTGGCAGAATGGAAGAAATCGTTGTTGTTGTGCGTGTTTGCAGAAGAGGTGAGAATTAACTACTAAACAACTAGCCCAAACAAATAGCAACAAAACAAATAAATAGGGGAACCACAAAAAACTAAACAACAAGAAAAAAAGTTTAATCACAACAACTTGTCACAATGCAATAAAACCACATCACCAAGAAAAAAACCTACAACATGAACAAAACCTGGGCACAATGACAACTCCACACAAAGACAACTTCCACAACCTGAGCACCAAAATAGGAACAGAACCCGCAGCAGGACTTCAATAAAACAAATGCAGCAGGAAAAAGAACTCTACAGTAGCAACATAATCCAATCCTAAACACCATATCAAAATTGAAAATCAATTAGCCCTATTATTTAAAACCCTATTATTTATCTATAGATAATAAATACGAAGAATGAAAAAGAGACTTACATGCTAGAGACCGATCCTTTTCTTGCGAGTAGCCATTCAAGAAGAAAACGAGACCTATTCAAGAAGAAGAAAATGTAACATTAGTTTGAGTTCTTCCAAGCGATGATAAAGATTGAACCCTAATGATGAGAGGGCGAACCTTTTCTTGCGAAGTGAATGACAGAGACGATGGAAATTCAAGCGAAAGAGATTCAATTTTCGGTCAAGAGTTTTAAGATGATGACGAAGGGTTCCAATTGCCGCTGTGATTCGAGAGAGTTTCTCTAGGTGAAGTGTTTGAAAAGGATGACGGTGAAGATGAATTAGATTGGGTGTTTCTGTGGTGTGATTGAAGTTGAATTTTGGGAAAGGAAATTGTTTTTGTAATGATAGGAGAGAAAGATTTTTGTTCAACCGAGGAAAGTTAATCTTGTTTCTTTTTTTGTTTTGTTAACGAGAGATTATATATATCTTTAATCTTAAATTTTAATATTTATTTTTTTAATTTTTAATGTATTTTTTGTTCAAAATTTTTTTTTAATGTATTTTTCTTAAAAAAAAATTGTATATAGATAGCGTTTTTATAAATTCAAAAGCGTTTTCTAATGCTATATCTTAGACATCATTTTTTATCTATTCGGAACCGATGTCTAATGATAGACCTTAAACAACGCTTTCTTATAAAGCGCTGTCTAAAGTGAAACATAAATTTTTTGAAAATTTTTAGTTTTTTTTTGTAAACCTTATAAAAGCCCTTTGACAAAAAAGAGCTATAAAATGGTAGTACTTTAGACTGCGCTTTTTGCAATAAGCGCTATCTAAGGGTTCCGTGTTTCTTTTAACAGCACTTTTATAAATAAGCGATGTCTAAAGTGCGCTGTCTATTCTACTTTTTGTAGTAGTGTAAATTTCAAGCTTACATCACCAACTAAACTTTTAACCTAACAATTCAAAATACATAAAGTAAATTATAAATTAAGCAACTTCTCGGCCTAAGTCTCTTCTTGAACACTTGATTTTTCATATAATTGTATCTCTTCTACTTCGGGTATATCTGCAATTCATAATACACGATAACTTGATTAGTCAACAACTAAGAAGCAAATACAAATCGCAAATAATACAAAAGGGTTATTAATTAAACTTACCAGAAGGTCCAATTTCTTTAAAATCATGCAACCAATTACGTGTACAAATGAGAGCTTGCACAGTTTTAGGGAGTAAGCAATTCCTATACTTATTTAAGATACGACCTCCGATACTAAAAGAAGATTCAGAAGCCACTGTTGTGATTGGAATGCTTAAGATGTCACACGCCATTATTGCAAGTTGAGGAAATCGAACACTATTTGACTTCCAATATTGAAGAATATCCACATCATCATCCAGAAGACACTTTTCATCCAAGTATATTTCAAGTTCAGACTTACCATCATTTGAGATCTTTTGTATCTTTTCTTGACGGTATTCCTAGAATTAGACATACAAAAATTATTCAAATTAAACTTGAATGGAATATAATCAACCCCATTCATGTAAACAAAAAAAATGTAAGCAGTACTAAGAGGGCAACACAACAATTGTTTGACAACAATAGTAGAAATAAGTACAATAGTAGAGTTAACTTATATTAACTTATTTTAACTTTTCTAAGGGGAACATATTAATATATCAATGACAGCAGTACAATAATTATTTGACACATTTATTACTATTTAGACTTTAATTATAGAATTATCAAATTTACTATTATTTAAACTTTTATTATTTGACTTACAACAATAGAAATAAGTACTTTCATAAGGATTTGTAACAATTTATAAACCTTACCTTCAAAAACGACGTCTTCTTCAATGGTTGATCAACTGATTGAGATTGAGTGTTTCTTGATGAACTATCTAAAGATGAGCTTGCTGGAACTGTGTCTTTTTTATATGCATCAAAGAGATCTTGCAAACCATCCTTCACTTTTTTAATCTTGTCTTCATAATTATTTGGGTAAAGTTTCTTAAAGCAAAACTTCAAAAAGTCCAACTTTGATGTTGGATCAAGAACATTTCCAAGTGAAAGAGTAATCGAATATTCACTCCAATACTTGTCAAACTTCTCCTTCATCCTCTTGGTCATATCTTTGATCACTTCATCTTCACTAATCAAATTTTTTTTCAAATCCATCTCTATAAGTGCAACTTGCATGAAGTATAAGTTTGAGGTTGTGTAAGATGACCCATAAATTAAACATGTAATATTATAAAATGGAGCCAAGATATTACAAATGGTTTCTGCTCTTTCCCACTCCTCAGTGCTTGGACAAATGTTGTAATTCTTATCTTCATAACTCAAGCTAATGAATGCACGTCGATACCTAATAGCACTTTCAAGCATCATATATGTGGCATTCCATCTAGTGCAAACATCAAACCTTAAGAATCCACCTCCTACATTATCTAGTTGCACATCTTGAATGCATTTTCTAAACACCCTCAATCTCCCCTCTAAGGCCTTCACATATTTGACACTCTCTCGGATTTTATGCAAAGCATCACCCGCCGCCTTCAAACCATCTTGAACAATTAGATTCAAGATGTGGGCGCAACAACGGACATGAAAATATTTACCTTTACATAACAACGCATCTTGCAAATTAAGCCTTTGTTTCAAAATTTTTATCATGCTATCATTTGAAGATGCATTGTCCAATGTGAGTGAAAATATTTTACGGTCTATTCCCCAATCCTTAAGAGCACCAAACAATTTTCCAGATAATTCGTACCCTGTATGTACATTATCCAAGTGACAAAATGAAAGTAATTTATCTCCCCCTAATATTGAGAAAACTAATTCACCAATTGGTTACCAGCCTACTGGGCTATAAAAAGATCTCCAATTATTGGCTCAAGGTAATTTATAATAGTTGGAGATTCATATCAAAATTATTTTCCCAAATATTCTTTTACTGTCCATTGAAATGCAGTAAATTGGAGCAATTGACATGTACACAATACATCCAAAAATGCTTATATGGGAAATTAGGTTTATAAACAAAAATCAAATAAATTAGAGGAGAACTTATTTATATAATAATTGTTGGCATGATGCAAATCAATATCTTATTCATGTTAGAGTGTTCTCAAAATATAAATCAGTATCGTTCAAGTAATTAACTTTATACATCTAAAGAATGGATCTTTAAGTCCATTTGTATGAACTTCAAGATGTTCAATATCAATTTTGATTGACATTCATACGATACTTAATTATAAAATGCTTTATATAAAAATTATATATAAAATGAGCTCTTAATCAAATTAGTCAAAAAAATAATTCTCACAAACTTCTGGTTGTGAGTTGATAACAAACATAAATATGACCATTTAGTTGATGCACCAATTAAAATTATAAAGGCCTAATTGGTCCACATGATTATGATCGGTGTATTGATTTACAAATGTACGTCACCTTTCGTATATTCTCAAATTGTGAGCGACCCATTTTCAAATATTCAACTTCCTTTGGAAACTAATAACACAAATTATTGGATTGAAAAATCTTCTGACTCTTCAATACATGTCTAATAACACTATGCCAAAAAAGGTTTTAGATAGCGCTTTTTTTGGCCTTAGACAGCGTTTTATAAGCGCTATCTATTCTGGCGCTGTTAAAAGTATAGACAACGCTTAATAATCAAATAAAAGCGCTATCTAATGTTATCTTTAGATAGCGCTCTCTACCCATAAGCGCTGTCTTATGTTAGGCTTAGATAGCGTTTTCTACTTTAAGCGCTGTCTTATGTTAGGCTTAGATAGCGTTTTCTGTTGTAAGCGCTGTCAAATGTTAAGCTTAGATAGCATTTTCTGCTGTAAGCGCTATATTATGTTATATTTAGACAATGTTTTAGATAGTGCTTTTTATGCAAACACTATCTAATGGTAGTTTGTGACATCACTTGTTCTATCGAAGCGCTTTTAAAAGGTAAACTTACTACATCGTTCTATTTAATAAACGCTGTTATAAATGATGTTATTTTTACAGATTTATTCTTGATGCACTTGATGGTACTGTCTATAAATTTACTTATCAAAATATTCCAAAAAATGCATATATTATTTGATCAAATTTATTAAAACAATCCAATTACATAAAACTTTGTCAAAAACCCAATATATATATATATATATGACTAGATATAACTTATCAATATCTATAATAACAATTTACAAGAAGCAATAAAGTATATATAGCCATGTTCCGAATGTTGATTCTCTAAATAGAAGCTCCAAAGAGATTAATCATCCAAGCATCTATATTCATTGGGAGTTCACACTGGCCTCAAAGAACTTTGAAGCGAAGAGTCCTTCAAGACGAGACAAGAGAAAGTGTGCCTTGTCCAACACAGGAAGTGATTCAAGAATATCATGAACACATCACCATGTGATTAAACCACATTCATCAAATATCCTTTAGCCCATACACTCCCGCTGTGAAAATGGAAATGCAGCATCATAAACAAAATACTCTTTGTGTACATTCAAAAGACCAAATTGATAACTTACTACTATTTTTCAGAAAACGAGATTTTACTAAAAGAAATAAAAAGCCAGAGGAGGATAAAATTAGTTATCATAAACCACATACTCTTGTGTGTGCAATGGAAATGGACAGAAAGCTTCTCTATCTAGAACAAATGCCATTACATCCGCAAGCACAAGGATCAGTGGACAACATTTCCTGAATATGACATAATGAACATTGAACCATATATCATATTCATGGAAACAACAACAAACTCTCAACAAAAAAAAAAATCCAACTCATTACCTGGTGTACCAACTCCAATTGTGTCAGCAAAAGAAATTTCAAAGCATCCAATATCATATAATTCTTTAGCAACATATGCCTCTTACAAAGGAAGAATTGGTCTGTCCACCGGGCATTCAACAATACATGATACATACCTGTAACATTTGAAAACAAATAAACTAATTGGAATGCACAAGATATAATAAAGAGATTTGAGTCTATAAAATTTACATTATCAAACAATGGAAATTTCATGCATCCAAGGATTAGACCATGTGA
Organism: Trifolium fragiferum; assembly: GCA_954870985.1. Taxonomy (NCBI): domain Eukaryota; kingdom Viridiplantae; phylum Streptophyta; class Magnoliopsida; order Fabales; family Fabaceae; genus Trifolium; species Trifolium fragiferum. The sequence goes on from OX940794.1 coordinate 14,197,885, forward strand.
TGAATCAATTATCCAAAAAGTTTAAGTTGTTAGAAAAAAGACATAAGAACATACTAATAAACATTTAAGTGGATAGTATAATATGAACGAATCTAAAGAACAATTTTAAAGAAAATAAGAGACACACCCTACGTGAATTGAGAGTTCTTTAGCAGCACGGGTAACACTTCAAAACGAATACAGTTAATGTTTGATTTTGAGAATGATTTAGAAGTAAGACGTTGATGCAAAACAACTACTTTTTAGCATCAACTGCTATAGCAACTTCAAAATCCAATAGAAGTAACCATTCATTCTGAAAGTATTTATGTTTATGGTTAATACACACACACATAACCGATCAAAGTTCTAAATATAAATATCTATGTTTATGGTTAATCTATATATGTGTACCTTTTAAATTAGCAATTAGAACCGACAATTTGATGCTTCACAAGGGATAAACTTCTTGCATTACTTCCTTTGCATCAGCCAACTGTAAGAAAGAAATGACACTTGTGTCAAAATATCATCTATAAAAGTCTATGAAAGAATTGGATTTTATTCAATAGAAATCTTTCAAAATTTGATAGAAGCCCTTCCAAAACCTTGGATAAGTTCACAAGAAAACATAAACAGAAGACCAAAAGACGAGATTGAGAAGTAAAAAAAGGCAACAATCCACAAACAGGGGTGAAAATGCAGGTGGCAGGCATTAACTGCTCGTACAATACATTCTGGTAACCCAACCTAGTTCATTCTTGCAAATAGCATAACAAAACCTAATATTATGAAATTAAACTAAGACCCTCATTGGTAGCAAGTCAGTAACTAAAGAAACTCATCAGCCAAAGATTTAACTAAATTCCAAAGTTCTATATACATCACATTCTACAAATGTGATTGCAGATATAATTTTATGGGTTTTTAAGTACTTTCAATATATACATCATAACTGTACACATTTTCCTTATTTAAATACAAATTTTAGCAATTTCATGAATAAAAACAATGACAAAACCTTGTTGAAATCATGTTGTGAATCTAATCTAATTTGAAAATAGCAGTACAAAAAAGCAGATCCAAATCAGTTGGATGGAAGATATCATCTCGGGGATAAGAAACCAGTTGTTTGTAAAGTCAAATTCCTGCAGAACACAAAGCAAGAAAAAGTTAATATGATTGACACAAATGAATGTGAACTTAAAATAAAATATCCAACAAAAGAAATACGAAGTTTCTTGAGGTAATTGATTAAGGCTTTACCACATCGATTCTCCTAAATACATATTTAAGAGTAAAGTTTTGGAAGACAGTGGAAGAGTGTGTGAAAGAGAAACCAAAATCAACAGTGAGATTGCATCATCAATGGAGTATTGGATTGAAGGGTGATAGAATAGGGGTTCAGTGAGGAGGATAAACAGAGGATTGGGAAGAGTTTACGCGGAGGATTGAGGTGGGACCAAGTTTCACGATGGATGTTGGGTTGATTAAGTAGCCGTGATCTATGTGACGATAGACTGCGGCGAAGGTTAGATATTGTTCGGTGGTGGTCTTGAGGGGATTTGAGTGGAGCTATTTTTTTGGAGGTGAGAGGTTTGTATAGGCAGTTTGGCAGAATGGAAGAAATCGTTGTTGTTGTGCGTGTTTGCAGAAGAGGTGAGAATTAACTACTAAACAACTAGCCCAAACAAATAGCAACAAAACAAATAAATAGGGGAACCACAAAAAACTAAACAACAAGAAAAAAAGTTTAATCACAACAACTTGTCACAATGCAATAAAACCACATCACCAAGAAAAAAACCTACAACATGAACAAAACCTGGGCACAATGACAACTCCACACAAAGACAACTTCCACAACCTGAGCACCAAAATAGGAACAGAACCCGCAGCAGGACTTCAATAAAACAAATGCAGCAGGAAAAAGAACTCTACAGTAGCAACATAATCCAATCCTAAACACCATATCAAAATTGAAAATCAATTAGCCCTATTATTTAAAACCCTATTATTTATCTATAGATAATAAATACGAAGAATGAAAAAGAGACTTACATGCTAGAGACCGATCCTTTTCTTGCGAGTAGCCATTCAAGAAGAAAACGAGACCTATTCAAGAAGAAGAAAATGTAACATTAGTTTGAGTTCTTCCAAGCGATGATAAAGATTGAACCCTAATGATGAGAGGGCGAACCTTTTCTTGCGAAGTGAATGACAGAGACGATGGAAATTCAAGCGAAAGAGATTCAATTTTCGGTCAAGAGTTTTAAGATGATGACGAAGGGTTCCAATTGCCGCTGTGATTCGAGAGAGTTTCTCTAGGTGAAGTGTTTGAAAAGGATGACGGTGAAGATGAATTAGATTGGGTGTTTCTGTGGTGTGATTGAAGTTGAATTTTGGGAAAGGAAATTGTTTTTGTAATGATAGGAGAGAAAGATTTTTGTTCAACCGAGGAAAGTTAATCTTGTTTCTTTTTTTGTTTTGTTAACGAGAGATTATATATATCTTTAATCTTAAATTTTAATATTTATTTTTTTAATTTTTAATGTATTTTTTGTTCAAAATTTTTTTTTAATGTATTTTTCTTAAAAAAAAATTGTATATAGATAGCGTTTTTATAAATTCAAAAGCGTTTTCTAATGCTATATCTTAGACATCATTTTTTATCTATTCGGAACCGATGTCTAATGATAGACCTTAAACAACGCTTTCTTATAAAGCGCTGTCTAAAGTGAAACATAAATTTTTTGAAAATTTTTAGTTTTTTTTTGTAAACCTTATAAAACCCCTTTGACAAAAAAGAGCTATAAAATGGTAGTACTTTAGACTGCGCTTTTTGCAATAAGCGCTATCTAAGGGTTCCGTGTTTCTTTTAACAGCACTTTTATAAATAAGCGATGTCTAAAGTGCGCTGTCTATTCTACTTTTTGTAGTAGTGTAAAAAATATAATAATAATTTTTTTTGCATCATAATAGATCTGGGATAACTCAACCGATTTTGCCAAAGACAAACTTAATAAGATTTGCAAACTTCTGATTTACAATAATTTGTGTTTCAATTGCACTAATATATATATATATATATATATATATATATATATATATATATATATATATATAAGTTCTTAAAAAATAGAGTTGAGTTTATAAGTTCTTCAAGAACATATTTTTATGATATAATGACAATCATTTGTGTAATTCTTCAGGGATGCATGAATATTGGACCTTATCAATTATTTGTACATCCTTCAAGGATGTATCACTATTGAATTCTTCATGAATTCGTGTAGAATAAAAAAAATTGGTTTTTAAGTTCTTCAAGAACTATATAACGGATCAAATCAATTATCTATACAATTCTTCAAGGATTGATGTTTTTGAATTGAGAATAACTCTCTAATTTTTTTTATTTTATGATATTAAATCAATATTTAATTATTAAGTAAAGACACGAATATAATACAATTCACACGATATCATATAAATAAAACTAAACATGCTTATGTTCTTTTGGATGATCGAAGTGTTGATGTTTCACCATACAGATGTCGGCCACAAAGCATAATGATGCTTCACCAGACTGTTGTCGGTCATGAAACTCGAACAATAACGAACATCCAAATATATATTATAAATAAATAATCGATCAATATATGTTTATGTAATATGAATGATCAAAGTGTTCTGCACCATATTAATATCGGTCACGAAGCGCAAACAACATCGAACACTCAAATACATAAAGACATTGATGCCAATTAATTTATTTAATTTTAATTATTATTATCATTCGATCTTTACAAGTATACAAGGTTCATAGAATTCATAATCATATAATAATCAAAACAAAAGCTACTCATGTTTCATAAAAATAGATTAAGAGTTGTGTACCTCATTTGGCAAGTTCATGTTGATAACGTGTAATTAAATAAAGTAAGAAAGCGAAAAAATAGAGATAGAGAGGAGATGAAGGAGCGAAAGGGAAGAGAAAACTCTTATATTCCTTACTCTCAAGTGTGTCAATTACATAAAAATAATAATCTTATTTATAAGATATTACATTGGCCAATGATATATGTCAATACTAATGCACATTCACTATAATTATTCATAACATTTTTGACAAACATAATGACAATTATTGAAATATTAGAATAGGGCATTTGGTACCCTCTTATATAAGACACCACATACAGAAATAACAGAATCATTAATGAACATCTGCGTTCCAAGGAGTAACACATTTACACAAAGAATTGTACACACATTTCACAGTCAAAGGTTTTCGGCATATTTCTTTGGGACAATCTGAATCTCTAAAACATCTATGACTTCTTGCCGCTGTAATGATAAAAGATAATAAAATGATATAATTTTTGACAATAATAAAATGATATAATTAAAATGTTATAAATGTGTACATGAAAATGACTTACCTTGAATATATAAATAAATCATGAAGAAACGAGATAATTAAATGAATAATAAAAATAAATCGCAATAAATATAATCTTCAAAAAGCAATTACATGGAACAAACATATCTACGTATCTCTAGTGTTGGTTGAATAATTATCTCAGATCGAGTTTTAAAAGCTATGTTACTAGTCAAATAATTCTTATTAGCAATTCGTAAATATAAAATTTGAAAGATTATCTCAAGCATCATAGTGAAATATTACATGCTGTGAGTACTGAACTAATAGTCTAAGGGTCATGCATTGTTTAGCATTTTGCATAGTCGGGTTATGCTAACCAGTGCACCCGGTGTACTAGTTAAGCATACCCAAAAAAAAAATAGACAAAATTAATGCTACAGAGATAACATTTTGCATCTTTAACACATTAAATGCACAAGTTTCAAGAAAAAATTTCTATATTAATATGTTTAATCAATGCATCAGGTGCATTGTTTAGCATTTTCCATAGTCTAATACATATTAGGTAAGCCAATATAAATCTTGTGTGATTGAATTTTTTTATCTCTTGTTTTTATTTTGCATAGATAGACAAACACACACATACCATACATACTCATACTTCAAAATCATCTCTTCTCTCGATTGATTCTAATCTTTTTAAAAGTTGTGAAACATTTTAAAAGAGTTGCAATTCAAACTTCCCTTTATTGAAAGCTAACACAATAACAAAATGACAATTAATGAAAATTAGAATAGGGCATTTGCCGGAGTGAAATGGATAACTCCATTGGTTAAATTAGTTGAATTAAAAGTTATAAGGAATTTGGAGGAGGTTTATGATTCAAATCCTACTAATGTGTAGTACAAATTAAAGAAGGATATTTAAAAACATAAAAATTACCTTGAATGTTTGTTACATCAAAAAATAGGTAAAGAAAGATGATCATAGGATAAACTAACTTTACAATTTTAGCCATAAATCTCCCCGTGTCATGTCTAATTGGTTTATTTGCATATATAGTTCATATTCTCTTCTAATATACTAGAATTATTATTAAATGTCCCTTGAGTGTATGAATTTTTATTTTGTCCTTTAGGAAACTTAATAAAGAGGTGTTATAAAAAACTTACAAATTAATAAGAAATCATTAATTATTTCTAACCTTTCATCACATATATATATATATATATATATATATATATATATATATATATATATATATATATATATATATATATAAAGAAGATACATATGAATATATATATATATATAAAGAAGATACATATGAAGTTCCCTTCATATCGTTTTTATCTTATTTTCTTTCTTGACACATCATTAAATGAAGGATAATTTTATCTTTTCATGACAAATTTTAATAAAATAATATTATTATAATTACTATATTCTATTACACATTATTTTTACGATGAGCTATTTTTTTATTTTTTTTTGTAATTTATAAAGAATCTATATTTTTACTCATATGTCAATAAAATTGTTTATTTTTTGAAAATTTCAACAAAACCTATATTTATACTCTTAGATACCGTTTTACTTAACTTATTTTAAATTTTTTTACTTAATAAAAGGATAAGCTAGGCCAAATAGATTCTCAATAAATTTTTGGCTTAGCTTATTTTAAACTTTTCAAATTTTTGATAACAAGTTATTTATGATAATTGAATTAAATTAATAGAAAAAGAACATACATATGAAGTTCCCTTCATACCCTTTATATCTTATTTTCTTTTTTGACACATCATTAAATGAAGGATAATTTTATCTTTTCATGGCAAATTTTAATAAAATGATATTATTATAATTATTATACTCTATTACACATTATTTTTATGATGAGCTATTTTTTTTTGTAATTTATAAAGAATCTATGTTTTTACTCATATGCCAATAAAATTGTTTATTTTCTGAAAATTTCAACAAGACCTATATTTATACTCTTAGATACCGTTTGACTTAGCTTATTTTTTACTTAATAAAAGTATAAGCTAGGCCAAACAGATTCTCAATAAATGTTTGGCTTAGTTTATTTTAAATTTTTCAAATTTTTTATAACAAGTTAATTATGATAATTGAATTAAATTAATAAAAAAGGAACATACATATATGAAGTTCCCTTCATACCCTTTTTATCTTATTTTCTTTTTTGACACATCATTGATTGAAGGACAATTTTGTCTTTTCATAGTAAATTTTAATAAAATAATATTTTTATAATCATTATACTCTGTTACACATTATTTTTACGATAAACAAATATTTTTGTAATTTATAAAGAATCTATGTTTGTACTCATATGTCAATAAAATTATTTATTTTAAATAAAAAAAAATTATTTTTTGAAAATTTCAACAAAACCTATATTTATACTCTTAGATACCGTTTGACTTAGCTTATTTTAAATTTTTTTATAAAATAAAAAGATAAGTTAGGCCAAACAGATTCTCAATAAATTTTTGGCTTAGCTTATTTTAAATTTTTCAAATTTTTGATAACAAGTTAATTATGATAATTGAATTAAATTAATATGTTTGTTATTTTTAAAACATCAAATAAGAATTTTGTCTCAACAATCTTTCCCTTTTTGATGATAACAAACATTTTAATTTATTATTTTTGAAGAACAAATTTTTGATAAAATGATAATCATTTGTTCACTTAATTTGTCAATTGCTCCCCCTCAATTTATGCATTTTTATAACTTATTAAATTGAGTTTTAGGTGAATGCTTAATCATGATTTACTTAACTGAATAATTATCATATACATTATATAATAAAATCAGTTTTCAAAAATTAAGATTATTGATTTTACATCTAAAGTTTAACTTAGCATAAGATCATAGAATACCAGTTCATAAGATGCTTTTCAAACATTTAATCATGCATTCAAAAAATAGTTAAGAATGCATCACATGGCTAATTGTACGATACATTAACAAAATATTTTGCTACCTATAAATTGAGTTGTCAAAACGGGCCGGCCCGGCCCGGCCCGCCTCGGCCTGGGGGCCATAACATATAAAAGGGCTTTAGTGGACCGGCCCAATAAGCCTCATGGCCCGGCCCATAAGCCCAGCCCGATAAGCAAAGGCCTACATGGCCCGATGGGCCGGCCCGACAAACTTTCATATTTTTTTTGACATATTTTTTTTTTTACAAAATAAATTCAATGGATAATAAAATTACATATGTATCACACACAAATTAATAACCATAAAAAAGTGGATGTCATGATTTCACGAGATAATAAATACTACAAAATATTCACGCAAAAGTCACAAATATGTCGATGATGATTCATAAAGTGCACCTTCAAAGCTAATAAATTTCAAGCTTACATCACCAACTAAACTTTTAACCTAACAATTCAAAATACATAAAGTAAATTATAAATTAAGCAACTTCTCGGCCTAAGTCTCTTCTTGAACACTTGATTTTTCATATAATTGTATCTCTTCTACTTCGGGTATATCTGCAATTCATAATACACGATAACTTGATTAGTCAACAACTAAGAAGCAAATACAAATCGCAAATAATACAAAAGGGTTATTAATTAAACTTACCAGAAGGTCCAATTTCTTTAAAATCATGCAACCAATTACGTGTACAAATGAGAGCTTGCACAGTTTTAGGGAGTAAGCAATTCCTATACTTATTTAAGATACGACCTCCGATACTAAAAGAAGATTCAGAAGCCACTGTTGTGATTGGAATGCTTAAGATGTCACACGCCATTATTGCAAGTTGAGGAAATCGAACACTATTTGACTTCCAATATTGAAGAATATCCACATCATCATCCAGAAGACACTTTTCATCCAAGTATATTTCAAGTTCAGACTTACCATCATTTGAGATCTTTTGTATCTTTTCTTGACGGTATTCCTAGAATTAGACATACAAAAATTATTCAAATTAAACTTGAATGGAATATAATCAACCCCATTCATGTAAACAAAAAAAATGTAAGCAGTACTAAGAGGGCAACACAACAATTGTTTGACAACAATAGTAGAAATAAGTACAATAGTAGAGTTAACTTATATTAACTTATTTTAACTTTTCTAAGGGGAACATATTAATATATCAATGACAGCAGTACAATAATTATTTGACACATTTATTACTATTTAGACTTTAATTATAGAATTATCAAATTTACTATTATTTAAACTTTTATTATTTGACTTACAACAATAGAAATAAGTACTTTCATAAGGATTTGTAACAATTTATAAACCTTACCTTCAAAAACGACGTCTTCTTCAATGGTTGATCAACTGATTGAGATTGAGTGTTTCTTGATGAACTATCTAAAGATGAGCTTGCTGGAACTGTGTCTTTTTTATATGCATCAAAGAGATCTTGCAAACCATCCTTCACTTTTTTAATCTTGTCTTCATAATTATTTGGGTAAAGTTTCTTAAAGCAAAACTTCAAAAAGTCCAACTTTGATGTTGGATCAAGAACATTTCCAAGTGAAAGAGTAATCGAATATTCACTCCAATACTTGTCAAACTTCTCCTTCATCCTCTTGGTCATATCTTTGATCACTTCATCTTCACTAATCAAATTTTTTTTCAAATCCATCTCTATAAGTGCAACTTGCATGAAGTATAAGTTTGAGGTTGTGTAAGATGACCCATAAATTAAACATGTAATATTATAAAATGGAGCCAAGATATTACAAATGGTTTCTGCTCTTTCCCACTCCTCAGTGCTTGGACAAATGTTGTAATTCTTATCTTCATAACTCAAGCTAATGAATGCACGTCGATACCTAATAGCACTTTCAAGCATCATATATGTGGCATTCCATCTAGTGCAAACATCAAACCTTAAGAATCCACCTCCTACATTATCTAGTTGCACATCTTGAATGCATTTTCTAAACACCCTCAATCTCCCCTCTAAGGCCTTCACATATTTGACACTCTCTCGGATTTTATGCAAAGCATCACCCGCCGCCTTCAAACCATCTTGAACAATTAGATTCAAGATGTGGGCGCAACAACGGACATGAAAATATTTACCTTTACATAACAACGCATCTTGCAAATTAAGCCTTTGTTTCAAAATTTTTATCATGCTATCATTTGAAGATGCATTGTCCAATGTGAGTGAAAATATTTTACGGTCTATTCCCCAATCCTTAAGAGCACCAAACAATTTTCCAGATAATTCGTACCCTGTATGTACATTATCCAAGTGACAAAATGAAAGTAATTTATCTCCCCCTAATATTGAGAAAACTAATTCACCAATTGGTTACCAGCCTACTGGGCTATAAAAAGATCTCCAATTATTGGCTCAAGGTAATTTATAATAGTTGGAGATTCATATCAAAATTATTTTCCCAAATATTCTTTTACTGTCCATTGAAATGCAGTAAATTGGAGCAATTGACATGTACACAATACATCCAAAAATGCTTATATGGGAAATTAGGTTTATAAACAAAAATCAAATAAATTAGAGGAGAACTTATTTATATAATAATTGTTGGCATGATGCAAATCAATATCTTATTCATGTTAGAGTGTTCTCAAAATATAAATCAGTATCGTTCAAGTAATTAACTTTATACATCTAAAGAATGGATCTTTAAGTCCATTTGTATGAACTTCAAGATGTTCAATATCAATTTTGATTGACATTCATACGATACTTAATTATAAAATGCTTTATATAAAAATTATATATAAAATGAGCTCTTAATCAAATTAGTCAAAAAAATAATTCTCACAAACTTCTGGTTGTGAGTTGATAACAAACATAAATATGACCATTTAGTTGATGCACCAATTAAAATTATAAAGGCCTAATTGGTCCACATGATTATGATCGGTGTATTGATTTACAAATGTACGTCACCTTTCGTATATTCTCAAATTGTGAGCGACCCATTTTCAAATATTCAACTTCCTTTGGAAACTAATAACACAAATTATTGGATTGAAAAATCTTCTGACTCTTCAATACATGTCTAATAACACTATGCCAAAAAAGGTTTTAGATAGCGCTTTTTTTGGCCTTAGACAGCGTTTTATAAGCGCTATCTATTCTGGCGCTGTTAAAAGTATAGACAACGCTTAATAATCAAATAAAAGCACTATCTAATGTTATCTTTAGATAGCGCTCTCTACCCATAAGCGCTGTCTTATGTTAGGCTTAGATAGCGTTTTCTACTTTAAGCGCTGTCTTATGTTAGGCTTAGATAGCGTTTTCTGTTGTAAGCGCTGTCAAATGTTAAGCTTAGATAGCATTTTCTGCTGTAAGCGCTATATTATGTTATATTTAGACAATGTTTTAGATAGTGCTTTTTATACAAACACTATCTAATGGTAGTTTGTGACATCACTTGTTCTATCGAAGCGCTTTTAAAAGGTAAACTTACTACATCGTTCTATTTAATAAACGCTGTTATAAATGATGTTATTTTTACAGATTTATTCTTGATGCACTTGATGGTACTGTCTATAAATTTACTTATCAAAATATTCCAAAAAATGCATATATTATTTGATCAAATTTATTAAAACAATCCAATTACATAAAACTTTGTCAAAAACCCAATATATATATATATATATGACTAGATATAACTTATCAATATCTATAATAACAATTTACAAGAAGCAATAAAGTATATATAGCCATGTTCCGAATGTTGATTCTCTAAATAGAAGCTCCAAAGAGATTAATCATCCAAGCATCTATATTCATTGGGAGTTCACACTGGCCTCAAAGAACTTTGAAGCGAAGAGTCCTTCAAGACGAGACAAGAGAAAGTGTGCCTTGTCCAACACAGGAAGTGATTCAAGAATATCATGAACACATCACCATGTGATTAAACCACATTCATCAAATATCCTTTAGCCCATACACTCCCGCTGTGAAAATGGAAATGCAGCATCATAAACAAAATACTCTTTGTGTACATTCAAAAGACCAAATTGATAACTTACTACTATTTTTCAGAAAACCAGATTTTACTAAAAGAAATAAAAAGCCAGAGGAGGATAAAATTAGTTATCATAAACCACATACTCTTGTGTGTGCAATGGAAATGGACAGAAAGCTTCTCTATCTAGAACAAATGCCATTACATCCGCAAGCACAAGGATCAGTGGACAACATTTCCTGAATATGACATAATGAACATTGAACCATATATCATATTCATGGAAACAACAACAAACTCTCAACAAAAAAAAAAATCCAACTCATTACCTGGTGTACCAACTCCAATTGTGTCAGCAAAAGAAATTTCAAAGCATCCAATATCATATAATTCTTTAGCAACATATGCCTCTTACAAAGGAAGAATTGGTCTGTCCACCGGGCATTCAACAATACATGATACATACCTGTAACATTTGAAAACAAATAAACTAATTGGAATGCACAAGATATAATAAAGAGATTTGAGTCTATAAAATTTACATTATCAAACAATGGAAATTTCATGCATCCAAGGATTAGACCATGTGATGAATCAATTATCCAAAAAGTTTAAGTTGTTAGAAAAAAGACATAAGAACATACTAATAAACATTTAAGTGGATAGTATAATATGAACGAATCTAAAGAACAATTTTAAAGAAAATAAGAGACACACCCTACATGAATTGAGAGTTCTTTAGCAGCACGGGTAACACTTCAAAACGAATACAGTTAATGTTTGATTTTGAGAATGATTTAGAAGTAAGACGTTGATGCAAAACAACTACTTTTTAGCATCAACTGCTATAGCAACTTCAAAATCCAATAGAAGTAACCATTCATTCTGAAAGTATTTATGTTTATGGTTAATACACACACACATAACCGATCAAAGTTCTAAATATAAATATCTATGTTTATGGTTAATCTATATATGTGTACCTTTTAAATTAGCAATTAGAACCGGCAATTTGATGCTTCACAAGGGATAAACTTCTTGCATTACTTCCTTTGCATCAGCCAACTGTAAGAAAGAAATGACACTTGTGTCAAAATATCATCTATAAAAGTCTATGAAAGAATTGGATTTTATTCAATAGAAATCTTTCAAAATTTGATAGAAGCCCTTCCAAAACCTTGGATAAGTTCACAAGAAAACATAAACAGAAGACCAAAAGACGAGATTGAGAAGTAAAAAAAGGCAACAATCCACAAACAGGGGTGAAAATGCAGGTGGCAGGCATTAACTGCTCGTACAATACATTCTGGTAACCCAACCTAGTTCATTCTTGCAAATAGCATAACAAAACCTAATATTATGAAATTAAACTAAGACCCTCATTGGTAGCAAGTCAGTAACTAAAGAAACTCATCAACCAAAGATTTAACTAAATTCCAAAGTTCTATATACATCACATTCTACAAATGTGATTGCAGATATAATTTTATGGGTTTTTAAGTACTTTCAATATATACATCATAACTGTACACATTTTCCTTATTTAAATACAAATTTTAGCAATTTCATGAATAAAAACAATGACAAAACCTTGTTGAAATCATGTTGTGAATCTAATCTAATTTGAAAATAGCAGTACAAAAAAGCAGATCCAAATCAGTTGGATGGAAGATATCATCTCGGGGATAAGAAACCGGTTGTTTGTAAAGTCAAATTCCTGCAGAACACAAAGCAAGAAAAAGTTAATATGATTGACACAAATGAATGTGAACTTAAAATAAAATATCCAACAAAAGAAATACGAAGTTTCTTGAGGTAATTGATTAAGGCTTTACCACATCGATTCTCCTAAATACATATTTAAGAGTAAAGTTTTGGAAGACAGTGGAAGAGTGTGTGAAAGAGAAACCAAAATCAACAGTGAGATTGCATCATCAATGGAGTATTGGATTGAAGGGTGATAGAATAGGGGTTCAGTGAGGAGGATAAACAGAGGATTGGGAAGAGTTTACGCGGAGGATTGAGGTGGGACCAAGTTTCACGATGGATGTTGGGTTGATTAAGTAGCCGTGATCTATGTGACGATAGACTGCGGCGAAGGTTAGATATTGTTCGGTGGTGGTCTTGAGGGGATTTGAGTGGAGCTATTTTTTTGGAGGTGAGAGGTTTGTATAGGCAGTTTGGCAGAATGGAAGAAATCGTTGTTGTTGTGCGTGTTTGCAGAAGAGGTGAGAATTAACTACTAAACAACTAGCCCAAACAAATAGCAACAAAACAAATAAATAGGGGAACCACAAAAAACTAAACAACAAGAAAAAAAGTTTAATCACAACAACTTGTCACAATGCAATAAAACCACATCACCAAGAAAAAAACCTACAACATGAACAAAACCTGGGCACAATGACAACTCCACACAAAGACAACTTCCACAACCTGAGCACCAAAATAGGAACAGAACCCGCAGCAGGACTTCAATAAAACAAATGCAGCAGGAAAAAGAACTCTACAGTAGCAACATAATCCAATCCTAAACACCATATCAAAATTGAAAATCAATTAGCCCTATTATTTAAAACCCTATTATTTATCTATAGATAATAAATACGAAGAATGAAAAAGAGACTTACATGCTAGAGACCGATCCTTTTCTTGCGAGTAGCCATTCAAGAAGAAAACGAGACCTATTCAAGAAGAAGAAAATGTAACATTAGTTTGAGTTCTTCCAAGCGATGATAAAGATTGAACCCTAATGATGAGAGGGCGAACCTTTTCTTGCGAAGTGAATGACAGAGACGATGGAAATTCAAGCGAAAGAGATTCAATTTTCGGTCAAGAGTTTTAAGATGATGACGAAGGGTTCCAATTGCCGCTGTGATTCGAGAGAGTTTCTCTAGGTGAAGTGTTTGAAAAGGATGACGGTGAAGATGAATTAGATTGGGTGTTTCTGTGGTGTGATTGAAGTTGAATTTTGGGAAAGGAAATTGTTTTTGTAATGATAGGAGAGAAAGATTTTTGTTCAACCGAGGAAAGTTAATCTTGTTTCTTTTTTTGTTTTGTTAACGAGAGATTATATATATCTTTAATCTTAAATTTTAATATTTATTTTTTTAATTTTTAATGTATTTTTTGTTCAAAATTTTTTTTTAATGTATTTTTCTTAAAAAAAAAATTGTATATAGATAGCGTTTTTATAAATTCAAAAGCGTTTTCTAATGCTATATCTTAGACATCATTTTTTATCTATTCGGAACCGATGTCTAATGATAGACCTTAAACAACGCTTTCTTATAAAGCGCTGTCTAAAGTGAAACATAAATTTTTTGAAAATTTTTAGTTTTTTTTTGTAAACCTTATAAAACCCCTTTGACAAAAAAGAGCTATAAAATGGTAGTACTTTAGACTGCGCTTTTTGCAATAAGCGCTATCTAAGGGTTCCGTGTTTCTTTTAACAGCACTTTTATAAATAAGCGATGTCTAAAGTGCGCTGTCTATTCTACTTTTTGTAGTAGTGTAAAAAATATAATAATAATTTTTTTGCATCATAATAGATCTGGGATAACTCAACCGATTTTGCCAAAGACAAACTTAATAAGATTTGCAAACTTCTGATTTACAATAATTTGTGTTTCAATTGCACTAATATATATATATATATATATAAGTTCTTAAAAAATAGAGTTGAGTTTATAAGTTCTTCAAGAACATATTTTTATGATATAATGACAATCATTTGTGTAATTCTTCAGGGATGCATGAATATTGGACCTTATCAATTATTTGTACATCCTTCAAGGATGTATCACTATTGAATTCTTCATGAATTCGTGTAGAATAAAAAAAATTGGTTTTTAAGTTCTTCAAGAACTATATAACGGATCAAATCAATTATCTATACAATTCTTCAAGGATTGATGTTTTTGAATTGAGAATAACTCTCTAATTTTTTTTATTTTATGATATTAAATCAATATTTAATTATTAAGTAAAGACACGAATATAATACAATTCACACGATATCATATAAATAAAACTAAACATGCTTATGTTCTTTTGGATGATCGAAGTGTTGATGTTTCACCATACAGATGTCGGCCACAAAGCATAATGATGCTTCACCAGACTGTTGTCGGTCATGAAACTCGAACAATAACGAACATCCAAATATATATTATAAATAAATAATCGATCAATATATGTTTATGTAATATGAATGATCAAAGTGTTATGCACCATATTAATATCGGTCACGAAGCGCAAACAACATCGAACACTCAAATACATAAAGACATTGATGCCAATTAATTTATTTAATTTTAATTATTATTATCATTCGATCTTTACAAGTATACAAGGTTCATAGAATTCATAATCATATAATAATCAAAACAAAAGCTACTCATGTTTCATAAAAATAGATTAAGAGTTGTGTACCTCATTTGGCAAGTTCATGTTGATAACGTGTAATTAAATAAAGTAAGAAAGCGAAAAAATAGAGATAGAGAGGAGATGAAGGAGCGAAAGGGAAGAGAAAACTCTTATATTCCTTACTCTCAAGTGTGTCAATTACATAAAAATAATAATCTTATTTATAAGATATTACATTGGCCAATGATATATGTCAATACTAATGCACATTCACTATAATTATTCATAACATTTTTGACAAACATAATGACAATTATTGAAATATTAGAATAGGGCATTTGGTACCCTCTTATATAAGACACCACATACAGAAATAACAGAATCATTAATGAACATCTGCGTTCCAAGGAGTAACACATTTACACAAAGAATTGTACACACATTTCACAGTCAAAGGTTTTCGGCATATTTCTTTGGGACAATCTGAATCTCTAAAACATCTATGACTTCTTGCCGCTGTAATGATAAAAGATAATAAAATGATATAATTTTTGACAATAATAAAATGATATAATTAAAATGTTATAAATGTGTACATGAAAATGACTTACCTTGAATATATAAATAAATCATGAAGAAACGAGATAATTAAATGAATAATAAAAATAAATCGCAATAAATATAATCTTCAAAAAGCAATTACATGGAACAAACATATCTACGTATCTCTAGTGTTGGTTGAATAATTATCTCAGATCGAGTTTTAAAAGCTATGTTACTAGTCAAATAATTCTTATTAGCAATTCGTAAATATAAAATTTGAAAGATTATCTCAAGCATCATAGTGAAATATTACATGCTGTGAGTACTGAACTAATAGTCTAAGGGTCATGCATTGTTTAGCATTTTGCATAGTCGGGTTATGCTAACCAGTGCACCCGGTGTACTAGTTAAGCATACAAAAAAAAAAAAAATAAACAAAATTAATGCTACAGAGATAACATTTTGCATCTTTAACACATTAAATGCACAAGTTTCAAGAAAAATTTTCTATATTAATATGTTTAATCAATGCATCAGGTGCATTGTTTAGCATTTTCCATAGTCTAATACATATTAGGTAAGCCAATATAAATCTTGTGTGATTGAATTTTTTTATCTCTTGTTTTTATTTTGCATAGATAGACAAACACACACATACCATACATACTCATACTTCAAAATCATCTCTTCTCTCGATTGATTCTAATCTTTTTAAAAGTTGTGAAACATTTTAAAAGAGTTGCAATTCAAACTTCCCTTTATTGAAAGCTAACACAATAACAAAATGACAATTAATGAAAATTAGAATAGGGCATTTGCCGGAGTGAAATGGATAACTCCATTGGTTAAATTAGTTGAATTAAAAGTTATAAGGAATTTGGAGGAGGTTTATGATTCAAATCCTACTAATGTGTAGTACAAATTAAAGAAGGATATTTAAAAACATAAAAATTACCTTGAATGTTTGTTACATCAAAAAATAGGTAAAGAAAGATGATCATAGGATAAACTAACTTTACAATTTTAGCCATAAATCTCCCCGTGTCATGTCTAATTGGTTTATTTGCATATATAGTTCATATTCTCTTCTAATATACTAGAATTATTATTAAATGTCCCTTGAGTGTATGAATTTTTATTTTGTCCTTTAGGAAACTTAATAAAGAGGTGTTATAAAAAACTTACAAATTAATAAGAAATCATTAATTATTTCTAACCTTTCATCACATATATATATATATATATATATATATATATATATATATATATATATATATATATATATATATATATATATATATATATATATATATAGAAGATACATATGAAGTTCCCTTCATATCGTTTTTATCTTATTTTCTTTCTTGACACATCATTAAATGAAGGATAATTTTATCTTTTCATGACAAATTTTAATAAAATAATATTATTATAATTACTATATTCTATTACACATTATTTTTACGATGAGCTATTTTTTTATTTTTTTTTTGTAATTTATAAAGAATCTATGTTTTTACTCATATGTCAATAAAATTGTTTATTTTTTGAAAATTTCAACAAAACCTATATTTATACTCTTAGATACCGTTTTACTTAACTTATTTTAAATTTTTTTACTTAATAAAAGGATAAGCTAGGCCAAATAGATTCTCAATAAATTTTTGGCTTAGCTTATTTTAAACTTTTCAAATTTTTGATAACAAGTTAATTATGATAATTGAATTAAATTAATAGAAAAAGAACATACATATGAAGTTCCCTTCATACCCTTTATATCTTATTTTCTTTTTTGACACATCATTAAATGAAGGATAATTTTATCTTTTCAT
The DNA here is from genome assembly GCA_954870985.1 of Trifolium fragiferum. Classification (NCBI taxonomy): domain Eukaryota; kingdom Viridiplantae; phylum Streptophyta; class Magnoliopsida; order Fabales; family Fabaceae; genus Trifolium; species Trifolium fragiferum. Next base: position 14,215,961 of record OX940794.1, read on the forward strand.
GGCAAATTTTAATAAAATGATATTATTATAATTATTATACTCTATTACACATTATTTTTATGATGAGCTATTTTTTTTGTAATTTATAAAGAATCTATGTTTTTACTCATATGCCAATAAAATTGTTTATTTTCTGAAAATTTCAACAAGACCTATATTTATACTCTTAGATACCGTTTGACTTAGCTTATTTTTTTCATTAATAAAAGTATAAGCTAGGCCAAACAGATTCTCAATAAATGTTTGGCTTAGTTTATTTTAAATTTTTCAAATTTTTTATAACAAGTTAATTATGATAATTGAATTAAATTAATAAAAAAGGAACATACATATATGAAGTTCCCTTCATACCCTTTTTATCTTATTTTCTTTTTTGACACATCATTGATTGAAGGACAATTTTGTCTTTTCATAGTAAATTTTAATAAAATAATATTTTTATAATCATTATACTCTGTTACACATTATTTTTACGATAAACAAATATTTTTGTAATTTATAAAGAATCTATGTTTGTACTCATATGTCAATAAAATTATTTATTTTAAATACAAAAAAATTATTTTTTGAAAATTTCAACAAAACCTATATTTATACTCTTAGATACCGTTTGACTTAGCTTATTTTAAATTTTTTTACTTAATAAAAAGATAAGTTAGGCCAAACAGATTCTCAATAAATTTTTGGCTTAGCTTATTTTAAATTTTTCAAATTTTTGATAACAAGTTAATTATGATAATTGAATTAAATTAATATGTTTGTTATTTTTAAAACATCAAATAAGAATTTTGTCTCAACAATCTTTCCCTTTTTGATGATAACAAACATTTTAATTTATTATTTTTGAAGAACAAATTTTTGATAAAATGATAATCATTTGTTCACTTAATTTGTCAATTGCTCCCCCTCAATTTATGCATTTTTATAACTTATTAAATTGAGTTTTAGGTGAATGCTTAATCATGATTTACTTAACTGAATAATTATCATATACATTATATAATAAAATCAGTTTTCAAAAATTAAGATTATTGATTTTACATCTAAAGTTTAACTTAGCATAAGATCATAGAATACCAGTTCATAAGATGCTTTTCAAACATTTAATCATGCATTCAAAAAATAGTTAAGAATGCATCACATGGCTAATTGTACGATACATTAACAAAATATTTTGCTACCTATAAATTGAGCTGTAAAAGGGGCCGGCCCGGCCCGGCCCGCCTCGGCCTGGGGGCCATAACATATAAAAGGGCTTTAGTGGACCGGCCCAATAAGCCTCATGGCCCGGCCCATTAAGCCCAGCCCGATAAGCAAAGGCCTACATGGCCCGATGGGCCGGCCCGACAAACTTTCATATTTTTTTTGACATATTTTTTTTTTTACAAAATAAATTCAATGGATAATAAAATTACATATGTATCACACACAAATTAATAACCATAAAAAAGTGGATGTCATGATTTCACGAGATAATAAATACTACAAAATATTCACGCAAAAGTCACAAATATGTCGATGATGATTCATAAAGTGCACCTTCAAAGCTAATAAATTTCAAGCTTACATCACCAACTAAACTTTTAACCTAACAATTCAAAATACATAAAGTAAATTATAAATTAAGTAACTTCTCGGCCTAAGTCTCTTCTTGAACACTTGATTTTTCATATAATTGTATCTCTTCTACTTCGGGTATATCTGCAATTCATAATACACGATAACTTGATTAGTCAACAACTAAGAAGCAAATACAAATCGCAAATAATACAAAAGGGTTATTAATTAAACTTACCAGAAGGTCCAATTTCTTTAAAATCATGCAACCAATTACGTGTACAAATGAGAGCTTGCACAGTTTTAGGGAGTAAGCAATTCCTATACTTATTTAAGATACGACCTCCGATACTAAAAGAAGATTCAGAAGCCACTGTTGTGATTGGAATGCTTAAGATGTCACACGCCATTATTGCAAGTTGAGGAAATCGAACACTATTTGACTTCCAATATTGAAGAATATCCACATCATCATCCAGAAGACACTTTTCATCCAAGTATATTTCAAGTTCAGACTTACCATCATTTGAGATCTTTTGTATCTTTTCTTGACGGTATTCCTAGAATTAGACATACAAAAATTATTCAAATTAAACTTGAATGGAATATAATCAACCCCATTCATGTAAACAAAAAAAATGTAAGCAGTACTAAGAGGGCAACACAACAATTGTTTGACAACAATAGTAGAAATAAGTACAATAGTAGAGTTAACTTATATTAACTTATTTTAACTTTTCTAAGGGGAACATATTAATATATCAATGACAGCAGTACAATAATTATTTGACACATTTATTACTATTTAGACTTTAATTATAGAATTATCAAATTTACTATTATTTAAACTTTTATTATTTGACTTACAACAATAGAAATAAGTACTTTCATAAGGATTTGTAACAATTTATAAACCTTACCTTCAAAAACGACGTCTTCTTCAATGGTTGATCAACTGATTGAGATTGAGTGTTTCTTGATGAACTATCTAAAGATGAGCTTGCTGGAACTGTGTCTTTTTTATATGCATCAAAGAGATCTTGCAAACCATCCTTCACTTTTTTAATCTTGTCTTCATAATTATTTGGGTAAAGTTTCTTAAAGCAAAACTTCAAAAAGTCCAACTTTGATGTTGGATCAAGAACATTTCCAAGTGAAAGAGTAATCGAATATTCACTCCAATACTTGTCAAACTTCTCCTTCATCCTCTTGGTCATATCTTTGATCACTTCATCTTCACTAATCAAATTTTTATTCAAATCCATCTCTATAAGTGCAACTTGCATGAAGTATAAGTTTGAGGTTGTGTAAGATGACCCATAAATTAAACATGTAATATTATAAAATGGAGCCAAGATATTACAAATGGTTTCTGCTCTTTCCCACTCCTCAGTGCTTGGACAAATGTTGTAGTTCTTATCTTCATAACTCAAGCTAATGAATGCACGTCGATACCTAATAGCACTTTCAAGCATCATATATGTGGCATTCCATCTAGTGCAAACATCAAACCTTAAGAATCCACCTCCTACATTATCTAGTTGCACATCTTGAATGCATTTTCTAAACACCCTCAATCTCCCCTCTAAGGCCTTCACATATTTGACACTCTCTCGGATTTTATGCAAAGCATCACCCGCCGCCTTCAAACCATCTTGAACAATTAGATTCAAGATGTGGGCGCAACAACGGACATGAAAATATTTACCTTTACATAACAACGCATCTTGCAAATTAAGCCTTTGTTTCAAAATTTTTATCATGCTATCATTTGAAGATGCATTGTCCAATGTGAGTGAAAATATTTTACGGTCTATTCCCCAATCCTTAAGAGCACCAAACAATTTTCCAGATAATTCGTACCCTGTATGTACATTATCCAAGTGACAAAATGAAAGTAATTTATCTCCCCCTAATATTGAGAAAACTAATTCGCCAATTGGTTACCAGCCTACTGGGCTATAAAAAGATCTCCAATTATTGGCTCAAGGTAATTTATAATAGTTGGAGATTCATATCAAAATTATTTTCCCAAATATTCTTTTACTGTCCATTGAAATGCAGTAAATTGGAGCAATTGACATGTACACAATACATCCAAAAATGCTTATATGGGAAATTAGGTTTATAAACAAAAATCAAATAAATTAGAGGAGAACTTATTTATATAATAATTGTTGGCATGATGCAAATCAATATCTTATTCATGTTAGAGTGTTCTCAAAATATAAATCAGTATCGTTCAAGTAATTAACTTTATACATCTAAAGAATGGATCTTTAAGTCCATTTGTATGAACTTCAAGATGTTCAATATCAATTTTGATTGACATTCATACGATACTTAATTATAAAATGCTTTATATAAAAATTATATATAAAATGATCTCTTAATCAAATTAGTCAAAAAAAAAATTCTCACAAACTTCTGGTTGTGAGTTGATAACAAACATAAATATGACCATTTAGTTGATGCACCAATTAAAATTATAAAGGCCTAATTGGTCCACATGATTATGATCGGTGTATTGATTTACAAATGTACGTCACCTTTCGTATATTCTCAAATTGTGAGCGACCCATTTTCAAATATTCAACTTCCTTTGGAAACTAATAACACAAATTATTGGATTGAAAAATATTCTGACTCTTCAATACATGTCTAATAACTATGCCAAAAAAGGTTTTAGATAGCGCTTTTTTTGGCCTTAGACAGCGTTTTATAAGCGCTATCTATTCTGGCGCTGTTAAAAGTATAGACAACGCTTAATAATCAAATAAAAGCGCTATCTAATGTTATCTTTAGATAGCGCTCTCTACCCATAAGCGCTGTCTTATGTTAGGCTTAGATAGCGTTTTCTACTTTAAGCGCTGTCTTATGTTAGGCTTAGATAGCGTTTTCTGTTGTAAGCGCTGTCAAATGTTAAGCTTAGATAGCATTTTCTGCTGTAAGCGCTATATTATGTTATATTTAGACAATGTTTTAGATAGTGCTTTTTATGCAAACACTATCTAATGGTAGTTTGTGACATCACTTGTTCTATCGAAGCGCTTTTAAAAGGTAAACTTACTACATTGTTCTATTTAATAAACGCTGTTATAAATGATGTTATTTTTACAGATTTATTCTTGATGCACTTGATGGTACTGTCTATAAATTTACTTATCAAAATATTCCAAAAAATGCATATATTATTTGATCAAATTTATTAAAACAATCCAATTACATAAAACTTTGTCAAAAACCCAATATATATATATATATATATATATATATATATGACTAGATATAACTTATCAATATCTATAATAACAATTTACAAGAAGCAATAAAGTATATATAGCCATGTTCCGAATGTTGATTCTCTAAATAGAAGCTCCAAAGAGATTAATCATCCAAGCATCTATATTCATTGGGAGTTCACACTGGCCTCAAAGAACTTTGAAGCGAAGAGTCCTTCAAGACGAGACAAGAGAAAGTGTGCCTTGTCCAACACAGGAAGTGATTCAAGAATATCATGAACACATCACCATGTGATTAAACCACATTCATCAAATATCCTTTAGCCCATACACTCCCGCTGTGAAAATGGAAATGCAGCATCATAAACAAAATACTCTTTGTGTACATTCAAAAGACCAAATTGATAACTTACTACTATTTTTCAGAAAACCAGATTTTACTAAAAGAAATAAAAAGCCAGAGGAGGATAAAATTAGTTATCATAAACCACATACTCTTGTGTGTGCAATGGAAATGGACAGAAAGCTTCTCTATCTAGAACAAATGCCATTACATCCGCAAGCACAAGGATCAGTGGACAACATTTCCTGAATATGACATAATGAACATTGAACCATATATCATATTCATGGAAACAACAACAAACTCTCAACAAAAAAAAAAATCCAACTCATTACCTGGTGTACCAACTCCAATTGTGTCAGCAAAAGAAATTTCAAAGCATCCAATATCATATAATTCTTTAGCAACATATGCCTCTTACAAAGGAAGAATTGGTCTGTCCACCGGGCATTCAACAATACATGATACATACCTGTAACATTTGAAAACAAATAAACTAATTGGAATGCACAAGATATAATAAAGAGATTTGAGTCTATAAAATTTACATTATCAAACAATGGAAATTTCATGCATCCAAGGATTAGACCATGTGATGAATCAATTATCCAAAAAGTTTAAGTTGTTAGAAAAAAGACATAAGAACATACTAATAAACATTTAAGTGGATAGTATAATATGAACGAATCTAAAGAACAATTTTAAAGAAAATAAGAGACACACCCTACATGAATTGAGAGTTCTTTAGCAGCACGGGTAACACTTCAAAACGAATACAGTTAATGTTTGATTTTGAGAATGATTTAGAAGTAAGACGTTGATGCAAAACAACTACTTTTTAGCATCAACTGCTATAGCAACTTCAAAATCCAATAGAAGTAACCATTCATTCTGAAAGTATTTATGTTTATGGTTAATACACACACACATAACCGATCAAAGTTCTAAATATAAATATCTATGTTTATGGTTAATCTATATATGTGTACCTTTTAAATTAGCAATTAGAACCGGCAATTTGATGCTTCACAAGGGATAAACTTCTTGCATTACTTCCTTTGCATCAGCCAACTGTAAGAAAGAAATGACACTTGTGTCAAAATATCATCTATAAAAGTCTATGAAAGAATTGGATTTTATTCAATAGAAATCTTTCAAAATTTGATAGAAGCCCTTCCAAAACCTTGGATAAGTTCACAAGAAAACATAAACAGAAGACCAAAAGACGAGATTGAGAAGTAAAAAAAGGCAACAATCCACAAACAGGGGTGAAAATGCAGGTGGCAGGCATTAACTGCTCGTACAATACATTCTGGTAACCCAACCTAGTTCATTCTTGCAAATAGCATAACAAAACCTAATATTATGAAATTAAACTAAGACCCTCATTGGTAGCAAGTCAGTAACTAAAGAAACTCATCAACCAAAGATTTAACTAAATTCCAAAGTTCTATATACATCACATTCTACAAATGTGATTGCAGATATAATTTTATGGGTTTTTAAGTACTTTCAATATATACATCATAACTGTACACATTTTCCTTATTTAAATACAAATTTTAGCAATTTCATGAATAAAAACAATGACAAAACCTTGTTGAAATCATGTTGTGAATCTAATCTAATTTGAAAATAGCAGTACAAAAAAGCAGATCCAAATCAGTTGGATGGAAGATATCATCTCGGGGATAAGAAACCGGTTGTTTGTAAAGTCAAATTCCTGCAGAACACAAAGCAAGAAAAAGTTAATATGATTGACACAAATGAATGTGAACTTAAAATAAAATATCCAACAAAAGAAATACGAAGTTTCTTGAGGTAATTGATTAAGGCTTTACCACATCGATTCTCCTAAATACATATTTAAGAGTAAAGTTTTGGAAGACAGTGGAAGAGTGTGTGAAAGAGAAACCAAAATCAACAGTGAGATTGCATCATCAATGGAGTATTGGATTGAAGGGTGATAGAATAGGGGTTCAGTGAGGAGGATAAACAGAGGATTGGGAAGAGTTTACGCGGAGGATTGAGGTGGGACCAAATTTCACGATGGATGTTGGGTTGATTAAGTAGCCGTGATCTATGTGACGATAGACTGCGGCGAAGGTTAGATATTGTTCGGTGGTGGTCTTGAGGGGATTTGAGTGGAGCTATTTTTTTGGAGGTGAGAGGTTTGTATAGGCAGTTTGGCAGAATGGAAGAAATCGTTGTTGTTGTGCGTGTTTGCAGAAGAGGTGAGAATTAACTACTAAACAACTAGCCCAAACAAATAGCAACAAAACAAATAAATAGGGGAACCACAAAAAACTAAACAACAAGAAAAAAAGTTTAATCACAACAACTTGTCACAATGCAATAAAACCACATCACCAAGAAAAAAAACCTACAACATGAACAAAACCTGGGCACAATGACAACTCCACACAAAGACAACTTCCACAACCTGAGCACCAAAATAGGAACAGAACCCGCAGCAGGACTTCAATAAAACAAATGCAGCAGGAAAAAGAACTCTACAGTAGCAACATAATCCAATCCTAAACACCATATCAAAATTGAAAATCAATTAGCCCTATTATTTAAAACCCTATTATTTATCTATAGATAATAAATACGAAGAATGAAAAAGAGACTTACATGCTAGAGACCGATCCTTTTCTTGCGAGTAGCCATTCAAGAAGAAAACGAGACCTATTCAAGAAGAAGAAAATGTAACATTAGTTTGAGTTCTTCCAAGCGATGATAAAGATTGAACCCTAATGATGAGAGGGCGAACCTTTTCTTGCGAAGTGAATGACAGAGACGATGGAAATTCAAGCGAAAGAGATTCAATTTTCGGTCAAGAGTTTTAAGATGATGACGAAGGGTTCCAATTGCCGCTGTGATTCGAGAGAGTTTCTCTAGGTGAAGTGTTTGAAAAGGATGACGGTGAAGATGAATTAGATTGGGTGTTTCTGTGGTGTGATTGAAGTTGAATTTTGGGAAAGGAAATTGTTTTTGTAATGATAGGAGAGAAAGATTTTTGTTCAACCGAGGAAAGTTAATCTTGTTTCTTTTTTTGTTTTGTTAACGAGAGATTATATATATCTTTAATCTTAAATTTTAATATATATTTTTTTAATTTTTAATGTATTTTTCTTAAAAAAAAATTGTATATAGATAGCGTTTTTATAAATTCAAAAGCGTTTTCTAATGCTATATCTTAGACATCATTTTTTATCTATTCGGAACCGATGTCTAATGATAGACCTTAAACAACGCTTTCTTATAAAGCGCTGTCTAAAGTGAAACATAAATTTTTTGAAAATTTTTAGTTTTTTTTTGTAAACCTTATAAAAGCCCTTTGACAAAAAAGAGCTATAAAATGGTAGTACTTTAGACTGCGCTTTTTGCAATAAGCGCTATCTAAGGGTTCCGTGTTTCTTTTAACAGCACTTTTATAAATAAGCGATGTCTAAAGTGCGCTGTCTATTCTACTTTTTGTAGTAGTGTAAAAAATATAATAATAATTTTTTTTGCATCATAATAGATCTGGGATAACTCAACCGATTTTGCCAAAGACAAACTTAATAAGATTTGCAAACTTCTGATTTACAATAATTTGTGTTTCAATTGCACTAATATATATATATATATATATATATATATATATATATATATATATATATATATATATATATATATATAAGTTCTTAAAAAATAGAGTTGAGTTTATAAGTTCTTCAAGAACATATTTTTATGATATAATGACAATCATTTGTGTAATTCTTCAGGGATGCATGAATATTGGACCTTATCAATTATTTGTACATCCTTCAAGGATGTATCACTATTGAATTCTTCATGAATTCGTGTAGAATAAAAAAAATTGGTTTTTAAGTTCTTCAAGAACTATATAACGGATCAAATCAATTATCTATACAATTCTTCAAGGATTGATGTTTTTGAATTGAGAATAACTCTCTAATTTTTTTTATTTTATGATATTAAATCAATATTTAATTATTAAGTAAAGACACGAATATAATACAATTCACACGATATCATATAAATAAAACTAAACATGCTTATGTTCTTTTGGATGATCGAAGTGTTGATGTTTCACCATACAGATGTCGGCCACAAAGCATAATGATGCTTCACCAGACTGTTGTCGGTCATGAAACTCGAACAATAACGAACATCCAAATATATATTATAAATAAATAATCGATCAATATATGTTTATGTAATATGAATGATCAAAGTGTTATGCACCATATTAATATCGGTCACGAAGCGCAAACAACATCGAACACTCAAATACATAAAGACATTGATGCCAATTAATTTATTTAATTTTAATTATTATTATCATTCGATCTTTACAAGTATACAAGGTTCATAGAATTCATAATCATATAATAATCAAAACAAAAGCTACTCATGTTTCATAAAAATAGATTAAGAGTTGTGTACCTCATTTGGCAAGTTCATGTTGATAACGTGTAATTAAATAAAGTAAGAAAGCGAAAAAATAGAGATAGAGAGGAGATGAAGGAGCGAAAGGGAAGAGAAAACTCTTATATTCCTTACTCTCAAGTGTGTCAATTACATAAAAATAATAATCTTATTTATAAGATATTACATTGGCCAATGATATATGTCAATACTAATGCACATTCACTATAATTATTCATAACATTTTTGACAAACATAATGACAATTATTGAAATATTAGAATAGGGCATTTGGTACCCTCTTATATAAGACACCACATACAGAAATAACAGAATCATTAATGAACATCTGCGTTCCAAGGAGTAACACATTTACACAAAGAATTGTACACACATTTCACAGTCAAAGGTTTTCGGCATATTTCTTTGGGACAATCTGAATCTCTAAAACATCTATGACTTCTTGCCGCTGTAATGATAAAAGATAATAAAATGATATAATTTTTGACAATAATAAAATGATATAATTAAAATGTTATAAATGTGTACATGAAAATGACTTACCTTGAATATATAAATAAATCATGAAGAAACGAGATAATTAAATGAATAATAAAAATAAATCGCAATAAATATAATCTTCAAAAAGCAATTACATGGAACAAACATATCTACGTATCTCTAGTGTTGGTTGAATAATTATCTCAGATCGAGTTTTAAAAGCTATGTTACTAGTCAAATAATTCTTATTAGCAATTCGTAAATATAAAATTTGAAAGATTATCTCAAGCATCATAGTGAAATATTACATGCTGTGAGTACTGAACTAATAGTCTAAGGGTCATGCATTGTTTAGCATTTTGCATAGTCGGGTTATGCTAACCAGTGCACCCGGTGTACTAGTTAAGCATACCCAAAAAAAAAAAATAGACAAAATTAATGCTACAGAGATAACATTTTGCATCTTTAACACATTAAATGCACAAGTTTCAAGAAAAAATTTCTATATTAATATGTTTAATCAATGCATCAGGTGCATTGTAGCATTTTCCATAGTCTAATACATATTAGGTAAGCCAATATAAATCTTGTGTGATTGAATTTTTTTATCTCTTGTTTTTATTTTGCATAGATAGACAAACACACACATACCATACATACTCATACTTCAAAATCATCTCTTCTCTCGATTGATTCTAATCTTTTTAAAAGTTGTGAAACATTTTAAAAGAGTTGCAATTCAAACTTCCCTTTATTGAAAGCTAACACAATAACAAATGACAATTAATGAAAATTAGAATAGGGCATTTGCCGGAGTGAAATGGATAACTCCATTGGTTAAATTAGTTGAATTAAAAGTTATAAGGAATTTGGAGGAGGTTTATGATTCAAATCCTACTAATGTGTAGTACAAATTAAAGAAGGATATTTAAAAACATAAAAATTACCTTGAATTTTTGTTACATCAAAAAATAGGTAAAGAAAGATGATCATAGGATAAACTAACTTTACAATTTTAGCCATAAATCTCCCCGTGTCATGTCTAATTGGTTTATTTGCATATATAGTTCATATTCTCTTCTAATATACTAGAATTATTATTAAATGTCCCTTGAGTGTATGAATTTTTATTTTGTCCTTTAGGAAACTTAATAAAGAGGTGTTATAAAAAACTTACAAATTAATAAGAAATCATTAATTATTTCTAACCTTTCATCACATATATATATATATATATATATATATATATATATATATATATATATATATATATATATAAGAAGATACATATGAAGTTCCCTTCATATCGTTTTTATCTTATTTTCTTTCTTGACACATCATTAAATGAAGGATAATTTTATCTTTTCATGACAAATTTTAATAAAATAATATTATTATAATTACTATATTCTATTACACATTATTTTTACGATGAGCTATTTTTTTTTTTTTTTTTTGTAATTTATAAAGAATCTATGTTTTTACTCATATGTCAATAAAATTGTTTATTTTTTGAAAATTTCAACAAAACCTATATTTATACTCTTAGATACCGTTTTACTTAACTTATTTTAAATTGTTTTACTTAATAAAAGGATAAGCTAGGCCAAATAGATTCTCAATAAATTTTTGGCTTAGCTTATTTTAAACTTTTCAAATTTTTGATAACAAGTTAATTATGATAATTGAATTAAATTAATAGAAAAAGAACATACATATGAAGTTCCCTTCATACCCTTTATATCTTATTTTCTTTTTTGACACATCATTAAATGAAGGATAATTTTATCTTTTCATGGCAAATTTTAATAAAATGATATTATTATAATTATTATACTCTATTACACATTATTTTTATGATGAGCTATTTTTTTTTTGTAATTTATAAAGAATCTATGTTTTTACTCATATGCCAATAAAATTGTTTATTTTCTGAAAATTTCAACAAGACCTATATTTATACTCTTAGATACCGTTTGACTTAGCTTATTTTTTTCATTAATAAAAGTATAAGCTAGGCCAAACAGATTCTCAATAAATGTTTGGCTTAGTTTATTTTAAATTTTTCAAATTTTTTATAACAAGTTAATTATGATAATTGAATTAAATTAATAAAAAAGGAACATACATATATGAAGTTCCCTTCATACCCTTTTTATCTTATTTTCTTTTTTGACACATCATTGATTGAAGGACAATTTTGTCTTTTCATAGTAAATTTTAATAAAATAATATTTTTATAATCATTATACTCTGTTACACATTATTTTTACGATAAACAAATATTTTTGTAATTTATAAAGAATCTATGTTTGTACTCATATGTCAATAAAATTATTTATTTTAAATACAAAAAAATTATTTTTTGAAAATTTCAACAAAACCTATATTTATACTCTTAGATACCGTTTGACTTAGCTTATTTTAAATTTTTTTACTTAATAAAAAGATAAGTTAGGCCAAACAGATTCTCAATAAATTTTTGGCTTAGCTTATTTTAAATTTTTCAAATTTTTGATAACAAGTTAATTATGATAATTGAATTAAATTAATATGTTTGTTATTTTTAAAACATCAAATAAGAATTTTGTCTCAACAATCTTTCCCTTTTTGATGATAACAAACATTTTAATTTATTATTTTTGAAGAACAAATTTTTGATAAAATGATAATCATTTGTTCACTTAATTTGTCAATTGCTCCCCCTCAATTTATGCATTTTTATAACTTATTAAATTGAGTTTTAGGTGAATGCTTAATCATGATTTACTTAACTGAATAATTATCATATACATTATATAATAAAATCAGTTTTCAAAAATTAAGATTATTGATTTTACATCTAAAGTTTAACTTAGCATAAGATCATAGAATACCAGTTCATAAGATGCTTTTCAAACATTTAATCATGCATTCAAAAAATAGTTAAGAATGCATCACATGGCTAATTGTACGATACATTAACAAAATATTTTGCTACCTATAAATTGAGCTGTAAAAGGGGCCGGCCCGGCCCGGCCCGCCTCGGCCTGGGGGCCATAACATATAAAAGGGCTTTAGTGGACCGGCCCAATAAGCCTCATGGCCCGGCCCATTAAGCCCAGCCCGATAAGCAAAGGCCTACATGGCCCGATGGGCCGGCCCGACAAACTTTCATATTTTTTTTGACATATTTTTTTTTTTACAAAATAAATTCAATGGATAATAAAATTACATATGTATCACACACAAATTAATAACCATAAAAAAGTGGATGTCATGATTTCACGAGATAATAAATACTACAAAATATTCACGCAAAAGTCACAAATATGTCGATGATGATTCATAAAGTGCACCTTCAAAGCTAATAAATTTCAAGCTTACATCACCAACTAAACTTTTAACCTAACAATTCAAAATACATAAAGTAAATTATAAATTAAGCAACTTCTCGGCCTAAGTCTCTTCTTGAACACTTGATTTTTCATATAATTGTATCTCTTCTACTTCGGGTATATCTGCAATTCATAATACACGATAACTTGATTAGTCAACAACTAAGAAGCAAATACAAATCGCAAATAATACAAAAGGGTTATTAATTAAACTTACCAGAAGGTCCAATTTCTTTAAAATCATGCAACCAATTACGTGTACAAATGAGAGCTTGCACAGTTTTAGGGAGTAAGCAATTCCTATACTTATTTAAGATACGACCTCCGATACTAAAAGAAGATTCAGAAGCCACTGTTGTGATTGGAATGCTTAAGATGTCACACGCCATTATTGCAAGTTGAGGAAATCGAACACTATTTGACTTCCAATATTGAAGAATATCCACATCATCATCCAGAAGACACTTTTCATCCAAGTATATTTCAAGTTCAGACTTACCATCATTTGAGATCTTTTGTATCTTTTCTTGACGGTATTCCTAGAATTAGACATACAAAAATTATTCAAATTAAACTTGAATGGAATATAATCAACCCCATTCATGTAAACAAAAAAAATGTAAGCAGTACTAAGAGGGCAACACAACAATTGTTTGACAACAATAGTAGAAATAAGTACAATAGTAGAGTTAACTTATATTAACTTATTTTAACTTTTCTAAGGGGAACATATTAATATATCAATGACAGCAGTACAATAATTATTTGACACATTTATTACTATTTAGACTTTAATTATAGAATTATCAAATTTACTATTATTTAAACTTTTATTATTTGACTTACAACAATAGAAATAAGTACTTTCATAAGGATTTGTAACAATTTATAAACCTTACCTTCAAAAACGACGTCTTCTTCAATGGTTGATCAACTGATTGAGATTGAGTGTTTCTTGATGAACTATCTAAAGATGAGCTTGCTGGAACTGTGTCTTTTTTATATGCATCAAAGAGATCTTGCAAACCATCCTTCACTTTTTTAATCTTGTCTTCATAATTATTTGGGTAAAGTTTCTTAAAGCAAAACTTCAAAAAGTCCAACTTTGATGTTGGATCAAGAACATTTCCAAGTGAAAGAGTAATCGAATATTCACTCCAATACTTGTCAAACTTCTCCTTCATCCTCTTGGTCATATCTTTGATCACTTCATCTTCACTAATCAAATTTTTATTCAAATCCATCTCTATAAATGCAACTTGCATGAAGTATAAGTTTGAGGTTGTGTAAGATGACCCATAAATTAAACATGTAATATTATAAAATGGAGCCAAGATATTACAAATGGTTTCTGCTCTTTCCCACTCCTCAGTGCTTGGACAAATGTTGTAGTTCTTATCTTCATAACTCAAGCTAATGAATGCACGTCGATACCTAATAGCACTTTCAAGCATCATATATGTGGCATTCCATCTAGTGCAAACATCAAACCTTAAGAATCCACCTCCTACATTATCTAGTTGCACATCTTGAATGCATTTTCTAAACACCCTCAATCTCCCCTCTAAGGCCTTCACATATTTGACACTCTCTCGGATTTTATGCAAAGCATCACCCGCCGCCTTCAAACCATCTTGAACAATTAGATTCAAGATGTGGGCGCAACAACGGACATGAAAATATTTACCTTTACATAACAACGCATCTTGCAAATTAAGCCTTTGTTTCAAAATTTTTATCATGCTATCATTTGAAGATGCATTGTCCAATGTGAGTGAAAATATTTTACGGTCTATTCCCCAATCCTTAAGAGCACCAAACAATTTTCCAGATAATTCGTACCCTGTATGTACATTATCCAAGTGACAAAATGAAAGTAATTTACTATTTAACTTCCAATCTCGATCAACATAATGAGCAGTGACAGTCATATAACCTTGCGTTGTTACAGTTGTCCATACATCAGAAGTTAGACAAACTCTACCTGGAATGGATGCTAAAACACTCTTTAGTCTTTCCTTTTCACTTGAAAACACACTCATGCAATCAGTTTTTGCAGTGTTTCTACAAATGGGAACAAAATCAGGATTCAATATCTTGTTTGTAGCCAAAACCGCATCATACTCAGCGTAGCTAAATGGAAGATCATGTCGTATGATGCTTCTAGCAAGTGAATCTCTGTAAGCCTTATCATCAAATTGAAACTTCTTCAATAATGTTTCTTTGTCATCCAACATGTGTCCCTCATCATCTTCATCATTGTTTGGAATTTTAGGACAAGCAATAATATTGCGCTTTAAGTGACCAGTGCCTGCACCACATGAATACATACCCTGACAACCATTACATGTACATTTTTCTCCCCCGTCAACTTTACCAATCCTTGTAAAATGTTTCCAAACAGAAGATCTCCTTGGCCTTTTTTTATTAGTATTTTTTGCAACATAGTCTCCCTTAACCATGACTACATTACAAAGTACAAACACATTAAAATTAAATTGATCATTAAAATAATATTATAAAAGGTAAGCACAAGAATTACTTATAAGTTATACACAAGAAAGATACAAGAGACAATCAAATGTTAAGGATTATCTAAGATGACAATATCAGACATATATAAATCAATTGTCATGTTTGTTTCTTTCTATCTTGTTGGCTTATACACTGAACCGAACATGACAATATCACTATATCAGACATCTATAAATCATGGTCAATTTACATTGGACGTATAACATTTTGTATATAAGATTATCAAATTTTATGTCGGTCATACTGTTCACATAATGAAACAATCAACAACATACTTGAAACTCTTATATGGGCATAATTTAAAACAAACATAACAACACATATATACCTAAATAAATAGTGAACTAGTAACAAGTATTGGTGCAACTCATAATATTAATATACATATGTGCTAATAAATTAAAGGCAACTTAATCACTACATTGTAACTATATGAATGAACAAAACCACAAAGTATTAATACATTACCTCTAGTACTCGAAGGTTGTTATATTATGTTACTTTTATTTCGTGACCAATTATAATTTGAATAATTTTTTCTTATACTTTTCTATTTATAATGATTAATTAAAATGTTATTAGTTTTTTTCAAATAAAGATAATCATAACAAACTTGGTTTAATCTTAAAAAAAAAACAAATTTGGTTTATTAATTATCTCCTAACTAACAAATCTTATCTTTTGTTACTTAATTATCTAAAGATTTAATGGTAACTAAAACTCCTTATTTTTAGCTAAAATTATTTTTAGAATTTTTTTCAAAATATTTTTTTTAACTCTTTAAGGGGCCGGCCCAAAAGCCCGTGGGGCCGGCCCATAACGGCCCATTAAAAATATAGGCCCGAGGGGCCGGCCCGATAAGGCCCGATCACCTTTTTTTAAAAGCCCGACCCGTGTAAAACTATAGGGCTAATGGACCGGCCCGATAGCCCGACCCATTTTTACAGCTCTACCTATAAAAGTGCAAATACAACCATAAACCATGCATAAAAACAGAAAATTTGTTAAAAAAGATAGAACATGAGAATAACCATAACAAACATATAAAAGCAAAATAGCAATAATAGCAATAACAGCATGGTTGTTATCTTCTTTCTTATTTCTTCTTCAAAAATTGTAGTAGCCAAAAAGATAGAACAACAGTAGCAAAACAGATAGCAAACCAGATTTTCTTCTTTTTCTACTCCCCCTTTGTTTCATCAAAAAGGAATTCAAGACCCTTGATGAGAAGGAGAAGAGGATGATGATGTGGAGGCTACAATTAGGTTTTGAACAAGTGGAGCAGAATGGTTGATTATAGGAGGTTTAAATCCTAATATTATCTTATTTTAAATATAAATTTTGTTGTAAAAATTGAACCTACTCAGGATATTAAATAGCATAAATTTAAGTAATCAAATAAATATGAATCAAAATAATAAAGAGAGTTCACATGAACTTATCTTTCGGTGGGAGTAGTAATTTGATGTCGACGATTGCATAATAACCAACCACAACATCATAAAGAGGGATGACTGCAAAATAGTAAAACACGAAACAATATCTGAAATGTGTTGATCATACTGTCCTTAAGGATTTATCCGTCTCATAAGTGCAAAATCCCCCAGGATTCAGCAGGTCCTTCTCAAGTATGAATCATACTCGCGGTAACAGAACTAGTAAGAATTAATTATTTTAAACAGGTTGATATTAAACTCAGAGACTCAATGTGCGAGCGAAGAAAATATAGTAACAATGGTAGTTTGGATTTTGGTGAGTAAAATTTTTGTTCTGCATTATTATCATCTTTATCTCTAAAGTTGTTAATGATATATATAGGCTCTGTTTGTTACAATTAAGCTATAAACTAGCTTATAGCTGATAGTGAAAAAACTAGCTTATAATTGATAGTTGAAAAGTTAATTGATCGAAATAAAAGTGTTTGGTAAAGTTAGTTTTTAAAGTGGTTGATAAATATAAAATGACTAAAAAGGATATTATGTGTTAGTGGATAGTTTTTTTAGTGGGTAGTTTTTTATTTAAAAATAAAAAATAAATTAAAGGTTAAAAATGGAAAAAAAAAACCGTAAAAAGCTATAAGCTCAAACGCTACTCAAAATGGCATCTCAAAAAAAGTTATAAACTAGTGAGAAATCTTTTTACCAAATACATCTATTTTCTTCATACAAACTTATAAGTTAGTCCAATAAACTATAAGTTAACTTATTGCACTTACCAAAAATAATCGTAGTCACTTGCACTCTCATGAAAGTGAACGTTCCATGCTCTATATTTGTGGCACCAAGAGAAATAATGGTTCCTATTCATTAGGAAAAGAGAAACGTGACTGGACCAAGAGAGAATCCAATGTGCAATTTGACCAACACATTTTAATTACTTTTGAAGTATACAATAACAATTATTATAATAATAATTATTATACAACAAATCTAAAATATATTTAAATCTATTTTATCATATAAATGTTCTGAATATAACTTGGATTTATTTAAAGTGATTGTGTGAATGAGGTTGTTGCGCATGTTGTTAAGCACTAAAACTAAGAACATACTATGTTTAATAGTTATTGCAATCACACAAAGTTTGTGTTTGCTAACACATGATCTATTTGTTCAACCTTCGGTGAATTTGCGGAAATGGAAAGACTATCACCGCAAGACTAAAGTGAAAAGAAAATCAAAGTTGTACAATATTACATTATTGGCCTTCAGCTTGAATTTTGGGTCATCTTTTCAAAGCTTGAATTTTGGGGCTTGTAATTGAATAAATTCGAAGCTTTGTATAGTAGTTTGTAGGATTTTTATATTATATCTAACACATTTTTATAAAATCAATTTATAAAATGAGCAGTGCCACTCTTTATAAACTACGGTCGGACCTTATCTTTATTTGATGTGAGACTTGGTTTTGTCAATATAGTTGCTTTCATTAAGCTTAAACTAGATTTGCTTCTTCAATTCATAAAGCTTTAAGGAAATTTCTCCTTCGCATTTGGAAGAATCGCTCGGTTGTTTTTGTTGCTCAAGAATAATGAATCTCCACATTTAAATATTGTTGACAAAATAGAATAAACTTATTCTTTTTCTTGAGGGTTAATTGTTCGTCTTCTTCTTTGTCTCATGGGACTTACTTCGAAGGTGAAGTACCGTGAGAAACCTTTGTTAATTAGCTTCCCTATTATATTCATTGTTATCTTTAGAAGGAGAGAATTAATACCCCTCGCTTGAAGATAGTTCATCTCTAACTTTTTCCAAAATTTGATTCTTCAGAGTAGTATTGAGAAGATAATACTTGATAATACTTTTTCCATTTAAATATTTAGGCCCATCATAATGGGATAAGAACAACCACATGGCATAGTGACCACGGTTCCAAGCAATGAGCACAGGTAGAGGTGAAAAACCAAACGTGTTCCCTAAGCATATATAAGGACAATCTAGATGTTATATATGTGGCTGATCCTCTACATATGGATGACCCCACCATATCTTAAACCTTAATACTCTCTTGTATAAGCACTCATACATCAATTTCTAGGTATGAGAGATTTGCGCCTCCAATTCTATATTTCTTATTCCTCTTTCAAATACTGACTTGAGCGTTAGAATGCTAACATTTTTGCAGGTACCTTTTTCCCCATAAAGACCAAGAAATCACCCTATCTTCTTCAACAATCATCTACAAGCTTAATCACCATGAGTTAAGACAATCATTAATGAGATTTCTGAGGATACAGTTCAGAACTGGTCCGAATATTTATCCATTATATGGAGGCTGAGGCACTAATTGAATTAGAAGGGATTTTAGCAAGAGTCAGACCACAAGTGGATGTCGAAGACAATCGTCGTTGGATTGCAGACTTAATAGGTACCTTTACTGTCAATTCTTATTACAATTGCTATCTGTTCATGTTCAAATTGATCTTCTTAACCACGATGTTCCGAGGGCGTTACAAGCTTGTTAGAAGTCCCATATCGGATATGAGATGGTCTGAACAAGTGTTTATAAGTAAGAGGCAATCCTCACCTTACAAGCCGGTTTTGTGAGGATGAGTTAGGCCCAACTCTCAATTCTAAGATGGTATCAGAGCCTCTCTAAGATCCATTGGACCACCCGCTATCGGGCCACCCGCCGTTTATATCCACGCACCAAGCCCAATAGTGCTGGGCGTGAGGGGGTGTGTTAGAAGTCCCATATCGGATATGAGATGGTCTGAACAAGTGTTTATAAGTAAGAGACAATCCTCACCTTACAAGCCGGTTTTGTGAGGATGAGTTAGGCCCAACTCTCAATTCTAAGAAAGCTTTATGGGTGTGAATCATTTACCATCTAAAATTGGCATATTTGGGTGGAGATTGCTTTAGAACAAACTGACAACTAGGAAGTATCTCTTTAAGAAAAGAACAATATCAGATATCATCTACATGTCATGTATTTTTTTGGCTTGTCGAGTTTGGAAGGCAATTTTCATTTGGTTGGGATTTTATGCCAAGATGAATAAGGTGGGATGGTATCATTTTCTTGCTTTTGGAGATATGCTGAAGCATAGCAGACATAAAAAAGTTAGACATATTGTTTGGTATGCAACTACATGTTGTATTTGGTCTCCTTGCAATCATGTTATCTTTAAAGGAGATTCG
Source organism: Trifolium fragiferum (assembly GCA_954870985.1). Classification (NCBI taxonomy): domain Eukaryota; kingdom Viridiplantae; phylum Streptophyta; class Magnoliopsida; order Fabales; family Fabaceae; genus Trifolium; species Trifolium fragiferum. The sequence continues at coordinate 14,236,595 of OX940794.1, forward strand.
ATTGATTTGCATTGCCTAGTGAGATATAACGAAACCCTATTTGATGGCGTCGACATAGGAAAAAAAGAGGGTGTGATCATATGAGGTGAAGGAAAATTGTTGTCATATGAGATTAATTTATGATTAATTAGAGTTGTTGGGTTAAATAAAATGGAGGGTGGAGTATTGGAGTAACTCTAGGAGTTACTCTTAGAGTTAATGAATCCCTCCTATATATATATATATATATATATTGTGTAAAAAAAATTAAAGTTAATTCTTAAAATATGCCTAAACATTTTAGTGTTTTGGGAGAAGAAAGAAGAGGAAAATAAAAATCATTTTGGTTACATTATGAACCGGACAATTTCGAAGAAGCAGGACTGGTTTATAAGTCGTTTCATCGGTTTTTTTTTATTAGTTTTTTACCAATTCTATAGGACCATCGATTTTTAAAGGCTAACTATATAGCTGCATCTCTGATTTCCAAATCTAACTGGTACGTACCATCTGTTCGATCCAGTTTTTATCATAAGCAACAATTATTTAATTGAAGAAAAAAATAACTACATAATTTTCCATAAAATGTTATAAATGGTTAAATTTCTCTACCTAGCGTCTATTCTTGAAATAGTTACTTCATTTGTTGAAGAAGATGTTTGCCTTTCAGTTGAACGTTCTACTAGTGAGATACCAATAGAAAGGTGAGGTAGCGAAAGATTGGAGAATTAATCTCTCTCTTTTTTGATAAATGGACTTTTACCCTATTAATATTTATTGTAACTATACAAACAAAAGTTTAATGTATTTGAGGGCAAAAAGGTACATAATTTTCAGTATGAATTATAAATGGTCAAATTTCTTTATCTAGCGTCTACTAGTGAGATAGTTATTTCATTTGTTGAAGAAGATGTTTGTTTTTCAGAAGAAGGTTCTCCATCAACCGAGAATCTATTAAATAACAAACCAGGTTCCTTCGGTTTTGGCAAAGTATTTTCACTACTCATCATCACAACTACAGATGTCATGCTTGGTCTATCATCAGGATGATGTTGAAGGCATAGTAGCCCAATTTGAATGAAACGTACTGCTTCAGATTCAATACATGAATTCCTTAAATAATCGTCGATCAATGTGAGTGGTATGCCCTCTTTCCACAACCTCCATGCCTGCAAGTTTAATTGATTTGTCATATACTACTATAATAAAAGAAAATAATTGCATTTATTTAGGTGTACTTACATATCCAATAAGATTATAATCGTGGTCCTGGTAACTATGTGCTCTATTTTTCTTTCCACTGATAATTTCCAACAATAATACACCAAAGCTAAATACATCTGATTTTACAGAGAATAATCCATCATAAGCATATTCTGGTGCCATATAGCCGCTGAAAAGAAGTCAACCAATAATTATTTCAAATTTTCCATTAATCAAATAATAGATGTTGTTATCTTTAAGATACGTACTATGTGCCGACTATTCTGTTTGTTCTCCCCTCAATTTGATCACCACCACACATTCTAGCCATGCCAAAGTCGGAAATTTTGGGATTCATATCATCGTCTAATAAAATATTACTTACTTTTAGATCTCTATGTATGATTCGTAACCTTGAATCTTGATGAAGATAAAGAAGACCTCGAGCAATTCCAAAGAGAATGTTAAAGCGTGCAGACCAATCTAACATTTTACTTTGAAATGGATCTATAAAAATATCTAGTAGATTCATTAGTCATCTTATTAATAAAAAATTAAACTTATATCCTACAAAATATTACACTTTGAAAAAAAATCACTCACCGAAAAGAAATGAATCGAGACTTTTGTTGGGCATGTATTCATAGATCAACATTTTCTCCTCATCTTCAATACAACAACCAACAACTTTAACAAGATTTCGGTGTTGAAGTTTAGCACATAATATAACTTCATTTTTAAACTCTTTAGGTCCTTGTCCAGAGCTCTTTGAAAGCCTTTTGACAGCAATTTCTTGTCCATTGAGCAATATACCCTATATATAATTACAATTGAAATAAATTGATGAATATCGAGTTTTATGGTTTTTAATTTTATGCAAGAGGCTAGAAATGTTGTAAATATACCTTGTATACTGGTCCAAAACCACCTTCACCGAGCTTGTTGTCAAAAGAAAAATTATTTGTTGCTTTCAGTATTGTAGATTTATCAAATATAGGAAGTTCAAAATCTTCATGCATGTCTTCTTCTTTCTCTTCTGACCTTGTTGTTTTCTTTAATTTTTCTTTTAATCATTGCCATTGAAAACAAAGTAAAACATTGATTAAAAAGTTATCACATGAAGCATCACTACATCTGAGATACCTAGTCTATCTATGAATATGATATATAAATTTGGAAAAAACTAGTCTCTTTGCTTAAGATTTATTAATTTTTTTATGAAATAAATTATTCACTACAAGGCAACAAATAAATCATCAAGACTAAGATTACTACAATGATGGATATTTTACCTTTTTAGCAACTTCTCTCTCTCTCTTCAATTTTTGTTAGACCCCACTTATTAATTTATAATGATATAATAATAATTTTTGGGTTAAATGTGTTTTTATTACTTTAAATATACAAAATTTTGTTTTTAATTTTTCTAAAAATTTCCTTCGAACTTAGTATTTTAAATTTGCAATTTTCAATGTCAATCCATACTTTTTTTTCAAATGTTTGTGTATCATACTCAAAATGACATTTAAAAAAAAAAATCAATATGAAGATCTTATAATACTATTATAGTTCAATAATTTAAGTACGTAAACTTTAATTTTTGTTAATTTATTTACCATTTCAAATTAAAGATTAAATTGTTAAATTAAATATTTAATCCGGGAGAACCCGGGTTCAATTCTTGGGTGGAAATTGTTCTTGGTCAGACTTTACTTACCTCACGGTCGATTTTTGAAACAGAGGGTTAAACATAATAAAAATAAAACATTTAAATCATTAAACTAATGATATTTTAAGGTCCTAATAATGATATGTTTTTTAAAACAATCATTTATAGTATGATATGTGAACTTTTGAAAAAAAATAAGGACTAAAATTAAAAACTGAAAATTTAAAGGACCAAAATTTGAAGAAATTTTTTAAAAGAAAAAAATGAAATGTCGTATATTTAAAAAGACTAAAACCATATTTAACTAACCCATAATTTTGTTCATTTTGAGTTGAAGAGATCAATTATTTATTAAGTACCAACACTAAAATGTTATAAAATGAGTGACATATGTTTTGTTGCCGGTTTGTTCTCAAATCTTTTTGGTGATTCAATGGAAAGTTGATGGCATTTTAAAACCCTCTGCGGGTTTGTTAACCGTCGCCGGTGCTTGCCTTGGTGGTCGCTTCTCCGTTCGCGTTTTGGGGAAGAGGGATCTGTTGAAATATGTATACTCTGTTGTTGTTGCGTGTGCTTTTGTTCATCTGCCTTGGCAAAGACAGAGTCGGTGTTTGCTGCGTTCTTTTCAAATGATGGTGGTTTGAGTTCTCATGGAATCATGTTGCCGTTGTAGTTTATTGGCTCGAAAGGGTCGTTTATGCCTGCTCTGTTTTGACAGAGGGGGTTCTGGTACGTGAATTTGTCCATGTTGGCGGTCGGTTCATTCGCCATTTCATACCTCAGCAAATGTTTACACATCATTTTTTTGCTATTTGATTTCGCGCCCGTGCGCGGGTTCGCTAGGTAGTGTTCGATTTGTCTGTGTTTGTTTTGGTTTTCTTACCTATTAGGGTTGGTTCTAAAACCATTTGTAGTTGAAATCAAATGTACTATCTTTAATAGCTATATTTTTGTATGGTTAACTGGATCAGGTTGATGTCCTCTCAGTTCTTTGTATCATCTTTGTATATAAAATGAGGAATATATATACTGAAGATTCACTTAAACATTCAAAATTGAAAACTCCATTGTAGAAGTTTTGGAAGAGTTGTCAAAACTGATGGGCTATCGAATCGGCCCAATTGCCCTGTATTTTAATATGGATGGGCCTAAAAAATATATCCCAAAAAACGACCGTATTGTTTTGGGCCAACCCACTGGGCCTATATTTTTCATGGGCGACCTAGGCTGGCCCACTAAAAAAATTGTTTTTTTTTTGTTAAAAAATAATTTAGAAAATTATGTTGCATCCTCAATAGTTCTCATTTTCAATGATAAATTCTAAATTTCCCGTAATTATATGATATAACCCTCCCCCCCTCCCTCCCTCTTGAAAGAATCCTATCTTTCATCAAAGCTTCAACAAACTTCATATCATAAACTTCAACATCAGATGATTTTGATTCAACTTTAAAAGTTATTCACAAAAAGTGGACAATGACAATGATGATTTAGTAATGTTAGATTCTCCTTCAGTTGCTAATACAAGAACAAATACATTTCACAAAAAGTGGACGATGACAATGATGATTTAGTAATGTTAGAATCTCCTTCAGTTGCTAATACAAGAACAAATACATTTGTCATGACACTCGCTTATTTGATGGATACTATTTTATGTGATCCGTGGTGCTATTGTCTATTGTATTTTTTTAAAATATATATATATATATATATATATATTAGTTGAGTCGACCTATCGAGCAACATGACCCATTACTAATTGGGTTGGGGGACTCAATTTAGTGGCCCGTGCGTGAAATAAACAGTTGACCAAATAAAATTCCTTTAAATATATCGGCCTATCGAAACGATACAGGTTGTGCCGGATCGACCCACTTGACAACTCTTAATTTTGATAAAAAAAATATTAGCATTTAGAGCACATAAAGATATATTATTTTTTTTTATTTCTCTTTTATTTTTTTAGATTTATGCTAGGTATTCTTTGTTCCAAAAAACAAATGCTAGATATTCTCATATGATGCGGACTTTTTTTTCTTCTTTGCTTTCACCACCAGTTTAATCTGGTTCGAGGGTTAGTTCTGGCATCAAGTGGTTTCAGCCTCCTCCCGATCGTAGTTGCGGGGAATCGAACCATAGTTCTCCCTACCAAGTTCAGCGTCAATCACCACTGAACCAACTAACGATTGGTGGACTTTATTTTTTTTAATTTCAACATATTTTTTTGACAAAACATGGAGTAATTAAGACCTGTAGGTTCTTCTTTGGTAAATTTCACGATTGTACTTAATATTTAGGTTTAAATATCATTTTCATCTTTGTATGTTTGTGAATTTTTTGTTTTAATTTTTATATGTTTTTTTGTTGTAAATACATTCCTGAATGTACACATCTAGTTGGTTGTAGTCTCTCCTATTAACAAATGACTGTGTTTGTAGCTAATTGATAACTAATTGGTAGCTAAGTAACTTAGCTACAAACGTAGTCGGGAGGTACTAAAATCAATAAAAGTAGTGTTTATCACCATATACAAAAAACTGTTGCAATATATAATTGTTTGGATATGGTGATAAACACTACTTTTTATTGGTTTTAGTCCCTCCCAACTGCATTTGTAGTTAATTAGCTACAAACGTAGTCGTTTTTTAACGAGATGGACTAAAACCAACAAGATTTGCACATTTTGGGATATATTCGCAACAAAAAAACATATAGGGACTAAAACAAAAAATTCACGAACATACAGGGATGAAAATGATATTTAAACCTAATTTTTAAAACAGTCTCAGTATTTTTTTTTCCTTTTTTATCGGGTAACGAAATTCACACACACTAAGGGTCTGTTTGATTTGCAAAACAACAAGTACTGGACAGAACAGAACAAGACAGTACAAAACTGTACTTGAGAGAGATAGAGAGCGATAATATTTTTTATATTCGAAAATAAAATGGATATTTTCGTATTTCTTATAGTTGTACTGTGGGGACAAAAAGTCTTTTTTTGTCCTGTCCCTTACTACCTTTTTTGTCCAGTCCCATAATCAATTTCTGAATCAAACAGGATACAACAAAAGTTGTCCAGTCCGATACTCTATTTTTTAGAAAATCAAACGCACCATAAATATAGAGAAATAAAAAACTCAATAATAAAGAAAACTTACTTTTATTCTTCACCTTTGTTATATATATGTAGGTGAATGCCAATAACATCACAAGGACTACTGAAACAGTAACTGAAACTACCAATACTACTTTTTTTATCTGTCCATTATTATCACCTGGGGTTGAGAGAGAAACAAAGTATGTGTCATGTGATTTCCAAAAAGAATTAAAAATCCATAACATATTAATGATAATAACAAAAATTATCAAAGTAATTTACCAATATCTGATGAATCTGTTCGAACATATAGGTCTTGTCCACTTTGTGAAGTTCTCAGATCAACAAGATCACCAAACCAGATAGAACAACCACTACCTGCTCCAGTTGAGTCTAAACTCGAGTACGCACTGCACGAACAATTTTCCAAGCATTTAGATTTGCAATCTTCGAGTATCATTTTCTCGTCAATCCAAGAATGCGTAGTATCTGGCAATTTCACCCCAACAATTCTTTTGAACTTGTCTCTATCTTTGACCCCGCAACTCCAATTACCATTACGCACACATCCTTGTTTCCAATTCATCGCGTTCCACTGTTGTGGTGACTTAGGCTTAAATCCATCTAAACATTGACACATAGGAGATTCATTCAGAGCACAAAGCCCATTTCCCCCACAAGAATTATATACATCACAACTATCTTGTGGTAAAATTTGGTATGAATTCCATGTTTTGGATTCTGAAATCCATATGAGACGTTGACGAAGAGAAGTTGTTTGGTTTAAAACAATTATAGAAATAACAGAACTATTCTTGAGTGTGAACATATAATACACTTCGTCTTCATTGTTGACGAAATCATAATCATAAAGTGGATTTTCTGTCAATCCAACTACTCCACTAGATCGACGACCGGTCCATGGTCCCGTTCTGTAGAGTTTTGTTGAGCCTTTCCAAATAAAGCTTTCAGGATTAGGAGTTAGTACCATATCTGAAGTAAACTCACTTGAAGACGGATCCTCCCAATTTTTCCATGCGACGAGTTTCCTATCAAGACCCTTGTTTTTGTCCCATCCCGCTTTCATTCCTGATAATATTGTATCGCAAGGATAATCAAAACTCTGCCATAGAAAATTTTCATCAGCGTTGTTCAACTTCTCATTTTTAAGTACTAAATTTCCATCGTCCAAAAGTTGCACAATTGGACTTGAAACTGCAACTTTTGTTGTTGCGTTTGTTGACCATAGAAGAGTTTGATTTTGATTTAGAAGCACAAGGTTTCCATCTCGACTTATGATCAATTTGCTAGAATTGTCTTTGATTGGGTTGTCACGGTTGGCAACCCAAACAACTCGTTTATGAGGGATATTTTTGTACCAAATTCCAACATAACGGTTGTTGGAATTACCAGGATTAAAGAAACCAAGCTCGAATACTTCACCCTTAGAAACCAAGGTGCTTCCATCTGGAAGTGACTGTGATTGTGTAATGGTATCTATTGCAGAGGAATTTTTGGAGAAGAGTAATAATAATACTAATAGTAACTTGGTAATTAAAGGAAGGGTATGAAGAATAATGGCCATTTTGCGTTGATATGAGGTTTAATTAACTGAGGAAATTTCATTTATAGATGGAGATTTTATAATTTTGTGATCAAGTTTTGAGGGGTGATCACAAAGTATCTTGGTCTACAAGGCATCGGTTATCAATTTCGTTGCGAAATTGTTAATTTATTCATTCAACGTTGAAAAGACTGTCCATTTTGTTGATGCGAGTATGCATGCGACTTTGCTTCTCTAAAATAGTAAAGAATCTCTTCTAGTTTAATCATAATTTTGGATTTGAATTTAACTCTGAGAATGTCTAAATTCTTTTGAGGGAGAGTTTTGTCACTCTCTGCGATCTTATTTGATTCAAGAGATTAGTTATTACACTTACACGTGAAGAATATCTAATTCGTCAATTTTATTTTTTAAGGATAATGTAATAAAGATATAGCAAGTTGTCCTAAAGCCATTGACATCTCAGATAATTGTAATAGCACACTGCACAAGCAATCAGAGTAATTTATTCATATGATAAAGAATTGTCCATTTTGCAGTGTGAGACTTTTTTAAAAATTTATAATAAATGAAAGGGATCGGAGAAAAAAATGTTTAGATGTTATACTGAGTCAAGTTAACATCAGATCATTTAGTTTGTCTCTATTACAAATTTCAAATCAAATGACAAAATAAGTTGTCTACTTATAAGGTTAATCATCATATACTTAGGCTATAAGATTAAAGCATAATTAATTAATAGACTAAGTATTTGGGAGACTAATTTGTACCGAGTATTAAATATTATAGACTAATTTGAGTTTAATTTTTGTCATAAACTGAATTGACTGCAAGAATATAAGTTTGTTAATTTTTACCATCAAATTTGGCCTTTCTATATTATGATTCTTTTATCATCTACTCTAACAATAAGAATATAAACTATCACTCAAAAATGACAATATCTATATCAAATTTTTTTCATTTTTTTATTTGGGTTAAATGCTAAATCTTATGTTGGAGGCCTGATACAAATACTTGAACAAAAATGCATAATAAAAAACATGACAAAAGTTGCAAAAAAGCGTGTGTCACACTAAATTTTAAGTTCAAGTCACCGCATCATTTTATATAAACTCAAAGCAAATGATATATATATATATATATATATATGAACGTAATAGTTCACATTGAAATTTTGACAAACATTTTTGAATTTTTTTTCAATGTAATTTCTCTTATTTCCCCCCAAAAAAATTTATTTTTGGATGATGGGAAACTTTTTAGCCTTAAAAAAATTTTGAAAAGGTTTTTCTTAATGAGGAAAGAAATTTAAAGTGTGGAAAGATAAATTTTTTCAAATTCAAATACAATCTTCATCCAAAAAGGCTTATGAGTTGTTCTTTGGGCCTAATACAATTTTATGAGGAAAATTCTTTTTCCACCCCTTAAAAACTCTTTTTCACCTTGAAAAAGTTATGTAAATGTTTATCGAACTTTTTTTAATGTAAATTTTATTCAAATTTGCACTAAAAAAAATAAGGTTATGTTTACCGAATTTTTTTTGCCTTCATGGGGAGTGGGGAAAGAAATTGTCTCTTATGAGTTGTTCTTTTCAAATTGAGGCCATGCTATCAAAAACCGAGTCCAATGTATAAATAATAGTCACGAGTTGTCACTAAATTGCATATCAAATTTGGTTAACGTTAACCCCATATTATTCCTCCGACTATTGAAAATATCGTATTTGTTACCATTTGGTTTTATATATAAATAGAAATTTATTGTCAAAATATATTATGTGAATAATGCACAATGGTAAAAAACGACATTTAAAAAGGAATGGAGGTACTATAATATATAAATAAATAAATAAATAATTTAAAAGGAAATAAATAGATTGTACATACTTTATTTGTTGTTACTAAAAAGTAAAGTTTCTTGTAGTATACTGTGACAAGAAACAATTGATGAGATCTAGTAAAAAGCACATAATTTAACATATAATAAAAATGATAATTGGTAAATTTATCTATCTAGCATCTAATAGTGAAATAGTTATTTCATTTGTCGAAGAGGATGTTTGTCTTTCAGAAGAAGGTTCTCCTTCAGCTCTATACTTGTTAATTAAGAAACCAGGTTCCTTTGGTTCAGGTAGAGTATTTTCGCTACTTAACATCACAACCACAGATGTCATGTTTGGTCTATCATCGGGATGATGCTGTAGGCATAGTAGACCAATTTGAATGCAATGTAATGCTTCAGATTCAATGCATGAGTCCCTTATATTATCATCAATCAATTTCATTGGCTTTCCCTCTTTCCATAATCTCCACGCCTACAAAATTCAATAGGTTTGTCATATATATTACTATGATACTATAAGATAAGATAATAATTGTATTTAGGGGTACTTACATATCCAATAAGATTATGATCATGTTCTTGATAGCTAATTTCTCTATTTTTCTTTCCGCTGATAATTTCTAATAATAATACTCCATAGCTAAATACATCTGATTTTATAGAGAATAATCCATCAATAGCATATTCTGGAGCCATATAACCACTGAAAGAAAACAACCAATAATCATTAAGATGTTTTTTTTTTTGTGAAAATCATTCGGATGTTTAGTTACTCATACAAAAAATTGTGATATTTTAGATATATACTTACTATGTGCCAACTATTTTGTTTGTTCTCCCCTCAATTTGATCACCTCCACACATTCTAGCCAAGCCAAAATCTGAAATTTTTGGATTCATATCATTGTCTAATAAAATATTACTCACTTTCAGATCTCTGTGTATGATCCTTAATCTCGAATCTTGATGAAGATATAGAAGCCCCCGAGCAATTCCAAATAGAATGTTAAAGCGTGCGGACCAATCTAAAAATTTACTTTGAATTGGATCTGTAGAGAGTAAAGTTCATTAGTCGTTTCATTGCAAAAAGTATCAAAATTATATTTTACCCAATATTATACTTCACAAATTTACTAACCAAAAAGAATTGAATCGAGGCTATTATTCGACATGTATTCATAGATCAGCATTTTCTCATCTCCTTCAATACAACAACCAATAACTTTAACAAGATTTCGATGTTGAAGTTTGGCGCATAATATAACTTCATTTTTAAACTCTTTTGATCCTTGTCCGGAACTCTTTGAAAGTCTTTTGACAGCAATTTCTTGTCCATCAAGCAATATACCCTATAAATTTGTATGGAAATTATTTGATAAATTATGAATTTCATTATTTATAATTTGTCCATATTACTAGAAATATCATAAGTTTACCTTATATACGGGTCCGAAACCACCTTCACCGAGCTTGCTTTCAAAAGAGAAATTATTTGTTGCCTTAAGTATTGTAGCTTGATCAAAGATAGGGAGCTCAAAATCTTCATGTGTGTCTTCGTCTTTCTCTTCCGACCTTATGATTTTCTCTGTTAGTCAATATCATTTAAAACAAAATGTAACATTGATTCGAAAGTTATCACATTAAACATTACTACAACCTGTTGATACCCTAGTCTATGATGAATAGCTTTGTAATTGTATAAACTAACCTTTGATAAATATAAAAGGACTTATAATTAAGAAATGTACCTTTACGCTTTGCCTTTCTTATATAAATGTAGGTGAATGCCAACAATATCACAAGGAATAGTGAAAATGTAATAGATATTGCCAATATTATAGTTTTGGTATGTCCATTTTTATCACCTGCAATTATAAGTTGTGAAAATCAATAATTTTTTAATTGACTTATACATTAACATAAACAAATAAAAAGGAATTTTAAATCCATTACCAATGTTTGAGGCGTCAACTCGAATATATAAGTCATTTCCGCTTTGTAAAATTCTCAGATCAACAAGATCACCAAACCAAATAGAACAACCACTACCTGCTCCGGTTGAGTCTAAACTTGAGTACGCACTGCACGAACAATTTTTCAAACATTTAGCCTTGCAATCTTCAAGTGTCATTTTCTCGTCAATCCAAGAATGTGTAGTATCCGGCAATTTCATCCTAGTGATTCTTTTAAATCCGTCTCTGTTTTTGACGCCACAACTCCAATTACCATTACGCACACATCCTTGTGTCCAATCCGTTGAATTCCACTGTTGCGGTGATTTCGGCTTAAATCCATCTAAACACTGGCACATAGGTGATGCATCCAGCACACAATGCGCATTTGCCCCACAAACATTGTATACATCACAACTATCTTGTGGTAAGGTTTGGTAAACACTCCATATTTGGGATTCTGGAATCCAAACAAGGCGTTGACGAAGAGAAATTGTTTGGTTAAAAACAATTATAGATACCACAGAGCTATTTTTAAGGGTGAACATATAATACACTTCATCTTCATTGTTGAGAAAATCATAATTATAAAGTGGATTTTGTGTCAATCCAATTATTCCACTAGTTCGAGGACCGGTCCATGGTCCGGTCCTATAGAGTTTTGTTAAGCCTTTCCAAATAAAGCTTTCAGGATTAGGAGTTAGAATCATAGCTGAAGTAAACTCACCTGGAGATGGATCATCCCAATTTTTCCACGCGGTAAGACGCCAATCAATACCATTTTTTTTGTCCCATCCAACCTTCATCTCGGGTAATATTGTATCACAAGGATAATCAAAACTCTGCCACAAAAAAAATTCTTCACCATCATTTTTAAGTACTAAATTTCCATTATCCAAGAGTTGCACAATTGGATTTGAAACTTTTGTTGTTGTGTTTGTTGACCATAAAAGAGATTGATTCTTGTCGACAAGCGCAAGTAATCGATCTTGACTTATGATCAACTTACTAGAATTGTCTTTGATTGGGTTGTCACGATTGGCAACCCAAACAACTCTTCTAACAGGGATATTTTTGTACCAAATTCCAACATAACGGTTGTTGGAATTACCGGGATTAAAGAAACCCAGCTCGAATACTTCACCCTTAGAAACCAAGGTGCTTCCATCGGTAAGTGATTGTGATTGTGTAATGGTATCTGTTGCAGAAGAAATTTTGAAGAAGAAGAATAATAGTATGTTAGCAATAATGTGTAACGTAGCAAAAAAGTTCATTTTGCATTGATTAAGGGTTATAATTAGTTTAAGAAGTTTCTTATATAAATAAAAAATGGAGAATTTTGAATTTTGTTATTGGATTATTATGAGAGGTAGGTGACATGGATTTCATGGGACACAGATTGCACATAGTATCTGCTTCTCGTGTAATCAATTACGGCCGTCCGATTTTAAATCAATGCAAAGATTATTTTGTACTTCTTTTAAGGAAGTAGCATGAACCGGCTGATCTTAAATTAATGGCTCAGATTTATTACTATGCGAAACTGTGACATATTTTTACACAGGGAATCCTAGTCCGGACTTCATGTACTTCCAAAACAGAGCATTCTGGTTGCTACGGCTGCATATGAGAAAATTAATATCAAAGTCGTTGCACGGTTGTTAATTTGTTTACTCAATGTTGAAAATATTGCACATTTAATGATGTTACTTATGTTCTGTTGCACATATTATATGCAAAATATTCTACTGATTGATATATTAAATTTAAAGAAATAGCAAGTTTTCTCTTAAGGCCATTGACTTGTCATATATTTGAGTCACTGACAGTGGCGGAGCAACTCAAAAACATTGGGGGCCACAACCGTGTTAAATATTTTCTTTTATGAGAGTAAAAAATGTATAAATCGTATCTTATAAAAAAAAATGTATAAATTGTATAAAATTTAAGAAAAACTAAATTTATAGATAATTATATAAAAGTTAAGGGAAATTCAAATAATTTAATATGTTATTGAGATTCAATAAAATTAATAGTGTTCATTAAAAATGCAACAATACCTTAATCTTAGTGGATCTTAATAACATACCAATGATTTTAAACTTTTAAAAAATTTATATATCTATATGATATCAATTTTAAACTTTTAAAAAATTTATATATCTATATGATATCAATTTTCAATTTTAATAATAAATTTTATACTAGTTAAAATGTCAGTGATAAATTTAATTTCTCTACCTTTTTAAAAAAAAATAATACTACAACTACAACTAACATTTTTCTTAAAATAAAATCAATAAAAAGTAAAAGTTGCAGCCAAAAGGAATTAAACCCAGGACATCTGGTAAACACGAAGCACAACTCTACCACTAAGCTAAGCGAAATCTTGTGATATTCTATTCCACTTACATCTATATATAGGATAATACAAATAGAAAATGAAGGAAAAAAAAATTGGGGCGGGCCATGGCCCTGCTGAGCCCATTAGGTGCTCCGCCCCTGGTCTCTGAGTGTGAAAGTAGCATTTCAAATTTAAGATTAAAAAATGTGTTTTAGTTAGATCAACCAACAAGTTTGTGATTCTTAATAATAAATTTCAATCCAATTGACAAAACATTGTCTATTTTAATAGAAAGTTAATGGTCAGGTAATTTTAGTTTATTATTATTAGATTAGATACAGTATGTTTTAATTTGTTTTTTTCGTTTAAAAGGTTCAAGCCTGAAAGAAAAGAAAAGAAAACTAAAAAGCTGGACGGAAATTCATGGGCATGCAAGTCTCGGAAACATCGTCAAAAAAAGACTCTAAAGTTTCTTAAGCGGAGACTCGAGAAAATGAATATTGAAAGAATTTAGGGTGTAGTTGAAATTAGCTAGCCAATTAGCGCTTCAATTTTCTTCACGCAAAGTGTGAGACAATTGAAGATTGTTTTTATCTGGTAGAAAGGTATGCTTTAATTTTAGGGTCTTGCTAACATGTGCCTTAAGAGCATATGTTAAGGTGCATTAAATTAACTATAATCTCGTTTATTTTATTCTAAATGGAGTAACAATCAACTTTGATAATTAAAAACTTTAATGAGTCAAACACTTTCTTCAAAACAATGATCTACTATATTTAATTACTAAAAAGAATTGGTAACACAAAAATTAAATTATAAATCATATAAAATTCCAAAAAAATAAGTTTCGTTGAAAAAAAACAAAAATGTGTTGCATCATTTTTTTGTGAAAAAAAAGCCTGATCTTCGCAAACAGAAAAAAGTATGACGTGTTGTGTGTAATAAACCTGCTTTGAGAAATAGTGCATAATTATTTTTTTTTGTTAACAAAAGTGAATAATCTTATTTTAAATCCATGTTTATGTTTTAATTATCAATCAAGGTGGAATGATTATGTTTTAATTGTAAATCCATGTTTTATGTTTTAATTATCAATCAAGGTGAATGATATTTATGCTTTAATTATTAATCAAGGTGAAATAAATAAGATCATAGTTAATTTAATACACCTTAACTTGTGCCCCAAGAGCACATGTTAGCATTTGCCTTAATTTTATTACCAACAAATTTGGCCTTAATATGATATTTTTTTTTCTGCTAACCTAATATAATTAGAATAAAGACTTAAATATACTTTTTTTTACGCACTTAAATGCACTTTTTGATCCTTTATTTTATCAAATTCAACGAAAATAGTCCTCCTAGCTATTTTCATATTTATCGCAATTTTGGTCCAACTCATATTTTTTTTATAAAAGTAGTGTTATTTGGCTTCCTAAAAGGTGATTTATTATCTCTCGACATTGAACCTAAAGATGAAATATCACATTTCACACATAAATTCCACTCTTTTGACATCAAAAGTTATCTCTTTTAGGACAAAAATAAACATTATATATAAGACCAAAATTGTAAAAATGTGAAAATAAAGGACCAAGTAGTTTGATTTTAAAATAGGGGGTAGGGATACACAGATCGAATCCAATAAAAAAAAACTAAAAACCGAACTGAAAAAATGAAAAACTGAAAAAATCGATTTATTTGGTTGTGTTTGGGACCAAGTATTTCTCTATTTATTGTTTTTCTCTTATCAATTTGGAACTGATGTGCTTCAACTTTGTTATGGGAACTATTTCCTTTTATCAATATATTTTTTGACGCATTTTATTTGTCGAGTTGGAATTTTGTTATTGCTGATTTTGCTTTATTAAGCCTTGAACTGTTGTGCTTGAATATTGAACTTTTGTACTGTTATTTGTTGAAAGCATTAAGACCAATTAGATCATTGTTGCTAATAATAGCTGTTTAGATATTTCGTAGTCACTCTACATAACTTAAAAAAGCAGTGGCAAATGCTCGCTCGTGCATGTGTCGTCCGTAGGCTTCTCGTACCACATAGCACTACTGAGAATTTAATAACCTGTTCACATATGCATATTTTCTATCGTAGTATGTGTTTGGTTTAGCGGTGAGTAGAATTAATTCTGATAGAATTAAATTTAATAGAATTGATTTTGATTAAAAGTGAGTTGAATGTAAATTGATTTGTGTTTGGATACATTAACATAAAAGTGATTCTCAAAATTTAATGTTATTTGGAAAGTTTGAATCAAAATCACTTTTAAAATACATAATTACCGTATTGGGTTTTAATATATATTTTCAAAAAACATAATTTAAGTTACTAATAATTAAGTATAATATTTATGGGTTAGAATCGAATGGTACCAATGTGTCAAACTTTTTATATGACACCTCCGATAACTCTATATTGAATAATCATATTGCAAAATCTACTGTTTGATTAAAAGATAGTATAACATAGATTATATATATAAAATATAACATCAATCAGAAATTATTTAATATGTCAATGAGATATATCAAAATTAACGTCTTACGAACTTCAAATGAGTTAATTTTGATGTATATCATTGACATATCAAATAATTTATAATTAATATTATATTTTGTAACATCCCGCTCTTTCAATTACCTAATTAATTTTTTTATTAGAGTCTTGTCTAATAAATTGGAATTAATTAGGGGTGATTAATTAATTAAGTCATGGGATTTAAGTGTATAATGTGTAAATTAGAAATTCCTTTTGGGTCTAAATTACACCCTAATACACTAATCTCACATTTGTAAATTAATTAACACAAGAGATTTATCTTTCCTCCCAATTACACTTTCTCTCGTGTGACTCATCCTTCTACCAAATCAACACCTCACTAACATGCAATTAGTGAGTCACGTAACCTTTGTGTCTTAGGTGTAGAGATGTGAGGAATTGAACCATTTTCCCTCCACTCAAAACACTTCTCTCCCATATGATTCATCATTCCACTCAAGGCTTGCCCCAATCTCTACATGCAAGCCAAGCCTAGAGCTCTCATTCATAATTTCAACAACACAACTGAAGCAAACTCTCTCATTTCTCTCATATTGCAGCAGCAACCCCATCTCACCATCATCACTTCTTCAATTAAACCCCACATGCAAATAAATTTCTAGAGTCCTCTTAGTTTAAGCTTCAAACCAAGGTAATATTTGAACCAATCCTCCATTCCTTTCTTAATTTCGTGCTTCATTCTCATTATTCCAAAGGCTTAAACTCTGACTTGTTTCATGTAATGGATTTGCACAACTCATCAAGGTGGTTGTTGAAGAAAACAAGAAGGAATTGGGTTAAGTTGGATGAAACCCGTGTTCTGGACAGAGCTCCATTCAAACTGCAATCATTTCCTCTCTGTAAGTCGGATTCGAACGATTCTTGTTCCTGTAGTTAGCTATCTTGATTACGCTCATTTTGGCGTTGGTTTCACGCATTTTCGTTGAGAAATGAATTTTGGGTGAATTTTTAAAGTTGGAGGTTCGAATCAGGAAGTGTGTTGAACAGGGCTGCACTAAATCAGTAAGTGCTCTCTCCTCACAACTCCGTTTGCGTTGATTCTTTTTGTTCTAGTTAGCTAACTCAATCCCGATCATTTGGAGACCAATTTCGTGAATTCTAACGCAGTAACGAGTTCTGGAGACACGTCTGAAGTTCATGGTCAGAAGCAGATTTTCAGAAAATCTGGGTTGGAGTGTGAATGCTGGCTGAGCGAGCTCCAGCGTGGCTTAGCGAGTAGAACAGGGCAAATCCATGGTTTTTCATATAAATCGAGCCTCTCAACGTTTGATCAAGCCCTTATCCAGGTGGGTTCTTTAGGCTAGTGTAGTTAGAAATCCCAATTCAAACTTTGCATGCAAACATTAAGAATTTAGGGAAATTATGTGTGCGGAGAAATAACTCCCAATTTCTCCTCCAAACAGTCGTATATTATGATTATAATATTGTTACAATGATTTAGTTTGAGGATTGTAGGTGCTTGATTTGAAAATGTGATTTTCTGCAAAACAGAGGCTGAATAAGCAGTTCTAGCCCGGCGAGCAGCCGGCGAGCCTTCTAGCGAGACAACAATTTCTGGGCAGAGTATGAATCACCCGGCGAGCCTTTTCTGGCCCGGCGAGCTTAGGCTGGCCCGGCGAGCTAACTCAGAACAGGAATTATTACTTGCTTGGGCTCGTTGGAGTGCTTCTTGGGCAAGATTTGTATGTTAGTCCTATTTTCTATAATATTTCTAAAACTAATGCACTCGTTTTATATCCTCGGAATTAAATTAATATTTTGTAACGATATAAATTTTATAAAATATGAGTTGTTTGTTATCACGATGCAATCCTAGGGTATAACTTAGGACTTTAGAAATTATTGTATGCTCCCCTGGGCTTGGGATAATTATGGTAGCATGAATTAATTTAGCATCAGTCAGTTATGTGCGGTTAATATTATCGCTTTATGGACTTCCTTCGGAAGCCTCCATCAGGAAAATGTTTGTGAGTTGTATGCCGGAAACACTTCGTGTTCAGCGGACAAGGCAGGCCTCTGAGAGATGCTCACCTCAGAGTGTCTTGCGGTTAAAATCAATAAGACTAATAATTTGTGATACACTTTTATTTATGCTTTATGAAATAATGTTATGAAATGTATATGCTATGACTGATTAGGTGCCCCGGCGTAGTCGCCATTAGGAGGGTAGTAGGACCCACTGAGACTTAGTAGTCTCATCCCACTCCATTTATTTTTTTTAGGTAGACAGGTTATTTCGGAGCAGGGACCAGGATGGACCTGACGATTGGAGCTGTGCTTGGATTGTCAGCTTAGAAGACTTAGTCTTCTGCCTTGTTTTATTTAACTTGTTGTTCTGTTGTAGTTTCTTTTCCGCTGTCTGTATCGAATATTCATTATTATCTTAATGATAATGTATTATTCAGCTATATTATTTTTAATTAATGTACTCAGATTCCAGTTTTAATGCTTCGACTGAATATTCTGGATATTTTTAGTTGGGGCGTTACATATTTTATAGACATAATTTATGTTATAATATAATTCAATCCAACATCCAATTTTATAATACGAATATCCGATAAAAAATTATCAAATGTGTCATATTTTTAAGTTTGACACCTTAGTATTATTTGATCGTGACCTAATATTTATTATAAAAAAAATTAAATTTAATATTTAAATATAATCACACCCTTAAAAAAATTGTACAAATTCAACACACTTAACCGAATCCACTAATTCTTAAAAAAAAAAAAAAAAAACTTAATGTACTAATATTGCGTCAAGCGACCAATACTTCTTCAAGTTAAACATAAATATAAATAAGCAATACACATATATTAAGGACAATTATGGAATAAATGAAATATAAATGTCCCACACACCAGTAAATTTGACTAGAATCGAAAATGACGCAAGCTCCATATTCCAGCTTCACTTAGAATCACGTTTTGAGCCTTAGAATTGCTTTATTTTTTTAAACCAAACAACTTTATAAATGAGTAAAATCACATTAAGCTTGTAAACGTGCGTCTAGTCTGTTCAAAAGCTCATCCAAACGAGCACTTAAACGCTTTGTGTAAAACAAGAGTTCGTAGCACTCTCAGATTGGCGGAGATTATCAAAAAAAAAAAAAAAAAACTATCAAATGGGCGGAAATCATTTCCCTAGATTTCACTCTCAAGCGACGAAATCAGTTACAACCGTTTTTCGCATTGAGTATAAATCTTACAAATAGAAACCACTTTCTCACATTTTCAGAGTTGGATCAAGTTTGCAAGAAAACACTCCCATAACATTTTTTCACATTTTCGACTCGCATCGCATTCTTTCACATTTTCCAAGAGTTGAATCGAGTTGCTGAGGCATTGCGTCGATTTGATTCTTCATTTTTTGTTAGCATCATCGATTTGATTAGATTCATTTTTTATTTTCATTCTTGATTCTTCTGTTAGATCTACGATTTTTTATTTTCGTTTATGATTATCGACGATAAAATCGTCGTTTTTGATTTTAGTCTATGTATCTTATTTGCAAAAAAAAAAAAATAATACAAGAATTAAAACTAAAAATTCGCGAACATACAGAAACGAAAATAATATTTAAGCCTTTAATAAAAAAATAGACGTATGTAACTGCCTTTTCTTTTTTTCCTTGATCTTCTTTAATCAAAATTTTCATTCGGATACAGTGAAACAATTAGTCATTAATAATTTTCATATCAATTACTCATGTCAACTATGTGATTCAGAACATGTATGCCCAAGGGACCAGGTTTGTGTGACTTTATAGCGCGAAAGTCACCTGCCTTTTGGTCTTTGTAGACTGTTTGATTAATCTTGTGATTTAAAATGTGCCACGTAACCTTTTATTAATTTTAATAAAAAAAATGTGAAAAAAAGCTACTCAATTACTAACATTATTTTCATTTAAATTAAATATATGTTTTGTCACAATAAAATTTGTAAATTTTGGTTTTGCACAATAAAAAAATCACATATTTTCATTTCTTAAAAAGTTTATTTAATTTTTAATGATTAATTTATGCTCATTTTAATGTTAATATTGTGACAATTTTATATTTAAAATATGGTTTATATGTTATGTTAACCTTATAAGTTCACATTATATTAAAAAAATGTCAAAGACAAGACAAAATTTTGTCCATTAAAGACTAAAAACAAAATAGAATAATTTTAAGCGATAAAAACATGTGGTTTATTTTATTAAATTTACTAATTCTATAGAGAAAAATATATATTTAACTTTTTCCATTTTTATTTAGGCTTAGCGATCTAAGCTCACGGATGCAATATCCTGCCAGCTAGGACGACTGACAATGAATCGAACCAATTTGAACAAAGTTCGGGATTCGATAATTGATTCGTTGAACTTAATTCGTGAACCAAATGAGCCTACTTTGAGCTAAATATCAAGATATCAAGTTCGTTAATTAAATGAGTTGAACTTGAGCTATATATAGTTCGGCTTGTTTGGTTCACGAGCTGACTCGATTATATATATAACACTTTAAAATATATTTTTAAAAACACTTCAAAAATAACTCTAAATTTATATATTTGATGTTATACATTTATATAATTGATTTTTTTTTAACATTAGTATAATTGATTTTATACATTTAGATAATTAATAATATATACAATACTTTAAAGAAACTAAGACAAACACTTAACAATAATAGAATAAAAATGAGTAATATTAAAATTGATAAACAACGTCATACACAATAATATGTTTTTACGGATTTAAAAATAAATAGTCTCACATCGCAGTGTGTATAAAAAATGGAGAATAAATAGAAAAAAAAAAAATTCAAGTTGAATTATTGAGTTGAATTTCAAGTTGAAAATTAACTGAACCTAACAAGCCGAACCAAACTGCTCACGAACTCTAAACGAACCGAACTCAAGCTGAAAAAAGAGTTCGTATCGAACTCGAGCTGAGTTTTGAACCGAATCAATTCTTATCGAGTCGAGCTCTGACAGATTCTAACTCGGCTCATTTTCAACCTTACTACCAGCTAAGCTAAACTCATGGGTAAAACATTTTTTTTATATGAATGCTAAAAAAAGATTATGTAAATTTTATTTAATTTGTGATGAAATTTATTTATTACATAAATATTGAATCATAAAAGAAGTGGCATGTTATATAAAAAAATAAAAATAAAATAAAATAAAAATCAAAAAAAAAAAAAAAAAAAAAGTGGCATGAGGCTTTCTACATAAATACTATACTCCCTCCGTCCCTATATATAAGCCCCCCAAGAAAAATTTCACGCTTATTAAAAAAAGTTAATAGTGTAATTAATGTATACTTTTTGGGTATTACAATTATTAAATTGTCCTTGATAAAAAGATGTATTTGTAGTTGACTTTACGTATTTCAATACAAAGTAGGGTTATGTTTGGAAAAGTAACAATAAATGTGTCTAGAAAATTGAAAATGGGCTTATATTTAGGGACAAATAAAATCTTTGTAAGGGTGCTTATAATAAGGGACGGAGAGAGTATTAATTAACGAGTCTTTTTATTATGTTTCTCACCATTTGGATCCTATTGATCATACCGCTAATATAGTGTCACAGATATGACTGCAGTGATGTTTTGCAGTAGAGGATCCGTATCGCAGAACATGTATGCCCTCGACCATTGTGGCAAATCTGTATTCAAATTTTCATATCAACTACAACATTAATTTACTTTTCATTGTACTAAAAATAATTTTCAACATCAATTCTGTGATAAAAATTAACCTTGGAATAATGCCATTGAAATAGTTGTTGACTTGTGATATTGTTTCAACAAATGTGTCTCAGCAAAAATAATTGCTTATACACAGGGACTGATTTCATTACTTCGTTTCAGATTCTCAGGCTTCGACTTTCTCATACAAGCTCTACTCTTCTCAGGGGCCATTCCATTTACAATCTGAATTTTGAATGATGATGTTCCTTCGATACTGAATTTCAGACATTTTTGATTGATTACTTCTGTGTTTCTTGGTCTTTGGGTGCATTTTCTTCTTGCACAGCTTCATCTTTTTGTTTAGTTACATCAGCTTCAGAGTTGCCAATTAAATCTTTTTCAGACGAGCATACAGATGAAATATCCGCTCCATCTTCTACAGCAGCCTTCGTCGTAGCTGTGCTTCCATCTATACCTTTCCCAGATAAGCCTTCCTCCTCCTTTTCCCCCGATGCTGAGGAATTTCGTTTATGAATACTTTCGTTTATGATTCTTAGATCTCGACAATTTTGATTTTCGTTTATGATTCTTCGTCGTTTTTGATTTTATCTTCTAGATCGACGATTTTCGTTTATGATTCTTCGTCGTTTTTTATTTTATCTTCTAAGATCGATGATTTTCGTTTATGATTCTTCATCTCGACGATAAAACGTTTTTGATTTCATCTTCTACTATATCGACCATTTTTGTTTATGATTCTTCTATTAGATTGACGATTTTATCTTCGTTTCGTTTTTTATTTTATCTTCTATTAGATCGATGATTTTATCGTAGTTTTTTATTTTCATTCTCGAATCTTCTATTACATCGACGATTTGATCTTGTTTTATATCTACTTACAATATATTAAAAGAAACTACTACTAAAAACTCTTTTATGTCCTTAGCACGTTTAATAATATTTCACTATTTATGTCCTTAAATGTAATTTTAACTCTAAACAAAAAAAAAATATTAAAAAAAAAAGCATAAAACAAATCCACTCATAAAAAAAGATACAAAACAATAATAACAAAAAAAAGATAAAAACAAAATAAAATAAATCTAAAAAAAGAGCATAAAACAAACTTACTCATAAAAATAACAATAGAAACCATTTCTAAATATAAGCATAAAAATTAACTAATAGTTTTTTTAAACAAGACAATTAGTTGTTATCAATAAATATAAAAATCATGGACAAATATTCCACTTGAATAAATATTTATCACCGATAATTATAATTTATTATTAAAATATACACAGGACAATAACTTTAATAAAACAAATTTAATCATTTAATAAATTTATATAAACTGCACAATTTATATTTTAAAAATATTTTATCACATATTTTTAAATATTTTATTCTAAATAAATTTTATACTTAAGTATAATGTCAATCTTAAATATCAAGGAAAAAAATTCAATGGACATGAACGTTTCATAAATAGGTTTTTTTTTAAACAACGGATGACTCAACAACAATAATAAATATTTAAAAAAACACAAGACAAAATAGTTATCACCGATACATAAAATGAATTGAATGAACTTTGTTATTAATAATTATAATTTATTACAAAAATCATACCCGGGATGTAGCTTTAATATATTTTTTTTAACTTAATAAGTTTTACAAGAAAGAGAATAATGATTTCACTTATATTTTAAAAGTATTTTATAACAAAATTTTAAATATTATATTCTAAATAAATTTTATACCTTAATATTAGGACGAACATAAATATTGAAAAAAAGTCAATGGACCTATGTACTTTATTATAACAATATACACGCGACAATAGTTTTAATAAACAAATTTTACATGAAACTACACAGGACAATAACTTTAATTAAATAAATTTATTTCTTCTAAATAACTCTTCTACTTTTTAAGCAAAATCAATGAGCATGTGCATTGACAAACAATTTTTTAAGCAACAGAAGAATTAGTTCTCATTGATAATTATAATTTATTACATAAAAATTATACATGGGACATATGTTTATCATAAATCAATAAGCTAAATTTTTAAGTTTTTTAACAGCTTCTAAATAAAAATTTGAATAATTAGAACATATTAATTATAAGTTATTTAAAAATATCACGAGACAATAGCTTTAATTAAACAAATTTATACGGTAAAAAACATATTTATAAATTGTTTAACTTATATTTTAATAACAAATTCCATCAAAAAAACATTTTTATAACAAATTCTTAAATATTTTATTTTAAACAAATTTTTTGATTAATATAATGACAACTTAAATATCTAATAAAAATCGCACGGGTCTCAAAACTAGTTTTGATTATATTTTTCTTTATGCATAGTCTATTACATCGTCGATTTTCATTCGTTTTTTATTTTAATTCGTTTTTTATTTTGATTCTTTTTAGTTATTCGTCACAGTTTATTTTTCTTTTTTTGCATCGTTGTTTTTTTTTTTTTTAGTTGATAAATTTGTTTGTTTGCGTTTTAGATGGCTCCAAAATGGTGTGCTCATTACGAGAGGCTTCTTTTACAAGGAGTGGAGAGGTTTGAACTAAACTTTGATGATATTCCGATTGATCCTCACTTTTCAGAGCTTGCTTCAGCCGGATTTGACAGCCGAATGCTTCAAGTAAGAATGTTGTCTGTAATCTACTTTTTCTGGACTTAAATTTTTGACTCGTCTGTTTGTATATTCAGAAAGGATTGGCTGCTATTCAGCTTAGGCAATTTGGAGATGCAGCTGATAATTCAAACAAAAAGAAGGGAGCTGATGCTGATATTTCAAACAAGAAGAAGGGAGCTGATGCTGATAAGTCGAAGGCGAAGAAGCGTTGGGACATTAAAACTGAGAAGTTGTTAATGAAAGCTGCAAAAAGCAGCTATGGGGATACTCTTGCGGGATTT
Organism: Trifolium fragiferum; assembly: GCA_954870985.1. NCBI lineage: Eukaryota > Viridiplantae > Streptophyta > Magnoliopsida > Fabales > Fabaceae > Trifolium > Trifolium fragiferum. Next base: position 14,261,463 of record OX940794.1, read on the forward strand.
GAGAAATCCCGAATTGATAAGAAGTATAAGGCACTCTTTGCCTGGAGTGCAATAGCTCTTAAGTCCAAGAATAATAGGATGAAAGGCAAAAGCTGCCTTGGAAGCTAAGAAAAAGAAAAAAGCAGAGAAAAAGAAAAAGAAACAAGCTAAAAAAATGGGGAAAGAAAAGAGGGGGAAAATATGATGCATCTGCTGATGAAGGATATGATACTGCTGATAAGATGTTAGAAGTTTTATATCAAATGTTAACTGAAGTGAGGGATGTGAGTAAGGCGATTGACAATGGTTGCAACAAAATTGTTGATGCTATTCAGAAGAAGGCTAAATAGGATTCTACAACAAGTCAAGGCCAAAGGAACTCCAGCAATATCCAACAAGGCTGCAAAGCTGGAGTTTGAATGAGTAGCAAAAGGATGCAGCATATTCGCAATAAATCTGAAAAAGGATATAAATAGTACTCCCTCTGTTCCTTTTTATAAAAAATAAAAGTGAATTTTTTTTGTTTCTTTTTATAAGAAACATTGACTAATTTTCAAATGTTTTAAATGTTTAATTTCACTTATGCCCTTATTTTCAAACTGTTTCTTATAAAAAGGAACGGAGGGAGTAATATTTTCAATTCCATGCAAAAAATAGTAGTATTTTCAATTCCCTGTAAAAATTAAAAAATAGTATTTTCAATTCCCTGTAAAAGATTGTAGTATTTTCAATTACAGTTTTTTTTGTAAAAGATAAACAGTTTTTTTTTTAGGAAAATGCTAAACAGTGCCCTGAGACACTTTTTAAGCATATAAATATAGAAATTTTGTCTCAGAACTTGTGCATTCAATGCATCGAGAATATAAAAAGTTATTTAATCAATATTAATTTTATCTTTTATTTTTATTTTTGGTATGCTTATCAAGTGCCCCGAAGGCACTGTTTAGCATGACTTTTTTTTTAATGTCACTCCTTCATAATGCATTTGCAAAACACATCTAAGATACTAAACTCCCTAAGTTTAGCATTAAAATTAGAAGTTGATTTGCTCAGGCACGTGCTCATTGGATACTTTCCTTAGTGGGATTAGAAAACAACATAATATCAGTTAGTTTGCTATGTGTGTGAGCACACATCCACTCAGACAAGTATATGCTTTGCAAGAGTGTGTTTAGGATGCGCGAAAAAGATAGCCCAACTTTGAGCATCAAAGAAATTATATACACGAGTAATGAGAGAGTGAATAAGATGAATCGAGATTTTATATTCCAGGGAAAGTTAATCCCGGAAATCAATTATTTATCGGTGAAACAAACACCCACTAAATGATTAATAAACTCCCTCTAAAACGAATTGTTCGAGAAAATTCGAGTTAAAAAAGTGAATTACTTCACAAATAGTAACAATATTACAGAAATTTCCTTAGCCATAGTGCACCACATGACACACTTATTCACCTTAGCAATTGTCTATCTTTTATAATACTAGTTAACAATCTCTTACATAGTGAGCATTTCAAATTCAAAAAAAAATATTTAAATGAACGATATAGTGCAAGCGTCTACCAGTACAATTCCAAATTCAACACCTAATGCTGCACCATCTATTTTAGCCATCGGTGCCCATTGGATACACAAGTTAGTCTTCACAGCTCATTTGATTCAATAATAGCGAAAACAAATTTTTGTATAGTACAATATTTATCTTGTGTACCATAAATTTGGCCTTCTTTTAAAGCCAAAGAACAATAATTGTGAGATCAAGCACGATAACCATAACAGTTCTTCCATCCATCTTTTAAAAATTCCTTTCCAATGAGCTAAACAATTTTACCTAAAGTCTTCCATATTGGTTCATAAATAGCACACGTACTTTTTGGATTAACATATATTTTATATTATTTTTAATTTCAGCTTTCTGACAGAAAATAAAAGGGAAATTTACCATAAATAAAAAATCTCCATCAAACATGCCCCACGAAGTTAACGTCTATGCCAAAAACAAACAAAATAACTTTTTTAACAAAACAAAAAAACCTTTATATAATATGGATAATAATCAGGTCTATATGTTCTCTCCACAAACACCAAATCACCTAAAACCAATATCCCACAACTGGCAATAACAGATTGCCATTGTCCTTGTACCTATATTTGGCCAGTATTTGTATTATACAAAAGGAACTTGCATATTTCTTTATCAACAAATGATACCCTACAACAAATATGCTTCCAGCAGTCTCATGATGAGCCACTGAGGAAATGCGCCAATGCCTTGTCTGTATCGTTGTCATGCATTACCAAGGCTTCGGTGACGCTAGTTGATGAAAATCCCATTTCACCCAGAAGAGTGTATCCATCGACAAATTCTTTAACCTTCAAATGATTAATAAATTACGTCAGAAAACTAACACTATATTATCCGTGCCGGTGTCCTATAATTTGAACTTTAGTAGTGTTAGTGTGTCCGTGTTTGGAACCATTGCTTCATAGATGCGTTGTTGTGTTGTGTGGTATATTTTTGAAGTCAATTGGTGTCCTACACACATCCATCCTTGTCGGTGTCCTATGTTTTGAACATCAGCAATGTCTGTGTGTCATTTTGGTGTCGGTGCTGCATAGGTGAAAATGTAGTTTGGTAATCCCAAATACGGTTAACAGCTGAATATGGTTAGGTTTTTAAAAAAACTAACAATGCACACTACTCAAATGACAAAGTGAAAGATGGGAAGTTAGAGCCAAGAAAGGAAACGTTTCTAAAATTCTCTCATGCTAAGAACCTTTCCATAGTACAAGGTAGGCAAGTAATTGTGTTTGAACTGGAAGCAGACTCTTGATGAGAGGTAGAAAAGCTTTTAAAACAATAAACTCAATAAATTGTCTACTTGTAACAGACACTTGGTTGGAAAATTCTTCCATTTTAGCTCAAAAAACAAAACCTATTAAAGTTAACGTTTTTCAACAAAAGGAACCGGTTGACTCCACAGTATTAGGATAGGACACCAAAGTTACTTCTCTCTCCAAACAGAGGGAGGGATGGCCAAAAGCAGAAGACAATCAGATTAAAACAGCCATGCAATTCTATGTGCAATATGCATCGGTTAAATAACTATCAAACTGACCAGTTTTTAACATGCTTGAAAAACTATCAACTTGACAACTATCAATAAGTTCACGGTAATAAGTTGAAGGAGAAATTCCAGTATGAAGAGAAGAACCACTTGAGTTTCATTGATTTATTCGATCTTTGCATGGTCGGTACATGGACAGAAGTTGGGCATATAGTTATTATATATAATAATCATTATTCGAGCAATGCTATTATCTTAACACCATGTCCATTATGAGTTACAGGGACAGAGAACATACTTTGGTTGGATTATCACCATAGTTTGTAACAGCAATTGGAACTGCCTCTCGGCTGAGTCCCATGGCTATATATTTGTTCACAATGGGATCTGAAGAAGTAACCTGCAAATATAGTTTCATTTTACTCCATGTGAGTCACAGTAGAGAATTTTATGCAAATTATAATAAATTGGAACTTTCTGCTCTAAATCAAGAAAAATCACCTTTGACGATGATGTATCAGAAGCCTTAGTTGGAAGGTTTTCAATCCCAAATTTGCTCCAATTTGGTTTATCCTTCTCTGCTTCGGCCAAAATTTTCCTCTCCAATGCAAAATCAAATTGGAAGTTGCTCCGTGGAATATCTCCCACATGTGGTAACAAATGAGGCTGCATAGTTGTCAAAAACAACTTAAAAGTCGTGTTCAACAATAAAAACATATCCAAAACCAGTCACGTGTTATTTCCTAATAGCATTTGGGATTAATTGTTTCATGACATGGTATCAAACACTCTATGACGACCACGGTCTAGAATTCAATCAAGAGTCACTCTCATTCTTTTATTATTATCAAGTTAAATGTAATCACAAGGCAGGTGGGCCTATGTGTTGTCCAAGCTTTAAGCCCAAAGGGTTATTGCTTGCATGAGGGTCATGCAAGACACGTAGTATAGAAGCCATTCATATTGTGTCGTCATGTAATATCTTAATCTTTCGATGGAGTTGGTTGATGATCTATGCAAAGCTTGAGCATTTTACACACTTGATCTTTAAATTGGGAGTTGGACTTAACTCAACCCTACAAAACCGGCTTGTAAGGTGATGATTATCTCTACTTATAAATTCAAGTTCAGGTCATCTGACATCCTATGTGGGACTCTTAACACTTGGCATAGAAACGAACAACCTCAAAATGAAATCCATAGGTTTACCCACTTTCAATAAGATGTACAAATTTGAGCAGTTATTGACAGTATTTCAAGATAATGCCCGGCATGTCAAACCAACATAACGGAAAGAAAATTCGCAACTAGAAACCTCAAAGACTTGATTTTTCCACAAACAGAAAAAATGCCTATACTTTATTCAATTCTAAAATGATAATTTGTAAAGTTCCATCCTAGAACTGATATGAAACTGCTACAGAAATTATACCAGATTAAATCTAGATAACCCCACCGATCTGCATAGATTTTGTTAGCAACTAGCATCTACAAAAGCTAAAACTATAACAGCTGAATTTACCAACATATCCAATACAACTTCTGCCTATGACACACGCCTGCCCCAAACAGCTCTTTGCCTAAATAGTCTACCAGCCCTCACTCATTCAATAAAGTTGTTGGATAAATGAAACCAAAGGAATGCAACAAGGAAATTTCAAGATGTAAAAAATCATGCAACAAGATTCAGAACAACTAATAACTTGGTAAGAGGAAATAACAGATAAAGAGAAAACAAAAATCTAGATGACAATTGAGCCAACTAAACCAACCCATGCAAAAAGCTAACAAAGGCATGTGCGTGTATTTAATTGCAAAGTACTTCTACATTCTACTTCATTCCAAATTCATCTTTGAAAACATTGATAATTAAAAAATTGATAATTGCCACAAAGAATCTCAAAAAAACCTAAACTTTCTTCCATATCATTCCTTGTTGTCCCTTTCTTTTTATCATTCCCTCATCCCGCCACCATGTATCGTTGAAGTTATGATTGCAGATCTACAATATTGTCACTATCATTTCCTCATCTCGTTTCATTTAACATGTTATTTTTTGCAGACCAAACTGAGATTTCCGGCTCGGTACCTTAAGTTGGTCCGCCCCGACTAACTCGCTTAAAAAATTTAAATAAATAATTTCATATCATTACTTTTCAACACCAAAAGATATATCATAATAAGCACTTAGCTTATGTATAAGCTTAAGCTATGTTTATAGCAAAAAGATAAAATAAAAAGAAATTGTTTTTATATATGCTATCAGCCATTTTCATAAGCTATTATTGAAGAATTTATGAAAATAAGCTGAAACAAATTTATAAAAATAAACAATATTGAAGGCATATGGGAAGAGAGGCTTCCAAATATCTTTAACGCGTTTTATATTGCTTGCACCAACCTTTTCCTTCTTCCTCCTTTTAGCTGAAACTACAACATGCGATTACAATTAGATTAGTACTGTAAAACATTTCAAAGCATGCAAGGGATATAGACGGAGTTGAATGTACAGAGTAAGTGAACAAACCTTCAAGATATATTGGAGCAGCTACATATTCTAGCAAAAGAAATTCAAAACACGAAAATTGAATGAGCAAGTTGAAATTTAACTACAGTAATTCTAGTAGTCGGTGAAGCCAAATTCAATTTACACAAACAACCACATAAATTATCATGGTGTAATACACTAGGTGTATAGTTGGTGAGAATTACATCTCTATTTTGTGGAATTGTATGCATGAATATTTAGAATTGTATAAAGAAAAGTGCCATAATGACTAAATGTCAATTAAAACTGGTCCAACATGTGATTCAAGAAGTACAATCAAGTTTTTTTCAGAAGTAGTAACTAAAGTTTATGAGTCACGAATATTCTATAAGCTACAAGTGATTCATAAGATGCACACGTCAACATGCATACATTGTACACAAACATTTGTTGAATTGATCCATTGAAAGTAAGTTATTATAAAATAAAATTACTAAAATAATCTATCTTTAAAGTGTTGATGAATTGAATGTGCATTTCACCTTTATAAATTTATGATGTCAACCTTTGCTGAGGGTGAGTTTTGAATCAAAAAGGCCACCATCTTGTCAAGAGGTATAGCTGGAGAATATTCGGGCATTGTTATTTTCAGTGACTTCAAATTACACAAGGAATGGAGCTCAACCTTCAATAAATCAGGAACTGAGGAAAGAACCTACGCAATCAGCAAGTATTATGGTCAGTTTAATGCAATTCATATTTTTTATAAAATTTCTAAATACAATATAAAAAGCAACTTTAATGATACAATATAAAGTACCTCGAGAGTATTTGAAACGAAAGTCAATGATTCGATATTTGCAAGCTCAACCAGCCAAGTGAGTAGTAGTGATGAAGTCTCCCGCGACTCCGGAATGCGAAAATAACAACTTAAATCAATACTTACATGTTTGATAGAAGAGAAAACGCTCTTGCTCCCAAGAAGTTTAGGAGTTAAACAACCGGTAAAAGCAAATGTATGAAGACTTGGAGCATGTAGCTCGATTCCAAAATAGATTCCACTATGTCGGGTGTCATCAACACGATCCCACATAAGTATGGTTAAATTGACAAGCTTGGTACTTGATATGCAAAGGTTTTGTGCATTCAAAACTCTACAATGGTCAATGATCAAAGTATTTAACATTTTAAATAGGGAAAAGGGGTCGACACAACCATCATCACTTGGAGCAAAGGCAAAGTACTTTAAAGACAAGCTGGTTAATGCTGGCAAATTCAGAGAATTTGGAAATATGGGTTTAGGAAAATTATGAAAAAATATATTGAACTGCTGAGCAGAAAGATTAAGAGATGTTAAAGTGTGAAATGAAAAGATGCAAGATGGGAAATGATCAATATTATTGACTATTAAGTGTTGGAGATTGTGTGAAACAGCGTATTTCATGGTTCTTCGGAGTATTCTAAAACGGCCGACATAACCGTCGGAGAGATTGAGGGTGTGGATGGACATTGAGCCATCGCGAAGAGACAAAAACCGAGACAAAAACCGGTGAAATCTTTGCGTGGTACTAAAGTGTGAATAACTTAGTGCAAGAGTGGGAAGAGTCCTCCAGAGAAAGAGCCATCTTTTGGATAAAAGAGAGGTTTGAACAGCTTGTTTTGCGTTCAAAAAGGAGAGTATGTGAATCAGAACAGAATCGGTCAAGCCACTGATAATGTCTTCATTTTTTTTACGTTGCCTCTTACGTCTTGCCATTGTTGTCTTCTTGTCTCTCAGAAACAATTCTGCAAGTAACTACTAACCGATCAAAATCTTTTCTTTTTTTTTTGGTCAAGTAGCCTAGTGGCTAGAAAATCCATCTTAAAGATGAATAAGTGAAGTATCCGGGTTCGAACCCGGCTCCTGCACATATAGTGTTATATCCCTACCGATTAACCGATCAACAAATCTAACCTAGTTAAACAATAACACATATACAAATCTAAACTATAAACATTAGTAAAAGACAATCAATTAGTTAAATATTGATACCTGTAATTGTGCCTCACGCGAGTGTGGTTGGAATGGTATCGATGACTCCTCTCACAAATAGTTAAAACCTTTCGCCGCCGTCGGAAATAGGACAACGCAACCTCTTATATTAATAAACATTAGTAAAAGACAATCAATTAGGTCAGATTTTACAAATATATTTTAGGAAAATTAATTGGGATATATTTTAGAGTTTAATCGATATGCACGGTGTAAAACAATTTTACAAGATCATCTAATAAGAAATTATCAATTTTCCACGTCATATTAAGAAAGTTGGATAAAATTGAGTGACGTGGCACAATATATGGTTGTCATTGTTTAACAATGTAAAATTATTTTACACTATCAGTGATACAAATTAAATCCTATTGGAAATAAATCTGTTAAGATTGATATTTCTTTTTGTGACTATAGAAAGAAAGAAAAAGAAAAAATATTAGGATTTAGCAAAATTTGAGAAAAGAGCTAAGGTGCTAGTGGTCTAGTATCAATTTACGACGTGTCAGTTTATTAAAAATAAGCATTAAAAATATCTAAATAGATGAATATCTTTCGTACAAAAGTTGGTTTTTAGTAATTTTTTTTCTTAGTCAAAAAATCTTTTTTTTTATTTTTTAATAATAATTAAGCATAACAAAAAGGAAGATAATTCGTATATATTTATTGAAAAAGAAAACTTTCACATAAAAGTTGGTTTCGGTTTTTTTTTATTCAAAAAATAAAATTTTATTTTCTTTCTTAATCTATGTTAATATATAAAGAGAATACCTCTTTTGGTGTAGACTTTTTATATTGTCACTTTTACCCTTCACTTTATTTAAATATTTGTATTTGTTGAAAAAGAATTTCTGCACAAAAGGTTATTTTTAGTTTTCTTTTCTTTTTTAATAACAAAACACAACTAAAAAAAATATTTAGTAGTTATCAATTAATTAACAAAAATTAACAAACATATTCTTATAAAAAATTAACAAACATATTTTTATTGGAATTAAATAACCGCATCTATATATATATATATATACACAAATTTCAACCAGAATGATAATTACATATTCAACAAAAACTCTTGATAAAAGTGTTCAATTAAAAGAAGTTGATGAATAGGAGAACGACCTTTCTTATTTTGTAGCTTTAGCCACCAACATTTATAATTTGGACAAAATTATTAGGAATACTTAATTTAAAGTTTTAGGTGTAGTTTTTACTATTTCCTCCCATAAAAAGGTAGTTTTTTTATATATTATTTTAATTTAAACAAATAAAATAAAGCTGTTTTTTAATAAAAATAATTGATTCCTTGCGTTTAGCACAGTAAGACTATCTCCAATGGTGAATATTTATTTTTTAAGTACCAGTACCTATAGGTACTTCCATTGGAACAAAATATAAATGAGTATCTAATAGGTACTGGTTCTACAATAAACATTGGTACCTATTTTGTTTGTGTGGGTCCCATTTATAATGATGTAAAATTATTGGCGAAATGTATTATTAATGGGACCCATTTAGAATTTTTTAAGAGATTTTAGATTGAATGGATTGAGTACTTATTAGGTACTATTATTAAAAAAGGAAAATGCTAAACAATGCATTTGGTGCATTGGTTAACCATATTAATATATAAATTTTTTCTTAAAACTTGTGCATTTAAAGTGTTAAAGATGTAAAAAGTTGTCTTTTTAGTATTAATTTTGTCTTTTTATTTTTCTTTTTTGGTATGCTTAACTAGTGCATCGGATGCACCGTTTAACGTAATCCATTAAAAAAAATATAAATAAGTGATGTATATACCTAGAACCCGATTAAGTACTAAAAATGAATATCTCAAAGTGGGGCCAATTCTAATATGGACCACTTATTCAAGTGGTCCATGGTGGACCAACGCTATAACGAATACGAATTTTACAAAATCGACCGTTGGATTGAAAGTTTATATCATATAGATCATCCACAGAAAAAATTAGAAAAATTGAAAATCATTTGATATGTTTTTGGGACTCATTAAGATTTACAGTATTTAATAAACCGTTAATCTTTATGGATCTCAATAACATATCAAATGATTTTCAATTTTTCTAATTTTTTTTATGGATGATCTATATGATATAAATTTTCAATCCAACGGTCGATTTTGTAAAATTCGTATTCGTTATAGTAGTATTGACCACTTGTCCACGGTGGACCACTTGATGAGGTGGTCCGCCGTAGCATTGGTCCTCAAAGTGGATGCTCTAAGAACAGTGTGTATGCATTGTACATCTATATTCTCTCAATATAGTCTTTATTTGTCACCACATTACTCCAAGAGCCAATACCAAGATAAGTATTACATGTTGATCTGTCTTGATTTTTCATTTTGTCGCAACTTATTTTAAGAGATATTCAACTTTTATATAATCATCCCACATTGTCCACTTGCTCCACTTCAACTAGATATTCTTGTTCAACAATACGCAAAACAGGTTTACATGATTTTTAACATCAACTTCTTCTACGATGCATACGATAAATCAACTTTTAGTTAAGGGTAGATAGTGTTTAACCCAACTTTTTTTTATCTTTCTTCTTAAAAGTATAAGTTGGGCCAAACAACAATCAGAAGAAGTACTTAAATTAAGAAGTGACTTTGTTTTATAGAAGAAAAATAAGAAAAGTTAAAGCTGTTAAACTAGCTTGCAGAGCTTAATTTCTTATACCTCTTTCGATTCCTGCTGAATATATCTCTTACAATTTATTTTGTTTTTTTTTTTCCTTTTCACCAAACGTAATTAATAGTACTGTATTTTTTTTACCATCAAATGGAACCCACATGATTTTCCAAATGACATTGGTTCAAGTTCTACTCTCAAGTCTCAAGGAAAACTTCTATCATTGTTTTATTATTTAAAAAATAAATTTCTCATATATTAACAATATATACTCATATTGATTCATCTTTCTTTGTAAAATATCTTACCTAATTCATTAAAATAATTTTTTTATTTATCTTATAAGAATAAGATAGTAGTACTTATTTTAGTATACGAGATTTTAAATTTTTTTTTTTTAATAAACATTACAATTTATAAATGTTGGATTTGATTCAAGAATTCACCACATGGTCATTTTAAGGTCAAAATTCTTAATAAAAAAAAAAATTAAAATTCTGACTATTAAACTATATATACTTGAAGAATAAAAACACTTTGGTCATTTACCATTATGGTATCAAGTAATAATGAAATGGGAGTTTTATAAAAATATATTACCAAATAATTACTAGTTTGAAGTAGATTTTGATTTTGTTTAAAAAAGAAAAATTAGATTTTGATTAAATTTTTTTATGAATACCATTAGCTTTGCCTTTAAAGCTATTATTACAGCTTTAACTTTAAAATTGACTTTAAGTTAAAAAAAAAGTCGGGGCAAACACACCCTTAATGTAACTAAGTGAAAAGTTTGGTTAGAAGAAAAGAAAATTACGTAAATCAATGAATGAATTTAAACTAATGTTAGTTCAAATTCATGTATTGGGTTGCGTAATTTTCTATCCTCTCACTTTTTTTCATTCCAACCAAACGGACCAGTAGTGTGACTATGATAACTAACAATTAATGAATTCAAGTAAAAATGCATAATTCGACATATATATAATATTAGACATACACAAATTTATCTATCTAGCCTCCAATAGTGTTATAGTTATTTCATTTGTTGAAGATGTTTGTCTTCCAGAAGAAGGATCTCCTTCAGTTGAAAACTTTTTAATCAAGAAACCAGGTTCCTTTGGTATAGATAGAGTACTTTCACTATTTAACATCACAACTACAGATGTCATGTTTGGTCTATCGTCGGGATGATGTTGTACGCATAGTAGAGCAATTTGAATACAACGTATTGCTTCAAATTCAATGCATGATTCCCTTGTATTATCATCAATCAATTTGAGTGGAATTCCCTCTTTCCACAATCTCCATGCCTACAAAAGTTCAATAGATTTGTCATGTATTGCTATGATAAAAGAGAATAATCGTATTTAGAGGTACTTACATATCCAATAAGATTATGATCGTGTTCTCGGTAGCTTCGTGCTCTATTTTTCTTTCCGCTAATAATTTCTAATAATAATACACCAAAGCTAAAGACATCTGATTTTATAGAAAATAGTCCATCAATAGCGTATTCTGGAGCCATATAACCACTAGAAGAAAAAAAAACAATAATCATTCAAATGTTCAATTAGTTATACAACAAGTTGTTATCTTTTAAGATACTTACTATGTGCCAACTATTTTGTTTGTTCTCCCTTCAATTTGATCACCTCCACACATTCTAGCCAAGCCAAAATCTGAAATTTTTGGATTCATATCATTGTCTAATAAAATATTACTCACTTTCAGATCTCTGTGTATTATTCTTAATCTTGAATCCTGATGAAGATAGAGAAGTCCTCGAGCTATTCCAAATATAATCTTAAAGCGTGCAGACCAATCTAACAATTTACTTTGCAATGGATCTGTGAGAGTGTCCAATAAGTTCATTAGTCATTACTTTGCAAATAATATTAAACTTATATTATACCAAATATTATACTTTGCAAAAAAAACTACTCACCAAAAATGAATGAATCGAGGCTATTATTCGGCATGTATTCATAGATCAACATTTTCTCATCTCCTTCAATACAACAACCAACAACCTTAACAAGATTTCGATGTTGAAGTTTAGCACATAATATAACTTCATTTTTAAACTCTTTCGATCCTTGTCCAGAACTCTTTGATAGCCTTTTGACAGCAATTTCTTGTCCATCAAGCAATATACCCTATAAATTAGTAGTAGTTGAAATATTTTAATAAATAATGAGTTTCATGATTTATATTTTGTCCATGTTACTTGAAATGTCATAAGTTTACCTTATACACCGGTCCAAAACCACCTTCACCAAGCTTATTGTTGAAAGAGAAGTTATTTGTTGCCTTGAGTATTGTAGCTTGATCATAAATAGGAAGCTCAAAATCTCCATGTGTGTCTTCATCTTTCTCTTCCAACCTTGTGATTTTCTCTATTTTCTCTGAATAAAATAAACCAGTTAATACAAAATGTAACTTTGATTGGAAAGTTATCACATGAAACATCTACAAACATATTAGGGGTTAAGAAACTTTTGAGATATTGAATTCATTAATTTCATAATCTTGAGAAATATAAAAGGTTGTTTGAATGGTTAAGAAACTTACCTTTATATTTTGCCTTTTTGATATAAATGTAGGCGAATGCCAATATCATCACAAAGACTACTGGAACTGTAGTTGATACCACCAATTCTACCATTTTTTTATGCCCATTTTCATCTCCTACAATTATCAGTTGAGAGACAAACAGAACATATGTGATGTGATTTCAAAAACAATGATCCTCTAATTGACTAATATCTTAATAAAAGGACTATTAAAGCCTTACCGATATTTGAAGCATCTACTCGAACATATACATCGTTTCCTCTTTGTAAAACTCTCAAATCAATAAGATCACCAAACCAGAGAGAACAACCGCTAACTGTCGCAGTTGAGTCTAAGCTTGAATAAGCGCTACACGAACAATTTTCCAAGCATTTAGCCTTGCAATTTTCAAGTGTCATTTTCTCATCAATCCAAGAATGTGTAGTATCTGGCAATTTCATCCCAACAATTTTTTTAAATCCATCTCTTTTTTTTACCTCACAGCTCCAATTACCATTACGCACACATCCTCGTCTCCAATCCATTCCATTCCACTGTTGTGGTGATTTTGGCTTAAATCCATCTAAACATTGGCACATGGGCGATGCATCAAGTGCGCATTGCCCATTTGCGCCACAAACATTGTATGCATCACAACTATCTTGTGGTAGTTTTTGATAAATACTCCATGTTTTGGATTCTGGAATCCAAACGAGTCGTTGACGAAGAGAAAGTGATTGGTTAAAAACAATTATAGAAACCACAGAACTATTTTTGAGTGTGAACATATAATATACCTCATTTTCATTATTGACAAATTCATAATGAAAAAGTGGATTTTCTTGAAATCCAATTATTCCACTAGTTACTCCACTAGATCGCGAACCGGTCCATGGTCCTGTCCTAAAGATTTTTGTTGAGCCTTCAAACATAAAGCTTTCAGGATTAGGAGTTAGAATCATGGCTGAAGTAAAGTCACCTGAAGATGGATCATCCCAATTTTTCCATGCAGTGAGATTCCTAGCTAGACCTCTTTTTTTATCCCATCCAACCTTCATCTCGGGTAATATTGTATCACAAGGATAATCAAAGCTCTGCCATAGAAAATTTTCTTCACCATCATTTTTAAGTACTAAATTTCCGTTATCCAAAAGTTGCACAATTGGATTTGAAACCTTTGTTGTTGTGTTTGTTGACCATAAAAGAGATTGATTCTTGTCGACAAGCGCAAGGAATCGATCTTGACTTATGACCAACTTGCCAGAATTGTCTTTTATTGGATTGTCACGGTTGGCAACCCAAACAACTCTTCTATCAGGAATATTCTTATACCATATTCCAACATAACGGTTGTTGGAATTACCGGGATTAAAGAAACCCAGCTCGAATATTTCACTCTTAGAAACCAAGGTGCTTCCATCGGGAAGTGATTGTGATTGTGTAATGGTATCAGTTGCATAAGAAATTTTGGAGAAGAAAAATAGTATGCGAGCAATAACAAGTATGGTAGTAAGAATGTTCATTTTGCATTGATTTGGAGGTTATAATTAATTGAAGAAATATTCATATAAGAGTATAAATAAATGGAGATGTTGGAACTTTGTTAATAGAAAGATTTATGTCGGTCAACGCTGTGGTCAACAATGACACACTTGTCAAATTCTCTTTGCTGAGGAAATAAATATAGAATGGTTGCATGCGTACGTAGTTGGTCAGTCAATGTAGAAAATATTGCCCGGATGTGACTTATGTGAAGACTTATGACTTCCCCCTCCCCCAAGTATTTGAAATACGGACAAGCCTTGGCTGACTTTGTGGTGGCAAAGTCATGTGCCTTTTAGTAAATATCGTCCGTTCGATCCATCATGCGGACCATATGTAGCCATGTGTCATGTTATTTATTTGAAAAAAAACACAGAATTTTTTCCATCTTCTTCTCTTCCAACGCTCTGCTGCTCTCCTGTATCAAAAAAATAAAACGCTTCGCTCCCCACATCACACCGACTCGCCACCACACACCGTCAACCGCTGTCGACCTACCGCCATGCCGGAATTTCTTTTGTTTTGCGAGGGGGAAGATTATCAGTGTGCCATGTTTTTAACAATATGTTTTCTCTTTTTTGTGGAAATTGCTTGCAAATGGAAGCTGTGATCGGAACTTGTTTGCAACAAATTCAGTGTTTTATTTCTAGAAGAAATAGAAAATTTGATTTAGACTTGGACATGGATTGAATTGAAGCTGATTTTGATTTTCATTTGATGCAACTAGTGCTGATTTGGGGTTAAATTGACATGTTCCTTCTGATTATTACCGGCAGGTGGAAGATCGGCAACGGTTGACAACAGGTGCGGCGAGGCGGATTGTAGATCAACGTCGGGGCAGCAGATCGGCCGAAGGAACAGCACTCTGCGTTGTTTTGATTTTTTTTTTTTTAATTTAAAAAGTTAAATAAGATGCAGCACACGTGGAACAATATGGTGCATTAGATTAATCGGACGGATAAAATTAGCTCAAAGGCAGCCTGCCTTTCCCGCTAAAACTTCACCCAAGCCTTGTCCTTTGAAATACCACGGCAGGGCAGTTTGCAAAAAGAAAAGTATTAAATTTTTATATTGGATGTGAGATTGTTTGAATATTAGTTTATAAATAAAAGAAATATTTATTTTATAAATTGATTTTGTATTGTATGGTTGAGTAAGGATTCGATTGGATTTGTTTTATTTTATTAATATAGTTTATGTAAATAAAAAATATTATGTTAAGTCATAAGTTTACATCGATAAAAATTATATTTTATAAATTATTTTCTCATAAATTATCTTAAAAAACATATAATAATATATAAGAGTTTATTTATTTGCATAATTTATTTCGTATAAGTTTAAAAATAAGTCAATTTAAACGGATCCAGAAGCTCAAATTAAAATTTATAAAATGGTATACAAAATTGATCTTAAAAATAAACAAAATAAAGATGAGTGTATGGTTTTGAATGTAAAGAATTTAAATCCTATCAGATTATTTAGTGTTAGATTTTTGTTATCAAATTACTTATTGTTAAATTTTCGCTATTAATTAAATCATCCATCATTTCTATTCGCACACCAAACATAAAAGTGTTCGAATGAGATGATATAAACAAATTTTTTAAAATAAACAGATACATTGTACCAGAAAAACAAACAAAAATCATTATTTAGAAAGTATTTTTTAAAATAAATCACTTCAAAATATTTTCTCATTCAATTATACTCTTAATATTGTAACAATGGAGGTCTTCTGAAAAGAAAAAATATATACAAGAGCCTGGTCTTCGTTGGATTAATTTTCAATTCTAGAAATACCTTTATGACGGAAAGTTATGTCACGTTTCTACGAAGACATTTCTTTTTTGACAATAGATAGTTTCTACTTTCTACAAAGACCTTAGAAGAGGTTTGTTTTGACTTTAGATTTAAGGTTCCGTATTAAGTTTGAAATTTGTTCAAACCAAGATAATTAATTATAACTTTTTTTTAGAGTTTCATATACTCCTTTTAAAATAAGCTAAAATTGTTTCTATTAATTGTTGGCCATTGACAATTAAAAAAATTGTTATAAATATATAGTGTTTCAATCAAGAAACCAAATTTATTTATAATAATTTGAAAAGTTGTGCATATAATTTTTTTTTACATAGGTAAAAGTGGACACAATATTAATTTGGGTTGAGAAAGGTGTTTTTTTTTTTTTAATAAGCAAAGATTAAATTATATGAAATATAAGGAGTATTAAATTCTTACAATTTAAAGTCAATCACTTTAGGTACTATGAATGCACGCTAAAAAATTATTACACCAGTCGGAGAAAGAAAAATTAACACTGCTCCCTACACGGTCTATAAACCAAAACCAAGCGACATAGATAATGTGGCTCACTAAAGTAGTAACATTAACAAAATCTCCTCTAAATAAAATATTGTTTCTTATACGCCAAATGTTTCACGTTGTTGTTAATCAATAATGTGATGAAATCTCTTACTATTTTTTCCTTTATTAAATCTCCAAAAGCAATAAAGTGATTAGGAAAAGGGGTAACACTTGCATAGGCACAATGATTTTGGCATAGGATTTAGGGCACACACACAAATCAAAATAATTAAGAAAATAAAATAAAATTGTCACATCAATTCATATCACTTCAATCATTTATTTTTATTTGTTTCTTGTGAGTGTGTCTAACAAATAATATTTGTATTTATGCCTATATAAGTAGTATTTCTCTAGGAACAGTAGCATAGACCAGAACCTTAGTCCTCTTCCAATTAGAAATATTTATCCACACTTTAGATATCACGCTATATGCGTAAAGAACACATGGTGAATATTTTCCACCTCCTAGAAGCAAAAAACACAACAAGTCTCTATTTGATTTGTGATAATTCCTTTGTTAAACAAGGCCTCCCTAGTAGGTAATTTATCAAGTAACAACCACCATCCAAAAATACTAACTTTCGACGGATTATTGTTCTTCCAAAGCTTGTACAAAGCTTTCGCTGTGTAGGGTTCAATAACCACCTCAGCAGAACGGTTCTGCAAAACATTCGCACACCGACTTAACCGTGAAAATACTAGCCGCGTGAGGTGTCCAACGCCGCCTATCAGGATATCATTCACATCCCAAATTGGCCGAACCTGGTCGAGAATCAATGATAAATCAAGATTTGTTTCTACATCAATACTAGATAAATCTACAGTCCAGCCAAGTTTCCATATCCAAGCATTACTCTCTCACCGTCTCACGTCCCCGTATCGAAAATGAAACAATTTTGCTGCTCTAATAGGTTGCAAAACAATGGATAAATGTCACGCAAAGGTGCCGTTCCTATCCATTTTCCCTTCGAAAAACTTATGTCATTGCCATCACCAAGTAAGCTACTAATATTGTTACCAAACCAGCCTCCTTCATCCTCACTACCTAACTCCAAGTATCCCTTCGTTCGTTCAATCAACAAACAAAAAAAAATGCAAAATGACATAATCAAGTTTATATGTCTTCCTAATTCTTTTTTTTTTTTTTTTTAATTGTGGGAGAAGCTTAGTTATGTCAAGTATATGAGTCATTTTTCAAATTATTTTGATAAAAATCAAATTTTTGTATTGTTTTAATGATTATAATTAATTATTGGCGGTGTATATTATTTTTCACTACCTTATGCATGAATTAAAAAAATTATTTGTTTGGTTTTTGTTAACATTTTATATTGTTTTTATATTTTTATTAACAGTTATATATGTTACACAATAATAAATAGAAATTTTCTAGTCACACCCTAAAAAAAATCTAATTACACTCAAATTTCATTAAAATTTAATCATAATACCAAAATTGTTCTTCTTTGTATAAATTTTTCTAAAACTGTTTTTCATCTTTTTATTATTATGTTTCGGGCTTCTCTCTCTTTCTCATGAACCCCATGTTCTCTCTCAAAACTCACAAACTCCATTAATGTAATTTTTTTTTTTTGGTGCAAACCGGGTATCCTTTGCGCGCAACTGCAGAGACTAATCCCTCGAGCCTTGTGGGACCCAAACGGGTGGCAAACTCTCCCTAAGAGTTTTAACACTGCTGCATGCCCAAACCATGGATCGAACCCAGGACATTGGTTAAGCTAGAAGAGACCCGCGCCATCTCATCTAAGTGCTCTTGGGTTCCATTAATGTAAAATTAATCACAATAAAAGATTAACTTTTGAAGATATTTCATTATGACTTTATTGAATAGGTTAGTGAATTTATACTTTTTCAATTTAAGGAATTCTTTTTTTCATGCGATTTTATGTTTCTATGTGATTTCAATCATTAGTAAATGTAATCTAAATTGAAAGTTTATGTGAACTCTTAATGTAACATAAAATCAATACTTTTAAAATAGACTTTAAACTATATGCAAACAAAGTTTACATAACCTTTGTAAACTCAATTTACCTTTACATTTGCTTTTAAGAGGTTCACGTTATTCAGTTTACATGAGTTTACATGCACCTAAACTGTGCTTTAGGGTATTTTAGTCAATTTGAGATGTAACTAGGTTTTTTGGGGGTGTGATTAGCAAAAATCTAATAACTATGTATCGCATAATGAATGAATATAGGATTAAATATATTTTTGACCCCTACAATTATGCTTTATTTTGAAAAGAGCCTTAGTTAAAAAAATAATTTGATTTTAGTCCCTGTAATATCTCAAAACTTTTAAAATAGTCCCTAACCTAGACTCGCCCCAACTTTTCGATCTAGCTCTGCCACTAATAACCTAATAATTAGAATTTTACTTTTTAAAAGTGAAATAACTAAACTCCATTCTTATAACAATATCCTTATCAACCAAACTATACTCGGATTACTTACGTGTACATTTAATCTTTTATTTTTATCCAAGTATATACTACACTATAATTTATGTCTTTTCTAACATTTAAAACGCGCTAAAAAATTGAGTAGCGCGGGAAAATAAGAAGACAATCCAAATCCAATTGGTCAAACTTTTCCAATTCTCGTAAACTTTTTATTTTTAAAGCGAAAGAGAAAAAGCTCAGTTACAATTCTTGTAAACTTGAGAAACCCACAAGAAAGAGAAAAAAAGAACCACCATGAGTGGTGGAAATGTTAGAAGATTAAGAAAAGGTGACATTGTATGGGCAAAGCCAACAACTCACAACAACAACAACTATTGGTCTCCAGCAATCGTCACTTCTTCTAACGATCTCGCCATCTCCCTCTCCTTCTTCGACAATGTTAAGAGTCTCGCATCGAATAAGAAATGGTCCGACGATATGTTTATAAGTGGGGGCAATTTTAATCTGACGAGTCGGTTTTGTAGAGTTGAGTTAGACCAGACGCCACCACCTCGAATATTCTTTCTCGAATCCGAACTCCTCCCATTCGATCAACCACCATTTCCTTTTATCAACTGCCTTTCTCCCCAAAATGACGCCTTTCAATCTGCGCTTAGGTTATTCGGTCGAAGAATCATTTCTAGTTTACAATGTCGCTGTATAAAAGGGGATTATGAAGAGAAGAAGATTTTAAATGGGTCGGGTTATGAACTTGACCCGGTTAGGGTTTTGGGTTTTGTTTCGGATACTGCTGTTTTGCCTTGGTTTGAAGTTGAAGTTTCGTGTGTTGTTGATGCGGTTAAAATTGTTGCTCAGGTTCATGCTTTTCGTCAGTATTCTTCTATTCAGCAGAAGAAAGTCTACAAAGAAACTCGGAAATTAGGTATTTTTTTAATCTTTTTTCTTAAATTGACTTTTGAGCTCATTTCTGATCAAAATACTAACCTACATCATTGAGAAGTTTGGAATTTTGATAAATATTATTGCATTTTGTTTCTGGATCGGGAATTGTGATGTTACATGAGATTAGAAATATTTTGATGGTAATTATGAAAGGGGAATTGGGTAATTAGTGTGGAAAACATGGTAGAATTTTTTTGTAGACATTTATGGAAAAGAAAATATGGTAGAATTTGTATGTAAACATGAACAATAGAATGAACCAAAACATTGAGATTAAGTAGTTAATAAACTCCCCTTAGAACGATCATTCGGGAGAACCTGAGTTCGATCCCAGGTGGAAACAATTATTAGTTAGACTTTACTTACCTTGCGGCCGAACTCTAAATTACCAGGGCCCCTTCCCCTCGGTACTGGATGGTTAATCCCAAAAAAAAAAATTTAACAATAGTGAGTGTTCACCGGAGTCCACAGGGCCTTCATTGAAAGAGAATGAATAATAGATTGTCTTCAATGGTAAGATGGGAGTGATTGCAGGGGCAGATTTGGTTGGCAGGGAAGCATCTAGATGGAACAAAAATGTAGAAGCCATATGGTGAAATGTTGTTTACTGTTTTTCCGAGGCCAATTTTTTACTTTTATCAAAATTGAGTTTGTATGTGATTCAACATGATTCTCCTAGCTAGAAACATAACACAGATGAGTTTACTGGTCCACTTGCGAGTTTGATAACCATACTTGTGATGATCATCGATAATTTGAAATGGAAACGTATCTTTTTTTAGAAGACAATGAAATGGAAAAGTATTATAGTATATGATTTTGATTATTCAATATTTACCATTTTATTGACATAACTAAGCTTCTAGTCTTATGCATATAATAACTTGTTGAAATAACTTGTCCTATTTGAGTGCTGTCTGTATTGTATTTTGATGTTTAGTAAATTTTGTTGAAATAACCTGTTGTCCTGTTTGTGTGCTGTCTGTTCTTGTGGAAACAGGCTTTTATTGTTGTATAATTATCGAGTATTAAATTTACTGATTTGCACACAGTATGTATTAATTTTTCCTATTTATTGTATAATTTGTATCATTAGGTGATAATTTGAAGCAGCATCAATGTTCCTCTTTGAGTCAGAAGGTACAGTCGGTAAATCGAGAATCTATGGCTTTGGAGCCCAAGGAAAAACATCAGGTCATATCCGAGCAAGGGGAGGAAAACATGGCCATTGTTGCTATAAGAAGATTGAAGTCAACAGTTCCTGATTTGGAAGGATTCTCTGTACAGATGTTTCAGAATAAACTTTTGATTATTCCAGAGGCTGCAACTACCACTGGTAAGGTTGAACTCTGTATGCATTCTCCTGCCTTTAGCCCCTTCCACATTCGGGGAAAGAATCTAAAGTTGGAAAGGCAGAACCTGCAGAGATTTCAAACCATATTACACCATGGCTTAGTCGATATCTGCTCTGGCAACTGTTCTAGAATGAGTGAAGCTTGTTTTTCTATTTCTTCCAATTTTATGACTCATTGGATCAATTATATCAGTAAAAGAAAAGACAATGTACCAAAGCTTTGCTCTAGATTGCCTGAAATAGAAACCAATATATGCCTCAACAGGAAAAGAAAGCGACTAGATAAACATGATTCATGTAATATTTTTCTGCCAACTGGTAGTGTCCAAGAGAGTGAAGGGAATGTATACATCTCAAAAAATACTAGACCTAAGATCTCACACATCAAGATGCTTAAACCAGAAGAAAGTATCCAAAAAGACGATCAGACCTGCATACACTTCTCTGAAGCTAGCATAAACTTTACTGATGAGGTTCAGAAACTGCATTCGAAAAGAAGTCAAAATTTGACTTTACATCAGTCTAATAATGATGAGGTTGATGCTAGTGCAGCGAAAGTTAAATTTATATTAGGATCTAACTCTTCCGTTTACCAGAAGCGGCTGCAAAGAATCTGTCATGGTGATATAACGCCTCTTAAGTCAAAAGAGTCGATAAGAATAAAATCATCTTCTGGGGATTGTTTGGTGGAGAGTAAGGATTCCTATGACTATGCTGCTTCTTGTTCAATATTCAAATCAAAAGTTGGACAACAATCAACAACACATGTTCCCTTTTGTTCTAAAACTCTGCACATGAAGTTCCCAAAGAATTTCAACCTACCATCGAAGGAACAGCTAATAAAGAAGTTTAGTGTATTTGGCTCAGTAGATTCTTCAAACACAAGAGTCTCTTGGTATTGTGGCTCAGCTCAGGTGGCTTTTTTTGAAGAAAGTGATGCAGTTGCTGCATACCAATATGCTAAAAGGAAGGTTTGGTTTGGTGAGGCTAATATCCGGTTTTGGCTTGTTCCTTTTGAGCACAAACGAAGAGAACTGAAACATCTATATCCCATGCAGCCATCAGAAAGCAAACTAATAGGACCACCACTGAAGTCGTGTCTGAAAAAATCCAATTCCTTGAAACAGGAAAACAGAAAGAAACATCATAGGGTAAGATTTACAATAGAAACTTAGTTTGTACAAAATTATTGTATTAAGCATGTCTTACCCATTTAGTGAGTGCTAAATGCTTTATTTAATGCCATGCAAGTACGCAAAATCTTCTAGTTTGCAAAATGACCAAACAGACAGTACAAAAAAGTGTACAAAAAGTTCTTTTACTAGCTGAAAACTTCATCTTATGTCATGCAAGTGATAAAAATCTACTAGTTTTGTTAGTTCAAATAGGCAGATAAAAAGTACATATTTATGTGGGATTGTGTTTCAATCTGCACATTCAATTGTCTAAGAAAACAACAACTAACTATAAATTCAAAATTTTGGCAAATCTTCTATCTGACAGAATATAAATCTTGAACCTGGATTCCTTGCAAAAAGTTCGTTTTAGCCATTGAATATAAATCTTGCATCTGACGGAATAATTTTGGCAAATCTACTCTCTACTATCAATCTAAGAAAACAACAACTAACTATAAATTCAAAATAGTAAGCTTCTTTAAAAAATGGAGACATCACTGTTTTCAACTGTCTTGTAACCAACTCTGCAGGAAGTTATTCCCAGAGTTTGTGACAATAATACCTGTATTGCTTTCACTTTCACATATTTCAGTCCCTATATTCATGTACACCCCAGATATGTCACAGATTTATCATTTGCATCACAGTACCACTTTCACATACTGCATACACACCAGATCTGTCACAGATCTAACACAGCTCCTGAGTTAGCAGCAACTGTTGTAGGCAGATGATAATATTTGGTTCAGAATTTCAAGGCTGGAAAAGATATTGCATTAGTATGCTTTTGACCTTCAGGGAATTCTTCAAAATGGTTCGTATTGCCGAAATTGTTTAATTTTTATAGAAAAAAAGTCAAATTAGTGCTTCACTGACATAACTGAATACTGTATCTATGTTGTTCTTTGTTTTTTGAACATTTTCTTTTTGAGTGCTAAACTGAAGAATGTGAAAGAGTACACATTATTAAGCATAATCAAATTAATTCATTTCGCACACATTTCTATCCCTTTTTCTAAGCTGTTTCATGTTTTAGCAGGGCAGTCAAACTTATACTACCATCGATCCTTTTTATAAGAAACAGTTGACTTTAGGTTCATTGAATAACTGATGTATCTAATCTATATTATATACCAGCTACATAAGTTATTGAATAACTGAGGGAGTAATAATCATCATTTCACTTGGAAATTAAAAGTTTCCATAGCTTCTATTATGTAAACTTTTTGAATTCAGTCTGAAACTAAAAGTTATTCTTAACTTCTTTTTAACTCCCTTATGACGATTTGATGATTTGTAGGGATAACAGAGATTCTATTTTGTTTTCGTAGTCCAATTTTATTTGGAATTGTCCTCATATTGTTATTTGCCAATGTAATATTAGGTCATGTTTCATAGCCTGTAATGTCCAAATCCACTACAACTTCCAAATGCGATGATCAAAGTAACTAATGAAATGGAACATTTAGATATCTCAAGCCATCTCATTATGTGGTAAGCTTTACTATTTTAACAAGATTGAAAGGAACAAAAAAGAATAAATTGCAATCTATCTTGACATTGGTGGGTACAATTGCTTGCTTATATGGAACTTTATGTTCATATATATCATGCAAGCATATGTACTTACTATTTTTGGACATGTTTTCTGCAAATTTTTTTTCTTCTATAAATCAAGAATCTTCCAATAAACATGAATTGAAAAAAGCAAATGACATATGATATAGTTGTGGGGAAAAACTGTATCTCATTTGATGGTTGTCTGTCTCTATGTACATTACATTTTACATGCATGCAAATTTTGAAAGCTTGCCCTCATTATTTCTGTGCACAGGAGCATGATATAGGAAAATATTATGCAGTAAATGGTAAAAACACTATAATTGTGGGGACTAATGTCATATTTAAACTTATATATGTATATATGGGACTTACATAACCAACAGGGTTATGATCAAGTTCATGGTAACTATGTGCTTTATTTTTCTCTAACATTTAAAAGTTAAGATATTTGTTGTGAAGAAGAAGGCTCTCCTTCAGCTGTTAACTTTTTAATTAAGAAACTAGGTTCCTTTAGTTTATAAGATAAAGTACTTTCGCTATTCAACATCACAATAAGGGATGTAATGCTTGGCCTATCGTCAGGATGATGTTGTAGGCATAATAGACCAATTTGAATGCAACGCAGTACTTCAGAATCAATACATGATTCCTTTATAGAATCATCAATCAATTTGAGAGGAGTGCCTTCTTTCCACAATCTCCATGCCTACAAAAATTAAATAGATTTCTCAAATACTGCTATAATATTTTTTTAAAAAAGCATTGTATTTAGGGGTACTTACATATCCAATAAGATTTTGATCATGTTCTTGGTAGCTATGTGCTCTATTTTTCCTTCCGCTGATAATTTCTAATAATAATACACCAAAGCTAAATACATCTGATTTTGTAGAGAATAATCCATCAATGGCATATTCTGGTGCCATGTAACCGCTGAAAAGAGACAACTAATAATTACTCATATTTTCCATCATTCATATAAAAATGTTGTTATCATGTAATGTACTTACTATGTGCCAACTATTTTGTTTGTGTTCCCTTCAATTTGATCATTTCCACATATTCTAGCTATCCCAAAATCTGAAATTTTTGGATTCATATCACTGTCTAATAATATATTACTCACTTTCAGATCTCTGTGTATGATTCTTAATCTTGAATCTTGGTGAAGATAAAGAAGCCCCCGAGCAATTCCAAATAGAATTTTAAAGCGTGCGGACCAATTCAACAATGTACTTTGAAATGGATCTGTAAAGATTGTACAGTAAGTTCATTACTTAGTTCTTTTTAAAAAAAGTTAAACTGATAGTGTAACTAACATTAAACTTGCTATTGAAGGAGAGTAAAAAAATTACTCACCAAAAAGAAATGAATCAAGACTTTTGTTGGACATGTATTCATAGATCAACATTTTCTCCTCTCCTTCAATACAAATACCGACAACCTTAACAAGATTCCGATGTTGAAGTTTAGCACATAACATAACTTCATTTTTAAACTCCTTTAATCCTTGACTTGAACTCATTAAAAGCCTTTTGACAGCAATTTCTTGTCCATTAAGCAATGTACCCTATATATTAATTATAGTTGAAATAATTTTATAAATAGCGAGTTTCATAATTTCTATTTTATCCATATTACTAGAAACTTTGTATGTTTACCTTATATACTGCTCCAAAACCACCTTCACCGAGCTTGTTATCAAAAGAGAAATTTTTTGTTGCCTTCAATATTGTAGCTCGATCAAAGATAGGAAGCTCAAAATCATCATGTGTGTCTTCATCTTTCTTTCCTAACATGGTGGTTTTCGCAAATAAAATTCATAAAATATTCAATTATATAAGTATTGTGTTATAAGATATTGCATTTGTCCAAATCATTAATTTCAGAATCTTTAAAAATATAAATGGCCCTATGGAAAACTTACTTTTATACTTTGCCTTTGTTATATATATGTAAGTGATGGATGCGAATAACATCAAAAGGACTGCTGGAACTGTAATTGAAACGGCCAATACTACCGTTTTGATATGCCCATTTTTATCACCTACAATTATATAGGTCCAAACTAAGTCAATGATTCTCTAGGTGACTGGCATATTTACAATAACAAGAAAAATAAAAGAGCATCGAAGCCTTTACCGGTACGTGAAGAATCCCTTCGAATATACAGGTCTTGTCCAGTAGGTGAAATTCTAAGATCAATAAGATCACCAAACCAGATAGAACAACCGTTACCTACTCCAGTTGCGTCTAAACTTGAGTAAGCACTGCATGAACAATTTTCCAAACATTTAGCCTTGCAATTTTCTAGTGTCATTTTCTCATCAATCCAAGAATGTGCAGTATCAGGCAATTTCATTCCGGCAATTCTTTTGAATCCATCATTGTCTTTGGCCTCGCAACTCCAATTACCAATACGCACACATCCTTGTGTCCAATCTGTTGCCCTCCATTGTTGTGGTGATTTTGGCTTAAATCCCTCTAAACATTGACACATAGGTGATGCATCAAGCACACATAGTCCATTTGCTCCACAAACATTGTATATATCACAATTATCTTGTGGTAAGGTTTGGTAAACTTTCCATGTTTTGGATTCTTGAATCCAAACAAGGCGTTGACGAACAGAAAGGGTTTCGTTAAAAACAATTATAGAAACCACTGAGCTATTTTTGAGTGTAAACATATAGTATATTTCATCTTCATTACTGAGAAATTCATAATTATAAAGTGGATTTTCTCTCAATCCAATTATTCCACTTGATCGACGACCAGTCCATGGTCCTGTCCTATAGAGTTTTGTCGAGCCTTTTGAAATAAATGCTTCTGGATTAGCAGTTAGTACCATAGATAAAGTAAGCTCACCTGAAGATGGGTCATTCCAATTTTTCCATGCCGTGAGACGCCTATCAAAACCTCTTTTTTTATCCCATCCAATCTTCATTCCTGACAATATTGTGTCACATGGATGATCAAAACTCTGCCATAGAAAATTTTCCTCACCGGTCTGCTTCTCATTTCTTAGTACTAGATTTCCATCGTCCAAGAGTTGGACAATAGGAACAGAATTTGAAACCTTTGTTGTTATGTTTGTTGACCACAGAAGAGAATGATTTTGATTTAGAAGCACAAGGTTTCCATCTTGACTTACGATCAACTTACTAGAATTGTCTTTGATTGAGTTGTCACGGTTGGCAACCCAAACAACTCTTCTAACGGGAATATTTTTGTACCAAATTCCAACATAGCGGTTTGTGGAATCACCAAGATTAAAGAAACCCAACTCAAATATTCCACCTTTGGAAACTAAGGTGCTTCCATCTGGAAGTGACTGTGTTTGTGTAATGGTATCTGTTGCAAAAGAAAATTTGCAAAAGACTAATAGTAGCTTAGTGATAACGAGTATGAAAGTAAGAATAGCCATTTTGTGTTTGATTAGGAGATTTTGGAGTTTGCTTAATAGAAAAAAGGCAAATGCTATGCACTCTTTAAGCCACTTAAATAGTAAGTTTGTATAGAATTTTGATAAAAAAATATAAAATCAATACATTGAAAATTGTACTGTTTAACTTTTTGATTAAAAAATTTCTTTAAATAGTATGTTTAAAGAGTGCACCAGATGCACTTGTTAGCAAGACATTAGAAAAAAAGGGATATGAAGTTCATGTACTTTCAAGATATCATTCTGATGATATGAATATGATCTTCGGTGAGAAAGTATAAAAGTCATTGCATAGTTGTTAATTTGTTCAGTCAACTGAGGCTGCACATTCATTATGTGCGATTAACGTCTGGCGCACATTCATTACATGCGACTATGCTGCACATTCATTATATTATATGCACACCGTTCGGTTTGGATCGGTTTTGAGATAAAAATCCATCCGATTCAATAATAAATTTATTTGCGATTTAATTCGGTTTTGGATAATAAATAAATAAAATTCGATCCGATTCAAATTTATGCGGTTTAATTTGAATCGGTTTTTGGATATCAAAATTTTAATTTTTTTTTTATTAATTATAAAAAAAAGTATAAAATAATAGTTTGACTTTTTTGAAGAAATAAATATTAAGTTTGATGTAAAATTAACATATAATATAGGGTTAAATATGTTTTTAGTCCTACTTTTATGTGAGTTTCGACTTTTAGTCCCTACATTTTTTTTTTTTAATTATATTTTTGGTCCCTACAATTTTTTTATTATATTTTTAGTCAATTTTTTATGACTAGGATAACAGAATTGACCACATAGGATAACTTAAATTGACTATAATAACATTTGCATCGAATGACGTGATATCTATGTATCATCCTATATGGCTGATTTCGTTATCCAAGTCACAAAAAATTGACAACAGGGACTAAAAACGCAAACGGTGAAAATGTAGAGACTAAAAATATAATAAAAAAATGTAGGGATTAAAAGTCGAAGCTCACATAAAAGTAAAGAGTAAAAACATATTTAACCCTATAATATATTAATAATTAATATTTTGAAATGACAATTATCAATTATATTTGAAACATGTTAAAAAGTAAAAAATAGAATAAATTAAACAAACAAATAGTATTATCAAAGTTTAAAATGAACAAAGAATAGGTTAATACAATATCTATACTAATAAAAAGATAAATATGTGCATAAAAAAAAGAAGATAAATATGTATTAAATATATGCATGTGGTTTGGTTTGGATTGAATTGGTTTTGAAAAATTAATCTGAAATTTGATCCGATGCAGCGGTTTTCACAAAAGGACATTCAAATACATCCAAAAATATTTAGTTTCTTGTGATTTTTATTTTTTGAATCGATTTACAGTTTTTTTTTTTTTTTGACAAGACGATTTACAGTTTTTTTTTATATTGGTTTGGATTTGAGCACCCCTACTTCAAAATGTATTCTTTCAGAAATAATGTTTACATAGTATATTACAGTATATTTTAATAATGAATTAATTTCACTTTATTACACTTTTATCTGTAACAAGTTTATGGACTTTGGTTGCTTAAAAAAAAAATTTGTTTATTGACTTTGGCTTCCGAAAATAGATCCTCTTAATTATTTGTTTCCTCAATTTTTCTCAATTTTTACATCGTAACCATCAATTATCTTTTCTTCATTTTTTTAAAAATTAAATATTATTTTACATTTGTAATCCAATGATCAATTGTCCCATTTTATTTTTTCAATTTTTTTCCCACTTGAGAGGATTCATTCTCTTGGCTTCCATGCTTTTAGTGAATGGCCTTGTCATTTTTAATGAAGATATCAAAGAAGGCATTTAGGGAGGTTATTATAATTTTTTCAATAGAAATATACGTTGGGGTGTATGCGGGTTGAGTTGGATCAATTTTAGCTAAATTTGTTATCTGACCAGATTAAAGTTAAGTAAATTGGGTTGAATGTAAAATTCGTGTTTTTTACATTAAATCATGTTGGAACAACTATTAACATAAGAGTAATAACAAATAAACGCAAACAATAAGGAACACAAGAAGTTTGATAATGAAGTTCCCCAATTGGTGGGTATCCATTCGACTGTAGAATTCGCTACAACATATTTCTATTAGATGAATGAATTAATCAGGGTTTCAATGTTACAAGTGATATTTATAATAATAACTCGGTTCAAATAAGCACTACAATTAACCTTGAACCGTACCGCAGGGGCAAGCGACCCCTAAAACTTTTGGGCCAAGGCCATCTGTAGGCATGGCAATGGGGCGGGGCAGAGACGGATTTTGCCCTCCTTAAACCCATAAAGTTCGAGAATTCCCATTCTACTGTATCTCCATATAAACTTGAGTTGCATTTTGGTCTTTTTTTTATTAAAAAAAGTGGAAAATTATTTTGTTTAAAAAATATTCATAAAAAAAATAAATAGAGAAAACAAATTTATTTAAGAATGGTAAAATGTAATTGGATATAAGTGGGGTGGGTATCAATATTCACATTACCCGTCTCATCTTTTAAAATCCGGGAAAATCCAAATTCAAACCCAAACTCAAACTCAGTCAACTCGGTTTTCCCCGTCAAAATCGGGGACGGACGTGTAGGTACCCGCGGGTATGAGTTTTATTGCCATGTCTAGCCATATCGGCAGGGGACGACCGAAGAGCTGAGCTAGCGCAGCGAAGCTCCTCGATCGCCCCCATCCTTTTCCTTATGCATATCAGTCATACTCAACAAATCCGAACCGACCTAAATCGAGGATGAGTGGATTGTGTTGAATCAACAAGTCATTACATATAAATTTTTGAACTAAAACCAAAATACACTATAGTTGCGAGGAATAATGTCATATTTAAACTTATATATGTATATATGGGACTTGCATATCCAAAAAGATTATGATCATGTTCATGGTAGCTATGTGCTTTATTTTTCTCTAACATTTAATAGTTAGATATTTGTTGTGAAGAAGAAGGTTCTCCATCAGCTGTTAACCTTTTAATTAAGAAACCAGGTTCCTTTAGTTTATAAGATAAAGTACTTTCACTACTCAACATCATAGTAATGGATGTCATGCTTGGCCTATCATCTGGATGATGTTGTAGGCATAATAAACCAATTTGAATGCAACGCAGTACTTCAGAATCAATACATGATTCCTTTATATAATCATCAATCAATTTGAGAGGAGTGCCTTCTTTCCACAATCTCCATGCCTAAAAAGGTTAAATAGATTTGTCAAATACTACTATAATATTGGAAAAATTCATTGTATTTAGATGTACTTACATATCCAATAAGATTTTGATCATGTTCTTGGTAGCTATGTCCTCTATTTTTCTTTCCACTGATAATTTCTAATAATAATACACCAAAGCTAAATACATCTGATTTTATAGAGAATAATCCATCAATGGCATATTCAGGTGCCATGTAACCGCTGAAAAGAGAAACAAATAAGTACACATATTTTCCATCATTCATATAAAAATGTTGTGATCATGTAATGTACTTACTATGTGCCAACTATTTTGTTTGTGCTCCCTTCAATTTGATCATTTCCGCATATTCTAGCTATCCCAAAATCTGAAATCTTTGGATTCATATCACTGTCTAATAATATATTACTCACTTTCAGATCTCTGTGTATGATTCTTAATCTTGAATCTTGGTGAAGATAAAGAAGCCCCCGAGCAGTTCCCAACAGAATGTTAAAGCGTGCAGACCAATTTAACAATTTACTTTGAAATGGATCTGAAAAGATTGTACAGTAAGTTCATTACTCAGTTGTTATTAAAAAAGTCAAACTTATATTATAACTAACATTAAACTTTGTTAAAAAAAAATACTCACCAAAAAGAAATGAATCAAGACTTTTGTTGGACATGTATTCATAGATCAACATTTTCTCCTCTCCTTCAATACAAATTCCGACAACCTTAACAAGATTCCGATGTTGAAGTTTAGCACATAACATAACTTCATTTTTAAACTCCTTTAATCCTTGACTTGAACTCATTAAAAGCCTTTTGACAGCAATTTCTTGTCCATTAAGCAATGTACCCTATATATTAATTATAGTTGAAATAATTTTATAAATAGCGAGTTTCATAATTTCTATTTTATCCATATTACTAGAAACTTTGTATGTTTACCTTATATACTGCTCCAAAACCACCTTCACCGAGCTTGTTATCAAAAGAGAAATTTTTTGTTGCCTTCAATATTGTAGCTCGATCAAAGATAGGAAGCTCAAAATCATCATGTGTGTCTTCGTCTTTCTCTCCTAACATGGTGGTTTTCGCAAATAAAATTCATGAATTATTCAATTATATAAGTATTATGTTTTAAGATATTGCATGTGTCCAAATCATTAATTTCAGAATCTTCAGAAATATAAATGGCCTTATGGCAAACTTACTTTTATACTTAGCCTTTGTTATATATATGTAGGTGATGAATGCCAATAATATCAAAAGGACTGCTGGAACTGTAATTGAAACGGCCAATACTACCGTTTTGGTCTGCCCATTTTTATCACCTGCAATTATATAGGTCCAAACTAAATCAATGATTCTCCAAGTGATTAGCATATTTACATTAACATGAAAAATAAATGACCATCGAAGTCTTTACCGGTACTTGAAGCTCCCCTTCGAATATACAGGTCTTGTCCAGTAGGTGAAATTCTAAGATCAATGAGATCACCGAACCAGATAGAACAACCGTTACCTACTCCACTTGCGTCTAAACTTGAGTAGGCACTGCATGAACAATTTTCCAAACATTTAGCCTTGCAATTTTCTAGTGTCATTTTCTCATCGATCCAAGAATGAGCAGTATCAGGCAATTTCATTCCAGCAATTCTTTCGAATCCATCATTGTCTTTGACCTCGCAACTCCAATTACCAATACGCACACATCCTTGTGTCCAATCTGTTGCACTCCACTGTTGTGGAGATTTTGGCTCAAATCCCTTGAAACATTGACACATAGGCGATGCATCAAGCACACATAGTCCATTTGCTCCACAAACATTGTATATATCACAATTATCTTGAGGTAAGGTTTGGTAAATATTCCATGTTTTGGATTCTTGAATCCAAACGAGGCGTTGACGAACAGAAAGGGTTTCGTTAATAACAATTATAGAAACCATAGAGCTATTTTTGAGTGTAAACATATAATATATTTCATCTTCATTACTGAGAAATTCATAATTATAAAGTGGATTTTCTCTCAATCCAATTATTCCACTTGATCGACGACCAGTCCATGGTCCTGTCCTATAGTGTTTTGTTGAGCCTTGCGAAAGAAAGGCTTCAGGATTAGGAGTTAGTACCATAACTGAAATAAGCTCACCTGAAGACGGGTCATTCCAATTTTTCCAAGCCGTGAGACGCCTATCAAGACCCCTTTTTTTATCCCATCCAATCTTCATTCCTGGCAATATTGTGTCACCGGGATAATCAAAACTCTGCCATAGAAAATTTTCGTCACCGGTCTGCTTCTCATATTTTAGTACTAAGTTTCCATCGTCCAAGAGTTGGACAATAGGAACAGAATTTGAAACATTTGTTGTTGATGTGTTTGTTGACCACAGAAGAGAATGATTTTGATTTAGAAGCACAAGGTTTCCATCTCGACTTATGATCAACTTGCTAGAATTGTCTTTGATCGGGTTGTCACGATTAGCAACCCAAACAACTCTTCTAACAGGGATATTTTTGTACCAAATTCCAACATAGCGGTTTGTGGAATCACCAAGATTAAAGAAACCCAACTCAAATATTCCACCCTTAGAAACCAAGGTGCTTCCATCAGGAAGTGACTGTGATTGTGTAATGGTATCTGTTGCAAAAGAAAATTTGCAGAAGACTAATAGTATGAAAGGAAGAATAGCCATTTTGTGGTGATTAGGAGATTTTGGAGTTTGCTTAATAGAAAGAAGAAAAAAAGCTGCATTTATCACATGTTCTTCAAAGGCTGCGTTTATTGGATGTTCTTCAGTGAGACAGTATAAAAGTCATTGCATTGCATAGTTGTTAATTTGTTCAGTCAACTGAGGCTGCACATTCATTATATGTGGCCAACTCGCTACTCTATTACTGTAACTCTAATACTACTTCAATACATAGACTCTCATGTGGGGTTCAGTGTCTAATTCTTACATTGTCTTTATGGAGAACTATTAAATCCTATGATCTTTTTTTTGACAGATAATCCTATGATTTATTTGTTGGTTTTATGGAGAATGGGGTTTATATGGAGAATTTTCAAAATGTACTTGAAAAAATTTAATTGTTAGTTTGAAAATCTTTTGAGGGATATTTCCCTTCACTCTAAAGGTAGAAAAACAAGATATGAAAATATGCATATTTTCATAAGTCAAATTTCTATCTAAAATATTTATGTCATTTTATTTATTTATTTAGTTAATTTGAGTTATCAAAGAAACTTTATTATGTAAAACATCATTGATCCACATGGTTGATATGAATATGCAATTCATATCAAGGTTTTCAAAATACCATGAAGGGAAGTTGACGGTTATTCTATTTGCATTTGGTTTGCATAACCTAGAGGGGGCGGACAGTGTGATACACACACTTTGAATTTGTGCAATCTTTCATTTAATTCTTTAACATCTTCATGTTTAAGTATTTCTAACAGACCCCAACATGATATCATCTAAAAATTTAAAGGTCATATTGAAATTGAAACCTAACAACATAAGTGTTTGATATCTACAAGTAAGTAGTATTCTTTCAAAAATAATGTTTACTTAGTATCTTATACTATTTAATAATGAATTAATTTCACTTTATTACACTTCTATCTGTAGCATTACGCACTATGGCTTCTATGCTTATAATTTTTAATGAAGAAGATATCAAAGAAGACATTTAGGGTATGGGGTTATTAGAATTTTTCTAAAAGAGATATGTGCAGGGGTGTATGTGGAATAAGTTGGGCCGATTTTAGCTAAATTCATTATCTGATCCGATCAAAATTAAGTGAATTGGGTTGGCTGTAAATCTTTTTTAGAAGCTTTCTCTTCCCACCCCTATATTTTTTTCACCCCCAATATTCCAATTTTGCCCTTGGTTAAAAAGTTCGGAATGTGTTTTCCGAATTTTTGTTTGCCTTGAATACGAACTTCGGAATGTGTTTTCCGAAATTTTTGTTGAATTTACACTAGGAAAAGTTCGGAAAACACATTCCGAACTTTTTAACCAAGGGCAAAATTGGAATATTGAGGGGTGAAAAAGATATAGGGGGTGGAAAGAGAAAGCTTCTATTTTTTACGTTAAATCTTGTTGGAACAACCAGTAACATAAGAGTAATAATGAATAAACACAAACAATAAAGAACTCGAGAAGTTTGATAACGGAATTCCCTAAGTGGTGGGTACCTTTTTAGCTTTAGAATTCTCTACAACACATTTCTTCGAAAGATATAAAAGATGAAGAGCAAATATTACTTTTGGGACGATATAAAAGATGGAGAGCAAACATTACATTTGTTGGTTTCGGTACGCAAATCTTATAAACCACATGCGAAGTCAATGTTAGCATAAAATAGTCCACTACAAGTCTACAACTAAATAAGGTGGTGAAATCATTGAAAGAAAGTCAACAAATAATGAGTGTTAATAAATTTTTCGAAGACAATCATTATGAGTTTGTCAAACCTAAAAAGAAAAATATTACTCAAAAATATAAACTATAAACACTACCCCTCAAGCTAAAGCTTACTAAGCTTTAAGCTTGTTACAAAATTAACCCTGAAAATAGTCGAACCAACATATACCATAACCAACATTGAGGAGCAACCAAAGAAACATCAACCAAAGTGACAAACCAACAAAAACCATAACCAACATTGAGGAGCAACCAAAGAAGCATCGACCGAAGTGACGAACCATCAGAAGCATAACCAAAGCAAATCAATCATATCCAATCCAACTCAACCAAATCAAACAAATTGTGACCATTGATTCACCAGACAAACAAACTGCGAGCTTTCGCTCACTAGACAAACAATCAATAAGAAGAACCAACATAGAGAAGCAATCAATCTGAAAGAGCCAATATGGAGAGAAACAAACCAAATAGGGAGAGAATAACAACCAAATCAGAAGAATCGATAGGGGGTGACAATCAAACCGACAAATCAATAGGGAGAAACAATCAAACAGAAGAAATCAACAGAGAAGTGCAATCAGACAGAAAAATCTACAGAGGAGAAGAACAATCAAAGAGAGAAACCAAATAGAGAGAGTACCAATTAAACAGAAGAAGCTAATGAGGGAAAATACCAATCAAACAAAGAAAATCAAAAGAGGGAGAAACAATCAATCAAAAGAGATCAATAGAGAGACAATAAATCAAAAGAAACTAAATTGTGAACATTTAACTCACCAAACAACCAAATTATGAGTAATAACTCACCAAACAAACAAATTGTGAACACTATCATGTTTCACCAAACAAACAACTTCAGATGGAACCAAACCAAATGAAACCAAACAGAAGTGAACAAAATGAAATTAACTAAATCAAACCAAAAAAGAACTGAACCAAACAAAATCAAATGAAACTAAACCAACAAATTCTACTAAATCACAAAAAAACTATTTTTTTTAAACACCTCACGTGCAATCTCCACCATGTTGTCACAAAAAAGTTCACAAAAACAGCATATCCGTCACAGATTGAATGAAAGTTGGCCACCAAGAAAAGCAACAATATGCCACTTACAAACTCCAATGAACCAACATATCGTATTGCAGAGAAACGCAAATCTCTACAACATTTAAGCTATTGTTATTGAGTAAAACTCTAGCCACCTTTGGTTATTAGTGGTTGATTGTCTTCGAAAGATTTATTAACACTCATTATTTGTTGACTTTCTTTCAATGATTTCACCACCTTATTTAGTTGTAGTTGACTATTTTCTGCTAACATTGACTTCGCATGTGGTTTATAAGATTTACGTACCGAAACCAACAAAAGTAATGTTTCCTTTTCATCTTTGATATCGTCCCATTAAATTTATTAATATGATTAAACACATTACCTTTATCTTCAATCTTCGGCAAGTACAAATTTACTTCCATCATCAATATCGGTTGGTTGATGTAGTTGATGCAAACTTGGATTTTACCAAATCCCACAATTTCTTTAGACAAGTTTCTTTCAATACAGTCACTTTGATTTGTGGAGCTAGTACCAAACGAATTGTATTCACTGTCTTTTTCTGAATTGTATTTTACTCTTAATCTTTCATCTCACTTGATTTTTCTTTTTCTAAAGTGTAATCAGGACCTTGTTGGACCAAATAATCTTGAATTGTGCATTGTGATAAGGAGATTTCAATCCTCCCACCGAACAAAGGAACATCCAATTTTAAAGTAACCATAACACTATTTAAGGAAGAAAAAAAATACAAACAAGATAATAACTAACCTATCTTCAATGAATCGCTCAACACAAATATTCATCTCTTGATCTGTTACTTTGATGTCACACAATAAACAGAAATAAAGATCTCCGCACAATATGGAAAACTAAATTAGATCAACTTGATTTTTGCAGATTCTAAGAGTTAGCAGATTTCTGTTTGCCCCTACCTAAAATGTTATTATCTCTTGACTAGAAAAATCATTTCCATCATAGAATAAAAAGAAATATGCACAATGTACATTTTCTTAACTAGAAAAATTATAGAGCCAAAAAAGAAAAAATATATCATAAGAATTTAATAGTATATTTTTTTGGTGCTCTAGCATTTGCACACTAATGCAATTCTCTCACATTTAGCACATGAGCACAATCACATATTTGGATGAATCTTCTATATATTTGTGAGAAATAAAGTGTTGCAATCTAGCCGTTGAGAGATAGAGATGTGCCTATTGTGGCTGAACACATATTTTATAAATTTGTACGATTCTAACGTTCACAGTTTGTATGTCTTGAGTTAACACTTTTTTGACTGTTGTTTGAAGACACACTTGCATTTAAATAATTTGTTGAAAATGATCACTTTTTACCAAATAGGTAGATAGTGGTATAGAAGAATGATGATGTCTTCAACAGATGATGGAGTGAGATATTATATTTGACTTTACTTGATCATCATTGATGTCTAGAGGATGTTAAGAAGGTAATTGAAATCTAAACAACTTCTTAGATGGTGTCTAAACAATCTCTTTCTTTTATTGAAGTCTTTAGTTGTTGCCCATATGTTGGACAAAACATCGACTTTGACTTCGCGTAAGTATATGTGTTGCCTACAGGATGAGAACATATGTTGACTAAATCGTTACTGTACAGAGGATCATATTGTTATCATCAAAATCAAAATAAACAAGATAATTCGAACTTATTTTATTCTTGCAATTAGGACATATACACTGTGTTTATTTGAGTAGATTTAGAAAAGAGAGAAATAACAAAGAGAGAAATGGAAAAGAAATGAACAATTTCTATTGTTTGGAAGAGATAAGAAATGATGAGAGAGAGAAATATAATGGATGATAACTACCCAATAAAAGATCTCTCCATAAGAGGCAAGATTTGTGAGATAAATAAGCTAGCATTTGTGATTTCCCAATATTACCCCTTTAACTATATTTGAAACATAAATATGAAGGGTAAACATGTCTTTTAACACTTTTATGAATTTCTATCTATCCACTTTTCTACCCATCCTCTTCTCTATTTCTATTCATCGAAGCCATACAAAATTTCTACCCAACTTCTCTCTTATTTCTTTCTTCCTTAGTTCTCTCTTCCTTATTTCTCTCTTTCTTATTTCTTTGGACGTCCAAACACAGTGACATTCTCATTTGGATGCTTCTTTTGTTCCCACCCATTACAAGCTTACTGGAATCATTATGCTGAGTCTTTGCTATCCATGCTAGCATTTTCAGATGCTTTTGTGCCTCTGTTTTCCAATTTGCTCATTTAGGCATTAATTCATCCCTTTCTGCAATGTTCATCACTGCAATGTTGACAGTAGAGCAAACAAATCTCTTAGGTTGAAATATCTACAGTAAAAGATCGACTCTTCTTTAATTTTTACTAACTTTCTCAAATCCTTTTTCTATTCTTCGAACCTAAAAAACAAATAGTATAATCACTCGTGTTTAACAAAATACATACATTTCGGAATAATCCACATCTACAAAGAAAAAGTTATAGTACAAATCATTTAACAAAGGATACTTTTTTATCTCATCTCATCTCATCTCATCTCATTATATCAAAGAAAATATCCTCCATGAACGATCAAATCTTCCTTGTTTTAGATTTCGTTAAACCTTAGGTCATAAATTCAATAATTATATTTGTGGTTTTTGCCAAAGTAAACTTGGAAACTACTTGCTTTAAACGCTGTCGTTTGCTTCACCGCCTGCAAGGAAGTAGAGAGAGAAAAACACGTTGAATTTCAATCTCATCCTTTTTGACCCAACCAAACAGAAAAACGAAAAAAATAAAAAAAATTCTCTTTTTCTCTCGCACACAACGAAACGAAACCCTAGCGAAGACCCTTCTTCATTCTCCTCTCGATTTCAATCCCCATGCCTTGATCACCTTTCTCATTCCTCATCTCAATTAATCAGGTCTGTTTCAATTTCTTTGAATTTTTATTTTTCTCTCTTTGTACATGCTTCAGTTTTTTCCTCTTTCAATTTTGCCCCTTTTTGTTGTAGAACCTGGGGCGTGATTGGTTCAAAAACGTTCCATTGTTTATGGGTTTTGTAGATCTGGTGTTAATTTTGAGAAGTGTTGTCTTAATTTTGCATTTTACATATTTGTTTATTTGATTTTATGCATTTGTGATTGTGAATAAAGGAAAGGTTTTGGGTTTACAATTTGGATTAGTTTTGTTTAATTAAATTTAGCTAAAGTTTTTATGTAATGGGTGGGTTTGAATGATCATTAATGTAATATTTTTTGTTCCCCTTTTCAATAATCTAATCACGGGGTTTTACTAATTCATGTGTAAATGTGTTTAAAAGGACCAGCTTTGTTTTGATATTTGAACATTTGAGGCGTGAAAGATCATCTATTGTTAAATTAATGGGCTTTTGGATAATGATTTATTATAAGGGCTTCATGCATGTATATTTGTTTGATATGTCTTGGTTTGTTGATTTTCGGTTTTCTATGCTTGAGTTTTGTTCCCTGTGATGCAATCTTACTACTTCATGTATTTTATTAGAATTTATGTTTGTATTTTACTTTAGAAAAGTTCAGTTGTATTGTTGTGTTTTTAAAAGAGCTTTATGCTTTGTGTTGTTTAATTATGATCTCGTACTTTATGCGGGTTCCATTATTGATGCCTGATTTTGTTCATTCAAGTCGGTCTTCATTTTTTAGTTTAATTTATCTGCGTGTTTTATGGAAGTTAGTTTCCAGTTTTACTTTCTAAGGGTATATTATATATTAACGTTGATAGATTTTGTATGACAGCTGTATTACTCGTTATTTCAGTTACTCGCAAAGTATTTTCTATGAAATCATTGAATTTGAACATAGAAATTTGTGTACATTTTTATTTGCAGGCTTGGCTTTATGTAACTCGTGTTTAGTTAATCAAGAAATAATTGATGGATGATGATAGTAAAAATGGATAACATGTCTGCTCCCTCATCACGGGAGCGTGCGCAACGCCTTTTTGAAAAGGTATTCCTTTTTCTCTCTTTTGGTCGTTCAATGGGATGGAAACATTAAAATTTAGAAAGTAGATAAACAATCAATGGCTTATTGGTGTAAATGTAATAGTGTGTTGGATACATGTCGTGTCCATTTTTCTCACGGTCCAATCCAATTCAAATGTGACTTTATTAAAGCTATGAATTTGAGCTTCAAGTAACCGTGCAGTACCACCATGGTTTTTTAGTTTTCCAAACATAGGCTAAATTTGTTATAGTCTGCTTAGTAAAATATAGTAGGAATCTGGTTGGCACGATAAGAGTAACGAGTAATATTAGTCCGTGTTCATTTTTTATTATAATAATGGCTGATTACTCAATTTTTTATCAGTCCGTGTTCGTTTTTCTCATTGCCATGTGGAGTTTGCTTAATTTCATATCATCTCATTTTGGAAACAGTGCTAGGGTTTGTTATCAGCACATTCTGATATAAGTCTTCGTTGCCCAGAACTATTACTTTATCTTATGAGCCATTAGTTTAAGTGTCTTGATTTGAACATTTGATGAACAAATATTCAATTTGAAGCTTTACTGTTTGTCTTGTTGGTCGCAACTACAATGTTGAGTACTCTTCTTTCTCTTTTAGAATTTTGTAGTGTATTTTGAATTTATGATTTTATGATGTTGAAATTGAGTCGCCAAGTCTTTAAATATCTAAGGACAAAAGCTTACACTAGCTATAAATTAGTTTTAACTAAGAAAATGATAATACTTTGAATAGTGAATAGAACTGCTCATCTATAAATTATTTTCCAAGATTTTAAATGAACAAGATGTTTATTAAGAAATCTTAAATCTTAATTAGCCTGGATCGTCACTTTAAAATTTAGATTGCCACCTTATAAGATGCTGTTCTTTTTCACAGTTTTCTTGATTTCTTTTCTATGAAATTTATTTGCATAGTGAGATTATTGTCCGGTTTGTAACATTTCAATTATTTGGTACTTAGAACCTCGAATTGGAGAGTAAGCGCCGGAGGTCTGCTCAAGTGCGGGTCCCATCAGATCCAAATGCATGGCATCAAATGCGTGAGAATTATGAAGCGATAATTCTGGAGGATCATGCTTTCTCAGAGAAGCACAATATTGAATATGCTCTTTGGCTGTTGCATTATAAGCGGATTGAGGAGTTTAGGGCATACTTCAACGCTGCCCTTAATTCTGCAAGCTCAAACCCATCGCAGGGAGGGAAAGGCCCTGTGCGGCCTGATCGGATAACTAAAATAAGGCTGCAGTTTAAGACTTTCCTTTCAGAGGC
Source organism: Trifolium fragiferum (assembly GCA_954870985.1). NCBI lineage: Eukaryota > Viridiplantae > Streptophyta > Magnoliopsida > Fabales > Fabaceae > Trifolium > Trifolium fragiferum. The sequence continues at coordinate 14,303,059 of OX940794.1, forward strand.
AACAGGATTTTACCATGATCTTATCATGAAAATCAGAGCAAAATATGGGCTTCCACTTGGTTACTTGGAGGATTCAGACAATCGAATTGTGATGGAGAAAGATGGAAAGAAATATGCTGATATGAAGATAGGTTTAGTGTCTTGTCATCGTTGTCTGATATACTTGGGTGATCTTGCTCGTTATAAAGGAATGTATGGTGAAGGTGACTCAATAAACCGAGAGTTCACAGCAGCTTCTAGCTACTACTTACAAGCTTCATCTCTTTTGCCTTCAAGTGGGAATCCCCATCATCAGGTTTTTGCATTCTTCCAACAATTGTGATATTTGTATTATTTCTTAATATAGTGTTGTCAAATAATGGCTATAGCATCGCTATAGTGCTACTGCTACAGCATAGCAGAATTTTAACAAACCACTATTGTACAGCGATATGCAATCTAGTACAAAGTATTGTCCTATAGCGGCTATAGCAGCACTATAGCATTGTAGCGTAGCGTAATTTATACAAACCACTATTTTCCGCTATCTGGGATTGACAACACTGGCTTAATATTTCTGAACTGTGGTGCAGAGTTGTCATAATCCATTTTTTTTAATGCTTTTATTCTTATCAGCTTGCTCTATTGGCTTCATATTCTGGAGATGAGCTGGTGGTTATTTACCGGTATTTTCGTAGTCTGGCTGTGGATAGTCCATTTACAACTGCAAGAGAAAACTTGATAGTTGCATTTGAGAAGGTAATGCCACCATGGGTTTGCTTGTGATAATCCACTTATTTAACCAGAATGTTTGAAACTGTTAAGTGTTTGAGTAGTTTTTATTCCATTCTTTGGTTTTTTCTTCATCTTAGTGATCTTTATTTCTCAATTACCATGCATACTTTAGTATTATTTTGAGTATGAGATTCATTCAATTTTACTGCTACTGCCTAATAAATGTGAAGGCTTTACATTTCACATTATGTTGGTTGTTTTAAAGCCCGTATTTAAATTTTATGTATTGTCTTGAATGGATGAAAAGAGAAATCCTTTGATAGCTAGTCTGTTTATTTGGCATGGATGCGTAATTGATATGGCCTTGTGCTTGATTCTATGATTATTTTCAGGTTTTGGTGTCTTGATTTTTTTTTTACTGTTTTCACTTTTCACCCTTTTGTCTAATAAATTTATTGTCTCTGACTGATGTTTGGCATTTATTATTCTGACTTGCCACTTTTGCAATTCAATGACAGAATCGTCAAAGTTTCTCTCAGCTACCTGGTGATGCTAAAGTTCTCGCAGTCAAGGAATCTACAGGAAGACCAACTGGCAAAGGAAGAGGAAAAGTTGAAGCAAAACTTGCAACAAAGGCATCTAGTGTTGATCCTATTTCTAAAATGGAAGGAGCATCCAGTATACAAGAAACTTATAAATACTTTTGCACTCGATTTGTCCGTTTAAATGGAATCTTGTTTACCCGTACAAGGTATATATTATGAACATTTTCAGTCCATATGTGCATCATTGCTAGTGACTAATCTGTTCTGACCGTTACTTTTTTGGTTTTCTTATACCTTGTTGATAGCCTTGAGACCTTCACTGAAGTTCTTGCTGTTGTTAGCACTGGCCTTCGGAAACTTCTCTCTTCAGGGCAAGATGAGGAGCTGAATTTTGGCACAGATGCTGCTGAGAATGGACTTGTCATTGTCAGAATTGTCTGCATTATAGTTTTTACAATTTATAATTCAAATAAGGAATCTGAAGGTCAAACTTATGCAGAAATTGTACAGCGTGCTGTTCTTCTTCAGAATGCATTTGCTGCAGCTTTTGAATTGATGGGTTACATAATAGAGAGATGTGCTGAGCTGCGCGATCCATCTTCTAGTTATCTTTTACCTGGCATTTTGGTTTTTGTTGAGTGGTTGGCTTGTTATTCAGATCTAGCTAAAGGTAACGATGTGGATGAGAATCAGGCAACTCTCAGATCAAAATTTTGGAACCATTGTATATCCCTTTTGAATAGACTGATTTTAGTTGGACCTACGCCAATTCTTGATGAGGAGGAGACTTGCTTTAATAACATGAGCAGGTATGACGAAGGGGAAACTGAAAACCGACTTGCTTTGCCGGAGGACTTTGAGTTAAGGGGTTTTGTTCCACTGCTTCCTGCACAAACTATCTTGGATTTTTCTAGGAAGCATTCCTTTGGAAATGATGGTGATAAGGAAAGGAAAGCTCGGGTCAAAAGGATTTTAGCTGCAGGGAAGGCTTTAGCAAATGTTGTTAGGGTTGATCAGAAAGTGATTTATTTTGATTCAAAGGCGAAGAAATTTACAATTGGTGTTGAGCCTCAAACCTCAGATGATTTTGTTCTTGCTACCTCCTATCCAGACATGCTCAATGCAGAAGACTTGCTGCAAGAAAAACCAGGAGATAAATCAATGGTGGAAGTTGTTCAATCAAACCAAGACCAGTATATGGAGGGAGATGACGATGATGAAGTTATTGTTTTCAAGCCTGTAGTGTCAGAGACGCGAGCTGATGTGGTTGTCTCATCATGGGCTCTCCATGAGGGTTTGGAGCCTACTCTAAAAGCATTTGGAGGGGATATAAACTTTCATGCCAATTCTACTTCCAACCCTCTCAATAATCTAAATCATCAAACTTTGCCTGTTTCTGTTAGTGGTATGATGCCTCAAAACCTGCAATCAGTGCAAACATCAAGGTGGATTGAAGAGGAAATTTCTCTTGGTAACCATTTCAAAGGTCTTAGCTTATGTGAGAATGGGCATTCAATGAAACCTAGCCTACAAGAAGCTGTAGGCATCTCAAGCCATGTAACACTTCCTATTCCCATTCAACAATCTGTTCCTGCTGATACTAATGGTGTCTTTTATGGTCTCCCAAAACCTTCAGAATCTGTCATACCATCCAAAGTTGATGCTATTGCATCTCCTGCAGTAATTACTGATCATTTATCTGGGATGACAACATCAGCCTTGCAAGCCAGTTTGAGAAAATCCCCAGTCAGTCGACCAGCTAGGCACCTTGGACCTCCTCCCGGCTTTAGTCCCTTTCCTGCTAAACAAGGTAGTGAATACTCTGTTTCAGATTCAGTAAGCGGGAATCCAATTATGGATGATTATGGTTGGTTAGATGGATATCATTTGGATTCATCAACTAATGGGTTAGGCACCAATGGTTCCCTGGCTTACTCTCAATCAAATTCTCATCAAGTCAGTAACAATGGCTTTAGTGGGGCAGTCAACTTTCCCTTCCCTGGAAAACAATTTCCATCTGTGCCTCTTCAGGTGGAGAAACAGAATGGTTTGCATGAGTATCAAATGTACGAGCATTTAAAACCACACTCTGATCAGCAGCTGCAACCTCAACAGCAGCTAACAAATGGAAATCAGCAGTTTTCTCCTCTGCCTGAGCAATTTCAAGGACAGTCGATTTGGACAGGTCGTTACTTTGTGTGATGTCGGTATGAGAGTATAGATGGTATGTTTGTGGCATCAATTTATTCCTACTTGTTTTATTGTTACCTTTCATTTCAATTTTTCAGATAGCTAACTAATCATGTATTTGAGATTCTTTCAGGTTTATTGCATATATGCTGCATCGTTTTGCTACTCATTCAAACTCCAGCTTTGCAACCTTGTTATTGGATATTGTTGGAGTTCCTTTGGCCTTGACTTGTTGCAGAATATTGCTACTACAAAAGGTGAGTACCAATTTATTCCTCATTCCGTTGGCATCTTTGTCCTCTTTAAAGTTACAATTGTGCTAGTAACACCACTACATTTTTGCACTGAATTTTCGTCTTTGCAAAACGGGCAACGTTGTGGCTTTAGAGATCCACTATGATACAATCCAGGGAGAATCAAACCCTCTGTTTGGATACATTTTGTAGACAACTTTGTCTTGTATTTTCAAGAGGCTGATTTGATCATGGTGTAAATATCTAATATATTTTTTTTGGGCCGCATCTGCAACTAACTACCTTTCTGTATATCCACTGATTCTTATTTCTGAACAATCCCAACTTCTTTGCTTGCTTATTATTACAGATTATGCTGAGCTCTACAGCCCAGACGAAGGAAGCTAAATGAGCATCTTTACTGTTCAAAGTTCTTAAGAAGTAAATGCATTGTCTGGTTCCATATGGCTGGATAGGTGGTGATAGATAAATGCCTTCTGAGATTGGTGGTGTTACAATGGTTTATTCAAATCTCTAGTGGAAGTGTCATGATGATGCACCTGTAAGAATCGTTGTTAACAGCATCATCTGGTTGCAAGTGATACTACATAGTGCTTCAGACTATATAATTGGGAAAGTTGCTAGCTAAGAAGTGGGTGTCAAGTTTGGATAATGGGATGTGTGATATAATATGATATATAAGTATTGTGGGTACTCATTTGTGTTGAAGAGTGAGTAAATGTGTTTTAGTTGTCGCGTCTTCGTTAAGGATCATAATAATATTTTGTTGTGTGTGTGTGAGTGACGGATGATTTATGGTTCATTTTCATGTTTCTATAAGTCGAGTGGTTAGCTCGAATCTGCAATTTGCAAATAAATTGGTGGATAGTGGATACCAATACATCTTGTCATACTGCAATATATGTATCTATATAATTTGGATTTAGCATCTGTTTCTTGCCGTGATAGATATTTTATGTAATTTTCATGTACTGTGAAGATTATTGCTAATGGTTTTCATGTTATTGAAGTTTTCAATGTTTGGATTTGGTGTGAATGAGGGAAAAAGAAGATGAAATGGTTCTCTTTTTATTTACACCTTACCATTGTTGGAAATTTTTCAAGATGAAGTGTGATTTTTATGTACCTGTGTTGGTTTTTTGTATTTTTAGAGTTGTAGACTGACTTGGCCTACATTCTTCCCTAGTTTCTTTTTCTTCAACACTTTGCTCAGAATTTGAGCACTTCACAAGTTTTTGCACATTGTGTGCAAAGTGCATTAAGAGTCCATTCAAATTTAACATGTCTTTGTTGAACTTCTGCTTAAAAAAAATCTTTGTTACTTTATTTAACGTGTAATAAAACTTATTTATTTACTTATTCAAAAAGTTTTTAAGTATTTTTATATTTATGTAACTTCAAAAATTTAAAACAAATTTTAGGAAAATATATATATATTTGTTTAATTAGGATGATTTTATCATTTTAATTTATCTTATCTTGTCATTACGAGATGTGAAAAAAATGATATTATTTATTTTGTGGGTGAGGAAGTTTTGTGTAGGCACATGCATTTAAGCCTATAATTTTTTTTTTTGGTGGTGATTTAAGCCTATAATTTATTCATACACATAAGATTTAATAAAATTAAAAGAAAAATAAATTTGTCACATCAACTAATATCACTTTATTTCTTTTCCTTTTTATTTAATTTACTTGTTGAGTGTCTGCTAACACAGTAACATGTCATATTTAAGGTTATGCCTCAATTAGAATAATGACCAATTTTGTCTCTATTTTATTTTTATCTAACAATATATCACATTTTGTCTCTATCATATTCCCACAATCAAAGGAACTCTTAAAGTATAAGGTAACACATGATTTTAACAAATAATCATGCTAAACAAGTGTCGTGAGAGTATTAATTAAAAAAATCAAAAATAGTATTTTTTTTATTGAAAAGAAATATTACTTTTTAGATAAAATTAAAATTGAGAATTTTTAAATCTCTGAAAAGTTGACTTCAACACTTTTCAATACATTATTTTTAAAATATTAACACGTGTCCTAAGGGTATATGTTAACTTGTTAAGAAGAAAAATATTGCAATATTCTTTTAAAAGTATCTTAGCATTAGAGTATCTTACTAACATGTGTCTAAATTTAAGTATTTTAACAAGCGGTCCTTAGAGCATCTCAAATAGGAATATCATAAATATTTCTTAACCAAAAAAAAATATTGACTTGGCATGCCATATACGATTTTGGGTTCCATTGATTTAGTCAAAATTGTTTAATTAAAATACCTCAAAAGTGAGTACTATAAAATTAAAATATCAATTTCATGCATTTAAAAATGTAAAAATAAGGGAGAATATGAAATGTTAAATCAAAATAAATGATATTTGTGAATTAAGCAACTTATGAATGAAATCACTCATTAAAGTAAAAAATATAAAAATACAATAAAATTGAGTTGGCACACATAAATCCACTAAAAATAAAAAAGGAAGTACATTAAAATTCTAGCATCGAAAATACTCTAATGACACATATTAATATGACCCTTTTTCCACTATTTCCTTAATCAATGTCATAATGATAGCATATTCTTTTGAGTTTTTAATGTGTTTCCAACTTTTGTTTTGTATATATACACAAACAAAATAATAGGAATAAGCTTAACCACAGTATTAAAAGCGCATTTTTTTAAAATCAGCCAAAATTAAAACTGTATTTATTTAATTAGTAAGATTTTTTTTTTTTTTTTACTATATACTAGTAATACTATAAAAAGTGAAAGAGAGAGGAAAATCTATCGGCAAAATGCACTCATTCTGATTCAGATCAAGTAACAAATAACAATACAGTTGCACACAGACCGATAGAAATAATATAAAACCATTGATGTGCCAAATCCTAACAGCTTAAGCTTTTGGGATATTTGGTTATTTGACATGGTATCAGAGCCTCTATGACTAAGTGGTCTAGGGTTCGATTCTCACTCCCCTCACTTTCTAATTAAAAGTGGAATTTAAAAAGCATATGGTAGGTGGGCCTATGCATTATCCACGCTTCAAGCCCAAGTGGGCTCTTGCGTGAGGGGGCGTGATAGAAATAATATAAAACCATTGATGTGCCAAATCCTAACAGCTTAAGCTTTTGGGATAATTGGTTATTTGATACAGACATTTTTCATTTTCAATGGTTTTATTGCATTTGCGGCTGAAGCTACTAAATATATTTAAGGATACTTAAAATAGTAAAAATGCATTAAAATATGTGTAGTCAATGTTTGAAAAAGTAGAAAAGTGATGTTTTAAATGTAAAAATTACTTTCTTTTGTATTCTTAACTAGGGGTGTTCGCGGTTCGATTTGGATCGGTTTTGAAGCAAAAATCCATCCAATCCAAAGTTAATATTACTCGCGGTTCGGTTCGGTTTTGGATGGCTAATTAAAAAAAATCGTTCCAATCCGATCCAATTTTGTGCGGTTTAATTTGGATCGGTTTTTGGATATCCAAATTACAAATAGAAATTTTTTAATTAAATACCAATATTATAAAGACATGGTAAAATAATATATTTAATGTAAAATATAATATATAATAAGTTAAAAATTAATATTTTGAAATAAAAATTATCAATTATATTTGAAACCTATGAAATAGTAAAAGGAAATAAATTGAATAGAACTAATAAGTGAAATTCTGGTGGCAAGTGTCAGATGTACAACACGATGTGTACACTTTAGGAATCGTACGATGTGTAGCCTAATGTGTCAACATCGTGGACATACTGAACTTGATGAACAAGTAAACAATTTAACGTGCAGGAAACAATAAAACACACAGAGTTTGTTAACCCAGTTCGGCACTTATAACAAGCCCTATTCTGGAGGATACCAATCCAGGGATGAATCCACTATGGTAGTATCAATTCAAAGTTAAACTCCCCCGTTTACAACTTCTCACTTAATCACTACCCGTGCTAATTCTACCTAGGAACTCCTAGATATGAGAACCTCTGCTCACTCCCCCTCAACCTTACCCAGTAAGGATTTAATAAACAAACTCAGTTGGAGACACACTCCTAGACAAGCAAAGCACTCGTACCTAAAGGCTTAGAGTGTTTCACAATCCAACTCCTTGCTTCAAAGCTTTGGAGAAGGACAACTAGAGATTACAACTCTATAAACTCAGTCCTTACTTGTATCAAAACTATGATCCAAGTGAAGGCTAACAAATAACAAAGAACAACTAAAGAATTAAAACCCTAAGACTCAATTTGTAGACTTAGCTTCTTGATTTCAATTGATGAATAATTAGTCTTCAGTCTTCCTTTATATAGAACAAGCTTCATGGGCTTTGACGAGTTGGCCTTCATAAATTTTGCCTTGAGATTTATTTGATCATAATCTTTTAATTGTTTGTTTCAAATCTTTTTGATCAAAGTCGGCCAATAAAATAAAACATATCCATGAAAGATTATCTTGTTCCTTGGCGCGCAAGCTGACACGATTTAATTTGAAAAACAAATATTTTCAAAAGATCGCGTGTAAAATAATAAAAGCGCGTCCAGATGTGAAACCTGATGTGCCACACATCATGCTCCACATCATGGAATTAGGCTTATTTTACCAAATGAAGCCAACACCCTAAAATCCTCAACAATCTCCCCCTTTGGCAAATTTTGGGCTAAAATAATCTTTGAGTCAACCTACAAGACTTGGAGAGATGTTTAGGCACATCAGAGGCATGCAGCAGCGGATATGAGCCTCACATAATTGGAGAGAAATAAACTCTCACACAATAGGAAAAATAAATTCCTAAAGACTGAGAAAAATAAATTCCCAGACACATACAAACATGAGATTCCATGCACACATGAGGGAGGGTAGCAAACACAGCTATGCATAGATTCATGCAAACATGTAGTTGTTTACTCCCCTTTGTACTAGAGCACTTTCCAAGTACTCCCCCTAAATATCATATCTCCTATATGCTTCTTTAGAATGCATGACCTAGTAGAGAGACATGAAGATGTTTTAAACCTGGCTTCTTGAGAATGGATGACCAAGTTAAAACTTCACAGATGTGTCAAACATCACACAAATAAACATCTTCAAGTGGATTTCTTCAGAAAAACATGCTTTAGAAAACTAATTCTTCAAAAATTTGTTGAGAAAACATTTGAAGAAAAATAAGCATGTATACCAGATGTGTGGTCAAATGTGCACACATCACAATTTGCTGCAGTTAAGACTTCAAAGAATTGTTCATTTAATTTTTACTCCCCCTTTTTAGCCAGAATTTTGACAAAATATAGTCAAACACATAGAGAGTAAATGAAAACACCATTAGAATGCAGATAGCATAGAAGTAGAGATGATGGTGCATGAACAGAAAAAGGCACTCAGGCCATTAATAGTGCAGCAAGTACAGAACAGGCACACATAGGTGCTACAGAAATCCAGAGCACAGCCCACAACATACAAGCAAAACAAAGGAAATACTGAATACAGGGAAATATTAATGAATTACAAAATTCAAATATCCATGCTCCCATCAGTTTCCTCAGCTTCAGAGTCATTGGGCTCCTCCTCCTCCAATTCCTCATCCTCAGCCATTGTTTGCTCATCCTCAAGCTCCAGTCCAGCAATGACTGCTTCCAGCTTGGTCTTCTTCTCATCCAGAGCCTTACAAGTCTCCCTCAAAGCAGCAATCATGTCTTTCCTAGACATTGCACTAGTTGAGCTGGATGTGCCCACATCAGGAGTCACATCAGACTGCTTGAGACTAAAAGAGATAGCAGACTCTCTTCTGCAAGACAAATCATCCTTGCCCAGAACATCAGGTCTCTGGCTCAATATGATTCCACACAGCAGGGAGGGAAAAACAATGGGCAACTTAACAGTTAAGGTTTTGGCATGCTTGACAGTCTGGTCAAATATATAAGTACCAAAATCATAATTAATTTTGCTACCTACAGTATAGATAAACCTAGCCAAACCTGTAGCCACATCACAGTTGTGTGTGGTTGGTACCCAGTTAGCAGCAGCAATCCTGTTAAGGATGTTGTAGATTGGAGTGAGCTTGCTTGCTTGCAACTTCCCTTTCTTAGGCCAGGACTTGACCTTTCCACCAGTGATGGCCTTGATAATGTAGTTGTCATTGGCCTCCATCTCTGCATAGGACTCTTCACTTCTGCCCAAAAACTTGTTGATAACAGCAGGAGAGAAATTGATTTATTTTCCTCTCACAAAGACAGTCTGGTACTCCTTGTCCAGAGGATTGTCACAACCCGTAGGGATATTCACCAAAAACTCCTTGACCACTTTCTCATAGCAGTCACTCAGCCCAGAAATAGTCTTCATCAAGCCAGCATGCTTGATCAACCTCATAACTTCCTTGCACTGCAAGGCTTCAGCACTCAGCTCCCTCTCCAGAGCTAACCTTCTGTAAGCAATGTACTTCCATTTACCAGCATGTGCAGGATTGTGGAAGGAAATTAGATCAACGGGGATATCAGGAATTCCCTGAGGAATTTTCTTCTTCCCATAGCTCTTCTTCACAGCAGACTCAATGTGGACTACATCCAGCTCCACATTGCGCTCTTCAGCAGATTCTTCTTAAGACTCACTGATGTGAGCTACATCCTGCTCCCCATCATACTCTGAGTCACTTGTAGGTGCCTCTTTTCTTTTCTGAGTCTTCTTCTTTGTTGGTGGAACCACAACTTTGCTATATCCCTTCTTGGGACCATACATAACTTGCCTCTTGACAGGCTTCTTCTTCTCCTTAGCAGCAACAGGAGAACCACTAGTAGTAGCAGGACCTTTACCACTTCTGGTCCTTCTTGCAATGCTGTCCTCAGCAACCTTCTTTAAGGGAATGTCAGAGTCATAATCCTCTACATTCACAACAATTGTATCTCCATCAGCATCCTTGTCAAAAGGATTGGAGTCTTCATGATCTGAACCTTCAGCTTCTTTACCCTTGTCAGACTGGGTATCATCTTTAAGTTCTTCAACCTCATCAGGTTGATCTTCTTCAACAATTTCCTGTTCTGGAGAATCAGGAATAACAGCAGTTTCTTCAATAGCAGGAGTCTCTTCTTCATCAGCATGAGACTCTTCTTCTCCTTGTGGTAATGATGTGCCAACATCTGCCACAACATCAGGCTCTTGCAAGGCCTTGAGCACAGAATCAATAACCACCTGGGTCATGCGGTGTCTTTGATCACCAGAGGTCTTTAGAACAGCCTTCTCAGGGTTAGGGTTTGAAGAACCTTCACCAATAGATGCTTCAGCAGCAGCATCAACAACCTTAGAGGGAAGAGGGTCAAGATGTAGGCTTGACATAGTGTGAGCCCTATTGGGTGTACCAGTCTTGGACTTCTTGCTTTTCTTCTTTTTCTTCTTTGGTTTCTCAGTGGAAGGAGAAGGAATAGCAACTTCCTCTGCAGCAATGGGGGTAGATTCCCTTCTTGATCGTTTAGACTTCCTTTTCTTTGATCCTGACGGTTTGATCATAGAAACAGGGGTTGCATTGACGATCATATCACTTTGAATACCTTCTTGATGTGGGGAATTAGGTTTTGGTGATGATGGAGGGGTGTTGAATTTTGTGGAAGGAGATGTTTGATTTGCATTAGACATGATGATTGGTGTTTGTGAGATGAAGATTCAAAGAAAAATTGCAGAGAGATGAACAAAGGGTTTGAGAGAGATCAAGAAAATTATTAGGTTTGTTTGAGTGTGTGAGGAAGGAATGTGATGAACAATGTGATAGGCAATGAGAGAAAATCTTGAACAAACGGATTTCTTGGATATTTGATCGCGAAATAGCCGTTGGAAAATATTTGATATGATTGCCTTTGGATTGCGTGCAACTATGAATGGAGGGAAAGACAGGTAACCATTGCACGCCAGAATAGCTATTATGGCTATTGATCCTCAAAGAGGCAAATACCATGTTTGCCCCTTAACACCTCAAACCTTTTTGCATCTAAAGCCTTTGTGAAAATATCTGCCAGTTGATTCTCAGTGGCAACATGCTCTAGAGTCACAACATTGTCTTCCACAAGATCTCTAATAAAATGGTGACGAATATCAATGTGCTTTGTCCTACTATGTTGGATAGGATTTTTGGAAATATTTATAGCACTTAGATTGTCACAGTATAATGTGAGCACATCTTGCTGCACATTGTACTCACCCAACATCTGCTTCATCCAAAGTAGCTGAGGGCAACTACTTCCTGCTGCAATATACTCAGCCTCAGCTGTAGAAAGAGAAACACAATTTTGTTTCTTGCTGAACCATGAGATAAGGTTGCTTCCCAAAAAGAAACATCCACCAGAAGTGCTCTTCCTATCATCTGCACTACCTGCCCAGTCAGCATCACAATAACCTAACAATCTTGTGTCTTCACCATGAGAGTAGAGAATCCCATAATCACTTGTACCACTTACATACTTTAGAATCCTTTTGACTTGATTCAAATGACTCATCTTAGGCTCAGCTTGGTACCTTGCACACACACCAACATCAAAGCTAATGTCAGGTCTACTTGCAGTGAGATAGAGTAGACTGCCAATCATGCTTCTGTATAGACTTTGATCAACACTGACACCATGCTCATCTTTAGAAAGTTTAAGATGAGTTGCTGCAGGAGTTCTCTTGTGATTTGCATTCTCCATTCCAAATTTTTTCACAATGTTCTTGGCATACTTGCTTTGAGTGATGAAAATTGTGTCTTCCATCTGTTTGACTTGCAGACCAAGAAAGTAGGTAAGTTCACCTACAAGGCTCATCTCAAATTCAGATTGCATCTGATTCACAAACATCTTGACCATGGGATCAGACATTCCTCCAAACACAATGTCATCTACATAGATTTGTGAAATCATGAACTTGCCTTTTTCTTCTCTGACAAACAAGGTTTTGTCAGTTTCTCCTTTTCTATAACCTTGCTGTACAAGAAATTTGGTTAGCCTCTCATACCATGCCATAGGAGCTTGCTTTAATCCATACAATGCCTTCTTTAATCTGTAGACATGATCTGGAAAATTTGGATCAACAAATCCCTTGGGCTACTCCACATAAACTTCCTCATTCAAGTAACCATTGAGGAAAGCACTCTTCACATCCATCTGGAATAGCTTGAACTTCAAGATACATGCTACTCCCAAAAGTAACCTTATGGATTCAAGACGTGTCACATGAGCAAATGTTTCATCAAAGTCTACTCCTTCAATCTGAGAGTACCCTTGAGCCACAAGCCTAGCCTTGTTTCTAGTCACAACACCACTTTCATCAGATTTATTCCTATAAACCCATTTAGTACCAATGATGTTGACTCCTTCAGGCCTAGGAACTAAATCCCATACTTCATTCCTCTTGAACTGGTTCAGCTCCTCTTGCATAGCTTCAATCCAAAACTCATCTGTCAAGGCTTCTTTCACATTCTTTGGTTCTACCTTTTACACAAAACAAGCATTGGATACAACCTCTCTTGACCTTGTCATAACACCTGAATCAGGACTCCCTATTATGAGTTCTTTTGGATGATTCTTTTGAACTCTAACAGAGGGACCCTTATTCACTAGAGTCACATATTCTTGCTGATCAGTCTTCTCAGGAATCTCTACAACTTCAGAGTCTTCAGGCTGGGGGTGAGATGTGTCCACATCAGGATCAACATCAGGCACATTGTCAGAACATTCATCTATGACAACATTGATTGATTCCATCATAGTTCTTGTTCTGTTGTTGAAGACTTTATAGGCTCTGCTGGTTAAGGAATAGCCTAGAAAGATTCCTTCATCACTCTTGGGATCCATCTTCCTCCTTTGCTCTCTGTCAGCTAAGATATAGCACTTGCTACCAAAGACATGGAAGTATTTGACAGTTGATTTTCTTCCCTTCCATATCTCATACAGTGTGGTTGATGTACCTTTTCTCAGAGTCACCATGTTGTGTACATAGCATGCAGTACTCATGGTCTCTGCCCAAAAGTAGTAAGGTAGCTTCTTGGCATGTAGCATAACTCTTGCAGCTTCTTGCAAAGTTCTGTTCTTTCTTTCAACTACACCATTTTGCTGGGGTGTAATTGGAGAGGAGAACTCATGCCCAATTCCTTCATCAGAGCAAAACTCAGAAAACCTTGAATTTTGAAACTCTTTCCCATGATAACTTCTGATTCTAACAATGGCACTATCCTTTTCTCTTTGCAGTCTAAGGCATAGGTCTTTGAATGCATCAAAAGTATCAGACTTCTCTCTGATGAAGCTGACCCAAGTGAATCTTGAGAAATCATCTACAACCACAAAGGCATATCTTTTGCCACCAATACTCTCTACCTGCATTGGTCTCATCAAGTCCATATGTAGCAGTTCAAGAACTCTGGATGTCACCTGATGTTGCAACATTGGGTGTGACATCTGGACCTGCTTTCCAACTTGACATTCACCACAGATACTGCCTTCAACAATCTTAAGCTTTGGTAGTCCCCTAATTGCTTCCTTGGACACAATCTTCTTCATTCCTTTCAGATTCAGATGGCTAAGTCTTTGGTGCCAAAGCTTTACTTCTTCTTCCTGACTAATCAGACATGTTGTAGAATGAGCTGTTTCTTCAGGAATCCATAGATAGCAGTTGTCTCTTGACCTAGATCCTTTCATCAACACTTCTCCTTTGTCAGAAGTAATAAGACATTCATTCTTTGTGAAGTTGACTTTAAGACCTTGATCACACAGTTGGCTTATGCTGATAAAATTAGCCTTCAAACCTTTGACAAGTAACACATCATCTAGGTCAGGTAAACCTTTGTTGCTGAGCTTACCACTGCCTTTGATTTCACCTTTTGCTCCATCACCAAAGGTTACAAAACTTGTTGTATGAGGCTTGATATTAGTGAGAAATTTCTCAACACCAGTCATGTGCCTAGAACAACCACTATCAAAATATCAATCTTCATTGGAAGATGCTCTGAGAGAAGTGTGAGCTATATGAGCAGTCTCTGAAACTTTTGGTTTACACATCTTCTTAGGAGTGACCATAGCTGATTTGGCTTGAACCTGAGGCCTTTTCTTGGGATACCCATAGAGTTTGTAGCAGAAGGGCTTGATGTGACCATTCTTCCCACAGTAGTGGCATCTCCAAGCATTAAACTTCTCTTTGCCAGCAGGTCTCCGATGTGGGGTGTGATGTGTCCACATTCTGCCAGGGTCGGGTTTCTTCTGAGCAGGAACAAACTTAGTATTTGTATTCTTGTTTTGATGTTTGTTCTTAAATCCTACACCAGATGAGTCATCAGCATGCTTTCCAACTTTCAAAATCTCATCAAGCATGTCAGTTCCAGTATTGAGCATCTTTACAAACTTGGTCATACTCTTCAAGTTGGTTGACAGTAACTTGACTTCACTTTCAAGACTAACTACTTGGTTTTGCAGTTAAGCCTTTTCTGTCTCTAATTGACTGATAACCACCTTATGTTCTTCATTGATTCTGCACAGTTCCTCACTTTTGATGGACAGCTTTTTGTAGACTGAAGCCAGTTCATCAAAGGTGAGTTCTTCATCATCAGAATCAACATCAGTACTGCACACACCAGTCATGGCACTCATATGATAAGCAGCAACATTCTCTGAGTCAGTGTCAGAGTCTTCATCAGACCATGATACAGTCAGGCCTTTCTTCTGCTTCTTCAGATATGTGCCACATTCAGCTCTTATATGACCAAAGCCTTCACATTCATGACATTGAACACCCTTGTTCTGAGTTGACTTATCATCAGTTTTGGTTTTTGTTGAAGTGTTACCTTGTTTACTGATGTCAGTCTGGATGTTCCTCACATTCCTCCTTGGCCTTCTATCCACCCTTCTCTGAAGCTTGTTGAATTGTCTTCCTAACATAGCAATGTCATTTGAGAGATCCTCATCTGACTCATCAGCCTCTTCCTCTTCATCAGCACAAGATACAAAGGCTATACATTTTCCCTTCTTCTCAGTTTGTTCACCTATGTTCATCTCAAAAGTTTGGAGAGAGCTCACAAGTTCTTCAAGTTTCATACTTGGGATGTCTTGAGTTTCCTCAATAGCTGTGATTTTCATGTTAAATCTCTTGGGTAGGGATCTAAGCATCTTTCTCACAAGCTTTTCTTCAGACAATTTTTCACCTAGAGCCTCAAAAGAATTGTCTACCTCAAGCAAATTCATGTGAAAATCATGAATTGATTCTTCTTCTTTCATTCTGAGGTTTTCAAACTTAGTGTTGAGAAGTTGGATTCTTGAGCTTTTTACCTTGGCATTGCCTTCATGAGTGGTTTTGAGTATCTCCCAAGCATTCTTTGCAACAGTACACTGCTTAATCAATCTGAACATGTTCTTGTCCACTCCATTGAATAAAGCATTCAAAGCTTTGGAGTTTCCAAGTGATGCAGTGTCCTCTGCAGCTGACCATTCTTCTTCTGGCTTGAGTACACCAGTATCAACACCATTAGCATCCTGAACTTTGGGATGCTCCCATCCTTTGAGCACAACTTTCCAAGTCATGCTATCAAGAGACTTTAGGAAGGCAATCATCCTTGGCTTCCAGTAGTCATAATTAGTTCCATCCAGAAGAGGTGGTTTATTGACCATTGTTCCATCCTTGTCCATGTTTCCAGAAAGTAACTTCCCTGGAGCTCACCCTCAAACAGGCAGGGTGCCTGCTCTGATACCAATTGAAATTCTGGTGGCAAGTGTCAGATGTGCAGCACGATGTGTACACTTTAGGAATCGTACGATGTGTAGCCTAATGTGTCAACATCGTGGACATATTGAACTTGATGAACAAGTAAACAATTTAACGTGCAGGAAACAATAAAACACACGGAGTTTGTTAACCCAGTTCGGCACTTATAACAAGCCCTATTCTGGAGGATACCAATCCAGGGATGAATCCACTATGGTAGTATCAATTCAAAGTTAAACTCCCTCGTTTACAACTTCTCACTTAATCACTACCCGTGCTAATTCTACCTAGGAACTCCTAGATATGAGAACCTCTGCTCACTCCCCCTCAACCTTACCCAGTAAGGATTTAATAAACAAACTCAGTTGCAAACACACTCCTAGACAAGCAAAGCACTCGTACCTAAAGGCTTAGAGTGTTGCACAATCCAACTCCTTGCTTCAAAGCATTGGAGAAGGACAACTAGAGATTACAACTCTATAAATTCAGTCCTTACTTGTATCAAAACTATGATCCAAGTGAAGGCTCACAAATAACAAAGAACAACTAAAGAACTAAAACCCTAAGACTCAATTTGTAGACTTAACTTCTTGATTTCAGTTGATGAATAATTAGTCTTCAGTCTTCAGTATTCCTTTATATAGAACAAGCTTCATGGGCTTTGACGAGTTGGCCTTCATAAATTTTGCCTTGAGATTTATTTGATCATAATCTTTTAATTGTTTGTTTCAAATCTTTTTGATCAAAGTCGGCCAATAAAATAAAACATATCCATGAAAGATTATCTTGTTCCTTGACGCGCAAGCTGGCACGATTTAATTTGAAAAACAAATCTTTTCAAAAGATCGCGTGTAAAATAATAAAAGCGCGTCCAGCTAGGGCTTCCAGATGTGAAACCTGATGTGCCACACATCATGCTCCACATCATGGAATTAGGCTTATTTTACCAAATGAAGCCAACACCCTAAAATCCTCAACAATAAGTATTATTGAGAAATTTAAAAACCAATAATTAATATGTTAATGGGATATATCATACTAATAAAAAGTTAAATATATATTAAAAAAAGATGTATGCGGTTTGTTTCGGTTTGATCGGTTTTGAAAAATCAATCCAAAATCCGATCCGATCCAGCGGTTTTCACAAAAAAGACATCCAAAGTTATTCGGTTTTTTACGGTTTTCGGTTTTTTTGGATCGGTTTGCGGTTATTTTTTGGATTGGATTGGATTTGAACACCCCTATTCTTAACTAATGCCCCGGGGACACTAGTTAGCATGACCTTTTTTTTAAAATCAGCCAAAATTAATACTATATTTAATTAGTAAGATTTTTTTTTTTACTATTTACTAGTAATAATACTATAAAAAGTGAAAGAGAGAGGAAAATCTATCGCGGCAAAATGCACTCATTCTGATTCAGATCAAGTAACAAATAACAATACAGTTGCACACAGACAAAATCCATGAAACCCATGTACCAAAAAAAAAAAAAATCCATGAAACCCATTTATTACTTGTTACGTAATAAACCCCTCTCTTTCTCTCTCATCAATCTCTATCTTTCTATCTCTATATATACATTTCTCTCTTCACTCTCTATCACAATAACACAGCCCCAAAACCAGAAAACTCTCACCCATTCTATAACCATTTTCTTAAAAAAATATGGGTACCCGAATTACTTTTTCTACATATATACTACTAGTATTATTTTTCGTTATCAATTCGAATGCAAGTGCAACCAACAACAACCCAATAAAAACCATTGTAATTTTAGTAATGGAAAATCGTTCATTCGACCACATGCTAGGTTGGATGAAGAAACTAAACCCAAACATAAACGGAGTAAACGGGTCAGAATCAACACCAATATCAATAACCGACCCGAATTCAAAACGGATATATTTCAAAAACGAAGCGCAGTATGTGGACCCTGATCCGGGTCACTCGTTTCAAGCAATTAGGGAACAGATATTCGGGTCGGAAGACACGTCAGCTGATCCAGCTCCGATGAATGGTTTTGCACAACAAGCTTATTCAATGGATAATACAACGAATATGTCACAAGATGTTATGAATGGATTTGAACCTGATCATGTTGCTGTTTATAAAACACTTGTTTCTGAGTTTGCTGTTTTTGATAGGTATGTACTATCACACAATTATTCTTTTTTTTTTTTCATTGGTTTTCGATCCATCAAATATGTACGTACTAATCCGGCTCGTGCATATAGGCATGCACACTGGCCAAACGTTATTCTCCTGAAAATCGAATCCGGTATTTTTTCGGATACGTCATTGGAAAGAACTCCTTGCTACTTGAATCAAAAAAAAGAAAAAATGGATAAAATAAATATTATTTTGTTAGAGGGAATATAAGAGAAAGTAGGATAAAAAAAGTTTATTTTGTTTTTAGTATTTAATGATGAATATATTATTAATATTGATGTCAAATTTACAGTTATTTTATATTCATGATATATTTTGTAATGTCTATCTATTATTTTATATTCATAATATATTTTGTGATGTCTATATATGTATATGTCACAGAATATTAAAAAATTTGAAAATTTTATCCATTAAAAAAATGAAAAAAATTAAGAATATATCAAAATTATGTTCAATAGAGCTAAAAAAAATAAAAACACTTTTTCTTAATAGAACAAAAACATCTTAATTTTATTTTGAAAATTAAAATCAACATTCAATATAGCAACCAAAAAACTTATTTAAACAAAAATAATTTTTTATATAACAAAATAATTTATGCATATACTATTGGCCTCGTGACTACCAAAAACCAAAAATGTACTGCCAGTTTGCCACGTTAATTAGCCATACTACACGTCCACGTTAGACGTTAGTTGTGTCTTTTAATTTTATTTTTGACTAAAGTTGTGTTGTGTCTTTTATATTTAGATATTTTCACTGAATTTTATTTATATTTATAAGTTGAGTAGCTAGTGAAAGACTGATAAAGGATCATAATAAAAATTGAAAAAATTGATTTCTGGGGAAACTTTTTCTTATCAAGATGGGAAATAATTTTGCAAAAAAAAAAATCCAAATAACCAAAATCAATAAAAATAAAGTACATTGACTTTGCTTTCTCTTTTTATTCAAAAAAAAAAATGTACAAGTACAGTATTATTTATGTTTTTTCAAAATAAATTGAATTTGTGTTTGCTTTGAAGACGAGGTAATTAATAATTATAAACAAGCTAACGAAACGCTCCCTTAACATTTTTTGCTTTTTTTTTTGTGAATTGTTTACTTTTTCTGCTTTATTAAATCTCAAACAAAATTACATTTCTTTACCAAAATATCTCGATGATTACTTTAGCTTGAAGGTATCAAAATCGCATATTATTTTCTCTCTTCTTTGGTACAAACGGCATATATCTTGCTTTAATGTTATGTTTTGTTTTAAACCATAGGAACTGATGCATTGAATATAAAAAAAAGTCGATTTGATAAATGAAAACAATGGCATAACATACTTTTTTTTATTTTTTTGAATGGCATAACTAATATGCACAAGTAAATAAGTCTTGCACAATGCATATATAAAAGTTTATTTTTCACCGTTGAATTAATATATATCTTTCATCGCATTTCATTTGATCCAATCAATAATAAAAATACGTTTGTGTATGGTGTAATATTTATCTCACTTCTGCACCATATATTTGGTCAAGTTATATAGGCACAATATCATGAAAAAAATATCATGTTCTTTCTAAAAAAATAAAAAGTTCCACCTATTCTACTAGTTGTAGCATAACTTTCATATGTTCGTAGGTGGTTTGCCTCCGTACCAGCTTCTACTCAGCCTAATCGACTCTATGTGCATTCGGCAACATCCGGCGGTGCCACCAGCAATGTGGCAAAATTACTCACAATGGGCTACCCACAACAAACCATTTTCGACAATCTCCATGATAATGGATTTGACTTTGGAATATATTATCAAAATATTCCAGCAACATTGTTCTATAGGAACTTAAGGAAGCTAAAGTATGTGCCCAAATTTCATCTATACGACTTAATGTTTAAGCGTCACGCTAAGGATGGAAAGTTACCGAATTATGTTGTCGTGGAGCAGCGGTACACAGACACTAAGTTGTTCCCAGCCAATGATGATCATCCTTCTCATGATGTACACCAAGGACAAATGTTCGTGAAAGAGGTGTACGAGACACTGAGGGCAAGCCCGCAGTGGAACGAAACCCTCTTCTTGATTACATACGACGAGCATGGTGGGTTTTATGATCATGTGGCTACGCCGGTGCACGGGGTGCCAAGCCCCGATGGGATTATGGGGCCAGAACCATTTAACTTCACTTTTAATAGGTTGGGAGTAAGGGTTCCCACTATTGCTATCTCACCTTGGATCGAAAAAGGCACCGGTAAGTTTTTCCTTTTTTGCATCAATCTTAAATTAATTTATTCTATGTAGTCTTCTTGTTGATTTTTTTGTTGTTTATTAGATCAAGAGTTTATAAAAGGGTATAGTAAAAATGAAACTAAAATAGAGAAAAATAAAATATCATATACTCACATTAATTTTTTTTTTTTTTGTTTACAACGAAGCTGAGGATCGAACATATACGATCTCTAGCATACTATCTAAGCTCCTCACCACTAGATTAAAGCTAGTGGCTTATACTCGCATTAATTTGGTTTGTATTGGGTTCATTTATATATTTCTCTTTTGGATTGAGTTTAATGGAGATGCATTAACACTAATACAAAACTATTAATTTGTCTTGTCATATAAAAAAAATGGAGTGAAATGAGGTGATATAACGAAAAATATGATTGTCATTGATTGACAGCATAAAATTATTTTACAATATTGATGTATATTTTTTTCTCTCTTTTTGATTCTATTTTTTTTCTTTCTATCTTATCCTTATTTTATCTCATCAGAGAATTGGTTGAGCCATTTATTCAAGACATGTTCGTTGCATTTCACTTTGAATATTATATATTTTTCTCTTTAAAAACTAACATCTTGGCAGCTCTGATTAATTGCAAATCCAACTAATTCTCTTTTTTTTTTTTACTTACCATTCCACCTAATTTGATTTCACTTCTCGTGGCTTCATACATAGCCATCTAATTTTCACACTACACTTTAGAAAAATGGACAAATTTATGTGGTGGGAGTGGGACCATATGCTTTTTGGGTTTCAATCTCCGGTTGTCAAAGTGCATAGTGTGAAAATGTTGTCACTCACCCGCAAGAAATTTCTGACCTTTGATATCTTGCCAATTTTCTTAGGCATGTCTCCATAATGTACAAGCAAATTAGTTTATCAATGTCTCAAGCAAGATAAATTGTGGGGTAGCAATAATGCAGGTGAATTATGAATTTGTTGACTTATAGGTTAAGCTACACAAAGGTTTTATCTTTTGCTTGAAGTGGATTTTGAACCTCAATAGTACTTTAGGTCCTTGTTATGACATGTCGATGCAATGTTAAGAGTTTGACTAGTAATTTCAAAAGATAAAAATTTGATTTTCAAGTGATCGTTAGTGTTACTTTAATTAATAATAATTTTTGTGGATAATAATGCATAGACAATGGAGATCATGTTTCTAATAAGGTGGAATACTTTTGGCAGTGGATTTGTACCTATAAGAACTCCGATGTCAAAGCGAGTGGTGAACTGAAAGAGTTTGTAGTTAGAATGATATATATATATATATATATTCTCGAGATTTGAGTCTTTGTATATTTATAGAGATTATCGAAGGAGAATTGGGTGAAAAATCTATTAGTTTGATAGTCACTTGGTGCCTCATCCGATATGGGATACAACGTGAAACACGATATGTCAAGGAATTTGGACTGTTGGATGTATACACGTAGTTGGACACCCTCATCTTATGAACTAGATTTTTAGAGTGAAATCCAAGCAATTTGACAATTTATGCATCTCTTTTTAGGGGTGACCATTTTGTATAGTTGTTGGAAATTAAAAATATGGAACTCCTCCTATAGGTTTCAATTATGGTTCTTCACTTTGTTGGGAGCTAGTAACCAACAACCGTTGGTATTGAAATTTGTTTTCTAGTGTTAGAAAGGATAAAAACATAATAGAAGGATATAGCTACAATAAGGTAGTTAGGCATGTAAGGGGAAAACCGAACTATATTTTTTAGGTACACATTTAATTTGTTTGGGTTGGTTTCTTAATAGTAAAAAAAATAGAAAAATGTTAAACAGTGTCCCCGAGTATTGGTTAAGGAAACAAATATAGTAATTTGTTACCGAAATTTGTGCAGTCAACACCTCGAAAGTATAAAAAGTGTGAATTTCAATTTAAAAATTTCTTTTTTTTTGTTTCTTTAACCGGTATCCCCGGTTAGCATGACAAAAAAATATAACCCTTCAATTGGTTTTGTCCAAGCTCCAACTTATGTACAATTTGTAGAGTGGGGAGGAAACTTCTGGGCTCTATCATGAGTACAAGATAGATGGGGCAAAAAAAGTTGAATGAGAAAATTCCTTTGCTGGTTAATAATATTTTTTGGTTTCATATCTATTGTCTACTATGCCTTGGTTATTGGTTGTTGTTTAATAACTTCAATTGCAATTTTTAAATAAAAAAGACATGATTAATTATGTTTTAATTAATTAATTCACACGTAATGGAGTATAAATCTAAAAAAATTTATAATTAATATACATACATTGAAACTATTATAATTAAACAATATATTCAAAGTGTATTGAATAGAACATTTTGAATATTAATTTTTAATGGAGACATTTTTCCTTCACACGAGATAATCTTATTCGAAACACTGTCTGGTTTGATGTCTTTTTTTTTTTTTCTAACATAACTCTTGTTATATTGATGCAGTTGTCCATGGGCCAAACGGGTCACCAACTCCTACCTCAGAATATGAACACTCATCCATTTCAGCAACGGTTAAAAAAATCTTCAATTTGCCAAAATTTCTTACCAAGAGAGATGAATGGGCTGGAACTTTTGAAGGTATTGTACAAACCAGGACAGAGCCTAGGACTGATTGCCCAGGTTAGTTGCTTAATCTTGCTTCAATAAACATCAAAATCCTATTTGATAGACCTATCTATCCTAAATTTGGATTTCGTGCGTTCAGAAGATCCTGCATTCACGTGTTTAGAATTAGAACATTAAGCCGTCCTATCTTAATGAGATAATCCACGATAGACCTATCTATATTATATTTGGATTTCGTGCAGTCAGAAGATCCAGCATTCACGTGTTTTTTTATACTTTTTTTTTTTTTTTTTTATATCTGCATTCACGCGTTTAGAACATTAGGCCATCCTATCTTAATGAGACAATCCAAATAAATGCAAATTTTAATTATGAAAACAAAATAGTCATGATTTAGTCTCGCAAATACAATTCAATTGGTAGTTGCAGAGACATTTGATGTGTTAGGACGCGGGTTCGAACTTGCGATTCCCACTTCTTCACACTTAATGGGTGCGATTCACGACACTAGCCTATTTTACGCACAAAAAATAAGACATGATTTAGTCTCAATTAGACTAGTACATCTTAGAATTTACTCAGGTCTACCACTATTTTTGTGGCATGTTTTACACTTTGTTTGATTCTTGCTAGTGTTACTTTGATGCAGAGCAACTTCCAACTCCTACAAAGTTAAGAAAAGGAGAGGCAAATGAAGATGCAAAACTGAGTGAATTTCAGCAAGAATTGATCCAACTTGCAGCAGTGCTTAAAGGAGACAATATATTCACTAGTTATCCAAATACAATAGGAAAAGACATGAGTGTTAAGCAAGGAAAAGATTACATGGATGAAGCAGTTAAAAGATTCTTTGAAGCAGGTCGTTATGCAAAGAAAATGGGAGTTAGTGATGAACATATTGTGAAGATGAAACCTTCTTTGACTACAAGATCATCCAAATCTTCAAACATAAATCCATAGGACCAAAATGAAATAGTGTAATAATTGAAAGCAATTATTTCTAATAAAAAAAAAGTTGTACAAAATAGGAAAAAGCAATGTGCTAATTTCTATATATAATTAATAATGGGAGTTTTTGTTTATTCTTTTTCTCTCTGTTTCTGTGGTGCAATGCTAGTGATTCTTATTAACCACTATCTAAAGGATTTGAATTTGGAGTACATTAGTTGTAAACTGTTTATAATTATGAACATTAGAGGGAGAAAAAGAACATACCAGAGAATATAAATAGGTAAATGAGTTTTAAAAAACAACTAAAAATTGTAAACCGTTAAATTGAACCGAACTACTCATATATAAAAATAAATCGAAGAATAATGATTGATAGTTGAACTAGCTCATTTCAACTCAGTTTGTGAACTTTTCGTTATAGTTCGATTTTTGGTGAAGTTGGTGAAATATTTCCACTTACTTCATAAAAATTTTTTTAGTATTTTTTTAATGAAAAACATCATGAATAAGACCCAAGCAACTTATCCTAAGTTTTTCCTTATAGAAAATGTATAATCTCACTCTTTTTTAATATTCGGGGTCCGTTTGATCGACTTATTGGAGCTTATCTATTATTATAAGTTTTGTAAAAATGTTTGAAAGGACTTATAAAAGCACTTATGAAAATTTTCATAAACTTTTTTCAACTTATTTTTACAAGTTCTTCAATATAATTTTAAATACAGCTTATTGCATACATAACTTGACAAAATAATTTTAGACCAAATCTGTTTAGACATCTGCACAACATAACATTTCCACAAAATCCTTGCATACCAAACTTCTCATAGATGGCTTAAACTAATAGATATATTCTCAACTCTCTTATTGAATTGTCTTTCATTCAAATAAGTCATTCTAGTGGTTAGAAAACTCCAACCAATAAAAGTGTTTACCAAAATGAAACAATATTTCAAGTAAAACTAAAGCTAAGTTCAAATAAAAACATAATCATATTTCAAAATATCAAAGAAAGGGAACAATCATAATGAGATAGTGACAAGACATACATATTTCAAAATAAAATACTATATATCTTTAGAATATCATCATATCATATCATACAAACAATTGCCTAAGAAACTTGAAATTGATTATTTTGGGATTCTAGCTTATTATATTGTTGTCTTGGATTTTTTTATTTTTTTTCACCACTAGTTGAATCTGGTTCGGGGGTCAGTTTGGGCATCAAGTGGTTCCAGCCCCCTCCCGATCGCAGTTGAATTCTAGCTTATTATATTGTTGTCTTGGATGCTTTTCTAGCAAGTATAATCCAACAAAGCAAACGATAGAACACAAAGAATCCAACCATTATTCCCACATTCATCCACCTATTATCCTTTTCAATCCCTCTACTCTTCAACACATCAAATCCAGTAATCAAACACTTTGATGAAGACCCTTGTGAGAAACACTCATTTCCAACATTCCAATACTCATTTGTGAGTAATGCATCCAAAGGGTACCTATAAAGTGACACATAATACATAAAAAGCCAATATTTTGGAATACTCTCTTTTGGTATAAAGTAACCAGAGAACAAAAAGAAAGCTCCAAGAACAGTGCAGATTAGAGAATTTCCTGAAATGAAATCAGGAGATACAGAACTTAAGAAAAGTACTAAAGAACTTGCCATGAGCACAATAAGCCAAACCACAAAAGTGAAAAAAATGAAGGAAGTGATTGTAGGATTGAGTCCTACAATCCAATAAACAGGAACTGCAAAAAGTGTTGAAACAACAAACAAAAAAGGAAGAAAAACAAAAGTGTTGGCTATCATGTAAGAAGAGATTTTATAAGCTCCTCTTGATGATTCTTTCATAAGAACAGTTCTTTCTTGAAGATATATTGGAAGTGCTTCAACTGTTGAAGATAAAAGAAAACTTAGACTAAATGCAAAAAGACCTAATCTTTCTGCAATTCCATCTTCATCTTTTCTTACTTTTATATAAACACTTGCTAAACCAAATCCACCAACTAATGCTTGCATTGTTCTTGCTAAGAAAAGTTGTTTTGTTCTATAAATAATCTTCCAAAATCTTGAACATAAAAATAGTATCTCCATCATGTTTACATACAAATTATTTCCAAAACTTTCTTTTTCATAACCCTTTTCTTCTTCTTGCCACATGTAACTTGGGAAACAAGTTTCGTTTTCGTCGGCAACAACGTCGACCGAACTACTAGAATAATCTTCTAAACTTTGTATAATTTCCATTGAAAATTCAAGAGCATTAAGTTGCAATGGAATTTGAAATCCCAAATTGGATATGGTGTTTTCTAGTGATTCCAAACTACCATTGTGAACAACTGAACCATGAGAAAGGATTAAGAACTTAGAAATATATTGCAATATTCTATAGCTAGGTTGATGAATTGAAAGGATAACTATCCTTTGTTTTGATTTAACCATTGATGACAAAAGCTCAATCACATGAAAAGCTGAAGTACTATCAAGTCCTGAAGTTGGTTCATCTAAGACTAAAATTGGTGGATTATGAATCATATCAACACCAATTGATACTCTTTTTCTTTCACCACCAGAAACTCCTCTATTTTCTTCATCACCAACAAAACTATCTTGAACATGAAAAAGTCCTAACTCTTGCATTAAGTTTTCAACTCTCAATTCTCTTTCTTTTGGTGTCATTTCTTTTAATCTAAACTTTGCACTAAAAAGCAATGTTTCTTTCACTGTTAGAAGTGGAAGCAAGTTATCTTCTTGTGAAACAAAGCCACAAATTTTTCTTAAATGAGATGGAGTACTCATAGGTTGATCATTGATTGATATAGTTTTAGGATTGAAGTCTTTGTCTTTTACTCGGCCCGCGATTATTTTTAGAAGGGTTGATTTTCCGGTGCCACTAGGACCGACAACCGCAACAATCTCGGACGTTCGAGCAACAAAAGAGACAGATTTGAGTATATTTATAGGATGTGGTTTTTGAGTGAGTTTAGAAAAGGAAAATGAAAAGGGAATAATGGTTTTATAAGGGTGCAAAGTATAGGTGAGGTTTTTGATGGAAAGTTTGTATGAAGTATGTGGTGGTGAATGGTGGAAAGAAGAGGAAGAAGGACTAATGGAAGAATTAGAAGTTGAAAAGAGTATGACAGAATCATCTTCATTGCTGCTTTGTGGCTTCAAGCAAGATACCATTGTGTGGATTTGATTGTTCTTTGGATGATGAGTGAGTGAGTTTAAGAAGGAAGAATGTTCAAATTGAGAAGAATGGAAGTTGAAACAACCATGTTGACAATTTCAGTTGCATGACAGGTTTGGTAGAGGTAGTTTATCTGAGATACTTGTTGAGGTATTTGATTTTTCAACTTTTGTGCAATTTTCAAATGCTAATTCATTGAGCTAACTAAAATCTATTTAAAGAATTGATCTCTTTTAATATAGTAGCATGTTTTTTCATATACACCTATAAGAGATTAAACTCCGTAATTAATTGTTAATAGATTTAAGCATCTATCACTTATGTCATGTTGTATTGGTTGGTTTTTTCATAATAATAAGTATTATAGTTAATTAATTTGTTCGAAAGAGAAATTTTGTTAAAGTAGAATTGTTCGCTAAATTTTTAATAGTTCTTCGGCACCTCAACTCACATTACTAGACTAAATTAAAGACAAAACTATTCAAAATTGACTTATTTTTAGAGACATGTATAATTAAAGACAAAACTATTCAAAATTGACTTATTTTTAGAGTCATGCATACATGTGTAAATATTTAAATATAGAAAAAAAAATATTTAATAATACAAAAAAATTTATTGTTTACAAAATTGAGTACAAAAAGTCCAAGAAAATATTTCTTCAAGTGTCTTTTTAATGTATTATAAGTGCATAATATTTTCTATACATTTATTTCACTAATACTTGTTGACTATAAAAATTAAAGATAAAATTAATATTAAAAAGATATATATGTTTATATTTTTAAAGTATTAAATGTGTAAATTTTAAAATGAAATTTCTTTATTAATATTTTTAATAAGTACCCAAAAGAACCGTTTAGTGTATCTCCCATAAGTTATAAGTAACCAACTTCCTAGCTAGAATTCCAAACTCACATCAACATGCAAATTTTCTATAAAATCCGAACTACTTTGTATAAAGAAACAAAAAAGTGGAAAGTTAAACAAAGTTGTCTTAATGAGTAATTGATACGTATTAGTATATTATTACTTGTTTGATTGGGATTTTCCGTTGGTTTAGAAAGTTATCTTTACCTTATATTCAATATCTAAGTAGTATATGCTTATGCCTTATAGTGATAGTATATGCTTACACCGCTCAATAACGCTTAAACGAAATTAAATTTTACAAAATTCACCGTTGGATTGAAAGATTATATCATATATATCATTCATGTTAAATTTTATAAAAATCTAAAACCGTTTAATATGTTATTTAGACTCGTCAAGATTAATGGTTTATGCATTTTTATTGAATACCGTTAATCTTGACGATTCCCAATAACATATTAAACGGTTTTAGATTTTTATAAAACTTAACATGAATGATATATGATATAATCTTTCAATCTAACGATGAATTTTGTAAAATTTAATTTCGTTAAAGCGTTATTTATTAGATGTGGTTAACTCATATTAATGTTGTGTGTGATGTGTAACTAACTTTTGAGTTAGTTAGAGTTAGAGTTAGGAGAAAGTAGTTAGTTTTTTTTCAGTTACTTGTCTCTCAAGCTAAGTATATAAAGCATTGAGATTGTGATTGTGTGTGTATTCATTCATTCCATTGTGATTAATAAAAACTTTCTCTTTCTCTCTCTCATCTCTCATTGTTCATTCTTCTATAGTGTGTGTGTGATTCCTTGTGATCAAAGTTACTGCAACTGTGTGCAGTAACCCAGGCACCTTGCCTGCGCGCGCGTCGTGCCAAGCTTCGGGCCAAGCCTTAGACGCGTCCCTAGTGTATTTGGTGTAAAGTGTAAGCCTGCTGCGCCAACATTTGGCATCAAGAGCCTGGTTCTTGAATCCGTTCTTGAACCTTGAAGAATACAACAATGGCAACCTTTGGTAACGGTCAATTCCCAGCCAATCTTCCAATCTTGGATAGCAAGAACTATGACAGATGGAGCAAACAAATGAAGGTGGTGTTTGGCTATCAAGATGTATGGGAAATGGTGAACAGTGGTGTGACACCACTGACTGCAAATGCAACAGAGGAGGAGAAGGTAGTGTATAGAGAATTGAAGAAAAGAGATTACAAAGCATTATTTATCATTCATCAAAGTGTGAGTGCAGATATCTTTGAGAAGGTTAGTGACTGTGAATCTTCAAAACAAGCTTGGGATATTCTTGCTTCTGCTTATGGTGGAGGAGAAAAAGTGAAGAAAGTGAGGCTACAAACACTGAGAAGGCAATACGAATTGCTTCAAATGGAGGATAAAGAAACTGTAAGTGATTACTTTACTAGAGTTTCCAAATTGGTTAATTCTATGAAAGGCTGTGGTGAAACAATCTCAAATCAGAATAGGATTGAAAAGATTCTGAGATCTTTATCTCCAAGATTTGATAATATAGTTGTAGCCATTGAGGAATCTAAAGATACTTCAGAAATGACAGTTGATGAACTGCAAGGATCTTTAGAGGCTCATGAACAAAGAATGAATGAAAGGAATTCTGAAAAGTCAAAAGAAGTGGCTCTGAATGCTGTTCAAAATCAAAAAGATAAGAAAGGAAAGGGAAAGTGGAACAAAGGGAAGAACAATAATCAGAATTCAAGTGACAAAGACAGTCAAGAATCTAATTTTAATGGTGGAAGAGGTGGAAGAGGTGGTAGAGGTGGTAGAGGTGGAAGAGGTAATTATAAATTTGATAAGAAAAACATTCAATGTTATAATTGCCAAAAATATGGTCACTTTGCAGATGAGTGTAATGCAAATGAAGGGTCAAATGAAACTGATGCAAAACTGGCTAGAAACAATGATGATGAGGGTTCAGTAATGCTAATGGTGACAACTAGAGAAGAAGCTGAGGGCAGTGATCAATGGTATCTTGACACTGGCTGTTCAACACACATGTCAGGTAGAAAAGACTGGTTCATAAGTCTGAAGAGCACTCAGAACAATCAAGTTAAATTTGCTGATGATAGCACAATGTCTGTGAAAGGAATTGGAAATGTGTCTATAAGAAGAAGAGATGGTAAACATGTGGTGATATCTGGTGTATTGTATATACCTGGATTGAAGTGTAATTTGTTGAGTATGGGACAACTGCTAGAAAGGAATTACAAGATTGTAATGGAGGATAAGTTACTGAATGTGTTTGACACAAGAGGTAACTTATTGCTCAAGGTACCAATGTCAAAGAATAGAACATTCAAAGTGAAATTGAATGTCCTGAATCACAAGTGTTTGATGACTGCAGCTAGCAGAGAAGAGTGGCTATGGCATTATAGGATGGGGCACTTGAATTTCAAGGATCTCACTACAATGCAAAAGAAAGGCATAGTCACAGGTTTACCAAATCTACAAGTGCCAGATGAGATTTGTGAAGAGTGTGTGCAGTCAAAACAACATAGGCACAGTATCAGCAAAGATGTAATTAGCAAGTCAAAGTGTGTACTAGAAGTGGTCTACTCTGATGTGTGTGGTCCAATGCAGGTTGATTCCATTGGAGGTAACAAGTACTTTGTCAGTTTTATTGATGATTTTAGTAGGAAAATGTGGACTTATCTGATTAGTAAGAAGAGTGAAGTACTTGAAGTGTTTAAGAAGTTCAAAGTGACTGTAGAGAGGCAAAGTGGATGCAAACTCAAAACCTTGAGAACTGATGGTGGTGGAGAGTATGTATCTACTGCATTTGCTAAGTTTTGTGACAATGAAGGGATTGTGCATGATGTGATTCCACCTTACACTCCTCAACAAAATGGGAGTGCTGAAAGAAGAAACAGGACCATTATGAACATGGTAAGATGCATGCTGAAGGGTAAGCATTTACCAAAAGAGTTATGGGGTGAAGCAGTGTCAACTGCTACCTATGTGTTGAATATGTGTCCTACAAAGAGACTTAATGGAATTACACCTGAAGAAAGCTGGTCAGGAAACAAGCCTAGTGTGAAACACCTGAGAGTGTTTGGTTCTATAGCTTACAGACATGTACCAGACCAACTAAGGAGAAAGCTTGATGATAAAGCTACTGTGATGATTTTAGTTGGTTACCATTCAACTGGAGGATACAAACTCTATGATCCTATTAACAAAGTTGTAGTGGTCAGTAGAGATGTTATAATTGATGAGTTAAAGGAATGGGATTGGCACAGTCAAGAGAAGAGAAGTTCAACAAGTGTAATGCTTGAAGAATTTGAAGAAAATCAACAAGCTCCAACTCCTGCAGTAGCAGAAGCTGCTGAGCCTAGAAGATCAACAAGAGTAACACAATTACCTCCCAGACTTCAAAATCATGAGTTGATTAGTGATAATCAAGTTAATGATGATGGTGAGTTGGTTCATTTAGCTTTTCTAGCTGAATCAGAACCAATTGATGTGGACACTGCACTCAAGGATGAGAAATGGATATGTGCTATGAAGGAGGAATTGAAGTCAATAGAGAGTAATAACACATGGGAGCTAGTTGATCTTCCACAAAAGAAGAAAGCTATAGATGTGAAGTGGGTTTACAAGGTGAAGTTAAACTCAAAGGGTGAAGTAACCAGATACAAGGCTAGGCTTGTAGCAAAGGGATTTCTTCAAAGAGAAGGCATTGACTTTGGTGAAGTCTTTGCACCAGTTACTAGAATGGAAACAATCAGGCTAGTAACTGCTATTGCTAATCAGAACAATTGGCAAATGTATCAAATGGATGTAAAATCAGCATTCTTAAATGGACCAATAGAAGAGGAAGTATATGTACTTCAACCACCAGGATTCATAGTGAAGAATCAGGAATCAAAAGTGTACAAACTCAATAAAGCTCTTTATGGATTGAAACAAGCCCCTAGAGCTTTGAATAAGAGAATGGATAAGTTTCTGCTGGAGATTGAATTTGTGAAATGTGTCACAGAACATGGTGTATATGTGAAGAAAGACAGTGTCAAAGGAATCATAGTGCTGTGTCTTTATGTTGATGATTTATTGATAACAGGAAGTGATGAATCCTACATCAATGAATTCAAAATTCAACTTAGTAAAGAATTTGAAATGACTGACTTAGGCACAATGTCTTACTTTCTTGGTATTGAGTTTGTAAGAGGTGATCATGGCATATTGATGCATCAGTCAAGGTATGCAGGTGAAATCCTTAAGAAATTTGATATGGATAAGTGTAATAGTGCCTCAACACATGCAGAACCAAGACTGCAGCTTACTAATGGTGATGAAGAGAAGAATGTTGACCCTACATTCTATAGAAAAATCATTGGTTCACTAAGATACTTGTGTAATACTAGGCCTGATCTTGCTTATAGTGTTGGTGTTGCAAGCAGATTCATGGAAAGGCCTAAAGTATCACATATGAATGCAGTGAAAAGAATCCTAAGATACATTAGAGGCACTACAGAGCTTGGCATTCTATTCCCTGCTATGGATAGAAATGTTGAATGCAAGTTGATTGGATACACAGACTCAAATTGGTGTGGTGACTTGCTGGATAGAAAATCTACAGCAGGATATATGTTCTTTTATGGTGGAGCACCAATCTCCTGGAGTTCAAAAAAGGAGCCTGTGGTTGCACTTTCATCTTGTGAAGCTGAGTATATAGCAGCTTCTCTGAGCTCATGTCAAGCTACTTGGTTGAAGAATTTACTTGAAGAAATAAGTCAAGAGAAGTGTGAAACTGTAACTTTAAGAATTGATAATGTGTCAGCTATCAACCTAGCAAAAAATCCAGTTGCTCATGGAAGGAGCAAGCACATTGAGATGAGGTTCCATTATCTCAGAGAACAAGTTAATAGTGGGAACCTCTCTCTAGTGCACTGCAGAAGTGAGGAGCAAGTTGCAGACTTACTTACCAAGGCTGTGACAGTTCAGGTGTTTGAAAAGCTCAGAGATCAAATGGGAATGGAATCAGTGTTAAACATGAGTTAAGGTGGAGTATTAGATGTGGTTAACTCATATTAATGTTGTGTGTGATGTGTAACTAACTTTTGAGTTAGTTAGAGTTAGAGTTAGGAGAAAGTAGTTAGTTTTTTTTCAGTTACTTGTCTCTCAAGCTAAGTATATAAAGCATTGAGATTGTGATTGTGTGTGTATTCATTCATTCCATTGTGATTAATAAAAACTTTCTCTTTCTCTCTCTCATCTCTCATTGTTCATTCTTCTATAGTGTGTGTGATTCCTTGTGATCAAAGTTACTGCAACTGTGTGCAGTAACCCAGGCACCTTGCCTGCGCGCGCGTCGTGCCAAGCTTCGGGCCAAGCCTTAGACGCGTCCCTAGTGTATTTGGTGTAAAGTGTAAGCCTGCTGCGCCAACATTATTGAGCGGTGTAACATTTAGTGTCAAACTAGTTGGTGTCATTTGATCTTTACCCTATCCTAATACTAATCTTTATATTTTGGTCTCATTTTATCTTGAACCTATCCTAATACTAATCTTTATATTATCTTAACTAATAAGCTAAATTTACATGGCTCCACAAAAATTAAAGTATGGTCCTGTCTTCATTTTCTTCGTTGAGAAGACACAAACTCTCGTTTTCTATTGGCCAAACAACATCATCAATTATTATGCAACTTATTAAAAGCACGAAAAAATCGAACCAACAAAACGAACCAAAGCAAAGCAAAGAAACTGAAAAAACAATCACACTGTAGCTCACGCGCCTCTTTATAACTAACTCCCGCCACCGCTTCTGCCACCGCGTTACGCCGCCTCTACTCTCCGGCAACCGGTAACCCCTCTCTCTCGTGCACAAAATTTTCGTTGAAACTTAATTTTTTTACTGTTCCTTTTTTGGATCCCTTTTCTTCAATTATGGAAACTACGATACGATATGAGATCCGAAAAACGCTTCAATCACCTTCGATTGAATTGTTCGGATCAATTTCACCTTCGATTTTGAAGGATTTGAAAATCGTCTTCATTAATATTTATATAGCTAGCATTTTTTGCACGGGGGAGTTTTCCATTCTTCGTGCTTGCGTTTTTTAGATATTGATAGATGAATCTATGGCGTGCGGTTGCTTGTATGTGCTAGAAATTGGTTAATCTGAATGAGTCAATAGAAAGAAGAATAAAAATCTTCATTCGGAAGCAATAAGATTCGGTGTAACTAGTTATGCAATATTTGACTGGTTTTTCATTAGTTTTCTAGTTTGTTGAAGATTTTTGTAACTAGTTTCTTTGATGTAATTGAAATGGTTTTATAGTTATAGCTTCTGTTCTGAAGCTCTGGTTTTTTGCGTTTCAATTAATTGTTTTTGGCTTTCCTTATTTTCATTTGATTTATTGCACTTTTTTTGTGTAAACCGAGTATCCACTGCGTGCAACTGCGAAGACTAATCCCTCGAGCTTTGTGGGACCAAAATGGGTGGCAAATTCCTCCTAAGAGTTTTAACGTCGTTGCATGTCCAAGCTACGGATCAAAACCATGACCTTGGTTAAGCTAGAAGAGACTCACACCTACTCATCTAAGTGTTATTGGGTTTGATCTATTGCTTTTTGTTTTAACTGAGGTTAAATAGATACTGATTGATGAAATTTAATTTAATTAGTGGAAATGCTGAAATCCTTAGGACCTTAATAGGGAATTAGTGATTGACATTGTGAAAAATTTTGATAAAATAAAATCTTACTCAATCTCTTGTGTGTGTAGAGTATTATAACGGTGTGATTTAGTGTTGTCGATGGCGTAAGGCCAAAAATACACCATATTAACATGCCATTGCAGCCTATGTTACCACCATGGTGGCCATTTCTTCACAAATTGGCGGTGGTGTTGTCAAAAATCCGCCATGTTATTCTGCCATTTAATAACACTGGTGTGATCAGAAAGGAATCAAATTACTTGAAATATATAAATAAGAAATTAAGATCAGATTAGTACATCTGTTACTGTTTGTATAGAGTCTTAAATTGCATGTTAAATGCTCTTGTGGCACGCTATTGCCACCTTGGCATTCACGTGGATGCCTTTATAGATCAACAAGAACTGCTGGACCTCAACCATAAGGTTTTGGTCCCAAAATAAGAAACCAGCCCTATTTCCAGTTTCAGTGCATGTAAATTGCATGACTTCCAGGGCTGGTGTTAGTGCAATGTGATGTTCTTTTAGAGTCTTTCATGGCATATATGTGATTTTGTGTTGCGTTCGGGGACATCTTTAAAGATCAATATGAACGGGTATTTTTGGTTTAATACAGGCTGTGAATTTTTGGATTTGTATTTGATCTGTTTTGGAATGGTTTAGTGATTTTTCTCTGGTTGCTGGAAGTATGGTTCTATGGGTTTGGACGAATGTGATAGAATATGAAAAATTATTAGTAACAAGTATTCCAATTCGAGAAGGAATAGGTCTCCATAGAATGAGAGAAAGGCTGGAAATTATAGAGTTAATTGTTCCAATTCGAGAAGGAACGGATCTCCATAGAAATTGGGAAAAGACTAGAATTCTTTGATTAATTTTCTTCCTTGTTGTTTACACATACAATACAAATATATATAGACAAATATCATAAAACTACTATTAACTTCTTAAAACTACTAATAACTACTAATAACTGCCTAAATATATAATTACATAATTACTACTTTATATTATACCATTACAAATAAATTACATATATATTAATACACGTATCATTACTCCATTCGTCCACGACAACCTTGTCCTCAAGGTTGTAATTAAAATGAGAGAAACTTCCACCAGGATCATATGGCGTTGTATCCCATAAATGCAGTATCGCCAATTGTTCGAGCCATTGGTCAATGTGGACAATGAATGGTAATCCAACAACCCTATTAACCAATTTGGTAGATGTTATTGAAGAATGCACTAATTCTTTTGTGGTTGTGGGTGGTGATAAGGACTCAAAAACAAGAGACATGGGAGAAGAAATGAAGTATGAACGTGGCGTTAGGTTTAAGAAATTGGAAGAATGGACTATTGTGGTGGCATTGACAATATCATTGATGGAATTGGAAACAGAATCACTGGTGGAAGCAGAATTATCATTAGGGTTTGGTTCTTGTTCAATTTCATCTTCAAGATACATCTTGACCTCGTCATTGTCAATTTTCTTTGCTTCATCCTCATCAGATAGTGGCAAAACATTCACGATACTCTGACAGGAAGATGATTCTGATTTGCGCAAGGTTTGTAGGTTTGGAAATGTACGAAGAAAATATTCGTGGCGGAGGTCTTCTCTGAGTTTAAATTCATTTAAGGATGTAGTGGCGGTTTTAATGGACGTAGTGAGGGCTTCGATGGATTCCCGAAGTTGTGATAATTCTTGGGCATTCATAGACATGGATTAATATGGATGAAATGGAGTTCGAAATTGAAAGCACCAATGATAGAATATGAAAAATTATTAGTAACAAGTATTCCAATTCGAGAAGGAATAGGTCTCCATAGAATGAGAGAAAGGCTGGAAATTATAGAGTTAATTGTTCCAATTCGAGAAGGAACGGATCTCCATAGAAATGGGGGAAAGACTAGAATTCTTTGATTAATTTTCTTCCTTGTTGTTTACACATACAATACAAATATATATAGACAAATATCATAAAACTACTATTAACTTCTTAAAACTACTAATAACTACTAATAACTACCTAAATATATAATTACATAATTACTACTTTATATTATACCATTACAAATAAATTACATATATATTAATACACGTATCAGAATGCTTTGCTGTCTATTTTGGTAAATTTCCGTGGTTGTGTTATTAGTATTACACCCTACTGTAGAAGCTTGAACAGACTGAATTCCTGGTTGCTTGCATTCTTCCGGACCCTTGTGTGTGTGTGTGTGTCTGGTTTTCCATCTGTATGAGTCCTTTAGAGTAGCTAAGGATGACAACAAAAATGAAACCGTGTGTTTTTCTGTACAAAATGCCGATTGGAAATGGCTATGATTACGGCTTCTCTATATAGGTTATTTTGAATAGAGAGTGCTTAGAATCTCTGATTCAATTAGGCAGAGAGAGAAAGTGATTTCAGAGTGATTTCTGATTCAATTGGAAAATTGATGTCAAACTTTCTTCCAATAACCAAAATGGTGGTTTATTCTATATTTTGTAATAACATATATCTCTCAAACTAAAAATCCTGACATGTTCTAATCATTGGCATATGAATAGATTTTTCATACCTCAGTTGGTTTTTCTACGATATTTTACCCCCATTTACTGTGGTTATGATGTTGCAGTATGATCTTCTTGAGTCAAATTGTCTGAGCTGAGTATTTATTCTCATAAATATATCATCTGACTTTGTTTCTTTGGTCATTTTTTTCAGTGAAAGCAAGCACTTGAACATTTGAGTTATTGGTATAAAATGGTTTCCTTTGAGATGAATGATCGCAAGAGTAAGTGAAATCTGATTTATTTTTATTTTTGTTTATACTGACAATGATGCTATCATATGGTTTGTTGTTCTATCTTATAGTATGTACTCATATATAAGAGTAGAATATTTTATTAGAGAGTTTACAATTGCTCCTTAAGATAAATTATTTGTTAATTCGATTCTGTTGAGGCAGTGTTATTTTTTATCATTCCAGTTTACATCTACTACTCCTATCTGTAATTGTATTTACAATTCTAATATATGTGTTTGCAATTGGAACATGAAACAGAGATTGGGTTGGGATTAACGGGCTTTGGTATATTTTTCTCATTCCTTGGCGTTATATTCTTCTTCGACAAGGGTTTGCTAGCAATGGGAAATGTAAGTTTTGTGTTATGACATTTGCTCGTGTGGTTTCTCACTTAATAAGAACTTCTATAACGTCCTTTGTTTTGTCCCTCAAATCAGATCCTCTTTGTTTCTGGAGTATCCCTGACCATTGGACTGAAATCCACAATGCAATTCTTCATGAAACGTAGTAATTTCAAGGTACTTGACTTGTGCATTTACCGTCTCTTTTAGTCTGTGTTCCATTTGCTCTGCTCTTCATTCATGTTAAATTTTCCGCTTCAACTTATCATTTTGTGGTTGTGTAGGGGACAGTTTCATTTGGTATAGGATTCTTGATTCTTATAATGGGATGGCCTATTTTGGGCATGATTGTGGAATCTTATGGGTTCCTCGTACTCTTCAGGTTTAGTTGAAATGAACAAAATTGTTTTTTTTAAACAATGAACAAAATTATTTTATTAAGTACTTTCATACCTAAAGACTAATATGGTGGGATTATATTTTGCAGTGGTTTCTGGCCTACGCTGTCTGTTTTCTTGCAGAAGATTCCTGTTCTTGGTTGGATTGTTCAACAGCCATATATTCGATCGGTAAGCAATTCTGTTAAATTGTCTTCTTACCTTTCATTTAAATATTTGTATATGCATTTTAATATTGCTATTTATATAGTATTTTACATTTATTGTATGCATGTTGCTTATAATTCGTGGATGTAAGAATCTATAGCAACTGTGATAGATTTTGGGGTCTTATTTTTCATTGATAAATGTCTTTAAAAATAGTTCAGTTTGCTTGTCAAGCTAGGGATCATTGAATGACAGGACCGGTATCCGTCAATATGATGTAGAAGATTTTCAGTTCTTTGATAGATTCCGATTTCTCTATGCTTTCATTTGCGTAACATACTGAAGTTATCAATCTGAACATTTTCTGTCAACTTGCAGTTGTTTGACCGCTATAGAGGCAGACGAGTGCCTGTGTAACACCTGGATCTGTGGAAACATTATGTAGCTGCTAGCAAATGCATATGTAAGTCAATGTAAAGAAACTACTTGATACAGAGATCTAGCTCCGAATTGCGTTCTCATTTAATGTTAGAAAATTGTCATGATAGTCCTTTTAATCAAAATATGGAAAAGAAAAAGGTTTTGGTTTTCATTTTACAACTTCTTCCTTAGTCCCTTTTCAACTCTCATTCTTGATCGAACATTGAGTTGCCAGTTATGCAAGTTCGCTCCTACTTTACTATTCTAATCGGAGTGACACCTTTGAAAATGATTGTACTCGGGGAGTATCATGGTAGCATAAATAAACTACTTAGTCAAAGTAATATAGCAAATGGAGTTTGTCCAACATTATGGGACTTTATTTTTTAATTCTTTTGTAATGTACACTTCGGGTGTGAGTTGGAATTGGCAGTGACATTAAATTCTTTGAAACATATTTCCCCATTGATTCTCGTGGCCTATCAGTTTCTTAGCCCTTGAATAACCATTTTTGTTGTCCAATATTATTTTAGAAACTGTGATCACTGGTTTGGAATTGAGGTATGTATGTTTTGATTAGAAGTTGGTTTGGGATTCCATATTTGTTGCTTTAAAATTATAGAATTTTTTATTTTTTTGTGTTGTATACATTAAGTTGTTGTTATTTGTTAAGTTGACAATCCTATATGCACGCTGTATATGAGGACTGAAAAATAAAGAAAATGGAACGTTACTATCATGTGTGAGTGATGGTTGTTACTAATGTTCAGCAAGGCATGGGCATAATATGATAAATTTTTATTTTTTTTGAATGGGAAAGATAAATATATTATATGATAAATGTTAATAAATGAGAAAAACGTTACTCATGACGGGTTGATGGACAAAGGATGAAGATGAACTATGAAATGGTCATATGTGCGATGCAGATGCTATATATAAAAAACTTTTTTTTAGATAGTATAGTGACTAAAAATTCTACCCTTAGATGGATAAGTGGGATGGCTGAGGTTCGAATTCCGATCCTCGAATATATAGCGTAATGTCCTACCCTTGCATCAAAACGTTTTTATTATTAATTATAGGGTTAAATATGTTTTTAGTCCCTACATTGTGGCATATAATCAAGAATAGTTCATACTTTTTTTTTTATGGTGAAAAAAAATCCTACAATTTTTTCCGTCAATAATTTTGGTCCATGCCGTCTTGTTTTTTGCACAGTCACCAAACGAAATGCTTATGTGGTAGTCGTAGACCCATTTTTAATTAGCCGACAAATAATATGGTGACACGTGTCATTATAATGGCATATTTTAATTAGTAAAAATGCAAAAACTTATTTATAAAAATTTAATTATATTGACACGTGTTACCGTATTATTTGTCAGCTTATTAAAAAGGGGTCCACAGCTGCCACGTAAGCATTCCGTTTGGTGACTGTGCAAAAAACAGACGGCAGGGACCAAAGTTAATGACAAAAAATTATTGGATTTTTTTTCACCATAGAAAAAAAGTAGGACTATTCTTAACTATAGGCCAAAATTTAAGGACTAAAAACATATTTATGTCTTAATTATATATCAAAACTACGTTGATTGTGAAAACTCTTAATTAAATTTAAAGCAGGATTACATACAAACATTGCCATGTAATTAATGCTTAGGTAACTTACATATTTGGATTTGAATTCTCTCTAATTTTTTCTTTCATATTTTTTCTTTTCCTAATTTAATGATTGAAAAATCACAAAAGAATATATAAGTATTTAAAAAGAGAGAAAAATAATTGAATGAATGGTTATGATTAACATAACATAACTAACATAAAACAAAAAATTAAAAAGGATCCAAATCCAACGTAAGTGCATCAAGACAATTTTAGGTGGCTTTGAAATGTTACGATAAATATTTTAATAATACCAATGAGTTAATGTAAAAGTTAAAAAAAATAAATAATAAAACGTTCAAATGTTGACTAGAATTTATGTTTTTTTCTTGAAGCACGAGTCTATAAAATGAAAGTGATGTTAGACTTTTAACACAAAATAAAACATAAAGTCAAATAAATAAAAAATGACTTCTCAAAGCAATCAATCTTCTTATTTTTTGGGTATTTTATGCCTTACTTTGATTTTGATTTCAGGTAAATGAAAAGGAAAATGTTTGTTAGCACAAAAGATTAATTAACGAAAATTGAGAATAATACTACCACCTCCTTTCTATAAAATGTCATTATTATATATTTATTTTAATTAGAAAAAATTATTATATATACTAAGTCAATTCATGAAATTCGTTAAATCGACTTGCGCGATATATAGCATCGCTCAAAATAGAAAACTTAATTTTATCTTTTTTAGCACATTTTTTAAATAAACAATTTACTAGTTTAATTGAAAATTGTTAATATTTGTTATATTGGTTCTCAATTCTCATAGTCTTCATATTCAAAAGAAAATTGTTTGAGTTCTTAGATCAAAATAATATTTGAAAAAGATAACCTCTTGTGCATAACAAATTTTTTTTTTTTGTTTGGTTCAGGATTTGTTACAAGTTTAAAGACTCCAACAGTAGATGGACCTCCAATCTGTATTCACTCAGACTCAAGACATTGTTGCATAGAGGCTTGTAATCCAAATTGTGCTGCACACTGCAAAAATAAGGGATTTTCAACAGGTGATTGTGATTTTGATCCAGAGTTGTGTTGTTGTACTTCATAATGAATTATATGTTGTATCACTACAATTATTGAGCATAAAAGAAGCACTTGAATTTGGTTTTGAAACATATAATATGTAAGAACTTTGTGTATTATTGGTGAAACCGTAAACTTGATTATCAATAAATAAACTTTGAAATAATAGTTAGTTATTTCACTAAGAATATATGTTACAATGAAGCCCGATACTCTAAAATGGTGAAGTATCGTGTCTGATACATACTCGATACCGATACTCGTCTGATACGTATCGATACTCGTCTGATACGTCCTGATACTCGTATCAGAAAAGTATCGATTAAATTTTTATTTTAAATAAAAAAATAATATCTGATACGCATTTGATACGTCATGATACTCGTATCGAAAAAGTATCTGTTAAATCTTTATTTTGATCATTGTATGTTGAACCTCGAACTATTTTGCTCTTGTGCAAACTTATTGACTTGTTTGTAATTCTTGTACAATGAACTATTGACGTTTATAATAATAATAATAATTTTTTGTCTTTAAAAAAATTTATCATTATTAATATTATTGATTATATTTATATATTGTGCATTTATATATTTAATTTTAAATTTAATTTTTAAATAACGTATCGCGGCAGTATCGAATAGAGATTTTTTAAAAAAATTCTCATATCGGTATATCGTATCAGTATCGTGTCGCGTATCGGGACTTCATTGGTTACAATATTGTTCCATGATCTACTTATAAGAAAATAATAATAATATGGAAAATGTTATTTCTCGCGACAAAAGAAATAGCGAATTTTTCCCGAATGACATGTCAAGATATTATTGGAGTATTTGGTTTCTCTCCCCTGTGTTTGCTGCATATATAATGCAATATTCTACCCCTGCATCAAAACATTTTTATTATTAATTATATATCAAAACGTTTATGTTATTAATTATTCATAAATTTTTTTGTAACCTACAAGACAAATATATTTTCATTCCGTCTTTTTTTTTTTCAGATCAGCTAATAGAATGTTTATTTGGCATAAAGTAGACCTCCAATATTTTAATTTTAGTCTCTATATTTTACGAAATAGGCAAGAATGTTCCTTACATTTTAAACAATGTCAAAAAAAAATCTCAGGGTTGAGTTATTATGCATAAGGAATATCCTTATGTATGGTGCATAAATAAATCTCCACCATGCATGCTTTAGTGCATTTCATTGATCAAAAAATATAATTGATCAAAAAAGCATTGGATGGTGGAGATTTATTTATGCACCATGCATAAGGATATTCCTTATGCATAATAACTCTTGCCGTATAAACATATTATTTTAACGAGCTACCAATAACGTGACGACATGTGTCATCACTTAAATTAAATAAAAATCATTAAACCAAAAAAAATATAATTAAACATAAGTTACCTTAAATACCGTTTTAAAATTTTTAAAAAATCTGGAAAAAAATATAATGTCTGAAATAAAATAAAGATTTAATTAGTTTGTTGATCCCTTAAAGATATTTTTGATTTCACATTAATCTCTTTAAAAAAAAAAGTTTCATTTTGATCCATTAATTAATTACATAACGGTAGTCACAATAGTCTTTTCCGTCCAATTTTAATAAAAAAACGATAAGTTGTGCATTTAAAAAAAATAAAATAAAATCAGAACTGAGTTTTCTGGGTTGAAAAAAATAATCTTCTTCACAAAAAAGAAAACTCATCTTCTTTAAACTATTCATCTATGTTGTTTCTCTCCTTCTCATGACTCTATACTTGCCTCAAACTTAATCCCAGCGCCCATCTTCTTCATAAAAAGGGTTCCTTTGAAGAAAGCTTATTGTGACCCACTGCTGGTTGTGAGTGGTATTGGAGACAAGATGTTGAAGAAAAAAAAAAAATAGGAGAGAATTCAATAGTACCAATGAGTTATTGTAAAAGTTAAAAAAAAATAAAAATAATACCATATGAGTTACAATAAATATTTTAATAATACCAATGAGTTATTGTAAAAGTTAAAATAAATAAATAAAATAATACCAATGAGTTATTGTAAAAGTTTAAAAAATAAATAAATAATACCAATAAGTAATTGTAAACGTTAAAAAAATAAATAATAAAATGTTCAAATGTTGACTTGAA
This sequence comes from Trifolium fragiferum, assembly GCA_954870985.1. Taxonomy (NCBI): domain Eukaryota; kingdom Viridiplantae; phylum Streptophyta; class Magnoliopsida; order Fabales; family Fabaceae; genus Trifolium; species Trifolium fragiferum. The sequence goes on from OX940794.1 coordinate 14,347,136, forward strand.
TATTTGTTTTTTTTAAGCACGAGTCTATAAAATGAATGTGATGTTAGACTTTCAACACAAAATAAAACATAAAGTCAAATAAAAAAATGACTTCTCAAAGCTATCAATCTTTTTATCTTTTGGGTGTTTTATGCCTTACTTTGATTCTGAATTCAGGTAAATGAAAAGGAAAATGTTAGCGTTAGGATAATAGGTTTTGCTTTTCCATTACATTGTGTTGAGTATATAAAGAGAGTTTCCTATATAATTATTATTAATCAAATACAATAATAATTTTCATTGCATAGCTATATTTAATTATCAATAACTATTATTATTAAACTATTATTGTATTTGATTAGCAATAACTATATTTAATTATCAATGATTGTATTTGATTAGTCATAATTATATAGAAAACTCTCTTTATATATAACCCAACATAATATAATGGAAAGACAAAGTCTATTATTCTTACATTTAGATAGCACAAAAAATAACGAAAATTGAGAATAATACTACCACCTCCTTTCTGTAAAATGTCATTATTATATATTTATTTTAACTATAAAAAAAACTATTATACTAAGTCAATTCATGAAATTCGTTAAATATACTTGCGCGATGTTATGCATCGTTAAATTTACATTTTTTTTTTCAATTTAGTAGTTTAAATTGAAATTTGTTATTAGTGCTCATAGTCTTAATATTCAAAAGGAAATTTTTTGAGTTCTTAGATCAAAATGATTCAACCAATAATATATTAGGAAGTTCAAATAATATTGTGTTGATATTTTGAAAAAGATGAAGAAATAACCTCTTGTGCATAAAAATTTAAATTTTTGTTTGGTTCAGTAGTTGTTACAAGTTTAAAGACTCCAACAGTACATGGAGCTCCACCTCCACCTATATACTGTTTTCACTCAGACTCCATCGGAAAAATTTGCTGCATAGAGGCTTGTAATCCAAATTGTGCTGCACACTGCAAAAATAAGGGATTTTTAAAAGGTGCCTGTGGTATATTGGATCCAAGGATGTGTTGTTGTTATGATCCATAATGAGTTATGTTGTATCACTACAAACAATCATTGAAAATAAAAGATGTAATATATGTAAGAACTTTGTGTATCATTGGTGAAGCCGTGAACTTGATCATCAATAAATAAACTTTAAAATAATAGTTATTTATTTCACTAAGAATATATGTTACAATAATGTTCCATGGTCTACTTATTATAATAATAATAATAATAATAGGAAAATGCTGATTTTTACGAAAGCTTGTAGAAAAGTAAGGTAAGAATGAACATAGGCCACTGAATTTAACCAGCCACCTCCCCATGATTGCTGATAAATACCAACTTAACACTTTTTTATTTTATTTGTTCAACTATGCAATACATTTCTTGCCTTTCTTATGCCACTTTTTCGTAACATTTAGCAACACCCATAATAATAATAATAAGGAAAATGTTATTTTTTGCAACAAAATAAATAGCGAACTTTTTCCGAATGACATGTCAAGATATTATTAGGGTATTTGGTTTCTCTCTCCTGCCTTTCCTGAAACCACCAAACCTTTCCCAAAGCAAATCACAACCGTTCACCACCTCCTTCAGATATGGTTCCTTGGCCCCTGCAACTTCATTCCATTCGGATCGTGTTATGTCTCCACTACATGTGTTTTTTCTTTGTCCATCTCCAATGTGTGGGGGTATATTTGTCGCCGTTTTTCTACCTTTGTTGTCGTTGTTTCTTTGTCATTGTTCCTCATCACCGTTAGTTCGCTATTTCTTTTGCCGCAAGAAATAGCATTTTCCTATAAAAAAAAAAAGGTATGCTTGCTTTCAATAAAACAAAAAAGAAAAGGTTGGCTCATTTCATGAAATTTTCGGGACAAAACTTTCACCATATATAGCAGCTCTCATAAAATATACTACTAAAAACATAATGTTTTTCCTACAAGAGATTTATCATATTTACATAGCTTCAACATAGTGTTTTTTTTCAAACAGTAAATAGAATTTCACCTTTAAAGATAAATAAGTGAGAGTACCAAAGTTTGAAATGTCTCTACCCGAGCTATGTTCACGGGGTCAACTTCAGAGATTTAGTACTTGTACGATTCTAGAAGTAGAGGACTTTGTATAAATTTGGTATTTGCTCCATCTATTTCTCTCCATCCATTCATCTCTCTTCATCCACCTATCTACATTGAAGATTGGATCCTCTCTTTCTCTTTTCTCTCATTCTCTCTCCTAACTCTCTATCTCTCTCTTAATTCAACTCTCTTGATTATATTATAACTTGAGTGAGATCAAGAGAAAGATAGAATGTTGCGAGAGGGAAGAGAGAAATGATAGGATCAAAATCCTCTACATTGTTAACTTCGTTCCTTTCTCCCCATTGCTCCATCCACCTCTCTACATTCATTTTTCTCCATCTCTTTTCAACCACCTCTTTTCATCCACATATCTTCATCCATCTCTTTTCATTTGTCTTTCCATCGTTCTCTCCATCCCCCTCTCTTCATCGTTCTCTCCATCATCAATCTATATCTCTCTCACTCCATCCCTCTCTCCATCCATCTCACTTCATCCCTTGCTCCATCCACTTTTCTCTCCAGTGCTCTCTTTATCCACCTCTCTGTTAACCTTTCTATGTCGCTCTACCCATCTATCTCTACCTAGCTCTCTGCATCCATTTCCTATTTAGGTCACCTCCTTCACTCATTTGTCTCTCTTTCTTACATTTTCTCACTTTTCTTCTTTTAATTATTTTTTTATTAATTTTCCCTGTACTATTACACACATTTTTGAAGGAGGGAGAAGGATGGAAGGATAGGATCCAACCTCATCCATTTCCCTATCCAACTATCTTCTCTGAACGCTCTCTCCATCTCTTTTTGTCACTTCTCCATCCACCTCTCTACATCACTCTCTCCATCCATCTTTCTACATCGCTTTTTCCATCCATTCCTCTATCCAACTATTGTCATTCATCGCTCTCTTCATCAACCTCTTTCCGACTATCTTCATTGCTCTATCCATCCACCTCTCGACATTCATCTCTTCATCTCTGTTTGTCGATTCTCCATCAACCTCTCCACATATCTTTCTACATCGCTCTCTTCATCCATTCCTCTATCCAACTATTGTCATTCATCTCTCTCCATCTCTCTCTCTCCAACTATCTCCATTGCTCCATCCATCCACCTCTCTACATCCATCTCTCCATCCATTTCTCTCCATCAACCCATTTCTCTCTCCATCCTTTCTCAAATCATCTCTCTTCATTCATCGCTCTCTCCATCCATCTCTCTCAATCTCTCTCTCCAGCCATTTCCCTCCATCGCTAAATATGGTTTAGGATTCTCTCCTGTGAAGGAATTCAATGAAATTCCTGCTATTCAATTTCACAGTGATTTCATCATGCGATATAAATAAGTAGCTGAGATCTCACAATAGAAAATTTCCGCTACATATAAAGATAAACTATCTTGAGAAGAATCCTACCATATGTTGTTGCTTTGCTGGTGTTTAAGTTGATAAATCTATGCTATTATTACATTTTGTTAAGCAGTACAAAATGTCAAACTTTTAATGATTTTTTTTATTAAAAAAAATCCTATATTCGTAATTAATATTGTTAGTTTTATTAAGAGTGAAAATCGAACTCTTAACTTTATAACTACACTATTCCCTAACTCATCCACTTTGGTTACTAAGTCATCCTTATATCTCCCATTTCAAAGAAAATTTTGGACGTAACTTTATTGATTCTAATCAATTTCTTCCTTAAAAAATATCAGCAAAAGCTAAGCAGATCAAGTGCCAACCATGAAATAAAAAAACTTTCTAGAAGAGTCAAAGCGTAGAAAAAGAAGTTAATAACGAAAATAAGTTGAAACAAAATAAACACAACCTTACACATGCATGTCACACATACTTCGTTATTATATGTACATGGCACAACTGCATGTTCTTACAAAATCAGCACAAAATTGCTTAACATAAACAAAAACAACCAAAACTTTTTCTATCAGGTAAAATTGACTATAAATGATGTCATAATGATATAGACTATTTACTTCCAAATGCTTCTTAATGATTTGGCTTATAATTTTCTTTGATCTACTACCACCAAGGCCCTAACTATCTATCTTATCTGAAAACAATAGGCTTTTCACATATTTAAAAACACTTCTCTTTTGCAAGAAAATTTCATTTTTCTATATAGAACACCAAGTTACACATATAAGCATTGAGCTGCAAAATTATTTGTATAAAGCAATGAGACAAGCTAATTATTTTCATAATAACAAAATTACTTTGTGGCATGGCATGAAGATCATTATACATCCACAGGCAATCTTGTTAAGTGAAAATGACTCAAGCACAACCAATGGTCACAATTTACAAACAACCTAGGGATAGGATATATTATTATATACAAAAAGATTATAAGAAGCATACTCTTGATAAAGGAACCTCATTTACTAAACTTTCATTCTTTCTGATAGTTCCAACTCCTCCATCTCAAATTGCTTAACCATCCAAACTGAATCAAAGCTCGACCAGACTGTTGTAGACTTACTAGATTTGTTCTATAAGGTATTAGAAAACTCTTAAGACCTGCCATTTCAAAGAGAGAAAAAAGTCAGGTGTAAACATGCTCAAATTCAACTCATCCCTATAACAGAAATGCATGAAACTATTAACCCCCTAAGGCCTAAAGGTGTAATAATAGTCTTAGTGAATAGCAAGGCATACCGTTAATGCACATTGTCTTGTAAAGATGAGCAACATGAGGGTCTCCTTTAGTACGCATAATATGTCGATTCTCTAGGCACTCGAGAAAGGCTAAATCAGCCTTCAACAGCTTAGCTTGATCATGAGTATCATACCCTATATCATGGCAATAACAGCAGTAATCTAACCAATCAATAGGTCGCTTGTCCCAAACAAGAGATCCTCCATCTTTCCCGCTTGACCAATTTGGTCCACAGTAATGTCCATATCTTGGGAACAACTGAGAAAAAAATGCTCTAACCCCAGTATGCCATGGAACCTTACAAACATACGGCCTAAAACGCAAAGGGGTAGCCATGTTTTCTTTTCCAACAACATTTTCGCGATTTTGTGCATGTCTCTTCAGCTCTTTGTTGATAGTAGTTGGTCTTTGGAACTTTTCTCCCACATTATTTGCCCATGGAAACGATGAAAAGAAGGACAACGGCCACCCTGACAACTTGGGATCAATACCAGACAATTCTTGTTTGGCTTGTGAAGCAATAGCTTTGGTTTGAACTGAATGAGTCACCGAGTCTTGGTTACTTTGAGGTTTAACCCACCCTGACAACATGGGATCCTTGGGATCAATACCAGGCGATTCTTGTTTGGCTTGTGAAGCAATAGCTTTGGTTTCAACTGAATGAGTCACCAAGTCTTGGTTACTCTGAGGTTTAACCCAAGGGACGTCACCAAGAAACTTGAAGTTCATGGTGTACAAAAAATTGTACCACCAAATTACACAGATAGCCACCACAACACAAAATCTTGTTCTAATCCAAAGAAAGAAAAAAAGGTTATCCCAAATTATAGAGTTACTTATTTATTCCAAATCAATAAATCAAATTATTAGGCACTAACAAGCTGATCATTAAAATGAAGAGATTAACAAAAATACATCTAAAATTGTAAATTGTAAGTCATTTTAGTCCAAACACTACTTAAAATCAAATTGATCCATGAAAATTTACTTGTGAATCAAATTTATCTCCCTATTTGTTAGCTAAACCTCAAAATGCTACTACAAGCATAATCCGTCACTAATATAATTTACAATTTCAGCCATTTTAGTTGATTTCTTAAATTCATAGTCTAACCTAACATAAACATACTACTATTTCAGAAACCAAAATGAGATTTCACCAAAAAAAATTGTTCATATTTAAGAAAAAAGTAAAGCAATTTCAAATTTTTTAAAAAACTTTATTGTACAATGAAATCTGATAGAAACTAAATCTAGGTTGAAACACATGGGAACTAAAAACGAATAATTTCATAACGAATAGATGAAATTCCAAAAATATTTTTCAGTTATTTGAATAAATATTATTCCTCACTAATCTAAAACTAACAATGATAATGATAACGATGATTAGCGATAATAATGAAAAAATTAGGGATTTGAAAAAGGAGAATTGGATAACTTACTTTAGTGGTGGAGAGGAGAGGAGTTGGAATGAATGACTGCTGAATTGCGGTTTGTGTGAGTGGGACCCGCCAACATAAAAGGAGTTTCGCACGGTAAGAAGAATGATCCTTCTATAGTTCACATATTATTTATTCACTTACCACTCAGACTCATTCTTTTGCCAAGTACAGTAGTATTTTTTTGGAATATCCTTTTATAATTAATTAAATACCATGGTTTCCTTGACCACAAGGAAAAAAGAAAATTAGCATGGTTTGTTGATTTTTAATTGATAAATAAAGTTAATATGATAAAGTTTTAAAATTTCATTAGTATTTTAAAATATTAATGTAATAATTGAATACATTTTTTTTGTATTTCATATGCAATAATAAGAGAGAAAAAAGAGGGAGAAAATTTAGTCAATTATTTTAAGACATGGCAAGTAAATTGTAAAATCTTGAATCAAAAAGAAAAATAAAAGAAAATTTATGAAACACGATTTCAGCATTTTAATTATCCAAAACATTTTTTTTGAATACCTGTCTCATGAGACGTGTAGGCAGATTACCTTCATGATGATATTTCACGGTCTGCATGTCCCAAATATATATAACTTGGTGTGCTTCTAGTGCGTGCTCACAATTTGGTATGTGCAGCTTTGCTTAGTTTAAGTGATCTGATCCAGTTTGAGAATGGGCTGTTTTGCCCGTTTCGGAATAATTATATCAGAAGGGGAGCCAAATATTCTTAATGAAAAATGAACCTAAAGTTCATGAGATCAAAAAAAACTTCTTTAATAACATTAGGAACATCATTCCACGAAATCTAATTCTAACATGAAGACCTAGATTTGCTAACTTATCAGCACAATGATTTGCTAACTTATTAGACCTAGAGAGAAATTAAAGGATGCATGCCAACAAGGTTCAATCTTCGTAGAGGAGTACCATGTTAGGTTGATTGTGTGTTGTTTGGGAGTGAAGTTGAAGACGATTTGTTTTTACATTGTGCTCAAGTTGTCCAATGTTAGAAGGAATCTAATTTATGGCATGGAGTGGAGCATCATCAAAGACAAAGTGAAACTTTCTCAAATATCATCTTCTCCATTTTCATATGCCTGGATGAAGCCTCTTGTGCTCACTTTGCTACTATTTTATGGAGCATTTGGCAGTACGAAGTGAGTATATTTCGAAGTGCAAACGGGTTGTTCCATTCCAACTACTATTTGTAAACTTACAACAGACATGCTCATCGACTACCATTGGTGCTACAATTGATAGGTATTGTTGAGATAATTCAAATCAACCTAGTGTAGTTGCGTGTAATGCAAGTAATTGCATAAGACAATTTTAATTTTCTGTTTTGTTTGTTGACAGTTAGTTACAAAGTTTGTTAGGCTTGGTTTAGAGTTAACCATAGTATAGAAAGAGGTTAAGACTTAGTTGGTGATTAACCAAGTGAGTTGGTTAAGTTCCTTGTTGAATAAGCAACACTATATAAGGGTGTTTGCATTGTAAAGTGAAATGTGTGAAAATTAATAAAATCTCAATCCTCTTTCTCAATCATCTTCTTCCTTCAATCTCTTTTATTTCTTCACATAGTGTGTGTGTGAAAAATTGATCAAGCGTGTGAGTATTTGTGTTAATCACAATTTGTAGAAAGTGAAATTGTGTTACTTCTCAATCAAGCAATTGTGTGAAAGGTTGAATTGAGATTCATTGCTCCAACATCTGGTATCCAGAGCTCCTGGTTCGAATCTTGAGGAAGTTCTTGATCAATAACAATGTCTACAACACATTCCAATGGCCATTTCCCGATGAATCTTCCAATCTTGACTGCAAAGAACTACGATAATTGGTGCAAACAAATGAAAGTGGTGTTTCGATATCAAGATATGTGGGATCTTGTGACTGATGGAGTTCCATCTCTTGGTGGTAAAGCAACAGAGGAAGATAAAGTATCAAATCACGAACTGAAGAAGAAAGATTTCAAGACCTTGTTCATTATACACCAATGTGTTGATCCCGATAATTTTGAAAAGGTTGGTGACTGTGAATCTTCAAAGGAGGCGTGGGATATCTTGGCCCAGTCTTTTGGTGGTGCAGAAAAAGTGAAAGAGGTAAAGCTTCAGACTTATAAGAGACAATACGAATTACTTCAAATGGAGGATAGTGAAAGTGTTGCTGATTTCTTCACAAAGGTTTCAAGACTTGTGAATCAAATCAAGAATTGTGGTGAGGTAATTCCAAACAAGTCTATAGTAGCCAAGATCCTGAGATCCTTATCCCCTAAGTTTGATCACTTAGTAGTAGCAATTGAAGAAGCTAAAGATCCGATCAACCCTATCCAAAGAAGAATTACTTGGTTCTTTAGAATCACATGAACAAAGGATGAATGAAAGAAGTGGTAGTGTTAAGGGAAAGGGTGATGTTGCACTGCAAGTTCAGACAAGCAAAAACAAGAAAGGGAAAGGAAAGTGGAATGGAAACAAGGGTAGAGGAGGTTACAACAATAACAATGGCAGAGACTCACAGGCTGAAGGCTCTATGAGTCAGAAACAAAATGGAAATAGTAGTGGTTCAAGAAGAGGTTACAGTAATAGAGGAAGAGGTGGGAGAAAGAAGTTTGATAAGAGCAATGTACAATGTTATAATTGTCAAAAATTTGGACACTTTGCTGATGAGTGTCACTCAAACAAGAAAGAATCTCATAGTGAAGATGCAAAACTAGCCAAATAAGAGGATAATGAAGTGTTGCTTATGGTAACAATCAGAGAAGAAAGTGATAGTAACAATGAAGGGTGGTATCTTGACACTGGTTGTTCCACCCACATGACTAGTAAGAAAGATTGGTTTGTAAAGATCAATCCAACTACAAAGAATAAAGTGAAGTTTGCAGATGACACTACACTGACTGCTGAAGGCATAGGAGATGTGTCTATCAAGAAGAAAGATGGAGAGCAAGCTTTAATCTCTGATGTACTCTACATTCCAGGTATGAAGAGTAATCTTCTCAGTATAGGGCAGCTGATTGAGAAGGATTATAAAGTTGTGATAGAAGATAAAGCAATGAAGATAAGTGATGCTAATGGAAAGGCAATTTTGAAAGTTCAAATGTCACACAACAGAACATTCAAAATTGAACTTGATATTCTAGAACATAAGTGTTTAGCTACATCAGAGAGTAGAAGTGAGTGGCTGTGACATTATAGGTTAGGTCATCTAAACTTTAGAGACCTTAATCTAATGGAGAGTAAGAGGCTAGTGACTGGCTTACCTAGTGTGAAGATACCTACTGAAGTGTGTGAAGAATGTGTACAAGCTAAGCAGGCAAGGAATAGCTTCAGTAAGAATGTGGAGTGTAGATCAAGTAAACTGCTTGAGTTGGTCTACTCTGATGTGTGTGGACCAATGCAGGCAAGCTCCTTCAGTGGTAATAAGTATTTTGTGACCTTCATAGATGATTACAGCAGGAAGTTGTGGACTTACATAATTAAGAACAAGAGTGATGTGTTTGAAGTGTTTACTAGATTCAAAACCATGGCTGAAAGACAAAGTGGTTCAAAGCTGAAGGTTTTGAAAACTGATGGTGGTGGTGAGTATGTGTCTGGTGAATTTAAAGCTCTATGTGAAAGTGAAGGTATAATTCATGATGTAATACCACCATATACTCCACAACAAAATGGGACTGCTGAGAGGAAGAATAGGACTATCATGAATATGGTGAGAAGCATGCTTAAGAGTAAGCATCTGCCAAAGGAGCTATGGGCTGAAGCTGTAACTACTGCAACTTATGTGTTGAATAAGTGTCCTACAAAGAGGTTAGAGAACATGACACCTGAAGAATGTTGGTCTGGTCACAAGCCAGATGGTGCAATAGCTTACAGGCATATACCTGATCAACTAAGAAAGCTTGATGATAAGAGTGACCAATTGGTGATGATTGGCTATCACAACACTGGAGGTTACAAATTGCTTAATCCCATAAATAAGCAAATTGTAATTAGTAGAGATGTACTGTTTGATGAAATGAAAGAATGGGATTGGAGCAAGTGTGTGGATAAAAGCTCTGTCAGCATAGTGTGTAAAGAGCTTGAGAATAGCAAACCTGAAAGCAGTCACAGTGAAGTGACAAGACCTAGCAGGACAAGGCAAATGCCAACAAGGTACAGTGATTATGAGATGGCAGCTGATGATACAGTCACTAGTGATGGTGATCTTGTACACCTAGCTTTCAATGCTGAATCTGAGCCTGTCAGCATTAGTGAAGCTTTGAAGGATAAGAAATGGATAAGGGCCATGAATGAAGAGCTGCAGTCAATAGAGAAGAATGGAACCTGGTCTTTGGTTGATTTACCACCCACAAAGAAGGCTATAGCAGTGAAGTGGGTTTACAAGACTAAGGTTAATCCACAAGGAGAAATTACAAGACACAAAGCTAGGTTGGTTGCTAAGGGATTTCTTCAGAGAGAAGGAATTGATTATGATGAGGTATTTGCTCCAGTAGCAAGGTTAGAGACTATAAGGTTGGTTGTTGCATTGGCCAACATCCATAACTGGTCAATACACCAAATGGATGTGAAGTGTGCATTCTTGAATGGGCCACTAGATGAAGAGGTGTTTGTAAAACAACCACCTGGTTTTGAAGTAAAGAATCAAATGACAAAGGTGTATAGGCTACATAAGGCACTGTATGGGCTCAAGCAAGCTCCAAGAGCTTGGAATAAGAGGATTGATAGCTACCTATATGATATAGGATTCAGTAAGTGTGAAACTGAACATGGAGTTTATGTAAGAAGTGACAAGGGTAATGGTATAATCATACTGTGCCTATATGTTGATGATTTAATGATAACTGGCAGCAATGAAACTTGCATTAGTGAATTTAAGAAGCAGATGAAGGATGAATTTGAAATGACAGATATTGGGCACCTATCATACTTTCTAGGTATTGAATTTATGAGATGTAGTAAAGGGTTGATAATGCACCAGAGAAAGTATGCTACTGAGATACTTAGGAGGTTTGATATGCTGAACTGCAACCCTACAGTTACTCCATCTGAGCCAAGGCTGCAGTTATCAAAGTGTGAAGAAGAAGATAGTGTTGATTCAACCAAATTCAGAAGCCTTGTAGGCTCATTGAGATACTTGTGCAACACTAGGCCTGACTTGGTTTATAGTGTTGGTATAGTAAGCAGATACATGGACAAGCCTAAGGTATCCCACTTGGCTGCAATTAAAAGGATACTTAGGTATGTTAAAGGGACAGTGGATTGTGGTATCTTATTTCCAGCTACTGATACAGGAAAGAGTTTGAAATTGACAAGCTTCACAGATGCTAGTTGGTGCAGTGATGTTGAAGATAGAAAATCAACTGCAGGCTATGTGTTTTACATAGGAAGTGCGCCTATATCTTGGTGTTCAAAGAAGGAGCAGGTGGTGGCATTATCCTCGTGTGAATCTGAGTACATAGCAGCTTCTATGTGTGCTACACAGGCTATATGGTTGAAAACTCTAGTTGAAGAAATTACTGGTGAGTGTATTGAAGCTGTAGCTATGAAGATTGACAGCATCTCTGCCATAAACTTGGCAAAGAATCCTATTGCTCACGGCAGAAGCAAACACATTGAGCTGAGGTATCACTATCTAAGAGACCAAGTGACAAAAGGTTTCTTAAAATTGGAGCATTGCAGGAGTGAGATGCAAGTTGCTGATATTCTCACCAAAAGTGTGCAAACTGAAGTGTTTAAGAGGCTTAGAGACATGTTGGGTGTGTTAACACTGGTTGAAATGAATTAGGTGGTGTGTTGAGATAATTCAAATCAACCTAGTGTAGTTGCATGTAATGCAAGTAATTGCATAAGACAGTTTTAATTTTCTGTTTTGTTTGTTGACAGTTAGTTACAAAGTTTGTTAGGCTTGGTTTAGAGTTAACCATAGTATAGAAAGAGGTTAAGACTTAGTTGGTGATTAACCAAGTGAGTTGGTTAAGTTCCTTGTTGAATAAGCAACACTATATAAGGGTGTTTGCATTGTAAAGTGAAATGTGTGAAAATTAATAAAATCTCAATCCTCTTTCTCAATCATCTTCTTCCTTCAATCTCTTTTATTTCTTCACATAGTGTGTGTGTGTGTGTGTGTGTGAAAAATTGATCAAGCGTGTGAGTATTTGTGTTAATCACAATTTGTAGAAAGTGAAATTGTGTTACTTCTCAATCAAGCAATTGTGTGAAAGGTTGAATTGAGATTCATTGCTCCAACAGGTATGACGTATACAAACCATCCCCATGGCTGGTTGGGGAAAAACAAAATATAATTGGCTAAAATGTAATGTTAAGTGTGCAATTTTCTCCGTTGAAGAGAAGTTTGATATTAGTATTTATTTCCACAACAATTCGAATTCTATTGTCCAAGCTCACACTATGATAATTCCTTTCATAGTTTTAGCAATTGAATGTGAAACCACTATATTGCAACATGCTCTCTTGATGACTATATTTAGTAGTTTCAATCGTGTCAAGTTTGAAATTGATTCTCAACCGATTATAAATGCAGTAAATAATGGTTGTATTTATTTGTACGTCTGTAGTTATTATATTAAACGACTTATAATCTTGCTAGAGTTTCTGTATTTCAATATAGTATAGAATAGTATTCTTTATTATTATTATTATTATTATTATTATTATTATTATTATTATTAGAGATAAACCCGTGCGTTGCACGGGTTCGATTAAAATACATATTCAAAAAATATGATTATATAGTTAATATTAATGTATAATAAAAAAAAGTGTATTTAGGAATACAACATTATTTATTTGTTTATATTGTAATTTGTTTCTATTTTAAAAACAAATATAATTTTTTATAATTTTTCATAAGTTTAAAAGGTTTCTTCATATTTTATTTTAACATTATAATTTCCTTATATATATATATATGGGAGGGGATCATTTGACACCTGGTGTCAAATTAATTATTTTACACCAAATCTGGTCCGAACATTCCTCTTTAATCCAAGGACTAACAGTTTACTCACTTAAGTATATGTATATTCACGTGGCAGCATTTTTCGCTTGTTTTCTCTTTCTCTCTCTGCCTTGTTACAATCAGAAACCAATTTTCGTGCGGTTTCCCTTTCACCCACGTCCTTAAAACCCTTTTTGCGCGGGTGCTCAATGGCGGCAAAACAGTTCATGAGAATAAGGATTCTAACCATTAAACCACTGCTGCATATTCTCTACCTTTTGCTTCTCATCTATTTGACTCTTTCTTCTAAAATCAGGAGGAGTATTAACTCATGGATGCAACTTCAGAGATCTTTGAAGAGCCTGACCCTGACGTCCCAAATACCCCTGTTTTAGAGTTGAATGGTGCAAAAATGGACAATATTGCAGAAAAAGTGAGCAATAATATTAGTGAGGTATTGTATTATTAAACTTTTGCAAATTTTTTGGGGTTGATTTGCAATTACTGTGTGAAGTTGGTGTTTTATGTTAATTTGGAGCCTATTAGTTGGTGGAAGTAGGGCATGGGTGTTTTTTAGCTTGATATATTTCCAGTTTTGGGTATTGTCATCTAATTCATTGTAAGGACTAAGGGTTGGTGATTGGTGTATTTGCTTCAAGTGGTTGTGGCAGAGATGATTTTTGGCTTGTTCTTGTAACTGGTTTTTAGTTTTTGGAGGTCTGTGATGATTTGTAGTGCAAGTGCAAGGTCCATGTTTTGCTTTTAGGAGTATGTGTATTACATGTTCAATTGTTTTTCGGTTTTGGCCTACTGTGATGCCCATGATTTAGGCACTTAGAAATGGGCATTGTTTCTTCCTCTTGCAAAATTTCGACTTTAAAACATCTTTTATATTATTGCATAGGTTTCTAACTTTTACTTATTTTTTTCTATAGATACAGGGCACTGAAGTTGAAAATAATGAAGAAATAACTTCAAAGGATGTTGCACAAGATCCAAAGGTCATTGAGGTTGAAAATAATGAAGAAATAACTTTAGAGGATGTTGCACAACAAAATTCAAATGTCATTGAGCATCCTAAAATATTTCCTCATATTGGGTTGGAATTTGACTCTTTTGAAGATGTTAAGAATTTCTACACAGCATTTGCAAAAGAAGAAGGCTTCGGGGTTCGTACACGTTCCAGTAAACAAAATTTATGCATACTTGTGTGCTCTAATGCCGGTCAGTGTACAACCGATAATACCAAGAATGACGAAAGTAATTCTCCTAAAAGAAAATCTAGGCGAAGGTGCTCTAGTTCAAGAACTAATTGTATGGCATCACTTACTGCTTCAAAGGCACGAAAGAGACACAGGTGAGCTATCATTGGCTTTAACAATGTCCATAATCATGGTATGGTTAGCCCAAAGAGTGTGAAATATTTTAGATGTCATAAGAAAATGAGTGCAGCAGCAAAAAACCTTGTTGAAACGTTTAATAAAGAGGGTTTGCCTACCGGAAAAGTTGCTGCAATGTTTAACGGTGGAGGTTCAACCTTCTCTGATAGAGATTGTTGGAATCATCTTAGAGATCTTCGATCTAGAAATTTAGATGTTGGAGATGCCCAAGCTGTGTTCAACTTTTGCATACAAAAGCAAACTGAGAATCCAAATTTCTTTTATGCAATACAGTGTGATAATGATTCACGAATGATTAACTTTTTTTGGGTAGATGCAAGATCAAGGTTAGCCTATGAAATATTTGGAGATGTTGTTACATTTGATACAACATATAAGACTAACAAGTATAGTATGCCATTTGCACCTTTTACCGGATTGAATCATCATCACCAGTCTATTTTATTTGGTTGTGCTTTGTTGCAAGATGAAACAGAGAAATCATTTACATGGTTGTTTGAAAATTGGCTTAAAGCAATGGGTGGAAAGAGTCCTGTATCAATAATTACTGATCAAGATTTGGCAATGAGAGTCGCAATATCCAAGGTATTTCCACAAACTCGGCATCGGTTATGTCTATGGCACATTAGGAAGAAATTTCCAGAGAAGTTTTCACACATTTACTATAAAAACTCAAATTTTAAGCGTGATCTAAAAAGGTGTATACGTGATTCATCATGTATAAAAGACTTTGAAGAAGATTGGCATCGTATAATAGTTGAGTATGATTTGGTGAAAAACGAATGGCTTCAAGGTTTATACAATATAAGAGAATCATGGATTCCAGTTTATAACAGAAATACTTTTTTTGCTGGAATGAATACTACACAGAGGAGTGAGAGCATCAATGCCTTTTTTGATTCTTTTGTAGATTCTTCAACCACATTGCAAGATTTTGTAGTGAAATTTGACAAAGCTGTCAATAGTCGCTACGAGAAAGAAAAAAAAGAAGATTTTGAGTCGAGACATCGAGAACGGAAGTTAAGTGTTGGATCAAAAATTGAAGAGCATGCTGCAACTTTGTATACTAGAGCCATCTTTAATAAATTTCAAGATGAACTAGCACAGATTTGTCGGTTCACAAAGAAGAAAGTTGTGAAAAGCGGGTCTCAATCTACATATAAGGTATCCAATTGTTATGTTTCTCAAGACTCATTCATTGTAAGTACCTCTATTGTATTTGACATAAGTGATATCAGTAAAAACATGTAAAAACAAAGAGTGGTGTTATTTGAACACCCAAAAAAGTTGTCCCGGGTGGACAACTCATTTTTTTCTATCTATGCACACAAACCGAGGCAGTCCAAATATAATAAAAAATAGCAAAAAGATGGCGGACCCCATATTTTGTGGTTGTCGGACAACTTTTTGGTTGTCAAAATAACATTACACAAAAACAAATTATCCTTTATTTGACTTAAGTGGTATGAGTAAAAACAACATGTATGGTACCTCTTCACCGGTTTCTAAAAATAATTATCATATTAAAAAACTAACATAAATTGTCCCTCTCAACCACACTAATAATAATTTTGTCAAAAAAAGAAAAACCACACTAATAATAACCCTTCTTTCCTGCATAAAAATAAATCGGTCTATTTCATAATCTTTTGCTATTGCACCAACTCCAATTCAAAGCAATGTTTTTGTTACTTCAATGACGGACACTTTCACTTGGATAACAATTCACATTTTCAGGATCCAAACTTCACCTGCAATTCAAAATTAACAAACCAAATAAATATATGTTAAAAGTCTTCACAAACCTTGTCAAAAAAAAAAAAAAAAGTCTTCACAAACATCTAGCAAAAACAGTTTTTAAAACTCTTACCTCTATTTTAAGTACACGAGTTAGCTTCTTCCTCGCTTGTTTTCAACCTACAACTTCTTCGATGAACAACAGATTATCGATAAGTATGGGGGAGAAAATCCAACAATCAGACAACAACAAGCAAAAAACTGATAATTATGGAACAACAAAATAATAAAAACACTTGCTCCACATCCAATATTTCTTTCCCCTTTCCTTTTCTGCGCTATTTGAAGATTCCGTTACACCACGGCTGATTTAAATTCATCTGTCATCAATCAATCAAGGTTGCCCTCTTCCTCAGTTTTCATTCTTTCTATTCTCCCCTTCACACCCATTACACCTTTTCATCAACCCCACCAATTCAATTTTTGTTCTTAGTACTCTTGCTTCTTTTTTATTGTTTCCGATTTTTTCCACCAAATTCTTACCTGATTCAGTTCCCCTTGTTAGGTAAAGGTCGATGGTGAACGAAAATGGGTTTCTAATCGCAACAAGGAAAGAGAAAGAGAGTAAGTGAAAATTGATGTCAGTGAATATACAGTAATTGTTAGTCCTTGGATTAAAGAGGAATGTACGGACCATATTTGGTGTAAAATAATTAGTTATTAGTTTGACAGCAGATGTCAAATGATCTCCTCCTATATATATATATATATATATATATATATATATATATGGGTTAGTTTAAATTTGATGTATCACTTATTCTTTTCGATAAGAGTTTTTTTTTTTTTTTTTGACAAACTATAATAATAACAGTTAGAGGCATACATTTGTATCATGGGCCAATTCTAATATGGACCACTTATTCAAGTGGTTCATGGTGGACCAACGCTATAACGAATACGAATTTTACAAAATCGACCGTTGGATTGAAAGTTTATATCATATAGATCATCCACAGAAAAAATTAGAAAAATTGAAAATCATTTGATATGTTTTTGGGACTCATTAAGATTTACAGTATTTAATAAACCGTTAATCTTTATGGATCTCAATAACATATCAAATGATTTTCAATTTTTCTAATTTTTTTTATGGATGATCTATATGATATAAACTTTCAATCCAACGGTCGATTTTGTAAAATTCGTATTCGTTATAGTAGTATTGACCACTTGTCCATGGTGGACCACTTGATGAGGTGGTCCACCATAGCATTGGCCTTGTATCATGTATTATGATTTTTTTATCATGTAAACTCGTTCTTTAAAATTAAGTAACAAATTAAATATGTATTTTTTTTTTGAAGCATGTATCTATTTATTCTTCTCTATGCAATTTAAGATCTCTTATATTTAATGAAAATGTAATTTTATTTTATTTTTTGTTTTATGAAAATGTAATTCTTGTGTTGACATATTGACTTATTTAAAATTTCTTCTCAAATATTTATTTAGTGGTATTTTATTTCAACTTCATTAGTACCCATTTTTTTAGTTTGTTGTTTGGTTTATGTTTTTTTTTTCTTTCCCGAGTTCTTTTGTTTGTTTTCCTTTTTCTTAGTGAGGTTTATGTCCCTTCATTTTTATTTTTTTATCTCTCTTGATTATTAATTGTAGTTTTTTGTTTGTTTAAATATTTAGTTCATTTTTATTATTATTATACAGGCCCGACTTTATTAGTCCGAATATATAAGTTTGGATGTTAAGGTTACACACACCACACAAATATAAAATACATTATTTAAAATTTTATTCTATAATGTAATTTTTAATATATCCTGATTACATGTAGAAATAAGGTTTATTTATATATTCACATTGATGCTATTTCCTAATAACTACTTCCATCAATATTTGGTTGCAACATTTAACCACTTAATTGAGATCAATGGCTATCTATTTTTTTTTTATTTTTGTTTCTAACATATAGCTTATATAAATTCACTTAATTGAGATCAATGAAGATCAACATGCGCCTTAAAGTAATTCGATCTCACGAACAAATTCCACTATATTAATTTGTGTTTTTTTTTTAATTAATTTTTTCCTTTCTTACATGGCTTATATAATTTGTGGTTCATTTTATTAATCCATATGTATCATTCGACATATGCCAAAATTTAATGGAAACATTAAGTAAAATAATAATGTAAGAATTTGATTATTCTTGGTTTAACATATTCACAATTATTGGGACCAACTCTTAAGTTTCGTGTACCTAAAATAAAATAGAGATGTTGCAAGCAATGAATAAAAAATTAAAAATTAGGCATATATTTAATAAAATATTACAGTAATAATATATAACAATTATGTAACAAAAGTTGAATAGGCCGAACTATATACATAAAACAAAATTATAATTTATACTTCACTTCGACCAATACATACATCATTCTCCATTCATCAACATATGATCATCATTCTTTGTAACACTGTTAACAATTAAAATACATTAAATCGTACTAATCAACTCATTTTTTCAATGAATATATAATATACATACATAAAAACAACAAAAAAGTAAATTTAAAAATACAATTAATAAAAAGTGATTAACTTACTTGTTGACATTGCTTTGAGTATCTGACATGTTTTACTTGAAGAGGTTAGGAAATTGGGGAATGAGAGAATGCATAAAATGATTCATACTTATATAGGGTATATTACATAATACTATGATATAACTATAAATTAATATTTGAACGTTTTTTTTCCTCCATATTAATAAATAAATTAATACACTTTTGATTAAATGTCATTGGAATATAAAAAGACAAAAAAAAAATTAAGAGAAGTGAATAGGCTGAAGAAAGGAAGTTACAATTTAGTGATTACACATTTTTTTAACAAAATAGTTACACTTTTGTATAAAGAAAAAAATGAATAGAGGAATGGGTGGAAATAAATCAATACAAAAGTATAATATTGAACAACAAAAAATGAAAATTATATTGAACAAATAAAAAAAAAATCAATCTAAACTAAATTTATCTCTAACTTTGTCCACCATTCAAAAACAAAAAATATAATATTTAGAAAAAAAATATTGTGCAGTTAATAAAAATTGTAACACACCAAATTATTAATTTATATTTTGCATTAATACAATATTGAGTGAGGGAGACGCAAACGGTTATGGAATATGAAGGAAACAAAGTAGTTTGAATGTAATATTAGTGAAGCCATTTTTTTTATTTAATCTATTAATAGAATAATTAATAGAAAAAAAATGAAGTATTTGAGGTTTTTTTTAATCAAGAATTGGACTTTTGGAATTATGGGTGGTTTATTTCTCTATTCATACATTAATCTTTATTAAATTAAATTTGTGGAGATAAATCAATACAAAAGTATAATATTGAACAAACAAAAATTGAAAATTATATTGAACAAATAAAAAAAAATCAATCTAAACTAAATTTTATCTCTAACTTTGCCCACCATTCAAAAACAAAAGATAAAATATTTAGAAAAAAGATAATGTGCAGTTAATAAAAATTGTAAACACCAAATTATTAATTTATATTTTGCATTAATACAATATTGAGTGAGGGAGACGTAAATGGTTATAGAATATGATGGAAACAAAGTAGTTTGAACAAATATTAGTGAAGCCATTTTTTTTTCTTTTTTTGAGTTTTGATTTAATCCATTAATGGAATGGAATAATTAAAAGAAAAAAAATGAAGTATTTGAGCTTTTTTTAATCAAGAATTGGACTTTTGGAATTATAGGTGGTTTCTTTCTCTATTGATGGATTAATCATTATTAAATTAAATTTGTGGAGGATAAATTTGTGTAATATAGTTAAAATAATTATATTATAAAATTATATATATTGTACGTATATCATCATTTTAAGATAAGATATTTTATCATAATTTATATAATTTTATTTCAATTATATAATTTTATTTGACACTAATAATTGGGAGCCGTATTATTAATCATCATCATTGTAATTATAATATATAGATATAGATATCACTTTGAAAAATGAATGGACACTTCATTTATATATTTATATTTTTAATTAAATTAAATAAAGGTTGATGCAAAATGAAAAAATACATTGAAGCTCTCTCAAGGTTGCCACATAGGCAAAATGGAGTTTTAGAAGCTAACGTAAGCTTCCTATTATAAGATATATATATATATATATATATATATATATATATATATATATATATATATATATTGATTATTATTATTATTATTATTATTATTATTATTATTTATGAAATAAGATATTTTTGCTTTGAAAAATAAACGAAGAGGAAAAAAAAATCTAAACCATAAAGGGAGGAGACGAAATTGAAGCAAAAAAAAGAACAGTAAACATGATCATCTCGTAAATTGGAATTAAACAAACATGATAGTATTACAGTGGCGTAATAATTGAAATTTGATGTCAAATTTCACTGAAAAATTCTTCCAATTTTTATTAATCGAAAGAGATGCAGTAAGTTCAAACAAAGCAAGTCTAGTAATTAAAAATTAATTCTTCAACTTGTTGTTGTTCACCTATGCTGCTTCCTCTCTCTTGAATCCACCGACTCATACCTCGACCGTCTTCTTTTGAAATGCCGTTCATCATCGCTACCTTCATAATCATCACTACTTTTTCTCACTTCGTAATAACCACCATTTGACACAGTAGCTGCTGCTGATTCCATTGTTGCGGAAGAAGAAGAAGCGTTTCTTCTCTTTTTAGTAATGGCTGCTGCTTCCTCCTCGGCTGGGTAGCTTATACGAGAGAAGATGCTGCTCTTCTGCTTGCGATCTGCTGCTGATGATGTTGCGTTAGATGTTGTTTTCGGCACTGGTTCAGATGATTTTCTGTATGAGGAGGATTCTGATCGGTGGTGGTTGTGGCTGTGACGCTCGTGCTCGTAGTCGCGATCGGATTTTAGTTTGCGAGGACACGGTGGCTCCGCCTCTTGCATAGATCGATCTGGTGATTGTCGCTGACGGAGAGGATGATTATGATGATGGGAAATGGAATTGCCACCTGATGGCGGTGGATTTGATTTCTGCAAGTAGGAAAGTAAAAAAATTCGGCCGTGAGTTTTTTTTACCAATTCACTAAATTTAAATTAAAAATAATAAAACATTTTGTACAAAAATATATCTTGAAAGTTAATCTATTAGAAAACCCAATCATACTAATATTGGGCCCACGTATCGTATTATCAAATGAACAATTTAATATATTTATTTATGTACCCAAAAAAAAAAACTTTAAAACACCAAGTGGACTATAATTATTGCGTCAAAAAATTGCAAGTGAGAACAAAAACGTTTGTGGTAAATTCTTTACAAATACGACATAATTTTTGGCTGCGTAATTTTATTTTTTCCGCTACAAAGGTGTTTGGTTCTTGCCATAATCTCAATATTGATGTTTTTTTTACCTTTTGAAAAGATTTTTTACAAGGTGTAAATGTTTTATTTTAAAGAACTAAAATGTGTTTGATTCCTACTAATAAAAGATCGATTAGAGATTCAAGGTAAATATCATAGCAACATATCAATTTAGGTAACTCGCACAAAAAAAAATTATATAACGAGACCACAAAAATACATGCAAGAAAGCAAAACCCTAGTAATTGGATGTGATCGGTATAACATAAGATGTCATGGGTATGCCATAGAAAATAGGAATCGCATTAAATGGCCAAAATGCAACATGACATTTCAAGATTACAAGCCGAACGATCATTCATTTTATACTCTGGCGATCATTTCAAGCATTGGATGGAGGTGAAAGTTTTAATGAAGGCGTGTTGGAAGATTGGATTTGGATCCTCTAATGTTGCTCATTGTACCTTAAATATAAATCATTCACTTTCTTTTATCTCTTTTGTACTTTTTTATTTTTTACTTTGGGGGCCAATTTACCCTTAGATTAAGAAAATGAGAGAGGTCTAGACAACCAATTATTGTAAATACTTCAAATCAATAGGAGAAACCAAAACCCTAAGATTTTGGATGTGATGGCGACCACAAAATGGACTACATGCAACAAGATATTTTTGAGAAATCAAACTTGACAAATCCAAATTTCTTTAAACATCAAGAGCTTCTTTTGACGCCCCTTGTGTTTCTTGCACACCCTACTCTTTTTTATTTTTACTCATCCGTTACTTAAGTAGCATATGTTATAAAATAATAAATTTAAAAGAAAAAAAAACTGCCTGCTACTTAAATAACAACTTCGGGGGCGCCAAAAGAAGAGTTAGGATCCTCTCCATTTCTCAAAAGAAATGGAGATCTCCAAAAGAAGCTCCCAGTCCAAGATGTCTTTGTAGTTTGATGGTTTCGTAGAATTGGTTGGCTCAAAAGCTTGAACAATGGAATGAAGGGACGTGTCAAGAGACACCAAAACAAGAGGTTTGAAATTTGAAAAGGATGAAAGACTAGATTAACACAATAATGTATGCTTATAAACAAATCCCATTGAATCGATTTTTTACAACACGGGAAAGTGACCCAAGCAGATTGATTTCCCAAGGTTGGCTAAATATATCGAGCTAAAGAATCACCAATTCAATACCTTTTCTCCAATCAATAGTGTAAACATAATTAATTTGAAATATTCTTTCTTTTTTAAAAAAAAAAAAAAAACATTATATTCATCTAGCATTATTAATTAATGAAACATTTGCAGAAAGGGGAGAAAAAAAACCATTTATCTTCAATGAATCAATTTAAAACTTAGTTTACCCAATTACAGAATGCTTCAAATCATGTCCATAAACCATGGTTTGAATAAATGATCCCGAGATTGTGAAACCGAAACAATTAAGATTTAATAACAGCACTGCACCATTACCATATGAAGCAATGCAGCTGTCCAATATTTCATCAAATGTTTTCTTTCAACCATTTCATAAAATAGGTGAGACATGCCGTAATAGATCTCTCAACCATTTCATAAACAATCACCCACATCATAACTAGATGATGGAGAAAAACTGTTTTTTTATCAATAAATGAAGCCAAAATAAATAACTGCCAAAGATTGCTATAATTAAAGACATAAAAATGATAATTGGGATTATTTAATGTAATGATGTCCTTTTGCATGCTTGAGGTTTCTGGCCAAACTTTTGGGAGAAAACCCGCAAAAATTAAAAAGCATATAAAATTAAGACAATAGAAAGTACATACTGTTTTTGATTTCATCGAAGATACATCCCCAACACTGCTCACATCCCTACCAAATTCTCGATCTTTGGAGAAGTCCCTGTTCCATATAGGAAATAAACTCATTAACAGCAGCAAGAGAACAAACACAGATGAGTCTCAAACACTACATAATTATTACATGCAAAAAGAATCATGATAACATTGATCATCTATTTTTACAATATGTTACTCTGTCAATCACAAAACTTGGAAACTAAATTCACTAGTTAATGATAACCAATGGCTTGTGTAAAGCAGTGTTTTGCAATTATTCTACCAAAAGCCAGATGATATGATAATGTCTTTAATGTTGCTATTTTACAATGGTACAAATATTTGATTTGCAAGCTAAAACTCTATCAAACTTCTTAAACAGGAATATCAGAACAAAACAAAGCCATCCAAGAAAAGTTCCATTAGTTAGTAGTACCTTTCACCCCGTCTCTCATTTTCTTGCTTCCTCCTCATATTAGCTTTCCGAGCTTCAAACTCCTCTCTATTCATATTCATAACAGGAGGTGGAACATTCATCCCATTCATCCCCATACTGAAGTCAGCAAAATCCCTGAACATGGTGATATTTATTATATTACAAAACGGCATTTTAGAGAACAGTGTATCCATCTATACAGACAAACATGTAACCACATTTACTGGTGTTAACTCTAAAATTCCTCCCACAGCATTCAACAAGGCATGTGTGTGTGTGGGGGGGGGGGGAGAAGGGAATATGATAGCAGAAGAAAGACTGAAGTCATACCTATGAGGTGGAACAACAGGCATCATGTAACCTTGCATGCCAAATGGGTCTTGAGGAAGACCACCTGCAAATGGCATATCAAAGGGGCCAGGACCATAACCCATCATTTGCATTGGAGCACCATATGGTGGCATGAATCCATCCATACAAGGTTGCATGCCATTCCAGTATGGATTATTATAGCTAGGAGGTGGTGGGCCCATTGGCATCATATTCATATAGTTCTCACCGCCAAAGTCATGTGGGGTTTTCCATTGTAAATCTGCATGATAAATAAAAATTATTTGATGCTATTGCTGGACTAAAAACCTATTTATTGCCCAGGCACACTAAATGTTCCAGCAGTGTGTAAATAACAAGTTCTAGATTAAAGAATTACTAATACTGAGTTAAGTGTAAAAGAAACGACACATTTACCATTTGCAGGCATTCGGACTTTCTTCTTTTTCTTTTTCTTTCCTGCAAAATTAATAAGTAAAATGACAATGCCCTTAACAGAAAATAAAAAAAGAACACAATTATATAGCCCATTCTACATTACCTGCGTCGGTAGGGACCAACTTTTGTTGCACTTCTTCTTCAACCAGTTTAGCACTCCCATGTGAGGTTGGTTCTTTCACACTCATAGACTCATGAGTAGCTTCAGATACATCAGCAGCTCTAGGGATCTTTACTTGCTCTATTAACGGCTGTGTAGCAGAGACAGCCTTTCTCTCATCACCTATTTCCTGTATATTTGTCACTCCTTCATTAACAGTTGAAACCTTTGGTTCTCCCTTGGAGGTTGCAGATGAAGTTGGAGATGGTATCTTGGGCTGTGGACAGCGAGAAGACTCCATATCTGAAAAATAAAGTCAAATAAAAAATGTATATTTTGACAAATTAATAGTCAATAATAGTGCTAAGTAAGATCCAAATCATGATTGTATCAATCACCTTGAACTTGATAAGTGCTCCCAGCATTTTCAGTACTGCTATTGCCCGTCTCCAATATGCGATTGATGGCATCTCTAAGCGTCTTATTTGGTAAAAGATCGTCTGCAAGAATATTTGTTGCAAGACATACGCACGCAGACTTGGACATAATATAGTCCCTGATACCTGAAAAGATTTTTCAGAACAATACAATATTAAATAAATATAAAAATTATATACAATATTATAATTCAGGGAAGAAGTTGCAGAGAATCAAAACATAAAAAATCTTAATGAAAAAGAGGAGCTCTATAGACACATTAGTATAATACTCAAATTCTGAAAACCATATATATAATATATTACAGAAGCATAAAAACTTACATTTATCACAGAAGCTTTTAAAACAACATTTGCTTGTCAATACAGCATCTTTCATGACATTATTGCACAAGGGGCAGTGAAGCTCAGGTGGTAGATCACCCACTGAACGTGTAGATGACAACCCTTCCATTTCTTTATCAAAAGCAGCCCTGTTTGCAAGGAAAACATGAATCTCAATTTCATGTCAACATATAACAGAACTGAGACAAGAAGAATCAAGATGTACTCACTCATTTGGTTTCAAAACAGCTAC
Source organism: Trifolium fragiferum (assembly GCA_954870985.1). Lineage (NCBI taxonomy): Eukaryota > Viridiplantae > Streptophyta > Magnoliopsida > Fabales > Fabaceae > Trifolium > Trifolium fragiferum. Next base: position 14,372,990 of record OX940794.1, read on the forward strand.
CGAACCATTTAGTAATGCATAGGAACCTTGTGGATTTACCATCAGCATAGATCTAGGAATACCAGTAGGTTGCCTGACTTTTTTTATGTCAAAAGTTGAATCACCATTTGTAGGGCAATGCTGAATGAAATGTCCTTAACAAATGTAATAAGAGACAAGTAAGCCAAATAAACTGACACTGATTCAGAGCATTATGTAAACAGAAGGAGTTACATAAAGTTCAGAAATATGAACATACCAGGCACCTTGCATCTATGGCATACATAGCCTTCTGGAGGTGTTTTCTGCTGCAACCCTGCCAGACCCCCAGCAAGTACATAAGCATTAGTCCGTGAGCATGTTAATATTTGAAAAGAAGCAAATAACCCATAAATGTGTGTGTGTGTGTGTGTGTGTGAGTGAGAGAGAGAGAGAGAGAGAGAGAGAGAGAGAGAGAGAGTCACCAAAACCACGTCCACCTCCCATCCGTCCACCCATGCCTCTTCGAAAACCTCTACCAGCGCCAAAGTCTGAACCTTGCCTGCATGCGAAAAAAATAGTCAACATAAAACATTATAAAGCCCAGAACTTGGCATTAACATGGAAAAAAATCATCTTTGACACGTGGATGGAACACAGTTTGTTGCATCAAATGTAAAATACATTTCAGAGGCATGTGGTAGAACTAATTTATGGTTTGTAATTCCATTTGATGGGCAAAATGGAATGAGTCCAGGAGAGGAGGGGGTATGGGGTAGAATGAATCTGTTATGAAACATTCAAACATTATTTAATAGTAATTTTATCAATCTTGTTTCGACTTCATCCATTTTACCCATCACTAGATATCCAAACATAGCATTGGTTTAGTAAGATTGTAAGAGCACAAAGACTTGAATTTTTTCTATATAACATTGATTATACTTGTAATTCCATTCTATGCACCAAACAAAACACCAGAAAAAGGGGATAATCTACTCACTGTTGCCAATCCAAAGCTGGAGTATCAATCAAGGCCTTAATCTTACTGTCTTCATCATCTTTGTTAGTAAGAGTAGCCTCTGGAATCATGTTGCTCGGTTGAACAGGCAGTTGATCAGGTATTGAATATAAATCATTGCCAAATTCATCCCAATCCAAATTTTCAGGCTGTTCAATAGTACAAAATTCTCAATTTCCTAGGGAATGATTCTGAAGTGTTTATAAAACTAAATAAAAAAATAAAAGAAGAAGAAGACTTACATATTTCATGGCAGATGTATCATCTGCCGGTAAGCTACTGTTCTCAGTTTCAGTTTCCACCACCTTATTTTCCACCTCCTGTCTACAAATAGCAAAATATAGATGTAACTCAATAACACAATAAAAAATTATTTCACAAATCAATAATGTAACTCAACAAGAATGATAAATTGATGACTGACCACTTTGACAAAGTTACATACACAATGCATGATCAATGGTAGAAAATCAAACAACAATAATTAGATTAAAGGTTTGAGATAGTACGGTAGTTCAGTAACAATTGGTAAACGTGGTCGTCCTGGAACCCGTCGAATTAACACTGATGTATTTTTAGGAATCAACATTTCTTCATCGATGTATTCTGAAATTCGAAAAGACAGGTGAATTATAAAACACTATAAATGTGCAATTTCATGAAGCCTATTATAAGTACTATCATAATACAAATTTCGCAGTAAAGTTGGGGAGTGAATTATAATACACAACTAGATTGCAGCCTAACTACATCTTCCCACATCAAGTTTCTATCCCTTTGATATGTAAGTGTTTTCTTTTTATTTCTTTCATCAGTGAAAACAAAGTAAACTTGTTTCAGTTAATGATAGATAGGACTAGTTTTATTTTATTTTTTTCGACAGTGATAGGACTAGTAAAAACTTATACTTTGATAGGTACAAGAAATTACTGCTGCTTTATGGTATAAAGTGTTCTTATTGAAAAAGGGAATACCAGTGAACTCTCTTCCATCACCATATTATTTGAAAAAACAAACTAAATACCTACAGATGAATGTGATATTACAAAAGAATAACACTAGTACACCCTTTCAACAAGAGAACACTTAGAACTGGGTTTACAATTAAGCACCAAATTGAACACCCTAATCAAGATTATTGACCCTGGATAAATCAAAGAACACTAATACACCCCTTCAACAAGATAACATTTAGAACTCAGTTTACAATCAAGCACCGAATTGAAAGTTGAAACCCTAATCAACATTGTTAACCCTAATCAAGAAAATGAATAAATCATAGAAACCTAAATCAATAAAGTTTATGATTGAATCATAAACCCCACACAAACATTATTGACTCTAATTCTAGACAATAGTTAAATCAAAACGAGAACCGACCTTCGTTGGTCTGGGCGTTGGTGACCAGTAGGTCAAAATCAGTACCCCTTCCTAAATGCTTGGATACAAAAATATTTTGTTTCAATGTACCAACAGAGATGAAAGGACCGTCCATGGGAATTGAATCATAATCTTTTGCACTCTTAAATTTATAATACACCGCCATGGTTAATTACTCTTTCAATTAACACAAACACAAGATAATCAAATTGCCTTTGAAATGAACAAAAAATTAACAATAATGAAAACCCTTGCTATTGAAAATTCAAAATGAAATCAAACAGTACAGTAATTTTTTCTTCTTTTTTTTTTTCTTTTCCTATCACTTGCAAATTTCTAAGGAAAAGATCGAATAAATCGAACCAACACAACAATTCTAGAATTCTTCACAAGTCTTGAATCAGCGAATTCAGATTCCTTCCAAAGATCTTCAGAGCAACAACATCATCATCGTCGTCGGAACGATCAAATCCAAATCCAGCAAAGCGAGAATCCACAAGAAGCCACAGCAACGATTAGGGTTTAGCGATGAAATCGGATCTTCAGGGAGGAACAAAGCTATCTGAGAATCTCGAACACCTTTTGATCAACGACGATGGAAGAAGCTTGAAACGAGAATCTCGAAAATCTCTTCCTCTTTTTTCTTGCGGCGGCGTGAAATGAGAATCGATTTTGAAATAATCGATTCTGTTTATTGGCAAATTTTGTTAGAGGGAATCGAAGCGCGCGTTGAAGAAGTTGTGGGAATATTTAGGGTAACGATGGTTTGAGAAAGATTGGATGAGATAATGTGAATTTAGGGTGTTCTGTTGTGTGGTATATATATCTCTATACCCTACGTATTTCCTACGCAATGTGTGGTAACGTAATCTAGACCGTTCGTTTTATCCAAAGTTACGCGCCATCCCATGTTTGAAACATAAATTAGGTTTGAGTATACAACTTTTATTAACCTGATAGTTTTCTTTAGGAAAAAGAAAATTAATTGACCACAAACAAAACTTCACACCAAGATGAGGAGAAATGTGGCAAGCCCAATTTGTAGGCTTAGTTTGTTTTTTTTTTTTTGTCTTTTCTAAGTAATGGTCGATTTTCATTTTCAAAAGTAAAAGATATTATAAAGTTTATGAATTGATATTTCATTACTTAAAGTGATTTCTAGCGTTAACACAAAAGTTTAAATCATTTGATTTTTATGTCGTGTATTAATAGTTGACCAATTAGACTATGTCATGGAGATTCTCATTCAAAATTAAGTCTTACATAGACAAGGACTAACATGAAAGTGAAAAAAATACATAATAAAATTAAAAAAATTCATATCCAACCACAATTAAAAATCCATAAACTCTTCCGCAAACTCTAACATTAATCCAAAAAGTATGACTCTGGTCTGAAGGTGTTAAGATTAACCTAGTCAAAAGAGACTAAACTCGTTGGTTTTTTCATATAAAGAGACAAATTTCTTCATCGACATGAAGTTGAAATTAACATGCATGCTCCACGGATTAATCATACTTCAATTTCCATTCACTTCATAGTTCATATACAGAGGTGAGCAGAAATGACATTGAAATGAGTGGGATTTTTTATGTGCAGAGTGATTTTGATTATTGAATTGTTTGCCATTAGGCTTTAGAGCAACACCTACATATTTCTTTTTAGTGTTTTTGTTAGCGGCAACAAGCACCTCTTCTTTTAAGTCTTGTTTCCTCGCTTCTTCTTCAATTTGAAGGCGAGTAATAAGACTTTCAACTGATAACTCTTTTGTTTTGTGTCTAAGGATATTTTTAAAGTCCTTCCAATCAGGAGGCAGTTTGTCGATGATGATAGCAATCTGAAATTGTTCATCCAATTGCATTTCTTTTGAGATTGTGCCTCTGCTGATTTATCATCAGTCATTTGGAACTTCAAGTAGCGTCTCACCGCGTACTGAGAGTGGATTCTCTCAAGTGGAAAGAACAATTGAGAAAATAATGTTGGATAATTGACCATTGAATTACAAAGATAAAACAATATTTAATTCTAAAAGAAATTGAGAAAAGGTAATTGATGGTTAACATGTGAAAATTGAGGAAAAATTGAGGGAAAAAAATTGAGAGGATCCATTCTCCCGCATACTTATTAACTCCAGCTTTTTCAATATCATACTTTTTTCCAGAGCGTCCCATACATGTTTAGCATTCTCATAGCGGCTGTAGTAGTCATATAACTCATCATTGAGAATGAAATTCTTATATAGATAGTCATTCTCTTTCCAAAGGGCTAATATAATATTGGCAATATTGACATTGTTATCATTTTCAGCTTGCTTTGCCTTCTCAACAGGATAAGAAATATCTACATCAATTGCTTTACCACTATTGTTCGAACTAAATGGTTCCGAACTCACAAGTATCTCAGTTAGAACATTGGCAACATTTTTTGTATAAATTACTTTTTTTGATATCATTAACTAGTGCTCCGGGACACTAGTTAGCATGACTCTTATTTTATAATACTGTAAGACGGATTATTATATTTTCTTAGTGGATTTTAAAGTAATCAATGAGAGTTTTTTTTTTTTCCTTCTTTTTTTTTCATCATAGCACAAAGAAAAAAGTCACATAACCTTGTTTTTCATTTGTCAATTGACATTATTTTTTGTAAAAATTGTGACACTATTTATTTATTTATTTTCTTTGGAACTTCAACTTTTTTCTGTTTTTATACAAGTCTATTCGCTTTCACCATGTGAGAAACACTCATCACATGATTCACATCTCCCATTTCTCTCTATATATTCGAATTTTAAATTTCCGCACTAACAACATTCCTTTTCCCTATGACGTCATTCTGCCGGCGGTTACCTGCCGCCGGCACCGTCTCACTTTCCGGTCAGCTCCGCTTACTCCAACCGACGAACTCCGCCGCGATTAACGGAATCCACTACGGCTATTCACCTCATCGCCGAGGAGTTTCTCTACAGCTACGGCGACGGTTATGGAATCCGATGATAGATGCGACTGGACACAGCGGTTCAAGATCGGATTTCAGCGAGAAAGATGAGAAGGAGATGGTACACTCGTTGGCGGAGGATAACGGTGGAAAAGGTGTGAATCAGAAGGCTAAGGTAGTGGTTGCTGCTGCGGCGGTGGTTGTTATGGGCGTCGGAAATAGAGTGCTGTATAAATTGGCGTTGGTTCCTCTGAAGCAGTATCCATTTTTCTTGGCTCAGCTTGCAACTTTTGGGTAATGCGTTGCTTTTCGCTACTTTTTTTTGTTCGATTTTGAGTGGAATATGAAATTTCGATGAATGTGATAAAATGTCGCATAGTAAAATTGATTGATTAATTTTTTGGATTTTTTAAGCATTGATTAAACTTTTGTTAATGATATTGATGACTGCGATGTTTAATTTTCTTGCTTAGTGCGTAGATTCATACCGTATTTAATTTGTTGATTTTCTTTTGTTTGCATGTATTCTTTGCGATGAGAGGTTGCATATAATTAATTATATATTTATTATTTAATAAGATTTTGTCAAATAATCTTGTTTAATTATTAATGTAACTCGTTTTTCAACCTTGCATATTTCTTTTTGGTTACATCAGCTTTGCTTATTTACAAGTTGGCTATTAATCTCACAAGTTGGATATAAGTTTATTTACTAGCCTATTTTTTCAATATGCAAAATTTAAAACGATGTTGTAAAAGAAACATTGCTTATACATTATATATTTTTTTGAATTTAATTTATATACATTGTCGGTGTAAAGCTATTTTACGCATGCCTCCAATAATATATTGACACATCATTTAATGTTTTTAAAACACATAACTGTCACATTCATTAATTGATATGACAACATATTGGATGCATGTGCAAAATAACTTTACACCGACAATGCATAACAATTAAACTTTATTTTTTCATATATATTTTTTATTGTATACCTTAACATTTTGTTTTTATGTCTCCTCAATCCATTTCAAAAATTCCAATCAAATTAAGGACATTTTTTTAAACATTTATTTATTTTTGTTGTATATTTTATTATTTATTTACACTACTATAATTTTTAGATCCTTTTTTGTTGACTAAGTTTAGATCCTAATATACTAGAATAAATGAGTTTATTCAAAAAAATAAAAATGAAAAACAAGAATATTCGAAAAAGTATAACAGGACTTCAGAAAAATATTGAATGTCGTTGATGACTGTCTGGCTGTTGTACAATAACACTTTATGTATGATTTTTTTATTTATTTAGCAATAACCTTAAAACAAAAAAATCCTTAATAAGTTTTATTGCAATTTTGGACCTTTTTTTTAATAATATTTTTAATCTTTTGTTGAATAGCATAAAATGCAGAAAAGAGAGTTCCCCCTCCCCTTTTTGGGGTTATATAACTAACTATACTGATATTATTTTTTTCTTTTTCAGATATGTAATTGTATACTTTTCTATTTTATATATCCGATACCGTGCTGGCATTGTCACCGATGAGATGTTATCAGTGCCAAAAGCTCCATTTATAATTGTTGGTCTCTTGGAAGCTCTGGGTGCTGCTACAGGAATGGCTGCAGGAGGTGAGCCTGTCCTAATTTGTGGCATCTCCAATGATTAAAATGCTCCTTTATTTACCAATCTCCCTTCAATCATTTTATTCTCCCTGAATGGCATAAATGTAAGCACAAAAGACATAGTTAACTATAATAAAAAATAGTTGTGGTTGGTAGGATATATCACTAGCAATTTATGCTTTCACAGTACTGTATTGGCAATGCATAGCATTAACTGTTTCTATAGTATTAACACTTTTTTATTCCAAAATTATTGCTTTATGCGGTTTTAATTAGCTTTTCTGGATGAGTTGAGCATATATTCTAAATATTAGAATTGATTGGTTTTTAAGATTCTTATTTTCATTTTAAAAATTGTGTGGTGTTTGCCTGCAACTCTAATTTGTGAAGAATCTTGGACAGACCAGTGACTGCCTCTATCCTATCTCGTAGATATTGTAGCAGATAATTAGTCAATAGGACTATCATTGAATTGTACAACTTGTTTATAAATATATAAATGTCTGAATTTCATTTAATTGTTTGTTTCTCTTTATGTTGTATCAGCAATGCTATCGGGCGCATCAATTCCAATCTTGTCTCAGGTAAAAGTTATCAGCATTTGATTGCTCTCTGCCAATTATTGTGATATCCTTATTCTGAGTAGGTGTTCTTTAACATAGGTCATAGGTGTGCGTGTGCGTGTGCGTGTGTGTGTTGTGTATTGTTCATAAATACTAAAAACATAGGTGTGGTTAGTTACATAAATCACACATCATAGTCAAACAAACACATAGAAAACATGTATCACCTTGTGTATGTGTGTTACGCAAGTTTGATTTGGTAGAAAACAAGTCCTAACACCCTATGTCCAATAATTGTTCAAAACATGGATTTGAACATCCCCTGGAGGTGCACTATTTTGCCAAAAGCTCCTTCTGTCTACTACCTGATTATTTACAATCATATGTCCAATCCTAGATACTACAGTCGTCTAATGTGGGGATGGGGGCGACAAGGCGGTGACACTTAGGAGGATTAGATAGGCCTGGCTACAGCTGGTGTAATCTCCACATTTAGTTACTACATTGTGTAAGGTCTATCGTTTCATAAAATTCCTAAAATACTACTAGTGTTGATCCACTAGACATAAATTGCAGCAGATTTGTACCTTCTACCCAAAGAAACAAGACCAATGCCCTTGGATGTATGTTTTGCCTGATGACTGGTCAAGTTTTCCTAGATATAAAACATTTTCCTTGAAACATGATGAAATAACCAACCATCCTGATCTTAACAGTCAAAATTGGTTAACATTTAAATTTTGGTTAAAAGATTGTGACTTAAACCAACTTAGGTTAGTTTCTATACATTATTTAGCTCATCCGTAAGCATCTTGCGTACATTTCACGTGAAAAGTAAAATAAAGATAGATAACTTGACCTACAATTTTATTGCAGACTTTTCTTGTGTGGCAAATTCTTCTGTCATCTATTTTTCTTGGGAGGAGATATAAAGTCAACCAACTACTTGGATGTTTTCTTGTGGCCATTGGTGTAATTACCACTGTAGCAAGGTTAGACATGTTAATTTCATGGATGTTAGATTATATTGGCTTGTATTTTTGTGTTATGTGAATGTAGGCAAAAGAACATGGTCTACAATTATGTTCCTCTACGGATCTGAATGATCATAAACATTGACACCCACGTACGAAATTATTAGTTTCTCTGGATCTTTGGGTCAAATTGACATTGGATATCTTGCTTTAACTTGCGACTTTAAGAGGATGTGGGTTAGTACAGTAAAAACTAGATAATGCTTTCTAATTTGATTGGCATATTTCGTGCCGAAAACAGTTTTGTTTTGACTTAGACTAGTTACATTTCCCTTAGGTGCTTTTATTTTTTAAATTTTTTTTGTTATTTTAAAATAGTTAACATCTTATTCCACACACATGTTATTCACTTATTTGCAATGTAGTTGTGGCTGGTACAGACTTTGTAACTGTTCCAAGTAGCATTGTGATTGGAACCATTAGCTTTCTAGGAACTCTTTATTTTTTAATACTATAGATATAATCCTAAATGGCCGAGTTCATTCCAAGTGATTCATATCACTTTATGGGTATTTTCTCAAGTTTCTCTACATAATTCTAGGTATTAGAAACACATTCAGTGGGCCTAAGTAAACCCTTCTTCAAAACAAAAATCATAACTGATGCCCTGCTATCTATTTTTTAAGACCATAAAAGTAGTGTAAGTGTTGCTCCAACTGCTATCCTTGGTATCTGGTCGTCTGCCTATCATTGAACCTGGGTTGTCTGCACTAGGTTCAAAGTAGTTCATCTGTAATCCCCTCAGCTGTGTCGGTCTCACAGTCATGTATTTTCACGCACCCTTAACTGCCAATAAATGTTACACGCTACCCTCCCTGCTGAACTTTGCTTGCTGCCATCCCTAAACGATTTTTTTGACTCCAATACTGTTCAATTCAGGGGTCAGCAATTCAATCACCTCTTATCTAATCTCCCTGTGGTCTTTCATTGCTAATACATTTGTAATAGGGGGTCTATTGTAGGAGAAATAGAACTGATATATGTTAGGACCTCCCACTGGGAAGGTATATATAGTCAGTGAAATAGAAAGGAAGCAGGGAATTAGACCCTTTGTGTAACTGTATCAGTGTCAACAGTTAACAGACTGCAGTTATTTAGTTAGGAGAAGAGTTAAGGATAATATAAAGAGGGGGAGAGGGCATTAGGAGGCACTTGGTTTAAAAATTTGGAAAGTGGAGAATCCGGATCTCTCAAATGGCCGACTATTCGTGATTCTTTCACTCAAGTTCAATAAAAAGATACCTATTCTTCGTTTCCATCATTTCTAGTCTAGTTCTTATGAAACCAGTCTAATTAGAGCTCTGTTCGGAAGCATTGGGTAATTGATACATTGCAAAATCACATGGTTTTGACTAGAATGGAGGCTATATTGGTTTCAATGAAGAAAACAATCACATTTTGAGATCAAAATCAAGAAGGAAATGCAGCACGTTTTGTGCAACAAGACTAACATAATGCAAAGTTGGAGCAGATAGTAGCATTGATGATGGGTCAGAACTTTTAAGGAGAAACAACCAAGGGAGCCACATGTGGTGGGAGAATGGGTCAAGTACAAGGTGGATCATCCCATGAGCGACAAATGTAGGAAATTACAATTGCAAATATCCATATTTGATGGGTAGGGTGCATGACTGGGTGACTTGCAATCATTTAATTCCAATGATGGGAAACTTGCAATCCAAGACCAGGATGGAGAGGGATCAAGTTGAACCTTATTGAAAGATTTCAACCAGCCATACTGAGTGCTCACTCTGAAACAGACTCAGCCTGTTAACGAGTTTGTGACAATTTGAGAAATATGATGGACTGTTGAAAGGCATGGACGAATTGGCTGACGGAGGAGGTGGGTGCAAAAGTGAAGTTGTATGAGCCAAAAAGTCACAAACAAGGATCACTTTGTAAAATTATTGCACATTCATTTATTAAAAGCAGAGGGAGTAATTCTAACCTCATGAGTGCATTTCACACAAACAATTCACATCACTCTCTATACTTTCTCAAGTTTCTTTACCTAAATCTAAAGTGTAACTTTGTGTTTATTCTGTATGCATATATCTGATTATGTACCTATGTTTACTTAATGTAGTGGATCTGGTGCCGGGAAATCATTGCAGGAAGCTGGTATATTTTGGAGTCTTTTAATGACGGTTTCATTTTTATTCCAAGCAGCTGATACTGTGCTCAAGGTGGTAGCTATTTATATTCCTACGTTTGAAATATTTCTCAATGCTAAGTTGCTAACTCATGGCCTTTCCATACTATGTAGGAGGTAATCTTTTTGGATGCAACCCGGAAACTGAAGGTATGTTAATGGTTTTTATTTTATCCATATGCACGTTTGAATTATTAAATTACGACTTCATAGGTTTGATAATACTGAAGTAATCCTGCTGCCTGTGCACTTGGTAGCACATGCACATCTACTATTGATAATGATGTTACTAAATTAAGTATAACCGGCACAAAACTGAGAGCAAATGTTTGGTTAATTTTTTGAATGGAAATGCTAACATGTGGCCTATGGCACAAATTAATAAACTAAATATAGAAATATTCTCTTGGAATTTGTGCATTCAATTCCTCAGAAGTTTAAAAATTGTTTTTTTCAGCAGAGTTTCTTTATTTTTAGATAACTTAACATGTTCCCTTAGGGCACAAGTTAGCATGACACATTTTTAAGAGCTTCAAACAAGTAATACATTATAGACTCATTTTTGTTGTCAGTTAAACATGCTTTTCTAATGGATACTGCTAAAGTATTTCTATTTTAACTTGCAAAATAGTGTAACTTTTTTACTTTCATATAATGTAATATATTAATCATCAATATTCAATATCATCTTAAACAGGGAGGTTCTTTGGATTTGTTTGTCGTCAATTCCTTCGGATCTGCTTTTCAAGTAGGTATCCAGCAATCTGTCATGAAATTTGTATCTTTTGAATTACAACATAAATACTAATCCACACCTAAATGAATAAATGTTTAGTGTAGGCACTGTTTATATGCCTCCTCCTCCCCTTCTTATCAAAATTATGGGGCATCCCTTTCACTCAACTACCAAACTACCTTAAAGATGGTGCAGCCTGCTTTCTGAATGTTGGCACACTGTCTAGTGGTAAGCTTTATTTTCTTTTCCGAATTGTAATTTTTTATAGAAGTTGATCACCAAAATATCTCAGGTTATCAAATGCGTTGTTTAGCTTCGTATTGAGTTCATCAAGAATTACTTTTGACCTAGATCTACCCACGGATGTGCTTGAGGTGGTTAACCAAACCTAAAGGAAATGACCTAGACCTAGATCTACCTTTAATGAAGGAGTACAACCGAATCCCTTGATTAGGGACAAAACCATAATCAAATTTAACTTTCCTATTTACAACAAAGAATTCACATTTTATCCTAAGTCATTCTGCAAAATGAACATATCTACTTTGTAAATCATGTTAGTTTGTGGTGGAAAGTCTATAAATCTTTTTAGTTGTGCTATAGCCAATATAGAGTCCGGCTTCTACTTTTTTCTTATCTAACTTATCTCTTTTCTTCTTTTTTGGCACGTATCTAAACAAACACATCCAAAAACTTTGAATATTTTGGACAAAACGTTTATGGCCACACCATGCTTCTACAAAACTATGTTTTTTATCTTCCAATGGTGCAACATGGTTGAAATGACCTAGTCTCTTGATTGTTTTTGACACCTTCACGCGTTTCTTCTCAAACACTGATCAAATTCAGCACGTGCATCCCACTGACTTTTTCATTTCCCAAACTGATTTTGCCGAATTCAGAGTCATAATTCTGGTAAAGATGGCCTGAGAAACCGTAAAAACTAACAAGACTTTTGCCTTCGATTTTCAGTTTTTCACTAATTTTTCTCCTTATAATTCTGAATTTTGCAAATGTTGGATTTTCTGGTAATGAACCAATCAATAATCAGCCTCCACTCTGATTCCCCACAAGTGATAATTCTAATCCCAATGTTATGGCTGTGATATCAGAGTGCATTCTCAACCTTCTATCTCATTCTCAACAGTTTCCAATTCTTTTTCTTAAAAAAAAGGCTTCAAATCCTAATTTTCTTGTGGTAATTCTTGTGATAAAAAACTGCAGAGATTAACTTTGCATTTGTTTTTGTTTCCAGGATGTGATGGAGCTCCCCTTCTGCCCTTGCTGTTTATTATTGTAAACATGGGCTTCAATATCTCATTGCTTCATCTCCTCAAGATCTCTTCAGCTGTTGTCTCTTGTCTAGCTACCACGTTAGCAGGTATTAAATTTGTTTCTCTCAAAGGATAACAATATTTGATAGGGAAATTATTCATAAAACATCAATGAGTTGCTCATGCATAATCATAAAGTTTGAAGATTTATGATAGATTTGTGACATCCAGGATTACGGGTATTGTTTTAATGGGACAAAAATCATGATACTAATTGATTCCTTTTTCTTTCTTGGGTTTTGAGATTAGAATTAGATTTAGGAGTACTTTTCTTTAAAACAAAAAATTTGGGCAATGAGCCATTGAATTATTCTGCGCAAAATGAACAAACAGGTGTAAAGGGTCCGGAGTGGACAACCTATTGTTTGTCCTTGTTTATTTATAAAATTTATGAAATGATATTTGAATATGTAGTTTGAGGGGGAAATTTTCTGAAATATGATTGTAGTGTTTTCCTTTTTTTCCATTTTAATTTTTTTGTATAATCTCATTATAATCTGGCAGTCCCTATATCAATCTACGTGTTCACGCTTCCACTGCCATACCTTGGTGTTGCCTCGTCCCTTCCAGCAGGCTTTCTTGCTGGAGCCATCATTCTCATCATGGGATTAATCATCTATACATGGATTCCTTCAAATGTTTCCTCCAATGCTTCCTTGACTGCTCCCACCTAATGAAGCCAGGTTTGAGAATATGAAACTAAATAGCTGCACACTTCATGAGTTCAGGTCTATTCAAGACAGCAAACAAAAAATGAAAATGGTGAAGAAATGGTTCAAGTCTATTGTTTCTCAAGACAAGATGTAGAAAAATGAAAATGATGTAATTTTTGTTTCAATAGCATTTGATGAAAATGATGAAAAAAGGGAACAGGAAAAGAAATCCTCTTGAGATTTCTCAAGTGATAAAGAAAGTATGGATAGGTCTAGTTCAATTTTTGTGTGGAAAAATAAATAAAGGGGAAAAGTTATTTCATGGATTAAAGAATATGAAGAGATATTCTTTTTGAAGAAAAAATGAAGAGAATGTTAAAAGTTTAAATTGTTGATGTCATGCATTTAATCTCCTATTGATTTTTTTTAGGGGAATAATCTCCTATTGATTGAAAGCTGGAATACTGGTGCTGTGAACTGTCAAGGTTCCAGATGTGAAATCCTTTTATATTTATATGCTTTTTTAAAACCTTTTCATTTTTCTTTTGGAAAATCTAAAACCTTATTTTGATCTCTGAAGTCCAAAATTTGTTATTTGAACCAATTTTGTCTTAAATATTTTGTATCAAAATTTTGTCTTAAATATACTTAAGTGGCCAAGATCAGTCATAGCAGGATGTTATAACCGCGGGAAATCCTGCTCCAAAAAAAGAGACTTAACACATATTAGGTGGAACTGTGGAAGTAACTGATTGATAAGATCCCATTTCCAATAACCAATAAAAGCCTTAAATTTTTTTATAAACTCCATCTGACATGTGAAAATAAATTACATTAGGTATAGACTCCAAAATTTTGTGTTTATTGCGAATCAGCCAATCCGAATACCCGTTGGTCTGATTATTGAAAACATAGTTACGAAATTTTGGAAGTAATGGATCATTTGGCTCAATAAATGAGATGATATAGAGCAGGTTGCTCTACAGAGTTGGACATCTCAAATGAGTTAGGAGAAGTTAGAAATAACTCTTCCTAACTTATTACAAAAAAAAAAAATTACAAAAAAAAAAAAAAATAAATAAAAATATAGAATCTAGTTATTTTTACTTTTAAATACTAGCATAATACCCGTGCATACGAGAGTGGATCCTCTCAATTGTAAAAAACAATTGAGGGAATAATGTGGAATGTTAAACCATTAAGATTATAAATGAGGAATAGAATTGGAATTTGAAAAAAAGGTGAAAAAGTTAGTTAATGGTTGAGATATAAAAATTGAGAAAAATAAAGAGAAAAGAAATTGAGAGGATCCATTCTCCCGCGCATACACACAAGTCGTGACGTTGGCGCGGTTTTTTTATTATATTTTATGATAGATTGATATTGTCGCAAATAGAAATGATGATTGATGTTACATATTACATAATTTCATTTTGATTTACACGTTTTCTATTAAGATAAGACAAAAATATTATTAAAGTAAATTATGATATGTCGAATATTGCAAGTGCAAAATTAGTCTTGTTAAAAACTTGCTCATCTCGTCAATGCAAAATTGTATTCCCATTTATGATTATCTATAATAATATGTTTGAAAACTATTTGTCAATTATTTTGAAAGGGATGGAGTAGTAATACTGATAGGGACTAAAAAAAAAATTAAAAATGTAAAAAGTACGCATGCGTTATTTAAAAGTAGAGACTAAAAGTTGTGACGTGAGTTTGAGATATTTATAAGGAAAAACAATTCAACCCTTAAAAAAAATTAACTTTTTGTAAAAAATATTTCTATACAACCTTGGTATGGTTTCCTTCATTGATTGCAAAGCATCCTTATATGCATCAAAAGAATTAGAGCTTGTTTGAATCACTTTCGGTCTTTAGTTTTTAAAATCTCTTATATAAATTAGTTTTAGAAACTCTTTTTAGGAAGAGAATAAAAACAAAATGTGTCTGGCAATCTAAATTTTAAAAAATATTTTATATATGAGAAAATGAAAAAATGTGTTTGGTCCTTAAGTTTTTGAAAACTCTTTCTTAAGAGAATAAAAGCAACATATTTGACACTACCAAAAAAAAATTTGCTAATCTAGTTTTTGATTTATGATTTATTATATTAAATAAGAAAAAAATTATTAACAATTTTTTAGAATATAAAAATTCAACTAAAGTGAAGCTAAAGAACTCTTGTTTCGTATTTTATACATAAGCATAACCAACACAGTATTCAAATAAATAAATTAACCTGACATGAAAACTTAAATTTATAAATTGTTTTTTTGAAGTATTAAAATAACTAATCTTAGTCTACGTGAGATTAACTTAATTGATAGAAATATTGTATTTAGGAGTCGAGTATCGAACTCGAACACTCCACTTATTTTTTAAAAAATGAAATTTTAGTCACTAAATTAATCTAACAAAAAAAAACTAATCTTCAAATGTGTTTAAAATCATTTAAAATTAGAAAAATTATTCTACTTCAAATGGTTATAAATTAATAAAAATAAAATGTGGTCACTCGAGTATCTGAAGTTTTGTTAAGGACATACCCATCATCCAATTATTTAATATCATGTTACGTTTTTTATTCAATTATTTTAAACTAAAATGAATTTAAATTATTTTTCCAGAATAAAAACGTGTTTTTTTATTGGAAAAGAAAATACATAATTATTTTTTGGTAAGGTATACATAATAATGTTTATGGAAAAGGAATTTTTAATTTTAGAAAATGGAAGTGCAAGTGTTGCACAAGGCATTAGGCGTGAAGGCAAAAAATTTAGGGTGATGATTCACAGGCAAAAGAAAGAAAAATTTCAAAATATTACAAAATAATTACAACAATGCCCATTAATGAAAACAATGTGTTCTTTTCTTAATGTTTTTGTTTTTTAGTTTTAAAAACTAAAAAATTGAAAATTGTTTTAACAAAATGTTTTTAAAAATTAGCCTTTCAATCAAGTTTTTTTTTTCATCATCAAATTTTTAAAAATTAAAAAACCGTTTTAAAGAACTATATCAAACAAACCCTTAGTTTCTTTATACTTTGCTTTTTAGTATATTCGTTTCTTCCCTAGGAATTCCTTTGAAACCCTTATCAATGAGCTAATCCAACACAAGCATGCACTCCATTTTGCATTTGCAAAATCATTTCATATTGCATTTTGGGACTAGGTAATCAAAGCACAATAGATAACATTTGTGCCTTATATTATGAATAAAATTTTGAGTTTAATTGTGGTGCACTGACAGTGTAAAATATATTACACCATCAGCATATCATAACCATTCATGCCCACTACTTTATAAGTAGTTTTCAATCAAGTCAAATGTTTGTGAACATCGAACGGTTATGATTCACTGTCAGTGTATAAACTCTTTACACTGACAGTGTATATAAATTAAATCCTAAAAATTTATATTAAAATTAAATTTAAAGCAACAACTACCTTTTGCATTAAGGCAACAACAACAATCTTATTATTGAATTTAGAATTCGTGGGATCATGTATACCATACCACCCTTTATAGATAATGAAAAAAGAAATCATCTTAGTGACAGTTCCACAATTAGGGTCATAATAAGACAATAGAGACCATAAACGTTTTCCATCATGAATAAAGAGTTTGTCATGCATTTTACTCTAAGGTGAGGTCATTATGGCATCCATCTCTTACAAAACTTATGAAACATTAGGAACTAGGGTCATCGATAGAGACAATTGCGAGTGACAATTAGGCCAACAATTAGCTTTCAACTTCAGTTACTAGGGTCATTAAGTTCATCCAATATTTTTTGGGCATCAAGACATTTAATCTCTTAAAAAAATTGAAGGTTAATGTTTTTCTAAAGCAGAAGATTGAATGTTTTCGAACACCCAAGAATGAAAAAATCGACAACCCATCATTGTTTCCAATAAGTATTGATTATAAACCAAATGGGGCAAATATGTTGGAATGAAATTTCCAATAAGCAGAACATTGAAAGTTCTTGGGACAGAACACATTTTCTCAATCAAAGTTTCTTGTTTCCAAGCAAAAGATTAAATGTTTTTGAATTATCAAAAATTTCAAAATCGGTATCACAACAAGTATCAATCGTAAACCGATAGTTTGGAATGAAAATCCCATGAATACCATAGCAAACGGAAAAGAAAAAACTTTCAAAATATTCTTGGGGCAGAGGGCATTTGCTCAATTAAAGTTTGATTGAATGTTCTTAAATAATCAAGAATGAGAAAAATGGGTAAGGTTCTACCCTTTATCAAGCAGAAGATTGAATTTTCTTGACTAATCAAAAATGAAAAAATGGGTATCCCAACAAGTATCAATATGAATGTTTTTCTCAACCAAAGTTTCTTGTTTCCAAGCAAAAGATTGAATGTTTTTGAATTATCAAAAATTTCAAAATCAGTACCACAACAAGTATCAATCGTAAACCGATAATTTGGAATGAAAATCCCATGAATACCATAGCAAACGGGAAAAAAAAATAAAAAAAAAATCAAAATATTCTCGGGACATAGGGCATTTGCTTAATTAAAGTTTGATTGAATGTTCTTGAATAATCAAGAATGAGAAAAATGGGTAAGGTTCTACCTTTTTCTAGCAGAAGATTGAATGTTCTTAACTAATTAAAAATGAAAAAATGGATATCAACAAGTATCAATGCAAATATAGTGGATTGAAAGTTCCAAAATATTGGTACCAAATAAGGTCTTAGGACAAAACACCTTTTGCTCAATTAGTAAGGTTATTTTGTTTTTATCAAGCAGAAGATTGAATGTTGTTGAATAATCAAGAATGAGTAACGGAACATGCATCAATGCAAATATGTGGAATGAAAATAAAAATTACCATAGCAAGTGAAGTTTACCTTTCAACCTCAAGGTCTCGGCATATAGCATATCAGTTTCTTTTGAATGTTATTGAAAAAATTGTGTTTGATTGTCTAATATCCCATAAGACTGAGACTCAAACAATTATTACGAAGAAATCATATACCTCTTGAATCTTGATCTGACTTTTCATTTTTAAAGTTGCTCTGTTTCGTGGATGAAGCCACATCAACACCTGAACCACCAACCTTCCCTTCACCCACACCAGCATGCTTTAAATTTCAGTTACAATCATCCACTAACAGTTTCAAGGAATTTGGTTTCCAAATCACCGTTGAACCTTGGGAATTAACCACCTTATTAGCATGCTGAACCTAAACACCACTATATTCACCAATCATGCAGAAGATTGAATGTATAATAATGGGTAAGGTTCTACCTTTTTTCAGTGCTATCTGATCCTTATACCAACACCCACCAAATTTTATCTGATTTCACAATAGGTCTGCAGTAAAAAAAGGCTAACATATAAAACATCATCATGGTTTCCCCCGTTGATCATAGTGCAAGCATCCTTATATGGCATAAGTTGTTTGCATAATGCCATATGTGGCAGATTGATATTATCAAAAATAGTTTAGACTCAAAAGAATTCCTCTTTGTATTTTGCTTCAGTTAATTTGTGTCTTCTTTAGAGAATTCCTTTGAAACACTTATCAGTGCAGTAATCAAACACAAGGACGCATTTCCTTTTGCATTTGCAAAATCACTTCATATTGTACAGTATATCCATCTTATTGTGGAATTTGGAGTTAGTGAGCTCATGTCCACCATACCATTATCCAAACTTCTTCATTATGAATAAAAATTTCCTTAAAGGTCATTGAGGGAGCCATCCCTTACAAAACTTATGAAACATTAGTGATAGGGGTCATGAAATTCATAATGCAAAATCACTTTTAATTGCAATTGCAGAGTTGAATTTAGAGACTATGGATCATCAAAGCAGAATATATATCCATTCATGTAATATTATGAATAAAAATTCAGTTTTTTTAATAGAAAAGCGGACACCAATAGAGACAGTTGCTTGACGGGCAATTAAGGCAACAAATAACTTTCACATTTAAGGACTAGGGTCATTAAGTAATTTATCCAACATTTTTTCGGCATCAAGACATCCAATCCCTTACAAAATTTGAAGATTCACATTTTATAGAACCACCTTATTAGCATGATGAACCTGAGCACCGCTATGTTCAACAATAAACGTTTTTGTATTTATCAAGAAGAAGATTGAACCTTATTGAATGAAAATCGGTATCGCAACAAGTATCAATAGTAAACCAATATGTTGGAATGAAAATCCCATAATTACCGTAGCAAACCAAAAAAATTAACTTTCAAAATGTTCTTGGGGCAGAGGGCATTTGCTCAATTGAATGTTCTTGAATAATCAAGAATGAGAAAAATGGGTAAGGTTCTACCCTTTATCAAGCAGAAGATTGAATTTTTTTGACGAATCAAAAATGAAAAAATGGATATCCTAACAAGTATCAATATGCAAATATATTGGAATATAAGTTCATAAATTACCGTATAACAAACAAAAAAGTTAATCTTTCAAAATATTGGTACCAAAATAATCTAGGGACAAAACACCTTTTGCTTAATCAACAAGGTTCTTTTGTCTTTCTCAAGCAGAAGATTGAATTTCTTGAATAAATCAAGAATGAGAAAAACGGGCAAGACTCTACCTTTTTTCAAGGAAAAGATCAAATGTTCTTTGACTAAATCAAAAATGGGTATCACAACATGTATCAATGCAAATATATTGGATTGAAAGTTTCAAAATTACCATAGCAAACGAAAAAGTTCTATCTTTCAAAATATTGGTACGAAATAGGGTCTTAGGATAGAACACCTTTTGCTCAGTTAGTAAGGTTATTTTGTATTTATCATGCAGAAGATTGAATGTTGTTGAATAATCAAGAATGACAAAATGAGTATCTGAATATGCATCAATGCAAATATGTGGAATGAAAATAAAAAAATTACCATAGCAAACAAAGTTTATCTTTCAACTTCAGGGTCTCGACACAGAGCATATTAGTTTCTTTTGAATGTTCTTGAAAACATTGTGTTTGATTGTCTAATAACCCACAAGGTTGAGACTGAAACAATTATTACGAAGAATATAACCTCCACTCATGAAATCAAAACACAAAAACCTGAGACATGAATCACATACCTCTTGATCTGAATTTTCATTTTCATATATGGGATAGAAAATTGCTCTGATTTATGCATGAAGCCACATCAACACCAACACTTGAACTATCAAACTTCCATGTACCAGCATGCTTTCAATTTCATTACAGTCGTCCACTAATAGTTCCATGGATTTTGGTTTCCAAATCACCGTTGAACCATGAGAATTAACCACCTTATTAGACTCCAAAGAATTGGTTTTTTTGTACTTTGCTTCACATGATTCATTTCTCCCTTAGAGAGTTTCTTTGAAACCTTTATCAGTAGGCTAATCAACCAAACACAAAAAAGCACTTCCTTTTGCATTTGCAAAATCACTTCATATCGTAGTTGCATTTAGGGACTAGGGTCATTAAATAAATAAAAACAATCCATGCCATATATTATTAATGAAATTTTATATTAAAATTGCATTTAAGGCAACAACTAGCTTTCACAATAAGGCATCATCAAGACAATCCCTTACACAATCATGGAATAATGTATACCATACCACTATTTAGGGTCATAAAAAGACAATAGAAACCATCAACATTTTGAATAAAAAATTCATATTAAAATTGTTTTGCTTTGAAAGCCACCACCTAGATTTTCCATTATGAATAAAAAATTCATATTAAAATTGTTTTGCTTTGAAAGCCACCACCTAGATTTTCCATTATGAATAAAGAATTCATAATGCATTTTCCTCAAAGGTCATTGAAGCATACATCCCTTACAAAACTTATGAAACATTTAGGACATGGGACATTGTGTTCATATACAAAATCACTTCTAATTGAAGTTGCAAAAT
Organism: Trifolium fragiferum; assembly: GCA_954870985.1. Taxonomy (NCBI): domain Eukaryota; kingdom Viridiplantae; phylum Streptophyta; class Magnoliopsida; order Fabales; family Fabaceae; genus Trifolium; species Trifolium fragiferum. The sequence goes on from OX940794.1 coordinate 14,394,293, forward strand.
TGAATTTAGGGACTAAGAGTCATCAAAACAGAATATATATCTATTCATACATCATTATGAATAACAATTCATAACTTTTTTAATAAAAAAGAGGACACCGATAGAGACAATTGCTTGGATAGCAATTAGGGCAATATCTATAGCTTCCACATTCCGAGACTAGGGTCATTAAGTTCATCCAACATTTTTCTCTACAGTCATTGAGGCATCTGAGCCATCCATTACAAAAATTTATAAAACAAAGTATATTCATCAGATCCAACAGTCAAATTTAGGGTTACTAGGGCAATATACTCCACCCCTTTTTCAGATAATGAAAAAAGATTATGTCACACAATCATTCACATTAAGGGTTTTTATACCCTTTTAAATTGGAAACCAACCATCGTTCCCAACATGTGTTGATTATAAACCAGATGGGGCGAATATGTTGGAATGAAACTTCAAAAAACGAGTGAAATCCCCTTATCGTGCCAAACAAAAAACTGTCTTTTAAGGTTCTTTTGTTTTTCTCAAGCAGAAGATTGAATATTCTTGAATGATCAAGAATGAGAAAAATGGATAAAGTTATACCTTTTTTCAACAGAAGATTGAATGTTAATCTATGAAAAATACCGGAGCAAACAAAAAAGTAAATCCTTGAAAACATTGATACCAAACAAAAGGGTCATTGTGGGATAGAAAGAACACATTTAAGACAACAACTAGCTTTCACATTAATGCATCATCAAGACAAACACTTACACAATCATGAAACAATGTATACCATACCATTATTTAGGGTCATAAAAAGATAATAATAGACAACATCCACATTTTGAATACAAATTTTATATTAAAATTGTTTTGCTTTGAAAGCCACCATCCAACTTTCCATTATGAATAAAGAATTCATATTACATTTTCCTCAAAGGTCATTGAAGCATTCATCCCTTACAAAACTTATGAAACATTAGCGACAAGGGTCATTAGGTTCATATGCAAAGCCACTTCTAATTGCAATTGCAAAATTGAATTTAGGGACTAAGAGTCATCAAAGCAGAATATATATTCATTCATGCATTATTATGAATAAAAATTCATAACTTTTTTAATAGAAAAGCGGACACCGATAGAGACAATTGCTTGAGTAGCAATTAAGGCAACAACTAGCTTTCACATTCTGGGACTAGGGTCACTAAGTTCATCCAACATTTTTCTCTATGGTCATTGAGGCATCTATGATCCATCCGTTACAAAATTTATAAAACAAAGTATTCATCGAATCCAACAGTCAAATTTAGGCTTAGGGCAATATTCATCCGTTACAATGATTCACATTCTTATAGAGTTTTTGTACCCTTTTAAATTGGAAACCAACCATCGTTCCCAACATGTATTGATTATAAACCAGATGGGGCAAGTAAGTTAGAATGAAAATTCCAAAAACGACTGAAATTCCCTTATCGTGACAAACAAAAAACTGTCTTTCAAGGTTCTTTTGTACTCAAGCAGAAGATTGAATGTTCTTGAATGATCAAGAATGAGAAAAATGGGTAAAAAGATTGAATGTTATTCTTTGAAATTACCGTAGCAAAAGAAAAAGTTAATCTTTGAAAACATTGGTACCAAACAAAAGAGTCATCGTGGGACGGAAAGAACACATTTAAGGCAACAACATTTTTTCACATTAAGGCATCATCAGGACAATCCCTTACACAATCATGGAACAATGTATGCCATGCCACTATTTGGGGTCATAAAAAGTCTCCATTCACAACTCAAATAAATTCTATAACAAAGGAAAATCAAGTTGTATATTGTCCATGATCAAATAACTCATGCATTACTAAATTATACACAATACCATTAAGTAGAAACTATCCAATCATACTTGTAGCACTCATTGTTCTTAAATCGTAATCTCAATAAACCTTCTTCACCATAGCCTTTTTTGGTTAACCATACTTTTAATTCAAGACAAGATATATAGCAGGGTATGATGTTTATTTAACTTTCAGAGTACACACATCACTGCAATGAAATGCTATGATCATAAGATGATCAACAACAGATATAATAATACCATAAAAACTAACATATAAAACAGATTAGGTTAATGAATATTACCCGGGTACAAGAGATTTGATCATAATATATGAAATGCTAGCATATAAAACTAGCATATATAGCAGGGTATGATGTTTATTTAACTTTCAGAGTACAACGGTCAATCATGAAACAATGTATACCATACCACTATTTAGGGTCATAAAAAGATAATAGACATCATCCACATTTTGAATAAAAATTTTATATTAAAATTGTTTTGCTTTGAAAGCCACCATCCAACTTCCCATTATGAATAAAGAATTCATATTACATTTTCCTCAAAGGTCATTGAAGCATTCATCCCTTACAAAACTTATGAAACATTTGGGACAACGGTCATTAGGTTCATATGCAAAATCACTTCTAATTGCAGTTGCAAAATTGAATTTAGGGACAAAGGGTCATCAAAGCAGAATATATACCCATTCATGCATTATTATGAATAAAAATTCATAACTTTTTTAATAGAAAAGCAGACACCGATAGAGACAATTGCTTGAGTAGCAATTAAGGCAACAACTAGCTTTCACATTCCGGGACTAGGGACAAGGGTCATTACGTCTGTATGCAAAATAACTTCTAATTGCAGTTGCAAAATAGAATGTAGGGACAAAGAGTCATCAAAGCAGAATATATATCCATTCATGCATTATTATGAATATAAATTCATAACTTTTTTAATAGAAAAACGGACACCGATAGAGACAATTGCTTGAGTAGCAATTAAGGAAACAACTAGCTTTCACATTCTGGGACTAGGGTCATTAAGTTCATCCAACATTTTTCTCTATGGTAATTGAGGCATCTATGATCCATCCGTTACAAATTTATAAAACAAAGTAATCATCGGATCCAACGGTCAAATTTAGGCTTAGGGCAATATACTCCACCCCTTTTTCAGATAATGAAAAAAGGTTTTGTCACACAATAATTTACATTCTTATAGAGTTTTTGTACCCATTTTAAATTGGAAACCAACCATCATTCCCAACATGTATTGATTATAAACCAGATGGGGCAAATAAGTTGGAATGAAAATTCCAAAAACGGGTGAAATTCCCTTATCGTGACAAACAAAAAACTGTCTTTTAAGGTTCTTTTGTTTTTCTCAAGCAGAAGATTGAATGTTCTTGAATGATCAAGAATGAGAAAAATGGGTAAAAAGATTGAATGTTATTCTTTGAAATTACCATAGCAAAAGAAAAAGTTAATCTTTGAAAACATTGGTACCAAACAAAAGGGTCATCGTGGGACGGAAAGAACACATTTAAGGCAACAACATATTTTCACATTAAGGCATCATCAGTACAATCCCTTGCACAATTAAGGAACAATGTATGCCATGCCACTATTTAGGGTCATAAAAAGTCTACATTCACAACTCAAATAAATTCTATGACTAAGGAAAATCAAGTTGTATATTGTCCATGATCAAATAACTCTTGCATTACTGAATTATACACAATACCATTAAGTAGAAACTATCTAATCATACTTGTAGCACTCATCGTTCTTAATTCGCAATCTTAATAGACCTTCTTCACCAAAACCTTTTTTGGTTAACCATACTTTTAATTCAAGATATATAGCAGGGTATGATGTTTATTTAACTTTTAGAGTACACACATCACTGCAATGAAATGCTATGATCATAAGATGATCAACAACAGATATAATAATACCATAAAAACTAGCATATAAAACAGATTAGGTTAATGAATATTACCCGGGTACAAGAGATTTGATCATAATATATGAAATGCTAGCATATAAAACTAGCATATATAGCAGGGTATGATGTTTATTTAACGTTTAGAGTACACACATCACTTCAATGAAATGCTATGATCATAAGATGATCCTGACATCAACAACAACTATAATAATACCATAAAAACTAGCATATAAAACTGATTAGGTTAATGAATATTACCCGGGTACAAGAGAAAGCTTGAGAGAGCCCGTATAATCCCAAGGGTGTTGGTCTAAGCAATTGTTCTCCCAAAATTCATGACACATTCAGTCAGAAAAAGCATATAAACAGGCCTTCCAAACCAAGACGGCACACTGTTTGGCATTGAGTGATCACCCTATGGACAATAGTAATACAGGATTTCGTTAGCAAACACTAAACGATACATATTTAACCCCGCCAGAATAAAATAAAATACAAGAAGCAACCTCGTTATAGACATTGACAATGCAAGCATCAAGCTTCACAGTCATCACTTTCGAGAAAAAAAATCCTGAAAGAATGAAGTGGATGTGAGTCGTGTGATGGTATATATCGATAGTTTCCTCAAAAATGACAGTTACTCCTATGGTTTTACTTATGAGAAAAAAACAAAACAGGAACTTTTGGAAACATGTGGAGTCCAGTCCATGAATATTATATAAAATGCAGACAAAGTTATGAGTGAAGGGTTGAAGGCACTTCACAATCTTCTTTGTAACCGCCATAAAGTTGAAGAGGACTGTTAGAATAGGGAGAGTGGAGAAGATGATGAGAATGAATTCATTGTATTATGATTAACTGAATTGGTTACAAAAGGGTTACACCTCTCTTTATAGAGGAATGTTCTAGAATCTGTCAGTTACATTCTGTAACTGACTTGTTAGTTATATTCTAACAATATCTAACTAACTACTAACTGAATCTATAACTATTTAACTGAACCTATACAAGTTATAACAGTAGACTTTAATATACTCTAACATTCCCCCTTAGAAGCTGATGAAGTTTTGATCAAGTGCTCTTTGTCAAACACTCTCAGCTTGTCACGAAGTGTAGTGAATCTATTAGCAGATAGAGGCTTGGTAAGCACATCAGCCCATTGGTCAGTAGCAGGCACATGAGAGACAATGAGGCTCTTGTTTATAACATTTTCTCTGACAAAGAATATATCTAACTCCATGTGTTTAGTGCGATGATGGAGAGTAGGATTATGAGCCAATGAGACTGTGCTTAGATTGTCACATAGAATTTTTGGAGTATAGAAGTTGCACCCCAGCTCTGTTAGAAGAGATTGTAACCATAGAAGTTCTGCAGATAGGCCAGCTAAGCTTCTGTATTCAGCTTCTGCACTAGACCTGGCCACCAATGTTTGTTTCTTTGACCACCAGGATACTAGATTTGGTCCAAGATAGATACAAGCCCCTGAAGTTGACCTTCTGTCATCAGGATCAGAGGCCCAGTCTGCATCACAAAATCCAATTAGGGACAGAGGTTGATGAATGGGAGCAGCCTGAATGAGCAACCCATGATGAAGAGTCCCACTTAAGTATCTAAGAATCCTTTTTACAGCCTTCCAGTGCTCTTCAAGAGGATTAGATAGGAATTGACAAACTTTGTTGACAGAAAAAGAGATCTCTGGTCTAGTAAGTGTAGCATACTGCAGAGCTCCAACTACAGATCTGAAGTATGTAGGATCCTCAACAGGATTAGACCCCACTCTAGATAATTTTGAGCTAGATACCATGGGTGTAGGCATCCCATTAGCAGAATCCATTTGCACCCTAGAGAGCATATCTCTGATATATTTTGTTTGAGATAGGAGAAGAGAACCATTGTCCAAATGAAACACCTCTAATCCTAAGAAGAAATCAAGGGTCCCTAGTTGTTTTAGAGCAAACTGAGCATTCAGTTTTGAAATTACTTGCTGAATATGAGACATAGAATTTCCTGTGATGATAATGTCATCAACATATACCAAAACCATGATGTGAACAGTGCTGGTTTTAATCATGAATAAGCTAGGATCACACTTACTGGCTGAGAATCCATATTGAACTAGAGCTGTCTTCAGCTTATCAAACCAGGCCCTAGGTGCCTGTTTAAGGCCATATAAAGCCTTGTTTAGCTTGCACACAAGATTACTATCTGAGCCTGCTTTTTGATGAAACCCCTTGGCCACTAACCTGGCCTTGTACTTGTTGATTGATCCATCAGAATTTTCTTTAATTCTGAAAACCCATTTGCATCCTATAGGCTTTTTGTGAGTAGGAGCAGGCACTAAGGTCCAGGTCTTGTTCTTTAGAAGTGCATCATACTCTTCCTGCATTGCTTTTATCCAAGAAGGGGATTGAAAAGCTTGCTTAACAGTAGTAGGTTCAAGATGAGTTAGAAGAGCAGTAGGATTGTGTTTGGCTTTAGATCTGGTAGTCATAGAGTGACCTTGAAGAGACTTAATTGGAGCATGTTGTGAAGGATTTTGGGACTCAACAGATGACTCAGAGGAAGGAGTAGAGAATATGTGTTGAGATGCATTAGATGTTTGTATATTAGGACTGAGACCAAGTGAACTGTTAGATGGTGGAGATAACTGAGAAGTAGGAGTAATGGGAGAGTGATTTTCAGACCCTTGTGGAGATGATGTAGTAGGTGAGATGGGTGCATTAACTGTAGGGTGAGGAATAGTTTGCAGAGGAGTGGGATGTAGTGGTGAAAGAGGTTCTTGTATAGCAGCAAAGGGAATAGTATTGAGAGGTGTAGGGTTGAGGACTTGATTTGGTAAATGAAGAGGCACATGAGATATAGGAGATGGAGATGTTTTAGGTGTGTCAGTGTTATCTTCTTTTGGAAATAGATCAGGGTAGGGAAATTTTTGTTCATTGAATAGAACATCCTTAGATACATAAATGTGACCATCAGGACTGAGGCACTTGTAACCCTTATAAGTAGTGGAATAGCCTAGGAAAATGCATTCCTGAGATCTGTAGGCTAACTTGGTTGTGTGATAAGGTCTTAGGAAGGGAAAACAAGCACATCCAAAGACTTTTAGAGCTTTATAATCTGGTTGTTTATTTTGAAGAGTGAGATAGGGTGATTTATTTTGAAGTATAGGTGTGGGAAGTCTGTTTATAAGATATGCTGCTGTACTAAAAGCATGGTCCCAATATTTCAAGGGAATATTGGCCTGAGATAACAGAGTCAGTCCTGTTTCAACCAAGTGCCTATGCTTTCTCTCTACTAGGCCATTCTGGTGATGAGTGTGAGGGCAGGTAAGCCTATGTATAACACCTAAATTGGTAAGGAATTTGGTAAAGGGTCTGAATTCTCCACCACCATCTGTTTGAACAATTTTAATCTTGCAGTTGTACTGCAATTCTACCATATTTTTAAATTCAATGAATTTAGACATAGTATCAGACTTTGCTTTCAAAGGATAGACCCAAACAAATCTAGAGAAAGCATCAAGACATGTTAGAAAATAAGTAAAACCAGAAGTTGATTTTACAGGAGCAGGGCCCCAAAGATCACACACAACTAACTCAAGAGGTGAGGTATAGGTAGTGTTAGATAGGGGAGCATGAAGTCTATGGCTCTTCCCTAAGCAACAGGCAGTGCATACATCAACAACAGGCTTAGAAGGAACATTAATATTGCATGTTTGAAGAGCAAACCTGAGAGAGTCATGGTGAGGGTGACCTAATCTAGCATGCCACAAATTATAGGTAGCATGAGATATAGGTGTTAAAACAGAAGCATTGACATTTATTCCATATTGAGAAAGATTTACAGTAGGATTAGGCTGAGCCAAACAACTAGGAACATTAGAATTGAAACAAACAGAACTAGCTAAACAATTGGAATTCAAAGGTTTCATGCAAACAAAATTACATTCATTTGATGATTTATTCAAAACAGAAGCTGAACTATGTAGAGTAGAAACAGATTCTAGGGGAGCAGCAAACTTATACAGTCCATCAGCTCCCACAACTCCATGCAAGAGGACTTCAGAAGAAGCCTGTGATTTCACAACACAGAAAGTAGGGTGAAATTCAAAGAACACTTTATTATCTTGAGCAAATTTAGAGACACTTAGCAGATTTTTGGTTATTGAGGGAACATGCAACAAGTTCTTAAGGACTAGAGTGTTTCTAGGGTTCAGATTAGAAGGAAAATTCATTGAACCTACATAATTAATGCACAAACCTTGACCATTCCCCATATGCACTTGCACTTGATCTGAGCCTGGAAGAGAGACAGTGTCTGAGAGATTTGAAGGATCAGGGGTCACATGGTGTGAAGCTCCAGAATCTGGATACCACCATTGGTTGTTGAAGTGATTGCTCCCAGCAGTGAGCATAGCTTGAGCACCAGGAAACATGGCCTGAGGTGCTTGAGCACGTGGTGGCCTAGGATAGCCAAAGCCATAGTGATTAGGAAATTGAGGCCTAGGGTAACTGTTACCATAACCATAGTTCTGAGATTGGCCTGTGTAGCGGAAGTGACAAATTGAAGCATCATGATTATTCCTATGACAGATTTGGCATGAGGAATCACTTCCACCGCGTCCACCGCGTCCTCCGCGTCCAGAACGGCCTCCACCTCTACCAGATCTACCACCACCACGTGTGTATTGAGAGCTAGGGCCTTGGTATTCAGGTGCAGCAGTGTGATTTGTTCCAGTAGGAAAATTAGGAATAGGAGGTGGAGTAGCATCTGAATTGGAGTTTTGAGAAGACGCAGCTGAAGCCTGAGCAAGATTAACACTTGCAGAATCAATTTGATTCTGCTTCTTGTTCTTATCTAACCTAGATTCATGAGCTAGGAGATGAGATTCTAACTCGTCCAAAGAAACAGGAAAAGACTTGCTCGCTACAGCTGCTACAACTGAGTCATAGTCTTCAGGAAGCGCGTCGAGCACGATCTCGATGAGATTACGGTGAGGAACTGGATCGCCAATTGAAATCAACGATTCATTGATTTCTCTGACGCGTTGAATGAATTCAGCGATCTTGCGATCGCCTTTGCTTAGGGTTCGCAATTCCGATCGGAGTTGCCTAGCTTTGGTGATGAGTAGCGTCTTGAAATGACGGTGAACTTCATCCCAAACTTCTGACGAAAACGTATAATCCACTACCTTCGCAAGAAGAGGCTCTGACATTGTTGAAAGGAGCCATGTCCAGATCAACGCGTCTTGATTTTCCCATGCTTGATACAGAGGATTCACAGTTCCTGAGGCACGATCTGCATCTGTGAGATACTGCTCAGGAATCACAGGTTCTGTGACGTACTTTTGGAGGCTAAAACCACGAATAACACCAGAAACTTGTTGCTTCCATTGCTTGAAGTTTTTGTCATCTAAACGTACTGAAACTAGGTTTGAGATCTTGTTTTGGGAGGAGGAAAAACCTCCCTCTGTGTTGAAGGGATTTGCCATGGATCAAGAAGCTCTAGATACCATGTTAGAATAGGGAGAGTGGAGAAGATGATGAGAATGAATTCATTGTATTATGATTAACTGAATTGGTTACAAAAGGGTTACACCTCTCTTTATAGAGGAATGTTCTAGAATCTGTCAGTTACATTCTGTAACTGACTTGTTAGTTATATTCTAACAATATCTAACTAACTACTAACTGAATCTATAACTATTTAACTGAACCTATACAAGTTATAACAGTAGACTTTAATATACTCTAACAAGGACAATTTCAAGGTAAGTGTATGGTCTTACCCTCAGATCATTGACCACCGAAACAATTTCTGAAACTTTAGTACTATTGAATAAATCTTCATACAACTTCAGTCCATCTACTACATTCACCTGAAGAATAAAAAAAGATGCACCATAAAATAGAATATCAGAAACGGAATAACAAGAACATTTATGACAATAAGAAATAAAGAAAATCAAACTAACATTTACAGGACCTTACCATCTTCCCATCAAAAAACTCATTGCCAATGAAAGCTTTTCCCATGGTAGAACCATTCTCCTTCTGATTTTGATTTTGCATAGAATGTGAATTATTATCTGAAAACACATTGCACATTAGTATAAATAGAATGGAAAAGAAATATCAAACCAATATTTACAGCATGCTATGTCTATAAGCCGGCTCTAATCCTATAAGTGCATCGGATTATGTATGTGTTCAAAATCAACGAAGAAATTAGCTAAAGATAGATTTTTAAAAACATTGAAATGTCAATTTGGAGGTACACTTCAGACATTATTTACTTCATTTCAAAAATCCATGTATACAACTAGCATAGTCTAATTCCTTCTAGAATTTGTTATATATTATCATTCAAATCATAGTCAACAGGAATTTGTTACATTAATAAGAGGTTAGAAAATAAAGTAAAAAGAAATAGATTGCAAGAATCGAGACTGTTGGAGGAAAAAATACCTTGTCTCTTCGCTTCTATCTCCCTCTCCGCAATTTGTTCTTCATCCAATCGTCTAAAGTACGGAAGAAGTTCATTCAACATGTACTTGGACAGCTCAATCTCATGTTAATAACTGATACATTTGTGCATCTGACAACCCTGCCCTTATCATTTCAGTGGCATTGATAGCACATTAAGGACTCTTCTTCAATGATCAATCCACTGTAAATTTGGAAACAGAATCAGAACCACAATTACATGTATAAACCATGTAACACCAAACTCAAACACATATACATATAAAAACAATGAGTAAGAAAATAACAAAATCAATTTAAACAGAAACAACAAAAACCCTAAATCATCATAATCAAAGACAAAGAGGAACAAAAACCCTAAACCTGAGAGAAATAGAAAAGATACGAACACATAAACGATAAGAACAAAAACCCTAATTAGGAACACAAACGCAATCAGAATAAAAACGAACATAAGAACAGCGAAGAAAAGGAAATCACGAACTTGTAGAAAAAAAGACGAAATTGCAGAAAAACACGAACAATCTGAACACGGGCAGTTGGGTTTCAAGGAAGAATGAAGAACACGATGGGTTAGGGATTAATGAAATTGAACGAACAAGGAATCATTGAGTGAGTTAGGGTTTGGTTGAACGAACGATTTGGGTTTCAGAGGAGTTAGGGTTAATGTTGTAGGCATGTAGCTTCTGCGTGAATTATACGTATGTGGGAGAGGGAAAAGAGAAAACCTTTTTTAAATTAGCGTAAGATTGAAGAAAGAAAGAATGTGTATTTCATTTTCAATCCAAACGCAGAGTTTTGACCGTTAAACAACTTATATGGGCTTTATAGAATGAGAGCTTACATTTGCTAAAAGAAAAAAATGACAGCTTAGCTCTTTATGTTTGAATATGTACATTAAAAGTACCCCTTCCCGTTCCAAAATATAAGTCGTTTTGGAAAAAAAAATTATTTCAAAATGTAAGTCGTTTTACGATTATTTGATTTGCAGTATGTCGAGTGAAAAAAAGAGACATACTTCCTAAAATTTTCCACTTAGCTTTGCAACATCCAAATGATCGCTCAATTGTGGTTCGAAGACTAGAGTGCATATAATTGAACACTTCATTTCTCCCTCTAGCTTTAGGCCCTAATAAAAAATGAGGGAGGTGATACTTGGTGGTTTTGTAGGGACCCATATAGCCCATGAAGTTAGGATAACCAGCGTCAATAAGGTAATATTTACCTTCAAAGACAATATAAAAGTATGTATATCCTCAAAAGTCACATGGTGAAAATCCAATTTGTCCATGGTATTCAACTTTCCCACGTTAAATTCCACCGCCCCCACATAATGAATGAATTTACTGGTTCAAGCCGCCAACTTTGGCTCTCCAATTGTGTAATTTGTATAATGTGGTGAAGGCTTGAGATTTTAGATTGTGCTCCTTTCAAATTTTTATGTTGGAATTCTCTCGGTGCTACTTCGTGTGTTGGACTAATCTATAAAGACCGAAACTCTGACTTTAAATGGGTTCCTCGCTAGTGGATGGTAGAATTGATGACCCTTTAATTATTCAGTCTTTGAGTTGGATATCAAGTCTTAAAATGTTGCTAAATTAATTCGATGCATTGGGGTGAGAGCGTGACAGATTTGGGATGAATGGAGCACGGTAGCGCTTACAGCAGGTAACAGAAACTGTCGAACGGCAGCAACCGGTTAAATACATGATGTGTACACGTGGAACTCAGTTAAATACTCAAAATTGAAGTGCTCCATTGTGAATGCTCTAAATTAAAAGAATACTCAATAATACTCCCTCCGATTTTGAATATAAACAAAAAAACAACTTTCTAGATACATTGAATAAAACATATATCTGTAAAATTATCTAAATACATATTTTATTCAATAAATTTAAAAAATTATTATTTGCTCATTTTCAAAACTGGAGGGAGTAATATATAAACCATCGCCCACTTGACCATAAATGTCAATGGAAAAAAATCCTCTCCATCAAAGTGAAACCTCATTCCCCACAAAATTATATTTTTATTACATTTAATTCGATAAAGTGGACTATGATTCATTCAAAAAAGAAAATGAAAAGTAGACTATGGTGGACAAATTTAATAGTGGTCATACTCAATGCCCCCCACATAATGAATGAATTTACTGGTTGGAGCCGCCAACTTTGGCCCTCTAATTTTGTATTTATTTAATGTATAAAACCGCATGGTCCTTACCACTATTGATTACAAAATAGTACTACTACTAGTAGAAAGATTATTGTTTGTTGTCTGAGACTTGAGACTGGGAGGGTTCATGATGAGACAATGTATTTTGGGTTCAGCAGTACTTGTTATTGCTCTTTGTGTCTTCACCAGTTTGTTTAACTTTGCACAAGCACAACCTCAAACTTCAAAAGCTACTACAGATCCTTATGAAGGTTAGTCATTGCCCAAAATCATTATATTCTTTATTTCATTCCCATACTTTTTGCACAACTTATGAATAACATTAGAATGAATACGGATTTAAATTCACTGTTAGATGAAAGTTTGTATGGTATAGAACATTTATAATTTTTGTTCAGAGATGTTAAAAATCATTTGATATGTTATCGAAAACCATCAAAATTAATATTATTCAATAAAAACCCATAATTCATTAATTTTGATAAGTCTCGATAACATATCGCCACTCAATAACGCTTCACAAATACAAGGTTTATAAAAATTTAAAATCGTTGTTTTATATATTATCTGTGTTGCCTAGGTGCGGATACGGTATCGGTACCCGATACGGGTACTGGTACGGGGTACGACAATTTTTGAAAAATTAATGAACGTGTATGGTTATGAATTAAGGTACAGATATATATATCGGTACTGATACGAGTACGTACCCGGTACCGGTACTCTTCCTCAAATGGAGTAGCCGCGCATCAAAGTATATTATTGAGACCGTTTAAAATAATCAATTTATATGTTTTTACTGAAGACCAATGAAGTAAAGGCAACATATGCACAATCTATGGGAACCTTTTTTAGAAGATCAAAACTATGAATTTTTATTTGACATATGAAATGAATGAATGATGTAGCTGGGGTTGTAAATTCAATATTTAGCAAATGGAGAATATCAGCAGATACAACTCAATGGAACATGAGTGGTGAAATATGTAGCGGAAGTGCCATTGATACCACAACCACCATTGATGATGGAACTTATAACCCATTCATCAAATGTGATTGTTCTTTCAACAAAAAAACTATTTGTCGCATCACCGCACTGTACTCTCTCTCTCTCACTCTCACTCAATTACTACTTTGTTTACTTTCTATGTTTAATACTAATCTCTCTGAAATGTAACAGGAAAGTGTATGCATTGGATGTGATTGGTGAAATTCCACCAGAGTTATGGACTCTAACTCATCTCACCAATTTGTATGTTTTCTTCCACTTTTTTCTTCAATTAACTATACTAGAATTAATTCCATGTTTAGACCACTCAAAATTGATTATGGAAGTGTGAAATTGATTTTGACATGTTTAGTTGCTCTCTAGTAGGATTTATTTTGACCGGTAATCCAGAGTTTGACCAAGGGGTAAGTAAAGTTTGGTCAAGAATTGTTCCCATCAGGAATCGAATTTGAGTTCTCCCGAACGATCCGTCCTACGGGAGCTCATTAACCACTCGAGTCCAATTAATGTCTTGATTTTGTAACTTTTGTGTCTAAAAGTGATTTTATATTAAAATTTGTTGTTCAACTTACTTTTAATTAGATGTATCCAAAAATAAAACACTTTACATTGAACTCACTTTTAAGTAAAATCAATTTTAAAAAAATTGATTCATTCAAAATCTCAACTGATGGGTGAAGTTTACAATTACATGACTTGCATTTTGACCTAATTAAATTGCCTTTAAACACAACCGGATATATGGGTACGTAGTCTGATCTTCATGCAACCTTTGAGATGACTCTAGAGAATCCTATTAGATATTCTAATAAATCCTTTTTTTTTTATTTACAAACTGTTCATGACTTCATGGGACAAAATTCAAATTCTATCCGAGGCAGTTGTAAAATGGTCATTACTCTTGTCGCTATAAATAGTAATAGTTTTCTTACATTGTGAGCAGGAACCTTGGCCAAAATTACTTGACAGGGTCTCTACCTCCCGCGATTGGAAACCTGACTCGTATGCAATACATGTAAAGTCATTTACTCATGTGAATATTTAATTTAATGTTGGGAAATATAATTTCTAATGCTATCTTTAATATATTTAGGACCTTTGGCATCAATGCTTTGTCAGGAAAGCTTCCGAAGGAATTGGGAAATCTTACTCAATTGATTTCATTGTATGTTATGCTATTTAAAAGTTATCTGTTTTTATAATGACGGTGTTACTCTTGTAGATGATGTTATTTTTTAAGTCTTATGACAATTGATATGTGTTTGACTAGATGATTGAACTGAAGGGACAATAAATAAATAAATAATACTAATATAACTTATAGTCAATTTTGATAAACTTCTAATCCACTACTTATGTGTTTTTTAAGTAATACTTGTTTCTATTGTCAAAAAAAAGTAATACTTGTTTATTGTATGTGTTTAAATTAGATTATATGTGTTAGTTTTTTCAGAGGATCCATTATTTTACTTTTCCATAGAAATCTTATAAGGACATTTTTTGTAAGTCAAGAATGATCAAGAACACTCATTTGAGAAGCTTCCATATGTTAGAATCTAATCCAAATTAACTTGACCTTATTCTAAGATGTTTTAATATTTTGTTTTCGACAATTAAGATATTTTAGTATTAAATACACACTGTGCATGCAATTTTTTTTGTAATTCTCTAAATTTCCAGGAGTTTTGGGTCTAACAAGTTATCAGGGTCTTTGCCAGCTGAACTTGGGAATCTGGTAAAGCTAGAACAACTGTAAGTACTTCTTCAGTCTTATTATGTCACAAGTTGTTTTAGACTAGGATTTTAAATGCTTTTAGTAAGAGTATTGGAAATTGAAATCAATTTGAAAGATTTGTTTATGGAGTAAAGTCACGTATACAACTCTTAAGATTAAGAATACACTATTGTGAATCATGGGTTGGAACTGGATTATGCAAAATATCGAGTTTTTTTATTCAAAATTATAGGTTGTTACAAATGTATATATCTTTATGTGACTACAAGAGGCTTAAATTTCAAAGAATATTTCCTTGCAGCTACATGGATAGTTCTGGAATCAGTGGTCCAATTCCACCCACATTTGCAAGCCTTAAGAATTTGGGAACAGTGTAAGATATTGCTAATTCCGTCTACCTCATGAGATAATAGATTAAGAAACTAGAACTCTTATGGTAAAAATGGTTTTTCTGCTAATTTCAGATGGGCTTCAGACAATAAACTCATTGGTAGAATACCCGATTTCATAGGAACTTGGTCAAAGCTTCAAGCCTTGTAAGACAATCTTACCGATTAACTTATTTTCCTTTTTAATTAATATTTATAAGGTGGATACGTTTTGAGAATAAACAATCATATTGTATTTGAGATACAAATTATTTTTTATTGTTAATTTCATATTTTGTTCTTCAAATGTGCACTAACAGATTCTGTGATTGATGTATGGTTTCATAGGAGATTTCAGGGTAATTCTTTTGAAGGTCCAATACCCTCATCATTTTCTAATTTGACTTCTTTGACAGAATTGTGAGTTTTGTTACGAATTTCTTGTATGGTTGATGTTGATTTATGAAAGCTAATATATCATATGTGACATAAATGCAGGAGAATAAGTGGTTTATCTAATGGTAGTTCGTCATTGAATGTAATAAAGAACTTGAAGTCTCTCACAATCTTGTAAGGATGCAACTCTGCTAATTATTATGTCTAGTCTCCCGTGTATAAAGAAATCTTTAATTATCCTTTTAGTTGTTAATATAATTTATAACTTTGGTAATGATTGTTGCAGAGAATTGAGAAATAACAATATTTCTGGTACAATTCCTTCCAGCATAGGAGAATTTCAACAATTGATCCTGCTGTGAGTATCACTTGTTTGTGTTTCAGTTTAGACGCATTTGAACAGATTAGGTAAAACTAGTTTCACATAAGAACACAGGGGATATCTTTATTCGCCATAAACTTCCGTTTTAGCACGCACTCATCTTTTTCAGTATTACTATTTGCCTTTTGTTATACACTTATATGATATAAATATCAAACTTTTAAGCTTATTGTCATGCATATAATTATCTTTTATCTTTTATTGTCATCTATATTTGTGTTGTATTAGTGGGATGATCGTATACTCATGCTTGTTCTTGTAGGGACTTGAGCTTCAATAAAATCTCAGGAAAGATACTTGGATCAATTTTCAATTTGAATTCGCTCTCTTACTTGTAATATTCCATTTCCTAAGTAATTATATATCCATTTGGTGATATACCATCATATGTAGTATAAATGATGTTTTGGTTTTATCAAATTTCAGGTTTCTTGGAAATAACACACTTAGTGGTACTCTCCCTCAGCAGAAAAGTTCAATTCTTAAGAACATGTGAGATGCTTCAATTACTTGTTTACGTGGGAGTGAGAGAAGTAAATCTATAATCCCTTAGATCATGAATGTGTTAGAATTCATGTGTAGGTGGTTTGTTCTCTTATCCATCGGTCCACTGCACTGTCATGGATGGAGGGAAAAGCAAAAATATAGTTGTGTTGTTGTTGATGTTCGCCGCCTCGACGCATTCCCTTCTCTCCCCGACATCGACCCACACAGAAAGAAAGAGCGCAGAGCCCCGCCCTGACCTGTAGTGTAGGTCCGCTAACGTAAAGCGAGGAGTTGAGCCTGAACTGGCAAACCGAAGTCACTTTCGGAACCATACTTCCTACAGCTAACACATTTCCAGTCCAGCGGGAACACTCGGCGCAAAAATACATTGATTAGAAAGATATATAAGTAAAGTGAACCGTTAGGTTTTGAATAGAGATGTAGTGTCGAGATTTCTTGGTGGTCCTAATAATTAGTTTGTTGTTGCTCTTGATGCTCCATTGGACTCCCCAACAAGTGATATCAAAGCTTGTTCGACTTGATGGGGGAGTGATAGTAACGGCTGTGCAAGTATCGTGACATGAGAGACTCACACTTGAGATGAATATTGATAGAATTCAAGTGTGAGTGGTTAGTTCCACATCAATTAGAAACTATCTAAATACTAATATATACAAAAAATAAAAATAAAAAAATTCTGATTTATTTAATACAAAATTGAACTTCCAAGCAAGGAATTGACATCCTCCAAACTATTTTCGTTGTTTTGAAAATCATCAACAAATTGATTTAAATTTTAAATATCTTATCTTCATTATATGTCCTTCAATTAGTTTGATTTTACATTATTGCAGAGACTTATCATACAACGATCTATCAGGAAGCCTTCCCTCTTGGATAAACGAACCAAGTTTACAATTGTAGGTTTCACGGTCCTTTTCTTCCCCCATTTGCATATTAATTTTCCGAAGATATAACCAAGTTTGCATGCCAGTTGTTAAATGCATGAATCCTCCATTTCTTTATATACACTATGGTTTCATAGAATTTACAATCAATATCAATTAGTTATTTTCATTTCTTAAATATTTTCATGCATGAATATCATGGTCAAAGTACAACTTTAATTTTCTCATTAGTTCTTTTCCCTAAAATAATAAAAGCATGCATGTCTCTCTTTGCTATTATTTGTAACAAATCTATTTATGGTTTCTCCGTTTCTTTTTATGTGTGTGATAGTGTTATAATATTTTTGGGTCTGATATACAGGAACATTGTTGCCAACAACTTCACAATAGTAAATTCAAATACCAGGTAATTTTTATATAGATGCTTCAATGTTGATTGTTTCAATAATTTTTTTTCAGAGCCTAGAGTTATTCCATAGCTTGGGAGCCATAACTCATTCTTTGTAAAGGCATCTGAAACATAACATTTATTTTGCAGTGGTTTGCCTACTGGGCTCAACTGTCTTCAGAAAACTTTTCCATGCAATCGTGGTGCTGCAAAATGTAAGTTTGATTATAAGCTAGTTTTCTTGTTAGACAATCAATTGGAGAAAAAAGGATAATCTCAAATTAAATGTTGATATTATCGTTATTTACTACTGCAGTATACTCAATGAAGAAAAAATTGATGTGTTTCACCTATAACCTTTGACATTTGTTTTACTTGGCTAAGATACTAGTTTGGTTTAATTGAGACTGGAACTTTTTTATGGCTTCAACTGAAGTTAATTATGTGAATTAAAACACATTTTCAACCGTTGATGGATCTATAATCTATGGTGCAGATTCTGACTTTGCAATCAAGTGTGGTGGTCCGCAAATTACAAGTACAGAAGGAATTGTGTATCAGGCGGAGAATGAGACACTTGGTCCTGCTACATACTTTGTTACTGATACAAATAGATGGGCTGTTAGTAATGTTGGATTATTTACTGGGAACAACAATCCTCAATTCAAAAGTTTTGTTTCAAATCAGTTCACTAATACTTTGAACTCCGAACTTTTTCAAACTGCTCGGCTCTCTGCATCATCATTAAGATATTACGGTCTGGGGCTAGAAAATGGCTTTTACAACATTACCCTCCAATTTGCGGAAACAGCTATTTTGGATTCTACCACATGGAAAAGCCTCGGGAGACGAGTCTTTGATATTTATATCCAGGTATTTATGTTGTTGAATTGAAATATCACAATGACTAGAGATATATTCAATATAGTCCTTATGCAGCTAAGGGAATTTTTACATTGTCTAGTTTTCATATTTTTTGTTTGAAATTTCAGGGGACTCTTGTTTTGAAGGATTTTGACATACAAAGAGAAGCTGGAGGTGTGTCTTACAGAGCTGTTCAAAAGCATTTTAGGTCTGAAGTGAAAGAAAACTATCTTGAGGTCCATCTTTTTTGGGCTGGAAAAGGGACATGTTGCATACCTAGGCAAGGTACTTATGGTCCCCTGATTCAAGCCATCAGTGCTATCCCAGGTAAAAGTTAAAAAAAAAAAAATTATGAATTTCAAATGTTGACTTATCACAACTTATAATCTTTTCTTTGGAAAATATTTAAAATTTGTAATTCAATTTATACTACTATTATTAAAATGTTGACTTGTGTGTGTGTGTGTTTAGGATATCATTGCTTAAGTGTTTTAATATTGGTTGGTCTTTAATCAGTCAGATTAAATCTAACATAACTAACATATTTTATACAACAAAATCAATAATTGCAAGACTGAAATAAAAGTGTGTCCGCATATAACTTATCTTGTTCATTTTATCTTGTAGGATATCTTAAGCGCGAGGATGCTAAGTAATAACAGTATGCAGTAAAGTAATTGGCATATACAGTATGTCTTTTTTATAAGAGACACTTCACCTTTCTAGATTTATTGTATAACTAATGTCTCGGACATATAATATAGACGAGATACACTTCACCTTTCTAGTAAACAATGTCCTCCTTAGGTACCTTTGCTGCCTCTTACCTCCTATATTTACTCTATCTTTTCTTTTCCAAATGTAATAAATAAATTCAGTAAACTTTCATCAATTTTTTTTTCCAGAAAAGTATATTTGCTTAAAATACTTCTTATAATATTGATCCATTTAAAACACAATTAATCAACTCATTTTTTTTAAAAGACAAAAAGGAAACTTTATTAATTAAACAATTCCACAGTACAAGATGTACAAAGGGGTGGAAAAACAAAATTTTTGGAAGCAAGGTTTTTACTAAGTCATAATCCTTTTGTTGCCTTTTTACACAAACAGAGCTATTGATTTGGATACATTAAGAGATACACTGTTGGTGTATTGAAATTCATTTCCTTAATCAACAACAATGGAGTAACAATCCGTAAAAAATAAAAATAAAAATTGGAGTATTTTGGAGCTTTACTCAATTTGATCTTTTGTTGTTAGTGATTTTATTTCCTTTGGCAGCAAAGTGGTTGTTCATGTTACAAAAAAAAAATTAAAAAATAGTTGTTCGATTATTAATTGAAATGAAGGGAGAAAAAAAGTGTCTTGGATTGATTTGCAAAATGACTTTAAAGCACAAAAATTTAATTACTTTTGATGAAAGACAAAATGTGAGGAGGCTTCGGTAAAGAATAAGGATTCACTTATTTTTCTTTGGGCTGAATAATTTTAATCCAGCAAAATCTCACGATAGAAATTACAAAGAAGTAGTAAGATAAAATTAGAAAATAGAATAATTTATCATTTTTTATTAGTGCGTCAAACAAAAAATTAAAATAGAATATAATATATTTATCATATCCTTCATATTCTATTCTCTATTCTAACCATTAAACGAATCCTAAAAGTAAAAATTTTAGTTACTGAATTAATTAGCTAAGAAATGATAAGCAATTGTATCATTAACATTTTTATCCATAACATCCGATTGAATTAATAAAACTCTAGTGAAAGAAAAGAAAAGTTTTTTTTTTTTTTTAAACAAAGAGATAGCTTAGTTAGGAAGGTAAAGACATCCCAACTAGGTTGACACCCCTATACCAACTTAACAAACAAGCTAACTCCAACTCATATATAAATAAAAAAGATAGGAGAGTACAAACTCGGGGAGACTAGACCAAAACCCAAGTGGGAGCCAACAAATGACAACTGCCTCATTAAAAATCTTACCCGTAAAAACCATAGGAAAAAATCAGGTGAAGGGAAAAAGAGTACAGTGCTCCAGAACTAAATACAACAAAATAAAAACCATCATTTAGATGAACACACCCTAAAACTAGGCAAGCTTAGTTTATTCTTCAACAAATAATCCTGAGAGAACGAAGGAGGATCACTCAAACAAGTAAGGGAGCTCAAAGTAAGACCATGATTGGCAAAGAGATCAGCCACTTGATTACCTTCTCTACAAATATGAGAAATCCTGAAATTAAGACTAGAAACCTTCACCAAAACATTATTCCACCGATTTCTTAAAGTCCAAGGAATAAGCTTAGGGTTAGAATTAAAAGCAAGAACCACTAAGGTTGAGTCAGTCTCCAACCAAAGATTCTTCCAATTCCTACGAAAAGCTATATCAACAGCCTGCATGGCACCACAAAGTTCAGCATGATAGGAAGAGGCAAACCCAAGTGGTTTCGCAAAAGCATAAAGGAAATTAGCTTGATAATTTCGAAAAACTCCTCCACAAGAAGCAAGCCCAGGATTGCCATGAGAAGCACCATCTATATTGCATTTAATCCAGCTGATTAAAGGAGGATGCCAATGAATTTCCTTCACAGTAGTAACTCTAGGGGGATTCATTCTAATATCAAACTTCTTCAAGAGGGTGAAATCCATGATCGAATTGGAAGAGGGCTTATGAGTATTGCTCCCCGTCAAGAAAGTGTTAGACATAATAAGAGCTATAGCAGACCTCCAAGAAACATGATTATTTTGAAATCTAGCTTGATTCCGAGTATACCAAATGGTGTTAAAGAGATGAATGATGGCAGCAGTAAGAGTAAGCCTGTATTGGGGAGATCTATGAGAATTACAAAGATCCCAGATGTCGTCAATAGCGGAGAATTGAAGGGTAGTATCCAAGCAACCTACCAGCCAAGACCACAATCTAATAGCAAAATCACAGTTAAAAAATAAATGAAAAGAAGATTCTTCCTGCTTGTGACAAAGGTTACAGATAGAAGGAAAGTGACAGCCTCTGAGCCTGAGATTATCATTAGTAGGCAACTTCTCATGCATGAGTCTCCAAACAAGCAAAGATTTTGAAGGAGTGATGTCAGCACTCCAAATGCAATTGGCCCAAGTTAGTTCCTGCCAAGATTGAACCTTAGAGAAATAGGCTTGTTTAAGAGTCAGAGTACCATCATCAGAGTTACACAAAATCAAAGTGTCAACACTTGGCTCCAGAGGAATAGAAACTTGTTGAACAATACGATTAAGGTCAGGAAAAAGACGAGATAGATAAGAAAAGAAAAGTGCAATACAAACAACATGACAAATATAATTTTGTCAAATAAAAAACTTGAAAATAATAAAAATAATACTATAAAGTAGAAGAAGTCATAACTCAACTGAAAAATACCAAAATTATTAAGTCGCACATCGTGACCCAAGTTCGTATTTAGGACTCACAATTACGTGGAATTCAATTTTAGTCAATTATAACTTCATCTAAGAAAGAAAAAAGTAAGTGAACTTTACCTCAAAGGTCTAGTGGATCTTTTATTAGAGCAACTTTAGTGCAAGGTCTAGTGGATCACTTATATTGAACAACGACATCAATGTTTTACTTTTTTTTTTTGGTAGTGGTTGCTTAACATTTTTCAAAGATATTTTCAGAGAAAAAAAAAAATTCAACAAAGATATAATTGGCTTAAAGTATCGTGAAATTCCTTCAATTGTATTTTTTCCAAGCAACAGTGTATAATATGGATCTCATTAAGTTTACATTACACCAAAGTCAATACACCGTGTATTGATTTTGGTGTAATGTAAGCTTAATAAGATCTATTTTATAACTTTTAATGAATTATATGATGATGTCTATTCTATTTTCATGATAATTTGGAAATATTTACCACGCAACTAATGAGAATAATCTATATAAATAAATTTATATGTGAAATTCACAACTAAATTGCATGTGGCAACATAAAAATGAATTCTCTTAATTGTAAAAAATAATTGACAAAACAAATACTTCCTCTGTTCATTTTTACTCGTCTTTTTAGAATAGTAATATCAAATTAAGGAAGTGTATTTTTGCACTTTATCTTCCTATTATACCCTCGTTTTAATCCATCAATAAATTTCTATTTTTTTGCACACACTTTTTTCCCAATAAATTTAATATATTATGTACCAAAAAAAATTAATATGTTATGTACCAAAAAAAGATTTAAAAAAAAAATAGTTTTCTAAATATATAATATTAATTAGTTTTATTGAAAAAGGTATGAACAATTAACAAAGGATATAATCGACAAATCATATTTGTAAAATACAAAAAGGACAACTAGATAAGAACGCTAAATCTGACGCTAAAAGACAAGTAAAAAGGAACGGATGGAGTATAATTTAAGCCATTTATTTTGGAAAAAGAAGATCAAGTTAGAATTTAAAAAAAAAAAAAAGAAAACAGGTGATTAAGAAAAAAGATGTAAAAATTGAAGAAATTTAAGGGGTAAAAAATGGAGGAAGGTTTTGTCAAAAAAATAAAATGGAGGAAGGTTTCTCTCCCCACCCGTCTTTCTTTTTCACCTCTGTGTTTTTATTTTTAACCTTGAAAAAAAAAATTGGTAAACTCGTATCGAAGTTTTTAACGATATAAAATACCTATTTTTTAATACCGACAAATTTCAGTACGCGTTTACCAAAATTTTTGAAAATAAAATTAAAGATAAAATTAAATTTTTGAGGATGAAAAAGAACGAAGAGGTGGGGAGAGAAAACTCCAAAATGGAGAAGACCCATTATCGTGAGGGCCACATATAGGGTGCGTTTGATCTGCTAAAAAACAGAGGACTGGACTGGACAACTTTTGTTGTACTCTGTTTGATTCAGAAACTGGTTAAGGGACTGGACAAAAGAGACATTGAGGGACAGGACAAAAACAAGATTTTTTGTCCCCCACTAAACCATAGGACAACTTTTTGTCCACAGTACAACTATAAAAAATACGAAAATATCCATTTTATGTTCGAATATAAAAAATATTATCTCTCTATTTTTCTACAGTACAATTTTGTCCTGCCCTGTATTCTCTTATTCTGTGCTGTACTATTTTGTACTGTCCTATTCAATACTTACTGATTTACGAATCAAACGTATCCATAGTGTCAATTGTCCAAGATTGATCCATATCATCATTTCATGCCAAAGGCTGGACGACTTTTCAGCTCAAAAGTCACCCAATCCTAGTCCTCGTGAATATGAATGTCCTATGTACGGTTCTGTGACAAATTAAAACTTGACCCACCAAATTGTTTTGAAGTAGCATCCAACTCTACTAGGTAGCTTGACTTTTCTTTTAAACGCCATATACCACAGCTTGTAGATAATATCACTAATAAAATAGTAGTATGTACTATGTTCTTTATGAGATTTGGATTGCACAACAATAATGATGTTAACCGACTACGAAATTTAAAATTTTTTTCTAGCTTAAAACATTACAATATATATTAAAATTTTTTTCTAGCTTAAAACATTACAATATATATATATATATATATATATATATATATATATATATATATATTATATAAATTGAAATTTAAACTTGAAATATTCCACTCAGTTATATAATTTTAACAATTAAACTATGCTAACTGGTGTTTTCGGGGCATTGATTAAGGAAAATAAATAAAAAATTATATTAAAATAAATAATTTTAAACATTTGAGAAGTTGACTGCACAACTTCAAATATCATATTACTATATTTTTTGTCTTAAATAGTGTTCATGAACACTGTTTAACTTTTTTAAAAATTTTATCCGAAGGCAGAACTTCAAATATCATATTACTATTTTTCCTTCCTTAAATTTTATCGGAACGCACAGTCAAATTGCAGACAGAAAACCAAGGACAGACCCACTCTTGGATACAAATCATTAATTTTTAAATTTTTGTAGATATGACTATAAAATTTTACACATGATGACTTTAATTAACCCACCCTCACATTTTAAGTTTGCATTACCCATAATCATAATAGTTAGTTGTTTGTTGTTGTTAACTTGTTATTATCATTATCATTATTAAAAGTAATAGGAAGTACCTTAAAATATTGATCAAAATAATAAAATATAAAAAAAATTATGTTAAACCAATAGTGTATTTAGCTCTTAAAAATTCAAAATTTGATGTTCTTTATTTCTATCGATCGTTATTTAGTTGAGTGGTAATAACTAGCACTGAACTTGGTATAAAAAATCACGGTTCGATCCTCGTGATCGGAAGGGAACTGAAAGTGGAACTACTTAATGTCAAAACTTACTCCGAATCAAATTAAACCGATGGTAAAAACAAAAAATAAATAAATTATATTTTTGATTTTTTTAATTATTGTTCTGAGAGTACTCCACTCTGCTCCATTTATATTTTTGTGCAAATACTCCATTTGGTTTTGTAATTTACTCTTTTTTAGATTATTATAATATAATAATATAAATATGAAGTTTCTATCATAGTTTTTCCCTTCCAATCAAATTATTTCAATATATAGGAATCTTGAACTCCCAATTATATAAAGGATACATAATTCTTATTATTTGGACCTGTTGATTATTAGTTCTCTTCTTTTTTACTAATGTTGGTTACTATTATTACTACATAATAAGTAACCCACTCTCTATGAATGAATTTCTTACTAGTTACAGCAACTAACTTTGACTCTACAATCTAACAATAGATCTATAAAACCTCATGGTCCTTTACATTGTTATTGCTTACAAAATTAGAAAGATTATTGTGTAAGAGGGTTCATGATGAGACCATGTATTTTGGGTTCAGCAATTGTTATTACTCTTTGTGTCTTCACCAGTTTGTTTAACTTTACACAAGCACAAGCACAGTCTCAAACTTCAAACGCCACTACAGATCCTTATGAAGGTTAGTGGTTTCCCAAATTCTTTATTTTGTGTATTTCTTTCCCATACTTTTACATAACAATTCTTAAGCTTGTTAGGAGATAAATAAATTTGTTTGCTCGTACTCTTATTAAGACGGTCGACATTTGAGCTAGTTTTTATAATTTGAATGTATTTTATTATATATTGAACATTCATTAGTTAATGATATGAATTAAGATTTTTTGTTAAAAAAAGTCGTAAATGTTGTGTCATTTATATCATTATTATTATTTTAAAATTAATAAATAGTTTAAGAAGTAGGGAATTGAAGGTTGGAACTTGCAGTCAACTTTCTTTCACTCATAAAAATATAGATCTATTTTGAACTATAATATAATATACAAATATATTTATTTAATTTACAAACAAATCTATGCATGATATTGTTGTTTTAATAATTATTTTATTTTGGTGGAAAAATATGATGAAAGTATATTTTGAACTATAAAATCCAATGAATTAAAATCATTGTAAAAGGAAAAAGAGTGTAGAAAATATTGATTTCTCTCCCTCGTAAAAACAGTTATATTTGAGACAAAGAAGATCAGTTAATTTTCTATTCAGAAGCTTTATTTGGAGGTAATTTTGTAGAAATATTTGTTTTATCTTTACTATACTCTTCTCTAAATTATAGATGTTTTTTTTGGTTACACTCTAAATTATAGATGTGGTATTATCTTTTCGGCAAAATTAGACTATGGGTTTTTTATCTTTTTTTTAAACACTTTGATCCTTTATTATTTTGTTTTGTAACACTTTGATCTTTTATCTTATTTGTTTGTAATATTTTGGCCCTTTATCTTTTTTTTCCTATTTAGGTCATTTATCTTCTTTTTTTGTACACTTTGGTCCTTTAAAGAAGAAGATGAAGATACAAAGAAATTGATGAAGATGACAAACATATTCATCAAAATTATGAGTTTGATTTAATTTTAATAAAAAGGTATTTTAAACAATAAAATTCAGCATTTTTTAATAAAAAATGAGAAAAAAGATTTATATGTTAATGTTATAAAAGATAAAGGACCTAAATGGAAAAAATAAAAGATAAAGGTTTAAAGTGTTACAAATAAATAAGATAAATGACCAAAGTGTTACAAAAAAAATATAAAACACCAAAGTGTTAAAAAAAAAAAAAGATAAATGACTTACGGAGTTACGGTTTATTTTGCCTATCTTTCCAAAAGTAGGTTAAATTGAGGTAGTGCTAAAACTTCCACATAATTGAATGATATTTTGTAGGTTAAATTGCAATTTTAGTCCTTAACTTTCACAAACTTTCTATTTTAGTTCTCTAACTTTCATAATAACACTTGTAGCCCCCTAACTTACCCCCCTCACTGATTTATACCTAGTTAATGCACACATTAACATGAGATGCGAGTCAATGCTCACGTGTGTTTTGACTTGCTAAGATGGTATATTTCAAAATCAATTCAAGTTGCTCAATATTTTATGGAGTAATAAAATGATCTTTGTTCATATCAAGTGACATCAAAATCAATCTAGTACACAACAAATTATATCTTTTCATATTAAATTGTTTTAGTACCTTTGATATATAAGTTTATATTGATGCATAAAACCTTATTGAAATACTAAGCTTGCAATTCTAAACAATTTTTGATCATTCAACATATTTCATTTAAATTTTTTCTTTAATTAACATATTTCAGGAACTCTTCAGAAGTTTTGATCAAATTTATATTATCATCATAAAAAGCATTAATAACAAATTCATTTTAAAAAAATGGACAAATGTTGTCATCCTCATATTCTTCATTTGGAAATATGCAACTGTATTGTTTGAGTACACCATGAGACTTATTCATTTTATTAAATCGTCTCTTCAATAGTTTGAATTATATGTCTCATAAAAATTAAATACTTTAAGTAGTTTCATATAATCATTATTTAACAAGTGAACAATACAAATATAGTATAAAAATGAATTGTATTTCATTCTTTTATATGACTTATTCATTTTTTTTAAAAAATGAATTGAACATTTCATGCTTCTAAACTCAATTAAGTATGATTTTTTTTTTTTTTTTTTTTTTTTTTATATTTCAATTAAGGTGAATATTTCTCTTTAGAAACAATTACAAACTTTTATCGGTATTCTTTAATAATAAGTCAAATTTTATATATTTGTATTTCATCATTTTCACATTTTTCAAGTGTCCGGACTACTAATCCAAACAATATTTCTATTTGGAAAGTGAGTTTTATTACATAAAAATTGTGTCTTTTGATTTTAGTCAATTACTGTGTTTATAATTCTCAATAGACTTTAGTTCATATTTTTCATTATCTTTTATCACATATAGCGCTGTATTATATACCAAAATATCATTAACATTTTCCTTTCGATTCAAAATATTGTAGTATTCATGGCATAATTTGCCAAAATATCTTTATTTTCATTAAGATTTTTTCTACTCACATTCAAAAAAATTATAAATACACCCAAATTTCATAAAAACATAATCATAATAACAAAATTGTCCTCTTTATGTAAAATTTTAAAAACAATTCCTCATCTTTTATTCTATTTCTAATTCTTTTGCTTCAGTGCTCTCTCTCTCTCATTAACTCATTAATATGCTCTCTCTCTCTCTCTCTCTCTCTCTCTCTCTCTCTCTCTCTCTCTCTCTCTCTCTCTCTCTCTCTCTCTCTCTCTCTCTCTCTCTCTCTCTCTCTCTCTCTCTCTCTCTCTCTCTCTCTCTCTCTCTCTCTCTCTCTCTCTCTCTGGTATTTCATTAAGACTTTATTGCATTAATTCATTAAGATTGAATCTATTTATTTTTCAAGCGATTTATGTTATCTTAACGATTGCATAAGTTAGTGAATGTAAAATGTTTACTGAACGACTATTTCTACTGTATTCTAGATTATCATAGTGAAAAATAGATTTGCAAATCATAGTAAACATATATGTAAAGTCAGATCACATAATTTATATAAATTTAGTTTACACTTACATTCGACAGTTTAAGGAGTTGACATTAATTGTCAATTTACATAAACTTAAATAAACTCGATCTACATAAGTTACTCCTTCCGTCTCAAAATATAAGGAAAAATTGGTTAAAGAAAATTAAAGTATTTGGTTAAAAATTGGTTAAATGAGTTTACATATCTTAAGTAAACTCGGTTGCCATAATTAAGAAGTTTACGTTAATTATCAGTTTACATCAACTTAAATAAACTCGATCTACACAAGTTATGTAAACTAATTTTACATAAAGTTATATAAACTAAATTATGAGTGCGTTTGTTTTAACTTTAAATGGATTTTTCTTTGTATTTTTTGAAAATAGATTTTATAAAATCGTTTTTTAAAATATTATAAGTTTTTTTTTTTATATTCTTTTTTATAAATTCAAACACTAATTTTGACAATATATAACATAAACGTACATTATTAAAGATCAAAACACAGTTAAAATCTCACTTTTTACAAAAAGTTATATTTCAAAAATGATTTTTATGAAAATCTATTTGAAATAGCTTAAAAAAATTGATTTTTTTGAAATTTTGATATCTAAATAAAATTTCAACAAAATGATGAAATGTCTAAAATGACATTTTAAGAAAATAATTATTCAAACAAAATTTCATTTGAAGCTTTTATAAAAAATTTATTTGTAAATTTTTTTTACACAAAATTTTATTACACTATAAAAATCCATTTTCAAAAAATAACAATAAGATCTAATATTACACTATAATAATTTATTTTCAAAAAATCTATAAGAATCGCTACCATCGAGTTGTCATAAACTATATTGAATTCATCACTTGAACTTAGCTGGAGGACAGAACACCCTCTCCATTGCATTACTAATTTTTATTTGACATATGAATGAATGATGTAGCTGGAGTTATAAATTCAATATTTAGCAAATGGAAAAAATCAGCAGATACAACTCAATGGAACATCAGTGGTGAAATATGCAGCGGAAGTGCCATTGATAGCACCACCGCCATTGATGACGGACCTCATAACCCATTCATCAAATGCGATTGTTCTTTCAACAAAAATACTATTTGTCGCATCACCGCACTGTACTCTCTCTCTCTCTCTGAATTACTACTTTGTTTACTTTCTATGTTTAATACTAATCTCTCTGAAATGTAACAGGAAAGTTTATGCATTGGATGCGATTGGTGAAATTCCACCAGAGTTATGGACTCTAACTCATCTCACCAATTTGTGTGTTTTCTTCCACTTTTTTCTTCAATTAACGTGCATGTTTGATTTTATGGTGAAATATTTGATTTTGAATCAATTGATTTTCTAAAATTAAGTTTAGTTAAAAATGAATTGAATGAAAATTGATTTATGTTTGGATACATTTATATTAAAATGAGTTGAGTTGAACGATAAATATGTAAGAATTAAAATCCTGAAGCCAGAATCAATTCTGCTACCAAACATGTCAAAATCAAATTTTACACCTTCAGAATCAATTATGGAGGTTCTAAACATAAGCTCCGTTTTGATTGACTTATTTTTGAGTTTATGTGAAACAACTTATGCAAATAAATAAACTTTTCAAGATAGTTTATGATAAAACAACTTATAAAAATACAATTAGTTTATGATAAAACAACTTATAAAAATACAATTTTTGTTAGTGAAAACTTATGAATCAACATAAAACTTTATTTATTTGCATAAGCTATTCTCATAAGCTCAAAAATAAGTCAAATCCAAATAGGCCCATAGTCGTTGTTTTACGGTCTATGTTTTGGGTCCACGTTTGGAACAATCGGAATCAATTCTGGAGGTGTATAATTGATTTTGACATGTTTGGTTGCTCACCGGTAGAATTAATTTTGCCTTCAAAATTAAATCACTGATACCATATTATGGGAGAGCAAATTAGAAAGAATAGAATCATTTCTCTTATTGATAATAGTGATTACAAGGTGTATTTATACTATTACATAGGTCCTACCATACAACACTAACTAACTTCCACACTAGATTAGAGCTAAGTAACTGACTTCTACATAGTGTATAACTAACTATTTAATGAGCTGTTATCTGATATTGGTAATAGTAGTACTATATGAACTGAGTACCGACCACTTTTAGCCATGCTAACTTGCTAAGTTTCCTTAAATTGCGAGCAGGAACCTTGCCCAGAATTACTTGACAGGGCCTCTACCTCCCGCAATTGGAAATCTGACTCGTATGCAATACATGTAAAGCCATTTACTCATGTTCATGAAAATGTGAGTATTTAATTGAATGTTAGGAAATATAATTTTCTAATGTTATCTTTAATCTATTTAGGACCTTTGGCATCAATGCTTTGTCAGGAGAGCTTCCAAAGGAATTGGGAAATCTTACGGAGTTGCTTTCATTGTATGTTATGCTATTTAAAAGTTATTTATTTTTACAATGATGTTGTTTCTCTTGTAGACGATGTCTTAGGAGATGATGTTGCTTTTTAAGTCTTATGACAATTGATATGTGTTTGACTAGATAACTAATGAGATCATATTTATATATATAATATAATTGAAAGTCAATTTTGATAAACTTCTAATCTACTACTTATGAATGAAGAAATATTAAAGTGTGTCTATGAGTCTTATTGTATGAGTTTAAATTAAATTACATGCCTTAATTTTTTCAGAGGCTCCATTATTTAACTTTTTCATAAAATTCATATAAGGAATTTTTCGTAAGTCAAGAATGATAAACAACACTTATATGAGAAGCTTCCACATGTTAGAATCTAATCCAAATTAACTTGACTTTATTCTAAGATATGTTTTTATTTTTAATACACAATGTGCATGCAAAAAAATTTGTAGATGACAATTCAGACTTGTAATTCTCTAAATTTCCAGGAGTTTTGGGTCAAACAAGTTTTCAGGGTCTTTGCCATCTGAACTTGGGAAGCTGGTAAAGCTAGAACAACTGTGAGCACTTCTTCAGTCTTAATTTACATATTTTCAAAAATTAAATTAGTTGGAGTTTAAAGTATTGTCATGCTCCATATTTTAGAAGTGAAGTGGATATTTTCCCAATTCTTATGAACAATAATATAAACCAATAGAAACAATTAAGTGGCTGAACAAACACAAAAACTGGACAACATGAATTGGATGTTACAGTCAAGTTTTATCTGTACTTTTTAGATTGTAGATCTATTATGTCACAAATTGGATGTTATGGTATCTCTCTTTAAAGACAATTGTATTGGCTGTAATTTTGTTTTGATAAATAAAAGTGTGAACCGTGGAAGTTCTTGGACTAGGATTTAAAATGCTTTTAGAAATAGTATATGATTGAACTGGAAATTGAAATCAGTTTGAAAGATTTGTGTATAAAGCAATGGCTGGTATACAAGCCTACATTGTTGTGAATCATGGGTTAGATCTGGTTAATGCAAAGAATCAATTTTTTATTTTTAATTCAAAAGTACGGTTTGTTGCAAATGTATATGTCCTTTTTTTTTTGGTGTTAACCCTCCGGTTCCCAGAGGAATGGGGCTCTGATAATCCATACTTCGGCCACGGGGCAAGTATAATCTGGTCAAAAAATGTTCCCACCATGAATCAAACTTTGGTTCTCTTGAATGAGTCGTTCAGGAGGGAGCTCATTAGCAAATGTATATATTTTTGTGACTACAAGAGGTTTAAATTTCAAAGAATATTTCCCTGCAGCTACATGGGTAGTTCTGGAAACAGTGGTCCAATTCCACGCACATTTGCAAGCCTTAAGAATTTGGGGATAGTGTAAGATATTGCTAATCCCTTCTACCTCATAAGATAATAGATTAAGAAACTATAACGCTTATGGTAAAAATGGTTTTTCTGCTAATTTCAGATGGGCATCAGACAATAATTTCACAGGTAGAATACCCGACTTCATAGGAAATTGGTCTAAGCTTCAAGTCTTGTAAGACAATCTTACCAATTAACTTATTTTACTTTTTAATTTAAATTTATAAGGTTAATTTCATATTTTGTTCTTCAAATGTTCACTAACAATTTCTCTTAATTTGTGTATGGTTTCATAGGAGGTTTGAGGGTAATTCTTTTGAAGGTCCAATACCCTCGTCATTTTCCAATTTGACTTCTTTGACAGAATTGTGAGTTTTGTTACTAATTTCTTGTATGGTTGATGTTGATTTATGAAAGCTAATATATCTTATGTGACATAAATGCAGGAAAATAAGTGGTTTATCTAATGGCAGTTCCTCATTGAATGTAATAAGGAACATGAAGTCTTTGACAATCTTGTAAGGACGTAACTATGCTAATTATTATCTCCCAAGTAGAAAGAAATCTTCAATTGTTCTTTTTAGTTGTAAATTTAATCTAATAATTTGGTTATGAATGTTGCAGAGAATTGAGAAATAACAATATGTCTGGTTCCATTCCTTCCACCATAGGAGAATTTCAAAATTTGACCCAACTGTAAGTATCACTTGTTTGTGTTTCAATTTAGAACTGTTTAGGTAAAAGTTGTTTTACATATGAACATGTTCAGGGGATATCTTAATTCTTAAATTAAAGCATTGACGTTTTTCTAACGAATATGGGATATTTATAAGCCAAGTTATTTCTTATACGAGCTTAACATGTTAATTACTAGCTCGCCATAAACTTCACATTGAACCTCCACTTATCTTAGTCAGTATCACTATTTTCCTTTTGTTATACATTTATATACTATATAAATATTCAACTCTTAAGCTTATTGTCATGATATTATGTTTTGATTTTTTTGGCAAATATGAAAACAAATATGCTCATGCTTGTTCTTGCAGGGACTTAAGCTTCAATAAAATCTCAGGAAAAATACCAGGATCAATTTTTAATTTGAGTTCACTGGTTTACTTGTAATATTCTTTTTCCTAAGTAATTATATATCAATTTGGTGATATGCTATCATATATAGCAGAAATGATGTTTTGGTTTTATCAAATTTCAGGTTTCTTGGAAATAACACACTTAGTGGCACTCTCCCTCTGCAGAAAAGTTCAGTTCTTAAGAACATGTGAGTATGCTTCAGTTACTTGATTTACGTGGGAGTGAGAGAAGTAAATCTTTAATCCCTTAGATCTAACCATTAAACGTAGTATAACTGAGATCAATACTTATTTTTAGCATAAGCAAAGTTTGATGTAAGGAATTCACTCCAAACTATGGACCATATATTATGTAGAAAAACATTTGGTGTTTTGAAAATCAGCAACAAATTGATTTACATTTTAAATTTTCATTATCTGTCCTTCAATTAGTTTGATGTAACATGCTTGCAGAGACTTGTCATACAATGATCTATCAGGAAGCCTCCCCTCTTGGATAAACGAACCAAAGTTACAACTGTAAGTTTGACAGTCCTTTTCTTCCTCCGTTTGCATGCTAGCTGTTCAATGCATGAATCCTCCAATTCTTTATATGGATCGTGGTTTTTAGATTTTACAATAATACCAATTTTCATTAAGTTTATTTTTCGGATACCTTCATTGACCCAAAAATAAATCAATAGCCTAATGTCCTCCTGCATTTGAAGTAGTTAAATGCTAAGTTCAAATTCAATTTCAGTTAGTTATTTTCATTTCTTAAACATTTTTGTGCATTAATATCAGGGTCAAAGTATAACTTCAATTTTCTGTTTAGTTCTTTTCGCTAAAATAATAAAATCATGCGTGTTTCTCTTTGCTTTTAATTGTCAACTAAATTTTATAATCTATTTATTATTCTCAATTTCTTTTTATGTGTGTGAAACTAGCGTTATGGTATTTTTTGGGTATGATTTGCAGGAACGTAGTTGCCAACAACTTTACAATAGCAAATTCAAATATCAGGTAATTTTTATACAGATGCTTCAATACTGATTGTTTCAGTAATTTTTTAGAAATTGTTTGAACTTCTCAAAATTGAAAGACTGGGTTCAATTGTACCGTATTTATCGGAGCCTAGAGTTATTACACCGCTTGGGAGCCATAGCTCATTCTCCGTAATTGTATTTCCGCAAATACAATTTGAATTACAGTACTTTGAAATAGATATTCAACATTGTCCCAATTACTTATCATCCCCATTATGGTCCCTTGCATCATTAGATTCCACTTAACTTGTGTCTTCTTTTATAGGTATGCTCATTGACTGCATCATTAGATGTTATGCATGTGTTCTATAATTACTTTACGCACAGTTACTTTTCATAATTCATAATTCATATTACAAGTTAGTCAATGTTACTAGATAATCAAGGTGAAGAACTATGGTTACAATAGTTGTCCAGACATGGATGTAGCGGTTAAAGATTTGGCATGTCATCATATTCTCATGTGATTAACAGATTATGTATACTTTCTGGGATTGAATGTGATAACTTGGGGTCTATGAAAATTTCTTTGCAGTGAAATGCTTATAAATTAAATCGGTTTTTTTTTCCGGCTTGGAAAATTCGAATCGTACACCATCTTTCACCTAGGGTGTACAACTCTAATTATAGCACTACCTACTATTCTTCATTTTGACTAAAATTTGTATTCAAATAGTTAACATATATTATGTTGATGATATTAATCATCAATTTTGTTAAAATCATCTGAATTTCATGGTCTGAAACATAACTTTTGTTTTGTAGTGGTTTGCCTACTGGGTTCAACTGTCTCCAGAAAAATTTTCCATGCAACCGTGGTGCTGCAAGATGTAAGTTTGATTATAAACTAGTTTTCTCGTTAGACAATGAAATGGTGAAGAAAGGGTAATCTCAAATAAACTATTATTATTATTAATTAGATTACTGCTCAATGAAGGAAAATTTGACGTACTATTTTTCCTTCAATTGTACTAATACTGTGTTTATGACCTGTAGCGACATACAATTGTTAAATTATTATTTTCTATACTTCTTTTATCTATATGTACATAACTTTGCTGAGTCATGTATGCTATAATTATGTTTGCAACTTTTTTTATGCCTAACATAAGATAGATTTTGAGGAGGAAATAAAAATAAATTATTGTACAACAAACAGAAACTTGTGCCGATACAAATACAAAAGATCATACAATTTGTGCTGCAAAAACTTTTTCACCTACGACCTTGATATTTGTATGACTTGTCTAACTGTCTAAGTATACTTAGTATGCTTTAATTGAGATTGGAATTTTTTTAAGTCTTCAACAGAAGTTAATTCTGTGTACTAAAACACATTTTCAACCATTGATGAATCTATAATCTATGGTGCAGATTATGAATTTGGAATCAAGTGCGGTGGTCCGCAAATTAGAACTATAGATGGAATTGTGTTTCAGTCGGAAGATGAGACACTTGGTCCTGCTACATACTTTGTTACTGATACAAATAGATGGGCAGTTAGTAATGTTGGATTATTTGCTGGGAACAACAATCCTCAATTCAAAAGTACTGTTACAAATCAGTTCACTCATACTGTGAA
This sequence comes from Trifolium fragiferum, assembly GCA_954870985.1. Taxonomy (NCBI): domain Eukaryota; kingdom Viridiplantae; phylum Streptophyta; class Magnoliopsida; order Fabales; family Fabaceae; genus Trifolium; species Trifolium fragiferum. The sequence goes on from OX940794.1 coordinate 14,430,661, forward strand.
CTCAGAGATTTTTCAAACTGCTCGGCTCTCTCCATCATCATTAAGATATTACGGTCTGGGGCTAGAAAATGGTTTTTACAACATTACCCTCCAATTTGCGGAAACAGCTATTCTGGATTCTATTACCACATGGAAAAGCCTCGGAAGACGAGTCTTTGATATTTATATCCAGGTATTTATGTTGTTGAAATATCCCAATGACTAGAGATATATTCAATGTAGTCCTTATACGGCTAAGGTAATATTCACATTGTCTAGTTTTAACATTTTCTGTTTTAAATTTCAGGGGACTCGTGTTTTGAAGGATTTTGACATACAAAGAGAAGCTGGAGGTATGTCTTACAGAGCTGTTCAAAAGCAATTTAGGTCTGAAGTGAAAGAAAACTATCTTGAGGTCCATCTTTTTTGGGCTGGAAAAGGGACTTGCTGTATACCTAGCCAAGGTACTTATGGACCCTTGATTCAAGCCATCAATGCTATCCCAGGTAAAAGTTCAAAAAAATTATGCTGTTCAAATGTTGACTTGTCACAACATATAATATTTTCTTTGGAAAAAATCTAAATTTTGTAATTCAATTTATACTTGCATAGATTTCGTACCTACTGTCAGCAATAAACCTCCCAGCACTAAAAAGAATAGAACAGGTCTAATCATCGGAGTTGTTGTGGGTGTTGGAGCTATTTTCTTTCTAGCAGTTGTTGCCATTTTCTATATCAATCGAAGAAAACAATATGATGACGATGATGGTAACAAAACTTTATCAATACATTGTACAGTTTTTTTGCTTGGTTAGTTTATTTGCCGTCTTGCATATTTTTAGATTTTATTTAGATTATAAGAAGTATAGTATATATTTGCGTGATGAATATGTTTTTGTATAATATCAAGTCAAAATCTTCATTTTTAGCACATGATATTCTGTATAATCAGGCCTTTGTAGTGGAAAGAAATGATTGTACTCTACATTATGAATAATATATATTTGCTTTTGTGTTGTTTGATTTCTTATCTTAATCCAGTGCATTCTATATTATGTCTGTTTAATTTTTGCAGAGCTTTTAGGCATTGATACGATGCCAAACACTTTTAGCTTTTATGAATTAAAAATCGCTACAAGTGACTTCAATCGCGACAATAAACTTGGAGAGGGGGGTTTTGGACCTGTTTATAAGGTGAATATTTTGTTGTTTGAGTCTGTTTAAGAAATTATGGTAACATGCATAAATGCTACTGTGGTTAATTCTTATTTAAATAATACACATGATTGTTAGCATATTTAGGTTTTTCCTTGTAATTTTATGGATGATTATAATTAATTTCTAGCTCACATAAGTTAATTGAAGATTGCTTTAGACGATTAATTATTGTTTATCTTATATTTATAATATTATTCTTAATTAATAAGGATATATACTTTCTAGAGCTTCTTCCAACCTCCAAGAACTGGATCTGCCATTAATAATAGTATGATTTTGTTGATGAAGTTATATTTTTTATTTTTAATATGTATGCAATATTTTAGCCTAATATTTGAACTAAATCTATCCGTTATGAGATATTATTTTTATTTTTTCCATTTTTTCCTTGCAGGGGACACTTAATGATGGAAGAAGTGTGGCTGTAAAACAATTATCTATAGGATCCCATCAAGGAAAGAGCCAGTTTGTAGCTGAGATTGCTACTATATCTGCTGTGCAACACCGTAATCTTGTCAAATTATATGGATGTTGTATTGAAGGGAGTAAAAGACTTATTGTCTACGAGTATTTAGAAAATAAGAGTCTTGATCAAGCATTGTTTGGTATGAGATACGATACTTTTCTTCCATGTCTGTGTTTGCTTGTGTGTATGAAAGCTTATTTGCTTAATCGTTTCTCTTTTTTTATTATTAAGGACATTGTTTGCTTGTTTGGGCAGGAAATGTTTTATTCCTCAATTGGTCTACCCGCTATGATGTTTGTATGGGTGTTGCAAGAGGTTTGACATATTTACACGAGGAGTCACGGCTCCGGATTGTGCACCGTGATGTGAAAGCTAGTAATATATTACTCGACTCTGAGCTCGTCCCGAAAATATCTGACTTTGGATTGGCCAAATTATATGATGATAAAAAAACGCATATAAGCACCCGTGTTGCTGGGACGATGTAAGCCATGAATAACACTTGATCCTCTTGTATTAGTTTATGATGTTATCAATATTTTATTTGATTTGTGTTTATTATGTTTCAAATTTTACTAAATTTTTAATGTACTCTAAATCTCATGATGAAGTGGATATCTTGCACCGGAGTATGCCATGCGTGGACACCTCACAGAGAAAGCAGATGTTTTTTCCTTTGGCGTCGTGGCTCTCGAGTTAGTTAGTGGGAGGCCAAATTCTGATTCAAGTTTAGAAGGGGAAAAAATGTATCTTCTAGAATGGGTATGCATGATGCTGCTTTTGTTTCATTTACTGTTATATAAACAAGAGAATATTCTGATTCAGACATGTTTACCTATCTCAATCCATCGTCGTATTACTCAAACAGTCAACAATGTGTTTTAATGATGTCTTATTTTACATACCCATAAAATAGTTCATACTTTCACTTTATACAAAATGTGTAACTTTTTATACAATACTATGTAAAAGTGATTTGATACACTCATTACCTAGGTGTAACTTTTCAAGAACCTTTTTTGTCTTAAATTTAATTTTGGTCCCCCATTTCCCATTGCACAATTTATTGTCACATCATCAAATTGAGCAATACATTGCGCAATTTTGGTTCCCCTTTAAATGTAATTTTGATCTCGCATTTCTAATTGCGCAATTTTACCCAAATAAAACTCTTACTTTTTTCTATAATTAGAAATGTTATACAATCTATTGCTCAAAACATTAGATTCATTCACATTGTTCCTGATTTCAACGTTAAGTTCTAACATCTTTTATATAAGGCCTCAAATTCTGGTTGCATATATATAATAATGTGCTTTTGATGGTCTTACATAGCCCATGATGTTATTGTTGTTTTGTTTAGGCTTGGCAACTTCATGAAAAGAACTGTATAAACGATCTGATAGATCCTAGACTATCAGAGTTCAACATGGAAGAAGTCCAATGCCTTGTGAAAATAGCACTTTTGTGCACTCAGACATCACCAAATTTACGGCCATCAATGTCACGTGTAGTGGCAATGCTTTCAGGAGATATTGAAGTGAGTGACGTAACATCAAGGCCCGGATACTTGACTGATTGGAAATTTGACGATGTTAGCAGCATTATGACTGATATTTCAACAAGGGGATTGGATACAAGTTATTACAACTCATCGGCAAGTCCCAGCAAAGTTGGTGGTGCTGGTGCATATATTCATTCACCAATTGATCCATCTAAATCCATCCTTGAGGAGACTGTTAAAGATGGTAGGTAAAAATCCATCTTTCTGTGGTCTTGACCAAGTGTGATGTGAACCTTAAAGGGCTACGTTAGGCCTAATTTTCAGAGCTTGATGAACAAAGAATAATTCTTATGCAAGGAAGGACATTCCTACTGTTTTTATTTCTGGTAATTCATCAATGCTGCTGATCATTCTTTTCCCTATAAATAAGTCATACCGCAAGTAATAAAAATAAGAATATCGTGGTTAAAAATTACTACATTGTGTGTTTGAGATCATGCATCTTTTTGGTTCTAGATTGGATCATTCTTCAAGGCTTATCATTCATATTATCCCTATAAGTTTGTGTGTGATGCCACCCCTCCAAGGTTTATGCATCTTTTTAGTATATATCCTTTTATTGTATTGTTGTTTAGAATTCTATACTTTTAAATTCATTGGCATTTCAATTCTTGCAAATTCATATTCCTTGTTATGTTGTATAATTGAATTGTAAATGATATGTACAGACAATGACAAACCAATCAATTGGGTAGTAATCATCAAAGTGTGCAAGATATATTAATGCACTCTGCTCCATCATTGACTGTATTGAAACTATGACTTTGTATTTACGGCTAATGCTACGGTGGACCATCTTCACAAGTGGTCCACCGTGGACAAGTGATATAACCGAATACAAATTTTACAAAATTTATTGGTAGATTGAAAATTTATATCATATAGAACATCCATAAAAAATTTAAAAAACATTGAAAATCATTTGATATTTTATTGGGATTTATCAAGATTTACAGTATTTAATAAACCGTTAATCTTGATGGATCTCAATAACATATCAAATGATTTTTAATTTTTCTAAAATTTTCTATAGATGATCTATATGATATAAAATTTTCTATAGACAATGACAAACTCACTTTATGTAACCCTTGTATAGTAGTGGCAACAACTTTGTTTTTCAAAGGTGATTATAATGATTTAAGCCCTTTTTAAGGTTAAAAGGTAAATATACTAATTGACCAGTTAGGTGGTGAAATAGTATAAAAACGCCGCGTGTTTTTTTATTTCACTATTCTCTTTTTATTTTGTGAAGTACAGTTCATCCCTATAATTCTATAAACGAGATTATAAGATCACATTAAGTACCAATAAACATCATTAGAGCATACACATCCAAAGAATACATTTGAGTTCGTTCCACTTTATTTTTTATATTATTTTACATTTACTAATTATTTAAGAAACTCAATCATATTTCTCAAATATCCATACAACTTACTAAAAACTCTCAAATGGGTCCCATTAGACCCCATAAATTTTACTATTACACACTTCTCAAAGAAAAAAACTCATGTGCACACCTATGGGACACACAAGTAGGGTTGGGAATAGGCCAGGCGGCCTCAAGGGGCCTTCGGCTTGGCCTGACCTGTTTATAAAAATGACAGGCTTAGACTTTGAAAAAAGCCTGTTTGCCTAAATAGGCCAGGCTTAGACTTTTAAAAAAGCCTGCGAAGCCTGATAGGCCGGCCTGGCCTGTTTATATTTTATAATTATTATTTGCATAATAAATATTATTTATATATTGATATAGGCTTAGGCTTAGGTTTTTTTTTTGTTTGTGACGGAAGATAGGCATAGGTTTTAAAAAATATTGTTTAAAAAATAATTTAAATATGAAATAGGTATTAAGGCCTCTTTAATTAGCCTATTTTAAAAAAATTATATAAAGACTTTTATGTAACATAGGCTTTTAAATAGACTACAAGGCCAGGCCAGACCAGACTTTAAACAGGCACATGCTAGGTCGAAAAAAATAGCATTTGATAGGCCATAGGCTAGGCTTAGGCCTAAAGAAAAATCGTAGGCCAGGCTCAGACCTGTCAAAGTCTGGCCTGGCTTGGCCCGTTCCCAACCCTACACAAGAGATGTTGGTATACAGAGGCACGGACTTTAGTGTAGGAATGAGAAAATAAAGTGAAATATCCATATGTTATGACAACAAACGTTCCTTGCAGTTAAGAAATGGAATAAAACACCACCGATATGTATGCTCTTAGTGATAGAGAACCGGAGTTTAGTTCCAAGTTTGGAAAACAGCTAGAGAAGAATTGCCAGGAGTCCCACGTCGAGAGTGGATAAAATAAAACTATTTAATATGGTACTTAAGACATGAGCCCTTCATCGACTGCTTTTTTTTTTTTTGCATCGAAACCAACATTATTCATATTTTAAACATTTTGACTGCACAAGTTCAAAGATTATTATTCTACATTTAGTATCTTTAACTAGTACTTTGAGTGTATTTGTTGGCCTCCTAATGAAAATAATGAAGCACTTTTGGGAGGTAACCCACAATAAAATAATTAAACTTCCATGATTTTTGTGCAGTTCAATTTTTTTGTTATAAAATTAAACTACTTTGGGATATGACACTATGCATTTTGTTTTCTCTCAATAAAATAATTAAACTTCCATAACTTTTTATTTTTACACTAAAAACTTCCATAACTTAGTAGTATAGTTGTGTTAGTAACAACAATATCTGTTTGTAACAGATAACGTTAAAATTTGATCCATTTAAGCTTTAATTAACATACAAATGGCCATTTAATTTTCCATCCGAAAAATTCTCTTCACCCTTTATCTCATTATTATCTTACTCTTCCCCAAATTTATCTTTGTTTTAAAATCATTAGCAATATACACGCCAAATTAAGAAGACTATTTCAAATTGCATTGCACCCTCCTACAATTTCTCACTATCAATACCTTCCTAGCTCCAATTTCACCAACATTCCTAGCTGTGACTAAACTAAACTAACAACCATTTTCACACCATTTAATTTTAACTTTTTTTTTTTATTTATTTTTTTTAATTTTTAATTTTCATACTCATTTTTCGAAATAATCTTTCATTCAACCCCCTAAACCCATTATTATTCACCAATCACCATCTTTGACATATTCACATCCTATATCTCTCTCTTTCATTCATTTTTCTCTTTTCTCTTTCCTTCATCATTTGAATATTTTTTGTTTTACCTTTGAACATTCATTTTTATTTTACCTCTCTCCCTTCCACCATGGGAAATTGTTGCTCCCAAGGCGGAGATTCCACGGCCGACAACACGGTCGTTACAGCAGACAAGGGAGAAAACAACCAACAAGAAAATGCAAACAACAATAACGATAATGAGCCATCGACAAACCCTATAACGACGCCACCACCAACATCAAAACCACCAGCGGCGTCTACACCCGCACCATCAAAACCCGCGAAACCGGCTGCCATGGGGCCCGTCTTACAACGACCAATGGAGGACGTAAGAGCGACATATACCATAGGAAAAGAGCTAGGGAGAGGACAATTTGGTGTAACACATTTATGCACACATAAGGTAACAAAAGAACAATTTGCATGCAAAACAATTGCCAAGAGAAAACTAGTGAATAAAGAAGATATAGAAGATGTTAGGAGGGAGGTGCAAATAATGCATCACCTAACAGGACAAGCAAACATTGTAGAACTAAAAGGTGCATATGAAGATAAACAATCTGTTCATTTGGTCATGGAATTATGTGGCGGAGGCGAACTATTTGATCGAATTATCGCTAAAGGACTTTATACTGAACGTGCCGCGGCTTCATTGTTGAGGACCATTGTGCAAATTATTCATACATTGCATTCAATGGGTGTTATTCATAGAGATCTTAAGCCTGAAAATTTCCTCTTGTTGAATAAGGATGAAAATGCACCCCTTAAGGTCACTGATTTTGGTCTATCCGTCTTTTTCAAAGAAGGTTCATTTTTTTTATATTAATTCTATAATAACACATTTTTTTATTTTTACATATGGAGTTTGAAGCATAAAGATGAGAAAACACATAAGCACATTTTAATACCGATTTTAACCTTTAAAACAGGAGAAATGTTCAAAGACATTGTTGGTAGTGCATATTACATAGCACCAGAGGTGTTGAAAAGGAGATATGGGCAAGAAGTTGACATATGGAGTATTGGTGTCATGCTATACATTCTTCTTTCTGGTGTCCCTCCTTTTTGGGCAGGTTCATTCTCATTTTCAATGCAATCACTTTGTATTAAATTTTGTTATATATATGAAGAAACCAAATAAAAAACAAAAATCCTCCGCAACTGCGATCTAGAGGGGTCTGAAACTACTTGATGATAGACCTCACCTCCGAACCAAATTAGGCAGTCCAGTGGGCCGGATACTGATGGTGAAAACAAAAAAAAACAAAAGAAATAATAAACAAAATTATTCTTAAGGATCAATTGTTCAAGAGGACCCAAGTTTGATTTTCACATGAAATAATTTTTAGTTAGATTTTACTTATTTTATGATTGAACTGCGGATTATAAATAGTAGAAATATTTTAAAATTTATTTATGGTATATATATATGCATTGGTTGTAACTGAAAAATAAAAAATGATTTGACAGAATCTGAACATGGTATATTCAATGCCATCTTAAGAGGTCACATTGATTTTCAAAGCGATCCATGGCCTTCAATTTCACCTTCAGCAAAAGATCTTGTTAGGAAAATGTTAAATTCAGATCCCAAACAAAGACTTACAGCATATGAAGTTTTGAGTAAGTATCTTTTCTCTGTTTTTAATTATTATAAAGGATAAAAATGTTTGAATATTTATTTATAACTTCATTATTTTAATTACTAACTAAATTGAATATAAAAAAGTTAATAAATTTTATGTTTAAAATACAGATCACCCTTGGATTAAGGAGGATGGAGAAGCACCAGATGTACCTATTGACAATGCTGTACTCAATAGGCTCAAACAATTCAAAGCACTGAACCAATTTAAGAAAGTTGCTCTAAAGGTAATTTTACTTTTGTGATATTTTTTCTTTTTAATCTTACTACCATAGTGTTAAATTGTGGTTACGATCGTCTCGTGAGCTTAGCTCAGTTGGCAGAGACATTGCATTATATATGCAGGGGCGAGAGTTCAAATATCGATCATCACACTTATCCATCTTAAGAGTGAAATTTCTAACCACTAAACTACTTGACAAAATAAAAATAAAAATTGTAGTTAAGATTGCAGTTATACTACAAACTTTTATATTGCAAAAATAATGCAGCCGACATAGTCGAAAATGTAGTTGCAATATTGTTGCAGAGACCTCAAATTCCTTTATATTGGTTCCGCAATTGCAGACTAAAATTTAAAACCATGCTTAGTTCATCTAACATGACAGTAAATTTACAAATGAATTATAGGTAATTGCTGGATGTTTATCAGAAGAAGAAATCATGGGGTTGAAGGAAATGTTCAAGGGAATGGACACGGACAACAGCGGAACAATTACAATCGAAGAACTCAAACAAGGCCTTGCAAAGCAAGGGACCAAGCTTTCAGAACAAGAAGTTAAGCAACTAATGGAAGCTGTAAGTTTTCCTCTCCATTTCTTTTTATCATAAAAAAAATAGAATTATGACGTGGTTTTGTCGACATGGCTCTAAAATTGTAATTGTAGTCCGAGTACACTATGAACCTTGATATTGCAGCAAAATGAAGGAAAATGCAATCAATGCGGATTGCGGACACTATTTTGTAATTGTGATGTTTTGAGAAGACCTCTAGAAAATTTACATTGTGGTTGCAGACTGCAATTTAGAACTATGATGATAAACGTGATGATAGAAAATTTTCTGATTCTTGTACAAATTACAGGCTGATGCCGATGGAAATGGAATTATAGATTACGACGAGTTCATCACAGCTACAATGCACATGAACAGATTGAATAGAGAAGAACATCTTTACACTGCCTTCCAATTTTTTGATAAAGATAACAGCGGGTAAATAATACCACCTCTGTTACTTTTTATAAAAGACAATTCACTTTTTAGATTCATTGAGTAGATACGTCCATGTTTGTGATGACAATTATTTTGTAAATGACTTGGTGTTAGGTTTTGAAATTTTGGTCTAATTTTTGTACCATATAAACCTGCAGGTTCATTACCACAGAAGAACTAGATCAAGCTCTACGTGAATACAACATGCATGATGGTAGAGACATCAAGGATATCCTTCAAGAAGTTGATGGAGATAATGTAAGTGTTATACTTAGTCTATGTTTGGACTTCAATTTTGAGAAAAACAAAAGTTATTTGATCAAGACACATAAAATTGATTTTGAATAGTATTATATTTGGATGTTCTTTAAATTGTTTTTATCTTTAAAATTGATTCAAACCTGAAACTTAGATTTGTACATTTTGCCTCCAAACATTATTTTTATCTTTATTGTTAAATTCGCCTGTATACTATGTAATGTTAACGCATTACATTAGGGGTGTATCTGACATCGACAAGACACTAACACATATTTATTGTGTCTGTGTCTATATGTGCAGGATGGACGTATTAACTATGATGAGTTTGCAGCAATGATGAGAAAAGGAAATCCAGAAGCTCATACTAAGAAGAGACGTGATTCATTTGTCTCACAATAGTTGTGGTGGGTGTTATTAGCAAAAAAAAAAAAGGGTTTATTTATTTTAGTCCTATAATTTTCTTTGGTGGTGAATTGTTGATGGGTGAATGGTCATGTATTGCACATAGTAAATTGTATCATGGGGTTGGGAGGGGATATAATAGGTAAATGGATCAAAGGTGAAAACAAAAAGTTAAAAAATGGTGGAGGGGGTGTGAAAAGAAGACAAATTAATCTTTAAGAAATGTTAAAATGTCATAGGTATTTTGGTTGGTTAACATTTTTTTCCTTTTCTTGTGAAAATTGTAACCAGTCATGTATTAATATTAGGAATGTAAAAGGAAAAAAAGGTGTTTGTGTACCGATAATTCCTTTTTTTTAATTATTAATAATTTCTTCTCAGTACTACAAACAAATATTATTACCACCAATCAAAAGTGAAACTAATAATCATTTTATAAATATTTTTGAGTATATTTAAGCTCGGCCCAAACAAGGTCAAACTCTTACGACCAACACCTCATGAACAAATAATAGACAAATAAAAATAATAAAGTAAAGTAATGAAAAAAAGAAAAGAAATAATAGATTGTGATGCAAACATTAAGGACTTTCTATTCTATTATATTTCATCATCCCAAAGATCATTGAGACTTGGCTTGGTTGGTCCCGGAATCAAACGACTCTGCTTAATTTGATCAATTTTTTGATGATCTTCCTTAGTCAATGACCAATCAAAGATATGTAGATTTTGATTCATTCTCTGCTTATCATAGCTCTTGGGAACAAAAGTGATTCCTTGTTCATATAACCATCTTAGAGAGACTTGTGCAACTGATTTTCCATGAGCATCTGCAATCTCTTTAAGCATATCATTCTCCATAACCTCATTTGGTCCCCTGCTTGCACCTTTTCGCAATGGCGAAAATGCAGTTAACACTATTCCGTTTGCGCTGCAGAATTCTCTAAGCTTCTTTTGTTGCCATGCAAGGTTCATCTCCACCTATACATACATTAGTTAATTTAGTAAGAAATCAACATCAACATTGTTTGAAGGATTGAGAAGCTCAACTGGTTTGAACTAAGGGTTTTGATGAAAGAGAAAATATTAATGTAACAACTAATTACTAATATTGGCCGTTTCATAAAAACATGGAGGTTGGTTAAGTTGTTAATTAATAGTAACTTACTTGATTAACCGCGGGGAGAATGGTGGCAACGGAGATAAGATTTTGAAGTTTCTTGACAGAGAAGTTACTAACTCCAATAGCTTTAGTGAGTCCAAGTTTCAAACATTCTTCCATGGATTGCCATACACCCTTTACATCAAATGGCAAGAGATCTGCAACATCAATTGGAAATGAAAACTTTCCAGGCTGAGAACTGAGGGGCCAGTGAATTAGGTACAAGTCCAAGTAGTCCAATTGTAGAGTCCTGAACAAAATAATTAAGCAACTCGATATAACAAACAACACATAACAGAACAACTTGTTTTATACGATATTTGATGGATAAAATGTTTTTTTTTATATTAGTGAGGGACACAACAAGTTTTAGTTTTTGAGTGATTGAGTCCCCCTGCGTCTAGTTTGTCCAGTCACATAAACAATTTTCAAATCAAAAACGGTAAAACTGAAGTTGTCAAGTCAAATCCTTTATATTTTAGCAGATGATACGCACCCTTACGTGTATTTTTTAGTTCACTTAGTTTACTCTAATGTAAGAAATATTTATTATATGAATTAGAATTTGCTTACTTGAGTGATTTTTGAAGAGCAGGAACAACAAGATGAGGATGATTTTCAGTGACCCAAAGTTTAGAAGTGACAAAAAGGTCTTCTCTAGTAACAAGTCCAAGTTGAATAGCTTCTTTCAAAGCTTCACCAAGAGCTTGTTCTGAGCCATATGCAGCTGCAGTATCAAAGTGTCTATAACCTTGCTTGATAGCTTCAATGATAGCTTCTTTTGTGTCTTTCTTACAAGTGAAATCAGGGGCTGATCCCATTCCAATCACAGGCATTTTCAGTTGATTAGAGGTGTTGGTAAGTACCTTTGTTGGGATTTCAACACTACCCATGTTGTTGTTGTTGTAATTGTTTGTTTTGGATTGGGAAGGTACAAAGAGTTAAGAGTGTTTATGTTACTACACTTTGAGCTGTGTTGAATGATTCTGTTTTGGAACGTTTTTATAGCTTAAAAAGATGATAGATACATATGCATGCATTGTTTCTATTTGAAGCAGCCAATTTTGAATGTTATGATGAGTTGTTTGTTTCTTAGAGGGTAGGTGGGTTATGTTTTGTTTTATTTTGCTCTAAATTTTGCATTTAAGGTTTGGTGGCTAGTTAGTCCAATGATATCTGTACAGTCATACATATTTGACTTGACTATTCACAACAGTTTTTGGGCAGTCACACACATATTTATGTCTAATATAATAAAATTGATTACTATTGAATTTAATAATTTGTACTTATCACTTTTAATAATATTCTAAATTTTGTAGAAAGGATAAAATAAATAGAAAAATAATAAATTATATATGAATCTATGTCTAAAAATAGATAGAAAAAAAAGTTAAATATTATAGATGAATCAAACGTGGGAAGTAGTGATCTAAAAGTCCAATTTTTTGTGATTTTCGTTTATCAAAAAATAAATATTAAATGTAATTCATGCATAAATAAATCAAAAGAAGATAAAATAGATGTGTGTCTAATCATTATAAAAATAAATGTGTGTCTATAATTTTAATTTTACATTTCTAATTTTAGATTAAATTTTTATTTTTACTAATTAGATTGAACCTCGAACGAGGGCCGGGCCAAGCGACCTAAGAAAAAACTTTAGGTCTTGAATAAAAATAAAATTTTTAACAAGAAAAAAAGTCTCGTACAAGTGATAAGCTTATCAGTTCAAAGGTTGAAAAATAAGTTTATTATGAAAAAAAGGCCTCTCATCAAGAATCAACCATAAAATAAATTAACAATTCCTGATTTTTTATTGGATCAGATTATTTATATATGAGAACACCATTTATTATTCATCCTTTTGTTTTAACAAAAATATTATTAGTAGTATATATAAAAGCCTCTTTTTAAAATTTGATTTAGAATTGGGTTGATCCTGTCTTGAAGTAAAGTAAAAGGTGAAACTAATCAAACAATATCATAATGTTAATACGCTCAAAATTTATTACACAATCATGACATTTTTTTTACTCAGTACACGGTCATGATGATCTTATTGAAACTCTATTTTGATGGCCTAATACACAAATAAGATATTAATTTAAGTGTGTAGGAGAGCTACTTTTATTCCTCGATCATTTTTCATAAACTACACCCCTCGATTTTATCCATCCATATGGCATAAAATGATCACATTTTTCATTGCGTCCGGATGAACAAATCCAAAAGAGTTCTTAATTTTAAAAAACTATTATTATGGGTAAAAGTAGCTTTCTTAACCATAAACATTCGCCATCAACCGCGGAATAACCATAGATGACAATGGCACTGCCTTTTGCAAAGTAAGTCCAAAGGCCTCATCCATGTTTAGCTCAATCCCAATCGGTAATTTCCAATCAAAAGAGTGCACCAATGTGCCTAAAATGTACTCTATCACCACAATAGCCATTCTATACCCAACACAAATCCTCCTTCCAGCTCCGAAAGGAATCAACTCGAAATCAACACCGTTCGGATTAATTTTTGCATTTTTTTCACTTAAAAATCTTTCTGGATTGAACTCTAATGGATTAGCCCAAATATCGGGGTCGCGCCCTATGGCCCATATGTTCACATTGAACCTTGTATTCTTAGGGATGTAGTAACCATTTACTTGGCATGCTTTATTTGACACTCTTGGAACACTAAGGGGTGTAGATGGATGTAAACGATATGTCTCTTTACATATTGCTTGAAGATATGGTAATTTTTGTAGGTCAGATTCAACTAGCATTCTTTCCTTGCCTACCACTTGATCAATTTCTTTTTGGGCCCTTAACAAGATGTTTGGGTTTCTTAGCATTTCAGCAAGTGCCCATTCTATGATGCTAGATGATGTATCTGTCCCTGCAGTGAACAAATTCTTGGAAAAGATATGTTTGTGTTAGAACCATGAAATGCTAATTAAGTTTAATAAAATAAAATAAAAATCTTGACTTAAAACAATGATGAATTGAAGAAGAAAGATAATTGTGCAAATATGAAATTTTTATTGAGATAAGTAAGAATTATATATTGTAAGCACTTATTTATAGGCTTTAGTTACAATGACTTGTTATGCAAGTTTCACACAAACTAACTAACAAATCTTATCTAGTTGTAACTAACTCCAACTAATCACAACTAACTTCTAACTAACAAATTAGTTATGAATTACACAATCTCTAACAAGTCTCTGTATTTTAAAATTTAACAGTTTTAATTTCTCTATCAAATATTTTAAATGAAGTTTTAAGGTAGTAATATCTAATTGCTATCCGTACACTATACGCGACCCCGATTGTACTAACCATAATTGTTTTCAAATTTAAATATTAAATTTGTATCAAAATCCTAACTCATTAAGAAGATAGTTCGTGTTATATTTTGATACGGTAATTGTTAAGTAAGATGAATGGATAAATGGAATTGCACATACATTTTGTCATTATATTGATCACACAAAAGTTGATTAGAGGTGAAAAACTGATTAACTTAGCTTGTGATTAATTAGATTAGATTAGATTAAGTAGGTAAGTAGTCAGTTCAGGTCGACATAAATTAATAATCATAAAATTGAGATAGTAATGTAACCCTACCCCCCATGATATTGCAACAACAAAATTCTATGATTTTTACTTATTTATATTGCGGTGAAGTGTGACTATCAACATTTATTTCTATAGTCTTTATTTTGGTAATTTATTATAGTAACGGAACCAGACAAAATTGTACAGGATGACGAGAATATAACATAAGAATAGATAAACAAAATCAACAAAAAAATATATTAATAAAAAAAATTTCATATATACTACAAAATTAATTAAACACATAAAATCACATTGACATAGTCATCAATCTTTTATTTTTTTAACTATACACTTTTTAAGAAAAGTGAGGAATATCTAGTAGTGGTTTTGAAAAATAACTTTGCCTAAAAAACAGGGTCAGTCAACCACAATAAATGACTTAAAGCGAACTTTGAAAAGAAGTCAATATGTGTTCTAATAATAATATATTTGTTAAAACAAAAGATTGAATGATAAAGTTCTCATATATAAATAATATCCGATCATACAAAAATCAAGAATTATTAATTTATTTTATGAGTGACTATTGATGGGAGGCCTTTTTTTCTTTCTAATTACCCCTGACACATACCTTAACTTTTTTAAAAAATTTCCAAATTACCCTACTTTTTCTCGTGTCTTGGACGCGCTATTGGGACTGTAGCGTCCATATACTGGACTCGCCAATGGCAGTGTAGCATCCACCTATTGGTGTGTCAATGGCAGTGTGGCGACCTGTCTTCACCTTTTTTTTTTTTTTTTTTCGTTTTAGAATTGGCAACGGTTGTTAACAGTTGCCGTAGATCCCAAAAGCATTGTCTTAGACCGGCAAAGGCAACACGTTGTAACTCTTTCATAAAATTGTTCCCTTAGACATAATATGCAACGATTTTGAACCATTCTTTAAAAGTGTACTTTAAATTTGAAAATGAGAACAATTTATTGGAAGGAACTAGATATTATACATATATTGATTGAAAGTAACTAATAATCAAGTACTAAGAGCAAATGTAAAATTTAGCTCTTCTTTCTCATATACTCTTGTGAGAATTTAATAATATAAATTTTCAAAAGTCAATTTGAAAAAACGCTTTGAAGAAATGTTTAAAGCATTGTGTAGTGCAATTTAAATGAATGCGCTATTCTAATTTCAATACAAATTTGTTTTTGCAATTCAAGATAAATTTTATAGAGCAGTTTAAAATCGTTGCGTATTATTTTTAAGGGAACAGTTTTATGAAAGAGTAACAACCAGTTGCCTTTTCCAATCTGAGACAATGGTTTTGGGATCTACGGCAACAGCTAAAATCCATTGCCGATTCGGAAACAAAATTTTTTAAAAAAAGGTGGTAATTGGTCGCCGCACTGCCATTTTTTTTTTAATGGCAAATTGTTAGTTGTTAGTATATTACAAAGATATGTTAGTTTTTCTCCTAACTATGATTTGAATCCTGGACCTCCTCCAAACTCCTTATAACCCTTAGGTCAACTAGTTTAACCAAATGAGCTACTCATCCGTCGCTGCAATGCCATTGGCACGTCCAATAGATGGATGCTATACTCCCATTGGCACATCCAGTATATGGACACTACAGTCCCAATGGCGGCTCCAAGACACAAGAAAAAGTAGGGTATTTTAAAAAAAAAATTAAAAGTTAGGATAATTTGGAATTATGTGTCAGGGACAATTAGAAAAAAATCATATTTTTTCTTATGGTAAATTTCTTTTTCGACCTTTCGACTATTAAGCTTATCAATTAGATGATGCCTTTTTTCTTACTAAAAATTTAGTTTTTATTCGAGGTCTAAAACCCTTACTTGGATCGCTCGGCCCTTAGGCCGACCCTACTAAAAAATGCACAAATAAAATCATTTTGCTCTATCCACAAGTGCTTTCCACCATTAATTCAACAAATCATATAATATCTCATTTTATTTAATTGTACATTATGCAAAAATAAAATAAAATTACTGACAAGTTTTCACCAATAGCAATACAAATATACAATTGTGCATTATATATATTATATCTTTGATGTCAACAATGTTAGTATAAGTGGTGCCTCCATTATATTATGTTGATAGGTGGTTTTCATTGCTGTGGGGGTGGCGGCACCCCTAAGACCTTATACCTAGGTTCGTCCGGATTTGAATCTTCTCCTATGATTTTTCTCCAATTCTCTCTCCAATTCATTGTTTTGTGAGTGTGAAGAGAGAGAAATAAAAAATTTAAAATAAATAAATGATAATGAGAGAGAAGAAATGATGAGAGAGATAGACACATAAAAAAAATTGGAGAGGAAATTGGAGAGAAAAAAAAGGAGAGGATACAAATCCGGTTCGTCCCTGTCTATAGTCTTTACTTAAATATATTTATTATATCAAATCAAAATCAAAGTACCTTCCATGCACGTATGCGCATAAATTAATTCCTAAAGATACTAAACTAACCATTAGGGCATGGCTATGCACATAGAACCTCCTAAAAATGGAAATCTCAATAAAAAATTATAGTAAATGAAAGGTACACAATGAGGAATTATGAACCCCAGAATAAATGATTGTTGTACCAATTATTTGAATTTCAATTTATTAAAAAATAGAAATTTATTAGTTATATAAAATGTCATAAAAAAAGTCTAGAAGTTTTAGTTCAAATGGCAAATGTCGAAATTGTTAGATCGGACGTCGTGATCCGGGTTCGAACCCGAAACCTCACAGTTGTGTGTGAGTTTAATTTCAGTGGATTACCACTTCATCTAAAACAAAAAAAAATGTCATAAAAAAATTAATCTACTGTTAAGGGTTTTAAAGATAAACTTTTTAGATGTTTTATAGTTAATTGATATATTATACTTTTCTCAAATAGAGAGAGATGTGATAGAGAATGATTTTTTTATCAAACTTTTCTTATTCAATGTGTAAATGATTATTTTTTAATTAATATCATTGATGTTATTTGAAATTTAAATCGATGATAATTCTTTTTATTTTTTAGGTTTTTTTATTAAGACCTATTTTTATTATTTCCACAAGGCCTCCAAATAGTCGGAGACAATCCTATTAACCATATAAAATAAATAAGGTAAGCTCATCTCCTATTAATATACACACACTAAATAACATTATATTATATTTTTTGTTTAATACGAATAAAAAAAATAATTAAAAAATTGAACAAAAAATAAATATACTATGTTATAAATAACATAAAGATACTAAACTACTTGATGAAAAAAAAAACAATATAATAGTTCCTAAGGATAATTGAGTTTTATTTTAAGAAATTGACATTTTACTAGAAGAAATACTCAAATATAGACCACTAATATATAGAGGACTTAAATTACATTTAAGCTTATAGTTTTTTTTTTTATAGATAACTGTTATTAGTTAATTTGTTTGGGGAGGAAAAATTTGTGAGCAAGCAAATAATAAGACTTGTACAATTGAAAATAGACAAGAAAGTGATGTAGTTGAGAAGGAGAGATAGGTACCAATAAGAGAGCTTTGATGTTGGACAAACTCAATCTCTCATCAAAATGATCATCACCATTTTCCATCAAAATATCCAAAAAATTTGGCTTATCTTTACGTTCATGAGCACACTTCACATGATCTTCAATAATTTTAGTCAAAAATACATCAAACTTCTTATGCAAACGTTTCATTTTACTAACCACACCTTCTAAATCCATCCAACCAATGAAAGGTACAAAATCACCAATGTTGACACCAGAAATTGTCATGAACTCAATAACCATTTCCTTAAACTCCTTTGACTCTTGTCCTTTATTTGCAAATATACGTTTGCTTAGTACAACTTGACTCACCATATTTGTTATTGCACAACTCAACAAATCACCAATCTCAATTGGTTCACCTTTTATTCCAATCTCATGAATTGATCTCACCATGTTTTTTACCTCATTTTCTCTCACATTACCCCAATTTTGAAGAGCTTTTCCACCAAGCATGTGTAAGGTTGTTAGTTTCCTAAGTAGTTTCCATTTAGGTCCATATTTTGCAAAAACAAGGTCTTGTGAGTTATAGCCCAAATGGGTTGCACCTATAATAGTGGGTCTATTTAGGAAATTATGATCCAAAGTCTTGAGAAATGCTCTAGCTGCATTTGGAGTTGAGGCAACAATAGTATCACAAGTGCCCATTTTGAGGTACATGATGGGTCCAAATTTCTTGGCCATGTTTGTTAGTGTGACATGAGGCATGGTTCCTAATTGTGGTAGAACACCAAGAATTGGCCATCCTTTTGGACCTGGTGGGAGATTTTTAGAAGTGTTTTTGAGAATAAAGCTTATGGAGAAGTGTGAGATTAAGAAGATGAAAAGTGAAATACCAATATCTCTAAGAAGAAACACATCAAAAGTCATATTGTGTGTGTGAAATTGAAGATAGCAAGCCAAATGCAATTATTATTATTTATATAAACAGAAAAGTTTAGTGGGGCAGCTTGTTATCCGTTTATCTTTTGTTTAAGTGTAATTATCTTATATATAATAGAAAATGTACAAGTAGAAAAATATATGGAGAGAGAGAGTGAGTGAGAGTTTTGGATTTGTGACAAGTTATGAGGAAATTACAGGTAACAAATTTGATTTAAGGGGGTAAGAGTGCTAGGTGGATAGGTTAGTACCACGTGCATGACTTGTTGTGGAAGCAAAATGAAAGATCTAAGTAAAACAATCTTAGAGGCTCTTTGTTTTCTTGAAGTGATGATCTTAATTTAACAAGTGACATGTACTGAATTTTGATTTTTTACTCAAACCACATACATCAACTCAATTATAGAATGGGTAATAGTTAAATAAAAATAATAATTTAATAATATTAATTATTAAAAATGAAAAAAAAAAAAAATTGTCTGTCCATGCAGAAATAGCAATGACACGTGATAGGGTGGGCCAGATGGCGCCATTCTGAATGTAGCCACTGCATAGCAGGTGGCGCCATTCTTAGTTTAGCCACCTGCAGTGTGCAGATTTTATCCCCAAAGAGGGGTATTATGGGAATTTTTTCAACCGGGGGTATTGTGGGATTTTTTATTTTTTTAGTGGTAGACTGGTAGGTTGGGAAAAGAATCAATTTATGTGACCACCTAATTTTGATTATTTTGTAGGATGATTTGTATTCCTCGCCTTTTTGTTCCATGTCATGATTTAAAAATTTGTTGTATACTGTTTTGGGTATAGATGATTAACTTGCTAGCTAGTATGTGCTATATAGAAAATTGGGTCTGTGTGTGTAAAAGTTGAAAAAATGTTTGTTTGACTTTGATGCTTACCTAACAAACAAACCTTTACTGTCTGTCATTGATTTTGCATCTGTTATTGCCTTCATCGACAGACATCCACCAAAGATTTCACATTTAATTGTTAAAATTCTAGGAGTAATTTTCTGCTTATATTTAAAGCCAATAGTAGTTTCTTATCCTCACTTCTCTTTCTCTCCATGTATATTTTTTCTTGTAGAATCAACCTTACTTGTACGGCAAGTAACATACTCATGAGTACTTCATTTTTCCTTTTGAATGAAATAACAAGATTGTTATTTGTTGTGTGTTTGCTTTACTCTATAGTATATAGTTTAAACCTTATAATAAATGTGTGGATGGATGTAAATCTAGTTCTGGTTGCATTTGTTAAATATAAACAGCACCAATAATTTCTGCTTTTGCAAACACTTAACAATCTAAAATTGTTGGATATTGGAATCTTAGGTTTCAAAATCAATTGCATATAAACAAAATATATATACATGCTCTTTCGAGAATCCTTGATGATTAAAAACATCGATTACATTTAAATATTTAAATAGCTTCCTTGTGGCTCAAGATATCCAAAAGTTGCATCGAGTACTAAACTTTGCCTTGATTATTCCTCTGCAAACAAAACAGATACATTGCATATATTATTTTGTGTTTGGACAAATACAATGATAAAATTATATCCAAATTGAGACATTTGCACAAATATTTTAAAAAACAAGTGTCATTCTGATAAATATTATATCTCAAATTATTTCATAAATATTGGAAAAGAACTGCATTATATAACTGTCATCTAAATTTCATGAAGCAATTCATGTATTTTTCAGGATTAAGCATCCTCAAAACACTAATGGAATATACTTTTCAGGTACAAACATTAATGAAAGTGATATATTACTATACATTTGATCTAATAATCTGTGCTTTATATTCTATTCCAAAAATTAACATTTCAAAGAAATTCATCATATTTATTCACAATTTTATTTTATACAAGGACAGAAAGTGTAAATGATTGATTACCTTTTCAGAACCTTGATCTCCATTCTTTCCCACTTCTTTCATCCTTCAACCTGTCATTGTCTCAACAAAAGAACTATCAAGTATCTTGAACTCCAAGAGTTTCTTCTTTTCCCAATAAGAAAACATGGGCTTAGCAAACTTGTCTGCATCATCTTCGCAAATCCACAATCTTTTTCTTGCTCTAGTTAAAGCAACATATAGTTGCTTAAGTTCCGAGCACAAAACATTATGCTTTGATTCATTAAAACCTTGACAGTTGATACGCAATCGAGTGTCCAACATATTCTTTTCCTTCATATACTCATATATTATCCCCCATCGCCTTTTCAATGGAGAAGAAGCAAAAAAGTTATACAATAAAACATCCTACAAAAATTCCAAAAAGAAAAAAAAAAAGATCAGAAAAAAACTGTTACAAAAAATATTACAGAAATAAAGCAGCAAGAAAATAAAATAAAGGGTTGGGACAACCTTGAATTCGAGGCCCTTGCACTCTAAAATGGTCAAAACTCGAGCTTTTTTTCCTACAAGCCGCTTGATTTCCTCCTTTGAAGAATCATGTCTTACCAAGATTACTTGATTTTCACTAAACCTTCCCATGTTCCCATCATTGTATCCATTTCCACCAAAAATTGTTAGAATTGGATTTTCTCCATTTCTAGATTGGAGAACAATAGGAGGTTCTCCATAGACCAAACTAGTCTCCACCTTCAAAATGTCAATAGAATTTGGAAAGAAATGAAACAAAAGTTCGATGATACTTTGCGCCAACTTCAACACCTCAGCATGTGTACTAAAGTTCTGACTCAACATGAAAATATCAGAAATACATCCTTTCACTTTCTCATTTTTTTTATCCGCACACCGAGTTTTAGATTCCAGCACAAACTTCTTGTAGAAGAGTGATCTTACATCTTGGAATCTAAAATCAATACCCCTTCCAATTGTTTGCGCCGTATCTCCACAGAAAACAAAGCCATCTTCAACATTTCTACAAATGTGTTTAAAAAGAGCAATTTGTGCTACTGTGAGATCTTGCACTTCATCAATAAACACAAAGTTCATTAAATCGCCCTTGTATTTTTCAGTCCTCAGTCTTTGATGGAGATCAAGTACAATATCAGCGATATCGAATTCTCCCTTTTTCATCTTCATTTTTTCGTAGTCTTGAAAGATATCATATATCGTTTCTCTTGTTTTCATGCTCAAACTGCTCGATGCTCGGCTTTCAGATAAAGTACAGTAGTCATCGCGACTCAACTTACCTGTGTCTACTTCTTTTATGCCACCTTTTATATGTGACATAATTTCGGTGAACACTAGATAAGAATCCAACTTTTTGATCAATTTGGAGTCAAAGTGAGGCCAGTAAATCGAATCAAACTTTTCATAGTTCACTTCCTTCTTGAGATCCGAAAACCTCTTCACATAAGAATTACCCAAAGTACAATCAAGCATCAGCAAAAATTTGTGAAATGTTACAACGAGCGGATAAAAATGGGACGGAAGATCAGAAAAAGAGTTCGTGGCATCATCAATATCTTCATCAACTGAACCAATTTCCCCTATGGACCTGTAAGAGAATAAATTAAATTGTGAGAGAACAAAACTTTCACTTGCTACAAACAAATAAAGAGCATCATAGAAAAAGACACATACCTTTTAAAACAAGAAACATGGTGTTTGATCTCATCGCACAATCCAGGACTCAAAGTCACAAATAATTGTCGTAATACCGGTCTCTTAATCTCAACAACACTCTCACTAGACTCACTTGCAGTGGAATAGGGACCATAAACTCTTTCAAGAGCAACATGGTGCAATTTCTCATTGCGAATCATCTTAGTCGTCAGAACTGTAGTCTTTCCAGTGCCTGATCGACCAAGTAGAAATGTACTCCTAGGGAAGACAATTATGTTACGCTGTTCTTCAGTTAATTCAAACGGAAGATCCACTTCAATAGAGTCACAGCTGGCATGCGAGTAATCTGGTGAGATGCTGCAGAACTTCATCAACAAAGTACTCTCCTCAATCATTGAGTTTTTCGCAACATCATTTTCATCTTCAGAAGGAACTAAATCCCCCTCCTTTGTATTATTAGTACCATCACTCTTAAATTTTTGGATATTCGCACTTGTTGGCCACCTCAAAGGAAACTCTATTTTCCTGTTCACAAAAAAAGAAAAAAAGAATTAAGGTTAAAAATATTTTTTCGTCAAAAACAAAGGTTAAAAATATATTTATCATTTTGAAATGCAGTTGCAATATAAAGGTTTTGAAGGCCTTAGCAACCGAATCATGGGCTGCATTGGCCACAAATGTATCCAATTTTAAGAATCATAACGCAACTGCAATTTAAAACCTTGATCTGAGCTCTTTTAGAAATATTTCAACTGAAAATAAGGAACATACCCGTCAGAACCTTTCTCTTTGCAGCACATAATATATTCATCTGTGTATCTTTTGAATTCAGAATCGCGGTGCTTAGCTAATTGTGGAATATCTTCTACTGGGACTAAGTCCCATATTTTGAGAACCTGAATGTGGCACGTCAAATCCTTCACTATCTCTACTGAACAAATAATATAGTGTGTTTCAACCTTAAACTGTTTCAGAATATGCGATGAAATTTCACACGCGAGTTCTATACTACGCCCTCTTGGTCTCCATCCATTCGCAAGTCTTACCAAAACATCAATAACTTTCTTTCTGAAACTGTCATCTCCAACTGACCTTTTGCTCTTCTTTTTCCACACCTTTTCGAATGATCTATGGAATTTAGGACTGAAAAGCACCTGCAGAAGTGGAGAGGTTTATGCAAGAAAATTCTTAGTGGACCTTAAACATTTATAATCACATTCAGTATGAGGTTTAAAGCAGCATCAATATATATACCTTCCACATCGTATTTCTGAAAAGAATACTATTTGTCTGAAGCAAACCAAACGATTGATCTAACTCTTTCATTGAATCAGATATAGCCTTAGCCATTTCAGTATCTTGGTCAGCGTGAAAGAAAAATCCACGAGCTTTGGAATCATGAACCAAACTCTTCCAAACATTATCATTGTTTGATAATGCCCTTTCATTCCCCAAAATCCATAAACAATGCCTAACAATAATAATAATAAAAACAACGAAAACTTTTCGGTTAGGATAATGGTCTTTTAATATAATAAAAATAATAAGTTACGAAAAGTTGCAGTGTGAAAATCTACCTAGCCCTTGTAAGAGCTACATTAGTTCTTTGGGGAGATGAAACAAACTGAAGAGAAGTCCTGTAATTGGTCCTTACAGTTGATAATATAACAATATCCTGTTCACCTCCTTGGAAACCATCAATCGATTTCACATTAACTTTGAATCCATCGTCATGGAAAATACCACTCATCTTTCCCAGTTTCTCTTGGATTATGAGTACTTGTCCAGCATAGGGAGAAACTACACCAATGGAGAGTTTCTCCTTTGTGCCAATCCATGCTGCAACCAAGAAAATGTAGCGATATATCAAAACCAAGATATATATCGCATATGCTTCATAACTTATACACTAGAAAATGTTAAATTAACTATGGAAATTAGACACAGAGAAAATCAAATTTTAGTAAAAACAAAAACATTAAAGTTAAAAGACAAATTGCATCAATGGACAAACCTTTGTGCAGATTCTTCAGTATCGTCATTACAACCGCAACTTCAGCCATATTCTTATAACTTATTCCATTATCATCAAACTCTTCTCTTCCCCCAGCTACATTTATAAAAGAATATGGACCGAACATTGCCCCGGGAAGGTATTGTTTACCATAGTTTCTTTCAACATTCGGTGCATCACGGATTTTGTTACGATAAAAATATGAATTTGGAAATAAACTTATTTCCGGGTGCATCCTGTGCTGCATGTTGAGAAGGTTTTTTTGTGTACCCAATAAACTCAACCTCTCAAATAAGCTTCTTCCAAAACCAGCTTCATTGCAAACCTGACAAAAAGAACAATCACAAATGAGCAATTAAAATGGATTGAAAATGAAGAATTCATTAATAGAAATATTAGTTTTATTTTATGCTTACATTGCTTCTGACCATGGCATGAAGCTGACACTCATCACCAACAAGAATGGCGTGGCTGATTCCCGGAAGCTGTAAAGGTATGATTGATTCGCACTCTTTGAGTTGAGCAGCTTCATCGATCACCAAAAGGTTCACTGGCTTCATAGAAACCCTGTGAAGCCTAAAGGAAGTAGAAGTTGTGCAAAATATTATTGATGCATTTGCAAAACAAAAATCTCTAACTGAATCTTCATCTTTAAATCTTTTCAACTCGAGTCTGTCGAGTGAATCTTTTGCAGTTTCTAAAGCTGATAAACATTCATTCCTCTTCTTGAAAATTTGTTGTGCAGCAGCATTCTTAAAATACCAAGAAAAATCGTCAGGCATTTTGAGATTACAGAAAAGTGTCTTCAACTCTTCAGAAGACAGATTCTCTTGAGACAACATATTTTGAAATGATTCAAGTGTCTCCTTTAAACACACTAAGTTCCTATAATTATGTTCTAAAAGGAGACACATTGGTAAATGATTGCAAAACATAGAAATACAATCTTTCAGTTGCAATGCTCCAGAACGAAACTTATCTCTCATAAACTCCAGAAATGACTTCGGCGTAATGACTACTGTCTTCAACCTTTTTATCTCATTCACATAAACTTGATAAGCAGAAACACAATATTTGAGAAGATTAATCGTTGCATCAAAACAATGTCTCCATCCAGGATAAGACGATAAACATGTCCAGAGCTGTTGGACACGATTATCCAAAAATATATCTTTCACATCGTCACCATCAACATCAAGTCTGCCATTATTCCCTAACAACAGCATGTCACCTGGAGAATAGAACAAACTACCAGATTGGCTGCAAAGTTCCTCTCTTATTACGTGCAACACACGTGAAGCCACTTCCTTGATTGCAACATTCGTCGGTGCACACACCAGGATTCTATATCTCATTTTCATTAGAACATAAAGCAATGTTCCTAAAGTTTTCGTCTTTCCAGTCCCAGGAGGACCCCAAACAAGTTTAACAGTAGAATTATGATTGCAATGAATGCCAGAAAGACAATCAAGAATTGCACTGTTTTGCGATTCATTCAACCCTGATGTTAATCTTTGATATGAACAATCATCCAATATAGTATCAGCCAGAGAAATGCACTCGCAACTTCCCTTAACCTGTTTTCCAGCATGCATATTAATAAGTTTTAACACCAATTTAATAATCAATTATTTAAAACATTACAGTTTCTACAATTGGAAAAAATCGGTTAATCTAGTTGGCATGGTAAATCAGGTATGCATCAATCTTGAAGTTCTGACACAAGGCACACATGAACGGACACATGAAGCAGCACCGACACTAACATGATACATTGACACCACCAATAAAAACATTACAGTGTCAAACGTCAATGTTGTGTCAGTGTTGGATACTCGGACATGGCTTCAATATGAAATGTCGGTGTTATATGAATGGAATATAAAATAATAAGGGAAAAAAATAGAGATAAATGCTTAAATCCTAAATCAAGTTACTTACCAAATCATCACTGTTGCATAAAACTTGTTTGAATAGCTTCACATTACCACTAGTCATGTGGAGAGCACTCCAGATTTTTCTATCAGACCCAACATTTGTTAAGAAAACAACATGTAGAGATTTGTATCTTAACTCGTCAAGGTCAAGATCTTTCGAAGCAATCACTTTAAAACAAACAGAATCCACATTCTCAGCTTCGTTCTCTTCTGTCTTCACAATTGACAAAAAACACCACATTCTTCCAAATCTTTGCAGATCATTCGCTGATTCCGGTTTACAATCAGCCAAAACCAAAACATCTCCTGGCAATGTTTTGTAAGGCTCTCCACGATGAACAAACCTGTTTTCCCAGCGGTCGATTTTTAAGTTATACAGTTTGTTTTTGATTGGTTTCTCCATTTCATTATCATTTTTGTTCTTAAATGGTTTCGCCAATTTAAGTCCAGCTACTCTTCCATAAGGTGCTTGGTAAATGAGTTCCATACTTGAGCATAGACTCGCTCGAGTTTCTTCAAGTATAGGGTATTTGTATGATCCAAGGTAATGATTAATGGACTGAAATGATAGTCCAATCTTCTCAACCTGAATGAGAGAAAATAGATGGAGTCAAATCAAGAGAAAATAATTTTGCTATAATTTGAATACTCTAAAGTTAGTAACCAATTTAGACTGTAAAATTCAAGATCACACAACAGTTACCAATCTAAACAGTCAAATCAAGAGTCATTTTACACAAAAGTAAAAAAGTAGATAAAATAAAGGAATATAGTACTAATTAACCTTTTTCTTGTAGAGTTGT
Source organism: Trifolium fragiferum (assembly GCA_954870985.1). Lineage (NCBI taxonomy): Eukaryota > Viridiplantae > Streptophyta > Magnoliopsida > Fabales > Fabaceae > Trifolium > Trifolium fragiferum. The sequence continues at coordinate 14,458,031 of OX940794.1, forward strand.
TCATCTAAAATATCTTGAATAGACCAAGAAAAAATCAAATCCATAAAGCCATAGTCATTGAAAGTGGCTCTCTTCTTCTTACTTGAAGAACTTTCTCCTTCCATATTACTGATCACTCCCAATTAGACTAACAAAATGCATGCATGTAATAAGAAATGTCTTGAGAAGGATGGAGATTCTTATAACTGCAATGATCGATATATATTGAGGAGAAATAGAAAAGGTGGTAGAATATGAAAAGTTTTGGAGATTCTTGATTTTTCTTACACTGTTCTTGGCAAAGGCAAATAGTCTTGAGAACTTCCAAGGTCTATATATATAGGACTAGGAGTATAATTATAACTTGTCTGCCTTTACTCCTATTTTTGTGGGAAAATGTAGAAAACTCAAAACTGTTTAACTTCCTTCACTCTGCGAGATTTACTGTCACCAAAAAGAGAAATGAATGAAGTCGAAGTGTACATAAAAGCTTTTCAACTTTCAAGTGAGTTTCCTATTAAAAAAAAAAAAGAGAGAAAATAGATATGCACTTTTTACACATCCTCCAATAAATTTGATTTCATGCAACCTGACGAAGTGGCCAGCGAATCGTGAATAGATTAAGATATTATCTTAGAATTGAATTTTGTGTACTCATCCTCACAAAATCGACTTGTAAGAAGATGATTGCCTCTTACTTATAAATACTTGTATAGGCCTTGTCGTAAGCGATATGGGACTTCTTTAACAAATACTATAGCAAAATGTTTGATTTCTATAACGATTGGCGGATAAACTAGCTTATGACTGATAACTTATGACTTATAACTAGTGAATTATAGCTTATAATCAAATTGAAGTGTTTGGTAAAATCAACGGTTCAATTAGCTAATAAATATAAAATGATATAAAAGGATATTATTAAATTTACTAATATAATATTTTTTATATTATTAAACTAATTTTAAAGTTCTTGGATTTTATTTACTAAAGTCATGATTTTTCTAAAAACTAATGGTAAAATATTGAATGTTTATTATTGTTTTTTGGTTCGAAACGATAATAATAATGATATATTATAATTAAAACATCGAGTTGGTGCAAAATAATAAGAATAAGGGTGTCTCATAATTGAAACACAAAGCAACGTAAGTCAATTATTCAACTTAAAAAAAAAAAACTCAAGTATTCGCATAAAAATTGTCATAAGGGTTAATCAATAATCATATATATTTTATAAACAAAATGGGATGGTTAATTTGTATTAACATAAAATGTATGCTTGTATTTAAAATCATGATGAATTATAAAGGGTAAATCAAATTTGAGATAAAAAAGAAAAAAAAATATAAGCTATAAGCTCATAAATTAATTGAAATAGCATCTGAAAAAATAAATTATAAGCAAGTAAAATAAGTATAAGCTCATGGTGAAAAGTCTAGTATCAAATAGATCTTTTAATTTATAAGCTATAAAACATAAGTTATAACTTGATTTTATTGTGTTATCAAACAAATCCAATGTAAAATTATTTTACACTAACAGAGAATACTAGTATATTTATTAAACTCTAAAAAAACAAAGAATTAATTTATATACATCGAAAGTTTAAAACTATTATACATACATCCAATTAAATTGTAAAATGTACTATGTACCAAAATTTTTTTTGTAAATTTTACACCTTTATATTTTAGGAACAACCCTATAAAATTGACACTATAGTGTAATTTCATTTTATTTATTTTTTGATAAATAATGTAATTTCATTTGATTGTATGCGTAAAATAATTGACAAGTATTTTGACATCTTAACTTGCACTTATATGAAATAACAGAGCGTGGCTCTTCTTCCTCTTTGCCACCGTCAGCCATTTTTTTCTTGATTTTTTTCTGATCGGGCGATTTAGGATCAATTTTGATTCGAAATCACCTCTTTTGATTTATTTATTTTTTATTTGAATAAGTAATATCCACATATTTTTTAGGTTTTATTCGAGTTTTCTCTTTTGTAATTTTTTATTTGGTGTTGTTTTAATCCCATCTTAGTGCGGTGTTTGTCCCGTCTTAGTATGGTGTTTGTCCCGTCTTGATACGGTGTTTGTTTTTGTTCAAATTTGCAGGTTTGTTTCGATCCAATTTCAATGCAGATTCAATGACTTTAACACCATCAACGTTGCAGATCCGAATATACGATTATTTCGAACACTTGAAGTTTGTCATATCAATTATAGGCTTTGTCATGAACAATAAAAAAGAAAAGTATTTTGACATCTTATGAATTACTCTCATAAAATAACCCATGAAATGATTATTTTGTAAAATGTCGTCCGTTATTTAATTAATGGACGATATAAAAATAAAGGAGTACGTATTGGTAACTTAAATAACAAACAGAAGTATTTTTATAATTTTATAGGACGGGCGCGCCCCAAAAATACTAGGCCGCCAAAAGTAATTTTTAAATAATTTACACCTTCAATGCACCATAAGTCCATAATACTATAATTAACCTCAAAACTTTCAAGTGAATTTCAACTTTTACTAGCACTTCCCTTATCCTGCAACAATTGTTGCATTGTGCATAGTAATATAAAAAATATGATCGAGTTCCCAAATTGTAAAAATATACTTGAAGATAGGGGTGAGCATCGATCGGATTCGGTCGGATTCGGGCCGAAAATCGTCAAACCGATAAAAACCGCGACCTCTTAATTTGGACCCAATTCTGACCGTTTACGTCTTTGGTTTGTTCGGGTTCGGGTTATACGGGTGACGGGTCCAACTGGTCGGTTTTAACTGGTTAGATTGAAACGTTTTTGTTACATTTAAAACTTCATTGATGAAAAAATTATTTATTTTTTGACAATTCGTTTAATATTTCGAACATAATGCAACAAAAGATACAATAAAAATGATCAGATGAAATTAATTTGTTTCAAATTTGTAAATTCAACGACAATAATAGATAGCAGATGAGAAGTAAAAATTAAGATAAATCTAAAATATTATCTTTCACATCTCCTTTATCAACATATTACAAGTTAAAGCCTGTAAAATACAACATTTTTCTCCTCTATCAAAGATAGATAAAATTAACAAAGTGAAGAACATATGATATTAAGAGAAAGAAGAGGTGCTCGAAACTAGAAAAAAATTAATTTGTATTTTAGAAATTGTTCGGTCGGTTTCGGTTATGAAGAGACGGAATTTTAGAGACCCGCACCCGCCCGTATACAACCGTTCATGACCAATTTTTCACAATTGTTGACCCGAGACCCGACCCGCACCCGACCGAATGCTTCCATATATTGGCGGTTATGTCGGTTTCGAGTCGGGTTGCGGGTTTGTGCTCACCCCTACTTAAAGATGATGTTTTTTTTATTACGTTAAGAGTAATAATCTAATTAAAAAACATCAAACTTCATACAAAACACATTAAATTTTTATTTAATTGTTATATGTAAAATTATTTTGTGTATTTCGGGCTCAGAAATAAAGGTCAAGGAAAGTAAAAATTTATGAGAGATTAATTGGTAGGACAATACATTATATATGTAGGAGATTGAGATTCGAATCCCGATCCTCCCATTTATCCACCTTAAAAGTGGAATTTCTAGCCACCATATTACTTGACAAATAAAAATAAAAAATTACGAGAGATCATACAAAATAAGCAGGCTTTTGTAAAAAAATTCAGCATCCAAATATTACCAATAAAAACACGTACAAATATATTATGCAAATAAAACACTCCTTAATAAAAGAGATATTTAGAATAAAAACACACACATACTTTTTTTTTAATAAAAAAACAACAACATCCACACACACACACATATATAATAGACAAAGCTTGAATATAGCTGTTGAGTAATAAACAACCTAAGGAATATAAGCAGATGGAGACAATCTTGGGCTAACAAAAGCAGCAAGAGGAATTTTTTTCTGCAAAGCAAGTCCAAATGACTCATCCATGTTCAAATCCACAACATCATTTGGTAATTTCCAATCAAATGAATGCACCAATGTTCCCAAAATATATTGAACAAGCACAATCGCCATTCTTGTTCCCGCACAAATTCTTCTCCCCGCACCAAACGGAATCAACTCAAAATCATTTCCACGCGGATCAATTTTAGCATTTTTACCACTCAGAAACCTTTCAGGATTAAATTCTAAAGGATTCTCCCACACATTTGGGTCTCTTCCTATGGCCCAAATGTTCACATTTAGCCTAATGTTTTTCGGTATGTAATATCCATTTACTTCGCATGGTTGCGAGGAAACTCTTGGCAAGTTTAGTGGTGTTGATGGATGTTTTCTAAATGTTTCTTTACAAATTGCTTGTAAATAAGGAAGTTTTTGAATGTCCGATTCTTGTAGTCGACGATCTTTGCCTATTACTTGGTCCATTTCTTTATGAGCTCTTTCCATTATTTGTGGATTCTTTAACATTTCTGCTAGGGACCATTCTATGATACTTGAAGATGTATCCGTTCCTGCAGTAAATAAGTTCTATATACACAAGTAAGACATTAATTAGTATATGTTGGTTTTCACCACAAGTTAAATTTGGTTTGGGGGTTAGTTCTGTCATCAAGTGGTTCACAGTTGCGGAGAATTAATTAGTATTGTGTTGATTATAATTAAAACAGTTAAAATGTAATTATGTTTTTTTACTAAAAATATAATTATGTTTTAAAAGTAAAATGTGTTTAATGTGGACCTCTAAGGAATGGTCCAAGATTGAATCCTAACCATTTTTTTTAAAACGAATAAATGTTAAATATGTTTTTAGTCCCAACTTTTATGTGAATTTTGATTTTTAGTCCCTATATTTTTTTTATTATATTTTTAGTCCCTACATTTTTTTAATTATATTTTTAGTCAATTTTTTATGACTAGGATAATAGAATTGGCCACAAAGGATAACTTAAATTGACTAGGATAACATTTGTATCGAATGACGTGACATCGATGTGTCATTCTATGTGCTTATTTCGTTATCCAAGTCATAAAAAATTAACGGTAGGTACTAAAAATGCAAACGACGAAAATGTGGGGACTAAAAATATAATAAAAAAATGTAGGAACTAAAAGTCAAAATTCACATAAAAATAGGGACTAAAAACATATTTAACCCAAAAAATAAATTATTAAATTTTATAATAACAAAAAATACATACCCAATAATTACACACATACACACAGGCTCTGTTTGGCAAAAATAGCGGATGACTGATAAGTTAGCTTATGGTTGATGGATGATAGCTTAGAGATTATAACGGTTGGCTGATGACTTATGGCTGATAAGCTGATTGAAGTGTTTGGTAAATTAGCGGTTCAACTGACTGGTAAATGTAAAATGACAAAAAAGGGCATATAGAATCTCTTATGAAAAATAATTATTAAATTTATATCTAATTAATATCTAAGACACTTCAAATTTAGTTATTCAAATTTATTAATTTAATATATCTTTTATATATTATAAGTTATTTATATAGAATTAAATTCTATTCTTTGAAATTTTATTTAAATTTATTTTCATTTCAATTATTAAACTTTATATAAAAGACTAAACATTACATTTTTTAGGTTTTTATAACAAATACATAAAAGATAAATCAAATGTATTAAAAAAAACAGTGACAATTTATATACATGCATCTTTTATAGAATAAATACATGAAAAATCTTGACAAAAAAAAAATACATGAAAAATAAATTAAAAGTACCAAAATGAAGGGGTGGATGATAATATAGTTATGTACAACGCATCATAAAATATTGTTACGGAAAACAATTTTTTTTTTATATTTATGTATAACAGCATTTTAAAAGGAGATATAACACTAACAAAAAAGTAAGTACAATATATTAAAAATAATAATGGATAGGCTAGCGTAAAAAAAATACGAAATTTACCTATTTTATTTTAAATTGTAATAATATATTTTTAATAATAAAAATATATAAGAGTAAAATTGAAAGAAAAAATAATAAACTATAAGCTCATAAGCTACTTGAATTAGCTTATGAAAAATAAGCTATAAGCTCATGATAATATAACAATTACCAAACATATTTTTTAACTTATAAACTATAAGACATAAGCTATAAGATAACTTATTTATCTTGCCAAACAAATCCACCGTCCCTTCTTCTTATAAGAACCTCTAAAAAAATTATAAGCATTATCGGGGTAAAATGGGTAAAGAAGATAATAATCCAAGTTTAATGTCACATGTGTTACATATTTTGACGACGACATGTATTTGTTTTGATTTGTAGTTTTGTACTTTATCGTACTTTATTAGCGATACATCACTTTCAAGAATACATTTCTAGTTGAGTTGCATATGCAAAATTGCAGTGGCAGTGGAGTTTCAACCTCCGATATTCGGTTACTGATAAATAAATCTAACCAATTATAGCAGTTAGTTATATTTATAACTTATATACGTATATTGGATTTGTGGCCAAAAATAGATAGATTTCATTATCACATGTGATATATATAGATAGATGATAAAATAAATAAAATAAAATTTAACTCTAATAAAAATTAAAAAAATATTTTATATAGTAAAATTTAAATTCGTTAAAGCGTTATTGAGCGGTGTAACATTACTCAAATATTATATCGATGTAATTTAATCCCTCCCTATGTATATGATATAAAACTTAACATGAATGATCTATATGATATAAACTTAACATGAATGATATATATGATATAAACTTTCAATCCAACGGTGAATTTCGTAAAATTTAAATTCGTTAAAGCGTTATTGAGCGGTGTAACATTACTCAAATGTTACGCCGGTGTAATTTGAGGGAACAAAATTAGAAGCAAGATAAAGGATTATAATTGTACGTACCAAGAGTAATGCCTTGATGTTAGTGAGTGTTAATTTGTCCCCATTAGAATCTTCCTTACTTTGAGCAATGAGAGTGTCTAACAAATCAGGCTTAACCCGAGGATTTTTATGACCAGAAGCCACATGCTCCTCAATCATCTTTGTTAACAAAGCATCAAACTTTTTGTGTAACTTCTTCATCCCTCGTTCAATTCCTTGAAGATCCAACCAAGCAAGAAGTGGTATAAAATCACCAATGTTAAAATATCCAGCAGTTGTCATGAGCTCAACAACCATATCCTTAAATTCATTTGATTCACTACCTTTAGTCTCGAACACGCGACGGCTCAATATAACTTGACCTATCATATTGGCCATAGCATATGTCAACATTTCGGCCACAACAACAGATTCGTTCTTCTTGCTACAATCGTACATTGTACGAATCATGTGACCCATTTCATCTTCGCGAACTTTCGACCAATCTTCGAGGGCCTTTCCGCCGAGCATGTGCAAGTTACTTAGTTTCCTAAGTAATGTCCACCTAGATCCATAGTCAGCAAAAACCATGTCTTGTGAATCATAAGCTAGGTGAGTCGCGCCAGCGTCCACCGGCCTATTGGAGAAATTTTTGTCAAGTGTTTTGAGAAATGCTTTGGCTGAAGAAGGAGTTGATGCTACAACCATGTTATTTGATCCCAATTTTAGGTACATTATGGGGCCATATTTTTGTGACATTTTGAATAGGGTAATATGAGGCATGGTTCCCATTAGTGGGAGTGCACCTACAATTGGATAACCCTTTGGGCCAGGTGGAAGTTTTTTGAGATTTTTTTTAAAGAGAAAACTTATGATGAAACGAGTTATCAAGAAAATGAAAAAGGAGATAGAAAGTTCTTTGTAAAGGAAGGTTTGGTATTGAGTGATCATCACCATGGTTAAGCTTTTTTGCTAGAACTAGAAATAGAATTGGTGATTAATTCAAGAGATTGTGGATTGTTATTGTTAACTCTCAGATGCAACTATTTATAATTCAATTCGGTTGGTTGGTTGGTTGAGATTCCAATACTGAACTGAAATGAATTTTTTTTTTTTTTTTTTTTTGGTAAACCAAAGGTATCCTCCGCGCGCAACTGCAGAGACTAATCCCCTCGAGGTAACTGAGATCCATTTAAGGGGTTGACCTCTCCCAACAAATGTTTTTCCATACGCACCGGCCAGGGATCGAACCCAAGACCAAATGGTTAAGGGGCCCAAGCATCTACCACTTGTGCCACACTATGAAATGAATTTTAGTTCTCTAGTAACTAGTATATAAATTTGTTTCTTGAATTGACTTAATTGATAGGACAATACATTATATACTATATAGAAAATTGAAATTCAAACTCTGATCGTCTCATTTAACTGCATGAACTAAGTAAAAATTAAGTTCATGAAAATTGCTTTTTTTCGAAAGCAAGAATCAGAAGTTGAACCACAAAGTTTATTTAAAAGGACTAATATTTTTTACTATTTTGACTAATTTATTATTTTTTTAAAATATTATATATGGAAGTTATTAAATTTATTTTACTGGTGAAAGATTTAATTCCCATTGTTGAAAATATTAGTCTATACTATTTTTGTCATTTATCAAGTACAGTACTTTAATACCTGTGGTAGGTAATGCATACATCAACCGGACAGTCAAAAAGAAAATTGGATACATCTAACGGGGTCCGGATAGAAGTTCCTAATGATGAAGAGGATTATGTTAAAAATTAAAATGTTAATACTAAAAAGGTAAAATATGTTGCTTCAAAAAAAAAAAAAAGGTAAAATATGTGTTGACCAAAAGAAAATGTTTTTCATATTTATAAAATTAAAAAAAAAATTCATCTTTATAAAAAAAAATTACATGTTTTCATTTTTAAAAAAATTATGTTTTTTTTTAATTTTATTTTTTATAATTTTTAATGACTAATTGATATTATTTTAATATCAAATATTATAATTTATTTATGTTTAAAGTGTGTCTTTATAACGTCTATATACATTGCCGGCCAACACTCATGTGTTGGGTGTGCGGCGCCATCAGATCTCAAAATAATTACGATATTAATAATTTTGAGTGCAAGGTCTTTAGTTTAAATTTCTACAATGTTATTTTTTTACATGATTTTAGTTCTAGTCATTTTATTCATTTATTATGATATTTGTTTTGATGTTATATATGATAATAGTTATTTTTCACTTTTTATGTTATTTAAAATTTAAATAGAAAATAATTTATTTAAACTTTTTTTTGCGTTTTTTATTAGCGGCTATTTTTAACATTCGAGCAAGGCCTCCAAATAGTCGGAAACGACTATGTCTATATATTATGCTAAATCCATATTATATTAAACAGATGTCAAAAAAAATATTAAAATTTGTGGAAATGAAAATATGTGATTTTTCATATAGGAATGAAAACCAAAATTCGTTAATTTTATAGGACGAAATACATATTTAACCATATTAAAAATGACTGGATTTCACAATCTAAAAAGAGTTACATATATATTTTTTTTTTTATTAAAGTCCAGTATGTTTTTGGTCCCTAAAGAATTACTAAATTTTATTTTTGGTCTTTGTAAAAACTAGTGACATGTTTTGATCCTTAGAAAATTTTTATGCATGAAATTTTATTAGTCCCTGTTATTTTTCAAATTAAATTTTTAAGATTGCATAATTATCCTTAAGTTTTTAAATTTTTTAATACGGTTTTTCATGCATGTTTAGAATACTATAATAAAAAGTTTCCTTACAAATTTTTTAAAATGAGAATAAATTTTTTAAAAAGTTTCCTTCAATGGAGGATATCTTCTTTACCTATTAAGGTTGGGGGATTGGGGTTGTACTTAGCGGTAGACACAACCTTGTATGCTTTTGTGGCTTCCAGCACTACAAGAAATATAATTTTTGGCAGCGACTTTTTTTGTTATAAGTTGTTAAAAGTCGTTGGCACAAAACTACCATTTGGTTGTTTTGCCAACAACTTTTAACAAAAAAAGCCGCTGTAAAAATCATATTTCTTGTAGTGAGAGGTCAGTCTTGAGTGTTGCAATATCATATATTGCGAGACAGTGGAATATACGCTATTGACTCTGATTTTAACAATGCTTTGGATGGTCTTCGTAATATGATTCTAGCTTTTGATTTTAGCAGTTTCACTGGCAAGGACACCCTCCCCCTAAATCCCAACATGTTTTGGCGAGTGCCCAGTTTATTAAAATTGTTGGGGATATGGAAGTTAACTTTCAATTGACCACCAAACAAAAGGTTGTTTTTGGATGTTTACAGGCGACTCATGCTCAGGGTTTTCTCCTAATTATTCCAATCGACGAATTAGGCCAACACATGTTCCCGGTAGAGTATCGCACTATCATCAAATATCTCTTAATGATTCCCTTATTTCCCGCTGATGATGTGTGCCCTATTTGTCGTAAGGCATGTCTTGATAGATTTGGGGAGCATGCAGTTCATTGTCGAGAGCTTTCAGGCTTCAAATACATACATGACCTTGTTCAGGATGTCTTTTTTGATGTTTTTAAGCGCGCAAGAGTATCTGTGAAGAAGTGGCGCCTGTGAACTTCTTGAATTGTCCGCTAGAAGGAAGATTTACATTGAGGCCAACCGATGTTTTGATGTATGGTTGGGTAGGAGGGAAACATGCATGTGTGGATTTGACTGGAGTTTCTTCCCTTGTGGAGTTGGCGATTGAGGATTTTACTGTAGGACAGGCGGTCCTCAAATCTGCTTAAAGTAAAGTGGTCAAGCATGAGAGAGCGTGTTCTGAAAATCAATATGTGTTTATACTTTTTCCTTTTGACACTTTTGGTTTTCTACCACTGGAGGCAATATATATTTTGAAAAGAGTTCAAAGAGTTATTCATAGTAATGTGATGTCTCTTAGATCTCAAGATGTAATAGCCATGTTTAAAAAGATTAGTTTTGTCATCCAAAAAGAGTTGTCGGTGCAGCTTGTTGTCCATTTACCTTTCAATATTAAAGTATAATTATTTTACATATATATATATATATAATTTAACAATATAAAGATAAAGATTAAAGCAACAAAAATCTCAACTTAAAAATCAAATTTTGAGTTTTTTTTCTTCAACGATTTTTTTTTATAATATTGTAAACATATCTGCAAAATAATTATTCAAAAATACATATTAATCTAACAATAGGAACTAAAACTACGTGTATATTAATTTTGTTGAAACTAAAACAAACTTGTTGAAACTTAAAATCAAAGATTAAATTGTAGATAAGGTCAAACTAATTCAAACTTGGATTGTATGGTTAATGAGTTTCAGCAAAGGACGGACTTTGAAAAAAATTTGATTCGATTTTTGAATGAAACAATGTATTGGTTAAACTTGACTGAACTCTAGATGTTAGACACCCTTTCTTTAGAAATCAAAAAGTTAAAAAAAAAAAAATTCACAAGAAAATAATAATAATAATACTTCAACAAAAATATACGGTCCCACACCACACCATTCTTGAGGCGTATCGACAAGTGATTTCTCATACGTTACTAGATAATACTCCAGCTACCATTCTTATATGTGAGAAAATTTTAATATATACATCGTTTCTACAAGTAGTTTATTTCTTATGACTAAACAAGTAGTAGTTTATTGTTAATCGGTACTTAAAAATATTTTAATTTTTATCTATAATATATGTCATTGTTTAAAAGTATCAATTAATAGTTATCTCTATTAATTTATTTACAATTAAAAAATAATACGGATTTTGATTAATTCCAGGGACGGTTCTATTTATTTGGAGGTTCGGTTTAAATATTAAAAATGAACCTTTAATAAAAAAAATTTTAAAAAAATCATCCTCTATTTAAATCATTATTTTTACTTGATTTGAATTTATTTTTTTTATCAAACATATGATATTTTTTGAACATTGATAATATTTATCCATTATTATAGCCTCAAAATTTTTTTTTTTTTGATAGACCTCAAAATTAATCTATTGATTACATGTAATATTTTATAAAAACTAACAATATATAACTATTATTATAGGACCTAATTTTTTTGAATTGAGACCTCTAAAATTTTAAGACCCAATACCGTCACTCACTCTATACCCCTATAGGGACGGGCGATTTAATTCTTTTATAAAATGAATTTTAAACAATTTTTTAATTAAAAATACACATAAAACAATCATCCACCTACCAAATTCATCAAACTTTATGTAGTCCCGTCTTCCAAGACATTTTTTTTTCTCCTACCTAACAGAACACAAATTACTACCTACCAAATTCTTTCTCCTACAACTTTTCATTTCACATTAACATCGACCTATAAATATAACGTTGGATGCTATGAAAAAAGTTCTGTATATATTGATTGGTGGATGCTATATTACATATATATAATTTACGCAATCGATCGATTTTACTCTTTTTTTTAATAATGATTCATTGTTTTTTATTACATGATGATTGATTTTTATTTTTCTTCCTATTTCTTCAACTTGTTTTTTCCCAACATTTTTACTATTATTATTATTATTATTATTATTTGTTAATAATTTTTCTTGTTATTGTATTTTGTTAACTTTGAATTTTGATACTCCTGATAATTAGAAGGTTGATAAATGATAAGAAAAAAACTTTTATATAACTCGACGCCAAATTACTAATTGGGGACATGACTATATATATATACAAAGCACTACACGATGATCTTGCAATCTTTAGGCAATCATATAAAATAATGTATCTTGATGTATTTTAAAAGTTTTGTTAGAAATCTTAAAAATTCGTAAAGTATTTTGAAATTTTAAAAAATTATCTTCGAAATTCATTAAAATCACGTGTTAAGAATCTTGATTGTAAAAATGTCTTTTAAAATCTTATCAAATCAAATATAATTCCACAAAATTTTTTAAATCATCAAGACTTTTTTTGTCAAGTTAAAAAAAAACCTTGCAAAGTAGCCCTTTTTGGACCAATTGCAGAACGTTTCAAGTTTACATCACATATACATATACTACCATATAAGCTGTACTTAGTAGTTAGAACATATATGTTTCAAAATTATGATGATGTGACACATATCATTGTGCCATTCAAAAAAAAAAAAAATTTTTATGTGACTGTCACATTAAATTTAATTTGTTTATTTATTTTAAGAAAAATTCTAATTTGTTCTCTTGAGACACTAGTTAAGAAATCAAATGTGGTAAAATAATTTTAAATTTTGTGTAATTGACCTTTAAAAATATAAAGAATACTATTTTCAATATAAAAAAAATATTTATTTTGACATCCTTAACTAGTACTCTTGAAACATTAGTTAGCATAATCCTTATTTAAATATGGCATTGTTATTTATTCTTCCCCATCAAGTGTTCTTCATCTTTAAACCCTATTCTTCTTCAATTGCCTTCTTCTTCTCTTTAACTTTCAAGAAGGATCTGAGGACGCAAAGAATCTATTTGATAAAAAATAGCGGATAACTAATAAGCTAATTTACAGCGGATGAGCTTATAATGAATAGCTCATAAGCTAGCTGATTGAATTTGTACTGTGTGGTAAAATTGACGATTGAATTAGCTTATAAGTATAAAATAACATAAAAAATATATTTAATTAATATTTAATTTTTTATATTGTGCCATGATGGTCCTGGATCGTGTTACGATGAGGAATTATTTACTTGAAGAAAATATGCGCAATTTTGAAACGAAATATGTTCCCACCGTGCCACGATGGGAGACATTGTCCCACGATGCAGCAAGCCCAATCACACTAAAATCTTGTAAATAGAGCTCTCCTCCACCACAATTATTTATTCTGAAATTTAGAAAAATACAAGCCTCCAAGGAGCAACAAGAAGGGCAAGGAGGTCGCAAGGGGAGACATTAATTCTCCCCACTATAAGAAGAGGAATCGAGGTTACTTTGTATACATAATTTTACTATTTTATTTTAATTATGCCTAATTAAGATAATGAAAATGTGTTTTTGCATTCTAAAATCATAATATTGCAATCGAAGACACCCATACTAAATCAAGGAAGAAAAACCCATGTTGTCATGACATTCATACCTATACCTATACTATACATGGTATCACATTCATACCTACCTTAATTGAACAGTTGTAAAGCATACACAAATTAAAAAGTGTTCGTTTTGCTATGCGGTTGGTCTTGGTCTCTTCTCGTGGGAAAGTACCTCTGAAGATGGTTGGGGGCTTGGGGTCATAAAATTTGGGTTGTCAAGTGGTTGTTTGGTCATTTTTCTAGGTATAGTGATGGAAAATGGGTTTGAATCTATCGAAACAAAGTTGGTTCTAATATAATCCAAGTAGTTTTGATGATAACAATAGTATTAATATACAATAGAAAATACTGATAATTTATTCTAGTGTACAGGTATATAAGTTAAAATTTTATATACACTAGAAATTGAAGTTCTGGTTGCTATGCTAAGAAGCGCTCCCAGAAGTTGGGAAAAGCAAGTTCTGAAGAATGACAACAGAAGTTGTGGTCACCAGAAGTTGCCAAGTCAAAGTCAACCAGAAGTTGAACTCATCAGAAGCAGAGTTTCATCTCAAGATTCTGATGATGATGAAACAGCAGAATTTGCCAGAAGAACATTCTATTCTCTATAACGACTATCATCTATATGGCAAATTCAGAAGAGGCAGAAGAAATCTCTTACAAGACCATTATCCTCATGATAATGACGTTTGTACTATTGTACTATGTTTATTTTCCTGATATGGGCGAATATTCGAAATCAAGGCTCAGATTTTATTCTTTACTTGATTTGAATAAGCACATTTCAAATGAAAATAATAGTACAGTACTACGTAGCTGCTTTCATCTTTGTCCGCTCAAATTCAAGACGCTCCAACATCATCTATAAAAGGAGGAAGAATTTGAAGACAAAAACAACACACCTATCAAGAACAAAAGCGCTGTTATACTGCTGAATTTCTGAGAGCATTTTTAACCTAGATACAACTTGAGCTTATATCAAAATTCAGGACAAATAGTTTTCAACTTCTGACTAATCAGTTGTTGAACCTTAGTTTTCTTTTTAAGAATTCTAAGATAAGTCTTGTTTTTAAAGTTGTATTATTTTGTTCTAAGAACTCTGATATTGTTTATCAGTTGTTCAAACATTTTCTTTGTAACTTTGTTTTAGAAGTCTCTTGCTTGTGAGCTTGAGCATTGGAAGTCTCTTGTATTGTGTTACTTGAGCAACGGAAGTCTCTTGCAGTTGGCTTGAGCGTTTGTAATCTTGTGTGATTATAGTGAAATCCCTTGGAAGTACAAGGGGACTGGACTACTCTCGGTTTGTGAGAGGAACCAGTATAAATCTTGTGTGTTCATCTCTTCTTTCTCTTCTATGTTTTTTTATTAACCATCGCCAGAAGTTGTTTGTGTTTTAAGTTATTCCGCTGCTGATTCTGATAAGTTGCAAAACTTAGAAGAAGTTTTTAAAACTACCCAAAACACAATTCAACCCCCCTTTTTGTGTTTTCACACCTTCAATTGGTATCAGAGCCTGGTTTTGTTATATCACTTTGCAGTGAGACAGTTGTTTGTTATGTCAAAACACTATGGCTGCACCTGGTGAACCTTCTAAAGGGACTGCTATTCCTTTTAACTATGATGCTGATGATAAAAACAACACCAGCAAAGCTCCTAAGTTCAATGGAGATGGTTCTACCTTTTCCTGGTGGAAAGATAGAATCTACAGTCATCTAGTTGGTATTGATGATGAACTTTGGGACTTAGTTGAAAGAGGAGTAACATTTCAAGGTTTGGATGAAAGAGGAAGATTAGACTATGATGCAAGACAAGCTTTCACTGATAAGGACAAGAAAGCATACAAGAAGCACCACAAGGTCAATGATATTTTGATTAGTTGCATATCTCATGAAGAGTACCTTAAGATCACAGATAAATCTACTGCCAAGAGTATCTATGATTCTTTGTGTTCATCTTATGATGGAAACAAACAGGTACAAGAGGCAAAAACAACTCTTTTGATCCAACAGTATGAACTTTTTAGAATGAAGGAAGATGAGAACATTGAATCTATGTTTTCTAGATTCAAAGTTCTGGTTGCTGGTCTTCAAGTTCTGAAGAAAAGTTATACCACTTATGATCATGTGAAGAAGATTCTTAGAAGTTTACCTGCTAAGTGGAGACCTAAGGTCACTGCTATTCAGGAAGCAAAGGATTTAGACACCCTAAGCCTGGAAGGTTTAATTAGTCCACTCATGAGCCATGAGATTGAACTAGCTTCTGATGAACCTCAGAAGAGAATGAAGTCTTTGGCTTTGCCAGCTACTTCTGGATCTTCTAA
This sequence comes from Trifolium fragiferum, assembly GCA_954870985.1. Taxonomy (NCBI): domain Eukaryota; kingdom Viridiplantae; phylum Streptophyta; class Magnoliopsida; order Fabales; family Fabaceae; genus Trifolium; species Trifolium fragiferum. The sequence goes on from OX940794.1 coordinate 14,474,269, forward strand.
GGCTCTAAAGGCTAAGGTTGTTGAATCTGAAGCAGAAGAATCTTCTGCAGATGATCAAGAAGAAGGATCAGATGATGATGTATTTGCACTTCTGACCAAGAAGTTCCAGAAGTGGACAAAAAGAAAGCCAAGATATTCTGGTAGAAGTTCTGGATCTAAAGGTTCTGGTTACAGAAGTTCTGGTAAAGATAAGAAGGATGATTCAAAGAATTGCTTTAACTGCAACAAGCTTGGACACTTCATTGCTGATTGTTCTGAATTGGGCACCAAAGGAAAAGGAAGAAAGAGCACTTTCAAGAACAAAGCTAAGAAGAGTCTTCTAGCTACATGGGAAGATCTTGACAAGCTGTCTGATGATGAAGCTGAAGATGCAGAAGCTAACTTAGCACTCATGGCCACAGCAGAGTCAGATGTTGAAAGTGATGTTGAGTCAGATTCAGAAGATATTGAGCAGGTTATTTCTAAACTATCTGATACTCAACTCTCTAAGGCTTTGAAAGATACTGTGATGAAATACATGGAAAAATCAAATGAGCTAGAACTTTTTAAACAAAAGTTTGACATGCTCAATGATAAAGTTAATCATATTCAAGAAGACTACAAGAAGTCCTTAAAGACTATTCAAGTTCATGAAAATGGTTGCAGATCATGTAACAAACCCTATGATAAGCATGAAATTGCTTTTCAAGAGTTTGTTCATCACAATATTGACAAGCATAAATTAGCCTCTATGATTTATGGTGCTGGCAAATACACTGGACAGGGTTTGGGAAGTACTGTCAAAGGAAACTCAAATCAGTCTGTGTGTATAAGCAAAACACCTTCTGATCTTTATTCTAATTTTGTTTCTAGTAATGGTACAGAAAATCCAAAAGTGTCAGATGCTCAAGTAAGCGTGGAGCTTTTGAAAACCTCTGCTCCCATTGCTTCAGTATCAAAGTCTAGTAAAGGAGTACAGAAGATCTTCAAGCCTAAGAGTATTCGGGGCATGAGATCAGACTGTACAAACTTGAAAGCTGGTTTGCTGACACATTCTGGATCAAGGTCCAAAGGAAAGGTTAAGCCTAAACCTGTTTTTCAAGGCACACCTCACCTTGGATCCTCTGGAAGTTACAAAAGACAGAAGATGGATAAAAGAACTAACTTTAGAGGACCCATCAGAATATGGGTACCAAAGTCTGAGATAATGTTTACTGCAGGTATGCATCCCAAGAAGAAGGCAAAGCTCATGGTATCTGCACAGTGGATGTTCACGACACATGACATTGACAGGAGACAAGCACTTGTTCCACACCCTAAATCTGAGAGAGGGAGGAACTGTAGGATTTGGTGGGAACCAAAAAGGCAAAATCATTGGTATAGGTAAAGTAGGTAATTCTTCTCTTACTATTTCTGATGTATGGTTGGTTGATGGACTACAACATAATCTACTTAGCATAAGTCAATTATGTGACAGTAATTATGATGTTGTGTTTAATAAGAATTCATGTACTGTAATTAACAATACTGATAATCCATTTTGTTTAAAGGCTGTAGAAAGCGCATTGTTTATAAAGTTAATTTATCTGATTTAGAAGATCAGAATGTGCTTTGTTTATTGACTCTAAGTGATGAGAAATGGGTTTGGCATAAAAGATTAGGTCATGCTAACTGGAGATTAATTTCCAAGCTTAGCAAAGACAATCTTGTGAGAGGCCTTCCTAAATTGACTTATCACTCAGATTCTCTTTGTGACTCTTGTCAGAAAGGGAACACTACAAGAAAAACCTGTTTTCTTGACGAATTTTTAAATTTGATATAGAGGGCCTGGGCCGTCTGTAATTTAGTGACGGCCTGGGCCGTCGCTAAACATGCCAAAGCCCTCAGAAAAATAAAAAAATAATATAATTTGCATTCAAATCCGTCCAACATTTACCGATGGCTGTGTCCGTCAGTAAAAGTACCAATCCTGACGGCCTAAGTCGTCAAAAAATATTGACGGAGATACCGACGGCTTAGGACGTCGCTAATTATTGACGAATTTTTTCTCCACGTTTCTGCAGCAACGTTTTGATTATACTCCCCATATACTTCTTCCTTCCATTCATTTTCATTCATTCACACAATTCATTCTCTTTCAAAATTTCTCCAACATCTCTCTAAAAATTCTTCAACATCTTTCTATAAATCTTCATCATATATATATATATATATATATATATATATATATATATATATATATATATATATATATATATCACATATATTTCTTCCTTCCATTCATTTTCATTCATTCACACAATTCATTCTCTTTCAAAATTTCTCCAACTTCTCTCTAAAAATTCTTCAACATCTTTATATAAGATATATCCTATTTTATCTTCATTCTAAAATTTGTTCAACATTCTCACAAATCTAAAATTCTAAAATTTCTTCTCATTCTCACAAACTTTACACACAAATCTCTTCTCATTCTAAAATTTGTTTTCTACTACTAATCAAGTTTCAAAATTTATTGTTTTATGTTTATATTTAAATTATATTACGAATTTATATTGTTTTCTACTACTTATCCATGATATTTCCACTATTTGTTACAAGAAAAAAAGTTTGATTTTAATAAAAAAGTTTGTATGTTATTTAATTAAAATATTAGTAACTAAATCTCTTTGTATGTGATTAAATTAAAAGTGAATTCTTATTCTTGTATACTATCAATTAATAAATTTGTTAATAAACTAAATAAAGTTGTTAATTTTAAAGTTTGGTATTTATATAAATTCAAAACATAACATTTAATTTTTGTTAACTAATTTTTTTTTAAATTAAATATTTAACTTTTTTTAAAAATTAAATATTTAATTATTTTTTTTAAAATTCGCCCAGATTTAGCGACGGCCTAAGCCGTCGCAACCTGAAATTCCCAGATTTGACCGTTGCCCATTAGTGACGGCCACAGGCCGTCGCAAATTCCGTCCTGTCCGTTACAGACGACCTAGGCCATCTGGAAATTTAGCGGCGAGCGTTTTAGCGACGACCACAATTTTTTCCAGGCCGTCAATAAATTAGCATTTAGCGACGGCTTTTAGCCGTTAGCGAGGGCTTTTGGCCGTCGCAAAATGGCTTTTTTCTTGTAGTGGAAGTTTGTCAAGAGCTCATTTAAACTTAAGAACATTGTTTCTACTTCTAGACCTTTAGAACTTCTGCACATTGATTTGTTTGGACCAGTTAGCACTGCTTCACTCAATGGAAAGAAGTATGGACTAGTCATTGTTGATGATTATAGTAGATGGACTTGGGTAAGATTTCTGAGATCTAAAAGTGATACATATGAAGAGTTTAGTGTCTTCTGTGCCCAAATTCAAAATGAAAAAGATTTAAAGATTTTAAAAGTTAGAAGTGATCATGGTGGAGAATTTGAAAATGAACATTTTGAAAAATTTTGTGAAGAACATGGAATCTTCCATGAGTTCTCTTCTCCTAGAACTCCACAGCAAAATGGAGTTGTAGAAAGAAAGAACAGATCCTTGCAAGAAATGGCTAGAACCATGATGCATGAACATTCTTTGGCAAAATTTTTCTGGGCAGAAGCAGTAAGCACTGCTTGTTATATTCAGAACAAAATCTATATTAGACCTATTCTGAATAAAACAACAAATGAACTTTTTAGAGGAAGGAAACCCAATATCTCTTATTTTCACCAATTTGGTTGTACATGTTACATTCTGAATACTAAAGTTCATCTTAAGAAATTTGACTCTAAAGCTAGTAAGGGTATCTTCATTGGATATTCTGAGCGCTCCAAGTCATACAGAGTGTATAATTCTGAAACTCAATCAGTTGAAGAATCTATAAATGTAAAGTTTGATGACAAAGTGCCTGACCATGAAAAGTCAGAGCCTGTTATAGAAATTTCAGATTCTCAAGACTCGGAAGATGAAAGTTCTGGATTTGATTACACTCCTGAACTTCTGGAAGCTCCAGAGAACAATCAAGTTCCAGAATCTAATGATCATCAAATAACACCACCTGAAGATCCTGATCAAGAAGAAACAACTATTCCAAGAAATACTTTCAAGTACAAGTCATCACATCCTGAAGAGCTTATTATTGGAAATAAGAACAGTCCTAGGAAGACAAGATCAAGTTTTAGGGATGAAGAATCCTTATTTGGTCTAGTTTCCTTGATTGAACCTAAAACCACTGATGAAGCCTTATCTGATGATGCTTGGATAGTTGCAATGGAAGAAGAACTGAATCAATTTCAGAGAAATGATGTATGGGATCTGGTACCCAAACCAAAAGACAAGAACATTATTGGAACAAAGTGGGTATATAGAAATAAGCTGAATGAACAAGGAGAAGTAACAAGAAACAAAGCTAGACTTGTTGCACAAGGTTACAGTCAACAAGAAGGCATTGATTATACAAAGACTTATGCTCCAATTGCAAGATTGGAAGCAATAAGATTACTTCTTTCTTATGCTGTCAACAACAACATTACACTTTATCAAATGGATGTTAAGAGTGCATTTCTGAATGGAGTAATTTATGAAGAAGTATATGTCAAACAACCTCTAGGATTTGAAGACATTTCAAATCCAGATCATGTGTTTAGACTAAAGAAGTCACTTTATGGACTCAAACAAGCTCCCAGAGCTTGGTATGAGAGACTAAGTAACTTATTGGTTGACAATGGTTTTGAAAAATGTCAAGTTGATAATACACTATTCAAAAAGACTTTGAAGAAAGACATTCTGATCATTCAAATATATGTTGATGACATCATTTTTGGATCAACTAATGCTGCACTTTGCAAGAACTTTTCTACGATGATGCAAGATGAATTTGAGATGAGCATGATGGGAGAATTGAAGTACTTTTTGGGAATTCAGATCAATCAAACAAAGAAAAGAAACTTCATTCATCAATCAAAGTATATCAAAGATCTTCTGAAGAAATACAATTTGGAAGACTGCAAACCCATGAACACTCCAATGCATCCTACATCAAGTCTTAGCAAAGGTGAGTCTGAAGGTAAGGTTGATCAGAAGTTATATAGAGGTATGATTGGATCTCTTCTCTATCTAACAGCTTCTAGACCTGATATTTTATTCAGTGTATTTTTGTGTGCAAGATTTCAGTCAGATCCTAGAAAATCTCATTTTACTGCTGTAAAGAGAATCTTTAGATATCTGAAGGCTACTTGTAACATTGGACTACTGTATCAGAAATCTGATGATTACAAACTGATTGGATTCTGTGATGCCGACTATGCTGGTGATAAACTTGAAAGAAAATCCACTAGTGGAAATTGTCAATTCATTGGTGAGAATTTGATTTCTTGGGCTAGTAAAAGGCAAACCACCATAGCTATGTCAACAGCAGAAGCAGAATACATTTCAGCAGCTAAGTGTTGTACTCAACTACTTTGAATGAAGTATCAAATGGGAGATTATCAAATAAGCAGTCACATTATTCCTTTATATTGTGATAACACTGCTGCCATTCATCTTTCCAAAAATCCTATTCTACACTAAATAGCTAAGCATATTGAGATTAAACATCATTTTATAAGAGACTATGTACATAAGGGTGTTATTGATCTTAAGTTTATTGATACAGAGAATCAATGAGCTGATATCTTTACAAAACCCCTGACTGTTGAAAGATTTGATTTTATCAAAAAGAATCTTAATATGATGGAAATCTGTGAATAAGCTGAAACTCTGATGAAGAATATTATTTTATGGAAGTTCTGGAAGTTTATCAGAAGTTAGGGGGAGTCAAAACCTTTGTATCAGAAGTTTAGACAAACCATCTTCTGGTATCTCTATCAGAAGTTAGGGGGAGTCAGAACTTATGCATCAGAAATTTGGACAAACCATCTTCTGGTATTTCTATCAGAAGTTTGCATGAGTGGTTCTGAACGTGACGTGGCAGTAACTGTTGAGTAACCTCTTCAACTGTTGTTGCTAACGTGTCAGATATTTAATTAAGCTTCTAATACACATGTATGTTTGCTATTAGAGAAAGAAGTTGGTTAGTGATGATTGTGTTCTAATTCAAATTGTGAATTGTTAAGTTACACTTTTACTCCTGTCCTTTCAGTTAGTACGTTTTTGCGCGTTTATTTCCTTTTAAACTCACTAACTGTTCACATTCACACACTTGCACACTCACTACCTACACTTTCATTTCTTCTAAAATTCAGAGAAATTTCTTTCTTCTCCCAAATTAGCAAACTCTAACCCTAAAACTCAGAATCATGTCGTCTTCTTCTGGTAAACAACGACAACAACAACAAGGAGAGCAATTTCTTCATGTCCCTCCTATTGCTGACATTGAAGCCTCAACTCCTGGAGTTCTTACTAAAGATAAAGTGGGTTTTTCCATTTCTGACCTCTTCTTGCTTATCGAAAAAGCGGTGGATTTCGAAGGCATAAGAGTAAATGGAGTAGATGGGGTCAATGAAGTGTTTCAAGCACAAGGGTTAGTTATTTTCTTGGACATTCTTAATGTACCTGTCAATCCAGAAATTGTAAAAGACTTCTGGATGAAGGCAGAAGTAATTTCTAAAGGAATGTCTCAAATAGAGAGTGAAGAAGCTTCTCAAGATGTTGAAGGAAACGTTGATCAAAGAAAAGATTTGGAATTTCTGGGCAAAGAGATTCGTTCAGAAGTTGGTGGAGTCTGTATAAGGATCAGACATGAGCATATTAGGCAAGCAGCAAGGCTACCTTTTTCTGGAGTTGCTCCTCATCCTACTGAAGAATCAAATCATATTATTCAGGAAAAGATTTACTGCAAGCATTCCACTTCAAAGAGCAACAGGGATATGAAACCTCTTTACAAAATGATTTACAAAATTCTGTGTGAGTCAATAATATCAAAAGCTGGATCATCTGACCAAGTTTCTCAATACTATAAGACCATCTTATACTATTTGGGAAATAAGGCTCCTGTGAATTTTGCTAAGGTTATTTTTGATCACATGTGCAAAGCTATCAATGAGAGTAAAAATAAAGGCATCACAAATGTGCAATATAGCAGATTTCTGTCCTTTATGTTTTACAGAAGTTATCTATTACAATCATTAAAACCTGTCTTCCCTGGATACAATTCTTTTATTGATGCAAATCCATCAGTGATAGACGGCGCTACAGTGAAGAGAGTTGTGAAGACCCCTGGTCCTTTGGTTATCCCTCAGGTTACTTTTAAACCAAAGAAGTTTGAAGAGAATAAGTATTTCTTTCTTACTACTGTGTCTAAGGAAGAAGTTGGACTTATTGCTGGAATGCATAAGAAACTTCTGGAGGAAGGAGGATCTCAGATTTGGATGACAGACTTGCTACAAGATATCTGTTGCCTGTTCAAGAAAAGAAGAGGAAGGCTGGTGAAAGGCCAGAAGCAACAGAGTCTAGATCTAAGAAAGCAAGAGGATCCACCCCAAAGAAGTCTGTGAGTACTTCTAGTGTAAAGGATACATCAGAAGTTGGAAAGAAGATTGTTGAAGAAACCCCTGTGAACCCTGAGCCTGCTGTTCAAGAAACAGAGGCAAGTAAAGTTTCAAGAAGGCCACCTAGTACTTCTGGCACTGCTTCTGTTGCCCCAGAAGTACCTAAGAAGAAGAAGTCTGTAATTAAAAAGAAAAGACAATTGAAACTGGCTGTTGAAGATCAAGAGGATTTGGAAACACAAGATGCTTTGTGGCAGGTAGCAGAATTTACTGCTAGGGAGAAAACTAGCTGGGATAGTGGTGTAGATGCTGAGCCTAATGCATTTCTGGACACTCCTATTCCAAAGGAAGAGTTGGTGATGAAGTTGGCTAATCAAGGTATTTACAAAAAGATTAATCTTAAGAATATTCCTGATTATGTCATTAATGGTCCAAAGCGTGCTAAAAACATCCCCTATACAGTTCCTGTCAAAAACTCTTTTTCAAAAATCCTTTCTGATTTGGAACCTAAAACCAACTGTATAGTAGAAGTTGCTGCTAGTGATTCAATTGAAACACCAGTAGTTAGCTTTGTACCATCCCCTGAGTCAATGAGGAGATTTTCTGAACATGTGTTGTCACTGATTTCAGAAACAGGTGTTGCTACTCCTGCCCCAGTGGAGAATATTGAGCAAGTAGTCTCAGAAGTTAATGCAGAGGTTGCAACTTCTGATGCTCTTCCTCAAAATAGCCCTCATGTGGAAACAATTTCTATTCTATCCCCAGTACATGAGTCTATTCACCCTGTTTCACCAAGGTCTGTTGATTCAGAAAAGACTCTTCCTGATCACAACCCTAGTTCTCCTGTAGTTGAAACCTTAGTTGAAACTGTTATACATCAATCATCTTCTGATATTGTTGTATCCAGTATTCCAGAACATGTACAAGCAACACTACAGAAGCTAGCCTTGGATTTAGAGAACCCCTCACCTCAAAAATCACAACCTCAACTCACCAATGTCCAAAATAACTTTCTTAAATCCTTTGAGCAAGTTATTACACCACCATCAGATCAACAAATCACCATCCTTCCAACAAAAATCCTAGACATTCCTTCATCATCCTCAGCTCCAACCCCTCAAAAGGCCATCACTCCAGAAGATGTTAAGCATGTGCTGATGGGCATTAATGATAAAATCAAGGGATTTCATCAAGATTTGCCTATACTTTCTGTTGCACCTGATCAAGTAGATGAAGAGTGTAATACTCTGTCTGAGATGTGCAAGCAAATGCTTATTGACTATAGTTCTCAATATAAGAAGGACTATATCATGAACATTGCTAGGAGGAAGTTTACTGAAGCCAAGATTGAGGAGGCAAGAGTAAAAGAAGCTCAGAGGTTATATGATGAGAAGATGAAGTTGGTTATGGCTGAAGCAGAAGATTAGTTATCTACTCTCTATGCTAAGGAAATGGAAAAATTTCTTCCAGTAGATACTGAGTCTACAAGTCTTATTGGTAAAGTTGATTTAGAAGCTGTCATCAAGAAATTGGAACAGATCTCTGCAAATGCTCTGAAGCAACTACAAGAGAAACTGCTGAACCCATCTAACCAAACTCAACCCTAGGATTCTGGCACATTTTTTTATGCTATGTGTTTTTATATTTTGTTGAACCTGTTTAATTTTAATTGTTTGAATGTTATAATATTATTGTGGTCAATTTATTATGGTTCTATTTATATTGTTCAGAAGCTATATATATAATTGTTGCATACACATCATTGCATTCAAATAAATTTGTTTTATTCATATAAAATTTGCATTACAATAACTTTGCATTTTTCTAGTTTTTTTATTACAATAACTTTGTTCTAAGAACAAATTTTTACATATGAAAAATCCAGATACATATGAAAACCTAAAAGAAATTTTTTACAAGAAGATGACTTGGAAGAACTGAACCAAAGGGTGTTGATCCAAACTTCAACCTTGGAGCCTGGAACCATCAGCTAATCTGATGATTCTTCTCAACCTCTCAAGCTACAAATTTCCTGTTTTGGAAACTTGGAGCCTGCCTTCAGTTCGTCCTGCTCATCCTCCTGCATATGGAGAAATCTTTGTTCTTTTAAGAACAGAAGATGGTTGAGAAACTTGCATCTGATTTTTGTACAAAACTCTTTACAATCTTCATATGTTTCTTAGAAATCATATTCCATGTGGTTGCATCTCTTGTTGATGAGATTCTACCCTGTTTCTCCTCTGAAAATTTCTTAAACCCATTTCTTTCAATCACTCTTCTATCCTCATCAATATTTTCTCTCATTTTGTTGAAGAAATATCATGGAAGTGTTGAGTGAAATGACAAAGAGTATGGTGCGTTTTTATAATCACTCTGGTGGTTAGAAGTTACCTCGTTTTTCGTTTTTGCATTAAATTCTTTGTGGTTTTTATCATCTTTGAATTTTTGACTTGACTAATTCTTTAGTCACGTGTTTTTAGTTATTTGACTCTTTCTTTTTCTTTTATTCTTTTTGTTTAATGACAAAAGGGGGAGTAAGAGTAAATTAATTTAAGAACACTAACTGAAGCCGAAATTAAAATTTATTCATTTATTTTCAGTTATTGAATATTATCAATTATAATTTTGAAAGGAAAATTTTTCTATGGAGATTAGAACTCTCTATACATGATACACGTAAGAGAAGATTGCACTTTTCTCTTAGGTAGATCTGACCAAGGAAGAAAGCTTACAAACCTATATTCTAGAAGTCAAGTGTATAATGAAGTTCTGGATTCAATGTTAAAATTTTAAAACTGTTTTAATCATTCATTACTGAATTCAGGGGGAGCTTGCAAAACTCATAAACCTAAAGGATGCACTCTATGATTAAAATAACAACCATTGTAAATTAATACTTGGTTTGTCATCAATCAAAAAGGGGGAGATTGTTGGAACAAAGTTGGTTCTAATATAACCAAAGTAGTTTTGATGATAACAATAGTATTAATATACAATAGGGAGTACTGATAATTTACTCTAGTGTGCAGGTATATAAGTTAAAATTTTATATACACTAGAAATTGAAGTTCTGGTTGCTATGCTAAGAAGCGCTCCTAGAAGTTGGGAAAAGCAAGTTCTGAAGAATGACACCAGAAGTTGTGGTTACCAGAAGTTGTCAATTCAAAGTCAACCAGAAGTTGAACTCATCAGAAGCAGAGTTTCATCTCAAGATTCTGATGAGGATGAAACAGCAAAATTTGTCAGACGAACATTCTATTCTCTATAACGACTATCATCTATATGACAAATTCAGAAGAGGCAGAAGAAATCTCTTACAAGACCGTTATCCTCATGATAATGACGTTTGTACTATTGTACTATCTTTATTTTCCTGATATGGGCGAATATTCGAAATCAAGGCTCAGATTTTATTCTTTACTTGATTTGAATAAGCACATTTCAAATGAAAATAATAGTACAGTACTACGTAGCTGCTTTCATCTTTGTCCGCTCAAATTCAAGACGCTCCAACATCATCTATAAAAGAAGGAAGAATTTGAAGACAAAAACAACACACCTATCAAGAACAAAAGCGCTGTTATACTGCTGAATTTCTGAGAGCATTTTTAACCTAGATACAACTTGAGCTTATATCAAAATTCAGGACAAATAGTTTTCAACTTCTAACTAATTAGTTGTTGAACCTTAGTTTTCTTTTTAAGAATTCTAAGATAAGTCTTGTTTTTAAAGTTGTATTATTTTGTTCTAAGAACTCTGATATTGTTTATCAGTTGCTCAAACATTTTCTTTGTAACTTTGTTTTAGAAGTCTCTTGCTTGTGAGCTTGAGCATTGGAAGTCTCTTGTATTGTGTTACTTGAGCAAAGGAAGTCTCTTGCAGTTGGCTTGAGCATTTGTAATCTTGTGTGATTATAGTGAAATCCCTTGGAAATGCAAGGGGACTGGACTACTCTCGGTTTGTGAGAGGAACCAGTATAAATCTTTTGTGTTCATCTCTTCTTTCTCTTCTCTGTTTTTTTATTCACCATCGCCAGAAGTTGTTTGTGTTTTAAGTTATGCCGTTGCTGATTCTGATAAGTTGCAAAACTTAGAAGTTTTTAAAACTACCCAAAATACAATTCAACCCCCCTTCTTGTGTTTTCACACCTTCAGGATCTGGTATGGTAGTGAAAATGGGTTTAGATTTAATATTTCTATGTAAATTAGTCCACAGATGACTGTTGAGTACAAAAGTAAGTTTAGTTTTTAATATCGTTTCCACAGAGATTGTTCCGAATCAGACACGAACAATTAAAATCATACGCATGTAAATTATCATAAATTAAAAAGGGGGTTTTTCTTAGAATTTGGTTGCTTAACAACAGTAAATATTGGTGACTTTTAGTTATGAAAAAGGTTGATTAGATTCGTCGAATCCCTTCCTCTTCCTAATCTAGAATGAACATGGGATTATCTCGCAATTTCTCTCTTGTCGGCACGACGAATTAACAAAATCGTTCAAACCAGGGTTAGTGACTAAGAACGCTTTCCCATAATAATAAAACCCTAATGTCTTAGCTGAATTTATAATCGCAAGAAGTTTATCGAACGTTAATCCTATTATCACAATCAATAATCCGATATGTCTAAAGTGATTATTAACCGAACAATTATCTCAGTTCCAGTTCAATAGTTAGGGTTAGTAATCAATTGATTCCCAAAATCAGTTCAATAGTGATCAAGTAACGAAAAGCATTAACACACAGAGATAACTGAATAACGACAAGATTAAAATTGAAATAATAAGCCTCTAGTAAGTTCACATAACCTAGATTGATCCGAGGAAGATCATCTATGAATCTAACCAATAAAGGACTTAGCTACTCATATTGTAAATATTCATAGCAAAGAAGTTTGAGAAAGAATACATTCAATTCAATGAACAAAGGTGTTGAAACGCCCTTGAGGATGAGTCTCCAGCCCTAGCACACATCAAAAACGAGTTCTCTGGTATTTTTGCACTAAAAATCGACCTCTAGGTCAGCCTCAGAAGCCCCTATTTATAGGAGAACGTAAAATTCTGATGTGATGTCCCGTGGCTGCGCGATGCGCAGCTTATTCTTGCGAAATGCGCAGGAAGCCGAAGCCAAATGACTTTTATTTCTTCATAAAAGTTGTAGCTCTTGATCTTAGCTTTCATTTGGCACAAGTCCCGCCTCATTCTGAGTTACGGAACTCTAGATATGATCAAAATACCGGACAAACGTCATGAAGCGAATTGTGCTGATTTTTCTGTTCTTTTTTTTCTCTTCTCTAGTGATTCCACCAATGTTGTACCAATGCACTTTCTTCTTATTCTTGTGCGAAAAACATAGTAAAAGCCTACTAATTTGTCTTGAATTTGTGGTTAAAACATCGTAATGACGTGAAGTCATCACAACCCCAAACTTGAACTTTTCCTTGTCCTCAAGGAATACCTGTATCAATCGGAAAACTTGGCACTATCTCAACAGTTTAATTCCAATCAGCAAAGTCAGTCAAGTCAAAACATTATAATCAAGACTCATATGATCATTCCTATCATGGCTATTCTTGCACACAAAAATGCTAACGAAAAACAAAGGACTCTTCACAAAAATTGACCAAACAATAATCACTTCACTTTCTCATATCTCTCATGTTTAATAGGGTTAATTTTCCACTCAATCAACACAGTCATAGCAATTCAACCATAAGCTTGCAAACATTCTAATGTTAATCGACACGCATACAATTTCACACCTTTAGAGGACTTTTGGGTTATAATGGGGCTGAGGTTAAGGGTGGATGTTTTTGGACGGTAAGCAGAAAAACTTGGAGTTTCTAAGATCACCTTTTTGAACAATGAATTGTTTTCTTTTCCCCCCTATACTTTAGTAATTTATACTAGATAACTTATTATTATTGTTTTCAAACGTTTTGCTTTTCTTTTCTATCATACTTTTTTTTTAGAGGTTTATGAAATACCTCTTTTTTTTATTTTATTTGATAAGCGTCTCTATATTTTCTTTTCAGTTCTCTTGTACCCCACCCCAAACTTAATCAGTTGCTAATTCCAAAAGCAACCCCAAACTTATAATGAGCAATGTGCTCAAATATCAATCATGTGTCTGAACTCCAAGAAAATCATATTTTTTTTTTTTTTCATTTTGTGAAATTTTTTTTGTTTCAGCAAACAATAACATTTTTCTTTCGGCTCGGAGGGGTTAACGAAGGATATAACATTTAAAATGGGTGGCTTCAAACGGCTCAAGGTAAAAACAACTTGCCTCGGTGTGTAAATCATAGCAATCAATCAATCAAGAGAACATAAGCAAGTTCTAGAGAATTAGCTAAGCTGTGGAATCTCTCATAACAAGAAAAATTTTAAGTGTTTAGGCTCGAATCCTCACGGCTTGGCCGGATTATCGAATGGTCAATGTTTGAAAAATTTCCTAAGCTTTTCTAATAGCATTCAAGCATACCAGGTAATCGACAAGAAAATCACATATTCATGTATCCTAATTGCTAACTCAACAGACTTCACACATTTCAGAACAAACAAATCTAAATAGTGTATAAGTTTTCAAACAGATCCAAGCATTCATAAAAGACAAAATTAAATTCAAGTTCAAGGAATCAAGCATTACCAATCATCCCGTGCATCGACTTTACTCCTTTGCTTAACCTGCAAACACAAAACAAGGCCTATCAAAAACTAGAAATTACTAAATAAAACATTGGGTTGTCTCCCAAGAAGCGCTCTTTTAACGTCAATAGCTTGACGGTCCATGACCATAGAGATCATGCGCTTGTTTAACGTCATCAGCTTGACGCTTCAACCACTGTTAGGGTGGCCTAAATGATAACAAAAACACGTCATCCTTCTTTTTCCTCTTGTTAGTTATGAAATCCATGAACTTCGCATAGAGAATCACGTGCTCGCATGCTCCAATCACTAAAGCTTTGGAATATGGGCTCTCCCACCTTGAAGAAAATTGGTGCTTCTTTGGCAAATGATTTCTCTCTTTAAGCTCCATTGGTTGAGACTCAAATGTCACATAGATATCAAAATGGTTTACTCTTCTTATGCCATTAATCTTGTTTTTCACATCTTCTTCTTCTACCACAATAGCACAATGTTCCATCTCACCCTCAACCAATTTCTCACACGTATTTGCCTTTTCAACAAGATTACTACATTCAACTCTAAATTCATCAAAAGCACTTTGATTTGACCTTAAAAATTCATCCAAAATATTATTGAGTTGAAAGTTGTAATCGATGTTGATCACTTCACGCTCTTCTTCCTTTAAATAAACTTGCTCACAAAAGTCATTGTGATGATTTGCTCCACAAAATCCACATCTCTCTTTCAAATACTTTAGTCTTCTATTCACACCTACTTGCACATGAGATAGTAGAAATAGTTCATAACAAATTATACCAATTCCTTCGAAATCAAGCAATACATTATCCATCCATTTAGAATTCATTGCTACAAAACTTAGAGAAATTTATTAGTAGCAAAGCACAATGAAAAAGACATGAATCGGATTTATTTATTATATATATATATATATA
Source organism: Trifolium fragiferum (assembly GCA_954870985.1). Taxonomy (NCBI): domain Eukaryota; kingdom Viridiplantae; phylum Streptophyta; class Magnoliopsida; order Fabales; family Fabaceae; genus Trifolium; species Trifolium fragiferum. The sequence continues at coordinate 14,489,290 of OX940794.1, forward strand.
TATATATATATATATATATATATATATATATATAGCAACTACTACTAATAACTAAAAAAAAAATCTAATAAAATTTAATAAAATCTACTAAAAAAAAAACTAAATCTACTAAGAAGAAAATAAAATAAAATAACTAAAGATCCTAAATAGACTCTAACATAATCAAAATAAAAAAATAAAATCTTTTTTGGATTTTTTTTTTCTTTCTAAAATATATGACTGAAAAATAAAAATACTAAATAAAAATAAAATAACACTACGTATGATTTAAATTGCCTTGTTGATTCAATCAACAATCCCCCGCAACGGCGCCATTTTGTTGAGTACAAAAGTAAGTTTAGTTTTTAATATCGTTTCCACAGAGATTGTTCCGAATCAGACACGAACAATTAAAATCATACGCATGTAAATTATCATAAATTAAAAAGGGGGTTTTTCTTAGAATTTGGTTGCTTAACAACGGTAAATATTGGTGACTTTTTGTTATGAAAAAGGTTGATTAGATTCTTCGAATCCCTTCCTCTTCCTAATCTAGAATGAACATGAGCTTATCTCGCAATTTCTCTCTTGTCGGCACGACGAATTAACAAAATCGTTCAAACCAGGGTTAGTGACTAAGAACGCTTTCCCACAATAATAAAACCCTAATGTCTTAGCTGAATTTATAATCGCAAGAAGTTTATCGAACGTTAATCCTATTATCACAATCAATAATCCGATATGTCTAAAGTGATTATTAACCGAACAATTATCTCAGTTCCAGTTCAATAGTTAGGGTTAGTAATCAATTGATTCCCAAAATCAGTTCGATAGTGATCAAGTAACGAAAAGCATTAACACACAGAGATAACTGAATAACGACAAGATTAAAATTGAAATAATAAGTCTCTAGTAAGTTCACATAACCTAGATTGATCCGAGGAAGATCATCTATGAATCTAACAAATAAAGGACTTAGCTACTCATATTGTAAATATTCATAGCAAAGAAGTTTGAGAAAGAATACATTCAATTCAATGAACAAAGGTGTTGAAATGCCCTTGAGGATGAGTCTCCAGCCCTAGCACACGTCAAAAACGAGTTCTCTGATATTTTTGCACTAAAAATCGACCCCTAGGTCAGCCTCAGAAGCCCCTATTTATAGAAAAACGTAAAATTCTGATGTGTTGTCCCGTGGCTGCGCGATGCGCAGCTTATTCTTGCGCGATGTGCAGGAAGTCGAAGCCAAATGACTTTTATTTCTTCATGAAAGTTGTAGCTCGTGATCTTAGCTTTCATTTGGCGCAAGTCCCGCCTCATTCCGAGTTACAGAACTCTAGATATGATCAAAATACCGGACATACGTCATGAAGCGAATTGTGCTGATTTTTCTGTTCTTTTTTTCTCTTCTCTAGTGATTCCACCAACGTTGTACCAATGTACTTTCTTCTTATTCTTGTGCGAAAAACATAGTAAAAGCCTACTAATTTACCTTGAATTTGTGGTTAAAACATCGTAATGACGTGAAGTCATCAATGGCGCCACTTAATTAGTGTAATAATTTTTAAAATAGTGATCTTACGAGTAACTTTTGTAAAAATATATTACCAAACAGATTTTAACTTAAGAGTACTAATTAAGTTGAAGAAAATAATAAAGAAAAATGCTAAACAATGCACCTGGTGTATTGGTTAAACATATTGATATAGAAACTTTTTCTTAGAACTTGTGCATTTAATGTGTTAAAAATGCAAAAAGTTATCTCTCTATCATTAATTTTATCTTTTTTTTTCTTTTTAGATATGCTTAACTAGTACACCAGGTGCACTATTTAGCATGACCCAATAATAAATACCAAATAATTTCAACTTTAATTTTAAATCTTTAATTTTGAACTTTATTGTTAAAGTAACTTTTAAATTTTAAAAAAAAAAGGTCAAACGCACTCGTAATGTTGTTATAGTAATTAGCTAGCTGTCTATTTGATTTGTTTTTGTCATGGTGTTTTTTGGAGGATACTATAATCAATATGAACTTGTTGGACAATTTTGTTCCAATGATGTGTGTGGTATGGTTGTGGACAGCTTAGGTTGTGTTCTATTAATCGAACAAACTTTTGCCATGGCCTTAATTAGCTTGAAAAAATTGTAGCTCACTTCAATCCTAACTATTTGGTCCATATGGTTGGTTTTCATTCTACTTTAACACAGAAAAAGAAACAGGATGAAATGAGCAATACTTGGACATGTAAAATTTAAAGGATATATACATGAAATTTAGTAGTACGTACACATAAGTACAGTAGTAGTACACATGTAATTTCTAAAATGAAGGTAAATGAGAAGACACTAAAAAAATTATCCAACCATAAACGATTTTAAAATAAAAAATAGCAAAGCCGTGTAAAAATTGATGGAAGTTGCAAAGCCAACCTCCATGGAGAAATTGTTGGAAAAATTGATTGGAGAGGATGAGTAAATTGATCGACTAGAAAGAAGAAATTGATCGAAAAGGATGAAGAAATGGTTCCTTTTCAAGAATGTCCATGTACGTCCTTTTCAAGAATATAAATTTAATTATTAATTAAGAATGTCATTGTATGTCATTTTACACTTATCAGCTAGTTGAACTGTTAATTTTATCAAACACTGCTATTAACTTATTAGTTATAAGCTACCAGTTATCAGTCATAAAGCTATAAACTATAAGCTAGTTTATCGGTCATCCACTATTTTTGCCAAACAGAGCCTAAATTATCAATGTTCTATGTTTCAATGAAACTAAGTTTAAGGAAACTACACATAATGAAGAGAATATCAACTCTCATAAACAATGCTAGTAATATCAACATGTTCTTTAATAACAATTGTTTGATTAAAATAGATTAATAATTAAATTGAAAATTATGAGAAGAAATTAGTGATTTTATGAAATGAAATTTATAAATGAGCGGCCTAAATAAAATATATGATTTTTTATATTAATTTAGTAAACTAAATTAAAATAATTGTATATATACTTTTTAGTTAGACATTTTATACTTTTAAAAAATAATTACATTTTCCTCTTCTCATTTTCTATTAGGGATGGCAAAACGGGTCAAGCCCGTCGGATCGGCCTGTTTAACCGGCCATTTTTTGCGGGGTGGGTTGAGATTTTCAATCCGCAAAAAGAGCGGGGCCCTTACCGCCTAACCCGCAAAAACACGGGACAACGACGTGGCGGGGCGGGTTGGCCCGTCGGACCTAACCAATTTTTTTTATTTTAAAAAAAAAATCTTAGCCTATTATTACTGAGTTCTCTTTTTTTGGCCCATATTAAAAAATAGAAACTCAACTCAATTAACCTAATAGGGTTAATATATATATATATATATATATTTCACTTTTCTGTCTTCTCATTCTCAGTGCTATTATTGACAATCACAATTATTTTTTATTGAGGAAAGGAAGTTTCACCGTCAACATCGAAGCAAGCATCAATCAATGACGTTGTTAATTTGGATTGAAGATTAATTATTTTTTATTGCTTATTTTTGTTGATGTGGATTTAAACATTGAATCCAAGTTTTGTTTGTGTTGATGGACTACTAAACCTTAGCATTTTTGTGGATTTAAATGGAATTCAAGTTTTGTTTATTTTGGATTTAAACTAAGCACTTCTTCAGATTTTATTATAAGTACGGTTTGTTTAGTTTCATAATCATGGATGTTTTGAAGTTTTGAATGATAATTTTATTTTTCTTATCGCTTTGTTAGTTTATACGGAGTATTTTGATTTCCTCGAGTGGTTTTTTATTTTATTTTTTTATAATTTCTTATGATATTTTTGGAAATTTATAAAAAAAAAATATAACTTTATTAAAGGGGCACTCCCGCCAACCCGCCATCCGCCATGAAACGGGGCGGTTTGAATTTTTCAACCCACCATCACTAGTTAGCCCGCCCCGCTCCGCCCATTTTTAGACGAGTTAATGACGGGGCGGGTTGGCCCACTTTGCCATCCCTATTTTCTATCAAACCAAAACAGGAAATATCATGTGCCATGCCATGGTTTATACATAAATTAAAGTAGTAATTAATAAATAACAAGTGATGGTGGTGTTGAAAATGAAAAGAATATTATCATCCTACTCAAGGATATTTTTCCACACCAACAAGATTATCATCATATTAATTCAAGGGTACTATATTCCGCTTAATCAAGAAATGGGGTACTTTTCTGGAGGAGGATTTTCAGAGGAACCATTACATTATTGGTTTTGTAAAAACTAATTAAGAAAAATAAATCCACTTGAATCTCTAAATATAGGTGCTATAGCTAAGGATGAAATTCTTGACTTGGATCTTGTATCAGCTCCGTCCCTTCTTAGAGTGCTCAATTTGAAATGTAGACTAACAAAGTTGCCTATATATATGGATTCCAAATCTCAAGTATCTTGTGAAGCTAAGACTTGGCTTATCGAAATTTGAAGATGATCCATTAGATTCTTTGAAGAACTTTCCAAATTTGTTGAGGCTGAATTTGTGGGATGACGCCTTTTATGGTGAAAACTTGCATTTTCGGAAAGGAGGGTTTCATAAGCTGAAGGAGTTGGATCTCACTAGATTCAACATGTATGATGTTTCTTTTATGTATTGAGTTTTTTTTTTTAATCGGTTAAATTTTATTAATGAACAATTCCTAAACAAGAAGTATAAAGAATTGTTGAAATATACAACGAGAGCCAAAATGATTAAAACACTTTAACCAATCGAAAAGTACACTAAAACATCACCCCCAACCACCCCTACATTATGTATGATGTTTATGTTATGTATTGATGTCCGATACTTATTCATAATCATGCAACAAGATTATTTATTAAAGGGTTAATAGGCTTTTATCCCTGCAAAGTAGACGAGTTTTGCATTACCTCTCTATAATTTTTTTTTTGACATCACCCCCGCAATGTGTTTTTATTTTTATTTTTGCAGTTCATTGCACCCCTGTAATGTTGTTTTGTTTTATCCCCTGTGGGGTAAAATGAACTGCGAAAAAAAATAAAAACACATTGCAGAGAGGTAATATAAAAAAAATAAAAAATTATAGAGATAACGCAAAACTCATCTCTTTACAGGAGATAAAAGCCTATTAACCCTTTATTAAATCTAATTGTATGGATAATTTTGTATGAATATTCAGTGGTTGCTTCTTGGTTACGGTAAGAATATTTGTTTAACGGTATAAGGATCCAAATCAAGTAATCTCTATCACAATTTATGAAAGATATAATGGCCTTCAAATTTTTGTACTAATCATTCAAACTAGGCTTAGGTGGTATAGAGGTATGAAGATTCGTTACTATTAGGGGAAATAGTCATTTTAGTCCTCCAATGTGTACTTCACTGTCATTATAGTCCCTCAATGATAAAAAAACTACAAAAAAGTCCCCGAATCAGCGATCTGTTAGTCAATTTAGTCCAGTCCGTTAATTTTCGCCATTAAATCAACAAAAACGCTGATCTGACCTTTTTTGGACACATGTCAGCATGGTGAGGTGGCATGAGGGACCAAAGTGATGAATTAGACAAAATTAAAATTATTAAAAAATTAAATTATTTATAATTTATTACTACTTATTATTAATTCATGTTATTGTTAAACAAATTATTAATTAAGAAAAAAACTCTCTTTACAAAAGGATTGGTTTAACGTGAAACCCATTTTGTGTTCTTCCATTGTCTTCAACTCACTATCATGGCTTCTTCTTCTACCATCAACACCCATGGCCAGATAACCACCACCCAACTCCACTTTGATCTTAATCATTGTTAAATTCGCATCTATTTTTTCGTATACTCTCTTTGTTTCATCTTCATCATGGAAACTTTACAAAGAACTAAATCTTAACCATTGATTTTTTGAAAGTTTTTATCAATTTATGAATAATGAAATTTCTAGATTTGAACTTTATAAAATTTATGGGTACAAGCCATCACCGAGGGAAATTGAATAAAATTAGGGATTTGAAGGATTTGAGTTTGTTGTTAATGTGATGAATTGATGAAAAACTATGTAGTTGATGTCGTTGCTGCTATGTTGTTGTTGAGTTTTTGTTTGCGTTGGGTTGTTGCTTCATTGTTGCTGCTGCTGGGTTGTGATTGCAGCTTGTAGTGTTGCTGGATAAAAATGGTTTATGATTAAAATTGTTGATAAAGAACTATGAAAGTTGAAGAACAATTTTAGGAACTTTATTTTTTCCGTATTAATTTTTTAATAATTTTATGTTATAAAGATTAATTGTGTCGGAGGGAATCAATTTGGTCCTCCGCTGTCATTTTGGTCCCTCGTGCCATATCATCATTTTAGTCTACTCACCATGCTGAGGTGTGACAAAAAAGGGACAGATCAACGTTTTTATTGATTTTGACGGCCAAACTAACAGTTTGGACTAAAGTGACTAACGGAGTGCTGATTCGGAGACTATTTTGTAATTTTTCCTCATTGAGGGACCATATTAATGACACCGAAGTGCACATTGGAGGACTAAAATGATGATTTCCCTTACTATTACTATTAGACCAAGTGGCTTATATTTTTATCACTCTTTTAATACTAAAGCACACGCACATTGATATAAAATACATCATATTTGAAAAGAAAACATCAAACATATTATAGATCACTATCTTTAGTATAAAAACAATTTTATTTTATTTTACATAAACAAATTGTTTTTTAACCGTCACTTCTTAGTATGGAAATTGTTCTTAAGATATATTAAAAAAAACTATTAAATTTTTTTTTTTTTTAATTTGTCCTCATCATTTTTAATAATATTTCAAAATTTATGCCCTTAAATATAATTTTAACTCTAAACTAAAAAAATCTAAAACAAAAATAATAAAAAAAAAGATAAGCAAAAAACAAATCTACCCATAAAAAAATCTGCAAAACAAAAATTTAAAAAAATAACATAAAAACAAATCTACTTATAAAAAAATACAAAACAAAAAAATAAACATAAATAAAATCTACTCATAAAAATAGCAATAGAAATCACCGCTAAAGATAAACATAAAATTACTAATCCAATATAAATATAACAAATTTTTTATGAGTAGATTTTTTTTATGATAATCTACTTATAAAAATAGTAAATTAATAGCTTAGAAATCACCTCTAAAGATAAGCATAAAAAATTAAAAATCAAATATAAATATAACAACTTTTTATGAGTGGATTTGTTTTATGTTTATCTTTATTTTTATTTTTTGTATTTTTTTTATGAGTAGATTTGTTTTATTTTATTCTTTTGTTATGTTGTTTGGTATATTTTTTTATGAGTAGATTTGTTTTATGCTTATTTTTCCTTTTTTTTTTAATTTAGAGTTAAAATTATATTTAATGATAGAAACTTTAAAATATTATTAAAAGTGATTAGAATAAATTAAGTTTTTTTAGCTGTAGTTTATTTATAATCAAGACAAGATATACTTCTATTCTCATCATCTCTCTCATTTTTTCCCTTGAAATCTTATCTCCTCCAAAAAAAAAATTTTTAAAAATAAATATTTACTCTTTCTCAACATAAAAAATAAAAACAGTATATATCTTTGACAAAAAAAAAAAAAAAAACACAAGACGAGACGAGAGAGAGTATGCCGCTATTATTTATTTTTATTATGATAGTATAGTATAACAAATTAACAAACATATCTTTATTAAGTAAAAAAAACAAACATTATCTTTATTGACGCATTTGACGGTTCAACCAAATTAAAAATTTCAATTTTTCCCTCTATATAAACACTTCACACCCACCATCCTTAAACTCCATCTAGTATCTGTTACTTCACTACTATTCTTCTTCTTCTTCTTCTAAGAATACAAAAACCAGAGAGAGAGAAAATGCCTGTAGCAGGAATCCCCATTGGAGGGGGAAACAAAGAGTACCCTGGTAACCTCACTCCTTTTTGATATCATATCATATGTTTCACTTTCAACTTATAATGTTTTTTTTTTTTTTTTTTGGTTTTTGATTAGGTGGAGTAACGTCCATGGATCCGTTTCTAAAGGAGTTTTTTCCATCGGTGTATAGGAAAAAGAATGAAGACAAAACGACAAATCAGTACTGTCAATACGACAGTCAAACACTGACGATGTTTACTTCATCGTTATATCTCGCTGCACTTTTATCATCGTTGGTTGCTTCCACCGTTACTCGGAAATGTGGTCGGAAACTTTCCTGCTTTTTGGAGGTTTACTTTTCCTTGTCAGTGCTCTCATTAATGGTTTTGCTCAACATGTTTGGATGTTGATCGTCGGACGGATCTTACTCGGGTTTGGCATCGGGTTTGCTAATCAGGTAAAAAAAACCTTTCTCTCTCGTATTTGTATGCTTCTCAGATTTTGATTTTGTTATTGCATTCTCTTTTTTTTTAGTTTGTTTTTTATGAGAAACATAATATAGCTCACAATATGCGGTTGTGTTTGTGTATGATATTATTTAATAACCAAGTTTGGAATGTTTTATTAAACTCAGACTCTTATGTGTAATTTGTTAACTTAGTATTGTTTATTTTATTTAATCCCACTTGATATTAAGTATTAATTAATTATTTTTAATTGATTTTATTTGTTAATTATGTTTTTAACTTTTAATTTTTCAGTCTGTGCCATTATATCTTTCCGAGATGGCACCATACAAATACAGAGGAGCATTGAATATTGGATTTCAACTATCAATTACAATTGGTATACTTGTGGCCAATGTGTTGAACTACTTTTTTGCCAAAATCGAAGGTGGATGGGGATGGAGATTAAGTTTAGGTGGTGCTATGGTCCCTGCACTTATAATAACCATTGGATCATTAGTCCTTCCCGACACTCCTAATTCAATGATCGAACGTGGTGATCGCGATGGAGCCAAGACTCAACTTAAGAGAATTTGCGGTGTTGAAGATGTTGACGAAGAGTTCAATGATCTTGTGGCAGCTAGTGAAGCGTCAATGCAAGTGGAGCACCCATGGAGGAATTTATTGCAGAGAAAATATAGACCTCAACTTACAATGGCTGTATTGATTCCCTTCTTGCAACAATTTACCGGCATTAATGTTATTATGTTTTATGCGCCTGTGTTGTTTAATTCCATTGGATTTAAGGATGATGCTTCACTTATGTCGGCTGTTATCACCGGTGTTGTTAATGTTGTTGCTACTTGTGTTTCAATTTATGGAGTTGATAAGTGGGGTAGAAGAGCCCTTTTCCTCGAAGGTGGTGTTCAAATGCTCATATGTCAAGTACCCTTTTAACTTTCAATCTACTACTATTCAATTTCGTTACATTCATTTGATATGACGTGTTTAATTGATTCAATATGTGTTGATGTGTATAGGTTGCAGTTGCGATTTCGATTGCGGCTAAGTTTGGAATTGATGGAAACCCTGGTGATTTACCAAAGTGGTATGCTATAGTAGTTGTGCTCTTCATTTGCATTTACGTCGCAGGATTTGCATGGTCATGGGGTCCACTTGGATGGTTGGTGCCTAGTGAAATTTTCCCATTAGAGATTCGTTCGGCTGCTCAAAGTGTCACCGTATCGGTTAACATGCTTTTCACCTTCTTAGTTGCACAAATTTTCTTGACCATGCTTTGTCACATGAAGTTTGGTTTGTTTCTCTTCTTTGGTTTCTTTGTTGTGGTGATGACATTCTACATTTACTTCATGCTGCCGGAAACAAAGGGAATACCAATTGAAGAGATGGACAGAGTTTGGAAATCACATCCCTATTGGTCTAGATTTGTTGAACATGATGAGTTTGGCAATGATGTTGAGATGGTCAAGGGAGCTATTCAAAATGTGTAATTATTTAGTCTTGATTTTATTTTTCTTAGTAATTAGTTTTTATTTATTTTGTGAAACACAGTACTATTGGTTTCAAAGTTAATTAGTATCAAATATATTGGATTGTCTTTCAAAATTAAGGAGTTATTATATTTTTCTCATATATCCCATTTTTGGTTTTTTTTTTTTTTTTTTAATTAAGCATTAGTCCGTTTTGGTTAAAAGATAATTTGTTTGAGTATTTTATTATTTAAGTTGTGTTAATGTCGACTTTTAATTTTTTAACCATTAGATTAATCTGAACATCAAAATTTGATAATTGAGAGAGATTGACAAAAAAAAAAAAAAAAATGGGATCGAGAAGATCCAACTTCTAAAATTTCTATGTGAAAGTATCCTTTTTTTTGCATTCTATTCCAGCTAAAATGAGAGTATATGCCTTTATTTGGGAAATGATCTAATTAGCAATATAACAATTCATCTATAACTGAATGACAGAACTCACGCCAACCATAATTTTTGGCCTTAAACAAACCCATTTAGCATCAAATAAATTCTTCAATTCCATTGATAGCTTCTTGAAGCTGGGATATCTTGAATTAATATATAAAAAACAAACAAAAAATTCATGCAGCAAGTATCCTAGTTTCCAATATATATACTTCAAATTTAATTCCTCATGGCAAGAAAATTCACATCCTATTCAAATAGGTATTAAAAGTTCCATATGCTAACATCTTAATTAAATAGTTGAGGCCTAAATCCCTTTATTTTCCAAAGGGTTTAGTATCACCTATTGAATTATCCATGGAACGAAGAGAGGTAAGCCTAAATCTACATAGTCTTGTATTTTTATTTTTGTTGGTAACATTTGTTTTGAATTTTAAACACAAGCAATTATTTGTTTTGGATTTTATAATCGTATAATATTGCATAAAATAATAACAAGGAGATGCGAAAACTTCGAGTCTTGGCAGCCAAGACTCCAATGCTACGCCATATAACTGTTAGCATCGGCTTTAATTTGGCCTATTAGCATAAGATTTTCGCCGATGATATAAAATGCTTGTGAGAACAAAATGGGTAAATATATGTTTTAGTGTGAAAAGCTTATTATTACCTATTTGATCAAACTATGATGAATGTATGTTCACCATAATGGATATCACCATCAACATATAGTTCATGCATGAAAAACAAATTTATAATTGTTTATATGTACATTTTGATTGAAGATCTCATTCTAATTTCATGCAATTTATATATAGATGAAAGAAAGTTAAGCTAGTGCGATCTTTATTTTCAATTAATTAAATATATCAACTACAATAAAAAAGTTAAAATAGCGAGAGAAACTAGAGACGAAAAATTGCAAAATGTGTCTCAAATTATGTCGCTAAATGTTAGAAACTCAAAATTTAGCGAGTGGTTTTATTGTTTCCGTTTTTAATTTTCATCTTTTTTCTAGGAATATCTAACCAAATTATATATATGCAGAAGAGACGGGCTGTGCCGCAATTTGGAGGGTGGGAAAATAAGCCTAAAGGAGTACCAACCGATTACTCCATGGTGTTCAACCAAGCTCGTGAAAACAAGAAGAATCATAAAACAGATTTTTCTGATGCTAGGCGTCTCAGCCTTGGGAACGATCAAAGGGTTGCCTCCAATACTACAAATCATCGTCATGGTCATGGCCGTGGTCGTGTCAATACTCAGGGTTCGGTACAGAATCACCCAGCTCATAATGGTATTCAAGATCCTCCTGTCATGGTGAGGCATATGATCTTAGTTATTTGGGTTTTGATTTCCATCAAATAATATTATTGATGCAAACCTTTTGAGCAACTATTGCACATTTGCGCCTAGCTTAACGCACATGGATCAATGCTAAGGTGCAATGTTGGTAAAGAAACTATAAATTCAATATTATTACTAGAAACATATATATGAAAAAATAAATTTCGTCTCTCCCTATTCACTAAATATAATGAGGTACTTCCTCTGTGATTAAATATAAACAAAATTCAAAATTTAAAATTTATTATATAATTCATTGATGTATCTGGTATATACCAGATACATTAATTATGCAATGAACTTAAAAATGTAAATTTTAATTATATTTTGTCACGGAAAAAATAGTATTAGATATATGGATTTCGTTCACTTTTTCTAGTAGTAAAATTACAAACAAATTAAGTTACTACTTAAAATATTATGTATATATGCAGAAGAGACCTTATAAGATGTCTGTGCCACAATTTGGAGGGTGGGATAATAAGTCGAAAGGAGTACCAACTGACTACTCCTTGGTATTCTATCAAGCTCGTGAAAACAAGAGGAATCTTAATACATATTTGACTAGGCGCGACAGCATTAGGAATGATCCAAGGTTTGTCATCAAAGCTGCTACAAATCATCATCGTCATGGTGGTCATGGGCATTGTACTCGTTGTTCGCGACAAAATCAACATGATCATGGTCATCGTCAAGATTCTCCTGTCGTGGTGAGGCATATGATCTTAGTTTGTTTTTTTTTTTTTAATAAAAATAAAATGAATTGGTGCAAACATTTTCTGACTCATGTTGTTTATAATTTTGCAGGGGAGAAGGAATGTTTTGAGTTACATGAATTGGTGCAACTGCAAACCTTCATTTTAAAATCATAGTCTTAGACTTGTATTTTTATATGTAATAGGAATTCTATGGTTTGTAATCATAATATCCATAAAAATATGATACAAGTTTATTACAAATTACTTAAATTAATACTCTATCTATAAAAATAAAATAAAATAAAATAAAATAAAAAAAAATTGAGTGGGAAGGGTTGTGGCCACCCTCGGCCATTCCCTGGCACCGCCACCAGTGCCGGAGATAGTGGAGAAAATAAGAGTGAGAAAGTGAAATGGTATGGAAAAAAAGTTCTAATAAAAGGGAAGAGAGAATATGACAGAGGAAAAATAACGTGGTTAAAAAATATTTCAAAATATAGAGTGAATAGAATATAAGTTTGAAATTTGAAATTTACAAAGAAAAATGAGATTATTACTTTATTTATAGTATGTTGTTTTTTTAAATATATGCTATCTTTGTTCTTAAATATAAGACATCGTTGTTTAAATCACGAGAATTGAAAGAAAAAAAAATTAATAATAATAACTTTTTTATTGTATTAACCGTCTGATTTTTAGAAAAAAGAATATTAGTAATGTAAAATTTAGCCGCAACTAAGCAAAATCTGACAAAAAAATTTAAATTATATGCGTTCTAAAGAAAGCATTTTTAAAGATCTTATATTTAAGTGAAAGAGGTAGCAGTTGCTTAATTAAATGGAACTTATAGACTTTTAATCAAAATCAAAGATCTTAATTATCAATACTTTTATTTAATATAAGGATAAGGATAATTGATTGGATCAAAGAATCTATAGGAAGTAGAAATGCGTTTGACATCCACACACAAACTACTTCAACCTTAGCCGCCCATTTTAGTGCTCGTAATTCTTTTATCGACAATAATTAATTATTAAAAATTATTATTAATATAAATTATGGTCTATTATTATTAAATACTTATTGATAAGTTATTAAAGAGCTGTATTTAGAAAATTGTAAGTGTTAAACTGAGTCATTACTGTTTTTTTTTATTTCTCTTTTGTTGTCCATCAACTGTTTGCTAAATTGCTTCAACGACAAAATGAGCAAAGCAAACCTTTGAATATAGAGAGAATAATTGAGGTATGGTGAAGAAATTGTTGAAGTGAGGAGGTGGAGAAAAGGACATACCCTACCCACTACCACACACCCCTTCAATATTCATCACCAACCAAACTCTTTTGATCTCTATCACTGCTTCATTTTCAACTACCAAAGATTTGTTCTATGCACATATTATTCCCATATCAATATATTCAATTCAATTCCTTTTACACAAAAGATATTGAGATTCTTTAGATTTGAGTCTTTGTATCTAGACTTGTTGTATCATTTTCTTGCCATTTTTGCAAATCTCATTGTCCAGGTGTCACAAACCATGATATCTAATTTTGGTGCCCCACATTTCTCCACAATCCTCCTTTCATAGGACCCCTTTTAACACAAACATTCAATCTTTCATTGAATGACACCTGTTTAGTGTTCACATTTTTTATTGGGGAAGCCAATAGGAGGCATAGAAGTATTTCAAAAGTTTAATCTATTTTTGTGTGCACATAGGTTTTAAAATTAGTTTCGCGGCCGCAATCTAGGGCCGCGATATTAAGATTTTTAATGCCACGAGTACAATTCAGGTCGCACCAATTGTATTTTACTATATGTCTCCGTAATATTAAGAATAGTAACTTTAGAATGACTGTGGCTACAATTTGAAACCTTGTGGTTTGATCCTTCAAGTCAAGGTAATTTCCACCCTAATCCGTCCGCGTGTTTGTCAACCTTATTTATTCTGTTCAAACCTTGGTGAGAGGCCTACCATTGGGTTTCTTGGTGGGGTCTTTTGAACTGACTTAAATAAAAAACCAATTCTTTAGAAGGTGTTTGTTTGAAGATACCAAATTTGCTTCAAAATTTTGGTTAAGTAGTGAGATTTCATTATGCTTTTCTTTAGATTACCTTAAATAACAAATAAAGTCATTACTTTTCCTTTCCACATAAGGACTTAGAGGCTCTCTTATCTCATATACCAAATTCAAGTTTGACCCGTAAAAGATTTGTCAAGTATTTTCTAATGTTACTTTACTTCATAATAACTTGCATTTCTTTCTTCTTGTATATAAACTCTATATTTTTCCTCAAATCATTTCCATCATGGTCATGTGAAAATGAGATGAAGTTGTTTCATCAAGTACTGTCTTTGAAAACATCTTTAAAAACATTCTCCAAGTTGTTTAAGAATCATCTTTGGATTGGTTTATTTTGTGGCATTCATACAAGGATGTCTTTGGTGAGGAAGAATCTGAGTTCAAGAGTAGAGAATGTTCATGAAGAAGAGTTGTTATCATTGATGGATTTGCCTGAGCTAACTTTGGAATGCATACTTGAAAAGTTACCTCCTTCTTCACTTTGTCAAATGGCTAATGTTTGTCATTCATTGAGAGAGAGGTGTGTGAGTGATTATCTTTGGGAGAGACACATGAAGAAGAAATGGGGTGGAGTTATTGGTCAAGCTGCTTATAGGGAATGGAAATGGTATGTTGCTTCAAAAAGGGATGTTAAGGGTCTTCAACATGGGAAGCAAAAAGGGTTATTGATGAGATATTTATCTCTTTTGTGGCCTTTTCAATGGATGAAAGTAAAGGTTGATGATGCAAATGCTATCTGCAAATATAGGAATTCATTGCCTGTTGTTGATTCTGTTATGAATTGGTTTCTTGCTATCGAAAATGGAAGCTTCTGGTTCCCTGCTCAAGTCTATAACCGCGAGGTATCTATGAGAACCCTTTGGTCATTTTTTTAGGAAAATGATATTTTGACACAAATTTGACGTCATGTTTGACAACAAATTAGATGGTAAAAATAATTTAAATATGTCGTTAACGAATTTCAATGGATGGTTAATGAATATAACAAGGTGCCGCAGTATCATTAACTATCCACTAAACATAATTAATCATATTTGAACTGTGTTAAGTGTTTGCCATCTAATTTGTTGCCAAATTTGTGCCAAAAATAACACAATTTATATTCACCTTGCTATGATGCTTAAATCAGTTGCTTGAATTTCAATGGAATTTAATGGATAATGTTTTTTTGCTGTAGAATGGTCATATTGGATTCATGTTATCTTGCTATGATGCTGAACTTAGCTATGATTCGCGAACCGATACCTTTCAAGCAAGGTAAACTTGACATGATTTTTAGGTGATCATATACTTAACTATGTCATTTCACATAGTTTGTTCTGTATTATATATATGTTCACATTGGTTTAAGATTTGAGTAACAAACAATTTTGAAGAGTTTTCAAATGAAAATATAGGAAGGAAATAAAATGAAATTTAGATATGGAAGATTGATTTTGCTATACAGAAAGGTTTAGCAGCACGGTTTGTTGCTTATTTGTCTTTCGTTCATGTGTAATTATCTTAAACTACATAAAATGGTCGAAATTAATTTGAATAATGGACTAATTGCTGATTGGTTTCTTATTACAGATATCCTCCACATGGAAGAAGAGGAGAAGCTAGAGAATGTGGAATTCCATGGAAAAGGCTAAGAGCACCTCCTGTTGATAACTCTCCACATGATCTTTATATCTCTGATTGTTTATATGATTTGCATCCTGGTGATCACATAGAGATTCAATGGAGAAGAAACAAAGAATTTCCTTATGGTTTGTTTCTTACTCCACCATCATTTTCTAATTCCATTTTTTTATTCTACTAACTACTTCTATATCTTGTAAATTTAATCTCTAATACATTGGTTAATAAAAAAGACTTTGTAAACTTCATATTAGTATGATTTTATTAATGAATTTCTACCTTTATGGCAGGTTGGTGGTATGGTGTTGTTGGTCACTTGGAGTCATGTAATGGAAATGAAAATTCTTGCCGTTGTCATATTAGTGGTGAGTTAATAAATGTCAATATGATAATTGATATGACACTTGTATGATTTTTATTATCAATCTTTACTTTTTTTGTTATGGAATTTTTAATCCTTGTTCTTTTCTTTCATTCTAGTTGAACATATTCAAAATTTGGTTGTGTAATGAAAGGATAATAATAAAAATGGTTGTGAGGTTATGTTGAATTCTGTTTTCTTAAATATAATTATAAGATTTCAAAGTGGTGGCTAAATAAAGTAATTGCCTAGGAATTTTGATGATAGGGTGAAACATTATTAATGTATGTTGATTTAACATTTTAAATGTAAAGTTTTGAGATCTACCACTATTATTAATATTATATTGTAGAGAATATATCTAAATGTGGACTACTTGCTATTCCATTTGAATGGTCTCTAAGACATTTCATGATCAGTATGTCATCATTTCCACCAACATAGTGGACAAATTCAAACCCCTTTAGGCTTAATTGCAGTTTTGATCTCCTTATTTTTATTATTTGTAAATTTGGTCCTTTTATTTTAAAATTTGATAGTTTTGATCTCTTCGTTATATTAATAACTATAAACGAGCGATGTAATATATTGTTTTAAATGACGTGGTATATGATTTGATAATGAGAAAATATCAACATCGATAAAATTGTAAGAAAATTATTTTATAAACTTAATTTAAAACATGTTGTATTGTATCATCATATTTTAGAAAAAATATTTGATAGATGGATCAAAATTGTCAAATTTTAAATTAGAGGAACCAATTCTACAAAATGGTAAAAATAGAGAGGTTAAACTGCAATTAATCCAAAAATTTACATTGGATGCTAAGATGAAAACTTCAAGAAGCCTTGTCATATTTATATCCAATTCCTAAAATGGTTTTCTTAAGATTCAATTATAGTTTATATGATGATAAATGTGTTGAATGCTGCAGACACAGTGGTGCTAGAGTTCAACCATTACACTCCTGGCTCAAGATGGAGACAAACTAGTATCAATAGGAAAGATCACAGAGAGGAAGGAAATGAGGCTGATGGATTTTATGGAGGAATAAGAAAGATTGAAAGTGAGAATGAAATTTCCATTTGGAAATGCATGTGGCCATCGGAAGTCTTGGATTAGTATCTGTTAAGAAGTCTCACATCAATTGCGAGATGACCTGAATATATGTTTATAAGCGAGAGTAATTGTCACCTTATAAGCCGATTTTGTAGGATTGACTTTGTTTCATCAGCAGAAGCATGGACAGATTCTGTTTTATACAAGGAAATATACAACATGAAGGGAATTATCATATATTTAGGCCAATCTGATTTTCTTTTCCACACTTTGGTTTTCATATATTTTTCATGACAAAATTTATGTATATTTCTGTGGTTTACATCAATGTAAATTACTTCTCATTTATACCCAAAAGATGTACAAGATATGTTTCTTCAATTATACACAGAAATCTAGCTTAGATACAAGCTTGGATTATGCAACACTTGGAACGTCAAACTATTACTCTCGAATATGATACTTCTCATTTGCGCCCTTAAGCTCGCTAAGTAGCGAGAGGGATATTTTTTAAAATTTCAGGGGCCGTGCCTCGAATATGATACTTTTCATTTGTGCCCTTAAGCTCGCTAAGTAGCGAGAGGGATGTTTTTAAAACTTCCGGGGGCGTGCGAGAACAATCAGGAGGCACGAAAAGAAGAACTCATAAAATTGAAACAACGTTATAAATGCATATTGTACTTCTTTGTTAAAAAAAAAAGTAAACGCATACTTTTAACAAGTCAAAACAAGAAACTAGAACTCACATAATGGTAGTCTGTGTAAAAGACTACATTATGCAATCTATTAACTTAAATATTTGTAATAAGTTAATTCTTTAAGTTTTATTTTGTATTAAATTAGTCCTTTAAGTTTTTAAATGTGTGCACCATTACTTTTTTTTTATCCGATTCTGTTAAAAAGGTGTTTACGTGATCGTTTAATGCTGAGATAGTACGCCCAAGAAATACTTATGACATCAAACATGGTTACTTACATACATTTTCTTTTTCTTCTTTCAAAAATTAAACCTTTTTTGTTTTTGTTTTGAGGTAATCAGAAATTAAACCTAGTTTGCTCAAAATTGATTTTAGATGTGAATGTGTGTAAGAGTACTAATATAAATATTTATGAAGTTTAAATCACTCAACAATCTTATGCTAAGTGCACAAAGGGAAAAAAAGAATTGCTCAACATATTCAAATAATGACTTTATTTATTAATGTAGTTATATAATTCTACAATGATTTTGTTTTCGGTATTTTATTTTTTAGCGACCGAATGCAACATCACTTTTATAATAATAATAATAATAATATATGTTTTTTCAGATTTTCAAAGAAATTGAAATATCATAAAAACATAAATAAAATTGACAATACATGTAACACAAAATTATTTTTTTGACATATTTGTTACTCTTACACACATTCACATCTAAAATGAATGCATTGCGATACTTGAGCTTCGAAACACAATTGTTTTGGACAATCACCACCTATTTTGCAGAAGAAACTACCTACATTGTCAAATAACAATAAATTATTTTTAGTCATGGTGATCATGAATATGGTGTACATGATATAGAAAAATTGAAAATAATGTGACAAAAATGACTTACCACCATTGGCTACAACAAGAAATAATGAAAGAAATATTATCAAAATAGAAATAAATTTGAAAATTTGAGTCATATTTTTCCTCCTTTGAATTTGATAAATTGAAAGAAAAAAAGTATCACTTTATAAGTAAGAATTCTATGGTTTTTTTTAAGTGCAATTAAATTGATCTTAGCCTTTGGAATTGCAAGAAACCAATAATAAATTTTAAACTTTTGCTAAATGTCTCTAAGATAGATTGTTGTGATCTTCAAAATTGACAAATTTTTTTATTATAACTTTCACCGTATTTTTTTTATTTCTCTTTTAGCCTTTCAAGATAGACAAAGGGAAAAATATATCCCAAAATAGTAATAGTTGTAATTAATTAATAAAACAATTTGTAGAAATAGTGCATGTAGGATGTGGCAAACACATTTGTTATAATTTTAAACTACCATATGATAAATGATTTTTCTGTACAAAATTTATACATATTAAACACCCTTTAAAAAGGGAAAATGGTGTGTTATATACTATCAACCTCGCCTTTTGAAAATCATAGGGTTAATAAAAAAAATATTATAAGGTTAAATATGTTTTTGTTCCATATAATATTACCAAATTATGATTTTAATCCCTGTAAAAAAAGTGGCATATTTTGGTTTAGAAATTTTTTATGCGTGCAATTTGAGTTCCGGCAAACCTAGCCGATGACTCAACCTCCCCTTGGATCTACATCCTCGATGTTTTAACATCGGCAATTGAAAGAAAGTAGAAGTGCACTCTCATAAAAAAATTATAATTTGTTTGTATTGTTTCTATATCAAAGAGAGCCGGAATTCTAGCCGTTAATTAGTTTCATGATAATAGATGTTTGAGTGAGAAATTTACCATTTGTAAATTGTAATTTGATAGCAATTTTCCTTGAGTGTTCAAATGAAATTATATATTTAAATAAGTGAATTGCTTAGTCAGATGAAAGGCCTCAATGAATATGACAGGGAAATGAACCGCAAACTCTTGTTACAATCAAAACATGATATTTTCAAACAAATTTTGCTAGATTTTACTACTAGAAAATGACATTTTTTAACAAATTGTCAAACATAAATTATAAATTGATTTTGGACATTTTTCTAAAAAAAATATAAAAAAAAAAAAAAAAAAAAATGGACCGAATGTTACTTTTGCACGAATATAAGACAAAACAAGATTGTCTTTAAAACTCTTTGGCTCACAAGCCTAGAGAGAATTCACTCTGAATACCTCAAAAATAGAACACTCGATTTTACATCAAACTTAGATGATAATAATACATGAAAGGATTGACTTATATTAATCCTAGAGGACAAATTACAATTGGAATAGCGGAAGTAATCCATAAGTATAGTTCAGTTAGTAGCTACCAAAGATCTTATTGGGAATTTCGGATTACTCAATTCTCTACACTTAAAATGTGAAAATAAAAAACATTTTAGATCAAGATGTGATAGCAAAAACATCAACCTCTTTCATAAAGAAGTTGTTAAGTGTTTGATATCTCATGTCTAAGATTGCAACAAAATAAAAACCTGTAACATATAGCAAATCAAAATATTCAAGATATAATCACAGTATAGTTGATAGTGATCACAATCAAATAGCAGCAAATCGCAGTATCTTGGTAAACAGATTTTAAGTTTAATGATTGAATATTTAAGATATAATCAAATATTCATAGTTGGAGAAGAGACAGAGCTATGGTAAAAAAAAAAAGAAAAGGTGGTTTGGATGAAATTTCAAGAGGTCAAACGGTGTATCGAAAGGTGACGCTCATTTTGAACGATGTAACGGTTTTGCAAGAGACTCGAACAACTTATGGACAAAATAGCTTATCAAAAGATGGCGGCGCAGAGGTTTTTGCAATGGTCACTGCCAAGAACCAAAACCGCGCACAAAAAATTGCTCCAATGCTAGTGGACTTTAATACTAATAAATAACTCTTAAGGATGAAAACAACATATAAACATGTCGTAACGTAAACTATTTTCATAAACCAGTATCAAAATTTACAACTCTTAAGCATGTAAGGCTACATGAGTACCAACACTTTTCCTTAAGGATATTAATGTTGTTGCGTTTTCAGGGGTTCAATCTAGAAATCTTTGGCTAAATTGGAAGAGATCTGTATTATAAGATAAACTACAAACCTACTATAAATAAACTCTTGATCTCTTCAACAATAATAAATAACTAGAATAGTATACAATACTAATTCGGACAGTTACAATTGGCAGTCAAATCAATGGAAGGGGAGAAAGATAGAAGTAGGGAGGGGAAGAAGCTGATAAATACATACATTTTTAGGTTTCGAATATGTCAGTGATGGTCTCAGTAGATTCATGGCTTTTGTTTTGGTCTTTGCCATATGCAGCAATTAATAAGGCTTCTGCCCTTCCTACAACATGACATATTTATCAAAAATCAGAGCACATAGAAAATGTGTGTAGCATGAACAGGAACTAATCAACACATATTTAATATATTTTCAACTAATATTCAAAAGTAGATGATTCATTCGGAATATAAAGCTTGATAAGCCATTAGCCATGAGTTTTTTGCTTATAAGTTGTACGATTTGAGCAAGTTCCATAAGCATTCCCCTTGTAATAGATTTTGAAGATAATTTATGATCATCAAGCAGCAGAGTAGTGGAATAATAGACTAAACAAGAGAAATATGTACCGTGATCTTTTTTCCTGGTTAACAGGGAACTCAGTGATGGAAATAAT
The DNA here is from genome assembly GCA_954870985.1 of Trifolium fragiferum. NCBI lineage: Eukaryota > Viridiplantae > Streptophyta > Magnoliopsida > Fabales > Fabaceae > Trifolium > Trifolium fragiferum. The sequence goes on from OX940794.1 coordinate 14,511,077, forward strand.
GTAGACGCAAGTTTCCTGCTATCATCCTGCAGTATAATATAAAATCAAAAAACAGCCGAAGCCTGAAGCTAACAAAGAAAATGAGTATCCTTCATGAACAAAATCTATAGTGAACAGAGAAATACCAAAATAGGAAAATCAAATATACCAGTAATTTGAATTTGAGAATCTTAATTTTTCATGTTTGGTATGAAGGTTGTAAAAAAAATATTATCAGGAAACTAACAGTATCTAGATATTTTGTAAATTATGTTTCTTGGCAAAAAAAATCCCACAAGCCACAAGAGGGTTGGCGATCGATCGAAGATTTCCATAATTAATGTGAAGATCCTGCACATGAGCACTGAATGATTGGAAACGGAGGTGTGACAGACATTCTGCGACGTGTCACTAGGGGGAAGACTTTTTTCTTAGAATAAATAAAAGAAGAAAAATCTAATAAACATTGTCTCATACCCCCGAAATCATTTTAAGGATACAAAATACATTTTACACATTTCAAGGAATCATGAATCCTAGAAAGAAAAATGGAAATAATTCTGTCATATTAAGCAAGTATTTTTTGTATGTATAATTTTAAAAGTGTAGGTCATAACATTACTTTTTATAAACAGAATCACGACATGCTTGAAAAATCAATTATTCAAAAAATGGTGGTAAACAATCGTGTATTTTCTTTGTCAAGCATAATTTAACATCGAAAGTATACAAATTGTTAAGTACTTCTTGAAATATTAGTTTTAGCAAACAATATAAAACCATTGAAAGTAGAACTGCATATGATAAATTGAAAACACCCACAGTAATCTGTATTGTTAGGAACAAACCAACCTTTGAATTCTTGCTTCCGGAGAGTTCAAACTTCGCTTTCCAAGTAAAAGATGGCACTGGAACAACAGTAAAGCCTGAGGAAACTAGGATCCCAATCCACAGCCCGTACCCAAATCCTCCACTCCACCAGCCCTTCAATACAAAAGACAAGGAAAAATATTAATTTGAGCAAAAATCATATTGATACACGCTTTTCTAAAGGCTTAATTGCACATTTGGTCCCTTATGTTTATTTTAGGTCCCAAATGTGCAATTAAGCCTTTTCTAAATGTTAATAGAAGTATACTAAATATAGTATATAAAACTCAAACTGAAAATAGATCGTAGCATATTACAGGCATTTCTTCTTTAATGAAAATTCACATAATTTTGGACATTGAATATTCATGACATAAATATGTTTTTAGTCCCTCTAAACATAGAAATTTTTAATTTTAGTTAGTCCCTTAAAAAATCCCCTTTTGATCATTCATTTTTTCGGAGTGTCGAATTATATATAGTTCCTTCCATTAGTTGTTGTCTTTCAGATGATGATGTGGATAACAGAAGGCCATATAAGCACGGACACGTATTCAAATAATCTGAGTGGCATGTCACCTCATCCCTTTCATCATCTTTGCTTCCTCTCCCCAACCTAACACACTTCCCTCCCCCTCTCCTAAGAACCCCATCTCCCCGGCCCTCTATATAGTCACACAAAACACCACCTACTTACTCCTCAGTCCTCACCAAACACCATAACCATAGCAAGCACTTGAAACAACCAACCCATCACTTCCTTCTTCAGGCACAATCTCCAACTAATAGTAGGGAATGTTAACTAGTAAAACCAATCATGGTGGTATGAATCAACGCGGTATATTGATATTCTCTGGTATAAAGTATTATGATTTATGGAAACAATTGTTGATTGCAAAATGAGGATTATTAGAGATGTATCCTAAGTTAGCTTAACTAAGATAGTTAGCACTAGCTTAAGTTTCCTAAGATAGATCTAGGTGGCAGGTTAGTTATTACAGCTGGCATTCAGTTATGACAGCTGGCATTTCTGTTATGCCATTCCTACATCTATATATACTGTAACACTCAATTGATTCTAACGAGTTCAATATACAAAATTCATTCAGTTACATTCAGTTACTTTTCTGTTATGAATCTTCTTTTCCTTTCAAGCTTTCTTCCACATTCAACAATGGTGGAACTCTAATATGGTATCATAGAGCTCTTTTTTTTTTTCTTTCTCCTTTCGATCCTAAGCAATGGCTTCACCAGTTCCTACCGCTACTCCTGGCTCTTCCGACGCGACTCGCGTCACCGCTGCGGCCTCAAAGACGTTTAAACACGTCGTTTCCGTTAAACTAGATGATTCAAACTATCTCCAGTGGAAGCAACAGGTTGAAGGTGTGCTTCGTGGTACGAAACTCGTCAAATACGTCGTTTCACCACAAATTCCTCCCGTGTTTCTCACTGATGCTGCTCGCGAATCCGGATCTGAGAATCCTGCGTATACAGAATGGGAAGAACAAGATTCTTTGTTGTGCACGTGGATTCTTTCCACCATTTCGCCAACGCTGCTCTCGCGATTTGTTAGTCTTCGCCATTCTTGGCAAGTTTGGGAAGAAGTCCACAACTATTGCTTCACACAGATGCGTACACGCTCTCGCCAGCTCCGATCTGAGCTTCGTGCCATCACCAAAGGTTCGCGTTCAATCTCTGAGTTTATCACTAGAATTCGTACCATATCTGAGTCGCTCATGTCTATTGGAGATCCAGTCTCACATCGTGACCTAATTGAGGTCGTTCTTGAGGCCTTACCTGAGGAGTTCAATCCTATCGTTGCTAGTGTTAACAGCCAAACAGATCTCATCTCTTTAGATGAACTTGAGTCTCAGTTACTAACTCTAGAAGCTCGCAATGAAAAGTTCAAGAAAGCTCTTGTTACAGAGCCAGCTGCTGTGAATCTAACACAAACCTCCAATCCTGGTGATAAGAACCAGGCCTCTCAAGGACAGAATAGCTCCTACCCTGGCCAAAATCCTAATGCTCCTGCTAATTCCAATGGTTACTATCAGCCTCAGTATCCTAACTACAATAATGGTGGTAGATATGATGGTTTTCGGGGTAGAGGCTCACGTGGTGGTGGTCGTAGCTTTAGAGGAAGAGGTGGTCGTGGTTTTGGTAGAGGTTCTGTGCAGTGTCAGATCTGCTATAAGCCAGGTCATGATGCCTCCTACTGCTACTTTCGCTTTGATGGCAATGCAGCCTATGGAAATGCCAACTATGGGAATGGTAACTATGGCAATGGAGGCTATGGTAATGGTGGTTATGGTCCACCTCCCAATGTTTGGATGCAAGGTATTGCGCGTCCACCTCAGGCCAATTTTCCTAGGCCTCAATTTCCTCCTCAAAGGCCACCAGCACCTCAAGCCTATCTGACTGGTGAATCTTCTGCATCAAACTCTCTTGGTAATGGCTGGTATCCTGACTCTGGTGCTACACACCATGTTACCCCTGATGCAGCAAACCTTATGGATGCTATCTCTCTCTCTGGATCTGATCAAGTCCATATTGGCAATGGTCAAGGTTTGCCTATAACCTCTGTTGGTTCAATGTCTTTTTCCTCTCCTTTTTATCCAAATAGCACCTTTAAACTTAATAATCTTTTACATGTTCCTGCTATTACTAAGAACCTAGTTAGTGTGAGTCAGTTTGCTAAAGACAATCATGTGTACTTTGAATTTCATCCTAATGACTGCTATGTCAAATCTCAGGGTTCTTCTAAGATCCTCCTAAAAGGACACCTTGGACATGATGGTTTATACCAGTTTGATCAACCTTTTCAGCCTCAATATCAAGCTTTAGGCTCTCAAAGACCTGCTGCCTACTTTACATGTCATCAGAACAATAGCTTCTGTTCAAATCCCTATGTTTCTAGTTTTTCTAATTCTCAATGTAATAATGTTGAAAGTAATGTTACTTCAACTAGTACTGTTTCTGTCAAGGATTTTCCTTCCTTGTATAAAACTTGGCACAATAGGTTAGGCCATCCTCATCATGAGGCTCTTAAACATGTCATGAAATTGTGTAATCAAAGTTTACCTAATAAAAATGCTTTTGATTTTTGTTCTGCATGTTGTTTAGGGAAGGTTCATAGACTTCCCTCCCTTCCCTCTAATACCTCTTATCAACATCCCCTTGAACTTGTTTTCTGTGATCTCTGGGGACCTGCTCCAGTTGAGTCTTCATGTGGTTATACATATTTCTTAACTTGTGTTGATGCTTGTACACGTTTTACTTGGATTTTCCCTCTAAAACTAAAGTCACATACCCTACTTACCTTTCAAAATTTCAAACATATGGTTGAGCTTCAGTACAACCTACCTATAAAATCTGTACAAACTGATGGTGGGGGTGAGTTTCGTCCTTTTACCCAATACCTAACACCTCTAGGCATCACTCATAGACTCACTTGTCCACACACCCATCATCAAAATGGGTCTGTTGAAAGAAAACACAGACATATAGTGGAAACTGGCCTAACTTTACTAGCACAAGCTAAACTACCTTTAAAGTTTTGGGACCATGCTTTTCTTACAGCAACTTACCTCATTAATAGGTTACCATCCTCCACCTTAGAAAATAAATCACCCTATTATCTGCTGAATAATAAAATACCTGACTACAAGTTTTTAAAAACCTTTGGTTGTGCCTGCTTTCCCTTTCTTAGACCTTACAGTGCACAGAAATTCAACTTTCATTCAAAGGAGTGTGTGTTTCTTGGTTACTCTCCTAGTCACAAAGGTTACAAATGCCTAGACTCTACTGGCAGGATTTTTCTATCAAAAGATGTCCTTTTTAATGAGACTAGGTACCCCTACCTTGAGTTGTTCCCATCAGCTGTACCTCTCACCAACAAAGGACCTGTTCTGTCAACTTTTTTACCTACTCCCACACCTCTCATTTCTGTAACATCACCTCAACCAACTGTCACACCCTCTTTTCCCTCTCCCACAGCTGTACAAACTCCTGTTTCTTCCTCTCAGCCTTCTCCTATATCACACTCCCCAGTACCCCTTTCCCCTACTCTATCTACTCCTTCATCTGGTCAAAACAGTCCCCTAGCCTCCCCTAACCCCACCTCTCACTCTCCCATCCCTAGTGTCAGCCATTATGACCCCTCTCATGGGCCAGTTATTCATGCTACTCCCATCACTACTGTTCCCTTCTCTCAACTCTCTTCTCAATCTTTGCCTTCCCAATCTGCAACTAATTCATCTTCAACTTCTACTACTTCTTCTCAGAGTCCTGCTCCCATTGTTCCCCATCGTATTCATCCTCAAAATACTCACACTATGTCCACTAGAGGTAAAAATGGCATTGTACAACATAGGAAAAATCCTACTCTTTTACTGACTCATGTTGAACCAACAAGTTACAAACAGGCTATGCAGGTGCCTGACTGGCTTACAGCTATGAAAGCAGAACATAGTGCCCTCATGCACAATAATACATGGTCTCTTGTCCCTTTACCAGCTAACAGACAGGCTATTGGTTGCAAATGGGTGTTCAGAGTCAAACAAAACCCAGATGGCACTCTTAACAAGTACAAGGCAAGGCTTGTAGCCAAAGGGTTTCATCAAAAACCTGGGTTTGACTACAATGAAACCTTTTCTCCTGTTGTTAAACCAGTCACAGTCAGGACTGTACTCTCCTTAGCTGTCACTCAGAAATGGGCCATTCAACAACTTGACATCAACAATGCCTTTCTAAATGGTCTCTTGGATGAAGAGGTCTACATGACACAACCTCCTGGGTTTGAAGCAGCTGACAAGACCCTAGTGTGTAAGCTGAACAAGGCTTTGTATGGGTTAAAACAGGCTCCCAGAGCCTGGTTTGAAAGGCTCAGGTCTGCTCTGCTAAAACTAGGCTTCTGTCCTAGCAAATGTGATCCCTCTCTCTTCACTCTTCACAGCAAACATCACAGCATCTTTTTACTAGTTTATGTGGATGATATAATAATCACAGGCAGCTCAACCACTCTCATTCAGACAATAATTCAAAAATTAAATTCAGAGTTCTCTCTCAAGGATCTGGGCAAATTAGACTATTTTTTGGGTATTGAAGTACAACACTCTACCTCAGGCTCACTACTTCTCTCTCAGACTAAGTACATCAAAGATTTGTTAATTAAGGCAAATATGGAAAATGCCAATGGAATTGCTTCTCCCATGGCCTCCAGTACAAAACTATCCAAATATGGGTCCAATCATGTAACTGATCCTACATTCTTTAGGTCCATAGTGGGTGGACTACAGTATGCAACAATTACAAGACCTGAGATATCCTACTCAGTCAATAAAGTTTGCCAGTTTTTGTCTGCCCCTCTTGAAGAGCATTGGAAGGCTGTCAAAAGAATCCTTAGATATCTACAAGGATCCATTCATCATGGTTTACTCATCAAGCCTGCTACCCTCAATGAACCTCTATCTCTAACAGGATTCTGTGATGCTGACTGGGCCTCTGACCCAGATGACAGAAGAAGCACCTCTGGTGCTTGTGTTTTCCTAGGGCCTAACCTTGTCTCATGGTGGGCTAAGAAACAGACTCTGGTTGCCAGATCTAGTGCAGAGGCAGAGTACAGGAGCTTAGCTCAAGCCTCTGCTGAAATTCTATGGATCCAATCTCTACTCAAAGAACTTCATGTTCCTACCAAAGTACCACAAATATTCTGTGATAATCTCAGCACAGTGTCTCTAGCTCACAATCCTGTTCTACATTCAAGGACAAAGCATATGGAGCTTGATATTTTCTTTGTCAGGGAAAAAGTCATCAACAAAAGTCTTATAGTCACTCATGTCCCTGCTCAAGATCAGTGGGCAGACATCCTAACCAAGCCTCTATCCACAACCAGATTTTTAGAACTCAGAGACAAACTGAGAGTTTTTGACACCCTCAGTTTGAAGGGGGAATATTAGAGATGTATCCTAAGTTAGCTTAACTAAGATAGTTAGCACTAGCTTAAGTTTCCTAAGATAGATCTAGGTGGCAGGTTAGTTATTACAGCTGGCATTCAGTTATGACAGCTGGCATTTCTGTTATGTCATTCCTACATCTATATATACTGTAACACTCAATTGATTCTAACGAGTTCAATATACAAAATTCATTCAGTTACATTCAGTTACTTTTCTGTTATGAATCTTCTTTTCCTTTCAAGCTTTCTTCCACATTCAACAATGGTGGAACTCTAATAAGGATGGTACAATTAAGGTGTTGCTAAAGAAGACCGGTGTTGAAGTGGGGTGAATTTGTACATGTGGACCACCTAGTGTGACCTTTTATTAACCATACCATCGCCTAAGAGATGACGTGACAGCTAACATGAAGGACTCAAAGTCTAGACTGAAAAAAAGTTTAAAAGGGTGAAAAATATAGAGACTAAAATAAAAACTCTGAATACTTAGAGAGACAGGAAAAACATATTTAAGTCAATATTCGTCTTTGCCAATTTCCACATTCCATTTTGAATCATAAATAGAGCAAAAAGTTGGCTTAATGTTGATTAGCACCAATAGATGGCCTCATTATCACATGATAAATATGCTATTTGGGAAAAGACCAACAAACTTTTTAAAAATAGGTTGATTTCGGAGAAGCAATAGACTATTTATATTGAAAAGTAAATAGTATTGATTGATTATTCAAACCAAAATTGAACAATAGACGTTATTGATTATTCCAGCATTCCCAAAAAGTCAACCCTATACACTTCCAAAGCACCCATACTAAATGACATAACGATCATATTCTAATGTGATAACATTGAACTTTTGAGCAATACAATGGTGTTTCATTTACTTAGTAAAATGGTCGTTAACATGCAGATTATTTAGGCACAGTTTTATTTCCAACAGTGAGAAGTTGATATATAATCATCTAAATTATGTCATATCCAGTATACTGACTAATTAGTATGAATACATGATTTAAGAAAGTAATGAGTTATCAATATTTAGAAGTAATAAATGAAGCATTTTAAATACTAAAATGAGTGAGCATACTAACCTGCTTCCCGTCTTTTGGAAAAGGGATTGACTGCTCTATATATGCAGTGGTTCCTAATGAAATCAAGAATCAGTTTGCAAATATCCTACAAACAGTGTCAACCTTCAATATGAAAAAGGCAAAATAAAGATTCAAAAATTACTATAGAAAACTAGTAACATCATTCAATACTTCGGAATGAGGTCATTAATCTTTCGGTATAACCGACCTATAATGTGAATGGCACTATCAATTTATCGGAAACTTATGACTGTCAAGTGCAAACTAGTAAACACAATAGAAGTCAGCATATTATAGTCACAGTACTTTTAATATTATAATCAAAGCCTTGACATATAAAAAACAGAATGAAAATTGAAAAAGCGATATGTGAATAACTTTAGATTTTAGAATCGTAAGAACAATTTAAAACAAAAATTACAAAAAATAAGGATAGAGAAAAGATAATATACCAGCTGGAGCATCAAAACTACGGACTAACTGAACAATAGAATTGGCATTTAAACGTTTTCGTGTTCTTTTTCCAACAAGTAGTTGCACATGAGGATTGTCAAATACCTACATATGTTGAACTGATACAATCACATTTTTGTCAATTTGGAGATAAAATTCTGAACAAAATCTAGAGTAACTGCTTAAAACGATAAATCAAGGAATCTGGGGGATCTAATAATGCCAAAAGTAACAATTCAAATATGTAGAAAGGAATATACTATACTGTTGAAATCAACCTTATCAAGATTTCACTCCCTTTTTTCTTCTATGAACATATCTAAGACTAAGAGTAACACTATGCATAACATCAGTCAACATTGAGTCGCGATACTGTAAATCACTCCTCTCCATAATTCATAACATGCATTAGAATTAAGAATAAATGGTTAGGCTAAAATTTGCTGTCTGTTTCTTTTTTCCATTATGATAATATCAAAAGATCATCAATTCGGGTTCCTTTGGTTGTGAAAATATTATTTACATTCCTAAATCCCAATAATATAGATATGCATGTTTGCAATTGCCAATTTAAGACAGAAGAACCTACTATAATTCTTATCCCAAACTGCAATGTGAATCAATTTCATTGCTTTTAGCGTTCTAGATTATCAAACAAGCATATATGCATGCTCAAAATTGTGCAAGTCCTACATTCTTAAGCACAAGCACAAAGCCTTAATGTCCATCCACGCTTTATGCCTATCTAGTACCTACCCAAACTTTCTAGGATCCTACACAAATGCTGCAGATTTTTGATTAAAATGCACCGATACCAATTTCAAAATACAATAGACTACCAAAAATGGAACTCAATTATATCCTTCGTTGGTGGAACTTACAATTGAACAGTTACATAGCATAACAAGACGCTTTAGCCTAAAAAAAAATAATTTTAGCAACTCCCTTTTACTACACACTTTGTGATTGGAGAATTTAGTAAAGAGAAAACATATTTTCATAATAGCGATCAACTTACAGACAGACAAGTGAATTGTTTTCTTCAGCAATGCACCAATCACAAAGAATGTGTTTAAATGCTCTGAGCATTTCTCTATGCAACAGTAGCTACCAGCATAACAAAATGTGCAGCTAGCATTTTTCTGTTCACATTTTCACTTTAACTAATAAACAAAAGAGAATATGGATCTAATACTTTTCTAACTATTTTCTTTTACAATTTTTTAAAACAAGTTGAAACTTGTCATCTGCGTGCAACTGCAGACTAAACCCTCAACAAACTAACTAAAATCTATTTTAAGGATGCGATTGATCTACTAAAACACATTGGACAACTTTTTTTTGTACCCAGTTTGATTTAAAACTGGTTATGCGACTGGACAAAACAGCAAACAAGGGACCAAACAAAAACAAGAATTTTTGTCCCTCACTGAACTATGAAACAACTTTTTCTCTAGAGTACATATTATCGAAAACATCAAGATGTCTTTTTTATTTTCCAACATAAAAAAATAGTATTCCTCTTTCTTTTTTCAGTACAGTTATGTCTTGTCACATACTATTCTTTTCTGTCCTATATTGTTTGGTCCATTTTGCGAACACTCCCTAAGGGGTTGTCTTCTTACACCAAATTGTTTTCCATACTTATCGGTCACGGATCGAATCTTAGACCAAATAGTTAAGAACCAAATATCTACCACTTGTGCGCATTGGTTTCTCTCTAATACTAAATTAACTGTATCTATCTAATTCTAACCCTTCAACCAGAAGAAAAAAAAGGAAAAAACTTTATCCTAAAAAGGCGTGTTACCTGAGCTGAACAAACAGAATCATGGATTTTCAACAACGCAACAGCACCAGAAACATCTGGGTCGATTCCAAGGAACCATTTGGAGGCATCAATTTTGACTTCATTCAAAAGATGAGTTTTTGTATTCTCTTGAGAAGAGTAAGAAATTGAAGCCAACCAATTTTCCTTGAGTTTAGCATTGGAAGTAGCCACCAAAACCCTACTTTTTCTCACAGGAACTATGATTTCAGGGTTTTGGGTTTGGGAACGAGAAGAGACACAAAAGGACCTGAAATCAATGGTGGGTTTGAGATTTGGAGAGAGTTTGTTCATGAAATGCAATTGGGTGTGGTGAATTTCTTGTGTTAATTGCATTTTCATGGTTTCCATTTGGTAATAATAATTATCATGAAGAAAAAAAAAAGTGTTTGAGAAAGATAAAGGAGGGAAGAAAATAGATGAAAAAGAAATCAAATTATATGTGTGGTAAATAATGTTTTTAAATTATTTTTAAAGATAAACATAAAAATTTTAATAAATCAAATTTGTCAAAAATAATAGTTAAATTAAATAATTAATGATTACTCCTCTCTTCCAAAATTTTGATGTTTTTAGAATTTTGCACATGAATTAAAAAATGCCATAATAAATATTAATAAATTAAATAATTTTTATCCTTATTTTATTAAGAAAAAAAAAAGTAAAGGTTGTAAATAAAAAAAGATTAACAATAATAATAGAGGTTTACTCTCCTATTAATTCTAAAGGTGATTAATCTTCATTGCATTGAACAAATTTCCTCAATCTCCTTATTAGGAAGTCTATATAAACTTTTGGCTAACGATTTTGGTAAGAGATTTAGCAAGGTGATGGATTCTTTAATTTATCATAATCAACCGGCTTTTGTAAAAAGGAGTTTGTTGGTTGATGAGGTAGTGATAAATATTTAAGATAGATTTTGAAAAAGTTTATGACTTAATGAGTTAAAGTTTCATGGATTACATGTTAGGGAAGTTTGATTTAGGTGATAAGTGACAGATGTGGATGAAGACTTGTGTTTTCTCGAGAAGTTTATTGGTGTTTGCGAATGACTCTCCAATGGTAGTAGATACTAATAGGGGTTAAAACAAGGGGACCCTCAAACCTTTTTCTATTTCTCTTGATGGTTGAAGGATTGAGAGTGCTAATGGAGAAAGAGGTAGGGTAGGCTTTTTTAAAGGTTTAAGATGAAAAACTCCAATGTTTGTGTTTACTATTTACAATATGTTGATGACATACACCTTGTTTATAGGTGAGACCTGTCTGTAAAATCTTTGGACCATTAAAGCGATGTTAACTAATTCAAGAAGGGCTGCTATTTGGAATCTGATGGTGGAGGTAAGAGAAGTGTTTGATGACTTGGAGGAATAAATATATGAGATTGAGAGGCAGATTAATTCGATACTAGTGTCAATTCCTACTTTTTATATGTCCTTCTTGAAAATTCCAAGTAGAGTGGGGAAAAAAATGCTAGTCTTCAAAGGAGTTGGACGGACTTGTTGTTAATGATCTAAGGTTGTTTAATGTGACACTTTTTGCTAAGTGATAGTGGAGGCTCTTGATGGAAAATAACTCAAAATGTAAAAGGTCTTGTATGCTAATTAAGGTGGTTTGATTAGGTTGATCTTTGAGTTTAGAAGAAGATAGAGAAGAACATAAAACACAGTGATCACACTAAATGAGATGTGTATTAAATTGACATTTTTTGTTTAATAATGAAGATATAAAGATAATGGATCGTCACAACCCTCTCCCCATCAACCCTAGTTTATTCTTTTGTTAATCCACCAATGAGGGGTGGTTTTAAGGTCAATTTTGACCACCCCTCTAAAACCACCCCTCTAAATTGTTTTTCCTTTCGTTTTCATTTAAATAAGTGATTATTCACATAGATTTGCTTCTTCATTTTTTGTTTTTTAAATCTGTCGTTGTCTTGTGCGGCGTTGTGATTGTCATCGTCTTGTACATCGTTTGTTGGTTTTTCGTTTTAGTACGGTATTTCGTTGATTCAAATTGACATATCTACCCCAACTCATTACAGATCTATGAAGAATTGGACGTCAACGTTGCAAATCCGGAAGTATGAAGATTCCGGTTGCTTTTATTTTGTCATATTTGTAGGCATTTTCATGATGAAGTTGTATGCTATTAACCTAGGTGCTGTTGAATTGTTTTTAGATTCACTTTTTTTTAGTTTTTAGCAATCTTGAATTTGTAATGATCTATTTATGTTTCAATTTGAATTGATGAATTTTTATTTTTGTCAAAAAAAAAAAGATAATGGATCACGATTGTCTACTATGATAAAATTACACTATTCCACACTGTTTTAAATCCTAATCGTTCATACGGCCCATGTTACATATTAATAAAATTAAGTAAGCAATATTAGACATTAATTTCAGATCGGATAGTCACAAGGCAAAACAGTGTAAAAACTGTCTAATTTAACAACATCAAATCCATTTCCGAAGTTTATCATATTTTGAATTTATTTAATTTTAAAAAAATTGGTTTAAAAGTTAATTATCTTATATGGCTTGCCACATCAGCATTTTTTTAATAAGAAAAAATGAGAAAAATAATTTATATGTGGACTTTATAAAAGATAAAGAACTTAAATAAAAATAAAATGATTGAAATGTTACAAATAAATAAGATAATGATCGATATTCGATAATATAAATTTTACTTCAAAACAACGTTTTTAATACCCATAAATTTTTTTAAAGTATCTTCAATTCTGTACTTATTTCTACCATAAATAATTCACCTATTCAAAAAGTGGACGTACATAGGATCTTTTATTTTAGAATTTCTTAAAAAAAAAGTCTATCTTATCATCTTGACAATGTTTGTTATGGATTTTTAGAAAACCGTTTAACTTTAAAATGAAAAGTTATTCCTATTCCTAATAGCTTTTGTAGAATCTAGTTTATATAAAACTAAGGCTCCGTTTGACCCGGTTTATTTTTCTCTTTTTTTCTTCTCCTTAAAAATAGTAAAGAATGAAAAAATTGTGTTTTACTTAACTTTTTTTTTATTTTTTACTTCTTTACTTTATTTCTCTAATACTTAAGAGAAATAAAATTAAGACACACTCGCAGAAAATTAATACTTAAGGTACAAAATTAAGACACACTCGCAGAAATCAAAATAATTAAGAGAAAAATAAAATTGTTACGTCAATTTATATCATTAATTTTTTAAATTTTTTTTATTGTGAATGTGTCTAACACCTTTTGTTTGTATATATGTCTGGACAAGTATTTTTCTTGTTTTTTCTAAGAAGAACCTAAAATTGGCTTGGTTGTGTATGTTGTTGTGGTTGGTTGAAGCTGTCATGGTAAATCAACTATAAATACTATCCTATTACTATTTTAAAATTACTATTTTTATACATTTAATGTTCGTAATAAGTGGAAAATGTACTCACCACCAATCATCCTTCTCATGCACATATGAAGATTTTGTCTGTCACATAATTTTATTTTTTGAAAAAGTAAAATTATGACCGTCATTCACGTCTTTACTTATGAAAAGAATAAATAAATCTATACATGTTTGATAATTCTTGAATTTATACACCATTTTGATAAATATCCCATTTCTGTCGGTATTCAATATTATTTGATTTGTTTTTATTATAGTTTTCATTCGGTTCAACTTCAAGTAATCTTTTCAAATATATATTATCAAAGGCATCGTTATGTATGTGCTATATGAGCTATGATATATGGTTTCGTAAAAATGAAGACCTCAATAAAAATAGTAATAGTATTAGTAAATGAAGCGTATAAAACGAGAAATATTTGAAATTCTTTTTATTCTAAAATGAAGGATTTGTTTGTTATAAAAGGTTCTAAAATATATTGTTCTACTGTGAATAATTTTTTTAGATGGTTTATAGTTTATTGTTATACTATAGTTTATCAAATGAATATGCATGTAATAGAGATTATCTTGATTATCAATTTTTTTATTAGTGAAAAATAATTATTTTTTAGTGTTATTGATGTTTTTTGTAATTTATATCATTATTAATAATTCCACACGCATCCAAAAATTCGGAAACTCCCCTGTATACTATACACTGATTGAATTTAGATACCTTTTCAATCCACTTTTGAGGTAGCTCTCATTGGTATATTATGTTGCTATTTTAAAGTCCGTAAATATTGCTTATAATAAATTTTATTTTCAAAATATATTAAATTAAATGTATTATTATTTTTACAAATAAATAATAATATTTTAAAAGTTCTTAATTTTTGTTACTCTTCCTCAACACATTTCAAATGTCTCAATTTAAATTTTGCTTTTAAGTCTACACATGCATTGGGAGTGTCCTGAATTCCCTCTTAGATAGCAAAGGCATTATTTTTGTATATGCCATGTGTAAAATTTTTTACTTTTCATTGAACACAAATTTATGCTTCAAAAATGTTCCAAAGTTAAGGGGATGGTGTAGAATTGGATCTTCTGTACAAAAAACAAAAAAAACTAACTAGGCAATTATTATAAAGAAAATGTTAAACAGTGCACAATTAAATAGATTATTATGAAAATTTTCTCTTAAAAATTGTGTACTCAATATTTTGAAAGTATAAAATACACTATTATTTTTGTTTTTTATTTTCTTTTATAGCATGTTTAACATGACGCTTATTATAATTGTGTATTAATGTGTAGATACATAGGAGTTGGAGAAGAAGCAAAAGTGCAAATATTTTACTATTTTGTGGAGTCTCAAAGAAATCCATTCATTGATCCAATTTTACTTTGGTTTGTTGGTGGTCCTGGATGCTCTGCCCTTACAGCATTCTTTTTTGAAAATGGTAAATCATCTCTTCATTAATAATAATTAATTCAAAAAATAGTTAACCATCTTTATGATTTCGCATTTACACAATTTAACGAGTGAAGATCCATTTTTTTGGCATTAATCCTTTGGTTCTTAATAGGAAGGCCGAATTCTGATAATTCAGAGTTCGGCTGTAATAATCCATTTGACATAATTGCATTAATGTTTGTACAGGGCCTGTAATAATCGATCGCAATTACACCGGGAACCTCCCAAAGCTTAAATTGAATCCTTATGGTTGGACACATATGTTGAATATGATATACATAGATATGCCAGTAGGGACTGGATTTTCTTACTCAGAAACACAAGAAGGCTACTATAGCAGTGACACCCTGTGGGTGGAACATTCATATACTTTTTTACAAAAGGTGAACCATTTTTCTACTTCTATTTTGTGTAGGGTCATGCTAAACAGTGCACCTGGTGCACTAGTTAAGCATATTAAAAAAGAAATGCATTTTTTTATAATAATATGTTCTTCCCTCAAACATGGAAGGGGTGGTAACTCGTACGAGGATAGCCTCTTACTTTAACCCAACCTTACAAAACAGATTTATAAGATGAAGAATGTTTCTTACTTATAAACTCATGTTCAGACTAACTCAAATTCAATGAGAGACTTCTTAATGACGACTTCTTGAATATTGATGTATCCATGAACTCTTTATAGGAGTTCATTGAGTGTCTTTGTTGAGCTTTGCTTATAGTGACCTTTGGTAAGAATCTCACATTGGTCGAGAAATAACGTCTGAAGATATGTTTATAAGTGGAGGCAACATTCATTTTAAAAGTCGATTTTGTAGGCTCGAGTTTTAGAACTTTGAGTTATGCTATGATTGAAACCTTCAGAGTCGTCCTCGACTCTGATCAACGTCCTTATCCCTAGTTAAACTCCATTGTGAACCTGATATAGGCCAAGACTGGAGCTCTGCTCCTCAAAATGAGCATTTAGTAGCTAGTTATTCAATGATCATGCCCTTTTTCTCTCCTAAGAACTGACATTTATGATAAGGTCTTTTCTTCCAATGCAGTGGTTTATTGATCATTCAAAGTTTAGCTCCAATGCATTTTATATTGGCGGCGGCTCATATTCAGGAGCACCTACCGGTCCTCTTCTTCAAAAAGTATATGAAGGTAAATTATAAATGCAAATAAGTATTTTTATGTGAAGTAGTATAGTGTCTGGTGTTTGGGGTTCGGATCTCAGCCTCTGCATATATAATGCAATGTTCCTATTAAATAGATAACATTTTTTAATGTTACTAAGGATACTCTAAGATGTTACTAAAACCTTTTAGTATAACATAGGTTTATGTAACATTTTTAAATTTGACCTTACTTTGAATTTGTTCAACATTCATTGAAGTGCAGGATACATAGCAAGACTTGTGCCACACATAAATATCAAAGTAAGAAACAGCACAAAACTATTTTTCTGATTTGCTAAATATTTTCTAAACTAATTGTCTAATTAATTTTTATCATCAGGGTTATGTGCTTGCAAGTGCATTTGTACTAGACAATGTTCAGAATACAAAAATGCAAGTTTTATTTGCATACCATATGACACTTATATCAAAAGAAATGTATGAGGTTAGTTTCACATTATTGTCTAAAATTAATTATGACTTTCTTTTTTAATTTGAATCTAGCAATGAAGGTGTCATGCTTTCATATTTGTGTTTATTAACTCTTTATACACAAAAACTCAAAAATATTGTTGCAGTCATTGGAAGAAAATTGTAAGGGTGATTATGTAAACATTGATCCACATAACACAAAATGTGTCTCAGATTTTCAAGCTTATTCTGAGGTTAGTCTCCATTTACACATATAGTTATGCATTTGGTTTACTTAGTGATCAAGTTATGCATTTGCAGATAATTCGTTATATAAACGTACAACAAATTTTAGATACTGTCTGTCCGACTACACCTGCCGTGAACCAAGTGATTCGACAACCGGTTCAAGATGATGAAGAATTTCGGTGTAGAGTTGAGAAAATCTCTCTTTGTGTGTGTGTGTGTGTCTTTTAAATTATGTAGAGCTAACTTGATTCAATTATCGATTATCTTTTAGGGTTACGATCATATTCTTGTCAACTTATGGGCAAATGACGAAAATGTGCGGAAGGCCCTTTATATAAGAGAGGTAACTCTTCATATTTTGTCAAGTTTGTAATTTATAATTCGGTTTAATTACAGTTTTTGTCCCTCTATATTAAAATCTCTCAGTTTTAATCTGAATGATTTTACATCATCACATCGAATGCAACATCATTTAAGACATGTCAGATCACCATTGTATAGTCTACGAATTGAATCAAATGAACAAACTAAAATCGAGAGATTTTAATATAGAAGATCATTTTCATGAGTACGTAGATGAAAATAGATCGAACAAAGTACAATTAAACCTTATAATGTTACTTATTGAAATAAGCATTCAACAATACTATTTATATAGGGAACTAAAGGGGAGTTCTTGAGATGCAACAAGAGTGGTTTGGCATACACAATCGATCTAACAAATATTGTAGAATATTATCACAATCTCACACATGCCAACCTCCAAGCTCTTGTTTACAGGTAACTTTCAATTGATTGAACACACATTGCATCTATGAACATATATAGGTAGCTAGCACCTTGGTGACTTGGATCATAAGTTACATATTCATTACTTCAATTTCATATATACTCATTTTTTTGGCTAATAAGTTTCAGTGGTGATCATGACCTGGTTATACCACATGCGAGTCATCATTATTGGATCAAGTCATTTAACATGAGCACACATGATAAATGGCGTCCATGGTTTGTTGAAGGTCAAGTGGATGGGTACGTAATTAATTATTGTTAATGTTTAAAATGTTATTTCTTCCGTCTCAAAATTTTGATCTTTTAAATATACTTTAAGCGATCTTTTAAAATGTTATATATACCAATGATCCTTTTAAATCTGAATTATCTGGTTGGGTGGTGAGAATGAAAGCGGTTCACGGTGAACGTTGATCAACAACTCATAAAAGGTGGGCGGGGTATCTACAAATACTCTGATTATCAAGCAAGCATTGTGGCTTGTACGTAGTTTTAGAGTTATAGAAGTGTGTACCTAAGCCGCGTTAGGATTTATTGCGAGGAATAGCGGTTTTTGGTCCAATTAAGAACCTTGGAGAGCTATCTCCATGGATGATTATATTAAGGTCGCCTAAGTTCTTTCATCCAACAGTCTTGACAGGGCGTACAACCCTGATTATGCGCGCTTTCAGGTGCATCCATGATATGGTATGCTCCAGCGTTAATGACTTAAGGGTGTTCTCTAGACGTACAAAAATATATCTTGATCCAATTTAAAACAATTATTATTTGCATGGCCGTAATTGTGTGCGAAATATCTAAAAGTTCTTACTTAATATTTATTTAAGTCTGGACGGCTAGTTACATGTTAAATAAACACAGTGATATTTTTTAAGAAATACAAATACGGATTGAAATATGAAAATCAAAGATGAAAAAGAAAATCAAAGATGAACATAGTGTACTTTTAATGACAAAATTTACACAAATTAATTTGTTTACATAATTACATTCTTCTCATGTCTTTATATTGCTCTTCAAAATATGTCTCACAGATTCACAGAAATCTACAAAATGAAAGAAGACCACTTCTTAACATATGCGACCGTGAAGGCAAGTGCAATCTTAAAAGTGAAATTTAATTGCAATATCAATATTATTTTTTTTTTGTCAATGATTGCTATATCACTTGATTATATAACTATAACTATAACTATTGTCATTCTATATTGGGGGCAGGGTGCTGGACATGTGGCCCAGAATTATAAGCCCAAGGAAGTTTATAATTTGATCAAGAGGTGGTTTTCATTTTCTCTTATTTAATTTTAGGGTTTGTCTAACATGTGCAAAATTGCACATGTTAAAGTAGTCAAAAATAGTAACTTCTTATTGGAAACAACATTTATTTATTTAAAAATTATACATTTAATATAAAATGCACAAGTTCCAAAACAAACTTACTATTTTAAACTTTATAATGTGTACAATTTTGCACATGATAGATAAACCCTTAATTTTATTATTCTTATTTAAAGCGATGTAAATGTAAGTACTTATATAAGGATTCTTTAAAGAGCAATGTTATATGTTACGGATAAAAAAGTATAAGAATCATGGGGAGGTTGATTATGGAATTGTAGGGCCATGATTCATTCTTCTTTTTCTTGCTTGTTAGATTCTTAGAAACAACCATTTCCCTTCTTTAAATTCTAATGTCTTTTCAATTTTGAATAAAGCAAGATAATTTCTCTTCGTGATTGTCATGCATAGTCTTGTATTGATGGTAAAGGTTTTCTGTAGAGTTGTTCAATGTTTTATAAAAACAATAAATCAATTCTACAAAGAGATGAAATTTTTTAAACTACAGTGTTAATTAAAAGGGTTGAATCCAAATTATATCCACTGATTAAGAGAGTCATGTAGATAGTGGCAACCAGTGGCGGAGCCACAAATTAAACTCAATCTTTAAAGTTTCAACCAACACAAATTACACAATCAATTGCTTAGATTTAAGTCTAAATTCAATGATTTTTCTAATTTTGCATAGTTCTAAGATTCAAGTAAGCAAAATAACAATAAGAAAAACGAGAGAGACGCATGACGGACGCACGCGGGAAGGAAGAGAAAAGTGAAATCCCCTGTTTTTGCCCTTTCCATTTTTTCCTTAAAAAAAATTAATTTGTCGGGCCTAGCCCGGGCAGATGTCCATGCTAGCCGGGCCTGAAAACTGCCCCTAGTGGCAACGCTATATATAAGCGTTCAAATGTCATATTTTAAAGAAGTTTTATTTGAAGTGTCGAAAAAAAAATCTTGATTATAAAATAAGAAATGAAGCTAAATCATAATCAACAAATGAGTTTGGTGATTTTGAATTTTTAATGACTACTAATATGTGGTTTGAAATATTATCTGCAATTAACTTGGTTAATAAGTTTTTACAATTAAAAAATATATATGTTTATTGATGTTGCTATGGAAAAGTAAAGAGCTTGATTTCATTTTTGATCATTGACATTTTTCAAATGTATTACGTGCTGAAGTTCATTTGTGCCCCGTATTTATTATGGGTAGAGAATATTAAGAGTAAGTTGGCGAAATTTAAAATAAAACTAATCTAGAAGTATTTCTAAAATAAATTTAAACTTATAAAAATATTAAATAAATGAAATTAGCTATTCTTAAAATGTTTTTTTAGTCTTGATGAATTGCAATTTTATATCTTATAAAAATAACTGAAAAGAGTAATATTAACATAATTTTTTAGGAAAATGCTAACGAGTGCCCTCGGGACACTCTTTAAGCAACTTAAATAGTAAGATTTAATAAATTTTTTACGAGAATGTGTTAAGTCAACGCATTGAAAATTGCAATGTTTTATTTTTTGAATAAATAATTTCTTTAAATAGAAAGTTTTAAAAGTGACCCGAGGACACTCGTTAGCAAGACCCAATTTTTTATTATTGTAAAAAAAAATATTATTAATGACATAAACCATTCATTTGAGTGAACCTTTAAATAATTAATATATTTGTTCCTTGAATTTAGTTCAGTTGGCAGAACATTTCATTATATATGCAGAAAACCGGAATCCTAACACCAATTATTTCACTTATCTATTTAAAAGTAAAATTTCTAACCACTAAATTTTTTTACCAGAACATTTGAAAAAGTTATTTTTTTGGAACAATACTTGTCACATTCACATGTTTAAAAAATCTTAGAAAAATAATATTTTTGAACAATTAGAAAAAAAAATTAAATAATATATTTTTAATATAATTAAATGTATTTGTCATTGTTTTGTTGCCATTTGACTTTAAAGAGTAGCACGTCTGTCAAAAATCCAAATTTAGAGGAATATGCTTCTCTTCTTCTCTTCATTGCAACTCTCATTTTATCTCTATTCTTCTCTCTGTTTCAGTTCACTTCAACTTTCAACTAACCTTCACAATTTCTCACAATAATTTAGAAACTACATATCTTGTTGTGTAGTGTAGTGTCATTATGGGTTGGAGATGTAGCAGTGTTGTTTTGTTAGTAGCTCTAATGTTTCTTCTACCATTCATGGTTTCTTCTTCGGGTTCTATTGTCAAAAATCTTCCTGGTTTTGATGGGGATCTTCCATTCAAGCTTGAGACTGGGTCAGTTTTTTTTTTCTTCTTTTATTCAAGTTGAATTACTTTGCATTATTTTTTTCATTGATTTCTATAATACTATTTTATTAAATTATTAGCTCAATCATGGCTGTGTTGTGTGATTGGTAGTAAAATATATATTTTAGTGTCCTCTGAGCATATGTCAGTTGGTAGAAATATTGAACGAACTTTTTAAAAAAAGGAATATTGGACGAAGTTTGAATTCTGGTATTTTAATTTATTCATTAAAAAAGTGAAATTTTAGTCGGTAAACTATTTGATCAAATATATATTTTCTCCGATCTTACTTATAAACAAAGGATTATGTTAAACAGTGCATCTGGTGCACTTGTTAAGCATGCTAAAAATGGAAATAAAAGACAAAAGTAATAGAGATTAGAGAATTTTTTATACTTTCAAAACATTGAATGCACAATTTTCAAGAAAAAATTTCCATAAAAACTTGCACTGTTTACCATTTTCCATAAACAAAAGTCAATAAAAAAATTAGCCTTAAATATAAGCAAAAGTTACCAAAAATAACTTTATTAAATGCTTTCATTCCAAAAGTACCCCTAATTAATTTGTTAAACTTTTTGACATGATTACAAGTTTCAATGCAAATTTAATATATCATAAGGGATAATTTAGTAAAAATAACAAATTTTTTAATATGTGTGAAACAAGATAATTGTGCCTATAAATAAGGCAAAAGGGAGTATATTATATATATTTCAGTACTGGTTATGATTTTAAGTTGCGGTTGTTACGATGAATGTCACAAATCTTAATTTTAACGATCTATATAAAGTGGCACCACCATGCCACTACACTATTTAGGGAATTATAATTGTATATATCAATGTGTAGGTACATAGGAGTGGGAGAAGGAGCAAAAGTACAAATATTTTACTATTTTGTAGAGTCTCAAAGGAATCCATTCATTGATCCAATTTTACTTTGGTTTGTTGGTGGTCCTGGTTGTTCTGCCCTTTCAGCATTCTTTTTTGAAAATGGTAAATCATCTCTTCATTTAATACTAGTTACTTTTATAATTGTTGATTCAAATGTGAGTGCTTAGTTTCACATCGCTTATAAATGAAAAAATGTTGGGTACATAAGAGAGATGACTGATATACCTAATGCTTTAAAGCTTTGGGTTAAGATGTGGCGTCTCCTTCTCTTGTAGTCTTGAAACATTGACTTGTTTTTGCTCCTAACGTTCCCCGGAATCCCCAACAATGTTTTCATATTTACACAATTCAATAGAAGACTTTGTCTTCAAAGTTTATGTTTTTCCTCAGCATTCAGTGATTTGAGCTACATCATAACCATCCATTCAATTTGGATCTTTGTCTAACATAATTGACCAAGCGATTCTTACATGAATCTCAAGTCTCAAAAACCTTACTCTTCTTCAACCACAGTTACAAACATTGTTCATCTTTACTTTTAGGCTCATTACCTATTTTTAGGGAACCAATTTCTCAACTTTTTCTTTTAAATTTTTTTAAAGACATGTTGGCTGCAAACTACTTGGCCAAATCTACCTTCTTAGTATTAAATATCTTCATTTTCTTCCTTGATCTCTGGATCACTCTCATTCCAATATATATTCATTCATGTGTCTCTTTATTGGAAATCTACTAAGAGTAGTAACCACTTTTTGACTGTGCCTCATGTATTGGCAAAACTCCCCATCTGTTATGAGATTTAGGATCAAAAAACTTGACAAGTTTGTTCGTAGCAATAATTTTTTTGCACATGGATAGTAATCTTCGAAACTGGTTAATGAGCTTCAGATAAGGACGAATCGACAGTAGAACACAAGTTTGAATGTTAGTTCGATACGGAATTGGATCTCTCCGGCACTTTATGTCCAGCCCTCTCTCCTTTTTCTAATCTGACGGTTGTTGATCAACAAAAGAAAAAAAGTATAATGCAGAGGAGAGAAACGAATGAATGGCTGAGATGGGAGCAGAAGGGACAACATGAGAGAAATGGCAGGAGAGGATCCAGATCCGTTGGATATAGTATTGGTCAAACTTCACTTACCTTCCGGCCGAATTTCATATTACGAGGGTCCTTTCCCTTTGAAACTAGAGGGTCAAGACAAGAAAAGTTACTCTCACTCCACAACAAATTATTTTCTACTGCTTTTGATTATATAAATATTTTCTGCACAAGATTTAACACGAACTGCATTATTTATACAGGGCCTTTACGAATGGATGAAAATTACAGTGAGAACCTTCCCAAGCTTAAGTTGAATCCATATGGTTGGACAGATATGTTAAATATGATATACATAGATATCCCAGTAGGGACTGGATTTTCTTACTCAGAAACTCAAGAAGGCTACTATAGCAGTGACACACTTTGGGTGGAAGATACATATTCTTTTTTACAAAAGGTGAACCATTATTCTACCTCTCTTGTTTATGATTCATCAATGCAAAAATATATTATGGGTGGAAACATAATATTCTTTCTACTTTTTATGCAGTGGTTTATTGATCATCCAAAGTTTAGCTCAAATCCATTTTACATTGGTGGTGGCTCATATTCAGGAATGACTACTGGTCCTCTTGTTCAAAAAGTATATGAAGGTATATACTTAATCAAATTTAAATGCACTTTTGGTCCGTCTCATTTTATCTGAAATAAGATTTTAGTTCTCCTATTTTTAAATTCGAGATTTTTTGGCTTTCATCACCTGAACCGTCTAATCTGGTTCGGGGGGTTAGTTCTGGCATCAAGTGGTTTCAGCTCCCTCCCAATCATAGTTGCAGGGGATCGAACCGTGGTCCTCCCTACCAAGTATAGTGCGAATCACCACTAGACCAACTAACAATTGGATTTTAGTCCCACTATTTTAGTTAAAGTAGAGGAACAAAAAATGCATCTAAGCCTAATAATTAAGTAGCTCGTAACAAATGTTAATTTGTTGTTCAAATTTGGCCTTGTTTTGTATTTCATCAATATTTCTTTGAAGTGCAGGATACATAGCAAAAGCTGTGCCACACATAAACATCAAAGTAAGAAACATCACAAAACTGTTTTTCTACTTTGCTAAATATTTTCTAAACTACTATATACAACTAATTGTCTGATTATTATGATCATCATCAGGGTTATGTGATTGCAAGCCCAGCCGTTGACATGTATGAGCCTATCAACACGAAAGTTTTATATGCATACCATATGACTCTAATACCAAAAGAACTCTATGAGGTTGTTTTTCCATCATTCTTTAAATTATCTATTGCTTCAAATTATAATCAATTTGTTTTTACAACAAAACTAAAAGTATGACTTTCTTAATTTGCATCTATCTAGCTATGAAGGTGTCATGCTTTCATATTTATGTTTGTTAACTCTTTTTACACAAAAACTCAAAAATGTTGTTGCAGTCATTGGAAGAAAATTGTAAGGGTAATTATGCAAACATCGACCCAGATAACACAAAGTGTCTCTCAGATTATGAAGATTTTTCTCAGGTTATGCACTCATAGTTATGTATTTGGTTTACTATCATTGTCATATTGATCAACACCGATATATCACATCTATCATATCACTCTCTCTATTTTTTTTTCCTCTCGGTGTCCGATATAAACCATTGTTTTGCAGATAGTTCGTTATATAAACGTACAACAAATTTTAGAACCTCTCTGTATCACTACACCTGCTGTGAACCAAGTAATTAAACAACCAGTTCAAGAATCACAGTGTAGAGTTAAGAAAATCTCTTTCTCTTTGTCCCCTTCCTCCCAAATTATTATATATGTAAAGCTAACTTGTTTTAACTACCAATTGCATTTTAGAGTTATTATCATATTCTTGTTGACGTATGGGCAAACGATGAAAATGTGCGGAAAGCCCTTCATGTCAGAGAGGTGATTAATTCTGGATATTAATGTGTCATTTATAGTTTAATGATTACTACTTATCGAAATTAATTGAATTTTTCTGGAACTAAAGGGAACAAAAGGGGAGTTCTTGAGGTGCAACAACACATTGGCATACACAAAAAATCTACAAAATGTTGTAGAATACTATTACAATCTAACCAATGCCAACATCCAAGCACTTGTTTATTGGTAACTACGATTCCATAACACTTTGTACTTTAAGTAGCACTAGCACTTCTGATTGAAAGTGTGTCTGGTGTCCAATAAATGACACTCTGTTGGATATGACACGACATGAATTGACACATTTTTGAAATTAGTACTAGTGTCTACATGTTAGTTTCAGTGTCATATATATGTTCGCGTCTTTGTCGTAGCATCATAGATACAAACATATCCTAATTTGATCATTCTTTTTTAGAATTCTTCTTATTGTTATTATGTATATATTATATGACAGTCCTCATTTTTTGGCTGATAAATTGCAGTTCTGATCTTGACATGTCAGTACCACACATTGATACACAATCTTGGATCAAGTCATTCAACATGAGCATACATGACAAATGGCGTGCATGGTTTGTCGAAGGTCAAGTAGCCGGGTAATTATATATTTATTGGGTCAAAGGAAACCCTGGGCTTGTTTGACCGACTTATTTGAGCATATCTCTTGATCATAAAAAAAATTCAACTTATTTTCATAAATTCTTCAATATAGATTATGAAAGTAGTTCGTAGCATATATAAAAACTATTTATCTTTAATATATCTTTTGCTATACGTTGTCCTTCTGTATATTTTACACAGATTCACGGAAATCTACAAAATGAAAGCAGACCACTACTTAACATATGTTACCGTGAAGGCAAGTATAGTCTTAAATTTGATAATGCTGTTTTAAGTTATTTTATCAATTCAATCAACAATTTTTGTTTTTTGTGAAATTTAATTGCAATATCAATTGATTATAAAATTATTGTCATTCTATTTTATGGCAGGGTGCTGGACATGTGGCCCAGACATTTAAGCCAAAGGAAGTTTATAATATGATCAAGAGGTGGTTTTCATTTTCTCTTATCTAACTGTGGTTCCATACGATTGAGTTTTTTTTTTTTTTTTTTTTTTATAATGTATTTTGGTGGTTAGACAGACTCATTCAAGTGTAAAAAAATGGAAAATTTTGGATTTGAACCGAGATCCTACAGAGTAATGTTTTTGTAAACTGTAATTATCAATTGAGTTGTACTTACGTGACATTATAGTCAAAATACCCGAGTTTACTTTCTTTGTTAATGTCTTTCGTATATATAAAGTACTTATGCTGCTTTTGATGGTTTCTTCCCGTTCCTAGCAAACTATGATTTGTGGAAATTGTATTTTCTGATTGTGTACTTAGCCATTTGACATATTGAAATTTTCTTTTTTTTTATGTTTTCATTTTTATGCGAACAAATTTAACCCATTTCATTAATAATAATAGGTTCAATACAACGAGAAATATTACTCTTGTTTCAAACTATTATAGATGGTGGTTGAGCCTATTTATTTGTTTGAGCACTGAGTAACTTTGTTTTTCATGTTGTTTATATCCTGGATGATTTGTAAAATTTTATAGTATGTTTTGGCACATCTTGTGCTGAGATGACTTACTGGTTCATTTATATATATAT
The DNA here is from genome assembly GCA_954870985.1 of Trifolium fragiferum. NCBI lineage: Eukaryota > Viridiplantae > Streptophyta > Magnoliopsida > Fabales > Fabaceae > Trifolium > Trifolium fragiferum. Next base: position 14,537,919 of record OX940794.1, read on the forward strand.
ATATATATATATATATATATATATATATATATATATATATATATATATATATAACTCTGTTATCTCATTTTGGTTTTTTCAAAAAAATACATCGAGAACATAATCAAACAAAGTGCAACTAGACCAAAAACTGGCCGCTCTTGCTAAGGTATGAGCAGCCATATTCGTTTGTCGTCTAATGAACTTGATCTCAAAGTTCGAATTACAATGAAGAGGTGACTTAATCGACATGATAATAGAACTCAATTCCGATGTCCCATTATGATCAACATGAATGGCGTCCGTCCACCAGTAACTTGGAATCATTTTCTAAAATAATGTTAGACTGCCCCCTAGAGTTAGCTTTGCAGAGTGCCTCTAAGATAGTCATTGCTTCCCCTTCCAATGTTGTGAGTTTATGTGTGCATAAATTCGTTCCGGCCGTTATAAAAGCACTGCCGGAGTTGCGAACACATAAACTTTAGGTTGTAGAACCCGATGCCTCAAAGAAACTTGCATCAACATTGCATTTTCACCATCCAATACGAGCGATTTGCCACGTACTGTTGCTTTCTGTACCAACAGAGGATTGTCGGGACTAAGCAACAATACCTGCAACATCAACAAATTCAGTTTTACATATAATGAGCCAATGCTCAAGGATCTCAAAGAGAGAGACACACCACATCTTCATCCAAAATCTTAAGGCATTAAGTTAATGTGACACCTCTCTTGTAAATCCAGCATTCTTCCCATTCATAGTCGATGTGGAACGTAACCACTCACACTTGAAACTCAACGTATTCTTCCCCCAAGTGTGAGTTACCACATCTTATAGTTGATTCAATACCAGAATCCTTTCCGGCTCCCCCACCAAGTTGAACCACAACGATGATACCACTTGTTGGGGAGTCCGAGGGAGCTCGCGAGAAACAATGGGCCAATGCCCCAGAATCTCAAATAGAGGGATCGAGACACCACATTTTCACCCAAAACGTTAGGCATTAGGTTAATGGGGCACCTCTCTTATAAATCCAACATTCTTTTCATTCATAGTCGATGTGATATTTAACCACTCACACTTGAAACCCAACATTTTAGTATCCTATGTGGTTGCAGTGGTGTCTGATCTTCCACATCATAAAAGAAGTGTGATATTGTGAAGGTATTGAAGAAGAAAAAATAAACAAAAACACAATCAATAATACAATAATATAACGTGGAAACTCTAAAACAGGAGGAAAAAAACCACCACCGTTGTCAAAATCAACAACCAGAGAATAAAACGTACACTATGTGAAAATTGTTACAACACATAGACTTCACTCTCAACCACTCCGCAAAGGGTGAGTCGCCCCTAGTTTTTTGAGAAACAATTTTTATTGTCTCTAAGTTATCTTTGTTCAACATAGAGGATGATTTTTGGTCAAATTTTTCTTTTTAAGTTTTTTTCATGATTTCTTCATCGAAGTGCGGTATTGTGTCGATCGTCGTCTTGTGTGGTGTTGTGTTGGTCTTCGTCTTATGCGTCGTTATTTGATTTCATGTATTGTTGCGGTGTTCGGTTGATACCTATTGAAAGATTAACTTCAGTTAATTATAGATTCAATCAATGGTTCCGAAAATATGAATATTCTGATGACTTTAATTTTCACATATTATTTGGAGTAGGCATTTTGTCGTTGTATGCTATTAACTTGGATGTTATGAGTTTGTTAATAGATTCATCTTTTGCATTTTTAGCAATGTTGAATATTATGTGGTTGTATTTGATATATTTTATCAATTGAAATGAATGAATATCATTTTGTTTTTGTCGGAAAAAATGTTCAATTTAACCATACCTAACGAGAAGAAAATAGATAAGGTGATTGTTTAGCAAATTTCAGTCTAACTTTGAAGTCTTTTGATTTAACTCCAAAGTCTCATTTTTTATGGTGACTTTTCGGGGCTTGCATTGAAATGTTTATGTAGTGTTTTAGTTTGTTTCTTAGCCTATGCCATCTTTTTTATAGAAATTAATTTTACAAAAGTATTAAATAAAATTAACTATTTTTAAGATTCTTTTTAGTTTGGATGAATTGCAATTTTATTTCTTATAAAAATAACTGAAATGAATAATAATAATAATAATAATAATAATAATAATAATAATAGTAATAATAATAATAATAATAAAATATTTTTTGTTATTGTCAAAAATATGATTTATTATCAATATTACATTTTCTTTTTATTAGAGCTATTTTCTAAGATTTGAAGTTTCAAATATTTTAGTGACATAAACCACTCATTTGAGTGAACCCTTAAAAAAATTTAAAGTAGAATAAATAGCACGCATAACATTGACGAGTTCTTAAAAATAAAATAAAAATATTATAATATAATGTACTCTTTTCGACTTTAATTATAAATAAATTTTAAATTTTTGCATTAAATAATTAATAATTCTAATTTTTATATTAAATATATAATATTTATATTCAATTAATTTCTATATTCAATGAATATAAAAAATAAATATTTACTTATATTAAAATCAGAAAAAGTAATTGTTTTCCAACAATACGTGTCTTGATACTGATCACATATATTTGTCACATCACATTCACATATTCAAAAATATTGTCCTATTTTATTAGAATTATTTTGATTAAATGCACTATTTATAGGTCTGTTTTGATTCTTGACCATATTTTTTTTAAAGTATAAAAATATAAATAATATTATATAAGATCTTGTTTGATTTTTTCCGACAAATATTTTTTAAATATCAAATTTCTATAATTTTTATTAATAAACAATTAAATATACTCGTAATAAAAAATATGCATTGGCATACCATCAATGAGTTAAATGAACAATACGTGTCTGATACTATTTGTCATTGATTTGTTGCTTTCTGACTTTAAAGAGTAGTACGTCTGTCCGAAATCCAAATTTAGAGGAATATGCTTCTCTTCTTCTATCCATTGCCACTCTCATTTTATCTCTATTCTTCTTTCTGTTTCAGTTCACTTCAACTTTCAACTAACCTTCACAATTTCTCACAATAATTTAGAAACTACATATCTTGTTGTGTAGTGTAGTGTCATTATGGGTTGGAGATGTAGCAGTGTTGTTTTCTTAGTAGCTCTAATGTTTCTTCTGCCATTTATGGTTTCTTCTTCGGCTTCTATTGTCAAAAATCTTCCTGGTTTTGATGGGGATCTTCCATTCAAGCTTGAGACTGGGTCAGTTTTTTTTCTTCTTTTATTCAAGTTGAATTATTTGATTAAAGCTCGGTCATGGTTGGTAGGAACATTGCATTTAATATGCAAAGACGGAATTTGAATTCTGATACTCCCACTTATTCATAGATAAAGTGAAATTTTAGTCGCAATACTATTTGACCAAATATATATATTTTAGTACTAATTATGATTTTAAATTGCGGTTGCGATTCTTACGATTGATGTCATTGTAAATTTTTAATTTTCACAATATATATAAAGTGGCACCACCATGCCACTACACTATTTAGGAAAATTATAACTGTGTATTAATGTGTAGATACATAGGAGTGGGAGAAGGAGCAAAAGTGCAATTATTTTACTATTTTGTGGAGTCTCAAAGAAATCCATTCATTGATCCAATTTTACTTTGGTTTGTTGGTGGTCCTGGATGTTCTGCCCTTTCTGCATTCTTTTTTGAAAATGGTAAATCATCTCTTCATTTAATACTTAACTAGTTACTTATATAATTGTTGGTTCAAATGTGAGTCCTTGGTTTCACATCGCTTATAAATGAAAAAATGCTGGATAAAATAAGAGGGTAAACTCATCTACCTAATGCTTCAAAACTTTGGGTCGAGATGTGGCGTCTCTTTTTCTTGTTATCCTGTAACATTGACTCGATTTTGCTCCTGACGTTCCCCGGACTCCTCAACAATGTTTTCATATTTACACAATTCAATAGAAGACTTTGTTTTCAAAGTTTATGTTTTTCCTAAGCATTAAGCACAAACTTTGGATATGTGTTTATATAATATGAAACTAACCCAAAAAGGAATATGCAAAATAAACTGAAATCAAACATATATAGTTTTGTTGATATTGTCTTAATGCTAAGAATAGATTATCCTACCACTGCATGAACTGTATAAGATCCTCAGCATTCAGTGATTTGAGGTTACATCATAACCATCCATTCAATTTGGATCCTTGTCTAACATAAATGACCAAGCAATTCTTACATGAATCTCAAAAGCTTCACAAGTTTTTTGCACATGGATAGTAATCTCCGAAACTGGTTAATGAGCTTCAGTTAAGGATGAATCAATCTGTAAAACACAAGTTCGAATCCTAGTTGGAAACAGTATTGGTCAAACTTCACTTACCTTCCGGCCAAATTTCAGATTACGAGGGTCCTTTCCCTTTGAAACTAGAGGGTCAAGACAAGAAAAGTTACTCTCACTCCACAACAAATTAATTTCTACTGCTTTTGATTAGAAATATCAATAGAATACATACATATATCTGCATTGTTTATACAGGGCCTTTAAGAATGGATGACGATTACAGTGAGACCCTTCCCAAGCTTAAATTGAATCCATATGGTTGGACACATATGTTAAATATGATATACATAGATATGCCAGTAGGGACTGGATTTTCTTACTCAGAAACTCAAGAAGGCTACTACAGCAGTGACATACTTTGGGTGGAAGATACATATTCTTTTTTACAAAAGGTGAACCATTTTTCTACCTCTATTGTTCATGATTCATCAATGCATAATATTATGGGTGGAAACATAATATTCTTTCTACTTTTTATGCAGTGGTTTATTGATCATCCAAAGTTTAGCTCAAATCCATTTTACATTGGTGGTGGCTCATATTCAGGAATGACTACTGGTCCTCTTGTTCAAAAAGTATATGAAGGTATATACTAATCAGATTTAAACGCGCTTTTGGTCCGTCTAGTTTTAGTTAAAGTAGAGGAACAAAAAATGCATTTAAGCCTAATAATTAAGTAGCTCGTAACAAATGTTAATTTGATGATTCAAATTTGGCCTTGTTTTGTATTTCTTCAATACTTCTTTGAAATGCAGGATACATAGCAAAAGCTGTTCCACACATAAACATCAAAGTAAGAAACATCACAAAACTATTTTTCTAGTTTGCTAAATATTTCTAAACTACTGTATACAACTAATTGTCTGATTATTATCATCATCATCAGGGTTATGTTATTGCAAGCCCGGCCGTTGACCTATTTCAGTATATCAACATGAGAGTTTTATATGCATACCAAATGACACTAATACCAAAAGAACTCTATGAGGTTATTTTTCCGTCATTCTCTAAATTATCTATTTCTTCAAATTATAATCAATTCGTTTTTACAACAAAACTAAAATTATGACTTTCTTTATTAATTTGCATCTATCTAGTATGAAGGTGTCATGCTTTCATATTTATGTTTGTTAACTATATTTACACAAAAACTCAAAAATGTTGTTGCAGTCATTGGAAGAAAATTGTAAGGGTAATTATGTAAACATCGATCCAGATAACACAAAGTGTCTCTCAGATTATGAGGATTATTCTCAGGTTAGTATGATACTGCATGCCCTCATAGTTATGTATTTGGTCTACTATCATTGTCATAGTGATCAAGTTATGCATAATAAGTAATAACATGAACAACAATGATATTAGGACACTCCGAATTTCCTAATACTCGCCATTGCCAACACCTCATTTTTATCTGTTGTTTTCCATCACATCACCAACATATCACATCTATCATATCACCTTCTATTTTTTTCTCTCGTTGTCCGGAAAACATAGTAACTGATCATATAAACCATTGATTTGCAGATAGTTCGTTATATAAATGTACAACAAATTTTAGAACCTCTCTGTATCACTACACCTGCTGTGAACCAAGTAATTAAACAACCAGTTCAAGATGATCAAGAATCACAGTGTAGAGTTAAGAAAATCTCTTTCTCTCTGTCCCCTTCCTCCCAAATTATTATATATGTAAATTTCTCTTTAAAGCTAACTTGATTTAACTACCAATTGCATTTTAGAGTTATTATCATGTTCTTGTTAACGTATGGGCAAACGATGAAAATGTGCGGAAAGCGCTCCATGTCAGAGAGGTAATTAAGTCTGCATAATAATGTGTCATTTATAGTTTAATGATTACTACTTATCGAAATTAATTGAATTTTTTTTAAACTAAAGGGTACTAAAGGGGAGTTCTTGAGGTGCAACAACACTTTGGCATACACACATAAGCTACGAAATGTTGTAGAATATTATCACAATCTAACCAATGCCAACATCCAAGCTCTCGTTTATTGGTAACTACGATTCCAGAACACTTTGTACTTTAAGTAGCACTAACATTTCTTATTAAAAGCGTGTCTGGTGTCCAACACAGTGTTGGACAAGACACGGCATGAACAGACACATTTTTGAAATTAGTACTAGTGTCTACGTGTTAGTTTCAGTGTCATATAAATGTTTGCATCTTTGTCGTAGCATCATAGATACAAACATATCCTAATTTGGATCATTCTTTTCTAGTATTCTTCTTATTGTTATGTATATTATATGACAGTACTCATTTTTTGGCTGATAAATTGCAGTTCTGATCTTGACATGTCAATACCACACATTGATACACAATCTTGGATCAAGTCATTCAACATGAGCATACATGACAAATGGCGTGCATGGTTTGTCGAAGGTCAAGTGGCCGGGTAAATATATATAATTATTGGGTCAAAGGAAACTATGAGCCTGTTTGGATTGACTTATTTGAGCTTATATATTGGCATAATTAAGTTTTGTGAGACTATTTCGGAGAACTCATAAGCTTTTTCAACTTATTTTCGTAAGTTCACCAATATAGATTATGAAAGTAGTTCGCAGCATATATAAAAACTACATCTTTTGCTATAAAAATAGCTTATGTAAATTTATACATAAGCGCTTATCATGATAAGTGTTTGTGTTATAAGTTGTTTATCCATACAGACCCTATATATATACCATTTTAATAATTACATACATGGTCCTTTTGTATATTTCACACAGGTTCACAGAAATCTACAAAATGAAAGCAGACCACTATTTAACATATGTGACCGTGAAGGCAAGTATAGTTTTAAATTTGATAATGCTGTTTTAAGTTATTTTATCAATTCAATCAACAATTATATTGTTTGTGGTGAAATTTAATTGCAATATGAATTGATTATAAAATTACTGTCATTCTATTGTAAGGGCAGGGTGCTGGACATGTAGCTCAGACATTCAAACCCAAGGAAGTTTATAATATGATTAAGAGGTGGTTTTCATTTTCTCTTATCTAATCGTGGTTCGATACAATTGAGTATTTTTTTTATGATGTATTTTAGTGGTTAGACTGAATTAAGTGTAAAAATTGAAAAGTTTTAGATTGAACCGAGATCCTACATAATAATATTCCTGTAAACTGTAGCTATTAACTGAGTTGTATTTACATGTTATTATAGCCAGAATACTCAAGTTTACTTTCTCTGTTATATTGTCTTCCTTTTGTTTGATAGAATCTCCATTAATGTCTTATATATATAAATTATAAAGTACTGCGTTTGATGGTTTCTTTCTTATGAGTTTCTTTTGCCGTCCTATCATTTTCTCAAACACCGTCCATTAGTTGAACGACATTTTTTCCTTAAAATCTGCTACTTATATAGCAGATGAGTAAACACATAGGGCGCGCGAGAAACTCATATTGCAGCAAAAGAAACTCTCTTCTTTCTTCCCGTTCCTAGCAAACTATCATTTTCTCATTTAATTTAATATTTTTAAATGATTTAAAATTTGGTTTAATTTTATTTATCTTATATATGTATTGGTATCCATCTTTTTTTTATAAGAGGTATCCATCTTTTTTCATGTGTACTAAAGAATTTACAATTTATTTTTGTTTTGATAACCAGATAACAATTGCAAAAAATTGCTCACCTTCATGGAAAAACTGCAAAATCCTTTATTCAAGACCTTTCTTTAGTTGTAACAAAAAAAAATCTTTACCTTGTAAAAAATATTTTCAAGAAGTTTAAGAGAAATAAAAGCTTTTAAAAAATAAAGAGATACAGAGGTAGAAGATCACACAATGACAAAAACATGCACTATAATTTTGAGAAACAAATGTTTGTGAGTGATTTCAACGAAAACAAAACACAAAAAATTCATAATGTTGAGGAAGTAAAATGTTTTGATCGATTACATAGTGATTGTCATTGTATTGAAGTTTGTCTCTCGCTCAACCCTAGATATGTATGTTTCCCTTCACATTGAAAAATACATCTTTGCAAGATAGACACTACAAAAAAGTCTCGCATATTTTATATCTTCTTTCCATATCAAACCAATGGATTTCTCGAGTCATTGTCGCTATGTTGTTTGCATAGATTGAGAAGGGCAGGGTTGAGTAGCTTTGAGTTGGAACAAAAACACTAACCAGTGATCAAGTCAAATCAGTTCTGGTTTTCATCTGCCATGTCTGTCTGCTTCTGGAAACCTCAAACTATATTGATTTAATGCTTCTACTTGAGAGTAATCTCATAGATGACACCTTCAAGATTCCCAATAATACACTTTGTTCCAGGCACTTCATTCATATGCATCTTAAACTTAGAAGCTTCAGAAATAATCATTGAATCCATCCTGCGGGAAGAGAAGTCTTAGTTAAACAAGAAAATGCTTGGAATTTTGACCATATCATATATGTCAACAACCAATTAACCAAATCAAAAGCTATAGACTTAAAAACTTAATGTAGTCTAAAAACCGGACAATACAAGGCCTTGCGGTTAACACTAGAGTGAATCACAAATTTTGTAAAGAATATTAATGATTAGTTAGAAGTTAAGTAGTTTGCTAGAGGTTGAAATTAGTTTGTTAAGTTTGTTATTAGATAGTTAGTTAGTTAGTTAAGCCTCAAATGGCTCTATATAAGGGCACCAATTGTACACATTTTACTATCTTTTAATCAATATGAAATTTTACAATTTCTATTCTCTTCAAGCTTTATAAGCTCTTACCGAGAATCTTCTCCATTTTATCAACAACTTCAAAATCTTAACAAATTTAGTTCCAATAATTGTAGGGTTTAGTAATTTGGTCACTGAAATTAAATAAATGATCCCTAACGTTTTTTTATTTTACGGGGAAATGATCCCTAACGTTGAAAATCCTCAATCATGTAAATCTTTTGGCTCAAACAACTTTAAAATTGTCCCTGATATACTAACATAATTGAGGAGTTCAAGAAACCTTTAAGACGGGGCAAAGCTGAATCTTATATCATTTTACTTCCATCGTTCTCTCATAAAATACACTAAAGTCATAGTAGCTTTTTCATCTTAGACACATCAAATATTAAAGGCAAAACTGAATCTAATCAACTATGAGATGAGAATTTTATCAATCAAAACAGCCAAAATAAAAGTTAATAAACCCAGAAATAAACAAAAAATTGAAGAATAATGAGATGGATTACATACATCTTGGCTCGTGATACATAGGCTAGTATGAACTTGCATTTTCCACCTTCTTTAACTTGGAGAAGCTGTCTAACACTGTCAAACAGCAAAGGGATGCTTGACTGCTGAAAGCTTGTGGTTGTCAAGGTCAATGAAATTAATTTTTCTCTGGTGAAAATGAAATATTATTACACAAAATCTATGAAGGAAGTTTTGGTCCCCCTATTTTAAAAACCAACATTTTAGTCCCCCTATTTTCACCCAAGCACATTTTAATTTCAAGTTTCACAGAAATTCAGTGTCATTTCTTCCTCTAATTCATTTCAGCAAAAAACTGAAATTAGTCTCATAATGCTATGACAACTAGCAAAGGCTTTAAAATAGGTTAGATGAGAAAAACACTTTGTAACAGATGCTGGGTTAGTAATGAATATTACTGGGTTATTTTAACCATATTGAATAAAACTTCTTTGACTTTTTCAGAAAAATAAATAAAATTCATCTCCTTATATTTGTCCTCAGAAGCAACATGACTCTAAGAAGCGAAAAGTATCTTGATTATTGAAAAGAAACTACAAAGATGGTTTGGCTTGGGTGAGGAATATGAAGGAAGAACAGGCTTTATCAGTATCTATGCATTTACCTATATTTCAATCCATCACATTTTAAGGCAATTTTGCTTAGTTCTAAAAAGTATGATAACGGTGAGATTAAATACACAAGGATATAGATATCAGCTCCAAGAATGATGTCAAAACCTCCAGGATGTTTCTGTAAAATTTCATTGATCTGATCAGTGTTCCCCCATTCTAGTTTCTCTGCTTCTAATCCTGCATATATGTATTTAAATTATAATCAAGTGTGTCAAAATATACATAACTTCCATTGATCATCTAGGTATTTACTCACCATGAGAAGTAGGACTAATATTTTCAGGACAAGAATGCAGTTCTATATTTTTCTTTATGATCTGAGAGGAAATAGTATAATTAGGTCATGTAAAGATAATATGGAAGGAGATATTCCACCATGTGTAATACAAATAGATTTTGATAACCCTACCTTAAGCACTTCTTCATTATGGTCTGTCAACACAACTTTATTGCAGAATCTGCGGCAAAGTATTCCGGTAATACCTGTGATTCAAAGCAAGATATATTTACGTCATCAAGGTCTACTGTAATATAGAATAAATAAGGATACATCAATTTGATCAAGATTGAGATCTTACCTAAGATAGGAAGAGAGCATAAAATGTAAAACATGATAGTGTAATATGAATTATAACATTAACCAAAAATATAATACCATACCAAACATATAACTTTATGGGGCACCCTCAGCAAACTATAACCAGAAAACTAGATAACTCAGAAAACTATAAACCCTAAAAGCTTTGCCTCTTAGCTTCTAATGTTTTCCCTTCCCAATCAAATGTATATAACACTATTAGATACTAGCCAATACAGCACAATTAGTTCTTTCAGTCTCTTTGTTATATTGATTGGCATCTGACATTGGTTTATACATTTGAAAGCGAGGGAAGAGAAATATGCTGGAGATTTTCAAAGTGATGTTGGTTAATGCACCTAAGTGCGTGACTGGGAGAAGTTGTATAGTGGTTAGGACAGCGTTAAATTTTAATGTGAGAAACAAGAACAAGAAATAACTACCGTTAAATTTTAATCAATTAAAACTAAAGGCTTAGTTAATTTACATTAAAAATAGCATGTGACCTCTCGCCTGCTGCGTTATTCGTTCGACTCAGTCTCTGCGACAGAGGCTTCAAACTCTGCATATTCAAATAATGAAAGCAATTTTGAAACCAGTTTACGGTTTTTAAACCAATTTACAGCAAAAGCCGTTATTTAAACTGGTCAATAGCAGCAAACAAAACTGATATTGATAACTCGATTGAAGCATAAACCGTTTTTGAAAACCAGATTACATTAAAAAAAAAACCATTTTTGAACCACTCACTTCTAACAAAATTGTTTCCAAACTTGTTTTAGACCAGACCACTAAACCAAAAGAGGTTTGGAACAAACCGGTTTTGTTTTTATTGTAGAAACTGAACCATATACGAAAATTATAGTATCATGTGATCCTACGACTCAGTGTGAATATTGCGCATTGAGTGATTCATTTCCTAAAACACTTTGGAGGAAGACAATTTCCTAAAACACTTTGGAGGAAGACAATAAACTATCTATAGAGATAAGTAATTCATTTACCAAAACATGGTTATATTGCACATTGAGTGAACGCACAAGAATACCCCACTTCCATTTTGTAAAACAAGGGACATTATACGAATGCATTGTGTCTATTACAAACATAAAAAAGATAAACATGAGCAATGATAATTAATTTTTAAAGTGAACATACCAACACCAGAACCTAATTCAATGACAGTGGAACCTTGAAACATCTCAACATTTTTTGATAGATAATCATTAAGCAACATGGCTCCAGGCCATACCAGCTGTCCTGTCAAATCAAAGTCAGCTGATTCCAAAGATAATTAGTATTATGATCCATAAAACTAGAAGATACGGAAAGCAAGAAAAATAAGGCACCAATTATAAGAACAAAGAAAATTGTATACAAAGAAAATTGTATGCGTTCTAATCTAGTAAAAAATCAGAACCACAACGCAATTGGGATCGGAACCTACTACACCCTGTCTAAAATCTTGTATGTTATCAGATGAAGAGAACTTTTCAAGGAGATGAAAAACAAGACCAAATTTATTTTCTTCCCTCGGTAAAACATAGTGTATCACAATCGCACTACGCAACCATGATGTAGGCCGAGACTCCAAAGTCTTTTATGTTTTAGTGGACAACAATGTGATTGTGATGATCAGTAGTGATCAAACAAAATCAGACTACAAATAATAAATGATTTGCGGCATAGATACACGCAATTCCTCTCAAACACTCTATTTTCAACATCAGATTGATTTTCATCCATTCTTTAATAGTTTTTTGCCAGTATTTTGAAAAAGGTCACCAACTGCAATATGGGATTCTATATCAACATGTTTTATGTCTACACGATTGCAGTCAAAGTCACATTAACAATATTTGATCGAAACTGGCATGACGGTGACTTAAAACGTTGGTTTCTGCTAACCCTTTTTTTTACATGGTCTGGTCAATTAAGAATGAAAAACAGACACTGTCACAAAAATTACACTTGAGATGATAGTTTAGTAGTAAGAGCTTAGCATTATAACCTCCAGGTACTGAGTTTTAATCCGCTCAGGATGGTTGTAAAATGGTCATCAGTAGCACTTTAATTAATACTACTGAAAATTTCTCCCATCCCCAATTGTTGGTTAAAAAATCGAATAAACTACCAAATTGGTCTCTGACTTTCTAATATGACACTTTCAAATAAGTCCCTGATTTTATGAATATTTCAAAAAGATCTCTGACTTTATCAAATTTTCTTCGTATTAGTCCTTCTGAGAGTATGCTAGGGATTAAATTGATAGCGAGTGTGGCCACATTGATAATAATTATTAAAATATATGAACTTGATTAATATTAAGTAGCTTAATACAGGGACTAATTAATAAAGTCGGGACCTTTTTGAGATATTCATAAAGTTAAGGACCTATTGAAGATAATCCTACTAAAAAAACTATCACCAAAATTGAAATTCCATAAAAAAAATGAAAACACTAACGCACACAATCAAATGAAACGAGCATTTAACATGATAAAATCCATATTAGTACTAAATAAATCAAATTTAAAGGAAAAAAAAAAAACTTACTGGAAGCAGATTGAAGACAGAAGAGCTGAATTTGTTGAGGGCCAAAGGTGAATTCCGTAAGCTGGTAACTTCAAATTCAGGAAAAATTCAAGCAATGGTTACAACACAACAGTGACAGTGAAAAGAAAGAGATAAGAGATAAGAGAGAGAAAGTAGAGTTACTTGTCATCGATGAAGAACGACGGGTCTAAGCAAATTATTTCTTCTTCTTCTTCTTTAGAAATTAGGGTTTTTCCGTTTTGCAATTTTTCGTTTCCTCTTTCTTCCATGTTCAGCACTACGACGTCGTTTTGGTTCATTCTGTATACAGGGCTTTGCTAAGGTAACAAGAGACAACGAAAGAAGAAGAGGGAAAATGGGTTTTTTATTCATTCATGTTCATACGACGTCGTTTCATTTGAAATAAACTACCACGGTCCACGGTTTAGGACCTTTGACCAAAAAAAAAATCAGGCCTCGTAATGTTAGCGAAAACATCATCACGTCGTGTGTTTCATAGATTTTTAGTCATCGTTAAATGATAATAGAAATTTAGTGTTAGTAATACTATGTCAAAAAAGAGGTTGTATAGAACTTTTTTTTCAAGTATCTGTGTAAACTTTGTATTTATATTAATGGGTGTTTGCGGTGCGGTTAGGTTCAGTTTTGAGCCAAAAAGTCATTCTAACCGCGAGATAAAATAGCATGCGGTTCGGTTTGGTTCGGTTGGTTTTTAAAAAGTCATCTAAACCAAACCAAATCAATGCGGTTAGAATCGGTTCGGTGGTTGCGGTTTAAACAATAATTAAAATATAATGAAATTAAATTAAACTAAATACAAAGAGTGACCGCGGTTTACATGCAAATACATCCAAACCAAATGCGGTTTTGCGGTTTGTGGTTGAATAAAAATATCATCCAAATACATCCAAACCAAATGCAGTTTTTGCGGTTTTCAGTTTGGATTGATTCAGTTTGCGATTTTACTTTTGGATTGGTTCGGATACGATTACCCCTATATATCATGGTATTCAAAAGGAAAACTAATTACGTCAATAAGAGTCGTGTGTTATGTCGATAAATAATGTCACATCTTACAATATAAAAAAAGTTGGATGGGGTAAACTCTAATGCCCCTTCCGAAACCCTACTAGCTTATGTCATCGATGATGTCATCATGACATCATCTAACCCATGTCATCCATTCATTGTCCGCCACGTGCACCATATCGCCACGTCACCGTTTACACCTCAACATCCACATCATCCGCCACGTCACTCCAGCCACATCAGCAACAGACTATAAAATTACAGTTTTGCCCATGTACTTTATATATTTATATTTACACCCCATACTTTTATTATTTCCGTTTTGACCTCTTTACTTTTATAAATTGCATTTTGAATCCTAATTTTTTTAAAAATTTCAAATTTGCTTCTATTTTTTTTTTAAATTATAGTTTTGTCCCAATATTTTTTAAAATTACAGTTTTACCCTTAACAAAAAAATTAAAACCCTATTTGTTTTTTACACTTCCCATTAAATAGAATTTTATGATTGATGTTTGGTTAAGTCTGTATGGTTGTTTTGCTAGAGATAATATTCCAAATGTCACTTTAGACTTTATGTTGAGTATTGAATGATTGGATAAAATCTTTTATATTGATATGTTTTTGCTTATTATTTGCTAATGACCGATTTAGGTTCACATCAATAACAATCCAAAGAGATATGAACATGGCAACTGTTTTGCAGTAAAAGAAGCAACAATAATTGGACCTCTACATTGCAATTTAATCTCGGTTGAACTTTCTTGCTTGAAAGCAACACAATGTGTAAAAAAAAAAAAAAATTAACTTAGATGAATGAAAATAATGACTAACAATTTGCATTTTTACAACAAAAGTTAACATATAGCACTAATATGATAGACTTTTAACCACCCTAAATCTCTTCTACCTCGCAACTTGAAAGAATCTATTAAGTTAAGAGTGTTCAATTATCACTATAACATGGTCAATTTTATGGTGTACAAGTGTACTAACTTAATAAAAATTGATGGGTCTCCGTAGGGATTTGTAGTGTGTTTAACAAAACACTACTACTTCTCTTGAACTAAGAATGTCTTATTTTAATCTATAAAGATGTATCGTAAACCTTTCTATAACATCTAATGGCTCTTCTAAATAAATATTTATAACGAGTGATTGAACTCTTAATTAAATGTTAATGTTTCGAATTTAACTAACTTTTACGCGCTACATATAAATATGTTTGTAATTTCTGCGCTCTACTTACATAAAGTTTTAAAAATTTTGCGCACTATGTCAAGTATCCTATCTCTAATCCTCCCAAGAGACATTTATTGCATAAGAGTGGTTTTGATTGTGGGGGTTGGTTCATCTACTTTGCCTCTTTCTCGATCAAAATTATTTGTTCATTGTTTCATCCAAGCATTGACATTATCCGATATTATTTTTCTATATGCGGCAACACTACTTTATGGCACATGATTAGTTTCAACTATTTTGATTGTTGTCTTAATGAAGTTTTCTTTTTAATTCATTGATGTTTGTCATTTAGAAACATATTAATTGTGCAAGAAAAAAGGGTAAAAATTAAATTTTTATACATGTCACGGGTCTTTGAAGGTTCCACTATAAAATTTGATATGACTGAGCTATCCAACAATCGTATGCAATGTACTTCTTGGTCCTATTATCAATGACAATATGAATGATTTTTAATTTCATTATCTTAACACATTTCTTTATAATCATATTAATTGAACAGCAAAAAAAGGTAAAAATTAAATTTTTATACATGTCACGGGTCTTTGAAGGTTCCACTATAAAATTTGATGTGATTGAGCTATCCAACAATAATATGCAATGTACTTCTTGATCCTATTATCAATGATTATATGAATGATTTTTAATTTCATCATCTTAACGTGTTACTCATGAAAAAATTTGACCAACTTAGTTTATATTATTTGAGATACACACACCTAAACATGAGAAAATTAAATTAAGTGTGTTGTTACGTCAAAATAAAATTGTATACATATCACGGGTCTTGAAGGCTCCATTGTAAAATTCGGTGTGATGCTTTACTTGATTCGCTTTATTACGGCGCTCCACAAAAGCTGTGCAACGCACGATTAATGCTATAAGCATGTATCCTTTTTATGCTATATATTTTTCTTTTCTATGAATTTAGACTTTGTAATCGTAACTTAGTGTTATCTCTAAATCATTTAATGCTTGCAACTAAATCACTTCATCCTAATCGAGCATTCAAATAATTGGCATTATCAAATATTATTTTTCTGTATGCGCCAACACTACTTTGTGGTGCAGAATTTAGACTTTGTAATCGTAACTTAGTGATATCTCTAAATTATTTAATGCTTACAACTAAATCACTTCATCCTAATCGAGCATTCAAATAATTGGCATTATCAAATATTATTTTTCTGTATTTATGTAGTTATTTTTACTTGATTTGATCCTTGATGTCAACTATTTTGTTTGAAGTTTTAATGAAGTTTTCTTTTTAATCAATTGATAGTTGTCCTTTAGAACCATATTAATTGCACACAAAAAGGGTAAAATTAAATTTTATACATGTCACTGGTCTTTGAAGACTCAACTATGAAATTCGATGTGACTGAACCATCCAACAATAGAGTGGTTCACTTTTGTATTGTATTATCCCATTATCAATGATTATACTCCCTCCGGTTCTATATATAAACAACTTTTGCATTTCTAGATTCATTGCAAAAGTAATGAATCTAGACAATAATATTGCCTACATTCATTATTTTTGCAATGAATCTAAAAATGCAAAAGTTGCTTATATATAGAACCGGAGGGAGTATTAAGTATACTCTTAGGCAAAAATTAAATTTTATACATGACACGGATCTTGAAAGGTCCACTATAAAATTTTTGGTGTGATGCTTCACTTGATTCGCTTTGTTATGGCGTTTCACAAAAGCCATGCAACACCACGGGCCAGCGTTAGTTGGATAGAGATTGTATTCATTGATTTAATTTGGTTAATCCCTTTGTATGATTTAGTCTTTGAACTCACATCAAACATTTCTATAATTACCTTATACCATACCGCTAATCTAAAGCAACAACCATAATTGACATACATATGTCGTTCCGCCGAACCCGTGCATCGCACGGGCCGGCGACTAGTTAGCTTAAATTTATAGAAAAATTAGGAGTTAGAGTTTCAAATCACAAAAGTGGACTAGGAGGTCAAGATTGTCAAATCACAAAGTGAAAAACTTATAAGAATTCAAAATTGTCAATTCACCATTGTCAAAAAATTGTAATTTAGTGTTAGTTCCGTGTAATCTTGCGACTTTAAAGAAATTATGGTTCTGTGTAATCTTTTGCATTGTTATGTCTTCTTCATGTCAACATAACTTAGTTCATGACCTCGATGCAATTTTTTTTGAAATGGATAAAGTTAGTAATTAGTGCTGGTATTTTTCATCATCAAGACTTGAATTTTGAATTTTGAACTTTTAACTCTTAACTCAAACTAGCAGAGCTATTAGCATTGTCTGATGACATCGATTCACTGAATGTTCCTGTCTTCCAACGTGTTTTCGGTCAATGCTATTAGTATTTTTGCTATCTATCCCTACATTTCTATAATCACACGTGATTTCAGAGAATTACAAACTCAGATAGAGAATTCCAAATCTTCCTTGTTTTTTCAAGTCTTCTTGTTTGGATATTTCTCATTTTTTTCTTACTTCTTTTATACGCCAAGAAGTCACTAACTAAGCAATTACACTCCCACTTCAAGACATAAATTTTAAAACATGAGGTTCAAAGAAATTTTATAAATCTAAGTCTTCATTGCTTAATTACAAACTCTTACAAAAATTGTGTTTAATAATGTGTCAAAATAATACAACTCTTGTATAAACCAAGCTGATAAGATTAATCTGTTGTCCACATACTTTCTTATCATAGACTTCAAAATTCCAAGTCTTCCAATTTATATAATCACACTGAAATCCCATTTGAATTACATCTTATTATCTTTAACCATAATATTCATGACTAATATTCTTACTACACAAATGCCAATTCTTTTGCTTCTACTTTTATCTTTAACCACATTTCACAAAACCATCTCTAGCAATCACATTGGTTCGATGCAACGAGACAGATCGAAAGACATTGTTAATCTTCAAAAAGGGAATCAATGATAGTTCAAATGGTAAGATATCAACATGGTCAACCAAAAAAGATTGTTGTTCATGGGAAGGAGTTCATTGTGACAACATTAGTGGCAGAGTTACTGAACTTGATCTTAGTTATCAACTTTTGAAAGGTGAGATGAACTTGACTATCCTTGAACTTGAGTTTCTAAGTTACTTGGATTTGAGCAAGAATGAATTTGATGTGATTTTGTATTCCAATTTGATTTGGATTGGGTTCCTCCTTTTCAACTCGATCAACTTTCATTAAGGAATACAAATCAAGGTCCAAGCTTTCCATCTTGGATATATACACAGAAGTCACTGCAATACATTAATATCATTATTTCATCTAAACATCAAATATTGGCATAGATGACTTTAAAATGAACAGTTTGAGTTGAGTTGAGTTATGCTTTAAACAATAAACTAAAATCGAAATTTATCATCGTATATTAATCAAGAAACACAATATCGCTATGTAGTACTCAAACTTCAGATTGAAGTCATGTCCAATGTTCGATATCAACACAACACCGACACATGTGGTTATATTTAATCACCTATTCACTTTTATTTTCTTAAATTATTTTTGGTGTGTAAGTATTAGTGTCATTCCATGTGCAGTGCCGAAGTATGTGTCAGTAGTTATTGCATTTCAAGATGACTATAGCAATTAACATTTGAAATTCCAAAAGAAACTTCAGTCTAACAAAATTTTACATCCTTATCGTTATGGAAAATATATGTACATTCTGATGAAATGAAAATAAACCAGTTCAAATATTTACATTCATATTTTGAAACAAAGTTTCTCAGTCAAATCACAAGCTCTCTAACAAATCACTTGAGCACGATCCATCCGCTTGACGTATACATATATTCAAGTTGCTGGATGGAAATAGTTCCTAGATGGTAACAGAGAGAAATAGTTAAGACAAGCACTTAAAAGTTACATGAATATAAATTGACCGATTGAAAGTGATATTGAGAATGCATGCATACATTACATAGCAAAACTAAGCTATACTCAAAACCATGTAAAATTATTATTTAAGTCAATGAAAATATGATTGTTATGACAGAAATTGAATGAAATTTTAATTACCTGATCATTATTTTCTTAGGCTTGTGCATCCTTTTCTGAAAATGCTTAGCAAGTTCTTCAGCATTTCCTTGAATCTGTGCATAAGCCAGTGTAGCAACTTTGTCATTAGTAAACTTGTCCCATTTCTTCTCATGAAAAGCCTGCATAAATTTTCAAAAGAATAATTCTACTCATATTTCTTACATTACAAACTATGAACATGAAAATTGAAATATAGAGAGAAAATTATAATAACCTTATAAAACGGGACGACGTGTAAATGAGAGAGCATATTGATGAAAGCATAACCCAAATTACAGTTATTCTGTAAGCATAAACAGACATTTAGGAAACAGAAATACCAAATAAAAATCTAATTCCCTAATTGAATAAATATATATCATACTTTTGTGTCCATTGGAAAGTAGATGAAGTCATAAGTTCCATAGATTTTATGGTGATTCTCCTTAATTTCCAAAAGCAGCATCTCCGAAGTATAACTTAAAAACCAATTTCAACACACAAAAGTCATCAAGAAAGTCATAAAGAAATTCATTAAAGAAAGTCATCAAAGAAATTGATCAAGCAGTTGTTTGTTCTTACTTGTAAGGAATGTTTTGAATCATTAGAGTAGTTCTTGTATCTTCGCCGCGGACGATTTTGTCAATATCAATCTGGTAATGCAGATTCAAACTCTGGTTAAGGGAAGAAGCTATGTTGTTGAGAGAAGCAGGAGGGATATAGATGCCACCACTTCTGTGATTTAAATTCCCTAATCCAACTGGACGAATCGCGAGAAAAGGACTGTGATGAAGACCAATGTATGTGTTTCGCAAACCCTTCCATTGAAGTTGGCCTAACTGAATTGGATGTCTTAGACAAGATGAAGAACATCGCGGTTTCTCCTCTTTTTCATTCATCGCAGAAGAACTCAGTGGCTGATCCTCTTTTTCATGGACTCCACCAGGAGGACGCGGTGATGGCTGCTTCTCATTTTCATCGTTTTTGCTAATAGATGTAGTTTTGTTATCCATGCTCATCTTCTCCAAGCTCTATGGATTTGATTCTAAACTGATCCTATTCTTTTACTTATATGAGAATGAGACTGCAAAACAAACTAACAGAAATCCTAACAGAAAAAACTAAACTAACTGACTAAACAGAAATAACTAACAGAAACCCTTCTCATGATATGTAGTTATGCTAATTAATTACTTTAATTTCAAGCTTAATTATATTATTGATAACTTTGGTCATAATTACTGTTTAAGGATCTTGACTTATCAATTAAAATTCTACCTGTCTATAAAATTAAAGAAAAGGTGACCCAAATAGTTTAGTGAAAAACTGATAATGCATTTCAGGTTTGTGTATTTAATTCATATGGTTTGATTTTCCATTTGCGGTGACAAATTAGACGACCCCTCACAAATTCACCCTCCATATCGTGTGACGCCACCGCAACGGTGTGCCTAGCGATGGAATTTCAAACTATATTCATCTTTTTTGAAGGCCTGTATTGACATTGGTGGATTCAAGTACTTGTGTGTGCTTTCAAAAACACAGGAAATGCGATTCTATTTCAATTACCAAATTGAATTATATAGTCGGAATTATTTGTTGCGATTTTGTTGTTTTAAATTGTGGATTAAAATGTCCATTTTGATCATTTGTTATGGATAAATAGTTAAGCCACATGCTTGTGGAAAGAAAATGGGTGTAGTCTTTTGAAGTTGAATGAAAGTAATTGATGTATGTAGTCTTGTGTAGTCTTCTACTTACTATTGGATTGAACTGAATTGCAACGTTGATACTTGATATGCAAGAGGTAATTACGCTGCGAGAATCGTAACGTTGATGGCAACGAGAACAACGTCAGAGACTATAATAGAGATAGAGACAACAATAATAACAACCAAGACAACAACCGCGACAAAGACAATAGATATATCTAGTCAACCAAACAAATGGAAGATAGAAAGGCTAACCTTGCAAAAGGATAAAATATATCAAGTTAAAATATACATTATACCTTCAAAATGGAAATAAATAATTTTATTTTCTATATAATATTTTCGTTGTTCAATTTAGAGTTAAAATTGAGTCATCCGTGTAACTGTAACAAACTATATACACCATACACAAATGAATGGCATACATGATGGCTGTATAAAAATTGCAAGATTTCGCTCAAATGAGAAGCTTGCATTTGCTATTGACATATTATATGCTTTGCTGCTTCCTAACTCATCGATGTGAGTGGACAATTTATTCATGATCTATAATTATGCAACAAAAAAATGACACATGAAACATATAGAATGAAATGTCATTGGTTGAAGCACCTGGATATATATTTTTATGGTACTATGTATAATGTATAATTATATCTTAGAAGAATCAGCAGTGACTCGGCTAAGGGCAATGGCGGTCTTTGAGCCAGTGGGGCGCCCCAAATGCTTGCCGATGAAGTCTCCAGCTGACATGAGCTTTTCAATATCAACGTTGGTTTTCACACCAAGTCCATTCAGCATGTACACAACATCTTCGGTAGCTACATTTCCTGAAGCCCCCTTAGCATATGGACAGCCACCAAGACCAGCAACTGAAGAATCAACTGCGCTTATTCCCATCTGTTTATATGAATACAAACCAATGATGTCCATTAATAAGTGACTACCAAATCATTAAAATCAGATCCAATTTAAACCTATATTGTTGAAAGAAAAAAATATGTTTCGGATTGGTTACAGCTGGAAATAAACAGGAAAATGAAAACTTCAAGCTATTAGTTAACTTACTTGGAGGGATACAAGAATATTTGGAAGGGATTGCCCATATGTGTCATGGAAGTGAACTGCAAGCTTTTCCGTTGGTACAACCGCCATTACAGCCAAAAGCATAGGAACTACTGTGCCTGCTCACAAAAGAAATAGAAAAATCTTAGAAAAAAGAATGTATATTCAAGATTAAGATAAAAACAGAGTTTGACATTAATCCCACAATTCTTCCCAATCTCAATTCAATATTTGACACACATATACTCTTTTCACTGGTAATTACAAAAATAATTCCTTTTTCTCACTTTGTTTTCTGTTTTCAATTATTTGTAGAGGAATGGTGAGAATAACATTTATGTTATTAAATCTTTAAAAAAATGAAATGGTAAAAATAGGGTAACTTTTTTGTAATTATGTGAAAACAAGAAACAAAAAGAATCATTTTGTCAAACCAAGACGACGTTAATGTAAAATTAGAAAATAAAATAAAGTCATCTAACTCATTACCTGGTGTTCCTACCCCAATTGTGTCACCAAGTGAGATTTCAAAGCAACCCATATCATGTAGTTCTTTAGCCACATAAGCTACTTTTGATGGAGGGACTGATCCTTCAACTGGGCATCCAACAACGCATGATACATACCTACCAAAGTTAAATACAAAGCACTGATTGGAATATGCAAAACAGAAACAGAATTTCTGTGTCTATAAAATTTACAATATAAACACGAAGGGACATTAACATGTGTAACTGTTAGACCTTGATGGCTTGACCTGATTGCATTTCAAACATAAAATGGTCTTCACCAGTGCCAAATTATCTCGAAACAGCAATACAAATAAATATAGATGTTAAGACTCGTTTCAACTATTTCATAGAATGTAAGGTCCTGTGGGATAGCATTAGGAATAATGGTGATAAATAGTTTAATGTGGGATGAACTTTTCAATTAATTTATACATGTGCTACCAAATGTAGAGAAGATTGCAGGGCAAGAAATTCAAATCCTATAGAAAATGTCAAATGAAGAACAAAATATTTGGATACTCTCAGTCAATCATACAAACCCATTTACAAGTATATTAAAGTGGAGATATTTGATGGATGCTCAGAGTAGTGGAGAAAAAAAATGCATACCCTCGAACCGGAATTGAGAGTGCTTTGGCAGCATTAGTAACAGCTCGATAGCGCGCAAGACTCTCTTCAATACTACAATTAATGTTTGATTTTGAAAAAGATTCAGAAGCTGATGCAAAAACAGCTACTTCTCTAGCTCCAGCAGCAATAGCAGCTTCAAAACCCTGTGAATGTAAATATAGATAAGACTTCTGAATGTAAATCTGACAACTTATACTTGATCTAGATAGATTTGCACCTTTAAGTTAGGAGTCAGAACTGGCAATCTAATGCCTCCCAGGTTATGAACTGCTTGCATGACATCCTTTGCATCCGCCAACTGAAAGATAAATAAATAGAATGATGTTCAAGCAGGTAAATCTCAAATCACACTGGAAATAAATATGACAAAGTCATTATAATTTATACCTGTGGGACCCATTTGGGAGATACAAAACTAGTAGCCTCAATGACAGATAACCCAGTAGATGCTAGTCTATGAATCAATTCAACCTTTACATCTGTTGGTACGATGTTCTTCTCATTTTGCAATCCATCCCTTGGTCCAACTTCAACTATTTTTACAAACTCTGGCATACCTTTCATAAACTGCATTGCACAATTAAAATTTGATATATGTCACATACCAGCAAAAGAAATATGATAAAATCACCAACTACAATGAATTTAAACTTTATAACATAAGACATAAAAAATTGTCCATGAATATAAAAGTACTGCTGCCATTGCATTACCTTATATGCCATATCTTGCATTTCTTTGTTATTGCGCTTTTGACTATACTGGTAATCTGAAGTATAAAATGAATTATCAACTATTCCAAATTTCATCGAGTTTCTCCCTATGTTCTTAGTCTTTTGACTGAAAGAGTCACGTCGGGACATTTCTCTTGTTTGCCTCTTCCAAGGGTATGTTTCTGCTGTGTAATCTTCATTGTCTTCACTGCACATGATATAGTCTTAAGGTTATGTTGTTTTATATATCACAGTGGACGAATAATAGGTTGAATGATAATTAAATATAGCATAGGTATTGATGTGTAGTCTTGTACTAAGTTGCAAAATTTGATGCACCTGCAGCTGTTAGATGTGCTACAACTTCGTCCTTCAATAAAGCAGTTTCCCATGCCCAAATTATCTACTTGTGGACGGCAGCAACCAGATGAGAACCTCTGAACTCTATCCATGGTATTCATGCTTGGCAACTTGTCAAAGCCAAGCGGCTCCTCCAAACTTGACATGGTGAAGTGGATAAGAAAATGGGAGCTGGCAAAAGATGATCATAGTTAATATTGTGCAAAAGAAAAATGGTACTAGAATTTATTTATTTTATACTGTAACTTGCATTCAAACTTTTTCATGTGTTGACTTGCACTTTAAGCTTTCTCATAGCCTAGGAATTCCATTAAAGCAGACCAAACTTTTCAAATGAAACTCGGCGACACACACGAAAACATTCGTAAAACATATGCATTATCTGTTTGGTGTCATAAAAACTACATTATACTGTTGGATTCTTAAATTGCAACTGATAATATCCTTCAAAAATTGTAATTGAATTCCTTTGGTTTAACATGTCAAAGAGCTAATTCAATTTCATTCCTCGTCAAAATAATCACAATTTACTCCCAAATGTGACAAATAGCAGAAAATTAAATAAATAAATATTCAAAGCAAAAATTAACTCCCAAGTGTTTCTAAATAATTAAAAACAAAAAATTAAAATTTTGAAGAAAAAAATCTCAAGTAAATTGAATGAATTGACAAGCAAACCAGAAAGCACAATTAATAGCAATCAATCAAGCTTGATTAATTAATAAGTTTAGTAAAATAATCATAATTATATTCGAAGATTGAATTGACGAAATTCCCTTAAAATTAGAGGCGAATAAGGAATTGTAAGAAGCAGGCTGACCTTAAACAAAGCAGAATTAGAGTGAAAATTGGAGAGAACGTTGTAGGGTAGGGTTTATACGAAACCCTAGAAATTGGGAATTTTTGGTGATATAGAAGAAGAAGAACGAACGAACGTAATGAAAGGTTGGTTAGGTGATGAAAGTTGCCAAATTTTAAAAAAGTTAGTTGGTTGGTAAGGGGGTGGATGGTTCACCAAACAAGAATGGGGTTATTATTTAATTCCCTTAACATTTATATGATTATTATTTTTGGTCAAGATTGCCTTAACAAAAAATATATATTATTTATATTTTAGTTTTTAAATTATATTCAAAAAGAAATTGTGTTGTTAAAAACATCATATGGCAAATTGGTTTAAGTGGTAAATATTTTGATCTTCTTGTCGGAGATTCGATTTTTAACTTATCTATATAAAGAAATTTAGAAATGTTCCAAGCCAATAAATGTTAGAAATCAGAAAGGATTTAATGTTAGGAAAATCGGCATAGAGAAAATAAAAGAACACAATCAACAATACAAGAATATAACGTGGCAACTCAAAAACCGAAGAAAAAATCATGGTCTTTTTTTTTATAAGCAAACAAATTTTATTAAGGGAGTCAAAGGGTACTCAATCTCTTACAACTGAAAACTACATATCAAGTGGTTTGAAGATAAGACAAAGGATCAATACACCAACAATAGAAAGGGACAAAAGAATGTCTACCGAAACGATTAGAGAACCACACCCAAGAGAAGAGCTTAATCTCATCTATAATAGACTTTACTCTCAACGATCTCATGACTCCAGTTCACTCACACTCTCTAAAGTAAATCTTTGAACTATATCTCAAATACTCTAAAACAAGAGCATAAAAGAAAAAGAAACAAACTCAAATATAAACTTAAATTGTTTTCAAGTGCTACTAGGGTGTTGAAACAAGAAAATTGAGATCTCTATATATAGCATTGAGCTCTCCCATCATTCACTTCTCTAAGTAATGTGAGACTTCTCAAATATAATTTATGTGACCTTTTTTTCATTATTAGTAATGTGAGACTTACATTGCAATTAACCCCAACATTTAAAATTAAACGATTAATCTTATTCGATTAGATCCTTATGAAAATGAACCAACAAAGAAATTTGAGCTAAAACATTGTTGTGAATTCGATTAATAACTCGCACCAATAACCTTGATGTGTGAAACAAATAGAATCAAGTAACTAAAATATAAGCTGATGATGCAATAATCCAAGAACAAATTTATGGTAAGAAGATTGTGTCTCTCTCCAATATAAGAATACCTTAAGTTTAAAGAGTATCTATAATATTATTGTACTCAAACAGATATAAAAAAACAAAAAATATAAACAAAAAAACAAATTTATATATTTTTTTGTTAAGATATCCTTGTTTTATCTGATTAGATTAAATTTTTATTTTACTATTTATTTTATACTGTAAAAAAATACTTAATTTTTTTGTTAGTACTATATATTACATTAATCTATTTTTGATAAAATATATCACAATAATCTATTATTTGTTGATTTTTTAAAAAAAAATTTAATATTACTTATTCTTATCAAATTTTGAGATTTGGATGGTTAAACTCCATTAAAAGGAAGTGATACATACATATTATGTGACAAAAAATAAATTTTGGTAATTTTTAAGGATAAAAAATTACCAAAAAATTATTTTAGAGTAAATCATTAAATTGATCTTTGACTCTATAATTTCCTCTCAAATAGAGTTTGCTCTCAAATAAGTTTGTGGCTCTTTCAATATCTCAAAACAATTCATATCTTTGCCAAACATTTATGAATTTGTCAGGTTGGTTCACCTATTAGCATATGTATCATTTATTGTCAAATAAGTCACGATTTTTGAATTTGACCATTGATATTTAAATTGTGTGATGTTGTTGTTCATGTTGCACTTAATAATTCACATGCACATATTTAAAATGGATGCTAATCGAATGGCCAAGTTAAAAAATGGTTAACAAATATAAAAATTAATTTAAAATATTAAAAAGTCAATAACCTACTCCAAGTTGATTTTCATTAAAAAAACTGATATATCTAAATTATAATATATAGATATAGATTAAATATATTAATTATTCGATGAATTTAAAAAATTGATGAAATATTTTCATTAGATGAAAAATTAATTTTTACTCTTATACCGATGACACAATATGGTGTTTTTAGAAGTCCCCCACTAGTTGAGCAAGTACGATGAAGACATTTTAGTCATCAGAATATATCTACATCATATATGGTTTGGAGTTGCATTCAAACAAACCCATGGTTGAATATGGTTACCACGTCGATTCATTATTTTTGTTTAAGCATTCTCCTCAAAATGAAACTACTACACAACTCTCACAAATGAAATATCTCCAAGTACATGGACGGATGGGAGACATTCTCAATCACATACCACATGGTATCATTCGCAAAAGACAAAATCATTTTGTGTGAATACAAATAAAAATTAATTAAGGGTATCTTCTACTTCAACTCTTAACAAAACTATTTATTTTTATCAATCGTTAGTTGGTTTAGTGGTAATTGACGCCAAACTTGATAAAAAGAACAACGGTTTGATCTCTGTAACTGTAATCGGAAGAGGTTATAATCATTTGATGTCAGAATTGACTCCCGAACCAACGGTGAAAGCTAAACATAACGATTCACATGTATGTCGAGAGACAAAATGGTATTTGTGTGAATGGCGTGTTGAGTTTGAAATTATTGGACAAGAGAACATTCTTAGGAAAATAACTTTGTGATTGATATTGTTATTGCATGAATTTTATTCAATTTAAACTTTTGAATAACCTCGTCCTTGTATTTCAATATAAGTGGCCTCCTTGGGTTCCAAGTGGTACATCTGTTCCCATATAATCTTGGACCCCACCATCTTTTGAGATTTTTTCTTAGATTGTTCTAGTTTCATTTTTCGTCAAGTCTTTCTCTAGTTTGTCTTCATCTCTACAACGAAGCATATGACAAGTGCCAATATGTAAGGCTCATGTTAAATTAAACAGTGTCGCCGTGTTAAGTATATTAATAATGAAAATTAATGATAAAATTAAAAAGATAATATATGCACAAGTATTAAAGATAAAATTTTCTTATTAGTAGTATGCTTAACTAATACTCGGTAGCACCGTTTAATATTTTCCATATTTTAAAGGAAAGAAGAGTTTGAAATGAGAATCGAACTCTATAAGCTTCGTTAATTGATTATTCAAAATTGAACTATCCTGATTTAAGTAAATTATTTTTGGAATTATTAAATAAAAGTAAAATAAGCACTACTAGAAAAAGTTGAAATACCGACGGAATTTAGAGACATAATATATTTCGTCTCTAATAGAGATGGAATTAGAGACAGAAAAAGCAGTTAGAGACAGATATTTTTATTTTAGAGACAGATATTTTCATTTTAGAGATAGATTTTGTCCGTCTCTAACAGTTTAGAGACGAGAAAATTACCGACGGAATCAAATCCGTCTCTAACCTGCTTAGTGACGGAATATTTGCATTTTAGAAACAGATTTTGTCCGTCGATATTTAAGATTTTTCTAGTAGTGAAGCATACCATTCGAACTGTCACTCAAAGTTAGAAACAAACTCAACCTCTTTCTAGACCAGGATTTATGAACTTTCAGTCAAACTCATATTAGCACTAATGGAAACATGAGACATGAGTAATTTGACCCTATAATTTGACCCTATGGAGAGCAACAAGTCAACAACTAGGGAGGTTTCTTTGGATTTAGGTCAGCAATTATCTTAAGCTACCATATGATAAAGATTTGAATTCAAATGCATATTGTGACAGGCTGTCAGCAAACTGTAGGAGCTTCATGATGGTACCAAATACCAATATGCATTTAGTGTCAATAAAAATTCTTATTCCTTTTGACTGTAATCACCAACCTTATTCAAATGTCTAAAGATCCTTTACCATATAAATAACATCTTTAAAGAATAAAAATATTCTTCCAGTTTCATAATCAACTGTCTCATGCACCATCACAATCAAAAAGAAGAAAAAAAAGTAGAATTTTGTGTAATATGAATATCAAATTCAAAGTCTTGCTTTCATCACCATCACCTATGCTCACAATAAAAACTTTGAAAAGAATTAGATGTCCCAGCAACATCATAACATGTATTCTATAAACTCTCTTGAACTTCTTTCACAGTATCGATTTTGCGCCAATGTTGAAAGCTCTACTTTTTTTTCTTCTTCTGATTGTGATGGAAATCACATCTCACTGACAGAACTTAAATAACAACATTGCTAAAATTAATGTCAAGAGATGAACAGGTTTATTTTATTTTATTTTTTATAAGAAGATGAACAGGTTTATTGACTTCAAAAGCTTAAATACATTCTTATTAAGAATTAGGAAATGGTGGAAGAGACTAGAGAGAGAGAGAGATTCTGGAAACTAATGTTAAATTATTGCAATCACTCTCTTGTATATTCTTTGAACCCCAAAGTTGACATTAATCCTGGCTACCTTCATGATCGACACGAACCTTAGTCCCACAACAAAGCTTTTTCTTCTGCTCCTTAATTTCTACAACTACATCCTTTTTACCAAGCTCAGACCTCCTCTCCAAGAATTCAGTGTTCTCTTTCCAGACCTCTCCATTTGAATAAACCTCTTTTTTCCAAATAGGAACTGTTGCTTTTATCTCATCTATCAAATATCTACATGCCTCAAGTGCATCAGCCCTGTGGACAGATGACACTGCAATGAAGACACTTGTTCCTCCTACAGGTACAGTGCCTAGCCGATGAGCAACAGCAATGGAATGTAGATTCCAGGATTCTCGTGCAGACGTACAGACAGACTTGATACAACGTATAGCCATTGGAATGTAAGCTTCGTAGATCAACTCCAAAACTGATTTTCCATCAAAAGTGTCACGAGTTGTGCCTGAAAATGTAGCTATAGCACCAGCCTCCGGTGCACTGACAAAATTCATATATTTAGCAACATCTATTGAGTTCGGGTTTTCTAAGATTTCAATTAGATCCTTATTATCTTCAGCAGCCATTCTCTACCGGAAGGTCAGATAATATGCCGACAGGTTGAATATTTGCTGCTTTTAGAGACTTTTCTTCACTAAAAGGTTAAAGCAGATGAGTCCAGCAGTTCGTCCTACAGATTGATTACAGCTTCTTATAGTTAGGTACATAAGACATGACGAAACTCATGCAAAAATTAAATTATATTGTCAACATCAAGCAACATATAAAATACAAAAACAAAATGTCATGTTATACGAAAAATATGTATTATAGACCCTTCTCGGATATAGGGAAGTTGCTTTCACCTAAACTCGATGTTCAACATTTGATGATTCATCAAAACATGAAAATGGCTGGTCAAACTGATGATATTTCAATACAAGGTACTCCGACCCATTCACCGAATATTGGAGTACCTTAATTGCCTCAGAGAAAAATACACCAGTTAATAATTTATGTTACCTTAGTTTAACTACACATGGTGACAGAGATGTTACAACAGGGCATTATTCAACCCAGCACTAGCCCCTTTTCATCTCCAATAATCTTAGTAAAGAAAAAGGATGGGACTTGGCGTTTCTGCACCGATTATAGGGCTCTCAATGCAGTAACTTTGAAAGACAGTTTTCCCTTGCCGACTGTTGATGAACTTTTGGATGAACTTTATGGTGCCAAGTATTTCTCTAAGCTGGACCTCCGTTCCGGTTACCATCAAATATTGATGAATCCAGCTGATCTTTATAAGACTGCCCTCCGCACGCATCAGGGTCATTATGAGTGGTTAGTTATGCCTTTTGGTCTCACCAATGCCCCGGCATCGTTTCAGTGCTTAATGAATGAAGTGTTTCGGTTTGCCCTCCGCAAATTTGTGCTGGTTTTCTTTGACAATATCCTTATTCACAGCCCTACTTGGGTCAGTCATTTGGACCATTTAGAACGAGTCCTTCAAACGCTACAACAACAAGTGTTATTCGTGAAGTTGTCGAAATGCTCGTTTGGCATGTTGGAGGTTGATTATTTGGGTCAGGATAAGGTCCAAGCTGTCATGAGTTGGCCTAAACCCTCAAATGTGAAGCAATTAAGAGGTTTTCTTGGCTTAACCGGCTATTATAGGAGCTTCATCAAATCCTACTCCGCTATCGCGTTACCTCTCACTAATTTACTCCGCTATCGCTACTGCTGCGTTTCACAAATTAAAGCGAGCTGTATCAACTGCACCAGTGCTGGCCCTACCGAATTTCACTCAACCATTTGTTTTAGAAACTGATGCGTCCAATTCAGGTGTTGGAACGGTGTTAAGTCAATCTGGGCATCCTATTGCTTTCTTTTCCAAGAAACTTTGTCCTCTGGCCCAAAAGTAATCTGCTTATGTGAGGGAATTTCGTGCAATTATGGAGGCATTGGCAAAATTTCGAGACTATTTGTTAGGCCACAAATTTGTCATTCGCACGGATCAACGGAGCCTTAAGGAACTATTGGACCAGACACTCCAGACACCGGAACAGCAGGCTTGGATGCACAAGTTTATTGGGTTTGACTTCACTATTGAGTACAAACCGGGTAAAGACAACGCCGCTGCTGATGCTCTATCGTGTCTGTATTTCTTAGCTTGGTCTGAACCACACCATCAGTTTTTAGATGTGTTGCGGCCAGCATTGTTAGCCTATCCCGCGTTATCCAGGGTGATGCAGCAGTGTCGTGACCT
This sequence comes from Trifolium fragiferum, assembly GCA_954870985.1. Classification (NCBI taxonomy): domain Eukaryota; kingdom Viridiplantae; phylum Streptophyta; class Magnoliopsida; order Fabales; family Fabaceae; genus Trifolium; species Trifolium fragiferum. The sequence goes on from OX940794.1 coordinate 14,570,111, forward strand.
CTCTTGTTTGGATCCTAATTACAAGATGCAAAGATGGTTTATTGTTTTGGCAGCACTGCTTGGTGATTCCTTCACCTCACCAACTCATCCAGACAATATTACATGAGTTTCATTCATCTCCAATTGGTGGACACTCCGGAATGACACACACCATCGCTTGTATTTCTGCACAGTTTTATTGGCCAAGCATGCGCAAAGACATCAAAACTTTTATCCAACAATGTAAAATCTGTCAACAACCAAAGACACCCACGGCGTTGCCAGCCGGTTTGTTGTCTCTTTTGCCCATCCCTACTCAAGTTTGGGACGATGTCGCGATGGATTTTATAACGGGCTTACCTGTCTCCCAAGGATTCACTATGATTATGGTAATGGTGGATCACTTAACCAAATATGGACATTTTTTTCCATTGAGGTCTGATTATGATAGTAAGAAAGTGGCTGAAGTTTTTATGTCCAATATAGTCAAACTTCACGGTATACCGTCATCAATTGCGTCTGATCGTGATAAGGTTTCTACAAGCAAGTTTTGGCAGCACTTGTTCAAACTTCACGGCACCATTTTGGCTATGAGTTCAGCCTATCATCCCCAATCTGAAGGGAAATCTGAGGCTCTCAATAAATGCTTAGAAATGTACTTGTGTTGCCTTACATTCGACAATCTGTCACAGTGGCCGAAGGCTCTTCCGTGGGCGGAATATTGGTATAATACTTCGTACCAAGTTAGTGCTGCTATGACCCCGTTTAAAGCACTGTATGGCAGGGACCCTCCTACTTTATTTCGCTCCAAAGGCAGCTCTGAAGATCCACCAGTCATACAAAGTTAACTTATGCAGCGAGAAGAATTATTGACACAGCTGCAAGCTAATCTCCATAGAGCACAACAGGCCATGAAGTTTCAAGCTGACAAGAAGCACAGACAGGTTGAGTTTAACATTGGGGATCAGGTCATAGTTAAGTTGCAGCCTTATTGACAGTCCTCGGTGGTCTTAGTTAAGTTAGCCTTATTGATAAAATCGGTTCTGTTGCTTATCATATAGAACTACCTCCGACTGCGAAGATCCATCCTGTCTTCCATATTTCGCAGTTGAAAGCGTTCCATGGCCCACTGTCCACACCATACCTGCCATTACCGTTGACTACTTCTGAATTCGGTCCTATGATGCAGCCACAGTATGTGCTTGATACTCGAATTTTCCTCAAAGGCTCCCTCACCATTCCTCAGGTCCTTATTCAATGGGAAGGACTGTCTGCTTCATCTGCCACATGGGAATCTGCAGTTGACATTAAAACTACTCTCTTCTGGACCCAATGATTGGGTACTTTTGCTGTTAACTTTTGATTACTTCCTCCTTGAGTGTTAACAGAAGTGTATTTTCGTTCCACCGGTTAATAATACAAGTAACCAATTCCCTTTTGTTTTGTGAGTTATAACGATAAGACCTGAACTATGAAACGAAAACAAGTTTCGGGCTAAAAAATTGTAATCAATGTCAACATACATCTACAAACTAGCAGAGCCACAACAAATTCTAATGGCTTGTTAGGAACCAAGGAAATTGAATTCAAACAAAAAATAAAAATTGTATTACTGAGAAAGGCCCTTAATGGCTTGTTATGTGTAATTTCTTCCATGGTAACATGATTTCTTACATGAATAATCTAGATATTCTTCAGAATTTCAATTCAACTCAAATAATTGAAGTCAACAAAACAACCATATAACATCTTGTTTCACAATACTGAGATTTTTAATTAAGCTTTATATAGTCAAATTAGCACCACACAACACAACATTAAATATCAATTTGATGAAATTAACATGCATGAACAGACAAGTAGATGGGAATGAAAAAGGAAAAGTTTGATGATTTTCTCACAGTTTCTGGCGGTCAACGACCAAACTCCGGCAGTGTTTTCCGGTCAGTTGTGAGACTCCAATTTTTTCTGATATAGGAGAGAAAGCAACAGCTGTATTTTGTTTTTTCTTTGATTTGATTTCATGGAGTTTTATTATTGTTTTAGGATTTTAATTTTAATTAATTTTAAAATGAATATTTGTGTACTTTTGTAAATATACTTAGTATGTCATTTTGCTTTTAATCTCTCTTCTTTTAATTTTATTTTTTTGACACATCTTTGTTCTTTTAATTTAGTATTGGGAAATTGGTCCCTATGATATGATATTTATAATATTTGATTTGATTTTTGTCTCTTCAATATATTAATAATATAAAAATAAAAATAAATATTGCGTACATATTATATAGAATAATAATAATAATAATATATATAAATTTTGCAGGTACTAAAATAAAAGAACAAATATTAAAATAATGATATATATTTGTAAGAATCAAAATCAAACAAAAAAATTTGCATAGATTAAAACCAAAACTGGTATATTTGCTCAAAAAAAAATTTTGTCTTAAATGAAGTGGTAATTCACTGAAATTGAACTCACGAAATTGTGAGATCCCGGGTTCGAATTCAGGTTACGACATCCGACCTAACTATCTTAACAATTTTTACCGGTTGAGCAAAGACTTATGAAACTTCACAAATCTATATTTAATTTTTATTTTTATTTTTGGGAAAGAAAGACAACTTAATACAAATGTCTTTCATATATTTTTATAATACAATTATATTACAAAGGTACTTATATTTTTTAAGCAACTTATTTGATTTTAGTTGGGCAACATATTATTCGATTATCTTTCATTCTTGTGAACTTTTTGACAAACACAATACAAATTTCATAGCCAATAAAATTGTGTGTTTTGAAAATGTATCACTTTTTATGATGAAGAATAATGATAATTGGTAATTTCGTAAAGATGAAAAACAACCCTTGTTATTAATTTTACGATATTAGAATACAAAGTTCAATTTTAAACATTTTTTTTTGTAGTAGACGAAGTTTATGGCAATCCTCGAAACCATATAGTTTCTCCATAATTCTCACATTGTACCTATCATCTACAACCATGTAGAAGAATTTATGTTGCTGATACGTATATCAATAAACTATTATTATTATTATTATTATTATTATTATTATTATTATTATTATTATTATTATTTAATATATGTATTTTATTTGTAATATTATAATATAAAGTAATAATTATGTGTATAGGTAGTTATTAAGAGTTTTAAGAAGTTATTAGTAGTTATAAGTAGTTATATTGTATTCATCTATATATATTTGTATTGTATGTGTAAACAATAAGAAAAAAAGATTAATCAAAGAATTCTAGTCTTTTCCCCCATTTCTATGGAGACCTGTTCCTTCTCGAATTGAAATACTTGTTACTAATAATTTTTCATATTCTATCATTGGTGCTTTCATTGAGAGCTCCATATCTTCCATGAATTCCCTTTGTCCCATACGTGAATCATTCAGAGAAATTGATCAACAGATCAATGAATCATACAATAAAATGGGTGAGACGCTTACAAGAATGTGTGACATAGCACACAAGATGCAAGACATAGTGCAAAGGATGCATGACAAAGAGCAATTTGTTGTTTCTGAATCATCAATTGATGCATCAAAAGCGTCTACCACTATAGAAGAAAAAATGATTGTCCTGTGTCAACCGTATGTTTCAGAAATTCAACAAACCATGCCATCAAGTGATCTAAATGATAAATTGATTGTTCTACAAGAATCAATCGAAGTCAATCCAATGTTGAAGGTAACTGAAACATCGGTCCACATGAAAGGAAATCAAATGTCGGTGAAAACACTACCATGTTCAACAATGTTGTTGGTCAACATTCCATTAATAATGGACCAATTTGTTGAGAAAAACATCATTGCGGAGGGCACAATTCAACAACAACCAGGCCATAAAATTATCATTCCTTATTTTGTTGAATTACTATTGATTTGCAAATTCGATCAATGGCTTGAGCAATCGGTGACACCAAATTTATGGGACACAACAACATATGATCCTGGCGGAAGTTTAATTCATTCTAATTACAACCTTGAGGACAAGGTTGTCGTGGACGAATAGAGTAATGATACGTATATCAATAAACTATTATTATTATTATTATTATTATTATTATTATTATTATTTAATATATGTATTTTATTTGTAATATTATAATATAAAGTAATAATTATGTGTATAGGTAGTTATTAAGAGTTTTAAGAAGTTATTAGTAGTTATAAGTAGTTATATTGTACTCATCTATATATATTTGTATTGTATGTGTAAACAATAAGAAAAAAAGATTAATCAAAGAATTCTAGTCTTTTTCCCCATTTCTATGGAGACCCGTTCCTTCTCGAATTGGAATACTTGTTACTAATAATTTTTCATATTCTATCAGTTGCATCCCAAATACGAAGACTATGATTGTGTCCAATGGTAGCTTCAAATAAAGATGAAATGAGAAAAATACCTTGCGTTCAATAATTCAAGCTACCACAAAATCATAATTTTGAATGATGTTCTAACCTTGTTTTGCCTCCATTGGCAAATTAAAAGTTTTAAAGTTCTGAAATTTCTTTCCTCCCATCAATTTGGGACATGTTAATCTATCTCAAGACATCTATTGAATTTCTAAATGAATTAAGCATTTTTATCAATGTCATATATAATTGACTTTGGGATAAAATAAATAGTTATAGTATTCGATAAAATTGCTTGAACCGTTGACTTAATCGTCACATCTTTAAACACTTTTACAGGTATTAATCTTCTTTTAAATGTGATCCGTAATGTAAGATAAGATGGCCTTCTTACATCTTTCTATCACAGATTGTTGTCCAAGGTAAGTTCTGGTTGCTAGCACATGCTGAACCCCCAATATGCATGAAAGTAAGAGACATCGTGAAAATACCTAGACAAATCATATTACGACTAATGGACACTTTTGATTTTCACAAGTTAACTTCTTGACTGAATGCTTCCTCATATTATCGCAAGATTCTTAAGAGGTGATTCACCTCAGAAACACTAGTCCTGCAAAAAAAAAAAAAAAAAGCAGTCATTTGCAAAATTAAGAGACACCATGGAATCCAATTGCTTGGTGAATAAGTGAAGTCAACCCCTCAACAACTAAAATGAAAGGATAGAGGGAGAGAGGTCCCGTTGACGAACCATCCTCCCAGTAAAATTATGACTTATTTTGTCAAAATTTAATTTGGATTAAAAGCAGTCACTGCTCCATGCAGTCATCACATCAGGACCGTCCGATTGAGATCAAACGATTCCTATTTAAAACAATTTTTAATATTTATTTAATATTAAATTTTTATCATCAAATCAGAGCGGCTTATTCTTAATCATATGACTGGAATGTTGCGACTGAGTGCAATCACTGAGTTGTGACTGCACATAATCCAGGCCCATCAAAATTCACCAAGACTGAATAGTTAATTAAACTCATACACATCATCATCATCATCTAATAAATCTACCTCTCATCAGACGCACACACCTCTCTCAAAAAGTCTCAGTACACCTTGTCACATACCTTCCTAATATCAATTTTAAAGTTAATTATCTCTTTTATCCTCTTAGTATTTCTTTTCAATGCACAAATAACTTCTATAGCAATGAACGCATTATCTCAAATTGATATTCCCTTCACAAAAATCAATTCATATATGAATCTCACCAAATTATAAGGAACATTTCAATCCATATTTACGATAAGTTCAATAATCCTTTTATAAAGCACATCACACTAACATTTGTCGCAAATATTTCATCGACCGATAAACACTTTTTTTTTTTTTTTTTTGAATCTCACCATAATATATAAATTTTATATAATAATTTGGTGGGACTCATAAATTAATTTTAATCTATTAAAAAGAGTCTATTTCCAAACATTCCTTAATCCAAACATAACCTTAATTTGAGAAGCCCTAATCCCTTTATATGTGTGTCTACTGTCGACACTCGAAACTTTACACTCTCGTTTCAATTTTAACACCGGACGAGCACCCTCATCCACTTTCTCTACCTTTGTTTGCCGTTTAATCCCATTTTCCGGCCACCATCATCACTGCATCGGAAAAAAACTCCACTTTCATACTCCGTTCATTCTTCTCTGCGTTTACCACCCAATTGTTTTCGCCTCTGCCCACTGTCTCTGTCGTTTCGCATCCATCTTCGTCGCCGGAATCCTTTTCCGGCCAGTTTCTGGCCGTGAAGGAGGAAAAGAGAACACTTTTTGAGAATTCTCCCGCCATTCAGTTTTTAAGACTTCTCTTGTAAGCCTCCGTCTGACCGCGGGTTTTGAACCTCCTCTGCCGTATTTGCACATCGCTGTAGCTTATCTACGACGCCTCTCTTCTTCCACCTTGTTTGGTGAGTTATACTTCCCCTCTTCCCTTTCAATTTCACAAAATTCACAAATTTGTTTCAAACCCTAACCCTTATTTTAGCCCCAAATTAATTTTAATTCTATTTTTTGAAATTTAATGTGATAGTCCTAATGCTGAGTTCAATTAATTTGAAATTTAATTAATTTTAAATCGCTTTGAAAGTATTGAGTTTTCCAATGGGAACTTCAGGTTGTGGGCTTGTACTATCACATTGAGTTACATGATCTGATAACTTCAGGTCTGGTGTGTCATCATGTACTTGAATAACTTAGTATGGAGTTTGGCCTAGACACATTTCCTTCAATTCTTATGCTACTTTTAGTCGATGTATGTAGTTACGTATAATCATTGTTTTTCAGAAGTACTTTTCGCATATAAACTCCGTATGATTTGCAAAAATTGTTTTTCTGATGTCATCAGAATGATTGTGCTTAATATTCAAAATTTTAGTCATATGATGTTAATTTTTTTTTCCTCTACTTGCAATCTATTGCTAGACCAATGTGTATATTTGACCCGGCTTCTTATTTTCACATGACAATAGTATTTATTTACTTTGTTTTAATAAAATGTATTGCGACAAAAATGGACAGAGGATTTCAAATGGTTTTTTAAGGGATTTCAAATGGTTTTTTCAAATGGCTTCTTATTTTCAAATCCAACGTGTGGCATGGGTATCTAGTGCTTTGTTATTCAATAATCTCAAATTTTTTTTTTTTTAAGGGAGGCACTTTGGCCGTTTCCCTTCCATTTAAAAATGCAAAAAGGAACCCTAAAGACTCAATTTCATAAATGGGCTGTGCAAACTGCCCCGTTTGTTGTGTGTAAGCATGATTCACACGATTCTGAGTCGAAACTGATTCTTCATCCAATTTGTATCCATGTCTCTTTATTTGGTATTGAATCGCGATTTAAATTTGGACATGCATGTGATTCTAGTGATGGTGGTGTATTGTGCTTTTGTAGCTAATAGTGTATAAAACTAATGACAATGATTGAAAACTTTAAGATGTTTGTCAAGCTTATATTTATTCTTGGATAGATATGAGTAAATAATAAAAGGTAATTTAAAAAAATTCTGAATACGTGAAAATGGAGTTCCAGGCATAAGTACTTTTTTATGATATGTAATTATTTCTATAATCATTACAGCATCTTGTTCTCTGTAAAATGATGAAATGCCAATGCCTTTTGTAGTGCATGCAATTTTATCTTCAAATGCTTGCGTATACATTTGAAAGTTTACAGTTGTTTGAAATTCAAATTTGGCCATGTGTATAGTTTTGTATTATGAAGCCCTGATACTCCAAAAATGGCCAAGTATCGTATCCGATACCGATACTTGCCGATACCTGTATCGAAGAAGTATCGAACAATTAATATTATTTAAAAAAAAATAAATGACCGATACGTGTCGGATACTTCTCCGATACGCGTATCAGAGAAGTATCGGGCAATTAATGTTCTTTCACGAAGGAAATGGAGAGGAGACTGATACAATTCGTGTTTCCTCTTACGTAGTGAATGTTAAAATATGATGTTCTTTATGGATAATCAACGATGCTTTAACATGTTATGAAGCCGAGATTTTCATGTTTTGAAAATTTGCTCGTATCGGTATCGGGTCACGTATCTGGGCTTCATAACATGACATGCATATGCAGCATTTTTGTCTAAATCTCTAATTTCTCTTACCAAAAGAAACGTGTAAAAAATTCCATTTATTTTCTGCAATGATCCAGCAGAACTACTAAATTTCAACTACTGACATAACTTTATACCTGTTTCACTGGTCTTTTCTCATTTCCTCGATTAGGGTTTTCATATTTTAAATTTTCTCCATCTTAGTTGATTGATTGCTATTTATTAATGAGACCGGGTTTATCTATTTTAAGGCCGTTCTTTTCCTGACTCAAAATCCCGTGCGACACTTTTATGTTTGTTCATCTTGAAGCCAAGAAGCAAAAATATCATAGTGTATTGTGTGGATTTTCAGGGATGCATCCAAAAGTATACAAGACTCGTAGCTCAACTGCTATAGACCGAGGAAAATACATGGTGTGGACGAGTGAAATGGACAATTGCCTCACTGATGTGCTTGTGGAGCAGGTGGAAAAAGGGAATAAAGTGGACAACATCTTAAAGCCTGCAGCATTTGCAGCTGCACTGAAAGCATTAAATGAAAAGTTTGGTATGCATGTGACAAAAGGGCACATAAAAAATCGGCTCAAGACTTGGAGGAAGCAGTTTGGGGTTTTGAAGGAACTCCTTGCCCACAGGGGGTTTGTATGGAATAAGACGCAAAAGATGGTTGTTGCTAATGATTCAGTTTGGAATGACTATATCAGGGTAATATTTTAACCTGTGATACAGTATGGACCCCATTAATTTATTGTTTTATGTTTGTTGTCTGATAAGTAATATTCTCATGTTACCTGCAGGAACACCCTGATGCCAAGGTTTTCCGAGCAAAGTCCATTGAAAACTATGATAAATTATGTATTATTCTTGGAAATGAGCAAACTATTGCAAGAATTTCTGACAATGTTACAGAAATTGATGTAAACTTCACTGTTGATGACGAGGTTGAGGAGTCAGATCTTGTCATTTTGTCTGAAACACAAACTGATGGAAACCTGACTAAGCACCTCAGGTGGACAGAGGAAATGGATCACTGGCTTGGAAAGATTCTCGTAGATCAAGTGAGGAAAGGGCTGAAAATAGATAATGTTTTTCAGACAGAAGCATATGACAAAGCTGTTTCTGCCATGAAAGCAAAATTTGGGCATCATCTAACAAAATTTAACATTAAAAACCGTCTCAAAACATGGAAGAAACAGTATGAAATAGCAAAGGAAATTTTGTGTCATGCTGGATTTAAATGGGATGAAACAAAGAAAATGATTGTTGCAAATGATTCTACATGGATTGACTACATCCGGGTATGTTTTCACCTATCTGACCTTGAGAACTGTTAGATACCAATGGGTTACGAATTATATATCTTCTGACCAAACAAAGTCATTTGAATAGTTTATTCCTTTCTCTTTTCTTTTGGAAAAGAGATAAACCTTTATGCAGTAGTAAACTGAATTTTTCTTTATATTCTTTTCAAAAGTCATCGTCAATTTTTCTCGTAAATGAAATTAATTTGGAATGACGAAAGGTATGTATGACAACTTTTTCGAATTCACTTGCTGTGTAATGCTAAGGCTTCTAATCTGATATTTCCACATGCATTTGAAACTTCTTTCTATTATTTTTAAGGCAATTGAGTTATAATTTTTTCAAATTAATGCTATTTAGATGAAGTAATTCAGGGAATTTGTGTGCCTGTCAAAATAAAAAATTCAAATAAGGAAATGGCAAAAATAAGCTGTTTGGAGAAGCCTATGTGGCATAAGTGAGGAGTGTAATAGAATGAACAATTTGCAGTAACATTGGAGAGGATGATATGGGGTTATCATATCATTTGGGATAATCAGTGGGTGGCTGAAGCCATAGGACAGATAAAGCATCATTGCTTCTCTCATTTTCTTTCTTTTCCGTCATCATTGTCTTAGTAAAATATCAGTTCCTATCATCATGAATTCTTGTTCCTAATTTTTCTTATCATGTCAGACGCATCCAGATGCAAGGACTTACCGTGCTAGGGTCCTGGAGAACTATGAGCAGTTCCGCACCATATTTGGCCAGTTTAATGAGCCTTTGCATCGTAATGACTCCGAGCCTTGTGATGAGCCTTTGGAGTTTGAAAGTGTCTGTCCAGTTAACTATGATAGCAATATTAAAGATATAATGAAGCATATGAGGTGGACAAGTGATATGGACAGCTGTTTAAGTGAAATTCTCGTGCAGCAAATTAAACTTGGTAACAGAAGCAAATTTGACCACAAACTAAAACCTGCTGCATTGGAAGCTGCTGTGCTGGCTATTAATGAAAAGTTTAAGCTTTATATGTTGAAAGATCATATTAAAAATCGTCTTAAAACATGGAAGAAACAATATGATATTCTGAAAGAAGTTCTGCGTCAGAGCGGATTTGAATGGGATGATAGCAGAAAAATGGTCATTGCAGATGACTCTGTGTGGAATGAATATATTAAGGTACATATTTTAGACCTATTTTAATTTCTATATTGTATTGTTGTAGCACAACGATATTACTGTTGAGCTTATATAAATAACATTTTTTGGTTCAGATAAATCCTGATGCTCGAATTCTAAAAGGACGGATTATCAGAAACTATGAGGAACTGCGCATAATCATAGGTCACATTGATCCACCAGGTATGATCGCTAGTCGTGCCAACATGTGTATGACTACAGATGATAATGTTATGGAAGCTCAAGATACAAATCACCCTGGAACTGACAATACAACAGAAAAAGTAAAGAGTGTGACATGGACAGATGAAATGGATCTTTGCTTGACAGAGCTGCTTGTCAAGCAAGTGATGTTGGGAAACAAGCTTGAGAAAAATTTCAAGACCTCAGCTTACATAGCTACTCTAGCAGTTCTAAATGATAGATTTGATCTGAATTTAACAATAGAAAACATTAAAAGCAGGTTGAGAACATGGAGGAAGCAGTATGTCCTTATGAAGGACATGCTTTCTCGTGGGGGATTTCAGTGGGATGAAGCACGTAAGATGGTCGTTGCAACTGACTCAATGTGGAATGCATACATCAAGGTATTTATTACATTTATTTGCTACTAGAATACTTTAACTAGTACCCAACGGATGTCAAGATTAGGTCATTAAACATGGTTATCTGCTCATAATTTTTAACCATTTGCTATTTTCTTTCGGTCCTGTTTAAAATTTAATCAAAGACCCTAGGAATCCCTACCAAAAAACACGAGTATTAAGAAAAGTCGTTGGAGTAGTAGTTTTGTTTGACTTGTGTAGTACTATTACTAATTTGACCTTTATATTTGATGTATTCAATGTTGCTTTTTCATATTCCAATGCAAATTAGTGGTATTATTGAGTGATATATTTGATTTATATGTGTTTCTATATATTCCTGACTATAAATCATATGTAAGTATATCTATATGTGCCTGTTCAAAAAAAGTATATCTATGTGTTTGTACTTTGTAGATGTTCCTGATTAATTTTTGGCCTGTGTTAATTCAGAAACATCGTGATGCTAGGCATCTGCGGGACAAACGAATAGAGAACTACAATGAATTAGGTTTGGTTGTTGGTAATGACGAAGCTAGTGGTAATTGGTCGGAAGACACTGAGATGTTTGATGTAAACATTACTCCTAACTTTGTAGAGAATGCTGATGCTGATGTAAATCTTACTCCTAACTTTGAAGAGCACGATGATGTAAATCTCACTCCTCATTTTGAAGAGCATGCTGAAACTCCAACACTGATGTTAGCTAATGAAGAGGAGATGAGCCATGATAATGCAAGTGACGAAGTGCAGGGTTCATCTGAGCAAACAGGGGCAAGGCCTTCGTCATCACATTCAAAGCAGCCATCAAAACGGAGACGCACCGACGATGTCATGCTTCAAATGATGAGTGTTATGGCTGCTGATATCGGTCGGATAGCCGATGCATTGACTGAAAATAACAAAACAGCGTGCTTGGAGGAAGTGGTTGAAAAGGTTCAGAATATACCCGACTTTGATGATGATCTCATCATTGAAGCTTGTGAATATTTATGTTTCGATGAGAAGAGAGGTATGATGTTTTTGAAATTAGACGAGAGATTGAGAAAAAAGTGGTTGTTGAGACGTTTACGTGGTGGTTAATGTAGCTAAGCAGATCATCATTGTATTATTTCATCTTAGCATTTGTTGTATAGAAACCAAATCTGCTTGGAAAGGGGAAACATTTGTGAAAAGACAAGTTGTTTCAGCACCTAATTGTATCTTGGTATAATATGGTAAATGTGTATATTTAGCAGCTTTTAAGTTAATCATGTTTTGCTTGCTTTAGGGTGAAGGAAAAAAAAAAATCATTTTAAAATTTGAAGCAAGAATTATCGATGGCAAATCTTCTTAAACAACAACACCATGAAGCTAGCTTTATCGATGGTTTTCATTTTTTTAACTTTTGTCCTAATAGTAGTAAAAGGATCTTTCTAACATGTATCCTCTCATGTCATTTTGGTTTAGCCATCTCTTTTTTTCCTAATCCAATGTTTTTTTTAAACTCCTAATCCAATAATTGATAATAAACCATAGAGAAAAAAAAAAGAAAAAACTTAAGGAGAGAAAAAGTTGTAAATAAATGGCTAAGATTAATGCAGTAACCAAGATTTTAGAGAGATACAAATTCATAAGCAGACACAGACACAATGTAATTGTTATGTTAACGATTTTAACATTATAATTTTTACATTAAGAAAATATATTTATTTTCTTGCAATAGAGGGAATTTTTTTATTTTTTTTTAAAATCTGAATAGATTATAAGACAAGTAATCTTAAACTCACTAGTACATTCTTAGAAGACAGAAGAACCAAACAGCAGATTAAGTGACATCATTGAATCAATGATATTCCATTCCCATTTTCTCAACAAACTCAAATTCAAGTTCAATAAAAACACATTTTTTTCTTCATTTTCATTCTCTTCAAAAACTCATCACACTCACCCAAACCTTCTTCATCTCTGCAACATTTCTCAAACCATTTCACAAACAAACCAACTTCACGCTTTTGCCATCATCAATGGTTTCCTTCCTCAAAGTATCTCCATCTCCGCCTCTCTCATTCTTCAATACGCCACTTTTTCCCACCCAAATACTTCCCTTCTTCTCTTCCAACAATCTCTTCCATTTTCTCGTACACCTTTCTTATGGAACACCCTCATCCGTGCTTATTATTCCATTGCTGGTTTCTTTGATTCTTTTACTATTTATAACACTATGATTCGTTCTGGTGTTAAGCCTGATGATCACACTTACCCTTTTGTTTTAAAGGGTTGTTCTGATTTTTTACAGATTCATAAGGGTATGGAGGTTCATGGGGTTGTGTTTAAGTTTGGTTTTGATAGAGATGTTTTTGTTGGAAATACCCTTTTGATGTTGTATGGTAATTGTGGTTTTTTTGTCGATGCAATTAAGGTGTTTGATGAAATGCTTGAGAGGGATGTTGTATCGTGGAATACTGTTATTGGTTTGTGTTCTGTTCAGGGTTTTTATGAGGAGTCGTTTGATTTTTTTAAAGAGATGGTCGCTGCTGTGCCGGTTGTTAGACCGAATTTGGTTACTGTTGTTAGTGTGTTGCCGGTGTGTGCAGATACTGGGAATGTGGTCATGGCAAGAATTGTGCATGGTTATGTTTTGAAAGTTGGTTTGTTGGATCATTTAAAAGTTGGAAATGCATTGGTTGATGTTTATGGGAAATGTGGATGTGGGAAGGCTTCCAAGAAAGTTTTTGATGAAATGGAAGAGAGATCTGAGGTTTCGTGGAATGCTATTATTACTAGTTTTTCTTTTAGAGGGCTATATATGGATGCTTTGGATGCATTTAGGTCGATGATTGATGCGGGAATGAGACCAAACTCTGTCACTGTATCTAGTATGCTGCCGGTATTAGGAGAATTAGGACTTTTTAAGTTGGGAATGGAAGTCCACGGCTTTAGTTTAAGGACGGGTATTGAGTCTGATATTTTCATTGCCAACTCGTTGATAGATATGTATGCGAAGTCTGGTTTGTCGTGTGTAGCCTCCACTATTTTTAATAAAATGGGTAATAGAAATATTGTGTCATGGAATGCCATGGTTGCAAATTTTGCTCAGAACAGACACCATTTTGCAGCTGTAGAATTAGTGAGGCAAATGCAAGCTCATGGAGAAACCCCCAACAATGTGACCTTCACAAATGTTCTTCCAGCATGTGCAAGATTAGGTTTCCTGAATGTTGGAAAAGAAATTCATGCGAGAATAATTCTGGTTGGATACACCTTTGATTTGTTTGTCTCCAACGCTCTCACAGACATGTATTTGAAATGCGGAAGCTTAAACCTTGCTCGAAATGTTTTCAATATTTCTGTCAAGGATAAAGTTTCCTACAACATACTAATTATAGGCTTTTCTCAATCAACTAACAGCTCAGAGTCTCTAAATTTGTTTTCAGAAATGAGACTCTCCGGCTTGATGCCCGATATTGTTTCATTCATTGGTATCATATCAGCTTGTGCAAATCTTGCTTCCATAAAGCAAGGTAAGGAGATTCACGGGCATCTGATAAGAAAACTTTTCCACACTCATCTTTTTATAGCAAATTCCCTTTTAGATTTGTATACCAAGTGCGGTCGAATCGATCTTGCAACCAAAATATTTGACCGTATTCAACAGAAAGACGTCGCCTCATGGAATACTATGATTTTGGGGTATGGTATGCTTGGCGAATTGGAAACTGCAATAAACCTATTTGAAGCAATGAAGGAAGATGGTGTGGAATATGATTCTGTTTCATTTATTGCAGTTTTATCTGCATGTAGTCACGGTGGACTAATTGAGAAAGGGAATAAATACTTTAAGAAAATGAAGGATCATAATATTGAACCAACACATATGCATTATGCTTGTATGGTTGATCTTCTTGGAAGAGCAGGACAAATTGAAGAAGCTGCAAACCTTATTAGAGGCTTATGTATTAAACCTGATGCTAACATATGGGGTGCCCTACTTGGAGCTTGCAGGATATATGGAAATGTGGAATTGGGGCATTGGGCGGCCGAACATTTGTTTGAGTTGAAGCCTGACCATTGTGGTTACTATATACTCCTTTCAAATATGTATGCAGAAGCTGGAAGATGGGATGAGGCAAAGAGGGTTAGGGAATTAATGAAGTCAAGGAGAGCTAAGAAAAATCCTGGTTGTAGTTGGGTTCAAATTGGAGACCAGGTACATGCTTTTCTAGTTGGTGAGAAAATAGAGAGCTTAGATAATGGATTTTGGTTATCAGAAAGTGATTGAACTTATGTTGTACAGGAATCTGAGACTACAAATCATTGAGCTTGTTGAATTAGGCTCAGTTTGTTTCAGATTTTTTTTAATAAAAATCTAAAATAGTGTTTGTTTTAGATTTTTTAGAAAATCATTGTCAAAAATATAATTTTTAACCTTATAATGAAAAACTAATTCTAATAGTTTTTTTAAAAGCTTTTTTTTTTTTCTTCTAAAAACAAGGGATCTAAGTGTAGGAGCTTAATTTTTTTTAAAAAAAAATCTCTAAAAAAATCTAGATTTTTTTCAAATGAAAATCATTTTTTTTTCAAAATATAAACAAACAACCCCTTAATTACACTTGTTAAAGGTAGTTTTGGTTGCATAAGCAAAATGGATTTTGTTTTACTTCTATTAATAATTAGAGAGTTTTTTTTTATAAAAAAAAATCCGTGTGAAAATTTGAAAAGTGTCTTATTTGTCTTAAATACACTTTTAGTTTCTCTATTTTTAAATAAAATGAAATTTTGATCCCCTATTATAAAAATCGGGTTTTCGGTTGCATTTTTTTCTTTTCTTCTGAATTTTTGACCCTAATATCTTTTGAAGGTATTTTTTTTATTTCTTTTATATTTTGGATAAGAAAAAACAAACAAAATATATTTTGGATACTAACATAACTCCCTGCAACATCATATCCAATTGCTCAAATTAAGAAGGCCGGCACAAATTATATAAGGGAAGGGATCTTGAATTTGTCAATTTCCCTACCTCATCAAAAGTACAAATTTGATATTTTAGACATACTTTCTTTGTTTTTAGGACAAGTTAACAAACAAGAAGCCACACAATGATTGATGACACTACGTAAGAAATAAAATGAAGATTATACTAAGTACGGTGATGCTCTAATTTGTATACAAAAGTCAATAGTCTTTATTTTATAATTTCATGAAGGCTATACAATAGCTAATAAAATTGCATTTGATAGATGATGTTCTAACCATCTAACTTCCCTTTACATTGTAGACAAAAATTCAGGTGGATGAGATTTCCACAACTCATGAGAATCACGATATGAGAGTTATGGTAGGTCTGAATATTGTTTAATGACCATTAGAGCTGCGCAGATCACGTGAGCTTAACTTAGTTGAAAGGGACATTGCATTATATATGTAGGAGATCGGAGTTCGAATTCCGGTTTAGACCAAATCGGATTATTATAAATAAAGAAGAATAAAACTTTTTTGAAAACTTATTTAATTAAAAAGATCAGACTACTACGAATTATAAAAATAATATTTTAAATATATCAGAGCAGAAGTTGAAACTACGTACTTAATAAAAATAATATATTTTTTTATATTTATTATTATATTAAATTTTGTATTAAGTTATATACTGTATTTTTTTGTATTTAAGAAACACTTTAGCACTATATAACTAGAGATCAAATAGCATACAAAATCACTCTAACTAAATATAGTTTTCTTACTCTCCTTATCAAACCATTTACAGACATGGTGACACCAAAAAAGAGCCTCTCAACAGCTTTAAATGCTAGAACCATAGGTTCAGGACCTGAAACAATAGTTTTATGTCATGGTTTTGGAACAGACCAATCTATATGGGACAAAGTTGTTCCTCTTTTAGCTGAAAATTACAGTCTAGTTCTGTTTGATTGGCCATTTTCTGGATCTATTACAAATAAAAGCCTTTATAGTGATTCCAAATATAATTCCTATGAACCTTATGCTGATGATTTAATCACTCTTATGGATGAGATGGACCTCAAATGTATCACTTTTTTAGGACATTCTATGTCTGCTATGATAGGTTGCATTGCTTCCATTAAAAAACCTGAGCTCTTTAAAAGGATCATTCTTCTTTGTGCTTCCCCAAGGTACTCTCATCCTTATCTATGCATGCTCTCTCTAATGTTGTGATTTTTTTAGGAAATGGTAAATTCTAATATGAACCATGGATTACTATGCATTAATAGTTGAAAATGTTTAAAATTCAAATGACGATAGTCGTTGTCTTTTGGAAATATAGAGGTTGGTGGTTCTTTTCATTTTCAAGATTAACAACAGGTTGACTCGCGATTCAAGCTGAGTGAATTCGGTCACAATTTTGAGTTTATCAGATTTTGACCTTACAAGTGAGTTGCTCGAATTTTCTATTTATACATGAAATCATACATTAATCATACGATTCCATGAGTATAAATAGAATATTCGAGTAAGCTAATTACCTCAAATTTATTGTTTTGTAAAGTCAGTCGACACAGACGATTTTACACGAGTTCAATGGGTTGACTCGCAATTCCAGCTAAGTGAATTCGATCAGAGTTTCAAGTTTACCAGATTTCGAGCTCACAAAATACGTGAATTCATACGATTTCAAAAGTTAACTCGCTTACTCAAATTTACTATCTATACTCGTGGAATCGTATGATTTCACAACTATTTTTTTTTACACAGATTTCACAAGTTAATTCACGATTTAAACATCCTTGCTTAATTATGGTATATATGATTTTTATTGAAATAGAAAACACTTTATTTGAATTATTTTCTATTAACATCTTAAATTTATTCATACATATAGGTATATAAATACAGATGACTACATAGGAGGCTTTGAGAGTTCAGATATTGAGAACTTAATCTCAACTATAAAGTCTCAATATGAAACATGGGTTTCAGCATATGGTCCTATTGCAGTGGATCCAAATGATGTTGACTCTATTGACAAATTCCAAAAATGCTTGAAAAACATGGGTGGTGAAGTTGCAATTTCCTTGGCCAAAACTGTATTTTTGAGTGACTATAGAGATATGGTTGAAAATGTTGAGATACCTTGCACAATAATTCAGTCAAGTAATGATGTGGCAGTGCCACTAAGCATAGGGCACTACTTGAATGAGAAAATTAAAGGGGTCTCTAATTTGGAGTTTATAGATATGATTGGTCATTTCCCTCAATTAACTGCTCACATTAAGTTGGTTGAGGTGCTTAAGGGTATTGTAGGTTAACTTTATTTATTTAAATGAATTTGGCATGTATCTAATTTTATCTTCCCTTTTGTCAAGAGTTTCAATAGTGTGGAATATATTGGATTGGTACTTGTGTTGTGTGATTTATTAGTAAAATTATCTGCTATCAATGGTTATACTATTATGTATTAAAAATAAATGTATAAACAAATTACATATTGCTGCAAATATTTATTTGTTTTATTATTGTGTATGAATATGACTACAAAAATAATTTTAATAAAAAATCAATTTGATTGATTCATTTAGTCAAATGACTAAAACATATTTACAAATAAGAGCTTTTTACAACTAAATGTCACTATCTATCTAACCTTAGAGCCTATTTGAATTGATTGATTTAAAATAAAATCAAAGATATTACAAGAATTAAAAAGATAAATTATCCAAAAATATAATTTCAACAATGTCACTATCTATTTTGAATTGACTTATTTCAACTTATTTATTGATCATATTAGTTTTATGAGACTATTCGGAAGAACCGATAAAAACAACTTGATACACATTTTTATAAGTTTGTTTCAGCTTATTTTCATAAGTTCTTTAATATAGGTTATGAAAACCGCTCGTAGCATATATATAAAAACAATTCATCTTTATTTTCACTTTCCCAATAAGAATAACTAATGTAACTTATACATAAGCGCTTGCTTTAGATAAAGCGGTTCCGGGCAAAAATTAGTTTTTGGAATCAATGAGTCGTAAGGTGGGTAATGGTTTATCTACTTCCTTTTGGAATACCAAGTGGATTGGTGATGTCCCCCTTGCGGATGCTTTTCCCCGATTGTTCTCTATTTTCAATCACAGGGATAAAATGGTGAGAGATTTCTTGGAGTTTGAAGGTGAAGCCTTGTCTTGGTCTTTCTCTTGGCATATGAATTTATTTCGTTGGGAACAAGATCGTGTTGGAGTTTTATTAGATCTCTTGGGCCCGGTGACTTTCTCAACCGAGGAAGATTATTGGAAGTGGTTGCTGGAGGTGGATAGGGATTTTTCGGTTAAGTCCTCGTATAATTTTCTTTTGAAGGAACTCGAACCTAATGAAGTGGTGGCGTGGCGGAAGAGTTAGTGAAGGTTCTTGACCAAATTTGGAAGAGTAAGGCACCCTCAAAAGTTATTGCCTTCTCTTGGCAACTCCTTTATAATCGAATTCCCACTAGGAGTAACCTTGAGGCCCGTGGAATTATGGTGTCGGAGGTGCCTTGGGAATGCTTGGGGTGTGTTGGAAGTGTAGAATCATCAAATCATCTCTTTTTGCATTGTCCATGTGTAATGAAGGTGTGGGGTGAAGTTTTTAAGTGGCTTGGAGTTGCAATTGTGATTCCTCCCTCCTTATTAACTCTTTTCGAAATGTTAATAGAGTCCACGAGAAATGTAAAAAATCGTGGTGGTTTTTTATTGATTTGGCATGCAACTCTTTGGGTAATGTGGAAGGCGAGGAATAAGGCGACTTTTGCTTCCGGTACTTTTTTACCTATGGAAATAGTGGACCAAATTAAGGTTTTGAGTTGGAAGTGGATTTTAGCTAGATTGCAGTCGACCCCGTGTATGTATTATGAGTGGACATGGGATCCCAGAGATTGTTTACTTCGCTAATTTTTGGATCCTCTGTTTCCTTTTGTTTTTGGCGCCGTAGTTTTTAGTAGGGGAGCTTTTCCTTGGTTTGGTGTGTTCTAGGTGTGGGTGGGGCTCTTTTATGCCTTGTCTTCAGGAGTCTTCTCCTTTGTAATTATCATGATAAGCGTTTGTGCTACAAATATACTTTGAATCCAAACATGCCCACTTTAATTAATCTAGAAAATGGTCATGAAATTCTATATTTTGCACTGGTGTCAACAATAAGACATATTCACTTAAATTGAATCTAATTTTAACCAAATATATAGTTCACCAGATTTAAACCTGATCTTAATTTTATTTATATATTTCTTATGACCCGCATGTGAATGATGATAGTGATCATGCAAATTATGTTGAATTTGTAACAACAATAACATGCTTTTCTTGCTTCCATACTTGTGAATTGTGATACCTATAAACTCATCTTCTCTTACCTTGCAAAGAGTGTTTATTTTATTTTCTTATACATTTTTAAAAGCCCTTATAAGTTCCTTGTGATATTGGATTGGCAGATAACATGGTGAGGTCTGCAAGTTGTGAAAAAAACGTCGTCAAAAGCGGTGTTTGGATCGCAGAAGAAGACGCAAAGACACCTACATTTGTATCGGAACATGGTTCTGGTAATTGGACTTCTGTCCCCAAAAAAACAGGTTAGAGTTAGAGACTCATTTCTTTTTAAGAAAACAAATCATTTTTTTTCTCTGCGTGCAACTGCAGAAACTAATCCATCGAACCTTGTGTGATCTAAATGAGTGGCAAACTCTTCCTAAGACTTTTAATGCTGCTGCATTAGCATAATTAATTTTACAATATCACATTATTGAGACACAATCTAATCACATTCGATAAGAATAAGTTTTTGCAGGTGTAAAGAGGTGTGGAAAAAGTAGCAGGCTTAGGTTGAGTAGCTACATGCCTGATCTTAAGCATGATAACTTTACATCGGAAGAAGAAGATTTAATCGTTAAGCTTCATGCGGCCATCGGTAGTAGGTGGTCTATAATAGCTCAACAACTACCTGGCAGAACAGACAATGATGTAAAGAACAATTGGAACACAAAGCTGAAAAAGAAGCTTTCTCAAATGGGGATAGATCCTGTTACTCATAAACCTTTCTCTAAACTCATTGCTGATTATGGAAATATAGGTGCTACTACTGCTGCTGCTACTAATTCACAACAAAGATTGATCAGAAACACAAACGACCAATCAATGCAATTGCGAACGAAAATGGAAACATCGATGTTTGGAGAAGGATGTTTGTCATCAACACTGTCTACCTTATCTGCTTGTTCTTCAACTTCAACACAAGGAACAACATTTTTTGCACCATTTAGTTGGAATGATTATCTTATAGAAGATGCTAATTTTGCACCACCTACTAATAACCTGCAAGAAGAACAATATATAGAGAAAAAGAAAGAAGTTATGTCATCATCCTCAGATATTTCATTTGTTGAAGCCATACTTGATCAAGAAAATGAGATGTTTCTAAGCTTTCCTGAACTTTTGGAGGAACCATCCAATTACTGATTCCCTTCAAATTTTCTTAATATTTTTCCAATAAGGTAGTATCATTTAACAAGCTCACAGTTTCAATTGTTAGCTTATGATCCAAGTTGTCAATACTCTTTAGAAGTAAAAACTCATGACTCTCCTCATCTTTATGGCAAAAATAGCAACATGATTGATTTCGGTTTAATACAAATTACATATTTATTTATCCTTGTTTTAATAAAACTGGTATCAATTAAGTCATTATCTTAATTGTAAAAAAACGGATGACCATTAACTTATACTTCCAAACAACTATATATGTCGCCCTTAAAATTTTAAATATTAAGTATTGATCCACAATAGACCATATGTAGAGGAGCCAAGGTGATCAGAATTTACCAATAAAAAGTATAGTACATATTTAAAAACCTTTTTACAAAAAATATACTTTTTGTAAAAAAGGACTAAAGTGGAATAATTTTTTGGAGGGACTAGGTTATGATTTTGTTGGGACTAAAAATATATCTCCGTAGTTCGAACCCAAATACATTACAATGGAGGTAAACATGTGAGATAAGGCAGTCAGTATTGTATGTTGGTTTATATAATCCTTTTTATAGTGAATGCAGATATAATTGATGTCTCAAATCACAGAATGCAATACAACACAGATTACAGATATTTTGAAAAAGAAACAAGAGATAAACATGAAACAATCATTGAAATGAATCCTTAAGATTATACCACCATTCCAAAATTACATAAACTTGGCAGACTAATAGATTAAATAATGGGTCCTGTGATATATCAAATAGTTAAATGCTAGAATGACAATCCAACACAGCAAAATTGGGGTGCAACAAGCAAGCAAATAACTAACTAGACTAAATGCATTCTTTCGACGTAAGAGTGGAGCAACCATTGACTAAGAGGCTCTCCACAACCTACAAAACAACCTGTATTTCCATTTTCAGTGAAAAAAGGGAAACTGAATAGACGCAAGAGTTCATGCACTGACTGTCTCACAAGTGAGGAACCTGTCACCCTGCTCCTTCGGCCCCATCCAGTCACGATATCTATCCGGGTAGGGCTAACACCAGATATCAGCATCTGTTTGCGAAACCAAGCAAGTGTCCTAGACAATGCGGTCACAGCGGTTCCGTCAGACATGACATGAAGATTTATAAGCCAGTAACAGGTTCCTTTCTCTTTCACAGCATCTGGATATACATTTCTCTGTGCAGCCACCTCCCAAACTGAACCGGCCTCCTCTTTGAGCCCAGATTTGTGAAGAAAATCCACCACTGCATCTACAAGCCCTCGTTTGCCTTCTCTATCCTCTGAATGCATCAGGTCCAAGAATTTGCTTGCATGATCCCTCACGTTTTGACCATCGGGCCCTGCTGCCGGCATTGACAGTAAAAATGAATGAGCAGGATGGCCGCTGACTTTCATCAGCTCACAACAAAATCCCATATCATACTGTGATTGTGCATCTGTACAACAGCTGAGAAGCAAAGTATATGTCTGCAAAGAAGGCCTTAGGCCGAGAGATACCATACTTTGGAGGAGATTATATGCATCTGGCAACCGATGCACCCTAAGAAATGCACTGAGGAGTGAATTGCAAGTTGGTACATTTGGAAGCAAACCTGCATTGAGCATTGCTGCATACCATTCCCAAGCCTTCTCAACATTACCAGCCTTTCCCCATAAGTCTACAAGAAGACCATAAACAGGTTCATCTGGAACCCAATTCCTCTGCTTCATCTCAACAAAAACTGCTTCTGCTTCCTCAAGATACCCACAGTGACCAAGTACCTCCATTACAATGCTATAAGTAACTTTGTCGGGTTTAAATCCTGCATTCTGCATGTCACGATATAGTTTCAATGCTGTCTCATAATTCCTTGCTTTAGCTTGCAAAGCAATCAAGATATTGTAGGTGACGATACTAGGAACACAGCCCTGATCAACCATTTCACAAAATAGTCTGTCAGCAGCAGCTAAATTACCAGCTTTTCCCAAACAGTTGATCATCACACTGTAAGTAAACGTGTCAGGAGAAAGGCCAACTTTTTGCATTCTTTCATACATGGACATGGCCACGTCAAGAAATCCAGCTTTTGCATGGATATCAATGAGTGTGCAGTAAGTGACACGATCAGGCTCACATCGCTCCTCCTGCATTTGATTGAAGACATTCAGCGCTTCCTTTAGGTAGTTTGCACGGCCATAACTGTGAATTAGACGATTATATGTTACAACATTAGGCTTGCATCCATCCTTGACCATCTGTTCTAGCAATTTGTTTATTGCACCAAACTCTCTTGCACGCCCCAAGATACCAACCATGGTTGTGTAAGTGTGCCCATCATGCCGGAAGCCCGGTTGTCGCTTTAACCAGTAAAAGAAGTTTAGAGCAACTGAATGGTCTTCAAGTTGCTTTAGGACTTGGTTGCCTTGATATGGATCTATCGAATAATTCAGATTATAAAGAGCCTCCTCTGTAGCAGGACCCCACTTTAAATGTTGCAGTATATCTTTAACTACTTCCACATCACGGCGGCCTGTCCTTGTATAATGTGTTTTTGTTGAAGCAATTCCTGGTGACGTTTTCAGATCCCTGGGGTGTTTATTGAAGCTTTCCTTGAACGACCCCAACATCTGTGAGTTTGGAGTTTGCATGTTGGAACCAAATTTAGTGACAAATCGATTTGAATGAGTTCTTGTCCTCTGTGGCAAGGGTCTGCTGTCATGATTATTGAAAGGAATATTGGGAGCCACCTCTGACTTCTCCGTCCCCGAAGAAGCAACATGCTTAAAGCCTTTACTTATCTTTGACTTATCACCTTTCCACTTTGAACCATGATAATTACTTGTATTGTTTGATGGCCCCGGTTGAGTCGAAACAGGTGGTTTGGGATGAACACTAATAAAGCCCTCCTTTCTAATTTGTTTCACATTGGAAGATCTGATGTTGGATATGACGGAGGGAGGTTCAACCATACAATTTGTAGAGTAGTTTAGTATACCCATCCCATCTGATACAGGAAGCTTAGAATTAACTAAATCAGAAATGTAATTGACAGCCGCAATACCTGCCCTATAAAACTGTTCACCGTCATGAGGCAATGAGTGTGTAACATGATTTTGAATATCACCAGCCGCACAAGAATATGTTACAGTGTCTGAATTACTTGATGGAAGTGAAGTAGACCTGACTTGTTGTACACTGCCAGATTGACCAACACCCTCAACCTTGTGAGTACCTGTTCCACTTGCCGGTTTTACTGAAACATAGGTTCCTTCTACCCGAGATGTAGTTTTGGCTACTATAGAGGTTGGCTTCTGGGCAAGTAAAACTTCATTCTTCCTCTGTTGTCTTATTGACACACATGTTTCGTCCTCGTTGCAAGTGCACGAATTGGCGTCTGGTGCATTACATCGCGTACCACCAAGGAAAAAGCTCCGTGCACTGCTAGAAAGGGTACTTATTGGCTTTGATCGTAACATATTCTGCAGCATTAGCAGAAAGATGTCAATATTCTGAGGAACTTTCGCCACATCACAAACAATATAACAAGTTTATATATAAAAAATATATATTCAAGATAATTACACATGAATGAAAGGTAGACGGGCAACAAGTTGCGCCGCTACACCTTTCTATATAGCAAAATCAATTCTTTAAACAACTACAGTCATATACAAATGGCTGAACCATCTTGAAAATACTTTTTTTTTTTTTTTTTGCATTAAATCATTGGCTATGAAACACTAAGGACCTAAGACAACCTCAAAACATGTGTACATTATAGTCATCATCAACAAATTTTTGTACCAACACCAAATCAGCTACAGTTGAAAATAGACAATTCCACCAACACATATAAAATGCCGATACAATCACATTTAATCTCGAAAACCACAACCACTATGGCCGTGTTTAGGAGTTAGATTTTGGAGGGTTTCAGAAGAGAAGACTTTGAAGGGCTAAATCTACATTTTAATATATTTTGACATTTTTAAAAAATTAAGAGAATAAAATATAATATCATGTCGTTCTTTTCATTTATTTAAAATATAAAATACATATCAAAATATAAACTTAGCACTAAAAAATCCTCCTCTTCAAAAACCCTCAAGTAGCAAACATATCAAAGAGTAATCAATCATAGTTGAATTTTCTTTTTGGTGGATAGTCACGAAATGACAAGTCGCTAAAAACTCACAAACCAAAAATGAAGTGACCGAGGTTCGAACCCCGGCCATGGCGTCCGACCTAGACCTAGCAATCATAATTGAATGTTTTAAACAATTCACTACAAAATAAACCTCTCAAAAAAATTAAATTTTGTTTCTCTTCTTAACCACCCATTAAAAAACAACTATTAACAGAGTCATCACATAAAAAAGGGCATAAAAAAAACCCTTTTTTAAGAGAGAAAAAGCGTAGTATATATAAAAATGGTGTTTTGGGACCCAGTTAACGAATGTAGGTGAAGAATGAAAAAAAGTAGAGTACCTGCATATTTGCGTTCAGTAAGGGGGTTGCGGAACCATAGAAGGAGGAGGATCGTCGGAGAAGGGTTGTGGTGGCGGCTGGGTGGCGTCAAAGAGAAAGACTTTTTCCAAAGAATTAGGACAAGACAGACTATGTTGTTTACTGAGGTTAAGCTGCTAATGCTATGCCCTCACTCACATTTTTTCTCTCCCTTTTTATTATTTATTTATTTAATTGAATTTATTTATGATTTTATTACAAGATGCGTGTCATCAACTTGGGCCGCAAGTTTGCCTTTTCCCAACGTTACTATTCGTTCCGACACAAATTATATATATATATAGAAAGAAAAGAATTTTTTCCATTCTTAATTTCTTTATAAAATAAATAATTTTATATATAAATATAAGATTTCTTATATTTTTTAGATGTACTGTATATCTCTTATAATACCATCAATTTTTATCAGAGTATTAAATTATTATTTTTTGAATGAATTAGAGTATTAAAATTGACATCAAATATATTTGATTTTTTTTTACAGTATCAAATATATTTGATATGAATAATAATTTAGTAATTTATTAATTTTAAAATTATATTATCATTTTTTATTTGCTTTCGCACCGGTTTTCATCCCACTAAAGATGATGGACTAATTCGGCTCGTGCATGGAGACGTGCGCACTAGCCAAACGTTGTTTTTCTTGGGAATCGAATCTAATATTCTCCGGATACGTCCTTGGAATGAAAATTTTTTTTCCTACCCCAACAATCTTTTCTGTACCCCTACAAATTTTTAAATATTCCTATTTTACCCTTATGTTACTATTTATATAATATTGTTATTTTACTATTTTTAAAATTTTATTTTTTTTGGTATTTTTCAGAGTTAAAGCGACACCGGTACACTTTTTAAAAGTATACCGGTATTCTCAATTTCCATAATCCACCGGTACTCTTTTTAAAAGTATACCGGTATTTTAAATTTTCCAGAACACACCGGTACACTTTAAAAAGAGCACCGGTGTAGTTAAGTTAGAAGAACATACCGGTACACTTTTAAAACTGTACCGGTATGTTGTTCGAAAACTGTACCGGTACACTTTGGAAAAGTGTACCGGTACAGGTTTTTTTTTTTTTAAAAAATTTTAAAACTTTATTGTTATTCACTTTTTTTAAAACTTTATTATTTTTTTTTGTACAACAGATATGGCTCAAACTGGCGATGCAGATCAAATATCAGTAGATACCACAGCTTTTTTTACGACCAACGAAAAATTTAATACACGAGATGATGTTATAACATGGGCACAAGATGTTGGAATTGACAATAAAGTGAGTATAATAATTACTAGATCAGATACAAAGAATGGAATAAGAGGAAGAAATGACAAATTAATTTTGGGCTGTGATAGAGGTGGAAAATATGACTCTTCGAAAAGTTCTACGTCAACAGCAACAAAAAAATGTAATTGTCCATTCAAAGTTAGAGCCACACCTTCAACAGATGGTTCGGGATGGAAAGTTCAGGTTAAATGTGGAGTTCACAATCACGGACTACCTGATCAATATGCAGGTCATCCTTGTTTCTCTTATTTGTAATGTTATTTTTTTTCATAATATATTATATTTATCTTTGCAATTCAAAAATAAATAAAAAAATATGCAGGTCATCCTCGTAAGGCGCGTTTAACCGTGGAAGAAAATAAACGTGTTGAAGATCTGTCAAAGTGTAATGTAGCACCAAGGAACATCGTTTTAGACTTAAAAAGAATTAATCCAGATTCTCTTGTTGATGCCAACCAAATATATCGAAAAAGACACATGCTGCAAAAACAAGAAAGAGGTTCTATATCAGAGATGCAACACGTGCTGCAATGTTTAGATGATAAAAAATATGTCACGTGGAATAGAAGAAAAGATGATGGGTCTGATATTTTGAGTGATATTTTTTGGGCACATCCAGATTCAATCAAGTTGTTAAATTTGTTTCCAATTGTTTTGGAAATGGATTGCACATACAAAACAAATAAATACAGACAACCATTGCTTGAAATTATTGGTATAACTTCAACCAAATTGACATTCAATGTTGGATTTGCTTACTTGGAAGCTGAGAAGACGGACAATTATTGTTGGGCATTAGAGAAGTTAAAACAGTTGTTTATTAAGCAAAATAATGTTCCTCAAGTAATTTTGACCGATAGGGAGCTTGCTTTGATGAAAGCAATTGAAATTGTATTTCCACGTACTGTAAATTTGCTTTGTACGTGGCACATAAACAAAAATGTGACTGGAAGATGCGGCGTACATGTAATTAAGGATATGCGAGAGTTGGTGAAAAATTTATGGCAAAATGTTGTACGTAGTACAAATGAGGCGGAGTATCATCAACAGTTGAATGCGCTTGAGCAAGCATGTGTTAACTCAAGTACGTTTTTTGACTATGTTAGTAAGACCTGGTTGACCCCTCACAAGGAAAAATTTGTTGCAGCATGGACTAATAAAGTGATGCATTTAGGAAACACAACAACTAATAGGTATGATTATGTCAATTTCAAAATTGAATTTTTTTTCTATTTTTTTTCTTCATTTAATTGACTTTTGTGTGGAATTTAATATTTAGAGTCGAGTCATCGCATTGGAAATTGAAGCAGATGTTGGGAAATAGCAAAGGTGACTTATTCAAGTGTTTGACATCCATGAATGACAATATAATTCTTCAAGTTGGCAAAGTGAAGGCATCATTTCAAAAAAGTTTTTATTATACGGAGCCTCTACATAGCAGTCCGTTTTTTAAGAATTTAAGAAGCTTTGTGTCAAGAGCCGCTATGAATCTAATTTCTGAGGAGTTTCAGAGAGTTGGCATTGTTGGAACCGACAAGGACATTTGTGGTTGTATACTTAGGTCAACATGTCAGTTGCCTTGTGCATGTGAATTGGGTGGGTATATAAAGAGCGCTGAATCGATACCATTAGAGGCAGTTCATGGTCATTGGAAGAAATTAACTATGGAGGAACCATTAGAGGATGACACAGATGATATATATGAGTTAGACATGAGTCGTGCAATAGATGCAATATGGAGTCGATTTCGATCACTTGATACTGTTGGTAAAAGAGCGTTAAATAGTAAAATGTTTGAACTTGCTTATCCAAATACAAGTTCCTTGATTCCACCGCCTGAAAAAATTAAAACTAGAGGTGGAGTGAAGAACAAAGATAAAGGCAAAGCACCGGTGGGTTATGATGTGTATCGTGATCCGTCATTCTTTGAGCATGTTGAAAGAGAAGAGCGTGAATCACAAGGTGCATCGAAGAGGTTGTGTATACAACCATCACAGTCATCTCAGAAGCAACCATCTCAATCATCTCAGAAGCAACTATCTCAGTCATCTCAGAAGCAACCATCTCAATCATCTCAGAAGCAACCATCTCAGAAGCAACCACCTCAGTCATCTCAGAAGCAACTATCTCAGTCATCTCAGAAGCAACCATCTCAATCATCTCAGAAGCAACCATCTCAGAAGCAACCACCTCAGTCATCTCAGAAGCAACTATCTCAGTCATCTCAGAAGCAACCATCTCAATCATCTCAGAAGCAACCATCTCAGAAGCAACCACCTCAGTCATCTCAGAAGCAACTATCTCAGTCATCTCAGAAGCAACTATCTCAGACATCTAAAAAAAAAATATTTCAAAAGTATTTGTCACAATTTCCAAAGCATATACATCCACATGTTGCTCACATTATTGAAGTCATTGCAGATGGAAATTGTGGTTTTAGAGCTATTGCATCTTTACTTGGTTACACAGAGGATGGTTGGCCCATGGTCCGTCGAGAGTTAGACAATGAATTGAAAAGTAATATCAGTTTGTACGAAAAGTTATTCGGCGAACGTATACAACTCGTGAAAGAATCGTTGCAGATATCAGGATTAGGCGCTCAGTCAAAAGATAGATGGTTCACCATACCTGCCATGGGTTACTTGGTTGCAAATAGGTATAATGTCATTTTGGTCACTTTGGGTAAACCTAGCACGACTTTCTTTCCTATGATGAGATCATATTCCCCTTCAGCAAGGTTTTTCTGTATCGGTTATGTCGATGGAAATCATTGGGTTCAGGTAAATATGAATTTAAACTTAAACATATCAATTTTCAAAATAATTATTATGTTTTTATTTTCTACGAACCTGAACTTATTTTGTTTTTCTTATAGGTAAATATGAATCCCGGATTTCCGTTGCCCGATGTGAACCCTGATTGGAAAAAATATTGTTCACCTGAGGCAGAATCTTGGATCAAAAGATTAACTGGACGACTACAATTTTGGCAACTTTTAAATCCTCCGGTTAATCATCCTCGTGATGTTGTGGATGTTTGATTTCGAATCGTAGTTGTTTAATTTTGAATCTAAATTTGATACTTTTAGTTGTTTAATTTTATGATAGATGACATCATTTATATACACATCATCAATCGTTTTAGTAAACTTATATTAAAGATTATTACACATAGCGTAATGTGGTTATTTGCTTTTTTGGTTTGAATCGTGTGATTATTTTAGGACATGAAAATAATTTACGTAAATAAACAAGTGCAAGAAATAACTGTAACAAAAATTTCACAAAAGTACATAGATAAGATCACAAGCAAATATCCAATAATGCTAAAAAAAAAAAGTACAGAAGCAAATGCATCAAGGCACATAATGATCAGGATCAACCTCTACACCTTGGCAAATATCCAATGCCATAAAAAGATCATAAAAGGCGTCATCCTCTCTCTGAGCGTCAATCTTAGTGATATATCTCTCAAGCGCGGTAGCAGCTTCATGTCTCCAATAATGCTCGCCTCGTGGTGCATCCTCTGGTATCGGATCATCTTGCTGTGCTGGCTGCTGTACTGGCACATACTGGGGAACTGGCTGTACTCCATGTGGTCCATCAACAGGGCGACATAATATAGGATGTGACACCGTATAGTACCACGGCAGATAATCATCTGTAGCCTCAGCAGGATATGTCGCTGCACGTGTCGCCTGAAGGATCTGATCAACAGAAATATTATAACCGATCCAATCGCTATCAATGACAGCAGTGCCAGGAGCTGAAGGTGGTGGTGGTGGTATATACTGTAAGAATCCATACTGCCTAACACACCTCTCAGGCAAATGAGGAACTACCGCACAACCACGCAGATAACCACTATACATACAAATCGGGTCATAAGGTCTAATACCCCTGTGATCTTCAAACGGACGCCAAATCACATCAGACGGGGTCAGTGCATCCATGATCGGTCGATACTCATGAACCTTCAGTTTCCCCTGCTTATATCTCCATCGCATAGCTCGAGGGAAACCGGGTGCATTACAAGAAAACCCGGAATCCGCATCCCCCCGCCGACCAAGGCCAGGGAAATACTCGTGAATCCAACACTGTTACAACAAAAATAAAAAATATGTCTATGCAACGAAAAAAAATATTAAATACTAAAAAAAAAATCGCATACTAAATTACATTCTAAACATGCAATATGCATACAAAAATGTCCAAAATTAAATAACATCTACAATACCGAAAAAGAAATGTTACCTGTAGAAGTGTCGCGTACCCTGCAAAAGCCTTTGTGGAGAACATGGAGGCATCATTCAAGTTATCATATAAACAAACTAACGCAGCACTGGCCCAAGAATATGTATGGCATGCAGATAAATCTCTAAACATAGGCAGCCATTTTGCGTCCACGCGCGTGTAGCTTTTATCCGTGAAAATAGTACATCCAACCAACAACAGCATCCACGCCCTACCAGCAAAAACAAATCTCCCGTGTTGGCAATTATTCTTATAACACTCATATAGCCACTGCTGAGAAAAATATCCACCCCTCTGCTCTGAAGTTTCTACCAATGCGCTCTCAATACTGACCCCCAACAACTCTGCTGCAAGTGATGCAGCTTCTTCCATGCTAACTGATATCGGAGTGTAAAAATTACCCCTAACAGGCAGATGCAACAGACATGACACATCGTCGAGTGTAATCGTCATTTCACCAAATGGCATGTGAAATGACGATGTCTCCGGATGCCACCTCTCAATAAATGCTGCTAAAAGGTTTGGATCAACCTTTGTCAAACTCGTATGCTCAAGCCAGCTCAATCCAGACAATTCCAACCAATTTTTAATAACTGGTGGACGTTGATCAGAAACCCAACTAGCTAACTTTGCTCCTAAAGATGCTATCCTCAAAAGTGGACGATCCTGCATATATTTAAAAAAAAAACATTATCAATAATATTTTAACACTACTGTTGATATAACTTCATCAATATAACTTAACAAATAATAACAAAATAAACAATTAGTTACCTGATCAAACCATACATGACGAGATACATGCTGCTCGTATCGTGTCAGAAGTCTGGTATCAATGGGACCTCCAGGCCAGCCCACAGCCGCAGGCTGCTCCGGCACAGGCTGATCCTCTGCCTGGCGCTCACGATGATCGCCACGACTAGTCCCTCCCATACGTCGAATTCTACCGTCTCGTCCTCTGGTGCGCACCACTGAAAAAAAAAAATTAATTTTTAGAAAAAAAAAAATAAATCTTCAACTGGACCGGTATGAACATACATACCGGTACAGTCATTGAAAGTGTACCGGTATGAATATGCATACCGGTACAGTTGCACAAAAGTGTACCGGTATGAATATGCATACCGGTACAGTTGCACAAAAGTGTACCGGTATGAATATGCATACCGGTACAGTCGCACAAAAGTGTACCGGTATGAATATACATACCGGTACACTCAAACCAACTGTACCGGTATGCAAGTTTACATACCGGTATACTTTTACACAAGTGTGCCGGTAAACTCACTTTCTCTGCTCTCTCGGTACACTTTGTTTGCAAATGGTAAAAGTGATAAATTTTTCACTCTTTTAATTTATATATGAGGGCATTTTAGTCATTTCAATTTCAAATGTTGGGGTATTAAAAAGATTGTTGGGGTAGGAAAAAAAATTTTCCCTTGGAATGAGCTCCTTGTTATTGGAGTCCAAGCAACTTGGTTATTATATTACTACCATTTTTGTTTCTTTAATTTTTTTTTTTTACAGTTTAGCATTTTCTACTTGGTAATAATTACATATTTCAAATAAATTTATTATTGTAACGACTATTTTTAATACTTATGAAAACTATTTTGACAGATTACAAAAATCAATGATATTTTTGATATCATAAAGTCAAAAATTTATCTGAGGATGTCGTACATAATCGGATACTACATTAATGAAGAAAAAAATTCTCGCAAGATATGAGAGAAATAAATATGAGTAGGCCACAAGTTAGAACGAAAATGATTGAACTAATATACATTTGGTAGCTTTTTCTTAAACCATAATAATCTCCTTAATTTTGCAATTTATATTAATGCAATTTGTGATTCTCTTTGTATCAAAAAAAGAAATTTGTGATTGCACACTAAAAGATTTTGTATCGGTGATAAAAAATAGAAATAATTGCACACTAAAAAGATTAAAATAATTTCATAAAGATTTTTTAAAAAATTTTAAAAGTGCATAAAATTAAAATTCTCATAGAATAATAAACTCTTTTTTGTACATATTGATAAAATTCTTTTGTATCAAATTGTTTTTTTGTGGTAGATTTGACTTTGAGCTAAGTATTTTTTTTAATTTAAGGGTAAAAATCAGAACTTTGTAGTTGTGCATAATTTCTTTTTGATTATATCCATAAATAAATTGCATTGTTTAGCTCATAATTGATTTGTTATGTGTAAAAATTGTTTTGGCACATGTTTGGTAAGTTTAGCTAAATTGGTAAAAATGTTATATTTATAGGTAAGAGTTAAAGTTTAAATTTTACATACTTCAATTATTCACCTAAAAAAAATGTGAAATTTTAATTACTAAATTACATGAACTTAAAAAAAACTGTTGGTAGTATTACAGAAACAATGCATTAATTTGATTATTTTTATTCTATTCAATTAATTACAACTCTGAAAACTAATTAATTTTTTTCTTCTTCTTAATTACACATTTGGTCCTTATGTTTATTTTAGGTTTCAATTTAGTCTCTTATGTTTTAAAAGTTTTAAGTTGGTTCCTTATCTTTATTTTATGTTTCAAGTTGGTCCTTTATGTTTTAAAAGTTTTAAGTTGGTCCCTCATGTTTATTTTAGGTTTCAAGTTAGTCCCTTATGTTTTTAAAAGTTTCAAGTTTAATCCCTATTTATTGGGACTAAACTTAAAAAATTTTAAAACATAGGGGATCAACTTAAAACTTTTAAAAACTTGAGGAATCAACTTGAAACTTTTAAAACATGAAGGACCAACTTGAAATCTAAAATAAACATAAGGGATCAACTTGAAACTTTTAAAACATAAGGGACCAATTTGAAACTTAAAATAAACATAAAAGACCAAATGTGTAATTAAGCCTTTTTTTTTTATAAAAGAGGGCTAACGCCAATGAAATCTAAAAATTTTAATCAAAAGAATAAAAGTTGCTTAGAGAAATAAGTCTTGTATTTTGCAATAGTTTTTAGATATTTCTATGGAATTCAAT
Source organism: Trifolium fragiferum (assembly GCA_954870985.1). Taxonomy (NCBI): domain Eukaryota; kingdom Viridiplantae; phylum Streptophyta; class Magnoliopsida; order Fabales; family Fabaceae; genus Trifolium; species Trifolium fragiferum. Next base: position 14,604,682 of record OX940794.1, read on the forward strand.
TCAATTTAGGGACAATACATTTTATATGTAGGGGTTGGAGTTCGAATTCCGTATATTAAACTTATTTATTTTGAGGCGGAAATTTTTAGCCACTAAACTGTCTATCAAAAAAAAAAAAGAAAAAAAAATCAATCTGTTGGTTTTGTCCTTTGTAGAAAAGGCACCTCAGTTGACTAGAGGAGTGTGACATGTTGTATATAAACTATCATTAGCTTCGAATTCCAAGTAATGTATGACTATTTGGTGTAGCCAGAACAGATGCCCCCCAATCGAGGCTAAGGGCTGGGTTTGAGAACGAATTTTATCGTTCCCACAACTGTTAGATCTGACCTCAAGTCCACATTTCCGAGAGAATTCTGCTTTGGGGTTAACCCGTCACGGTTTTGTCATTTGTAGAAAAGGCGTATCGGTTGGTTAGAGGAGTGTGGCACTGGCGTGTTGTATATAAACTACCATTAGCCTCGAACTCCAAGCGATGTGAGACTATTTTGATGTATCCGTAACAGATGCCCCTAGTCGAGGCTAAGGGGCTGGATTCGAGAACGAATTTTATCGTTCCCACAGACGGCGCCACTGTTCAGATCTGAATCAGAGTCGACCTCGCCGGAGTTCTTTGAGCTTCAGAGCCCATGTTGAAGTGAAAGGGGGTTGTGTACCTATATACACTATGACGCTCAAGTCAGTATGTGTAAAATGTGGTTTTCAGAGGTAAAGAATAATGTACCTGACTCCTGCAGAATGAGGAGTATATATAGCCCCGCGCTGGGCCAAGGCCCGTGACGGGCATTAAATGTCCATCAAGTGGCTGTCGAAAAACGGCTGAAAAGCCATGATGAACAGTAAATGCTCATCATTTCGATGTCGTGCGTTACGTTCTCCTGGTTCGTACCCATTGTACTATAGCGCTAATTTGGACTATGTATCGCTTGGGCCATGCTCGGTAATGGTGGAGATTGAGCCTTATAGGCCCAGTCCAGAACACAATCCAAATGTATAATAATCCTCTAAAGTGTTTTTGAAATACAAAGATTTTTTTTCTTAAAGTTGTGAAACTCTTCATCTCCCCCTCTAGATTTCGATACACAGTGTAACAACTAACACTCGACTATTAAATTACAAGTTACAAATTTTAAATTGATGAAACTTTGTCTATTTGATCACTAAAATATGGTGAAGTTCAATGTCAATAACAAGTTAATAAACATATGTATAGTAATTCAGCTCGAAGTAACATCTTATGATAAATTACATATAGATAATAGATAAATATATTGTATATTTTACATAAAGTTATTTAACTCATTCACTAACTTTTATATTTCTTTTCTCATATTTTTAGTTCAAATATATTTTTCTTTAAATCTCACTCTACCAATAACTAAAATATCACCTCGCTTTCTCAATGTTCATTCTTTAATTTTTCTACTTCTTTCATTTAACTTTATTTTCTCATTCAAACAAAGCATAGGTTTTGCTTAAGGAATAATTGAAATTCCAATGTATTACTATAGAGGAAAGAACATTTTTTAAAAGTATATAAGAGGGATATCAACACCTTAAGTTACTAGTCATTTTCAGCTCACCAAAAATACATTAAAAGAGAAAAATTATATACTCCAAAGTACAGCCAAACCAAATAAAAAATACATTCAAATGTTTGAATAAAAAATGATGGTCTATCTTCTGATCCTCCAAATTTCTCTTTTCACGCAGAAACATTTCGAAAAACATTTTCCGAAGTTTTTTTCAATGTAATTTCTCTTTTCCCCCCAAATTTTCCTTTATTTTTGGAGGGTGGAGAACTTTTTTGTCTTAAAAAAATCTTTGGAAAATATTTTTCGAAATTATCTAAATGAGAAAAGAAATTTGAGGAGTGGGAAGAGAATTTTTTATAAAAAATAGCCATTCTATTTCACTTAATTAGACTTAACCAATTTTAGATTCAATTCATTTAAACCTTACTAAATTTTATAAGTGCTAGAAAGCCAAAAAAATAATTAGAAGGTGTTTGAATTACGTTAATTAGACTTGACTCATTTTAGATTCCATTCATTTAAACCTTTATATGTTTTTAGTGCTGGAAGTGCTAGGAAACACAAGAAATTAGGAATTTGGATCCTCTCCAATTTTCTCTCCAATGTGATCATAACCATTCATTTGCTTATTTTCTCTCTCTTCTTAAGTATTATTTTATTCTTTATAATTTAACAATCATTGGATTAAGAAAATGAGAGAAAATATTGGAGAGAAAATTGGAGAGGATCCAAATCCATAAATTAGAGGTTTGGATTATGTTGACCAATAAAAAAAAATCCAAAATCATTGGCCAATCCTTTGATTAAAATAAACTATTTAGAAAATCATTTTAAAAGACATTAAGGTAAATACTACTAAAATAGTAAAAGAAGAATACAATGAGATTTTTCCCTTACAAAGAGATTTTTCCTTCTTCACTCTAATGACTTAAGTTAACCAGAAATGGATGTTGAATCTTCTTTCTTACCATCTTTCTGATCCATTGAATCAATGTCCATATTCCACTTTTTTGTCCACCAATTAATGATTACTCCATAATTCCTCTTCACACTATTTAAACACATAGCCATAGTTATACGTTTATCACCATATTTTGATTCAGCAAAGCCAAATACTGCTGGCATCAATGTGTTTACGGCTTCAGTTATTTCGCTGCTCAGAATATTTTTCTCATCCAAACCATAAAATTTATACAGCTCCGAATAAGCAGGAGGACACTCTCTTACTAATCCAGCACCTTGTTGAATCAACTCAATCTGCTTTCGATAGATAGTGTTAACTTCTTCACTTGTACGAAACTTCCTCCACTCGGTAATAGTAGTATCACAGATCATAATCCTTTGCACTGGTGGAGGCGTCGCATCAATCCGCAGCTTTAACTTTGATGCCAACATATCAGTCATCCTCCCAAGCACCTGGCCAAGCCAGTATGTCTGTGCCAGTCCAAATGGATGAGCAGCAGTCCTACAAAGTGCTTCTTTTCGCTTAAGAATATCATTCTGCATTCTCCTTGTTGTAATAGAACAAAGAGTATTAAGCCAAGAAGTACATATACGGTTCATATTAGAATCATTGTAACGGAAGGTACGATCCTTGTTGAGATGAAATAGACCAAACAGCACAATAATATTCAAACAAACCACGTTAATCGGCTTTTTGAAATAGCACTTCTCTTTCTCGAAAGCCATACAACCACTTACATCTTGTGTCTTAGCAACAGAAACAGTCCAACAATACTCTTTAATCATTCTTGATGTCGAATGTGGCATAATGCCACAACCAACTCCATAGGCCCTAGTCCAGGCTGCTAATGCTGAGCCAGCGCAGGGAGCAAAATTCAGCGCGGCAAGTTGTTGCATACTGTATTCATTTATCGACAGTGACATCATTAAGATTCCTCCAAGCAACATCAGTGACAGACATATCGTCTGCATTCAAAATACCCATATCACGTACGTCAAAATTCATTTCAGCTTTTTTACTAACAAACATGTAAACAGAGTCAACAACGTCCTTCGGATCAGCTTGGCCACCAGCTGGACCGGTACCCCAGCCAGTAAACAAAGCTGTCCCAGGTGTAGACTCAAGCGTTGAAATTTCTGCCAGCACAGTAGCAGCAGGAGCGTCTTGCTGCATCAGTTCTTTCATCCGATCGTATGTCATTCGTGTCATTTGCCAATATCTCGTAACCAGCTCAGGACACGGATTTGCACGACCTGTAGCAGGTGTGACAGGATTAATTCCTAATCCAGAAGGAATCATTAGCCATTGATCAGACTTCAGGTACTCAACTTCACCGGTTTGTTCCATTGGTCCCACTGTAGCGCTAGCAGTAGTCAGTATTAGAGACCATAGTTGCCAAATCATAGTCCTCCTCACACTCTTCGGCATGTCGTGTCTCATCCATTGTATTGATCTAAGGAGAGTAAAAAGGAAAATACTTAGAGGACTGGATGGAAGATGTATGGATAATGTATTGGAGAAGTGCAGGTGAAGAAGGTTAAATAGGTGAGATTTGAGAGATATGAAGGGGTAAGCAATAATATATTTGTGAACACCAAAACAATGAATGATGAGGTATTAAATGAAAAGAATAATGAGAGATAATGTGATGGAATTCCAAGAACCAAAAACAGCACACGAGTTGTAAGGGGAGTAATGGTTTGTGGTTGATGCAATTCACTTGCCATCTTAGGATTATGAGGTTGCCACTGTTATAGGATTATGAGGTTGCTACTGTTACCGAGGATTGTGGGAAATATTGGAAGTTGAATAAGAAATAAATAAGTACATCATTGGATTTATGCTAAAAAAATGTATAGCCAATAGTTAGTTGGTTCAGTGATGATTTACACTGAACTTGCTAAGGAGGACCACAAGTCGATCCCCGCAAACTGACCCCGAATCAGATTACATTCATGATGAAAGCAAAAAATAAATAAAAAGATGTATGTGTATATTTATTACTTCATCCGTTCCTTTTTATAAGAGACAATTCACCTTTCTAGATTCATTGAATAATTAATATATTTGATTTATAATATAGACTAGATACATTAATTAATTATTCAATGAATTTAAAAAGATAAATTGTCTCTTATAAAAAGGAACGGAATGAATACATTGAAAAGATGTATGTGTGTATTTATTATATTGAAAATTGAAATAATTTATTTAATTGAAATCTTTAAGCAGTTCCCCAGGGCCAGTACTCGTTAGTAAGATCGTTGATGCAACACCAATTTTAGTTCCTTGTATTTTTATTCTATTTTTCCTAAGGAATGTATTTTTATTTGTTATGATCACCAATACAATAATGGTACATTCTTAATATTTTGAAGTTTGGTTAAATATCGATATTTATAAGCAAAATTTATTTATGATTCGAATTTCTCTAGTGCCCACCGGCCTTGGCCTCCAATAGAGGATATTCTTTTAAACTTGTTTTGTGTTTTTTTTTCTTTGTTAAGAGTCGAATTTTAATAATCGAACAAGGCGTCCAAATCCTCCAAATAATCAGTACAGCCTAACTACAACAAGGTAGACATCACATAAGATTTCAACATACATGTTTGTGCAATATTTTGAAATTCATCGATGACATTTTTGAGAGCATGTTTCCCTTTTTTCGACTTAATATAATTGACGAAATTGCCTCAATCAAAATGGAGCTTAGGGCAATCATAAAAATATGCCACATATTGGCCTGAGCCATGAGTAGTTATGTCCTCATTCTTTTTCTTTTCTACAACTGTGTTGTGAGAAAGTGTGACAAGAGGAAGAGGAAAGTGCCATTGTTGAGAGAGAGAGAGAGAGAGAGAGAGAGAGAGAGAGAGAGAGAGAGAGAGAGAGAGAGAGAGAGAGAGAGAGAGAGAGAGAGAGAGAGAGAGAGAGAGAGAGAGAGAGAAATACATAAACATACACAAGGAGAGTGTTATGATATACGTAAACCCATTATGGCCAATCACAGTCGTGTTTTATTACTCATTAAAACTAAAATTAGTTATGAAAGTAATTTCATTCATATATAATTTGTGATGAAACTAAAATTCCAACACTCTTGACAAAGTAAGAAATCCCAAAAGCAATGTTTTAGATTTATTCCATACATACATAACATGATCCTTAGGTTTTTCACCTTCAAGCCATGTTGGGTACATAATGCTTATTCTTTAGTTACCTGAAAAATCAAGGAGCATATAGCATATGTCAGGTTGGATAAATTGCTAGTAACAGAAGAATGGAATAAATGTGAAAAGATATTGTTGATTGGTACCAAAAGCAATTTATATCTCTTGAACAATTATTCTATCTCTCTTTTTTTGACAAAAGTATTCTATATATCTCTCTTTACACCCCTTTTGAAGGAACACATGTTAATTCGTAAAAAAAAAAAACATATTCTCTCTTTTACTTCTTTTTTTTTTTCTTTCCATTCCACCATAGTATTATACTCTTTGGACGAACAACATTCATTTGTAACAACAAAAGTTATTCTCTCACTTTTTCACGTTTTTTCCCTATCCATCATAATATTTATACTTTCAACTTTTTTTTGTTACATTACAGGTATGAAGTTTCCACCGCCGTTTAGCGGCAACTACTAATCTTTGTAGAGGAACATGTAGGTCACACAAGATAGGTTTTTCTATCCCAACCAAGTTTCCTAAGGGATCAAACTCCATACCACTTTCTTAAGGGGCTCAAGTCTCATAAGTTCATTTGTGAAAAGCAAATGCATTCTCTCTTTTTAACCCTTTTTTTTCTCTCTTTACCACAACATTTGTTGTTACTCTTTTCTCATGTATGAGCAAAACTCATTTCATACAACAATAGTAAGCAACATAACTCAATGAAAAAGTTGGCACAAAATTGAAAGGGAAAATTGTTAAATTTTGAATCAAAACAACTACAATATCCTTTGGAAAGTTCTAATCAATTTTTTTAAAAGAAAGACCTTTCATGCTAGTTGAAAAGGGCTCAAACTAAAACTTCCGCAATTAATATACAAAACACTCAAAATTCGCTTTAGGACCAACTCTTTCATTCACCGGCCTTTGTCACAAACAAATAACCAAAAATCAACAATCAACACATCATATTATATCAGCAACATATCATCACCTCTATCCATCTATACGGAAATCACATAATCATTCTAAACTCATTTTTTCATTCATATGTCCACAAAAACCAAGAAGTAATATTGAAGATTTGCATTCATAAACACTTGATAATTAAGAAACAGGCAAAAGATCAATTGTGAAGTGCAATAAAATACCTAGTTAAGTACTTCACTCGAGGAGCTTGAACTCTTGCACCTCCTTGAAGTTCTCCCAAGACTTTTCCCAAATCTTAGCTTCATAAACCTTCTTATTAGCCCCATCTTTTGCCTCTAGAGTGATGTGGTGTAAGGTACCAGCAACCGTTTGCTGTTTCGCACTTATCACCCTTGCAAATTCCAGAAGTGCATTCTGCATAACCATCACCAACTAAATTAGGACAAAATAAATCCAAAAACCTAAACAAAATTGCAATTGAAATGAATACGTCGGAACCTCAAAAACAAATGATCTGTTTGGATTTGACTTATTTTTTAGCTTATGAAGTTTTATGTTAATAAATAAAGTTTTCACTAGCAAAAATTATATTTTTATAAATTGTTTTATCATAAACTATCTTGAAAAATTTATCATAATAAATAAAAGCTTATTTATTTGCATAAGTTGTTTCACATAAACTCAAAAATAAGTCGATCCAAACCATCCCAAATTACATTGTTTCTGAAAATATAATTTTGACGACGTGGTCTTAATATGGACCGGATACATCGGTCGGTTATTGAATAAACTTAAAATTGAACAAAGAGTAAAGTGTGATCAATAAACCTAATGAATCCCTCAAAATCAACGAAATCAAAAACAGTTATTTGATTAGAATTGTTACTCTGATAACAAAGAAATTGACATAAATGATAGGAAAGAATTGGTTGGAAAAAGAAAGAAAGAAAGAAAAACCTGTTTTTTGTTGTGTTCTTCAACAGCAAAGCGAGCGAGACTGTCGATCTCAAGGCTGTTTTGGCTTTCTGGGACGTCGCGAGTACCACCAAGTGTTGTCATTCTTTTTCAATTTCTCTTCTCTTCTCTTCTCTTCTTCTTCGATGATGATGCTGTTGCTATCGATCGATGTGCCTCCTTTTATGTACCCATTTTATTCCTTACTTTTTAAGCTTATTTGTGAGCTTGTGCAAAACAGTTTATACAAATAAATATATTTTTATATTAATTTATAAGTATTTATTAATAAAAATTGTATTTTTATAAATTAATAAATTAATTTTTCATAAATTTATAAAAATACATAAAAACTTAAATTATTTCGTATAAGCTCTCAAAAACAAACTATTTCAAACGTACATGTATTTTATTCATTTATCCATTTTTCAGCAATGTCCCCTCTCACACTCTTCTTTCACAATTCATCCCTGTTTCTGAATTCCCTTCTAATGAACCAAGGAACAAGAATTAAAGTTCAATTCCATCCTCAAATAAAATTAGTGTATGGCAAGTTGACAACTTACATTGCAACCTCAAAATAACTAATTACCAATTTGTAACATCATAAGGTAAGATAATAGAAGGTAAAACTTTTCTAAGTGACCTTGGAATCCTTAACTCTGAACTTGGACGCCTTGCACTGTCATCAGTGTTCGTGATCGATATATCCGGTGGTGTCTTTGCAGGTATAGGAACCGCCATTGTGGGTAGCACACATGAAGGATGGTTAATGGCTGCTAAGAACTTATTTCTATACACCTTGTGGCAATTCCGTTAATTGGGAGACCGATAATGATGTTGATGGTGAAAAACACGCCAGAAGGGAAACCAGTTAACAAGATATACATACACTTAATTGTGTTTACAGTGCTCATGTTAGGCCTATTAGCTCGAGAATTTCGACAACCTTTTTTGGCAGGTGCAATTGTATTAGGCCTTGCTGTTCCAGACGGACCACCATTAGGGTCAGAGTTGGTTAACCAAATTGATTTGTTCTCTTCATGGATTCTCACACCCATTTTTGTTACTTGGGTCCGGTTATGGTACATAAGGATTCCTTATGCACGGTACATAAACTTCCTATTTGCACCCTTTCCATTTCGTTATACACCCCACTTCAACATTTGAACTTACCGGAACACTTTTTCTCAAGTGTACCGGTATGCATATATTCATACCGGTACACTTGAGAAAAAGTGTTCCGGTAACCATATGAATATGCATACCGGAACACTTTAGAAAAAGTGTACCGGTACACTTGAGAAAAAGTGTTCCGGTAACCATATGAATATGCATACCGGAACACTTTAGAAAAAGTGTTCCGGTATGCATATTCAAAATAAAGAATAATGAAACCGTTTTGTTGTGGGAATGGTTTCAGAGATATGCAATCCAAAACCATTAGATGCATACAATGGTTTCTAAATTATAGGATGTGCTTCAAAACCATCCTATGTACTTAATGGTTTTGGAGTGTTTATATCTGAAACCATTCTCACAACAAAATGGTTTAGGGGTGCATGAGTAAACATATGGTTATAATTAAAAACTACTAAACCATTTTGTTGTGGGAATGGTTTCTGAGATATGCATTCCAAAACCATTAGATGCATAAAATGGTTTCTGGATTATAGGATGTGCTTCAAAACCATCCTATGCACTTAATGGTTTGGGAGTGTTTATATCTGAAACCATTCTCACAACAAAATGGTTTAAGGGTGCATGAGTATGGGGTGCATGAATATGCATACCGGTAACCATATTCATATTCATATGGTTACCGGAACACTTTTTCTCAAGTGTACCGGTATGCATGTTAAAACGCGCTATGATTATTACACGTGTCACTTGGATCTGATGGCTGGATTTTACTTATGCACCGTCCATAAGTTTAAGGCTTATGGACAATAACTTTTGCCCATCATTATGGTGCATATTATTAAGCTATTTCAATGTGTAGCTGTTTGCAAATATTGCAACATGCCTTCAAGTGATGGTCTTTGCCTTGCTCTCATTTTGAGTTGCAAAGGTGTCGTTGATACTTGCTCCTTCATTCTTGTCTACGACAGAATGGTAAGTATGTGTCTGATTATTTGACCAAATACATCAATTTTTGTCGGCTCAGGTCTCAAAAATATGTGTAATTTGGTTGGTTTTGATTTTTAGAGACAATCTCAACAAGCAATAGGTGTTATGATAATATCAACCTTAATCATGGCAACAATCTCAAGAACAGGAGTGAAACTATTATACAACCCATCAAGAAAATATGCAGGGTATCAAAAAAGAAACATAATGAGTCTAAAACAAAACTCCGAGATTCGTTTAGTTGCAGTTGTACACAGAGCAATTCACATGGTTCACATAAAGAATTTCCTAAACCTTTGTTCTCCTGCACCAGCAACACAGTTGTTGCAGATGTGTTACATGTGACGGAATTAATTGGAAGAACAACACCTATTTTCATAGCACATCGTCTACAACAAAAAGTGGGATCGACACATAACTACTCAGGAGATTTAGTTGTTACATTCAACCTTTTTTAGCGTGATCATGCTGGTTTGGCAACGGCCAACACATACACAGCGATATCACCACCAGCGTTTATGTCCGAAGATGTTTGTTACCTTGCATTAGACAAAAATGCAGCTATTATAATTCAACCATTCCACATAAGATGGGCACAAGATGGTGCAATTGTATCAGAAGACAACAATGTAAGATCATTGAATTCAAAGATTTTGGAAAGACCACCTTGTTCAATTGGGATTTTGGTTAACCGTGGTTCGACAACCAACATTTCAAATGCTTGTAAAGTAGGTATGATTTTCCTCGGTGGACTGGATGATAGAGAAGATTTATGTTTAGCTAAAAGAGTTTCTAAAAATGTAGACAACACTTTTTTTGTTTATAGATTACTTTCTCGTGATCACGATTCAATAGGTTGGGAGAAAATGATCAATGATTAGCACAGATACAAGAAGTGAGGTTGAGAGAATAAGAATTGAATACCTGACTCCTCAATGAAGAGGAGTATTTATAAGCCCCCAGCGCGGGGCCAACGATTATCACTATTGGGCCGCGTAGAGCAAGCCCAATGAGGATAACTGCTAGGGATAGCGTGGTATGCTGGAGAAGTCGTTAGACTCTCCCCCTAGTCAAGCTTAGCCCGTATTCTGCGTGAGACGGATAAGCTTGGGGTGAAACGTGGCTTGTGGTGCACGTTTGACAGGTGCGGAATTGGCAGCGAGCACGTATGTGCTCGACAGCAGAGAAACAGGTATGTTTGAGCTGCTGATAAGCTTGTGCTGCGGTGTCGAGCAAGTGGCGTTGAGCTGCTCGACACTGGGCTGTCCTCGACACCCTAGTGGATTGGGCCTGTTAGTCCATTCTAGGCCCAGTCCGGAACAGAAGCCCCCCAAGTCATTGCTGCTAAGCATAGGAGTAATGACTTAAGGTCCAGTGCTGGGACGTTGAAGAGAAACGTCGCGTGGCAGATCAACAGCCAAGCGTGTTCGTCGATATTTCGTGTTCGACAAAGACTTGTGAATTTTTTGGTTTAGGATTGCATAATTTCGCTTATTGAGGGTGTGAATCTTGTTCGCCGTTTACATGCAAACCCAAACGTTTCGTCGAGGAGCTACTTGTGCCGAGGAGAGCAAAGGGCAACGCGTGGAGAAGCTAAATGACGTTTGATGGGACAGGATTTTTGCCTGATCATGCCACGTGTGTGAGCTACGAAAAGGTGTAATCATGACCTAGGGAAATAGGTCATGAGTGGCTTTGTTTCCCGTGCAGGTGCGTGGAGCGCGTGCTTGAGACGCCGTTTCGTTTTTCGCCAGGGAGAGTTTGGATCGTTGGATCCTATTGATCAGGTGCGTTGGATTGATGCAACGTTCACCAGCTCGACAGGAGCGTCGTTTCGCAAGGGACGCGTCGCATGAGATAACGTACTCAGTTGCCTATAAATGGAGGAGCTAAAATTCATTTCAGAATTTTCCTTCTTCCATTGCTTCCTGTGCCAAAGCTCTTTCTCTCCAAAGTTTCAACATTCATTCCTGTTGTTGGTGCATTACTGCTTCGTTTGGCCGAGTTTCTCTCATCAATCAAAGCTTTTAATTCCAACCAAGGTACTAATTTCTCTAAGCCTTCATTTCTGTATTAGCTCGAGCTTGTTTTGGGAATTAAAATTTCGGTGGTTGTTTCTGTTTAGGAATGTTAGGGATGAGGTTAGTTTGTGTGTTGAGGGTGTTTGGTGATGGTTCTCCACTGCCAAACGCCCCTTTTAGTGACAAAACTAGGATTTTTGGGCTACTTTTGCTTAGAATGGGACAACTGCGCCGCCCGAAACCGCCGTCTCGCGTTACTCCGGTGAGTTTTCCGGCGAGAATTTTCCAGAAGTTGATATGAATTTCTGGGAATTTGAATGGGCGCGTCGGGGATAAGTCGCGAATAGCGCGAGCACGCGATGTTTGCTTTGGCGAGCTAGAGCGCTTGCTGTGGCGAGCAGGAGGAGCTTGCCTACGTTTGTAACGTCTTTAGGTTTTAGCCTTTGCTCGCCGTTTTTTTGGCTCGAGCATGGTACGCCCCTGGATTAATTTCTTCGCCATTTGTAAGGGCCTTTGGTCGAGGGCAGCGTCCTCGACTAATACTTCGCCCTTTCACTTGATCCGCGGTGGAAGGGTGAATTTGATTTTAAACGTCGAATTCATTTTCTTTCGCTGCTTTTCAGGTGCTTTTAAATGGACGAAGAGGAGGTTGGGACGTCGCAGCGTAGAGAGCCGATCAGGCCAACCGAAGAAGATCCACATGTTTGGATTGCCGAGGGCCCGAGAACGCGCTCAGTGATTACCCCCTCCGCTGAGCCCAAGTTTACAATAGTCGAGGAGAGAATAGGGGATCAGCAGGCTAATTGGTCGGCGCACGCGGTAGGCGAGCAGCGGGTGTACTCGAACTTTGGCGAAGACGGATTTGCCATGTACGAGTTTGTGTTCGAGAAATTGGGGCTTAGAATGCCGTTCCGCGAGTTCGCGATGGGCGTTTTCAGGCACTTACGGCTAGCCCCTTCCCAATTGAACCCGAATTCGATAGGGTTTATCCGTATATATGAGATAGTGTGCGAGCACCTGCGGATCGCGCCTTCCCTCGCCTTGTTCTTTAAAATATTCCAACTCCAGCGGCAAGCGGAGGATGGGCGACAATGTTGGGTGTCTTTGAAGTCCCAAGGGAAGAAATACTTTAATATGTTCGTGGATTCTGTTCGGGGCTACAAGCCTCGCTACTACGCGGTTCGAGCAGAGAGTGAGGCTGCTCGGGAGTCCTTGTACAGGAATGTGACTGTAACGGTGGACGGTGAGCAGGTAATGAGGCGAGAACCTAAGTTTCCTTTGGTGTGGACGTTCGCTCACTACGAGCGCAGTACAGATTCTTACCTGACCAAGGATCGAGGGATGTCCGAACAGGATTGGGCCAGCTTGAAGGTTTTGAACGACTATGTGAGTAGTTTCAAGCTTGGGCCTTGTGTGTATAAGGAGGTGATTGAAGGAGAGAGGGTAACGTTGCCTGTGCTCGACAACGCGGGCAAACAGGTGTACGGTGTTAGAATAATCAACACTAGAGCGGTGCTGTCGGCCAAGAGCGCCGCTGCTCGCAAGATTTTGCTCGGTATAAGGGCTTGCTTCTCGATTTCCTTTCCTTGTTTTTGACTTGTCGTTATTTTCATGTTATCGATTCAACTAATCCTTTGTTGTTTCACTTTGCAGATGAAATGGCCAACCACGCTACTGATATTTTGAAAATGCTGGGTGACAACACCAAAGGAAAGAAGAAGGGAAAGGCGAGCAAGAAAGGACCCGTCTCCGCCATTTCCACAGCTGCAGGCGGTTCGGATTCGGGATCCCCCAAGCTGGATTCTCCAGGGCAAGGGCACACTTCTCATCGCCCTGAAAAAAGACCGAGATCGTCCCCAGATGTAGAGGTGGTCGACATTGCTGCAGGAAAGGCCGAGCAAAGCGTCGTTCCCCAATGCTGGGCCGCGCGAGGTTACTTCGACAAGTATCCTCTTGCTGTAGCGGCGAAGGAGAAGTCCATCATCAAAGGGATGGATCCTCAGCAGAGAGAGGATTTCATGAAAGACGACATCGCTGGGTTGATGAGGTTGGTGTCCACGGTCCTGGTTTTGAACGAGGAAAGCAAAGAGCCGGGGAAGGAGGTTGAGAAGCTGAAGGGCAGGATTGAAACTTTGAAGGCGAGCAAGCGGGAGCTCGAAGTTGTCGTTGAGGATCTGCAAAATAAGAAGGAGGTTTGGCTCCAGACCAAAACAGACCTTCGTGTCGCCTCTGAGAATTTGGAGGCGGCGGCCAAGAGACAGAAGGAGCTCGAGGATGAGCTAAGGGAGTTGAAAATCTCCACGGCTCCTGCTGAAGGCGAGCCTGAGTATGCTCGAGAGTTGACTACGAGGGCTGCCCTTGTCAAGGAGCTTACCTCTGTTCGGGAAAAGATTACGGCGCCGGCCAAGTTTGGTTTTAACAACGCTGTCGCCCAGCTGAAGATAGTTAATGCTGAGCTCGTGACTGCAGGGACCGGCTTTTGGCGCCGTGTGGTTGACGGGGAAGTGGTCCTTCCTCCTGAGAATGAAGTCGCCGAAGCTGATGAGCTTTTGAATGACGAGGAGGAGGAAGAGGGCGAGGAGGATGATATGGAGCACGACCATTCCGACGGCGAGGAAAAATCCAAGGAGGATGAGCCTGCTGGTGGCGAGCGCGTTGAAGAGGAGCTTCATGATGACGAGGGTCACGATGAGAGCAACTGAGCTCTTTGTTTTATGCTTTTCTTCTGGCCTGCGTGCCATAATTTGATATTTTGTTAACTCTAGTGGCCTTTGTGCCTTTTTGTAATATTTGAACAACTGGGCTCTGCCCGTCTTTAAGTACTTTTTGTGGCCGTCTTATCTTTGTGCTCGCTTGTTTATTTTTACACGTTTATTTCTGCACGTTTATTTTTACACGTTTATTTGTTTTTAAAGTCTTAAGCATAACTTTTCCCTTGTCGGATTGATAGTCTTAAGCATAACTCGTTCCGTAAAATTACGCGCAAGCTCGACGAAAGTTTTGTCCTCGCAGGGCTTTTCATTGTCGTCCAGGAGCCCAGGTATCCTTTCCCCGAACAAAACAGCCGAAAGCTTGGTCGGTTAAGCTATTCTGTTGGTCTTGCATGTGGCCTTGGTCCTTGCGCAGTCAAACTTGGTTTGTTGAAACTGTTCACATGCATTGAGATTGTGGGGATAAATAGCCCCATTTGCTTCTTTTCCCTTTACTTTCAAGAGTCATGGAGAGAAAGAATGTGGAGAAAGGCGTTGCAACTAGGTCTAAGAGGCATTCTGAGGAGTCTGGCAGCAAGGCCAGAGCTGTTTCTCAGCCCAAGAGGGGAAAGGGGAGAGAAAAGGTTCTCCCGCCACCGGGATGGCCTGGAGATGAAGAAGTTGATGAAGATTGGGCAGAATACCTGAAAACTTATCGAGGGACTCCTCCTACTTCTGATGAGGAGGATGAGTCTCAGATTACCAAGGAGAGTGAGCAGACTGCGGCCAAGGTTTCAGAGAAGAGGAAGAAGAAAGCAGGGTCTAAATGATGGCTTAGGCTGCTTGTTTCTTTGCATGTTATGTTTGAATTTCCTAACGAATAAACGTTGTAGTGTTTAACATTATTATGCGTGAATGGAATTATTGGGTGTTTAAGACTGTTGAGTTTTTATTTATATTTTTCCGTTCGCACTTAGAAGTAATTTTGCTTGGTTTTTATCATGCGAGCTGCGTTCGCCTTGTCGCTCTGTTCGACGACGGCTATATCGGTGCGTCTTAGGTCGACAAGATGGACTGCGACGAGGAAGGTTGATTTCTTGCTCGGCGTTACCAGGAGCAGTTTGGGGAACCACCCAGGCGCTCGGAGGTTCGGCTCCGAACATAACGGCGCACAAACGTCGCGGAAGTGGTTTGTTTGCCGTAGCTTCACCTACCCATCGTGAGCTGGGGGGTCAAGCCGTGGTACGACGACGAGGGGGCTCGTGTTTTGAGCTTTCCCAAGTTGGGTTGGTTAATGTTTGAGGTGGGCACCTGTACCTTGGTGTCTGCCCGTTGTCGAGGAGCGACGGCCCTACTGTCTCTGGACTGGTCGTCTCCTTCGCTATAGGCTGTCGTGGTCGACGTCGCCTTAGCTGTAATATTGTTTTAATTTTTTAGCATTCCAAGTGCGAGGGATTTCTTTTCCTTTGAGGGTTTCGAGGTGGTAGGCTCCAGTTCCCGTTTTTGCTCGCACGCGATATGGACCTTCCCAATTGGCGGCGAGCTTCCCGTGGTTGGAGTCTTGGTTGTTTCGTCTTAGCACGAGGCTGCCGACGTCGAAGCTCCGTGGTATGACTTTGACGTTGTGTCGAGCAGCGATTTTTTGTTTAAGCGCGGCTTCTCGAAGGGAGGCAGTCGTTCGAATTTCGTCGACTAGGTCGAGCTCTTCCCTAAGCGCTTCATCGTTTGCCTCTTCCGTCAATGGCTGCGTTGTTCGCCATGATAGATTTTCGATTTCGACGGGAATAACGGCTTCGGATCCGTACGTTAGTCGAAATGGAGTCTCTCCTGTGGTCGAGTGTGGAGTTGTTCGGTAGGCCCAAAGTACGCTCCACAGCTCCTCGACCCATTTGTTCTTCTCTTCGTCGAGTCTTCTTCTGAGACCGCGAAGGATCACCCTGTTCGCCGATTCGGCTTGCCCGTTAGTTTGGGGATGTTCCACAGAGGTGAAGTGTTGTTTTGTTTTGATTGCGGCGAGGAAATCCTGGAAGTTCTTGCTTGTGAATTGAGTGCCGTTGTCAGTGACAACTACTTGTGGGATTCCAAAGCGAGCTAGGATGTTCTTTTTAAAGAATCGGAGGATCGTTTCCGCGGCTATGTTGGGAATCGCTTCGGCTTCTACCCACTTGGTAAAATAGTCGACTCCCACTATTAGGAACTTGCAGCGGTGGAGCCCTGTTGTGAATGGGCCGAGGATATCCATGCCCCACCAAGCGAAGGGCCAAGGCGAGGACATCATGTTTAGCTGTGAGGGAGGTGCTAGAACCATGTCGGCGTGTCGTTGGCACTTGTCGCATTTTTTTACGTGTTCTCTCGCGTCCTGTTGCATGGTGGGCCAAAAGTATCCTGCTCGGAGGGCTTTTCTTGCGAGGGATCTTCCACCCAGGTGTTGGCCGTTAATGCCTTCATGTATCTCACTTAGTACGTATTCGACATCGTCTTGGTCGACACATCTGAGAAGGGGGGTGGATACCCCTCTTTTGTAGAGTCGATCGTACATGAGGCAATACGAAGCAGCCTTTCGCTGTATTGCATTCGCCTCCTTTTCATCTTCGGGGAGGTGCCCGTGTGCGAGATACAGCCAGAAGGGCGTCATCCAAGATTTTCCGTCTCGGATTGAATTAACGTTGACGAAAGTTTTTGAAGATGAGGAGGATGTTTTATCGATGCTTGGTCGGGGAAGTATTTCCTGAATGACGGATTTATGTCCGCCTTTCTTTTTAGTACTTGCCAACTTTGATAGGATATCCGCTCGCGTATTGTGTTCGCGTGGAACGTGTTTGACTTCGAAGGAGTCGAATCGCGCTACTTTGTCGCGCACCAAGACTAAGTATTCTTGGAGATTGTCGTTTTTGGCTTGATATTCTCCCAGTACTTGTGACGCCACGAGCTGTGAGTCCGTGAATATTGTTATTTCCTTGGCGCCCACATCTTCGGCGAGGCGTAGACCTGCGAGGAACGCTTCATACTCCGCTTGGTTGTTCGACGCTGGGAATGATAGGGCGAGGGAAACCACAATTATGGTGCCCGTGCCGTTTTCGAGAATGATTCCCGCTCCAGCTCCTGATGCGCTGGAGGCCCCGTCGACGAAGATGGTCCACTTGTTCGCCCCATCGTCCGGGGATGCGGGTAGGGCCAATTCGGCGACGAAGTCTGCTAGGACTTGGGCTTTGAGTGCTTTCCTACTTTCGTATCGGATGTCGAACTCGGCCAACTCAAGGGACCATTTGAGCATTCTGCCCGCCATGTCTGGTCGCCCTAATAGTGCTTTGATGGGCTGGTCCGTTCTCACGGTGATTGTGTGGGCAAGGAAGTAATGTCTTAATCGTCTCGCGGCTACGACGAGCGCGATGGCGACTTTTTCAATGCGTTGGTACCTGACTTCGGGTCCTTGCAGGGCTTTGCTCGTGAAGTACACAGGCTTTTGATTTTCTGTAGTTTCCCGGATGAGTGCGGCGCTTACGGCTTCGGGGGTTACCGAAAGGTATAAATACAAGATTTCCTCCGCGTCTGGTCGAGAGAGGACGGGAGGTTCAGACAAAGCTTTCTTTAGGCGTTGAAGAGCCTGCTCGCATTCCTCCGTCCATTCGAAAGCAACTTCTTTCCTAAGGAGTTTGAAGAGGGGAAGTGCGTGCTGTGCAGATTTTGCGACGAAGCGAGACAGCGAGGTGAGCATGCCGTTGAGGGTTTGGATCGATTTTTTCGAGTTCGGAGTTGGGAGTTCGGCGAACGCTCTGCATTTATCGGGGTTCGCTTCGATTCCTCTCTCCGTAAGATAGAAACCGAGGAACTTCCCTGCTCGTACCCAAAAGGTGCATTTCTCAGGATTGAAACGCATTTTGACGTGGCGGGCACGTTCGAAAACTCTTCTCAGGTGGGCAGTATGATCGACTTCTTCTTTGGATTTGACGATCATGTCGTCCATATAGACTTCGAGCACGTCACCAATTTCTGCTCGGAAAACTTTGTTCATCATTCGCTGGTATGTAGCGCCTGCGTTTTTTAGCCCGAAAGGCATTACGTTATAGTAATAGTTGCCTGATTCGGTCATGAATGCAGTTTTTTCTTTATCTGATTCGGCCATAGGTATTTGGTTATAGCCTGAATACGCATCCATAAAAGATAATAATTTAAAACCAGACGAATTATCTACTAGCCTATCGATGCTAGGTAAAGGATAAGCATCTTTGGGACAAGCCCTATTAAGATCGGTGTAGTCAACGCACATTCGCCATTTACCATTAGATTTCTTAACAAGTACAACGTTTGAAAGCCAAGTAGAGTATCTAGCTTCGGAAATAAAATTTGCCTCTAAGAGGTCTTTTACATTTTTTTCTGCAGCCTCCGCTTTCTCGGGGGACTGCTTTCTTCTACGTTGCACAACAGCTTTAGCAGCTGGGTCTATGGCGAGCTGGTGGCAGGCGACCTCAGGGTCGAGGCCGAGCATCTCGGTGGCACTCCATGCGAACAGGTCCGCGTTCTCACGGAGACAGGATTTCAGCTGGTCCTTGACATAATCGGGAAGGTCCGCACCGATCTTCACTCCTTTGCTCGGGTCCTCTCCAAGTGGCACAACTTCGAATTCACCATCTGGAATGGGGCGGTAGTTCTTTTTGCTCGCCTCATTGTCCTCCTTGTTGTCCTTTCGAAGCTTTTTCTCCTCTTTGCGCTCTTTCTTGGAGAAGCGAGCATCCAGGTCTATGGCACTGACATTGTTGGGTTGTGGCTTCTCCTCGCTCCCTTTCCCCGACGAACTTGGTGCGTTCTTGGCTTTCTTCGGAACTTTGTCGATAGAGGATAAGCCTTTGGACGCAGCTTCAAAACATCTTCTGGCCGCGGCGATGTCTCCGTGGATAGTTGCGACCTTACCATTCTGTGTGTAGTATTTCATCTTGAGATGAATGGTAGAAGGTACGGCGACCAGATCGGCTAAGGCAGTTCTGCCGATGATGCATTGATAGAGGGAGCAGCAATCTATGACCAGGAATTTGACTCTGACGGGCTTGGCCGTTTCTCCCTGCCCAAAGGTGACGAGGACGTCGACGTAACCCCAAGGTTTGCTTGTAGAACCATTGAAACCTTGCAGGTCTGAGCCTAGGTAAGGAGCCAAGTGCTTTCTCTCCAAACCGAGCACCTTGAACAGGGAAGAATACATTATGTCGCAGAAGCTTCCCTCGTCGACGAGTATGCGGTGTACCTCAAAATTCACCATGTGTGCTTTGATGAGCAGAGGGATTTGGGAATTAGGGGTTCCGCCGGGCATCTCTTCCGAGTAGAAAGCCAGGGGAAGAGAGCCTTTTTCTCCCGTGTCAAGAGTGACGCCGAGGTTAGGCGAAGTAGAGATCAGTTCATCGAACTTCCTTTTGACAGAACCAATGGAGAGGGGATTGAAACCCCCACCAGAGATAACCATAGCGGAGGAAAAGTCCTCCCATTTGCTGAGGTGGGCAGCGAGTTCATCTGTAATCATAAAGTCTTCTGGTCGGTGGATAGCAATGGCTACTTGCCCGGGGGCAGCGCCGCCATCATCTTTGTCCTCGGGCTTAGGAGCCGGAGGGTCTTTCTGTCGAGGAGCGTCATTGTTCCTCGCATATTTCCTCAGGTGGCCTTGGTTGACCAGAATTTCAATGGCGTCTTTCAAGTGGACGCAGTCTTCAGTGTTGTGACCATGAGTTTTGTGGTACTTGCAGTATTTCTTCATGTCGGCGTTGGGCTTGGCCGGCATGGGCTTGGGCACTCTGACTCCCCAAGTTTTGAACTGGCCTGTGCCAGTGGTTGATAAGATTTGCTCACGAGATGTGGTGAGCGGAGTGTACTGAGTGAATTGACTGTTTGGTCCTCGGTTCCTTTCACGAGGACGCTCATCTTGTCTTCTGTCACCGCCTGCTCGGTGGTGACCGCGGTTGTGCCCGGACGATCCTTCTGTTCGGGACTTTCGGAAGCTCGCAGCTTCTTTTTTCTCTTCATACTCAATAAAGGCCTGCGCCTGTTGGAGGAGGTCGTTGAGAGTCTCTTGTGGGGAGATCCCAATGAACTTGGCGAAGTCGCTTGGACGGCGGAGACCTCGCTCGATCAGGTATTTCTTCATCCCATCAGAAGTGGGGACCTGGACGGCTTCCTTTGTAAACCTGTCGAGGTAGGCGCGCAAAGACTCGCGTTCTCCCTGGATTATGTGTTCGAGCGTGGCCACCGACTTAGGTGGGCGACGCGATGCAGTGAAGTGGTTCCTAAAACGTTCGCATAATTCTTTCCATGACGTGATGGAGCCTCGGGGAAGAGCTTTGTACCAATCAAGCGCTCCCTTGGTCAGGGTTGTCGAGAACAACCTGCACTTGATGGGTCCTTTGACTTGGCGATAATTTAGTTGAACATTGAGGTTGTCAATGTGGTCGTCGGGGTCTCCCAGCCCGTCGTACTTCCCCAGGTTGGAAGGTGGTTTCTCCAAGCCCGGAGGAAGAGGGGCGTTCAAGATGTTTGAGGACAAAGGTCCATAGTTGTCGTCCTCGTCACTCGAGCTCGGCTGACGAGGCGAGCCATATCCCTGAGGAGATAGGGAGGGCTCCTCGTTGTACTGCGGAGGAGGAGGATTAGGATACACATGCTTCTTTCCACGATCGGTGGAAGTAGTTGCGGGATTTCCGCTCGGCGGCCGCGTTTTGCGGGAAGGAGAAGGTTCGCGGATCACGATTCCCTTTCCCCTTTTGCTGGTCTGGGCTGAACGATCCTCGCGGGGAGGGGTTCGTCCTCTTTTCTTCTGTGCCGGCTGTCGGCGGTTGGGATCGTCGGTGCCGTGGCGGGACGGACGATAGTGCTTTTCAAGGGATTCCAAGCGGCGGTTCTGCTCTTTGATGGTGTCTACCAGCGTTTTGAAATCCGTTGCAGTTATGGTGAGGACTTGTTGCCCTGGACTTTCGATGACTTGGTTAGCCGCGGGGGCTTTCTCCGACGTTCCCGCGTTGGGGTTTGGAACCTCCTGGACTTGATCGTCGTCTTCGGTGAACGGAGAACATTCTCGTCCGTCGCGTTCATCGCCCTCGAAATCGACGGCGGCGTTAGCATGCTGATCGTCTTCGTTGTTGGCGACGATGGCGTCGTTGCGTGGCGCGATGACGGTGGACATGAGACGTCCGTCGGCGTCAAAGAATTGAGGAGTAGTAGTGCCGTCGTTCTGAGGCGGAGGTGTGCTACCAGTGGCCATGACTGATGAATTGATAGTAGTTTTTCTTTCGGTTAGAGAAAGAGGGAAGACTCACGTCCCCAGTGGAGTCGCCAATGATCGTACCTGAAAGTAGCACTTGATCGATGGCCAGCTGCTAGTCACGAGCGGTGTTGATGGTCGTCTTGGAAACGGAGGGGGGGTTGTACCTGCAGACACTCCGATGCTTAAGTCAGCACAGATACAAGAAGTGAGGTTGAGAGAATAAGAATTGAATACCTGACTCTTCAATGAAGAGGAGTATTTATAAGCCCCCAGCGCGGGGCCAACGATTATCACTATTGGGCCGCGTAGAGCAAGCCCAATGAGGATAACTGTTGGGGATAGCGTGGTATGCTGGAGAAGTCGTTAGACTCTCCCCCTAGTCAAGCTTAGCCCGTATTCTGCGTGAGACGGATAAGCTTGGGGTGAAACGTGGCTTGTGGTGCACGTTTGACAGGTGCGGAATTGGCGGCGAGCACGTATGTGCTCGACAGCAGAGAAACGGGTATGTTTGAGCTGCTGATAAGCTTGTGCTGCGGTGTCGAGCAAGTGGCGTTGAGCTGCTCGACACTGGGCTGTCCTCGACACCCTAGTGGATTGGGCCTGTTAGTCCATTCTAGGCCCAGTCCGGAACAAGTTTTATAAGGGAAATAGCGAATAAATTTGATTTTTTTATAGTTGGGAGACATAATGGAGTTAAATCACCTTTAACAGAATAAAAAAATGTTAAAATTAACTATATATTGAAGATGTGAAGTCCAATATGAGTTGTTTACAATTATTCATCAAGAGGATCGAGCACCTGCCCAATAAAGAGTATTTTTCCAGAAAAATCTTCCCTTACGAGAAACAAAAAAGGATGGTCAGCTACAAAGTCTATCTTAGGTGGAGTGAAAGCATTCCTTGAACACCCCACCATCATTACACCACCAGTTGCCGCAGCAGCTTCGGTGCCTTCTTCATTTACTTCGATGAAAGACTTGTGAAATATTTTGTTAACATAAAGGTCTTGAACCGCAGGAGATTTCACCATTTTTGTCAAACTTCCAGGGTAGAAAGGTAGATTCACTCCTAATTCCTTCAACACATTTGAAGTTTCAAGCTCAAATGATATTTTGAATTTGGGAATCCTAAAATCGCCTACTTTCACTTTTTCATTAGGAAACTTGTCTTCTAGGAACTTAGATTCAGAAGCCAACTTCTTAATCAAAAATGGAAGACCATCTTTTGTATCAGGAAGAAAAAAATACATAGAAAATCGACGTTTATCTTTGTCTTGGTTATAAGGAAGGCCAAGAACTTTTTTGAAAGCATCAAAACCACTGATAAATCCATTGCCTTGTTTATAAGGAAGGCCAAGAACTTTGAAACCATCAAAAACACTAATAAACCTATCTCCTGGGCTAGTTATGTAGGGAACCTTGACTGAATTGCCATTGTGAATATGAAAATCATATTCTTTTGTTTCCAAAGCAATAAACTTCTCATCCCATGTTCCTTTGAAGTATAATCCATTTGCAAAGATGAGTTTGGTATTTTCATCTACTGATCCATGTGGAAGAATAGTTTTTATAAGACCATTAGTCTTTTTTTTTGCCCATAAATTTACTTCTTCAATCACTTCACCAGCCTTTAAAACAATATATAAAATTAGTAAGGCAAAAAGATCAATTTACATGAGCATTTCAATTGAAGAATTGAACTATTTGCTAAGTCTAAATATTATATTCAATTATTCTGTTCCTAAAACAATTGGATACAAATACATTGTCAAATACAGTATCATTATACCAGACACTAATGAAGACAGACTGACAGTTTCAAAACATACCATCTACTTTGGCAAGACATCAATTGTAGTACATACAATTTGTCACAAACATTTTCGTTGTTAGTTGTAGGCTTGTGGTTTGGCTTTCTACACACAAGAAATGGATTCAGTTTGTGTGCAGTTAAGCTGCAGTCATCAAACTAGAGTCGTCTGATCAACGTTAGATGGCTT
Organism: Trifolium fragiferum; assembly: GCA_954870985.1. Lineage (NCBI taxonomy): Eukaryota > Viridiplantae > Streptophyta > Magnoliopsida > Fabales > Fabaceae > Trifolium > Trifolium fragiferum. The sequence continues at coordinate 14,628,312 of OX940794.1, forward strand.
AGATTTTAACTCGGTATTAATATTCTAAAATATAAGTTTTTTTATCTTAAATTCAGAATTGTCTGATCCTAATAAGAAGGTTCTGATGGCAATATGTAGTAGTCATGGGTAACAAATGCACCCGATCCGGATCCTTCTACGCATCTTGTGTCCTCAATTTTACACATTGTTACAATTTAGTCTCAAGCTAATTTTTCACTCATCAAAGTTTTTTGCCCTAATTTCAAATCTAAATGGAAAATACAAATGTGTTTATCACTTTTGGTGACAAAAATCACGACGTTTTGGTCCAAACTAAGGGCTCGTCTGGCCTAGCTTATTTTTTAGCTTATCCAAACAGCTTAGGCAAGTTTTTTAAGGTAGTTTACGATAAAATAGCTTATAAAAATTCAATTTTCACTAGTTTAAACTTATAAAATAGCATAAAGCTTAATTTATATTGTATAAGCCGTTTGCATAAACTCTAAAATAAGCTAGGTCAAACGAGCCCTAAGACTAAAACAACAATAATGTGTGAAACTCAAAACCCAAAAACCTAGATATTAAAATAGGGAGATTGAAATCATGTTTCTTTTGTAGTATAAAATAGAAACAAAAGTAAATTTAATTTAACTTAAGAAATAACAAATAGAAAAAGAGAAAATCCATGAAAGTTACATACCTTGGTTTTGAAATCAACGGAAGCCAAAGCAGCCTTATAATCTGTGGTCACAGATTTTTTGAACGACGGTTGAAGAGAAAGAGATCGTTCAACCCACACAAAGACGAGGTCCGCCAAAGAGAGAAGCATCCGAGAATGTAGAAGAAATAAGTTGAGAGGAAACGGAGTTGAGATGATCAGTTGAGTTAGCTTGGAGAAAAGAGAGAAGCTGACATTGTGTTGGTCCCTCGGATCCAATAGCGATGATGCTGAGTACGGTGAAGAGCGACAAAGGTGAGAATACTACATTCTGGTTCTGAAAGTCTGGCTTTGTAAACAAATGTTGTGTGATGTTCATCGAAAGATCAGTTTGGCAACCGACTGGTTGATAATAATGATCATTCTTCTTTCTTTCTTTCTTTCTTTCTTTCTCTGTTATTACTTTGTTGTTCTTCTTCTTTGGATTATGAATGATGAATGAAATAAACCCTTTTGTATAAGCGCGTTTACAGCTTTTTTTCTTATAATATTTCTCTGAGAATTAAATTACTTTCCATTTATGTTTTATAATGGGAGTTAATTAGTAATAACGTGTGCAGAAAGTAAAGAGATAGCACACCTTTATCAAAGTAAATTATGCACAAATCTAGTACTATATAATTATGCACAAAATCAGAAAAGATTGTTCATAAAAAAATAAATGAAAATCCTTGATTCTTTTTTTCAATCGGATGGAAGTAAGATCGATAATGTATTGAGCCAACTTGAATTGAATTTGAGATGCAATTTGATAATTGATTATTTGAACTTAATTTTTGAACTAAATAAGTCAAATTTAAAGTGGTTTTATGAATGAACCATAAATCTTTGTTATGAAAAGCGGTTTTATAGCTTTAGACCAATAAAGATTGACCAAGAATATATTTTTTTGTTACAACTAATTTTGGGTCTATTGACTTTTATTTATAAAATATTGTTAAAATATAAGTGATGTCGTGTACCAAAAAAAATAAAAATAATAAATGACGTTATTCTGCTATTTTTTTGTGAAACATATTAAATTAAGTAAAAAAATTTATTAAAACAATTGTCCCGTATGTGATATTTGTGTAATAAATCATAATTAATAGTAACAAATATTTATTATTCAATTTCTTTTTTTATTAAAGCAATTGTCTCGGGTATGATTAAATTTTTTTCATTAAAATAATTATCCCGTGTATTATTATAATATATATTCATCAATAATATATACATCAACAATTGTTCCGTGTATTATTATAATATGTTATATGTTATTCAATTTCTTTTCTTATTAAAGCAATTGTCCCGTGTATAATTAATTTTTTTATTAAAACAATTGTCCCGTGGGTTATTATAATATATATATACCAGGTAATTATTATAATATATATTCGTCAATAATACACTTCTCCTGTTTTTTTATATAAGAGTAAACAAAAATAGAGTAGATTTTTTATAATAAATATAGAATACAAATTAACTATTGTATAGAAAAATAGTAAATTGATAAATATAATTTATTTTTTTACAAAATAGAAGATTTGAAATATTTTTAATAATTGATGTGGACAAATTAATATTTTTAGTAGTAATAAATTTAATATATTAGGCCCGTTTGAATTTTGTTTATTTTTAAACTTATGAAAATACTTTATGATTATAATTTATAAATAAACTTTTATGTTATGTCATAAGTTTTTTTACGCATGTTAATTCATAAGTTTTCACAGACAAAAATTATATCTTTATAAATTGTTTTCATAAACTACATTAAAAACCTTATAATAATACATAAAATCTTATATATTTACTTAAGTTATTTCGCATAAGATCATAAATAAGTTAATCAAAATGGACCCATTGTGTTTTTGTTTTTATGTTCTTTTATTTTTAAGCTTCTTTTATTATGTTCTTCTATTTTTATTTTTTATATATAAGTTTTTATAAGTTTTGACGTGTATCTTTTATCGTGATTTTTGTTTATATTTTTATGCGTAAATTTATTTTAATTTTGTTCCTATTTTGTAAGTTAAAATTGATTGGATGGATTTTTTTTAAGGTGGTTTCCGTTGCTATTTTTATGGGAATATTTATTTTATGTTTATTTTTTTTCCTTTTTTTAGTTTGTTTAAAGATGTGTTTTTTAATGTTATTTTAATGGGAAGATTTCTTGTATACTTATCTTTCTTTCTTTTTTTTTTTTATATTTTTTTTATTAGTTTAGCGTTAAAATTACATTTAAGAGCGCAAAACTTGAAACATCGTTAAAAGTGATAAGGACAAATTTTTATTTTTAATAGTATTGAATTATTTTTTTGATGTGGTTTCCGTTGCTATTTTTATGGGAAGATTTATTTTATTTTTATCTTCTTTTTTTCCTTTTTTTGATTGTTTAAAAATGTGTTTTTTAATGTTATTTTTATGGGAAGATTTCTTGTATACTTATCTTTCTTTCTTATTTTTTTTTATATTAGTTTAGAGTTAAAATTACATTTAAGGACGCAAAACTTGAAACATCGTTAAAAGTGATAAGGACAAATTTGTATTTTAAATAGTAGTTTCTTTTAATATATTGTAAGTAGACTATTGTCCCGTGTATTATTATTATTATTATAGTATATATTCATCAATAATATATTCATCAACAATTGTTCCGTGTATTATTATAATGTATTATTCAATTCATTTATTTTATTTTATTTTATTTTTGTACAAATTCCTTTTTTTATTAAAGCAATTGTCCCGTGTATGATTAAATTTTTTCTATTAAAATAATTGTCACGTGTTATTATAATATATATTTACCCCGTAATTATTAGTAATATATATTCATCAATAATATACTTCTCTTGTACTTTTTATATAAGAGTAAACAAAAATAGAGTTAATATTTTTTTTATAATAGATATAGAGAACAATTTCACTATTATATAGAAAAATAGTAAATTGGAAAATATAATTTATTTTTTTACGAAATAGAAAATTTGAAATATTTTTAAAAATTGATGAGGACAAATTAAAAATTTTAGTAGTAATACCTTTATTATATTGGGCCCGTTTGAACTTGGCTTATTTTTAAACTTATGAAAATACTTTATGATTATAATTGATAAATAAACTTTTATGTTATTTCATAAGTTTTTTTACGCATGTTAATTCTTGAGATTTCACTGACAAAAATTATATCTTTAAAAACTGTTTTCATAAACAACTTTAAAAAACTTATAATAATACATAAAAGTTTATATATTTGCATAAGTTATTTCGCATAAGATCATAAATAAGTAAATCCAAATGGTTCCATTGTGTTTTTGATTTGTTTTTATGTTTTTTTTTTATTTTTAAGGCCATAAATAAATATCTTCTTTTATTAGGTTCTTCTATTTTTATTTTTGATATATAAGTTTTTATATGTTAGATTGAGTTACTATTTTTTCAAAAATAATAATTTTTAATAGTAGTTTCTTTTAATATATTGTAAGTAGACAATTGTAGTTTCTTTTAATAATTTTTATGCGTAATAAATTATTCTTTTAATAGTAGTTTCTTTTAATAAATTTATAATAATTTTTAATAGTAGTTTCTTTTAATATATTGGATTATTATTTTTGTTTCTATTTTTATGCGTAAATTTATATTAATGAATTATTTTTTTTCCTATTTTTGAAGTTAAAATAGATTGAATTATGTTTTTTCAGAAGTGGTTTCCATTGCTATTTTTATGAAAATATTTCTTTTATGCTTATCTTTTTTTTTTCTTCTCTTTTTTGTTTGTTTAGAGATGTGGTTTTTAATACTATTTTTATGGGAATATTTATTTTATGCCTATCTTTTTTTTTTATTAGTTTAGAGTTAAAATTACATTTAAGGACGCAAAACTCAAAACACCGTTAAAAATGATAAGGAGAAATTTGGATTTTTAATAATAGTTTCTTTTAATATATTATAAATAGATAGTAGCGATGATCAAACTCACCGCATCTCATATATATTACTCAAATAAGGTAATTGCTTCATTAAGAGCTATAAACTTATACGTTTATGAACTCAACTACTACTTGAAAATAACATCTACATCTAAAGAACACCGTAAACTAGTGAAAAAAAATTTGTTTAGCAAATACATCCCATTGATCAAATAAACTTAATTCAATGAGCTACAAGCGAGTTTATTGACATTACAAAAATAGAAGTGATCAAATATGCAACCAAGACAAATCAAACATAGGTATGCAAAGTAATTAAAACAACCTTATCTATGGTAATTTTTATTTAGTAGGGTTTTAAATTTATGAAATTTAATTTATAAGTTTCAAACTAGGCCAAGATTGTTAGAAGTAATTTATATTTAAGGGTATTTTAGTATTTACTATGTTAAGTATTTTTGAACTTGTCTGTTCAGTTTTCAATTTTAGGGCCTATGTGGCAAACTTTACTCTTTGTATAAATAGCTACTCTTTTATCAATACAATTAATCTTCCTTTCATATTTTTGTGGCTGCTGTCTTTGTTCTCTCCTTACTATTTCTTTGATTCATCACCTTGTACACCAACAAATTGGTATCTAGAGCTCCGGTTCGAATCCACGGGAAACACGAGTGAAACGTGAGTTGTGTGTGTTTGATTTTTGGTTCTTGATTTGTGTTGAATCTTGAACAAAATCTGAACAGAATCATTTTTTCTGATTTTGTGGGATTGGGAAACACGAGTGTTAGTGAGATTTGAGTGTACTGTACAAGGTTTAAGATGAACGGAAACGGTGGCATGAGTACCAAGCTTCCAGTGTTTGATGGCAAAAACTGGAATCGTTGGATGAAACAAATGCTTGTATTGTTCGGTGCTCAAGGTGTGCTTGAGCTTGTTACTGAAGGATACGTTCCTGTTGCAGCAGATGCAACAGAGGAGCAGAAAGAGGCGCAGAGAGCTACAAGAAAGAAGGATCAGAAGGCGTTGTTCTACATTCATCAGTGTGTGAATGAGAGTGTGTTTGAGAAGATTGCTGATTCAGTGACGGCGAAGGAGGCTTGAGATCTTCTGACAAGGTGTTACGGTGGTGATGCGTCAGTAAAGAAGGTAAAGCTTCAAACCCTCAGAAAACAGTATGAGAATCTCAACATGAAGAACAATGAGAAGGTTTGTGAGTACATCTCCAGACTAATTTTGATTACTAATGAGATGAAAGCTTGTGGAGAAACTCTTTCAGAACAAGTAATCATTGAGAAGGTATTGAGATCCCTTACCCCTCAGTTTGATTACATTGTTGTATCTATTGAACATTCCAAAGATTTGGAAACCATGAGAATAGAAGAGTTACAGAGCAGTCTAGAAGCACAAGAGTTGCGTCTAACTGAGAGAAACTCTGAAAGAGAAGTAGAGCAGCAGGCTCTGAAAGCAGCCTCTGAGAAGAAGTTTCAGAAGAAGCCTTGGTCAGAAGCCAAGAATAGATCTGATGGAGCTCAGAAGCCAGAAACCTCAACTTCTGGAAAGCAGAAGTATGCTCAGAAGGGAAAAGACAAGACAAAAGTACGGTGTTACTCTTGTCAGAAGTTTGGCCATTTTGCATCTGAGTGCAAGTCAAACAAAGAAAGAAAGTCAGAAGAAGCAAATATAGCCAGAAGTTCTGATGACTCTGATAGTGAATTTGTTTTATTAATGGCTTATGAATCTGATGATGTGAATTCAGAGTGGTGGTATATGGATACAGGGTGTTCAAACCATCTTACTGGAAACAAGAAGTGGTTGGTTGATTTTGACTCTAGAAAGAGTACAAAGATCAGATGTGCTGATGATAAATACCTCAACGCTGAAGGTATGGGAAATGTCAAAGTCATTTTGAACAATGGGAAAGCAGTATTGATTCAGAACGTGTGGTATGTACCAGGCATGAAAAGCAATCTGATGAGTGTGGGTCAATTGATTGAGAAAGGTTTTTCAGTTACTATTGAAGACAATCTTCTGAAGCTGTATGACGGTAATCAGAAGCTGATTATGGAGTCAGAACAGGGAAGGAACAGAACATTTAAGGTGAATGTTAGAACTGCAGACTCTGAATGTCTTAGTGCAACAAGTGTTGAGAAGGATAGTGAGCTGTGGCACAGAAGATTTGGTCATCTGAATTTCAGAAGCTTGGGGCATCTGAAGTCAAAGAATCTAGTACATGGAATTCCTATAATCAAGAAGCCTGAAAAATCATGCAAGGTGTGCATGAAAGGGAAGCAACCAAGACTGCCGTTTGCATCAGAAGTAGCTCCAAGAGCAAAACATGCCTTGGGAGTAGTACATTCTGATGTGTGTGGACCATTTCCAGTACCTTCACTTGGAGGAAACAAGTATTTTGTATCTTTTGTTGATGAATTCACAAGGATGACATGGGTAACACTCATCAAGTTCAAGCATGAAGTGTTTGCTGAGTTTCAGAAGTTCAAGGTGAAGGCTGAGAAACAGAGTGGTCAGAAGCTGAAGATTCTCAGAACTGATGGTGGTGGTGAGTTTAATTCTAATGAGTTTAAAACTTTCTGTGAGGAGAATGGAATTGAGCATGAGGTTACAGCTCCTTATACTCCTCAACACAATGGTCTTGCTGAGAGAAGAAATCGTACTTTGCTTGATATGGTGAGAAGCATGCTGAAAGAGAAGAAGCTTCCTCATCATTTATGGGGAGAAGCTGTTGCCACTGCAACATATGTGCTCAACAGATGTCCAACGAAGAAACTGAAGGAAATAGTTCCTATTCAGAAGTGGACTGGAGATAAGCAAAGTGTTAGTCATCTGAAGGTGTTTGGATCTGTATGCTATAAACATGTTCCAGAAGCCAGAAGACAGAAGCTGGATGATAGAAGCAAAGTAATGTTACTGGTGGGGTACCACAGTACAGGTGCGTACAAGCTTTATTGTCCAGAGACTAATAAAATTGAATTCAGCAGAGACGTCATTGTGAAGGAATCTGAAATTTGGGATTGGAACAAGTCTCAATCAAATTTTGATGTGAGAATCTCAGAGGATGGCTCTGAAGGTGAGTCAGAATCTGAAAGCTCTGAAGATGATTCAGAAGATGGAGATGACTCTGATGGTGACTCTGAGTCTGATGGTGATTCTGAATCTGACTCTGACTCTGAAGACAATTCTGAAGGTCCAAGTTCTGAAGACAATTCTGAAGGTCAAAGTTCTGAAGGCGATTCTGAAGGTCAAAATTCTGAAGACAATTCTGAAGGTCAAAGTTCTGGAGGAAGTCAAAGTTCTGAAAATCAAGGTTCTGAAGGTGAAAGAACTTCTGATAACACTTCAGAGGCAAGAGCTTCTGAAGGTGAAGCCTCTGAAGAGAGAACTTCTGAAGATGCTTCTGAACAAGTTCTGAGGCTACAGAGAATCAGAAGCATCCCAAGAAAATTTGCAGGATTTGAAATGTTGCAAGACACTGAAGTAGACTCTGAGGGAGAAATTATTCAGTGTGCAATGTTAGTAGATTCTGAACCTGTGAGCACAGAAGATGCTCTTAAGCAACAAGTCTGGTTGCAGGCCATGAAAGAAGAACTCGATGCTATAAAGAGGAACAAGACTTGGAAGCTATCAGAACTTCCAAAAGGCAAGAAAGCCATCAGCGTCAGATGGGTCTTCAAGCAGAAACTAAAGCCAGATGGATCAATTGGCAAACACAAAGCGAGGTTAGTAGCAAGAGGATTTCTGCAGAAACCTGGACTAGATTATTCTGAAGTGTTTGCACCTGTAGCAAGACACGAAACAATTAGACTGGTAATTGCAATAGCTGCTAACAGGAATTGGCCTCTGATGCATTTAGATGTGAAATCTGCATTTCTGAACGGTCCATTACAAGAAGAGGTATATGTGTCACAACCTCCTGGTTTTGAGAAAAAGAATCAGGAAGGGATGGTGTATAGATTGCATAAAGCCCTCTATGGATTGAAACAAGCGCCCAGAGCCTGAAATATGAGGATTGATTCATTTTTCAAGAAACAAGGGTTTCAGAAATGTGAGTTGGAGTATGGTGTTTATGTTCAGCACACTTCAGAAGGCAATATGATTCTGGTATGCTTGTATGTTGATGATATATTGCTGACAGGAAGTTCTGAACAAGAGATAGCTAAGTTCAAGAAGGTTCTGATGAATGAGTTTGAGATGACAGACCTTGGAAAAATGAGTTACTTTCTAGGGATGGAATTTCTATATTCTGAGAAAGGAATCATTTTGCATCAGTTGAAGTATGAACTTGAGCTTCTGAAGAGATTTAAGCTGGAGAATTGCAAAGTTGCTATCACACCCTCTGATACGAATCAAAAGTTGGATTCCGATTCTGATGGAGAGGATGTGGACGCTACAACCTTCAAACAGTTGGTTGGTTCTCTGAGGTATTTGTGTAATACCAGACCTGATATTTGTTTTGCAGTTGGAATGGTTAGCAGATTTATGAGTAAACCAAAATGGTCCCATTACCAAGCTGCTGTCAGGATTCTGAGGTACATCAAGGGGACTCTGAAGCATGGAGTGCTATTTCCCTCTGAAGGAAGGACTGAATCAGAACTTCTGAGTTATTCAGATTCTGATTGGTGTGGAGACAGAGTTGATAGAAGAAGCACTTCTGGATATTTATTTAAATTTCTGGGAGGTCCTATTTCGTGGTGTTCCAAGAAGCAACCTGTTGTTGCTCTATCAACCTGTGAAGCTGAATATATTGCAGGCGCTGTGACTGCATGCCAAGCTGTGTGGCTTCTGAACTTACTGCAGGATCTGAAGATCAAGGTAAACAAGCCTCTGAAGCTGATGATTGATAACAAGTCTGCAATCAATCTTGCCAAGAATCCAGTGCTGCATGGAAGAAGCAAGCATATTGAGACCAAGTATCACTTTCTGAGGAATCAGGTTCAGAATGGAGTGCTTGAAGTTGTGCACTGTAGTACTCAGAAGCAGCTGGCAGATGTGTTGACAAAGGCTATCAAAACTGATCAATTTCTTCGTTTGAGGGATGGAATTGGTGTTGTCAGTTTTGTCTAAATATAAATTAAGGGATGGTGTTAGAAGTAATTTATATTTAAGGGTATTTTAGTATTTACTATGTTAAGTATTTTTGAACTTGTCTGTTCAGTTTTCAATTTTAGGGCCTATGTGGCAAACTTTACTCTTTGTATAAATAGCTACTCTTTTATCAATACAATTAATCTTCCTTTCATATTTTTGTGGCTGCTGTCTTTGTTCTCTCCTTACTATTTCATTGATTCATCACCTTGTACACCAACAAAGATCACCGCAATATCGTCTTTACTTCATACTCGGTACCTTTGGAAAGAATAATAAAGTCTCCGATAAGAAAATATAAGAATATGGGAATGAATAATCACATTCGATGTTTTAAGATCAAATAATATTTTGAATTTGGGAATCTTGAAATCACCTACTTTCACTTTTTTATTAGGAAGCTTTCGTTCTCGGAACTTAGATTCGGACGCCAACTTCTCGATTAAAGACGAGAAACCATCTTTTGCATCGGAAAGAAAAAAAAGTATAAAAAAGAAATCGACGTTTATCTTTTGTCGTGTTTATAAGGGAGCCTTGATTGAGTTGTCATTGAGAATGTGAAAGTCATATTCTTCTGTTTTCAAAGTATAAAACTTCTCTCATTCAATACTCCTTTGAAGTACAATGCATTTGCAAAGATGAATGTGGTTGTGCAATCTATCTATTGATTCAATTGGAAGAAGAGTTTTAATAAAACCATTTGACTCTTTTTCTGCCCATAAATTCACTCCTTGGGCCACTTCACCAGCCTTCAAAACATGTTGACAAATTGTACTATTAAAATACTAAATGAACAGTTAAATAGGAACGCTAAATTCGATGTTTTTGGACGGATAAAAAGAAACATGGAAATAACATTTGACAATTTACTTATGAATCTTCCGTGTTACTGTAGTTGATAACTTTTCTTTTTTTACCAAATGTTTATTAATATCTTTGGAGACTACTTCCTTACAAGAATTGATACATAAAGATCTACTATAGTAGAGCTTATGTTTCATGTGGAACAAAGCTACACATTTCAAAAAGAAATTAATTATTAAATTAGCACGATATTAATAAATTTAATACTAATTTAACAAAAAAAATTAGGCAAATTTAAACAAATGATTTATAGCCAATAATTTTGTGGAATTAAAAATAGGCTATTTTATATCTGTAAAAAATTATTCAAGGTTACACAAATAGAAAAATACAAATCATGATTATTATCGCAACATATTAATTACAAAAAAATAAATGGAAACAAAAGATAAAAATTTCTAAATGATTGCATGATATGAATCATCCTATCCTATAATATATCTTGCTAGTTCTACCTAAAGCATTATATTATTATTTTTACTAATAATACAATATTTCATTAATTTTTTTGTATTCATCTTCTCATTTTAATATTGAATGATCATCGAATCAAATTTTTTTGGGAGCACTTGAATATATCAAGTGCAACCAGAAATTGATTGATGATCATTATATTATTGTTTTCTGGAAGCATTTGAATATATCTAGTGCATGCAACAAGAAAAATGGAGTTTGGAGAATATCAACGTTAATCATCGCAACAATCTCAAGAACGGGAGTGAAATTACTATACGACCCATCAAGAAAATATGCAGGGTATCAAAAAAGAAACATAATGAATCTGAAACAAAACTCAGAGATTCGTTTAGTTGCAGTTGTACACAAAGCAAGTCACATGGTTCACATCAAGAATTTCCTAAGCCTATGTTCTCCGACAACGGACAACACACTTGTTGCAGATGTGTTACATTTGAGGGAATTAATCGGAAGAACAACACCTATTTTCATATCACATCGTCTTCAACAAAAAAAAGGATCCACACATAACTACTCAGGAGATTTTGTCGTTACATTCGACCTTTTTGAGCGTGAACATGCTGGTTTAGCAACGGTTAACACATACACAGCAATATCTCCACCAACGTCTATGCCCGAAGATGTTTGTTACCTTGCATTAGACAAAAATGGAGCTATTATAATTCTATCATTCCATATAAGATGGGAACTAGATGGTTCAGTTGAATCAGAAGACAACAATGTAAGATCATTGAATTCAAAGGTTTTAGAAAGAGCACCTTGTTCAATTGGGATTTTGGTCAACCGTGGTTCCACAACTACTAACCTTTCGCATTGTTATAAAGTAGCTATGATTTTCCTCAGTGGACCGGATGATAGAGAAGCTTTGTGTTTGGCTAAAAGGTTTTCTAAAAATGTAGACAACACTTTGTTTGTTTATAGATTGTGTTCTAGTGATCACGATTCAACTGGTTGGGAGCAAATGATTGATAATGAGGAGTTAAGGGAAGTGCGCGGAGCTTATGTTAAACTCGAAAATGTTAAGTATGAAGAAAAAACTATAGAAGATGCATCTCAGACAACTAGTTTTATAAGGGAAATAGCCAATAAATTTGATTTTATTATAGTTGGGAGACGTAATGGACTTAAATCTCCTCAAACAACTGGTTTGGAAAATTATAAATCTATATAAATTATAAATCTAAAAGACATAAAAGAAAAATGAAGGTATATTTTCTGAAATTTTATAGTAAAATTCTTCAAAAAGTTGTTTTTTCTTCTCTTTTCTAAAATTCATTTGAGATTCTCTATTTTTTTAAACTCCTTTTTCTGATGCGGTCCGTTGCGGTGTTGCGTTGCGGAAAAACAGCGTTGCGTTGCGGTTTCGTTGCGGCGTTGCGTGTGATTTACATTCGCACCGCAATTACGGTCTGATGCGGTTGCGCTGCGTTCCGCATCCGTAATATTGCGGCCGCATCAGGTGATGCGGTCCGCAATTTAAAACCTTACTTTGGATTATGAATGATGAATGAAATGAACCCTTTTGTAGGAAAGCGCGTTTACAGCTTTTTTTCTTATAATATTTCTCTGAGAATTAAATTACTTTCCATTTATGTTTTAATGAGAGTTAATTAGTAATAACGTGTGCAGAAAGTAAAGAGATAGCATACCTTTATCAAAGTAAATTATGAACAAATCTAGTACTATATAATTATGCACAAAATCAGAAAAGATTGTTCATAAAAAAATAAATGAAAAACCTATGGTAATCTTTATTTAGTAGGGTTTTTCATTTAAGAAAGCTAATTTATAAGTTTCAAACTAGGCCAAGATCACCGCAATATCGTCTTTACTTCATACTCGATATGGGAATGAATAATCACATTCGATGTTTTAAGATCAAATAATATTTTGAATTTGGGAATCTTGAAATCACCTACTTTCACTTTTTGATAGGGAAGCTTTCTTCTAGGAATTTAGATTCGGACGCCAACTTCTCAATTAAAGATGAGAGACCATCTTTTGCATCGGAAAGAAAAAAAAAACTACAAAAAAAAAAAAATCGACGTTTATCTTTGTCTTATTTATCTTTTGTCGTGTTTATAAGAGAGCCTTGATTGAGTTGCCATTGAGAATGTGAAAGTCATATACTTCTGTTTTCAAAGTATCAAACTTCTCATTCAAGGGTCCATGAACTCATCAATTTTAACCATTGATCTAGTAGGGTATACAAACTTTATGCTATATCACTCTCTTCTCTTCTTGTCTCTCTCCACTCCACCGTTTCAATTACACAACACAACCATTTTCACTTCCACAAACTCATTGCCTCTTTCATTTATTATTTTTCTTCATCTGCAGTAAAAAAAAACAAATGTTTTCTTCCTCTATTTCATAGTCATATTTCTCACACTTTTTTTTTTTTGACAATTCTCACACTTCATATTAAATCTCATTTTATTTGTAAAACAAAACTTGTATCATCAAAATGGATTGGAAAGAGATTCTTATATTATTATTCGTTACTGCTAATAAGCATAAATGTTGAAAATGGTTGGAGAGAAAGATTAACACTCGTTTTCTAAAGAATTTTAAAAGTAAAAAACCAAACATCTTTCACTAATTTATGTTAACTTATTGTAAATTGGATATTTTCTTCTTAAATTGCAACTAAGTGAACACTTCATTTATTCTACAAACACTCCGTTTCTCACAAAACCAAACGTGTACTGATATGGGGTTTGAAAAATTGAGATTAGAAGGACGGTGGGGAGGTGAATTTGGGTCTTCCATGATTGAGTTTGTGGAAGCTAGAAATGGTTGTGTTGTAATTGAAACAGTGGAGGGGAGAGAGACAAGAAGAGAAGAGAGTGATTGTGTGTGAATGTACTATCATAAAGTTTGTATACCCTACTAGATTAATGGTTAAAATTGATGAGTCCAATATGGACCAATAGATGATGGGTCCAGGCTAAACGGAACCCTCATTCAATACTCCTTTGAAGTACAATGCATTTGCAGAGATGAGTGTGGTTGTGCAATCTATTGATTCAATTGGAAGAAGAGTTTTAATAAAACCATTTGACTCTTTTTCTGCCCATAAATTCGCTCCTTGGGCCACTTCACCAGCCTTCAAAACATGCTGACAAATCTTACTATTAAAACACTAATTTTACAGTTAAATAGGAACGCTAAATTCGATATTTTTGGACGGTTAAAAAGGAATTGGAAGGAGTATCATTTGACAATTTACTTATGAATCTTCCATGTTACTGTAGTTGATAACTTCTCTTTTTTTTTACCAAATGTTAGTTAATATCTTTGGAGACTACTTCCTACAAGAATTGATACATAAAGATCTACTATAGTAGAGCTTGTGTTTCATGTGGAACAAAGCTACACATTTCAAAAAGAATTAGCCTATAATTTTAGCACGATATTAATAAATTTAATACTAATTTAACAAAAAAAAAAAGGGCAAATTTAAACAAATGTTTTATAGCCTATAATTTTGTGGAATTAAAAATAGGCTATTTTATATCTGTAAAAAATTAGTCAAGGTTACACAAATAGAAAAATACAAATCATGATTAATATTGCAACATATTAATCACAAAAAAATAAATGGAAACAAAAGATAAAAATTTCTAAATGATTGCATGATATGAATCATCCTATCCTATAATATATCTTGCTAGTTCTTCGTAAAGCATTATATTATTATTTTTACTAATAATGCATTTCATTATTTTTTTGTTTTCATCTTCTCATTTTAATATTGAATGATCATCAAATCAATTTTTTTTGGGAGCACTTGAATATATCAAGTGCAACCATAAATTGATTGATGATCATTATATTATTGTTTTCTGGAAGCATTTGAATATATCCAGTGCATGCAACAAGAAAAATGGACTTTGGAGAAACTTTATTCACTTCAATAAATCCAGTGCCTGATAAATTTAACCTTAAAACTTATAAAACATACAATGTATGCATCGAAGAACCAGAAATGTTAATATCTGAAGGGATATGGGCTGGTCCCACTGCACTATCTCCTAAATCTACATTTACAATGTTGGAAATTCAAATAATTACCATTATTTTGATCACACAATGCTTTCATTTCTTTCTCAAACGCTTAGGATGTTCTTATTTTATTTCACAAGTCATGGTATATCTTTTCTTTCTATCTAATTTACATATGTTCTTATTTTGGCATCATGAAGATATATGCAACAAGAAGGTAAACCATAATAATTCATATATGCAATACTAAAACCATAAAAATTTCCATTACATATACCCTTTTCACAAGCAAGATCAATTCACATGTTGTTTTCTTTCTGGAAATGAATGCATTAAGAGAAGAGAAGAATAAATTGTTATAGAAAATTTTGAATTCTTATTTGTTTTGTTTTTTATATTGTTCTATATTTTTAAAGAAAAATCTTTCTTTAGAGAAATTCTTTTTTTTTGTTCAATATATATATTTATTCGTATTTTTTATTTTCAGACTGGGTTTCTTCTGGGTCCGTCGATACCAACAGGGCCACTAGAAAAATACAAAAAGTTGTTATTCCCATTTGGTAGTCAAGATATACTAAACACCATATCATGCTACGGCTACATATTTTTCTTATTTATAAATTCTGTTAAAATGGACTTCGCCTTAATAACAAAAACAGGCAAAAAAGCTTGGGTAATTGCTCTTCTCTCATATTTCGGAACCATCGCAATTAGCTTCCTCTTCTATATTTTTACCCACCGGATTTGGTTAGGTCTAATTGGCGCCGAGGAAACATTTGGTTTACCCGTTGTCTTTATATCTCATAGTGGTTGTTCTTTTGCCGTCATTGCTTCTTTCCTAGGTGACCTTGGAATCCTTAACTCCGAACTTGGCCGCCTTGCAATGTCATCGGCTTTCGTGATCGACCTTTCGGGTGGTATCTTCGCGGGTATAGGAACTGCCATTATGAGCGGCGTTAACGACGGATTGTTTACGATTGTTAAAAACTTATTTCTATTCATTTTTTTTCTCTTGGGGATTCCATTAACTGGGAGACCAATAATGATGTTGATGGTGAAAAACACACCAGAAGGGAAACCAATTAACAAGATATACATACACTTAATTGTGTTTGCATTATTCATGTTAGGCCTATTAGCTAGAAAACTCAAGCAACCTTTTTTAGCAGGTGCAATTGTATTAGGCGTTGCTGTTCCTGAAGGACCACCATTAGGGTCAGAGTTGGTTAACCAATTAGACTTGTTCTCTACATGGATTCTCACACCCATCTTTGTGACTTGTTGTGTAATGAAAGTGAATCTAACTATATGTGGACCTCCTATCCTTATTGTTACTATCACTGGATTCATCATTTTGGTGCATACTATTAAGCTATTTCAGTGTCTCACTGTTTGCAAATATTGCAATATGCCTTCAAGAGATGGTCTTTGCCTAGCTCTCATTTTGAGTTGCAAAGGTGTCATTGATACTTGCTCCTTCGTTCTTGTCTACGACGGAATGGTAAGTTATCTATGTCTCTGGTCATTTATGGATCAAATACATCATTTTTTATTGAGTCTCGTATAAAAAGAATCCGGTGATTATTATATTTCTCTAATTAAAGTAGTACGTAATATGTCTAATGTGGTTGATTTTGATTTACAGAAACAATCTCAACAAGCAATAGGTGTTATGGTAATATCGACGTTAATCATCGCAACAATCTCAAGAACGGGAGTGAAATTACTATACGACCCATCAAGAAAATATGCAGGGTATCAAAAAAGAAACATAATGAATCTGAAACAAAACTCAGAGATTCGTTTAGTTGCAGTTGTACACAAAGCAAGTCACATGGTTCACATCAAGAATTTCCTAAGCCTATGTTCTCCGACAACGGACAACACACTCGTTGCAGATGTGTTACATTTGAGGGAATTAATCGGAAGAACAACACCTATTTTCATATCACATCGTCTTCAACAAAAAAAAGGATCCACACATAACTACTCGGGAGATTTTGTCGTTACATTCGACCTTTTTGAGCGTGAACATGCTGGTTTAGCAACGGTTAATACATACACAGCAATATCTCCACCAACGTCTATGCCCGAAGATGTTTGTTACCTTGCATTAGACAAAAATGCAGCTATTATAATTCTACCATTCCATATAAGATGGGAACTAGATGGTTCAGTTGAATCAGAAGACAACAATGTAAGATCATTGAATTCAAAGGTTTTAGAAAGAGCACCTTGTTCAATTGGGATTTTGGTTAACCGTGGTTCCACAACTACTAACCTTTCGCATTGTTATAAAGTAGCTATGATTTTCCTCGGTGGACCGGATGATAGAGAAGCTTTGTGTTTGGCTAAAAGGTTTTCTAAAAATGTAGACAACACTTTGTTTGTTTATAGATTGTGTTCTAGTGATCACGATTCAACTGGATGGGAGCAAATGATTGATAATGAGGAGTTGAGGGAAGTGCGCGGAGCTTATGTTAAACTCGAAAATGTCAAGTATGAAGAAAAAACTATAGAAGATGCATCTCAGACAACTAGTTTTATAAGGGAAATAGCCAATAAATTTGATTTTATTATAGTTGGGAGACGTAATGGACTTAAATCTCCTCAAACAACTGGTTTGGAAAATTGGACCGAATATCCTGAATTAGGTGTCATTGGTGATTTGCTTGCTTCACGAGATATGAAAAGTAAAGCTTCAATTTTAGTTGTGCAACAACAACAAACAAAGACTATTTCCTCCTAATTGTTTCAAGCTTATGCCTATCCTAACTTTAGGGACCTAGCTCTGTTATTGTAGTAGATATACGTTGTATTTAATCATATTCGTTGATTTGAGATCTGACGATTTAGATTATATATCAGTTATAACACAATTATACAATCTCAGATGTTTGCGTGACACAATTATTGTGTCCCAAATCCTAACCTATAGGGGTAGGTGGTACTATTGTTCTAGCTCATTTTTCTCAATCTTCTTATTCAATCAATCAATTATATGATGCTTCTCAAGTACTCTTTCATTAGCTTTTAGATCACATTCTGCAACAACTATAAATAATTTGCAAAACAAAATGTTTAGAGTACATTAGAAATTAAAATGTTTCATTTTTTAAATAAATTATTTTCCTAAATGGAATTCATGATGAATATCGCTAGAACATACATGTCCTAATGAAAATGTCAAAAGATTAACTTAAATGAGGGACTAAAATCTACGACTTTAAATTTTACAAGGGCAAAATAAGTGAATTTTTATTACAGAATTAAAACTTAAATTCGTTAATTTTATAAGGAC
The DNA here is from genome assembly GCA_954870985.1 of Trifolium fragiferum. Taxonomy (NCBI): domain Eukaryota; kingdom Viridiplantae; phylum Streptophyta; class Magnoliopsida; order Fabales; family Fabaceae; genus Trifolium; species Trifolium fragiferum. The sequence goes on from OX940794.1 coordinate 14,646,652, forward strand.
GAAAAACACATTTTATCCTATGTTATTTTTCTCTATTAACTGTTGTAACAAAAAAATTTACAATTATAATTATTATACATCGGACAAAAATCACACTACAATAAAAAAATCACGGCAACTTGTTACTAATCAATAAAGAAAGACATAATCATTTTTAGAGAAGAAGAAAAATAGTACCAAGAAGAAGACAAAAGAAGCAAATGACAGCGTTTCCAAAGATTAATTAACCAATAATTAATCTCTTTCTTGCAAAGAAAGGGACCCCAAGCTCAGATTAGATTAGATACCCCTAGGAGCTTTCTTTCTTTCCCGAGCATTCTATGCTGATCACCTCACAGATTTGAATTCTCTCCAATCATTTTTACTAGACGTTGATTTCACTCGTTCATTTACTAATTAATATCGCGAAATTCCACTTTCAACATTCCACACCCACATAAGTGGCGCGTCGATAAATGTCCGGCAAATCAGCCCCTCTTTCCCATTCTCCACTCACACAATCATACACCAAAACAAACCCTTCTCTTGAAGACCCCCTCCTCCTCTCTTCATTCAAAACACACCCGCCAATTTGAATCAACACAACCTTATCTCCCATTCCCACACAGCTAAACCTTATTCTTGAGTCTACCCTAACCTGCGCCGCAAACGGTGGACTCTTTAACTTAATCCACTCTCCAAATTCCCCAACCCCACCGCGACCACCACGACAACCACCACATTTTCTCTTAGCATCAAAACTCCAAAAGGAAACCTCCACTGTATGACTAGTCAGCACATACACTTTTCCCGATGCAGCACACCCGGCCACAACGCAACCACCACCGGGCACCGTCCGACTCTTAAGCCACATACGTCCCTCCACCTCAAACAAATCCATAGAACTTGCATAAGCCTCAGCTCCCAAATTAGCGCGTGAGAATTCATTTTTCTCCGACGCGCCAATTCTCAATCCACCAATCACATAAAACACTCCATCCGATGCAGCACCAATGCAACCGTATCTCCTCCTCGGCGCGTGCGCGACCACGCTCCACGTGTTTGCTAAAGGATCATACTCCTCAACCGCATCGGTTTTCGAACCTCCTCCGGCGATGTATATTTTTCCGGAGACAGCTGCCAGTGCGAATTTTTTCCGTGGAAAAATCATCCCGGAGCAAGGGGACACAGTTTCTGTCCATGTGTCGTACTGCACTGTAGCATTTCTACCGACGATGAAAATCCTTGGACCGATTGAAGCGACGCGCGCGTGTGATAAGATTGAAACGGCGTCGTAGAAAGGGAGGGAAAGTGAAGGATTCGAAACGGCGTTATGGAGAGTTATAGTGGAGAATGAGAATCCGAAATCAGTGGCGGTGAGAGAAAAGAGTGTGTGGAGGAGGAGATGGAGGTTGCGGCGGAGGTCGGAGAAATGAGGGGAATGAAGGAGGCGGGACCAGCGACGGCAGACGAAGGAAAGAGAAGAGAGGGAAGAGGGTGGGAGACGGGTGAGGAAATTTAAAACGATGTCGTCAGGGAGAGAGGATATGGTGGTGGCGTGTGTAGGAGAAGTAGGGTGGGGTGAAGAAGTGAGTTTTGGATTTGGGATGCAAGATTTGATGAGCCATGTGAAGTGGCGAGAGTTGCAGCTTTGTCTCTCTCGACTCATTTCAGAACCCAAACAGAACAAACCAATGAAGAAGCTGTCACTCCCAAATACTTAAACCACGGTTCAAACCGAATATCCTTTGCGGCCAACTACAGAACTTAATCTCTTAAATTTTATGAACTCAAATGGATGATAAACTCTTTTAAGAGTTTTATTATCGCTGCATGTCCAAATACTAGACTACTTTGTTTTTTTCTTTTCTTTAATAATTAAGATTAAAAAAAATTTATTTACATCTGTTATCTATAAAAAATAATTAATCCTATTAATTAATTTTTTGTTTTCTCGAAAATAGTATATATAATAACATAATATATGAATATTTTCTCTACTCCTCTAGTCTTTTAATTTAAGAAGAAAAAAAAAAAAAATAGATTCAATATATGTAGTTATAGAAAATGGATTAGATACTCAATCTAAAAAGATTCAATATATGTAGTTTAGAAAATGGATCAGATACTCAATCTAAAAAGGAAGAAAAAAAATTATATTAAAAAAAGAGACTAATTAGAGAGAAATATTGAAACAATTTACTTTGAATGTCATTTAAGCAAAAATTATATTAAACTTTTATATTACACTCAATTTTTTTTTCTTCATTTCTTTATCATTTCAAACATAGTGTGTACTAGTGTAGTCATCTATTTTAAATATTATTTATTATAAGGTATTGAGTGAGAAATTTGATCAATAATTTATACTATAAGTGTGGAGAAATAAAAAATCTAGAGTTCAAATTTTAACTTCTCCAGTGAGGATTGCCTCTTACTTATAAATTCTTATTCAGCCATCTCATATTTGATGTGGGACTTCTTAACACACCCCCTCACGTCTAGCAGTATTTGACTTGGTGCGTTGATATAAATGGTGGGTGGCCCAATAGCGGGTGGTCCATGGATTTTAGAGAGGCTCTGATACCATCTTAGAATTACGTTTTGGGTCTAACTCATCATTACAAAACCGACTTTGTAAAATCGAGTTAGGTCCAATATTCAATTTCTAAGAGGGTTGATTATTAAGTGATGTATTCCTTACGAGACTATTATTTCATTTATTCTAATGAACAAAGAACATGGACAACTGGAAGTTTTTTACTAAAAAACACATTTACAATTTTTTAATGACCCACTTGTCAATGTTCTTTAATTAGTAGAAAATACTCCATGTTTAAGAGTTAGGATTTATAAGGATAGTTTGCGGCTGAAGTGGATGAAAATCTCATCGTGAGTTAGAGAATGGAGTTATAAGGAAATCAAATATTTGATTCTTATCTACTATGAAGCACCGATACCTCTATGATTAGACGTGTTGCGGTATCTGACACGTGTCGGCGTCCGAGCATGACACCTGTACGACACTATGTCCAAAGAAATAATTTTTCCTTTATTCCGACACTCCTTAAATCGGTGTCCGACACTTATAAAACACTCGTACAAACGTGTCGGGGTAAGTGTTTAAATTTTTATTTTTTTTTATATTTGCTTCTGTTAGGGTAATCCAAGATAAGAGGAAGAAGATAACAAGTAAGAACTAGAGAGAAAACTAGGAGGAAAGTGTTAAAATTTTATTGATAAGAAAAAAAAATAGAGAATGAGTTGTATACAATGCATGTGGTACACGCTTATTTATAAGGAAAACTCCTAACCCATCTATTACTTGTAACACAAGTAACCATAACTAACTAACTCAAGGTAGTTATGTAACCACCTCCTAACTACCTAACCAAGTCTAATAGGATTGAAGTTATAAAACATCATGCTCCCTTAACTTCAAGCCTAAGCAAACTTGTCTGTCCTTCAGAAATCCTTCAGAACTGCAACCTTGTCTGTCCTTCAGAAATCCTTCAGAACTGCAAGCTTGTCTGTCCTTCAGAAATCCTTATCTGTCATTCAGAACTCCTTCAGAACTGCAAACTTGTCTGTCCTTCAGAACTGATTCAGAACTTGTCTGTCCTTCAGAACTTCAAACTTGTCTGTCCTTCAGAACTGATTCAGAACTGCTTCAGAACTTCAAACTTGTCTGTCCTTAAACTCTTAGTTAGAGCATCTGCAACCTGAGAATCTGTTGCACAATGCCTGACATCTAAGCTACCTTGATTCACCTGCTCCCTCAAGAAATGAAACCTAGCCTCTATGTGTTTGCTTCTACCATGCAAAACTGGATTCTTGGCTAAGTTTATAGCAGACTTGTTATCAATCTGCAGAACCACAGGTTTCTCTGCTTCAATTCCTAGCTCCTTCAACACAGTCACAATCCACAAAGCTAGGCATGCTGCATATGCACCTGCTATGTACTCAGCTTCACACGAAGACAATGCAACAACTGGTTGTTTCTTAGAACACCAAGCAACAGGAGCCTCCATAAATCTGAAGAAATACCCAGTAGTACTCCTTCTATCTACTTTGTCACCACACCAATCAGCATCAGAGTAGCACACAATCTCAAATTTCTCATTCAGAACTGACTTTGGAAAAAGAATTCCAAACTCCATTGTGCCTGCTATATACCTAAGTATTCTTCTAGCTGCATTCATGTGTGACCTTCTGGGCTTATCCATGAATCTACTTACAAGCCCAACTGCAAAGCATATATCTGGCCTGCTGTTGCAAAGATATCTCAATGATCCAACAATTTGCTTGAAAATTGTAGGATCCACAATCTCTTCTGTCTCATTCTTTTCTAACTTCAAGTTCACCTCCATAGGAGTTGCAGCATAGGTACACTCAATCATGTTGAACCTCTTTAGAATTTCTCCTGCATATTTTCTCTGATGCAACAATAGACCTTTACCATTCTTCAGAAGTTCAAATCCTAAGAAGTAAGACACTTCTCCCAAATCTGTCATCTCAAATTCAGTTTTCATTACTTCTTTGAATTTCTCTATCTCAGCTGTGACACTTCCAGTTACTAGCAGATCATCAACATACAAACATATCAGAATGATGCTTGAAGCTGCTTCCTGCACATATACTCCATATTCTGACTTGCATTTCCTGAAACCTTGTTTCACAAGAAATCCATCTATCCTTTTATTCCAAGCTCTTGGAGCTTGTTTCAAACCATATAGAGCTTTGTTCAATCTGTAGACCATGTCTTTCTTCCCTTCAATCATGAATCCAGGTGGCTGAGTTACAAAGACAAGTTCTTCTAATGGACCATTAAGAAAGGCTGACTTAACATCCATGTGGAACATAGGCCATTTCCTTGCATTAGCTACAGCTATGACAAGTCTCACAGTCTCAATTCTTGCCACAGGTGAGTAGATTTCTGAGTAATCTATTCCTTCCCTCTGCAGAAAACCTCTTGCCACCAGCCTTGCCTTATATTTTGCTATAGAATTGTCAGGATTTAGCTTCAGCTTGAACACCCATTTTACTTCAATTGCCTTCTTATCTGATGGAAGTTTAACTAACTCCCAAGTTTGATTTCTCTCAATTGAAGCCAACTCCTCCTCCATAGCTTTCTTCCATTTCTTGTGTTTCAAGGCTTCTGTGTAATTGATAGGCTCAGAACCAGCCATCAATGCAATATGAACTAAGTCACCATCTGCATTTACCTCATTATCATTAACAATTTCACAATCCTGCAATCTAGCAGGAATGTTCCTTGTTCTGGCAGGCCTGTCTCTAGTCACAGCAGCAGGTGCTTCATTCTCATCACTAGAATCACTATCTTCTTCATTCATGATTGGATTCAATTGAGCTCTGCTTGAACTACAACCAGCAATCCAATCCCAGGATTTCTCTTCATCAATTACAACATCTCTACTGTAGATCATTTTCTTTGTGACAGGATCATACAGCTTGTAAGCACCTGTGACATGGTATCCTACCAAGATCATGACTTCACTTCTGTCATCAAGCTTCTTCCTTTTTGCTTCAGGCACATGCTTGTGACATAAAGCACCAAAAATCCTGAAGTGACTTACACTAGGTTTTCTACCACTCCACACTTCCTCAGGTACTTTGTCTTTCAGCTTCTTGGTTGGACACCTGTTCAACACATACACAGCAGTGTGAACTGCTTCACCCCAGAAAGCTTTAGGCAGGTTCCTATGCTTCACCATACACCTTGCCATATCAAGAATAGTCCTGTTCCTTCTTTCAGCTAAGCCATTGTGTTGAGGTGTATAGGGAGCTGTGACTTCATGTTCTATACCTTGTTCAACACAAAATGACTCAAACTTCTTGGAAGTATACTCACCTCCACCATCTGTTCTGAGAGCTATGATCTTCTTTCCACTTTGATTTTCAACTAATGCCTTAAAATTTCTGAAGGCATCAAATACTGCATCCTTGGTTTGAATCAAGTATATCCACATCTTCCTGCTATACTCATCAACAAAGGTAACAAAATATCTATTACCACCAAGTGAATTCACATCAAAGGGACCACACACATCAGAATGCACAACACCTAGTACACTTGATGATCTCATAGGCAAACTCTTGCTGAAAGCATTTCTAGGTTGTTTACCAACTAAGCAACCTTCACATACTCTTTCTGAAGCTTCAATCTTAGGTAGGCCAAGTACCATTCCTTTGCTCCCTAGCTGATTTAGATATTTGAAATTCAAATGTCCAAATCTCAGGTGCCATAGCCAATTCAACTTCTCATCTGTTACTACCTTCATACACTGAACAGTGTTTGTGTGAATCAAAGTTCTGAAAGTTCTATTCTTGGCCAAAAGAGTCCTCAGAATTAGGTTATTTGCAGGATCATAAAGTTCAAATTTCTCATTCTTAATGATAACTGAAAAACCTTTTTCTGCTAACTGTCCAACACTCAGAAGATTACAGTCCATACCTGGTACAAACATCACATCTTCAATTACTGCAGAGCTTCCATTGCTTCTCTTGATAACCATGTTACCAATGCCTTCTGACTGCAATGAACTGCTATTGGCCAGCTTCACTTTACTTTTCTTTCCAGAATCAAACTTCACTAACCAGTTTTTGTGACCAGTCATGTGATTGGAACACCCCGTGTCTAAGAACCAAGTCTCAGCATCAACTTTGTCTTGTGATTCTACCTCTGATAATGCAGCCATGAAAGTCACAGCTTTGTCTTCAACCTTTTCTTGCACAAGTTTTGCTTCATCATCAGAGTCTTGGCCCTTTTCTTTGCCTTTCTTGAACCAACAATCTGAAGCATAGTGTCCCCATTTCTCACAATTATAGCACTGAATGTGACTCTTGTCCTTGCCTTTCCCTTTCTTTGAATTTGATGTTCCTCCTCCTTTCTTGAAGGATTCAGATTTTCCATCAAATTTTTTCTGAGAGCCATTCTTTCCCTTATCTTGTTTTTTTTCTTTGTGACTGTTAGCTTTCTTGTAAGCCTGAACTTGTAAGGCTTGTACAGATTCTTGAACCCCTTTCCTTTCATTTATCATCAACTCATGTGCTTCTAAAGATCCGACAAGATCCTCCAACTGTAATGTAGCTACATTCCCAGTTTCTTGGATGGCAACAATGACATGATCAAAATTTGGAGTTAGAGTTCTCATTACCTTCTCTACAATCATCCTATCTGTCATCACCTCACCACAGCTCTTCATTGTATGGACAATGCTTTGAACCTTCGACACATAGGCTCCAATGGATTCACTCTTATCCATCTGCAGAAGCTCATATTGCCTTCTCAGAGACTGCAACTTCACTCCCTTCACCTTTTCTCCTCCTTCATAATATTTCACCAAAATATCCCAGGCTGCCTTAGAGGATTCAGCACTAGATATCTTGTCAAAATTTGCAGAATCTACTGCAGCTTGAATTGCATACATTGCCTTGCAATCCTTCTTCTTTAAGTCTTTGTGTGCTGATCTCTGAGCTTCAGTGGCATTCCCCACCAAGTCTTGCACACCATTAACCACCACTTCCCATGTATCTTGAAAACCAAAGAGAGACTTCATCTGTTTGCTCCATCTTTCCCAATTCTTGCCCTCAAGAATTGGAAGATTGTTTGGTAAACCATTCCCTGACATTGTTTCTGAATGAAGGAAAATGTAAACACCAAACAAGACTGAATCTTTGTGCTTTCTACACTAAGAACCAAAGGGCTCTGGATACCAATTTGTTAGGGTAATCCAAGATAAGAGGAAGAAGATAACAAGTAAGAACTAGAGAGAAAACTAGGAGGAAAGTGTTAAAATTTTATTGATAAGAAAAAAAAATAGAGAATGAGTTGTATACAATGCATGTGGTACACGCTTATTTATAAGGAAAACTCCTAACCCATCTATTACTTGTAACACAAGTAACCATAACTAACTAACTCAAGGTAGTTATGTAACCACCTCCTAACTACCTAACCAAGTCTAATAGGATTGAAGTTATAAAACATCAGCTTCTACTTTTATTAGACATATATACAACTATTAAAGATGTGTCGAAATAATAATATTGATCAATGAGTGATTAAAGATATTACATTTTGATTACATTATTTTTAGTTTTTTTTATAGTAGTTGGATGAGTAAATGTTAAATGTACTATCATATATTATTTTAAAACTTCTTTTAATGAAAAATTTGTTCAACTTAGATGCATATATATGTATTTTTAATTCAAAACTTATATTTTTTATAAATATGTAGCGGTGTCGGTGTCGTATAATTTTTACATTAGCGGTGTCACCGTGTCAGAGTGTCCGTGTCGTGTCGCGGTGTCCGTGTCAATACTAATTCCTAACCATTAACATTGATGGTTTAAAGAAAAACCCATGTTAAGATTCACATCATACAAAATACAAGGAATATAGCATTATCATTTGACAATATACTTGAATCTTCCATGTTTGTTTGATTTTATTTTATTTTCTAGACCAAATGGTTGTTGATAGCTTTGAAAATTATTTCATGCATTATAGAGTGCATTTTTATTTGAATGTCATCTACCTTGTTTCCATGCAAGAAGAAAATTTACATTTTTCCACTAAACCACACCTATTAGAGACAACAAATATGTGCCGTGCAATTAAAATATGTAACATTATTTATAGAAAAATGCTAAACAGTGCACCTGGTGCACTAGTTAAACATCAGTGACCCTTATATATATATATATATATATATATATATATATATATATATATATATTAAAGTTTGAATAACATCTACAGATTATACACTGGTGAGTATTACTATCAGAGTTTATTGACTTCAAAAAATACATCAATTCCACAAGACAAAGCAAATAACAAACCTCTTTCAGATAAAGAAACCAAAAAAAAAAAACATGGGACAAATCACACACAAAGTTCATCTAAAACCAAATAGATTTGACAAAACATCATTATCCCGTGTGCAACAACGGGTATGTCATTAATTTGATCACGAGTACGTACTCAAACAGAAATTCTGCTTGAAGAAGAGCAAAATCCAAACTGCAACTGACATTCACATTGAACTCTTACATGATAATCCATTTTGAATGTCATAACTTGATCTCTCAAGATGCATAAATAAATGGTTATCAGATTCAGAAGTGATGTCTCTAAGTTCATGTCCCTTTTACTTAACTTTCTACCGGATCTAAGCAGTAAATATAAGAACTGATACTAATAACTTGCTACCGCATATTCTTCAATCCTGCAAAAGAAATATAACTAATGGTTTAAGTCTACAGAGTAAGAAAATACATATGCATACATGAAAATGATTACCTACTGTTATTCATGATTGAAGAAAAATCATATTATACGAACAAACGAACATAAGTGCAGAAATATAGAGTATAAAGAAGTTAACAAACCTCTTCGTCTTCATCATCTCCACCATCTTCCTTATTCTTCTTGAGACGAGTTGTACCACCTTCTTTGCTAATAGGCAATTTCATTGCTCCAAAGGGTGTATCAACATCGATATGTCCTTTCATAGTGTAGCCAGTACCCTTACCTCTAATCATGTCCCAAAGTGCAGACCCAAAATCCTTAGGCCTGAAGGTAATTGGAATATCAATATAACTAATCCCACTTTTTTCAATTTTTGCAGACTTTGCAAGATCAGCACCTCCGATTCTAACCTCACCAAGCCATACCTCATAATCAAGTGCATTGAGTCCCAAGTCAAAATCATTCTTATTATCCAACTTCAAATGAAGAAGAGCAATAGTCTCTTCAAAAGAGAAACTCTCAAACTGAATTTTCTCAAGATCAATATCAGGCTTATAAGGAATCGGTATTTCTCCGGTTTTCTCCAAAGGTATAGTAATCCTTCCAATCACAGGAACATCAACTATAAGATCAACCTTAACCTTATAAGGAATAACACTTCCCGGTTTAATATCAGCATATGTATTCTTTATGTCATCATAAATCAAAGTAACCGGAATTTTCACGGTCTCCTCTCCATGTGCATGAATCGTACCAGAATCCGGTATCAAACCCGAAACTAGTTTCCTCCCAGCACTTTCAACCAAGTAATTAATATCAATTAAAGGAATTGGCACCGGATTCGGGTTCTTTATAAGAATATCAACAACAAGATCCGCTTTTTCAAGATTAATCGAAGGAATGTGTATCGCGGAAACATCTGCAGTTGGTTTCCCAAACCCAATTGTTTCCTCAATCTTATCCCCAATGTCCTGAATAAAACCCTTCACTGTATCAAGAAATCCACCACCACCTTTCTCATCATCTTCCTTTTTTTCTACATCATCCCTTTTCACTACTTCTGGTTTATCAGACATTTCTCTATATAGCAAATCTAATCAAAATAAATCAGATTAAAACAAACTTAATTAATTAACTTTTGTTTATCAATATCTAGCAAAACCACATAGATTAATCTATATTAGAACAACAACAGCACTAAAATTAACATTATTAATCAGAATGAAGGGTTCAAAAAATCACAAAATCAAAACTTAATGATCACAAAAATCCAAAACAATGATGGTGAGAAAATAAAAATAAGTAAATGAATTGGAAATGTTAGAGATGATAGAGAGAAGCACCTGAGAATACGAGATCAGTGAAGAATGAAGATTGAAATGAAACTTAGATTAGAAGATATATATAGATTTTGAGAGCCATCAGTTCATTGACGGTGCAGATTTTGCCACAAGTATGTAGGACTAGTTATGGCCGTCTATTTGAGTTTTATTTGATTAAGTGCATTTGGCAAGAAATAAAAAATGTCTTCTATAATTTTTATAGTTTATAAGCTAAAAATAATTGTTTGATAATATTTTTTATTTTATTTTGAGTTTATGGTTTATTTTTCAGCGATTATTTCAAATAATTTGTGAGTTTATAGTTTATCTTTTTTTTTCTATATTTATTTTTATTATTTTAATTAAAATCTATTTTTATCCTTCTTTGTAATTTTATTGTTGCTTTAATTTGGAATATTAGATGATAGATTATTTTGGATTAATATAATTATTTATAGTTAAAGAATTTTTCTGACTAAGCTATTAGGTTTGATCGAGTGATAAGAGATTTGGGTAATATCCATGAGATTCTATGTTCGATTCTCATTGCCAACATTGTAAACCAAAAATAAATAAAATTATGAGTTAAGTTTATCTTAATTTCTATAACAAAATTTACATAATTGCATTAAATATATTTTATTATTATATTTATTATTATGTCATTTTACAAAATTGATATATGTATATTTTGTTATAAATTTAATATTATACATATAGTTTTCATATTTTTTTAATAAGTTTTTGTAAATATTAATTTTATACTATATATCTAACTACATTTCCAGTAACGACAACATAATAATGGTATAATTCGTTGGTTAAATCCTCCAATTGGTCGGTACAAATGCAATATAGATGCATCATTCTCCAAACAGCAGAACATTGTTGGAATAGGTATGTGCGTCCGAGATGATTAAGGAAGGTTTGTTTTGGCCAAAATATAATGGCTATCGCCAATTACTGATGTTGATATAGGAGAAGTTCTTGGCTTAGTTAGTGCTCTCAGTTGGGTACATGACTTGTTGTTGGAAAATGTTGATTTTCAACTTGATTCAAAAAAATGTTGTCATTATTTTCCATTGTAAGCATCTATATGACACATTTAGTGAAGAAAATTGCAGTATTTTTCAAATTCTAATGTTTAAGCTGATAATTTATTTTGTTTTATAAAATTTAATATACAAACATCCAAATTTAGCTTCTAGTTATTGAGAAATATTTGCTCTCTAGACATAAAAGAAAGAATTTGATGGTTGGTTTGAATCACATAACATCAAAATCCACACAATTACTCATGTTAATTGATCGGAATAGTGAAATTTCGAGCGTCACAAACTAACCGATAAACACAATTAGTTCACGAAGAGTCAAAGAGAATTCTTCGCTCAATTATTTTTTTAAACTCAATCAACTTCAACTCTTTATTCAAGTTTAATCAATTAGAGCATATAGAGAAGTCATATCATCAATTGTCTCAATGGATTTTTAAAGATGATAACATACATTGTATTGTATCTAATCAAATTAAGAAAGTAAATTACAAAGAAAAAGATTAAATTGAGAGTATTATGCATTCACATTGAAAGAAAGTATATTACAATATGAATTGAGAAAAATGACCCCCAATGTGTATATATACTAATAGAGGAACCCAAACTAACTATCCTATAATATAGGAAAAAAGACTAACAAACTATATTCAACTAATTAACATAATAAAATAGTTAATAACTACTACAGTATAGTTTACTGTATGAAATAGTCTCTTTTAATAATTGAGATATAATTATAACTTGAATTTGTTCCATGCAAGGACAAAGTACAAACTAATTAGCAAAAGAGGAAGTGGTAAGACATGCTTTGAGATTCAACCTGTTAGACTATGTTTTTGTTCCTGTCTGGAGCAACCTTTAATTTCATTCTTCTACCTATGCTTCATTTCCTTCTTTTTCTGCCACAACACAGATATTATTGTGAGGATGAGCACTGACAAAGACACCGAATACGACAGAGATACTGACATGTTGACACTAATAATAATTTAAGAAAATGACATCATTTAATATAATTATATGTGTGGTGTCGATGTATGTTTGACACAGGAACATGCCTAACCTGATAAGTGTTTGTGCTGCATATTACTGAAAAAATAATATATAGTTTGTACTTAGTTAATTACCTGTCTCACTGTCTATATTATTAACACTATTGTCAGAATCAGAGTGTAAGGAGCTAGGTCCTCCATTTTCTGAAAAGGGTGGTGATCGATTTTCTATCTTCTTCATGCGACCAAGCAGATAAGTTTTATCTGCTTTGATATCTTTAAACTGATCCTCTCCTCTTGCTTCATTGTGCCTGAATGAAGGAGTATTATTACAACCAACTTCACCATCTTCTATTAATATTCCATATTTGTTTCTATAAAACTCCAATTCAGCTTCTAAACCTCTTATTTCTTCCTCTCTTTTTAGAAGCATTTCATTAGTTGCTTCCAATGCTTCCTCGTCATATTCTGCCTGTTCTTCCATCATTCTCTGATATTGCAAAGCTTCCATCTGCACCGCTGCTTTCTCGGCTTGTAACCTTGTGATCATTGCCATTGCATTGTTTGCAGCAACAGCTGAAGCACTTCTTTCTTCATCCAACTCCATGTACAATGCCATCAATGATTTTCGGTCCAAACGAACTTGTCTTTTCAAATTGTTTACAATAGCATCATCAAAATCATTTTGGATAGCATTAATTACCTCGTTCGACTCAGAGGCAAATTCTGTCTTTTCTAATGGTGATTTCTTGTTAAACTTGTAAGACCATCTTGGACTGTTGTTTGTTGAATCTGACAGTGGGATTCCAAAGAACTTATTGCCTCTTGTAAATGTTGGTGTGTATTTGCTTGAATCGTCGTTGATATCCTCCCCTTCTGCCAATAGAGGCACAGTCGTGGATTTTGTGTCTTCCCTCACTATATATAAATGAAAAAAACATTGTTATGTACTATAGTATCAACATGTTCATGTTCATGAAGTGTCGGTTCAATGGTAAGAATTTGAATTGTAATTAGGCATCCTTCACTCAGCTTATATAGATATATCATAGTTAAGAAAGTTCCTTCCTATAAGATAGAGCCTAGAACCTTATCCGAACTTAGATTAAAAAATTTGGTATATTGATTCATATATGTATTGTGTATATACTTACATTTGACACTATGGCGGCCATCATTCTCCTCTCGAACATCAGAGTCATTTCGCGTCATAAACTTGAGTTGTGTATAGCCAATGTGAGGCAATTCTAGAGAATGCGGTTCGTCATTTTTAGATGTTGAAAATGGGAAAGCTCGTGGGGATGGAGTCGGGGCTCGCGCAAATGATTCTGAGCGTTTCGGTTTTGGCATATAGGAAGAAGTAGAAGAATAAGAAGCCGAATTAGACGACTTGACTTTCAATGGTTGTCCACAGCAAGAACATTTCTGAGAAAAATTTCTGTCAATCTGCATCATGAAACCATCATCATCTTTCAAACTCAACTGAATAGGCTGTCCATCCTCAACAAAACATTCCAAATCCTTATGCAAAATCCCCACAAGTGATTTATAGGTATCACAATCTGATTCCCTCTCTGTTGCAAATGAAAGCAAACAACCTTCACACATTTTCCTTATGTCAGATAGTTTCTTGTGATTATGGCAAAATGCAAGAGACGACATGTCTCTCTTATGAGCCTCGCATACCGATTCGTTGTAATAAAAATCGGGATTTCTATGAACCATTATGTGATCGAACCTTGTACATAGCCAACAAGGTATTTTCAATTCAAAGAACCTTGCAAACTCATTGGCAACAAATGCTAGAAAACCATCAAGGAATAGTATGATTATTAGCACCCATTCAAGAAGCATATAGATCACAAAGTGTGGGAATTTTCCCATTTCTTCTTCAACAAAATGAGAAAATGACCTACTAGCCATTTTATTTTTTATTTTAATTTCCTCTTCCTTATATGTAACAATGCAAATGCAATACCAAAGAAAATGTGTGTTTGTTTATTTGTTTATCAAGATCGTAACTCCTCAGACTACTATGGAAAGATGGAGGAAGATCATGACCTTGTTTGCGGACGAGATCAGGATCTTTCTCTCTCTTCTCATCTCACAACAAGAAAAATTAAACGAAGAGAAAATTAATGTGAAATGTTGTTATTATTATTATGGTTTAATTATTTTGAAGACAAGTTTTTGATTTAGAGTTTATGGATGGTGGAACTCAATTAGCTTTAAATAGAACAATAGACAAACAATTGTTGGGGGAAGCAAAAGATTACCTGAAATAACGCTCTATCATGTCCTCTTCTTTCTTTATTCTTTTTTATTTTCCAATTATGTTTATACAAAAACATACTATGAAGAGGACATAACCTCTGGTAAAAACTAACAAAAATATAAATAAAGTGCTTTTTGTCAACAGTAAGAAGGAATTAAGTATAAATTAAAAATGTACGTTCTCGGGTCTCAATTATAAGCAAAAAATTATTTTTTAATCCGTTGGATGATTAATTTATCTGATCTACTCGATAAATATAAAAAGTAAAATGTTGTTTATAATTGAGACCAAATGGAGTATATATTCATGATACTTCGATTAAGTTTTATTTATTTAAATGTGATATACATCCTATCAATTTTTGACTTCATATACATCCTATCATGTAATTATCGTGTCAATAATATAATATGATAAATAATGTTATCATATTTAATTAATTGTTATCCTATGTGCATCAAACTCATGATACAATAACTTTATCATGTTTATATCATATCCTTGTCTATTTTCTATTATAGTATGTCTCAATCATACCATGCTTGTCAAATAGACACTTAAAATATAAACCATGTCTATAAAATTTGATATTAATTTAAAATAATTTGATAGATCAAAATTAATTAGTTTGATAAAAAAAACAAACTCACATGACACTAATATTAGGTGGAGTCTTGAGTGAATCATCGTGGTTGGTGGTGAACCATGAATTAAGAGCCACAAGAATAAACAATTCTACAAGATCTTACAATGAACCACCCACACAATAATTTGTCTTCACTCCTTTTTGCGGTTTCGTTTTGTTTCCCTTCAAATTCTTGTCTTGTGTTTCTGCATTGATTATTGTAAATCTACAAGAATATTGATTCAGAATTTGGATTGAAAAAATTGCCCGACTGCAAAATAAAACTTTGATGTGTTTGAAAAATTGCCCTCACCCTCGAAGTCACGTAAATTTTAATGTATCTTATTGAAATCAAGCTAAAGAGAGTAGACAAAAAATAATTTGGCATTATGGTGTCAAACTAGACAATCTCAATCTGGGGTCACTAAAAACAAAATACACAGAATTTTTTGAGTACATAGAGACCGGTAGCATAGCTTGTTCTGAGAATTATATACAGCAACAAGAGTTCAGAGATCAACAACTTTAACACATTCACATTGGTACAAGGAAGGAAAGGGTTGGTTCTACTTCCATGGACTTGGGTGCCGCGCATCTCTAAAAACAGAAGTGCCACCAGAGGCCGCTGGGGAAGGGGATGATGCAATGTAACTAGTTCCTGACACAGTTACAGAAGGTAGGTTCATCGGATTCCCTTGCTGTCCTGAATGAGCAAAGCGTGATGGACTACCAGTAGCCGTGAAACTTCCCCGAGCAGGGTTTGAAACCTTCATAGAAAAAATCATAACAGCATAAATTATATATCATGCACGCAAACCAATCATTTATGGGTTTAATTTGGGGTACTCCTCCTTCCCAGATTGACCTTGAACCATACTTCGTTGAAAATGGTTTAATCTACTGATGCAACTATACTAACATGGTAACCAGCTAACATTAGGAGAAAGACAAGATTAAATATTTTGATGGAAAAAAAAAATATACATATTTGAAATGTTTTAAATTATAATCTGTTATTCAAATTTCTAGAAAGCTGTTAGGAAATCGTTCGGAGCTTAGACTCTAGAAATGGACTAGCAGATCACTACTGTGTCACTCTTTCATTTTTAATATATCAGTTCTTTATAATTTCGGTAATCCATCACATGCATGAGCATAACTTAACTCTAACTAATCTGTCAGAATTGATCTTCCTACATGCAGCCTATAATTCAATATTCATAAATTCATTTCAAAAACACCAATTCTCAATAAAAAGGAATCAAAAGACAGTTAAACAAGCAGAAACACATTTGTGCCATGACTAATTGCGATAAACCACATGCATTACCATGTTCTGCTGACCACTAGGGGTCCTCCTTAGAGGGGACTCTGAAGAAGGAGACAAGCTACTGGTCCGAAGTACAAGATGAGAATGCTGCATATTATGATTAGTGAAATCATCAGCTTCACCACCATCCACTTCACCAACAAGATTTCCTTCAGACCCCATCCTCGGAGCCATATACCTCGAAACTGAACTAGTATCATTAGTTCCATCAGCTTTAAGTGGAACAGAAGGGCCATGCACTTGATGTTGCACACTGTTTCGCCTCTTCAATTCCTCTTCAGCATTTAGAATCTGCCGATTAATGCAACCAACTATCATCCTTAATTAAATTAAATGCAAGAACACACATAAAGAAGCATCAAAGCAAACCATCTGTTGTTTACCTGCTTCAACACTAACACCAGATTATGTTTCTTGGCATTCAAAACTTGTAACTTGTCCTCAACTTCCTTTTTCCGTTTCTCTTTATCGTTAAGAAGATCTACATCATTTCCAGTAATCTGGCACGAAAACAATGATGCTATTAGTGGAGAAGCACACAATGCAAGAATCATTTAAAGTAATTGCAGGGTTGTCCAATCAAAGTATATAAAATCTGGTTTAGAGCTGCATACATGGTTTAGAATTTGTGCTAACATATTTGGTAATGTAAGGTCATGCTAACTAGTGGCAATGTTCACGAAATAAAGAAACATAATAGTTTTTTATTCCTTAACCAATGCTCTTAAGACTCTGGTTGACATTTTCTTTAAAACTGTAATTTGTTGCTCAATCGCAAAAGATAATTCATTGGGCTTTTTATTAACTAAATTATTGGGTCTAAACTAATCTGTGTCATGCGAATCATTGTTATCAGAATCGAGAGCAAAATCATAAAATCCTAGGATTTTGCGATTTTGCTTACCCCAAAGGATTTGAATCGTGATAGGATTCTAATGTTGAGCTAAATCCATGTAAAATTGCACACAATCGCAAAATCGCAGCACAATCCGCGATTTCATATGATTTCTACCGATTCTTGACTTTTTTATTTTGGGTAATTTTGAATGGGTAAAGATGACCCGTTTTTGTTGTGACCCGGTTTAAACCTTTTTTTTAAGTAAAAAACGACAAAACCCTATTTTTTTTTATATTCATTTGATGGTTACGCTTCTACATCAACGTATTTCATTTGATGTTTGAGACTGTTGTTTTATGTTTGTTTTATGATTTTAAACAATACACAATCAGATTCTATGGCATCGATTGCTTTATCTAGCAAACCTCACGTCCTCACTTAGCAGAAAAAAATCTTGATTTTTGCTTTCATTAATCATCTTGACAATTTAAACTTATAGTATTATTACTTAAACACTAGAACAGTTCACATGAATTTCAAATATTGATTTAACCACCATAGAACTGCATTATTCTTCCGCAGTAGAAGCTGCTTCATCACTCTACCACCGAGCCATTAGTGACTTAACAAAAGAGTAAAGCACTAAACTAACACTAGTCGCTATAAGCTAGTTTATCAAACTATCCGCCATTTTTTACAAACACAGGCTTAATATCAATTTTAAAAACTATAGGAATAGAGAGAAGCAATTTCTGAACTAAATTAAAGGTTTAATCTGTAAAATAAAAATGAAAATGAGAACGTTACAGCGAGAGGAAGAGGCTGGTTTTCCATGGAAGTTGCAGCATCAACAGGTGGAGGAAGAGGTTGATCAGAATGTATCTCCAAAGCATCAACAACGGTTAACGAATCGGATCCATGAAGCAGTTCAGGTTGATTAGAAATCTGCGACTGTAATTGTTGATCATTGTTTACGGAAGATGGATGAGCATCATCGAGAAGGTTAGGATTAGGGTTAGGGTTGGAGGAAGAAGAAAGTGCCTTTGAACGACGAGCTAAAAGAGATTTGAAATCTTTAAGAGAGATTTTAGGGTTTGGCATTAACCATCGACGAGGAACATCTGGTGAACGGTGAAGATTACCTCTGTATAGTGAAATTGCAACCATATTTCTCTTTTTGATTTTTTCTTTCATCTTCTTCTTCTTCTTCTTCCCCCAAATTCCATTTTCTGAACCGATTTTCCTACAAGACTAGTCGTAGTGTTATTTAAAATTAAAATTTAAAACAATCTCCATTAACAACGACACTTTTTTTTTCTCCTACCAAACACACCCTGAAGTAAAGATAAAAAATTTGAGTTTTACTGTACTTTTAAATTAAAGGCGTAAAATTTTTTTTCAAGAGTCTTAACCGGTAAATATCAAAATTGCTAGGTCGGACATCATGATCTGAATTCAAACTCGGGACCTTACTGTTGTGTGTGCGTTTAATTTAATCAGTGGATTATCATTTCATCTAAGACAAAAAAAAATATTCTTTAAGCTCCATAATTAATTTTTTTATTACAAATATATATAAAATAAAATAAAAAAATCAGTTAATTCTTGGAGTTTTAGAGAATGAATGAATCTTTGGTGATTTGAAACTCAGCTTGAGATAGTAAATTTGGCTAAAATTATTTTATTTAGAAATGGAATTTGGATTATTTCAAAGTCAATTGTCTTTTGGTGGAATTTATTAAGCATTTTAAGTTTTTAACTCAATATTTCATTTTGAAAATGTTTTTTTTAGCTAAGCAATTTTTCATCCATAAATATGGATAGGGAATGTATTCTTGTGTATGATGATGAATTCAATTCTCTGATTAATAAGGAGATAATTTTATAAAAATTATATTTGTGTGAATGGTTTTGTGCATGAAACTCGACTGAAACGAAAGATAAAAATGATATCAAATGAAAATATTTTTTCTTCAAAAGAGGGTTTTAAAGAGAGAAAAAAAGATAAATTTGAATTCATTGTTGATTAGTGAAAATTATTTATTTAAAAGTAAAAAAATTGATAGGGAGAATGTTATGCAATAATTGTTTTTAAAGAATTTTATTCGATCAAGTGTATTTTTTAAAAGAGGGCATGTTATCTTTAGTTGTAAGAAAAAAGCAGCTATGGTGGGAAAAAAAAAGCAGCTATGAAATTGTGCATGAAATATCATCAATCAATTGAATAAAGTGACAGAAGAAAAGTTGTCCATTGCCAAAAATCGATGATATCATGGATAAATTGAAAGAAGTGATTGTCATTTGGAAATTCATATGAAGTTATGATATCATGTAAATTCTAATATGAATATAATGTGAATATCAGAGCGATATGATGTAAATTCTAATATGAATATCATATGAAGTTATCGATGATAAATATTTTTTTTTATAGCGTTAAAGGTTAACTGTTTTTATACTTTTTACTAGTAACTTACCCGTGCATCCGCACGGGCGCGCGTTCCGCGCGTTCGATTTCGTGGGGTCGTTGGTTCGTGGATGGCGTTGGGTCAGAGAGATGTGTGGATACATATAAAAAAAATGTTTAGATGAAAAAAAAACAATATGTAATAAATTTTTGTTTGATTGAATAGAAGCATAAAAGTATGAGTAATAAAATTAATAGATTTTTCAATAACTTTGAAACTATTCTTACGTTTCATTACATATACCATTTTTTATAAAAACAATTCTTTTTCATTTTATGCATCACATAGAAACATTAACTCTATATTTGGATTAGACTCGTGTTGGTTTCAAACAAAAACTAATTTACTCGTAATGACGATATTTTAACTCATTTATTTGAGACAAATATTTATTTTGTGTAAAGATCAATACTTGTTTCCGGTGAATTTTTTCAATCATTTTGTGACTAATCTTACTTCAGTAATAATTTGTAATAATGATTTTAAGACTTTTATAAGCAATAAAAATCGTCATCTTCACTTTAATTTTTTTATCGGCAATAACTTGTATTCGTGATTTTAACACTTTTATCAGCGACATCACTTGTAGTCTCCCTGTGAGATTTCTATCACCAATAACTTGTAAAAGTGATTTAATTTTTTTTCCAACGATGCAAATTGTCATCTCCCCGTTAATTTTTTTATCAGTAATAACTTGTAATTATGATTTTAAAACTTTTATCAGCAGTAAAAATTATCATCTTCCTTTTAATTTTTTTATCGGTAATAACATGTATTCGTGATTTTAATACTTCTTTTATAAGCGTCTACCATCTGTAAAAGTGATTTAACATGTAGTCTCCCCGTGAGATTTTTATCGGCAATAACTTGTAAAAGTGATTTAAATTTTTTTCAGCAAGGCAAATTGTCATCTCTCCGTTAATTTGTTATGAGGAATAACTTGTAATAATGATTTTAGGACTTTTATCAGCAATAAAAATTGTCATCTCCATTTTAATTTTTTTTATCGGTAATTTCCTGTATTCGTGATTTTAACACTTTTATCAATGACATACTTGTAGTCTCCCCATGAGATTTTTATCGATAATAACTTGTAAAGTTGATTTAATTTATTTTTTTTTTCAATGATGCAAATTGTCATCTCCCCATTAATTTTTTATAAGTAATAACTTTAAATTATTATTTTAAAACTTTTATCGGGAGTAAAAATTGTCAACTCCCTTTTATTTGTTTTAGCGATAATAACATGTATTCATGATTTTAACACTTTTATCTGCGACAACACTTGTAGTCTCCCCGTGAGATTTATATAGGTAATAATTTGTAAAAGTGATTTAAATTTTTTCTAGCGAGGCAAATTGTCATCTCCCCATTTATTTTTTTATCAGGAATAACTTGTAATAATGATTTTAAAACTTTTGTCAGCAATAAAAATTGTCATCTCCCTTTTATTTGTTTTAGCGATAATAACATGTATTCGTGATTTTAACACTTTTATCTGCGACAACACTTGTAGTCTCCCCGTGAGATTTACATCGGCAATAACTTGTAAAAGTGATTTAAACATTTTCTAGCGAGGCAAATTGTCATCTCCCCATTAATTTTTTTATCATAAATAACTTGTAATAATGATTTTAAAATTTTTGTCAGCAATAAAAATTGTCATATCCCTTTTATTTGTTTTAGCGATAATAACATATATTCGTGATTTTAACACTTTTATCTGCGACAACACTTGTAGTCTCCCCGTGAGATTTACATCGGCAATAACTTGTAAAAGTGATTTAAATTTTTTCTAGTGAGGCAAATTGTCATCTCCCCATTAAATTTTTTTTTTTATGAATAACTTGTAATAATGATTTTAAAACTTTTGCCAGCAATAAAAATTGTCATCCCTCTTTTATTTGTTTTAGCGTTAATAACATGTATTCGTGATTTTAACACTTTTATCTGCGACAACACTTGTAGTCTCCCCGTAAGATTTACATCGGCAATAACTTGTAAAAGTGATTTAAATTTTTTCTAGCGAGGCAAATTGTCATCTCCCCATTAATTTTATTATCAGGAATAACTTGTAATAATGATTTTCAAACTTTTGTCAGCAATAAAAATTGTCATCTCCCTTTTATTTGTTTTAGCGATAATAACATATATTCGTGATTTTAACACTTTTATCTGCGACAACACTTGTAGTCTCCCCGTGAGATTTACATCGACAATAACTTGTAAAAGTGATTTAAATTTTTTCTAGCGAGGCAAATTGTCATCTCCCCATTAATTGTTTATCATGAATAACTTGTAATAATGATTTTAAAACTTTTGTCAGCAATAAAATTTGTCATCTCCCTTTTATTTGTTTTAGTGATAATAACATGTATTCATGATTTTAACACTTTTATTAGCGACAACAATTTAGTCTCCCCATGAGATTTTTATCAGGAATAACTTGTAAAAATGATTTAAAATTTTTATCAGCGATGCAAATTGTCATATCCCCCGTTAATTTTTTATCATTAATAACTTGTAATAATGATTTTAAAACTTTTATTAGCAATGAAAATTGTCATCTCCTTTGATTTTTTTATCGGTAATAACTTGTATTCGTGATTTTAACACTTTTATTAGCGGCAACACTTGTAATCTCCACGTGAGATTTTTATAAATAATAACTTGTAAAAGTGGTTTGAATTTTATTTTTCTGGTGTTACAATTTGTCATATCTCAAAGAACATTTTATCAATAATAACTTGTAAATGTTATATTTAATTAGTTTATTAGTTCAAAGACTTATTTACAAATTGCGAATTAGTCAAGGACATATTTACAAATATGCATTTTTCCAATTTGTTATCTCTTTAAATAATTTTATTTATAAGTGATAACTTATACTTCCTCCCAATTTATTTGAGCCATTTAGAATGTATGCATTATTCATATATCTTGTTTTGACCATATTTTTCTTTCAATAAATAAAAATAAATATTAACATATAAGATGTCGTTGGATTAATCTCGATGAGTATTTTCAAAATATCAAATTTTTATAATTTTTACTATTATATAATTAAAAATATTAATCGTCAAACTTATGTATTGACATGCGTGCTAAAGTCATCTGGCTCAATCTTTATGGGACGGAGGGAGTAATAGAATTTTTCATAATAATATTATTAAAATGATTAATCAATTTTCTTTTGCACTTTCCAATGTCTTTTGGGTGGACAAAAACCGAAAGTTCAACCCAAACCGCAAAAACTGGTGGGTAAAACCCGAGCCGGTTTGGATTTATGTGGATAAACGGGTTTTTGGGTGAAATTCGCGGGTTTATGTGATTGCTGACGGTCGGGTTCGGTCCACTAAAAATGAACCACGGGTACCCAAATCGAACCAATAGTCTGACAAAATCAGAGTTTAATATCATTATATTTTTCTTGTTTAAGCATGCTTTTGTCCCCTCACATCAAATCCTCAATGTTTAGAGTCTGCCTTGAGACCCACAATCTGTACACACATCATTTAATTGCTTTTGAATAGTTACAATGCATGAAGTAAGTACTACACATCAGTCAAAAATTCTTTTTCCATTAACTCTATTTTCAATTTTATTAACAAACTTAATTTCTTCTCCCACTATTCACGATTCACCACTTTCAAGTTTCAAGAAAACTTCAATATTAATCAATCCTATCTCTATTTTTCGATATTTGTTTTTAATTCTTCTCTCCTCCCAATTTATCAACAATAAAAATTGTCATCTCTACTTGATTTTTTTTTGGTACAATCACTACTTTAATTTTTTATTGGTAATAATTTGTATTCGTAATTTTAACATTTTTATTAACGACAAAACTTGTAGTTTTCTCGTGAAATTTTTTATCAGCAATAATTTGTAAAAGTAATTTTAATAGTAAACTAAATTTTTTTCTTCGATAATTGCTTGTTCACCATATATAACAATTAATTTAAGTTTTTTTATTAGCAAATATCTTTTTTTCCGTGTATAATAGTTTATTAAATATTTTCACCAACAATAATTTTTTCTCTGTGTATAATAGTTTTTTTTTTTTTATCAAACACAACTTGATCCAATATCATTTAAATTTTTGTTCTGCAACAACTTGTTCTTCGTAAATATTTGTTAGCTAAAAAATTTCACCATCAATAAAAATTGACATCTCCTCTTTAATTTTTTTTTATCGATAATAACTTGTATTCGTGATTTTAACATTTTTATCAGCGACAACACATGTAGTCTATCTGTAAGATTTTTATCAGTTATAATTTGTAAAAGTGATTTAAATAATTTTTTTCAGCAATGCAAATTGTCTTCTTCCTATTAATTTTTTATCATTAATAACTTGTTTTTAGTGATTTGAACAATTTTGGTAATAAAAAAAATTAAAATCCCATAATAAACACTTCATATGAGAAAGAGAAAAATAAGTAAATTTAATGGTAGTGTTAAGATTTTCTATTCTACCACCACCCATATATATTTATTAAAAAATTATAATTAAGTTAATTCAATGTTGGTTTGAAGTCCATGAATATTACATTGAAATCTGTATGATTTCTTTCTTTATCGTTTCTTTTCAATTCTCTCTCTCTCTGGACTCCTCATTTCTCTCTTTCTACTCAACAACCAAAACCCTAGCCGCCTCCATGGTGGCCGAGCCCCACCGCCATCTATTCTAAAAATTGTGAAGTTGGTGTCGAACTTCCGCTGAAAAAATACCATTTTTTGATCATCCTGTTGTCTTTTTTTTTTTTTTTATGGTAATGATGTTTGATTCAATATTTTTTTAAGATCTAAAAGATTAAGTTGAAAAAATAATCCATTTATTTATTATTTGATATTGTTTTCTAATTCTTTTTCTCTGCAATGTTGAATTTTGTTTTCTACTTTCATCACTATTATTTTCTAGATTTTTTATATTTTTTTCTAGATCTACAGCATTGATGACTAAAAGAAAATACTATTTTTTTTAGTTTTGTCACAACTATTACCTACAACTAAAAATTAAACTTTTAGTAATGATAATTAATTATAATTTTAATTATGTTATCAAAACTTTATCTCCTTCCTTTTGTGTATTTTTTTTCCTTTTTTCGTCACCTGCAAAATTATAAAAATTTTAAAAGAAAAACAAAAGAATGAAAGTGGTTAGTTATAAGGTCAAGGTGCTGTTTTTTTAAATTAAATAAAATATGTTGATGAAAAAAGATGATATTATATAGTATAGGGCCAATTCTAATATGGACCACTTATTCAAGTGGTCCATGGTGGACTAACGCTATGACGAATACGAATTTTACAAAATCGATCGTTGGATTGAAAGTTTATATCATATAGATCATCCACAAAAAAAAATTGAAAAATTGAAAATCATTTGATATGTTTTTGGGACTCATTAAGATTTACAGTATTTAATAAACCGTTAATCTTTATGGATCTCAATAACATATCAAATTATTTTCAATTTTTCTAATTTTTTTTATGGATGATCTATATGATATAAACTTTCAATCCAACGGTCGATTTTGTAAAATTCGTATTCGTTATAGTAGTATTGACCACTTGTCCACGGTGGACCACTTGATGAGGTGGTCCACCATAGCATTGGCCATAGTATAGTAGTAACAAAATTAATTTCTTTTAGAGATAATACATTGTTGTACATACTTTGATGTAGAATATTCTTTAACGGTCCTGAAGATAAATGTTAACATATTTGAAGAAGATTAGTGTCAGTAAATTAAATAGAAAGTCAAAATGTAAGAAAGTTATATCAGTTACCTATGTTCTTCTTTGCTGATTCTTCTTTTCCTTTCAATGAATACCATTTTAAAGCTTTTCTGAAAACAAAAAAATGCAGCTAAGGTTGAAATTTAAAGGAATGTACTTAGAATGATAAAAAGAAAAATGTTTTAGTATGCGTTGCAGTTTTTATATTCGATTAAAATAGGAAAAATTTATTCTTGAACAGACCTAGAGAAAAATGTAAGAAAGTTATATCATTTACCTATATTTCTATGTTCTTTTCTGCTTCTTCTTTGTTGCACATTTTCTTCTGCATCTTCTTTGTTGTATCTTGTCTTCTGCATCTTTTCTTTGCCTAATACCATTTTTTAAAATCAATAATATATTCGAAACAGATCGGTTTAAGAAAATAAACTAAAAGTTTAAAGGTAAGTAAATTTTTCATTTGCCTATGTTCTTTGTTTTTCGCGTGTACTAAAAACATATTTGTTATGCGCGTATACGAAAAAAAAAAATTTGCTATGCTTCAACAAAGAAAGTTGATATGGTTTGATATGATTTTATGTATAAACTGATGCTGTAATGGTAAAGAACACGGAGAGAAAAAATGGTAGAGTTGAAGATGATATTGTGATAGAAAAAATAAAGAATAAAATTTATGATTTGTAAAGTACAGTTGAATATGAAAAGAGAGAGAGAGGAAGGTGAAAACAAAAGTAGAGAAAGTTAGGGGGAAATGAATATTGAAATATGAAAATGTGAGAAAGACTATTTGATGCTTTCAAATTTGAAATTCAAATTTTAAAAAGAGTGGAAATTATTGATATTAGATTTGTCAAATCATAAGTCAATCAAAACAAAAAGTAAAAATATTTAATGGAAGGACTATAAAACCAAAATATGTTACCAAATTCAAATTTTGTAAGTGTAAGTTAAAGGGGCAAAATCGGGACAATGTGAAGAATTGGGTGAGGATGAATATAAGAAAAGTTGGGAAAATATGACACAATTAGCCCAAAAGATAAGAGAATGCAAAAAAAATAAAAATTTGAATTGAGGGGCAGATCAGTCTTTTAAGCAGCATCTTATTGTATTAGATTAATAATTAATAATTAATAATAATTAATTAATTAATTAATAGTTGATAATTTAAAAAAAAAAATAATTAATTGATTCTGATTTCATTAAAACAATGGAAAATAAATATGTATATGATATTGAAGTGTCATCAATTTAGAGTTAACAATCCCTAAAGATTCAAAACAAAATATAGAGTTAACAAATTCATTGTTTGCTCGTTAAATTTTCCAATCAACTCTTTTAATTATTCGTCGGTGGTAGTAAAAAATATTTCACCTTTAAAACTTTATTCTCTTTAGGACGTCAGCATCCAAATCTTCTTGTTGAATGAAAATCATCGAGATCAAGAATTTCAATATCATGTCCGTTGGAGCTGTTATCTGGTCCCATTTCGAGCTTGAGGATGCGAACTATGGCAAAGCTATGGGGCTCTGTGATGTGTTGGATCTAGTGGAAAAGCTGCAAGTACTCGCCGTCATCTTCGAACTCGACTCTCAAACAATTGTCAAAGTTGTCTCTGCTACCAATCTGAGTAGAAAACCCTAGGTTCACATCATCCGTCGCTGCAAACTGTTTCTCCAAGCTAACCCTAATTCTTAGATTGTTTGGGTAAAGCGTACTCAGAACCAAGCTGCTCACTACTTAGCTAGATGGGCCGAATCCGAGCCCAATAAGGACCGGATCAACTCTTATCCAGATTGTATGAAATCTTATATCCAAAAAGATATAAGCTCTATGTTTTCTTCTGTCTAGTTGAATAAATTTTTCCTTTTATCAAAAATAATATAAAATAATCATGTCTTGCTCAAAAAGACCTCATATTAGTAAACATCTTATCCCAACTATCTTCTCTCAATTCTCTTAAATAATTTTATTTTATTTTGTTTTACGAATCATACCTCCGTCCCTAATTATAAGCACCTTATCAAAGATAAAATTTGTCTCTAAATATAAACTTCTTTTCAATTTCTTAGACACATTTATTATTATTTTTCCAAACATAACTCTACTTTGCATTGAAATACGAAAAGTCAACTACAAAAACATTTTTTCATAAATGACAATTTAATAATTGTAATACTCAAAAAGTAAATAATTATTACACTATCAATTTTTCTTAATATGCGTGAAAAATTCTCAGAGGTGCTTATTAAGGGACGGAGGAGTATTAACTTAACTATGTACAGAGATTTTGTAAAAAAAAAAGAAAAACTATGTCCAGAGATTTGTAGTTGTAAGGTTTGACAAAGCATACTTATTGTGCCCTTTATTTATCTCATTAAAAACAAGATCAGTATAAAGATCAAATGACTTCAAGTAATTGTAAGCACTCTCAGCAATTCAGCATCCCGTGTGTAGCATAATTCATTCATTCCTTTCATTTTTTTTTTTTTGAAAAATACAAATTACTTCATACATATTTATCGGGCGATTGAGGGTGCGTTTGTTATAGATTTTTTCAAAATAGATTTTCATAGTGTAAAAAAAATTTGTGTAAAAAATTTTATAAAGAAACTTTTTATAAAAGCTTTAAATGAAAATTTGGTTTGAATAGTTATACTTTTTGTTTGAATAGTTATTCTTAAAATGTCATTTTAGGTATTTCATCATTTTATTGAAAAAAAAATTTAGATATCAAAATTTCAAACAAAATCACTTTTTTTGAAGCTATTTCAAATAGATTTTCATAAAAATCATTTTTGAAATACAATTTTTTGTAAAAATTGAGATTTTGACTATGTTTTGATCTTCAATAATGTACGTTTATGTTATATAATGTCAAAATTAGTGTTTGAATTTAGAAAAAATAAATATAAAAAAACTTATAATATTTTGAAAAACAATTTAATAAAAATCTATTTTTTTTAAAGGTAAAACAAACGCACCCTGAATATCCTCCCAAGTTGTTTCAAACTACCAATTTGATTCGGCACCTTTAACATCACAGAACAAGCGTGTAGCTTTCTTTGGCTTGTTTGCCATGATAGGCTTCTCACAAACTAGCATAAAAGCAAGATGTTATTAGGCTCGCCGTGGGGTAACCATTGTGTTGATATTGTGAAAGTCCTCTAGGGTTGTGTCCTCGTAATGATGGGTGTGATGTTTGTCAGTCAACTAATTTAATTGATTGGATTCATGAACTTGTCCAAGATCTTGATAAAGACTGATCTTTAAGGTGGACGTGTGTTTGAGCCACGAGCTTCCATTTTTTTGGGTCATGGCAGAATAGCAACTCGTGGAGACACTCGTCTGCAACCTAGCCACCCTTGGAGATTTATTTTGAGTTGGGTGAGGCGCTAAATGCAAGCATATGTGAGTTTGTAAGTGCAAATCAACAGGGGGTGTAAGTTTTGATAGCTTGGTGAAAGCCTAATATGGGTGAGTTAGATTGAACACCCATGGAGCAAGAAAATGAGAGATTTCAGTTGGTTGTGGTGGTGGTCTCTCTAATGGTTCATGGTTAAGTGATTTTTCCAAGAACTTGAGTAGTTGTAGTGCTTACACCCTCATAATATTCAACACCTTCAACACCCACTTTTTACGCTCCACATCATCTTCTTTCTTTCACCTAATAATTCAACACCCCATTCAACTTTTACCCTCTCCAGTTTTTTCATTCAACACTCTACCTAGGGCTGGACAAATTTTGTTCGACAGGCCCAATCCGCCCAATCCATTACATCCGTTGATTGTCGGGCGGGTCAAACGGGTCAAGCGGGTCAAACGGATTCACTTGTCCAGTTGTTATTGAGTTTATTAGGTCGGTTTCGGGTTAATAAAATCAATCCACGGAAGTCCAAATCCGACCGAGAGAGTATAGAGTAATAGTAATGTCTAGCCCACTTAAAGTTATGTCAGGTTCCATCATCACTACTTTTGACTTTTGAGAAACACAAAAGTTAACATATCACGTGCAGATAAATGTACTCCTCATTTTTTAATTTTTTTTATTTGAAAAATCATCCTTTTCTTGTTACAACACAACAATCACTTTCCCAAAAAAATTTCTCTCCCATAATTTTTCTTCTACACTTTCTCTTTCACAGTAACCTAACCAACAACCATGGTGGTGTTTATAGTTCCACCACTTTCCATAGCCTCAAACTCTCAATTGAACAATTTCATGGTATACAGATTTCACACCAGCGTGTATTCCTTTCACAAAATCTTTAATTACTCAGAGATAGTTATTTGATTCTAATCTCTAACCACGATGTTAAAAATTACTCAATCCAAGAATTCCTTTTTGCAACTTTTGCATCAAATATACTCAAGGTTTGTAGATCTACGAGCGTCCATATTTGATTTAAAGAAGAAGATAAGTAGATCTTAGAATGAATTTGACAGTCCTCTATATTTTTGTGTTGTAGTGTAGATCTATTTTGCTAGTGTTGTAGCTTTCTTTTCCTTTTAATTAAATGTTGCTATTTTTGTTTGAATCTAAATGTATCAATTTTCTGGATTTGTTGAAGTTTTTTTTGAATTCTTAAACCCGATAAAAACCACCCACCCATCCGCCAAATCCGACGAACCGAATCCGCTGTAACCGATACCTCAAAACGGACGGAAGTGGACTGTAATGCTCCAACCGGCGGTTGATTCGGATTGGGGTTTTGAGCCCGAATTCCGACCGAGACCGACCGGTGTCCACCCCTAACTCTACCCCACCACCTTCTCTACCCCACCACTTTTTATTTCATATTCTTATTTAAATTTAATTTTTTGTTTTTATGATTCAATAAAATTATAATTATCGATTAAAATGAAATTAAAATAATAAACACTTAACAAAAAAAAATTAAAATAATTTTTTTTATCATATTCTTAATTTAAAATGCAATACATCACACAAATAACGTAATTAGTACGATACAAATTAACTTAAAATGCAATACAACACACAAGTAACATAATTAATTCGATGCAAATTAAACACTAAAAGAAAAAGATAAACAAGATTAAGATAGTGAAAAACTTGATTTTTTTTTCTTAGTCCAAATCAAATGAATCAAGTCTCTATTTATAGATATAAAAAAATTACGAATTTTGGTTAAAAAATAAAAAAATTAATTTGCATTGAAATAATTGAGTTCAAAGTATTAAGGTCATAAAAATTCAAACAGCCAATCGTAGCTCAATACATGGCACAGAATTATCTCTTTCAGTTTCTCTCTCCGCGTCCCAATTTCATTCACGCGGCCTGTCGGCGATTGTGCTGCACGCGCACGAGATCAGCGAAGGAGAAGGCAACACGTGTCTCTTGCGTCAGGGTTCAACCATGTTGAATTGGTTCATCACCTCTCTCATCCACATCATATTAAACTCCCTCTCTCCAATGGTTTCAACAGTTGAATTCTTCATTCAACACTCCCCATTCAACACCCATTGTGGGTGGTCTTATCTAGCTAAGTTGCGGGGAGTGTTTGATGGTCTTAAGTTTGCATTGAAGAGCAGGTATTCAAAAGCTGAATTACATGTTGATTCCAAAGTAGCAAAATATACTTTGAATAGCTCTACAGCAGAGTGTTTTAGAAATTGCTACCCCTACAATGATTATTGTTTTGTTTTTTGAGCTTATGCCCTCATGGTATAGAAAAACGTATTTAAGAATATACTTCCAAACAAACAAACAAAAATTATTATGAATAATACTTTGAGACGTTTTCTACTAAAAAAATTCCTCCCGTAT
Organism: Trifolium fragiferum; assembly: GCA_954870985.1. Lineage (NCBI taxonomy): Eukaryota > Viridiplantae > Streptophyta > Magnoliopsida > Fabales > Fabaceae > Trifolium > Trifolium fragiferum. The sequence goes on from OX940794.1 coordinate 14,678,346, forward strand.
TTCCCTTCTTTTAAAATACTTGATTCTTTGGACTGCTTTTGAATCCAATCAGTACTTCCAGCTTTAATCTATCTGGAAAGAGTTATACGCATGCCTAAAGATCAGGACCATAAAGAGAAAGATACCCACCATATACAAATAAAGAGACAGACCCCAAATCAAATCCAAATTCAGCCATGTTCATTTTGTCTCCAACTCATGCTTTGCTTTGATGTGAAGCAAAAACAAAAGTTAAATTCTCCATTCTTTATTCTACTGTGGCAACAGATGATGGATACTGCCGAATAAAGTTGTTACCCTTATGAATCATTATTTTTGAACACCTAAGCAGCAACTTTCAAATTCGACCACGAATCAGTTAGGGTTTTGAAAATGTAAACTTGTGTTTTAGCTTTTTGTAACCAAAATCAATGCAATAAAGTATGAAACAATCATCATAAAAACATAACCAATTCTACATTTTAAACTCATGCTGATTGCATTAAATCGAAAATCATATGCCAAGGATGTAAATATTAACAGCATATTGTCATTTGTCACCCACATGTAACCAAACACAAATGGCATCCAATAGTTCTAGGTTCATAATAATAACCAAAAAAGATGAAAAGTGAAGTAACAATGCATGGTAAGAAACAGCTAACCCAAACTACTAAAACTAGGGACGGAAGAACAAACAAGCAGGAAACTAATAAGGAGCAGTACCAATTAAAGCAAACAAGAAAATAGACACTCGACGAACAAAAACTAATGACCCCAAATAAAGAGTTCCTAATGGAAATAGAATTCTCATCAAAACTTATCTGCCCCGTCCCTTTTCTTTTTATATGATTTTCAAATTTTGGTTATGGTTGATTGGTCCTCACTTGGCCATCATAACTTTGACAAACTCCTCATAGTTGATCTGCCCATCACCATCAACATCAGCCTCACGGATCATCTCATCAACTTCTTCATCTGTCAGCTTCTCACCAAGATTTGTCATGACATGGCGGAGCTCAGCTGCAGAAATAAAACCGTTCTGATCCTTGTCAAACACACGGAAGGCTTCCTTAAGTTCCTCCTCTGAATCAGTGTCTTTCATCTTGCGGGCCATCAGGTTGAGGAACTCTGGGAAATCAATGGTACCATTGCCGTCAGCATCAACTTCATTTATCATATCCTGTAACTCTGCCTCAGTTGGGTTTTGGCCAAGAGACCGCATAACAGTCCCGAGTTCCTTGGTAGTGATACAACCTATTGGATGTCACAAAATAGTTAACACATAAAAGTGATTCAGCCTCACAAGATGATTGCACGACACAGTTTAAGAGACATGCGAACAAAAAACACAGAATATAAGAATATATCAGCAAAGTTGTGTTGGAAACAAAAGTTTCAAAGTAAAATGAATTGAAAGTGTTATATAAGCATTATTATCTGTAATTTCATTTAAAGGAACACGTAAGGCATATATTTGGAAACAGAATTCTTCGCAATAATGGAAGTGCATATTTGAGAGAAACAGCCGCATCGTAATACATCATGGTAAAACAGACACATCATAATTGATACCCATAATGGAAGAGATATTCAGAAATAATAAAATCCAAATGTGCATCTTTGGCCTTGGGTACATACGATTATCTCACGATAAGAAACCAAACAACCTATTCCCCCAAAAGATCTTCTACATATCAAAGTTCATCAAAACAAAAGACGCACATGAAACAAATTGTTGCCATATTTCTCTTGTCAAATCTGTAATCTGAATCCTATAGGGAAATTCTGCAGAACTCTAACTCTACAAATCACAAAATTCCATACAAACCAATCCTCAATTTCAAATGCAATAAGAAAAAAATTGACTCTCTCAAATTATAACCACAACCATATACAAGTCAATAATGCTTAAGAGGACAAAAATTGTAACATCTTATCTAGCCCTAAATCCTAGGTTTCAACCAGAACAGCGACACATCGACACTGATAATAATTTGATAAAATGGCATAATTCAATGCAATCATAAGAGTAAGTGTGTCGTTGAAGCATGTCCACCACTGTGACACGTCTAATCCGAAGAGTGTTCGTGTTTCGGTGTCCACAACCACACAAATGGATCAATTTGTTATAACAGTCTACTTTTGCCATTAAAATGGCACCAAAATGCATCAACAAAGACTCAAATGTATACTATAACTAAATCTAGCTCAAAATTCCCATAAATCGAAAATTCAAAAAGGCTTAACAGAACATCTAGAATCTCACGATCCATTTCTATACGTACCTAAAATCAGAAGAAATTGAACAAATCAACATAGAAAAGTGAACCATGGAAGGAACCCTAAAAAGTTCTAGAACAATAAAAGAAAAGAGTAACGGAAAAGAAAGACGAAACATGCAAAGAAGAATATGAATAGCGAGATCTAAGAAGAAGGGATCTGAGAAAAGAGACCATCGCCGTCCTTGTCGAATAGGCTGAAGGCTTCCTTAAACTCTGCGATCTGATCATCGGTGAGTTGATCGGCCATTGAGAGAAACGCGTTTGTGTTGAGTTCAGAAAGAGAAAATCGCAAATTAATAAAACAAAAGCTATGTGGAAAATGAGACAGGAGGCGTCACTCGTATATATACACCCTCTCTACCCGAGAGAGTTTATCATCCCAATATTGTTTCGAGTCTCATTTTTTTTCAGTGCTTTTTAAATTTTGGACAAACACTTATTTTAATCCTCGAATGTGTAATTCGTTATCACATTAATTCTTAAATGTATTAAAATTATAAATAGATTTATAAAAAAAAATTATTAGTCATTTTGATCTTTAAATATGTTTTTAAATAATCAATTTAGTCCTCAAATGTGTTTATTGTTGGTCAATTTAATCCAAAAAATTACTAGCAAATGAGATATTATGAACGTATTTGCAATTTCGATACATTTGAGGACCAATGTGACAGCGATTTACACTTTCAGGAACCAAAATGGTGATTTGTCCTTAAATTTTATAAGTTAAAAAATTAAAATAAATTTTCGTAGCTCAAATAATAGCTATCATGAACTATTGTTGGCGTGATCGGATTCAAATTTCGAATTTTATATTTAAATGTGAGAGTCTTGTCATTAAGCTATTTGACAAAAAAAAAATTCATTTTAAAAATAATATTATTTATACTTTTAGCTTTTTTATTATTAGTGTGTAAGGTGCACTAGTTAATCAGTTTTCAAAGTTAGTAAGTTTTATTAAAAGACGGATTGTTTGAGAGAATTAAAATTCGATTCTAATAATTTTTCAAAAAAAAAATCGATTCTAATAATTTTTAGTTAAGTTTTATTTACGGTCGAACTTTAAATTATTAGAGTCTTTTATCCTAACCGAAAAGTTGACACAAAAAAAAAAAAATATATAAATATATATATATATATATATATATATATATATATATATATATATATATTATTGACAGATGTTATAATTTTTTATAATTTTAAACACAACTTATGAAGGTGGTCGACCATTAGCTCTCATTGTAGATATTCATTTGAATTTTGTATATTAAAACAATGATTAGATGAATTGATTTCAATGATAAAATGAATAATTTCACTTTTTTAACATAAATAAATGGATATATTAGAGTTCAAACATCAATTCTTACATATTACATGCAATATCACTATCAATTAAATTATATTCACAAGAACATTTATTTAAATATATTATTAATTTGTCAAAAGATTAATATCTTATTAATAATAGTCAATTGAGTATTATTTAGATGAAAATGAATACAAAAAAATTTTTAAAAAAAAGACTACAATGATTTTCTAAACTTACAAATAATTTTGAGACAATGATAATTTGCAAAGAGAACACTTATAATGAGATAGAGTGAGTACTCCTTTGGTCCCAAAAGGCCAAAATTAATATCAGGTTGGGTTATTCATGGGTCATGCTAAATAGTGCACCATGTGTACTTGTTAAGCATTTCAAAAATAAAAATAAAACAAAAAGTTAATTTTAATAAAATAACCTTTTACATTTTTAATGTATTGAATGCACACATTTCAATATAGACTTTCCTTATTTATGTGCTTAAATAGTGCACCGGATGCACTATTTAGCATTTTCCTTATTTATTTTTTGTCTCATGCCATTTGAACAAAATTTGGCTTGTTTTAATAAAATTTCAATTTTTACCCCCTAAACTTGTCAACCAAATAAACTATGATGTACCATGAATCTACTAACTTGGACCATTAGAAAACTTTTCTTACTTTTTTCAACCTATAAATCAAACAAAATTTAACCTTAAAAATCATCTTTTCAAAACATAATCTCATATTTCCCACATTTTTACCCAAAACATCCTCTTCACATGTGAAAATGAAAAGTGTTTAAATATAAAACTCATATGATCAAAATCTCTATACAATTTTATTGTAATATATCTAATACTCCCTCCGTTCCTTTTTATAAGAAACAATTTAGAAAAAAAATTGTTCATTTTTATAAGAAACAATTATTAAATTTATGCTTTATTAATTAAGCAATTTCATTTCTACCATTTATCTATTCCAATGTTATGCATTAATTATAGTAACATATTCTCTATGCATTAATTACACCAAGGTTAGTTTTGAAATACTCGCTCCGTCCCAATTTATTTGCATCAGTTGACTTCAGCACGCATATCAATGCACAACTTTGACGATTAATATTTTTAATTGTATAATAGTAAAAATCATAAAAATTTAATATTTTAAAAATACTCATCGAGATGAATCCAACGACATCTTATATGCTAATATTTATTTTTATTTATTGAGAGAAAAATATGGTCAAAACAAGATATATGAATAATGCAAACATTTTAAATGGCTCAAATAAATTGGGACGGAGGGAGTAGATTATAAAAATTTAGAATTTTTAATAAAAAAAATAAGATTCCTTGGTGTTCTGGACTGGACCTACGCCTCCGGGCAGGCTCCCTCAATACCGCCGGGGACGGTTCTCCGTACAGAATATCCTCCTTAAGAACAGTGCTAGACGACACATTTTGCCCGGGCATAACCGCTCCTTTCTAACGGCTTCAAGGTCTCTGTCGAGCACAGCTGCTCGACAGCCCCATGACGGCATTCCAGCACGTTTTTCACGTTGCTTCATCCATCCCTATCCTCTCACGCTTTTCCCGCGTATTGAATAAACCCCAGGTGAGAACCTCAACGGTTTTTCCTGCTCTCACACAGAAACCTGGCAGTTATCTCTTATTGGGTCGTGCCCAACGGCCCAATAGGGATAATCGTTGGCCCCGTGCTGGGGGTTTATAAATACTCCTCTTCACTGAGGAGTCAGGTATCTTTTACTCATTCTCACTACCTTCTCTCTTTGTACTCTTGCTGACTTAAGCATCGGAGTGTCTGCAGGTACAAACCCCCCTCCGTTTTCAACCGTCCAACCACCATGCAAGGCGACGTTGCTGGCCCGTGATCCTGCTCCTTACGCACAGGTACGATCAGTGGCGACTTCACCGGGGACGTGAGTCTTCCCTTCTTGATTTCTTTCCGCAAGAAACTCGATAAAACCAACTCCTTTCTGATATGGCTGACAACAACGCTCCCGCTCCACGTAACGACGACGTCGATCCTCCCTTCGTGGACGCCGACGGTAACCCGATGATGACCATCATCGAACCCAACCACGACCTCAATAACCCTGACGATAACGCCAGGGTAGAATTCGAAACAGACGCCCGCGACGGCATGGAAACTTCGATTTCAGACGATGAAGACCTCGTCGAAATTCCTAGAATCGGGCAGAAGAATTCCGGAAGCGGTCTTAATCCCTCCGGACAAAAGGCCTCCGCGGCCGACGACGAGAACTCTGGCAACCAAGGCCAGCAGGCGGTGACCATCGCCCCCTCAGATTTCAAGACTTTGCTCGACGCTCTAAACGAGCACAAGACACTTCTGCTCGAGCAGAATCAGAGGCTCCAAGTCCTCGAGAAACGAGATCGCACTCATACAGTGCACAAGAAACGGGCACGAACTCCCCCCGGCGCGGAGCATGTCATCCAAGGTGCAAAAAGGGGAAAGGGGATCGAATTCCGTGACCCTCGACCTCCGAGCCCGCCTCGCCCAGCGCGACTCACTGGAGGAAACTCCTCATCTTCCGCAGCTGATCGCGGAAAGGGAAAGTTGCACCCCAGTCCGCCTCGACGCGAGGAGCGTCCCCGTACGCACGCCACTCCTCCTCCTCGACGCGAAGACTATCGTCATACGTACTTCAGTCCCTCCCGGCGCGAGGACAATCGTCGAACACCCTCTCCTAGGGGAAGCGACTCCTCACCATTTGACCCAGTGTGGAGTGACGAAGATGAAAACCAAGGCCCCTTAGCCACGGCGATTCTAGATACTCTCCCCCGCGGACTAGAGAAGCCCCCCAGCGGCTTAGGACAATATGACGGGCAAGGCGACCCCGACGAGCATATCGCCAACCTGAATGTTTTGCTCGACTACCGCCGGATAAAAGGTCCGATCAAGTGCAGGCTTTTTCCTATCACTCTGAGGAAAGGTGCCCTTGACTGGTACAAGTCCCTTGCCCCGGGCTGCATCACCAGCTGGAGGGAGCTCACTGAGCAATTCAAGAGACATTTCACCGCCTCCCGCCGGCAGCCCAAGACATTGTTGGCGCTAGAAGCTATTGTCCAAGGGGACAATGAATCTCTCCGCAATTATATCGAGAGATCCAATAAAGAAGCCGTCCAGGTCGACACCAACGACGGCATGAAAAAATATCTGATTGAGTGTGGCCTCAAACGCCACAGCGAATTTTCAAAGGCTATCGGGATTGAGCCCCCAACCTCGCTCAACGCCCTCCTCAACAAGGCGTCAGCCTTCATCGACTTTGAAGAAAAACTAGCTGCAACTGCTGTCCACCAGCCGCGGACAGAAAGCTCCTCATGACACAACCGGGGATCCTACCGAGGAGGAGGGGACAGAAGGCCTGACGATCGTCCCCGATATTGAGACAGGAATCGTGGACCCATTAGCCTCCACACCAACTACACGCCGTGAATGTATCCGACTTCCCAAAGTGGGGAGTGCGGGTTCCAAAACCTATGGCCGCGAAACCCAATGCGGACAAAACCAAGTGGTGCAGGTACCATCGGTCTCACGGCCACACCACCGAAAATTGCGTCCACCTGAAGGACGCAATCAAAATTTTAATCAAAGGCGGACACCTCAAAGAGTTCGTCAAAAAGAATGACGCTCCCCCGCAGGAGCCTCGACAGCAGCCCAAGCCCGACGACGACGCGGGCGCTGGAGCCGGCGCGCTCCAAGTAGCCATGGCCATCCAACGGCCAGAGGACTTCTATGTCCCCGACACCCTGGCCGCCCGGCTCACCCAGTGGGAGAATTTCCCACATGCCATGGTTATATCCGGTGGGGGATTCAAACCTCTCACCATCGGATCCGTAAAGAGGAAGTTCGACGAGCTCTTCTCTGTCTCAACACTGTTGTCACCATCGACACACCCAGGGGAGGGAAGTCTGTCCCCCTGGCTTTCTATCCAGAGGAGATGCCCGGACGATCTCCAAACACTCAGATCCCTCTGCTCATCCGGGCAAAGATGGCGAACTTCGACGTCCACCGCATCCTGGTTGACGAAGGAAGCTCTTGCGACATCATGTACTCCGCCCTTTTCAACGTGTTGGGCCTCAACAAGTCTCACCTGGCACCGTATCTGGGTTCGGACTTACAGGGCTTCAACGGCTCCACGAGCAAACCGTGGGGATTTGTCGACACTGTGGTCACCTTCGGCCACAGTGAGGCCACAAAAGCAATCAGGGTTAAGTTCCTAGTCATAGACTGCCCCTCGCTATACCAATGCATCATCGGCAGGACTGCGTTGGCCGACCTGGTCGTCGTTCCCTCCACCATCCACCTGAAAATGAAGTACTACACTCAGGATGGAAAGGTCGCCACCATCCATGGTGACATTGATGTGGCCAGGAGATGCTTTGAAGCCGCTTCCAAGGGCCTTTCTTCCATCACTAACGCCCCCAACAAACCTGACAACGGGGCAGGATCCTCGAAGAAAAGCCCCGCTAAGCAAGAACCGGGGAAGCAGGACGGCGAGCAGAAGCCGCCCTCCAACAACGTCAGCGTTGTCGACCTTGATCCCCGCTTTTCCAAGAAGGAGAACAAAGAAGAGAAGAAACTCCGTCGGGACAACAAAGAAGGCGATGAGGCGAGCAAGAAGATTTACCGCCCCATCCCCGACGGGGAGTTCGAGCTAGTCCCACTTGGAGAAGACCCGACCAAGGGGGTGAAGATGGGCTCTGGCCTCCCCGACTATGTGAGGGAGCAGCTGAAGACTTGCCTCCGTGACAATGCTGACCTGTTCGCCTGGAGTGCAAAAGAGATGCCCGGCCTACATCCTGATGTCGCATGCCACCAGCTCGCCATAGATCCTGCCGCTCAGGCAGTAGTACAACGTAGGAGAAAGTAGTCTCCCGAAAAAGCGGAGGCTGCCGTAAAAGCTGTAAGAGATCTCTTAGAGGCAAATTTTATTTCCGAGGCCAGATATTCGACCTGGCTCTCCAATGTTGTACTCGTTAAGAAAAATAATGGAAAATGGCGTATGTGTGTTGATTATACCGATCTCAATAGGGCTTGCCCTAAAGATGCTTATCCCCTGCCTAGTATAGATAAACTTGTCGATAACTCGTCCGGATTTAAATTGTTATCTTTTATGGACGCATATTCAGGTTATAACCAAATACCTAGAGCTGTCAAAATGGGCCAGCCCGAATGGACCGGCCCGAATAGCCCGATTTTTTCCCGGGCTTGGGCCTTAAAAATATAGCCCGAATTAACATCCGGTCTTTTTAGCCCGGCCCGATAAAGCCCGCAAAAAATATGGGCCGGCCCGAATGGGCCGCGGGCCGCCCGCAAGCCCGAATAAATTATAATTAAAAATAAAAAATATGAGTAAATAAGGAAGGATGTTTATAACATTTTTAGTTGTGCCACAAATTAAAAGCCCACACAAACATAATAAGTTAACAACACGGCATCAACACAACACAACACACACGTCACACACACCTTCCAATTCCATCAAACGCGCATTTAAGAGAATAAATATGCATTAGTAACGCAAATTAAATACATGCATTAATAACACAAATTATACATAAAGAAATGAAAATAAGCTAAAAGTAAAAATAACTTATCGTGTCATTAAAATAAATAAGCTAAAAATATAAAACCAAGGTCATCAATTATTTCTCTACGTAATTACTTGAGCTTAAATAACTTTACATTAATTATAACAAATTTCAACCTATTGGTAATTAATTAATGTTGTGATCTCTCTGTAATTTGTTGCATAACAAATCTCTGAATTTGTCTAATTTATTGGGCACTTAAATTTCTTCTTTTTTCATTACCCTTCATCTATCTAATTTTGCTTTAAAATAAATTTTTAAAAAACCGGGCCGGCCCGAAAGCCTGAGAGCCCTACCGGGCCGGGCTCGGGCCTTGTTTTCCCGCCCATTTTTTTTACCCGGGCTTTTTAGCCCGGCCCGATTAAGACCAAAACCCGAATGGGCCGGCCCGAAACGAGCCGGGCCGCCCGTTTCGACAGCTCTACAAATACCCATGGCAGAATCCGATAAGGAAAAAACTGCATTCATGACCGCGTCGGGCAACTATTACTATAACGTAATGCCTTTCGGGCTCAAAAATGCAGGCGCCACGTATCAACGAATGATGAACAAAAAACCCATACAAACACTCAACGGAATGCTGACCTCACTATCGCGATTCGTGGCAAAATCCGCCCAACACGCACTCCCATTGTTCAAACTTCTTCGCAAAGAAGCTGTGTTCGAATGGACCGAAGATTGCGAGCAGGCTCTGCAGCATCTAAAAAAGGCGCTTTCCGAACCTCTGGTCCTTTCGCGACCAGAGAACGAGGAAACACTTTACCTCTATCTCGCAATCACCGCCGAAACCGTGAGCGCAACTCTCATCCGCGAGACAATAGAAGGGCAGAAACCTGTGTATTTCACGAGCAAAGCTTTGCAGGGCCCCGAGCTCAGATACCAACGCATCGAAAAGATCGCACTCGCCCTGGTTGTCGCGGCGAGGAGACTCAGACAGTATTTCCTCGCACACACTATTGTGGTCCGCACCGATCAACCCATCAAGGCATTGCTCGGTTGACCGGACATGGCCGGGAGAATGCTCAAATGGGCTCGAGTTATCCGAATTCGACATCCGATACGAGAGTAGGAAAGCTCTGAAGGCCCATGTCTTAGTCGACTTCGTGGCCGAAATGGCCGTTCCCGCCTCCCCGACGAATGAATCGAACAAATGGACAATCTTCGTCGACGGAGCCTCCAGCGCTTCAGGAGCAGGCGCGGGGATCATCCTCGAAAACGAAGCTGTCACCATAATCGAGGTTTCTCTCACCCTGTCATTCCCTACATCGAACAACCAAGCCGACTACGAAGCCTTCCTCGCTGGCCTTCGCCTAGCCGAGGATGTTGGAGCCAAAGAGGTGAAAATCTTTACGGACTCCCAGCTCGTAGTATCACAGGTCCTCGGAGAGTACCAAGCCAAAAACGACAACCTCCACGAGTACTTACTCCTAGTAAAGGGTAGAATAGCAAAATTCGAGTCCGCAGAAGTTTTCCACGTTCCCCGAGAACATAACACGCGGGCTGACATCCTGTCCAAACTCGCGAGCACGAAAAAGAAATGCGGACATAAATCCGTTATACAAGAGGTGCTTGCTCGACCAAGCATCGAACAAGCCCCCACTGCCATGCTCGTCGACGTCAATTCTATCAAAGATGGAACATCCTGGATGACTTCGCTTTACACATATTTAGCTCATGGGATCCTTCCCCCCGACGAAAGGGAAGCCAAGACAATTCGGTGAAAAGCCATCTCGTACTGCCTCATGTACGACAAACTCTACAAGAGAGGCGTGTCGACCCCACTCCTCAAATGCGTCAACAACGACGACATTGACTAGGTTCTGCGCGAGATACACGAAGGAATCAACGGACAACACCTGGGCGGCAGGTCGTTGGCCCGGAAGGCTCTTCGCGCAGGATATTTTTGGCCCACGATGCAACAAGACGCCAAAGAACACGTAAAAACATGCGACAAATGCCAGCGGCACTCGGACATGATTTTAGCTCCTCCAACCGAGCTCAAGACATTGTCCTCCCCGTGGCCCTTCGCATGGTGGGGCATGGACATCCTCGGTCCTTTCACTATAGGACTTCACAAATGCAAATTCCTGATCGTCGGCGTGGACTACTTCACAAAATGGATAGAAGCGGAGGCCAGCCCCAACATTGCAGGGGAGACAATTTTGTGTTTCTTCAAAAAGAATATCTTGGCCCGCTTTGGAATCCCACAAGTTATTGTCACCGACAACGGGACACAATTTACGAACAGGGCTTTCCAAGACTTCCTCGCCGCCATCAAAACAAAACAACACTTCACTTCCGTCGAGCACCCGCAAAGAAACGGACAAGTCGAGTCCGCGAACAGGGTTATCCTCCGCGGAATTCGAAGATGACTTGACGAGGAGAAAAACAAGTGGGTTGAGGAACTCTGGAGCGTATTATGGGCTTACCGAACCACACCACACTCCACGACAGGGGAAACCCCTTTCCGACTCACGTACGGAACGGAGGCCGTGATCCCCGTCGAAATAGAACTCTCATGGCGCACGACGCAGCCACTGACCGGAGACGTTAACGATCAAGCCATCCGAGAAGAACTTGACTTGGTCGACGAGCTCCGAACAGCCGCTTCCCTTCGCGAAGCCTTACTCAAACAAAAAGTGGCTGCCCGACACGACACCAAAGTCATCAAAAGAGATTTTGAGGTCGGCAGCCTCGTACTAAGACGAGACGCCAAAGATGCCAACCAGGGCAAACTCGCCCCGAACTGGGAAGGACCGTATCGTGTCCGAGGCAAGACTGGAAACGGGGCATACCACCTCGAGAACCTCAAAGGGGAAGAGCTCCCCCGCACTTGGAACGCTAAAAAATTAAGACAATATTACAGCTAAGGGATTCACGGGCACGACCCCCTTTGGCGAAGGTGATTACGGGCACCCTAATACGTGGGCACGCACACCGAATACAACGGGCAGGCACTCCGGTACAAGCGCCCGCCTAAAATGTCCTTTGGAAAGAAACCCAACGAGGAATAGCTCTAAAACACGAGTCCCTCGACGTCCGTACCATTGGCTTAACGCCCAGCTCGCGATGGGACGATTAAGCTATAGTGGGAAAAATTCATACCACGAGTTTGTCCACTGATCAGTTCGGATACAAATACCGAACCCTTGAGCAGTACCCCAAACTGCTCAAGGCCAGCGTCGATGGAAGCACACCACGCTCCTCGACACTGACTCGCCCGAATTACGAGCAGATTTCATGCTCGACAAAGCAAAACAACTGCAACACAAAGTAAAACCCAAACGGGTGCGAACAGCGTCCAAGTGCGAAAAAGACATAAAATTCCAAAGACTCTATTTATTCATAACATTTTTCAAACATTACAACGTTATTCTTTCAAACGTACAATGAAACTAGACGAACCAATGATCCAGGCCACTACTTGGACCCTGACTTCCTCTTCGAAGCTTTGGGAGCTCCTCGCCCGCTCTCCACGGTGATCTGGGATCCCTCCTCCTCTTCGGAAGGTGGAGTCCCACGATAAGTCTTTAGGTACTCAGCCCAATCCTCGTCAATCTCCTCAGAACTAGGAGAATCCGGCGGCGGGGGGGCACCCTTTTTCCCCTTCACCTTCTTCGGCGGAGGGGCACCCTTTTTCCTATCCATGACTAATCAACATAGAGGAGGAGGAACGAATGGGGAGTATTTATCCCCAAAATATCTAACCAAACACATGTGGGCAGTTTCAACAAACGCCTATGCATGCATTGGTACAAAGCGGTTTCAACAACCCAAGGTTGACTGCGTGGGGACCAACACCACGCACAAACTACGACAGGGTAACTCTAATGACGTTTTCCGTTATTTTGTTCGGGGCAGGATACCCAGGAGCACGGGCAGGACCCCCGGGATGCGCAGAAGCAAAATCCCACGATGGACAAAACCAAGTCGAACACAAAGCTTGACACGCAAATACAAACACCAAATTTACCAAGTCTAAAACGATCAAGCGTGCTCGGAAACACGAACAAGAAATTTTTGCGCGAACATAAGCAATAAAACAATTGTGGAATGAGCGCGAACACAAACGTAAATACGAGCACAGAATAATTATTCAAAGCAAGTAAATACGAACACAATTATAAGTCGACCATATCTGGCCGCAAAAGTACTTAATAAATGGACTAAGCCCATTGTCATCATATTACAAAACAGGGGCACGCTGGCCCCATGAAACTTCATTAAAATGGCACGCAGGCCAAGAAAAAACAATGGAAAAACATGGCACGCAGGCCGAAATAGCTACCAAGAAATAAAATCAAACCCCACCATCATTGTGCTCCTCACCATCAACGTCGGCCTGGTTAACGTGACCCTCGCCGCTTTCCCCCTGACGTTCCACGAAATCTCCATCCTCTCCTTCCTCCTCGGCAGTAGGGGGAAACTTGGGGACAATCTATCCTTCCTTCACAATGGACATAAAATCACTCCCCTCGACCTTGAGGTCGACGTCAGGGTTCAGTAGCCGGATCTGGTCGATGACGTTCTCAAAGCTCTCTCGAGCACCATTTAGCAAGTTGCCACTCAAAACTTCGACCAGCTCCACAAGGTCCTTCCGAGTCACTAGCCCGGCAGTCATCTCGGTCTCACTGGCCGCTGGAGCCATAGCATCCTTCAAAGCATTTACTTCCTTCCGCGCTTCATCTCGCGCCTCCCGGGTTAGCCGAAGCTCTCTGGTCTGCTCAGTGAAGATCTTGTACTTCTCCTTGTAATCGGTGAACGCAGTCTTCACCTTCAGCTCCCTTGCCTCCGCCCGGGAGAGGGCCTCCTTCATCTCTTCAAACTTCTCCGTCGAGTCTGCCCGACCTTCCTCCAGAAACATGGCCGTCTCCCACAGTCTTACCAGGCCAGCAGCATCCTTGATCATCTGCTCCTTCAAGCTCTCAGGAGTATATCTGGCGATCACCTCCCTTTCTGACCCAAGGAGCATGGGAGGGTGCATCTCAAAGAATCCCCGAGCACCAAAGCACCGGGGAAGCACGAACGCCTGGCTTGCTCCTTTGGCCTCCTCGGCCGCCTTCACTTCCTCAGCTGTCAGGTCGACAATGGTATCATCCACCCTTTGCCTCTTCTGGGGCATAGGCTTGGAGGCCGGAGAAGACTTGGCCCTAGGAAAAGACGAGCTTCCGGGCCCCGAGTTCGCCTGAGAAACTGCGGCCATCCTTGACTTTTTCTCTTTCGCCTTGGCGGCGTCAGCAACAGATTTGAGCAGCCTGTCCGTCACACTCGACATATTTTCTGCAAAGAAACACAGATAAGTCAGTACGAGCAGAATGACAAAATACGGGCATAAATAAATAAACTAAGACATTTGACAAAGAAACGCCTAGCAATCTATACCAAAGAAACTTGTGGCCTCAGCCGAATTTTTGCACTTCATTAGCTTCGTCGTGGCGATCAGCCTCGGCGAAAACTTTTCATCCCCCCTCGAGTCGAGCACGGGGGTCCCATCCTTCAACTCCCACCGGGCAGGGTGGAAGGCTCCTACATATTTCTGCATCTTCGCCACGACCTCGGCTTCCTCCCTCGACAAGCTTTCCTCATCAGTGATGTACTTCCCCGACATTTTCAAATAATGGAAATTTGTCCAAGTCAAGGGGAACCGAGGAACCAGTTCCACCTCACCGTCCTGGCCGACCCTCTCAGTAAACAGCGAGTTGATCGCGTCATCAGTCCGTGGCCGGATAATGAAATACCTCGATTTAAACCCGCGAACAGAATCCGCGTACGCTTCGAACAGCGTGCCCCTTTGCCTCAAAGAAACCCAGAGCGGCTTCCCATTCTTGTCCGCTTTCCGTTGGATTTGAAAGATGGTGAAAAACAATCGGCGGGTACCCTCGACTTCAAGGTACTCGCACAACAACTCAAATGCCTGAATGAAAGCCATTGAGTTCGGATGAAGTTGCGAAGGGGCAAGCCGCAAATGCTTGAATATGTCCATCGCGAGCTTGCTGAACGGCAGCCTCAGCCCCGCCTCTTTAAACGCAAACTCGTACATCCCAAATCCTCCTTCCCCGAACTTCGAGCAGATCCGCTGCTCCGGCTCCGGGCAAAACACGTCCCAATCATATGTGTCCTCCTCTATAATAGTGAACACATCTGTAGATCCTGGTGTCACCACTGAGGGTATAGCCAATGGCTCGTCGCCCACCCAGCTCATGTCATGGGGAGGCGCCCCTTCAGGGATCTGCTCGTGAACTCCCACGGGCACAGCCTCGCCGCCTTCGTCTGCCATTTGCGAAACCTGAAAAGCAGAGGAAAGAAAGTGAATTCGACGTTAGATCAAATCCACCTTCCCACGTACGAGCAGGGTTTTCTCCCCGACAACTATCCATGAAGGTTCTTGGTGTTCATCCAAACGTTCATATGAATTTCCCAGAAATTCATAGCGTTTCCCAGAAACGCATAAACATTCATCGGCGCCACGCCGTCGACGGCGGCGCCGGGAAGCCAAACGGCGAAACTGATACATTAACAGGGACGGAAAACACATACGAGTTCAAAAATCCAATCAAAACTACCTAAGGCCACCTCTAACGGCGGTCAGAAAAAAAACTCTAACTCCGGTGAAGGTAGTTCCGCCGCGAACCACCAACACTCCACCGGAGTTACTCAAAAAACAATGAAACGGAAACTTAAAATACACTAAAACTCACCAGTTGAATGAAGATGAAGGTAATATAGTGCAAATCTTGCTTGAATCCAACGAAGCTCAAAGATCTCCAAAGCGATGGAAACGGAATCAGAAAGAGTGGATAGCATGAACTTGAGAATATAAATGAAATAGTGAAGTGCAAAAACTTCACATTTCACTCTTATATACCCCTATTCCTCTGTGGACGCGTCTCTGCGCGCCCAAAAGGCACCTCCTCATCGCATCCCTTCATTTCATCCAACGCATGTGATTCAAACGGATCCAACGGTCCAGATCCAATCATCACGCGAAACGAATCTCTGCAACGATCCTGCGGTCACAACGCCTCGTCGTGATGCGCGACAATTGATGCCCCTATGAATAGCCATCATTGCGCCTTTTCGTAGCTAGGACACGTGTCAAGCATCAAACGAAGCGTCACGTCTTTTCAATCTCGCCCTTCTGCCCGTAAATCCTTTCGTATTCCCAAAGAAAGATTTCTCCCCGCATTGCGAGCAGAAACGCGCAAAGAAACTTGCGCTCGACAGCAAGCACACAAACCTTAACGTTGGAACTTACGAGCACAAAACTCGAGGAGACTCGAAATTCTTCCCCGCGAAAGGCTCCCCGACGACGCAGAAACTTACAAGTCATTATTCTTATGCCTAAGAGCAATAACTTGGGGGGCTCCTGTTCTGGACTGGACCTGCGCCTCCGGGCAGGCTCCCTCAACACCGTCGGGGACGGTTCTCCGTACAGAATCTCCTCCTTAAGAACAGTGCTAGACGACACATTCTGCCCGCGGCGGCGGGCATAACCGCTCCTTTCTAACGGCTTCAAGGTCTCTGTCGAGCACAGCTGCTCGACAGCCCCATGACGGCATTCCAGCACGTGTTTCATGTTGCTTCATCCATCCCTATCCTCTCACGCTTTTCCCGCGTATTGGATAAACCCCAGGTGAGAACCTCAACCGTTTCTCCTGCTCTCACGCTGAAACCTGGCAGTTATCTCTTATTGGGCCGGCCCAATAGGGATAATCGTTGGCCTCGCGCTGGGGGCTTATAAATACTCCTCTTCACTGAGGAGTCAGATATCTTTTACTCATTCTCACTACCTTCTCTCTTTGTACTCTTGCTGACTTAAGCATCGGAGTGTCTGCAGGTACAAACCCCCCTTCGTTTTCAACCGTCCAACCATCGTGCAAGGCGACGTTGCTGGCCTGTGATCCTGCTCCTTACGCACAGGTACGATCACTTGGTTTGTGTGTTTTTTCCAAATTGTTCCTTATAAAAAGGAATGGAGGGAATATTAATTAGGTGATCAAAATGTTGGTTAGGCGTCAAGCAACAACTGTCAAGATACGAGTTGGGGATAGTTTTGTTAATACTCTAACACTCAAATCAACGAGTAAAAAGTGAGGGGTAAAAGATGGGATAAATAGTGTGTATCTTTGAATTGATGTGAAAGGTGATTATGTAAATGTCGATGAAGAGCCGTTGAAATTGATGAAGAGGTCGTTGTGAACGAATCAAAGTCAAAATTAAATAGCTGTTGAGGAGGCGATACAACCTATGATCAAATGTTTATAAAAAAAAACTATATGATCAATAAGGATTTCAATTTGAGTCAACTTATTATGTGTTTAAATATCAATTGTAAATAAGGGTCAATGCTACGGTGGACCACCTCATCAAGTGGTCCACCGTGGACAAGTGGTCAATACTATTATAACGAATACGAATTTTACAAAATTCATCGTTGGATTGAAAGTTTATATCATATAGATCATCCATAAAAAAATTAGAAAAATTTAAAATCATTTGATATGTTATTGAGATCCATAAAGATTAACGGTTTATTAAATACTGTAAATCTTAATGAGTCCCAAAAACATATCAAATGATTTTCAATTTTTCTAATTTTTTCTGTGGATGATCTATATGATATAAACTTTCAATCCAACGATCAATTTTGTAAAATTCGTATTCGTTATATGGTTAGTCCACCATGGACCACTTGAGCAAGTGGTCCATATTAGAAATCCCCTGTAAATAAGTAGTCTAACGAGCAATGATACTATTGTAATGCTTGATGTTGCAGGTTCTAAGCACACAGGTCCCAGTTGGCATTTGTTATGTTTTATTTTTTATTATTAAAAAAAAAACTCATTTTAAAGACAGATTTGAACCCACAAACTTAAGGACAAATATAAGATTTCATGCCAAATGATATTTGTACAACCCAAAATAATTATTAAATATACAATTATTTTAATTAGGCAAAATTTTTACCTGCATAGAAATCAAAGTGAAGTAATAAAATAATTAAAAAAGAAAGCTATAGTTAGATTGTGCAGACAATTAAACTAGTGTTAAAATAAAATTTCTCATTTTTTTTATTATCAACTTTCTGTAAGTGTTAGTTCAAAATCTATTATTAATTAAGATTTTGAAGTATGACAATTTAACTTTTTAATGATCAACTTTGTATTTGTATTTATATTCTCAAGCAAAGGAGAAATAAAGTAGTGTTTTGTATCATGAGAGTTTCTTTTGCCGTCCTACGAGTTTTTCGTGCGTCTTATTTTTATTCATTTGCTACTTAAATAGTAGATGTTATAAAATGAAAAATTTAAAGAAAAAACGCCATCTACTACTTAAGTTGCGCATGGTATTTGGGAAATAGTAGGACAGCAAAAAAAAAACTCTCCTATTATTGTTGAAACGGATTCCCCCACTGTTGTCAACATAATTTTTGTTAGGCACACTCAATCTTTTGCTTGATAGTTGATGCCCATTCTTCAAGAAACCCTTATCTTCATGTCTTCAAGAAACCCTTAACATCTGACTTGTTGGAATTGTGAGTTGAAGAATACTTATGGACGGAAAAAAACCAAAAAACTAAATTGAACCGTTGAACTAAACTGAACCGAACAAAAAAAAAAACAAAACATAACTAACGATTGTGAGAAACAATTCGGTTTGGTTCATGATTATCAGTTTGGTTCGGTTCTTTTTAATGGTTCGATTCGCTTTAGTGAAAAGTTAGTTATAGTTTGGTTTAAAACCATAAAGCTGGACCACTTTAAAAGTTCGGTTCAGTTTGGTTCGAAAGACAAACAGTTCAGTTCGATTATTATGAATTTTGAAAACAGTTTGGTTCAGCTCGGTTTTCCTCCAGAAGCAAACCATGACCACCCCTAAGTTATCGGGAGGTTAATCGACGCTCGATCATTTGGCGAACTTAAACCATAGTGGGGAGATTTTGAGTTTATTACAATTTTCAGTTCTCAACCTTCGTTTGTAGAGGGACTTCTTTTCCTCATCTTGTTCCTTAGTTTTGTTGCAAGTTTTCTTTTTTATGAAAAAGAAAAAAAGCAGTGTTTTGTGTTTATTCAGAAAGTTAAATTTTCAAAAAATCTGTGACCAACACAAAGGTTAATTAAAGACATGGCTAGCATATGAAGTTAAAGACAATAAGAAAACTTCAATATTTTTTTTATGCTGTGTGATTCTAAAACTGGGGTCAAGTTGGATGTCAAAATTTAGGATAGTTACATACTTGTCAAGAAAGTGAAAGGTATTGCCCAATTTTCTAGTAACACCAGTGAAACAAGAAACTTACCCCTCACATCAGACATAACCAAACAATCCCTTATTCCAAGCAAAAAATATTCATGAGTTTTCAAGTAGGCGATATACAGTGATTTCTTGCTGCTTGAAGTACCGCCGGTCCTCTTCATCCACGAAAACAAGATTTAGAAAATACTTCACGCTGAATTTGTTATTGATATTGTGGTATGTTGGTGTCAGCTCATATGGATTGAGGAACAATCTGATAGGAATTGATTCTCCTGAAAAAGCAATATCAGAAATATAATGTATTTCTAGAAGAACTAATCTTATCATTGATTACAAAATAAGTCAGCAAGTATTGGCACCACTACCAAAAACAGAAAACCAGAAAATGGAGAAACAAAGAATAAATAGTCTCATGTCTTGTTGAGATCTCATATTGACTAGAGATATGGTCAAATAGTTCTTATAAGCTAGGTTTTGAGTTTGTGTTAAATCTAGTCCGAAAATTTCAGGATGGTATTAGCCAGTGGGGGATGTTCTTATAGGGCCAAATTTTTTAAGCTCCAAATGTCCAATCTTGTTGAGATCTCGCATTAACTGCAGATATGAACAAATTAGTCCTTAAAAGGCTCGAAAATCCTCATCACTTGGACTAGCTTTTGAGGTTCTAAATCAGGCCTTTTTAGTATGGATGGATCTTAAACAGTAAATATGATACTTGTCTGGAAGAAAGACCAACTGCTAAGGTTGGAACATGAGGAACATAATCAAACATTCACAACTAGCAACTTCATATCTGCCATATCCAGCTCTTCTCTTCTAAAGAGCTCGCGCTCCAATCCTCATTTGCTAAACAAAACATAAAAAAAGTGGATAAGACTAAGTTGACAAATGGTTCCGTCGAAACATAATGTAGTCCAACCTCTTACTTCGTCACATATTATGACCTCTCTCTCTCTCTCTCTCTCTCTCTCTCTCTCTCTCTCTCTAAATTTTCTTCATTTTTATCATATAATGGTAAAGTTAATATGACAATATAGGATAAAAATGTTGAAGAAACTTGCCATATTAATATAAATAAACTTGCCTATTAGCGAAAGGTGTAAGACTAAAATAATCAAAGAATTAAACTTTTCCACCTATTAGCTACAAAAGATGACTGTTACTGATAAGAAAATAAACAAATGCAATACAAGTTTGATGTTTGACAGATTTCAACAACCTAAATTGAAATACTAATGCAAATTATTAGTTAAATTTGTAAGTATTTAGTTTATCATATGGACAAAACTTAGAAACAGTACCCTATGTACTGTTATTACTGTTGCCCAATAATAAAAGGACACGTGGAATAAAAATCCACATCAGCCCCACACTTGTATCACGTTAACGTCAAGTCGTCGTCAATGTTGTTAGACAATCCTAAAGAAGAAAAACGCTTCTGATGTTCATTGATCTGTGCCTTGAAGTCATCCAGCTGATTTGGATTTTTAATCCACGTGTCTTTTTATTATTGGGCAACAGTAAGAACAGTACATGGGGTACTGTTTCTAAGTTTTGTCGTTATCATATTTTGTAATTCAACTAAAATATTGAAATATCATTTTTAATAAAAATGTGTATTCACTTATGGAAAGAATAAATCGCCAAAAGCTAGAGAAATAGTAAATCAAACACAGGATTAAACATAGTTACTATCAAAATATGCAATAAGTATTGATTTAACTATTTCAATGAGCATTTGTGTTTGATTCAGTTAATAATGTTTTGTTTCTCCACTCTACATTGATAACAAAGGTTCAATTTTGGATTTGTCCCTGTCATCGAGTATCCCTTATTCCCTACGTAAAACATATCCGAAAGTATTGTACTCCAATTAATTTTTCAACCAATTAAAAATATAAGATAATCTAAACATTGAATAAGAAATTAGTGCAAACACCATGCATGTTTTAATCAAACTATAATCATTTTTAAAAATGAAGAAACTATGAAAGCTGTGAAGAGTAATTGCAAACCTCGGATTGGAACACCATCCATCAACTCAAACTTTGCAAGGGTCTCTGTCTCAACATACATATTGGTCCCTGATCCAGATGACTCTCGACGCCTGATTTCAAGTTCCATGTTTTTTAATTTAATTCTCACCAGAACAAAATATATTTTGCCAATGACAACATCCTTCAGATGATACCTGTTAAATTTAAAATTTTAAAAAGCAAGTTTACTTTAATATTCTTTAAGAACAATAAAGCTGTAATAATCATGACCTTTTTCAGACTCACTTGCTTTTACTGTATTCAAACTCTATGTGTAAGCAGTCTTCAATTCCTACTTCCATCTGCATGAGACATAACACAACAATGAGTTAAGCTTTAATTATAATATCAATTCTTTGGCAGAGTACATATTAAATTAGCAAACACATCACTAGTGCTAAATCACACTGCCATGCACAGCACTCCGTCAACCACCCTAGTTTAAAATGACTGAAGATGAAGGTTTTAGAACCAACTGATAATAGCTTCCACAAGAGTAAGGTGTTTATAGCATGATTAGAGAAAGAGAAACACATAATAGCTCCTCACCTTAATGCTGTTATTAATTAATGGAGCTGGAATGTAATTGCGCACCTGTACAGAGATTGCAGTAAGAAAAAGGTTTACAAAGAGAAAAAGACGATGTTCTACATAAATCTAATTAAAACTGATATAACAAATGAAATATACAGCAATTACTGAGACAATCAGAATATGCAAAATATGAAATCTTGTAACTCATATTCTTCAAACCTCCTACGGCTACTCAGCAACTAAAAACACCTGTTCAAATGTTACGGAAGTATGATACTATACACGTCTTCACATAAATAACGCTCAAGAGTTTAGGATTGTTTGTTCATGATAATTATTGTTTAATCAGTAAGGAATCTCAACTATGTTGGCACCCTAGACACAACCATCATCTGCAGTTCCCCAAAAAGCATTAAAAAATCAGAAAAGAAAACCATGACAGTCAAATGCCAAAACTGAGAAAACAAAACACTATCCAAATCTACAACTAGAAAGATATCTTCCTGAATGAAATTAGGAATTATCCTACCAAGCAAAATACGATGCTGCTTATTACAAAAAGATAATGATGCTGATAGAACCTTGTAGGATTCGCTGGTAATACTGAATATGGCTTACTAATTTATTAATAAAAATATCTGGGAATAACCTTCCAGCGGAGTTGGTTAACAATAGAATACCAGCGAACTAAGAATTGTTGTAAACTGTCACCAACTCCTAGAAATTAGGGAGCCTAGTCTCTCCTAACCAACTATTAAATAATTGAATGTTGTCCCTCGCTCCCTTCCTTATACTATTTAAAACATACAATTAAACTGGGCAGGGCCATTTCTAATGGGCATGCAGCTAACATACACATCCACAATAGGAGGTCTACTACTAACAGATGTCTAAGACGATAGCACAACTGTTGCTATATATATGAGACCCTGAAATGCATCTAGTGACAATAAAGTGGACAATTCCACCACCTGTTTCGAAGTTTCCATGTCATCTTAAAAATCATACAAAAAGCATCCACCATTAATTTATAATCACACTCCAACTAGAGGGAGTCCCATCCTTTCTGATAAGTTGTTTTATGGAAAAGATGGTTTCCATAACAAGAAATGAAACAACCAAGAATAGTGTCACTGGAGTTTCTAAACAAACCACCCCAAGAGACATGACCCAGAGAACCTCTAGCGGCTCAATCCGTCTATGTAGTAATTGACAGAATTACTAGACAATAACATTTTATTGTGTCTGTCTGTGTGTTTCTTCCCTTTTAATCTAAAATCTTAAATTACTAGACAGTGGACAGTTGCAACTGCTTACAGTATTTACGCAAAAAAGCACTCCCTTTTAAAAAAGGAAACAAGATATTTTTTTATGGATCATTACAATTAGAAGTATAGTTATCTACATACGAGAACCACAAAGTAAAATCATTGTTTTGCCTCTTCACAAATACATTGACATTAAAAGAAGCAAAAAAAAATTAAGTAAAATATAGAGGAAATGAAAGCACTTCCTCCGTCTCTCAATCTGTGACAGTTGAAATGTATTGCATATAATCCTATATAGGTCATAACTATTCTTAACTTTCACAAGATTAATACTTGCAGATAAGCTATGTCATTTTATACAGAGAAAAATCAACTCACAGCAAAATCCACGTGCTCTACAATGTTGTTGACATAACTTCGACTAATTGTCACTTTCAAAACGTACCTGAAAGATAAAAAGAAAAACAAAGGATGTAATGTGTTCAGTTATGTCAGTGTGTTCATTTCTTTCCACCTTTAAGTAATTTGGCAAGTGACAACATAGGAAAAAATATGAAAAAAGTGAACAATATGAACTACTCATGCATAATAAAACAATAGTCTTTGGCTTTTTTAGATTCATAAGGCAAGCTCAGAAGCCCAAACAAAAGGCTATCATGATGACCATTTACTGTACAAATAAGTCAACCAACAGCAACAAAGTAAACTTGCCAATGAGGAAAATAAAATCACAAAACTTTCAAATTTTCACCCCTTCTCAGTTAACTTAACTATTATTTACCCCTCTAGAACTGGACCATTGAGTTAAATAATAATTAATGATATAACTTGACTTTAAAAAAGCTACAACATTAATAGGAATGAAGCTGATTTTGGGTGAAATTGGATATATCAAGCTGAACTTATGCCAAAATCACCCCTAGTTATTCCCGTGCTATTATGCAGGAAAACATGGATTCCTTCGTATTTAAAATAATCTAGTAAAAAAATACCTACTGTTGAATGAGAGAGAAATATAAATGCTTATGATGAAACCATGTGTTTCAACTTTCAACTAAACAACAGAATCTCTTTCTATAGGCTTGATAGCAACAAAAAAAATATATAATTACAACGTATGCTATCCCTATTTACTAGATATGATCTGATATGATAAGTCTATCTTATACAATGAATACACGGATCCTAATCTAATTTTCACACCTACCATTTTTCCAACCAAGTACTAACCTATAAAATCAGATAAAAAAATGCTGGAGTCATAAAAATATTTATTTAGCCCTAATTAGCAGCTTATGCTTCTTGGTGAAGTGTTTCTTTAAGAGATAAATAGTCTTAACTGCCAAGTTGATCAAGTGGTCTTGACCCTTCCCATAACAGCAAAGAAATAGCTACATTTTACCTCCTGTATCACATCCTCTACTATCCATCAAATTTCAGTTCAATAACTATAATCTTTTAAAAATGAACATTACAAACTCATATTATTCCATTGAAAAATAAATAAAAGTTAACACGATACATAGAACAATTGAGAATTAAAGGTTGCGAGAGAAGTAAAATAATTTTCATACCTAAGCTTAACATTGATTCCATTATAAGATTCATGTGGCATTTCAACAGTGGAGAATTCGAACGGGTAAGTTTTCCTTTCATATAAATTTCCAGGAACATCAAGTTCGCGTACTGCCCATAAATTATTCAGAATTATAAACTATGGAAGATTATCATATCAACCCTAACCAAAGATATATAAAAAGCCTCATGAAGGTCCCAGCAAAGGAAGAAAGCAATATTAAAAGGGACATGAGAGTACAATACACTACAACTTGAAGCGTCTAAAAATGGTTAAGATATATGCCATGCGTATTAAATTGATGAGCAAATAATCCCTCTGGTTTTTTATAAAAGCAAAAACGCACATGTATTTGGTCTAAAATTGGACAAAATACATGAACCTTTTTGCTTATATAAAAAATCGGAGTAGTATAATTGATTGCCACAAGAGTAAGGTCTGAGTTTAGAAACAGAATAAAACAGAAAGATCACAGTGGTACAAGCTTAAACTTACCAAGAGAAGTAAAGTCATAGAAGTTGCCTCTGTCAAAATACAGTTCTGCAAACAATAAGACCATATATATAATAAAAAAACTATTTGAAGAAAAATTAAGTTCAAATATTATATATCAATGATATGACATAATGCTTCAACTACAAGTTCAAATCATGATAAAGAAAAATGAATATCTAAATAAATAAAAGGAATTAGAAATGCTTAATGCATGGATCCACGCTAAACACAATTTTCATTTAAAGTTACAGATAAATACACAATTGAAAAAGAAATTCAATTCAGGGTACATTTACTAGCCAACCAGTCAAAATTGCTACTAAATTTGCAAGAACTAATCCTAGAATTAAACCCAAAAAATAAACAGAAGCACACCTATTTGACCAAGAAGCTCAATTTTTACACCATTATGTTCAATCTTCTTCCCACGCGCAGGCTCTATAATAACCTGTTACCAAAGTTTGAAACAATAAATTCCACTTTACTAATAGTATCAAATCTCCATAAACATAGGTAAAACAAGATAGTTGACGATGTCAGGCAGTGTACCTCCCCAATTATAGTCTCCTGACTTTGAAAGAGAGGAACTAGTACTGTCTGGTCATTTTCCTTCACGCGGACCTAGAAAACAACCGAGGGCAGTGCACAAAGATTCAATCAAAATCGTTTTTGTTGAAGGTTTTGAACACTTTCTCAACATCCTCGAAGCTAAAACAAAACCTTTCTTTACCAATCTAAGTAATATTAGTATCTACCGACGACATGTTACTACAAGAAATAAAAAAACAACAAAATATCTACTCAAATCTTACTTCAGAAATTGAATATTTGTATTAAAATTTCAAGTCATTAACATGGGCTAGCTACATTTTGTCATAAATTAGGCCATGCATTACAAAATAAGAAATGTTTAGCTGGGTGCTCAGACTCTAGGAGCCATCTTTCACTACTAGTTAGTATGCCATCATTATTTTGTTGATTGTTTCAACTTTTGATCAAAGGTGTGTCCAGTGTCTAACACGACAAATGTTATTACATTCAATTAATTTATTTTCTTAAATTATTATTGGTTCTGACGTGTCAATGTTGTGTCTAGTGTTTACGTCAGTACTTAATAGATTTTATAAGGAAAAAAATAAAAACTCTTATTTGAGAAAAAAAAAAAAATCCCTCTTGTTTAGCTGGGTATTCTGAGTCTACATGTACTTCAGTTTGGTTTCACTTTAGAGGGAGACAAAAATGATTCTAAAAGCAAAATATTGACTGACATGTTTTGATATTCTCGAGTAAAATTGATTTTGTTTTTTGAATGAGTTCTAAGAATTGAGTTTTTTTCCTTCAAATGTGATCTTTAGTCTTAGATTTATTGTTCAACTCACTTCTAGATGAATACATCCAAACATGAATTATGTTGCATTCAACTCAATTTTAACTTAAATCAATTCAAGGAAACCCCAAAACCTAAACATTATTATAAGTGGAAACAATCAACAAAACAATAGCAATGACAAAAACCACGGGTCCCATCGGAACCTGACTCTAATACCATCATATAATTTTGGATTGGTCTAACTCAGTCCGACAAAACCACTCGTAAAAAGAGAATTGCCTCTATTTATAAACTTATGTTCAGATCATCTCACATTCGATATGGAACTCTTGACAAAAAGATAATTTAATTTCATCAAATATTGTTATTATTATCATCATTGAGTTTCATTACAACACACCTGCTTGCGAGTTCTTCCATCAGCAAAAGAGATTGAAATTTTGCAAGGAGGCTTGAAAGCTCCAACAATTAGATTCTGATCAATATACAAAACAACAAATAATGCAAATGCAGATGAAAAAATTAGATTAGCATAATCTATAAATCAATTGTAATAAAACAATGAATGATGATGATGATGATGATCTAACAGATTTATTTATTTCCATTACAAAAAGAGAAACTTACCATGGTTTTTCAGAGAGAGAGAGAGAGATTTAGGGGTTTTCAGAAAAAGGTTCTGAAATGTGTATTGAATTGAATGAAACCAGCAACATAACGGTTTAAGGTCAAGGTGGAACGTGCTTTTTCCCCAAAGCTGTTTTCATTTCTGATTAACAAGAAAAATGCAGTGAACAAGTTAAAATCTTTTAAGTTTGCTTATTGGAAAACGATATTTATAATTTGATACAAATTTTTTTCTCAGAGTGATTATAGATGCATCTTGAAAAAGATTATAGATACATCATATATTATGACCAATGAAAAATTTTAAACGATGTCGATAATAGATAAAATATATACAGCTCTCCTAATCTTTGCAGCTAAAATAATGATATAATTGAAATCAATTCATTGCATGTTATATTTTTTTTAGTTGTTTTAATCAAATCGGAATTAATTAATTCATTATTTTAGTTGTAAAAATAAGAATGATCATTAATTTATACTTTCAAACGACAATATATGTCGTCGTTTAAATTTTAAATATTTTTTAAAATAGTAAAAATGCATCGAAATATATGCAGTCAATGTTTGAAAAAATAGAAAAATGATGTTTTCAATGTAAAAATTACTTCTTTTGTACTCTTAACTAGTGCCTCGGAGGCACTAGTTAGCATGACCCTTTTTAAAAACTAATTCACAATGAGTGGTTCGTATTAGAATTGTTTTTTTGTCAAGTAACTTATATGTTAAAAATTCTACTATTAAAATGAATAAGTGAGATAATTACGTTCGAAATCCGACTCTTTATATATATCATGCAATATCACTTTTAAGTCAACTAAGTTAATCTCATGAAATTTTCCCATATATTATATATCTTTTATTTTTATAGAGTCCTATGTATTATATATCATTCCATAAACTTAAAATAAACCGTATCAAATTATGTAATGAATAATGACTTTTTTTTTCAAAGAAGGTTTAAGACTAGAATTTTACTTTTAAAGTAAAGTAGTATGAATCACAAAGTTTGAACCTCAATTTTTATATTTTACATAAAATGTTTTTATTAACTAAATTATGTTTACGAAGATATGTTAATGACTGTTCTAATGAGCAAAAATTAAATAAACTACTCCAACAAAAAGTTTATAAAAAAAATATAGTGATACTCTTTTGGAGAATATATGTTTATTCAATTTCATGAAGTTTATAAATATCTAAAGAAAACAGGGCACCGGGTTCACTAGTTAAGCAAATTATTATGGAATTTTTTTTTTGGAAAATGTGTATTCAATGTTTTGAAAATGTAAAAAGTTATCTTATCACTATTATTTTTGTCTTTTATTTCCTTTTTTAACATGCTTAACAAGTGCACCGGATGCACTGTTTAGTATGAACCTTTTTTTTATTAGAAAAAAAGTTTATAATTTTAGTGTTTTTAACCATTGCATCCAGGATACTTAAAATTAAAGGTCAATAAATTAATTAAGGTGACAAGTCACTCTTCAATTAATATAAGATAATATTAACAATTAAATATCTTCTCATATACAAAACTCAATTTATTGTTACAACTGCGATCGAGAGGATGCTGAAATCATTTGATGTCAGGTGAGGGTTCATTTGATGAAAGTCCTTTGAATTGAGGCAATAAATCCAAAGTAAAAATTCACTTTAGCAGGAAATCTATGGTATGAATGAATGATTATAATGAAAGAATTCATTCGTTGAAGGCAAAATGTACTACAAAGATAGTGAATTAAATAGTAAAAAATTAAATTGATAATGAACTAAAGCATAAAAATATATATCGTATTACTTTTCTTTTCGTTCACTTATTTATTTTGATTAAGTTCTTCATGATTTAATTTCAAAAGAAACACAATTGATCATTATTCTCAACATTGTGGTGTTGACCTATTAGACTTATATAGATCCTGTGTTACTCGAACAAATGGTCCTATCCAACCATAAATATTTGTAGAGTAAACGGACACTTTGGTATATGAAAGTGAAATGACTAATTACAACTATTTTAAGAAATCATTCTCAAATACAAAATCCTAAATCAATCTTCTTCTTCCAAAATGGCTACATTCAAAATTTCATTGATCCCCAAATTCTCATTCTTCAAATACTTCAATATACACAAGACAACAAAATATAGAAGAACTAAATGAATAATAAAGAGAGTGAAAAACAGTTACTTTGTTTTAAATTTGTAAATCCAATAATAATAATAATAGATCAAATATATGAAAAATATAAATTAAAATAAATATTTCACACATTCGTCATCAACATATTACAAGCTTAGAGAGAGAGAGAGAGAGAGAGAGGTGCTCAAAATCAAAGGAAAAATAATAATTTACCTTAGTGATACTTTTGTCGGTTTTCGATTAGCAAGTGATAGATTTTTACAGACCCACATTCACTCGTAGACAACCGTTCATGACTAATTTTTTACAAATGTTGACCCAAGATCCGAACAGATGCTTTCTTGTATTGATGGTTATGTCGATTTCAAGTTGAATTGCGAGTTCGTGTTCAACACTTCTTTAAAGGTAAAATATCATTTACCATTTATTTTGTTACAATGTGATATGTTCGCAAATTAGATTTCAGAATTTTGTGTTTTTTAGTGTTTTTAAAATAAGTGCAATGATAGAATAAACAAATTTATAATTAATACCATTTAAAAGAGTGTTTTTTGAAATAATGTTTTTCTTCAATCATTTAAAAATTATAATAGTTAATATTATTTATCAAAATGGTCAACAAAATAAAATTTATTTTTTTTTTCTAAATTTTAATAATTTATAATAGTGAAAAATTAATAATTTTTTTATGAAAACTGTAAAAAAAAGTATAATGATCAAAAAAAATTTATGAAATAATTTTCTCTAAAATACAATAATTGATAAAGAATATTTTAATTAAAATGTTGGTTTAGAAAGAAAATGTACTGGTACACGTCAATTTATCAGCATACTGTGAAAGTTCCCTCAATTATTTGGTTGGTGAAGAAAAAATAAAGAAAATAAAAGTAAGTGAGAAAGAAGAAGAGAATAGGTCAATCACAAAGGTGAATTTAAGTTAGTCTTGCAAATTATTGATTTGATGTGAAATTAAACTTGTGATCAATTAAAAGTGAATTTAACTTGAATTTGTACACCACATCAAATATAACAATCACAAATTATGAAGGAAAAAAAAAAAGATGAATCCTAAGAGACAAATTATGAAAACGATAAATAGCAACTTTAATTTTTGAATTTATTTTAAGTTCAAAAATTTTTTTTTGAATTTATTTTATTATTTTTGTGATTTTATAAATTCACATAAGTATTTTCTATCATCAATTTTTTTCTTTTTCTTTCATATCATATCATGTAACTACATAATCATCTTATTTTTCGTTCATCATACCTTTTTGTGTTTTTTTTTTTTTTTTTTTTTTACTTTTTTCACCATCAGCATAATTTGGTTCGAGGTCAATTTTGACATCAAATAGTTTCAGCCCCTCCCAATCACAGTTGCAGTCTATCGAACCGTGATCCTCCCTAGTTCCTACCAAGTTGAGTGCCAATTTATATTTTATTTTCTTTATCAACCAAACAAATAAAAATGAAATTGTCTCAATTATTTTTTTCAAAGACTAAATTTTCATTTTTTTAAAAAAATTTCTTCTTAGATTAAAATGAGTATTCATTCTTAAATTAAAATTATGTAACCGAAAATATTATCAAATTTAAAATAATAATAAAATAAGACTCAATGCTGGTCAAGTTGTTGGATATTGAAGTTGAAACCAAAGAAAGTGAGAGGAAACACTCTCATAAATAGCAGTATACTATATATTTAAGCCGCCGTCTGCAACTAGATATTGTTTATTTCATTTTAAGTCCCTACCCTCTTTATTTATTACATGCAACGACAAAAAAGCCTTCTTAATTTTACCCAAAATACAACTATTCAATCCATAGTTTAGAATTAGATATACATTTTACGTAAAATTTACGTATAGAGTTTTGTTTGGATTAAGTAAAATTTACGTATAGAGAAAAAAATCTTAAAAGTCTTGATGTTATATTTATTTAATCCTTAATTATTGTCATTTTGAGTCATCTTAAGGTTGACCATGTCTATTCAGATGGTCATAAGTTCATAACTATGCCGTTCACATTTTCTCGTTGCATTACAAAATTCCAATTTTGAGTCTTTTTCTTCACACCCTTTTGATTCCTCTGCTGTTTTTTCCTTGTTTTGTCTAGCATCATCAACAACAACATCCATTTTTCATGGGAAGTTCTTGTACAAAACCAGTTGCTCATGTTTCTTCATCAAACATTTCTGGTTTGTTTCTTGTCATCTTTCTTTATTCAACTTTTCTTCTTTGATGCCACCTTACATGTTTTCCCTTCTTTTCTTAATTTCAACTTTTTGCTTGTAATGTTCAATACTCCCTCCGGTCTAAAATATACATCAATTATCTATAAATCAGATACATTAATTATTCAATGAATCCGGAAAAAGAATATTTGCTTATATTCAAGACCGGTGGAAATATTCCAAGGCTGATTTGCATTCAGGAAGTTAAGATTCTAAGAATGTTAGACAATTTTGAATAATTGGTTGATGCATGTTTAGGAGGTGAAACCATGAAATTTTGAACCTTAACACAAATTAGTGTACTAATTAAAGCTAAGTATATACTTTGTTGTTTATCCTTCCAATATTCACTACAGATCTTAATTTAATGGAAGTCAACTGCATATTAGAAGCTGCAGAAACCTCCCAAAACCCGTTCTTTGCGGATCATAATACTAAATTGCGGTTTGCAATCGCAAATTCCAGCCGCGATATAAAGCTTTTAGTGTGTCCATCCAGTTGACAAAAATTTAATTTATGTGTTTAGTGTAAAGTGAGTTGTACAATAAATTTGAGTGTTTGGAATCACTTTTTGGCTCTCCCTATTGTGAAACCAAACACACGTATAGAGGTCTTTGCAACAACATCGCAATCGCAAGTTCAATTTAGTACTAAGTTGCTGATTTGATTTTAGATTTAGAGTTTTCTTGCTCCTACTTTCTTAATTTCACATGTTTCTGGCACTTCACATCAATTGGTTTCAAGAACTTGCATGAAAGTAGTTATAAGTTTTAGATTTTATAAAGTTAATCTCATGATTGTTTTTCTAACTCGCCTCTAATTTACTCATAGGAAGTAAGAAGCCTGAAAGCACAGCAAAGCGGTATTCAAATTCTTCAGAACAAAGAGCTTCTTTCCAAACATCACAAGAAAATGTGGATCATTCGATCTCCAATAAACTTAAGTCCTTCAGCTTGAATGATATGAAGGAGGCTACTAAGAACTTCCGCCGAGAAAATATAATCGGAGAGGGAGGGTTTGGGCGTATCTTCAAGGGATGGATTGATGAAAACACATTCGCTCCCACAAAACCAGGGAGTGGAATTGTAGTGGCCATTAAGAATCTCAAGCCAGAAAGCTTTCAAGGCCACAAGGAATGGCTGGTATGTGTAACAAGACTCATATATACATCAAATCTTCGGTTTACTTTCTAAAACCATTTTCAATTTTCATATTCAATGGTCGTAGACCGGAATGACATTTGGCTTTATAGTTACTGATTGATTTTATATCTTTTCATTTGGCAGGCAGAAGTAAATTATCTAGGGCAACTTCACCATGAAAATCTGGTGAAACTCATCGGTTATTGCTTACAAGGAAAAAACAGGCTTCTAGTTTATGAGTTCATGCAAAAAGGAAGTTTGGAAAATCATTTATTCAGAAGTAAGTACATTTCACAGTATGGTATATTATAGAGACATACTAATAAAGCAATGCGGATCGATCGATGTATAAGAAAATGTTTTGTTGTGAAAGGGAAATGTTGTAGGCTTTAGATTTCAGAGGTTTTAAATCGTAGAGATTTCTGGATACCTGATATTGCAGAGAATCACAGTCAAACCTTGAATGAGTCTTTTTTTTTTAACCGAGTGATAAATCACAGTTTATTAATAACCATACCTTACATTTTCTTTTTGATTTCTGCAGAAAATGTTCAACCTATTGCCTGGCCTACACGTGTCAACATTGCTGTTGGTATTGCAAAAGGATTAACATTCTTACATTCTTTGAATGCAAATGTTATCTTTCGTGATTTAAAGGCGTCTAATATCCTACTTGATTCAGTATGTAACATTAAAAGTTTGGTTTATTGAAAATGTAGTGATCATGTATATATATCATATATATCATGGTTTATCTCTTAAGTATCCATTCTGACAGAGAAGTCCAATTTTTCTGTAGGATTTCAATGCAAAGCTTTCGGATTTCGGATTGGCAAGAGATGGTCCTACCGGAGATAATACTCATGTTTCAACTAGAATCATCGGAACTCAAGGTTATGCTGCTCCAGAGTATGTTGCTACAGGTATATTACCTTTGTCTTGATCAAATGTAGAGATCTAAATTTCTAGTTCAACATTTAATACAAATATACAATCAAAATAATCTTAAAATGACAACTAAAAAGGAACTATTACTGAGCAGTGTCGTTGTATTCTAAATTTTTTTGTTTCGATTAAACAGGTCATTTGACACCACGGAGTGATGTATACAGCTTTGGCGTTGTCTTGTTGGAATTACTAACAGGAAAGCGTGCGGTAGAAGACACCAGACCTGGAGTTTCTGAAGAAACTCTTGTGGATTGGGCAATGCCTTTCTTGAGTGATTGCAGAAGAGTTTTGAGAATCATGGACACAAGATTAGGTGGTCAATACTCTAAGAAAGGAGCACAAGCTGCAGCTGCACTTGCATTGCAATGCCTAAACTCAGATCCTAAATTTAGACCACCTATGACAGAAGTTCTTGTAACATTGGAAGGACTTCAATCATCAAATTCATGCCAAAGAACACCAAAGTATGGAAACGAGAATCCTGCAATCAAACATCCTTCTCATTCCCTAAGGTGAAATTGAAGGATTACAAACAAGTATGAGTTGCTTTATGTAGCACCAACAATTGTCCAGTGTTTGACACGCGTCGGCACACAGATAGAGATATGGTTACACTCAATCAAATATTTCATTTTCTCAAATTATTATCGGTTTTGATGTGTGTCACGTGTTAGGGTTAGTATCGTGTCTGGTGTCGGTGCTTTAAAGGTTGCTTGTTTTGTCTTGTTTTGTTTCAACTTTTTGTACAATGTTTTTGCATCCCTCTAGGAAAAAGAACTGCAGAGTTATTATTATACAAATAATAATGCTTTGTTTTTTTCATTTCTCTTCCTGAGAGAATGATTACCATTTGTGTTGGTTATTCAGTTTGTAAGTATTACTTTGTGGAAGCATAGCAGTTATAGATTCTTCTTACATTGTTTGATTCTTTTGTTTTTTTAAAATCTGCACTGTTGTATAATAATATATACAAATTTTTAAAAGTTGTGTGAGAATGATTTCTTTCCTTTATTACAGAAAGTCTTTCAAACTTTAGCAATATCAACAATTGTATCCCGGTTATACTTCGCCAGAGAACTAATCTTAGTTTAATGTTCCATAAAATAAAAGACAATGGCGGCCAGTGTGTTCAGTAAAACATGAGGTGTGTGTGGAAATAATGCATAGTTTTCAAAGTGTATTTTCAGATTGCAGACGCCATATACATTTTATTTTAGTACACATAATTTCTAGGTTCCAACATGAGAAATGTTTCTCCTAATCAAGAAAAAATATCACCTATCTGAGTTATATTCAGAGTTCAAATCTACATAACAACAATGTTAAGAATCATTAACAAAAAAATATACATGAAAACTCTGTCTCTGTATGTTTGTTGTAGGTGGATTTCCTGAAGAAGTTATGTAGAGTTCAAATCTATGCACCAACGAACGAAGTTAAGTATCACAGAAACAAATATACATGAAAGACTGTCTCACAAATCTATACACCAACGCACGAAGTTAAGAATCGCAGAAACAATATACATGAAAGACCGTCTCATTTTCTCTGTGTGTGTATGTTTGTTGTAGTGGATTCCTTCAAGCAATTCAGACACAAAATCCGTCTTTTCCAGGTAGAACTGAGCAAGTTGATATTTTCATTCTTCATCTTACAATTGAAACAGCTAGTTCTCTTGTATGGCAGTCTGCAGGTAAAGAAAACAAAAATCAGTGCAAAGGGGTGTATACCATAAACAATGTTAACTAGAAACAGCAGCTTGTCGCCATTCAAAAAAAAAATAAACAGCAGCTTGTAACATATCTTGATGAAGCAAATTGCATTCATTCAAACAAGCTGCAGATCTAAGGCATTAAATATTATAATGAAACAATTATAGTACAAAAAAGATCAAGAAGTTCTCTTCCTTTTTGTAGTCTCATAACCTCAGGGACCCAAATATGTTAGGAGCTTCACAAAGGTTTCAAGGCAGATCCAGTAATAATCATAATAATATATATAAACAATCTGAAATCCATAGGGAACATATATTTTTCTCAAATACTCTCAGTTTATCATCATGTTTGACCCACAACCAGCAGGCGATCCACCATATGGAGGACCACCATGAGGATAATTTGGAGCTCCAATCCCATAACCAGCATCCCCTCCTGGAGCTCCACGATTTGGTTGATTATATCCCCCATTAGGGTTCCCGCTAGGAGGATATCTTCCTGGACCACTAGAGGGACCTCGAGGCTTGCCATAATGATGTCCTGAAACAACTGCTGTTTGAGATCCATGAATAGGGTGGACAGGACCTTGTCGCATTTGGGCATGTTGTTGTCCACCCTGCTGAATCGGGGGAAGACGGGTATGCTGCTGTGGATGATGCATTTTAAGACGTTTGGCATTTTCGTCATGAAGATCGCATAAAGTAAAATTTCTATTTTGAAAATGAAAAACTGAAATGTATGGGAGGTCACCTCTTGGGATCACATGGTAATGGATCAGTCCAGAAGTAATCGGCATCAAGTGCGTCTTTGGCAAGAATTCTCTATTAAAAAATCAAAATGGCAAACGAATTATATTGATGCAGATCAAGTTAATTATTCATCACAAAAGCATGCTGGGTAATAGTGTCATTGTGTTACACTTAAAAACAACACAACCCAATTCATTTTTATATGACATCGACTTTTTATTAGATTTTTATCACATTACAGAAGTCACTTGACAAAAATTAGATGAATAGCAGGCAAATCAGCAACAAGTAAGATGCAAGATATTGCTATAGAACAATGGTAAACAAAGTCAAACTACCAATAAACATGATCAAATTAAAAGAGTTGAGTAATGTAAGATAAATTGTAACCTGTGCCACGTAAAATAACAATTATACATTTATTTAGCAATTAATAGATAGGACCTGAAAGGGACAATGTGATATATACCTGAGCAGGATCAAGTGTGAGCATCTTCTCCAACAACTCCAATGCATGGTGACCAAAACTAGAATTCAAGTCACGGATAAAAGCCATTTAGATTAATCAGTTAAAACTAAAAGATAATGAACGAGAATACAACATTTTGTTACTTCTTTTTTTATATATACAATGCATATATATATATATATATATATATATATATATATATATATATATATATATATATATATATATATATATATATATATATATATATATATATATATGAATAATGATGCTTGTAATCTGATACGTACTGTCTGAAAACTTCCCTTAGACACCTTTTAATCGGCCTTGTCGGCTTAAACCGATTGTACAAAGGAGTGTTTTGAACTCCGGGCCAGTTCACCTCATCGGGTGTTCCACACAGCTGAAAAATATTATTTAATTGCTCTGGCTACAATAGTTACAAAGAAAACATGCATTACCCTCAAGGTGTATTAAAGACACTTACCAAGTTACCATACGCATAAACTGTAAGCCTTGCATAGTAAAATCAAATACATAATAAATGCGAGAGCATAAATAATACAATTTTTAAAAAAATATTGAATATGTTAGATCTAACAATCATTCTAAACATTATTATTACTTATTAACATGTTTAAGCATATAATGGAAAAACATACATCACTGATCTACCTAATAAAATGAACATTTTCAAACATAATCCATTATTCAGATTGGCATAATAACTATAAAGCCACTAAAATGAAGACAGAAAGGCTGAGCAATTGATATTATAAAGGATAAAACATAATCTGGTAAATAAATTTTTTCATCACAATCATTGAACACTTTACCCCTATAAGATTATATATATCACTTACCTCGTTTTTTCCAGAAAAGATGGGATTCCCGTGAAGAAGCTCAGCGAAAATGCAACCAACAGACCACATGTCTACAGCTGGCCCATACCTTTTTGCCCCCAGTAGTAATTCAGGGGGTCTAAATATAAGATGAAAGATATCAATGTATGCCTAAGCCATTTCATAACACCACCCTCCCAAATGGAAGTTAAAACACAGCACTAGTGACGCGCTAAAATCAATTACCTGTACCACAATGTGATGACTCGATTTGTAAGGTTTGCATCGTGCTCAGTTGAAAATGACCGTGCCAGTCCAAAATCTGCCAGCTTCAGATTCCCTTCAT
Organism: Trifolium fragiferum; assembly: GCA_954870985.1. Taxonomy (NCBI): domain Eukaryota; kingdom Viridiplantae; phylum Streptophyta; class Magnoliopsida; order Fabales; family Fabaceae; genus Trifolium; species Trifolium fragiferum. The sequence continues at coordinate 14,716,268 of OX940794.1, forward strand.
CATCTATGAGAAGATTTGAGCCTGCAGAGAAATATAATACATCACATGTGAGTAATAGATTTGGTACTCCATATAATATAAAATCAAAATCTAGGACATCTAACACTTTGGAAGAAATTCACAAAAGAGAACCTTTGATATCACGATGAAGAACTTGATTGACATGACAATAGTGCAGTCCGGTCAAAAGCTGCCTCATGTAACACTTTGCGAGAAACAAAATAATCAAATCGGGCATCAATAAACTAATATAATAATTATTAGTATATGAATTTACACTTCAACTGTCATACCTTAATCAGGGGAATGGTAAATCTCACGCCAGGCCGGTTCCTAAGTCTTTTTAAATCATGGTCCATATATTCAAAGACCATATATATGCCCCCTTTATATTTATCGTCATCTGTGAAATACCAAAACAAAAATGGGGAAAACAATGATACAGGATATTAAGGAAATATTAAAATTCAAAGGCAAGTGATAAGGTAATTGACTAATATCATTATCATGAACATGGATAACTTGCCTGGCTTCCCTTGATCATCTTTCTCACGAACTGTATCAGAAACGAAAAATGTTAAGAAATGAATGAACAAATCATGTTAAAACTAAAACTATATCATTTAGTCATTGAAAAATGTACCTGGAGATGTCACAATCTCTTTCAACTTGATGACATTTTCATGGTGTAGTTTATTTAGAATTTTGATTTCGCGTATAGCAGTCATAGGAATCTACAATGACATAATTTACAGAACAATTCAATAACAGATTGTCACCTTAAGTTAAGATTCTGGTTCACAAAATTGCAGAAATGAATCAAATGTTTGAAAATGATCACAAATGAAACACAGTACAGTAGCAACCTAATAACATTTACTGAAATGATAAGCATTGAAAATACATTTAAAGACGATTAGACGAAGAACAAAGGTGACGAAAGATATACCCCTTCTGTCTTATTCTCCATTCGTATTTTCTTGAGAGCAACGATTTCACCAGTTTCGATTTCTCGCGCCATGTAAACCTGACTGGAAGCATAAACATTGTTGTTTTACATGGCAATTGAATGAAATTGAAATTGAAATTGAAAAATATAAAGAAAGAGTTTATGGAAGAGAAGAAGAAAAAGGAAAGAAAGTAAAGTACTGACCCATGGGTTCCTTCGCCGATTTGTTCTAATTTCTCAAAACAATCGACACTCCGGGGACCAAATGCAGGCGAATCAACCACGTTGAGTTTTCCGATGGCTGACATTGTTAATCGCAAACCCTAAATCAGAAGAGCTTCTTCTGCGAGAGCGAAGATGATGATTTGATGATGGGTTTTTGTTTTGCTGTGTGTGGGTTTAATGTTTTCAGTATATAATGATAGTTTGTTTATATTGGAGGGAAATCGAATGGTTATTTTCGTAATAAACCTATTTTGAATTCATTTATGATACTTTGTTTAGATACACTTAGTTTGTCAAAAAATTTATTATTTATTTAATTATTTAAAAATTAATTTTTTTTAAGTTTGGTTTTTTATGTTGTCCCCATTTTAATTATTTTATAGCTGAATTTTACATTATTGAACTTTCTTATTTGGGAATTAACCGGCTGCCTATAGGAGTGATTATGGTGCATATTATGCACTATGTGAATAAACAATGAAAATTACTTAGTGCGCTCCTCAAATTTCTCACGCACCCTTTGAAACCATTCCACCAACAAAATGTTTTTGAAGTAAAACCCTCTGAAGTAATTTCATAAGCAAAATGGTTTTTGGCTAGAAATGTGGGGGGACAAAAATAAAATAAAATTGGGGGCAAATTGATTTTAGTCCGAATATCTTAATTATGCTTTTGGTCTCTGCAATTATGCTTTATTTTGAAAATAGCCTCTCTAAAAAAATAAAAAATAAATTTTAGTCTCTGAAAAAAAATAAAAAAATTGATTTTAATTTCTGCAATATCATCAAGAAATCCTATTAGGAGCTATTTTAAAAGTTTTGAGACATTTCAGGGACTAAAATCAATTTTTTTTTTACAGGGGCTCTTTTCAAAACAATGCATAATTACAGGGAGCAAAAATATATTATCATAGTTGGTTGTCGAACTAATTTTTTTTATTACTTTTGTAAATCTATTGTAGTTTTTCTTAGTACACATTGTGTTACGACGACTACTTATTTTATTCTATATATTCCATTTTGACTTGTTAAAAAAAATATATAATTTTTTTTGACAAAAAAATGTATAATTAAAAGTATTGAAAATTGAAATATTTAATAATATGAATAAGTAATTTTTTAAAGTGCAATGCTTTAAAGATTGTACTTGGAAGCCCTCGCTAGCAACAGTAGGTGTGAAATTTATTTTTTGTTAAAAATTTTAAATTTTTGGGAAGCAAAATTTTATAATACTAGTATTACATAATTAAAAAAAAAACATATTATAAAAAAGTGAATGACAACAATATTGGTGAAATTTATTAGATGACTAAAAAAGTTTATACCAAAAAAATCATTGTCGAAAAATACTATTTTTTATTTTTATAAAAAGTGTTGGTACGACGTCGTTTTAATATATGTGTACATCACAAAAACCACTGAACCTTAAACCCTTGTCTTCGTCTCCCTTCCCTTCAGTTGCGCGCTGTCCTGCAAAACTCAATAACCATATATTTTCCCCCAATTCCGAACCCTAGATTTGAATAAAGCATTTCAATTTAGGTTTCAAAATGGGTAAATCTGCGAAAAAATCGAAAGTAATGCAAAAAAGTGACAGTGATTTAGATGAATTCGATGATGATATGTCCTATGAAGAGGTAACAATTTATTCATTATTGCAAGTTTCTGTTTTTCTATTAGGTTTAGTAGTTTATTTCTTAATTCTGATTAAAGATTATTAATTTATATTATGTAGGTTAATGATGATAGTGAAGTTGAGGAGGAAGTAGAAGAAGAAAATGGAGAAGATGATGGAACAGATGAAGAAGAAGAAGAAGATGGAGCGGATGATGTTGGAGAGGACGAGGGAAGTGATGAGGAAGGAGAAGAAGATGGAGAGGATGATGATGATGTTGGAGAGGATGAGGGAAGTGATGAGGAAGAAGAAGATGGGAGAGAAGAGAAAAGTGAATGGAAAAATGATGAGATGGAAGAGCTTGAGGAAGAGTTAAGGGAACTTCAACAGAAGGAGCAGGAATTGTAAGATTCCTTTTCGTATACTTTTTATTTGTATTGTGTATGTTATTTTAATTTAATTTATATTGCTAGTTAACTATGAAACACAGATACATACATGAACATTGGATACTATACTACACCGATACTAATCAACAATCTTGAAAGTAGTTTTGGACTATGCAAATGCTCATAGACACTAGTAAGAAACTCGAAAGCAATTGAATGTAACGACATGTGTTGGTGTTGTGTTGGACATCGAACATACATTTAATTTGAAGTGTGTGCTACATAGCTAACTAGTCTTAACCATGGTTTGTGGCTTTGTGCCACATAGCTAACTATTAATTTATATTGCTAGTTAGCTATGAAACACTGATACAAACCCAAACATTGGATACTATACTACACTGACACTGACTCGAGTTTCTCGAAAGTATGTGAGCGGGGACAAAAATGCTGAAAAGACCTTTGTTGATTTGTGGGGACTATCAACAATCTTGAAAGTAGTTTGGGACTATACAAATGCTTATAGACACTAGTAATAATCTTGAAAACGATTGAACATACTATAAAGTTGTGTTGTGTCGGACATACATTTAATCTGAAGTGTGTGCTAGATAGCTAACTAGTGCTTGATTCACAGTTGCATTTGAAAATAGTTAAGACAACCTACAATAGAATAGAACCTATCATGGTGGGAGCTTTGTAGTTGTGGGTTTTCCTTTATTGCTAGATTCGAAGTTTCAGAATTATGTTACTATCTTAAAGTTATTTCAGTTGAATTGTTTCTGGTTTAATTTACTTGTTTTACTGGTTCTATTTGTGTTCGGCATAAGTTTAATTTGCATTACATATATGTTTTTACTAAAATACTCTGCATATATTTTTCTGTTGTTTTTTGCTACTATTACTAACTAGTAACTATATACTCCTATTTCTTTATAGACTCTTTTAAGGTTGTGCTAGAGATGACTTCAATCAATAAGCAAATTTCAAATACACCCTTACCTTTTATTAACCCACTCACTCATTTATTCTCTCTTCTTTCATCTAAGATTAAAATAGTTGATAAGATAGGACATAATTGACGAAAAATTAGTGAATGTCATCGTGAAACTTGAAAACAAAAGATAAAATATGAATTTTCCTAAAAAACTGACAAGTTAAAAGGAACAGAGGAAGGAGTGTTATCTAATTTGAATCATATCCTTGGGCCATCTAATCAGTAAAAAACAGCTAATTATGATAATTTTTGTTGTTGTTGTTGTTGTTCCAAAATGGCTAGTATCATTTACCAATAACACTGGCTTTTGTGACCGAGAGTTCTTGCTTTTTTAATATTGTGCATTGCATAATATCTGCATGATGTTGCTTTTGCATTAATGTGGAATGATATCTTGTGTGCCTTGCAATATGTTAATGTGAGAGATTTGGTTTGATATCAACCTGATGGCTCATGAATCATTGTACTAGAGTTTATTATAGAGGAATTGAGTTACAGTTAACTTATTGTATTATTTCCCTTGCTTAATCTATGAGATTTTGTGGATTCTGAAATATGAGAAATTTATATTTCTAACCTCAGAAACACTTTGAAGAACTTGAAGCATCATAAGGATGAAGATCTCCTGAAAGGACAAGCTATTAAAAGCCAGAAGGTGCGGTTTCTGTTTCTTTGTGGAGTAGAATTTTGTGTTTAGTGATTTTCTGTAACCTATTTAATCTTCTGTTTCCTCCTTTGCATTATATATTATAGTAGGATGAAAAATGTTTATTAATTGTTAACTCATATATAGATGTTGTCAATTGTAGCTGTCATGATTGCTTTATTATTATTTAGTGGTTTCTATTATGAGTTTGTAATAATATCATCAAAATTTGTTTTGACTACAGGCCCTCTGGTACAAAATTCTTGAGCTTAGGTTCTTACTTCAGAAGCCGTTTTCAAGTTCAAATAGGCTACCCCAGGTATTTTCCTACCCCATTTTAGTGATGTAATGTGATTTACGATTTTATCATATCTAAATGTCATGACCAAACATTGTTATTTGTCTGCAGGACTCAATAAAAGCTTCATTCAGCGAATCAGATGAGACAGTTAGAGTTGCATATTCAGATTTGATAACTTCGTCAAAGGAGACTTTGGATTCTATATTGGAACTGCAAGAGGTGTGGTTTTTGTGTCAAAATTTAAATAAAAAATAATGAATTGTTGAATGTTGCTGCTGTTGTTTTATTTCTCTGTTTCTCTATGAGCTTGTTTGGATCAACTTCTCAACAAACACCTTTGAAATAATAAATATGAAAACAATTTCGCAACAACTGTTTGCATCTCAATTTTTATTTCTAAAGCTCTAATGAACATGAAAATTATCTTACAATAACCGAGTTTTTTTTAAAATAGCTTCTCATCTAAGTTGGACGAGCAATATATCTCAATATTTTTCTAAAGCTCTCTTTTTTAACTTCTCTGCAAACATCTATAACCTTGTAAGAATTTTTTGTAAGTGAAGAACCATAAACTTATTGAGAAGCTCCCATAAACTATAGATTCATTCCAACCAGGTCTTTGTCATGTCATATTAAGACTATGAAGTCAGTATTTTTTTTATATTGACATTAATAATATGTTCAATCTCTTTAATTTTAATAGTTACCAATTATCTTCATATGTAAAAATTCATTATTCGCTGATCTTTTTTCTTGTTGCAGGCTCTGATCGCAAAGAATCCATCAATTACCCAAACCATTAATGGTGATTTCTTCTTTCTTATTTCCCATTCTGGTTTCTTTTTTATTTTTCTGTCTTGTTATCCTTGGTGCTCCATTTGTGCTATATCTTTATATTTACTATTTTGGAGTATATATATTTTTTAATTATCTTTAAGCAATGGTAATAGTATTCTTTAGGAATGTGAAAGGGATAAACTCTAAGACAACCTTGTTGAAAACATTGATTTGTGCTGGAGATGCTAATGTTGTAATGTTCCACTTTCAACTTCCAAAGTAACCAAATTCTCGTTTCTTTTTAATAAAGGTTCAGAAAGGTCATCAAAAGATTTAGAAGTTTCTAATGACTTGGATGATAATCTTGACAAAGAGTGGTCACAGATTTCTCGGATGCACAACAGGTATTTTATAATCTTTTAAGTGCACTATTTTTGTGCCAGACATTCATATTCTCGAGATATTGCATTTTTTATACTCATCTTTTGTTTCATGAATCGCGAGCCTTATCTTTGTGTAAATTATGCTTAAAACTTCTCCAAACAGAAACTTTCATACTTACTCTGCATTTCTATCTTCAGCATGTGCTATTCTTATTTTTGCATGTCTGCTTGGCTGATCCTATTCCCGATTGTGTCTTGCAGTATGGCAGCTTTCAGAGACAAGTCCATCAATAAATGGCAGAGGATGACACAAGTGACAACCGGTGCTGCTGCAATTAAAGGAAAATTGCATGCTTTTAATCAGGTAACGTTCTGTGACTGGACTCAGAATTCTACAGTACGTTGCACAAATTATTTTAGTCCTAATTTCTTGTACTGTTGCAGGATATTAGCAATCAAGTTGCTGCTTATATGAGAGATCCCAGTAGAATGATCAAGCAGATGCAACTGAGAAGATCAGCCGTTAAGATATTAGGATCAGTAAGTCATTTTAATCTTAGCCGTTTCAAAACAGTAACAAGCTTATTTATTTACCTTTGTCATTGACACATATTGGCTTATGTCTCCAGGCTGCAGAGGTTAATAATAACTCCAACGAAGCGGTAAGCCTTATACTACACTATGGTTTGAGTGTTGTTAGTTATATAATAACTTATGTGCTAGGTGTTCACCAAGTAATATGTTTTTGTGAGATGATAGCATGTTGCTCAACCTTCTCAATATTTTTAGTATTTTATGGTACAAGACTAGTGATAAAAAATTGTGTAATTTCCGGAAATTAGACTATTGAATAAAGACTGGTTTGTGATATACCCACCCACATTCAAAATTTGGATTGTCAACTCCCTTATGAGGTTCCTTCATATTGTAATCTATATGTCATTCTCTTTCCACTGATCTTCCCTTGCTTTATCAAACCATATGAAATCATGCAAGATTTTTTGCTTAATCCCCGTCTTTGTTCACATCTGGAATGCTGAAAATTTATTGTTCAATGATCATTATATACTCTTTTTAACTAAAGAATGGTGGGTCATCTTGGCATCTGTTAGTTTTATGTTTATTTGATGCATCTGATATTTTTAACTAAAGGATGAAGGCTTTCAATCATACTAGATAGTGTCTATGTATGTAAAATTCTGTTGGTGGTATATGTAGTTATTGTGACTATTAGTCTCCACATAAAGTACTTGTGTTTGTCTTTCTTGTAACATTAATATGATGTTATAAGTCTTTCTTTTGTCTTTACACAGCCCTTCGTTATACTTCTCCATTTTTGTCATGTCAGTTTTCATCATCATAGTTTTGAATTTAATTGTGCTCAGGAAACACATGCTGACGGTGATCCTGAACTGCTGGACGATTCTGAATTTTATCAGCAATTATTGAAAGAATTTTTTGAGACTGTTGATCCTTCATCATCTGGTAAACATTTTGTTTTGGCTGATTAATTTTAGTATCATTCACTCTTCACACTATTTTAACACATACTCTAACTTATTTGGTGAAATTCATGTAGGTCTCACCACTTTGATAACGAATCTTACATAAAGTGGTGAGATACACATAAATTTCATCCAATAAGAGAATGAATATTGAAAATAAAATGTTAGAATGAGTGTTACTTGCATTTTTCTTGATTTTATTATAATAATATATTTAACTCTACTACCAATGGACTATCATTAAGTCTTGCGTTGCACACAGGCTTCCAGAAGTAACAATCTTTCACACATATAATGAGTTTTACTCGACTAACACGGCAATTTTGACTTTCACTTCAATGTTTATAATACCTGTTCTCCAGATAACACTGTTTAATGTGCTATTGCCTTTTTTGCTCTTCCTTTTCTTTTGATCTTTATTTTTTGGCTTAGGTCTATGTCCCTGTTGGTTTTTTTTTTTTCCTTTTATTTTAATATATAATTTTAGCTTATAGGAAAAATTATTTTGCATTTGCACTGGCGGCATGCGACTTGCATTTAACTTGTGTTTTTGAAATGTGAATCATCATCTAATGTTTTTTGCATCAGAAAAACACTATTTTCCCCACCATGCCTTTGCAAGGATCGTAAAGAAAACATTAGACATAAATAATCATACGACAGTGGAAACAATTTTTATATAGATGTCTAATCATATTTCACCTTCCCAATGTTGTCATAGTAAACAAGTTTTAAGAACTAATTTGATGATGTGTGATTAAATAGGAAAATATAGTTGGTAGTCTTGCTAAACTTATTTATACTATCAGAGTATAGCTATTAAACTATAAGCTATATTTTAACAGTTCGAATGTTAAGAAACGGGTAAAGGATATAGAATTCTCTAGTATTTCCTCTTTGTACTACCATTCTCAAACAATCAGCATATGCAAAGTCTGGAATTTACTTGCACTGTTTTTCTTATGCATGTAAGCAAGTCAATTTTCTCATTTTCGGCTATTTTCATTTGAACAGAGAAAGCATTCTATGCTTTGAAAAGAATGCAAACGAAAAAAAGAAAAATCGTTGATCGACGGGCCTCAAAAAGTCGCAAGATAAGGTACTTAATGACCACAACTAATTTCCTTTTTCTACCATATATATATATATATATATATATATATATATATATATATATATCTTGCATTTAAGAACTGAATAAGTTTTTGAATGACTTGTTATTGAAGGTATAATGTTCATGAAAAGATAGTAAACTTTATGGCTCCTCAACCCGCAAATATTCCTCCGATGGCTCCAATGCTATTTGAGGATCTGTTTGGATTGAAGACTCAAAGATCATCATCTGCTACTGCCTCATAATCATGGTTGGTCAACAGACATAAAGTATTTCTTAGTATGTGTTGTATTAATTAGTCTCCAACATGAAGTTGATTATTGAGGAATTTAACTATTCACCTTAGGAGCCAATTTTGCTGGAAATTTATTTGATAATAGACATGAAAAATTCAATTTTCTCACCTTAAGCTTAAGCAGTTGCATGTTGTACCCAATCTCAGCCATCAATTTGAAATCAGATGGTTTAGATTACACAATAATATAATCAGTTAAAACAATCTCGAGTCTTGACTGATAATTTAAGATCAGACAATGCAAAATTGCATGATGCAGTAAATGCACATAATTTTCTAGTCTATGTTTATGTTTTCTAGTCTTTTGGTCTTAATCCTTTGATTTTCACATAATTTGCTTCCACAATTAACTACAAATTTTCTTTATTTTTCTTCCACAATGCAGAAGATTTTACACTAATCTGAAACAACTAAATCTTGAAAATATGAAACATAGCAAAACAAGAAGATGGTTTGCAAAAGGCATGGAGAATTATTCACCTGAATGTTAAAACAAGAATTTATAGCTTGATAGAATTGCAAAAAAGAAAGAATAAGTGTCATATGAAAGAGTAATCCATTACCTTAAAGCAAGGGAAAAAAGAAAAAGAAAAAACTTTGGTGAGTTCTGAGGAGAAACAAAAAGATGAAATTTTGCCAAACTGACCCACAATACAACAAGCAAACACGAGTTTGATTTCAGAATTAGTACTTCTGAAAGTTGCCGAATTTACAAACACTCTCACATATAAGTCTTTGATTTTTATGATAATTTCAAAGGGTCTATAGGTATCTGACTTCTGTTAAATTTTTCTTAGATTAATAGTGACTTTAAGTTGAGTATAAATGAATAAATCTGGGACTAACAGTAACAGGAAGTTATAAAATATAGTGACTTAATATTGTAAAAAAAATAAAATATAGTGACTTAATTTATATAGTAAGCAGTTAAATATTGAGTTGAGTCAAAAATCTTTTTGAAATATTCATAAAAAGTTATAGCTTTATTTAAGAGTATTCGATAGTGTTATTGACTAAATTAATGGTTTAGTCTCCCCTTTTATTTAAGGGATTGACCTCTACCAACAAATGCTTCTCCATACGCATCGACGGGGAATCGAATCCAAGACTAAATGGTTAAAGGATTCAAATATCTACCACTTGTGACAATAGTACATACAAATATATTTTAGTATCTTCATATTATTTTAGTATCTTTAACACTCTTAAAATTATAAGCTATATTTTTTCGTATTAAAACATATCAACTCTAAACTCAAAATCTAACATCATCAAATAATAATAAAATTTCTAAAATAAGTAATTCCTAATCAAAAACTATTTTTTTTCATAAATCAAAATTAAATTCTCTCAAACAAATGCATGTGAATTTAGAAACATACAAATTTTGAAATTACAAATGAAACCGAAATGAATTGAACCGAAACTGTCTCAACTCTCGACCCTGTTTGTCCATCTTCAGTTGATTCAAATTTCAGAAACAAAAACAGTGATTCGCATTACAAAGAAACAAGAATGGAGTCTTTACCAAACATGAATGAGCTAACAAAAAAACACATAGACATTGATTTTCTAAATCAACACTTTACAACCAAACAAGACCTCTTTATTGAATCCACTCACTTTCTCATCTCTTCTTCACTCACCAAACACTGTTCTCAACTTCACTCTTATCTCCTTAACAATCTCACTAAACGCACCGTTTCATGGATTTCTCGTTCCTTCAAATCCAATTCCTCCTTCCATCAACTCTCCCTCTCCCTCCAAAATCTCTCCCTCCTCACTTCTCCCCGTCCGTACCATTTTCTCTTTCTTTCTGTTTTTTTTATTGTATTTAATAATGTTTTTATTTTTTGTTGATTTTTGATAATTTCCTTTTTGTTTTTCTTCTATAGATGGAGTTGGTTCCAAGAGATTTAGGTGGGTTTTGAGTGAGGAGCTTCCACGATTGGCCAAAGAATTGAACCGAATTGAGTCTATTCGAAGCTATCTTCGTGAGTCTCTCTCAAATCAGTTAGCTTATCAGTTATCCGCTATTTTTTGTCTGAAATATTAGGGTGTTATCAACTTAGTTTGTGAAATTATTACCCAGGTTAACGCAGTTTCTATATGCGGTTAATGACGTGTTGGATTTGGTAAAAAATACCTGTTTGGATAAACAACTTATATTTGCAGTTTATAGCACAAGTGCTTATTATGATAAGTGCTTATGTAAGTTATTTTTATAGCAAAAGATAAAATAAAGATCATTTGTGTTTTTTTTATATATATGCTATGAGCTGTTTTCATAAACTATATATTAGAAAACTTATGAAAATAAGTTGAAAAACACTAATGAAAACAATAATAAGTTGTTTTCATTAGTTATCCAAAATAGTCTCACAAAACTTATGTTTGTAGATAAACTCAAATAAGTGAATCCTAACATGCCCTAATTTTAGGACTTATTAATCATCTATTGAATTTCATTACCTACGAATTTGAACTAGGTTAAAATATTAGAAAATATCTTATATCTTTGATTATTATTAGATTGTAGTTTCCTAGTTTATATCGTTAGATCAGCTTATAATTTTAGAGTATCTTAGATTATCTTTATGATTAGTTTAATAGTACTTAGATACTGTTATGATTTGTTTCTTGATTTCTCTATTTATTTAGGATTATGAGTCTTGTATCCTTATAAATAGGGATTTGTATTAAGTGTTTTGTGTCAAGTTGTCATTATCAATAATATTCAAGTTCTTATTATTTTGCTTCTCCTTTTATCTAAAACTCTTAACTTCAACATGGTACTATTTAGTATTGTCAGGTTCAACCGTTCGTAACCCAACTGGTCACTAATCTGCTACCTGAGTTCCCGAAAGTTTAGCAATGTAATAATAGTTGTATTTAGAATTTATTCAATTGAACTCCCTTTTTTTTTCTTTGTTTCTGCAACGTGTATCATCTTGTTTAGCCTCTTCTGTTACCGGTTTCTGCCGCTGCCGAGAATTTCCCAGAGGCTTATACCACCACCAGCAGGAACTATTTTCAGAACCGACAACACACGCCAACCTCTAAAGCTCCGTTTGCAACGTTGTCAATGCTTTTCTGCTCGATAGCGCTTTCTCTGTTCATTCTAGGGGGTGTTTGCTCGATTCAATCACTCGATCCGTGTTGTCCACCCACCTCCTGATCATCATGATACTGTTTTGCATGTTCTATTTTCCCTTTATCTGCGGCTGCTCGGGTTTTGACACCTCATTTTGATGCCTCTGGTGCTGATGTTGTTTGGCTGCATCACAGTTGTTTCCATACCTTAATCTATCACCTCCCTTTGGTTCAAAGCTATGGCTTCACCGGCACTACCATTAGTTTTAATGTTTTTGTTAGGATTTCAACTGTGGCTAGGTTGCTCCAATATTGTCTTGGTCACTGAAATTGAATTTTTTTTATCACATTATAGTCTTCCTTCAAGGTACTGTTTTGAAATTTTGTGAATTTTAAGTACCAAAGACGAACCGTTACAATCTCAGGAACAAATTATTGATTGGATTTAGTCTGTGTTCCCATCATAAGTTTCATTAAAAAACTCTGATGAAATAATGCTGTTCATTTTATTTCCCTTTTCTGTTGATTTCTTTGAAATTATAGCAAAATTGGCTGACCATAGATTATTTCCTTCAATATGTTTGATTGTTGAAATCTTTCACGGTATAGTTGAGCCGTGCTTGATGATTGCAATTTACTGTTTATGAAAAAAAATGCAATTATTTCATTAGGTGGTACTATTTTAACCAAGCTAGCTGAAACTTTTTCCGTATTATTTTGTCAGAGAATGCTGTACAGTTGGAAGCTTTGGTTGGAGATCTTGAAGATGCTGCTCTCTCTGTCATGGCTCGTCACACTCACACAAGCAATATGTTTTCGTCAAAGCTCTCGAAATCATCAATTTCCGATGTAAATATTATTCTCCATTTGAGTTAGTAAACATTTGTTGGAATGATGAAATAACTACTGATCGTGGATTGTTATATATGATGCACTGTGCTGCAGGATAATGAACAGAAGCATGGCAACTTGATTCAGGCTATAAAAGCCATGAATGACATTGAACAAGTATTGGTCAATATTGTGAAATTCCATCCTCAGTGGCAGTGTCTTCTGAGGTCCGTCGATGTTAGAGTAGATAAAATTTTGGCTGCTCTCCGGCCACAAATTTTTGCAGATCATCGAGCTCTTCTTGCCTCTTTTGGGTGGCCACCAAAACTTCTGCAGTCGGAGAACGGTAGCGAACAAATCACAAGCCTTCCTAATCCACTAGTTTTAATGCAAGAAGATAAAAGAAGAAATTACTCTCGAAGTTTTATAGTTCTTTGTGCTTTACAGCATCTGCAAGATAAAAGAGAAGAGAGACTGCTTAAGATGAAAAGAGAGACGCAGAGTTTACGGCTTTGGGCTATTGATGAACTAGTATCTCCTATTGCATCAAGGATGGAATACCATTTTGGAAAATGGACGGAACAACCAGAATATATCTTCGCACTGGCATATAAAGTTACCCGGGGTTTTATTACAGGAGTAGACGATGTCTTGCAGCCTCTTATTGATAAGGCAGGTCTGATCAGTTGTAGTGCAAAGGAGGCATGGGTCTATGCGATAGTTCAAATGCTTTCTGGCTTTCTCGCAAATAAAGTTTTCACTTCGCTTGCTGAAAGTTACAACGTAAAACATTTAAAACCGGACGTATTATCTTCATGGCTTCATCTCATAGACCATATCATTGCTTTTGACAAAAAGATGCAATTTCTTGTCAATCAAGATACTTGTTTCTTGGCGGAGTCCGGAAATTTTGAAGGGCCGTCAAGAGGTATGTCAGTTTTATCAATATTCTGTGATAGGCATGATTGGCTGAAGATCTGGGCAAAATTAGAATTCAAAAATGCGTGGGCGAAACTTAATTCAGAGTTGAAAGATGAGAAAACATGGGTGGTTTCTAGCAAATGTAATAATGGGATTGACACTGATCAGGAACTTCTGTTATCTACTATAGAAGATCACAAAGCTCCACCTATTGCAGATCTTTTCCTTAAAATCATTTGGGAAATGATTAAACGCTGCGAGACTATGCCGTCCATTTTGTCACGTGCAAAGTTTATTAGATCTGCAGCAGGAAGATTCATCTGGTATTTCTTTAAGATATTGCTTTTGCGTTTCAAGTCAATCGAATTATCTCCTCATAATTCTGATGATGTTGCCATAGTTAGAGTGTGCGGGTTAATAAATGCTGCCAGGTATATTTCGGTTAAACTGCAAGAATGGAATGATGCTGTGGAGTTTCTGGAGATGAAAATTGCAGAGAAAGATTCTAGCAAGAAAACACAAGATGATACAGTGGATAGTGACTGTTTTTTTTATGAAGAAATAAGAAGCTTGTTTGAAATGGAAACCAACTGGCTTGTGGAAATTATTGCGGTTATTCTTCGGCAATTTGAAATACTTTCTTGGGAATATGTTCAAAACAAAGATAACTTTGAGGAAGATCGAGATTATACAAATCTAGTTGTTGCAAACGAGGCAATTGATTTAGTTGTCTCCAATGATTTTGTTGAGGCTTTAGATGCTTCAAAAGGTTTGCTCCGTATTGTGAAGATAAATCTTAACAGAAAGGATTTCTTAGATTTATGGAGAAGCATTGCCGAAGGACTAGATCATTACATTTCAAGCAGCATTTTAACAAGTGAGATCCGGTTCTCTAAGATTGGTATAAATCAATTTGACACAGATATGCAAGCTTTGATATTTCTTTTCAAGCCTTATTGTGCTCGCCCGCATGCATTTTTCCCTTATATTAATGAGATTCTTAAGCTTTTGAAGCTGAAAAAAGAAGAGGCAAATCAAATTCAAAGTGGACCTAAATATTTGCATCTTCATGGAATTTCTCATCTATCAGTTAATCAAGTTAATAAAGTTCTTAGATACAGAAACTGGGCCACTTGATTTATGGTATCAAAATGTTGCAGAAATCTAGGTCAAGTAAACAAATACTCTATGTAATAGAAAAAAGCACATGAAATAAGCAAATACTTCTACCTTTGAAGATAAGTCATTATTGTCTGTATAGAAAGTTGTTAGGAATTGTGATACATTGAGCTTTCACCACAACATGTAAGGCTTTTAACGGAAACGGATTCCCGACAGTCAAATAGTGATTGCATGGTGATCTCACTGACCGTCCAATTTGTAATATAGTTTTTATTTTCTAAGTTATTAATCTTCACCATCCGATCTCAATTGTAAGGTCTACAACACTGACAACGTGATTGCATGCTTCCTTGACTGCAGGGAATCCTGATCCGATTTTGAGATACACACTGCAACCAGTCATTTGTTTCAAATAAAACATTTGTTGATCAGAGAAAGTGTATGGAATTAAGTGCTGCATTGGATAAAATGCAAAGCAAACTTGCTGAAACTCAATTACCAGCTGCTAAATCTCAGCTAGAATATTTTCTCTTGCCAAAGTTCAACTTGGTTGGTTGATTATCTAGTGATAAGTTCATGAGTTAGGGTAGTCACTATTTGGCTGTACTTTATTCAATTTAATGGTGCTAATTTTCAGTGACGGAGAAAAAAAATTTGAAACCTAGCTTCTTTAAAAATACAAAAGAATATTGAAGTGGAATAAATTGGGAGATTTACTTCTGTCATTCTATCAGTTTCTCGTACGCTCTTTGTCTTTTCCGTTTTACCCTTCCATTACTTAAGTAGCGGACAATAGTATTTTGGTAAATTTGCAGGACACATGAGAAAATGGGTAGGATGACAAAAGTAAATCTCATAAATTATACTATTGAAGTCTTTTCGGTTGGAACTTGAAACATGGCACTCACCGATGAATTTGTAAATTGAAAATGCCGAAAGATCCTACTATTTGTTGAGAAAGTATAATAATAATGGGTTAAAATCTTTGTAAATGCACATACTTAAATTAACCTAAAGTGTTGTTTAAAGCACTTTTAGAATCATTTCATGCTCAAGATATGATAAAATATGATATGATGATAAACTTTAAAAAAGTTCGGTGTAATTTACCCTTATATTTTTTACGAGTGTTCTTAACGGTTGTTTGTTATGATTTTTTTAGAAAACAATTATTTTTTAATGAATAATTAAATTTAAGAAATTGTATCCATTGTTGCAACTTTTTTAAAAGAAAATTAAAATCTAAATTTTTTAGAAAAACAACTCCAATTGAAAAGCCGGTGAATGTAGCTTCACAAAACATATGCTTATTGTGGAGAAAAGAGAAAATAAATATCTAAAGATGAGATGATTATGTAATAGTTATAAATCACTTTTATATAGTTATTTATAAGTGAAAAATAAACAAATACAAAATAAATTCTATATTTCTATAAAATATTTAAAAGATAATATTTTTTTGGTCACAAGAGAGAAATATTTAAAAATATTCTTTTTTTGAATATCAAAATCAAAATATTATAAAAAATATCAAAATATTTTTAAATCATAACAAAAACATCTAAAAATTTATGGTTAATAAAATCTCCTAAAAAGAATCGTTTTATGGTATCAAAATTTCATTACTAAAAATAATTGTTGGCAAAACTCCGGATTATAGATCAAAAACTTTTTTCCGACAAATTGGAGAATTAGGCTCTGTTTGTAATGTTAAATTTTGAGTTTACAGCTTATAAGCTCATATGACCAAAATAACTCTATTTAGTAAACATTTTTTAAAAGGAGCTTATAACTTATTTCACTAGCTATTTCAAGTAGTTTATAACCTTTTAGTTTATCATTTTTTCTTTCTTTTAATTTTACTCCTACCAATTTACTTAGAAAAAGTTAAATATTAAATCAAACATATCTTTTTTATGTGATTTTCATACTTATATAAGTTAATTCAACCGTTAATTTTACTAAACATTATAAATTTGATCAGCTAGCTAAAAATTATCTTATAAACTATTCGCTATAAATTCATCCGTTATAAATTAGCTTATCAGCTATTTTCAAATAAAACCTTTGGTAAAAAGGAAAAATTAAAAAAACCATTTTATTTTGGTCAAGTTTAAATTGGCTAATTTACTTATAGCAAATGCTAAATAATGTCCCTGGGGTACTTTTTAAGCCTTTAAATAGTAAGATTTTATTAAAAGGATTATGAAAATATGTGAAGTCAACGCATCACGAATTGAAATCTTCAATTTTTTAAAAAAATTATTTTCTTAAATGGAATCCTTAAAGATTGCTCGAGGGCACCGTTCATGAAGACCCTTTACTTATTTATTTAAACCGACCAAGAGAGCATCGCGAAAAACCCAGCATCATCATCAATCCATTGATCCCACTTTTGTTCGTTTCGCACTCACTCCCATTATATATAACCTTCTCTTTTTCTTTCCCTCCCAATTATCCTGATCGATTTCGGGTTTTAGGGTTTCTCATATATTCAATTCAATAACACATCCTCATCATTCTAACGTTCTCTCTTTCGCTCCCTCTCTCGCTCGGATCCAATTTGAGGTTTTAGGGTTTGCGAATGACAATGGCTGCCCCAGGGCACCTCAACGTCACTGAATCTCCTTCTCGTGGATCCCGCAGCGTTGATTGTTTCGAGAAATTGGAGCAAATCGGCGAAGGAACCTATGGGTCAGTCACTTCCAATTTTCTCTTTATTCATTCATTGCTAATAATTGTATCGAGTACTTCTCTAGAGGTTAATTGAATTCAATCATTGATGTATTTGGGAAGCTTTATATCATCAAATTCCTTATAATTTACTTCACTTTACATAGGAACTGCTTTGCTATTGTATGTTCTGTTTGGCAAAAAAATAGTAGCTTATAGCTTATAAGTGGATAAACTAGCCGATTGAATTTTCAGTGTTTGGTAAAATTAGTGGTTGAACTGACTTATAAGATTCAAGTTTTTAATAAACAGTCCGTTACCTCGAAAATGGCATGTTATGTTGGAACTCCGTTACGGGCGTGGAAAATGGAGCAAATTTATTGTCTCATTTATTTATTTTAATGATCTTGTCTCTTTTAAAAACAACAAAACTCGAATTTATTGGCGGTTAATTTGGTTTTTAGATGAACAGATTCACTAGAAAATTATGAAAGGAATTATAATTATGAAATTAAGAAGAAACAATGACATATTAAGTTATTATATATAACATGATTGTAATAATAGTTTTAATAATACTTGTGCAATGTTGTGAATAATTCACATCATGATAATCTCAATTGTAACGGAACATCCACAACTGAAATTGTGAAACTCATAATGCGACCTCAACCGTGACTGATATTTAAAACCTTATAAATATGAAATTACATAAAAAAGATAGGTTTAATTAATAATTTTTTCCAAGTAAGATGACCGGGGTAAAATTGGAAGAAAGAATGATAAGGTTTAAGCTATAAGCTAATTGAATTAGCTTATCAAATACGTGTTTTAACATGATTATGCTTGCAGTCAGGTTTACATGGCCCGAGAGATCGAAACCGGTGAAATTGTTGCTCTGAAGAAAATAAGAATGGACAACGAGAGAGAAGGGGTATATCTTTCATCACCCTTGTTGAACGTCTCATTAAGTATATTTTGAATGCATTTTCAAACATTTGATTCGTTGGTGCAATTCTGTGAACCAAAATCTTAATTTGCCGTAACAATATTCTATAGATTCTGTAATGAGTTTCTCCTCTCAACCATACTGTAACTTATGTCATTGCAGTTTCCTATAACTGCTATACGTGAAATCAAAATTCTAAAGAAACTACACCATGAAAATGTAATCAAGTTGAAGGAAATCGTCACGTCTCCAGGTACTTCACTGATCTTAATTTTTGGTTTTTTTCTAATTTCTATTCAAGACGATGTAGGCTTGGTTGGTTCTTTTATTGACTTCTTAACAATTTTGCTTTCGTTTTACAGGTCCTGAGAAAGATGATCAAGGGAGGCCAGGCGAGTTATCCATTTTCATGATATTATTCATTTGATTTATTAGACAGTAGCATAGCATATGATATTCTTTATTGTTTTGACTAAAAAAATATACCCATCACTTGCCTTTGAATTATTTTATTTCTGTAATTTCCTGCCTCATTTTTTCTTTTTCCATTTTTGTTTTGCGAATGCGTAGATGGCAACAAATACAAAGGGGGCATATATATGGTCTTCGAATACATGGACCATGATTTAACAGGTCTTGCAGACCGGCCTGGCATGAGATTTACTGTCCCCCAGATTAAGGTATGGCTGTTGAAGTGTAAATTCATATACTAGCAACTATTATATTAGTTTATTGATCCCTGAGTTGTTTTTATTTTAATTCCAAAGTGTTACATGAGGCAACTTTTGACGGGACTTCACTATTGTCATGTCAATCAAGTTCTTCACCGTGATATCAAAGGTTCTCTTTTGTGAATTTCTTCCAAAGTGTTACATGTCCTAGATTTTGATTTTATGTCATGCCAAATCTATTACTCACATGTGATGTATTTTGTTTCTCTGCAGGTTCAAATCTTCTCATAGATAATGAAGGTAATCTGAAACTGGCAGATTTTGGATTGGCTCGGTCGTTTTCGAATGAGCATAATGCAAACCTTACAAATCGAGTCATCACATTATGGTACAGGTAATTGATCTTCATTTATCACGCACTAGTGTTGGTTTTAACTCTGGTCTTCCTAATTAATTTGGGAGGGTGGTGTTATGAATTGGCCAAAGCACATATTGATTTATTTCATCTTATATTTAGACCCCCTGAGTTACTACTGGGGACAACAAGGTATGGGCCAGCTGTGGATATGTGGTCTGTTGGGTGCATTTTCGCTGAGCTTCTTCATGGGAAGCCCATCTTTCCTGGAAAAGATGAGGTTAGTGATACTTTATATATAATCTTGATCAGAGGTAGGAATTTAGTGTTCAATGTTTAATACAGCTTGAGGGTAATGCATGTTTTCTTTGTAACTATTGTAGCCAGAGCAATTAAATAAGATTTTTGAGCTGTGTGGAGCACCAGATGAGTCGAACTGGCCCGGAGTTAGTAAGACTCCTTGGTACAATCAGTTTAAGCCAACAAGACCGATGAAAAGGCGTCTGAGGGAAGTTTTCAGACAGTAAGTATCAGATTACAAGCATGATTATTCATATATGCATAATGCATTTTTGTACAAGAAAGGTATCAAAATGTTGTATTCTCTTTCGTTATCTTTTTGGTTCAAGTGGTAATCTGAAGCTTTTGTCCGTGACTTGAATTCTAGTTTTGATCGCCATGCATTGGAGTTGTTGGAGAAGATGCTCACACTTGATCCAGCTCAGGTATATCCTATATCTATTAATTGCTAAATAAATGTATATTGTTATTTTACGTGGTACGGGTACATGCTACTACGATTTATCTTACATTACTCAACCTCTTTTAATTTGATCATGTTTGTTGGTGGTTTGTTGTACCATTGTTCTATAGTAATATCATCATGCATCTTGTTTGGGACTTACTTTTTGACCTTATGGTAAAATGTTTGTTTGTAGTTTGTCCACCATTATTCTATAGTAATATCATGCATCTTGTTGGGGACTTACTTTTTGAGCTTTTGTGAAATGCTATTCATCTAGTTTTTTTTTAATAATGGGTGACTTTTGGAACATGATCAAAATCTGATAAAAAGTCGATGACATATTGTTGGTGACACAAATGAATTGGATTGTGTTGTTTTTAAGTTAACCCATTGACATTATTTCCTGGCATGCTTTTGTGGTGAATAATTCTTGATTTGCATAATGTAACTTGTTTGTCATTATGATTTATTAACAGAGAATTCCTGCCAAGGACGCACTTGATGCTGAGTACTTCTGGACTGATCCATTACCATGTGATCCCAAGAGGTATGGACTTCTGATGCACCTGACTGTTTGATTTTCAAAATAGAAATTTTAGTTTGAGATAAATGCCCATGAATTAATTATTTTTTACTCTGCTTTTTCAACTCATTACTAACCTCATGTTTTCCTTAGTTTACCCAAGTACGAGTCATCACATGAGTTTCAGACCAAGAAAAAGCGTCAGCAGCAACGGATGAATGAAGAAAATGCCAAACGTCTTAAATTGCAGCATCCACAGCAACATACCCGTCTTCCGCCGATTCAGCAGGGTGGACAACATGGCCAAATGCGGCAAGGTCCTTCTCACCCTGGTCATGGTTCTCAACCAGCAGTTGCTGCTGGACCTAGCCATCATTATGGGAAGCCTCGAGGGCCCTCTGGTGGGCCAGGAAGATATCCTCCTGGTGGGAACCCTAGTGGGGGATACAATCATCCAAATCGTGGAGGTCAAGGAGGGGGTGCTGGTTATGGCAGTGGACCATATCCTCCTCAAGGGCGAGGAGCACCTTATGGGTCTAGTGGTATGCCTGCAGGACCTGGCGGTGGCGGTCCTCGTGGTGGAGGTGGCAGTGGCTATGGAGTTGGAGGTGGTCCTCCAAATTATCCTCAAGGTGGTCCTCCATATGGTGGATCAGCTGGTGGTCGAGGGTCAAACATGATGGGTGGGAATCGCAATCAACAGTATGGTTGGCAGCAGTAGGACACTTATCATGACAATTGCTATTGTTATTTGGTGATGCTCTGTGAGACTGTTCTTGATAAGAAGTGATAATAGGATTAAAGAATGAGAGCATTTGGGAAAAATACATATTCCCTATGAATTTTAGATTGTTTATAACAATATGATTATTACTTGATCTGTCTGGAAGCCTTTGTGAAGCTCCTACCATATTTGGTGCGTGAAGTTATGGGACAACGTAATGGAAGAAAACTTCTTGATGTTATTTTAGATGTTTTATGTCTTTTTTTTTTTTTTTTGACAAAAGATGTTTTATATCTCATATCTGCAGTTTGTTTGAATGAAAGCAATATGCCTCAATCAATATATATGTTACAAGCTGCTGTTCAAGTTAACATTATTTATTAGCATATACCCTTTGTAATGAATTTTGTTCTCTTTACATGCAGACAACGATACATTGTAACTAGCTGTTTCAATTTTATTTTATGACAATCACCTGCATCAATTGTAATATGAAGATTGAAAATATTAATTGATAACTAGTAAGTTTTCATTCATAAAAAAGAAAAGAAACGAAGTAACTTTTTCTCTAAAAGAAAATAAAATGAGTAATGGTTAATTAGGAGAATGAATCTTCTTAATTTTTCTCAATTTTTACATCTCAATCATCAATCAACTTTTTTCATTTTTTTTAGATTTAAATATTGTTTTATATTTATGATTTAATAGTTTATAGTCCACATTATTTTCTTAATTTTTTTTCCACTTGAAAAAAAATCCATTTTCGTTAGTTAGTAGAATTATTATTATTATTTTTATTATTATTAATTATTATTATTTTGTAGAGAATAATTTTAACATTAAGATTATAAAAAATTTCTCGTTCATAAAAAAAACAAAGAAGTAAAGAGGCATTATGAGCAACTCATCTTAGATGTGTTTAGGACTTCCTCTCTGGCTAATCATCTCTGCAAAGTATTTAATTGGTGCGTACTGCGTACATACATGATTCATTCTTCTATTTCTTTTAGAGTAACTCTTTAATAATGTCACACTTTGTTCTTATTTATCGTATCTTACCATAATAACGATTTTCATTTTTTGCAATAGTTGCATTACTATCACCATGGATCAACATAGTTGACATTAATTTTTTTCATAGAAGTATCGCAGCTAGCAAGCATCTTAACTAATTTGCTTCTTCACCGGTAGTTGTTAATGCTATCATTTTAGACTTCATAGTGGACAATGTCAATATATATATATATATATATATATATATATAGTTTGTTTTATTGATTTTTAAGATACAACTTCTCCAACTATGCTAAATATATATATGTATATATGCACTAGTGGCACAGGAACCATCAAATAAGGTGTTTTATTAATCTACATTATTATATCCTTCAAGTACAATAAGAAATCTCTAATATGAGATTAATGGTTCTTCGAATTAATTTCATGATTCTCTAAATAGCTTTCCGGTGCTTTATATTAAGGCTCTGTTTGGATTAACTTATTTTTGAGCTTATGGAAACAACTCATGCAATTTTTATGTATTATTATAAGTCTGTCAAGGTAGTTTATGATAAAATTGCTTATAAAAATACAATTTTCACAAATTTGAACTTATAAAATGGCATAAAACCTAATTTATATTGCATAAGCTGTTTGCATAAGCTCAAAAATAAGCTAATCTAAACAGGGCCTAACTATATTGATAAGCCTACACAATAGTACCACAACGTAGCAATGTCAAATCTAGTATAGTTAGTAACACTCTAATATCTAAAATATGCTTGTTAACAAAAAAATCTAAAATATTATCTGATATTAGATATTCAATACTAGATATATTAAAATTACATAAAATATTTATCCAAATTCTTAATCTCACATAATAATGTACTTAAAACAGATTGTGTAATGAGAATAACATATATGCTTATGTATTTGATTTCTTTCAAAATGCTTTTGTTTATACAAAACATCCTTAGATAAATAGATGTGTACTTGCACCTAACAGGCTCATGCATAAATATTTTGATGCTTTCCCTTGCACTTTTTTGTTTTTCCTATGATACTCACTTGTTGAGTACAGGGCCGGTCCCGAGATTTTGGAGGTCCGGAACAAATAATAAAAATGGACCCCTGATAATTTTTTTTATTTTTAATGAATAACATTTATTCGTTTAACTAACATAAAGAAAATGTCATTTTACAGTGTTGAAATTGAATCGATAAATAAAACATTAAGCGATATATCATTAAAAATGAACCTATAATTTTTAAAAAAGAATAATCTTTTATTTAAAATGTAAACAACATCAATAATGTAATAAAATAATCACTTTCAAATCTATTATAACAAAATACACCTTTAAGTTAATATCAGTAAAAATACACCTTTAGTAAAAAAAATGCAATTTTTTGTACAAAAGAAAAATGCAATTTTTGAAAAAGAGTAATTGTTATTTAAAATATAAATAACATTATAATATAAAAAATAGTCAAATTCTAATAAAAATAACAAAGTATACTTTCAAAATAATATTATTAAAAACTTATAACAAAATGTAGTTTTATTAAAATAAAAAAATAAAGTAGTAAAGTTATTTATAATTTGTAGAGTGATTTAACTTATAAAAAAACCCATTATTTTATAAAAGGAAATAATTTAATATAATTAAATAGTTGTTTAAATGGTCATTTATCAAGACCAACTTTATTTGGATTTATAGTGAGAGATCAATTCCTTTCCACATCATTTCTTTAATTTTAATGCTTTTTTAAAATAAAATCAAAAAACTGTCGGAAGTGTGCCTCGAACTCGAGTCCTTTGGCCAGAAAACTCTATGAAAGGAACGCAGACGACTACACCAAACGATTGCTTGTGATAAATTATCGCAGAACTTATAGCTATTCCATATTTAGTATATTGGGCTTGAAAAAAAAAGTGAGGCCCATAATATTTTGAGGCCCTGATCTGCAGCACTGTTTGCACCCCCTCAAAACCGGGCCTGGTTGAGTATTCACGATGGCACACTCTTACTTGGCGCACACCCATATGGTTCTTGTATTTATTACGAGATGAATAGAGTCGTTGTAATATATCCGTTGAGAAATAGTTATTCTTCATGTTGATCTTGAGTTTAAATATCATACAACTTCGTACAATTCTAACATATATTGTACAATTTGAGCTAATATAATAGACTATTGTTTTAGAAGTATTCCATATGTATTAGTAAATCACTGATGAAACATGGCTGTTGATTTATATATGTATCGCTAAGAGATAGATAATTTTGGAATGTCTAAACATTAATAAACATTATTTATGAATTTATAAGAATTATACATTTATCCAAATAAAATGTGTACATAAGAATTCACCGATACACTAACAAAATATTTTTACACTTCAATGTTAATATTTTTTCTTGGAAATGAGTTGAAGTCCCGTTTATTTTGTGAAAGAAAATGTTTTATATTTTCATTTTTTAAAAGCAGTGTTAATTTTACTTGCTAACAATAAGATATTAAACTTGAAGCGAATATAATTGTTGGTATTTTTAAAAAACAAGGAAAATGCCAAAATATTGTTTTCATTATTTTAAAAAAGGTATCTTCTCTAGCTAATATAATAAGACTATTGTTTAAGGAGTATTCCATGTGTTAGTAAATCACTGATGAAACATCCCTGTTCATTTAAATATGTATCGTTGAGATAGATAGTTTTGAAATGTCTAAATATTAATAAACATTATTTATGAACTTATAAGAATTATACATTTCAGAAGTATACCTGTACATATCCAAATATAATGTGTACATAATAATTCACCGATACACTAACAAAATATTTTTACACTTCAATGTTAATTTTTTTTCCTTGGAATTGAGTTGAAGCCCGTTTATTTTGTGAAAATATTTTATATTTTCATTATTTAAAAAGTAGCGTTAATTTTATTTTTGGTCAAGTAGTTTAGTGGCTAGAAAATCTACCTTAAATGTGAATAAGTGGAGTGTCCCGGATTTGAACACGGACTCCTGCACATATAGTGCGATGTCTCTACCAATTGAGTCAAGCTCACGGAGACAAAATAGCGTTAATTTTACTTGCTAACAATAAGATATTAGACTTAATCGCGAATATAATTGTTGGCATTTTTAGAAAACAAGGAAAATGCCAAAATATTGTTTTCATTATTTTAAAAAACGTATCATCTCTAGCTAATCTTTTTTCTTCTTTCCATCGCAATTGTTCATTTAATGAGTTCTACATCTTATTAGCAAGTTAAAATAATCACGTATTTTAAAAAATGAAAACAGAAAATGTTTTCACAAAATAAAACTAATAATATATTTTCATTATTTTTTAAAAAACATATAATTGTTCACTTCAAGAGTTAGAATATCATCGTTAGCAAATAAAATTAACATTAATATTATAAAATAAAAATAGCATTTTCCGTGAAATCCATCGCAAAATTCAAAGCATACAATTCAACTGCATAAACTAGAACATGAAATTCAACTACACAAACTTCATGAATCTTATTCTTTTCTCTTTTTTGAATAATACATGTATCTTATTCTTATCAATGTGTCTGTGAAATACAGTACTAATTTAATATCACATTACTAGTAAAAATATAATTAATTTAAAAATGAAAAATATTTTTTTTTAAAAATAAATGTGTTAAAATAATGTGGGAGTGAGTAAGGAAAAAAAAACCTCTTTTTCTCATGAAATATACGGATTTACTCTATTTATCTACAATGGGAATGTAAGATTCTCCCTTTTTAACGTGAGAATTGTGTAAAAAAAAAATGAGAATAAAATATTTTCATAATCTTTCACAACAATTAAAAGATTTTAGTAAAAATTAAAAACAAAGAAGATTTTAATGATCAACATGTCTGAGAATAAATTTGCGATGGATATAAAATAAACACCCCTAGAATAAGTCAAATTTATAGAGTCCCAACAAACAAACTCTATAACATAGAAATCAATACCATCGTAAAGAAAATTAAGCACATAATGAACACATATCAAAATTGAAAAACATAAAAATTAAGTAATATACATGATTATAGAGTAATATAGATATAACAAGAGCATAAACCATATACTAATACTAATATATTGCATTATTCACCTTAATAATTTGCTTAGTCCTCCATAACATATGGCTCATTCAAATCAAAGTTGAAAGTCTTCTGTTCTTCAGAAGGATTACTCGGTTCCTCATCAACCCTAGATTTACATAAACCTTCACTTGTCTTTAGTTTCTTATCCCTGATATCCTCACTTTCATCATCATCATCATCACCATTCCTATCACTTTTGTTTTCAATCTTCAATGAACCACTAAAAACAAATTTAATCTTGTTCACCACATTACCATTCCCATTTGATGATGACTCACCAACAAAAAAATTCCTTTTCTTAATCGGAAGTGGAAATTCTGAACTCTTTGAGTTCAAACCTGAAACCTCACGGTTGTGTTTATCGGAACGAAGATGCAATAAATTTTCAGCAGCCTCAACACTACCAATACATTTTCTACCTCTTTTATCTCTCTTTTTCCATTTTGGCAAACCACCATCATCAACAGCATCATCATCATCATCATCTTGATCTTCTTTTTTATTCGAATTGTTTGAAGAAGAAGAATTTTGAAAATCATAATTTGAAGGAGGGCTTACTCCTTTATAAACCCTACCAGGATGAGATCTCATGTGACCATACAAAGCATTCTTTGTTGTAAACTTCTTATTGCAAATATAACAACTATTAATAACCCTAATATCTTCATCATCATTGAAACGATGAACCCTAATTTGCTTACTAGGGGTTTTCAGCTCTGGTGATTGATGATTAGTTTTCTTCTTAAGAAAGTGAGATCTTCTATGACCACCTAATGCTTTTCCGTTGCTAAAAATCTTCCCACAAATATTGCACTTGTGTGTTGATTTTTTAACAAGAGCTTCTTGCTTCATCATCTTAGCAGCATCATCATGATCATCATCTTCATCGCTGGAAAGTGAACTTCTTGATCTTTTCATCTTCTTTTCTGTCTCTTTGTAGGGTTTCTCATAATCATCCTTTAGATCTTTTTCCATCTAGCTAGAATAATAAGCAAAAACAAATTAGAAAAAAAAAAAACAATGAAATCAAGAAAGAAGAGGGCTAATTAATTATATTGGTTAAGCTGAAAAGAACCTTAAAACGTTTTTTTGGAACAAAAAGAACCTTAAAACTTACGATGAAGAAGAAAGAAAAAGAAAAAATTAGCTGATGATTAAAAAAACAAAGTTGAAATTATGAAGATATAGTTGTGTCTAGCTACTAGGGTTTAATCGGTTTGAAAGTGACAGAATGAAGGATTCAAAACCTTGAAACGTGGAGTTGAGGAAGGAAGAGGGAAAGGTGTGTGATTTTCGGAAGAATTAGAATTGAATGAAATATATTCTCTAACAAAAGATATGCAATTAATTCTTTCCTGTTTTATATATTTTTTGTTTGGATACTTCCTGTTTTATATTTTTACTTTTCAATTTCAATATTATATGAAAAAAAAATGGGAGTATAATAAACTCAAAGACATGCTTTGGTTAAAAAGTTTCACTAAAGATTGGTTGTTTGAAATAATTCTAGTCAATTTTTAGATGAAATTATTCTTTTTTAGACTTAATTTTTTATTATCTTGAATTCTGAATTATTAGGTCAACTTTCCTTTTAAGATGTTGACTGCACAAATTTCAATATATTTTTACTTTATTTGACTTTCTTGACTAGTGCCTTGATACATTTAAAAACTTTTTTGTTCCTAAAAAAAACTCTCTTTTAACTAAAAATAACGAATGGAAATTTCTCTTTATATTGAGTCTCTTTTTATCGAAATGAATGAAAAACTTTCTTTTTATATACAAAAAAGCTTTCTTCGTTATTAATCTAAGTAGTATAAAAATATATGTATATCCAATTAAACGGGACTGGGAGGATGATTATTATAAGAAGCTTATTATAAGAAGTTGGTTCGTTTTTCAGACTTAATGCGTAGTGTATTTGGTGTCAAAATGTGATGAGGCTTCATCGCTATATAAATTTTTTGGAGCTTAGTCGAGTTTATTTGGTTAAGAATTATGATACATATTTTCATTTACCTGATAGGGATGTCAATTTCATCCGTAAATGAGGATCCCCGCGGGATTACCCTGTTTGGGGATCCGAAAATGAGGAATTTTTCCCCATGAGAATGGGAATGGAGGAGAAAGTCCCCCGAAAAAGGTTTGGGGATGGGGGCGGTAATTTATCTCCCGACGCGCGGAGACTACGTTCCCGAAAACTCTTTTAAAATAACATTTATAAATGTATATTTAAGTACTTTATAAATTATTTTTAATTATATTTTCACACAATATGTGTACACCTTTGTTTATATGTGATATTTATATGATCATATGTGTCTGTATATAGGTTTTTTAAAATCAAATCTTTTAAATAACAAACTAGTGCTAAATGTTCTAACCATATGCTAAAATTCTAAACAATAATATAAATCTTAAATTCTTTTTTTTGAACAAGTATAAATCTTAAATTCTAATAATATATATTTTAAATATAAATCTAAATTTTTTAAAAAATATTTAACATATTATTCTCAAGAGAAAACATAGAGCTCATGTAGTAAAAGGTAATGATGTTGGTGTTCTACCTAGATTTCCTCCCAATCTTGTTGACAGTGACACTCTTAATTTTGGAAAATTTTGTGATGATGGTTCAAAAACTAAAATTGGGATGGTTGATGATTTTTATGCTGATATTCCTTATGAAAATTCCGTTCATAATTGTTTGAAAGTTGATAAGAATATTGGTGCTGATGTTGAGGATTGTAAGCCATTGTTGGAAGAGTACAAGTGTGGTGGCAAAATCCATGAATCTAAGCATTTATTGAGCCAGTGTTGTTCGTCCTCTTCAGAATATCATGCAAAGATACCAAGAACATTCAGATGAGATGATGCGAATCTCTTCTAACTTAACCAAAG
Organism: Trifolium fragiferum; assembly: GCA_954870985.1. NCBI lineage: Eukaryota > Viridiplantae > Streptophyta > Magnoliopsida > Fabales > Fabaceae > Trifolium > Trifolium fragiferum. Next base: position 14,746,113 of record OX940794.1, read on the forward strand.
TCCTGTGTTTGATCCCTGTATTGAGCATGCAACAACGTTAAAACTCTTAAGAAGAGTTTTCCTCCCACTTGAGTCCTACAAAGTTCGAGAGATGTCTCTGCAGTTGCACGCAGATGATACATGGTTTACGCTAAAAAAAACCGAATATCATGGAAAAATATTACTTATGAAAAGGCCTGTTTCAGGAGATAATATTCAACATTTAAATAGAGTATGGAGGAAGTTTTTGAAGGTGCACATAGGGCTCAAGTTGAAAGCAAAACCTTTTCTGTGAGGTACATGTCTTGTACAAATAAAGGCGGTGTATGAGTAATTTAAACATACCTCAGGCGAGGTGAGTGTAATTTCCCTGCAAATATGGCATTTTAATTTTGTATATGCTCCATTTGCGTGTGTTTTTGATTCATTCAATCCTTTACTTTAATTGATTGTGAGATAATAAATGTATAAATAGTATATGAAAGTGAAAATTCGAAATGAGATGCTTAAACTGAATTACACAAGCTAAAAAGTTCTCCACATGCTATATACTCTTGAGCTCCATCTAGATAAAAGTCTTTAGCTCCACCATAAGATTCACATCTTTCTTTTTCTGGTGTTTCCATACAATTTTTGCCTCTACTTTTGCACCAATCACTCTTTTCATCAAATTTTGTTTCATTCTCTTTTCTACATGTCTTGCTGTCCACTCTTTCTTCACCAATCTTTGTGACTAAATCTTCTTCTGAGTTTGTTTCATCTAAATAGCAACATAAGTCATCTGAATCTGATGAAGAGTCTATTAAGTAGATGTTATTGCTATCAACTACGGACGGCATTAAAGAGACCACCTGCGATGTGTAAAGCTCATAATATCAGTAGAATGACCCCTCATTAATAATTTACTTTCATATAGACTTTTGTATTAGATGAGATGATGTTCATATTTCTAAATTCCGGTCCATAACCGCAATTGTGGCCGCAATGTATAAGTTTTAGAGGTCTGTGCAGCGACATTACAATTGCAGTTGTGGCCACATTTGTGCACTTTTTACTGCAATATGAAGGCTGGCAGAGTAACTAGAACCACAATTTAGAATCACGAGGATGCCTTAAACGGGACTCAAACATGCACATATTATTTTTATAGCTTCACTGTGGGTTTCAATCTTACCATATTCATTGTAAACCTTTCCTTAAGATTCTTTCTGAGACACTTTTCTGTTATTAGGACCAATGCAGCAAGTTCTTCTTCATCATATGAGCTGATGATTTCAGGATCCATCAACTGTAAGTACTCCCTTCCACCAAGAAGTGGCCTTGCCTGAAATGTCGCAAAACACATAATTAACATAAATATGGTTAGACTGTTTTAAACATAATAGTGAAACATATTTGTTGCTTACATATAGAATAATAAAATTTCTAAGAGTGGGCGAGATATGGCGTAAAAATGAGTTTATAAGGGTTCTTACCCATTCAATAAGACATTTCTGTCCATGCATCTTATCTGAAACCATCGAACCTGTGATCAACTCTAAAAGAACTACTCCAAAAGAGTACACATCTGCTTTTGTTGATAGTTTTCCACTCTCTTTACACTCTGGTGCAGTATATCCACAATTCATAACACTTTTATCCTTGCAGGCATTCTTCAATTCACGTCCGTCTTTTCTAAACACAAAATCTCCTAGCTAAAGGATACATGCATTGCAATCAACAAATAGTTAGTTTCTTAAGATATAAAAAAAAGAGCCTCTTCCTATAAAGTTAGCTTAATATAAAAATAGCTTCATGATTTTAAGGTTCAAGAAAATTACCAATGGTTTATAGTCATGATTTAGAAGAATTTTACTTGGTTTTACTCTTCCATGTATTATGTCATTCTCATGAAGATACTTCAGGCCTCTTGATACACCTATTGCAATTTTCATCCTTTCTCTCCAAGTCAACAATCTACCACTTTGTCCTGCATCATTCAGAAATTTTGTTTTGTATTAACTTAAAGTCTATATACTTGGAGTTCAGACATCAATGCCTCGTTTATAATAACAAGTTCAAAGTTTTACATTCACAGATTTATCCTTACTTGATAAGTACTGATCAAGCGAACCGTTGCATGCATACTCATATACGACCAGCAATTGATTTTGTCGTATACATGTACCTAGAAGCATGATCATGTTCTCATGTCTTGTATTTATGAGCAACTGGATTTCTGACATAAACTCTTTCTGTTCCTGTAAGCTTGTGACTTGAATTTTCTTAATAGCTATTTTCAGCTTATTTTCTAACTGACCTTTGAAGGCAGGTCCATATTCACCTTCAGATAGAGAATACTTTATTGAAAATCCTTCTGTAGCAGCTTGAAGTTCTTCATAAGTAAATTTCCTTTGCGACTCATTATTTGGCCGTCTACTTTTGCAAATTGAGCATAAACTAGACTTTGAAATATTCTCATTCCAAAATCCCTTAAAATCACAGCTGTCTTGCATTTGTTTTGTGTCCTGGATAATTTTTTGTTCGCTATCTGCTGCTTTTTTCTCTATCTCATTCTCTTCCATGTGGAATCTTTCTTTATTTTGTTGATTTTCCTTAATCTGTTCAATCATGTCATTAGTTGTAATTTCTGGTTTGAAGCTTGTCTCTTCCTTGTATGTGTTTGTGTCAACCAGTTTTGTTTCCCGGCTTACCAAATCAACCATCATTTCACCTATCATTTAGTTATTGTTAAGTCGCTATGCCTCCTTAAGTATGAAACATAATAAAGAAGCAACTATAGCAGAAATTGAACTTAGCAAGTGTTTAAATTAGTGAATTTTTTTAACGGCCAAAAGAAGTTGCATATTTCAGGCTTTACTGATATATCTTTGTCCTTAAGATTTTTCTAGTTCTAAATCTTTCTAAGTCATCTTTGATGTATTTTTCCTAAATTACCTTGTGAACTAGTCGTGGGCATGACCGGCTCATCATTTGGTAAATATGAGTTTTCTGAAGAGGAATCTTTGATTAGATAACTGTCGTCTGATTCTGAGATTCCTTGTAATGCAGACATAACCTGAAACAATCCACCAATTAGCCACCATATGTAACTTATAAAAATTTACATCTGTTCTTTGAGGCAATGAAACAGGTAAGACTATGTTTCTTTCTGCATTTAATTACCATATGAACTAGTTAGGACTTACCATATTCATTGAATATCTTTCCTTAGGATTCTTTTTGAGACATTTTTCTGTTACTTGGACTAACCATTGAAGTTGTTCTTGTTCATAGGAGTTACTGATTTTTGAATCCACTAACTGTGCATACTTCTTTCCTCCCAGTAGCGGCTTTGCCTAGGAGTGGAAAAAAATACAAAGAACAAACTAGGCGCGTGAGGCACATAAGCAAAGAAATTAAAAAGTAAACACCAAAATTCCAAAACCAAATAATGAATTGTATATGCAATTTATTATATATATGTTAAGTTGCTGAAGTTTTTGTTTTACATTATTCATTTGCATGCTGATATATGAAAGTACTAGCATATGTCTCTTACCCATCCAACAAGGCTTTTGCCTCCTGGTAATTTGTCCGTTGCTCTTCGACCGGTGATCAGCTCTAAAAGAACCACTCCAAAGGAGTACACATCTATCTTAGTTGATAATTTACCATTCTCCGTATACTCGGGTGCTGTGTATCCCAAATCTTTTGCACTTTTATCTTTGTAGGACTTCTTCTGTTCAAGCTTCGTTTTTCTGAAGCCGAAATCTCCAATCTAAAGATATACATAGATGAAAATAGAAGTTTATTTTCTGAAAATAGACAGTGAGAAAAATTCATCAAATCCACCAAGATTCAGGAAAGTAGATACCAGTGGTTCAAAGTCATGTGTTAGAAGAATGTTGCTTGCTTTTATATTTCCATGAATTATATTATTCCCATGTAGGTATTTTAAACCTCTTGCAGTACCTATGGTTATTTTCATTCTTTCCTTCCATGTTAATGACTGGAAACTTCCCCCTGCATAATGTTTTAAAGTTCTTTAATCAGTAAATTCATGCAAGTTCCGAGCACCGACACTTCAAATTGAAGGCATGTTTGGTGTCTGACACGTGTTGGTATCGGACACTGACACAAAACCAGCTCATGTGATTACATTCAATAAATTCATTTTCCCAAATTACTAAAGTTGTTGATGTGTCGGTGCCTAGTCTGGCATGCTTAGACTTCATTTGTAGATAAGGTGTGTCCGGTGTCTGACATGTGTTGGTATCAGACACTGACACGCGTTTTAGATTGAAGGCATGTCCAGTGTCTGACACGTGTTAGTATCAGACACCAAGTCATTCGGTTACATTCAATATATTCATTTTCTCAAATTATTGAAGTTGTTGATGTGTCAGTATCGTGTCTGGTGTCTTGTGTTCTTAGACTTCATTTGTAGTTAAGAAGTGTTAGGAAATGTACTAGTGATGCTTACTTGAAAGGTAATGATCAAGAGAACCATTGCATAAATGTTCATAAACAACCATCAACTGACTTTTCTCTGTACATAACCCCAACAGCATGACCACATTTTTGTGTCTAACATTGGTGAACAGCTGAATTTCTGACCTGAATATATTCTCTTCTTGAGACCTAGTAATTTGATATATCTTAACAACTATTTTTATTTTACTCTCTACCAACCCTTTAAAAGTCGGTCCATTTTCACTTTCTGATAGAGAGTTCTCAACTGAAAATCCTTTAGTTGCTTCTAGGAGATCATCATAAGTAAAGTCTTTCATTCTTGTGATTTTCGGTCGTTTACTTTTGCAAATAGAGCATGCAGAGGATTTTGATTTCTCTAAAATGATTTCATCTTGGTGTTCATCATGTAAATTGTCATTGAAGCTACTCTGCGGTTGTGTTTGAAGTAAAATTCCACTAATAGGTACCGGTCTTAAGCCTCTTTTCACTTGAATCGAGCTCTTCTCTTCCTGTTCCTTACCAATCATGTGGTTAATACTAATTTCTTTTGTTGAAATTCCGCTCTCATTGCGGTTTCTCTTCAGATTTTCTTCAAACTCACTCAGGTGATTTGTTATCATGTTTTTTAAGTCCAAACTTTGGGAGCGACTTTCTTCGTCAAAGGAAAAGGGCTCTATATGCCCAACTTTCTGACTTCGGCAATCAGTTTCTTTTGAACATACTTCTTTGTTACCTTGTGAATCACTTACATCTGGCACAAATCTTGAACTTGATACAACTGGAAGAGATTCCTCCGTTATGTTGCACTGTCTGCTGTCTGATATTCCTTGTAATGTAACTTGTGAACCATTGATATCAGACACAATTCTAGAATCTGATGTTGGTGAAGTTAAGACTTCTGTAATGTTACATTGTTCGCTATCAGCTATGCCTTGTAATGCCGAAACAACCTGAAATTTCACAATGTATACTTGTGATGTAATTCTATCCCTTCTTTCTGCAGTTTGAACTTTTTGAATGATATATTGTAGTAAATGGTGCTTACCATGTTCATAGATAATCTTTCCTTAGGCTTCTTTTTGAGACATTTTGACACTACTTGTACTAACCAGTGAAGTTGGTCTTCTTCATATGCTTTGCTTATTATAGGATCCACCAACTCCGAATACTTCTTACCTCCTAGAAGAGGCTTTGCCTGAAACGTAAAAAGAAAGAAAATGATATCTATTTTTTCTGATGCTCGTACGCAACAAAATGAAGAATATGTGAAAGTTTTGTCATGTGTTTCTTACCCATCCAACAAGTCTTTTCTCTCCTGATATTTTATCGGTGGCTTTTCGTCCTGTAATCAACTCTAAAATAACCACACCAAATGAGTATACATCTGTTTTAGTCGATAGTTTCCCCTTCTCCAGATACTCCGGGGCTATGTATTCAGAGTTCCCTATGCTTTTATTATCGAAGGACTTCTTCGGATCAAGTTTTTTTCCAAGGTCAAAATCTCCAAGCTGAAGATATGTTTATCATTTTGAATATAGTTAGTTCCATAAAATGAGAAAATTTATATTCATATTGAAACCGTATATTATTATTCAACGTAGTCGTCAAGTGTCAAGGTTATATACCAGTGGTTTGAAGTCATGTGTTAGAAGAATATTGCTTGGTTTTATATTGCCATGAATAATGTTATTATCATGTAGGTATTTTAGACCTCTACAAAGGCCTATTGCCACTCTCAGTCTTTCACTCCAGACCAATGGTCTGCATCTTTCACCTGCATAATCCAACAAGTGTCTTTAGTATTAAATTCTTCTAGTACCCTTGACTTATATAAATCAAATTATTGAATGAGTCTTATATTCAAATGTATCAAATTCTACATAAAATGAACTATAGAACCATATATCTTACTTGATAGATACATGTCAAGTGAACCATTGCAAGCATACTCATAGATAACCAACATGAAACGGTCTTTCGTTGATGAACCTAATAGCATGACCACATTGTTATGTCTAGCTTTGAGAATGGTTTGAACTTCTGACTTCATTTTTTCCCTTACTTGAGTGTTTGATATTTCATGCTGCTTAACTACTATTTTCACCTCTCCCTCCAACTTGCCTTTGAAAGTGGAGAATGGATTTCCACTTTCAGAGAGACAGTTCTTCAATGAAAATCCATCTGTTGCTGATTCAATTTCTTCATAAGTAAATTCCTTTTGCCATTCAATATTAGGTCTTCTTGTTTTGCATACGGAGCACATAGAGCACACTGAGCCATTTCTTGTTTGAGCCTGGCTCATATGAATATCTTTTGTTTGATCATTGTTAGTCACAAGTATTGCGTCCCTATCATTGTCATGAGATATTTTTTCATTATGTTCTTCATCCTGGCATTGCGTATCTCCTTCTATTTTGTCGATGATTTGGTTTCTGTTTATATCAGTTTCATCCATGCTAGCATGATTAGTACTTATCTCACATGTTTTTTCATCAATGTTAGGACTGAATGTTGAGCACCCCTCATCGATATCGAGCCTGCAATGAATCTGACTCGTCCCTTCGACATTGATTGGACCTATCATTAAATTTTCTTATCAGTTGTAAGTTTCTAATATTGGATGCTCAAGAAGATCTGTTTTTGGCTTGACTTATTTTTGTCTTTTTTCTTCTCCTTAAAAGAAGAAGCTAGATAAAATAGTACTTTTAAAAAGATCTTTATTAAAAAATGTGCTTATCTTTGTATTAAAACTAGATATAAGGATCTTAATTAAAAAGAGCTTTTAAAAAGATCTGAAAGAGTTCTCACTCTTGGGGACATCTCCACATTGACTTTCTGGTAAACTATCGGCAGAAGGATGATCGCTGTTGCATGGTATTTCAACTGCGAGTTCAATAGGTCCTCTTAGGCGTTCAATGCGAGTTTTACCTAATATTCTAGATATACCACAAGGAAGCTTCTGCAGGAAAAATTCCTCATCTTTCTTCATTTGCCTGTAAACAAGGTGCATTCTTTTATTAATGTTAAGTCATATTTAGAGAATTGTTCTGTAATTCAAAATGTGTATTTAAATTTGTACGCATTATCATACAAATATAAACTATCATTAATTTGAGCATGATTTCATTCTTCTTATTGCATTAATTGATGAATGCAATTCCATTTAATATTATGGCCTTGCTTTAGATATAATAAACATCAAAAGAGAAATTACATTATTAGCTGATTTTGTCTAACCTGTCAAGTATAACCCAAGTTGCCTTTAAGTTTTTGGCTCCTTCTATAGCAAAATTTTTCGGCGAAGATCCTGCATACAACTGTATCTTAAATGCAACCTGAAAATATCATGCATAATTTCATAATTGCATATTAGTAAAACATAAAAGTTTTAACAGATAGTAACCTGATATTTTTCGCTGATGATTATGATCTTTTTAGGAAAAATACTGATGCATTGTAACACATTAATAGCATAACCAAAAGAATAGTTTCCATCTTTGATTGATTTTCATCCATTTTATCTACTATACTTGGTAGCCTTATAAGCTTTTTTATAACACAAGAAATATGCAGATTATTTATTTTGCATTGTGCCTATTAAGGCTTTGTTTGGTAAAAATAAGCTATATGCTAGCTGGTAGAAGATAAGGTAGCTTATAGCTTTAATAAAGCTAGTTGATAGCTTAAGGATAAACTGGAAATTTAAATGATAAGAACATGAAAGCTAAAGGAGAAACTGTGGGGAAAATGTAGATAGAAATCACTTTCTTAATATAATCTCTAGTGACACTACATGTGCGTCGCACTATTGTCAGTTACAGATATGCTATGAAGCACAAACACCTCTAAAATTAGGCGTGTGACTGACAATAGTACGACACACATGTAGTGTCCAATTTTTTTTATTTTTTTCCTGTTACTTTGACACACCCTACACACTCCTTGGACACATCTGCCTTAGTTAATGATGTGTCCAAGTATAATGATTACCAATGACGGAGTTAAAGACAATAAATTTGCTTGCATAATTTTTAACTTTTTAGTAGTAAATGGATTAATGAAGGTGAAAGGCTATCATATCTTGTTTTAGATTTATTTTATAATGAAACAAATTTCTCAGTTTAGATGCACATATATATTCTGATTCTCAATTTAAATCTTTTATTAACGATATTCATATTAGCAGCGTGAGGTGTCTGTGTTGGAGTCCGTGCATATCAATTTTCAACATGCCATGCTCGATGATGGTTCCATTTGATATATACAATCCAGGTTGTTAAAAATTGATATTACCTCATTTGTTTCATACAATTTAGCAATCCTTGCAAGCTCTTCATGATTCAGATACTCTTCCTTCTTCCTTGCAAGTTCTTCCTCAATGATCCTTTGGTTTACTCCAACAAATCCATTGTTGTCTAATATGCTTTTATACCCCACTATAAAGGAATTGGTTGAATGATAAACAGAGAAAATTATTGATTAGTGAAATTAATATGTTCTTCATCCTGAATTACTCAACACAACACTAAATCTGTATCTTTGCCAATTTTCAATTTTATATGCCAACAATTCATAACATAGCAAGAATCTACGAAACACGTGAACGAATACCAAATATGACCATGACACGTCGACATCACTAATAATTTGAAAAAATTAAAATAATTGAATGTAACTACATGTGTTTGTGTCGTGCCAATGACAGATATACTAACACATTACACTGAACACGACTTCAATCTAGAGTGTTGATGCTATATATACAAGAAATTCTTAAAATCTCAAATTCTATAGGTTACTTACTAGGATTGTAAACTTGATATAGGATTGCAAATAGGGTGACCCTATCTTCTGGTTTGAGTGATAATCCATTAATAACCCAAGAAAATACTTTAAAATTTAGTTTAGATGCATCTTGTATCACAACTACATGTTTTGGTCCAACATTGGCCATGATTTATTCTGCTTCAAGCTCTTAGTATCTATGTGGTGAAAAAGTAGTCCAAGGAATTCAAACATAAGAAGAGACCCTAAGAGTCTCACATATCAAAACATTAGTCTTGTTATAGGAGAGTAATGCAAGAGACAATGTTAATGTACAAAGTTTGTTGTATTATTGCATTTTAACATATGTCAAGATAACATTTCTTGTTCTTAACAGGTATCCTAAGTAAATGTTACACTTCAAAATAGTCTTGTTATGATGCTTTTGGAAAAATCTAAGCTTGTTATAATAATATTTTAAAAACCATTGTCTCTCTCCTGTGGTTGTCATCATAGACATAGAACAAGGTATAGCTGGTCGATGAAACTAAAGCATTTCTTGGTTATGTAATGAAACTACTTAGTAGTCTGAGAATCCAAGGTACTACTATATTCCAGCTACATGCATGCAGGATTATATTATGTGTGTGTATTTTTTATATATGTATGTATCTATGTACAATCGTGTGGCTGATATCGTTTTCAGTAATTTGTAAATCAATTATTCTAATACGTCCAATTTGATAATCAATAACTTGATGCAAAACAGTATGAAACTGTGTGATTCGCTATAGCAGAGAATCCAAATCCACCATAAGACAATAAATATTATATTATACTATAATTTGTAAATTAATTATTCTAATACGTCCAATTTGATAATCAATAACTTGATGCAAAACAGTATGAAACTGTGTTATTCGCTATAGCAGAGAATCCAAATCCACCATAAGACAATAAATATTATATTATACTATTGGACAAAAGGTTGCATCATTAGGCATACTATGTAGAATAAAGCTTTATGAAGCAAAACGAAAACGCTATTGCATATACTGTCAAAGAAAAACACAACTTTGGCAATTACAAATAATTGTATCTTTCACCAGAACCAAAAAATGACATGGACTTTTGTCTTTTAATTTATTTTTCTATTAACACTGTGAGTTCTTCGGACGGCTGGACGAGTTCAGTAATTTAGAGTTCAGCCGCGAAATAAGTGAATATGACAAAATTATTTACGTTATTTTCGAACATTTAATTTTTAAAAAAACTCATTAATCACTTGAACTCAATTAATTGATTCGACTTTTGTGTTTTATCTCCAAATAAATAATGCTTGTTGTATTCTTAATATGATCTGCCTACACCTGTCCATAGGACATGCTTCCAAGAGAAGGTTCCAGGTCTTTGAAACTGGCAATCATATCGAGTATAATTTTCTCTACATCTATTTACAATATATTAAAAGAAACTACTATCAAAAAATCTATTTTGTCCTTAGCACGTTTAATAATATTTCACCGTTTATGCCCTTAAATGTAATTTTAACTCTAAACCGGAAAAAAGATATGTACAAAAAAAAAAAAAAAAAAAGATAAGCATAAAACAAATATACTCATAAAAAAAATACAAAACAAAAATAACAAAAAAAATCCAAAAATACCTAAAACAAATCTACTCATAAAAAAAATTAATTTTTTTTAAAAAAAGAGAATAAAATAAATATATTCATAAAAATAGCAATAGAAAACACTTATGAAGATAAGCATAAGAAAATATGCTCTATTTTTGTTTACTCTTATATGAAAAATACATGAGAAGTTTATTATTGATGAATATATATTATAATAAATAATTACGGGGTAAATATATATTATAGTAACACACACGCGACAATTGTTTTAATAAAAAAAAATCTTACACAGGACAATTATTTTAATAAAAAAAGAAATTGAATAATATATTATAATAATACACGGAACAATTGTTGATAAATATATATTACAATAATACACGGGACAATTGTTTCAATAAAACAAAATTAATCATACACGGGACAATTGCTTTAATAAAATAAAAGAATTGAATAATAAATATTTTTTATTATTAATTATAGTTTATTATACAAAAATCATACACGGGACAATTGTTTTAATGAAAAAAATTACTTAATTTAATAACTTTTATAAAAAAATAGCAGAATAACGTCACTTATTATTTTTTGTATACGACGTCACTTATATTTTAACAATATTTCATAATAAATAATTACGGGGTAAATATATATATTATAGTAACACACACACTACAATTGTTTTAATAAAAAAAAATCTTACATGGGACAATTGTTTTAATAAAAAAAGAAATTGAATAATATATTATAATAATACACTGAACAATTGTTGATAAATATATATTATAATAATACACGGGATAATTGTTTTAATAAAAAAAATTAATCATACACGGGACAATTGCTTTAATAAAATAAAAGATATGAATAATAAATATTTTTTATTATTAATTATAGTTTATTATACAAAAATCATACACGGGACAATTATTTTAATGAAAAAAATTACTTAATTTAATAACTTTTATAAAAAAATAGCATAATAACGTCACTTATTATTTTTTTTATTTTTTTGTATACGACGTCACTTATATTTTAACAATATTTGATAATAAATAATTACGGGGTAAATATATATTATAGTAACACACACGGGACAATTGTTTTAATAAAAAAAAAAATCTTACACGAGACAATTGTTTTAATAAAAAAAGAAATTGAATAATATATTATAATAATACACGGAACAATTGTTTTAATAAAAAAAATTAATCATACACGGGACAATTGCTTTGATAAAAAAAAGAATTGAATAATAAATATTTTTTATTATTAATTATAGTTTATTATACAAAAATCATACACGGGACAATTGTTTTGATAAAAAAAATTACTTAATTTAATAACTTTTATAAAAGAAATAGCTGAATAACGTCACTTATTATTATTATTTTGTATACGACAGTACTTATATTTTAACAATATTTTATAAATAAAATTCAATAGACCCGTGCGAATGCACGGGTCTTAAAACTAGTATTTATCTAAAGAAATCAAAGAGTTCGCACGGGTCTTAAAACTAGTATTTATCTAAAGAAATCAAAGAGGAGGGAAGTGTAACTCTTCTCACAGCGAATGAATGAAATTTACATTAAAATATTTTTCAATTGTGTTTTTTTTTTTTACAATATTTTTCAATTGTGTTGTTTTTTAAATTTTATCCTTGTTACTTTTTTGTTTTATGAAATTTTTTATCCTTGTTACTATTTATTACTTGGAAAATGCTAAACAATACTCCTGGTGCATTGGTTAAGCATATTAATATAGAAACTTTTTCTTGGAACTTGTGCACTTAATGTGTTAAAGATGCAAAAAGTTATTTCTCTAGCATTAATTTTGTTTCTTTATTTTCTTTTTGGATATGCTTAACTAGTGCACCTAGTGCATTGTTTAGCATGACCCTTATTACTTACTATTACCAAACAAATTTATCATCAATTAGGGGTATTTCGAAATTAAATTTGTTGTAAATTTAAAAGAAATCATATAAATACTGATAGATAGTTGTATTATTTTTACAAGTCGAATTCATTTGAATTGATTTTTTTTTTGAACAAGCCAAAATGGAATATATAATAAAAAAAAATCGTCCTAGCACAAGGTGTGCCAAGGTCGACTATCAAAGCTTACAACGAGTCACAAAAGATACAGAGAAGCTACATAGAGATAATCCAACAAGCAGATTATACAAGTCCCAAACAAAGCATAGGATAAGACCACCAGCTATGGAAGTTAGAAGCTAAAGTAACACTCGTCGCCTTCAACCACCTAAAAGAAAATAGTTTGATCTTGTCCAACATCTGAGAAGTAGTGCTAGCCGAGCCGCGAAACAACCTACGATTTCTCTCCGTCCACACAACCCACATGCACGCAAGCCAAATAAGCTGCAAAATTTGTTTCTTTATAAGCTGTTTTTTCCTTCATAAATTGTCTAGAAAAACATATAATATTACATAAAAATTCATTTAATTGCCTAACTGATGATAAATTTGTCAATTGTTCTTACCCTTTTTCAATAAAACTAATTAATGCTATATATTTGGAAAACTATTTAAATTTTTTTTTTTGTACATAGCACATTAATTATTTTTTTTGTACACAATATACGTATTAAATTTATTAAATAAAGAAAGTGTGTGCAAAAAAATAAGAATTTATTGGTGGATTAAAACGAAAGTATAATAGGAAGATAAATTGCAAAAATACACTTTCTTAATTTGATGTTACTATTATAAAAAGATAAGTAAAAAGAAACGGAGGGTGTATAAGATAAGATGACCTTGCTTAAATTTAGAATAAAAAATATTCATATATAAGATTCATTATCACTTACCAACAATGTATTAGTCTAACCGGTAAGAATTTGATATTCTTATGTGGTCACTTTGTTACATATATGTAGAAAAGCATAGAAGGTCTCTCTTTGTGAACATAACTCAGTTGGTAGAAATATGTAATATTCAAGAATTGGAGATCAAATTAATCTTGATATTCTCATTTATTCACTTTAAGGTGGAATTCTATTCATTAAACTATGGGTCATGTTAACATGTGCCCTAAGGGCACATGATAAGCTACCTAAAGATAGAAATGTGCATTTAATGATATAGAGAATTTAATGTTTAGACAATTAAATAATACACAAGTTGTAATAAATTTTTTTCCATATTGGTGTTCTTAACTTGTGCCCTTATTCCCCTTAAAAACTATTTGGAAAAAAAACACACATACATATAGTTTGTCTAAACATATATAGTTTCTAATTGAGTTGAAGTAAGTATTCCTCTTCACGTTCCTCCTAAAAACATGCTATATAATAAAACTTTTTTTTTTACCATAACAATATTAGAGTAGAGATGAAGAAAGAAAGAGAGATTTGCAGCGAGAAAGGGAGAAGAGCTAGGAAGAAGAAATAAAGAGTCAAGTTTCACAAAGATAAGGAAAAGAAGTTGAAGAATTAGAGTTAATAATTCAAGAAGAAACTAGGGTTTACGCTAATAGGATTTGCAATGGGAGTGTGGATTTTGAGTCACAAATCCATCTTAGTTAAGTTAACCTAGAAGTAAAACCTTTTATAACTATAAGAAATCATATAGTGTACTCCGTGAAGTGGTAAATGTTTTTTTTTTTCTAATTTTCTTAAAATTTGTATATGTATGTCTAAACATATATAGTTTCTGATTGTGTTGAAGTAAGTATTCCTATCCATGTTCCTCCTAAATATTAGAGTAGAGATGAAGAAAGAAAGACTGACAACGAGAAATGGAGAGGAACTAGGAAGAAGAAAGAAAGAGTCAAGTTCCACGAAAATAAGGAAAAGAAGTTGAAGAATTAGAGTTAATTCAAGAAGAAACTAGGGTTTGCGCTAGTAGGATTTGCAATGGGAGTGTGAGACTTTGAGTCACAGATCCATCTTAATTAAGTTAACCTAGAAGTAAAACCTTTTATAACTTTTTTTTTGAATGACATATATATATAAGCGAATGAATAAAGTTGTATATTGCATTAATTCAAAGTACATTGTGAACTCCTATTTATAGGAGAAGAGTGACTACAATGACTTACATGCATAGAGACAAGTGTCAAAACAAAAACATGCAACTAGACAAGTGGTAGGGAAGCTACATGCAACAATACAAGTGGAAAATTTAAACTAATAATTAAATACTAATTATGATTGATATCCTCCCGCAAGTTGGGCGGCCTGGAAGAGAGATGCAACTTGGATAATAGAAACTCGAACCGAGGACGAAGCAGAGGCTTGGTGAGAATGTCAGCAAGCTGGTCGTTGGTAGAGACAAAGGAAACACGAAAACGACCACGTTGAACGTTTTCACGGACAAAGTGATAAGCTAAGGCTATGTGCTTCATTCGGGAGTGGAAGACAGGATTAGCACTTAGATGTGTAGCACCAAGATTGTCGCAGTAGATGACCGGACCAGCTGTAGGAGTGTGACCAAGTTCAGTGAACAAAGAGAGGACCCAAAGGAGTTCACTGGCCGTGTCGGCCAAGGCTTTATACTCAGCTTCAGTGGATGATCGAGCAACCGAGCGTTGTTTGCGGGAACTCCAAGAGATGGGAGTGTCGCCAAGGTAGAGCAGGTAACCAGTGGTAGATATATAATCATCTTTGTCACCCGCCCAGTCGGCATCTGAGTACGCATGAAAGTTCAGGGGAGCAGTCGCGGAGATGAAAATGCCTTTGTCGCAAGAGCCGGCCAGATAGCGAAGTAGGCGCTTGAGAGCCAACCAGTGCATGGTGCTCGGGTTCTGCATGAACTGAGCAAGTTTGTTGGTCGCGAAGGCAATGTCTGGTCGAGTAAGACTCAAGTATTGGAGACTGCCAACTAGTGCTCGGTATTCAGTCGGGGAGGGCAAGGGATCACCAGAGTTTTTGAGCAGTGGAGGAGTTGCGGTTATTGGAGTGGACGCTGGTTTAGCTTCTATCATGCCCGACTTTTGAAGGAGATCAGTGATGTATTTCCGTTGTGAAAGAAACATGCCCGCAGCGGAAGGAATGACTTCAACACCCAGGAAATAATTGAGATAGCCAAGATCTTTCAATGAGAAACGATCAGCAAGTGTAGCAATGAGACTAGATAATTCTGTCGAGGAGCTCCCCGTAACAATGATGTCGTCGACATAGACGAGCAAGTATAGTGTCGCGCGTGGTGTCCGCTGAATAAACAACGAAGCATCGGCGGTGGAATTGACGAAGCCAATGGAGAGTAGGAATACACGAAGTTCCATATACCAAGCGCGAGGAGCTTGCTTTAACCCGTAGAGCGCCTTCTTTAGGCGACAAACATGATCAGGGAAGCTTTTGTTAACAAAACCAGGTGGTTGGTCCATGTAGACCTCCTCGTTGAGCGTCCCTTGAAGAAAGGCATTGTTAACATCAAGCTGGCGGACAGACCATCCTTGTCGAACTGCCAGGGCGAGGATGATCCGAATTGTCACTGGTTTGACGACGGGGCTAAATGTCTCTGTGTAGTCACAACCAGGGCGTTGATGGAAACCTTTAGCGACCAATCGAGCCTTGTACCGATCAATGGACCCATCTGGATTTCTCTTGATGCGAAAGACCCATTTACAACCAACCAAATTCGGAGCAGAGGAACGACCAACGAGTTCCCAGGTGTTGTTGCGATGTAGGGCATCAAATTCAGCCTGCATTGCGGAACGCCAGTCCGGATCACGAAGGGCTTGGGTAATAGTACCAGGTTCCATCGGGAATGAGGGACGGACATGGAGGTTGAGTTTGTGGATGGGTTTGACGATGTTGTTTTTGGACCGGGTGATGATCCCACCGCCATGGGGTTCAGTGGTCGTGGTAGGAGGAGAGGTCGTTTGTGGTTGTGGGAGCAATGTTGGCTGCATGGAGGAAGGGGGGTCATTACTGGTCATTTCATTGCTCGTTGTATCTGTGGATGAGGATTGGGATGTGGTCAGGGAGGAAATGCCAGACGAGGAGGGAGGCTCAACAAATGAGGTATCCGGGGATGTGGGGTTGGTGCTCGCAGTAGGTGGAGCGATGGTTGGCAGGACGGGCAGTTGGAGGGGACCAGTCTGTGAGGTTGTGGACGTGGTCGGTTGGGCGACCAATGCGCGGAAAGGGAATTCAGTTTCGACGAACTTTACATGGCGAGAGGTGTAAATCCGTCCAGTTGAGGGATCAAGGCATAGATATGCATGTTGATCAGCTGAGTAACCTACAAAAACACACATAGTAGACTTTGGAGCAAGTTTATGGTTAGCATAAGGTTTAATCCAGGGAAAACACAAACATCCAAAACATTTTAATTTATGATAGTCCGGACTAATGCGGAGGAGTTTAGAGTAAGGTGATTGGTGCCCGAGGATTGGGGTGGGGAGACGGTTAATGAGGTAGGCTGCAGTGGTCATGGCGTGAGGCCAGTAGGTGAGGGGCAAGCCAGAGTGGTGAAGGAGGGAGAGGCCGGTTTCGGCAATGTGCCGATTTCGCCGTTCAGAGATGCCATTGTGTTCGGGTGTATGAGGGGGAGTGGTGTGGTGACTTATACCATGAGCACTTAGAAAGGGACGAAGGCCAATGTGTTCGCCACCATTGTCAGTGTATAGGACTTTTATTTTGTGTTGGTAGAAGTTTTCAACTAACGCTTTAAATTTGGGAAAAATGGTTTGCACATCAGATTTTAGTTTCATGGGATATAGCCATATATAGCGAGTATAATGATCAACAAACAAACAATAGTAACGAAGACCATCAACAGATAAAACAGGGGAGGTCCATACATCAGAAAAAATTATTTCTAATGGATAAGTAGATGTAAGAGTAGATTCATGAAAAGGAAGTTTATGACTTTTATTAATTTGGCATGAATTACAATCTGATTGCGGAAATTTATTGGAACCTAAGGAAAAATGCTGTTGAATAAATTTGAAGATGGAAGTTGAAGGGTGTCCAAGCTTGTGATGCCAAGAAGCAGAGGATTCCACTTGGACGGTGTGGGCGGAAGGTGAGGTCGTGGGCAACAGGTAAAGTCCATTCACACATGAGCCTTTATGGGTTGTTTGGCGTGTCTGCAAGTCCATGACATAAAAGGAGTTTGGTAAGAAAACAACGGCAGAGTTAGTTTGTTTGGTGAGTTGAGAGACATAAATAATTTGTTGTTTCATGGAGGGAACACAAAGAGCATTAGATAAGGATAAATCATTAATTAAAAGTGTTCCAGAGTGAGAGATGTTTAAACCTGAACCATTCCCCATGAAGAGTGAGTCGGGGCCAGTGTATGGATGGTGAAGTGCCAGATTTGCAAGGTCGTTGGTCACATGATGTGTTGCTCCACTGTCGAGCAGAAAACCAGGCGAGGATGTGCCAGCAGTAGCAGTGTGGGCCTGGGACTGGCTAGTGGTGCTCGGAGAAGGACGAGGAGGTGCGGGGACACTGGGGTGTTGAGTCCGAAAGAGTTGGCAGTCAGCGAGGACGTGTCCCTTGGTATTGCACCATTGACATCGACCAAGGAATGGTTTGCGATCACCTGGGCGTTGGTTGGTCGGTGCATGTGCTTGACTTGGTCGAGGCTTGTTGTGGGTCGACCTTGCCTGAGCGTGCAACGCAGTAACAGGAGCAGGTGATTGGCGTTGAGTAGCAGCAAGAGAGAGTTCCTGGATGAGGAGCTTTTCGAGGAGATCATCAAAGGTGATTGGAGTGTCCCTTGCGTTGACTCCATCAATGATTGCTCGGTAACCGTCATCAAGACCGCGCAAAATATGGTCGGTCATGTCCTCGACGGAGACAGCAGATCCGAGGGAGGCGAGGAGATCAGCAGTTTGCTTCAGAGAGTGCATGTAGGTCGTGATGGATTGAGTACCTTTCGAGGCCATCCGAAGACGTTCCTTGAGTTGTTTAAGGTGATTTCGGGAGGCTTTGGCATAGGTGTTCTTGAGAAGCTCCCAGAGGTCGTGCGAGGTCCTCGTCTGGGACACCAAGGAGGCCACCTCGTCGGACAGAGTGGTGAGGATGGTGCCATAGATGAGGCGATCCTGGCGACGCCATGTTTGAAAGGCAGGGTTCGGCGACGTGGCCGGAGGCGATGCAGTGGTGGTGATCGTTGCTGTCGGCGCAGGGAACGATCCATCAGGGTATTTGAGTAGATCAAAACCATCAAGGAAGGCTTCTACCTGGAGTTTCCAATTGAGATAATTGGTAGGGAGAAGCTTGGTGACACCACTGAGGGTGATATACGCAAAGGGTTTGGAGGGTTCATAGGGGTTAGCTATGTAGTGAGAGCCATCGGAAGCCATGGGAGGCAAGGGTGACGGCAAGGGAGAAAAAACGACGTTTTCTGGTTTAACAGGGTAGGGCTGGAACGTTACCAACTGATACCATATAAGCGAATGAATAAAGTTGTCTATTGCATTAATTCAAAGTACATTGTGAACTCCTATTTATAGGAGAAGAGTGACTACAATGACTTACATGCATAGAGACAAATGTCAAAACAAAAACATGCAACTAGACAAGTGGTAGGGAAGCTACATGCAACAATACAAGTGGAAAATTTAAACTAATAATGATAATAATTAAATACTAATTATGATTGATAATATATATATATATAAGTGATAAAAGTACAAGAAATGCTTAAAACAACAAAGAGGTATAAGAAGTACACTCCACCACATAACTCAGTTGTTAGGGACATTACATATAATATTCAAGAATTGAGGTTTAAATTCGGCTATGTTTAGATTGGTGGTAAAAGATGGAATTGAATGAAATGGAATGGAATAAAGTGGTAGATATTTATGTTCATCCTATACCATTCAATCTTCTCATTTTTCATTTCTCTCAAATTAAAGTGTATGCAATGGAATGAAAAATATCCAAACAATAAAATGAAAGTTTTGATTCGTTCCGCTCCATTTCACTCCACTTCATTCTATTTCATTCTGCTCTGTTCTATTTTGTTCCATCAATCCAAAGCTGGATTTCTACCACTAACATAAGCATATTGTTTCGTAAATGATTTATGCCCTAACGTATTTTGATCAGAATGTCAAATACAATAGACAAATTATACCTATATATGTATATCTACGATAGGAGTGGTATATGGTAATTATCACTGAAAATAATTACTCATAAACATTTTCAAAGTAGATACACAATAAATATAACATCTAAAATACAGAAGAATATAGGCCCTTCATCTAGATTTACTTACCGAAGCAATTTGTATTGTTTAATTTCTATTGCTCAATATATTATTCATCAAGAATTTAAACAAGACCGAAAAAAAATCCTTACATAAATTTTCCAAGATGACAAGTTAAATATCATCATTTAAAATATTATGCCAAAAGGAAAACTAAACAACTCATAGTATTTCAAAATAGATATTCAACTTAATAAAATAGTGACACATTTATTTTTAATTTAGTCATCCCGCTCCTCTGCAGGAGGAAGTTGATTGAGATCAAAATTCAATGAGTTTGAAGTTGAGATCTCTTGATTCATAGCATCACCATCATCAACTTCTGAAGCGTTTTCTTCAGCCACGTTTTCAGCCCCTTCTTGTACTACACCAGCATCATCTTCAAAAATAATGAGTTATAAAGTCAATGATTTGATTTGAAAGGAAGAATTAAGCATTGAAGTGGTAAAGATCAGACCGTGATGAGTTTAACTCTACCACTAACATACTTAAATAATGAGGAAAAAAAATACACTAACTATATAAAATAATTTTACACTGTCAATTAATCAAAATCATGTATTCCGCTACGCCACTCAACTTAACCACACTTTTTTCATATGACATGAAACACTGTGTTTGATCCGTTAATGAGTAAGTACTGAACAGAACAACACAACACATGATAGAACATCATAAAAAAAACTTTTATGATATTGAACAATTTTTTGTGTTACATGATGTTTGGTGAACAAAATAGTATTTTGGTATTTTAGACGATTCATACTTTGAACAAAAAGTTGTGTTGTGGTTTAGTGGAGGACAAAAGTTTATGTTTTTGTCATGTCAATTGTCTCTCAGTTTGTCCAGTCCCTGAAACAATTTTACAATCAAACACAGTATAACTTGAGTTGTCCTGTATAGTCCCTTATTTTTTAGCAGATCAAACGCGAACCAAACTCCTAAATAATAGGCTTAAATGAAATTTTGCCCCCTTAAGTCTTATTTTTACTCAATTTTGGTTCCCTAAGTATCAATTGTTCAATTTTAACCCTTAAAGTTTATCCTATTTTGTATTTGTTAATCACATATTGACTAAAAATTGTTTCGATTCAAATTCTTTGTTGTAGAAAAAACGCAGTTTTCACAATGTTTAAGATTTCAACCATCAATTATAGATCGGACGGTTCAAACTAATATAGCTTTAAAATTATTGCAAACCCTCTCAGTCGCACATGATTTTAATCAGAGATGGTTCAGATCTATTACAACGTCCTGCTGTAACAGCAGGAAATTCAAATCCAAATTGTTCAGGTGACATTTTAAAACAAAAAATTGTTTTTTTTTTGGGGGGGAGGGGGAGTTAGAAAATAAAAAAGTAAAAAACTTAAATAATAAATACCTTTGGTACCATTCTTGCCATGAACATTCCACCGTAGTTTTGGCAAATAGTTTCTGAGATCAATGATCTCTTCATCACAATCCCGCCAAACTCCCCATTTAGGCGCAAACAAATGTTTGCGGAGATCAATAACATCTTTACCATAATTCCTCCTTTGCATGAGCTGAGATTTGTTACGAGCACTCTTAACTCTTCTACCTTTCAACACTAAATCACAGCAACTACAAACTCTTTTTTGAACATTTCTCTCCACTCTCCTTCGTAAACTCACTTGATTAATCATTTTGTAGCTAAAATACACACACACACGGAGAGAGACGGGGGAGAGGAAGGGAGAGGGAGAATATGGTCGTTGCTAGGGTAAATATGTGACGGTGAGGGGGATTGTGAAGGGGTACGGTTTTTATATTAACATGATGTAGTTGAAAATGTGTGAGTTTCGGTTTTTTGCATTTTTTATATGGAAAGAGAAAGTGATGAGAGAGGGGGGAAAATCGTGAAATGTTACAAAAATTCAAGGATATTGGTAATATTTTATTATATAACATGATAAATTTGTATATTTTTTTCTCTTAATTATAGAAAAAGTAAAGATGGAATTTTTATTATTAAAATAACAATAACAGCTTTTTTTTACCAAAACAAAAACAATTGTTGACTGATACCTTATATTATTAAAAAGAGTTAAGAAATAATTTAATGAAGATTTATTTTTAACTTTTTCTTTATTTAAATAATTAATATATAAAATTTTAAGATATTTTTATATTATTTTATTCTATTTTTCTTTTTTCAAAAACTATCTTATCTACTTGAATGTATGATAAGTATTCCATTCAGTCGTAATTATAAGTAAATATCACTTTTTATATACATTAAATAATTAATGTATTTAGTTCACTTTTTAGATTAGATACATTAGTTATTCAATGTATTTAAAAAATGACATTTGCTTATAATTAAGACCAAATAGAGTAAATAGTATTGGGGTGGTTTTAGTATAAGACAGAGATCAACTGATGGCTTGGTATTTTTTTGATTAATACTAAATATATTTTTCTTACTGACATTGGTCAAATAGCTCTTCTACCTGTATTTTTCCCTCTTATTGTTATATATACACACACATCTTTCCGTTCAAAGAAAAATCATTTTTGTTAATGATTGATTTATTCGACATATATATAATTTTTCACACAATGGTTAGAGAAGGCCTTTCCCACTAACTGTGATTTAATTATCTATCAACTATGTTACACCGGATTTAATTATCTATCCTGTTTTCTCTCCTTTTATTGATCTAATGGTTGATAAATTATAAAGAGTATAAAAATAATTAAGAAGAAAGAGAAATAAATTGAATGAGTAGTTAAGATTACCATTGGAGAGAAAACATAAGGAAAAAATTGAAGATGATCCAAATTCATATTATGGATTTGGATCATCTCCAATTTTTTTCTTCCTATTTTCTCTTAATTAGAAGATAAAATAAAAATGGATTTCTTATTATTCACATATAAAAAATAGTTGTTGATTTATCCCTTATTTTAATAAAAAAAAAAAATATATTTAATGAAAATTAAATTTTTTTTATTTTTTTAAAAAATATATTTATTTTATTAATTAATATAAAAAATGCAATTTTTAGACCAAATGCAATTAAAAATCATTTAAATTTACCGTTTATAATATATTAATCTTTAATTTTTTTTAATTAACAAATCGGTCCTTTAAAGTCGTACATTAATATTTTCATTGTTGCAATTTTCTTTTGATTACCATTTTCTTTCCCCATTTCCACCCGTTACCACACCTTCTCCGAAACCACACTCCTTAAACTAAAGATGTCAATTTGTATCTGATAACGGATTATCTGTGGAAATTATATGCACGGTGATTCGAAGTTGCGGATTTTTTTTCCCGTGGGGACGGGGATGCAGGGAGAAATTCCCCGTGGATAATTTGGGGCGTGGAACGGGGAAGGTCCCTCCGCCACAGTGGATTCCCCGAACCCGACCATATTATTTAAAGGGTTAATAGGTCTTTACCCCCCTGCTAAGTGGGCGTGTTTTGCGTTTCCCCCCTGCTAAAAATTTCTTGAACAATGCCCCCTTGCAAAGTTTTTTTTTTTGGTTTCCCCCCTTGAGTGCACTTTTTACATCGGTTATTTTGTTCAACTGATTTAAAAAGTTATGTTTTTTAAATCGGTTATTTTGTTCAACCGATTTAAAAAGTTCAAATTTCTTGCATCCAAGAGAGGAAAATGAGGGAAACCAAAAAAAAAAACTTTGCAAGGGGGCATTCTTCAAGAAAATTTTAGCAGGGGGGTAACGCAAAACACGCCCACTTAGCAGGGGGGTAAAGACCTATTAACCCTTATTTAAATTATATATACAATATATAACTATATAACTTTATATGTTTTTTTAAAAAATAAAAAATAATAATTAATACATTATATAGATTATGATTATGTAAGGTGGCAACAAGTTCAATTAGATATTTAATTTTTTTAACAAAAAGAAATATTAGAATGTGATCATTTTGCAGTTTTTTGTTATTGATGCAATACTTTTATTTTTAAAAAAAATGAAAGATACAAAATATGTATTTTTTTTAGAAAAAAGGAAGAAAAAACAAGATATTAATGTCATGCTTTTGATTAAAATGTATAATAATTTTGTTAATTTTGTATGTTCGTGGAGATCTGTTGATATTGCGAGGTTCCGTGTGGATGAGGATGGAGGAAGAAATCTTTCCGTGGAGATGGAGATGAAGGAAGAAATGTCCCCGAAGCGGAAAATGGAACAAAGAGTGGTAAAGTACCATCCGCTCAATCTCCACCCCATTGACATCCCTACTTAAACTTTAATTCCATTCCTTTCTTATATATCTTGCTTTTGAATTGAACCTAACCACTTGCAATGAATATGATGCTGATTCGGGGGGATTTCACTTCTCAAATTTTTGGATGCTAAAATGCTTTTAGTGTTATTTTTTATCTTATAACGTTAGTTTTTTATTGAAGCTAAAACCCAATTTTAATTTCTTGTAGTGAAAGAGGATTTGGGACTTAATTGAGTAAATTTCACAAATGAAATTCTAATTCAATAACCAATGGAACAACTTGTCTTCAAATTCTGGATTTCTTTCAAAAACCCATTGAGTAATAATCTGTGTTCAATTTGTGGGTTTTATTTTAAGATGATGATATGAAAGAATATGATATGGATTATACTTTTAAAAAGATGATATGGATGAATGTTATTAATGGAGTAGAGGGGATTAGAGGAGACTGGTTTAGAGAGTGTGTGATTAGGAAGGTGCAGAATGGATCAGAAACTTCATTTTGGTATGATTCTTGGGTGGGTGGGATTTTGTGCGAGAGGTTCGGACGTCGATTTGATCTGACGGAGAATAGGCTGAGTATGATAGCTGAGATGTTCTCTTTAGGGTGTGGGTTTGGAAGGGAGGCATGATTATGGCGGAGACAGCTGTGGGTGTCGAAGGAGGAGATGTTGAGGGAATTCTTACAGTTTATGTGCATGCTACGTCTTTAGATGTCTGGCTGTGGATGCCCGACCCTGTTTCAGGTTACTCTGTCCGCGATGCTTATCAACTCTTGACATCTCAAGATTCAGTTATGTTCGGGGCAGCTAACGATCTCTTGTGGCACAAGCAGGTGCCCCTGAAGGTGTTTATCGAGGACAAACTTGGTTAACCGTGACATTATCTCTCTAGATCTTGTTTTGTGGAATGGCTAAACCGAGAAGATTGAGAGTTAGGTATATACAAACCAGAATACAAAGGGGTGCATGTGATATGTTTATAGTGAGATTTAATCACAGCCGTTAGTTTTAATCCCAGGGTCATTTTTGGATCATCTCATCTCTCATTATAATAACCTCTCTCACTTGAAAGTTCCTCTGTGTGTGTGTGTGTGTGTGTGTGTGGAAAAATGTTAAACAATGTCTTCGGGGCACTAGTTAAGCATATAAATATATATATATATATATATAGAGAGAGAGAGAGAGGGAGCGAAAGAGAGAGAGAGAGAGAGATCAGTTGACTTCAGGAGTAAGTCTTCATTGGTTCATTGGTTCAGGAGGGGAGGGGAGTCAACTCGGTAAGAATTGGTTCGGTTCGAAACTCGGTTCAAGTTCGAAACGAACTATTTTTTCAGCTCGAGTTCGGCTCGTTTATAGTTCGCGAGAAGTTCAGTTCGGCTCGTTAGGTTCAGTTCGTTTGCTCGAATCACATAGTTTAAAAGTCTCAAATTTTATATATTTGACCTTTAAAATAAATTTTTTAAAAGAAAGAAATTGAAATACAATAAAAATTATCCCAATAGCAAATTAATTCAAAGCTACAAGAAAATAAAGACATTAAAACAAACAAAAAATATATATATAGTTGATTCATGAATCAAACGAGTCGAACTGCATACCGTTCATGTTCGGCTCATTTAATTAACGAACTTAATTTTTAGCTCAATTGGTTCATGAACCAAGTTCAACGAGTTAGTTAGCGAATCGAGTCTCGAACTATTTTCGAGTTGGTTCGGTTCATTGCCAACCCTAAGATTTACTTACCGAAGAAATTTCTATTGTTTAATTATTACTCCATCCGTTCCTTTTTACTTGTCTTTTTATAATAGTAACACCAAATTAAGAAAGTGCACTTTTGCACTATATTTTTTAGATCCGGATCGTCTCCCATTATTTCTCTACTGTAGTCCCTTTTGTGCTTTTGTAAACCATTAGATTGATCCGGCGGCTAAGATTAAAAGATAAAATAATACATAGAAAACATTGGATTAAAAGAGAGAGAAAGTAAGCCCATGAGAAAGGGATTAATGCAGAAATCTTTTCAAATCTCTTCTCTAAATGATTGAATCCTCGAATCATATTCACGATATCTTCCCACTGCACCACCACCACTTCTCAACTGCCTTAGTCTTATTCAAGCTCGTCGCCGTCGAACGACTACGAAGAAAAATAATCGAGATAGTTGAATAGCGATGGAAAAAACGACGTCAAGCTCAAGATGCCAACAAAGATGGTTGAAGCCTTGATTTTCATACGATGGCGTTGCAAGCCGTACGACGGCGATGCAAAAGATCTCGTCACTTTAAATTTACTAACATGAGTCCAATAGTGTAATTGTTGAGTTATTGTTATTGTAGAATTGTAAAATTGGGTCAATCGTTGTAAAATTAGAGACTGTAAAAGGGATTTACTTGAGCAAGTACCGTGTTCGATACGTACTCGATACCGATACTTTTCTGATACGTCCTGATACTCGTATCGATAAAGTATCAGTTAAATCATTACTTTTAATTGAAAAAATAATACCCGATACTCTTCCAATACGTCTCGATACTCGTATCGGAAAAGTATCGATTTAATCATTTTTTTTTAATAAAAAAGTAATACCCGATACATGTCTGATACGTCCCAATACCCGATGTTTATTTGTATCTTTAGCACTTCTTGTGGTTTTCCTTTGTCAGTATAATTTTTTACTTTTCAAAAGAAAAACTATGGTGTCCTACTATATAACAGATTATTAAACATTTGAGCTTTTCCCAAAATTCTGATATAAGACTTGGGCCCTGTTTGGATTAGCTTATTTTTGAGCTTATACAAACAGCTTATGCAATTTTTATGTATTATTATAAGTTTGTCAATGTAGTTTATGATAAAATAGCTTATAAAAATATAATTTTCACTAGTTTGAACTTATAAAATAGCATAAAACCTAATTTATATTGCATATAGCATAAAATAGCATAAAACCTAATTTTTCTGCTTTTAATTATTAATATTGTTGATTTTAGTCATGTTTATATATTGTGTATTTATATATTTAATTCTAAATTAAATTTTTAAATAACGTATTGCAGCATTATCAGATTATGAATTTTAAAAAAATTTACGTATCGACGTATCGGTATCGCATTATATCGGTATCGTGTCCCGTATCGGGGCTTCATAGATGGAATGATGTTGTTTTCATAGTTCTTTGATATTTAATAGAGCTATTTGAAGAAGAAGATGTGAAAATACCAAGGTGAAAATCAGTCAAAATGTGTAGCTGAACCCTCTGTGTTTCTCTCTCTCTCTCTCTCTCTCTCTCTAAAGTGTTCTTTTATTATTAATTTTTTTTTGTGATGTTTCTCAACCACTAGATTGAAAACCGGAGAAATGCAACAGGAGGGGATCTAATCCCATATTTTTCTATTATACCCTCGTTTTAATCCATCAATAAATTTCTATTTTTTTACACACACTTTCTTTTTCCAAGAAATTTAATATATTATGTACAAAAAAAAAAAACAAATTTAATATGTTATGTACCAAAAAAAGATTTTTTAAAAAAGATTTAGTTTTCCAGATATATAACATTAATTAGTTTTATTGAAAATAAGTATGAGCAATTGACAAATGGTATAATTGACAAATCATACCCGTGAAATAAAAAAAATAAAAAACCAACTAAATAAGAGCCATACATCTGACGCTAAAAAACAAGTAACAAAGAACGGAAAAAGCTACTCACAATATATTAAAAGAAACTACTATTAAAAATCCAAATTTGTCTTTATCACATTTAACGGTGTTTCAAGTTTTGCGCCCTTAAATGTAATTTTAACTATAAATTAATAAAAAAAATAACAAAGAAAGATAAGCATATAAAATAAATCTTCCCATAAAAATAGCATTAAAACCACATCTCTAAACAAACAAAAAAAGGAAAAAAAGAAGATAAACATAAAAGAAATCTTCCCATAAAAATAACAATGGAAACCACCTCTAAAAAAAATAATTCAATCTATTTTATTTTAACTTCAAAAATAGGAACAAAAAAAAATTAAAATAAATTTACGCATAAAAATAGAAACAAAAATTACGATAAAAAATACGGGCTAAAAATAGTAATTTTTTTAATGAAAAAATAATAAATTAATTTATCATATGAAAACTTATATATAAAAATAAAAATAGAAGAACCTAATAAATAAAAGAAGATGCTTATTTATGAGCTTAAAAATAAAATAACATAAAAACAAAAACACAATGGACCCGTTTAGATTGACTTATTTACGATTTTATGTGAAATAACTTGCGAAAAAATATAAGCTTTTATGTATTATTATAAGTTTTTTAATGTAGTGTATGAAAATAGTTTATAAAGATATAAATTTTGTCAGTGAAAACTTATGAATTAACATGCGTAATAAAACTTATGAAATGACATAAAAGTTTATTTATAAATTATAATCATAAAGTATTTTCATAAGCTTAAAAATAAGCCAAATTTAAACGGGCCAAATATATTAAAGGTATTACTACTAAAAATCTTAATTTGTCCTCATAAATTCTTTAACATATTTCAAATCTTCTATTTCGCAAAAAAATAAATTATATTTTTCAATTTACTATTTTTCTATATAATAGTTAAATTGTACTCTATATTGATTCCAAAAAAATCTACTCTATTTTTGTTTACTCTTATATAAAAAATACAGGAGAAGTGTATTATTGATAAATATATATTATAATAAATAATTACGAGGTAAATATATATTATAGTAATACATGGGATAATTGTTTTAATAAAAAAATAATTAACCATACAGGGGACAATTGTTTTAATAAAAAAAAATTGAATAATATATTATAATAATACACGGAACAAATTGTTGATGAATATATATTATAATAATACACGGGACAATTGTTTTAATAAAAAAATTTAATCATACACGGGACAATTGCTTTAATAAAAAAAGGAATTGATTAATAAATATTTGTTATTATTAATTATAGTTGATTACAAAAAAATCATACACGAGACACTTGCTTTAATGAAAAAAATTACTTGATTTAATAACTTTTACAAAAAAAATAGCAGAATAACGTCGCTTATTATTTTTATTTTTATTTTGATACACGACGTCACTTATATTTTAACAATATTTTATAAATAAAAGTCAATAGACCCGTGCGTTTCAAAACTAGTTAAGAGAGAAAAAAAAAAATGGAAAGGAAACAGCTTCATATTTATCAAGATTTTGATCTATAGGCCTAAAAAAAATCCATACAGATATGGTTCCAAGATGAGAAGCTATAACCTTCATTTAAATATTACACCAAAAGAAAAACTAAACAATTAATAATATTTCAAAATGTATATTCAACTCATCAACATAAACAGATTACTAAAATAGAAACACTTTTTTATAAAAATAAAATAAAATTAAAAAATTCAGTCATCCTGCCTAATTCTCCAAGAGGAAATTCATTCAGATCAAAATTTAATGTTTTGAGTGATATTTGAAGTTGAGATCTCTTGATTCCCATCACCACCATCAACTTTTGAAGCTTTTCCTCCAACCACCATTTCAGCTCCTTCTTGTACTATATCTACACCTGCATTATCTTATCTTTAAAAATAATGAGTTCTATGGTGAATGATTTGATTTGAAAGGAAATAAGTATTGAAGTGTTAAGGAGACTCTGATGAGCTTAACTTTTCTCACCACAAGAGGAATATTTGCTTGGACACAAATATGTGGGCACAAGATTTGTGGGCACAAATATACTAAATAAGTATTGAAGTGTTAATGAAGTTTTGCCCTCTCAATTTTATATTTACTCGATTTTGGTTCATTAATTAAGTATCGGTTGCTGATTTTCAACCTCAAGTTTATCCAATTTTATATTTGTTACTCAGTTATTGACAAAAAATTATTTTAAAATAAATAAAAATTGTTTTCAAAAATGAATTTGTTTTTAAAATAAAATTTGTTTTCTTAAACAATAAATTATTTTTAAAAAATAAATAAATTGGCTTTAAAAATAATTTTTTATTTTAAAATGCCATATCAACAAATTTAAGTCAAAATGTCAATGGAAGATTACCAAATGGAAGGGAATAAAATCGAAATTGATAAATAGATCATAGATTCAGCTTGTGCCACTAATAATATATAATATTATCAAGCAATGACTAATACTCTATTATTTTTTTTACAAAAATACTCTTATGTTGATAAAATAAAAAGTAAAAAACTTAGATAATTAATATCTTGTACATCAATCTCACGGCGAACACCCTATCATATTCCAGACAAGTATTTTCTGAGATCAATAGTCTCTTCGGCACAATTACGACGAACACCCCATCGTAGTTCAGATAAATAGTTTGTGTTGTGAGATCAATGATCTCTTCATCACTATTACACCAAACGCATCATCGTAGTGCAGACATATATTTTGTGCGTGAACATTGGTTTTTGCATCTTCTTTATGGAAGACAGCAAGTGGTCGAGAGAGGGAAAATATTTTAAAAGGGAAAGAGTATTAAATAGGATAAATTTGTATTCATTTTTTTCTCTTAATTGGAAGAAAATGCAGCAGAACAGGAGGTTGTTGTCTCAAAACAGCTTGCTGTAATAGTTCAACAAGATATTCAGTTCCTTAAAGAATCATGGGCCAATTTAGCAGACATTGAAGATCAAAATGCCTTACTTTTTCCACCCTTGCAGTCAGATAAACCTCCTATTAATCCTCCTCTTGATGTTAATCTTCAGGCAGACAATGTTTCTCCAAGCATCACTGAAAATGATGGATTTCAGTTAGTCACATCTAGGAAAAAGATTGATAAATCCAAATTAACCAAGCCTTCTGCTCACAAGGCAATTTACATAACCAGATCAAAGGTTGGTTCTCCCAAACCTTTTAAATGAAGTGCCTGTATTGGAACATTAGAGGGCTAGCTAATTCCTCTTCTAAGTTAGCTCTAAAAAACCTTATTTTGGAATCCAAACCTGATTTATGTTTTGTAGCTGAACCATGGATGAATGTCAATAAGCTCTCTCAAAGATGG
Organism: Trifolium fragiferum; assembly: GCA_954870985.1. NCBI lineage: Eukaryota > Viridiplantae > Streptophyta > Magnoliopsida > Fabales > Fabaceae > Trifolium > Trifolium fragiferum. The sequence continues at coordinate 14,777,422 of OX940794.1, forward strand.
TTACTCAGGCTTGGAATGAAATTTTTTGCTGTAAATAGTAGACCTAATAATTCCCCTAATCTCTGGTGTTTTTGTTCTATATCTATAAATCCTACCCTTTTAGTAGTGGATGATCAACATATCTCTCTGTCAGTCGTCATTGATGGCAAATCTGCTGTTTATGCTTCCACATGTTATATACAAAGAAGAAATCTTTGGACTGCTTTGTCCCAAGTTCAATCTCAACATATGTTGCCCTGGTGCTATATGGGTGATTTCAACACTATCCTTGGCTCTCATGAATATAGAGGCAGCTCTACACCAGCTAGAACACCCATGGTGGACTTTCAAAATTGGTCTGATCTTAATAACCTTATCCATCTACCAACTCATGGTGCTTTCTATACTTGGGCTAATGGTAGAAGTGGAAGACAATACACTCAAAAGCGTCTTGATAGAGTCATCTGCAATCAGGAGTGGTTTGATTGTTGCAACACTGCCAATGCCTACACCTTAACCAAAAACAAATCTGATCACTTCCCTCTTCTTTTTGAATTCAAAAACCTTGATAGTCATCAGCCCTCTTCCTTTAAATTCCTAAAAATGTGGATTTCTCATCCTGATTGTGTCAATGTTGTTCAACAAAGCTGGAATGTCAATGTTGTTGGTTGTCCTACGTTTGTGCTTAGTGAGAAGCTTAAAATTTTGAAACAGAAACTCAAATCCTGGAACAAAACAGTTTTTGGCAATATTCATGAGAATGTTAAGTTGGCTAAAACCAATGTTGATACCATCCAAGCTCTAATAGATTCGAATGGTCCCACTGACAACTTACTTGAACAAGAAAAACTAGCTCAAATTAACCTTGAAAATACTCTTTATGGAGGAGCTGTTTTGGCATGAAAAATCAAAAGTGAAATGGCACTGTGAGGGAGACAGAAATACAGCTTATTTCCATAAGATAGCCAAGATCAGAAGAGCTTCAAACCAAATCACATCCATTAGGAATGGAGAAATCTTTCTAAATCGCCCAGATGATGTCAATGCTCATATTGTCAATCACTTCACTTCTCTTTTCAACTCACAAGATACAGATATTGATAATGGTTTAGTTGATGAGGTTATTCCTAATCACATTACAGATAGGATTAATAGTACTCTCACTAGGTTGCCCACTCCTGATGAAATTAAAAATGCAGTCTTTTCTTTGAATAAGGACAGTGCTCCAGGTCCTGATGGTTTTGGTGCTATTTTTTTTCAAACTTTCTGGAACATAATACATCTAGATGTGATTAATGCAGTCATGCAGTTTTTCACATCTGGTTGGATTTTACCTAGTTTTAACTCTAATACTCTTGTTTTGATTCCTAAGACTGATCATGCAGATAGTGTGAATGACTATAGACCTATAGCTATTGCTAACTTCAAATTCAAGTTGATTTCTAAGTTAATTGCAGATAGGTTAGCTTCTATTATGCCAGCTATAACATCCATTCAGCAGAGAGGCTTCATCAAAGGGAGGAGTATTAAAGATTGCATTTGTTTAACTTCTGAAGCTATCAATGTTTTGCATAACAGAAGTTTTGGTGGCAACCTTGCTATCAAAGTTGACATTGCCAAAGCCTTTGACACTCTTAAATGGTCTTTTCTATTAAGGGTTTTGAAAGCTTTTGGTTTCAATCAGGTGTTTTGTCACTGGATTCACTCAATTCTCAACTCAGCAAAAATGTCTATCTCTATAAATGGCAGGCAACATGGTTATTTTAATTGTACTAGAGGGGTCCGTCAGGGTGACCCACTATCTCCTCTTCTTTTTTGCCTTGCAGAAGTAGTAATCAGCAGAAGCATCACAAAATTGGTCAGAGATGGCAAGTTATCCCTCATCAAAGGATCTAGGCAAATGGATGTACCCTCTCATATTCTATATGCAGATGATATAATGTTATTTTGCAAAGCATCAAGATCTAATATTCAATCCCTGTCTTCTCTCTTCATCAAGTATGCTGAAATCTCTGGTCAATTTGTAAATCCTAGAAAATCCTTCATATATGCTGGAGCTTTATCCTCTCAGAGACTTCATCATATTGCAAATCAATTAGGTTTCAGTATTGGTGTTTTACCATTTGTTTACCTTGGTGTTCCAATTTTCAAAGGAAAACCTAAGAAATGCCATCTCCAACCTTTGGCTGACAAGATCAAATCTAAGCTCTCTGCTTGGAAAACCTCTCTTCTCTCCATGGCTGGGAGGATGCAACTTATTAAAAGTGTTATTCAAGGTATGTTAATGCATTCTATTTCGGTTTACTCTTGGCCTTCAAGTTTGATTAAAGATATTGAAAGGTGGATAAGAAATTTTCTTTGGAGTGGTGATATAAACCAAAGAAAGCTAGTTACTGTGGCTTGGCACAAAGTTTGCACACCTTTTTCTGAAGGTGGACTAGGCATTAGATCTTTATCTAAAATCAATGAGGCTGCTAATTTAAGGTTATGTTGGGAGCTTATTCAATCTGACCTGCAGTGGGCAAAGTTTCTGAGATTTAGAGTTTTGAAAGGTACAGTCCCAATTTCTTATCACATTTTCTCTTCTGTTTGGAGTAGTATCAAACACAAGTTGCATGAAATTTGTACAAACTCTTCTTGGCAAGTTGGCAATGGTGAATCTATTAACTTTTGGCTCGATGCTTGGTGTGGAGATCCTTTGGTTTTTGCTCTCAACATCCCTCTTCATCTACACTCTTTTCTTAAAGCCAAAGTTCAAGATTTTATTGAAATTAGGAATTGGAATATTCCTGTCTGTCTTCATTTAGCTTATCCTGAATTGCAGTCTTTAATTTGTGATGTTACTATTCCTTTAATTGAGAAAGAGGATACATTTCTTTGGAAACATTCTCATGATGGTAATTTATCTATGAAGGATTCATACACGTTCCACTGCACCATAGGTCAACAGATCAACTGGTACAAGATTGTTTGGAATGCTTTTATTCCTCCCTCTAAATCCATGGTTGTTTAGAGAAGTTTACATCACAGGTTACCTACTGATGATAGTCTTTCTTTAAGAGGCTGCTCTCTTCCTTCTATGTGTAGTCTCTGTGAATCTGAAATGGAATCCATTGATCATTTGTTTCTGACTTGCAGTTATGTGCGAAACATTTGGAATTGGCTTAGCTCTTGTCTCAATCTCAACTGTCAGTTTAATACTTTAGCTGATGCTTTTTGTTTGTGCAACTCAGGGTGGTCTCCTCTTTGTAATTTGGTGATTGCAGCAGCTATCATTAACTGCGTGAATTTTATTTGGTTTGCCCGAAACCAAAAAAGATTCAATGATAAGAAAATTCACTGGAAGTCTATTACTAATCATATCATTGCTGCAGTTTCCATGTCTGGGAATAATTCTTGTTTAAAAGCATACTCTAATATGGCAGAATTTGTGCTTCTTCAAAAGTTTCAGGTCAGAATGAAACATGGTAATGCTCCCAAAATCAAGGAAGTTATTTGGCAGCCTCCAATTCTGAATTGGATCAAATGTAATTGTGATGGTGCATCTTTGGGTAACCCAGGGACCTCTGCCTGTGGAGGTATTTTCAGAAATGCTAGTGCTTCTTTTTTAGGTGCTTTTGCTCTTAATCTTGGTTTGAGCACTTCCCTGAAAGCTGAATTGATTGGTGCCATGCTTGCTGTTGAAATTGCTTACTCTAAGGGTTGGACTCACTTCTGGTTAGAGTCGGATTCTATGTTGGTTGTTCTTGCTTTTACTTCCTCCAAAATTGTCCCTTGGTCTCTAAGGAATCGTTGGGATAATTGTTTACTGATGATCTCCAACATGAATTTTTATATATCTCACATCTTCAGAGAAGGAAACCATTGTGCGGACAAATTGTCTAATCTAGGCTTAACTTTGCATGCTTTTTCTTGGTTGAATCATATACCTCCTGTGCTAATAGATGATTTTGGTAAAAATCGTTTGGGAATGCCCTATTATAGATTTTGTTAGTATCTTTTTCTTTTGAGGGTTAGGTTTTATGCCCCCCCTCTTTTCTTTGTAAGCCTTATCTTTTATCAATCTTTTGAGGGCTTGCTTTCTAAGCAAGTCTCTTTTGTTAAAAAAAACAATAAAAAAATAATTAGAAGAAAAGGTAAAGATGAAATTTTTATTATTAAATAACAAAAATAGTTTTTTGACTAAAACAAAAACAATTGTCGACTGATCCCTTATTTATTCAAAATAATTAAGAAATCATTTAATGAAAATAAAAATTATTTATTTTAAACTTTTCTTTATTTAGATAATTAATATATTAAATTCTAGGACATTGTTATATTATTTTATTATAATTATAATTTTCTTTTTAGGTTTTAAGTTTTTTTTAGTTATGATTATTTTCGTTCTACATATATTTCTTCATAAAATGGTTAGAGGCCACCATCTCTCTAAGCATTTTTTTTTAATTTTTTTTGGTACATAAAGGGGGGCAGAGCCCCAAAATAAATTAGAAAATTAAACGAACACTCTGAGGCATACAAGCACCGGAAACGTCATCAAACAAGAGACTTTGAAGCTCTCTAGGAGGTGTCTCCAAAACATGCAAATCAAAGGAATTTAAAGTTAGACTGTAATTAGCTAGCCAATCAGCTGATTTGTTTCCTTCACGCCAAGTGTGATTAATCTGAACATGCCAATTCATGTTGATAAGATCACGAATACGTCTAATCAAGGTAGGAATATTCATGTTGATATTGCAGTTTCCTGTTACCATTTCAACTAAAACCTTTGAATCACTTTCCACTTGAAGATGTGTAACTCCTTGTCTTCTAGCCAAATCCATTCCAATGTACATGAGCCAATTTTACGAGCAAAACTACTTAGGCAGTTGCCATTGTTGTCGCGAAGAAGACCGCCACACCCTAAAAGGTTCATTGAACTTTTATGAGCGCCATCACAGTTGTGTTTGATCCATCCTTCTTGAGGCTGCTTCCAACCAATGAAAATAGTGTCCTTTTGTTGAGGCCAACCATTCAAATGAGTCTGCTCGCATCTATCGATTTACATTGCCATCTAAGCATGTTATTATTAGTTGTAAAAGAAAGAGCCTTTACATATGATAAATGTAACACCCTAAATCTTATACTTGTTATATTTTATTGATTGATATTATTTATTTAATTGTGTCTGCTAATTGGTATGTTATTGAATGTATTAATTAGTTGTTGCCTTTATGTTTGTTAGTAATGTGCTTTCATAAGTGTTGGGCTTAACTAGAATAATAAGAGTTGTGGTAGAAATAAGGGTAATATAGTAATCTAGTGTGAGTTAGTGGATTGTGTAGAGATAAGAATGACATTTTGGTCATTAGCTAAAGAGATAGAAGTATCTTGGAGAGGAATTAATGGCAATTTTGTAATTAGTATGAAAGTGGGTGGTTATAGTGAAAATGAAATTGTGAATGGGAATTGTAGAGAAAAGGAAAGTAATGTGGAGATTTTACTATAACCTAGAAAGGGGATATATATATATATAAAGGAAGGGTTTTCATGAGAGTTAGTGTTGTGGTTGTTTATCATGAAATTGAGAGAAAGAGAGGTTGAGAGAAGGAGAGGTAGAGAGAGATGGAAACTCTTGAAGAAATGAAGAAGGGGAAGAGAAGAAAAGCATTTGTTAGATGTTAAAGATTGAGGATTCTAGAAGTGTAGAGCTTAAAGGATTCATCTTATGAGGTAAGAGGCTTAAATAATATAATTTTGGGTGATCAAAGAGAGGGGAGTTTGTCTATGACTCCACACCCAAACTCTCTTCACTCATTTTGAGTTTTGAGAATAAAAGAGTTTTGGGAATGTGTTTATAATTGAAGCTTGATAATGATTCATGTATAATATGCTTCTACTTATGATTGTTGTATGAAATCCATGATAAAGTTGATTACTTGAACTTTGATTTTGATTGATCATGTTATAAATGGGTTGTTGTCCAAAAAAATGGGTTTTCATGTTAAAATAAGTATAAATCTTTCATTTAAGTTGTTCTAAGTTGTTTATGAGTTAGAATATGTGTTATTATCGATGAATATGATCGGGAAATGTTATATAAATGTTATTGGGTTCAAATAAGTGCTTTTGTCTTTGAAAAAGTTATTTTTGGTTCAAAAATGCGAAAATACGATTTTGAAATCAAATCCCCGCGCCCAGCGCAGCATCCCCCGCTCCCGGAGCAATTGTTGGGGAATTAATTCTGCTATCCGCCCCCGGCGCAGACCAGTCAATTGCTTTGACTGTTGACTTTTTGTTGACTTTTGACTTTTTGACGGTTTATGCACCCGGAACCTATTCTTCACGATTTTTCGTGTAGAATCCATTTTTGATGTTAGTTTTTGGAGATCATACTTAGATTATGCTACTTTGGTATATAATTGCAATACTTCGTTAATTGAATTAAGAACTTAGTATATGTAATTGAGTTTGAATTAATGAATTGATGAGTAACTATTGAAGTATGAGTTGATATCCATTTTGGGTGATTATAATGTGATGTGTGAGGATTAGTTAATAATATATGTTGATTAGCTAATGCTTGTGTGATGATTAGAGGTTAGTTAATAATGTGTTATGTCTAGATTCTATATGAATTAAGATGATGTGTTATGATGACTTAATTGAGTTGGTGTTGTATTGAGGTGATGATGATAATGAGTTATAATAACTTATTTGTTGATGTATAATATGTATGCTTGTATGTATGACGTTGTGATGATATAATGAGGTGAATTGATGACAAGGAATATTAGGAAGAGACATAATATTCATGAGTTGTTGAGTAAGTGTATCATCATAATTGGTTTATGTACATTGCATGCATTCATGTGTCGAGAGTCCACCATGACTATAATCTGTCTGAGTGAGGATGTCCACCATGACTATAAACTGTCTGAGTGAAGATGTCCACCATGACTATAAACTGTCTGAGTGAAGATTGGATATATGTTTATCCTAATATGAGGTGAATGATACCGCATGCATATAGTTATGTCTAGGGTGACATGACATGAGTAATTGACATTAGTTGCATTAGGAATATGTGATTAAATGTGATACTTGGTAATTGGCATTGATTGGTAATCCTTAATTTGAGTGATTAAGTGTATTATGAGATGTGTGATGAATGATTGATAATTGATGATGTTGTGTATACTTGTCTATTGATTAAGAATGTGTTATTATTGTGATGTGTTGTACTTCTATGATAATGAGATATGTATGATATGAAATTAGTGTATGATATGAATTGAGCTGTTAGACATAAGTATGTTTATGTCCTAAGTGTTAAGTGTGTTGTTGCACTTAGTTTCTTTTTTAGGTTATATTATTTAACCCTCCGTTTTGTGTATGTGCTGAACCTTTGAGGGTTCAGGTTCTCAGGTTATGTTTTGTGATCGAGTCGTCGGTGAAGCTCCGCTCTGATGTGACACGGGAATGGGATCATTTGTATAATGTACATTTAGAGTCTTGTTTCTTATTTTCAATGTGTTTAAAGATGTATCTTTTTATAAACTTATTCTTGTACAATAATTGTTTTACTAATTAAGTTATTAGTAAGCTTTTATGTGTACGATGTAATACTCGAACCAAACCTTTTGTGAATCAAATTTTATTTCCGTTGCGTATTTTCAAATATTATTTTATAAAGGTATAATTTATATAATTATGGGTTTGGGTGTTACAATAAACTTATATGCTTTTCTTACTTTTTTGCTTTTTTTACTTTTTTTTTTGTGGTGATACGCTTTTCTTTCTTACTTTTTTGCTTTTCTTACTTTTTTTTTTTGTGGTGATACGCTTTTCTTACTAATTAGAAGAAAAAAAGAAAATGGAATTTTTATAATTAAAATAGCAAAAGCAATTTCGTCAAAAGAAAAGCAGTTGAATCAATCGTTAGTTGGTTCAGTGGTAATTGGCGTTGAACTTGGTAAGGAGAACCACAGTTCGATCTCCTGCAATTGCTATCGGGAAGGGGGATGAAATCACTTGATGTCAGAACTGACCCTGAACCAGATTAAAACTGGTGGTGAAAAAAAAAGTTGTACGTTGACTTATCCCTTATTTTATTAAAAAATTAAACCTACAAAGATATTAAAAATAAGCGTCATGCTAAACAGTGCACCTGGTGCACTAGTTAAGCATACCCAAAAAGGAAATAAAAAGACAAAATTAATGTTAGAGAGATAACTTTTTGCATCTTTAACACATTAAATGCATAAGTTCCAAGAAAAAGTTTCTATATTAATATGTTTAACCAATACATCGGGTGCATTGTTTAACATTATTAAGATAGTTAGTTAGTTGATGTTAGTTAGTTAGTTAGAAAGTAGTTATAGTTGATTATTCATTAGTTGAGGTAATTAGATCCTATAAATAGGACTACTTTGTACACAATTAATCATCTTTTATCAATCTATATTCATTTCACTATGAATCTCTATGAGTATCTTCCACACGAATACTCTTATGCACTCTTTCTTGCCGATCACTATGACCTTTATCCCTATGATTCTATGATTCATAATATGGTATCAGAGCGATACCCAAGGGATGAAGATTGTGCTTCCGCTTACTATTCTGAAAGTTGTGAAGAAGATGAATCTACTACTGTTGAAATTCTCAGCACTTCTACTCAAGATCTGGAATTTTCAACTTCACAAGATTCAATCCTTTTTGGCAGCTTTGCAAGTCCAATCATTCCGGTTTCGATTCCTTCGATTGCATCAGATTTTGATGGTTTCTCCATCAAGATTGGAGCGATTACTTGTTTTCTTGGTGATTCTTGGCGCAACAATGTCGATTTCCCGATCACCGTTTCCGAAGACCACAAGCAATTGAAGAATTTCGAAACTGAATTTGTACTTTCTGAAGTTGTTTTGAAACTGCAGAATCAAAGTGTTCAAGCGTCCTCTTCTCCGATCAAGGTCGAGCGTCAACACGACGGCAACGTCCGGTTCTCGCAAGATGACGATCAGAACAGCAAGAAAGGTGAGATGCTTTCTGATTTGTTACTTTGTTCGTCAAAGAGCGTCACTTTCTTTTCTCACCATCGTGCTTTATGCATCGCTGTTTTTGATCCCGGTGGAATTATGACAATGATTTACTGTTCTGTTATTACGCTACCTTTTCTGTCAAATTTCATTCCGACTTATTTTACCGTCCGTGTTTTCGTCTTCGATCCCGGCGGCAGTCACCGTGATTTCTGTTCGCCGTTGATCTTGCTGTTTGGGGGAATTTTGGATAGAATTGACATAATCTCCTTACTAGTTGCGTTAATTCATGATGAGATTGTTGTTCTTAGAAATGAGATCAAGATTCAATTGAGATTGAGAAAGTATGGCAAAAGGTTGAGGGAGAATTATAGTTTCCAGATTCTAGGTGCATTGGTACATTTTGTACCAATTTTTTGTGGAGCTCTACTCAACAAGTGTTTTTGGTCTCTAAATCGTTTTCTCAATCAAATCTTGTGTAGCTTATTATCAACAACAGTCCAAATTGTAGAAGGAGCTACATTTTTTGGATTAAAGTTTGTTACTTCAGAAGAGATGTGAGCATAGTTGTGGCAATTGAAGTTTAATTGCAATTGCAATTGTCCATTCAACATGATAATTAGTTGAAGTTGTTTAATTAGTTTTTGATTCTGATTGGTTTCTTGCTCTTCAAACTCATACTAAGAGTTCTCTTACTATGAGTTTGAGGGAGGCTATTACAATATAGAAGTTGGTTCTACAACATTGTTCAAGCTTGGTCAGTTGCTTATGACTTCAGGTATTGAAGTGGAGTATCCCATGGAAGTATTTGATGGCATGATAATTGACTTTGATATGATTTTCAAATTTTGGATCTTCATTCTAGAAATGGTTGTGTTGGTGATCAGTTTGGGTTCATTTTCATTCCATTTAGACAATGAGTGAACACATATTTGTTGAAGATAATTTTGGGATTGGATTTCATTGGCTCTTGTGTATATGATTTTGTTGTTGCTCTGGTGCTTTTGGCTCCCAATTGAATTGGAGTTGGTAAACTATCATTGTGTTCATGTTGGGATCAGTTTACTGCTAGAGTTTGGAAATTGTTTGGATTAAGTTTGGTGCAGCACTGCTTACTCTTATACTGTGATGAAGAAATTATTTGGTTTTTAACAGCACAAAATTATACTGTGATTGAGTTTGGTTGCTTGTGGCCCTATTGGACTTGGACATCATGAAAGTTTATTTGCTACCATACCATTTTAGCTAAAAGTTTGAGAATAATTGTAATTCAAACTCAATTTGGTAAATTTCCCAATTTTGAGTTTGAGGGAGGCTATTAAGATAGTTAGTTAGTTGATGTTAGTTAGTTAGTTAGTTAGAAAGTAGTTATAGTTGGTTATTCATTAGTTGAGGTAATTAGATCCTATAAATAGGACTACTTTGTACACAATTAACCATCTTTTATCAATCTATATTCATTTCACTATGAATCTCTATGAGTATCTTCCACACGAATACTCTTATGCACTCTTTCTTGCCGATCACTATGACCTTTATCCCTATGATTCTATGATTCATAATAAACATTTTCCTAAAAATAATTTATGAGAATAATTCTTGTAGATTTAATTATTTTAAAATGTAACATATTTCTTTTGTTATTTTTTTTCTTCTTAAATTCATTTTGTTATGTTTTTTATATTCAACATATATCTTTTCTGACGATGGGAGAAGACCTCTCTTAAAGGACTAAATTAAGAAAGATGAAAGACTAAATAGAAGACTTTTATCAATATGACGATAAGGTGTTAGCTTTGAAGAAATTGTGGAAGAATAAGGTTTCGTCGAAGGTAAGTGTTTTCGTTTGGAGATTATTGGTTGAAAAACTATCCATAAGAGAGGCTTTTTTCCATATAGGTGTGATTACTAATAACCATGAGCGTTGCTGTATTTTTTGCTTCAAAATGGAGGAGACAATCGATCATGTGTTTCTAATTTGCAGTGTTGCTATTGCTGTTTGGCGGGCTGTTTTTAAGTGGATGCAGAGGCGGAACTAGGGGGTGGCTGATGGTGGCCACGGCCACCCCCGAAAAAATAGAAAATTACTAGAATATCCTAACTTCTAAGTATTTGTAAAAAATTATAAGTATATATTATATATATTACTTTGGGAGAAAACCTATCAATAGCTAATGCTAGTCGAGTGGTTGGATGCATCCTTTGTTTTATTATTTTAAAGAGAAAGTCATTTCTTATATATGTTGCATCTTTTGTTTGTTTTTTTAATGTATATTTCAATAAAAAAAAATGCACAATCATATGTGTAATATAATAATATAATATATGATTTTCTAATGATCAATTTTGTGCGGATATTGGTTCAAAGTTAATTATTAATTATTTTAAGTTACTTGACACACAAAGTTTTATTTTAAAATTCGGAGTATGTAATTTAATTTATTGATAATCATATTTTTGTACACAATATAATTTTCATATTTAATTTATATACTATAACTTTTTTTAGTGGCTCCTCCAGAAAAAAAATCCTAGTTCGATCAGTGAGTGGATGGGGATATAGGTTCTTATCGCAGACATAGTGCAGCAACATTTCATATCGTTTGGTCATTGGTGGTGTAACCAAAAGCAAGCATTGCAAGAGAGTCAAACATATCATATGGTTAGCAACAATTTAGTGCTTATGGCATTTTTAGAGGTGATTTTGTGAATGTTTCATTTCTAGTGGACAACATTATTTACATCTCATGATTTTGGTTCATAAGTCGTGAATGTATTATGAAATACTATCTCTAATGGTGGGTATCTATTTTTTAATAATTGGTACTTAATAGATACTTTCATTGGAGCAAAACACAAATAAGTACTTAATAGGTATTAGTGCTACAATAAGAAGTGGTATCTAAATTATATTTGTGGGACCCATTTATAATTATTGGTGAGATATGTTATTGGTGGGATCAATTTTAAATTTTAGCTTAATTGAACTTTTGATCTCCTTATTTTGCCAAATCTCCAATTTTAGTCTCCATATTTTAAAATCAAACATTTTAATCTCCCTATTTTATTTTTGTTGCACTTTTGGTCCCCCGCCCTATTTTTTAACCAAGTGGCAACCAAAACGCATACGTGGCAATACATGTGGCAAATAAAAATGTCACATAAACAAATATTTTAATTTTAAGTTTTTAATTTTCAATATGAAAAATATTATTTTTTAAAAAAAATTGAAATAGTTTTTAAAAAAAAATATGAATAACCAAAAAATATAATTTAAAAAAAAACTGAAATATTAATTTATTTAAAAAAAAACTGAAAAAAAAAACAAAAACTTTTAAAAAATATTAATTTTTTAAAAAAAAATTCTGAAAAATTAATTTTTTAAAAAATATCTGAAAATTTATTTAATATTTCAGTTTTTTTTATATAATATTTTATTTCCAGATATTAGAAAGAAAATAATAATTTCAGTTTTTTAAAAAACTAATATTTATGATTTTTATAAAAATTAATATTTGAAGTATTATACTAAAAAAAATCTGAAAATCGAAAAATAATTTAATTTATTTTTATTTTAAAAAAAACTGAAAAAACTAAAATTATTTTTTTATAAAAAATCTGAAATATTAATTTTTTAAAATAAATCTATAAATTTAAAAAAATTTAAAATACTAAATAAATTTTCAGATTTTTTTAAAAAAATCAATATTTCGGTTTATTTTAAAAATTAATATTTTTAATTTAAATTTTTTAAAAAATTCATAATTTTGGTTTTTGCAGTTTTATTCTAAAAATAAATTAATATTTCAGATTTTTTTAAAAATTATATTTTTTGACTTTTCATATATTTTTTTTTAATATCTTTCATATTGAACATTAAAAAATTAACAAAATAATTAAAAAAATTGCTGATGTGGCACTTTTATATGTCACATGTATTGTTACGTAAGCGATTTGGTTGTCATTTGGTAAAAAAATGGATTTGAGGGACCAAAAGTGCAACAAAAATCAAAATAGGGGGACTAAAATGTTTGATTTTAAAATAGGGGGGACCAAAATCGCATATTTGACAAAATAGGGGAATTAAAAGTGCAATTAAGCCTTAAATTTTTTAAGAGACGTTGAGTTGGAGTATTAGGTACTACTATTAAAAAATTATATATTTATAATGTTTACACGTAGGATCCATTTTAATACTATAAAATAAAAAGCTCGATTGTGGATCGTCTAAGGTGTTTTAAAACCCATGACGTTGTGGGCTTAGGCCTTTGCAATAAAAAAAAAACCCATGACATTTTACATTGATTAAATAATTTGATTAAAAAAAATAAACATAAAAAATACAAAGTCTATCCTTTTATTATGCATCAAAATCAAACTACACCTGTGACGTAGTAATAAATATGTCTCTCTCTCTTCAGTAAACTCAGAATCACACGCTACCTTGCTTTGAATTTTCATTCAGTAGACTTTTTTTTTCTTTGGTATTCTCTCCCTTTTCTAGGTAACTTCATTTTCACATATCCTTAATATTGCTCCATTTCCTTATATTTTCCTATCTTTTTTCCTGCTTTAACCTCAATTATGTGGATTCTATACTGGTATGAACTTATAAATGCTGAACAAAATAAATATTCTGTGTTTTTTCATTCTACTATTATTGAAATTTAGTTACAGTAATTGACATTTATTATTAAAAAAAATCCAATTCCAAAATTCATTTGAAGTTATCATCTGTTTAAGCTGATTTATGTTATATGAAATTATTTTGAAATTTGTTGTATATCCTCATGATTTGATACAAAGAGATAGTTAACTATGCTAGAAGTTCAAGACCTCTGTGTTCATTGTCTTAAAATCTTGTAATTTCATTTTTATGGTGACAAGGTTGTAGCTAAGTTTTAGGTTAATATGATTTTATTTTGGTCCTTTTGCTTGTTGTAAATGAATGTGATATTATCCGGCAAAGTGTTTATAAGTGGAAAATATCTTTCATTCTTACAAGTTGATTTTGTAGAGTTGAGTTAGACTAAATCCAAATTATAAATACATTATATAAGGATATATCTATGTGGCACGGACACTTTAGATTGAACGTGTATTATGTGTTTGATTTGCGTGTTATCTGACACATACACATATAGTTTCTACTTTCATTCTATCATCATTCCATTTTTGGGAATTGCTATCAATCTCGGCGTATAAGTGTCTGTGTTCGTGTCTGCATTAGCAGTGTATCATAGGGATATATCAATATTGAGCATTTTGATATACAAAATCTTATGGACTTAATGATGACTTCTATCTATTTCTGAAGCTTCATATATTTATAGTGCAGAAAGCAACTTGTCTTTTGGTGCATTTTCGGGATAGTGAAGGAGAAATGATGTCAAGGAGAGCTACATACTGGTGTCATACATGCAGGCAGCCAATCCTGCTTGCAGGGAGGGATGCCCTTTGCCCTTACTGCGAAGGAGGATTCGTGCAAGAAATTAACGAGTTGCGAAGACTTGCGTCGTCGTCACAGATGGAAGAGTTTCAGGACGATGCTGATATTTTCGACGCTATACATGCTGTTGTAAGTCAAAGAGGTTCTGTACCAAGAATTGGGTTTAGAGATGCTGTTGATAGTTACATGAGGCAAAGAATGGATGGTAGAAACACAAACTTTGATGTCAGAAGAAGATCAGTGTCAGGTTCTGTTCCTATTCCTGAACAAACTTGGGGTGTTTTTAGTTCTGCCGGTCGTTACTTAATATTTCATGACCGAACACCTAACTCAAGAGGCGATCCTAGGCGCATTGATTTTGGCGAATACTTTACGGATCCTGGACTCGATGAACTTATTGAACAACTCAATACGAATGGTCGTGGTCCTGCCCCGGCCTCACAATCTTCAATCGAAGCAATGCCTACTATTAAGATCACACAAGCACATCTTCACTCTGATTCACACTGTCCAATTTGTATAGAAAGGTTTGAACTTGGCTCAAAGGCTAGAGAAATGGCATGCAAGCATATTTACCACTCGGATTGCATTGTTCCTTGGTTAATTCAGCATAATTCATGTCCTGTTTGCCGTGTTGAGCTGCCGCCTCATGGGCGTGGTAGTTCTCGTGGAAGGAATGGCAATAGTACCGGTCAAAACGGTAATGGCCGGGGAAGGAGAAATCCATTGTCGTTTTTGTGGCCATTTCGTTCTTCCAGTTCAAATACTAATCACTGATTGAGCTGAGACTCCTCTTGTCAAAAACAATGGTAGAAGTTATAGTAGTGGATGGACCCCTGGTATAATTTTTGCTGTGAAACAATGCTTGTATTTAAATGATGTAGATAAAGGTTCTGAAGATTTTACATATAACATATTCTTATTGCATACTTGATGAAACTTTGTAAATGAAATTTTCTTGAAAGCAAATTTCATTTTCCATTTTCAGTTAGTATTTAGAACTTTAATTTCTGTGTGGTTCTGGAAATTAAACTTTTAAGTTGTGGAACCTTACAACATCTGTGGAAAATAAGTTATCCCCACTAACTTACTTTTAATATTATCTCTCGTAATAAACAAGCGTCCAAATAAAATTAAATATCTAATAGATTTAATTATGGTTAAAGTTTCTTTATTAAAAAGACGAAAAATATTTTTAATTTTATTCTTGATAAAAAAGACCGAAGAGAGTATTAAAGAGAAATGATTCTCTGCGGTCACTATTTGACTGCAGGTTAATCTTTGTCATCCAATTTTAAATTTGAACCATCAAAATTTAAATCTAAAGGTTTGCAATGCAGTGACCGCATGAAATTTAGATCCATATTAAATTTTTATCATCAAATCAAGATCGTTCATTGTTTGATCATGCAACTATAAGTTGTTGATTGTTCAGAACCTAGACCCATAGGGATGTCGATTTGTATCTGGTAACGGATTATCCGTAGGAATAATCTATAAGGCGATCCAAAGTCACAGATATTTTTCCCCAAATTTTTATCATCAAATATGAATTTTTGTATTTTTAAAGTTTAAAAATTTATATTTAATTCATGTTTTGTTAAAAAATTTTAACTTTTTTTTGGAGCGATTGTTAAAATAATCTACGGTATATTGAAAAATGTCATTTAAAAAATATGAAGTCTATACATATGTTGATTTAAAAGTAAGACTAAAAATGTTAATTGAAAATTTTGGAGGACTAATATTCGACGAAAAATTTTCTGGTGAAGATGAGGTAAATTTTCCTCAACGGCGGCAATCGGATACAGGGACAGGAAAAGTTTGAGGATCGGAGAAATGGCCTCTGCACATTCCCTTGCTCCGTTGACATCCTAAATCCGACAAAGATCTGGTCTTTTATCCTCTGCTCCATTGGTCAATCACAACCAACTTTCAGATCACTTCATTAACTCCCCATTCTTCCTTCATATATAGCTCCATAACTCTTTTGCATATTTCTCACTAACACGAATAGACACAAAGAAAGATATTCCTCTTCTCCATCATCGCTCAAATGTCGTCATCGTTTTCATGCTCCAGGTTTCGTTCTTCTTCTTTTTCTACTATTCCCTTCTTAAGGCGATTATACTCTCAAACTTCATTTCATGTTAATAATAATGTTCAAAATGCTGTTTCTTCATTCCATACCATGCTTCGTATGAATCCAACCCCATCAATTATTCAATTTAACAAGATTTTAGGTTCTCTTGTTAAGACTAGTGCCATTACTCCGTTGCTATCTCACTTTATCAAAAATTGGAATGCAACGGAATTACGCCTAGTATTGTTACTTTCAACACCGTAATCAATTGTTATTGCTATTTGGGTCAAATCAATTTTGCCTTTTCTATATTGGGAAAGATTCTTAAGATAGGTTATCACCCTGATACCATAACATTGACTACACTTGTCAAAGGTTTGTGTCTTAACGGTAAGGTCAAGGAAGCTCTTCACTTTCATGACCATGTGGTTGCACATGGATTTCACTTGAATCAAGTTAGTTATGGGACCTTGATCAATGGCTTGTGTAAAATCGGGGAAACTAGAGCCGCCCTTCAATTGTTGAGACAAATTGATGGGAAATTAGTCAACACCGATGTGGTAATGTATAACACAATCATTGATAGTTTGTGTAAAGATAAATTTGTAAAAGATGCTTATGAGTTATATTCTGAAATGATTTCAAAGAAAATTTCTCATGATGTTTTCACTTTCAATTCTCTAATCTATGGATTTTGCATTGTTGGTCAATTGAAAGAAGCATTTGATTTGTTCCATGAAATGGTATTGAAAAACATCAACCCAGATAAGTATACTTTTAATATATTGGTTGATGCATTTTGCAAGGAAGGAAAGATGAAAGAAGCTATGAATGTGTTGGCTATGATGACAAAAGAAGGAATAAAATTGAATCTTGTTACTTATAATACTTTTATGGATGGGTATTGCTTTCTTAATCAAGTGGGCAAGGCCAAAGATATATTCTATTCTCTAGCTCAAAGGGGAGTGACCCTTGATGTTCGTTCCTATAATATCATGATCAATGGATTATGTAAGAGTAAAATGGTGGATGAAGCAATCCGTCTCTTCAAAGATATGCATAGCAAAAATGTTATCCGTGATCCAATAACTTATAGTTCCCTTATTGATGGTTTGTGCAAATCAGGGAGAATCTCTCACGCTTGGGAGCTGCTTGATGAGATGCATGATGTGGGCCAGCCTGCCGATGTAATTACTTACAACTCCTTATTGCATGCTATATGTAAAAACCATCACGTTGAAAAGGCAATTGCATTGCTCAAGAATATTAAAGACAAAGGCATTCAACCAAATATGCACACATACAGTATACTTATTGATGGCCTATGCAAAGAAGGAAGTCTTAAGAATGCACAACAAATTTTTCAAGATCTTTTGAATAAAGGCTACAATATAACAGTTTGTGTATATAATACTATGATCAATGGCCTTTGTTTGGAGGGCTTATTTGATGAAGCTATGGTCTTGATGTCAAAAATGGAAGACAATGGTTGCATTCCTAATGCTATAACTTATCGAACAATTATTTACGCTCTCTTTGAGAATGATGAGAATGATAAAGCAGAAAAACTTCTACGTGAAATGATTGCTAGAGGTTTATTGTAAGAGAAATACTAATTAAGATGATTTCTTTTTTACTTATTATGTGTTTTTACGTTCATTTTGATAGTATAAAGCTACAATGGGTTGGAGTTTTTTATTCTTGACATAATTATATTTTTATTTCCAATTGCAGTGTATTTCCTGTTATTTTTTTGCACTTTGGAAGAGTTGAAAACTTAAGAAAAACGTGTTTGCATGATGAGTTATCTACCTTTATAAATGAATAAATAAAGGAAATAGAATTAGAAGGAATGAGATCATTTAGTGTAGTCATATATATTTGCTACTTTATTTATGAATCATGATCATGTGTTATGATATAACAAACATTCTGAATGTTGTAACTGTTGAAGCACCTCAGTTTCATATTGTATTGAATTTATGTTGTTGAATTTGTATTACTAGTTCGTAAATTAACATCGACATACTTGCCTTATGTCCTGGTAATTTAACTGCTTTCTGCTAATGGTATGTATGTACTATGTAGATGGATATGAACTTAATTATATTCAGTTAGCTTTGATGAGAGGTCATACAAAAAGTTGGAATGATGATAATGAAACTGCGCCCCTGTGGAATGGACTAGATTCCATACATCTAAACTTTCAACTGCATGGCTGAGATCATAACTGTGAGTCTGTAATGGTAGCTGTTGAATTGAATTGGCTTCTCGCAAAGGTTGGCATAAGCTCCGACTAGAATGCGAATCCATTCTAGTTGTCAAGGCCTTCTCCAATCCAGACTTGGTGCCTTGGAATCTCAAAAACCCCTTGAACACAACAGAACAGATGAGCTTATTTGTCTCTACATATTCAGCTACAATATCCTTATGATCTATGCTCAGAACTCCTTTAGCTCAAATAGCATGGTAGATTTCGGTCACAACAATCTGAATTTTACTTTGTCAATCGAAGGTACAAATGAAAAGCTATGACTGATTAATATTTAAAAAGATGCGAGTGTATTTAGTTAGCAAAATGTTCATTTACTTCGTGAATTTGCTTCAACCAGTAGAGAATTACTTCTACTGATGATCCAGATTGAAGGATTTGTGGATTTTCAGGTATTTTTTCTGCGCATTGGTTGTTTCAATTGAGAACTTCTGCTGATGAAAGAAAATTATATTGATAATTGAAGACTGATATGGATTGTACTGCTTCAATTTTTTTTCTTTGAATTTTGTAATTGCTATATTACGTACATTAGAGATTGGAGAAGAGAAGTTTCTATCAAGTTCATCACAATAATCTTTGCTTTACAATTATCGTTACAAAAAGAGTGGTTAGTACGCAGAACATTATATTAGAATCAGAATCTAGAAATACTTTATTGTGGTTAAAAAAGAGTAATTGGTCTCATCCTTCAATCTTGCAGTAAAGCTCATACCGTGTATGCTTTGCATTATTTTGGGTAGGAAATTGGTTGCATTCTGCATGAGTGTGGTGTTCTTTTATGCTAAAATCAGATTATGCATGGCTTGAATGTATGAAGTTTCCTCATGGCTATAGTGTGTGCAATGGTTGATTTTTGGGTATGATTGATATTGAATTTTTCAGAATCTAGAACAAGTTTGATTGTATGTAGAATGTTATTCTACCTGTCTTGCTCTGGGTGGATCTCGTTTTTATCTTTTCAATTAGTAGTGGTCATCTTTTCTTTCATCCAAGTGTAAAATATCACGCGTCAAAAAAAAAAGTGTAAAATATCACCAAAACTCATGTATTCAAGTACTCCATAACACAATATAAGTCGCTTTGAAAAGAAAAAAAATTGTATCAAAATATAAGTCATTATACATTGTCGATAAAGTATTTAATGTTATTTTTACTATTATACCTTTAACTATTTATTACTTTCTCATCTTTCAATTCTTCAATTTATATTTTCTATATTATTAATAAAGGACAATTTTGTAAACTAACTTATAATTTTTCTTTCCAATACAACATTAATTACATTTTTTTTGGTCAAGCATTAATTATATTTCTCAATTTGTGTGTATTGGTCAAAACGAATTATATTGTGGTACGGAGAGAGTATAATGTTTTACGTTCAAATCGGAATAATTAAGCTTAACATTATTTACATATCATTTGATGAGCTAGATGCGACAAACTACATCTAACAAAACTCTAAATAGATGAAAATGGTTCTTCACGAAATGATTGATATATTTATTTTTTTGTCCTTTGATTCTCATGAGAAGTAGTTCCGTTAATCTAAAATTTGACCGCAAAATAAATAAAATTTCGATAAAAATTATTTTTTTAAAATTAAACTCATATTTTTTTTAACAATTCGTCGTAAGATAAATTAATTAACCGGTCATTCACTTGGTTTTATTTATTTTGACAAAATGTATGTTGGTATTTTATATCAAAATAAGAGATTAATTGTGGACTTTTTCTGAAATATTTTTGACAAAACTATAACTAATTTTTATTTTTTTACAATATCATTTTTTTACATTAGTAACTAGTAATAATAAATAAAATTATAATCACACATCTGAAAATTATTATCCCTACACTAGAATCTCA
Organism: Trifolium fragiferum; assembly: GCA_954870985.1. Taxonomy (NCBI): domain Eukaryota; kingdom Viridiplantae; phylum Streptophyta; class Magnoliopsida; order Fabales; family Fabaceae; genus Trifolium; species Trifolium fragiferum. The sequence goes on from OX940794.1 coordinate 14,798,094, forward strand.
ACAAATTTGATTCTAGTACTAAAGAACAAAAAACTAATTCCTTAAAAACATAAATAAAATTCATTAAAATAATTTATTTCATTTTTCTCATAGTATGTACCAACAACTTAAAAGCTTAAACTGAAACTGATTTTCAGTTATCCATGGCTTCCTCTCACTTTCTTTGCAGTAACCCCACCATCCCCATTTCTCAAAATCCCTTCAAAACCATCCATTTATCTCAATTCAGACCAAATGGGTCATCAAAGCTTCATTTTCAAAGACCTCGTTTTGTCAAAGTCAGAGCCATGGTTTCTGACTCTTCCAGAAAACAACTAGAAGTTTGTTGCATCTCCCATCTTTTCATTTCTTATGTTTTGAATTCAAGTTTCAAACTTTTAGTAGCATTCTGTTTGCTGTTCAAAAAAAAAAATAGCATTATGTTTGGTTCTGTGGTGACAAGAATTGATTTTGATTGAATTGAGTTTGACTGGATTCTTGATTAGAATTGATTCTAAGTTGATGTTAGGATTTATTACTTTTGCATCCAAAAGTAATTTTGAGGGCATGTTTGGATAAACAGCTTATAGCACAAACACTTATCATCATAAGTGCTTATGTGTAAGCTTACATAAGCTATTTTTATAGCAAAGGATAAAATGAAGATAAATTGTTTTTATATATGTTATGAGTTATTTTCATAAGCTATATTGGACAACTTATGAAAATAAATTGAAAAAAACTTATGAAAATTGTCGCAAGTTGTTTTCATAAGTTCTCCCAAACAGTCTCACGAAACAATTTATGTCTGTAGATAAGTTCAAATAAGTCAATCCAAACATGCCCTTATACTCAAATTGTTGTTTAACTTACTTTAACGTGAAACCATTTGAATATAAATCATTTTACATTAAACTGGCTTTTAACCAAAATCAATTCAATTTTCGCTACGGTATAACCAAACACATTGAGATGTGCTTTGAATTGAATTCTGTTATTTATGTTCTATAGTTTATTTTATTATTTTGTATTTGTGTTTTGGTAAAATTAGATTGTGTATGACCCTGATGAAAGGATAAACAAGTTAGCTGATAAAATTGACAAGGATGCTCCCCTTTCAAGGCTTACTTTGTTCTCTCCTTGCAAGGTAAACCAATCTTTATGTTGTGCTTAGAAGCTGTTAAAATCTCCTTTCCTGTATTGAAATTATCATCCTATCTTGTGTAGATAAATGTTTTCTTGAGAATAACTAACAAGAGGGAAGATGGGTATCATGATTTGGCATCCCTATTTCATGTAAGTTAATCACAATTTGGTAAATTATTTGGTACTCTTGTTTCTTTTCAATTTACTTTCTAATGTCTTATTTATAATGTGGAACTCCTTGGAAAGATTTTTCTTTCCAAACAGTGGTAGTCCTCAAAATTACAAATCAGGACACCTTAGTCCCTCTGTCATGGACTGTTTTGGGAGTTTAAAATTTTTTAAGGGACTAATGTATCCCGAGTTTGTTATTCTGATGGACTACTTCTATATTGATAATAGTACCACAAAGCGGAAACAACCACTGGTGTGCTGCTCTTTGCTGGCTATTTGTGTTCAAAAGCTGTGCTGATTGTGGCCGTGAATTGCGGTAAAATAACAGTTGGATAGCGCCCTTTCGTGGCTGCATTTCCACCAGGAAGAAGACTTTTCCACCATGCTCTGCCGTCTACTGCTTTCTGGCCACAATCTTCCATTTTCCATTAGTCACTAGTAGATTTTTGTTTTTAAGGGACTAAATTGAATTTAATGAAATGTGTATATACTGTTTATTTTTTCTTTAGCTTATCTTAACTCATCTTTTCTGAATTCTTAACCTTAAGGTGATAAGTCTAGGTGACATCATTAAATTCTCTTTGTCACCTTCAAATACCAAGGATGCCTTGTCCACCAATGTGTCTGGGGTACCCCTTGATGATAGAAATTTGGTAACGCAACAGAACATTGACTTCATTTTCAACATTTTCTTCTTCTTTCGGACATTTATTCAGATAATAATGTTATACGGAATTTCTGTTTTTACAGATTATTAAAGCACTTAATCTTTATAGGAAGAAGACTGGCACTGAAAACTTCTTTTGGGTATGAAAGAACACTGCTATTATTTTCTTTGGGATTTTTATTATTTTGAATAAAAAACAAAATTGTGGCTTTATATTACCTGAAACTCTACTTAGGATAATAGTTAATGTTTGTTGTCAGATTCATTTGGATAAAAGGGTTCCCACTGGGGCAGGACTTGGAGGTGGAAGTAGCAATGCTGCAACTGCACTATGGGCAGCAAATCAATTTAATGGCTGTCCTGCGACAGAGAAAGAACTCCAAGAATGGTCGAGTGAGATTGGATCAGATGTTCCCTTCTTTTTTTCTCAGGGAGCAGCCTATTGCACCGGTCGAGGTGAGGTGAGTCCAAATACTAGGTACCATAAATTAGATTGGAGAAATATCACAAGATGTTTACATTTTACTAATTGTCTTATATAGTTCTGTATTATGTACACAAATTGATCGGCACCCAAGATCGATCTCTGACTCTGGAAAAATCTTTTAAGACATGAATAGAATTAAGCCTACTGTCTTCTCCTGCCATACAACACTGATTCACTCCACAATGAGTTGATGTCCTCATTGTCATCTTGGATGTGAAGTGTTTTCTCAGTTCCTTAAATATTGAATTATGATGGTATTCTCATCTAGAGTTATATGGTTAATGCATTTCAAATACATGGATAATTACATTATACTAATTGTTGTTGACTTTTTGTTGCCAAAATATCATTTCTCATTCATCTATTCTATTTGACAATTACTACAAGAACTTACATATGCATTTATAACCCATTTAACCTTATGGAGGAAGCTAGTCTTGATCAATACAATTTTCTAATAATTATATTTTATTCATGATTTTTGCAATTCACTTATGCAGATTGTTCAGGATATTCCCCCGCTAGTTTCTTCAAATATTCCAATGGTTCTCATTAAACCACCACAGGCGTGTTCAACTGCAGAAGTCTACAAGGTATCTGAATTTTCTGGATAGTAGTGAAACTGTACTTTTACGACATTTTATGGTCACAAATTTAACGAGTTCTAATGATACAGCGTCTACGGTTGGACCAGACTAGTAATGTTGATCCTTCAATATTGCTGGAAAGGATTTCAACAAGTGGTATATCTCAAGATGTCTGCATTAATGATTTAGGTATGTTTTTAGCTCTACAAATATCATTTTTCCTTCTTAATTTTTTCACTTTGGCATTGATTTGATCTTCTTAATTGCATATAGTACACTATTTCATGATGTATTTTGTGTGAAGGTAATTGAGCGGAGCTAACTGAGATTTTTGTCTAATTGTATGTTCTACATATCATAGAATATCAATTTACCCTTTAATTTCATGCAAATCAATCATTCCTTTCAATGACACTGTTTACTTCTATCTATTAAAAATTCACATTCACATGCATCAGGAATATTAATTGAATTTGATACTTATCTGATGCATTATATTTCATTACATTTTTGTTTGATTTTAAATATATTTTTTCACATTTTCCTCTGCAGAACCTCCGGCATTTGAAGTTCTCCCTTCCCTCAAACGACTGAAACAGCGAATCACAGCAGCTGGTCGTGGAGAATATGATGCTGTCTTTATGTCAGGAAGGTGAGAAGACTTGAAACCTTATATTCTTCAATATCTTGTATACGCATTTTTCCCATTTTTTGAAGGTCAAATATAAATATAATTGCTAGAGCTTTTTGGAACCAACATTTATGTTTTGAAAAGCGTATATTTACAAATGTTTAAAGTCCAAAGCATTTGGTATCTTTCACTTACTGTGGCAAAGTAGAGTTGTAACATTTTTGCGGTGAATTTTACCAGTAGTGGATTTCTTAGAAATACTTGTGTAGTAGAATTATTGAATTTATTCCTTTATATTGTAGTTTTAGTTCTGTTAAAGGTTCTGATAAAAATTAAGATTACGTTTACTGAAGTATATTAATTGATTGCGCTGAGATTAGGAATGGCGTTCATTGTTTATTCTTTTATGACGGTAGTTCAATATTTATTTTGCTATTGTGGTTACTTTACTATAGATCCTTGTTTCCCAAAGTTGCTATTATCTTATATATATTGTATTAACATATATCATGCAGTGGAAGCACTATTGTTGGAATTGGTTCACCTGATCCTCCACAATTTGTTTATGACGAAGATGAATACCGAGACATATTCTTGTCAGGTCAGCTTCAATAACATAGGCTTCGCGTTTATTACTACGTTATATTGAAGTCCTAGTCTCGTACATATCTCACTTATTCATCAGATAATATGTATTTCACATGATGCAACAATTTCCTTCTAGGAAAGTCGGAAATGAGTTTAGTTAATGACATCTGCAAATGTTACTATTTGTATAGCTATAACATAGATTATGCAAAACTTCACGGTTTTCATCGGAAGTTATTAATATAAGCTGTTGGAGTTGTAAAAAAGCCTTTAGAGTAAGGTGATTTTTGTTGAAAAATATACACGGTCAAAAAAGTGATTCCAAATCTATAGCTGCGATAAAGTGTTATAACTTGGCAGAATTTGAACAAATTGCTATCGTCTGCGAGTAAGCCGATTACTCATGTTTGTTAAAAATGTTGGTTCAATCTGTTAGGGAGTTGCTTAGTTTGATAAAGATCACACATAGTTAGTTAGGAGTTGATTAACCATTAATAGTTTGTGATCACCAAGCTCTATAAATTATTGGTTACTTCTTCTCATGGCTTCTGAAGTGTACTTTTCTCACATTTAATATTTCCAATTGCAGATGCCTATTTTCTAACTAGAGAAGCAAATGAGTGGTACAAAGAACCTGCTTCAAGTCCTTCTTCTCAATCACTTGTTTCTGAATCTGTTTAATTTATCATTTTGTATGATAATAAGATGGTAATGTAATATTCATGTCTCTTTTTCTCGCTTCATTTTTTATTTTTCCATTTTCTCTTTTAATTGCAAAAACTAGACTTGTGACCCATGCAATGCACCGAGAAATAAAATTGTATAAAAGATGTTTGATTTTTGCTAGTTACACCCCAATAAAACCTAGTTACACCCAATTTTCAATAAAATTTAATCATAATACCAAAATTGTCCTTCTTTATATAAATTTTTTAAAAACCGTTTCTCATCTTTTTATGTTTTTGTTTCACGCTTCTCTCTCTTTCTCACGAACCTCATTAATGTGTTTTCTGTCAAAACTCACAAACTCCATTAATGTGTAATTAATCACAAATTCACAATAAAAGATTGAATTTTGAAGATATACCATTAAGACTTTATTGCATAGGTTAGTGAATTTATACTTTTTCAATTCTAGGCATTCTCTTTTTCATGTGATTTCATGTTTCCCTGTGATTTCAATCGTTAGCAGATCTAATCTAAATTAAATGTTTACGTGAACTCCTAATGTAACATAAGATCACGTACTTTTAAAATAGAATTCAAAGTATATGTAAACTCAATTTACATAACATTTTGTAAACTCAGTTCACATTTACGCTAAGTTTAAGAGGTTCACGTCAACTCAATTTACACAACCTTATGTAAACTGAGTTTACATAAACATTTTGTAAACTTAGTTTACATTGCATGCATACCAACTACGTTTAAGGGTATTTTAGTCGTTTTAGGGTGTAATTAGATTTTTATGGGGTGTGGTTAGCAAAAATCAAGATGTTTTGATTTATTTTTGGAAAAAAGATATAGAAAAATATCCTTACGTTCCATATTTGATGAGGCACATATATCTCTATGTATTTTCTTGTAAAAAAATGGACTGGTAATTTTTAGACAAATTGTTAGGTCATGGAACAAGGATGTCAACAAAGTGGGGCGGCAGGGGAGAGTTCTCACTTCTTTTTATGCTATTTAAAATGCTTCTCATCTTCATTTATTATATTGTTAGGTCATGGAATAGGGATGTCAACAGAATGGGACGAGAGCATAGAGTCCTCGATTATTTTTCTGCTATTTAAAATGTTCAACATCAAGTTCATGTATGAAAAACATTTAAATTGCTGTACAAAATAAGCAATTGCTCTCTCGCTGGCCCTAAAACTTTCCTTTTTCCCCTTTGACTTTTCTTCTTCTTCTTCTTATTCTACCGGTTAAAGGGATGGTTTTAGGTCATTTTTGGTCTAAAATCACTCATCTGCAGCTTTTTTCTTTCTTGCTTTTAATTTAAATAAGTGATTTTCACATAGATTGTCTTTTAGGTACTTTCTTTTGTATTTGTGATTTCGTCGTCGAGTACGACGTTGTGTTGTTCGTTGTCTTGGTACGCGTTGTTTGATTTCCCATCTTGTTGCGGTATTCGTTTAGTCCATATTGAAAGATCAACTTCAATCAATTGCAGATTCTATCAATGATTTGAGCATCAACGTTGCAGATCCGCAAATTTGGACATTCTGGTGACTTTAATTTTATCATATTATTTATAGGCATTTTGCCGTTAATGCTATTAACTTGGATACTGTGAGTTTGTTCACAGATTCATCCTTTTTGTTTTTAGCGATGTTAAATTTATATTTTCATCTGATGTACTCTATTAACTACTGGAATGAATGAATATCGTTGTTTTTAGTAAAAAAAACATCATCATTTTCTGTATTGAGGATTACTTTTTCTCCATCCTCATTCCAGCAAATCTTTGCACTCTATTTCTTGCCATTTCCCACTAGATTTAATCTTCGTAGACCTGGTGTTCAATATATATCAAATTTTTTGTGTTCTCTACAATGACACAACTGATGATGAATTGCACCTCTTTACAAATTGCGCCCACGCTATCTTGTGTTGGAAGGAGGCAAATCTTTGGCAAAGTCTCGAGCACCAATTCCATCAAAGTGTTGGCTTCTCCTCTATTATTTTCTCCATTTTAGTCTTGTTTACCATTAGTCCTTTAATTTTATTTTTTCAAGATTGGGTGATAGATCATTTTCCCACGCTTAGCGTGTGGACCATTGATGGGAACTATGATGAGACAAAACCGCGTTGTGCAAAATACGTTCTGGGAAAACGTCATAAAAAACAAATTGCATATAGAAAATCCATAGATACAATGGAAATGGATGATTGTGTCTTCTATCCCTATGATGGCCATCACCAAACACGGTTGTTACTGATTTTTGTTGATACTCCGGTTGGCTCGGGAGTGGATCATGGAAATGAAAATATTTGTCTGAGAGTGAGCTTAGAAAATTTGGTTATGTTCAGACTATTCAGAGGAATCCTGCCCAAGCTATACCCTCATGAACGTGTTCTAAATTGACCGGGTATATTTCATGAAGAAATGGAATAGTGTTTGATTGATGAAAATGTGAGGGGGCAACATGGGCTCAACATATTCTCCTGGATATATCTCATGGTATTATAGAGTTTCTCATATGAAATTGACTCCTCCTTCATATCCAGATGCAAATCCACCAAGGTCAATTGATTTGGAGGTTGTCAAGGAAGAACAAGTCGAAAATGATCCGGTAGACATATTTGCGGGATGTCAGAAAGCTTGCCTTGGATTCCTTTGGAGTCCTAACCATGCATCTTCTCCATACCCAACTAATCAATTCATCTCGATCCTTATATTTTTATCCGTTGCAAATTGAACATTGGGTTGAGCAATGTTAGGCTTCGAATCAACAACCCATCTCTGGTTGATCAATGTCAGCCATAACTACAATTAAACAACCACACATTCAATATAAGTCTAAAAATATTGTCCAAATATCATTCAAAATAACAAACATGCATAATTATGCACATTTCAGTTCCAGTTAGGAATAGATATTCCAAAATCTCTTCGGAATATAGAATCTAAAACAAATTCGGAAAATGTTTAATTTCCAAAGTAAATTAGTATAGACTATGAAAATTGAAACTAAGAATGCACAAAACAACCGGTTCAAAAAGCACATTATCTTATATTTCACATCAAATGAGAGTGAAAAATATTTCAATATGTTCCATTGTTGGTTGTACACTCCAAAACCCCCCAAAAAGCACAACCTTTTTCTCAGTTCTAGAGACTGAGTGAGGAAGAAAAAATGAATATACATTGATAAAAGTTGGCATGTATAAAGCTACATTCAAAAGATATTTTCTGAAACATAACGAATGAAATCTAGATTTTGAATTTTTTGGCGCTTCGAATATATTTTGTGCGAGCTTTTCTTGCTCGCTTGTGTATTATTAACACTGGCCCCCTCAAAATAATTGGTCAAGGTCTTCCCATGTGTATTTAGATGCATACTTCAATTTAACCTATTAGAGTAATTGTTTGTACAAGGTTTACTAGATCCTCTTATTTGACTTATTTTGAGTCGGCATCACTATTGCAGTGGTTAGGAAACTGTTAGATAGGATATCAATTAAGATTTGTGTTATAACTGTAACTATAGTTATTTAATTCAATAATAGCGAATTTAGAAGTATACTTAATGGGCCAAAAAGAAAATTCAGGGGGGGGGGGGGATCTAGGATAAACGTGGGGGTGGAGGGTAAAGAGAAAAATTCTTGTTTTAGGAGGACACAACCCATGCATCAATCATAATTGGGCCGAGCCCCAATTTCTCTTATTAATATACGGCCTCTCTCCTCTCACCCTCATAGCCTTCATTTTGAAACCCTAAAATTCAACGCTCTTCCTTCTCTGCCTCCTCATGCGCCGCTGACAGTTTTCCTCCCACAACCTTCGAGCTCCACCTCGTTTGATCAAAAGAATGTCATTTTCTTCATGTACTCAAGTGTCTCTATCTTTTCATTCAGATAGAATCACTAAAGAAAAATGGGCATTTCATTTTGGGGTTTTCCAATTAACATTGGCCTTGTATCATCAATCAAATACCATATCTTTCTTACTCTCATTCTTCTCTACAAAATACATGGAAGGATCACACCGAACTATGCAAAAATGGTAACTGAAATTATTGTCCTTTTCTTTCTATAGATGGTTTTGCATGCCCATATGTTTTTCTCTATTCCTTCTTCTCATTTATATTCTTCATTAAATGCAAAAATGATAAGGTGTGCTCATCATCAATTTTATACATGTGATGGTTTCATTCATGTTGCTTGATCTTTTAATGGATTTGACACTTCTCATGAAACCACATGTATATTTCTCATCAAATCTACTATATTTCTCATATTTTTGTGTCTTTTCATACTCTCTCTTACTAATTTCTCTGTTTACTGGTGTGTTTGGTAGAGGAGAAAAAGAAGAGAGCGAGGTTGAAGAGAGAGAGATATAGGAGAAAAAATTAGTATTAATTTCTCTTGTTTGGTTGTGGTGAGAAAGAGACAAGGGAGTTTTTTTTTTAGAAAAGGTACGCTATGTTACTATCGATTTGGGGAATGAAAGTTATAATTAACTTTTTTTTGCTGAAATTATAGTATCTATTATTAACTAGCGGCCAAATGGGCGTGTTTCGTGGTCGTTTGTGTTCACTTTTTCTATTAACGTTGTTATGTTATAGTGCGCATCTCTCTGTTACCTTTTTTTGCTTATTCTTATTCTTATTTTTCTATTTTCTATAAAGTGCAGTTCCAATAAAAATACTTTTCTTACCTGATAACTACTTAACCTCCTTTTTGGTCGTGCTTAGTTATTAAGAATTTTTTTTTTTTTTTTTTAGTAATAATAACTGAAAACCAAATCTTTTTTCAACATATACAAATACTAGTGTGTTAGCCCGTGCCGTGCACGGGATTATTTTTTAAAAAATATTATTTATGTGTTTATTTTGATATATTATTTGAGTAATTTGGTTAAAATTTTACGATAAAATTGAGATAGGTTTTGCATTATATAAATTTAACGATGTTATAGAATAAAGCGAGATGAAAAGTATGCACTACATAAGTGGTGAATACTTTTCACGAGAGAGCTCCATGAGAATCTCGTAATGTATATAATAGAGATTTTAATAGAGTTAAGGGCAAAAGTGGCAATAAGAAATATCTACATCAAGGGGATATTCATTAATTTAAAATAATGTTTCAAATTATGCATTAGTTATTCTTTTAGTTTAAGGGTATTTTTGTCTTTTAAAAAATAATTACACTTATCTCTTTTCTAATTCTCTCATCTTTGTCTTATAAAAAATAATACGATAAATTTACTTTATTTCTAACATATTTCTCTCTTGAAAATAGTGTTTTAATGTCTTATATTTTTTAAAATAGTTTTGTTTTTATTTTTATTTTCTTATTATTGCCTCAAGTATTGTTTAACTTGACATTGAGTCATGCTAACTAGTGTCTTCGGGGCACGAGTTAAGGATATCAAAAAAGAAAAAATTCTGCATAGAAAACAACACTATTTACATATTTTAAAAGTTGACTATACCATGTTCCAAGAAAACTTTACTATATTTGCGTTCTTATCGTGCCTCGGGGGCACTAGTTAGCATTTTCCTTATTAATTTAATGCTTAGGCTTAAATGCATTTTTTTAAAAACCAACTTTTTAGTTCTCCTATTTTAAATTTTTTTGACTTTTGGTCCCCCACCCCACTTCATGATCAATTTGGATGACGTATATGTTAGATGTCATGTGGACACAATAATTACATACGACACATGTAACTATTGTGCCCATATGACATCCGCCATGTCACTAAAATGATTCAAAAGTGGTTTTTTTTTTTTTTTTTTCTAATTTATCCTTTTATAATTTCGGGTATTTACCCTTCAGCCAATGAGAACAAGCCATATAAGTAGATTTGTATTTGGTCTCCACGACCACATACAAATCTACTTATTTAGATTATTCTTGTTGGTTGAAGAGTAAATATCCCAAAATTATGAAGAGATAGAGAAATAATCACCTTCTAAAGTGGGTTGGGGGACCAAAAGTAAAAAAAAAAAAAAAAAATGAAAAATCAAAAAGTTAATTTTTAAAATAGGGGATCAAAACTTTAAAAAATAAAAATAGGAGACAAAAATTACATTTAAGTCTAATATTTATTTATTTATGATTTTTTTTTGTCGGTTAAATTGTTTTCATACTTAAAGGAGGAAACTACCATCACATATATATCAGCTAATAATTTTGAACGGAGTATTATTATCCACTATTCATATATCAACCAAACACAATCCTACTTTAAATATAAAAAATTTAAAGCAAAACATGAATTTTGTCTATAAGAAAAATTACTTCAAGAGTTTAGTGTCACCTTAACCATAGGTGATTTATTAAAATCAAAACAAATTTATTATCAAAACATAGTAACTTGTCTTTTTGAAGTCTCTTGGTTATCGGTCAAACAACCTATGACCCATGAATCAAATTGTTGTAAGCTTCTGCAAGGAACTCTTCAACAAATTTTTCTGAATTGTAGATTCAAAAAAATTTGTTGAAAAGTTCCTTGCAGAAGCTTACTACAATTTGATTCATGGATCCTAGATTGTTTGACCGATAAGCAAGTGACTTCAAAAAGACAAGTTACTATGTTTTTGGTAATAAATTTGTTTTGATTTTAATAAATCACCTATGGTTAAGGTGACACTAAACTCTTGAAGTAATTTTTCTTATAGAAAAAATTCATGTTTTGCTTTAAATTTTTTATATTTAAAGTTGGATTGTGTTTGATTGATATGAATAATGGATAATAATACTCCACTCAAAATTATTAGCACATATATGCAGTGGCAGAGCAACACTTAAAAGTTCGGGCGGGCCATAACGAAGTTTGAATTATTTTTTTATAGGGGTATTAAAATGATGGCTTAATTACTAATTTGGTTCTTTATCTTTAATTTAGTTTTCAATTTGGTCTCTTATATTTTAAACATCTCAATTTAGTCCCTTATCTTTTCTGAAGTTTTCAATTTGGTCCCTCCCATCAATTTGGTCCCTCCCAAATTGAGACTTTTAAAAGATAAGGGACCAAATTGAGACGTTTAAAAGATAAGGGATCAAATTGAGAACTAAATTAAAGATAATGGACCAAATAAGTAATTAAGCCTAAAATGATTCATCAACTTTATAATAAATTTTAAAAACAAATTTGTTCATATATATATATATATATATATATATATATAGCATGAAGGATTTGAACCGATGACTGCTAAGTAAATGTTCATATATATAGCAGGAAGGATTTGTTCGTGTTGGGAAGAGGTAAATCTTTGGCAAAATTTCGAGCACCAATTCCATCAAAGTGGTGGCTTATTCTCTATTATTTTCTTCATTATTACGAGTATGAAAGAGACTACATAACCTCTCTTTGCTGCTGTAATTTGAACTATTTGGCGCATGTGTAATGAATGCATTTGGGAGAATAAACAAGTGAACCCATATACTTCTTGTAGGCTTGCTTCTGACATGATCCGCGACTTGCGACTTTAATTGGTGCCATAGTAGGCTTAATACGGATCTTACGCCTGCTCACGTGCTTACTTGGAAAAAACCTTCCGCAAATTGGTTAAAGTTCAATGTTGATGGAGCTATTTTCATAACAGAAGAAAAATTCGATATCGATATATGCTTCCATGATAGCTTGAGTTCCTTTGTCCAAGCACATTTGTAATTACATCACATATAAACAAAATTTAAGACATATTGTGTGAAAATACACATAAATATAACATAAAACACTTAAATGTACACTTTTAAAGGTTATGTAGATAAAGTGCTCGGAGATGAGATCCCAGCGGAGTGACGGTTAAGATCTCATTTTTCTTTAACGGAAAATATATTATTATTAAAAATCAGGTCTCTGCACAAGATGGACAAAGACCGGTAAAAGATAAGCTACAAAACAAAGGCGTTATATATATGCGGAACACCAATGAAAAATACAAAAACATACACCACCTAAATAGAGGTCTATTTCTAATTCCATTTTTAGAAAGACACTTCTCAGCTTCCAGACCACCAGAGAAGACATGAACCCGACCAATAAAGATGTCACTAGACACTAATTCCCGATCTCGAATCAAAAGTGATCAGCCCATCATAATCCAAAAAACAACTTCTTGAGTCAAAAGTTGATGGGACAACAGTAGAATGAAAACCTAAGCAGATAAATCTCAGCTCGTAGATCATCTCTAAACAGTCAACACCAATGCGATAGAGATCAACCAAATACAAAGAGATCTCATCCTAAAACCTCTAGCAGAAACTTTTGAAAGAACCAAATTTGATTTATCACTCTCAAGGACAATTTTTATATGACAACACAGCAATATACGAAGGAATTAATAATTTGTCTACTAATTGTATATTATACATCTTATAACACTATAAGATCGCAATGCTATTGTATTGGAATATCTATACAAAACATCTTCTAGATTAGGACACTTTGTATAACTCTACATCTCACTAATAACAAGTAACAATACTTAAAGGATATATATTAATTTGGAATTTAAAAAATTTAAAGGACCAATATGTTATGCGTGTTAAACTTAAAACATCTTTGAATGTATTTTGTTTAATTTTTATGGTTAACTACACAAGTTCTTCATAAGGAATGTCAACATAGTTTAGATGTCTTCTATTCTTTTTGATGTCATTATACTCATAATTCAGTTAAAAAAAAAACTACACAAGTTCCAATATCATTTTATTATATTTGGTTTTTAAACTAGTGCCTATAAAAAGAAGAAAAAAAACTACTAGTGTCTAATGAACACTAATTAATATTTTCCTATTTAAAATACCGTCGGACTTATTTTAGCCTAATTTTGAATCTAAATTCATCATGTTGCGAGAATCATATGCATTTCTCATTGGATTCAACGTTAATTGATCGACTAACTTGTGCCTTTGCTCTACATTAATAACATAGCCACCTTACCAAAATACCTACTTAAATAGTAGATTATGTCTGCTACTTAGCAAACATTATAAAGCTTAAAAATTCGAGAAAAAATATTCTCTTTTACACGTCCGTTATTTAAGTTGTGGAAGAGTAAAATAGGAAATTAATATGACATGTGAGAAGGTGATATGGTGACAACAAACTCTCTTAATAACATGTTATCTTAATTGTAGATTACCGGTGGAAAAACACTATGCATCGTGTGGGCAAATTTATATTTGATCAACTATAATAGAAATGTTGCCGTATGTTCCCGTGAGCATAGCTCAATTGGTAGAAACATTGCAAATTATTGTAGGGACTGAAATTCGAACCTTGGTACTCCCACTTACTCACCTTTAAAGTGATATTCTAGCCATTAGGCCACTTGACAAAAAAATAAAAAATGTTACCGTATAATATAGTAATGACGGTGTGCAATGTTCAATTGCCATTTTCAATTAAAATATATCTTTTTGAACTCAATATACAAATTAAATTATGGGCTCTTTTTGATTGATTAATTATTGAGTTTATTCAAAATAATTTATGCAAATTATAAGTAAGTTTTTATATATTATTATAAATTTTTAAAGATAGTTTATGATAAAATAGTTTATAAAAATATAATTTTTATCAATAAGAACTTATAAATTAACATAAAAGTTTAATTATTTGCATAAACTATTTTTAATAAACTAAAAAATAATACAAATCCAAACGGATCTATATGCAATTAACATTATATAGTAGCACAAACAATAACTCATATTTTATTTTTTTTTAATTTGAAAATATGTTGAATAATTTCTGGGATTTATATTAGAGGGCGTAGGTATTATGAATATAAGCATTAGTTTTTAGCACCGTTGTTTTTGGTGTATATTCAAAATTATCTGGATGATGAGTATAAAGTTAGAAAAAAATAGATGAACAGTTACTTATCATTTCTTCAGGCAATAATAGTAATTCAATCTGTTTATTATTAAATTAACATTTTAATCTTATTTGTCATGTAGACCACCTCCAATGGTGGGTATTTATTTTTTAAGAATCGATACTTAATAGGTACCTCCATTGGAGTAAAACAAGAATGAGTACCTAATAGGTCATGGTTCTACGGTAAACATTGGTATCTATTTCATTTTTGTGGGACCCATAAATAATGATGTAGAGTTATTGATGAGATGTGTTATTAGTGGGACCAATTTAGAACTTTTTAAAGTGTGTTGGGTTGGAGAGATTGAATGCTTATTATGTATTATTATTAAAAAATTATAAATGAGTAATGTGTACACGTGAGACCTAGTTAAGTACCACAAAATGAAGTTCTCTATTGTGGAAGCTCTTAGTTTTAACCTTTAATTTTATTTTTTCAAGGATGGGTGATAGATCATTTTCCCACGCTTAATTAGCGTGTGGACCGTAGATGGGAACTATGATGAGACACATCGCAGCAAAATACGGGAAAAGGTCATAATGAACAAATTGCATATAGAAAATCTGTAGATACAATGGAAAGAAAATTGCTATCTAGGTCCCCCTATATGCTCTTAGGCTCCCAAAAATCCCAAAATATCCCAGGTTTAATGGACAAAAATCTCGTCTTCTACATACCGAAATAAAAAAATGTTCGGTACGTAGACGACGAAACTCTACATTTCCAAAAAATAATCAATATTTCGTTGACTACGCAACGAAAATGATGTCTGTGTTAACTGCGAGACAAAACACATCATTTTGGTAACTATGCAACGAGCGCGCTGGTTTTCGTTGACTGCGAAACGAAAATATGTGATTCTTGTGAAGCGGCCAACCATTGCTTGTACATTGTTTTGTCGCGTAGGTAACAAATTTATTTTCCTTCATTTACTACACAACGAATTTGCTTATCAGGGACATTTTGATCACTTTGAAGGGCCTGGGAGTATAGTTGGGGGGCCTATATAGCAATTTTTCAATGAAAATGGATGATTGTGTCTTCTATCACTATGATGACCATCACCAAACACAATTGTTGCTGGATTTTTGTTGATACTCTAGTTGTCTCAGGAGTGGATCATGGAAAGGAAAATGTTTGTCCGAGCGTGAGCTTAAAAAATTTGGTTATGTTCAGACTATTCCGAGGAATCCTGCCCAAGCTACACCCCCATTAACGTGTTCTAAATTGACCGGGAATTTCATGAAGAAATGGAATTGTGTTTGATTGATGAAAATGTGAAGGGGCAACTGATTAGGCTTCGAATCAACAACCCACCTCTGGTTGATCAATGTGAGCCATAACTACAATTAAACAACCAAACATTCAATATAAGTCCAAAAATATTGTCCAAATATCATTCAAAATAACAAACCTGCATAATTATGCATATTCTGCACATTTCAGTTCCAGTTAGGAACGCTGATTCCAAAATCTCTTCAGAATATAAAATCCAAAACAAATTCGGAAAATGTTTTCCAAAGTAAATTAGTATAGACTACAAAAATTGAAACTAGGAATGCACAAAACAATCAGTTCAAAAATCACATTATCTTATATTTCACATGAAATGAGAGTAAAAAAACTTTGTCAATGCTCCATTGTTGGTTTTCGACTCCAAACCCCCCCCCCCCCCCCCAAAAAAAAGGACAACCTTTTTCTCAATTGTTGAGATTGAATGAAGAAGAAAAAGTGAATATACAATGATAAAAGTTGGTATGTATAAAGGTACATTCGAAAAACTTTTTTCGAAAATAACGAATGAAATCTAGATTTTGAATTTTTTGGCGCTTCAAATATATTCTTTGTGAGATTTTCTTGCTCGCTTCTGTATGATTAACACTAGCCCCCTCAAAATAATTGGCCAAGGTCTTCCCATGTGTATTTAGATGCATACTTCAATTTAACCTATTAGAGTAATTGTTTGTACAAGGTTTACTAGATCCTCTTATTTGACTCATTTTGAATCGGTGTCACTGTTGCAGTGGTTAGGAAACTGTTAGATAGGATACCAATTAAGATTTGTATTATAACTGTAACTATATAGTTATTTAATTCAATGATAACGAATTTTGAAGTATACTTAACGAGCCAAAAAGAAAATTTTGGAGGGTCTACGAGAAACATGGGCCCGGGGTGGAGGGTAAAGAGAAAAATTATTGTTTTAGGAGAACACAACCCATGCACCAACCATAATTGGGTCGAGCCCAATTTCTCTTATTAATATTCGGACTCTCTCCTCTCACCCTCATTTGCTTCATTTTGAAACCCTAAAATCCAATGCTCTTCCTTCTCTGCCTCCCCATGCGCCGCTGACAGCTTTCCTCCCACAACCTTCGAGTTCCATCTCGTTTGATCAAAAGAACGTCATTTTCTTCATGTACTCAAGTGCCTCTATCTTTCTATTCAGATAGAATCATTAAAGAAAAATGGGCATTCCATTTTGGAGTTTTCCAATTAACATTGACCAAGTATCATCAATCAAAGACCATATCTTTCATACTCTCATTCTTCTCTACAAAATACATGGAAGGATCATACCGAACTATGCAAAAATGGTAACTGAAATTATTGTCCCTTTTCTTTCTTTCGATGATTTTGCATGTCTATTTTTTCTCTCTATTCCTTCTTCGCATCTATATTCTTCATTAAATGCAAAAATGATAGAAGGTGTGCTGGTCATCAATTTTATACATGTGATGGCTTCATTCACGATGCTAGATCTTTTAATGGATTTGATACTTACCACATGTATATTTCTCATATTTTTCTCTCTTCTCATACTCTCTCATACCAACTTCTCTCTTTGCCGGTGTGTTTGGTAGAGAAGAAAAAGAAGAGAGCGAGGTTGAAGAAAGATTATATATATATATATATATATATATATATATATATATATATATATATGAGAAAAAATTTAGTATTTCTCTTGTTTGGTTGTGGTGAAAACAAGACACGAGAGAATATCTTTATTTTATTTTTATTTTTATAAAAGGTAGACCGTGTTACTATCGAGTTGGGAAATGTAAATTATAATAAACTTTTTTTTGCTAAAATTATAGTATTTATTATTATTTAATTTAAAATAATGTTTCAAACTATGTGTTAGTTATTCTTTTAGTTTAAAGGTATTTTTGTCTTTTAAAAAATAATTACACTTGGATTCAAAAAAAATAAAATTACACTTCTCTCTTTTCGAATTCTCTCATTTTTGTCTTATACAAAATAATACAATATATTTTTTAAGACATTAAAACACTATTTTTAAGATAGTTTTGTTTTTATTTTTATTTTCTTATCATTGCTCAAGTGTTGTTTAACATGATTCTTTTATTTAATATTTAGGCATAAATACAATTTTAATCTCCTTATTTTTCTAAAGTTTTGGTCCCTATTTTAAAAATAAACTTTTTAGTCCTTCTATTTTATAATTTTTTGACTTTTGGTCCTCATCCCACTTCATGATCAATTTGGATGACATGTCAGATGGCATGTGGACACAATAATTACATATAGCAGATGTAACTATTGTGTCGAGATGACATTTGCCATGTCACTAATATGATTTCAAAGTGGTTTTTCTAATTTATTTTTTCATAATTTCAGGTATTTTCAACCAATGAGAACAAATCACATAAGTAGATTTGTATGTGGTTCCTACGACAAACCACATACAAATCTACTTATGTGACTTATTCTCATTGGTTGTAAGGTAAATACCCCTAAATTATGAAGGGGTAGAGAAATAATCACCTTCTAAAGTGAGTTAGGGACAAAAGTAAAAAAAATTGAAATAGAGGAACCAAAAAGTTGATTTTTAAAATATTGAATCAAAACTTTATAAAAATTAAAATATTGCATCAAAACTACACTGAAGCCTAATATTTATTTACTACGAAGCACGAACTCTGACACGGACACCGCGACACGACACAGACACTTCGACACCGGTAATGAAAAAATATACGACACCGACACCGCTACATGTTTATAAAAAATATAAGTTTAGAATTAAAAATACATACATATGCATCTAAGTTAAACAAATTTTTTAATAAAAAAGTTTTAAAAGAATATATGATAGTACATTTGACATTTACTCATCCAACTATTATCGAAAAACTAAAAATAATGCAATTAAAAAGTAATATATTTAATCCCTCATTGATCAATATTGTTATTTCGACAGATTTTTAATTGTTGTATATATGTCTGAGAAAAGTAGAAGCAAATAAAAAAAAATTTGGACACTTACCCCGACACGTTTGTACGAGTGTCTTATAGATGTCGGACACCGATTTAAGGAGTGTCGAAATAAAAGAAAACTTTTTTTTGGACACCTCTTCGACACGTTTGTATGAGTGTCATACGGATGTCATATGAGTTTCGGACACTGACACATCTCGGATACCGCGACACGTCTGATCATACTTAAAGTGAGTAAACTTTGATCCAGAGGTATGCCGGTTCGACTCCGGTCTGGTTTTCTAAAAACATGGAGTTAAAAGAGCAGTATGTATGAGTGGAGCTATTGAGTTGTGACTGTCGAGAAAATCATAATCTCATTCCCCGCAAAAACGCAATGGCCGAAGAAGAAGAACGCTTTGACGTTCTAACAAAAACCGGTGAGAAAACAGGAATTTCCAAACCCAGGCAAGTAACACTAACTAACTAACTCTCTCTCGAATCAAATTTCACAATTCATAATAATAACAAACAAAACGTGTGCGTGCGTTTCAGAGGAGAAGTTCATCGAGATGGTGATTACCATCGCGCTGTTCACGTTTGGATTTTCGCCGAATCAACACAGCAGTTACTTCTCCAACGCCGCTCTTCTTGCAAAGATTCATGGCCTAATCTTTGGGACATTTCTAGCGCCGGTCACATTTCTGCTGGTGATTCCTCCCTCTTCACTGCTAGGTACTTCAAATCATCATTTTTCATTTTGATTGTTTCCTTCGTGTAATCTATTGCGAACTTGATTGATTTCAAATGTTTGTTGTTGACTTTTTAAAATTCGTTTTGATTAGATATTAATTTGAAGTTAAGTGGTTTATTGTTGACTTTATATGGTCATGTTTAGTAGAGTTAGTTAATTGTTGATCAATGATTGAGACACTATTGCCTATATGTGTGCCTATATGTGTTGTTCGAGTCTTGTAGCATCCACATTTCTTATGGAAGGTGTATCCGATACCGACACATATGATTGCCTTCGAATAATTATTTTTTGAAAATTTTACTAATGTCGATGTGTCTGTGTTCCATCTGGTTCTGTCGAGGCTTCATAGGCTCTAGTTGGTAAGGATTTAGCTCATATACCACAGAGAGTTTGAATCCTGCTGCCGATTTGAAAACCTCTTTCGGTAAATGCTCTTTGAGCCTTGATATTAGTCAACACTCACGATTCAACTCACTTAAACTTTGGAATTCCAATGAAAAAGAATGGAGCTTTTTTTATTTTTAAAGAAAAATGTTAGTAAGTTACTGGTTGTTGTTAGTTTTAAAGATTTGAACTTTGGATTAACTGTGTAGTGTTGTTGTATATTATTTGGTTTTATCAGGAGGGAGCTAGAAGAAGAGTTAGGTGTAAACCTTCCCAAGGATGCATTTGAATTGATTTTTGTTTTCCTACAAGAGTGGTAAGTAGTTTATGGTGCATTACTGTATTTTATCAAAATTCTATGAGTATGGTTTGGTTTTTCACTTTTTCTTAATGGATGTGGTTTGATTATACTTTTTGATGCCATTTACTTCACAAAAATTTGAAAATAGAAAACAGAATGTAAATAAAGTGACATTCTTATAATTATAATGAAAACATATCAACTGAGTTTTCTTCCATGTTTTTGCCAAAATGGATTTGTTTAAAGGGGTTTTTTTACCCCCCCTTTCACATTTGAAGAGAGACTGCTAATTTGTTCTGTCTTTCTATTTCATTTTATTGCATAATCGTAGTATGTTTTTTATGTTCAATTAATGCAGTACTTCCATTTTTTGAAGTCCATGAACTAGCTGATTTTAACTTTCGATATGGAATGCAGTGTCACAAATGATGGAAAGTTCATCAATAACGAATATAATGATGTGTTTCTGGTAACTACTATAGATCCAATACCTATGGAAGCTTTTAAACTTCAGGTGATGATGTTTACGATGCTTTCAAATTGAACATTCTGTATTTTCTTCTCCACATTTTTGTATTGTGTTCGAAATAAAGTAGAATAATGTGATTCTCATCGTATTTTGTCTTAGCCTGATGTTCAATCTCCTTTGACATACGTTATACACCATGATTTGTTCATTTTAGAGCTTGCCTTTATGATTTTTAATTAATTGATTATTTTAATTTGTTTTGGAAATGATAGAATTTTATGTTTTGTAGCTAGTATTTCCTCCTTGCTCTTGAATTTTAAGATTTGGAACTGATAGTGTAAACAATTGTTTCATAACTTCTATGCCAAATTCCATTAAAGTGTAATTATTTTATACTCCCTCTAGTCTTGTTTCTTCATAATAAAAAAAAAATTCCATGCGAGTTAGTTAGCTATGTAGTTTCTACCTAGTTATTTGACGGACTTCTGTTATCTAATTGCTTAATAGTTATATTAGGGTGCGTTTGGTCCATCTTTTTTTGGCTTTAAAGTTAATATAAAGTTGAAGATAAAAAGAAAACCTTTAGATGTAAACTTAAAGTTGTTAATTTATTTTCTATCTTAAAAGATGTTTGATAACTTAATTCTATAAATGCTTTGACTCTTTTACAATGCACTATAAATCAATGGAATATTTATAAAATCAAAGGCACTATTCTCACAAAGAATCACTATTACCAAAAGGCATGAATTTTTTATAGTATGAAAAAATTTTTGGGAATTATCATTCATTTACAGTGCATTATAACTAAATCATAGAATTTATAAGTAATACCAAAACGATCTTTCAGTAGGAGTGGTCTTTGAAGCTTCAAGGTGTTGACGCCCATAAGTAAGACTAAAACAACGTAACTCATGGACACTTTGTGACTGTCAGGAACTATGAGTAGAGACATAAAACAGTGGTATGACAAGAATTCTGAATAGATCATTGAAATGCTCTAGATGCATCAGTGTCATTACTCACTATAAATCATGTGGTATTCTATAAATAAAATTCAGTTGACTGCAGAATAATCTCTCTCTCTCTCTCTCTCTCTCTCTCTCTCTCTCTCTCTCTCTCTCTCTCTCTCTCTCTCATGAGTATGCTAATCTTATTCTATGCATGTCCTTTATGTCTTTTGTAAGTATATTTATGATTTGTGATACTGGGTTTCCTGATTTTAGTGATGGGATCTGATTATGTTGGCAGGAATCAGAAGTTTCTGCTATTAAATATATCGCTTATGATGAGTATAAAAGGTTGCTGGCCAAAGAGGATCCAGATTACGTCCCTTATGACGTTCATGGACAATATGGTCAACTATTTGATATAATTGAGAAGAGGTATGTGTATATTTAAGATTCGCATGATGAAAAATTTCTTATATTTGATTGAAACAATACCTTCGTTGATTCCACCATATAGAAATACTACTATTATGTTTTGGTTATGATAGAGCCCAACTAGTAAGGCATAATAGTGGACTGAAGGTTTGGAGATTTTACACCAAGAGGGATAAGAAATAACAAATTTAGGATTATTTTATCTATTAAGTTGATATTTTTTAGTTGTCATGTGTCGCTATTTTTATTTTTCCTAAATATAAATTTAGGATTATCTAGTTACTTTTTATTTTGTCATTCTGATTTCTAGAAAGTTGTTAGGGGAAATATTATAAAGTGACGGATGAGTATTTTAGGATCTATGATTGGGTTTTTCTCTTAGAAAACTATTCAGAGTTTTGGCTCTTGAAAAGAGGTAGCAGATCAATACTGCAACTCTCTTTTTTAATAAAATTAATGCTGTATCATTAGTATACATTACTTTAGCTTGATCTCAAATAGACTCGAAGTGAGGTGTAGACGGAAAATATATTTTGATTGAAGGACGAAGGGATCACTTGATGACAGTGCATAATTAGATATCAATCTTTTCCCACTGTTCTAAATTGACAACATCCACAAACTCAACCTTGGTGGTGAGGTGGTCTTTGTAACCTTGAGACCATTAATTTAACTTGATATTATAAGTTCCAAGTATCGTAATTGGTTCCATCAGTTTTTTTGTGGATAAGGGAGAAATGACATAAAAAATGGGATGATTGGTCTCGGGGGGAACTGTAGTATTAGAGGTAGACATGATTAGTGACCAATAGACACAAATCAACGATGAAACACAACCTGAAAGGATGTCAACAACGGTTGACTAGTCGTAAGTAGTCAGTTTGTGATGTTAAAGAGTTCCACATTATCTCCATGTTTTTATTGTTATGTCTTAAAGCACAACTTTCTTTAAATCTTCATATACTTATGAGTTATGACTAGATATACTGAGGGACAACTACCTAGCACACATAATATTGAAAATAATGACAGTCATTGATCATATACTAAATTTTGCTAATCCTTATATATTTAATGAAGGTACAAAGAGAATACCGTAGCACGCAGTTTGACTCTACAAAAGCAACTAAGTCGCTATGCTCCTGTTTCTCTCAATGTAGAGGTTGTTGTGATTTCAACTTTGTTTGCATTGTTGCATTATATTGACTTCTATCCATCACTTATTTAGCTTTAATTATTTTTATTTTCCCGTGTTTCTGACAATTGAACAGCATATGGTTAAACTCCAGCATTTCTATTATATCACAACCCTCTTCGAATGGGTCTGATTTTTTGTTGTTGTCTGAAACAGTAAAACAAGATTGTTTTTGTTTCCCTCGGCAGGGTTTTATGAATATATGGAAATAATAGTAGCTGAAATATTTTTATACCTTTACAACTATTATAAACAGTTGGAACTGATCTAAAATAGAAATAACTAATTTCAATTTACCAAAAGATCTAGGGGGAGCCTTAAACCAGGGGATGGGTCACAAGGCAAAATACTAGATAACAAAAGATAAGCTAAACTATTGGATGCAAGTACTACTGAACAGAGAGATAAAACAGAAACTTAGAGTAGGAGACATGCATCTTCCAATATTTGCACCTTAGACGGAAATTTAATAACCCGAGATATAAGAACACAAATTCCACCAAACAACTGTAATAAACAGCTAAAAAATATTTGGCAAAACAAAAAAAAGCACCATAAAACAAAACATCTGGAAACACGGATTGATTATTATATCTGAAAAATGGTACCCAACGACTGTGAAAATCTACCAAAGTGACCGAGCTTTCATCAGACCAACTTGACACTTTTCCATTCCCAAAATATGAGCCATCTCCCTTTGAAAAATACCTGGACGTTCTCATTGCTCACTTGCAGTTTCAAGATCTGGTTGGTTTCTTCATAAGAAACCCAACCTACTTTTTTCAACACTATTATTTGATTAAATTCTTGTGGGTTCTAAATAAGTAATGCATCCACCAAATATCAAAACAAGTTTATTAATGAATTTTGAAGGTTATGATATCATTTTTAGTTGAGTGTATCATAAACTTTGTTGTCCCCTTTCAACCTTTGAAATAAATTTATTTTTTTGTTTTGTTTTGCCAGTTGACAGGACTTGCAGATTCAGACAAAGAGGCTCTTGTTTTTATTCTCAAGGCTGCAACTGTTATGGATGAAATTTTTTATCTGCAGGTTTATTTTACAATACATTTATAGATGTGTTTGCATGCAATTTTTATGTACCTTAATGTGTATTGATTTTGATTTCTATGTTCAATTTGCATGCTCATATCAAGTATATAAATTCTAAGCTTTTGTCTGAGCATATAATTTTTCACATGCATGTAATAATGTTCCACATGTCACGCTTGGTACCTAGGTTTTAGTAATCATTTTGTGAAATTTGATTGATGAGTTATTGTCCTCCGAAACATCATTCTATATTTTAACTGTGATTGGTAAAGTTGAACAAGGAAGACAGATATGTTCGAATAATATTGTGTATGACTAAAGTTTGTCTTTTTATTTCCCTATCAGTCGTGGTACAGTAATCCAGCTCTTAGAGATTGGTTGAAGGAGCATGCTGATACGTCAGAGTTAAATAAATTGAAATGGTCCTATTATCAGATAAACAAGAGCCCATGGTAAGTCCTTTAAATCTTGAAAACTTACTCTACCAACTGAATGTTATATATTGATAGACTTTGGTGATTTTGTATCTCAGAAAATCAACTTGGACTTAAGGTCAAACTCAGATGTTTTCTTGTTCTTGAGCACACATTTGAGAATTCCAACTGTCTAGAATTTGGATAATTTACTACATTTAAGATTAAGATTCCTCCGAGAATCTGTTTTCTCAGTTTGAGGCCAGTGATTGCTAACAAGACAGTCTTATTAGCATCATCTGGCTCTTTTGAGTGTGGTCACAAACTCTGACACGAACATGTTGACACTGCTAATTTCAATAGTATAGGACATGTATGAAGTGAGAGGAAATTTGAAAATGAGAGATGAGAGGACATATCTTGTCAGAGACATGTTGTATGGGTGTCGGACACTGAGGCATGTCGGGCATGGGGGGTGGGGGCACACCTAATCCCAGAGGTCTCTGTGTTTAGAGGTTCAATATACTTGCGGAGGTGTGGGGATTCAAATACCCCTCGTTGTTATGTGGTTCATTTTCAAGAAGAAAGCAGGACCAATTAGTGGTTCATTTCAGATTCATAGAATCGAAAAAACAATAAAGCAAGTCATCTTATATTTGATGTTGTGAAGTTGTTGGAAGGACGATCATTGGAAAAATCATAAGTAGATTTTAAGGATGTGTATGTTACTTCTGGAACTATGTCTGGATATCTTTTTACGAGCACAAAGAGAAGAACTGAACTAAAATGACAATTGACACTTGAAATTGCTAAATTTGAATGGTGTTCTCGAGAAATATGAGCATCTGCATCACTGCAAGTTGTTTCTTTTAACAATATTCAGAGTAAAACCTATTTATTTAAAAGATCTCTTTTTCCCACATACATGTGTAATTATATTGTGTTCATTCTTCCAGGTCTACTCTTGACGATGATGAGGCATTTTTGACAACTGCAGATTCAGCAATAAGGCTGCTCTCTAAAGCAACAAGGACAGGTAGAGAGTGGAAAGGTCTGGAATACAGAGCAGCATTTCCCACCCTTAAACCTGCCGGTGCTAATTTCTATCCCCCTGACATGGACAAAACGGTACCGTAGAAAAAATTCAGATCTGATTGGTTTATGACCAGATATGATTTATGATAGGATTTTTGTTGTTGTGTAAAGCTAACCATATTTTATCATAACAGTTGGTTTGATATATGAAAAACATGAAAACTTCTGTTTTGCAGGAGTTCAATATATGGAATGACAGTCTAGCAAAGGATCAACAGCAAGAGGCAACAAGCTTTTTCACTGTTATTAAAAGGCACAGTGAATCTATATTAGATTCCGGTCTGTCCAATGATAAAGTAGGTTCATCTAAGGATCTGTATATAGTTCCCTATTCTCAAGAGTACAAGTCACTTCTGGCAAAAGCTGCTGATTTTTTACTTAAAGCTGGAGACATTACCAACTCAACAAGGTATATTGTTCTTTCATCCATTCTCTCATTGATTTTCAGCTACATGCTAAATTACTTACATTGTTGGCTAATGACTCATTGTTCCAAGTGTAGTTTGAAGAAGCTGCTACATAGCAAGGCTGATGCTTTCCTTTCAAATGATTATTATGACTCTGACATATCCTGGATGGAATTGGTTAGTCAATATTGTCTAGTTTACTTTTATGATACAATCATTATAAGTTGTTGGCAATTTTTCAAAAGAGTGTTGTTTTTGAGAAAAGGCATTTCTCCAGAGCTTATAATATTTTTTGTTTTTGGTTAATCTTTTCAACTCCAAAAACAAGAGCAAGATATCTCGTATTATTCAGGTCCCGTCAGTGATACACTACTTGAGATGGGTTTTCAAGTTTAGACAAAATATACTTTTTTTTTTGGTGAATGAACTTATAGTTAGATGGTCAATACTTTTGTTGGAGTTTTTCATAGACATCGGCTAGAGGTGCCGAATTGCATAAATTTTGTTTTTTCCACTTTTTTATCCGTGGTGTGCTCTATGTTTGTTCCCATCATCTATCCTTACTTTAGTATTGTTTTCTGCTACACTGTGCTTGTGATGTTACGGTAATGAGTTTTATTTTGTATAAAATTTCTGAATCATGAATTTATTTGGCATTATCTTCTCTATGCAGGACTCTAAGCTGGATGTGACAATTGGGCCATACGAAACTTATGAAGATAAACTTTTTGGATATAAGGTAATTATTGAAAACCAGGCTTTAGGCAGCATAAACAATTCAAATCCCCAGAGCATGATAATGTTAAGCTTAATTAATTTATTTTTATTGGAAAATGTTAGTATTGATTGAAGCTCTGTGTCATTACTGGCCTACTGTCAGTTAACTTATTAAAATGTTGGAATGGACATAAAAAATGTTGGTTTCGTTTATGTAATGTTTCAATATAGAAACACTCAGCATTGTTAAGCATTTTCAAGAACAAAATGCTAAGCATTGTCAAGAACATCTCTATTTATGGTCAAATTTTAAAACACAACACAAACAGAAACACTCTTAGTCTCTGATGATTCTTGTGAATGCGTGTACCTTGTATTCTCGGAGTTTCATTATTGTTCAAGGCACCCTTACATAATTTGTTGATTAAGTACAATACAAGGAAGATCCTTGGACAATCATGTGCTGAGTATCTTTTAACGACCTTCGTTACTATTTATTTCGGTTATCTAATGAATCATTTTCGAGTGTCACGTGAACATCTAAAATATTTTGTGTGATTGTATAGATGAAGCATAATGACTAAGTATTGGTGCGACTAAGCTGGTACTAGTCTGTAATCATCTGTTGTATATGGATGCAAATGCAATGCTCTTGTTTGAAATCTTTAAACAAACTATCAATTATGTTGTAGACAGTTGATACTATCTGGAAAATTGTCAACATTCTCTCATTTGGAAAGACTTCTGTAAAATGCGTGAAAGTTGTGAAAGTCCCACATTGGTTCTAGTCCTAGACACAAAATATTTTGTGGTCTCACTCTTCATCCCATTGATTAGAGCTATATTCCGTTCACTCTTTTGGACTCCCTTTCGCCACCCGACTCTTACAAAGACATTTGGCTGTCTAACTTAGTAATTGCATTGCTTGTTTTAGGCTACCTTTGAAGCATATATTGGAATCAGGGATGATGAAGCAACAGCTCAACTGAAACTTTTTGGTGATAATCTGCAGGTATTACGCGTCAAGGCTTTTAATTGGATTAAATTTTGTAGTTTTATTAATTTTTTTTCTCAATTTAGTGTCAATGATATCTCAAATAATTTTGCTATTGAAGCTTCTGGAGCAAAATCTTCCAATGGATAATGCATACAAATCAAAACATGTGAATGCAGCACCTATTCGTGTGATCCAACTTCTTTATAATGCAGGGGTGAGTGTTATGAATATTTGACTACTCTCTCTCTCTCTCTCTCTCTCTCTCTGTGTGTGTGTGTGTGTGTGTGTGCGCGCGTGCGCGCGCATGTGCTTCTGTGTAACATAATTTAGTTGGATGATACTTTTGGCTTCATAGACGTGCTTTTGAAATATAAACAGATGCCTAATGAATTGAAAAGGAATATGGTACTTAATGACAAAAAGAGCGGAGAAACAATTCAATCCGTTACATCTGACATCTAGCTTATGCAGTAGTTATGGTGGACACAATTTTCCCTATGATGTCCTTTATAATAAAATTTACTGGTGTTTCTAACCTATATATTACTTCATGCTTAAAATTATTAAACTGGAAATTTTACATTAGTATATTATTTCAGGATGTCAAGGGACCACAAACTCTTGCTTTCAATCTACCAAATGATGAGCGAATTGTAAATGACAGGGGAACATCAATGGTCATGCTTAAGAATGTTTCAGAGGCTAAGTAAGTTTTTGACCCTAAATGCTCCTGTTTCTTCAAATTTCAACTTGCCATCATGATGATTTTCTTCTGTAACATTTCTTTAAATGGATAGTTTATGTTGGGAAAACCTGTCTTTTCTTATCAGGTTCAATCAGATTCTTTTACCTATAGCTGGTGCCTGTGTTGCTGAGGAACAACAAGAACTTGTAGATTTTGAATCATTTTTTACTCATACAATTTGCCATGAATGCTGCCATGGAATTGGACCTCATACAATAACACTTCCAAATGGTCAACAGTCGACTGTGAGACTGGTAAGTCGCAAGATATGCCTTATTTAAGAAAACATTAGTTGAACGTCTGCTATAAGCACACTAACATAGCGACACTGTTAGTATGCCTCACTAATGCTTCATAACCATCACCATAAATAAGTTAATGATATCTGCCACTATGGTGTGACAATTATAACACCTGGCCTATGTCTTTTACTATCAATTGAGCTTTCTGGATGATAAACCCCATCCACTTCATGCTGCCCATATTGTTCGTTTCCTACCAGTCTCACCTTGATAGGTGCTGTGACACTCCAATGACGGATTCCAGGATCTCACCAATGCATTGTTGATCACAGATGAGTGTGATGGATCATTTGTGTTTTTGCAGAGGCATTACAGTTGGTTTAAATCAGAATTCTGTCCAATCTAAATACCTTTGCTACTACTTAGGTTTGGCCATCTGAATGTGAATAGTAGGCAATTCTAAACTTGATATGAGCTCCCACCATCCAGATCAACTCCCTCAAAAACTGACTTGTAAAGATCTGGTCTTCATATGAAAAAATGGAAGAAGGAAATCCATGGAAGAACACTATCTTCTTCAAGAACAGCTCAGTCACTTTCTTGGCTGTAAACAGGTGACCAATGGCCACTAAATGGTCACTAACATAGATTGTATGTCCATCCCTTCTAGAATAGTTTCCTTCACTTTTGCTTTTGGTAGCCACCTGGTCAAGTCCATGGAGATGTCAGCTCAGACCTGGTTTGGAATAAGTAAGGGCTGGCAGAAGGAAGCTTGGGAGAGGGACCTTGTAGTTGTTTCGCTTATAAACATCACAACTGGCCACCTAGTTTCTGGCCTCATTCCTTTTCAATATAAAATCCCAATCAATTGTTTTTAAGATAGGCATTTGTTAACTCGAATGAACCGCTGAATAATATCTTCCCTAACTTTTGTCATGTTGCGTGTTTTAATCCCCTTTTATATAATATGCTTATGTTTTTTTAATCTAGTATGCAGCTGAGTCATGTTTACATATAATTATATTTACTTTATATTGTATATTTTTAAAATTAATATTAGCTTATCCATGTGGGATTTTTATAAAATCCCATATGTCTTACTATACCGGCACTAATACTGTACCTATATATGTGAAATTATTTAATATGCACCGAGCTTAAGAAATTGTTTGTATCACGTCATTATATATTGCAATATCATCAATTACAATTGTTAGAAATAATATAAGATCATTGATGTGCCAAATCCTAACAGCTTAAGCTTTTGGGATAATTGGTTATTTGACATGGTATCAGAGCCTCTATGACTAAGTGGTCTAGGGTTCGATTCCCGCTCCCCTCACTTTCTAATTAAAAGTGGAATTTAAGCATATGGTAGGTGGGCCTATGCATTATCCACGCTTCAAGCCCAAGTGGGCTCTTGCGTGAGGGAGCGTGTTAGAAATAATATAAAACCATTGATGTGCCAAATCCTAACAGCTTAAGCTTTTGGGATAATTGGTTATTTGACAACAATATTTATTTGTTTGATACAGGAATTGCAAGAATTTCACTCAGCTCTAGAAGAAGCAAAGGCTGATATAGTTGGCCTCTGGGCATTGAGGTTCTTAATCTCTCAGGTTAGCTATTATTCCTTTTCTCTGGGGATGGAATAATAATTGATGGAGAGGGAAAGGAAATAAATAGAACGAGGATGAGGAATCTTTCTAAAACATGGAAGTACTAGTGAAGGGAACATGAAAATAAAAAAGAATAATATAAACTCAAGATCGCGCTCTCATTACTTTCATCACTTGATAACTATGTAGTTCCCTGGTTATACTTTATGTTTAGCTTTTCTATACATTTTCTACTTTCTAGATAGTTTATTGTTCTGAGTCTTAGGACTGTGTTAATGTCATAGATTATCTGTATGATTTCATCAGGACATGCTTTCCGAAAGTTTATTGAAGTCCATGTATGTTTCTTTCCTTGCCGGATGCTTCCGCTCAGTACGTTTTGGCTTAGAGGAAGCTCATGGGTGCGTTGCTAGCTACACATTCTTCTTTCATTATGTGTCCATTGTTGTAATTTAGCATCTAATTCTACTACATATTACCAGGAAAGGACAAGCATTGCAGTTCAACTGGTTATATGAGAAAGGAGCCTTTGTCTTGCATTCCGAAGATAAATTTTCTGTGGATTTTTCGAAGGTATTATTTCTTCAAAATATTTCTATTTTCCTCCCTCCATTTTGAGTCTATTTGATCCTAAGATAAGTGATATAAATTATATTTTTCTTTCTAAAGATTGAAGGTGCAGTTGAAGGCCTGAGCACGGAGATACTCACCATACAAGCCCAAGGTGATAAAGAGGCTGCTGGCTTGCTTCTTCAGAAATACGGTGTGATGACAGAGCCACTGAAAGTTGCTCTGGAAAAGTTAGAGAATATTCAGGTATTAATCATACACTGTAGTGTTGTGCTAACTTCTGTTGTTGTGATTTGACCATGAGTAGTTGTAGTGCTAAGTGAGGTTTTATTGCAATAGGAAGAACAAATTTTAGAGATTTTCACAATACAAAATCCCAATTAGTTGTCTAAACTAGTATTTACTCATGACCCATGTTTTCAAAATTCTTGAAGCCTATACCTTGTTTACAATATTTCTAATGTCAGAAATCTTAATCTGTAATGGATTTAGGCCCAGACCCATTAGTTTTTTTGCTTATAATCAAGACAAGAGATTTGCAATTACGATTTGAAAGATTTTGAATAACATCTTACTTGAGTGACGGCGATGGTGGACGGACGACGTACGGTGGACGGTTCAAGGAGGGCTGCAGGAGATGAATTCGCGTTCTCTTTCTTTTTAGTTCAGAAGCTTTGTTTTAGTTTTTCTTTTTTTTCTGCAAGTGTCTCATATGTATTATAAAAAAAAATTGAAAAATCCTGTGGCTAAAGCCACAGTATACCTACATATAGGTCCGCCCCTGCCTATATACCTATTATAAAAATTTAACATAACATAATAATAAAAAAATTCATGAATTTAATGGTTCAAAAATGCATACATTTTTTAAAAGCATTAAATAATACCAATTAATAATTACTATAAGGTGAACATGTCGAATGTGAATGACCTTGGAAGGTTAAGCCTTTTTGAATCACCTATAAAAACAGAAAATAAAAACACTAGTAAGTTAGTGATTATGTTAGTTTCCGAGATTTAACCTTTCAAAAGTAACATAATCACTAATCATTTGATGAGTTGAGGGATGCTTAAGCATAATCTCATCAAATGATTAGTGATTATGTTACTTTTGAAAGATTAAATCTCAGAAACTAACATAATCACTAATTTGTTTTATTTTCTGTTTTTATAGGTGATTCATAAAGGCTTAAACTTCCAAGGTCATTCACATTTGAAATGTTCACCATATAGTAATTATTGATTGGTATTATTTAATTCTTTTAAAAAATTTATACATTTTTGAACTGTTTCCTATTAAGAAAATGAGATTATATATATATGGGGTAATCATTAACTTCATGAATTTTTTTATTATTATGTTTTTGTTAAATTTTTATAATAGGGTTATAGGCAGGGGCGGACCTATATGTAGGTATATTGTGGCTTTAGCCAGAGTTTTTTTCAATTTTTTTTTAGATATACGAGAGACTTGCTGAAAAGAAAAAAAAGCAAAGCTTCTGAAGTGAACTAAAAAGAAAGAGAAATTGAATTCATCTCCTCCAGTCCTCCTTGAACCGTACGTCGTCCGTCCACCATCGCAGTCACTCAAGCTTCACTTCTTTCTCCTTCTCCTTTTTCGCAAGTTATATGTAAATTGAATTATCTTAAATTGAAGTTATCCATGTATGTTTACATTCAACTTATGACAGCTTGCTTGTGTGACATGAATTAGATATTGATGTCCGTTTGCTATCTATCTGCAAGATAGTTGGTCTTGGTCACTGTTGTATAAAATATAAGTATAGCATAACCTTTCTTGTCTTTACTATAAGTATATAGGAAAACTAACAAAGGGATCCAAAAATGAAGTTACACATAGTTATAACCAATGCTTTCAAAATTGAACATCACATTGATATTTTTATTAATGGAAATATTCCCGCACTTTATTAGCAGAGCACCTCTCATTTTAGAGAAGTCATATCTCAGATCCAAAATTGTTGATCAATATTAGTGTTTTATAAAGCTTAGATTTTTCCTTACATGATTATAATTACACATGCTTGTCCTCATTCTTCGCCTACTCTTTTCCATGTCTGAATAATAATCTTCACATGTATGTGCAATTTATTTTCTAAAAGATAAAACTATTATAGTTTTAATACAATGGTCTGGTTCTGCATCCAGACTGTGATTTTATAGTAATGAAAAAACTAATTGTCCGTATATTATTCTTTACCTTAGGTACCTGTTGATGTGGCTCCTACCTTCCCCATTGCTGACAAAATATTGCAAAGGTAGCAACAGAACTTAGGTACAAAAAGTTCCATGCTTACAAAATCTTTGCGTCAACCTGGAAAAAGTTATTGAATCAATGTCCTTTCATGGTAGTTGTTGCTACTAAATAATGGTGTACTTGTATCTCTTTTTTATTTTGATGGATTGGAGTACTTGTATCTCTATGGTTATGGTTTGCAGATTATGAACCCATTTGGAATAATTTATTTTAGCTTATGTAAAATAGCTTATGCAAATAAAAAAGTTTTTATGTATTTTTATAAGTTTATCAAGATATTGTATGAAAAAATAGCTTATAAAAATATAGTTTTTGTTATTCAGAACTTATAATTAACATAAAAACTTATTTATTCACATAAGTTATTTTGCATAGCTCAAAAGTAAATTATTTCAAACGGGCCTATTTTTTCTGGAATGTGACATGTACGTTGTGATTTAACTAGTTTTTTATCCCGTGCTCCCGCACGGTTGATCATTTTAATAATATTAATTTAATTCTAAAGTTGCACATGAAAATGTGATTATGAAAGGTAAATATACAATATTATATTATTCATACAAATATTGCAATCAAGTTTTCTTGAATAGTTAAAGACACAATATTTAAATTCTATGAAACACTTCAGGACACCACATTAACAGTAAACGTTTTGGGACTCTCGTTATCATCTGTAATAAGGATTTTTAATTCAGATCGAGTTCTAACTCGAGAAACGGCGGCATACAATTGACCATGAGTGAACACTAGTCTTGAAAGATACAACCAAGCGTGATTTAGAATTTGTCCTTGGCTTTTGTTGATCGTCATCGAAAAACTAACACACATCGAAAATTGACGACGCTGAAAACTAATAGTGACATTAGCATCGGATGACAATAACTTCATGCGTTGAATAAAAACAATACTGCCAACATTATTTCCCGTCACGATTTGTGCTCCAATGATATTAAAGTCAAGATGAGTAACAGTTAGGCGTGATCCATTACACAGCCCAAATGCCACGTCAATATTTCTGAGTAACATTATATGTACATCAACTTTGAGAATAAGCTTATGATTAGGTTAGTAACATATCAATGTTAACAATAAACACAACCATGTAATATAATTTTACCTTGAACTTCACTTGGTCGGAAAATTTTGAAATTTGAATCCTCATAGCGGATACGATATTGACGTTGATACAAATCAATATCGTTGGCTATATAAATATCAAAAGAATATTTGTGAACAAAAAAATATCAAAAGAAATATATTCACCATTGTTAAGAATCAAATATAAAATTAGTTCGAAAAGAGCAACAATAAAAAATTAATTATTATATGAGAAAAATTACAGGATGAGGGATTATTTGTGACATCCAAATTCCGCTTCCTGAGATATGAGGATCCAGCTTTAGAACAACCGACTGAATTAAGGAAATAAAAATACATGTCACAGGAAATAAAAAAAATGAGGCCAAAAAAATAAACATGAACATGTAAATCTTAATCTTAATCTTAATAATATACAAATGCAAGACCATGTTTGGGCAATTTTGCTTATTTGTCCACTTCTCAATACCCTAATGCCAAATCAGCATTTTATAATATTATTTTCATACCATTTTTAGCTTAGGATGCCAACTTAGTTGCTTAGTTGGACGAAAATTTCAAACTTTTGAATTTCCCTCTTCTTTTGTCTCTTGGGTCTTCATTTTGGATACAAACTATTCAAACCTGGCCCACCACTTGGTCTTTCTCTTTTGGCAAAAAATAAAAAATCTTTCCCTCACAAAACAGAACAAACCTAGAAAGTGGGATCCAAAGAAAACAAAGCACAACACGCTGAAACCCAATTTCGGCAATGAAAACAAAGCACACGTGAAACACCCTCACAAATTGATGCAAATCGCTGCACTCCTCTCTGCTCTCTTCTCAATTGCAGCGCTTTTCTTTCTCGAGTCTCTCTCAAAATAAAAACCCATCCCCAAAACTTTCCCTTTTTCTCATAATTCTCTCCAACAAATCTCTTAACTCTTTTCAACAAATCTGACATGATCTATTTCTGATCAATTTGAACCGAGTCCACATCATCCAGGCTGGAATACAAGAGTTGTGGTATGTAAATTTGAATTTCCCCCTTCAATTCTAGGGTTAATATTTTAATCTGATTTGAGTAGTATATAAGTGATGCTTGGGGTGATGTTTGGGGTTTCAGTTAATCACACCACATGTTTCTTCTATTTCTTCGATTTGTTTCATCTGTTTAATGTTTTCAGTTTTGATTTTGATTTTTTTCCATGGTTACTGATTTGGGATTGTTGATTTGCAGGTTACCTTTGATGTGATTTATGACAAAAATGTTGTTCAGCTTCCAAGGAAGAAAGACTGAAGTTAGTTTCCATTGATGACTAATCTCTATTTGTTTTATGTGTTTCCACTTCTGTACCATGCTTCTTTTTTAATTTTGAGATTTAAAAATTCTGCCTTTAATTATCTAAGTTTTAAAATCAACCTTTATTGATTTAATGCATACTTTGGTTGATATTTAATTGAAAGAAATAGTAGAAGAAGCAAGAAAACAGGGACACTAATTTGTTAATTACTTGGGCAATATAACCTCCGCAAGGTGGCCTTTTCTTTGAAGTGCACGAGATATGCCGGTTACATATGATGCTACCGATCCTCTAGGACCAATGGTGTCATTTCTGTGCAAATGTGAATAATATGGTTCCAATATGATCTATTCAAACAAATCCAAAGAGATGCCTAGGAAAATTGATGTAATATTGATTTACTTATTGATAGGTGAGTATCATCCACTGCAACACCATTTCTGAGGCAAAAACTTTGGTTTCTTTGTGATTATCGATCAGTGTTCGATTTCCTCTGTTTTCTTAATAGTTGAATTTAGTGAGACTTTTCTTTTTCGTATATTATTTGACTAGACTCTATAAGCAACTTCAATTTGTCCCTAATTGCTCTAGAGACTTTTTTTTCTTCATTTACTTTATTGTTTACTGCAACAAATGATGTCACTAAAATACTGTTTAGTGATTTTGATTGTTCATGACCTTGAAAGTTAAGGGATTATGGGATTTGAAATTATTTTTTTATCTTTCTCTGAGGCAGACACATCAGGTATGTATGTGACTTAGTAAGTTGGAAAGATGAACTTCTCATATGAAATTGGATGAAAAAATGTCATTGATTCTTCTTTATAATGCAGGATAAAGATGTTCTTGAGGTCCAAAAAAAGAATTCATTCTATCACTAAAACTTTAATTATCTTAATGATGTGGAGAAACCAGAATATCAAACATGGCTTATGTATCAACATTATTACTCTCAGATTTTGTTAATTTTGAAGTTATGTAAAGTTATGTTTTGAGTTGCATAATTCTGAGTAGCCATTACAATTTGGTTTATAATATATATTAGGAAGGTGCTTACTTGAACATGAACCTTAAGAGTCTCATTCTTGGATTATCTTATTCATCTAAAAAAATGTTCATATTTCCCTCTTTTCTTGAAAGGTTTGCATGTCATTATATTTTGGATTTAATTTTTAGTTGTGAAAGTGAGCACTCAAAGTAATTGAGGAAATGTCTCAATATGAGAAACTAATGACTTTGTGGTCTTACTTTTGTCCTTTTATCTTAAATTTGATATTTGTACTTCTATATGAAATCATATTTGCAAATTTCATGAGATGTGTTAAGTAGAATTCTTATCATAGCTGTACAAATAGAATGGATGAATCAAGAAGAAATTTATGCTAGAAGTTACATTTGAAGAAATAAGCCACACTCATTTAGCATAAGATATATATATTCATAGCTCACTTAGTTTAATTGAAAAACTTGGCATGTTTATGATATAATTTATGCTCACTTAGTTTAATTGAAAAATTTATGTTAGATGTTGCTCACTTAGTTTAATTGAAAAATTTATGCTAGATGTTGTTTAATTGAATTTACAGGATTTGTAGGGATCATATATTCATAACTCACTTAGTTTATTTGGCATGTTTGTGATATAATTTGATTGACATCATCTGTTTACATTTGTTCTGTTTTATTGTATGAAAAACTTGAACTATTCAAAATGAATGATTTATGCTCATAGTGGTTGTGATTGTAGGCATTCTATCTGATGAATGACATCTAATTTCTATTGATTCAAGGACCAACCATGGGTATAGTCACTACTTGGAGGAGATAATTTTATATGAGAATTGGGTATAGTCACTTCTTTAGGATTTCATTTGAGTTCAATGACATGCATTTTCATGCATAAAAACATTTACACATGCATTTGATCGTATCTCACTATATATGTATATAAGTTTGAACATGTTTTTAAAAGTACTCTCAGAAAGTAACACGATAATGAGATATTGTTAGATTTGTGTGTTAAGTTTTTCTACACCATGAGTGTATAGTTTTTACATTTCTCTAATGTAGTTATTCATTTTCTACACCATGAGTGTATATTTTGTTTTTCATTTTGGTATTAGCAAGAAGCTTTTTGTTTTTTATTTCTCTCAAATTTGAAATTTTTGATTTGCAGGAGGTGCTCTTCATGCAGCTATAAATGATCATAAAAGTGGAAGAATTAAGAGAATGTACGTTAGACAACGTGTTATTGACCTTAGAAATGTAAGCACATGTTAGGGAAAGTTTGTTTATTCATGATATGGAAAATATTAATGTTTCATTGGAAGCATAATTCAGTTGTAGACAATTTGAAATTTTATTATATTAGATTCGATCTTCCAATTTCAACTATTATGATTTATGGTGATTTTTGACCTTAGAATTGAAGAGGCGACAAATAGGTACTTAACAATGTGCAATTAATGACAAATTGTGAGATTTTCATAAAATCTGATAAATGTAATTGTGAGATTTTATGTTGGTGCTTTGTATATAGCTGATATTTTATTTGAATTTTTTAAATTATCTAATTATTAAGGTCAATGTAAAAAGTTCAAAACTATCTTCACGGCACACTCCAACCAAATATTTGAGCCATTTTTAATTGATTTTGATAAAAATCAAATTTTTGTATTGTTTTTATGCAATATTCATTCAATTGGGATAATTTTTTAATGTGATTCCAAAAACACGGGGGGCTTACAGAAAAGTATTGCATATAAATCTTTATTTACCTTTTTATTTAGATAATTTTTAAATTTATACCCAAAAAATATGGAGACTTACTAGAATTACATATAAATCTTTATTTACATATTTATTAGGATAACTTCTGAATGGGGGCTTAAAGAAAAATGTTGCACATGATTTTTTTACTATAATATTTTGACATGATTTGTTTTCATAATATTTAATTATTCATTCAATTTTAAATTTATATAGCATTTGTAAATTTAAAATTGTGTATAAAATTACTAAAAGACGGTATTCCCCGTGCGTTGCACGGGTACTCCGACTAGTAGTCCACATACAAAACTTACGTCCACATCGAATACTTATTTTATCAGGGACAACTCGAGGTTTCAATCATTTGATGTGTGTAATTTCTCCTTTCGGATAAAACGTCTCTCCCTATACGTTATTGTGCGAAAGTGTGACTCATCCATGAATGGTTGATTGAATTTTTGAGAATAAGTGATTTGATCAATTTAAATGATATTTTTTCTAATACTAAACACAACATGCATGCACATCTCACAATAGTTTATGGATCCACCATACTTCAATCTCCACTGTATAATTATTTATATATACATATATTGAATAACTTAGCATACATTTGCAAATGTATTACCAACTACTACTAACTCGCCAAGATTGAAAGAACACCATGAGGATAAGAATTTTTTTTGCAGTTAGAGGATTTACAAACTCACCTACAGGGGTCCTATTTATACCCAAATTTGTGATTTGAATTTAAAATTTCCTGTCTTCTAACAACTCCTTTGTATATATAATTAAAATTAAATAAATATAAAATTTAACATTATCTCCTAAGCATTTCTTGGATATGCGTGAGGATAGTTGCTTGTACACAATATACTAATACTAATGGCAAATGTCAGTATTGATAATAAGAGTTATCTAGTATGAGAAGTTATATGAAGAGTTAGATAATCCTTGTCACAATTTTTAAAATTTGCTAGAGAACTATTGCTACACCTGGTTCACATGCTTGGCCTAAAAAATAACCACAAATATTATGATTTAAGATGACCACTGCATCAATCCTGATCAACAATTTAAGAAGCAATCTTAATGCCTTCACACATGCGGTGGAGTATATCATATTCCAAATAAATTGAAACCACACACAAAGGAAAACGTGCAGAATCTCAAGGTGCACCCTTAATGTTAGTAGGCATAGGCGTGTAGGAGAAAGCTACATCTAATAGGGTAGCAAAAGGCAGCGTTTACAAAAGTGATCCGACGTGGCAAGCCCAAACAAATCTACAGTAACAAAATTATGTATTGTTTTTGTCAAGATTATGGATGGATGGATTTGTTTTAAATATGAACTGTGCATCATGCTATTTTTAATTTTTTCATATGATGGAGATGTGGCAGTAACATATCTAGCTAGGGATGATTGTATCCCAATTCGTACAAACCGAATCAACCATAATCGCATTGGTAAAAAATTTCTTTTTCAAATTCAATATTTTATTGTTTTCACATTCGAACTATTTTATATTTTTCAAAAATATTTATTTTATTTTGGTATAAATATATCAAGATACCTTTTCTTTTATTTCTTCATTTTTTTATAATGATGCTTAATTTAATTTTATAATAACTAATTATTTCGATGAATTTATTACAGCACTTTTTAATATCTTTTAAATTTTCAATATATTTGATTGCTTTTTTATGTAGCATAAATATCTTTTTATTTATTTGTTTTTTGTTATATCTTATCTTTAAAATCAAATTTTTAAATTACTTATATTATTTGTTACTTAAGTATATTGGTTCTTCAGAACCATTCGTCTCAAAGGGAGTTTATTAACCACTTGACCTCAATTTTTTGATTTAAATGTTGCAAACTTTAATTAAAGAAATTATGAAACTCAAAATATATTCCATAACATTTTAATTGTTAATATTAGATAAATATTACATAATTTATTTTCTCTTATTTTCATGTGATAAATACATATCAATTATCAAGAACACCACCAACCAATTATGAAGTTTAATGTAAAAAATTAAAATTGTAATATTAATAAATATTACACAATTTTCTCATATAATAAATATCGCTTTTTAAGTCATGCATATCAATCATCAAAAACACCTACGACCAATTATTACAAACATATCATCATAAATATATTAAAATTCATTCATCTTAATTTTTCATAATACTACACGCATCATTATTTCTTTTATATTTTTAACTTTTCCTTTCATTATTTAATATCTTATTTGTTTTTATAAATCAAACTCAGGCAACCCCAGAAAACACACTAGTCTTTTTAAAAGCACCGTTGCAAATTCACAACTTATAATAGGAAAAAGATTGAGACAATGCAAACAGTTATCTATAAATCGTTGTTGTCAATTCTAGGCAATGCCAATTTGTTATTGTTTTAATTATTTGACATTATCTTTGCTAGCTTATCATACATCAGTTTTTTTTTTTTTCTCACATAATACTATAGTTTTTTTTTTTGCACATAATACTACAGGAGAAGATGATTTGCACAAACTAAAATCATATTCAAAATCAACTAAAAAGTTACGTGAAACAATGACTGATGATTTATTTTAACAGTGAAACAATGACAAATACAACATTAAAAGTAATTGTTAGTTTTTTATTTATATTTATTTGACATTAACTTTAGATATATCTTGTATTTTCTTAAAATATTTGTACATACCGCCTATGAAGCACAGATTCTGACACGGACACTGCGACACGACACGGACACTCAGACACCACTAATGTAAAAAATATACGACACCGACACCGCTACATATTTATAAAAAATATAAGTTTAAAATTAAAAATACATACGTATGCATCTAAGTTGAACAAATTTTTCAATAAATTTTTTTTTTAAAAGAATATATGATAATACATTTGACATTTATTCATTCAACTACTATTGAAAAACTAAAAATAATATAATCAATATGTAATATCTTTAATCTCTCATTGATCAATATTATTATTTCGACATATCTTTAATCGTTATATATATATATATATATATATATATATATATATATATATATATATATATGTCTGAGAAAAGTAGAAGCAAATAAAAATAAAATAAAATTTGGACAATTACCCCGACACGTTTGTACGAGTGTCTTATAGGTGTCGGACACCGATTTAAGGAGTGTCGAAATAAAGAAAAAATTGTTTTTTTGGACACCTCTCCGACACGTTTGTACGAGTGTCGTACGGATGTCATACGAGTGTCGGTGTCACGTGTCGGACACCGCGACACATCTAATCATAGAGGTGTCGATGCTTCGTTGTAACGCCCCAACTAAATTGTCTAGAATATTTAGTCGGAACATTAAAATTTGGAATCTGAGTACATTAATTTATAAGGAGATAACTGGATAATATGTTATTATTAAAATAATAACTGAATATTTAATACAAACAGCGGAATAAGAACTACAGAGATAACAAGATAAATAAAAGCAAGAATGAAGACTAAGTCTTCTAATGCTGACGATCCAAGCTCGGCTCCAATCGTCAGATCCATCCTGGTCCCTGCTCCGAATTAACCTGTCTTACCTATATCGAAAAGGGAGTGGGGTGAGACAGTCACTTCGTGCCAGTGAGTTCTACTACCCTCCTAAAGGCTAATAAGCCGGGGCTCCTAATCAGTCGTAACATATTTCATTTCATAACGTAACATCATAAGCATAAATAAATAATGGTGTAACACTGATTAGTCTTGTTGATTTTAAACCGCAAGCACTCTGAGGTGAGCCTGTCTCAGAGGCCTGCCTTGTCCGCGAACAGAAAGCGTTCCGGCGTGCAGCTCACAAAGATTTCTAATGGAACATCTAAAACGAAGTCCATACTGATAACATAATCATACATTTAATCGATTGATCACTAAGTTCATAACATTCTACCAATAATTCCCAAAACCGGGGAGCATACAATATTCTAATTCCCTATGTTATCTCTTAATAGTCCGACTGCGATGACCTCCTGTTTATATTATTTAATTTCATAATACTGCAAAACAACTATCTCAGTCGAGGGTATAAAACGAGTGACAAGTGTTTTGAAAAAGAAAAAGTGAGTGAATTCTGGGTTAGCTCGCTACGGCGAGTTACCAAGCTCGCCATGGCGAACTTACAGGTCTTGGCCTAAACAGGTCTTGGCCGAAATCAAGAGGAAGAAAGTGAGGAATGTATAGTGTTGTTGGTGGAGTAGGATTTTGGAAATGTTTCATGTTGCTCTTGTTGTTGTTGGGCGTGGGGTAGAAGAAGAGAGGATTGGAATTCAGTTTCTGAGCTTGCGAAACAACAAAATGAGGTTGCATGTTCCACTCTTTTGTTTTAATAACAAAGTGATGAGGTGTGGTCATGAGATTAAAAGAGGAGTTGTGAGGTGTTGCTTTGTGATGAAGAGAAAAGGGTGAGTCATAGAGGTGACTCATACAAGAGTGAGAGAGGGAAAAATTGGATCTCTTGCTTGATTAATTCACAAGTGTGAGATTAAGGCTTTAGTGTGTAATTTAGATGTTAATTAAAATTCCAAATTTACACCTAATTCACTTAATTTTCACAAGTGAATTAATTTAAACTCCTCCACTTAATTCTAATTTTAATAGAAAATTTCTAATTAAAATTAACTAAGTGATTTAGAATTCGGGGATGCTACAATCTACCCCCCTTAAAGAAATTTCGTCCTCGAAATTCAGAAATTTACCTTTAAGAAAGATAGTAACAACTTCTCTCATGACAGGTTTCCGTTCCTGAGTGAGGTAGTCATCATAGGACCGTGTCCATCCGACTTGGATTATTGTAATTACCTTATCCTAAAGGATCTTAACTTCACGATCGACTAGGCATACTGAATTCGGCTGATAAGTTAAGGCCGACTGAAGATCAATCTTTTGAGGATGATAAGGATCAGGAGTGAATTTCCGAAGTTGCGACTCATGAAATACGTCGTGTAACCCTGACAAGGATAGAATTTGAACTAA
This sequence comes from Trifolium fragiferum, assembly GCA_954870985.1. Lineage (NCBI taxonomy): Eukaryota > Viridiplantae > Streptophyta > Magnoliopsida > Fabales > Fabaceae > Trifolium > Trifolium fragiferum. The sequence continues at coordinate 14,841,952 of OX940794.1, forward strand.
CTGGTATGTTACTGAACCGACGCACTGAAGATCTGATACGGTCTAATATACTTCGGATAGAATCTCCTCGTTTAGTAACACCTCGTAGTTCCAACTTTGGTGTTATTCTCGAGAATACTTGATTATCTTTATTCCCTGAAATAAAATTTTCCTTTCTCGAAGGGTTATTCGTCCAAATTGATCGTCTAACTATATTTTCGCCTGATCTCGCGCTGCGCACTCTGATCCGACTACTCATAGTCATCCTCTTTTCATCTGCATCATCAAGTCCTTACTCCAATTTATTTAGCATAGCGACGCACCGACCCTTCTATCTCAGTTTACTTCCGCCATTACTACGTCCAACATGTTCACGATGCCTGAATATACCGTACTTATTATTATTTCGTACTACACTTCCACAGATCGGTATCTGGCCTGATTGTCGCTATATGAATAGCTGAATTGGATAAGTTTGGGTATTGATAATGACAATCCAAAAAGCTTTATCTTCATAGTATTCTCAACTCCGAACGCTGCAGCTCGTGACACGTCACACGTACCACTGTCCCATAGTGCCGTATAAAAATTCTAGGATTAATCAAAATATAAAACGAGTGAAGAACACTTAGGCACTATAGATCCTTTCGCCAATGAGTCAGACTCATCTGCGACTGATTCCATAGTACTTTAGAATTTTCCACCTACTATTTCAATCCATCCTAGCACAACATGGTGGTCGAGTAGAACATTTAACATGTCGAAGAACTGAGGTTCGAATCTTCCTTTAATGATACGGTTTGGTTAGCTAGATAATTCTCTGGTAGGCTGACATGGAAGAATCTAGCTAAAGTGATTGGATTCTAATGACGGTTGACTGGGTACGGAAGATTTGCACACTCGGCACAGACAATGACTTTAAATCCTTCATTCACCATAGTCAATATGTCAGTGTATGAATTGGATTTGCAAAAAGGAAACTCTTATACTCTATAGGAGAAAATTTGATTGATGATGACCTGAATCTATCGTTGATAAAGTTCGGAGAAATTGAATCGGTTGATAGAGAATGAAATGGCTCAAACTCGATTTTAAAGAATAAATTTGATGAGATATCTAGATACTAATACTTCTACTAGCTCTAATTTCTATGTAATTGGAAGGATCGAAAACTTAACTGGAATTTAGATGACGAGACTCCGAAAGTATACCCAATGCACTGGAAATGATGGGTTGTACGTGTGCACGAATACCTATATGATTAACGGATGCTGACATTGAGCAGAATAGTTTGGCGGATAATTAACTAATGATACTGATTAAAAGATCGATACGAGGAGTGAGGACTTGAACTGAATTTACACGTGTTGTCTCCAGATAAACTAGATTTCACGAATTATATTTAGTTACTAGCAATGTAACTAAAAAGGCTGAAAAGATTTAACAGGATTACTTGTAAACAGAGTCTCCCAATGCTGGTTGAACTAACCGTCGTTGAGGAATTTGGAAAATTAACTTCTCGACTTACTCCGGTGATAAGTAAGACTGACAGATGATAGTGCACGAGAAGGAATTATCTGTCTCGGACAAAAGCAGACAAGTTAGGGAATGAACCTGTTCCATGTTCTCATGTCTCATGGATACCCAGTCCAGTATGATTTGGTTCGAAGAACTTAGTTTATCTAAAGTCTGAAAGAATGGTCATGAATTTGGAATTTAGCTTCTATTGGTTCCGGCTCAAATCAGAGTATTGATAGGCACTCTAAATGGAAATCTGACCAACTCTAACAGATTCCTAACTCGAAGGTTTGAATAAATGGAAATGTCAAGTGGCTGATAAGGGATAAATCCAACTTAGCGATTTCGTTCGGGATAACTAACATAGGTACTCCACGATTAATCTAGATGGCTGAAGGCACTAATGATAACTCCTGATTTTTGCTAACTAGGTCGAGACTTGAATACTAGTGATTTGGTACTAAGGTTGATTTCAAGAGGTAGACTGTTCTACTGTAACGGGTTCCTTATTGATAATGTACTAGGTGATACGATAATTGCTGACATTTAAGGAAATTAATAACTCGGGTGATTAGACTGGATTTTCTCTCACTAGGTGTCTACCTAAGTCACGACACTAAGCTGTTAATGTAGCAGATGCATGATGGTGTTAAGTAACTACCTGGCAACTAAGTTTGGTCAAGAATTGCTTCTATTTGTCATTTCGGTGAGGCTATGTTCCAAACGGTTCGTTGTGATTTCTAATGTAACGTGTTGTGCTGAGATTATCTTACTAGACCTGTAATAATTTCCCAAGTGGTAACATGGCAAGCTGGAAAGTAAGAGGCTGCTATATCAAAGGTGGTCTAATTCGACTAATTCCTATATTCATGGCTGGGTAGCTTGGAACACTAAGTTACTGGTTCGCTATAAGCGATTAACTATACCTAATAAGACTACATAGGTAATCCAACCTATAAGGTGCAATTCCTAATTAGTTTATCTGTTAATGTTCACTTCTAGCGGTAGGATATAAATATTGGTTGCTACCTAGAGAAGGTACTTCGGTTCAACTCTGGTTTCTTCCACTCAAGGTTGGTGTCTCTCGAACTAACTTAGGTATCTAATGGTGTCGTAAAATGATTCCCAATCATTGTGCTAATCAAGGTTGATCCCTAAAGTTTTGTTGAATTAACTGACCTAAGCTGGTCTCGGAAGAGAAATCCTATTTGTCATGCTAAACAAACTCTGGCTTCCCGCGGTATGGTAAGAATACGAGTTGCGATGTAGAAATGCTAAGTTATTCTTAGGGAGACATTAAAAGTTGACTTCCTATAGGATAATCTATGGGGAAGTTCTCAGATGATTGTTATTATGGTCAAATATTCCAACTTGGTTTCTCTAATCACGGTATTGAACAGATCTAACATCACTGGTGAATCTCACAGCTGACAAGTAAGGTTAAGTATTTAGAAAGAGTTCTGTTTTACTATAGGCTGAATCTTACTTGGCTTTCGTGTTTCTTGTAAACATGTTCGCTAGAAGGTATGGTTACTCTCAAGTTCGGGGAATTTACCTGACACACGGTATCAGTTGGATACTAGAATGACTTACACACCTACGTTCTTCCATGAACAATCCTATCTCGAGCGATTAGTACTTCCATCAACTATTCTCTTATCATCTCTAGAATTCCTTACTACCATTGGTCTTAATCCAAATAATCCATCTTAGCTCTTGGTATACTCGTTGGCGTTGCGCCACTTACTCCTTCAGTCCTAACAATTCCAGCTCTAACATCCGGTTAGAGAGAATTCTCGCCAACGATTGCTTCTGAACTGCATCTCTACTACGATCTTCTTACATAACCACCGTGGTCCACTTCGGTTCTCAACCGTAATACCCTGCCTACCATGCACAATACTGAGTTGATCAGACTCAGCACGCGATGGTTTCAGCGTAAACAGTCCAGACTCCAAAGGGTCCGTACTACTTTGAAAAGGATTGTAATGACTCATGGCAATGTCCGATACTGAATCGACCTGCTCTGAGTACATTAAAATTTGGAATCTGAGTACATTAATTTATAAGGAGATAACTGGATAATATGTTATTATTAAAATAATAACTGAATATTTAATACAAACAGCGGAATAAGAACTACAGAGATAACAAGATAAATAAAAGCAAGAATGAAGACTAAGTATTCTAATGCTGACGATCCAAGCTCGGCTCCAATCGTCAGATCCATCCTGGTCCCTGCTCCGAATTAACCTGTCTTACCTATATCGAAAAGGGAGTGGGGTGAGACAGTCACTTCGTCCCAGTGAGTTCTACTACCCTCCTAAAGGCTAATAAGCCGGGGCTCCTAATTAGTCGTAACATATTTCATTTCATAACGTAACATCATAAGCATAAATAAATAATGGTGTAACACTGATTAGTCTTGTTGATTTTAAACCGCAAGAACTCTGAGGTGAGCCTGTCTCAGAGGCCTGCCTTGTCCGCGAACAGAAAGCGTTCCGGCGTGCAGCTCACAAAGATTTCTAATGGAACATCTAAAACGAAGTCCATACTGATAACATAATCATACATTTAATCGACTGATCACTAAGTTCATAACATTCTACCAATAATTCTCAAAACCGGGGAGCATACAATATTCTAATTCCCTATGTTATCTCCTAATAATCCGACTGTGATGACCTCCTGTTTATATTATTTAATTTTATAATACTGCAAAACAACTATCTCAATCGAGGGTATAAAACGAGTGACAAGTGTTTTGAAAAAGAAAAAGTGAGTGAATTCTGGGTTAGCTCGCTACGGCGAGTTACCAAGCTCGCCATGGCGAACTTACAGGTTCTGGCCTAAACAACTCGCTTAGGCGAGCTAGAGCTCGTCATGGCGAAGTTCATCAGCCCAGAACCTTGAGCTCGCCATGAATACTCGCTAGCAACTCGCTATGGCGAGTTCTTGCAGAATTGACTCTGTTTTACGAAAATCATCAATTTTGAAAGTATCACCTACAACCCTTAGCTGAGATAATGCAGAATCATAAAATAGATAACATAAAACAGAATAGAGTGGAAATTGGGGCTTAATTTCCACACACACAGCTATACCTATTAATTCCTATAATTGCATGCATTTCATAAATTTGATTAAACTAACTAACTAGCCTAAGAACCCACCTGTAGATGAAGCTTTAACTAGCACACTAGCTCTGCTACAGCATCAAGCTCCCTCGTTTCAGGATTCTCTTGACAGCTCCAAATGTGATTTTGAACAACATGGAAGGAAATGGTTTTAATGAGTTAACTAATACCAAAGGATGAGATTGCCATAGAAGGCACTGAGAAGGGAATAGAAGGGTTAAGGAATAACTCACCAAACAGTAAGGACAAGGACAGAAGGTCAGAAGACGCATGCAGAGGTTCTTGAGCTGCTCAGCCACGCTCGCTGGGCGAGCAACCTCTCTCGCCGGGGCGAGGTCTGCGAGTTTGGCTGAAACTGCTCTGTTTGCATCAATTGTCACACCCACATCAACCCATGATGTTTACTTTATTCTCCAGTCATTCACGAAGGTGTTAAGCATACATGCAGTCATGAACACAGTGGGATGAGAAGGTTGGAAGTTTGAATTGAATATTTTAAAGAAAGGATGTTAAGAACTACACTTTACCTTGGTCAAAAGAGCTTGAGTGATTAATTCACATTAATTTCCATGGAACACATGCAGCACCTCAAACCTTCAGTCTCTGCATGTTTTTGAATGGTGAACTCAAGAGGAAGAAAGTGAGGAATGTATAGTGTTGTTGGTGGAGTAGGATTTTGGAAATGTTTCATGTTGCTCTTGTTGTTGTTGGGCGTGGGGTAGAAGAAGAGAGGATTTGAATTCAGTTTCTGAGCTTGTGAAACAACAAAATGAGGTTGCATGTTCCACTCTTTTGTTTTAATAACAAAGTGATGAGGTGTGGTCATGAGATTAAAAGAGGAGTTGTGAGGTGTTGCTTTGTGATGAAGAGAAAAGGGTGAGTCATAGAGGTGACTCATACAAGAGTGAGAGGGGGAAAAATTGGATCTCTTGCTTGATTAATTCACAAGTGTGAGATTAAGGCTTTAGTGTGTAATTTAGATGTTAATTAAAATTCCAAATTTACACCTAATTCACTTAATTTTCACAAGTGAATTAATTTAAACTCCTCCACTTAATTCTAATTTTAATAGAAAATTTCTAATTAAAATTAACAATGTGATTTAGAATTCGGGGATGTTACATTCATAGCATACCGCAACATATCAAAATATACATGATAAAGGCAAGTAAAATATGTAGTTTACATGCAAAAGAAAGTGTACATTCATTCACTTTCTCTCTAAGTTATCGCCCAACTTAATTTACACAACCAAAGTGTAGCCTCATTTCCTTTTCATGGCAAATAAATAAATAAAATAATAGGCAATGATGAAAGCATGGGAATATACAATCAAGACTTCAAAAACCTAAGTTTAATCAAAAGGAAAAACAAGCTAAAAAAGCCAACAAAATTTAACTACTATTTGTTTCACCATAGTTGGTGCTTCGTGTCATTAACTTACCATCCCTATCCTGCAAAAAGTCCAAAAGATTAAGTATGGCACCATGGTATGCTAGCCCTTAGTAAGTACTCAAAATCACCCTCTGCTATTCACATGCATAAACACAAAAATTTACGTGTTTCAACCTAAGACTCTCCTTAGTTCAGATTTTTGCTGAGAAGTTAAACTTGTGGGATACTTGACATCAATCTTAATTTTCAAAACCCCTTTCCTCCCAGGTTGTCTAGATATAGGCATTCCTTCGTTAGGGACTTCGTGCACATAGCCAGGTGTGACTATACCTGGCAATGGGACCGTGAGAATCCTTCCATCCAAAGTGAGGATTTCTAACGTTTTACCTGTAAGGGCATCAAGAAGACTTATCCTTTGGTTAATAATCAAATCATGACCGTCTCTTGTATAACGAGCATGTGGTTTCTCGTCAATTACAAAAATAATGTCTGCCGGTATGACACCATGCTCCTGATTCCCCTTCTCTGGGAAGGTAACCTTTGTTCCTTTTTTCCAGCCAGGTTTTAGATTAATAGTCAAAATCTCGTCCACGGTCCGACTCTTTCTGAAATGGTTTGCATACAAATAATTTGATTAAATAAATTTTTTGTATTTTTTGAATGAAATAATTGTTCAAAAGACAACAATGCTATGAATATAACAACCAATTCCATATCCTGGTTCTTCTATGTAGTAGAGTAATATAACAAACTACTAGAATAAATTCTCAAGATTTTCTAAACTTTTTATCGTTGTTGGATAAATATATTATGACCTTAGTGTCTTGTTAAAACAAGTAAAAGCTTCCTTCTATAGAGAAAAGAACAACAGATGAATCTAATCATAACCACATACAAACTGCATTGAAAAAAAAAACTGAAATATTAAAACTAGTTGTTTAAAATAGCCTTTTCAACTTGTAAGTTTTTATTTGATTAGTTAATTTTGTTTGTTGGTTAGATATGGTGGGATATACATATGTTAAGTTGGAAGCATAACACACTTGTTGAAGAGGCCAAAAGTTCTGTGCGAGCTTTTCTTGCTCGCTTGTGTATGTTTAACACTTTGGCCCTCAAAATAATTGGCCAAGGTCTTCCGTTGTGTGTTTAGACAAAGACTTCAATTTAACCTATTAGTGTAGTTGTTTGTACATTGTTTACTAGATCCTTTTATCATACTCAAAGCATCTCCAATAGTGATACCGCTTTGGATATCATATATTACTAAAAAGTGGTCCCTACAATGCCATATAGTATTTATGCAACCCATATGTGTTTTGCTCCAATGGTGATACCACTCTAGGTATCATACATTATAAACAAGTTATTAATTCTATTTAATTCGATTATACAAAAAAATGTAACATTAAATTGATGATACGGTACCTTAAATAAGGTACTGATATCATCAATTTTGATACCCTCTATGCCACGTCATGGAACTCCAATGATAAAAAAAAATAAGGTACGGATCATTAGTCTATGATACTCTCTTTGATACCCTTATTGGAGATGCTCTCATGTTGAGTAGGGATCACTGTTGCAGTGGTTAGGAAACTGCCAGATAAGATATCAATTAGGATTTGTGCTATAATGTATGTAACTATATTTATTTAATTCAATGATAACAAATTCTTTGATTTTTGAAATTTTCTTAACTCTAGTTATTTAACTATAGTATAAAAAGATAGTAATGATTTGAGAAATTGCTACAATAAAGGATAAAACTTAGCATTGTTCCTACTGTTCACTAAAAAGTTGTCTTTTCTAAAACACAATTGTCGTGACTCGTGAGAGGAACAATAAGAACTGCAGTCTAAGCAATTCATCTAAGTTTTTACCAAAACTATACCCCTAGGATCAAACATAACAATATCAGCACTAGCCATTCCTCGCCCAATTCCCCGAAACCCTCCCTTCCCTTCTCCTCCCCTCTTAATTCCCCAACAAAACCAAAACTTAAATAGTTTGGTGTTACACTAATATAACTCTTATTAGCAATCACTCTAGGCAGAAAGCAGTTGTCATTAGATGAGTTTGATTAGTAATAATTAGTAACTAAATCAAATTCATAAACTTAGGTTTTGTACTCTCAAAATGATCAGATTGGGTATTGACTTGCTCAGTTATCACCACTATAGTTAGGTGTAACACTTACATAACTCTACTATTATCAAATCACTCTAAGCAAAAAGGGGATTGTTGTCACTTCAATAGTTCAATTTCATAATCACGGTTAGATGAGTTTCCATTACTAACAATTAGCTCTACAACACCAACACTTCTGATTGAAGAAGTGTACATGTCCTACACTGGTGTAGGAGTGTACAACACTAACACATATGATTACATTCAATTATGTTGTGTCGACGCCAGTATTGTGTCTGGTGTTCATGACGCATGCCAGTGTCGGTGCTTCATGGATAATTAGTCATAAAATCCAATTCTAAGTTCATATCATATATAGGTTAAAAACTAGTTACGATCAACAACAAAAATTAAAACAATGCACATCATAATAATAAATCAAAATAGGGTTTAAGATTAATTTACCCAAAAAAATCAGTAATTGTCCTAGAAATCTTCATCTTCTTATCAACCCCACTATAAAGATCTTCCAAACTACAAGGCAACGACCTCTCGATAGGAGCAGCCTTCCTCCACGCCTGACCACCACCACCAGTCGGCACACCATTCGATGTCCTACGATTCCCCACATTTTCCGGACCATCTTCACCAAAGATCTCAGCATAAATATCTTCCGCATCCCTAGGATTAAACCGAAACGACGTCGTATTATTCTGAGGGTGTTTGTTCCGATAAGGCCGCGAAGACGATGAAGAAGATGAAGAAGCAGCATAAGAAGAATGTTTCTGAGATGGTGGAGGGACTTCACCGGATTTTAACGCTTCTTCACCGTAACTATCGTAGATCTTACGCTTCTCTGGATCGCTTAAAACATCATAAGCTTCTGAAATAAGTTTGAATTTGGCTTCAGCTTCGGTTTTGTTGATAGGGTTTTTGTCTGGATGCCATACCAATACAAGTTTTTTGTATGATTTTTTTAAATCGTCTTCGGTTGCATTTCGATTCACTTTTAGGATGTTGTAGTAATCCATATTTGAACCTCCTCCGTCACGGTGGCGGACGGCGGAGGAAGTAGAAGAAGGTTGGTGTAATGGCAGAAGTGATTTTGAGTTTGTTGATTTGACGGTTATGATTTTATAGCTTAATGTCAATTGAATATTTTAGAAGAGGATCTCGTATTAATTAATAGGTGGCGTTTACAATGCACAAGTATTAAACTTGTGCACCATACACAAAACTAGATCAATAGCTGGATTTCACAGTCCTATTAAAACTTATCATGGTCCTCCCACATTAGATTAAATGTTCTTCCATCTTCTTCCTTGCCCCTGCCCCACCCCGATGTTACTTCCTCTATCCATGGAACAAACTTAAGATTTTCTCTACCAGCTCCATCACCAAATCATGGAAAAGCACAAAAACAAAATTTAAATAAATTGTTAAGAAACAACATTTACATATCTGATGTACATCCTCCAAAAAATATTCCTGATAATGTTCAGAAAAAACATTTATGGCATTTTAGGAAACTTCAGCATCAAATCCTGAAAATATTTGTCTCGGATTTTCGTCAGATCTAAACGCTACAAGCATCATATGGTATTTTAGGAAACTGTGATGATCAATATTCCACTTCTTGCACAATTTTTATCTTTTTCTTAATTAAAAGTAGAAAATGGGGTCTGTTTTTTTTAGATTTGAGTTCAATTTTGTGAAATTAATATAACAAAAAACATTCTCAAATAAGAATAAAATTACAATTTTTAATGAAGAATTTCATCGTCTTCTTCCCAACATTTCTACCTTTAGATCTTTTTCTCACCAACATTTCTACTTTCATCGGCAACTCAAAATCCAACTTTAGTATCAAACATTGTTGATTTGCAACAACTGATTCTTGCCCTTTGTGGAGGACATAGATGATTACTAAGAGGAGAGAAACTATGGGTTGTGGGGCAAGTTGACTCGAGCATGATGTTAGTTGTTGTTGAAGATATTTCCAGCGAGTTGACTCAGTGGGTTGGTGGGTGAGTTTACTGAGTCGGTTGAAGTTAATAAGATTTGAAGAAAATGTGGATAAGGTGTGAGCAGAATATAATAACATCATGTGCTTCCACTTAATCCAACCCTCCATCTTATTTTTTTAAACTTTGTGCATGGTGCACAAATTTTATAATTTGTGCACCCTAAATGCCACCTAATTAATACACTAAAAAATAGCAAATCATAGTTATTTATTTAAGTGCAGTTCAAATTTTTATTTTTTTGACAAATCTTAGATAAAAATATGGTGGGGTTTAGTATGCACAAACTTTAAAATTTGTGCATGAATGCACAAGTTTGTTTGTTTTAATGTGGACCTTTGGATATAATACTTTTATATTGTAATGGTTGAGATGGATTAGAAGTGGTGACTTGTTAATTATTTGTGACTTATTGGTCAAGCACAAAAAAACAATTGTGACCCCACATTTTTTGGCTAAGAAGTTTGGGTAGTAAATTTTATATGAGCCCAAATGAATGATTGAACAAAATATATTATTTTAATATATATGTATGAATATTAGTAATAGATTATTTTATTTTAGTTTTGGTCTTAAAAGAAGGGATAATTCACTGAAATTAAACTCATATAATCGTGAGATTCAGAGTTCGAATTCGGATCACAACGTCCGATCTAACAATTTTGGTAATTTTTGTCAATCTAACTAGAACTTATGGGATGTTAGTAATACATTATTAATTAAATAAAAAGAAAACGTTTATGGCTATGAATGTTTTTTTTTTTTTAAATTATATGGATATGAATGTTAGCAATATACATTAATTAATTAAATGAATATAGTAATCCATTAATATTTTTGTTTTTGGTTACACAAAATAATCATGAGATTTTAGGGGTTATTTATGACTATGAATTATCGATATGTTGTTGTCTTGTAAAACATCGTCGATTCGTAAAATCTAAATTTATTTTTTAAATAAATCATTTTAAAAAATCTGATACAATGGCGACCCGTTGTGATACATCATCAACATGTGTTTGCTGTGTAAGAGATACACATGTGATATATCAACTTTTATTTAGACATGAAAATATTATTAATTTAACGATTTACATTTTAGTTTAACAATTTAATCTTAAATTTAAAATTATAGATAAATTATCAAAGATTAAATAACTATGTTGTTAGAGACCTAGTTTTTATGAAAGAGACGTGAAGTTTAACTAAAACTTCAGACTTAGACCGGAGATTTGACATGTATCTTCCTTTGTGAAATTTTCTATCTAATAGTACTTATTTTGTTTATGGCAAATTTTTTTTTTTTTTTGTCAAGTAGCCTAGTGCCTAGAGTTAGTATATCGACTAGTGGCTAGAGTTGGTATATCGAGTGCATTAGGTAAGCGTTTAAATTTAGTAACAAAATATTTTAAAAGTCTAACATTTTGTTCTCTTGGTAGATATATTTTCTTCTATTTCTCTTTTAGTTCCTAAATAACGAATTAATACATTAAATTTCAAGATTGGTCGAAATAAATTGAATTTGGCTAAATTATATATTTGATCCTAAATTAACTTATTCTATAGTTTCACTTTAATCTTTTAATTACTTTTTGTTAGAAAATACTAACTGGTGCCCCTGAGACATTAATTAAGAAATTAAATAAAGTATAAGAGTATTACAATTTGTCTGATATAGATTTTAAAAGTATTTTTTTAATGCAAAAATTAATTCTTTTAGTATTTTTAACTAGTGTACCAGAAACACTAGTTAGTATAATCCCTTTTTATTTCATTTTGGTCATTTAAGCACTAATTATCATAATTCCTTTTTCTTGTTTTTAGCGGTTTTTAGATTATTTTTAAAATTTATAACAAACAGACGTAATATTCTTAAACGTGATTTTTTTAAAAAAAAACCTATAACAAATTAAAAGGGCTGAAATTCGACTATTTTTTATCCAATTAAGACATAAAAACTCTAACTTGAATTATTCGTAAGCCAATTAATGTGCGATAACCTAAATTCGACTATTCTTGCATCAACTAAGACATCAAAATCTTAACTTGGACTAATCATAAACCAAATAATGTGCGATAACCCAAATTCGACTATTTTTTAGTCAACTAAGACATAAAAACCCTAATATGGACTTGTCGTAAGCCAGCTAATGTGCTAAAACTCAAATTCGACTTTTCTTAAGCCAACTCAGACATAAAAATCCTATCTTGGACTAACCGTAAGCTAGCTAAAGTGCGAGAACACAAACTTGACTATTCTTGACCCAACTAAAACATAAATTTTAATGCCAACAATGGCATAAATGTTTTTATCACAATTAAATTTTTATATTTTATTGCATTGTTTGTCCATTTATTCTACGCCAACGATGACAATAAAATAAAAAAGACTTAAATGCACTTTTGGTCCCCCTATTTTGATATTGTTGAACTTTTGATCCTCCTATTTCTAAATTCAACTTTTTGGTCCCTCTATTTTGAAAGTCAACATAATTTTTTTGTCCCCTTCCAATTTAATGATGTGGCATTAATGAGTTGAAAAATATATTTTTTATATCATTAGTATTTTAATTATTCATATTATTTATTTCAATTAATAAATTAAAATATTAAAATCAATGTCAAAAAGAGGCTGCATCCGTCCTCCATTATCATCATCAACACCGACACCACAAAGTCATGGCACCAACATCATCATCAATGTTTTTAAAACTGAAATCTCAAATTAAACCAAACCACTAATAATATCAATCCAAAGCTATGTTCGGTCAAATTAGCATTTTAAGAACAAAAAACAAAAACAAAACAATTGAAGTAGGATGAAACCGCCACCGCTGTAACTTTCTTCATCTCCATTTCTACTTAGGATAAAGGCTATGGATAGAATCCAAAATGGTCTAACCTCAAACAAAAATCAAAGGCCCACATCCACAACTAACACATCAATTTATGCAACGGCAACTCACAAATTTCAGACAAAGATAACTTCTATCGTAAATTTTCATGAAGATTAAGAATGAAAATTTGGATTTTTTTTCTTCTTGAAACCCAGATTTGAAATCAAAAACAGGTTTCGATTTTCTCTATTTTTTATTTTGAAGTTCTTTGAACACTCATTTGAAACCCAGATCTATTTTCGATTTTGATTTTGATCTTGATTTATTTATAAAGATAGTGTTTTCTGAGTTGTGATGTGTTGATGAAGAAGAAGAAAGCATCAATCTTGTTAGAATTTTTGGATTAGGATTAATATCTATTTAGCAATAAATTTGGATTGGATGAAGAGACGGTGGATGTGCCAAGTTCAGAGATGACGAAGGCAGCGCGGTGATTTTGGTGATGGTGAATTGTTGGGGCAGATGAATGGGTACCAGATGAAGATGGTGGAGATGACTGCAGAAAGGAAAAAGTTCTTCATATGTTTTAATTTTAATGTGTTTATTTTAATTTAAATATTTTTATTACAATTTTAAGTGAATGGAAATTAAAGAAAAATGATATGAAAAAATATAAGCATACCAACTAATCGCCACATCAGCAATAATAGTGCCACATCATTAAATTGAGAGGGGGACTAAAAAATTATATTGACTTTCAAAATAGGGGGACCAAAAAGCTGGATTTAAAAATAGGGGGACCAAAACTTTAATAATATCAAAATAGGGGGATCAAAAGTGCATTTAAGTCAATAAAAAAACAACTATATGATCACTTATAATATTTGATTAAGAAATGAAGGGTTAAATATGTTTTTAAACCTTACATTTTTCAAAATCGCAATTACTTCAAATTTAGTAGTGGGCGCATGTTTTTAAGTTTGTTATTTGTATTATTTGATAGTTTTTATTTGGGATAAATATGTTTCAGGTCCCTGTAAATATTCAAAGTTTTGTTTTTAGTCCCCCGAAAATTTTTCTTCGAATATTGGTCCCTCAAAAATCTTCAATTAATATTTTTACTCCCTACTTTTAAATTAACTCATGTGTAGACTTCATATTTTTAAATAAAACTTTTCAGAAAAGTGTAGAATATTTTAACAATCACTCAAAAAAAAAAAAAAAAGATTTTTTTAACAAAACATGAATTAAATATAAATTTTTAAACTCTAAAAATACAAAAATTCATATTTAATTTATGCTTTTTCAAAAAATTCTTAATTTTTTTGGGAGAGATTGTTATAATATTCTAAACATTCATAAAAAATTTCATTAAAAAATATAAAGTATATATATGAGTTGATTTAAAAGTAGGGACTAAAAGTGTTAATTGAAAATTTTTGAGGGACTAATATTCGAAGAAAAATTTTCGAGGGATTAAAAACAAAACTTTGAATATTTACAGGGACCTGAAACATATTTATCCCTTTTTATTTCCATGTTATTACAATCGGTATATACATTTGGAGTTTGATTATCAAAATTATGATTCTCATTTGTTTGTCAGTCAAATTAGATGATATTGAACAGTCAGATTTATAAAATTCGAAATATTCAGGTAAAATCGATAGTTTTTGTCAAACTTTATGGCCCTTTCATAAAATTATAATCACTTTATGGTCAAATTATAATCACTCTCTCCCATGTATGGTTAACCAATTTTTAATTGGTCAGATTCTCTAATTTTGTGGATTCTTCTATTTCTGATATGAATATTTCTTACTAAATAGCATTACTCAATTTGAAATATCCCGTCAAAGTCGATAGTCTTAGTCAAACTTTATGACTCTTTTTCATAAAAATTAAGTCTCTGATAAGACAGTTATTACAACTAGTCTATACATTCAGAGTTCGATTATCAAAATTTTGATTCTCATTTGTTTGCCAATCCAATTAGGTGATATAATTAGATCCTTTATCTTATTATTTTTTTGTAACACTTTAATCCTTTATTTTTGTTTGTAACAATTTGATCCTTTATCTCTTATAAAACACACAACTAAGTCATTTTCTCATTTTTTTTATTGAAAAAATACTGATATGGAAAGCCACATCAGATGCATTTATTTTTTAAAATAAATAAATCTGGAAAAATGATGAACATGTTCATCATCTTCCTTGAATCTTCATCTTCTCCCTTTTGAATGTTCATAATCTTCTTTAATTGAAAAAAATATCTATTTAAATATATCTCGAAATATCACAAGTATAAGTTAATTTCACCTCAATCTTCTTCTAAAAAACAAAAATCAAAACCCCCAAATTTTACAAATATACCTTAAAAACCATGAATCATAATTGCAGTTGCCTTGGTGTAAATCATGGAACCACAACATGTAAAGGAATGACTAGCTTTACGATCCTAAAATTAAAATCATATAAATTGAACATCCAAGTTAACAAAAGTGATAAATTGAAGTCAAAGAGGGTTTTAGTAGTACTGTGAGGGATTGAACGAGAGGGACAATTTCGACGAGATCGTTGAATAGATCACGATTCAAATTGAAATTAGGTACTGAAGCAACAATGGTGGAGGATGAAAACCATGAATCTGAGTCACCAAAGTTGGAATTGGTTTGCAAATCATAACTATATTTTTTTAGAATTTGGGGGTTTTAGTTTTAGTTTTTAGAAGAAGATTTAGGTGAAATGAACATATATTCATGATATTTTGAGGTATATTTAAATAGATTTTTTTTCAATTAAAGAAGATAATGAAGATTCAAAAGGAAGGAGATGAAGATTCAAGTAAGATGATGAATATGTTCATCATTTTTCCAGATTTTTTATCTTCAATAAAATTATATTTTAAAAATTAAATGTATCTTATTTGGCTTTCTAGATCCGTATTTTTTCAATAAAAAAAATGAGAAAGGACTTAGTTGTGTGTTTTATAAGAAATATAAAGGACTAAATTGTTACAAAATAAAGATAATAGACCAAAGTGTTATAAAAAAAATAAGATAAATGATTTAATATGTAATTTTGTCTAAAATTTAAAATTTTTAGTCAAAATCGGTAGTATTAATCAAACTTCATGATCCTTTCGTAAAAACTAGGTCTCCTATAAGACCATTAGTATAATCGGTCTATACATTCAGAGTCCGATTATTAAAATTTTGATTCTCATTTGTTTGTCAATCTAATTATGTGATATTGAACAATCGGATTGATAAAAATTGAAATCTCCAATCAAAATCGATAGAATTAGTCAACATTCATGACTCTTTCATAAAAATTTGGCCCCTGATAAGACTGTTATTATAATGATCTATACATTTGAAGTTCGATTATCAAAATTCTCATTCTCGTTTGTTTATAAGTTCCATTAGATGATATTGAACGGTCGGATTGTACTGTTTGTCCATATATTCTACGCCGATGAAAACAATTAATTTATAAAATAATATTGTCTGAGTTGAGTTAAGAGTGATCAAATTAGAGTTATGATAATTCAGTAGACTTAAGGTTAGTCCAATTTAGCCTTATTATGTTTGAGTTTATTCCGGTAGTAAATGAATATACTTAAAATTAGTCCAATCAATTTATGCCACATGGTAGTTTAAAGTGTTATTTTTTAAATCAATTAAATAAAAATAATTTATAATTCATTTTACTATCATCATGATTATTATTTTATTAATAATAATTTTAAAAAATAGTAAATGAAAAACGTGTGAAAAAGAGGGGCAAAAAGGTAAGTTGAAATATGGTTGTATTAGTTTTTACATAGACAAGATAGGTGGGTTTAAATAGCAAAAAAAAAAAAAAAATGATAACCGGTAAAATAAGGTGTGGACTAACACCTGTCCTGCAGAAACATTTTGTGCACAATGCACAAATTGTCAAACTTTTGCAGGCTAAATGCCACCTAAAAATATAGTAATTGTGAAGCAAATATAATTTTTTAAAATTTGGAGTTTTTTTTTTACAATAGTAAATTTAATTCATTTTTTTACAACCATATTCGTTTGTCTCTTAATAAATTTTATATCGAAATTAAAATTAAAAGAAAACAGACATTTGATATTAGAAATTAATGATCTAAATTCACACTCGTGTCCGATTATGATAAATAGTATTCGCTGACGATATGTGAATAATATATAGTTTTTTTTTTATATATAAAATTACACTGCAAGTCTTTTATCTTATTTTTTTAACATTTTTGTTTTTTATGTTGTTTTTATGTAACATTCTGGAATAGGCTCAATGCATTTCATTAATCAAATAGTTATCAATACAACGAAAAACAAGTGGTTATCAATACAACGAGAAATCGACTAAAAAAGACGGCGACTAGACATGAATAGGCCGTCATTACTAAAAAGTGAGCAATCATATTCGTTTGTCGTTTAACAAACTTGGCCTCAAAGTTATTAGTCAACGATAATAGATTCTTAATATTAAAAACCAAAATATTAAACTCGAATAAATCATCTTGCCTAGAATGAAAGCATCAACTACTACTTTTGAGTAAATTCAAAGATGATGTGGGATAAGCCTCTTTGCATCATTCCTTCTATTGCTTATTTAATTTTCATGGCTCTACCCTCCAAAGTGTTGAGTTCAGTATGTGTGAGATTAGTGCCGGCAAGTATAAATCGTCCTCGGTAGTCACATAAATGCCATCTCCATCCAAGTTGATAGCTGGACCATGAGACTTGGATGAAGTGTGTGTGTGCGCGCGCGCACGTGTGTGTATGTGAATTCGAGATTTTTCACCTCAAAATGTAAATAACCGCGTTATAGAAACATTAGTTAGTGTGATCCACTTGTTAAAGAAACTTGCTTAACAAAACTATCTTGGAACTTGTATAGTAAAAAATAAATAATAATAATAATAATAATTGATTTTCTTTTTTATAAAAAATAATATTATATCCTCTTCAAAATAGTGTCATTAAAGGTATTTATAGAGTGGCAAAATGGGTCAGACCCGTCAGACCGATCCATTTAAACCGTCATTTTTGGCTGACCAAGTCTAGGTTTTTGGCTCGGTGCTCAAGTTGGTCCCCCGTCTAATTCATTAAAAAATTGTCCGGGCCGGGGTGGACTGAGTTGGCCAGTACACATTTTAGTTTTGTTTTTTTTTTTTTTTTCATTTTCCCTAGAACTTTAGATGAAAAATGGAGGAAAGAGTTAAACTTTACAGACGAGTTTAACTTCTTTTTTTGTTACATTTTTAGACAAAAAAAAAAAATGGAAGGGTGTTAAACTAAATTTTACATTGCATCGTTTACATTCTTAATCCAATTTATTTTGATTTAAACATTTATTTAGGTGATTGAATTTATCTTGAGACTTGTTGAGACGTCTTTATTTTATCATCGATATTGCGAGGATGTATCAAATTAAAATTAAATTAACTATTAATAGTTTACATGAAGCAATTTGGTGATCCATGTGTACTATTTACTAATACATGATTTGAGTTTGTTAATCTTTTGAATTATTTTCTATTATGTGTTGTTAAAAAATATTTCTTAATTTTATAAAAATTAATAAAAAAAATAGTATATTATATAGTAAATCTATAAGTAGAAAATAAAAAAGCAGTTTGGCGGGCCGCCCCACCATCTTGCTAGAATGCTAGTAAACCGGGCGAGCTTGATTTTTGAACTTGGATGACTAAGGGAATCTTGCACTATCCATTTTTCCACACTTAAGTCTTAATAAATGTTGATATTGTTAGTATAGCTTATAAAAATACAATTTTCACTAGCTTAAACTTATAAAATAGCATAAAATCTAATTTATATTGCATAAGCTCAAAAATAAGCTAATACAAACGGACCATAATTCAATATCGAGACCTCAATGACCAATGCTTTGGTAGACCACCTTCATAAGTGGTTCATCGTGGATCAGTGATGAATAACACTATAATGGACACAAATTTCACAAATTTCACCGTTGGATTGAAAGTTTATATCATATAGATTATCCATAAAAAAATTTAGAAAAATTAAAAATCATATGATATGTTATTAAGACCTATCAAGATTAACGATATTTAATAAAAATCTATCCACCGAATCATTTGGAGCACTCGTGCACATTAGAATTTATCTCAAAGTATATGTGAGTTTCAAATTTGTTCTCCAAGACTCACTCAATAGTTAAATATAATGGCTCTATAGAGACATGACTCCAAGTTCATAAGCTTTCAAGTTGTCTATAAAAAGAAAGGCTTCAATGCACTTTTAATCCCCTTATTTTTGAAAAATTGAAGTTTTGGTCCCCCTATTTCAGGGACGGAATCTCCGCGGGGCAAAGGACAAAATATTGTCTCCATCCCCAAACCTTTTTTGGGAAAACTTTCTCCTCCATTCCCATTCCCACAGGGAAAATTCCTCATCTTTGGATCCCCAAACAAAACAATCCCCGTGGGAATTCCCGTTTACAGATTAAATTCACATCCCTAATCATTATATCTCCAAACATTGTGTCTCAATTTTCTATCTTTTTTCTTTATTTTACAATTATAGATTAACATACATACACATATAACATATACTTTAGAACCACATCATTATCAATTAGGATTGATTCTAAATATTTAAGAAATTGAAAAACATTAAAAGGTCACAATTCAACACTTGCAACATTCTTACATCCTACCTCCACAATCATCATATTTATAATATGAATACTTCACACTTAATCACTTATTATATAAACAACAGTTAATCTAAGAAGAGGCCTCAGGGGGTTGACTTGAATTTGCTTCAGCTTCATTTAGCAGCTTCAATAATTCTTCTCTCTTGGCTGCCAATGCTTGCATCTTGGTGTCTAATTTTTCAAGTTTTTGCTTAAGTATTGTTGGGTCCTTCTTATCTTCAGGGTTCTTCTCTTTCTTTTCTTTCTTCTCTTTCTTTTCCTTCTTATGCTTCATCTCAACTTCATCTCCATGTGTCTCTTTTTCTTCTTCAGTTCCTCCCATGTTTGAGTAGAGTTTTTGCTATAGATTATGATTTTATTTCCTCTGAAAACCAATAACGTTATTTGTTAAATTTCATACACAGTCGGTTTAAAAAAAATTTAGATCATCGGTAAATTACAATCACTAATATGTATAATTTTAGAAGTAGTTATATTTAAAGTCAAACGTTTCAAATATTTCATTTCATACTTATTTTGACAAACACATGCATTATGCATTTTTAGTCATTTTGAGAATAATTAATAACTTCATTACAAAATCTCAATGTTATCTTGTTCCTATTTTGTCCGACAATTTCATCCTCAGATATACTTTTTATTGATGAATTTATTTCATAAAATTACTATAAAAAAAAAGTTAAAATGCATTTGCAATTAGAGACTAAAATGATTGTTTGCACATTAGCTATGCTAGATAAAAAAACAAAAATACATATACTTTCCATTTTCAAAAGATATCATAAAAAAATTACAGCCTTTTCAGAAAAATAAATAAGGGTCATGCTAAACAGTATTTCCGGAGCACTTGTTAAGCATGCCCCAAAAAAAATAAAAAATAAATAAAAAATGATGATAAAACAACTTTTTATACATTCAAGGCATTGAATGTACACATTTTAAAATAAATTTTCTATATAAACATGCTTAACTAGTGTGTCGGGGGCTTAATTTAGCATTTTCCAATAAATAATGCTGAAGTTTGATTTAACTTTGCAATAAAAAAAGAAAACAATAATACATGTGAATTTATCAAACAAATGAAAGAAATATCACCTGGATGTTGGAGTCTAATACAATGCTTTGTGGCAAAGATTTACACTTTCAAAATTGATTAATCAAGTTGCAAAGAAGCCTCAATTTGTATGTAATAGGCAGAGCTGAAAACACAAATCTCCTTCACTAATTTTGACCGATTAAGCGAAAAACACTAATAGTCACAAGCCCTTAATTATTTACTGTTTTTGACTTTACTAATAATAAAAATAAAAATGAAACGATAATATGATAAGTTGAGCATAAAATGTGGAAGTTTTTCATATTCAACATTCACATTAAAAAATAATTTCTTTAGACAAGAATTCTAACAAATGATCCACCAAAATTCATTAATTTTATGTTTATGTATATATACATACACACATCTAACAAGTCTAAAACACTAATTATACAAATCCAACCATTGAATTAAAAGTTCTTACTAAATAGATCAATAAAATTTCATAAAAAATTAAAATCATTTCAAACTTCATCGGAATATGATATTTAAACTATAAATAAACATCAATAAAACTAGAGATTTTTTGAATGAGGTGGGTGAAAGGTGGAGAATTTGACCATATACTATAGTAATAACTTTTCACGAGTTGAGTTTAAATTTAATCATTATATTATGTATGTGTATACATATAATGAGACTAAAAAAATACTAAACCAAAATCCTAAGATCTTACATTATTTTATTTGAAACTAATATCAGACAAATTATATAGAGCAAACTATAAGTTTCGTAGCTAACTAGCTAAATACACATTAATTATTTACACGTAATACCTTCAGTCTTTTTTATAAGAGACACACAAGTCAACAAAAATTGATGTATTTGATCCATATTAACCTTTACACACTAACTTTTGTTGACGCATATGTCTCTTATAAAAAGAACCGGAGAAAGTAATATTTATATAACATGTATAGCCTAACATTGAAGTGTGTATATGAAATTATGACAAAGTATCATATGGCTGAGCCTCACGAGCAACCTTAATGAAAACATCTTCCAATGTAGTGTCAGCTAAACCCCATGCAGAAACTGGGAAGTTTCCTTTTGCAGTTTCAACAGCTTGGAATACATTAGATATTCTAACCTCATCTTTTGGCAGCTCAAACTTTTGAGTACCAGAGATATGGTAAATTTTCTTAGCATTTGGTGAGAGTTGTTGCACCAATTTCTCAACATCTTTTTCATGATCAATAGATGTTGCCATTGAGAACACATAAGTTCCTCCATATCTTCCTTTCAGCTATGATAAAACAAACAAGTACATACAAAGGGAAAATAAATGTCACTTGGCAGTAAATGAAAACAATGAAAAGAATTAATGAAAGTAAAAGCTTAATTAAGGAGCTTATGGAAATTATTAGTTTTTATCTAGTTATGTGTTTTAGATAAAAGACCAAGTACTAAGATATAAAATTATGTGATATAACTAAGTAATAGAGAAATAATCATGTAATATAAATAATAGACTAAATTGCATCTTTGGTCCTTTGCATTTATTGTAGGATTCAAGTTGGTCACCTACGTTTAAAAGTTTCAAATTGGTTTCTTATGTTACTGATGTCAGCATAAGTTCGTTCTGTCTGTCAAATTTTGAGTTAACTCTATCTAAAACGTCCACGTGGCACCCCCCAAAGTTATCCACTTGTCCATGTGGACGTTTTAAATGGATATTTAACTAAAAGGACAAACTTACATTGTAATGTTAGTAAGAGACCAATTTGAAACTCTTTAAATGTAGTGTACCAACTAGAAACATAAAATAAACATGCAATTTAGCCTAACTAATATGATTATTAATCTTCAAAGACACTCTAAGAAAATAAACTAATATGAACTATTCTTGTATAATTCAAGATCTTAAGAGATATTTCACATATTTTGAAAAGGCTGAGCTCAGTATGTTACAGACAGCCACCACACCCTTAAAATCATTCTTTTGCACATGAATTTGATAAATCATATTTAATCATTCAAAAAAATAAATATCATACCTCCTTTGGATTTCCTATGCACTGAAAGCTACCTTCTACAAATATTCCTAATCGATCACATAGTACTTCTGCCTCTTCCATGGAATGTGCTGAAAAGTGTATGCAAACAACATTTATCAGTCTTTATGAAGACCAAAAATATTGAAGTTTTACATAACCAAGTAAACAAACTAAGATGATATATCTAATTCTTACAAAATATACTCATTTTTAATTTTAGTCCCTCTTAATTTTGTAAAAAGTATATTTATAATGAGCCGTTAAACTTATTAAACAGTGTAACTCTGTTCATAGTAAACTCAATCAAGAGTAAGTTGATCTCTCTTTATAAATCAATGCAATGCAACAACTAGGATATGTTTCAAATTATGAGAAAGAAAGAAAGTACTGGTAAGAATGATTGCGCGATCTTGTTTTGCACGATTAACAACATTCCATAAGTTCTTTCTTGATGCAGGGTCTAATCCAGTACTTGGCTCATCCATATAAACAACCTTAATAAAATTATCAATAACAGAATTAGAAAACATAGCACAGTAATTTCATATAACAATTTGAATTGAAAATAAATCATACTCTAGGATCTCCAATCAATGATATTGCAACACTAAGCCTCCGCTTCATTCCTCCACTATATTTTCCAGCTTTTTTATCAGCAACCCCTCCATGAAAAAGGTTTACGCTTTTCAAAGATTCTTCCACTGCCTGCAGCATTATAAAGTGATTTGTGAGTTAAGAAACATATAGGTATAAAGATTTTCGTCGAAACAGTATATCAACTTCAGCTTACTTGTGTTAAGTCAGAGCCTTTAAGATTTTTAAGTCTGCCATAAAAGAGTAAGTGCTCTCTTCCTGTCAAGACTTCCCATAGCAAGCTAAAATACCAGAAGGAAAAACATTAATGCAATTTCTCAATTGTCATAAATTTTAAATTAGTAAAACATATGAAACGGAAGAAATTTCAGCTTACTCATTCTGGGGGCATACACCCATGCTAGTATATATTCCATTCATATTAGTTCTTATGTCAAGACCTTGAACAAATGCTGTACCTGAGGTTGGCTTCGTAAGACCTATCATCTGTAAGCATTTACGAGATGGTTTGATAAATTACGTGAGGAAAAAATCAGTCAATGAAAAAAAAGATTCGAGTAATAAGATTCACTATGTTATAAGATTCATAGGTTAAATTGGTGATTGACTCAATGATCAACAGATTGAATGGAGCCGTTAAATCCTAATTATATTTAAGTTAGAGGTAAAGAACAGTTGTAGAAAAAAGTGCAATGAATGTTCAGAAAAATATGCATATTGCTGATGAAAATAAACTTTAACCAACCATGTTGATAAAAGAAGTCTTCCCAGCACCGTTGGGACCAAGCATGCCAAAGCATTCCCCTTGAGGCAAAGCAAGCGACAACTCTCTCACCGCAAATTTCTCTGGGTTGCCATCCCTTCCTGGATAAATTTTTCTCAGTTTGTCACAAACAATTGCATGATTGATAGTTGGTTCAAGCAGCAGCTGCTCCACCTTCTCCGTCTAAAGAGTAAAAGAAGAAAAAGTAACACATCATATCTGTAACTACTATCTAAGACTTTGTTTAGATTTTTACTTCATCTTGTAATACATTCACTTTCTTTATTTTAGATGCAATATGGCCTGAGGGAACATCATGCAATAGAAATATTTAATATTGAGTACATATGAAATGCAAGAAAAATTTACCTCTTGATGAATATCTGGTTTCTCAGTCGTAACAAAAACTTTAGATCCTTGTCGTTGGATACTAGGCTTCCGAAAAGATGAACTAGAACTTTTCTGAAATCTTTTCAAGAAGAAAAGAGGATTTTTCCAACTTCCTGTTGACAAAACTTGATCGACGTAATAAGCAAAGAATAGAACCAATAGCCACTCCACAAACATGATAATCAAGACTTCTTTCATGCCATTTGTGCTATCACTGAGGTCTCCCCATCGCATACCATGAGTCCCCAAAGTATCTCCACTAAAAGAAGCTTGTGAAAATTCATATAACCCACGATATAAAGCAAATCCAGGATATAACTCCATAACAATGATCCACCCGTCTGAGAAATTGGACAAGCAATCAAAAGACCAAAAGAAAGTTTAGGCAACATGTTAACACGGCACAAAAAGATGTCTCACATGAAATGCAAGCAGATAAATGGTAACTCATATGACATTATCATGATATGTGGTAACCACATCAAACTATATATGAATAACTTTTGGCCAACATGAGCATCATTTCTCAATTATTTGACTTACTTGGAAAGGATGTATCTTGAACAAAAAATTGAAAAAGAAAACCAGCTAATAGGCCAGTTCCAAAAACACCTATATATGCAATCACTGTCATTACAAAAGACGAAGTTAGTGATCAGATATAATAGAAAAAATATTCATAAGATAGCTTATATAAAAATCAAACCTGTAGCGGTCTTGACGTTTGAAAATAGGGAGGCCAATAAAAATGCTAGTGAAATTTGTAAATTTATATAGATGAAATAAAACACGAATTGGATGCTGTAGTCATTCATTGTGAAAAAATTTAGTCCTGGAAAAGACACAGATGTATTAGAAGAAACGGGAAATGGAAAAAGGAGACAGAAAGCAAGGGAACAGTTAACTGGTTGCGTTCATACCTATGACTGAGCCAAATATCACAAAACACAGCATGTAGATAACTGATATGGCAAGAAAATAACCATAAGAAATCATCCAATATGGACCATCACCAAGACCGTGCATTTTCATCATGATTCTTAAATTTTGTTGCTTCTCATAAACTAATGATGTGAGGGCAACCTACATCAACAAATACACGATCAGAAAAAGATACCAGAAAATATTGCCTTATATTTTACACAACATTATCAGATAAAATTGTTGACTGTGATTGACTGGAATGAATTCCAAATCCATGTTGAAAAAGAGTGTTATTGCTAGTGTGAGGCTTTATTCAAAAACAAAGATTTCGCAAGCAAATCTTTTCTTGATAACTACCATGGTAACCCATTCCGCAAGCAATACCTTAAGTATCCACTCATTTCTGATAAATTATATGCTACATATTTATGTACTTACAGGGAAAAGTTGTAGGATGACCCATGTAAAGAAGAGACCGCCCAAAAGAGAAGCCAAATCAAACTTAATTGTGGTCTCAGGTTTTGGCATTTCCTTTACAAACTCAAATAACATTTTGGTACCAGGTCCCAACAGAAACTGAAGATAAGCATCTGATACCTGGAAAGATATAGATACTAGATGTTAGCTCTTATCATAATCAGAAAGTGTATCCTGGGCCGGGAACTAATGACTGAGATATGTCTTTTGATTTTATAGTTATAATTTTATAAATTAACAACACAGGCTTGCAAGGTAGCATGTAGTTATTTTATATTCTGAAACTGATATTTTAAGTGTCATAATGTTATATGATCCAAACCTGAATCCCACACAGAAAAATAACACAAGAACTTACTAATGGAAGTAAACAAATTTTGTTACTAAAGTTTGAAATGCATACCAGATTAACTGAACGAGGAATCCGTGCCAGTGCAATAGGATCAAAGCCGGTGTCATTTTTATAAGTTGCGTTGTACCATATACTGACATTAAATATATGATCATTTGAATTTATAAAATCATAACCTGTCAAAACAAAATGGAAATAAGTATTTCCTTCCATGCATTGTGTGAAATATAACGACAAAATCATATATGATATCTACCTGCAACAATCTCATTGATCTTCCTCTCCGTGTTACCTTTTCTATAACCTTTATATAGCTCATTGTTTACCTCAAAAGAACTATTACGCCATAACCGTAAAACCTGAGCACATCTTAACTCTATCCAGTGGAAAGCAAAAAACTAGAATTAGTAATTAGTAACAAAATTCTGGACATCAGATGCAAGCTTTTAGCTAAACCTAACTAGAAAGAAACACAACAATATGTAATAAATCATCTGCATACGCCATACAAACATATTCAAAATACTTTGCAGGAGCATTAATTGTGCACAAGGCTACTATCTTTGTCAAAGTGTTTCCGATGCAACACAAAAGTTACAATTCTTACCTTTTGACTCTAAGATAATTGTCACAAATTCAAATTAGTCCTATTTTGAATAGATTCTAACTTATGCTAATGATATTATTATCACAAATTCAACTTAGTTCTATTTTGAATAGATTTCAACTTATAGGAATTTTTCAACTGAGATAAGTATCAGTTCTTACTTCTTAACTTGGGTAATCACTTACTCAATACATGAAGGTAGATAATTCAGATAATGTCAATCGACAACTACACATAGATAATTCAGATAATGTCAATTGACAACTACACATAGATATCACCACCCGAGCTAACAGATGAAAAACATGTTGACTTGCCACCTAATGGACCTAAAAACAAAGTATGGATTGAAGGATAGCTCTACAGTTTGATACATCGGATTTTACAGTGTGGGCACTATCAGCTACCCGCTAGAGTCAACCTAAAAGATGACACAATATTGTCATGGAGTAAACCCTTGCACCAATTATTTATTTTCCTGTTATCAAATATCGTACAAGAAAAATATGAATACAAGCATGCGTTTCATACCTTGCTGCCTGCTAGTGGTTGATATCTGAATAGGAACGGAGAATGTAGAATTCTTTCCGCATTGACTTTGTAGATAGTAAATAGGAAGATCTGAAAAGAAAGCAGGCTCCAGAAAATTGGTGTTTTCTGTCTCTGATGCTGATCCCTAAAACATTTTGATGCAAGAGAAGACATTATTTACAGACATATTGTTAGAGAAAAAATGTACATAAAAAACTTAATTATATTAAAATAACTCGTGAACCCGAGAACTTCTGTTCAGAGTGAGAAGAGGAAAGCCTCTTTAAGTATAATACATGTACTTTTAAGGACAAGAGAATAAATGTTTTCACGTGAAAGGAAAAAGGAGTATAATTGTTGACTCACCAAGACATTTGTCGCCAAACTATCCATAACATCCGTGTTGTTTATACCAAAAGTATTTGGGATCATATTCCCTGACAAGACTATAAAAGAGAGAAAACAGGATAGAGAAGACATCAAACATCTAAAGAAGTAACTTCAAAACATGTCATCAGTTATGCAAAAAAGACTACTAGTATAGTAAAAGAGATGAATAGAAGCAATTAAATTGAATAAACACTCAACTTAATCCTTCAAATATCACTCTAGATCTCACTTATTTTCCAAAGTATATTAAAACACATCTGATTAGTCGTAAAACTATGTGAAAATTCATTCCGTTAATCCCTAACGTCTTAATAGCAGGACATCTTAACAGCAAGACTAGCAAGATAAAGTTTCATATATTTTACAAACATACACATATAGGGACAAAGTAAAGGAAAAAGTGATACTAGAGAAACTAAATGGAGAGCTTATTCAATAAAATTTAAATTAAAAGGGTGATAGATGTATTTAACTTCGTTATATACCTTCTCCGAAAGACTGATTAGTGCCAGTAAAGAGCATAGTGAGTGGACATGAGCCATTATTTCTGCATAAGGGGTTTGGAAAATCAGAAAACGGAAGAAAATCTGTTCTAACAGCGCGGTATTGTGGATCAGGAGTTTGTAAGAATGGAGGCCATTCAGGAGGGTTAGTAATAGGGCAAGTGCCAACTTGGTCAAAATCCGAATATTGAACCCCACATTGTGTCTCCAGGCATTGTTCCCCTTGTGTCTTGGTACAAATGCACCCACACTTATTTGTGGCCTTATCAAATTGTTTATTGAGCAGATTTTGAAGTAGAAGCAGCAATATACACAGCACAAATGGGAACAAGATAAGCCTAACGTTTGTCTTCACATTTCGTTTCTGAAAAAACAATGTCATTTGTGTTAGAGTAGAGTTCGAACTCTAGTTAACATCAATATAAGACACATCAAGTTGCACATTGAGACTCTCAGTTCTTAAACTTTGGATTCAACTTAACTTATCTTTGAAAAACTCGAGACTCTCGTCACATTCTTTCGTGTTCATGTCTAGACATTTGGAACATGACTCATGTAGCCATATTCTCTCCCGATTATGTCTAGACATTTGGAGCGTGACTCATACAGCTTGATACCATGTGAACCAACGAAGTTTAGATACTTAATTTTGGATTCAGCCTAACTTATCTCTACAAAACTCAATAATAAGGTAAGCGATATCCTGCACGCATAATTACTTTAAAAACACTTGTCATCAATATGAAATTCAAGACTCTCAACAAACTCTCTCATGCATATGATCAAACATATGGAGTGAGTGCTCCGATAGCAAGTAACTCAGCAAATTTTAGATGCTTAAGTTAGTAGCTCTAACTCATCTTTAAGGGAGGATTCTACTTATAAAGGAGTAAGATTTAACTTTGCTCTTTGAATTTTGAGACAACTTGAATGCATTAAAATTACAACACAAAACATACCTAAATGCGTTAGTCATTCTAATCCTTAGGGTGCATTTGATCTGTTAAAAAATAAGAGACCGGACAAGACAACTTTAGTTGTAGTGTCTTTGATTTTAAAATTGTATTTGGAACTGGATAAACTGGGGTCAAAAGACTAGAGAAAAACTAAAATTCTTATGCCTCACTAAATCACACGACAACTTTTTGTCCTCTGCATAAGTTGTCTAAAATATCAAAATAACTTTTTATCCAATAAATATGTACAAAAAAACAAAATTTGTTTAATATCAACGTTTTTCTTATGCTACTTTGTATTGTACCGTACTTATCTTTGTTAGTTTGTTTGACTTTGACCATTTATCTTCTGATAATCAATTTGGTCCATAAAATTACTAACAAACCACACAATCGAAGATGATTTTTTAATTTCAGTACATTCAAGAACTATGGTGTCATAGAGTTTGACACATTTAAGTAACAAAATCACAGTTTACACTAATATTTTTTCAGGTAATAGATATGATGTGGAAGTTTGAAAACTAGTCAAAACTAACTAACTCTGTTCTGAGCTTAGAAATCTCTAATTAGAAACACGTTTGATGAATATCAAGTATAAGACACAGAGAAAGAGAGTAACCTGAAAGGTTAAGTTCTTCCTAAGAAGCGCGTTTGCTTGAGTCCAGAAGCTGGCAGGTTCGTTTGGTCTGTTTCCATTTCTCATGCTTTCTGTTTTTTTTCTTTTGAAAATTCACTCAGTTTCATAATCCCGTTTGTTTGGTTGGTTATATATGTTTCATTCCTCAATTTGACTATTATATATATGACGCCACAGCACATGATACCTTGAGTTTCTATTGTGATGTGATGTGAACACGAACTTGCCTTAACTAGACAGACACGGTTGCTGTCTCTTCTTCCCATTATATCCTTCGTTTAATGACTAAAATGTCCTCTTTAGGTGTGCTGGTAAAACTGTGCCCCAGGACGAGTAAATGCAAATGAAAAAAATATAAGGGGTGAGATCCGGAGGGCTGAATCACTTGATGTCAGAATTGACTTCCGAATCAGATTTAATTGGTGGTGAAAATCAAAAATAAAAATTACTTATTTAAAATTAGGATGTCAAAATCACATAATTAAGAAGGTTGTGGGAGCTAAATTTTGTATTTAGGCCTTATTTTTAAGGCAAAAAAATTAGAAACAGAAATAAAACTAATGAATTTTAAAATAATAAACTAATTTCATAACTTCCACTACAGTACACAGAGATTTTATTAATTAGTTGGAATTTTTTAGGTTGATTTGATCCTAATAAAAAAAATATTATAAATGTTTGAAAATATAAACTACATAAAACAAGGTGTAAAAATTCAACTCCATATAGTGGCTGAAATTACTTACTTGAAGTGCAAGTCAATGGGATATGTTCATGAGCAAACTAGCATGCCAAGTAAACTGACGTGTGAAATTTTTTAATGTTAGCTAAGTATTTTATTATGTTCTGTTTGAATTTTTTGCCCATTTCATTTGACTTCTTGTTTAGAAAATATTTTGAGCGACTCTTTTTTGTATAAATAAATATTTTTTTGAGTGACTAATTTGCCCTTCACCGTGTTTAATCCAAATGACCCAAATGCCCTTTTTGTAAAGAAATCTATAGCTAGTTGAAGAATTCTAAATAGTCATCACAACGTACCGTTAAGAAACTTCGTGGAAAAAAACGGTTTTAAGAAATTAGTGACAAATAAAAAAGTAAACATGTAAAAAAATAAATTAATACTATAAAGGGTTAAATATGTTTTTAGTCCCTACATTTTGACGGACTTCTAAAAATAGTCCTTATTTTTTAATTATATTTTTAGTCCTCTAAGTTCTTTCTATTTTCAACATTGGTCCCTATTGTGAAATTTTGGTTGACTGAACAAACAAAAAATGACATATAGATGTCACACATACTTATTTAATGACGTGGACGCGCAAAGAATAAACATTGAGTCTGTATGGTATTTATATCGCATTTTCCGTCTATTCAATCAACTAAAAATTCACATTAGGGACCAATTAAAAACGTCGGGGACTAAACATATAAATAAAAAAATGTAGGGATTATTTTTAGAAATCTTCAAAAATGTAGGGACTAAAAACATATTTAACCCTACTATAAATAAGTGGAGTATTTAGAGTTTAAATCACGCTTCTACATATATAATATAATGTCCCAATTAATTGTGATAAATTTATAGCGACCAAATTAATCTCTCTATTATAACAAATTAGGAACTAATTTATTCCAAATATAAAAGTGTCATAGACTAATTTTTATTTTATTTTTGTCGAGATTAAATTGGATCGTCATAAAATTGTGAAGGACTAAAATGTATCTTCACTCAAACAAAAATTATGGATTTTTTTTTTTAATACAAGCAAACATAAGTATCTGAAATAAAGAAACATCGATGATGGTCATCTTATCCCTCTTGAGGACAAAGAATGAGAACAATGGGCTCAACCATCATCTTATCACTCTTTGGTGGTAGGATCAGCTGGCGAATGGCGATGGGTGTTAGATGGTGCTTATGGTTGTTTGGTGGTTGACGTCGAGATGGGGTGGTGATGATTTGAGGTGGCGGTGAGGTGTTGAGATGCTAATGTGGTGTGTGGCTAATGCAATGAGTGTTTGGTTCTCTGGATACTTGACTCTCTGGCCGTTTTAAAATTTGTTGAGATTTGAAGGACTTTTTATGAGTCTTTGTTGGTTTTCAAATCTGCTGAGATTTACAGGTTTCTAGTATCCAGTTGACATCTACCTTTTCAGTGTTGACTGTTTGAAGGAGGACTGGCGTTGTGATGGCGAGTTGTTGAGATGTTAATGTGGTGTGTGGTTAATGCCGTGAGTGTTTGATTTTCTGGATACTTGACTCTCTGACCGCTTACAAATCTGTTGAGATTTGCAGGACTCTCTATGAGGCTCTGTTGGTTTTCAAATTTGCTGAGATTTACAGGTTTCTAGTATCCGGTTAACCTCTACCTTATCGGTGTTGACTGTACTATTTGAAGGAGGACTGTCGTTGTGGTGGTGTGTGGTTAATGCCGTGAGTGTTTGATTTTCTGGATACTTGACTCTCTGACCGCTTTCAAATCTGTTGAGATTTGCAGGACTCTCTATGAGTCTGTGTTGGTTTTCAAATCTGCTGAGATTTACAGGTTTCTAGTATCTGGTTGACCTCTACCTTTTCGGTGTTGACTGTTTGAAGGAGGACTGGTGTTGTGGTGGTGAGGTGTTGAGATGCTAATGTGGTGTGTGGTTAACGCCGTGAGTGTTTGATATTTTGGATACCTGACTCTCTGGCCGCTTTCAAATCTATTGAGATTTGCAGGACTCTCTATGAGTCTTTGTTGATTTTCAAATCTGCTGAGATTTACAAGTTTCGAGTATCTGGTTGACCTACCTTGTCGGTGTTGACTGTATTGTTTGAAGGAGAACTGTGAGCTGCAACTTATCTACCTAGGTCTTCTTTCTACCGTTGTCCATCAACTTTTGGTTCATGGAGCTACTTTTTGGATTCTGATGGGCCCATCACATTTGATTCGAGATCGGAAGTTAGTGTTTAGTGACATCTTTTTGGATCGGTTGGTGTTTTCTCTAGTGCGGAAACTGTAGAGTGTCTTTCTAATGAGATTAGAAATGAACTCTTTTAGGTGGTGTTAGTTTTGGTTTTGTTCATTGGTGTTCCACCTATATACATAATACGTCGCCTTTTTTCTGTAGTTTCTCTTTTAATTATCGATCTTTGTTCTTCTTGTGCAGAGACTTGATTTTGATAATATATTTGTCGTTAAAAAAAGAAAAATTGAATGTTGTGATTTTGTTCGCAATTTCATCCTTTTTATTTTAAGCGGTGCTACATGGCACGACCGCTCTCTCGTCCATTATGCACGACATTGAATTTTACATTAAATTTACAAAACTAAATACTAAAATAACGAAGTAAAGTACAAAGAAAATACAAAGTAACAAAAAAAAAAAAAAAATACAAAGTAACCAAATAGCATATTCTTTAATTGTAAGAGTTACACGTGTTCTTTCAAAACCAAATGTCAACTTGTTATTAACAAAGATAAATAATTGTCTCAAACAAAACAACAAAGATAAATAGTACAGTAATTGATAGGATTAATTTGGAGTACTACCAGCTCGAGAGAGATATTTGTGATTTCCTGATTTCCACTAAAAATGCATGAAAAACTAAACCAATCACTACATTTTGAGAAGTAAAATTAAAAAAGGAAGAGCGAATTTGAAAAGAAAAACACGTCGTGCAATTTCAACGACAAAATGTGTTGTTCTATTTATCATTTTCCTTTTATTTTTAGGGAAGTTGAATTTGTATTTACATATTGATGAATGAATTTTATGTTTTTTAGCAAGATTGAATGAATATCTTATTTTTAGTCAAAACAAAAATTCTCACAAAATGCTTCAAAAATAAAAGTTTCTCATGCAATTTAATGCAAATCATATTGCATTTAACTTACTCTCTCATATTTTCCCATAATAATCAATAAAAATTCATTTTATATCTTTCTATAAAAAGAAACATGTGTCTAAAGAGAGCAATGGGTCTAAGACTATTGGGTTGGAAACTGCGGTCAATACTGGTGGTGCAAATAGAAACCAAAAGGATGTTTTTATTATGGAACAAATTAGAACACTCCAAAGACAACAAAATCATGTAAAAAGCATGTTTAATCCTTTGAACCCTCTTGCTAGTACAATAGTTCAACGCTTCAACCCGATGATGCAAGTTGCAACTATAGTTTTTGCACACAAGCATAAACATGCTTTTTACAAATTAAAACATGCTTCATACAATAAACCCTACATAAGCCCTTTCCTCACTACAAATTTTGAATTGAATCTTTCCAATTTCAACAATTCCTATTCTTTATCTATTTCAGCTTTGCTCACCAAGCAAAGAGCTTCATGTTTTGAAGCATTGGCTCCGAAAACGACCGATCCACTCCATCTAGAAATCGATCCTCGAACGACGAAGAGACCTGAAATGACTCTCATCGAAACCAACCATTTCTTCCCAAAATCTAACTCATTTTTAATCTTAGACTCAAATACATGAACCTTGCTAGGTCTCGTGCTTCCTTCCTCAACAATGATACGGTATCGAAATTCGATTCCTACGAGGAAGAGAATAAGGTTAAAGGTCATAGTTATAGATTAATAGGAATGAGAAGAAGAGAGATTGATAAACACATTGTTGAAGTAGAGTACCTTGTGTTTTTGGCAAGTCTTAGATTGTCCGTTGGATTCATTCTGTTGGAGTGCAAAAATACTACTTCATTGTGTTAATATACCACTGTCAACGCCTTGAAGTTTGTTGTTGCGAGCGAAGAGGTTGGTGGAGCGGACTTTGTTGGATATATTTGGTTTGGATTTGAACCAAATGGATTTTTTGGGAAATTAGAGGTTCTTTGTTTTGGAATTAGACTTCTTTTTTGACATGTGATAGTTACTCTAAGTGGTGTGTCGAGTGTCGACATATACTTAGTCAAAATTAATAAGTGATCTGTCTTTTGTAAAGTGGGTTGAAGTTGGAAATCAAAATTATTATGACAAAAATTGCTATATAACAAAACGTCAGAGATCAAAAGTGTAATTTAGCTAAAAATTTACGATTCAACAATTTTTATAAACGTAACGACACGCATCTTTAAATTAAACAAGAAAAACTTGCATTAAGTTGACGAAATTAGGAAATACAAAAGAAGTGAAGCACGAAAACGAAGAAGAAAATACAAAGTACTTCTAACTAAGAATAATTAATGAAACATGATGACAAATCTATTGCATAAGTAAATTTCTAATTATTGCTGCTTGTGCTGTGTCTGTTGTAGCCAATAACTCAGACAAACGCTCGCTTAGATCGTCCACTTCTCTATGCAAGTTTCTAATATAGTTGCAAGTCTCCTGCAATGTCCTCGAAGCTGAAACCTGACATATTCAAATTCAATTTATAAATAATATAGTTTAATTGAAAACAACAACAATTCTTGTAGATTAATTGAAAAAATCAACATTTCACTTATGATTTTAAATTGTGGTCTGCAATCGCAATTATTGTTGAAATATTAAAATTTCGTCTATGTTTGTTCAAATCTTCTCACTAAAAATTAAAATTTCAAAACATTTTATTTTTTGTGACCTAACTCTTACTTATATATATGGTACCAGAGCAAGTATTTGTTTGTGCTGCTAAAAAATCATAATTACTCTTGCAATTTGCAAGGTTTTTTTATTTAATCAATTAAATAAAGACTTGTTTGGTGTGTGTTTTTTTGGATTCCAACATAATTAAAGTTGATAATTGAGTATAGATCTGTTAGAAAAAAAGAATATTCTCACGTAAAAGAAAATTAAGGTGTTTTGTAAGTAAGAAGAGTTGAGCCTATTATTATTAGTTCTTTTGTGAAAGTCTAAACGAAATAGAGAAGTATAAAATTATATTTGACAATATTTCTTCTTAAAAATATAAAAGAAATAAAGTAAAGAAGTAAAAAATAAATAAAAGTGAAGTCAAACATAATTTTTTTCTTCTTTACTATTTTTAAGGAGACGAAAAAAAGGAAAAAATAAGCCGGGCCAAACAGGGCCATAGACTTCCACACACTTAAGAACGCATATTAGTCGACTTTGTTTTTTGAACGGCAAAAGCTTGTATAATAAATAGATGAACAAGATCAAAAGAGTATTTGAATATTCTATTTTATCGGTATCACTTTGGATGGTGCCCAAGAAGACTTCCACACTTTAGCCAAGGTAAGTCCGGACATCTCTGGTGGACCAACATCAATCCTAGAGGCTAGCTCAGTATCACTGTAAGCATAGATAATTTGACCCTCTATGAGACTAATTCTAGCTCGGATGTTTAGGTCTATTTCTATTTTGAACAGCGAAAAGATTATAAAATATATTGATAACGTAGATTAAAGTACAAATAATACTCTACCCAGAAACATGAAGAAAATGTTTAGGTCTATTTGAAAGTTCTATCGTCTCGTTATCAAAGAGTGTGTTGTTGAGTAGAGATCATTCTCCCCACAAACTCAACACTGCTTAAGCACACATTCATTGAATAATGTGATGTAAGTTAAGTAATTAAGCACACAAATTAAGAAGAAGAAGGCAAGGAAGTAGTTAGTTTATTAATTAAGAACAAACCTTGTCAGAGCTCCGGTTGCGAATCTCAGGAAGAAGTTGCTGCAACTTGGAGACAAGATCATGGATCTGATCATCAGTGATATTATTCCTTGAACTACTTGTTTGCCTTGAACGTGACCTTCTACTAGACATTTTGATTTAAGTTTAAGCTTATTAAGCTGTGAAACCTAGAAAACAAATATACTATATAGTTTTGGATATATATATATATATATATATATATATATGATATAGAAAGATATATAGGTGAAGTAAGTAGTGAGTAGGTAGGAACAAGGAATGGGGAAGGTGTAGTGATGTTGGAGAACGAGAAAGAGAGAAAACAAGTACTATATTGCATGGGAGAAACAAAAGGGTTATGGGTGTTTTTAAATAGGGTTTTGGGGAGAGAGAGAGAGATTAAAAAGAATAAACTTTCTAGAGATACGGTAAATTAGTGTTCCCAAATTGGGGTTAGAAGTTTCAGAGTAGTGTGTACATGTTTCAAGTGAGAAAGAAAGATTTAGAGAGAGTGTGTGTGTTTGTGTGACCAAAAGCTTTGTTCTTTTTGTTTTTGACTCTTTCAGACTGTCAGATTTTACACGCAATACCATGTTAACTAAAGATTTCCAAACAATGCAAGTGTAATTAGCTAGTGGTATTATAAAGTTATTTTGAAGGGATAGTTCTACTTAAAAATCAGTAATTACGTAGTTGAAGCATATTGAAACATATTTAATGATTGATTTCTGTTTGAGTACGTACACCTAAAAAGTTTTACACCGATTGAGAATCAAAGTTAAGTATAATTTACATATAACAACCACACTCTCAATTTATTGAGAGATTTTCTCAATGACAAAATTGTGAAGACTCTCGTCTCTTACAATGTCCAATGTGGACAATTAATATCTCGGCAATGCAATCTTACGGACTTAAGATCGGAGAGACTTGAATATATATACCACGTTAATATCATAATATGTGCAGGTATTCGAGAAATACTTAAAACAATATTGGTACTACTTTCTAGCAACAAAATCCATCTTCTTAGGTCCTACTTTAAAAAGTGCACTAAAAAGATCCACTTTGGTTTGCGGGGTCAATCGATAATATTCAAAATAATTTGTAATTGTTATGAATGGCATCAATGCATAACTCTATTGAACAATATGTAGTTATGGGAAGAACAATTAAGAATTGGTGTGGGCATGCAAATGCAACACTTGAGACTGATGTTGTGCAAGTAATTGAATGTATGATTGAAAGCAAACTTATTAGATGTATTTTCTTTTTGGTAGCTCATAATTAAGGTACGAAATGATTTACAAGTGTGGTTGAATTTCTTGCTCATACATATTTGTTGTAGAGATAGTAAATGATTTTTAAAATAGTTTAGAATGTTACACTAATTAATAAACTTAAGTTTTATTCTATCCAACATGGAAGGAAAGAAAACTCAGTTTGATTAATTAGGAGGCAACCTGATTAACTAACAAGTAACAAGAACATGAAAAAACTCATACCATCAAAATAAAAAAAAATAAAAAAAATCATGGGAAGACTCATAAGAGATTTTTATAGACATTAGTACATTACATAAAACAATGAAGCTAATGGTAGAGATATAGTTTTTTATTATAATTGATGATGACATAGAAATGGGAGCAGAAGAATCCGGGGAACGTGATGTAGAGTATAAGTTGACTAGTCAATGCAAATTCTTCCCATCAAATTAACAAGGACATGATGAATAACAAACAATTCTATTTGTATGGTGAAAGTTACAATAAAAAGTATATACTATTGCATATTGAAAAATAGGACAAATACTTTGCATGTTTATGTAATTAAGAAAGGTTGTAAGTGACAACGATTAATTATATATTTTACATTTCAAGATATATAAGCAATCAAACAATCCCTCTATTTAGTAGAGTTACTAATGTAACTAACTTTCTAATTCTTCTTCAAAAAAACTAACTTTCTAATTCAGTTAGTTATAGTTAGGTAAGTGCAAAATTTGGTTTAGTTAGAGATTAGTTAAGGAGTTATAGTTATAAATGAATTTGACTCCTATAAAGTGAACAATGCATGACAAATAAATTTCTCCTCGGATTATCTTGTCCTTTGGCTGGATAACAAAATTTTTTTAAAAAAAAATACATAACAAATAATCTTTTCGAACTTGCTTATACATTTATTTAACTAGTATATGATTATTATAAGGAATACAAGAGATACTCAATTCATACGATCAACAATATCAGGATTCAACATCATAACATGAACTAATTACCCACAATCTACTAAGGGTTGCATTGCAGAGAACCCATCCAATCATGTGCTTGAAAGTTAGATAAATAACAAATAAGACAAAGATCATACGCAGCCGCGGTATATTTGTATATGATATCTACATAGTAACTTTTACATCAAATTCAAAATTTATTTATCATTTTAAAAATTCATTATTTATATACTCTTATTACAGATGATCTGATGTCACATTTCAAAAACATATTAGTATTTTTTAAAAGTGCTGGATTTGCCAAGTGACACTGGAAATCGATTGCAACTGAGAAAAGAAATAAAAAAGATGCATTCAGATGAGATGCTCAGCGTGCATCTCGGGGCACATGACATTGGATCCAATTAACAGCAAGGACGGTGCTATTGGTCACGTGCATCTTTCATTAAAAATAACATCAACCCTGAGAGACTCTAACAAAGATATAATACCATTTTTGCATATGC
This sequence comes from Trifolium fragiferum, assembly GCA_954870985.1. Classification (NCBI taxonomy): domain Eukaryota; kingdom Viridiplantae; phylum Streptophyta; class Magnoliopsida; order Fabales; family Fabaceae; genus Trifolium; species Trifolium fragiferum. The sequence goes on from OX940794.1 coordinate 14,881,227, forward strand.
TTTCTGTGCCATTCTTATTGTTTCGTAATTATTCTGTTTTATCATACACCATTATTTAACTATATTAATCTTCTCGAACTTGCTTATGCATTGATTCATGATCTACAGTCGGTGGTCAAAAGGATCCATGTAGTGCATTTGTTTTGAGATCAAATATAAGACCAGATGAATTATGATACGAAGATATTTTTATAATTACGAGATATTTTATCTAATTTTAATAATGTTTTGTCTTTTAAGTTTATACTATAGATATATAGTTTTTTAAATGATTAATTTTGTGATTTAAAAAAAGTAACCGTCACAGACAAGAATGAATAAGATTAGAAAGCAACTCAAAGTTGCTGTATTGAGCACGAACCCGCAATCTGACTCGAAACTGATATAATCGCCAACATATGGAAGCACTCAATCGGATAGGGGTCGGGTCTCGGATCAACACGTACTTATGAAAAATCAATCATGAACGGTTGTATACGAGCGGGTGCGGGTCTCTAAAAATTCATCTCTTCATAACCGAAACCGACCGAACAATTATTAAAATACAAATTAATTTTTTTTCAGTTTTGAACACATCTTCTGTCTCTTAATCACTCATACTCTTTGCTTGTTAATTTTAACTATTTTGTATGGTGGAGAAAAATGTTTTTTTTATAAGTTTATGCTTGTAATATGCTGATAAAGGAGATGTGGAAGATAATATTCTAGATTTATCTTAATTTTTACTTCTCATCTACTATATATATTGTCGTTGGATTTATCATTTTAATTGCATCATTTATTACAGTGTGTACGAAATACTAAAATATTATTGAAAAATAAAAAAAAAATTATCAATGAAATTTTAGATGTTACAACAAAGTTTCAATCTAACCCGAGCAAACCGACCTTTTATACCCGCCACATGTATGACCCGACACCCGAACAAACCGAAAATGTAAACGATCGGAATTGGGTCCAAATTAAGAGGCTACGATTTTTATCGGTTTGACGATTTTCAGTCCGAGTCCGACCGAATCCGACCGATGCTCACCCATAGCTGGCACAAAACAAAACACTAATTAATCTCAAGTTGAGATTCTTCTCATAGATCAATGAGTCACTTCTCTTACAAATCTAAGATTTTTTTTCAAACATAGTCGATGTGTGAATTAACCATTCATATTTGACACTCATCGATTTCCTCCAAGTGTGAGTTTCCAACCGCGGCTCTGATATCACTTGTTGGGGAGTTCGGTGGAGTTCGAGAGAAATAATGGGATCAATGTTTCAGAACCACGAGAGAGGGAGACACCACATTCCCATCCAAAATCTTAAAGCGTATAGGCGATTTGGGACTTAATCACTCGCACTTGAAACTCAACAATCTCTCATCAAGTGTGAGTTCCCACATCCTATAATTGATCTAATATCAAAATTTACTCCTTGATGAAGTCAATACTCCATAACCACAAAAGATGTAGACGCCACATCTCCATTCAAAACCTTCAAACATTAGGTTAATGAGTCATTTATCATATAAATCTAATATATTTTTTCCACACATAGTCGATGTGACACGAAACATGGACCACCACTAAGATCATACAAAGAGAGACATTAAGGCATCTCAATCACACAAAACTCTATTTGCACCAACAAAAGACGAGCTCCATCACCCACTCATTATAAGAGGAAAGATCACCAGAACTCTTAACATAAAACAATTTTCAAGAAGAATCTATTCATATTCAATAATTGTTCCGCATCTATTATTTTACCCCGAAAAAATAAGATCATTTAAAATACTTCACTTCTTTTTTATTATATATGTATTTATCATTAAAAATAACAATAGTTGATCATCATTTTAATCAATTATATTGGATTTGAATCGAAAAATAGTGCGATTAACATTTGTTATGTACTATTGGTCAATTAAAAATCTCAACACATTGATGGTTTTCTTTCTTCGTTTACATATTTTACTGTACGTGTGATTTAGGAATACGCATCCTATGATGATTAACTTGAATAAGTGCATAGCAGATCACATTGTCATGAGTTGTTCAGTCAAACGACAAGAAATACTCCTAGCTCTATTTTTATTTATTTATTTTTATCAAGAACAAGAAATGCCTCTGTGATTAAATATGGTATTAGATAAACAACGGTTTAATTATTCTAAACACCAGATAGCATATGCGGTTTGTCACTGTGATCATAATTTAATTTGATTTGGAGATTAGTTTTGACATGAAGTTGTTTCTGTCTTTTTTCGATTACAGTTGCGGATGATCGAATTGTGGTTCTTTCTACCAAGTTTAACATCAATCACTATTTATAAACCAAGTAACGATTGCTTTAATTTTATGTAAACTTAATTGACAAGTACATTTGATAATTTAAGAGGTTTACATAAACTTAAATAAATTCACTTTACATAAATTATGTAAAATGAATTTACAAAAAATTATGTAAACTGAATTTACATACATATGAGTTTACATAATCTCATTTTGATCAATATTTGATGTAACCAATCACATGTCGAGCAAAAATAGAAAATACGCTACTAAGACATGCACTCACATAGAATGCAATAAAATTAGATAAAAGTCTAAACATGAATATATTGTGAAAACAATCCAATGTGTATGGACCATATATTTGGGCCTTTTTAGTTAGTAATCCATACTTAAGGATGGTAATGGTTAGGGTAAGGACACCAAGTAAAAATTTGGAAACTTTTTTACGGTAGCGCATGACACCATTTCGCTATTCTCTTTCCAATGGCATGGGTGTGGAAGATGCAGTTAAAGTAATTTTTGTGCAAGGTGTGATTTCATTGATTATTCAACTAAGGCAATATGCCTTATATACAATACAAGAAGAGTGACACCATTTCGCTATTCTCTTTCCAATGGCATGGGTGTGGAAGATGCGGTTAAAGTAATTTTTGTGTAAGGTGTGATTTCATTGATTATTCAACTAAGACAATATGCCTTATATACAATACAAGAAGAGTAACTTGTCATACAAGTTACACAAGTAAAGTTCAATTACATAATAAGGCCCAAAACTAATTTACTCCTTTACACTGAATTTTCCTACTTAGACAATCAAACAACAAATTCAGTTTACACTAATTATGACAAAAACATAAGTTGCATAAACTACATCTTCTAGACTAATCCAGCTACATCACACATACTCAATTCCTCCCTTAGTTTGCAAAATGCTTCAAGATTTAAGTGCAAGGTGTGATTTCATTGATTATTCAACTAAGGCAATATGCCTTATATACAATACAAAAAGAGTGACACCATTTCGCTATTCTCTTTCCAATGGCATGGGTGTGGAAGATGCGGTTAAAGTAATTTTTGTGTAAGGTGTGATTTCATTGATTATTCAACTAAGACAATATGCCTTATATACAATACAAGAAGAGTGACATCATTTCGCTATTCTCTTTCCAATGGCATGGGTGTGGGAGATTCGGTTAAAGTAATTTTTGTGTAAGGTGTGATTTCATTGATTATTCAACTAAGACAATATGCCTTATATACTACAAGAAGAGTAACTTGTCATACAAGTTACACAAGTAAAGTTCAATTACATAATAAGGCCCAAAACTAATTTACTCCTAACATATACTCCTTTACACTGAATTTTCCTACTTAGACAATCAAACAACAAATTCAGTTTACACTAATTATGACAAAAACATAAGTTGCATAAACTACATCTTCTAGACTAATCCAGCTACATCACACATACTCAATTCCTCCCTTAGTTTACAAAATGCTTCAAGATTTAAGTGCAAGGTGTGATTTCATTGTTTATTCAACTAAGGCAATATGCCTTATATACAATACAAGAAGAGTGACACCATTTCGCTATTCTCTTTACAATGGCATGGGTGTGGAAGATGCGGTTAAAGTAATTTTTGTGTAAGGTGTGATTTCATTGATTATTCAACTAAGACAATATGCCTTATATACAATACAAGAAGAGTGACACCATTTCGCTATTCTCTTTCCAATGTCATGGGTGTGGAAGATGCGGTTAAAGTAATTTTTGTGTAAGGTGTGATTTCATTGATTATTCAACTAAGACAATATGCCTTATATACAATACAAGAAGAGTAACTTGTCATACAAGTTACACAAGTAAAGTTCAATTACATAATAAGGCCCAAAACTAATTTACTCCTTTACACTGAATTTTCCTACTTAGACAATCAAACAACAAATTCAGTTTACACTAATTATGACAAAAACATAAGTTGCATAAACTACATCTTCTAGACTAATCCAGCTACATCACACATACTCAATTCCTCCCTTAGTTTGCAAAATGCTTCAAGATTTAAGTGCAAGGTGTGATTTCATTGATTATTCAACTAAGGCAATATGCCTTATATACAATACAAGAAGAGTGACACCATTTCGCTATTCTCTTTCCAATGGCATGGGTGTGGAAGATGCGGTTAAAGTAATTTTTGTGTAAGGTGTGATTTCATTGATTATTCAACTAAGACAATATGCCTTATATACAATACAAGAAGAGTGACACCATTTCGCTATTCTCTTTCCAATGGCATGGGTGTGGGAGATTCGGTTAAAGTAATTTTTGTGTAAGGTGTGATTTCATTGATTATTCAACTAAGACAATATGCCTTATATACTACAAGAAGAGTAACTTGTCATACAAGTTACACAAGTAAAGTTCAATTACATAATAAGGCCCAAAACTAATTTACTCCTAACATATACTCCTTTACACTGAATTTTCCTACTTAGACAATCAAACAACAAATTCAGTTTACACTAATTATGACAAAAACATAAGTTGCATAAACTACATCTTCTAGACTAATCCAGCTACATCACACATACTCAATTCCTCCCTTAGTTTGCAAAATGCTTCAAGATTTAAGTGCAAGGTGTGATTTCATTGTTTATTCAACTAAGGCAATATGCCTTATATACAATACAAGAAGAGTGACACCATTTCACTATTCTCTTTCCAATGGCATGGGTGTGGAAGATGCGGTTAAAGTAATTTTTGTGTAAGGTGTGATTTCATTGATTATTCAACTAAGACAATATGCCTTATATACAATACAAGAAGAGTGACACCATTTCGCTATTCTCTTTCCAATGTCATGGGTGTGGAAGATGCGGTTAAAGTAATTTTTGTGTAAGGTGTGATTTCATTGATTATTCAACTAAGACAATATGCCTTATATACATTACAAGAAGAGTAACTTGTCATACAAGTTACACAAGTAAAGTTCAATTACATAATAAGGCCCAAAACTAATTTACTCCTAACATATACTCCTTTACACTGAATTTTCCTACTTAGACAATCAAACAACAAATTCAGTTTACACTAATTATGACAAAAACATAAGTTGCATAAACTACATCTTCTAGACTAATCCAGCAACATCACACATACTCAATTCCTCCCTTAGTTTGCAAAATGCTTCAAGATTTAAGGCTTTAGTCATTATGTCTGCTAGTTGTTCTTGAGTGCTACAATGCTTCAACTCTACCACTCTATCTTTGGTCAGGTCCCTTAAGAAATGAAATCTCACATATATATGTTTGCACCTTCCATGCATGATAGGATTCTTTGACAATTTAATTGAAGAACTGTTATCACACCAAATCATAGTTTCATTGGATTGAGGTTTTCCAAGTTGATCAAGTATCCTTCTCATACAAACTGCTTGACATGCAAATGATGCTGCAGCTACAAATTCTGCTACAGTGGTTGATATAGTCACAATAGCTTGCTTTTTTTATGACCAAGAGATTGGTCCAGAACCATAAGCAAAAATATAACCACTAGTGCTTTTCCTGTCATCTAAGTCTCCAGCATAGTCAGAATCAGTCCACCCTTGCAATTTTGTTCTTTCTTCTCCTTTCTTATACCATACTCCAAAGCCAATTGGTACCTTTCAAGTATGTGAGGATTCTCTTAGCAGCTACTAGGTGATGTTCAGTGGGCTTATCCATGTATCTTGCAATGAGACACACATAGAAGGTAAAATCAGGTCTTGTAGCCAATAGGCACATGAGGCAACCAATCATTTGTCTATACTCAGTAGCATTAACTTGTTTACCTCCTTCATCTTTAGTTAGCATGTTACCAGAAACTATAGGACTGCATACAGCCTTACAATTCTCCATGTCAAACCTTACTAGTATATCTTGAGCATACTTCTGTTGATGTATTAAAATTCCATTATCCCCCTGCTTAACTTCAACTCCCAGAAAGTATCTCATTTTCCCAAGGTCGGTCATTGCAAATTTGTTCTTCATAGATCTCTTGAACTCATAGAATATGTCCTCATCATTTCCTGTGTAGATCAAATCATTAACATATAGGCTTACGATCAATATCCTTCATTCATTGCTTCTTTTCACAAACAATGTATGCTCATAAGGGCACCTAGTGAACCCTTTCTTCACAAAATAAGATTCAATATTGTTGTACCAAGTTCTAGGGGCTTGTTTTAATCCATACAAGGCCTTTTTCAACTTATACACTCTACCATTTCCTTCTTTCTGATAACCTGGAGGCTGTTGTACATACACATCTTCTACCAATTCACCATGTAAACAAGTGCTCTTCACATTAAGTTGGTGTACATTCCAACCCTTATTTGCAGGTAAGGCCGATATAGTTCTAATTGTATCCCATGTAGCAACTGGAGCAAAAACTTCATTATAATCAATACCATGTTGTTGACTATAGCCTTTTGCCACTAACCTGACTTTATGTTTTTCTATTTTGCCATTCTCATTGTATTTTGTTTTATAGATCCATTTCACACATATCTTCTAGCATCCATTTGGCAATTTAGTCAATTCCCATGTCTCATTCTTTTCTATAAACTCAATTTCTTGATCCATAGCTTTTCTCCAGTTTTCAAACTTTGAAGCTTCTTCATAAGTTTGAGGATCTTCATCATTACTGAACACAACCATATTATTCAATTCTTCATCCTCAGCAGACACAAGATCTGTCACATAATCTCTATAATTTGTAGGTGGTCTTCTACTTCTAGGAGTAATTACTGGAGATTGTTCATTGTCATCAAATTCTTCACTATCAGTATCACTCACATGTTGAGTCTCAGGTTCATCATTGACTTCATTATCATCAACACTAGCAATGCTAGATGATTCAACAATTTCTTCTATATCACAAGTTTGCTTAGCACTCTTGCTCCATTCCCAACCCTTTGTCTCATCAAATATCACATCTTTGCTGATAATGATCTTCTTATTAACAGGATCATAAAGTTTGTAAGTCTTTGATTCATCACTAACTCCCAAGTGTACACATTTGAGGCTCTTAGGATCTAGCTTCTTCCTTTGAACATTTGTAACATGAGCATCAAATATACAACCAAACACCTTAAAGTGTTGCACTGAGGGTCTAACTCCATTTCATGCTTCTTCAGGAGTTACATCTTTCACTGATATAGTAGGGCTCCTATTCAACACATATGTAGTCCACAATACTGCTTCTGGCTAGAATTTCTTAGGCACTTTCATTCCTGCAAGCATACTCCTAACCATGTTCAAAATTGTTCTATTCTTCCTTTCGGAAACTCCATTATGTTGTGGAGTGTATGATGCAGTTAACTGCCTCTTTATGCCATTCTCACTGCAAAAATCATTAAATGCAGTCGACATGAACTCTCCACCTCTATCAGTTCTCAAACACATTATTTGACAATTTGATTCTTTCTCAGTAATGGCCTTGAATTTTTTGAAAATGGTAAGAGCACTAGCTTTTTCTGTCATCACATACGTCCATGTTTTTCTACTAAAATCATCAGTAAATGTTATGAAGTATATCCTGCCTTCATTTGATGTAGGATTGATTGTTCCACAAATGTCAAAATGAACCTGTTCAAGTTTCTCATTTGTTCTCCAGTTTGCACTTTTGGGAATTAAGTCTCTATGCTGCTTGCTAACAATGCAATCTTCACATGCTTCATTTGAATCTTGTAGCACAGGCAATCCTTTGACCATCTCTTTCTTAGCTAACACATTCAATCCTTTATAACTTAGATGCCCATATCTGTGATGCCATAACTGTGATTGACTCATATTTGTGACTTTCATACACATGGGTGTTAAAACAGATGCATGTATTATATACATCCTGTTGGCTGACATTTGAGTTGACATTATCAAGCTTCTACTCTCATGATACACTTTACATATGTCATTAGCAAGTTGTTTTTTAATCCTGATAAATAGTAAACTTCAGTGATTACTAGAATTATACCACCAATCTTCAACCTCAAGTTTCCTTTCCCCATCACAGGCATTTTTGAGTTGTCACCAAGCCTTACCATTTCTCTGAAGCTATCATCAAAATCAAATAACCACTCCTTTTTACCAATCGTATGATTACTGCACCCAGAGTCAAGAAACCATATTTCCATGTTGGTGGAATCATCACAATTCACATCTTTTGATTTCTCTTGTGCCATTAGCAATACTTCTTGATTCTCATTGAATTCAGCATAATTTGCCCCTTCCTCCCAAGTTGGGCACTCCTTTCCTTCTCCTTGTCTTTATCTACCTCTACCACCAGCATTATTTCTTCCTCTTCCACCACCACCCACTCTTCTTGCAGAAGACACTTTCAAGGCATGTTCTTCATCCTTTTCTTGAGAGAATTTCATTCTTTGTTCATGAACCAAAAGACTACTTTGTAATTCATCTATAGTCATACTAGTAACATCATTGGATTCTTCTATCGAGCACACTACATAGTTAAACTTTTAAGTCATAGATCTTAGAACCTTTTCCACCACCTTAGTTTGATCCATAGTCTCGCCATGTGCAGTCATTTTATTTGCTATAGGGAAGGTTCTTGAAAAATAATCATCTATGTATTCATTTTCTTTCATATTAAGCACTTCAAATTCTTTACGCAAATCTTGTAGTTGAGCACGTTTTACCTTTGTTGATCCTTGATACTTTTGGCGCATTGAAGTCCAAATATCACGAGTTGTGTCTCTATTCAAGATTGTCTCCAAGATTGATCGATCAATGGCTTGAAACAAGAAATTATTGGCCTTCAAGTCTTTCAGTTTGCTTTCATCAGCTGCCTTTCTTTGCTCTATAGTTGCATTTGCAGGAGCTACCTCGATCCCATCTTCAATGAGGTTCCAATACTCCATAGATCGTAGCAAATTCTCCATAAGCATGGACCAGTGATCCTAGTGTCCATCAAATTTCGGAATAAAGGGTTTTATAAACAAAGATTCCGCCATGGAATCACGGTAAAGCAATGATAAGGAAGAAAAAATCGCAAGAAATGGGAAGAAGAAGATGAAGATAACAGAAAAAACGGTTTCAACAAAATGGTTATGGAAGTTTGGTGTAGTAGCTGGGCTAAGATACACCTCAGGACCCTCTAAGGGCTCTCAATACCACTTGTTGTGTAAGGTATGATTTCATTGATTATTCAACTAAGACAATGTGCCTTATATACAATACAAGAAGAGTAACTTGTCATACAAGTTACACAAGTAAAACCCAATTACATAATAAGGCCCAAAACTAATCTACTCCTAACAATAATGTGAGATTTTCTGAACAGAAAATAGAGAACGAAAATGAAAGGTAAATTTTGTTGGGGTTGGTTTTATCACCTCCAAAGTAATGCACAAAGAGATGCAAAAAACAAACACTAGTGAAGTATTGAAATTTTATTTAAAGAAATGGCATAATTATTGTTGTTCCGCTTATCAGAAAAAGAGGAGTTTCTATTGAAATTCAATTTGTGGTATTTTGTACGTGTAATTGGATACTGGTTGGTTACCATTTTGTGTTTTTTTTTTCAAAATAAAAGGATTTTATAAGAAAATGATAACGATAAATTTGGAAGATAAAAAAGCTACACCAAAATAATTTGTTCCCTTTGCATATTGTTATAGATAAGCTAAAGAGTTTGGATATATATATAAGAGGATATATTGCTTTAGTTTTGATTTACTTTTTGTTAGGATTGCTTGACTTTTTAATAGCTTGTTGTGCTACACAATGTTTTCTTTGCTTGCCCAAAATAAGTTCGTGTATTGTTTGCTTAATTACTTTTGTTATATACTTGATTTGTTTTTACCAAACATATATATTAAGTTGTTTCAATTAGTAGGCTCTTTTGAATCATGCACTTTTCGTATCAATATCACATTATTTCCAATTAGGGAGGTTTCAAAAGGTGTTTTGGAAGAGCGGCCATATAGAACACCGATTTTTGTTTTAGCTTAGTGTGTGTACACGCGCGCATAGGCGGAACTAACAATGTTAAAGAGCATGTGCACAATTTTAATCACATACTGATACCGTAAATTCACATGTGACATAATATATAAATAAGTCATAAATTGAAGTAAAAGAGATTTGTCATTTTGTCAATAAAAATACAATTTAAAATAAGAGGGATGAAACAATATAACATACCATATTTGTTTTTTAAAAATAAATTAAATATAAAAATATAAGTCATGAAAAATTCAAAAATGTATCTAGTAATTTTTTTCATGAGCTTATAGCTTATTTATATTAGCTTATAATTTATTTTGATAAGTTAATTCAGTTAGTTTATAATTTATTTTTTTTATTTTAATTCCCTCCTATTACCTCACTTAAAAACTTAAATATTAATAAGCATATTTCTTTATGGCCTTCCATATTTATAAATGTTAGGATCAATTGTTAATTTTATCCAATAATATAAATTCAATTTGTTATTCGTTATTTTTTGACAAAAAATGTCAAATTCATTATTATAAAAATAGATTGTATAACTTAAAATAATATTCTACATATATATACCAAGTGACTTGAAATCGTCAATAATAAACTATAAATTAATTTTGCATTAATACTTAAACTAATATGTGTTCCGAATTCCTTATAATCATGAATAATAAACTCAAAATTAATATTTACATTATTTTTGTACAAATACATATACAAAATTACTTAAAATAATTTATAATATAATTAAATTAATACTTTAAAAAAAAATTGGACCATGCCCGGGCAAGCCGGGCTATGGCTCCACCTATGCACGCGCGCACATGCTCACGTGTGCATGTCTATAGGTATGTGATATGTTAAAATAAATAAATAAATAAATAGCCTTAGATATTTATGATCTTGATAAGGAAATTTATTAAAATAATTAAAAGTTATCAGAGCGTGTACCAAAAAAAAAAAGTTATCAGAGCGATTTTAAGAATAAAAGTTATTTAGTGTGAAAAAAAATTTAAATATTGATATAATTGAATCAAGTTGCAGAGTTTAATTGGATAAAACAAGTTGAGCATTTAAATGAATAAAAAAATTTGATGGTTAGTTAAGTAAGAAGTAATCATTATTACGCAACAATCAATCTTGAAATGGAGGAATACCTCGTAAAGGGACCTTCCATTGCCGACGAAGAAATCAATCGTGCCTCAAATATAGCAGCATTTGAAGTAATGAAGGCCTTTGTGATCATACAATGTGTCTTGAAACTTATTTAAGGTGCAATTGTAAAAAGCAATTTTGTTTTCAGATGTGCGAAGACCAATAGTTTGATCTTCGTTTGATCTAAATGTGAGGTGATACAATGTTCTATTTTAAAAAGAAATTTAATTTTTGTGAGTGATATTTATCTATAATAGTAATATTGTTTTGAAAGTTGTGTAGTGAACTCTTTAAAATTTATAAAATGTTTTTTCTATACAATTTTTGTTTTATTCCTTAGAAAGTATCCTTGGAACTTTTTAACATGACCCTTTAAAAAGATTAAGATTGTATTCCTTAATAGTTATTAAGAACAATAAAACATGAAATAAAATAGCATAATAAAACATTTGATCGGCATATTCACGGCAACCGTTGATGGCTTTAAAATAGTTAATGTTGATACTAAGTTAATTTTTTTTTTAATACCTCGATTACAATGTTGATGGCGATAAAATAATCAGTATTCACCACAACAGTTGCACTATTGAACGTCTTTAATGGTTTTCCATCACTTCCAATGATAGATGCTTTATCATTTCCGATAATAATTGACCTTGGTCTATTCATTGCATACCCTAAGAATGTTATGAAGGGCAATGCTTGGGGATCACAATTTTCTCCCTATAAGCAATTAACCATCATAACAGTATTATTTGTAGCAATTTGAATGAATTGTGTTAAAGTTGCACAAAATATTCTAGAACTCCATCAATTACATCATCGTATTGAGGGTGTTCAAAAGGAGTGGCCGTTTAGAACACTAAAATATTAGGAGTACCAATTTTTTTTAACTCAGTGTGTATGTGTGTGCACTCATGTGTGCGTGCATGCGTTGTGTGTTAGTTAAAACAAATAAATTATATAATTACTAATATCTTGTGTCCGTCTGTTTGCATGTTCTATTGCGCTAATGTATATAAATTATAAATAGGGTGGTTTCGCAAAAAATTAATTTTATTTAAAATAATTTTTTTGTACTTTTAATTTTAATTTAAATAAAAATTATATTTTACGTGCATTGATACATACCATAGATAAAACACCATCTTATTATCAATTGTCAAATTAGTTAACATATAAACTTAGATTTGAAAAGTGCTTCCAAAAATAAACAATTTGAAATTATCTTTCCATCACTAATTGCATGCTTAGTTAATTAAGAACCCAATATTTTTTATCTTCTTAAAAGATAGACATTTATGTCTAACTAGTAAGCACCAATAGTGCTTCTTATTCCATCGAAATAGAAAATTAAGGTCTCAACATATACAGCAGCACCATAGGGCAAGACAATCTAAATGTCATCCTACCCAAACTCATATTATAAAATGTCAATGTTTCTAATAGCATCCAATCCAAGGATTAATGTAACTTGAAATGTTGTCATATATATTGTCTTGGCAAAATTACATATTTGGTCATTTATCTTAATTTTTTGTAACATTTTGGTCCTTTATCTTTCATTTGTAACATTTTGGTCATTTATCTTATCTTTTTGTAACACTTTGGTCCTTTATCTTTTATTTGTAACATTTTGGTCCTTTAAAAAACATGAAAATATGAAAAAAATTAATGAAGATGATGAACATTTTTATCAAAATTATGATTTTTATTTAATTTTAATAAAAAAGTATCTTAACAAATAAAATTCAAAATTTTTTTAATAAAAACAAATATGAAAAAAATGACTTATATGTGAATGTTATAAAAGATAAAGGACTAAAGTGTTACAAATAAAAGATAAATGACCAAAATGTTACAAATATATAAGATAAATGACTAAAATGTTACAAATAAAAGATAAAGGACCAAAATGTTACAAAAAAAATAAGATAAAGGACCAAATATGTAATTTGTCTTCTTCAATCATGCCTTGCATCCATTAACCTTACACACCATGTATGCGTATTACTTATTATTATTGTTGTTGTATTGCATTTAAAAACTCCACAATCTATAGAAGAATTCGGGGAAATAGTCATTTTAGTCCTCCAATGTGCACTTCGCTGTCATTCTGGTTCCTCACTGAGCAAAAACTACAAAACAGTCCCTCAATCAGCACTTCGTTAGTCAATTTAGTCCAAACTGTTAGTTTGTCCGTTAAAGTGAACAAAAACGCTGATCTGACCCATTTTTGGACACATGTCAACATGATGAGTAGACCAAAATGATGATATGGCACGAGGGACCAAATTGACAGTGAAGACATGTTGTGGGGGACTAAAATGACGGTACGAAAAAAAATTTCCCAATTTAAATCCCTAAAACCCATATCTCATTAATTCTTCATTTTTCTTTTCTATTGTTGTTGTTCTTCATCTTCACTTGTGCAATTAACAAGGTAAATTTTGCTTCTCTTTTGATATTAGTGAGTTGCCACTTTTAAATTTCATAATTCTAGGTGGTGATTTGGTATTATAGAAGTGAGCACAAAAACTAAAACAAAGGTACTCAGTTGAATGGATTATAGAACTGAGTTGTCAACAAATACAAAGTATCCCCGACAACCATAATCATCCTGCTAATTTGTTTTAATTTTTGTGCTCAGTTCTATAATCCCAAATTGATGTAATGTTTATGTTTGATTATTTAGATTTTAAAATTAATAAAAAAGTTGAATGGATTTCATCTGATATCATCTCATCCTTGTATGGATTTTCAATCCAGGGACTGCAATTAAAAACCATAAAAGTTTAAAACAGCCAACACAGTTTTGTAATAAATAAACCATGATTTATTCTCTAATATCTACTCCCAGACACACAGTCGGGTTCTGAATCCAATCTGATACTGTTAATTAAACCCTTTCGCTCGGATTCTAAGAATTCTCCAAGTAATAACCTTGATTTCCTCTACCTCATTTTCCCCCTCGAACCCCTCTCGATTAAAAATCATTGCATTCCTTGTTTTCCAAATAGTGTATATAGCCACAAACCAAATGACTCATAATTTCTCTTTGGTCTTAGATCCACCATCACCCAAGGCCCTTAAAAAGCGAAAGGTGACCAGTTGAATGTATTATAGAACTGAGTTGTCAACAAATACAAAGTATCCACAACAACCATAATCATCCTTCAAATTTGTTTTATTTTTTGTGCTCAGTTCTATAATCCCAAATCACCACCTAGAATTATGAAATTTAAAAGTGGCAACTCACTAATATCAAAAGAGAAACAAAATTTACTTTGTTAATTGCACAAGTGAAGATGAAGAACAACAATAGAAAAAAAAAAGATGAAGAATGAGATATGGGTTTTAGGAATTTAAATTGAGAAATTTTTTTCGTACCGTCATTTTAGTCTCTCACGCCATGTCTTCACTGTCAATTTGGTCCCTCATGCCATATCATCATTTTAGTCTACTCATCATGCTGACATGTGTCCAAAAAAGGCCAGATCAGCGTTTTTGTTCACTTTAACGGCCAAACTAACAGTTTGGACTAAATTGACTAACGGAATGCTGATTGAGGGACTGTTTTGTAGTTTTTGCTCAGTGAGGGACCAAAATGACAGCGAAGTGTACATTGAATGACTAAAATTACTATTTCCCCAAAATATTAATACAAACAATATCATCTGATAAATGTACCTCTCTCTCCTCATTGTCACCCGATATCAATTTACAACTCCCTAGTTGCTGGTACACCTTGTAACCACCAATGATGCCTTAAAGTTAATTTTCTCACAATTGATACCTAATTTTAATATAAAGTGTCCTGGGTGTGAGCACCTCTTGTACTCATTTTTCAATTTATAATTTGTCATTAAAAAAAATATAAAATAGAAAGTGAAATCAGAACCAACGGTTGGTTGTTATGTTCAATTTTGTAACATGGTTAAAATCCTATAAAATAATTCCTTTTTGTTAATGTTTAGAGTTAATTTGTCAAATATATATGATCCTCGTGAATAACTGATTGAAGAGCATTTCCACTTCCAAGCTACTAAAACTTGTGATTTAAACTCCTTCAAAGTATCTCACTCAATCTAAATCCATTGATGCCCATCAATACAGAAACAATGATTTAGGTTCAAATGCCCCATTATTCATTAACCGATTAGGACTTAACCAACCTTGATTGTCCATATCTTACGACAACACAATGCAGGGAGAACATGGATGGTCAGCCTACAGCTACATTTACAAGCGCCATAACTCACAATGAAGTAAAAACACCTGCAATCAAACCCATAATTGAGCGAGCATGACTAAAGACCATGAACTAGAACACCATTGATTGGAACACTGATAACTACCAAAACTAGCGAGCGATAATATTGAAACTATATCTATATACATGAAATACTCCCTATCCAACTAAGACCCATTTGATACTGCAATAGACCACAACATCAACTATACAAGCTAAATATGAAGCAAGAACTTACTAGTTACTACCACTACTACAAGAGGTAGAAAATGCACTGGTACTACACAAATAATCAGGAAATTCTAGATAGCAAACTCCACCTCGTGAAGCAACCAATCAGAAACCAATACGATCTGCTTTCGTCGCCATACTCAATTCTCCACACATCCGAGACAAGCTCTAGGATTCAAACGGAGTAGAAAAGCTTGGTCTGAATTGAACTGAAGGAGTGGATTTTTTTCTCTATTATTAATGTAATGAGAGTAGGCTTCAATGCTTCATTCCTCTTTGAAGCATTTCATCAAACAACTTTTCTCTGCTTGATTGAGTTGGGGGCAAAACTTGTAACAAGTGAACATCAATGTTCGATTAACAGGCATTGCAAAAAGCATCCATCGCAATCTTTTGGGCTGTGGAAGTCACAAATATCTTTGATTGCGTCACGGCTCATCGCCATTGACAATAGTACCCATAGAAGCAACAACCATGGCTTATTTCATAGACGTTACGGGGCTGGACATCTCCGACACATGATTGAGTGTGGGAATTTTAGATGTTTTAACTTTTAATTTTAAAAAATTTAGACCGTTTATTAAATCTAACAGTCTTGTGATAATGGTCCACCGGTGAGAATTTAATTGAGTCCTCACCTTAGAAGCCAATACATTCCATTAAATAAAAAATGAAAAGATGTTAGCCAACATTTAAACAAAGATCCAATAAAACAACGAGGTGCATCGACTCCAATACATGTTACCAAACATAGAATAAATATATTTTACTCGAGAAACTCTAGATTAATCCACCCTCAAGATACATTCATTAAAGCCCAAATTATCACCAAGTATAAATCCGACACCATCAATCACACCAAAAGAATATACTCATCTGAAAGGACGGTTCAAGCATGAAACGAAATTTATTTTTCTAATTATCATGAATAGATATGAAGTTTTCGCCCGTTATTTTTTTTTCGTGCACAAAAGCTTGAAATAGAATCATTTTTTTTTTTTTTGAAATTAGCTTGAAATAGAATCATTAACTACTATTGAACTAATGTTTAAGGAGTCTAAATTCCTTTGACATGAGATCGATTTCATTATATCGTAAACCTAAAATGAAATCAATATCTAATGAAAGAGGTATGTCTTCCTTATCAATCCATACCCCGCAAATATACATTCATCATAGAGTTACAATTTACATATTCAAGTACAACATACAAATTTCAAAGCCTTCAACAACGACTGTTTCTCTACAATATATTATTATACAAACAACACATAAAAATCATAAATTAAGAGGAAATAAAAAAAAAAAATTGTAAAAACATATATATGCTAATGCAAGGTTTTTTAATGGAGTGGCACATTTACCAAATTGCGTATATTAGCAACAATAGCCAAACTGTTGCTGATATACTCATTTGATTTTTGCATAATTTTCTTTACCTTTTCAACACTACCCACCGAAAACCCATCTTCTTCTAACCCATCAACACACGTTTGTTGATCCGTCAACGCAGCACTAACCCACGTCTGAATATCGTTAATTTTAACATCCGTCAACGTTACGGCGCCATCAGAAAAAACCGAAACAGAATCATTGAGTCGACTCACCGCGTCATCAATCAGTTCATTACAATCACCGAGCGCGTTTCCATTGGAGTTAGCTTTTAGCGATGAAGCAAATTTATTGAGTTCGTTAATGGATGCGAGGATTGAGATTTTGAGGATGGTTTTTGGGTCGGTGGGGTTTTGTTTTGAGGATGATATGGCGGTGAAACATGAGTCAGGGAAGCGAGTTACGTTGCAAACGGATCGGATTGAGTTGAGTGAGTTGAGAGGGGTTTGTGACTCGGTTGAGTTGGTGTGGTGGTAGAAAAGGGTGAATGATAGAGTGAAGGTAAGGAAGAGGATGGTGGTGATGATGGAAATTGTGGCGATGAGGGGTTTAGAGATTTTGTGTCGGTGCTGTTGTTGTTTTTGTGGATCTTCGAGGTTTTCTTCAACTTTGTCATAGCCTTTGAAAATTTTGAGAGAATCCATGTTTTGCTTTGGTTTGTTTTTTTTTTTTAAGAAGTTTCTTTGTTAGTATTTGTTTGAAGGAAAAAGAATATTTTTGGTCATATAAATACATCAGTTTTTGTAAACTACAGAAAAATAGGTACATCAGTTTTTGACTTTCTTTTTAAATTAAACATATAGCATTTCATAGGTTGGAGTTCAAACTCTTGAAATTCAACTGTCTTTTTTTACAATACTTTGACTACCGAGACAACAATAAAATAATTTAAATCATTAATGTTTACTCTTTATAAATTTTGTAATACATAACTAAGTACAATATAAAATATAATTAAAAAAAAAAAATTAAAAGCGTCGCAAATTGCATTTTGGAGACTTCCTCGAATTTGAAGTTCAAGAAGATGCATTCGTTATTGTATCGGTCAGGATTTCCTAGGCCCAATTGAGGAATGAAGCCCATTTATGTGGCGTACGTCGCCCAGGCGACACCGCCCCATAATGCAAAGCCGCCCTAATGACTGGGTCAGCCCATCAAGGTCTTAAGTCAAGCCCACTATCCTACTCCCCTAACACACGACCTTCATTCCCAGTAAAATGAGAAAAGCGCGGGAACACCCATGATCACACGAAGGAAGTAACTGTCCCACTCTGTACACCTGAGATCGTGGGAAGTTACTTCTCAGGCACTCTTTCACCCCTCCTCTATAAATAGGAGGTCCAATAAAAAAAAAAAATTAACCAGATAAATTTACACATACGTTTTGGACCAACATTGAATCAAACAAAATATATACCCCTAGTTCCATACAGGAACATTTTGGCGCCCACCGTGGGGCCTAGTAAAACACTCCCCAGGCCTAACAAGAAAAGGTAACTGCTGTCACCATGGCAGACAACAACAATCAACAGCAGATGAATCTGTAAGCCGCTGTTAACGAAATCAAGCGATTGCAAACGAAGTTTGCTAATTTGGAGAAAGAAAAAGCCGACGAAATCGCCAAGAACCAAGAGCAGGAGAACATAGAAGTCTCCCAACCTCTTGCACAAGCTCTATAGGACGCCCAAGTCCCTGCAAATTTCAAAATACCACAACTCCTAAGTTTTGATGGAAAGACCGACCCTATAGAACATCTCATGGCGGTAGGCACGCAAACCGCCATCATTGGGGCTGATGAGCATCGGAAATGCAAATTGCTCTCCAGCACCTTCAAAGAGGCAGCCCTAAGGTGGTACATGAACCTACCAAAGAACTCAATCACTGACCTCACAGATTTCCATAAAAAGTTTGTTCACCAGTTCTCATGGAGCAAACATATCAAAGTCACGGCGACAAACATGTTCGCCTTAAGACAAGGTCACGCCGAATCTCTCAGGGAATACCTGGCCCGTTTTTGTGAAGCCACAATCAAAGTCTCCAACCCAAATCAAGAAATGTTCGTGGCAGCCTTCCACAATGGCCTGCGAGCAGGACACTTCAATGAGTCACTGGCACAAAAACAGGCAGAAAATATGCAGGAAGTCATGAAGAGGGCGGAATGCTATATCAAAGGCGAAGAAAGCAACGCCGAGAAAAGAACCAGGGATTCGAAAGAAAGAATTCCAGAAAACAGAGGTAAACCTGCGCTGATGGCGCCATAACATAGCCGACGCCCATGGGCGTCACCACATAACGGATGGCAGAATGGAGGAAGAAGGATGCAGCGCCCCTTCAGAAGGCGCGAGGAAGGCAGGTATCAGTGAAACAGTTACACCCCGCTGAACGACACCAAAGTGCACATTCTAGAAGAAATCCTACACACCAACTTGGCCACGCCCCCGCCCCCAACGAATCGCCCCATGATGGGGCCTAACGCCAATGAATGGTGCAAATACCACAGATGCAAAGGCCACGATACAGAGCGATGCTACAGACTGTAGGATCTGATTGAAGAGTTGATTAGAAGCGGGCACTTACGAAAATTCATTGAGAAAGCTGCAAGGAAGGAAGGAGATAAGCCCGCCCGAAACAGATCGCCGCGCAGTCCACCAGGGCCAGGACGAAAGGACAACGACACACCCAGAATAGCCGTAAACACCATTGCTGGAGGATTTTCGGGAGGAGGAGAATCTAGTTCTTCCCGAAAGCGTTATGTAAGGAAAAGCGTAAGAGAACAACACATAGTGAACCACGTGGCGTTCCCGCCAGCGCCAGATCTGTCCTTCTCGCCAAAGGACGCACAGGGCGTCGTCCCCCATGACGACGACCCCCTGGTAATTCAAGTCCAGATCCTGAACTGTGACATAAAGAGAGTACTAATAGACTCAGGAAGCTCAGCAGACATCATGTATTGGGAAGCGTTCAAAGCTATGCAATTATTAGGGGAACAGCTACAGCCGTACAGCGGCACTCTAGTAGGCTTCGCAGGCGAACAAGCAGAGGTCATGGGGCACATTACGTTGCTCACTACCTTTGGCGTGAACGACCAAGCAAGAACCATCAAAGTCAGATACTTGGTGGTCCGAACTCCATGTGCTTCCTACAATATCATCATAGGAAGACCAACATTCAACGCACTTGGAGCGGCGATGTCCACGCTATATTTGGCAATCAAATACCCCTTAGAGAATGGAGGGGTAGGGATGGTCAGAGGAGACCAGATCGTCGCCCGGCAATGCTACGCAGCGAGTTTGAAGACAAGGAAGAACGGAGTGCACTTCAAACAGCAGAACTCCACATACATGTGCGAGGTAGGGGACTTGGATCCCCGAGAAGATTTTCAAGAACACAGAGTAAGCCCCATAGAAGAATTGGAACCAGTGCAGATAGGAGAGGAAAGTTTTCAAACAACCAACATAGGATCGACTATGGAGAGCAAAGAAAATGATAAAATTGAAGGTTGAAAAACACACAAGAAGGGGGGGGTTGAATTGTGTGAGACTTTTTCTAAGTTAAAACAAATTGCAGCGGATAAGGTATAACACACACAATATATGAGGATAGGGTTAGAGAGAGATGCTCAGAATTTTTATACTAGTTCCTCCCACTAACAGGAGTAGTCCAGTCCTCTTGTCCTTCACAAGAGATTTCACTATAATCACTCAGATTACAAATGCTCAAGCACTAAGCAAGAGACTTCAAACTGCTCAAGCACAAAGCAAGAGACTTCTAACTGCTCAAGCACAAAGCAAGAGACTTCCAATGCTCAAGCACAAAGCAAGAGACTTCCAATGCTCAAGCACAAAGCAAGAGACTTCCAATGCTCAAGCACAAAGCAAGAGACTTCCAATGCTCAAGCACAAAGCAAGAGACTTCCAATGCTCAAGCACAAAGCAAGAGACTTCCAATGCTCAAGCACAAAGCAAGAGACTTCCAATGCTCAAGCACAAAGCAAGAGACTTCCAATGCTCAAGCACAAAGCAAGAGACTTCAAACTGCTCAAGCACAAAGCAAGAGACTTCCAATGCTCAAGCACAAAGCAAGAGACTTCCAATGCTCAAGCACAAAGCAAGAGACTTCAAACTGGTTTTAATGTTAATAAAGATAAGAGATTAACACTTGATATACAATCAGAGGTGTTTACAAAATACAACGCAGTTACAAGACTAACTTAGAAAATTATCACAAAGTTTCTAAGTGTTTGATAGCTTCAGAATTTGACAGAGTTTCAGCACGTTCAGAAGCTTAAGTCTTGATTCCATTTCTTCACAAATCTTCTTCCTTTTATAGATGATAAAATGAACGTTGAAGATTATAGCCGTTTGAAGAATTGAGACGCTCCTTTGTATAGATCAGTGAGCTTATTAGCTGTTCTGATTTGCAGTAGCTTAGGAGCTTAACGTTTACTACAAAATGAGAGATTCCTTTTGGCTTTTGATATTTGAACCTTGGTGAAAGCCAAATAAGGAAATAATCGTTTCTGAAGCCTGACTTGAAAAGGACCTTTCCATGGTCAAACCTTTTCATTCTTGGTTTCTGCGTTTGGACTTAGTCAGGCACAGTCTTCAATAAAATTGTACTCTCAAATGTAGCTTAACACTTATATCTGACGAGCCTTCAGATTTTGATAGGCTCAGAATTACTTGTTTCAGATCTGGTGAGCTCAGATGTTCTTCAGATTTTGATAGGCTCAGAATTACTTGTTTCAGATCTGGTGAGCTCAGATGTTCTTCAGATTTTGATAGGCTCAGAATTACTTGTTTCAGATCTGGTGAGCTCAGATGTTCTTCAGATTTTGATAGGCTCAGAATTACTTGTTTCAGATCTGGTGAGCTCAGAAGTAATTCCTTCAGAAATTCTAAGGTTCAGATAATAACTTCAGAGTTTCACAGGCTCAGAATTACTTGCTTCAGATCTGGTGAGCTCAGAAGTAATTCCTTCAGAAATTCTAAGGTTCAGATAATAACTTCAGAGTTTCACTTGCTTCAGATCTGGTGAGCTTAGAAGTAATTCCTTCAGAAATTCTAAGGTTCTTTAGTACGCAAATTTTAACTTTTAATCCTGCACACTGAATTAAATTATTAGTATTCCAATTTAACCTTAAATACATTGTTATCATCAAAATCAATTAAGGAGATACAAAATCATAATTTTGTTCCAACAATCTCCCCCTTTTTGATGATGACAACTATATGTATTTAAAATCAATTGTTGTTGTTTTTATTTAACATCTTGACTTCAGGTTCTGAGGTTTGCAAGCTCCCCCTGAGTCTGATAAGCTTCAAAAGTTTATCAATGATAAATATAAAACAGTCTAAGAGTAATATTTAATGTCAAATATAATTTCATATATTCTACCTTCAGAATTAGAGGTTTGCAAGCTCTATTTCTTCAGACTGACAAATATAAGATATGGTTTGCAAGCGTATCTTATATTATATGAATTTATGTTGGACAAAATTTATTACTCCCCCTCATTAAAAGTTTAAAAGACTTTAATATAACTTAATAAGAGTAGAGTTCAGAAAATGTGATCTTTAGAGCTTCAGAAATAATTTCACTGCCATAGGAAATGAAATAATATTTTCTCCCCCTTTGTCATTATCAAAAACGGGTCAGTCAAAGCACAAGTTACAGGGTAGTAAATGCACACAGCAAACAACCACCAGCAGTAAATGCATTCAACGGTAAAAGGGAATTGTTAAGTACCATGGTGAAACAGGGAATTGTTTCAGAATGAAGACGAGTTTCTTCAAGATCTGAATCAGTTCCAGGAAACGGTGGAGTGGTTTGAATGGATGAGGGGTTTGGTTCAGAAGTGGTTGGCTTAGGAGATGAAGTCTGAAGGGGTTCAGTTTGGGATTCAGCAGGGACTTCAGAATTTTGAACATTTGAGGGTTCAGATTGGTCTACGTCCATTGCTATTGGGGTAGACTCAGAATCTTTAATAGGAGATTTCTGAGGGGATTTAGGAGTGTCAGAAATGGTTATAGTGGAAGTTTCAAAATATTGAAAACGTGAGAAGTGATAGTGACTAGTGTGTAGTTAAGTGACGTAATGGGGGCTTGGCAGTTACTTTTAATAAAATCATCATTAGCTCTCCTTCATTACCCAGCGGTTACTAGACATGATGGGAAGTTACACAGATAAGTAGTGTTTTCAGAAGCCAGCTGTCAGTTAGAGAAACTGAGTGGTCAACTAACACTTAGAGTAGGTATCTGAGTCACAAGAAATCATATTTAATAATAAATAATTCTGATTGCTTCAGATGAGAGAGTGCTTCAGAACCTATATAATAGTTTCTGAGCCGTCCAAACTTCTGAGGCCCTTCAGAACCAGTTTATTCATTCAGAGTTAACAGCATTCAGAGATATCATTCAGAAATAAAAACCATGTTCAGATTTTTCTTGATAAAATCGAAACGATCAATAGCAAGAGGTTTGGTAAAGATATCAGCCCATTGATGCTCAGTATCAATGAATTGAATCTTAATTACTCCCTTCTGAACATAGTCTCTAATGAAGTGATGTTTGATCTCAATGTGTTTAGCTCTTGAATGCAAAATAGGATTCTTAGACAAACAGATAGCAGCAGTATTATCACAGAGAAGTGGTATACTACTTATCCTTATCTGATAGTCCTCCAACTGATGTTTCATCCAGAGCAATTGCGTGCAACACTTAGCAGCTGAGATGTACTCTGCTTCTGCTGTAGATAGAGCAATAGTTGCTTGTCTCTTACTAGCCCATGATATAAGGTTTTCACCTAGAAATTGACAGTTTCCACTAGTGGACTTCCTTTCAATTTTATCACCAGCATAGTCAGCATCACAGAATCCAATAAGCTGATAATCTAAGGATTTCTTATAAAGTAATCCAAGATTAGTGGTTCCTTTCAGATATCTAAAGATTCTCTTAACAGCAGTTAGATGAGACTCTCTAGGATCTGATTGAAATCTAGCACACAAGCATACACTGAACAAGATATCTGGTCTAGATGCAGTGAGATAAAGGAGGGAACCAATCATACCTCTGTATAATTTCTGATCTACTTTGCCTTCAGATTCTTCCTTCAGAAGACAGCTAGAGGGATGCATAGGAGTTGACATTGGTTTACAATCTTCAAGACCAAATTTCTTCAGTAAATCCTTTGTGTATTTGGTTTGATGCACATATACTCCTTCTTTTCTTTGATTGATTTGAATTCCCAAGAAGAATGTTAGTTCTCCCATCATACTCATTTCAAATTCATCCTGCATAAGCTTAGAGAAATTCTTGCAAAGAGAAGCATTAGTTGAACCAAAGATAATATCATCAACATAAATCTGAACAATCAAAATATCAGTTTTTAAGGTTTTTCTAAAGAGAGTGTTATCAACATGTCCTTTTTCAAAACCATTTTCTAGAAGAAATATACTTAACCTTTCATACCAAGCTCTTGGAGCTTGTTTCAAACCATACAGAGATTTCTTCAATTTGTAAACATGATCAGGACACTTTATATCTTCAAAGCCAGGAGGTTGTTTAACATAGACTTCTTCATAAATTACTCCATTCAGAAATGCACTCTTAACATCCATTTGAAATAGAGTGATGTCATGATTAACTGCATAGGACAAGAGAAGTCTAATTGCCTCAAGTCTTGCTACTGGTGCAAAGGTTTCAGTGAAATCTATGCCTTCTTGCTGACTATAACCTTGTGCAACCAGTCTAGCTTTATTTCTGACAACTTCTCCCTTTTCATTTGACTTGTTTCTGAATACCCATTTTGTTCCAATAATGTTCTTGTGTTTGGGTTTTGGTACCAGATCCCAAACATCATTTCTTTCAAATTATTGAGTTCTTCTTGCATTGCAACAATCCACCCATCATCTGAGAGTGCTTCTTCTATGTTTGTGGGTTCAATTAATGAAATTAACCCAACTAGGGATTCATCCTCTTTGAAAGCAGATCTGGTCTTTCTTGGGCTATCCTTGTTACCAACAATTAGCTCTTCAGGATGAGATGATCTATACTTGAATTTACTCTTAGGTGGAGCAGGTGTCTGAGAGGGTTCAGTTTCTGAAGGGTCTTCAGTTTCAAGGCCTTCAGAGATATCTTCATTTTGAGTTTCAGATGGATATACAGCAATGGAGAGATCTTCACACTCAGAATTTGAGGAAACTTGAAATTCTGCAAAAGTCTCAGCTTGCTCTGACATTTTATCGTCAGGCTCTTTATCATCAAATCTAACATGTATAGATTCTTCAACTGTGTGAGTTTCAGAATTATACAATCTGTATGCTTTTGAGCGTTCAGAGTAGCCTATAAAGATACCCTTATAAGCTCTAGCATCAAATTTCTTTCGATAGACCTTGTTGTCTAGAATATAACAAGTACATCCAAACTGATGAAAATAAGAAATATTTGGTTTTCTTCCTTTGAACAGTTCATAAGCAGTTTTGTTCAGAATAGGTCTGATGTAGATTCTATTCTGAACATAGCAAGCAGTACTCACGGCTTCTGCCCACAAGAACTTAGCTAGGTTAGACTCAAGCATCATGGTACGAGCCATTTCTTGCAAAGATCTATTCTTTCTTTCTACAACACCATTCTGCAGTGGTGTTCTAGGAGAAGAGAATTCATGGATTACTCCATGCTCTGAGCAGAAAGATTCGAAAGAGTCATTTTCGAACTCTCCCCCATGGTCGCTTCTAACCTTCAGAATCCGAAGATCCTTTTCACTTTGTATTTGTGTGCAGAAGTCACTGAACACCACAAGTGCTTCACTCTTAGAACGTAGGAATTTCACCCAAGTCCATCTACTGAAATCATCAACCATGACCAATCCATATTTTTTACCATTGATAGAGGCTGTCGAAACAGGACCAAACAGATCAATGTGAAGCAATTCTAAGGGTCTGGAAGTAGAGACAATGTTTTTAGACTTGAATGAAGTCTTAGCAAATTTTCCTTTTTGACATGAGCCACAAAGTGCATCTGAGTGATAATCAATGTCAGGCAAACCACTAACAAGCTTTTGTTTGCTAAGCTTAGAGATCAACCTCCAGTTAGCATGACCAAGACGCTTGTGCCATAGCCATTTCTCATCACTCAGAGACAAAAGACATATAATCTTTTGGTCAACCAAATCAGAAAAGTTTACTTTATAAACATTGCCAACTCTCATTCCCTTGAATACTACAGATTTGTCAGAGTCTTTTGATACAGTACATGATTCCTTATTAAATGTAACAACACACCCATTGTCACAAAATTGACTAATGCTCAATAGATTGTGTTTAAGTCCATCAACTAACCAAACATCTTTAATGGAAAGAGAAGAATTACCAACTGTACCTGTACCAATGATCTTCCCTTTTTGTTTTCCTCCAAATCCCACAGAGCCTCCCTCTTTCAGAGTTAGGGTTTGGAACATATGCTTTTCTCCCGTCATATGTCGTGAGCAACCACTGTCCAGGTACCAGGGCTGCTGTTTTACCTTTCCTTGCATGAGCATCTGAAGCAAACATTATTTCAGATTTTGGTACCCATATTCTGATGGGTCCTTTAGAGTTAGTCTTCTGAATAGTATTCCTTCTTTGTTTTCTATGATCAACACAAGATCTAGAATTAATTAAGCTTTGACAAGAATGTTTAGGCTTAATTTGATTCTTGGATTTTGATCTGGAGTATATCACAGTTCCAAAGGTCAAGCAAGGATCTGAAGTAACTTTACCTTGATTTCTCAGAGGTTCAGATGACTTCTGAGCCTTAACTTGAGAACTTTTGGACTCAGAAATTTTAGGTTCAGAAGAACTTGGAACTTCTGAGTCTTTGGGTTCAGGTTCAGAACCTCCTTCAGAGTTGGATGCCTTCAGATCAAGTGTACCACTTTTAACAAAGGTAGAGAATAATTCAGGTAGAGTATCATCCTCACTATATGATTTCAGAGGTTTATCCCAGTTCTTAAACCGAGAATAACCAATGCCTTCACCATAGTTACGAGTCATATGATAAATCATGGAAGCCATTTTACTCCTATTGAAGGTACAACGAATAAATTCGTGAAGAGCATCTTCATGATCATCATTGAGCTTGTCTGCCAAGACATAGTTAGATTCAACATGACAAATACGAATGTTTAACGATTCATTTTCATCATAAAGAATCTTGGCATCCTTTTTCAATGATTCATGAACATTCTTCAGAATTTTGTGTTGACTTACTATACGAGAGTAATGTTTCACGGCAATCTTAAGAGAATCAATTAATTCAGATTTAGTCATGTTAGAGTATACCTCATTTTCATCATCTGAGTCATCTTCAGAATCTCTATCAGAGTTGTTACCTTCAGAAGTTCTTGCCATTAAAGCCAGATTGCCTTCTTCATCATCTTCTCCTTCAGAGTCATTCTCAATGGTCTCCCAAGTGGCTAACAAACTCTTCCTTACCTTTTCTTTGTACTTTTCTTTCCCAAAGCTCTTATTCTTTCCTTTGTCCTTGGATGACATTTCTGGACAGTCCGCAATGAAGTGTCCAGATTTCTTGCAGTTATAGCAGTTGTTCAGTTCTTCCTTTTTGTCCTTTGAAAAGGAACTTCTTGAGTTGTTTCCTTTGTTTGGAAACCTTTTGTATTTCTTGTTCCATTTCTGAAACCTTCTAACCATTAGTGCCATTTCTTCATTCTCAGAATTTTCATCCATCATATCATCAGAAGTTTCTTCCTCTTGTTCAGACACTTTGATCTTTGCAGCTTTTGAGGAAGTCTGAACAGAGCTTAGAGCCAAGGACTTCATCTTCTTGACAGGTTCATCTGACATAAGTTCTAGCTCATGACTTCTGAGTGAGCTTATTAAATCTTCAAGAGTCACATTGTCCAAATCCTTGGATTCCTGAAAAGCTGTAACTTTTGGTCTCCATTTGGAAGGTAAGCTCCTCAGAATTTTCTTCACGTGATCAGATGCAGTGTAGCTTTTCTTCAGAACTTGAAGACCAGAGACAAGGGTTTGAAACCTTGAATACATGGTTTCAATATCTTCATCTTCCTTCATTCTGAACAGCTCATATTGATGAACTAATAAGTTTGCCTTAGCTTCTTTGACTTGCTTATTTCCTTCATAGGTGGAACATAGAGAGTCCCAGATAGTTTTGGCACATGACTTGTTGGATATTTTTAAATACTCAGCATGAGATATTGCACCAATAAGCATATTCTTAACAGTATGATGCTTCTTATACTGTTTCTTCTTTTCAGCATCAAAGAACTTTCTGTAGGTATTTCTTACAACACCTTCATCATCCATGTGTTCAAAATGTATACCATCTTCAATGATATCCCATAACTCATCATCGGTCCCAATGATGTAACTATACATCTTGGTTTTCCAGAAAGGAAAAGTAGTAGGATCACTGTTGAAGTAAGGTGGTTTGTCTCTGTGATTATCACTGTTCCTTTCCCTATCATAGTTGTGAGGAGGTGGAACAGCAGAGTGATCAGGTCCAGAGGAAGCAGAAGGAGAGGTAACACCAGACATGTTTTTCAACTAAGTACCCCTAGATCTTTTACTGTTTCACTGTTAAGTGAAGAGCAACAGACCGGAGCTCTGATGCCAATTGAAGGTTGAAAAACACACAAGAAGGGGAGGGTTGAATTGTGTGAGACTTTTTCTAAGTTAAAACAAATTGCAGCGGATAAGGTATAACACACACAATATATGAGGATAGGGTTAGAGAGAGATGCTCAGAATTTTTATACTGGTTCCTCCCACTAACAGGAGTAGTCCAGTCCTCTTGTCCTTCACAAGAGATTTCACTATAATCACTCAAATTACAAATGCTCAAGCACTAAGCAAGAGACTTCAAACTGCTCAAGCACAAAGCAAGAGACTTCTAACTGCTCAAGCACAAAGCAAGAGACTTCCAATGCTCAAGCACAAAGCAAGAGACTTCCAATGCTCAAGCACAAAGCAAGAGACTTCCAATGCTCAAGCACAAAGCAAGAGACTTCCAATGCTCAAGCACAAAGCAAGAGACTTCCAATGCTCAAGCACAAAGCAAGAGACTTCCAATGCTCAAGCACAAAGCAAGAGACTTCCAATGCTCAAGCACAAAGCAAGAGACTTCCAATGCTCAAGCACAAAGCAAGAGACTTCAAACTGCTCAAGCACAAAGCAAGAGACTTCCAATGCTCAAGCACAAAGCAAGAGACTTCCAATGCTCAAGCACAAAGCAAGAGACTTCAAACTGGTTTTAATGTTAATAAAGATAAGAGATTAACACTTGATATACAATCAGAGGTGTTTACAAAATACAACGCAGTTACAAGACTAACTTAGAAAATTATCACAAAGTTTCTAAGTGTTTGATAGCTTCAGAATTTGACAGAGTTTCAGCACGTTCAGAAGCTTAAGTCTTGATTCCATTTCTTCACAAATCTTCTTCCTTTTATAGATGATAAAATGAACGTTGAAGATTATAGCCGTTTGAAGAATTGAGACGCTCCTTTGTATAGATCAGTGAGCTTATTAGCTGTTCTGATTTGCAGTAGCTTAGGAGCTTAACGTTTACTACAAAATGAGAGATTCCTTTTGGCTTTTGATATTTGAACCTTGGTGAAAGCCAAATAAGGAAATAATCGTTTCTGAAGCCTGACTTGAAAAGGACCTTTCCATGGTCAAACCTTTTCATTCTTGGTTTCTGCGTTTGGACTTAGTCAGGCACAGTCTTCAATAAAATTGTACTCTCAAATGTAGCTTAACACTTATATCTGACGAGCCTTCAGATTTTGATAGGCTCAGAATTACTTGTTTCAGATCTGGTGAGCTCAGATGTTCTTCAGATTTTGATAGGCTCAGAATTACTTGTTTCAGATCTGGTGAGCTCAGATGTTCTTCAGATTTTGATAGGCTCAGAATTACTTGTTTCAGATCTGGTGAGCTCAGATGTTCTTCAGATTTTGATAGGCTCAGAATTACTTGTTTCAGATCTGGTGAGCTCAGAAGTAATTCCTTCAGAAATTCTAAGGTTCAGATAATAACTTCAGAGTTTCACAGGCTCAGAATTACTTGCTTCAGATCTGGTGAGCTCAGAAGTAATTCCTTCAGAAATTCTAAGGTTCAGATAATAACTTCAGAGTTTCACTTGCTTCAGATCTGGTGAGCTTAGAAGTAATTCCTTCAGAAATTCTAAGGTTCTTTAGTACGCAAATTTTAACTTTTAATCCTGCACACTGAATTAAATTATTAGTATTCCAATTTAACCTTAAATACATTGTTATCATCAAAATCAATTAAGGAGATACAAAATCATAATTTTGTTCCAACAAAAATAATCGCCATCTTGAGAAGGAACGTGGATCTCTTTGCATGGCATCCCAAAGACATGCCAAGGATAGACGAAAGAATAATCACACACAAGCTAGCTATCTCGCCAAAGGCGAAACCAGTGTCACAACGCAAACGAAAGCAGGGCGAGGAAAGGAGAAACGCCGTAAGCGAAGAAGTGGAGAAACTCATGAAAGCCGGTTTCATAGAGGAAATCAAATATCCAGAATGGCTGACCAACGTAGTCATGGTAAAGAAACACAACGGCAAATGGAGAATGTGTGTGGATTTCACAGACCTTAACATAGCATGCCCGAAAGACCCATACCCCTTGCCAAGCATTGACAGACTCATCGACGGCGCCTCCGGGTACAAAGTCTTAAGTTTCATGGACGCGTACTCAGGGTATAATCAGATAAAGATGAGCCCTTTGGACGCCCCCCACACGGCGTTCATGACAAACACATGTAACTATTTCTACAAAGTCATGCCGTTTGGATTGAAAAACGCTGGCGCCACCTATCAAAGGTTAATGGATAGAGTGTTCGCCAAACAAATAGGTAAAAACCTGGAAGTCTACATAAACAATATGGTTATCAAAACAACAGACACCGGATGCCATGGCGAGGATCTGGAGGAAATCTTATCCCAAGTAAGAAGGTACGACATGAGGTTGAACTCCGCCAAATGCTCTTTTGGGGTACAGGCAGGAAAATTCCTGGGCTTCATGCTCACCAATAGAGGCATCGAAGCCAACCCGGAAAAGTGTAAGGCCATCATTGAAATGAGAAGCCCGTCGTCAGTAAAAGAAGTACAACAGTTGACGGGGAGGATAGCGGCGCTGTCAAGGTTCTTGTCATGCACAGGAGAGAAGGCCTTCCATTTCTTCGCAACCCTGAAGAAAGGCGAAAAATTCACATGGACGCCACAATGCGAAGAAGCTTTCCAAAAGTTGAAAGAGTACATGGCATCGCCACCTATCCTCACCAGACCTCGCCCTGGAGTCCCCCTGCTATTGTATCTCGCCGTATCTGAGAACGCCTTGGGCTCCGCTATGGTGCAAGAAATAGAGGACGAGGAACGACCTGTTTATTTCGTCAGCAAAACATTCAAAGGAGCGGAAGTAAGGTACCAGAAAATCGAAAAGTTAGCGCTGGCAGACATAAGCACAGCAAGGAGGCTTCGCCGGTACTTCCAGGGTCACAGGGTGATAGTGAAAACGGATCATCCGATTAAACAAGTACTAAAGAAGCCAGACTTGGCGGGAAGGATGGTGGCATGGGCTGTAGAACTATCGGAATATGATATTTCATATACTCCAAGGGGAAGCATCAAGTCACAAGTACTCGCAGATTTCATGTTGGAAATGACTTCCCTACCCCCAGAAGAAAATACTGCGCCTTGGACGTTGTCAGTTGACGGCGCCTCCAATCTAAGAGGCAGCGGCGCAGGCGTGGTGTTGGAGGGACCTGACAGAATGCTAATTGAACAGTCCCTGCGTTTTGCGTTCAGAGCAAGTAACAACCAGGCGGAGTATGAAGCACTGATCGTAGGGATGAAGCTCGTCAAAGAAATGGAGGTGTCGGACTTGAAGGTAAAGAGTGACTCTCAGCTAATAACCAATCAGGTCGCAGGAGAATACCAAACAAAGGATCCCCAGTTAGCAAAGTACCTAAAGAAAGTGAAAGGACTAGCCAAACAATTCAATACGTTTGAACTAGTCCACGTTCCCAGAGAGCAAAACAGCAGAGCAGATCTACTTTCTAAGCTCGCCAGCACGAAAAAACCTGGGAACAACAAGACGGTAATTCAAGAAACCATAAAGGAACCAAGCATCAACGGGCAAGAAGTGATGATCATGGTAATAGAGGAAGGTGATTGGAGGTTGCCCATCATTCAATATCTGGCAGATGGGAGGACGCCCCCAGAGAAAGAAGAGGCAAGCAGGTTGAGGAGAACGGCAGCACAATACACGCTGATTGATGGAAAGTTGTACAAAAAGGGTTTCGCCGCACCCATGCTGTTGTGTGTTGGCGAAATAGAGTCGCAGAGGATTTTGGAAGAGATACATGAA
The DNA here is from genome assembly GCA_954870985.1 of Trifolium fragiferum. NCBI lineage: Eukaryota > Viridiplantae > Streptophyta > Magnoliopsida > Fabales > Fabaceae > Trifolium > Trifolium fragiferum. Next base: position 14,913,962 of record OX940794.1, read on the forward strand.
GGATCATGTGGCAACCACATAGGAGGACGGTCCTTGGCAGGAAAAGTCATAAGAGCTGGATTCTTCTGGCCAACTATCTTGGCAGACGCCAACAGGTATGTGGGAAGCTGTGAAAAATGCCAAAGATATGCTGACATACACCACGCCCCAGGCGAGCCTCTAAGATCAGTAATGTCGCCCTGACCGTTTTACATGTAGGGCGTGGACATATTGGGACCATTTTCGGCGTCCTCAAACCAGGCGAAGTTCCTACTGGTAGCAGTGGACTACTTTACGAAATGGATAGAAGCAGAACCAGTGGCAACTATCTCGTCGGAAAAGGTGAAGAAATTCTACTGGAAGAAAATCATATGCAGATTTGGGTTACCAAAGTTCATAGTCTCAGATAACGGTACTCAATTCACAAGCGAAGCAGTAGTGCAGTTTTGCAAGGAGAAGGGAATTCAGAACACGTTCGTCTCCGTGGAACACCCTCAGGCCAATGGCCAAGCTGAGGCGGCCAACAAAGTTATTTTGAAGGCGATAAAAATAAAACTCACCATCAAAGATAAAAGTTGGGCAGATCCCTTGCCCGAGATTCTATGGGCTTATCACACAACTGTCCAAACTTCAACGGGCGAGACACCTTTCAAAATGGTATATGGCAGCGACGCCATGATTCCGGTAGAAATCAACCCGCCCAGCTGGAGAAGAGAAACCACAACACAAGAACATAACCAAGACGCCCTCCAGGAGAACTTAGACTTGATAGAGGAAGTTAGGGAGCGGGCGCACCTGAGGGAATTCGCAATGAAACAGAGAGTCAGCCGCAAGTACAACACTAGGGTGATCCCTAGAAACTTTATAGAGGGAGACCTAGTGTTAAAGAGACCAATGGGCAGAGACAAAGGAGGAAAGCTGGCAGCAAACTAGGAAGGCCCCTTCAGAATACAAGAAGCCTTTGGAGGAGGAGCTTATCGACTGGAAACACTGAAGGGCGAGGCGCTGCCAAGGACATGGAACGTGGCAAATTTGAGATTTTATTACAGTTAGATCACGCACATGTTTCTTTAAATTTCTGTTTTTTACATTCTATTTCCCTTTTGTTTTGGCGTTGTAAGACAATTTAAGTTAAGTAAGACGATGGCGGGACACTCTTTTCTCCTGATAACACAGGAGTTTTTATCGAGGCCCATCATCCATTTTTAACAATCACAAGCTTCCTTTTGAATTACAGTCTCTTGAAATAAAAGCTATACGGCGCTATGACGCCAAGAGCGAAATAAAAGTTACGTTTAAGGCTTACAACGCCACGTAGTGAAATAAAAGCTATACGGCGCTATGACGCCAAGAGCGAAATAAAAGCTACGTTTAAGGCTTACAACGCCACGTAGTGAAATAAAAGCTATACGGCGCTATGACGCCAAGAGCGAAATAAAAGCTACGTTTAAGGCTTACAACGCCACGTAGTGAAATAAAAGCTATACGGCGCTATGACGCCAAGAGCGAAATAAAAGCTACGTTTGAGGCTTACAACGCCACGTAGTGAAATAAAAGCTATATGGTGCTATGACGCCGAGGGCGAAATAAAGATCATTATACACGTCTAAGATATTAAGAATATAGTCGACGCAGACAAAAACAAAATACACCTCACGAAAGAACGAAATGTTTATTAAGGCTATAAAGCCAGAGACAATACAGCAAATGGCGACAAAAGGATATGGTGCACATCACCAGTTTATTCAATACATTGCTAAAACAAAATAAAACTCTCAGTTAGGACCAGATCCCGTTTTGGGACGATCGGACTTAGCCGTAGATTCCACAGTGATCTGGGAGCCTTCGCCTTCGTCTGAAGGGAATCCTGAGAGAGACTCTTCTCGAGGGTCATAAGTCTTCAGAAATTCAGCGTAGTCCTCATCTATATCATCTGAGGTATCAGAAGGAGCCCTAGCACGCCTCTTGTTAGGCGCAGTGGTTGGTTTGGTTTTCAGAGCAGGAGCCCCCTTACGCCCATTTTGAGAAACAGGATCATTTAACCTTGACGCTCCTGACTTAGACTTGGATCTAATAGAAACCCTCCTCTTGGTATTTTTTCCATCCATTTCTATGGTCAGGATGCAAGTACAAGGAAAAGAAGTTACGTCGAGGAATATTAATAAAGGAAAGTCACATTTAATGCGCATGAAACGTGTGCACCTACTCAACTCATAACGCTATGGGTGGATTGTGACGGTTACACAAAACACAAGACGATTAATAAATAAATGAAGGCAATGTGCCTCAATAGCCACGCCCAAACAAAGGCGTCAAGTTCACCTATCGACCACGCCACAGTATGAACGCCACAATAAAAACATCATACATAGACAAAAGATAAGACGAATACTTAAAAAAGTTATAATTATAAAGCCACAAAAGGGCTAAAATTGTCAGGAATTAACAAACATAATACGAAATATTACAAAAGAGCCCTTCTAGGGGCGAGATGCATACAACAAAATAAAGAAAATCCTCACATACGAGGAACCAACTTCCCATCTTCAATCTTCTTCATGAAGTCTGCCTGTGCAAACTGGGCGGGATCAAGGTCAGGAAACAAAATCTTCATTTGGGCCAAGGCGTAGTTAAAACCATCTACGAACTTACTAGCCATGGCCTCCTTCAACTCCACAATCTCCTCTTCCATCTCCTGCGCCTCTTCCTGAAGAGTGTCCACATCGGAGCGAAGCTTACCACACTTCCTCTTGAAAAGACGCCTGGCGATCAGCTCTTCCAGGCGGCGAGGGCCACATTCCGCGCCTCAGTCATCTCGCCCAACTTTCCCTCCAACTCCTCATACTCCTTCTTGTGCTTATCCTTCAAATCCTGGACAACCTTCTCGTGATCAGCGACGGTCTGGTCCACCACAGCCAGCTGTTCTCTTTCCAAGCGAGCAACCTCGCTGTTCAAAGTTTCCTTGGCGTCCTTCACATCTTTTTCTTGACGCCCCGACAGTACTTGGTTGAGCACCAAGCTCTTTAACTCATATCCCAGCGCCATTTTCCTCAGGCTGCCCATATCCATGCTCTCAAAGCGCCGGCAATCATCTTTCAACACCAAATGGTTGTTGATGAAGGAAATAGGGTCAAAATTTTTGCCCCAAGCAGAGATATTCCCTGGAGCGGATGTGGGAGGAGGAGTACTGACAGCAGTGGTAGCAGGAGCAGCAGAAGTTGGAATTTCTATCTCTGGCGAAGCCCTGGACGCCTCAGCCGCAACCACGGAGGTCTTATGAGACCTGCCGACATCCACGGAGATCCTTTGGCCCTCTTCAGAATGGTTGGGCGTGCCCTCCTCCAGCTTCATGGACTTTGCGGGCTTATCCTCCTCGCCTCGCCTTTGTCTCTTGGCTCTCTTGTTCTCGCCCACCACCAAGGGCGCCAGAGGATCCACGTTGCTAACATCGGTGTCGCCTTTCTTCTCCTTGGTCCTTGCCAGGAAAGACATCCACTCCTCTTCTTTTAAAGACTTCATCTTTTCTGCAAAACGAAACAAAGAAAATAGCAGTTAGACTTTTGACAAAGAGAAAGCAAAAATATATAAGGGCGAAATCATCAACAAGCTTACTTATGTAGGCGATGAGGCTAGGGAAATCAGTTTCCCGGTCCAAAATATCACGGGGATCCATAACATGAAAATTGTCCAAGAAGGACAGAGTCTTCAACTCAAATTCAGAAAGTTTGGTTTCATCTACACCCTTAATCGCCCTAGGGTCTTCAGTCCAGCAAAAGGGGAACAAAGGTTGATCCATTTCGTCGTACATCAGATCCTTAAGTCCAGGACCATGACGAATACGCAAGAAGGTGTTTTGGTAGTTTTTGAAGTTAGAGGCGTAAAGGGTGAACAAACCCCTGTTGGCCTGACTAGTCAGAGTAACCGCCTTACCCTTAGTTAGACTCTTTACATAGTAGAAATAAAAGAAGACACCAGCAGAAGGTGATATGTCCAAGGCGGAACATAACACCTCAAAACACTTGACGTACGCCCACCCATTAGGACTTAATTGGGTAGGGGCGACGTTTAAAACTCGAAGAATAGCCATTTCAAAAGCCGTGAAAGGTAGCCAGAGGTTAAAGGCTTTGAAAAAGGCGCCATACATATAGAAGTAATGAGGCGGCGTTAAGTTAACTATAGTAACGCACTCGCCCTCGCCTATTGGGTCTATAATCACTTCGCTCTCCCTCTCAGGAAGAGTCAACCTAAAGTCTTCCCTAAACTCTGCAATCGCCGTTGCAGAATCGTATTTGGAGGAGTGATCCATGTCAAAGGTGGAAATATACTGGAGGGGGGAATGATATAACGCCAACTCCTTTCCTGTGAAAGAAGAACGAGGTATGATTAGGCAATCACTATCGCTATCACTCTCTGAACTGCTATCGCTAAAGCCAGATCCAAAAATTCCGGAATAAAACCCCTTTTTATCCAGGGAGCCGTCAGCCCTAGTGAAATGAGAACGAATTTGTCTCTCTAAATCTGAGTACAAAGGGGGGAATCTAGATGATTCCCCTAACTCTCGCAAAATCACCATGATTTTCAGATAAAATAAAGAAAAGGAAAGAACGAAGGAAGCAAGAATATGACAATACCTTGGAAATGTTACGGTTAAAACGCGTGATCAAGGGAAGTGCGTGGCGGAAGAACGACGAAAAGCAAGCAAAGAAGTAGAATGGAGAAAAGAGAAGACTTAACATCGTATTTATAGAGTGTTGGAGGGAAAAGATGGGGAAGTTGAAAAACCAACGGGTAAAAGAGTAATTGCTTTACCCAATGGATAAAAACACACGTTAAAATAAAAACACACGTGTCAGCGGGCGAGATTAGAAACCCCACACAACACATTCATATCGCCAAACATAATCAATAAACGACAAAGTCACGCTTATTAGAAAGAAACATTCAGAATTATAACCCCAAAACAAACGTCAAATACATGATAAAGGTGCATCAAAGAGAAAAAACAACAAAGTGATGACAACTACATAAATAGGCTAAACGCCGACATTATCGCCAGCTTCCATGGCGGCAGTCCACTGCGTCGCCAAAGCCTCCTTGCTCGCCTGAGCAACCTCCAAGTCTTCTCCAATCTGAGATAAAGTACGCCCCATCCTACGCTGTTGGATCTGCAATTCCAGCAAGCTCTTCTGTTTCATCAGAAGCTTGGTGATATCCTCCTGAATATCCTTCCTCAGCAACTTTTTTCTTTCCTTCAACTTGGCCGCCTCAGCTTCCAATCTCTGTTTCATGGTCTTTATCTTCTCCTCCTCATCAAAGGAAGCGCTCAGAGTCGCCTCGTACATGCGCATGGCCTCTTTGGTGTACCAAGTTTCATCATTCATGGCAGCAGTAACTCTGTGGCTTTGAAGATCAGCACATTCCACAGAAAAGATGAAGGGGGCGTCTCTAAGCAGCTTTTCCATGAAAGTGACACAGCGCTCAAGGAACAGCAGTTCTGATGGACTGAGGTTATCTTTCTCTTCCTCTAAGTCGCCCACCAGCACACAAAACTCTTCAGTACTCTCAAGGATGTCGTCCATCCCCCTGCGAAGCACCCCCTTCAAAGCATTAATGACTGGAACGTCGTCTGAAGACATTTTGATTATAACAAGATAAAAGGAAAAAAAATTTAGAGAAGTGAGCTCAGGTGAATAAGAATCCAGAGGTGGAATGCCTATTTAAAGTAGCAAGGCGCTTGGGAAAATAAAAATATCCCTACCTATTTGCTAGGGAGACGTTGCAACCAACACGAAGACCTGGCACCTTCCTCTGAAAAACATGCTTAATAAAACTTAACGTTCGTCCGTGATATCCTCTAAACTAGAAAAACGCAACAGCCTATACTGTCAGCACCGCGCCTCCCCTGGAGCCTAGTGCTTGGGGGGCTGTGTACCGGTCAGGATTTCCTAGGCCCAATTGAGGAATGAAGCCCATTTATGTGGCGTACGTCGCCCAGGCGACACCGCCCTAGAATGCAAAGCCGCCCTAATGACTGGGTCAGCCCATCAAGGTCTTAAGTCAAGCCCACTATCCTACTCCCCTAACACACGACCTTCATTCCCAGTAAAATGAGAAAAGCGCGGGAACACCCATGATCACACGAAGGAAGTAACTGCCCCACTCTGCACACCTGAGATCGTGGGAAGTTACTTCTCAGGCACTCTTTCACCCCTCCTCTATAAATAGGAGGTCCAATAATCTAAAAAAAAAACCAAAGAAATTTACACATACGTTTTGGACCAACATTGAATCAAACAAAATATATACCCCTAGTTCCATACAGGAACAGTTATCATGACACACTAAGAAAAAGGACAAAAAGAAACAACTAAATGTGTAGGAATCGTTATATTTGCTTTAATTCAGTTTATGTAATATTATCAATACTTCTGACCTATAACTGAACCTCTTTTGCTAGGTACTTTATTATAAGTACTTTTGAAATGTTTACCACTTAAGTTGTTATGTTCTGTTTGACTTTGTAAAGATGAATTTAAATTAAGTTGTTTCTTTTTAATTGATTTTTCACAATTTTTCATAATTCATAAACTGAGTTTCCGCAGGTTCAAGTGGGATCAACGCATAAGTCCCTTGCGGATCAACAAATAACGAGCATAACAATAACAAAAATTGAAACCAAATTTTAATTTTTTTTACCTTTGACTTTTTTATATATTTTTAATAACATTATAAACATAATTATATCTTTCTATTACATATTTATTTTAAATCTTTTTCAACAGACCGCTACGACCCAACGCCCTCACGAAATAGAACGCGTGGAATGCACGCCCGTGCGGAAGCACGGGTAAGTTACTAGTACATAACTAAGTACAATATAAAATATAGTAAAAAAACTAAAATGATACTATTATCGTAGAGTGATCTACAATGCCACTCTGATGTAAAAGTAAAATACGAAAACAAATTCTCTTTTATGTTTTTTCTACTTTCTTCTCTTTTGTACATTTTCAATTGTTGGATTTAACAAATACCAATTTCTTTTACTTCTTTCTTCTCAGTTAATGGTAGGAGAAACAACTCACAGAGAAGAGAATTCTTATTCATAAACCAGGGGAGTGGAGGTATTTAGTATATGTAGCCTATTTATATGTGTTCTTGAAAGTTCATGTTTCTTATTGTGACTTAGATGATCATTGAGATGACATCATAATTAAGATTACGAACTTGTATAAAGGATGGACAAAATAGAGAAAATGTAGTTTTGAGTCGATTGAGTTTCCTGATATGCAGAATAGTGGAGATGCGTCTAGTCTTTAGAATTCTTAACACTTAAAATGTGCATATATTTTCAAAAGTGAATGCGTTAACTATCAAGTAACCTTAAAATCCTACAAATCATAAATCAATAAAATTTATCTAATGAATGAATCAAGGTTTAAATCTTCTTTGATAGACTTCTTTAAATTTATCTAATGCGTGAATCAAACCCAATGAGGAAATTTCAATCTCCCTCATCAAGAGCATTCAAGCTAGTCAAAGCACAAGAAAGGAAGTGTATCTCATTCATCAAAGACATCGAAGATAATTAAAAAGAAAATCAGAGCTAAAAATGAAGTTTTTTTGATCACTTGAGGATTGACCCAGCTTATAATGTTGGTGTACAAGGTGATGAATCAATAGAACAATAAGGAGAGAACAAAGACAGCAGCCACAAAAATGAAAGGAAGATTAATTGCATTGATAAAAGAGTAGCTATTTATACAAAGAGTAAAGTTTGCCACATAGGCCCTAAAATTGAAAACTTAACAAACAAGTTTAAAAGTACTAACATAGTAAATACTAAAATACCCTTAAATATAAATTACTTCTAACACCATCCCTTAATTTATATTTAGACAAAACTGACAACACCAATTCCATCCCTCAAACGAAGAAATTGATCAGTTTTGATAGCCTTTGTCAACACATCTGCCAGCTACTTCTGAGTGCTACAGTGCACAACTTCAAGCACTCCATTCTGAACCTGATTCCTCAGAAAGTGATACTTGGTCTCAATATGCTTGCTTCTTCCATGCAGCACTGGATTCTTGGCAAGATTGATTGCAGACTTGTTATCAATCATCAGCTTCAGAGGCTTGTTTACCTTGATCTTCAAATCCTGCAGTAAGTTCAGAAGCCACACAGCTTGGCATGCAGTCACAGCGCCTGCAATATATTCAGCTTCACAGGTTGATAGAGCAACAACAGGTTGCTTCTTGGAACACCACGAAATAGGACCTCCCAGAAATTTAAATAAATATCCAGAAGTGCTTCTTCTATCAACTCTATCTCCACACCAATCAGAATCTGAATAACTCAGAAGTTCTGATTCAGTCCTTCCTTCAGAGGGAAATAGCACTCCATGCTTCAGATATCAGGTCTGGTATTACACAAATGCCTCAGAGAACCAACCAACTGTTTGAAGGTTGTAGCGTCCACATCCTCTCCATCGGAATCAGAATCCAACTTTTGATTCGTATCAGAGGGTGTGATAGCAACTTTGCAATTCTCCAGCTTAAATCTCTTCAGAAGCTCAAGTTCATACTTCAACTGATGCAAAATGATTCCTTTCTCAGAATATAGAAATTCCATCCCTAGAAAGTAACTCATTTTTCCAAGGTCTGTCATCTCAAACTCATTCATCAGAACCTTCTTGAACTTAGCTATCTCTTGTTCAGAACTTCCTGTAAGCAATATATCATCAACATACAAACATACCAGAATCATATTGCCGTCTAAAGTGTGCTGAACATAAACACCATACTCCAACTCACATTTCTGAAACCCTTGCTTCTTGAAAAATGAATCAATCTTCATATTCCAGGCTCTGGGCGCTTGTTTCAATCCATAGAGGGCTTTATGCAATCTATACACCATCCCTTCCTGATTCTTTTTCTCAAAACCAGGAGGTTGTGACACATATACGTCTTCTTGTAATGGACCGTTCAGAAATGCAGATTTCACATCTAAATGCATCAGAGGCCAATTCCTGTTAGCAGCTATTGCAATTACCAGTCTAATTGTTTCGTGTCTTGCTACAGGTGCAAACACTTCAGAATAATCTAGTCCAGGCTTCTGCAGAAATCCTCTTGCTACTAACCTCGCTTTGTGTTTGCCAATTGATCCATCTGGCTTTAGTTTCTGCTTGAAAACCCATCTGACGCTGATGGCTTTCTTGCCTTTTGGAAGTTCTGATAACTTCCAAGTCTTGTTCCTCTTTATAGCATCAAGTTCTTCTTTCATGGCCTGCAACCAGACTTGTTGCTTAAGAGCATCTTCTGTACTCACGGGTTCAGAATCTACTAACATTGCACACTCAATAATTTCTCCCTCAGAGTCTACTTCAGTGTCTTGCAACATTTCAAATCCTGCAAATCTTCTTGGGATGCTTCTGATTCTCTGTAGCCTCTGAACTTGTTCAGAAGCATCTTCAGAAGCTTTTGACTCAAAGGCTTCACCTTCAGAAGTTCTTTCTTCAGAGGCTTCACCTTCAGAAGTTCTTGCCTCTGAAGTGTTATCAGAAGTTCTTTCACCTTCAGAACCTTGACTTCCTCCAGAACTTTGACCTTCAGATCAGACTCAGAGTCAGAGTCATCTCCGTCTTCAGAGTCAAAGGCACCACCAGATTCAGAACCACCATCAGACTCAGAGTCACCATCAGAGTCATCTCCATCTTCTGAATCATCTTCAGAGCCTTCAGGTTCTGACTCACCTTCAGAGCCATCCTCTGAGATTCTCACATCAGAATTTGATTGAGACTTGTTCCAATCCCAAATTTCAGATTCCTTCACAATGACGTCTCTGCTGAATTCAATTTCATTAGTTTCTGGACAATAAAGCTTGTACGCACCTATATTGTGGTACCCCACCAGTAACATTACTTTTCTTCTATCATCCAGCTTCTGTCTTCTGGCTTCTGGAACATGTTTATAGCATACAGATCCAAACACCTTCAGATGACTAACACTTTGCTTATCTCCAGTCCACTTCTGAATAGGAACTATTTCCTTCAGCTTCTTCGTTGGACATCTGTTGAGCACATATGTTGCAGTGGCAACAGCTTCTCCCCATAAATGATGAGGAAGCTTCTTCTCTTTCAGCATGCTTCTCACCATATCAAGCAAAGTACGATTTCTTCTCTCAGCAAGACCATTGTGTTGAGGAGTATAAGGAGCTGTAACCTCATGCTCAATTCCATTCTCCTCACAGAAAGTTTTAAACTCATTAGAATTAAACTCACCACCACCATCAGTTCTGAGAATCTTCAGCTTCTGACCACTCTGTTTCTCAGCCTTCACCTTGAACTTCTGAAACTCAGCTAACACTTCATGCTTGAACTTGATGAGTGTTACCCATGTCATCCTTGTGAATTCATCAACAAAAGATACAAAATACTTGTTTCCACCAAGTGAAGGTACTGGAAATGGTCCACACACATCAGAATGTACTACTCCGAAGGAATGTTTTGCTCTTGGAGCTACTTCTGATGCAAACGGCAGTCTTGGTTGCTTCCCTTTCATGCACACCTTGCATGATTTTTCAGGCTTCTTGATTATAGGAATTCCATGTACCAGATTCTTTGACTTCAGATGCCCCAAGCTTCTGAAATTCAGATGACCAAATCTTCTGTGCCACAACTCACTATCCTTCTCAACACTTGTTGCACTAAGACATTCAGAGTCTGCAGTTCTAACATTCACCTTGAATGTTCTGTTCCTTCCCTGTTCTGACTCCATAATCAGCTTCTGATTACCGTCATATAGCTTCAGAAGATTGTCTTTCATAGTAACTGAAAAACCTTTCTCAATCAATTGACCCACACTCATCAGATTGCTTTTCATGCCTGGTACATACCACACGTTCTGAATCAATGTTGTTTTCCCATTGTTCAAAATGACTTTGACATTTCACATACCTTCAGCGTTGAGGTATTTATCATCAGCACATCTGATCTTTGTACTCTTTCTAGAGTCAAAATCAACCAACCACTTCTTGTTTCCAGTAAGATGGTTTGAACACCCTGTATCCATATACCACCACTCTGAATTCATATCATCAGATTCAGAGGCCATTAGTAAAAACGAATTCACTATCAGAGTCATCAGAACTTCTGGCTATATTTGCTTCTTCTGACTTTCTTTCTTTGTTTGACTTGCACTCAGATGCAAAATGGCCAAACTTCTGACAAGAGTAACACCGTACTTTTGTCTTGTCTTTTCCCTTCTGAGTATACTTCTGCTTTCCAAAAGTTGAGGTTTCTGGCTTCTGAGCTCCATCAGATCTATTCTTGGCTTCTGACCAAGGCTTCTTCTGAAACTTCTTCTCAGAGGCTGCTTTCAGAGCCTGCTGCTCTACTTCTCTTTCAGAGTTTCTCTCAGTTAGACGCAACTCTTGTGCTTCTAGACTGCTCTGTAACTCTTCTATTCTCATGGTTTCCAAATCTTTGGAATGTTCAATAGATACAACAATGTAATCAAACTGAGGGGTAAGGGATCTCAATACCTTCTCAATGATTACTTGTTCTGAAAGAGTTTCTCCACAAGCTTTCATCTCATTAGTAATCAGAATTAGTCTGGAGATGTACTCAGAAACCTTCTCGTTGTTCTTCATATTGAGATTCTCATACTGTTTTCTGAGGGTTTGAAGCTTTACCTTCTTTACTGACGCGTCACCACCGTAACACCTTGTCAAAAGATCCCAAGCCTCCTTCGCCGTCATTGAATCAGCAATCTTCTCAAACACACTCTCATTCACACACTGATGAATGTAGAACAACGCCTTCTGATCCTTCTTTCTTGTACCTCTCTGCGCCTCTTTCTGCTCCTCTGTTGCATCTGCTGCAACAGGAACGTATCCTTCAGTGACAAGCTCAAGCACATCTTGAGCACCGAACAATACAAGCATTTGTTTCATCCAACGATTCCAGTTTTTGCCATCAAACACTGGAAGCTTGGTACTCATGCCACCGTTTCCGTTCATCTTAAACCTTGTACAGTACACTCAAATCTCACTAACACTTGTGTTTCCCAATCCCACAGAATCAGAAAATGTGATTCTGTTCAAATTTTTGTTCAAGATTCAACACAAATCAAGAACCAAAAATCAAACACACACAACTCACGTTTCACTCGTGTTTCACGTGGATTCGAACCGGAGCTCTGATACCAATTTGTTGGTGTACAAGGTGATAAATCAATAGAACAATAAGGAGAGAACAAAGACAGCAGCCACAAAAATGAAAGGAATATTAATTGCATTGATAAAAGAGTAGCTATTTATACAAATAGTAAAGTTTGCCACATAGGCCCTAAAATTGAAAACTTAACAAACAAGTTTAAAAGTACTAACATAGTAAATACTAAAATACCCTTAAATATAAATTACTTCTAACATATAAAAGAAAGACCAGAGAGAACTAAAGGGGGACAGAGAAAAACACCAAGCAAAAAAAAATACACCGAATTCTGCAGACAGGATTTGAGAGAAAAATTCTAAAAAATTTCGTCTTCACACTGAGGGCGAATTTTTGCTTGAAACTTCCACCTCCAACACCATCAGAACCTTGCAAAAAATAAAAAGGGGAAAAGAAATCAGGAAAGAGGAGCAACCGAAAAGTGAAAAATAATCAAGGAGGGAAACTCACAGGGGAGTTCACTGCAGTCCAGGTAATTCTGGAATTTTTCTTTATGTTGCCTGCGTTGTAGCATCATTCATGAGTTAGAGCCACTATTTTGAATTCAATAATATGAATCTGTGTTTGCTTTGATAGGGGTTTTATGATAAAGAGGGCTGATAGAAAACAAATCTGAGTTTTGTTCGGATCTAAAATTCTTTATCGGTTCTGTGTGTCAAGGTTCGATTTGTGTTTAAAACCGTAAAAAGGGTGTTTGGAGAGGAATTTGATTTTTTTTTTATTTAAAAATATAATAAACATGTGTGAGGGGGAGAATATGAAACCGAGAGAGAGAAATATTTGGGAGAAGAAAGAGAAATTTTGTAAAAAAATGAAAGGATCCCGTCAGTTTCACATGTATATAGGACGCTGCGATCCGGTGTGCGCAGACTCACTACGCTATCATGCACCCTCACTGTCCCAGCCGTTTGATTTAATCAGATGGCCTGCCATCACCCACATCATGATCAAATCCAGACCGTCTAATCAAAATCAGACTGCCGTGATCAATCTCCCGGATTACTTCGCGCGCCCCCCCATCTGTTTTTTGAAGAAGTTGTTTTTTGGTCAAACCAGGCCTTGGGCTTAGGCCTTTCCCTCTTCTAGTGCACCCCCTGCCTTGCTAGTGCACCCCTACTTTTTTTTTATTATTCTTTTATTTGGTTAATTTAATTTCTGTATTTTATTTATAATCATTTTCATTCATTCTTATATTTTATGTTGTGTTTGCATGATATAAAAAAATACAAAAATATGTCATTTTATTTCTTATATAAAAACATCAAAAATATGCTCCAGTTTAATTAATTTGTCTTGTTTATCTAATTAAATCAATTAACAATAAACAAATTTTTGACAATAAATTTGGTTTAAAAAAGAGATGGTCGGATGCACTTCCGCCTGTCTCTCGAATAGTCAAGGACTAAGCGTTCGCTTACTCTTAACGATTGTTCGTCTTCTACAAATTAAAATCAATATCAATTCATCAAATTTAATCTTTTTTCGCGTTCATACACGCTTTAACTATCTTTCTCAAACGGATACCATCGCCCACGTGCGAGTCCGTCTTTTCAATTAAAAAACAAAAAAACTTTTCTTTAAATATAAATTATTTTTTTATAAATAAAATCAACCAACAAACAATTTTTTTTTTACAAAGAACTATGTAGCTTTGAATTTTTCATGGCACTTGGGAATACGTAGGAGCGGGATTCAACAACCGTCAAACACACTAATAAAAAACTAACTTTTTTTTTTTAACCTTTTGTAAATACTTTAATGAAAAGAAAATTATAATAATATTGTAAATAAAAGCAAATTTTAATAGCCAAAGCAAGCAAACAAATTTTAAACTTCAAACCCTTAACTAATTAGGAGGTTCCCGTTGAGTACAACGGATGTTGGAGGTGCTAATATCTTCCCCTTGTATAAACAACTCCCGAACCCGAATGATCGGTTGCAACGACCGTTCCTTTTCATCATTCAAGGGTTTTATTGACGTTTCCCTTTAAATAAAAATTTCGGTGGCGACTCTGTATTCATTCGAGCGTTCATTACGCTCGTGCGTTTTTCGTGGCGCGACAATTAATAGATAAAATATATTTGAAATGTGGAGATTGACAAAATTTTGTTAATATAGTTAATCTTGAGAGTAATAATTTCGTAATTTTGATATATCTTTTTACATACTTTTGATTATCTATGCGTTTATTTTAACTTTTGATATATCTTGGTAGGGAGGACCACGGTTCGATCCCCCGCAACTGCGATCGAGAGGGGGCTGGAACCACTTGATGCCAGAATTGACCCCCGAACCAGATTCAACTGGTGGTGAAAACCAAAAAAAAAAAAAAAAAAATATTCTGATAACTTCATTATAAATAGTACAAATTATTTGAATTTCATCTTTTTAATAATTAAAAGAGTAATTTTAATATTCAATAATTTAAATATTCATGTTAGAGATTTTAACTTAATAAAAATCACAATTTCTCACAAAAGTTATCTCTAAAAAATAATTTTTACGAAAAGCAATTTGAAATAGTTTTTTTAGAGATTTTTTTTGAAATTTTATAATCCAAAAAATTTTATAACAAAATAACGAATATTTAAAACGACGTTTTAAGATAAGTTATTCAAACGAATTTTTCATTTAAAACTTTATTAAAAAACTTTAACACAAAAATAATACACTATAATAATTATTTTTTAAAAAAACAAAAACAAAAATGAGAAGAGAGAAATAGAAACACGGAAAACTATTGTATTTAGATTAAGATAAATTAATCTTAGTCTAAATACATGTATCGTTTTTTCGTATTTCTATTTATCTTTTCTCATTTTCTCTCTTACCAAATACAACATAAATGTACCAATCGTTAGTTGGTTCAGTGGTGATTGGCGCTGAACTTGATAGGGAGGACGACGGTTCGATCCCCCACAACTGCGATCGGGAGGGGGCTGGAACCACTTGATGCCAGAACTGACCCCCGAACCAGATTCAACTGGTGGTGAAAACCGAAAAAAAAAAAAATACAACATAAATGTTTTTGTGATATTTATTTTTTTGTTATTTTGGTTTTTTTTCATAAAAATAAAATAGTATTAGAGAGGAATATTACATTATCTCACGGCAGAGCTAACGGCTACAGCAGAGACAGTGCTGGAGAAGCTTTCTCCCTCCCTCGTATCTCTCACTGGCGACGGCAAAACTTTCTCTCTGTCTCTCTGAAGCGAGCCGTTGCCCGGTAAGCTTAGGTTTTTTTTTTGCGATTTTTCTTGATTGAATGAGTGATTGCACATTGTTGATTGTTGACTTTATTCCAATGCAAATTGAGTGATTTTGTTCTGTTTGAATGAATGAGTTCCTAATCAAGATTCCAACTTGATTTTATTCCTATCAAAATTGAATGATTTTGTTTTCTCGGCGCTGCATTTTTCTGCATCTATCAATTTATTGTTGCTTCAAGTCTTTTGCTGCATCGTTCTTTTTCTGTGTTGTTGTAGTTTAATGTTGCATGCGTGATGTTGTGGTAAGAGCTCAATTTTCTTCTCAAATTCAACTCATTTGGTTCATGAATAAATGAGTTAATTATCAAATCGAGTTTCAAACTATTTTTAAGTTGGTTCGATTCATTTACAACTCAAAGCTCAAGTAACCTTTGTAGGTGATATCTTTAGGTAATTTTGTGACATATCAATATGAGGTCATTATCGGATATAGTAGAGACTTTAGAAGATAATTATTATTAGGTCATTATTTGGGTGCAATCCATTTCTCTCTAATTGTAGTATTTTCATGAAATCATTGTAGTTGTATTGTGTCTTTGTTCACGCCAATCCTCGAGAGAAGCATATTATAATCATTGAATTCAACCAAGTGTGTTTGAGTGAAAGGAAATGAATTATCACAAGATGGATTTAGCAATTTGTTTTAAGCTTCTAGATGAGTTGACTCCCGAATTTGAATTTGAATAAGTGTGAGATTTGTTGGTTCTAATCAATTTGGGGATTCTTATGTCAATAAATTGTTTAATCCACAGTGGCTGTGTCATTGTTTTACCGAACTGTAGAAGTAGTAAATTAATGAACTTCAAGTGTATTAATTGGTATTGGTTGTTGTAGATTATATATATGATTATAATTATTAATTAAAAGTCATTAGTTTGCACCTTATGGGCAAGGGTCCTGGATACACCATTGGATATGTTAGTTGTGTGTATAAATGTTTAATCCAATAGTTTAGCTTGTTGCTTTGCATACAAATTTGCTTGTTGGGATTTCTTATTCAGAATCCACAATTGAGGTGTACTGAGCATATGTAAAGAAAGACTAGTAGATACCCTGATCTTGTTGCTCTAGATAGCTTTTCGGAGAAATAATTGTTATTGGTGTTGTTGTAGATTATATATATGATTATAATTAATTAAAATTTATTAGTTTGCATCCCATGGGCCAGTGTCCTGGATACACCATTGGATATGATAGTTGTGTGTATAAATGTTTAATCCAGTAGTTTAGCTTGTTGCTTTGCATATGAATTTGCTTGTTGGGGTTTCTTATCCAGAATCCACAATTGAGGTGCCATTTTCTTTGTTTGTAGCTGCTTACAAACATTGCTTCAGATTCATGAAATGCTGAAAATTATGAAACTGTAATTTTGATTGAAGCTAGGTTTCTGGATTGTAATTTCATCAACTTAATTTATTCTCTGATTGTTCTTAATTTCACTTTCTTGGATGTTCAGATTTTACCTAGGAAATTGAAGGAACTTAATCACACCATTTAGCGTTCAAAACACGTTATGTGATTTGATTCCATTACAACTTATTGGGACTTACAAAGAAAAACACAAGGTAAACCCAACGGTTTTTATCTTTCAGTTTTTTATTTTTATAAACGCATGTGTATTTTACTTGTTTACTAACATCAACATTTATCTATTGAAGCTTGAAGTAGAACAAGTTTAACCTCCATCAATCATGAAGCAAGATGTTGCGCAAGATAACTCTAACACCAACTCATATCCCAAGAAATCAATTCCACCCTATATGAAGGCAATCTCTGGATCACTCGGAGGGATTATGGAGGCTGCTTGTCTGCAACCCATCGATGTGATCAAGACCAGATTACAGCTTGATAGGTCAGGGAATTACAAAGGAATAGCTCATTGCGGTACCACCATTGTACGATCTGAAGGGGTACGGGCTTTATGGAAAGGGTTAACACCTTTTGCTACACATTTGACCTTGAAGTATACTCTTCGAATGGGTTCAAACGCAGTACTTCAGTCAGCGTTTAAGGATTCTGAGACTGGGAAGATTAGTAATCATGGGCGGCTTCTTTCTGGGTTTGGTGCTGGGGTTCTTGAGGCAGTTCTGATTGTCACACCATTTGAGGTTTGAGAATTTGTTTTTATATATTTGCAACCAGTGATTGTTCAAGTATTTATAGTGTATTATTAAATTAGATTTGAGTCAAACAATCAAGCAAAAACAATTCATTAATAGAAATGTATACATTGCACCATGAGACTGATTTCTTGTACAATAAATTGGTAGTTGTTTATGCTGAAATTCTGGTGTGGATGAATGGTGATGGTCTTTCCTTGCAAAGCACTATGAAACTGTGCCATGGTCCCTAGCCTTGTTTTTTATAAATAGGAGTCTTCCTCTTGACCTGATAAGGCTGTAGGAAATTTCTTTCCTTTATGGAGATAAGTTCTCCTTGTCATTTGGGCTCAGTAGTAATCAAAAATATTGAGGGAAGGTAGAGTCTCAAGATATGAATATCTGTGTTATCAATGGTTGATGGTGGAATGCCAAAAATCCGCCATGGCGTTGCCATAGCAGATATTTGACAACAATGATGAAAATGATAAGGATTATCCTAGATTAATAGGCAAAGATTGATTACATTCACACCCATTTAATGTTTTGTTGACTAGACTTTCTTGGTTGGGATTTCTACTTTCTGGTTATGTTAAATATATAAATCAACCATGTTTATTTATATCAGCTATGATATTTTTTGTGATAGTACAACAAGTCTGAGTTAAGTTCTGTTAGAAACTGGTATCTGTTTTGGTGATGTTAAAGGAAGAAACTGAATTTATTGAATAATTCTCTGCAATTTTGTCTCCAAATGGAGGTTTAGATTAATATTATAGGGTTCACACACCAATACTTCAGAGAGTTTAGCTAGACAAGGATTGTAAGATTACAAGGTTTCCCCTCCAAGGATTTGAAAGCTTGGTCTCTCCCTCCCAGAAGAGACTCTAGAGTATGATGTAGAGGTTGGAGATGGTTTTGTAATTATGGTATTAAAGGCTGGTTTTTTCAGGGTTGATAGGTTATTATAAAAGATTTTTAGAAATTATGGTATTATTGCCAAGTTCCTATGTCAATTGTTAAAATAGACTAGTTTCAAAGGGGGAGAAGAGGATATATAAGCATTTCAGGTTTTGAATGAAGCGATGGCAGATTTCCTTTGTTGGGTTTGCCATATTTCAAGGTACCATTTGTGATAGAAACTGATGCTTTTAGTACATGTTTTGCTGCTGTTTTTATGCCAGCAGAGGAAGCCGCTAGCTTTTATTAGCCACTTCTGATAAATCAAAACTAATATCTGTATATGAACTGGAATTTATGATCATTGTTGTTGTGAGAAAATGGAAGCAGTATTTGGATGTGATTTTGGAATTGAATGTGGAAGGGGAAACAAAAATTGAGCAGCTTATATTTTGTCTAGAGTGTAGCAGGAAAATACAATTGCTGATGGGTCACTTGGGGAAATCCTACGGACTCTCTCAATAGACCCTAATGCTTATCTGGGTTTCTCTTTTTCTTAGGTGTTTTTCATTCAATGGAAGAGTGGTGTTGTCATCTCAATCTTTAAAACTTCATTCCTAGCTAGCTGAATTTCATTCTTCTCCATGTGGGAATTTCATTGTAAGGAGTCAGGCTCCATTCCATAATAAATTTCTGCTCACCAGTGTCGGCATTAATTCAGTTCGTAGTGTATCTTTTGAACTTTGATAGTACCCTAAGCCTCATGATAAATAATAGTTCTTATTCTTTACAAAATCAAATAAAAAAAATACTAACAGGTCTTATAAACCTGCTTATTGTTTTATGTTGAATTCCAAGTTTGCATTATAACTATGATTACTCGTGTAAAATTCTTAAACCTGCTTATTGACAGGTCTTAAATTAAAACTATGATTCCATGTGTAAAATCCATTAGATTGTGTCACTATTCAGCATATAACATCATAAACATCCATGCATAGTTTATCCTTGGTATGTGGAATTCCAAGTTTGTATTATATACCGTTCTTTTTTTTTTTGCAGGTGGTCAAGATAAGATTGCAGCAGCAGAGAGGGCTAAGCCATGAACTTTTGAAATATAGAGGTCCCGTGCATTGTGCAGGAATGATCATAAAGGAAGAAGGCTTTCGTGGGCTTTGGGCGGGTGTTACTCCTACTATAATGCGTAATGGGACAAATCAATCTGCCATGTTTACTGCCAAAAATGCTTTTGATGTGCTTTTGTGGAAGAAAAACGAAGGAGATGGTAGAGTTCTTCTGCCATGGCAGTCGATGATTTCAGGATTCCTTGCAGGTACAGCAGGTCCTTTTTGCACTGGTCCTTTTGATGTTGTGAAAACAAGGTTGATGGCTCAGGGAAAAGAGGGAGGTGAAGTGAAGTACAAGGGCATGATCCATGCCATAAGAACAATATATGTAGAAGAAGGACTTCTTGCCTTGTGGAAAGGTCTGTTACCAAGGCTCATGAGGATCCCACCTGGACAGGCCATTATGTGGGGTGTAGCTGATCAAGTAATTGGTTTGTATGAGAGGAGATATCTTCAAAATTCATGATTGTATTTGTAGGGTTCTTTTTAGATTCATTTTGCTTTCTCCATAATAGACCTATTCATTGCAAGCCTAGAAAAATCATTACTTTAGGCTTGAATTTTTATTCATGGAAATAGACTCTTAACACTAAACCCCGGAAAAAAGCTTCATTGTCTTGGGGAATTTTTAGCATTTAGCTTAGAGAAGTGCTAAATAAAAATACTTGCTTAGCAAGCCCTTTCACAGTTTTTTTGTTTTTGGTTATATGTTGGAAGCTAAACTAATGAGATGCTTATGTTTGAAGCAAAATAATGTTAGATTTTCATTGAAAACAATACTATTTAATAACAGTTACTTCATTAAAATATTTGGTTTCCTCCGGTTGTGGTTGGCACTAATGCACAACCACTGTGATTTGGGTTCAAGTTTGAATTTTGCAATTGATAAGTTACATGTAAATTTTATTATCTTTGGGTGGTTCTCTCTCACCTTACTTTGGATGTCTACCTTCTCAATCAATATATAACAAACAAATATTTGATTTTCGATCTACTTATTGGGATTGACCAAAAACATGTTAAGTTAACCTTGTTACGGTAGCAGACTATCATCTATCAACAATGGTTGGGTGTTAAACCTCAACTTTTTCACTTCTCAATACTCCACATCATTTTCTCTGTCTTTTATATAACAATTAAACTATTATTTAATTTTTTATAATAATGTGATTTGTCTTCCACTATTACATAGAACTATTCATTCATGTGAGATTAATCATCAATTCCCACATCACATTGTCTAACCTACTTTGTTATTTACGTGGTTTGTCTTTCACTATTATATAGAAGTTAGAACTATTCATTCACATGGGATTGTTCATCAATTCCCAATTCCCATCATCACACTGCCCAACTACTTTGTTATTCACGTGGTTTGTCTTCCACTATCACATAGAACTATTCATTCACGTGAGATTATCAGTAGATTCCCACCACTTTTCATATGGTTTGTAGACATAATGAGTTGTTTGGGAAGAATGGTGTTCATAATACATCATTGATCCGTATTGTGGTGGATAATTTGGCACAGTTGAAGGCATCCAAACATAGGTGCAAAACCATAATTTGATGGATTCTGAGGTTGTGGTTGGTTGGGGCGCTAGTTGTTCGTCGAGTAAATGCTTGAACTTTGGCTATTAAATGAGTAATTATTCGTGTTTTAGTTATTAAACGAGTAATTGTTTTGATTCATTGTACAAAGAAAAACCGAAGAAGAAAGAGTAAAAATGAGTTTTTTTTTTTGGTATGTTGAAATATATCAAACCATACCTCTATTTACAGAGTTTTAAAAATCACACACACCTCCCTCATACCCAAAATCATAAAATAAAAGCTCACCTCCCTCTTCGGCGAGTGTGGTGGAGGTGGCCTCCTCAGCTCGCGCCACGAGTCTCCCTGAAACCCATTTTTTCAAATTTTAACATCTCTTCCCTCCACCTCATTCAACTCCAACATTAATACTCACCAATGTAGCTATTCAACCCTTATTTTGGGGTTTAATATCCACCAATGTATGTAGTCTAAAAACTATCGAATCTTGATTGTAGATTATATATGTTTGGATGATTAAGGGTGAAGATGTTTGACACCAGAGTCTTTTTGAATTAATAAAACAGTTTATAAAAATAAATAAGTTTTTATGTATTATACATGAGTTCATTAAGGTAGTTTATGAAGATACAATTTTTGTTTTTAATCGTAACTATACGACGGAAGGAAATCACATGGTATAATATATACATATGAAACGTTGTGTTGGTTTAAGATGCTTATATTCTTGCTTAAAAAAAATGGTTTGTATTCTTTTTTGTTTTTAAGGAAACATGTTTTGTATTTTAAGGGTAAAAGTGACTTTTAATTAAAATAATAAGGGTAAAAGTGAAAGAAAAAATATAAGCTATAAGCTAATAAGTTATTAGAAATAGCTTCTAAAAAATAAGCTATAATTTATAAGTTACTAAAATAAGCTATAAGCCCTTTCTAAAAAACTGTTACAAAAAAGGTCTTTTAGCTTATAAGGTAGCTTTTTTGGCTTCCCAAACAGAGTCTATTTGGTAAAAAATAGCGGATGGCTGATAAGCTAACTTATAGCGGATGAGCTTATAGCGAATACACTAGCTGATTGAATTTGTAGTGTTTGGTAAAATTAGTGGTTGAATTAGCTTATAAGTATGAAATGACATAAAAAAATATATGTTTAATTAGTATTTAAATTTTTTCAAGTAAGATAATATGAATAAAGTTGGAAGAAAATATGATAAACTATAAGCTCATACGCTACTTAAAATAATATTTGAAAAATAAGCGATAAACTAATAAATTAAGCTATAAGCTCTTTTTTATTTTAAACTGTTACTAAACAAAGATTTTAGCTTATAAACTAACTTATTTGCTTTTCCAAACAGAGTTTATAACTTATAATATTTTCTTCCAATTTTACCCACAAAACATTAACATTTTTCTAAACCAATTAGTCCCCACAGTATTTTTATAATATTTAATTCATTATTAGTCCCCACAAAACATTAACATTTTTCTAAATCAACTGTGTTAATAGGCATTTCCTCTATATTTTTTTGGTTACACGGCATTTCCTCTATATTATGCTGCAAACGTCACACAAATACGGTAGGATTTATTTTTCTGACATTACACATGAATTACTAAATAAGTTTCGTACACAAATATAGTTTTGAGTACTCCTTCTAATCTAATTTTAACAAGTGCCTTGTAATCCAGGATGATCTCATATCTTCAAGTTCAACTCACATATCCTCGGTAATGATACTAGAAAATTAAATAAAGCTTTACGGCAAAAGATCTTCACTTTCACTGCAGCTAATCTTACTCTGGGCAACTTGATATAGGAGTAGTACAAAGAAGGAGGAGGAGTACTTTGGCTAATTTATAGCAATAACCTAACCGATTGACTTTGTAATGTTTAGTTAAATTAACAGTCGAACTAATTTATAAATATGAAATGACATAAAAAAATTGTTTAATTGATATTTAATTTTTTAAAATAAGATGACAAAGGTATTATTAGAAAAAATTGAACTAACCTATTAAAATAAGCTATAAGCTAGTAAAAATAAACTATAAAGGTCCTGTTTGGATTAACTTATTTATGAGCTTATGCAAATAACTTATGCAATATAAATTAGGTTTTATGTCATTTTATAAGTTCAAACTTGTGAAAATTGTATTTTTATAAGCAATTTTATCATAAACTACTTTGACAAATTTATAATAATACATAAAAATTACATAAGTTGTTTCCATAAGCTCAAAAATAAGTTAATCCAAACAGGGTCAAAATCACGAAATTTTATTAAGCAAATCTTTTGTTTTAAAATGAATTTATAAACTATAAGCTATAAGATATGAGTTCAAAGTAAAGTAAGTAATCTCAGAAGACATCAAAGATTTTAAATATGATTTTTTTCCTAAAACAAATAGATACACAATCTATAACATGGTATCATAGTTAACTATGAAAGCCACCATCCATCGTATTACCTATGCACCATGTTCAAAAGCGATGAGTGTAATGTATTGCCATTAGGAAGAGCATAAATCTCTATTGAAAAATAGGCAACACCTAAAAATAATTTATGGAATGTGATATCTCTCATACTCTCATACAGTATTATTAAAAATTAACTCACGCTCGTGACCCAAAAGCTAAATTAAAGGTAATTTTATCATGTGAAAAGTTATCTTCTATGGACATAATCCATAATCTACTATTGACAAAAGAAAGAGGACATAAGCTGCCTTTCACGTCTGTTGTGATAGTACCTGATAGCTAAATTCATTTTTAGCTTGGACGTAATCTACAATTAGTACGTTAATTATTTTGCTTCAAACATGTAACTTATCTTCTTGTTTTGCCTATAGACAAAGTAGCAAGTAATCTCACACATAATTAAGTCTCGAGTTCAATTTGAATGAAGGTGTAATAAAATTTAAATTTGGGTCATGCTAACTAGCGTCCCCGGGGCACTAGTTAAGGATACTAAAAGAAGAAAATTTTACATTGAAAAAATCATTCTTTATACTTTTAAAAAGTAGATTACACGAGTTCCAATACTTTTATACTTTATTTAGTTGCTTGGGGCACTAGTTAGTATTTTATTTTTTCTAGTGCCCCTGGAGCACTAGTTAAGCAACTAAATAAAGTATAAAAGTATTGGAACTCGTGTAATATAAAAATAAATTTTGGGATTTAAGATTTGGTAGTTTACTTGTCGAGGGTGAGGGTTTTGCTGTTGATGTGAATTAGAAAGGTGTGTATTAACCAATTCCTTTATTAAGAATTTTACCCCTCAAAATTGATTAACTAAATCAAAGAAATAGACAAGGAAAAAAAACTAATTTAAATTAGTAGATTCATTAGGCAACTCGATATTTTTTTTTTTTTTTACAATATTTGGCAACATGAATATTATTCTTTCCATCTGTGTTTCATTTGAAAGAAAAACAAAGGAAAAATAGTGAGCGGAGGGAAATAGAGTAAAATGACGGTTGTTTCCATTGTTTGGCTCATCTCTAGAAGATAAAGAAAATATTTTCTAAATCTGGGAGTATTCTTTTCTTAATGTCTCATATTTGATTATCATCGATGTCAATTTAGATGAGCTAATTTAGCCTCTTAAAAATATGAAAATATTTCCTCCAATTTTAAATATAAATAAATTAAAAATAACCTTTTCAATTCATTGAATAAATCACGAATCTCGATCATTTTATTGTCTAAATACATACTTTATACAATGAACCTAAAATGTAATTTTTTTGCTTACGTACAAAATTAGAGTAGTAAATATTTTGATGGGATCCCAATTAAAATTGTTTTGATCATTAACAAGTATATTCCTTTCTTTCTTTTTTACTTTCTATCTATTCAAACAAAAAAAAAAAGAAAAATTTTATAACTTACTGTCCTACCATTTTCTTTTATATAAAAAATCATCACACTTGTTTTGTCTTTCTATTATTGATTACATTTATTTCTCTAACTTTATTTTCTTTCAGATTATTTTGCAAACTAAATATTGCGTAAGTCAATCAAGACAGTTCACTTAAATAGTTGATCAACTTTTCATAGGACAAATCGTTTTTGAGAATTCGAGTTTAGATTTTAGTAAGAATAATTTTTTATAAGAATGTATTTACCTTATTGCCGAACTCTAAATTATCGAACATCATTTTCTAAGAATGAGAGAGTTAATATAAATAATAAAAAAATAGTGTAAGTCTCTATTTAGCCAACCAAAAGTTAATAAAAAAAATAGTGTAAGCCTCGATTAATAGCTACTGATAATATTACTTTTAGAGAGATCGCAGTTCAAATTTTAAATTTTTCATTTCACATTTATAACGTACGATGTGAGTCTAATTAGAATTACTAATAAAACCAAAGATTAATATCAACATAAAAATGGTTAAGTTAACATGTGCCCTTCCTTAATCTAAAAGTAGAAATTTGCATTATTTTTTTTGTTAAGTAGCATAATGCCTAAAAAATTCACTTTAAAAATGAATAAAGGGAGTGTCCCGGTTCGAACCCAGACTCCTACACATATAATGCGATATCTCTATCAACTGAGTCAAGCCCATAGAGACAATAGAAATCTGCATTTAATAGTACAAAAGAATTTAATGTTTAAAATGTATAATGCACGAATTACTTGAAAATATTACACCCTCCGTTCCAAAATATAAGTCGTTTTTACCATATTACACAAATTAAAAAATTTAATCATTGTTGTATAGAAAAAAGAAATTATGAGTAAGTTTACAAAATTGTCCTTCATTAATTGTATGGAAAAGATAAATGAAATAATTGAAAGAAGAGAGAGAATTAAAAAGTTAAGGATATAATAGAAAAAATAGTATTAAATGCTTCATTGGAATTGTAAAACGACTTATATTTTAAAATAATTTTTTTCTTCAAAAGAACTTATATGTTAGAACGGAGGGAATACTATATTTGCATTCTTAATATGTGCCTTAAATTAAGGGCACGTATTAACATTTCCCATAAAAAAATTGTACTCTATTAAATTCTTATAATTAATGATTATAAATTTTTGTTGACAAAATATACAAATATAATAAAAATATAAAAAAATAATAATTTAAAAAAGGGATTTCCCACCTCCAATTGGCAAACACAAGAAGCAAAACGTTTACATATTTATATAGCTGTCGGAAAAAAGAGTACCCACGGCCACACAACAATATCGCAATTCATTTCACAATCTCTCTCTTTTCCTACGGTTTTCGTTGTTGCGTTTCTGCTCTTCTGTCCTTTTTCATTTTCCGTTTCCATTTCCGTTACCGTTACTTCTCTCTCACCAATACAACTAATTCAATAACCCTTCACCGTCCATTTAATTTCCTTCCGTTACCCATTTTCCCAAAAATAAACAAAAAACCATTTTTCTTATTTAAACTTCACAAACCCCTCCCTCGAGATTTCGCCCCTAGAATCTTCATCTCTCTTTTTTATCAAAATAATAATAATAATAATAATATAAAAGAAAAACAAAAACTCTTCTCCTTTTCTTTTGTATTTTTTGTTGCTGTTTGTGCTTCTGAGGAAAAAAAAATGGCGACGAGTATCGGGATAATGGATAGCGCTTATTTTGTCGGTAGGAATGAAATTCTAACTTGGATCAATAATCGTCTTCAACTTAATCTTTCTCGCATTGAAGAGGTAACTAACACATTTTCACATTTGAATCAAAAAAACTATATACCTTTTTTATTTATATATTTCAATATGAATGAATAGTGCATTGTTTATTTATTAATTTTTTTCTTCTTGTGTTGTAGATTCATTTTATATTTATCCTGTTTTTATGATTAATGGATTCTAGTGGGATAAGGAATTGTGAATTTTTTATTGGTGGTGAGTTTGGCGGAATTTTGGTGATACTGTGATTTTGTTGAAGCTTGAAATTATAACACCGTGATTGTTCGTGATTTGAAAAAATTCACCACGAATCCGAACATTTTACGGATTATGATTTATTGTTTGATTCCTTGATTGAGTGTGAATCGGTTGATATGCCTTGCCGTAGGAATAGTTTTATCTGCATGTTCATTTTTTTGGTGTTCACATTGTGGAGTTTAAAAGAAATTATTCAATGATACTGTTTTTTGGTGCTTTTGGCAGCTAAGAACGTGGTTTTAGCGCCAAACTAAGACCAAAATTGAAATATGTATTACTAAGTTTACTATGAATACAGTTAAGCGAAGAAGATAAACTTTTCTCTTCAAATTATACACGTACAAATTTTTTTGGGTGTATTACTTAGTCTGCTCGTGACAGATTCCTGGCTCTCAAAATTGATTACTGTGGAAGCAAGCCATCTCTTATTTCGGTTAAAATTGAAACATTGTCTTGGAAATTGTTATTTCTCTGTTAGCGGTATAAAGTATCGTGAACAAATACATCGTGCATCTACCGTTGTTTTTGCATCACATTTCTTGATTAATTTATAATTTAAATTGCACAATATGATTTCAAAGCTGATCAGCTAATGAAAGTATACATGTTCTCACCATGCTTATGCCCTGTGATCATTCATTGCTAGGCTGCATCTGGTGCTGTGCAATGCCAGATGTTGGACATGACGTATCCAGGGGTTGTGCCGATGCACAAGGTAGCAAGACAACTCTGCTTTTAAGTTCTTTTCTCCCTCTTCGGATATTTCATTTATATTACAAGTAATTTTGAAATTTGGGGTTCATTTTAGGTGAACTTTGATGCAAAATCAGAATATGATATGATTCAAAATTATAAAGTTCTGCAGGAAGTGTTCAACAAGCTGAAAATTGAGAAGGTATTTGTTCTTTTATTCATATTCATAATGTTAAGCAGAACACATGCAAAGGAGTGTTGCTTTGGTGTATATATATGTACGCTAAAAGAAACAGTAGGATGGGATGGTTCATTATAAATTTGATATTGTAGTATGATAGTAACATTTCTTCGTTTAGATTTCAAACTATCAATGGAATTAATTATAACTAATGAAATCTTAGCATGTATGAAATAGTATCTTTATCAAGATATAGAAATGCTAACGAAGGATAATTTAATAACTTGGTTGCATTCATGCATTTGGGCTTATCTTATGACATGTTCTATATAAGTCGGAAGAGCTTACCCCGAAACTCTTCGAGTATGGATACCTTATATAAGCTCTTGTATGATAAGTGTTTATTGATAAACATTCATTTATGTCTTGATGCAACCTTCCATATTTAAGGAGATTATTTATGTTTCCAATTCTTTTACTCTTCCCAATTGTATCCTTGTGCATCACTGGTGGACTGCATTTTTTTGAGGGCAATTTCTTTAGGCAGGGTGTACAAGATTGGGCGTGTTCTTGGTTTGATGCTCAATACTAGTTTCATTTTTATTTTTGGGCCATGCTATCATAGCTTCGTTGATTGCATGTCTTTTATGCCAGGGTCTTAAAGTTATTCTTGAAGTAAAAGTAATTTATTTTCGTGTTATAACTTCACTTCAAAATTAAAACTTGTATGAAAATATTTTGGCACAATCAATAGTTGATGCTTCTGTTGAGCTAATGTGATTACCATGTGGCAGCATATTGAAGTTACTAGGCTTGTTAAAGGCCGACCTTTGGACAACTTGGAGTTCCTACAATGGCTGAAACGTTATTGCGATTCTGTTAATGGTGGCATTATGAATGAGTATGCTACTTGCTCTTTGTTCCTTATCCCATAAACAGCTTTGATTACTTATTTTTTTTGGGGTTAAAATAAGCGATTGCTGTTGCTTTGATATTATTTGTAGGAATTCTTTATTATATCATTTCTATTTTGATGTAATTGCTTGAGTGACATATAATCCAATGCATATTTTCACTAATATTTAAATATTCAATACTATGACATGCATATAATAAATGTTCTCATGTTGTATATCTGTTTAATGATTATCAAAGCCTTTTTTACTTTTTTCTGTAGAAACTATAATCCTGTGGAGCGTAGAGTTAAGGGTGGAAAAAACCAAAATATTAAGGGTTTAAGGAGCTCAAAATCACTTCAATCAAATGCTATGAATAATTCTGGTTCAGGCGATGCACTCAATCTACACAGAACCTCAGGTTGGCTTATTGGAATCTTTGGTTCTATCTGTTCTCCATTTTTCCCTGATGGTTGTTTCATGTTGCTCTACTTTTTCTCTCCTTTTACTTTTTTTCTCTTTTTGGATAATGTACTTTTGAGTGTAGGACCTAAGCACTCAAGGTCAAGTGGAGGGTCAGATGAGGGTAATTCGTCAGCAGAGATTCAGGCCTTGTCCAAGCAGGTACGACTTTGAAAATTAAGCTTGCTGTGACTGCTACAATTATCGAAATGACATACAAGATAAATCTCCTTTCAGCATTGAAGCCCGACTGTAAACATATACATGCCTGTGCTTTCAATGTGTCAATTACCTACCAATCTATTATTTCCTGTATTGATATCTACGTTTTGAATTTTTTCACTTGATAATTTTATGAAAACATTATTTACCTCTGCTTTGTATTGCTCACTTCATTCTTGTTTTTTGTTTCACAGGTTACTGATCTCAAACTCTCGGTGGATCTCCTGGAAAAAGAAAGAGACTTTTACTTTTCTAAACTACGGGATATAGAAATTCTTTGTCAGACATCAGAAGTGGAAAATGAACCAGTAAGAATTCTGGCAAAGACTTGCAGTTTAGTTAATTTTACTTTTCAAAACTGTGTGGTCTTTTTTCTTTCCAGCGTGTTTGTGATCATGCCTACTTCTATGCACTTCATCAAATATATCATATTCTTTTCTCATATGCTTTAATGAATTGTTTCTTTTGCCTAAATTTTCGAAATACCTTCAATTGTTCCTTTTCTCATATGCTTTAATGAATTGTTTCTTTGCTATGATTCAGCTTGATGATGTGTTATGTACTGATATTGAAAATGCATACAGTTCTTCATGTATTTCCAAATAGTGAAAAATTTATGCCTAGATCTAGGTTAAAAATCCGATTAGCTCGATTATGTACTTTATCATATTGTATATTAATTGAATTTTGAACATATGGGGCTATTTTATTTTGGTATTCAAACATACGGGCCTACTATGTAGTAGTACTCTTAGCAGTGTCATTTATTAAAATAAGTTGAATAGATCAATGCATGTGTAACTTATTACTTTTTACAGATTTCGATAGCAATCAAGAAGATTTTGTATGCTGCTGATGCAAAAGAGTCGGCATTAGAGGAAGCTCAGGCTTACATAAATGAAACACTGGAAGGTGTTGAAGATGAACAAGAAACTGAAACATGATTTCTCATTCGTGTCTGGTGTTTGATAAGTGATTTCCGAGGTGTTTGTTAAACAAGCTTAGTGCCATATGCGATGTGAGAGACTTGGAATCCTTCCCATCCAATGGCCAGAAAGTGTCATTTAATCACATAGATTTAACTATTTTTTCTCCTTGTAAGCTTTGGATGGATGATCACTGGATATTAGTTAACCTAACACCTTTCAATAAACAAAGTTCATTTCATCATTTTTCTATTGAACTTTCCAAGCCTACTTAAATGCATATTTCATATAATTAAGTAAATCAATCCACTTTTAAATAGACTAAGATCTGATATGCCAATTAATGAACTAAGTTGTATTCTGAGTTTTAATATAGTAAACTTTCAAAGAGTATGGCTTTATGTATGATATCCTATTTCGATAACATTGTACAATTCTCCGCTGAAACATTCCAAAATATTTCCTTATTTATAGATTGTGAAGGTTGTGTAGGTCCAAATGTGTAGAATTATCCTTGTGAGTCTTAAAATTAACAATCAGAAGGTTAATAAGTTCTTAAGTGTCTTAATCTTGGAAAAGTTATAATTTTTGGTTGTGTTGCGTGCACAAATCGCAAGTGTATGTGAAGGTTCCATGTTTTCTTTCGCTTGCATGTAAGTTTTGTTATGTTTCCTCGACTCTCAAGAAGGTGATAGGATGATCTGACTAAGTCGTAAATTTTAGGGACTAAAATAACTCATAACTAATTTTAAACTTTACCGAAGTAAATTTCCTTTATTTTAAAGAAAGTAACATATTGAAACAAATGCTACCTGAACAATACGCAGCATGTTATTCTTTTCAGATTTCAGAACTCAGTTACAATGTTTAACCATAAAAAGGATTGTTCTACAATCATACATAATTGTACATCCAACCTAGGAAATATATACTATTTGAACTGACTTGAAAAATAACACGGTTTCTTTAGACTATGTGATTCTTGTACATGTGCATATTATTCCATTGCATTCTGATTCAGTAAGATTTAATCTGCATGTTTAAACTTCAACCTTTTGAGCAACCAAGCTTGAATTTGTGAATGTTCATTTTTCCATTTAATGCAAGGGCAAGCACATCATGTTCCTCCACGTACCAAAGTTCGGACACCACTGCCTGGATATGTTTGAAGGAAACTCAGCAAGTAAAATAAAGGTTAGGTATGCTTATAGTAAAGTATGTAGCCAACCTATAAGTGAAAATTTCATATAGATATTCCATCATATGTGAAATGTCAATTTAGTCCGTAAAGTATATGAAAATCCACCATGTTAGCCCTAACATCTTAATAGGGGACTAAATAAATTGACATATTTTATATACTTTAGGAACTGTTTATTTATTTATATACGTTAAGGACTAAACTAAAGAGAAAAAGATGCTTTACGAACTTAATCGATGGTTTGTTGCATAAATTTAATTCTACAAATCGACCAAAATGAAAAGGTAAGGCTCTTCCTATAATATTTAAACATCTGATTCTGCTATATATAAAACAAACAAATAACCACAAACCTTGAATCCACGGATCTGATCATTAAGTCGATTCACTAACTGGTGAAAAAAATGGAGTTCATCTGATGTTTTTAGTTCCTACACATCACAATAAATAAAAGTAAAAAATAGGATAAAGGGGAAATTTGATTATAATTATGATACAGCTATCTATGTATCATGAAATCGGACCGGACATTTGATCAGCAAATGGGAAATCAAAATGCAAAGAGAATAAGGATATGCACTGACAATGCGAAAGGTATTTATACTGTCATCCAATCACATGTAGTTCTTTTTAAACATCTACTAATTAAATTGAAAAAACTGAACACAGTGCGCCATGATTTGTCCCCCTTAAAATTGCAAATAACAGTAAATATGATTCAAGCATAGGTTCCCATCCCATTCACTACCACCAAAGCCGTCTTTAAATACTTCATTTAGCGAAAGAGGCTGATGCAGGAAAGACATTCCAAAAGATCAAATCACTCTAAGTATCTCTTCACTCGAAAATGATATGACAACCATGAATGCCCCATCACCAACTTTTTCCCATCCCAGACATCTGTTGCATACAACCTCGTAAATGGTATAACAGTAAATGCCAGGCACTGTCTTTTTCTTCTCGTATATCTCCATCTCTGATTGAATGTGATGTGTTGGAATATGAAACCCACCAACTGAGATGAGGAAGGGGGACATCTAAGAAAATATGGGTTGTTGTTATACTTCAGTTCAATTTTCTCAACATAATGACTTGGAAAATTAGTGGATGTGATTGGATGTCAGTGTAAAACATATTTTACACTGATATTGCATATCTTCTATTCTCAAATGCAAAGAAAATCAATTGGAATGGAGACAATTCTTAAATGGAGAAGAATTCGAATTCAGAATTCTATTTTTTTTTTATACAAATAGAATTATGAATTCGAATTTTTCTTTGGAATATATATTGAATTCCTATTCATTCAAGTGATATCGATATCCCAATCTCATATTATAATACCTCGGGTGCTAATGAAACTATTTTGGTGAAATTTAAGCAAATTTGTCTGAATCTATCCTAAATAACCGGATACAATGAATATTGGTATTGGTTGACACCGGTATATAAGTCATGTTATACTGTTTTATGTCTGACGAGAATAATATTCTACAACCAGCAATTCGTTCATTTTCAAACCAACCCATTTACTATCTATTATTTGATTGACTAATCCTTTATATTGGAGTGGATGAAGAGTCAAATGGGTTGGCAATTCTTCGTGGGGGGATGATTCAAGAGAATTTTGAAGGCAATCAATCTGTGACTACAGTTGCAATGTTAATTTATTCGTGTATGTTTGGATTAAATTTTGCAAACTACAGTTTGAGTGAACTTCATTTCGTAAAGTGAGTTTTAAAAAAACAATTATGCTGTCTAGCTATATGCCATGCCAAGACAACACGACACTTTACCATTCTTCAAATAAATTGGTAAATTAATATAACATGTTTTGATTCTACGATATTACGAAATTAAAATCCAAAACAAAACAAGATTTTTTTTTAATAGACAAATGTTAGTAACTAATTGTTATGTTAGCAGTTTCTCCTCAAACTCCTTTAACTCTTGGTTCAAACCAGTTGAGCTATCCAACCACTCACAACAACCCTTCCACGGCGAGCTATGGTTTTCCCACCGCCGCCAAAACCACCAGATACGGTGGGGAACAATCGAATCTCAACGGCGTCGTATTGTACGGATCAGGTACGTCTCGTTGTTGTTGTTGTTGGGAAGGATCTAGAGAAGTTAAGGGTAGTTTGGGTAATGTGTGAGTCGGGTCACATTTTGACCCTACTGGATCAGACCCATCATAATTTGAGTCAGTGGGAGAAGGGAATTAAAACGTGGGCCAGATTAGAACCATTGAAGCAGGCCCAAAATAAGGTTTATTTGCTTAGTAACCCATGTGTTCAGAATGTTGTTAAATGGGGAATTAATGATGCAGCAAGGGAAAACGAGTCAAATGAAGTGTTAAATTGCATCAAAGGTATCAATCTATTGATGGAGACATATAAGAGTTTGGATCCGTTGGGAGAATTTTTTATAGCAAATTTATTTGTTGATGATCAGGGGCATGTGAGTGAATTTGGGCTTTGTATGAAACTAGAAGCGTGTGGTCATAATGTGGTGGTGTTTAAGCTGGTGGACACGTATTCCAAATTATGTGACCATGATGTGGTGGTCTCTTTATTGATGGACACATATTTCAAGTTGGTTAGTTTGGATTGTGCTTTGTGGGTCTTTAAAAATTGGGTAATTCTCATAATGCAGAATAAGTTGAACCTCATAACATCATTAGAGTTTCTTAGTGGTCCATCTCCACTATTAAAGGATGAAAGGTTGTTACTTTATGCAGCAATGATTACAGACAGCTCTTTGGTTAGCCCAATTACTCACAAATTGATTGTAATTGTCACCTATCTTTGTATTCCTTTGAATGAGGAAATTTATTTGACATATCATGATGACAGTCAGGGTAGGGGTGAGTCTGCAGCTGAACTTACTGTTGTGTTTCCATTATGTGATTGGGACTGTTCAAATGGGGAAGGGCCAAGAAATTCCACTATTGGTAGAAATCTTAAAGTGTTTCTTGTTGTCGTTCATTACCTTCATTGTGCTGCCAACGTTGTCATGAAATCGGTTTTATGGATGATTGGAAATTACGGGACCCGAGTAGGTAAGCACTATGATCCTTATGCATTACTTGAATTTGAATATTTTGACTATAGAGGTTTGGTAGCAGAAGAAGAGACAATGGCTGCAAGAGTGTTGGTAGGAGTTTCAGACTACTATTTTACTGTCATAGGCACCTTCCATGCTACAATTAATAGAGAAGCAAGGGCCAAGTGGCAGTCACAGGTAGCTTTTCATAATTATCATATTTCAAATGAACATTTTCCCATAATTGGTGCTTTGTGTGAATTTGGGGATATCCAGTTTGAAGATAAAAGGATGAGAAGGTATAACATAGGTGTTGTAACTCCACTGCATGAATATTTTCTCTTGGATGACATGTTTGAGCTGAATAGAAGTATTGAAGACCTTGGTGCACAAGAGTCTAACTCTATGATCTTGAAGAAGCACCTGATTCTTGATATGAATAGAAAAATCTTGGAAAAGAACATTGCATTAACGTTGCTGTTTGTTATTCATAGAGGGAACTATCCAAAAGTGGTTGTGATTTATGACATGATAATTCCTCTAGGTGTGGAAGTAAGCAACTGCATATGTGAAACTGTGTTTACGGCTAGGTTGTTTGAAGGGAGCTTGTCTAGTTACAAGCAATGGAACCCCGGGGACGATTATTCGAATTTTAACTGTTACTACTACACCAAGACGGTTCTTATGCAAATGGTTGTCAGGGCTGTTTTACTTGTTATCAAGTTTCTTGAGATGGAAAAGGACTATGCCACCTCTAATGCTATGATGTTTGCAACTACAATATTAAATTCATCAATAATGGTAATATCACGGGATCCAGGGAAATTCAATATTCCTATGCTAGTTAGTACTCATGAATATGGCTGGAATTGTTTTCTACCATTGTACAATTTGCTGAATTTTGTTTATGATAGAGGAAAGCTTTGTGAAATTCCAGTTGCTAGGAACCAAAAGTTAGAGGTTATCACACAACCATTGCAAGACCCAAGAGAGCTCAAGTCACCTATTGAAGCTACAACTTGTAACTACTGCTGGAGTGGCTTACTTATTTTTCATGGAAGGGCCAATTTTGTATTTGATAGAGGCAAAGTTTAGATAGATGCATATTTTCAACCTTGAGGACAAGGTTTTTTTGAAGGGGTGGGTATTGATAGAGACCAAGTATGAATGATATAGGAAAAGGGCTATTATTGTAATAAAGAGTATAGTGAGGTTTTATGAGTAATTAGTGAGTGAGATAGGGTGCTGAGTTGGCAAGTTTGTTATGCCTCTTAGTAGTATATATAGTGAGGTGATGGGAGTATGAGGGGATTATGGAAGATTATAGTTTGTTATGGACAGTTGGCTTGTTGCCTCTGTAGGAGCTTGGCTCTGTGGGCATTAGGATATTCATCCTCTTGCATTTATCTTTCATTTTCAGAACTAATATACTATTTTCCATATTTGTGCTTTTTTATCCATTGATTCTTTATTTTGTCAAGTTACGGATTTTCCGGTTCGTAACTGTGAGTGGTCCAGTGTCCGGCGGTCTCGGAGGTGGTAAACGGAAGAGCGAATTCCTGAGTGGTGGTTTCGGCTCGGGGGAAATAGTTTCCGATGGAGTAGCAAGCGGTGGCTTTGGCGAAAGTGGAAGGTTAGTCTCCGAAATCTCTATCGCACACTTCAAATCAGAATAGTGAGTTTGATCTTCAAACCCATTATCCTCTCCCTCTGAATCTACTTTGTTCCTCTTCTCACTAAAAGCTGGTGCGATGACTTCACCTTCTGTTAGTTGTTCTTCAACAACATCGTTGTAGTTCCTCTTTCCGAATCTTTTCACCAAAGCTATGGAAAATGTTTTCCAATCAGCATCGAAATTCTCTTGGGTCCAGGAATAAAACCACATCATTGCTTCTTCGCCCTCCATGCTCATGAAAGCCCACTGAAGCTTATGGCGAGAAGGAACTTTATTCTTTTCAAAGAACCTTTCAGCTGCAGTGATCCAGCCGACAGGATCGGTACCCATGAAATCTGGTAATTGTTTCTTCATAGACCAAATATCCTCCATCACTGGCTCCTCATCGTATCCGGTAGGTCGGACCATTGTTACGAACCGGAAAATCCGTAACTTGACAAAATAAAGAATCAATGGATAAAAAAGCACAAATATGGAAAATAGTATATTAGTTCTGAAAATGAAAGATAAATGCAAGAGGATGAATATCCTAATGCCCACAGAGCCAAGCTCCTACAGAGGCAACAAGCCAACTGTCCATAACAAACTATAATCTTCCATAATCCCCTCATACTCCCATCACCTCACTATATATACTACTAAGAGGCATAACAAACTTGCCAACTCAGCACCTTATCTCACTCACTAATTACTCATAAAACCTCACTATACTCTTTATTACAATAATAGCCCTTTTCCTATATCATTCATACTTGGTCTCTATCACAACCCCTGGCCACCCAAAACAAGAATTGACAAAGATAACCCAATCGACATTATCACAATAGAGGTAATGGACAATCGATGACAATGTCCATGTCAGGGACAAAACAAGTCTAAAAGGAATGATGATGCTAACTCTAATAAATTCCAAGAAATGATGTAAATGCATAGTACCATAGAGGATGCTCTAGGTGGACCCAAAAGCCTTGCAAATGTAGTGTGAAGAATTGCAGCATCATACTGCAGACGAAATAATGGAAGATCATTAAGAAACACAATGAAATGCAAATTTATTGGCATATCAAACCACAAATTAACTTTAGAAAAACATAGGACATCTCAAATGAAGCTTACAAGTTGCTTCTCCGGTGCATGTGGAAGCACATTCTTCAACCTAGCACGAATGGTTATGGGATCTGTACCCGAGATTACCTACAAATTAAACATAAAAGTCATTACTCTAGGCTCGACAATATATGTCAGAAATTCTAACACTAATACAAGTTAATATTATTTTTTTCTTTTTATGTCATTCATCGGCTTCAAAAAGATAATATTGTGTCGACGATTAATGTGAAGATTGAAAGTTTCAACAGTTGTATAACCCTTGAATAACCAACTAAACGTGAAACACAAAAAACACTAGAAAAAAGGCTTTATTTTACTTTAAAGCGTGAATAACATTCAAAGTTTTATTTATTTCGTTTTAACTAAAATAATCATAATAATGTCAAAACTTGTATAATCAGTAAACTAAAACAACCTGAATGATTCACACAAGAAAAAAGATATAGATATCTTCAATTTTTGTTACTAAATAGAAAAATTAGAAAACATAGATAGTTAAAGCTAGCTAACAGGTAAAAAAGGGGGGTTGGGCAGCTCAATTTGTTTGAGGTTTGAGCTAACAGATTGAAGGAGATGGAGGAATTAATGGACCGAGATTCAAACTAAGATGACGTACAGATTATTAATGTAACAACTAATATAGTACTAATATTAGCCAAAAAAGAAAAACAGGTAAAACAATTTCTATGTTGATCACTTTTCACCATTCTATAAATCATTTGACAGGACTCAGTATACCAATGTACTTTGTAAATATGAGAGAGAGAGAGAGAGAGAGAGAAGGGGCACATGTATTAGTATCAAGTACGTGTCAGCTATAAGAGGCGAATTATTTAGATTATAGAAAACAACCTGCCAGCAACCAAGGAGCACCCCAGTTGAAGTTAAAACCACCCTATCCAAAACAATATTCAAAGGGCAGAGCCTTGCAGCAACAGTTTCCACTGAAGATGCCTCAGCTTCTATCTGACAAAAACAATGATTCTCATGTATTACTTGAGCAAGCTGCCAATATGAATTTAAGACATCGATATTTGAAGTATACCTCTTCTTTGGTGGCAGGTACAGGTACAATATGGTGGGAGGCATGGAACATGCTAAAATGGTACATACTCGAGTTCTGAAACCAGATTGCTAATTGACACACATGTAAGGATGTGAATAAAATAAACTAAAATAAGGAAAAGTTTGAAGCAAACTAAGACTTACCTTTATCAAAGTATGGATTAAAAATAAATTTGACAGCATCCCTGTGTCATGCAAACCAGGCATGACTTACATCAATATCAAATCATAAAGCAATAACATGCATATTAAGGATGATAATTACAATAATAAAGGACACGTGAAGGTAGAGATATTAAAATAGCCTTTACCATCAAGATGTGTTGAGTTTTGTCATTTTCGCATACCGTACTAGTAAAGAAATTGTTTGTTTTGCGATGAATTTGAAGAGAGAAAAAAAGTAGGAGACGGGCTACATATCCTAGTCCACGGATATTAGAAAACAAAAAAAGGCCATTTGTCCACCTTTGATGTATTTTTGGGAAAGAAAATGATTGCACCGATGGAAGATGACCTCTGGATTCAGTTTTAACTAAATTATGTGTCTGCGGATTTCTGAAACATAGAGGACGTTAAGAGGAGACAAGTATAGATTCATGAAACATCAAGGGGGTAGAATGTACAACTTTGAACTTCGGTGTACTTTTCTAGAAAAATGGGAGCAAAATTTTGGAATGTAAGGAGTTTTGTACCATAAAATAAACTAAAATGCTGACTTTATCCTAGTAAAGTGTATGATATTTAAGATAAGGCACATTTTATTCGTAATAAAATATATAAAAATCATTAAATGAAAATATGAGTCTAATCATGAAACAGCAGAACACAAGAAGTACATCGTATCAAGGCAAAAGAATACACTCTTGTAACTAACAGGTAAGGAACACTTGAATACACATAAACGCACCCAAAAAAAACTAAACAGAGACAAACAACACTAACGCAACCAAAGCGCTGGAACAAAACAGCAGCACTAGGCAGCGAACACCACATCAAGAAAGCCACAAAGGAAAATAGTTTTGCAGGGTTGACTCAGTATCAACTGAAATTCTAATAATGATGCAACTTATTTCTAGTATAGGGAAAAACAATATTCAAATGAATATATGAATATCAGCATCCAATTCAACACCATAACCAGATTTGGAAAACTTAGATATTTAGCTGATCATAGATGCATTAAATGAACATTTATAAAAATCAGGAGCAACACTATTAACGCTTACGCAATTGGGACCGAGAATTCAGAGCTCAAATACAACACATTAGCTCGCACCGGAGGATTTGCAGGCTGCATATAGAAAATTATCATCAGCTCCTACCAAAACCCCATTGAACAAAAACATCTTAAATTGTTATATGTTACCTTTAATACAGGTGTTACAGATCCATCTTTCAGGGTAAAGATATCTGAAATAGTCAATGACTGAGAGGTTCCACCGTGTTTCAAAAAAGCAGCTCCATGCTCATCAAGATCCCTTGCCATCTTATCATATAATCTGAATCTTCTCTCTGTATTTAAATTTGAAGAATTTGAGATAAACCCTTTTTATCTTAGTACCAAATTCACATATATCTTCACCCAAAATCAAATTTTGAACTAAACCCACATCAAAAGAAGCATCTTTACTTAGTGTATGTTTAGTAAAGTCGGAAACCACGGTAGCACAGAAACTACAACTAGTAGAGTTCAACAAACGCATGTCTAGCTCCACACTAACGTGGAAACAAGCATGTACTTTTGAAAAACATACAAGCCAAAATCAATTCTACACGTCTAGAATCAATTCATGCTGCTCTAAAATTGAAACCAAACATACACTACGGTTTCAATTCTAGAGGAGCCAGAATTGTTTCTAGACATGCAAAATTGATTTTGACATGTTTGGTTTCTATAGAATATACTGTAATTGATTTTGCCTCTAAAATTTATTCTACTTAGAAGCTAAAAATTGTAACTTTTAATTCTAGAATTGATTTTTACACATAAATTTATCATTTCAACTCACTTTTTACAAGAATGTAACCAAACATAAATCACTTTCCTTTCAACTCAATTTTTGTCGGAATCAAATTTTACACAATCAATTAACTCAAAATCAAATTTTTCCACCGCATAACCAAACATAACATCAAAATGGAGAGAAGAAAGAGAAATAATTACCTGAAGAAGGTGATGAGAAGGTGTTTGATGAGTTATGAAGAGCCATTTGGAACAAAACATAGAAGCAGAAAGAAGAAATAGACCAGATCAAAGCTACTTTTTTGGAACGATTCCAGCAATTGAATGTTGAAGTTCTACCTGTCATAATGAATCAGTGAAATAGATTCAAAATCTAGCTAGTTAGTTAGTGTCATCACACCCATTTGCATATGATTCCTTATTCCTTTCTTCTGATTGCGGAATGCGGGTTACTATGATGTTTTTGTTTTTGTTTTTGTTTGGTACTTTGGTGAAATATGAGTAAGGATCTTAACTCGTGAAAAATATCTCTAACAAAATTCCAGAAAACTCTAACAAAGTTAATGACAAATTTTAATATGGACCCTATTTCTTCAAGTGATCATGGAATAATATTACGATGAATATAAATTTTATGAAATTTTTAGTTTGATTGAAAGTTTATATTATATAAATTATTCATAAATTTTTTTAGAAAAATTAAAAATTATTTAATATGATATTGAAACATTAAGATTAACATATTCATTTTTTTAAATTTTTTTTTTTTGACACATTTTTTTTAATTTTTAGGGAACATGAATATGTAATCATTTTGATATATGTAATTTACAAATTTGAATAAATGAAAATTGTTGTTTGTAGTAAAAAAAAATCATTTTTCTTAAAACCGGGCAGAATAATCGGGTCTAGCATCGGTTCAAATAACCTTCTAGAACCGAAAGTTTGTAAAAGTGGCAAAAGAATCGAAAAAAATCAACAAGAACCATAGAAAATCGATTCCATTTTAATAGACCATTTTTTCAAAAAAGACTTTGTTCTCTAGAAGGAAACAAAGAGATTCATGGTACATCAGCAACAACAACAACAACAACAACAATCAAATCCTTAGCAGCAGCTGAGTTCTTTGATGCAGAGTTATCTGCTGTAAGATCTAACTGTTGGATTAATCCAATGGCTGAGAGGCAATTCATAATGGTAGAAAACTCTACTTAATCTCAAAGACTGGTCATATAAAAAGTTCTTGAATGTTAAAGTCTCTACTCTACTTAACCTCAAAGACAGAAAAAAATAAAATAATAATAGAGATTGACCCATAATATTTTTAGAGATTGTCTTAAAGAAATACAAACAATCCATATTTTTTTGAAGCACAAACAACCTATATATATATATGAAATAAGATTATGATATTTGATTTGAAGAACTTCTGTTATCTTACCATTTTCTCTAAATATTTTCATTTGATAATATTCGCTACTTAAATAGCGGATGAGTAAAATTAGAACGGAAGAGTAATTTATAAGATGGCAAAAAAGTCATTTTATTTTGATGACAAGTCCACACACACAAAACAATTGTCTAGGTATCAATTCCATAATGACTAATGTGGATTACATCCTCAGGCCTAGAAGGTGGATGTGTCTTGTTCCTTAATCTCAGCTGTTGATACTCCTTATACACAAATCCTCTATACTTTGGTGCTGCACCAATCTCTTTGGTGAATTGTGGCAATGGTTCAACCCATTTCTCTCCATTTAAGTTATGGAAGAACGCAAAAGAGTACCGACTTTTTTCTCCTTTTCTCACAACTTTGTGTGTTGCACTCTTGAACTTTTTGTTGCTCAATACCTTCAATGACAACACCAGTTAGAGTGTGATGCAAAAATGTATTTAGGT
This sequence comes from Trifolium fragiferum, assembly GCA_954870985.1. NCBI lineage: Eukaryota > Viridiplantae > Streptophyta > Magnoliopsida > Fabales > Fabaceae > Trifolium > Trifolium fragiferum. The sequence continues at coordinate 14,956,372 of OX940794.1, forward strand.
ATTTGAGGACATAGACACAAACATATGAATAAGGATCTGCCAAAAATATAAATTTAGTATTGTCATAAATTGCCTTAGAAAAAATGGATCTCTAAAATGAACTTGTTTTTAATGAGATAATTAAATAAAGTTATATTGACAATTTGATATAATTTAAATAAGTTGTGACTGTTTTGTTTTGTAAATGTGTAAGACACTTTTCTATAGTTTATTGAATATATTAAAATTGCAAAACATTTCAACGTTTTCTTTGAGTTGTAAAACAATATGATTCTATTAATTATGAAAAATATCAAGATAAAAGTATAAGAGATATTCTACCTATCTCTTTGGGAAGAGTGCACATTAGTACTCGAACTAGACAAACAAGACCAAAATAAGATTACAATAAAAAATTTATGTTTCGCTTAGGCCAATAAGTATACGAGAAAGGATTCTCTCAAGTTGAAAAATAAATTGAGAAAATAAAGTGGATTTTTAGACCATTGAATTATAAATATGGAGTAATATTTAAATTGAAAAAAATTGAAAAAAAATTAATTGATGGTTAAGATGTGAAAATTGAAAAAAAACTGAGGAAAAATAAATTGAGATCATACATTCTCATAACTATACCCAAGCAAGCAAATCTAGATATGCAATTTAATGGATTGAACCTCCATTCATATAACAAATAAGAAGCGCTAGATTTTTTAGCCAACAACTACTTCCAAGATGTAAAAATGCTATGTAATTTTTGAACTAACCGAAGATACTTTTTTTTTTTTACCAAACTACCTAATAAAATACATTTATCAGAGATTGCGTAGAGTGACTCACACATAAAGACCAAACTTACTTTTTTACTTTTACTTCTTTTTTTATTTGAATGATAATTTTTTTTATTCAATGGAAGAAAATATAATGAATACTTTACCCACAAACTGGGTTGAAGTACAAAGAGTACTCACCCCAAAAGAATAACAAAAATTGAATTGTAATCTCAACATATGAAAATGTATTGATTTTTTCATTAACAACTAAGATTACTTTTTAGTTTTTTACTTGCAAATCCTTTAAATTGAACTACATTATACAAGAATGAACCTTTAAAATGAACTACATGAATAAGCTATCACTTGCTCACAATTTTTTTTCAGAGAAGCTTTTTCTTCTCTTGATAGAGTAAAGAACTAGAATTTTAAATAAAGGTCAGATGATTTTTTATTTTCATGTTTACCGAAACCTGATCAACAAGAACTAAGGTTATGTAGTTTACATTCGACTGCGATTTTTTGCAATATCAAGAATCGCAATCGCAAATTTTAGAGTATCTATGCATGATTTGAGCAAACATAGAATTACCTGAATAACATCACCAACATTAACAACTATGGTGCCCTCAGCAGGAACAACTGAAATCCATTCTTCATTTCTAAGGACTTGCAAGCCTCCAACTTCATCTTGAAAAACAAAGGTAATGCAGTTTCCATCTTCATGCTCAGTGATTCCAACGTCTTCGTAGTTAGAAGCTGGGAAGTAACGCAATGCCGCCATGAAATCCGAGCTTCTGTCATGATTGAATTCCTTGAGAAAATTGTGAGGGAGGCCTAAACACTCATTTATAATGTTCTCCATCACCACTCCAATCTTGCTCATTTGTACAAATATTTCCTCAAGTACTTCCCTATCACATCATATGATTATAGGCATAATGACTAAGATATTTCGAGATATATATTCATAATGTTATTTAAAATAAGATGTTAGTTCAGTAATAAGAATTTACTTTTATAATTTTAGGGGAGAAAAATCAAATCTCTTTAAAATTTATTGTAATATAGAGTTGCTAATAAATATATTTAGAATATTCATAAGTTAAATAAAAAACTAATAGTATTAAGTAGCTAGTGATTATAGTTTTTTGGATAAATAGGTCTTTACTCCTGCAAAATAGGCAAATTTTGCATTTGCTCCTTGTAATTTTTTTTTGTAGGAATATCCCTTTGCAATGTTCAAAAAAAATTTTGGTAGTGTATTTTACCCCCAATGTTAGGGAAAAAAATCGGCATGGGATAAAATACACTACAAAAAAAAAAAATTGAACATTGCAAAGGGGTATTCCTACAAAAAAAAAATTGCATGGGGCAAACGCAAAATTCGTCTATTTAAAAACCTATTTACCCTAGTTTTTTTAATGGGTGCTAATATGTGCCCTATAACTTATCTAAAAATGTTCAAAAGTAGAAAATTTATATTAAATAATAACGATTGAATTTTTGATAAATTAAATGTACTCCTTTCAAAAATATTAATCAATTAAATCAAATATAGTACAAGTTTTAACAAGTTATTTTTATTTAACTATTTAACATGTACTTTGAGAATATATTTTTGTTAACATATTTTTTATCATTAGAAATTTAATTCGGTAACGCATGATTTTTACCTGATCATAAGAATTTAGACTAACTCTTAATCACACTCACAAAAATATCACACCATTTAATAATTTTACTAGTAAATAATTATTTAGTTACTTTCTCATATAATTATTTCATCTTTTATGAATGTGACCAAAAAGTTAGTCTAAACTCTTGCGACCATACAAGAATAATTCATTCGGGAGTCTACCAGTCACACAATATCAACTAAAATTTGTTTTTAAATGAATCAAAGTACAATAAGTATTATATCGACTAAATAGTACTCTATTCAAAGTACAATATCAACTAATATTATTAAAGTGAAATATATTTACCATATTGTCGGTCCACTTTAAAGCATAAGTTTCAAGTGGAAGTGAGGATGTTATTAGAATAATTTTTTAAGACTCAAAATTTCACCTAAGGACAGGCTATTTTAAGAAACACCAATTCCACGGTTTATTTATAGAAGTGTCTATTTAAATAAGTAGGTTTTTTTTTTTTTTGCTTTTTATAAACTGGCCAATGGCGTAGCTATGTGTTAGGATGGGGTAGGCAATTCTATCCAAAAATTATTTTTTATTTGAATAATTTGTGATTAGCTACTTCAATAATATATATTTAGCTACTACAAATGTGTTTGTGTTTATTTGTTTTATAGATGTATTTTATTTTATTTTATTTTGACACTTTCAAGAGGTTAGTGATAAAAATCGTCAAAAAAAACACCAAAAGAATATTTTCAAGATCTGAATCCCTCAATAAAAATTGACTAGCTGCACCGCTGAGATTGACCCAACATAAAAAATGATATTAGAAAATTCAAATATATTGATCCTTTTTTATATTTTGTATTCCATCGGAAAATGGTAGTGCACTGAAACACCAATATTATATGCATGCCATATACGGGTACTTTTGTTGAGGGAGAGTATCGATACTGGATACGTATTAGTATTGGATGTCTATCTATACTTTAATTTATAATCATATATGTTTATTAAATTTTCAAAAAATATCTTACTCCGTATCGGTACCCGTATCGTACCCGCACCTGGATAACACAGGCCGTATCTTAGGTGGGGAATGAAAAATGATTTGAGGGAGAATATTTGTTCAATAGCTATATGCATTATTGTATATATTAATTCCACACAAATGGCTTTTCAAAGTTCAAAGAGTTCTTATTAGACTTCTCTTTTCTTTCGTTTTTTTTACTCTTGAGATGGAGACTAAATTTGTATATCTTTTCTATATAAAAAAAAAAATAAAAATAAATTTGTATATCTTTTAAAGAGTATTTTATTCGCACAAAATCAAATTTATTATATGGTGAGAAGCACAACCTCTCTTTATAAACTAGCTTTAAATCTTATTTGTATTCAATGTAAGTCTTAAATTTTTTCAAACTATTTCCATTGAGCTAGATACAATTCATGGAAGTTAGAATCTCTGGATAAATAGTTTATTTGCAGTTTAGAGGACAAACGCTTGTAATAAGCATTTATGCTTGAGCTTATATAAGCTACTTTTTATAAAATAAAGATAATTTTTTACTAAATGTTACAAGTTATTTTCACAAATTATATTGGAGAACTTATAAAAATAAGTTAAAGAAACTTATGAAAATTGTCACGGGCTATTTCTTAATTTCTTTCAAACATTCTCAAAAAATTTAGGTCAGTAAATAAGTTCAAATAAGTTAATCCAAAAAGTCCTTAATCTATATATTTCCATTATCAATGAAAGAGATGAACATTATTAAAGCTTTTTGTTTTAGTTTAATTTTCATGATTATTATTTTGAAAAAATATTTCCTTAAAATAATTCATCCACAAATTTATATGATGTGAGATCAACCCACAATATTAGATCAGTCAATTAGTTAGTGCCGATCATGTTTTACTTATCTCTCAGTCAAACATCATTTTCTTCGTGAAATCCATAAAATAAATAAAAGATCATGAATAAATTGATGAGAAGTGATATAATTTACCTAAACTTGGGAGGATTTTGAGGGTAAACATTGAAGTTGGATCCAGGAGGAAAAACAAGCAAGTACTCATTTTTGTCTGGTGAGTGAAGAGGCTGTCTACTATAGCCAGCAGGAAGAGGATGTTGAGTAAATGATACTCCTTGATTTTCTTATTCACATTAAGGCCTTATATAGGCAATATACAAGAGGTGATTACAATTGCTTAACTAACAAGTAACTACCAAGCTAGGCAAACTAACTACAAGCTAAGGCGCGCCCGCGTCTGTGCCTTGCTTCGACATGCCTGGCTCAGCACGCGTCTAGAATGCTTGCACTAGGCCTAACAAGTCCTCCCCTAAACTGAACATTTTCAAAAACTCAGTTTACAATCTCCAACTTTTGTATTCCAAGCTTGCTTCTATGTCTACTGAAGCTCTCAAGGCTTAGAGCTTTTGTCATAATGTCTGCCACTTGATCCATGGATGAACAATGTACCAATTGTATAACTCCATCATTGGTGAGATCCCTAAGAAAGTGAAACCTCACATCTATGTGTTTGCTTCGACCATGCATCACAGGATTTTTGGATAGCTTTATAGAAGAGCTATTGTCACAGTTGATGATGATACACTTATCCCTTCTTCCTTTGTCAATCAGGCTCAGAATCCTGGCTAACCAAATGCCTTGGCAAGCACTACTAGCTGCAGCAACAAATTCTGCTTCTGTGGTAGACAAGGTCACAATAGGTTGTTTCTTAGAGCACCAAGATACGGCCTTGGTTCCAATCATGAATACAAAGCCTGAAGTACTTCTTCTATCATCAATGTCACCTGCATAATCAGAATCTGACCAACCAGTCAAAGCACTTCCCTTGCCTCTTTCATACCAAATTCCATGGCTAATTGTTCCTTTGAGATACCTGAGAATTCTTTTCACAGCTGCTAGATGAATCTCTGTAGGTCTCTCCATATACCTGGCAACTAGACAAACTGAATAGGCCATATCTGGTCTTGTGGCTAGCAGATACATAAGACAACCAACCATTTGCTTATAGTAAGTTGAGTCACCAGGCTTGCCTGCTTCATCTTTCATTAACCTGCAGCCTGGCACAATTGGATTACTTACACTGTTGCAGTCACTCATTCCAAACCTCTTGAGAATTTCAACAGCATATTTTTGTTGATGTATGAAGATACCATGCTCAGTTTGCTTCACTTCCACTCCTAAGAAGTATCTCATCCTGCCCAGGTCAGTCATGGCAAAATTTCTTTCCATGGAATGTTTGAAATCATCAAACATTCTCTGATCATTTCCCGTGAAAATCAAATCATCCACATACAGGCTCACAATTATAGTTTTTCCTTCCACATCATGTTTCACAAAGAGAGTAGGTTCATGAGGGCATTTCACAAATCCTTCAGTATTAAAATAGGATTCTATCTTGCTATACCAAGCTCTAGGTGCTTGTCTCAGGCCATAGAGTGATTTCTTCAACCTATACACTTGATCTTTTCTGTTAGTTTGATACCCTAGGGGTTGCTCTACATATACTTCTTCTTCCAACTCACCATGCAAAAACGCACTTTTAACATCAAGTTGAAACACAAGCCAGCTGTTGGCTGCTGCTACTGCCAAAATTGTCCTGATTGTATCCCATCTAGCAACTGGTGCAAACACTTCATTATAATCAATGCCATATTGCTGAGAATATCCTTTGGCTACAAGCCTGGCCTTGTACTTGTCTATCTTTCCTTGTTCATTGTATTTTGTTTTGTAAATCCATTTCACACCAATCTTCTTAGCATGTTTTGGTAATTCAGTCAATTCCCAGGTGTTATTCCTTTCAATGGCCTCAATTTCTGCATCCATTGCTTTTCTCCATATATCATGTTTTGATGCTTCTTCATAAGTAGTTGGATCCTCTGATGGAGTGTACACAGCTAAGTTTTGTAAGGATTGGCTAGCTTTGAAGGCTTCATCTGTTTCAGTAATGAAATCATCTAGATAACCTGGCCTTTTTGAGACTCTCTTGCCTAAATCCTCCCCTTCATCATTACTATCATCTTCAGAGTCAGGTATTACATCTGGCAAAGTGGTATTATCATTGTCAGGCTCAAAATCATGATTATCAACTACCTGTGTTTCCTCAGTATCTTCATTTCCCTGATTGCTTGTGGAACACTCTTCATCATCAATTAATGCTTTAGGAATATTACTACCTTCAATTTCCTTTTTATCCCAATTCCATTGTCTACTTTCATCAAATTTCACATCTTTGCTTACAATTATTTTCCCTTTGACAGGATCAAACAATTTATAAGCCTTTGATTCTTCACTTAATCCCAAATACACACATACTTTGCTCTTGTCATCAAGCTTCTTTCTGAGATTATCAGGGATATGAACATAAGCTACACAACCAAATACTCTAAGATGACCAACTGAGGGTTTTCTTCCACTCCAAGCTTCCTCAGGAGTAATATCTTTGACTGCAAATGTAGGGCACCTGTTGAGTATGTAGACTGCTAAGTTAACTGCTTCAGGCCAAAATCTTTTAGGAACATTTCTATCTCCTAACATGCATCTAACCATATTCAAAATTGTTCTATTTTTTCTTTCAGATACCCCATTTTGTTGAGGTGTGTAGGAAACTGTGAGTTGCCTTCTTATGCCATTTACATCACAGAATTCATTGAAGGCTGTAGAAGTATATTCTCCTCCTCTATCTGTCCTAAAGCATTTAATCCTATTCTTAGACTCAGTTTCAACCATCACCTTGAATCTTTGAAATATGACTAAAGCTTCTGACTTTTCACTAAGGAAATATACCCATGTTTTTCTAGTAAAATCATCAATGAAAGTGATCAAGTACCTTTTTCCTCCATTTGATTCAGGATTTATGGGTCCACAAATGTCAGAGTGAACTAGTTCCAAAGCCTTTTCTGCTCTCCAGGTGCTCTTCTTAGGAATAGATTCTCTTTGTTGTTTTCCCTTCATGCAATCACTACATTTCTCTGAAGGTTCAATAAGCTTTGGTAGACCAAGCACCATATTTTTGCTGACTAGAATTCCTAAACCTTTGTAACTCAAATGGCCATATCTTTGGTGCCATAACTGGCTATCATTTGTGGCAGTCAATTTGAAGCACTTGGGAAAAATTACTGGAGCTTTGATCACATACATACGATTTAGAGACATATGTGTTGACATGATAATACCTTTGCTCTCATGATAAACCTTACACATATCATCTTTGAAGATTACAGTTAAATTTTTCTGTTGTAATTGACCTATGCTGATCAAATTATTCTTTAAGCCTGGCAGGTAATAAACATTTGAAAGAACCTGAACATATCCTCCAATGTGAAGCCTCAAGTTACCTTTGCCTTCAACTGTCATCTTAGAGTCATCACCAAGCTTCACTGAATCTTTATATGTGTCATCATAATCAAACAACCAATCTTTGTTCCCAACCATGTGATTGCTGCACCCAGAATCCAAGAACCATAATTCTTGCTTCATATTACTTTCTTGGCCTGAACTGGCTTCATTTTTCATCACTTCATCTTGAGCCATGAGCAAGATTTCTTGCTCTTCATCAAACTCAGCATAATTTGCAGTATCCTCTTCCCAACTAGGACATTCAGATTGAAAATGGCCAAGTTTATGGCATTTATAGCACTCAACATTCTCTTTGTTGAGTTTTGCACCACCTCTGCCTCCTCTTCCCCCTCTTCCTTCTCTACCTCTACCTGAGCCTGAGCCACGACCTCTAGTACTCCTACCACCATAGGAAACTTTGAGAATTTGTTCTTCCTCCCTCAGATTTCTCATTCTTTGCTCGTGCACGAGCAAGCTACTTTGTAGCTCATCCACAGACATTGTAGTAACATCATTGGATTCTTCGATAGAGCAAACCACATAATTGAATCTTGAGGTTAAAGAGCGAAGAATCTTTGAAACTATGTTACCTGAGGTCAAGACTTCACCATGAGCTTTCATTTTGTTAGCTATAGTAAGAGTTCTTGAGAAGTAAGACTCCACAGATTCACCAATCTTCATGTTCAACACTTCAAAATCTTTTCTAAGTGCTTGAAGTTGTGCTCTCTTAACCTTTGTGGATCCTTGATACTTTTGACGCATAGAATCCCAAATGTCTTTGGCTGTATCTCTCTCAAGAATTGTTTCAAGAATTGATCTGTCAATTGCTTGAAACAAGTAGTTCTTTGCCTTCAGATCCTTTAAACGACTCTCCTCAGCTGATCGTAATTGTTCTTGAGTTGCACCTACAGGTGCAGTGACAACACCAGTCTCAATAAGATTCCAATACTCCTTGGATCTTAAGAGATTCTCCATCAACATGGCCCAGTGATCGTAGTAACCATCGAATCGAGGGATTGATGGTTGCATGAAATTGCTCGAATCCGCCATGGATTCTTGAAACGAAGCTTTGTGTAACTAACTGCAGTTATTGCACGCGAAGAATGGATCGATTCAACCGGTAAACTGATACCAATTGTTGAGTAAATGATACTCCTTGATTTTCTTATTCACATTAAGGCCTTATATAGGCAATATACAAGAGGTGATTACAATTGCTTAACTAACAAGTAACTACCAAGCTAGGCAAACTAACTACAAGCTAAGGCGCGCCCGCGTCTGTGCCTTGCTTCGACATGCCTGGCTCAGCACGCGTCTAGAATGCTTGCACTAGGCCTAACAGAGGAGCATTAGATGAAGGACTGATCTTGTTCTTTTCTTCATCTGAGTAATCAAAAAATGTCTTGGATAGTTCTATAGCTTGTTTCATCAAATCTAAAGAAACACCATGGTTCACAATTTGGAAGAAACCATATTCAGAACAAGCTTTTGTGATTGTTTCCATGGCTTTCTTTTTGCCATGATCATTTTCTTCAAGGAAAGGAGAGAGATCAATTGTAGGAATAGTTGTCTCAACCATCTCTATTGCTTCTCTAATTTTCTAAAACATCTTAACTATATGTATATGTGGACTAGATTGAAGGTGTCATTGATGTCCCTTTTTTACTAAATATATTCTTTTTCTTTTTTACAAAACTAAATATATTCACATTTAATCACTTCAATATTTTAAAATTTTTAGTACATCGAAATCCATGCAATGGTGGAGTCAGTAAGTTTATAAATACTAGACAAAATCTCAATTATACATTAAAAAATCTCTGTTTTTAAATATTAAAAAAATTCGGCCGAACCCGAACAAATACTTGGACTGGCCGGGCCTTATCTCCGCCACTTAATCCATGCATTTAAGTGCTTCATTCGTTCCATAATATAAGTCGTTTTGACCATATTATACAAATTAAGAAATGTAATCATTGTTATATAAAAAAGAGAAATTATAAGTAAGTTTACAAAATTGTCCTTCATTAATTGTATGAGAAAGATAAATGAAAGAATTGAAAGAAGAGAGATAAATAAAAAATTAAGGGTATAATAGAAAAAATAACATTAAATGCTTTATTAGAATTGTAAAGCGACTTATATTTTGGAACAAATTTTTTCTTCAAAACGACTTATATTTTGGAACGGAGAGAGTTTCATGTACAAATATAGTGTTGATTCATGTCAATGTTAGTGGTTTATAGTCAATAATAATATTGCTTAGCAGCCAAACTATATATACCAAATTCATTCGAAATAAAAAGAAATAGACAAATTGTACATTTCTTTTCGATAAAAATGAAAAAATTTCTCCATAGTTTTCATTTTATTTTTGAAACTGAAAGTGACATTGACTCTTAGGCCTTATTATTGCCTTGGCATATTTTGTTAAGACTAGTGTAACGACAAGTAATCCAAATTCTCTCCATTTTTAAAAAGGACGGAAAAATACAAGAATTATTATTTCCGAAATTTTTATTACTAAAATTTAAAATGTCTTTTATTATTTCTGTGTCGAAGTATTATTTTTCTCTCTCTCTCTCTCTCTCTCTCTCTCTATTTAAGAATTAAGAGAAAATAGTTGAGATAAGTTGTATATATAAATGTAACATTTTATTGTGTAAGACATGATATTAAGAATCATAATCTTGATGATAGCAACAAAATAAGTACGCTCTCATCTTGAAGAGAATTAAGTCACATTAAATATATATATATATATATATATATATATATATATATATATTACTCTAAAGTTAAACTATTTTTTGCTATTATTGATCAACAATTGTAAGAGTTGAATAGCATATTAGAGAGCAAGCAATATGAATTTGTTAACTCTAAGTTGTGCTTTCAATTATAAGGGTAGTTATAAAGCTTTAGCATTTGATATCGGGTGCTTCTATGGTGCAGTTGATATTTTGACAATATTGGAAAAGTCATTTGAATAGACTAATAGGAGTAAAGTCTTTATTTGGTCCCACCAAATCATAATTATATGGTGTAGTTCCATAATTGCGTTTCTGTATATCCTCAGAGATCTAAAGGTGTAAGTTTCTCTATCCTAGGATCGAGGTTTTGGCTCTGATACCAGAGTTTTCGTGCCAGAGTTTCGCACGTTTTTGCGCCAGAGTTTCGCACGTTAGCTGTAAGATAAACGTTGGAGTTCATTCTTTGTGTATTGTACTAAAAGTCTATAATTAGACAATAGTTCTTTTCTTTCTATGAATCTTGCCTCTATTCTTGGATTAACATTAGGTCTATCCATATATAGCAGGTTTTTTAAGCATCTATATTCGAATTCTAATTTTTGAATTCTTTTTCTATAGACTTTTAGACTTTTTCTTCCTTCAGCCAAGCTCATTACTAGCGCAGGTAGTAGGTGTAATGGGTTGCGGAAGTTAATTAGATTCTTTTATCTAATTTTTCGAGTTGTAAGGACAACTCTGCTACTGAGTCTTGCAGCTTATGTAATTCTTTTAGTTCTGAGATTTCAAAATCTCTTTTTGGGGATGCTACCCTAAGGCTTTGACTTCTAATTAATGGTTTTTCTTCTGTTTCTTCGAACAGATTTTTGTCATCTTCTATTAAGGAACAACTCTTTCTTGCCAAAGTTTTAAATATAGGTGACTCTAACGTCACTATAGGGGTGAATAATTCATCAATATGAATTATATCTTTTCCTGTAAATTCTATGCTATGATGTGAATTACTTAAAGCATAATTAATTCTGTAGCATATTGTAAAAGGATGATTTTCTTTTTTCATAAATTTTGAATTTTCTAATTTGTAATTAAAGATTATGGATCTGTCCAGATCTTTATCCTTTAGGGATAATCCTATTTGTAAGTTTATGTCAAACTTAATTTTTCCATATTTTAAATTGCATCTTCCTTGTGCAATTATAGATTGTCTATCATTTGTAATTCTAGAGTCTCTTAAAATTATATTTAAAGGTGTATCAATACCTTTCATGAAAGTACTTTTGATTAAAACTTGAATGGTTGATATGTGAATATAACCAATTTTATTTCTTTCTTTTTCAGAAAGACTTGAAATTCTTTTTTGAATTTGTGTTCTATCTATGGTAGATACGAATATATTTCCAGATGTAGAATCAATTGGAATTGCTTCTTCTCCTACCATTATTCCAAATTTCAAAATATTTTTCCTAGAGAAAAGTTCTTTGAACTTGTTAGTCTTTCTTTTAAAGTTTTCTTCAGCAGTTAGGGATAGATCTGCTTCTTCTATTTTGTGATCTTGTATACTATCAGCAAAATAACTAGATGTTTCTTCAAAAAGTGAGATTTTCGACATAATTTTCAAAATTCTTCTGAATTTTCACTAATATTATCGGGCAGAATATTTAAAGTTTTTATTAGACTATAAATTCGAGAATTTTTTAGTCTATAATGTACACTTGCGAAGTCTCCATAGAACTGTCCTTGAAAACATTCTATGTATTTAGAATTTTTAGTAAAATTGTTTAACTCATGAACTAAACATTTTAATTCATGTTCTTCGAAGTCTCCTTCGATAGTTTCTTGAAGTTTTTCGAGAAAAACCTTTTCTTGATAATGATTAAATTTGAACTTGTCTAAAATTATCCTAGCCAAATTTGGTTCAGGAATTCTTTTTAGTAAATAAGTTACCTTTTTATCATAGTCTTCCATCAAGACTAATTCTAAGTATGTGTGACAAGAACTAGGTTCTGTGTGTTCAATTTCAAAAAAAATTTGAAAATAATCTTTGAGTTCTAAAATTTGAACTTTCCATTTATTATGCAAACAACATAATATAATAAATAAGTGATGTAATAATAACAATCATACCTGATATGATTTTCTTTGTTTTTAGGTTTTGATGAATTCTTCGATCCGAAGATGTTTGTGTTGTTTTGGGATATAATCTGTTTGATTATATTGTTTTATGTGGTTGATCCCTCCAGAGTATTACCTCAAGGATCTAGCTCATCCAGAGTATTACCTCAAGAGCTACTTCTTAGAAATGATTCTAAGGACAGAAGAAAATAATTCTTCAAAAACTAGTTAATAGTTTCGTATTTCTTTCAACTGTATTTTACAACTGAGCTTAGAGCTCTTATTTATAGTGGAGAATGGCTCACATATTAGGTAAGACGTCCCTTTCCGTGACAGCACACTTATAGCGACGTGCACTCAGTAAAGTGACACGCACTAGCACACTAAAGAAAAACGATAAACAATTATTTACATTATTGCAAAGTTTATCACTAAGTGGTCCCCATCTGACTCAGATGTGATAAGGTACCACTGCACACTTTAACTAACTACATGACACATGGCTCTGTGATGGAGGCTTCCTTGTCTTCTTGTGCCGACAGTTTTTCTGGACAATTTTCACATTTGTGTCCTTTGTAATACTGTGAAAAGTATTGACAGCATTCTTCTCGAATTAACTTTGGTAATTTTTCAAGACCATCTTTCAATTGGTCAACTTTTTCTTCAAGGTTTTTGACTGCTTTGATGTCCTTGTCCTTTGCGGGCTTTCTAGAGTCACTGTATACGACCATTAATGAATCTTCGTAAATAACTCTATAGTTTGTCTGGGAAGACAATCTAGTGATCTTCTGGCGAAAGTGTTTAATTTGTTTAAGGTAAATGGCAGGATGCCATTCAGTTGTTTCTCTGTTCACCACTGGATATTCTTTATTTGAAATTCCAATCTTGATGAGGTATAAGGGTTTTGTTGTAAGTTCCAGAGTGATCTCATCGTACCATGGATATATGGACTCAATTTGAATAAAAATTTCTTTTCCTTTGGCAAACAAGTTGTTGAATTTTTGTGCCAAATTTTGTAACTCCTTTGGAAAGAACTTGAGTTCTCCAAAAGTTTTCCCAGCTTGTTCTTCCAGGTATATGGTATGGATCAACCCATTTTGAAAGAAGGATAGACATATAATACTGTCTATTCCGGGTAGTACGACTGCTTTGGTTCAACCAATTCTGCTAACTGGGTAGAAGCATTCAGTAGTAAATTCTTCTACATAGTGGTTTAGCCATTTCCATCTAAGACTGAATTCCATATAAGTTGGATCAGTTATCTAGAAATTCTTTTGATATTCGAGCTGGCGAATTTTGTCGACTGACAGCTTCTTTTTTGACTCCATTGTTGGAGATTTTTGAAGATTTTTTGCTGTTGTAACCTCCTTGTATGCTCCATAAAGTGCCCGTTCAGCTTCCTTCATGGTTTTGTATCCCTTGTGACGCACATTTTTGCCAATGATGTGTTGTTTAGCTATTGCCCATTTTCTATAGATCTCTTTCATTGGACCATAAAAAATGACATAAGCTTCAAACCTTCCCATCTCATTGTCTACGGGATCGCTTGTTTGGTTGGTTGCTAACGAACCATTTTTTCTGGCTTCATCTTCTTCTTCGACCTGGTCAGCCCAAGACTTCTTGCTGTCTGAGGTTGTTTCTGAAGACTCTGCTTCTTGTTCTATATTCCAACCACTAGGAACTATTGTTTCAGTAGGAATTTTTGAACTTTCTGGGGTAGTATACTTTACGTAGTAGTGATATTTTCCAGAAGGTTGTCCTAGTAAGTCCCAGTTTTCTTCGTTCTTTAGAATTTCATTTGGGTCTTATGTTGAAGATTGATTTTCGTTTGTTGTCATTTTTTGTAAACCTTTGAGTGTTGTAATCATCTCCCCCCTTTCGGCAGAGATTTTTGCTCTTTTGATATCTATTGCGACAAGTTGCTCGTCTTTTTGCTTGATGTTGTTTTGAAGTAGCTTTATGGCTTGCTCCATTCTCTCGTCAGTGTATCTGCAAAACTGTTTTGCTCAGATTTTATATATTGAATATATGGCTCGAATTGTTGAAATTTCATCTGCCATCTTATTAGTCTGCCTTGTTTATGGTCAGCTTTAATTTTATATCTCCAAAATCCTGTAAAATATTTAGAGTCTGTACGAAGAAGGAATCTTGACGGTAATAAGTCAATCTTCCATTTTTCTAGTATTTTTACACACGCCAGAGTTTCTAGTTCCTGAATATGGTATCTAGATTCTGTATCTGTAAATGTACCAGAAATATATTTACATAAATGTAATTTTTCAGTATCCCTTATCAGGATTTTAGAAGCACTATAATCAATGCCCTTTTTGGTATCTGTTCCTTCTTTCGAGGTTTCAGATTGTTTTGATTGAAGATCTTTAGATTCTTCAATTTTATATCCCTTCTCATTTAGAGAAAGTTTTGCTTTACCGTTGGGTAAGGCTCTCATACAACCTGCCCAGGTTGTTTGTGATGCATCTGTTTCTACAATCAAAAAATCTTTTATTGTTGGATTGTATAGTTCAGGCAAAACTTGATTTTTTTCTTTAATGGTTTTAACAATATCAGAATTTGTTTCAGTCCAAGACCAAGGAATTTTTTCTGAAATTTTTCTTTGCAAATGTTTTCTTTCTTTTGCTAAATCTTTGAAAAATCCTTCATTAGCAATATAATTTAAACATCCAAGGAATCTTTGAATTTGTTTTCTGTCAGAAAGTTCATTTGGAAAAGCTTGTATTTTTTCTTGGGTATGAGGTGCTAGACCTAGTTCCCCATTCTCTTTTAAGATTAGACCAAGGTATTCTATTTCTTTTTGTAAAAGTTTTGCTTTCTTTTTTGAAATTACAATACCTTTTTCTTTAATTCTTAGAAGAACAGTTTCTATATCTTGAAGATGTTGTTCTTTACTTCCTTTTGTAAAAATAAGTATATCATCTATATATGCCAAACATATATGAGCTAAACCTTCGAGAGATTTATCCATAAATCTTTGGTATATTGATGGTGCTTGTTTTAATCCAAAAGGTAAAACATTCCATTCATAGTGTTTTTGAGGTGGACATGAAAAAACTGTTAATGGTTTTGTTTCTTCAGCTAGTCTTAGTTGATAGTAACCAGACTTTGCATCTAAGGAAGAAAACCAATTACATCCTTTTATCTTTTCTAAAATAAAATCTTTTCTTGGTAATTTATAAGAATCTCCGACTGTTGCCAGATTAAGTTTCTTATAATTAATTACCATTCTTCTCTTACCTCTTTTTATTTCGTTGTGGTTTTCGACATAAAAAACTGGTGCAGAATGTGGACTTGATGAAGGTCTAATAAGGTCTTTATCAAGTAGATCTTTACATTCTTGTTGAAATTCTTCAACATCTCTAATAGAATATGGAATTCTATTTGGAACATTTATCTCGTCATTAGGATTTTTTAACTTAATGATTATAAGTTCATGATTAGTGTTTTTAAGGCTGTCTAGAGGGTTATCTGAACAGACTTCGTCTAATCTTTCTTTTATATTAATATGGAAACTTGTTTCTTCCCATATAGTTCTTAATTCCCTAAGGTTTCCCTTAATAAGGTTTAAGATTTCATTTCTAGTAACTATTTTGGTGGTTACTATTTTTTTATTTTTAGGATTTCCCAAATCCTTCCATTGAAGTGATATAGAATCCTTTCTTTGAGTAAATGGTTCGTATAACTTTAAAAAGTTGTTTCCTATGATTAGATCCAATCCTGAATCATGGAGGTAGATTGTTGGAATAAAAAACTTATATCCTTCAATTTCTATAGACACATCTCTAAGATTAAACCATATCTGATGTTTTGATTTGTCTGCAACTATTATTTCTTTTGGCTTGGTTAATCTTTCCCAATTTCTAGAGGTAGATTTTTTCCCAAAACAAAGAGTTGCACCTGTGTCTATATAGGCTAAAAGGTTTCTATTTTTTAACACTATTTTGATAAATGTAGCACTTGGATTTCCTTTACCAAGTATCTTCTTCGACATCTGAATCTGTCTCTGTGCAGTATTCATAAATGTCTTCATCGGATTCTATATCTGATTCTATAGGTTCATATCTCATTGCATATATTGCATGTAATACATTTTTCTTAGGATTTTCCTTCTTAGGACACTCATTTGCATAGTGACCTTCTTCATGACATAACCAACATGTGCATGATTTTTTGCCTTGTGGGCATATTTTCTTCCTAGGGTAAGGTTGTTTTTTCCTAAAGAATTTTTTGTTTCCCTTTTTGAATTTTTTTAAAAGGAATTTTCTTAAATTTCCTTTTCTTTTAGGGTTTTTGTAACCTTGTTTTTCTAGATTTCTTTCTAGAGTTGCAACCATAGTTTCCTACTTTGTCTTGTAGTTTATTACAACAGAGAGATACTTGAGCTTCTCTTTTGGCTATTTTCTGACTACACATTTCTTGGAGCCAAATTTTTAGGGTGGTTATTCTTCCTCCTAGAGTATCATCCACTTTTCCTTCTGCTAATGCTGAAGTAAAGAATGTTTTAACTTGAGCTGATACTCTTTCTGGTAACTTGTCATAGAATAGTTCTATCAAGTTTCTGGAAATTCTAGTACTATTATCTATGTTGTAATAATAGTCCTGAAATTCACAAATGAAATTATCCACATAGCACATATTGCAGATTTTTAGGTTAGTTATTTTCCAAAGGTTTTGGTCGGAAAATGCTATCTTAGATTGAATGGAATCCTTCCATCCTTTAAATTCTGTTACGAGTAACATATGAATCCAGTCTACTACTAACGCTCCTGTTAGGGGTATTGTTCCCATAACTTCTGGTGGTAAGGTAGAAATGTATTTGTAAGCATTTCCTCTAGTTTTATATTGTAGGAAATTGAAAATTTCAATTGGTCCTAAATTTTTAAGGTCTTCATTTAACTGGACTAATACACTATTTGTATTGTACCAATCTCTTAGATC
Source organism: Trifolium fragiferum (assembly GCA_954870985.1). Taxonomy (NCBI): domain Eukaryota; kingdom Viridiplantae; phylum Streptophyta; class Magnoliopsida; order Fabales; family Fabaceae; genus Trifolium; species Trifolium fragiferum. The sequence continues at coordinate 14,973,948 of OX940794.1, forward strand.
TTTTGCTGTATCGAAACTACAGTCTATGTCTAAAATTCCTTGCCCTTGAAATGGGTTTTGTGTAGGTACATAATAATGGGGTACCTTTTGGAATTTTTGTTTGGTAAATTCTCTTTCGAATTCTGCAGATCTTTTTGTACCAGATGTTTCTGCTGGTTCGAATTTCACGAAGTGAGGATTTTCACTTTCCTCCTCTACTTCTTCTTCAGAGCTAAAATCATAAATGATTTGGTTTTTCTCTTTTGATTCTTCGTCAACTACTTGACTTTTTCCTGATATATCTAAAGAGACCATAAGTTTTTCTAAATTTTCTAATTGCCTATTAAGGGCTTCTTCTGTATCGTCCATTTTTAAAAGAATTTAGATGGTGGTTTAATTTTTAATTGTGTAGAAACAGGAGTTTCTTCGAAACTTTCTGGAGGTTTTTCTATTTCTAGTTCCTTTCCTTTCTCTGCCCCTCCTCGAGAGAATTGAAGAGTTTTGTCTTCTAAGAGTTTTATCACATATGCTATCATACAGAATATATTATTTAGTTGTGGATTTGTTGTATGAAATAGGTGAGGAAATCTATGAGTTTCATCTTCTTCATAGCAATCAAGGTTTATTCCATTATGAAATTTCCATGTTTCATATGGTTTATATCTTTCTTCTTCAGACTGTAAAGTTTCTAAATAGGATGTTTGTTTTTCTATCCTATCTTGTAAATCGGAGAAGTTATCTAAAACTTTCTGTAATTTACTTGTTAGACTTTCTTCAGTCATCTTGCAATATCCTGAAGATTTTTCTGAAGGCTTTTAGCTTGTTCCTTATATTCTCTAGCTAAATAAAAGTTTCCTGAGTTTCTAAACCAATAGTGTAGTCTTTCGAACCATCTAATTTGAATTTTGTATAAAGCAAGATCAGCCGGGTTAGGATTAAAGCTGATTATTGGATAAATTAATTTTCCACATGGACTTCTTAGGAATTCATTCCCATATCGTTTTACTATCATACTTTCCATTGAACTTGGATTATTTGCTATAAGATAGCTACCAAATTTTTGCTACTAAATTTGTGCTAATGGGCTACTTGGTTTCTGACCATTAGATTTGAGATTTGCACATAGAAATTTTTGTGCCTTTGCCACACTAGATCTTGACTTTTTTGGTGAAGTCATTTTGATGACTGCGTGTTAGAATTCTCCTTTGATATCATTGCACTCTAGTTGAAAAATATTATCCTATGAATTTAATAATCAAGAGAAGATTACTTTGCAAGCTTCAACAATTTTTTGTTGATGCCCGTCAATCAGCATATTTGAAGAGTTTATCAACTATTCAAAATTTATGTTCATGGTTGGTTGCAACTAACAGAGATAAAATTTACTTTCTGAGTGATAGATCATTGCTTTGTTTTATCACGATTCTTCCGGTTTCTACTATTACAAGTTAAAGGTCTTTTTCGCCAATGAAAATTATTAAGACAGAGTTGTAAAACAAGATGTTTTTGGTAGATAACATGACCATTTACATTGAAAGAGAAATTGGTGCAAGTATTATTGATGATTATTTAGATTCTATTATTGATAATTTCAAGACGCTCAATACACAGTGTTATTTTAAGGTTTGTAGTTTAACTTTGTGCTTATTATGAATTAATTTTCGTATTTAATTTAAAAATTATATTTTAGTAGCTCATCTTCATTAATTTTTCCTTGATTCAGTCACTGATTGCACAAAAAAAAAAGTATCAATTTTGATTATCATTTATTATATTTTTGTGTCACTCTCAATAAATTTTCTTGATTCTGTCCTTGTAAACATTACTGGAGAAATTTAATATTCAAAATCAAAACCATACATTTAAGTATTTAACCCTTTAAAAAAAAGACCAAATGTCAAATGACCACATTTTTTTTATATTTTTTTTAATCTGATTTAACTTTTTCTACTTTGAAAGGTTTACAAAGTGATGAAAATTTAGCAAAAAATTAATAATGAATTCATATATGATATGATTGCTAAATTTTTTATGCCTTTTTTATTAGATAAATAAAAGACAAACAAAATTCATTGATATACTTAAGAGTCATTTAATCACAATTCTAATTTAAGAATGAATTTTTTTTTACAACTCTTTAAGAGCTAAAAACTATATATTTGATGTTAGGAGCAGATAATAAGATTTATAAATGTTAAAGTGATAAAGCCATTTGTTGCATGTAAAGGAAGGAAATATGTTTGAAATTGTCAAATTTATTTATGTTATGATTATCTTTTTAGCCATATTTTTTGTTTCAACGAACGTAAATGGTAAGCCATTTTTTATCCTTTTCAAATTCTATTGTTTACTTCATACATAATATATTATTTCATTTTGATTAAATTTTTCTTTTCTCTTTCTAAATCACAACAGGTTATGGTTGTAGATCACATTATGACTGTCTAAACAAGCGTTGTCTCAAACCTTTTAAACCGAGGTGTGCTAGGGAGGGTCGGTGTATATGTCAATAAAACTTGAAATTAATGATGTTTTAGGTCTTGTACCCAAATAATTCTATATTTAATGTCTGACCTAAGAGAGTATATGAATGTCATGCTAGAATGGTCTATCAGCTGTAATTTGTTTATTGTGTTGGTATGAGATTGTTTCAAAAAAAAATCTTTTTAATATTAAGAACCTTAGATTTTTGTATTTGTATTTTAAATTGGTATTATATATATATATATAGGCTCGGCCCTATGGCGTGCAGGATGAGCTGCGATATCGGACTTCAATTCAAACAAATGTTTTTAACTGAGATCCATTTAAGGGGCTGACATTTCCCAACAAATGTTTTCCCATACACACCGGCCGAGATTCGAACTCAGGACCAAATGGTTAAGGAGTCCAAGTATCTATCACTTATATCACACTATGTTGGTTAATATTTTAAAATTTTAGTACCTCGGAATTCATGCAATGGTGGAGTCAGAAAGTTTATAAATACTGGACAAAATCTCAATTATACATTAAAAAATCTCAATTTAAAAATATATATATATATATATATATATATATATATATATATATATATATATATATATAAAAATTGACCGAAACCGAACAAGTACCTGAACTGATCGGGCCTTATCTCCGCCACTTAATCCATGTATTAAAGGATTATGTACAAGTTAGTGTTGATTCATGTTAATGTTAGTAATTTACAGTCTAATAATATTGTTTAGCAGCCAAACTATATATACCAAATTTGGGGGTGGGTGGGGTAGCTCAGCTGACACTTGCTGACTGAGCGGATGTAGGCTGTTGGTCAGGGGTTCGATCCTTGGCAACAGCAAATATAGTATTTTCTTTGTAAATAAGTTGATGGTACTTATAAACCATTAACTTTAAATAAATAAAAAATATATATATACCAAATTCATTCGAAATAAAAAGAAATAGAAAAATTGTACATTTCTTCTCGATAAAAATGAAAAGTTTTCTCCATAGTTTTCATTTTATTTTTTGAAACGGAAAGTGACATTAATTCTTAGGCCTTATTATTGCCTTGGCATATTTTGTTAAGACTAGTGTCACGACAAGTAATCCAAATTCTCTCCATTTTTAAAAAAGACAAAGAAAAATACAAGAATTGTTATTTTCGAAATTTTTATTACTAAAATTTAAAATTTCTTTTATTATTCCTGTGTCGAAGTATTTTTTTTTTTTAATCAAGAAATTTCATTAAATTCAAAAAACAGATGCTATACAAAGGTGATCACATGATCCAACCATCAAAGGGACAAAAAAAATCAAAATAGAGAAGGCTAGGCTAGATTAGCAATTGAGCAATATGCTCCCTAAGCTTAGGACTCCTCCAACCTCTATACACTAATGTATTGATAATATCTTCATCTATACTTGTATTATATATTTTCTTTCCAAAGCAAATATCATTCCTATATCTCCACAAAGCATAAACTGTTTCAGCAGTTGCACCCTTCAAGAGTTGTGCTTTCCACCCTTTTCCTTTACTCATTCTCATGATCCACCTCAATTCGTCATTCCAACCCAAAGGGACATGATCAATCTACAACCAATTGAGGACCTTTTGCCAAACAAGTTTCAGCACAGTACAACCAAAAAAAAGATGATTGATAGTCTCTGCTTGGTTACACAAACAGCACTGCAAATCCACAGCTAGACCAAACTTGTGGAGTCTGTTTTTTGTTGCCAACCTGCTTTGACACGCCAGCCAAAAGATAAAAGTTGCTCTAGGACGAGCCATATTCTTGTACAAAGTGTGTCTCCATGCTACCAGAAGGTAGTCCACTTTCAGCAACTTATAAACTTTCCTTGTGATAGTCTTACCCTTCATATGTTCCCAACCTTGCACATATGGGAGCGAGTCCCTTTGTTTAAGGATAGCCTTAAAAATCCAAGAACATGACTGTTTCACAGGCATAGTCATCAGCTGATCCTGTTTAATGTAATAGCTGTGGATCCATCGAATCCATAAGCTATCAGCCTTATTGTTAATGTTCCATAACAACTTTGTCAAGTTAGCTCGGTTCCATTCTTCAAGAGAGATCAAATTAATACCACCCTGGGCTCTAGGTGCACACATCTGCTCCCAGGAAACAGGAGATTTTCTAGTGATAACAGCCCCACCCGTCCACGAAAACCGTCCACAAAAAAGATCGACAAATCACATTAATTTTACGAATTACCTTTTTAGGAAGCGGCAAACATTGCATCCAATAGTTGGCCACTGCAAAAGTCACGCTTCCGATTAATTGAAGTCTTCCGGCATGGCTTAACAACTTGGCACTCCAACTACGAATACGCTCCACATTACGGTCCACCAACGGCATGTAGTGATGGATAGAGAGCTTCTTACTAGTGAGAGGCACCCCGAGGTATCTGAACAGTAATGATCCTTCAGCAAACAAGGTTATTTTTCTAATACTTTCCTTTATACTTTCCTCCACCCCTCCATAAAAGATTTTACACTTAGAAGGGTTTACATGAAGACCGGTTGATCGGGAAAATCCCTGGATTTTAGCTAAAACCAGCTCAACAGATTTAGCATCACCACGCGTGAAGATCAATATATCATCTGCAAAACTCAGATTTATGATGTGAAGATGCTCACATTTTGAGTGGAAATTGAAGTCAGACACTTTTACCAAGCTCTGCAACGTTCTGTGCAAGTATTCCATCACCACCACAAAGAGTAAGGGAGAGATGGGATCTCCCTGCCTAAGGCCACGCCTTGCCTTCATAAAACCAGTATACTTGCCATGGATGTTGAATTTATAGGACACAGAGGATACACCCAACATAATCCACCTAATGAATTGGTTAGGCAAGCCTACCTCCCTCAAGATATGTTGAAGAGCATGTCAATCCACAGTGTCGTACGCCTTTTGAAGATCCTGTGTTGAAGTATTATTCATGTTCTCTCTCTCACTCTCTCTCTTTATTTAAGAATTAAGAGAGAATATAGTGGGGATAAGTTGTATATATAAATGTGACATTTTATTGTGTAAGACATGATATTAAGAATCATAATCTTGATGATAGCAACAAGATAAGTACGCTCTCATCTTGAAGAGAATTAAGTCACATTAAAATATATATATTACTCTAAAGTTGAACTGTTTTTTGCTATTATTGATCAACAATTATAAAAGTTGAATAGCATATTAGAGAGCAAGCAATATAAATTTGTTAACGTTAAGTTGTGCTTTGAATTATAAGGATAGTTATAAAGCTTTAGAATTTGATACCATTGCACTCTAGTTGAAAAATATTATCCTATGAATTTAATAATCAAGAGAAGATAACTTTGCAAGCTTCGACAATTTCTTGTTGATGCCCGTCAATCTGCATATTCAAAATTTATGTTCATGTTTGGTTGCAACTAACAGGGATAAAATTTACTTTCTAATTGATAGATCATTGCTCAGTTTTATCACGATTCTTCCGGTTTCTACTGTCACAAGTGAAAGGTCTTTTTCGCCAATGAAAATTATTAAGACTGAGTTGTGAAACAAGATGTTTTTGGTAGATATCATGACCATTTACATTGAAAGAGAAATTGGTGCAAGTATTATTGATGATTATTTAGATTCTTTTACTGATTATTTCAAGACGCTCAATACACAGTGTTATTTTAAGGTATGTAGTTTAACTTTGTGCTTATTACGAATTAATTTTCGTATTTAATTTAAATATTATATTTTATTAGCTCATCTTGATTATTTTTTCCTTGATTCCATCACTGATTGCACAAAAAAAATGGCATCAATTTTGATTATCATTTGTTATATTTTCGTGTCACTCTCAATAAATTTTCTTGATTCCGTCCTTGTGAACATTACTGGAGAAATTTAATATTCAAAATCAAAACCATACATTTAACCCTTTAAAAAAAAAAAAAGACCAAATGTCAAATGACCACATTATTTTTTTATCTTTTTTTAATCTGATTTAACTTTTTCTACTTTGAAAGGTTTACAAATTAATGAAAATTTAGCAAAAAATTAATAATGAATTCATATATGATATGATTGCTAAATTTTTTATGTCTTTTTTATTAGATAAATAAAGGACAAACAAAACTCATTGATATACTTAAGAGTCATTTAATCACAATTCTAATTTAAGAATGAATTTTTTTACAACTCCTTAAGAGCTAAAAACTATATATTTGATGTTAGGAGATAATAAGATTTATAAATGTTAAAGTGATAAAGTCATTTGTTACATGCAAAGGAAGGAAATATGTTTGAAATTGTCAAATTTATTTATGTTTTGTTTATTTTTCTATCCATATTTTTTGTTTCAACGAACGTAAACGGTAAGTCATTTTTTATCCTTTTCAAATTCTATTCTTTACTTCATACATAATATATTATTTTCATTTTGATTAATTTTTTTTTTCTCTTTCTAATTTACAACAGGTTATGGTTGTAGATCACATTATGACTGTCTAAACAAGCGTTGTCTCGAACCTTTTAAACCGAGGTGTTATATGGGTAAGTGTACATGCAAGTAAATAAAACTTGAAATTAATGTTGTTTTAGGTCTTGTACCCAAATAATTCTATATTTAATGTCTGACCTAGGAGAGTATATGAATGTCATGCTAGAATGGTCTATGAGCTGTAATTTTTGATTGTGTTGGTATGAGATTGTTTAAAAAAAAAAAATCTTTTTAATTTTAAGAACCTTATATTTTTGTATTTGTACTTTAAATTGGTATTATATAGGTTGTCATCTTCTCTTTTCAAAATATATATATATATATATATATATATATATATATATATATATATATATATATATATATATATATATATATAGGCTCGGCCCCTATGGCGTGCAGGATGAGTTGCAATATCAGACTTCAATTTAAAATTTTAAGATCTTATAATAATTATAATTATATATTGACAGTATTTATAAAATATAAGATATATTTAATAGATTGATTTGGAGACTCTACAATAATAGTTATATATTACCAATGTTCATAAAATAATAGGTATTAAACCCGTGCGTTGCACGAGTTTGATTAAATTTGTATTGAAAAAAATAATTAATATTTAATATTTTAATATGCACATTGGGTTTTAATTTTAAAATCGCTCGTTTGAAACTTGGGGGACCAAAATCGCACAATTGTGAAACTTAGGGGGTTAAAATCGCTCGTTTGAAACTTGGGGGACCAAAATCGCACAATTAGAAAACTTGGGGGACCAAAACTGCAATTTAGCATAATTATTAATAAAACAGATTACATACTTTAAAATAATACTCTAATTTTTATATTCGTGCTAGGTTTGAAATAATCAATAATTGACTTTTGATAAATACTCTAACAAAGTTGATTATTAGAAATTAGTTGTGTGTTTTTAGAAGGAAAAAAAAAAGAAATTGTGCATTTTTTTATTATTAAATACATATGATTCATGAAAATTAGTTTTTTAAGGAAAAATCAATAATTGACTTTGGACAAATAATCCCATAAAGTTGATTATTAAAAAACAATTGTGCATTTTTAGAAGAAAGAAAGAAAAAAAAATTGTACATTTTTTGTGTTGATATATACATATGAAATTTAGTTTTTAAAGAAAAATATCCTTAATTGCAAAAATAAGCCTAAAAAGATGCCCCCAACAAGATTTGAACTCAGATCCTCAAGGTTGGGGGCGCACACAACAACCACTACGATTAACATTCACATTTGATATTGTTCTCACAAACAAATATATATAATGTATATTTGTATTTTTTTTTTCAAAATACTATGGGTATTCTAGTAATTTATTATTTTTTCGGGGGTGGCCGTGGCCACCACCAGCCACCCCCTGGTTCCGCCACTATATATATATATATATATAGTCTAACCTGTTGAATCTATAAAAGATCAAGAGCACACAAATGAGAGATTCATATAGTCATGTAACTGGTTGTAATTATTATTATTTGGAAAATGTAAAAAGTGTAATTTTTATTTTAAAATATTTTTTTTTTCTGGTATTCTTAACCAGTTTTAAAAGTTAAAGTTAATCGCATATTCACCAAAAAAACTAACAATAATAGCAAACATATGATAAAAAAATAAAGAATTAAGAAGGCATGATATTGTGATTATAGGTTGACATACAACTTAGATAAAAAAGATCTATAACATAATAATAAATAAAAATATAAATCTAAATCTAAAAACTATCATTTCATATATTTACATTGTTTCTTTAATTACCTTTTACGGGTTTTTTATGTTGATCGAATGCAAATGTCAAATTTGTGACCTGCAAAAGATTTGAGTGCAACATTGCAGAAAAAAGAAGCATGAATTTTAGAAAATAAACTTTTTATTAGAAATAATATATAGATTGGTCAATTGAAAAAGTAAAGAACAAAAGAGAAGAAAGAAGAACTAACCAACTCATATAGCAAATTAAAGGAGAAGAAGAGCAAAAATGATCACGTTGCTAGCAATGATACATATGCATGACACAAATTTATAGCATAAATTTTTTCAAGTCATTGATGTAGGAATTACATACGTTTTATTTTTTGGAATAATGAATTGAAGAGTTTTTATTTATATTTAGTGTGACATAAATGATCATTGTCTATGGATGGATTCATTTTCTTTTATTTTTTTTGAATGGCAAATAGATATATATATAAATATATAACGAGTAAAAAGTCAGATTACAAAGCAGGAGTATCAGAAATACTCACAAACAAAATATAGAAAAAAAAACCAAAAACATACTCCGAAAAGTAACAAAACACCAAAGCCACTGAAAGCAGCCACCAAAAAAAAGAAGAGGAAAAGCCAACTACGAGCAGGCACCCCAAGAGATACCACTCAACAGGAATCAGATAAGTTCAGGCACCGTATCCTCACCTTGCCTTATTGGACCTTGCCTTATGGATGGATTCATGATATATATTGTACCTTTACATGCAAGAGGAACATGTAATTTAAAAAAAAAAAATTATGCATGCACCACACAAATTATACTCTATCCCTTCCCATAAAAAACATGTCTGTACCAAAAAGGGAAATTAAGAATACCTTTTCATCCATTAGTACCATGTATGTACTAATCATGCCCTTAGTTCTGTCTATGTTCCAGATCTCCCACAATCTAGTTATTCTGAGCTTGACAGTGGATTCAGAAGTAACACCGGAGAGATTGTTAAGAAAGGTATGCCCATCATTAGCGATGACTTCTTTCATCCTATAAAAAGAAAGAAATATATAATAAGCACACTTGAATATGGTAGTATAAATAAATAAATAAAAAGCTAAAAAGTGTTTTACTTGTTGAGTTCATTAGGTGACATTGTGGAAAATCCTAGAGAATATTAGTGCAATTGTCAAATGTAGCAATGGAATAAGTGAAGTGAGTGTAGTTTATAAAGGTGCAAAATTTTTAATGATGCATGTTATGTTTGGAGGAAGTGTAAGGGGCAATTGTGATAGATGTATAGTCCGTTGTCAATTAAAACTGATATTTTTCTGCAATAAAATTAATTTTGATTTAATATAATTTTATTTATTTAAACATTGTCCCCACCATTTTATTTATGCTAGAAATAAAAGAGTTTTTATAATTTTTGCAAGCAGCCCAATCATTACTTTGCACCAATGAAAAGGTTTATGAACGTCCTTTTGTATGTGAACTATGAATCGTATTGAAAAAAAAAAGTGAGGCCAATGTCACTAATGTAGGACGAGCGATACTTATTTGGGCACAAACCCAAAAGAAAAATATTTAGGCACACACTCGTAGAAGGAAAAAAATTAAAGCAAAAATAATATTGTCACATCACTTAGTCATTTTCTTTTAAATTTATTTTGCTTATGAGTGTGTGCCTAAATACTTTTTTCTTAGGTTTGTGCCCAAGTAAGGACTTCTAATGTAGGACTTTATTACACAATTTATTAGTTTAATGCATTTAATTTACAAAATTGGCAATCCCCTGTATTATTCAAAGCTTCTGAATATATTTGGTTTTGTGAATCGTATTGAAATATTTGCAGTTACTAATTTGTGAACCTAGTATGATTTTTTTTGGACTGTTATGTTTTTAATCCCTTTTAATACATATAAAAAAACCATGACATTTCATTAGCTCATTAAGCCCCTCTTTTTTTTTTCGTACATAGAAGAATTGGCAAAGTAAATATAAGAAACTAGCATAACTGACCCGTGCTAAGCACGGGATAATTTTTTTAAAAAAATGTTATTTATTTGTTTATTTTAAATTATTAAATAGAAAATTAGGTTTTTTTTTATAATATAAATTATTCTAAAAATATGAATTGAATTTCTTTATGAATAAATGTAAAACATATATCAAATTCAGTTATCTCGTGTCAGAGAAGAAAAAATAAAAAAAATAAAAAAAATTCTTACTCTATTTTGATTTTGTTATTTTTCAATCTTTTGTGAGATTCATTTTAAGTAATTTATTTAAGTATAAAAATGATATAGATTTAAAAATGTTAAAGGGGCACAACGGAGTGGAAATTGATTCTCCACTCCCCGTTTTCTACCACATGACATTTTCTTCCCGTATTCATCTCCATAAGTCTTTGTAAGAAACTCATCAATACAAAAATAGAGTAGAAAGTGATACCTCACTCATCATTTTCCACCATGGAGCACATTTTTTCCCGTTTCCATCTCTCCGTATCTTTTCAATATCAGGTCCCCGTAAAAAAGAAGTAAATTCTATATTATTTTAAGATGAGTATCATTGTTAAAAAAAATTATATTAAAATAGATAATTTAAAATAAAACTCAACTATTTTATATGAGAAGATATTTGACTTAACTTATCATAAAAAATAAGGAAAATTAAATTAATTTGAAATTTTATATATGAGTATAATTAATTTATATGTATGTGTATCTATAATTAATTTATATATATTTTATTAATAAAGTCATATTATTCACAGCGTGACAAACTCAATTTCAAGTCTCAACATAAGACAGATGAATTTATTTTCTCATAGATTTTTACTTTTTTTTTAAGCAATCATATGTTTTTTTACTAAATAGTTTATTCTCATATGTTTTTAATCCCTTTTAATACATATAAAAAAACCATGACATTTCATTAGCTCATTAAGGCCCTTTTTTTTTTTGGTACATAGAAGAATTGGCAAAGTAAATATAAGAAATTCTCACACAAGTGAGAGAGCCAGGGTTCGAACCCCGGTCATACGTCGATACCTTGCAATTTCGGCAAATTTTACCAGTTGAGCTAGGATTTATAGGACTCATTAAGCCCCTCTTTATTGCTATTAATATATTTTATTATCAACATTATTAGATTAGAAAATTGAATTAATTTGACACATCATAAGGGAGATGACACATAAGCATCAACTTTTGCTTAAAAAAAAGGAAAAAGGGGGAGAGCTCTATTAGGCTGCCACATAAGCAAATCAAAAGTTTGTTTTACATATAGTAGATAGATAGATAGATTATTTTTATTAAAATAATAATATCATATTCCCCTCGTAACTGCATTTGGAAGGAGACTGTAACCACTTAATGCCATAACTTACCCCGAATTTTCACCATACGCATGAGTCATGTAATCCAACCCCTGACCACATGCTTAAGGAAAACAAATCACTTACTATTTAGACTAATTCATTATTTAGACCAATTCATTATTGGTGTTTCTTATGTTACTTACAATGATTCTATTTAAATTTTTTATTAAAAATCCAGTTTTTAATATTCAAATCAAGCCCCCAATAAATTTAACCCATTAATGCACGAATTAGATTTGAGATTAATAAACCTCAACCATTAAATAAAATATATAAATAAATAAATGGATGAAATTTGGCGTCAAATTTTTGGTGATCAATTGGGCTTACTGACATGTCTCTTGGTAAGTACTACCAAAATACATAATATTTTGACTCCTTAAAAACTCCAAAACTGAAAAATAGAAACTCTAATTTCTTCATGTTCCTTTCGCAAAAAATAAATCTCCCAAAAATAACCTTGAACCTATATAAAAATTGAGCAATAAACTCTTTAAGCCTTGGTATCTATCATGCCATATCATCATCCTTATTCACAATTATCTTCATTTAGTGGAAATTGCTTGCATAAGTAATCAAATTCATCCTCACAGTGATCAATAGTATTATTATAATTTTCATATCATTTTGACCATTGAGAATGTATAGCAGAGATTGGTTTCCTGAAAGTGCATAGTTCTCATGGAGCCCATAAACTTCCTCCATATCATTTTGGACTCAAAATGCAAAACATGGACAGCAGAACTTTGCTGCAGCATGTTAAAGAGCATTCGAGGATGGTCCGGCTGCCATAACACAGGCTGCAGACTGCATCAGATCCAAAACAGAGAATAGTTTTGTTTAGGCCTAGCACAGGAAGGTATAAGTATAATATCGACGCATCCTTTCCTTCCAATCAAAACTGACTAGAATGTGCACTATAGATGAAGCAAATTTTGTGCTTGCTAAGACATTGATTACGCAGCTATACAATAAATATACTGCATTTTAATATATATGGTTCAAAAGAGTACCCCAAAAAATCCGATGGATCATTTGTATCTTAAAAAAAGTGCACTATAAATAAAACCAGGAATCACTTCAAAGGGCAATAAATAGGTTACAGTCGGAGGAAAACCAACAACTGGCCTTGGTCTTTCATTCACCCCTAAAGATCACTAACATACTCCTATAACCTTAAAATAAATAAAACCAGGTAATGTCACAATAACGCATTATACACTATTCTTCGTCCTCATCGTCATCATCTTGGTCATCATCATCATCCGAGTCTTCATCATCATCGTTTCCCTACCAATAGCAAATTTTTTCACTTGTTATTTTAAAATAATAACAATACAATAATAACATACTCAATAAATAGTCTCACCTAGGTGAGAATAGAGTAGTCAAATCTAAACTAGAGTTGTAGAGACTTGTAAATTATAAAGTCTAATAAAATTGAGCATATGATCTAAGTCAATCATAAGAGTATGTTGGCCGTTTTCATAGACAATAATGAATCTTAACTACCTACTCCTATTTTAAGGAGGAAAAAAAATATAGCACTAATTAATTACCACATCACCAGCTTCATCCTCATCCTCATCTGCCTCGTCAAGATCCTCCTGTTTCATTTTAATCAACTACCATTAGAGACACGAGGATAAAAACTATAATAGAGTCTAGAGAGTAAAATTAATCGCGTGAAATATATGGAAGAACAATTGTCACATATCAAATCACAAGTTAACTTACATTGTTGAAATAATTAAGCGGATTTGGCCATAAATCATCCTTGATCATTTCTGCAGTCTACAATTAAGAGTGCAAAATTACACAAGAATCTAATGAGACAAAAAGCAAACAAAAGTGCACCAACAATTGTTGTTACACAAATGTAAACTTCAGAAGAGTTTAACAAAAACCTGAAAACATATATACCTCATCATGAATGTCATCCATATCATCTTTCTGCTCAGTGTCACTAAACCAGGTAAAGAAACTGCATTCATTCGCAAATCATAATTAGTTATTTGTTCGTGTTGTAATTTACAAGGAGGATTGACAAAAAAATGTATATTAAACCCTCCAAATGTGCACCCAACTGATACAAGAACAATAAGTTATCTAAAATACAAAACTAGTGAAGGTGATATTCATAATCTTTGTTTTTCAATGTCTTGTGTAGACTAACCTGATATCAGAAGCAGGTCGCTTGTTCCCTTTCTTCTCCTGACTACCTCCATTGGGAACTTCCTTCACGTTTTAAGAGCGTGTTTTAAGAAATAAACAAAATGAAAACGAGAAAAATTGAATAAAGGAGAACTAAACTGAATGACATGGCCTTACCTTGCCCTCTTTCCACTTTATGGGAGTAGCAGTAATCTTTGTTGTTCCTTCTTCATGGAAGGTAAAAGTCTTCACAATCTTTGTATCCTCAAAATAAGGATTGGGATTGAAGTTCTGAACAAAATATATTTTTAAAAGTTATTATTTTCATAAATGATTTACAAAACACTTATATGAATTATACAAGGGAAATAAAAGAAACAACTCACGAAGGTGATTGAATAGCCTGATTTGACATCTTTGTGGTCTTCAACCTCGAGAGAGCTTAAATGCTTAAATATCTATACAAAATAACCAATAATTAGCAAATTTAAAAAAGTCATCAGATATCTGTATCAAAAGGAACAAGAGTGTTCAACACCATTGTTATCAAGTCAAGATTGAAATTGTGAATCGAAGAGCCATTTTTTGAATCGTAGAACAAATCTTATGCTTCATAATACGTATAGCATGTTTTAAAACAATAACATACCACAAGACAATTCAAGATTGAAGTCATAAATCAAATGATAAGAAAAGTGGTTGGCTACACTAAGTTCATATTGCAATCATTAGAATAAATCAGGATACTTCATAATGAATCAAGGATTCATCATAATTAGGCCCATAGAATAAATTAGGATACTTATCATTTTATTGTAAACGTTAAAAAAATATCAGCTGTGTATTAATGTTCTAGTGGTAGAATGTGATTTGTGCGTGCGCATGAGGTCCTTGAGGTCTCTTGCTCGATTCCCATTACTTCCTTTTTAAGTTCAATTAAAATTAAAATCAATAAAAATTAATGTTCTAGTGGTACAATGTGATTGGTGCGTGTGCATGTGGTGCTTCAGGTCCCTTGTTCGATTCCCTATACTTACTCTTCAAGTTCAATTAAAATCGATAAAAATAGATACACACAGGGTACTATAATTGAGTTCACATATACATCGAATTGAGATACAACATGCATGTTCCGTAAGATACTAATTACCATATCTAACTCACTTCATGAGAGTACTTTAAAACAATATCTCAAGTAATGGAAAATAAATGGAATGGAAAAGAGAAGTTACGACTTACGACACTAATAAACATCTCAAGTACTTATTCATGTAAGGCTATGGTAAAATAAATTGAATAGCACTTGAATAAGCATTTCAACAGATGCTCATAGAACGACTAAACAAGTTAATTTTGCAAGATCTTGTACATGTTAGAAAACTACTCTCATTCTAAACTTTCCAAAAGCTTAATGAGCAACAAATTCAAAGGTATAAAAATAGAACTAGAAAATCTTATTTAAGGTTTTAAATATTGCTCGAGAAAGTTCAGTTCATCAAAACAAGACAAAAATACTTTATAAGAAAAATGTAATTGCATATGACAAAAGAAGCTATAAACCTTTTGATCTTCTTCGTTCAAAAGTATGCCAAGAGCAGGATGGCTCAGAAACTGCACAAAAAATGTAGTAAATTAGTACACAAAGCATTCTAGACAACAATTTCATAATTCATGCATAAACAGCAAAAAAACAACGTAAACCTACCGCAGTTAGCCAGAAATCAGGAATAGACTTGATAAGTTCATTGCGCTTATCATACACAGGTTTCCTTATCTCATTGTACTTCTGCTCGATTTCAAGAACTTTATCGCTCGCCTCCTCATTGATCTAAAACAATAACCATCATAATTAAATTAAATAACAATAATAAAACCCTCATTTCACAACACAAAAACAATAGGTCAATTATTTTCCGTTACAAATAAAGTAAAATATTAGGAAATTGGATCCTAGGGTTCACAAAAATCAGGGAAAGTCACAAATTTTCTTACATATTACTCACAAAAAAATAATTTCAACATCAAAAGCCACTAAACTTGATTACATTACATTTCGAAAGCATATAGAAATGAATCAAATACAATTAACCACTGGAACTGAATGCATCAAATTGAAAACTTCAGAAGCATTAAGAACAAATATTAGAAGCTTCAATTTTGCTAAATTGAAAGCAAAAAAAAAAAAATTGGGTACCTTTTCGAGCTCGTCTTGAATTTCCTGCAATTTTTCAATAGAGAGAACAAGTTCTCCATCGATTTCCTCAGTGTCGTCGGAAACTTTCAACTTCTTGCTCTTGTCGGCCACCATCGTTGTTGTTGTTGGGGAAGCAGAGACGGAGAGTGTTGAGTTGAAACCCTAGCAGCAGCAGTAGACAACTCGGTGTTTCTGTTGGAGTGTGTATAACTGAATGAAGTGTTTAGGGTTTTTGGGGTTTATATTTGGTCAGTGTACAAGGTATATAGTATAACGTACGGGTGCAAAGAATATACACTAACTACCTTATGACATCTGTCCTGGTTAACTTCGTCGTTACTACATCGTCGAAGAGAATCTAATAATTAAGAGTCGTAAAATAAATAAAATTTGGTAATAAATCTGAGTTCAATTAGTCGAAATGTTAAAATTGCTAATGTTGGATGCTATGATACCGCACGACATCTGTCCTGGTTAATTTCGTTATTACTACTTCGTCGAAGAGAATCTAATAATTAAGAGTGTAATCTTAAAATAAATAAAATTCGGTGATAAATCTTAGTTCAATTAGTTGAAATGTTAAAATTACTACTGTTGAATGCTATGATTGGAGTTCGAACCTTGATACCTCCACTTTGTGTGTGAGTTTTTCAATGGTTTGTCATTTCGTCTATCCATAAAAAAAAATTGGTCAAAAAATATTACTATTAAAATAAAACCCAGCTTCAACGTGAAAAATTTCATTAACTCACCAAATTTTTTGCTATTTATTTATTATTATTAATAAGGATATTTTAGTAAACAAACTCATTTTATTACTTAAATCAACACAACTAATTATTTTCTTATAGAACAACTAATTATTTGCTTTTTATTTTATATTTTTTAAAATTAAATCAATAATCAAAGTTTATAATATTAATATTATTTAGTTTTAAAAAATTAATATTATTTTAATTCATCTAATCTAATATATATTTATTCCTGTAACAAAATAGAGTTATACTACATTTGTATTGTATCAAATTATGAGTTCAATTTCTACTAATATCTTTTTTTAAAAAAAAAAAAAAAAAAAAAAAAAACTAAATTAGTTCGTCCAAATTGGCACGGAAAGAATCAGTGTTAACATTTATGAGTTCAACTCCTATTTGTATTAACATCTGCAATTAAAAGTTGGTGCTCACTAAGACCTTTATATAGCCAGAATCCACAACTATTGTAATTGTTTAAAATTATACATTAATAAGACCTGAAATTCATTCATAATAAAGTAGGAGATTTCAGCTAACAACAAAGGGAGGAACTTCTCAAATCCCCCAAATTACTTCGGATGCATACATCCGATGTGCTGCCCCGATATTGTAGATCAGATAAAACCCGAGTTTTTTAACCGTTAAAATATATTCATCCCGAATCATGTGTTGTTTTTCAGAAATATGGAGATGCGCTTAAAAGTTTGCTGTCAACAATAGAGAAGCTTGAAACGTAAGGCTCGACGAAGCTCTACTACGACTCGAGTATATTCAAGATTCATATCATCGACTTGATGACTTAAGAGAACCTTCTTTTGAAAGAAGAAAAAATGTGACTCATAAGTCATAGTGAAGCCAAAAAAAATACATATTGATAAGTGAAGTAATGACTATGATTTATAATAATCTCTAAAAATTAAGACATCTATCAACTCTACATTCAACAAAATAAAACATATATGCTCACTTATGTTAAAATTCTAGACAATTTCAAGCCAAAATAAAAATCACAATTACAATCATTATGTCAGCTGAAATCTTGAAACTATTCATTCTTCGATTCTGGTATCAATCTGTGCTTGTGGAGTTGTTGTCGCCTGCAACCCAATACCGCTTGACAGCATACAAGACCTTCTCTGAAATCAGTGGACCATCCTCATGATCCACCATTTTGGTATTCCATCTCATTGCTTTTGCAAGTCTTTTAACTTGCTTTAGCACACCTACCTGATCTCGGAATATTACCGCTCCTTCAGGCCGTAATATACGGTCCATCTCTAGTAGAATATCTTCTGCACTACACCTGTATTGATCACAAACCCAAGTTAGTTTGCATTACACGATTAAGTAGTGATTCATTAGAATGAATCAAGATGAGAGAGAGAGTAACTTACTCATTCTTGTACAGGGAGAAAAGGCCATTTGCATGGATAAGGTCATAAGTTCTTGGATATGTGGAGAAGGCTTCACACCTGGGAGAAAATTGATGATAAATACACTTAATACTGAAAGCAAATTTGGCAGAATTTATTTCTTAAATAAGAACACTTCTGAGTTCATTCTGAATAAATCACCAAAACATTCATATTTCATTGTTTCTTTTTAAATTCTACTACACAAAAAGCAATCATATTTATTTACACTTCTCTGTGTCCAGAAGACAGTCAAGGCCAGTATATAATCTTAATGTTCACATCCTAATTTATAGATGGATAAAAGTTAGGTACAGTAGTATAAGCACTTTTAAAATTTGTTCTATACTAAAAAATATACCATAACTGTCGCCCAATGTTTCGAAAATGACCGAAAAAACTGTCTCTTGAAGTGACAGTAGGAGTAAGAATAGTATCTTAGCTCTTTATTGGAGAGGCCAAAAGGAAAAAGAAAAAATGAAGAAGAAAGGAAATGAAGTTAAGGAAGTTACCAATCGTGATAAATGCCAATCAATCCTCGCTCGAATACAACACCAAGGGAAGCTTTCTCAGCAATTGTAGGAACAACATTCATAACCCATAATTTGGGAGAATCCAGGGCAGCAGCAAAACTTCCAAAACCAGCATTCATGTCCATCACATTACGATACCTCCCTGAGTCGATGATTTTGTTGACCCGCTTGTAAGCATTCACATGTTTCTTCCATAATCGGTTGTCCTCCTCAAATAACTCTGTGGATACACCACGAAGGGATCCACTGTTGATTCTGGAAGGAACAGTATTGAGTCTTTCTGGGAATGGCTTCCAAGTAGTACCAGGTTTAGCAGGAGTTATACAATTTTCCATCTTCTTGTACCTATACATCGTTAAATCTTTTAGATAAGTAATGAAAACCAAAGTCCATAATCCAAACGGTTGGCGCTCTGCACCAGTAATTTCACCCCATAAAAGACTGCAAAATATGATGCCTAAGAAATTATGAATCACCGATGCAGACACATACTCCAGATACTACGCTACCACTGACTCCGGCACATGTCTAACACCGGAGACAGTGGACACACCTTTAATGTGAAATGTCGGTGCTACATATCTAAGGAAACATGTTTCTGAAGTACTCAATGTCGTGAAAGACACCATTTTACCAGCAAATAAGTAATTCTTGCATGATGCATATAGAGTAAAATTCAAAGTTCTTGACGAATCCTCCCGAATTTAGGAAATAGGTCAACACTAGCCAATTAGGGTAGAAAATGACTCCGTTTTTCTGAAAAGGGTTTAATATTTTATATCAAGTATGAATTGGGATGAATTATAAGTTTTGTCCTTCCAAGTAATAGGTATTTGACTAACAGAACACATTCTAAGTAATCAAATAAATGAAGCAATTTACCAGACATCATCAGAATTTGCAGATTCACATATTGTGGGCTGAGTATCTTGTTCACTGCATTCATCATTGTTTAATGCTTTTCTCCAAATTGCAATTTCACCTTTCTCGTGTTTCTTTTCCCAGCAAAGAAGTTTAGCAGTTTCCTCAATCTGCCTTTGCTCCTCCTTAAGCTCCTCTTCAGGGCGTTGCCATGCATGGTAGTTGGTCTTCCAGTTGATCGGAGGACCAGCAAGTATCCAGTAACCACCAGGTCTAAGAACTCGGTCAACTTCCTTCATGTACAATCCACCTGAGGAAAAAATTCCATTTGTTAAGGAGTGCTTTTTTTGTTAACAAACCCTCGGAAAATCAATATAGATTGAGTAAGTCAGCGCAAACAAATACAAAAGTAGTTGTCTAAATCTTATGGAATTGTTTCCTAAAGAGACCAATAAATTCATTAGTCGATCGAATAGTTATTGTCTAATCAATCTTGGTCAGAAACATCATAGTTATTCTCACCATTTGCACCCCATGGAATCAAGCAGCGAGAACAATGTGCCATGTCAAAAGATCCAGAAGGAAAAGGCAGCATTATTGTTCCAAGAACACCGATGATTGCAGGAACACCTCTTTCCAAAGCAAATTGAACTTGTGCTTCATGAGAGTCCCTTGGTGCAATTGACATTGCAATAACATTTTTCTTAAACAGGTACGCACCCCAACTAGCAACCTGGCATCATCAATGACAAGAAAATAAGATAGAACATTGAAATAGTAAATGGAAATTATATGCACAAACACAGGCTTAAAATGGAATAACAGTCAAGAAACAATTGTAAATGAGATAATTTTGCATGCATGAAGCATTCAAAAACATAAACTTCAACTATAAAACCTTATAAGCTAAGACGCACTGACGCGATCATGGACACCGGACAGGACGATGACAAGCTGACACCAGTAATAATTTGAGAAAATTAAATAATTGAATGGAACCACATGTGTCAGTATTGTGTCAATCTCTAACATTAACATGTGTTGGAAACTAGACATGTCTTCAATCTAAAGTGTCGTTGCTACATAGCTCATAAGTACTAGCCAACGTAGTATCTCATTATGGACAAGAAAATTTTCATGCAAACATCATATACTGGTAAGTCGTAACCAATAAAATAGTTTATTTATATCAACACAAGGATATTTTGCTTAGAATTTTACTTACCCCACACCCAGTATCCAATGCAGTTCTAACCATCCCATTATCCATTGGAATAACAGATGCTAGTTCGTTAATGTACGCATCAGCACCCTGAGGAAACTGAGTTCCTCCACCAGGAAACCTAAAAACATTCCCTTCATACTGAATCCAATTCTGCACAGCCTTCTCAACTGTCAGGCTCTTGTAAGGCGCGTTTGCATATGGCACATAGTCACGACTCTTAGGCCAAGGAAACGGTGTGGCATAACCTCTAGGTGCAGCTATGAGACAATGTAATTTCTCTTCTTGAGGAGGACAATGCCTTTCTCTATAATTCATATTCTCTCGCGGAAATGTCATTGCCCTTGCTTGATCATGACAGGGGGTGTAATCAATGTAGCGATCATCACAAGGCTTGAATTCCTTGACTTGACCATCAGAATCGTCAGGCGTTCCAGCGTCACCATCATGATGAGTTTCATAATTTAGATCGGAAAGAACACTACAATCTGTATGTTTAGTAATCTCAACCGCAATGCTATCTCCTTTACCAAAACCACTCCTTTGCCACAAACCTAATATATAGAAGAAACCACACAAAGCAACTACAATGAAAATAGACACCGGACCTTTGTTATTTCTATTATCTCCAGGGTTCCCTTTCGTTGCCATGATGACGAATCTTTACAATATCTTCAGACCAGACCTTATAGAATCGCTACATAAAGTGCAAGTGAAATTATATTAACAAATACTATAAGATAATGACACATGAATGAAAGGCAAGTGAGCAACAAACTGCATCGCTAACCCTTTTTGGATGGCAAAACCAATCCTCTTAAAAACAACATTCATAGACCTAGGAGACACAACATTACTATACATGACCATATGAATTTTGAAGGCTATGCAGAAGATCCACAAGCTCTAATGCTTGAAAGCCAAAAGTGTCAAACACAAATAGTTATAAAAGTATGTTGATTGTCGGGCGACAATCAACAAACACGAGTAAACTAGAATTGATCAAAGCTTTAAATGCAGGTCTGCGACCGCAATATGACCACACGACATCAGCGTTTTCGATGTCTCTGCAACAACAATAAGGGCCGAGCGACATCAGCGTTTTCGATGCCTCTGCAGCCACAATATGGCTGAGCGACATCAGAGTTTTCGATACCACAATTGATGCCGCATCGATAATATTTAACTGCAATTGTCCACAATACAAGGAATTGCAATACAACTGTTGCCACGACTGCTATTTAAACCATCGAAAATGATTAAATTAACTAGCAAGATAGGAAATTTAGAAAGGAGAAAAAGAAAAAAACAAATTTTTGAAATTCAATTCAATCAAACAGTTTCTTTCTTTCTCTAATGAAATACAACGTGAATATATATGATAACTAAAATTAAGAAAAGATAAAAATCTGTTACAGCGGTTAAATAACTAATAAAAAAAGTTCTTTAATATGAACGAGAGGAGTATTGTTACTTACTGGTGTGAGAATAAAGATGAAAAAAAAGCGTTTTGATGAAGTGGGGTGCTATGAAATCATTGAAGGAAGAAAAACATTTAGGATTTGAAAGGGAAATTTAGGATAATGATGAAGAATTGTGACATTGTAGAAGTGGAATTGAATGAAGGGGTGTTTTGTTGATTGACATATGGGTCTCCGAAAAGTCCGAAGACACGGACGGAATTGTCTCACTGCGGGTCGTGTTTCACTTATTCCTAGGAATATCTTTCATTGGTTCTTTAACCAACTTTAACACTTCCTACTTCAATTCAATTTCCTTGTAAACCTTGTTTTTTTGTTTTTGTTCAATGCCATATTCCATAGCAATGATCCCTAATTATATTTTAAAAAAATTTTAAAAATAGATTAGTTCATTATTTTATTTATTTTGACAATTATATTAATTCATTATTACTATTAGAGACAATAAGTTTTATCTAATAGCAATTATATATTTCGTTAACTCACTCTCACTCTATTGGAATTGAACAACATAGATTTAAGATTTACATGAGAAATATATACTTGATTTTATTAGATGTTAATTAATATATAAGCGATTTCGATTTGGATTAAATGTAGTTGCTGAATCGCTGGAGTTGGTTGCGATCGGTCACCAGAACCATCCGATTAAGATTACAGTTTTTATTTAAAGACAATTTTTAATATTAAATTTTCATGTCAATTCAGGAGCGTTCAATTTTAATCACACGATTATGAAGTTATTGATTGTATGCAGTCGCGAATTTGTAGCTACATGGAATCCAGGTCAATATATAAGTGTATAGTTAATTTACACTAAGAGATTATATCTATTAAACTCATTTAAGATTTAGTTTAGATTAAATGTATTAAGTGGTCTTTAACTTTCACGTTTTTTTGTCAAATTTTTTTTTCTCACCTTTATAACATTAGGTTCTTTAAGTTTTTCAAGTAACAAATGAATAATTTAAATTTTTAATTTATTGCACTATTATCCTTCCAATTATCTTATGTTTACAAAAAACAACCATTAATTTGATTTTAACCATGATAAGTTTCAAACTCATTCTGATGTAAACATGAGGCCTATATAATTGAGACCTAATTGGAAGGAAGAATAAACCGAAAAAGGATAACATAATAACAAATTAGAAATTTAAAGACCAATTTTGTATCTAATAAATTTAAAAAACTTATTTATTATTTAAAAAATATAAAAGACCAAACTATTTCAAACACAAAAGTACTCACACACACACACACATATATATATATATATATATATGACCTTTAATTTATATACACATACACTAATATATAAAACTATTTATACATTCATCCACCAACCAAATCTTAGTAGACGGGCTATAGAAACAAACCTACAAGAACTGAAGATTAATATGAACATGCTAAAAAAGATTAATAACATCTCATAATTATTGAATAAGAACGGAATATGATTTATTGACAATGTATATAAATTAAATTAATACAATAAATCTAAATATGCAAAGAAATTTTTAAAAATTAAAACATTTTCATGAAATACGAGCAGAAACACTGTCACCATAGTGTTTTATTTGTTAGGAGAGAACAAAATTGTGAAGCTCATAATCTATCATTTTTGACGAAGTATGTGGCAAATAGATCACAGATGGGATTAGCTTCCTCTGTTTAATATTTTTTTTTATATTGCAGATGAATTTGCTGCTGCTATTTGTAACTATGATGGCAGTGTTTCTGCTCGTATTTCATGAAAATGTTTTAATTTTTAAAAATTTCTTTGCATATTTAGATTTATAATCCACAAATTCAAACATAACTCAATTATTGCATAACTCAATTAATACAATCAACAAATTCAAATCCCCTTAATTGAGTTATGCAATTTGGCCCATGATTATCTCACATAACTCAAAAGAAAATTAAAAATAGCAACTAATACTTTTTTGAAGAGGAAATAGCAACTAATATCACCGGTATCGGAAAGTCATATGACCAATAAACACGTCCATAAGTTGAACAATTCACATAGGAAGGTTGTACCTGCAGACACTCCGAAGCTCAAGCAATTTGAAGTTCAGGGTTACAAAGTTAAGAGTGCAAAATAATTGAATAGGTGACCCTCATGTAGAGGATGGTTTATATGCTTCCCCTAGCGTTGAGCCAAAGATCTCCATTATGGACCGAGTTTATCTGCTCATAATGGGTGACTACTAGGATTTCTACGTGGAAGTGGGGATAATCCGTTAGTGCTCATCATCCTGGGTCAAACAATTCAGCTTATCAGGGATAACAGATAGGTTTGGATGATGATGTGTCCCCAGTTTTAGAAGAACATAATAAATGCCTTGTTTGACGCAACTGACCGGGTTTGATCTTCTTAGATTGTCTTCAACGTCCTAATAGATTGGACCATGCTCGACATTGGGCCAATCTTACTCCCAGTCCAGAATAACAACCATAACAACACATTATAATCTAGAATATCATATAAAATGTGTAGTATTAGAAACTTCGGATTTATTATTATTATTATTTATAATAGAAAACCTAAATATTCTGATTTAATGGAGCATAATCAATCAAAATATTGTGGAGTAAAATTGATATAAAATTTGAGTGGTTGAAGATTTTTTTTAGGCTTAGTCCCTTTTGTATAAAAAAATGACAATGTTTAAATTATATTTTTAAGTTAAAATATACATTCATATCTCATTTTATACAAAATATATTAGAGAAACTTACATTTTTTTCTCCTATCACTACAAGAAAATCACATAGTTCTGGCGAATTTCATTAATCGATTGTGGCGGCCCAAGCCATCTTTAACTTTTTGGCGGCCCAAGCCGTCACTAACGCATGTCAAAGCTGTCAAAACATTAAAGAAATAATATTTTCGTTTCAAAAATCCATCCAATCGTTTGTGACGGCCAGATCCGTCAATAAGTGTATAATT
This sequence comes from Trifolium fragiferum, assembly GCA_954870985.1. Taxonomy (NCBI): domain Eukaryota; kingdom Viridiplantae; phylum Streptophyta; class Magnoliopsida; order Fabales; family Fabaceae; genus Trifolium; species Trifolium fragiferum. The sequence goes on from OX940794.1 coordinate 14,999,585, forward strand.
ATTGACGGTTTTGACCATCAGTTCAGCATGACGAAGTTTGTGACGAATTTGGTGACGGCTTGGGCCGTTGGAAACTGCCTCGATAATTAAAAAAAAAATAGTTGTTATGATTCATACACCTTTTTAAGCACTTCCTTTCATTTCATTCACATTCACACAATTCACCCATCTCTCTAAATTTTTCTAACATCTCTCTAAGTTTCTCCCACATACTTCAATATCTCCTCACCATAACACTAGCTTTTGTTCTTCAAAAATCTTTGATTTCTTAATAAAATATAAGTGTTTTATAATACTTTATCAAATTTTAAAGTTTAGTATATATGTTAATATTTGAATGATATTGTGAATTTATATTTTTTAAAATAATTAATAAATTTGTTTTTAAAAAATAATAAATAAATGTGTTTTTAAAATAAATTAAAAAACTGTTAAAATATTTGATTTTACTGACGTTCTAAGTCGTCGCTATGTGTTGAGGACAGGCAGGTTCGTCCTTAGTTTGCGACGCCCTGAGCCGTCTCTAATTCAAACTTACTGACGGCTTGAACCTTCGCTATCCATAAAGTCTGCTTTCGACCGTTAGCGTGTATTGGCGGATGAAGCAATCACAAAATCCGTCACTTCCATTGCTCACTACTAGAAAAAGTTGAAATACCGACGGAATTTAGAGACAGAATATATTTCGTCTCTAATAGAGATGAAATTAGAGATAAAAAAATAGTTAGAGACAAATATTTTTATTTTAGAGACATATATTTTCATTTTAGAGATAGATTTTGTCCGTCTCTAATAGTTTAGATACGAGAAAATTACCGACGGGATTAAATTCGTCTCTAGCCTGCTTAGTGACAGAATATTTGCATTTTAGAGACAAACTTTGTCCGTCGGCATTTAAGAGTTTTCTAGTAGACTGACGGCCTAGGCTGTCACAAAACTTACCTACCCGTGTTTTCCTGACATCCAGTGGCCACCAGCTGGCTGCCAGTATAAATGTACATAGCGATTGCTTTTCACGGTTTGTGAGGGCTTTTGGCTGTCACAAAATTGTGAATTTCTTGTCGTGTATAAAAAGTTTGAATTCATTGTTCCTTCATTTCTTATATTAAAACATATATTTGTCTCACTTAACAAAATGGTTGTGCTAACCAGTGTCCCAAATCCAACAATAGAAATAAAAGTTAAGATTTTATGTAGAAAATATTTTTAAAAAAAAATTCCAAAGTGTTGAATGCAGTACTTTCAAGATTATATAATATTTTTTTTTTTTTGTTTTTTTACCAAGCGTACCAAATACATTTGTTAACATTTTTCGATTATTAAACACCCTATTTTAATATAATCAAATCGGGTTGTAAATAATCGTAAAAAATTATATACATTAGAAGTTTGATTAGGTTAAATGAAGTGTTTATTAAAGGAGTGAGATATGTGTTTTAATATAAGAGGAGAAGATAGTGAAATTCAAACTTTTTTTAAGAGAAAAGTATAATTTTTCTTAATATATTTTGAATGAGATAAAAGGATAACTATATTATAATATAAGAAAAAATAACTATAAAATAAATATAAATATGAATATAATTACCCTATAATTAATAATAATATATTTTTTTCTGTTAAATAGTCTGATGATTAATAATAATTTTACTTTAAAAATAAATAAATAAAAAGAGTGTCCGAAATATAATAATATCCTACCAACCGAAAGAAGATAATAATAATAATAATTTAGTCAAAAATAAAAAATAATAATATAATTTATTAATATAAAAAGTTGATAATAGAATTTCATTTTCAACAATTGAATAACATAGCACTCGACACCCAAGTCCCAACCCAATCAAACCAAAGCTTTAAAAGTAATGGGCCCCCGCCCATCTATATGCTATATGTTAGGTAGGTGCACCGAGTGGTGTTGCATATGTATTAATGCTTCAAAATCTCACATTATCATCACTAACTATATCTTTCACAATCACCAATTAAATGAAAATCTATAAGCTGAGCCATTATCATTTGCAACTATGTATCAATTCCCCACATGATTTGACGAGAGCTACAAGCTAATTCATAATAAATTTAATCTTTGATGTATGTGTTAATTAATTTATTATTAGGGAGATTGAATATTGTAGATTTGAGGAAAATTCTAAACTCTTTTAATCTTCATCATTAAATCTGAATGAGTTCTCATTTTTTTTCCATTTTTTTTTGGTTTTTTATGGTGCTTAAATTTCACAAGTGTTTCTAATTTTCCATCAAAATCGTCATTAACTATATTCGAAGAAGATATGATTAATAAATAAAAAAGAATATCAAAGAAGAAAATGAAATGAGAAATAGTAAAATGAAAATTGAGTTGAACGAAAAATGAAGTTGCGGTGTATAATATTATTTATAGTGATAGTGTGAGTCAAACGAAGAGTAATATGTTGAGCTAAGGATCACAAAAATTGTTGATACATTAAGGACCAAAAAAATTATATTTGTAATTTGTCCATAAATTAATAATATTTTATTATTTATTTTTAAAATGTTTTTCGCACAACCCCTAAACCTAGCAAACACCCGCCGTCCCCTCCCAAAAAAAAAGGGTCACATGTTGTGAACATATCATTGGAATTACACTTCCCTACCTTAAACACGTCGATGGCACGGCGTTTCTTTAAACGTGGCATTCTAAATGACTCCTTCACACATAAACCCCAAAAGTAGTGTATTTTGGAAAAGAAATTAATAAGGTTAGGCAATTTTGATTTTTTTTTCTTTCTAACAGGGTTATTTTTATAAAAAAAAAACTCTTTTCTACATGTCTCCTTTGCTTTTGATAACACTTTTGAGACAAGAAACACTGGATTAAGAGTATATTTTCTTTGAAGAGGATTAAGAGTATATTTTCATTCAGATATTAATTTAAAGACTAAATATAAGGGGTGCATTGGAACTTTTAAATGTAATGTGGATTTGACTTTTTCTATTTTTATTCCTAATTTTTTGTTCTTGGACCTTTTTTTTTGTTACCAATGAAGATAAAGAAAAAAGGGAAAAAAAATACACAAAAGGAAAAGAAAAAAATTACACTCTCTGGCCAAAGTTTCAATATTAGCGTTTGCGAAGAGGAGCTCTTTCAAATTATGCAGAGAAGTGTGATGAATCAAGCGATTTTAAATCGGTAAATCCAAGTTTAGCAAAAAGTCAATACAAATATTTCGTTCTAAAAACATATTGACAATGCGTACCTGTCAATTAAGTTAAAAGAGATCTTTTATATCTTGAACCGGAATACGTAGCATAGTTATGAAATTTAGGAGTTTAAGCATAAGGGTAAGGAAATCTTTTAAGAATACCTTTGTATTTTATTTATTGGTTTTTATTTTAACATTTCAAAACAAATAATAAAACTTTATGAAGGGTCAAGGAAAATCAGCAACAATAATTATTTAGAATACATAATGACATTTTTGTATAAATTTCTTTTTACTGAAAATTTTATTATGCATAAGTTTAACAAAAAAAATAAAATTGAGTCCAAGCCACAATATATAGAAGATGCAACTTTTTGTGTCAACTTCAATTTATGTTAATCACACCTTTTCCTTTCAATTTAATTAATAATAGCTTTCAGTTCACACACAACATAAGATGGGCATTGCCATGAGAGGCAGAAAAAATGATCTTTAATGATTTTATTCATATTGGATATATATTGTGTGGAAATGGTGAGACAATGAAATGAGAATACAAAGACCCCCATATATATGTCAACAATATATGCTAAAGGGAAATATAATGCACTTGACGTGTGTCTATGTGTATATGGTATTTGAAAATGGAAGTGTGGTTTTCAACAATTTTTCAATAAATCCAAATGAATTGTTAGTATAATTTTGTTTGATATCTTATGATGCATTAGAGTCGACTTGTGTTGCCAATTTACATGTCAACGCTATGTTTCATATATTTTGACACGTATATGCTACTCCTTTACCCGTCTAATAAATACTCTACATTATTTTTCCGATAAAAATAGAAACTCTACATTATTTAGAAAATAAATAAATAAAATTTAGATAAATTATATATGGAAAAATTAGACTAACTTAGGTTGGTAATAGACAATAGTAGCTAATCAACTTCTTCTAAAAGCACTCAACTCATCTATGACGTTTGTTACAGATTAAAAAAGTGATTTTTATTACAATAATTTTTCCTATGATTTTTGACAAATAAATCTTGTTAATGATAAAAAAATAGAATTAATTTTTTTTTTGCTATGAATGAAAAAATAGAGTCATGAAGAAAAGTCATTCTTTTTTTAAACTTTTAAAATAACAAAATTATAATGAAAACGATTTAAAAAACAACTAAAAAAGGACAAAATATTTATAAACAAAATGAAAAGTTAATATACAAGTAAAAAAAACTCAAAATTGAGGAGTGAAATATATCGACCTAACCACTTCAATCTCCAAAAACTTGCCATAGTTATCAATTTGAAGGATCAAACCCAATGTGATTGTCTCATTCAATTGAAATTCAATTTGAAGGAACTTAAATATCTTAAATGACACCATCTGACTATGACCTTTAAACTTAAGGACTCATCCCCTTCACGCTTCGTACTTGGGTGACTATAGACTATGACATTTACCTTGCCATCCCTATAATATACGAACTTTGATGCTTAAAACTAGGCCCAAGTTGATCACATAATACCACACACAAACCTACTTCAATTCCATCACTTATTATCATGCACAAGTTGCACAATTATTTCACAAAGGTCTTCGGTTACAAATACTAAGGGTGTGTTTGTTTTAGGTGAAATAGGAGAGAGAGAAGTTGAAAAGAAATGTATAAATTCTCTTGTTTGGTTTGGAGAGAAATAAGAAAGAGAATAAAATGATGTGGGCCCCATACCTTTTTATGGTCTACTCTAAAATGAGAAAAAAAGAGGGAGAGAAGCCATTTTTTTACTTTGTTTCATATTTATTCTTGCATTGTTTTTCTAAAATGATGTGGGTCCAACATCATTGATGACTATTTTTGTCATTTTAAAATAAATTTATTTATTTTTTTAAAAATAAAACTATTTCTCTTCTATTTCTCTCTTATACCAAACAACATTACTAACCTACTCAATTTCTCTTATCTTTCTCTCTTCTCACTCTCTTTCTCACCTCTTTCTCTCTTCTCATTTTCTCTCTTATGCCAAACAGACCATTATTCATAGGATAATCATATGATAATGTAACAGGACACATGACATTTACAAACACCTATGCTATGTTTGGTTTAAGAGAAAAAAGATAGAGTTTGAAGGGAGAGAGATAGGAGAGAAGATTAGAACTTCTCTTGTTTGGTTGTGTGGTGAGAAAGAGAGAAGAGGAAGTTAAAGCAGGTGGGGCCTACAATTTTTCAACTCTTCGTACATCAACGAAGAAATAGGCTAGGGGTGTACGTGGGTCGGATTGGGTTGGATTTGGCTAAAACCAAAACCCGAACCACATATGGTACTTCGGATTGGGTTCGACAAAATAACCACCCATTATAACATTGGGCCGGGTTGGGTAAACCCACTAATTTCCGGGTTGGATTGGGTTGGATAGTGGGTTACCCAAATTATTTTTTTGTTTTTAAAAATTAAGTAAATAAATGCAAATCGTCATTTATTTTTCATAAAAATAACTCAACAATTGTATTTTATTAAAAATAGTATAACTTTATTTCTACTATAAAAATAACCACTCATTTTGGTCGGGTAAAACCCTTAATTTTCGAATCAAATATTGGATTATCGAATGATTTTTTGTTTTGTTTTTTATTATTAAATAATTAAACGATGAATCGTCGTATTTGTTGTATCAAAATTACTTAATCTTTTTTTTCTTAAAATATGGCATAACTTATTTTTACTATGAAAAATATTTAACTATCAAATGACAAACCTTTAATATTTTTATAAAAATTATTTTAAAAAAAGCATAACATTATTGGGTTAGTGGGTTTTGTGGATTGGGTCCGGTTTTGCCCGAAACCCGATTTTTTATATGGGTTTTTCATTTTGAAACCCGCATCCACCCAATTGCCCAATCCGACCCACTTTTTTGGGTTGGATTGGGTGGATTTAGTTGGGTCAACTGGATTTGCCCAATCCATGTACACCCCTAAAATAGGCAAGAGATGCAAATTTTCACAGCTTTCCAATTATACCCTTTCATTGCATCATAAAAGACAAAAAATATTAAATTATCCTTAATGATTTATTTATATAAAATGCTTTAAGAGTGCTCCGGAGATACTCGTTAGGAATATCTCTTATAATATTAATTAATTAAGAGTATAACACCTACTTAGAAGAGGGAGGGAAGAAAGTTAGGATTCTTTCAATTTCCTCTATTATTATTACTATTATTATTATTATTATTATTATTATTATTATTATTATTATATAGTTTCGGAAATATATATAAATGTAAAAATGTAACATTAAGTGAGTCTAAATATTTTTTTATATATTTTGATAATGGAAAAAATGAAGAAAATAGAAAATAGAGAGGATCCCAATAAGAGAAGGAGGCGATTGAGTCCCGGCCCCTTTAAATCCGTCCCTGCAAAACATATTGTGTACTTTGTACGCCATCGGATCCATCCACAAATATTTTTTATATGAAAACAATACTCTTTAGATTTTTATAAAAATAACAACACAACTTTCAATATATACACATTGATACTTATTCATTTTTTTATTAATTAATTTAATGACTAAAATTTTACATTTTATAATGAATAAATAAAGTGTACAAAATTCAAATAGTAGCTTTTATATATATATATATATATATATATATATATATATATATATAGGATATATTTAGTGAGAATGTTTTTTTTATGTGAGAATGATGAGAATACATATTGACCTTCAGATCAAAACTGGAGGGATGTGATTAAAAAAACTCATGATGTACCTCTCATACTTTATTATTATTGATTTTGAAATACACGCACCCCTCTTTCTCATTCTCGCCACTGTTCATCTCCCTCACTCCTCTGAATCTGATTGTTCTCCATCCTTTTCTTAGTTATTCATCCTCTTTTCATGTCAACCAACAAGGCATTGATTCAGAAACTTGCAACAAAACAATTTTTACACCTCTATCATATCAACAAGATGCTAACCTTTATTTGATTTTTTTTTTGAACAAAACTAACCCTTATTTGATTAATCGCGAACAACAACGGCTAATGAAAAGTGGCACATCGTCATAACAACGGCTTACAACATGTCGACGAACAATGACGACAATTCCTGAGGTGCTAACGCCAATGAATATTCTCTTTAAGATCGAAAAACAACGGAGGATGGCGAAGACGACGAACACGGTGTTTCGGTGAAGATTAGAAGTTTCATGACGGTAATGATGGAAGGTTGTTGGGGCAAGAGAAAGAAGGCAAGTTGGTGAAAATCTGAGTCAAATATCATTTTTTTGTGTGTGTTTTTTAGTTACTGGTATTTGGTTTCTGTCTTCCGCCCCTAGGGGTTTTTTTTTTTTTTTTTTTTTTTTTTTTTTTTTTTTTTTGAATCTGCAAAATAATTTATTATAAAACAACATGGAAATCTAGCATAAGGCATGCAAGGATCTCCACTAAACAGAGTACAAAAGTACAATAGCCATGCCAAGCAAAAAATAGGCTACTAAAGCAACACAGAAGCTACTAAAAAAACTAAAGGGAGGTTTAAGCCAGAAACCAACACCACCGCCCTTGTAACTACAACAGCAAAGGAAAAAAAAAAAAAAAAAAAAAAAAACTACACTATTGCAGACCGCCCCTAGGGGTTTGTTTTGCTTCTATAGCCTATCTTGTACCTCTTGTGCACTTTAGTGCTTTTGAATAAAAGTTTAGCAGTTCAAAAAAAGAGGAAAAAGAATGCTTATTATTTATTGATTTCTTATTAAGTTTTTAAATCATTTAAATCCATTATGTAATCACAAAAGCAATGTTAATGATGATGAATGTCAAAATAAAGGTCATAGATTGGGTTGTTCTTTGTTTAGATTCACATTGCAGATATGATTGGTTGAGAAGATGAACACTAAAGAGATTGGTAAGAGTGTGAAGTGCCTTAAAATAAAGTTTTTAATCTCAACCATGTATTTTTGATCAAATGGTTCATAAGTGTTCTCACCATTCTTACATAAAAATATTATTCTCATGGGATATGCCCTATATATATATATATATATATATATATATATATATATAATTCAATGATATTATTAGAACAAAAAAGAAATGTTTATCTAGTGAAATGAAAAGATATTTGTTAGAGGTACAGTACAGTACTGCTAAGGGTTCCCACAAAAACTGTAACTGTCGGCATTGTGGATGATTCGTAAACTATACCAACTTTGAAGATGTGTTATATATAATATTTGACAACTCCAAACTAGACGGAAAAGACATCCATGCTGAGCACCTAAACTTGAAGTGAATTCAGTTAACATCATCATAATAACATATAGGCCATGCATTTTCAGTTTTCACGGATGAACTGTTTAATGTAACTGTTTTCAATGCCTCAGTTTCATATATATACCGTACGTGCTTTCATTTCGATGATAACAATGATTTCCAATGGTTTGGTTGGTTTCTCCTGAGGTAGAAAATTGAGATTTGAGACACTGCATATATATATTCCATCCGTTCTTCTTTAATATATAGTAGCCTATGAAGTCTCGATACTCAAAAAATGGTGACGTATCGTGTTCGATACGTACTCGATATCGATACTCTTCCGATGCATCCCGATATTCGTATTGATAAAGTATCGGTTAAATCATTATTTTTAAATAAAAAAAAATATCCGATACTCTTCCGATACGTCTCGATACTCGTATCGGAAAAATATCGATTAAATCATTATTTTAAAATAAAAAGTAATACATGATACATGTCTGATAAGTCCCAATACTCGATGTTTGTTTGTATATTTAGCACTTCTTATGATTTTTTTTTGTCAATATAATTTTTTATTTTTCAAAAGAATAACTATGGTGTCCTATTATATAACAGGTTGTTAAACATTTGAGCTTTTCCCAAAATTCTGATATAAGACTAGATATTTTCAGTTTTTAATTATTAATATTGTTGATTTTAATCATGTTTATATATTATGTATTTATATATTTAATTTTTAAATAATGTATCGCGGCAGTATCGGATTGGGGATTTTAAAAAAATTTACGTATCGGCGTATCGGTATCGTGTCGTATCAGTATCGTGTCCCGTATCGGGGCTTTATAGAAAGTAGCATGTGGGGTCAATTTAATAATTTAATAACTTATATACTCATAATTTTATAATTTAACTAATTACCATTGATCTCAAGTGAGATTAAGGAGCCCCTAAAATGAATTGTCCGAGAAAATTTAAGTTTGATTTATGATGAAATAATTTTTGATTATATTTACTTATTTCACGATCGAACTCAGAATTAGCAGAACATTCTTTTCTTATGAATTAGAAGCAGTACGTGGTGGAACTAGGATTATTATGGAGTCTGAACAAAATTTCACATATGACATAATATATGAATAGTTCAACAAAAAATCTCAATTTTACTTTAAACTAAACAAAAAAAATCTCAATCTTTCCCTACAATAACTCCTAAAAGTAATAACAATTTTTGGCCAGAGTATGGGCAGCTGTCCAGACTTGCTGGGCCCTTGGCTCTTCCATGACTAGAAGGGTTAACACAAAAAAAACTTAGCTAATATTGATATAAAAAACTTAGCAATACACCTTGACTACTGTCTGGCAAGTGGACCAGTCGATCGTCGAGTAATAATTCACACTCTACTGAGTAGAATGAATTCGTATCTACATGGATCATGCCAAAGTAACTAGTTTCATTTAGGAATTCGGATAGATTGCTCTCGCTTTATAATTAGGGAGAGTTTTGATTCAAGAAACAGAGAATATACACTATAAAAGAGACAATTTAAGAGAAAATTTAAAGTAGTTGAGATCCCTCCCCTATTTCTGCTTGATAATTGACTAATAATACAACTATTCAATCTATTGTTCGACAGATTAATTATATCTTTTGTGGTAATACATTAGCATTACCCTAATATATTATAAGTTACCATTGAACATCTTAACTAGTGCACCCTACGAGAGCCTACCCCGAGTTGTCACATACCCTAGCTAAGGTTCGGGTTAACATACATGCAGTCATTATTACATTCAATTAATCCTATTGCCGCTAGCACTTAGCGTCGGAGGTCCACACACTACAAGCTCTTTCGCTAGTAATGTATGATGTTTCCGTCTCTACAAGCTCTTTCGTTTGTAGTGTCGGATGTTTCCGTTAATTACTAGCCCTATAATTTATTAGTTCCCGAATATCAGCCAGATTCATGACTAAACACTATCCCTAAAAGCGTTCCCCGATATCAGATTAGGATTCAGAATTATGTCGTTAATTGCATAAATAAATAAGAAACATATTATAACTTGTCGTTCCAATTACATCTTCTCAAGCATTCATAGGGGAGTTCATCTTTTCCACCTAACCTAAAGGAGTTTAGCTACTAATAGACATAATTAAATTACAAGAATTAAAATAATGCCACTACTAGAAAAATCTTAAATACCGATGGACAAAATCTGTCTCTAAAATGCAAATATTCCGTCACTAAGCAGGCTAGAGATGGATTTGATCTCGTCGGTAATTTCATCGTCTCTAAACTATTAGAGACGGACAAAATTTATCTCTAAAATGAAAATATACGTCTCTAAAATGAAAATATACGTCTCTAACTACTTTTTATGTCTCTAATTTCATCTCTATTAGAGAAGAAATATATTCTGTCTCTAAATTCCGTCGGTATTTCAACTTTTTCTAGTAGTGTGCATACCAATAACCTCGCTACCTTGCGGAAGAAGTTTCCTTTCCCGATGAAGGGGGAATGTTCTTCCCGTAGAGAGCTCATTTACCCTCCTTGCTTCTCCTTCTTTGCTCCTTAGAGAGTAGTGTTTCTCTAAATTTCTGAATGAATAATTGTGAAGGAGGGGAGTTCTATTTATAGATTATGCAACATGCTTTTGTGTGCCATCGTGGCCACGATGGATCCCATCGTGCCACGATGGAGCACTTTTCTTGCTTAACAAGCACGCAATTTGTTAGTTCATTGGCGGCTAAGTTTCCTCTTCATCGTGGCCACTGCATGGTCACGGGCTTTTCAACTCATGGTCATGATGCGACTTCAAAGTTACGCATTTGCTTCAACACGAAAGTTATAACTCTTCGTCTTAGCTTTCTAATGCATGGTCACGGGCCTCGATCCGATACTCGTAGCCTCTAGTCATGATCTGCACAATTGAAATCTGCATGTTAACACAGTTAATATAACAAGCGTTCAATCATAAAAGAACGGTTCAGATTGCAAACAGTTAATTTTATTAATATATAATCTGAACCATTCGATTTCTATCTAACAGTCGAGATCCAAAACCGCGTGAAACTGCATGCAAAAAACACCGCAGCAAATCTACATCCATGATATTTACTCAAAACCGGCATCATATATTGACTTATGACATACATTAGCGTGTATCACAAATCATAGGGACATATGCCTCTTTCCCACAATTCATCTATCATCTTATAGAGGTAACGTGGAAGTGGTAAAAAAAATTATTACAGTCTATTGTGTTTAGTTAGCACAAGATGAAAATGAGTGTCATTCTTGTCTATTAGATATAGCGAACAATAGATACTGTACAAAACTTTGTATACATAACATGAGAATGAATCTTCTTAAGTGGGAAAAAAATTTAGGAAATAAAGTGGGATAGTTGACCATTATATTACAAATATAAAATAATATTAAATTCTAAAAGTAATGGAGAAAAAGTAATTGATAATTAAGATGTAAAAATTAAGAAAAATTGAGAAAAAAAAAATTAAGAGGATCCATTCTTCCATGACATATACGAGAAAATTAACCGTGACGAATTCAACACATTACCAGGACGAATTCATTGATCTGTACGGATGATAATGAGAATTGGATTGAATTGAAGTGATCAAGTCATGTAAGTACATGGATCATGTGCCATGTATATCGGGAGAAAAATTAAATATGCGACTTGGTCATTTCAAACTACGTGAGCAAAACGAGAAAACGACAGCATAGTAAAATTTTGTTTTTTTTCCTCTTTTAAATTTCTTGTTTGTACGTGTTTTCACTGTACTTAACTTGATATATTAAATGCCTCAAGGATTTATATGTAATGTTATTGAGAAAAATGGACACATAGCTGACTTTAGTAAGGAACATGAGTAAATGCATTTGCTGTCCATTTTGACTCTTTTTCTTTTACTATTAGCCAGCTCATTTGTTTCAGTCAAGCCATTGAAATAACCAATTTTTATATTCAAAAATGTTTCTAGACACCCAATTTTCTCTCCACTTGTGACAACTAATTAATCATATGCAAATTTGTTAATAATACAATACAATTAAGAAGATGGTTAATTTAAATCACATTTAAAATAGTAAAATTACGGTTAATTATGTAGTTGAATTAAGCATAATTTTGAGGATTTATAAAATAAAATCACTACAACAGTTGAATGGTTTAATGGTTGTGACATGTAACTGTTTTTGATGATTTTTACTGTTGTTTATTGAATTATTTTTTTTTTTACAAAAGCAAATTCACATAATTTCATTAAATAAGAAAGGTGTGATACAAAAGGTAACAATTTAAGACTAGATAAAAAAATAACCGTCCTAATAAGCGTATGAACAACCATATATTTGCTTTCGCTTCGGAAACTTCACCTCAATATTGATTGACCATAAAAATTAAAGTATTACAATCTGATGCACTAACATATGAATGAGGAATAGCATCAACTACACTTTTTCAGTCAAATTCAAATTAATACTGTATACTGTAACGTTTGTTCGTTAATGAACTAAATTAGGCGCATTTTTAAATGTGATTGTCTAAGTACCATACTCCTTTTTTAGATTTAATTTCACTTTTAATCTTGCAAGTTTTACCATATTTTATAATTGATGCTCCTATTTTAAAATTTAGTAAGTTTTGGTACTTCCATTGAATTATTTGGCCTAAAATATTGTGAAATAAAATTTTTAATGGAGGAGCTTTCTTATAATTTCTTCGAATTGATTTTTTTTCATCATCAAATTATACACCACGTCATTTTTTTCATCACATAACTAATTTTTTAGTTTGGGAAGTGGGGATCGAACTCTAGACCACTTATTCATAGAGACTTTGATATCATGTCAAGTAACCAATTATCCCAACCACTTAAACTGTTAGAATAGAGTCACATCAATGATTTTATATTATTTCTAACAGAAAATATGAGAGAGGGCCAAAATTATCGAATTTTAAAATAAGAAGACCGAATTCAAACAATAATAAAAATAGAGGTATCAAACTTCAATTATGCCTTCTTTATATTTATTTTCATTTTGTCTATATATACTTGAGCCAAATGAAACAGACAAGGCAACCCCAGTTGCAGAAACTTGTCTATGCATTTCTTAGGAACAAAGATAAGTCTCATTCTTAGAGTTTCTTTAATTACACTTAGAATTGAGAAAGTAAGAGAAACCTAGCTAGCTTCTTATGATGGGGAGACCACCTTGCTGTGAGAAAATTGGAGTTAAGAAAGGACCTTGGACTCCTGAAGAGGACATCATTTTGGTCTCTTATATTCAAGAACATGGACCTGGGAATTGGAGATCTGTTCCCAACAAGACAGGTAAAACCAATTCTTCATAATTTGAGATTTTATACATTTTTATAATTTTTTTATCATTTTGTGTACGATACAAAGCATCTGAAATCTGAAAAATAGTTTCAGTTGTTTTGCTGAAGCTATTTCTTAGAACTCAGATGGATAGACTTTCATAGAATCATAATCTTATATAGCAAGTACTCTTCCGTGGTTCTAAATTACGGTTGTGGCTATAATTGTTGTTGCGAAAGTGTTGTAAAAATTTCTTAAGTTTTATGGTACGGTTTTAATTTTTAATTTTTCTTGCAGACCGCAATTTAGAATTATCAAGTAGACTAAAGCTATATAAACAAATGTTGTACTTGTGTTGTACTTTTGTATGTGTTTGATTTTGAATGCAAATTATTGATTTTGCTTTTTCAGGTTTGATGAGATGTAGTAAGAGTTGTAGACTTAGATGGACCAATTATCTTAGACCAGGCATCAAGAGAGGTAATTTCAATGATCATGAAGAAAAAATGATAATCCATCTTCAAGCACTTTTGGGAAATAGGTACTACCTAATCTCATCTTTTATTTCTCCTCCTCTATATATACCAACATTCTTTTTGCAATATTCTTAATTCTAAAGGTTTATAATTTAGGTGGTATACATTAAATTTGATCTTAAAAAGTCTAGTTTTGTAAAACTAACCAAATTCTCTACATTAAACAAAAAAGTAAGAGTTTTGATTTCCAAAACTTACACATGGATTGAGTTAGTCAATCCTCAATACTTTTTCTGACTATTATTTATAAACACATATTCACTATTCAGATTCATTGAATAACTTACATATCTTATATATTATATACCTGATTATTCAATAATATAAATCAAATATATCATTTATTTGATGAATTTAAAAAAATAATTTTTTTACTTATAATAGTAATCAGAGAAAATAAGTAATAATTGCATATAGTACAATCATCCAGTCAAATTTCGACTATTGAATATGAATTATAGTTCGATCATTGATTGAGATTTGGCTTCACTGCGATGAAAGATTTGGATGAGTAAACTTGGTACTATCCAATGTTTATTAAAAGCAATCGATCGAACACCGACATTTTTTGACATAATGAAATTAATTGGAAGAAAAATGATTGAAATTCTGTGCTTGAATTGATATTTTAACCAATATTCTAAAATAAATTTTCTTGCATTAATTTATGCAGATGGGCAGCCATAGCTTCCTATCTTCCACAAAGGACAGACAATGACATAAAAAACTATTGGAATACACATTTGAGGAAAAAGCTAAAGAAGATTCAAAATCAAACAGGTAATGATAATAATAATGAAAAAGAAGAAAGCACTTCTCCACAAGTTAAAGGACAATGGGAAAGAAGGCTTCAAACAGATATTCATATGGCAAAACAAGCTTTGTGTGAAGCACTTTCACTTAACAATCCAAAACCTATTTTACAAGCTGAAACAAACCCAACAACAGAAAACCAAACATCCCCTTATGCATCAAACACTGAAAACATCGCTAGATTGCTAGAAAAATGGATGAAAAAACCCGAAAACTTAGACGAGGTGGTAACCACGGGTTCAAGTTCTAGCGATGGAGGACAAAAAGGTCAAGGTTTTGATTCTTTGTTGAGCTTTAATTCCTTTAATTCTGATTGTTCTAAATCTGTGTCAGTTGAAGAAAACAACAACTTGATTACGGATTCTTGCCTCTTTCAATATGAAAGTAAGCCAAACATAGATTCTCAAGTCCCTTTCATGTTCTTGGAGAAGTGGCTTTTTGATGATGGTGCTACTCAATGCAATGAAGATCTCATCAATATGTCATTGGAGGAAAATGCAATAGGGTTGTTTTAGTAAATAGCTCAACATATATTAAAATGCGGTTACATTGCACTTTGGCTGCGAACCTTTATATTGCGGTAAAATGAAGAAAAATGTGGATGATATAGTTCAAAATTATTTATAATGTGGCCGTAATTGCAGTTGTGGACCGCAATTTAAAATGTCTTTTTTATATTTTTACTATGCATAGTATTAGTATGGATCATGAAAGTATCAAACTAGGAAGGTAACTCACAGGTTACACACCAAAAAAAAAGTGTACATTATAATTTAGTATATGTATATCGTTACTTATGTTATATACCAATTCACTGGATAAAAAATTATACATATACAAATTAATTATATTTAATATTTAGTTAATTTTTTTATAAATTAATTTTTTCCTCTGCTATGTTATTGGAGAGATTTACTTTTATGATCAGTACACGTTGTGTCACACATGAAGATATAATATAATCTACTAATATAAGAAATTATGTACTTCAGAATATTTGTTCCAGAAAGATGTTTGGGGTTGCAAATGTACTTTCTGATCCAAGCTTTGAAAACATCGAGTCTTATAAAAAATATGTCTAGTCTAAATTTGAACCCTAGTTTTAAATTGCGTTCTGAATTTTCAATTGCGACCGCAGTATTGTTGATGTGGTATGCTCCACAATCGTATCACATTGCAATGTGATTTTAACTCATCTGTAGGCTGCTGCATCGCATAAGAAGAAGTTGTATCAGACAATTTTGGCCATGTTCGTTATGTTTTTCTCAACAAAAAATAAAATTTATTAAACTAATTAAATTCTAATTTGCATCAAATTTACATTTAACAATCTTTCAACCATATTTTTTAAACACATTCAAAAAAATACTTATGGAATAAGCTAAGATTTTGCAATGGTGGGTAAATAGTATAGTGATATAATAGTATCACTCTATATAGTTTTGTGAAATTTCTAAATGATTTCACGCAGCAACAACTATATTACGTGTTGAAGCAACCGCAATGACTGCAATTGCAGCAACGTCCACAATCGTTACCGTATCTGTGATTGCATCCGCAATTTAAAATCATGATTGAAACCAAATACAAAATGGAAGAGGTAGCCTTTTAAGTTACTTTTAATCTATATGTTCTTATAGAAACTATTTACTTAGCATATATTTGGTTCCGCGGTGAGTAAAATTGATTTTAGCAGAATTGATTTTATAAAATTGATTCTAACGAAAATTGATTTGAAGCAAACATGATTTATGTTTGAATATATCCATGCAAAACTGAGTTGAATAAAAAATTTAAGTGTAAAAATCAATTCTAAAATCAGAAACTACGATTTTTAGCCTCAAATAGAATAATTTTTAGAGACAGAATCAATTTTATTTTTGAAGAACCAAACAAATCGAAATCAATTCTATATATCTAGAATGAATGCCGACTGTTTTAATAACTAATTTAAAGAATTATGTCTTCTTGGTACGTAAGACTAGTGAATTTATTTTGTCCCGCAAATAACTACTATAATATGCAAGGCAGTGACTGTACAACGGCCTCTCTATAAAATAGAAATGCTTGACCATTTAATATTTGACAATTATGATTACACCTACTTCTTATCTTAATAATAATTCAAAGAAAGTTTGTAATGTAATATGTGGCAAGAAAATACTAATTTATTATCTTTATTGTTCAAGAAAAAAAAAACGTGTCAAAAAATTATATGTAATATCTGTCATTGATCTAGACATATCCTATGGTTGAATCCAATTATTTCTGTTTTGAAATAAACTAAAATTATATAATAAAATATACAATTATGTATGCATGTATGATCGATCAGTGTATTATACTCATTACGATGTTTATTAAAATACATTGTGATTTTAGGACATAAATAGCAATAGATAAATGTATAGTAATTAGTCCGTGAACTTGACTCAATTGATAGGACATTACATTATATATATATATATATATATATATATTGTTCCGGACTGGGCCTAGAATGGACTAACAGGCCCAATCCACTAGGGTGTCGAGGACAGCCCAGTGTCGAGCAGGTCAACACCACTTGCTCGACACCGCAGCACAAGCTTATCAGCAGCTCCAACATACCCGTTTATCTGCTGTCGAGCACATACGAGCTCGCCGCCAATTCCGCACCTGTCAAACGTGCACCACAAGCCACGTTTTCACCCCAAGCTTATCCGTCTCCCACAGAACACGGGCTAAGCTTGACTAGGGGGAGAGTCTAACGACTTCTCCAGCATACCACGCTATCCCTAGCAGTTATCCTCATTGGACTTGCTCTACGCGGCCCAATAGTGATAATCGTTGGCCCCGCGCTGGGGGCTTATAAATACTCCTCTTCATTGAGGAGTCAGGTATTCAATTCTTATTCTCTCAACCTCACTTCTTGTATCTGTGCTGACTTAGGCATCGGAGTGTCTGCAGGTACAACCCCCCCCTCCGTTTTCAAAGCAACCGTCAAGACCACACGTGACTAGCAGCTGGCCATCGATCGAACGTCCGTTCCAGGTACGATCATTGGCGACTTTACTAGGGACGTGAGTCTTCCCTCTTTCTCTAACCGAAAGAAAAACTACTATCAATTCATCAGTCATGGCCACTGGTAGCACACCTCCCTCAATTCTTTGACGCCGACGGACGTCCCATGTCCACCGTCATCGCACCACGCAACGACGCCATCGTCGCTAACAACGAAGACGATCAGCATGCTAACGCCGCCGTCGACTTCGAAGGCGATGAACGCGACGGACGAGAATGTTCTCCGTTCACCGAAGACGACGATCAAGTCCAGGAGGTTCCAAACCCCAACGCTGGAACGTCGGAGAAAGCCCCCGCGGCTAACCAAGTCATCGAAAGTCCAGGGCAACAAGTCCTCACCATAACTGCAACGGATTTCAAAACGCTGGTAGACACCATCAAAGAGCAGAACCGCCGCTTGGAATCCCTTGAAAAGCATTATCGTCCGTCCCGCCACGGCACCGACGATCCCAACCGCCGACAGCCGGCACAGAAGAAAAGAGGACGAACTCCTCCCCGCGAGGATCGTTCAGCCCAGACCAGCAAAAGGGGAAAGGGAATCGTGATCCGCGAACCTTCTCCTTCCCGCAAAACGCGGCCGCCAAACGGAAATCCCGCAACTACTTCCACCGATCGTGGAAAGAAGCATGTGTATCCTAATCCTCCTCCTCCGCAGTACAACGAGGAGCCCTCCCTATCTCCTCAGGGATATGGCTCGCCTCGTCAGCCGAGCTCGAGTGACGAGGACGACAACTACGGACCTTTGTCCTCAAACATCTTGAACGCCCCTCTTCCTCCGGGTTTGGAGAAACCACCTTCCAACCTGGGGAAGTACGACGAGCTGGGAGACCCCGACGACCACATTGACAACCTCAATGTTCAACTGAATTATCGCCAAGTCAAAGGACCCATCAAGTGCAGGTTGTTCTCGACAACCCTGACCAAGGGAGCGCTTGATTGGTACAAAGCTCTTCCCCGAGGTTCCATCACGTCATGGAAAGAATTATGCGAACGTTTTAGGAACCACTTCACAGCCTCCCGTCGCCCTCCTAAGTCGGTGGCCACACTCGAGCACATTGTTCAGGGAGAGCGCGAATCTCTGCGCGCCTACCTTGACAGATTTAACAAGGAAGCCGTCCAGGTCCCCACTTCTGATGGGATGAAGAAATACCTGATCGAGCGAGGTCTCCGCCGTCCAAGCGACTTCGCCAAGTTCATTGGGATCTCCCCACAAGAGACTCTCAACGACCTCCTCCAACAGGCGCAGGCCTTTATTGAGTATGAAGAGAAAGAAGAAGCTGCGAGCTTCCGAAAGTCCCGAACAGAAGGATCGTCCGGGCACAACCGCTGTCACCACCGGGTAGGCGGTGACAGAAGACAAGACGAGCGTCCTCGTGAAAGGAACCGAGGACCAAACAGTCAATTCACTCAGTACACTCCGCTCACCACATCTCGTGAGCAAATCTTATCAACCACTGGCACAGGCCAGTTCAAAACTTGGGGAGTCAGAGTGCCCAAGCCCATGCCGGCCAAGCCCAACGCCGACATGAAGAAATACTGCAAGTACCACAAAACTCATGGTCACAACACTGAAGACTGCGTCCACTTGAAAGACGCCATTGAAATTCTGGTCAACCAAGGCCACCTAAGGAAATATGCGAGGAACAATGACGCTCCTCGACAGAAAGACCCTCCGGCTCCTAAGCCCGAGGACAAAGATGATGGCGGCGCTGCCCCCGGGCAAGTAGCCATGGCAATCCACCGACCAGAAGACTTTATGATTACGGAAGAACTCGCTGCCCAGCTCAGCAAATGGGAGGACTTTTCCTCCGCTATGGTTATCTCTGGTGGGGGTTTCAATCCCCTCACCATTGGTTCTGTCAAAAGGAAGTTCGATGAACTGATCTCTACTTCGCCTAACCTCGGCGTCACTCTTGACACGGGAGAAAAAGGCTCTCTTCCCCTGGCTTTCTACCCGGAAGAGATGCCCGGCGGAACCCCTAATTCCCAAATCCCTCTGCTCATCAAAGCACACATGGTGAATTTTGAGGTACACCGCATACTCGTCGATGAGGGAAGCTCCTGCGACATAATGTATTCTTCCCTGTTCAAGGTGCTCGGTTTGGAGAGAAAGCACTTGGCCCCTTACCTAGGCTCAGACCTGCAAGGTTTCAATGGTTCTACAAGCAAACCCTGGGGTTACGTCGACGTCCTCGTCACCTTTGGGCAGGGAGAAACGGCCAAGCCCGTCAGAGTCAAATTCCTGGTCATAGATTGCTGCTCCCTCTATCAATGCATCATCGGCAGAACTGCCTTAGCCGATCTGGTCGCCGTACCTTCTACCATTCATCTCAAGATGAAATACTACACACAGAATGGTAAGGTCGCAACTATCCACGAAGACATCGCCGCGGCCAGAAGATGTTTTGAAGCTGCGTCCAAAGGCTTATCCTCTATCGACAAAGTTCCGAAGAAAGCCAAGAACGCACCAAGTTCGTCGGGGAAATGGAGCGAGGAGAAGCCACAACCCAACAATGTCAGTACCATAGACCTGGATGCTCGCTTCTCCAAGAAAGAGCGCAAAGAGGAGAAAAGGCTTCGAAAGGACAACAAGGAGGACAATGAGGCGAGCAAAAAGAACTACCGCCCCATTCCAGATGGTGAATTCGAAGTTGTGCCACTTGGAGAGGACCCGAGCAAAGGAGTGAAGATCGGCGCGGACCTTCCCGATTATGTCAAGAACCAGCTGAAATCCTGTCTCCGTGAGAATGCGGACCTGTTCGCATGGAATGCCACCGAGATGCCCGGCCTCGACCCTGAGGTCGCCTGCCACCAGCTCGCCATAGACCCAGCTGCTAAAGCTGTTGTTCAACGCAGAAGAAAGCAGTCCCCCGAGAAAGCGGAGGCTGCAGAAAAAAATGTAAAAGACCTCTTAGAGGCAAATTTTATTTCCGAAGCTAGATACTCTACTTGGCTTTCAAACGTTGTACTTGTTAAGAAATCTAATGGTAAATGGCGAATGTGCGTTGACTACATCGATCTTAATAGGGCTTGTTCCAAAGATGCTTATCCTTTACCTAGCATCGATAGGCTAGTAGATAATTCGTCTGGTTTTAAATTATTATCTTTTATGGATGCGTATTCGGGCTATAACCAAATACCTATGGCCGAATCAGATAAAGAAAAAACTGCATTCATGACCGAATCAGGCAACTATTACTATAACGTAATGCCTTTCGGGCTAAAAAACGCAGGCGCTACATACCAGCGAATGATGAACAAAGTTTTCCGAGCAGACATCGGTGACGTGCTCGAAGTCTATATGGACGACATGATCGTCAAATCCAAAGAAGAAGTCGATCATACTGCCCACCTGAGAAGAGTTTTCGAACGTGCCCGCCACGTCAAAATGCGTTTCAATCCTGAGAAATGCACCTTTGGGGTACGAGCAGGGAAGTTCCTCGGTTTCTATCTTACGGAGAGAGGAATCGAAGCGAACCCCGATAAATGCAGAGCGTTCGCCGAACTCCCAACTCCGAACTCGAAAAAATCGATCCAAACCCTCAACGGCATGCTCACCTCGCTATCTCGCTTCGTCGCGAAATCTGCACAGCACGCACTTCCCCTCTTCAAACTCCTTAGGAAAGAAGTTGCTTTCGAATGGACGGAGGAATGCGAGCAGGCTCTTCAACGCCTAAAGAAAGCTTTGTCTGAACCTCCCGTCCTCTCTCGACCAGACGCGGAGGAAATCTTGTATTTATACCTTTCGGTAACCCCCGAAGCCGTAAGCGCCGCACTCATCCGGGAAACTGCAGAAAATCAAAAGCCTGTGTACTTCACGAGCAAAGCCCTGCAAGGACCCGAAGTCAGGTACCAACGCATTGAAAAAGTCGCCCTCGCGCTCGTCGTAGCCGCGAGACGATTAAGACATTACTTCCTTGCCCACACAATCACCGTGAGAACGGACCAGCCCATCAAAGCACTATTAGGGCGACCAGACATGGCGGGCAGAATGCTCAAATGGTCCCTTGAGTTGGCCGAGTTCGACATCCGATACGAAAGTAGGAAAGCACTCAAAGCCCAAGTCCTAGCAGACTTCGTCGCCGAATTGGCCCTACCCGCATCCCCGGGCGATGAGGCGAACAAGTGGACCATCTTCGTCGACGGAGCCTCCAGCGCATCAGGAGCTGGAGCGGGAATCATTCTCGAAAACGGCACAGGCACCATAATTGAGGTTTCCCTCACCCTATCATTCCCAGCATCGAACAACCAAGCGGAGTACGAAGCGTTCCTCGCAGGCCTACGCCTCGCCGAAGATGTGGGCGCCAAGGAAATAACAATATTCACGGACTCACAGCTCGTGGCGTCACAAGTACTGGGAGAATATCAAGCCAAAAACGACAATCTCCAAGAATACTTAGTCTTGGTACGCGACAAAGTAGCGCGACTCGAATCCTTCGAAGTCAAACACGTTCCACGCGAACACAATACGCGAGCGGATATCCTATCAAAGTTGGCAAGTACTAAAAGGAAAGGCGGACATAAATCCGTCATTCAGGAAATACTTCCCCGACCAAGCATCGAAAAGACATCCTCCTCGTCTTCAAAAACTTTCGTCAACGTTAATTCAATCCGAGACGGAAAATCTTGGATGACGCCCTTCTGGCTGTATCTCGCACACGGGCGCCTCCCCGAAGATGAAAAGGAGGCGAATGCAATACAGCGAAAGGCTACTTCGTATTGCCTCATGTACGATCGACTCTACAAAAGAGGGATATCCACCCCCCTTCTCAGATGTATCGACCAAGACGATGTCGAATACGTACTAAGTGAGATACATGAAGGTATTAACGGCCAACACCTGGGAGGAAGATCCCTCGCAAGAAAAGCCCTCCGAGCAGGATACTTTTGGCCCACCATGCAACAGGACGCGAGAGAACACGTAAAAAAATGCGACAAGTGCCAACGACACGCCGACATGGTTCTAGCACCTCCCTCACAGCTAAACATGATGTCCTCGCCTTGGCCCTTCGCTTGGTGGGGCATGGATATCCTCGGCCCATTCACAACAGGGCTCCACCGCTGCAAGTTCCTAATAGTGGGAGTCGACTATTTTACCAAGTGGGTAGAAGCCGAAGCGATTCCCAACATAGTCGCGGAAACGATCCTCCGATTCTTTAAAAAGAACATCCTAGCTCGCTTTGGAATCCCACAAGTAGTTGTCACTGACAACGGCACTCAATTCACAAGCAGGAACTTCCAGGATTTCCTCGCCGCAATCAAAACAAAACAACACTTCACCTCTGTGGAACATCCCCAAACTAACGGGCAAGCCGAATCGGCGAACAGGGTGATCCTTCGCGGTCTCAGAAGAAGACTCGACGAAGAGAAGAACAAATGGGTCGAGGAGCTGTGGAGCGTACTTTGGGCCTACCGAACAACTCCACACTCGACCACAGGAGAAACTCCATTTCGACTAACGTACGGATCCGAAGCGGTTATTCCCGTCGAAATCGAAAATCTATCATGGCGAACAACGCAGCCATTGACGGAAGAGGCAAACGATGAAGCGCTTAGGGAAGAGCTCGACCTAGTCGATGAAATTCGAACGACTGCCTCCCTTCGAGAAGCCGTGCTTAAACAAAAAATCGCTGCTCGACACAACGTCAAAGTCATACCACGAAGCTTCGACGTCGGCAGCCTCGTGCTAAGACGAAACAACCAAGACTCCAACCACGGGAAGCTCGCCGCCAATTGGGAAGGTCCATATCGCGTGCGAGCAAAAACGGGAACTGGAGCCTACCACCTCGAAACCCTCAAAGGAAAAGAAATCCCTCGCACTTGGAATGCTAAAAAATTAAAACAATATTACAGCTAAGGCGACGTCGACCACGACAGCCTATAGCGAAGGAGACGACCAGTCCAGAGACGGTAGGGCCGTCGCTCCTCGACAACGGGCGGACACCAAGGTACAGGTGCCCACCTCAAACATTAACCAACCCAACTTGGGAAAGCTCAAAACACGAGCCCCCTCGTCGTCGTACCACGGCTTGACCCCAGCTCGCGATGAGCAGGTGAAGCTACGGCAAACAAACCACTTCCGCGACGTTTGTGCGCCGTTAGGTTCGGAGCCGAACCTCCGAGCGCCTGGGTGGTTCCCCAAACTGCTTATGGTAACGCCGAGCAAGAAATCAACCTTCCTCGCCGCAGTCCATCTTGTCGACCTAAGACGCACCGATATAGCCGTCGTCGAACAGAGCGACAAGGCGAATGCAGCTTCGCATGATAAAAACCAAGCAAAAGTACTTCTAAGTGCGAACGGAAAAATATAAATAAAAACTCAACAGTCTTAAACACCCAATAATTCCATTCACGCATAATAATGTTAAACACTACAACGTTTATTCGTTAGGAAGTTCAAACATAACAACATGCAAAGAAACAAGCAGCCTAAGCCATCATTTAGACCCTGCTTTCTTCTTCTTCTTCTCTGAAACCGTGGTCGCAGTCTGCTCACTCTCCTTGGTAATCTGAGACTCATCCTCCTCATCAGAAGTAGGAGGAGTCCCTCGATAAGTTCTCAGGTATTCTGCCCAATCTTCGTCAACTTCTTCATCTCCAGGCCATCCCGGTGGCGGGAGAACCTTTTCTCTCCCCTTTCCCCTCTTGGGCTGAGAAACACCTCTGGCGTTGCTGCCAGACCCCTCAGATTGCTTCTTAGACCTAGTTGCAACACCTTTCACCTAGTTGCAACACCTTTCTCCACATTCTTTCTCTCCATAATTCTTTAAAGTAAAGAGGAAGGAAGCAAATGGGGCTATTTATCCCCACAATCTCAACAAAATGCATGTGGACGGTTTCAACAAACACTTATGACAGCATGGGTACCAAGCAGTTTCAACAAATCAAGTTTGACTGCGCAAGGACCAAGGCCACATGTAAGACCAACGGAATAGCCTAACCGACCAAGCTTTCCGTTGTTTTGTTCGGGGGCAGGATACCCGGGCCCCTGGACGACAATAAAAAACTCCGCGAGGACAAAATTTTCGTCGAGTTCGCGCGTAATTTTACGGAACGAATATTCACAAATTAAACGCGAATAAAACACAAAAGATTATCAGTTCGACAAAAGGAAAGCTATGCTTAAGGACGAGCAAACACATACACGAGCATAAATAAACGTGTAAAAATAAACAGGCGAGCGCAAAGATAAGACGGCCACAAAAAAGTGCTTAAAGACGGGCAGAGCCCAGTTGTTCAAATATTGCAAAAAGGCACAAAGGCCACCAGAGTTAACAAAACATCAAATTATGGCGCGCAGGCCAGAAGAAAAGCATAAAACAAGAGCTTAATTGCTCTCATCGTGACCTTCCTCATCATGATGCTCCTCTTCGACACGCTCGCCCTCAATATGCTCATCCTCCTTGGCTTTGTCCTCGCCGTCGGAATGGTCGTGGTCCATATCATCCTCCTCGTCCTCTTCCTCCTCCTCGTCATTCAAAAGCTCATCAGCTTCTGCGACTTCATTCTCAGGAGGAAGGACAACTTCCCCGTCAACCACACGGCGCCAAAAGCCGGTCCCCGCAGTCACGAGCTCAGCATTAACTATCTTCAGCTGGGCGACAGCGTTGTTAAAACCAAACTTGGCCGCCGCCGTAATCTTTTCCCGAACAGAGGTAAGCTCCTTGACAAGGGCAGCCCTCGTAGTCAACTCTCGAGCATACTCAGGCTCGCCTTCAGCAGGAGCCGTGGAGATTTTCAACTCCCTTAGCTCATCCTCCAGCTCCTTCTGTCTCTTGGTCGCCGCCTCCAAGTTCTCGGTGGCGACACGAAGGTCTGTTTTGGTCTGGAGCCAAACCTCCTTCTTATTTTGCAGATCCTCAACGACAACTTCGAGCTCCCGCTTGCTCGCCTTCAAAGTTTCAATCCTCCCCTTCAGCTTCTCAACCTCCTTCCCCGGCTCTTTGCTCTCCTCGTTCAAAACCAGGACCGTGGACACCAACCTCATCAACCCAGCGATGTCGTCCTTCATGAAATCCTCTCTCTGCTGAGGATCCATCCCTTTGATGATGGACTTCTCCTTCGCCGCTACAGCAAGGGGATACTTGTCGAAGTAACCTCGCGCGGCCCAGCATTGGGGAACGACGCTTTGCTCGGCCTTTCCTGCAGCAATGTCGACCACCTCTACATCTGGGGACGGTCTCGGTCTTTTTTCAGGGCGATGAGAAGTGTGCCCTTGCCCTGGAGAATCCAGCTTGGGGGATCCCGAATCCGAACCGCCGGCAGCTGCGGAAATGGCGGAGACGGGTCCTTTCTTGCTCGCCTTTCCCTTCTTCTTTCCTTTGGTGTTGTCACCCAGCATTTTCAAAATATCAGTAGCGTGGTTGGCCATTTCGTCTGCAAAGTGAAACAACAAAAGATTAGTTGAATCGATAACATGAAAATAACGACAAGTCGAAAACAAGGAAAGGAAATCGAGAAGCAAGCCCTTATACCGAGCAAAATCTTGCGTGCAGCGGCGCTCTTGGCCGACAGCACCGCTCTAGTGTTGATTATTCTAACACCGTACACCTGTTTGCCCGCGTTGTCGAGCACAGGCAACGTTACCCTCTCTCCTTCAATCACCTCCTTATACACGCAAGGCCCAAGCTTGAAACTACTCACATAGTCGTTCAAAACCTTCAAGCTGGCCCAATCCTGTTCGGACATCCCGCGATCCTTGGTCAGGAAAGAATCTGTACTGCGCTCGTAGTGAGCGAACGTCCACACCAAAGGAAACTTAGGTTCTTGCCTCACTACCTGCTCGCCGTCCACCGTTACAGTCACGTTCCTATACAAGGACTCCCGAGCAGCCTCACTCTCTGCTCGAACCGCGTAGTAGCGAGGCTTGTAGCCCCGAACAGAATCTACAAACATGCTGAAAAATTTCTTCCCTTGAGACTTCAAGGACACCCAGCCTTGTCGTCCATCTACCGCCTGCCGCTGGAGTTGAAATATTTTGAAGAACAAGGCGAGGGAAGGCGCGATTTGCAAGTGTTCACACACTATCTCATATATTCGAATAAACCCTATCGAGTTCGGGTTTAATTGGGAAGGGGCTAGCTTCAAGTGCCTGAAAACGCTCATCGCGAATTCACTGAACGGCATTCTGAGCCCCAACTTCTCGAACACGAATTCATACATGGCAAATCCGTCCTCGCCAAAGTTTGAATACACCCGCCGCTCGCCTACAGCATGCGCCGACCAATTAGTTGGCTGGTCTCCTATCCTATCCTCGACGATTGTAAACTTGGGCTCCGCCGAGGGAGAAATCACTGAGCGTGTCCTTGGACCCTCAGCTATCCAAGCATATGGATCTTCTTCGGTTGGTCTGATCGGCTCTCTATACTGCGACGTTCCAGCCTCCTCTTCGTCCATTTAAAAGCACCTGAAAAGCAGCGAAAGAAAATGAATTCGACGTTTAAAATCAAATTCACCCTTCCACCGCAAATCAAGTGAAAGGGCGAAGTATTAGCCGAGGACGCTGCCCTCGACCAAAGGCCCTTGCAAATGGCGGAGAAACAAATTCAGAGGCGTATTGTGCTCGAGCCGTAAAGAGGCGAGCAAAAGCTAAGACTTAACAACTTTGCGAACATAAAGGCAAGCATTCCAGCTCGCCCTATCAAGCATTCTTGCTCGCCAAAACAAGCATCTTATGCTCGCGCTAATTACATTTTATCCCCGATACGCCCACTCAAATTCCCAGAAATTCATATGAATTTCTGGAAAATCTTCACCGGAAGTCCATCGGAACGTTACGAGACGGCAGTTCTGGGCGGCGCAACCACCTTAATCTAAGCTAAAACAACTAAAAATCCTAACTTTTCTACTGAGAAAGGCGTTTGGCAATGTAAAACCACCACCAAACACCCTCAACACACAAACTAACCTCATCCCTAACATTCCTAAACAGAAACAACCACCGAAATTTTAATTCCCAAAACAAGCTCAAGCTAATACAGAAATGAAGGCTTAGAGAAATTAGTACCTTGGTTGGAATTAAAAGCTTTGATTGATGAGAGAAACTCGGCCAAACGAAGCAGTAATGCACCAACAACAGGAATGAATGTTGAAACTTTGGAGAGAAAGAGCTTTGGCGCAGGAAGCAATGGAAGAAGGAAAATTCTGAAATGAATTTTAGCTCCTCCATTTATAGCCAACTGAGTACGTTATCTCATGCGACGCGTCCCTTGCGAAACGACGCTCCTGTCGAGCTGGTGAACGTTGAATCAATCCAACGCACCTGATCAATAGGATCCAACGATCCAAACTCTCCCTGGCGAAAAACAAAACGGCGTCTCAAGCACGCACTCCACGCACCTGCACGGGAAACAAAGCCACTCATGACCTATTTCCCTAGGTCATGATTACGCCTTTTCGTAGCCCACACACGCGGCATGATCAGGCAAAAATCCTATCCCATCAAACGTCACTTAGCTTCTCCACGCGTTGCCTTTTGCTCTCCTCGGCACAGGTAGGTCCTCGACGAAACGTTTGGGTTTGCATGTAAACGGCGAACAAGATTCACACCCTCAATAAGCGAAATTATGCAATCCTAAACCAAAAAATTATGCAATCCTAATCCAAGTCTTTGTCGAACACGAAATATCGACGAACACGCTTGGCTGTTGATTTGCCACGCGACGCTTCTCTTCGACGTCCCTACACCGGACCTTAAGTCGTTACTCCTATGCCTAGCAGCAACGACTTGGGGGGCTTCTGTTCCGGACTGGGCCTAGAATGGACTAACAGGCCCAACACCACTTGCTCGACACCGCAGCACAAGCTTATCAGCAGCTCCAACATACCCGTTTATCTGCTGTCGAGCACATACGAGCTCGCCGCCAATTCCGCACCTGTCAAACGTGCACCACAAGCCACGTTTTCACCCCAAGCTTATCCGTCTCCCGCAGAACACGGGCTAAGCTTGACTAGGGGGAGAGTCTAACGACTTCTCCAGCATACCACGCTATCCCTAGCAGTTATCCTCATTGGGCTTGCTCTACGCGGCCCAATAGTGATAATCGTTGGCCCCGCGCTGGGGGCTTATAAATACTCCTCTTCATTGAGGAGTCAGGTATTCAATTCTTATTCTCTCAACCTCACTTCTTGTATCTGTGCTGACTTAGGCATCGGAGTGTCTGCAGGTACAACCCCCCCCTCCGTTTTCAAAGCAACCGTCAAGACCACACGTGACTAGCAGCTGGCCATCGATCGAACGTCCGTTCCAGGTACGATCATATATATATATATATATGGAATCAGTGTTCGAATCACGATAATCTCACTTATTTACTTAGAAGTGGAATTTCTATCTGTTAGACTATTTGGCCAACAAATAAAAATGAATAATAATCGAAGAACAGGGGAAATGAATAATTAATTAAAGAATTTATTATAATAGGAATTATAGGTATACGTAAGGGAAAAAGTGGACACCGTTAATTATATTATTCATAACATTTTCGCTAGAGATGAGAATAGTTCATACCGGCCTACGAAGCCTTAAAGTCTAGTCTACATAGGTTCAGGTCGGGTCAGGACTTTTTCGCAAGACTTTTTTATAAGTCTATTTAGTTAAATAGGTCAGACTGCAGACCATTAAAAAAATCTTCTTAGCCTACTAGGCTGGCCTATTTAAGTTAATATTAATAATGTTTTTAATATTATTATTATTATTATTGATATATTCAAATTTGTACATTCATTAAATTATATATTTATTAAATTTTTCAGTAGTTTAAGTTTATTAATCTACATTAGTTTTTCACATATATAAATGTATTATTATATACTAGAATTGAAATATGATGATATATAGTTAAATTCTCTAAAATATCATGTTAAATATCAAAAGGACGTTGGTTTATTAGTTCATAAGTATTTTTTTTAAAAATATAATTATTTATTTAAATATGTTCATGTGAAATAGACTTTTAAATAGGCTAATTAACCGGCCACATAAGGCTTTCAAAAGGCCAGACTCAGGCCTAAAAGATAAGTCTATGATAGACCACAGACAAGGCTCATGCCTTCTATTTTTTGACAGGCCACGCTCAGGCTTGGCAAAGCCTAGCTTGGCCTAGCCTATTCCCACCTCTAATTTTCGCTAGGATGTCAAACAAGAATTTAGTGGAGTGTTTTTTTGAGTGTATCCGCTACTTTATCTAAGTAGTATATATATGTTAATCAAAAACACCATACCAAATTTAACATCATCTATTTAAGTAACAGACAACATTTATAAAAAAAAATCCAGTTTTATAACGTTCGTTATTTAAGTAATAGAAGGATAAAAATGAAAACCTATAGCGTGTGATAAGTATATAGGGAAGCAAAAGAAAATCTATATGTCAAGTATTATTACCAATAATTAAAACCAAGAAATAATTAAGGCTAAACTGTTCATTTGGTCCCTTACGTTTATTTTAGGTTTGGATCAGGTCTGCAACTTTGACGGGGTGAATATCAATGTCGACGAAGCATAGATCTGCAGGGCGAGTATCAACGTCGGCGTTTCTGCTGCTTCGACTGTGGCCGGCGAAGTAATAACGGTGGGATGATACCGGCACAATAACGATGGAAGGACCGAGGCACGACAGCGGTGGAAAGCAAGCCGGAAGGTGGAAGTCGGACCTGAAATAGATCTGAGATTTTTCTTTCTTCCTTCCTTTAATTAATTTTTATTTTTTATCCATGTGTCATTAACCGTCTGCCACATGTACTGTTCAAACGGCGTCAGTGAGAAATTTGACGGAGGGGACTAACTAACGCAAACGGTGATAACGTGAGGGACCAAAATGGAACTTTTAAAACATAAGGGACCTGATTCAAAACTAAAATAAACGTAAGGGACCAAATGAACAGTTTAGCCAATAATTAATGACACAACAGTTGCAAGTCTGTGTTAAGAGGTAAGGGGAATGAGTTCAACTCCGATCTTTGACAATTTTCAATTTTTGACAGTTTTTCATAAAAATTTAAGAGATCAGATGATCAAAAAAAATGATGTTGAACCCATTACAACAAAACATAAACTAAATTCATGAACATTGAGACAATTATTGAATCGAATTTATTAAAGAATTTTAATCATAATATTAATAATTTTTTTTTTTTGAAAGACTGCATTTCTAGAATTAAGTTACAATTCTAGAAATGTTTAGTCATTGGTGCATAGGTGGTTTGGTGTTTTATCGGTGGTGCCATCAACGTATGTGTCAAATTTTTCTTAAGGTGCATAGGAAATGTAAGCAAGGACCTTAGGGTATTCTTTTGGTGTGGCATACAATTGTCTGGATATTATGGCGAGCTAGGAATGAGAAGATATTTTTACCTAAAGATGTTGATACAGAAGTATTATTTGATAAAATTTAAATTACTTTTTGGAAATGGCTAGTTGCAAAAGAAGATTAATGCCTCATGTTTGTTTTATGAATGATGCATTAACCCTCTTGATTGTATGGTTCGTTAGCTTTTTGTTGGTTAGTATAGGTTTAGATATTACTCTGTCTGATTCCTTTGAGGTAAATATTACATGTACTTTTCTTACCGATGTGGGTTTAGTACCTTTTGTATTGATTCCCTTGTTTACTTTTCTGTTTGCCTCACCCCTTTTTCTCCCACTCACCGCCTTCCAACTTCCTTCTCACTCACCCTCACATCGCTTGCGCATCACAACTACTCCGTCCGCAAC
Organism: Trifolium fragiferum; assembly: GCA_954870985.1. Lineage (NCBI taxonomy): Eukaryota > Viridiplantae > Streptophyta > Magnoliopsida > Fabales > Fabaceae > Trifolium > Trifolium fragiferum. The sequence continues at coordinate 15,031,524 of OX940794.1, forward strand.
CTTTCCTTTGTTGTTGTATCTCAAATCGACAGTCGCCATGTAAATGAGATTGCCGGTGGTGCGATCAACCCTCCCATGATTGCGACACCATCACACCGCATATGGGGTTGTCAAGGCTGCCACCGCGAAAGGTGGTGGTTGATTTTATAGTCCCGGTTGCAGATCGCAACATAGGGATGATTGTTTGGATATGTTGAAGGAGTCTAAAGCGCAAAAGATGAGCATCCGAACTGGTTTTTTCTGGTTGCTGCATTTGATTGTAGATGTAGATGTAATGATGATGTGAGGTTTGTGATATCTGGGTTGAAGCCACAATTGGTTGTTGTATTGATAGTGGTATTAACGACAAATTTTTGTTCGTTGTTGGTTGTTCTTTGCCTAATACAGTGGTTTTGGCCACTGTTGTTATGGACTCGGAAATGAGGTCACTTCAGTCGACGCTTCTCCTGTTCTACATGATGTTTTCATTGGATCATTTCTGTGTTGACAGTCGATTCATATCTTTGTGTGATGTATCGTTGGAAGTGTATTGTTGGAAGCTACCCACGAGCTAGGCTCATCAAGACCCAACTCAGCCTGAATTGCTCGAAAGGGCTAGGTGCGTAGGCACTTCGTGTTGATAGTAGTAGTCGCTGATGTTTTTGGTAAATCTAGTGCTCGCGGGGCTCGGCCACGTTGAGTGACCATCCCACGACATGGCTTTCAATTGGTCCTGTGTTGCTTCAACATATTTGGATTCTTCGGAGGTTGATGCCGAGATCTCACTTTGTTAGGTCTATCTCAATGTTCGTATCATTTGTTGATCTCAGATTTTTTAGTTTGAAAAAACATCATCACGTGGTGCTTGTTGCAGGGAGCAGAGGGTACATGGCTGACTTGGTGTTGACAACCGGTTCATTCGCCTCAAATTTTATGACTTCTATTTAGTATTTTAGGATTAACTAGAAGTTGGTTTGTTTAACTGTTCTGCAACTCACTGGTTAGGTCTATGTTCCCAAGTTTTGTATATATATTTCCCCCTTTTTTTTTTTTTTTTTTTATATATATAATAAGGATATAGATATAGGATGGGGGCGAAGCCTGCTTTGTCCCCTGATGTCTAGATGCTCTTCGATTAGCAAAAAAATAAATTTAAGTTATAATTTTTAATGATATTAACTTGAAGGTGTATTATGCTATCATTTATTAGAACTTGAACTTTACTAATTTGTTTATTTTTAAAGGGCCTCTTTATGTAACTTGTACGAGACCGCAAAATGTGTCGGAGCTGCCCTGTTGATATGTTGAGGGAAAGGGATTTTGAGAGTAATTTGGCAGTTTAATAAAATTTAAATAATTAATAACTAACTTCTAATAATAAAAAAGTAATAAAACAATTAAGGGTAACATGCAATAGTAGGCCATTTGAATAGGTTCATCGGTGGACTTATTTTTGGGTCCATATCATGGGTTCCAAAGAATTTGTTAAGAAAAAATGTAGGAACTAGTGTAAGAAGATTTCTCATCCCACCCTCATGTCTTTTTTTCACCTTCCAGGTTTCCATTTATACCCTTTAAAAAAAATTCGGTAAATACGAACCGAAGTTATAAACGGTTGAAAATACATGTTTTTCTATATCGGAAAACTTCGGTAAATGAAAACCGAAATTTTGGGGGGTAAAATTAGATTATTGGGGGGGTGAAAAAGAGACATGGGGGGCTAGTACAAAGAGTACAAAGACCTACTAACAACATAAGTCTATTTTTGTAATTTTATTGGTTACTTGTGCGCCTTATAGCTTTTTCATTTTTTTTTCTTCTGTTACTTTTTTTTTTTTACGGTTTTTTCTTCTGTTACTTAAGTAGTGAAAGTTATGAATAAGAAAAACTGTAAAAAATATCGTTCACTATTTAAGTAGCGATCATAATATTTTGATAAATTCATAGGATGCGCGATGAAAAATGACAGGAAGCCAAAAGTAATTTTCTAACAACAAACTAAAAAATCAGAAATAGGCCACAACAGAAGGCCCAATTCTTAGTGAAATATGGGACAATTGAATATTGAAAAAGGAAAGTTAATATAATTTTTTTTTTTTGTACATCGGAAAGTTAATATATCTATCAAAGCTTCGATACAACTTTTTTGCTTTAAGAAATTCTTGGTGAGATTTAGCTTTTGATCAATTGTTTCTATTGGGTGGCAATGTGATATATGTAGTCTATTTTTTTTTTAAGCAAAAGGAGAACAGAGGAAACCCTCTGTTCTATCCCAAATATATTAAACATAAAATGAAAGATAATATACAAACTGGGGGGACATCAACCTGATCCAGTTAACCTATTTTGCAGCAATTAAAGATAATACAATTAAATCCAACTACAAATGGTTTTAGATCCAACCTAACAGGTAAACACCAAAACGAACACAGACACAACGAGCACTATCCAGCGAACCCACGCACGGGTGCGAAACCAAATAGCAAAAAAAGATGTGTCTGCATTAATTAAGGTATGCAAAGGCGAATATACTAACCGCCAACACGGAAAGAAACACGTACCCCGGCCCCCTGTGGCAAAACACAGCAGGTATAAAGACCTTTTCGAGCCAAACGAACTCAAACCGCAGGTCAACAAGGACACTGAAGCGACACCCACCACAAGAAGACTGCAGATTTCAACAAATATGGAAGAATCAGAAATCAAGGTAGTGTAACAACAAAAGCCACATGTGAACTAGGATATGAGTAATAACAACAACATCAAGTTGAATCCAACAGAACCCAAATCGCCGCCATTTGGAAAGAACAAACAGAGCCAACTCCGATGTCGCCAAAAGAAAGTAACAATATCGCTCACAACAAACAAAGTATAAATCACCATATCTTCCTGTAAAATGAGAAGTATAAATCACCACCGTCAAAACACGATCACAATAAACCTTGAACACAGTCTGACGGCGGAGAATAAAGAAACCAACTCTGTCCATGCCAAAAGGATGAACAAAAACGCGCCAAACCAAGAACAGAGTACACACCAAGACCCGAACGGAGAAAAACGCTCAGCCTTAAGAAGAAAAGAGGTGAACGGCGGCGGAAACCACCACGCCGACAGCCACTGAAAAATCGAAACCGCAAACCAGCTGGACCCAGGAAAGGAGAACGAAAAAGAAGATCAAAAAAGGAAACTCCAAAGCGAACCACCAAGCCGAGATCTAGCAACTCCGACGCCAACCAAGACGGAGGTGGTGCGGAGGGGTTGACGCCACTCATCACACCACCAGAAAAAGAAGCTACATCGCAAAGAAAATTTTTGGATTGAAAGGGGATAGCTGAAGGCGTTGATTTCTGTAGAGAGAGGGTAGAGAGGAAAGTTTAGAGAGAGCAACCAATCTCTAAGATCATTGGTTCAACTTTAATCTACATTTCAGATATATGTAGTCTATTTATTTATTACAATATATTAAAAGAAACTACTACTGAAAAATCTTTTTTGTCCTTAGCACGTTTGATAATATTTTACCATTTATGCCCTTAAATGTAATTTTAACTATAAACTAAAAAAAAATACAAATACAAAACAAAAATAACAAAAAAAAAATAAAAAAGAAGATAAACATAAAACAAATCTACTCATGAAAAAAAGATACAAAAAAAAAAATAACAAAAAAAAGGATAAGCATAAAACAAATCTACTCATAAAAAAAATACTTCTAAAGATGAATTTTAAAAAAAGATTATAATAAAACAAATTTATACATAAAAATAGCAATAGAAACCACTTCTAAAGATAAACATAAAAATTAATTAATAGTTTTTTAAAATAAGACAATTAGTTCTTATCAATAAATATAAAAAATCACGGACAAATAATTTTCACTCATGTATAAAAAATTTGGATAAATATTTTCACCAATAATTATCATCTACTTACAATATATTAAAAGAAACTACTATTAAAAATCCAAATTTGTCCTTATCACTTTAAATGGTGTTTCAAGTTTTGCGCCCTTAAATATAATTTTATCTCTAAACTAATAAAAAACACAAAAAAAAAGAAAGAAAGATACGCCTAAAATAAATCTTTCCATAAAAATAGCATTAAAAATCACATCTCTAAAAAAAAAAAACATAAAAGAAATTTTCCCATAAAAATAACAACGGAAAGCACCTCTAAAAACAAGATCATAAGTCAATCTATTTTAACTTCAAAAATAGGAACAAAAAAAATTTACACATAAAAATAGAAACAAAAATCACGATAAAAGATACGCGCCAGAAATAATAACTCAATCTAACATATAAAAACTTATACATAAAAAATAAAAATAGAAGAACCAAATAAAATAATATACTTATTTATGAGCTTAAAAATAAAAGAACATAAAAAAAAAAAACACAATTAGCCCGTTTGGATTGACTTATTTATGATCATACGCGAAATAACTTATGCAAATATAGAAACCTTTATGTATTATTATAAGTTTTTTAATGTTGTTTATGAAAACAGCTTATAAAAATATAATTTTTGTCAGTGAAAACTTATAAATTAAAATGCTTAAAAAAACCTAATGAAATAACATAAAAGTTTATTTATAAATTAATAATCATAAAGTATTTTCATAAGCTTAAAAATAAGCCAAATTCAAACGGGCCCAATATATTAAAGGTATTACTACTAAAAATCTTAATTTGTCCTCATCATTTCGTAAAAAAATAAATTATATTTTTCAATTTATTATTTTTTTATAAAATAGTTAAATTGTACCCTATATTTATTATAAAAAGACCAACTACTTTCTTCACTCTGCATCTAAATTTCATTTCCAATTCGAAACCCTAAATTTCTCCAAATTCCCAATTGTTCGATTCAATGGCACCAAAAGGAGAGAAGAAACCAGCGGAGAAGAAACCCGCAGAGGAGAAGAAATCCACCGTTGCAGAGAAGTGTAATATCTCGAATAATTAATTAAAAGTTATGATAATTTGCTTTATAAATAATAGTCATCAATGGCACAAGTGTAGTAAAGTGGAATTTAAGGGTGCTTATGTTAAATAGGAAATAAGTATATTGGTGTATTTAGGAAACAAAAAACAAACAATTTCTCTCTATTCTTCTCTAGAACTCTCACGAAGTCACACACTCATGGTTCTCAAATTTTTTTTTCCAATCCCTCTCTATCATAAGTACATGTAATATAATCATGGAGAGAAAGCTTCTTCCAACTAGTTAGAGTCCACTAGAAGAAATTAAAGGCTAAATCTTCAAGATTTGGGTTAGTGAAAGAAAAGAGGGTTTGAAACCCATAAGGTTTAGAGCGGTCCATCACCATCTTCTTCTTCAATTTACCAAAGGTGAGTTCTTATCCTAGATACTGATGAAGGGTAGAAATTAAATCTAGAATTAAGATTTTGGACAGGAGGTTAGATAAATCCCAATCTTTTAGATAGAACTTAATTGGTTAGATTGTATTGGAATAAGAACTTATGTAGAATGTGCTTTGGTTAGATGTTGTTGTTGTTTAACATGACAATGGTTAGAGTGACAATTAGTTTCATGGGTTATGCTAGAAATTGATACTAGTTCAATGGATTTTGCCAATGGTTTATAATTGTTAACTTGTATAGATGCCTTTTATTTTGGTCACCAAATATGATTTCAACGTTTTGCAAAGTGATTTAGCATAATGTTTGTGGTAACATGCTGACAGTACTAGTCATTTGTAGGATTAATATGACTTGTGAAACTTAACATGAGTGAATTAGGCAGTCTAAGAAGTGGACTTTATGGATTATAGAAGTGTATATCTATATCCAAGTTTTTGTATATTTAAAAGTGTATTTTGTTGATAGTTAGCTAACACTTAGAGAGCTACATGGCTTTGATTCCCTAATGGTTTAGGGATACGTAGGACCAGAAATCCTCCCTGTCGACTTATAATTTCAGTAACTATATTTTAAATAAGTTAGATATTTTGAGGAATATGGTTTTGAGATATATATATATATATATTTGAAAATGTTGATATTTTCCCTCTGGATTTCACTTCGATTATTTTTATAAAGTGAGATATTTTCAATTTCATTTGGATTGTATATATTTCGACAATTTTTTTTGGAAATGTTGTGAAACATGGTTTCAAAAGATGTATTTTAATAATTACGGTTATAATGACGACGACCTAGGTGCACCTAGTAATGTGATTTCGGTTGGGGAGAATTACCCGTTAGATGGAGCCACCCCTGTTGAAAGGCCGCCACTAAGGAGGAGAGGGCTATCAACGAGATGTAGACTCCCTGATCGATAAATTTGATGTTTTGAATCAAAGAGAAAAGGGCTATCCGTTAGATGGAGCCGCCACTAAGTGAGAGGCCACTCTTAGGAGGAAAGGGCTATCAACGAGATGGAGCCATCTCTCGATTCTATCACAATGATTTTTATTTTATTTTATTTTTACTAGATTTCTATATTTTATTTAAAGTTGATTATTTGGATTTCATTAAATTTTATTGGATTTATATACTTTCTTAAATTTTGATTCTTTATAATTATACTCGATTTTTTTTTTATTTTTTTATAAATTATTGATTTGGTTTTCAATTCTTTATGACATTCGATATTTTTTTTTTTCTTCTGGAGTATTCTTTTCTCAATAGATTTGAAGTAAAGGATTATTTTGAAGATTTTATATATTTTGTGTATTAAGTTTGGTCATTACTCATTAGGCTTGCCGAACTAGTACTAGTTTGTGCGCCGGTCACGATGTGAAATTGGGTCGTGACAAGAAGGTTCCTGCTGAGAAGAAGCCAAAGGCCGGAAAGAAGCTACCAAAGGAAGGTGGTTCAGCAGCCGGAGAGAAGAAGAAGATAAACAAGAAGAGCGTTGAAACATACAAGATATACATCTTCAAAGTTCTGAAACAAGTACGTTCACCCTGACATTGGTATCTCAAGCAAAGCCATGGGTATCATGAACAGTTTCATCAACGATATCTTCGAGAAGCTCGCTCAAGAATCATCAAGACTTGCAAGGTACAACAAGAAGCCAACTATCACCTCAAGGGAAATTCAAACTGCTGTTAGACTTGTTCTTCCTGGTGAATTGGCTAAGCATGCTGTTTCTGAGGGTACCAAAGCTGTCACTAAGTTCACTAGTTCTTAGACTCGAAATGTTTTAGTGGCTGTGTTGGGTGATTATATCTGTTTAGGCGCTATTAGACTTTTTAGTAATTTTTAGCCTTTTTAGTAATTTTTAGACTTTTCTAAGCTGTAATGAACTAATTCGATCTTGTTGATCCTTTTGTGTATTAAAATGTTTGAATTAATGGGATTGGATTTCAAAAAAAAATATTTATTATAAAAAAATTCTATTCTATTTTTGTTTACTCTTATATAAAAAATACAGGAGAAGCGTATTATTGATGAATATATATTATAATAATTAAGGGGTAAATATACATTGTAATAACACACGGGACAATTATTTTAATAAAAAAATTAATCATACACGGGACAATTGCTTTAATAAAAAAAAGGAATTTAATAATATATTATAATAATACACGTAACAATTGTTGATGAATATATGTTATAGTAATACACGGTACAATTGTTTTAATAAAAAAAATTAATCATACATGGGACAATTGGATTAATGAAAAAAAGGAATTGAATAATAAATATTTTTTATTATTAATTATTATTTATTACACAAAAATCATACACGGAACAATTACTTTAAGAAAAAAAAGAATTAATTTAATAAGTTTTACAAAAATATCACAGAATAACCTCATTTATTATTTTTATTTTTTTTGGTATACGACGTCACTTATATTTTAACAATATTTTATAAATAAAAGTCAATAGACCCATGCGAATGCACGGGTCTCTAAATTAGTTTGAACCGAAAAGAATCGCAAGTAGTAGCATAAAAAAATTTTGGATGATAAATCGGACAAATTAGTGTTGAGGACTTCAGAGGAGTTTGGGAGAAATAATGAGTCAAATGTTTTAAGACTACAAGAAAGAAAGACGTTACATATTCATCAAAGACTTTAAGACATCAAATTAATTTGTTTTCTCCTTTATAAATTTAACATTCTTCTCATTCATAGTTTATGCGAAAATTAATTACTTACAATTGAAACTCAACAATCTCCCCTTAAATGTAAATTTTCATATCTTATAGTTGGTCCAATACCGGAATCTAATCACACTCCCCTATCAAGCCAAACAACGACTTTGATATTACTGTTAGTAAATAAAATAAAGAGCTAATTAAAAAAAGGAAAATAAGTACAATTACAACAAAAAAATATAACGTAAAAATTATTGCTATGTAAAATTTTAGTAGAACCACACTCTCACAAAAAAAAAAAAAGTAATTTAAACGAAGTTATATATAAAATTAAAGTGTTACCGACTAATGTGCATCTAAAAACAAAGAACCTAACTCCAATATATGGCATTTGTCTCTCCCTTGCTTCACACTACACTAAGCAATTAGAGATTTCAAATAGCTAATTTTTTTACCTTCTTTATTTAAAAGACTGATCAATATGAGATATGACAATCAATCTCAACCATTAAGACGACATTTAATTTCCAATTATGAATCATGTTTAATATTTTTTTTCATAAGTTAACAAAAGTATCTTGGACCCATCTACAAATCTCATTGCTTCAGATACAGTAGTACATGCTGATCACATGTTTAAATGACTAAATGAGCACAGGAAACTCAAGAAAGAGCAAGACATATTGTACTTTACCTTACCATAAACAGTAAACCAAACTCAAAAATTCAAATCCAATTTTATTATACCTGGTCGTTTTTTTATTCAATCATTTCAATTTATTTTACGTATTTCCTATAATTAAAACTAGTGTATAACAAGAGAGCATTATTTATGTTTGTTTCCCTTTCCCACTACTCAATGACGATTTAACGGGTCGATCCACCAAAACATAAAGAAAAAAAATGAAATTAAACTCATCCGTTAAATTTAACTCTGTCTTTCATTTTTCATCCCTAATCTAAAAAATATATAATTTTTTTAAAAAAATTGTTCTCAAGCAAACCGGCCCAAGCCGCCCCACTAGTGGCGGAGCTAGACTCAAATGCAAGTAGATTTTTGAATTTTGTTAAATTTTATCTTTTTATTACTGAAACATTGATTTGAAAAATAAAATTATAGAAAATGAAATAAATTCAGTTTAAAAAATCTTAAACCATTAATATTTGAATGATATTGCATCGTTCCATAATATCAAAATTTATGAATAGTTTAAATAAAATAATATAATATATGAATAGGAGTATGCTCGACCAATGAGGAAGTAAATAAGATTAAAAATCCCTAGTTTGATATAAACTTTTGACAAATATATTGTCAATATTATTTTGAAGTGTTAATACGAATATGTGAGATTTTTGAAATGAACTATATTAAGTGATAATTAGATGAAATATTAACTCTCATAGCTGACTTTTCCTCTTTCTCTTTTTGTGGCTTTTCTGGGTGGTTGTGGTAGTTTTTAGCTTTTGAGAGTCCTTCTATATTGTTTTTATTCTGTATTTCTTTTTTCTTCTTTATTGTTGAGTACTTCTAGTACTCTTGTTTTGTATTTTGACTCGCGCTATTTTATTTATTATAAATATCTCTTTGCCATTCAAAAAAAAGAAGATGAAATATTAACAAGAGAAGATGCATTTATGAAAACAACTATTTTGTCACTTTTATTTTTTTTCAAAAATTGCACACAATATTGTTCTCTTTATTAGAAAGTAAAATAAATTAACACAAAGTATAGAATATGAAATCAAACATATTTTAAGAAAGTAAAGGGGTCTTATATATTTTCATAGTTTGTGTAAAATAAAACAATGTTATAATTAAGTGTCGAAAATAGTGTGGGAAATATAAAGATGTTCTAGTGGCTTGATTACAAAGTGAAGTGATAAAAAGATAAGATGATGGCTTTGGCACTTAGTAAAAATAAGGGTGACAAAGCAGTTGGTCCGTCCCGTTTAGGTTCGTTTTGCTTAAACACGCCTAAAAATAAGACGAAATGAGACGGGTCAATGTAAGTGATTGAATTTAAAATTACATCTCACTCTGTTTATGGCGGACAAACGATTTGGTGGGTTGGTAAAAAAAAAATTTGTTGTTGTCATTATTTAGTATTTCATGATACATATATAGAACTAGCTAGAAATAGTGGAGGTGGTAGAGCTTGACTCATAAAGAGATTTTGGTGCTTTTAATGAGCTAGCATATTGTAGAATATTAGCCAAATCAACAAAAGTAATCTAGAAAATGAGCAAGACAAACAAGGACGACATTCACTATCATCTATCCCCGACAGAAGTTAGACATATTTTAAGGCCAACTATCTATCTATCTACATATATACCTAATTAGTGGCCTCACATGCATGATTTAATACTTGTTCTTTTGCACATTTGATGATTCCTAGCTACAACACCCTTACATTGTGACTATGTGATTTGTTATGTCTGCCATTTAATTATTTAACTATTTCACAAATTGTGTATTTTTATCATTGAAAGCATCGATGGCCCTCTAAAAGTACTCTTCATGCATCACTATAACTAAAAATCAACCCTACTCATCATATTGAGTTATTTCTATTGGCTATTTATTATATTTTCCATTCAGTATATACCTTATAATAGCTTATACAAGGGAAAAAATTTTGATGTAAACAAAAGAATCCCTTTTGCCTTATATTTTTTGTCAAACAAATTTCCCTTTTGCCTTTTAGATAGTACTTTTCCATCCACAACATTATTATTTTAAATTTTTCGAAAAAACCTTATAAAATATCACATTTATTTGAATAAAATTTATCTTTTACTAAAAATAAATTTTTTTTTATTTTTTTTTATATATAAACAAAGATTGAGTTATAAGGAGTACAAGGGATACTCAACCCTTACAATTTACAAAAGAAACATAAAGATCAAAATGCTTTGAAAGCAAACTAGGAGATTATTACACCAAGTGAAAAACTCTACATCAACATTATTACAAAGTTGGCCTGTAAATCAAATAGACTATTTAACTAAAAATAGTTAAAATAGACTATTTTTGAACCATTTATCAAAGACCATATTATATGGACCCAAATAGGGATTATCTAGTACTATGAAAAATCAAAATAAGTTATACCAATTACTATAATCAAATTATATATATTCTCCAAGAGGGATCTCAAAAAGAATAATTTTAATGGACAGTACGTAAATGGGTACTCTAACATAATACAACCAAGCAGATAGAACAATTTAAATTAATTATGCAATTTAGCCTTAAGAGGCAAACTAGATTGGCAGTTTACACTCATATCAAGGTGATAATTAAGCTTATTAAAAAAAAGATTCATGTGTTCAGCAAAAAAAAAAAAGATTCTAGTTTATTTGTTTAGCAAAATAAAAAAACAATTAATAATAAACAACTGAATAGCCCATACATCACAAGGAGAAAGTTGGGAAGTGCAGCTATGCAACCTCCAACTTAATAAAGATACAAGTAACATGGTTTTTGCTTGCTTTATTTGTTTTGCCTTTATTGAAACAATGAAACATTTTCCTTGTGGTGTGAGCTATTCAACTAACTATCCAAAAGAGAGGTGGTCACCTCCACAACTATATTAATTATACAACTTAAACTTTAATCAATTGCAACTTTACAAACATATTTATAGGACCTCCTAAAATGTTGTATACATATATATATGTGGACTTCACAATTTTAGATAAATGTAATGCAATATATATTTATTAAAAAATGGTATGAATCTTTAAAAAAAATTAGAGGTCCTTAGATAAAACTAAATGAATAGAAAATTTTAAGACATATCCTCAATATGATTGAACACAAGTGGTGGACTCTAAGGAATTATAATACTTTAAATAGTGGTACATGATTGGGACAAAGATAATATATTTTCATCACATATGCACTGACCTGTTTTCTTGCCTTTGAAGTAATGGCAATATAGAAAGAATACGTGGTTAGCATCCTTTTGAATTTATCATAATCATCTACAATAATATATCAACTATATGACTAATATCATACATTGTTTCGAGATATAAAATAAGTTGATCATTCAGATGTCATATTCGAATTCTTTTTCTCGTTAATATGTTTCTAAATACCGATATGTTGTTAGGAGAGTTGATAACATGACTCATTTTTCAGAAAATAAATTAAGTTTAATTCAAAGAGTCATGCATTTAGGAGACGACCAAAATCCGTATAAAAATTGAATATTTCATCTTAAGTATAAAATTAATCTAATAGTAGGCTCAAATAGTCTAAGCACAATACTTTAGCACCCCCTACTAGAGATAAAAACCCTAATTACAATAGGTTGAAAAGAATGTGCTTAAAATAAACGTGTATAGTTGTCTTAATCAAAGGAGTGGTAGATGAAACATGGAAAGAATATAACACTCAAAAAGGTAATTTATAATGGTCCTGCACTAGCTTAATTAAATAACTTGATCATTTGATAAAGTAATTGATTTTTGCTAGCTAGTGGTCTTTTAAGTTTTAATATTTTCACACCCTCTGTTTTTCATATTGTGTTTTGGGTGGTGCTTTTGTTAGTTTTTATTTTGGTTGTGGCCTTGTTTGCATAAATAACTTATTTTACTGAAAATTATACAAGTGTTTGTAAATAATTATACCTATAATACAAGACATTAATTAAACCGTTTTTGTATATTTTTTTAAAGCGACTAAATTTTATAGCCACTCGATATCAAACACAAGACATACCAGCCGAATGAAAAAAACTAAATACATAAACGCCAACATGTACAACACTAAGCAACACCGAAAGCTAAAGATATAAGTTGTTTCTACGAGCTTATCAAGATCGATTTATAGAAATAAATTGCAAACAACTTATGAACATCTCATAATTTCTTGAAATTAGTGTCACAAGTATTTGTGAAATAAGTCAATCAAAGAGGCTAATTATTTTTGGGGTACCCTATTGACATTTTTAGGAAAATGTATGGGGAGCTATATTATTAATTTGATTATACTCCACTCAAAAGCAAACTTAGAAACCTAAGTGCAATACAATTACCAATAAAGAACGCTTTCACTCCCAACTCCAAAAAATAAAAAAGTTCTAAAACATTGATCCAAAAGAAAAAAATATAGAGAGGTTACACACAAAGAAGAAAATAAATTAAAAGAATATTGGAAGGGGAAAGAAGAAAATAAAACTTGGATGGATAAATTCATGACATACAAAAACACAAACCCTAAACTTTGAATATTTTGTACAAGAAGAAATGCTCCACAAACCAATCAGTTAATTTGATACACTCTAATTGTATTTTTCAACCTTCCTTATAAGAACACAGGTAAAGATCCATGTAAGATTGCACATATGTGCGAAAAATTGAAGAAAAATAGACATGTGAAATTCCATCACGTGTCATTAGCATAAGACTTTTCTGAAAATAGATCGATAATTTTAGCGACCATAATTAGGTGGAGAGTACTCACAAACAACTTCAGTTTGCACTTCTTTTCTATGAAAGTTCCTATGACAACCACAAGCAGCACATGTAAGAGCCCCACTTGTTCCTTCTCCATTGCTAGCCATGAACTCCCTACAACCATCAACAGCATACCCTCCAATATTTGCTGCATGATTCTTCTGGCACTCTCCATATCGAATATTTCTTGTGATTGAAGATGAAGTTTTAGCCACAACTTGTCTCTTCTTCATCTTTTTAAATTTCCTATATAGTACTTTATGACTTTAGTGATGGTTCTATAGCTATATATATACAAGTGAGTGTATGTGGCTAACCCTAACCCTAGTGTGTGAATTTGTGAATGACTTTTTTGGGTTAAGGAATTGGGGAAAAAATGGAAAGATCATGATTCTTAAGTTGTATATTGAGCAGCCATATTTTACTAACTTTTTTTAAATGATCATATATTTCAACCATGGAGGAGTGACGACACACATGGGACACCCTGGTCCCAAAGTATACAATTTAAATAAAAGTTCTTTAAGTATGTGTGATACTATTATTCAATTGAATTATGACACGTATTAGTATTTTACATCATAACTATGAAAACGGTGTGAAAGAGGATTGACTATAAGAGGTCACATGCTATTTTTTTTTTTGGGTTAAATACAGTTTGTTTTTTGTTTTCATATTTTGTGAAATATGTAAGAATGATTCTTATATTTTAAAAAAGGTAAAAACATATATATTTTTTGAACGACTAAATTTTATTAATATCGCATTTGCGCATAAGACAAACACAATGCGTAATACAAAACATACAAGCACATCACAAGAAAGAAAATAAACTAAAACAACACCTAAATCCACCGATATTCATATAAGGGTCCTTATACCAAATACCATCAATCCTGCCCATCCAACATAAACTTCATCTCAACAATAGCAATCCAAACGGCAGCCCCTAAGCCAAACAAAAATCACTGCACCATACGCCAACACCAACACACCAATGTCAACTAGGAAACACAACAAAGCAACCAACTAGGTAAAAACATATCTTATAAGTTTTTTCATTATAAAAAATAATTTATTCCGTTTGTTTTTTTCAGGTCAGCTAACGAAATACTTATTAGTGGACCTCACTAATTTAATTTTAGTCCTACATTTTGCAAAATAACGATCCCTATGTTTTAAAAAATGTCAAAAGATCCCATATATATAATATTTTAAAATATTGGGATCATTCTTGCCTATTTTGCAAAATACAGGGACTAAAATTAAAACAGTGGGGTTCACAAATAAGTATTTGGTTAGCTGACTTGAAAAACAACTGACGGAATGAATCATTCTTTATAACGGAAAAACTTATTGAATTGTTTTTGACCCTTTTTAAGATATAGAAATTATTCTTACTTATTTCACAAAATATAAGAACTAAAAATATATTTAATCATTTTTTATTTATTTATATTGGAATATAGTACATGGGACACCCTGGTCCCAAAGTATAAAATATTTAATCATTCATCCAAGTTTAATACCATAATGATATAAGTTATGTGTATTGTAATTCGGTTGATAGTTATTATGATATTATTGTTATGGATATCATGATTTAAATTTTCAACTTTATTGTATGAGTCTATTTGTTAGACTACTTAACAGAAAAGAAAAATATATAATGTAATAAGAATTTTCAATTTTTTAATAATTTTATCCAAAACATTTTTTTCCTCAACCTACGAAGGAACAACAAGTCACCCGGAGAAAATTGGTTATGATGCCGGAGAAAGGTAGAAAATAGGGCGACTAATATAGACACAGTTTAAAAATAAATAGTATAGTATTGCTTTTTTTTTTTTTTACAAGAGTATAGTATTACTTTCAATAAATGTTATTATAATATTAATTTTTTTGATATTTTTATTAATTCTATAAATTCCTTTTTATATTCAAAATAATAAAATTTATATTAGATTCCCCCCAATAAATCATCTTAAAGTAACACTATAAGAAATATGATTTTTGACAATAATTTTTTTCGTTAAAAGTTGTTATAAGTCGCTGACAAAACAACCAAAGACAATTTTGCTAGCGACTTGTAACAATAAATATCATTGTCAAAAATTATATTTCTTGTAGTGTAAAGTGTTCAAATAGGAACTGTAATGTGGTGCCCTCTAATTGAGAATCGGACAAAACCGAAAATAGGAACTAAATGAAGGAATATATACAACCCGAACCACCCTTGAATGGTCTTAGGAATTTCCTTTTTGAATTGATTGCTCACCTTGTCTGAAAGGACGTCTTAAAGAAGAAGAAAAATTATATGAATTATTAACGTACATCGATTACTTATCTAAAAAATATTAAAAATTGAATATGTACATACATGTACACGTAAGGTTTTTTGTATTCTCTTATTCTTCAATCCCATTATAACCTTCCTTGCTTGGCAGGAGATAATCTGGTTATTGTAATTAGATAATTATAATGGATTAAATATGTAAAAAAATATATATAATGGATTAAATCAATTCGGTGTAGGAAGGCAAAATCATTTGTCATGGAAACATATTATATGCCATAAGTTTTAACATAGTTTTTACGCTATTTTAAATTAAAGTCATTCGATTTAAATTGTCTGGCCGAGATCGTTTTAATTAATTTTATGATAGAATTAATTTAAACCATTTAATCATCTTTAATTAATGGCTTAAATCTAAAACAATATGAAAACTGTGTGATTTGCAAGTGTAGCAAATCCGAATCTTTGTTATGAGTAAATTGAACTATCTTATCAAATTTGCAGTGAACTAGCTTTGTTTCGATTGATGAAATGGAGTGGTATATATAGTGGTATGGAGTGAAATTTCATTGTTTGGATTTTTAAAAAATGAGTGGAATGGAGTGGTATATGATGGTATTCATTCCATCCCACTCCATCATTTTCTCTCATTTTTCTTCCCCTCCAATATTTCGGGTGTATGAGATAGAATATAAACACTTCATAAAATATCCAAACAATTTAATGAAATTTATATTCCGCTCCATTCCATTTAATTTATTCTGTTATGCACCACCGATCCAAACAGAGCCCTAGACAAAAAGAGCAAACAATTTCGACATATCATTTGATTGACAACGACGTTGAGCATTTGGCGCATGAGAAATAACATATTGTTCAGAGGGGAATGCGTCAATATATATATATATATAATGGACAAAATTATTTATATCTCGTGGTTTTGATCATTTAGATTAAGAAGCAACATAAATTTTTCTTTTTCTAATTGTTATAGCCATCCTTTAGATTGTTTTCAATGTATCTAAGGCGTTTGTTCTTGAATTATAAGGACAAAGTATCTCTTGTACTCTTTATAATTCAATTTTTACTTATACAAGAAGTTATAGTGAACTAGAATAAACATATTGTGTCATTCATCTTCGCTTACTTTGCGTAAGTTATTATGTCAAAAAATTTAACTTTTGATAAAACACTGTATGAAGTGAAAGCTAGAGAGCCAAATTAGGATAAGGGAGGAATTAAGAAGAACATGTGGGAAGAAAGGAAAGAGAGATTACTTCGAGCAACATAAACCACAACAGTCATAGCAGAGATTTGGATTTGAAAGTTTTGAAAGTTGAGGAGTGTCTTTCTAAGAAAGAGATTAGAAATGGATCTCTATTACGTGGTGTTTGTTTTGATATTTTTATTAGTGTTTTGCTTACATACGACGTATTTAATTTGTAGCCCCTCTTCTATCAGTTTTTGTTCGTCTTGTGCAGAAACCCGATTTTTATTAATAATTGTTCTGGATCGGCTGAAAATCCAACAAATAGTAAGGCCCGTCTAAATGGGATAAAGATAATCGCGTGGCACAACGACCACGGTCCAACGCTACAAGCACGGGTAGAGGCGAATAGTCTCCAAAACCTCAAACGTATCTCCTAAGTATAAAGAATAATACAATACAAAGAACAATACATGTGTCATATACATGGCTGATCCACCCACATGGGGAACCCCAATATATCCTAAACCCTACTATCCTCAGGGCCGGTTCTGAGTTTTTAGAGGCCGTGTGCAAATTTTTAAAAGTGGCCTTTTAATAAAAAAATAAATACAATTTTCTGAAGAAAAAAAACTCATCGATTATTTTTATTTTTTTTTAAACTCGGTATCCGGCCCAAAGACCGACTAACTCGAGGGAAAACAACTCCGATTTTAAAAATATAATTATCCTAGTAATTAACATAAAAAATATTCATATAATCTTTTTTTTTTTTTTTTTTTTTAAACTGGGCCTGCAATTGGACTTATTTTGTTGCAATATGATATTTACACCTCCTATTTTACTAATACTACTACCCATAAAAAAAATTGAGGCCTTATTATTATGGAGGCCCACTGCAACAGGGCTTGTTGCAGCCCCTTCTGGGCCGGGCCTGACTATCCTCCTATAAATAAATATTCATACATCAATCCCTATGTATGAAATTCGTGCACCTCTAATACTAAACTCTTTATTGCTTATTCATATACTAACTTAAGTGTTGGATTGCTAATATTTTTCCATGTACCTTTTCCCCAAAGAAACCAGAAATCAACTACTCAGCTTCAACAATCTCCAACTTCCAACTTGTCAACATGTGTTAAAACAATTATTTCTGAACAATCCGTTCAATAATATATTTACTTTTAAAAATATAAAAATATTCAATCAAAAAGCAAACAACTCAAAATATTTTCTCTAGAAAGGGTGAAGAAAGTCAAGCCTTTACTATGAATAATGGTGAGTAAATCTTATAAGTTGTATTTTGAGATAAAATTCATGGTTCTATTTTCGGTCTTTTGTGGGAGCTGGTGGATATGCATGTACGTACATACCCTATTGTATTGTATTATGAACATTCTATTTTTGATGAGTTGGTTTTTCTTAATTAGGGGAGGCAATATAATTGATTGATACTTATTCATTCAATGCATCCATTACATAATTTTGATTGTGTTTTTCGGTACAAACATAATTTTGATTGTTAGTGATCAAATAATTTTACCAAAAGATCGAAATTATAGAATCTAGACAACAGAATTCTACATCATTTTGCCAATTTCTTCATCATACTTGCCATCAACCGAACACAATTTGATATTATCCAGGTATAATTAATTATAGCGTAATAATAATAATAACAATATTATTATTATTATTATTATCCAGTTCTAACAATCCTAAAACAGAGCATGAGTGCCCCGAAGAGAAATCAAATCACCAGACCTTTAAATATTAACTTTTGCTTAGATAATTCTAGCAATCTTTTAAAAATCGGACCGGTCAGTCGGACCGGTCAACCGGAAGCTGGCCAGTCTAGTTCAATAGTTAGATCGAACATGCAATCAAATCGCTCGGAACCGATCGGAATCGAAAAAACTGGTGAACCGGCGGTTTAATTGCAACTTTGTTTTTTTTTCTTTAAAAAAAAACTAAAAACGACGTCGTTTTGCTTTAATTTTATTTTATTTTTTTTTGAAAAAAATATTAATAGAATAAACAAAACAATAAAAACAGAAAAAGAAAAAGAAAAAAAGAAAGTTATTTTGGAATTAGATTATTTTGGGTTTATATTGCAATTAGATTATGTTGGAATTAGACTTTATGTAAAACTTATTTTGGGTTTGTATTTTGTACTATTTTACGATGTGTGATAACGATGTTTAGGTTTTGAACTTAACGAATTAACTTGGTGGAAATTATGATCTATGACATTTTCACATTTTTTTAGGTGTTGGGATTTTTTTTTAGAGTTCGATTCATCCGGTTCTACCAGTTTAATAACTATAAAATATTGTTATAGTGACCAGTTTATTCAACCGGTTTATTCGATTTGATCTGGTTTAGTCATGCGGTTCGACCAGTGACTTAATGGTTGACCAATGAATCAGTGAACTAGGACCTTGTCAGTTCGATGACCGGTCCAATTTTTAAAACATTGAATTATAATAAAAACATGTTTTCTTAAAAAAAATTGATAAGTAGAGTATGTACTAGTACTATGAACCAACATGTACCGTAGCTCTAATCTCTATACCCTCATATGTACCAAATATTTCTCATGTAATGCAATATCATACCGAAGGGAATTGCGAATTCTATGACTATGTTTTAATCACAACCCATATTATAATGTCTCATTTACAAGTGAAAATCATTATACTTTCCTTGGGTTACTTTTAGAGGGGAGAGTTTGCATGAAAATGTTTTTTTGACAGGGTCATTCCCGAAATTTTGAAATATGAACTTGCTACATCCTTTAATTTTAAATCATACATGTTTGGACACTACTTGCATGCTCCTAAAATTATAAGACTTTGGAGGATCGTACACCCTAAACATGAAGAAGTTACACCAATTTTGGTAACCTTCAAAGTTTAGACACCATGTATGCAAAAATCAATTACTACTAAGGTGAGAATAAGTGATTTGATTTTTGGTCAAACACATTGATTGAATTTTTTAAGCATAGATCATACTCAAACGGTAGTTGCTCATTCTATATCTGATGTGGGTCCAATTTGACACTAGAAAGGAAGGTCGATGTGTGGCCCTATCAACTGTTACAACAACTATCTTGGATTTAATTACCTAATATTCTAATAAGCTTAAGGCCATTCCCCACACTCCTTTATGAATAACCACCTTTTTTTCCTTTTCCATGGGACCAAAACAAGGTCAATAATAACTTTTCAAAATTTCAAATTCTGCCACGACAAGAGATAGCTAAAACAAAAATTGACATGTACAGTATATTTGTTGTAACATGGCAACCAACTAGAATCTAAAATAGAGAGTAAATGTAAATAAAGACAACATATTTAACGACATTCCATAAAATGCTTATTCCCGATGGCAGACTATTATGATTTCCTATATATATTTGCTCTATAAGGTAAAAATAAAAATAGATAAAGGTAGCTTATAATGAATAAGTTAACCGATTGATTTTGTAGTATTTGGTAAAATTAACGGTTGAATAGCTTATAAGTATGAAATGACAAAAAATAGATATGTTAATTAATATTTAATTTTTTCAAAGGGTAAAATTGGAAGAAAAAATAATAAGTTATAAGCTTATAAATTACTTGAAATAGCGTTTGAAAAATAAGTTATAAGTTCATAATGAAAAGACCGTTACTAAACAAGCTTTTAGCTTATAAGCTAGCTTATATTTTTGTCTTCCCAAACAAATCCATAATATGTGTTGGATTGTTGTTGAACTATGAGGGAGAGTTTAACTAGGTTAGTTTGATATATTAGGTTTAGAGCAATAACATATAAATGACTTTGACATAATATTTTCACGTGAAATCTGAAGGTATTAGGTTTATGAGTCATTTTTGCCCTCCATCAACTCTTTCGATCAACGTGAGACTTTCACTCACTTGATGTATCTCAACATCTTCCCACAAGTGTAATTCCCTATGTGTTCACGATTCATCACCACTCATTTATTGCTCCCATCAACTCGAATCGGGCTATGATGCCATTTTGTTGGACCGTGAGAGGGAGCTTGACTGGGTTAGATTAACATGTTGGGCAAGAAATCAAAATCTTAAGCCATTATGTTTATAAATCATCTTACTTATGTGTTGCTCAACATCTTCTAACAGCTTTAACTCACTTGATATATCTCAACAATTTTTACTCTCGATGCTCCTTCGGGCAACAAGTGGCATGCTGGTTTTGCTCAATGAGATTATGAAAGTATCCTTATCTTGAAAATCTTCCTATGACTCACAGTTGGTTTATGCTAGTTTGGCTCATTGACTTAAAAATACAGTTAAATAATCTTATCTGTTGATTTAGATCGAACAACTTACTACTATAACTGCATCACGCAGTTACACGGCAGGAAATCCATTTCCCAAACAATTCACATACATAAGTCATGCACATAACTTTCATTATAAATAAACCCATACACCTGATTTTTTTTCCTTGTTTAAAGTCATTGGGAGAGAATAAAGGTAACAAAAAGGATTCATCAAACTACTTATTTTTATAGAAGTTGAAAAGTATGTGTCAGTACCTGCTGTGAATTGACATGTTTTGTTCACACACCAGCCCTATGCAAACATATATAGGAGGAGCAAGTGGACAACATTAGAAAGACAGATTGTATAGAAAAGAAAAGAGGTTGTTTTACCCATAATCTGAATATTTTTTGAAGGAAACTTTGTATTATTGGTTCAGTGAATGGTGGGAGGAATTAGAAGAATAGAAATGTCAAAGATAAGTTTGATGTTGAAAGGTTTGGATTCTTTGTCTAATTCCATGAGTATAATATGCTGAAGAAGGAATTATGAGTCTCCAACAAGTAACCCCATTTCCAAAAGTGTAGAACTAGAAAGGGACCAACACATAATAGGCAATAACATGTGAACATATGAGAAAGTGACAAAAGGACAGTTGCACATGTGCTTGTCAATTAGAAGCGTGCACGTAGTTTACATCATCCAAAATGAATTTTAAATTCTTATGCGGCCAATCTTCATTCTGGAAAAGAATTATTCAATTATCTTCTAAAATTTGAATTGCATGCAATCAAAATGGCGATAGTAAAATTGTTAGGACAATTCGGAAAAGTGGGGGCCTAAGAGTTTCAAAAAAATTGCTTGAATTGAATTAGTTGGAGAAAAGTGTGCAAGGCAAAGAGTGAAATAATACCAAGCAATTTTGGGATGTGGAGATGAAGAATAATTTCGGAGATGTGGGTCTTTAGAGAGATATTTTTTGACGATATTTTTCAGATGTTTTGATTTTTAGTTGGTATGTCTTTGTGGAATTCTTGAACTCCCTAAATGATATAATCTTTCATGATTGAACATCTTCTATCGAGTATCTTTGTGAAAAAGGTGAAACTTACTTCTTGAAAATGGTTTCTTTGGGTGAAACTCTTTGCACATTCCTTCTATGAATGGAAGATGCTCCTTATTTTGTGTTAGAACCATTAAAATTTGTTGGGGTGTGTGGAGTTGACTCTCATTAGTCCGAGTGGTTATAATCCCCCTTAATATTTGTCTTACCTTAGTGGTTGATTATTTCTTCTCTCCAAGGAGAGTCAAATTTTATACAATGTTGATATATTGTGGACGTTCTTTATTTTTTGGAGTGTATTTGTTGTATTGAAACTTGAGAAATTAAAATCGATAAAAGGGGAAAGGTTTGAGAAAAATTGGATAAAAATTTAAGACAAATTCCCTTTTATATGTCTATTTGTTCATGTAAGGTATGTAGTTGTAGTAGATATATATAAGCTAAACCGTCAATCCACGATCTAGTTTGAATATTCACTATGTTTTTCACCTTATAACGTGTAACCTACAAAACCTTTTAAATTGTTTTGAAACAAACTTCAAATTATTGTCGGTTAACAATTCCAATTTTCATAAACCTTATTTCATTTGTCCAACTAAACTTATGTTACCAACAAATACGATAACTCAAATGCATAATGAGAAACACGACTAGCAACAAATGCATATGATAGCAATAATAATCGAGTCATCTAAGACCACCCACAATGGGTGTTGAATGAGTGTGTTGAATGAGAGAGGTGATGAATGAATTCAACACCAATTACTGCTGCCACCGGGGACACGCGGAACAAGTTCATTGGGCCAAAGCTGGCGCGTGTATGTCACGAGGGAACAAGGCGCGTATACGCGCAGTGGGAGAAGGAGAGAGAACTAACGGGGACAGGTGTTGCAATCCGGTTGGTTGCTGGATTTTTACTTCATTTTTATCTTTTAACTCAATTATTTCATTGCAAATTAATTTTTTTTAATTTTGTTTTCACCAAAATTCGTGATTTTTTTTTCTCTATAAATGGAGACTTGGTTTATTTGATTTAGACACAGAAAAAAAAATATCACATTTTTCACTATCTTAATCTTATTATTATCTTTATATTAAGTGTTTATTATAAAAAAACCACATTTTAAATAAATTTTGTTTTTATTATAATTGTAATCGATAATGTTAATTTAATTTTAACTGATAATTGTAAAATTAATTTTAATCGATGATTTGTATCGTATAATTTTAATTTAATTTTAATCGATAATTGTAATTTTATTTAATCATAAAAACAAAAATTAAAATTTAAATAAGAATATGAAATAAAAAGTGGTGGGGTAGAGTGTTGAATGAAAAAACTATTGGAGAGGGTAAAAGTTGAATGGGATGTTGAATTATTAGGTGGAAGAGAGAGAAGATGATGTGAAGTGTAAAAAGTGGGATTTTGGGGTGTTGAATGAGTTTACCATTGTACATGGTCTAACAAGTGTAAACTAGGCACTTTGGTATCTCTACCTACTACTATCTTTGCATCAAGCAAAATTTCTATAATCTCATGCTCAATTTTAGTTTCATAACCTAGAACATCAAACGTATTTATGGATAAAATATTTCGTTTAAGTTTAAGAACATAGCTCACATCATGCATGAGAAATTCGTGGTTGCCAAATATCATATGAGAAACTAGACTCATACCTTGAAGCTTACAAATTTTCCTTTCCAGGTAAATAGCTTCACATTCAACTAGCTCTAAAGTCTCAAACTTAAAGTAATCTTCTTTTTTTTTTGGTACAATCAAAGTAATCTTTCTTTAATCACATGTAAAAGCAATTTTAATGAAAAACTTCTATTCATGATCACTTGTATATAAATTTAAAAAAAAAAAAATCAATTCAATAACTACATATAAACCTAAAAAATGAGAGCACCCACCTGGTTCATATATATTTTCAACTATTGTATCCACAATTTCGACAAGCATGGAAGAAACATAATATACATAAATTCACATTCACTTGAGAAATAGAATTAGCAAACACAAAATCTCAAGTTGATTAACAGATACAATTAGAAGTGATGATAACAATGAAACCAAATTGGTTAACATTTCTAATCGATCACTGACCTAAATTTCTAACTGACACTGATGGTGGTAACCGAAACATGTTGCCTAAAGAAAAACTTTATTGCTAGAGTTTTTTTAAAAAAATTTGGAAACATAATCGAATGGTTCAGATTTAAAAAAATAATAATTTAAATTGCTTTAAATATATATGTAATGTGGGGTGTGATCTTGTGCAAATAATCAAATTCGTTATGACTGCAAGACTACATGTAATCCAAATCCCTACTCTTTGTTGTTCAATTTACGATGGAAACATCAAAAACTATTTCCCAAGGTGAAAGCAGCTTTTAGCTCGAAAGTTGAATTAAAAACATGAGATTTAATTTATTAGTCTATTAAGTGCATGTTAAGATTGGTGGCGACAATAAGACTTCCACCTTTATTTTTTCAAACAAACTTCATCCAAACATATATACACACTAATCAATGTCACCACCAACCAAATTGAAGCGAGGATGAAAGGAGCGCTGGTTCGAAAACAATATTTGCAACGTTCTTTGTGATGGTAAAGAGAAAGAATTTTGGAAAGAAAAATGGATAGGAACGTATCTACTCTACGCGTCTTGTTTCCGAACTTATATTTCAAGACAGCAAGAGGCTGCTGTCTCGGCCATGAGAACTTGGCTTAACGAGACATTGGTGTGGAACTTATTTTGGACCGACGAACTCACCGAATCCGAGACCGAAACAGAAGCAGAAATTCTGCTACTGCTGCAACAGATTCAGCCGAGTAACAGAGTGACAGGTGCAAATGGAGTCCAAATTCAGCTGGTTTTTCTCCATAAAATCTGCATATATGCAGCTGCAAAGCAGATACGCATTCGATGATAATGATGTTATTACGAACAACAACTTTAAGGAGTCTTTGGAAGAATAATGTTCCATCGAAAGTTAGTATTTTCGGGTGGAGATTGTTGCTTGAAAATTTACCAAATAGGGAGGCTTTATATCGCAAAGGTGTTGTTACTAATAATCACGAAAGGCTTTAATTGACATGAACCATAAGACCCAAATTCTGCCAATTAGAGCAATAATATAGTTGTTACAGAAGTTTTCATCATCAAAGAATAATATGTGAAATTCTATATGGTTGCAACCTTCATCAACAGCAGTCAACACAGAAAAAAATATACAACTCAGCCTAATACAAACGACAATATATTCAAACCATTATATATGCATGCCGATCGTGACTATTTGGAGGTCCGATTTAAATATTAAAAATGAGTCCTAATAAAAAATGTTAAAAAATTAAAAAGAATAATCCTCTATTTAAATTAATATTTTTTAACTCGATTATGATATTTTTTTACTATACATATATTTGATATTTTATAAACATTGATAATATATAATCATTATTATAAGAGTTCAAAATTAATCTATTAAATACATCTGATATTTTATAAAAACTAACAATATATAACTATTATATGTTTTCTCTTCCAACCCCCCACGTTTCTTTTTCACCCCTCGAGTTTCCTGTTTTGTCCTTCAATAAAAACTTTGATTTCTATAAATCGAAATTTTTTTTGCTTTGTAATACAACTTTGGTTTCTAGAAACCGAAATTTCCTAAAATTTGAACTAGAAAAATTTCAGTTTCTGCAAACCGAAATTTTTTTTAAGGGTAAAATCAGATTTTTGAGGAGATAAAAAAGAAACATGGGGGGCTGGAAGAGAAAATTTCCTCACTATTATTA
Source organism: Trifolium fragiferum (assembly GCA_954870985.1). Classification (NCBI taxonomy): domain Eukaryota; kingdom Viridiplantae; phylum Streptophyta; class Magnoliopsida; order Fabales; family Fabaceae; genus Trifolium; species Trifolium fragiferum. The sequence goes on from OX940794.1 coordinate 15,057,730, forward strand.
TAGGATCTCAAAATTTTGAGTTGAGTCATCCAAAATTTTGAGGCCCATGTGTACCCCTATGACTCTTTGGGCTAACTCCGTATATATGTTGCCAAAAACAACAATAACAGTTCCAATTCACTACCAAATACCAATAGAAGGTAATAAAAAAGCAGAAAAAAACAAGGAGTAATCCAAACTTCATTCTACTTAAGCTCTATATCTACAAATCACACTTTATATCGTCCACACACAATTTCCTTCAAATTCTTACTTCCGTTGTTCAAAATTACATAGTTCCTTGCCTTAAAATTAACCATAAAGTTGTATGCTATACCATTCAATTGTTTGTAATGAACTAAATAGACACATCGATCGATATATGAACTAATTTAAGAGAAGGACATGTAATGTGTAGTAATTTATATGGTTTCAAGAAAAATCCCACATATAAATGTGTACTATTCATTTAAGGAGTATATAATTTCACAAAATATCACAGTCACAAGAAAGAAATAGAATAGCATTGGTGATAGTGTAAGGATTGCCTCATTCTTATTCCAACATATCTCTAAGCAAAGAAAACCACAGGGCAAGATTCGAGCTTCTCATGATCAGATTAGTAAGAAGCAAAATAATGTGTTTCCACAATCATAGTGTCACAAAAATTGGTGAATTTATTTTAGTCTTACAAGTATTGGACATTGATACAAGGAGTGTCAAAGTAATGGAAAAACTGAGTTTTTTGAACACCGGTCCGAGTTATCCAACACGTGTATCAGACACCGTGATATGCCTAATCATAGAAGTATCTGTGCTTAATAGGCCATAATCCTAACACCCACTTCTCAAATAGTTGATAGTGGTTAAATGATTGCAACTGAAACACAAAAGGAGAAAAATACTCATAATTACAAAGAAAATCAAGTCTATGTGAACTTCAACTAGTGCAACCTAATCATAACATTGGTAAAGAAATAAACCACAATGTAAATTACAAAATTTGGAAGAAAGCTCAAGAGATTAGCAGTCTACCTCATATAAAAGACTATTATGCTCATAAATTCTCATGTGAAGAATTAATTAAGAAGATAAAATGAGAGAAAATAATTATATAAGAGGTGGTGGCGGCAGCAGACAAAGGGGCTCCGGCGGACTCACGACGGTGCTCCGACTAGAGGCACCCTTGGGCGGAACTTTGAAAGGAAGCTCTTTTAATTGATTCATATAATGTTGAAGCAAGAACATTTTGCCACTACACCAATTTGCCTATTTTGTAATTATTTTATATTTTTGCTCTAAAAAGAAACTTTGGTTAAGAACTTGTAGAAAAATTATTTTTGTTAAATTTAAAAAAGTGGTTCATGAATGTGAACTGATTTTGATCTGAACTATTATTGGATGTTAAAAGTGGTTCAATTTAAAATACAACTCAATTCAATGTAGTTTGGTTCATAATTTGTTCTAATTTTTAACATCTCTAAGATAAATAGAGAGTGTGTGGAAGAGATTGAAGAAAAAAGACCCAAACAGAGCGGTCTGGTCCAAGCAAGGGGTGTTTCAAATACTTGGGGGTATTAGTTAAGAAATAAATTTTGCATTAAAAAAAGTATTATTTTTTAAAAAAATTACTACACATATTTTAAAATAAATTTGCTATTTTTGTTTTTTTAATTAATATCCAAAAGCACTAGTCAACTCATTAAAATAAAGGTAAACCGTGTTTTCGGTCTTTGTACGGTTAGCGAATTTAGATTTTAGTTTATATAAAAAAATAACCTCTCATTTTATCCTTTAATTTCAAATTACTTTGGTTTTAGTTCTTAATGTGGTCATGTCACACAAAAATATTGATGGTGATCTTTGTCCCGATATAGAACTTCTCATCGAGTACTTTCTTTTCTCCATCGAAGTATATGGCCAGAATCAGTTGTCTAGATCACTATCACGTGTTCAAAGTGTGTTGACTTGGCAAATTACATGTATGAAAACAAAAATCCGCACAAATTGCACTGACGAAAAGCAAAATTCGCACAAATTTTTACAAGGACAAAAATCAGATTTGCCTCAAATTACTGTGACCAAATTTTAATTTCAGAAATGTGAAAAACTCATTCCATAAATCTTCATCTTCTACCATGCTACCACCACCATTAAAAAACTCTTTTCACATGCTTTAACCTGAAAACTCCATAAATTCTCAACGCAAAAAAATTTCTTTTCAAAAGACAATTTTTTTTAAAAAAAAAAATATAGTACTATCATTTTTGAAAAATCTTACACTCTCTCTAACAATTTTTTCTTTTTAATAAATTTGATTTCTCTTTCGCATTTTCATCATAAAAATCGGAGTTTATGTCGTGGGATAATGTAAGAAATTAGGATACCATAATATAATCACTGTGTGATAACTGATGGTAAAAGAGAGGATTTTGTTTTTTTAACACTAAATATTTTTTTATTGACTAAACTCTATATTTTTTTATTGTAATTTTTTTTCTGTTTTGTTCTATTTTTATGCATAAACTTTTGTCTCATTTGATAGGTCAAATAATGTTTTTGCATGTTTAGGGAAACATAAAGACAATTAGGTTAGGGATGACAATGGGTAGGGCATGGGTAGGGTACTATAGTCCCCATCCTTATACCTGCAATTTGAAAAAATATCCGTATCCGTCCTCATACCCGCGTGGGTGACTATTTTTGTCCCCGTACCCATTATCCGCATTTTTATTAAAAATAAATTGATCGATTATAAAATATCATATCATTTTAATAGAATTTAAAAAAATTCAAAGATTTTAATATTGATTTATGAAATTTATAAACAAAATTATTAGTAAAATCATGCTAAAATTCATTTCTCTATTGACATATTTACTTTATGTTATAAATAAACATTTTTATTATTCAAAATGTGTAATAGTATAATAATGTTGTATTTTTTAAAAATAATTACATATATTATTATATAATAATTATATAATAATATAATTAAAATAAATAAAAATATATTATATGGGTATATGGGGTGGGTATTAAGATACCCGTATCCGCACTCATACCCGCTCAATTTTGTGGGTAATTACCCATACCCATGTCTGTACCCAAAATGCGGGTTTTTACCTTATCCATCATGAGTATTTTTTGTAGGTACCCACTGGGTATGAGTAAATTGTCATCCCTAAATTAGGTTTAGGAACATTAAATTTGAAATTTGACTATTTCCTGTAATTTAGTGAATTTGATAGTAATTAATTTTATTATATTACTATTAGTATTTTTTCTGTGCAAGCTATTTTTTTTATAATGACACAAATCATTATTAGTAGTTGATTTTTCTTAGAGTAAAATTACATAGAAGGTAAAAAAATTTGGAATATTATTAAAACAAATAAGAACAAATTAGTAAATTTGTTAATAAAATTGTTTATGTTTTCATGTTCCTATTTTTATGTATATTCATCTCATTCTTTCTATAATTTTTTTATTGATTAAACTTTCTTTCAATAATCTTTTTATTGTTTTTATTTTTTTTATAATTTTCTTTACTATTCTTCCTATAACATTTTTATTGTTTTTGCAATTCAAACTCATTCTATATATAAAATACAATATTTCTACCAATTATTTTAAAAAGATAAAAAAAAATCTTCTATAAAAAACAAGAAAAGAAGAAGAAAGCGACAGAGATAGTAACTTTGATAGCACAAAATCATATCTTACTCGTTTAATACAAACATAATCCTTTAATATCGATAATAAAGTTTCTTCCTTTTTCACTCAACTGTACTGTGATGATGAAGTGAAAGCTGCATCAATCTCATCAGGTACCCTTTTCTTCCTCAATTCATCATCAATTCTTCATTACCCAGATGTTAATTTTTTCTTCTATTTTTGTTTAGTTCAAATATTTTCATGTGTTTTTAATGTTTTATTTTATTACTTTATGAATAAATGCTGAATATTGAAGCTGATACTTTTTTTTTTGGTGTTTGATTTTTTTGTTACTAGCTTTGAATTAGGTCAACACAGGGTTGAATTTCAAAGGTCATAGTTGAAACTATATCTCATCAACGTTTTCTACAAGTTTGAGATCTTCTACAACAATATTGATGGTTGAGATTTCATTAATTGGTTAGGTTGGTTTTGTTCTTTGACTTTATGGATTTGAGCTATGGATAATACCCTATCCTTTGAGACCCTTTATCATATTTGTGTTGTGTGTTTGGAGTAATAGCATATACCCTTTGAGAATTGAGACCCTTTATCGTATTATTTGTTGATGTCGGACACAATTGGTCGAACTCTGATCAATCGTTTTGTGTTTCTGTGCATTTAACCAGATTTGCTATTCGATAGCGGTAGTGGTATTGTCCTATGAGTTAAGGGATTTGATCTATGGATGCCCTTTGAGACCCTTTATCATATTCTGTGTTGCTGTTGGAAACAATTGGTTGAACTGTGAGATCAATTGTTGTGTTTCTGTGCATTGAATCGGATTTGGTTTAGTTGGACCTTAAAATGTCAGAGAAGAGTATGGTTCCGTCTAGGTTTATGTTTTGCGTGATGCTTATTTCTATGTTCCTTTTGGTCTTGTCTACCATTTTCCTACTTCAGTTTAGCAGCCATTCTTTGATACCTAGATCAGTTTTAGAGCTTATTATTGTTAATAACTCGTCGTTTTACTTTACGCCCGATTTAAAGAAGGAACAAATAATGCTTCCTAAGTACCCTTCTGAGGATTTAAAAGTTCAAACGTTAAAACCTAGAGATTCTGATTGGAAAGTTTCAAATTCAAGTCAGAAGAGAAGTTCTGTTGAACAGAAGAATAAGAACATGAATAGGGTATGTGATCAAACTTGGGGTCTTTTGAAAGTATTCATGTATGACTTGCCTCCGGAATTTCACTTCCGGTTATTGGGTTGGAAGGGAAGTGTAAATCAAACGTGGCCAGAGGTGGATAACCCCAGCCGTATTCCACGTTATCCCGGTGGATTGAATTTGCAGCATAGTATAGAATACTGGCTCACACTTGATCTTCTATCATCGAACACTGCAAAAGCTGGTAAACCTTGTACTGCAATTAGAGTGCAGAATTCAAGTCAAGCAGATATATTTTTTGTGCCGTTTTTCTCGTCTTTGAGTTACAATCGGCATTCCAAGATTCAAGCGGAGGGACAAGTTAGCGTTAACAAAATATTGCAAGACAGATTGGTACATTTCTTAAAGGGGAGGAAAGAATGGCAACGCTCGGGAGGGAAGAATCATTTGATTGTAGCCCATCATCCTAACAGCTTGTTGGATGCAAGAAGAGACTTGGCTTCTGCTATGCTATTACTTGCAGATTTCGGTAGGTATCCTGTTGAGTTAGCAAATATCAAGAAAGATATAATAGCTCCCTATAGACATTTGGTGGGGACGATACAAAGTGCTGAATCACCTTCATACGACGAGCGTTCCACGCTGGTGTATTTCCAGGGGGCGATATACAGGAAAGATGTAAGTTTCTATGATACTCGTGTTATCTGTTTGATGCATCATTACTTTACTTTATTATTATGAATGTATAGTGTTGATATTCATCTATGAACTTTATTCGTAATTGATTGTGCTGCAAACTGCCTGGTTTCAATTGTATAATGGGTGTATATTGTTGGATATCAAGCACTAAAGAACTAGCATTCTATACATACCAATGCACACACAACACACCTTGAGCCCGATAGGGGTGTAAACTGTAAAGGCAGGGTTTTATCTTAGGTTCTTGCATAGTTGTATTCTCCCTCCCAGGCACCACCTTGTCACAAATTTCAAGTATATTGGCACATGAAAATATTCTATTCTGCACCTCTTTTATGAAAAATCTCCATGCCCTTCTCCTCCTCCCACATTTAAAATTAGAGGTATGTTATGTTTAAACAGAATGAAGAGGATCCGTGAGCAATTTGTCCAACAAATATGGGTGATGAGTGTTCATGTAAACATAGAGGTGTGTTTGCTATTTATGCGCCAAGTGCACCTCTCTGAGGGTGTAGACCGTACACCATATGTTTATTGAACTTGAAAACTCATTCAAAATATAAATAGCAGTGCAATTGAGCGTATTCTCACGAATATACAATACATTGACTGAATATACAGTCATGTAGAACACAAACAAGAATAGGGAGGACCATATTATACTGTGTATAAAAAGCTTTCAATTCTGGTCTTACGAGATCATATTACATTTCCTTGCTGCCAAAGTCAAATAGAACTTTGATGGTTTTCTTTCTATTTGTGTGTGTTGATTTTAGTAAATGTTTTCTTTGACACCTATTGGTATATATTGCGCACATGATAGGGATCGTTTATTGGAAACTGTAACACATTCTGATACCATTGCTTTATAAAACTCATTGTGCTGACGTGATTTCTGCAGTCTTTTTGATATATTCTATTTCCCTTAACAACTTTAATGTTTCTCGATGTGCCAGATAATTTTTCTTAACTTTAATTGGTTAAATATCATGTTGAAACCACAGGGAGGAGTTATTCGCCAAGAACTGTATTACCTCCTCAAAGATGAGAAAGACGTGCATTTTACATTTGGGAGCATAGGTGGAAATGGGGTTAATCAGGCAAGCCAGGGTATGTCCACGTCCAAATTTTGCCTTAACATTGCTGGAGATACCCCATCATCCAATCGGCTTTTTGATGCCATAGTAAGCCACTGTGTTCCCGTGATCATCAGTGATGAAATTGAGCTACCATTTGAAGATGTTTTGGACTACTCAGAGTTTTCCTTATTCGTTCGCTCCACCGATGCCATAAAGAAAGGCTACTTGCTGAAATTCCTTCGTTCAATCAAGCGCAAGGAATGGACCAAGATGTGGGAAAGATTGAAAGAGATTACACATCATTTTGAGTATCAATATCCATCCCAACCCGAGGATGCGGTGAACATGATTTGGCAAGAAGTTGCGCGTAAAATATCTTCAATGCAGTTCAATTCACACAAGAAGAACAGATACAATAGATCTCAGCGTTTTGTCAAGACTAACTGAAAAACTGGGATTCTGTTTTGTTGGATTCATTTGACCTTGGTCGTATTCAACATATCAATGGGAGAGAGATAGATCTTGTCAGAAATTTGCAACTAGCAAGTTTTGTACCCTCCCTTTTCGCTCTTTTTCTTTACCTATGTTGTTCATCTTGTTAATAATTTTTTCAAGTCAAAACCCGCCGCATTATTTGTCCACTGTTTGGTATTTGAATTTGAGCAAATAACGAAAGCCGGAAGGTATTTTCCTATTAATGAAATTTGGTTACATGGATCAAACGGGTACCATGTATCTGTATGTATCAATTATAACAAAAAGTTACAAAATAAGTATAAATTTTCAGCACTTCTTTTACCAGGTTGAAGTTATGTTATTGTATAAGTGGTGATATGGATGATCAAGATTTGCATTTTCCAGTGGTGAGGTATTGGAGTTTGACCACCATTGATATTCAAAGAAACAGGTCTGCAAGGTTAGAATTGACTGCCAATTTCATATTTTAGAGTGAATCACAATGTTTGTCTTTGATATTGAAATTGTAGGGCATTGTCAAGTCACAGGGTGGTAGGTTATTGTTTTTGTGTACGGAAAGTTTAGATGAGTTGGATTTTTAGGACTTACCAAGGGCAAGCCTTAAGGCTTAAAAAACGCATATGAAGGTACATATAATGGCAACAAAAATTGAAACTATGCCTCGTAGGATATGAATCAACACCTTACCATCGAAATCAACCTTCTTTGGTGTGGTAGGATGGTTTGGCAATGCATACGAAGATTAAATTTTACTATTTTTTTAAATCGTTGAAAATTGGAGACTATATATTAAAAATTAGAAATAGAGAGTTTAAAATCGTGAATCATCAAAATATAGAAGATTATAAATGCATTTAAACTTATTTTAAATTAGTCTCTAAAATTCAATATTTTAAATCAACATCCACTATACAATAAGATGATTATCTTTCTATCATCATAAATATAAAAATAAGGTGATTATCTATTTCTTAGTAAAAAGAAGATGATTATCTATTTCCTTATGGCGTTACTAACTGTATTAAGCATGAACCAGGGTCAACATGACAAAATATATATAGCTATAGATATTATTTTCACATTGAAAAGAAAAAGAAAATTTCACTATATTTTGTATTTGATAGCCAACAATATCATCAAACTATCCAACTATTTGTCACATTATCTATGATATCTTTACACATTCATCAGAAATTGTGCTGATACAAAGATGAGCTTTCAGCTACAATTCTCCACCTCACAAATAAACTCAACCAAACTAATAAACTAATTCTTAATCAGATTTTACTTACCTCGCATCCGAACTATGGGTTATCAGGACCTCCTTCCCTTGGGTGCCAGGGTTAATACAAAAAAAAAAAAAAAAAAAAACTAATAAACTAACCAACCTTGGAAGAACAGATACTAATAAAGGACATTGCCAAAGCATTTCAGCTTCTATTGTGAATTGGGTCTGACCCTTTTTTCACTGTCCTTTTGTTTGATTGATTAACATCAAATGTCATTGAAGGTGAAGGTGCCAAATCCATCTTTGATTCCAAACCCTCCATGTCAACAAAATGTAATTTCCTCTTTTCCCATTTCAAAGCAAGATTTTTGGTTCTCAAACCACATGCAATATATGGTTGAGAAGCTAACATCCCAACACAAACTAAAATAAAGAATAATCCTTTGAAAGCCAAGAAACTCATTTTCTTTTTCTATTGAAAATTTGGAGTAATAATGAAAAAAAAGAAAGTTAATTAATAACCTACTTCCTATTGCTCATGGTGATATATCTTGTATGAGATTATGTAGTGTTAATTGTTAAAGCAAAAAGCATAAGAGTAAAACAATATATGTAGGGAAGTTTTAGATTCATTTCAATCATAAGCATGCTATAATAGAAGCAATTTAAGGCTGTTTTAGAAGACTGACAAGTTTGAATAAAAAGTTACAAATGGAACAATATCCTATGGAAGACAAGTATCTTTTCATTTGATCAGTTTTCTTACATTCCTTTCAATTACATTGTCTTACTCTTTTCCACCAAACAAAGACCAAATCTTTGTCTTGTAGTAATAACACTTTTTTTCTTTTTTTGACAAATTGTAGTAACACTTTGTTGATTTGCCAAGTTACCTCACCTTGAATTTTTCATCAATTAATTTCATTGGATTGGAACATTTTGTATCTCTGAAATTTTCCAAGGAAAATCCAACCCTCCAAAATATACTTGGGTTTTCCTTCAACTTAGTTAGGAAATTAAATTATATTAAAAATTGAACCTAAGAAAATAATAAATGATCTTTAAAGAACGTGATTAAAGGTGTGCAAAATATATACTCCCTCCGTCCCTTATTATAAGCACCATTACAAAGATTTTATTTTTCCCTAAATATAAGCCCCTTTTCAATTTTCTAGATATATTTATTATTACTTTTTCAAACATAACCCCACTTTGCATTGAAATACGTAAAGTCAACTACAAATACATCTTTTCACCAAGGACAATTTAGTAATTGTAATATCCAAAAAATACACATTAATTACACTATCAACTTTTCTTAATAAGCGTGGAATTTCTCTCGGGGGGCTTATATATAGGGACGGAGGGAGTAGTTTTTTTTAACGGCAAATGATTTTATTATAAGGGGAAAAAGTACAAGAGGTACTCTATCCACATCGGTAAGAGAAGTACAAATAGTACTCTACTCATACAAAAAGTACACCAATTAAGTACATCACACTTAATCGGCCAAAATCAAAATACTCGCCTAAATTAACGAACTATACAATCAAACGGCTCGACACACCTCTCATAAAATAAATATGGTGAAGAAGCCTTCTTGGCTAGTAACCATTTCCACGAGGTAACTTGAATTATATCAAAAATCTCCTCCGGTCCAATCACCATTCCCATAAAAATTCTTTCATTCCTTGCCCACCAAAGCATCCAAATAACGGCATGCCAAATAAGAATTATTCCCTTTAGAGCATGCTTCCGATTCCGGAATAAAGGAAGAAAACATTGGAATAAGGATCCAATTGTGGATGGAACTACCGAAGTCATATCAAACCACCGATGAACCTTGGACAGGGCCGGCCAAGGCCCAGTGCAACCAGCTCTATGCATCTGGGCCACAAATTTATGGGGGCCTCAATTATTTTGATTATGCTACCCACGTTTCTTTTTTACCCCCCGAGTTTCCTATTTTGCCCTTACGAAAAACTTTGGTTTCTATAAACCGAAATTTTTTTTGCCTTGAAATACAACTTTGGTTTTTAGAAACCAAAATTTTCTAAAATTTAAACTAAACAAATTTCGGTTTCTGCGAACCGAAATTTTTATTAAGGGCAAAATCGGATTTTTAGGGGGTATAAAAGAAACACGAGGGGCTGAAAAAGATATTGTCTACCCCAATTCCATTACTTTATTCTAGAAAAACTAAATTGAAAAATCTCAATCCCAATTACTTTATTCCAAATAAATTATGTCAAAGCCCAGTCCAAACTATTGTCAGAGTCTAGAGTATGTATAATTAAAGAGATTTTGGTATGTATAACATGTGTATCCTACCTTCTTCTTTTTTTTTTTTTTTTTTTTTTTTTTTTTTTTTCAGTTACATATTCTACCAATTTTGTTAAGGAGTTGATATAAAAAATCTAATGTCATTATTATGCACCCACTATCATTATGACCATTTATTAAATTTTTTAGATTTATACACAAAGAAAAATCATAAATATTAAAAAAATTTCGTTGTGATAATTAATTTGCCTAAAATGTTTATCACAAAAAAAATGCTTGAAATCCATGTAAGTATTACAAAATATCTATATCTATTATATTTTTTTACTAGATAAATTTTCCTGTGCATTAGACATTTTCAATATTTATTTTTTATATTTCAATGCAAATTGGTGGTATTAAAAAGATATATATATTTAGAAAAAAATAATAAACAATTTGATGGTTTAAATAAAAGGCATTGACTATTTTGCTAATTCAAATTAGAAAGGGCATAATTCTTTTTAATTTTTTTTTTATTAGGGGTCTATTTTTAATAATCAATCCAGGTCTCTAAATAGTCAGGACCGGCCCTGACCTTGGACCATACCACCCAAGCCGTTGGGCAAGAGGCAAACAAATGATCATCCGTTTCTCTACCCTCCGCGCATAACACACAACCAACATTCGGCCCTTCCAGTACGATCCCTCTACGCATCAAGTTTTCTCTTGTAGGCAGGCGCCCAAGAGGAGCTTGGCACGAGAAAATAATCACTTTGGTCAGCGCCCAACTACCCCACACTTTAGCAATAGTTCCTAATGAATTCAATCCAACATGAGAAGGGGGATGAATTTTTTTTTTTTATATAAATACATATACAAGGAAGAAACCAAAAATTTATCTCCCAACTTGAAAGACCAAGAATCAACCGCCTTTTGTAATTGGTACCAATGGAATTGCTTCAACCAATTCCAAATAAAGAGCTTCCTCCCAAATGAAAAAATTGCATCTCCACTTAAGCTTCCAAATCCATCTCTCATTCACCCATATATTTGATTGCAAGATCCAATTGGAGTGAGATATTAAATAATCGTCGAAACAAATCACAAAGCGGAGCAATTCCTATGCAATGATCCAACCAAAAAGACGTTCCTACCCAATGATCCAACCAAAAAGAAGTTGAAACTCCACACCCCAATTTCTTGAGACCAATCCCCGACCTCACCACTAGTCTTCCCCAACCCCACCAAATCCTTCCACCACCACGAGAATTCATTGTCACAACCTATAGCCAAGTTTAATCTTCCAACACCCCCATCCAAACCAATTAACTGGTTCATCAACTGAACCACAAATTTTAAAAGGTTCAATTAATCAAAATATTTGTAGATGTTGGGCGTTTTGCAAATGGTTCAACTGGCATTGGGATGACAAATATAACAGGCCCAAATCTTTTGCAGTCGTTGTTTGGGTGCAGTTATACATTTCTGCCCGTCTAATTTCAATGAGACGGCTCATAATAAAGGTATATTTTGATTTTAAACTGGGCGATCGAAATCGAACAGTAAGGAATGAGTGATTGCACAAAATTTAGATCCGAGATACGCCACTAAAAATGGTTGGTAAAGTTTTATGAAAGAGATCGGTCATCGACAAAAATTAATGAATACTTCGCACTAATAATAAGAAACATAAAAAATTAATTGAAGGAGTTGGTTGTAAGTGTTTGTTTTCCCAACTTAGTTTCATAGAGCAAAAGGACTATAACATAATCACAATCGTGACGCAGTTAAAACTCACATATTAAACTAGTGCAACTTTGCCAACTAGTGTTTTAGATTGTACGCTCTTCATATGCTTAAATCATAACTGCTTGTCTCAAACACATGCTGACATTCTCAACCTCAAATTTTAGTGGAAGACAAATATATATAAGAGGTGTTGCCGAAATTAGATTGGTATGACAACCAAAACAAAAATAAAGGTACTAGTCAGTGACTCATTTAGAATGTTAATGTCATAGAGACAAAAGATATCAAAAGTAGAGAATTTTGCAAGAAGGTAGGGAATAGAAGAAACCCCTCCTGAAAATACATAGTACCTACCAACCAATACAACGGGCTTTCATGTTTCCAGCACTTTCTTTATCCTAACAGTCTTTAGAACTCCAAGCTCTTCAATCTATGCCATAAAAAAACGTAGTCATGGTTCATTGTGCTTCGGATTTCTTTATGCTATTTTTAAATTTTTTTTTTAATTAATTACTATTTTTCTTAGTTGCCATGTTATAGGCACATAAATTCTAGTCCACTATTTAACGATGATTAATTTTTATCGGAGAATTTATTGGTTACACAAGGTGTGTAATTTCTTTTCAACCGAATTTTCACTATATATAAAAAGCAAAAATCGAACACGTTACCATCTAAATTAGCCATTGTCGAAAATTACGCACCTTTCTATATGTTCGGTTTAAAACACAACCTAAGAGGCAACCCTGTGAAGGATAAATATCCTAGGTTTACGGGGAGTAAGTGTGTAGAGTAAGTACGTAGAAGAGTGAATGGATCCTTGTCTTAGAGACTAAGGGTGTCTTTGGTAAGTCCAATAAGCTAGCTTATAGCTTATTGGACTAGCTTATAAGTTTGTTTGAAAAAAATATATGTGTTTGATAAAAAGCTTTTTTCACTAGCTTATAGCTTTTTTTGAGATACTATTTGAAGTAGCGTTTGAGCTTATAGCTTATAGTTTTTTATAATTTTTTCCATTTTTAACCTTTAATTTATTTTTATTTTTTTTAAAATAAAAAACTACCCACTAAAGAAAAAAAACCACCCACTAACACATAATGTCCTTTTTAGTCATTTTATATTTATCAACCATTTTAAAAGCTAATTTTACCAAACACTTTTATTTCAATCAGCTACCTTTTTAGCTATCAGCTATAAGCTAGCTTTTCAGCTATCAGCTTATCAGCTGTAAGCTAGCTTATAGCTTAATTTTACCAAACAGAGCCTAAGGCCTCTCTTTTTATAGGTTGTGAGGGATCCTTCATGGGCTTAGTGTGGTTTTAGGCCAGAAAGAAAATTTCTCTCCCCTCCCCTAATTTCTTTTTTCACACAAAAATTTCGGAAATAAACTGGTAATGAAAATAAAAAAAAAATTTGTTTTAGTATTAACAAAGTGTTTGAAAAAATTACATATATTTTGAGTCACTAAAGAATCCAATCTAAATTTACTGATATACTATCGGGTTTACTTCAAGTTTATGGATGAGTTAGGGCCTTCAAAATGGTTTGATGAAAAGTTAGGACTTGGAGATGAAATTTTAAAAGACTAGAGTATAGTTGAGAGGTATATACTTGTTTGAAGCTTGTGCTTTAAGTAAAAAACAAAGATCGAAAACGCCAACCACGAACCAGATACATAACATAAACACCAACCCACCGCGACCCTTGTGAGCATTAATGGACCACAGAGAAGGAGGGAATTAATCGAGTTGTAGCTACGGCAGCCGCCAAAATGATTAGGACCCCAACAAGATGCAATCCATATTGAAGAACAAAACACACACCACCAAAAAGCAAACTACTTGAAGCATTAGACAACTACAGACACCAATGGTTTTCACAGGGACCCCAAAAAGGGTTCGAGGGTTATGATGACACAAAGATAATACACACCACCACTGCTAGAGGCTATGTTTTGTTGATGTTCGTTTGGATCAAGCACGAGTGAAGTAGCTATTAGATTGGCAGCGAATAAATATAATTATAAATCGTACACCAAAAAAAAAAAATTATAAATCTCTTGCGTTTTTTTTTTTACAAAAGTAAAAATTCATTCATTCCAATTGAAACATACATAGATCATTACAAATTCGAGATTGCTAAAAATTGAAAAGGTGAATCTACAAACAAACTTGCAGCACCTAGGTTAATAGCATACAACGACATCATGAAAGTGCCTACAAATATGACAAAATAAAAGTAACCGGAATCTTCATTCTTCCGGATCTGCAACGTTGACGTCCAAGTCTTCATCAGATCTGTAATGAGTTAAGGTAGATATGTCAATTTGAATCAACGAAATACCATACTAAAACGAACACTACAAGAATTTTAGGAATTTCCTACAAAGGTTTCCTACGAAAATTGATTCATACCAAAATCCAAGCGTTTTCCTAGGAAACTTTCGTAGGAAACCGGCTGTCAGGGTGGCGCGTTTTCCAGAATCCGTTTCCTAGGAAACTTTCGTTGGAAAACATATTTGACCCGGTCAAAGCGCTTTCCTAGGAATATTTCATAAGTACACGCATTAATTTCCTAGGAAAACATATGTGACTGTTGAGGCCATTAAATTTACAGTTGGCACTCATTAATTATATGGGTGAGGAGAATTTACTGAGTTATTGTCTTCAAACACACAAAAACTTGTGTTCTTATCTCATTCATTCATAGAAAAAAAATTCTCTACAATTTCATTACCTCATATCACTGAAAAATTTTCCTCTACAAATTACATTATATCACAAAAATATTTTACACTACAAATTTAATTTCTACACTTCTATTTCATATCAATATTTTTCTTCAATATTTTTGCTGTTTGTTTTTGCTGTTTAGGGGTGGTTTTTGTTTTTGCTGTGTTGGGTGGTTGTTGGTCCTAGGCGTGTTGTTTGCTGGGAGTTTGTATGTGCAGCCCAGTTTTTGGCTTTAGTTCTTTTCTGTTGCTTTGTAGTGTGTGTTGTTGCTGGGAGCTAGTTTCCCCTTTGATTTTTTTTTTCTTCCCTTGTTTTGGCTTGCCTTAAGCTTTACTTGGTGGCTTTCAATAAAAATTTAGCAATTAAAAAAAAAATAAAAAAAATTATTTTTCTCCAACCACCATTATCTTTATCTTCCTCATTCAACTACCATTCAATCTTTATCTTCCTTATTCAATCTTCTTCTCCAACCACCATTATCTTTATCTTCCTCATTCAATCTTCATCAACCACACCATATATCTCCCCAATTCATTCTTTATATGTTTAATTATTTATAACCTTTTTCAACACATTCAATTTGTTTTTCTATTCCACCATTTTCTTTCTTTAACACTTTAATTCTACCATATCAAATTTTTTTTTTTTTTTATCATTTTTACAACATACTTTTTTATTCTTTCTCTCAAATTTCCTTAATCCATTCTTTCAATTTGAATTTATTTGGTGATAATTTCAATTTTTTGCACTAATTACAAGTTTCATATTTTTTGCAAGAAGATGAATTCTTTAGGGGAAATTTGAATTATTTTCGCACTAATTACGAATTTCACATTTTTTCTGAAATTTTAATTTTTTTGTGACATTTGAAAAAGTTTTGGCACAAATTCAAAAATTTGGAATTTTTTGGCTTGAAATTTAAATTTTTCGCGCAAATTTAAAAATATCGAATTTTGGGTGGAAATTTGGAATTTTTGGTGAAATCGAATTTGGCGGCTTTCTGAAATTTCAATTTAATAACTTTTTTTATAATAAATTATTTGAAATTATAATATTTAAATTGAAATTGTTTTTAATTTATTTTACAGCATATATATAATTTTTTTTTAAATATTGATTGTTTCCTACGAAACATTCCTATGAAACGACTTGTCACATAACTCTGGCCCACACTTGCTGCTGCAGTATTAGCAGAGCCGTTTCCTATGAAAATTTCCTGGGAAATGTCCTCTGACATCCAGTTTCCTCTGAAACGGCTTATTTCGTAGGTAAACTCCTAGTAGTAGAATCAATTTTACCTAGGAAGATTTTCCTCGGAAAATTACTCGGAAATCAACATTACCTACGAATTTTGCCCTGTTTCCTAGGACTGTTTTTGTAGGTAAATTGCATAATTCTTGTAGTGGAAAAATCAACAAACGCCGCACAAGACGACGACAAACTTATAAAACAAAAAATGAAGAAACAACTCTATGTGGATAATCACTTATTTAAATGAAAATGAAAGAAAAAACAATTTAGAGGGGTGATTTTAGATCAAAAATTGACCCTAAAACCACCCCTCTTTGGTGGATGAACAAAAAAAGAAAAACTAGGGTTAAGAGAGAGTTGTGCGGCTGTGAGAAAATGAGAGAAGAATCATAAATCTCTTGCGTTGATATTACTTTCCCTCGTCTCTTTTACTTAAGAGGAAAAAATACAAAAATCGATAAATGAATTTGAACCAATTTTAATTAAAACTAGTTTTGAGACTCGTGCATTAGCACGGGTCTATTGAACTTTTATTTATAAAATATTGTTAAAATATAAGTGACGTCATTTTGCTATTTTTTGTAAAATTTATTAAATTAAGTAATTTTTTTATTAAAATAATTATTTTGTGTATGATTTTTTGTAATAAATTATAATTAATAATAACAAATATTTATTATTCAATTCATTTTTTCTTATTAAAGCAATTGTCTCGTGTATGATTATTTTTTTTTATTAAAACAATTATCCCGTGTATGATTATTTTGTAATAAATTATAATTAATAATAAAAAATATTTATTATTCAATTCCCTCTTTTTTATTAAAGCAATTGTCCCGTGTATAATTGAATTTTTTTATTAAAGCAATTGTCCTGTGTATGAATTTTTATTCAACTTCTTTTTATGTATCGGTGATAAATATTTTGTCTTGTTTTTTTTTTATATTTATTATTGATGAGAATTCATTTTTCTATTGTTTTTTTTAAATAAAAAAACTATTTGTGAAAACTCATGTCCATTGATTTTTTTTATTTTTTTTTTATATTTAAGATTGATATTATACTAAAGTATAAAATTTATTTAGAATAAAATATGTAAAAATATGTTATAAAATATATTTAAAATATAAATTGTGCAGTTTTATATAAATTTGTTAAATGAATAAAAAAATTATTAAAGTTATTGTCTCATGTATATTTTATTAATAAATTATAATTATCAGTGTCAAATATTTATCTAATTTTTTTATGTATGAGTGAAAAATATTTTCCTGTGTTTTTTTTTTATTTTTTATATCTTTCTATTATACTAAAAGCTCGTGGGATTTTTACCCTTTCTAGCTCAAAACCCTAACACATTATGTCATCTTTTATGTCATGGTGATGTCATTCTCTTATGTGTACCAATGGGTCTATCAAGAAGTGTCTTGGCATGGTCTACAAAGATTCCACTTCAACCCTAATATATGTTTGTCCAATTGTTGGCTCACATGTACTCAAATGGAGCACCACATCATCATATATGTGGCGTGTGCACTATTTGAGTGAGTGAATTTGTCTTCCTTCGACTGTAGCATCAAGTGCAACATTAATTCTTCCACAATCTTTCATCATTCCTTCTAAATTGTTTTGATTGGTCATGCTTTGTCAACACAAGGATATTGGTACACATGGAGAAAGTTACTATTGTGACATCACATGTTTGCTTGGTTTTTCCTCATAGCACAAATCATGTGTTAAAAGAATTGAGCAGCCAATGCATGTCATACAAGAGTCTATTTTCTAATTTTATTATTTATTTTCATTCACTTACAATGGGACTATATAAACTCCTTTCACTAACTCCATGTGACATCCTTCATCAAAAGACAAGTGTGATCATGCATGTATATCAATGAACAAGTGTCTTCCACAAATCACTTCATCAATCCTATATAAACCAACTACTCTTAAACTACACTACTCACTTCACTTTCCATCCTTCAACTCACACGCTCGATCAATCTCTTTCTTTTTTTTTTTTTTAAGTTCTAATTTTTCTTTCCTATATTCATTCATCTTCTTTCTCTTATCTCTCACTTTCAACAATTTATTTTCTGCATTATATTTGTTTACTAACAATTTATTTTCTTTTAATATGTTATATAATATTTAAATTCTATTTTTTTTTCTCTTATCTCTCACTTTCTTCAATTTATTTTCTACATTGCATTTTGTTTACTACTAATCCTTCTTATTGCAATTTTTTTTAATATTGTTATATAATATTATTAACAAATATTGTGTTTTGTTTTCTTGCAGGTGAGGATGACCGAATGAAAAAAAAGGATTACATCTGGGGTTATTGTTGTTTAATTTTTTTTTTTTTTTTTGGTCTTATACCCCATTTGTATAAGAAAAGAAATGTATAGAAACTCTTCAATTTTGTACGGTAGTTTTTGTTTTCTTTCTCAATGTTGACATATGTCTTATCTATTCTACAAATTGCTACTATTCTCCAATTCATATTCTTTGTGTGTATAAATACATGATTTTGTACATTTTGGTTTCACTAATCATCATTTTCTCTAAACAATTTCTCAAAGAGTATTCTTCAATTTTGTATGGTAGTTTTTGTTTTCTTTCTCGGTGTTCGCATTTAAGGTCTCATTTTTAAGTGATATAATATTTTTTAAGTCTAATTTTCAAGCATTCTTCTTATTTTCTTATATTAATTAATATAATATGAAAATAACTATGATTATTTTATAATATTTGTATAAACAATGTGTAAGCCATATATAATATTTGTAATTAGACAATTTTTTTTTCATGTATTATTTTATTAGTCTAATGTTTTAGCATACTTATTTTATTTTGTTGATTAATAGGAATATAATTTTTTTTTTCATGTGAATAAGTTGAAAAGGATAAAAGAGACTTCTAATTGTTACTTTTGTGTGGTGCCGTGAAATTGATAAAGATTGAGGGTATATTGATGTTGGAGGGTTTCAATCAAAGGAGGACAATCCAAATAATTTAGAAATATAAATATGTGTCTCATTTTTAAATGCTATATTATCTACAATGTGTACCTACTTGATTTCAAGAGAAATATCAAATCAAAAATAGAGTAGAAAATAAAAGATTTTGAAGTTGACACTTATATGTCATATGGTTCTTATAATCAATCAATCAATATATTGTTATTATTATTATTATTATTATTATCTCTTAAAAGGAAGTTAAGTTGTTTCTAAGCCTCCATTTTACCTATGTGGCATGCTTTAGAGAGCTTCTCATATTTATTTAAAAATTATCTCATATTTTATTTTGTGTGTCCATTCATCTTCCAAAGTAATTATCTATATATGTTACAATAATAATATGTGTATTTGAACCTTTTAATACACGGGTCATTCATCTCAGATTTGTGCCTCCCTTGGGTCATTGAACAAGTTTGGTTGAACCACTTCCAAATTCTAAGGCAAAACCTTATTATATGATTGAACAGTTTTTAATATAAGTTGTTTACTATGTGGTCTTTTATCTAAAATTTTATTAGTATGAGATTATTAGCTATTACGTTTTGGTTTTAAAGTTGTTTTGCTCTTTAAGATGTAACAATTAGATAATGTATTTCTTGATCCTATTATCAATGATTATATGAATGAAGTTTTTTATTTTGAATTTCATGGTTTAGTTTCACAATCTAAAACATCTAACATGAGACACTTGAATTGGAAGTGGGTTGATTATGTTTGTGTATCAACTTTAGAATTACAAATTAATGTATTAATTGGAATTAATTGACTTGCAATATATTTTTTAAAATGTACTTAAAAGCCATCATTTTTTTGCAGAAACTGTCATCATCACTTACATGAATTTTCATTTGAATTAACCCTATCAACGCTTTTAATTCACGGGTAGATGACTATTTTTTATCAGCAATAAAAATTTTAAAATCACTATTATAAGTTATTACTAAATTTTTTTAAAACTCACGAGGAGATGACAATTTTTACTGCTGATAAAAAATTTAAAATCAATATTACAAACTAATATTGTTATGAAATTTTAATTTACGGAGACATGACATTTTTAATCTTGGTAAAAAAAAAATAAAAATAACTATTATAAGTTATTACTAATAAAATTTCAATTCACGGGCATATGACTATTTTTTATCAGCAATAAAAATTTTAAAATCACTATTATAAGTTATTACTAAATTTTTATCTTGGTCATTTCCTTATATGTTCTTTGTATGCATTTGAACTTTACTATCCTATCTTTTAATGTTATTGTGGACTTTGTTATCTTAAAATAATATATCTCTTTGTATGCATTTGTATGTCTTTGATATATTTTAATAATGTTTACATCTTTGATTTATATGGTTTGATGTTCTAGCTCGAACCCGTGCAACGCACGGGCATCCTACTAGTTTATTGATAAGAACTAATTGTCTTTTTTAAAAAAACTATTTATCAATTTTTTTATATATTAGTGATCAACAATTTTTATTTTTATTTTACAAAATTATTGATCAACACTTGTCTCGTGACATTTTAACTATAATGAAAAATATTTATCCTGTAATTATTATAATATATATTCATCGATAATACAATTCTTCTATATTGTTTTATATAAGAGTAAACAAAAATTGAGTATTTTTTTATAATAAAAATAGAGTAGAATTTAACTACTATATAAAAAAATAGTAAATTGAAAAATATTATTTTTTTTACGAAATAGAAGATTTGAAATATTTTTAAGAATTTTTGAAGACAAATTAAGATTTTTAGTGTTAATACCCTTTAATATATTGGGCCCGTTTGAATTTGATTTATTTTTAAGCCTATGAAAATAGTTTATGGTTATAATTTATAAATAAATTTTTATGTTAATTCATAATTTTTTTTACGCACATTTTTGTTTCTATTTTTATGTTATTTTATGTTTAAACTCATAAATAAGTATTTTTTTTATTAGGTTCTTATATATTTACAGTATTTTTTATCTATAAGTTTTTATATGTTAAATTAAGTTACTATTTTTGGCGTGTATCTTTTATCGTGACTTTTGTTCCTATTTTTATGCGTAAATTTATTTTAATTTAAATGATTTGTGTTCCCTTTTTTTGAAGTTAAAATAGATTGAATTAATATTTTTTTTAGAGCTGGTTTTCGTTGTTATTTTTATGGGAAGATTTCTTTTATGTTTATTTTTTTTTTGTATTGTTTAGAGATGTGGTTTCTGTTGCTATTTTTATGGGAAAATTTATTTTATGATTATCTTTTTTTTCCTATTTTTGTTTTGTATTTTTTTATATATTAGTTTAGAGGTAAAATTACATTTAAGGGCGCAAAACTTGAAATACGGTTAAAAGTGATAAGGATAAATTTGAATTTTTAATAGTAGTTTCTTTTAATATATTGTAAATAGATTCTTTTATCGATTTCTGTGTTTTTCTCTCTTCTCTATTTCTCTTTCTCAAATAAAACACACCAATATTTGTGATTGATTTATCTTTACTTATTTTTTATTTTTTCTTACCATGTTATATGTACAAAATTCTCATCGTCGTTTGTCGGTGATTAATTTTAAATAGAGAATATTTTTTTTGTCTTTCACCACAAGTTTAATCTGGTTCGAAATTCAGTTCTTATATCAAGTGGTTTTAGTCTCCTGTCGATTGCAGTTGCAGGGAATCGAACCGTTGTCCTTCCTACCAAGTTCAACGCCAATCAACACTGATGAGTTATCATCTTTTAACCAAATATTTTTATTTGAAACAATCAGAGATGAACTTTTGACCACTGAATTAAGAATTATTAATTACATATCCGTTAAACCAATTCATTTTACAAAGATTTTTGAAACTTGTATTATATTTAATAGGATTTTATAAACTGAATTTATTTTAATTGATTTAAAAAACATATATTTTTTTTTTTACACCAACAGACTTAACTCATTTCATTTGTCAATTGATTTTCAATACAATGAGGACTCGAATAGAAAATACAGCGACCAGTCAAAGAACTAACCACCATTATTAACTTATGAACAACCGAGTTCGCTTGACGTCTAATAAATTTTACCTCAAAATTAAAATTTAAAAGCAACATGTGAAAAACATATAATTAAAATCTCTCATTCTTGTGTTTTTCACCGCAAAAAGCTCAATTTTTTTCTTTCAATAGGTGCATAAAATTATTCTAAAAAGAAATTATATTATTTTTTATTACCAAGCAAATGACCTAATATTCCTTTAAATTTAACCTTCAAAGAAAAACCGCTCCACTGAGCACTTCCTTCCTTCCTCCTAGCAACCACAATTCACAACTGACAATCTAGGGTTTTACAATTTTCCCAAAACCCTAATGGCAGAAGAAACCGCACCCGAAGTCATTGATCCCAACACCACCGTCACCACCGTCGACATGGAAGTTGAAAACGCCGTTGAGTCCAAAGAAAAGCGATCGAGGGAAGAAGAAGAAGAAGAGGCATCCAAAGACGAAGATGTCGTTTCGAAGAAACCTAAAGTTGACGAGGAAAAATCAGTAGAAGAACAGAGGTTGGAGAAGTTGGAGAAAAACGAAGATGAAGAAGAAAAGGAAAAGGAAGCATCTGGTGCTGTGAATTTGGGACCCAAAAGCTTTGATTCTTCATTGGAAATGTTTCATTATTTCCACAAATTTCTTCATGCTTGGCCTCAAAATCTCAATGTTAACAAGGTATTTCTACATTTTGATTGGTAATTTATTCAATTTGTGTTTTTGCCCCTTATTTTATCTACATTTTGAAATGTTACCACTGAGTTTTGGTTAGCCATTGATGAATGTGTGATTTTGAATGAAGTATTGTGAAATTGATTTGGTTAAAATGGATTTTATTGCGAACTGGTTCATGTTTGAAACATTTTTCCATTAAAACCAAAGTTGATATAAGTTTGTTGTAATTTGGTATAAAATTTACTGATTTTAGTTTAAAGTTAATATCGAATTTTTCAACCTAAAGTAAAAGAAGCTACCTTTTGTTTATATTTGGATTGGATGTAAAATAAAGATAATTTTTTTTCTTAAAATAATGAGAAAATGTAGTTTTTCAGTAACCAAATGTGTTGTTTTTTCATTAAAATTATGTTTATTAAATATAGAATCAATTTTGATTAAGTTGACACCCCTATGCCCTGCTTGCTCTGAAAGCTGTTTGCTTTGTAAGTTAAATCTTCTAGTGTGTGGACTCTCGATGTTTAATGATCAGCTTCCATCGGCAATATGTGTGTTTGCCATCTTGTTGCAAGAACATGTGCTGTGCTATCTGTATTTCCTTAACTGCAATATAATTTGTTGTTGAAATGGATGTGTTTTTTAATCTCTTTTAAGTGCTATCAACATGTGACATGCATGACAATGATGTTGACAACTCAGTTTCAACTGCAATAGAATTTGTCTGTCATGGTTAATGTATTGAAACTGTATGAAAACTCGTTGCAAATGCTACAGAATGTTTAAACAGCAATCAATGTTTAATATTAGGATGATTGTTTTGTCGTATATGCCATGTTCATTGATCTTGTGGAAAGTTGCAGGTAAAATATGATCTTGTGGTTTTGAGGCAGTTGCTTAGACCTCTTATAAAATAGATGTTGTGATCGTAACCAACCACAATTTAAAGCGTTGATTGTATATGCGACATTTTTGTTTATATTGTTCTCTGTTCTCATTCATGTATGATGATGATTCAGTAGCTGCAACTCTAATTTACTTCTTACTGAATCCACATTGACTTGTTTATGTATTGTAGTATGAGCACACAATGTTGCTGGAATTGCTCAGGAATGGGCATTCAGAACCTGATAAAAAGATTGGCGCAGGGATTTGTGCTTTCCAAGTTCGCGACCATCCTCGCTATAATAGTAGGTGCTATTTCCTCATAAGGGAGGATGACTCTGTTGATGATTTCAGCTTCCGGAAGTGTGTGGATCATATAAGTCCTTTGCCAGAAGGGATGCAATTGAAACCTGAGGTGAACAAGAGGCTTGGTGGTGGCGGTGGAAAGCATCATGGTGGCAGAGGAGGTGGTCGTGGAAGAGGAGGTGGTCGTGGAAGAGGAGGAAGGGGAAGATATTGAATACAATAGTTACTGGTGGTCTATGTTTTATTTTGAAATCTAAAATATGTTCTGTACACTTGACTGGTGTGTTTTATGTTTCTCTCTAATTACTTGATAATTATGATTTTGGTGTTATGATTTATGAAGGTTTTGGGTTACTATTCCGGTTTTGACTTTTCAATAGGGTTGGTAAATGAGCCAAACTGAAATGGTTTAGCCGGTGTCTGAGTACATGGTGCCAACGCACGTCCGGTCTAACTACAAATAGTAGCTTCCTTAAAGTCCCGGTGAACTGTCATTGGTATGGGAGAATTGTTTGCGGGACGCCCATCCAAACACTGCCTTAGTTTACTGTTTACTAAACTTTTGACATTTGAAATCACTTGACTCATAACTGAGTTTTGAATGAACTATTGTTTCTGGCTAATTGTTCCATTCAACATGCTAGTTATAGTCACATGAACCAAGTTTTACCGGCTATATGTTAAACGAATGAGTTGAGCAGTGCTTGAACTATGTTTGTTTTATTTAATCTTAAAATATTTGAGCAAGGCTTCATAGTACTCTTTGCTAATAAATAAGGTTTGTCCTTGAGTCTCACCTATTTGTGTTGACTCATTGTTAGGATAGGTGGACATGGATCCTCTCTGAAATTTTCGCAGGAGGAAATCTAGTGCAGATCTCCATCTTTCAACCTTTTTAATCATCTGAATCACATTTGAGGTCTAATATATCACTTTATTCTAATAAATAAATAAATTAAAATATAGAAAATTAGATTTTTTTTTTCTTTGAGTTTTCCTGTTAAATAAACAAGTTAAATAAAAAAAATAAATTAGATTTTAAAAGGATATATTTATGAAAACATTAGATTTTTTAAATATTTTTTTGTTTCGAAAGATATCTTATATACCACTTTTGCATCGATCTCCTGCAACTGCGATTGGGAGAGGTTGAAATCGCTTGATGCCAGAACTGACTCCGAATCAGATTAATTTGGTAGTGAAAATAAAAAAAAATATACCACTTTTGCAACTCATTTCATCTACGCCTTGTTAGTCTGGCTTGGCTTGCATTCCACATCCCATTTTGACGGCTTAATGCAAAACCATTCTTCCTACTTACAGTATATTTTGTTTGCCAAACAGATCTTAAAATAAAATTGAAAAAGAGTAAAATCGAAGAACCACATATCTCACTACTCATTATCGTAGCGATCATCCCCTAGCCAGTAGCCACCAATAAATTTGTAACTCCTCAGTCCTCTACCTCATTCATTAAGAGATAGTAGTAAAAACGAGGGAAGCACTATACTTAAGAAACAATTATTGATGAGATTTATAGTGAAAATAAAACAATATAATGAATCTTAAAAATCAGTAACCTTTTACTTTAGGTAAATTTTTAGGTACCCTAATGTTTTGTTAGATATCAGTACCTTTAGGTAAAATTTAATTTAAAATTAAATTTGTATTAATATAAATTAATGTGAAAAAATAACATGACATTGAATATTTTTTAGAAGGTGTGAATACTCAACTAAATTCTGTGGTACCTTCATTTTCAAAATAACTTGTAGTGTATACTATATACTGTATAGTATACTTTGATTTTTTTTTTTTTAATAAGTAATAATAATACTAGTAAAGTAGTAATTTTGTTTATTAAAATGAAAATGCAAAACAGATGTAATTATTATAGAGTTAAACTCCATAATGCATGCCCTTTAAATGGATAGGCTATCTAGCCGCTATCATATGGTAACCGATGAATATCATCTTGTAACTCACAGTTAAACAATAAATCCTACGGCCCGCACATTCCCATAAGTTAATGACACTATACACTAATTATCATCATTATCATAAATTTAGATTCTTAATTCCAAATATAAATTTACAAGTAAATTTCTTCAATCATATCATATTCCACACTAAATTGCCAACTTCAACATGGAGAATATTGATCAACCACTCATGGTTTGGAAATATGATCATGCAATACAAGATTATGATGATCCATTTGCACTTCCTTCCCCATTACCTTCTTATGATGAAAATAATAATAATCTTTATAGGTAAATATCAAACTTATATACTTCTAGTTCCACCTTTTTATTTTTTTAATAGAGAATATTTCAATTTTCTCATTGAAATTTCTTTTATTTTTTTTTCTAGAGGAAATGCAAGTGATGGTTATTATTATTCAAAAGATTTGTCACATTATGGATTTCCCATGCCAGATACTAATTCTTATGTCCCTTTCAAGGATAATTATTTTCCTGAATTTCAATATGAAACTGAACTTGCTGAATTGCCAACACAAATAAGCGTAGAAGGTTATTAGTATTCTAATTATTTTTTTTGAACTCTTCATTTGACTATATATATATGTATAGTTTTTATTATTTTTTTGTTAATGTGGTATTTTTAAAATTGTACTTATTGCAGACTTTGATTTATGTGAAGCTAAAAATTCACTTCCAATGTGGAACGAAGTTGATGCTGGATTTTATTCTGATAATAATGTTTTTTCTATAAGCAACAATATTGTAGAAAATAATGCAAAGGAAATTATGAAGGGTAAGCGTTGTAGAGAAGAGAATAGTGCAAGAATGTTAACAAGGAAGACAATTTCTGAGTACTTCTATATGCCAATTTCACAAGCTGCAAGAGAGCTTAATGTTGGTCTTACACATTTGAAGAAAAGGTGTAGGGATCTTGGAATTCAAAGGTGGCCACATAGAAAACTAATGAGCCTTCAAACCCTCATAAAAAATGTTCAAGTAAGTTATACAATTGTTTTTTAATTTGGTAATATATACACACATTGGTTAATATTTTGTTCAAGGTTCAAAATTGCAATTTGTCACGACTAAAAAAATGTAAATTACTCCGCGTGTGGATGGTGGAATTGAATCCTTCAGATTAGTCAATTCTTAAGCTAGATACTGATTTTTTTATTTTATTTTTAAATAAAGAATATAAATTTAGCGAGAAAATTTTCTTGAGTGAAAACAATTTTGTAACAAAATTATGTGACTCGAAAATTCAAAAGGGATTCTTAATTTTTTCATGAATTATTTTTAATTGTCATTTTAAATTTAAATGTAGTTGTAGATTCATAAGAAATTCTTGATTTGAATGTACAATATATTATTTAAAAAAAACTTTAATCTATGTTTTGATGTTGACATATTTATGGAAATTATAAAAAGTTGAAATTCTTAAATTTTTTGTTATTGTTGATATTATTACACATTAAAATTGGTGGTGCAGGAGCAGGGTAATGAAAGTGATGAAAAAATAAGGAATGCGGTTGAAATATTGCAAAATGAAATGAAGAAGGTAGAGGAAAAGCCAGATTTGCAACTTGAAGAAAATACAAAAAAGCTTAGACAAGCATGTTTCAAGGCCAATTACAAGAAGAGAAGGCTCATGGTCATGAGATTAATGGATCATCAACAGTCTTTAGTCAGTGAAAGTGAAAGTGTTATTGGTCACATAAGGGTTTAATTATTATAATAAAATTATCATGCAGCATATCTACTTATTTTAGTTAAATTTCTCTTTAACTATGTTTTGCTTTTTTGAAAAAACTATGCTACTTTTGATATATGCTAAAGACCATATATGTTGCATGTATTTCTTTTTCTTGAGCTATTGCTAATTTTGAGAATTTGATCAGATTAAAAAATTTTGGATTACATAAAAATATATATGACGACTTTCTTATTTGTATGTGTGAATTTATATATGACGACTTTGCCTTTCAATCCTCTTGAATAGTTTTTTGGGAGAAAGGGTGTTTTTATGAGATTTTTTTTATCAATTTTTTATTATTGTAATTTATAGGAAATAATAATAATTAGGATGATAGTGCCATGTCAATACCTATTCATTACAACTGCCACGTTTATTTGCCATGTTAGTGATCATCAATAAGAGTTAACGGTGATGATCAATTTTGAAGACAGAAAAATTTAGGACTATTATTCGATAAAAAAGATCTTAAACGAGAGATTCTTAAAAATAAAAGTTGTAATATCTAAAGTATTAAATATATATTTGACTCAATAGTTTATAAAGAGTTCACTTTGAAATAATTTTTAAAGGTTCATAGATAGTATTTTTAAAAGTTGAGAGTATTTGTTATTGTTAGGCATGGCAATAGTTAGGTGAACTCACCATAACAATTCACTCCAAGATTATTCAATCAGTTTGTTGAAAATTCGACCAATATATTCTCAGTTTTGCCACTCTCCAATGCTTAACCAGATTTCTTGTAAAACCGTACAATGTTCCAATGGATTTCAAGTTGTAACGACCAAATCTTGACTTGAACATAGCCCAAAATAATATTTTTAAATTCAAAAGTTTAATCTATTTTTCTACTTTTTATAGATACTATTATTTTTATAATTGTACTTTTTCAAATTCAAATATATTTTTTGACAAATTTAAATTGTACTTTTTTAGGTGAATTTTTTTTTTAATCATCAAAATGTTGTTTTTTTTTGTATAATTAAAACTTTTTTTTTTAAAATAGCAATTATATATAATTTAAAAACGACGGTGGTATTTCATCTTGAAAATACTAACATTTCAAACAAAAAAGCACCATTACTCGAGTACATATATTTTGATTAATATAAAAATATTTAAAATAGAATCATACGATATATGTTAAAATATATTGGGAATTGAAGAATGATCCAAGTTACGTGATTCAATATTTGGAATGAAGTGGACCTTCAGCAAACATATCAGATTTTTTATTTTAATGGTAGCAAACATCGTAGATTGAAGTTTCAACTTAAATCAAAATTATGTAGCATTTTGGAGTGAAGTGGACCTTCACCAAACATGGTAGATTGAAGTCTCACACTACAAGAAAACCCTCAAATTTTGGCGGATTCCTTAATAATTTAGTGGCCGCTTTGACAGTCAGTAAATTACTGGCCGCTTTTGCCGCCACAAAATGGTGAAAAACGGCCACAAAAGTGTTTTTTTTTTTTTTTTTTTTTTTACGCGCAGACGTGTTACCGGCGGCCTTGGCCGCCGCAAAATTTAGCGGCGAACATACCGGCGGTCAAGGCCGCCGCAAAAATTTGACCGTTAACATTATCGGCCGCTTTGGCTGCCGCAAACGTTTGCAGAATTTCAAATTTTCCGTTCGTTGGGCTAGCGGCCGCGTTGGTCGCCGGAAATTTATAGCCGTTACACTTAGCGGCGGCTTTGGCCGCCGGAAAATCCTGGAATTTGAAAAAAAAAATAACCGTTACACTTAGCGGCGGCTTTGGCCGCCGCAAACTGGACTGGACATTAAAGCCGCCGCAAACTGGACTGGACATTAAAATTTGCTGCACCCTCTCCTCTATAAATACCTACATTCATTCATTCATTCCTTCATCCCTTCATTCACTTCATTTTCTCCTCCTTCTCTCTAAAATTTTCTCCTCCTTCTCTCTAAACCTTACCTTCTCTAAAATCCTCCTCCTTATTTTTTCATCTTCACTTTATATTTGTAAGTATTTATTTTTTCTCTTTTTATTATTTGTCCAATGTTAGTATTTATTTAATTATGTATATATTAAAATATTATTGTTTATTTATTCTAATTATTGTATTTTTAATTTTATTGTAGAAAGTGTTGTGTGTTTGCGGTCGAACATACAAATATGTAGACTTCATCGAGATATAGAGTAAGTTTTGTTTATTATATTGAATATTTTTTATTTGAATTGTGAATTTATATTTTTTAATTAGTGATTTGTATTATTATTTATTCTAAGTTATATTAATTTTATATTTAATGATTAGTATATTTAAGTTGATAGTTTTTTTTTTTTTAGTTATAGAGCGTGGTGCGGTTCGTTGGTTGTTGTAGTTTTGGATTTTATCGATTCGTCAAGTCAGACACTACTCAGCACAACAAGTAAGTAATGATATTTGTGTGAATTTTGAGAAAAATATATTAACATTTTAAGGTTAATGAATTAGTTCGACAAACCAATTTATATGTTTTATTGGTTTGTCATATGTAAAATAAATAATCAATCTTATTTTAATCTTAGATTAATGCGAATTATACATAATTAATTTTTGATAAACTATTTAAAAAATATTAACTTTAAAAAATAGTGTTAATAATTTTAAAAAAAATGAACAAAGATAAACTATTTAAAAAATTTTAATCTATTTAAAAATAATGACTATGTTCAACAAACATTTTATATTTTTTATTTGTTCTTTATGTAATTATTGATTCATCGTAAAATTAATTTTCGTCATATAATGTACTTATTGTATAAAAGTTGTTAAATTTTGTCATATGTAAGTAAATAATAATTTTATATTAATCTTTAAATAATGCGAATTATACTTAATTAATTTTGATAAACTATTTAAAAAATATTAATCTTTTTGAAGATAATAACTATGTTTGACAAACCAATTTATATTTTTTATTTGTTCTTTATGTAATTATTGATTCATCGTAAATTTAATTTTCGTCATATAATGTACTTATTTTATAAAAGTTGTTAAATTTTATCATAAGTAAGTAAATAATAATTTTATTTTAATATTTGAATAATGCGAATTATACTTAGTTAATTTTTGATAAACTATTTAAAAATAATTAACTTTAAAAAACAATGTTAATAATTTCAAAAAATATGAACAAAGATAAACTATTTAAAAAATATTAATCTTTGAATAATGTAAACTTTAAAAAATAGACACTTAAGTAGAAATGATATATATATGTAGATCATGAAAATTGAAGCCCTTTGTTTATGTCCAAAAATGGACCGTAGGTGGATGTATGATAGATGCTACGATGGAGGGTATATCAAAGAAGTTTTTAAATTGGGGGTTGATTTATTTATTGATTCCGTCAAACAGAAGCCTGTAGTTATTAAGGCGGGAGGAATTAGATGTCCTTGTGCGGTTTGTCAATGTAGATATTTTCACAATGAAGATGTGATTAAGTATCATTTATGTAAGGAGGGATTCCAACCGAATTATTGGGTTTGGACAAGTCATGGCGAAACAATTCCCTCAGATCATGGTGCTTCAAGCAGTGGTATACGACCATCGGTCTTAGCTTCTCAAAATTATCATGGTGCTTCAAGCAGTGGTATACGACCAGTGGTCTTAGCTTCTCAAAATTATCATGGTCGTTACCCCTTCAATGCCATGAATGAAATGATCGGTGATGCTTTTGGATTTCATGAGGTTGATGATGAAGATGAGTATGAAGGAGAAGAACTTCCTAATGCTGAAGCCCAGAAATTTTTTCAACTTTTGAAAGACACAAATAAACCGTTGTTGATCGAAGGTTGTACAGACTCGAAGTTAACAGTGTGTGTTAAACTTTTGGGTCTTAAATCTCATTATCTGGTTGCAGAATTAGCCATGGATCAGATTGCAAAATTGGTGTTGGATACAACACCCATCTCTGCTCGTGGTGATTTGCCGCAAACTTATTATGAGGTAAAACAACTGGTTTCAAAGTTAGGACTAGGAGTGAAGAGAATCGACTGTTGTATCAATGGGTGTATGCTATTTTATGACAACAAATTTGGTATAAGTGACAGTGATTTAGTTGAATGCAAACATTGTCAAGAACCAAGATACCGCGAAACAAGAAAGTCGAATAGGCGCAAGCCAGTTCCAAGAAAGTCGATGTTTTATTTACCCATAGTTACGAGGTTGCAAAGGTTGTATGCATCATTGCAAACTGCAACAAAAATGACATGGCATTCTGAAAATTTGGAAAAAAGGAAAAGAAATGGTGAGCTGCGACATCCTTCTGATGGTTTAGCATGGAAGCATTTCGATCAAGTGCATCCTGATTTTGCTGATGAACCACGAAATGTACGATTAGGATTATGCTTTGATGGATTTACACCATATACTCAAGTCTCAGCCACTCCATATTCATGTTGGCCTGTTATTGTTACCCCATATAATCTTCCTCCTGAAATGTGTATGTCAAAACCGTACATGTTCTTAACCGTTGTAATTCCCGGGCCATCTAGTCCAACTGCTGGTATTGATATCTATTTGCAACCTTTGATTGATGATTTGAAGAGATTGTGGGAAGGTGTTGTTACATATGATATCAGTCGAAACAAAATTTCCATATGAGAGCTGCTTTGATGTGGACCATCAATGATTTTCCTGCTTATGGGATGCTGTCTGGATGGGGGACACATGGTAAATTGGCATGCCCTATTTGCATGATGGACACTAAAGCGTTTACTTTGTACTATGATGGGAAAGCTACGTGGTTTGATTGTCATAGGAGATTCCTACCTCTTAATCATGCATTTCGAAAAAACAAAAATGCATTTGTTAAGGGTGAGATTGAAACTCGACCACCACCTCGATATTTGACATCACAACAAGTTTGGGACAAAGTGAAGGATAAGCGGTCATATTTTAATATGTGCAGCTTCCAACCACATAAAAAAGCTACATCCATCATTACTCTCATACTTCAAGGGAACTACCACGAATCATGGATCAACTGGACAGAGGTTAAGAAAGCTAAAATTGGAGATGTGTCAAGGAGAGACATGTTTTGGAATGCTTTCAGAGTAATATATTTTTATCATAAATTAAATAATTATTTTTACATAACATACGTAGACTACTAATATTTGTTTCATAATTTATGCAGTCGAAATGCACTTGGTTAACGAAGCACGACTCTGAGGTTGAGAGGGTTTTTTACCACAAGTGCTCAAAGCGATTGTCTGATTTGCTTAGGGAAGCAAGAAAATTGCATGCAGTTGGCAAGGGCCCACCAAAATGGCTTGGCGATGACAGTCGCAGCATCATATGGAATGAGTTGAAAGTGAAATGGGATTAGCCAGAATACAAGGAAGTGTGTGAAAAAGCAAAACAAAATAGTGCGAAGCAACCTGATGCGAGTCTCCACGCTGGTGGTTCGACATCTTCTTCTACCCTACGCATCAGGTTTCAGCGGCAACATAATCGTCCACCAAGTATGGAAGAAATGAATCAAATGCTGCATCTAAGACCAGATGGTGTTTGGAATTCAGCAAGGGCTGAAAAAGCAGATGTGAGTTTTTTTTTATCGCTTCATTTTAATAATTAATTAGTTATTATTTTGTATGATTTAATTAATTACTCATTTTTTTGTAGAAATTGATTAAGACATATCATAAGAAATTGAAAGCGTCTGAGGCTGCCCTTCCACCTGAGCAGCGGCTAAGTGATGAAGATTTTCAGAACAAGATATTAGACAAATTTGTAGAGTTTTCAGGGGGGAAACGTAGAGGACATGTCCAAGGTCAGGGTTGTACATCTTCTTTCATTCATAAGACACCGCGTGGATATAAGGATATTTCGAGTTCATCACAGCAGCACAGCTCTTCCAGCATGTCTACTGGCCGATCTGCACCTGTTGAAACTATGGAAGAAATGGAACAGCGACTTAGAGCTGAAATGGTAGCTTGGAAAGCTCAAGCCAGGGCAGAATGGTTGGAAGGCATTAGGGCCGCCAGTCAGCATCAGAATCTTCAAAATAGCAACAGCTTCAACGTCAGCAACAACTTAGGAAACCAGTTAGACCAGCAACCGCGTCAGCAACATCAGCGTCAGCAACAGCAATCACTTTTTCAAGACTAGCAACTTCAACGTTCGCAACAATTTCAGCATCAGATGCAGCAAAATAGGCAAAATTCCAGACCAAGTCAACAAAATCAGTCCTTTGGAAGGAACCGACTGTCATCCTCCCACCAACAAGATCAGATCCTTGAGGATGAGTATCGACCTCAAAATGTTGATTTGGATATTAGCCTTGATTTGCCTGATGGGTTCTTTGATAATCTCCCGCAAGATCCAATGTTGAGTTCATTGATGAGAGAAGGCATGGATATTCCCGGTTTTACTCGTTCTAGTCATTATGATACCGCCGGTTGGAATCAAGGCGGGGAAATTCCAACAAACACCGGGATTGGTATTCAAAAT
This sequence comes from Trifolium fragiferum, assembly GCA_954870985.1. Classification (NCBI taxonomy): domain Eukaryota; kingdom Viridiplantae; phylum Streptophyta; class Magnoliopsida; order Fabales; family Fabaceae; genus Trifolium; species Trifolium fragiferum. The sequence continues at coordinate 15,092,129 of OX940794.1, forward strand.
GGAGGGAACGCGTTTATTAATCAAAGCAACATCAGGACTCCAATTTTTGGAAATACTTTTACTGACCCCGATGTAAATGAAGTTAATGTACCCAGCCGAAGGGCAAGCGGAGGCAGAAGTGGAAGTGGTGGAAGGACAACCGGAAGTGCTACAGGAGGCGGAAGAACAAAAGGAAGAAGTGGCGGAAGGACAAGTGGAAATGCATGAAGGGATATTAATTTGTGCATGTTGGAATTTTATTTTGTTAAGTTTGTGGAACTATTGTGGTGTTTGGTTTGTAACTTATTATGACAATTATCGGTTATTTCGACTTTCGTATTTGGTTTGTAACTTATGACATTAATCCCGTATTTCGATTATCGTATTTGGTTTGTAATGTATGACAATTATCGTACTTTGTTATTGAATTTTATATTTCTAATTTATGTTTTTATTGTATGTTTAGTTTAATTTTTTAAATTAATAATCATAATTTTAAATAAAATATTTATATAAATATGTTTTATTTAAATATAATAAATAAATAAAAAAATATAAATATGATTTAAAAAATTTAAAAAAAAAAATAAATTTTAAAAAAAATCTGCGACGGACTAGGCGGCCGCTAAATTTTAAACCGCGCAGTTTTCCCGCCAACTTTGCGGCGGCTTTGGCCGCCGGTAATTAAATTTTGAAAAATTGGTGGCCAAGATTTTGCGGCCGCTTTGGCCGCCGGTAAATAGTGTGTCAGAAGGGCTTCACATTTTGCGGCCGCTTTGGCCGCCGCTAACACTTTGCGGCCATGGATTTTCCGGCCGCTCCTGGCCGCCGTTAAGTTAGCGTTTTTTTTTTCTTCGCTTTGTGGCCGCTTTTGGCACTTTGTGGCTGCCATTTGGCGGCCAAGAAATTGTGTTTTTCTTGTAGTGTCAATTCTGGATTTGCCTTTCTCAATCCTTTGATGTGATGGTGAGAACTAAGTTCGTGGTAATGAGATGAAGGTTCGTGAGCGACAGTGATGGTGAGAACTAAGTCCGTGGTGACGAGATGAAGGTTTGTGAGCGACACTGACAATGGAGGTTTCTAATATCTTGAGAGGAAAGGAAGCTTTCACAAGAAATAGAGGAAGTGAAACCAAATAAAAGTCCTTCACATTTTTTCTCGAGTTAATCTTCAATTTAATCTCTTGATTTTTGGTCTTTTATTTTATACTAGAAATAAAAAACGTGTTAAGTTGTGTACCAACCATTTTTAGTTCACATGAGACAAATTCCTTCATCTCCAATTTTATTTTTCTTCCTCCACAACATTCTCAACCGTCCGATCTAAATTAACGGTTAAAATCTTTAAACAATATTAAAATTAATCTGAACTATCTGATCATAAATCAACAACTATGATTAATTACTGCATACGTATAACCGTATACTCTTTAAACATCAGCAAATCTGGATTTTTTTTCCTTCACATCACACATCTAGTTAACAATTTTTTTTAGAGGTTATATTTGGCACATCGGTTTTGCAATAAAGTGTGTGTTAAATGTCACTTTCAATCTTACAAGATTAATTTTCAAAATTAATTGTTTGTTCAAATTGTTGTATTATCCTTATTATTATTATATATATATAACAAACTCCATTCAAAAAATATATATAACAAATAGAACTATTGGGACAAATTGTTTTAAAAAGCTATAGAGGTTTATTGTTTTTGTTTCAATTAAGCTATGAGTTACACTCCTAGTTTCCTCTCATTACTCCCTCAATCCATTTGGCCTCTTTTTCATATTATATTTTTTTGTTTAATAGTAATAATCAAAACCATAAGAATAAGATCCAAGAATCCTAACAAAAAATATAAACTGCCACCAGGTCCTAAACCATGGCCAATAACTTGTCCCATCTTCCTGAAATGCTTGCAAACAATTCCCCAACTAGATGGATATACAAAGTAATGGAAGAAAAGAACACTGAAATAGCATGTATCCGTCTAGGAAATGTCCATGTTATCCCTATAACTTGTCCCACCATTGCTTGTGAATTCTTGAGAAAACATGATGTTGATTTTGCATCAAGACCATTAAGCATGGCCACTGATATAATCTCCAATGGTTACTTGACTTCAGTTCTTGTACCATATGGAGAACAATGGAAAAAGATGAAAAAAATCGTTGCTAGCGATTTACTTTCTCCACTCAGACATCAATGGCTTCAAAATAAAAGGAACGAAGAAGCCGATAATCTTATGTTTTATGTGTACAACAAATGTAATAATGGTGGTCTTGTGAATATTAGAATTGCTACACAACATTATTGTTGTAATGTGTTTAGGAAATTGTTTTTTAATAGAAGGTACTTTGGAAAGGGTATGAAGAATGGAGGACCTGGTGTTGAGGAAGTTGAACATGTTGATGCTGTTTTTATATTGCTTAACTATATCTTTGCTTTCTCTGTATCTGACTATATACCATTGTTGAGGTTACTTGACTTAGATGGCCATAAGAGGAAGATAAAAAATGCATTGAGGATAATGAACAAGTATCATGATTCCATCATTGATAAGAGAATCAAACGGTGGAATAATGGGTCGAAGAACGTTGACGAAGACTTACTAGATGTTTTGATTTCGCTGAAAGATGTCGATAATAATCCATTATTGACAACGAAGGAAATCAAGGCACAAGCTATTCTAAGACAATTTTCAAACTTGTTTTTATCGTGCTCCTACCTTTAATTACTAACACGTATATATACAATACTAAAAAAAAAAGATAATTTCTTAGCCAACAGTAAAGATTAGAAGAATAAAATGTAACGTTAAATGTTAATAGAATGCGTGCAATCTGTAAACTTTTGAACATCAAACGTATTAAAAAAGTGATTATAAAAGGTATTAACTCAAATTAAATTCATGATACGTTTATTAAACTTGTATGGAGGAATTGATGATGGCGATGGTAGACAATCCATCAAATGTGGTTGAGTGGATATTGGTAGAAATGTTAAAACAACCTGAATTATTTCAAAAAGCCACAGAAGAATTGGATAATATAGTTGGAAAAGATAGGTTGGTCCAAGAATCAGATATTCCTAAACTCAACTTGTTGAAGGCTTGTGCAAGAGAAGCTTTTCGCCTTCATCCTATAACAGCTTTCAATGTTCCCCATGTCGCTATGAATGATACAATGGTTGGAAATTATTTGATACCAAAGGGTAGCCATATATTGCTTGGAAGAAGTGGTCTTGGGAGAAACCCTAAAGTATGGAGTGAACCTTACAAATTTAAACCAGAACGTCATCTCAAGAATGATGGGTCTAATATAACTTTGACAGAGCCAAGTTTAAAGTTCATATCTTTTAGTACAGGAAGGCGTGGTTGTCCGGCTGTCACGCTTGGAACTACAATGACTATTATGCTATTAGCTAGGTTGCTCCATGGCTTCACTTGGAGTGAACCTTCTAATATATCAAGAATTAATTGTGCAGAATCCAATGGTGTTATGTTTCTAGATGAGCCATTGAAAGTTGTAGCAAGACCACGATTAGCAGCAAAATTGTATAACTTTGGTCAACTAGACTAGGTGAAATTTAAGTCATGTTTGAGATTAGTTTGAAACTATGTTGTTTGGTTATATGGTCGCTTTGAATAAATGTTACTTATAAGAGAGAAGCTTCAGCCTTTATATACAAATATTATTTGATATCTCTTAATTTAAAGTTTTACATTTGTCATTTACTTTTTATTGTATTGTGAAACTATGGCATCTATGGAACAAATAAGAAAATAATTGTAAACCTTTTGTATCGACCAAAATAGAATAAAAAAATAATTGTAAACCTTTTGTTTTGACCAAAATAGAATATTACATGATCAGGAAGATCGAGTACAAATGACTAGTGTAAAACCTATTTATTGAATAATTAACTAGGTTAATTAACTAGGTTATTTAACTAGTACTAAAACCACTAATTATATCTCTAGTCTCCTGCAAGTTGGAAAGTTTTTACAATACTTTTAGCTTAGGATGAGTATAATACAAAAGTACATTAAAATGAAAGAAAATACAATAAACTTTATTGGAATACAACGACGATTGAAACAAATACTCAAAGACAATTAGTAGTGCTTAACCACCATAAGGAAGAAGCACAAATCATCAAATCAAACCAAAGGAAAAGCTTAACCAAAACTACAACCAAAATATAACTACTTGAATGAAGCAAATGACAAATGCTTAACCATCAAGCAGAAGCTACAAGTCATTAAAATGAAAGAAAATACAATAAACTTTATTGGAATACAACGACGATCGAAACAAATACTCAAAGACAGCTAGTAGTGCTTAACCACCATAAGGAAGAAGCACAAATCATTAAATCAAACCAAAGGAAAAGCTTAACCAAAACTACAACCAATATATAACTACTTGAATGAAGCAAATGACAAATGCTTAACCATCAAGCAGAAGCCACAAGTCATGGCTTAACCACTTGAAGGAAGAAACAATCAAATGCTTAATAATCACCACAAAGCATAAACAAATGACTATGAGGTCTGTTATTTGGACAACCTAAATTTGTATGATATGCACACCGTATGCAGCCAAGGTTAAATTATAGTTGGCACGCAAATTGAGGTGAAAATAAAATAAGAAAAATGTTAATTAGTGCTCCTGGAGTACTAGTTAAGGAATTAAATATGGTAAATTGATTTTGAAATTTGTGTAATTGACATTTTAGAAAGATAAAGAATACAATTTTCAATACAAAAATTACTTATTTTGGTATCCTTAATTAGTGTCCCGGGAGCACTAGTTAGCATGACCAATAAAATAATAAAAAATTGCAAAAGTTGGTGGAAGCATGGTATTATATACGGTATCCGATAACTTAAAGTTGTCCAAATAAAGTTTCTATAAACAAATAAACAAAATCAATTAAGGCCCAAAGCTTAATTAACAAGAGTTTAAAACACTCAAGATAGATTCACAACAAATGAATATTAGGAGGTTTAATGGCTACAAAGTGATGCAACAATGTTCATTTGTGAGAAAAGTGACTTAGAACACAAAGAACCAACAATTCAACTAGAAAATGCTCAAGTAGCATGTACCAATATTATGCTTAAAATAAAATAGAACATCAGAAACCAACTAGTCAATAAAAAATCATCAACAAAATCAATAAGGCTAATCCCCATCAAGGCAACAAAGAGGTATATCAAAAATATTTATTTTTGGGGCATAAAGTTATTGTCTTAATGGTCTTGTTACCTTATAACGAATCGTGATAGTATGAATGAACTATAGGAAAGAAGATACATATTATTATTTACTCTTGAACATTTACGCATAGTTTCTTTTCAGTATTAAATCTTATCTATTGATTTAAGATTGGACGTTTAGATTTCAATTTAGTTTCATTTTGATACTGTAAAATGATTCCGTTCATTTATTTTAATTAGGCAACTTAAATATATAACCGCATCAGCGAGAAATTTCATCCCAAAAAGTGGTGATTAATGAATGATGTTTGAGAATTAAAAATAAAAATAAAAGATGTACAAAAATTATAGAATAAAAATCATATTAACCGGTAGGGTTAAATATGTTTTTAGTCCCCACAATTTGCCTTATAGTCAAGAACAGTCCCTATATTTTTTTTTTATAGTTTAAAAAAACCTTACAATTTTTTCCATAATCAAAATTGGTCCCCGCCGTTAATTTTTTTAACAGAACGCTGATGAGGCGCAATTAACCAATAACATGATGATATGTGTCTTTTACCATGACTTCAGTTTGGGTTGTGGTTATCGTTTTGGTTGAGTTTGTGATGAAGATGGGGTTGTGTTGGAGGAAGAAAGTTAGAAAGAAAGATTTGGTGTGGAAAGCTGCACAATAAATCTGATGAAAAAGACACATGTCACCATGTTATTGGCTAATTGTGTCACGTCAGCGTTTTGTTAAAAAATTTAACGGCGGGGACCAATTTTGATTACGGAAAAAATTGTAGGGTTTTTTTAAATCATAAAAAAATATAGAGACTATTCTTGACTATAATACAAAACTAGACGTTAACCCGTGCGTTGCACGGATTTTGTTAAGTGATACATATACAATTTAAATTTTTATATTTATAATAAAAATTGCAAATAAAAAAAAATGATATCTAAATTTAAATATATTGAAACATAAAATAGACAATACAAATGAAACTTAACGGTATTAATATCATGACATAATAACCATTAAAATTACATAGGAATCACATAAATAGGATAATAAATTATTAAACATTATGAAAAATTTATTTGTAAACTACATTTGCAATTGTATTTGAATTTTTATTTTCATCTGATTACTACTTTTCTTAGATAATCTACCAAAAGAACAACAATTTCCAGTTAATTCCACAAAGTCAAGCTACAAAAAAGTCATAGATTTGCTTTGCAAAAAAAAAAAAAAACCGAAACAAAAAGCAAAATCTCGAAAAATAGAAAGAATCAAAAGAAAGAACCAAAAAAACTTGCCTCAAGCAACAAAAAGGGCATAGATTCGTTTTGCAATAAAAAAAAACCGAAACAAAATGCAAAAACTCGAAAAATAGAAAGAATAAAAAAAAGAACAAAAAAAAAAATTGCCTCAACAAATTGAAGATTTCGAGATTCCTAAATGAAATGGTAAAAGGGGCATCAAATCAAAGCAAAGTTGTAATCTTTCTCTTTCGTAGAGTAGAAGAAGAGAACTCTGATTCGACGTAGACAATTTTCAAAGTGGTGGTGACTGGAGAAGTTGCTCTGAGCTCAGAATGAAGAGGTTGATCGGTTTGTTTATCAAGAGGCGGCCAATAGTGGCCGAAAAATGGGAGAGAAGGAGGTGGTACGCGGCAAAAGGGTCAGCTACCGTGGGATTGTTTTAAAGAAGTGAAAGAAGCGTATATATGAGAAAAGAGAGAGCGTATAATAAGAAGAAAAAAAAGCGAGAGAGAAAAATAATGAGATGCAATACAAATATAGCAATAAAATTTTATGTTGCTCTATACAAAGAAACAAAAAACAAATAATAACATATAAAAACGTGTGCATCGTGTTTGCAAATTTAGTGAGAGAAATAAGGAAGTCATAAATACAAGGAAACAAAAAAAAAATAACATATAAAAATGTGTGCATAGTGTTTTCAAATTTGGTGAGAGAAATAAGGATGTCATAAATAAGTTGTTGGGGTGGTCATTAAGAAAGAGATTAGGAGGGAAAAAAATTATGGTTAAATGGTTGCTAAACCTTACTTTTATTAAGATTAAGATTAAGATAAGATTAAGATTAAGATTAATGATTAATATTAATAACATGAAACAAAATTTCTTTAGTGTAAACTATTACAATTTAATTTGGTTTCACTTCGCTACATCCTCCTAATGTCAATATCATTCTTTGAAATAAAATAGAGTAAAATGTGTTTTATATCCCTCTAAATATACTAAATTTCAATTTTAGTCCCTCAACAATAAACCACCGATAAAAAATCAAGAACATTAAACAAGTCTCAAAATAAAATCAAACACCAATATTAAACAAATTTCCAAATAAATTCAATCACTTAAATAAGTATCAAAATAAATTGACTTAACAATATTGGTAATAGTTTAACTCTTTCTTTTGTCGGTGTAAATGAGATCCCTTGCTTTTCCGTTCATTCACAATGCAACAAGAAGTTTTCTCTGCCAGTCCCCCACGTTTCTTTTTTATCCCCCAAAAATCCGATTTGCCCTTGATAAAAAATTCGGTTCACAGAAACCGAAATTTTTCTAGTTCAAATTTCAAGAAATTTCGGTTTCTAGAAACCAAAGTTGTATTTCAAGAAAAAAAAATTCGATTTATAAAAACTGAAGTTTTTATTAAAGGGCAAAACAAGAAATTTGAGGGGTGAAAAAGAAACGTGGGGGGCAGGAAGAGAAAGCTTCCAACAACAAAGTATCAATACAAAAATTAATTTGGGCCTAAAACAAAAACTAACAACAACTGGCCCAATAAGCTAATACTACAAAAACAAGAGTTCCTCATTTCGTGCCTCCACTGCTACGCACGCACTCTTCAAAATGATCAAAATACTTCATTCGTTATTTAGGAAGTGAACTCTGTTTGCACCCTACATAGAAAGTGACAATTTTTTTTTTTTACTCAAGCCCAACATTTGCACTGTTTACACCGGCATGAATGGAAATATTATGAAAAAACAGTTCGCTACTTATAGCGTGAACTCAAACACACTTCGCTACCTACTCGACCTAATCTAAGGTAATAAAATTAGTTGTCCATAAGCATAATTAACATAACAAAAGAGATAAGAAATTACACATACGAAGTAACCTCGATAAAACGCTAAGAAAGCTAATCTCAATGGTGGGAGGTTGCCTTCCTTTGAGAGCTCCTTGAATTTCTTATGGAGAAACACTCTATTTAAAGGCTTCTTAGACTTGGATTTTGTGCGAACCTTCAGCAATTTCCATCGTGGACGATATGTCTCATCGTGGCACGATGTGAGCTGTAGATTTCCATCAAATAAATTCTTCTCATCGTGGCACGATGCAGTTGGCTTGATTTTTTTTTCTTCATTTTTTGTGTCTTTTTGTGTAATTTCTTCGACTCTTGCTTATTCATCAAATAACTTAATTTCCTTACGTCTTTTGCATGCTTTTGGTCTTGAAAACCTACTAAAATAACTAAAAACTAACCTAAAATCTATCTAAATACATCATATAAATTTCCGTCATAAAAAATCTCAAAGGCGTTGTTCGAAAATCCAGATCTAACACGGTCCGCATCATCAATTGCGGCCGCAATATTGTTAATGCGCTAGCCTCTGCAATTACACCTTACTACAATTGAGGTATGATTTTTAGTCAACCGTATGGCTGCATTGTTATCGTATTAGGAATCACATCAGAAGATTTTAGCTATGATCATTCAAATTGTTTTTAAAAAATAAAATAAAATATCAACCCCCAATTTTAATTTGGATTTTTGATTACTCTCTATTTTAAGTAATTTAGACACCGAAGTTACATTTGAGTCTTATATTTTTATATTATGCAATGTATATTTTATTTGGACACCCTCAATCTAAGTTCATTTAATTTGTAAATAACAAAAAAGAAGAATACAAATTATAAATTTTAAAAATCAGAGGATAAAGTAATTATTGTAAACAAAATAACAAAAATAATGACTTCAGCTCACAACAGAATATATATTAGAGTAGTTGCAAGTAGGTTTGAATCAGTAATAGTTGGTCTATCAAACAATCTACTTCTCTTTCCATATATAATAAAAATTCTTAACTACTTCCAAAATCTAAACTAACCTAAGTGTTTATATTATTCTTATTACACCCTTTTTTCTTTGTGGTAGAAACTTGAGATAATATTTGAAGATATCATCTCTTGGTACAAAAAGTCACAAAATAAAATGAAGTTTGATCTTGTAATTGTTATTATAGCAATTATTATTTTTGGAATTGGTTTTGAAGGATATGATTGCAAGATGGTGCAATTCATTTTTGGTGATTCTTTATCAGATGTTGGAAATAATAAGTACTTATCAAAGAGTCTTGCTACTGCAAGTTTGCCTTGGTATGGTATTGATTTAGGAAATGGTCTTCCTAATGGGAGGTTCTCTAATGGTCGTACAGTTGCTGATATAATAGGTACATCTTTTATTTCATTTACATACTTGCACTTGCACATAATAAATTTTCTATTATTTTTTGGTTTTCATCATTAGTATCGGTTCATTGGGTTTGAGTTTGCTCCATTTGTTATCCCTCCATTTATTCTCCATTTGGAGAGAGATAGACACATTAAAAATTAGTGGGACCCACTAATTTGTAGACCCACTAATTTTCAATGTGTCTATCTCTCTCTCCAAATGGAGAATAAATGGAGGGATAACAAATGGAGCAAACCCAAACTCCGGTTCACTATACCATCTAATTAATTTGATTTAGAGATTAATTTTGACATAAAATGATTTCAACTCCCCGATCGCAATAATTAATTTTCTATTAGTTTGTAATCCGATAAGTTCCTACAAAAATATATTACGATGATTTCCTTAAAACTTTATGCTTAAATATTTTTGTAGTCATTTAGTCTCATATCTTGGCCATTGAATGAACATCAATAGAATACTTCCCTCCGTCTCAAAATATAAATAAAAATGAGTCAAATAAACTTGATGTATTTGATTCAAAATTTAGTTTAAATACATTTTTATTGACAAATTTTTGTTTATATTTTGAGACTGATGAACTATATATTAAATCATTTGGTACATAAAAGTGTGCATAAGAATGCAGGACACCAGGAGACAAGGCCCAGCATGTCCGGGCTCGGCCGAAATTTTTTGATATTTTATGGGTTAGTTTAAGGCAAAATTGAAATTTTTAGGAAATAATTTAAGGCAAAATTGAGATATTTTGTTTGAAATTAAGATTTTTCATTGCAAAATTGAAATTTTTGTTTAAAACTAAGATTTTTGTTTAGAAATTTTCTGGCTCCGCCACTGCAAGACACATTAAAAAGTGGTACATTTATTTCATTAAGAAAATGGAACAAAATTGAATAGAGCATAATACAAGTTTCTGCTCTGTTGAGTATGCTTATTTCTACATTATGCTATCATCACACTAATACCAATATTATTTATATATTTAGGTGACAACATGGGGCTTCCTAGACCTCCAGCATTTCTACATCCATCATTAACTGAAGATGTTATATTGGAAAATGGAGTGAACTATGCTTCAGGAGGTGGTGGCATATTGAATGAAACTGGCAGTTATTTTGTAAGATTGCAAAATTTAATTTTTATGCTATTTAACATATATGGATATTTTATTTAGCTACTTTCTCTTGTTCTTATTATAAGAAAAAAAATTATTTTTTAAGATTATAAAATGTTTGACGTATCTAGTAGATAAACTTAAAAGGTGAAATTTTTCTTATAATAAAGATCAGACGAAATACTATATACTAGGACTGAATTTTTATTTTTGAATTTTTATTTTTTATTAATGAAATAACAATCCTCTTGTAGATTCAAAGGTTTTCTCTCTACAAACAAATTGAGCTATTTCAAGGGACACAAGAACTAATTAGAAGCAAAATTGGAAAAGAGGAGGCAGAGAAGTTTTTTCAGGAAGCACGTTATGTTGTTGCTTTAGGTAGCAATGACTTCATCAACAATTACTTGATGCCTCTTTATAGTGATTCATGGACTTACAATGATGAAACCTTCATGGATTACTTAGTAGGAACACTGCAAGAACAACTTAAGGTTTATATTTATTCAATTTAGTAAAATCATTTCTTTGATTCCATTTTGGATTTGGATTCTTGAAATAAAAAAAAAAAAATACACAATCGTAGAATCTTGACCGTTTAATGAATACTAGACGACTTGTGTTTACTTTATATATAAAAAACAAATTTTAAAAAGTTTATTATTATTAAAGTAACACTAATAATTTATAAAAAAAAAAGTGACACTAATAGTTTTTTTACAACTGTATTTTCGATGAAATTTGAATTTTATATCTTAAAAAGATGAAACTCTTGGTTTCAATTTAACCAAATCAATCAACTATAAAAAAAACTTCTTGAAATATGAGGCGTCTATTGTCTTCTAATGATCGAGATTAAACTCTGCGTGATTGTCGAGAATCCAAATTCAATTTTTTTAGGTCCTTAACAATATAATTTAATTGAGCTTTTATAATATTTAGGCACTGCATGGCCTAGGAGCAAGGGAACTGATGGTTTTTGGGCTGGGCCCAATGGGCTGCATTCCACTTCAAAGAGTGCTTAGTTCATCTGGAAATTGTCAAGAAAAAACAAACAAGTTAGCTCTTAGCTTTAACAAAGCTTCAAGCAAGGTAGTGAATGATTTGGGGAAGCAACTTCCTAATGCAAGCTATAGATTTGGAGATGCATATGATGTGGTTAATGATGTGATTAGCAACCCAAGCAAGTATGGTAAGTAAATATATTATTTTTTTGTAAATTTAATTTGATTTTGTTCTTCGTGGCTCTGTTTTCAAAGTTTTCAATCAGGTTCAAAAGTCATTTAAAACTACTAGAATTTAAAATAATTACTGAAACAATGCAACATAAACGATAGATATTTAAGTTTCTTAATCATTTAGTCTAAAGTTTTGTTATTGACCGGTTCATATGAGAATATATTTTTGGAGATGTCAACCTCTTAAATAAATCCCAATTATTTCGAATAATTAATGATATGAAAATAATTTATACACCTAGGACTTGCGTACGTAACACATATTATATGTTCGGATCAATTTTTTGACAAATCAAATTTCGAATATAAATCTAAATAAATACTTTTTTGACCATCAATCGAATTCAGGTTCTCTACAACGATTTTATTGTGAAACCATATAAAAATTGATAGGTTGTTATCCCCTTGCTAAGCGGGGAATCCAAAAAAATTTACCTTACAAGTGAGGAATCTTCAAAAAAAAATTTAGCAGGGGTAACACAAAACACACCCACTTAGCAGGGATAACAACCTATTAATCCAAAAAATAATTTTTTTTTATAATAATATTGTATACTTTCTGTATATGTAGGATTTCAAAATGCAGACTCACCATGTTGCTCCTTTGGAAGGATTAGACCTGCTCTTACATGTATACCAGCATCAACATTATGCAAAGATAGAAGCAAATATGTATTTTGGGATGAATATCATCCATCAGACAAAGCTAATGAGCTAATTGCCAATGAACTTATCAAGAAGTTTGGTTTTAAGCGTGTTGATCAAACACAATCTCCTACACCATCACCTCTGGTTGCTCCATCTCCTACTTCAGATGATTAATTATACTAATTTTGTTGTTTAATGTTTATTGTTGTTTTTGACATTAAATTTGTATTGTAGTATTGTAAGTTTAATCACAATTTCTTGTTTTATTTTGGTCAAAAAGATTCATATTGTAAGAGTTCAAAACCAAAAATACATCAAACATACCTATCAAATAGTTGCGATTATATTAATTAAGTAAATAACAACTTATGGAATATTCTACATTCGTGTGTATATTGGATCTTACATTAAAAACGAAATTATGTTGGTACAATTTCTTATTCATTTTTTTTTTTGACAATTATTCAAAATTATTTTGAATACATTTACATCTGCGAAATATACACTTCGGTTCAAATGGAACTAAACAACGTTTGTTTAGACAATCATAATCGGTTTTACATTCAATACCCCCTGTAATGAAAAAAGAGAATATAAGAATGTAATTATGGAAAAATATATTGTGTAGAAAATAAAGAAAGGAATTTGAAAAGAAAAAAAAAAAATATGGTTTACCATTTACGTTCATTGAAACAAGAAATATGAAAAGAAAGATACTCATGACATATACAAATTTAAGAATTTTAGACATATTTCTATCCTTTGTAATTTTGTTTGTACATCGATCAATATCAATTAAATAGTTCTTAAGTACATCAATATATTTTGTTTGTCCCTCTTTTTTTTTTTTATACAAACGTAAATAAATGTTAGTAAAGAGGTCTCATAAACATTTACCAATTTATTATTATTTTTTTACAAAATTTCAATTATTATTTTATAGCCTTTGAAGATAGGAAAAGGTAAATCGGAAAATTTGAATAATATTGTTGGACAACCTTAGTCGATCGACATTTGTATTACTGTATTTATTTACTTTGCAATTACGTTACCTTAATTGATTCAAGGAGCTCGCTCTCTCTCTAGGAAAGCGCTCTGACTTCTCTCTAGGAAAATAACCAGATCCGCCGTCACTCCCTTCATCCAAATTTGTTCCGCCACGATGTAGCTTCACCTTCTGGTGGTACGATCGAGCCCTTGGCGTCGCGTCACCACCTTCTTCTCTCCCTATAGGAGGGTTTCAAGCAGACGTCGGCGTTCTCTTCTACCGCGGACTGCTTCGGTTCTTTTTATACGCTTTCTTGCGTTGTTCGTTTGCGGTGTTCATGGTTTGCTACCTTTTCACCGGTGTTGCTGCACTCTGTGGGTTCTGGTTTGGTGTTTCGATGCCTTTATCCATGGTGGTTTGAAACCCTTTTGGGTTGTTATGTTACCTGCGCCGTCGGCGACAGGTTGTGTTCTTTTCCAGGTTCGTGCGCCGCCGTTGTTCTGGCTTGATCCGGTGGCTTTGATGTTGTGGTGATGTTATGCCGGACCTATTTGTGTTTTTGAATATGTTTCTAGACTTCGTCGCTACCGTCTTGGGTTCGCTTGAATCTATTTGCAGTGGTGTTGTTTTGTTTGGCTCGAAAGGGCTTCTCTGCTTGCTGTGTTGTCGCAGGAGCTGTAGGTTCTTGGATCGTTCCGTGTTGACGGTCGTTTCATTCGCCTTGCCTTACGGTTGCAAATTCTCGCTCATCATCTTTTTTTGCTACTCTGGTTTCGAGTTCGTGGGCGGATTTGCTAGATAGCATCTGTGGTGGGTGTGGTTTGCTTCTGACTTTGCTTTTTACCTGTTTAGGTTGTTTTATACCACTTTTGTTGTAGTTGGATTGCTTGTTTATTCCCTTTGTGGTTGTTTACTACGTGGTTGTACTGGGTCAGGTGTATGTCCCCCAGTTTCTTTGTAATATCTTTTTCTTTTGGTTTATATATTTAGGATGTTGCAGATCTTGTCATCTGCGCTCCTTTTGCCTAAAAAAAAAAATTACGTTACCTTAATTTCTCATTTCTAATTTCTTCTATTTATTTATTTACTTTGAAAAATATATTAAAAAATAAATAATTGAAAATTTTTATTCTAATAATTTTTAAAAAAATTTAAAATTTTTAAAATAGTTCATAAAAAAATATTTTAAACCGTCTTTTATAACAATTTTTTTTTATATAATTGTAAACTATTTATTATAACTTAATTATGTTATAAACTACATATAACAAAACAATTAATTCATAAGTTATTTTAAAAAAACAATTAGGGCCCGTTTGGATTAACTTATTTTTGTGCTTATGCAAACAACTTATGCAATATAAATTCGGTTTTATGCTATTTTAGAAGTTCACATTAGTGAAAATTGTATTTTTATAAGCTATTTTATCATAAACTAACTTAACAAACATATAATAATACATAAAAATGCATAAATTGTTTGCATAAGATTAAAAATAAGTTAATCCAAACAGACCATTAATTAGTCATTTATTTTTAATTTTGAAAAATCTTTTTAAAATATCATTTGATGGAGATTTAGCTCTTTTGTAATTACCACCCTTCCCTAAAAATACTTATATATGTTCATTTTAATTCTTATTTCAATCTTTTGACAAATGATTACTTTACATAATCCTATTGACTTTATTTTAGAATACGATCCTATATATTGACCTTAGTTATACAATTAGTTTTATTTTGAAATGGAAAAATATATTAATAACCTATTTTTCTATAGTACAAAGCAAACTTAACATTGTCACCAAGTCTTAGACGAATCTTCTAATTTGAAGACCAAACACGAAAATAAATAATTAATTAAGATCTACGTACAGTTCTAATTTTTCATATCTTTTAAAAGAAAAAAAAATACTCTGGAGTGTGACAAAAATCACATGTGTACGCAACAACATTACATTATTTTTTTGGTACAAAGTTTACCTAACAAGATTATGACTTAAGTATACATGCAATTATAATCTTAAAATTAACAAAAAAATTATAATCTTAAGTTTTAAATATATTTTAATAGGGTTAGAAGGAAAATATGATTTGCACCTTATTTCATTATTTCCATCATCTTAGAGTACACAACAGAAACTACAAGGTTCTAAAAATTATAAAAAGAAAAAAAATTATTTGATACCAATACAATTATACAACACACTAACTAAATGATAACTCGATTATAAAAAAAAAAAAAAAAAACACTAAATGATAGCTCATGAATTATTCTTGCATGGCATTCGTGTGCTTTATATTGGGTTTGACATTCAAAAAAAATTATGGGTCTGACATTAAAAGCAAAATCAAGCATTTGCAAAATTTAATATAAGATTAATTTGGGCACACATGACACATCTACAATTGTAATTTACACACTTCGGTTCTTCTATGGAATTGTGACAACGCTTTTGTACACAATCATAATCATGTTTGCAATTATAACCTGTTGTAATGAACATAGTGAATAGAAAAATGTAAATAAAGAGAATAGAAGTAACGAAGTGAATTTGAAAAGGATAGAAAATGGTTTACCGTTTACGTTTGTTAAAACAAGAAATGTGAAAAAAAAGATACTCATAGTATATACAAACTTGAGAAATTCTGTCATATTTCCCACCCTTTAAATATAACAAATGGTTTTATCAATTTATAAATCTGATTGTATATCCTCACACCAATTAAATAGTTATTAGCTCTTATAACTCTTCCTAAGATTAGAGTCGTTTATTAAATATGACTCTTCGGTAAAAAATAAAGTTTTGTTGGTGACTTTAAATCGCAGTAATGAGATTCAATATAAAACTTATCAGTCATATGAATATTCATTATTATTTTATAATCTTTGAAGATAGGAAAAGGTAAATTAAAAACTTTGATTGTTGGACAACATATTCTTTTTTAGCAAATGAGTTGAAGTGAAGCAACCGATGAGAGTACAAACATCCCAACTATAATGTTGGCAGCGCTATACATTCACACCAGTAGTACTAAAACCCTAACCAAATATTATTAAAATTAAATAATAAAGTTTAATGGACTAGAAAAAAACTATGAAGTAATAAAGTTTGAATTGTGAACTTTTATAAATTTAAATTATAAGCTTCAAACAAAAACGATAAAATGATCTCAAATTGATCTGATTAGTAAAAAAGACAAATAAAAGGTGTGATGTGTGTATAGTGTATGTGTCGCGCCGCGAAAAAACGCTCGAGCGTAATGATGCTTGAAACGATACAGAGTCGCCACTTAACTTTATTTATTCGAGAAGAAAAATGAAAATGACGATAAAAGCTTGAATACAATGGAAAGATGGTCATCACATTCAATTTCGGGTTCGGGAGTTGACTATGCAAGCAGAATGTATTAGCACTCCTCACATCAGTTGCATTTCAATCATACACTAAACACACATCACACCTTTATATTTGCGTCGAGGAAACTAATGTCGACTACGTCCTCTCCGAGATACACAAAGGAATCAACACCCAACACCTTGGAGGTAGGTTCATCGCCAAAAAGGCTTTGTGAGCAGGTATTACTGGCCCAGTACCAAGCAACATGATTCAAAAACGCATGTTAAAAAATGCGACAAGTGGAAAATGGACATCCTTGGACTGTTGAGTCGAAATAAAACATATATTTTGACGACAACAAAAATCGCTAAAAAATATCTTTTATTTTGTAGTGCCTAAACCGTTTGGCTAGCCGATTTCAACTAATAACAAATTTATTTTCATGTATGGATAATTATAAGTAAGGATTCCCTTCGGTCACATACATAAAAGAGCAGTGAAATCCTGTCCATAGATTAAAAAATTAAATGAATGAAAAACTAAAATTTTATTGGTTAGATGCTTCACTACTCTCCCTACAATATTAATGGGGAAACCCATTGAGAAGATATGCTCTCAAACAATTATCCATCAATATGCTATGCAACTGTAACTCAGATCTCTTTTTAGAATTTGATTCCACACGGTGGTGATTACAATTAACATATATCACGAGTAACAAAATGATACTCCTTTCGGCCTTAATTATAAGCAAATGTTACTTTTTAGATACATTGATTAACCAATATATTTAGTCTAAAAAGTGGACTAGATACATTAGTTATTCAATATTAGTTATTCAATATATCTAAAAAGTAATATTTGCTTATAATTAAGGCCGGAGCGAGTATATGATTCTGCATGAAGATGTGTTATTGTTATGTTTACAGGTGTCCTCTATTCACACAACTATTAAATTTTATACATGCATCACCTTGTGTCTATAGTTTCATCAAATAAACTCCATGCTTTTCATGCAATATCCACATTCAGGAATAAAAGTGTGTCATGATTTTGTTTACTATCTTATCTTAATCTTAATCTTATCTTAATAATATACAAATGCAAGACCATGTTTGGGCAATTTTGCTTATTTGTCCACTTCTCAATACCCTAATGCCAAATCAGCATTTTATAATATTATTTTCATATCATTTTTAGCTTAGGATGCCAACTTAGTTGCTTAGTTGGAAGAAAAATTCAAACTTTTGAATTTCCCTCTTCTTTTGTCTCTTGGGTCTTCATTTTGGATACAAACTATTCAAACCCGGCCCACCACTTGGTCTTTCTCTTTTGGCAAAAAATAAAAAATCTTTCCCTCACAAAACAGAACAAACCTAGAAAGTGGGATCCAAAGAAAACAAAGCACAACACGCTGAAACCCAATTTCGGCAATGAAAACAAAGCACATGTGAAACACCCTCACAAATTGATGCAAATCGCTGCACTCCTCTCTGCTCTCTTCTCAATTGCAGCGCTTTTCTTTCTCAAGTCTCTCTCAAAATAAAAACCCATCCCCAAAACTTTCCCTTTTTCTCATAATTCTCTCCAACAAATCTCTTAACTCTTTTCAACAAATCTGACATGATCTATTTCTGATCAATTTGAACCGAGTCCACATCATCCAGGCTGGAATACAAGAGTTGTGGTATGTAAATTTGAATTTCCCCCTTCAATTCTAGGGTTAATATTTTAATCTGATTTGAGTAGTATATAAGTGATGCTTGGGGTGATGTTTGGGGTTTCAGTTAATCACACCACATGTTTCTTCTATTTCTTCGATTTGTTTCATCTGTTTAATGTTTTCAGTTTTGATTTTGATTTTTTTTCCATGTTTACTGATTTGGGATTGTTGATTTGCAGGTTACCTTTGATGTGATTTATGACAAAAATGTTGTTCAGCTTCCAAGGAAGAAAGACTGAAGTTAGTTTCCATTGATGACTAATCTCTATTTGTTTTATGTGTTTCCACTTCTGTACCATGCTTCTTTTTTAATTTTGAGATTTAAAAATTCTGCCTTTAATTATCTAAGTTTTAAAATCAACCTTTTTGACTCACAAACTATGATTTTTGTCTCACAACTGAATTTAAAAATATAAGTTAGTTTTTTTTCCTAGGCATCTCTTTTTTTCCGTGCACTAACCTTAAGGGTCGGTAATGTTGTTTTGAATAATCATAGTTTGAGCTTCAATAGTGTACACAAAATTGAGTACTAAGTAGTAAGTACATGGTAGTTAGGGTACAGCTAAATTTAAGAATTATAAATATCGGGGAACTATTAGACTAATATAGAGATATAGAATAAAAGTTATTCATAAAGACCACAAAATAGCTTAGAGATTTAATGCATACTTTGGTTGATATTTAATTGAAAGAAATAGTAGAAGAAGCAAGAAAACAGGGACACTAATTTGTTAATTACTTGGGCAATATAACCTCCGCAAGGTGGCCTTTTCTTTGAAGTGCGCGAGATATGCCGGTTACATATGATGCTACCGATCCTCTAGGACCAATGGTGTCATTTCTGTGCAAATGTGAATAATATGGTTCCAATATGATCTATTCAAACAAATCCAAAGAGATGCCTAGGAAAATTGATGTAATATTGATTTACTTATTGATAGGTGAGTATCATCCACTGCAACACCATTTCTGAGGCAAAAACTTTGGTTTCTTTGTGATTATCGATCAGTGTTCGATTTCCTCTGTTTTCTTAATAGTTGAATTTAGTGAGACTTTTCTTTTTCGTATATTATTTGACTAGACTCTATAAGCAACTTCAATTTGTCCCTAATTGCTCTAGAGACTTTTTTTTCTTCATTTACTTTATTGTTTACTGCAACAAATGATGTCACTAAAATACTGTTTAGTGATTTTGATTGTTCATGACCTTGAAAGTTAAGGGATTATGGGATTTGAAATTATTTTTTTATCTTTCTCTGAGGCAGACACATCAGGTATGTATGTGACTTAGTAAGTTGGAAAGATGAACTTCTCATATGAAATTGGATGAAAAAAATGTCATTGATTCTTCTTTATAATGCAGGATAAAGATGTTCTTGAGGTCCAAAAAAAGAATTCATTCTATCACTAAAACTTTAATTATCTTAATGATGTGGAGAAACCAGAATATCAAACATGGCTTATTTCTTGGTTAATAAGCCATAACAGCACTTAAGATATAGTAAAACAGAACTAATTCAGCTTATGTTTATGACTTTTATCAAATGGGGATTAAGTCAAATTCAAGCATTCAAGTTAGTAAGTTGACTCAATTAATGAAGTTTTAATTAAATCAATTTTTTTCAAAGGTAATTTAATTATCACTATCAAATTCAAATTCTCACATTGCTTTGATTTTTTTATAGAATTGTCAATTACTCTTAGTGTGATCATTATTACCTATATAGAATGAACAAAATAAAGATTAGAATATGATATAAAAAAAAATGATTAGAATAAAAACAATGGATGCTTTATGCTCTTTTTTCATTACTTTCTGATTCATTGTTCACAGTGGATAACTTATGCTCTTAGTGGTTGTGATCATGTTATAATAGTTGCTTTATGCTCTTTATTGATGTCGGTATTCTGTTTTCAGGTTAAAGTTTTAAATTGAAGATGAAGAGGCAATGTGATGGAGTGTCGACTTCATGAGTTTCATCACCCAATGCTCTTCATCTTTTTTTGTGTTGTATATGCATGTCAGTATATTGTTACTTCTCAATTTTGATTTGAAATATGCAATGTGAAAATTCAAGCTATTGTTATTTGTTTATTGTGCAGGGAAGCTGCATGACCCCCTTTGATATATCAAAGATCTTGATGACGTTAACATTGAGGCTTGCTGTTTGAGTTCTTGATGATAGGAGTATTGTGAACAAGGTTAGTGAGCACCTTGGACCAAAAATAATATGAACTTGAAAGTGAAGCCAGAGAATCTCCTAACTGAATTGTATCAGATGCAAAATGTAAACAAGGTATGTATCAACATTATTACTCTCAGATTTTGTTAATTTTGAAGTTATGTAAAGTTATGTTTTGAGTTGCATAATTCTGAGTCAAGCCATTACAATTTGGTTTATAATATATATTAGGAAGGTACTTACTTGAACATGAACCTTAAGAGTCTCATTCTTGGATTGTCTTATTCATCTAAAAAAATGTTCATATTTCCCTCTTTTCTTGAAAGGTTTGCATGTCATTATATTTTGGATTTAATTTTTTAGTTGTGAAAGTGAGCACTCAAAGTAATTGAGGAAATGTCTCAATATGAGAAACTAATGACTTTGTGGTCTTACTTTTGTCCTTTTATCTTAAATTTGATATTTGTACTTCTATATGAAATCATATTTGCAAATTTCATGAGATGTGTTAAGTAGAATTCTTATCATAGCCGTACAAATTGAATGGATGAATCAAGAAGAAATTTATGCTAGAAGTTACATTTGAAGAAATAAGCCACACTCATTTAGCATAAGATATATATTCATAGCTCACTTAGTTTAATTGAAAAACTTGGCATGTTTATGATATAATTTATGCTCACTTAGTTTAATTGAAAAATTTATGTTAGATGTTGCTCACTTAGTTTAATTGAAAAATTTATGCTAGATGTTGTTTAATTGAATTTACAAGATTTGTAGGGATCATATATTCATAACTCACTTAGTTTATTTGGCATGTTTGTGATATAATTTGATTGACATCATCTGTTTACATTTGTTCTGTTTTATTGTATGAAAAACTTGAACTATTCAAAATGAATGATTTATGCTCATAGTGGTTGTGATTGTAGGCATTCTATCTGATGAATGACATCTAATTTCTATTGATTCAAGGACCAACCATGGGTATAGTCACTACTTGGAGGAGATAATTTTATCTGAGAATTGGGGTATAGTCACTTCTTTAGGATTTCATTTGAGTTCAATGACATGCATTTTCATGCATAAAAACATTTACACATGCATTTGATCGTATCTCACTATATATGTATATAAGTTTGAACATGTTTTTAAAAGTACTCTCAGAAAGTAACACGATAATGAGATATTGTTAGATTTGTGTGTTAAGTTTTTCTACACCATGAGTGTATAGTTTTTACATTTCTCTAATGTAGTTATTCATTTTCTACACCATGAGTGTATATTTTGTTTTTCATTTTGGTATTAGCAAGAAGCTTTTTGTTTTTTATTTCTCTCAAATTTGAAATTTTTGATTTGCAGGAGGTGCTCTTCATGCAGCTATAAATGATCATAAAAGTGGAAGAATTAAGAGAATGTACGTTAGACAACGTGTTATTGACCTTAGAAATGTAAGCACATGTTAGGGAAAGTTTGTTTATTCATGATATGGAAAATATTAATGTTTCATTGGAAGCATAATTCAGTTGTAGACAATTTGAAATTTTATTATATTAGATTCGATCTTCCAATTTCAACTATTATGATTTATGGTGATTTTTGACCTTAGAATTGAAGAGGCGACAAATAGGTACTTAACAATGTGCAATTAATGACAAATTGTGAGATTTTCATAAAATCTGATAAATGTAATTGTGAGATTTTATGTTGGTGCTTTGTATATAGCTGATATTTTATTTGAATTTTTTAAATTATCTAATTATTAAGGTCAATGTAAAAAGTTCAAAACTATCTTCACGGCACACTCCAACCAAATATTTGAGCCATTTTTAATTGATTTTGATAAAAATAAAATTTTTGTATTGTTTTTATGCAATATTCATTCAATTGCGATAATTTTTTAATGTGACTCCAAAAACACGGGGGGTTTACAGAAAAGTATTGCATATAAATCTTTATTTACCTTTTTATTTAGATAATTTTTAAATTTATACCCAAAAAATATGGAGACTTACTAGAATTACATATAAATCTTTATTTACATATTTATTAGGATAACTTCTGAATGGAGGGCTTAAAGAAAAGTGTTGCACATGATTTTTTTACTATAATATTTTGACATGATTTGTTTTCATAATATTTAATTATTCATTCAATTTTAAATTTATATAGCATTTGTAAATTTAAAATTGTGTATAAAATTACTAAAAGACGGTATTCCCCGTGCAACAACGGGTACTCCGACTAGTAATATTATATGTGAATCCCACTATAATGATACGTTAGAATAAGTATTATTTTATGAGATATGTTATTTGGACAACCCAAATTGGTTGTCCCGTATACACACCGTATGTCAATTAAGAAAAATTAGACCTCGCACGCAAATCGAGACAAACATATAATAATTAAAAATTTGAAAAAGGTGATGGGGCCGTATGATTATACGGTGTAGACAACCAAATGGTTGTCCAAATAAAGTTACTCTATTTTATTAGCCTTAAACTTTTCAAAAGCAGGAGACACTACAAGAAATATGATTTTTGGCGACAATTTTTTCATTAAAAGTTGTTACAAGTTGTTGGCAAAACAACCAAAGGTAATTTTGCCAGCGACTTGTAACAAAAAATCATATTTCTTCTAGTGAGATAAAAATCTATTCTCACAACTTTGTACTAACATGCACTTTCTGATCCCACTGAACTCAAGCTAATTAGTGTGTGTTTTGTATATACAAGATATGAACAATGTTTCTTAATTTCAGTGGCTATAGCTCACATTATTGTAGAAAATGAACATAAACAATTTGGATTCATTAATGTTAATTATACTTCACTTTCTAATTAATGCATCAAGCAACATTTTTATATCCCCATATCTTTTTATGCCTAAAAAGGGTTATAAACAAAGGCATATTTGTCGGTTTAATGCCACACATGCATCTTCATCCCTATGTTGTAAGCAACATTGTGGATTCTCCATAACTAATAACCTACTAATTCAATATATGTGGACAATTTTGTTTTTGTTTTATTTTTTTAATCCAAGAATTGATAAATTCTTTACTTTTTTGTTTAAGTTGCTGAAGAGTTCAAAGTTTTTTAAAGACGAGATTTTTTTTTGGGATGGTCAATATGATATAAGGAGAAAATTGGTTTTATATTAGCAATAAATATGTGTCTAACTCATCCTCACAAAATCGGTTTTTAAAGTGAGGATTGCCACTTGTTTATAAAGACATATTCAGACTATCACATATATGATATGTGAGACTTTTTAATACACCCTCCACGTCAAGAACAGAACAAGTTGGAACGTGGACTCAATAATAATGAGTAGTCTTATAGATCTTATAATCAGGCTCTGATACCATATTAAAAATAAGTATGGGTCTAACTCATTCTCACAAAATCAACTTGTAAAGTGAAAATTGTCATTTGCTTATAAAGACATATTCAGTCC
This sequence comes from Trifolium fragiferum, assembly GCA_954870985.1. Classification (NCBI taxonomy): domain Eukaryota; kingdom Viridiplantae; phylum Streptophyta; class Magnoliopsida; order Fabales; family Fabaceae; genus Trifolium; species Trifolium fragiferum. The sequence continues at coordinate 15,116,528 of OX940794.1, forward strand.
ATCACACGTCCGATGTGGAACTTTTTAACTGTAAACACAATCGTTTATGTTGTGTGCGTCTTTAAATCTTCTAATTTGAATATGTTAAAACGTGAGGCTTATGGGGGATGCCGCAAGTTGATGACATGCAAATATGCATGGTTTTTAGTAATCTTTTTATTAAATAGATTAAAATTTATTAGCATATTATACTTGTTTTTATTTATTAATCCTTTTGTTTATAGGAATAAGTCAAGAGAATTTGATAAAATGAACGAAATTGATGCGTATCATGTCTTGAAGTTCAAGACTCAATTTTATGATAGTGGAAAGCATCTCTTATTGTTGCGATAGTGGAAGTTTAATATGAAATCAAGTCTGGATATTGCAAAAAGTAGGGGTGAGTATGAACCCGCAACTCGACTCGAAATCAATATAATCGTTAACATATGGAAGCATTCGGTCGGGTGTGGGCCGGATCTCGGGTCAACAATTGTAAAAGATCGTTCATGAACGGTTGTATACGGGCGGATATGGGTCTCTAAAAATTCGTCCATTTATAATCGAATAATTCCTAAAATACAAATTAATTTTTTTTCTTGTTTCGAACACCTCTTCTATCTTTTAATATCTTATACTCTATCTTTGATAATAGAGAAAAATATTGTATTTTACAAGCTTATGCTTGTAATATGTTGATAAAGGAGATGTAAAAAATAATATTTTAAGTTTAACTTAATTTTTACTTCTCATCTACTATATTTTATTGTCGTTGAATTTACAAATTTTAAACAAATTAACTTATCTCATCATTTTTATTGTATTTTTTGTTGTAGTGTGTACGAAATATCGAACGAATTGTAAAAAAAAAAAAAAAATTTGATCAATGAAATTTGAAATGTAACAACGTTGTTTCAATCTAACCCGTTAAAACCGACTCGTTGTACCCATCACCCGTATGACTTGAACCCGAACAAACCGAAGATATAAACGGTCGAAATTGGGTCCAGATTATAAGAGGCTGCGGTTTTCATCGGTTTGACAATTTTTGGCCCGAATCGGACCGAACTCGACCGATGCTCACCACTAGCAAAAAGGTCTGGAAATCGTCACCAAAAGTCCGAAGATGTGAAAAGTAAAAAATGCTAAAGCTTGGGCTTGCTGTGAGCATGTGATCACTACTAAAAAAATCTTAAATACCGATGGACAAAATCTCTGTCTAAAATGCAAATATTCCGTCACTAAGCAGGTTAGAGACGGATTTGATCCCGTCGGTAATTTCCTCATCTCTAAACTATAAGGGACGGACAAAATCTATCTCTAAAATAAAAATATTTGTCTCTAATTGCTTTTTCTATCTTTAATTTCATCTTTATTAGAGAAGAAATATATTCTGTCTCTAAATTCCGTCGGTATTTCAACTTTTTCTACTAGTGAATCTCAAATAGCAAGCTAGTCGGTAGCTACCTTTTTGCATTGTAGTTGGGTGCTACGGCCCGATAATGCTAAGCTAGGACCGTAGCAATTGAAAAACTATATGTATGTCGGTTTCGTCTCTTCATTACATGCTTAGTATTTTCCTACATTAATTGATGTGCTTAATCTCTAATAATACTCTAGTGCTGATATGCACAAAATTTTAAGGTTCTCTATTTAAATATCATTTTCGTCATTATATGTTAGTGAATTTTTTGTTTTAGTTTCTGTAATTATTTTTATTATAAATAAGTCTCTGAATGTATAAAATTTGGTTTTAGTTCATAAAATCAAAATCCGCAGAAAAATCTGTATAAAAACTGTAGATTTTCCTGCGAATTTTGACATTAGGAATTAAAACCAACAAATTTTATACATTCAGAGATTTATTTGCGATAAAAAAAATTACATGGTTTTAGCCAACAAACACTTTCTCATTCAAGTAATTAGCTAATTAGAGTTTTATAAAATTGCACATTAGAAATAATAAAAATAAGTAAGATATAATTTTTCTCTTAACTCAATTATTTTACAAGTTTTTCTTAACTCATTATGCGCACCTGAAAAGTCTTAAAAAAAAATCCAGTTATTTGTGTATATTAGGAGTAATAGAAAATGAGAATAAATCATCATTAGATGATAATGTAGATAGTTAGCTAGCTCTAGTTTTGGTTACTTGTTGTATAAGATATCATTGCATGTAATGATCAAGCATGCATGCTAAAATTCCTATAAATACACCTTGTAACAAATCATTTTACAATAATGAAATCATTTCATTCTTCTCAAATATTTTCTTATAATATGGTATCTAGAGCCTTCTAGAGCCTTCTAGAGTTTGTTACAAAGTTTGTTACACTCTCTGTAACTAACTTTCTTCTTTCTCACACATTTTCCTTCACTTTCTTGCATTTTCCCGCATTTTCTTGCATCTTCTTCATCGATCCTTGAGTAGCTATGCCTCCTCGTGTTGCTCCGCTGCCTCCTCCTATGGATACCGACTCCATTTTCTACGTTCATCCCAGTGAAGGACCAAATTCTGTTACAGTTACACCAAAACTCAATGGTTCGAATTTTTTGGCTTGGAATCACGCGATGCAGCGCGCGTTAGGTGCCAAGAACAAGCTTCGGTTTGTTGATGGTTCTATGGAAATTCCTCCTTTCAATGATCTCAATCGTGCGCAATGGGAGCGTTGTAATCATTTGATTCATTCTTGGATTCTAAATTCTGTATCTGAGCAAATTGCTTCCACGATCGTGTTCCATGAAAACGCTATCGACGCTTGGAAAGATCTTCATGAACGATTTTCAAAGACCGATCGTGTTCGCATTGCTACGCTTCGTTCTTCCATTAATAACTTGAAGCAAGGTACCAAATCCGTTCTTGATTACTTCATTGAAATGAAAGCGCTTTGGGAAGAGCTTAATTCACATCGTCCCATCCCTGTTTGCACTTGTATTCATCAGTGTCGTTGCCCAGCTATGCAGTTAGTTCGCAATTATCGTTATGAAGATCAAGTTCTTCAATTTCTTCAAGGTTTAAACGATTCTTTCTCTATCACTAAGTCTCAGATCTTGCTCATGGAACCATTCCCTTCTATCAACAAGGTTTATTCACTTGTAGTTCAAGAAGAGAGTAATCATCTTTCCAATGGTGTTATTGATGATTCCTCTACATTGATCAATGCTGCATATCATTCTGATTATAAGGGCAAAGCTCCTGCTTCTGGCTCTAATTCTAAACCCAATTCTAATAGACAATGCACCTTTTGTCATCGTGGAGGTCACACTGTAGATTTTTGCTATCAGAAACATGGTCACCCTAGCTTCAACAAGGGTAAATCTAGTGCTAATGCTGCTAGCACTGAGTCTATGGCAAATTCTACTCAACCTGGTCAATCTGAAGTGGCTTCTACAGCTAGCTCTAACTCTCTTTTCTCTCAGGAACAACTTGGTCAGCTCATGGCAATGCTTCAACAAGTTAACTCGCTTCCTGCTTCCCAACCTTCCTCTAGTTCTAATCAACTCACCATTACTCCAATGACTCAGGGTCTTCCACCTACTGAGTCTTCTTCAGGTATTTTACTCACTCACATAAACTCACTTGTAGCTGATCATGATCATTGGTTACTTGACTCAGGCGCCAATGACCATGTTTGTTCTTCACTTCTTTACTTTACATCTTTACATTCAATATCTCCTGTTCATATAAAGCTTCCTAATGGTAATTTTGTCATTGTTACACAAGCTGGCACTGTTAAATTCTCTCCCTCTCTTATTATAACACATGTGCTTTACTCCCCAGATTTTCACCTTAATCTCATATCTGTTTCCAAATTATGCAAACAACTCAATTGCACTGTTCAATTTTTTAATAACCATTGTGTTTTACAGGAATTGATCACCAAGAGGATGATTGGTTTGGGTAATTCAGTGGATGGACTCTATAGATTGCAATATGATAAAACCTTTCTTGCTTCCCAAGTTACATCACCTCCTTTACAATTTTCTGTCAATAATGTACATGTCAATTCTATTGTAATTCCTACCTCTGCATTATGGCATTTTAGGCTTGGTCATGTCTCCAATAAGAGACTTCACAATATGTCTCATTTGTACTCTTCTATGTCAATTGATAATAAAGCTGTTTGTGATATTTGTAATTTTGCCCGAAAGAGAAAATTACCTTTTGTTCCTAGTGTTTCTATTGCTTTACAAGCTTTTGACCTTATTCATTTTGATATATGGGGACCCCTAGCTGTCCCTTCTGTCCATAATCACAAGTATTTTCTCACTATCCTTGATGATTGCACTAGGTTTGTATGGATTGTGTTATTAAAATCCAAATCTGAGGTTGCTACTCATGTTCAAAATTTCATTCATTTTGTTGAAAACCAATATCATAAAACACCCAAAATTGTTAGAACAGACAATGGCCTTGAATTTCTCCTTTCATCATTTTATGCTTCAAAAGGGATTGTCCATCAAAGGTCTTGTGTTGAAACACCCCAACAAAATGGGAGGGTTGAACGCAAACATCAACATCTTCTTAATGTTGGTAGAGCTTTACTTTACCAATTTAAGCTTCCCAAATCATATTGGTCCTATGCTGTGTTATATGCCACCTTCATCATTAATCGTGTCACTACACCCTTGTTAAACAATTTATCTCCCTTCCAAAAGTTACATGACAAACTCCCTGATATGCACTCTTTTAAAGTGTTTGGTTGTTTATGTTTTGCCTCCACTATTTCACAAAATCGTACTAAACTTGATTCAAGGGCCAGGAAATCTTTATTCCTTGGCTACACTTCAGGAATGAAAGGTTACACCTTACTTGATTTACACTCCAAAGAAATTTTAACCTCTAGACATGTCACCTTTCATGAAACTATTTTACCTTACACAGTTTCCTCTCCACCTACCACATCCATTTGGGATTATATCCCATCTTCTTCTACTAATACTTCTTCTCCACATTCTCATGCAATCCCTTCACCTTGTTCTGAAACCTCTCCTCCCTTAACTCCTTCTATTTCCCCTTTGCCTTCTGCTCCAACTAATGCTTTACCTACTCCTTCACCTATTAATCCTGTTAACTCTTCTCCTCCTCCACCAACTCGTGTTTCCACTCGAACTAAACATTCTCCATCTTACTTACAAGACTATGTTTGCACTACATCCACTGTTCCTTCCCATTCATCTTCTAAGCCTGTATTATTTCCTATTTCTAATCATATTTCTTATGCAAATTTGTCATCTAACCATTGTGCTTTTGCTTTGTCTCTTATATCTCACACTGAGCCTAAGAATTATGAGGAAGCAAGCAAGCACGACTGTTGGAACAAAGCCATGCGTGCTGAACTTGATGCTCTTGAGAAAACGGGGACTTGGAAATTAGTTGATTTGCCTCCTTCAGTGAAGCCAATAGGTTGTAAATGGGTTTATCGTATCAAGTTTCATGCTGACGGATCTATTGAACGCTACAAGGCGCGCCTAGTTGCCAAAGGCTACAACCAAATTGAAGGCCTTGACTACTTCGATACTTATTCTCCTGTTGCCAAGCTAACCACTGTACGCACTGTTGTAGCTCTTGCCTCCATCCACAATTGGATTATTCATCAGCTTGATGTGAATAATGCTTTCCTCCATGGTGAACTTGAAGAGGATGTGTATATGCTTGTGCCTCCTGGTGTTCCCTGCAGCAAGCCTAATCAAGTGTGTAAGCTTGTTAAATCCCTCTATGGGCTTAAACAAGCTAGCAGGCGTTGGTATGAGAAATTATCCAAATTCCTGCAACAACACTCCTATACACAAGCTACCTCTGATCATTCATTATTCACCAAACAAACAGTTGATTCTTTCACAGTTATTCTAGTATATGTGGATGATGTTATTGTTACAGGCAATTCAATGACAGAGATACAAGTCATCAAGGATGCTCTACATCAATCCTTCAAGATCAAAGACCTTGGTGTGCTCAAATACTTCCTTGGCATAGAAGTTGCTCATTCCAAGTCTGGCATTACTTTATGCCAAAGGAAATATTGCCTGGATCTACTAGAAGACTCAGGCATGCTAGAATCTAAGCCTACATCTACACCCTCAGATCCCTCAGCAAAACTACATCAAGATTCTAGCACACCTTATCCTGATATTCCTGCCTATAGAAGGCTTGTTGGCAGGCTACTTTATTTGAATGCAACCAGGCCAGACATTACATTCAGCACTCAACAACTTAGCCAGTTCTTATCTAAGCCAACCATGGCTCATTTCAAAGCAGCTACAAGAGTATTACGATATCTCAAAAATTGTCCTGGTCGTGGTATTCTCATGCCCAGAAATTCAAACATGCATCTTCAAGGATTTTCAGATGCTGATTGGGCAGGGTGCTTGGATACTAGAAGATCAATATCTGGCCAATGCTTTCTACTTGGCAACTCTCTTATTTCATGGCGTACCAAGAAGCAATTAACCGTTTCTAGATCCTCTTCTGAAGCAGAATATCGAGCCTTGGCAGCAGCTACATGTGAATTACAATGGATATTGTACTTATTCAAGGATTTGAAGGTTCAAAGTTCTAAACTTCCTGTCCTATATTGCGATAATCAAAGTGCTCTACATATCACAGCTAATCCCGTATTCCATGAACGAACAAAGCATCTGGAAATAGACTGCCATGTTGTGAGAGAAAGAGTTATTTCAGGCACAATGAAGCTTCTTCCCATTTCCACGAAGAACCAGCTAGCAGATTTGTTTACCAAGCCATTACTACCTCAACCATTCTACACATTGTTATCCAAGTTGGAGATCACAGACATCTTTAGACCTCCAACTTGCGGGAGGCTATTAGGAGTAATAGAAAATGAGAATAAATCATCATTAGATGATAATGTAGATAGTTAGCTAGCTCTAGTTTTGGTTACTTGTTGTATAAGATATCATTGCATGTAATGATCAAGCATGCATGCTAACATTCCTATAAATACACCTTGTAACAAATCATTTTACAATAATGAAATCATTTCATTCTTCTCAAATATTTTCTTATAATAGTGTACGGTCTTTTCAATAACGTTCAACATAGACTTTGATTGTTTTCTTCAGCCACAAATTTTATAGGTTTTGGTTGTCGATCCATTCATGCACTCTAGATTGTGGCCATAAAATCTAACATGAATAATCCAAAATCACAACAACTACTTCGTGATATGTAAGCATCACTGCTCAAATTTCGTGATCAATTGTTTGTGTTCCTTTGTGGTTTATATATATTATTTCTTTTCTTTAATTTAACTAAAACCAATTTGATTTTCGAACAAAAACAAAATTACAATTAATCCTTTACATAAAATAACTAAACTAATGCAATGATGGCTTCAAAAGTTGGGGCTACAATATCCCAAAATGTTCAATTCATAATTTTTTTTTTTTTTTCCAGTTCCTATTATAGAAAATCTTGTACATATACTTCCAATTACTTTAATTGGTACAAGTACAAATAAGAATTACTTAGTTAAAATCCTCTCTCTTGTACATTACTTATAAACACAGCTACTTAGTTAGAAAATTAAAATAGCCACTCTTTAACATATATGTGTTGAGCATATTCAACAATACACACATTATGGATATGGTACTCTTGGAGTGTGACGACCATTAGCTCCGGATGGTGGGTAGTCATGGAGTTCCAAATCCATCCTTTCGTGAGCAGTCGACTCCTCTAGCTGCCAGCTTCTCCCTTCGATGATCATATCCTGTTCATATCATATAATTTATTCATTACCTTTTTAAAATGACCAAAAATAAAATTCAACGTGATTTCAAGAAAAAGTTGGAAACTACAATCTAAACTGCGACATCAAATTTTTTTATTTGACATCGACATGATTCAGGACATATTAGTAGAAGTATTTGATTGTAATTTTCTACGTGAACTCTGCGAATTAAAAAATTGGCAATTAATGGCATTACGATAATTTTGTACCTGGTGGTTGTTGACATTCTTCAATGCAAGATGAAATTCAAGACTTTGCATAAGGTTTTCACTTCCTATTTAGGAAAGCAAAATTTTAGCAAGGTGAAATTAAAATATAAAAAAATTGAAGGAAAAATAAGTCTTTAAGAAAATGAAGTTAAGAATATGTATATGCTTATTGAATTTACTTGTAATTGGAACAGCTTTGAAGCATACAAGATGAGAGAGCCCTAAAAATATCACGAACAAGTGAAAGATAGTGCCTTTCATTCTTCTTAATTTAACCAAATATCCTGTTGTTGGTTAATATTATGTTTGCTTTCACTTCATATATGGTACTTCTCATTTATATACATGACATGAGGAACAATAGACTTTTCAATATATTTCTTTTAGCATGGAAAGTGGAATATGGGAGGGGAAATCAATCATGTTGCCAAATTCAAAAAGGTTATGGTAAACCAATCATTTCTTGGAGGATATTAATTAGATGCGTTTCCACACTTTGTAAAGCTTTCATAATTATGTGGGATCTTGAGGAGGTAACTAAACCCCAAAGCTAACATAGGGGGACCGTGCATTTTTCGTAAATCAATCATCACACGTATTCATGCAGTCAAAACATCTGTGATTTGTATGATTAAAATCAATTTAAATTTCTAATTTGATAATTTTATCACAAAATTTAAAATTTGTTTATTTATCTAATCTCAATCAAACAACATAAAACTTTTTGATTCTATGAATGAGTGCGCGGTCAGTAACTTTATATTCGGGTGTGTTGGAGGAATCAAATTTTATCACAAAATTTAAAATTTGTTTATTTATCTAATCTCAATCAAACAACATAAAACTTTTTGATTCTATGAATGAGTGCGCGGTCAGTAACTTTATATTCGGGTGTGTTGGAGGAATCAAATTTTCTACTTTTATAGTAGAGTTTGTAGCATATCTCAGCCGTCCAATCTCTGATCGGCAGCTTAAATCATTTTGATTTATAAAATTTATATATTTTAAATTTAAATCATCCAATCTAAAATCAATAGCTAGGATTGTTTACAACTTTAATCTGTGTCAATAATTGAGAGCATCAAATTCATATTTGTGTGTGGGAATAATTAGGTGGACATATATTAAGTGATCAACATATAGTGACTAAAGATGGAGCACATAATCAAAGTGGATGATGACACCTTAAAATGTTTGGGTGGGAAAACACAAACTATAAAAGTCAAGGCTTAGTGGAAATAGCCATGAACTATGGATATATTCTACATGTGAATAGTGATTGGATAGGTACACATGTCCATGTTGAAATTCACTAAGAACATGAACACTTCACGTTTTTGTGACTCAATTCCACTTGGATATATCAAGCGTATAAGTCAAGCAAATAATTGGCACTAAATGTGGTTGTGATTTCATCTCAGCAGGCAAGATTTTACCAAAGACGACAATTCTCAAATAAGTAGTATTTGTTTTTTTGATTCACTGCATTTTGTGTTGTAAATAGTCCAACAAATTAAATTTGTAAGAATTGGTTATGATTACAATAAGCAGTAGTTTTGACATTTTTATTACTAAATTATACAAGTCAACTATATATAAATGGATGTTGTGCCTGAAATAAAAATTCGCTATTAAATTCGTTTTACTCCAAAGAATTTCCATTTTCCACAGTATGGATCCGTTATCCAAAATGGTTTTAAATAAAGAAAAATACTATTGAGTGTTTTTGGATACTCTTTAAACATCCAAAATAATAAGTTTTTATAAATTTTTGGATAAATAGGTTTTTACCTTCTTGCAAAATAGGCGAGTTTTGCGTTTACCCCCTGCAATTCTTTTTTGGTATTGTATTTTACCTTCCTGCTGACTTTTTCCCCCAACATAGCGGGGTAAAATACACAACTAAAAAAAAAAATTGAACATTGCAAGGGGGTATTCCTATAAAAAAAAATTACAGGGGCAAACGCAAAACTCGTCTATTTTGCAAAGGGTAAAGACCTATTTGAAAATGTGTGAAGTTAATGCATTAAAAATAGTAATATTTTATTTTTTGAATAAATTATTTTCTTTAAATGTATAATTTTTTAATAAATATTTAATATTGTTTATCACTAAAAGAAAGTATTATTTTTGGTTGCTTTAACATATGCATTTTTTTTTTGGTTTACTGTATTTTATCCCTACACATGAGCCATAAATCAAACATCTGACCACGTGATAAAGACCATTTACAATGGTGTGAATGAGTCTTGAATGTAGAAAAATCATTAGAGAGGGGGTGTGTGTTGAATGATGTGGATGAGAGAGGTGATGAAGAAACTCGACAGATGTTGAATGTTGTTGGGAGTGACACGTGGCAGAGAGAGAAAGGTAACGAGATAAAGTTGTGACACGTGTCTGTCTACGATTGGTTGTTTGAATTTTTATAATATTAATACTTTGAACTCAATTATTTAATTAAAAATTAATTTTTTAATTTTTTACTTTTTTACCAAAATTCATGATTTTTTTTGTCTATAAATAAATAGCGACTTGATTCATTTGATTTAGACACAGAAAAAAAAAACTAAGTTTTTCACTATCTTAATCTTATTATTATTTTTATATTATAGTTTTTATTATGAAATTTTAGTTTTTTTTATAGCTATTCAAATTATCAAAATCTCAACAATTATCAAAAGAGCATTGCTAAACAACACGAAGGAAGTGATACAAGAATTACAAGAATTTGGCATGTGCTGTTTTAATGAAAGTAAAAAACAATTAATTTCACTTTTTGTGGAAATCATGGCCATGTGATGGTAGAAATCCACACATCACATAGTTCTTACTTTTCGTTTTTTTTTTGTTCGTAAGATCCATCATTATCCTTATCAAAATCTCAACAATTACAAAAAACTAAAAAAATAAATTATTAAGTGTTTATTATTTTGATTTAATTTTAATCGATAATTATAATTTTATGTAATCATAAAAAACAAAATATAAATTTAAATATGAATATGAAATAGAAAGTGGTGGGGTAGAGTGTTGAATGAAAAATCATTAGAAAGGATAAAAGTTGAATGAATGTTAAACTATTAGGTGGAAAAAAGAGAAAATGATGTGGAGTGTTGAAAATTATAATAGTTGATGTTGAATGTTGAAACTATTGTAATTTGTAAATGATCTAAGAGGACCAAAATCTTTATCACTTGAACAAATTCATTGTTGATATATAATTTTTGAAACAATTCGTTAATAGTTTAACGTAAGCAATATTGCACATGTTAGCTAAACTCTTAAATAAATATATATCAATTAATAAGGTGCGGGACATACTTACTTGCTATATATAAATATCAAAATAATAACATTATAGATGAACAAACAATGAACATTAAAATGCATTTTGCTTTCAAACTGGCGTTTTTATTAGTTCTTTTCGTCATTTCATCCGGTAAGCTAGAAATTAATATCTGAATTTTCTTTACATCAAAAATTACAATCAAATCTCTTACATATAATATTGTTATATTATAATATTCAAAATATTACTATTATTTGTGTACATATATGCAGATATGTGCGTTAAATCTGAAGAACCCAGAAATTGTACTAAATTATGTTACTATAAAGATGGTTCTAATAATTGTTTACTCAACTATTGTTTGTGTCAAAAAGCAAAGGCTGGTCTTGCATATAAAAGTTGTTGCAACAGTTGTGTTGGACCCTTGTGTTACTGTCCAACAAATCTCGAAGTGTGTAATAACCCTTGTTAAGCTCTTTCGCCGTTTAGATTGCAAACTCAGAATATATTGGAGATTTTGTGGATTATGAATAAAATAACTAATTGATTAATAAAATAATGGACTTGTTTTCCATAAATATTTGTATGCACATTTACATATTTTGAATTTTTAATTTTTAGATCAACGACGACTCTGATTCTTTATGTTGTATTTTTTTTTTTATATTATAATAATTTATTTTATAGTTTTTCTTTTGTACATAATTTATTTTATAGTTAATTAGTAGTATAATTATTATGTTAATTAATTTAATTTTTCTATGACTTTTGTTTTGACAAATTTTCTCTATGACTTAGTCATTAGTCATTACACGTTTCTTAGTAACATATAGCTCTAAATGATTTAGTAACATATATGAACGTTTAATTCAAAATAAAAAATACATGCACGTTTCTTAAGTTACTCATCATCAAATTATCCGTTGCATTTATTTTCTATAGTACCGTTGGTGAATCCTAATTAATATTTTTTTTGTCTTAAATGCATTTTTATCTTCCTATTTTGAATAAATCAGAATTTTACCCTTTTTTATTTTAAAATCCAACTACTCTCCATATATTTTAAAATTCGAAATTTTATCCTTTCTATTTTATAATTTTTTGAATTTTGCCTCATATATACTACAAAAAAATTTGAGATTAACTATAAAACAAAATTAGACCGCAAGCACAAATATAATTATTCTACTGTCTAAACTCATAAATATAGTAAAATCTCCGAATAAATCATATGTTCAGCGGAACAAATTTATAATCATATATCATTAGCAATTTAGCATCAAATTAAATGACAATAATCATTACATTGTTATGTCAACATTGGAAATGTATGTGCAATGACATATACCACACATCATATATCATTATCATAAATAAAAAAGCTTAAGCAATAATACATAATAGCTACCGAAAGTTGAATACTTCATCCGTTCTAAAATATAAGTCTTTTTGATCATATTATACAACTTAAGAAATATAATTATTGTTGTATAGAAAAGATAAATGAAAGAATTGAAAGAAGAGAAAGAAATAAAAAGTCAAGGATATAGTAGAAAAAATAGCATTAAATGTTTCATTGGAATTGTAAAACGACTTATATTTTGGAATAATTTTTTTTCCAAAACAATTTATATTTTGGAACGGAGGAAGTAGATTGTATGCAATTTAGTAATTATGAATTAACTTGAAATATAAGAGATCAAACTAACTCTACTTTTATCTCCGTTGTTATAATTTACTAACCCTCTAACAATTTTCAATCCATAACTCAGATGCATTGAAGAAAAACCTTTGGCAATTTACACAATCCTAAACTTTTTTTTTTGACAAAAAGAAACTTAATGCATTTCATTATTCAAAATATTATGAATACAAGGAGGTATCAAATCATAAATATAACGACTAGTCTTAGAATAGGCCGCCCTTGCTAAGGTATGAGCAACACTATTCGCTTGTCGTTTAACAAACTTTACCTCAAAGTTAGGATATAGTAATAACAATGATTGAATACTAGAAATTATAGAACAAAATTCAGAGACTCCATCGTTCCTAGACAATATTGCATCGACCACTACTTTTGAGTCACTTTCAAAAATGACTTGGGTGAAACCTCTTTGGATCATTTCACACATTGCTTCTTTAATTGCCAAAGCCTCCCCTTCAATGGTGTCTAGTTTTTCATAGAGAACATTTGAGCCTGCAAGAATAAATTGTCCACTACTCCCTCTAATGCACCAACCCCAACCACATGCACCTTCATTAATGAAAAAACTAGCATCCACATTACATTTAAGTTTACCATTTAAAGGTGGTTGCCATGTTATATTAGTAACAATGTGAGCTTGATGTTCCACCTGCCTGCCAACCAAACAAACAGCTTGCCAATCTTCCCAATTTTGTTGTGCCTGGAAACCTGTTTGTCTAGCATTTAGTCTATGATCATGCCACACCAAGTTATTTCTATTTTTCCATATGGTCCAAAAGAGGAGCGCCATCCTGCCAGCCACTATATCACTTTCATGAACACAGACATCAAAAATCAACTCTTTCATGCTATCAAATAATTGCAATCTTGGATAAATAACATGTTCAAGACCCATTACACTCCAAGCTTCCTTGCTACCTTCACAATCAAAAAATAGGTGCCAATCATCCTCAAGATTTTGTATGCAAAATGGACATTCTAGAGTACAATTAACAAAATGATTTCTTAATCGTGCCCGTGTTGGTAAACAATCCTTACAAATACGCCACAACAAATGTTTTGCTTTTTGAGGAGCTTGAATTTTCCATAACAGCCCCCAAGGCTCTCGTGTGCTATCTTGATTCCACTCCCCCTTCTCCTTTAACATCTTTTTGTATCCGGATCGAACTGAGTAAACTCCATTCCTTTCTTCTTTCCAAATGATCTTGTCCACCATGACAGCATCAAGTAAAGGGACGGCTATCATGTCCTTCGCTACAGCCTCTGGGAACATAGAATTAATCTTACGTACATCCCATTGTTTTTTATTTGGTATCATTAGTTGCTGCACTTTCATATTATAAATATTGCTATTTTGTGGTGCACTTACCCAACTATTATTACTATTTCTTAACCATGGTTCATACATCACATTTATTTTGCTTCCATCCCCTATCACCCACCTACATCCTTGCATCAAAACTTGTCTAGATTTCCATATACTCCTCCAAGCATAACTAGGATTATTACCGAGAGTAGCATCAAAGAGAGAAGTTGTAGGAAAATACCTTGCTTTAAAGATTCTAGACACTAGCGTATGAGGATTTGATAAGAAGTTCCACCCTTGTTTCGCCACCATCGCCAAATTGAAAACTTGAAAATCACGAAATCCTAACCCTCCTTTATCCTTGGAAAGCGCCATTCTCTCCCAAGCCAACCATTTTATTCCTTTGTTGTTATTACCCCCTCCCCACCAAAAAGCATTAATCATCCTTTCTATCTCCTTGATCAAAGTATCCGGTAAGAGATAAATACTCATTACATATGATGGAATAGCTTGCAAAACAGACTTGACCATTACCTCTTTACCGGCTTTAGATAAAGGCCTACTCCTCCACGAATTGATTTTTTTCCATATGCGATCTTTAATGTAGGCAAATGTATTCTTCTTACTCCTCCCTACCAAGGACGCTAGTCCAAGGTATGTACCTGTGCCTAAAACATGGCGCACTCCCATCAATCAAGATAAATCTTCTTGTGCCGCTTTGCTAATGTTACGACTAAAGAACACTTCCGACTTGGATAAGTTGATTTCCTGGCCTGATGCAGTCTCATAGGTTTTTAGAACTTCCATGAGCTTTCTTGATTCAGTTAAATTGGCCCTGCAAAATAAGAAGCAATCATCAGCAAAAAGTAGATGGGACATCACTGGTGCCCCTCTACAAATTTTAACACCATGGATTTCGCCTTGTGCCACCGCCTTATTGATGAGCGATGTAAGACCTTCCGCCACTAAAATGAACAGATAAGGAGACAAGGGATCTCCTTGCCTTAAGCCTCTGCCTGGATGGATTGGTCCTACCCTCTCAAAGTTCATCAAAATAGAATAGTTAACCGAGCTAACACATAGCATCATCCATTGGATCCATTTCTCCGAAAAACCCATACGAATAAGAACACCCTTCAAGAACCCCCAATCCACTCTATCATATGCTTTGCTAATGTCAATCTTGAGGGCAAGTTCACCTTTAAAGCCACGAGTTTTACGCTTCAAAGAGTGGATAATCTCAATTGCAATAAGGGCATTATCAGTAATAGATCTTCCTTCGATAAAAGCTGATTTTTCCTCTGACACACACTTTCCTAAACACCGTTTCAACCTATTAGCTAGAAGTTTAGAGACCAACTTATATAATACATTACACAAAGAAATCGGTCTAAACTCCTTCATAGAATTTGGTCTTTCACATTTAGGGATTAGACAAATATTAGTATCATTTAAGGATGAAGGAAAATAACCTCTATCAAGCCAATCCTTAACTTCATGAAATATCTCATCGCCACACATATCCCAAAAATGTTGAAAGAAAGCAGGGTTAAAACCATCTGGACCCGGTGATTTATCAGGATGCATCTGGAAAAGTGCTTCATGTAACTCTTCTTTGCTAATAGGTGCCACCAGTCGCTCATTATCTTCCTCCGTAACTCTATGTGAGATAAGAGAAAGAACAGGTTCATGCACTCCTGTTTTGGACTTAAACAGCTGGTCAAAATACATTCTCGCCACTTCACAAAGGTCATGTTGGTCTGTAACACTAACATTCTCATCGGTGATTAACTTCTCGATCTTTTTAACTCTTGCTCTAGCAGTTGCTGACATATGAAAGAATTTTGTGTTCAAATCTCCCTCTTTCAACCGGTGCATTTTAGCTCTTTGCTTCCAAAATGATTCTTCCTGGACAAGAACTTTAGCATGTTGATGCCTTAATTCATTAAATTTTGTAATACTGGCAGCATCATCTCTTCCTCTAAGTCTTCCCATTTCAGCTTCATATCCTGCCACTTCCTCTTTAAATTGCACTTTTTTTTGCTTCCCCCAGAAACTTAATTCAAACTCATATATTTGAAACTCGTAAAATTTTCAAAAACTTATATTTACATAAATTTATATTCACATAATTAAAAAGATCCAAACTTAAATTCACATAGTTATAAGTTTAAATTTAGGGCATGTCAGATAAAAAAATCTGCATAAACAAGTATAAATTGTGTTCTCTTTTTAAGAAAAAATTTAAAACTCAAAATCATTTGAAAATATGTTTTGAAAACCTAAAATCAAAACTAAATCAAAAACAAGTTTGTTTGTTCACACTGTGTTTTTGGATTCAATGTTAAGGTTGCTGCGTGTTTTTGAATTCAAAATCCTAACAAATATTAAGGTTGGACCAGTTTAATGTTGACATGAGCTTATCACATATGGGCTAAAATTGATTCTATTATAGGTATCGGTTTGGTTCGGTTCAATCCAATGGATTTGAAAACAGAACCGAGAACCGAACCAAAAAAGTCTGTTTTTTTTCGGTTTGGATTGGATTAGATCATTGGTTTAATTGGATTTTTCTGATCCGCTTTCACCCCTAATTCTCGGCACAAATAACTAGTTTATCAACAATCTCAGCCTCTCTTTCCATTTCCCAACCAGCAGCTACCACATCCTTTAATTCCTCCTCTTTTAACCAATTATTTTCAAATTTGAAGGAATATTTGAATTTCGTTTGAACCCGTGGCTTACTATGAAGAAGAATCGGACTATGATCGGAATGAGAAGTTAACAAATTAATTAACTTAGCATTAGGGAATAATGAGAGCCATAAAGAATTTGCTAACGCCCTATCCAATCTTTCTTCAATAACATGATCAGTACCTCTGCTCTTAATCCATGTAAAAGGATAACCCTCAAGATAGATATCTGTCAGGTTACAATCATTCACAGCATTACGGAAGCCAGAGCACAACCAATTCGGGTGTGGATGTACTCCTCTTTTATCTTCTTGTGAAAGAAGGTCGTTAAAGTCACCTATGACACACCAAGGAAGTTGTGACATATCCCGCAGATCCTTTAGAAGCTCCCAAGCCAATCTTCTTCTACCTCTCTCCGGATATCCATAGTAACAAGTTAATCTCCATTCTCCTACCTCCTCATCCTCCACAATAATATTGATGTAATTTCGGGAATAATTCATGATACGACACTTCACTGTATCCTTCCACATAACTGACAAACCTCCACTTCCTTCGACATCAATTGAAAGACATGAATCATATTTGAGCATGACTCTTATACTCTCCATCTTTTGTGACTTTGACAGTGTTTCAGACAAAAGTAAAATATCTGGGCGGTGCCCCTGAGCAACGTTACGTAGATTGGGAATTGCACTCGGGTGGCTCAAACCCCGGCAATTCCAACTCAAGACAATCATTGGTCCCGGCAGCTAGGCAGCCAGTCCTGGCTGCCAGGACCTGCCGATAAAAAATGCTTGTGTGTGTCAGATTGTTTCTTCATCCCTTCTTTCTCCTCACGTCTTCTTTTTCTTTCAAACTGCACTTCCATATCTGCATCTCCCTCTAAGTTTTCGTTACTATTATTTCCTTGCTCAACATGGGCTGGGTTATTGATGGGTCGGTTTAGAATTGTTGAGTTTTCGGGTTGGGTTACAATATGGGTCGGGTTAGGGTCGTTTTGGGTATTGGGTATGGTACGGTCCATTTTAGAGGTGTGGTGGGTCTGAGTAAGTTGGTTAGAGGGAACAAGGTCATTAAATGTGGGGACAAAATGGTTTAATTGTTTGGAAACCGATGAAGAGGGGGAATAATGATGGGGTAGTAATGTTGGTTTAATGTTGTGATTTTTTGATTTGAATTGGAATGGTATAACCGATGGGGATGGTATATGGGAATTATTTGGCAATAATTGCATGTCTGGTGGGTTATAATTTGGTAAATGGAATTGATTGACTAATAAATGCTTGTCTGTAACCAAAAAAAAATGCTTGTCTGCTGGTGTGAATGGACAGTTACTATTTTGGGGCTGTGAGTGGATTGGTGACTGGACAGAAATTAATGATTGTGCTTCAATGGTGGCAGTAGCTGATTGGTTGGGTTGTACATGGTTGACTGTTCCTGCTGACTCATTGGGACGCGTGGGGCCCACCCTGGTATATGCTGCTGCGTTCTCTCTCTGATGTGGTCGCCGCCGCTAGAGCTTCCCCCACCACCATGACCTTTTAACCATCTTGAAGTTTGTCTACCTCCATGCCTCCTTATCTCGGCTCTCAAATCATTAGACCATCCTCTTCCTCCATCATCATACTCCATCTCATAACGGACTGAACACTTATTTTCTGTATGTCCCATTATTCCGCAAACAAAGCTAAATATTCCCAATTTCTCATATTTGAAATTAACAGTACACCACTCTCCAACTATGTTCTTCACTCGTGTATTTTTCTTCAGTGGTTGGCTAACATCCACTCGCACCTTCAATCTCATATACTCCCTCCAAAACTTAAACAATTAAAACATAAAAAACTCTCTCATCTACCACTTACCCATGCACCATCAATCAAAAAGTCATTAGACACAAATTAAATAACTATAAGCTCACACACACACACACACACACAAAGGGACATTGTAAGATCCGTAATTCCACAGTACCTTTTGTGTGGAGGAAATAAGTAACGGCTAAGCATTTTAGGGTTTTTGTTAAGTATTTTTTAGAGGATCGTCGTAATAACAATATTTTTGCTGAGTTGGAGCCTGTTTTGTACTCGTGTACTAATTAAGCCCAGACTTTTGGTCTTTAGTCTTTAATTATCTATGAGAACGTTTCTGTGTTTTCAGAATTTTGAAATTCGACTTTCTCCGCTTTTTGGAAAAACGAGTAGAAAATTATACCCGCTGTTGGAAATTTTACGGTTTCCGTTTTCCGTCAAAATTTAAATAGAGACTTTATATATCGGCGCGAGTTAGAATCTGGTTTCAGAATATTTTTGGGAGTTTAGAATAAAAATTTCAGTCGAGGAATAAAGTTTAGCGATAATTTTTAGAAATGGTTTACAACGAACTTTTATTTCGTAGATTTTTCTGTTTCCGTAAAGTTTATCGGTACACGAGATACGACTCGTTTAAGAGCGAACGTGGGGACTGGGCAATGAAGTAATAAATATCTAGATATTTATGTTAAGTTACTTGGTGACCAAGATTTGATCAATGGTTAGGATTTGATCATAGAACTTTATACTATTTGATCCAAGGGCCTAGATTAATTCATGTTATCTTTAAATAAGAAAGTCATGAGACTTGTCACCATTTTCCATTTTCTCTTCCAAAACCGTGAGCTGCTCTCCTTCTGTCATTCTTACCTTCCAAAGCCTATTAAGTGTAGAAATGAAAGGAAAAAAAATTTGGGAGCTTAAGCTTGAACCTTTTAAAAAAAGAAGTGGATCCAATTAGTTGGTGATCAACTAAAGCTATTCTTAAGTGGTAAGAAAATTCCTTCCCTCTCTTTTTCCTTTTGGCCGTGAGACAACTATTGGTTAGCATGTGATTTCTTTTAATTTTTCCCTTTGTTAATGTTATAAATCTTTGATGGTTAGTGATAGATTCAAGAGAAAAATTGTGATTTGAATGGTTTAATTTTATGCTCAAAGAATTTTGGGTTAGGGTTTGATGAGAAAATTTTAAATTGATCATAAACATGAGATTTTGTTTGATGATTTTGTTTTTAAGGTTGTTTATGAGATTGTTAGAGAAATGGATGTTAGATTATTAAGTTTGTTTTGAGAAACAAGAAAAATTTTATTTTGGTGTTCTTGAGGGTTTGATGAACAAATTTTAGAAACTTTTGTTTTGATTTTTAAAGTAGTGTGATTGATCAAATAAATGACTTTGAAAACTAGTAGATTATCACTAGGGTTTTGTGATGAAAAATTTTAGGTGTTGGCCTTATTTTTTTCCTATTTTGGCCGTGGCACCATATAAAGAGAGGAGGAAGAGTTTCAAATTTTGTTAAGTTATGATTTAGGAGGATTTAATCATGTTCAAAGAGATGATCAATTATGGTTTTGTTTAGAAAAGAAAATGAGTTAATTATGTCTTAAGGAAACAAATTTAAAATTTGTCAAAGTTTGTAGTTTTGTCTAAAATGTTTTGGATTGTTAGGGTAAATGATTTTGAGGTATTATAAGATATTGCTATGCTTTTGGAAGTGGAAAATTTTGAGTGATAATGTGTTTTCCATATTTTTGGCCGAGGCAAAAAGGGGAAAATGGATATGAGATTTCGAAATTTTCTAAGTCCACAATGATGAGAAAATGATCATGATATTGGTGAATGATCATGGGTTTTAAAATGAATGATTATAGGGTTTTTAGTTGGAGAGAAAACTTGTAACTTGCGACGCAAGAAAACTCTGATTTTCTTTGTATTATTTTTGAAGAGTTTTTGGTTTGTTCTCAAATGGTTTTGTTGTGTGAAAATGATTTCTTTGGGGTTGAAAACAATAGTGGTTCTTGGTATGCTTTGAAAACAAAATGAATTTCGTGTAGCGAAAATAATGCATTTAACTTCGTGAATTTTTAATCACTATGGGGAGAACTCGTAATCACTATCCGAGAGTGTTAGAAAGTACCTTAGACCCCTCTAGATTTTTGGGTTTTGGTTTCGTTTCGATAGAATACGGTGAGAGTATTTTATTGATGTTACGCTGCTTATATTTTAGGTAGCGTGAATTGTAGAATTGAGCGAGAAATTGTTGTGGAAGCTTGCCGAGGTAAGGGCACCTTTATTTTTGTCTTATTTCTATAATAGCATGTGTGTATGCTTTGTTTGTGGTGTGTTTTGAGTGTTTGGCATGTATGTGTGATGTATTCTCGGAATGAGAAATTGTTTACAATACATGTGATTGAATACATATGATTGTGAGAATATATGTATGAATATGTGATTGTTTACATATGATTGTGAAAATATATGTATGAACATGGAATTGAATTACATATGCTTGGAAGATATGTAATTGCTGCATTAGCATATATGGGGAATCGTATGCTCATGCATTCATAGTAAGTGGTTATCGGGAATGGACCACGGGGTGTGATTATCGGGAATGGATCCACCTTAATCCTGCGGGATTTATTGATTCCAATACGTGGTTATCGGGAATGGACCACAAAGTGTGATTATCGGGAATGGATCCACTCTAATCCTTTGGGATTTTATTGATTTTAGTAGGGGTTGGACCTACGACTCTCTGCGGAGAGGTTAAATTCCGAAATTTCATGCATGTGGCAGCCAGTGATTGGTGTCACGATCATTTTAGAGTCTGCATTGATAGGCTATGTGCGCATTTGAATTATAATGCTTGTTAAGAAGAAAATGATAAATGTTTATTTGCTTTCCATATTTGGTATTTGTATTATGTGGTACTTGTGGTGACCCTTACAATGAAACATGAACGGGTTACCCCCATCCAGACGATGGACCCTTACACGCTGTCGTGGGTTGTGAGGACGATGGTGAGTTCGTGGGATTTCAGTGATCGAGGAGTTGTACTTCTTAAGTTAGGCTGTGCGCCAGTGTGGTTTGTACACCGTACACTTTTGGATGATTGTATTATGAATATTTACTTTTGTGGTTGTTAGGCCCTTTGTCTTTAGGGTTGTAAATATTCAGGTACAACACTTTGCTTCTCTGAAGCACTAATGTTTAATTAGCCCTGTTGTATGATTAATGTCGGCTCATCATGAAAATTTATGCACGCTCTGTTTTGTTTTTTTTAAAAAAAATAATGCCCCTTTTGGTCTTTGAAAATTGGGGTGTTACATTGTGGTATCAGAGCTCGGCTTTAGATCATCAAAGGGAAAGTGTGTCGTAGAGTTGTCAGTCCAAAGTCAGTCAAAATATAGCTAGAGTTGTGTTAGTTCTAGCGATCGGTTTTTGTTGTGTTGTGGTTATGTGGTTATTTTTCTTGAGTCTAGCATGGGATATGCTCAGACACTGGATTATTTCTTACTGAAGTACTTTAGGGTGTGATGCTTTGGTAAGTAAAATAGTTGAAACCCCCGAGCCTTGGTCGAATTTAGTCGACAAGTGTCTCTGAATTTCTTAGACAGAGTGGTCCGAGGAGGATGGACTTGAGGCGAACGAGAACTACAAGGGATTTCTAGAAGTAATATCATGGATGGGAAGTAGCATTGGTCGTTGTAACTCGGATGTGCTGAGTATGGACGAGTGGGCGTTGTATTGATAAAGGATTGTAAGTAAGGATTGGATTGGGACGACCTTTTGAAGAAGGTATTGGATGTCCGTCGGGTGAGTTAGGGCGGGACTTGATGAAGTCCGTCGGTTGCCAAGGGGATGCGGCCACTGTGGAATTGTGGACCAAGCAGAGATGTCAGTTGGTTTTAATTACGACGATTGGTTAATCATTGGGGCGACTTGAATTGGAATTAAAGGACGTTATACATCAAGTGTGAGGAAATCTGGTGGTGTTAGATGACGATTTTACAAATGATGGATAACTTAAGGGTTTAATTCAAGTGTGTGAGATAAATTGGATTCGAAACTAAGATTATTATGGATGAATCTCGTGATGATTAAGGATAAGAGACCAAATATCACATGGATAAGTGACAATCTATACGTAGTTAAGGGGATAGTAAGTATAGATGTCGAGGTGAGACAAAACTATAGGTGATACTAGATGTGTGTAGTATGGAAATACATAGAAAATTGTAGCAGTGTAAACTAGAATTGTTAGTTATCGGCAGGTAAGCCTTAAGAGGAAGTGAACATATTGAGTAATTCTTAGGGATTAGTAAAAAAAAATTATTGAGTAGTTTGAAGAGATTAGTCAAGATTGAGTAGAGATCCTGTGCGGATGTACATTTAAGTTAATGATTTTGATCGACCAAGAGGGTTGAAGGACCAAGTAGTACCTCGAAATTATGGAATCATAGTAGTTGATGTAACCAAATGTTAAGAAATTCAGGCCGTGGACTACAATATTTGGAAATTTTCTAGAAATATCAAGTTGTGATTAGATAAGGAATCATTCGTAAGAGTATTGAGATAGTGAGGATTACTATAAAGAAAGGCCCTGCACTATTTATTAGGATTTAATGGATGGATCTAGATGGTAAGACAAGTAATTGTAGTTCTCGAGGATTAGATTCAAGAGTTTGATTTGGTTATCGAACGTGTTAAGGATGAAATCATAGTAAAGTGTTGTGCTTAGGTAGTTGTTCTTGAAAGGTCAAGCATTAAGATTTGAGATAAGTGGTTAATGACTTGATGGAGGAGTAAGATGAGTCGATTTGTAGGTGAATTACAGTGACCTTATAAGAACGAGTTTAGAAATAGCCGTTCCTAAAGAGATGATCATTAGTAAAGGTTAAAAATGAATAAGAAAGCGATGAGTGACTAGATGTAAGAGCAAGGTTAGCTCGAACTTGAGATTTAGGGATTGATTCTCCGGTGGGAACAACTTTAGATAAATTTTGCATAAAGAGATACTTAATAGGAACTTGAGGAATTAATTAATTGGAGCGTTTGATTATGATAAGTACAATAGTTGACAACGTAAGGGAAGTTAGAGATGAATAAGAATCCAGTTAGTGAATGGATGTGTTAGGATGAGTAACGAGAACATATGTGTGAAGTTGTTTATTGGTATTTGAGGATACTATAACTTTAGATGGTTATGAAGATTTGAGATTGGTCGAACGGAGAAGAGTGTGCTTGATTGGAAACAAGCTTATGTGGAACGAGAGTATTTGGATTGTGTGCGGCGAATTAAAGATGTTGTTTGGAATCAACAAGTTATGGGTCATGGTGGTTTGGGAACCAACTCGAGGCAGTTGTTGAACTTGAAAGTTGCAAATTAGTAGATAAATGAGTTAGTCGCAAAGGAAGTTAGTCATTGGGAAGACATGTTATGAATAAGTAAGAGAGAAGCACATGAGAATATGGCTTATGCCAATTGAGGATTGGCAAAATGAATTACCTCACACATAATTTGGAAAATTATGATTGTGCGTATATATTAAGGATTCGAAAGCACCACCTGAATGGATGTCATGGAGGTGTGTGTGTTGTATGTGGAAGTAAGAACGATAAGCAATTGTCTAAGGGCAACACTACAACAAAATTGCCATTTACCAACGGCAAAATTCCGTGGGTAAAGGTCTCAAAATCGTGGGTATAGGTCGTAAAACACCTATACCGACGGACGTTTTGTTCCGTGTGCTTTATTTCGCTATACCCATGAAAATTTTCCATCACAATAGCCTATAGCTACAGCTCTTTTTGCTGTTGGAGAAAGTCTGAGAGCTATACCCACAGACATTAACAACTATTGTCAATCAATTTACCCACGCACTTTTCTGTTGGTATAGGTCTGGACTTTTTTTTTTTTTTGACAAAATGTATATATTTTTTTAAATAATAATAATAATGTTCTGATATGCATGTTTTGTACACACCAAGTCCACAATAGTTATATAAGAGAATTTCAATTATATTAAAAACCAATAAGTCTTACAAACATCTCAAACTAACAACCAAGTACACTAAAACACTAAAACAATGTCACCTAACTAAATCTTCCAAAATTGAAATTGCACCAAATAACTTAGAGAACTACGTACTGTTTACTTCTAATCCATTCCAAAATTACAACTTTAAAAAACTAGCAAACATAAAAACATACATATGGCCGATATGACATCCTTCCAAGCAATAAACTGCCCATAGCCTTTGGAAAAAAAATAAATAAAGAGTCGACACGTGCTAAACAAGTTCAATTTGCTTCTAATCTTCCTTTGTTCCATCTTCATTAGTGTCTAGACTTGAAGAATTGGCTTGGTGAGACTTGAAGCATTTGGAACCCTGTTGAAAATAAAAATAGAAATAAAAAGTTACAAACTCATATTAATAGATGTTTTCATAATATTGAAATATGAACTCAAGAGAGTAAAATATCATATATCTGTCTTATATTTCAAAGCATACCTACAACTAGTTGCAGAAAGCGGAATCACAGCAAAACTAGTAGCACCCAACTCTAATCTACACCAAAAACTAGTAGCAAACATGATTTGGCACATAACAAATTTATTGGATGTAGTAAAGCTTGAAACAAGAAAAACCAAACTGGTAAAGACATCTTTGATACACAAACTAGATTAAAAGAAATTTGAGTCATAAAAAATATGCTACCTTTTTCAATAAAGCATCTTTGGAACACAAAGTAGTTTCTGCTCGGCAGCCAGAAATCAGTCTTTTCTTCAGTTCCCTTTTATCTACAGAGACATATAAAGACGATGTTTTACATGTACACATTAGATGCAAATAGTAGTAATCAGTGCATATAGAAAATGCAAGTTTTTGCTAGTTTTATCACCAATCAAAAACCATACCTTACCCAATTGATCATGCCTCCATTTTATCAGCAATCAATACTCAAAGCTAAATTCCAGCATGTGTTAGTTCGTCAATGCATTCAAGAACTAATACAAAAAATATATCAATTAGCACAAGTTCCAACAATATCATTTTTTTTGGATCAGCAAAAAAAAAGGATCTATATTAAACACCAGAAGGCATAAGACATAACATTACAAGATCAAGGCTCCAAAAGAAAGCACCAATTCAAAAATGATAAACAACCACAACTATTTAGGTGTGGCTAGGCAATCTAGTTGTGAAGTAAGCATAATGCTGAAACACACACCAATCAACTATACAACACATGCTGGTACCACTAGAAAACAATAACAGCAGCATTATCATCAGCAAAACAACAGGATACCAGGCTGATGCCAACAATAAACAGTCCTTAGAATGAACAACTAGCACCGATATACTTCTGCCTGCGGCTAGACCATTGAACAAAGACCGTCTCCCTTCCAATCTAAAGCGAGAATTCATGAATCATATGGCAAATCTGGCTGCAAAAATTGGACAACAAGGGATCTCGTTCCCGGCCACGTAACGAACAGGATCCATGAAGACAGTAACAAGGGATTCAACGGATCCGACTAGAAAGGGACAGGACAGGTAACTGTTATCGAAATATAATCTCTAATGTAATAAGGCTGATATCAAAATATACAGATAACTGTTTTAAAAAGTAAAAGACAGTATTTATAACATACTCATCACATAGTTATCATCATCATTTTAGAAAGCGGCGGGTGAAGGGATCTCCTTTCTGCAACGGAAAATAACCGAGCGAGCAGATTTGACTCTGCACAACCTAACGATGCATCCAATACCAATGATTTGTGCCTATAATGGTACTCAAGATATTGTATTGTGTCTGGAGAGGTGGATAGATAGGACTGCTAGTTGCAAAGGTATAAATAAAAGCATATGTACACTAGGCCGAGATAATTGAGTTTCAAACCAGAATATAATGAAACACCATTTTAAAATTTTTCATTGACCTACACAAATTGCAAGTTACCAGCTACAAAAGTGGGAAGAATTAGAGTCGCAAAAGGTTGTTAAGAGCTGTAATTAAATATTGGAAATCGTACTATAGTGAGATGTCGTAGATTCATGTTGTGACTAGAGATAACCGGCAGAACATTACCCTTTTGTATCATTGCACGCCAAATACCAACTGAAAGCTCCCAGTTATCTCCTGTGCAAGTTTGACTGCTGCCAAATAACTCACCCTATATCCCTTATTTCTTGTATAGTGAAGACCCTACAAAAGATATGGAAAATTATATTGAGAAGAAAGGGATTCAAACCCAAAGCATACATGATTGAACTGAAGGGAAATCAAACGTAAAGCATATATAATTAACCCATATCACATTTTTATATGTGCAGTACCATCTGTAAAAAAAAAAAAAAACCAGTGCATAAACTTACTAATGAGTAGTAATAGCATTTGCTCAGGTCATTGTTTCATTTCATTTGTGATTGCGAGCACAAAAAATTTAGCACATATAAATATAAATAAAAGGAGAAAAAAATTGAATTTTGATGATAAATCAAATAAAAAAGGTATGTGGGGTAAGTGAAGTTGAAGGGTAGACTTACACTTGCAACTTGCAAGGGAGCTGAACTTTTGCACTTGGTGGAGTAAAGCATATTTCAACCTAAACTAAAACCAGCTATAGTTAGCATTTCAACAAGAAGATTAAAGCATAGTTTCAAATTTGCATCAATCCACACTCTAAAGCTAAAAATTTCCATTTAAATTGTAGCTAAATTTCAACATTAGTTAATCATGATCCAATAGCACAACCAGACAATGTGTCAAAAAGACAATCTATTTACAAAAGATTTACTTTGCAATAAGTATCAACAATCTACATATTTACCTTATCTAGCAAGTATTTTGGACTTCTCCATTTTTGTTGTAACAGATGAAATAGAACATCAGAACCCTGTTAAAGATATATAGTCCATTCACCATTAAACAAAACAATAATGGATAAAATATCTGAGGAGTCAGACCATACAAAAAGCCATCTGACAATTAAGAATCTCAACAACAAAAATGTTAATTGTTGAACTATGGAAATAATGAACTATACTTACAATTTGGCCAAATTTATGGAACTGACTTAGGAACAAGTTTTGTTGAAAATGAAAATAACCAGCATGTAATGGGTTTGATCAAAACAAATGATTTTTAATTACCTGTGTTAACCTTATCCAGCAGGCTAGAACCATCGAAAATATTTTTCCAACAAATATTTGCCTCATTAATGTTACAAAAAAACCGGGCAAGAGCCAGGAAGTGTGAAGTCAGCCTCCCGTTGCGCACAACAGATCTACTGTCACAGTTTGAACTTTTATGCTTGGTCATGGAACCAATGATCACCAGAGAAAGTCCACACACTGATACATTTTGTATTCTCACATCCGACTCACAAACTTCAAATCTCAGTTTCACAAATGCATATGAATATACATCTATTATAGAAATTTGAATACTACCAAAACAAAGCATAAACCACACAAAAATAGTTGTACCAGTACAATGGGAAACAAGAAATATTAAAAATCTCGGTGAAAATATTTAGGCTTTTAAACCATAAGAAATAAACCACAAGAAAATATTTAGGCTTTCTAAGTTCTAACTATACTCAAGATGTAGTTTACTTTATGCAATCCTGGATCATTGGTTGAAAGAAGTTGATGACAAATTTAATACATTTTACGTGAGAAATAGGACCTACAAAAACAACACATAAGGAACTGAATCTAACTTTAGTAGTACTTAGAACCCCATACCATACATGCACACCAACAATAACAAATGCATTGTTCATTGCATTGCAGTTTGCATACCTACATGCCAACACCATCTCACTAACAATGCAGCCAGTATGAGAAAGAGAAAACAAAAACAATGTACATACAGCAACAAATCACATTGTTCTCAATAAGTTGCAGTATGCTAGTCACACGATACAGACCAAGCTCGACTCCAGCACCATTTAAGTCTTCGAAACTGGGACAGAAGACCATCTGGTGATCAAGCTCCTTCATGATTTTTTTTTTTTGTGATTCACATGTTACCAGAATAGCCAATTTGAACCACCTCAGAGCTTCATAAACCTCTCCATCCAAATCTAGACTGTTGAATTACTCAGATTGCCGAGATGTAATATACCCTTAACTGTTTGATTAATCCAACAACCAACGTTTGATTGGAGATGTTGTAGTGTTGGGTAAACTAATAGATTTGTCTCCTTTTGCTTTTGACTATAGAAGAAAAAGGCATAATAATGCAACAATATTTTAATGCAACTATATTTGTCTCCACATTATTAGTATGCAGTTTTATTTCCTGATACCTATTTATTCCAGTTTACTCTTCTGAATTGCAATGATATTCATATGTCAATTCAGAGTATAAACAATTTAATCATTATTGTAAATGATGGAAATTTAAAGTAGAAAACGAAGGTTAATATAACTCAGAACTCATTGGCATAAGAAGTTAAAATTAGGAACTAAATGAACTCTTGTCTTATAGTATATTTTAAAATCATCTATTAAGAAAAACATTCATATTAATGCCACCACAGCTACAAGTACAACTACAAGTTTCATGTTCGCATTTTCCCTGAAACAGGAAACATTTGAGGCTGAAAGAAAAGTGACAAGAACGGCGTGATGAAAGTCACTAGTGCTGAAATGTATTGACTCCAATTCTGTAATTTAGCTTCAAGCAGAGAGTTTTAATTAATCCACCATATTCTCCAACCTCTTTATGCACTGCAGTGCTTCCCAGATTAGAGTAAAGTAAACTACTTCTTGAGTATAGCTTGTCTACATGCATAATGCTATGAAGAGTATCACAACAACTAACAATCACAAATTCCCCAATTTATAACATATGAAAAACCCTAACATCGATTCAATAACACAAATCAATTATTTATAGTTCCAATTACATTATCAACCAATCAATTTTATATAATTAGATTCACTGAAAAAACTCCAAATTATTAAGAAACCCTAACTATGGTGTTTCAAAACAGCAAATAGAGAGAGAGAGAGAGAGAGAGAGAGAGAGAGAGAGAGAGAGAGAGAGAGATACATGTTGTTGTTCGGTTGGAGAAGAGAAGAAGCTCGCACGCAAAAAGAGTTGATCTCACGAGAACAACGACTGGACGATAGGTGGAGCGTGACGGCGCAACGGGATGTGATACTGGCAATGGGGACTTACTGCAACGAGATGAGATATAGTGAGATTGAGGATTCAAGAGAGAACCAGAAGGAGTGTAGACAGGAGGGATCGTGCTTTCTCTACAACAAAAAATTAGACAGGGCAAATTGAATTTATGGGAAAAAATTGGAGACAGTACTATAGAGTATCCGTGGGTATTTCAAACATATAGCCACGGTTTCAATTATTGTCACTAGAAGCAGCCGTTGATATATGGCAAGTTTCTTGTAGTGCAAGGTTTGGTGGAAACTAATAGAAATTGATTCATTGTAGTTGTTACAATGAGGATAGGCGTAACATAGAGGAAAATGCGCATTGAGAAAACGAATGATTTCGGTCGTTGACAGTAGAAGCGGTTGAACGACGGTTGAGGTGAGAAATATCTCAAGATATGATTGGGTGTAAGAATTTACTCTAAGGATAAGATGTTGGAACAATTAAGAATGGTCAGGGTGAGAAGCTCTTTTGAGTAAAAGTGAATTTAATTATAAGAGGAAGAAACTCAAGAGAGTTTAGAAATAGAATGAGAATACGACGTGAAATGGTTTAAGCCGACGATGGCAGTCAACGAGGAGAAATGTTTTATGCTAAGGCAGACAAGGATAAGCTAAGTATTAATTTGGGAAATATGTGGATGCATAAGAAATTGATTTTTTGGAATGTGAGATTTGAATAAAGGGAGTCCAAAAGAAGTAGATGTTATAGTTTGGCAAGTGCCAAGAAAAATGAGGAGTTTGGATCACCAACCGGATGTTGGGATGGTATTATTAAAATCGTGATTGGAATGAGATCCGAATGTGAACATACGATTAGGCGTATTTATTAAATTAAGGACTTATGGATGTTAGTGAAGTTGTGAAGTTCTTTTAACGAGATGGCAACTTCTTTCTGAGTGTAATGGTTTGGGTGGTACTTGTCGTGGTAGCACTGTATTACTGTTGGGCGATACTTAACAGATGTTTCAAGAGTGGAAGCATGAGGTTTTAAGTGTTGTGTTTTGATTATTGGGACTCATTGGGGAGATCGAGGTAGTAGGAATTGAGGAAATGTGTAGAAAACCTCGAAGGAATTGTTAGACCATTGTGCCTCGGATGACTTGGAGCACAAGTGGAAGGGAGCATTATGAAAGTTAGGTAAAGATGGTCTAAGCCACCATCATGATTGTTGGCTATCTATTGACAAATTGAGGAACTGATCATCCTTAATCTCTTGTTGATAATAGGCGGAGTCATGTTGACTGGAATTAACAAGTTTTTTTCAACTTTGGTAGTGTGTAGAGAGTTTTCGGTGTTTCTTTTTGGAGGGTAGCAATCACCACTTTGTGTGAGCCTAGTTGAGTTGGCTATGTCGCGGAGGCGTAAGAGGTGACTTTGGAAATCTTGTGTGTGGACCCTAGGACATTTAGGGAACTAGAGGTTGTGAACCTTCGTAGTGAGGTTAGTTTTTGAGTGGTGAACTCGTTGTGTGATGTCTAGCTTTGTGTCTAGAGTTTGGAACCAGTGCGACTATGTAGAGGGTTGCGATTTGTGCACGGTCGTGCCAGTGTGGTGGTGATAGCATCTGTGTGGCTTCACCTAGTGTTAGCATCTGTATGGCTACACCTATTCCTACGAGATTTTGTTGTGTGGTGACAGTAATAACTAGCTGAGTTGTTACTCTTACCTTTAGTTTCGAGGACGAAACTTCTTTTTGGATATCCAAAACAGATAAAATAGCCGATGGTGTGTGTGTGTGTATATATATATATATATATATATTTGACGGAGATGGTATATGTTGACTAAATTTATTTTGACCAATTAATTTTTTTATAATCTTTTGACCAATTAATTATTAATTAATATATTAACTAATTTTTATAAGGTGAGCATACTCATTTCCTATATATAAATGTCAAAAGAACATTGTTAATGAACAATGATAAACACTACAATGAAAACTAAAATGAATTTTTCTTTTAAGGTGGCTATTTTATTAGTTCTTTTCATCATTTCATCCGGTAAGCTAGAAATTAAAATCTGAATTTTCTTTACATACATTGTGATTTTCTTATATTCTATAATATTATTTATGTTATATATGCAGAAATGTGCATTGAATCTGAAGCAAGATGGGTCGTACATCCAGGCCGTTGCCCTAAAGTTTGTTATGTAAAAAAAGATACTACTTGTTTGGGGAACTATTGTTTCTGTCAAAATGAACAGGTTCAAGAAGTAAGACATTGTTGTGATACATGTGTCGGAAACTTGTGTTATTGTCCAGAAAATTGTGATTCGTGTTGAACTTTTTTTACTTGTATTGTGAACCGAGTACCGTATTTGGGATTTTATGATGTATGAATAAAATAAATTTTATCTTTTGATTAATGTATTAGTAAAATGGGTTTTTTTTTTTTATAATTTTTTTTTTCATAATGAAAAAAGGTTTTGTTTTTGATCGTTTATACAACAACTATTCAACTAAAAATCTTATTAAATTTAATTTTAAGCTTGATTATGTGAAGACACACCATTTGTGTTAGCTTATATAGAGATGATAATTTGACTTATATTTGGTTGGTATTTGCAAATAATATTCACAATGGTAAGAGTAAAAATCCGCAATTTAAATATGAGCGTGGACATGGATAATTACACGCAAAAATAAATGAATATGAGTGCCTATACAACAGTACTTTAATATCCACATTGTCTCGTACTCACGTAACATATATTTGCATTTTTTATTTATATTATTATATACAAATATATGCATATAAATTTTTAAAAATACAATAGTATTGAAATATTTCCTCCGTCACATTTATAAGCAAAAAACACTTTCAAATTTTGGTCACTATTATAAGCAAAATTAACTATTTTTAAACTAATTAATACCGTTATTCTTAATATACCTTTACTTTTCGAAAGATGCATGTGATTTCTAAGGTAAATAAGTAAATTTATTCATATTTTATCTTAAATCAAGAAAATTAATTACACTTAACTAAATTTCCAAAACACCGGGCAAGTAGTTTTTTTTCCCTATAAGTGTGACCGAAGGGAGTACAAACACAATCTGAATATGCCAACATAGATATGAACGTTAGCATTATTAATAATAATTTTGTTTATGATTTTCATAAGTCATAAAATGATATCATATTTTTAAATGATCTATTTATTCTTTTTTTATTTTTTTACTAAAACGAATAATATTCATTCATTCAAATTGAAAAATTACATAGATCATTAAAAATTCAAGATTGCTAAAAACTGAAAATGGTGAATCTGCAAACAATTTTGCAGCGGAAAATGCTAAACAGTGTTCCCGGGACACTAGTTAAACATATTAATATAGAAAATTTATCTCAAAATGTGTGCATTCAATGCTTTGAATGTGTAAAAAGTTGCTTTCCCCAATATCAAATTTTTCTTTTATTTTATTTTTTGGTATGCTTAATTAGTGTCCCGAGGACACTTTTAGCATGACCCTTTTGCAGCATCTAAGTTAATTAATAGGATACAACGACAACATGAAAGTGCATACAAATATGACAATTTGTATGCAGCATTCCCGTCCAAGTCTTCATCAGATCTATAGTGAGTTGAAGTGAATATGTCAATTTGAATCAACGAACACCGTACTAAGCCGGACAATCAACAAACGCCGCACTAGACGACGAAGAAACACTACACAACGCCACCTAGATGGCAAAAACTTTAAAAACAAAACGAAGAAGCAAATTTATGTGGATAACCACTTATTTAAATAAAAAGAAAAAGAAAACGGTTGTAAGTGGGGATTTCAGGCCAAAAATCACCCCTAGATAGAAGAATGAAAAGAGAAAAACGTTAGAAAGTCATGTATTTTTAAATTAGTAAATTAATGATTTATTTATTCTAATTAGTAGAATTGTGGGTAATGGGTGTGGATTTGGATACTTATGTACCTAGAGTGTACGAGTATAATTGTTGTTATCCATGAGGATATGAGTCCGAGTATGAATATTTTTTTTTTAAATTGCGGGTATAAAAATGAGTACCATAGTACTCTACTCATATCCTATCCATGGATGGCATATCTAGTTGTGTTAGAAATTTCAATGACCAATAATGTTAAATATACTTCGAAAACTGATTTGTAATGTATTATTTGATTTTGATAATTTTTATACTGGTTTTTATAATTTGGAATTATAAATATATTAACCATCTGTATGATAAATGTACAAAATTTATTACCTACACATGTATGGGTCTAGGTACGAGTATTTTTTTCACACTACAGGTACATGAATAAAGACTATAACATCATACCCAATCCATTGACATCCTGCTATATGTAAAATTTAATTATTGACTCAAAAGTCAGCTGAAATTCGAAATGTACATATGCAAATAAAACTCCAGAAGCCGTTGGATCTAATCCAATTAAGTGTTAGATTACCCGTTGGATTTTGTTGGAGTGTAAAAATATCATTTCCTAGTGGTAATAAATTACTGTCAACACATCCCTAAATTCATTGATATTTTTGTTATGTAGGTTGTAGTGGGTTGTTGAGCGGTTTATTCCCGACATAGACTCGCTATGTGTCACACATGCTTCTATATTTCTGGACTTATCCCTTCTTTGACGTGACTAGGCCCCGCCCTTATTTGATAAGGT
This sequence comes from Trifolium fragiferum, assembly GCA_954870985.1. NCBI lineage: Eukaryota > Viridiplantae > Streptophyta > Magnoliopsida > Fabales > Fabaceae > Trifolium > Trifolium fragiferum. The sequence continues at coordinate 15,151,134 of OX940794.1, forward strand.
AGTCGCATCAAGCACTTTGAAAGGGCCAATAGATGTTGGGGCCCATCTCTTCTGATGGATCAAGCCCATTTAGAAAATCTTAAAGTTCCCCCATTACATTAGGCAACATATTTCAATGAAAATAAAATGAGATTTTCTTTTGTTGCCTTATAAAGCAAAAAAATTACACTTATTATGAAAAACAAAAACATATTAATTATGATTTTTTTTTAGTATTTTCCTCAAAATTGGTTGCATGCGAAGATGTAAATATAATTTTTATTGGTTATTCGTTATGAAAAAACAAGAGAGAGAGAGAGAGAATTAAATTTAAATTTTATGATAATAAGAAAAAAAACTTTTCTTAAAAAAGATAATTTTTATTTTTTCTCTTATCATTTGGGACAAAAAATAATTTTGTTTCTCTTAACTTTTGAAATGGAGGGAGTAGAACAATAAATTATTCAATTAATTAAAAGGTGCGGACACGAACAATAAATTGGTCTAAGTGGTAAGAAATTTGGTCCATTTAAACATGTAGTCAGAGATTCGATTCTCGACTCATGCGTATATGCTCCACCGCCAATGACAGTGGAAACTTCGTACTAGTATCATGGTGTAAATAAAAAAGGCTTAATTACTCATTTGGTCCATTATCTTTAATTTAGTTCTCAATTTGATCCCTTATCTTTTAAACGTCTCAATTTGGTCCCTTATCTTTTAAAAGTCTCAATTTGATCCCTTATCTTTTCTGCAGGTCTCAATTTGGTCCCTTATCTTTTCTGCAATTTTCAATTTGGACACGTGGCACACTTGGACAGATGACACGTGTCCACATTTAATGGTAATAGTGAAAAATTTGATGGGAGGGACCAAATTGAGAACTTCAGAAAAGATAAGGGATCAAATTGAAACGTTTAAAAGATAAGGGACTAAATTGAGAACTAAATTAAAGATAAAGGATCAAATTAGCAATCAAGCCAAATAAAAAAAAAGAGGTGGGGGCATACTTATTTGCTATATATAAATGTCAAAATAACATTGTAGATGAACAATCAATGAACACTAAAATGAATATTTCTTTCAAATTGGCATTTTTATTAGTTCTTTTCGTTATTTCATCCGGTAAGTTAGAAATTAAAATCTGAAATTTCATTACATCAAATATTATATTCAAATATATCATGCATATAATGTTGTTATAATATAATTTTCAAAATGAAATACTTTTATTTATGTATATATGCAGATATGTGTATTAAATCTGAAGCAAGAGGACCTATTGTACATTTGGGACAACATAAACATTGTTACTATAAAGAACATTTTGATGGTTGTTTGGGGAACTATTGTTTGTGTCAAAAACAAGGACCTGATTATAGATTATGTTGCAACTTATGTATTGGACCCTTGTGTTTCTGTCCAAAAAAACTCATTGAGTGTACTCATTATTGAACTCATGCTGTTTATTTGGAGATTTTATGATGAATAAAATAACTAACTGATTAATAAAATGGATTTGTTTTCCAGAAATATTTGTATGATACATTTACATATTTTATGTTTTTAATTTCAAATCTAACGAATTTGATAATTTATGTTGTATTTTTTGTATATTATAATAATTTATTTTAATTATAATTACTATATAATTGTTATATTAATTTAATTGCACACGCACGTTTTTTACTAATATATATGGTTTAATAACATATATATGTATGTTTCTTATGTTACTCGTCATATTATCCGTTGACATTTATTTTACCCAGGACCGTTGGTGAATCCTAATAAATTGGATTTACAATTTTGCAATAGATCGTTATTATTATCATATATGAGTTATGTATATGAATGTGGGTTTGAGAAAGATAGAAAATTAGGTGATGCAAATAAAATATAAAAATAAGTTTTTTTAGTTTTTAAAAGTTTTTTTTGAGTATTCAAAAGTATGGTTCTTTAAAACTTTTGCTAACTTATGCGGTGCTAATAAAAACTGATTGTTGTATTTTGAAGAGTGTGAATTAATTATGAGACCAATTTTCTTAAACCTAATGGATTTGGATTTGTATGCTCCAATCAACTACCGATAAATTTTCTTGTGCTCTATTTTATTATGCTATATACGTATCATATTTATAATGACATTTCTCTATGATTTATTAATTTAAAATAAGTTTATGTCCAATTTTTCCAATGGCTTAAACAGCAATTTCAATTATAAATATCCTTTACAAAATTAAAAATTAACCTTAATTTTCAAACGTAATTTAAAGTTTGGTTATGTGAAGACAACATTTGTGTCGCTATTATCTACTTGTTGTTAGCGTAGCTATGATACTTTTATCAAACACCTTGCATGCAAAGCATGCACACGTACACTTTGTGAAGAAAACAAGAACTATGCTTTAAGAAATGGGAGAAGAAGAAAGAATGATGAATTGGGAGAAAGAGAGAAATTTTATTCTTCCACTAATGGGCCAAAAACAAAGGTTACACATTAATTCCTATACAAACACTATTTATAAGCTTGTTGCTTCACATACAAGCAACTAGTTAGTTATAACCAACTAACTATCAAAACTAACTATAACCACCAAGCCTAACTAACTCTAACTTCCCTTTATTTCTTCTCACACAAGCAACCATATTAGAACATGAATTATCAAAACTACAATACTCTCCCTTAATTCATGCTTCCTAAGGACCTAACACACATTAGCTTTCTTAGTCTAATGAAGGCTTCAACTGTCACTGCTTTTGTCAATACATCTGCAGCTTGCAGCTCTGTCCTGCAATGTTCCAACTTGAGCTTCCCATCACTGACTAGCTCTCTCAAATAGTGGAACCTCAATTCAATGTGCTTACTTCTCCCATGAGCAATGGGATTTTTAGCAAGGTTGATAGCATACATGTTATCAACTTTGAGAGTAACTGTATCACACTTTCCAGTTCCCAATTCACTTATCAAATTGCTCAGCCAAATACCTTGACATGCACTCAGTGAAGCAGCTATGTATTCTGCTTCACAGGTTGACAGTGCAACCACAGGCTCCTTCCTTGAACACCAAGAAATTGGTGATCCTCCATATAGAAATAGGTATCCAGCAGTAGACTTTCTATCATCTTTGTCTCCACACCAGTTTGAGTCAGTGTAGCCAACTAGACTCATCTCATTTTCATCTGGATTTTGAAACAATACTCCATAGTCAATTGTTCCCTTGATATACCTTAAGATTCTCTTAGCTGCAACCAGATGAGATATCTTAGGTCTTTCCATATACCTGCTAACTATGCCAACACTGTAGGTGATATCTGGCCTTGTGTTGCATAGATATCTCAGAGAACCTATGAGCCTTCTAAACTCAGTATCATCTACATCCTTCTCTTCAGTTTCTCTTGTAAGCTGAAGTCTAGGCTCTGAAGGGGTGAGAGCAGGATTGCACTTGTCCATCACAAACCTCTTCAATATTTCACTTGCATATCTCCTTTGATGTAGTATAATCCCTTCACTTGTTCTCTGAAACTCAATTCCTAGAAAGTAAGAAATGTGACCTAAGTCAGTCATTTCAAACTCTCTCATCATATCCATTTTGAATTCCTTAATGTAAGATTCATTGCTCCCTGTGATAAGCAAGTCATCTACATACAGGCACATCACTATTAGTCCCTTCTCATCACATTTCTTCACATACACTCCATGTTCAGTAACACATTTACTGAAGCCAATGTCATTCAGGAACTTGTCAATTCTTCTATTCCAAGTTCTTGGAGCTTGCTTAAAGCCATATAGTGCCTTGTTCAGCTTGTATACCTTTGATTCATTCCCTTTAGCTATGAATCCAGGAGGTTGGGCTACATAAACTTCTTCCTCTAGTGGTCCATTGAGAAATGCACATTTCACATCCATCTGGTGCATTGACCAACCATTCACTTGTGCTAAGGCAGTCACTAGTCTTATTGTCTCCATTCTTGCCACAGGTGCAAAGACTTCATTGAAGTCTATTCCTTCCTTCTGTAAGAATCCCTTTACTACTAGTCTGGCCTTATACCTTGTGATTTCTCCTTTAGGATTCAGCTTGACCTTATACACCCATTTGACTCAAATTTCCTTCTTTCCCTGTGGAAGTTCAACAAGCTTCCAAGTATCATTCCTTTCAATTGACTCAATCTCTTCATTCATGGCACTCAACCATTTCTCATTTTTCACTGCTTCTTCAAAATTCACAGGTTCAGCTTCAGCATTGAATGCTAAGTGAACTAAATCACCATCTTCTGTAATCTCATTATCTCTTGTTATTATGCAGTCATTGAGCCTCTGAGGTAGTGTCCTTGTTCTAGTTGATCTTCTTGCTTCAGCATTGCTTGTTTCTCCTGGCAGTGCTTGCACTTCATCAAACATCATGCTAACTGAGTCACTCTTCATGTTCTTGTTCCAATCCCATTCCTTCTTTTCATCAATAATCACATCTCTACTGATCACTAAACACTTGTTAGTAGGATCATAGAGTCTGTATCCACCAGTTGAATGATAGCCAACAAGAATCATCTGTTCGCTCTTATCATCTAGCCTTTTTCTCAGTTGATCAGACACATGTCTGTAAGCAAGAGATCCAAACACCCTTAGGTGGCTTACACTTGGCTTGTTTCCACTCCAACATTCTTCAAGAGTAATACCATTTAGTCTTTTAGTAGGACACCTGTTAAGCACATAACATGCAGTATTCACTGCCTCTCCCCATAACTCCTTTGGCAAATGCTTGCTTCTCAGCATACATCTTACCATATTCATTATGGTTCTATTTCTTCTTTCAGCACTTCCATTCTGCTGAGGTGAGTAAGGTGGTATAAATTCATGGATTATGCCTTCTGTTTCATAGAACTTATTGAATTCACTTGACACATATTCACCTCCTCCATCTGTCCTGAGTACTTTCACCTTATGATCACTTTGCTTCTCTACCATGGATTTGAACTTCTTAAAAACTTCAAGCACTTCACTCTTCCTCTTAATCAAATAGGTCCATAACTTTCTGCTGTAATCATCAACAAATGTCACAAAGTATCTATTCTCAGCAATTGAGTTGACCTGCATTGGTCCACATACATTAGAGTAAACCACTTCTAACACACTCTTGGTCTTACTCAGCACATTTTTGCAGAAGCTATCCCTATGTTGCTTGGCCTGTACACAATCTTCACACACTTCATTTGGCATTTGAATTCTAGGCAAGCCAGACACCATTCTTCTACTACTCATCATGCTCATATCTCTGAAATTCAAATGCCCTAATCTATAGTGCCAAATCCATTCATCTTCTTCAATTGCAGTAGCTAAGCATTTGTGATTCAACACATTTAGTTCAATCTTGAATGTCCTGTTGTTAGACATTGGGGCTTTCAAGATTAACTTTCTGTTTGAATCCATCAGGCTCATCATTTTATCCTCTATTGTGAACTTGTAATCTTTCTCTAGCAATTGCCTTATACTAAGAAGATTACATCTCATACCTGGAATGTATAACACATCATTGATGAAGGCTTGTCTTCCATTCTTTCCTTTGATACACACTATGCCAACACCTTCTGCACTTAGTGAGCTATCATTTGCAAACCTCACCTTGTTCTTCAGAGTTTGGCTAAAGCTAGAAAACCAATCTCTTCTTCCTGTCATGTGAGTTGAACAGCCAGAGTCTAAGTACCATTCATCTCCACATCTCAAATCTTCTTTGGTTGTAACCATCAACATCACAGGATCATTTCCTTCATCATGCTTAGCTACCTTGGCCTCATCATCTTGTGATTCTTTCTTTGAGAAGCACTCATCTGCATAGTGACCATATTTTTGACAATTGTAACATTGAATGTTACTTTTGTCAAATCTCTTCCCATTATTTCTACCTCCTCTACCACCTCTACCTCTGTTGTATCCACTTGAATTACCTCTACCACCATTCTTTTGTTGTGAACTACTAGCTTCTTGATTGTTATTTGAACCTGAGCCATGATTTCCACCTCTACCTCTATTTCCATTCCACTTGCCCTTTCCTCTCTTGGCATTATTGTTCTGAACTTGCAGTGCAATTTCACCCTTGCCCTTATCTGCTCTTTCATTCAATTTCTGCTCATATGCTTCTAAAGCACTCTGCAATTCCTCCACAGTCATGCTACTCAGATCCTTAGATTCTTCTATTGCCACAACAATATCAAATCTTGGTGTGAGAGATCTCAAGATCTTCTCAACCACAGATTGATTTGAAATAGTTTCACCACATCCTTTCATTTGATTCACTAGCTTGGTGACTTTGGTAACAAAATCACCAATGGTTTCTTTCTCCTCCATCTGCAATAGCTCGTATTGCCTTTTGTGAGTTTGTAACCTCACTTTCTTGACCTTTGTTGCACCTCCATAAACCTTTTCAAGATTATCCCAAGCTTCCTTGGCCGATACTGCATCTCCAACTCTTTCAAAGTTATCAGGGCTCACACACTGATGAATTATGAAAAGAGCTTTGTAATCTCTTTTCTTTTGCTCCTTGTAAGTCGCCTTCTGAGCCTCAGTTGAAGAATCAGTGATTGCTTCAACACCATCACGCACAAGATCCCACACATCTTGGAATCCAAACACGACCTTCATTTGCTTGCACCAAGAATCGTAATTAGTGTTGTTCAAGATTGGAAGATTTCCCGGAAAAGCTCCATTACCATACGTTCCCATTTGCACAGAACTTGAATTCGAACCAGCCATGGATCTATCGAACCAGCGCTCTTGATGCCAGTTGTGTAGCGCAGCTATGATACTTTTATCAAACACCTTGCATGCAAAGCATGCACACGTACACTTTGTGAAGAAAACAAGAAATATGCTTTAAGAAATGGGAGAAGAAGAAAGAATGATGAATTGGGAGAAAGAGAGAAATTTTATTCTTCCACTAATGGGCCAAAAACAAAGGTTACACATTAATTCCTATACAAACACTATTTATAAGCTTGTTGCTTCACATACAAGCAACTAGTTAGTTATAACCAACTAACTATCAAAACTAACTATAACCACCAAGCCTAACTAACTCTAACTTCCCTTTATTTCTTCTCACACAAGCAACCATATTAGAACATGAATTATCAAAACTACAATACTTGTGTAAACAATTTCAATGAACAATGTTGTAGCTTGATTATTAGGTTGTTTTATGGTCGTTTGGATATCGATTAGGTTTTGATAATTTAGACATTGGCACGTTGTATTGCTAATGTACATTGATATTTTGGATTGTATTTACTTTATTATTATTTGGAGAATTTTAATTTATCCTTTCATAATTGTATTTTATGTTTGTCAAGGTTCCGGGTGTTAAATAATAAGTTTATTGGGCTTTATGTTATTGGACCTTTAAGCTTCTTAGTCATTAGTGTTAGTCTATTATGTCTTCTATATATTGTAAAGATAAGTATTGTATTCACAAGCTATTGATATTCTATGAAAATCCTAGCCGTTATTTTGTGTTTCTCTATTTTGCATCTCTAAAGTTAACACCGGGAAGATTTAGAATTTAGAGAAATCGATTATTTTTATAATTTTTTTGAAACGGGAATGTGGTTTAATTATTAAACTCCGCCAAAAATTGGTGTGGGGAATAAAGATACGTCTTAGGTGTGAGAAAGGCAATAAAAACTATACCCCATTGTTATGCATATTTTCAATAGAAAGTTTTAATATAATATTTTTTTAAAGTAAATTCTCAAAACAATTTCTTTAAACATAATAGGCTAATGCTAACCTCGATAAAAATGGGCCCCATTTATTTTACCATATAGAAGAGATAAATCAATCGTTAGTTGGTTCAGTGGTGATTGACGCTGAATTTGGTAAGGAGGATCATGGTTCGATCCCCCGCAACTGTGATCGGGAGGGGGATGAAACCACTTGATGCCAGAACTGACTCCCGAACCAAATTCAACCAGTGATGAAAAAAAATAATAGAAGAGATAAATAAATCTAATAAGTCTTCATTTGGTAAAAATAACAAATAGTTGATAATTTATAGCTGGTGACAAATATTATCATGAATTAAATTAGGTTAAGTGTTTGATAAAAGTATGCGATTCAACTAGCCGATAAATATGTAGAATGTCTTAAATATTACATTATTAATTCATAATTAAATTTTACAGAAAATTACACAAACTTCCTCTGAATATCATTCACACTCCCTCTATTTTAACAAAATCACTAATCTTCCCGAAACTTTTTCTTCCATTAAAAGTTACTCCAACATCAATTTTTCACAAATATGTATGAACTTAGAAGAATATTTTTTATTTTTTTTGTGGCATGCATGGTAGCCGATAAATTCATAATAAATCAGTCAATAAATTGGTGCTTTCTTGTAGTGGTGATAAATCAAAACCTGCTGATTGACATTGCAGGAGGTATACACCTATTACTTAACTTTTTAATTAATAAATATTACGATTTTGTCCCTTAAGTTTATTTCTATCAGTCAAAAATGTTCTACCATTTAATTTTAACCTCAAATATATAAGGTGGGCTAGCATTTTGGGCGGGCGACCAACGACCTCAAGAATTGTTTGAATTTTAACCATTTAAATATTTTTTTATTTTTGTTAAAAAAAGAACCATGCGATCATGTAAAACCTATGAAGCACTGACACTTATCGAATTAGACGTGTCCGTGTCAGTGTACGATACGACATCGACACTTATGATTACATTGAATTATGTTATTTTTTCAAATTATTAACGATGTCGACGTGTCAGTGTCCGTGTCGTATCCGGTGTCCGTGTCTGTGTCCGTGCTTCATAGTGTAAAACTATATCATCTAATCGTCGTAAACCAGATAAAATTAAGGGGTCAAATAATAACGTTTGTTAATTAAAGGACTGAAATAAAATCTGAAAATTAGTTATGGGACCCAAACAATAATTAAGCCTATTTTAGATTAACATAATTATAAAGGTGAGAAAAAACACAAACAAAAAGAGGTTGAATTATGGTTTTAAGATTTAAAGCATGTGTGTCATAAAACTAGTGAAAAATGTAAAACATGATTATCTTCTTAAGTTACGAGATGAAAAAAAAGGCAAAATTACATGTTTGGTTTTTTATTTTATTTTTTTTAACATTTTGATTCTTTATCTTTTATTTGTAATACTTCGGTCATTTATCTTATATATTTGTAACACTTTGGTCCTTTATTTTTTATTTGTAACACTTTAGTCCTTTATCTTTTATAACATTCACATATAAATCATTTTTTTCATATTGTTTTTATTAAAAAAAATTCTGAATTTTATTTGTTGAAATACTTTTTTATTAAAATTAAATAAAAATCATAATTTTGATAAAAAATGTTAATCATCTTCATCAATTTTTTCATATTTTCATTTTTTTTAAATAACGTAAGTGTTACAAATAAAAGATAAAGGACTAAAATGTTGCAAAAAGATAAGATAAAAGATCAAAATGTTACAAATGAAAGATAAATGACCAAAATGTTACAAAAAAATAAAATAAAGGATCAAACGTGTAATTTTGCCAAAAAAAAAAAAACAAGAAAATTAGTGCACATTTTTTGGTTTCCAGCTTCTTGTTTTGATGGTACAAAAAATATACTACATGCAATTCAACGTCAGTTCTTATAGAATAACATTTAGGATTTTTGTGTGTATTGGTCATGGAAATTGCTACTAAAAAATACCCATTTCATACAAATAGATAAATCCAAACCAATGGTATCTTCACAATTCACATAACCAATTAAGCTTAAGATTACATTTGATTGATGACGTTTTTAATTAGTTGAATAGTTTGTAGTAAAGGATTACGATTTGAGATTAAGAAGTAAAATATGTAAATGTATCATATAAATAATTATTGAGAAAACAAATCCATCTTATTAATCAATTAATTAAAAGTAAAAATTTTATTTTATTCAAACATTATAAAATTCCCGATACTCAGTTTACAATATAAGTAACGAGAACTCAACCACACATATTACAATTTGGTGGACAATAACACAAGGGTCCGACACATGTGTTGCAACAATGTTTAACTGGACCAACTGGTTCTTTTTGACACACACAATAGTTGTTTAAACAAGTAGAACCTTCTTTGTGTTGGGGATAAAACACAGGAACAAAAAGCTCAAAAGAAAGACGAAAATGAATGAAGAAAGAAGACTTAGGAAAAGAAAGAATGAAAAAATCTTATTCACAAAAATTCGTTGTTTACAAGTGAAGTTATACCCGTATTTATACACAACTAACTAACGGATAACTTCTAGCTAACTATCAAAACAGAAAAACATAACTGAACAGAGGTTCAGAAGTAACTGAGCTTCAGAAGTTGTCGAGCTTCAGAACTTGCTGAGCTCAGAAGTTGCTGAGCTTCAGAAGTTGCTGAGCTCCAGAACTTGCTGAGCTCCAGAACTTGCCGAGCTCGCCATGTTTCATAGCTTGGCTTACAAAACCAATACTCCTCCTTAAGACAAGCTATCGAAACATACAATTCCTATTTCCCTCCTGAGCTTGAGGAACTGATCTCTCTTCACAGCCTTGGTCATTAGATCAGCTTGTTGGTTCTCAGTGGGGCAATACTCCAGAATCAACTTCCCCTTATTAACTTGGTCTTTGAGAAAATGAAACCGAGTTTCAATGTGTTTGCTCTTGCCATGACTAACAGGATTCTTAGCCAAATTGATTACTGATTTATTGTCAAGCTTCAGCATCACTGTGATTTCTTCAACAATGTCTATCTCACTGAGAAGTAATTGCAACCAATTAGCTTGACAAGCTGCTAGAGAACCTGCTACATACTCTGCTTCACAGCTTGAGAGAGCTATGACTGACTGTTTCTTGGAGCACCAGGACACAGGTGCATTTTGAAATTTAAATAGGTAACCACTGGTGCTCTTTCTTTCTATCTTATCACCACACCAGTCAGCATCAGAAAATCCACTCAACTCTAGCTTTCCCTTACTCTTAGAGTATGGAAACAGCACACCATAGTGGATTGTACCATTGATGTATCTAAGTATCCTTTTTGCTGCTAACAAGTGACACTTCAATGGTTTGCTCATAAACCTGCTAACATAACCTACTTCATAGCTTATGTCAGGTCTGGTTTGACACAAGTATCTCAATGAACCAACTAGCTGTCTAAACATAGTTGGATCAACACTGTCACCACCTGTCTCTTCATCAAATTTGAACTTAGTATCTGCAGGTGTGACTGCTGAGTTGCAGTCAAGCATCTCAAACTTCTTCAGAATCTCAGTAGCATACTTGGATTGATGTAATATCATTCCCTTTGGAGTTTCCAGGAGCTCCATTCCTAGGAAGTAGGTCAGCTTCCCTAGGTCAGTCATTTCAAATTCACACTTCATCTGTGATTTGAACTCCTCTATTTCTGTAGGTGAGCTACCTGTCACCAACAGGTCATCAACATACAAGCATATGATCAGCATATGCTTCCCATCACTGCCTTTTACATAAACACCATATTCTACACTACATTTCTTAAAACCTTGTGTGACAAGGAACTGATCTATTCTCTTGTTCCAAGCTCTTGGAGCTTGCTTCAGACCATACAAGGCTTTGTTCAACTTCAGCACTTTGTCTTCCTTGCCCTTCAGTTCAAACCCTGGAGGCTGCTTCACATACACATCTTCCACTAGGAGTCCATTCAGAAATGCTGACTTCACATCTAAATGAAATAGGGCCATCTGTTGCTGCAAGCTAAGGCCATCACTAACCTTATTGTCTCATGTCTAGCCACTGGTGAAAATACCTCATCATAGTCCAACCCTTGCTTCTGCAAAAACCCTTTTGCTACAAGCCTTGCCTTGTATTTTATCACTTTGCCTTCAGGATTTTGTTTGACTTTGTATACCCATTTCACATCAATTGCTCTCTTGTCTGAGGGCAATTCACACAAGTCCCATGTTCTGTTCTTCTCAATTGACTTCAACTCATCAATCATTGCCTCCATCCATACCTTACTCTTCAATGCAGCTTTGGTATCTATAGGCTCAGTGTCTGCAAGCATTGCATAATGCACAATTTCTCCTTCATTGTCTACTGCATTATCAGGAACAATCTCACAGTCAGCTAGCCTTCTAGGCAATTGAACATTCCTCTGAGGTCTTGGTGGTACAACATTGTCATCATCACTAGAGGTGTGCATATCCTCATCACTGTTGATACCTTGGTTGTGATTTTGGTTCACAAATGTGACTGTGTTGTTAGTGTTGCTTGATCCAACATCTAAGTCCACTGCACAAGCTTTCTTAGATGTGATCTTCTGTTTCCAATCCCAACTTTCATCCTCTAACACTTTCACATCTCTGCTAATCTCTACCTTATCTAAAGTAGGATTATAGAGCCTATAAGCACCAGTCCTGTGATATCCAACGAATATCATAGGTACACTTTTATCCTCTAGTTTCTTTCTCTTAACATCAGGCACATGTTTGTAGCACAAGCTACCAAACACCTTCAAGTGACTCACACTTGGCTTACTCTTAGACCATACCTCTTCAGGTACCTTATCCTTCAGTTTCTTAGTTGGACTTCTGTTTAGAATGTAAACAGCTGTGGCAACAGCTTCACCCCAGAACCTTGATGGAAGGTTTTTCTGCTTTACCATACTTCTGGCCATATCTAGAATGCTTCTATTCCTCCTCTCAGCAAGACCATTGTGTTGAGGAGTGTATGGTGCAGTGACCTCATGGATTATGCCCTGATCCTTACAAAATTTCTCAAATTCTTTAGAGGTATACTCACCTCCACCATCTATTCTCAGAATCTTCAAAGACTTATCACTTTGCTTTTCAACCAGTTTCTTAAACCTCTTAAACACTTCAAAAGCTTCACTCTTGGCCTTGATATGATACAACCATATCATCCTTGAGTATTCATCAACAAATGTCATGAAATACTTGTTTCCACCAGTTGATAGAACATCAAATGGTCCACATATGTCAGAATGCACAACATTCAGCACATCACTAGATCTCATAGGCAAGTGACTTTTGAATGAAGATCTATGATGCTTTCCTAACAAATAAGTGGTACATGTGTCTACTGGAGTTATGACACTAGGTAAACCTAACACCATGCACTTTGAATTAAGCATTGACAAGCTTTTAAAATTCAAATGCCCATACCTCTTGTGCCATAGATCACTATCTCTATCATTTGTGGTTGTAGACAAGCATGTAGCTTCAATGGCTTTGATCTGTGTCTTGTAGATTTTGTTCTTACTTTGTGCTGTCTTGAAAACTAATCTCTTCTTAGAATCAAATAGTTGTAGAGTCTCATCCTCTATAACTATCTTGAAACCATTTGAAATCAATTGTCCCACACTCATGAGATTGCACTTCATCCCAGGAACATAGAGTACATTTTCAATCACAGCCTTCTTTCCATTAGACCTCTGAATCACAACATTTCCCATGCCTTCTGCCTTAATGGAATCACTATTAGCCAATCTGATTTTGGTGTTGAGACACTCATCAAAGTCAGTTAAGATGCTCCTATTGCCAGTCATGTGATTTGAACATCCTGAGTCAAAGCACCACACCATGGAATCTGCTGCTTCATCAGCAATTGTCACCATGAAACTTGTTTCATCATCTGAACTTGAGTCATCATGTGCTACCTTTGCCTCTTCTTCATTCTCTTGGCCCTTCTTTTTCTTTGGATTTTTGCACTCATTTGCATAGTGGCCATACTTATCACAATTATAGCATTGGATCTTGCTCTTGTCAACCTTCTTCTTTGACTTAGCCTTCTGTTTCCCTCCTCCTCCATCAGAGGATTCAGGTCCTGTCTCACCATCATCTTTGCTCTTCTTGGAATCTTTCTTCCCCTGCCATTTCTTCTTGTCTTTCTGGTATTTCTTGAACTTTGTGAAAAGAGCTTGCTCATCCTCCCTGACATGGCTTCTCTCACCATGCTTCAGCTCATGAGCTTCAAGAGTGCTCTGCAGATCCTCAATCTTGATCTCACTCAGGTCTTTTGTCTCTTCAATTGTCACTACAATGTGATCAAACTTAGGAGTTAAAGTTCTCAATACCTTTTCAACAGTTTCTTGCTCATCAAGATTACTACCACAATTCTTCATCTGATTTGTGAGAGTCACCAATCTTGTGAAGTAATCTGAAACTGACTCATCATTCTTCATCTGCAACAGCTCGTACTGTCTCTTCAAGGCTTGCAACTTCACCTTCTTGACCTTTGCATCTCCACCATAACATTTCTGCAAAATGTCCCAAGCATCCTTGGAGGTTGTAGAATCTGCAATTTTCTCAAACACCTTCGCATCAACGCATTGATGAATGAGAAATAGAGCCTTGCTGTCTTTTTTTTGTGCTTCTCTGAATGTTGCTCTCTGTTGATCTGTTGGATTTGCTGGTAATGGGTTAAGGACTGTATTCACTTGTTCATCCACTTCTTGAACAATGAATATCACCTTCATTTGTTTCACCCATGTATCCCAATTCTTACCATCAAGAATGGGCAAATTCGCGTGGTTATTGATTTTCCCAGCCATGGTTGATTCACCTCAACCTTTGATTCTCCTCTTGAAGAAGATTTGAATCAAAATCCCTTGGATCGTGCTTGCTCTAGATACCACTTTGTTGGGGATAAAACAGAGGAACAAAGAGCTCAGAAGAAAGACGAAAATGAATGAAGAAAGAAGACTTAGGAAAAGAAAGAATGAAAAAATCTTATTCACAAAAATTCGTTGTTTACAAGTGAAGTTATACCCGTATTTATACACAACTAACTAACGGATAACTTCTAACTAACTACCAAAACAGAAAAACATAACTGAACAGAGGTTCAGAAGTAACTGAGCTTCAGAAGTTGTCGAGCTCCATAACTTGCTGAGCTCAGAAGTTGCTGAGCTTCAGAACTTGCCGAGCTCCAGAAGTTGCTAAGCTTCCAGAACTTGCTGAGCTCCAAAACTTGCCGAGTTCGCCATGTTTCATAGCTTGGCTTACAAAACCAATACTTTGATGTGACAAATTTTAGAACAACCCGAATCTACTACACCTCCTAACCTTGCTTCAGATTCAATACACATATCTGCAAATATAATATATGTAATGTAATATTAGAATATAAGAAAATCACAATATGATGTCTAGAAAATCCAGATTTTAATTTCTTACCCGATGAAATGACGAATAGAACTAATAAAAATGATACCAATTTGAAAGAAAAATTCATTTTAGTGTTCATCCTAGAGTTTATGGTTGTTAATTTACAATGTTCTTTATAAATTTCTACATAGAAACTAGAGTATATATAGGAAATATGCCCAAATATTTAATGCGGCTTATGAAAAGAGTAGAAGAAATAAAATTCACATAAATATGCAATTTGACAAAAAAAAAAAAAAAAAGCTTACTAGTAAGAAAGAAGTATAGAAAATCTACACAATAAGTAATGATGTTGTCATTGGTAATTTGCATCAATAGTTAATGTGATTAGGTAAGTTAACATTGGTAATTTGCATTAATAGTTAATGTGATTATGTAAGTTATTGAAATGGGCGGTGAGTAATGAATGTGGCTATATACCGTATACTAATTACATCCTTGATTATAAAATTTTGTTTGACAAAAATGTACTATTCATTTACTATGAAGCTATGAAGCACCGACACTTCTATGATTAGACGTGTCGCGGTGTCCGACACGTGTCGGTGTCCGACACTCGTATGACACCCGTACGACACTCCTACAAACGTGTCGGAGAAGTGTCCAAAAAAATAATCTTTTATTTATTCCGACACTCCTTAAATCGGTGTCCGACACCTATAAGACACTTCTACAAACGTGTCGGAGTAAGTGTCCAAATTTATTTTTTTTTATTTGGTTATATTTTTCTCAGACATATATACAACGATTAATGATGTGCCGAAATAATAATATTGATCAATGAGGGATTAAAGATATTGCATTTTGATTACATTATTTTTAGTTTTTCGATAGTAGTTGGATGAGTAAATGTCAAATGTACTATCATATATTCTTTTAAAACTTTTTTTATTGAAAATTTTGTTCAACTTAGATGCATATGTATGTATTTTTAATTCTAAACTTATATTTTTTATAAATATGTAGCGGTGTCGGTGTCGTATATTTTTTACATTAGCGGTGTCGAAGTGTCCGTGTCGTGTCGTGTCGCGGTGTCCGTGTCCGAGTCCGTGCTTCATAGCTATGAAGCACCGACATCTCTATAATTAGACGTGTCGCGGTGTTCGACACGTGTCAGCGTCCGATACTTGTATGACACTCGTACAACACTCCTAAAAACGTGTCGGAGAGGTGTCCAATTTTTTTTTTCTTTATTCCGACACTCCTTAGATCGGTGTCCGACACCTATAAGACACTCGTACAAACGTGTCGGAGTAAGTTCCCAAATTATTATTTTTTTATTTACTTCTACTTTTCTAAGAAAAATATACAACGATTAAAGATGTGTCGATATAATAATATTGATCAATGGGAGATTAAAGATATTACATTTTGATTACATTATTTTTAGTTTTTCGATAGTAGTTAGATGAGTAAATTTCAAATGTACTATTATATATTATTTTTAAAAAAAAATTATTGAAAAATTTGTTCAACTTAAATGCATATGTATTTATTTTTAATTCTAAACTTATATTTTTTATAAATATATAGCGGTGTCGGCGTCGAATAATTTTTACATTAGCAGTGTCGGAGTGTCCGTGTCGTGTCGTGTCGCGGTGTCTGTGTCAGAGTTCGTGCTTCATAGTTCATTTATATTGTTTTGACCGTATTTTTTTAATAATATATAAATGTAAATATCTATAACTATAGATAAAGGGGACTCAAATTTTTGGAATGGCTTTTTTGATATTCCGAATTTACCCTTTACACTACTATTCAAGTAACTACTCTTTAAAAAAACAAATGCGGTTATAGAATCAAGGAAACACATACACAATATTTTAACCCTTTTCATTTATGTTCGGCACTCAAAAGGTACAATTATTTTCTCCTTATTTTAATATAATATGAATTTTGGTATATGTTGTTCTTTACCATTTGTGTGTGGAAATACCATTAAAATTATCAATGTAAGTTAAAACTCATTTATTGCTGAAAGTGGTTTCTAATTTCCATTATTCTATGCTTTTACTTTGTGCCTACAAATGTTCGTATTGTGCAATAGACTTCTGGGTTTTGTTTTCATTGGATGATGTTTTTTAGTATTTTGGTTGTGTTGTGGGTCTTAAAAACAATTTCTCTAAGCAAAATATGAAAGGCACAAAGGCTTTAAGTGATTTTGTTTTATGAAAATCAAAATACGTAACAAATGTATCTTATATCTATTCTATAACAACTTCTGGCGGTTAACTCATCACTCAAATAGGCAACTGTTTATACCCCTACAATCTACGTGTAATTTAACGCGTACGTAACACAAAATGAGAATCGGAGAAATAGAAGGGAAAGAGAGAAACAGAGAAAGCAGGAGCAACAATGTTTGTTTATGACATCTCTTTCTTCAGTTTTCCGATGATAAAACCAACCCTAACTTAATTCAATTATTTTCTGTTTTCACAATGTCAAACATTACTTTAATTGTGTCATCACACAACGCAATTGGCAAATGACAGTAAAAAAATGTCTCCAATTTTTTCTTCTCTTTCCTTTTATATTTGGGTCCTATGGTTGATGGTTCACAACACAAAACCTGATTCTAATTTCCTTTTATGTCAAATGATTTTGAGAATTCTCTTCCAAGTTGCGTGCTTACTCATGTATCTTATAATATTTATGCTTTATTTTTTTATAGTAAGGAATCATTTGTTTTTGCTGAATTTCATCAATAGTACTAAAGAGTATGTTGAATATTATGTTTTTACTGAACTGTTGGATATTGTACAGTAGATAATGTAGACAGGGAGTTTTTGTATGCCTTTTCTCAGTTTACCTCTTGGTTACAGGTTAATCCAATAAAATTTGTCAAATTGAAACTCAATAACTGCATGAAAAGAAAGGCATCGCCCCATCGGTTGTTAAAGTGAATCTAAAAGAGATAGATAGTGAAGTTTTTGAAAGTTAAAAAGAAAAAAGGAACCAGAAACTGTAAGAGAGAGATGGACGACGTTGTGGGTGAATGCATTGACCAAGATCAAAAGTGAAGAGACTAGCCTACTGCAGCGGCGGCAGAAAGCAGGATTATGCAGACGAGTGGGAATAACATGCGGTGATATTTCAGCAGCCCCTTGCGCTAATCATCTCAACACTAAACCGACGCGACGGACATCAATTATCTATTGATGGTAATAACTAATTCGTCAATTCTCAATAGAGACCAGGTTTTTCATTTTAATTTAAATCCTTGAGATGTAGTATATTTTGAGATGATTTATTAGTTATTACCATTGTGTTAAATTATTTTTGTGTCAAACATGTATTATGTTTCATTTATTTGTTTCTAAATTTTGCATATTGATTATCACTGATTTACCCGGTGAGACAACATAAGAATGGAAAACACACTTCGAATTGTATTTGCCAAGGTTCACACTATTTCACGGTGCACACTTTGAATAGAGAGAAGAGGGAACATGAAAAATAAACTTCTTCCATGTCTCCTATTGTACTTTTGTTGCCATGGTTCTCTATTTTTTTTGTTCTAATGTTGTTATTATTTTCCTCTATAACTTCTCTGCATTTTTTTCAATCTATTGATTTTGTACTTAAGATGGACATCTACAAGGTGGTTCCTCTGTCTTTATCATTTTTACCAGTCAGCCCTTTTAAAAAAAATCTTCCTTCATTACAAAATTAAACAACACAAATGGCCATTAGGTTCCAAATCTGTCAAGGCATTCATTATGACTAAGTAAACTAATTACAATTTTTGACGTACATCATGAAATGATTTGTAAGTATTACTTGATCGTTCACACAAAACTGGGTCTTGAAGCTCTTTGACATGGAAATGAACAGCAACACTAGGAACATTCAACAGAGGAAACAACTTTATCAAGGTTTTATAGAGTGAGAAAAAAGAGACAACAAAACAGCTCCTGAGGAAAAGAAAAGCTAAGACAAGAGGTTGAATTGCTCAGCAACTTCATCTGCATCAATTGAAAACATGCTGAACACTAAAGTAACAATGCGAGATTTGGAAATATGTAATATCACTGCTTCAAAGAGAAATTAAATTGTGTTTCACAATGAATTTTATTTGTGTTGCATGTTCAACAAACTACGGAAGAAAAGCATTGAAGGCCATGTTTGTTGGGAGAGAAATGACTTGGTATCACTATGGGAATAATAGTTTGCCAAACTCGACATCTGGAATCAAATAGTTTAGTCAAGGGAAGGAAACAAAAACACACTTTGAGCAATGATTGTAATTTTCTCCACGATATGTAATTGAACTCGAGATACATACAACAATGTTTAGAACCACAGCAAATAGCAATGCACCTTCGGTAAAAAAATGCATTGCAAATGACCTTTATAAATATTTTAAAGTACAAAATTAAGTTTCTAAATAATTTGCTATTATTTTAAGGACTTTGTGACAAGTGATATAAGTTATTTTTTTTTGTATGTAACTGCATAGAAAGAAAGTAAAAAAATATATTTTTTCATAAGTTATGCTAACATAATGTAAGTGTTAAAAACCAACTATTTATAAACAAATAGATATATGAGAAATTTAGAATAATCTTCAGCAGGATAGAAAATGCGGACAACACCGTAAATATATTAGAATATCTAATTATTAATATTTTTACAAAGAATATCTAAAATATATTTTCATTATTGGTAATCTTATTTTCTCACAGTTTTATAGGACACAATGGAAAAAGTTGAAAGACAATGATAATTAAACTCCACTACTTAGCGTGAGTTATAGGGAATTGAAGAGTTATGATTAAAGACATCCACTAACTATAAATATTCATAACAAAAATCAAATTTCTACAACATATAATTATATACGTTAGCGCAATAGAAAACGCGGATCACACAAATAGGATTTACTTCTTCTTTTAATATATTAGATGTTCAAAAATTTATAAGCATCTTCAACATATAAGTTAGTATAATAGAAAATGTGTATCACATATGTCCGTTTGGCCCGCTAAACAAAAAAGACCGGATTGATAAACACAGACAATAACAAAACAAAAAAAGGCGGACTGACGGGCACGGGAGTGCCCGTCGGGACGCTAGTAAGTATATAAGATCTTGTTCAATTTGTTTTGATGAGTATTTTCAAAATATTAAGTGTTTATAATTTTTATTAATAGACAATTAATGATATTAGTGATCAAAATTGTGCATTGGCATATATGCAGTAGTCAAACAAAGTCTTATAATAAGGGACAAAGGTAATATTAAAAAAACCATTATACTTTAAACTGATATTTAGACATGTAATATGCATCAAAAGAAAAACTCAACATTTAAAAGCATATGACTTGTAGAAATCTTTTTCTTTTACACAATAGCAATCATATTTTAGGAACTCAAAACTTTGCACAAAATAGTAAATTAACAATAAAATTATCTAAATTTAATGTCAATTATCTAAATGTAATATATCATAGGTAATGGATTGAAGAAGTAGATAATAATGGTAGAAGATATGTAAGTACCTTCTAATTATAAAGGATGTGTTTTAGAAGAAATGTTTATGAGAAAAATCTATTGTGCAGTAATTGCAATTTGCAAGTTTGTGGATAATGAACCGATTTTGTGCAGTTTGTAGAAATTAAAAGTGTGAAAAGGAAGACATCATTGATATGCAGCGGTTGGTTTTTTAAAAACTGTTGTGAAAAAGTGAATTAGGATGAAACTATATTATGCATGCAGTTTATATTTTTAAATAATTATACAACAATTGGTCAATTGCAACTAAAGTCTTGCATAGTGCGGTTTTTACTTCTTTACAATTATTTTTTTGAAAAATAAATTGACGATGTGGCAGAATTTTAAAGTAGCACTATGCAATTAGAACTTGGTAGTTATTATGTCTTGTGTGGTGTCAAGGGTAAAATTGGCATTATGAAAAGTCCACTCCAAAAAAACCAATCCTCTTTATATATAGTAATAGATTATCATAGGTAATGGATTGAAGAAGTAGATAATAATGGTAGAAGATATGTAAGTACCTTCTAATTATAAAGGATGTGTTTTAGAAGAAATGTTTATGAGAAAAATCTATTGTGCAGTAATTGCAATTTGCAAGTTTGTGGATAATGAACCGATTTTGTGCAGTTTGTAGAAATTAAAAGTGTGAAAAGGAAGACATCATTGATATGCAGCGGTTGGTTTTTTAAAAACTGTTGTGAAAAAGTGAATTAGGATGAAACTATATTATGCATGTAGTTTATATTTTTAAATAATTATACAACAATTGGTTAAGTGCAACTAAAGTGTTGCATAGTGCGGTTTTTACTTCTTTACAATTATTTTTTTGAAAAATAAATTGACGATGTGGCAGAATTTTAAAGTAGCACTATGCAATTAGAACTTGGTAGTTATTATGTCTTGTGTGGTGTCAAGGGTAAAATTGGCATTATGAAAAGTCCACTCCAAAAAAACCAATCCTCTTTATATATAGTAATAGATTACGTACAAAACTTTTGAAATTGTAAATGTAAAAATGTGACATTAAATGAGTTTAAATCTTTTTTATACACTCCTAAACATTTAAAAACTTTGGTAATAAAAAAAAATAGAAAGAATATGAAATAGAGAGAATCCCAACTGTTATTTTTTTTGTCCTTGATTCTTTAATTAATCCAATGTTTCCTTCCTTCATAAATGGAAGATAGATGCCTTATAAATTACCATCATACCGAAACTCGCATTCATTATGAATTAAAGCCAATATTTTCTGCAATAGAAGCATCAACCATGAGTACAAATTTATCAAAATCATCCAATGTAACCAAAACAATAGTACCTCTCCTTAATTACTTATCATATTTTAACAACATCCTCCTTTTACCACATAGTAACTTTGGAAAATAGTAACAATGAGTAAATTTTGATGAATTGCATTACAAATTAAGTCTAATTATAAAATTTATGACTTTGTCTCTAACAATCAATATCAAAGACAATAATAATGAAAACAATAAAGTAGAAAAGACAAAGAAGACTTGACCAAAAAAAAAAAAAAGACAAAGAAGATTCAGTAGCATGTCTTGTTCTTTCTTTGCATATATGAAGGCTAGAAAAGAAATTAGAACGAAACAAAATAAATTAACATCATGGTTTGAAGAAAAATGAGCAACCACTTCATCATCCCTTTGTTTCCACTTAGTCAAGAATTTACCTAGTAAAAGGTAGCAACAAAAAAGAAAAGTCCAATCATTATTTCTCAATCCCATTTATGTGAAGTCTGCTATTATTATGTTTTTAAATTAAGAGGACATGGGGTTGATTTACCTTGCATGGTTTTTGCAATGTCGTGCTATATTGCCACTATGGTAGGTGATTTTCTCCTCACTTGATATTGGCTCGTGCCCGGCGTTGTCCACTCTTCCTCTGCCTTCCCCTTTCTTACCTTTACGTAAATATACTGTGTCAACTATCTTTTCTTTTTCTGTGCAGTTATTGAGTTCTATTTGACAATGCAGTTAGTCAGTTACTAACATGCGTGAGACAAAAGGAATTAAAGAAATCGGATTTGTATAAATTAAATTAACCACCAAGTCATTCAAGGGAAAATTAAGTTATATTGTTATAGAAGAATAGATGTTTATGATGTTTGACAAACTTATTGAACATTATATTTAGTACTTTGATGCAAAAAGGAGAAAAGAAATAAATTCTATAAACAAACTGAAACATACATAAATAAGCATGTAAGTAAAAATCTTGAAAGGTACTATTGGAAAGAACTCCAATTTTTAAGGGTGAGAACAATGCTATTGGAAAGACTGCATGCAAGTTCATATCATGACCAATGATATGAAAATCTAGAAAGTTATCATACTATATTTTTCAAGTCTTAATAGATGGTGAAATTCTTAACAAATGGTAAATAGCTTAGACAAATACCTTGATAGCAAATAGGTGCATATGCAAGATTTGAGGTTAGGAACATTACACCATAAGTACGATGAATTCATCTACTTATATAAAAATGCAAACATGTTATAGAAGATAGAGATCAGGTTCAAAATATAAATGAAAGAGGTAACAAATTTGCATTAAATAAGACATGGTCATTTCAACCCAAGAATTCTATGCTATTATCTGCTTGTGTTAATTTATATAAAAATTATAAACAATGATTTTTGTATCAATTTAATTTTCACCTAAATTAATTTTGAGAAAAATGAATATGCACACACAGCTTAAACTAATCTTATATTGTCAACTAATAACAATGTTTTTTGACATGCCACCAACTTTATCCATGTATCTTTAAACTCATTAATTTTAGCGTAAAAAATGTGTTTTCCGTACATTGATCGACATCATGAACAAAGCAACACCATAAGAAGAATAACTTTTCTTTTTTATCTTCATGGAGTATTTCATAAACAAAGCCACCAAAAAAGTAACAAAGAAAAATTGACACATAACTTTCGTCTATAAGTCATCTTCATGGAATTTATACAAATTTTTCAAAGAAAATAAAAATGCAAAAATAATGAAATTGAAATAAAGAAATAACAATAAAGAAAAATAGTAGACAATGTAAAAATTGAAATGAATATGCATTGTGAAAAAATGGACAAAGTCAGAGTTATGTACAAATTAAGAATTAATTTGAAAAAGGATAACCATATTTGTGATTATAACCATATGAAATAGCCCTAAAAGTTGAAACCTTAAAAATTAACAATTTGGCAATCGAATGACAAAATGGGCTGGAGGCAACAAAATATGTGATAGTAGTAGTTATGGCTATTCACTTTAAATGTATGATGTATTAATCTTCACATAAAATAATTTTTTATTGTTTCTTCAGAGAATTCATGAATGAATGATAAAATTTTGATTTTTTTTTACATTACAAATCTATAATTACATTTAAAATCAGGCTACACCATTACATGAATTCTCAATGATTTCTTAATTAGGTTCAATCATTTTGTCAAAAAAGTAACCAGAATAAATGAAATAAAATTGAATACAATGAAAAGTATATGATTAAAAATCATTGTAATTAGTGGTGGAGAATAAGACCATTTGAGTCTTGCAACACCATAAAAAAAAATTTAAGTATTAAAGTTCAACGCTCAAACATTATGGACACAAAACTAATGTGCAAAGTTAGAAACGTTGAAGCATTATAGACATCAAATCATACACACATACACATTACACACACAAAATGGATACAATAAAAAAATTGTAAGACATGAAAAAATCGATTTATCAGAGTGAAACTTAATAGAATAAATCATTCAAAAATTCAGCATAAAAAGATCAATTAAAAAAATACAGAATTTTAAAAGGCAAGAGAAATGTTAGATTGAAGTGATATGATAAATTTGTAGAAGATACATGGTATCAAGAGATTAAGAAAAGTATGAGTATGCAAGAAAGAAAAAAAAAAAAAAAAAAAAAAAACTAAGAAAAGGTTTATTCCCTTTTCATCCTGCATGAAAAATATATATAAATGGAAAATTCAATTGAACATGATTATAAAGAGGAAGGAAAATTGATTGTGCCAGTTTGATTATGTCATCTTTCAAACCATATCATTAATTATAGACAATGGTAATTGAAGGAATTTTTTTGAAAAAAGAAAACTTCCACAGGCACAAATTAAAAAAGGATCGAATTCAGTAGTATGAAGTCTCAACAACAACAGCAACAATATTCACATGTAAATGCAAATTGGACACAAATTCACAAATAATAATCAAATACCAAAAACTAAAAACTTCATATGGCAAAAAAGAAATTGTTAAAAATTTCAACGTTATGAAAATTGGTTGGAAAAAAATCAATTGAAATAAACAAACCTGAATTTTTAAGGACCAAAGGGGGTGACAGGATTGATTCACGCAAGATGTTCTCATCATGTTGATGAAGTTGCTCTACAATAAATTTGGGAAGTGAAAAAAAGAGATAGTTAAAGAAGAAGAAGAAGAAGAAGAAGAAGAAGAAGAAGAAGAGTAAGAGGCATTTCATCAAACCTTCGAAGGCGAAGCGTGAACGATTATTCTTATGTCGATTGACCATTCATGCATGCAATAACAAAATTGCTTTGTGACTACTTTTCTCTTCCATAGAAGTAGAATTCTTTTGGAAAATCGAAAAGAAAATGGTTGAATATAGCAGAAGCCGTAAGAGAAAACTGTCTTACGAAGCGGTTGAAGTTTGGAGGAAGTTAGGCGTGTTTTGATTTTGGAAAAAATAAAAGAATTTTATTTATCTTTTGTAATCGTGAGACGCAAGGGTATAAATGGGAATATAAAAAATCCACCCCAAAAAAACATGTCCTCTTTATATATAGTTATAGATTACGTTTTTTTTTTAATAAGCAAAACTATTATTAATAGAAGAGAGTTATGCACAAGGAGTGCAAACTCTCTAAAACCACCTGATACAAAGTAACACAACATGTCCAGCATCCAACCCAACTACAAAGACGTAATAAGCTCCGTTTGGATTAATTTATTTTTGAACTTATGCAAACAACTTATATAATTTTTAGGTATTATTATAAGTTTGTCAAAGTATTTTATGATAAAATAACTTATAAAAATACAATTTTCACTAGTTTGAACTTATAAAATAGCATAAAACCTAATTTATATTGCATAAGCTCAAAAATAAGCCAATCTAAATGAGGCCTAAGTGTTTTTTTTTTTTTTTTTTTTTGTACATTATGGGCATTACTATAAGTTATTATCGATTGTTTAATTTAGTAAAAGGATGTGCTATTTTTTTTATAAGCAATATATTATTTCATCATTTTATCTCTTACAATACAAAACAAGAGTAGTATATTAAGAAAGAAGTATTAAGGAATCTTAATATATGTCATTTTATATTGTAGTATAAAAAATAAGGATCATGCTAAACAGTGCATCTGGTGTACTAGTTAAGCATATTCAAAAAGGAAATAAAAAAATAAAGTTAATACTAAAATAATAGTTTTTTTACATTAAATGCACAAGTTCCAAGAAAATATTTCTATAATAATATGCTTAACTAGTGCACCCCATACATTGTTTAATATTTTCCAAAAAATAATTTATTTAAGGGAAATCCAAAATTATTACAAGGAAAGCAGTATAAGGGATCTTAATTGGGATAACCAACAGATAAAATAGTGGACGGTGCCAACAATAAATTGAGTCAGGTGGTAAGGGTTTTGGTCTCCTTAAGTATGTGCCTAGTTAGTGATAAGAATTCTGCTTCATGCTTATAAAAAAAATTCGGTTGAAAAAAGAAAATTCATCTTAAATGTCCCACATGTTCTCGAACGGAGATTAGTCGTCATTAATGCAGTGGAAACGACATGAAAATTTGATATCAATATCATGTTAACGAAAAATAAAAGTGGATGGTATATGTTGACCAAATTTATTTATTTATTTTTTATAATTAAGATTTGACCTTTGTGTCAATTTTTTTTTTAAAGATTTGACCAAATTGATTTTGATTACATAATTAATGTACTTCCTCCGTACTCCCTTCGGCCTTATTTATAAGCAAAAGTCAATAAAAAAATTTGGCCCTAAATATAAGCAAAAGTCATCAAATTCAACTCTAATTAATATTTTTTTCCAACAATACCCCTACACATGCATTTATTCATTTGTACAAGTAATCTATGTTGGAGTAGTACTAATAATGATTACATCTAAGTAGGAGTAGATTTCATAATAGGCAAAAGGGCATTTTAGAAATTGCACAGAAAATTACACATAAAACTAGAATAAAAAGCCAACTCCTTAATAAATGTGCAAAAGGGAATATTTGCTTAAAAAAAAGTCCGGAGGGAGTAACACTTTATAAGTAAAATTGACTTTTTAGATTTATTGTAAATTTAATGTATTTGGTCTATATTATAGATCGGATACAAATATAGACCAAAAACATTAAATCTACAATAAATCTAAAAAATCAATTTTACTTATAAATGTTTCGGAGGGTGTAACAATGAATTTTCATAAGGTGGGCATACTCATTTTCTATATATAAATTTCAAGAGATCATTGTAGATGAACAACTATAAACACTAAAATGAATTTCTCATTCAAAGTGGCGTTTTTTATACTTCTTTTCACCATTTCATCTAGTAAGCTAGAAATAAAATCTGAATTTTCCATACATCACATTGTGATATTTTAATATTCTAAGATTATATTTATGTTATACATGCAGATATGTGGATTGAATCTGAAGCAAGAGGACCCATCGTAGGTTTTTTTGGCTGTACCCGAATATGTTATCTCAAAGATGGTTATACTTGTCCGACAGAATTATGTATATGTTCAAAAGAAGTGACAAGTAATTTTAGACATTGTTGCAAAGATTGTTTTGGAGAAGAGGAGATCCTCTCCAGTGGAAATAAAACTGGAGCAGGAGCACCATTTAATTTAGGACCCCTTGGACCTGTGTGTTATTGTCCACATAACCCACAAGATTGTAGTATATCACCTATGTGTGGTCATTAATGTAAACTGAGTTTTGGAGATTTTATGATGTATGAATAAATTTTATTTTTTTTTTAATTAATTGATGGTGGTTTTTTTTTTTTTTTTTGTCTTGAATAAAGTGATAATCCACTAAAATTAAACTCACATATGATACAACTGTGAGGTTCCGGGTTCGAACTCGAGTCACGACGTCCGACCTAATAATTTCAATATTTACTAGTTTAACTAGGACTTTTAGACTAATCGATGGTGGTTTAACTTAATTAATTCACCACAAAAGAATTCCATTAGATTAAATGGTTTAAACCTGTTTAAAATAAAAATGATGCCGATAATATTTTTTTTTTTATTTACACCACCAGTTTAATCTGATTCGGAGGTTAGTTCTGACATCAAATGGTTTCAGCCTTCTTCCAATTGCAGTTGCGGAGGATCGAACAGTGGTCCTTACCAGTTCCTACGAAGTTCAGCGTCAATCACCACTGAACCAACTAACGATTGATGCCAATAACATTCTATATATACTACAATCAATGAGGTTAGGTTTTTTTTTAATGGCAACGACCTTTTATGCATTCTTTGAATTCTAACCGAACAAAACATTTTGAACATGACATTAACCAATTTTAAAAGGATTAATACTCAATTTGTGTGTTGAAGCAAATATAGAAAGAACCCGTCATCATTCAATCTCACCATGGGTGGTCAATGATTTGATTTCATCCCTAAGACACAATCCCAATTAACAAAAATGTGAAAAACAATACAACTCCACAATTTGAAAAACTTAACCAATCTTGTTATATGGTAACAGCAAAGACTACTCTACCAAGTAACAACATATGCGTCTTCTCACAATTTAATTTTATTTTCAATATAAGCAATTTTTGCAGACTTTTAGTGAGATTGAGAGGAAGAAGAGGCGGGGCAAATTGTATGTGAAAATTGTATAAGTGTTTTCATTTTTATTTTGAACAAATCTGAATTATTAATTAGATCTAGTGGTAATTTTATTGTGCTAGGGGACTTAATTAAGCCATCATTCAAGAAGTCACTCTAATTTGATTAATAAGTTTTTTAAAATAAGTTAAATTAGCCCATTGACACCAAAGAGAAATAGACTTGTGATCTTAAGGAGGATCGCATTCTCAGGTTCCAAGTCAATATAAATTTGATTAATAAAACTGATTTGTTTAATCAGCCAACAATTAATATTTGAATGATAAAGTACATAGTTTAATTTTTAATGTCTGTTTGGTAAGTCTAATAAGTTAATTTTTTTTTTTGATCAAGTAGTCTAGTGGTTAGATATTCCACATTTAAGATGTATAGATGGGATCATCGGGATACAGCCCCTCCATATATAATACATTGTCTTACCAATTGAGCTAAGCTCACGGGACAAGTTAAGTTAATTAATTATCACTTATTGGAATAGCTTACTTATAAGTTTATTTGATAAAAATGAGACATGTTTGGTAACAAGTTTCTCTTATTAGCTTATAGTATTTTTTAAATGCCATATATTTCAACTAGCATTTTAGTATATAGTTTATAGCATTTTATATTTTATTTGATTTTTACTAATTTAAAAAACATTTTTATTACTTTATTACCTATATTTAAATTATAAATATTTTCTTTTAGAAAATGCGGGGTCGAGGTGAACCAACTACAACACCTTAAATATATAAATAAAAAACAAACAACGACAAAAAGAGAAGGGGTATAAACCAAAACTTTTGAACAAGAAGGAGAAATAATGTTGGAAAAGCTTATACCACACCAAGAAAGAGGGTTTTGAACAAGTGGAATATCAGACAAATCAACAGTATGAACCTCTTCAACATGTTTTAAATGCAAATGATCTGGTCCATATAAATTTCAGAAGAAAACTCTTCCTCAATGTTTAAAACATCTCTCACCAAACTAAAATTTTAATAATACTCAATTTTTCTTTGATAAATTTAAACTCGATTGGATCAAAGCAAACTAACATATTTTTTATTGGTTTGATTTATTTCAAATTTTGTATACAAATATTATAAATATTGTACTGACTATTTCGTAAGATGTAGTATCTAACTCACTCGTATGTTGCTTTAAGCTCAATATATATGATCTTTGAGCTCCCCTTACGACCCAATGGCGGAGTCAGAAAAGTTATAGAATCTGGGCAAAATATCACATGTGACATAATATATAAAGAGTCTAATAAAATGTCAATTTTATCCTAAATTAACTCTTAAAAATCTCAGTTTTACCATAAACCAACCCCCTAAATATCTTAGTTTTACCCTAAACTAACCTTTAAACATACCAAAAATTTTGGGCAAAACTCAGCAACTGCCCAGGCTTGTAGGGCCTTGGCTCTGTTCATGTGACCGAACAATGCAGCCCCTAAGCCAGGCTCCTGGACCCGCCACTAATTAACAAGGAGTGACAACTTTAAGATGACTTGTTGCCGCTTTGTATTGTTCGTGTTGCTTATTCTTGTCTCTTCATATTCATGCCAAATTTTTTCTACAATTTTATGTCTGCAACCATTACCATAAATCAGTTATACTTAATCAAAACTAAGCAAATTGAGCTTGAATAATATCTAAGTTATACTTAACCCTTCATCAACAACAATCAAAAGTTAGAATCAAAAGTTTAAAAGAGATGATCGACATCGAACCTTGAGCTTCCTTCAGATCTTCTCTGAGCCGTAGAATCTCTTGATTCCTTTCCTTCGTC
The DNA here is from genome assembly GCA_954870985.1 of Trifolium fragiferum. Taxonomy (NCBI): domain Eukaryota; kingdom Viridiplantae; phylum Streptophyta; class Magnoliopsida; order Fabales; family Fabaceae; genus Trifolium; species Trifolium fragiferum. Next base: position 15,181,541 of record OX940794.1, read on the forward strand.
TGAGAATCAAAACACAAAATAATGAACGATTGAGAGGTTTTGCAAAGGCCAACACAATGGTTTAGTATATTTGTACCAGATAACGGATCGTCGTCGCTGAAGCCTGAAGGATTCTAGGTTTCACGATGAATTTTCTGATGTATGAGTTTCACGATGCATTTTTTATGGTTTGTGATGATGCAGATGAGTTTTGACGAAGAAGGATTAGGTATCGTAGTGAGATCTAGGTCGTTCTAGGTTTCGTGAATGAAATCGATGAGTTTAACGGAGAAATCGATGAGTTTCAGGGTGAAATCGATGAATTCCGCGATGAGATCGGTGAGTTTTGGGGTGAGATCAAAGAGTTTCAAGTTGAGATTGGTGAGTTTTGCAATTGTGCTAGGGTTCTGCGCTGATGAGATTTTGATTGTTAACGAACGTGAAGATTCTAGGATAAAATGGGTTTTTTTATCAGAGTTGATGGATTTAATAACATTTATTTTATATAAAATTTTAATTTAAATTAACAAAATAATATTCTTTTTATTGGTAAAATTTTTCTGCGAATATTTCTGAGGATTTTGAGTCAATATGATTTCCTGTGGAATTTCATGGAATAGTAAAATCCGCAGGAAAGTAGATTTGATAAAATACGCAGGAAAAGTCTTGGATATACCTGCGGAATTTTCTGAAATAACAAAATCCGCAGGAAAATGTTCTTGTACCAAAATCCCCGAGAGAAGTTTCAGGAATACATGCAGATTTTCCTATCTGCATGAAAATGTTATGGTACCAAAATCCGCTGAAGAAGTCTCGGGAATACCTGTGGATTTTCCTGAAACAAAAAATTCGGCAGGAAACTGTTATGAGTCACAAAATCCGCAGAAAATTGCTTAGGAATACTTGCAGATTATTTTTCGCAGGAAATTCCACAGGAAATTAGCAAATTTCTAGTAGTGATAAAAATCTCTGGACTTTTCAATATCAATAGACATTTTAAAAGTAGTAAAAACTTTTAATTGAATACCAACAAAATTGATTGTCTTAAGAAAATAATCTTGATTGTATTAATTGAATACCATAAAATTTATTTAATTTTTGTGAGTGCTACGCTAGCTCTAGGAATCTTGATGTGACATTTTATTTTGTAGTATATAAAATATAATCTTGAACTCTTTTTAGAAGATCCACAATCTGTTCTGCTAGAAATTCAAAAGTGTCAAATGCAAACAGTATAAAAACGTGTTGATTGTCAAAACACGTTTTCTCATGTTTGACTATTTTTGTTTAAAGCAGGTTTGAGGGTTGTCCTTCCCATAGCAAAATCTCCAACCCCAATCTCAAAAGTGGAGAAATTTCAGTCAAATCTACACAAACATATTTCCCCCTATCCATCCATATATTAGAACATCCTCTTTTGTGCCCGTCAAGAAGTTCTCCGTGCTTCTTTCTTCACAGAAATCCCAAATACGCCTAAAAATATCAAAAAATACATCTCTGACGAGGTCATGTGTCTGTATTTGAAGTATGGAGGCTCCCTTCAATGAACTGCATGCTCCCAAAAGTGTCAAGGCACGCTTTATGACAAATATGACAAACCTCATCTTGGAAATAGCATAATCATGAGGTGGCACCTGTAACACCCATAATTTTATTTAATTAGAATCAATTAGAATTATTAGCCTGTTATAGTATTTTATGCTTGGTTAGTGATTTTATTAAGAGAGATGTCCATTTTGGGAAAGAGTAGAGACAATTAGTTTAACGAGGAATGAGTAGTGTTATGTTAATGAAAGAGTTGGGCTTAGTCTAATGGGCTTAAGCTGTTAAGAGAGGGCATTTTAGTCTTTGGACAATTAGGTTAGGTTAGAGTGAATGTGGATAGAGTTCTCATTTTTCACTCTATCAACTTTAGTGAAGAGAGGAAGAAAGAGGTGGAGAGAAAGTGGAGGCTTAGAGGAGAAGAAGGAGGTAGAGGTGAAGAGAAGGACTAGAGCTTTCAACGATTTTGAAGGTAAGAGAGTAGCTTTACAATTCAATGAGATGATTAAAGAGAGGGAAGATGTCTATTACCCAAACTCTCTCATCTCTTGGTTTGGGAGGGATTAAGGGAATGTGCTTTTCTTTTTCATTGAGTGTTGATGTTTGAATAAATGTTATGCTATTAATCATTGAATATGTTATGTGAGCTTCTATGATTTTATTCTTTCATCAACATGTTGTTATAATACATGAACTTGTATGATTTGAGCTTTTGATACATTAAATGTGTTGTTGTTCATAAATGGGTTGTTGTTCATAATGATGAATTGTGATGATGTTTTATATTGATGAATTAAGATGACGTTTTATATGATGATGGATTGAGTTGATGATGATAATGATCTATAATAACATAATTGTTAAGGTATGATATATCTTTGAATGTATCACCATAATGACGATATGATGATGTGAATTGATGAGAAATTGAGAAAGAATATTGGGATGAGTTGCCTAGTATTCATGAGTAGTTGTGTAGAGGTATCATCATGTTTAGTATATGTACATTCATGCATTCATGAGTCTTTTGAGCAGGTGTCCATCATGACCTAAAACTGAACTTGAGCAGGTGTCCATCATGACCTAAAACTGAATTTGAGCAGATGTCCATCATGACTCAAAACCGACTGAGTGAAGAGTCCGTAATGACTTAAAAATGAACATTGGGATATATGTTTATCCTTGCAGAGTCCGTCATGACTTAAAAATGAACAATGAGTTGATGGTACCACATGCATTTAGTTATGTCTAGGGTGACATGACATGAGTAATTGGCATTAGATGCATTAGAAAGTTGTGCATTCCTAATTGATACTTGGTAATTGATATTGTGTGCGATTGGGATTAATTGAATGTGTTCAATGTGATATATGATTGAGTGTTTACCTATATGGCAAAGAATATAGTTATGAATTTATTATGCTTATTGAGATGCATACAACTAGACAAGAATGGTGTCTAGTTATACCATGATGTTTATATAATATAAGTGTACCTTATGCTTATTATTATGATATTGAATTGTAGCTAACTCTCTATTTTGTGTATGTGAATGGTTTGGGTCCGGGTTACCAAGTTTGTGGTTCGGTGAAGCTTTGCTTGATCATGATACGGAAAAATGGTTCATATATGCATATATGTAAATAGAGTCTTTGTCTTTTATTTATTTAATGATGTATCTTTTTAGACATAATTTTGGTAATAAAAGGCATTTTTGATAATTAAGTAATTAGTAATAATTTTTTATGAAGAATGTAATACTCAAATCACATTATTTTTATAATTCAATTTTATTTTCCGTTGCGCATTTTGAATCAAATTTTATAAGAGTAGTATTTACTTAATTAAAGGGTTTGGGTGTTACAGCACCTAAGGATAGTACGATAATCAAATGTGGAGATGTATTGGCCTAACCCATTGATGTAGATAGTAGGAAATCTTGAACATATGCTGTTTTCAAGCATCCAAAAAATAAGAGAAAAAAAATATTTATTTAAGAAAAATTGAAATTATTACTAGGAAAGGAGAATAAAGGAATCTCAATAGGGATATCCAACAGGAAAAAAATAGTGGAGTGGTATATTTTGACCACGTAATTAATACATTGAATAAATTTCATAAGATTGGGCATACTCATTTCTATATATAAATTTCAAAAGAACATTTGTAAATGAACAACAATAAACACTACAGTGAACACTAAAATGAATTTTTCTTTTAAATTGGCATTCTTATTAGTTCTTTTTGTCATTTCATCCGGTAAGCTAGATATTAAAATCTGAATTTTCTTTATCACAGTGTGTTTTTTTTATATTCTAATATTATTTATGTTCTATATGTAGATATGTGCATTGAATCTGAAGCAAGAGGACCCGTCATAGGTTATTTGGGTTGTTCTAAAAAATGTTACATGAAAGAAGGTTCTACTTGTTCGGATAACTATTGTTTGTGTCAAAAAGAAGAGGTTGGTTCATTTAGACATTGTTGCGATACATGTGTTGGACCCTTGTGTTACTGTCCACAAAATTGTGATATGTGTGGTTGAGTTCTCGTTACTTATATTGCAGATATAAAGTATTGAGAATTTCATGATGTATGAACAAAATAAATGTTTGTTTGTAACTAATTGATTGTGGTTTATAGGATGAGAGCTTAATTAAGTCTCTCATGGTGAATCACAACAATATATATGATATTAAAATTGGCTTAATCATGTCCACAATTTGTTTTCATCTTTAAGACACAATCCCAACAAAAATGTGTGCGAGCAATTGGATTGTAAAAACAATACAACTCCACAATTTGAAAAACTTAACCAATCTTGTTATGGTAACGGCGAAGACTACTACAAACATATGCGTCTTCTCACAAGTTTTTGATAACATATTGTAGTTTTCGCAGAAATTTAGTGAGATTTAGAGGAGGCGGGGGCAAAATGTATCGTGTTCTAATACTCCCTTTGGCCTTATTTATAAGCAAAAATTACATTTTAAATTCATTGAATAAGTGATGTATCTAGCCTTATTTATAGGTTTGATATATCCAAAAAAATAACTTTTGCTTATAAATAAAGTCGGAAAGAGTATTTATTTTGAGCAAATCTAAACCATTAATTAAATTTAATGGTAATTTATTGTGGTCCACCGATAAGCGACTTAATTTTTTTTTTTGTGCTTAAAGTAAGCGACTTAATTTTAATTTTTTTTGGTGTAAAGTAAGCGACTTAATTAAGCTATCATTTTGACAAATTACCCAACAATATTTGAATTTCAATGATACTTACATTATTTACATATTTTAGTTTTTTAGTGTTTGTTTGGAAAATTCAATAATTTAGTTTATTGTTTGTTGAGCTAGTTTGTAAGCTTGTTTGATAAAAACGAGCCATGTTTGGTAACATACCTTCTTTAATTAGCTCATAATAGTATTTTTTGAAATGTTATATCAACTAATTTTTTTTTGAATGACAAATATAATTATATATAAAAGAGAGAAAAAATAATACACCAACAAACATTTGATCGACTTTATAGTATATAACTTTAAACATTTTATCCTATTTTTATCCTTATTATTTTCATTCAATTACTTTATTATCCTTATGTAAAATAGAACATCTGCCTTGGCAAACAAAAAATGCTCCGCTCACTCACATTATTTGTGAGTTGTAAAAACAAGTTTTGTTGGGCATATGTTAAGAGAGGCAGCTTGTAGATGGAGTGGTGGCAGTTAATGAAATTATAGATTTTGTTAGGAAATCAAAAAGGAGTTGCTTAATTTTTAAGGTTGACTTTGAAAAGGCATATGATTCAGTTAGTTGGAGTTATCTTGACTATATGTTGGTGAGATTTGGTTTTCGTGTGAAGTGGCGAAGTTGGATTCGTGCCTGTGTGTTTAGTGGGAACCTTTCTGTTCTGGTAAATGGGAGTCCAACCGAAGAAATCAATATCCAAAGAGGTCTGAAGCAAGGAGATCCCCTAGCCCTCTTTTTATTTCTTCTTGTAGTTGAGGGGTTGAGTGGGGCTATTAGGAGCGCTGAGGAGCGAAATTTGTTTACCGGTTTTAGGGTGGGAAATGCAGGTTTATCTGTCTCTCATCTCCAGTATGCCGATGATACTCTTTTCCTTGGCGAAGCAGCTGTGGCTAATCTTTGGACGCTTAAAGCAATTCTCCGAAGCTTTGAGCTTGCATCAGGTCTTAAGGTTAATTTTGCTAAAAGTAGTGTGATGGGCGTTAATGTCAGTAGTGATTTCCTAGGTGTGGCTGAGCGTTTCCTCCATTGCCGAGTCGGCTCATTACCTTTCATGTATCTTGGATTACCTGTGGGAGCTAATCCAAGGAAGGAAAGAACATGGAAGCCTCTTTTAGATTCCCTTGCCAAAAGACTGGGCAATTGGCAGTTTAGGTATGTAAGTTTGGGAGGTAGGGTCATCCTTCTAAACTCAGTGTTGAACTCTATACCCATCTTTTACCTCTCTTTCATGAAGATGCCGGTAAATATTTGGAAGCAAATTGTCAAATTGCAAAGGCAATTCTTATGGGGAGGTATAAATAAGGAGAGGAAGATTCACTGGGTTAGTTGGACAAATGTGTGCAAATCCAAAGCTGACGGAGGGCTGGGAATTAGGGACCTTAGAGCGGTGAATCTTACCCTCCTAGGTAAATGGAGATGAAGGATTCTTTCTGAGGGTCAAGGTATTTGGAGAGACATCCTACTAGCCAGATACGGGTCGTTGTATCCTTTACCTCATCTTACAGGTCGACCTATAGGCTTTAGAGGAACTTCTGTTTGGTGGAGAGACGTCTCCCTTCACAACAATATGATATTAAAATTGGCTTAATCATGTCCCCAATTTGTTTTCATCTCTAAGACACAATCCCAACAAAAATGTGTGCGAGCGATTGGATTGTAAAACAATACAACTCAACAATTTGAAAAACTTAACCAATCTTGTTATGGTAACGGCGAAGACTACTACAAACATATGCATCTTCTCACAATTTTTTGATAACATATTGTAGTTTTAGCAGAAATTTAGTGAGATTTAGATGAGGCGGGGGCAAAATGTATCGTGTTTTCATACTCTCTTCGGCCTTATTTATAAATAAAAATTACTTTTTAAATTCATTGAATAAGTGATGTATCTAGCTTTATTTATAGGTTAGATACATCCAATAAAGTAATTTTTGCTTATAAATAAAGTCGGATGAAATATTTATTTTGAGGAAATCTAAACCATTAATTAAATTTAATGATAATTTATTGTGGTCCATCGGTAAGCGACTTAATTTTTTTTTTTTTTTGGTGCTAAAAGTAAGCGACTTAATTAAGCTATCATTTTGACAAATTACCCAACAATATTTGAATTTAAATGATACATTACATATTTTAGTTTTTTAGTGTTTGTTTGGAAAATTCAATAATTTAGTTTATTGTTTGTTGAGCTAGTTTGTAAGTTTGTTTGATAAAAACGAGCCATGTTTGGTAACATATCTTCTTTAATTAGCTCATAATAGCATTTTTTGAAAAGTTATTTCAATTAATTTTTTTTAATGACAAATATAATTATATATAAGAGAGAAAAAATAACACACCAACAAAAATTTGACTTTATAGTATATACCTTTAAACATTTTATCCTATTTTTATCCTTATTATTTTTATTGAATTACTTTATTATCCTTATGTAAATTAGAACATCTGCCTTGGCAAAAAAAAAAAATGCTCTGCTCACTCACATTATTAGTGAGTTGTTAAAACAAGTTTTTTTGGGCATATATTAAGAATTCAAAAGTAAAATATATGTGATGAAATTTAAAAAATGAATTAGATATATGAATTACAATAAAATTCTTTTTTTGAATTATTAACATGTGCCAAAAGGAAACATGTTAGCTAGCTTTTCCCAAAAGAAAATCATATGTTGTGTAAAAAATTTACATTTAATATTTTTGACAAGTTAGTAAATTAAATTATTATGTACCTGTTTGGTCATTATATAATTATAATTATAATTTATAACAGTTAAATTTACAAAACACTGCAATTTTAATAAGCTGTTTTTTTATAAATAAACTATTTTTCTTTTTGACAAAATAAATAAACTATTAATTATATAAACTAACTTTTAAGCTATGCTATAACTTTTTAACTATCAGTTAACTTACAGCTTATTTTTACTAAACATAAAATTAATATATATGGTATATTAAAGCTTTTCACTATACATATAATTAATATAAAAGATAGCTTTATACATTCTTAATTTCATATCAACGGCGACTGTTTGTGCAAGCATATTCTTAAAAAAAAATTATTGATCTTATATGAAGTGATAATTTATTGAAATTAAACTCACATAATTGTGAGATCTCGAGTTCAAACCTAAATTACGAAGTCAGATCTAACAATTTCGGTATTTTTGTCATGCTCGAAATACAAATTACAAACATAAGGCAACTATTCTTTTTGTAGTTTCATATAAACAATTTTAGCAACTTTTGGTCGCTCAAATATTTTCTGCCACGCTTATTAAGAAAAATTAAATTTTTTCAAAAGATCTTAAGATAATGTACTAAAAATTATTGTAGAAAAAATTTAAACTTTCAAATAATTTATGAGTTAACTAAAAATTTAGAAAATATCTCAGAGACCAAAAATTGCAAAATTTTTTTATAAGAATAAAAAACAAAATTTAAAATATTTATAAAGATAAAAAAATATATTTAACTCCTATATATAATATGGTATTGATCCATCGTCGTATGTGCAAAAATATTATTATAACTTATTATGATTATGATAGTTGGTAGCAGAGAATTAAAATCCCAAATTGAGTCTTCTACTTCTCTTTTCACCAAGCTCAATTGTGAGGGTCAAAACTTATTCGCGAGCTATTGACGGTTTTTTTTTAATGACAAACATAATATATATATATATATATAGAGAGAGAGAGAGAGAGAGAGAGAGAGAAATGATTAATATAATATTTCACGAACGGGTGGAATCAGTGGAATCATAGGACATAGGCAACAAACATGCACCGCTTGCATTATACTATTTAATTAATTCAACTTTCTTTCTTTTTTCATGCTTTTGAGGTTAAATATGAGCTCTAGTACACTTGAATTTATATTTGTTATTCAATTCTTAGTTATTGATATGATATATTTTTGGCAAAAATGTATTTATAGGTCCTTAATTGACGGTTTTTTTTTTAATGACAAACATAATATATATATATATATATATATATATATATATATATATATAGAGAGAGAGAGAGAGAGAGAGAGAGAGAGAGAGAGAGAGAGAGAGAGAGAGAGAAATGATTAATATAATATTTCACGAACGGGTGGAATCAGTGGAATCATAGGACATAGGCAACAAACATGCACCGCTTGCATTATACTATTTAATTAATTCAACTTTCTTTCTTTTTTCATGCTTTTGAGGTTAAATATGAGCTCTAGTACACTTGAATTTATATTTGTTATTCAATTCTTAGTTATTGATATGATATATTTTTGGCAAAAATGTATTTATAGGTCCTTAAGTTTTATGTTTGTATTTGTTAAGAAGTCTCGTACCGTTTGTGAGATGATCTGAGTAATTGTTTATAATTAAGAGGCAATTTTTACTTTATAAGCCGATTTTGTAAGGATGAGTTAAGCCAAAAACTCAATTCTAAATGTATCAGATATATCTTTTAAGTTTTATGTTTGTATTAAGTATGTTTTTAGTCCATACTTTTATGTGAGTTTCGACTTTTAGTCTCTACATTTTTTTATTATATTTTTAGTCCCTACAGTTTTTTAATTATATTTTTAGTCAATTTTTTATGATTAGGATAACAGAATTGACCACATAGGATAACTCAAATTGACTATAATAACATTTGCATCGAATGACATGACATCTATGTGTCATTCTATGTGATTGATTTCGTTATTCTAGTCACAAAAAATTGACGATAGAGACTAAAAATGCAAACGGCGAAAATGTAAAGACTAAAAATATAATTAAAAAAATGTAGGGACTAAAAGTCAAAACTCACATAAAAATAGAGACTAAAAATATATTTAACCCTATCAAATATGTCCTTTAAGTTTTTTAAGTAATAAATAGGTCCTTTGATTTTGTAATTTGTAACAAATTAGCCCTTTAAGATATGATGTTTTTAAGAACATATTTATTACAAACGTAAAATTTAAAGGATCTATTTATAACAAACGTAAAACTTAAAAAATCTATTTGTCTTTTCTTAGGACAATTTGATCATTTTTTTCATGTTTTAATATCAATTTTAAGGTTGGAATCTACAAGTATAATGTTGTCTAATTTATTTTAATTGAAATCAAAGCTTTTAGAAAATAAAATAAACCGAAAGAAATATAAATCAGCTTACCAAGGAGTAGCAAATATTAACTATAGCATAGCTGTATTAACTATATCCAAGAATGAAATATTAAAATGCTGTATTCGTGAAAATTTCGCGTTAATTTCTTCGCTGCAAATAGCATATCTCATATATATATATATATATAAAGTATAAAAGAAAGTTTGAAAAATTCAAGAACTACTAGAAGTATACTTTATCGGAACATAATAAATAATAATCTCAATTGTCAAAAAAAATAATAATCGCTAAGCGAGAGAGGAAGAGAGAGAGATTTGCTTTCGTTCTAAATTAAGATAGGACAAAACAATAAAACGTACGATTTTGTATATCTATGAAGATTTTTTCTGCCCAATAAGTCTCATATCACAATCTCTCAAGATTTGCTTTCATTCTAAATCAAGATTCAAGACCACGCCTCGGTCATATACCAACTAGAGTAGAGTGCTTGGAGTAGAGTAGAGTGCTTGGAGTCAATTAGGGATGTTAATGGAGCGGAAATCGATCATATGGTATTCTATCACTCCTTGTGTTACTATCTAAAATGTTTCATGTCTCGCTTCGGAGAGTATTTATCCTTAAAATAACTATTAAATTTATTTTATTTTCAATTAAACAATTTGTAAAAATTAGGAAAGTTTATTATAAAAAAATTAAAATATTATTGTGATTCTCGTGATAGTAAAAAAATCATTTATAAACGAATATATACATATATTGTGTGAAAATATAATTAAAAAATATAATCTATAAAATACTTAAATATACATTTATGAATGTTATTTTAATTAAAAAATATACATATATTGTCTTCTATAAACTAGAGTCTCATTAGCTTGTAACTAACTTTTAATAATCAATAGAATATTCTCTCTCTATGCTTTCTCTATCTTTCTCAACTTCTATCATGGTATCTTGAGCTTCCTTTTTCGATCCATGGATGACCAAAATCCCTTCAAAGGGAACAAGATTTCTAATCTCATTTCTCTTAAGCTTGATGACAAAAACTTCAAGCAATGGAAACAACAAATCTCCGGCGTAATTCGCGGTTGTGATTTACAGAAATACATCACCGATCCAGTTGTACCACCGGAATTCCTTACCGATGCCGATCGCACTGCTGGAACCACCAATCCTCGCCGTCCAGAATGGGAGAAGAACGATGCGCTCATCTGCATGTGGCTTCTTTCCACTATTTCTGATTCACTTCTTGCGAAAGTTGTTGATCTCACCTATTCGTGGCAGGTTTGGGATGAAATCCACCGTTACTTTGACACCTTGCTTAACACCAAAGCGCGACAACTCCGATCGGAGCTGCGAACCCTAAGAAAAGGAGATCACACCGTCGCGGCGTTTATACAACGCGTTCGTGAAATCAATGAAGCTCTAATTTCTGTTGGTGATCCCGTTCCTCTTCGAAACCTAATTGAGATTGTAATTGATGCGCTTCCTGAGGATTATGACTCAGCTGTTGCTGCGATTTCAAGCAAATCAACTTCGGTTTCCATTGATGAAGTTGAATCTGACTTGCTCGCTCATGAATCCAGGCTTGACAAGAACAAGAAACAGAGCCTCACTGATGCAGCAACGGTTAATCTTGCACAAGCTTCGTCTCTACCTGCCTCAGCTCCTGCATCAACTGGTGACTCTCTTCAACCTCCTAATCCTTCTTTTCCTGCTGGTTCTAGTCACGTTACTGCTAATGGAGGAGCTGAGTCTTATCGTGGTGGACGAAACGGCAGAGGAGGAGGACGCTATGGGCGTGGTGGACGTGGAGGCAGGTACAATGGTGTTACCTGTCAAATTTGTCACAAAGGTAATCATGATGCATCTATCTGCCACTATAGGAACACTAGCACTATGCCTGGCTATGGTTACAGGCCACCTTCTCAGTTTCCACAATATCCACCACAGTATCAGGTTCCTTTTGCCACTCCCTATGGTTATTCTCCAAGGCCACAACACCCTTCTACTCCTCAGGCTCTGCTCACTGGAGGCAGTTCCAATTTCAACAATCAATGGTGGTACCCTGATTCAGGTGCTTCTCACCATGTAACTCCTGATGCTTCCAACCTATCTGATGCATCTTCTCTGCCTGGCTCTGAGCAAGTTCTAATGGGAAATGGACAAGGTTTGTCTATTAACTCTATTGGTTCAATGTGTTTTACTTCCCAAACCAACCCTAAAACCTCCCTTACCCTTAATAATCTTCTTTTAGTTCCCTCAATTACTAAAAATCTAATGAGTGTGTCTAAGTTTGCACAAGACAATAATGTGTTCTTTGAGTTTCACCCTACCTTTTGCCTTGTTAAATCACAGGCTACTTCTGAGGTCCTTCTGCATGGCATTGTTGGAGCAGATGGTCTCTATAAGTTTGCCTCTCCTTTAGACTTCAATTCTACTTTGAATAAATGTTCAAAACAGTGTAATTCTGTTTCTCTTTTCAATTCTAGTTTGTTTGAATCTGTGAATAATTCACAACCTGTTGTCAATGTTTCTCAATTTCAATCTAATAATAATAATAATCATAATTCTGGTTGTGTACCTATGACTATCTCTTTGTATGATTTATGGCATGCTCGTTTAGGACACCCTCATCATGATGCACTTAGAGAAGCCTGTTGAAGTACAAAAGTAAGTATATAAATTATCGTCTCCACAGGGACTAGTGCGATACCAAATGCCGTTCAATAATTAAAATGGTTTTAAGTGCGGGTTTTACAAACATATTGGTTTTGTAATTTCAAGTGCGAAAATATAAAGTTTACGATAAAATAGAGATTTAGATTTCAAATGGAAAGAATTGTCGGGATTAGACTTCACTTTATCAATCATATATATTAACTCAATCAACCGAATATATACTTTAGTGATTAATTAATATTTTCACATATTGCTCTTCAACGCTTTTCGTGTCCGAAAACATTGTGATATTTATTGTGTTGATTAATTCTCGATCTCTCGACTTATCGATCCACACAATAACATTAAGCTTCAATATAAACGGTGAATATTAAAACCTTAAATCTATATCTAGAGTTTAGAGTTTTAACATGTGATTATCCTAGATCTTTAGATTCAAACAACATATATCTATATCATTTAAATCAAATGAATAACATGAAAAGCAAGGATAACACAAATATTAATAAATCAACTAGAATATATATCAATAGATTAAGATTAACATATAGTCATGATAAGTTACATCTAATCCCAACAATAAAAGAGTTAGCCACTCATTGTCATGGTGGTAAACTTACAAATATGGAAAGAGGAACAAAGAATGCACATCATTCCCTTGATCTCTCAAGTTGAATAGATACACCTTCACTTGCCTATGATACTACCTTTAATTACTCTCATATTTCTCTGTGTTTGTATCTTTGAAGTTCTCTTCAATGACCTCCTCTTGAATGCTATTTATAGGCGTGAAAAGCAGCTGGTCGCTCAGCTACCAACTGGTCGCTCAGCTACCAGCTTGTCTTGGTGAAGAGGTTGTTTGACACGTGTAAAATTTCATACTTGATGTCCAAGGCTTCCTTCAAATTGGTCGCTCAGCTACCATCCGGTCGCCCAGCTACCAGTCATTTCTTGGTGAAGGAGTTACTTGGCGTGTAGAATTTTTTTTTTTGCTTGTTTCTCAAGATTTTCCTCAGTCTGGTCGCTCAGCTACCAGCCTCTTGGAGAAGAAATTATTTTTGCTCCTCTTTTGGTCATGCAAGCTTAAAAATTAGGATTAGGACAGAACACTTATATTTAGTTAAAATGTACAAAGTTTTGGGGTTTTAATTATAAATATCTTTGAAAACAAGTCGATAATTGCCGTAATTGAGTATGAAATTTAACTACTTTTTAGCACTTATCAACTCTCCCCAACTTAGGACTTTGTTTGTCCTCAAACAAAAGGTGAAGGTAAACTATTTACAAGCTCAAAAATTACAATCTCAAGAGTAAAGTTGTAATCAATCAAAGTTTTCAAAAGCTTTTTTCATGTAGCATGGGTGGAGTAATGTTAACCAAGGACTAATCTTCAAAATTTTCAAAGGAATAAAGCATGATCATGAAACAATTGCTATGCCTAAGTAAAATTCTCAACTTCCTTATCAAACAATCAAGATTCAAGTGTTACCGCAATTTCCTCACAATTATCACTGTATTGCTCAAAGGGTAAGTGTTTAACTCAATCCAAGTAATATGCATACAACAATTCAATTCAAACCTTCATCCAAACAATATCACAAAACATGTTTTTGGTTGTGGATCACTAAGGACTTTATTAAGCTTGTAATGGGGCTAGGCTACAAAAAATCATTGTTTTTCTTTGGATTCAAAAGCCTAGGATAAGAGAGCATCATTCATTACTATTTACAATTCAAACACATTCTCTCTTTCAAATTTTTTATTTTTTTTTTCTTGATGTGGTGATTTTTTCTTCGACACTTTTTCTTTCCTTTCATTTTCTTTGATTTTCACTTGTGTCGATTTTTCAATTTTTTTCGGACACAATAAATATCTTTGAAATCAAGTCGATAATTGCCGTAATTGAGTATGAAATTTAACTACTTTTTAGCACTTATCAAAGCCTTAAAAATTTGCCAAGTTAATATTCCACCTAAGTCTCAATCTAGCCTATGTTCTGCCTGCTGCCTAGGAAAAAGTCACAAATTGCATGCACCACCTTCCACCACTGTCTATCACACACCCTTTGAGTTAGTCACTTGTGATTTATGGGGCCCTGCACCAGTTCAATCTTCCACTGGTTTTACCTATTTTCTTACATGTGTTGATGCCTTTTCTAGGTTTGTTTGGGTGTATCCCTTGAAACTTAAATCTGAGACCTTAACCCAATTTATTAATTTCAAAACCATGGTTGAATTACAATTCAATTGTAAGATCAAAACTGTGCAAACTGATGGTGGTGGTGAATTTAGACCCTTTACTAAATACCTCACTAACCTTGGTGTTATCCATAGACTCACATGTCCCCACACCCATCACCAAAATGGCCTAGTGGAAAGGAAACACAGACACATAGTAGAAACTGGCCTTACCTTACTCTCCCAAGCCAACCTACCTATGAAATATTGGGACCATGCCTTCATAACAGCAGCTTTTCTTATCAACAGAATGCCCACCCTTGTTTTGGAAAACCAATCACCTTATTATACTCTCTTTCAAAAACAACCTGACTATAAACTACTCAAAATTTTTGGATGTGCTTGCTTTCCATTTTTAAGACCTTATCACACTACTAAACTTGCCTATAGGTCTCAGGAGTGTGTTTTTCTTGGCTATTCATCCACTTACAAGGGTTATAAGTGTTTAAGTTCTGATGGTCGTGTGTATATTTCCAAAGATGTGTTGTTCAATGAACACAAATTTCCTTATCCTGAACTTTTCCCAACCCCTCAGTCAGGTCATTCTAATTCTATGCCTGCTGTATCTACCTCCCCCTCCCATGTTCCTCTTCATCTACCTACTAGCAATCCTCCTATACCTTTGCCTACCCAGTTTCAACACACACCCCATCCTTCCCCTCCAAAATCACCAACCAACACTAGCCAACCTCTCCCAAATTCATCTACCCAACTTCCAGTTCTACACCCTGTCCCTATCACTACTGTTTATGCAGCACCTGACCCTCCTTCACCCTCTACACCATAGGAACCTTCACCTTTCTCTACTGTCAATTCACCTAATGTACAAACATCCAATGCCTCTCAGCATATATTCTCCTCCTCTTCCACTGGTAACTCCAGTCATGATTCCTCTATCCCTCTGCCATCACCCTTACCTATTAAATTTCCAACTAAAAATCCACCACCTCCCCATCATATGCTCACCAGGTGCAAAACTAAACAAAACCCCACTGTCCTTGTAACTCACATTGAACCTACTAGTGTTAAACAGGCTCTCCAGTCCTCTCATTGGATGACTGCTATGAAGGAAGAGTTTGATGCTCTAATCAGAAATAATACATGGTCCCTGGTTGCTCCTCCTGCTCATAAACAGCCTATTGGGTGCAAATGGGTGTTTAGAGTTAAAGAGAATCCTGATGGCACTATTCAGAAGTACAAGGCAAGGCTTGTAGCTAAGGGGTTTCATCAGCAAGCTGGTTCTGACTTCACTGAAACCTTTTCTCCTGTGGTAAAACCTGTAACTGTCAGAACTGTTTTGACCATGGTTGTGTCTAATAAATGGCCTATTCAACAGATTGATGTGAATAATGCCTTTTTGAATGGGATTTTGGAGGAAGAAGTGTATATGCAACAACCTCATGGTTTTGAGGTAGCAGATAAAACTCTGGTCTGCAAGCTTAACAAGGCCTTGTATGGCTTAAAACAGACACCAAAGGCCTGGTTTGATAGGCTGAAAGCTGCTCTAATTGGCTATGGATTTAAGGCTAGCAAGTGTGACCCTAGTCTCTTTATGCTGAAAGCAGGCACACTGCACTTGATCGTCTTGGTGTATGTTGATGATATCATCATCACAGGCAGTTCTCTCTCACATGTGCAGCAGCTTATCTCTAAGCTAAATGTAGAATTTGCTCTTAAGCAACTTGGGACACTAGACTATTTTTTAGGCATTGAGGTGTTTCACTTAGTCAATGGTGCTCTGTTATTGTCACAAACCAAGTACATTAGAGATCTCCTCTCTAAAGCCAAAATGGATACTGCAAATGGTATGCCTACTCCTATGGCCTCTACTCTCAAATTATCAAAGGTTGGTTCTGTTCCTGTTGAGGACCCTACCTTGTTTCGTTCTATTGTTGGGGCCTTACAATATGCCACCCTCACCAGACCAGAGATTTCATATTCTGTTAACAAAGTGTGTCAATTTCTGTCCAATCCTCTTGAAGAACATTGGAAGGCTGTGAAGAGGATTTTGAGGTATCTAAGTGGTACTCTGCATCATGGTCTGTTAATACAAGCTGCTCCTATTGATAAGCCTCTGACTCTCATTGGTTTTTGTGATGCTGACTGGGCATCTGATCCTGATGATAGAAGGTCTACATCAGGGGCTTGTATCTATGTTGGCCCTAATCTTGTTTCATGGTGGTCAAAGAAACAGACTCTAGTGGCAAGGTCTAGTGCAGAGGCTGAGTACAGGAGCTTGGCAAATCTCTCATCAGAAATATTGTGGCTTCAATCTCATCTCACTGAGTTAGGATGCCAGTTTTACACTCCAAAAATTTTGTGTGATAATCTAAGCACTGTATCATTGGCTCACAATCCTACATTACATCACAGAACTAAGCATATGGAACTGGAAATTTTCTTTGTTAGAGAAAAGGTTCTCAACAAAAGCCTTGTGGTTGCTCATGTTCCAGCCCAAGATCAGTGGGCTGATGTTCTTACAAAACCCCTATCTGCTGTCAGGTTTTGTGCTCTTCGTGACAAGCTCAGAGTTGCTGACAAGCAGAATCTAATCAAGCCCTGCTCAAATTCTGCAGGGGAGT
This sequence comes from Trifolium fragiferum, assembly GCA_954870985.1. Classification (NCBI taxonomy): domain Eukaryota; kingdom Viridiplantae; phylum Streptophyta; class Magnoliopsida; order Fabales; family Fabaceae; genus Trifolium; species Trifolium fragiferum. The sequence continues at coordinate 15,198,923 of OX940794.1, forward strand.
GTTAGAGTATATAGTCATATAGCTTAGTTATGATAAGATCATTCTAGAAGCTCTAAGTAGTTTGTTACAATTCAGTTACTAGTTGTAACTAACCTACTCTATGTCTGTATCACTATATAAGCTAGAGTCTCATCAGCTTGTAACTAACTTTTAATAATCAATAGAATATTCTCTCTCTATGCTTTCTCTATCTTTCTCAACTTCTATCACTGTGAACCTTTTAATACGTAGGTAACAAATTAATAATAGAGTAGATCAGTGATGCGTGTCACAAATGATGTTAGAATATGCATATGCTTCTCATGCTTATTGCGTACACTGTATATCCTCTTGTAGTTGGTAGGTATTGTGATCTGTAACATTAGGAAGTATAGTCTGTAATTACTGTTATAATTTCTATACTCATGTACCATTGATGCTAAACCTACTTGGCCAGTGGCCACAACTCGAAGATCTGACATCATATTATCTTTAATCTATTGAACTTATTTAATTTTTTTGTTTTTGCAGCTATCAAAGAATCGATTATCGAGTACCACTCCCATTACGAAGTTTTTTTGATACTTATTCGGCCAATAAGTAAGTCATTTTGTTCGATTTATCTCTTGATTTTCAGCTCAAAGTAGTTAACTGTTATTTTGGAAGTAACTTTATAAATGTGTATATGCATAAGAAAGGAAATAGAGAATAGAAAATGTTGAATAACATTAATATGTGTAGACACACACAAGCGAAGAGAAAAATGTCTTTGTAATTGGAACCCTTTACAATCTCAGTTAAATTTCCTTGCCGATTTCCAAGTTGATATAACATAACTAGTTATTGTCACTTTAATTACTATCGTTCATTTTGTGTTGATTTCCCATTTTTTAAGGCTATTGTTTCATGCAGCTTAAATCATAGGTGGGAGGATATATGTGCCTTTCGTGCTTTCCCTTATAAGGTCCAGACATCTTTGCAGTTCTTTGAGCTTGTTGATGATTATATTCAATCTGAAATAAATAAGCCTCCGGTGCAAGCAACTTGCACAGTAAGATTTTCATATGAAGTAATATCTCGGTTTATTTTACGTTGGTGCACTTGACATTGTCACACATTGAATAGACATACGTGCTTTACTCAGCTTTTGACTTGTTTGTTATTTTTTTTATCCCTTGGCATAAATGTAGAGCCTTATATGGTTTTATATGAGGTGACATAAAAGTGGTCATTTTCCTTTTTGTATGAACAATCAACAGCCAATGAAGTTGCTGATTTATTTTATCAATTCTGGAATTTGTCGTATTGAGTTGCATTAATTTATTGCACAACAAATAGAAAATGATAACATTTGCTTGATTTTTTATCTTTCACGTGTCAAGTTACTACAAGAAATTCCATTAACTATCTAAAGTTGCACCTTACATTTTATATGAAGTAACTGCAAGAAATCCATCAATTATCTAAGTTGCATCTTACATTTTATTTTGCAGTTTGAATCTGGATGGTTGTCACTCAACAAGATCAATTGTCTTAGACAACGTCTCATGGTGAGGTACCTATCAATATTTCCCAAACCTGGTGCAGAGAGTTTACTCAGGGCTGCTACTTCCAAGTTTGAAAAATTGAAAAAAGTGTGCAACAGGACTGTCGTGAAGCTTGGTGGAGAGGAACGCCGGCAAGCTAATACAGGTTATGTCTACTATTCAGCATTTTTCATGATTCGTCGTAATGACATTGCTTTAGGATCTAACAGAGTGAATTAATTATTTCCATGTCCAATAACATGTATATTAGAATAATTTAAACCTTTATTAGTTCCTAGGCTTCTAATGCACACTTCTCTACTTCAAGAGATCTTAACATAATACTTATTTTTGGTATTATATGATCTAACATGGTAAGGGAAAATTCTATCTTGGTTCCTCTGGGCAAAAACTTTTAGTTTGTTCGCTTCAGTGGTTATTTGCTGCAAAATATGGTAATGGATTATAAATATGAAGCACGGACATAGACACCGGACTCGTCAACACCGATAATAATTTGAGAAAATGACATAATTTAATATAATCGTTTGTGTTGGTGTTGAGCACCAACGTGTGTCCGACACCAGGACAAGCCTAATCCGAGGCGTGTCTGTATTTCTTAGGTTATAATTTTTCTAATTAATTGTTGACCAATATAACTATGAATGAAGTTGGGAAATCTTTTGTGCAAAACCAAACTTTATTCTCTTACTAAAAGGGTAAATGAAGTTTTTGTTGAACAATGAATGATAAAACAATTTGTATCTGAAAAAAGGCTTGGAAGAAAGTGAAGAGCCTGACAATGCTGAAGATGATGATGTGGAGGCAGCTGAGGCTAATAACAGCGACGAGGAGGAATCAGAAGAAGAACTTGATCTGGTAATTCTTATCTTTGTTTTTCAATTGTTTAGTTTTTTCGTTAGAAATTATGGTTTATAAATCGGATAGTTTCTAATTTATTCTGTTGCTCATGTAGACAGGAGATCCTGAAATGCCTATGCCGTCTCCTTCTCGTATCCTTTTCTATTTAAACTAAGTTTAATAATGTTTTAAGTTTGGACCCTCATTATTATCTGGTCCGAGTTTTGTTGATGTGGATGTGACTAGAAGATTCTGAATCCTATAATTGAGGTTACCTTGTTGCTTCACATTTCAAAATTTTCATGCTGATGTTAATTTTTCTTATTGTTTGGCTACTAGACAAGGCATTGAACCTAATTGTCTTGTAAGTTATGTCTCCCTTGAGTGTATGTCCTTGAACCAAAACTTGTCTTTAGTATAATACTGATCTTTGCAGCATTCATGAAAATTTGAAATTGTTAATGTAGACTAGAAAATTCTTTCTTGTTTTGGTCTTCGATTAGGATATTCCTGCATAAATGATTGTCAAACTAACTCTGAACACTGGATCAAGATGCTCTCTTAACAAGAGTGGTTAATTTTTTTTTAGTTGCGGTTAGAATACACTGCAGTCACTGTAGCTAGTAAATCCTCGACTGTTGTATGATCAGACTCATTGTATCCCAAGTTGGTATCCAAATTCTAATTTGATGAGATCGGAATATGAAGCATCTGATCTAAATTCAACAGTTGAGATTTCTAATTGCAGTGTCCCCAGAGTATTTTGACGGCAGTTAAAACGAATCCTGAAAGGGAAAAACCTACTTCAATCACATTCACTTTTACAATCACAATAAGGTCTACATTATTCTTGTATCTTCATGACATTTTGATGGATAAGTTTATTGTTAAGTTTTCTCAAATATGATCGAAAGACTTGCTGGCACTTTGAATTCCTTCATAATTTTCAGATCCTAATATCTCAATGACCCATTTACAAGAGCTTTTTGGTAGCTTCCCATCTGATGAAATTGGCGGTGACAAAGCGCAAGAGAATGGTAGCGAAGAAGAATATCATATATACGAGGAAGATAGTGACAACTACTCTGAAGAATGATTGCTAACTGTTAGAAGTATCAGAAACAGATTCATTCTAGAATTGTAACTGGAGATTTTACTGTTTAGTTGTTTAGAGGACCATATATAAGAGTAATGATTAACAATGACTGATGTGTATCTAGATACAGTTTTTAACTTTATGAAGTTAATATATTATGTAGTGTGTTTAACATCTTTTAGTTTTAAATGCATCTATGATATTAAGAATTTTTTGTCATTATAGTTCTTGCAAATACTATTAGAGAGACAAATCTAATTAACATTTTACAATTTTAAAAATAATTTTAGAATAATGTTAATGCAGGAACAGTTATTCTCAGCTTCGTTTGTTTCAACATTAACCCTAATTTTACACACTGCCACCGCAACAGTTCCGCTCTGTGTTGGTTTTTTCTGTTTCCGTATGCCTTTCTTTTCGTTTCTGCTCAATACTCGTTTACAGTGTTCCTAGTTGCCTGCAGCTGAATATTATTTATCTGCTTCTGTTGCTCACACTATAGAGTGGTTTTTGAAATTGGCTTGTGTTGATGTAAAAGTATTGATTTTATCTAATATATTAGTTGTTTTAATTACTTTACTAGTATCTCAAATGCATTAGGGAACGCATACATGTTGGGATTTAGTCCTGCAAATATAGTTGTCAAACACGGACACTCCTCGGATTAGCGATGTCTTGGTGTCGGACACCGACTTATGATTACGTTTAATTATTTCATTTTCACAAATTATTATCGGTTTAGATGTGTCCGTGCTTGTGTCGTATGTCTCTGCTTCGTATAAATATAGTTCTTTTTGGTTTTTATCTCCGTAAGTTTATTTGTTTGGGTTCAGTCCCTGTAAATTAAATAAAAAAGATGGTTTTTAGTCATATTGGGCCACATATGATGATGGAGACTAGAAGTAATTATGAAAGTACAGGGACCAAACTCAAACAAAAAAAACTATAGGGACTAAAACCAATAAACACTATATTTGCAGGGATTAATATTATTTTTAAAACTAGTTTTCTTTGTCATGTTCAAAGTAGCAGATATTTCCCTAATGCATTTGTTCCATTGGGAAAAATCTTAATTATAATTGGTTTTCTCTTAGTGTTAGTAAAATATTGGGGAACGGTTTGCATACAAGTTTTTGGCGAGATGAGTGGGTTGGAGACGACGCGTTAGAATTTCGTTTTCCTCGTTTATTCTCCATTTCTACTCAAAAAGATGTGCTAGTTGCGGATGTTTTAAGTACATGGGCTGAAGCTAATGGTTGGGGGCTGACTTGGCGTCGGAGATTTTTTGAGTGGGAAAAAGCACTGTGGAATGAGCTGCAGGCAGTTTTAAACTCTTCTGGTCCCTTGCTGAATGTGGATGATAGGTGGGGATGGGGGCCGGAAAGGGACTGTCAAATCAACTTATAGGTTCGTAGCGACGTTGTCTAAATCTGGTCCAGCCTTGCCTCAGTTGAAAGCGGATCTTTTTTACTTCAATTTGGAGCTGCTCGGCCCCATCAAAAGTTTCTGGCTTTGTTTGGCAAATGTTACACGGTAGAATCCCGACTAGGAATAATCTTGCGATTAGACGTATTATAGAGGTAACTGGAGATGTCTCGTGTGGTTTGTGTGGGGAGGAGTTGGAAACTGAGGTACATATGTTCATCTACTGTGAAATTGCCATGTTGGTTTGGATGGAAATTTTTCATTGGTTGGATGTGCCATTTATTTTGCCTCATGATTTGTTTTCAATTTTGCATTGTTTGATGGGGGAAGGTAAAAACAAGGCTACGAAAGGGATGCTAATGATTGGCTGCGCGGTTGTTTGGTCTCTTTGGAGATGTCGGAATTCCCTCTTGTTTAATAATGGATCGGGGACAATTGAGGAATTGGTCGAGACAGTGAAAGTGTTGTCCTGGAAGTGGTGGCTGTCATCGTCCGGTGCTCACTGTTTGCTGTATGAGTGGCGTGTCGAACCTCGCCTCTGTTTATTGCGGATGTAACTTAGAGTAGTTTTCTGAGCTGTTTGGAGGTGTTTTTCTTCCTTGGTTTCTGTTTGTTGTTTAGCAGGTTTTGCTTTGCTTTTGTTGTCTCCGGGGTAGTGGGTTTAGCTTATTGATTGTTGCCTCCCTTTAGTTTGGCTAGTAGCCTTTGTGTGTTGCTGCTTAGACTGTTTTTTGTACTCATCTGTTGTGGTGTTTCATGCATATCTTATGCTAGAGCTCCACTTTGTTATTTATATATATATTTTGCAGTTTCAAAAAAAAAAAAAAAAAGTAGCAGATAGTCTAATATGAGGAGATGAGAACTGTTGTTGTCTTGTCTACCATAACCCGCATTGCGGTCGGTTAGAACTTGATAGTTCTTTTTGTGTAGTGTAGGGAAGGGGAAAACCTGTCTCACCTCTCCTATTTTACTCTCTGTTATATGATATTTTCTCCTCATGGTATTAATTAATCTATTAGTATTGCAACTGTAATTTCCTACTGTTTGAGTCTAAATGAGCTGTTTTGTTTGTCATTGAAGACCTGAAAAGATGGCTGAAGAGGAACCTAAGGCTCTTAACTATATTCCAGAGGTTATATTGAAGAAGAGGAAAAACAGTGAAGCATGGGCGTTGAGAAAAAAGGAAAAAAAGCTTGAGGATTTCATTTTTGAATATCGCAATAGGGTAGCTATTTTACCTTTATTTTCCTCTTTCATTTTTGTAATATTCAATTTGATGAATTTTGCAACATTTTACTTGTTTATGAAGTTTATATTTTTGTTACTTGTGTAGGAGGTGGACCTCATTAGAATGAAAAGAAGGGTCAAGAGGAAACGGGGGGAAAAATCAACTCCATGCAACAAGCCCATAATAGTCATTCCATTCGTATACAGGGGTAGTGTCATTGTTTCACTCCTTGATGCTTTAATTTTTTGTGTTTGCGAACAGTCATAACATCTTTCTTTTGCTCCATTCGATTTTAGGAAACAAGACATGCATCCTACAACCAGAAAGCACTTATTCAGCGCTGTCTTTGTGAAACCAACTGATGGAGTGATGGCCAAGCTGGCGAGAGTTGAACCATATGTTACCTATGGGTAAGAGATTGATTAATGTTCATGATTTTATATTCTATGCGTATGAGATGCTTATGAGTTTATGTTATGATATATGTCATTGTTAGTGGAAGGGTAAATTTGTAGAACTTTATACTTTTAGGCCGTGTTGTCAAATTAGTAGCGTAGCGTAGCGTAGTGGAATTTGAACAAATCACTATCATTCTTTGATACACTATTTAGTATGATGTGTTGTTAAATAGTGGTTCTATTACCCCTGTGGCGTAGCAGAATTTAAAAAAGACACTATTTTCTGTGACCAGAACATCAACTTCATAAGTCATAAGTTCTGTGTAGTATTTGTCACGATGGAATTTCTGTGTACTAATCAGAGTATTCCTCTAAATGTCACACAAATGATGCATTAGCAACTACGTAAAGTAGTACACATGGTGAAAAACACCACTCGCTTAGAAAAAACATGTTTTTGCTATTTTCTCATCTTTACTTTCCTGTGTATATTGCATTATTCCCAAATTTCTGTTTCTGAGGATTATTCCTAATTTTGTTAAAATTTGCTTCTTTTGAAGATATCCAAATCTTAAAAGCATCAAGGAGCTAATTTACAAGAAGGGAAATGCAAAAATAGATAGGAGAAAAGTTCCTTTGACAGATAATAACATTATTGAGCAGGTAATACACAATGTTACTAGATTACTAGTTTTTTTTTTTATTCTCCTACTTAATTGTTTTTATAATTCTTCCACTTTTTTCCTTTGCATAGAAGACATGGTGCATCAAATTGAAAATGTTGGTCCACACTTTAAGGAAGTTGTCAGATTTATGTGGCCCTTTGAACTGAACAAGCCAGCTGATGGGTTGAAAGGATTGAAAAACCGATTCAAGGACGGTGGAGATTCAGGGGACCGTGAGGATCTCATCAACGAGCTCGTCAATAAAATGAATTAATTTAGGTCGCATGAACAAAATACTATCGAAGTTTTGATGGTTTGTGTTGTCCCTCACATGAATTTTGATGGTTTGTCACTAAACAAGTTTATTGTTATGTAGTATCGTTGCGCCTTCATTTATTTCCTTTAGCCCTTTTTGTTATCTTTTATATATGATTTTGTCCACAACAATGATAGGAAGGAGGCAAGGGTTTGGTTGAATGTATTTGATGTACTTGAAACCATGCTTTGCTGCCTTTTCAATATTATAAACTATGTTTTTGGTACTGAAATGAAGTTTCCATTATATGTTGGACATAATTGAGGAAGTGATATTTTAAGAAAAGTTTTGCTAAATAATTGCGCAATGCCCACACACCAAAATCCTTGGAATTTTTATCTTCTCTTTGGCTCTCTTAAAAGCTAGAATTTTGTCAAGAGTCTTAAAATTGAGCCCGGAATTTTCCCGGGTTTTTAGCCCGACCTGTTAAGTCCACTTAAAATATGAGTCCACTTAAAATATGAGCTAGGAATAGGCTAGGCCGAGCCAGACTTTGCTAAACCTGAGCCTAACCTGTTAAAAATTTAGAAGGTCCGAGTTCGTCTTATAGTCTGTTATCTTGTTTAAAAATCTATTTTATATGAACACATTTAAATAAATAATCATATTTATTTTAAAAAAATACTTATGAACTAATAAATCATCATTTTTTTATGTTTTTATATAATAAAAGGAAAATAAGTCGATGCCTCTTTTCTATTGGTTTTCTTATGGCCATATAGAAAAACACGTCAATGCTTATTCCTCACTGGTTAATTAATTGTCACATGTGCAACGTAAGAAATCTTAATATATATATATATATATATATATGATTGTCCTTCTAGAAAAATAGAAAACCAATTGACTGTTGGTTTGTACTTTTGTCGGAAACAATAAATTATTATAGTCAACAGTATTATATGAAAAGTATTTTTGAAGAAGAAATTATATGAAAACAAATATTTACAAAATATTACAAAAATATAGTAAAAGACCAATATTTACAAAATTGTCAATTCAAATGACGTGTAAATATTTATTTTACTAGGATTGACGGATTCCACACGTTCCATAAAAACTATGTTTTGATAGATTTCACATGTTACTTTCGAGCGATAATCGTCATTTTTCTAGGATATCCCTGTCATCGTCTACAAATGTCCAAAATCACTTTCTTTTTTGAAACTGAACAACTACAATATATAGACATACATTGAACCTGGTACACTTCAACTATTCCTGCTAATGGGTGCGTTTGTTTAAGTTTTAGAAAAAAATATTTTTTTTAAAAAAAATCTAAAATCACTTTCGCAATCATAAAAATATATTTTCTTCCATTGACTTCACTTTACATATGGGTAGTTATTTTAAAAAAAATAGATTTTGAAAATAGATTTTCATTTTGAAGGAAAAAATAATTTTTTTAGTAAAATGATTTTTTTAAAATCTGAAACAAACATAAGTGAAACTAAAAAAGTGATTTTTTTTTTTTTAAAAAAATAGATTTATTTCCCAAAGTAGATTAAGGTCATACTTTTTACTTAGAAAATAGTCCACGTCTATCCCTAAATTTTTTTTATGGGAGAACTTTCTCTTCTATTCCTATTTTTATGGATGAAATTAATATCCCTGATCTCAATCTGTCAATCATTACCATTCGCAAGTCCATGGTCTTTATATTGCGAACCATGTTCTAGATCGGAGAATACTAGCTACCATCTTCTTTAGAAAATAATAATACTCCTATTTGTTCATTTAAAATCATATTGACTAATTAATGATTAATGCACATGTCCTACTGACTTTAATTAGTTTATACACGCTTTATTTTGAAATGAAAAATTATATTAATAACACATTTTTTTGAAACATTAATTACACATTTTCTCTATAGTTATAAGGTGAGCATGTTTGCCATTTCATGTGTTTTTTTCTTTTTTTGACAAGCATTTTGTGTGTTTTAAAACCTAATTGTTGCAAAAAAAAAAATCTTCTTATCAGTCCGTTTGAATTTGACTCATTTTAACATTATGAAAATAAATTATGCAAATAATAAAATTTTATATTAAAGTATAGATTTTCATCGATAAAAATTATATTTTTATAAACTATTTTAAAAAACATATAATAATACATAAAATTTTATTTTTTGAAATGAATTTTCTCACATAAACTCAAAAACATGTCAATCGAAACGAGCCCTATTTAAAATATTAAAATGCAAGAGAAATTTAAATGTGATAAAAATCACAAGTGGAACACCATCATTACGTAATTAAGTATAAAATTATAGTCTTAGAAGTAATTTAAAAAAAATATATAGTTTGATATGCAGTATGGTAAAAAATGACTTTTGGGGTGCATTTTAAAAAAAAACCCATTTAATTAATAATTTTGAAAGTTTTTTTAAAAAAAAAAAAATTTAAAAAAAATTTCTAAAAAAAAGTTTTTAACCCTAAAATAAAAAATTATTTCTTATAACTTTTCAAGAATTTTTTTTTTTAAAAAAAAAACTAAGAAATTTCAATTTGAAGAAAAAAAAGAATTTAATAATAAATATACAGAAATTAAATTTAGAATTTTTTGAAAATCTTTAAAAAGCATCTCTAATTTTTTTAAAATAAAGTCACCTTTTTAAAGATTAAACAAACGCACTCAGTTGTACAAAAAACGCACTCTTGATATGCCTATATTGTAGACATGGAGATATCTCTTAAATTAAAAGTGAAGAACACAATCTAAATAATTGTATTTGCTGCCTTATTTTATTTCATTACCATCAATTTAAAGTACAAAATCAAAACTATGAGTTTTAGAAATTATTAGAAAAAGAAATTATGGGCAAGACATTAAATGCAAAATCATGTGAGTACATAATTTATAACCCGAATGGTTTTTTGTCGTTACAAATAATTTTTTTGTAAGGGTTAAAGATGAAGATCAATTTTAATACATGTACACCATCCATGAATACAACTCGGTTCAAGAGGCTTGAGACAATGCTTATTTAGACAATCATAATCTTTTCGACATCTATAACCTGTTGCGATGAAAATAGATAATAGAATTAAAATGAGATAATATATTGTGTAATAAGTAAATAAGGGTATTTGAAAAGGATGAAAATAGCTTACTATCTATATTGGTTGAAACGAGAAATATGGAAAGAAATATAATAATCATAACATAAAGAAATTTGACAATTTTAAACATATTCCTCACTTTTGCATATAAAAATTGCTTTATCGTTTACAAATCTCGTTATCTCCTTATATCAAGTAATTAAACAACGTTTAATGGTTATGGAGCTGCAAAAATTACTTAATTATTATCATTATTAAATGACTCTTAAATATATCAATGAATTATTTTTTCCCATCCGTATGCTTGGTAAAGAGGCCACATAAAAACATATCAATCATAAAAATTCATTATCATATTTTACTAGATTTCTATTAGTTTATAACCTTTCCAAGTTAGGAAAAGGAAAATCATTTTGTTTTTAATAATATTGTTGAACATCAATTTTCGGAAGCAAAAGAATTAAAACAAAGCAACAGAGAACAATACCTCCAGCTATATATAGGGGGGGGTGCTTCAAAAAAAAAAGCTATAAGTATAGGGGTGGCAAATCGGACAGTCCTTTTCGCCTAAAGCCCATCAAACTAAATTAAGGGTGCGGATTTGAAACTCAAACTCGGTCTGTTAATTGACGGATTGACGAGTTGGCGGGCCCATCAAATTTTTATATATTTTTTTTACAATTTAATTTACTACATAATTTACAAAAGTTTTAATCATTACTAAAGAGGTTTACAAACTATAATAACAACAAAGAGTTACTTAATAGAAAAAGCTACTTACATTTTTTTAAAAGGTTAAACTATATTGTATATATATGAAAGTAGAATGGAAGATGTCATCCAAACAAAAAAAATAAATTATTTGCTTCATAAAGTTACTTATAGTTGTAATAAGAGGTTAAACTGTAAGATTTTTTTTTTTTACTTGATTCACATATTCATGTAGCATGCCATCAAACAAAGAAAATAAATATACTATAATTAAGCTACTTATAATGAACAAATTGGAAGTCATTTTGTCTAAATTTCTTTTATACACCCTAAAACATTTAAAAATTTTGATAATAAAAGAAATGGAAAGAATAATGTCGAGCCTGCTTGAGGCTTGGTGTGGATATATCTACACATAGCCACACATTAATCATTCTGTATACATATTCGTACAAATATTAATGTAAATATTATCTTAGTGATTATTACTAATGACTATAAATTTCTTGGTACGCATACTAATTTAAATATTAGTGAAAATATTAGTTTATAGTTTATTATTGATGATTTCAAGTGTTTCGTTATACTAGAGTATTATTTTAAATTATATAGTTTAATTTTATAATATTTAACTTTGAATTTAACCACTATAAGAAATATAATTTTTGGCAGCGACTTTTTTTGTTATAAGTTGTTGGCAAAACTACCATATGGTTGTTTTGCCAACGACATGTAACAAATTTTAACAAAAAAAGTCGCTACGAAAAATCATGTTTCTCTATTTGTCACAAAATAGTGGAACTAATTAAATTTGTATTATTAGATGAAATTAGCAATTTAACTAACATAAAAATGACATAAAAAATGTTTAATTGATATTGAATTTTTTCAAATAAGATAATACGAGTAAAATTAGAATAAAAATTAAGTTATAAACTAATTGAATTAGCTTATTAAAATAAACTATAAGCTAGTATAATTTTGGATACTATATATTTTAGTCTAAGGTAGGATCATGTAAAACATCGAACAATAATAATATGCAAATTTAACAGATATTCAATAAGTTATAATAATTTTTTTTTTATCATATATTATTTGTTGTTAATTAAATTATCAAATTGAAGAATTTTTTTAGTAATAATGCCTAAAACTTTTAACCCCCATTAAAAATTTGTGTCCAAGTCCACCCTTGATGTTAGTCAAATGGCTCGTTAAAAGCTTTATCAAGGAAATCTAGTGGTTTAACGAAAGAAAAAAAGCGTAGTTAAATTTATTATAATAAAGATGCTTATTTAAATCTAAACTCTACAGAACAATAAGCTTATTATTATAAGCTCCAAAGACACCATTAGCCGGAAAGATGTTGTCACCAAGTGAAATAGGAACCATTCAACCTAAGGAAGAAAATCTTGTCGGTACAACTACTGTCTTTCCTATGAATGTGAGACGCAAGAAAGTACATATGCTTGAGGAGTTCTAAACAACTAATCTATCTATTAGTGTGATTCCATGGAACAATGACCTTGTTTTTTAATGCCAGATTCAATAGTTGAGAGTTAACTCCAACCAAAAGAATTTCCAACAGCATGAATAGATGTTGAAACATTCTATTAATAAGTCTCACATTGATTTGAATTAGCCTAAATATATGTTTACAAAGTAGAGACAATCATCATCTTACAAGCATGTTTTGTAAGGATACGTTAGATTCAATACTCAATTTTAAGATGGTAGAGTCTCTCAATGATTCGCTAGTTTGCTTGCTATATCAAATTTCCGATCGGGTCATCAACCATTTATATCCAAGCCGTAAGTCCAACAGGCGTCGGGCACAAGAGGGCGTGTCAAGAAACCCTACATTAGTTGCGAGATGACCTAAATGTGCCTTATAAAGTAAAGAAAACTCAATACTCAATTCTAAGAAGTCCCGATAGATGAGTATTGTCCCTACAAATGTTGTTACACCTCAAAGGGTGTGTTAATCCCACATTAATCGCAATATGACCTAAATATAAGACGCCCTAATAATTGAGTATTGTCGCTGCAAATTGTTACACCCAAATTTTAGCAAAGAGGTGTAATTAATTAAATCAAAGTAAATCACGTGTCTCCTTATTTCATAACACTATGATGAGATCATGAGTCCTCCAAGCATGTGGAAAGAAGCTTATAAAATAAATGCATTAAAATATTTTGGCAGTTTACGGTTTTTATTCCTATTGGTCAATTGAATTATCCGACTTGAAGACATAAATTTGATGACACATGGAAGAAACATTCATGGGTTGATTTGTGGCCTAAAAAAAATCAATTAAGTCCAATTTTATTTATTTTTATTGCAATTTTTGTTTTACTAATGGGTGGGTTTTTAGATGACATTTAGTTTCATTGCAGTCTCTCTGATGATTTCTAGTGGTGCAGTAAGTTAATATAGTTGCTATACTTTGATACGAATTGAAGGTGAAAAAAACCATAAGAAGGATGAGTTGAATTGAGTTGATTTTTTCTCACTTTTTAGACAACCAATACTTATCAGATTATGACGAGGTTCAAAATCTAACCAAGTGTTGGTTCTGAGTTGAGTTAAAACGTGGAAATAAAAGCAAAGACTAGAAAGGAAACAACACAAAAAATAAAAATTATATTGGTTTTTCCCACAAATTAAGAGTAATCTAACCCCTTGTACTTTTAAGAAGTTCCACTATAATTACAAAGATTACAATTGATCAATTACCAAGCAAGACTTTCATTTGCTCAATCACATATAAAACAAACATATTTTAATATTGGTCTTATGATATTATTCCTTTACAATGAATAATATTAATAATTATTGATATAAAACATGTGTTACGGTGCAAAGCTTGCACTGCGAGAGCTGCATGTCGATTGTGTCACACGTAGATAAAATTTTAGAAAATGTTATAATAAAATAGAACTAAACGAGTCTTTATGCGGTGTTTATTTGTTTTAGATTGAAGGATCAATTTCGATGTAATGCAAATTCAATCAACGTCAATTTTGGTGTCATCAACACTACAAATCCGGAGACATAAAAATTATGGACACATCAATATAATCATATTCTTAATTACGTGACATGTCTCAAAATTTACTTAAAATTAAAGAGACACGTAAACATTCTCTCTATAATTTTCCTTTCGATCATATTGTTGATTTTTTTTTTTTTGACACACATCAGATTGTTGATTTTTAAAAATAGGAGAAGAGATAATCATCAAAAAAATAAATAAAAATAGCATAAGAGTTATCATTAAATGACATTAAAATGAAAAATCAATTTTAACGCCAAATCTGATCGCTTTATTAGGTGAGATAAAAATCTCAGCTTGCCTAAATTATCCACTAATTTTTTTGGGGGTCTTCAATGAATTTATCTGATCGCGGCACTCTCTTTGTTACTTACTCTCAACATTGCTCTAAATTAAGAGAAAATTGTTGTAAATAATAAGAGGTACATGTTTTCAATGGCATATAAACAAATAATTTCTACAATAATATATATTGAGGAGGGATCAAATTACACCAGTGTAATCTTAAAAGTGTTACAGTAATTTTCATCCGTTAATGTTAATTTAATCTTGCGGCTGTAATTTGCTAACTTAAAGACACACGTGCCATTCCCAAACCGCCGTATGACTGCATCTTTACCTCTTTTCTTAAAAAGCTACCTCCATTACACCGATGCTGCCCACTTCCAGTAGTTTTTTTTTTCTTCAATAAGGGAAGCAAGAGGTTTATGTTTGCTATTTCAAAATCGTATAGTATGAAATCGAAACAAAGAATTTCAAAATTTCCATAAAAAGAATTGGTTGTTGGTAATATTATCACTGTTGGGGGCATTATTTAAACCAAAGAAATTATTGATATTATGGATGTTTAGTTTGTTTGTAATTTATATTTGATTGAAAAGTTGTATTCTTTTGGACTATGAATGTCATCCATGGGCTTGAACTTTCAATTGTCAATATAGCTTTGGCGGTGGATTTCAAGACGAGAGACCTTCGGGGAATCGGCAGCGTGATGCAAGTGCAGCAATGGGGATGTGTTTGAGGGTTTCCACTTTTGAGTTAGAGATGAAGGTGAAATCTTTGGGGATCTTTGAGGCACGTGACACACTTAAGTAAATAAATTGCAACCACTTGATTTAATTACAATCAATGGATGAGAATTAGTGTAACAATTTTTAAATTTAACTTGTGTAATTTGATCCATCCTCATATATATATATATATATATGGGGAGGGATCAAATTACACCGGTGTAATATTTGAGTAATGTTATACCGCTCAATAACGCTTTAACGAATTTAAATTTTACGAAATTCACCGTTGGATTGAAAGTTGATATCATATAGATCATCCATGTTAAGTTTTACGAAAATCTAAAATCGTTTGATATGTTATCGGGACAAATCAAGATTAACGGTATTCAATAAAAACGCAAAAACCGTTAATTTTGATTGCTCTCAATAACATACCAAACAATTTTAGATTTTTATAAAACTTAACATAAATGATCTATATGATATAAACTTTCAATCCAACGGTGGATTTCGTAAAATTTAAATTCGTTAAAGCGTTATTGAGCGGTGTAACATTACTCAAATGTTACACCGGTGTAATTTGATCCCTCCCCTATATATATATATAGTAAAATCTCTTTAAATTAATACTCGGTAAATTAATAAACTCTCTAAAATAATAAAGTTGTCCGGTCCCGACTTGGGTCAGTGTAAAAAATTGAAAAATTCGATAAAATAATAAGATAATAATTTTTCGGGAGATCCCTTTATAATTTTCGGTCCCAAGAAAATCATAAATTAATAATTCATAGAAACTCTATCACATTCATGTAATTTATATAGGATTTGTCTAACATGTGCAA
The DNA here is from genome assembly GCA_954870985.1 of Trifolium fragiferum. NCBI lineage: Eukaryota > Viridiplantae > Streptophyta > Magnoliopsida > Fabales > Fabaceae > Trifolium > Trifolium fragiferum. The sequence goes on from OX940794.1 coordinate 15,215,104, forward strand.
CATTACACATGTTAAAGTAGTCAAAAATAATAACTTTTTATTGGAAACAATATTTATTTATTTAAAAATTATACATTTAATATAAAATGCATAAGTTCCAAACAAATTTACTATTTTAAACTTTTTAATATGTACAACTTTGCACATGATAGATAAACCCATTTATATATATGGTAAACTTGCTTAAGAATACATTGAACCCATTTGTTCCTCTTGTTTACATCAAGAGTCATTATTGATTTCCAATGCATATTACTAAAGTCATTATTGATTTCCAATGCATATTACTAAAGTCATTATTGATTTACAAGTCATTAAAAACTCTTTAAATTAATAATTATTAATTTATCGATAAATTAATAACTTTCTAAATTAATAAATTTCTCCGGTCCTGACTCTATTAATTTACAAAGATTTTACTGTATATAAAATTAATTTTGTTTATTCCGATTTAATGCGTAAAAAAACCAATTTATTAAAAAAATGACTTTGTATATTTATTAGACTTTGTATGATGAAAGTCGCATGGAAAATGTCATTTATTGTAATTAATAATAGCATTAATTGCCAAACGAATGAGAATTGAGAAGTGCTGAGCGGAGAGTATTGCTAGAAAAGAGAAAGAAAAATCTTTTTTGTTTATTTATTTATAGGGTCATGCTAAATAGTGCATCCGGTGCAGTTGTTAAGCATATCAAAAATAGAAATAAATATAAAATTAATGCTGATAAAAACAACTTTTTACACTTTCGATGTATTGAATACACGAGTTTCAAGACAGAATTTCTTTATTTATATGCTTAACTATTACACCGGGTACACTATTTAGCATTTCTCTTATTTATATTATAGATATAGATATATATTATATGTATGATTTTGTGTTCCAAAATCATTCCCAAATTTGCATACAACTGCAACTGAAACGGATACACCTTGGTTGAAGAGGAATCGAACAACGCTTGTTTAAACATTCATAATTTGTTCTACATTCATAACCCGCTGTAATTAAAAAAGAAAGTAGAAGAATGTAATTAATTTGGAATAACATATCGTGTAAGAAATAAAGATAGGAATTTAAAAAGGATAAAAAATGATTTACCATTAACATTCATTGAAACAAGAAATATTATGAAAAGAAAGATACTCATAACATGTACAAATTTAAGAATTTTAGACATATCACTTTATAATTTATAAATCTCATTATCTCCTTATATCAATTAAATAGTTTTGAGCTTTTATGAGCCTCCCTAAAATTAGAATTTTTATTAAATGACTCTTAAGTACATTAATATGTTTTATTTGACCTTTTAAAACACTTAATAAAGGGGTTTCATAAAAATTTACCAATCATATATATTTATTGTTATTCTTTTGCTAAAATTCAATTATTTCATAATCTTACAAGATAACAAAAGGTAAATATCAGAAAATTTGAATAATATTGTTGGACAATAGTTTTTTATGCAAAAGAAGTAAAGTGAAGCAACGAATGAGAGCACAAAATTCTCTAACCAAATAGGAGTATTATTAAAATAAAAAAGCGATGGGTAACTTCAAAAACAAATGGGATGATGTCAATTCACAAGGAAGGTTTTGCATTGTCTCACACATATTGAGAAACCTTGAAAAGAGATGGGTAAAGAATATTACCCTTGTATATATCGAAAGAAAATCAAATGTTTATGTTCATACCTGTTCCTTAGGCTAAGGTTGGTCATTTTATTTGTCAAAGAATAATGCTACTTATAGCGAATCCAAATCACGAATGTATAGCGAATGAACTGGCAGATGTATATTCTCTACCGGTCCCCACTAACATTTATTTAATTTAATTAATATCTATCTCTTCTCTCTTATACTCTTTCGCCGCCAACAAGCTCCTCTCACAAATTCATTGAAGGGTCTTATCACCATTCTTATAATTTAATTCAGAGTGGTGATATACATTTACAAGAAAACACAGTGATGTGTGTTTCTGTTTTGATTGGTTGTTATGGGTGGGTGTTCTTTGGTGACTTTTATGCCTTGTTTAGGTGTTTAAGAGCACTTGTTACTTGTTACCACGTGATGATTTTGTAGAAATAGTTGAAGATGTGAATAACCTGTCGCCCTGTCGAGACAAAATTGAGAAGAGAAATAGTTGGGCTTATAAGGGATGTAGAAAGAACCATGAATTAAGCTTTAAATAAAAATCTGAGTTCAAAATCACATTTGATTTAATTTCAATTGCAACACGAATGGTATTCATTAATCACTACCATCAATGTATATCATATACATGGACCTTTAAATAAAATTTCAAATAGATTTAACTCATGGCATAAAGGCAATTTGATGAACAATGGTTGTGCATGAGTGATGAGTTAATTTATTTACAATAGAAACCTTGATAACTTTTTCTGCTGAATTTGTTAGCCCTCCTTGATTTAAGTTTTTTGCTTTATTACTAATTTATTATCACAGTTTCACGCATTAGAAAACAGAGGAATAAGTGAATAACTGAAACGGTGGTGGGTCTTTGATTTTTCTTTAGGTAGCGGTGAGGTTAGCGGCAAGACTGAATTGTTTTCAAACTTCAAAGTACTCAGGAGTCGGGATATCCATGTTTTAAAATAAGTGAATAACAAAAGATAAAAAATAAAAATAAATGTCACGCATGCATTTCGTGAAATTTCGGGAAAAGGAATTCGCTGCATATAGCAGTACTGAACAAAGGGAAGGATAATTAGTTTCATTTTCATAATTGATGAAGTTAATTAGGTTACTCGTAAAGTAACGTTAAAAAAAAACTGCTGTCTGCTAGGGTTTATTTGTTTCAAGCGTAGAGGATCCAATCGTGTTGGTGTTTGCTAGATCGAATCTAGTTTGAACATCACGAAGGTTGGTAGAATCCCTCTGCGCGTTACAAGAATTCTAGTAAGATTCAATATCGTTGCTTTCCTTTGCTAAACTATGTCAGGCGGTATTGAGGTGCTAGGAAACACAACAACTGAACTGATATGGAAAAATCAAAAGAAGAGGAAGATTTGCAACAACGCAGTACCAAAAAATTTAAAGAAGGAGATCAACAATTCTCAGATCATGGCAGAAAAAGAATAAATTATGGAGATCTGGGGGATGAGTCAAACCATGAAAATCAACAGGGAGATCCTTTATCATACAAAAATATTGTTCTAGGAGCGGATGGAAAAATGGATGAAGGAATGTCTGAGAAAGAGGATGAAGATATGGAAAGTGATAATGAAGGGCTGAAGGTAGAGGAACGTGTGATAGGTCATTATGCTTGTCCTGAAATTGTGCTATCACCATATGAAGAAAAGAGGATACAACGACCATGGAAGTAAGGTGTGATACTTAAGTTATTGGGAAGTCGAATCGGTTACAAGGCATTGGAGACGAGATTGAAACAGATGTGGGTCAGGAAGGGGATAATCAATATTATTGATTTGAGTAATGATTACTTCTTGGTTACTTTCTCCCATGAGGATGATCAATATGCTGCCTTGATGGAGGGACCTTGGTTTATATATGATCATTATTTGACAGTGAAGGAATGGAGTCCAAACTTTCATCCGGCCAGCGATAACATTGAGAAGGTGGCAGTTTGGGTTCGTATTTCTGGGCTTCCGATTGAATATTATGATGGCAAGATCTTACACTTTATCGGAAACCTAATTGGCAAGACGGTACGAGTTGATAAGAACACTTTGACTCAAGAAAGGGGGAAATATGCAAGGCTATGTGTGGAGGTGGACTTGACTAAAGCTCTTTTGCCAATGTTCACAATCAAAAATAGGAAGTATAATGTTGAATATGAAGGACTGCATCTCCTTTGCATAACATGTGGAAAGTTTGGACATTATAAGGAGGGTTGTCCATGATGTTTTATAACTTCAATCCTATTAGACTTGGTTAGGTAGTTAAAAGGTTGTTAGGAGGTGGTTACATAACTACCTTGAGTTAGTTAGTTATGGTTACTTGTGTTACAAGTAATAGATGTGTTAGGAGTTTTCCTTATAAATAAGCATGTGCCTCATGCATTGTATACAACTCATTCTCTATTTTTTCTTATCAATAAATCTTAACACTTTCCTCCTAGTTTTCTCTCTAGTTCTTACTTGTTATCTTCTTCCTCTTATCTTGGATTACCCTAACAAATTGGTATCCAGAGCCCTTTGGTTCTTAGTGTAGAAAGCACAAAGATTCAGTCTTGTTTGGTGTTTAAATTTTCCTTCATTCAGAAACAATGTCAGGGAATGGTTTACCAAACAATCTTCCAATTCTTGAGGGCAAGAATTGGGAAAGATGGAGCAAACAGATGAAGTCTCTCTTTGGTTTTCAAGATACATTGGAAGTGGTGGTTAATGGTGTGCAAGACTTGGTGGAGAATGCCACTGAAGCTCAGAGATCAGCACACAAAGACTTAAAGAAGAAGGATTGCAAGGCAATGTATGCAATTCAAGCTGCAGTAGATTCTGCAAATTTTGACAAGATATCTAGTGCTGAATCCTCTAAGGCAGCCTGGGATATTTTGGTGAAATATTATGAAGGAGGAGAAAAGGTGAAGGGAGTGAAGTTGCAGTCTCTGAGAAGGCAATATGAGCTTCTGCAGATGGATAAGAGTGAATCCATTGGAGCCTATGTGTCGAAGGTTCAAGGCATTGTCCATACAATGAAGAGCTGTGGTGAGGTGATGACAGATAGGATGATTGTAGAGAAGGTAATGAGAACTCTAACTCCAAATTTTAATCATGTCATTGTTGCCATCCAAGAAACTGGGAATGTAGCTACATTACAGTTGGAGGATCTTGTCGGATCTTTAGAAGCACATGAGTTGATGATAAATGAAAGGAAAGGGGTTCAAGAATCTGTACAAGCCTTACAAGTTCAGGCTTACAAGAAAGCTAACAGTCACAAAGAGAAAAATCAAGATAAGGGAAAGAATGGCTCTCAGAAAAAATTTGATGGAAAATCTGAATCCTTCAAGAAAGGAGGAGGAACATCAAATTCAAAGAAAGGGAAAGGCAAGGACAAGAGTCACATTCAGTGCTATAACTGTGAGAAATGGGGACACTATGCTTCAGATTGTTGGTTCAAGAAAGGCAAAGAAAAGGGCCAAGACTTTGATGATGAAGCAAAACTTGTGCAAGAAAAGGTTGAAGACAAAGCTGTGACTTTCATGGCTGCATTATCAGAGGTAGAATCACAAGATAAAGTTGATGCTGAGACTTGGTTCTTAGACACGGGGTGTTCCAATCACATGACTGGTCACAAAAACTGGTTAGTGATGTTTGATTCTGGAAAGAAAAGTAAAGTGAAGCTGGCCAATAGCAGTTCATTGCAGTCAGAAGGCATTGGTAACATGGTTATCAAGAGAAGCAATGGAAGCTCTGCAGTAATTGAAGATGTGATGTTTGTACCAGGTATGGATTGTAATCTTCTGAGTGTTGGACAGTTAGCAGAAAAAGGTTTTTCAGTTATCATTAAGAATGAGAAATTTGAACTTTATGATCCTGCAAATAACCTAATTCTGAGGACTCCTTTGGCCAAGAATAGAACCTTCAGAACTTTGATTCACACAAACAATGTTCAGTGTATGAAGGTAGTAACAGATGAGAAGTTGAATTGGCTATGGCACCTGAGATTTGGACATTTGAATTTCAAATATCTGAATCAGCTAGGGAGCAAAGGAATGGTACTTGGCCTGCCTAAGATTGAAGCTTCAGAAAGAGTATGTGAAGGTTGCTTAGTTGGTAAACAACCTAGAAATGCTTTCAGCAAGAGTTTGCCTATGAGATCATCAAGTGTACTAGGTGTTGTGCATTCTGATGTGTGTGGTCCCTTTGATGTGAATTCACTTGGTGGTAATAGATATTTTGTTACCTTTGTTGATGAGTATAGCAGGAAGATGTGGATATACTTGATTCAAACCAAGGATGCAGTATTTGATGTCTTCAGAAATTTTAAGGCATTAGTTGAAAATCAAAGTGGAAAGAAGATCATAGCTCTCAGAACAGATGGTGGAGGTGAGTATACTTCCAAGAAGTTTGAGTCATTTTGTGTTGAACAAGGTATAGAACATGAAGTCACAGCTCCTTATACACCTCAACACAATGGCTTAGCTGAAAGAAGGAACAGGACTATTCTTGATATGGCAAGGTGTATGGTGAAGCATAGGAACCTGCCTAAAGCTTTCTGGGGTGAAGCAGTTCACACTGCTGTGTATGTGTTGAACAGGTGTCCAACCAAGAAGCTGAAAGACAAAGTACCTGAGGAAGTGTGGAGTGGTAGAAAACCTAGTGTAAGTCACTTCAGAATTTTTGGTGCTCTATGTCACAAGCATGTGCCTGAAGCAAAAAGGAAGGAGCTTGATGACAGAAGTGAAGCCATGATCTTGGTAGGATACCATGTCACAGGTGCTTACAAGCTATATGATCCTGTCACAAAGAAAATGATTTACAGCAGAGACGTTGTAATTGATGAAGAGAAATCCTGGGATTGGATTGCTGGTTGCAGTACAAGCAGAGCTCAGTTGAATCCAATCATGAATGAAGAAGATAGTGATTGTAGTGATGAGAATGAAGCACCTGCAGTTGTGACTAGAGACAGGCCTGCCAGAACAAGGAACATTCCTGCTAGACTGCAGGATTGTGAAATTGTTAATGACAATGAGGTGAATGCAGATGGTGACTTGGTTCACATTGCATTGATGGCTGGTTCTGAGCCTATCAATTACACAGATGCCTTAAAACACATGAAATGGAAGAGAGCTATGGAGGAAGAATTGGCTTCAATTGAGAGAAATCAAACTTGGGAGTTAGTTAAGCTTCCATCAGATAAGAAGGCAATTGAAGTAAAATGGGTGTTCAAGCTGAAGCTAAATCCTGACAATTCTATAGCAAAATATAAGGCAAGGCTGGTGGCAAGAGGTTTTCTGCAGAAGGAAGGAATAGATTACTCAGAAATCTACTCACCTGTGGCAAGAATTGAGACTGTGAGACTTGTCATAGCTGTAGCTAATGCAAGGAAATGGCCTATGTTCCACATGGATGTTAAGTCAGCCTTTCTTAATGGTCCATTAGAAGAACTTGTTTTTGTAACTCAGCCACCTGGATTCATGATTGAAGGGAAGAAAGACATGGTCTACAGATTGAACAAAGCTCTATATGGTTTGAAACAAGCTCCAAGAGCTTGGAATAAAAGGATAGATGGATTTCTTGTGAAACAAGGGTTCAGGAAATGCAAGTCAGAATATGGAGTTTATGTGCAGGAAGCAGCTTCAAGAGGTTTGTTCTAAAGAGGTTCAACATGACTGAGTGTACCTATGCTGCAACTCCTATGGAGGTGAACTTGAAGTTAGAGAAGAATGAGACAGAAGAGACTGTGGATCCTACAATTTTCAAGCAAATTGTTGGATCATTGAGATATCTTTGCAACAGCAGGCCAGATATATGCTTTGCAGTTGGGCTTGTAAGTAGATTCATGGATAAGCCTAGAAGGTCACACATGAATGCAGCTAGAAGAATACTTAGGTATATAGCAGGCACAATGGAGTTTGGAATTCTTTTTCCAAAGTCAGTTCTGAATGAGAAATTTGAGGTTGTGTGCTACTCTGATGCTGATTGGTGTGGTGACAAAGTAGATAGAAGGAGTACTACTGGGTATTTCTTCAGATTTATGGAGGCTCCTGTTGCTTGGTGTTCTAAGAAACAACCAGTTGTTGCATTGTCTTCCTGTGAAGCTGAGTACATAGCAGGTGCATATGCAGCATGCCAAGCTCTGTGGATTGTGACTGTGTTGAAGGAGCTGGGAATTGAGGCAGAGAAACCTGTGATTCTGCAGATTGATAACAAGTCTGCTATAAACTTAGCCAAGAATCCAGTTTTGCATGGTAGAAGCAAACACATAGAGGCTAGGTTTCATTTCTTGAGGGAGCAGGTGAATCAAGGTAGCTTAGATGTCAGGCATTGTGCAACAGATGCTCAGGTTGCAGATGCTCTAACTAAGAGTTTGAAAACAGACAGGTTTTTGAAGCTCAGAAGTGAACTTGGTGTGAGTCAGGCTCAGAAGTGAACTTGGTGTGAGTCAGGCGCGCGCCCAGCATGGCAAGTTCTGAAGCAGTTCTGAAGGATTTCTGAAGGACAGACAAGTTTGCAGTTCTGAAGGATTTCTGAAGGACAGACAAGTTTGCTTAGGCTTGAAGTTAAGGGAGCATGATGTTTTATAACTTCAATCCTATTAGACTTGGTTAGGTAGTTAAAAGGTTGTTAGGAGGTGGTTACATAACTACCTTGAGTTAGTTAGTTATGGTTACTTGTGTTACAAGTAATAGATGTGTTAGGAGTTTTCCTTATAAATAAGCATGTGCCTCATGCATTGTATACAACTCATTCTCTATTTTTTCTTATCAATAAATCTTAACACTTTCCTCCTAGTTTTCTCTCTAGTTCTTACTTGTTATCTTCTTCCTCTTATCTTGGATTACCCTAACAGTCCAGACAAGAACAAGTATCAAAATGAAGGAGATATGGGGCATATTACTGGAGGCGTGAAAGGCACTGAGAATCGAGGAGGGCATAATCTAACTGAAAGTACGATGGATGGTGCTTGGAAGATTGTGCAAAAATCAAGGAGGGCGAAGAAGGGGAAAGAAAAAGACTTTTCGACAGGTGACGGCGGAGGAGGCAAAGGCCCGGCGAGATTAAATGTTGGGACTAAGAATATGGGATCCCGTTTTACAGCATTAATAACTGAGGAGGCAAATTTGGAAAACAATAATAATGAATTAAATGGGAATAATGTTGTAGAAGTAATGTCAAATCTACATGTCCCAAAGGAGCCTATTATTACTACCGGCAATAATAAGCAAAGTAATAATAATGAAAACCAAAGAAGCCAGCTGGTGAATGTAACAAATAAGGAAAAAAATTTGAAAGATGCCAAGTTGTCTACACGAGTCAAAAGCACGTTTAAAGGAAAAGTAAGTGGATCCACACGGAAACCTATAGAAGCAGCAGCAAAAATATGGGCTAAAAATAACATGGGTGATTTTATTGGATTGCAACCTGGGAAAAATAATGACGCAGGTGAGAGAAAGGAGACTTATGGGGATATTAATTTGAATAATATTGATGATGGTGGGTCACATAAGATGAATTTGGGCCTAGACACCATTGTGACACCAAATCAATCTAGACCTCCAGATGATGGAACAATACCCTCTTTTAGTAGACACACCCCCAGGCAAAATGAAGAAAACACCACTACAGAGAGGGAGGAATTTGAAGATGCCACAGAGACCAAGGCATATATGGATCGTCTGATTCAGATATGGAGATTGTCGACGAGACACAAAGAACTAACCAATAGGTTAGTGACTAGTTGTTTTTCTTTAGCTCATATCATTGTGTTGATGATGAATGCACATAGTAGAATTTTTGTGTGGAATTGCCGAGGAGCAGCCAACACTTCATTTTTTCATTACTGCAAGCAGTATGTGGTTTCTTGGAGGCCTGTCATGTTGGTCATCATGGAAACAAGATGTGATCCCAATAGACTTAAAAGAACTTTTAATCCATTAGGCTTCGATGGTTTCCTTGCATCCGATATTGATGGCTTTGCTGGTGGAATAGTGGTTGCGTGGAAGGAAAATTTATTTATGGTGGAATTGATTCTTAAAAAATTTCAATTCATGCATTTGAAGGTTCGCTATCCAGAGGGGCGGTTGTGGTTTCTGACAACTATTTATGCTAGCCCAAATGAAGAAAATAGAAGAATTATGTGGAATGATTTAAAACACATTTCAACTTCTATACAAAATCCTTGGCTTCTTGCTGGAGATTTCAATGATATTTTAGGAGCTCAAGAAAAGAAGGGAGGTGCACAAGTCTCCTTGAGAAAATGTAATATGTTTAGAGAAAGAATGGATGCTTGTAAAGTCTTTGATTTAGGATCGATGGGCCCTAGATTTACTTGGCGTGGTCCTGTTTTTCATGGGGGACAACGTATTTATGAAAGATTAGATCGAGCTCTTGGAAATGACTTATGGCGCTTAGATTTTCCTGATGGTTATGTTCGAGTCCTTCCTCGTCTTGATTTTTCGGACCACCATCCTATTTTGATTTGTCCGATTGATGCCCCTCATCCCGCGGCACCTAAAATGTTTCGGTTTGAAAGTGCTTGGTTATTAGATAATTCCTATAGTGACATGTTGAAAGAAAGTTGGAATAGCAGTGGCAATATTTTGCAAACTCTTAATAAAGTCCAGAGAGATATTAAGGGTTGGAAGGTTACTACCTTTGATCAAGTCATGCATAAAAAAAAGGAGATAATGGCAAGATTAGGTGGCATTCAAAGGAGCATGTATAATAGGAGTAATATGGGTGGCATGCGCAGACTTGAAAAAAAATTGCATGTTGAACTCAATAATATTCTTAGGCAAGAGGAATTGATGTGGTATCAAAGGTCTCGTGCTAAGTGGCTTACAGACGGCGATCGGAATACGAAATATTACCATATTAAAATTGTGTCCAGAAGGAGAAAAAATAATATTCTGATGCTTAGAAATAGTGAAGGGCAATGGGAGGATGATGTTAAGAAGTTGCATGATATGGTGAATGATTTCTATCATACTCTTTTTAGTAATAATAATATCTCTTGTGATTGGTATCAAACAGAATATACATATCCAGATATTGATAGTGCATGTATGGATCGTTTGAAGGCTCCTATATATAGATAATGTAGAAATTCGAAATGCACTCTTTAGCATGAATCCTTGGAAAGCTCCAGGACCGGATGGTTTCCCGGCGGGGTTCTATCAAAAATATTGGGAGGTTGTTAAAGAGAAAGTTTGTGAGTTTGTCCAAGACATGTGGAAGAATCCGAGCATTATTGCGGATGCTAATCAAACCGATATTTGTTTGATTCCTAAAGTTGCTCAACCAGAATTTGTCAATCAATTTAGGCCCATCTCGTTATGTAACACAATTTATAAGATTGTGAGCAAAGTTATTGTTGGGAGGCTTAAAGAGTGTATTCCTATTATTGTCTCGCCGTTTCAAACAGGCTTCGTTCCTGGGCGTAACATACATGAGAATATTGTAGTGGCCAAGGAGATGGTGCATAGTATGGAAAGAATGAAGGGCACTAAAGGTTATTTTGCAATTAAGGTTGATCTTTCAAAAGCTTATGATAAACTTAACTGGGAGTTTATCTGGAGAGTGCTTATGGAGATTCACTTGCCAGAAAATTTGATTAACCTTATCATGCATATGGTTACAAGCGTAGAGAGCAATGTCAAATGGAATGGTGCTAGAAATGATTTTTTCCGCCCTCATAGAGGTATTCGCCAAGGTGATCCAATATCACCCTACTTGTTTGTGTTGTGTGTTGATAAACTGTCTCATATCATTTCTCATGCTGTCAGTAGTGGTGAATGGAAGGCGTTACGTGCTGGTAGAAGAGGCCCCCATGTGTCTCACCTTATGTTTGGAGATGACTTACTTCTTTTTGGAGCAGCAACTGAAGTTCAAATGAACTGTGTTATGAGGATACTTGATAAATTCTGCAGGATGTCAGGTCAGGAAGTTAATAAAGAAAAGACTAGTATTCTTTATTCCAAGAATGTGAATAGAGATAAGAGAGATGCTCTCTATCAAATTTCTGGATTTAGGGAAACTAACTCTCTTGGCAAATACCTTGGTGTTCCTTTAATTGGTAGAGCTCCTAAACGGAGTGATTATAATTATTTGATTGAGCAAGTTAATGCAAAGCTTATGGCATGGAAGGCACATCATCTTTCCTTTGCAGGGAGGGTAACTTTGGCAAAAAGTGTTTTGGAAGCTATCCCTATTTATCCTATGATGACTAATATTATCCCAAAAGCTTGTATTCAGGAGATAGAAAGAATTCAGAGAAAGTTTATTTGGGGTGACACCGATAATACTCGAAAATATCATGCGATAGGTTGGGAGACGATCACTAAACCTAAGGCTATTGGTGGTCTCGGCTTGAGGCGGTTAGAAGAGATGAACAAAGCTTGTATTATCAAACTGTGTTGGAAACTTCACTCTAGGATGAATGATCTTTGGTGTCAGGTTATTTGGGGTAAGTATCAAAGAGGTAATGACAATAATATTGTTGTAGCCAAAGGAAATGATTCGAGCCTTTGGAAAGCGATGGTTAGAGTTTGGCCTCAATTTTTAGATACTAGCTTTTGGTCGATCCGGGACGGAAGGAGTGTGGAATTGTGCAATCATTCTTGGATTGATGAGGTGACAAAAATCACTGACTTAAATATTGTTATTCCTTTTCAATATCAGCATGCTAAAGTTAGTGATGTGGTGGATGAGTATGGTATGTGGAACTGGAGCTTGCTTGAGAATTGGCTGCCTAATAATTTGTTGCATAAAATTGCAGCTATCTTACCTCCAGACCCGAATGCAGGTGCCGATGTGTTGTTATGGCCAGGAAAATCGCAAAGTTCTTTTTCTATAGCTGATACTTATTCAAACCTGTGTGGTTTTTCTCGAGAAGAAGGAAATATGGTGTGGGCAGCTATATGGAAAATCAAAGTTCCAGAGAGGGTGAAGCACTTCATGTGGATGATGATTCATGGTAGGATATTAACAAATAGTAGAAAGCAAAAAATGGGTATTGGTTCTGCTGGTTGTAATTTCTGTGGTGACTTGGATGAAACTATTTTGCACGTTATGAGAGATTGTCCCTTAGCTATGGTGGTGTGGATTAATGTGGTCCATATTAATGCTAGAGATAATTTTTTTCAAGGAAATCTGCAGCATTGGGTAGAGTTAAATTTGTTGAGTGATGTAGGCTGGAGTTTAGATGTGAATTGGAAGAGTTTTTGGAAGATGGCATGTCATTTTTATGGTCGTGGCGAAATAAAGAAAATCATGAAGAAAATTTTATTCGACCAGTCCGACCCCATTATTTCATTTTGCTTCGGACTAGGGAGTATTTAATAGCAGAAAATTCGACCAAGGTTGTTGTTGAAAGGACAAGGGAGATAAATCACATTGGATGGAATCCTCCTGCTAGTGGTTGGATAAAATTAAATACAGACGGATCTTGCTCAGATGATGGTATGATAGGTTGTGGTGGTGTCTTGAGAGGTAGTGAAGGAGAATGGCTGGGAGGATTTGCGAAATTTATTGGCAAAGGGAATGCATACATAGCGGAGCTGTGGGGAGTGTTAGAAGGTCTTAAGCTTGCTATGAGACTGAATTTCAAAGCTATTGAGTTGCATGTAGATTCCTTAGTAGTTGCTAAGGCAATTTCAGCAGATGGTAGAGGTAGTCGTATTGGGAGTACTTTGATTCAGAAAATTCGACAACTTATCCAATTAGATTGGGAGGTGGTTGTCCACAATTCCTACCGCGAGGCAAACAAATGTGCGGATGCTTTAGCCAACATTGGGTGCTCTATGGGAGCTGGGAGTATTTTTTATGATGATTGTCCGAGTCAGTTGAGTAGCTTGTTACTTGCTGATATTATGGGGATAACTACCCCTAGATTAGTTGCTGTGTAATTTTTTTTTTCCTTTGGGTTTAGGCCCTCTTTGCAATAAAAAAAAAAATAAACAAGGGGAAGGCTAGCATGGGAAAACAATGTAGGTCTCCCATGGTGGGAAATAAATTTAGACCTTTAGATTACAAAAGTCTACTATAAACTATAATAAAGTGTTCACATCATATTCTATCCTCTTTCACTAAATTTATTTTTTGATTTATATATTATTATTAAATTAATTATATGTTATTATTAAATTAATTTTTATATGTCAAAATTAATCTTTCAAAGTTTATATTGTGTATGCAATTTTTATATATCAATTACAGACAGCTTTTTCTGTGAGTAATAACAGAATTTCTTGTAGTGTTTGTCAATATTATTTTTGTTTCTTAATTTTTATTTATCTTATTATAGTAAATTGTATTTGTTGTTATCTTCATTTTTTTTTATATGTGACCAAATATTAAGGGTAACAGAAAAATGGAGTTCTGCATGTTAATTTATTTTTTTATCTGCTAAACTCACTAAATTAACATTTTCAAAGTATACTTGTTACATATTATTTGAGGGAAAAATCAACATTTTTAATATGAGTAGTTTTATTTGTTGTGTTTCTTTAGGCTTTGAAACAATTTTTACTCTATAAATATAATTTTTCTCATTAGTATAGAAATTAGTTGACTTAAATGCAGTTTTGGTCCCCCTATTTTATAAAAGTTGAAGTTTTGATCCCCCTATTTTAAAAACCAACATTTTGGTCCCCCTATTTTAATATTTTTTTAATTTTGGTCCCCCTTCATATTTTGAGGTCAAATTTGCTAATGTTGATTATGATTGTTAACTATGATTTAATAATAAATGAAATAAAAAAAACTATGATTTAATAATTAAAAATATTTTATATAATAAATATTATTGAATAAAATAAATTACTAATGATATGGATATTTAATTTGTCCATGTAGATGATGCCAAATCATTAGCGATAGTGTCACATCAGCAAATTTGACCTCAAAATAGAAAGGGGACCAAAACTAAAAAAAATTAAAATAGGGGGACCAAAATGTTGATTTTTAAAATAGGGGGACCAAAAGTGCATTTAAGCCAAATTAGTTTATTATTTTAATAATTGTTGTAAATGAGAGAGAATATTTTAAAAATTCAATATTAGGAGGTTCGATCCCCTACAAATGCGATCGAATAGGCTGAAACATTTGATGTAAGAACTGACCACCGAATCAGATTAAATGATCCAGTGGGCTGGATACTGATGGTGAAAAAAAGAATCAATATCATATAGACAAAAAAAAAAATCAACTTAAAAATGATATATTAAATTAATAAAATGAGATATTTAGTACAATGAAACTTCCTTTTATTTGTGTTTCATTTTTTAACTTTCTCTATTTTTAAGTTCAATTTGTAGATTTTTTTTTCACCTTTATTATATTGTATATGTACACTTTATAGTAAAATAAATATATCTTAAATAAAAGGATAAAATAAAATTAAATAGTACCTTAAATTTTGATGTTATTATTATATATTATATATACTTTATACATCCAAGATAAAGCAAAAATAATTTTATGCATTAAAGTTCTTAATATAAAGTCAAATTAAAGATAATTACCTATTATATATATATATATATATATATATATATATATATATATATATATATGTGTGGCACTATATTTTATCATA
Organism: Trifolium fragiferum; assembly: GCA_954870985.1. Lineage (NCBI taxonomy): Eukaryota > Viridiplantae > Streptophyta > Magnoliopsida > Fabales > Fabaceae > Trifolium > Trifolium fragiferum. The sequence goes on from OX940794.1 coordinate 15,230,350, forward strand.
GATAACGTAATAATACCGTTTGATTTTCATGCACACAACATCTTTTGCTTCTCTTCCATTTAACATTTAATTGCCATATGAAAAATTATATTATTAGATTGGAAATTGTTTCAATTGTCTAAAGAAACACAAATAAAACTACTCATATTAAAAATGTTGATTTTTCTCTTAAATAATATGTAATAAACATATTTTAAAAATGTTAATTTACTGAGTTGAGAAGATAAAAAAAAAATATTAACATGCAGAACTTCATTTTTCCGTTACACTTGATATTTGGTCACACATAAAAAAATTGAAGGTAACAACAAATACAAATATAAGTTACTAATAAAATAAAGAAAGATTGAGAAATGAAAATAATATTGACAAAGATCAAAAATTACATACATAATATAAACTTTGAAAGATTAAGAAAGATTAATTTTAACATATAAAAATTAATTTAATAATAACATATATTAATTTAATAATAATATATAAAGTAAAAAATAATTTTGATGAAAGAGAATAGAATATGGTGTAAACACTTTATTATAGTGCATGATAGGTCTTTGTGATCTAAAGGTAGAAATTAGTTTCCCAGCATGGGAGACCTACATGCCTTTCCCATGCTAGACCTCCCCATTAAACAAATCCCAAACAGACTTTATGGATGCAATGTTGGAAATTTAGAGAGTTTTTCAAAATTTTAATATTCCTCAACAGGTGGAAAATACTAAACAGTGCACCCGGTGTACTAGTTAAGCAAGTTTTTATGGAATTTTTTTTTTTTGGAAATTGTACATTCACCGCTTTGAAAGTATAAAAAGTTCTCTTATCTCTATTACTTTTATCTTTTATTTCCATTTTTAACATGTTTAACAAGTGCACCGGGTGCACTATTTAGTATGACCCAATAAATATTATTCACAAAACAAAAACGATAAATCATTTGTTATTAAATATTTTACTCATTCCGTACCAAAATATATATAAATCGTTTTGAAAAAAAATAAAATTAGTTGCTTTACATTACCAATGAAGCATTTATTTTATTTTTTTTTTATTATACCCTTAATTATTTATTTCTCTTTCTTAGGTCAATTTTTCAATTTATCTTTTTGGGAAATGTTAACTTGTGCCCTTAAGGGCACATGTTAAGAAGATAAATGTGGAAAAATTTTATTGAACTTGTGGTGTATTACATTCTCTAAGCATTAAATTATTTGTATCATTAAATGTTATACTTCTATTTTTAGGTAGCTTAACATGTGCCCTTAGGGCACAAGTTAACACGACCCTTATCTTTTTCATACAATTAATAAAGAACAATTTTGTAAACTAACTCATAATTTCTCGTTCTTTTCCATACAACATTAATTATATTTCTTAATTTGTGTAATATTGTCAAAACGGTTTATATTTTGGTAAGAAGAGAGTAAAGAGCATCCACAATGGAGCTCCCCATTTTATAGTACTTAAATGAACCCACATGTACATATCTTAAATTTAATATTTCTTAATAATAGTACTCAATAAGTACTCAATCACTCCAACCCAACACCTCTTAAAAAATTTAAATGAGTCCCATAAAAAACAAATCTCATCAATAAACACTATATAATTATAAATAGGTCCCACATGTAATACCTTAATTTGTATACGTAATTAATAAATAAAATTGTTAAACATATACGCATCAAGATGTATACAAATCCAAAACATAGCATATCAAATCATTATATAAGTTCATATCATAGCAGCGGATATAAATAATCATGTCATAATATCATAAGTCATCATTCTAACTTGTTGTGTTTTTAATGTTGGCTTCATTTTGCAAAAACAAGATGTCAGTCTAAAGGTGGTGACAGATGTGGTAACATTTGTCAACAACACTGCCAGCTGGACTTGGAACCCTAGTACGCGCCTTTCAGCGCGCCGTCTTTCTTTGAACCCTAATTTCTTTGTTTCAGGTTTAGCTTGCGCGCTAAGACAAGGGAAATCAGCCAACTTGCTAAAGTTATAAATGGAAAGATTTATTTTTAAAATATGTGACAATATATTTTTAAAACAAATCTTTAGGTTCAAGGAATATTTTTGTAAGAGATCAAGACACGCCTTTTTCAACAAGGATTCAGAAGCCGAAGTATTACTTGTAGTCAAAGCAGCTCATGACTATAAATATATGAAGACCAATACCTAATTCTCTAAGAGAGTCAAGCCGTATTTGGTTTTAGGGTTTAGTGTGTCAATATCGAGTCTCTTTGTGAGCCTTTCGTGCATTCCATTGATACATGCTTAGGACTGTGTTTATTGAGTTGTAATGTTACTTTCTCTGAAGTTTTGAAGCAAAGAGTTAGTTAGTCTAAGCACTTGAAACCTTTAGGTAAAAGTGCATAGGTGTCTAGAAGGGTGTCTCCAACAACCATTCAGTTGAATTGTGTTTTATACCCCGGTAGGTTTATGACGGTGTGGAGGAGCATCGTTATTAAGGAAGTGACCTGGGCTGGTCATATCTAGGTTAGGCCTAGGTAGAGTTTGCACAGATAGTGATTGAGTGAGGAGGGTTAACGCGTAGTTAGACTCTGAATCAATATTATTATAATGGATTCATTCTTGGATTGGTATCCCCCATATTAGGAGCAGTTGCGTTCGAACTGGGTTAACAAACCAAGCGTGCAATTTACTTTATGCATTTTATTCGCTTTATTCATTGTTCAGTCATCTCTTGTGGAGACAAAAGTGGAAACATCTGTCTCCCCGTCCAACATAGTTGCGACAGGTGTTAGCACATCTGCTATCATATCTGTCTACTGATAGTGCCGGAATTTCATAACTTAATAAAATTCCCTTGACAAGGATCAATAGTCTCAAATAAATCCAAGCACATAAGTCATAAATATATCATTAGCAAGGTCATAGAAAATAGGAAGCAATAATGCTCAAATACATCGATTACGGAACACAAGTCTACCCGATACGATGTTACAAGTACAAGAGCATTAATTATTACAACCCAAACTAAATAAGTCCTAGGAGAAGCATAGTGCTTAACTCCTTACCACTAGTAGCTAGAAACCTCAAGTAAGCTACTCCTCGGAAGCTATATCCTCACCTTGCACCTCTGAACCCCCAAAGGTCCAGAAATTACACAAAAAGTGAGTTAGTAATGAAATCCAAAATAAATAGTGATAACATTACTCTTAAGATCATATGAAAGATTACATAAAAGACATAAGTATAATATGCAATCCAAGTAACCAAACATCAAGTATACAAACGAATAACTCAAGACATCAAGTAAAGCAAGTAATGTCAATTACCACTTAGTTCACATAGTTATTCACCTTCATCTTCTAAATGCAAACTAATGTCACATTCATGTAATGCTCCCTAGCATTATTACTAAATGCATGTGGTACCTCGTCAAGTTATTGGAAAACTTATTCCAATTATATTTTAGTCAATCGCAGCTACTAAAATATCTGCTATACTTTAGGGCTCATCTAAAGTATCTGCTCATCATACAAAATGAATGCATGTATGCAAGATTACCAAACATATGATTTAACCTTCACATCATATAAGGATATCACATTTCATGTACTTTAATAACTCAATCAAAGATACATCCATCCAAAATGATTAAATCATATTCAATTAATTTCACAAGTAATCATGCATGAACATTCATCAAGGTCATGTCATATTTCATTCATAGTTCCACAATATCATTTGTCATTCTAATCAATTTATCATTTAATTGATATACTAGGTTCATATACATCCAATCATGTTATCCTATAATCAAAAGATCATAATTAAAATATGTTATAAGCATACAATCCATCAAATTCATCTTATAAATAAAATTGAATCAGGCATCGTTCGCTTGGCGAGCTCCAGCGACGACTAGCGAGGAGTTACAAATTGTTGCTCACTACAAGCGAACTGACAGCGAGGAACAGTCGCCACCTCTCGGTACCCCTCGCCGGGCGAGCACAAGAATTTTCTCGGCAACATCAAGAACGATGAACGCTCGCTCCCACTACTAGAAAAAGTTGAAATACCGACGGAATTTAGAGACATAATATATTTCGTCTCTAATAGAGATGGAATTAGAGACAGAAAAAGCAGTTAGAGATAAATATTTTTATTTTAGAGACAGATATTTTCATTTTAGAGATATATTTTGTCCTTCTCTAATAGTTTAGAGACGAGAAAATTACCGACGGGGTCAAATCGAATCTGTCTCTAGCTTGCTTAGTGACGGAATATTTGCATTTTAGAGACAAATTTTGCCCGTCGGTATTTAAGATATTTCTAGTAGTGTCCAGCGAGTATAATGGTCGCTCAGCGAGCACGCCCAGAAAATGACCCCTGTTTCGGTTTCCAACTTAATGTCACATAAAAATATCATCTTTCATCATATAAATCCCTAAAGCTATCAACTTTAAGCATACATAGATCATATAAGTTCAGAAGTACATCTATAAACATGATTTAACACCAAAAAGGTAAGAATCATGGATTTTCATACATTATCTCAAAAGTTTCATAACAACACAAAATCCCTAACAAACATCTATACATTCCCATTATTAAGCCCCAAATTCGTGTTTTTTATTTCAAAGAAGGTTTTGATGATTTTAAGGCCTAATAAAAGTCATTACTTAAGTTCAATTCCCAATATCCCAAAATAGAAAAGAGTGAGAGAAGATTGGGTTTGGAAAAAAATAGATTTTCTCCCCTTCTCTTGGTCACCCTAGATATCAATACTACTCTCTTACCTTGACTTAGGCTTGAATCTTCTAGCTCTACACTTGAATCCTTTCTACCTGTTCAAGCTTGTTCTTCTATACTCTCTCTCTCTCTCTCTCTCTCTCTCTCTCTCTCTCTCTCTCTCTCTCTCTCTCTCTCTCTCTCTCTCTCTCTCTCTCTCTCTCTCTCTCTCTCTCTCTCTCTCTCTCTCTCTCTCTCTCTCTCTCTCTCTCTCTCTCTCTCTCTCTCTCTCTCTCTCTCTCTCTCTCTCTCTCTCTCTCTCTCGAAAATGAATGGGTGAGTTATGAGAACTCTAGTTCTCTTCTCACTCTTAGGTCTAGTTCAATTTTAATTAAAATACCAATTTTATCCCTCCATTCACTCATGGGCTTGGCCCATTTACTTACTAACTCTAGTCATGACTAACTTACTAATTTCATCACATTCTACTAACTCTATTAATTCCTAATAAATTAACTCATACTAATTAATTAACTAATGGTTCTCCACTTAGTCTAATTAATTCTATGTGGTCACTAAAATACCCTTAATTCTTCTAAACATAATAAACACACAATTGACATAATCACACAAATTCAAATAATAATAATTTAATAACTAAATACCCTATTAATCTAATACGGATGTTACACCACACAAATAAGATAAGTATCATTTCTTATTGTAACACCCGTACCTATTAGGTACTCTTTTGAGTTTTGCTCCAATGAGAGTATATCTATTAGGTACCATTCTTAAGAAATAGGTACCCACGATTGAAGGTGGTCTAAGAGTTTTCTATCATGTGCAAATTTTCACATGTTAAGAAGTTTAAAGTAATAGTCACTACTACATATTTTCTTTTTAGTAACACTGACCGGTAACCGTTCTTAGGTATGTAACTAAAGATAGGTTAATAGTAACATTTGAAAGAAAATGTTGCATTTAGAGTAACACTTTTTTAATTTTGAATAATTTTTAAAAAATACTCCACTCAAAACCAAAAGTAAATCTGTTGCATTCTCTCAAATCTCACTCAAACACCAAATTTTACTCTCACGCAACGCAATTCCGATTCCGATTGTAATTCTCCAATCGCACAGTAACATCTTTCTCTCCTCAATCGCAATTCGCAATCTCACACAAATCTCATCTTCTCCACCTTCTCTCAATTTCAATCGCACTCTCACGCAAATCTCAATCGCAATCTCACGCAAATCTCAATCGTTCCTCAATCAACTCCATACTTTCTCTCAATAGCAACTCCTGAAATTCAATTTCAACACCTGAAATTGAATTCCAACTCTTCGATCGCAATCGTTCTCTGTTGAATTCGATTCCAACACCTGAGAGTGTTAGGGTTCTCAATTGCAATCGCTACTCCATACTTTCTCTCAATCTCAAGCTACTCCTGAAATTCAATTTCAACCGTTCTCAATCGCAGCAAACGCACCACCGTTTTTCCCGTCAAATCGCAACTCCTCAAAACCTATTTGGTGAGTTTTTATTCTGTTTCAATTACAATACATGTGATCGCCATTTTATTCTATTTTTATTCGGCGTCAAATTGAATTTCATGTTGTGATTGCATCTTTATTTGGTGATTTTTGTTTAAATTTTGATTCTATTAGATGAATTTATCAGATATATTGTTTAACAAAATAGAGAGATAAATAGTTCTGTGCAAAGTCTTGTTGTTTGTTCTTATTATTGAGATGAATTTATCACATATATTGCTTTGAGTTTTCTGTTCTTATTTTTTATCACGTGTATTTTAGAAGTTTTAAAAATCGATAGCTAGTTTACACATTGCTCAATCTCAAAATTAGCTTAAGAATTGCAAGGGTTAATTTGGCTATATCTCTAGTCCATATGGGATCTCAACATTCAAAACATGTTCTGCTGTTGAGCTTCTTCTATTTTAAGTTGCAATTTGATATTCTATTAGTTGGTTAAGTCTAATTGGTACATAAATGAAATGGGAAAATTAGCTTATGAGTGATGGTATTCTATTAGTTGGTTAAGTCTAATTTGGTATTGGTAAATAATGTCACAAAATCAGAGGAAACCTGGTTGTTTATGAAGTGTATTATCTGTCATTTATGATTATGAATTTGTGAATCATTTTGTGTTCCTAGATTATGAACTTGTTATCATCTTGTGTTCTTAGGTTGGAGCTTATTCAACATTAATCATGGATAAAAGTTTGCTAGCTGAGAAGAGGTCTTCCATCAGGTACTTGTATGGACTGCATAATTTTATTAATTTTGCATTTTGTACTGTAGCACAAGGAAAATAAATCTTGTGTCCTTGTAAGAATTGTAAAAATTGTAGCTGGGGTAATCGGAAGGATGTTTTTGAGGATATAGCCTATTAAAACAATAATATCTTTATGTTAATGTTCAAGTGTGTTCAGAACTCGTACCAGCTAATCCTGATATTTTAGAGGGTGCGGATGACCTTGTCAAAATCGCTTATTTGAATGAGCCATCTATTCTTCACAATCTTAGGTTTAGATATTCTCGGGAGATGATTTATGTATGTATGCCTGCTCTGGATTTTTCTTTTGCTTAGGTGATCATATATATATGATCTTGCTTTTTGTGTGCAGAGTAAAGCAGGACCCGTTTTAATTGCAATCAATCCTTTCAAAGATCTCCCGATTTATGGAAATGATTATGTCTCCACTTATAGGCAGCAATTTGTTGATACTCTTCATGTTTATGGTATGGTAGATGCAGCTTATAACCAGATGATGAGTGGTGATTGGAGATATTTTCCGTCTCTTTGTTTGAATTTTTATGCTGTACCTGAATTACACATTAGAAAGGTTTTATATTTGTCTTTTTGTTTTTCAGATGAATCAGTCCATTATCATAATATATGTTCTTGCAGTTGATGGTATTGAATTGTCATAGTAGTAATAAATATAAACTCTAGCGTGTTGAAAATCAGAGACAGCTAAAATTGTTATGCAATACTTAGCTGCTCTTGGTAGTAGCAGTTGTGGGAGAGCAAATGATGTTCTTCAGACATATTGTATAATAGAAGCTGGAATGCAAAAACATCTGTAAATGACAACTCTAGCAGATTTGTGAGTATTTCTTTCCTAGTGTAATGGAACTTACTCCTGCTATTGTTTTATTAGAAGGACACAAAATTGTAGCTGGGGTTATTAATTTCATTTTCATGTTATTTTATTATGCAGAGAACATGAGGAGTTTCTTTTTTGGGGATATTGGCTAGAAATTCACACTTGGTTCCTATAAAATATTTATCTTGGAAAAACTGAAACTCAATGAACCTGAAGAGTGGGAGGACAATATGTGGGGAACAGTCACTGTGGCAGTTTAAATTGATATTAATTTTCTTAAATGATGTGGTGCAGTCTAAATTTGTTATTGAAGAACGTGGAAAGAAGTGGGTCTTCAAAACCATATGCTCCAGTTGGAAGACTAACACGTGTCGATTAAAGAAGAAGCATTTTAATCCAAACATGACAGAAGCTTATAATTTGAAAAATCGACCATCCATTGTTCCACTTGAACAATGGAGAATTCTTATTAAGTATTGGAAGTCAAGCAAGGCTGAGGTGAGATGGAAATGTATATTACCACATAAGCCCAAGAACGGAAATCCGGTAAATGATGACACCAAGAGAATTGTGGTAAGATTCTTTATCATTATTTGAAACCTATATATAGGGGTAATTATGTTATGTGTATTTGGTGATAGATAGTTTATGATTTCATGGTGAAACTGTTGTGTAACTATTTGTTGCAATGAAGAAGAATTTCTGTTTCAGATATGTTTTTATTCATTTTCAGATCTGTGTAACTATTTGATAGTTTATGATTTCATAGTGAAACTGTTGTGTTACTATTTGAGTCTACTTGAGTTAAAAAGAATCTTTGGTACATGCTATGGGGTTATGTGCCACAGAGTAGTTAAAAAGAATGATAACCTGTTTATGTATTGTCAAATAGCAAAACTCATTCGGTTTTCTTCACAAATCAATTGGGAATTAAGTGGATTCCTTCATATGTGATTTGTTTGAGATAAATTTTATATCTTTATTGCACCCTGATTTTGTGCTTTTAGCTTAGGAATAGATTGATTAAATTGATACTATTTTATTGAAAATTGGTTAGTACTTGAGGATAATATAAAAGGAAACTGTATTTATGTCTTAATCTGAAAAACTATGGATGTTGACATTACTCTAAAGTAGGATATCCATAATAAAGAGGATTCTGTTTTCCACTTCAAACGTTTTTACTTCTCTTTTGATTGTAAAGCAATTATCTGAGGTGGCTTAACTTATTCATGTACAATTGGTAGTGATGGTTGTATCAGAGAGGAGGTGACACTTCTGTACATTGGTTGGAGGCTTATTTTGTTCTGTGAGTTTTTACTTTTTCTTTGAATTTTTCTTCTTAGGACTAGTGAGTTTTCTCTTCAAATTTTTCTTCGATTGGTTTCACTTTTTTTTTACTCGCATTTTATAGGAAGGCGGCCGTATACTGAAAAGGAGGCTGCAGCGGTTGTAAGGCAGATGCTGAAGGTTGCAGCTCAGTATCATTTACATGGCTTGGTACATCGCGATATGAAACCAGAGGTGTATTCAAGTTCATTGGCATATTTAAGTAATGTAGCGTTATGCTACTAGATATTAAAAACCTGGTTTGTCTGATTTTATAAAACCTGGTGAGGAAAAGTTGCTTACATTGACACAGAAGGAACTTTGTATGCTTTTTTACTCTTCACATTTAAATACAATAACTTATGCTTGTCTTTTCAATTGATATTCACTTGCCAAATTTTGTTTTATGTTCATTCGCACTGGAGTCGACCTGATCGAATTGTTCCCATAGCTGAGAGATTTGGCATGGATCCAGGGGATGTACTGGACAATGTATGTTTCCTTTGTTTCATGTATGCATCATAGTTAGGTCCTGATAGTAGGATATTTTTGTGCTAACTGCTTACCAGTTTCGGTTTGTGACTGCAAGATTTTCTATGCTCGTGCCTACACTTTTGAGCATCGGAATAACCTCCTCCTTGGTTTGGCTGCTAAAATGGCCAAAGAACCATTCAAACTTTTGGTGAGATGTTATTAATGGAGAGTTGAATAGAGTTATCTTCCGTTGCAATATAATGTTATGTGAAGATTTGACAGAATATTGTTTTTGGCAGATTGTGGATTCAGCCATTGCTCTGTTTCGGTTGGACTGCACTAATTTTTTTCAAACCTTTATATCTACTTGTGCTAAATTTTTGTTTTTGATACAGTTTGAAAATTTAGTTTACATGTACTTTGTGATTTTGTCTTTTAATTTTCATTTTCTAAGGTGTGTTCATTTTAATATACAATACAATGTGACTGTGTTCTTTCTGGCCTTTGATTTTTAAGTGACAGTGTCTGATACATTTTTCCAGGTCAGTAAGAAAAACACAGATGAATGAACAATCGTCACGAAGTAACTTTGTCTTTACTCTACGAATAAGCGGCATAAATGAGGTACTGCTCTTTGATATATAATGATATATTTTCTGTTATTTTGTTGAAATACAAAAAATGGTATATATGTACCCCTGTGTACTATAGCTGATTGGGGTTTTGCTGCTTATAGCCTAGCTTTTTGTGTTGCTTAGTATTGTGGTGGAAATAACACTTTTTTGCATATTGTAACATTTTTTTTAAGTAAAATTTGCATATAGTAACATTTTGGAAGTAAAATTTGTATATAGTAACATTTTTTTAAGTAAATTTTTTGGAAGTAACACTTTTTTGTAACACTTATTTGAAAGTAACATTTACCCGATGATAGACATATAGTAACATTTTTGGAAGTAAAATGTTAGTGAAGTGAATGTGAAAGAATCCCTATAGTAACATTTTTTATGTTTTGATATTTAAAGTTAGCTATAAATTAGCTAGGAAATTATTTCATAGCAAATTAGTCACTCAATCATGCATTAGTCTTAGCTAAACTTATTTGCTACAGATCGGTTAGGAATTAGCTACCAAACAGGTAACATTTTCTAAATGTTACTAATAATACTCTTATGTGTTACTAAAACTTTTTAGTAACATAGGCTTTACGTAACACATGTTGAAATGTTACTAAATATAAATAGTAACATTTGTTTTGATTTAGTAACATTTTTTAAATGTTACTAAATCCCAAATTTGTTGTAGTGAGTAAATTTTGTCCAAAAAAAATAGTAAATTTTGTATTGAAACTTATGTATTTTATATAAAAGGTATAACTTTTTAATAAATAGTTGTTATTTTTTCAATAAAAAATTACTACTTTTAGCTATTTTAACATGTACAATATAGAAAATATAAAATAAAATAGACATTCGTATCAAAATTATTACTATAAAAACACGGCATAAAATCAATGTATCAATTTAAATATAAAAAAACATTATTATTATTATTATTATTATTATTATTATTATTATTATTATTATTATTATTATTATTATTATTATTATTATTATTATCATATAAATCTATTATGTGTGGTTGACTGACACATATGTAGCAAGGAGAGTAACATTTCCATAGTATCTTACTTTAATAGATTTATAAGTCCCAATCAAAATTATTACTAAAAATACATGACATAAAATCAATGTATCAATGTAAATATAATACAACATTATTATTATTATTATTATTATTATTATTATTATTATTATTATTATTATATAAATCTATTATGTACGTGTAGTTGACACATGTAGCAAAGATATATAGTATAGACATTTCTATAGTATCTTGTTTGAAATTTTGAATAGATTTATATGGTTTTGAATCATCCACAATATGAGAGCACGGGATAAACAATATATTCTTTTAGAGGGATCAAAGTTTGGAAAAAAAAATTGTTCATTTAGAGGGATCAAAAATATATTCAACTATATTAGTTTGATTAGGTTTTTCATATAATTTGTTTTCTGCTATGATTTTGTGAACTACTATTTAAAATGTCAACCATAAATGCCCTCAACAAAATAAATTCAACCTTTCAAATCGTAATTAGTATTCATACCAGACTACTAGAAGTCAAGTCTTACGCTATATAACAATTAGAATTTCCTCTTAACGATATCAGCCATCCAGGTAGCCATATCAAGAACCATAATTCAAGGTTTCTTAAATTAGTAACTCGGTGTTGTACTAGTCTCAGTCAGTTATTAAATTTTACGAAGCCAAACTTCGTAGACAATAACCTGATAGATTCAGTTAAACCCTCTTGTAAGAGTCTGTCAGCTAAATTCTGAGTGAGACCAAGACTTAAGGTGTTCCAAATCAATTATCTATCCATCTATGTGAACAATAACTCAATCTAATTCGTCAAATTGAGCGATGCTTAATTCAATATTAGTGAGCTTTAGAAAACCATAAATGGGCATACCCCCCGACTCGTCTGATTATGTCTTAGACAAATAATCACATATTTCGCCTTAAGGCCTATCAGCCATCTTCAACGTAAAGATTCGAATTAGATGCATGTTGTTGGTATAGGTATATCAATCCTTATAAGTGTTTCTTCAACCATGCAGTCTCAAACCTGCACATCCTTAGGATCCTTCTCATTCCGATGTGATTCGGTTTTTCTTTGAAGCTGCCAGGAGTCGCTCATTGTCATGCCTTGTGCACCGGCGACCAATCCCTGCCCTCATCAGCCTCGAGTGTTACATAAATTTCTCTATAGCACAAGGAAAATTGCGAATGGCTTCAACGAGTGTCAAAAGAATCTTCTGAATTGAAGACGACAAACCAAAATAAATAATTAAATTTAAAAATATCTATTAAAAGCAAAAAAAAAAAATCCTCTTAAGTCTGTTAAAAATACTATTTGCATGTAACGATATTATAACATAAATTTAAAAATATACGGCCTTAACAAGGGTTTTATCATTGAATTTCAAACACTATATAAGATAATATGAATTTCATATATAATTAATTATGTTCGTAATCAACTGACAAAAAAATTAATTAAGCTTATTAAAATATATAACCGTTGTCGGCCCTAATTGTTCGCAGAATCATCCTATTTTATTTTTCGTGGTATCAAATTAATTTGTACTCAAGTTCGATTCTTTTCATTATTCAAACAGTATTCAATATAATGAGGAATTCAATACAATGAGGAATCGTCTAAAAAATATGACGACTAACTATAGAACATATAAATATAATTTAAAAACATAGATATAATAGTATTATTATTGATGTCTTATTTAATTTTATTTCTATCTTCGTAAAGTTCACAACAAAACAACTAAGTGACAGCTCATGAAATATTCTAAAAAGGTAATCGTGTGTATATTAGGTCTGACATTAAATGCAAAATCAGATAAAACTTAATCAAAATAAACTTGAATACATTTACATTTACAAAATATACACCTCGGTTGTAAGGGAGATCGACAATGCTTTGTCTCACAATGACGATGATTTTTACATTCAATAACTGTTACAATGAAAAAAGAGAATATATGAGTGTAATGCAATTAAATTGGGATGATATATTTTGTAAGAAATATTAAAGAAGTGGATTTAAAAATTAAAAAAATATGGTTTACCAATTTCCTCCATTAATACAAGAATCATGAAAAGAAAGATACTTATAAAATATACAAATTTAAGAATTTCAGAAATATTTCCACCCATTAGTGTATATGTATCAAATGACTTTATCACTTTCTAATTTATAAATTTCAATATCTCTTTAATTACATCAATTAAATAATTTTTAACTCTTATGACTCTTCGTAAAATTAGAATCTTTATTAAATAATTCTTAAGCATTTCAATTTTCTTTTTTTTTTTTTTTTTTTTTTGAGTAAAGAGATCTCATAAAAACTTACCGATCATATATAAATTTATTATAATATATTTACTAAATTAAATTACTTTATAACCTTTTGAAGGTGGCAAAAGGTAAGTCAGAAAATTTGAATAATATTGTTAGACAATAACTTTTTTCCAAAGTAGCATAATACTGTGCATTCACACTATATGATAAAAGTTATTTTTCTATCATAAAATTTATTCGTCATTGCAAAGTAAAGTAAAATTATTTGTAATGATATGATAAAAAACTATTTTTCTATTATTTTGAAACCATCAAAATAGTAATATCGGTTTCTACTGATTTGTAATTATTTTATGCATGTTGATAAATATATATTCTTTATTTTTTATAACATGTTTGTTGGAATTATAAATATTACTAAATATGACTTAAATACCATTTTCCTCCTTGTATATTCGTGAATTTTTTGTTTTAGTCTCTGTATCTTTTTTTGTTGCAAATAAGTTCCTGAATGTATAAAATTTGTTGATTTTAGTCCCTGTCGTCTGCTAGAGTTACAAAAAACGTTTACACGCGTGGCCGCTATGATGTGTCAATTTAAAATGTTGCTCGAGAGATTTTTATAATGTACTAAACATGATAGTGGAAAACAAATTAAAATTTTTGAATGATACATATAAGTTGATTGTTGCTAGATATTTCTAAAATATATTAATCATTACGGCGTAAAAAAATTCAAAATTTCGAATGATTCACATGAGTTGATTTAAAAGCATGGACCAAAAGTTATGACGAAAATTATTTGAAAGATAGAAATTTGCCAAAAATAATTATAGGGACAAAACTCAAACTCTTCACTGCCCTCGCAGCAAAGACGACTTGGGGGGCAACTATGATATGGACCGGCTAGAAGTCTAACAAACATCAAGACAAGTGGCATAGCGACCATAGTCTAATGCTGTGAGTACAGGTAGAGACGAAAAGTCTTCAAGATCTCAAATGTGCCTCCTAAGTATAAAGAACAATCTAATACAAGTGTCAAGTATAAAGGACTAGTCTTTTAACATGAAGGCGGCACACCAAAATAAATAAGTAATCAAGATATACACATTTTTCGTTTTCAAATCTACTAAAACCTTATTTTCAAAAAACAAAAAAAAAACCAATACTCGTAAAACCAAAAGAAAAAAGTCATGTGAAGTGTGTTAAAAATCCCATGTGTAACATTATTATGAAATAGTTATTGAGTTTAAAACTAAAAGTATAGTCTCAGAAGTAAATTAAAAATTATTTTTCAACTTAAATGTTAAAAATTATTTTTCAACTTAAATGTTAAATATATTCTGATATGCGATCGAGTTGGAAGGAAAATTTGATATGCCTGAATTTTGAAGGCATGAAGATAATGCTATTTGTTGTCTTGTTCTCATTAATTCTGTGTTAACTAGTATTCCCCTATGAGAGCAGATCCTCTCATGTCCAAATTGAACTGCAGGGGGTGCAGTTTAATCCTCCACCATCCAATTTTTTTTATTTGAATGAACAGTAAACACCAAAAAAGAAATGAAAGGTTGAGATCCAACATGAGGAAATTTGGACATGAGAGGATCTCCTCTCATTCCCCTATATATATTTTTTTCTCATTTTATAAAGCCCCTAGAAGTTAGATCTAGTGTTACAAGTGCATATTTACTTTCATTTCATAGATGTGAGACATGTGGCAAACTTAAATCAAATGGTTGGAAATTGAAAAGGTTACAATAGTTTTTGATTAATTATAATTATTTTTTTAAGAATATAATTATTGAAAAACAAAATGGAGCCTTTTCCTCTCTCTCCAATAAAACAACCTCACCGCTGCCTCTCCCTATTCCTCTCACCATGTCGCCATTGCCACCGCCGTACCTCCCGCCACTTCCACCGGCGAAAAAATCTTAAAAAGGAAAAGAAAACAGATTTGATTTCCAGCATTTTAGGTGTTTAAGAATCTTAAGTGAGTTCAACGAAAGAGAACGTTAATTTTTCAGATCTGATTTTCTGGGTCCTTTGTTTCATATGTATAATGAAGATGATGAAAATATGAGTTTTTTCTTCCTAGGATCCTTGTTTGATGAAACATCTGTTTGATTATTATGAGTTTCAATGTCAAACGCATTTCTGGCTATTGAAACGCAATCCAGCAATTTCTTTGATGTTTGGATGATTGCAAATGTTCAAACAGCCTGCAAACAACAATATCTCTTTCTCTAATTTCCTTTTTCTTTTTAAAAAAAAAATAAATGAAGAAAAAATGAAGTTTTTACTCTTTTTTAGAAAAAAAAATTAAATAGTTAAATCACTAATCTATAAATATAATTAAATTAACAATGCAATATGAGTGGAAAAGGATCCTCTCAATTGTATATATGATTGTAGAGAGAGAAGTTTAGATCTGCACCAATAAAATTCAAAATCTCCATTTTTTATAATTTATTATTTTTCAATCTAAAGGCTTGGATTAGACTGCATGGTAAAGTCACTGACTGGAGAGAATCCAGTCTCAATATGAGTCAGGAACTCGGGATCAAATTACACTAAAATATCAAACTTTTTATATGACACATTTGATAAAATTTTTACTAAATATTTGTATTACAATTATAATTATTTATTGAATAGTTAAATCACTAATTTATCTCATTGAATGTTTGTAAGACGTTAATTTTAATCTATGTTGTCTAGGTGTGGGTACCGATACTGGTACGATATTTTTAGAAAAACTAAGGTACGGGTACATGCATACAATTTTATTTTAATATAATTATATAAATAAAATAATGGAACTAAAATACCACATAAGTAATTCAAAACCAATTAGATAAAAAGATTTAAATTGTTTCCTCTCTATCATTATTAAAATGAGCGGCGTCTAGTTCAAGTTCTTCGCGAGAAAGTCTTACAACTCCGAGAATACCCGCTATATAAAATATATCTCATCTATCTCTTTCAATATCACATATTTTTGTTGCTCCATCATTATAAGTATTACTATTTCTCGATAGTAGATAAAGATTTGTATAGATAAAATTAGATTGAGTCTATTCCTTTTCAATGAATGAGTGAATAAATTCAGCTACTACTTTATTATTGCTTATTAGTAGAGCTGCTACTTTTATATTATAAACAAAAAAGAAACATAAAGAAATGACATAAATAAATATGTTTATCAAATAGGTTTTTATTTTCTTGATATGAATTTATAAGTTTAAAATTTGAAATTGTCAAATAATATATTTGTGCTTTTTACGACTTATATTTTTATATATAATATTTTTTTTTATTTAATTTATACATTAAAAATTTGTAGGTTTAAATATGTTTTTAGTTCTTATATTTTGCGTTATAGTCAATGAAATTCTGGTGGCAAGTGTCAGATGTGCAATACAATGTGTACACCTTAGGAATAGTATGATGTGTAGCCTAATGTGCCAACATCGTGGACATACTGAACTTGATGAACAAGGAAACAATATAAAGTGCAGAAAACAATAAACAACAAAAAGTTAGTTAACCCAGTTCGACGCTTAAACAAGCCCTAATCTGGAGGATACCAATCCAGGGATAAATCCACTATGGTAGTATCAATTCAAAGCTAAACTCCCCCGTCTACAACCAAATCTTGCTTTCTACCTTTTTTCCTCCAACACAACCCCATCTTCACCACTACAAACTCAACCAAAACCACAACAACAACCCAATCTGAAGCAATCGTAAAAGACACGTGTCATCATGTTATTGGCTAATTGCGCCTCATCAGCGCTCTGTTAAAAAAAAATTAACGGCGGGACCAATTTTGATTATGGAAAAAATTGTAGGGTTTTTTTAAATTATAAAAACAATGTAAGGACTATTTTTGACTATAAAGCAAAATGTATGGACTAAAAACATATTTAACCCGAAATTTTATGACCCCCTTAATTAATTTTTTCTGGTCCGCCACTGACCACAGGAGTACCACGCGTCACGCGTGTATATGTTGCAAAATAAAAAATAAGTACACCATTGGTTTACACTTTGGTGTCATAATTTTATAAAAAAAATTATGGGAGGTGTCATAATTTTATGTTTTATACTTTGGTGTCATTTGATCCTGACTCATGCAACATATATTTAAATATAATATATATAAAATAAAAACTAGCTCTGGCTTTAAATAGATATTAATACCCATTTTGGTAATTATGCATTTAAAATCAATTTTATCTGAACTATCCAAACAATGTAAATTTATGATAATCACTTTTACTTTCATGTATCCAAACATAAATTAATCAATATTCAACTCATATTTAACAATTTTTTGATATTTTATTCCAAAATAATTTTTTATATTAATATAATGACCAATTTAAATATCAATTAAAATCCACACGGATCTCTAAACTAGTTTTACATAAAAAAAAAAAAAAAAAAAAATTATTGCTGAATAATCTACACTTAAAATAAGAACATAAACTATAAAAGACACCCATAATAATAGGAACTTAAACAATAAAAGATAAATGTACATAAAAACATAAAAAAAAAACCATTAAAAGATTAACTAAAATATCAATTTTATTAATTTATCCTTATCAATTTTAATAATATTTCAAATTTTGTATTCTTTATTGTAAGTTTACTGAAGAAAAAAATATAGAAAGAATAAGATGAATATAAAAAAAAATTATATATGAATCTATGTATAAAAAAAAATTTAAAAAGTTTAGTCGATAAAAAATATATAGAGAAAATATATAATGAATAAGATGAATACAATAAAAAGAGTATAATGAATTATAAAAAAAATTTACATATAAATCTATGCATAAAAATAAACACAAACCGAGGGTTATACTTTTTTTTGAAACGAACTGAGGGTTATACTTCGATCGAAGTTATTGATTAAAAATTATAAAAATAACTTAAAATTTAAAAATAAAGTATAATTAGATTTAAGAGCATATTACGGTTCAACTGAAACACTATTAAATCAACTATTTGACTGAAGATTATACTCCGGTTTAACTGAAGAACCACCAACTCTAGTCTTTGACTAAGGGTTCTAATTCGATTCAATTGAAACACCATTAACCCCAATTTTTGACCGAGAGTTTTACTCCAGTTGAAGTTAATGACTTAAAAATTATAAAAATAACTTCAAATTTAAAAATATAATATAATTTGACTTAAGATTATACTTTGATTCAACTAAAGTAATTTAACCCTAGTTTTACTTGAAGATTATACTTCGATTCAACTGAAACGTTATTGACCCTAGTCATTGTTCGAGGATTATACTCCGGTTGAAGTTAACGAGTAATGGCTTAAAATTATAAAAATTAAATAAAATTTAAGAATTAATCTAAATTGGCCTAAGACTATACTTGGGTTTAAGTGAAATATTATTAACCTAATCTTTTAATTTTTTAAATATTTAAAATATCAAAATTATATTTTAATTAATTTAATAAATTTAAAATTTTACTTTATTTATATAATTTTTAAGTTAATAATTTAAATTGATGCATAACTTTGAGTCAAAAACTTGAATTAATAATGTTTTAGTTGAACCGAAGAATAACACTAAGTTAAAGACTAGGCTTAATTGTGCTTTAGTTGAATTTGAGTATATGATATTTCATTTAGAATACTTAAATTGCATAAACAGTATGCAATTCATTTTAATCCATATAATAATAAAATGATTAAAGTAAAATGACAATTACTACATCCTTGTAAACTTTGATATACCAATACAGTGTTATCTTCGAAAGAAAATTAGTGTAGTCAAGTGGATATATGATTAACTGCTCTCTAATGGTTGTTGGTTCGAAACGTGTCTAATCATTAATTCGATTTTGTTTCTTTTTAATTTTAAGGCTGCTTGGAAAAAAACAATTCACAAAAATTTGGTAGCAAGGATCGAACCCGCAACATATTAGCAACTGATAATCCCATCAACCACTAGGACGAACGAAGAAGTTCTGATAAAAATTGCATTATGTAATATTTAACGAAGCATTGATAAAATATATAAATTTTAATCTTCATCTTCAACCTTCAGCCGGGTCACTTCGACCCGGTTTTAGACCCGCGACTTCCAACAAAAAATCCGACGGTTTCATGTCATTTAAACGTCAAAAATAACAATTAATTACCTAGAAACATCACAAAAACCATTTGCAATTCATGTACGTTTAAGTTTTGATTCAAATGGTCTAAAATTAAAAAAAAAAAACTTAAAATTAAAATTGTCAAGATCTGAAAAACGGTTCAGTGAGGCAGTTCCCCAAACATCAACAAATTTGTTCGCGTTTCCGTATTTAAATCCGCGTTTGTGGCCAAAAAACGCAGGAGTGTGGTTGAAGAAGAGAGTGATGTTAGAAATTTATGGGTGTGGAAGATGAACATGAAAATTTAGATTTAGAAAAGATAAAGATTAAAAATTTTGAGTTTATTTTTTTTTATCAGAAAGATTTTGAGTTATTATAAAGTTAATTTGATTAATTAAGTTATTTTTTAGGTTTAAATAAGATAAAAAAAAATTAAAAAGAGAAGTCATCAGGTTCACTTGATTTATGAGGGTACACAAGAGTACATATTAAAAGTATGTATCATATAATCCTATGTGGCATTGAATAAGTCAATATTGCTTTTTAATTGGCCAAATAAAGTGACTTCATTAAATAAGTTAATTGGGTGACTCCACCATAGAATCTCCCATTATAAATAGTATGTTCCAAAATTACAAAAAAGTAAAAGTAAGTAAATGCTAGTGTTTTGAGTTTTGAATTTGAAAGTTGCAATACTTCATAAATTGTTGCAAAATGAAATCATGCAACTTTTGGGTATGTTGCTATTTTGCCAAACATTATTGTAACTTTTGGTAAAAGGAATTGTTTCACCAAGGGTCGCTATCTTGTGAAACAATACCAATGTAGGCTATAAATAATTCATTTCAAATTCAGAAATAAAAAACAAAATCACAAATTCACTAAAACACAATTCCAACACTCTTCGCTACATTCGAGTTTTCATTGGTCTTGTGCAAACACGAGAAGACTGAATTATCCTTGGTATTCCTTCATCGAAACTCTAAGACAAATCGAGAGTGCCTGAAATACTATAAGGAAAGTGATTCGTACACGATTCCAGCCTGAATCCATTCAACTTTGAAGCGTTATCTAACATTATTATAAGAGTCATGATGCTTCTGTGGTGGATTAGATGAGGGAACCTATGAAGTGCATGAGAGATAGCTAAATGGTGCGCATACCAGGAGCATTACTGAGGCTTTGAGTATTTTACTGTATTTTGGCTAGATCATTGTATGCTATTTTACTGTGCTGGCTTTTTCATTGTAGGCTTAGGAGAGATTAAATATGTTGGTTAGTTTATGTGTGTACCTTAATTGTTAATATAGATCTTTGTTTTCTATCGTTTTTATCCGACGGTCGAGGACATGATTGGACGGTTTCTCTGCAATTATTCATATATATATATGGTGGATAGTTGTTTCTCGTTATGATGCTGAGCTCGAATTCTGTTGTTTGTAAGGGTTGAGTACTCCCTATTCTCCCTTTAATAATATTTCTTTTGACTATAAAAAAAAAATACACAACAAAAACTACAAGTTCTTAAAATTAGAAAAAAAATAATTAAATGACAGCTTATAGAATACTTCCAATAGGGTATTCTAGAAGTTTATTTTTACAACAGCATGTGCTATTAATTTGCACACAAAACAACATCTAATACTTAGACGATCTCTAATGGTGTAATGCCTATTAAATATTTATGGTACTTATTAGGTATTACCATTGGAGAGTATTGCTAGAAAAGAGTACGACAAATCATCTTTGCTTATTTATTTATATTATAGATATAGATATAGATTAGGTGTATGATTTTGTGTTCCAAAATCATTTCCAAATTTACACACAACTGCATGTACAACGGACACACCTTGGTTGAAGAGGAATCAGACAACGCTTGGTTAGACATTCATAATTTGATCTACAATCATAACGCGCTGTAATTAAAAAAGAAACTAGAAGAATGTAATTAATTTGGAATAACATATCGTGTAAGAAATAAAGATAGGAATTTAAAAAGGATAAAAAATGATTTACCATTCACGTTCATTGAAACAAGAAATATTATGAAAAGAAAGATACTCATAACATATACAAATTTAAGAATTTTAGACATATTTCCACCTTTGTATGTTAAAATTTAGCTTTATATATCACTTTATAGGCTATTTATAAATCTCATTATCTCCTTATATCATTTAAATAGTTTTGTGCTCTTATGAGCCTCCCTAAAATTAGAATTTTTATTAAATGACTCTTAAGTAAATTAATATGTTTTATTTGACCTTTTAAAACACTTAATAAAGGGGTTTCATAAAAATTTACCAATCATATATATTTATTGTTATTCTTTTGCTAAAATTCAATTATTTCATAATCTTGTTTGTGTTTTCATTGGTCCTGCTGTTATGTCTTCGGCTGCTGCTGTATTCTGGTGGTGGGTTCTGTTTTGCCTTGCTGTTGAGGCGCATTGGTGTATGCAGAAAGTTTGCTTTCTCAAAAATATCAGAAAATTTGAATAATATTGTTGGACAATAGTTTTTTATGCAAAAGAATTAAAGTGAAGCAACGGATGAAAGCACAAAATTCTCTAACTAAATAGGAGTATTATTAAAATAAAAAATAAAATAAAAAAGCGACGGAAACCTTGAAAAGAGATGGATGTAAAGAATATTATCTAGGGGTGTAATTGGATCAGTTTGGATTGATTTTTGATGAATCCAAAGTTCGAACCAATGTGTACTCAATTGGTTCGATTTGGATCGGTTTGTCCTGTTTTTGAAAAATGAAACCGAACCAAACTAATCGGTTTGGTTCGGTTTGGATCGGATACTTTGATCGGTTTTGTAATTTATTTTTTTTCAATATTTTTCCTGCTATTATTTTTTTCTACTATTATTTTTTATCCGATATCTTGCTACAATTTTTTTAATCACACATAGCACGTAATCAATTATCACCATACACCATACTTTAATTGGTTTTCAAACACATTTTAATTTAAACAAAATTGACAAAATTCAATCCATAAATGAAGTTCAATATATATATATATATATATATATATATATATATATATATATATATATATATATATATATATATATATATATATATATATATATAG
This sequence comes from Trifolium fragiferum, assembly GCA_954870985.1. Classification (NCBI taxonomy): domain Eukaryota; kingdom Viridiplantae; phylum Streptophyta; class Magnoliopsida; order Fabales; family Fabaceae; genus Trifolium; species Trifolium fragiferum. Next base: position 15,253,182 of record OX940794.1, read on the forward strand.
TTATTTATAATATAGAATATTGAATTTATTTTAAATTTGAACATTGAAATGGTACATGCATAGGTAGAATTTAGAACATTAAATAAATATATATATGGTTAATAATAAATAAATATATGATTAATAATATACCTATTGGTTCGGTTCATCGGTTTTTAAAAATTGAATCCGAGAACCGAACCAAACCACATCGATTTTTAATTGGTTCGGTTTTGAATCCGAACCATAAATATTGGTTTTTTTTCGGTTTGAATTGGTTTGGATCGTCAGTTTAATTAGATTTTTTTATCCGCTTACACCCCTAATATTATCCTTGTAAATAAAATAAAAAAGCGACGGGAAACCTTGAAAAGAGATGGATGTAAAGAATATTAACCTTGAAAAGAGATGGATGTAAAGAAAATCAAATGTTTATGTTCATTTTATCTTGAATTATTATTGGGATATTCCTCATTTTTTTTAGTATTATTCTCGTTTTGCTCAAGAGCTTCATAACTATACCATTTTTATGGTTAAACACTTCAATAAATTAACATGAGAACCTACTATCCATGGTTTTCTATCTTTCAATGATGCTTATATTCCTTCAATAAACCTTAGGCTAGGTTGCCCATTTTTTTTTTTTTTTAAATTTAATGGTTTATAAGTACCGCACCAACTTATTTACAAAGAAAATACTACATTTATTGCTCTCAAGGATCGAACCTCTGACCAAAAGCCTACACCCGCTCAGTCAGCAAGTGCCAACTGAGCTACCTCACCCACCCCAGATTGCCCATTGATTGTAATTAAGAATTGAACAAATCCAAAACAGGCTTAATTTATCGATGCAGTATTTGAAATTTAAGAGAAGTTTTTCAAAATTTTAGCTCTCGTAGAGCAGTAATCCAACTAAATCATTATTCACATATCAAAAGATGATAAATAATTTATTATTAAATATTTTAAGGGGTTAATAGGTATTGTTCCGGACTGGGCCTAGAATTGACTAGCAGGCCCAATCCACTAAACCGTCGAGGACGGCCCAATGTCGAGCACAACCAGCTTCTAGCTCGACACCTCACCTCAAGCTCGCTAGCAGCTCAAACCTATCTAGTTCACCATTGTCGAGCACACCTGTGCTCGTCTTTAATTCAGCACTTGCCAAACGTGCCTCTTAAGCCACGTTTTCATCCCAAGCTTATCCGTCTCCCGCAGAATACGGGCTAAGCTTGACTAGGGGGAGAGTCTAACGACTTCTCCAGCATACCACGCTATCCCTAGCAGTTATCCTCATTGGGCTTGCTCTACGCGGCCCAATAGTGATAATCGTTGGCCCCGCGCTGGGGGCTTATAAATACTCCTCATCATTGAGGAGTCAGGTATTCAATTCTCACTCTCTACCTCTTCTCTTGTACTTGTGCTGACTTAGGCATCGGAGTGTCTGCAGGTACAACCCCCCCTCCGTTTTCAAAGCAACTATCAACACCGCACGTGACTAGCAGCTGGCCATCGATCGAACGTCCGTTCAGGTACGATCATTGGCGACTCCACTGGGGACGTGAGTCTTCCCCCTTTCTCTAACTGAAAGAGAAACCACCTATCAATTCATCAGTCATGGCCACTGGTAGCACCCCTCCGCCTCAGAACGACGGATCCGCTCCTCAGTTCTTTGACGCCGAAGGACGTCCTATGTCCACCGTCGTCGAACCACGCAACGACGCCATCATTTCCAACAACGAAGACGATCAGCAAGCCAACGCCGCCATCGACCTCGACGGTGATGAAAGAGATGGACAAGAATGCTCTCCATTCACCGAAGATGATGATCAAGTCAAGGAGGTTCCGAACCCCAACGCCGGAACGTCAGAGAAAGCCCCCGCGGCTAACCAAGTTATCGAAAGTCCAGGACAACAAGTCCTTACTATAACTGCAGCAGACTTCAAAACGCTGGTGGACACAATCAAAGAGCAGAACCGCCGCTTGGAGTCCCTTGAAAAACACTATCGTCCGTTCCGCCACGGCACCGACGATCCCAACCGCCGTCAGCCGGCGCAGAAGAAAAGAGGACGAACCCCTCCCTGCGAGGACCGTCCAGCCCAGACTAGCAAAAGAGGAAAAGGAATCGTGATCCGCGAACCTTCTCCTTCCCGCAAAACGCGGTCGCCAAGCGGGAATCCCGCAACTACTTCCACTGATCGTGGAAAGAAACACGTGCATCCTAATCCACCTCCTCCGCAGTACAACGAGGAGCGCTCCCCGTCTCCTCAGGGATATAACTCCCCTCGCCACCAGCCGAGCTCGAGTGACGAGGACGACAACCAGGGACCCCTGTCCTGGAATATCCTTAATGCTCCTCTTCCTCCGGGTTTAGAGAAACCACCTTCCAACCTGGGGAAATATGACGGGCTGGGAGACCCTGACGACCACATCGACAATCTCAACGTCCAGCTGAATTATCACCAGGTGAAAAGGGCCCATCAAGTGCAGGCTGTTCTCGACAACCCTAACCAAGGGAGCGCTTGATTGGTACAAAGCCCTTCCCCGAGGATCCATCACGTCATGGAAAGAGTTATGCGAACGTTTCAAAAATCACTTTACTGCCTCGCGTCGTCCACCTAAGTCGGTGGCCACGCTCGAGCACATCATTCAGGGAGAACGCGAATCTTTGCGCGCCTACCTTGACAGGTTCAACAAAGAAGCCGTTCAAGTCCCCACTTCTGATGGTATGAAGAAATATCTGATCGAGCGAGGTCTTCGCCGTCCTAGCGACTTCGCCAAATTCATTGGGATCTCCCCACAGGAGACTCTCAACGACCTCCTCCAGCAGGCGCAAGCCTTCATTGAATACGAAGAGAAAGAAGAAGCTGCGAACTTCCGCAGGTCCGGAGCAGGATCATCCGGGCACAATCGTGATAGTCGTGGTCCCCACCGAGCAGGTGGCGACAGAAGGCACGAAGAGCGTCCTCGTGAAAGGAACCGAGGACCAAACAGTCAATTCACTCAGTACACTCCGCTCACCACATCTCGTGAGCACATCATATCAACCACTGGCACAGGCCAGTTCAAAACTTGGGGAGTCAGAGTACCCAAGCCCATACCGGCCAAGCCCAACGCCGACATGAAGAAATACTGCAAGTACCACAAGACCCACGGTCATAACACTGAAGACTGCGTCCACCTGAAGGACGCCATTGAAATTCTAGTCAACCAAGGCCCACTGAAGAAATATGCGAGGAACAATGACGCTCCTCGACACAAAGACCCTCCGGCTCCTAAGCCCGAGGACAAGGATGATGGCGCTGCCCCCGGGCAAGTAGCCATGGCTATCTACAGGCCAGAAGACTTTTTGATCACTGATGAACTCGCTGCCCGACTCAGCAAATGGGAGGATTTCTCCTCCGCCATGGTTATCTCCGGTGGGGGTTTCAATCCCCTCACCATTGGTTCTGTCAAAAGAAAGTTCGATGAACTGATCTCCACTTCGCCTAATCTGGGCGTCACTCTCGACGATGGGGAAAAAGGCTCTCTTCCCCTAGCCTTCTACCCGGAAGAGATGCCCGGCGGAACTCCCAACTCTCAAATCCCTTTACTGATAAAGGCACACATGGTGAATTTTGAGGTGCACCGCATACTGGTCGACGAGGGAAGCTCTTGTGACATAATGTATTCTTCCATGTTTAAGGTGCTCGGTTTGGAGAGGAAGCACTTGGCCCCTTACTTAGGCTCAGACCTGCAAGGTTTCAATGGCTCAACAAGCAAACCTTGGGGTTACGTCGACGTCCTCGTCACCTTTGGTAAGGGAGAAACGGCCAAGCCCGTTAGAGTCAAGTTCCTGGTCATAGATTGCTGCTCCCTCTATCAATGCATCCTCGGCAGAACAGCCTTAGCCGATCTGGTCGCCGTACCCTCTACCATTCATCTCAAAATGAAATACTACACTCAGAATGGTAAGGTCGCAACTATCCACGGAGACATCGCCGCGGCCAGAAGATGTTTTGAAGCTGCGTCCAAAGGCTTGTCCTCTATCGACAAAGCATCGAGCAAAGCCAAGAACGCACCAAGTTCGTCGGGGAAAGGGAGCGAGGAGAAGCCACAGCCCAACAATGTCAGTGCCATCGACCTGGATGCTCGGTTCTCCAAGAAGGAACGAAAAGAGGAGAAAAAGCTTCGAAAAGACAACGAAGAGGACAATGAGGCAAGCAAAAAGAACTACCGCCCCATTCCAGATGGTGAATTCGAAGTCATCCCCCTTGGAGAGGACTCGAGCAGAGGAGTGAAGATCGGTGCGAACCTTCCCGATTTTGTCAAGAACCAGCTGAAATCTTGTCTCCGTGAGAACGCAGATCTGTTCGCATGGAGCGCCACTGAGATGCCCGGCCTCGACCCTGAGGTCGCCTGCCACCAGCTCGCCATAGACCCAGCCGTTAAGGCTGTAGTGCAACGTAGGAGAAAGCAGTCTCTCGAGAAAGCGGAGGCTGCAGAAAAAAATGTAAAAGACCTCTTAGAGGCAAATTTTATTTCCGAAGCTAGATACTCTACTTGGCTTTCAAACGTTGTACTTGTTAAGAAATCTAATGGTAAATGGCGAATGTGCGTTGACTACACCGATCTTAATAGGGCTTGTCCCAAAGATGCTTATCCCCTGCCTAGTATCGATAAGCTTGTGGATAATTCGTCTGGTTTTAAATTATTATCTTTTATGGACGCGTATTCCGGTTATAACCAAATACCCATGGCTGAATCGGATAAAGAAAAAACCGCATTGATGATCGAATCAGGCAACTATTACTATAACGTAATGCCTTTCGGGCTAAAAAACGCAGGTACTACGTACCAGCGAATGATGAACAAAGTTTTCCGAGCAGAAATTGGCAACATGCTCGAAGTCTATATGGACGACATGATCGTCAAGTCCAAAGAGGAAGTCGACCATACTACTCATTTAAAAAGAGTATTTGAGCGTGCCCGCCATGTCAAAATGCGATTCAACCCCGAAAAATGCACCTTTGGAGTGCGGGCAGGGAAGTTCCTCGGTTTCTATCTTACTGAAAGAGGAGTCGAGGCAAACCCCGATAAATGCAGAGCGTTCGCTGAGCTCCCAACACCGAACTCAAAAAAGTCGATCCAAACCCTTAACGGTATGCTCACCTCGCTATCTCACTTCGTAGCAAAATCTGCGCAGCACGCACTTCCCCTTTTCAAACTCCTTAGAAAAGAGGTTGCCTTCGAATGGACAGAGGAATGCGAGCAGGCTCTCCAACGCCTAAAGAAAGCTTTATCAGAACCCCCAGTCCTTTCTCGACCAGACGCTGAGGAAGTCTTATACTTATACCTTTCTGTAACTCCCGAAGCTGTAAGCGCCGCACTCATCCGGGAAACCACAGAAAATCAAAAGCCTGTGTACTTCACGAGCAAGGCCCTGCAAGGACCCGAGATCAGATACCAACGCATTGAGAAAGTCGTTCTCGCGCTCGTTGTAGCTGCGAGACGATTAAGACATTACTTTCTTGGTCACACGATCACCGTGCGAACAGACCAGCTCATCAAAGCATTGCTAGGGCGACCAGACATGGCAGGCAGAATGCTCAAATGGTCCCTTGAATTGGCCGAATTCGACATCCGATACGAAAGCAGGAAAGTACTCAAAGCCCAAGTTCTAGCGGATTTCGTCGCCGAGATGGCCCTACCTACATCCCCGGATGACGGGGCGAACAAATGGACTATCTTTGTCGACGGAGCCTCCGGCGCATCAGGAGCCGGAGCAGGAATCATCCTCGAAAACGGAACGGGCACCATAATTGAGGTTTCCCTCGCCCTATCGTTCCCAGCGTCGAACAACCAAGCGGAATACGAGGCGTTCCTCGCAGGCCTACGACTCGCCGAAGACGTGGGCGCCAAGGAAGTAATGATATTCACTGACTCGCAACTCGTGGTGTCACAAGTACTAGGAGAATATCAAGCCAAAAATGACAATCTCCACGAATACTTAATCTTGGTGCGCGACAAAGTTGCACAATTCGACTCTTTCGAAGTTAAACACGTCCCACGGGGACATAATACGAGAGCGGATATCCTGTCGAAATTGGCGAGCACAAAAAAGAAGGGCGGACGCAAATCCGTCATTCAGGAGATACTTCCTCGTCCAAGTATCGAGAAGCCGGCCACGTCATCCTCGAAAGCTCCCGTCGACGTCAATTCAATCCGAGACGGAAGATCCTGGATGACGCCTTTCTGGCTATACCTCGCCCACGGACACCTCCCCGAAGACGAGAAAGAGGCAAAAGTAATACAACGAAAAGCTACCTCGTATTGTCTCATGTACGACCAACTCTACAAAAGAGGGGTGTCGATCCCTCTTCTCAGATGCGTCGACCAAGACGATGTCGAATATGTACTGCGCGAGATACACGAAGGAATTAACGGCCAGCACCTCGGAGGAAGGTCACTTGCGAGAAAAGCTCTCCGAGCAGGATATTTTTGGCCCACCATGCAACAAGATGCTAGAGAGCACGCAAAGAAATGCGACAAATGCCAACGACACGCCAACATGGTTTTAGCACCTCTGGCGGAACTAAACACATTGTCTTCGCCTTGGCCCTTCGCTTGGTGGGGCATGGATATCCTCGGACCATTCACGACGGGACTCCACCGCTGCAAGTTTCTAATAGTGGGAGTCGATTACTTTACCAAGTGGGTAGAAGCCGAAGCAATCCCCAACATAGCCGCGGAAACAATTCTCCACTTCTTTAAAAAGAACATCCTAGCTCGCTTTGGAATCCCACAAGTAGTTGTCACTGACAATGGCACTCAGTTCACAAGCAAGAACTTCCAGGATTTCCTCGCCGCAATTAAAACAAAACAACACTTCACCTCTGTGGAACATCCCCAAACTAACGGGCAAGCCGAATCGGCGAAAAGGGTGATCCTTCGCGGTCTCAGAAGAAGACTCGACGAAGAGAAAAACAAATGGGTCGAAGAGCTCTGGAGCGTACTTTGGGCCTACCAAACAACTCCGCACTCGACCACCGGAGAGACACCATTTCGACTAACGTACGGATCCGAAGCCGTCATCCCTGTCGAAATCGAGAATCTTTCATGGCGAACAACACAGCCATTGACGGAAGAGGCAAACGATGAAGCGCTTAGGGAAGAGCTCGACCTAGTCGACGAAATTCGAACGACCGCCTCCCTTCGAGAAGCCGCGCTTAAACAAAAAATCGCTGCTCGACACAATGTCAAAGTCATACCACGAAGCTTCGACGTCGGCAGCCTCGTGCTAAGACGAAACAACCAAGACTCCAACCACGGGAAGCTCGCCGCCAATTGGGAAGGTCCATATCGCGTGTGAGCAAAAACGGGAACTGGAGCCTACCACCTCGAAACCCTCAAAGAAAAAGAAATCCCTCGCACTTGGAATGCTAAAAAATTAAAATAATATTACAGCTAAGGCAACGTCGACCACGACAGCCTATAGCGAAGGAGACGACCAGTCCAGAGACAGTAGGACCGTCGCTCCTCGACAACGGGCAGACACCAAGGTACAGGTGCCCGCCTCAAACATTAACAAGGTTAACCAACCCAACTTGGGAAAGCTCAAAACACGAGCCCCCTCGTCGTCGTACCACGGCTTGACCCCCAGCTCGCGATGGGTAGGTGAAGCTACGGTAAACAAACCACTTCCGCGACGTTTGTGCGCTGTTATGTTCGGAGCCGAACCTCCGAGCGCCTGGGTAGTTCCCCAAATTGCTCATGGTAACGCCGAGCAAGAAATCAACCTTCCTCGTCGCAGTCCATCTAGTCGACCTAAGACGCGCCAATATAGCCGTCGTCGAACAGAGCGACAAGGCGAACGCAGCTTCGCGTGATAAAAACCAAGCAACCTTACTTCTAAGTGCGAACGGAAAAATGCAAATAAAAACTCAACAGGTTTAAACACACAATAATTCCATTCATTCATAATAATGTTAAACATTAAAACGTTTATTCGTTAGGAAATTCAAACATAACATGCAAAGAAACAAGCTGCCTAAGCCATCATTTAGACCCTGTTTTCTTTTTCTTCTTCTTCTCTGAAACCTTGGTCGCGGCCTGCTCACTCTCCTTGGAAATCCGAGACTCATCCTCCTCATCAGAAGTAGGAGGAGTCCCACGATAAGTTTTCAGGTATTCTGCCCAATCTTCATCAACTTCTTCATCTCCAGGCCATCCCGGTGGCGGGAGAACCTTTTCTCTCCCCTTTCCCCTCTTGGGCTGAGAAACACCTCTGGCCTTGCTGCCAGACCCTTCAGATTGCTTCTTAGACCTAGTTGCAACACCTTTCTCCACATTCTTTCTCTCCATAACTCTTGAAAGTAAAGAGGAAGGAAACAAATGGGGCTATTTATCCCCACAATCTCAACAAAATGCATGTGGACGGTTTCAACAAACACTTATGACAGCATGGGTACCAAGCAGTTTCAACAAACCAAGTTTGACTGCGCAAGGACCAAGGCCACATGCAAGACCAACGGAATAGCCTAACCGACCAAGCTTTCCGCTGTTTTGTTTGGGGGCAGGATACCCGGGCCCCTGGACGACAATAAAAAACCCCGCGAGGACAAAACTTTCGTCGAGCTCGCGCGTAATTTTACGGAACGAATATTCACAAATTAAACGCGAACAAAACACAAAAGATTATCAGTTCGACAAAAGAAAAGCTATGCTTAAGATTTCAAAAACAAATATTCTCAAGTTAAGGACGAGCAAACACATACACGAGCATAAATAAACGTGTAAAAATAAACAGGCGAGCACAAAAATAAGTCGATCATAAAAGTACTTAATGACGGGCAAAGGCCCAATTGTTCAAACATTACATAAAAGGCACAAAGGCCACCAGAATTAACAAAACATCAAATTATGGCGCACAGGCCAGAAGAAAAAGCACAAAACCAAGAGCTTAATTGCTCTCATCCTGACCTTCATCATCATGATGCTCCTCTTCGACACGCTCGCCTTCAATATGTTCATCCTCCTTGGCTCTGTCCTCGCCGTCTGAATGGTCGTGGTCCATATCGTCCTCCTCGTCCTCTTCTTCCTCCACATCATTCAGGAGCTCATCAGCCTCGGCGACCTCATTCTCTGGAGGAAGGACCACTTCCCCGTCAACCACACGGTGCCAAAAACTGGTTCCCACAGTTTTGAGCTCGGCATTGACAACCTTCAGCTGGGCGACGACATTGTTGAATCCAAATTTAGCCGCCGCCGTAATCTTTTCACGAACAGAGGTAAGCTCCTTAACAAGGGCAGCCCTCGTAGTCAATTCTCGGGCATACTCAGGCTTGTCTTCAGCAGGAGCCGCGGAGGCTTTCAGTTCCTTTAGCTCATCCTCGAGCTCCTTCTGCCTCTTGGTCGCCGCCTCCAAACTCTCACTAGCAATACGAAGGTCTGTCTGAGTTTTGAGCCAAACCTCCTTCTTGTTTTGTAGGTCCTCAACAACGACCTGGAGCTTCAGCTTGCTCGCCTTCAACGTCTCTATCCTCGCCTTCAGCTTCTCAACCTCCTTCCCCGGTTCCTTGCTTTCCTCATTCAAAACCAGGACCGTCGATACCAGCCTCATCAACCCAGCAATGTCGTCCCTCATGAAATCCTCCCTCTGCTGAGGATCCATCTCCTTGATAATAGACTTCTCCTTCGCCGCCACAACAAGAGGATACTTCTCGAGGTAACCTCGCATAGCCCAACATTGGGGAACGACGCTTTGCTCGGCCTTCCCTGCAGCAATATCGACCACCTCCACATCTGGGGACGACCTCGGCTTTTTCTCAGGACGATGAGAAGTGTTCCCCAACCCTGGAGAATCCAGCTTGGGAGATCCTGAGTCCGACCCACCAGCAGCAGTTGAAACGGCGGAGACAGGTCCCTTCTTGCCCGTTTTTCCCTTCTTCTTCCCTTTGGTGTTGTCGCCCAGCATTCTCAAGATATCAGTCGCTTTGTCGGCCATCTCGTCTGCAAAGTGAAACAATAGAGGATTAGTAAAATGAATGCAGGAAAATAAAAGCAAGTTAGAAACGAGGAAAGAAAGTTAAAACAAGCCCTTATACCCAGCAAAATCTTGCGAGAACAAGCCCTGGTGTTAATTATTCTAACGCCATACTCCTGTTTGCCCTCCTTGTCGACCATAGGCAGCGTTACCCTCTCTCCGTCAATCACTTCCTTATATACGCAAGGTCCTAGCTTGAAACTACTCACATAGTCATTCAAGACCTTCAAGCTGGCCCAATCCTGCTCGGACATCCCTCGATCCTTAGTCAAATAAGAATCGGTACTATGCTCGTAGTGGGCAAACGTCCACGCCAAAGGGAACTTAGGCTCTCGCCTCACTACCTGCTCGCCATCCACTGTTACCGTCACGTTTCAATACAAGGATTCCCGAGCAGCCTCACTTTCTGCTCGAACTGCGTAATAGCGAGGCTTGTAACCCCGAACAAAATCTACGAACATATTAAAATATTTTTTCCCTTGAGACTTCAAGGACACCCAGCCTTGTCGTCCATCTACCGCTTGCCGCTGGAGTTGAAATATTTTGAAGAACAAAGCGAGGGAAGGCGCGATTTGCAGGTGCTCGCACACTATCTCGTATATTCGAATAAACCCTATCGAGTTCGGGTTTAATTGGGAAGGGGCTAACTTCAAGTGCCTGAAAACGCTCATCGCGAATTCGCTGAACGGCATTCTGAGCCCCAACTTCTCGAACACGAATTCATACATGGCAAATCCGTCCTCGCCGAAGTTTGAATACACACGCCGCTCGCCTACAGCATGTGCCGACCAATTAGTTGGCTGGTCTCCTATCCTATCCTCGACGATTGTAAACTTGGGCTCCGCCGAGGGAGAAATCACTGAGCGTGTCCTTGGACCCTCAGCTATCCAAGCATATGGATCTTCTTCGGTTGGTCTGATCGGCTCTCTATACTGCGATGTTCCAGCCTCCTCTTCGTCCATTTAAAAGCACCTGAAAAGCAGCGAAAGAAAATGAATTCGACGTTTGAAATCAAATTCACCCTTCCACCGCAATTCAAGTGAAAGGGCGAAGTTTTAGCCGAGGACGCTGCCCTCGACCAAAGGCCCTTACAAATGGCGAAGAAACAAATCCACGGGCGTATCGGGCTCGAGCCTTCGAAACGGCGAGCAGAGGCTAAGACCTAACAACGTTATGAACTCGAAAGCAAGCATCTCTGCTCGCCAAGGCAAGCATTTCTGCTCGCCAAAGCAAGCATCCTATGCTCGCACCATTCACAATTTATCTCCGACACGCCCATTCAAATTCCTAGGAATTCATATGAATTTCTGGAAAATCCTCACCGGAAAATCCATCGGAACATTACGAGACGGCAGTTCTGGGCAGTGCAACCACCTTAAGCCAAGCAGAAACAACTAAAAATCCTAACTTTTCTACTAAAAAAGGGGCGTTTGGCAATGTAAAACCACCACCAAACGCCCTCAAAGTTACTAAATCCACAACATTTCCATCATCTTTAAACAACAAACACCACCGGAATCCTAACAAGCAAACTCTAAGGTTTAACAATCCGAACAAACCTAAGTAAAATAAACGCAAGGATGATGTAGAAATTAGTACCTTTGTATGGATTGGAGAAGCTTCCTGTGCTTGAAAGAGCTTGAACTTGCAAATATTGGTAGCAACAATGGGGAGAAAAATCTGGAGAAAGAAAACGATGGAGGAAGGAAAATTCTGAAATGAATTTCCATTTCTCTACTTATAGACTGCCGAGCGCGTTATCTCCTGCAGTGCAATCCTTGCGAAACGACACTCTTCTCAAACCCTTAGACGTTGGATCAATCCAACGCTCCAGATTGAAACGATCCAACGCTTCAGTTTAACTCCCAGGGAAAACGAAAAGGCGCGTATCTGACGCGCCACACGCACCTGCACGGGAATCCACGCCACTTATGACCTACGCTTTGGGACTATCATTGCGTCTCTTCGTAGCTGGCACACGTGGCATCATCAGGAGACTCCCTGTCTCATCAAACGTCACTTAGCTTCTCCACGCGTTGCCTTTTACTCTCCTCGACTCCGCCGCTCCTCGACAAAACGCTTGGGTTTGCATGTAAACGGCGAACAAGATTCACACGAAATATCGACGAACACGCTTGGCTGTTGATTTGCCACGCGACGCTTCTCTTCGCCATCCCTGCACTGGACCTTAAGTCATTACCCCTATGCCTAGCAGCAATGACTTGGGGGGCTTCTGTTCCAGACTGGGCCTAGAATTGACTAGCAGGCCCAATCCACTAAACCGTCGAGGACGGCCCAATGTCGAGCACAACCAGCTTCTAGCTCGACACCTCACCTCAAGCTCGCTAGCAGCTCAAACCTATCCAGTTCACCATTGTCGAGCACACCTGTGCTCGTCTTTAATTCAGACCTGCCAAACGTGCCTCTTAAGCCACATTTTCATCCCAAGCTTATCCGTCTCCCGCAGAATACGGGCTAAGCTTGACTAGGGGGAGAGTCTAACGACTTCTCCAGCATACCACGCTATCCCTAGCAGTTATCCTCATTGGGCTTGCTCTACGCGGCCCAATAGTGATAATCGTTGGCCCCGCGCTGGGGGCTTATAAATACTCCTCATCATTGAGGAGTCAGGTATTCAATTCTCACTCTCTACCTCTTCTCTTGTACTTGTGCTGACTTAGGCATCGGAGTGTCTGCAGGTACAACCCCCTCCTCCGTTTTCAAAGCAACTATCAACACCGCACGTGACTAGCAGCTGGCCATCGATCGAACGTCCGCTCAGGTACGATCAGGTATTTATCTCTGTAAAGTATGCGTGTTTTTTTTTTACCCGATAATTTTTTTTTAAGTTTCCCTATGCAAAATATATTTTTTTGGTTTTCCTCTTTAGGCGCTTGGAATTTGCACTTTTTGAATCGGTTAAACAAAAACACCGATTTAAAAAATAAAACTTTTTAAATCCGTTGATCAAAATAACCGATTTTAAAAGTACATCCAAGGAAAACACAAAAAAAAAAATTTGCAAGGGGGAAAACATAAACAATTTTTTTACAAGAATAAAGCAAAACAAGACTACTTTGCAGGGATAAAAATTTATTAACCCATATTTTAAATATATGAATTTCACGAAATCTATTTACAAGGAGAAAATTACTTCTACTTATAAATTTATGTTTAAATCATCTAATATATAAGACTCTTAAAGTTGAAATTGTCGAGCATACACAATTTAAAGTCCAATATTTAGCTTTTAGTTTTCCAGTACTAGATATATCCTTTTTTATCCTATACTTTGTTCTATTATCTATTTTTTTCACATATTATTGTAAAGTTTTTATATATAGTTTTGAATCATAAAAAAATATGGAAAAGTGTCATAGATCCAAGTGATACATGATCTAGATCATGATTTTAAATTGTGGATATGAGTTTATAAATCATTGATGTTGGAACAAAATTATGACTTTGTATCTCCTTAATTGATTTTGATGATAACAATGTATTTAAAGTTAAATTGGAGTACTAATAATTTAATTTAGTGTGCAGGATTAAAAGTTAAAATTTGCATACAAAAGCACATTAGAATTTCTGATGGAATTACTTCTGAGCAAACAACATCTGAGCTCACCAGATCTGAAGCAAGTAATTCTGAGCCTGTGAAACTCTGATGTTATTATCTGAAGGCTCATCAGAGATAAATGTTAAGCTACACTTGAGAGTACAATTTTATTGAAGACTGTGCCTGACTAAGTCCAAACGCAGAAACCAAGAATGAAAAGGTTTGACCATGGAAAGGTCCTTTTCAAGTCAGGCTTCAGAAATGATTATTTCCTTATTTGGCTTTCACCAAGGTTCAAATATCAAAAGCCAAAAGGAATCTCTCATTTTGTAGTAAACGTTAAGCTCCTAAGCTACTGCAAATCAGAACAGCTAATAAGCTCACTGATCTATACAAAGGAGCGTCTCAATTCTTCAAACGGCTATAATCTTCAACGTTCATTTTATCATCTATAAAAGGAAGAAGATTTGTGAAGAAAAAGACATCAAGACTTAAGCTTCTGAACGTGCTGAAACTCTGTCAAATTCTGAAGCTATCAAACACTTAGAAATTTTGTGATAATTTTCTAAGTTAGTCTTGTAACTGCGTTGTATTTTGTAAACACCTCTGATTGTATATCAAGTGTTAATCTCATATCTTTATTAACATTAAACCAGTTTGAAGTCTCTTGCATTTGTGCTTGAGCATTGAAGTCTCTTGCATTTGTGCTTGAGCATTGGAAGTCTCTTGCATTTGTGCTTGAGCATTTGAAGTCTCTTGCATTTGTGCTTGAGCATTTGAAGTCTCTTGCATTTGTGCTTGAGCATTGAAGTCTCTTGCATTTGTGCTTGAGCATTGGAAGTCTCTTGCATTTGTGCTTGAGCATTGGAAGTCTCTTGCTTTGTGCTTGAGCAGTTTGAAGTCTCTTGCTTAGTGCTTGAGCATTTGTAATCTGAGTGATTATAGTGAAATCTCTTGTAAAGGACAAGAGGACTGGACTACTCCTGTTAGTGGGAGGAACCAGTATAAAAATTCTGAGCATCTCTCTAACCCTATCCTCATATATTATGTGTGTTATACCTTATCCGCTGAAATTTGTTTTAACTTAGAAAAAGTCTTAACACAATTCAACCCCCCCCCTTCTTGTGTGTTTTTCAACCTTCAATTGACACTACAAGAAATATGATTTTTTGCAACAACTTTTTTCGTTAAAAGTTGTTACAAGTCGCTGACAAAACAACCAAAGGTAATTTTGCCAGCGACTTGTAACAAAAAAATCCGTTGCGAAAAATCATATTTCTTGTAGTGTGAGTTTCAAACGGGCAATATATGAGTTTTATAAAAAGTTGTAGAGTATGTTATTTAATTGAAAATTAGAGTATGTTATTTAAGATACCATTTCAAATGAATATATAATTAATTATGCTTGTAACCAATCGACAAAAGAATTAATTAAGCTTGTTTTTTTTGAGAAACAATAATTTATATCATTTCATTATTCAATAAAGGAGTAATACATAAGGGTAATGTCTCAAAAGAATTAATTAAGCTTGTTAAAATATATACAATTGAAGTATAGATTCTCCAACCGTTGTCGGCCTTAGTTATTTGCGTTTCATTCTTTTTTGTTTTTAGCAGTATCAAATTAATTTATATTTTAACTAGTTTTGAGACCCATGCATTCGCACGGGTTTATTGACTTTTATTTATAAAATATTGCTAAAATATAAGTGACGTCGTGTACCAAAAAAATAAAAATAATAAGTGACGTTATTCTGTTATTTTTTTTTATAAAATTTATTAAAATAAGTAATTTTTTTAATTCAAGCAATTGTCCCGTGTATGATTTTTGTGTAATAAACTATAAGTAATAATAACAAATATTTATTATTCAATTCTTTTTTTTTTATTAAAGCAATTGTCCCATGTATTATTAAATTATTTTTATTAAAACAATTGTCCCGTGTATTATTAAATTATTTTTATCAAAACAATTGTCCCGTGTATTATTATTATTATAATATATATTCATCAATAATATATTCATCAACATTGTTCCGTGTATTATTATAATATATTATTTAATTCCTTTTTTTTATTAAAGCAATTGTCCCCCGTAAGATTAATTTTTTTTATTAAAACAATTGTCCCGTGTGTTACTATAATATATATTTACCTCGTAATTATTTATTATAATATATTCATCAATAATATATTCATCAACATTGTTCCGTGTATTATTATAATATATTATTTAATTCCTTTTTTTTTATTAAAGCAATTGTCCCCCGTAAGATTAATTTTTTTTTTTATTAAAACAATTGTCCCGTGTGTTACTATAATATATATTTACCTCGTAATTATTTATTATATTATATATTCATCAATAATACACTTCTCGTGCTATTTTTATTAGTATATTTGTTTTATTCTCTATTTAATTTTTTTTTATGAATAGATTTGTTTTATGCTTATCTTTGGATTTTTTTTGTTAATTTTGTTTTGTATCTTTTTTTTTATGAGTATATTTGTTTTATGCTTATTTTTTTTTTTTGTACATATCTTTTTTTAAATTTAGAGTTAAAATGATATTTAAGGGCATAAATGGTGAAATACTATTAAACGTGCTAAGGACAAAAAAAGTTTTTTGGTAGTAGTTTCTTTTAATATATTGTAAATAGATTCGATGTACTCTATTAATTTTATTTGATGGAATATATTTTATTTTAGTCTATATATATACCATTGAAGTAAAACTGTTGTGAGTTATATAAATGTGACGTGTCACATTGAAGCCTATTAATTAAGAAATAAGCTACTCAAAATGATTTTCATAAATTACGTTTATTAGAAATGCTCTTAGATGTAACGTAAAATTATTTTTCAATTTAAATGTTGAATATATCCTGACAATTGGAAGGAAAATTTTATATGTCAAAATTAAACCCATAGATATAATTTTTTATTTTTTTATAGTAATAAACTTAATTCATTTCATAATTAAAATATATTCAATACAAAGAGGAATCATCTTAAAGATATGAACGACTAGCTATGAAACACATAGATATAATCAAAACTTAAAAGACATAGTTAGAATTTTATCTCCATCATCTTAAAGTTCACAACAAAAGCAGCTAAATGACAACTTATGAAAAATTCTAAAAGGTATTCGTGTGTTTATTGGGTATGACATTAAATGCAAAATCAAGTGGGTACAAATGTTTACTAAATATAAATTTGAATACATCTACATCTACAATATATACACCTCGGTTCAAGAAGAATTGGACAACTCATTTTTTCACAGTCATAACTATTTGTACATTTAAAAAATGGTTTACCATTGACGCTCATTGAGCCAAGAAATATGAAAAGAAAGATACACATAAAATATACAAATTTAAGAATTCCAGACATATTACACCTACTATGTGTAACAAGTGACTTTATCACTTTATAATTTATAAATCTCATTGTCTCCTTAAATACATCAATTAAATAATTTTTAGCATTTATGACCCTTCCTAAAATTAGAATCTTTATTAAATGACTCTTAAGCATTTCAATGTTTTGTTTGTCCCTTTAACACAGTTAATAAAGAGGTCTCATAAAAACTTACTTATCATATGTAAAAATTTACCGGCTCTTGAGCCATGACATTAGCCATCAAAACTATCGCATCTGCCATTGTCCTTTGCTCCATAACTTGGACAACCAACCAATCAATCTAACAAACATTAGAACTAAAGTACTAACAGTGTCTCTTACACTTGTTGTACCCACGGGTAATCTAAGTCTAATTGATCAGACATGAACCAACCTTGCTCTGATATCACAATTGTAACACCCTAACCCACTTATACTAAGTATTTAAACTTAAATAGAATCATACAAGCAATTAAGGTGCTACATCATTAAAAAATCCCTAAACATGCACACTAAATTCATTCATATCGCGGCGGAAACATAATAAGAATAATAAGTTACTCAAATAAACTTATGTCATAGCATGCATAGTAATTTAACCAATTACAATTCATCTAGTATGATTCAAAATGAATCATACTCATACATCATCAAATCTCATAACACGTAAGTAGCAAGGTAATAAAAATTAAACAAACAAACGAGTTCAATACTACGTCTCAACCAAGGGTTACATAAGTATCAAAGCAACCCTAATAATAACAGACACAATCTATAGGGGTTCTCCTACTAGCTCCTTACCAAAACTAAGTTAGCTAAGCAACGAGCAACTCCTAATCCTTAGCCAAGTCCTCAAGCGAAGAATCTGGTTCCAAACCATTCAAATACTTACATTATATAACATCATGGTATAAGTAAACAACATTCATGTCTAGTTGCATGCATATCAAAGCGCATAAATAAGTAAATAACCACACTCATCGCCACATAGGTAAACATTCAATCATGTATTACTTTGAACACTTTCAATAAAAGCATTATTGAACACAATTTCAATTAACAATTATCAATTATAGGAAATGCACAACTTCCTAATACAACTAAAGTCATCATCAATGTTATATCACCCTAGACACAACTAAATGCATGTGGTACCGTTCATCATCATAAGCTTTCGGACATATATAATCCTTCATCATCATAGACTTGGATAATTATAAAGATTCATCATCATAGGCTTGGATGCATGCATGATTGTACAACTAATAAACATATGATCTACACTCTACATCATCATCTTCTCAATAGGATATTAAATCCACTTCTCCATTCATCATCATCATAATCATAAGTTTATACAAGGCACGTTCATAATACATCCTAACTAATTATTATCTCTTATTATTCCTTTAATCAAAGCGAAGTGTAGAGACTAGTTGTTTGTTAATCTTCGATACTAATCCATTCTCAAATACATCATCATTAATCCAAACATTACTAATCCAAACCGTAATTCATCCTAAGAGCACTTCAAATTAAGTTTTAGAAAGGATTTAAAAAGTGTAACCACCCGGGCCCTTTTCTACATATTTAGTAGGCAACCCCGACGCCGCATATCACGATCTTCTCTACTTCCCTCTCTAGTAGTGTTTTTGCCTTCCGTGGGAATCGAACCACGTACCCTGGGGAATGCATGGAACATGTACTTGAACCCCTGGGTATATGGTTCGATTCCCAAGGAAGGCAACTCTACTAGAGAGGGTACGAGAGAATATCGTGATGTACGACGCCAGGGTTGCCTACTAAATACGTAGAAAAGGGCCCAGGCTATTTGATGACATGAATTCGTACTGCATTTTTAGCATAATTTTAGTAGTAGTTTAAAGCGCTTAAGACCAATTACAAGGCAAAAACTTCAGAGAAATGAAGTTACTTGCACAAGAAGACAAGAATTCAAGAATATGCCAAAAGAGAGAAAAAAAAAAGTGGAAAAATCACGCGCCCATCGTACTAAAATTGATCTCATCATACTACGATGAGAACTCCTTACTGACCAAGGAATATATGCGTAGGAAGTAAGCAAGTTTTGCTCATATCGCACTTCAATAGACCTATCGCAGTACGATGGCGCGCAGAAGCCTAATTGGAAAAGTACAAATAGAGCTCCTCCCCTACACTATTATTCATTCAAAAATTGAGAAAACTATTTCTCTATAAGAAGCAAAGAAGGAGGAGCTCTAGGGAAGGAACTTTCCCCTATCAACATAAAAGGTAACTTCCTCCATAAGGTTAGGTTATTCTTATGCAGTATTGTAATTTAATTATGCATTTTAGTAGCTAAACCCCCTCTAGGTTAGGTGAGGAGATGATCTCCCTTAGGAATGCTAGAAACACATAATTTGGTATTAAGTATATACAATTTTCTATTCAGTTTTATTAATTCTATTGTCTATATTTTAATTATGTAACCCGATTGATAGCTACAGTTAGGGGAACGCTCTTAGGGTTAGTGATACCTAGTATTGTGCCATAAGGCTTAGGATTTATTCAAAAAATCGGCAGCTAATCTGGATAGGGTTAGTAAAACCTAGTATTGTGCCATAAGGCTTAGGATTTATTCAAAAAGTCGGTAGCTTACCCAGATCAATAGGCAATAGCTTAGTCACTATTGTGACTAAGGGCTAAAGAACTTATGAAATTAAAAATCTAATCATTAGCTTAGGGATGTGACATTGTGTCCAACACGGGTCCATGTTCTAGTAATTAATGCTTTTTATATTCATAATTAGGGTAATTATCGTGCGCGGTTAATACTACTTATATCAGTTCGTTACTAATAAAAAAGGATAGTCGACGATATAACACCACTTACCCAACAGGACTAAGGGAGGAATTCGAAACACTTAACCTACTTTTCTCATCTGAATTCACAAACTCTATTTTCTAAATCAATCTAAATCAACTTTCAAATCTAAAATCAAAGCGGAGGCAATCTCAACTATTCCTACGATAAGCTTAGTAACCTTGGCATTGTCCTTGTGGATACGAACCCATCCTATCTAAGGGTGTGAATTATTACTAGACGACAGACTAATGCACTTTCGAGACTGTAGTCAAGTTTTTGGCGCCGCTGTTAGGGACGATGTAGACAAAGTAATTAAGCTAATTTTAGGAGTATTTATTTTTCTGTTAAAAAATTATAAAAACCTGTTTTACAGTTGTGCCCTATAAGATTCTGGCTAAGCAAGACTTGGTATTTAAGCGATCCTTCTGATCCACCTCCCTTACCTAGGAATTATTGTAGCTAACAACTAATAAAAAAAACAAAAATTTTTTAAATTTTTTTTCTGACCAACCAGTACTACTAAGGTATTCTTTTGTTTTGCAAGGGAAATGGCCAGAGAAATAAGCATGGGTGATTACGTCCTAGGAAACAACAAGGAAGGCATCGTCCAGGGGTTTGCGTCGGCAAATCCAGTAACGATTAACCGCAAATCCAGTGTTCGACGGGAGCTTAAAGAGAATGCACTCAATGGAGGCAGAGATGAGGACCCTCTAGAACACCTCCAACAATCTACGAGGTGTGCGAGTCTCAACCAATCCCAGATGGAGTCACTGAAGACAATGTTAAATTGTAATTGTTCAAGTATTCACTCGGAAAAACTGCAAAAGATTGCCTGATCTGTTTGTAGAGTGGAACAATTCAAACTCGGAGGGAGTTAGAAGACAAGTTCCTAGACCAATTCATCAGTGAAGAACATCACAAGGAACGGAAAAAGGGCAATCACAGAATTCCATCAAGAAAAGAAGGAGTCCTTGCACCAAAGTTTGGAGAGATTCAAGCTCTATACAAGAAGATGCCCAAATAATCTCATCTGCGCAGCAGAACTAATACACATTTTTGTCAACAACATGAAAACTAAACCAAGAATACTGCTCGATGCATCAGCGGGAGGATCGATTAAGAGTAAAACCCCAACCGAGGTGGAACAACTAATCGAGACGATGTGTTGAAATGAGTACAATAAAGAAGAGGACATAGATGTCCAAGAAATCCTCACAGGGCAACTAGAAGCTTCACAAACTGAAGTAGACAAGATGCAAGAGAAGAACAAGACGCTCGGGGAATTCATGCAATGCTTTGGAGACCAAAAAAAAGAGTCCAATGAAAAGCTTGGAATCCAAATGCAGACCTGGGCTAAAAAAGTAGAAGCATTGGAGAGCTACAGGCAGTAACCTTAAAAAGTAGACAACTAGAGTCAATGGAACCAACTAAGAAAGGCAAGAAAGCAACCAGCAAATCAAGCCAAGAAACACCAGACTCACAGTTGCCATATTCTCAAGTGCCTGACACTCAACCACCTGAGACTCGGTCTGATAGCCAAGATACAATAGATCTGGAAACCGAAGTGGAAATTTAGGAAAGAAACATACATGATGAACCAACCATCGCCAGTTCGATTCTAGAAAAGCAAAAGATATTGTTCGGAAGTGACAAACCACCCCCTGAACCAAAACCCAAGATCATCACATACCATACCCCGGTAAAGATGATAAAAAAACTAAGCAAAAAGAGTAGCTTAAAAAACTGGGGAACCTCATCACTCAAATGGAGATCCATGTGCCATTCAACGACATGATACAAATATCACCTCCATTTCAGAAGTATGTGTAGAATCTTGTGGCAGGGAAGGTAAAACTGAAAGATGAAGTGAAACCTACCAAAATGACCCTCATCCTGACCGACCGAACAAGAGTTCATTCCCGTGGAATCTTGGAATGTGTTGGTTACCATTGAAAATACACTTTTCCCTGTAGATTTTGTTATCATGGACATAGAAGCCGATCCAGATGCACCCATTTTGCTAGGAAGACCTTTCTTAACAACAAGAAAAGCAATGATAGATATGGCTACAGAGGATGTAACTTTTAGAGTAGATGACAATGAGGTAAAGTTCAATGTAAACAAAATGATGAATCAGAAAAAGGAGAAGAATGAATGTAACCAAGTTGACATGGTGGAAGCACTTGTAGAAGAAGAACTCGATGAGCCACCACCTGGACTCGAACGGGTGATCACTCAATCCATGGAAAAAGAGACAGAGGAGATGGATGAAGAAACCAACCTCAATGTACGATGGCTTGGAATGCGTAAAGAGTTGAAGTTTCCTTAGAAATATGAACCTCTAGGGGTAAGTATAGAAGAGAAATAAAAGCCCTTAGAACTCAAAGAACTTCCAGGACATCTTAAATACGTTTTTCTAGGGGAAGGGAAAACTAAGCCTGCAATCATCAGCAGTGCCTTAACCCCATAAAACGAAGATAAGCTCATCTATGTGCTAAAAAGAAATAAAGAAGCAATAGGGTGGAGCATTGATGACCTGAAGGGGATCAGTCCAGCCTACTGTATGCACAAGATAAAGATGGAGGAAGAATACAAGTCAGTTGTACAGCCTCAACGAAGGTTGAATCCAGCAATGAGTGAGGTGGTGAAGAAGGAACTCCAGAAACTCTTAACGGCAGGAATGATATACCCCATTTCTGACAGCCCATGGGTAAGTCCAGTACATATGGTCCTGAAGAAGGGAGGCATCACTGTCGTGACGAACGAAAATAATGAATTTATTTCTACCAGAAACGTGACAGGATGGCGAATGTGTATTGATGGTTACTCGGAAGGATCATTTTCCTCTACTGTTTATGGACCAAAGGTTGGAAAGACTAGCCGGGCAAGCCTATTACTGTTTCCTTGATGGTTACTTAGGTTATAACCAGATTGCAGTAGATCCAGCAGATCAAGAGAAGACAACTTTCACCTGCCCATACGAAGTATATGCTTATAGAAGAATGTCATTTGGGCTATGTGACGCACCTGCAACCTTCCAAAGGTGCATGTTTGCAATCTTCTCTGATATGATAGAAAGATCCATGGAAGTATTCATGGACGATTTCTTGGTATTTGGGAAAAGCTTCGAGGATTGCTTAAATCACCTTGATGCCGCTCTAAAAAGATGCGTGGAAACCAATTTAGTTCTGAATTGAGGAAAATTCAATTTCATGGTGACTGAAGGGATAGTCCTTGGTCATAAAATATAGAAAAAGGGCATAGAGGTTGACCAAGAAAAAATTGAAGTGATCTCAAAACTACCACCTGCAGTAAATATGAAGGGAGTAAGAAGTTTCCTTTAACATGCTAGTTTCTACAGAAGATTCATCAAAGACTTTTCAAAACTTTCAAAACCACTTTGCAATCTTCTACAGAAAGACAACACCTTCACATTTACTGAAGAATGTCTTAAGTCTTTCAACACCTTGAAAGAAAAGCTAGTCACTACACCAGTAATAGTCGCCCCTGATTGGAATTTGCATTTCGAACTTATGTGTGATGCAAGCGACTATGCTGTTGGAGCAGTGCTAGGACAGAGGCATGAGAAATTCTTCTATGCCATCTATTATGCAAGCAAAGTGATGAATGAACAACAATTAAATTATGCCACAACATAAAAAGAATTGCTGGCTGTAGTTTTTGCCTTGGAAAAATTTAGATCATACCTGGTCGGTTCAAAAGGAGTAGTTTATACTGATCACGCTGCTTTAAAATATTTACTAACCAAAGAGGAATCAAAGCCTTGACTTTTGCGTTGGATTTTGTTGTTGTAGGAATTCGATCTGGAGAATCGAGACAAGAAAGGAGTCGAAAACGTTGTTGCCGACCACCTATCAAGGCTCGAAAACACGACAGTGACCTCAAAGGAGAAAAACATTGAGGAAGAATTCCCCGATGAAAAGCGGTTTGCAATCTCAGAAAGACCTTGGTTCGCTGACATAGCAAACTTCAAAGCAGTTGGCTTAGTACCCAAAGGGTACAACTGGTAGCAAAAGAAAAGATTGTACAATGTAGCAAAAAGGTATTAGTGGGATGATCCATACCTTTACAAAGAAAGCATAGATAAAATTCTCCGGCGTTGCGTTGCGCACCGTGAAGCATGCAAAATCATGTGGCACTTTCATACTTCAGGTTATGGAGAACATCATGATGCTGGAAGAACCAAAGCTAAGATTCTGCAATGCGGATTTTGGTGGCTCACCATGTTCAATGATTGTGAAAGGTTTGTAAAACAATGCGACATATGTCAAAGAATAGGTAACATCTCAAAAAGAAATGAAATGCCTCAAAAAGGGATTCTGGAAATAGAACCTTTTGACTGCTAGGGTATTGATTTTATGGGACCATTTCTGGTTTCAGACAATAAAATGTATATTTTAGTCTGTGTGGATTATGCGACAAAATGGGTTGACGCACTTACTTGTGTTGCTAATGATGCTCAAATTGTAATACAATTCTTGTGAAGAAATATTTTTTGCAGGTTTGGTACTCCTCGAGTTTTGATTAGTGATTGCAGAACACATTTCCTGAATAGATACTTGGAGAACGTGTTAGCAAAGTATGGCGTGAAGCACAAAGTATCAAAGAATAAACAGTGTCGAAAGAATAAACAGTGTGTTTCCATGATAATAAACAGTGTGTTTCCATGATAATAAGATCAGGTCGAAAGATTTAAACCAAGGAAGCAAGTACTTGTCTTTCAATCAAGGTTTAAATTCACAGCAGGTAAGTTGAAGTCCAAATGGACCAGACCATATGTGATAACAAAGGTATCATTCTACGGAGCAATAGAGGTCTTCGATAAAAAGACCAACACCACCTTCCAAGTAAATGGACATCGGTTGAAAATATACGAGGGAGGAAAAATACCAGAAGTTGATGATACTATTTACTTTACGGCGACGTAAATGTAAACCGTCAAGCTCGGGACGTTAAACACGCGCTTAATTGGAGGCAACCCATCATTTAAAAATTAACAAAAATATTTTCTTTTCAGGACAGGCATGCAACATGGATAAAAGAGGAAGTACTAAAAGATAAAGAAGGCGAAAAACAGTCCAGTGGCGCGATGTCATCTCATCCAGAGCTCAATTAGTACTACCTTCAACAAACCAAGAAAGCTCACCTCTCATTCCAGTGTTGCTCGCCTATGTTTTAAATTCCAGTTTTTAAATTTAAGTTTTATTGTAATAAATGAATTTTCACTGTGTCATTTGCTTACAACCTCTAATACTTACAAAAAAGTTGATAACTTTTGTTGTTTATTATCTCGTGCATGACAAACTGTTATAGGCAGGTTGCAGCAAGGAAGTGATGAGTAATGACTCGAACTCCACACCTTTTATGCAAAGGACACCGAAGGTGATTGCTTAGGAAGCGCGAAAATTCAAGAGACAACAAGACGAGTGACGAAGGAAGTGTTCATAGGACAAATGTTCAACCTTCATATACCTAATCCAAGTGAGAATTTGAGCCAAATATTATTTCCACGGTATCACCATTCCTTTCTATAAACTTTGAGAGTACAGTGAATCTGTTTATTTTCTAGAATTTGCTCTAATTCTCTGCTGACTTATTGGTTTAACTAACACACATTGAGGCAATTGTTTGTTATAACCCAGAACCTTTTCAAGCCAACCTTATAATTAATATTATCCTTTGCTAGCCAACTTTTAACCACAAAAAGTGAATATCCTTTTTTCTTTCGATGACAAACCACAAATTAAAAGATGATAAATTATTTATTATTAATGTTTAAATATATGGAAAGTTTATGAATCCGATTTATAAGGTGAGAATGAACTCATGTTTAAGTCATCTAAGACTCTTAAAGTTAAAATGGCCCAATATTTAGCTTTAGTCATCTTTTTGGTTCTATACACTTGATCTTTTATGTTATCTATTTTATTCACATATTATATATTGTTATGTTTTTATATATAGTTTTGAATCATCAACAATATGAAAAAATATCATATGATCTAGGTCATGGTTTTAAATTGTGTTCATTGCAATTGTTGTCGATATGACACCACATGGAAGATTAATATTGATTAGAGAATCCCATTAAGCCGGGGGTGGTACCTCCACATACACTCGACGATTAAGTGAGTAAGCGCCAAAGGTGACAGGTATTAGAGTTTAGATATTGTACGTTTATATTGCCCTAGACAACGAGTTAGGCTTTTATAAATAGATGATTGTAGTTTCATAGACCTATAGCCTTCTTCTGGATACAAGGTGCATGTCGCCGTGAATATACACGTGCACCACCAATCTCCTAGATCTACATCGTTAAAGACAAGTTTGGATTTTAGAGGAGGAAAACAATTGCTTTGTTCTTAGTGAGAAAGAGGGGCGTGTATTTTTTAGGAGTCACTTAGCAATTCATGATTTTCTTGTTTTTGAACTTGAGACTACTTACGACAATACTACGATGTATGTGTATGCACGAGTATATATTAGTTTGATAAGGATTTGAGATTATGGATATATTTTGATCTTCTGCTATGATTTTATGAAATAGTGAGAATATTTATAATTTTAAATCATGCAATCTTAATGCAAAAGATTACTTTACATAATCCAATTGACTTTATTTTGAAATGAAAAATATATTAATAACACATTTCTCTATAAGAAATTAAAATTGAGAATGTTTCAATTAGTGTCAGAAGAATCTTCTAAATTGAAGACGACAAATATACAATCTATCTACTTCAAAAATTACAGTCTTAATAAAGTTTTTATCGTTGAGTTTCAAACGGTATATGCAACCGTAGTATGATAATTTTTTTTTCAATTAGAGTATGTCTACATGGCAATATATATGATTTTATGCATGATTTTCATAAAAAGTTGTAAAGTATCTTACTTAAGATACTGTTCCATACGAATATATATATATGGGGAGGGATCAAATTACACCAGTGTAAAAATGCTTTAACGAATTTAAATTTTGTAATCAACCAACAAAAGAATTAATTAAGTTATAATACTTTATAAGTTGTTTAGAATATCTCCAATAAAGATATTTAAGAGAGTTTCATAGGCTAATAATACGGTATCTTATTATTTTTATCATTTGAGTTTCATGATATGTCATAGAGTGTATCAAAATTGATGATACCGTTACCTTAAATAAGGTATCATATCATCAATTTAATGTTACATTTTTTTGTTTGATCATTAAATGGTCATTCATTGTATTTTTACAAACATTCGATTATATTTCATATTTTTTTTATATTACACAATTTTTATTTGTTTTGTTCTCAAGTCGTATTTTATATATTTTCTATCAAATTGATCATAATATGTCCGGTAATAATATTCATGATCTCCTATCAGTAAAATTTCCAAAATCATCCTTATTTTATTTATTCATCACCACCACTCAATACCACTTTAGTTGAAGCTTCTCAAGTGCCACAATTATCATCTAAAAGTGATCTAGAAAATATTAATAGGTTTGATGAAGAAGCACATACTTCTCAGAAGAAAAAAAAAACATATTCTTTTCTCGCCACAAAAAAATACATTTGGGAGCGTTTCAGACAAGAGAATAATCAAAATTATTACTCCGTATATTTTTTATTATATATTTTCCTTCATATTTATGTAGTTTTCATCATTTTTTAGTTATTGTTTTGTATTTCTCATTATATTTAATTATATATTTATTTAGGAATTTATCAAATTAAATAAATTTTTATTTTATTTAGACAAAGTTAAAAAAATAAATATAGAAGGGGTCACTTGTTAATAATGTATGATACTCAAAATAGTATCACCAACGGAGCAAAATATGTATGAGTTGCATAGCTATTACTTAGCATTATATAGGGATCACTTGTTAATAATATATGATACTCAAAGTGATATCATCATTGAAGATGCTCTTATATATATAAACATGATGTGGCACATTGAAGCCTCACGGATAAAATAAAGTAGTATGGTGACGGAATTTTGGAAGCTTCAAAAGTCTAGAGAAGCGCCGATTTTTCAAATATCTAGATCTAAATGGCTCCGTTTTGGTGATGCAAATTCAAAAAAATTTCATGGGTGTGTGGCGTCAAGGACTAAAAGGAATACTATTTCGGCTCTTAAAGTTGATGATTTATGGCTCGAAAAACCTATGTTTATTCGGGAGGCGGTGGTGAATTATTATTCTAATCATTTCTCGGCTTCAAACTCTTCTCGGCCTAACTTAGATGGGATCCCTTTGCCATCTTTGTCTTTGGAGGATAATGTTATGTTGACGGCCCCTTTTTCTCTTGAGGAAATTCATTCGGTGATTAAAGAGAGTGATGGGAATAAGAGTCCGGGTCCGGATGGCTTCAATTTCGCGTTCTTAAAGAAGTGTTGGGATCTCCTCAAAGTTGAGATTCGAATTATGTTTGATCAATTCCATGGCATTGGAATTTTGCCTAAGAGTTTCCTCTCATATTTCGTGACCCTTATTCCTAAGGTCAACTCTCCTTTTGTATTGGGTGAGTATTGGGTGATTATAGGTCAATTTCGCTTCTTGGGTGCTTATACAAATTAATTTCCAAGGTGTTGACCGTTAGATTGGCTAAGGTCATGAATGTGCTCGTTGCTCCAAATCAATCGACTTTCATCAAAGGGAGAAATCTTGTGGATGGCGTGTTAGTGGTGAATGAGTTGGTAGATTTGGCTAAGAGAAGCCGGAAAGAGTGTCTCATTTTTAAAGTTGATTTTGAAAAGGCATACGGCTCCGTCGATTGGGGTTTCTTGGAGTATATGCTTAGGAGGTTTGGATTTTGTGATACTTGGATAGGGTGGATGAGAGCTTGTGTGTTTGGGGGAAACCTCTCGGTGCTTGTAAATGGTAGTCCAACGGAAGAAATCAACATTCAAAGAGGGCTTAAGCAAGGGGATCCCTTGGCCCCTTTTTTGTTTTTGTTGATTGCGGAAGGTTTTGGTGGGGCCATGCGTAGGGCGGGAGTGCTAGGGATGTTTAAAGGGTTTGATGTGGGTAGGGGAGGACCTACCATCTCTCATCTTCAATACGCGGACGACACAATTTGCATTGGTGAAGCATCGGTGGAGAACCTTTGGTCCTTGAAAGCTATTCTTCGTGGTTTTGAATTAGCTTCCGGTCTAAAAGTTAATTTTTGGAAGAGTTGTCTCATCGGTATTAATGTTACAAATGAGTTTTTGGAGTCGGCTAGCACGTTTCTCAATTGTATGAGAGGGGAAATTCCCTTCAAGTACCTTGGCCTCCCGGTGGGGGCAAATCCTAGGAGGTTGGCTACTTGGGCTCCATTGTTAGAGAAGATTCGGAAGAAATTGAACTCGTGGGGTAACAAACACATTAGTTTTGGTGGAAGGTTAGTCCTCATTAACTCTGTTTTAAACTCTTTTCCCACCTTCTACTTGTCTTATATGAAGATGCCGTTGCTTGTTAGAAAAAAGGTAGTTCGAATTCAACGCTAATTCCTTTGGGGTGGTGTGAATGGTGGGAATAAACTTTGTTGGGTGAAATGGGAGATGGTTTGTAGAGATAAAAAGAGGGGGGGTCTTGGAGTTAGAGAGCTAGACTTGATGAATGTGAGCCTTCTTTTGAAGTGGAGGTGGAGGCTTCTTAATGTTGATGATACGTCCCTTTGGAAGGTGGTCTTGAAGGCTAAATATGGGGATCACATTGAAAATAATTTTAATTTGTCTTTATGCCCAACCCCATATTATGCTTCTCTTTTGTGGAAAGATTTATGTGACCTTGATGTTTTTGGGGATTCCTCAAATTGGATGGGAGAAGCTTTTGTTCGGAAACTTGGGAATGGCATGAAAACTAGTTTTTGGAGAGATTTGTGAATTGGGAATTCGCCCCTTTGTGTGAAGTACCCTAGGTTGTTCTCTCTTTCATTGCAAAAAGATAAGTGTGTAGGAGATTTATGGGTGGTGGAGGGCGATATCAATAGGTGGGATCTCTCATGGAGACGGCCTTTGTTTCAATGGGAGGAGGAAAGTTGGGCTCATCTCTTGGAAGATATTGAGCATGTCGCTCTTTCTCAAGAGGCGGATGTGTGGAAGTGGAGTTT
This sequence comes from Trifolium fragiferum, assembly GCA_954870985.1. Lineage (NCBI taxonomy): Eukaryota > Viridiplantae > Streptophyta > Magnoliopsida > Fabales > Fabaceae > Trifolium > Trifolium fragiferum. The sequence continues at coordinate 15,283,106 of OX940794.1, forward strand.
GGATCCAATTGGTGGTTTTACGGTTAAGTCCGCCTATGCCTTGCTTAGGGAATTGAGAGAGGGTCCTAGTGGTTATAGTGAGGCCTTGAAAATCTTCTCTTGTATTTGGGATAGCCCCGCGCCGTCAAAGGTAATTGCGTTTTCTTGGCAACTCCTTCACGATCGCCTTCCAACAAAAGATAACCTCCTAATAAGAGGTGTCCTCCAAAACCCCTTGCAAGGTAATTGTGTTTGGTGTGCTCATTTTCCGGAAACGTCATCTCACTTGTTTCTCCATTGTAAAGTGGCGCATGGAGTGTGGTATGAGGTGTTCAAGTGGCTTGGTGTGGTTATTGTGATGACTCCAAATTTGGCTACCCTTTTCTTTTGTTTTAGTGCGACGGCGAAGAATCTTAAAGCTAGGAAAGGCTTCCGTTTGGTGTGGCACACGGTTATTTGGTCTTTATGGAAGGCGAGAAATAATTTTATTTTTAATAATGTTGTGGAGGATGCAAAAGGGATCGTGGATTCAATTAAAGTCCTTTCGTGGAAATGGAGTGTTGACCGGCTTGATATCTCCCCGTGCCTATTTTATGAGTGGGATTGGGACCCCGGAGATTGTTTCCTTCGGTAGAGTTGTTGGCCTTAGGTATAGGGGTTGTAAGTTTCTTTTTTCCTTCTTTTGTGCTTTCGCTGCCTGGGCGTGCGTTTTTGATGTATTTTGGCTTTAGGTGCTGTTTTGCTTGGTTGGTGGGGTGTTTTGTCTTGGCTTGTAAGACTACCCCTGCCACCTTGTTTCTCCCTTTGTATTATTTCTCTTCTTTTGCCCTTGTATGGTACTTCTTGTGCTATGTTTGGTGGCTTTAATAATACTTTCGCTATTAAAAAAAAAGTATGGTGACGGAATTCTGTGAAAAAAAGTTATTTTTCAATTTAAATGTTAAATATATTATTTTAATTTTTTTTAAGCAATGTTAAATATATTATTATTGTGGGAAGGAAAATTTGTTACGTCAAAATTAAACACACATAGATATAATTTAAAGACATAGATTTAATATTATTTTGTTGCCTTATTTAGTTTTATTTCCATCATTAAAAGCAAAATCAAGTGGGTACAAATTTTTATTCAAAAATCAAAATTATTTTGAATACATTTACACCTATAAAATGTACACCTCGGTTCAAAAGGAATTGAACAACGTACGTTTAGACATTCATAATCCTTTCTACAATCAACACTCGCTGCAATGACAAAAAAGAGAATAGAAGAATGTAATTAAATTGAGAAAATATATTGTGTAAAAAATAAAGAAGCGGATTTAAAATATAAAACAAAATGGTTTACCATTTACGTTCATTGAAACAAGAAATATGAAAAGAAAGATAGTCATAAAATATACAAACTTAAGAATTTCAGACATATTTCCACCCTTTCTATGTAACAAATGGCTTTATCACTTGTAATTTATAAATCTCATTATCTCCTTACATCAATTAAATAATTTTTACCTCTTATGACCCTTCCTAAAATTAGAATATTTATTAAATGACTCTTAAGTACATTAATATGTTTTGTTTGTCCCTTTAACACACTTAATAGAAAGCTTTCATAAAAACTTACCGATCATATGTAAATTTATTATATACTTTTACTAAATTCTTCTTACTTTATGACCTTTGGAGGTAGCAAAAGATAAATCAGAAAATTTGAATAATACCGTTGGACAATAATTTTTTTGGCTAATGCCATGGTGGACCACTTTCATACGTGGTACACCATGGATCGGTGTTTAAAATCATCTGAAATTCTAATGACTGTCGATTATATTTTTTTAAAGTAAAAAATTACGACTCTTCTAATCTTTACAGCTAAAAAAATTACATAATTGGTGTTACATTCATATGACTAATATTTTTTTCTATTATTTTTTTCCTAAAATTTAAATTAGAAAAATTTCGATTTTTGCGAATCAAAATTTTTAATAAAAATAAAATCGGATTTTTGAGAGTATAAAAAAAACGTGTGGGGCTCAAAAAGAAATCTTTAATTAAAGATGCATTATTTCAATCTAAACCTAGAAGACCAAGTCCAATAAGATTATAAACTTCAATCTAGTCTCCTCATATTGTCCTTAATTTGACAGATCAAAAATAGGTGGCTCACTGCACTGTCTAGATTGGGCTCAATACAATTTTTTATTTCGTATACTTTTAGGAAAGATAATTATTATGCAGACCAGTAGCTATAGTTTAAGGTTATCCTTATATGAGTTTACTTGGTGGTCATCTTCCTTTTTGTATTAGGGAAGATCTTGCTAAGAATATACTCCCTCCGTTCCTTTTTATAAAGAACAATTTAGAAAACAAATTTATTTCTTTTTATAAGAAATAATCATTAAATTTATGTTTTATTAATTAAGCAATTTTATTTTTACCCTTTATGTATTTCAATGTTATGCATTAATTACAGTAACATATTCTCTATGCATTAATTACACCAAGGTTATTATTGGAATAAATTATATAATTTTAAAATTTTTAATAAAAAAATAAGATTCCTTGGTATGTGTGTTTTTTCCAAATTGTTTCTTATAAAAAGGAATGGAGAGAGTACTATAGACCTTTTTTTTTACAGGTTTTGTTAATTTCTTTTGAAGGTTTGGTTTGGTCCCCTTCTCTTGTATTCCTCTCTTTCTTTTATATATACTTTCTCTGATTTAGAAAGATTGAGTCAGTTCGAATAAGTGTATTATTTATATATCTTGCTTTGACTTTATTTTTTTATTAATAAATAAAAATAAATATAAGTATATAAGATCTTGTTGGATTTATCTCAATGAATATTTTCAAAATATCAAATTTTATAATTTTTACTATTATATAACTAGAAATATTAATTGTCAAAGTTATGTATTGACATACGTGCAACAGTCAACTGGCTCATTCTTTTTGGAACAGATAAAACAGTACATTGAAGTTTTAGAGAAAAAAAAAATGATATTCCCACCAAGTGGAACAAGAAACATTCAATTTTCAAGAGGGATAATCTTTGTCAGCATACTTGCCTTGTCAATAAATGTTAAGACACAACAAAGTACATATCATTTAGGAGCTTTAAACAATTAATAATTCTAATGTTGACTAACAATGACATTTTTTTGAATGCCAAATTTGCCAATTGAAGGTGAAGCGGTTATGACAAGAGTTTGATGATAGTATGCAGAATTGGGATATTGTGTCTTTTTTGTGATATTTTTGTTTTATTTTTAATTTAAAAATATGCACAAGAGCGCCTAGTTCAACACAATCGTCCAATTTGCACGATTAGATTGTCGCCATATAGCACTGTTGTTTCAATAAATATGAAACACAACAAAATACATATCCCTCGGGAGCTCTAAACAGTTAAAATATTAAGTTGACATTCCAAGAAACTAAACAAAAGAGAATAATGAATTTTAATAGGTAAAAAATTGTGATTTATTCACTCAAAAAGTTAGTGAGAAAGATAACAATGGATTTTTTTCAATAGCAATAATAATAATGGATATATAAATATGAAAACTAATTTTACTTAAAAGAAATTGATTTATTTAAGGTTTAATTGTACATTTGGTCTTTATGTTTATTTTAGGTTTCAAATTGGTCTATTATGTTTTAAAAGTTTCAAGTTTATCCCTGATGTTTATTTTAGGTTTCAAGTTGGTCTCTTAAGTTTTTAAAAGTTTCAAGGTGGTTCCTTATTTTTTTAAATTTCAAGTTTATAAACATGAAACTTTTAAAAACATAAGGGACCAACTTAAAACCTAAAATAAACATGAGGGACCAACTTAAAACTTTTAAAACATGAAAGATCAACTTGAAATCTAAAATAAATACAAGGGACCAACTTAAAACTTTTAAAACATAAGAGACTAACTTGAAACCTAAAATAAACATAAGGAATAAAATGTGCTATTAAGCTTTTTTTTTTTTTTTTTTTTTTTTAAAAAAAACTCACTATACAATAAAATTGATTATGTTAAAGAGAAAACATAAAATAAAATAAAATGAACCCAAGACTTGAAGTTCAAGACAGGTAAAATTGATTTGTTAAAGAAAAAACAAACATTTTTTTTTTTGACGAAAATAAAAAACATAAAATTTGTTAACTAAAAAACGCACCTAATTGTGTTTTAATGATATCATTCGACTATATATATATATATGGTGGACCATGGCCCGACCGAGTCACTCCTGGCTCCGTGGGAAGGATATTTGTTGGTTGGGACTTCTAAAATTTTATTCGGGTGTGGATTGGTGTAGAGATATCATGGTAAGAAAATTGGGTAATGGTTGAAGTACTAAATTTTGACATCAGAATTGGACTGGAGTAAGACCTCTGAAGAATTCCAAAGGCTTTTATTGGTGTCAACATAACAACTTGTTGTAAAAGATATGGCGCAATGGGTAATTGAATAGTGGATATGGAATTTAAATTGGAGAAAAAATCTATTTGTATGGAAAGTGGACTTGGTGGCACACCTGGTGTTGCGAATTCGACATTAAACTCACACCAATAAGAAACTTGATGTGTGGAGCAAGCGTGATAAGCAATCAAATATAAGGACCGGATAGAGACGATGATGCAATAATTCAAACAATAATCGGCAAGAAAGAAAAGAACACACGATCCAATTGTTTACCTAATTCGGTGTTAATGAACCTAATCTGGGGGAGGGAGCAGCCCTTCCGTTCTACTATGATCAAATAGTCACCAATTTACAAGAGTTTCCCACAATTGGGTACAAGGAATTAGCAACCCTAATTCTACCCAAAACCCGAATCTCTTCCCGTGGCCAAGAGACTCAATTTGACCTAGTCTACCCAAGGTGTCCCACAAGATGATCCCAAAAGTAGTTTGCCCTAGGATTCACAACCCTAGCCTTTTGTGGTGGCAAACCTCAACTCTCTACATCTTGTCACTCTCTTTGCTCACCCTCTATTTTTCTATGAACAAGTCAATCCCTATTTTATAGAAAATATATGCCTACTTATTTTAAAAGATAATCTTCTAAAATAAAACCAAATCTCATATTGTTTTTTAAATATATCCTATTTAAAAACAAACACAATATATTTTAAAACAAAACAAATCCAAGTCAAATATTCTCAAAAAATATATTTTTTTCACAAAATATTCTGACTTCCAATCTTGAGATTTCAAGGCATATCCAACAAACATTGTCTTTAAATCGATGGTGATCCACTCAACCACCGCGCTGCTCTCTCCATCTTGAATCTTCATCCAAGATCACCGGTCAATACCATGACCTAGGCGTTAGCCTCCGCTTGTTTCCCGCAAGCATTGCCTCCTTTCCTTCATCCCTCGGAATGCCTTCCGCTCTCATGAAGATCTTGCCTCCCACTACCATAGGACTTTTGGTAGCTACAAGATTCACCTCCTCCCTCTTCAGACTCCGTACTGGTCAAGTCCGTACCCCCCCTAAAGAAACGCTTGCTCCCCACTATCATCGGATTTTAGATAGCTTAACAATCTTCACCATCCCTCTTCGACCCCCGGAGTGTACCGCTCCGTACTCTCGAAGAAACGCTTGCCTCCAATTGTCCTTGGAATTTTAGGACAACCATACAAGCTCCACCTTACCCTCTTTAGCCCCCAGATTGTACCTTTTCCGTCCTCCTGAAGAATCGCTTGCCTCCGACTATCCACGGATTTCAGGACAGCCCTACAAGCCTCACCACCCTTCGACCCCCGGAATGCCTTTCGTCCTCTCGAAATATTGCTTGCCTCCGAACTCACCTTGGAATTTTAGGCGGTTCAACAATTTGCAACATCAAACTCCCCTTGCACCCGACTACCTCCAGCAGTCCTACAAGTTTCCAAGTTTGATCAAGGTTGCTTTCAATTGCCTCCCTGAAGATCCTCTCAAGGTCTTGCACTTCTTCAAACTTTTGCCACAAGGCCATATGGTTCCCCTTTGGCTCAACACAACCACTCTCCTCCCTGTCTCCAATTAGATACCCGAGAGTCAATGTTGACTACCTCCCACTATTGAGAGACTCCACCTCAAACTGAGATTCCACCAAAGTACACAACCATCCCTTTGTGATAAGCAAGACCTCTCCAATCGTGCTTCTCCCTTCACCGCCTCAACCCTTGTTCTGAATTAACACCGCCCTCATCTTCACCTTCCACAATCCGTAGTCGTTACTCCCGGTGAACCTCTCATATCCTCGTTCAAACCCACGGTACTTGAATCGAATGACCCCCTTACCCCACGGTGGGCGCCAATTGTTGCGAATTCGACATTGAACTCACACCAATAAGAAACTTGATGTGTGGGGCAAGCGTGACAAGCAACCAAATATAAGGATCGGATAGAGACGATGATGCAATAATTCAAACAATAACCGGCAAGAAAGAAAAGAAAACACGATCCATTTGTTTACCCAGTTCGGTGTTAATGAACCTAATCTGTGGGAGAGAGCAGCCCTTCCGTTCTACTATGATCAAATAGTCACCACTTTACAAGTGTTTCCCACAATTGGGTACAAGGAATTAGCAACCCTAATTCTACCCAAAACCCGAATCTCTTCCCGTGGCCAAGAGACTCAATTTGATCTAGTCTACCCAAGGTGTCCCACAAGATGATCCCAAAAGTAGTTTGCCCTAGGATTCATAACCCTAGCCTTTTGTGGGGGCAAACCTCAACTCTCTACATCTTGTCACTCTCTTTGCTCACCCTCTATTTTTCTATGAACAAGTCAATCCCTATTTTATAGAAAATATATGCATACTTATTTTAAAAGATAATCTTCTAAAATAAAACCAAATCTCATATTGTTTTTTAAATATATTCTATTTAAAAACAAACACAATCTATTTTAAAACAAAATAAATCCAAGTCAAATATTCTCAAAAAATATATTTTTTTCACAAAATATTCTGACTTCCAATCTTGAGATTTCAAGGCATATCCAGCACACATTGTCTTTAAATCGATGGTGATCCACTCAACCACCGCGCTGCTCTCTCCATCTTGAATCTTCATCCAAGATCACCGGTCAATACCATGACCTAGGCGTTAGCATCCGCTTGTTTCCCGCAAGCATTGCATCCTTTCCTTCATCCCTCGGAATGCCTTCCGCTCTCATGAAGATCTTGCCTCCCACTACCATAGGACTTTTGGTAGCTACAAGATTCACCTCCTCCCTCTTCAGACTCCGTACTGGTCAAGTCCGTACCCCCCCTAAAGAAACGCTTGCTCCCCACTATCATCGGATTTTAGATAGCTTAACAAGCTTCACCATCCCTCTTCGACCCCCGGAGTGTACCGCTCCGTACTCTCGAAGAAACGCTTGCCTCCAATTGTCCTTGGAATTTTAGGACAACCATACAAGCTCCACCTTACCCTCTTTAGCCCCCAGATTGTACCTTTTCCGTCCTCCTGAAGAATCGCTTGCCTCCGACTTTCCACGGATTTCAGGACAGCCCTACAAGCCTCACCACCCTTCGACCCCCGGAATGCCTTTCGTCCTCTCTAAATATTGCTTGCCTCCGAACTCACCTTGGAATTTTAGGCGGTTCAACAATTTGCAACATCAAACTCCCCTTGCACCCGACTACCTCCAGCAGTCCTACAAGTTTCCAAGTTTGATCAAGGTTGCTTTCAATTGCCTCTCTGAAGATCCTCTCAAGGTCTTGCACTTCTTCAAACTTTTGCCACAATGCCTCCATGGTTCCCCTTTGGCTCAACACAACCACTCTCCTCCCTGTCTCCAATTAGATACCCGAGAGTCAATGTTGACTACCTCCCACTATTGGGAGACTCCACCTCAAACTGAGATTCCACCAAAGTACACCAACCATCCCCTTGTGATAAGCAAGACCTCTCCAATTGTGCTTCTCCCTTCAACGCCTCAATCGTTGTTCTGAATTAACACCGCCCTCATCGTCACCTTCCACAATCCGTAGTCGTTACTCCCGGTGAACCTCTCATATCCTCCTTCAAACCCATGGTACTTGAATCGAATGACCCCCTTGCCCCACGGTGGGCGCCAATTGTTGCGAATTCGACATTAAACTCACACCAATAAGAAACTTGATGTGTGGGGCAAGCGTGACAAGCAACCAAATATAAGGACCGGATAGAGACGATGATGCAATAATTCAAACAATAACCGACAAGAAAGAAAAGAACACACGATCCATTTGTTTACCCAGTTCGGTGTTAATGAACCTAATCTGTGGGAGGGAGCAGCCCTTCCGTTCTACTATGATCAAATAGTCACCACTTTACAAGAGTTTCCCACAATTGGGTACAAGGAATTAGCAACCCTAATTCTATCCAAAACCCGAATCTCTTCCCGTGGCCAAGAGACTCAATTTGACCTAGTCTACCCAAGGTGTCCCACAAGATGATCCCAAAAGTAGTTTGCCCTAGGATTCACAACCCTAGCCTTTTGTGGTGGCAAACCTCAACTCTCTACATCTTGTCACTCTCTTTGCTCACCCTCTATTTTTCTATGAACAAGTCAATCCCTATTTTATAGAAAATATATGTCTACTTATTTTAAAAGATAATCTTCTAAAATAAAACCAAATCTCATATTGTTTTTTAAATATATCCTATTTAAAAACAAACACAATCTATTTTAAAACAAAACAAATCCAAGTCAAATATTCTCAAAAAATATATTTTTTTCACAAAATATTCTGACTTCCAATCTTGAGATTTCAAGGCATATCCAACAAACATTGTCTTTAAATCGATGGTGATCCACTCAACCACCGCGCTGCTCTCTCCATCTTGAATCTTCATCCAAGATCACCGGTCAATACCATGACCTAGGCGTTAGCCTCCGCTTGTTTCCCGCAAGCATTGCCTCCTTTCCTTCATCCCTCGGAATGCCTTCCGCTCTCATGAAGATCTTGCCTCCCACTACCATAGGACTTTTGGTAGCTACAAGATTCACCTCCTCCCTCTTCAGACTCCGGACTGGTCAAGTCCGTACCCCCCTAAAGAAACGCTTGCTCCCCACTATCATCGGATTTTAGATAGCTTAACAAGCTTCACCATCCCTCTTCGACCCCCGGAGTGTACTGCTCCGTACTCTCGAAGAAACGCTTGCCTTTAATTGTCCTTGGAATTTGAGGACAACCATACAAGCTCTACCTTACCCTCTTCAGCCCCCAGATTGTACCTTTTCCGTCCTCCTGAAGAATCGCTTACCTCCGACTATCCACGGATTTCAGGACAGCCCTACAAGCCTCACCACCCTTCGACCCCCGGAATGCCATTCGTCCTCTCGAAATATTGCTTGCCTCCGAACTCACCTTGGAATTTTAGGCGGTTCAACAATTTGCAACATCAAACTCCCCTTGCACCCGACTACCTCCAGCAGTCCTACAAGTTTCCAAGTTTGATCAAGGTTGCTTTCAATTGCCTCCCTGAAGATCCTCTCAAGGTCTTGCACTTCTTCAAAATTTTGCCACAAGGCCTCCATGGTTCCCCTTTTGCTCAACACAACCACTCTCCTCCCTGTCTCCAATTAGATACCCGAGAGTCAATGTTGACTACCTCCCACTATTGGGAGACTCCACCTCAAACTGAGATTCCACCAAAGTACAGCAACCATCCCCTTGTGATAAGCAAGACCTCTCCAATCGTGCTTCTCCCTTCAACGCCTCAACCCTTGTTCTGAATTAACACCGCCCTCATCTTCACCTTCCACAATCCGTAGTCGTTACTCCCGGTGAACCTCTCATATCCTCCTTCAAACCCATGGTACTTGAATCGAATGACCCCCTTGCCCCACGGTGGGCGCCAATTGTTGCGAATTCGACATTAAACTCACACCAATAAGAAACTTGATGTGTGGGGCAAGCGTGACAAGCAACCAAATATAAGGACCAGATAGAGACGATGATGCAATAATTCAAACAATAACCGGCAAGAAAGAAAACACGATCCGTTTGTTTACCCAGTTCGGTGTTAATGAACCTAATCTGGGGGAGGGAGCAGCCCTTCCGTTCTACTATGATCAAATAGTCACCATTTTACAAGAGTTTCCCACAATTGGGTACAAGGAATTAGCAACCCTAATTCTATCCAAAACCCGAATCTCTTCTCGTGGCCAAGAGACTCAATTTGACCTAGTCTACCCAAGGTGTCCCACAAGATGATCCCAAAAGTAGTTTGCCCTAGGATTCACAACCCTAGCCTTTTGTGGTGGCAAACCTCAACTCCCTACATCTTGTCACTCTCTTTGCTCACCTTCTATTTTTCTATGAACAAGCCAATCCCTATTTTATAGAAAATATATGCCTACTTATTTTAAAAGATAATCTTCTAAAATAAAACGAAATCTCATATTGTTTTTTTAAATATATCCTATTTAAAAACAAACACAATATATTTTAAAACAAAACAAATCCAAGTCAAATATTCTCAAAAAATATATTTTTTTCACAAAATATTCTGACTTCCAATCTTGAGATTCCAAGGCATATCCAACACCTGGAAATGTATATTAGATGAATTACTCTCTTCTCTATCAAAGATACATGGTCATGTGTCGAGTTTTGTGAAAATGTCTCTAGGTTTGAAAAATCAGTGGCAAGGCATAATTCCATCAAAGGTCATTGTGTGTTCATGGCAATTTGTTATTCAACGATTACCAAACCTAATTTCTCGAAGAAGAGTTCCCTGAATATCAACGAATCCTTATTGTGTGTGGTGCTCGGAGGAGAGGGAGACCGAGGTACACTTATTTGATACTTGTAAAGTGACACTAGTGGTTTGGTTTAGGGTTTAAAAATAGCTCCGGATGCAATCGGTACAACCATTGGACTTTGTGCTCCTCTTTTGATTATTTTGGCTTTCCTTTTATTGAACGTAAAACGAGAAAGAAAGGTTTGTATATGATTTGATAAGCAGTGGTTTGGTCCTTGTGGAAAGGTCAAATGCTTGTATTTTTTAGTGTTAACAATATAGAAAAATCAATATAATAATAAAGAGACTAACAAAGATGGCTAGAGTTTTATTAGAATGATAAAAATTCAATAGAGAAAGAGTTACAATAGAGTATAAATCCTATAAAGAGAAGATTAAACTATCCCTTATTTTCTTCACTGGTGCTTTTCAATCGATACCAATATTTTTATCAATTAGCAGGATGATAGCAGGATGATAATCTCATATATGTATACTTAGAAGACAATCAATAAGTAGAAAACTATTTATTTTTATTACGGTAATCAGCCATTGTATATAATTGAATTAGGATGCTCTCCATTTTAAAAAATAAAATAGAGAGCTACTTGGGGAGAGAGATGGACAAAAACTATTAGTGGATTTCACTATTAAGTGTTTATTTTTATTAGAGTAATCAAATTTATTTGCATCTATTTTTTTTTTATGACAGAAACTTATTTGCGTCCATCTCACTCAAAAATAGAGTTTTTCATTTCTTTTAAGAATTAAAGAAGATACTAATCATGTATTATTGTGTTGCGTTTCTCTTCTCTTTCCTCTGTTTATTTACTCCCTTCAACCATATTTATAAGTAAAAGTTGTTTTTTAAATTTATTCAACCACTAATGTATCTAGCTTAAATATAAACTAAATACATCAATTATTCAATAAATCTAAAAAGTAATTTTTACTTATAAATAAGATCGGGGGCGTACTATGTAATACTCATAATCAATGGGATGTCTAATAAATGACATTTAACAAACATGATTTTTGGATATATAATAAATCTTTTAAAAGAGAACAAATTCTAAAGTGTTTAAAAATATTATAATATAAAAAAATTGAAGTGCAAGAAAAAACACAAGTGTAATAATATTATAACATAAAATAGAGTTATAGTCTTAAAAGTAACATGAATATTAAATACATTTTTATAGGAGGTAGTGCTGAAAAGAAAACTTGATATGTCTTAATTTAAGGCCATGGAATATTTTAGATTCATGAAGATATATATATATAAGATTTATGAAATATTTTGTCAGTAACATTTTATAAATAAAATTGACTTTTTAAATTCATCGTAAGTTTAATGAATTTGGCCTATAATATAGATCGGATACATTAAATTCACAATGAATCTAAAATGTCAATTTTACTTATAAAGTGTTACGGAGAAACTATTTCTTAAATATAAATAACATTGGTGCAATACTAACTCATGAGTACATAATCTAGTCCAATGCTGATTGAGCACATGTACATACAAAATTGATACACCTTGCTGATACACGAGGTCTGGAACAATATTTGTATTCACATTCGTAATCTCTGATACATTTATTATACCCTATATTGTGTAATAATATAGAAAGAAGAAAATTGTGTAATAATATTTGTATTCACATTCGTAATCTCTGAAGAGGTCTGGAACAATATTTACGAATAAAAATTACTAAAATGGGACAATATATTGTGTAATAAGGAAAGAAGAAAATTTATTACCATCTATATTCATTGAAACAAAAAATATTGAAACAAAAATCGCCATGATAACAAATTTGACAATTTCACACATATTTTCTCCTTTACATGTAACAAATAACTTTATGATTTATACATATCATTATGCTAAAAAATATATTATAAATGTCATTATGTCCTTATATCAATTAATTATAAATGTCATTCCTTACATTAGTTGTTAATGACTTAATGACTTTTACATACATCTTAAGTGTACCATTCAAAAAATCCATTAAAGTATTATATTTATTCTTTTAGCATACTTAATAATTAAAGAAGTCACAAAAATTTGACATAACATTGTAAGAATTCATTTTTGCTTTTTACTAAATTTCAACTATTTTATACATCTCTCTATCTTAACTTATCTTAATCTTAATCTTATCTTAATATTATCTTATCTTAATTTTAATATTTTCTTATCTTAATTTAATCTTAATCTTAATTATTATAAAAGTTAAATTGTGATTCCATTTAAAAACCCTAATTAAACTCCACTTAAGTACTTAACCTATTTTTTTGGATAATCGAATTTTATTATAAGAGAGTACAAGGGGTACTCGATCTCTTACAATATAAAATCAAAGATTATGAACTACGAATAGTACTCATGGGATCATTACACCAATCGGAGAAAGTAATACAAAAGTTACAAGCATGCATACCGCTAAACCATATATAACCATGAGTAAGTTTTGATATCCCCCAATAAAGTAGTAGCATTTGGAATAACTCCGTTAAATATATATCACATTGTTTCTATGATTAATCCTCCCTCCTTTGGTCGACTTGAAGAGGTTACCAAAAGACAAAAAAATGATTCCAACTTGCACCACCTGTCAATATACACCTACCCACTCATCGAAACACCTCTTCCCACACTCCACGGCCGAAGGCACAATTAAAAAAAGAGATGAGGGCACTCTCTCTCTCTCTCTCTCTCTCTCTCTCTCTCTCTCTCTCTCTCTCTCTCTCTCTCTCTCTCACATTTACCCTTAGTTAATAACATGTACTGATTTTGAGTTTTAAGTGATTGCAAGTTTTCTTTTTGGTATATGATTGAAGCTTTAGAATAGTTTATGTTGAGTATGCCTTGAAATCTCAGTTTCGGAAGTCAGAATCGATTCTTCCACATGCGCTAGGCGCAAAGGGTGCTGCGCTAGGCACCATTGCATAACAGAATTTGGCTGCCTCATGCGTTAGGTGCGGGGAGGGCTGCGTTGGGCGCAACGCGTGGTTGGCTGGATTTGTCTCGACTAGATTTTGTGAAAAATTATTTTTTGAAAAATATCTTACTTGGATTATGTTTGTTTTAAAATTGGATATATTTAAAAACAATAGAAGAGATTTAGTTTTATTTTAAAAGATTACTTTTAAAATAATAGACACACTTTTCTATAAATATGGAGTGATTTATTCATAGAAAAATAAGAGAGCAAATATGTAAAGGATTTGACATAATAAAGATTTGCCGCAACACAAAGACTAAGGTTTAGAGAGAAACAAGAAAGGTTGTCTCTTTGTATAATTCTAAGGTTGAACAAAGGGTTAATGTGTTCACATTGGATAGCAAACAACAATGAAAGCTCATATGAAGAGCCACAAGGAATGGTGAGACCACACAGAAACATCCAAATGCCAAGAAGACTAGCAAATTGTGAAATGGTTCAAGACAATACAGTTGATAATGAGGGTGGAATTGTCCACTATGCAATGCTTGCATACACTGAACCAATGGATATTATTGATGCACTGAAGAGTAAGGCAATTTTTCTACCATTTTTTATGAATGATTTATATGATATAAATTTTCAATTCAACGGTGGATTTTGCAAAATTTGTATCTATTATAATAGTATTTATCACTTATTCATGGTGAACCACTTGAGAAAGTCGTCCACCGTAGCATTGGCTTGTAGATATATTGTATATTATGATGAACCACAAACACTACTTAATGTGGTTACATTTTTCTTCTTCTTTGTTCAATCTCCTCATGTTCTTCAGCATAACCCAGAAAAAACACAGATTTCAGATTAACCTATAAAAGCATAATTGAAATGGAGAAAAAGATAATAACATGAATTAACAAAACAAATTTTTCCTTCAAGTATCTTTTTGTCTATGTCCACATTTATTGTCTCCGCGTCTACAAAATTTTTCATCTTTAATTTGGTGATTGTCGCATTCTCTGTCGGCAACAACCCTTCCTTCAATTCTCATCTTCCCTCAACACTCTCCAAATCTCATTTTCAAATTCTTCTCTCCTTTCACTCTTCTTCCTCCTTTACTACTCTTCTGCTCTATCTCGTTGTTCAGATCCAACATCAACATTTTGTTCTGCTCCTCCTCATCACCGCTCTTCTGCGATTTGAGGATTTCAGTTTTCAATTAGGATTTTTTTTTTTTTGGATTTGTTTGATGAAGTTGGTGATGAAGATGAAGAAAAAGATGAATAAGAAAAGAATATTTTTTTGATGATGTTCACTATTATATTTAGTAGACATGCAAATTCTACCGTTACATTTTAACAAAAAATAAATGGTTCGGATTAAAATAAATTAACTGAGAGGATCATTATGACTAACGATCGTATAGTTAATGGACCAAAACATGACTTTTTTTCTTTAAGGGATAAATATGAAACCAAAATATATTTAAGGGTTCAAAATATTAATTAAATCTTATTTTAATTATAGTAGTCAACCTTTGTTTAATTGAATTAGGATGCTCTATCTCTATTTAAAATAAAAAATAGAGAGCATTATTTGGAGAGAATAGACAAAAAGTATGAATAGTAGTGGATTTCACTCTTAAGTGTTTATTTTAAGAGAGATGCTATTTATTAAGAATAATTTAAGAGAAGAAATGGAAGAATAACACATGACAATATCCTATAGGATGGTATTATTTTAATCTTCTCTTTTAGTGGAAATCAGGAGTATATGCTACTATAATCATTCTTAATTCGAAGGAACAATAGTATTTTAATCACTCTTAAAACATAATAATAATAATAATAATAATAATAATAATAATAATAATAATAATATTACTCTGCACTGAATAATTTTCAGTATCCCTAAAAAAATTATAATGAAACCTAATACATCTCTTTTATTTAAATCTATTGTAAAATATATGAATCAACCATACCTGCTGCTTGAATAATTTAAAACGAGCTCTTTTACTTACATCATGCATATCACTCAATATACCTTTCTTCATATTAGGCAATAGGCATGTACCTGTGTCAAAAAAAATATTAGGCATGTACCAAAGATGTCACGATCATAATGTTGCTCAATTCACCAAACACTTCAGCATCAACAAAGGGTGGTTTCGGTGGTAATGGTTGAGGAACCATGATCACTATCCCTAATGCTTCTCCTACTGTAATTAGATTAGTAATAATAGTGCACAACAGACACCACATTGGAGTGGAGGAGAAGGGAATATTAATGTAATTATTTTTATAGAATGAGTGGACGGATTAGAAGAAAACATTCTATGGGGAGACGGCGGCTGAGAAAATATGAAAAGAGCATAGTTTTTGTTGTGTGGAGTTCAACTAGTTTTCTAAACTGTATATTATTTTCTTTTGCGGCAGCTGAAATGTGGTGTGTTATTCATTAATGTGCAAATTTAATATTTCGATGCAAATTTGAATTTCAAATTAATTTTTTATTCTCTATATGTATTAAAAAAATGTCAATTTATTGCAGTTGGAATTAGTACATAGAGCCACTAAAAAAGCCTTTATTTTATTGATTTTTTTCTTTCTCTATATGTGTCATATGTTTATGTTTTAATTTCTGCATGTTTTACAATGCATTTAACCCTAATTTATGGTCCACTCCAAATATATATAGGCCACTAATCCATGTTCACTCCTCACACGTTTTTCTTTCTTTCTTTTTTTCTTTTTCATTCGGGTTTTGTTTCTTCTTCCTTTGCATATTCTCCTCCTTCAAAACAAAATTAAAAACCATATCTTTCTACATGAAATCTACAAACATGTATGAGAGCAATGATGACTATGTTAACATGGAAGACTTTTTATTTTTCCTCTAACTCTTTCATTGTATATTTTTTTTGTATATCATTTTTATTTCATGATTTTGATTTTGTTGCACCCTCCAAAATTAGATGTTTCATCAACTGTGTTGTTGCAATATCAAATTGGAAAGTACTCTATATGTTTGTAGTTATGGTGTCTTAAGTTAATTTAGGAGAATGGTGGAGATTTGAAAGAGTTTATTTTGTTTGTAGTTTATTGTCTATTTTTTGCTCTGTTTGGCTATGTGCTCCTTTTATATTTTGGTGTTTAAAAACAATGTATTTTGTGTTGACTATGCACTACTTTTATCTATTCCAATCTCAAAAAGTATATGTTTCTCAAATATTAAATTTTTTGTTTTAATGTACAGCCGTTTGCCACAAAAGCGTTCCATTGCATTCGATTGGCTTAGAAATATACATTATTTGAGTTACTACATGATACTTTCAATTAGCTTGGAAACAAGATTCAATTTTTTTGAATGCAAAATAAAATACTGCACATGATAATATCTACAAGAAAATTGAAAATGTGCTAACTTCTTTTTTATATTTAAAAAAGCTTAAAACTTTGTACCAAACAAAAATACTTAAAACTTTCTTTTTTAATTTTTAAAAGGATAATTAAAATTCAACTCATAAATATAGTGCATGATCCTTACCAAAAAAATATAGTACATGGTCATTGAAGGACTTATTGGTTCTCTCAAGAGCATCTTTAAGTTATGAGTATAAGTAAGTTGTTTTATTTAATTAGGAAACATATTTTAGATATTCATGAAATTAATCTAATAATAATCTTCACCAAATGTTCATGATCAAATTACATTCCCTATTTTTCCTTATAAATAAGAAACAAGTCAATTAATTCTCTCATTGCTATCGTTTTTTTTTTAAATAAAAATAAAAATATAGCCTATGCTCCTCTAGAAATAGGGAACAAATCAATTTATTCTCTCTCCATTAGCATCAAATGACAATTAAGGCTTAAACATACCAAAATAACGTTTGATGATATTGCTATTTTTAAGGCTACAACAAATGTGTTTTCTATTTTTAACAAAAAAATGTTATTTTTAAGTTTATTATAGTCAACTTGCTATTTTCTTAATCAATACTCCCATCTTTGATCATTTAAATTGAAATAAGTTAGTATTCTATTCTCAACAATGATTAAAAAAATATATCTTTACTAAACTAAAGATCATAAATTCTTTTTATTTTTAAAGTTAATCATTTGCATTGTAAAAGGTAAAAAAATTCATGAAAACTATTTTGCATTTAAAAGAATGAGGTGTGGTTGCATGGGAAATATAATTGATATTCTTTATTCAATGATATTTTAAGAAAATGTTGTTCATGCTTTTACTTGGAAAATTTGAAAAAGGTATCCACAATCTATTAATACAAAACGGCTAAGCATAGAATAAAGATAATGGACTAATTTTAAAATTGATGTGGTTGCTTATACAATAATACAAATTGATTATTACATCCTTGATATATGTTTCACACAGTGGGTTAGCCTTTCTATTCTATTTTGGTTTAGCTTATTTGATTGATATTTTGTACTGGATAATATTGTTTAGACAAACAAAAAAGAACGAAATAATGAAAGACACACCGAGTCACCATCTCTTGCTATCTTTTTATTCTAAGACTTTTTTTTTAATATCATAGATAAATTTCCATATAATATAGAATATTTGCTATAAGTTATAACTTTTATAGGTGGTTTGGAGTTTTTCTTCATTTTGTTATTTTTGAATTGTTAGGATATATAAGCTAATAACAATACATCTGCTACCGTGAATTTTCAACTAATTGCTAAAAAATCAGTTCGAGTTTGCAGTTTCTAAAGCATTCAAATTGGAGCAGATTGAGGTTGATTGAATCTTAGCTGAGGTACTAAGAGTGCAATGGGGACTGCAATAAGCTCTTCAACAATTTAACAATTGATGTTGTGAATGAAGCGAACTCAGTTTAGTTAAACATTCTATTTTTGGATTGATTCTTTGATACAAATTGCATTTTGTCATATCCTTCCTCTTATACCAAAAGGTACAAGACAAGAAGTTGTGAATTCTACTATTAATTCTTCTCATCTCTGAAGATCATGTGAATTCTATTATGTGAATATTAATATTGCTTAGTTATATTTGTACGGGTTATTTTAAGTTTCAACATATTTATTTTTTTATTTGCAATTATAATCATAGCAATTTAAATTATATATCTATCACTCCACAAAATTCGTGCAACGCACGGGCCAAAGTCTAGTTATAATAAAAGTAAGGGTTGCCCCCTTTTAAAACCCTACTTAAGAAACTACTTAACCCTAATTTTTTCCCTCCTAATTCCTTTCTTAATGACCACCCCCAACAACTTATTTATGACTTTCTAATTTCTCTCACCTAATTTACAAACACTATGCACATATTTTTATGTTATTATTTTTTTTGTTTTTTTGTATAGAGTCACACAAAACTTTAATGTTATCTTTATATATTTATCTTAATCTTAATTATAGTAAAAGTTATGTTTAACACCTACTAAAACTCTAATTAAACTCTTAACTTAACCATAATTTTTCCCTCCTAAACCACTAATTAATACTCTCATCTAATTTCTCTCACCTAAATTTGAATTTTGAATTAGTCATTTTCTATGTATTGAAAATAATACATTTCTCTCATCTAAATTTGAATTTTGAATTAGACATTTGCTATGTATTGAAAATAACATAGATATACAATCAAAATATAAAAAGATTGATTGATAAAAAAATTATAACTTTTAAAATACTTTTTATAAAATTAAATACGACACCTTAAACATTAGCTTGATTTGTCATCTTCTCAAT
Source organism: Trifolium fragiferum (assembly GCA_954870985.1). Lineage (NCBI taxonomy): Eukaryota > Viridiplantae > Streptophyta > Magnoliopsida > Fabales > Fabaceae > Trifolium > Trifolium fragiferum. The sequence continues at coordinate 15,302,516 of OX940794.1, forward strand.
CTTTTGAAATCACTATCCTTTGACTCAATTATTCAAGATTGATCTAACTGATGTAGAAATCAAAAATGAAATTTTTAGTGAGTACAAAATTGATAAGAATAAATTAAATATATTTATTTTACTGAATGTATGATTTTTTTATCATCACTGTCGAATCTGTAAATTGAACCTGGGTCAAAGAGATGCGAAGTCTCCATTCTAGCCACCTAAACAAACCAAACATTCATATTAAATTATATTGAATTTTTTTTTAGGTATATTTTTGACCCAATTTTAAAACCTAAAACATTTGTTTCGGCTATTTGCCTTTTAGCCAATTTTGCAATTAATTTTATACTACGATTTCTTAATCAAATTATTTTGATTCTATATAATTTCGATTTTATTGTATCCTCTATTTTTATTAATTTATTAATATTATTTAGTTTCATTTGTACTCTCTGTTTTAAATTTCAATATATTTATCTTTAGATTTCATTTTATTTTTTTATTTGCAATTTTTATTATAAAAATTTAAATCGTATATCTATCGTTCAACTAAATCCGTGCAACTTTGCACGGGTCAAAGTCTAGTAAGATTAATCTTGACGTTGATAGACAGAAGGAATGACTTGGTGTAGTGGTTGGTGTGTTAGGTGGGGTATTGGACGGTTAATGTTGTGTGTGGGTGGTTTCTCCAGATACTCGATTCCCTGATCATTTTCAAATCTGTTGAGATTTGCAGGACTCTTTGAGTCGCTGAGGGGTGTCCAAATCTGTTGAGATTTGCATGTTTCTCGTATTTGGTCGAAGTCTTCTGCATTGGTGTTGACTGTCGGTTTCTATCGGTGTCTCACAACTTCGACGCAAGGTGCTGCTGTTTAGACTCTGATGGGCCGAGTAATTTTGATTCGAGTTCGGGAGTTAGTGCCTAGTGGTGTCTCTTTGGGTTGGGGTGGTGTTTTCTCTGGTGGGCTTAGTGAACCTTATTTGGTGTATTGTTAGGGGTGGATTGGGGTGTGTTTTGGTGTAGTTGGTGTTTGGTTAAAGTGTTTCATCACTTTACATTTTGTTGTATGTTCTAACAATTCCTTATACTTCTTGTTTATGAATTGTTCATTAATAAAATTTGTCGTTTCAAGAAAAAAAAGATTAATCTTGACGCAGTTGGAAGCAACGGTTTAGCAAGCGTTAAACCTATAACGGGAATACTGATTCGCAAGCGATAAATTCGTCAAATAACTATTTGGAATCTACTAAATAGTGCTCGATCTGTAAACTGAAGTCTATCAGAAATGAGAGAAAACTCAAAAATATTATTATTGAATTGAATTCATGCTCATGACTACAATTGAGTCTATAAATAATAAAATAAACCTAATACTAAAAAATAGAAACAAATCTATTTTTAAAATAAAACACAATTTTGCAATATGTATTTTTCTTTTGTTCCAACTTAAATCTAAATCTAAAAGATATATTTATTTTTTTTATTCTAACTTAATTCTTATAATATTATAATCAAAACAAACTAAAAAAAATAATAAAATAAAATCTTATCAGCCACAGTTGTGTTGAATTATTCCTGCATCAAATTTGGGCACACATCTACATGTGTGATATACACACTTTGGTTCTTCTAAGGGATCGCGACAACGCTTTTGTAGACAATCATAATCAGAGTTACAACTAATACCTGTTGTAATGAAAATAGAGAATAAAAAAAATGTAATTAAAGAAAATAGAAGTAACAAAGTGAATTTGAAAAGGATAGAAAATAGTTTAGCTTTACCATTTACGTTCTTTGAAACAAGATACTCATAACATATACAAACTTGAGAATTTGTGACATATTTCCACTCTTTACAAATAGTGAAATAACAAATGGTTTTAGTTTTTATAACTCTTCGTAAAATTAGAATCAGTTATTAAATAGGACTCTTAAGTAAAAAATTAAGTTTTATTTGTGACTTTAAAACATAGTAAAGAGGTTTTATAAAAACTTACCAATCATATGAAAGTTCATTATTATTTTGTATTAAATCTATATTATTTTTTAATCTTTGAAGATAGGAAAAGGTAAAATTTGAATAAAATTGTCGAATAACATTCTTTTTTAGCAAGAGTCAAAGTGAAGCAACCGGTGAAAGCACAAACATCCCAAGTATATATTAGGCTTAAGCTTAATTACTATTTTGGTATTTTAATTTATTTTTAAGTTTTGTTTTGATTCTTTAATTATTAAAAGTTTTGTTTTGATTCATTAACTTAGATTATATTAGGATCATGCTAAACAGTGTTCCCAGAGCACTTGTTAAACATACCCAAAAAGAAATATAAAATAAAACTTAATGTTCAAAAATTGACTTTTTATAAGTAATATTTTTTATGAAGAATGTAATACTAGAACCATTACTTTTATATAACAAATCTTATTTCCGTTGCGTTATTTGAATCATATTTTATAGAAGTAGTATTTTATTAAATAAACGAGTTTGAATGTTATAATTTGGTATCAGAGCTCCGGTTGTCTTCAGCTGTGTGGGTTATGTGTCGATCAGAGCAGGTATGTGCGGTCAGACTAAGTGGGCATAGTGTCGCTCGTGTGTTTGTGTGATTATTATGTCACTTTTACCCTTCATTTTATTCAAATATTAAACTATTTTGTGATTTAATTGTTGTAGTTAATTATACTTGCACTTTAGTCAATATTGAACTATTTTGCAAATGTACGATTAGTTAAAAAATATCTTCCACACAAAAGTTAGTTTTCTTTGTTTTTTTTCTGAGTCAAAAAATAAAATTTTCTTTTTTTTTTCTTAATAGTAACTAAACACAATAAAAAAGAAGATAATTTGTATGTTTGTTGAAAAAAAACTTCCACACAAAAGTTAGTTTCAGTTTATTTTTTTAGTCAAAAAATAAAATTTCCTTTTTTTTCTTAATAATAATTAAGCACAACAAAAAAGAAGTTAATTTGTATATGTTTTTTGAAAAAAAAAAACTTTAACACAAAAGTTGGTTTCAATTTTTTTTTCTTAGTCAAAAAATAGAATTTTCTTTTCTTTATTAATCTATATCTATATCAATATATAAAGAGAATACCTCTTTTGATGTATAATATTTTTTATTGTCACTTTTACCCTTCATTTTATTCAAATATTTATATTTGTTGAAAAACAACTTCCACCCAAAAGTTTATTTTCAGTTTTATTTTCTTAATAATTAAGCACAACAAAAAAAGAGGTTTAGTAGTTAATATATATATATATATGAGTCATATATATATGAGTCAGGATCCGTTGACACCAAATAGTTTGACACCAAATGTTACACCTCTTAATAACGCTTTAACCGATATAAATTTTATAAAATCCACCGTCTGATTGAAAGTCTATATCATATAGATTATTTGTGTGAATTGTAAGACAAATCTAAAATTATTTGATATGTTATTGAAATACATCAAAATTAACGGTTTTGGCGTATTTTTAAATGTCGTTAATCTTTATGCGTCTCAATAACATATCAAATGATTTTGAATTTATCTGATAGTTTACACAAATGATCTATATGATATAAACTTTCAACCCAACGGTGGATTTTATAAAATTTATATCGGTTAAAACGTTATTAAATGGTGTAGTATTTGGTGTCAAACTATTTGGTGTTAACGGATTCTGACTCATATATATATATAGGGTCAGGATCCGTTGACATCAAATAGTTTGACACCAAATGTTACACCTCTCAATAACGTTTTAACCGATATAAATTTTATAAAATTCACCGTTGGATTGAAAGTTTATATCATCTAGATCATTTGTGTAAACTATCAGACAAATTCATAATCATTTGATATGTTATTGAGACGCATAAAAATTAACGATATTTAAAAAAACGCTTAAACCGTTAATTCGAAGGAACAATAGTATTTTAATCACTCTTAAAACATAATAATAATAATAATAATAATAATAATAATAATAATACTAGTATTACTCTACACCGAATAATTTTCAGTATCCCTAAAAAATTATATGAATTAATGAAACCTAAAACATCTCTTTTATTTAAATCTATTGTAAAATATATGAATCAACCATACTTGCTGCTTGAATAATTTAAAGCGAGCTCTTTTACTTACATCATGCATATCACTCAATATATGGTTTTTCAGCATCAACAAACGGTGGTTTCGGTGGTATTCTCTCCGGTTTTATATATATAAGCAACTTTTGCATTTCTAGATTCATTGCAAAAGTAATGAATCTAGACAATAATATTGTCTAGATTCATTATTTTTGCAATGAATTTAGAAAGACAAAAGTTGCTTATATATAGAACCGGAGGGAGCAATGGTTGAGGAACCATGATCACTATCCCTAATGCTTCTCCTACTGTAATTAGATTAGTACTAATAGTGCACAACAGACACCACATTGGAGTGGAGAAAGAAGGGAATATTAATGTAATTATTTTTATAGAATGAGTGAACGGATTAGAAGAAAACATTCTATATGGGGAGACGGCGGCTGAGTTGTGTGGAATTCAACAAGTTTTTAAAACTGTATATTATTTTCTTTTGCGGCAGCTGAAGTATGGTGTGTTATTCATTAATGTGCAAAATTTAATATAAGATTAATGTTGACGCAGTTGGAAGCAACGGTTTAGCAAGCGTTAAACCTATAACGGGAATACGGATTTGCAAGCCATAAATTCGTTAAATAACTATTTAGAATCTATTAAATAGTGCTCGATCTGAAATTTACCGGATAAAACTTTTGAAATAACACTGGAATTCATAAGAGTGTAAAACTGAAGTTTATCAGAAATGAGAGAAAACTCTAAAATATTATTATTGAATTGAATTCATGCTCATGGCTACAATTGAGTCTATAAATAATAAAATAAACCTAATACTAAAAAATAGAAACAAATCTATTTTTAAAATAAAACACAATTTTGCAATATATATTTTTCTTTTATTCCAACTTAAATCTAAATCAAAAAGATATTTTTTTTTTATTCTAACTTAATTCTTATAATATTAAAATCAAAACAAATTAAAAAAAATAATGAAATAAAATCTTATCAGCCACAGTTGTGTTGAATTGCTCCTGCATCAAATTTGGTCACACATCTACATGTGTGATATACACACTTTGGTTCTTCTAAGGGATCGCGACAACGCTTTTTTAGACAATGATGATGAGAGTTACAAGTAATACCTGTTGTAATGAAAATAGAGAATAAAACAAATGTGATTAAAGAAAATAGAAGTAATAAAGTGAATTTGAAAAGGATAGAAAATAGTTTAGCTTTACCATTTACGTTCTTTGAAACAAGAAATGTGAAAAGAAAGATACTCATAACATATACAAACTTGAGAATTTGTGACATATTTCCACTCTTTACAAATAAGAATGGTTTTAGTTTTTATAACTCTTCGTAAAATTAGAATCAGTTATTAAATAGGACTCTTAAGTAAAAAATTGTGACTTTAAAACATAGTAAAGAGGTTTTAAAGAAAACTTACCAATCATATGAAAGTTTATTATTTGTATTAAATCTATATTATTTTTTAATCTTTGAAGATAGGAAAAGGTAAAATTTGAATAAAATTGTAGAATAACATTCTTTTTTAGAAGAGGAGTGCTAAATGTTACAGGAAATTTCACACAAGAATTGCAAAAAAACAACATAACTTGTTTTTTTAAATAAAAAAAAAACTATAACTCCCTATTTTATTGAAAATCATGAGTGGTGGTGGATTTAACCAATGGTATAGATGTATTCTTACTATTCTTCTCTTTCAATTTTCTTAACAAAAAGCATTTTCCTTTTTAGAAAGAGTCAAAGTGAAGCAACCGGTGAGAGCACAAACATCCCAAGTATATATTAGGCTTATTTACTGTTTTGGTATTTTAATTTATTTTTTAATTTCGTTTTGATTCTTTAACTATTAAAAGTTTCATTTTAATCCATTAATCTATTTTTTTGTTTCGTTTTGGTATCTTTGTACATTCACATCCATGCTATTCATCTATGTACATTCACATCCATGCTAACCCTAACCAAATATTATTAAAATAAAGGTTAAATGTGTTTTATTTCCTAAAAAGTGGCCATCTTCTAAATTTAATCCCTAATAAATTTTTATTAAATATTTTTAGCCCCTGAAAATTTATCATGCACTGAGTTTTGGTCCTTACTACTAATTCATTGTGTATTTTTGAATGATTTTTTCGCATGTATGTTTAGAACATTATGGAAAGTTCTTCCAAAAAAATGAGCTCAAAATTTGACTTTTTGGTCGTGGTTTTCGTTATTTTTATCTTGAATTTGTGCAATTTAAAAAATTTATATTTAATTCATCTGATGTTAAAAATTTCTAAATTTTTGTAGATAAGCTTTATATGATATTTTAAACATACTTGCAAAAAAATCATTCAAAAGTTTATGAATTTAATGACAATTAAACAAATTTAATTTTAGTGAGGACTAAAATTTTATAGGGAATAAAAACATATTTAATCCTTAAAAAAAATAAAAAAGTTTGAGGGACTAGAACATATATATCAATAGTTCAAACCAATGATGTTGACCAATTGTCTCATTAAAAACCTTATCATGAACGTTAGATAAAACTTTAATGAACAAAAAACTGGTGCTATTTGATTATAAGAAAAATACATTATTTAATTTTAGCCTCTGAAAGACCAATGATCTATTTGGATTAATTTATTTTTGAGCTTATGCACAACAGCTTATGCAAATAAATTAGCTTTTATGTAATATTACAAATTTTTCAGGATATTTTATGATAAAACATATTTTAAGAATAATATTTTTTGTCAGTAAAAACTTATGAGTCAACATAAAACTTTATTTATTTGCATAAGTTATTTTTATAAATTCTAAAATAAGTTAAATCCAAACATGTCGAAATCTAATAAGATTATAGCTACAACAATACCATATATTAAGAAGATGTTACCACCAAATGAAAAATTAATCATTCAACTAAAGAGATGCAATTTGTCAGCATACTCATTGCCTTTTTCGATAAATGTGAGACACAATGCAAAAAGATTTCGTGCTATTAGAAAACACATTGTAACACGGTGATGACAGAAATTTCTATAGTATTATTAGGTTAGTTTTGGTAATAAATAAATGACCAAGATGGCCCAAAACAAGCCAAAACCCGAAGATTCGAAGCAACGAGCAAAAAGGAATAAGAATCAAGTAAATTCCGAAAAGAAGAGCAAAAGGTGGATAAGTTACCCTTCCATCGTGGTCACAATGACTCCCATCGTGCCACGATGGGAAGACTTGGTTCCCAAGGAACTCAGCGCAAATCTGTTTTATTTTTTAAGAATATCCACTCCATCGTGGCACGATGAGGTTCATCGCGGCCACGATGTCGACGTTAGTGTTGAGACCTTTTAGGGTGTTGGCTTCATTTGGTAAAATAAGCCTGATTCCATGATGTGGAGCATGATGTGTGGCACATCAGGGTTCACATCTGGACGCCCTACTGGACGCGCTTTCATTTATTTAAACGCGATCTTTTGAAAAAGATTTGTTTTTCAAATTAAATCGTGCCAGCTTTCGCGCCAAGGAACAAGATAATCTTTCATGGTTCTGTTTTATTTTATTGGCCGACTTTGATCAAAAAGATTTGAAACAAACAATTAAAAGATTATGATCAAATAAATCTCAAGGCAAAATTTATCAAGGCCAACTCGTCAAAGCCCATGAAGCTTGTTCTATATAAAGGAAGACTGAAGACCAATTGTTCATCAACTGAAATCAAGAAGCTAAGTCTACAAATTGAGTCTTAGGGTTTTAGTTCTTTAGTTGTTCTTTGTTCTTTGTGAGCCTTCACTTGGATCATAGTTTTGATACAAGTAAGGACTGAGTTTATAGAGTTGTAATCTCTAGTTGTCTTTCTCCAAAGCTTTGAAGCAAGGAGTTAGATTGTGCAACACTCTAAGCCTTTAGGTACGAGTGCTTCGCTTGTCTAGGAGTGTGTCTCCAACTGAGTTTGTTATTAAATCCTTACTGGGTAAGGTTGAGGGGGAGTGAGCAGAGGTTCTCATATCTAGGAGTTCCTAGGTAGAATTAGCACGGGTAGTGATTAAGTGAGAAGTTGTAAACGGGGAGTTTAGCTTTGAATTGATACTACCATAGTGGATTCATCCCTGGATTGGTATCCTCCAGAATAGGGCTTGTTATAAGTGCCGAACTGGGTTAACAAACTCACGTGTTCTTTTGTTTCCTGCACTTTATATTGTTTACTTGTTCATCAAGTTCAGTTGTTCACGATGTTGACACATTAGGCTACACATCGTACGATTCCTAAAGTGTACACATCGTGCTACACATCTGACACTTGCCACCAGAATTTCAATTGGCATCAGAGCAGGCACCCTGCCTGTTTGAGGGTGAGCTCCAGGGAAGTTACTTTCTGGAAACATGGACAAGGATGGAACAACGGTCAACAAACCACCCCTCCTGGATGGAACCAACTATGACTACTGGAAGCCAAGGATGATTGCCTTCCTAAAGTCACTTGACAGCAGAACTTGGAAAGCTGTGCTCAAAGGCTGGGAGCATCCCAAAATCTTGGATGCTAATGGTGTTGACACTGGTGTACTCAAGCCAGAGGAAGATTGGTCAGCTGCAGAAGACACTGCATCACTTGGAAACTCCAAAGCTTTGAATGCTTTATTCAATGGAGTGGACAAAAATATGTTCAGATTGATCAAGCAGTGTACTGTTGCAAAGAATGCTTGGGAGGTACTCAGAACCACTCATGAAGGCAATGCCAAGGTAAAAAGCTCAAGAATCCAACTTCTCAACACTAAGTTTGAAAACCTCAGAATGAAAGAAGAAGAATCAATTCATGAATTTCACATGAATTTGCTTGAGGTAGACAATTCCTTTGAGGCTCTAGGTGAAAAATTGTCTGAAGAAAAGCTGGTGAGAAAGATGCTTAGGTCCTTACCTAAGAGATTTAACATGAAAATCACAGCCATTGAAGAAGCTCAAGATATCCCAAGTATGAAACTTGAAGAACTTGTGAGCTCTCTTCAAACTTTTGAGATGAACTTAGGTGAGCAAACTGAGAAGAAAGGAAAAGGCATAGCTTTTGTATCTTGTGCTGGTGAAGAGGAAGAAGCTGTTGAATCAGATGATGACCTCTCAAATGACTTAGCCATGTTGGGAAGACAATTCAACAAGCTTCAAAGGAGGGTGGACAGAAGACCAAGGAGGAATGTGAGGAACATCCAGACTGACATCAGTAAACTAGGTAACACTTCAACAAAAACCAAAACTGATGATAAGTCAACTCAGAACAAGGGTGTTCAATGTCATGAATGTGAAGGCTTTGGTCATATAAGATCAGAATGTGGCACATATCTGAAGAAGCAGAAGAAAGGCCTAACTGTATCATGGTCTGATGAAGACTCTGACACTGACTCAGAGAATGTTGCTGCTAATCATGTTAGTGCCATGACTGGGGTGGATAATACTGATGATGAATCTGATGATGAAGAACTCACCTTTGATGAACTAGCCTCAGTCCATAAAAAGCTATTTATCAAGAGTGAGGAACTGTACAAGGTCAATGAAGAGCAGAAGGAAATCATCAGTCAACTGGAGACAGAGAAGGGTCAACTACAGAGTCAAGTTGCTAGTCTTGAAAGTGAAGTCAAGTTACTGTCAACCAACTTGAAAAATATGACCAAGTCTGTAAAGATGCTCAATCCTGGAACCAACATGCTTGATGAAATTTTGAAAGTAGGAAAGCATGCTGGTGACTCATCTGGTGTAGGATTTAAGAACAAACATCACAGCAAGAAGACAAATACTAAGTTTGTTCCTGCTCAGAAGAAACCTGACCCTAGCAGAATGTGGACACATCACACTCCACATCAGAGACCTGCTGGCAAAGAGAAGTTTAATGCTTGGAGATGCCACTACTGTGGGAAGAATGGTCACATCAAGCCCTTCTGTTACAAACTCTATGGATATCCCAAGAAAAAGCCTCAGGTGCAAGCCAAAACAGCAAGGGTCACTCCTAAGAAGATGTGGAAGCCTAAAGTTTCTGAAACTGCACATATTGCTCACACTTCTCTTAGAGCATCTTCTAGTAATGATTGGTATTTTGATAGTGGTTGTTCTAGGCATATGACTGGTGTTGAGAAATTTCTCACTAATATCAAGCCTCATACAACAAGCTTTGTAACCTTTGGAGATGGAGCAAAAGGTGAAATCAAGGGCAGTGGTAAACTCTGCAGCAAAGGCTTACCTGACCTAGATGATGTACTACTTGTCAAAGGTTTGAAGGCTAATCTTATCAGCATAAGCCAACTATGTGATCAAGGTCTTAAGGTCAACTTCACAAAGAATGAGTGTCTTATCACTTCTAACAAAGGAGAATTGTTGATGAGAGGATCTAGGTCAAGGGACAACTGCTATCTATGGATTCCTGATGAAACAGCTCACTCCACTACATGTTTGATAAGTCAGGAAGAAGAAGTAAAGCTTTGGCACCAAAGACTTGGCCATTTGAATCTGAAGGGAATGAAGAAGATTGTGTCCAAGGAAGCTATTAGAGGTCTACCAAAGCTTAAAATTGTTGAAGGCAATATATGTGGTGAATGTCAAGTTGGAAAGCAGGTTCAGATGTCACACCCAATGTTACAACATCAGGTGACATCCAGAGTTCTTGAACTGCTACATATGGACTTAATGGGACCAATGCAGGTAGAGAGTATTGGTGGCAAAAGATATGCTTTTGTGGTTGTAGATGATTTCTCAAGGTTCACTTGGGTTAGCTTCATCAGAGAGAAGTCTGACACTTTTGATGCATTCAAAGAATTATGCCTTAGACTACAAAGAGAGAAGGATAGTGGCATTGTTAGAATCAGAAGTGATCATGGGAAAGAGTTTGAAAATTCAAGATTCTCTGAGTTTTGTGCTGATGAAGGAATTGGGCATGAGTTCTCCTCACCAATCACACCCCAACAAAATGGTGTAGTTGAGAGGAAGAACAGAACCTTGCAAGAGGCTGCAAGAGTTATGCTACATGCCAAGAAGCTACCTTACTACTTTTGGGCAGAGGCCATGAGTACTGCATGCTATATACACAACAGGGTAACTCTGAGAAAAGGTACCTCAACCACACTGTATGAGATATGGAAAGGAAGAAAACCAACTGTCAAACACTTCCATGTCTTTGGTAGCAAGTGCTATATCTTAGCTGACAGAGAGCAAAGGAGGAAGATGGATCCCAAGAGTGATGAAGGAATCTTTCTAGGCTATTCCATAACCAGCAGAGCCTATAGAGTCTTCAACAACAGAACAAGAACTATGATGGAATCCATCAATGTTGTCATAGATGACTGTTCAGATAATGAACCTGATGTTGATCCTGATGTGGACACATCTCACCCCCTGCCTGAAGACTCTGAAGTTATAGAGATTCCTGAGAAGACTGATCAGCAAGAAGATGTGACTCCAGTGAACAAGGGTCCCTCTGTTAGAGTTCAAAAGAATCATCCAAAAGAACTCATAATAGGGAATCCTGAGTCAGGGGTTATGACAAGGTCAAGAGAGGTTGTATCCAATGCTTGTTTTGTGTCAAAGGTAGAACCAAAGAATGTGAAAGAAGCCTTGACAGATGAGTTTTGGATTGAAGCTATGCAAGAGGAGCTGAACCAGTTCAAGAGGAATGAAGTGTGGGATTTAGTTCCTAGACCTGAAGGAGTCAACATCATTGGTACTAAATGGGTTTATAGGAATAAATCTGATGAAAGTGGTGTTGTGACTAGAAACAAGGCTAGGCTTGTGGCTCAAGGTTACTCTCAGATTGAAGGAGTAGACTTTGATGAAACATTTGCTCCTGTGGCACGTCTTGAGTCCATAAGGTTACTTCTGGGAGTAGCATGTATCTTGAAATTCAAGCTATTCCAGATGGATGTGAAGAGTGCTTTCCTCAATGGCTACTTGAATGAGGAAGTTTATGTGGAGCAGCCCAAGGGATTTGTTGATCCAAATTATCCAGATCATGTCTACAGATTGAAGAAGGCATTATATGGATTAAAGCAAGCTCCTAGGGCATGGTATGAGAGGCTAACCAAATTTCTTGTGCAGCAAGGTTATAGAAAAGGAGAAACAGACAAAACCTTGTTTGTCAGAGAAGAAAAGGGCAAGTTCATGATTGCACAAATCTATGTAGATGACATTGTGTTTGGAGGAATGTCTGATCCAATGGTCAAGATGTTTGTGAATCAGATGCAGTCTGAATTTGAGATGAGCCTTGTAGGTGAACTTACCTACTTTCTTGGTCTGCAAGTCAAACAGATGGAAGATACAATTTTCATCTCTCAAAGCAAGTATGCCAAGAACATTGTGAAGAAATTTGGAATGGAGAATGCAAATCACAAAAGAACTCCTGCAGCAACCCATCTCAAACTTTCTAAAGATGAGCATGGTGTCAGTGTTGATCAAAGTCTATACAGAAGCATGATTGGCAGTCTACTTTATCTCACTGCAAGTAGACCTGATATTAGCTTTGCTGTTGGTGTGTGTGCAAGGTACCAAGCTGAGCCTAAGATGAGTCATCTAAATCAAGTTAAAAGGATTCTCAAGTATGTCAGTGGTACAAGTGATTATGGAATTCTCTACTCTCATGGTGAAGACACAAGATTGTTAGGTTATTGTGATGCTGACTGGGCAGGAAGTGCAGATGATAGGAAAAGCACTTCTGGTGGATGTTTCTTTTTGGGAAGCAACCTTATATCATGGTTCAGCAAGAAACAAAATTGTGTTTCTCTTTCTACAGCTGAGGCTGAGTATATTGCAGCAGGAAGTAGTTGCTCTCAGCTACTTTGGATGAAGCAGATGTTGGGTGAGTACAATGTGCAGCAAGATGTGCTCACATTATACTGTGACAATCTAAGTGCTATAAATATTTCCAAAAATCCTATCCAACATAGTAGGACAAAGCACATTGATATACGTCACCATTTCATTAGAGATCTTGTTGAAGACAATATTGTGACTCTAGAGCATGTTGCCACAGAAAATCAACTGGCAGATATTTTCACTAAGGCTTTAGATGCAAATAGGTTTGAGGTGTTAAGGGGCAAACTAGGTATTTGCCTCTTTGAGGATCAATAGCCATAATTGCTATTTAGACGTGCAACGGTTACCTGTTTTTTCCCTCCATCCATAGTTGCACGCAATCCAAAGGCAATATTTCCAACGGCTATTTCGCGTTCAAAACTCCAAGAAATCCGTTTACTCAAGATTTTTCTTATTGCCTACCACATTGATCACCACATTCGTTTCTCAACCACTCAAACGACCAAAAATTTTCTTGATCTCTCTCAAACCCTTTGTTTATCTTTCTGCAATTTTCTTTGAAATCTTCATACAAAATCATCATCATCATCATGTCTACTGCAACCAAAACATCTCCTTCCACAAAAACAAACACTCCTCCATCATCACCAAAACCTATTTCCCCACATCAAGAAGATATTCAAGGTGACATGATCGTCGATGCCACTCCTGTCTCAATGATCAAGCCATCTGGATCAAAGAAGAAGAAGTCTAAACGATCAAGAAGGGAATCAACCCCCATTGCCGCAGAGGAAGATGTTGTTCCTTCTCCTTACACAGAAAAATCCAAAAAGAAGAAGAAGAAAAGCAAGAAGCCAAAGATTGGGTCACCAAAGAGGGTTCACACCATGGAAAGTCTGCATGTTGAACCTCTTCCTGCAAAATCTGGTGATGCAAATGCTGAAGCATCTATGGGTGTAGGTTCTTCAAACCCTAACCCTGAGAAGGCTGCTGTGAAGATTTCTGAGGGTCAAAGACACCCCTTGACTCAGAAGATCATTGATTCTGTGCTCCAGGCCCTGCAAGAACCTAATGTTGCGGCAGATGTTGGCACATCATTGCCACAAGGTGAAGAAGAGTCTCCTGCTGAAGAAGAGACTGCTGCTGTTGAAAAACCTGCTGTCATTCCTGATTCTCCTGATCAGGTATTTGTTGAAGAAGATCAACCTGCTGAGGTTGAGGAACCTGAAGATAATATCCAGTCTGACAAAGTTGTTGTGGATGTAGAAGGCTACAATTCTGACATCCCCTTGAAGAAGCTTACTGAGGAGAGTATTGCAAGAAGGACTAGAAGTGGTAAAGGTCCTGCTGTTGTTGAGATTTCTCCTGCTGCTACTAAGGAGAAGAAGAAGCCTGTTAAGAGGCAAGTCATGTATGGTCCCAAGAAGGGATTTAGTAAAGCTGTGGTTCCACCTGCAAAGAAGAAGACTCAGAAAAGAAAAGAGCCACCTACAAGTGACTCAGAGTACGATGTGGAGCAGGATGTAGCTCACATCAGTGAGTCTGAGGAAGAATCTGCTGAGGAACGCAATATGGAGCTTGATGTGATTCACATTGAGTCTGCTGTGAAGAAGAGCTATGGGAAGAAGAAAATTCCTCAGGGAATTCCTGACATCCCAGTTGATTTGATTTCCTTCCACAACCCTGCACATGCTGGAAAATGGAAGTACATTGCTCATAGAAGGTTAGCTCTGGAGAGGGAGCTCAGTGCTGAAGCCTTGCAGTGCAAGGAAGTTATGAGGTTGATCAAGCGTGCTGGCTTGATGAAGACTGTTACTGGACTGGGTGACTGCTATGAGAAGGTAGTCAAAGAGTTTTTGGTAAACATCCCTGCTGGTTGTGACAATCCTTTGGACAAGGAATACCAAACTGTTTTTGTGAGAGGTAAAGAAATTCACTTCTCTCCCACTGTTATCAACAAGTATCTGGGCAGAAGTGAGGAGCCCTTTGCTGAGATGGAGGCAAATGACAACTACATAATCAAGGCCATCACAGCTGGAAAGGTCAAGACTTGGCCTAAGAAGGGAAAATTGCAAGCAAGCAAGCTCACTCCAATCTACAACATCCTGAACAGGATTGCTGCTGCTAACTGGGTGCCTACCACACACAACTGTGATGTGGCTACAGGTTTGGCTAGGTTCATCTATACTGTGGGTAACAAAATTAACTTCGATTTTGGTACTTATATTTTTGATCAGACTATCAAACATGCCAAAACCCTAGCTGTCAAACTACCCATTGCCTTTCCTTCCCTACTGTGTGGAATCATATTGAGCCAGAGACCTGATGTTCTGGGCAAGGATGATTTGTCTTGCAGAAGAGAGTCTGCTATTTCTTTTAGTCTCAAGCAGTCTGATGTGACTCCTGATGTGGGCACATCCAGCTCAAACAATGCTATGTCTAGGACAGACATGATTGCTGCTTTAAAGGAGACTTGCAAGGCTCTGGATGAGAAGAAGGCCAAGCTGGAGGCAGTCATTGCTGGACTGGAGCTTGAAGATGAGCAAACAATGGCTGAGGATGAGGAATTGGAGGAGGAGGAGCCCAATGACTCTGAAGCTGAGGAAACTGATGGGAGCCAGGATATTTGAATTATTGTAATTCATTAATATTTCCCTGTACTCAGTATTTCCTTGTTTTTGCTTGTATTTTGTGGGCTATGCCCTGGATTTCTGATGCACCTTTGCGTGCCTGTTCTGTACCTGCTGCACTATTAATATCATCTCTACATCTCATGCTATCTGCATTCTATGGTGTGTTACTTACTCTCAGTATGTTTGTCATAATTTTTGGCTAAAAAGGGGGAGTAAAAATTAAAATGAAAAACTTTGAAGTCTTAACTGCAGCAAATTGTGATGTGTTGGGACAATGTGATAATTTTGGGAGAAATTAGAGAGAATAGAACGAGAGAATTGAGACGAGAATTAAGAAAAAGAGTTAAATTCTATTCATCCACATGGGGCAACTTCTGAACTTCTGAACTTCTGAACTTCTGAACTTCTGAAACTTTCTCAACTTCTGAAGCACTGCAACTTCTGAGGCTCTGCTCAGCTTCTGAAGCACTACAACTTCTGAAGCTCTGCTCAGCTTCTGAAGCACTACAACTTCTGAAGCTCTGCTCAGCTTCTGAAGCACTACAACTTCTGAAGCTCTGCTCAGCTTCTGAAGCACTACAACTTCTGAAGCTCTGCTCAGCTTCTGAAGCACTACAACTTCTGAAGCTCTGCTCAGCTTCTGAAGCTCTATAACTTCTGAAGCTCTGCTCAGCTTCTGAAGCTTCTCCAACTTCTGAAGTTCTGATGTGTGGCACATCTGACTACACATCTGGTATACATGCTTATTTTTCTTCAAATATTTTATCAACAAATTTTTGAAGAATTAGTTTTCTAAAGCATGTTCTTCTGAAGACCTTTTCTGTACATTTTCAACTGGGTGATGCATTCTTAAGAAGTCCAATTGAAGATGTTATCTAATTTCTACATGGTGATGCATTCTTAAGAAGCCTGTAGAAGTTATTTTGTGTGATGTTTGACACATCTGTGAGTTTTAACTTGGTCATGCATTCTTAAGAAGCCAAGTTTAAAACTTCTCTATTTCTCTCTAGGTCATGCATTCTGAAGAAGCCTATAGGGGATATGAGATTTAGGGGGAGTACATGGAAAGTGCTCTAGTTCAAAGGGGAGTAGACTATTACTGGGTTTGCTACCCTCCCTTATGTGTGCATGGAATCTCATGCTTGTATGTGTCTGAGAATTTATTTTTCTCAGTCTTTGGGAATTTATTTTCCTATCTTGTGAGAGTTTATTTCTCTCTTTATTTGCGAGGCTCTAATCCGCTGCTGCATGCCTCTGATGTGCCTACACATCTCTCCAAGTTTAGTTGGGTGACTCAAAGATTATTTTAGCCCAAAATTTGCCAAAGGGGGAGATTGTTGAGACCTTTTAGGGTGTTGGCTTCATTTGGTAAAATAAGCCTGATTCCATGATGTGGAGCATGATGTGTGGCACATCAGGGTTCACATCTGGACGCCCTACTGGACGCGCTTTCATTTATTTAAACGCGATCTTTTGAAAAAGATTTGTTTTTCAAATTAAATCGTGCCAGCTTTCGCGCCAAGGAACAAGATAATCTTTCATGGTTCTGTTTTATTTTATTGGCCGACTTTGATCAAAAAGATTTGAAACAAACAATTAAAAGATTATGATCAAATAAATCTCAAGGCAAAATTTATCAAGGCCAACTCGTCAAAGCCCATGAAGCTTGTTCTATATAAAGGAAGACTGAAGACCAATTGTTCATCAACTGAAATCAAGAAGCTAAGTCTACAAATTGAGTCTTAGGGTTTTAGTTCTTTAGTTGTTCTTTGTTCTTTGTGAGCCTTCACTTGGATCATAGTTTTGATACAAGTAAGGACTGAGTTTATAGAGTTGTAATCTCTAGTTGTCTTTCTCCAAAGCTTTGAAGCAAGGAGTTAGATTGTGCAACACTCTAAGCCTTTAGGTACGAGTGCTTCGCTTGTCTAGGAGTGTGTCTCCAACTGAGTTTGTTATTAAATCCTTACTGGGTAAGGTTGAGGGGGAGTGAGCAGAGGTTCTCATATCTAGGAGTTCCTAGGTAGAATTAGCACGGGTAGTGATTAAGTGAGAAGTTGTAAACGGGGAGTTTAGCTTTGAATTGATACTACCATAGTGGATTCATCCCTGGATTGGTATCCTCCAGAATAGGGCTTGTTATAAGTGCCGAACTGGGTTAACAAACTCACGTGTTCTTTTGTTTCCTGCACTTTATATTGTTTACTTGTTCATCAAGTTCAGTTGTTCACGATGTTGACACATTAGGCTACACATCGTACGATTCCTAAAGTGTACACATCGTGCTACACATCTGACACTTGCCACCAGAATTTCAGTTAGCCCATGCTGAAAATCTATAAATAGAGTTCTCTTCATTCATTATTTTCATTTAGAAATTGATAGCATTCTTTAGTAGTCTAAAGGTGTTCAAGAGGAGCAAGGAGAACAAAGGTGCTCTCTACCGGAAGAACTTTCCTCTTTCAATGAGAAAGGTAACTTCCTCAGCAAGGTGTCTTCACCATTGGTAGGCATAGTTTTTATTCTTGTAATTTAAATTATGTAGATATTTTGTTTAAATTCCTTTAGGTTTTGGTCGAGAAGATGAATTCCCCTATGAATATTTGGGCTATGTGATTGGTCAAAGTTATAATAAATATTATTTATGTTCTATGTTTTCTATTTATTCTATTGATTTAACGACGTAATCCGAAATCTAGCTGGATAAGCGGGAACGTTATTAGAATAGTATGAGTTTCGACTTTAATACTACTTCAGAACTATTAATAAATAGTGCTAGAGGAATAGAGACAGTAACATCCGATACTGGAAGTGGCATAGTTGTTTAGAGACAGAATAAGACACTAGTGGAGACATAGCTATTAGAAACTGAATAGTCCGATACTAGGGTCTAGTGGCAATAAGAGATTAATTGAGCGTAATGACAACATGTATGATCACTCGCGTCGTAGCTAGAGTACGTAACAACTCAAGTAGGCTCTCGTATGGTGCACAAGTTAAGGTGGTTGGGGGGCTTACTATGTATTTGAGTAATAGGAAGGTATTACCACAAAAGAAATAAAATTAATCGCCAAACAATAGACTAAGTAATTGTGTTATACACCATTAATCATGCCAAATAGGAGTAAGGGAGGGAATCCATCCATCATACATATCTCCATCTTTTTAAATCAAACCATTTTACTTTTCCGCACGCATTTCGCTCTTTTCAACTAAAACTCTTTTTAAAAACTAAAGCGAATGCAAACTAAAACAAACATAAATAACTCTAGTAGCGCATTGACATGATTCATGTGGATACGAATTCATTTTAGACACTAAGAGTGTGAATTATTACTCGATGACAGACTGGTGCACTTGTCAGACCGTAGTCACACGTAGTAACTAATATCTGTCGTTTGATAAAAATCAACGGTTGAAATCATTGTTACTGACAATACATAGTTTTAATTTAAACCGTCTGATCTTAAATTAACAGCCGAGATCAAAAACTGCGTGAAACTTTGTATTTTTATTACAACATAAGACCTTGATCCGAGACACAACAAGGTATATATCCTTCATGGGCTCTAAACAATTAATATTTCTACATTCCAAGGAACAATAACATTGTTTTTTGAATGCCAAATTTATACATTGATAAATTTGGAATTCGAAAAACAAAGTCTTACTATTGTCTATTTCATTTGAAAGTTTCACTAAAAATGTTTCTAAACATAAATAAGGCGCCATTTACTGATTAGGAATTTGGGTGTGATAACCTTCAATGATCTATTGTTTGTGATTTCCACTTGACATGTTCATCAATTTGCACACACACACACATCTCAGACTAGGAAGTTGATTAATTGTTGATCAATTCAGTACTTATAGAATCACATGATTTATATAAAGGGATGGTTTTGTAAATGCATGTTAACCTTTCTTCTTCACTCTTCATCACTATCCTTGAGTTCATCTTCTTCTATGCCACCGCCGCTCATAATTAATCTTTGTCACCGTTGTTGTTATCGTCATCTCTCTTTGTTGTAAGATTGTTAAATATGATCAATCAATATTAAAGAAGAGAAAAATACAAAAAGTGGCTAGAGTTTCATTAGAGTTCAATAACAATAGCTTTGCAGTACAATAGTTATCTTTACAATAAAAAATAAAAATATAAAAATAAATTAAAACAATTCTTTGTTAACAAGGTACTATTTTCTCTATGCATTCATAATTTTTTTTTATACTTTTAGAAATTAAAATATAATAATAGAAAAACACTACTATGACATGAACTACAAAAAGACATTCCGCTTTCTTTTATATATTTTACTTTTATGTACTTTTAGAAATTAAAACATAATAATAGAAAGTTTATCTATAAAAAAATATCCAACCAAAATTGGTAATAATTTTTTTTTTTGCTAAGGGAATAATTGTTTTCAAATATCTATATATTATGGTGTATAATAATTGTATATTCTATATTTTATTAAGGTTAAAATAAATAAATAATACTTTGGCTAGTTTTGTCAAAAAAAAAATGAAATCTATAATTACTAATTAATTAGTAGCGTAGAATACTGTATAAAACTAGTAGTACTCTTTTAGTTATTTATAGGGAGAAAAGAAAGTAATAGATCTACAAAAAAAAAAACCTGACAAAAAAAAAGTAATAGGCCTCAAAAACTATAAAAATGATAAAAAAAAAAAAAAATTAAAATTTAACCCACTTATTATCGTAGTGGGACGGAATCGAACACAGGTCATCTACAATGGAAGTAAGAGCTAGCGCCAGCTGAGCTAGCGAATTCGTTTGGTGTCTTTCGGATTTGAGGCCTATATATTATAAGTCAAAAATATTTTGGGGCCTTATGGACCTTAAAAAATCTGATTTTTTTGTGAGGCCTAAAGCCCTAGCTTGGGCTGCCTTATGCTTGGGCCGGCCCTGCTAGTGGCTAAGAAGCTTAAAAATTAAGTCCAATAACATAAAGTCCAATAAATTTATTATCTAACATACACCCTCAAACTCACGATGCAACAACAAAAAACATCGACAGTTTGTCAAACAAAACGAAAAACAAAAATACATAAAACTATAGACTTAAACATTTTATCCTAATAATATCTCTCATTCTAGATATGGTTTTTTTTTCCAACGATGCACGTTGTCGCCGTTCTTCTTCAACATGGTCGTCATTGTTCTTCTCTGACGTTGTCATCATTGTTAGTTTCCGACCGCTATCGTAACCGCCTCGACTTGTTATACTCGTTGTCTTGATCCGGGTTCTTTTCCGACCATCGCCATCACTTCCATTGTTGAAGAACGGTGACCATGATGAATAATGGAGTGGGTGAGAAAGAAAAGGAGATGTCATTAATTATTATTGAAGAACAGAAGGGAAAGATGAAGAAAAAAAATGGAAGATGAATGGTAAGAACAATGGAAAGAGAAGAGAGAGTGTCGTGTCTATTTTCTTTTTAATTTCTTTTTTTAATTTAGTATTTGGGAAAGTTGTCGTATTTTTGTCCAAATCGGTGTTTGGTTAACATTTAAGATAAAAATATTAATAAAATTTGTGATATTAAAAATTATTAAATATATATTTTTAGACTCTTCATATATAAATAAAATAAAATAAATAATTTTCAGCCTCTCTAAACACTTTTTTCAAACTTTAATCCCTCCAAATTTTATGTTTTCATTTTTAGTCTTTACTTTTCGAAAAGTTCACGTATCATGTTGAAGTATCATGTTGAAATAATTTATTTTGAAAATATATCATTATTAAGACATTATATTGATTAAAATATCATTATAGTATAACTATTTAATCTTTAACTTTTATAAATTTATCTATAACTTCAAATTAAAAATTAAATTGTTAAATAAAAAATTAAAAAAATATAGTTAAATAATTAAAGTAATGTTATTTTAAAGTTTTAATAATGATATGTCATCTATTGCTCGAAACAAAATTTGTAATCTAAAAAATCAAAACAAATCAATCATTACAAAACCTATAGATATAGAACAATAAATTTATTTTCTTCGCTAGTGCTTGTCGATCAATACTATTTTTATTACGACGATAATTTCATGTACTTAGAAAACAATCAACAAAAGACTATTTATTTCAAGAGAAATGATATTTTGACACTCATTTGAGACAACTTAGTTGACAATCCTTTCATTGAAAAGTCATTTTAATTTTTTTAATAATTTTTTACCTGTCTTGATTTTTGTGTCAATGCCCATATTACCTTGTATTTTTTGTTGTACCAAAAGTTGTCAAAATATCGTTGCTCAAATAACATAACTCTTATTTCAATTACAGTAATCAATTACCTTTGTTGTATAATTGAATTTGGATGCTCGATCTCTATTTAGAAAAAATAAAATAAAGAGCTTTATTTGAAGAGAGAGAGATAGACAAAAAGTAGGAATTGGATCCTCTCAATCTCTATTTCTCTCAATTTCTCTCAACAATTAATCCTAGCCATTATTCTAAATCTAATGGTAAAAAGAGAAAACCACCTCCATAAATAGAAATACCATATAACAATTAAATTTCCTAATTTGAAATTTGTCTTTTTTAGTAATATATGATTGACTTTAATTCCTCTATTTTTTTATTCCCATAAAAAATTAAAAGAAAAAATCCTCCCTTAATAGAAAAAACCAATTCATTTACTTAAAAAAAATGAAAACATTTATATTTTCTTCTTAAAAGAATGATATAATTTTATTTGTATATTGCTTGCCTTATACCTTTAGTAAAAAAAACTTTATTAGAATAGTAGCAGTGTAAAACTACTATCAAGATTGTTGGAAGCTTTTTTTTTTTGAACAATATTTTTTTGAAGATTTTTTTTTGTATAATATTAATTTGAATATCAAAAGTTGTATATATGATTAACATAATTTAATTTTTACAAAAAAAATAAATAAATTAAATTACAATTTTTTTATAATAATTAAATTTCAAACTTTGATTCTAGAGTTTTTGAATTTTTTAAATAATAAATATATCTTAATTTTATATTTCAATACATCACAAAAATAAAAAAAGATATAAAATAAAATATGCCTAAAGAAACACAATTTTTGTTATGATGTATCTATATCTATATTATAAACAAAGTAAAGATTATTGATAAGAAAGTGACACGTGTCACTTTTAATGAAAATATACTAATACATTAATTTTAATTTTATTTAATATTTTATAACGTTACATTTTTAATTAAATACGAAAATGCAAAAAATTTATATTATCATTTAATATATTCAATTTTAATTAATAACTGAAGACGTTACAATTTTTAATAATAATGAAAATTAAAAATATTTATATTAATACAAAATATAATTAATAATTGAAGACGTTACAATTTTTAATAATAACGAAAATTAAAAACATTTATATTAATACAAAATATAATTAATACATTAACCGTTTCTATGTATTTTTTAATTATCATAAATATATTTCCGTTACGTATAAATTTTAATTTTTATAATTAACCATTTTAAATATATTTTAATTATCACAAATAAATTTTTAATTATTATAATTAACCATTTTTATATATATTTTAATTATCGTAAATATATTTCCGTTACGTATAATTTTTAATTATTATAATAAATTTTTTTTAATATTATTTGAACGTTACATATTCAACATTGTAACCGATATTATCCCATAAATTTACTCTTAATTTTTATATTTCTAAACCTAACTATAAATATGTCTTCTTTTTCTCCAAAATCTTCTCACAAACTCATTTGCTATATTCCACAACCAACTCACAAATTCATATGTTAAGTTACTAAATAATGGCGAATAAAATTAACCTGATATCCGAAATCAACCAGACTAATGAGAGTTTGAATATTGTAGTTCTTGTAATTCGGATGTGGTTGGTGCGCGATATGTCTGGCAATAATGCATCATTTTCTTTGGATATGATACTAATGGATTCAACTGTAAGAACTCTTCTGTATGTTTAAATTTCATTTACACTGAGTTTTAATATATTTTTCGTTGTATAATATTATTCTATTATCTTTTTGTTTAGGGAAACAAAATACAGGGTACAGTGCGTCGCACTCTGATTTATAAGTTTGAGAAAGATCTTAAGGAAGGTGTTGTTTACTCGATTAAAAATTTTGGAGTTGTCGCAAACGGTGGATCATACCGTACTATTAGACACGAGTATAAATTAAACTTTCAATTTCACATGAAGATTAAACTTTGCAACTTGAAAAAAGTTCATTCTAATATATATTTGATTGAAAGACCTGTTCCAACATTTGCTCCCGACTATGACACAAAATTATCTTTACGGTAAGAAATATTAGTACGTTATGTATTTGTTTTGTTGTTTTTGTCGTTATAAGGTAGACATGTGATATTATTAATCGTGTGTATAATCATATTTTGTAGACATTATGAGAATGTTAACCGGAATTGGAGCTCCAAGGGAGTATGAACACAATGGTTTGAAGAGTAAAATGGTTGCAATTCAGTTGAACTATGATGGGTTAGTATCACATGTGTTTTTTTTATCTTACTCAATCTATCACAAAATATTAAAATGCTTTGTTAAATTCGTGAATCATGTAGGTTCAAGTTTAATATTATCCTATTTGGACAATATGTTGATGAGTTGAATGCATTTGTTGCTGCTGGAAAAACTGAAAACACAATAGTCGCTGTGTTAATGGCCAAAATCAAGTTGTGGCAAGGTATTTATTTTGTTGACTATAAAAAACAATCAAGTTATCTATTTTATTTTTTTTATTTTTCGTTGTAAATATAAACTTATAAACTCTTACAAATGTGTTTTTTTTATAGGAACTACAACAATTTAAAATTCTTATAATTCAACTAAGTTGTTCTTTAATCTCGAGTTCATAAGTGTCACTGATTTGAAGAAAATGTATGCATAACAATCGTTGTGTATATTTTTCTTCTTTATTTAGATGTTTTATTTTACAATTTATGTGAACTTTTTGTATTCATATTAAATTTTTACATTCTGACTTATTAATATTTGTTATAGAATGTTGGAAAAAAATGATTTTCCGTCCTCTGATAAAGGTTTTTGACAAGAAAGTGACACGTGTCACTTTTATGAAAATATTTATAACATGAATTTTATTTAATATTTTATAACGTTTCATTTTTAATTAAATACGAAAATGTAAAAAATTTATATTATCATTTATTTCTCCAAAATCTTCTCACAAATTCATTTGTTATTTTCCACAACCAACTCACAAATTCATTTGTTAAATTACTAATTAAATCTAAGAAAAAAAATCATGATTCTCATCCCACTCCATCTTCAAATCCAGAAAAAGAAACAAAAAAAAAAAAAAAGGTTCAGGCAAACCGGAATGTGACCCGAGTCGGGTCCGACTCGATCTTTTTATACAAACAACATTTTACTTAGATTTGTTGGATACATAATCGTTATACATTGATTAACAGAAGCCCTTATAAAAACACAATTTTTTGTGAGATAAAATTGAAATGAAAACAATTCCCATGATTCTTTTGTTTTTAACAAAACATAAATGGGGAAGTATGGTTTTTTTATGATGAAAAATTTACCAATCTTTGTAAATGATTACTAGAGTTTAAGCTCTGTCAAATATTTTGCACAACAACAATAAAAATACTTCAGATTTTTGGTCTTGCACAACAAGATTTTTTATGAACAAGGTTAAATTGTTCCATGTAAGCGGTGTGTTTTGCCGTCAAAGGATGTGGTTGGTGGAAGCAGTTCATGTGTTGTATTGTTCTTTGGTGTGGTGTTGGATAAAGAGTAGGGAGAAAGAGCTTTGCAACTAGAGAGATTATTTGAGTCTTATTTGAAAAATAATTTGATATGCAAAGAAGGAAGAAAATGTATTTGGAGAGATGGAGAAGAAAGTGAGATATGTCCGAATGCATAGATGCAAGGTCAAAATTCGCAAGGATAGATATGTTCTCTATGATAATTTCACTTTAATACATTAACCAACCAGTAACCACCAAACATATAGTGTTATTTACAAAAATACCATAAAAAATAATAAATCAAGTAAAAAGTGATGACTTACTCTAGGAGGTTAATTAAAGAGGACCGTGGGTGGTCCTTTTAAATTAGGGATCATATTAGGGGCTTCCGTAATAATTTCAAGAGTTTATTTTAGAATTAAATTATAAGCATTAAATTTTAATGAGATTCTTTGCTTCTTTCAAAAAGTTGTGTTAACTATTGATTTTCTACAAAAATGATAGTATAAAAAAAGTCATAACATGACATTCACAAAAAAATGAATGAATATATATTGTTATTAATTTTTTTTGAACAAATATATTGTTATTAATTGATTTAATTGGATATTATGAATAAAGATACTTATATACCCATATTTTTTTTCCTATATATAAGTGGTTTTTGGTTGAACACTTCAAATTACATATTTTTCAACTTTTCTCTTTAGCTATTTTGTTTGTATTTCTTCGAATTATTTTCATTCTATCTATATTCATCATTCTTTTCAATTTTTGCGGATGTTGATCTCAAAAGAAAATATAAATGATTTATCAACTCCGAAGAAATTGGACCAAAGACATTTGATTACAATGAGTTTTAAGGGATTGTTATTCTTGCTCACACATATGAATGTAAATTAATTTAGAAGATGTATTGTATTGTTTTCGGTAATAAATCTAATGTATATTGTAAATCATATTTCACACTTTATGCAACGGTGTTGCTCAGGTTGAATGATTATGTTATTGTTTTATTATGATTTACTTTTTCATTACTAACTTTCATATGTATATTATTATTTTTCTTAGTAAAATTATATTTTTATAATTGTAAAATTATAAATGATTTTATAATTATATTAAAAAATGGAAGAGAGAATAATATATACATTTTATACGAGATTGCTTTTTTAAAAAAAAAACAAATAAAATAGAAAGAGAAAATATTAAGATGTGAGGTTCAAAATAATATGACATGAGTTTTGTTAATTAGATTGTTGTATCGTAACAAAAAAATATCAAAAAATTAAAAAATTTACATTTTTATGATATTTTCTGAATTGTTTGGTAACAAATAAATAAAATAAAATTATTTAATAGTTTCTTTTGCAAAAATTTAATAGAAATTCCATTTAATTTTTTCCTCCTAAATACAAGCTAAGAAATATATAAAATAAAAATTATTTTAAACTTCATTGTAGTATTACAAAAAATAAATTTACATACAATACTTGAAAAATAAAACAAATAAATTATATTAAAAAATAAAACAAATAAGTTCGATCATTAACATATTCCTTGATAGAAGATTGACATCGCTAAAAAAAATTATATTAGTGGCTAGACTGACAA
This sequence comes from Trifolium fragiferum, assembly GCA_954870985.1. Classification (NCBI taxonomy): domain Eukaryota; kingdom Viridiplantae; phylum Streptophyta; class Magnoliopsida; order Fabales; family Fabaceae; genus Trifolium; species Trifolium fragiferum. The sequence goes on from OX940794.1 coordinate 15,329,403, forward strand.
AGTTTTAAATATGGATAAATAGTAAATTTTAGTTCGAAAAAGTTTGGTCCCCCTTATAACGTGTTTTCTACCAATTAAGTTATACTATGGAACCCCGGTGATGAAGATTTTACATGTAATAATGAATGTTTAATAAAATTGATATATTAACATGATTTAAATTTATTTAAAAAAATATCATTATTATTTAAGTATTATATTAAAAAAAAAACATTTGAAAAAATAATCAAGACATTAGAATCAAGTGAATTTCTGTTGAAAACAATCATTGGCTAGACTTTACTTATCTACGCTCGAACTTTGGAACGGATGCTAAAAAAATAACATTTGAAAAATTAATTCACCTCAAAATTCAAAGTTGAATTTGTTACTCCCTCCGATATTTTTTACAAGAAACTTTGATTTTTTAAGTTCATTCAATAATTAATGTATTTGGTTTATAATATAGACCAAATATATTAGTTTTTTTTTACTAAAATAAAAGATATTCATTTATTCAAATCGGTGGAGTACATTAGATTCAAGTACAAGTTCAATACCGCTAAAACCAAAAATGATGAATCTGCGAACAAGCTGGCAGCATCCAAGTTAATAGCATAAAACGGCATACTCATGCCTACAAATAATGTGATAAAATCAAAGTAACCGGAATACATATGCCTCTGGATCTGCACCTTTGACGAACTTGATCAATGTGTGAATCAGTAGTTGACCGAAGTTGATATGCCGATTCAATCAAACGAACACCACAACAAGACGGGACAACAAACAAACACCGCAACAAGACGGGACGACAAACAAACACCGCAAACAAGACGAGATATCAAACAATGCCGCACTGAGACGACAAAATCACACACAAAAAAAAAAAAACAACAAAAGAAAGATCTAATATATGTGATAATAACTTATTTAGATTAAAAATAAGAAGAAAAAAAAGGAGCAGAGGGGTGACTTTAGACCAAAAATGACGTAAAATCATCCATTACCGGTAGAAGAAGATGAAAGCTCAAAACTAAATATTAGGGCCGCTGTAGATGATGTCGAGACAAAGTATAATTGCAACTAATCTTGAAAAACTAAAAAGTTATCAAAATATATATTAGTTTTCAATAAACCTAAAATATTGATTGTTTCTTATAAAAAGCACCGGAGGAGTATGTTATAAATGACTTGACTTTATCAAAATACTTAAATATTTTTCGACGAATGCAATGTGAATTAATATTTTAGTAGAGGTAAATATTAACATACAATCTTATATCATTTTCAAAAAATAAAATCTTATACACCGGGATGAACATTTTATAAGTAGTTAGAGAAATAAATTTTTAACATAAATAATACACGGGAATGAACATTTTACAAATAAAGAAATAAATATTTAATATCTTAATTATACACAGGGATGGACATTTAATATTAAAAATTAATACGGACTTTCATATCATATATCCATGTAACATAGTATATAACTATACATCACATTTCTATCAAAAATAAAAAACTGCACATCTTATTTTAAAATATTTATATTTTATTCAACAAAAAAATTTATTTACATTTTTATGGGTAAAAACTAACCCATAAAATATTTATTTTGCAATAAAAAAAAACTAAAATATTAATTTTCAGTCATTTTAAATTGTTCTCTATAGTTTTAGTTCTTTTAAAAATACAAACTTATATTTTAAACTCAATAACTTGATTATTTAATCTTCAGTTTAAACGATTAATTTTTTAATTTAAAGTTATAGATAAATTTATGAAGATTAGATATTAAAATGGTTAATTATTAAATTAATGAGATGTTGTTAAAAAATTCATTTCGAAAATGAAACGTGATATTTTATATTAAAAAAAACGCCGACTAAAATTAGAAATTGATATAGCTATTTAAAATAATTTTACACTGTCAACCTCACTTTTTTTATATGACATGAGAAAGTGAAAACATTCTTAATTGTTGTCGGAGCAAAGTTAGTTTACACTGATAATGCATTTCCTTTAAACTTTTTAATAAATATATCAAGATATCAAAATTAAATGTTAAATAAAGAGGAGGATTAAATATCTAAATTGTTTATAATAGGTGGTAAGGTTGGACAAAAAAATTGTTGGACCAAAATTGCACATTTTATAAAATACGAGAATTAAAACTACTTTTAAACCAAAATATAAAATTAATGCTTAAAAAATCCGAAACATACGTTATGTCCGTGTTTGGCACGAGTACGAATACTAGTTTCTATTTATGGAGGAGTTTCCTCTTTCCACCGTTAGATTAAATATAGTGGCTATGATGTATTGTTGAGAGAGATTGAGATAGATGGGGATTGAGAGGATCAAAATCCCAAAAAGTATGTATAGCAGTGAATTTCACTATTAAGTGTTTATTTTAATGAGTACGTAATCAAACTTATTTATCTCTATCTCACTCAAAAATTGATTAGAACATACTAATCTTGTATATGTTACATTTCTCTTCTTCTTTTTTGAAGGCATTTCTCTTTTCTTTTCTCTATTTTCTTTTTTTTGGAACTAACTATTTATTTACTATGTGATACTTGTAATGTATGGGATGTCTAATAAATGACATTTAACAAACATGGTTTCTAGATATATAATAAATCTTTTAAAACAAAACAAATTCTAAAGTGTTTAAAAATATTAAAATATAAAAAAAAGAAATTTAAATTGAAGTGCAAGAAAAAACACAAGTGTGATAATATTATGATATAATAATTAATATAGAGTTACAGTCTTAGAAGTAACATAAATATCAAAAATATTTTTATAGGAGGTAGTGCTGGAAAGATAACTTGATATGCCTTAATTTAAGGTCATGGAGATATCTCCAAAATTAAAAGAGAAGAAGACAAACTATAAGATTCATGACATATGTGTCAAAAAAAAAAAAAGATTCATGAAATATTCTTGTATATATGACATTGGTGTACTCTTTTGGGTTTGACATTAAATGTTGACTAGTATGAGTACATAATCTAGTAGGATGTTGATTCAGCACATTTACATACAGAATTGATACACTTCGACACACGAGGTTTGTAACAATGCATGTTTTGACATTCATAATCTCTGGTACATTTATATGTCCATGTATTGAAAAGGAGAAGACAAAAATATAACTAAAATGGGACAATATATTGTGTAATAATGAAGGAAAATTTTTTATTAAAAATAATGACTTACCACCATCCATATTCATTGAACAAAAAATATGAAAAGTAATAAGATCGCCATGACAACAAATTTGACAATGTCACACATATTTTCTCCCTTTACATGTAACAAATAACTTTGTGATATATAAATATCATTCTGCTAAAAAAATATTATAAATATCTATGTCTTTACATCAATTAAGTAGTTATTTTTAAGCGTTATCTTATAGAGTTGTAAAAAATTCTTCTTAAAATTAGAATCAATTAAATGACTTATAAATCGTTTTCTCTCTCTAAAAATATTGTTCTGCCTTCCCTCTAAACAGATCCGCCGCCTCTCTTCCCCAAACATCCAAAGCAACTATTTTTTCAAGATGTAGCCATCGTGGCTTTGGTGGTGCGACCGTACCGCAAGGTATCGCGTCACCACCGGTGGTTCGCCGGCGTTTCCTCCGTCGCGGGCTGTTTTGGAGGTTCTTTCTTTATCGTGTTTTTTGCCGGTGGTTCTGTTCCTCGTGGGTTATGAGCCGTGACTTTCGCCGGAGTTTCACTTCGCCGGTGTTTGCTCAGCAGCTTTGTTTTCGATTAGGGTGTGGGTCGTGGGTTATGAGCCGTGACTTTCACCGGAGTTTTCCTTCGCCGGTGTTTGCTCAACAGCTTCGTTTTCGATTTGGGTGTGGGGTTCTGTTTCGTGTTCTATTGGAGTTTTTTTCAGCACTGGTTGTGTTCTGTTCCCGACCAGTTTGCCTCGTTCCCGTTGGTTCTCCTTCCGTCTCATCTCCGGTTTGCTCTTCCCTGTCGTGGTGTGTAGCATGTAACGCCCCGACTTTTAGAATATTTATTTTTTTGGGAATTTAGCTAGTTTCTAATTTAATTGGAAATTTGCTTGTTTTGATGTGTTTGTGTGATTCTTAATAATTTTGACATGATAAAATAATTAATTAAAATGAAATTAGAGTAGATGGGAGGAGATACTGGAGTTAAATAAATTAGTTGTGACTAGTGGGTTTTGAGTAGATTAAATAGGTGGAGAGAGATAGAGAAATAAGAAAATTAGAAATAAATAATGTGAGAGGTGCAAAGTTAGTTAGCGTGTAAAAATGGCAGGTGTGCGTTAGTAAAACGGTAGAAAAGAAATTAATAAATATATTTTTGAAATACACCTTGGTTCCATAATTTAGAAATATATTTTGGAGATATGCTTGAAAAATATATTTTCTGAATATATTTAGAAAGATATACTTTTAATCTTAGAAACAAAATAATATATTTTCGTGAGAAATAATGAGATGGGGATTCTTAGGAAAATAAGAATTAAAAATAAATAGATTTCTTTTGTTGAAAAGCCTATTGTCTTGAGGAGAAAGTAAACCTAATGTTTTTCTATAAATAGGTTGGTTTAAGAAAAAAAAAAAGGATTTACCACTTTTACTAAAAACCTAAAAAGAATAGAAACTTTGAAAAGAGAAAAACAAGAGAGAAACTTTGAGAAATTGAAAGAGAGAAGTAAAGTCTAATCATCAACATTGAGAGAAGAAAATTGCTTCTTCGAATCCAAATAAGGGGGTTTAACTTATCTCAATTAAAATGCTGAATTCATGGTGTTATGGGTGTGGCCTTGTCCTTTTTCTCCTGTTGTTCCATCTAATTGTTTATGGTGATGTTCTTCTTTTATGTTGTGATTCATGTGATGTTATTTCATTAAAAATTCATGTCCTATGCTTTTTATTGATTCGGAGTATGTGTTTGGATTCTGCTATTGGTGTCGTTACTATGTTCGAGTGATTGTTGATGATTGTCTATTTTGTATTCTGCTATTGATGACGTTCACGTGTATTCTTGAGATTTACTAATGGTGTTGTTAAAGAGTTTTTGAAAAACATGATTTTGGAGTTGTTGATGTTAAGGTAATAAATTGATTATCGGTTGATGATTATTTCTCCAGCAGAATCAAAGTCAATCGTGTTCTTAATATAAGAAGTTTTGGGTTACGATTTATTTTTGTATCAGGGATAGTTTTAATTTAAGGTTCGGTCATCTATTTATTTTAATGAATCAAAAGATCATGCACTCGGCTTCATTTAGAACAGCCGAATTCCCCTAGGCAAATTAGAATTCTTTTGAAATGCTAGTGTTCGGTTCTTTATTTGAAGTTGGATTGAGACACATTGAAAATTTGCTAATCACTTTCACCTAACATGGTTACCTCATCTATTACCGAATGGTTGACTTTACTAAATAGGCTTGATTTTCAGTTGGCAAGTTTTTACTTTTTATACATCCACATGATTCAAGTTTTGATTTTATGCTTACTGAATATTATCCTTCTAATATTCTATACATTTGTCCTAATCTATTCAATTATTGTTGATTAAAAAGAGGTCAATCATACTAATTATTCACACACTTCATACTTACAAAAAAAAAAGGATGATCTTTAGTGTGAATTATTTAATTAATTAATTAAAGTTTTAGTGGATGTAGCCGATAGTAGATTTTGGATTAGTCTAATTTAAGTGCTTAACCTTTAAGATAGTGTATTATGAATGAGTGGTTATTAAGATGCTTAATTCACTACAACATTTTGAGGTTTAGGCCGCCGTCAAAAACTGTTGCTAAAAGCCAAAAAACCGTACCCGTATCCAAAGGCAACGGTTCAGCAACGGTTTAACTTGCGTACCATCTACTGCCGTGGCCTTTGCTACATGCAACGGTTTTTTAGGTTTCGCCCACAGTCCTATATAACCGTTGCTTAAACCTGTAAACGGCAGCGGTTTGGTGTGGTCCAGTGGCAACGGTTTTTAGACTTTGAGGCACTGTTGAAAATTGTTGCTTTCTAGCAACGGTTTTAATTTATTTTTGACAACGGTTATTTTGTGTTGCTTTGCTACATAGGCAACGGCTTCAAACTATATTTATAGCAACGGTTATTTTTTAGGAACCTTTATTGGAGAGTTGCGTAATCATAGTGGCAACGGTTTTGCGCTTAACTTTTTACAACGGTTATTTTTGTTGCTTTTCTGTTATAGCAACACTTTCTTTATTTTTTTATAATAACAATTTTTATTTTTGAAAAAACAATAAATATCAAATAAATAAATAAAGAAAAACTCAATAGTAAAAACCTAAATAAAATAACATAGATAACATTCTTGCAACATATAATATTCCAAGTTAGGATATCCAAAACATAAACAAAATAACACGTGATAGTTTAATGTGTTTCAAAATATAGTAACCAAAAAATATTGGTTTTACATAAACTTTGTCTCTAATTATATCAACACATGCAAATAATATCATTCATAATCTTCAACTTCAAGCTCACCTTCCTCAAATGTTGGATGATTTTCCTGCATTATAAGAGAAATTGTAAGTTCTTGGAAGAGAAAACACCAACATTATATGTGTACAAATTTAACCAACATATATACGTGTACAAAATTGTGATATCTTTTATTATAAGACTCAACCAACCATAAGCAAAGTATCCAGCCACTGCCAACAAAACAGAGGTCAGCAAAAGCAAAGTCTACAAGCAAACACAAGTCTCTACTACAAATTAACCTGCACACAATGGCCAACCAAAGCACTACAGCAAAAGACAAACAAAAACACTTGCACATACCATAAACTACATACCATAATAAAGCAAAACACCAAGAGGGAAAAAACAGATCACCGACCGAAACAATCAAACTAATTAAAACTTATAGACTAATTAAAAACTAATTAAAACACATAGCAGCAAGCAATCGAAAAACATATAGATATTGTTGAATTTTCAATTAACAATTTGTGCCACTATACTTAATAAGACAAAACAATATGAGGAATGATTGGAAATATTTTATTTGAACATTTTAAGGGGAAACATGTTAGCTTAAATATCATAAGCTCCTAACTCTTAGTCTACTGCTTCCTATCAAAAATTGTGATTCTTAAATCTTAATTAGGTACATTGTTCTTGAAACATAATGTTATTTAAGGTTTAGATGCATGAAAAAAACACAAAATACTTATGGGTACCATTATTCATTCAAATTTCTATGTCATGAATATGTCTGCAAAAAACTCCCAACTAAGAGATGAATATGATATGATAGAGTTACAGACATAGAGATATAGTAGAATTTGAAAACTATGGTTCACATGTGTATGACATGGCTGTAATAACTATAGTACGGCAAATTGACTTCTTCATATAACTCAAATTTTACATCTAACTGCTATTGGCAAAAAAAAAAAAAATAACAACCTAACAATGTAATTTAGTGCTTCATGCTTGAACAAAGAAGAAAATATCACACCAACAGAACAACCTAACATTGTAATGTAGTGCTTCAAGCTATTTGGGCTTAAACCTTAAGATATGCAAAGTAGAGGTTAAGATATGCAAAGTAGAGGAATAATAGAGCCATGGCAGTATGTGTTATCCTAAGCATACATCTTTGTGAGTTATTGAAAATTGGGGGACTAATTAGAATTTTTTTAATTAGATATTAAATTAAGAGCGAATGTAAACTATACAGACTAAATAAAATCTCAAAAACATGGTAAAGATGCACAATATTGATTTATTTTAACACTTATACCTATGCATAGCCCACTTATTTCTACCAACAGAAGGTACCGAAAATGAATATACTCTATAACAACAATATTTTATTAAATGTTCTTTGGAGAATTGATCTCAAATCAGAGACAAATTATAACATTTACACTGTGAAACAACCACACCAGCAGAACAAATAAACAGAAATTTATGCATAGCAAATAACCCTAATATCAATTTAGTTCAAAAAGGAGAAAACCCAATTATGTGAAACAACAAGAAATTGGTAACAAAAGGAATTAGAGAGGAATATGAAGACCCATTTACCTGAAAGCTTCACGAAAGAGTCGACTCGAAATAGACAACAGACGCACGCACCACCCTTCGTCAACCCTTTAGCTTAAAATGAAGACCCACGCGAAGATTGAGAGGAAGCTTGAACATCCTTAGAGAGGAAGCTTGAAGACGATGACAAATTTGAGAAGCACGCAGTGAATTGGTGAAATTTGAGAAACGGTGAAATTTGAGATCATGAGATAGTGAAACGGTGAAGAATTGGTGAACCCTTTGTTTCTTTCTTTTTTGACAATGGTTTTCTTTTTCTTTTTGGTAATTTTTTTTCTTACTAATTAAATTCAATTTTTATTTTTCAATTGAGCGGGAGTTCTAAATTTTTGGGGCGGGACATATGCATGTTCCCGGGCTTATTTTGTTTGGTAATTTTAACATATCTATAGGAACGGTTTTTTAGTGTGGCTTTTTATATTTATGGAAGCATTTATAAACATGTTGCTTATATATAGTTATAGGGGCAATTATTTCACCGTTGCTAAAAAATTTGTTTGAACCGTTGCCTATAATTTGTTACAGGCACGGTTTTCTGACCATTGGTGCCCTAATTGCATACGGTGTTGCTTATACCGTCTTTAGGGACGGTTTCTTGGTTGTTGGTAAGAAAACAATGTAACATACTTAAAACCGCTGCCTTTTCATTGTTATTGGTACGGTTTTGACATGTTGCCTAAAAAACGGTTGCCTATGCTTCAAAATGTTGTAGTGATTGGTGCTAATGATGTTGAATGATGTAGTAGTTAACGATGTTGTTTTTGAGTTGTCAATTTTAGTTGTTGTTTGTTTTGGTGTTGTTTGATTTATTGTTTGAGCACTTAATTGGGGTCGAAATATATGTTCATGCATTCATTCATGTGTCAGTCTCGGTGTTGATAATTCGGTGTTGAAAATCTGATAATTCGGTGTTGATAAATCGGTGTTGAAAATCGGTGTTGACCTTGGTACCACATGCATTTAGAGAGTCTAAGTCACATTACATCCATTGTCTAATTTATTTGAACTTAATTAATATATTGGGTTGATTGTTGTGCTTGTTTGTGTGTTTGATCATCCCAAAGGACGATCGTTTGTTATGGTTTATTTTTTGGCTATTACTTATGATTGCTATTGATTTTAGTTATTTTATGGGATCTTGTTTCTCACCCTTTGTTGTTTCCCTTTTCTGGCTTGGCCCTACGACGTAAAACTCGTAGATTTTCAGGTAGATGACCAGCCTTAGCTTTCGAGTTTTGGAGGCGGCTTAAGAGTTGTCTACTTCATTGCTTTTAATATTGAGTCGCTCTGAATAGGATGTTGCAGGGGAATTCACATTTAAAATTTTCAGTCAATATTTTCGGAACATCTGATTATGTTTATTTTGATTTAGTTGTTTCAATTTAATTTTTAGACTTATGATCAATTGACAAATCTTTATTTTCCGCTGCTTTATTATTACCGTATGAATCATTGTTTTGAAAAGTAGAATAACACTCTTCTAAAAATAATTTAATCGATTTTTATCAAATAAAATCAATGGAAAATAGGGGGTGTTACATAGCACGGGTTGGTTCTTCTCCGTCGCGGCGCTTCCTGGGGTGTTTAGGTGTTGACTGTTAAGGCTTTGGCTTCACTTTTTCCTCCTTTGATTAGCTTCTGGTCATCTTCTGTGTCTGCACCCGGTTGTTCCTGCGTCGTCGGAGTTTCTTTTGGCTCTAGCGGTTGGGTTGCTTTGGATTGCAGCCTATCTTGGTGTTTGGTTCAGGTTTTAGGGAGTTGTAGTGGTGTCTCGTGGAGGTGGGTGAGTTGTTGTTGGTGTGGTTGTGATGCAGTTCGGTGTTGCGTGGTCATGGAGGAGGAGGAGAGGTGGTGATGCTGTTTTGGTGTGGATTGAGGGGTTTTCGTGCAAGGGTGGTGTGGCCGGAGGTGATGTGGAATGGTGGGGTGGCGGAGTTTGGGGGCTGTTTTGGGTCTATACTTGGTTTTGGGGTCTGTGTCCTGGAGTGCTCGAAAGGTCGAGGTGCGTAGACACTCCGTGTTGACGGATGTGGTTGTTTTATCGTACCTCTAGGACGTTTTGGTGTGGGAGGGTTAGGAGGCCCTGTTATTGGTGGGTTTATCAGAGGAGGTGTCTTGGGGCAGTGGTTGGTGTTCGGATGAGGTGTTGGATGGTTAATGCCGAGTGTGAGTAGTTTTCTCTACGATACTAGAGTCTCTGACCATTTTTAAATCTGGTGAGATTTGCAGGACTTTTGAAGTCGCTGAGGGGTGTTCAAATCTGTTGAGATTTGCAGGTCTCTGATATCTGGTCGATTTCTACTGCATCGGTGTTGATTGTCGGTTCTCTTTTTACCGGTGTTCCTAATCTTCGACATGTGGTGCTGCTCTCTAGATCCTGATGGGCCGAATAATTTTAATTCGAGTTCGGAAGTTAGTGTCTCCTAAGGTTGGATTGGGGTTTCTCGGAAGTTGGTGAGCTTAGTGAATCTTTATTTGTGTAGGGGTGATTTGGGGTGCTGCTTTAGTGTAATGTTATTTGGTTAAAGTGTTTTATCACTTTACCCTTCGTTGTACGTTTTCAACAATTCCTATACTTCTTGTTGAGGAATTATTTTTTAATAAAATTTAGCCGATTCAAAAAAAAATAAAAATTAAATGACTTATAAAATACATTTAAGTGTACCATTCAAAAAATCCATCAAAGTATTATATCCGTCGTTTTAGCATAATTAATAATTAAAGAAGTCACACAAAATTTTCCCATAAGAAATCATTTTTGTTTTTTTACTAAATTTCAACTATTTTTATACATTATTTTCCTAAACCAAGTGGTCCAATGAATTCAAACTTGAAAGATATACTATATGTATTCATCAATTAAAAAAGAAAGTTATTTCATTAGTTTAGCTCAATTGGTAGGAAAATACATTATATATATATGAGGGATGGGAGTTTGAACTCCGATCATCTTATTTATCCATCTTTAATTGTTTACTAGTAATGAGAGATGTTTAATTGTTTACTAGTAAAGACTAAAGAGATAAGGTGTCTCCGTGAGCTTGATTCGGTGGTAGAGACATTGCACTATATGTATAGGAGTTTGGGTTCGAACCCTGAACACTCCACTTATTCACCTTTAAGATGGATTTTCTAGCCATTAAGCTACCTGACAAAAAAAAAAAAACTAGGGGTGTATTGGATTGATATTTTAAGAGACAATTTTGATAAAAAAAAAATAAAATCTGAATGATCTTAAAAGATTTTGTAAGATTATTCTGACTTTTAAGACATCTTTCACAATAATGATTTTCTAATTTGAATTTTGATGGAATTATGGCACAGATTCTTTAAGATTTCAAAAGATTTTATGGATTTTTAAAATTTGAAAGAACTCCCGATCTTTTTTTAAAAAAATAAAATAGGTTTAAATAAAATTTCCACGATCTTTTTGTAAATAAAATTTGAAAATTCTATGAGGAATCGTCCTGAAATTATCAAATCACTTCCAAATTGAAAGGGCAACAGCTTGCACCATGAAAAAACACAACAAAAACAAACATTGGCATATTATTATAATGTATAATGATCGATCAATACACCCATGTAAAACGAAAACAACAAGAAAACATAACATGTGAATAACATTATTGTGTTGAAATTTTTGAAATTGGCCAATGTATGATTGAACAGTGGCACGTATAGTTTTTCTTGTTCTGTGTCACAGATATACATTACTTATCTATGTAATGAGCAATTCAAAATATGTATAACTCATAATCGATTTCCATTTAGAAGACATAATATAATTGATTGAAAAGAAGTGAGTACAATTTATGAACAATATAGCATAAGTTGCAAGAGAAGATCTTATGACATATTTCAACCTGAGTTTTTATGGAAAGGGAAAAAAACTTTAGGAGAGTATGAACAATCTCAGGATTTTGAGTGAGATTGTTGGAAGAGTGTAGTATTTATATTTTCAACTAAAAAGTCCATCAAAATCTATTTCATCAAAGAATTTATCAAAATTTATAGACTTTTGAATACAAATGGACAATTTATAGACGACAATAAATCTCAATTGAATACCAGATGATTTTCATTGCCTTGAAAAAAAATCACAATTGTCTTAATTAAATACCACAAGATTTTTTTACATTCTATAAAAATCTTGATTGAATACCACAAATTTTTTTTATCAAAAAAATATCTTTTCAAAATCTTTTGAAATCTCAATTGAATATATTCCCTAAAAAGATAAGGATAACAAACAAACCTTAAACAATAAAAAATCCAATAAGAAAAAAACGAGTTTTGTCAACAAAAACGAACGCCAATAAGTCAATAACTATTAAAAAAGTGTTAAAAGGCTCAATCAACTAGCATTATCAAAACTCAAAAGTAACTTTAATCACTCAAAGTTATTTTTGATTTAGACATCTTAGTTTAATTAATTAAATCCCACCCACTATAGCTTTTGTATTGAAAAAACTAGTCCAAAATTTAATTTTTTTGTTTGATCTAATGTTATATTTGACCTATGAGGCCATGACAACCGAAAGATTCGTGCTATTTTCTAATTATTTTTCTTCATAAATAATTCCCACTAAGCACGTGTCATTTTGTTGGCATGATTAGTTAAAAAGCATTCAAGTAGGATATAAGGTTTTTAGTAGAAAAAAAAATAAGAAAAAGAAGTAGGATATAAGTGATAGACAATGATTTAAAAGTGACTTTTTCACTTACTGATCTATTTCTCACATATTAAGAACATAACGATTTTAATAATTAATAATTTAAATATTAGTTTTTTAAATATTTTATAAAAAGGTAGAATTCACTTTATTATAATAAAAATCAATTTTTTAATAAAATAATTTTTTCTTTATTTGGATACAATATATAAAAGTTTTTTTTTAATCATAAAATAACTTTATATTTTAACATTTGTTTTCTCTCTCCTTTAAAAAAAGTATTATCCGAGAAGATATTCTTTGCAATTTCTCATTTGAACTTGTTTTTTGATTATATTTAAATGGAAAAAACTTGTTAGTGCGAAGATGCATTTAATGAAATTCAACGAATGGGTTTTCAACCATTGGATTACTCTTGGTGCAGATCTACTACTTTTTTATTTTTTTTTTTAAAAATGCAAAAAGCAGTTACAGTGAACACCCGTCATGATTCATTATGCGTTCATGTTTTGTCTTTTCGCACTATATAGCAACTCTCTTTTTAAATTATGATATTTTTTAAAATCCGTAACAAACAAAGAGAATATGTTAAGTTATTATTTCTATAAAATAAATAATTTTTTAAAAAAAAATGTAACAACCAACCTATAATACAAATAAATTAATATTTAACAATTGACAATATTATAAATAAATTAAAAGTAAGAACTTGTTCTCTTAACATTATAAGGTAAAAAATTCAAATTCTTTCTAATACAACTGTAAAATAACCATTAGTTTCACTGATTAATAAAAAATAAATTTTTTTATATTTTTTGTAGAAAAAAATTACTAACAAGAACTCCACAAAGGAAAGAATAAATATATAATAATTTTATATTGAAAATTGTGTTTTTCCTAAAACTATTGTTTTGTTCAAGACATAATTACCATTTAACCAATCTTTTAACATGTTAGCATGACCATTTTACCCTAAAATATATGTATGCGGCATAGTTCGGTTTGCATTGATTTTTAAAAATAACTCAAAATTCGATCCAGCCCTGGCATGCACACATGTCCAGGGTGTGCGACGGCCTAGACTTCAAAATTTTGAGGGTCTCGACTCAAAATTTCGAGGTCCTCTAATAATAGTTATATATTATTTATACTCATAAAATATCATATGTGTATCAATAAATTAATTTTGAGGCCCTAGCTATAATAATATTTTTATTTTACCAACATTCATAAAATATCGTATATATGAGTATCAATAAATTAGTTATCTATATTCATAAATATAATTCTAGTCCATTTTAATCCTTGTATCAAATTTAATTTTAGATTATGATGTCTCTTTTTGATGTTATATATAATACTAATTTTTTTTATGTGTTTGTCACGTATAATTTAAATAGGAAACAATTTTTTTAACCGGTTTATTTTTTTATTAGGGTCCATTTTTAATTTTCGAACACGGCCTCCAAATTCTCAGGGTCAGCCCTGATTCGACCCAGTAGTTTTCGCAAAATAATTTGTGAACATTCAAATAATTTCACATCGCAATAGCCGCATTGTTTGTCGCAGCAACCGACAATCACAGTGACCGCATTCACAACGTAGGCAACCGAACCGTTGTTGCATGCATACGTGCAACCGCATTTTAAAACTATGTGTACCACCTATATTCACATGGACGACATACTTGGTGTGTTGTCCATGATTTATTATACTATTTTGATCATGCCATTGGTCGTATGTTTTCATCGTCCTGAAGGCCAATGACAATGGCATAGTAAGTAATTTACTATTTTTTCTTATTTATTTTATTCAATTTCTTTAAGAATCGAATGAGAAAATTATGTACATAAAACAAAAATTAATATAATCCAATGTCATTTTGTATTTTTATTTAGGTGGAGCATTTGCACTATACTCACTGATCTATAAGCATGCCAAAGTGAGTTTAATCCCAATTGAACAATCTAAGGATTTGGAGCCTATTAATCGTCAAATGCTGAAAGAAACGACCGAGAACAATATGCTTGCACGTTGGTTTCTACTCATCGTGACTATACTCGAAACTGCTATGGTGATATGTGATGGGATATTCACCCCCACTGATGTCAGGTTAAATATTAAACTTAATCTGTAAACTATTTTGTCAAAAAGATAAATTAATCTGTAGACTAAGAAATTATTTTATTCATTTATATGTACAGTTATCTCGACAGTAAGTGGAATAAGTTCCTCATTAGGTCAAGGTAACTATTATTCAGTAACTATCATAATTGTTAACCGACAATATATATGATGTTAATTTATTGCTTATTATAATTTGGTTCTGTATGTTGTACATATTTTTTAGTCTTTACTTGTATCTCTATTTAGTTGAACATTTGTAACTCAATTTGTATCAAATCTATACACATAGAATTCATTATCTTATAATATTATTAAGAATACATATGTTGTTTATTTTTCAGAAGCAGTTAAGGATATAACTGTGGCCATATTGATAATCTTTTTCTGTGTACAAAGATTTGACACGGTAAAAGTATGATTCACATTTGCTCCAATTATAACCGTATGGTTTATATTAATTGGAGCAACCAGACTCTACAACATGTTCCGTTACGACGTTGAGGTATTGCGCGCCATAAATCCACTATATATCGTGGATTACTTCAAGTGAAACGGAAAGAAAGGATGGATATCCTTAGATGGAGTATTTTTGTGTATATCTGGTAAGTTGTTGTATTATTTTTTGTAATAGATTATACTCTTATGTGTAATTAATTAGGTTGTGAGGCTATGTTTGCCGATTTGGGTCACTTTAACGTTCAACCCATTCAAGTAAGTAAATAAATTTAATACAAGTTTTGCATGTTAACAAAGAAGGGGTTTATAGTCTCTTCAACATCAATCAAGATATATTGTACTTATCAGATTTTGTGGGTGTTGTAGTAGGCTTTGGTGACTGTTCTGGTGTGATATTTTTTGCGGGCATAGGTGCTTGTGTGTTATGCAGCGGTGGAAGGTTTTTGTTAGGCTATTTATATACATTTTAAGCTATTTTTAACTTGGATGCATGTAAATAACTTAGGGGGTTCTATGTTTGATTTTTCTACTATATATATATATATATATATATATGTGTGTGTGTGTGTGTGTGTGTGTGTGTGTGTGTGTGTGTATACGAGTGCGTGCGTGCGTGCGTGTGTGTGTGTTTGTGTGTGTGTGTTTTGTATTTGTTAAGAATAATTTATATTAGTCAATTGTACTTACTTGTAATATAAGAAAGAGTATTAGTTAGAAACTTAGAATGTTAAATTTCAATTAGCGACAACTATTGAGTTGGTTGAGTTAGTTTTAAGTTTGTTAGTAGTTAGTTACTGGTTTGTTAAGTCACATGTTATACTAAGGTGATTATCATTTTTCAATATACCTATAAATACATATTTAAGTGATCAAGATAATACTGTAATAGAGTGTAAAAGTGTTAAGGTGATTATCATTTTTCAATTACATTTTTTCATTCTCGTTCATTCTTTAACTAAATGATTTTCTGAACAAAATACGAAGTTAGAAGGAACTCACAAAGTAATAGTGGATAAATTAACAAAATACTCCGAGGTTGGTGGTTGAGCCAGAATCCGAGATAGGGACAACAACAATCGAAGGGAATGTACCTACAAAAATTACTCGATGCTCAAATCAATATTAACTAGATGTGAAGGCTAGACATATCTTGTGAGGTGGTAAAGGGTTGTTTATATAAGTCAAATTGTGTGGTATTAGGTTTAGTATGTTCAACTCAAAATTCTAGTCCAAAACAAATTGTTGTCGGGAGTTATATGATGAGGAGTGAATTCTTTCCCATAAAAAGTGTTTTAAATTAAATCTTAGCCATGTGAAAATATATGAAAACAAGGAGAAATATAGTTTTTAATATTTAGAATTGCATTGTTTTCTCTCTAGTGAAAATTCACACTGGACTGAAGAATTCTTTTCTAGTTATATCGATGTTAAGAATTACAAAGTTGGTGTGAAAAGAAGACAAAGACCTATTAGTATTAATATTTTTCTTTTTAATTTTTTTTGTTGTTGTTAGGTAGTCTAGCGGCTAGAAATTCATCCTTTACTGGTGAATAAGTGGGCATACCGAGTTCGAACCCCAATCTCTACACAAATATGCAATGTTCTTTACTAATTGAGCTAGGCTCATGAAGACTTTTTTTTTTAGTCTTTAATTGACTAAGATTATTAGTTTATTAGTTAATTTGTCTAATAATGTTTTGAGTAAATTACACTTTTCTCCTTTAAATAAGTTTGAATTACATCTCACATATTTAAAAATAATAAAAATTTGAATGCACTTTTTTCTATATTCTTGATTCACAATATTTTTTTAAGAAGATAAATTAACTCATACAATTGGCACCAAAAAGAATCAAATATGAAATTTTAAAAGGATCACACAGTTCCAAGTCAATACCTCCAAATCAACCAAAGTGAGTTGATTCACAATATCATTAATATATAGTTTTAAACCCTACTTTAAAATAAGTCATTAGAGTTTGTTTAGTGGTGAGATGTTTGGATAATATCTATGAGGCTGAAATTTCAAACCACATTGTCTCATATATAACAAAGAAAAATCCCTTTTTTAAAATATGAAATAATACAAAATTAAATTAAAATTTTAGAAAAATTACTAAAGTAATAAATTGTGGTTATTTAAAAAACTAATTTTATCTTCTTTTTTTTTTTACAATAAAAGCTAATTTTATATAGCTGGTTATTTAATTTTGGAAGTTACTAAATTTAATTTAGTAATAAAGGTCCATTGGTGGATCAGTTCAAATATCTACGTACCTTTATTTTTGAGGTCCATCAGTTATGGATGGCCCCTAATATTAGTAATTAAATCTAGTATAACCAACTATAACAGGTCATTTGAACTGATCCACCGATGAACCTTTATTATTTTTGTACTATAGCAAGTCATTTATCTTAAAATCTTGAAGTTACTAAATTTAATTTAGTAGGGAAATTTATTTAAATAATATGTATGAAAATTTTAAGTTCAATCATCATTAGCTACGTTACTTTTTTATTTAAAAGAAAAAAGAAAAATATTTTTTAGCATATTGTTGTTTGTTCTGCTCTAATAAATCCAAGCAGAATAGTCTTCTAAGACCATAGTTAGATACTATCATTTACCCCCATTAACCAAAATTCCATCTAACAAAGAGAATTCTAACATGCAGTCATTAAAATGACTTCACCAAAAAAGTCAAAATCTAGTGTGGCAAAGGCACAAATATTCCTATGTGTAAATCTCAAATCTAATGGTTAGAAACCAAGCAACCCATTAGCACAAATTTAGTAGCAAAATTTGGTAGCTAATCTATAGCAATTAAGATTAGTCCAATGAATAATATGATAGTAAAACGACACGGGAATAAATTACTAAGAAGTCCATGTGGAAGATTAATTCATCCAATAATCAGCTTTAAACCTAACCTAGCTGATCTTGCTCTATACAAAGTCCAAATTAGATGGTTTAAAAGACTACACTATTGGTTTAGAAACTCAGGAAACCTCTATTTAGCTAGAGAATATAAGGAACTAGCTGAAATCCTTCAGAAAAATCTTCAAAATATTGCCAGATGACTGAAGAAAGTCTAACAAGTAAATTACAGAAAGTTTTAGATAACTTCTCTGATTTAAAAGATAGGATAGAAAAGCAAACATCCTATTTAGAAACTTTACAGTCTGAAGAAGAAAGATATAAACCATATGAAACATGGAAGTTTCATAATGGAATAAACTTTGATTGTTATGAAGAAGATGAAACTCATAAATTTCCTCACCTTTTTCATACAACAAACCCACAGCTAAATAATATATCTTGTATGATAGCATACATGATAAAACTCTTAGAAGACAAAACTCTTCAATTCTCTCAAGGGGGGAAGAGAAAGGAAAGGAATTAGAAATAGAAAATATTCCTAGGCTTCTAGAAAACCTCGAAGAAACTTCTATTTCTACACAATTAAAAATTAAACCACCATCTAAATTCTTTTAAGAATGGACGATACAGAAGAACCCCTTAATAGGCAATTAGAAAATTTAGAAAGACTTATGGTCTCTTTGGATATATCAGGAAAAAGTCAAGTAGTTGACGAAGAACCGAAAGAGAAAAACCAAATCATTTATGATTTTAGCTCTGAAGAAGAAGTGGAGGAGGAAAGTGAAAATCCTCACTTCGTAAAATTCGAACCAGCAGAGACATCTGGTACAAAAAGATCTGCATAATTCGAAAGAGAATTTACCAAACAAAAATTCCAAAAGGTACCCCATTATTATGTACCTACACAAAACCCATTTCAAGGGCAAGGAATTCTAGACATAGACTGTAGTTTCGATACAGCCAAGGATCTAAGAGATTGGTACAATAAAAATAGTGTATTAGTCTAGTTAAATGAAGACCTTAAAAATTTAGGACCAATTGAAATTTTCAATTTCCTACAATATAAAACTAGAGGAAATGCTTACAAATACATTTCTACCTTACCACCAGAAGTTATGGGAACAATACCCCTAACAGGAGCTCTAGTAGTAGACTGGATTCATATGTTACTCGTAACAGAATTTAAAGGATGGAAGGACTCCATTCAATCTAAGATAGCATTTTCCGACCAGAATCTTTGGAAAATAACTAACCTAAAAATCTGCAACATGTGCTATGTAGATAATTTCATTTGTGAATTTCAGGACTATTATTACAACATAGATAATAGTACTAGAATCTCTAGAAACTTGATGGTACTATTCTATGACAAGTTACCAGAAAGAGTATCAGCTCAAGTTAAAACATTCTTTACTTCAGCATTAGCAGAAGGAAAAGTAGATGATACTTTAGGAGGAAGAATAACCACCTTAAAAATTTGGCTCCAAGAAATGTGTAGTCAAAAAATAGCCAAAAGAGAAGCTCGAGTATCCCTTTGTTGTAATAAATTACAAGACAAAGTAGGAAATTATGGTTACAACTCTAGGAAAAAACCTAGAAAAACAAGGTTACAAAAACCCTATAAGAAAAAGAAATTTAAGAAGGTTCCTTTTAGAAAATTCAAAAAGGGAAACAAAAAATTCTTTAGAAAAAAACAACCTTACCCTAGGAAGAAAATATGCCCACAAGGCAAAAAATCATGTACATGTTGGTTATGTCATGAAGAAGGTCACTATGCAAATGAGTGCCCTAAAAAGGAAAATCCTAAGAAAAATATCCTACATGTAATATATGCAATGGGATATGAACCTATAGAATCAGACATAGAGTCCGGTGAAGACATTTATGAATACTGCACAGAGACAGATTCAGATGTCGAAGAAGATACTTGGTAAAGGAAATCCAAGTGCTACATTTATTAAAATAGTGCTAAAAAATAGAAACCTTTTAGCCTATATAGATACAGGTGCAACTCTTTGTTTTGGGAAAAAATCTATCTCTAGAAATTGGGAAAGATTAACAAAGCCAAAAGAAATAATAGTTGCAGACAAATCAAAACATCAGATATGGTTTAACCTTAGAGATGTGTCTATAGAAATTGAAGGATATAAATTTTTTATTCCAACAATCTACCTCCATGATTCAGGATTAGATCTAATCATAGGAAATAACTTTTTAAAATTATATGAACCCTTTACCCAAAGAAAGGATACTATATCACTTCATTGGAAGGATTTGGGAAATCCTGAAAATAGAAAAGTAGTAACCACCAAAATAGTTACTAGAAATGAAATCTTAAACCTTATTAAGGGAAACCTTAGGGAGTTAAGAACTATATGGGAAGAAAGAAGTTTCAATATTAGTATAGAAGAAAGGTTAGATGAAGTCTGTTCAGATAACCCTTTAGACAGTGTTAAAAACACTAATCATGAACTTATAGTCATTAAACTTAAAAACCCTAATGACGAGATAAATGTTCCAAATAGAATTCCATATTCTATTAGAGATGTTGAAGAATTTCAACAAGAATGTAAAGATCTACTTGATAAAGACCTTATTAGACCTTCATCAAGTCCACATTCTGCACCAGCTTTTTATGTCGAAAACCACAACGAAATAAAAAGAGGTAAGAGAAGAATGGTAATTAATTATAAGAAACTTAATCTGGCAACAGTTGGAGATTCTTATAAATTACCAAGAAAAGATTTTATTTTAGAAAAGATAAAAGGATGTAATTGGTTTTCTTCCTTGGATGCAAAGTCTGGTTATTATCAACTAAGACTAGCAGAAGAAACAAAACCATTAACAGCTTTTTCATGTCCACCTCAAAAACATTACGAATGGAATGTTTTGCCTTTTGGATTAAAACAAGCACCATCAATATATCAAAGATTTATGGACAAATCTCTCGCAGGTTTGGATCATATATGTTTAGCATATATAGATGACATACTCATTTTTACAAAAGGAGATGAAAAACAACATCTTCGAGATTTAGAAATTGTTCTTTTAAGAATTAAAGAAAAAGGTATTGTAATTTCAAAAAAGAAATCAAAACTTTTACAAAAAGAAATAGAATACCTTGGTCTAATTTTAAAAGAAAATGGGGAACTAGGTCTAGCACCTCATACCCAAGAAAAAATACAAGCTTTTCCAAATGAGTTTTCTGACAGAAAACAAATTCAAAGATTCCTTGGATGTTTGAATTATATTGCTAATGAAGGATTTTTCAAAGATTTAGCAAAAGAAAGAAAACATTTACAAAGAAAGATTTCAGAAAAAATTCCTTGGTCTTGGACTGAAACCGATTCTGATATTGTTAAAACCATTAAAGAAAAAATTCAAGTTTTGCCTAAACTATACAATTCAACAATAAAAGATTTTTTGATTGTAGAAACAGATGCATCACAAACAACCTGGGCAGGTTGTATGAGAGCCTTACCCAACGGTAAAGCAAAACTCTCTCTAAATGAGAAGGGATATAAAATTGAAGAATCTAAAGATCTTCAATCAAAACAATCTGAAACTTCAAAAGAAGGAACAGATACCAAAAAAAGCATTGATTATAGTGCTTCTAAAATCCTGATAAAGGATACTGAAAAATTACATTTATGTAAATATATTTCTGGTACATTTACAGATACAGAATCTAGATACCATATTCAGGAACTAGAAACTCTGGCGTGTGTAAAAATACTAGAAAAATGGAAAATTGACTTATTACCGTCAAGATTCCTTCTTCGTACAGACTCTAAATATCTTACAGGATTTTGGAGATATAAAATTAAAGCTGACCATAAACAAGGCAGACTAATAAGATGGCAGATGAAATTACAACAATTCGAGCCATATATTCAATATATAAAATCTGAGCAAAACAGTTTTGCAGATACACTGACGAGAGAATGGAGCAAGCCATAAAGCTACTTCAGAACAACATCAAGCAAAAGGACGAGCAACTTGTCGCCCTAGAAATCAAAAAAGCAAAAATCTCTGCCGAGAGGGGGGAGATGATTACAACACTCAAAGGTTTACAAAAAATGACAACAGATGAAAATCAATCAGCAAAAGGCTCAAGTGAAGTTCTTAAAAAAGAAGAAAATTGGGACTTACTAGGACAACCTTCTGGAAAGTATGACTACTATGTAAAATATACAGCCCCAGAAAGTTCAAAAATTCCTACTGAAACGATAGTACCCAGCGGTTGGAATGTAGATAAAGAACAAGAAGCGGAATCTTCAGAAACAACCTCAGACAGCAAGAAGTCTTGGGCTGACCAGGTCGAGGAAGAAGATGAAGCTAGAAAAAATGGTTTATCAACAACCATTCAAACAAGCGATCCCGTAGACAATGAGATGGGAAAGTTTGAAGCTTATGTCATTTTTGATGGTCCAATGAAAGGGATCTATAGAAAATGGGCAATAGCTAAGCAGCACATCTTAGGCAAGAATGTGCGTCACAAAGGATACAAAACCATGAAGGAAGCTGAACAGGCACTTTACGGAGCCTACAAGGAAGTTACAACAGCAAAAAACCTTCAAAAATCTCCAACAATGGAGTCGAAAAGGAAGCTGTCAATTGACAAAATTCGCCAGCTCGAAAATCAAAAGAATTTCCAAGTAACCGACCCAACCTACATGGAATTCAGCCTTAGGTGGAAATGGTTAAACCATTATGTAGAAGAATTCACCACTGAATGCTTCTACCCGGCCAACAAATTTAGTTGTCCCAAGACAGTTACATTACCAGGAATATATAGTACTACATGTCTATCTTTCTTTCAAAATGGTTTAATCCACACCATATATTTGGAAGAGCAACCAAAGAAAACTTTTGGAGAGCTTAAATTTCTTCCAAAAAATCTACAAAATTTGGCAGAAATATTCAATAATTTATATGCCAAAGGAAAAGAGATCTTTCTAGAGGTCGATTCAACATATCCTTGGTATGATGAAAATATCTTGGAGCTGGTCACAAAACCAATATACTTAATCAAGATTGGGATATCTAACAAAGAATATCCGGTCATGAATAAAGAAAGCACAGATTGGCATCCAGCTATGTACGTCAATCAGATGAAGAATTTTCGTCGGAAAGTTTCAAGATTGTCATCCCAGACAAACTACAGAACAATATACGAAGACTCATCAATGATCGTGTATAGCGATTCCAGAAAACCAGCAAAAGAAAAAGATATCAAGGCAATCAAAGAACTTGAAGAAAGGATTAACCAACTGAAGGATGGTCATGAAAAATTACCAAGGGTAATTCAAGAAGAATGCTGTAGATATTTTTTACAGTATTACAAAAATCATAACTGTAAAAACTGTCAAAAATCATCGGCACAAGAGGACAAAGGGACTAACAGCACAGATCAACTGGCCACAATGTAAGGACAGAATTGTGCAGTGGTACCTTATCACATCTAAGTCAGATGGGGACCACTTAGTGCTAAATAATGTAAAATACTATTTGTCGTATTTCTTAGTGCGTCTTTCTTTTTTGAGTGCGCATCACTTTTTCTGAGTGCATGCCACTGTTGCGTGAGTACGTGTTACTTTTCTGAGTGCATGTACAATGTCATGGAAAGGGACGTCTACCTAATGTGAGCCCTTCTCCACTATAAATAAGAGCATTCAGCTCAATGTAAATTACAGTTGAAAGAAATACGAAACTATTAACTAGTTTTTGAAGAATTATTTTCTTCTGTCCTTAGAATTATTTCTAAGAAGTAGCTCTTGAGGTAATACTCTGGAGGAGCTAGATCCTTGAGGTAATACTCTGGAGGGATCAACCACATAAAACAATATAATCAAACAGATTATATCCCAAAACAACACAAACATCTTCGGATCGAAGAATTCAACAAAACCAAAAACAAAGAAAATCATATCAGGTATGATTGTTATTACATCACTTGTTTATTATATTATGTTGTTTGCATAACAGATGGAAAGTCCGAATTTTAGAACTCAAAGATTATTTTCAAATTTTTTTGAAATTGAACACACAAAACCTAGTTCTGGTCACATATACTTAGAATTAGTCTTGATGGAAGACTATGATAAAAAGGTAACTTATTTACTAGAAAGAATTCCTGAACCAAATTTGGCTAAGATAATTTTAGACAAATTCAAATTTAATCATTATCAAGAAAAGGTCTTTCTTGAAAAAATTCAAGAAACCATCAAAGGAGACTTCGAAGAACATGAATTAAAATGTTTAGTTCATGAGTTAAACAATTTTACTAAAAATTCTAAATACATAGAATGTTTTCAAGGACAGTTCTATGGGGACTTCGCAAGTATACATTATAGACTAAAAAACTCTCGATTTTATAGTCTAATAAAAACTTTAAATATTCTGCCCGATAATATTTGTGAAAATTCAGAAGAATTTTGAAAATTATGACTGAAATCTCACTATTTGAAGAAACATCTAGTTATTTTGCTGATAGTATACAAGATCACAAAATAGAAGAAGCAGATTTATCTCTAACTGCTGAAGAAAACTTTAAAAGAAAGTCTATAAAATTCAAAGAACTCCTCTTTAGGAAAAATATTTTGAAATTTGGAATAATGGTAGGAGAAGAAGCAATTCCAATTGATTCTACTTCTGGAAATATATTCATATCTACCATAGATAGAACACAAATTCAAAAAAGAATTTCAAGTCTTTCTGAAAAAGAAAGAAATAAAATCGGTTATATTCACATATCAACCATTCAAGTTTTAATCAAAAGTACTTTCATGAAAGGTATTGATACACCTCTAAATATAATTCTAAGAGACTCTAGAATTACAAATGATAGACAATCTATAATTGCACAAGGAAGATGCAATTTAAAATATGGAAAAATTAAGTTTGATATAAACTTACAAATAGGATTATCCTTAAAGGATAAAGATCTGGACAGATCCATAATCTTTAATTACAAATTAGAAGATTCAAAATTTATGAAAAAAGGAAATCATCCTTTTACGATATGCTATAGAATTAATTATGCTTTAAGTAATTCACATCATAGCATAGAATTTACAGGAAAAGATATAATTCATATTGATGAATTATTCACCCCTATAGTGACATTAGAGTCACCTATATTTAAAACCTTGGCAAGAAAGAGTTGTTCATTAATAGAAGATGACAAAAATCTGTTTGAAGAAACAGAAGAAAAATCATTAATTAGAAGCCAAAGCCTTAGGGTGGCACCCCCAAAAAGAGATTTTGAAATCTCAGAACTAAAAGAATTAAATAAGCTACAAAGCTCAGTAGCAGAGTTGTCCTTACAACTCGAAAAATTAGATAAAAGAATCTAATTAAACTTCCGCAACCTGTTACACTCACTACCTACGCTAGCAATGAACTTAGCTGAAGAAAGAAAAAATCTAAAAGTCTATAGGAGAAGAATTTAAAAATTAGAATTCGAATATAGATGCTTAAAAAACCTGCTATATATGGATAGACCTTATGTTAATCCAAGAATAAAGGCAAGACTCATAGAAAGAAAAGATCTATTGTCTAATTACAGACTTCTAGTACAATACACGAAGAATGAACTCCAACGTTTATCTTACAGCTAACGCGCGAAACTCTGCCGCTCAAACTCTGGTATCAGAGCAAAAAATCTCGATCCTAGGATAGAGAAAACTTACACCTTTAGATCTTTGAGGATACACAGAAACACAATTATGAAACAACACCATATAATTATGATTTGGTGGGACCAAATAAAGACTTTACTCCTATTGGTCTATTTAAATGACTTTTCCAATATTGTCAAAATGCCAACTGCACCATAGAAGTACCATCTAACAATCGTTGAAGTCAAAGAGAGCAGTTCCTCCGTCTAAAAAGAATTTCGTTAAACAAAGTAAAGAATTTTCTCATAAAGAAAATAAGATTTGATTACATTTTAAATTTTTTATTTTCACGAACTCACAATATTTATGCCTCCAATTTAATCTTTGATCAATTTTTTCTTTTTAAAAATGATGATTCAATTTATTTTAAATGTAAACATATATAATTTGATGATATTCAATTATCAAAAGTTATAATATCAAAAAAATAAAAACTCATTAAAAACTTCGCTATAAATTTCTGAAATTATTTAATTTTGTAATTTAATTTGACTTCCATTTAAAATATATTGAATATTAATTTTAAATATAAAAATATAATAAAGAGATCAAAATTGAACGATTTTAAATGGGAAACAAATTTTACAAGTAATTGACGTTGAATTTTGTACGAAGAATCACAATTTAATCTCCCACAACTATGATTTAGAAAAAGCTGAAATCATTTGATTCCAAAACCGATCTACAAATCAAATTTAAACGAGCGAAAACAAAAAAAAAAAAATAATCAAAAGATGACGTGGCATTGCCACAAGTAGGGTGCACGAAAAGTTAAATACAACTTAGAGAATCCTCAAAAAGAAGTTTGAAAAAGAAAATCTATTACAAGCCACAAAAACTTGTGGCTAAGAATCAAAACTCAATGCTGACGTGGCAAACAGCTTTTGGTTTAAACGAATCAAAATCCAATTCGTCGTGCACTCAATTTCATTGCCAACATTTTTCCTCGAAAAACCCGAAACACTTTCAGTAACATAACGAACTTAAAACCTTAACTGTCTCGCGCGTTTTTTCTATTTTCTTTTTGTATTGTTGTTCTCTGTTTGGATCTAAAGAAAATGATTGAAACTAAAGATCCTGCAATTAAGCTATTTGGTAAGAAGATTCTCTTTCCTGGGGAAGTTGAAGCTTTTATTATTGATGGGGACGAAAATGTTTCGACGCCGGCGGTTATGGATCTAGAAGAAGTCGAAGAGAGAGATTTTGGTGAATCTGAGAATGAGGAAGAAGAAGAAGAAATTGAAAAGGTACAATTTTATTCTAAAATTAAAATATTCTCATGCACAATTATGAATACTATAAAGTTTTTTAATATGATTAAGGAGACGTAGTGCATATTTTGTATCACAATTGATTTTTCGAAATAAGAAAGAGATTGTTCGATAAATCAACTATAATCTTAAATATGCACTGCGAGTATCTATTCGTCGTGTTTATTGAAAAGGTCAATAGTATTATTGAAGATATATAGTATAGCTAACATGAGTTGAGTTGGATGGTACTATCAAAGATATATGATCATTTTTTAATTAAGCAATTAATTGTGCTGATTTGTTTGTTTGATCTTGTTGTGGCTTTCTTTGTTTATTTTCTGGATTTTTTCTTGTTTGAAAATGAAAAGAAAGTACTTTGAGTTTTCTTTACATATTTTTCATAAGTTTTTACATATATGACTTTGATTTTATTTTCATGTTTCAAAATTTAGCCCCGTTTTGAAAATCTTTGTTGTATTTTTCTTTTTTTACTTAGTTCTGAAACAGAGTTGATTAATTTTTCTATTAATTTTTTTGTATCTTCCTTCCTTTGTAAGGACTGGAAGTGAGGTTTCTTGTTTTTTTTTGTTTCTGTTAGAATTTTGGTTTATTTATTTTTTTATTAAAATCATATACTAGACAATTTCAGTCAAATATATACCTGAGCTACCAGGGTATTTATTTTTAATATTAAAATAAATTGACTAGTCATATGCTTAATAATATTAATAAGTATACAGTAGAATAGTTCTACTTCTGTCTCATAAGTTCTAGCTCAATTGACAAATATTTGCCGAAATTGCAAGGCATTGACGTCATGACCGGAGTTCGAACCCCGGCTCTCTCACTTGTGTGAAAATTTCATATATTTACTTTGTCAATTCCTCTATGTACCAAAAAAAAAAAAAGAATAGTTCTACTTCTACTTATTTATTTTTGAAATCTCAAATTGACTCTGGATCTAATTTATGTTTATAAATCTTTATAGATGATGTAATTTTACTTTTTCAATTAAAATATGGATAAGTATTAAAGTTGTAAAATATTTTGTAATTTTAATAATTAAATTGACTAACTAAAAATATATTTGAGGATCAAAATGACTAATAACCGTGTCTCACAAGTTTAGGAATCAACATTATTGTTTGTTTTTCTTATGATGCAATTATATAAAAACGAATGACATTAATGTTCATTTTATAGCTCGATTTGAACTTAATCTCTTAAAATTAAGATCAAACTCATAATCTTCTAGGTACACAATTTTATTAACAGAAAACATTGTGTATCAAATTAATAGGATCATGGAGCAGAAAATGATAGTGAGAAAAAGAAAGAGGCTGATCCTCCTCCAAATGCTGCAGACACCAAGAACAATAACAATTCAGAACCAACAACATTAGCTGAGCCAATTCAAAACCCGAAAACGCCTTCAACAGATGAAGAAACATCAAAATCCGAAAACGAACCCGAAAACGAACAAAGCGATGCAGCAACAACAAACAATGCCAAAGACAAAACACTAAAGAAACCCGACAAATTACTCCCGTGTCCACGCTGCAATAGCATGGACACAAAATTTTGTTACTACAACAACTACAACATCAATCAGCCGCGCTATTTCTGCAAAGCGTGTCAAAGATATTGGACTGCAGGTGGAACCATGAGGAATGTTCCGGTCGGTGCAGGGAGAAGAAAAAGCAAGAGCAATACTTCTTCACATTATCGCCACATCACCATCTCTGAGGCTCTTGATGCAGCGAGAATCATTTCCCCGAATGGACCTCCTCATCTTCAAAATTTTAAAACTAATGGTAGAGTCCTAAGCTTTGGATTGGATCATCCACACATTTGTGATTCAATGTCAAATGTTTTCAATCCTGTGGAGAAGAAGGGTCTCAACACTCGAAATAATGGCGATCAGTGCTCGAGCGCGCCTTCTATTGTAGTTTCAAAATCTATAGAAGAAAGTGGCAAAAAAATGTCACAAGAATCATTACCACAACAAAAGAATGGTTTCATTCCTCAAGTTCCATGTATGACTAGTGTTCCTTGGCCTTATCCTTGGAGTACCGGCGCAATTCCTTCCCCGCAAACTTTGTATCCTCCGGGATTTCCCATGTCATTTTACCCTAGTCCATTTTGGAACTGCGGTATTCCGGGGAATTGGAATGTTCCTTTGTTTACATCTCATACTTCCGCAACAACTCCTATGTCTCCGAACTCTAGTCCGATATCTCCAACACTCGGGAAGCACTCGAGGGATGAAGACGACAACATAGATAAACAAGACAATTTGCGAAAAGAAGAATCACCAAAACAAAGAAATGGGTGTGTTTTGGTTCCAAAAACATTGAGAATTGATGATCCAAATGAAGCTGCAAAGAGTTCAATATGGGAAACACTTGGAATTAAGAATGAAGTTGTGAGTAGGGGAGGTATGATTAAAGCATTTCAATCAAAGAATGATGGTAAAAAACATCATGTTCAACCCTCTCCAATGTTGTTGGCTAACCCTGCAGCTTTGGCTAGATCACTTAATTTTCATGAAAACTCTTAAATAAAAAAACCCTTTAGTGTATTGTGTTTGATAATTGAGGTTAGTCACTTCTTCTTTTGAGACAGTGACCATCTTTCTCAATTCTCATCAATGATCATTTGATTTTGATTTGATTAGCCTTGTTGACCTTTGTATGAAGTGAAGGTTGAGAGTCTCAGCCACAAGAAAGGGGAACTAATTTTGTGATGTCTTTATTTTATGTGACACTATGACTATAAATAGGTGTGCTTTAGTTTGTTGAGTGAGTTTATGTACATATAAATATATGTTAAATGACTTGCTAGATATGGGAAAGATCATTACTATGTATAAAAACTCAACGTTCAAGTACTTTTTTTATCGTTTTAAAAAGTCAAGGGCCAAACTCATATACGCTAATGCGATGTTTGATTTGGTGGTATACGTGTTAGTTGTACGTTTTAATGAGTATGTGCCGTGAAAATGGAGAAATTAGAAAATCAGGCTTCCACGTTGACGTGATTTTGTACCATAATTTTGAAGAACACGTACGTCATTTCAAATACATACCAATTGTTAAGAAGTGAAAAAATATATATTTGAACTTACACTCAAACATATCAAATATTACAACATCTTTTATCATCAAAGTTGTAACTATAATCCATGTCATTGAAGATGCACAAGAGGAATATCTTTTTTAAAAAAGATGTGAGTGAAAAGGAAGTTCAAAACTAGATTATATCCACACGCAATAGAACGCAAAAGCATTTTGTTTTGTCCTAAAGAGTTACTCCCTCCCATATTTGCCCTTGGTGATAGAAGGGATAAAATTGTGGGCCGGACTTTAATATAATAATTTGCCAGCTAGCTCTCCTTTTTCTTCACCCTAAATTCTAAACAACTAGCATAAAAGCAGAACCACTAGAATAGTTTTATTCTTTATTTTTTATTTTTTATGTTTTTCCTCTACCTCCACTGAAGTGTTTTTAAGGAGGAAGAAGTTGCCACATTGTTTAATATGATTAATTAATATAAGTATTTTTTGACAAAGTTAATAAAAGTATTTATATAATTTCATTAAGATTAAATATAAAATAATTTAATTTAATATTTTCAAAAAAAATAATATACCAAAAAAATTAAATAAATAAAAAAGACATTTTTTGTTGTGGAGTACATTTAAGTTTCACATACCTATTTTTTTAACAAAGTTTCACATATTATGGGAGATTAATTATGTTAAGAAATACAACATTCATTAAAGAAAGAGAAAAACATAAAGCTCTCTAATAGGAGAGGAAGGGATAGAAACACAATTTCTAACACATATTATTCAACATACATTTATTGAAAATGAGTTTTCAACCAATAAAAATAGTGTCCTTAAAAGTCCTCTAGAAGGAAATAGTCTATCTATTTTTAAAGGGACATGTTAACATGTGCCCTAAGGGCACATGATAAGCTATCTAAAAAAGGAAATGTAGCATTTAATGATACAAAAGTATTAAATGATACAAAAACCACCTATAAAAGTATTGCAATAAATTTTTACTATATTGGTCATCTTAACATGTGCGGGCACAAGTTAACATTTTTCATTTTTAAAAACAGTGTGTTGTTAGCCGTCCTCCTAAAAATAATGTGAAATTTTTCTGTTAAATAATGTGTTGTTAGCAATTCTCTTCAAGGAGATGGTTCATTTATTCTTAACTAGTATAAGATTCCAAGGTAGGTTATCATGAGGTGCAAGACACACAATTGCACATTTCTTAAAATAGACCAAATTTTTTAAGAAAAATATTATTCCCACCGTTTCTTTTTATTTGTCACTTTAAAAAAATTGTTTTAAATTGTTTGTCGTTTTGATAATTTAAGATTATATTTTGTTTATTATATCATTTTTCCTAATTTTTTATTGACTAAATTTTATATAATCTTTTGATTGTATCTATTAGTTTTTTACTAAACTTATTCGTATAATCATTTTATTGTTTTTGTTTTGTTCCTTTTTTTTTTTTTT
Organism: Trifolium fragiferum; assembly: GCA_954870985.1. Taxonomy (NCBI): domain Eukaryota; kingdom Viridiplantae; phylum Streptophyta; class Magnoliopsida; order Fabales; family Fabaceae; genus Trifolium; species Trifolium fragiferum. The sequence continues at coordinate 15,361,101 of OX940794.1, forward strand.
TTTTGTTTCTTGAATGTTTATTAAAAATCTTGTTACACAACATTAAAAAACTTAAAAGGATTACAACTTGAAAATACGATAAAGATCTTTTGTCAAAAAACTGGTTTGTTATGATCTGACTTTAATTCTTTTGGTGGTTTTAATTTTTTTAAAAAGAGAAAGTGTGTGAAAAAAAAATAGAAATCTAATGATAGATTAGAATGTCTTTTTAAAACAAAATGTATTGTATGATTTCACAGCAAACCATTATTATCAGCTAATGTTACGAGAGAATATAGGCTCCTAGAGTCATTTTTGCTTAGGTTTTTATTTTTTTGGAATTTTTGTTAAAAAAAAAAACAGGAACATATCTCAAATCCACATCATCAATGATTTAATATATTCTTCAATATATATTCGCCACGTATTTAAATTATATTCAAAATTGTTAGATATTGATAACAAAAATAAATGATAGATATTACAACTAAAATTAGGGGTGAGCATCGGTCGGGTTCGGTTGGATTCGGGCCGAAAATCGTCAAATCGATGAAAATCACGGCCTCTTAATCTGGACCAAATTCCGACCGTTTATATCTTGGGTTTGTTCGGGTTCGGATCATACGGGTGATGGGTTCAACGGATCAGTTTTAACGGGTTAGATTGAAACGTTGTTGTCACATTTAAAACTTCATTGATCAATTTTTTTTTATTTTTTTTTACAATTCGTTAAATATTTCGTACACACTGCAATAAAAGATACAATAAAAATGATGAGATGAAGTTAATTTGTTTCAAATTTATAATTTCAACGACAATAATAGATAGTAGATGAGAAGTAAAAATTAAGATAAATCTAAAATATTATTTTTTACATTTCCTTTATCAATATATTACAAGCATAAGTTTGTAAAATATAACATTTTTCTCTATAATCAAAGATAGATAAAATTAACAAAGTGAAGAGTATAAGATATTAAGAGATAGAATAGGTGATCGAAACAAAAAAAAATATATTTGTAATTTAGGAATTATTCGGTTAGATTCGGTTATGAAAAGACGAATTTTTAGAGACTCGTACCCGCCCGTATACAACCGTTCATGATCGTTTTTCCACAATTGTTGACTCGAAACCCGACCCGCACCCGACCAAATGCTTCTATATATTAGCGGTTATATCGATTTCGAGTCGGGTTGCGGGTTCGTGTTCACCCTAGCTAAAATTGTCTCATAACAATTATGAAAAACATAAAATTGTCTCGCAGCTTGGTTGGTGGATACATCAAAACCAGCTCAACTTGTCAAAACATAGATATTTTCATTTTGTCCAGTTCAATCAAATCCAAGCCACACATTGCGAATTAGAGAAGTTGAGATGGGTCCTTTAAACACTAAAACATGACACATAGACACTATATATCCTCTTCCTCTTGTCATTGAAGATTGATTTAGCTTTGTCTTTTTCGTTCATTTCCTTTTTGCCCTTTTCTTTTTCTAAAAAGAAAGCAAATGCTTGATTAGTTTCTTCAATATGTCTATGCCAAGTGCCAAATTTCAATTATATTTATTGAATGTGGATCCTCTCAATCTACTTTTCTCTCAATTTTTCTCAACAACAAATCATATCCTTTGTATTTAATTTAATGGTGAGAAGATAAAATACAACTATTAAAAGAAAACCACTATAATATAAATTTTAAAAGAAAAAAATCTCTACCTTTTGTGATTCAATTCACCTTCAATTTATTTTCTGCACTTTATATTAGTTGATGAACAAATTTGTAACATCCCCAAATTCTAAATTATCTAATTGATTATAATTAGAGTTTGTCTAATTATTTAAAATTAATTATAGATGTTTAATTAAAATTGGATTGATGAGATAGTGTATTAAGAGCATCTCCAATAAGGATATCATAGAGAGTATCATAAACTAATGATTCGTATCTTATTTTTTTTTTATCATTGGAGTTTCATGACGTGGCATAGAGGGTATCAAAATTGATGATACCGGTACATTATTTAAGGTACCGTATCATCAATTTAATGTTACATTTTTTTGTATAATCGAATTAAATTAGAATTAATAACTTGTTAATAATGTATGATACCTAGAGTGGTATCACCATTGGAGCAAAACACGTATGGGTTGCATAAATATTATATGGCATTGTAGGGACCACTTTTTAGTGATGTATGATACCCAAAGCAGTATCACCATTGGAGATGCTCTTATGTGTATCGATTAGCAAAAATTAATTAAGTCTAAACTACACAATTAATACCTTGATCCTATATTGTGATTAATTAACACCAAAAGAATTCAAAAACTCCCTCCCTCATATGACTCATTCATTATTGGCTCTACACCTCATTCTCAATTGTGAGTCATAGTTCCACCTTATGCCAACCCACTCAAACACATGCAAACCCATTCATTTTTCCCATTCATTATCACTTCAGAAAACTGAAGCTCATTCCTCTCAACTTCTCTCCTCTCCCCACGCCAAAATCAACAACAACAACAAGAAGTTCCAAAATCCTCCTTCATTTCTAACACAAAAGTTTGTCCCTTTCATCACAAGCATCATAACACAGTTGCACAGAGATTCCAGCTATGATCTTTTGAGTAAGAATCTCTGAAAACCAACTCCATATGTCCTCACAAGTTGCTAAACACCAAACATTACCATTTCACCACTTTATTGACCAATAACATTTCATGCACCTAAAGAAACACCCAAATTCGTGTACTGTTCCCTTCTCAGAGAATCACACTATAAATACACCCCATTCCTCAGTTCAAACCATCATCAATTCATCTCCAAATTCGTAGAGCATTAGAAGGGTTTTTCAAGTGTCAAAGTTTCAACTCTCATCAAATCTGTTCGTGGGAATTAGCTGGGGGTTGCAGTAGCTGGTTGTAGAGCTTAGAGGAAGATTAAAGCTCAAATACCAGGTGGGTTCTTAGGCTAGTTTTGCTAGTTTTCCCAATTATGAATTTGCATGCAAACTTAGGATTTCATAGGAAATAACTGCATGTGTGAAATTAACTCCCAAATTTCATGCTATCCTGTTCTATATCACTTAATTTATGTTTCTGCACTGTCTTACATGAGGATTGTAGGTGTGGTTTATCAAATTTAATGATTTTCGCAAAACAGAGGCATTTCTGCATGAACTCGCCATAGCGAGTTGCTAGCGAGCCTTCATGGCGAGCTCCAGGTTCTGGGCTGAAGAACTTCGCCATGGCGAGCATCTGCTCGCCTAGCGAGTTGTTTAGGCCAATACCTGTATGTTCGCCATGGCGAGCTTGGTGACTCGCCGTAGCGAGCTGACCCAGAAATGACTCATTTTTCCTATTTTCAAAATAAATGGAACACTCGTTTTATATCCTCGTTAATGATAGTTATTCTGCAGAAATGTATATAATTTGATGTTAAACAGGAGGTCAATGCAGTTGGAACTCTTAGGGTATTAACTTAAGGAAATTAGAATATTGTATGCGCCCCGGGTTTGGGAATTATTGGTAGCATGTTATGAACTTAGCGATCAGTCGATTAAAAATATGATTATGATATCAATTGGACTTCGTTTTAGATGTTCCATTAGAAAGTTTATGTGAGCTTTATGCTGGAACGCTTTCTGTTCGCGGATAAGGCAAGTCTCTGAGACGTGCTCACCTCAGAGTGTTTGCGGTTTAAAATGAATAAGATTAATTCTGTGATACACCTTTACCTTAGTTGCTTTTGATAATTATGCTATAATCTAGATTATGATATGACTGATTAGGAGCCCCGACTTATTAGCCTAGGAGGGTAGTAGAATTCACTGGGACGAAGTGACTGTCTCACCCCACTCTCTATTTGAAACAGGCAAACAGGTGGATTAAGTAAGCTTGTTGTGGAGTAGCTGCTGCTGTTGGAGGATCGCATTTAGTCTTTCTTGCGTTTTTCTCTTTCTAATCGTGTTGTCTTTGTTTCCGCTGTTATTTTCTGCACTCTTAATGTATTTAGCACCTGTGTGTGCAATAAACTCCCGTTGTAATAATAATGAATTATGTTACCATTAATAATATTCCATGATTATTCTAGATTTATTTATGAGCTGTTATAAAATTTTAATTTTATTTAATCATTCTTCTCAAAATCATCACCAGTAATTTTATCTCACAATTTAAAACATGTACAATATGATTTGTTTGGATTGGCTCCCAATTTGTTCTGAGATTTATTTTGAATATCCAACCAAACAGTATCGGTTGGTGATTTTGCCATATATTAATTTATTAGTATTATTTTATTAGAAACGACACCAGGAATTTTTTGTCAAATATTTTTTCAATATCATACTCATAACATCAATGTTTCCATTTGTCAAAAAAAATAAATCAATGTTTTCATTAATCGTTAGTTGGCTTAATGGTTATTGACGTTGAATTTGATAGGAAATACCACAATCAGATTAAACTGATGCTAAAAAAAATAACATCAATGTTTCCGGCATGGTTTTGTGTTTTTTTCTTATGAACAATCCTTATTTTAATTTTGGCAAACATTTTTTTATTTAAGAGCGTTTTAATACAGTGTTTTTATTATAGTAGTTGTGTTTTTATTTTCCACCATTAGATTAAACATAGTGGTTATGATTTATTGTTGAGAGAGATTGAGATAAAAGGTGATTGAGAGGATCCAATTCCATAAAATAGTTTGATAGTAATAATTATAGTTAAACCCCATAAGTGTACGGTAGATAAAAATATGAGTAATTTAGTTCAAATTATGATACTTTTACTTAATTTAAAAAAAAAAAAAAGAATTTTAGCTATTAAATTACTTGATAAAAAATAAAATAATAATAATAATAATAATAATAATAATAATAATAATAATAATAATAATAATAATAATAATAATAATAATAATTATCAATATCTACTTATCACTATATACAATCTATCCTTAATTTGAGGATGTATTCAAGATTATAAGAGACAAAAACGCTTAATATCCACCTAAAATTTTAAGTCATTAAGTATATAAGTGACTTATCTTATACATCAAACATTTTATCAATTCATAGTTGATTTGAGATTTAAACATTCGCACTTGACATCTAACAATCTACCACTTCAAGTGTGAGATTATATAGGTCAATAATAAGATCCATTTTTGCTATCTCACCAATTCGAATAAGAGTTTTTTTTTTTTTTTTTTTAATTTTCATCAGCAGTTGAATTTAGTTTGAGGATCAATTCTAACATTAAGTGGTTTCAACTCATCCCGATCGCAGTTACGGAAAATTGAATAAGAGTTTTAATAGCACTTATCAAGGAGTCCAGGGGAGCATAGAGAGTAAACACGGACCAATACTCATATTTTTGAACTCATAGTCAAAATGAAACTTGAACATTCACACTTAAAAATCAACAATTTTCTCCAAATGTGAGTCTTTACATTTTATATAATTAATTCAATACCATAACTCACTTATGCTTCCCCACCAAATTATGATACGAGAAATTCAGAGGAACGTCCGAACCAATAAAAGTATCAATTTTTAAGATTATAAGAAATGAAATCATCACATCACTATTCAACATTTTAAGACATTAGAAATAAATTTGATTTACTTGAAAACAATTCTTAAATGATATTCGATTTATTACTGCTCTTATCCCACTTTCTTATTATTGTCAACTTCAATGTACTCAGAGTCATCTTCGCACTAACAGCAACACTAAATTCGTATTTTCAATTAATTAATCTAAATATAATGGATCAGCCAAAATAATTTAATATTAAAATGTGTTAGGTTCCTATTGCATGTATCAATTAACTTATTATTGATATCTCTCCTTTACATCACCTCTATTTTCAGAGCATATTTGGATGAGAGAATTTTTTAGTATAATTTATCAATTTTAGAGAGTAATTTAATTGAATTCTTTAATGTAAATTTCATTATTTTATATAATAAAATTGATAAATTCAAATTCATTCTAACACATTATAAGCAGAGGTGTATGTATATAATTCGAAATATTTATTATTATTTTTTGGTTTTTCACCTCAATTTAATCTGGTTTGGGGATCAGTTCTGACATCAAGTGGTTCCAACCCCTCCCGATCGCAGTTGCGGGGATCAAACCGTGGTTCCAGTCCACTCCCATCGCAGTTGTGAAATTTTTTCCTCCCACCCTATAAGTATGCATTCATTCATACAAATAACTCAATATTTCAATTTTATCTTTCATTTTTTTTTTACATATTTTAATTTTATCATTCATGAGTTCACACATGATGGTTTTTGCTACAAATTTTGGACCATCAATGACAGTTTTGGTGTATTGCTACAAATCAAATTTCTTGCAACTTAAGTGAAATATAGAAATTTAAAAAAAAAAAAAAAAAAAAATCTATCGAAGAACGCTAAATCGAATTAAATTGAAAGAGATTTTTGGTATATGTCAATACGAGCTATATCTAAAATTTTTGAGCTTTTACATTTTACAAAAGGTTTTATGCTAAGGAACACTGAACCAAACTAATTTAGAAAACATTTTCGATATAGGTTAGAACGAGTTCTATCTACAAAATTTAGACTTTTAATGACAATTTTTCTCTATCACCACAAGTCAAATTTCTTGACATAAATTAAAGGTCGGAAATTTTAGAAAAGGTTTTCCGATATGAAAACTGAACCAGATTACTTTGAAAAAGACTTTCAATATACTATGTCAGAGTGAACTCTATCTATGGAATTTTTATTTTTAGTGACAATTTTGTCTTTTACTACAAGTTAGCTTTCTTGTAAATTCAAAGCGAAAGAACCAAATTACTTTGAAAAAGATTTTTATTTATAATTTTTTCAGAACACATGCTCCAGGTTTTCCCGTTTAAAATTTTGTAGGGGTGAAGTATAAATAATAAAAGGGTAGAATTGGAAAAAGAAAATTTGATTTGTTGGGGGTGAATGTATAATTGTGGAGGTGAGAGTAAAAGTTTTCACCATCTTGCTTTTTTGTTTTCGTTAAATGAAAAACTAATTACTGATGATTAGATCAAATTCTAACATAAAGTGATTATCCTCATCAGAGCATAATCAGTTTGTATAGGATAAGATAAGAGCATAGGATAAGCATTCATATATATATTTAAGTTAAGGAAAATGCTAAACAATGCACCTGGTGCATTGGTTAAGCATATTAATATAGAAATTTTTTCTTGAAACTTGTGCATTTAATGTATTAAAGAAGCAAAAAATTATCCCCCTAGCATTAATTTTGTCTCTTTATTTCTTTTTTGGGTATGCTTAACTAGTGCACCAGGTGCATTGTTTAGCATGACCATTAAGTTAAATATTTAGCTCATAATCTTCATTATTAGATACTGAATTTGCTTCAACTTGTCACTAATTGAAGGCATTCCTTATTTCTAAATTCTATAGAACTCACATTGGACTCAGCAGACTTGGTTGAATCAATTTATTTCAGCTTTTCTACTTAACAAATATAGTATTTGTGATTGTGAAACTGTTTAAGAGAAGTTAAGAAAACAATTTATAGATATGTCATAAACTGATTTCAGCTTATTTCTAAATGCTCTTCAAGTTAGCTTATGAATATAATTTATAAATTATATGAACACAATATGACTTTGTTTTATCTTTTTGTTATCAAAATAGCTTATAGAATAGTACTTAGCACTTATGCTATAAGAGCTAAGTTAAACTATTTATTAAAACATAGCCAAACCTATATAAGGGACAAGATATATAACTTTTCAAGAGAAACTAGGTTCCATGATACTTGGAGCAAGAGTTTTGGTTAATAATAGCCTAGTTTATGAAATTTGATTCAATGTTCCAAGTTGCAAACTTAATCTTGTTGAAAATTTAAATGCTTTTGAATATTGTTGTATTAGAAGTTTAATCTTAGTGGACACACGCATAGATACGGAGAGGAGGAAGGATGGAAACTTAAGATCGAACCCAAACGCGCGGATAGACACGGAGAGGGGGAAGGATGGATTGGAAACCTAAGATCGAACACAAACACCCGCATAAAACGCTCTCATAGCCAACCAACCACATGGCTATAACATCGAGGACACTAGTTAATATATGCTTGAAAATATAAATAACAATACAAAACCATCTTAGTTCCTCTGTACATGAAAATAGATTATGGATCTTAACAATCATGCCCAAATGTCTTTCAAAATTCATCCATTAAGGATTACATGAAGAGAACATAGGCTTTCATGTCATTAGATACAACAAACATTTTAGAGTCCTCCACTTAGTGTTTGAACAATGGTGTTGTGCCATGGGTCTGAAAGGTGCTGCACCAAGTTATCAAATGGTCCTTTTCCTGTCACATTGTGCTGAATTATAAATCCCAAGAATGCCAACATTGCCAATCTCCCTGCAAACATTTTATATACATAAGTTTAACTCAATAATTTCATAAGTAAAAATACATAGATTAAATACATTTTTTATAACTATAAAACTTGTAAATATTCAATGTTTTTAGTGCATGTTTAGATTGATAGTGAGTTCGTAGGAAATTGCAATAGACCACCATGATTTCGTCAACTTCCTGTGATTCAAAACATGCACTTAATTTCTTATAAGAGACCGATGATTTCCATAAAAATTTTATTGGAAGTAAAATAAAATGAGTTTTATTATGATACACTGTCAGTGTAAAAGCTTTTACACAGTCAACAAATCACAATCAATCATGTGTTACTTAGTTATGAGTAAAGTAAAACATGGTCAATGATCTAACCGTTATGATTGATTGACTGTGTAAAAAAGCTTTTACGCAATATTTAAGCTATAATTAGAGAGAGAAAAGCATTTACCGTTGGCAATTTCCTTCTCTTTAGCTTCCAAAGTTGGTGCAAAGTTCAAAGGGTTAAAAATTCCACCAGGGTAACCAACCTCACCCTTTGGCAAACTGTATTGCTTAAAGATAGGATCTTGGTTAACACTACCAGGGTTCTTAATATCTTGCCATCTTCTAATCTCAACATAATGGAACAAAATGAACTCAATCACAAAGAGTGTTGATGATGAAGCAAAGTATTCTTCTTTCCCTGCATCATACCATTTTGGAACATTGATGATTCCAATGCTGGTTAAGACCTCAGGGAGTAACATCCCTGCAACACCTAACATGGCCCATCGTCCGTTTACAAGCTCGGCTTGAACAAACCATTTCAAGTTCTCTGGATCCTCGGCGAGTCCCAATGGATCGAATCCGTTGTCTCCAGGAAGACTAATTGAAACACAAAACAAACAAATTACAAAGTTAATAACTAGGTTAATAATTAATTTTATTAACACTTGTAATTTTAGTTAATTTTATACTCAAAAAAAGAGATTTAAATTAATTTCACTTGATTGAGCCTATACTAATCCAATATTTTTGTAAGATAATACTTTAATTGCCTCTAATGAGCTTATAGACTCATACTATGACGGACCATCTCATATTTGATGTGCGATTTTTAATATGAACATTAAAAGTGTGTCTGTTATCCAACACCAACCCAATATTAACACATGATTATAAACTCGTGCTCTGACGGACCATCTCACATCTGATGTGCGACTTTTGATATAAACATTAAAAGTGTGCCTATCATCCGACACCAACACGATATTAATAGATGATTACATTCAATCACTATAATTTTTTCAAATTATGACTTGTGTAGCATATACATATCTACGTCAATGTTGTGTCTGGTGTCTGTCCGGTGTACGAGGTATTAGTAGTTACTAATAATAGATTAAGTTTACATACCTGCCAGTGAGATAACCAGGGGAGGCCAAGCCAGGCAACCACTCTCCTTTCTTGGCAAAAACCTTAAAAGAAGCAGAAGGTGAACACTTAACTGGCCTAAAAGCCACTTCTCTGTTCAATTTATAACCAGAAGAACCGGCAAGAAACCTCGATTTTAAACCGCATGGCCGGAAAATGGCAGCCGAAGCCTGTGTAGTGACGGTGGCCATGATCAACTACAACTACTATAGTGGCAGTGATAAATAAGAAAAAAAAGAGTGAAAATAGATGAAAATGTTGTTGATGGTTTTTGTTTTGAGAATGAGAATGGCTTATGAGGAGCATTCATGTGGTTGTTGTTCTCTGTTTATGATCCACCGTTGGTTGGTGTGATATTTAGGATCGGATGGTTGGAATTTGTTTTGGCTTATCCTTTTATCTGATTGTTATATCCACAAATCTATTTGTTCGTTGTTGTTGGCTGAGGAAAGATTCCGTGGGGTCATGAAATGCTAAGGTGGATGATCTATAGGAGATTATCAGATTACGAGAGATTGAAATATCATAGTCATCCAATTATTGCTTGACAAGTGGTTGGCTAATATTTTTTCTATTCTGACATAATTGAATTGAACAATAAATAATTATATTTTTTTAAAATTTAAGTAGTTTTAAAAAATTGAAGGAAAAAAAATGCAAAAATGCAACAACAAAAAACCGATCGATCGGACAATAGTGATTCAACTAATTCAATATAGTCCATCCAAAATTTATGCCGAAATAAATAGACAATTTAGTCAACTCATTTTTTTAAATAGTTGAACTGACTTGTTCTGTTTAATTTATCAACAATTGATTTCTTCAGGTTTACTAAAAAAATACATGTGTCTTGTAACACCTTTTATCTCTATATATATAAAATATATAAAATGCGAACTTTTTTTCAAAGTAAGTGTATACACTATGAAGCACCGACACCTCTATGATTAGACGTGTCGCGGTGTCCGTCACGTGTCCGTGTCCGACACTCGTATGACACCCGTACGACACTCCTACAAACGTGTCGAAGAGGTGTCCAAAAAAATAATTTTTTCTTTATTCCGACACTCCTTAAATCGGTGTCCGACACCTATAAAACACTTGTACAAACGTGTCGGGGTTGGTCCAAATTTTATTTTTTTTATTTGCTTATACTTTTCTCAGACATATATACAACGATTAAAAACGTGTCGAAATAATAATATTGATCAATGAGGGATTAAAGATATTACATTTTGATTACATTATTTTTAGTTTTTCAATAGTAGTTGGATGAGTAAATGTCAAATGTACTATCATATATTCTTTTAAAACTTTTTTTATTGAAAAATTTGTTCAACTTAGATGCATATGCATGTATTTTTAATTCTAAATTTATATTTTTTATAAATATGTAGCGGTGTCGGTGTCGTATATTTTTTACATTAGCGGTGTCGGAGTGTCCGTGTCGTGTCGCGGTGTCCGTATCAGAGTCCGTGCTTCATAGTGTATACATGACAGCCTCTAAGTCATTCTTCTTTCATATTGTTTTGGCAATTAATATATTAAATACTAAATGATTTTGTTGATTTTTTTGGCACTATTCCTCAATGTAATAAATCCGTTTTTGGAAAAAAAAAAACAAATATCCCACAATCAAAGAATATATTGAATACTACTTGACCAAATAAAAAAAAATATAATGGTTTATAAATCCATGCTTCCAAAAAACAAATTTTCCACAATCAAATAATATATTTTAATTCCTCTTCTTATACTCACTAATTCGTGCTTGAGAAAAACAAATTTCCCAATAACCAATGTACCAACGATTGAAAAAATAAAATTATAAATCACTAATCCGTGCTTGAAAAAATTAGCTAATCAAAGAATATACTGTATTTAATACTACTTGACCAAATAAAAAAATAATAATGGTTTATAAATTCATGCTCGGAAAAAACAAATTTCCCACAATCAAATAATATATTTTAATTCTTCTTTTTATATTCACTAATCCGTGCTTGAAAAAAACAAATTTTCCAATAACCAATGATTGAAAAAATAAAATTATAAATCACTAATCCGTGCTTGAAAAAATTAACTAATTAAAATTATCCGTGCTTTGAAAAAAATTAGCTAATTAATATATTAAATACTAAATGATTTTGTTGATTTTTTTTGGCACTATTCCTCAATGTAATAAATCTGTGTTTGGAAAAAACAAATATCCCACAATAAAAGAATATATTTAATACTACTTGACCAAATAATATATTTAATTGTTTATGCTCTAATCAGGGATGAAAATAAACTTGGTATATTTAATGGTCAAACCACACTTATATAAGAGATCATGGTCAAATAAATTACCCACAATAAAAAACCCATATATTTAATGGTCAAGTAAATAAAAGAAATTGTTCGGTTTTACTACTAACTAATTAAATTTAGTAATTTTAATTATTATAATTATAATTACACTATAATATTTACGGAAGGCATCATCATCATCACTACTAATTAAAAGGCATTTTCAACAACACTTAATATTTCTAATCAAATCCGTAAATAAAAAAAATTCAAAAAAAAAATAGTAGTATCCGAAAAATCAAAGAATATTCCTTAGGTTTATGCTTTATTATTGCTTTTAATTATTACCTCTTATTTCACCATTTGACATCTATAAATAGTATGCCTAATGCTATTTTTTTTCATCACATCCAAAGTAAACAAAACACTCTTATTTACAAATTATAATTCTAATGGCTCCTAAATATGATCCAATTGCTTCGTTGAATGCGTCCAAAGAAAACTGGAATGTGGAGGTTCGAGTCGTACGACTTTGGTATGTGAAGGATCTTGCAACTAAAAAACTACCATTTTCAATGGAAATGGTGATGATGGATAAAAATGTAAGTTTTTCTTTTATTATAATTTTATAGTGTTACAAAATTATTATTGCCTTTTAATGTATGACTTTTCTTTTATTATAATTTTATCGTACGACTTTTATTGTAAACATACAAATTTAATCATATATAGCCCATCAATATATAATAAATATATAATTTAATTGTATATATAATTTATTTGTGGTTTATTTAGGGTTACCGTATTCATGCAACGATTCGACGTACCCTGATTTATAAGTTTGAGAATGAAATTAAAGAACGTGAAGTCTATGCTTTGTCCAACTTTGGTATCGCTGCTAATGTTGGTGAGTATCGAACCACTAGACATAATTTCAAGTTGAACTTTCAATATTCTACGAAAGTCAAAGCTGCCGATCGTAATTCTGTGTCGCCACTTCTCTAAGTTATTCCTCTTCCGAGTGACATATTTGCAACTGACTACGACACTAATTATTTAGTGGGTAAGATTATTTCTTTTGTGTGAAATTTTTTTGTTATTTTTTTTTGTTTATTCTTTTATTCTAGATCTTTTGAGTATGTTGACCGGTGTGTATGTTGAAAAAACCTATGAGTGGAATGGTGTGCAGTCGAAGATGGTTGTTATTAAACAAGATAATGATGGGTTAGTATTATATACCGAAAAAGAAAATATATAAGCTTTAATTGTATGAATTGTATAAAAAAAACTCAACTTTAAAATACCTTAAACATCTAAAAGTAGACTTTAGACAATTAATGTATCATTATTACTATATTGACCATAATACAATATTAGTTATCCATATCATTATTACCTTTAAAAGTCCCCGAATTTGTGTTAATCTTTTTACTAAAAGAAGAAATATTTGACGTGAAAAAATTGTAAATCATTACTATTCTATAGCTAAAACTCACTTTTTTTCTACCTAATGTAATTTTTTTGGGTATTTGTTTTTTAAACACTAATTAATATTAGTAATTTTAAACACTGATTAATAATAGTAATACAAGATTATATACCGAAAAAAACAATATCAGAAGGAAATTTTTTGTTAATTTAATTTATAATACTTTTAATAAGTATTTGATAATATAAATAATTGCATTTTATGATATAATAAGCATGTATTATAAGAAAGTTTTGTTTTACCGAATTTTTTTTCTTCTTTTTTTAGCTATCGTTTCAAGTGTACGTTGTTTGGTGAGTTTGTTGACGTGTTGAACGCTTTTATTGCGTCGGGTGAAACTCAAAATGTGATTGTGATCTTAATGTTGGCTAGGGTCAAAAATTTCCAAGGTAATATTTAAATTTATTTAATTGTTTAAATTCGATGTTTTTTTTAACGATTTTATCTTTTATTTATTAGAAAATAATTTATTTTTATTTATTTATTGTTGTACGTAATTTTGTTAATGAAATTTATATTTTGTGTTAAATAGGAAGGGCTACAGTTCAAAATACTATTTATGCATCTAAGTTGATCTTCAATCCCGTGTATACTATTGCGGTTGATTTGAAGAGAATGTTCGAATTCTTTATTTAAATTCATTTTTATTGTAATTAATTAGTTTTTATTGCAATAAATTAGGATGATGGATATTATAAATTAGTTTTTATTGTATTTAATTACTTTTTATGTTGATATAATGACTTTCTTTAAAAATAATTATATTGGCACATTATTTTTAGATTGATATTCTAAAATGTATAATATCGTATTTTATAATATTAGGATGATGGATAAGAATGATTGTAACACCCGAGAATTTTATATAGAGATGAATGTTTTATTTACATATCAGAATACTTTAACTCTATCTTTTATACCAAATAATAGTTTTACAACTTATGCTTCTATTTTGTGAGAGAATTCTTTCCTAATTATTATATTTTCTAGTTTCGAGGACGAAACTATTTTAAGAGGGTGAGAATGTAACATCCCAATATTTTATACATATAATTCTTAATAATTTTCTTAACTTATTATTAGATAACCTTCTATTTTTATCTAATTTATTGGGACACCCATTTTTATATAATATATTTAATTATATATATTACCAATTTGGTGTCACAATGATAATAATTAATTGCTTGATTGGTTAATTGATAAATAAATTCTATAGTAACTATCTAGCATCCCATTTTATTTATTTAAATTTATTAATAGATGAGGGAGTGGTTACCTAACTAATTTATAAGGTTAGCGAATTATTTGTTTAATTTAGGATGGGGGGAGATATAAATCTATTTTGACTAAGTCATGATTGAAATACTTTAACCAAACTATTTCTACACATGAAGTGCTCCACGTATCATGTAACCCAATCTCCTATAATTTAGCCACTTGATCATTAATGCTTCTCCATGTAGTCTTAAATTTAGCATTCATACTAATTAGTGGAACAAAACCATAATCACTTGTCTTTGGCAAAAGCAATCAACGTACTACTTCTCTCACCATCCCTAATCAACACTTATATTTGCCCTCTCTCATGTGTATGTCAATTCTCTCATTCTAATTATGAGTTATTACTGTTATTTAGTCTTGTATCCGTAGTTTTGTAAGACAAACAACTCCCTGCATGTTAAAACCTTATGATGCCACCTGACCAGCTTAATATACAAATATACATGTCACTTGTTTTCCCATCTATCAATTCTCATTAACCTCATCGCTAGCACCCATGAAATACATATATATTCTTAAGTCCATTCCCTCCATCGAGTTCTTCTTTGTGATTTCCGGAGGTATCATCGATTCTAATCCTTTGTCCATTATCTTTCTACTCCGACCACCATTTTGTCTCTAATATTAGAATTTCTTTCTTTAAAAATTTAAATAGTTATTTGCGCGAGTAACTCATATGACTTCAAGAATATTATGCTAGGAAGAAAAGCGGCTAAGGTAAGGGCTTTTTTCCCATACACTCATGCACTTAGGGTTTATGTTATAAATTAATAATGAAATAGTTAACCGATGGAGATGAATGATAATAGAAAGAATGATAGAGAATTATCTTTATAACATTTTATGCTATTTCAATATACTAAGAGTTATGTGTGTGTGGTTGATTGTATATCTTTTCTGTGTGGTTGATTGTAAATCTTTCGCGTGTGGTTGAATGTGGATTTTGGTTATTTTATCGGTTCTATTCAATGGTTATCAAATGTGTTAATCTTGTCTCTTAATCTGGTGGATTTAGAGAGGTTTTCGATTAAATGGTGAATTTATGGAGTTTGAAAGAAAATGTTTAAACTTTCAATTGGTTTAATGGTGTTGGTTTAAATGAGAATATCTATGATATGCATAGCATGGCATATAGCGGTTTGATAGGTTGGTTCGGAATAATACCCAATGGTGGGGTACCGAACCTTAATACCCAGGTGGGGTATTGTGTCCAGGTGGGACACTGTCCAGGTGGGACTTTTTGCTCTGCGGAGAGGTGATATCCGGATCATTGTAGCTAGTTGCATTTCATGCATTATTAATTGGTATAAGGGGTTATCAAAAATAGTTTCTTTCATTGATTTTATTTGATTTCTTCTTTATGGTCGACTGTTTTATTATTATTTTATCACATTTACCTTCCGTTCGGCATGTTTCAATTTGGATAAGGAAATTGACCCTTACATTAAATATGGTTGTAGGTACCAAAGAATTTTGAAGTTGATGTGTTGTTTGTACGTGCGCGGGGATAAACAAAGGGTTTTATAATTATATAATTGTAAATTTAAATTAGGCTTTTGAACAATTTTATAACTTTGTAAATTTAACATATTTTAAAGTTGATGATTTGTACTATTTAAATTTAATAAGTTTTTTCTTAAATTTTTCAATAATTAATCATCTTGTAATTTTGAGAAATTAATAATGGTGATTTTGAGTAAAAAGGTGAAGAGTTTTTTTTATTAAATAAGTGAATTAGTCATAATGTCTCGGGCCAAAAATTCGCGATGTTACAGTTGGTATCAGAGACATTAAGACTAATTCTATTATTCCTTTTCGAAAAATACTACATTGTTTTAAAAACAGGTCGACATCATTATCTTTTCAAAATTTCAAGATTGTTAATCATTGCAAAATAAGAAAAACTTATTAAATTCAAATATTACAAGTCATCAACTTTAGAGTATGGTAAATTTACAAAACAAGTAGCTATAAAATTATTAAGAATCCTTATCTAAATTTACAATTTTAAAATAACAAAAACCCTTTGTACTTATCCCCGCGCACGTACAAGCAACACATCAACTTCACAATTCTTTGGTACCTACAACCATATTTAATGTAAGGGTCAATTTCCTTATCCAAATTGAAACATGCCGAACGGAAGGTAAATGTGATAAAATAATAATAAAACGGTCGACCATAAAGAATAAATCAAATAAAATCAATGAAAGAAACTATTTTTGATAACCCCTTATACCAATTAATAATGCATGAAATGCAACTAGCTACAATGATCCGAATATCACCTTTCCGCAGAGCAAAAAGTCCCACCTGGACAGTGTCCCACCTGGACACAATACCCCACCTGGGTATTAAGGTTCGGTACCCCACCATTGGGTATTATTCCGAACCAATCAAGCAATTAATTATTATCATTGTGACACCAAATTGGTAATATATATAATTAAATATATTATATAAAAATGGGTGTCCCAATAAATTAGATAAAAATAGAAGGTTATCTAATAATAAGTTAAGAAAATTATTAAGAATTATATGTATAAAATATTGGGATGTTACAATGATTCACCTTCTTCTGCTATAAGCATGTTGCAAGACACTTCTAAGCTTAACCTTCAAGATGATTTTTTGAAAGTAACTCCTATGACTACCATTGAAGCTCTTAAGGATATGAAAATGGTAATAACATAGTTGTGCTTTTTAGTTATTTTCATAATTCTAACATATTTTGTTTCAGCAATATAATTATTTATAATTTGTGCGAATGTAGGAGACAAATTTGGTTGTATGTGGTACTGTCAAAGCAATACTTGATGAATTTGATTGGTTTTACACTGCTTGCATTTGCAACAAGAAAGTATATCCAGATGAGCAGATGTACTATATTGTGAAAAATGCAACAAACATGTTGTTACTGGCTTTCCAAGGTTGATATATGGATTGGTTTTTGCTTTCTTGATTTAATTAATTGTATTTCAACGTATTCATATATTTAGTGTATGATAAAATTTGATTTTTTTTTTTAAATTTAGATATCGTCTGAAGTTGCGAGTTATCGATTCAACTGATTCTGCAACATTTGTCGTGTTTGACCGCGACACTGTTGAACTCTTTAAGAAATTATGCTCTGACATGATTGACTAACTGGTATTTCATTAAAGACACTTTTTTCTATAAATGTTTAAACTATATAGTTTTATTTTATAAACTAATAAATTCTAATAATTATATTTCACTTTAATTTTAGGGACCTCACTCTAATGGTCCGCCAAAAGAGTTATTGGACATGCTGGAGAGAACTTATCTCTTTAAAGTTGAGACCAATGTTAAAGAGGAAACCGGATTTGAAAAAACCTATAGAGTTAAAAGGTTGACCGACGATGTCGATTTAATTGCTGCTTTCAAAACAAAATATTCGATCGTTGAGGTAATAATATTTATTTTTTAAATATATTTATAATTATTAAATATATTTAGGATGATGTTTCCAGGTTTTCTAAATAAAAATTAAACTTTTTTTTTTTAATGTGTTGCAGTCTGTTGATGATGGTCACGAAGTTTCTATTGGTAATAGTGTCGAAGTATTGAAAGATGGTGATGCATCTGCAGCTAATGTTGTTCAGGTATAACACGATATTTTTATAAACATTCGTACATTATGATGAAAAGTTTTTGCCGCTAATATTTCATTATACCTAACATTCGCACAAATATTTTCAGGATTTGCTCACCAAATTCAGTGATGAGGCAGTCACTATTCAGAAGGAAGTTATTGATGTTGATGACATTGCTAATGGTGTTGGTAGTTCAAAGAGGTAGTTCTCATTTGCTGAATGAAGTGGCGGGGATGTCCCTCCCACTTTAAAGAAAGTTAAAATTGAGAAGGAGTGATTTTTGCAGCGGTTTATTTTGATTAGTTTGTTGCAAGTTTAATTTTATGTGTAGAACATTTGTTTTTCAAGTATGGTCGATTTATGATTTTTTTTTCCATTTGACATTGAGATTATTTTCAAGTACGGTTATTGTTGTGGTTTTTGGATATGATTTAAATTCCTATTTTCTTTGAGATAATAATGTTTTTGAGAATAAATTTATAAAACAAAATTCTACAAACGCATTTTTACCCGTGCTTGGCACGGGTCTGAACACTAGTTTACTAAATTTTATAACTACTTTTGATAACTCAATTTGTAGATGTTTCACTTAATACAAAATATCCTAATTCACAATTTATTTATTTATTTTTTTTAAAAAAAAAAAAACAGTATCCTTAACTAAAAAATGGAATAATTTCATAGCCTGATGTAAATAAAAAGTGAAGACTTGTAATTTCTTCATTCTGTGTAAACAACAATGTCATATATATACAGGCAACAAATCACTTTTCATTGATGAGAAATTGTGACTTGTTTAATAAGTTATTATTATCTTGAGTTCTTCATTTTCTTGTGTACTTTGAATTTAACTCAATTTTAAAGATTGTTGTAATGATCATAAAATTATGATTCTTGTTTTTTTTTCATGTTGGAACCTTGATCATTTTGAACTCGTGTTCATTTTGAAATTCATTAAGTCCTTCATTCTCATGTTTGCATAATTGATAGATCTTGTCTTCAATGAATGTTTGGAAGTTGTTCAACTTTGTTGCTACTTGAAATTGGATTCAACAAAATTTTGATCTTAAATTTTGATCTCATCTACTCTTGAGATCATTCTAAACACAATACTTGAGAATATTCTAAAAACTATGTGAAACTCATCTCATTTTTATTATGAAATGTACGAGGTGTATTATGAAGTATATTGAAACAGTATACCAAAATGTGAATGGAATATAGGGATATTGTATTGCAAGGAAATATCAACTTCTAAGAATTAGAAGGATTTCAAGTACAGAGAGATAAAGGGGAGAGAATAAGAAGATTCACAAATCACACACACCTAACAATATCTCTATTACATATATATATATATATATATATATATATATATATATATATATATATATATATATATAGTGATCATGCCTTCACAAAATCCTTCAGCAACATATTGGCCTTGCATTCCCTCTTTCCTCTACGCAATCCCGCATAATCCGGGTGGTTAGAGCCCATTTCATTCTCTGCATGTGGTCCTATACGTGTAATTGGTGACTCATGTGCTTCTAGAATATCCATTTCCTTTGCTTTCATTACAATACCCTCCCCTTTAAAATCAACCTTGTCCTCAAGGTTGAAGGAAGGAAACTTCTGCTGCAAGCTAACTACATCCTCCCATGTTGCTTCTGCTAAGGATTGGTGTTCCCATTGAACCAGAACTTGATGCACCTTGTGAGCCCCTTTGATGATGGTTCTAGCTTGCAAAATGTGTGAAGGTTGTATAATTGGACCAATATCATTAGTGGTGAGAGGAAGAGGCATATATTGGTCTTGTGGCACATCTCTATAAGGCTTCAATTGTGATACATGAAAAACTGGATGAATCTTAGCATGCTCTGGTAGTATCAGCTTATAAGCAACCTCTCCAACTTTGGCTAAAATTTCAAATGGCCCAAAGTAACGCATGCCCAACTTTTGATTCTTTCTGAGTGCTACAGAATGTTGCTTGTAAGGCTGCAATTTCACTAACACTAAGTCTCCCACTTGAAGTATAACATCATTCCTGTGTTTGTCAGCCTGCTTTTTCATATATTGTTGGGCTCTCTCCATATTACCTTTCAGCTGCTGCAAAACTTCATCTCTAGCTCTTAATTCCTCCTGTAAAGCTGGTGGGTCAGAGGGATATGGAATATACCTTGCTAATGCAGGAGGATCCCTTCCATACAATGCTTTGAAGGGTGTCATGCCAATACTAGTGTGGAGAGTAGTATTGTTGAGACCTTTTAGGGTGTTGGCTTCATTTGGTAAAATAAGCCTGATTCCATGATGTGGAGCATGATGTGTGGCACATCAGGGTTCACATCTGGACGCCCTACTGGACGCGCTTTTATTTATTTAAACGCGATCTTTTGAAAAAGATTTGTTTTTCAAGTATATCGTGCCAGCTTGCGCGCCAAGGAACAAGATAATCTTTCATGGTTCTGTTTTATTTTATTGGCCGACTTTGATCAAAAAGATTTGAAACAAACAATTAAAAGATTACGATCAAATAAATCTCAAGGAGAATTAACAAAGGCCAGCTGTCAACATTGAAGATCCAAGCCCATGAAACTTGTTCTATATAAAGGAAGACTGAAGACACTTTGAAGCAACGAAGCCAAGAGTTGAATATATCGAGTCTTAGGTCTTAGTCTGTTCATTGTTATTTGTGAGCCTTCACTTGAATCATAATTTTGATACAAGTAAGGACTGAGTTTGATAGAGTTGTAATCTCTAGTATTCTTTCTCCAAAGCTTTGAAGCAAGGAGTTAGAGTGTGCAACACTCAAAGCCTTTAGGTACGAGTGCATAGTTTTCTAGGAGTGTGTCTCCAAACTGAGTTTGTTATTAAATCCTTACTGGGTAAGGTTGAGGGGGAGTGAGCAGAGGTTCTCATATCTAGGAGTTCCTAGGTAGAATTAGCACGGGTAGTGATTAAGTGAGAAGTTGTAAACGGGGGAGTTTAACTTTGAATTGATACTACCATAGTGGATTCATCCCTGGATTGGTATCCTCCAGAATAGGGCTTGTTATAAGTGCCGAACTGGGTTAACAAACTCACGTGTTCTTTTGTTTCCTGCACTTTATATTGTTTACTTGTTCATCAAGTTCAGTTGTTCACGATGTTGACACATTAGGCTACACATCGTACGATTCCTAAAGTGTACACATCGTGCTACACATCTGACACTTGCCACCAGAATTTCAATTGGCATCAGAGCAGGCACCCTGCCTGTTTGAGGGTGAGCTCCAGGGAAGTTACTTTCTGGAAACATGGACAAGGATGGAACAACGGTCAACAAACCACCCCTTCTGGATGGAACTAACTATGACTACTGGAAGCCAAGGATGACTGCCTTCCTAAAGTCACTTGACAGCAGAACTTGGAAAGCTGTGCTCAAAGGCTGGGAGCATCCCAAAATTTTGGATGCTAATGGTGTTGACACTGGTGTACTCAAGCCAGAGGAAGATTGGTCAGCTGCAGAAGACACTACATCACTTGGAAACTCCAAAGCTTTGAATGCTTTATTCAATGGAGTGGACAAGAACATGTTCAGATTGATCAAGCAGTGTACTATTGCAAAGAATGCTTGGGAGATACTCAGAACCACTCATGAAGGCAATGCCAAGGTAAAAAGCTCAAGAATCCAACTTCTCAACACTAAGTTTGAAAACCTCAGGATGAAAGAAGAAGAATCAATTCATGAATTTCACATGAATTTGCTTGAGGTGGACAATTCCTTTGAGGCTCTAGGTGAGAAATTGTCTGAAGAAAAGCTTGTGAGAAAGATGCTTAGATCCCTACCCAAGAGATTTAACATGAAAATCACAGCTATTGAAGAAGCTCAAGACATCCCAAGTATGAAACTTGAAGAACTTGTGAGCTCTCTTCAAACTTTTGAGATGAACTTAGGTGAGCAAACTGAGAAGAAAGGAAAAGGTATAGCCTTTGTATCTTGTGCTGGTGAAGAGGAAGAAGCTGATGAATCAGATGATGATCTCTCAAATGACTTAGCCATGTTGGGAAGACAATTCAACAAGCTTCAAAGGAGGGTGGACAGAAGACCAAGGAGGAATGTGAGGAACATCCAGACTGACATCAGTAAACTAGGTAACACTTCAACAAAAACCAAAACTGATGATAAGTCAACTCAGAACAAGGGTGTTCAATGTCATGAATGTGAAGGCTTTGGTCATATAAGATCAGAATGTGGCACATATCTGAAGAAGCAGAAGAAAGGCCTAACTGTATCATGGTCTGATGAAGACTCTGACACTGACTCAGAGAATGTTGCTGCTAATCATGTTAGTGCCATGACTGGGGTGGATAATACTGATGTTGAATCTGATGATGAAGAACTCACCTTTGATGAACTAGCCTCAGTCCATAAAAAGCTATTTATCAAGAGTGAGGAACTGTACAAGGTCAATGAAGAGCAGAAGGAAATCATCAGTCAACTGGAGACAGAGAAGGGTCAACTACAGAGTCAAGTTGCTAGTCTTGAAAGTGAAGTCAAGTTACTGTCAACCAACTTGAAAAATATGACCAAGTCTGTAAAGATGCTCAACCCTGGAACCAACATGCTTGATGAAATTTTGAAAGTAGGAAAGCATGCTGGTGACTCATCTGGTGTAGGATTTAAGAACAAACATCACAGCAAGAAGACAAATACTAAGTTTGTTCCTGCTCAGAAGAAACCTGACCCTAGCAGAATGTGGACACATCACACTCCACATCAGAGACCTGCTGGCAAAGAGAAGTTTAATGCTTGGAGATGCCACTACTGTGGGAAGAATGGTCACATCAAGCCCTTCTGTTACAAACTCTATGGGTATCCCAAGAAAAAGCCTCAGGTGCAAGCCAAAACAGCAAGGGTCACTCCTAAGAAGATGTGGAAGCCTAAAGTTTCTGAAACTACACATATTGCTCACACTTCTCTTAGAGCATCTTCTAGTAATGATTGGTATTTTGATAGTGGTTGTTCTAGGCATATGACTGGTGTTGAGAAATTTCTCACTAATATCAAGCCTCATACAACAAGCTTTGTAACCTTTGGTGATTGAGCAAAAGGTGAAATCAAGGGCAGTGGTAAACTCAGCAGCAAAAGCTTACCTGACCTAGATGATGTGTTACTTGTTAAAGGCTTGAAGGCTAATCTTATCAGCATAAGCCAATTGTGTGATCAAGGTCTCAAAGTCAACTTCACAAAGAATGAATGTCTTATTACTTCTGACAAAGGAGAATTGTTGATGAGAGGATCTAGGTCAAGAGACAACTGCTATCTATGGATTCCTGATGAAACTGCTCGCTCTACTACATGTCTTATTAGTCAGGAAGAAGAAGTTAAGCTTTGGCACCAAAGACTTGGTCATTTGAATCTAAAAGGAATGAAGAAGATTATGTCCAAGGAAGCTATTAAAGGACTACCAAAGCTTAAGATTGTTGAAGGAAGTATCTGTGGTGAATGTCAAGTTGGAAAGCAGGTTCAGATGTCACACCCAATGTTGCAACATCAGGTGACATCCAGAGTTCTTGAACTGCTACATATGGACTTGATGGGACCAATGCAGGTAGAGAGTATTGGTGGCAAAAGATATGCCTTTGTGGTTGTAGATGATTTCTCAAGGTTCACTTGGGTTAGCTTCATCAGAGAGAAGTCTGACACTTTTGATGCATTCAAAGAATTATGCTTTAGACTACAAAGAGAGAAGGATAGTGGCATTGTTAGAATCAGAAGTGATCATGGGAAAGAGTTTGAAAATTCAAGATTCTCTGAGTTTTGTGCTGATGAAGGAATTGGGCATGAGTTCTCCTCACCAATCACACCCCAACAAAATGGTGTAGTTGAGAGGAAGAACAGAACCTTGCAAGAGGCTGCAAGAGTTATGCTACATGCCAAGAAGCTACCTTACTACTTTTGGGCAGAGGCCATGAGTACTGCATGCTATATACACAACAGGGTGACTCTGAGAAAAGGTACCTCAACCACACTGTATGAGATATGGAAAGGAAGAAAACCAACTGTCAAACACTTCCATGTCTTTGGTAGCAAGTGCTATATCTTAGCTGACAGAGAGCAAAGGAGGAAGATGGATCCCAAGAGTGATGAAGGAATCTTTCTAGGCTATTCCATAACCAGCAGAGCCTATAGAGTCTTCAACAACAGAACAAGAACTATGATGGAATCCATCAATGTTGTCATAGATGACTGTTCAGATAATGAACCTGATGTTGATCCTGATGTGGACACATCTCACCCCCTGCCTGAAGACTCTGAAGTTATAGAGATTCCTGAGAAGACTGATCAGCAAGAAGATGTGACTCCAGTGAACAAGGGTCCCTCTGTTAGAGTTCAAAAGAATCATCCAAAAGAACTCATAATAGGGAATCCTGAGTCAGGGGTTATGACAAGGTCAAGAGAGGTTGTATCCAATGCTTGTTTTGTGTCAAAGGTAGAACCAAAGAATGTGAAAGAAGCCTTGACAGATGAGTTTTGGATTGAAGCTATGCAAGAGGAGCTGAACCAGTTCAAGAGGAATGAAGTGTGGGATTTAGTTCCTAGACCTGAAGGAGTCAACATCATTGGTACTAAATGGGTTTATAGGAATAAATCTGATGAAAGTGGTGTTGTGACTAGAAACAAGGCTAGGCTTGTGGCTCAAGGTTACTCTCAGATTGAAGGAGTAGACTTTGATGAAACATTTGCTCCTGTGGCACGTCTCGAGTCCATAAGGTTACTTTTGGGAGTAGCATGTATCTTGAAATTCAAGCTATTCCAGATGGATGTGAAGAGTGCTTTCCTCAATGGCAACTTGAATGAGGAAGTTTATGTGGAGCAGCCCAAGGGATTTGTTGATCCAAATTATCCAGATCATGTCTACAGATTGAAGAAGGCATTATATGGATTAAAGCAAGCTCCTAGGGCATGGTATGAGAGGCTAACCAAATTTCTTGTGCAGCAAGGTTATAGAAAAGGAGAAACAGACAAAACCTTGTTTGTCAGAGAAGAAAATGGCAAGTTCATGATTGCACAAATCTATGTAGATGACATTGTGTTTGGAGGAATGTCTGATCCAATGGTCAAGATGTTTGTGAATCAGATGCAGTCTGAATTTGAGATGAGCCTTGTAGGTGAACTTACCTACTTTCTTGGTCTGCAAGTCAAACAGATGGAAGATACAA
Source organism: Trifolium fragiferum (assembly GCA_954870985.1). NCBI lineage: Eukaryota > Viridiplantae > Streptophyta > Magnoliopsida > Fabales > Fabaceae > Trifolium > Trifolium fragiferum. The sequence goes on from OX940794.1 coordinate 15,386,806, forward strand.
TTTTCATCTCTCAAAGCAAGTATGCCAAGAACATTGTGAAGAAATTTGGAATGGAGAATGCAAATCACAAAAGAACTCCTGCAGCAACCCATCTCAAACTTTCTAAAGATGAGCATGGTGTCAGTGTTGATCAAAGTCTATACAGAAGCATGATTGGCAGTCTACTTTATCTCACAGCAAGTAGACCTAATATTAGCTTTGCTGTTGGTGTGTGTGCAAGGTACCAAGCTGAGCCTAAGATGAGCCATCTAAATCAAGTCAAAAGGATTCTCAAGTATGTCAGTGGTACAAGTGATTATGGAATTCTCTACTCTTATGGTGAAGACACAAGATTGTTAGGTTATTGTGATGCTGACTGGGCAGGAAGTGCAGATGATAGGAAGAGCACTTCTGGTGGATGTTTCTTTTTGGGAAGCAACCTTATATCATGGTTCAGCAAGAAACAAAATTGTGTTTCTCTTTCTACTGCTGAGGCTGAGTATATTGCAGCAGGAAGTAGTTGCTCTCAGCTACTTTGGATGAAGCAGATGTTGGGTGAGTACAATGTGCAGCAAGATGTGCTCACATTATACTGTGACAATCTAAGTGCTATAAATATTTCCAAAAATCCTATCCAACATAGTAGGACAAAGCACATTGATATACGTCACCATTTCATTAGAAATCTTGTTGAAAACAATATTGTGACTCTAGAGCATGTTGCCACAGAAAATCAACTGGCAGATATTTTCACTAAGGCTTTAGATGCAAATAGGTTTGAGGTGTTAAGGGGCAAACTTGGTATTTGCCTCTTTGAGGATCAATAGCCATAATAGCTATTTAGACGTGCAACGGTTACCTGTTTTTTCCCTCCATCCATAGTTGCACGCAATCCAAAGGCAATCATTACAAAAATATTTCCAACGGCTATTTCGCGATCAAAACTCCAAGAAATCCGTCTATTCAAGATTTTCTCTTATTGCCTACCACATTGATCACTACATTCATCTCTCTAACACTCAAACGACCAAGAATTTGTCTTGATCTCTCTCTCAAAACCTCTGTTAATCTTTCTGCAATTTTCTTTGAAATCTTCATACAAAATCATCATCATCATCATGTCTACTGCAACCAAAACATCTCCTTCCACAAAAACAAACACTCCTCCATCATCACCAAAACCTAATTCTCCACATCAAGAAGATATTCAAGGTGACATGATCGTCGATGTCACTCCTGTCTCAATGATCAAGCCATCTGGATCAAAGAAGAAGAAGTCTAAACGATCAAGAAGGGAATCAACCCCCATTGCTGCAGAGGAAGATGTTGTTCCTTCTCCTTCCACAGAAAAATCCAAAAAGAAGAAGAAGAAAAGCAAGAAGCCAAAGATTGGCTCACCAAAGAGGGTTCACACCATGGAAAGTCTGCATGTTGAACCTCTTCCTGCAAAATCTGGTGATGCAAATGCTGAAGCATCTATGGGTGTAGGTTCTTCAAACCCTAACCCTGAGAAGGCTGCTGTGAAGATCCCTGAGAGTCAAAGACATCCCTTGACTCAGAAGATCATTGATTCTGTGCTCCAGGCCCTGCAAGAACCTAATGTTGCGGCAGATGTTGGCACATCATTGCCACAAGGTGAAGAAGAGTCTCCTGCTGAAGAAGAGACTGCTGCTGTTGAAAAACCTGCTGTCATTCCTGATTCTCCTGAACAGGAATTTGTTGAAGAAGATCAACCTGCTGAGGTTGAGGAACCTGAAGATAATACCCAGTCTGACAAGGTTGTTGTGGATGTAGAAGGCTACAATTCTGACATCCCCTTGAAGAAGCTTACTGAGGATAGTATTGCAAGAAGGACTAGAAGTGGTAAAGGTCCTGCTGTTGTTGAGATTTCTCCTGCTGCTACTAAGGAGAAGAAGAAGCCTGTTAAGAGGCAAGTCATGTATGGTCCCAAGAAGGGATTTAGTAAAGCTGTGGTTCCACCTGCAAAGAAGAAGACTCAGAAAAGAAAAGAGCCACCTACAAGTGACTCAGAGTACGATGTGGAGCAGGATGTAGCTCACATCAGTGAGTCTGAGGAAGAATCTGCTGAGGAACGCAATATGGAGCTTGATGTGATTCACATTGAGTCTGCTGTGAAGAAGAGCTATGGGAAGAAGAAAATTCCTCAGGGAATTCCTGACATCCCAGTTGATTTGATTTCCTTCCACAACCCTGCACATGCTGGTAAATGGAAGTACATTGCTCATAGAAGGTTAGCTCTGGAGAGGGAGCTCAGTGCTGAAGCCTTGCAGTGCAAGGAAGTTATGAGGTTGATCAAGCGTGCTGGCTTGATGAAGACTGTTACTGGACTAGGTGACTGCTATGAGAAGGTAGTCAAAGAGTTTTTGGTAAACATCCCTGCTGGTTGTGACAATCCTTTGGACAAGGAATACCAAACTGTTTTTGTGAGAGGTAAAGAAATTCACTTCTCTCCCACTGTTATCAACAAGTATCTGGGCAGAAGTGAGGAGCCCTTTGCTGAGATGGAGGCAAATGACAACTACATAATCAAGGCCATCACAGCTGGTAAGGTCAAGACTTGGCCTAAGAAAGGGAAACTGCAAGCAAGCAAGCTCACACCAATCTACAACATCCTGAACAGGATTGCTGCTGCTAACTGGGTGCCTACCACACACAACTGTGATGTGGCTACAGGTTTGGCTAGGTTCATATATACTATTGGTAGCAAATCTAATTTTGATTTTGGTACTTATATTTTTGATCAGACTATCAAACATGCCAAAACCCTAGCTGTCAAACTACCCATTGCCTTTCCTTCCCTACTGTGTGGAATCATATTGAGCCAGAGACCTGATGTTCTGGGCAAGGATGATTTGTCTTGCAGAAGAGAGTCTGCTATTTCTTTTAGTCTCAAGCAGTCTGATGTGACTCCTGATGTGGGCACATCCAGCTCAAACAATGCTATGTCTAGGACAGACATGATTGCTGCTTTAAAGGAGACTTGCAAGGCTCTGGATGAGAAGAAGGCCAAGCTGGAGGCAGTCATTACTGGACTGGAGCTTGAGGATGAGCAAACAATGGCTGAGGATGAGGAATTGGAGGAGGAGGAGCCCAATGACTCTGAAGCTGAGGAAACTGATGGGAGCCAGGATATTTGAATTATTGTAATTCATTAATATTTCCCTGTACTCAGTATTTCCTTGTTTTTGCTTGTATTTTGTGGGCTATGCCCTGGATTTCTGATGCACCTTTGCGTGCCTGTTCTGTACTTGCTGCACTATTAATGGCCTGAGTGCTTTTTTCTGTTCATGCACCATCATCTCTACATCTCATGTTATCTGCATTCTATGGTGTTTTACTCACTCTCTGTGTGTTTGACTATATTTGTCAAAATTTATGGCTAAAAAGGGGGAGTAAAAAATGAACAATTCTTTGAAGTTAATTGAAGTCTTAAAACTGCAACAAATTGTGATGTGTGGCACATCTGACTACACATCTGGTATACATGCTTATTTTTCTTCAAATGTTTTCTCAACAAATTTTTGAAGAATTAGTTTTCTAAAGCATGTTCTTCTGAAGACCTTTTCTGTACATTTTCAACTGGGTGATGCATTCTTAAGAAGTCCAATTGAAGATGTTATCTGATTTCTACATGGTGATGCATTCTTAAGAAGCCTGTAGAAGTTGCTATTTTGTGTGATGTTTGACACATCTGTGAGTTTTAACTTGGTCATGCATTCTTAAGAAGCCAAGTTTAAAACTTCTCTATTTCTCTCTAGGTCATGCATTCTGAATAGGGGATATGAGATTTAGGGGGAGTACATGGAAAGTGCTCTAGTTCAAAGGGGAGTAGACTATCACTGGGTTTGCTACCCTCCCTTATGTGTGCATGGAATCTCATGCTTGTATGTGTCTGAGAATTTATTTTTCTCAGTCTTTGGGAATTTACTTTCCTATCTTGTGAGAGTTTAATTCTCTCTTTGTTTGTGAGGCTCTAATCCGCTGCTGCATGCCTCTGATGTGTCTGCACATCTCTCCAAGTTTAGTTGGGTGACTCAAAGATTATTTTAGCCCAAAATTTGCCAAAGGGGGAGATTGTTGAGACCTTTTAGGGTGTTGGCTTCATTTGGTAAAATAAGCCTGATTCCATGATGTGGAGCATGATGTGTGGCACATCAGGGTTCACATCTGGACGCCCTACTGGACGCGCTTTTATTTATTTAAACGTGATCTTTTGAAAAAGATTTGTTTTTCAAGTATATCGTGCCAGCTTGCGCGCCAAGGAACAAGATAATCTTTCATGGTTCTGTTTTATTTTATTGGCCGACTTTGATCAAAAAGATTTGAAACAAACAATTAAAAGATTACGATCAAATAAATCTCAAGGAGAATTAACAAAGGCCAGCTGTCAACATTGAAGATCCAAGCCCATGAAACTTGTTCTATATAAAGGAAGACTGAAGACACTTTGAAGCAACGAAGCCAAGAGTTGAATATATCGAGTCTTAGGTCTTAGTCTGTTCATTGTTATTTGTGAGCCTTCACTTGAATCATAATTTTGATACAAGTAAGGACTGAGTTTGATAGAGTTGTAATCTCTAGTATTCTTTCTCCAAAGCTTTGAAGGAGTTAGAGTGTGCAACACTCAAAGCCTTTAGGTACGAGTGCATAGTTTTCTAGGAGTGTGTCTCCAAACTGAGTTTGTTATTAAATCCTTACTGGGTAAGGTTGAGGGGGAGTGAGCAGAGGTTCTCATATCTAGGAGTTCCTAGGTAGAATTAGCACGGGTAGTGATTAAGTGAGAAGTTGTAAACGGGGGAGTTTAACTTTGAATTGATACTACCATAGTGGATTCATCCCTGGATTGGTATCCTCCAGAATAGGGCTTGTTATAAGTGCCGAACTGGGTTAACAAACTCACGTGTTCTTTTGTTTCCTGCACTTTATATTGTTTACTTGTTCATCAAGTTCAGTTGTTCACGATGTTGACACATTAGGCTACACATCGTACGATTCCTAAAGTGTACACATCGTGCTACACATCTGACACTTGCCACCAGAATTTCAAGTATTATACCAATACAGCCCAAGATAAGGCTTTGAACCAGGACTTGGGATTTTCAAAAGTAAAGCATCTCAGAAATAGCTCCAAGCCTTTGTTTAAAACTTCTGTTTGGCCATCAGTTTGTGAATGATAAGCTGAGCTCATAGCAAGTGTAGTACTCTGTAGCTTGTGTAACACCCGTATTAGATTAATTAGTATTTTAGCTATTAATTATTATTTATTTGAATTATGTGATTATGTGAAATATGTTTTTATTGTGCTTGGGAGAGAGTTAAGGGTATTTTAGTAATCACATGGAATTAATTAGACTAAGTGATGAATAATTAGTTAATTAATTAGTTTGAGTTAATTAATTAGTAATGGATATAGTTAGTAGAATGAGATAGAATTAGTAAGTTAGTTATTGTCATAACTAGAGCTAGCAACCTAATGGGCCAAGCCCAATGTTAACTAAGTGAGTGGAAGGGTAGAATGGGTATTTCAATTAAAATTGAATTAGATCTAAGAGTGGTGAGAGAGCTAGAGTTCTCATAACTCACTCATTTTCATTTTCAAAGAGAGGTAGAGAGAGAAAGCATAGAAAAGCAAGCTTGAAGAAGGTAGAAGGGATTCAAGTGTAGAGCTTGAAGTTAAAGCTTCAATCAAGAGGTAAGAGAGTAGTATTTGTTATCTAGGGTGATCAAGAGGAGAGGAGAAAATCTATTTTTCTCCAAACTCAATCTTCTCTCACTCTTTTCTATTTTGGGATGGGAAATGAATTCAAGTAATGATTTTTGTTAGGCTTTAGAATCATTGAAACCTCTTTTGTAATGAACAACACGAATTTGGGGATTAATAATGGGAATGTGTAGATGTTTGTTAGGAAATTTTGTGTTGTTATGAACTTTTGTGAAAATGTATGCAAATCCATGATTCTTACCTTTTTGGTGTTAAATCATGTTTATAGTTGTACTTCTGAACTTATATGATCTTTATATGCTTAAAGTTGATGGCTTTAATGATTTATATGATGAAAAATGACATTTTTATGTGATTTTAAGTTGAAACCCAAAACAGGGGTAATTTTCTGGGCACGCTCGCTGAGCTAGGCACCAAGCTCGCTGTAGCGAGCATTCATAGCTCCTGGAAATTTCCAGAAATTTACACGGTTGCCCAGCGACCGGCTAGCGACCATCGTAGCCGTCAGCTAGCTGGCATTGACCAACTGTCTGTAATTGCTTGCTAGGTGCTCGCCAGTTGGTAGCTCAGCGACCAAACCTGAGTTCAGTTTTATTGAAAGGATCAATTTGATGGATTGTATACTCATAACATGTTTAAATGTGATCTTTTGATTATAGGATAACATGATAGGATGTATATGAACCTAGTGTGAGGAATTATCTATGTATGATTAAGTATGAGCAATGATATTGCTAAACTATGAATGAAATATGATATGACTTTGATGAATGTGCATGCATGATTACTTATGGAGTTAATTGAATATGATTTGATCATTTTGGATGAATGTATCTTTGATTGAGTTATTGAAGTACATGGAATGTGATATCCTTATATGATGAGAAGATTAAATCATGTGTTTGGTAATCTTGCATACATGCATTCATTTTGTATGATGAGCAGATACTTTAGATGAGCCCTAAAGTATAGCAGATGTTTTAGTAGCTGTGGTTGACTAAAACATAATTGGAATAAGTTTTCCAATAACTTGACGAGGTACCACATGCACTTAGTAATAATGCTAGGAAACATTACATGAATGTGACATTAGTTTGCATTTAGGAGATGAAGGTGAATCTTATGTGAACTAAGTGATAATTGACATTATTTGTGTACTTGATATCTTGACTTATACATGTGTATACTTGATGTTTGGTTATTCGGATTCCGTATTATGCTTATGTCTATTATGTGATCTTTCATATGATCTTAAGAGTAATGTTATAACTCTTATTTATATAACATGAAATGTAGAGTATTGATTTTACTTTTCATTTATTTTGGATTTCATTACTAACTCTCTTTTTGTGTAATTTCTGGGCCTTTGGGGGTTCAGAGGTGCAGGGTGAGGACATAGCTTCCGAGGAGTAGCTCGCTTTTTTGAGTTTCTAGCTACTAGTGGTAAGGAGTTAAGCATTATGCTTCTCCTAAAACTTATCTAGTTGGGTTGTAATAAGTTAGTAATTGCTCTGATATTGTAACATCGAGTCGGGTAGACCTATTTTCCTTATTCGATGTCTTTGAGTATGATACCTTATTATCATTATGACCTTGCTATGTTATATCCTTATCTTTGTTGTAGGGATAATTTTGGTGTATGATTAGGCTTTGCCTTAAAACTTATGAAGTATGCATGATCAATCTTAATGTCATGTTATGTTTATTCAATTCCGTTGCCATGAAATGAAATTACCTCTGATGCGTGTATGTTTTATTTTATGTACACCTTGATGTTTATTTATTTAATTGTTATATGTAAATAATTATTAGATAAGGGTTAGGGTGTTACAGCTTGAACAAGTGTTGCCAAAATGTACTTGTAAAAACTTTATCCCTGTCAGAGACTATAGACTTAGGCAGACCATGTAACTTGACAATGTTGTGCATAAAAATTTCTGCTACAGACTTACTAGTATAGTCAGTCTTCATGGCCAAAAAGTGAGCATATTTTGTCAACCTGTCTACTACTACCATGATAGTAGTGAAACCATGGGATGGATGGAGGCCTGTGATAAAATCCATGGCTATGTTTTCCCATACTTGTGATGGTATAGGTAATGGCTGTAGTAATCCTGCAGGCAGGGTATTGGTTACTTTAGCCTGTTGACAAATGTTACAATGTTGAATGAACTCTTGTACATCTCTCTGCAAGTTGGGCCAATAGAATTGAGCTCTGAGCTTAGCAACTGTTCTTGTGATTCCAGCATGACCACCAATGGGTGATGAATGGTATTCCTGTAACAAGTTATTGGTTACAACAGATGGAGTGGGAATCAGTATCTTATCCTTGTAATATAGCAAACCATTTCTCTCTGTATAGTTTGGCTGTGACTGTGGATTGGTGATACACTTGGCCCATATTTCCTTCAATTCAGAATATGACTGTATAGCAGTTTTGATTTCTTCTATAATTGCTGCTTGAGGTTCATACCAAGATAGAGACATAACTCTAAACAAAGCATCTGCAGCTATATTTTCTTTGCCTGGCTTATACTCAATAGCAAAATCATAACCAAGAAATTTGTGTAACCACTGCTGTTGTTCAAGAGTTTGTAGTGTCTAATCCATTAGATTCTTCAAACTCTTCTGATCAGTTTTAATGATGAACTTGTGGTTTGAGGTTTGAAGAATATTTTTCTTCATAAACCTTGGCTAGGGACATAGCTTTCACCAAGGAAATGGGTGTGTGAAGTACTACATCACGACGGATATCATCAGTCAATCCACTCACAAAACAATCAATCAAAGCATCGTTACTTAGACCATACACACGATTAGCTAACGATGTAAATTTCAAATAATACTCAGCCACAGTTCCAGTTTGAGATAATTTGAAAAGAGTAGCTCTAGGACAATCATAAACAGAGGGTCCAAAATCAAGCTCCAGAGCACGCGTCAACTCAATCCATGAAGTAAAAGGATGAGTGCGTTGTATCATTTGTTACCAAGGAACCACATCTTTGTCAAGATGTACAGATGCAATGGTTAGTCGATCTAAATCCGGCGTATCATTATATTCGAAAAATTGTTCAGCACGGAAAATCCATTCATGCACGCTATTGCCATCGAAACGAGGAAATTCAAGTTTAACGTTTCTCACATGAAATGGAGGTTTGCTACCAGATCCCTGACCATGGGTATGCTTCGGAGATGACTGGGAAATGAGGATATCAAGCGCACTATGGATCTTGTCAAACTTCGACTTGCTGTTGACTTCCAAGCGTTCCATGCGTTCGAGGATTTCAGCTTGGAACAATTGCATCTCATCGTTAATGCGCTTGAGGTCTGCTAGTGACTTGTTCTCGTTGAAGCTAGCCATGGTTCAATGAAAGCACCAATGAAACAGTATACCAAAATGTGAATGGAATATAGGGATATTGTATTGCAAGGAAATATCAACTTCTAAGAATTAGAAGGATTTCAAGTACAGAGAGATAAGGGGGAGAGAACAAGAAGATTCACAAATCACACACACCTAACAATATCCCTATTACATATTACATATATATATATATATATATATATATATATATATATATATATATATATATAGTGATCATGCCTTCATAAAATCCTTCAGCAACGTATTGGCCTTGCGTTCCCTCTTTCCTCTACGCAATCCCGCATAATCCGGGTGGTTAGAACCCATTTCATTCTCTGCATGTGGTCCTATACGTGTAATTGGTGACTCATGTGCTTCTAGAATATCCCTTTCCTTTGCTTTCATTACATATATGAGATGAGATGTATTATGAAGATGCGCAATACAATATAAAAGAAATAAACCACAATTGAAAATTGTCTTCTTATTTTGGTTTTTAATTTCATATACATGTTAAATTGTAATCTTCCTTTGTGCATAGATAAAGTGGTTGATAAATGTTATATAATTTAATTATGCCCTTTTGGTTTATGAAAAATTGTTTGAATGGATTATTATATAAAAAATTAACAATACTTTTGCTTTAGGAGAAACAAAAATCAATAAAAAATGAGAACTGGTTGATGGAATTTATTGATTTTTTATTTTTAATGGATAATTTAAATTTTTGTTTTCACAGACAATGCATGATTTAAATTTGAAAAAAATAAAAAATGGTAAGGTTCTTTGGCTATTCGTACGTTACTGGGCTTTTTGGACTTTGTGGCTTCTTTAATTGGAGGCCTGTTAATTTTAGGGGCTTTTTGACACCATCCATGGAAAATTGCTATATAGGCCCTCCATCTTTGCTCTCAGGCTTCCCAAACTGACAAAAATGCCCTTGAACAACAAACTCGTTATGTAGACGATGATCAAAAAACCATTTTGTTGATAGACTGACGAAACTATTCAGAGATACTGAGGTTCAATCCGTCTACATATTTCTCATATTACTAGTCAACGAAAACACGCGTGTTCGTCAGGTAGACAACAAATTTTAAAGTTTCGTCATGCAATTTACGAAGGCATGATTTTCGTTGCGTAGTCAACGAAATGTTGGTAATTTTGTTCAGGTCAATCATTTCGTCGTCTAGATGCCAAATATTTTCGAATTCGTTACGTAAACGACGAATTTTTTATTCACTAATTTAGAAGTATTTTGAGATTTTTGGAGGACCTGAAAAACATATAGGGGGGCCTAGATAGCAAATTTCCCATCCATATCGGGGCTATGTCTTGGAACTTGCAAAAATGATCACATCTAATTGTCTATATGTATTAGGTGAGAAAAATTCTATTCCCCTGTTTCTTTTATTTCTTGAAATTCCTATTTTACCCATCCGTAAAAAATTTGAAATGTATTTTTTGAATCTTTTCTAGCATAAAATATTAACGGTTAAGACATGAAGTTTGTTTGAATTTACCTTTTACCAAAAGATAAAAAAAATTCATCACAACTGTGTTCGGAAGGGAGTTGGAATCACTTGATGTCAGAACTAACCCTCAAATCAAATTAAACTAGTTTGACGTGTTTTTGAGATGCATAAAGATTAACAGTATTCAATAAAAACGCATAAACCGTTAATTTTGTTGTGTCTCAATAACATATCAAACGATTTTAGATTTTTGTAAAACTCAACATAGATCTATTTCGACATATCCCATTATATTGGATCAGGATTTACCGTTGTTGTTTTTTCCACAATTTTCCATTGTTTTCAATCTCAACCATTAAATTCAGATCGAACGGTCCAACATAAATATACAGTTAAATAATCTTATTCATTGATTCAGGTCGGACGTCTCACAGTTGTAACTGCATCACGCAATTATAATAGCAAATCCATTTCCCATTATATTTATCCTTTGATATTTAATGAAATGAATTAGATTCCTTTTGTAAAAAATAAAAAATATTTGAAATTATCATACAATCAATAAAAATATAAGAGAGGATAAAATTAAATTAAGCATATTTTATTATATCTCTTTATTTTTAATATGGGGTTTTGATACATAATACAAACCATACACTAAAATAAAAGACTCTGGCGGGTGGTAAATTGTAAACAAACATCCACCTCTGCCTTCTAATTGAGAGCAGAACATATATTGCCTCATACCATAACCCAAATGACAGGACCATTTTAAAATAAGCCCTTCTCATTTGCCTCTATAACTCATTCCTATTTATCAAGATTATTTTTGATATTTTTCTATTATAACAAATATTGAAAATTCCTTAATTTTAAGTTTTAACTACCCAACACACCCAATGATAAAAATATTAATGGTTTGATAATATTCTATCTAATTGTATCCTTAAGTATGATTGTATCAGCACTAATGTACTAGATCCAATCAGAACTGAATGCCGGTGAAAGTCTGACCAAAGGACCATCCAGCAGGTGCAACATTATTAGCAACCACAGTCCGACCATCGCTAGAAGTGACCTTAAACGAAAGACTTTGTCCGTCGAGGTGAGAGTTGCTTTGCCAATTTTGACCCCAATTTCTAGACATTGGTTGCCAATTAGTTTTTGAACCTTTGATGGAAACTGCAGTAACATCACCAGCACCTCCAACGTTGGTAATTAGTACTAGGTTAAAGTATGAATGACCATTGATTGTGAATCTTATGCCTCCTTTCTTTTGGCAAGGGACCCTATATGTGTTATCAACAATTAAAAGAGAATCAAATAAAGTTGCAAAATAAGGTAACATTAAGATAAAGGAGTGCCGTCACCATGCCAGTGGAATATAATCCTAGAATAAGAACATGTTAAATTAATATATATCTTGTCTTCTTGTAAAATAAAGAAATACATCTAGTCTTTTAATCTTAATATATTAAAGTTTTTTTTTGGAATATAAAAGGAATTTGAGTGTCTTTTAAATTTAATTTCTTATTTTTGTTTATAATCACAAAAACACTCAACATTTTTCAGTCTAACCGTTGAATACATAATTGTGTATGTCTTGTGCAACTCTTCATAAAAGATGAAAAGAATTTTGAATCAATAAACTTTACTTATAAAAAAAAAATGTAGAAAATTATCAAAAGTTAAATTTTGTAACAAGCTAAGATAAAAAAATAAATGAAACAAAACATGAAATTTAATATAAAAATCCACCTTGAAAATGAAAAAGAAAAATTAAGGTGGGAAATTGAAGTACCTTTTGTAAGCAACGGGTACAATTCCGGCTTTGTATTGAGCAATTTGTTGGAAGACAGGTTGTGAGAGATCAAAATGGTGAAGAGGAGGGTTACACCACCCACCTGCGTTATTTGGGAGTGCGTTGTTTGGTGGACAAAAATTTGTTGCAGTGACAACAATTGAGTTTGGAAGACACCACATTTGGTCATTAACACACTTAATCTCAAAACATGCTCCACAACTTAATCCACTATTGAACAAAGCAGTGCTTAAAGCAGCAGTGTTGGTTCCATACCCCTGGCTATACAAGTTCCCATATCCACATGCTCCACCTACAATATTTAAAGCACAAAAATCACATTACAAAATTATAAAAAAAAAATTGAATTTTTTTTTTTATAAAATATAGAATATTTTAAGGTATACTTTAAATCCATTAATCTTGTTGAAAATTAATTGTATAAATAAATATATTTTTATTTTTATAAAATTTATAATTTGTTGATTAAAGTCTATATACAAAAAATTGATGAGCTTTTTAATTTTTAATTTGGTTGTAATTAGAGACTTAAAATATATCACCCCATGATAATGTTCATAAAAGTGTTAATTACTAACCCATTGTGCCAGAGGCATCACCCCCTCCATAGAAGGTAGCATGAGCATCAATCCAACCATCATTAGATGCATAGGAAGTAGATCCTAGAGAGAGAACTAATCCAACAAAGAGAAGAACCAAAAGAGCCATTTTTTGGCTTGAGAAAGTGGTGAGTGTGGAGAAAAATTCTAGTGTTAATTGAATTAATGCCTCAATTTTGAGAGGCAAAGAAAATATGAGTTGTGAGGAAAAGAAGAAGAGCATGTGGGAGGTATAAATAGATGAATGTTGGGATGTGGACTTGGATTGTCTGCGGTAGGATGTTGACGACGTTACATATTATAGACGATTTTGTTTGTTGATTTAAAATTAATGGTTTAGATTATATAGTCAATAACTTAACTTTAAAGGATTTTAATCATTGGATTAAAATCGAACGGTGGAGTCTATGATTGTGTCACACAATTATAGTAGTGAATCATAACTCTTTGAGGGAGCAAAGAGTATTCTTGCTTAATTAATTAACCAACGTCAAAACGAAAGAGAATGGACACATTTGTGAAGTGTGGGGACCCAATACCGCCAAGTACAGCAATTTCGTGTTTTATGCAAAGTATACGATACTAATTCGTAAACCATGTGCTTTTGATTATTTTATTTTATTTATTTTAGGTTTGAAGACAAATTGGTGCATCTTCTTGGAACATAAATTATATCTGCAAGTTTTATGAGTTTAATTCAGTTGGCAACATCATATTATATATATATATATATATATATATATATATATATATATATATATATATATATATATATATATATATATATAAAAGTTTAAATTTTGAATACTTTATTTATTAATTTTAGATTAAAATTTTAAGTTATTAAACTATTTAATAAAAACATTATATCGACAAATTTTATGATAAAGGAGAAATCACATTTGAATCACTAAAATTATCTTTCATATCTATAGTTTGGAGGAGTTTTTCATTATAACTTTAGCTTGTTTTTGATCGAAATGTATTAAATTATATAATATATATATATAAAAGATAATTACACTTTAGCTTTTGTTTTGTAAGTAACATTACCGTAAAAATTATCACCGTGAGGTTCCGATTTAAATAGAATAAAAGTGTCTAATATAACATTATTGACATTGAATGTTTTGAGCTATCAATTATGAACATTTATTTTATTTTCTATTGTAAAATTTTGCTAAAGATTTGACACATGTGGTTAAAAATTTGAAATTGAACTGTGTTCTAGACTCTAGTAGTGAAATGTTTTTTCCTTTTTACTATATTATTATATGTATAAAATTTACACAATGTGGTCCAACTGAGTATACTCAAAGTCTCAAAGGGTTCAATTATTCTATTACTTTGATGAATTTATTGTTCATATTTGGTAATGAAAATATATTATTTACTTCCCTTTTTTTCTATATTTGGTCTATGCTTTTTCTTAACGGAAAAATATATCAAAATCTAGAGTAACAACACACGTCACATTGCATCTATTTGAACGTTAAAATAAGGGTGCGTTATTGACCCTACTTTTTTAAGGTTTATAAGTCATTTATATTGCATTTTTTTTCATTATAAAAAAAAAAACACTTTTTATTTTAAGAACTTTATCAAAATTATGTTTGGCCCTACTTCTCCTTAAAAGAAGTAGTAAAGTAAAAAATAAGTAGGATCAAACACACTCTAAATTTAAGAAGTTTAAGTGACAAGTGTGAACCTATAAATTTTTATGTCTAGACATTATATCAACAAGCGGCAAAGCTAAAACTTGGCAGAAAGATAGAATAGGTGGTAAAATTGATTAAGATGCATTATTCCTATTTTTTTTTTTTTTTTTTGACGAAATGCATTATTCCTATCTTAGACTTTTTGTTTATGTTCAAGATCATAAATTAGTTTGGATGGAGAACAAGAATGGTTGTTACTCAATTAAATTCAAATATAATTCACTTGTAATGGCATGTGTTTTGTAGTCTTTACATTGTCGATAAACAAAAATCACATTGAATAATTTTATGGTGCGTAATTTTTACACTGTCAATATAACATTTTTTTGCTTTTACCACACAATTTAATCTGGTTCGATGATCGATTCTGACATCAAGTGGTTTTAGCCCTCTATGCAGTTGTGGAGGATCGAACGGTGATTCTCTCTATCAAGTTCAACGTCAATCAGCACTAAATCAACTAATGATTTGTCCGTTAATATAACCTTTAAAGTAAGTATAATATGATTAAAGTCAAAGGATTTAATGATCAAATGATTAACATTGTCTAACAATATTGTGCATATACATTAAAACATTTTTTTTTTTTATTTTTCTTTACCAAACTTCTTTCTCAATTTGTAGAATATACTTTTTCTTGAAATAATTAGGCTATAGTGAGATGAAATCAAATTAAATCGGTATAGTATTTGAAATTTAATAGAGATACACTGATAGCAATATTTTTGTGAAACAAGGCGAAATACTCAATAACTTGAGTTCTCAAGAGAGCTCTGATACTGATCTCGAAGAAGCAAAGAAAATTTCGGAGATTGGTAAATAATTGGAATTGTATGAAGAGATAGTGGATAAAGCAATTCAAAATTTAACTAAACTTCGACGAAACGATCTACTCCAAAGCGTTTTAAATGATTGTTACGTACCTTTATTTGTAATCTTTTGGTGCTTTGTTTGGTGTTCAATTTGAGTGTGGTTATGTGTGTCTTTGTTGGAGACAAGGATTTATCCCCATGCTCGAAGACCGTTTGATGTTTAGTGGTGTCTCTTTTTTAGTGTGGGTGTTGGTGTTTTTGTTGAATTTTTCTCTATGTTTTTTCTTCGTCCTAGTGTCGATTTCCTTTTAGGTGCCTCCTTTGTGGAGTATGTGTCGCTGCTTAGTAGGCGTTTTACGATTTACTCTTATTTCTTTATTTTTGCTTATCTTTTGTACTCATTTTGGCTTTCCTTTTGGAAAGCCTGTTTTAATAAATTTTAATTATCGAAAAAAAAGATACATTGATAGTGTAAATCAATTTTTCACTGACAACTAATAAGAATGTTTCAACCTTTCATGTTATGTTAAAAAAATGAGAATAAGTAGAATAATATGGTGGAAAACATAATCATGATTGATTTTACACCGTCAGATCCATCTTGCACATCTAACGAGTCCAAAACAGTTTCCCATTTTTATTTTTTGAAACAAAAAACAGTTTCCCTTGAAACTTACAAGTTGTAGTAATTTAGCAATTTGCAATAGCTAGCTATCGAGCATCAACTAGTTCTGTTTTTCACATAATTCTCTGTTTCAGTGTTTTGTCATCAATCAACAACTGAATTTGGTCAATTTATTTAGCAGTGTGTCTGAACATAGACAATTTTTTTAGAAACAATGCATATTAACTCTTGAGGACTAAGAAAGAACGACCGTACATGCATGTCAAAGTTTATGGCTAATATTAAATTACAGATTCAAGATTCTAACCTTTCTTGGTTTAATAATAATATTCTTATTAACTAACTTTTTGAGATTAACTAGAACCGAAAAAACGGCCATAACTTTTTCATATTCAAAGCAAAAATATTTTATTAGCCACGCAAACGAAAATAACTTTTCAAAAGAAACCAACAATAAAATATAAATTGATGAAAATTGGAAAGGACTTAGCGTCTGTTTATTTTGGCGGTGGGAAGCTCCAAACCCGACTCTACCGCCTCATACAATTGTTAAATATTTTAATGATAACTTTTACGAATGAAAAAGATACAGTTGAAGCAGAAATTTAATTTACCTTGTCTATTTTATAAATTATTTGATAAAAATTAATCATCGTTAATTAATAGTGAAAATTTTATATCTATAATATGGTAACAAAAACAATATATATAATTTTTTTTATCACTTTATCAATTATTAATCTTTGCTACATAATCTCATTGACCGTCTTTAAAAGTCTTTTCTTACAATCATATTTTCTCTATTCACAATTTTATCTCAGTACTTTAGTTCCACTAGAATCAACACAATTTTGGTATATTTTCAAAATACAATGAAATCGAAAAATTAAAAATTATTATTAATAATATGTTATTGGTGACTATTTTACGACCGTTGTTCTATATGTAGGATTTGAAGCAAGTCCCTTAAAGTTTCAAAGTCGCTACTAAATAACACTTCTCAAAAAGTATGATAATATATTTAACGACACATTTTTTGGATCATCAAATTATAGATATAAAATTTCCACCGCTATTTAGTAGTAATTATATCTTTGTATAAAAAACTTGTGAAAATTATGATATTACTTAAGAATACTTAGATGAGATAGCACGAATCTCTTCTAACATAACTAAATTTTTAAATTCGATCTCCGACTTAGATATATATATATATATATATATATATATATATATATATATATATATCGGTGCTGAAATTTTTAGGAAATGTTATTCATTTAAGTTCTATAAGATTCGAGAAATAATCTCTTTCTTTTCTACTAATTATATAATCCAATTATTATCACTGTACACATGTCTTTAGAGTTTTACCATAAGCTAGGAGAGTAAATTTGACTTTATTATAAAATAAAATAGGTTTAAATATCATTTTCGTACCTGTATGTTTGTGAATTTTTTGTTTTAGTCCCTGTATCTTTTTTTGTTGCAAATAAGTCTTTGAATGTATTAATTTTTTTGGTTTTAGACCCTATTGTCTGCTACCGTTACAAAAAACGTTGATTTCTCAAATGTTTGCACACGTAGCCGCTATGATGTGTCAAGTTAAGCTGATTCAGTCATAAATGGATGACCAAAATCAAACCTTGGTGAAAATTAAAACAAAATTATGGTGTAATCATACATTTTCTTTCTATCCTAAGTGTGATTTTGGTCATCCATTTATGACCGGATCAGCTTAACTTAACACATCATAGCGGCCACGTGTGCAAACGTTTGAGAAATCAGCGTTTTTTGTAACGATAGCAGACGACAGGGACTAAAACAAAAAAAAATTATAAATTCAAGGACTTTTTTACAATAAAAAAAGATATAGGAACTAAAACAAAAAAAATCACGAACAAAAACGAAAATGATATTTAAGTCAATAAAATAAAAACTGCCAATTAATAACTTTTCACCAAACATATTGCACCGTCCAAAATGATATTCAAAGTTCAAAGATAACTAATCGGTTTCGTATTTTTACTTTCACATTCACATTGTGTTAGCAAACTTTGAATTTTCCAGTATTTATTGCACAAATAAAACAACAACAACCTCCTCATAACTAAATTAATCCTTTAAGAAATTCTAGCTCAACTGGCAAATGCAGAAATTGTTAGGTCGAATATTATGATTTGTGTTCGAACCTGAGACCTTACCGTTATGTGTGAGTTTAATTTCAGTGGATTACCACTTCACCTAAGACCCAAAAAAGAAAATAATAATAATCCTTCAAGAAAACAAAAAGTTGACAGCATTTAAGAATAATAAAATTATAAGGTTAAATATGTTTTATTCCATGTAGGATAAAAAAAAAAGTAATCCATGTCGTAACTCGGTAGCTTCACCGAGTTGACAGCATTCAAGAATAACAAAATTATAAGGTTAAATATGTTTTATTCCGTACAATTACATTTTTAGTTCATGAAAAATGATTGTAAGAGGAGATTCCTTTCGGTGTAAATTTTTTTTATAAGTTGCATCTCACCTATTAATTATATTTTTGTAATTTATTGTTCAAACATTAAAAAAGTTGGATGGTGTTATGTGTTAACGTTCATCTATAAATTGGATAACTTATAATGAAAATTTTACGGAGGATCCTTTCTCGACTGTGCAAGCAATTTATGATTTTTTTAGATACGCTTAAAATACTATAAAATGGTTTTATACACAAAAATATAGGGTCTATTTTGATGCACAAGAAATGGTTGAGAGATGATATGATATAAAATAGAATAATAATATGATATATACAGAATAACACTTATTTGAACTTTCTTGCATACAGAATAACAAATATTTATAATAACATTATTTTACTATATCATATATTTTGTACACACCTTATAATAATATTACTATATATATATATATATATATATATATATATATATATATATATATATATATATATTTCATATTTCATATTTAGACTTAATATTATTCTTGTAAGAAAATAAATTTTTTGATAAACTAAAGGGTTAAATATGTTTTTAGTCCTTACTTTTATGTGAGTTTCGACTTTTAGTCCTTATATTTTTTTAATTATATTTTTAGTCCCTACATTTTTTTATTATATTTTTAGTCAATTTTTTGTGAATAGGATAACAGAATTGACAACATAGGATAACTCAAATTGACTGTAATAACATTTGCATTGAATGACGTGACATATATGTGTCATCCTATGTGGTTGATTTCGTTATCCAAGTCACAAAAAATTGACGATATGGACTAAAAATGCAAACGGCGAAAATGTAAGGACTAAAAATATAATTAAAAAAATATAGGGACTAAAAGTCGAAACTCGCATAAAAGTAGGGACTAAAAATATATTCAACCTTAAACTAAATTACAAAAATGAATAATTTTGAAACTACACTTTAATTTGTTTAAATATTATTTTCTAATGAGATCAGTTGCATTGTTATACTTAGCCACTTGTTTGTTTGTTTGTTATGTACTGTTCAATTCATCGGTACAGAACAAAACATATACTTTTCTCTTCAGTATACTCCAAAGCTAGTTTTCATAGGTGTAAAGAACAAAAAGATGACTTAAAAGAAACAAATAGATTTATAGATTATCAATAGAGGAATAAACAAAAATATGACACCCATGTGAAAAATATTGAGATTCCTTATATCTTAAGTAATTGAATTGAACACATCGTGGTTAATCGAATATCAATTATTATTTTTTCAATTGATTCATAGGAAGGGCGATTGACTCTCAAACCGGTGGATATTATGGTGTATAGATGGATAGACAGAAAACATATATTTGAGGCTTTGCTTGATGTTTCACCACTTGTTGAATTGAGGGTTATGATTTTTACTGTGGAACAGACATCCCTTAAAACTGCTTTAAGTAAATTGGTCAAACATGAGAAAATATGTTTTGACACTTTTGCCTTTCTAACATTAGAGACTGTGAGTATTCAGCTAAGAGTTCAAAAAGTTATGAATAACAATGTTGTGTCTCCTAAAACTATATATGAATGTTATTTTTAAGAACTTGGTTTTGCAAATAAAAAACAATTAGCGGCACAATTTAATATTCGTTTGTTTTTCATCCGTATGAAACAAACTTTGAAAACCTAATTTGTATATAACTCGTCTTACAACAAATTATACTACAAGAAAAGTGCATTGTGGCTTCAAAAGACGAATGGTAGAGTTTTTCTTCTTTTAAATTTAATTTTAAAAGAGTCGATAAATTAAATAGGTTATAATAAAGTTGGTCTTAATCTGCTTGTCTCTTAATAAATTTGTCTGTTTGATTTTTTTTTAATACTAAAATTCAACTGTTAGATAGAAATAGTGGTTAGTCTATGAAGCTTCGATACTTCAAAAATGACGAAGTATCGTGTCCGATACTATTAGAATATAAAACAATTATTATAGGAGATTCTACATTTATTTGTATTCATTAGGAAATTATTGTGATACAAAAACGTAATTCTATTATGGTATCAGAGCGTTTCCACAAGGCTAGATTGGTTTCAGCACATGACTGCCTTGAAGCGGATTATTAGGTATCTTAAAGGTACAATTACCCACGGCCTACATATCTCTCCATCCCTAGTTGATACACTCACTTCATATCGGATACTTCTCTGATATGCGTATCAGAGAAATATTGAAAAAATAATATTTTTTTATGATAGAAATAAAGAAGATGAGACTGATACAATCTATATTTTCTTTTAAATAATGAATGGTAGATTATGATTACTACATAATGCCCTTAAGTTTCATAAATTGGACCCTTTAGCAAATGATCCATGCACAGTGAATTTGCAATCTATTATATATAATAATAACTTGATGTAGATCAAGTTTTTGTGCCAATTCCAGCTCATACACTGTAGGTAGTTAGTTGTTTTAGATATAGGGAATATTTTGACAATTCAGTTATTTATTAATTTAAAATTACTTATTTATTAATTTTTAAATTTATTCTATGAAACCCGTTCTTGCTCCAATGTTTTTAGAAACGCAGCACACTAAACTCGATCTCATTCCCAATCTGAATCGTGTTCTCTCACCAATTTGCATTCTCGCCCTCTCATCAATCCGCACTTCGGTCTCTCACCAATCTGAATCGTCACGATCTCTCTCAATTATTTATATTTTCGTTCACTTTCTAAATAATAGAATAAAAATTTGGTTACTCTTTATCGTAATTATTTTTGTTCCCGCTTCCTTCCAATATTTATTTTAAAATGTCTATTTTTTAAAATGAATTATTTATGATGTGTCCACTCATGCAAAACAATAATGTAAGACAATTGTAAAACAATAATTAATGTCACTTTCATTGATAATTTTCCCTCGCCATTTTTTAAGGTAAAAAAGGTTTTGATCGCCAAAGCCCAAAGATACAAACACGAGTAATTAATTGTTGGAAGATAAAAGTGAACAAAAACAGTACTTATGTGAGTATCGCTTAGTAAGAACATTATATTTTATACGTAAATGTAAAAGATGGAGAAATTTTTAACAATTAAATTACTTGATAAGAAAAAAATCGAAAATAAATGAGGATGTAGCATTGTAATTGAGTACCAATCAGTGGAAACATACATAATGACATGATGTAGCTAATAGGAAAAAAATGTGTAAGCTCGATAGAGAAACACAACAGTGAGATACTAATAATAAACGTGTTGGGTTATTGTTATTGACATATATAGAAATGAATTCAATTGTGGTGTCTCTATTAGCAGTGCACGTAGCAGCATCATATCACTTGTTTTTTGTATATGATGTGAATTGTGATTCTCAATTCCAAACGAAAAAAGCTACAATTCCAAACGAAAAAAGCTATGTGTGGCAAAGTGCTTGCTTTCTAGTTAATTTGCACGTATAGCATGGACGTATACCAATACGAAACAAAGTCGATTCGAATTAATTGATAGCATTTAGATGAGATGATATAAGTTTTTTTAAATTTAATTATGATTTTGAGTTCGATTCGTTTGAGTATACAACAATGTTATAATTTTTAAGAAGAGTTTGTCATTCATTTAAATCCAACCAAGTTTAAGGGATTAGTTACTACAACATACTTGATTTAATCCAAAAAAATGTGTTATGCAACTGAAAAATAAAAGAAAAATATTAATACACATTTTTGGAGATACGATAGCGCTTAGATGAAATGATATGAATCTTTTTTAATTTAACTCCTGGATTTGAGTTCGATTCATTTGAGCATACAACAACTTTATAATTTTTAAAAAGAGCTTGTCATTCATTTGAATCCAACAAAATTTAATGGATTAGTAACTGCATTAATATATCTAATTTAATCCAAAAAATGTATTATGCAAATGAAAAATAAAAGAAAAATATTAATACACATCTTGGATGCAGGGTATCGATCCCCGTACCTCTCGCATGCTAAGCGAGCGTTCTACCATCTAAGCAACATCCCATTTTGATTCTTAAATTTTAATATTGGTTACCATCCTTCAAAAATAAATATTTGGTTACATTAATATACAGCAAACGGAACATATATTATACCATTGACAAATAAATATGACACAAAATCATGGATGATTTTTTTATCAAATTATAAAAGAATTAATAATGTAATATTTTTCGAGAGAAGTTGATTGATGGTAGAGATGTGAAAATTGAGGAAAAAAATATCAAAAGGATTCATTCTCATACTTCTCAAAGGATCTGTTCCCTTTTACTTTTATATAAATATAAAAGAATTAAATATAGAGGAGGGATATATTGACTCAAAGAATAACTCTTTAGAGTTACTCCTCATCCTCACCCTTGATTTTGTTTAAATCCAATGAAACAAAATTAATTCTTATTAATAATCATGGAACTTTTCTTCCCTAATTATTCCTCACAACATTTATTATGGTTTCTTCTTTTTCAAAATTTATACCTTCTTTTTATTTTATTCTATCAATTAAGGACCAAAATTATTCACGGTTTCCTTTTATCAACAAAATAATACTATTGTGGCATAGGTCTCTATGTAGATCAAAATCATTAGGAAAAAGAAGAGAAAAGTTCTATTAAGGATGGCACGTGATATACTTGATAATGGTTACATGTGCTTGTATAAAATGATCAACAAATTCAACTTTTATTCGTAGAGATGATATGTCACTCGACAAATTCTTCTTGCTTTCATTGTTTATCTTCAAATGCAAATGGTTAAGAAATCATTTGAATTATTTATTTTCGAAAGAATGAGTGGACTTTTATTTATTTTCTTCTTTTTCCCCCTTTTATTTTACCAATTATTAATTGTAGATTATTGTATAATAGTATAATTTAGGAAAGAATAAATATTGAGTATACTAAAAAGAAACATAAAGTTGTCAAAGAAATCATAAATGTTGTGAGGAATAATTAGGGAAGATAAGTTTCATGATTATTAATAAGAATTAATTTTGGTTCATTGGATTTAAACAAAATCAAGGGTGAGGATGAGGAGTAACTCTAAAGAGTTATTCTTGGAGTCAATATACTAGGGTAATAGTAAGGTATTACCACATCAAGGATAGAGTCAACGCCGCATGTTAGACTAAGTACTATGTTATACACCGATCATGCCAAATAGTAGTAGAGGAGGGAGTCCAACCATCATACCTTTCTTCTATATTTCTGTTTCATTTTACTTTTCTGCAACGCATGTCGCTCTTTTCAACTAAAACCTTTTTAAAAACCAAAGTGAATGCAAAACTACAAACTTAAATAACGGTAGTCGCGCAATGGCGCGATCTCTGTGGATACGAACTCAATCTAAACATTTAGAGTGTGAATTATTACTGGACGATAGACTGGTGCACTTGTCATACCGTAGTCAGATCCCTACTCATTTTTCTGCCAATAAGGATTAAATTTCTTCTCACAAGTACAATGCCCTGCAAGTATTTACCATTGCAAACAATATTTTTCATCATACAATATTTGACATCTTATGAATTCAGCCGAATGACTGCCAACCTCAATAATGAAGTTGTGCACAATAATCGCCTTTAAACGATCCATAGAGTTGATACAAGTGTAGACATGCTTCATTCGCAATGTTCGGCTTTAACAACCCACATTTATATGCATCCTTATTTCCTCATCCTTCAGGACACTGCGTCACTATATTATTTATTTCATTTCCTTGCTGCGCACTCTGATTTCGATCACTTACCGTCATCCTTCTAATTGTGTCATTACAACTTTAGTCTAAAGATTCTCTAACACCATTACACTCCTGGTGACAAATTAAGTACATCTCTTGATGTAACTTCTGATGACTTAATCTAATCTATTATATAAGGTTGTCCACTTCATCTTCTTATGTTTTCCATTTCACGGTCACTATTGGCTCATTACTAAATCTCATCTTCCTTACACATTGTTTACTTTTGTTCTGCCTTTTTCCTAGTGCCCGTTTACTAAATACTCTACTGGATATCTCTAACTCCTTGTTACTTTTTCTACTGTATGACATTACAACTAAAAACTTTTATCATTTTGCGACATCAGTCGCATCGCCGCTTACTTAATGTTTTCTATCGAATCTTACGAGTCCACGTCAGGACAACTTATATATGTTGTACCAAGTTGTCTCACATTGCTAGTTTCTTCCTTACTTCACATTCGTCACCACACTCCTTCCTTATCTTTATAATCCATTTGTGGTAACTGAGTTGATTCAGCAACGACCCTTACCTCATCTACTAATGCCATATGTGAGTTGGATTCTACTTAATTTTTACTTAATTTTCCTGTTTTACTGACCATTACTCGGTCATTCTTAACTCTCTCTCTTTGTCTTATACTTCACGGTTCAACTCATACCGTCAGTTTCTCTCGAAACTGCTTTTCATATTACTGTATCTTCACTTCCTTCATTTCTAACATATGGGTGGGTTGCTTATATGAAACTTGACCTTACAGTCTCCTAGCATTGATGACTCTCTTTAAGGTTAAGGATTGGATTTTGTCAGAAATTAGTTGATAGGGTCTTGCGATGAAGAATCAGCTGTGATGGTCTGTCACAAATTTGGAGGTCTAAACACAAGGTTTTGGATTGCTAATACTGATATTGAGCTGAGTTGTTTAACTCTGGTAGGGATGGCAACCAAGCCCAAACCTGTGGGGCCCGCCCGCACCCAAGTTAACGGGCAAAACCCAAGTTGCTGGGTTTGGGTTCGGGTTTGGGTGTCACCTGATATTTCGGGTGCGGGTTTGGGATCACTCAAATCCACACCCGAAACCCATACATCCACCCGCTTATATAGTTAATTATCTAATTGCCCCTTAAGTATATATAATTACAAAAAAAATCAATATATTTTGCTCTTAAGTATATATATAGTTAATTACCTAATTATCTAATTTAATTGGATGCTTTGTTAGTGTATCATTGTGTTTAACTCACTTATTAATATATTTTGTCTTTTCAAAAAAATTATTGTAATTTTATTATTGTCTTGCTACGGGTTTGGGTTTGGGTGGAAAAACCTGAACCCAATGAGTGTGGGTGCGGATTTTGATTTGCCACCCGAACAACCTTTGGGTTTGAGTTTTGGGTTCGGGTGTTAATTTCGATTGCGGGCGTGGGTAGTGTGAAACCCGCACCCGTAGGCACCCGTTGCCATCCCTAAACTCTGGATCACTTGATAGTGTTAACTAACTGGTCAACTAGGTTAAGTGGTAGTCTTAAAAAGAAAATAACTCATTACTCTTAACGAGCAATTTTAAATTTACACTGATCTGAACTGATTACTAATAATGAAATTGAAAAGCGGAAGTTTGGTAACATATAAGGGTTGATGAATTCATATGGAAAAAATCATGTAATGAAATCCGATATGAGATTAATATAATACGTAAAAAAATTAATTAAATGAAAAAAAAATAAATATTTGATCAATTTTATTTATGGGGAATTCTCGGTCAAACTTTGGAGTTTAATAAGCAAGTTTTTTTTTGACAAAGTTTAATAACTAATATATATATATATATATATATATATAGTAAGTTTTATTTAAAAATACTATAAGTGTTGTGAAATTTTTCTATAAAATATTATAAACAAATATGTACAATATAAGATAAATATGTTCATATATAATACTTTGACCTATTTTATATTTAATAATAGTTTTTTTTTTTATTAAATTCCTTTTTAATAATTCTCTATGTTTGACTAATTCATATTTAATACTATTAATTATTATATTACTAATTTGAACAAAAATAAAATAATATCATAATTAATGTATACCAATCACAATCTTATAACACAACAACACTTACACCTATAAAAAGAATAGTCATATGTATCAATTCCCACTCAATTTAGTGTTCTCTGTTTTTACTCAATATAATCCTTCAAACTCTATGTAGAAAAATGCTTCCTTGAATTTAACTGTAATTTCACTTATATATCATGTATGACCCCCACAATCCACCTTTTGTTCTTCATATTTGCATCAACTTACTCTCCTTTTGTGTTCTATTGATCTCATATTGATCAACAAAGTTAGATTTCACCTACATAAATCGAATAAGCCGTGAATATTTGGTGTTACAAAAAACTGGGGAGGTAATGTTTATTTCTTTTATATCTCCTATGTTCTTTGTTGAATTCTTCATCATTGATATGTTATAATTTATTTATTTTTTGAGAAGTGATATGTTATAATGTTATAATTTTAAAAGTTGTGATTCACTTGATTAGTTATATCCTTGGGGCCGCGGGGTAAAATTTTATCTTAAACTTGGTGATCTTTAAGAACTTATTTACGTTTTCCTAATGGAGAATATATATATGAACCGTATATATAATTGAAAAACCTCATCTCATAGATTATCATTCTTGTGATTATTATCAATCTGGGATAAATACTCATCATTATGTATTGTATATCATTTTCATAGCTTCCTCATCTTCAATAATTTGACCATAATACTCACAAACAAGCTTAAGAGCGAATTGTATTACATGATTTCACACCCCCACCATTCGCATAATCTTGGAAACCATAACCTTATAAAGGGATAAAATTACATGATTTCCAAGAGTATGCAAAACGGTGAGGGTATGAAAACACGTAATATAATTCATTATGGAATTGTGTGTGATTATTTATGTTATATTACTAAAGGAATGTGTAGATGGTGATAAGGAACTTTGTTCTAATATAATTTTTGAATGATGAAGTAGGAAGCTACAGAACCCCGAATTAAATAGATAAATACATTTAAACTTAAAGTTAAGGAAGAAGAATTGAATGACAGCGATGAAAATGTGTTATGTCATGTACGCAATACTCATTAGTAATGCATACTAAATACATCACATAGCACATTTTCATCATCGTCCTTTAGTTCCTCTTCCTTATCTTTACGTTCTAATATATTTGTCTACTTAATCCGGGGTTCTGGAGCTTGCTACTTCATCATTCAAAAATTATATTAGAAAACAAACTAGTCAATCGATAAAAGAGAACCACATGCATCACAACTTTACTTATAATTCCAATTGAATAAGCAGTATAAGAAAGAGCAGTAAAAGGAAAGCAGGATTTAAAAAAAAAAAAAATTTAAAGTTTGCCACGGTCAAAACCGTAGCCAAAACACGTTTTAAGAGATTCAGAAAAATGTTTAGCCACGGTTAAAACCGTAGCCAAAGCATATTTTTAAGAGGTTCACAACAGTGTTAGCCACGGTTTAACCGTGGCTAATTGAGACGTAACTGTGGCAATCAAAATGTTACCACACTTAAAATTGGCGTGGCAAAATATTCATTTAGCCGTGATAAAATTTCGCGACGCCCGCATAAGCCACGGTCAAAATTTACGTGGTCAACCTTATTAGCCACGGTCAAATGGCCATTTAGCTACGCTTTTAACCGTAGCTAAAGAGCGCTTTTTTTGTAGTGTATAAATAAATATAAAATATAAAGTACTTAAATACATACATATAAAAATTATTTTAATTTAGTATTCAGAGACGGGGTCTCTACGAGACAAGTATACAATTTCATCTCTATTCTCAAACCTCATTCATGATGACTTTTTTCTCCATCTCCATTAGTATTCGGCGCACTAGACTGCATAATTTGGTTCGGGGTGAGCTCTAACATAAAATGGTTTCAACTCCTTCAAATTACAATCATAGGGGATCGATCTATGATCTTTCTTACCAAATTCAACGTTATCACTAATGAATCAACTAACGATCAATTAATTGACTATGATTTTTTGACAATGAAAATTTTGTTAAGATGATAGTATTTAAAAATTACTTTTAATATATTTTATACAATAAATTTTTAAAGAAGTCATACTAGGTTAAGTTGATATGAATATGGTGCATGAGCAGTAGTACAAAATGACATGATTGCAAGTGGCGCATGCACAAGTGCATCAGCCATCAAGTGGTGTTCCCCTATATGATATGCATGGATATGGATAAGGCATGCAATCTAGTGAAAAATGAATGCAAAATTATTCATTGCAAAACATGGTTCTATACGCAGAGTACGAGATTTCGACCCAGACGCAGAGCACTAGCCAACAACTGCTGAGTAGGTCTTCCAAACTTTAATATGGCATCAAAATCTATCATAGATCCGTTTCTTGTGAAAACTTTCCATATTTGAGACACCGTTGATTCCACGTTTCAACTTGTTCAGTTCGATCTGGACGTAAGGGGGTGTGTTAGAAGTCCCACATTCTAGATATATGGTATAGATAATCTTTATAAATATAGTACAAATCTCAACTCTCAAGCTAACTTTTGTGGTTGAATATAAGCCTCCCAAACTCTAATATTTTTGTTGATATCACTACAAAAAAACACGCATTTAGCAACCGAATTAGCAACCGATTTTGATGAAAATCAGTCGCTAATCGCTTTAGCGACGGAAATAGCAACCGATTAAAATCAGTCGCAACAGCCCTAGTCGCTGATCTATAGCGACCCAATTAGCAACCGATATTTAGCGACCCAATTAGTAACCAATATTTAGTGACCGAATTAGCAACCGAACTTAGCGACCGATTTTGAGACTGAATTTGCGACGTGTTTTGCGATGCTTTGTCTGACGCTATAGCAACCGATTTTGTGACTGATTTGCAATTACTTTCCCTACCCTTTGCAACCGATTTTGCTACCGATTTGAAAATACTTTGTGGTAAATTCGATCTCTATTTCGGTCTCTATATCAGTTTCTATTTCAGTCTCTAATATTTTTATTTTTTTGGACAATTATTATTATTATTATTATTATTATTATTATTATTATTATTATTTTACATTCCCAACAAAGTTACCAAATATTTGAACAAATGTAATTAAATTTCTACCTACAATTCAACTCAACGAGTTAAAGAAAAATACCACACAAATTGTCAACTCAACAAGTGGCAAATTTAAAGTATAATACAAACTGCAATCTTTAAAGAGAAATATCATACAAATTGTCAACTCAACAAGTGGGAAATTTATAGTATAATACAAACTACAATCTTTAAGATCGTCCAAATAGAAGCATTAGTTAGTCCCATGTACAACCTGCAATCATGGGATTTTATAGTCAGGTCACAATCATATTTCCTAGCATAGATTCGGAGCATAATAATATAATCACACCACATCATCTAGTCTACTGTCTACCATAATAATTTAGAAGCAAACAAGTTTGTAAGCATAGCTCAGATGGCTGCAATAGCTCATGAACCCATGAAAATATATATGTTCTTGAAACAGAGCTAACTAACAAACACAAACACAAGTAATAATAACTAACAAAAACAAAATGTGAATATCCGACAATTAAGAAAATGGGGATGGTGTAATCAAGTGCAACAAGAATCACTCAACCCACATTGTATATATATGTATACAATCCAAATAAAATTGTTTCAGTCTCTCATTTCCAATCACGTCTTTTTTTTTACAATGGAAACATGAAGGCTTGAACCTTCACCTATAACAAACTATCCAAACTCCTCAATACTAGTCGACTTTTAGTGGATCAACAATTCACATACTTAGTGTCAATAACTTCTATGCAAAATTAACTATTAAAGATAGACATCAACACATATTTTTATACAATAGATATGTCAAATTGACTAAATAACTCTTACCTTTGTCCAAAAAATCAAGTCAATGGTAATCATAGCAATTATAAAATAATTATAATTTAAGATAGTCAAACATTATTATTGTCTTACTTTGATAGTTTGCTCCATGAAAAACATAGAATGAATAATGCCAAAAACTCTCCAACAATGGGCTTTGTGTGTATAATGCAACATATGGAAGTGGATGCCAAGGTTTATTGATGAAATAAAAAATATGTGTATGCTTGTTTTGATGTCAAGGTTTATGAAAAATTTCAATTATAAAATATATAATTTAAGAATATATACCTTAAGCTTGCTTTGAATTCACCTGTCCAATCATGCATGGAGGTTAGTGACTAATTACACACACATACTAGTTAAAGAACTTCAGCCCCCTATCTGCGAGTTCCTCCATTGTCTCTCTCACGTTATCCTTCCACCAAACATTCTAATTGCTATTTATCTGAAACGAACACTTGTAACTTAAAGGCAACAATTAAATGTTGGCTACTCTTTATACAGATGGAGAAAGGAATAAGTTATAAGCTATCTTCTATAAAATAATAAACCACAAGCATTCAGGCACTTGGTATAAGCACTTGCCGGTGAAAAATCAACAGCAGGAAAAAGAAACTGACACTCGCTGACACTTTTTCTTTTGTCACAGGGATCAACTCCCTACATGAGAGGAAAATGTGGAGAAATTTGTAAAGTCCATAATTCATATGTCAATGTTAATAACAAGTCTAAGGAACCCTATTTGCTCGTAAAATATAAACTCATGTTAAGTTTGTAGTTGCAAAATATAAAATAAAGAAGTATAGAAAATATATAAATTGATTTCCTTCTTTCTTCTTTATTACTAATCTAGATACACCCGAGCTTTAAATTTATTGTCATTTTCTCTTTCAATATTTCTATGCTCAATCATTCAGTCACCCGTAAAATTTGTTTGATACTGCTTAATAATCGCTCTTCACACCATCCTACTGATTATTCATAGTTTCTCCACTATGATGCCCCATATTTTAAATAGTTTATGTACTCATACTAAGCAAGTAATAGGTACTTGTTACACCAGATTTAATATTCAACACTTTTCTCTCTTTTGTTGAGTGAGGAAAAGAGGTGGGGGAACATGAATGAGAACAAAAAAGGTTTTTGCCTTTTAATGAGTTAGGGAAAGTGGGGCAAATAGCTAAAACATTGATAACAAGAGAACTGCTTAAGAGCAAACAATATCAACTCCTGTTGTTTACCATGAATCATGTCTGTCAGCATGGTTGTCAAGATCGGGAGTTAACTCCCAAGATCGCACGATCTTACGATTTTGGAGAAGTTCACCGTGCTGGATCGTATGAAAAACCGTGAAATACGTTGAAATTGTGAAATCGCAGAGAAACATCGTGAAATCGTAAGATCGCGCGCTTTTCCACGCGTCAAACATCACCGTTTCGTAGTGGGTTTTCAA
Source organism: Trifolium fragiferum (assembly GCA_954870985.1). Taxonomy (NCBI): domain Eukaryota; kingdom Viridiplantae; phylum Streptophyta; class Magnoliopsida; order Fabales; family Fabaceae; genus Trifolium; species Trifolium fragiferum. Next base: position 15,418,584 of record OX940794.1, read on the forward strand.
GGTCTGACCCGTTCCGCGCCCGACCCGACCCGGTTTGCTTTATTTTTGACCCAATTAGAAAAACGTGGAAAGCTTTGGAAAACTAACCGACTCACCTACAAAGCTGCTTTTTTTTTGGGGAATCGGTGGATACTTAATAGAAATCCATTGAGCCTTGCATCTATCTCTATTCATCAACGTATCCCTACTTTTCATTAATACTTGCTCATCATTCAATACTATTCCCTAGTTCAATTTCTCCTATAAATTCTCTACTCCTCCATGAACTATCTCATCACTTCAATCTCTCAGAACTTCAGAATTCCATATTTTCAATTTTTCTTGCTTCCTTTCAAATTTTCACTATGTCTTCATCCATTGCAATTCGTGCCTCCTCATCTGCAGCCCCTAGAGTTGTGAAAAATTCAAGAGGAAACAGAAGTGATATTGCTTGGAAACATGGTGTTTCCTTTGATGGAGGAACAAGGAAAATAAAATGCAATTACTGTGGAAAAATAATTTTTGGAGGAGTATACAGGCTAAAACATCATTTGGGACATACAAAGATGAATGTTTGTGCTTGTGAACATGTCCCAGATGATGTCAAAGTACAAATGTGGGAGCTTTGTAAGGATTTGCAAATGAAATTAAACAAGAAAACTGAAGATGATGATGCTGATGTGTTAACAGGAAAAAGGCCGGTGGAGGAAGGTGACAAGGCTACACCAGCCAATGTTTTCAAGAAGAGGGGAGTGAGTACTCAAGCTACCATTAACAACATATTTAAAAAGAACTTGAGAGAAGAAGCTTGTTCGGAAATCGCATCATTCTTCTACAACAATGCCATAGCCTTTAATGTGGCAAAGAGTGATGAATTCCGGAGAATGTTTGAGATGGTTGCTAGACATGGTCTTGGCTTTAAGCCACCATCTTATCATGAACTTAGAACCAAATACTTGAAGCAAAAGATGGAAGAGACAACAAAGCTTATTGAGGAACACAAACTTGTATGGAAGAAGACCGGATGTACCATCATGAGTGACGGGTGGACCGACAAAAGAAGGAGAACAATTTTGAACTTCTTAGTGAATAGCCCTAAAGGTACAGTTTTCCTTAAGTCCATTGATGCTTCACATATAACAAAAACTGCTGATAAGATATTTGAGATGATTGATCAAGTAGTGGAACAAGTTGGAGAAGAAAATGTCGTGCAGATTGTGACCGACAACGCTGCAAACTACAAAGCTGCTGGTGCGATGTTAATGGACAAGAGAAAGAAGCTATATTGGACACCGTGTGCAGCTCACTGCATTGATAATAATGGAGTTTCTTAAGGTTTTTTAAAATTTTAGTTTTGATAATAACCTACACTTTCCAAATACTAATGGAGTTTCTTAAACTTTGTATATATTAGGTCCACACAAAGAGGAGGAATAGGTTGAAGCAAAAAACAATGAATGATGTTGTGTTTGTGATGACCAATTCCAAGTTATTGAAGAAGAAAAAAACTAGAAAGGTTGTAAATTGTGAAATTGAATTTGATGAAATTGATTCGGATAATGAATGGATAGTTGAAGATGAAGGTTCGGATGAGAATGAAATTTTGGATTTCACTATTGAAGAGGAAGAAGTTGGAGGAATTGGAGGAACACAAAATGAAGAGGATGGAGCTGTACCCAATGAAGATGAGTGTGAAATGCATAATCTTGATGATGATATTGAAGGAGAGGAAGATGACATGGAAGACATGGGTGTTGGAATTGATGATTTTCTGTTAAAGGACTTGCTGAATTAGTGGTTTTAAGTTTTATGTTTTTGTGTTGTTAAGTTTTTATGTTTAAGAGTCCAACTTATTAAGTTTAAGAGTCTATGTTTAAGAGTCCAAGTTATATGTTTCTATGTTCTATCTAGTTTGTATTTTCAATCGTAAGTTTAAGAGTCTATGTTTAGAGTCCAAGACAAGTTATATGTTTCTATTTCTATTTTCTATTAATGAAGTTGTTATGTTTTTCATTATGTTTAATTATTGAGAAGTTTTTAAGTTACGATCTTACGATCCTAAGTTTTTGTGGGATCTTACGATCCTTGTTACGATCCTACGATTTACGATCTTTATATACCCCAACGATCTTTAATGGGATCTCGATCCTGACAACCTTGTCTGTCAGCTATGCCTTTAACCACACTAAGTGAGAAACAAACTTGTTCTAGCACAGTACCCTGTTCAATGTGAAGCCAAATACACAGAAGAAAAAGCTTAGTAAATATAATCCATGATGTCAACAAGTATGATCAATCATCCCCCTAACAAGTCCAACTAACACCCTAGCAGCAAGAGTAACACTGTCAAAATGAAAAAGTGAAATACCTTACAAGCACCATATTTATGCTTTGAATATTTTGAAGGCTCAAGTCTGCCTCAAATTCAGTCATTGAAAGGCTGAACCTATATTGTTCTTGAAGGATGCTTCAAGATTCAAAGATATAATATCATAAGCCAACACCAACATTGCTAAATAAGAAAATAAATTAAATACAAACACCTCCAAAAGAAGCTATAAAAGCAATCACAGAATGATGAACTTCACAAATTATTAACTCTTGAAATGCATAAAAGTTGTAAACACTCTTTTGTGATAACAAGGTTTCTCAGATCAATTAAATTAATCAAAATTTCATGATCATTCAGTTGTCCTAAATAAAGTTGCTCTCTAATATATGACTTTTTTTTGGAATCATGGGTTGACTGGTAACTTGGAAGGATTGAACAATGATTATATTAAGATAACCACTTGGAACAGTTATATACAACATTCTGATATGAAACCTGTAATCGAAACATTAACCAGCATGTTAAATACAACAAAGGGAAAGGCCTCCATGAACAAAAATCGTGTCCTTTACTCATCCAAAAATCTCATAGAACAGTGCAAACAAACTTAATTAAAAAAAAAGGCTCCAAAAATATCAGTATCAAAGGATATATCTAACATCAAAGTTATGTCTTTTAAGCATTCAAAAATCACAAAGAATAGTGTAGGAAAAGTTTTATTCCAAAAATATCAATATTCATGATATATGAATATTATTAGGCTTGAATCCTGCAAGTTATTAACTCTAAAATTACTCTAAAATTTCATGTTCAGTCCAATTCAATCAGCTCACAGACAATGTTCTAATTAAGAGGAAAACACATACAAATTTACTAAACTATCGATGAATCCACATTAATTTCTTAAACCCTAGTTTTCCCCAATTTCGTTAAGATCGAAGCTAGAATTTGAGAAGAATTGCATACCAAACAATATTTTCATTAGTTTCACAGAATCTAAACGCCATTAACAAGCATATGTGAAGATGAAACTATAAACGAGATTAGAGAAACAAAACAGAAGAAGAAAGAAAACCTGGATTTGGATTTCGAGTAGTACGTACATAGCTCCTTCGCGATGTGGTCGAAGGTTGACGACGTGGATTCGTAGATGGAAATATCCACAGAAGAAAACCATAAGATCACCGCAAGAAAACAATGATTTATCGAGGGCCAAAAGCTTTCAAGAAGGATTAAAATCAGTCAATAATAAAGCCATTATTGAGGGCCAACATCCATCAATAAAAACTTCGTCGGTAACGATTATTGACTCCAATAATGTTCTAACTGCCTACAGCCGCCAATAATGCTTCTATTTATCTAAAAAAATAATTTAATAATTTAATCATTTAAAAATTATATTATTCTGATTTTTAAATAATTAAATTATTAAATATTTTTTAAAAATCAAATTTTCGCATTAAACGATGCATTTATTGACGGCTCTTAGCCCTCAATAAGTGTTATTCAATTTATTTTTTTTTATATCAGATGTATTATTGAGGGCTAAAAGCCCTCAAAAAATTATTGAGGGCCAAAAGCAGCCAAAACTCTTTGTCAACAAATTGATGAATTCTTGTAGTGGATTTACTTTGGCAATGGAAGGAGAAGAGAGGGTTTAATGGAGGAGAAGGGTTTGTAAAAGGGGTTAGGCACTTAGGCGTGATAGACGTATACATATAAATTAAGTGTTTCTTTTCTCGTTGTTGTTTTTTTTCTTCTAATTTGTTTTGTGCTTTTTTTTATAAAAAGGAATAAAACATTTGCGACGAATTTATTGAACGCTAATTATCGGTCTCCAATTCAGTCACTATAGCAATCGATTTACCGACCGAAATATTTTTGAATTGAAGCTCAAAAAATAGTTGCTAATTCGGTCTCTATAGCGACCGAAATATTGGTCGCTGATTATCGGTCTCTATAATATAGTAGCGACCGATATAGAGACCGATTATTTTTTTATTTTGACGCTCAAAAATCAGTCTCTAAATCGGTTGCTATAACGACCAAAATATTTCAGTCGCTAAATCAGTTGCTAAAAGCGATTTTTCTAGTAGTGTATGCAGAATAATAAACTATCAAAAATTCACACACATAAAATAATTCTTTTATTGATTTTGACACGTTGAATTATAATTTATGAATATTATCCATGTCAAAGTTAAGTTTAACGTACACTAAATTAAATCCGTTTATCTATCTTCAACCCACTACTCTAGTTTGTTTACTAAAATTAACACATGACTTTACAGCCTTTTTGGCTTTTACTCTAAGTTAAACACTTTAGTACGCGAATTATATACGTATATTTTTAAAGAGGATAATTTTGATATGACGTCCAAAAATTAATAAATAATATTTAATTTGTGAATATATCAAAATTATTCACCAGTATATATCCAAAATTATACACCGTACTAGTACAAATAAGTCAAATTAATCTTCTACAATAGAAGTTGATGAGATTTTTGAGGATCTGTATTTAAAAAAAAATGATGTAATGAATTAATATAGGCTTAATAAGCCCAAGATGAATTATACAATTAAACTGTAACATTTTCTTTAGCCACCCAAAACAAAATTGTATTATTAATAGATTAGAGATCTTCTAATTACTTTTTTTTTTATGCAAAAAAAAAAAGTAATAAGGATTAATTGAAGTTTTTGCCATCTAATTGGAATTTTGGCATGTTATTTCTAAATTTGTAATTTTAGTTTCTGATTATGTGGCGAGTTAAATTTTGTGACAAATGGTTATATAACATTTTGACTGATTTAATTTTTGTAATAGTACATGTTTTTTCTTTTGAAAGTGTTTGCGCTTCACTTGTCCAATGATTACTCGAAGATAAAAGATATTGTCGATTGTTTGTTCTCATGTTTCAAAATAGTTTGTGTCGAAGATTAAAGCTTTGTAAGACACCAAGAATGCTTAAATATTTATAAGACAGAAAGAAAACAAAAGACAATGGATAAATGTTAGAAGCTTGGTACAAATGAGTCGTATTAATCTTCTTCTTAAGAAGAGGTAAGAGATTTTTGAGAAAGAATTGGAGCCTCACCCTCCACAAAGATATACTTATCAAAGAAATCTCAATTACTTAATTATTAAAATATCAATGTTTAATGATTTAATAAAGCACTGAGGATATTTAGATGAAATAAAAAAATATTATACCCTATCAATTTTGAAACGAATCCATATGGAGAAAAAAAATATTTGGTCAATTTTATTTACGTTAATTTCGGATTGTTTCGCTTGAAAATACTATCATTGTTCCTGCCTTGCTGTAGGAAGTAGCTAGTATGTGGATTGTTTGACAGTCAGTTCATCCGCCTCGTATTTTTAGGAAATGGATGAGGCAAAACCTGCTTTATTCCCTGATATCTAAATGTTATTCGCCATATAAAAGGTAGAGGAAAAAAAAAGCAAGTTACCCTTCAAAAACATTATATATAAATATATAGTAATTTTTAATTAAAAATAGTATAAATGTTATCAAATTTTTCTATAAAATAATTTTCATATCACAAATTATAAACAAAAGATATAAAATAAAGGGTTAATAGGTTGTTACCCCCGCTAAGTGGACGTGTTTTGCATTATCCCTGCTAAAAATTCTTTGATGATTCTCCCTTGCAAAGTAAATTTTTTTGGTTTCTCCCCTTGGATGCACTTTTTAAATCGATTATTTTGTTCAACCAATTTAAAAAGTATTGTTTTTTAAATCGGTTATTATGTTCAACTGATTTAGAAAGTGCAAATTTCTTGCACCTGAGATGAGACAAGGGGAAACCAAAAAAATTTACTTTGCAATGTGGTAATCTTCAAGGAATTTTTAGTAGGAGATAACGCAAAACATATCCACTTAGCAGGGGGTAACAACTTATTAACCCTAAAATAAATATATTCATATTTGATTCTTTGACCTTTTTATATTTAATGTTATTTTTTTGATTAAATTCTTTTTTAATACTGTATTTCTTTTTCTTTGACTAAATTCATATTTAATATACTATTAATTATTTTATTAATAATTTGACCAAAAAAAATATATTTTAATTATTATATTTCAACCACTATCTTATAAAACTATACAATACTTACACCTATAAAAAGAAAAGTCACCAGCTCTTTTCAATTATCACTCCCTATCACATTCTCTTTTTTTACTCAATATAATTTCACTTCTTATTTCATGTATAACCCCACAACACACCTATGTTGTTCTTCTTATTGCAACAACTTAATTCCCTTTTTGTGTTTTATTGATCCATCAATGTTTGATTTTACCCACAAGAACCAATAAGTCGTGAATGATTGTTGAGGCAACTTATTTCTTGTTGAGGTAACTTATTTCTTGTTTATCGATCTCCTAGGTTCTCTGTTGACTTTTTCATCATTTATAAGTTTTAAATTAAAAGTTGTGATTCATTTGATTAGTTACAAATAAATAATTGGTGATTTTTATTTATGTTGATTTTGTACCGTTTTGCTTGAAAAAGTTATTATTGTTTGTTGTCTTGCTGTAGCGTGGCCGTTTTTGTGTTGACGGTCTGTTCATTCGTCTCGTATTTTTAGGTCTTTTATTTTGTCATTTAGGATTAGCACAATAAATACATATATGCAAAAAATGGGGTGAAGTCTAATTGGCCCTTGATGTCTAGATATTCTTGGCCTTATAAAAAAAAAGTTACCCTTCAAAAATATTATATAATAAATTAAAAATAGTATAATTATCAAATTTTTCTATAAAATAATTTTCATATCATAAATCTTAAACAAAAGATATAAAATAAATATGTTTATATTTAATACTTTGTCAAAAAATACTTTGACCTATATTTTTGAAGGGTAACTTTCCTTCTTTTTTTCTTTTATAAGACGAAGAATATCTAGACATCAATGGAAAAAGCAAGCTTCGCCCCATCCTTTACTTATATCTCTTTATTGTATTAATCCTAAAGGATAAAATAGAAGTTCCTAATACGAGTCGAATGAACCGAACATCAATGCGAAAATAGTCCACATACCATAAACTCCTTCCAGAAAAGCAGCAAATAATGATGTTTTTTAAGCAAAACCAACCGAAATCAACATAAATTTGACCAAATATTTATTTTTTTACTATTAATAATTCTCATTCTTTGACTGAATTCATATTTAATAATATTAATTATTATATTAATAATTTGTCCTAAAATAAAATAATATTTTAATTAATGTATTCCAACCACTATAATACTACAATACTACAATACTTAGACCTATAAAGCAGCTTTGCTCCTTTTCCTATGGCTCCTTTTCTTCCTTTTCATTGTATAGATAGATGATATGTGGAAAAAATAATACTAACGGTTGAGATTTAAAGGTTAGAATTAATTATTAGCTATTTGTTTACACGGTAACAAAAACAAAAGAAGCGCACATTTTGTTTCTCTCGGTTACAAAACAGAAACCCTTTTGTTAAATTTTTCATCATTGATGTGTTATAACTAAGTTATGTTACACGGTAACAAAAACAAAAGAAGCGCACATATTGTTGACAAAGAGTTATATCAATGGGGGACGCTGGGTCCAAAGAGCTTTGCTCCTTTTCCTATGGCTCATTTTCCTCCTTTTCGTTCTATAGATGGATGACACGTGGAAAAAATTAAACTAACGGTTGAGATTAAAATGATAGAATTAATTAGTAATTATTTGATTACACTTTAAAGAAACATACATTGCTGCACTCTTCTTCCTCTTGTTTTACTGATTCTCTTCGTTCCATCTACACCTCACCACCTATCGCCGCTTCCCCTCTCCGCCCATCACAACGGCGGCTTCCTTCCTCCATTCTTCTGCACACATCACCTCATCTTCTTTCCATCTTGCCAAACCTCACCGTATTGCCGCCGCCTCCGTTTCCACAAACAAAACAACAATCTTAATAGCAATTAAATGCAAGCCACTGCAATTCTGCAAATTGAATAAACCAGATTCATACTAGTAATAAGCATTGCTCCTCTTGTTTCATTGTCCTCACCTTTTCACTCTCAATCAGCAACTATTCATCAAAGAAATTTTAGTAATAAACACAGCACTAAAGATGAAAGAAAAGACAACGAGGTGGTGCTAATAGTGTGTGGAGAAGAAGGAGAAAGAACGCTGTCGTGACCAAAAGAGGCAGATCGGTGGCTGCGGCAACGAGAGGAAGAGTGGCAGCGATGAGGTGAAGATAAAAGGGTTTCTATTTTGTATCCGAGAGAAACAAAATGTGTGCTTCTTTTGTTTTTGTTACCGTGTAAACAAATAACTAATAGTTAATTCTAACCTTTAAATCTCAACCATTAGTTTTATTTTTTCAACATGTCATCTATCTATACAATGAAAAGGAAGAAAAGGAGCCATAGAAAAAGGAGCAAAGCTGCTTTACTTTTCATGTCACTCACGTTCTCTTTTTTTAATACTTTGACCTACTTTATATTTAATATTAGTTTTTTTTATTAAATTCCTTTTAAATAATTCTCAATCTTTGACTGAATTCATATTTAATACGGAGTATTATTAATTATTATATTAATAATTTGAACAAAAATAATATAGTATCATAATTAATAATTAATGTATACCAACCACAATCTTATAACACTACAATACCTACAAGGCTACACCTACAAAAAGAATAGTTATCTCTATCAATTCTCACTCAATCTAGCGTTCTTTTTTTTACTCAATATATAATCCTTCAAACTTATATAGCAAAATGCTTCCTTGAATTTGATTTAACCGTACTTTCACTTCTATATCATGTCTGACCCCACCTTTTGTTCTTTATACTTGCATCAATTTAATTCTCATTTTGTGTTCTATTGATATAATGTGGATCATCGATGTTAGATTTCACCCACATTAACCAATATGTCGTGAAGATTTAATGTTCCAAAAAATTGTGGAGGTAATTTTTATTTATTCTATATCTCCTATGACTTTTGTTAAATTTTTCATCATTGATGTGTTATAACTAAGTTATGATTCACTGGATTAGTTATATCAATGGGGGACGCTGGGTCCAATTCTATCTTAAATTTGGTGTTCTTCAAAAACCTATTTACATTCTCCTAATAGAGAAGATGAATTATACTCCTTAATATATGATCCGTAAATTAGACCTCATCCCTTAAGCTATCATTCTTGTGATTATTAATTATTTGGAATAAATATTTATCATTATCTATTATATTTTATTTTTACAGCTTCTTCATCTTCAATAATCTCATCAAAAACTCACATACAAGCTTAAGAGCAAATTGTATTACGTGATTTTACACCCCACCATTTATATAACCTTAAAAACCATAACCTTAAAAAGGAGAAAATTACATGATTTCCAAGACTATGCAAAATGGTGGAGTGTGAAAACACGTTATAGAATTCATTATAAAATTGTGTGTGATTATTTATGTTAGATTACTAAAGATACGGAATGTGTAGATAATGGTAAGAAATTTTGTTCTAATATGATATTTTAATGGTGAAGTAGCAGGCTCTAGAAATCCAGGTTAAGCAAACAAATACATTGGTACCTAAAGATAAGGAAGAGGATTTGGAGGAGGAAGATGAAAACATCTTATGTCATATATGCAGTACACATTACACCTAGGATAATTTCTGGATTTTCTGCGATTTTAGTGGGAAAATCCACTTCTCACAAGAATCGACGAAAATCCAACAATTATCCTAATTATAATGAGTACTGCATACATCACATCAGACGTTTTTATCGTTCTCCTCCAATTTCTCTTCCCTATCTTTAAGTTCCAATATATTTGCCTGCTTAACCTGAGGTTCTAGAGCTTCTTACTTCATGACTATTTATGTCAAATTACTAAATGTAAGGAATGTGTAGTTAACAATAAGGAATTGTGTTCTAATATGATTTTTGAATGGTGAAGTAGCAGGCTCTAGAACCTCTGGTTAAGCAGACAAAAACATTGTAACTTAAAGATAAGAAAGAGGTATTAGAGGAGAACGATGAAAACATCTTATGCGATGTAACATACATCACATAAGACTTTTTTATCGTCCTCTTCAAATTCCTCTTCTTTATCTTTAGGTTAGAATATATTTGTATGCTTAATCTAGGGTTCTAAAACTTGCTACTTCACTATTCAAAAACTATGCATAGGTTCTATTAATTTTTATTTTAAATAAATATAAATTTGCTTTTTCTATATAAACCAGTCCACGCACAACACCATTAAATCCGATTTTAAATCAGTCATATATACTAGCCAGGGGTGTTTACGGTTCGGTTTGGTTCGGTTTTGAGCATATAAATCATCCTAACCGCGAGATAAAATTACATACGGTTCAGTTGGTTTTTAAAAAGTCATCAAAACCAAACCAAATCAAACCAATACGGTTAGGGTTGGTTCGGTTTCCGCGGTTTATCACGATATAAAAAATATGACAATATTACCTACATGTTACAAAATAAACATCGGAAATTTTAATTTATTTTATTGTTTACATGATATAATATGCATATACATAAATTTTATACACATAAGAACTTATTTTTAATACTAATAGTATAGTTCCGAATCGCGTGAAATTATATGTTTTGACTACTTACTATTTTATGGACTCAAGTTGGGTTTGGCTTGCTAAGTTTGACTAGGTAATAAGTTGATTGCTACTAGTTGATATAGTCAAGTTAACTTTTGTGGTTTGGTTCGATTTTCTAAAATAAAAACCGCAAACCAAACCATATGGCTTAGAAGAAAAATAATCCGTGCGATTTTCACTAAATACAATTTTTTACAATTTTCAATTTAAATTAGTTCGATATACGATTTTACTCATTGGTTCAGATATCATCCCCCTTAATACTAGCTATGCATAGAAGCATGAATCGATCAATAATACAAAATGGCATGATTGCATATCTGACTAAGTGACTATGCAAGTGGCGAATACCATGTGCATCAGCCGATGTTCCCTTATATGATACTAGCTTAGCATATGGATAAGGCATGCAATCTAGTGAAAAATTAATGCAAAACATTGTTCTATCCAGAGTACGACGCAGAGCACTAGCCAACAAGTACTGAATACTTACAATTACAGGTTGAAAGGGGAGCTGCATTTTTATGTTTAATTAAATAACTTTTTTAGTTGAAATGAAAAATTATTAGAAACTCACATCCACAATGGTCATAAACTGAAATTTGAAACCTGATCATAATATTTATTCTAATAATTTTAAAAAATTTATCGGTTGAATTAGATTTATGAACATTAAATGTCAAAGTAAAGTGTAACACAAAATATATATGTCTATTTAGTAACCAAAAAACAAAAAGATTCGTCTTTTTGTGTTCAATCCACGGCTATCGTTTGCTCAAGAAACTTTACATGTGAGTATGTGACTTTACATCCTTTTTGCAGGCCCGGCTTGCACATATGTGCAGGGTGTGCGCTGGTATTGAGCCTCTAAATGTTTTAGGCCTCAATTTAAAATTTTGATGTCTTATAATATTAGTTGTGTTAAGAAGTTCAACATTGATTAAGTAAAGGCCTGAATAAGTGTTTATAAAGTAGACGCAATCTTCACCTTATAAGCAGGTTTTGTGAGAATGAGTTAGGTCCAAAACTCAATTCTAAGATGATATCAGAGTCTATTCTAGATCCGTTTGTTGTGGAGACCTCCCATATTTGGAGCACCCGTTGTTGATTCCACGTACCAGTTTGTTCAGTTCTGGACGTGAGGGGGTGTGTTAGAAGTCCCACATTGACTAGATATATGGCATAGATAGCATTTATAAATGTAGTGCAAACCTCAACTCTCAAGCTAACTTTTGTGGTTGAGTATAGGCATCATAAATTATAATACCTACTATATGCTTAAATTCCACTTTTTAATTAGAAAGTGAGGGGAGCGGGGATCGAACTCTAGACCACTTAGTCATAGAGGCTCTGATACCATGTGTTCTTGGCAAGGAGAATTTAAGAATTGACTTACAACACTCATCCATAGGAGTATCAACAAGCTTTGCATTCAATAAACTTGTTTCTTCAAGAATATTCATAGCATATTTTCGTTGTGAAATCACAATACCATCCTTAGATTGAGCTACCTCAATTCCCAAAAAATAACGGAGTTTACCAAGATATTTAGTCTGAAACTGATTCGAGAGATATTGTTTTAACTGAATTATTCTCTGCTGATCACTACCAGTTATGACAATATCATCTACATAAGCTATTAGATAAATGCACCCTTGGACAGAATGACGATAAAAAACAGAGTGGTCAACTTCATTGCGAATCAAGCCAAATTGTTGGACTACCGTACTGAAACGACCAAACCAAGCTCGAGGAAACTGTTTTAAGTCAATTCTTAAATTCTCCTTGCCAAGAACACATGGTATCAGAACCTCTATGACTAAGTGGTCTAGAGTTCGATCCCTGCTCCCCTCACTTTCTAATTAAAAAGTGGAATTTAAGCATATGGTAGGTGGACCTATGCATTATTTATGCTTCAAATCCAAGTACGCTCTTACGTGAGGGGGCGTGTTAGAAGTAATATAAAACCATTGATATGGCTCTATCCTAAAAGCTTAAACTTTTGGGATAATCGGTTATTTGACATGGTATCAGAGCCTTTCCACGATTCGTTGGGCTGCCTGCTAACGGGTTTCAGATCAGGGCATCCACCATTTATATCCACGCACCAAGCCCAATAGTGCTGGGCACGAGGGGGTGTGTTAAGAAGTCCCACATCGCTTAAGTGAAGGCCTGAATAAGTGTTTATAAAGTAGAGGCAATCCTCACCTTACAATCCGGTTTTGTGATGATGAGTTAGGTCCAAAATTCAATTCTAAGAAGTTGTATATTATTTATACTCATAAAATATCAGATATGTATTATTTATTAAGGTCTATTTTTAATATTTAAATAGGGTCTCCAAATTCTCAGGGACGGCCCTGCCTCTTTGGCTTTTACTCTAAGTTGAACACTTGGGTACATATTATACTCTTACGCTCACCAAGTAAATAATTCTTATAGGTCCAAAAGTAAATAAATACTAAACATATTAGAATTATCCACCTTAATGATGTACGGTTACATATTCAAATAAAATATGTATCGAAGAAATCACTTTAATTATCATTAGCAATTCATGACCTATACAAGAGCAACTATAAAAGAGCAATGTCAAAGGATAAACAAAAACAATGTACTACAGAGAAAACATATTTATTCCTATTTATAATGAAGAGAGTTGAACTTTGTCCTACAAAGAGATTTGAACTTCCCTTCTTGAGCTCCAAAGGATATATTATTTACTAAATTCTAATGTAGTTGTTGTACTCCATTATACAACTCATAAGATCTATGTCCTATTTGCTGCATCAAAAAATTGGACTCAAATCCTCTCTCATGATGCAACAATGTACCAACATATTTCCATGTAAAAAGTGGTACCAAATTCGGTAATGCGACGTTATGTCAGTTTTATAATGGATAAGTAAGACAAGTCTTATATCATGTTCTGTTACATCAAATGAGATATAATGAAACTTATTGATCAAATGGTGATCAAGAGGATCTAAACCCTAAAACAATCATCCTATGAAATCCTGCACAAGTCCCATGTCATTAGTTGCCATGTTGCCATATTTCAAACGTTAGAAAAATCCTTCATTTTCTCTTCCAAAGGATATAGTAAAGGAGAATCAATTGTTATTTCACCAATTGAAGCCAAATCTTTCAACTCAGATTCATCCAATCCTTTTGCTTGGCCTAAGCTACAACGTTCATTTCCATGTTTAGCTATTGCATCCTTAAATTTCTTTATTTGTATAGTAAAATGAAAACATTAAAATTCGAGAAAGAGACAATTTTAATAGTAACATTTTCATAGTACATGTTTAGATTGACAGTGATTTTGACAAAAACATGGTCTGCTATCGTGATTTCGTCAAACTCGGTGTTATTCCAAACATGTACTAATTAATAAGATTCTTAGTATTAATATTTCACCGTTGCATTCGTACAACTGAAGCTACAAAGCCGGCCTTCCGCGCCTCTGTAGAATCTGAAGAATGGTAAGACATGAATGTGCAAACATTGACACATACTTCTCAGCTCCTCATAGTTAACTTTCAGAAATATTACACTTGGGTTTAATTCTGCGATTTGACATATCTGATCACACATGAAACGTTGTTTAGTATTGTTACCCAAAAAATTTGCAAATTGAACCTCACTTCACTTTTCAATACCCAATAACTTCAATTAGATTGTAACATCTTTAACCACCTAAAACAAAATTGTAATATTAAAATATATTAGAGATCTTCTAATTACAAATAAGGATTAATTGAAGTTTTTGTACCCTTATTTTATTAATTGGAATTTTGGTCTCGTTATTTCTAAATCTATAATTTTAGTTTTTGATGTGGTGAGTGAAATTGTGACAAATGATAATATCACATTTTGACTCAATTTGACTGATTTCTAATAATAGTACGGTTTCAGTTTTTGAAAGTATCTACGCTTCACTTGTTTAATCACCAAAATTTTACTTCTAATTTCACAAAAGTGAAACAAAAAGGGATTCATTGCCATCAATAAAAACACCGAGTTTCCAATGTTCCACTACGTTCCTACGGCCAACACTCGTCCTATTTTTAAGCGAGTTAGGCGGGATAGACTAATTTAAAATACCAAACTTAAAATCTCTATTCAACCCACCAAAATAGTGGGTTAAATGGACCGACCCAACAGGTCGGCCTATTTTGCCAACCTTTATTCTCTTCCCATTCCCCATGTCTCTTTTTCACCCCTCAGAAAGTCAATTTTACCCTTAACTTTACCCTCCAAAACTTCGGTTTTCATTTATCGAAGTTTTTCGATATATAAAAACATGTGTTTTATATCGTTTATAATTTCGGTACGTGTTTACCGAAGTTTTTTTTTTTCAGAGATATAAATGGAAATCTAGAAAGTGAAAAAGAAAGACAGGGGGTGGAAAGAGAAATCTTCGTTTTTTTTATAAAAGTAAGAACTAAATAATTCGGGTCGGCCCATTTTGCCACACTTTGTTTTTAAAAAAAAGTAAGGACTAAATAATGCCTTTGGATGAAGGGCTTTACAGCCTCCACAGCCAGGTGAATAGAAATCAACCACAACCAATGTATCACCAGCATTCACCAAAGAATCAACAAGCTCTTGAGCTGAATGGATCTCAATCATATTAGTCTTCAAATTCTTCTTCCACCACTTTAATGCTTTGCTAACACAAATTGTTGCTTGTGCCTAAAATAAAAAAACATAGAATATAATGTAAGAAAAAATAATAAACATAACTAGAAAGCAATAAGTAGAAAAATAGAGAAAAAGCTTTACACACATGAACAGAAACATCTCTAGAAAATTTCAAACTGCAAGGAGCATAGGATTTTCCCATGAAATCAAAACTCAAAACAAAATTTGTGATTGATTTTGCTTTACAATATCTTGAAGTACCAAGAACTAACATACTCTCATTCAATTTAGGAGCATTGAAAACACTTTTTAAGGAACATGCCATGATTAATTACTCAAAGATAAAAGATCTTGTCAATTGTTTGTCCTCGTTTTTCAAAATAGTTTGTGTCAAAGATTCAAGTTTTGTAAGACACCAAGAATGTTTAAATGTTTATAAGACAGAAAGAAAACAAAAGACAATGGATAAATGTTGGAAGCTTGAATAGAAAACAAAAGGTTTTATGTATCTTGTGAATGGATTCTAAATTCATAATGGAGAAAAAAAAGTGAAATGTTTGTTTATGTAGCTAGTGGGACCTGTTATGAGTAACTATGACACTTTTCTTGTAAATTAGCAAGTGAACAAAAGTAATGGATTCCCTCAAGTTGGGTTTTGCTGGTGAAAGACCAAAAACATATTTCTTTGATTTGCATATAAAAAAGTTCGTAGGAATTATTTTATATAAATATTTACATATTAAATAAAATATTTAATATTTTTATAAATTATAAATAAAAATTGTTTATATTTTTCATTAGTTAGAGTCTTAATTGTAAGTTCACTTGTAGACTATTATAAAATCTTAAAAATTGTCAATTTTTCATAAATTAACTCTATGCTGTATTATAATAAAATAAAGATTTTGTAAAAAAAGTAAATAAAATAAAGATATATAAAATAGCGACAAAAGTATTTATTGATTATGCACCGATAAGATCTCAACATAATATAATATTAATTTTTTAGCAAATTCATTTTCATTTCGTGAAAAAGAAACTATTAAAAGGAAGACATTATCCATTCCACAACGACATTATCCTTTGCATTCATTGTAAGGATAATTAACACTGAACGTGAGCAATACATGCATTTTCTGTATGTTGCGTTGTTCAATGTCATATCACGTGTGAGTCCCTATTTTAATAAATTAAAAAAAAAAATATTACAAGTGTGTAAAATATTTGAATAGTTCACGCTAGAGTTCAATTTAGAATGAATATATTATTATGTTTGACATTTTTAACTTCACATATTTTCATAAAGTGAAACATTACATGCATACTACATACATCGCATAACATCACAAAAAAAAAAAAAAACATCGCATAAGGCATTTTCATCGTTTTCCTCCGATTCCTCTTCCTTATTTTTAAGTTCCAATGTAAATGCTTAACTTGGGGTTATAGGGCTTGCTACTTCATCATTCAAAAATCATATTAAAAACCAAACTAGTAAGGCGATAATAGAGAACCATAGATATCACAACATTACTTATAATTCCAATTGAATATTTATATATCATCTTCACGAATTTGAAGTACAATTACAAAATTACTTTTTATTTAAATTATGGTTTTGAAAATTCAAAAGTGAGAAAATATTTAATGTCAGTTTCACACCCTAGTAAAAATGAAATTCACACAATCCACACCGGACATCAAAATAATTGTAACAAAATCATGATAAAGTGCCCACGAACTTTATAAATGACGAGACTATGTGTAGGAACACAGGTTCAAAGTTAATACATTGATAGATCCTGATGACATGAATTTCTGTAGTATTTTAGGTAGTATATTAGTAATAGGGTTAAATATGTTTTTAGTCCCTACATTTTGCCTTATAGTCAAAAATAGTCCCTACATTTTTTTTATAGTTTAAAAAAACCCTACAATTTTTTACATAATCAAAATTGGTCCCCGCCGTTAATTTTTTTTAACAGAACGCTGATGAAACGCAATTAGCCAATAACATGTTGACACGTGTCTTTTACAATGACTTCAGTTTGGGTTTTTGTTGTGGTTTTGGTTGAGTTTGTGGTGATGAAGATGAGAGTTGTGCTCGAGGAAAAAAGGTAGAAAGAAAGATTTGGTGTGGAAATATGCACAATAAACCTGATGGAAAAAGATACATGTCACCATGTTATTGGCTCATTGTGCCACGTCAGCGTTCTGTTAAAAAAAATTAACGGCAGGGACCAATTTTGATTACAGAAAAAATTGTAGGGTTTTTTTAAATCGTAAAAAAAATGTAGGGACTAGTTTTGACTATAAGGCAAAATGTAGGGACTAAAAACATATTTAACCCTTAGTAATAAAATGACTCAAGACAAGCCTAAATACGAAGCAAAATCTAAAGATTCGAAGCAAAGCACGGAAATGAGCAAGAATACACGAAAATACCAAGAAAGAGCAAAAAGTGGATTAAATGAGCGCGCCATCACACCACGATGACTCACATCGTGGTACAATGGAAGTAACTTGGAGAGTAAGGTGATAACGCGCAGAAATCAATTTTATTTTTGAAGAAAATCCACACATCATAGTACGATGGATCCATAGTACTACGATGGGGACGCTGAGGCCCGTTAGAAAAACTATAAATAGAGCTCATTTTCCTCACTGTTTTTCATTCACAAATAAGAGAGCATTCTCTAGTACTCTAGAGTTGTTCAAGAGGAGCAAGGAGGGCAAATGAGCTCTCTGCGGGAAGAACTTTTCCCCTTCATGGGAAAGATAACTTCCTCAACAAGGTATCTTTCTTTAGGTAGCATAGTTTAATTCTTGTAATTTAATTATGTAATATCTTGTATAGATCATTTAAGTTGTGGTGGAGAAGATGAACTCCTCTATGAATATTTGGAGTATGTGGTTGAGTCAAAGTTATAATAAATGATATTTAGTACTATATGTCTTATTTATTTTCTTGCTTTAAATACGTATTCCGTAATCTTGTCGGATAAACGGAAGCGCTCTCAGAATAAGTATTAAGGTTGCTTAATATTTGTCCGGAACTAGTCGTAAATAAGGCTAGAGGAATATAGACGGTAACATCTGGAACTACCTTCGAACTGAGATGGTAGAGGCAGAATCAGGAACTAGTTGTGAACTAAGCAATTAGAAGCTGATTAGTCTGATACTAGGCTCTAGGGGCATTTGATGGTCGATGGACATAATGCATATATGTGGATAATTCATATTGTAGTTAGGGTATGTGACAAGTGAGGTAGGCTCTCATAGGTATTCTAGTTATAATTGTAGGGAGACTTCATATATATTAGGGTGATAGTAAGGTATTACCACATCAAGGATAGAATCGACGCTGGATGTTAGACTAAGTACTATGTTATACACCGATCATGCCAAATAGTAGTAGAGGAGGGAGTCCAACCATCATACCTTTCTTATATATTCCTGTCTCATTTTACTTTTCTGCAACGCATGTCGCTCTTTTCAACTAAAACCTTTTTAAAAACCAAAGTGAATGCAAAACTACAAACTTAAATAACGCTAGTCGCGTATTGGCACGATCTCTGTGGATACGAATTCATTCTAGACATCTAGAGTGTGAATTGTCTCGATGACAGACTGGTGCACTTGTCAGATCGTAGTCAGATCCCTATCCATTTTTATGCCAATAAGGATTAAATTTCTTCTCACAAGCACAATGCCCTACAAGTATTTACCTTTGTAAACAATATTTTTCGTCATACAATATTTGACATCTTGCGAATTCAACCGACTGACTGCCAACCCCGGTAGTGAAGTTGGGCACAATAATCGTCTTTAAAAGATCCATAGAGTTGATACCAATGTATACATGCTTCATTCGCAATGTTCGGCTTTAACAACCCACATTTATATGCATCCTTCAGGACAACGCGTCACTATATTATTTATTTCATTACAACTAAAAACTTGTAACATTTTGCGACATCAGTCGCATCGCCGCTTACTTAATGTTTTCTATCGAATCTTACGAGTCCACGTCAGGACAACTTATATATGTTGTACCCATTTGTCTCACATTGCTAGTTTCTTCCTTACTTCACATTCGTCACCACACTCCTTCCTTATCGTTATAATCCATTTGTGGTAACTGAGGTGATTCAGCGATGACCCTTACCTCATCTACTAATGCCACCTGTAAGTTGGATTCTACTTAATCTCCCTACTTTACTTACCATTACTTCGGTCATTCTTAACTCTCTCTCTCTTTGTCGTATACTTCACGGTTCAACCCATACCATTAGTTTCTCTCGAAACTGCTTTTCCTATTACTGTATCTTCACTTCCTTCATTTCTAACATATGGCTGGGTTGCTTCTATGAAACTTGGCCTTACAGTCTCCTAGCATTGATCACTCTTAAAAGTTAAGGATTGAATTTTGTCAGAAATTAGTTGATAGGGTCTTGCTATGAAGAATCAACGGTGATGGTCTGGTCCCAAATTTGAAGGTGTTAGCACAAGGTTTTGGATTGCTAATACTTATATTGTGCTTAGTTGTTTAACTATGGATCGCTTAATAGTGTTAACTAATTGGTCAACTAGGATAAGTGGTAGTTTTCAAAAGAAAAAAAACTCATTATTCTTAACGAGCAATTTCGAATTTACACTGATCTGAACTGATTACTAATAATGAAACTGAAAAGCGGAAGTTTGGTAACATTTCAGGGTTGATGAATTCATATGGAAAAAATCATGTAATGAAATCCAATATGAAATTAATTAAATGAAAAAAAAATATATTTGGTCAATTTTATTTATGGGGAGTTCTCGGTCAAACTTTGGAGTTTAATAAGCAAGTTTTTTTTTTTTTTTTTTTGACAAAGTTTAATAAGCAACTTATCCTTCAAAAATATTAACTAATAAAAATATAGTAAGTTTTATTTAAAAATACTATAACTGTTGTCAAATTTTTCTATAAAATATTATAAACAAATATGTACAATATAAGATAAATATGTTCATACAGGCCCGCCCTGGACACATGTGCGACATGTGCCGTGGCATCGAGCCGCCTAAAAACAAATGCCTCAATTTTTTTACGGTAGTACTATTAATAAATTAAAAGATGTAAAATTTAATATATTATAGTAAACTGCAAATGCTCAATTGTTATAGATCCATAATCTCTTTTACTGAGTAGTAGTAGTATTAATAAATTAGGGGTATAAACTTTAATACATTAATTAATGAATGAATTTACTTCAAAAAATATTCAAAAAATGACTCAGCTTATGTAGCTAAGAAATATTTTATTGTTATTGAATATACTATGAATCTTTTTATATTAATTACAGCGATGCTTATTTTTATTTTTTTTATACTATTTGCAATTTAAATCAGGGATAATTTTTTTAAAAAGAATTTTATTTTTTTGACAATTGCATTTTTATTTATTAAAAAGGACCACATTTTTAATTTGCATATGGCCTCCAAAAACTCGGGGCCGGCCCTGTGTTCATATATAATACTTTGACCTATTTTATATTTAATAATAGTTTTTTTATTAAATTCCTTTTTAATAATTCTCTATGTTTGATTGAATTCATATTTAATACTATTAATTATTATATTACTAATTTGAACAAAAATAAAATAATATCATAATTAATGTATACCAACCACAATCTTATAACACAACAACACTTACACCTATAAAAAGAATAGTCATATGTATCAATTCTCACTCAATTTAGTGTTCTCTGTTTTTACTCAATATAATCCTTCAAACTCTATTTAGGAAAATGCTTTCTTGAACTTGAATTAACTGTAATTTCACTTCTATATCATGTATGACCCCATAATCCACCTTTTGTTCTTCATATTTGCATCAATTTAACTCTCATTTTGTGTTTGTGTCAAAAAAAAAAAAAAAAAAAAAAAACTCTCATTATGTGTTCTATTGATCTCATATTGATCAACAAAGTTAGATTTCACCTACGTGAATCGAATAAGCCGTGAATATTTGGTGTTACAAAAAATTGTGGAGGTAATTCTTCATCATTGATATGTTATAATTTATTTATTTTTGAAAAGTGATATGTTATAATAATGTTATAATTTTAAAAGTTGTGATTCACTTGATTAATTATATCCTTGGGGGCTTGGGGCCGCGGGGTAAAATTCTATCGTAAACTTGGTGATCTTTAAGAACCTATTTACGTTTTCCTAATGGAGAAAATGAATTCTCCTCCTTAATATATGAACCGTAATTGAAAAACCTCATCCCATAGACTATCATTCTTGTGATTATTATCAATTTGGAATAAGTATTCATCATTATGTATTGTATATCATTTTCATAGCTTCCTCATCTTCAATAATTTGACCATAATACTCACAAACAAGCTTAAGAGCGAATTGTATTACATGATTTCACACCCCACCATTCGCATAATCTTGGAAACCATAACCTTAAAAAGGGATAAAATTACATGATTTCCAAGACTATGCAAAATGGTGGGGGTGTGAAAACACGTAATATAATTCATTATGGAATTGTGTGTGATTATTTATGTTATATTACTAAAGGAATGTGTAGATGGTGATAAGAAATTTTGTTCTAATATAATTTTTTAATGATGAAGTAGAAAGCTACAGAACCCCAAATTAAGTAGATAAATACATTGAAACTTAAAGTTAAGGAAGAGGAATTGAATGACGGCTGTGAAAATGTGTTATGTGATGTATGCAGTACGCATTAGTAATGCATACTGCATACATCACATAACACATTTTCATCATCGTCCTTCAGTTCCTCTTCCTTATCTTTACGTTCCACTGTATTTGTCTACTTAATCCGGGGTTTTGGAGCTTGCTACTTCATCATTCAAAAATTATGTTAGAAAACAAACTAGTCAAGCGATAAAAGAAAACCACATGTATCACAACTTTACTTATAATTCCAATTGAATATTTATATATCCTCTTCTAGAATTTGGAGTACAAGTACAAAATTACTTTTCATTTAAACGATGGCTTTGAAAATTCAAACAAAAAAGTGAGAAAACATTTATGTCATTTTCACACCCAAATCAGAATAACCGCAACAAAATCATGATAAAGTGTCCACGAACTTTATAAATGGTGAGACTATGTGAAGGAACACAGGTTCATAGTTAATAAATTGATAGATCCCTATTCATTTTTCTGCCAATTAGGACCAAATTTCATCTTACAAGCACAATGCCCTGCAAGTATTTACCTTTGCAAATTTAGTCTAAAGATTCTCTAATATCATTACACTCCTGGTGACAAATTAAGTACTTCTCTTGTTGTAAGTTCTGGGTTTGGATCATTTCCTTTACCTATTTGTCTTTCACTCTCTCATTCACTCATTTGTTTCTATCCCTCTCTTATATTTTCTCACTCTTCTTCCTTTTATTATTTTTTTATTAATTTTCTCTCTCCTATGACACACATATTTTGGAAGGAGGGAGAAGGATGGAAGGAGAGGATCGAACCTCGTAAGTTCCAATGACTTAATCTATTATGGTTGTCCGCTTCATCTTCTTTTGTTTTCCATTTTCTGATCACTAATTACTCATCCCACATATTATCATTTTTGTGATTCTTAATTTCTTATCGATATTAAATAAATATTTATCATTATATTTTTTTTACAGATCATTATATATTATTATATATCATTTTCACAACTTCCTCATCTTTAATAATTTCACCAAAATACTCACAAACAAACTTAAAAACGAATTGTATTACATGATTTCACACTCCACCATTTGTATAACCTTGAAAACCATAACCTTAATTTTTTTAATCTCATTTTAACTAACTTTATTACAATAAGTTGGCGAGCACTCACAATAAATACCACAATCTTAACACGTACCTTTTTTTTTTTTGCAATATTTTATTCTGATTAAAATGATTGTCACTCAACTTGACACAACATTTTAGCATATAACTTAATTAGAAATTCACCAACACAGTTACATCTCCTATAAGGACCTTTTCATAGTCTGTGCCATTAATTATATTACATGTATAGGAGCAGCCTCTTTTCCACAAGAAATTTCATCAATAAATATAAACGTTTTAGAGCTTCAACATTTCTTTACATCTTCATATAACTCTTGCCAAGTACTCATAAACTTTCCTAGTTATAAAATTTTTAGTTTTTGTTTTGGCATGAATTGAGGAAAGTGTAAAAAATTGTTGCAACTAAACAATGTTTAGTTTTTCATTTTTTGAAGAAATCTATTAATATAAATTAGGCTATTGTTACAAATGTGGTTAACGACGTAAGTTATGAAATGTATCGTTTTTTTTTTAAACATTACACATATGATTTATCTTAATTTGTGTGAAAATATTCGATAATGAACAAAAATTACTTATAGTAGAAAATCATAATAATGAGGGATCCAACTATGTGGTCTAATTATATACATAATAATGAAGGATCATTTGGTTAATGTTGAAATCAAAGGTATGCATTATAGTAAAAGAAATCATTTAACAAGTTCCTCCTCCTTCTTTGCTGCTTCTTCAATTTCTCTTAATCCTCCAACTTTTTGTTCTATTTCTTCAATTAACTCCTCTCTCCATAGAGCTTCTCTGGCCTCTGCTTCCATTACCTCTTGCTAAATAACCATAAAAATAGACACAATTCAAAATGTTCATTTGGACTCTATTATAGAAGCTATAGTGTTGATTACATCGAAGTGGAACAAAATATACAGGAAATTGAAATATGAAATTTCCGCACACGGTAATTATTGAATAAACCATTAATTTAGTTCTTGATATGTGCTCATTGTAAAAGATGAAGGATTTAAATGGGAAAATAAAAATAAAAAACTAAAATGTTATAAATAAATAAATAAATAAGATAAATAAGATAAATAATCTCTAGAATAATTTTACCTATATTTTTTTGTGTGAACAATGCAGAACACCGTTATTAAGGTGAATATCAAAAAGAAATACCTTCTCATATATCCAGTTTCCGGTGCCATCTCCTCCATCTTCCCTATATGTGTCTGAATCGTAATATGGGTCCTAAATCATACATCAAACATGTTCAAAGTTCATTTTCACCATTATACACCAAAACAAAATCATATAAAAAAAATTGAATTTATATCTATGCACAATGAGTACACATGCATATAAGGTAAGTGCTTTTTACCTTCATGGAACCAAAGAATAAGACTCCCCAAACAGTGAACATTATGTACCAAGCATCTGCAATAAGAAATCAAATTTAAAATCATAAGAGTGACAACAAAAAGTTAAAAAATAAAATAAAAATTGACAAAGGGCTATAATATGTTATGTGGCACTTACAAACATTCTTTATTTGTTGATCACTAAGATGCCAAATTGTTTTCTCTGTTATAAGATCTCTTTGTCCTTCCATTTGTTCTACTAGAATTGCTATTAGTGGAATATCTGGTAAACCATTCACTTTACACAAAGATGCTCTTTTTGTCTTGCCATCTAAGACCTTATTTACAAATACAAAAGATCATTAAAATTTAATCTAGACATGGTTTTGCTAATGCTACATCTACAATAATCTATGAAGCATCAACAAAGACACAAATATCGGATACGATACAAATACGTATGGTCATTGCGTCGCCGATAATAATTTGGGAAATTAAATTAATTGAATATAATTTATGTGTTAGATATCGATAATATGTGTCATACACCAAACATGTCTTCCATTAGAAACATCGGTACTATAAAGATGATAATTGTTTTCTTTTTGTTAAATAGCTTAGTAACTAAAAAATTTCACCCTTAAGTGAATAAGTAGAGTATTCAAGCTTCGAACTTTGACTCCAGTATATAAAATGTGATGTTCGTATCAACTGATCTAAACTCACGAAATATATATGATAATTGTTAAACCTTATACTTAGTTCATATCAAATTGGGTTGTCGATTCCTATAATTTATCATCATAAACTAACGGTGGAAAAAATCTTATTCAATCAATAGTTTTTTAATCTCTCAAATTTAAAATAGAATTAGACACAAATTTTTCATTTTATAATATTTTGTGAATAAGTTTTTTAAAAAAAAGAAATAGTGAAATTCAAAAGCTTACCTGCAATGACCTATGAAAAATGGTAGAGTTTGAAGTGTGCTTAGGCTGCAAAAGAAAAACATATTTGCACATTCATTATTCAGCTTAGAAACTAGCAAGTGAATCCCAAAGAGATGAAAATTTTAACGATCACTTTACCAATCTTGAAGATGGATTCACTTGAAATCTTTTTGTTTGAAGACATGAACTATGAATATGTGAATTGAAAACAGTGAAACCAATTATAGCTTCGGCCATGGTTTTGAAAATAAGTGCTTAACTGAAAAAGGAGCTGATATTGCTGGTCCTTACATATATGGGATAGAGTGGATAAGAGTAGAATGAAGAACCACCTTTCATCATGTATGTGCCTCCAACAAATTGGATTTGCGCGGTATTTTGTAAATGACCAATGTGTCCTCATTTACAAATATACTCCTTCAATGTCGATCAATTTTATTATACTATTTTTTTTATAAAAAAAAAAAAAACAGTTAAAGTCAATAATTAAATTTTTTTTGAACAAGTGAAAATGGATTTTATTAAACTAACAAAACTAATGAATAATACAAAAGTTACTACACTGTCACACCGTCTAGCTAATACCGAGACAAATAAGGAGGTTCGTCTACCACATATGAGAATTGACCCCGATATGTATATTACAAGTTTTTACCTACGAAAATGAATGAACCTTAATTTTGTCTAATAATTGGAATGCAGTAGATTGTTGATCCTTAAAAATACGACTGTTCTTTTTTTGCCACACCACCCGAATGCTACATAATCAAAGTAGCTGCATGAATGATCGGCGAGCTCGTGTGCCACCTCTCGAATGAACAAATTGGACAAAATGGTCGTGTAACCGAAACGAGTCGGCCGTGGATACACCAACCCAGGCCCGATGCATGCTCCACAAAGGGGCAAAAACAGGGCAGGATAGAAATAAGTGCTACACAGTTTCCACCTCCCCGCAGCCAGTTACACAGGAATGAGCATCAGGAGCAATAATTTGTCGCCTCACCAAATTGTCTCTTGTCGGAAGTATGTTGTGCAACATCCTCCAAGCCAATATCGAAGCCTTTAGCGGTACCTGTTTGTGCCAAATCAAATCGGTTGTTGTCTCTAAAACTGGGGCTTCTCTGCGAGTGAGCAATTGATACGCTCCCCGGACACTATAACCACATCCTGGATCGGGTCGCCAAACCCAACGATCGGCTACATGAGGCTGCAAAACAACATCAGAAAGCAAAAGCCTGCACTCTCCTAGTTGATCCTCCTCCCACGCCCTCAGAGGGCGCCGCCACAACCACGCTGTCCCTCCTACTTCCCACCCTGAGTCACACATAGCCCCGACCGTACTCAACTGATTAAGAGACAAGTCAAACAAGCGTGTGAACCTCTCTGCCAAAGGTATATCCCCCAGCCACGGATCCGACCAAAATAACGTCTCCAACCCATTGTCCACCCTCCGCGCAACACCCTCTGTAAACCAACCCCTCTCCACCCCCTCTCTCACACCATCCCGAATCCTCGAAATCTCCCTTCACCACGTAGAACCCCGCCACTCACCAGCTGCCACTCTCCCTGCTTCCTCACCATACCGAGCCACCAAAACCCTATACCACAAGCCTGTTTTCTCAACTAACATCCTCCAACACCACTTTCCTAACAGAGCAGTGTTAAACTCTCTCAACTGCCTAACCCCCAGCCCGCCCGACTCCTCATGCAGACACACATCCCTCCAGCTTATCCAAGGAATTTTCCTGCGATCCTCCCCCCTCCCTAGAAAAAGTTAGTCAATAAAGATTCAATGGAAGAGATTATACCTCACGGAGCTCTGAAGAAAGAAAGGGCATAATGAAGGTGTGAAAAACACAAGAAGGGGGGTTGAATTGTGTTTTGGTTAGTTTTAAAAACTTTTTCAAAGTTTTGCAACTTATCAGATTTCGCAGCGGGCCAAAACTTAAACACAATCAACTTCTGGTATGGTGAAGGTAAACAGAGTATGAATGAATAAAAGCAGAGAGAAGAGAAAAGAGATAACACAAGAGATTTATACTGGTTCCTCTCACAAACCGAGAGTAATCCAGTCCCCTTGCACTTCCAAGGGATTTCACTATAATCACACAAGATTACAAATGCTCAAGCTCACAGCAAGAGACTTCCAATGCTCAAGTAACTCCTTACAAGAGACTTCCAATGTTCAAGTAACTCCTTACAAGAGACTTCCAATGCTCAAGCTCACCAGCAAGAGACTTCTAACACAAAACAAAATACAAAGTTTTGAACAACTGATAAACAATATCAGAGATCAGAGAACAAAGAAATACAACTTAAATAACAAGACTATTCTTAGAATCCTTAAAAACAAAACTAAGGTTCAACTACTGACAAGCCAGAAGTTGAAGACTATTGTCTTGAATTTGAATATAAACTCAAGTTGTATCTAAGTTAAAAATGCTCTTTGAATTTTAGCAGAATAACAGCTCTTTTGTTCTTCGTAAGTGTGTTATCACGTCTTCAAATTCTTCCTCCTTTTATAGGCGATGTTGGAGCGTCTTGAATTTGAGCGGACATTGATGAAAGCAGCTATGTAGTATTGTACCATTGTTTTCGTTTGAAATATGCTTATTCAAATCAAGTAAAGATCAAAATCTGAGCCTTGATTTCGAATATTCGCCCAAATTAGGAAAATAAAGATAGTACAATAGTACAAACGTCATTATCATGAGGATAACGGTCTGAATGAAGTTCTTCTGCTCCTTCAGATCTTTTGCCAAATAGATGATAGTCGTTAAGAGAATGGAATGTTCTTTGACGTCTTCTGTTGTTTCATCATCATCAGAATTTGCAGATATTAAATGATCTTCTGATGACTTCATCTTCTGGTTGACTTTGACTTGCAACTTCTGATGACTTCAACTTCTGTGTTGACATCAGAACTTGCATTTTCCCATCTTCTGGGGATTCTAAAGCGTAGCAACCAAAACTTCAATCTTCTAGTGAATATAAAATTTTAACTTGTATATCTGCACACTAGAGTAAATTATCAGTATTCCCTATTGTATATTAATACTATTGTTATCATCAAAACTACTTGGGTTATATTAGAACCAACTTTGTTCCAACAATCTCCCCCTTTTTGATTGATGACAAACCAAGTATTAATTTACAATGGTTGTTATTTTAATCACATAAATTCATCCTTCAGGTTTATGAGGTTTGCAAGCTCCCCCCGAGTTCAGTAATGAATGATTAAAATAGTTTAAAATTTTAATGTTGAATCCAGAACTTCTGTATACACTTTGACTTCCAGAAGATAGGTTTGCAAGCTTTCTTCTGTGGTCAGATCTACCTAAGAGAAAAGTGCAATCTTCTCTTACGTGTATCATGTATAGAAAGTTCTGATCTCAATAGAAAAATTTTCTTATTGATAACTGATAAAATGTAATAACTGAAACTTAATGAAAATGAAAAATTTTAATTTGGCTTCAGTTAGTGTTCTTAAATTAATTTACTCTTACTCCCCCTTTTGTCATTAAACAAAAAAATGATAAAAAATAAAAAGAACACGTGACTAAAGAATTAGTCAAGTCAAAAGAATGCATTAAAATAGATGATAAAAACCACAATTAGTTAATGCAAAAGCGAAAAACGAGGTAACTCCTACCAACCAAAATGACTATAAAAGCACACCAACTCTTTGTCATTTCACTCAACGCTTCCATGAGAGAAAATAATTTCTTCATCAAGATGAGAGAAAATATTTGTGAGGATAGAAGAGTGATTGAAAGAAATAGGTTTTAAGAAATTTTTATGCCAAAAACATCTTTGCTTTTAGGTTAGGGAGTTTTATTTTTATGCCAAAAACATCTTTGCTCAGAGAGCAATGATGAAATGCAAAAAAATGAATGTAAAAGAAAAGCAATGATGAAATGCAAAAACCAATGTAATGCAATATCATAAAACCAAAATATTCAAGATGGTAAAATAAACAGATCCAAAATAAACATGGTTTAAACAGAACATGATCAACAACATAAAACAAAGAAATCCTAGGGTTGAGAGGGATTAGAAGGGTTCAGCAGCTTGGCTTGAAGCTTCTTCAAAGCTTCTTCTGAGATCAACTGTATCTTCTTGAACACATCTTCTGGGTCAATCTTGTCAACCATAGATTCAGATTCAGAGTCCACCTTGATAATCTTGTCCAATTCTTGTTCATAGAAGGTAGAAAACTGATCCACAGCCCTAGTCATAACCAAATTCATCTTTTCTTCATGCAACCTCTGTGCTCTTCTGATTCTGTTCTCTGCAGCCTTGGATTCATGAATTTTTGCCTTGCAATGGTCATGATAAAGTTCCTTCTGTATTGAGAACTAAGATCATTCATCATTTGCTTGCACATATCTGCAATAGCAGAACATTCTCCATCCACTTGATCAGGTGCAAAAGCAAGAGCAGGTAGATCATGATGAAGTTCCTGAACTTTGTCATTAATGCCCATCAGCACACGTTTAACATCTTCTGATGTGATGACTTTGAGAGTGTTAGGAACAGATGAAGATGAGGGTTTATCTAGGACATTTGAAGGTTCAATTGTTTTATCTTGTTCTGTTGGAGGGGGTGTAATGACTTCTTCAAAGGTTTTAAGATAGTCATTTTCAATGTTTGTGAGTTGAGGAGGTTGAGATTTCTGAGGTGAAGGTTTGTGAAGTTCCAACTCTAATAGTTGTAAAGCATTGACAGAAGTGCCAGCTTCAACTATAGTTTCAATGGGAAAAGCCTGATGAATAGATAAGGTCTTCTCAGAGTCATGGGAACTTGGTGAAACAGGGTTAGCAGAAACATGAGTAGCAGGAGTAGGCTCTTGAGGAATAGCTTCAGAAGTTGCAACCTCTGCATTAACTTCTGTTGCTACTTTCTCAACATTCTCCACAGAAGTAGGAGTAGACACATCTGCTTCTTGATTTGCCAACTTTTGCACTAACTCAGCTTTAGGCATGAGAGCATCAAGAAATTCATTTGGCTCAGCATTAATTCCACTTTCCCAGCTAGTTTCTTCCCAAGCCTTATATTGCTCAACTTGCATTATGGCTTCATCACGCTCAACATCATCATCTGATTCAGCAACAATCAACTTAGGCTTCCTCTTCCTCTTCAAATTTGATCTGTTCTTCTTAACAACTTCTGGAACAGCAATAACAACAGATCCAGAAGCACTAGCCTTCTTAGTAATTTTCACAGCAGCCTCTGCTTGAGCAGCAGGCTCAGAGTTTCCAGGGTTTACTTCTTCTGTAGCAATGCTCTTGCCAGCAACCTCTGAAGTTTTCTTCACACCAGAAGTACTTCCAGACTACTTCTGGGGTGTAGAACTTCTTGTTCTCTTGGGTTGTGGTTCTGCAGATTCTGATTCAGATTTCCTTATATTCTTCTTTTTCTTCACTTGAACAGGCAACAACTGCTGTGTTGCTAGTCTTTCTTCCAACTTCTGATCAACTCCTTCTTCCAGAAGTTTCTTATGCATACCAGCAATAAGAGAAACCTCTTTTGTAGACACAGGGGTGATATAAAAATACTTGTCACTTTTCATCCTTCCTTGGTCTATATTGAACTTGAGGAGTAATCACAGGTGCTGGAGACTTCAGGACTTTCTTCACAGATAAACCACTTATCACAGAGGGATAAGCATTAATGAAAGATGCATAGCCAGGAAAAGTAGTTCTCAGGGATTGAATCAAATAACTTCTGTGAAACATGAAGGAAAGCAGTCTGCAGTAATGAGCATTTGTTCTACCCTTGTACTGACTATCAGTGATAGCTTTACTCATGTGCTCAAAAATTACTTTGGCAAAATCCACCTCAACCTTCTTTCCCAAATAATATAAAACAAGTTTATACAAATTGGAAACTTGGTCAGATGAACCAACCTTTGGTAAGATAGAGTCACACAAAATCTTGTAAAGTATCTTGTAGAACGGTGTCATATCATTGTTGTTCTTAGAAGTAGACTTCTTGCCATAGATTTCTTCTTGAATGTAATGACTCACATCATCAGCGCCAATAGGAACAATACCCCAAAGTGGTAACTGTACTGCTTGTCTTATATGTTCAGGTCTGATTCTAATGCAGACACCACCAACTTCTGAGCGAATCTCTTTGCCATAGTATTCATCTTGACGAATTGAATTACAGAGAGCCACTTGTGCCTTCATCCAAAAATCCTTAACAATTTCTGGATAGACAGGTCCATTAAGACAATCTAGGTAAGTTGTCAACTTCTGAAAAACAAACACTTCCTTGATCCCGTCATAGCCATTAACCCTAATTGCTTCAAAGTCGACTGGTCTCTCAATATGCAGATATAGGTCTGAAATAGGAAAGCTTACTCTGTCTGGAGAGAGAACACCAGGAGTAGATGCTTTGATGTCAGCAATCGGTGGTACACTTGCATTCCTTTCTTCTAGAGTTTGAATACACTTGGTAGAAGATGCCATGATTCTGAGTTTAGGGGTTAGGGTTTGCTAATTTTGAGAGAAGAAAGAATTTGCTCTGAGTTTTAGAAGAGATGAAAGTGTGGGTAGTGAATGTGTAAGTGTGTGAATGTGAACAGTTAGTGTTTAAAAAGGAAAGAAAAACAAAACCGCGCAAAAACGTACTAACTGAAAGGACAGGGGTAATAGAGTAACTTAACAATTCACAAAATGAATTAGAACACAATCATCACTAACCAACTTCTTTCTCTAATAGCAAACAGACACGTGTATTAGAAGATTAATTAAATACCTGACACGTTAGCAACAGCAGTTGAAGAGGTAACTCAACAGTTACTGCCACGTCACGTTCAGAACCACTCACAAACTTCTGATAGAGATACAGAAGATGGATTTGTCAACTTCTGATACACAAGTTCTGACTCCCCCTATCTTCTGATATAAGATACCAGAAGATGGTTTGTCTAAACTTCTGATAGAAAGTCTGACTCCCCCTAACTTCTGTTAAACTTCCAGAACTTCCTAAAATAATATTTTTCACCAGAGTTTTAGCTTATTCACAGATTTCCATCATATTAAGATTCTTTTTGATAAAATCAAATCTTTCTACAGCTAAGGGTATTGTAAAGATATCAGCCCATTGATTTTCAGTATCAATAAACTTGAGATCAATTACTCCCTTCTGTACATAGTCTCTTATAAAATGATGTTTAATCTCAATATGCTTAGCTCTTGAGTGTAGAATAGGATTTTTAGAGAGATGAATGGTAGCAGTATTATCACAATATAAAGGAATATTATGACTGCTTATTTGATAATCTTCCAATTGATATTTCATCCAAAGTAGTTGTGTACAACACTTGGCTGCTGAAATGTATTCTGCTTCTGCAGTTGACATAGCTATGGTGGTTTGCCTTTTACTGGCCCAAGAAATCAAATTCTCACCAATGAATTGACAACTTCCACTAGTGGATTTTCTTTCAAGTTTATCACCAGCATAGTCAGCATCACAGAATCCAATCAGTTTGTAATCATTAGATTTCTGATACAGTAATCCAATGTTACAAGTAGCCTTTAGATATCTAAAGATTCTCTTTACAGCAGTAAAATGAGATTCTCTAGGATCTGATTGAAATCTTGCACACAGACATACACTGAATAATATATCAGGTCTAGAAGCTGTTAGATAGAGAAGAGATCCAATCATACCTCTATATAACTTCTGGTCAACTTTACCTTCAGACTCACCTTTGCCAAGACTTGATGTAGGATGCATTGGAGTGTTCATGGGTTTGCAGTCTTCAAGATTGTACTTCTTTAGAAGATCTTTGATATACTTTGATTGATGAATGAAGTTTCCTTTCTTTGTTTGATTGATCTGAATTCCTAGAAAGTACTTCAATTCTCCCATCATGCTCATCTCAAATTCATCCTGCATCATCTTACAAAAGTTCTTGCAGAGTCCAGCATTAGTTGATCCAAAAATGATGTCATCAACATAAATTTGAATGATTAGAATGTCTTTCTTCATGGTTTTCTTGAATAATGTATTGTCAACTTGACCTTTAACAAAACCATTGTCAACCAAGAAGTTACTTAGTCTCTCATACCAAGCTCTGGGAGCTTGTTTGAGTCCATAGAGTGACTTCTTTAGTCTAAACACATGATCTGGATTAGAAATATCTTCAAATCCAGGAGGTTGTTTTACATATACTTCTTCATAGATTACACCATTTAGAAATGCACTCTTAACATGCATCTGATAAAGAGTAATGTTGTTGTTGACAGCATAAGAAGTAAGCAATCTTATAGCTTCCAATCTTGCAACTGGAGCATAAGTCTCTGTATAATCAATGCCTTCTTGTTGACTATATCCTTGTGCAACAAGTCTAGCTTTGTTTCTTGTTACTTCTCCTTGTTCATTCAGCTTGTTTCTGTATACCCACTTTGTTCCAATAATGTTCTTGCTTTTTGGTTTGGGTACTAGATCCCACACATCATTCCTTTGAAATTGATTCAGTTCTTCTTCCATAGCAACTATCCAAGCATCATCAGATAATGCTTCATCAATGGTTTTAGGTTCAATCAAGGAAACTAGACCAAATAAGGATTCTTCATCCCTAAAGCTTGATCTTGTTTTCCTAGGACTGTTCTTATTACCCATGATAAGCTCTTCAGGATGTGATGACTTGTACTTGAAGGTATTCTTGGGAATAGTTGTTTCTTCTAGTTCATGATCTTCTGTTGGTGTTGTTTGATGATCATCAGATTCTGGAACTTGATTGTTCTCTGGTGCTTCCAGAAGTTGAGGAGTGGGAATAGGTTCACAATCTTCATCTTCTGAGTCTTGAGAATCTGAAATTTCTATAGAAGGCTCTGACTTTTCATGATCAGGCGCTTTATCATCAAACCTTACATGCATAGATTCTTCAACTGATTAAGTTTCAGAATTATACACTTTGTATGACTTGGAGTGCTCAGAATATCCAATAAAGATACCCTTACTAGCTTTAGAGTCAAATTTCTTTAGATAGACTTTAGTATTCAGAATATAACAAGTACAACCAAATTGGTGAAAATAAGAAATGTTAGGTTTCCTTCCTCTAAAAAGTTCATATGTTGTTTTATTCAGAATAGGTCTAATATAGATTCTGTTCTGAATATAACAAGCAGTGTTTATTGCTTCTGCCCAAAAAGATTTTGCCAAAGAATGTTCATGCATCATGGTTCTAGCCATCTCTTGCAAAGATCTGTTCTTTCTTTCTACAACTCCATTTTTCTGTGGAGTTCTAGGAGAAGAGAACTCATGGAAAATTCCATGTTCTTCACAAAATATTTCAAAAGGTTCATTTTCAAATTCTCCACCATGATCACTTCTAACTTTTAAAATCTTTAAATCTTTTTCATTTTGAATCTGGACACAGAAGACACTAAACTCTTCATATATATCATTCTTAGATTTCAGAAATCTTACCCAAGTCCATCTACTATAATCATCAACAATGACTAGTCCATACTTCTTTCCATTGAGTGAAGCAGTGCTAACTGGTCCAAACAAATCAATGTGCAGAAGTTCTAAAGGTCTAGAGGTAGAAACAATGTTCTTAGGTTTAAATGAGCTTTTGACAAACTTCCCTTTTTGACAAGAGTCACAAAGAGAATCTGAGTGATAAGTCAATTTAGGAAGGCCCCTTATAAGATTGTCTTTGCTAAGCTTAGAGATTAATCTCCAGTTAGCGTGACCCAATCTCTTATGCCAAACCCATTTTTCATCACTTAGAGTCAACAAACAAAGCAAATTCTGATCTTCCAGATCAGATAAATTAACTTTATAAACATTGCCTTTTCTACAACCTTTAAACAAAATAGACTTATCAGAATTGTTAATTACAGTACATGAATTCTTATTAAACACAACATCATAATTACTGTCACATAATTGACTTATGCTAAGTAAATTATGTTGTAGTCCATCAACCAACCAAACATCAGAAATAGAAAGTGACGAATTACCTACTTTACCTATACTAATGATTTTGCCTTTCTAGTTCCCACCAAATCCTACAGTTCCTCCCTCTCTCAGAGTCAGGGTGAGGAACAAGTGCTTGTCTCCTGTCATGTGTCGTGAACATCCACTGTCCAGATACCGTGAGCTTTACCTTTTTCTTGGGGTGCATACCTGCAGTAAACATTATCTCAGATTTTGGTACCCATATTCTGATGGGTCCTCTAAAGTTAGTTCTTTTATCCTTCTTCTATCTCTTGTAGTTTCCAGAGGGTTCATAGTGAGGTGAACCTTTAAAAACAGGTTTAGGCTTAGCCTTTCCTTTGGACCTTGACCCAGAGTGTGTCAGCAATCCAGCTTTCAAGTTTGTACAGCCTGATCTCATGCCCCGAGTACTCATAGGCTTGAAGATCTTCTGTACTCCTTTATAAGACTTGGATACTGAAGCAATGGGAGCAGAGGTTTTTAAAGACTCCACGCTTACTTGAGCATCTGACACTTTTGGATTTTCTGTACTGCTACTAGAAACAAAATTGGAATAAAGATCAGAAGATGTTCTGCTAATACACACAGACTGATTTGAGTTTCCTTTGACAGTACTCCCCAAACCCTGTCCAGTGTATTTGCCAGCACCATAAATCATATAAGCTAATTTATGCTTGTCAATATTGTGATGAACAAACTCTTGAAGAGCAATCTCATGCTTATCATAGGGTTTGTTACATGTTCTGCAACCATTTTCAAGAACTTGAATAGTCTTTAAGGACTTCTTATAGTCTTCTTGAATATGATTGACTTTATCATTGAGTATGTCAAACTTTTGTTTAAAAAGCTCTAGCTCATTTGATTTTTCCATGTATTTCATCACAGTATCTTTCAAAGCCTTAGAGAGTTGAGTGTCAGAGAGTTTAAAAATAACCTGTTCAATATCTTCTGAATCTGACTCAACATCATTTTCAACATCTGACTCTGTTGTGGCCATGAGTGCCAAGTTAGCTTCTGCATCTTCAGCTTCATCATCAGACAGCTTGTCAAGATCTTCCCATGTAGCTAGAAGACTCTTCTTAGCTTTGTTCTTGAAAGTGCTCTTTCTTCCTTTTCCCTTGGTGCTCAAGTCAGGACAATCAGCAATGAAGTATCCAGGCTTGTT
The DNA here is from genome assembly GCA_954870985.1 of Trifolium fragiferum. Taxonomy (NCBI): domain Eukaryota; kingdom Viridiplantae; phylum Streptophyta; class Magnoliopsida; order Fabales; family Fabaceae; genus Trifolium; species Trifolium fragiferum. The sequence continues at coordinate 15,455,455 of OX940794.1, forward strand.
GCAGTTAAAGCAATTCTTAGAATCATCCTTCTTATCTTTATTTCCAGAACTTCTGTAACCAGAACCTTTGGATCCAGAACTTCTACCAGAATATCTTGGCTTTCTTTTTGCCCACTTCTGGAACCTCTTGGTCAGAAGTGCAAATACATCATCATTTGATCCCTCTTCTTGATCATCTGCAGAAGATTCTTCTGTTTCAGATTCAACTACCTTAGCCTTGAGAGCCTTAGAAGGTCCAGAAGTAGCTGGCAGGGCCAAAGACTTCATTTTCTTCTGAGGTTCATCAGAGGATAGCTCAATCTCATGACTCATGAGTGAACTAATCAAACCCTCTAGACTTAGGGTGTCCAAATCCTTTGCCTCCTGAATAGCAGTGACCTTAGGTCTCCACTTAGCAGGTAAACTTCTAAGAATCTTCTTCACATGATCAGAAGTAGTATAACTTTTCTTCAGAACTTGAAGACCTGCAACCAGAACTTTGAATCTTGAAAACATAGATTCAATGTTCTCATCTTCCTTCATTCTAAAGAGTTCATACTGTTGGATCAAAAGTGTTGCTTTTGCCTCCTGTACCTGTTTGTTTCCATCATAAGATGAGCATAAAGAATCATAGATACTCTTAGCAGTAGATTTATCTGTGATCTTAAGGTATTCTTCATGAGATATGCAGCTTATCAAGATATCCTTGACCTTGTGGTGCTTCTTGTACGCTTTCTTGTCCTTGTCAGTGAAAGCTTGCCTTGTATCATAATCTAATCTTCCTCTTTCATCCAAACCTTGAAATGTAGTTCCTCTTTCAACTAAGTCCCAAAGGTCATCATCAATACCAACCAGATGACTATAGATTCTATCTTTCCACGAGGAGAAGGTAGAACCATCACCATTGAACTTGGGAGCTTTATTGTTGTTGTTTTTATCATCAACATCATAGTTGAAGGGAATAGCAGTTCCTGTCTCAGTTTTCTTTTCACCAGACATAGTGTTTTGTCACAACAAATAACTGTCTCACTACAAAGTGATATAACAGAACCGGGCTCTGATACCAATTGAAGGTGTGAAAAACACAAGAAGGGGGGTTGAATTGTGTTTTGGTTAGTTTTAAAAACTTCTTCAAAGTTTTGCAACTTATCAGATTTCGCAGCGGGCCAAAACTTAAACACAATCAACTTCTGGTATGGTGAAGGTAAACAGAGTATGAATGAATAAAAGCAAAGAGAAGAGAAAAGAGATAACACAAGAGATTTATACTGGTTCCTCTCACAAACCGAGAGTAGTCCAGTCCCCTTGCACTTCCAAGGGATTTCACTATAATCACACAAGATTACAAATGCTCAAGCTTACAGCAAGAGACTTCCAATGCTCAAGTAACTCCTTACAAGAGACTTCCAATGCTCAAGCTCACCAGCAAGAGGCTTCTAACACAAAACAAAATACAAAGTTTTGAACAACTGATAAACAATATCAGAGTTCAGAGAACAAAGAAATATAACTTAAATAACAAGACTATTCTTAGAATCCTTAAAAAGAAAACTAAGGTTCAACTACTGACAAGCCAGAAGTTGAAGACTATTGTCTTGAATTTGAATATAAACTCAAGTTGTATCTAAGTTAAAAATGCTTTTTGAATTTTAGCAGAATAACAGCTCTTTTGTTCTTCGTAAGTGTGTTATCACGTCTTCAAATTCTTCCTCCTTTTATAGGCGATGTTGGAGCGTCTTGAATTTGAGCGGACACTGATGAAAGCAGCTATGTAGTATTGTACCATTGTTTTCGTTTGAAATGTGCTTATTCAAATCAAGTAAAGATCAAAATCTGAGCCTTGATTTCGAATATTCGCCTAAATCAGGAAAATAAAGATAGTACAATAGTACAAACGTCATTATCATGAGAATAACGGTCTGAATGAAGTTCTTCTGCTCCTTCAGATCTTTTGCCAAATAGATGATAGTCGTTAAGAGAATGGAATGTTCTTTGACGTCTTCTGCTGTTTCATCATCATCAGAATTTGCAGATATTAAATGATCTTCTGATGACTTCATCTTCTGGTTGACTTTGACTTGCAACTTCTGATGACTTCAACTTCTGTGTTGACATCAGAACTTGCATTTTCCCATCTTCTGGGGATTCTAAAGCGTAGCAACCAGAACTTCAATCTTCTAGTGAATATAAAATTTTAACTTGTATATCTGCACACTAGAGTAAATTATCAGTATTCCCTATTGTATATTAATACTATTGTTATCATCAAAACTATTTGGGTTATATTAGAACCAACTTTGTTCCAACACATAAACAGCCAATGCGGTCAGAACAGACTTGAGCAAAACCAAACAGCCACGAAAAGACAGAAAACCTGCTATTCCAATCAGACAAACGAGTATGGATTCTGTTAACCACCGACTCCCAAAACGACAAGCGCCACAGATCACCCCCGATTGGTAGACCCAAATACACAAAAGGAATTGTCCCCACCGAACAACCCAAAACGGTCGCAATCCACCGAATCATAGGCTTTTTCGAAGTCTACCTTAAATAAAACAAGTTCTTTTTTATTTTTGCGAGCATCATCAACAACCTCATACGCTACTAAAATCCCATCAAGAATTTGCCGCTCCTTGACAAATGCTAATTGTACCTCAGAGACAACACTGACCACCACCTGTCTTAACCGTTTGCAAGAACTTTCGCCAAAATCTTATAAAGACTTCCCATTAGGGAAATGGGTCGGAAATCATTCAATTTTTGCGGATTCTCCACCTTCGGAATAAGAGCTATAAAAGTCGCATTGATACCTTTAGTCAGTTTACCATTGCGATGAAAGTCCGTAAGAAACCTCATTATGTCATCACGAAGCTCGGCCCAAAACTCTTTCTGAAACCCAAAATTTATTCCATCCGGCCAAGGACTCTTGTAACTATCACAATCCCAAATCGTCGACCGAACTTCTTCAACTGAAAATGGTTTTACCAAGCTCCCTACTTCCTGATGAGACAAGGTGCTGAACGGAAGATCTGACACCCTCTGCCTCTCGGTAAAACTAGCCCAAAAATGTGAAGAAAAATGATCAAACACCGCCTGACGAATAGGCTGAACACCCTCAAGCCATTCACCATGATTGAAGACAGAGCATTTCTTCGCCGGTGGTTCTTTAAAAAAAATGAAAGTACTTTGAATTTGCATCCTCTTCACGTAAGCACAAAGCTCACCTTGCGTCAAAAATAAAATAAAAATACTATCGCCTATTTATTTATTTTTTGAACAAATATATATCTCCTAGTATATTACTACTAATTTTAGTGAAAAAAAAAAATTAATCCCATAAAAAAAAGTTTAGTAAAAAAATAAAAATTATATTAATAAAATTAAGTCATTTAATTATTACCAGTATGGAAAATTCTAACATGGACCATTTCTTCAAGTGGTCCATGATGGACCATTTATGAAAAACCCTATAACGAATACGAATTTTACAAAATCCACCGTTGGATTGAAAGTTTATATCATATACATCATCTATAGAAAATTTTAGAAAAATTAAAAATCATTTGATATGTTATTGAGATCTATCAAAATTAACGGTTTATTAAATACAGTAAATCTTGATAAATCCCAATAAAATATCAAATGATTTTCAATTTTTAAAATTTTTTTTATGGATGCTCTATATGATATAAACTTTCAATCTACCAATAAATTTTATAAAATTTATATTCGATAAATCACTTATCTACGGTGGACCACTTGTGAAGATGTCCACCGACACGTAGCATTAGCCTTACCAGCATAGTTATCTCCTAATCCATATTAATAAGAAGTTTTCTCTCTTTTTTGTCAAAAAAAAAGAAGTTTTCTCTTTGAAAGGAACAAAAATATATTCTTTGCTCAAACTGCGCTGCGAAAAACCCCTCAATTTCCCACCCAAACAGAGAAAGAGAGAGAGAGAGAGATCGCAGAACAATGGGAGGAGAAGAGAAGCGCCACGAGATGATGCAAAATCTCTTCGGAGATCAATCCGAGGAGGAAGAAGAAGAAGAAGTCGAAGTCGAATCGGAACATGAATCTAACGCTCAACTCAATTCCGTAAGAAATCATCATCATCAACATCTTAATTCAATTATAATTTCATAATTTCCAACCCAAATTCAAATTCTCCTTCAAATTTCACTTGATCTACCCTAATTTCATGATAATTTCATAATTTAAAAACCTAATTTTTGTGATTTTTTTTGTAGGATGAAGGAGAAGGAGGGTTAGGGCAAGAAGGTGAAGAAGGAGAAGGAGAAGTTGAAGGACAAGGAGAGGTAGAAGAAGTAGAGAGTGAAGGAGAGAGAGAACAGATTTCACAAGAGGTTGAAGTTGAGGGTGGTGATCAAAGAGGAGAAGAGAGTGAAGCTAGGGATACAGATAGTGATGCTAAAGATGATTATAGTCAGAGGGTTGTTACTAGTAAGCGTAGGGATGTTGTTGAAAGTGGATCTGAGGATAATCGTTTCAATGAAAATGATGATGATGAAGAAGAAGAAGTTGATGCAGCTAGAAGAAGCATAAGGTATTTATCTTTTGTTGTGTGTTATTATATTTTTATTTGGTTTTGGTATTCTTTGTTTGTGTTTTTGAATGTTTTTTAATTGTTAATGTAACCTTGGGCCTGTTTAGATTAGCAGCTTATTTTTGAGCTTATGAAAAATAGTTTATGCAAATAAATACGCTTTTATGTTAATTCCTAAGTTTTCACTAGCGAAAGTTGTATCTTGATATGCTGTTTTTTCATTAACGACCTTGACAAGCTTATGAATAATACATAAAAAGCTTATTTATTTGCATAAATTGTTTTGTATAAGCTTAAAAATAAGTCAATCCAAATGGACCCCTCGTTAATTTATTTGCATTTGTGATGAAATATTTTGTTGGGTGCCGTTTTTGGTATTGGTGTATTTTCTACAATACCGGGTATTCTAGAAGTTTACTTTTCGGTATTGGTGCTGTTTTCTTTTGCATATGTGATGATTTTTATTCTGTCTGGAAATAAACATATGGAACGTACTGGGGTAGTGGCTAAAACAACGGTGTAAAAAATAGTGCACCCTATATTGTTATGTTATTGAGAGAACCCGTGCAACCACTGTTAGTGTGGCAAAAATAAATAATGAAATTGATGAGTGGCATAGAAGATAAGATGATGGAGCGACGAGCTTGCTACACGGTTGTTAATTGAATTGGGTTTTATTAGTAGTATAGATTTGTTGTTCGTAGTGTATCTGCAACTTTTAGGTGGGATCTTAAAATGCTTTGTTATTGATTAAGATCAAATTTGAATTTTTTTTTCACAAGTAGTATATATTTAGAAATGAAAAGTTGAAATGTTTTACAATAATATATACTAGCAATAAGTCTTTTAAAATATAAAGTTTCACGTGATGTGAAATTTAGTTTTCAGAGCTCAAATTTGTTTTATAGTGCTCTCATTTTGTTGAAAAGAGAGTTGAAATGTCTTACAATAACGATAAGGCTTCTAATTATAGTGTTTCACATAAGTTAGAATTGGTTTCTGGAGCTCAATTTTTTCTGAAGTTCTCTCATCCATGTAACTCCTTTCTCAAATATGTAATATTTAAGTTAGATTTGTAAGTTAGGAACTAAATATTTCAGAAGCTCGACAAATAAGAAACTGATCCATGCCCAATAAAATGAGAGTGAAAATTTGTGGATCCACTTCAAAGTCACTTGAAGCTCTTTGCAAACTGCAATGTGTAACAAAACCTGCAAGTGGAATATTGGTTTTGTGGTTAATGTACTTTAGACATCTAATTAAACATTCAAGATTTCCTCTAGAAATAAAGAGTCCTTTCTATGTTTGTGAGCAGGACATGCATAGCTAGCACGTATCCTTTTATTTTCCTTTCATTTTTTTTGACTCTTTCATTATGGTTAAGTACTTTTCTTTGTGAAGATTTCTATTGCTGGTGTAGTCCTTGATTCTTATACTCTTGCATGAATGTATTGTCTAAGTGATGCTGCAACTCTGAGTATGTGCTTTACTCAACTCGGTACTTATTTCACGAGTTTCTTTTAGAAGTGCTCTGTATGCATGTATGAAAGGTGTTTTAGCTTTCTTTGCAAATGTGCCTTGTGTAGATTTAGTGATAGAGAGTGCATTCAAAGTTTCCAACTCAATTGTTTGTGAGCTTGTAAATTTCACCCTGGTACCCACTATTCTCCTGTTTGGCCGTGATCCTTGGTTGTGAGAGTCGCTCCTCAAAACCCCCCTGCAACAAGGTTTTACTTTGTGTTGAATTCATAATGTCTCTCACTTAAAGATTGTATATTGGCTGGGTACTGGGGGAAGCTCTCAGGCTCACATGAATGGCTAAGATTTTGTCAATGCTGTTGATATCGGTATTATACAGACTGTAATGAGTATATCTGCACTGAGTATGATTTATAAGATGGGCTGGCTGTGCTGTTCTGTTTTATATTGTTTGTGTTGATAATAGGCATGTTTTTAAAAGTTATCTAAAATTAGAGGATCAAATGGAATATAGAAAATTATTGTTGACCCAAGATTTATCATGTGCATTTTTTTTTTGTATAAATTTGTGCAACATTGAGACTGAGAAATTGTATTGTTTTTGAAAAAAAAATATAGTGGGTCACCCAGAGATGACAAAGATCACACTCTTGGTTTGCATTCTGCCCCAGAAATTCGTGATGTATTTGGTGATTTTGATGATGAAGAGGAAGAGGATATGGCTTATGCAGTTCAGCATGACAATGAACAAGATTCAAATGTGAGTTTTAGGTGTCAATAGTGACATATATTTCATTTATCTCTTAATTGTTCAAATTTTAATGATTAATTAATCATCCAATTGATTTCCTGTTGTAGAGATATCCTGCGGAGGAGGAAGGGAGTTATGGGAAGAGCCTAAGACCAGAGGATATACTTGCTGATGAAGATCATCAATATGAATCAGGGGAGGAAAACATTGACATGAAAACTAAAGAGAAGCCACTTGGGCCACCATTGGAGTTAGAGATTCCATTCCGTCAGCCACCTGCTCTTCCTGATAAGGTCTGCCTTGTGTGAGAGGCCTTCATTTTATTTTTATTTTGTTTTAAACGAGTCTGGTTACTACATTTAGTTTCTAGTCTTCTTTTGCATACTTTACATTTTTTGTTTGTTAAAAGTCGGCATTTGCACCGGTGAATGTCTGGATTTTGAAATGTTTAAAGGAACGTCAATATATCTTTTAGGGAAGTTTTTTGATAAATTTCTGATGTTATGTTTGGTGAATGATAACTGAACAAATTTGGATTACAATAAAAAAGGTTATGGTGTATAGATTTTGACATATGGGAGTATCACTCTATTGGAATCTAACTACAAATAGAACACATTTATAATATGATATACATTCCTCTAATCGTCCCTCATTTTTGTGGCAGATGAACATGATTAAAGTTTCCAATATCATGGGTGTTGATCCAAAACCATTTGATCCTAAAACATATGAGGAAGAGGATACCTTTGTAACTGATGAATTTGGAAACAAGAAACGCATTCGCTTGGAGAACAACATTGTACGTTGGAGGAAAGTCAAAAATCCCGATGGCACAGAATCTGTAAGTAATTGTACTATTGTAGTTTGTTTTGGTATGCTACTACAATCACCCATTTTTTGTACTCCTCTTCAGTTTTGCTAATGGTCTATTCTCCATCCTGCCTACCTTACTTACTGGTGGGTCTTCTCCACACATGTTGGACTTGTAGTTGTAGACAACAACTAAAACCTTTCCCTCTTAAGCTGGGTAAATTACATGGATCAGAATGTTATAATGTCTTTTCATGAATCATAGTTAGATAGTGCATTTAACTTTAAATATTTGTTAATGGTTTGACTTGCATAGTTTAAGATAACAAATAGCCTATAGTTATGAAATGCATTTAGTAATATTTTACCTGTTTATATGGTGCAGAAAAGTTACTCATGGAATGTATAATGTGTATTCTTTTGCATTACTGTTTTGAGTAAGAGTGTTGGCAAAATGAGTTCATGAATTCTTATTTATTGTCGATTGTTTTTCAACCTTTTAAGTGAAGAATTATTTCAGTTGTTTGTTTTACATCACTTATTTTGTAGTAAAAAAATATTGTTCATGATCAGGTTGAAAGTAATGCTCGCTTTGTAAGGTGGTCCGATGGCAGCCTTCAGTTATTAATTGGGAATGAAGTTCTTGACATATCAGTGCAGGATGCCCAACATGATCAAGCACATCTTTTCCTTAGACATGGAAAGGTGAATATCATTATTCTCATAACGTGCTTGATGATTTACTGTTTCCCCTCAATGGACTATGTGTACTTTCTTACAGGGAATCCTGCAATCACAAGGAAGGATATTGAAGAAAATGAGATTTATGCCATCTTCCTTGTCATCGAATTCTCATCGGTTGTTGACGGCTATTGTTGACTCAAGGCAAAGGAAGGTTTATAAAGTTAAAAACTGTGTTACAGACATTGATCCTGAGAGGGAAAAAGAGGAAAAGGAAAAGGTATAATCAATCATACCAATACCAATTAGTCACATACCTGTATTATGTCTCAAATATAATAATCCGATTTCTCTATCATTTTCAGGAAGAAAGTCAGTCTATCAGAGCTAATGTAATTCTTAACCGTAAGCGTGACAAGGTGAATCGGAAATATGCTCCAACTGATAGGAGGCGTCAACTTTCTCCTGGGTTTTTAGAGGATGCTTTGGATGAGGTATATAGATTTATGATTTGTTTCCTGGAGAAACTGTTGTCTTTTGTTATTATGTATTTGCTGCAATATTCTCTAAGCTTATCTGTCTACTTTTTGATGGTATCTGCCTACTTAAATTGTGTCAATTACATTATTTTTCAATGCTCCCTTTCTTCAGGATGATGAAGCAGATTATTATGACTCTCGTCGTACACAGCGTCACTTTAAGGACGATTTGGAAGCAGAAGCCCGAGCCGAAAAACGGATTATGAATGCTAAAAAGGTATTATTATTTTGTCTCTAGAAATTGTACGTGTTGATGATTATGTTTGCATTAACATTAATGAGGGTTATTATCTGGAATTCTAGTCACAGGGACCAAAGGGCATCCCTCGTAAGTCATCTTTTCCACCAGCAAAATCCTCCCGGCACCCAATGGGTTACTCAGATGACGAGAGAGAGGAGTCTGAGTATGAAACTGAGGATGATGAGGAAGAAGAAAGGCCTCATAAGAGGGATGAGGACAGTGAGCCAGAGTATGAGGATGATGAAGAAGATTATGAAGAAACGGCTCAAGCTAATGATGCTTCGGATGAGGAAGAAGGGGAGGTACTGAATATTCTGTTATAAAATAGTTGTCTTTAACTTGGATTCCATGTCGTTTTTTCTAATATTTTCAATTTACTTCCTGTCAGTGCACCATTGCCTTTAATTGGTTTGTAAATACCGATTTTATCTTTTTTAATTGACTATTTTGTGCATCTCCGGGGAGGGTGAAATAATAGTGATTATCATGAGTGTTTGATTTTGTGCAATTTTTTGCACAGGACTTGCAGTCTTGTCAGTTGTTACAGTGGGAGCTAAAGATTTTTGTACATATATTTGGATCCTTGTGTGCCTTGATTCATGTCGTCAACTTTGGTAGCAGGGACCATGGGTTTAGTTGGTTTGGGTTAGGGAAAATTTGGATCAAAACCAATCAAATTTGATTGCTATGGATTTCAGAAAATGGGTGACTAACTCGAACCCACCCAATCACATTCGGGTTGGTTTGAGTTAGGTCATCAGGTTTAAATTTTTTAATGAGTATGGTGAGAAACCTGTCCTATGAGATAGCCTGTGATAGTAACAAGATATTCTAAGAAGAGGAAAGATATCACCTTAACTGTTGATATATTAATTAACACATCCATGATTTCTTAAGAATTGCCTATTATCAATTGTTGATTTTTTTCATCTTTTGTTGAGATTACTTTGTCTTATAAGGCAGAGTTAGACTCTATTTAATATTTGAATATTACTTTTAGCATTTCCGTTTTGTTCATTTGGGTTTGCTAGTTCCTTATTAAACTTTATGTCGGTATTGCTTGTCTATTGGTATCCTAACACTATCCTTGTTTTTTATTTCTTGTACATGTCTGTTAGGTTGCCACCTACAGGCATGCGCTAATGTTATGAATAACTTATTATCAATTAATATTATTATGGTTTCAATACTATTTCGATGTTTACTTGCAGGAATTGAAGCCAAAGAGTAATAATTCAAAAGGTAAAGGCAAAAGTAGGGGGTTTGAATCTGATGAAGACTCTCCTCCTAGGAAAAAGCCAACAACTCATCGGCGAATGACAGTTGTGTCCGATAGTGATGACGAATGAAGTTCCGTATTATTTTTTTATTTTTTTTCTCATCTTGACCTTTGTGTCTTCAACAAAGCATATATAGAGCTACAAATATTAGATTTTGGTGATCTTTGTGCCCACGTTAATTTAAGACAAAGGACTATAATTTTGGGTCTCACAAGCTTCATCAGATTCAACTTAAATCTAAGTGAAACAGACCTCCCCTCAAATTTCTGAGTCGTTCTCCTCACTTAACTGGCTATAACTCTCATTAGTAAGCCAAATTGAGCAAAATTTGTGGCTGTTTGAAGCACTCAGAGGGGCATGCTTTGGATTAGAGCAAAGAGGGTTGGCCGACTTTGAAGCAGGGTAAAAGTAGGCTCCAAGACAGACAAAAAAAATAGGAGAAAAATGAGAAGAATTTGAGAGCTTTCTTGTTTGCTTCATCTATACGTTTTCTATCTTGTTATTTCTTTCGTAACCTTGTTCACTTGTCTTAAATAAAGGGCTAACTTTCTTAATCAATCATTGGTTGCAGACCTTATTGAGGTTTAATTTATGAAATCTTGTTCTATTTGATTTGTTCATAGTGAATTTCATATTTCTTTGTTCTTATCTTCTTTTTGAATATGATGTTATTTGCTTGAATGAAATTGATATTTAAATGATTGTGTTAGTGGCTTCATTAACTCAGTTGTGGGGTAGGAAAAACATAAACAAAATGCTGAATTGAAAATATTTTATGTTTTCTCTAGCTTGGTTTAATTTTTTATTTTAAATTTAATTGTTTGCTTAATTAATATACCTTGATTAATTTTCATTCTTGAAGATTTTCTAGTATTGAAATTATGGATTATGGTGAGGTCTTTTTGTAACTCAAAACCAAGGAGAAATCAACATGAGGTTCATTTGTTGTTAAGGATTAAATTGATTACTACCTTGTCAAACCCCTTGTATTGGGTGTTCTAAATCACGGTCTATAGTTTTTTTTTTCTTTGTCGTATAGGAGATTGGATTTGGTGTAGTTACTGTGTGACGCAGTATTGCATCTAGACCGTCCAATCGCGATCAGATGAATAAGATTTTTAGTGGTTGCTTTTTACTGTATTTAATTTAAGCTGTCCGATTTTAAATTGAAGGTTGAGATTCAAAACAGCGTTAAACCGCATGCTTTTTCTAAAGCTTTGAATTCAAATCTGTCCTATAGTCTTCCACGCTTCTAATTGTTTTAGTTTGTTCTTATTTCACTATTATCAATCTTAATTGCCCCAAACATTTTCCTTTTTTTATAATTTAATTTGGTTGGATTTTGAAGTTGATCAATTGAGAAATGTGTCATACATAATGTGCATACGCCAATTAATTGCGACGAGCTGAACTTTTTGAAAATGTTTGCTATAAAAGGTGTGTCAAATTTGAGTGCAGCTTTGCTCCATTTCCACATGCTCCTTTTATTCCTTTTCTTTGCATAGATCGATGACATGTGGCAAAAATAAATTGGATGGCTGTGATTAAAACATATAAATAAATAAAAAAAAAACAAAACAAAAAAATACAGAAAAAGAAAATCGCAATGTCTTCTTGTTTCTTTTGTACGGTCGTCGTTCCAAATTCACCTAATCCTTCCTCCATTCTTCTTGAGCACCACCTCAGTGTTTCTCTGGGATGACCGATCTTACCGTCTCGCCGCCGCCGTCACAAAGCAACCCAACTCCGATATTACTGTGCTATATTTTTTACGCTATTGCAAAACTCAAAATCCTTTTAGCCTTATTAAAAAGAAAGCAGAAGGAAGAAGTGTGGATTGGCGGCATGTATGAAGAAGGGAGAAAGAACTCAGCTGCCATGACAGTTGAAAAGGAGCCGACGGCGGCGAGAGGGATGGAAGGGGTTTGTGTTTTGCATCACATAAATCATGTTTCTTTTGTTTTTTATTAAAATAAATCAAATTCTTAATTATATGTTTTAATCACAGCCATCCAATATATTTTTGTCACGTGTCATCCATCTATGCAAAGAAAAGGAATAAAAGGAGCATGTGGAAATGGAGCAAAGTTGCACTCGTCAAATTTGTAATTAAATTTGAAAGTTAGCCGATGATTCAACTAATAGCTCTCAATTATGGCTCCCTTTTTATTTTAAGCAGTTACAAAAAGGAAGAATTGTAGCCCTAGACTATGAGTTGTCAATTCTGCCTACTTTTGATTGATTCTGGCTCTAATATGACCTTCATGGAACTTTGTATTTGAGAATGATTCGTTTCGCTCGTATTTGGTTATCTTTAGTTCGATTAGCTTTCATTCAACTACTTGGACACGGGCTAAACCCAATGCCAAAATATTTTTTCTTAATTCATGTTGATAATTGCATTGACTAAGAGTTTCTTACATGTAGATACAAACTTGGTAATTAACATGGTGTAACACTTATCAAACTTACTAAGCTTATTTTTCGCTCAAGATAGCTTTGCTTATAAGCGGTTAGTTTTACTAATTCAAGTGGCAAGAGATTTAGACCCTGTAAATAAGCGGCTAGAGGTTCGATTCTTGTCTAACGTATGTTCGGTTCGCATCTTGTACCTAGTAGTATATAATACTCCCTCCGGTTTCATATATAAGAAAAATTTTACTTTTTAGATTCATTGTAAAATGGATGAATCTAGATTATAATATTGTCTAGATACATTCATTTTACAATGAATCTAAAAAATCAAATGTTTCTTATATATGAAACCGGAGGGAGTAGCAATTTGAGATGAAAATGACTAGATGCCCAAAGTCAGCGCATAAGCATCTTCTCCCAAACCTAGAAAGAAACAAAACGTGCGTTCTGAGAAGTAACTTAACAACCAATATACAATACAATATTACTAATATTGAATTCAATTCAATGCAAGTATTTTGAATCTTACCAATCAATATAAACATATAATCATTTTGTCCACATACAATACAAAACAAAAAAAACCATCATTGTGTGAAAAAAAATGGGGCTATTAGATCTAGAAAAGCACTTTGCATTCTATGGAGCTTATCATAGCAATCCAACAAACGTAGCAATCCATATCCTCTTTGTTTGGCCTCTCCTTTTCACTGCTCTTATTCTGCTTTACTTCACCCCTCCTATTTTCTCTCCTTCCCAAACAGTCCTTACTAGTTATATACACCCTGTCTTTGTTTTCAACCTTGGTTTCATTTTTACCGTTTTCTATGGTCTCTTCTATGCTGCTTTGGATATTAAAGCTGGTTCTTTTGTAGCTGTTCTCACTTTTCTTTGTTGGGTTTCTTCTAGTTTCGTCGCTAATTCCCTTTGGCTTTGAACTCGCTTGGAAGGTACTTTATTAATTAATATATATTTGATTTTTACATCGTATATTTGTGAGAATACATCGTTGAGTTATGAGGAGAGTTCGGGAAATCATCCAAGACACGGATCTACACACAATACATTGGAGTCAGCTAACCCCACTTCTTTCATTTTCTTTCAACTAATAAGTCCATTGACTCGATACAAATATGTTCATGTCTACACACAAGAGTCTCACATAAGCACACTGTCATTCAATTTATATTGTATATCCATATATGTATATTATCATAAATTAGTAAATGTAATTGCGAAATAGTTTCTAGAAATTAATGAATACAATTTGATCTTATAAAAAAAATTAATGAGATCAAAGGACAAATCCAAATTTTTAATAAGTGAGGTCAATATTATTCGCTCAGTGAGTTTAGACATCATTTTCATCTAAAATCTAAAAACATTAAATTTATAGGTTATCTCATTTATAAATCACTCAACATCTACTTTTCTATATTGGAATTATTTCATCTCAAACTTTTTTTATTACATATTTCACCTCATTTAAATGGAGTCATATATAGGGTTACTTTCCTATCTAAACCAAAATATTTTTAAAAAATAATATAAATTTGCAAATAAAATTATATTATATACACCAATAGAATAAATTTTTTTACAATTGCATCCGATCAAATCACATTATAGTCGATGCATGTGTAAAAACATTTTATACTATCAATATATACAACTCAAAACATTTATTTGTTTGGATGAAATTTATGTTTTACATTTAAATTAAAAAAATATATTTTTAAAAAGAAGAAAAGTGTGTCCTTATGAATATGCTTTTATCAAACTAAAATTAGTAGTTGGTTTGGTTTTAGCGTTTCCTTTAACGCGATGCCAATTTAAGTAGAAAAGTGGTTTATGTATCTATGATAGTTTATAAGTTTATATGATAAAAAACATTAATAATACTTTTTTGACACGAGTTTATATTTTATTTTGATAAACTAATTCAATTAGCTTATTATTTTTTCTTTTAACTTTATATTTGCCATCTTATTTTAAAAAATAAATATTAATTAAACATATAATTTTTACATTATTTCATACTAATGAATTAGTTCAATCGCTTATTTTAATAAATATTACACATTCAATCAATTAGTTTATTTGTTATAATCTATTTTATTCCTATCTCCTATTTTTTGACAAACAGAATCATAAATTATGATCACTATAATATTTCAGGTTGTGTTGGTTGCTCAGTTGACTGGTTGGATTGGTCAGTTTATTGGCCATGGTGCGTTTGAGGTAAATTATTGTTCCATCACATTCAATACATGATGAATATACACATTCAAAACATGAAAGCATATATTATTTTGACTTTTCATTTATATTCTATCATATTTTTGTGCCAGAAACGTGCACCGGCTCTATTGGACAACCTTGCTCAAGCTCTTCTAATGGGTCCTTTTTTCGTGATTCTTGAGGTAATTTGTTTGTCATCATACTTTGAACATTTTTTCAAAATTGAAACAAGATAAATTATATTGATTTGTTTTGTAGATCCTTCAATCAACCATTGGATATGAACCATATCCTGGATTTCAAACAAAGGTGAAGGCAAGGATAGAAGCTAACATCAAAGAATGGCATGACAAGAAACAAAAGAAAAGTTCTTAGATTGAAAAATATGTTTACAAACGTTGTTGTTTTATAGATCACTTCTTTGGAAACAGAAACATAATGATTTACATGAGACTATCAATTTGTTGTGTTTGTCATTTATAAATAATAGGGTTAATAGGTTGTTACCCCCTGCTAAGTGAACGTGTTTTGCATTACCATCTGTTAAATTTTTTTTGAAGATTGCAAAGTAAATTTTTTTGGTTTCCCCTTTGGGTGCATTTTTTACATCGGTTATTTTGTTCAACCGATTTAAAAAGTTCAAATTTCTTGCACAAAAGGAGAAAAAAGGGGAAACCAAAAAAATATACTTTGTAAGGGGGCAATCTTCAAGGAATTTTTAACATGATAACACAAAGCACATCCACTTAGCAGGAGATAACAACATATTAACCCTAAATAATATTGATATACCTTACCTTTTCTATTTTGATGGAAAATAGGAGATAAATTGGGCGGAGAAGAAAAATATTAAAGGAGTATATTTGTTGCAAACTAGGAAGCCCGGATGCGTGACATGATATCGATACGATACCGATACGGGAAATTTTTTAAAACTAGTATGGACACCCGTGCCAAGCACGGGCTAGAAATTTTATATTTTTTTTTATTTTAAAAATGCTTGTTATATATATATATATATATACATGGGTTAAATATGTTTTTAGTCCCTACATTTTAAAAATGATTAAAAGAAATCCTATAAGTTTTGCTGTTATCCAATTTAGTCCTTCCGTTTGTTTGGTTAACGGAATAGTGATGTGGCACAGTATGGACCTGTTTTTCTAATTAGCTAACAAATCACGTGGTAACACGTGTCAACTTATAGTGACATTTTTAATTAGTAAGCAAACTATTTTAAAAGTTAAATACCTATTTATTTTTTTAAAGAAAAATTAAAATAAAAGAATGTGTTCTTCCTCGTCTTCATCGGAACTTCAACAACAATAATCAACAACTTCAATCTTTTCATCAAACTCATTGAAACCACTCGGTACACCGCCACTGTCGACACACGTTACTTAATCCAACTGCCGGCCAGCCACCCACAACATCAGTCCCCACCGTACCCGAATAGTTTGCCGAATATCATGATTCTAAGCATGCCCAAATAAATATCCCGTATTCAAAAATGATTCTAAGCATGCCCAAACTCTGTTGTTATATAGCAGTTTCGGTGAGTTTATTTGGCAATGAGATTTTAGATCTATTTTGTTTGGTTTTGTTTATAAATCATAACTCTGTTGAATTTTTTCTCCATGATTTTTCTGGATTTTGAAACAGAAGGGCTAGATCTATGCTAAAAATGTTGTTGTTGTTGTTGTCCCTCTCTTTGTTTCTTCTGTTTTTCTCTAAGTTAGCTTTCATTCATAAAAATATATTTTTTTCTCCTGCATATTGATTTTTCTCTAACTTAGAAGTGAAAAATTGCCCGCGTTATATATGAGTTAGCTTTCATTCATAAAAATATATGGATTTTGGACTTTTTTGTTAGAATTAATGATTTTAGACTTTAATGTGCACATATATTTATTTTATTCTTATTTTGGTAGAAAATTTAATTAATCTATCAAGAGCGTTTTGTTCTAATAGAAGAGGATAATCTTTTATGGGATGAAGAACTCATTCAAGAGCATCTAACCTTAAGCCTTGTATCTTGACTATTAGGTAAAAAAAATTCTATTAAATATCAAAATGTAATTGATCTAACGGAAATAATTAAAGCAAGCCGGTGTAAAAAGTAAAACATAATTGAAACCAAAATCTTAAACCTCGCATCTTTATTATTTTTTGTAAAAAAGTTCAATTAAAATATTCAAAGAGATATCCGGTCAAACGGAGGAGGCATAATCTATTAAAGTGTGAAGAACTAAATTAAACTCACATAAAAAATTAAGAAATTGAGACGATATCCTTAGACCTCGAATCTCAGTTATTTTTATAAAATGTTCAATTAAAATATTAAAAGGAGTATGATCTAACAAATGAGGGTTAATCTCTTACGGTAGAAAGAACTAATACCAGGCCCATGTATAAAAATAAAGCAATTAAGACCATAATCTTAGGTCTTCTTAATTGTTTTTGTAAAGAGCTCAATTAAAATTTTAAGAGGGATTACATCTAGCTAACAGAAGAAAGTAATTTCTTACAGCTAGCTCAATTAATTGTTTCTTGCTTGTTGTTACTACCTTACTCTAATAATCAACCTTCAATCAACTTATTCATCTAACAAATCCTTAAAAAAGCACACAAAATGCACAACGTGAATATCTTTTCTAAAGCTGAATTTTACATAGTTACCACTAACAAAGTACAAACTATAGAAAAAGAATAAATAAACATAATCTGGATCTGTATAGAATGAAATCCTAAATTGAAACCTAGTTTGAGAAATTGATTGAAACAAAGTACTGAAACCCTAAGTTGAAAATAATGAAATCGAAAGAATGTGAAAAGAATCGAAAACTTACCTCATTGAGTGAAAATAGGCATTAGCGAGTGAGACGACGGAGCAGAGTGAGGCTGAGACGAAGGTTGCGGAGTGAGACGGAGGGTGCGGAGTGAGACGGAGCGAGGTTGTGACGGAGAGGTTGCGGTAATTCTTCTTTCTTCACTACAAAAAAATTGGAAAGCGGCAGCGGTAATTCTTTTTTGTAGTGCTTTCCCGTTTGGAGTGAGATTTCTCTTTTATTTTTTCTAAAACAATTAAAATTTGAGAAAAAAAAGAAAAAGTAGAAAAACCATGATAAAACTGGCGCGCGAGAGTGGGAAACGTGGCATCAATTTTTGGGGGTTACAACCCCCCAAATATACATAAGAATTTTAAAGCAAGCGTGTCATTCCTTACTAAACTGGAGGGGTTGTCCTAAACCTCCACTAAAAAACTGCCGCTAAATACCAAGTTTTTTGTAGTGCTGTAACATCCCGCTCTTTTAATTACCTAATTAATCTTTATTAGAGTCTCGTCTAATAATTTGGAATTAATTAGGGGATTAATTAATTAAGTCATGAGAGTTAAAGTGTATAATGTGTAAATTAGAAATTTCTCTTGAGTCTAAATTACACCCTAATACACTAATCTCACAATTGTGAATTAATTACCACAAGTGAATTATTTTTCCCTCCCTCTCAAATTCTCTTACTCATGACTCAAATCCCACTCAAGCCAATGCTTTCCCTCCTAGTGACAACTCAACCCATGACTCACCTCACTCATTTTAAGAAAACAACACCTCAAGCCATGACTCACCATTCCACTCATGTTAACACCTCATCACAACCACCAACTAGAATCACATGCAAACTAGTGTCAACCATGTAAGGTTACACTTCAACCTACTTCCAAACACTTCATCACCCTATAATTTAAACCCACTAAAAAGACATGCAAATCACTCTTTCTTATTATCACCCCAACATCAGAATTTGAAGCACCCAAATCCTCTCATTTCTCTCTTCCTTTCACGCAAATGAACAACAACAACAACAAGTTTCAACTTCCTACCTATTTACTTCTTCATGCTTAACACTACACAAAACCACACCTCTTACATAAATTGTTTACATGCAAAGCTCAAGGACAGAGAATCAACTAGAGCTATCATTCTACCTTTATCCCAAAGTTCTTCAATCAAGCCAAACAATAACAATCTCAATCTCACTTTTCTTCACTCACCGGAATTTGCATGCAACCAGAAGTAAAGCCACATTCTGTACTATCCAAATATCAGAGAATCAACTACCTAAACTTATAACCTTAGCTGGTTCCAGAATCAAACACATCTCTATCGCAAGGGTTTCAAGTTCATCATTTTCACATTTCTTCCAAATCTGTCAAAGCTTGGTCGTGGGTTTAACTGGATGGATTGTAGCTGTTGTAGAGCCCAAGAAGCAAGGATTAAAGCTCTATTAACAGGTGGGTTCTTAGGCTAGCTTAATTAGTTTTCCCAAATCAAATGTTTGCATGATAACATAAGAATTTAGGAAATTAATTGTGTGAAGAGTAAATACTCCCAATTTCTCTTCTATTCTGTTCGACATTAATCATATTATGTTTCTGCACTATCTCAGAGGATGATTGTAGGTGTAACCTTTTAAATTAATGATTTTCGTAAAACAGAGTATGTTCTGCATGAACTCGCCATAGCGAGCACTAATGGCGAGCTGGGGTTTATGGGCTGATGAAACTCGCCATGGCGAGTTTCTGCTCGCCTAGCGAGTTGATTTAGGCCAGGACCTGTAGTTCGCCATGGCGAGCTTGGTAACTCGCCGTAGCGAGCTAAGTGCAGAAAGATCCATATTTACATTTTTCTAAAATATTTCTATAGCACTCGTTTTATATCCTCGCCTGAGATAGATAGCTTGCAGTTATATAATGTATCTAATGTTAAACGGAAAGTCAGGCACAATTCTGAAATTAGGGATAACTTAGAAATTAAGTTTGTATGTTCCCCGGGTTTTGGGATAATAAGGTAGTATGTTAATCAATTTAGAATCAGTCAATCATGTGCGGTTTAGTATGCTGCTTATGGGCTTCCAATGGAACAACCCATTAGGAAATTGATTGTGAGCTTAATGCCGTGGTCGAATCGGTCAGCGGATATGGCGGACCTTCGAGACATGCTCACCTCGAAGTGTCTTAGCGGAATAAAATCAATAAGATATTTTGTGTGTTGCACTTTAATCAATTATGTTCATGATATTTTAATGTTAGCTATTATTATAGACTGATTAGGAGCCCCGGCTTTATAGCGTAGGAGGGTAGTAGAACTCACTGGGACGAAGTGACTGTCTCACCCCACTCCCTTTTTGATTTAGGTAAGACAGGTTATTTCGGAGCAGGGACCATGATGGATCTGACGATTGGAGCCGAGCTTGGATTGTCAGCTTAGAAGATTTATTCTTCTTCCTTGTTTTAGATTAGCTTGTTATTCTGTTGTTAACACTTCCCAATGTTTGTATTGAATATTATAAATATTACTCTAATGATATTGTAGTATTCAGTTATATTTCTCTTAATTCATGTACTCAGATTCCAGTTATTAATGTTCCGACTAAATATTCTAGATAATTTTAGTTGGGGCGTTACAAGTGCAGTGTGAAGAACTAAATTAAACCTCTGTAAAAAGTAAAGCTCGTAATCTTTTACATCTCAGTTATTCTTGTAAAATGTTAAATTAAATTTTCAAGAGAGATCTGAACTAACGGAAGAGTGTAATCTCTTACAGCATGAAAAACTAAATAATGTTTGTAAAAAGTAAAGTAATTGAGATCATAACCTTAGGTCCCGCATCTTAATTATTTTTTAAAACTTCAATTAAAATATCAAGAAAAATTTATTCTAATGGAAAATTGTAATCTCTTAAGGTCTGAAAAAATAAATAAAGACCGTGTAAAAAGTAAAGCAATTGAGACTGTATTCTAAAGTCTTAAAATTTTCTTTTTTAAAAGTTCAAGTGAAATTTCAAGAGGAATTTGATGTAATAGAAGGGGAGAGTAATGTAATTTAAGCACCTCTCAAGAGAGGGTAATGTAATTTACTATAATATAGATTATCTTTTAATTAATTTTTGTTTGTTTTTTATTTTGTAAGGTTCGTTATTATTTTTTTTGGCAATACATTAAATAATTGGTAAAAAAAAGGCGCCACATATACACCACATTATTAAAATAGTGCCACATATGAATTTGCTCCTTGAGAAGTAACGTGAGGACGCCAAGTGTACTTTTTACTTTGAGGAAGACAAATAATAATAGCACTAGTATGGACACCCGTGCCAAGCACGGGCTAAAAATTCATTTTTTTATAAATTTTAAAAATATTTGTTATATATATACAGAGGAATGCTATTGTCACACTCTCTAACACATCCCTCTAACACACTCCAATAGCAATTAGCCACATCATCTACTTTTTTTAATTCATTAACTTGCAACCGGTTATGTATTGGAAGCATTTATTTTATTTATTATTATTATTTAAATAAAAAACTTTTCATTTTCTTGTTCATCTCAACTCCCACCATCCCGTCTCTTTCTCTTTCATTTCAATGATTCCACCATGGAATCTCTTAGGAACAAACAACATTTTTTTGTTACTTCAGATACAAAGTTGTAGTGAATTATACTAAGTAATTATGATTCTTTGTTGTGTGATATAAAAACAACTTCATTCAAATTTTACATTTCACAATCGAACCAAATTCAAATCACAAATTCACAGTTCAATACCCACCATTTTCTTCAGTTTAGACATCAAAGTTTAAAACTTTTTCAACTTCTTTCGCTCTATGTTTCTTTGTATTTGATCCCCCATTAAAGGGTTCTCATATGGGTACCATTGTTTGCTATGAGTTTTGGTAAAGTTTGAATATTTCCTTTCTGTTTGATGGGACTATAAATGGATTCTTTGGATTCAAGATGTTTCAGAAAATGGAATTGAGGAGAGTGTACAGTGTCGTAGCATGCCAAATTTACATAAATCACTCCACCATTGGACCACTCCACCCGCTGGTCACAGTTACTGCTACCGATTATCTTGTACTTATCTTCCACCAAAAAACAAAGAAATCTTTTTTCTTCTTTGGCAAAAAGGTTTTCCAAAAAAACATAATGGGTTCCGTCAAAACCAGTTTCACTGAAAATCCATCATCGAATCACTCAAAACGTCACATACAGTAGCAATAAAACAAAGCTTCTGAGAAAATGGAGAAGATATGGGTCTGCAGGGTAATGGGCAGTGGAAGCGGTGGAGGAAGTGACCAATAATTATAAAATAAAATTATAAAAAATAATAGTAATAAAATATAATAACCTGTTTAACCGGTCAATAGGGAAAGGTTTAAAAAAATTAAATGACGTGGCCCAATAGAATGGGATGTGTTAGAAAGAGTGTGTTAGTGGGTGTGTTCCTAACATTTCTCATATATATATTTTGAAATTAATTAATATTTTAGAAGTGAAAAATTGTCCACGTTATATATGAGTTAACTTTCATTCATAAAAATATATTGATTTTGAACTTTTTTTTTGTTAGAATTAATGATTTTAGACTTTAATGTGCACATATATTTCTTTTATTCTTGTTTTGGTAGAAAATTCAATTAATCTATGGTAAATAGGTCTTTATCCCCCTGCAAAATAGGCGAGTTTTGCGTTTACCCCCTGTAAATTTTTTTTTTTAGGAATACCCCTTTGCAATGTTCAATTTTTTTTTTGGTAGTGTATTTTACCCCCTATGTTGGGAAAAAAAATCGACGGGGGGTAAAATACACTACCAAAATTTTTTTGAACATTGTAAGGGGATATTCCTAAAAAAAAAAATTACAGGGGGCAAATGCAAAACTCGCCTATTTTGCAGGGGATAAAGACCTATTTACCCATTAATCTATCAAGAGGGTTTTGTTCTAATGGAAGAGGATAATCTTTTATGGGGTGAATAACTCATTCAAGAGCATCTAACCTTAAGTCTTGTATCTTGACTATTAGGTAAAAAAAAATCTATTAAATATCAAAATGTATTTGATCTAACGGAAATAACTAAATCAAGCCGGTGTAAAAAGTAAAACATAATTGAAACCAAAATCTTAAACCTCGCATCTTTATTAATTTTTGTAAAAAATGTTCAATTAAAATATTCAAAGAGATATCCGGTCAAACGGAAGAGGTGTAATCTCTTAAAGTGTGAAGAACTAAATTAAATTCACGTAAAAAATTAAGAAAAATTCATTTTGTCTTGTTCAAAAAAAAATATTAAGAAATTGAGACGATATCCTTAGACCTCGAATCTTAGTTATTTTAATAAAATGTTCAATTAAAATATTAAAAGGAGTTTTATCTAACAAATGAGGGTTAATCTCTTACGGTAGAAAGAACGAAAATCAGGCCCGTATATAAAAATAAAGCAATTGAGATCATAATATTAGGTCTTCTTAATTGTTTTTGTAAAGAGTTCGATTAAAATTTTAAGAGGGATTACATCTAGCTAACAGAAGAAAGTAATTTCTTACAGTGTGAATAACTAAATTAAGCCTTTGTAAAAAGTAAAGCTCGTAATCTTTTACATCTCAGTTATTCTTGTAAAATGTTAAATTAAATTTTCAAGAGAGATTTGAACTAACGGAAGAGTGTAATATCTTACAACGTGAAAAACTAAATAATCTCCGTGTAAAAAGTAAAGTAATTGAGATCATAACCTTAGCTCCCGCATCTTAATTGTTTTTTTAAAACTTCAATTAAAATATCAAGAAAAATTTTATTCTAACGGAAAATTGTAATCTCTTAAGGTGTGAAGAAATAAATAAAGACCGTGTAAAAAATAAAGCAATTGAGACTGTATTCTTAAATCTTGCGTCTTAAATTTTTCTTTTTTAAAAGTTCAAGTGAAATTTCAAGAGAGATTTGATGTAATAGAAGGGAGTAATTTTTTACGGTGTGAAGAACTAAATCAAACATGTGTAAAAGTAAAACAATTGAGACCATAACCCTAGGTCTCACTCTCACATTTTAATTATTTTTGTAAATTTTTTTTATTAAGATATCAAAATGAATTTCATATAACATAAGAGAATAATCTTTTACAGATATGAAGAACTTATTCAAGCTCGTGTAAAAAGTAAATCAATTGACACTATAATATAAGGTCTCGATTTTTTTATAATACTTGTAAAAAGTTCAATTAAAATTTGAGAGATTTGCTCTAGCAGAAAAGAGTAATTTATTACGGTTTGAAGAACTAATCAATCTCGTGTAATAAGTAAAACAACTGGACCATAACCTTAGGCTTCATAACATATTTATTTATATAAAATGTTCAAGGAAATTATTCAAACAGATATGATCCAATAGAAAAGGGTAATCGCTCTTACGACTTTAAGAACTAAATGAAGTCCGAGTGAAAAGTAAAGCAATTGATATCATAACCTAAGGTCTCAATTATTAATTATTTTTGTAAAAACTTCAATTAAAATATTCAGAGAAATTTGTTCTAATGGAATATGATAATCTCTTACATTGTGAAGAACTAAATCAAACATGTGTAAAAAGTAAGACAATTGAGACCATAACCCTAGGTGTCACGTTTTAATTATTTTTGTAATTTTTTTGATTAAGATATCAAAATGAATTTCATATAACATAAGAGGATAATCTCTTACAGATGTGAAGAACTTATTCAAGTTCATGTAAAAAGTAAATCAATTGACACTATAATCTTAGGTCTCGCTTTTTTATAATACTTTGTAAAAAGTTCAATTAAAATTTTAAGAGAGATTTGCTCTAACAGAAAAGAGTATTTTATTACGGTGTGAAAAACTAATCAATCTCGTGTAATACGTACCAATTGGACCATAACCTTAGGCCTCATAACTTATTTATTTATATAAAATGTTCAAGTAAATTATTCAAAGAGATCTTATCCAATGAAAGAAGGTAATCGCTCTTACGACTTGAAGAACTAAATGAAGCCCGAGAAAAAAGTAAAGCAATTGATATCATAACCTAAGGTCTCAATTATTAATTATTTTTGTAAAAACTTCAATTAAAATATTCAGAGAAATTTGTTCTAATGGAAGATGATAATCTCTTACATTATGAAGAACTAAATCAAATATGTGTTAAAAGTAAAACAATTGAGACAATAACTCTAGGTCTCACATTTTAATTATTTTTGTAAATTTTTTTATTAAGATATCAAAATGAATTTATATAACATAAGAGAATAATCTCTTACAGGTGTGAAGAACTTATTCAAGCTCGTGTAAAAAGTAAACCAATTGACACTATAATCTTAGGTCTCGGTTTTTTATAATACTTGTAAAAAGTTCAATTAAAATTTGAAGAGAGATTTGCTCTAACAGAAAAGAGTCATTTATTATGGTGTAAAGAACTAATCAATCTCATGTAATGTAATAAGTAAAACAACTGGACCATAATCTTAGACCTTATAACTTATTTATTTATATAAAATGTTCAAGTAAATTATTTAGAGAGATATGATCCAATGAAAGAGGGTAATTGCTCTTACGACTTGAAGAACTAAATGAATCCCGAGTAAAAAGTAAAGCAATTGATATCATAACCTAAGGTCTCAATTATTAATTATTTTTGTAAAAACTTAAATTAAAATATCCAGAGAAATTTGTTCTAACGGAAGATGATAATCTCTTACGGCGTAAAGAAATAAATAAAGCCGTCAAAAGTAAAACATTTGAGACAATATTCTTAGGCATTTCTTGATCAAATAGTTCAATTAAAATTTTAAGATGAATTTGATTAAATAGAATAGAGTAATTTCTTGTGGTGTGAAAAACAAAATCAAGCCCGTGTAAAAAAGAAAAACAATTGAAACTATAACCTTAGGCCTTAAATCTTAATTTTTTTACAAAATTTTCAATTAAAATATCAAAAAGGATTTAATCTAACAGAAAAGGGTAATCTATTACGGTGTGAAGAATTAAATCAAACGTATGTAAAAAGTAAAGACAATTGATATTATAGTCTTATGTCTCGCGTCTTAATTATACGTGTAAAATATTCGGTTAAAATTTCAAGAGATATTTGATCTAATAGGAGAGAGTAATTTCTTATAGTATGAAGAACTAAATCAAACCCGTGTAATATTCAAAGCATCATGAACATAACTTTAGGTTTCACATCTTAATTATTTTTATAAAATGTTCCATTATAATATTCAAAGACATATATATGAACTAACGGAAGAGATTTATTTCTAATTGCGTAAAGAATTAATAAAGCTCGTGTAAAAATGTATGTTTCATTAAAAGAGGAAAGTGTATGTTTTAATATTAAGGAGAAGGGGGATGAAATTCAAATTTCTTTTGAGGGAGAGGAGAGTAATTTTCTCTAATATATTTTGTATAAGAGGGGAGGAAAGTATATATTTTAACATAAGAGGAGAGAGTAATATAATTTAAGCACCTCTCAAGAGAGGGTAATGTAATTTACTATAATATATAATATCTTTTAATTAATTTTTGTTTGTTTTTTATTTTATAAGGTTTGTTATTATTTTTTGGGTAATACATTGAATAATTGGTCAAAAAACAAAAACAAATCAAGGCAATTCTATTTTTTTGTTTGACAATATATTCTTTTTTTGGTACTTATCCTGTAGAATTCATCCCAATCTTAATATCTATATTACTTTTTTGTTTCACAATAAATTCAATAATCGGTAAAAATAAATAAAAAGCAAGGCAAAATAAGAAAGACAAAAAAAAAATCATAAAATTAATATTTTGTTGTCAGGGGGAATTGAACTGTGTCCCTTTAGGTCGTAAAGAGAAGACACATAGGCGCCACATAGATGCCACATTATTAAAATAGTGCCACATATGAATTTGTTTATTGAGAAGTAACGTGAGGACGCCAAGTGTACTTTTTACTTTGAGAAAGACAAATAATAATAGTACTAGTATGAACACCCGTGCCAAGCACGGGCTAGAAGTTCAATATTTTTTAATAATTTAATATATATATAAATTAAGAAATATTTTAGAAATGAAAAATTGGAGCTCGAACCAGCATCACACATAAGTTATCTTTCATTTATAAATATATAATAATTTTAGACTTTAATGTCCAAATATATGTATATTATTATTGTCTTACTAATTATTTTATTTTGCTGTTAAAATCTGATGAAAGTTTTATTTTTTCCTTTTTTGTTAATTAAAAATTAATTTAAAGTATCAAGAGATCGATTTCTTCAAATTGCAAAGGATAATTTCTTACGAACTGAAGAACCTATTCAAGAATGTGTAAAAAGTAAACCAACTGATATCATAATCTTAGGTCTAACATCTTAATTATTTTTTGCAAAAAGTCCAATCAAAATATTCAAATTAAAAATTTGATCTAACGAAAGAGGATAATCTCATATGTTGTGAAAAGTTGAACAAAGTTAGTGTAAAAATTAAAGCAATTGAGACCACAATCTTAGGTCTTGCATCTTAATTATTTTTAAAAAAATTTAATCAAAATTTCAAGAGAGATATAATCTAACATAAGAGAGTAATTTTTTACGGTGCGAAAGACTAAATAAATCCCCTGTAAAATGTAAAACTATTTGGATTATAACCTTAAGACAGATGTCATAATTATTTTTGTAAAATGTTCAATTAAAAGAATTTAATTTATATACAATGTCGTTGTAAAGTTATTTTATACATTCGTCCAATAATATACCAATACATCATGTATTGTGTTTAGAGACACATGACGTGTCACATTCATTAAATGATGTGGCAACACATCATTAGATGTATGTGTAAAAAAAGTTTACACCGACAGTGCACAACAATTAAACTCCAATTAAAATATCCAAATAAATTTGATCTAACAAAATAGGATAATACCTGACGACATTAAGAACTAAAACAAATCTGTGTAAAAAGTAAAGCAATTGAGATCATAACCCTAGGTCTCACAACTTAATTATTTTTGTAATAAATTCAATTAAAATATCAAGAGAATTTTGGTCTAACAGAAAACCATAATCTCTTACGTTGTTAAAAGCTATATCAAACCCGTGTAAAAAATAACGTAATTGAAACCATAATCATAGACATTGCATCTTAATTATTTTTCTAAAAAGTTCAATTAAAATTTCAAGAGGGATTTAATCTAAATCAAACCTGTGTAAAAAGTAAAGTAATTTGGACTATAATCTTTTGTTTCACGTTTTTATTATTTTTGTACAATGTTCAATTAAAATCTAAAGAGATCTTATCTAACAGAAGATGGTAATCACTTACGGTTTGAAGAACTAAATAAACCTCGTGTAAGGAGTAAAGCAATTGCGGTCATAATATTATGTCTTGCATCTTAATTAATTTTGTAAATCAATTAAAATTTCTAGAGAATTTTGTTCTAACGGAAGAGAGTAATCTTTTACGGTGTGAAAAACTAAATCAAATCGGTATAAAAAGTAAAGTAATTGAGAACACAATCTTATACCTCACATCTTAATTAATTTTTGTAAAACATTCAATGAAAATATATATATATATATTTTTTTTTTTACAATGTTGCCAATGAAAATCGAACCTAGGACCTCATGGATACTACCCAAACCCCTCACCACTACAATGAAAATATTCAAAGAGATACAATCTAATGTAATTTTTTTTTTTTTTTTTGCAATGTTGCCAATGAAAATCGAACCTAGGACCTCATGGATACTACCTAAACCCCTCACCACTACTATGAAAATATTCAAAGAGATACAATCTAATGTAAAAAGATAATCTTTTACAGCGTGACAAACTAAAGTAATTTAGAACACAATCTTAGACCTCGTATCTTAATTATTATTATTATTATTATTATTTTAAAATGTTCAGTTAAAATATCTAAAGAGATATGATCTAATGAAATAGGGTAATCTCCCATGGCGTGAAGAACTAAATCAAGCCCGTATAAAAAGTAAAGCAATTGAGATTATAACATTAGGTCTCACATCTTAATTAAAAAAATTTGTAAAATAATCAATTAAGGTATTTGGAGAAATTTTTCTAACAGATAATGGTAATCTCTTACGGTATGAAGAACTAAATCAAGTGTAAAAAGTAAAGTAATTCAGATCATAGACTTATGTCTTACGTCTTAATTATTTTTGTAAAAAGTTCGATTAAATTTTAGAGAAATTTGGTCTAACAGAAAAGCATAATTTTCTTCATTGTGAATAACTAAATCAAGCCCATGTAAAAAGTAAGAAAATTTGAACCATAACATTAAGCCTTACGTCTTAATTAATTTTGTAAAATGTTCAATTAAAATATCCAGGGGACTGAATATAACAGAAAAAGGTAATCTCTTACAACATAAAAAAACTAAATCAAGCCCATATAAAAAGTAAATTAATTGAGAATATAATTTTGGGTCTCACATATTAAATTTTTTACTAAAATAAAATTCAATTAAAATATAAAAAAAAAATTGTTCTTACCGAAGATGGTAATCTCTTACGTTGTGAAAACCTAAATAAAGTTCATGTAAAAAGTAAAACAAATTTCAAGTGGGATTTTATCTAATAGAAGAGAGTATAATTTTTTACATTGTGAAGAACTAAATTAAGTCTATGTTAAAAGTAAAGAAATTTGGACCATTACCTTAGACCTCACATTTTAATTTTATTTTTAAAATGTTCAAATAAATATTTAAAGAGATTGAATATATAACGGAAGAAAGTAATTTCTTACGGTATGAAAAATTAAATCAAACTCGTGTAAAAAGTAAAACAATTGAGATCGTAATCTTAGGTCTGACATAATTATTTTTGTAAAATGTTCATTTAAATATCCAATTAAAGAAATCAAATATAACAGAAGAAAATAATTTCTTATAGTGTGTAAAATTAAATCAAACCTGTGTAAAAAGTAAAGCAATTGAGATCGTAATCCTAGGTCTCAATTCTTAATTATTTTTGTACAATATTTATTTAAATATCCAAATATTGTAAAAAGTAAAATCAAACCCATGTAAAAAGTAAAGCCGAATATAATAGAAGAGAGTAATTTCTTACGGTGTGAAAAATTAAATAAAACATATGCAAAAAGTAAAGCAATTTAGATCATAACATCATGTCTCGCATCTTAATTATTTTTGTAAAATGTTCATTTAAAATATTTAAAGAGATATGATTAAACAAAAGAGGGTAATCTAATCTCTACAAAAATTAAAACAATTGATATTATAACTTTAGGTATTACAATTAATTATTTATGTAAACAATCAATTAAGATATTGAGAGAAATTTGTTCTAATTAAAGATAGTAATCTTTTACATTGTGAATAATCAAATCAAGTCCGTATAAAAATATGTCATATCCAAACCCATTGAAAAAAATAAAAATAAAAACAAATATAATATATAATATATTTTAGATTTTACAAATTATAGATCATAAGAATATTAGGGTGGAGTTACTTATCCGTATAAAATTCATGAGAATCTTAATGTCGATTTTTTTTTTTTTGGTACATATGTCTATTTTGTTTTTTAATTATTATTATTATTATTAGTGTTTGTTTGGCAATACATTAAATGGTAAAAAAAAATTCAAGGCAATCCTATTTTTTTGTTTGACAATAGATTATTGTTATGTTACTTATCCTATAAAATTGATGGTAATCCTATTATTTAATTTTTTTTGTTTCATTATAGATTTAACATTATAGATTTAATAAACAATAAAAAAATCAAGGCAAAAAAATCATAAAATTAATATTTTGTTGTTAGTGGGAATCGAACCGTGTTGCTTTAAGTCGTAAAGAGAAAACACATAGGCGCCACGTCATTAAAATAATGCCACTTGTACGTTTACTTCTTGAGAAGCAACGTGAGGATGCCAAGTGAACTTTTTATTTTGAGTAAGATAAATAATAATACACTAGTATGGACACCCATGCCAAGCACGGGCTAGAAATTCAAAAATTTTTTTTTATAAATTTTAAAAATGCTTGTTTTATATATATATATATATGGGTTAAATATGTTTTTAGTCCCTGCATTTTAAAAATGATTAAAACAAATCCTATAAGTTTTGCTGTTATCCAGTTTGGTCCTTCCGTTTGTTTGGTTAACGGAATAGTGATGTGGCACAGTATGCACCCGTTTTTCTAATTAGCTAACAAATCACGTGTCAACTTATAGTGACATTTTTAATTAGTAAGCAAATTATTTTGAAAGTTAAATACCTTTTTTTTAAAAAAGAAAAATTAAAATAAAAGAATGTGTTCTTCATCGGAACTTCAACAACAATAACCAGCAACTTCAATCTTTTCATCAAACTCATCGAAACCACTCGGTATACCGC
This sequence comes from Trifolium fragiferum, assembly GCA_954870985.1. Classification (NCBI taxonomy): domain Eukaryota; kingdom Viridiplantae; phylum Streptophyta; class Magnoliopsida; order Fabales; family Fabaceae; genus Trifolium; species Trifolium fragiferum. The sequence goes on from OX940794.1 coordinate 15,486,661, forward strand.
CACTGTCGACACACGTTACTTAATCCAACTGCCGGCCAGCCACCCACAACATCAGTCCCCACCGTACCCGAACAGTTTGCCGAATATCATGATTATAAGCATGCCCAAATAAATGTCCCGTATTCAAAAATGATTCTAAGTATGACCAAACTCTGTTGTTATATAGCAGTTTCGGTGAGTTTATTTGGCAATGAGATTTTAGATCTATTTTGTTTGGTTTTGTTTATAAATCATAACTCTGTTGAATTTTTTTCCGGGATTTTTCTGGATTTTGAAACAGAAGGGCTAGATCTATGCTAAAAATGTTGTTGTTGTTCCTCTCTTTGTTTCTTCTGTTTTTCTCTAAGTTAGCTTTCATTCATAAAAATATATTGTTTTTCTCCAGAATATTGATTTTTCTCTAACTTAGAAGTGAAAAATTGCCCGCGTTATATATGAGTTAGCGTTCATTCATAAAAATATATTGATTTTGGACTTTTTTTGTTAGAATTAATGATTTTAGACTTTAATGTGAACATATATTTATTTTATTCTTATTTTGGTAGAAAATTTAATTAATCTATCAAGAGCGTTTTGTTCTAATGGAAGAGGATAATCTTTTATGGGATGAAGAACTCATTCAAGAGCATCTAACATTAAGCCTTGTATCTTGATTATTAGTTAAAAAAAATTCTATTAAATATCAAAATGTATTTGATCTAACGGAAAGAATTAAATCAAGCCGGTGTAAAAAGTAAAACATAATTGAAACCAAAATCTTAAACCTTGCATCTTTATTATTTTTTGTAAAAAAATTCAATTAAAATATTCAAAGAGATATCCGGTCAAACGGAAGAGGCGTAATCACTTAAAGTGTGAAGAATTAAATTAAACTAAAGTAAAAAATTAAGAAATTGAGACGATATCCTTAGACCTCAAATCTCAGTTATTTTTATAAAATGTTCAATTAAAATATTAAAAAGAGTTTGATCTAACAAATGAGGGTTAATCTCTTACGGTAGAAAGAACTAAAACCAGGTCCGTGTATAAAAATAAAGCAATTGAGACCATAATCTTAGGTCTTCTTAATTGTTTTTGTAAAGAGCTCAATTAAAATTTTAAGAGGGATTACATCTAGCTAACAAAAGAAAGTAATTTCTTACGGCTAGCTCAATTAATTGTTTCTTGCTTGTTGTTACTACCTTACTCTAATAATCAACCTTCAATCAACTTATTCATCTAACAAATTCTAAAAATGCACACAAAATGCAGAGCGTGAATATCTTTTCTAAAGCTGATTTTACATAGTTACCACTAACAAAGTACAAACTATAGAAAAAGAATAAATAAACTTAATCTGGATCTGTATAGAATGAAATCCTAAATTGAAACCTGGTTTGAGAAATTGGTTGAAACAAAGTACTGAAACCCTAAGTTGAAAAGAATGAAATCGAAAGAATGTGAAAAGAATCGAAAACTTACCTCACTGAGTGAAAATAGGCGGAGGAGAGTGAGACGGCGGAGCAGAGTGAGGTTGAGACGAAGGTTGCGGAGTGAGACGGAGCGAGATTGTGACGGAGAGGTTGCGGTAATTCTTCTTTCTTTCCCGTTTGGAGTGAGATTTCTCTTTTATTTTTTCTAAAACAATTAAAATTTGAGGAAAAAAAAGAAAAAGTAGAAAAAACTAATTTGATGAAATTAGTTTTTTATGAAATTACTAATAGTTTTGAAATTCGTTTTTCTATTTTTTTTAATATACTAATAGTTTTTTCAACCCTTTTAAATAATAAAGAATGAATTTCGAATTTTTTTAACAATGATTTTTTATTTTTTAGTTTAACACTGATTTTTTTCTTTCAATCCTTTTTTTATTAATATTGCCTTTTTCATAATATTTAAATTTGTACACAAAACTAATGAAATTTTTGATTTTTTTTTAATACATAAAAATTAAGTTACTGTTACAAAATAAATAATTTTTAAAATTTATAGTGTAATCAAAATTATAAATTATTTTAATTATTTATAATTAAAAATTAAAACTTTTCGATTTTATATTACTGTTTCAAAATAAATTTATTTTTATGAAATTGATTTTTTTATGAAATTACTAATAGTTTTAAAATTAGTTCTTTGAGTTTTTTATTATACTAATAGTTTTGAAATTAGTTTTTTTTCGATTTCTTATTAATATTTTATATGTTTATCATTTAAAATTAAAGTAATATATATATATATATATATATATATATATATATATATATATATATATATATATATATATGTAATTGTTATAAATATTTTCTTATTACTTGCACAATATTAAAGAAAAGAATATGATCTATTAATATTACAGATGTTGTAAAAAAAATATGATTATTCTACGAAAAAAATGACTTTTTGATTCTAAGGCGAAATAAAATTAAAGGAAAGAATATATTCTTACTACTTATTACTTGCAAAATATGATTTTTATTACTTGCACATCACAATATTAAAGGAAATTATATGACTTTTTGATTCTCAAAACTGAAATGCTTATAATGCAATATCAAAATAATATTAATTAAGAAATTTATTATTTTTAAAATAATTGCTGTAAGCTTAAGTGATGATAATTGTTTTACTTATTTCGTGAATATGTTAGAATAATAATAATAATAATAATAATAATAATAATAATAAATTCAAAAATTTTGCTATTATTTTATATATATATATATATATATATATATATATATATATATATATATATATATATATATATATATAATTTACAAATTTTGAATTTGAAAATAATAAAATTTGTTTCCAAAAATTAATTATGCATGAAATTAATATATAATTATTTCATTAATATAATTTATTTATTATTGTTATATATTTATGATTTATTATTTCAATTATATATAATAATTATAATTATATGTTTGTAATTTTATTTGAATTGAATTTAAAATATTTCCCTTTTAAAGTATTTATTTAATACAATTGTGTGAAGATCAATGCGAGAAAAGCATTGGGAAAAGAACAATATATGAGGTTTAGAAAATTTGTCTCAAATGTATATTATTAAGATTGGAATTTATGTAATTTGCATCATAATTTGCTTTTGTTGCTACATGTCATTTCCAAATTATCGATTTAATGAAAATGATGTGTTTTGTGATAATTTACTTTTATTAAGTGTTATGACTATGAATGAATTTTTATTTAAAGTCAAGTCGGTGTTTTAACCATCAATTTTTTATATTTTATTTTATGTACAACCCGCGAACCCAACCCAACCCGTTAACAATCGGATTGGTTCGGTTCGAATTTAACAATGAAAGTGTGGATTTGATGATGAATCCAACCCAATATATATTGAACGTATTGGGTAACGGATTAGGTCCAATCCGGCCCAACCCAGCCCGCGTACACCCCTAGTTTTTACTATTTTTGATAAATAGAATTTTATAGAAATATATAATAAATGTCCAAACCAAAAAACTAATATCCAAACCTAACTAACCAATAAGCATTCTGAATCTCATTCAATCAATCAATATAAAAACATATAATCATTTTGTCCACACTACAAAACAAAAAACCATCATCGTGTGATAAAAAATGGGGCTAATAGATCTGGAAAAGCACTTTGCATTCTTCAGAGCTTATCATACAAACCCAATAAACGTAAAAATCCATACAATCATTATTTTGCCTCTCTTTTTCAGTGCTCTTATTCTGCTTTACTTCACACCTCCTATTTTCACTCCTTCCCAAACAGTCCTTAATTTTATACATCCTGTCTTTGTTTTCAACCTTGGTTTCATCGTTGCTGTTTTCTACGGTCTCTTTTACGCTGCTTTGGATATTAAAGCTGGTTCTTTTGTAGCTGTTTTCATTTTTCTTGGTTGGGTTTCTTCTAGTTTCGTCGCTAATTCACTCGGCTTTGAACTCGCTTGGAAGGTACTTTCTTTCTTAATTTACATATTAATGTATATTTTATTATTTTAAATTGTATGATTTGTGATAAAAAGTATCGTCTAATTTGGGAAGAACAATTTTTTGAGTAAACCAATGAATTGGTCCGTCTGTGTAACATTCTCTCAAATAGATTTTTTTTTTGCTTAAATGATTTTTTGGTCTATGTATGTTCACGATTTTTTGATTTCAGTCTCTGTATTTTTTTTGTTGCAAATAAGTCTCTGTATGTTCGTAATTTTTTGGTTTTAGTCCTTAAAGTCAAAATTCGCAGAAAAATCTGCAGATTTCGTGCAGAATTTTTCTTCAGATTTTTCTGCGGATTTTGACTTTAGGACTAAAATCAAAAATTCGCGTACATATAGTGACTTATTTGCAACAAAAGAATATATAGAGACTAAAACTAAAAATTCGCAAACATACAGGAACTAAAATGTTATTTAAGCGATTTTTTTTCAATACTAAACGTTTCTCAATATGATCCTTCTTTGTTTTCTAAAACCATTAAATGTTTTCGCCAAATGTTAAGTGTCACTTGGACAATGACGTCACATAACACAGTTTAAGTGACAAGTAGTCTATGATCAATTTAAAACAGTAACTATTTGATAAAAAAATGTTATGACATGGACTATTTTGATGCAAGTTGAAAATGTTAGACTGAGAATTATTTGACATTAAGCGAAAAAGATGTTCACACACAAATCAAATTGAGAATCGAGAATCGTTAGATAGAATAATAGATTAACTTGAGATATTGAAAGAGTTGGAGACCTTTTGAGAGTGAGTTACATAGACAACTAGACAAGGACCAATAATGGATGGGAACTAGTTTTCTTTGTCCTATTCACTTCTTACCAAACTCCATATTATAGGTTGGCCAAACTCCATATTATAGGTTGGTATTTTTTAGATTACTCCTCAAGAAATTGAGAGTATCTACCTAACCAATTATAACAAGTTACCAGACAAAACACAGTAGATTTACATGTGTAGGGGTGGACAGTGGGCGGGTTTGGGCGGTTTCGGGTCCAAAGTTGTCATCCAAGTCAAACCGCAGAGTCATCAAATAAGGTCCAATCCGTCCAGATAATAGAGATCGGTTTTCGCGGATTCGGGTTGCGGTTTAATCGGGTTATTGGGCGGTTTAATTCGGTTCGATCGGTTAGAAATAAAATAAATAAATAATAAAATCAATAATAAACTCAATCTTTGCAATTTAAATTCTAAGAATATACAACAAGAAATTTGAGAATCAGAAAACAAATACAAAATAAAAGTGTTACAAATCCTAAATAAACATAAAAAGTAAGAAAAAACTAAAATCTCAAATAAAATTGAAAATATAACATTTGATTTCAGCGAAGTTAAATAAAAAAGATGAAGAAAGATAAGTTTTATGTTTCAAAATGTTCCATGATTGTTTCAGGCTCTATGGATTTGAGGTGAAATGAGAAAGTGTAAAAAAGAAACGAAAAAAGAGGTTAGAATGTGTATATCGCAAAAGAAAAGTGTTAAACGCGAAATTTTAATTTACTAATGCGGGCGGGTTTCGGGTCCCATCGGTCCGATTCTCTCCACCCGAACCCGCCCATGTCAACTCTATTCAAACCGAATTTTCAAACCCGCTAACCCGTAGCCCGATCCAAACTGCCCATATTCCTTATTATTTTTTCGGTTTCCTCGGATTGAGTCAGGTTGCGGTTTTTTGTCCACCCCTATACATGTGAACTAAAAGTTAGTTTGTGAATATCACATACAATTCTACTTGTATAGTTTATTCTTATTAGTTGTTAGGTAAATACCCCAAATTCTTTGAGGAGTAATGTATGTCTTACCACTAATATTGTGTTCTAATATATGTGTGATTGAAATAAGACTTAAATATCATTTCAGTCCCTGTATGTTTGTGAATTTTTTATTTTAGTCCCTATATTTTTTTTTTATTGCAAATAAGTCTCTGTATGTACGTGAATTTTTTGTTTTAGTGTTAAAGTCAAAATCCGCAGAAAAATCTGCAGTTTTCGTGCAGATTTGCCTTCAGATTTTCCTGCGGATTTTGTCTTTAAGAACTAAAACCCAAAGTTGACGTACATATAGAGACTTATTTGCAAAAAAAAAAATACAGGGACTAAAACCAAAATTTTGCAAACATACAGGAGGGACCAAAAAATCATTTAAGCCTTGAAGGGATAGAGCTAGTGTGTAGTAGTTATACTCCCTTCGTTCCAAAATATAAAAAAAAATTGGTTAATAAAGTGAATTTGTGAATGTATTTAGTCCAAATTTTGAACTAAATACAATACATCAAGTTTCTTCGACTCATTTTTGCTTATATTTTAGAACGGATGGAGTATTTTGTAAAGAGCTGTGACTTGAATTATGACTATAATCCTTCAGGTTGTGTTAGCTACTCAGTTGATTGCTTTGATTGTTGGGTCTATTGGACATGGTGCGTTTGAGGTAAATGATTGTTCCATCAGTGACAAGCATGATACATAGAAACATTCAAAACATGAAGCTTAGATTCTGACATTTCATTTATGTTCTATCATTTTTTTCTGTCAGAAACGTGCACCACCATTGGAAAACCTTGCTGATGTTCTTGTAATGGAACCTTTCTTTGTGATTCTTGAGGTAATTTGTTTGTCATTGTGCTCTGAACTTGTTTTATTCACAATTGAAACTAGACAAAATATATTGATTTGTTTTGTAGATCCTTCAATCAACCATTGGATATGAACCATATCCTGGATTCCAGACAAAGGTGAAGGCAAGGATAGAAGCTAACATGAAAGAATGGCAGGACAAGGGACAGAAGAAAATTTCTTAGGTTGAAAAAGTTGTTTATAGTCGTTGTTATCATAGATGACTCCTCCGGAAACAGAAACATAAATCGATATATCTGCAGGGTCTAGAACAAAATATTAAAGACTCAAAGCAAAAATTGATATATTTGTAAGGATTGTGTAGAAAAAGGTTTAATGCATTTCAATAATAATTTAATAATAATAGAATGCCTACTCTTTTTAGATAGAGAACATTCTAGACGTAATGTGCTTGCTTAATGAAATGTCGGTCTATCTCAATATGTTATCTTGTCATGTTAAACGAGATTAGGAGCAATACTGATGGCTGATTTGTCACAAAACAACTTTATATGGCCTTCGCACTTTATCTTTAAATCTTCTAGCACAAGTTTCATTCATAATACTTCACAAATTTATTGTGTCATAACTCTAAATTTTGCTTCGCATTTGATCGAGCAACTACGTTTTACTTCTTACTCCTCCAAACAACAAGGTTCCCACACAAGAAGGTACAATAACCTAAAGTGGATCATCTATCACTCACTAAACCTCCATAATTAGGCTTCCACCCATTTCAAACATAGTCTACAACTTTTAAGTGTCTCACTCTCAAATCATGCATGAATTGGCTCATCATATTGATTACAGATGCCAAATCTAGCCTATTGTGTGTCAAATAAATCAAATTTCCAACTAGCCTCTGATATTGAACCTTGTCAAACTTTGGCACTTTCTTTCCTCTTCATAGCTCATATTGTGATTTTGTTCATTAGGAACACTTGCAGGTTTGCATCCATGTTTGCTTGTTTCTTACAAAAGATCAAGAAGATACTTTCTCAAAGAGATAAAAATTCATTGCTTTTAGTATGCAACCTCAATTCCCTAGAAATACTAGAGTAATTAAGGTCTTTCATCTCAAACTCAACTGATAGTTTCTCTTTGAGTAGTTGTCTTTCAGTTAAATCATTTCTTATAGCAATAATATCATCAACATATACATGAAGTACAGTCCATTTTCCTCTTTGAACGTTTGAAGAACAAAGTGTGATCTCCTCGGTTTTTCTTATAGTTCAAGTATACCATTGCCTTTGTAAATCTTCCAAACCATGCCTAAAAGGGCTTCTTTTGTCCATATAAAGTCTTCTTGAAATCGACACACCTTGTTAGCTCAACTCGTGAGACCAAAGCCTGTGGATTTCTATATACACCTCCCAGTCTAAGTTTCCATGGAAGAATGCATTTTTATTGTCAAATTGGTGCAATTCCCTTCTAGAGTAAGTAGCGAAAGATAGTAAGATTCAAACAATATTTATCTTTGCCATAGGAGAAAATGTCTGATAGAGATCCGAGTATGAGAGATAATGGTAAGAGTTATTATTGTAGTAAAAAGTATAGTGATGATATATGATAAATAAAGAGTATGTTAGGGTGCTTAATTGGCAAGTTTGTTATATGCCTTAGTATTATAAATAGTGTGGTGAGTGAATGAGAAGGGATATGGAAGATTTTAGTTAGAAATTGTGGGATCACACTCTTTGTGATTGGTAGTTCCACTATCAATTTGTTACTTGATTCTATTTTCGTTTGTCTCTTGTAATTGTTCATCCACATCAATACAATTACAGTGATTTTCCTTACAATTCTGTTCATATTATTACTGTTTCATTCATTAATTCATATACATACCCATCAATGTCTCCTTATAATGAAATGAATGACAAATGTCTTAGTATATCCTTTTTCTACCAGTTTTTCCTGGTAACAATTAATGGTGCCATCTTATTTGTGGTGTGTTGTATGTATTCAGCCAACAAGTTAAAACAATATTGCACATGTGCAATCATTAAATATCTTCTGTGGAGCTCACTATTCATCAGCATAAATCCAAATATAAGTGTGTTTTCAAGCAACAGTTATATTATGACAGTTCAACTCACATGGTACAATTTCATCCGTAACACTTACTTAGACACAAACCTAAATGTTATATGTTAGGTACATATACAAAAATTTGAATAAAATAATTGAAAAGATGATGAAGTGATGTTAAATGATGTGACTAAATTTTTTTATATTTAAATTTTATCAATTATGTGAGTGTGCCTAAAGAAATATTATTTAGGGTTGTGCCTATATAAGAATTACTCCAATTTCATATGCCACGATAGTGGAAAATTTTTGTACAGGCACAAACACAAATAAAAGATGTTAGGCATACTCACACAAACAAATAAAAATTAAAGAGAAATGAAATAAAATGATGTTGATTGATGTGATTATATTATTTTTGTTTTAAATTTTTGGATTTATATGTGTGTGCCCAAATCTATTTTATTTAGGTTTGTGCATATGCAAGTCTTTCTCCACGATAGTACAAACGAGACAAGTTTTGTACTGTGCTATAATGAATTAGTCTCGCAACCATTGTTACAAAGTATGCGCACAAGAACGTGTACCTGTGTGTGCGTGCGCGTTTGTGTTGATTAATAGAGAATTTATTGTAGGAAAATGCTAAATAGTGTCCTCGGGGTAAGGGCATTGATTAAACATATAAATATGGTAACTCTATCTCGAAACTTGTGTATTCAATGCATCGATAATGTAAAAAGTTGTTTTATTAATATTAATTTTATCTTTTATTTCTATTTTTAGTGTGCTTAACAAGTGCCCCGGGGCACTGTTTAGCATGACCCTTTATTGCATTCCAAGTGTGCGCACAAGAATGTGTACATGTATGTGTGCGTGCGAGCACTAAAGAATGCAAAAACAACACCAGGTTCTTCCGTGTACCTCATTAGGCTTGCATTCTATTGTGGTTGTGCCTCAAGTATGGGGAGTTGGGCACCGTCAAAGGTGATTGTTTTCTTTTGATAAACACTTCTTGGTCGTTTACTGACGAGAGCAAATTTAGCATCTAGGGGGATTCTACAAAGTGGTGTGTCCTCATGGTGTCCGTGGTGTGATGGCATAAGTGAATCGGAAAATCATCTCTTTGTTTCTTGTCCAATTGCTTGGGACATTTGGTCTTTGGTCCATAGGTGGTTTGGTGTAACATCGGTGGTGCCTTCGACTATGTCCTCTATGTGTGAAAGTTTTCTCAAGATCTATAGGAAAGGGAAACATGGGCATAGAGAGTTCTCTTGATTTGGCATGCAATGACTTGGACATTATGGCACGCTAGGAATGATAAAAAATTTAACGGAAAAACATGTGACGGTGTAAGAACTATTTGATAAAATCCAAATTTCTTCTTGGAAATGGCTAATAGCAAAGAAGATTAGCAATCCATGTTTATTTTATGAATGGTGTGTTAATCTCATTAATTGTATAGTTTGTTAGCTTTTAAACCACCTCCAATGGTAGTACCTATTTCAATAAGAAGAGATACTTATTATGTACTACTAGTACTGATTCTTATTTAAGCATTGTTATCTATTTGTTTATGTGGGACACATTTGTAATCATGTGAAGTTGTTAGTGAGATGTAGAGTTATTAGTGGGACCAGTTTAGAACTTTATAAGTGGTGCTGAGTTGGAGAGAATAAATGCTTATTAGGTATTATTATTAAAAAAATTATATATAAGTGATATGTACACGTATGATACACTTAAGTACTCAAAATTACATTTCTCCATTGTGGATGCTCTTAGGGGTATAGTATAGAACTACACTTTATTTTATCTCGGGTAAACAGGTCTTTACCACCTATTAAATAGGCGAGTTTTGCGTTTGCCCCTTATAAATTTTTTTGGTATGAATACCCGTTTGCAATGTTAATTTTTTTTTTTTTTTTGGAAGTGTATTTTACCCCCTTGCCAATTTTTTATTCCCAATATAGGAGGGTAAAATACACTACTAAAATTTTTTTTGAACATTGCAAGAGGCTATTGCTACAAAAAAAATTACAAGGAGCAAACCCTTTTTCATATTTTTATAGGAAAATGTTAAACAGTGCATCTAGTGTGACGGGTGTGCGTTAGTTAAGCATATTAATATAAAAATATTTTCTTAAAATTTGTGTATTTATTGTAAAAAATTATCCTTAACATTAACTTTATCACTTTCTTTCCTTTTTAAATATATTTAACTAGTGTACCAGATCTACCGTTTAGCATAACCCTTAATATATAATATAATACATATCTTTGTGTTAAATAATCGTACATTGTGGTAGTGTAGTGTTCATTGTAAAAATATTTTTATATCAATTTATTTCATAACTCCTTGAATTTATTGAATATTATTTTTTGCAAAAACGACTTAATTTTTTTTTTTTCTAAATTGATTTTGGTTAAATTCACATAATAGAAAATAAAACAAAATATTTATTTTTTTAATAAAAAAATTACTTTATATGAATCTTTTGATAAAAATTCCACTTCATATAGCTTATAAGTTATAATCATTTCCAAATAAATAATTGATAAAAACGATAATATCTTTAAAACGAATTATTACATTATCATAGCATTAATAAAATATATTTTTAATGATGTTATAGTTAAAAAAATTTAATATACAGTTCACCAAAATTAATACTTACTGTTTTCTGATTTTCAAAAATAAACAAATACCACTTTTAAATAGCAATAAATTTTCTGTCAAAAAAGAAAAAGCAAAAATTAAATTTATTTAGCAATATAATAAATTCCTAATGGATTAAGATGTACAATACTAAAAGACTATTTCCAAAAGACAAATTTATTATTTTCTTTCCTAAAAAACAAAATAGAAAACTTTGACTCGGTTAGATTACGTGTGCGAAAATGACAACATTACGCATTCACATGCCTCTTATGAATGAATCAATTGTATATATAAATAAATATTCACAAACACAAAAATTAACAACACTATTGAATATTATCTCAAACTTAAAAAACAAAAAACAAAAAAATGGGTTTATTAGATCTGGAAAAGCACTTTGCTTTCTACGGTTCTTATCACAGCAACCCTACCAACATTATAATTCATGTCTTCTTTGTTTGGCCAATTCTCTTCACCGCGCTTCTTTTTCTTTACTTTACCCCTCCACTTTTTTCACCTTCCCAAACACTCCTTAATTTTCTTCCATCTGTTATTGTTTTCAACTATGGTTTTGTCTTCGCTGTTTTCTACGGTCTTTTCTATGCTGCTTTGGATTTTAAATCCGGTTCGTTCGCTGCGGTTCTTACTTTAATTTGTTGGGTTTCTTCCAGTTTCGTCGCTAATTCTATTGGCTTCGATATTGCTTGGAAGGTACTTTCTTAATTTTAATTAATTTTAGTTATGTTGAGATTAATTAACGTGATTGTTGTGAAACTAATTTGACTTTTTATGAACCTTTTGTTTTGTTTATTATAAGCTAAATTTGGAACTGTTTTTTTTTTTTTTTCAACGATAGATTAATAGTACAGTTTTTTTTTGTTGGCTATAGATAAATAAAGTACAGTTATAAAGTGAAGTACAACTACATGTGCAGACAAATTTGTTTCTTTCTAATTAGTGATTTTTAGCTAATTAATTTGAAATTGATTTTACTTTTTTTTTGAATTTTTCGGTTTGTGTCTTTCTTATGATGAATTTTGGAACTGTTTTTCAACATTAAAAAAGTACAATTACAATACAATTGCACATGCTGATAATAAAGTACGAAAGCTACTAGTGTATGTTTGATATCACGGTAGGTATGTTAGAATTACGGTCTGGTTACCGTGATTTTCCAAAAGCTACACGCGGTAGCTTAAGCGATATGATTACCGTAGTTTTGACATACTCACCATGATATCAAACATACTCATATGTGGTTCATTGTGATTCTGAGATTATCACTATGATACTAAACATAGGCTAAGTCATTTTTAGTTTAAGTTGTTTGCTTCAATCATTAATAGTTACATGTTGATAACTCATGCATATTTGTGAAATCTATCAATCAGAAAATTGTGTTAATATTTTATATTGCTGTATTAGGGGGTAGAATTAATTATGTGAATTCCTTTTTCTTTTTGTTTTAACATTTTGTTGGTTAGATGGCAGAAGACTTGATCATTAGACACCAAAAATCATTTTCGGTTCACTTTTTCTATCATATAGCGACTAGGGTATTAATTTGTAGAATAGATGGAATTTATAAGTGCCGAACTTATTTCAGCAACCCTGAAGATTGTTATTATCAGATAGGGATTTGGGTGTTATAGGGTTCCAAGCTATGAAGCACTATTGCACTGACATTTCAGATTGAAGGTGTGTCTGGTGTCTGACATAGCTCAGTATTCATTAGACACTAACACAACATTTAATTATTACATGTCAGGGCTAATTAAGGTTTGGCCTTGGCGAAACAGGTCGGGTTATTATTATAACCCAGAAACTCTCTTCAGGTTTCAAAGAGAACTCATGTTTCACTTTCTCTTGCAGCTCTGTTCTCACCTCTCACTAAGCTTCATCCACCAAAACCCTAGTTGCCATCGTAAACCATTGCCGGACATGTCTATGCTTTGTTCTCTCTCACTTTCGTTCAACTCATCTCCTTCAATTTCCTTACTTTGAGTGATGCATCATGCATAGGTCTTTTGTGAATGATAGGTTTTTCTTTGATGAATGATGTATAGGCCTTTAGTTATTTTATGAACTCAGTATTTGGTTATTACGAACTTTTGGAATGATGATTATGAAATATTAATTAACTAAGTCTATTTTGTTCATGTATTATATTTTTTATGTGTGTATATGTATATATGTGAAGTTACAATTTTGCCCTTGAGTAGGATCTTACGAATCGTGCTACGACCCCCGTGCTTACAATCCTTCACCAGCCTACCAATCCTATGTAGAAACTCGACCCTAACTACATTGATTAAGTTTTCTTCACTTTTTATTTTGAAATGAGAGATGAGAGAAAGAAATAACATATAATAAGAATGCCATGAGGCATATGGAAAGGTATGTTGTTGTAATTTGCAAAAATTGTTGACTTAATTATTTATGAATATGATCGATCTTTCAGGTTGTGTTGGCTGCTCAGTTGTTTTGTTGGACAGGACAGTTTATTGGTCATGGAGTGTTTGAGGTAAATGATTGTTCCATCATTGAAAAGCATAATTCATAGATTTTCATAATTCATTTATCTTATAGTACCATTTTTCTGTCAGAAACGTGCACCAGCTCTATTGGACAACCTTGCTCAAGCTTTTCTGATGGCTCCTTACTTCGTCGTTCTTGAGGTAATTGTCTGTTTCTTTTAGTTTCTTTTGTTGGGTCTAGTGGTATGACTCGTAGTTACTAATAATTGAGCGGTTCAGGAGTAATGTTGTATAGTAATTTAGACCGTAGTATATACAAGTTGTACACCGTAAACCCCTAACCTCTAAGCTTGACATTGTAATACAAAGGAACCTCAGCCGCTATTCAATTAGAGACATGCAAAATTTGGCCGAACTTCGTTATAACGTTACTACCACTTTTGTGTTTGCGTTTTACATATCTTTAGTCTTAACATCTTTGGGGGCTTGTTTCTTTCAAAATTGAAACAAGGTTGACGATATTAATTTTGTTTTGTAGATCCTCCAATCAACCATCGGATATGAACCATATCCTGGATTTGAGAAAAGAGTGCAGACAAAGATAGCTGCTAATATCAAAGAATGGAAGGAAAAAAAGAAACAAAAGAAAAGTGCTTAAGTTGTTTACAAATGTTGTTGATATAGATCACTCCTCTTGGAATAAAGATATAAAATAATTTGATGTTGTTGACAAATATTTGGGGATATTGTTGGAAAATGTTGATATATATTTGTGGATGACATTATCAATTAATTGTGTTATTATTTAATTATTACTGCTGATATCCTTTATTCTCTGTTTGTTTTGTGGGAAAATTGGAGAGAAATTGGGTGGAGAGACAATAAGGAAAACAAAAAATATATTGATGCGAGATCCGCATCAAAGTGTTTTTATTTTCCCTCTCTTTTTTTTTTGGTAGATTATTTTCCCTCTCTTTTAAGCTGAGAGAAAATAAATCTTTGAAGAAAAAGTTCTCACTTTTCTCAATTTTATAAAATTTATTTATCTCATAGATTTTAGGGTTGATTTAGTTTATCTCAATTATTTTGAAACAAAAGATTTAGAGAATGGGGATTTAGTATTAATGATCATTTTATAATTGTTCGTATATATTTGGAGAATGGATACATGATTAAGACTTTGAAAAACGTCTTGACATGGCACAAGCGGTACATAAAAAAAATCAAAAGATTTTGAAATTATGATAAAAAGCACTCTTTTTTATCAAACTCAGCATATGCATATTGCATATACAAAATCAAAATCGTAAGTTGGCAAGGAAAAAAATCAAGAAATTGAACTGGGAAAAATCATCAAGCTGGTTTGTTCTCACTATTATTAGTTTGGATCAAAGGGACGACTTGGCGGACATCATTGCCTTGATCTCCAAGAACAACCTTGACCTCAAGGTTGAGCAGAGACTAAGTTTCACTAAACATCTTAGCATCTTTCAAAGTGTCCTTCAGGGATGAAAGTCCCTCTAATTAACTAGCAATTTACGTGTGCCTAGGACCTAAGTAGGATGAAGAAGAATTAGGGTGCCGATAACTACAACGTTGAGCTATAGCATAGCAAATGGTAGTGAGCCATAGTACAACTTCAATTTGAATAACTCAAAGACAGGGGTGGATCCGAGCAGATTCCGAAAAAGGCAAGCTCATATGCCACAATGTCAAATCCTTTTGATTACTTGAAATGACCTAAAATAACAGGAAGACAATTTTGGTGAGAGGCGACGTCCACACAGAATGGTTTGTTTGAAAGGTTGGAGGTAGAATCAATGCTAAGTTCCCAGAGCAGTCTTGGAGATATGGTGAATAGCTTGGTTGTGCATTCGCACCTGTGCCACCAACAAATTACCCTAAATGAGACTTCGTAACCGGATCTCATCAAGAGTTGCAACAGTAGAGGTTTGTAGGAGTGAGTAGGGGGCACAACCGTTGACAGCTTAAAATAGTGTCATTTTGATAGCAATGTGGTACATATTATTATTATTATACCAACATTCTGTGAAAGGAAGGTATTGCAATTTGCAACAACGGTTTTGGAGATGAGCTTCTGAAAGCCATGGTGGTACCTTGCAGTTGCAGAACCAACTGACAAAGACCTTGTCCTATCCCTTACAATGGTCTTGGACATGTCATGTAGTTAACCATCTATATGAGCTGGTGTTTGACTGGTTTGTAGAAACATGTTTGATAAGCTCTATTTTTTGGTCAGGTAGCATAGCGGCTAGACATTCACCCTTTAAAGGTGAATAAGTGGGCATACCGGATTCGAACTCCGATCCCTGCACAAATATGCAATGTCATTTATCAATCGAGCTAGGCTCATGAGATGTTAGATAAGCTCTTTTGATTTGTATAGATAGGAAAATGTCTCATAAGTAAATAATGGCGCCATTTTCTACCAAGAAAGTGATGGGATCAACTACTAATGTCCCTCAGATGTGGGGCTTATACAACTTTTTCAAATCGACACATTAACACATTAGTTCAAACTTGTGTATATTTCTAATCAAATTTTAAAATCACATTGTCCATTCAAATTCTAACACATATTCTTTAAGGGTGAACCAATGTATATCATCCATACAATCATAAAAAACTAATATATCTTTCGAGATCGATAACTTATGTTTTCTCGATACACACTGCACCGATAAATAATCAAATACTCTAATAAAATTAAGAGATCTAATTATCTACTGCTTGTGTCATAGATATATTTGATCTTAATATCTGGCCAATGCTATATTATTGATTGGTTTTGGAAGTATCTATTTTTGCTTTTCAACTTTATTAATATTTTTGTGGCATTGTCAGTTTAGGAAACTTTTGGAAGAAAATCTGTTATGATTCTCATCACTTTTTTGTCTTTGTGCTCCCCAATCAACCTTGGGGCCCTGCCCCAATATTTGTCATTCAGTAATATGATTCTCCAAACAAGATACACGCGTTTATATGACCCCAAAATCTTTGCATCGACAGAGCTTGGTATGGCAATGGCGTCATAAAGAACTATTACATCACCAATTACTTTATTTTTTCTATTGCACAAAATTAATTAAAAAGGAATATTCTCTAATTCCAATGAATTCAAGAAAATGAATTTTCCTATGTTATTTTAAACGACGACACTATGTTTTTTTAAAGAAAATGAATTTAAAATATTGAGTTTTGTAGGATACATATCTATTTTACAATCCTTTAGTATTATTTCTTTTTATATTTAATTATTTTAAAGCAAAATTATATATTACGGTCTCATTTGGATTAGTTTATTTTTAAGCTTAAGATAATTACATACGAAGATAAACAAATTAAATTTAAAATTAATTTGATATATAAGGTATTGAATATTTTTTTATTTACAATGAAGCTGGAAATTAAACTCATAAATTCTAAGATACTATCCAAATCCAAAATATTTTGTCGACGACAAAATTCATGGCATAATCAAATTGTTTTCTGATTCATTTTACAGCAGTTTGTTGAACTCCCTTTTTTCTTTCAATTTTAGTGAAAACAACGCATACTAAATAATTTTGCCATATAGTTGACGACTCTAATTTTGATTTTATTTTTTTCTAAATTTTTTTATTGAGAAATTAAAAAATAAATTATAAATTGAATGTTGAGCTCAGATGCACTGCAATCAATATCAATATATAGGCCAATTCTAATATGGACCACTTATTCAAGTGGTCCATGGTGGACCAACGCTATAACGAATACGAATTTTACAAAATCGATCATTGGATTGAAAGTTTATATCATATAGATCATTCACAGAAAAAATTAGAAAAATTGAAAATCATTTGATATGTTTTTGGGACTCATTAAGATTTACAGTATTTAATAAACCGTTAATCTTTATGGATCTCAATAACATATCAAATGATTTTCAATTTTTCTAATTTTTTTTATGGATGATCTATATGATATAAACTTTCAATCCAACGGTCGATTTTGTAAAATTCGTATTCGTTATAGTAGTATTGACCACTTGTCCACGGTGGACCACTTGATGAGGTGGTCCACCATAGCATTGGCCTCAATATATATTTAACAAATTTTATAAATACTACTTGAATTTTAAAGTCTTTCTTCTTATATTTGATATATGAATATCATTCACTATCTTAAAATTTTCTTCAAAAGAATATCTACAAATTAATGTTGTTTTACGTACAGCAGTGACTTTCCACCATTATCATAATTACATTTAGAAGGATAAAATGATGATAAAACACAAATTTTACATTTGTGGGCAATAAACAACCAACAAAGTTATCTTTTATCACACGTTTCTTTCACTCCAAAAACACCAATATTTTGAGTCTTTTTCTCTCTTCTTTTTTCCCACTTATTAACATTCCACTCTCACAATTACCATAATTTTTCTTATCACTTTCACATGTCTTCCTTCATCTTCAATTTTTCACCTCAATCCTTACCTTTTCTCTCTCACTTTATAGATTCTTCTCAATTAAATTATTTTCTGTGAAAAAAATAATAATTAGTCCTTTAATAACCCTTTAAGGTTTTAAGGTTGTAGAGGTGTTTCTTGTGTTGATATTTGAAAACTAGAGTGACCCTTTTGATTTTTGTCTATAAAAATTGAAATTTTGAGGGTTATATTAAAAGTAACTGAAAATGGAAAATGTTTCAGTTATGTGTAAAGAAGAGGATCAAATGAATTTGCCACCAGGGTTTAGGTTTCATCCAACTGATGAAGAGCTTATTAGTCATTACCTTTTAAGAAAGGTAACTGACACAAACTTTTCTGCTAAGGCCATTGGAGAGGTTGATTTAAACAAATCAGAACCTTGGGATTTGCCATGTAAGTTATTAAGCTTAAAGCAATTAAATTATAAGTCTCACTTTGAATTTAATTTATATACACTGACGGTCAGTTAATTATAATTGTTCGATCACTAAAAAAAGGGACAAAATGATTGATGGTTTGTTTGATAGATGGACAGTATAAAAAGTTTTACACTGACAGTGAATCAAAATTATTATTTTTTATTCTAATTTTGTGAGTATGTTTTGATTAATTTTGTTGTAGGGAAAGCAAAAATGGGTGAGAAAGAATGGTATTTCTTTTGTGTGAGAGATAGAAAATATCCAACTGGTTTGAGGACTAATAGAGCAACTGAAGCTGGATATTGGAAAGCAACAGGAAAAGATAAGGAGATTTATAGAGGAAAATCTCTTGTTGGAATGAAAAAAACTCTTGTTTTCTATAAAGGAAGAGCACCTAAAGGAGAGAAAAGTAATTGGGTGATGCATGAATATAGACTTGATGGTAAATTGTCTGTTCATAATCTCCCTAAAACTGCAAAGGTAAATTCTCTATTACAAAATTGTATACTTTTTTCCTTTACGGTTTTAAATAAAGGTCTGCGATCATAATCTAAGCCAAGGCGTAATAGTAATGCGATGCGACTGAAATTAAATTGAGGTCACATTGACTACAATTGAGGTTGCCAATTTGTTAATGATCACGATGCGACTCTTACTAAGACATTAGTTGTGAATTTTTTTTCATTGCTAATCTCTATATCACCGAAGCATTCGATCAAAGATGTTTATGGTCTCTGACATGTGTCTGTGTCTAAAATTGACACGACACCAATACAAGTGATTGGATTGAATTTATTTATTAGTTCAAATTATCATTAGTGTTAACGTGTCGTATCCGTGTCAGAGTCTAAGTGCTTCATTGTTCCTAATTGATTTTGGTCTTTTGTGGCAGAATGAGTGGGTGATTTGCAGGGTATATCAGAAGAGTTTATCAAACAAAAAGACATGTTTTTCTGGGTTAATGAGGTTGAACTCTTTTGGAAATGACCTTGGTTCTTCTATTCTTCCACCATTAACAGAATCTTCACCTTATTCCATTGACAAAATCAAATCACAAAGTGTAACTAATATCAAATCACCTTACGTGTCCTGCTTCTCCAATCCAATTGAAAAAAACCAAGTTGGAATCTTTCAAACCTTTAGCAACAACCCTTTTGAGATTCCTTCAAATCCTTCAATTAATCTTCCAAAAAACACACTTTCTATTGCTTCATTTTACTCTAATCAAGAGGTTCAAACCACACCAAATATGCCATTATCTGGTTCTGTTTATAACCATGGATCAAACTTTGAGAATCAGCAGCACCTACCTGTTTCAACTGCACCAATTGATATATCTACCATGTGGAATTATTAATCTCAAATCAACTAAAATTTGGAAGAGAAAAAGACAAAATTTTCAGCTGTAAAAGTTGAGGGAAAAGAGGAGTTGCATCATCAAATATAATTTATTAGTATTCTATGTGTTTGTTATGTTATTTTTGTTTGTCTCTATGGAATTTAACCAAAAGATGCATTGAATAATAGTGAAGCATATATTTTGTATTATAAGAATTATTATTATGGTGTTGTATTATATTTTTTTTGTTTGTAAATCAGGAATCATTTGCCCACAACTGCAGAGATTAATCTTTCGAGTCTTGTGTTGTATTATAAATTTATAAGAATTATTATTATGGTGTTGTATTATATTGTTTGTTTGATACTTGAGGTTGTTGACATGAGAGTTATTATTGAATATAAGTTTGGATTTTGTTAGTATAAGACATGGTTGGTTATATTTTTGTGGATTCTGTTGACAACTATATAGAGAGTGACATTTATATATTCTTGTAATATCTGAATTGCATATTAAAGTATTTGATTGTGGGGACTGAATGAATCAATTAAGTACGGTAAGCATTGAAAATCTAACAATTTTTCTCTCTCTCTCTCCCTTCTATTGTACTATAATTGTGTACTGTCATTCTTTGACAGAGACCAAAACAACAAAAACTAACTTATCTTCCTTTACAGTATCTTAATGTACGCGTGATATATGAATATGGTAATACACTGCTCCTATGTTTCAATGTCCAACACATAAATGATAATCCATATACTTTTAGCAAATCAATCATGTTTTTAAAATTAAAAAGTGTTTATAGCATTTTGTTTATAACTATATCCTTAAACTACACAAAAACAAAACAGCTAGAAGACAACTTTTGACACATGTCAAGCTCAGGTTGAGCTACACAAAATCCTTGCTGTACTAAATGACAAAAACTTTACCTCATTTAAACCCTTTCAATACACAAAACATTTGGGCTTGCCGGTTTCTCTTCAACCCGACCCGGCCCAGAAGAAACAACTCAAGCAAAATGAACCAACCTCATTTGAAACGGCTACCTCACGTGAAGCTGCTCCCCTTTGAAGGATATGTCAACATCTTGCTCAGAAATTCAACTCCTCATTTTGGCAAATTCCAATAGTTAAATCTTTTGATATCTCTCTCTAAACCCTTAATCATGAAACTACCAACAAAGTATCCTTACATATTTCAAACCAATTTCCCAATGCCAGCTGAATTTGGCTTTCAAAATCAACCTCTTTACCTTCACCGTAAACCAATGTTGGATGCATACCAGTTTCGTGAATACAAATTTGAAGAGAGAGCCAACTTTTAGGTGAATGGGTACTGTTCAATGAGCATGCTGCAGACAATTTGTCTCAAAAAACAGGTAATTTGATTTTTTCATTCTCCCGCCTTCAAAATTTCTGTTTTTTCCAATTATTTAATTGATTTACGGTTTCAGACAATATGGATACAGAACTAGGCTATATAAAGGGGCATTGTGTCATTGAAATTTTTGCACCGCACCACACATCTTTGGTTGCCTTTCTTCAAACTATAAGTTTTTCACTCATAAATCTAAAAAAACTTTTAATTTCAATTTTCATTTTTACAACAATGTCTCTCAAACTTGCTGAAACTGATATGTTTTCAAAAATTGATGAAATTAATTCTGATCAAGCAACATGGAATTTGAATGCTAAGATCATAAGACTTTGGGAAGTAACTGATTTCAATCGAAATACCATTCCTTTTTCTATTGAAATGGTTTTAATGGATAGTGATGGTGGTAGGATTCATGCTACTGTTAGGAAAACTTTGATTTACAAATTTAAGGATGATTTGAAAGAGGGAAATATTTATGCTTTGGAAAATTTGGGTGTTGCAACTAATGGTGGACAGTATCGTACCACTCATCACCCTTATAAGTTAAATTTTCAGTTCACATCTAAAGTTCAAAGGCTTTCTAACCAAAACTTTGTTTCTTCACCCTATAACTTTACTCCCATTGCTGACATTGTTGGTGGAACTCATGATACTGACTTTTTAGTGGGTGAGTTG
Organism: Trifolium fragiferum; assembly: GCA_954870985.1. Classification (NCBI taxonomy): domain Eukaryota; kingdom Viridiplantae; phylum Streptophyta; class Magnoliopsida; order Fabales; family Fabaceae; genus Trifolium; species Trifolium fragiferum. The sequence continues at coordinate 15,508,732 of OX940794.1, forward strand.
TTTCATATTATGTTTTCAAATGCCTTACTTTTTTGCTTAAGTATATAACTTGACTAACAATTTTAAGTATTCATTTTCAGATGTCATTGGGTTGTTGACTGGTGTTGGGAGTGAGCGTGAAATCACTAGCCAAAATGGGACAACATCAAAGCTGAATGTTATTGAGTTGGAGGCTGATGGGTAACAATTTTTTATTGTCTTTACCCTTTCTTTTTTCTTAAAATGTCGTTTAACATGGTTGCAATCCTAGATTGAGTTGTTTTTCTGTCTATGTATATATTATTTAAGCTTCTCTTTTAAACATCCAAGATTTTGGTAACATGTTTTCAACTTTATAAAGTTTTGATGTCTACTTAACACATCATATAATATGTTTTATTGAAAATAGGATTGTTTATCTCCATATAATATCTATTGAATATGATCAGATATACACAGTTTTAGATCTGCATGACCATGTTTTAGATAAAACTATACTTATTTTGGCTAAAGTTTTATTATTTGGCTTATTTTGCTTATAAATCAGGATATTTTTATTTTGCTTATCTGCATAACCAGCTCTCAGTTTTGCTTACTTTACAGTTTTATTATTATGCTTAAACCATGTTTTAGCTAAATTAAAAGATTCTGTTATACTTATTTTGGATATTTTTTTGTTTGGATATAAAACTATTTTCAAGGTTTTACATGGATTCTTTCTCATCCATTGTATGTTATCATTATTTACCACTGAAACTGTTTTATAATGAGGACATTGCTTCTCACCAGCCAGGATTTAACTTAAAAATTGTTTTTATATGAATACCTTAGGCATAAGATCCAATGCACACTTTTTGGGGGGTATGTTGATGTGCTCAACAATTTCCTTGGAGCTGGCGAGGTCCAAAATGCTGTTGTCATTATTCAGCTTGCCAAGGCAAAAACATTTCAAGGTTGTAACTTTGTCCAATACATTTATTATATGCTTCATTTTATCTAGCTTTTTGCTTATACTCACATCTGATTTAGTTATTGACATGGAATGTGTAGACAAGATTCACATACAAAACTGTATGAACTGTAGTGTCTTGCTTTTCAATCCTACCTCTGCAGAAAGTTTAGCTTTCAAATCAAGGTCTGTTTTTTAAAGTTTTAATTTACAACACTTTTCAGTTTAGTAAAGAAAACTTTATGTTATTGTTTGCACATTGAAATGAACACCTTTTTTTATATCATTAGGCAAGAAGAGCTCCTTGAAGCTCCAACTCCTGTTACTCAAATTATGGCTGATACCCAGGTTCAACCTATTGATGAATTTCTTTACAATACTCCAAGAAGCACACTTCAGGCTCTTAAAGATGCCACTACTGTAAGGAATTTAACCACTTTATTTTACAGCAATTTATCATACACACATCTTCCATACCTCAATAATATATAGTCTGTTTCACTTTTATTCACTGTTTCACATTTTCACACTTTTAGGAACAAATGAAGATTGTGCTTGGAACTGTCAAAAAGATTCTCAATCCGGACAACTATTGGTATACTGCATGTATATGCAACAAAGCTGTAATCCCAGATTCAAGGATGTTTTATTGTGAGAAGTGCAACAAGCATGTTCACCGTGTTTTCCCTAGGTATATTTGCTAATACTCACACTGCATTCTATCAATTTCTTATGTAGTTTCAACTTTTTAATTGTTGGTTGTCTGTTTCAAGCAGGTTTTCTATCAGGGTTCGTGTTTTAGATCACACTGATTCTGCATGTTTTGTCATATTTGACAAAGATGCAACTGCTCTTTTCAACATGACTTGTGCTGATATGGTAGAGGGACCAGCAGGGGTGAGTATATCAATTTACTTAAGCTTTGATTTTTATACAGTTTCACCTAACTCTTGCCATTTTGACATTTGTTTAGGCTGGTGGTGCTGGAGTTTTGCCTCCACAACTTGCTGACATGGTTGATCAAACCTGGTTGTTTAAGGTTGAGACCAAACCTTCCTTTAATCCAAGATTTGAACAATCCTTTCGTGTTAGGAAGATATGCACTGATGAAGCTATCATCAATCAGTTTAGAGAAAAGTGGGACAACGAAGATGCTACTTTTGTCAAAAACACTAATGTATGTTTTTTCCTTTTCATGTTTGTTGCTTTCATTCCATCAGTTTATATCTGTTGTTAGTTCCTAACTATCATCTTCATGTTTAGGAAAATGGTTCTTTAAGTACTCTGTTGGTCAAAGGGAAAGATATTTTGGTTGATGGCTCCACAAATGTCCTAGCTGAGGTTAAAATTTTTATCTATATTTCATGCTTAAAACAAATAACATAACCTAGATATTATTTTACCTTCAACATCTGCTTATGTTTGTGTCTATGTTGTCTAGGACATTGAAATTGGGGAGGGCAGTTCTGTCAAGGGAAAGGGGATTATTCTGGAGGGAACACCTGTCAAAGTTACACAAGATTTGATGTCTAAGTTTTCTGGTGCTATAGTTAATCTTGCTGATGATTCAATGGAGATCTTGGACTCCACCCAAATTGGGCAAACTCCACCAGAAAAATTTAAGTCACCTGCACTTGGTCAAGTTAAGGCAGCTGCAATTGCAAATCCAAAGGCTTCTGCAGTTGCTCAAGCCAAGCCTTCTGCATCTGCTGAAGTTAAGCCATCTGCACTTGCTCATGGTAAGGCATCTGCAGTTGATCAAGTGAAGCCACCTGCTGTTGAGAAATTTAACCAGTCTACACCTGAGAATCAGAAGGTCTCTGCAATTGGTAATGGCAAGCTAGCTGCAGGTGATAAGGGTAAGGCAGCTGCTAATAATGCTGGGAAGGATATGAGGGTTGAAAAAGAGAAGAATGTTGGAGTTGTTATCCTAGATGAAGAATCTGCTGCTGATGGTCCAACAAAGACTTTCAAAAAGAAACACACTGCAAAGAGACTTTCTCCTACCAAACAAGATGAGGATGATAACACTCCCATCAAGCTCTTGAAGAAGGCAATTAAGATAGAGAAAATTGCCTAGCCTAGGGTGGATCAAGTGGCCTTTTTGTGTAATGATTTGAATTGTCATATCCCATGTTTAAGGCCTTTTAAGTTATTTAGTTTTCAAGTCTGTAGGTTAATGAATCAAAGTAATCAAGTGGCAGTGGATTGATAATGTTAGTTATGTGACTATTTAAATTTCACTTTTTCTTATTGTATGTCAAGTGGCAGTTGACTTTTCTGATATTATCCTAATTGATGAACTTTTATATGATATTATTATTATCCTTTTAATTTTGTGTGCATCGCTATTTATCTACATATATCTTCTTTGCTAATATACTATTCAATTAAAAAATATATGTGGACTTAACAGGATATAAGATAAAAAAGTGAAATTTAAATAGCATGGCAATAAAACAGGTTGTGCTGATGATAAATACCTCAACGCTGAAGGTATGGGAAATGTCAAAGTCATTTTGAACAATGGGAAAGCAGCATTGATTCAGAACGTGTGGTATGTACCAGGCATGAAAAGCAATCTGATGAGTGTGGGTCAATTGATTGAGAAAGGTTTTTCAGTTACTATGAAAGACAATCTTCTGAAGCTATATGACGGTAATCAGAAGCTGATTATGGAGTCAGAACAGGGAAGGAACAGAACATTAAAGGTGAATGTTAGAACTGCAGATTCTGAATGTCTTAGTGCAACAAGTGTTGAGAAGGATAGTGAGTTGTGGCACAGAAGATTTGGTCATCTGAATTTCAGAAGCTTGGGGCATCTGAAGTCAAAGAATCTGGTACATGGAATTCCTATAATCAAGAAGCCTGAAAAATCATGCAAGGTCAGAATTCTGAAGCCAATTCTGAAGGTCAGAATTCTGAAGCCAATTCTGAAGTTCAGAATTCTGAAGCCAATACTGAAGTTCAGAATTCTGAAGCCAATTCTGAAGGTCAGAATTCTGAAACCAATTCTGAAGGACAGAATTCTGAAGCCAATTCTGAAGGTCAGACTTCTGAAGCCCATTCTGAAGGTCCGATTTCTGAAGCCAATTCTGAAGTTTAGAATTCTGAAGCCAATTCTGAAGGTCAGAATTCTGAAGAAAGAATTTCTGAAGGTCAAAATTCTGAAGAAAGAATTTCTGAAGGTGAAGCCTCTGAGTCAAAAACTTCTGAAGATGCTTCTGAACAAGTTCAGAGGCTACAGAGAATCAGAAACATCCCAAGAAGATTTGCAGGATTTGAAATGTTGCAAGACACTGAAGTAGACTCTGAGGGAGAAATTATTCAGTGTGCAATGTTAGTAGATTCTGAACCTGTGAGCACAGAAGATGCTCTTAAGCAACAAGTCTGGTTGCAGGCCATGAAAGAAGAACTTGATGCTATAAAGAGGAACAAGACTTGGAAGCTTTCAGAACTTCCAAAAGGCAAGAAAGCCATCAGCGTCAGATGGGTTTTCAAGCAGAAACTAAAGCCAGATGGATCAATTGGCAAACACAAAGCGAGGTTAGTAGCAAGAGGATTTCTGCAGAAACCTTAATATACATATCAATTATATTTAGGTATATGGTATGCATATATTCCTAGGTAGATACCTTAAGGTTGGGACATGTATTGACAAAATTGTTTATCAAACATAAAATGCCAAATATGCAGAATTTGAAAACGCTTTTTCACCTTCACATAGTTAAAAAACATATTTGACCTATAGCTACATACTAGCCTTTTCCATTGTATTCTTGATCATCTTCCCATAAGATAGAGACAACACTATTTCATCTTACCAAGGTTTATATTTTTTTATTACCAAAATAGCCATACAACAAATTGTCAATTGCAACTTCTCTTTTTCCAATCATCAAAATAGAAGCCATCTGACAATACCTTTCTCCAAGTGTTAACAAAACAAATTCATCCACTTTATTCAACCAACATCTCTACACGTGAATGACCAAAACCATGAACAACAACTTACCAAGTCTAACCATCAAACACCATTAACCTTACCAACATCACAAAACTCTCTTAGTATAATATGGCAGCTATGGATTTCTAATATTATTTGATAAAATGGAGATTGACAAACAAAAGTTGGCAAGGTTTAGTAGAATACAACAAAGGAAGAAGCTTACCCAAAATGGTACATTGTCATCATCAGGTTTGGTTTTAAGTGACTACAAATATTCCTTACCATTAAAAATTGTTGAAATCATCATTCTCATGTACAACAAAATGTTTCAATGGTAATACAAAATATATTCTTTATATGTTGGCTTTCTTAATCACCTGATTTATTTCATTTATTTATTCCAGAAAATATACCACCAACAAATGTTTCTCCAAATGAAGTTGTTTTTGCTAAATCTGTTAATTCCAAAAGGAAAGCAGTTAGAATCCCTCTTTCACCTTTGAGGCCAGGTAAGACTTCAAACCAAAATTACTATATCAACATGCTTTATTACATGACTGTTTTTATATCCATCTTTTGAACATGTTCTTATCAGATTCGTTTTGCACACCTAAGAGATGCAAAACTCCTATTTCTGACTTTCCTACACCAGCTTCATGTTTGACTAACACATCCACTTCTTCACTACCTCAATCTTCAAATACAACAAGACAATTTCCTCTTGGAGCAGGTTAAATTTTTTTTTGTTCTTTATCCTCTTTCTTCTAAAACTTTGTTTTTTGCTACTTTATAATTTAGTTAATGTTTTCCAGAAAATATCAATCCAACATATACAAATCAAAATGATGTTGTTTATGATAATGTTTGTCATGCCAAGAGGACAGATATTACCCTCCCACATTCTCAGTTGGATGCAGGTTTGTCATGACAGGAATTTCATCATTATTGTCTTTTTACCTCTCATATGGATATTCCAAGATTTATATGACAATTCTCATCTTCTCAGATTATTTAACCAAAACAAATGCAAACCAGAATCTACCGTCTAAGAGAATTAGGAAGCCTAATCCTAAATATTTCACTCCACTTGAATGTGTAACTAACATATACAGTATCTCAAGTGGTCAACCTTCAACTCCAAGTCTACAATCTCTCAAGGGAACAGGTTAACTTTATGATATATGTGAGATACATTACTAAACAAATTTGTTCTGTGCTTTACTTATAATCCATTCCTATTTACATACAGCTACTATTCTAAAGTCATCTGAGCCATCATCTGCAATTATCAATCCTATTTCCAACACTGTCAAAGCCAAAAGCTCTAGGACAAGTCGTCTACAAAATAGATACATTGGTGTTCAAAGGCTAGATTTTGCTGATGACAATTTGATAGATGGTATTTATCATTTAACCTTATATCTACAAACTATGAATTATTTCTTTGTTAATCCTATATGTATAATGACTTTTTATTCTTTACAACACAGGGATTTCCCATGACACAAATGACATTGAATTTTACAAATCTACAATGTATGCAAAATCTGAAATTGAAGGTATCATTATGTATAATAATCTGATATAGAAGTTAATTTTGTTTAATGGTTTAATATAGTACCATAAATTATTAGTGCACAATAAAACTCAGATATATCATTATATGTATACCATATGTCCTTGTGCTATCAATTACTGAAATAGTTTATTACTTGCAGCTTTCTTAAATTTTGGACTGCCTGAGTTTACTTGCAAACACTGTTATGCTGAACTGTGGTATGAGGAACGAGCTGAGAAATCTAGGAATGGCAAGGATATCGCATTTTCAATATGCTGTCAAAGAGGCAAAGTGGAACTCCCTCTCATAAAAAAACCTCCAAAACTTTTGCTAGAGTTAATAAATGGAGTTGATCCAAGAAGCAAACATTTCCAAGATAATTATAGGGCTTACAATAGCATGTTCGCATTTACTTCAATGGGTGGTCAGCCAATCACTAAAATCAACAATGGCAAAGGACCTCCACAGTTTATACTATCGGGTCAAAATTATCACAGAATTGGTTCTTTATTACCTGAACCAGGAGTAACTCCAAAGTTTGCTCAATTATATGTTTATGATACCCAAAATGAAGTCAATAATAGAGCAAAAATTTTTAGGTAATGTTTCTTAATTCGTATTAGTTTCTAAACTGTCTTTACCTTCTTATATTGACTTTTTCATCTCTATCAAATGACTTATACCGAATTTTTTGTTTTTAGATCTGTTAGTGATTCAGGTGGACTTGATATTTCTTTAGTTAGAGATCTTAAAGACATGTTGGATCATTGCAATCCACTTGCAAAGTCTTTTAGAAAGGTGAGAGATGCCATAGAAATAGCCAACTGTCCCCAGTTGTCTTTAAGGCTATTTCGCAAACGTCATCAAGATTCAAGGATGCATAATACTCCATCAGCTGATGAAGTGGCTGGATTGATAGTTGGTGATTTTGATGATTCAGAATTTGGAAGAGATGTTATTGTTAACGACAGAAAATATGGATTGACAAGGATACATGAAACTCATGTTTTGTTCTTGCCTCTTCAATATCCTCTGATATTTCCTTGGGGTGAAAATGGTTGGGAACCAGATATCCCACATAGGGCTACAGCAGAAGAACCAATCGACAAAAAGAAAAACAGAGTCACTATTAGAGAATTCATGGCCTTTAGAATTCAAGAAAGAAACAATGAATTTGGCAATATTGTTCAGTCAAAGAGGTTATTTCAACAGTATGTTGTAGATTGTTACACTATGATAGAGGCGCAACGCTTATCCTATATAAGAGAGAATCAAGATATCATTCGTTGTGATATATTGAGTGGTCTCCAAGAAGCAGTTGAACTTGGAGACATAGATGCTTCATTAGTTGGAAAGCGCATTGTTTTGCCCGATTCTTTCACCGGAGGTCCAAGATATATGTTCAACAATTGCCAAGATGCAATGGGAATTTGCAAGAGGTTTGGTTATCCAGATTTGTTCATTACAATTACATGTAATGCAACTTGGCCAGAGATACGTGATTTAGTTTCTTCCAAAGGTCTTCAACCATCTGACCGGCCTGACATTGTATGTAGAGTTTTTAAAATGAAGTTAGATCAAATGATGTCAGATTTAAAGAAATTTGAGATTTTTGGCACCGTTATAGCAGGCAAGTTAATGTCTACTTCAAAGTTTTTACCATTTATCCATTGAAATTTTTTTTGTTAAGTCTGTTTTGTTTGAATTAACTAATAAATTTTCTACTATAATTTGGTGATCATAGGGATGTATACGGTTGAGTTTCAAAAAAGAGGTCTCCCACATGCACATATGTTATTGTGGTTAGGTGCTGGACACAAAATCAACACTGGTCGTGAGATCGACAAGGTCATATCGGCTGAAATTCCTCATCCAAAATTATATCCAAAACTCCATAGTGTTGTTGCCAAATATATGATCCATGGCCCATGTGGTAAGGCTAACAAAAGTTCTCCTTGCATGGATGGTAATCATTGCTCAAAATTCTTCCCAAAAAAGTATAAATCATGCACAACTATTGATGAAGATGGTTATCCGTCATACAAGAGACGTAATACCGGAGTTGTTGTACAGAAAAATGGAGTTAAATTGGACAACGGCTATGTTGTTCCTTACAATCCTTTTTTGTTGATGAGGTATCAAGCGCATATAAATGTTGAGGCCTGTAACAAGTCAAACGCCATCAAGTATTTGTTCAAATATGTGAATAAAGGTCCTGATAGATCTAATCTTGAAATCACAAATGCCAAAGGTGTTACAACTCAAAAAGAGGCTGTTGATGAAATCAAGCGCTGGTATGATTGCAGGTATTTGTCTCCGTCAGAGGCTGTTTGGAGAACTTTGAAATTTGACATTCATCAAAAATTTCCAGCCGTAATTCGGTTATCAATTCATTTGGAAAATCAACAATGTGTTACTTACAAAGATACAAGTGCACTCCATAATGTTGTTAGCTATAATGAAATGATGGGTTCAATGTTTCTAGCATGGTTCAAGGCAAATCAAGAATACGAAGAAGGACGGAATTTGACATATGCTGAATTTCCTTCAAAGTTTGTTTATCATGAAAAGGATCGCTGTTGGACTCCTAGGCAGAAGGGTTGTAGCATTGGAAGGCTGACTTATGTTCCTGTTGGAGCTGGTGAGTTGTATTACTTGAGGGTTTTATTGACAGTTCAAAGAGGTTGCACAAGCTATGAAAGTATCAAAACTGTCAAGGGTAAGATATGTAAAACATGTCAAGAAGCTTGCAGTGAATTGGGACTTTTAAATGATGATCAAGAATTTAAAGATGCTATTGCTGAAGCGCATCAAACAGGTACAGGTTGGCAAATGAGGAGTTTGTTTGTCAGATTGTTAAATATGGGAACTATGAACAATCCATTCGTAGTTTGGAGTGCTACCTGGAAATTATTAGCAGATGGTATTTGAAGGTTGAAAAACACACAAGAAGGGGGGGGGGTTGAATTGTGTTAAGACTTTTTCAAAGTTAAAACAAATTGCAGCGGATAAAGTATAACACACACAATATATGAGGATAGGGATAGAGAGATGCTCAGAATTTTTATACTGGTTCCTCCCACTAACAGGAGTAGTCCAGTCCTCTTGTCTTTCACAAGAGATTTTACTATAATCACTCAGATTACAAATGCTCAAGCACTAAGCAAGAGACTTCCAATGCTCAAGCACAAAGCAAGAGACTTCTAATGCTCAAGCACAAAGCAAGAGACTTCCAATGCTCAAGCACAAAGCAAGAGACTTCTAACTGCTTTTAATGTTAATAAAGATAACAGATTAACACTTGATATACAATCAGAGGTGTTTACAAAATACAACGCAGTTACAAGACTAACTTAGAAAATTATCACAAAGTTTCTAAGTGTTTGATAGCTTCAGAATTTAACAGAGTTTCAGCACGTTCAGAAGCTTCAGTCTTGATTACATTTCTTCACAAATCTTCTTCCTTTTATAGATGATAAAATGAACGTTGAAGATTATAGCCGTTTGAAGAATTGAGACGCTCCTTTGTATAGATCAGTGAGCTTATTAGCTGTTCTGATTTGCAGTAGCTTAGGAGCTTAACGTTTACTACAAAATGAGAGATTCCTTTTGGCTTTTGATATTTGAACCTTGGTGAAAGCCAAATAAGGAAATAATCGTTTCTGAAGCCTGACTTGAAAAGGACCTTTCCATGGTCAAACCTTTTCATTCTTGGTTTCTGCGTTTGGACTTAGTCAGGCACAGTCTTCAATAGAATTGTATTCTCAAGTGTAGCTTAACACTTATCTCTGATGAGCCTTCAGATAATAGCTTCAGAGCTTGACAGGCTCAGAATTACTTGCTTCAGATCTGGTAAGCTCAGAAGTAATTCCTTCAGAAATTCTAAGGTTCAGATAATAAACTTCAGAGTTTCATAGGCTCAGAATTACTTGCTTCAGATCTGATGAGCTCAGAAGTAATTCCTTCAGAAAATCTAAGGTTCAGATAATAACTTCAGAGTTTCACAGGCTCAGAATTACTTGCTTCAGATCTGGTGAGCTCAGAAATAATTCCTTCAGAAATTCTAAGGTTCAGATAATAACTTCAGAGTTTCACAGGCTCAGAATTTCTTGCTTCAGATCTGGTGAGCTCAGAAGTAATTCCTTCAGAAATTCTAAGGTTCAGATAATAACTTCAGAGTTTCATAGGCTCAGAAATACTTGCTTCAGATCTGGTGAGCTCAGAAGTTCTTCAGATTTTGATAGGCTCAGAATTACTTGTTTCAGATTTGGTGAGCTCAGATGTTGTTTGCTCAGAAGTAATTCCATCAGAAATTCTAATGTGCTTTTGTACGCAAATTTTAACTTTTAATCCTGCACACTGAATTAAATTATTAGTACTCCAATTTAACTTTAAATACATTGTTATCATCAAAATCAATTAAGGAGATACAAAATCATAATTTTGTTCCAACAATCTCCCCCTTTTTGATGATGACAACTATATGTATTTAAAATCAATTGTTGTTGTTTTTATTTAACATCTTGACTTCAGGTTCTGAGGTTTGCAAGCTCCCCCTGAGTCTGATAAGCTTCAAAAGTTTATCAATGATAAATATAAAACAGTCTAAGAGTAATATTTAATGTCAAATATAATTTCATATATTCTACCTTCAGAATTAGAGGTTTGCAAGCTCTATTTCTTCAGATTGACAAATATAAGATATGGTTTGCAAGCGTATCTTATATTATATGAATTTATGTTGGACAAAATTTATTACTCCCCCTCATTAAAAGTTTAAAAAACTTTAATATAACTTAACAAGAGTAGAGTTCAGAAAATGTGATCTTTAGAGCTTCAGAAATAATTTCACTGCCATAGGAAATGAAATAATATTTTCTCCCCCTTTGTCATTATCAAAAACGGGTCAGTCAAAGCACAAGTTACAGGGTAGTAAATGCACACAGCAAACAACCACCAGCAGTAAATGCATTCAACGGTAAAAGGGAATTGTTAAGTACCATGGTGAAACAGGGAATTGTTTCAGAATGAAGACAAGTTTCTTCAAGATCTGAATCAGTTCCAGGAAAAGGTGGAGTGGTTTGAATGGATGAGGGGTTTGGTTCAGAAGTGGTTGGCTTAGGAGATGAAGTCTGAAGGGGTTCAGTTTGGGATTCAGCAGGGACTTCAGAATTTTGAACATTTGAGGGTTCAGATTGGTCTACGTCCATTGCTATTGGGGTAGACTCAGAATCTTTAATAGGAGATTTCTGAGGGGATTTAGGGGTGTCAGAAATGGTTATAGTGGAAGTTTCAAAATATTGGGGAAACAAGATAGTGACGTAATGGGGGCTTGGCAGTTACTTTTAATAAAATCATCATTAGCTCTCCTCCATTACCCAGCGTTTACTAGACATGATGGAAAGTTACACAGATAAGTAGTGTTTTCAGAAGCCAGCTGTCAGTTAGAGAAACTGAGCAGTCAACTAACACTTAGAGTAGGTATCTGAGTCACAAGAGATCATATTTAATAATAAATAATTCTGATTGCTTCAGATGAGAGAGTGCTTCAGAACCTATGTAATAGTTTCTGAGCCATCCAAACTTCTGAGGCCCTTCAGAACCAGTTTATTCATTCAGAGTTAACAGCATTCAGATATCATTCAGAAATAAAAACCATGTTCAGATTTTTCTTGATAAAATTGAAACGATCAATAGCAAGAGGTTTGGTAAAGATATCAGCCCATTGATGCTCAGTATCAATGAATTGAATCTCAATTACTCCCTTCTGAACATAATCTCTAATGAAGTGATGCTTGATCTCAATGTGTTTAGCTCGTGAATGCAAAATAGGATTCTTAGACAAACAGATAGCAGCAGTATTATCACAGAGAAGTGGTATACTACTTATCCTTATCTGATAATCCTCCAGCTGATGTTTCATCCAGAGCAGTTGAGTGCAACACTTAGCAGCTGAGATGTACTCTGCTTCTGCTGTAGATAGAGCAATAGTTGCTTGTCTCTTACTAGCCCATGATATAAGGTTTTCACCTAGAAATTGACAGTTTCCACTAGTGGACTCTGTATAATTTCTGATCTACTTTGCCTTCAGATTCTTCCTTCAGAAGACAGCTAGAGGGATGCATAGGAGTTGACATTGGTTTACAATCTTCAAGACCAAATTTCTTCAGTAAATCCTTTGTGTATTTGGTTTGATGCACATATACTCCTTCTTTTCTTTGATTGATTTGAATTCCCAAGAAGAATGTTAGTTCTCCCATCATACTCATTTCAAATTCATCCTGCATAAGCTTAGAGAAATTCTTGCAAAGAGAAGCATTAGTTGAACCAAAGATAATATCATCAACATAAATCTGAACAATCAAAATATCAGTTTTTAAGGTTTTTCTAAAGAGAGTGTTATCAACATGTCCTTTTTCAAAACCATTTTCTAGAAGAAATATACTTAACCTTTCATACCAAGCTCTTGGAGCTTGTTTCAAACCATACAGAGATTTCTTCAATTTGTAAACATGATCAGGACACTTTATATCTTCAAAGCCAGGAGGTTGTTTAACATAGACTTCTTCATAAATTACTCCATTCAGAAATGCACTCTTAACATCCATTTGAAATAGAGTGATGTCATGATTAACTGCATAGGACAAGAGAAGTCTAATTGCCACAAGTCTTGCTACTGGTGCAAAGGTTTCAGTGAAATCTATGCCTTCTTGCTGACTATAACCTTGTGCAACCAGTCTAGCTTTGTTTCTAACAACTTCTCCCTTTTCATTTGACTTGTTTCTGAATACCCATTTTGTTCCAATAATGTTCTTGTGTTTGGGTTTTGGTACCAGATCCCAAACATCATTTCTTTCAAATTGATTGAGTTCTTCTTGCATTGCAACAATCCACCCATCATCTGAGAGTGCTTCTTCTATGTTTGTGGGTTCAATTAATGAAATTAACCCAACTAAGGATTCATCCTCTTTGAAAGCAGATCTGGTCTTTCTAGGGCTATCCTTGTTACCAACAATTAGCTCTTCAGGATGAGATGATCTATACTTGAATTTACTCTTAGGTGGAGCAGGTGTCTGAGAGGGTTCAGGTTCTGAAGGGTCTTCAGATTCAAGACCTTCAGAAACATCTTCATTCTGAGTCTCAGATGGATATACAACAATGGAGAGATCTTCACATTCAGAATTTGAGGATACTTGAAATTCTGCAAAATTCTCAGCTTGCTCTGACATATTATTGTCAGGCTCTTTATCATCAAATCTAACATGTATAGATTCTTCAACTGTGTGAGTTTCAGAATTATACAATCTGTATGCTTTTGAACGTTCAGAGTAACCTATAAAGGTACCTTTATAAGCTCTAGCATCAAATTTCTTTCGATAGACCTTGTTGTCTAGAATATAACAAGTACATCCAAACTGATGAAAATAAGAAATATTTGGTTTTCTTCCTTTGAATAGTTCATAAGCAGTTTTGTTCAGAATAGGTCTGATGTAGATTCTATTCTGAACATAGCAAGCAGTACTCACGGCTTCTGCCCACAAGAACTTAGCTAGGTTAGACTCAAGCATCATGGTACGAGCCATTTCTTGCAAAGATCTATTCTTTCTTTCTACAACACCATTCTGCTGTGGTGTTCTAGGAGAAGAGAATTCATGGATTACTCCATGCTCTGAGCAGAAAGATTCGAAAGAGTCATTTTCGAACTCTCCCCCATGGTCGCTTCTAACCTTCAGAATCCGAAGATCCTTTTCACTTTGTATTTGTGTGCAGAAGTCACTGAACACCACAAGTGCTTCACTCTTAGAACGAAGGAATTTCACCCAAGTCCATCTACTGAAATCATCAACAATAACTAATCCATATTTCTTACCATTGATAGAGGCTGTCGAAACAGGACCAAACAGATCAATGTGAAGCAATTCTAAGGGTCTGGAAGTAGAGACAATGTTTTTAGACTTGAAGGAAGTCTTAGCAAATTTTCCTTTTTGACATGTGCCACAGAGTGCATCTGAGTGATAATCAATGTCAGGCAATCCACTAACAAGCTTTTGTTTGCTAAGCTTAGAGATCAACCTCCAGTTAGCATGACCAAGACGCTTGTGCCATAACCATTTCTCATCACTCAGAGACAAAAGACATATAATCTTTTGGTCAACCAAATCAGAAAAGTTTACTTTATAAACATTGCCAACTCTTATTCCTTTGAATACTACAGATTTGTCAGAGTCTTTTGATACAGTACATGATTCCTTATTAAATGTAACAACACACCCATTGTCACAAAATTGACTAATGCTCAATAGATTGTGTTTAAGTCCATCAACTAACCAAACATCTTTAATGGAAAGAGAAGAATTACCAACTGTACCTGTACCAATGATCTTCCCTTTTTGTTTTCCTCCAAATCCCACAGAGCCTCCCTCTTTCAGAGTTAGGGTTTGGAACATATGCTTTTCTCCCGTCATATGTCGTGAGCAACCACTGTCCAGGTACCAGGGCTGCTGTTTTACCTTTCCTTGCATGAGCATCTGAAGCAAACATTATTTCAGATTTTGGTACCCATATTCTGATGGGTCCTTTAGAGTTAGTCTTCTGAATAGTATTCCTTCTTTGTTTTCTATGATCAACACAAGATCTAGAATTAATTAAGCTTTGACAAGAATGTTTAGGCTTAATTTGATTCTTGGATTTTGATCTGGAGTATATCACAGTTCCAAAGGTCAAGCAAGGATCTGAAGTAACTTTACCTTGATTTCTCAGAGGTTCAGATGACTTCTGAGCCTTAACTTGAGAACTTTTGGACTCAGAAATTTTAGGTTCAGAAGAACTTGGAACTTCTGAGTCTTTGGGTTCAGGTTCAGAACCTCCTTCAGAGTTGGATGACTTCAGATCAAGTGTACCACTTTTAACAAAGGTAGAGAATAATTCAGGTGGAGTATCATCCTCACTATATGATTTCAGAGGTTTATCCCAGTTCTTAAACCGAGAATAACCAATGCCTTCACCATAGTTGCGAGTCATATGATAAATCATGGAAGCCATTTTACTTCTATTGAAGGTACAACGAATAAATTCGTGAAGAGCATCTTCATGATCATCATTGAGCTTGTCTGCCAAGACATAGTTAGATTCAACATGACAAATACGAATGTTTAACGATTCATTTTCATCATAAAGAATCTTGGCATCCTTTTTCAATGATTCATGAACATTCTTCAGAATTTTGTGTTGACTTACCATACGAGAGTAATGTTTCACAGCAATCTTAAGAGAATCAATTAATTCAGATTTAGTCATGTTAGAGTATACCTCATTCTCATCATCTGAGTCATCTTCAGAATCTCTATCAGAGTTGTTACCTTCAGAAGTTCTTGCCATTAAAGCCAGATTGCCTTCTTCATCATCTTCTCCTTCAGAGTCATTCTCAATGGTATCCCAAGTGGCTAACAAACTCTTCCTTACCTTTTCCTTGTACTTTTCTTTTGAGTTGTTTCCTTTGTTTGGAAACCTTTTGTACTTCTTGTTCCATTTCTGAAATCTTCTAACCATTAGAGCCATTTCTTCATTCTCAGAATTTTTATCCATCATATCATCAGAAGTTTCTTCCTCTTGTTCAGACACTTTGATCTTTGCAGCTTTTGAGGAAGTCTGAACAGAGCTTAGAGCCAAGGACTTCATCTTCTTGACAGGTTCATCTGACATAAGTTCTAGCTCATGACTTCTGAGTGAGCTTATCAAATCTTCAAGAGTCACATTGTCCAAATCCTTGGATTCCTGAAAAGCTGTAACTTTTGGTCTCCATTTGGAAGGTAAGCTCCTCAGAATTTTCTTCACGTGATCAGATGCAGTGTAGCTTTTCTTCAGAACTTGAAGACCAGAGACAAGGGTTTGAAACCTTGAATACATGGTTTCAATATCTTCATCTTCCTTCATTCTGAACAGCTCATATTGATGAACTAATAAGTTTGCCTTAGCTTCTTTGACTTGCTTATTTCCTTCATAGGTGGAACATAAAGAGTCCCAGATAGTTTTGGCACATGACTTGTTGGATATTTTTAAATACTCAGCATGAGATATTGCACCAATAAGCATATTCTTAACAGTATGATGCTTCTTATACTGTTTCTTCTTTTCAGCATCAAAGAACTTTCTGTAGGTATTTCTTACAACACCTTCATCATCCATGTGTTCAAAATGTATACCATCTTCAATGATATCCCATAACTCATCATCGGTCCCAATGATGTAACTATACATCTTGGTTTTCCAGAAAGGAAAAGTAGTAGGATCACTGTTGAAGTAAGGTGGTTTGTCTCTGTGATTATCACTGTTCCTTTCCCTATCATAGTTGTGAGGAGGTGGAACAGCAGAGTGATCAGGTCCAGAGGAAGCAGAAGGAGAGGTAACACCAGACATGTTTTTCAACTAAGTACCCCTAGATCTTTTACTGTTTCACTGTTAAGTGAAGAGCAACAGACCGGAGCTCTGATGCCAATTGAAGGTTGAAAAACACACAAGAAGGGGGGGGGTTGAATTGTGTTAAGACTTTTTCAAAGTTAAAACAAATTGCAGCGGATAAAGTATAACACACACAATATATGAGGATAGGGATAGAGAGATGCTCAGAATTTTTATACTGGTTCCTCCCACTAACAGGAGTAGTCCAGTCCTCTTGTCTTTCACAAGAGATTTTACTATAATCACTCAGATTACAAATGCTCAAGCACTAAGCAAGAGACTTCCAATGCTCAAGCACAAAGCAAGAGACTTCTAATGCTCAAGCACAAAGCAAGAGACTTCCAATGCTCAAGCACAAAGCAAGAGACTTCTAACTGCTTTTAATGTTAATAAAGATAACAGATTAACACTTGATATACAATCAGAGGTGTTTACAAAATACAACGCAGTTACAAGACTAACTTAGAAAATTATCACAAAGTTTCTAAGTGTTTGATAGCTTCAGAATTTAACAGAGTTTCAGCACGTTCAGAAGCTTCAGTCTTGATTACATTTCTTCACAAATCTTCTTCCTTTTATAGATGATAAAATGAACGTTGAAGATTATAGCCGTTTGAAGAATTGAGACGCTCCTTTGTATAGATCAGTGAGCTTATTAGCTGTTCTGATTTGCAGTAGCTTAGGAGCTTAACGTTTACTACAAAATGAGAGATTCCTTTTGGCTTTTGATATTTGAACCTTGGTGAAAGCCAAATAAGGAAATAATCGTTTCTGAAGCCTGACTTGAAAAGGACCTTTCCATGGTCAAACCTTTTCATTCTTGGTTTCTGCGTTTGGACTTAGTCAGGCACAGTCTTCAATAGAATTGTATTCTCAAGTGTAGCTTAACACTTATCTCTGATGAGCCTTCAGATAATAGCTTCAGAGCTTGACAGGCTCAGAATTACTTGCTTCAGATCTGGTAAGCTCAGAAGTAATTCCTTCAGAAATTCTAAGGTTCAGATAATAAACTTCAGAGTTTCATAGGCTCAGAATTACTTGCTTCAGATCTGATGAGCTCAGAAGTAATTCCTTCAGAAAATCTAAGGTTCAGATAATAACTTCAGAGTTTCACAGGCTCAGAATTACTTGCTTCAGATCTGGTGAGCTCAGAAATAATTCCTTCAGAAATTCTAAGGTTCAGATAATAACTTCAGAGTTTCACAGGCTCAGAATTTCTTGCTTCAGATCTGGTGAGCTCAGAAGTAATTCCTTCAGAAATTCTAAGGTTCAGATAATAACTTCAGAGTTTCATAGGCTCAGAAATACTTGCTTCAGATCTGGTGAGCTCAGAAGTTCTTCAGATTTTGATAGGCTCAGAATTACTTGTTTCAGATTTGGTGAGCTCAGATGTTGTTTGCTCAGAAGTAATTCCATCAGAAATTCTAATGTGCTTTTGTACGCAAATTTTAACTTTTAATCCTGCACACTGAATTAAATTATTAGTACTCCAATTTAACTTTAAATACATTGTTATCATCAAAATCAATTAAGGAGATACAAAATCATAATTTTGTTCCAACAGTATTGTATATCATCGAAGAAAGACACTCAAAATTCCAGGTAATCATATCTTTCCCTTAATAACATTTATTTATTTTGCGGTCTATTATGATTTTAATGTTATATGTTATGATATCTTAATTTCAATTTCATTTATGTAGATTTACAAATACCTGATGAAGAATTAGAAAATTTGTGCCTTATTGAGATCAATGAGTTGTTGATGAGAAATGGAAGATCATTAAGTGATTATAAAACCATGCCTATGCCTTCAATTGAAGATGCCAATAAATTTGTAAACAAACTCATAGTAGATGAGCTGAATTATGACAAAGATGAGTTAAATGTTCTGCATACAAGTTTAGTTCAACAGTTGAATACAGATCAACTTTCTGCTTATGAAACAATAATGAATTCTGTTTTAGCCGAAACTGGTCAGTTTTATTTTTTGTATGGCTATGGTGGTACCGGCAAGACTTTCCTGTGGAGAACACTTTCAGCAGTGTTGAGACCTTTTAGGGTGTTGGCTTCATTTGGTAAAATAAGCCTGATTCCATGATGTGGAGCATGATGTGTGGCACATCAGGGTTCACATCTGGACGCCCTACTGGACGCGCTTTCATTTATTTAAACGCGATCTTTTGAAAAAGATTTGTTTTTCAAATTAAATCGTGCCAGCTTTCGCGCCAAGGAACAAGATAATCTTTCATGGTTCTGTTTTATTTTATTGGCCGACTTTGATCAAAAAGATTTGAAACAAACAATTAAAAGATTATGATCAAATAAATCTCAAGGCAAAATTTATCAAGGCCAACTCGTCAAAGCCCATGAAGCTTGTTCTATATAAAGGAAGACTGAAGACCAATTATTCATCAACTGAAATCAAGAAGCTAAGTCTACAAATTGAGTCTTAGGGTTTTAGTTCTTTAGTTGTTCTTTGTTTTTTGTGAGCCTTCACTTGGATCATAGTTTTGATACAAGTAAGGACTGAGTTTATAGAGTTGTAATCTCTAGTTGTCTTTCTCCAAAGCTTTGAAGCAAGGAGTTAGATTGTGCAACACTCTAAGCCTTTAGGTACGAGTGCTTCGCTTGTCTAGGAGTGTGTCTCCAACTGAGTTTGTTATTAAATCCTTACTGGGTAAGGTTGAGGGGGAGTGAGCAGAGGTTCTCATATCTAGGAGTTCCTAGGTAGAATTAGCACGGGTAGTGATTAAGTGAGAAGTTGTAAACGGGGGAGTTTAGCTTTGAATTGATACTACCATAGTGGATTCATCCCTGGATTGGTATCCTCCAGAATAGGGCTTGTTATAAGTGCCGAACTGGGTTAACAAACTCACGTGTTCTTTTGTTTCCTGTACTTTATATTGTTTACTTGTTCATCAAGTTCAGTTGTTCACGATGTTGACACATTAGGTTACACATCGTACGATTCCTAAAGTGTACACATCGTGCTACACATCTGACACTTGCCACCAGAATTTCAATTGGCATCAGAGCAGGCACCCTGCCTGTTTGAGGGTGAGCTCCAGGGAAGTTACTTTCTGGAAACATGGACAAGGATGGAACAACGGTCAACAAACCACCCCTCCTGGATGGAACCAACTATGACTACTGGAAGCCAAGGATGATTGCCTTCCTAAAGTCACTTGACAGCAGAACTTGGAAAGCTGTGCTCAAAGGCTGGGAGCATCCCAAAATCTTGGATGCTAATGGTGTTGACACTGGTGTACTCAAGCCAGAGGAAGATTGGTCAGCTGCAGAAGACACTGCATCACTTGGAAACTCCAAAGCTTTGAATGCTTTATTCAATGGAGTGGACAAAAATATGTTCAGATTGATCAAGCAGTGTACTGTTGCAAAGAATGCTTGGGAGGTACTCAGAACCACTCATGAAGGCAATGCCAAGGTAAAAAGCTCAAGAATCCAACTTCTCAACACTAAGTTTGAAAACCTCAGAATGAAAGAAGAAGAATCAATTCATGAATTTCACATGAATTTGCTTGAGGTAGACAATTCCTTTGAGGCTCTAGGTGAAAAATTGTCTGAAGAAAAGCTGGTGAGAAAGATGCTTAGGTCCTTACCTAAGAGATTTAACATGAAAATCACAGCCATTGAAGAAGCTCAAGATATCCCAAGTATGAAACTTGAAGAACTTGTGAGCTCTCTTCAAACTTTTGAGATGAACTTAGGTGAGCAAACTGAGAAGAAAGGAAAAGGCATAGCTTTTGTATCTTGTGCTGGTGAAGAGGAAGAAGCTGTTGAATCAGATGATGACCTCTCAAATGACTTAGCCATGTTGGGAAGACAATTCAACAAGCTTCAAAGGAGGGTGGACAGAAGACCAAGGAGGAATGTGAGGAACATCCAGACTGACATCAGTAAACTAGGTAACACTTCAACAAAAACCAAAACTGATGATAAGTCAACTCAGAACAAGGGTGTTCAATGTCATGAATGTGAAGGCTTTGGTCATATAAGATCAGAATGTGGCACATATCTGAAGAAGCAGAAGAAAGGCCTAACTGTATCATGGTCTGATGAAGACTCTGACACTGACTCAGAGAATGTTGCTGCTAATCATGTTAGTGCCATGACTGGGGTGGATAATACTGATGATGAATCTGATGATGAAGAACTCACCTTTGATGAACTAGCCTCAGTCCATAAAAAGCTATTTATCAAGAGTGAGGAACTGTACAAGGTCAATGAAGAGCAGAAGGAAATCATCAGTCAACTGGAGACAGAGAAGGGTCAACTACAGAGTCAAGTTGCTAGTCTTGAAAGTGAAGTCAAGTTACTGTCAACCAACTTGAAAAATATGACCAAGTCTGTAAAGATGCTCAATCCTGGAACCAACATGCTTGATGAAATTTTGAAAGTAGGAAAGCATGCTGGTGACTCATCTGGTGTAGGATTTAAGAACAAACATCACAGCAAGAAGACAAATACTAAGTTTGTTCCTGCTCAGAAGAAACCTGACCCTAGCAGAATGTGGACACATCACACTCCACATCAGAGACCTGCTGGCAAAGAGAAGTTTAATGCTTGGAGATGCCACTACTGTGGGAAGAATGGTCACATCAAGCCCTTCTGTTACAAACTCTATGGGTATCCCAAGAAAAAGCCTCAGGTGCAAGCCAAAACAGCAAGGGTCACTCCTAAGAAGATGTGGAAGCCTAAAGTTTCTGAAACTGCACATATTGCTCACACTTCTCTTAGAGCATCTTCTAGTAATGATTGGTATTTTGATAGTGGCTGTTCTAGGCATATGACTGGTGTTGAGAAATTTCTCACTAATATCAAGCCTCATACAACAAGCTTTGTAACCTTTGGAGATGGAGCAAAAGGTGAAATCAAGGGCAGTGGTAAACTCTGCAGCAAAGGCTTACCTGACCTAGATGATGTGCTACTTGTCAAAGGTTTGAAGGCTAATCTTATCAGCATAAGCCAACTATGTGATCAAGGTCTTAAGGTCAACTTCACAAAGAATGAGTGTCTTATCACTTCTAACAAAGGAGAATTGTTGATGAGAGGATCTAGGTCAAGGGACAACTGCTATCTATGGATTCCTGATGAAATAGCTCACTCCACTACATGTTTGATAAGTCAGGAAGAAGAAGTAAAGCTTTGGCACCAAAGACTTGGCCATTTGAATCTGAAGGGAATGAAGAAGATTGTGTCCAAGGAAGCTATTAGAGGTCTACCAAAGCTTAAGATTGTTGAAGGCAACATATGTGGTGAATGTCAAGTTGGAAAGCAGGTTCAGATGTCACACCCAATGTTACAACATCAGGTGACATCCAGAGTTCTTGAACTGCTACATATGGACTTGATGGGACCAATGCAGGTAGAGAGTATTGGTGGCAAAAGATATGCTTTTGTGGTTGTAGATGATTTCTCAAGGTTCACTTGGGTTAGCTTCATCAGAGAGAAGTCTGACACTTTTGATGCATTCAAAGAATTATGCCTTAGACTACAAAGAGAGAAGGATAGTGGCATTGTTAGAATCAGAAGTGATCATGGGAAAGAGTTTGAAAATTCAAGATTCTCTGAGTTTTGTGCTGATGAAGGAATTGGGCATGAGTTCTCCTCACCAATCACACCCCAACAAAATGGTGTAGTTGAGAGGAAGAACAGAACCTTGCAAGAGGCTGCAAGAGTTATGCTACATGCCAAGAAGCTACCTTACTACTTTTGGGCAGAGGCCATGAGTACTGCATGCTATATACACAACAGGGTAACTCTGAGAAAAGGTACCTCAACCACACTGTATGAGATATGGAAAGGAAGAAAACCAACTGTCAAACACTTCCATGTCTTTGGTAGCAAGTGCTATATCTTAGCTGACAGAGAGCAAAGGAGGAAGATGGATCCCAAGAGTGATGAAGGAATCTTTCTAGGCTATTCCATAACCAGCAGAGCCTATAGAGTCTTCAACAACAGAACAAGAACTATGATGGAATCCATCAATGTTGTCATAGATGACTGTTCAGATAATGAACCTGATGTTGATCCTGATGTGGACACATCTCACCCCCTGCCTGAAGACTCTGAAGTTATAGAGATTCCTGAGAAGACTGATCAGCAAGAAGATGTGACTCCAGTGAACAAGGGTCCCTCTGTTAGAGTTCAAAAGAATCATCCAAAAGAACTCATAATAGGGAATCCTGAGTCAGGGGTTATGACAAGGTCAAGAGAGGTTGTATCCAATGCTTGTTTTGTGTCAAAGGTAGAACCAAAGAATGTGAAAGAAGCCTTGACAGATGAGTTTTGGATTGAAGCTATGCAAGAGGAGCTGAACCAGTTCAAGAGGAATGAAGTGTGGGATTTAGTTCCTAGACCTGAAGGAGTCAACATCATTGGTACTAAATGGGTTTATAGGAATAAATCTGATGAAAGTGGTGTTGTGACTAGAAACAAGGCTAGGCTTGTGGCTCAAGGTTACTCTCAGATTGAAGGAGTAGACTTTGATGAAACATTTGCTCCTGTGGCACGTCTTGAGTCCATAAGGTTACTTCTGGGAGTAGCATGTATCTTGAAATTCAAGCTATTCCAGATGGATGTGAAGAGTGCTTTCCTCAATGGCTACTTGAATGAGGAAGTTTATGTGGAGCAGCCCAAGGGATTTGTTGATCCAAATTATCCAGATCATGTCTACAGATTGAAGAAGGCATTATATGGATTAAAGCAAGCTCCTAGGGCATGGTATGAGAGGCTAACCAAATTTCTTGTGCAGCAAGGTTATAGAAAAGGAGAAACAGACAAAACCTTGTTTGTCAGAGAAGAAAAGGGCAAGTTCATGATTGCACAAATCTATGTAGATGACATTGTGTTTGGAGGAATGTCTGATCCAATGGTCAAGATGTTTGTGAATCAGATGCAGTCTGAATTTGAGATGAGCCTTGTAGGTGAACTTACCTACTTTCTTGGTCTGCAAGTCAAACAGATGGAAGATACAATTTTCATCTCTCAAAGCAAGTATGCCAAGAACATTGTGAAGAAATTTGGAATGGAGAATGCAAATCACAAAAGAACTCCTGCAGCAACCCATCTCAAACTTTCTAAAGATGAGCATGGTGTCAGTGTTGATCAAAGTCTATACAGAAGCATGATTGGCAGTCTACTTTATCTCACTGCAAGTAGACCTGATATTAGCTTTGCTGTTGGTGTGTGTGCAAGGTACCAAGCTGAGCCTAAGATGAGTCATCTAAATCAAGTTAAAAGGATTCTCAAGTATGTCAGTGGTACAAGTGATTATGGAATTCTCTACTCTCATGGTGAAGACACAAGATTGTTAGGTTATTGTGATGCTGACTGGGCAGGAAGTGCAGATGATAGGAAAAGCACTTCTGGTGGATGTTTCTTTTTGGGAAGCAACCTTATATCATGGTTCAGCAAGAAACAAAATTGTGTTTCTCTTTCTACAGCTGAGGCTGAGTATATTGCAGCAGGAAGTAGTTGCTCTCAGCTACTTTGGATGAAGCAGATGTTGGGTGAGTACAATGTGCAGCAAGATGTGCTCACATTATACTGTGACAATCTAAGTGCTATAAATATTTCCAAAAATCCTATCCAACATAGTAGGACAAAGCACATTGATATACGTCACCATTTCATTAGAGATCTTGTTGAAGACAATATTGTGACTCTAGAGCATGTTGCCACAGAAAATCAACTGGCAGATATTTTCACTAAGGCTTTAGATGCAAATAGGTTTGAGGTGTTAAGGGGCAAACTAGGTATTTGCCTCTTTGAGGATCAATAGCCATAATTGCTATTTAGACGTGCAACGGTTACCTGTTTTTTCCCTCCATCCATAGTTGCACGCAATCCAAAGGCAATATTTCCAACGGCTATTTCGCGTTCAAAACTCCAAGAAATCCGTTTACTCAAGATTTTTCTTATTGCCTACCACATTGATCACCACATTCGTTTCTCAACCACTCAAACGACCAAAAATTTTCTTGATCTCTCTCAAACCCTTTGTTCATCTTTCTGCAATTTTCTTTGAAATCTTCATACAAAATCATCATCATCATCATGTCTACTGCAACCAAAACATCTCCTTCCACAAAAACAAACACTCCTCCATCATCACCAAAACCTATTTCCCCACATCAAGAAGATATTCAAGGTGACATGATCGTCGATGCCACTCCTGTCTCAATGATCAAGCCATCTGGATCAAAGAAGAAGAAGTCTAAACGATCAAGAAGGGAATCAACCCCCATTGCCGCAGAGGAAGATGTTGTTCCTTCTCCTTACACAGAAAAATCCAAAAAGAAGAAGAAGAAAAGCAAGAAGCCAAAGATTGGCTCACCAAAGAGGGTTCACACCATGGAAAGTCTGCATGTTGAACCTCTTCCTGCAAAATCTGGTGATGCAAATGCTGAAGCATCTATGGGTGTAGGTTCTTCAAACCCTAACCCTGAGAAGGCTGCTGTGAAGATTTCTGAGGGTCAAAGACACCCCTTGACTCAGAAGATCATTGATTCTGTGCTCCAGGCCCTGCAAGAACCTAATGTTGCGGCAGATGTTGGCACATCATTGCCACAAGGTGAAGAAGAGTCTCCTGCTGAAGAAGAGACTGCTGCTGTTGAAAAACCTGCTGTCATTCCTGATTCTCCTGATCAGGTATTTGTTGAAGAAGATCAACCTGCTGAGGTTGAGGAACCTGAAGATAATATCCAGTCTGACAAAGTTGTTGTGGATGTAGAAGGCTACAATTCTGACATCCCCTTGAAGAAGCTTACTGAGGAGAGTATTGCAAGAAGGACTAGAAGTGGTAAAGGTCCTGCTGTTGTTGAGATTTCTCCTGCTGCTACTAAGGAGAAGAAGAAGCCTGTTAAGAGGCAAGTCATGTATGGTCCCAAGAAGGGATTTAGTAAAGCTGTGGTTCCACCTGCAAAGAAGAAGACTCAGAAAAGAAAAGAGCCACCTACAAGTGACTCAGAGTACGATGTGGAGCAGGATGTAGCTCACATCAGTGAGTCTGAGGAAGAATCTGCTGAGGAACGCAATATGGAGCTTGATGTGATTCACATTGAGTCTGCTGTGAAGAAGAGCTATGGGAAGAAGAAAATTCCTCAGGGAATTCCTGACATCCCAGTTGATTTGATTTCCTTCCACAACCCTGCACATGCTGGAAAATGGAAGTACATTGCTCATAGAAGGTTAGCTCTGGAGAGGGAGCTCAGTGCTGAAGCCTTGCAGTGCAAGGAAGTTATGAGGTTGATCAAGCGTGCTGGCTTGATGAAGACTGTTACTGGACTGGGTGACTGCTATGAGAAGGTAGTCAAAGAGTTTTTGGTAAACATCCCTGCTGGTTGTGACAATCCTTTGGACAAGGAATACCAAACTGTTTTTGTGAGAGGTAAAGAAATTCACTTCTCTCCCACTGTTATCAACAAGTATCTGGGCAGAAGTGAGGAGCCCTTTGCTGAGATGGAGGCAAATGACAACTACATAATCAAGGCCATCACAGCTGGAAAGGTCAAGACTTGGCCTAAGAAGGGAAAATTGCAAGCAAGCAAGCTCACTCCAATCTACAACATCCTGAACAGGATTGCTGCTGCTAACTGGGTGCCTACCACACACAACTGTGATGTGGCTACAGGTTTGGCTAGGTTCATCTATACTGTGGGTAACAAAATTAACTTCGATTTTGGTACTTATATTTTTGATCAGACTATCAAACATGCCAAAACCCTAGCTGTCAAACTACCCATTGCCTTTCCTTCCCTACTGTGTGGAATCATATTGAGCCAGAGACCTGATGTTCTGGGCAAGGATGATTTGTCTTGCAGAAGAGAGTCTGCTATTTCTTTTAGTCTCAAGCAGTCTGATGTGACTCCTGATGTGGGCACATCCAGCTCAAACAATGCTATGTCTAGGACAGACATGATTGCTGCTTTAAAGGAGACTTGCAAGGCTCTGGATGAGAAGAAGGCCAAGCTGGAGGCAGTCATTGCTGGACTGGAGCTTGAGGATGAGCAAACAATGGCTGAGGATGAGGAATTGGAGGAGGAGGAGCCCAATGACTCTGAAGCTGAGGAAACTGATGGGAGCCAGGATATTTGAATTATTGTAATTCATTAATATTTCCCTGTACTCAGTATTTCCTTGTTTTTGCTTGTATTTTGTGGGCTATGCCCTGGA
This sequence comes from Trifolium fragiferum, assembly GCA_954870985.1. NCBI lineage: Eukaryota > Viridiplantae > Streptophyta > Magnoliopsida > Fabales > Fabaceae > Trifolium > Trifolium fragiferum. Next base: position 15,535,825 of record OX940794.1, read on the forward strand.
TTTCTGATGCACCTTTGCGTGCCTGTTCTGTACCTGCTGCACTATTAATATCATCTCTACATCTCATGCTATCTGCATTCTATGGTGTGTTACTTACTCTCAGTATGTTTGTCATAATTTTTGGCTAAAAAGGGGGAGTAAAAATTAAAATGAAAAACTTTGAAGTCTTAACTGCAGCAAATTGTGATGTGTTGGGACAATGTGATAATTTTGGGAGAAATTAGAGAGAATAGAACGAGAGAATTGAGACGAGAATTAAGAAAAAGAGTTAAATTCTATTCATCCACATGGGGCAACTTCTGAACTTCTGAACTTCTGAACTTCTGAACTTCTGAAACTTTCTCAACTTCTGAAGCACTGCAACTTCTGAGGCTCTGCTCAGCTTCTGAAGCACTACAACTTCTGAAGCTCTGCTCAGCTTCTGAAGCACTACAACTTCTGAAGCTCTGCTCAGCTTCTGAAGCACTACAACTTCTGAAGCTCTGCTCAGCTTCTGAAGCTCTATAACTTCTGAAGCTCTGCTCAGCTTCTGAAGCTTCTCCAACTTCTGAAGTTCTGATGTGTGGCACATCTGACTACACATCTGGTATACATGCTTATTTTTCTTCAAATATTTTATCAACAAATTTTTGAAGAATTAGTTTTCTAAAGCATGTTCTTCTGAAGACCTTCTCTGTACATTTTCAACTGGGTGATGCATTCTTAAGAAGTCCAATTGAAGATGTTATCTAATTTCTACATGGTGATGCATTCTTAAGAAGCCTGTAGAAGTTATTTTGTGTGATGTTTGACACATCTGTGAGTTTTAACTTGGTCATGCATTCTTAAGAAGCCAAGTTTAAAACTTCTCTATATCTCTCTAGGTCATGCATTCTGAAGAAGCCTATAGGGAATATGAGATTTAGGGGGAGTACATGGAAAGTGCTCTAGTTCAAAGGGGAGTAGACTATTACTGGGTTTGCTACCCTCCCTTATGTGTGCATGGAATCTCATGCTTGTATGTGTCTGAGAATTTATTTTTCTCAGTCTTTGGGAATTTATTTTCCTATCTTGTGAGAGTTTATTTCTCTCTTTATTTGCGAGGCTCTAATCCGCTGCTGCATGCCTCTGATGTGCCTACACATCTCTCCAAGTTTAGTTGGGTGACTCAAAGATTATTTTAGCCCAAAATTTGCCAAAGGGGGAGATTGTTGAGACCTTTTAGGGTGTTGGCTTCATTTGGTAAAATAAGCCTGATTCCATGATGTGGAGCATGATGTGTGGCACATCAGGGTTCACATCTGGACGCCCTACTGGACGCGCTTTCATTTATTTAAACGCGATCTTTTGAAAAAGATTTGTTTTTCAAATTAAATCGTGCCAGCTTTCGCGCCAAGGAACAAGATAATCTTTCATGGTTCTGTTTTATTTTATTGGCCGACTTTGATCAAAAAGATTTGAAACAAACAATTAAAAGATTATGATCAAATAAATCTCAAGGCAAAATTTATCAAGGCCAACTCGTCAAAGCCCATGAAGCTTGTTCTATATAAAGGAAGACTGAAGACCAATTATTCATCAACTGAAATCAAGAAGCTAAGTCTACAAATTGAGTCTTAGGGTTTTAGTTCTTTAGTTGTTCTTTGTTTTTTGTGAGCCTTCACTTGGATCATAGTTTTGATACAAGTAAGGACTGAGTTTATAGAGTTGTAATCTCTAGTTGTCTTTCTCCAAAGCTTTGAAGCAAGGAGTTAGATTGTGCAACACTCTAAGCCTTTAGGTACGAGTGCTTCGCTTGTCTAGGAGTGTGTCTCCAACTGAGTTTGTTATTAAATCCTTACTGGGTAAGGTTGAGGGGGAGTGAGCAGAGGTTCTCATATCTAGGAGTTCCTAGGTAGAATTAGCACGGGTAGTGATTAAGTGAGAAGTTGTAAACGGGGGAGTTTAGCTTTGAATTGATACTACCATAGTGGATTCATCCCTGGATTGGTATCCTCCAGAATAGGGCTTGTTATAAGTGCCGAACTGGGTTAACAAACTCACGTGTTCTTTTGTTTCCTGTACTTTATATTGTTTACTTGTTCATCAAGTTCAGTTGTTCACGATGTTGACACATTAGGTTACACATCGTACGATTCCTAAAGTGTACACATCGTGCTACACATCTGACACTTGCCACCAGAATTTCAAGCAGCTCTTAGATCACAAGGCAAAATAGTCTTAAACGTTGCTTCAAGTGGAATCGCTTCATTGTTGCTTCCTAATGGCAAGACTGCTCATTCTACATTCTGCATTCCATTGGAGATCAATGACAAATCTACTTGCAATATTACACAAGATTCTATGAGAGCCAAACTGTTAAGAGCTACAAGCCTATTCATATGGGATGAAGCTCCGATGATGAATCGACTATGTTTTGAAGCCTTTGATCGTACAATGAAGGATTTGATGGGAAAGGTGGACAAGGCTAACAGGTCCAAGCCATTTGGTGGCAAAGTTGTTGTCTTGGGAGGAGACTTTAGACAAATTTTGCCTGTCATTAGAAAAGGTTCAAGAGGGCAAATTATAAAGGCTACAGTTAGCTCATCCAAGTTATGGAAACATTGTCAAGTTTTGAAGTTATCAAAAAATATGAGGTTGCAGAGTGGTAAAACAGTGGAGTCACAAAATGAAATCAAAGACTTTGCAGATTGGCTTTTACAAATAGGTGATGGTTTTAGGAATACAGATCAAACTGGAGAAATGCAATTGGAGATTCCTGAAGAGCTTTGCGTTTTAGACAATGATAAGCCGTTGCTTTCTTTAGTGGATTTTGTTTATCCAAATATTGCTACAAACATTGGTCAAAAAGGTTTTTTTGAAGATGAAGCTATCCTTGCACCTACCTTAGATGTTGTTCAAGATGTTAATGATTTTGTCCTGTCCATGATTCCAGGTGATTCTAAAGAGTATTTAAGTTGTGATACACCATGCCAGTCTGATGTGGATTATGAGGTACAAAGCAATTGGTTTACATCTGAGTTTTTGAACGACATTAACTGTTCGGGTATTCCCAATCATCGACTCACACTTAAAGTTGGAGTTCCGGTTATGTTGTTGCGCAATATTGATCAGGCTGGTGGTCTTTGTAATGGTACAAGATTACAAATTACAGATTTAGGCAAAAACATTATAACTGCAAAATTCATCACAGGTAAAAATACTGGTGAGACTGTTTTTCTTCCAAGGATGGATTTAGTTCCTACTGACTCAGGGCTACCTTTAAAATTTTGTCGTCGTCAATACCCTATAGCATTGTGTTTCGCAATGACCATAAACAAAAGTCAAGGGCAATCACTTTCAAAGGTTGGATTATATTTGCCTCGGCCAGTCTTTACGCATGGCCAATTATATGTAGCTATATCTAGAGTAACAACCAAGAAAGGCTTGAAAATGGTAATATTAGATGAAGACGGCAAGACATCAACAACCACTTTGAATGTGGTTTATCCTGAAGTCTTTGAACAATTGTAGCAACTGACAACCACATGGTATTATTTTTTACATTGTTTGATTATTTGTTGTTCAAAATGATAAGTCAACTAACTAATAATGTTTTATATATTTGCAGGTCAAACCAAGAAGCGATCAGGTTTTTTTTGGATTGAAACATGACATGTTTACATGTTTTGAATACCACTTTAATTTATGAGTTATGAGACAAATATATCTTTATTTACCATGTCATGTTTATTTAAATTTTTATTATTTAGTAGGAGATTTTGGCTTATGACTATGTTAAGTTTATATTTCATATGCTGTCTGTAACTTCTTAATGGCTATTGTTACGTCATTGTAACAAATCTTATAAATCTAGCATATATTATATATGAATTTTCCTTTCTTATTTGCCGATATTAGTGGTTATAATTATATTTTATATATTCGGTTACGATATAATATATTTATAACTATAGGTGAATATCATGTATATCTGTTCGATGTGGTTGCAACAAATTTGCGCAACTTTACGAAAGTTAGAATTAATCCCCTACAAATTAGGAAAATATTTGTAATTTATAAATTTTTATGCCATTTATAACTCTCATCTATACCCTTATATTTTTTAAAATTGGATTTGTTTGGATTTAACACTTAGACACAAATTGGGTCCAACTTCAAAATAGAACCAAAAGGCAATGGGTTATTGATATCAGGGTATATACACGTGAACTAGAGACACCAAGGCTTAACCATTATTTCCATTGAGAGATTTTTGGGTTGAGGACACAGTGAAGCAACAAATCCAACCTGCAGACCCAATACATTCCCAACATTCAATTGCTTCAATCATGTATGTTCCTTCTTTTTATTTCCATTATTCTTCATTCTCTACCAAATTAATTCTCAATTCATTATCTTTCAATCAGTTTCAAATAATCATAAACATGCAATTCTTCTTCATTCTCTTTAATTCAAATAAAGTTTTGTTGATTTTCGTTTGATATTCCAAATCTGCAAATCATGTTTTCTGATATTGGTTAATTGGATATTTCTGATAAGTTGAGGAACAATCATAGGTTTTAGATATAGTGTTGTCTGATAGTAAATTTAAATTGAACTGATTGTTAATATTAGAAATAGGCATAGTTGCTAAATAAGTATGATGTGTCTGATATTGCCATTTTTCTTATATATTTTACAAGTATGTTGGGGATACCTTGATTGGCATGTTTCTGATATTCTTTGGATTTGAACAATGTCTTGCGCTAAATTTAAATATAAATGCATTTAAGTATCTTTTTTGTTTCTAAATCTTTTCGGTAGTTCAATAGTAGCTGATGGATTTGTTTGGAGTTCTAGCTTGGGTTCATCTCATGCTTATCAATGGTGTTTCTCTCCTTTCATTGTATTTGAAAACTCTCATTTGATCGCGACACGTAGCACTCAAAGTGTTTGAAGAAATGTCTCAATATGAAAAAATGTTGTGTTTGTGGTCTAAATTTCTGTGCTTTTTTAAACCATCATTTGAATCCACAACTTTGTATTGCAATCTATACTAAAATCTGTATTTCTTTGATTATAGCTTAGGAAGCTTTCATTGTATTTGAAAACCTAAAACATGCTTAGTTTCCCTTTTTGGCAGCTGCATTACAAACTCTTCCTTATTTTATTTTTTTTGTTGCTCAATGTCTTTGATTATATCTTTCATTATATTTTTCTCTTTATCCTACAATGCGTGTTCATCCAATTTACTCATGTTATATGTTTCAAACTCAAATATGGCTATTTTAAACTCCATAATTTAGGTTTTAATTGAAGCTATTTTAATTTTAGTATAAAAAACCAACCATTTAGGTATGCTATTGTGGCAGGATGAATGCTAATATGTTGATTTGGGATATGGAAGTTACTGATGGTCATGTCAATAGTACGGCTGTCATGGTAAATAACAAATACAACTGATTAATCACAATATAATGTTTAATTATTATATTAGCATTAAGCTGAATTGATTTTATTTTTTCCTGCCAACTATGCAGTATTTTCCGACTAGAATTGGTCGGCATTTGCGAAATAACCAGCAAATTGTTGTTGTTCTACAAAACTCAAATGTTTCTATGGAAGCCACTGTTAGAACAGCACTGTCGAGAACCCGTGACAGATACCTAGATAATAATTGGGGACGATTTTTGCATAATGCTAACATTCAAGCAGGTTTCACACTAAGATTAACTATGTCAAATGCAACTGGAGTATTAACCGTGGTTGTCATCGAGCCGCTTAACATGGATATGGTTGTCGACCAGCCGGTTGACATAGATCCGGTTGTCATAAATCCTGATCTTTAAGTTTGTAATTCAAATCAGTTATTATGTCTCTTTATTTGCATGACTCTAATGTTATTTTTCAGACTCCTAAAGTTTTTATTAATTTATGTTGTAATGACAATCTATCGTTTCGTATTTGATGATTTCTATTAGAAATTATGCTTTCAATTTTGTATGTTTACAATTATGACCCATAATATTCGATAAATTTCTATATGTTATCAATATTGCCATGCTAAATTCGTATGATAAATTATAATAGACTTATCAGTGTTGTTTTTATTAATTATGTTTTTTCCGACTATATATATGTTATCATATACTGTATTGAGATCACCTTTTATAATGAATTCTTCCCGTGCCGCCCCGTGCGATGCACGGGTATGAATACTAGTTGAATACAAGTAGGAATATCAATCTGAATCTTCTATTTGGTTTGAAATTTCACAATGTTCTCGTATTTATATCTTTGAAAGTGATGTCATAAGATTTACGGGCTCAACTGTGTTGAAATGTAATTCAAAGATATTGATTAGTTAGGCTTTACTTGGTGATCAAGTAATAGATATTTCATCTGTTGCAAAATATAAGCAAAAGTTTGTCAGCAAAAGTGAATGTATTTGGTTTAAATTTTGAACCATATACACCAAGTTTCTTTGACTCAATTTTTCTTATATTTTGTAACGAATGGAGTATTGGTTATGTTAATTATGTTACTTGTTGATAATCGGACATTACTTGTTTATCAAGTAACATAACTAATTGTTATGGTTATGATCAGGGTTTTAAATAAAGGTCCGTGACTGCGAAAACGGCCGCGACAAAGCAGTGTTGATACCGTTACCGTTATCACTACCGGAATCAGTGTCGTAACACCTGTACTGACCGATATCGCGAAAACCTTTACATAACCGAGACGCGTCCGCGGCCTTTTTTAAAACCTTGGTTATGATAATTGGGACTTAGTTTGTTAGGCTAAAATACACACCTCCAATTTCTAATTTAAAGCTAGGAAGTGTTTTTTGAGAATGAAGTGTGTATTAAGTCAAAAAGCATTGCAACATCCCAAAAAAAAGTGAACTGACTGAAATATGATCATATTAACTTAAACAACTAAAAACATAGTGTTTCAAAAGCAAAGAAAGCATGCATTGATTGAAGCAGCAACTCAATCATTTGTCAAGATAATGGACTATATATATATATATTGCTTATGCCCAACACCAATTCATTTAGCTTCCATCAAACAGACCAAGAAAAGAAATGTAAATCAAAACTCTACAAATATTACCAATTATAACAAAAAGCACTACAAATTTTTCTTCTTTTTATTATTCTTAGCAGCAGCAGCAGCAGCAGCAGTAGAGGTGGAACACTTAACCAGCTGATAATGATCAGAATCCAACACAGCAGCAGCAGCAGCCTTGGAGGAAGATGAATCAGCCGCCGCCACCTCGATCTCGGTTGATTTCTTCTTGGCGACAGCAAGCTTGGAGGAATGAGGCTCCACCGCGATCTGAGTTGAGTTGTTCTTCCTCTTGTTATTCTTGGTGAAAGCATATTTGAGTAGTATTCTATCCTCGTCAGTTAAGCAACGCGGTTTTCTCCATCCCACACGGTTACCGATATATATTTTACTATAAGGAAAATCAAATGTACTGCAAGTCTTCATTTTAGGTTGTGATCTGCTGCTCTTCTTAGGGTTTGTGTGCTGCCCTGGTAGTGTGGTAGCTTGATCACTTACTGGTATTGCTCTGTTTTCTAATTCTAATATATAATTAAGGGTTAATAGGTTTTTCCCCGTGCAAAGTAGGCGAGTTTTGCGTTACTCCCTTAAATTTTTTTTTTGAGATTACCCCTGCAAATTTTTTTTTTTTATTTACCCCTTTTGCTGACGTGGCAGACAAAAAAACAGAATAACCGATTTAAAAACAACACTTTTTACATCGATTGAAAAAAATAACCGATTTAAAAAGTGCATCCAAGGGGGTAAATCAAAAAAATAAATTTTGCAGGGGTAATCTCAAAAAAAATAATTACAGGGGGTAAAGCAAAACTCGCCTACTTTACCGGGGGTAAAGACCTATTAACCCTATAATCAATTATTATCAAATTACTAATTTGTCCATTTCAAATTTAACAACATTCCAAATTTTATACTATTTTTTATCGTAATTTTACTCTATGCATATAAAAATAACAATAAAATAAAAATATTAATGTATGAATAAAAGTAAGAACAACACAAAATCAATTTAAAGATATTGATTAGTTAGTGCTTTACTTGGTGATCAAGTAATATGTATAGGTTAAGTTAACTATGTTACTTGTTGATCAAGCAACATAACTAACTGTTATGGCTATGATAATTATTGGACTTAGTTTGTTGATCCGTAAGCCCAATATCAGGTGTATAGATGTTTGAGGAATTACTCTTCACGCCCCCAAAGCTCTCCTAAAAAATTTAAAATTGCCCTTAAAAGTTCTTTCACCATCACTTTAATCTGGTTCGGAGGTCAGTTCTGGCATCAAGTGGTTCCAGCCCCCTCCCGATCGTAGTTGCGGGGAATCGAACAGTGATCCTCCCTATCAAGTTTAGCGTCAATCACTACAGAACCAACTAACGATTGATAACTCGGTGGCACATTACCAGAAGATAAAATTCGGTAGGTTAAAATGCACACTCCCAATTTCTTATTTTAACAGAAAATAATATATATTTTTTATACAAGATGATATAAATAATTATAATAATATTATATAAATAATAATTATTAACTCTAAACAGACCGGCCTATGAAGCTTTGTAGGCTTTTTTAAAAGCATAAACCTGGCCTATTTATGTAAATAGGTTTTTTTCAAAGTCTAAGCTTGGCATTTTTAATAAACAAGTCATGTCAGGCCAGGCCTAAGTCATGCCATGCCGCAGGCTCCTGGAGGTCGTATGGCCTATTCCCAACCCTATTTAACACATATCAAATTATATTTTTGGGTTGGCTAATAATCATTTTTTTTTGTTATTGTTGTTTGTATTTTAAGTATAGTTGTATTCTCCTTTTAAGATTTGTTTCTATCTTTGAAGTGTGATATGTGAAAGGGGTGGTGTTTATAAAGGAACCGAAGAAAAAAAGTTGGAACGAGGAGACACAAGATCCTAAAAGTGTGAATGTTCGAAACAGTATAATCTCTCTCAACCTCTGACAAGAAGGATGTAAGGTATTGATAAATTGGGGAATTGATCATCCTCAATCTCTTGTTAATAGTAGACGAAATTATGACAATTGGAAATGGACCGACCTTGCCAATTGTTGAAGCATGTGTAGTCAATGTGACATTTCTGTGCTAAGGGTTGGACACCAATTATTTGATCTATTGAAACTTTTGTGGCACGATTTGATTTAAGTATTTATTAGTCTTTATTTTTTTTTATCTTTAATGACTTATCACATTCTTTTTTTTTATTCGATTTTATGATGTGACTTATTTTTGGATATAAAGTGTTTTAAATTATTTTTACTTCATATTTTTTAGCAATTGTATTATTATACTAGAATATTGTTAAAAGAAAGTGTAAAATGCTATTTTTTTTTTTCAAGGAATATTTTTTTTGGGCGGTATCAAATTTTTATTATAGTATTTTACTTTTTATTTATATTGGACTGTGATGTGTCAAAAAAAAATTATATTAGACTGTTTTATTAAATTTGTTAATAAATAATTTTACTTTGGCAAATTATTTTACATTTTACTTCCTTCTTGGACTTTTTTATCTTGTTATCGATTTAAATGAATACTTACACAAAATTTTCAGCTCTCTAAACAATTGTACTTTCTACCTTAACCTTTTGCTATTGTGGAGTTTCGAGCACGAAACTAATTTTTGCCAAATGTAAATGACAAATTCTACTATTTTTTTTTCTTGTCAAATAGTTTAGTAACTAGAATTTCACATTTTAAATGAAATAGTATAAGTACCATGGTTCAAATCTCAATCCATTCATTTTATATATAATATCCCTACTATTTAAACTCCACTAGATGATGACATTTTTTCCTCCTCTCAAGAGTTGACGCAGAAGTCATTGTGATGACTAGTACTTGTTAAAAGGGGATTTAGAACCTCTCTAATTTTAACTCTCATGTTTTCTCACGTTTTCTTAATCCAATAGTTAATAAATCATAAATAATAGAAAAATGAAATTAAGAAGAAAAGTGAATCAATGATTATAATTACTACCATATGACCAACATAAAAGAAAAAATTGGAGAGAATCCTAATGCAAAGAAAATGTTGGAATACAAAATGTTTTTTCAGCAGCATTGCTTTTGTTTATTTTGAGAAAATATCCTTGAATTAAAAAAATAAAATACAAATGATCGCCTTTAGTGCATTAGTTTAGTTAAGAGAATAAACATATAGAAACTTTGTGTTGGAAAATTGTACATTAACTTTTTAAAAATTTAAAATTCATTGCTCTCAACACAAATTTCTACTTTTGGTTTCTTTAATTAATTAACTAGGAGGAAAAAATGGCCATTCAACTCTTCTTTTCCTGCTTACATTTTTCCAAACGTGTTTTTTACTCATACATTTTTCCACAACTTGTTAACGATAATCTTCTTCCTCCACCCATGATTTGACTAACTTAAGATTGGAAGTAATCGTCGCCGAGATTTTTAGTGGTTTGTTGAAATTATGAATTTGATGTCTTTTTTTTTTACAGTGTAATTCATAATTTTTTTTACTAGATTTATATATAATTATAAAAAAAAGTAAGAAAGTATATTAATATTGAAAAGTTCACACAAAATTAAAACTACAATAAAATTATCACAAAAGTAGCTATAATGTATCTATCAATCCGAACATGTATCAATATTCAATAGCATCCCAATTCTCACGCTAGTTGCAACTTCCGATTATTAATCTTTGAATATCATCCTCCTAGTATTTTTTCTGCAAAATCGCCAATAATTTGATCAAAATCAATTGAAATCATAGCGACTATTTAATCTAATATGCAACATTGTCGATCACATATACGATTTTAGCAATTTTAATTTTGAGAAACATCTCTCCACCGATACAACGCTAATAGGAATAGTCAATGTTATTCTATAAGTAAATCAGATTCTATGTATCTTTCCAAGTACCTTTTACTTACTGAGAAACATCTTTCCACTAGGAATGTCAATGGATATCCGTGGACGCGGATAGCGTGATATATGTGTCCGCTCCGTTGGACAAATATAATATTCGTGTCTTCTTCATATCCGTGCGGATATCCGCTAAGCGGGTAATCCACGGATAATGAAGTATTCGCGGATATTAACAGATATCCATGGATGACATTTTTTTTAATAAAAAAAAATTAATTATTGAAAAAAAAAACTTAATTTTTTTAAAAGACAATATTAATACAACATAATATTCGTATATTATGCGCTCCCTCTTTTTTTTGATTGCAAAAATGACTTTTATTAAAAAGAAGAAAAGGGTTATGTAAGAAACTGAAAAGCATTTTCTCAAAACTAAAAAAGAAATATGAAAAGTTTTCTCTATATAATAAAAAGACATAAAATAAAAAAAAATACTATTTTTTTTATACAAGAAAAATACTAGAGTTTATATTTAAGTAAGGATATATAAGTAATTTTACTAATTATTTAGCGGGTATAGATATCCGCGGGCGCAGATAGTATTAAATCCGCATCCGTATCCATTAAACGCAGATAATTGAAATATCCACTTATTTTGTCCATGGATATCCATTAAAATATCCGTTTCATGCCCATTGCGAATTTTATCCACAGATATCTGCGGATATGAATATTTTTGTCATCCTTACTTTCCACCGATGCAACACTAATAGGAATTGATGTCAGTAAGTAAAAGGTACTTGGAAAGATACAAAGAATTTGATTTACTTATAAAATAACATTAACTATTTCTATTAGCGTATGTTACTACAAGTTTATCTATAAAAGCACTGCCCTACCTCATACCGGTTTGTATGAAAAAGAAGGGTGGGGAAATGTCTTACATATGGAGGCTAGTTTTGTTTCTCACACTTATTCCTTTCACCATTTCCCAGTGTATAATACATAATGGACAGATCACTTCTCATCCAACAACCACTTATCCACAATTTAAAATAGATTCCACTGATGCAGAAAAATACAAAGGCGGAGGTGAAATGTCTCCCGGCATACCTTGCCATCGCCCACCACACTTCGGTCCTCCAGATCGAAGGCGACCACATCCGCCTCCTTAAGTATTTTTTTTTAAGAAGTTAAATTTGTCCATTTAAATTAGTATTGAGGATTTTTAAGTGTTTTGTTTGTTGGTGGGTGGCCGCATACTCCTAAATTTAGTCTCAGTTTGATATATATAGATTTTGCTCATAAAGTACGTAAAATAATCTGCAAGCAGTAGAAAAAGGGCTAGAATTGGCTTCAAGCTCTGGTTTGTTTTGTAACGGGGGATATGTTGACTATGGTTTAATTTGTAATATTTTGGTCTTTTACTTTTTTTTTTGTAACATTTTGTCCTTTTTTTTTAAAAACATTTTGGTTGTTTATATTTTATTTGTAACACTTTAGTCAATTAAAAAAGATGAAGATATAAAAAAATTGATGAAGATAATGAATATATTCATAAAAATTATGAATTTTATTTAATTTTAATAAGAAGGTATCTTAAAAAAAAAAATCAGCATTTTTTAATAAAATAATGTTTGTATGTGAATATTATAAAAGATAAAAAAAAAAAAAAAAACCAAAATGTTACAAATAAAAAATAAAAAATCAAAGTGTTATAGATAAATAAGATAACGAATCAAAGTATTACAAATAAAAAAAATTAAAATATTACAAAAAAATAGGATAAAGAACCTACAGTGTAATTTTATTTTTAATATAGTTACTACTTTTGAACGTAAAATCCAACTTAAATGAGATTATTCCGTTGCAACACAAGAACACATGTCTAAATTTATTTGGATTGATAGATTAGTAATCGCTAAATATTGATTAATTGTTTGTACTTTTAATACCGTAATTGATAAAATGTGGGCTCAAATATATTTATGTAGTCTCTATAACATTATGAGTTTTTAAATTTAGTCTTTTAAAAACATATTTATCTTTAGGCTTTCTTTGCATTTTATTATAAGGACTAATTTAAGGATTACGAATATTTATTTTTTGTAAAAAGTAAAAATATGAATTATTCTTACAAACTACAATATTATGAAAAACTACAATTAAACTTTAATATGAATTAATTTGTTTTTAGAAAAAACATGGTTTTTATGTATTAACTTTTTGATTCTCAAGACAATAAGTTAATGATAATACATAGTTTGGCTGCTGAATAAGTAATATCTAGCTAAAAAAAGAACATGAGATTGTTAATTTAATTACTTCCATCTAAAAACACGTGGTGACAGTAAGTTATAAAGTCTACTCCGACTATATATTTACCAAAAACTCACCACTATTTATACAAATCAATTTGAACAAAATGATAAACTTATAAACAAATTATCATCTGAAAAAGTTTTTGTAGATTTATTAGTCAATGAAAAATAGTTTTGTGAGAATTTTTTTTAAATAAAATTCACAGGACAATATGTACATGTTTTTTTATTAAAAATAGTTCCTTGGTTTTCGAAGGGAAGTCTGTGGGAAATTATTAACCTTTTTTCACTATGAAAAAAGGTTAATATTTTTTTTATGGATTTATCTTCGAAAATCAGGGAACTATATATTTTTAATGACTAACTTTGTTTCCTACGAAAATCATAATTATTTCTTATAGATCTTTTTACAAAAAAATTTGTAGGAAACTATAAAATATATTTTTAATTTTCTACAGATTTACATTGTTTCCTATGGAAACTGTACCGGACAAAATATTATAGGCCCAATAACACAATGATCCAACAACTGGCCCAAACAATTCAAATAAATACTTGGCGGGAAAGATAAGGCGAGGCGAGATCACAGAAGCTAGGGGTGACGCCCTCAGAATACGATTACGTCGCCCAACGGCTGATAACCGCCCATTACCACCACTGAAGCGCGGAGGAGGAGAATAACCACCCATAACCACCCTTGAGACACGGTGGACACGGTGGAAAACCACCCACGACCTCCATTAGAGGGGAGTGGGGTGGTTTTAGATATTTTTCGTATCATCCTTTCCTCTATAAATAGAGAAGAAACATTCATTGTAAAGGGTTCATTTTTTTGGTAAATAAAGATCCTAAGTATCATTATTGCTCATTAATATACTTGGACCACCCCAATATTATTTTTACCAGAACATTTTGGCGCCCACCGTGGGGCTGCGGTAAAACGATTCCCAGCCTACCACTCAAACCAGACGAAATTGGAAGTTCTCCTCAAGAAAATGGCAGGAGGACAACCAACAAATGAAAACCAAAACAACCGAAACAACGAAAACAACCTAACCTTGACGGATGCAGTGGCACAATTACGTCGCCTGCAAGCCGAGGTTCGAAAGATCGACCAAGAAAAGGCAAATAGAGTCGATGAAACAGAAGAAACCAACATCACCAACTCCCAACCACTTGCCCAAAACCTCTGGGATGCGAGAGTACCAGACAATTTCAGAACTCCCCATCTCCCGGACTTTGATAGGAAAACTGATCCCACAGAACACCTAATGGCGGTAGGAACTAAAACCGCCATCATCGGCGCTGCAGATCACTTGAAGTACAAACTCCTCTCAGGCACACTGAAAGAAGCAGCACTAAGATGGTATATGAACCTACCCAGGAATTCCATTCAAAGTTGGACGGATTTTCAACAAAAATTCACACAACAGTTTGCCGGCTCCAAACACATTAAGGTGACGGCAACAAGTTTGTTTTCACTAAGACAAAACTACAATGAATCTCTGAGAGAATATCTGGCGAGATTCTGCGAGTCCACAAGCAAAGTGAGCAACCCAAACCAAGAAATGTTTGTCTCAGCCTTCCATCACGATCTCAAGGCGGGACATTTCAACGAATCCCTGGCACAAAAGCCGGCCGCATCCATGCAGGAAGTTACAAGAAGAGCGGAAGGATACATAAAAGGCGAAGAGAGTAACGCCGAAAAGAGAATGAGAGACGCCAGAGAAAGAGGCCCGGTCAACAAAAACAACGGACAAGGCGAGTTTTACCATCATGACAGACGCCCGGTCCCTAACCATCACGGAATTGACCGTCATAGGAAACCTTACCAACCGCAAAGACATTTTCAGGAAGAAAGGAAGGAGTATACACCACTAAACCGTGCGCGAGTCTACATCATGGAAGAAATCCTACAAACAGGATTAGGGAGACTACCCCCACCAAGGAACAAGGAGCACACTATGGGATTAAACCCCAACGCCTGGTGCGCTTATCATAGATGCAAAGGTCACGACACTGAAAAATGTTTCAGGCTACGGGATCTAATTGAGGAACTGATAAAGAGCGGTCACTTGAGGAAGTTTATAGAGGACGCCGCGGCTGGAAAGGTGGTTGTCCCGAAAGTACAACATAATCAAACAAAGGATCGTTCCGAAGGAGAAGAGCCAGGAAAAGGCAAGAGGATCTCCGTCAACACCATTCCGGGAGGATTTGCAGGAGGAGGAGAATCCTCAAGTGCGAGAAAGTGTTATGTTAGAAGAATGGAACAAAATGAGAAATTCATAGGTCACACAGAAGTGACGCCCATCCCTGATCTGTCATTCACCAAAGAAGACAAAAGGGAAGTCTTGCCACATGATGATGACCCTCTTGTGATACAAGTACAGATCTTAAACTGTGACGTCAAAAGAGTGTTAATAGACTCAGGAAGTTCAGCAGACATAATGTACTGGGAAGCCTTCAAGGAAATGCAGTTATCAGATGAGTACTTATTACCCTACAACGACACGTTGGTAGGCTTCGCCGGCCAGCAAGTAGAAGTTATGGGCTACACAACTCTCCTAACCACGTTTGGAGAAGAGGAGAACGCCAAGACTATCAAGGTAAGATATTTGGTAGTCAAAACTCCATTCACTTCGTATAACATCATCATTGGAAGGCCAACCTTCAACACACTTGAGGCGGCACTGTCAACCCTCTACTTGTCCATCAAGTATCCTTTGGACAACGGAAAAGTAGGAACCGTCAGAGGAGACCAAAAGCTGGCGAGGAGATGCTATGAATCTAGCCTGAAAATCAAACACAGGCAAACCCCCAAGGCGGAGTCAATGACTTCACCTAAGAAAGGAGGCGGAGTCAACATGATCTCGCCCTTAGACCTTGACCCAAGAGAAGATTTCACAGAAAGAAGAATGAGCCCCATTGAAGAATTGTAGCAAGTTCAAATTGGCAATATGCCACATCAGGTAACCAACATAGGAACCACTTTGAAACCAGAAGAGAGAGAAAAGGTCGTAGCGATGTTAAAAAAGAACATAGACCTATTTGCATGGAAGCCATCCGATATGCCCGGAATAGACGAAAGCGTGATAACGCACAAGTTATCTATCGCGCCCAACGTCAAACCGGTCTCACAAAGAAAAAGGAAGATTGGAGAAGAAAGAAGGACAACAGTAAATGAGGAAGTGGACAAACTGAAAGCAGCAGGGTTCATTGAAGAAATAAAATATCTGTCATGGTTGGCAAACGTAGTAATGGTGAAGAAGGCAAATGGCAAGTGGAGGATGTGCGTGGATTTTACAGATTTAAACAAAGCTTGCCCGAAAGATCCATATCCCTTGCCTAATATAGACAGGCTTATTGACGGAGCCTCTGGATACAAAATGTTAAGCTTTATGGATGCATACTCGGGATACAACCAGATAAAGATGAATCCTGCAGACGCGCCTCACACTGCCTTCATGACTAACACCTGCAATTACTTTTACAATGTTATGCCGTTTGGCCTAAAAAACACAGGCGCCACATACCAGAGGTTGATGGACAGAGTATTTTCAGAGCAAATAGGAAAGAATGTAGAAGTGTACATAGACGATATGGTAGTCAAGACAACGGAAGATGGTGAACACGACAAAGATCTGGGTGATATCCTCGCTTCAGTAAGAAGCGAAGTGTTCTTTTGGAGTGCAGTCAGGAAAATTTTTGGGCTTCATGCTCACAAACAGAGGAATAGAAGCTAACCTGGACAAATGCCAAGCTATAATTGACATGAGAAGTCCAACCACCGTAAAGGAAGTCCAACAACTAGCAGGAAGGATCGCAGCCTTGTCAAGATTTTTATCTTGTTCTGGAGAGAAAGCATTTCACTTTTTCTCAACTCTAAGAAAGAGTGAAAGATTCATATGGACCCCTCAGTGCAAAGAAGCTTTTCTAAAGCTTAAGAGCTTTTTGGCGTCACCACCAATATTAACTCGCCCTCAGAAAGGTAACACCTTATACTTATACCTGGCAGTTTCAGACAACGCCCTTAGTTCAGCGTTGGTGCAAGAAATCAAAGGCGAAGAGAAGCCGATATATTTTGTGAGCAGAACGTTCAAAGGTGCTGAAGCAAAATATCAAAAGATAGAAAAACTGTCCTTGGCCGTCATCATCACCGCGAGGAAGTTAAGGCAGTACTTTCAGAGTCACAAGGTAGTGGTTAAGACGGACTATCCCATAAAGAAAGTCCTAAGGAAGCCTGATCTAGCAGGGAGAATGGTTGCATGGGCAGTGGAATTGTCAGAGTTTGACATAACCTTTTCCCCTAGAGGCGCAATAAAATCGCAAATTCTGGCGGATTTTATATTGGAATTGTCAAACCCGCCTAAAGAAAACAGCGAGGAACCTTGGACACTTTTAGTAGATGGTGCGTCTAACCTGAAAGGAAGTGGGGCAGGAGTAGTTCTAGAAGGACCTGATGGAGTACTCATAGAACAATCCCTAAGATTCGGTTTTAAAGCAAGTAACAACCAGGCTGAATATGAAGCCCTTCTAGCAGGAATGAAGTTATCAAAAGAAATGGAGGTCACGGACCTCAGAGTAAAGAGCGACTCACAATTGGTAACCAACCAAGTGTCGGGGGAATTTCAAACAAAAGACCCCCAGTTAATCAAATATCTGGAAAAGGTAACCAAATTGGCGAAGTGTTTCAACTCATTTCAGTTTATCTATGTGCCTAGAGAACAGAATGCCAGGGCAGATTTATTATCCAAACTCGCCAGCACCAAGAAACCTGGAAGCAACAGAACCTTCATCCAAGAAACAATTACAAACCCCAGCATTAACGAAGAAGAAGTTCACATGGTCATAGAAGAAGAAGATTGGCAGACTCCTATTATCAGGCATTTACAAAGGGACGAACTCCCCAAACCTAGTGAAGAAGCATACAAAGTCAGAAGAATGGCGTCATGATACACTATGATGGGAGATAAGCTATACAAAAGGGGATTTTCGACCCCCTTATTGCTATGTGTCAGCAAGGAAGAAGCCAAGGGGATTTTAGAAGAAGTTCATGTGAGAGTCATATAGGAGCAAAATCATTGGCAGGTAAGATCCTTAGAGCAGGATTCTTTTGGCCGGAACTGCATAGCGACGCTGGAAGGTATGTGAGAGCATGTGATAAATGTCAAAGATTCTCAAACCTACACTACGCCCCAGGCGAACCCCTCAAATCAGTCCTTTCGCCTTGGCATTTCTTCATGTGGGGAGTGGATATATTGGGTCCTTTCCCTACTTCATGGAAGCAAACCAGATGGATCATAGTCGCTGTGGATTACTTCACTAAGTGGGTTGAGGCGCAACCTTTATCAAACATCTCGGCAGAGCAAGTCAAAAAGTTTTACTGGAGGAACATCATATGCAGATTCGGTCTTCCCAAGTACATTGTGTCAGATAACGGCACACAATTCGCAAGTGAGAAAGTAGTCTCATTTTGCAAAGAAAAAGGAATCCAAAACACATTCATATCAGTTGAGCACCCTCAAGCCAATGGTTAGGCCGAGTCAGCCAACAAAGTCATATTGAAGGCCTTGAAAAGGAGACTGTCAAGCAAAGGAGAAGCTTGGGTAGCTCACCTCACCGCCATATTATGGTCATACCACACAACTCCACAATCATCAACAGGAGAAGCTCCCTTCACCATGGTCTATGGCGCAGACGCCATGATCCCTGCAGAAATAAATCCCCCAAGTTGGCGACGTGAAACCTCGACAACTCAAGAGAACAACGATGCATTGCAGGAAAACCTTGACTTAATACAAGAAGTAAGGGATAAAGCGCATTTCAGAGAATTTGCAACTAAACAAAGAGTGGGAAGAAAATACAACACAAGGGTAGTCCCAAGGAAATATAAAGAAGGCGACTTAGTCCTGCAGAGACCAATGGGAAAAGATAAAGGTGGAAAATTGGCAGCAAATTGGGAAGGACCGTTCAGAATCAACGAAGTCTTTGAAGGTGGAGCATACAGGTTGGAAACCATGGAAGGCGAGGTCCTACACAGGACGTGGAATATCTCAAACCTCAGATTTTACTACAGTTAGGCCAACAACGCCTATGGGCGAGATGCGCTCCAAAGAACATCGTCAAGCCTCGCCACGCCACCCCAAAGATATTTCTTGTTTTTACTTTCATTTCTTGTTTTTTATTTTCAAAAAGAAAATGCATATCGATGTATTAAGAATCTGAATGATGAGAAACTCTTTTCTCCGGCGAAAGCAGGAGTTTTTAACGAGACTCATCAGCAAAAATTCAAAAAAATGAAAAATAAAATATATATATATATATATATATATATATATATATATATATATATATATATATATATATATATATATATTCTTTGATCAAAAAAGTCATTGTTCCAATGTTTGCAGATGGTTAGAATTATATAAATCTTATACATGAAGATAACGAAGGGAAAAAGTGTTGAAACACCATGACGTTATCTGTAAATCTTACGAGTGGGATGCGTCTAAAATAGAAACGGCGTTACCTCCAAAGGCCCTAAGTGCCAGGTACGACGGAAAAGCGTTGAAACACCATGACGTTATCTGTAAATCTTACGAGTGGGATGCGTCTAAAATAGAAACGGTGTTACCTACAAAGGCCCTAAGTGCCAGGTACGACGGAAAAGCGTTGAAACACCATGACGTTATCTGTAAATCAGTGGGATGCGTCTAAAATAGAAACGGCGTTACCTACAAAGGTCCTAAGTGCCAGGCCCTAAGTGCCAGGTACGACGGAAAGGCGTTGAGACACCATGATATGATCTGTAAATCTTACGAGTTGGACATATCAAAAATAGAAACTGCGTTATCCCTAAATCTTACGAGTTGGATATGACGGTAAAATAAAAAGGCGCAAGGCGTTGACGACATCAGAAACAATAATGATAAAGGCGAGATCCAAAAAACGCCAAAAGAAATTAAAGGTATAATGCATGTTGTTATTTTATTCCTTACAATATTATATAACATAACAGTGCAGAAAAAGAGACAATATTAGAAACATTCATCTTTTCATTGATAATAAGATTACAATGAAATCAAGATACAAAGGAAAAGAAAATTACAATGAAATCAAGATGCAAGTGATCCAGAAAAGAAATCCTAAATCTAACAAAGGATCCAGCTCCTTCAAGGAAGAGAAGAAAAAACTGGAGGCAGTCTCAATAGTCCCTCTTATCCACAAGATATCAGCTCCCCGCCAGAAAAGGAAGAAATCGGGTGGAAATCTCCTGAGTCTTTAATGGTAGAGGGAAAACCTGTAGGTTTAACCCCAACCCCTCGCCAAGAGGCTGCCATCAGGAGAAGGAACAACTCATCAAAGCATAATTACCCCGGAGTTTTCCCTGAGGCCGTATATGATATCCTCCGTGACTTCTCCTCAGCCTCCGTGATGATCCGGGATCCTTTTTCTATACCAGAAGATTCAACATCAGGGGAAAATTCCCACGAAGTGGAAGTCCAAAGGTATTCAATGAAATCTTCATCAGCAGAGCCGGAAAAATCTGACAAAATGACAAGGTTTTTCATTTTGACATTAGAAGAGAGCTTATCTCGCCTAAAATTAGAAACTGAAATTGCTATCCTACGCTTCTTTTTCTGAGATTTTGATTTAGAAGCCACACGTTTCTTTTTGGGTTTATTTTTGTGATCCATGGAGGGATCAATGAAAACAAGAATGACGAAAAATGAAAACAATCAGAGAAAAAAGAAGAGAGATTTAGTGAAAGAAAATTGAGAATAAATGAGAAGTGAAGTGCAGAAAATTGAAGGTAAAAGATGGTACCGCTACGCGTGTCAGCATCACGCGTACGCCCGGACACGTATCCCAAGGCAGGCGAGAAGGCCAAACGTTTGAAATTCAATGACCTCGCCAATGGGCGAGAACGAGTATACAGTCAGAATTATTCAAAAATACATGGCGGAAAAGAAATTCATCATTTCATAAAAGAGAATTCAACAATTACAAAGGAAGACAGACTATATTCAACGCCATTTGGAGGAATTATAAAACAACATATAATGAAGGAGAACAAAGAAAAACTACTTAAAGGCTTTGTAAGCAGCCTCTACAGCACGGGCATGACAATCTTCCATCAAACCCCTCAATTTCTTCGCCGCATCAAAATCTTGGGCAGTTTTCCTCATATCATCATTGAGAGCGTCATCTTTCTCTTGAAGACGACACAAATGTGAGCGAGTCCGAATCAACTTGGCAACGTCGTATTGAATATCCATCTGCAGATTCCTTTTCCTCTTCATAAGGGGCTTAAGTTGATTTTCCAACTCGTCAATGCGGTTATCTATGGCCTCCTCGGCTGACAGGGAAAGCGCCATCACATTTTCTTAAGATGTTAAGTGCTCTTTCACCATCTCTATCTTTCGCTCCAAAGCATCAGAAAACTCTTTTTGGCAATGATCAACAGTTTCGGTGGTTTCAATGAAAGCACCATCATCTAGGAACCGTTTGTTTAGTTCCTACGCCACGGCCAAGAATTCTTTCTGACCATCCGCCAGCCTCCATGAGTAATCCTGCAACTCCTTCACCATATCGGCAAAATCATCCTTTTGATCCAATAAATCATCAGTGTCATAGCACAGCATATTCCTTAGTTGGAACAACACCGGCATGACAGGTGATTCCAGAACAGTAGTAGGAGAAGACATTGTCACAAAAGGCAAAATATGCAAAGAAAGAAAGATGAATTGAATGGTGTATCGCGGAACTCATATTTATAGTCCAACGACAGAGAACGTGATCACCAGGAGTGGGCAGTTACCTCACCACGTCCGACCGTTATCAGCACTTCGCCTCTTTGAGCCTCGCGCTTGGAGGGCTATGTACCGGACAAAATATTATAGGCCCAATAACACAATGATCCAACAACTGGCCCAAACAATTCAAATAAATACTTGGCGGGAAAGATAAGGCGAGGCGAGATCACAGAAGCTAGGGGTGACGCCCTCAGAATACGATTACGTCGCCCAACGGCTGATAACCGCCCATTACCACCACTGAAGCGCGGAGGAGGAGAATAACCACCCATAACCACCCTTGAGACACGGTGGACACGGTGGAAAACCACCCACGACCTCCATTAGAGGGGAGTGGGGTGGTTTTAGATATTTTTCGTATCATCCTTTCCTCTATAAATAGAGAAGAAACATTCATTGTAAAGGGTTCACTTTTTTGGTAAATAAAGATCCTAAGTATCATTATTGCTCATTAATATACTTGGACCACCCCATATTATTTTTACCACAACAAGAAACCATGATTATTTCTTATGGATTTACCTTTTAAATAATCCGCATGAAACCATTTTAATACAAAAAAAAAAAAGTTTCTTGTGAATTTTTCTACAAACAAATCTGCAAGATATTTTAAAATATTTTTGAAGATATAAAATCATAGGAATTCTTTTCAATAAAAAAACATATAAATAATTACCTCAAATTAGGCGCGACTATAAAATCGTAGGAATTCTTTTAAAAAAACTGTATCTCTTTGCGCACTAGTAGTATTTTTTTCCCTCAAATTAGTAGTTGTTTAACCAATGTGTATTTTTCATGATGTGACTCTGTAAGAAAAAAAAAAAAAGTGGCCTTAACTCATTGTGGAAAACAGAATGGTGTTAATCAATTATTTATAAAAAGTTCCTCAAAAAAAAAATTAAAATTTGATTTCTAAGTCAAAATTTTTGTAATTTTTATCTCTTACTTTTGAAATTTAAAAAATTTATATTTAATTTTTCTCGTTTTAAATTTTCTCAAGTTATGTTAAGAACCTAGTTTAATTTTGTATGGAAATAATTATTGATTAAATTATATTTATTTCACGATCGAATTCTGAATTATCGGAACTCCTTTTTCCTAGAAATCGGAGGAATAAAAACAAAACAAAAATTATAGTACAACAAGGTTTTAAAATTAGAATGTTAATTTAAAGGAGTATTTATAATTTGTGCGTAGCACCAGCCGGGTTACTTTTTTTTTATAAAGGAGTATTTCTAATTTGTGCGTATACCCGAGTTACTCTTGAGAATAATGTAACTATGATCAGAATGAGAGGCAAAAATATTGGTGAGTTTAATCCCCGGAAAAATAGCAAGTCAGTTACTTGATGCCATATCTCTATCCAGAGCATTCATCGACTCTTGATCCACGTGAAGGATGAATTCAATATCTATAAAATCAAAATCGTTGACATCAATATTTTGAAATTCCGTACACGATCAATTCGGATGGAGTGGATACTTTGTTTATCGTCTTGTGAGAGTAGATCTTTAAAATCCCCTATAAGCCTATAATACACTGGGTAACATGGACATGTTACTAAGATCACGTAACAATTCCCATGCTTGCCTTCTACGCCCTTTTTCAGGATACACATAGCGTGTGTTTGTTTCGAAGATTAAAATTATAATTCCGGGAATATCATTTCAAGGAACATTATTACCAGGAATATTATTCCAATCAATTTGTTTGGTAAACAAATAAATTTTCTTGGAACATTTTTAAAATAAATCCAATTAAAATTTTAATATATTAAAAATTATAAATAAATGAGTTAAAAATAATGGGAGAGTGGAGAGTTATGGGTGGTTACCTCTTATTCCCTTGGGAATGTAAGATTCCCACCCTTTAACATGGGAATAAAAAGTGGGAAGATCATGTGTAAATTATATTTCAAGGAATAAAAAGTTCCTAGGCATAATTTATAAAAACTTGAAACAAACATGGGAATGAAAGATTCCCAAAGTCACATTCCTTGGAATAAACTTATAATCCATGAAACAAACACCCCCATAATAATTTAAAATATGTTTTTAATTGATTAATGACAGAGAGTAAATTAAATAAAATAATTTAGAATATTTACATTTTAAATGGATCCTCGCAAATAAATAGTGAAATTAATCTCATTGAATTAGTCCCTCCTTTTATGAATATATATATATATATATATATATATATATATATATATATATATATATATATATATATAGGGGGGGCTGCTAGCATATACTCCCACTAAAAACATGGGGGAGTAAATTAAGAAGCCTACTACCACTTATTATTTACATTTTTTTTGACAAAACCACTTGTTATTTACTAAAATCTCACTTATCTTGCTAATTAAAAAAAACTCACTTATCTCTTTTTAATACTGTTTAGATATGTTGGATAGTTAAGTAATTTTCCTTTTTTTTCGCAATTGAATTTGAACATACCATAAAACATGTTTCTTAATTTATTTTTTAAAAAAAATGACTCTGGAAAGTTCAATTGTTGATAAATCACATCTTGATCGTACCTGGAACGGACGTTCGATCGATGGCCAGCTGCTAGTCACGTGTGGTCTTGACGGTTGCTTTGAAAACGGAGGGGGGGTTGTACCTGCAGACACTCTGATGCCTAAGTCAGCACAGATACAAGAAGTGAGGTTGAGGGAATAAGAATTGAATCCCTGACTCCTCAATGAAGAGGAGTATTTATAAGCCCCCAGCGCGGGGCCAACGATTATCACTATTGGGCCGCGTAGAGCAAGCCCAATGAGGATAACTGCTAGGGATAGCGTGGTATGCTGGAGAAGTCGTTAGACTCTCCCCCTAGTCAAGCTTAGCCCGTGTTCTGCGGGAGACGGATAAGCTTGGGGTGAATACGTGGCTTGTGGTGCACGTTTGACAGGTGCGGAATTGGCGGCGAGCTCGTATGTGCTCGACAGAAAAGAAACGGGTATGTTGGAGCTGCTGATAAGCTTGTGCTGTGGTGTCGAGCAAGCGGTGTTGAGCTGCTCGACACTGGGCTGTCCTCGACACCCTAGTGGATTGGGCCTGTTAGTCCATTCTAGGCCCAGTCCGGAACACATCTTTATTACTTTTTCATAAAAATATGAACATGCATATATTATTTTATTTTAAAAAAACCTCCCAATCTCAATGATACATGCATATAGAATCATATACCAAAATTATCTTTCAAAAATGCTTTCAAAAATAACACAAAATTACTGTGTTTGAAAATATTAGTTTGTTTTTTTTTTACACAAAATATTAGTATGCGTTTTTTTTAAGAGTATGCGTTAAGTCGTTAACAATTATTAGTTTGTGCTAAAAAAATAAAAAGTATAAAAAAGAATCATAATTACAATAAAAAACAACTTTATTTTAAAATAGAAAATGCAAATGATCACTTCAATGTCCATTCTTTTAATTAGCTTCGTAAAGGAAAGTTTTGGTTTTTTAGTAAATAACAAGTGAGAGTATAAGAGCATCTTCAATAGTGATATCGCTTTGGATATCATACATCATTAAAAAGTGGTCCATATAATGCCATATAGTATTTATGCAACTCATATGTGTTTTGCTCTAATGGTGATACCACTCTAGGTATCATACATTATTAACAAGTTATTAGTTCTATTTAATTCGATATACAAAAAAAGGTAACATTAAATTGATGATACGGTATCTTAAATAAGGTACCGGTATCATCAATTTTGATACACTCTATGCCACATCATGGAACTCCAATGATAAAAAAAAAAAAAAGATACGGATCATTAATCTATGATACTCTTTATGATACCCTTATTGGAGATGTTCTAACATGATTTATTCTGAAATTACTCTTTCATATTAGACAAAGATTGTTTGGTTATGGTATTTGTGCATTTCTTTTTATTAATTTAATTCTATAGTCTTTGGTCTTTAATTACAATATATTTTTTATTTCAAAGTACCTTCCTTCCGACAAAGATATGTCTGGTCCACTAGTACAAGAATTTTAATGTTATAATCTAACGTATTAGAAGGTTCAAGAAATTCTTGACAAAAAAATAAAAAGTTTTAAGAAATTAATGACTATCACTTACGATAAATTATTTAAGAAAAATTGTGTCTAATTTTTAGCGTCGGATTCTGATTTACCGAAGTATAGAAACTAGTATTAGATTAAAAAAATATTATAGTGCAACAAGGTTTTAAGATAACAATGTTAATTTTATAGTACAAGGTTTTAAAATTAGAATGTTAATTTAAAGAAGTACAGTATTTATAATTTGTTTATAGCACCGGATTACTTTGGAGAATAATGGAACTATCATCGAAATGAGAGACTAAAATATCAGCGAGTTTAACTCCCAAAAAAATAATAAGTCAATTATTACACGTCATAACTCTATCTAAATTGTTCGTCGACTCTTGATCCATATCATTGACATCAATATTATGAAATCCCGTATACAAACATTTTTGGATGGGGTGGATACCTTCGTTTATCTTCTTGTGAAAGTAGATATTTGAACTCCCTTATAAGGCTATAATACACTGGGTAACATGGACATATTACTGAGATCACGTAACAAGTCTCATGCTTGCCTTCTTTGCCCTTTTTCAAGATATACATAATAATTTAAAGTATGTTTTTAATTGATTATGGTGAAAATAGGACGAGAGCAAATTAAATAAAATAAGACTTAATTAGTTTGTTGGTTCCTTATATATATTTTCTCTATTTGTCATTTTGATCCTTTTCGTTAACTTATATATCAACCTCAAATATATTATGTGGACCAACATTGTAGATGGTCCACCATATACCTCAATATCTTTTTTAATCTTAACCATTGGATCTTTTTGAAGTAAAATAAATTATTAGATTTTGCATATCCACCAAATCTAACAGTTCATCATCATATTCTTCATCTTTTAATCATTCCATCATCTTCTTCCTCCATTCTTTCATCATATTCTTTATAACTTCATCATTCAAACTCATAATTTCAAAACAAATCCAGAAATAATAATCTCAAAATTGCAAAAATCTTAACTTTTATCAAAATCTCAAATCAACACCCAATTTCATATTCTTTTTCATCAACACCACCACCAACTTCATGTTATTCATCAACACCACCACCATAGATCCCAAATTCGCCATCACCACATGACGAAACACAAAAAAGAAAACACACCACAAGCTTCCAAACAGCAAAACCATTCACCACAAATGCGAAATTGAACATAATAATAGGTTCAGGGATTTTCCTTTTTCTTGATTATATTTTTATTTTGGGTTTAATTTTAAGATATTGTAATGAGATTGGATTGAGAATATGTGAATTTGGATTTGATCTTGTTAGATTATGTCTTGATATTACATGAAGCAAGATGCAGAATTGGCTTTAGATCGGGGAGCCGTGCGCCAGCTCGAGCAAGGAGAAGGCTTGAAAGCCTTAGACTGTGGCACCGTGCGCGAGTTCGCATGTGTGTGTGTGTGTGTGTGTGTGTGGGTGTGTGTGTGTGTGTGTGTGTGAGGTGTGTGAGAGAGAGGAAGAAAATGGGTTTTAGTTGTGCATCCAATACAAGTTAGAGTTCATAGAGGAAGCTCTTGGAAAGTTCTCTAGGGATTGAGAAGTGATTCTAACACCTTGTAAACACTTATCATTGAAATCTCTTGGTCACGGGAAAATGATGGAAATCTCTTTTTTGTTTGTTTGAATGTTGATTGAAGATTTGAGTTTAGTTTTATTATGTTTAGGAAAAAGATGAAGAAGAATGGAGGAAGAAAATGAAGTTTTGGAAATTTTTTGCTTCTTCAATTTCTAGATACAAGAGAGAAGAAGAAGATGAACAGTGTCATTTGTGCATCATTTAATGTTTATTGCCAAAAACTAATGGAATGGACCATAATGACAAATAGAGATGTCTTTAATTAAGGGATCAAAATGGAATTTTTTTTTTATGGGACCAATGTAAAACTAAAAACATCTTTAAGAAACCAACGAACTAATTAAGAAATAAAATAATTTAGAGTATTTACATTTTAAATGGACCCTCGCAAATGGATAGTTAGATTGATCTCATTGAGTTAGTCGATCCTTTTATGAGAGTATATATATATATATATATATATATATATATATATATATATATATATATATATATATTCAACGATTAATTTTATAAAATTTGTATTCATTGTAATGTTATTTATGATTTATGCTTGAACTACCCTTTCATGTTAGATAAAGTTTGATTGCTATTTGTGCATTTCTATTTATTAATTTAATTCTAATTTCAGATCTGCTTCATTACTCTATTCTCCATTATGCTTCCAGTACCTTGTCCAGATCGTGACACTTGGAAACATAGGTAATCAACGATTCACATGTAAAAGAATGTTTTCTCAATTTTTTAATTAAAAAATAAGAGAGGGTAAACGCAGAAACCAAAAGACAATGAACAGAAAAAACACTATTTCACCAATCGTT
The DNA here is from genome assembly GCA_954870985.1 of Trifolium fragiferum. Classification (NCBI taxonomy): domain Eukaryota; kingdom Viridiplantae; phylum Streptophyta; class Magnoliopsida; order Fabales; family Fabaceae; genus Trifolium; species Trifolium fragiferum. Next base: position 15,564,356 of record OX940794.1, read on the forward strand.
AGTTGGTTCAGTGGTGATTGGCGCTGAACTTGGTAGGGGGACCACGGTTCGATCCCCCGCAACTGCGGTCGGGAGGGGGCTGGAACCACTTGATGCCAGAACTGACCCTCGGACCAGATTCAACTGGTGGTGAAAACCGAAAAAAAAAAAAAAAAAAAAAAACACTATTTCATCTTCTATTTTTCATAAGCAATCAAGTGACAAATTCTATTTCATCTTCTTCTTATTTTGCTACTTGTAACTTTGTTCCACCATCTTTTCTTTTTCTGATTTTTGTTTTCCCGAATAAAATTACAACATAAAATTGCAAAACTTCTCATCCCTAAAATTAAAACCTAAAATTATGGCATAAAATTGATTACAAGAAAAAGTAACTATTCTTAAATTTCAATCAAACAATTTTCAATCTTCAAACAAAAAAAGAGAAAACCGCAACACATAAGAGACTTAGAGATACAGGTAGGAAAAAATCCTGGTCTTTTGTATTTTTTAAATAAAATATCCTGGTTTTTAATATTTGATAGAGATGGGATGACGACTGCGCTGGGACGAAGAGAGATGGGACGGCGATGGCAACAGCGTTGGGATGAAGAAATATTTGACTGCGGCCAATTGTGAAGCAAGGAAGAAGATGAACAGTAAGGTATTGCAAGGGCCAAGGAAGAGGGAATGTTTTGCAGTTTACACTTTTTTTTTCCTCTTCCTTACATTTTAAATCTAAACCATTGATTAATTTTTATCCACGTGTCACGATCTGGATAAGGTATTGGAAGGGTAATGAAGGATAGAGTAATGGAGCAGATTTGAACTCTTTAATTCTATAGTGTTTAGTCTTTGCTTAAATATAATTTAGGCAAATGCTAAATAGTGTACCCCTTGCACTAGTTAAGGAATTAAAAGTGGTAAAATTGTTTTAGAAGTTGTGTAGTCAATTTTTTTAAAGTGTAAGTATGTTTTTTTCAATGTAAAACGTATTACTTTTAGATTCTTTAACTAGTACACAACAAGACCCATTTTATTATATCAAAAGTACCTATCTTCCGACAAAGATATGTCTGCTCCACCGAATTTTTTGTTACAATCTAACGTATTAGAAGGTTCAAGAAATTCTACAAAAAGGAGTTTTAAGAAATCAATGTCTATCCCTTAGAATAAATTATTTAAGAAAATTTGAGTTTAATTTGTAGTGGGCGAATTCTTTTTTTTTTTTTTTTTTTGACTATTGTAGTGGCCGAATTCTAAATGGTACAATTCCACAAAATCTTGACTCAGCGTGGAATTTCATATGTATATAGAGAAACATTTGCTTAGGCACAAATCTAAATATTAGATGTTAGACACACACACAAAAGTTTAAATAAAATAATTGAAAAGATGATGAAGTGATGTTAAATTATATGACTAAATTTTTTTATATTTAAATTTTCTTAATTATGTGAGTGTGCCTAAAGAAATATTATTTAGGGTTGTGCCTATATAAGAATTACTCATGTATATATAGCAATACAAAAAATGCGTTATTTTATTTTATTTTTTTCCCTAAAATTACACAACTATTTTCAAAAAAAAAATTAACAAAAAGGTGGCCGTTAAGAGCTAACCGACCCATGATTCATTAAAGGAAATATAAAAATACAAAATGTTGGAACAAAATTGATTTTGTATCTCCTAATTTGATTTTGATGATAACAATGTATTTAAAGTTAAATTGGTAGTACTAATAATTTACTCTAGTGTGCAGGATTAAAAGTTAAAATTTAAATTCATAAACACATTGGAATTCTGATGGATTACTTCTGAGCGCGTCACATCTGGGCTCTCAAAATTCTGAAGCAAGTAATTATGAGCTTCATCAAATTCTGAAGCTAAATATTTCTGAGGCTACATCAGAAATATTTCTGAAGCTACACCTGAAAGTACAACTTTCTTGAAGACTGTGTCTGACTTGGTCTCAGCGAAGGAATCAAGAAGGAAAAGGGTTGACCATGGAAAGGTCATTTTCAAGTCAGGCTTCAAGAACGAGTATTTCCTTATTTGGCTTAAACTGAGGTTCAGATATCTAAAGCCAAAAGGAATCTCTCATTTTGTAGTAAACGTCAAAGCTCCTAAGCACTGCAAATCAGAACAGCTATTAGCTATCTGATCAATACAATGGAGCGTCTCAAGAATTCTTCAAACGGCTATAATCTTCAACGTCCATTTTCTCATCTATAAAAGGAAGAAGATTTGTGAAGAATTATTATCAAGACTTACGCTTCTGAACGTGCAAAAACTCTGTCAAATTCTGAAGCTATTCAAACACTTAGAAACTTTGTGATAATTTTCTAAGAAGTCTTGTAACTGTGTTGTATTTTGTAAACACCTCTGATAGTATATCAAGTGTCCCTCTCATATCTTTATCATCATTTAAACTTGTGAGAAGTCTCTTGCGTTTGTGCTTGAGCATTGGAAGTCTCTTGCTTTGTGCTTGAGCATTTGAAGTCTCTTGCTTTGTGCTTGAGCATCTGTAATCTTAGTGATTATAATGAAATCTCTTGTGAAGAACAAGAGGACTGAACTACTCCTGTTAGTGGGAGGAACCAGTATAAAATTTGTTTGTCTTGCTTTCTCTCTATCCTCTTACATTGTGTGTGTTTAACCTTATCCGCTACAAACAGTTTTTAAACTTAGCAAAAATCTTAACACAATTCTAAATGGTACAATTCCACAAAATCTTGACTCAGCGTGGAATTTCATATGTATATAGAGAAACATTTGCTTAGGCACAAACCTAAATATTAGATGTTAGGCACACACACAAAAGTTTAAATAAAATAATTGAAAAGATGATGAAGTGATGTTAAATGATATGACTAAATTTTTTTATATTTAAATTTTCTTAATTATGTGAGTGTGCCTAAAGAAATATTATTTAGGGTTGTGCCTATATAAGAATTACTCATGTATATATAGCAATACAAAAAATGCGTTATTTTATTTTATTTTTTTCCCTAAAATTACACAACTATTTTCAAAAAAAAAATTAACAAAAAGGTGGCCGTTAAGAGCTAACCGACCCATGATTCATTAAAGGAAATATAAAAATACAAAATGTTGGAACAAAATTGATTTTGTATCTCCTAATTTGATTTTGATGATAACAATGTATTTAAAGTTAAATTGGTAGTACTAATAATTTACTCTAGTGTGCAGGATTAAAAGTTAAAATTTAAATTCATAAACACATTGGAATTCTGATGGATTACTTCTGAGCGCGTCACATCTGGGCTCTCAAAATTCTGAAGCAAGTAATTATGAGCTTCATCAAATTCTGAAGCTAAATATTTCTGAGGCTACATCAGAAATATTTCTGAAGCTACACCTGAAAGTACAACTTTCTTGAAGACTGTGTCTGACTTGGTCTCAGCGAAGGAATCAAGAAGGAAAAGGGTTGACCATGGAAAGGTCATTTTCAAGTCAGGCTTCAAGAACGAGTATTTCCTTATTTGGCTTAAACTGAGGTTCAGATATCTAAAGCCAAAAGGAATCTCTCATTTTGTAGTAAACGTCAAAGCTCCTAAGCACTGCAAATCAGAACAGCTATTAGCTATCTGATCAATACAATGGAGTGTCTCAAGAATTCTTCAAACGGCTATAATCTTCAACGTCCATTTTCTCATCTATAAAAGGAAGAAGATTTGTGAAGAATTATTATCAAGACTTACGCTTCTGAACGTGCAAAAACTCTGTCAAATTCTGAAGCTATTCAAACACTTAGAAACTTTGTGATAATTTTCTAAGAAGTCTTGTAACTGTGTTGTATTTTGTAAACACATCTGATAGTATATCAAGTGTCCCTCTCATATCTTTATCATCATTTAAACTTGTGAGAAGTCTCTTGCGTTTGTGCTTGAGCATTAGAAGTCTCTTGCTTTGTGCTTGAGCATTTGAAGTCTCTTGCTTTGTGCTTGAGCATCTGTAATCTTAGTGATTATAATGAAATCTCTTGTGAAGAACAAGAGGACTGGACTACTCCTGTTAGTGGGAGGAACCAGTATAAAATTTGTTTGTCTTGCTTTCTCTCTATCCTCTTACATTGTGTGTGTTTAACCTTATCCGCTACAAACAGTTTTTAAACTTAGCAAAAATCTTAACACAATTCAACCCCCCCCCCCCCCCCCCACACCACCCCGGTTCTTGTGTTTTTTAACCTTCACAAAATGGAGGGGACATCAAATCAAAACTCCATAAAAAACAAAATCTAAAAGAAGGTAAACTTCTCAAGTTCTTAATAACAAAGCCATTTTTAACAAAATCCGGGGTTACTTGCCAAAAAGAGATAGAAGTTAAATTACAACCATAATTTGCAAGGACATCCGCTACTTGATTGTCTTCCCTATAAATGTGAGACACAATTCATTTGCTTGAAAATTAGCATACAATTATGCCACCTATTTCGAAGATTCTAAGCAACAATTAGAATCGTTAAAAGTTAAGACTACCAAGTCTGAATCAGATTCCAGCCATAAGTTATACCAATTTCTCCTGTGAGCTACTTCAATAGCAGTCATGCCCGCACACAACTCAGTTTGATAAGAAGAAGCAAAATGTAAGAACTCGGCAAAACATAATAGCAAATCACCATCAGAATTTCTGAAAACTCTGCCGCTAGCAGCAGTATCAGGATTACCCTTTGTAGCTCCATTTATGTTACATTTTACCCAATTGACTAAAGGAGGGAGCCAAAGGACTTATTTAATGATAGGTGTCTTGGGTAGATGAGTGGAGACATTAAAATGCTTCAAGACAATGAAATCTCTAATAGAGTTAGAGAAAGATTTTTTTGAATTGTTACCTAACAAAGAAGTATTAGCTATTATCAAAGAAATTGAGGATTTCCAACTAATAACTTTATTGTTGAATCTAGCCTGATTCCTAGCATTTCAGATCGAATGAAGCAAATTGATCAAAGCTGCAAAAATAACAATCTTACTTTAGGGCGACTTAGGGCTTGAAATGAGCCGAGCTGAGTCGAACTCATATGAGCTCAATTAGGCTCGCTAGAAATTGGTTTAGCTCAAAACTTGGCTCAAGTTCGACACGAACTCTTTTTTCAGCTCGAGTTCAGCTCGCTTAAAGTTAACGAATAGTTCGGTTCAACTCGTTAAGTCAAATCACATGATTTTAAAATTAATTTTTGTCAAAATTTAAAAAATTAATCTATAACCTTTTAAACTATATTTTTAAAAGAAAAAGCAAATATTAAATTAAAATAGAAGTCATCCCAAGTGAATAATGGATAAACACATACAAAATTCAAACAGTCATAAACTAATACAAGTAACAAGTTACAAAGCAAAAACAAACAAAATTCCACAATTATGCTCAAAATATTCTTCATTGATGTGTATATAGAGAATTAAAAAGTCATTGGTGTGCATAGTAAAAAAATATTTGGAAATATATATATAATCGAGTTAATTAGTTCATGAGCCAAACGAGTCGAACTATATATAGTTTATGTTCGGCTCATTTATTTAACGAACTTAATTCTTAACTCAAGTTCGGCTCATTTGATTCACGGACCAAATTCACGAGTCAATTATCGAGTCGAGTTTCAAACTATTCATGGGTTGGCTCGGGTCATTGCCAGCCCTAAGGGCGACCAATTAAGATCATAGAGTTTCCATATGTCCTCCATTGTTGTAAATTGAAACACCATATTCATACAGTTGGCCAACAAAGATCAAATTTTCACCGCATATATTTTAATTTATTGGTAATTAAATTTTGTAAAATTCATATTCGTTATAATGTTATTTATGACTTATATTAAAAACACTTTACAAAGATTGTTTGGTTATGGTATTTGTGCATTTCTTTTTATTAATTTAATTTTATAGTCTTTACTTAAATATATTTATTCAGACAAAGATATGTCTGCTCCACTTGTATAAGAATTTTTATGTTGTAATCTAACGTATTAGAAGTTGGGATGGTAAAAATATCCATACCCGCGGATATCTGTGGATAAAATCCGCAATGGGCACGGAGCGGATACTTCAATGGATATCCGCGGACAAAATAAGTGGATATTTTAAATATCCGCGTTTAATGAATACGGATGCGGGTTTAATACTATCCGCGCCAGTGGATATTCATACCCGCTAAATAATTAGTAAAATTACTTATATATCCATACTTAAATATAAATCCTAGTATTTTTCTTGTATAAAAAAAATAGTATTTTTTTTTTCATATAGTGAAAACTTTTCATATTTCTTTTTCATTTTTGAGGAAATTTTTTTTAGTTTCTTACATATCTTTCATCTTCTTTTTAATAAAATTCCTTTTTGCAATTAAAAAAGGAGAGAGCGCATAATATATGAATATTATGTTGTAGTAATATTTTGTCTTTTAAAAAAATGAACTTTTTTTCTTCCAATAATTAGATTTTTTTTATAAAAAAATGTCATTCATGGATATCTGTTAATATCCGCGGATACTTCAATATCCGTTGATTACCCGCTTAGCGAATATCCGCATGGATATGGAGAAGACACGGATATAATATTTGTCCAACGGAGCGGACACGGATATCACACTATCCGCGTCCATGGATATCCATTGACATCCCTAATTAGAAGGTTCAAGAAATTCTTGACCAAAAAAAAGAGTTTCAAGAGATTAATGACTTCTTCTTAGGATAAATTATTTAAGAAAATTTGAGGTTGACTTTTAGTGGTAATAATTTTTGATCAAATTTTATTTATTTTGTGGTCGAATTTTAAACTACCGAAGTTATTCTTCTCCTGGAAACTAGTATAAGATTAACCAAATTTTGGTTTTCTCAATGCATATCGTTTTTTAGTTTCTTAATCAGTGCACCAAATAAACTAATTAACAAGACCCATTATTTAGTGCACATCGAATAATCTCTATTATTGAGGTAGTTTATGAATCAAACAAGTCGAACTATATATAACTCAAGTTTGACTCATTTAACCAACGAACTTAATTTTAAATCCACGTTCAATTCATTTAGTTCGCGAATGACTTCTACTCAATTCGAACTTAATTCGGAAATCGAGTCAACAATTAACTCATTTAATTAACAAACTTAATTTTAAGATCATGAACCACGTTCGACTCATTTATGCAGATTAATTTGAACTTTGAATTTGTGTTTTTTTTAAAGAAAAAAACATAATTTTTTTTAATATATATAAGATAAATACACATGAACAAAAGAACGACAAACAATAAGTTGTGCAGCTTTTATTATGTGTTTATTCTTTAAACACATTATGCTTGAATTAACTTTTATTTTAATTCAATATGTTTTTTTTAGAAAAAAAAAATGGTTAAAGATCTAAAAAAGTTGACTTTTCTACAAAAATAAATAAGTAATTGAGCCAACAAGTTGAACCTAATTAATGAGTAAAAACGAGTTGTTCGTAAATTTTAAATGATTCAAAATAAAATTGAAAAGAAAAGTTTGTATTCAACTCAAGTTGAATTTCCAGCTCAATTAATTCTTATCAAATTGAGCATAGACAAATTCAACTCGACTCATTTTGTGCCCAAACCATAGACAATAACAAAAGATTCTGTTCACTACAATTCGAACACGGGACTTCACATTTGTGTGTGAGTTTAATTTCAGTGAATTACTACTCCATTTAAAAAAAATATATAATTCAGTAAATGTTGATCTTTGAAATATAATTCGTCACAACTTTTAATCCTTATTTTTATTACAGATGACGACTGAGGTTTCACAGGGTTCTGCAAAGAAAGATTAATCACTTGGTTTATTATGAGGCAATTGTTATTAAGAACTTGCGCGTCTTAGTCTATACCCAAGTTTTCCTATATTATTTTCTCGGAAAATGCTATTTAGTAAGAAAATTTATGGAGAAGAATTGCAAGAATAAATCTCCACCCTTGTTTACATCAACTACCCCCCATGATTTCCACTAAAAGAGGAGATTAAAATTACATCATCTTATAAGATAATGTCATGTGTTATTCTTGCATTTCTTCTCTAAAATAATTCTTACTAAATAGCAATGCTCTATTTTCTCACTTGCGCGTCTTAGTCTATACCCAAGTTTTCCTATATTATTTTCGATTCTTTTTAATATATTTGGATTTGGATGATGGCTTGTTTATCTGTTGGATGTTACCAACATATTCTTCGAATGAAATTAGTCACCGTTAAATTATGGTGAAAACTTTTATAATTAAAAAAACAAAATAACTTGTCCCTGTGAATATAATAACTTAATTAATTAGTAGAGATATTTTATGTAAAATGTCAGACAAAAATTCAAATATGAGTATATCTATTTATTCACTTTAAAAGTAAAATTTTAATTTGGGTTAAATATGTTTTTAGTCCTTATTTTTTTGTGAGTTTCGAGTTTTAGTCCCCTATATTTTTTTATTATATTTTTAGTCCCCTATATTTTTGTCGTTTGCATTTTTAATCCCCACTGTCAATTTTTTGTGACTTGGATAACGAAATCAGCCACATAGAATGACACATAGATGTCACGTCATTCGATGCAAATGTTATTATAGTCAATTTAAGTTATTCTATGTGGTTAATTCTGTTATCCTATTCATAAAAAATTGACTTAAAATATAATAAAAAAATATAGGTACTAAAAATATAATAAAAAAATGTAGTAACTAAAAGTCGAAACTCACAAAAAAGTAAAGACTAAAAATATATTTGACTCTTTTAATTACTCCCTCCGTTCATTTTTACTTGTCTTTTTAGAATAGTAACATCAAATTAAGAAAGTGTATATTTGCATTTTATCTTCCTATTATACCCTCATTTTAATCCACTAATAAATTCTTATTTTTTTTCACACACTTTCTCTTTCCAATAAATTTAATATATTATGTTAAAAAAAACAAAATTTAATATGTTATGTTTCAAAAAAAAATAAAAAAGATTTAGTTTTCCAAATATATAGCATTAATTTATTTTATTGAAAAATATAAGAGCAATTGACAAAGGATATAATTGACAAATCATACCCGTAAAATACCAAAAGAACAATTAAATAGAAACGCTAAATCTAACCCTAAAAGACAAGTAAAAAGGAACGGAGGAAGTGTTATAAAATACTTGGCAAAAGAAACAACTATAAATTCTTGAAAAAAATAAATAACGATTCTATTCATGTACCAAAAGACAATTATATTCTTATCACGATTTGACAGGGATGAGTAATTAATATCGTGCACTTTTCAGGACAAACTAGTGTGAGACCCGTGCCAAGCACGGGTTATCAATTCATCTAAGTTAGCATAAATTAGTATATATTTTTGTTTTTTACATATAAGTTAGCATAAATTAAAAATAAATATAAAATAAACATCCAAGTTAACAGTAATATTTAATATTTGAAAATTTGGACTGATCCATCGATTGAATGGATAATTGGTCTTGATAATTTCAAAAAAAATGGAGAGAGTAAATTATAACCGTGTTAAATTTGAATAGTATTTAATTAATATGAAAAATTATTTAAAAATCACATAATTTTATAGGTTTAAAGGCATAATGCACAAACAATATAAAAACACTATATATATATATATATATACACACACACACACACACACATACCCCATATAGATTACTAAAAAAATTATGTTTCTTATTAATATATAAGTAAGAATAGTTTCGTAAATTACAAAAAATCTCTCAGTATAAATTAGTATAAAACAGGCATTAGTATTAATATGTAAGTATAAATATAGGCTACATGTAAATTAAAAATATAAATAAATAGGCTCAACTATTAATATATGAGTATAAATTAGATCTCCGTATAAATTACAAAAAAAAAAAATCCCCCATATTAATATATTATTACAAATATAGGCCCACATACATATAAATTACATGACACATATGTTATTTTGTAAGTATAAATGTAGGTCTCGTATAATTACAAAAAATAAAATAAAAGATAAGCCCCATATATTAACATATGAGTATAAATATAGGTGCTTGTAGCAACTACAAAAAAGATCCCGCATTAAAATGAGTGTAAATATAAGCCCCATGTAAATTAAAAAAAAAAAAAATGTCGCTTTTAAATTATTACAAATATAGGCCCACATGCATATAAATTACAGGGCACATATGTTATTTTGTGAGTATAAATGTAGGCCTCGTATAATTACAATAAATAAAATAAAAAATAAGCCTCATATATTGACATATGAGTATAAATATAGGTGCTTATAGCAACTACAAAAAAGACCCCGTATTAAAATGAGTGTAATATAAGCCCCATGTAAATTACAAAAAAAGTCGCTCAAATTAATATGAGTATAATTATAAATATAACTCTTGTATAAATTACAAAAAATAAAATAAAAATAACCTACACATTAATATATGAGTATAAATATAGGTCTCGAATAAATTACAAAACCAAATAAAACTTTGTATTAATATATGAATATAACTATATATAGGTCCCCGTAAATATAGGGTGCATATAATTTATAAAAACATAGGTTCCTCTATTATGATATGAGTATAATATAGTTCCCCATATAAATTATAAAAAAAAAATCCTCATATTAATATATGAATAGAAATATAAGCTCGTACACATATAAATTTAAAGAAATTAATAGGCAACATATTAATTTATGAGTATAAATGTTGTCTCGTATAAATTACAAAAAGAAAAAAAATAGGCTCTTTTTTCTTTTTTGGTGCTAAAAAAAAATAAAAAAAAATAGGCTCTTTATATTAACATGTGAGTATAAATGCAGATTATTAAAGCAATTGTAAATAAATAGGCCCCTTGATAAAATTAAAATTTGAGTATAAATATAAATCCGTATGAATTAAAAAAATACTCCAAATTAATATATGAGTAAAAATAGGATCTCATAATAATATATGACTGTTAATATATGTCTCATATAAATAACAACAAAATAAAATAGGTCTTAAATTAATATATATATATGACCAAAAATATAATCTTCATATAAATATAAGTCGCTGTATTAATATATGAGTATAAATATATGTCATGTTTAAATTTTTAAAAATAGGGTATCATGACTCTTTTTTTAATTTATTTTGATTTACAATGAGCTGGGGATCGAACCCAGAACATGCTATCCAAACCCCTTCTCATGACTCATACTAATGAGTATAAATAGTCACAATAAATGACACGGAAAAATAGGCTCCCGTATTATTATATCAAATATAAATACATATTATAAATTACCAAAAAATTGCACTTTATTAATATATGAGTACTAATATAGATCTTGTATAATTTTTCTTTTTAAAACAAACCTATTAATATATGAGCATAAATACAGACCACATATAAATTAAAAAAAGTACAAATAAATTATGAATATTTTCTTGTATTTCTTTAGTAATATTAAATATTGAACACACATAGTACAAATCATTTTTTTTTTTGTATAAGTACAATCATATTTTATTGGAACGTATAACGGAATATACACACACACAACAAATAAATTCATTCATTTTATTTTATTTTATTAATATAATAAATTTTTATTGTTTAAAAAATAATAAAGTTGTTTTTCTGTTAAAAAACTTTCATGCAAGTAAAAATAATTATTTGTTGTACCAAAAAAAATGGAGTTTTCAAATTATATGAATCCGAAATAAAAATAATCTAATTATTCCTTTTTAAATATGTGAATTAAATGCAATATGTTATGTTTCAAAAAAAATAAAAAAGATTTAGTTTTCCAAATATATAGCATTAATTTATTTTATTGAAAAATATAAGAGCAATTGACAAAGGATATAATTGACAAATCATACCCGTAAAATACCAAAAGGATAATTAAATAGAAACGCTAAATCTAACCCTAAAAGACAAGTAAAAAGAAACGTAGGAAGTGTTATAAAATACTTGGCAAAAGAAACAACTATAAATTCTTGAAAAAAATAAATAACGATTCTATTCATGTACCAAAAGACAATTATATTCTTATCACGATTTGACAGGGATGAGTAATTAATATCGTGCACTTTTCAGGACAAATGTGTCGTGCGAGTAATCATTTTCCTAATTAAAAAACTAAAAAAAGTCAAAAGCATACTCTTGGAAAAACACTACCTTGGAAAAACATGGCATGACAAAATAACATGATTTCTACCGATCCACTTGGGTTGGTTTGATGGTATTGGTTTAGAACTCGGGAGTGTGCTCTTCTTAAGATTTCAGGTTGTTCTAATTTCAATTAGGCACTTCACTACAGTGAGGGTGGGATTGATCTCCCAAAATAGTTGTCTTTAGACCTAATACCGAGTTAAAAAAAAAAAAAAAAAAAGATGAGATGCCTATTTATGTAGTGTTTGTGGAGTCACCATTGTTTGTGCCTGCCCTCATTAACTGCTTTACTTCAGTCACTTCTCTCAAATATGGCCAGAAACAAAAACTTCACTTTTCCTATCTTTTCCCTTTTGAGTGCATATGTCATGTTATGTGCCTATGGTCATTCACCACTTGGTTGCATGGAACAAGAGAGACAAGCTTTTTCTGAACTCAAAGAAAGTTTTAATGATCCTTCATTTAGACTTTCCACTTGGGAAGGAAATGATTGTTGCCTATGGAAAGGTATTAGTTGCAGCAACCTTACAGGACATGTTGTTACAATTGACCTTAGGAATCCATGCTATCCACAAAAAGGAGGACCCTTTCAATCAAACTGTTCCTTTTCCAAAAATAAGCTTGAATCTCAACATGTTCATCCTTCTTTTTCAAAATTCAAATATCTTAGTTATTTAGACCTTAGTGGAAACAATTTCAATTCAAGTCCAATACCGACATGGTTCGATTCTATGAATCAGTTACAATACCTTTCTATCTCTGATTCTCATTTCAGTGGTATGATCCCAAACAATCTTGGAAACCTTACAAGATTGTACTTTCTTGATCTCAGCTTCAATTCTTGGTTACACTCTAATGACATCAATTGGATTTCAAATCTTTCATCGCTTGAGTATCTTTACTTGAGTGATGTTTTTCTCGCGAGGGCGCGAAATTTATTCATGGTACTTAACATGATTCCTTCTTTGTTAGAAATAGAATTGATCGACTGTAGCTTAACTAAGATGCAAAGTGATGATCATCAACTTGTTAGTTACACAAATGTTTCTAGCATTGAGTCTCTTATTCTTGAAGATAATGGACTTGATGTTCAAGATCTTAATGCTTTTAGAAACATTAGTACTTCAATTCAACTTTTTGACGTTTCTCGCAACAACCTTAGTTCAGTTCCATTTTGGTTGACTAATTGTGACAAACTTGTCTCTCTTTATCTTGAAAACAATGCTCTTAGTGGTTCACTTCCACTGAATCTTCAAAATTTGTCTTCCTTGGTTGAGCTTGATTTTTCTCAAAACAAGTATGAATCTGTTCCCTTGTGGTTAGGTGGATTAGAGAGTCTTATGTATCTCAATCTGTCATGGAATCACATAAACCATATTGAAGGTTCTCTAGCATCAGTGCTAAGAAATATGTGTCATCTTATTTCACTTGATTTGTCTGGAAACCAAATTCACAAAGATGCGCTCATCGGTAATTTACAGCATGGATGCAGAGAATTTGATTTAAAGGAACTTGACTTGAGCAACAATCCATTCAATGATCAGCTGCCAACATGGTTAGAGAAACTTGAAAATCTGGTAACACTTACACTTCATTCAAGTTTATTCCATGGTCCTATTCCAAATTTTTTGGGAAAATTGTCAAACTTGAAATATTTAACCCTCTCTAGCAATCAATTGAATGGAACTATTTCAAATTCTCTTGGACAACTCAGAAATCTTAGCTTATTGGACATTTCTAATAATAACTTGTTTGGAGATTTTCCTTGTAGTATTACAAAACTTGTCAATCTAAACTATCTGTTTCTCAACAATAATAATTTGTCAGGGCCTATTCCTAATTGTATTGGACAATTTGTCAATCTAAATACCTTAGATCTTTCTTTTAACAAGTTTTCTGGTGTTATTCCGAGCAGTATTGAGAAATTAGTTAGCCTAGAATACCTTGGTATTTCAAAAAACTTTCTAAATGGTACAATCCCACAAAATCTATGCCAACTTCCAAAATTGCGCGGTCTCTATCTTGCTAAAAATAATTTGCAAGGGAAATTTCCTTATTGTTTTGGTCAACTTCGGAATCTGCGCAATTTAGACTTATCTCTCAACAATTTGGAAGGCATGTTTTCTGAAATAAAGTTTCCTAAGTCACTAGTCTATATGAACCTCACCAATAACCATATCACTGGGTCACTTCCTCAAAATATTGCTCATAGATTACCAAATCTTACTCACTTTCTTCTTGGAGAGAACCTCATATATGATTCCATTCCTAATTCACTTTGCAAAATAAGCTCCTTGTACAATCTTGACCTTTCTGGCAACAATTTAGTTGGCAACATTCCTGACTGTTGGAGTTCAGCTCGAAAATTAAACGAGATAAATTTGTCATCTAACAAATTTTCAGGTGTTATTCCGAGCTCGCTCGGTCATCTATCCACCACTTTGGCATGGTTGCATTTGAATAATAACAGTCTTGAAGGGGAGTTTCCATCATTCTTGAGGAATTTAACGCAACTGTTAATCTTAGATATCGGAGAGAATCAAATGTCAGGGACTTTACCTTCATGGATTGGTGACATTTTCTCCTCAATGCAAATTCTCAGGTTAAGCCAAAACAAGTTCCATGGAAACATTCCATCACAACTTTGCAAACTTTCAGCTTTGCAAATCTTGGACTTTTCCAACAACATGCTGAAGGGTTCAATCCCTCGCTGCATTGGAAACTTGACAGCAATGATTCAAGGAAAGAAACCACGAGATTCGCTAGTTCCTGGTGACTTGAGGTACTTTGAATGGTTTGAACAAGATGTCAGTCAGATCATTAAAGGTAGAGAAGATCATTATACCAGAAATCTGATATTAGTGGCCAATGTGGATTTATCAAACAATAATTTGAGTGGACCTATACCTAAAGAAATAAATCTTCTTACCGCTTTGCGAGGCCTAAACTTGTCACACAATCATCTCTCAGGTAAAATTCCTACAACCATAGGGAACATGAAGTTACTTGAATCATTGGACCTATCTCAAAATCTACTTTCAGGCTCAATTCCACACACTATGTCTAGTTTAACTTTTCTAAGCGACCTAAACTTGTCCTACAACAACCTTTCCGGCCCGATACCACAAGAAAACCAATTTTCAACACTTAATGATCCATCTATTTATTTTGGCAACAAATTTCTCTGTGGTGCACCATTGTCCAATCGTTGCGATGCTGATAAAAGTGATAGAGATATTGAAGGTGACAAACATGATGACAAGGTTGAGAAACTGTGGTTTTACTTTGTAGTAGCACTTGGATTTGCTACTGGCTTTTGGGCTATCATTGGAAGTTTGTTGTTGAAGAAAAGTTGGAGGCATGCTTACTTTAGATCCATTGATGAGGCAGTGCATAGGATAAAATATGGCATCAGGAAGAAATTAGCATAGGCTTATTTTGATTGTTGATTAGTTACTTCACGCATGTTTGTGAAAATAAGTTGTTAAATTTCCTCTGCCATGCCAATAAAGTTTCCTAGTCATCTATATCATAAGTTTCTACATTAAACAATCTATTTGTTCGTTAATATATAATTGTCAACAACATTTAAAACATATAAAATAGTCTTTTGAAATGCTTTGACAACAAAATTTATTTGATATATCAATTATCAACGTAGGTTGGTCCAGTTGATAAGGAGTCGACTCATATATCTTTATAAGATTGTGATTTTAACTTTTGTTGTAAATGTTATAACTTCATTGTAAAGTACTTATATAAACGTTTTCTTAGCCTCAAGGCTTGAACGACACTCGTAAATCTCTAAAATCCGACTCACCTAAACTTTAAAAAAGAAAAATTATTTTAATAGATAAAACTTGAAGTTTACTTCAACCAAAGGGAGATAAAAATATAGAGTGAGTGGTTATTGCTGATATTGAAACTTCATAACTTTAGGGGTATGTAGCCTTTCTGAGGCATAAAAATAGTGGAGTTATATTTGGTACAAGTTTGTAGAATATGATTGTACAATTTTTATTATTGTCCTTTATGACATTTTAAAATTTTATCTCTTTCTGAACATGTTAGTATATAACATTAATGTGATTTTAGCCTATACTACTTAGATGAAATGGTGCAAGTTTTTTTTGGTACATAAACCAAATGATAAATTATTAGAAACTTATACACAAAGTGGAGGGATAGGAGTTCGAACCCCGGTTATACGTTCGCTCTAGCAATTTCGGCATTTCTACTAGTTGAGCTAGCAATTTCGATCTCTTCTAGCTTAACCAAAATTTTGGGTTCGATCTCTAGCTTAAGCATGCAAATTGTTAAAACTCTTAAAAGAGTTTGTCATTCATTTAGATCCCACAAAATTTGATGGATTAGTCTTTATAATTATGCGAAGAAGATACCGTTTAAGCAAAAAAAAAACATTAATGTGATTTTATCCATTTTGCTCTCATAAATAAGTCGATTCCATGTCACTGATATTAATGAGGTTCAGAAATCTTTCAAGTTACTTTTTAGGACCAGATGATTTGTTGTTGTTTTAAGGAAAATGGTGTGTCGTAAATTAAACAAATAGGGGATGCTTCTTTAAAATTTCTCAATTTTTCTTTGATGACTTTCTTTTTTGTATTTCTTTATATTAACAAGATGAATGATAGTCTTTTAAGAATGACCAAAAAGTAGTTCTTTATTCTTTAAACTCCACACTCAAAGAATTTTTCCCCTACTTTATCTTTAAATAAATTATGTTTTTAAATAAAAATCAAGCTCTATAATTCATAATTTACAACACTCGATAGGAGCGAAATTGAATTATCTATTGCCCTATTTGTTCAACCTTCTTTGTTGCTCTACATCGAACAACTGATATAGTTTATAAAAAAATAAGTTAATTAAAAATATTAGATTTGAAGAAAGAAAATAATAAACAAATGGACAACTCATGAGAGAATCCAAATCACTCGCATAATAACCATTTATGATGTACCTCAATCGTAGAGTTTGTCCTGACTATTTAGAATTCTTATCTATGAATGAATTTTACATGCAATGACGTAGTTAAAATTTTGAACTATGGACATTATATTAAAACATACACTCTATTTGAAATAGTTTATTTTTGAATTTATGCAAAAAAAATTATGCAAATAAATAAATTTTTTATATATTATAATAAGTTTATCAAGATAGATTATAATAAAATAATTCGAGATGATTAGTCCCCGCAATTGCACGTGGATGATACCTTTGATTTACCAAAGAAAAATAGCTTATAAAAATATACTTCTCATTAATAGGAAATTAGAAACTTATAAATTAATATAAAAATATAGTAAATTAAATTATTCCAAATCGGGATATCTAATGATGCGTTGACCCATATATAGTTGTACCAAAATGGTAAGGAACAAAAAAAAAGAACTTTAAACACTCCGAGGAAGTTGCTACTAGTATTTGGTATGACGAGAAGATTTCTCCTATGATATAGTCACTAAATTTATCATCCCTTTCACACCGACTTACGAATTTCACACGAATCCCTTTCGTCTCAATCACTTAACAATGCTTAGGGTTCCCACGAATCCTCCTTCTTCCTCAATGGCTTCCATCATCAAAGCTTATTCACTTCCTGCTATTCTCTTCGCTGCAGCCATGTTCTATCAACTCTTTATTATTCCCAATGCTTTCCCTCCTTCTCATTATGACGGTTATTATTCCCTTTCTTCTTTTTTTTTTTTTTTTTTTTTCTTTTTTTTTTGTTGAATGATTTTTTGTTTTGTTTTTGAATTCTATGTTTTGCTGATTTCAGTTCTGCAAATTGAGAGATATAGTTCGATTGATAATGTGAAAGAGGCTTATGTCAATCTTGAAGCTAAATGGTATTTAATTTTAATTTGTCAATTTTCAATTTGGTTCCTGAATAATGATTTTATTGTTTTTTGCATTTACAATTACTTAGGTTCTATTTGGATTGACTTATTTCAGCTTATTCAGTGACATAAGTTTTGTGAAACTGGAAGAACTTATGAAAACAGCTTAGTGCAATTCTTATGAGTTTTTTTCAGCTTATTTTCACAAGTTCTCCAATATAGCTTATGAAAAAAGCTCGTGGCATATATATAAAAAAATTATCTTTATTTTATCTTTTGCTATAAAAATAGCTTACACATGACATAAGTGCATATCATGATAATATGTGCTTGTTCTATAAGTTGTTTATCCAAATATGCCCCTAGTACCAATACTTCGGATTGAAGTTGTGTCTAGTGTAGTGACATTCAATTACTTTAATTTTCTTAAATTAACATCAGTCTCGTGTCTGGTTTCCAGGTTAGCTTTGGAAAATAATAAGAACCTTTTAGTGGTTAATACTTAATATAAAAATAAGTTTTTACTATGCAAAGGCAAATGTATGTTGTAAAATATTGAATAATGATTATTATAGATTAAATGCAAGTGAGTGGATATATAGTTACTCTTCCCATCCAAATATTGTAATTTATTCTTTTCATAATCTCATTCAAAATTTTAAATTGTGGTCGCATAATCGCATTGAGATCTTTCACAATTCTTGATATTGTGGTGATCTGCTGTCAAATGCAGCTGATGCAGTCGTTACCATAGTTGTTTTAGGGTTGTGGGAACTTTAAAAACTTTGATTACATGACTCGTATAGCTGTGTGGCCATTTTTTTTAAATCCTCCTCACCTTCGCAAAATTCCTTTTAGTTTTTACAGAATGGCATTGTTGTACTCGATATGTCTAGGTTTTTTTTAGGGAAATAATTGTTTTAATCTTGAAATTTCTCAAAAGCCCTCTCTGTTGCGTAGCTAGAAGAAACAATTACAAAAATTACCTGTGCAAATTTGTAATTGTAAACTTTGCTTCAAGTTGGGTTTCTGTAACAAAAATTATAGGAATTGCCAATGCTGAATGCAATTTAAAAATCTAATTTATGTGTAAGGACTAGATTTATCCAATGATCACGACAACCTAGTCAATGTGTGATCTCAACCATTCCAACCTACATTTGCAGTTTTTTCAACTGTCAATGAAACATACACTTAATCTTAAGCAATGCATATTGTGTAGGACAAGGGGGTGATTGTAGTTCAATGTTTGGTTTCTGTTTGAGTTTGAGCTGTTGTAAATGAGTAGTGGCTATGTAATGGGTTCTACTCAGTGCTCACTCTAGTTAGCATGGTACTGTAGATGTCTTATTTTATAGATGGGTGAATTTAATTTGCTTTTAATTAGGGTACCTAAAATACGTAATGGAGTTTAGTGGTTGTAACACGGGATGTTAAGATTTCTATAAAATAATTCAAATAAAGAACAATGAATTTTGTTTATCATGTAGTTTGTTGAACATGCTGCCCTCAGTGTCCTGTAATAGTTTGTTATAAATATGTAAAAAAGTTGTGGCATCTTTATGACACTTTTTATCAGCATCCTTGTTATTGATCTTATGAGACTACTTTCATGATCTTTCAGGAGTTCAGATGCGGAAGCATTTGATGTTCATAAGGTTTTAAAGGTTAGTATCGTTTATGAGCTATCTGGTCTATCAATTGAAGTGGGATTGTTAAATCTAGCGCAAACATTATGATCAGGATAATTCTAATCAGTTTTAAAGTTTTAACTTAAATTCTATCCAGTCCTTATGTTTTTGTGTTGCCTTTCTGATTTATTTTATTTTCTTATGACTAGATTGATTCATGCGGAATGAATTATATTTTATTTCTTAAAGACTAGAATCTGTTGATTATTTAGGCATTGTAGAAAGACAGCTTTCAAAGTATATATATCAATGCCGTCATTATAGTTCTTAGGCCAATAGTCAGAAATCTACAGTTACAGCCTTGACTTTTGAACTGTTCTACCTTAAAAAAGTTGGTGCAAATACTATATGAGAAGAGAGGTGAAGTGCTTTGTTTATGTAGGAGAGGTTCAAATTTAAAGTTGAAATAATGCCCTTGCTAGTGAACTAGCCTAGTGTGAAACAGTCTATTGACAAAACCCATTAGTTTCAGCAAGATGAAACAATTGGTAGTATTTAAGTATATGCAAGTGAGAGAATAAAGGAGTGATCTCAAACTTTCATAATTGTGATTGATTACACTGAAGAAGTAACACATCAAAATGTGTATGTGTATGTTTATGTGAAATTGTGTGTGTGAGTGTAAATATGTTTTACATATCAGGTATTTATAACAGTCCTAACAACTTCACTACCTGTTATAGAAGTATCTAGGTTACTGTACGTCTATTGGATAGTATACTTTGATAGGTCCTTGCTGGAAAATGATGGTGTGAATCTGTGTGAAAGCAAATACGATTCAGGTCAATGAAGTGCGATAATTGGATATCGTATCGTAACTTGAATTTTTCGGTTAAAATAATAAAAAAATCAAGACCACTTGGGGGGGTTGTGCAGGTGGAACCTACAATGCAATGTAACTCCTTTGCAAATGAATTGATGAAACTGTTTTGGATATAACCCAGAAATATGCTTCTAGTACACATTGAATGGGACTAGTATTTTATTTATAAGTTAGTATTATTGTCTTTTTCCTACTATATGCTCATGTACTACAATATGGTTCCATATGTTGTGTATATTCTTTATTTGGAAGCTGTCCATTATGACACAAGTGTTGTTGATTTACTATGGTTTCTGTACTTAATTTGCTCTGAAAGCTTACAGATTCGATATGCCTATGAATTGCTGACAAATCCTTTATGGAAAAGAGACTATGACTTATTCAGCATTGATGAACAACTTGTGAGTACTTTCTTTTGCATTCTTTAAAACTCATGTCTGTTTTATACGATTTGTTCCAAGAGTGTGTCTCTTGTCGTTGATATATTATGGTTTCCATTATTTCTTCATCTAAATGATATGTTTTTTATGCTAGCATATCATTGAGAGTGCCAA
This sequence comes from Trifolium fragiferum, assembly GCA_954870985.1. Classification (NCBI taxonomy): domain Eukaryota; kingdom Viridiplantae; phylum Streptophyta; class Magnoliopsida; order Fabales; family Fabaceae; genus Trifolium; species Trifolium fragiferum. The sequence continues at coordinate 15,585,428 of OX940794.1, forward strand.
CAAGCGTTATGCAGGGAAAAGCATTTCAGAATTGGACTTCCCTTTACTACACGCCCCTTCCTCTGGTTAGTCAAGCCATTCCTCATAAATAACAGGAATTGTTTGTTAAATACTTTTGAGGGATTTATGACACGAAAATATTTTCAATAATGCATGCATCATTTCTTTCATCTCAGAGTCTATTGATCACTCTGATAAAGTCATTACTTCAAGTGATTTCAAATCTATACTTCCAGATGCAAAACCATGGTTAATCCAGGTACGTACAATGTAGAATATACTGGTATATTGTAAGTAATAATCTCCATTTGTGAAATTGAGTTGATTGTTTCAAACCTGGGTTAGGCCTAACGATATTCCAAAAGCTAGCTCATGGGGGTGAGGGCTGCCCACCACTTATAACCACTATTTTTGTCATATCTAGTCAATCTCAGCTTAGGAATAAGGAATGAGAAGAGTGTGAAGTTTGCAGGATTGGTCATCTTCGGGTGGCACCACAACAGGGTGGCCTAACAACATATCTAAAATAGACTCTGATAGTATCACAGGATTTAGACTAAGTTTAAATCAATCCCAAATGCTAGCTGCTGGGGGTGAGGCTTTCCCACCACTTATAACCAATATGATATAAATTTGTATTTGCGGTTTTGTTCAGTTTTTATGCATGATTTTGGGATAGGAAAAGAAGGTAAATGTTCAACAGAAATATATTGTTTTCATAAGCATATAAGTCAATAATTGTTATGTGCTGTTGTTTCCCGAAGGCAGCATTTTATTATTTTTAAAACATGGGTAACTGGTGTAAGATCTTTAATATTTGTTCAACTCTATTATATTTTTTCACGTTTGTAATGTGGAAGATATCGTCAAGTTCACTTGTTGGTGTCATGCTGTCCCTTAAAAGATGGATTTGTTTGACCTTTCTGGCAAAGGCCCTTTAGCACCATTCTTGCCCTATACTGTAGTCTTTTAACTAGTTTATATTTATTCTTTAAATGTTTCTGAGTGAACGTACATGTATGTATCAGCTGTATTCATCTGGGAGCAATCGTTGTGCTGAGTTCTCCAAGTCCTGGAATGAAATAGGTGTGCCATTTGATCACAAACTCCTGGTTGGGTACTATGTTTTATCTTGTGCAATATAGTTTTCTTTTTTATGAACATAATTAAACTACTGCATTTACAAATGTGTTAATCTATAGTTTGTAACATGTACTCGATCTAAATGACATCCAAGCATTTTGTCATACTAGTCATCGCACCAGTTTAAGGAAATGATAATTCTGATTGATGTCTTTGCTTCTAGGTTCTTTATTGGATTCATTTGCAAATACTGGTATGGTGGAACTTGGTGAGAAGGTCTCTATTTACTTTGCTGATAAAAGATCAACAGGAAAACCCTTTTTCCGAAATGGTATGTGCCCCAGACCCAACAACATGGGTCCATTCTATGATAAACAAAGATATGTTCATCCGAGCCTTATTACTGGAAATACATTATTTGATATGGTGAAAGTTTTAGAAATACCCGAGTTATTGTACCTGATTTACAAATACATGTTTTGGGACTGTTTTAAATTTTAATAGATAAGGATCTTAAGTTGCTTGTCTTGACCTATTGAAAATATTTATCCAGGAATTCCATCTCTTTTTGCCATTCCTGCTGGATGTCACACTGCAAAATGTTTTAGAAGGTGAGTTTTAGTACATTACTGTATTGTGTACATAGGGTACTTGCATCAGTCATAAACTACAGCATGGAATTACCATACACGATTTACATGTGTTTAGGTATGATGGTGATCTTACTATTGACAAGGTTACAAATTGGTTTGCGACAACTGTTTTAGCTTTACCTCAAATTAACTACTACACAAAGGAGTCATTGGTAATTTTTCTAAACTCTATCATGCTCTTTTCTGTAATTATATGTGGCAATGTTCTTTTTGTCTATACCATTTATAATAAGGAAATTCCTTGTACAAGTGAACAGATGCATTCTGCAGTGTTGACAGGTAGCAGTTAATATATAGCATAATACTCTATACAAAAGACAAGCTTGGTTATGTTTTGGTTTTTCCACCCTATGTTCATTCCCCAAACTTTTTAGTATTTAATTTGATTATTTTCAGTATTTATATCTTGAATGTAGAGAAAACAAGCAAAATGTTTTGTATTATACACCTTACCAAATTGTTTAGCTCTTTATTTAACTATGAAGAGTTGATTTTTATAAATTGTTCGTTTTGTTATCTGAAGTACGCAGTCAATTGGCACCTAATTTTGTTTTACTTCAGTATTATGCAAAAATAGATTTTGGGTCAAAAGTTCTGTACAAAATTATGATTATATGCTTTTCTTTGTATCAAGAACATTCAGATTTCTTCTTGTAAACATTTTAGAAAGATTTTTTGTGGCTTTTCCCGTCTTTCATCCAACATATAATCTAATGTCTATTCTAAGGGTTGAACAGAATCTTCGTGTTGGATCGGCTTTGTTAATGTAAAGAAAATAAAAGATTCATGTATTTTTTTTTCTTCCATCTTTTGAATTAGAAACACAATCTGCTTATTTTCCTGTTTAAATTTCCATGGTTACTGATTGAAATGTTTCTGGAACTCATAAAATTTCAGGTGCCAAGTTTTTTCGGAAAGAGTAGTCATCATAAGGTACAACAATTACTTTTCTCTTTTATTATTTCTGTAAATTGATTTCTGTATTAGTGTATTTTCGTTCCCCCGAATTTTCTTAACATAAATATTGGTTTTATATTCCCCTGCTAGGTATCTCCTTATTTATTCTTCTTGTTCGCATATTTGTTTATGTGAAGTTCCAACATCTTAATTAAGTTAGGATGCAAATTCTTTTTGGGTAGTTTTGCATTTTTGGATTCATCTTTCGCTAAGGTGATTAGCTGGTCTATATAACAGCAAGGGGATTCACCTTAACCCAGCAGTGCCCATCCTTAATAGTTTTCATATCTTTTATTTATGGTCATGAATTGTTTCCTTATTCGGTTAGACTTATGAGTCTAGTGTTAGTATAAATAGGGGTCGTGCGTAGTCTTTTGTATATCATCATCCTCATAATAATAAACCACAATACTTATTAAGAGTTTTATTCTCTTCTCGTCTTCCTTATCTAAATTCTAAAACTCTGTAACTTCAAAAAACAATAACAAATAAAGCTTTTCTCCACTAGGCGAGTTAGCTTAAATGTGGAGTTCGTATGGATGATTAGGTGGTCTATGTCATGCTTATATCTGATTACTATAATTTGTTGCTGGTACTTTTTAGTTAATTATTGAAAAAAATTGCAAGACTTGTGGCTGTCGTAATCTTCCTTATATGCTGTTTGATTCAGTACATATTTGACTTTATCTGTTTTAATTAGGGTTTAATTTTTGTGAACCATGGGTTATAGGTGAAAGTGATATTTTTTTCAAAATCTGGGGAACGTGCTTCTCCATTTATGCGACAAGTAGCAAAAGACTATTGGGCTTATGCTTCATTTGCATTAATTCTCTGGCGCGAAGAGGAATCATCCTATTGGTTGGAGGCGTAAGTGGAAATTTTAGCTAAACCTAAATTGGTGGACAATTTTCTGCTACTTTTCTCATATAGAAGACAGTGCTGTGAATATTTTAAATATTCACCAGTTTGTCGATTCACATTTTTATCTACTATTTTATTGAATTTATTGTTTTAATTTCTTCAATGTCAGATTTGAGGTGGAATCTGCACCTGCTATAGTATTTCTTAAAGGCCCAGGTGTTAAACCTGTTGTGCACCATGGTACATTGCTTCTTAACCGTTCTACCAGAGATCCAATTGAATACACTTTGGTCCTTTAGTTGACTACTTATGTACTGTGTTGCAGGTCTGATTAACAATTCATTGTTTTTGAGTATGATGGAAAATAATAAAGAGCAAGGTAAATACAAATATACAGTTTAAATTGCCCATTTTGAAATAAAAACTTTAGGCTGCCAAAATTTTGGTATCCCGTTAAACTAAGGAAACAATGGAGTACAGTAGTAGGGAGTGACTTTTGATTAAATTTTTTATTGTCTCCATGCAACCTGGACCACAGTATCAAACTAACGTTCAATGAGTTTTAAGTCTGTTGATTTTCAATATGGGTCTTTGATGTCATTATCAAATTCTAGTGTAACTTGCAAGTCCCCTCCTAATTATCTGTTTTCCTGAACTCATCTGATCAATATTAGATCCACGATCTTATACTATCGTCCTTTTAATTTTCTTAAGTAGTATTTCATGGTATAATTTTATTTAATGGAAAATGTTAGTTGTTATTTTGTTACTGAAGGGAGTTAAACCCATTACCTCCTTACCATCACTCCAATCCCTATGGGTTGAAATTTTTTGAGCCGTAATTAATCTGCTTAACTTTTGTCTCCTCCCTTTTTGTTTACAGAACTACCACAGCTAAGGAGTGTGACATCAATGGAGCTAGGCTGTGATCCCCGTGGTTATTCTCGTGCTGGATATGATACAATTATTTGGTATTGTGCTATTGCAGTGGGAAGGCCAAGTATGGAATTGAACGGAATGCGTGAAGTATGTATTTTGTATTGTTTTAAACATATCTTGCATGATATATGTTCCACGAATTAGGTGCTAATTCATCATTTGCATTATGACCTGTCTTTACGTGGTTTCGTTGCAAATATCAAATCTGTGGCCTCCTGATTCAGAGTTTTTGTTGGTCAACATGCCACAGGGTTTTCAAACTATTTCATGCTAGTCATCCTTTTTGTTATTAGTTATTATTTTTCATAATAGTTGCATAATTTGATGCACAGTTTTTTCATTGTTAATTTTCAGTCCTTATACCTTGTGGAGATACAGTGCAAAACAGAATTAGTAATGAAAACATTAGAAAGATAGCTTGGGTGACACTTATTCTGAAAATATTGCAGAGTCTTACATTAGATGGTTTAGGCATGTGTAGAGAACATTATAACGTTGTTTGATCCCTGTAGCCAACCCACCTAGTCGGATTATATGATTGCTGTTGTCATAAGAAATGCTTTATGATAGGACTTTATAGTGTCATTTGATCGATGTACTTAACCCCACCTAGTAAGAAAAGATTTCTGTTGTTTATTCTTTGTAAAGGTAAATATTGTCTTTTATTAAACAATCATGTATTTGTCAAATTTGTCAGATGTTGTAATGTAGGCCCATAGACTATTTGCAGGGTTCAAGAAACATTATCGAAGCAAAGTGAGGTAGATGCATCATCTGAAAATCAATCCTTGGCTCCAGTTGTGGATGCATTTAAGAGAAAGCGGTTGACATTTGCTTGGCTTGACGGTGAAAAGCAGAAGGTAATTATTTTCTTCCATTGTTTTGATATATACTTAATTTTCTTTTTGTCATAATGTGTTACACAGAGTTGATACTAAACTTTAGTGAATGAATTTAATAGATATGTATTCCGAATGTGTTTTTACTCTCTATTAAAAATTTTAAAAAAAAGAATATGTTTTTACTGATGCCAATCCAATATTATTGGACAATGACCCATGATAATGATAGAATCTTTATTCTAAATATGATGTCAATTTCTAATCTTCTAGGTGATGGTTGTCTATAACACATCATTTTGAATTTGTCACTTCATTTTACTTCTAAAGTGTATTATTATTGGAATATGATTTTATCACAATACAATGTTCCATGTTACATTGTCCTCTTTAACAAGACTTGCTTCTTAGGATGATATACCTGTGAAGTGTAAAATGTATTGTTTCTGTGCTATTGTACATTAGATGGTTTTGCTGATTGGCCTATAGAGCCTTACTAATTGAGTATTATCACCCTTCATAGCCTAGAGGCATTTGAAAAGGCATTGGTTCCATATTCGGCGGAGAAAATAAAATCTTCCTCACATTATAAAAACTTACACATGTTGCGTAGCAGAGAAAATACGAAATCAGTAAAAACTATCTTTAGCATCAAACTCGAATTCAATGTGTATATTGCTGGATTTTACTCTTGATATCCTTTGAAAAATATAAAACATTTTTGTCCAAGTGTTCTTGACTCCATATAGTTTAATATTTTTATTTTTTTTCAAAATTTGGAATGTATTTACAGAGCATTGAGTTAAATTCTTGGATACCCGTTTACTTTGTCTTCCAAATTTTTTATTTGAATCTATTGCATTTAAATGATGGTTTTTAAATGTAAATGGAAATATGTGGTTTTACTTGTGGTAGTAAACAAAGATCGAAAGCCTAATTCCTATAACCTTGTTTCATTCTTTGAGTGAGTGCTAACTTAAATTCTTTTGGTGTGTTTCAAATAAAAATATATTTCTAGCCTTGGCTAACAGAACTTATTATTCAGGACTATTGTCAATTTTACCTTGGTGAGGGGGCAAGTGATGGCACTTGTGGACAACGGAAGGGTATGAATGATATTCCTCGGTTGTTTGTTATTCGTTACCTAAGGAATAGTAGTGCTGTTGATACGAGGACACAGGAAATTTCAAAGTGGAAATCATTACTGGTCCAAGATTTACTTGATGATTCCGATCAGGCTGGCCAATTTGTAGCTGGATACAAGGGCACGGCTGATGTTTCAGAGGTTTGCCGTTTTACAGTAAAATTTTCACATAGAGAAATGGTGGTTCTAATGGTGCTCTCATTGTCTCCATCACTACACGAGTAATGCACAATTCTCTTATAATATTTTTAACTTTTATTTTTTTAAGCAGATAACCCAGTGGCTTGCAAATATAATAAAAGATGGCGACTCTAGAGATTTGCCTTTCTTTGTAAGTATTTTTAACTTCGTATGTTTTGATGCTAAGCCTTATTAGAATATATGTAAATATCGTATGATATCCTGATATTATTGTTTGAGTATTTTGACTATTTTCATTTATCTCATAGGATTTTTTTAAAATCTTATTGAATCTTTAGATTATTTGATAAAATTAGTTTCTATATTTCTTAGTTATTTGTTTTTCAATTTATTTAATTAGGATTTTGAGTCTTGTATCAGTCATGCTATACCTCTTAACTCAGTGTCAGATCATACTATAGTCATAGCTAGGGTCCACATTATTTAATGTTGAAATTAGTAATGTTGATTTCCTTAAAGCAAGTATTTGAGTGTGATTCTGTTTACTAGTACTTTCACATGTTCATGATTTCCAATATTACATTTTATAATGCGCAGGTTGATGCTTTAAATTAAGAAATAGTTGTGGATCAAATAACTTCTGTATAGTTTTCTTATTATGCAACGCCTTGTTCTCTTTGCAGACTCTAAGAACTCCTAAGCTTGTTCCAGACGACACAGAACCTATTTGGTCTAAAACTGCACAACAGATTCCATTAAAAAATATTATGCAGCATATTCTTGGCGTTGTTGGTGGACTTTCTGTGTACCTTGATGATCCAAGAATCGGTCCTTTTCTGCTTTTGGCAGCCTTCATTTCTCTCGGCACCGTATGGCTGAGAAGAAGCCAACAAGTTAATCTATCCGAGTCAAAACAACCAACTCAACCTAGTTCCACGGTAAAGTTTTGTTTCAATACGGTCGTGTCTTATCTTGCATGTATTCATAATGAGAAAATAAATAATTGTATATTTTCACTGATAGGAGCCGCCCTCTCGTGATGCAAGAAAACCGAAACCGAATGAGCGGGTCCGGAGACGGACCGGTAAAAATGCGCCCCCTTCCATGACAGATTCAGAACCACCTAATGCTTACCAGATGCCACTTTCAGACTCTGAATCTGATTAGTTTCTTTTTTGTTTCTACTTACAGGAAATCAGTTTTCATGACATGCATAATGTTATATAGTATGAAGTTCAATATTGTATTTTGTTCTTGATTTGTAGGCATATTATATTATAAAAGATTTCAACCATGTCAACAAGTTTTTAGAAGATTGAAACTTTGATTTATTTTGTGTATAAAATGAGATGGAATTTGACTGTTCCAAACATAGTAAATTTAATCAAAAAATTTAAATGAATTGAGTTTTGAAACTCACCATTGTTGGAACAAATATCAATACCAAAGAGCACTTAAAAATATTTCACACAAATATAGCAAAAACGCGTATTCTTATAGAATGTATGTCAACTTATCAACGGAACAAATTTTCATTGGATCGTAGGAATACATTAACAAAGAAATTACTTGCATCTTGTAGAACTTGGTTGTCACTAACCTCTCCATAACATAAGCTTTTCAGCTCACTACCACGATCAATTTCAAGGGTACTGGTTCATCCGGTAATTCGATTATTTTGTTTGAGGTCTTCAAGTTTGCTCTTACTCTATATAGTGGAATTTGATTTCCTTTCACCATCACCTCAATAGATCTTTCACATTATTTTGATTGATCAAACATAGATATCTGCAAAAATATTATCATATCATACTTAGATATTAATTCATAATAATATTATAGTGTATATTGGAAAAACAGTACGATACAATTAAAAAATTATCAAAATTGTCTAAACTAATTTCTCCTATTTTTAAGAATTTGTAATTACCTAAGTGTGGTCTTTTATAATAGTGGTCCATATTATAATTTTCATACTTTCTACGTGAAATTGCAACATTTCTAATTTAGTCCTTAATATTTTTTATTAACTTTTAGTGTGATTATTTTGAGGACTAAATACATCTATTTTAAATAAATGATGTTTTTTGTAAAAAAATAAATTAATTAAAATTGAGTAAAAGTTATTATAAATTATTCTACGGGTTTTATAAGAAAATAAAAGTCATATTTAACACTAATATACTCTTGTAAAAAAAACCACTAATATACATATATAAATAATGATTGATTAATTTAATAAAAATTCTGTATGAATTGAACATATTATGATAGATTTATTTAGACTTATATTTTCGGTGGCTAGTATAGTAATTGAGATCCAATGGAATTGATGTAACACGGACCTTGAAAAATGTTCTGGTATTTCTAAAATTCTCCGTTTGGTCCGGTTTATTTTTTACTTTTCTATTTAGCTTAAACGAAATAGAGAAGTATAAAATTATATTTGACAATATTTCTCCTTAAAAGTATCAAATAAATAAAATAAAGAAGTAAAAAATAAATAAAAGTGAGGTCAAACACAATTTTTTTCCTTCTTTACTATTTTTAAGGAGACCAAAAAAAAGGAGAAAATAACGCCAAACGGGGACATGTGCTAGTCAAAAATCCTCTTGTATCAACATCGTTTGCTTGAATATAAATTTATGAAACGTTATACTCTGAAAAAATTAACACAAACAAAAAACGAAATTAAAAGGAGGAATATCAATTACTATTATATTTCACAAGGTTTCATAAGGTTAATTTTCATCTAGAATTAAGAACAAGGTTAAAAATTGTGGTAGTGAATGCACCACAATCTACTCGCAACTTTGAAATCGTTATACTTCAATTTTGTATTTATGACAATTGTTACACTTATATTGTTTTTTTTCCCTTAAACGGATGTCAACACAATTTTAATACCGATAGATGAAACTCAAAACCTCAAATCCTAAATTTTAAATAGCAATATAGCATCACATAATGAATCAAAAAAAAAATTGCATCACGATATTAAATGTTAAATATAAATCATAATCGAAATATATTTCAAGTAAAAGAAAAATAGTTGAATACCTCAAGAACAACGGTGAGTTTTTTATGACAACTTATAATCCAAAGAATGAGTGAGAAAATAGAGAATAGAAGGACAAATCCAACAATAAAAGAAAGAAATAACCGCAATGAGAGTATTCATGATGATGTGAATCATGCTCATCATGACCATAAAGACAGTTTTTTTATTCATTGTCATGAGACTCATACTTCGAAGGGCGTCGAGAATGTCCTTGATGATAACGAATTGCGAGAAGGAAGAATCATGGCGGTCAGAATGAGCAGAACCTAATGGGTTTTGAACAGAGTTCAATGAAATCACCCAAATGATTATACTTTAGCGTTTGTTTTTTCCTCGTTGTCTTCCAAGGAGCTGAAGGAGGCTGATGGACTAGGAACAACGTAGAAGACGCTTGGACGTGGATTTTAACGGTCTGATTTAGACTTCGATAAATTATAATAATTTGGGGTGATTTCATTGAACTTTGTCTCAATCCATTCTATAAATGTAGTTAGATTTTTCGTGTTTCATTGTTGATTCAAGTTTGAGAAATATATTTTGATTATGATTTATATTGAGAAGTATTATTAAAGGAAAAAGTTATTACCTAGAAAACTAAGAAAAAGATTACTTGTTGTAAAATCCGTAAATAATTGTCGTTATATTTATTTTCTTTCCTTTTTTTCAATGTAAATACCTATAATTACATTGAAAGTATAATTTCGTACAAGAACATTTTAATAAAAAATAAAAATAGGTGTGTTAGCATAAGTAGGGGTTTGAATAACAGCAACTCTAAGAAAATGCAATGTTTCCAACTGGGCCCAATGAATCTATTGCTAACCCAGACAACAACGTAAGATTCCACAAAAAAAAAAAAAAAAAAGACAACAACGTAAGTAAATCCGAAAGAAACAAATGGAATATGATATTCTGAGTCTCAACTGTTGTGAGTCTTGTGACTGAGTTGCGTAATTGTGCTTTCTGGACTTCTAAAGTCTGAAACTTTTCTATTGATTTGTGCTTTAAAGGTGAAAAAGCTTAGATTTTTATTATTTTTTTGTTCCAATTCATCATTTTCCATTGATTTTATTTTTGGGGTTTTTCAGCAACACTCTGCTGTAAAAATTTACCTGTTCCTGCAACCCTATTTGAATTTCAATCTCTAGGTTTATATTATTGCTCTTTATTTGATTGATTATTTTTGAGCTTATACAAACAACTTATGCAATTTTTATGTATTATTATAAGTTTGTCAATGTAGTTTACGATAAAATAGCTTATAAAAATATATTTTTCATTAGTTTGAACTTATAAAATAGCATAAAACCTAATTTATATTGCATAAGCTGTTTGCATAAGCTCAAAAACAAGTTAATCCAAACAGGGCCTTATGGGTTGTGATTGCATTTTCTTTTTCATTTTTTTGTTTGAATACTATTATTAGTTTTTCTTGAAGCTTCTTGTATAGATTGATGATAGTAAATTGGTTTTGTCTTAGTAAATTGGTATTGATGATAGTAAATTGTTTCTTCTGTTTGTTTTAATTTTGCTTCTATGTAGTCAATAGTGGCCCATATAGCGATGTAGCGCCGCCCCCTAGCCACTAGGGGGGGGACATCATTGGATTGTGAGGCAGTAGCACCACCAATAGCGGTCAGATTGCGGCCAATTAGTGGCTGCTATGGCGAAACTCTTGCAAAATTTGCTTTTAAAAATATTGGTTCAATATGTTTATTTAGTCCTTATAAAATCGTGAGCTTTGAAGTTTAATCTCTACATAAATTTTTATTATATCTTTATAGGAAGAGTTTTTTTAGTTCCTAAAGGGACTAGACTAAAGCGGCCATTGTTTGTAAAAAGTTGTCAAAATATAGATTAAAATCGAGTAAAATTTATGTAGAGACTAAACTTGAAAGGATGTGATATTGTAGGGACTTAAAACCTATTTCACCATTAAATTATTGTAAGCAACTAACTAACTTTTCACTTATGACTGCATTTTCATTATGCAAAAGTCTATGAGGCCTTAGGCCTTCGTTAAACACCTTGACTGAAATTGAGTTGTGAAACTTACTGATTTCGCATTCTCCAAAAGCATAACTAGTGTGTAACTGAGTACGTGTACGAAAGGTTAATAGAAATTGCTAGTCATTCATTTTGGAACTCATGAATCAATTTCTGTCAATGAGTCCGTCAACTTATTTTGTTGAGTTACTATCTCTTTGAATATTGGAAGGTCAGTGTCTTTTTCTTGGGATCAAAATGGAAGGAGGATGAGAGAAAAAACTAGAGAACGTGTTCAACACTATGGAGGTTTTATGTTAAAATGAACTAACCAACTGATTGTAACAGCAATCTACAATGAATAAGAAACTAACTCTAGCAAAAGCTTAACAGAAACTGATCCTAAAACAATCCCCCTTAACGTGATGTGTGATACGATAGTTCTCCACCAAAACCAGCTTGGGATGGAAATGCAAAATAGTAGTATGAGTTTGCACAGAAGATTATGAAATTTTAGTTTGTAAATTATGTCAGAAATCTTTAGTTTCTGTTTTCCATAACTTCTACCATGTGATTTTTGTTTATCTAATAATTGCTGTTGACGTATTTGGTTGAAACCATGAAGAGTTGTTGGAACGATGGGAAAAGATGCAAAGGCAGGTGGGAAGGGTAAGGGAAAGCAGGCTGCAAGTGGAAGTGATGAGAATGCTTCCAAGGGAAAAGGAAAAGGTGGGAAAGCTGCAGATGGGCTTGGTACTTGCACCTATGTCAAAGGTAGAAAATTTTCCCCATTCACAAACATTAAGAGCATATAGATCCAAGATTTTCCTCACCATTTCCTTTTACAATTTTCGAAAACAAATTGAAATTTTGAAAAATGTCCACACATTTTTTTCTTTGTTTCTAACAAATTGCACTCTTCAACATAAATTTTAAAATGAACATAAGTTTTACAAAATGAAAACTAATCTTTTTTTTTTAAGAAAGTAAAGTGACCTTTTTAACGATATATGATTAGTTTCCTTCATTGTTTTTCTCTTATAATTACATTCATTTATGGCTTTTTACTTTGCACAGCAAGACATATCTTATGTGAGAAACAAGGTAAGATTAATGAAGCCTACAAGAAGCTGCAGGATGGTTGGCTTAGCAACGGAGATAAGGTCCCTCCAGCAGAGTTTGCGAAGGTATTTTTTCTTCTTTTCGAGGTTATACACTAGGATAAAACTTAGGTATAGTGCTATATATAAAATGGACCTAAGAAACTTTGTGTTAAATGCCATAGTTATTTTATCCCCCTCCCCTCAGAAATGGATTCAATACAGTTGATATTTCCAGAATTCGTGAATTCATCTGTTGGATGAAGATCAGGCGACTAAGATTTTGAATTGTATTGAATCTGATCTTCATCCATTGACTGACATTTACGCACTGTAGGAAATTCTATTCCCCCCTCCCCCAAGAAAAAGTATGTCCATTTGTTGGAAGGAATGAGAAATAAGAATCATAATTGATCAAGACAGAAATATTTGACTTTTCAATTGCTTATGATTTATGAGCGATATTATTTCACCACCGATTTCACAGGTAGCCCAAGAGTATTCTGAATGTCCATCAGGAAAGAAGGGTGGAGACCTTGGATGGTTTCCACGAGGAAAGATGGCTGGCCCATTTCAGGAAGTTGCCTTTAACACACCTGTTGGAGTTACTAGTGCGCCTTTCAAATCAACGTAGTGCTCTGGACCCTTTAAGTCGTTATACTTATATATGCATTCTTGATCTCATATTTCCACTTGTATTCTATCTCCTCTAGCTAGGCTTTATCAATTGATTTATTTGAGCTTATTATTGATATAAACACTTGTGAAACTCCTAAGAAGAGCTTATAGAAACAACTTACAGCATGTCCATCTGCTGTTTTCAGCTTATTTCCAGGATAGTTTATAAAAACAGCTTATAGCTTATATAAAAACAGTTCGAGTATTTCATCTTTTGTTAATGAAATAGCTTAAACATAAGCATTTTATAATAAGTTGTTTATCCTATTAACATTTGGTTTCGGTGATAATGCAGGCATGGCTACCATATTATCTTGTCTGAAGGAAGAAAGAACTGATTCCCGAATAAGAACGAAGCTGAGTTTCAATGGCATTAGAGCACTTAAGTGTTGTCTGGTTAAATGACCTTATGTTGCTTTGTTTCCTTGTGTGATTGTGGTTGATAATGTAAACCAACACTTTACCATGTGTGTACTGATCTTGCTTTCTGATACTTGGATAATTGAGAGCATAATATATGAGAATGTGGATGGTTTAATTGCATTTGCTGTCACGTTTATTATTTGCTTTGGTCCTGTAGAATAATGATCCACGTAGCTAAATCTTTTTATTATTTTGTTCCACCTAAAATGAGTGAATTTTAATTTTGACCCCTCTAAATCTTTTCTTTTGATTTCATTCCAACAAAACTTGAAATTATAAATTTTGGTTTCTAATTCTATCACATGTGGCATTTCTTGAAATTATGTCTAATGGAAGATGACAAAATGGCACCCAAAATATGTGGTGTATAATGCAGAGGATCTGGACTAGACACAATAACTGCTTGATGCAGTTACTTGTCTTAACTGTCTGAAATCAACGTCTGAAATTGTTTATAATTGATTTTATTAGTGTGTAATCTAAACTGTCCGATTGTATATTAACGATCAAAATTAAAAACGGCGTGAAATTATGCATTGTTTTTACAGCAGACAATCCTAGTCAATGTAAGAGCTTCAAAAAAATAACAAATTCACCACTAATATTTCCACAATAAAATAATGAGATTTTTCATTTTCAGTGTCTTGTAGTCTTGAAATAAAATTTCTACTTCAACTCCACCAATTGAACAATAGGTAACTAACTCCAAACATGGCAGCAGCAGTATAAAATCAGTTTGAAACAAAGCTAACTCTGTATACCATGTACTCAACAACCGAAAAATTGTGATGGCAATGATATCTTATGGTTTCTGTGAACTATATAAATTTGAAATAAAAAATAACTAATGTTATCATACAACAAAACAACTATTTGTATTCAATTCATGACTAAAATAACTAGCTAACCCTAGTTGTCTACAAGCTTAAGACCCCAACTCATATCCTCACAATGTCTTACATGCGGAACAAGTGCACCTGTATCAGTTCCTCTCTTAGTCTTACAATCATAGAAAGGAGGAGCGTGAAAACACGGCTCCATCGACATCACACGACGACAAGGAGGATCAGGCGCTGTTTCATTCTCTGGTTTGTATAGTATCCAAGGTTTGAGACCTCCAAGTCCCTGCGCTACATAGCCAAAAGTAGACCATGAGCTAGTCACCAATACATCGGTTAAACTCAATAGATACATTTCTGCCCAAGCTTTTTGGTTGTGTGTTCGCTTCTCAGTTTGTTGATGTCCCTCGTGGCTTGGTTGTGAAACACTGATAAATTCTCCTGTCACCGTAGGATATTCCCAATACATGTCTCTTATTTTTTCAAAATAACCAGAATTTAAGGATGTCATTAGCATCGCTTTCGACTTTGAGTCTCCTAATGAACTGATAATATCCTGCTTCTTGTCAACATTCGGCAAGATATTCTCCTTCAAAGTACACGCTAAGATTTGATCCAGTACATATTGAAATGGACCGGGTCTCGTGTCGAAAACCCTAATCTGGATGCCGACTCTTTCATCAGCATTAGCTAAATAAGCTTGATAGTATCTAGTAACAAATCCCCATACTTTGTTTGTAGGGTGAAACAAATACCTGCCTAAGAAATGGAAAACTTTTTCCTTGTTTGGAAAGAGATTACCGAGTTCCTGATCAAAAGACGGCATCAAGAATAGCGATGGAATAAAGTAATTATCTGTTCTCATCATTAACCAAGGTACTTTCTGCAGAAAATTTTGTTCTTCATCGCAGAAGAAAAGCTTATCCTCATCATCATAATCATGCACCAAATGAAGGTAGACAGAAGAAGGAACTTTAGAATTTGTGACTGCTTTATTTTTCAGCATTTTTCCACGACAGTGATCAGATTTCTGATTGAAACTATGAAATTGACTGGTTAGAGGGAAATCAGGAGGGAGAAACCAGGAAACATCTGGAATCGGTTCACAAAAGAGATCGACCATATCAACTCCAGGATCAACCAAAAGAACACGGTTTGTGAGGAGCGCATAAAGAAATGCAGAAGCTAAGGTCAATATCCTGTTCCCTAAACCACTAAATGAAATCCAAACTACATATTTACATTCAGGGGACTCACTGAAATGACCAGAACCGAGATCTTTCACCGTCTTATTGTAGGATTCAGTATATGGTCCGCATTTTTTGTGGAGAGCTTCATATTTTCTTAATCTAGAAATGAGGTAAGGAGATGGATTTCCTGATAGGCCTTTAACTGAATGATACCTGCTGAGACAGGACTTATCGTCAAATCCAGCTGCTAGAAGTCCACCAAGTAGTTTGTCTTTTACGAACTCGCCAGAATCAGAAGCATCACTTTTCAAACCTAAGAGCCAAAAAATATGAAATTCCATCATTATTAGACCAAAAATATACAAATTACATAAAGAGCTTATTTACACAAGTACACCAAAAATGCTTGCAAGGAAGAGAACCAAGTGCCAAAATTGAAATCGAAAGGCCTAAACTAGCCATTTGTTCTGTCCTGTGAGTTTTAGCTTTTACCTAATGTTAAATCTTCTCTGTAATGTCCATTAGTTTACGCAATACAGATATATTATATATACTCAGTCATACATAATCCCTCCCCGTGTATATTTTTTTAAGAACTTTGTTACTGTCATTTTCAAAATGAAGGTTCCATTAACTATCTTTTCTCAATTACTGCTCAAGCGAAGCAATACATCGCATGGGCAAGCTAAGCACGCAGAATGTCTGTTCATGTTTCAGAATTACAAAAGAAATTCCATCAACAAAAGAATTACCAGAGAAATGCAATATCAAAGGTATAACAAAAGAAGGCTAATAATTTCATCAACAACAACGAAATTGATTTATTACCTAGTTCAATATAAAAAAAAAACTTTAAAAGGCGACAAAGTGGTTGGACTCAAATAGTTAAAATCAAATGAATAAAAAAAACCCGAGTTCAATCTCTGATTAGAACTATCATTGACTAGACTACCAGTTACCGGAGCAACTTTCACCACACTACATTTCCATAAAACTACACATAGATCCAAAAGTATACTTCTAGACATGACAAAAATTGTGTTTTTTTCCCAAATGTATACATCTAAATTGATTTTGAGATGTTAAAATTTTCTTCCTTTAGTTTTCTCTAACTCTAGATTACCGTTATTTTTGCGCGTAAATCAGTTATTCTATGCACGCAAATGCACACATTAATCCCTCGCCTCCTTGTGGGACTCAAACAGACGGCAAACTCTCAAACACATTTAAGACAAATAAAAGTATGAACCAAATTGAAAGATACGTTATGTTAAATTAATACAGAATCAATCACAAATCCAACAAGAAACATAAAAGACAGCAATCAGAACATGGAACCAAAAAACAACATCCTAATTAAACAAATAATAATTTGTCAAAAAAAAACATAAACAAATAATAATAATCATAAGATCTAAATTTAATAAACTATATAACATTTAATTCAAAGGTGCATTATTTATGATAATGAAGACTAAATCAGAAGAAAAAAGAACCTTGTTGTTGAGTTTGTTTGAGATTGAGATTGAGAGTGGTAGTAGTAGCTGTAGTTGGTGGAGAAGATGGAAGAATGAAGGAGAGAGAGAATAGAAAGAGAGTGATAACAAAGAGAGAAGCAAAGAAGCGAGTTGAAGTGAAAAGAGAACATTTTTTGTTGGAAATTGAGGAAGAAGAAGAACGAGTGTGAGAATCAGATAGAAGTTCATCATGATTCTTACTATGGAACCTCTTCATGTTTATTGGATTAAGTGATTCTTGCATTTGATGATGATTATGATGATTCAATTCAATCAACCAAACACGGTGTTATTGATGTTTAATAGATTTTAGAACATTTTGGGATTCCTTGAATTTAGTTAGATCCGTGGAACAGCACACAGAGTCATAAACTCAGTCATAGTGAGAAAATATAAAAGGAAAATATTTGTACAAAATTTTAGTTGTTTTTTTTTTCTTTTGACCAAGAAAATTTTAGTTATTAAAATTTTGCATCTCATTATACCATAAATAAAACAACTTTTTATTTGTCTAAAATATCTTTAAAAATTGTCTTATTTTGTGTTGTTTTATTCTGTTTTGTGTTGTTTTAAATAAATTTGACTCTTATTTCCTTATGAAAAAGATATTTTAACTAAATTGTCCTGATAAAGTATTTTAACTAAATTGTTCTAATGCGACAAAAAAAAAAAAAAAACTAATAAATTGTTCTAATATTGTCAAAAAAAACTAAATTGTTCTAATAAAGTATTGATGTTTTTATTATAATTATTAGAAATGTAAAGTGAAAATATTGACTTGTGATGATGAAAATAATTTTTCTTTTGGTAGTCATTATTCTTTGCAATATTTATTTTTCTTATTTTAATTGATTTTTCTCCTTTTTTAAAAAATAAAAGCAACATATTTTTGTGATAACATAATAGTAAAAAGATGTTTTTGTTTGACGAAACAACTCGCCACTCTGCCAACAAATAGAGCAGGGTGAAATTTTGGACTCCGCCACTTTAGTTTTCCCCGCCCAGCCCCACTTTTAGAGGGACTTAAATGAGGTGGATCTAAACTGGGCGGGTCGACACGCCATATATAACATAAGAAGGAGAAAGGAAAATATAATTATGTTGATATAAACACCTGGAAATCATTTGTGTTATCTTCATATTTACTTTCCTATATGCATCAGTAACTATAGTATGCTTAAGATGATTTTGGATTGTAGACATAAATTGGCTTAACCTTGGAACCAAATAAGTTTAAACTTGTTGTATTATGTAACTGATAACTGACATATAAGAAGTTGAAGTTCCAAACTAATGAATAGGTGAATAAAGAATAATGATTATATCAGTAACAAAAGAGATGTGTATCTACCTCTGTTGAACTTGAGATTCATTAACAAGTTTTTGGTATGCAAGAGTTCTTTGCCAAAGTTCAAGCATCAACAGCATAAAATTCAAAGAAAATATAGCACAAGACAGAATAAGTCTATCACTAAGTTCATATGATCAACATCATGAAGTATAAACCTTTTTTTTTTTGACAATCATAAACTCATATCATTTCATTATTCAAAATAGTTTCAATACAAGAGGGTATAAAATCAAAGATATAGCGACTAGGACAACAAACAGCCGCCCTAGCAAGCATGTGAGCAACCGTATTCGCTTGTCGCTTGGTAAACTTCACTTCAAAGTTTTAATTGAAAGACAATATATTTTTAATCAAAATAATTAAGGAGCTAAATTCAGAAATGCTGGCATTTGAGCGATGAATTGCATCCACAACGCTATTTGAGTCGGTTTCAAATATGACATCTGTGAACCTTCTTCTTTCCAACTTCTTTATAGCTTCAATCAAGGCAATTGCTTCCCCTTCAATGATAGAGCAGTTCCCCTGAATCCAAGAGACTCCATCGCCCTAAATGATCATGAATGCAACATCCCGCACTTGTCATGCCTAATGTATTATAGATTCCCGCATCAACATTGCACTTCTACCATCCAATATCTGGTTTTTGCCAATGCACAGCCCTTTGTACTTGTTCTGACAGGTTGCTTCTATGTCGTACACGTTGAACAACATTCCATTTATCCCAGACACATTGCTTTAACGCCTAAATGCATTTCAAGTTCTTTTACATTATTCCAAACACAGTTAAGTACCCACACCAACATTGCTATTTTTCCTGCCACTTCTTTTAGTTCAGACCGACAGATATCTAAAAGCACCTCCCTGGCCGTGTTAAACTGTTGCTGTCGGGACAGAATATATGTGTGTAGCCCTGCTGCTTGCCATGCGGAAATGGTGTTAGTGCATTCAAACAAAAAATGTCAATCATCTTCTTGATTAAGCACACAAATAGGACAGTTCAACGGGCATGGTACAAACCTATCCTTTAGTCGAGTTCTTGTTGGTAAGCATTCCTTACTAATACGCCATAACAAGTGTTTAGTTTTAGGCGGAGCTTTCACCTTCCAGATCCATTTCCACCCTTCAGGACCTGTTAAAGTTACAGCATTATTAGCAGTTGTAGTCAACATCAAGTTATATCCAGATTTGACATTATAAATTCCATGCATGTCATGCATCCAAACAAGGCTATCTTCCGTTACTACACTAAAACAAAGGGGTATCAATTATGGTGGTAGCCGCATCTACATTCTACAGTGAACAGAGAATGAATCTCAGCATTGTCCCATTTTTCATATTTGGAAGCAACAAATCACTTACAAAAATACTACGCTCTTGTGGTGAGTTCACCCATAGACCATCCTCCTTTCTAAGCCAAAGTTCATTCATGACCTTAATTTTTGTACCGTCTCCTATTTTCCACCTACACCCACTTATAAGTGCTTGACGTGATTTCCAAATACTACGCCAAGCATAGCTCGGGTTACTACCAAGATGAGAATCAAATAGAGAGGAATTAGGAAAATACCTCACCTTGTAAATCTTGGCCACTAAGGTATCCGGTTATATACAAAAGCAATTATGATTCAATAATGACATATCTAGTCATTCATATGAAACATTCAATATTGAGCTTATTCTATGAGTAAATAATTAATCAAAACATCGTCGTATAAAGGGAAACTAATGCTACAAAGCTCCCATCCCAGCTGAGTCATCTCATTTCCTGCCAATTTTTACCCGCCTTAGTATAAAACAAACATCAACAAAAATTGGAAATTCTTCTTTAAGCTGAGTGCAAGCGGACTGAACTTTACTGATTTACATTTGAAAAAGGTTACAACAAACAACTGATTTTTGAGACATAAGCTGGTACCACTTTTGTTGTTGGAATCTTTTAGTTGGTTTCTAGTCTGATTTTGTTTACAAATAACGATGTGATTGGACAGAACGGGATGAAAAGGAGAAAAGAAAAAACAAATATTCAAGGTCATGGGAAATAACCATAACCTTTCATATTTCTGATAAAACTCAAGAACATCATATATCTGTCGTTAAAGGAAGATAATTATTTGAAGTTCAAAATTGACTAACCACATTTCCCACCTCAATTAATCTGTAGCCAGGAGCTTTTGATTGTTTAATCTGATTCCTACAAATAATTTTTTTATTCCACATGTCTTTATCTGCATAAATATTCGACATAGCAACACTGCCACAAACATAGCCAGCGTCCAAGTCGAGCAATTTATGCCAAACTTCTGTAGCTTCCTCTAAATTAGCATGTAGACTAGAGTAATATGGAACAATCAATTCTGCTTTAACCTGAAAGCAAGCAAACTGAACTTCACCGATTTACAGTTAAAGAAGGTAATGAGTAATGACTGATCTTTGAGAAATAATATGGTACCACTTGTGTTGTTGGAATGCCTTTGAGTTGGTTCCTATTCTGATTTTGTTTACAACTAAATATCGGATGGAAGAGAAAAGAAACAACAAACAAAACAGCTTTTCTGAATTTTCTTGTACATTTAAACAACCCTTTTAGGCTACAAGGACAATGGAAGTAACCATATAAATTTTCACACTTTTTCATCAAATGTTGAAGAGCATCATATATCTTTCATTAAAGGAAGATTATTATTTGAAGTTACAAATTGACTAACCACACTTTCCACCTCAACTGAACTGAAGCCAGGAGGTCTTGATGTTTTAATTTGATTCCTAACAATAATCTTTTTATTCCACATGTCTTTATCCGCATAAATATTCGACATAGCAACACTATCACCAACATAATCAGGGTCCAAGATGAGAAGCTTATTCCGAACTTCTGTACCTAGCTCTAAATCGCCATGGAGGCTGCACGCTCCCAACAATGTTCGCCAGATCACTGCATTCGGAGGCACCGACATCTCCATAATGAAGTTATAGGCATCTCTCAGATTCCCTCCTCGGCATAAGAGGTCCACCATGCAGCCGAAATGAGGCTCTCTTGGTTGTATACCGTAATCTTCAATCATACTTCTGAAATGGCATTTCCCTTCCTCGACCAACCCTGCATGGCTGCAAGCCATTAAAACTCCAAGGAACGTTACATCATTCGGCGATACAATGAAGTTAGAGGAACTAAAATTTTTCCTGTCCCTCCCTGTGTTCATTTGCGAGAAAAGTTGTAGAGCTTCATGTGCTTGTCCATGTAGTGCATGCCCAACAATCATAGAAGTCCAAGTTGTGACATCTTTGTTTCTTGTACTATCAAACAACTTCCTTGCATTTACAATATCACCACATTTAGCATACATATTTATGAGAGAATTATTCAAACACAAATCTATCTTCATCCCTTGTTTACGCCGAACGAAATCATGAATCCATTCACCCATTTCAAGTCCCCCAGTGTCAGCACAAGCCGAAAGAGCAACCGTCACAACGACTTGATCAGGTTCCACATTGTTCATCAGCATCAGTCTAAACAATTCCAAACTTTTGTCGGGTCTACGATTTTCAACATAAGCAGAAATCATAGATGTCCAACATATAATATTCTTTTCGGGTATTTCCTCAAACACTTGGTGTGCATCAGATAAATTTCCCCCTTCAGCATATACCCTCAAAAGGGATGTTTGGAGTTGAATTATGGATTCATATCCAAATTTTACAATTAAGGCATGCAATTGTTTTCCATGGATAAAAGAATGTTTCTTATTGATGCAGGCTTTAAGAGCATACAAGAAAGAAAAGCTATCAATGGAGTTGAAAGTTGATGTTTTTTTACTTAATAAGGTTCTGAAGAGTAGAAGCACTTTGGTGAGGTTGTTGCATTCAAGGTAATTCTTAAGGATTTGATTTGGTTTTGGTTGTTTAAGGTTGTTATTGTGAAACTGAGCTTTGCTATGACACATTGATATCGAGACATAAAACAATTTGTTCTGACTTCTTTGAAACAAATTGTTGAAACATTTCATGTGTGTCATGAATGTCATCATTCAACTTCAACAATGTTATTTTATGGTTGGTTAATGAACAAGTTAAGACACTAACATGGGTTAGGATTGTTGGCAATCTAAACCAAAGTACTTCATGGACATTGAGTGGAATCAGAACCTATAGTGGAGCATAATTTAATTTTATATATGGAAAAAGTTCCAACTTTTTTTTTATATATTCAAAAGATTGAAGTTGAATTAATCCAATGCAGTGTAACTGTAACATATAAACTTGTAGAATTAGAAACTAAGAATAAAGTTTGTTTTTTTGGAAGGTCCATGCAGTTACTTACATGAAATTTTTTGTTGTGAAAAGTGATAGTTAGGACTTGGGAGAGGTAATCCCTATTAGGGTTATGCATGGTTGGATTTATTCAAAATCCTAATCATATTCATTTATTAATGCTTATGTTGGTTAGAATCTATAAACAATCCTGGTTAATCTAGTTATCATTTCAGTCACGGTTTCAAAATTAATTATTTCTCAAACAGCTAGCACAATGAATAATTTATTCCAAATGCAACAAACTATAGAGTTCATTTTTTTGTTTAGGAGTTTCATGAAGAAAATAGATTCTCTAACTAAATCAATGAATTTCATATTCCATAACTCAATCAATGAAACAAGCAAAGTCATAACATTAAAAATAAGGGTGTAAGTAGAACACACCCATGACTCATCACAAAATCAAGTATTGAATGGATGATGATAAGGATCATTCACTTTACCAAAGCCAGAGTCATAGTCATTGCATTATATATTTATATGTAGATTTGCTTAGAAATTCGGCATTTACGTTTCCTAATCAAGAGACCAAAATTTACATTATATATTGGTATTGATAATTCAGAAACAATGCAATATTGGTATTGAAAACAATCTGGAGTACTTTCTTCCATTGGTCCTGCCAGTTGTCTTTTCACATTTTTTTTGCAAGACTGATTATGCAGCTTCGATGTCCTCAATCAAAACCGAAAAAGATGTTTTTGGTAGTAGTTGGCAACCTATGAATCCATCACAACCTTAGTAAATGGAAAGAATATGATAGAAACTGGTACCAAATGATGAAAATGATTTATATTACTGAATAGATACTGTTATAACAACATAATTGGAAAATATAAGAGAATAAAAGGATTAGTGTTACTTGATATTTGGTTGTCCCTTATTGTTATTCACTTTTCTGTTTTTAGTTTTCAGTTAGCAGTTGCAAACAATTGCAGACATCACCTTCGGTCTTGGGGGACCTCGTTGAGTAGATTTGTCCACCAATGAGAAATGTTGGATGATCTATACAAGAATTGAAGCATCGCCTATACGAAAGGTGAGAGTTAACCCAGGCTGCACTTTTTTCGACACCGCACTGCACTTTCAATGACCCTTTTGGGTATTCATTGCGCAGAGGTTCATATTTTGGAGCTTCAAAATGTTATTATGTAAATAACTTGGATCTTAAAAATAATGTATGGCTTAAAACTCCTCAAATCAGAAGTCAATATTTATTTAATTTATTCAATAAATTGTTTACAGAAAAATAAAGCCAATGAGCTGGTTGTGTATACAAATCAATCGTAAAGGATTCACATGAGGTCACTTTGAGTTTACTTAAATATGTGCTTAGTTCAAAGAAGACACCGAAGTTGTTCCTTATATGAACTCTTGTATGAATATGTCAGCTTTCCTCTGTCCTCACTTTTCAAGTTGATGACAAGAAAGCCTCGACAATCCAAAGCCAATATGAATTTATCATATCTCAAGCTGAAAAAGTAAGATACCAAAGCCTCTTCAGTAACTAAAATACCGATGTAGTGATTGTCTTGTTGTGATGTTATGTACATGACCAACGATTTATAAAAATAACCGTCCTTGACTGCAATTGTGGCCCAAGTTGTGGATCGCCGGTCATGTTTCTGTCTCTGCAATTGTCACTTGGAACATCAGCCGTGTTGGACTGCAATTTTATTCAATATATCCAAAATCGCAATGCAGCCACAAATTAAAATCTTGGACATGATCAAAACAGTTATTTTTATGTGCCACTAAATGCTTGATTGTATGCACACAATAAAGGAAAACTGGAGTGAAAAATCACCGGCTTGTTAAGAAATCAATTGTGGTATGCCCAGCACCAGTAGCGTTCGTGATTTAACCAACTTGATCAGATTCCTTTGTCATTGTATTCTAACTGAGGCAGCATACCTAGTAAAGGGGTTCAAATTCGCATCCATTGAAAGGAATCAGAACATGTACCCTTAAGATGCATTACACTGAATGTCATATTCCATTAAATGCTCAGAACACATTTTAGCTGATTTAAGATATTCATTCTCTTTATAGCCCCTAGACAACACACGATATATAGAACTATTTCTCATAACTCCCATCTTCAGCATGTCTGCATGCAACATCATTATATCAATCATGTGCTTGAATCGAAAATGTGCCTCCAACATGATAACATAAAGCCCCATGTCTGGTTTGAAGTCACTACCTCTCATTTCTGCAAAAAACTTAGTGGCCTTAAATATGTGCCCATCTTTACATAAACCTTGAATTAAAACAGCATACATAACATCATTAGGAGAACACAATACGCTATGATCCATTTTACTTCCAGGACAACCAACTCCAGTTTTCTCCAAGAAAAGTTTGATTGCACGGTAAGTCCATCCATCTTTCAAAAGGCCATCAATCAAACAAGTAACTGTCAATGCATTCGGCGTTAGTCCGGAGTCCAGCATCTCCTTATGCAGTTCAAAAGCCTCTTTGTTGTTCCCAACCTTGCAATGCCCATTGATTAAAGCAGTGTAAGTCACTACATCAGGCACAAGACCTTTAATAACCATTTCTGTATATAACCCCATAGCAGCTTTTATGTTCCCTTTCTTGCAAAACCCATCAATCAATGTAGAAAATGTGATCACATTGGGTTCTATCTTCCTTTCAGTCATTTGTGAACACACCTCAATAGCCTTCTCCATATCACCCATTTTGCAGTATCCATCAATAACCACATTGTAAGTCACAGCATTAGCAAAAACCCCGGCTTTTCCCATCTCCTCCATCAAATCCTTAGCTTCCTCAAACCTACCCAAGTCACATAAACCTTTAACAAGAATACTACAAGTAAAAACATCACCGAAAACTCCATTCTGTTCCATTTCAACTTGCAATCGCATTGCTTCAACCAAATCCCCCGCCTTACAATAACCATCAATCAAACAATTATAAACATATGAATTAGGAAATACACCAAATTTTTGCATATAAACAAAGCAGTTTCGCGCAGCCTTCAAATCACCCACCTTGCACAAAACATCTACCAAATTCGCAAAAGTCACAACATCAGGATGCAAACCATTCCATAGCATATCACTATAAATTTCAAAAACACGTTTAACATTACCCATTTTGCAATACCCATCAATGAGAGTAACAAAAGTATACAAATTCGGATCAACCCCATTTTCCCTCATCAATTTAAAAACCCTCTCAGCTTCTTCCATTTCACCCTCATTACAAAAAACACGAATCAGAATAGTGTAAACTACCACATTTGCTTCAATTCTTCTTTGCAACATTTCATCAAACACCTTGCAGGCATTACTAAAATCACCCTGATTACAACAACAGTTCAATAAAATCCCATATGTGATTACAGTAGGGGAAAAACCGCGTGACACCATGCTATTATAGACCTCCCACATGGAATCAAACCTTGAATTTCTCACTAACGAATGAAGAAGCGCATTGCAGGCGCGTAAGGGAGGTAAATTAGGGGTTAGGCTATTGAAAACCCAAATGGCTTCATTTATGAGTGATAGTTGACAGAGTGCAAGAATGAGAACTTCGAATGCGCGGGGCGTGGTGCTAAGGTTGGAATTGAGCGCGTGGAAGAGGGAGAAACAAGTGTTGTTTGGTTTGTTTGAATTTTGGAGGTGTTGTTTTGTGAGTAATGTAGCTTTTGTGATGCTGTTGTTGTTGTTTTTGAGGTTTGTTAAGATTTGGAGAATGGTGATTGTTTTTGTGTTTGTGTTTTTGAAAGAGTTTGAAGAGAAAGAATGTGAAGAGAAAGAAGTGATGGAAATGTTTTTGCGACAAAGGAGTTTCAACATTGCGATGGTTGCGTTGAAGAAAGAGCCTTGTGCTGTGGTTATGTGATACAGAGGAACACATGAAAATGGCTTCAATTGTGATAATTCTATGTGATTTTTTAATTGAGATTGATTTATCTAATCTAACCATCAATAAACAATAATTATCTCTTCGGTTGTAATCCAATAGTTTGATATTCACATAAAAAAAATTAATAAAGAAGGACAAGAAAATATATAATATTCCAAGGTTGAAATTAATGTAGAACCAAAAGTTAGAGAAAAAGTGCAGTAGAAGATCGGATACAATAATAAGGAATTGGATTCTCTCATGTGTTTTTTTGTCCTGCCATCTCTTCGGTTGTAATCTAATGGTTGATATTCACACAAAAAAAAAATTAATAAAGAAGAGAGAGAAAATGTATAATATTCAAAGGTTGAAATTAGTGCAGAATCAAAAGTTGGAGAGAAAGTGCAGTAGAGGATCCAGATACAACAATAAGGAATTTGATCCTCTCCTGTGTTTTTTGTCTTGCCATCTCTTCGATTGCAATCTAATGGTTGATATTCACACATAAAAAAATTAATAAAGAAGAGAGAGAAAATGTATAATATCTAAAGGTTAAAATTAGTGCAGAACCAAAAGCTGAAGAGAAAATGCAGTAGAGGATCCAGATACAACAATAAGGAATTGGGTCCTCTCTTGTGTTTTTTTGTCCTGCCATCTCTTCGGTTGTAATCAAATGGTTGATATTCACACAAAAAAAATTAATAAAGAAGAGAGAGAAAATATATAATATCCAAAGGTTGAAATTAGTGCAGAACAAAAAACTATAGAGAAAATGCAATAGAGGATCCGGATACAACAATAAGAAATTGGATCATCTCCTCTGTTTTTTTGTCATGCCATCTCTTCGGTTGTAATCTAATGGTTAGTATTCACACAAAACCAAAATAATATTCCCTCCGTCTCACAATTAGTGAGGCGGGTTACTATGGTGCAGCATTTTAGTCCGATGAAATTATTTTACAAATAAATAAAAATAAATACTAACGTGTAAAATGTTGTTGGATTCATTTCGATGAGTATTTTCAAAATATTAATTTTGTATAATTTTTAACGTCATATAATTAAAAATATTAATTTTCAAAATTTTATATTGATATGTATGAAACAGTCAACTTACTCATTAAAGTGTAATTATTTTATATATATATATATATATATATTAGAAGAAAAAAAAGATATCTAGTGATTAGAGCAATTTTTTTATGTGGACTATACTCAAATTTGTTTTGGGATTACTTTTGTTAAATAATTTTTTTTTGTCAACGATCATAAATTTCATTCTTAAGATGAATAAGTGAGATGATCAGGTTTGAACTATGATCATCTGTATATATAAAACAATATTTTGTCAATTGAGTTAAATTCACGAGACACTTATTGAATAAGTTATCTATTAAAGATAGAATCACACTATATTACTTGTAAAAAATACTCGGGAAAAAATGAAACCACCTGATATCAAATACTAATCTTTTGAATAAGATTAAACCGTCGTAGATCGAATATTGGTAAAAAGCATAAAAAAATACTCACTATTTTTTGCAATAAGAATACTCAATATTTTTACATCTATAATTTTATATTTGGGGTGAATAAATTGAAGTATATTTATTGATTTGAGATTTTTCAAAGTATGGGATATTTTGGAGGTGTACCCTACACAGAGTTATGAATAAGAGATGCACTTGCTTGCTTGACTAAAGAAAGATCTACAAATGACGTGTCCTCTCCTCTATCTCTACCTAACTATCTCCTCAACTTCCTTTTTTTTATTGCACTTTTTCCCTCTCTTTTCCACGTCCCCTCCTTTCACTATCCTACTCCCTAATCCCATTGCGCATGTTAGTTATTCACCACCATTCATCCAAACGCACCCGTTTCATCTCCCTCAGTTTATTTCTTCTTACAACGTTGTCAATCATTCTGGTTTTGTCGGATTTAGATAGTTGCTTGACCAACTTGGTGAATCATCATGGGTTTTCAATTTTATGTCTTATAAAGCTATAATCAATGGTTTTGCATAGTGGGGTTGTGAAAAAATTATTAAAGTTTTAATTTTTTTTTGTAAAAGTTTTAGTGTGGTCTTTTGCTGTTTTAGAAGGTATAGGGTTTTTGTAAGTGAGTGATTTGAGAGGTTTTTTATTTTGGGTATGGAGAGTGAGGGATTTGATTTGAATAGAAGAACAAGTGGTGAGAATAATGGGAAGATTGGTGATGATTTTGTTGATAGAAGTAAAGTAAGGATTTTGCTTTGTGATACCGATTCAAATAGCTCTCAAGAGGTTTCTACACTTCTGTTAAGATGCTGTTATCAGGGTAAGTATGTATGAATCAATCAACTCTCAGTTTTATTTTATTTTTTAAAATTAATTTATCCCCTTTTTAATTTGGCCTATTTTGTTGATTATGTAGTTTGTAAATTGAAAACAAAAAAATGTTTTGTTGTTTTGCTCATGTGTGTGTCAAATGATTTTATTTGAATTTCTAAGCTTTATTTGTATGTTGGCCAGTTTTAGGAAAATGTTTGTGACCGTGATATCTAGGTTGTGACATCAAGGTTTTTGATGTCTATTCGGCCTCAATGTGATCATGATTAAGGCTGCGTGCGTCAGTCACCTTTGACTGCGATTATGGCTATATGAAGGATTGTGGTGAGACTGTGATTTGAAACCTCGACGGCCACTGTATGAAAGGATAGTTTTATAGTCAGTGAAATTTCATTCTTTAATAATAGTATTAGGTTTGAATTGGTGATTGACATTATTATTTTCTGCTTTCACTTTTGACGTTCATTTGTTGAATATGTAACGTCTAGATATCTAGATATATATAAACACTCTAGGGTCTCATCAGTTGGTTTTAGTTTTGAAGTCTAAGCATTGTTGATAAATGTCTGCCATAGCGTTATGGCATGTTGGATTTTGTGCCAGCCACCATAGACCACATCACCAATTATACCCGTCATGTTTCTACCATAGGTCACTTTGCCATATTTATGTGATGGATTTTTGGCTGGCAGTCATAATCTTCCATCCACTGTTGATAACACAAGGTCTAAGGTTTTGTTTTAAAGATCGTAGTATGAACATATGGAGAAGTTTTTATATCAGTTAAATACTGGTTATTTTATTGATTGTTTAATTATTCCTAGGTGTGAGTGTCAAGAGGTTGGCTTGTATAATTTAAAGTTTATGCAATTTATGTTTATGATTATTTCTAAAACTGTTGATTTTTCATGCATGACAGTTATTTCAGTGAAGTCAGCAAGACAAGTAATCGATGCACTGAATGCAGAGGGGGAACATATAGATCTCATACTAGCTGAAGTTGGTCTTCCGAAGAAGAAGGGTATGAAGATGTTGAAGTACATAGCACGGGACAAAGAATTGCGCAGAATTCCTGTTATAAGTAAGATTTGTTTATTTACTTTGCTCTGACAAGCCATTAAAACTCTTGAATTTAAGCTAATTATGTTCTGCTCCTCATCAATGTTTTGAATATCTTGTTTTGATAAGTGATGTCCGCGCAAGATGAGGTATCCGTTGTTGTTAAGTGCTTGAGACTTGGAGCAGCGGACTATCTAGTAAAGCCTTTACGCACAAACGAACTATTAAATTTGTGGACGCACATGTGGAGAAGGAGGCGCATGGTTTGTATTGTCCAACTTCATATCTATGGATATTCACAATTTTGTGGTTCATTTATCCTATTAATAATTTTTCACAAACTTACTGTAAAATTTGGGCAATATGAAATGGATGCCAAAGACTAACTTATGAGGATTTACACCTTTTTGTTGTGCTGTCCGCTTTCACGATCACAACCATTGCACTTAGAAAATTACATGTGTGCTTTCCATTTCCATTTTTTATTTTCGTTTCTTGTTTCCACCGTTAATTTAATTAAAGAAATGTTACCCTTGTTTTCACTTTGTTTTCTACATCCAGAGTTTTGGATTGTTCTTATTACACATACTATTTTATGTACTTAAATGAGTAAAATATATGTTCGGGTTCTGGCAAGTCAGTTCACATGATGTTTGTTTTTACATATCACAACAATTTGGTTAATCTTGTATGGAATAATAGAGTCATAGGAGATGGTTAACATGTTGTGCTACCTACAGTGTAGGGTTGAAAGCAAAAACTACTAGCTAAGCCATTAAATAATTTTTTTTTCTTCAAGAGTATTAACTTGATGTTTAGTAAAATCAAACTGATATCAATCATATTAGGAGTTTTATTTTGCATTTAGTTATGCTATATGATTTTGTTGCATGGTAAGAATTGGATTTTTGAAAGAGATTTTTATCCTTGCCAGGAAATTTTCTTATGGACTTTATAGGGATCAGCGATACAATATGTATGAAATGTAAATGTTATGGTGGCCTCTCAACCATAGTCTAGCTTGATTATGCTTTTTACATGTGGACACACACAGCACTACTTTTTTGGGTTTTCCATTCATGCATAGAGTTTCCTGATTTCAAATTGAAATGGTTTATGTTTATGATGGCAGCTTGGACTTTCGGAGAAGAACATGTTAAATTATGACTTTGATCAGGTAGCATCAGAGCCTAGTGATGCCAATACAAATAGTACCACCTTGTTCTCTGATGACACTGATGATAGGTCCAAAAGAAACACTATTCCAGAGACAGAAGTATCAGTCCAACAAGAGCAAGAGGTGAGTGTTAAATTGAAGTATTTAAATAAAGCAATAATTTAATCAAACATGTTTGTCTTGATAAACCTTAAATAGATTAATCTATGCGCTCAGGCGACTTTTTAAATTCAGCTTTGGAGTCACTTTGCAAGTCATTCAATGTTAATGAGATATTATCGAGTATTCGAGTCTGGTGTTGCTATAGAGATTGAATTGTAAGCTATAGAAAGTGAATTGTAATGTAAGCCCGAAAAATTATTGATGCAATAAATTGTTGATTACTGAGTGTAAATGAA
The DNA here is from genome assembly GCA_954870985.1 of Trifolium fragiferum. Lineage (NCBI taxonomy): Eukaryota > Viridiplantae > Streptophyta > Magnoliopsida > Fabales > Fabaceae > Trifolium > Trifolium fragiferum. The sequence goes on from OX940794.1 coordinate 15,617,344, forward strand.
AATAACCATTTTTAAAAGAACATGTGTAACTATTCAGATTAAAGGCCTAAATACCCTTAAATAAATTTTAATCTCCATCACCATGAAGTTTATGAATACTTTTAAAAGAATTATAGCATCATAAATTGAAGATATAAAAAGTCATAACATTAATTACGAAAAAAGAAGAAAGGTCAAAATTACAAGTAGTACCATTGAGTTATGTGTGAATGAGTGTAGGAGAGTGGTGCTGTGTCCCTGCATAGATGCAGAGGTAATCCAATTGTGTAGAAACTAGAAATAGATATAAGCTTTTTGCATGTATAAATGGGTGCTGATGTCAAATTACTCCAATGGTATTTGAGTTATATATGAGCAGATATTGTGTTAGGTTAGGAATTAGAATAGGGAGAATTTTTTAGTAATTTCATTAGTTAGTTATTTGTTTAGTTAGAGATGTATTTGTATAAATAGGGGAATTATGGAGTTAGAGAGGTATCATTTTGAATATTGTAAACATTCTTCTGAATAGAGTAGTGAGTGACTCTATTGTGAAGGGAAACCCTTGGAGGAGAGATTCTCTCCTATTCATTCTTATTTTATTAATTCAGTTGTTCTTTCTATTCCATTAAATTCTTGAGTACCTAACCTATTGTTATATAGCTGCTTGTAACTTCAAGTCAGGGAAGCTGTCGTATGTAGCTATTTCATTTATATAATTTACCTTTACAGTCTGCAATTGCAAATGCTGCTGCTGTCGACGAACATCCAGATGACCATGCATCAGAATGTCAGCTGGATGTCCATGGAATTAATGATCAGAGAATAGGTCTGCTTTTCTTCTTTATTTATCTCTCTTTATAATATTTTTTTTTGCATTAGCGTTGTAGTTATATTATGTAACGGCCAACTAGTTATTCAAAAATAATGTTATAACAACCCATTCTGGCTACCGAGTTTCATAAAATGACACAAATAATGATTAAATTTGGTTTTCTCATCTTTCTTCACCTTCTTTTAGCCAATATTCATCTGTAAGTGTGTATTTGTTGATTGTTCATGTAACTGAATTACTTCTGATAACTTGCCTATTATAGCTCCATAGTTTCTAATCTAAATTGGCTTTGATATAAAATGGATTTTTGAATTCCTGAGGCTGAAAAAAATATTTTACTTGCATGAATATGCTGTTCCTATTTTATTGTTTTCTCTTTGATGATTCTGATTTTGTAATTTTGTAGCACACTTTTCATCTGGTCCAAAGAAGAGTGAACTAAGGATTGGGGTTGGGGAGTCATCAGCCTTCTTCACATATGTTAAAGCATCAATGCTTAAGGGAAACCTTGAAGGGATTGTTCATGTTGAGAACAATGCTGCCGAACATTTGAGGATGGAAGTTATGCATCAAGCATGTGCTCAACAAGGGGTTAGCAGTGATCTTGAGATACGCGAAAATGGAGACACGTGTGAAAGTCAATCGCAAGAAGACTTGCCTAGTAGCAATAGTATACCTGATTCTTTATCTATTGAGAGATCTTGTACTCCACCTGCAACTACAGAAGCTTCACAGAGAAACCGTTACAACGAAGAAATTTTGCATCACAACAGTCTGAGGCATCCAAGAAATGAGACTCGTTCTGAGCTTGAAATATATGGCATGGCTGCACAACACGCATATCCATATTATATGCCAGGAGTTGTTAATCATGTTATGATGCCTTCATCGGCACAAATGTATCAAAAGAATGTCCAGGACTTGCAGAATCATGCGGCTACATCTATGATTTCCCACTACAATCATGTTCCACAAGTCAGTCCTCATGGCACTGGTATGATGTCCTACCCGTATTACCCATCAAGCATGTGCTTACAACCCGGTCAGATTCCTTCTGGTCATTCATGGCCATCCTTCGGAGGCTCAAGTTCATCCAAATCAAAATTAAGTAAAGTTGACAGGAGAGAAGCAGCGTTGATTAAATTCAGACAGAAAAGGAAAGAGCGCTGCTTTGATAAGAAAATTAGATATGTTAATCGGAAACAACTTGCTGAAAGACGGCCTCGAGTGAGGGGACAGTTTGTCAGAAAGTTGAACGGTGCTAATGTGGATCTTAATGGACAGCCTCCTTCCGTTGAATATGATCAAGATGGTGAAGAAGAAGATGACCTGGGAGCTTGAGATCCATTTCACGGGGATGCTTGAATATCTCAAATTGCTATGTCGTCCGAATGATGAAAGGCCAATCAACTCCTATTTGATGCATCAGCATTATCACTTGCTTTCATATGTGAAGATGTGCAGATCCAATGCACACCATTGTCATTTACAGTTGGGTCATTTTCTGAATATCACATCCTCAAATGATCCGTCCGACTGACATCTTTTGGAAGGTATACCTACGTATACCTCCTGCCGGCTATGCCTATGTCCGATGCAGTTGAAAGTATGTATACCTCCTGCCGGCTATGCCTATGTCCGATGCAGTTGAAAGTATCATACCACCCTTATGCTTTGTTGAACTGATAAAAGCAGACTGCTTTCATATTTAATTGTCAAGACACCTTAAAATTTTCCTGGGGAATGAATTATCTTTCTAAAGTTCTACTTTCAATCAAAATTTTCGTTGATGAGATTAATCTCTTGGGAGTAACGTAAAATCTAACAATTATCCAAAGTCTTTCCTTCTCTTATTTTGTCTGTATTCCAGTCGTAAATTGATTTTGCAATTTAGAATTTTAGATTGTGGTTGGGAACTTATTTTAAAATCCTGTGTATTGTTTCATTGAGTATATCTCACTTGATAAGCATGAATTTAATTCCTTGGCATGGTCAGGAGCTGAAGGTAAGAATCAAATAACTGAATAAGTCAAATCTAAAATAATTTCTAGTAGTACAAGTGAGGGAGAAAGGAATAGGACACTATTGAACACCAGAATAAAATCCAATATTGGCTCGTCTATAGTAGATATGGTATAAATGGAAATGGATTACTTGCAGTCGATGATCGAAGCAGTCAGCTGCAATCATCATTTTTAAACCGTCCGATCAACGGATTATGCTTCATCAATGGTTTATTTTTTCATTAATTGTTCAGTTAGGTTTTTTGAAGGGGTTAATGGTTGAGTTATTATATCCTCTAAATTGAGATTTCACTTTGGAAGGGTGAAATCCTAAATATTGATTGGCACCAAACTATTGCTGTTCCATTGTTTAATTTACCAACTTTTTTTTGGCAAACTGGCGATTTTTCTGCCTTTTTTTTTTTGCATATGCCAAATCAATGTATCATAAGTTTAATTGAACAATGAAACATAAACGGAACGTTCTCATTTGCTTGATAGAGTAATTTTACATACAAGAAGAGAAATATGTGAGAACTATTTCTCATATAACTCTCGAAACAGCCACATTGATTGTCAGCATACACTTGAATTTGTGATACAACTATATAACAAAGATAGAAGGCTAATGTGTCAACTTAAAATATAGAATTAATATGATTGCAAGGACCAGAGCTGCCATCAAGGAGCCAACAATCCATTTGTTCCTGCTCATCCTTTTCGACATTGCTGCCAAAATCTTCTTGCTCTTGCTAATGTTATCATCCACTCCATGGAGCTGGATGAGAAGATAAAAATAAAAATCAGCTTTTAGGGAAAATCAGATGTGCCTTGAAATCTGATTGATTCAGCGCATGAAAAAACATTTTAAATAGCGAAGTTCTTCATATAAGAATATCTATTAATTGAGCTGGTGTATCAATTGCTAAATCATTTGGACACAGACAGATACTGTACAAGTGGAAATCTAAGTAGTAGAACTTACCGATTTATGAGCATGGAGTAGAGATTGGCGTTGTTGATGCAAATCTTGGAGGATAGAGGCACCAATCTCCTCCGTCTCCAGCAATGTTTTTCTGCTGTTTGTTATCTTATCAGTGGATTGATTTAATCTCTCAGTAGACATCAAAAGTCTTCCCTTTTGATCATTTGATACCTGTTCTAGCACCCATAAGTATCAAAAAATGAGAATGCATAATAAATGAAGAGAGACTGAAATGTTTCTGTGCATAAGAAGCATAGTATTGAGATACACAAGTGAAATCCAAATGTTAAAAGAATCCAATGTTGAGTTAAAAACATCTACACCAGTCAATTCCTCCCACTACTAACCCTCGAAAGAACATGAAAGACTTCATTCAGATGTTTTATGAATGTACCATATTGTCTTGGAGGCTCTTGTTTAAAGACAATTCACGACTTCAGCTAAGAAAATGCCTTTTATTTATTAGGCAAAGTGTTAGTATAGTAGTAATTGTTTTGTTAGTATTTTAATTTTTAGTATTCCTCACGAGGATTTGAACCCCAATGTTTTAACTCGTTTAACTCTCTAGTTCAAACTAGTTGAGCTATCCAGCACCCCCCATAACGAAAAGACCTTTAGCACAATACAAATTTATGAGTATCCTGAACTCAGAGATTCCACTGGTATCTAAATTTTCTTACATGTGTAATAGTAATCTTAACTCGGTTCAAAAAGAATAAAATTGACACTTATTAAACTTATTAATATCTAAGGAAGGATTGTACCCAAAAAAAAAATATCTAACGAAGGATGGATAAAAGATATACCGCCAATGAGTCAACCCTTCCTAACTCCAACAACTCATCTCGAGCAGTGACACTGACATTAGCTGATTTGATTCTCTTAACTTCACTTTTCAAATTGTTCAAATCAGCTTTATATTCCCTTAATTTGGCAAGAAGAGTTGCCTTCATACTTGGCTGCAAGCTCCTAGCCTCAAGGTCCATTTTCCGAATCTGAAAGTTTTAAAGTGGGAATTATTAGAGTCAAACATTAGGGGTTGGAGGAGGAGAGAGGTTTAACTATACCAACGTATCAGCATCCTCTAATCCACCATTTATTTCAGAAAGTTTCTGCTTCTTCTGTTCTACAACACAAAATGGAAACTGGCAAGTCATTAAGAGGAAAAATATAATTCTTTGGGTGTGTGGGGGAGGGGAACAATAAAAACTTGCATCCTTAACAAATTAGCTTAAGCCTAGACAACAGAAACAAATGAATATTAATAAATTGAAACAAGGAAATGCTCTTCAACTAGCATTTCACCCAAAACAAGCTTTATATGTATGTTCATGTTTCACATAACATATTTTTAATTGCATTAGCTGAAACTAGCGAAACATGAATTTTAAGATCATATAAAATATCATGTCCACCAATTGCAATATGCAAAACACCAACTTCAAAAGTGTAGCATTTAGCATTCTAGAGCAAAGTAGTGAGTGACCAATAGAAGGTAAAAGCTTCACGCTGCCCTGCCTTCCCAAGTCTGATATCTTGATCAAGCAAGTTCAGGCACATGATTTTAGCAAAGAACGCTCATTAAACGTAAAAGAAAAGCAACACTCATAAAGAACAATTGAGGATACACTTGAATGCCACAGCAACATCTTTAGGAACTTAAACAAATCAAAATTACAACTACCCTTTCTATATGAACATTCAACTAATCAATTTTGCAATAGAACTTGACTCTATGCAACTTAGCAAACTAACTGTCAATAGGAAACTGTATAAAAGGCTAAGTACTTATTTGGTTTCAGAACATATTTTTTCACTATTATTTACAATATTGTCACCTTATTTTAATACAGTGTCTTGTACAAATATTTGAAAACATGAAATATAATAAATATTGTAAATAAAAATATATCTTCAAGACAAGCCTAAATTCATAATTCAACATGAGTCCTATTTAGATAATACAAAACTAGATCAAATCATTACAAATCTCTAGTGTGTAGCTATTTTGAACATGAATCTCATCTTCAGTTTTGATACGTTATGATGAAATTCCGATTCATATGATGAATCTCAATTCATTTTAAAAAATCACTACCTAAATTTAGCATAGGTAACCACTTTTTCTGTCAATTTTGTAAAGCTAAACAATTTTGTTGTCATTTGATATATGACATGAATCTTGGATTAGTATGAGCTTATTAGATGATATACTAGCTTATAACTTTTCTATGTCACTTATTTTTACTTAAAAATATCATTTTTGCATTGACAATATATCTTACTATTCATAATAAGATTCTACTCACGATTCGGAAAGTAGGTCTTCCGATTCATTATTTGAATCTCGCTTTCATATTTCATAACTAAAGGATTCAATATCTCTTGTCAACCTTATTTACATGTGATCATTAGATTTACAATGCAAAACTACATTCTTTTTTCCTAGTTTTTTACAATCACAATAACCTCAAAAAAGAGAATCCATTACCTCCATCAAGAGCAGAAGCTGCAGTGCACCGGTGCGAAAGATTCGCCGATAGCTCACAGTATTGACGCTCGTACCCATCAAATACCTCACTCATCGTTCCCGACTTCTCTACAGCCACCTTTCCAATTCAAAATCCAACAAATCGAATTCAATTCAATACAAGAACAAATAATCTCAATTACTTACGCATCAATTTCATCCAAAAAACAAAAAGGAATCAAACAAATGAAATAACTGAAGAAATTGAAGAATCTTAGAAAAATACGATTAAAGTGAAGAATTTAAGCAGAAAAAAAAGATGAAGGTGTATGCGTATATTGATCAATATTGTTGAGAGAGGTTAATGGAAAATCATACCGGAGAATGTTCGGAGGTATCGCCGGAGAATGATCGGAGGAGAGATGGTGGTGAGAACCGAAACGGAGGTCGCTAAAATGTATTTTAGGAAGGAACGACATTCGGTTGGATTTCAACAAACTTGGCGGTTATTTACGTATGTGCCATGGAACTATTAGGTGTACATTTCTAACGGATCTGGATCCTCTCCTGTTTTTGCCTCTGCAGTTGCCTCTCCAGTCCAATTTTCAGCCTATAGATTAATCTAACGGTAAGTGAAAAGTAGTGAAGATAATAAATAAATATCAATAAAATATGTATTACAAGTGTGAGTGTGAGAGAAACATAGATCAGCTGCCTTTAAAAAATGTCTGTCGTCAACGTGAAACATGGAGGAGACGACCTTTGTGTTCATGACAACGGCGGTCACTGCCGTGTTTACCGGAGGCTACGATGGCCAGAAGCACGACCAACCACCAGGCCACTTTGTTCTCCTATCTTTTCCCTTAATTTCTATTTTTTGTTGACAATGAAAATAGTGCAGATCTGTTCTTTTCTTGGATCTGTTCTTGTTGTTGAGAGTTATGAAAATGGATAGCATTTGTTTATGTTTTGAAGATAGAATAAAATTCCAATTAAATTGGTTTTTGCATTTAAGTTCAAAAATGTCAAATTATATTAAATTTCTTCATTTGCTCAATAAATCTATAAACTAAACTTTTTCTAATGGTTGAACATCAGGAGATAAAACTAGATTAATACTTCAGACCTCAAGGGAGAAAACAATTGATGATAATGGTGGGACAATGGATGTATAACAGTGTTGCGGAAATTCTTGAAAAATTGGAGAAGATGAAGTTTATCTCTCCTACCTTTTTGCCACTCAACAATAGATCAATCTAACGGTTTAAAACTGAACAGGAGAGATAGCTGGAGAGATACCACAGGAGGGGATCCGTATCCCATTTCTAACCGATTTGGATCCTCTTCGATTTTATCTTTAATGTTTTCTCTAAAATATAATGGACGAAAAAATATTTTTAATTCATAAAAAAATTATCATTAAAATATTGATTTAGAAAAAAAAATGTATTGACGTACTTCAAGTCTTCAACTTATCAATTAGATGTACTTATTATTGGACTCGTTATTGCATCATTTGATTAATTTTTATGTGTGCTTTTTTTCGGATAATTTATGAAATAACTTGGTAAGACCTTTAATGCTGATACAATTACAAACATATTAGTTTGATCTAATTCCATCACACAAGATAACAATTATTGTACCATGTGTTTGATACATATAAAGAGAATGATAATTATTGTATAATGTGTTTGATGCACACAAAATAACAAATATAATAAGATCATTTATAATATTATATTGTTGTCGCACACACCTTATAATATTATGAAAAGATATATTTCATAGTTAAACAAAGAAATCACCATAGCAAAACAATTACATATTTTTCTAAATTATTTTGTAATACTTTATAACTTTATAAACTAAGTAATTAAAATATTTTATATAAGTTTAAATAGAAAACCATTTTAAGACCACTAAATAAACAATATTATTTATTTTTATAAAAAATAAGGGCAAATAAATAATTCAATTAGTAATAACACAGATTTTTTTAGTTAAGTAGCTTTTGACTAAAAATTACCTTTTAAAATAAATAATTGTGAAATTATTTTTCACAACACATTTTTTTTAATAATTAAGTAATTTAGTAACTAAAAAATCAGTTTTTAAAATAAATAGAAATTATAGATTTAAACTCCAATCCCTTTATATTTATTTGACCAGAAATCAATAGTCAAAATCTCATTCCATATTAATAAAGTAGGATTTACTATTTTTTGAAAGAAAAAAAAAGATTTACTATTTAAAATTTGGATATATAAATTAAAGAAAATCAAAAACCAAAGCAATACTAGTTTAGTTTGTTCTTACCAGCCGGCACAAGGACAAAAAATAAAAAACTTGAATACTAGAAAGTCGGTGTTCGTACAAACGTGTTCGTAATTGCCCTCCATCACTCTTTCTCTGGGGTTCCCTTCTCTTCTCTCATTTCACAACATCATGAACATCAACAACCCTAAATCAAACCTTTAACACAACACACACAAAAAAAAAAATACATACATATTATTACACAAAAACACATAGTGTTTTAAAATGGGGCAAGAAAACAACTTAGCACAAAAGAGAACAACAAGCACCGGAGGATTACCAACAACAACAACAACATCAAGAAACCGAACACTGCCACGTGGACGTCAGATCCAGAAAACATTCAACAACATAAAGATCACAATTCTCTGCGGTTTCGTTACTATTCTCGTCTTACGTGGCACAATCGGTGTTAATCTCGGTACATCTCAAAACGACGCCGTTAATCAGAACGTTATCGAAGAAACTAACCGTATTCTCGCTGAGATCCGATCCGATTCCGATCCGACCGATCGGAATCAGACGGAAACGTTTCTTAGTTTGAATGAAACGTATGCGCTTGGTCCTAAGATCCGTAATTGGGATACTGAGAGGAAAAAATGGTTAGCTGATAATCCTGAATACCCTAATTTTGTTAGGGGAAAACCTAGAATTTTACTTCTTACTGGTTCTCCTCCTAAACCGTGTGATAATCCTATTGGTGATCATTATCTTTTGAAATCTATCAAGAATAAGATTGATTATTGCAGGTTAGTTTTCTCTTTGTTTTCAATTTTTATTTTTTTTAATAATGGAATTCAAATTTAGTATTTTTTTTATTTTAGTTCTCTTTTTTAATAGTGTGTTTTGTTTCTATAAATTCATTTGGTTTTTGCTTTAGAAACACATGAATTGGTTAATGTTTGGTATGTTGAGGTAAATTAGATTTTGAATTGGGAATCTTGTTTTTTTAAAGAAAAATGTTAGTAGATTAGATTAGAAGTTAGGTTAGTTTATGTTAGCTTTTAGGATTTCCATCCTAGACCAATTGAGCCATCTGCTTGACTAATACAAATCTATGAAGGACGGACATAACAAGTACACTGACATGTCAACATCGATAATGATTTGAGAAAGTGACATAATTTAATGGAATCATGCGTTGGTGTCGTCAGACACTGATGTTTGTCTGACGCAGGACACGCCTAATCCGATGAATGTCCGTGCTTCATTGATACAAATAGCTTACATGTTAGCTTGAAAAATTAACACCCATTTTTACACACTTTTAGATTAAAACGTAATGTAAATTTCTTCACTTAAAACTCAATTTCAATTTGATTGATTTTGTAAATCAAGCTCACTCAAAAATGAGTTTAGAAATGCTCGGCCAACTTCGTCTTTAGTGTTCTTTTGTATTTGATGTAACTTTTTATTAGTGCAATTAAATTTTACTACTTTTTCATCTTGTTATGATCTGTTATTTTAATAAGTACTAAGAGCGGTTTGTATCCATTTTTGGACAATGAAAATATAATTTTTTAATTATGAGCTATTCATTTTAGTTGAAATTAGCTTTCAGAAGCTCTTATTTAATTTCTCCATAAACAGCTCTCAGTTTACAGAAACTTTTACTGATGTGAACAAATTGCTTTGCTCTAATAAGTTTGAAGTTAATTTGAACTGATGCTGAATATATATGGATATAGAATAAAGCTCGTGTATTATACTCTGATCTTTCATATGCTACTGCAGATTACATGGCATTGAAATTGTGTACAACATGGCTCACTTGGACATGGAGCTTGCAGGTTACTGGGCCAAATTGCCCATGATTCGGAGGCTCATGTTATCACACCCCGAGGTGGAATGGATTTGGTGGATGGACAGTGACGCATTCTTCACTGACATGGTTTTTGAGCTTCCCATGAGTAAATATAATGATTATAATCTGGTTCTTCACGGGTATCCTGATTTGTTGTTCGAGCAGAATTCGTGGATTGCAGTGAACACAGGGAGCTTTTTGTTTCGCAATTGCCAGTGGTCCTTGGATTTGCTCGATGCTTGGGCCCCTATGGGACCGAAAGGCCCAATTCGGGAGGAGGCTGGGAAGATTTTGACAGCAAATCTCAAAGGAAGGCCGGCGTTCGAGGCTGATGATCAATCGGCGTTGATATATTTATTGTTGTCTAAGAAGGACAAATGGATGGAAAAGGTATTTCTTGAGAATTCTTTTTACTTGCACGGTTATTGGGCTGGGTTGGTTGATCGGTATGAAGAGATGATGGAGAAGTATCATCCAGGATTAGGGGATGAGAGGTGGCCTTTTGTGACGCATTTTGTGGGGTGTAAGCCTTGTGGGAGTTATGGAGATTATCCAGTGGAAAGATGCCTTAGTAGCATGGAGAGGGCTTTCAATTTTGCAGATAATCAAGTGCTTAAGCTCTACGGATTTAGGCACCGTGGATTGTTAAGCCCTAAAATCAAGCGGATCAGGAATGAGACAGTAACTCCTTTGGAGTTTGTAGACCAGTTTGATATACGAAGGCAACATACAGGCAGCGTGGAATCAAAAAATTAGAGTAAGGTTTCAAATTGCAATTGCAATTTTTGATATTATGATTGTTAATTGCAGTCAATACAGCCTCAATTGCTGTCACGACACTAGAGAAACATTGATATTTGATTACAGCTGAAACATTCATGATGCGGTGGTTATAGAATGTAAAAAACCATGAGGAAAGTAACATGTTTGGGATGGGGATGCTATAGGCAATAATTATAAGTGGGATATGATATGATATGATATGGAGACGGTGGACATGTAATTTTTTCTTTTTTGTTATGTTTTCTTGGTAAGTTAATCAGAACGTCCTATAGGATTAAATTCTTTCATACAAGTCATTATTTTTCTGCGTCGTGAGTAATCGGTTAATTTTTTTTTACTGATTTTGTACTGAGCATATTTATGTGTTTTTTCGCATCTCTTCTCGGCATGAATCATAGATTTATTCCATGTCCTGTTAAACTCAGGACTTTGTTTGTAACATAAGTGACCACTAGTTCTGTTTCTGCTCTTACCCAGCAGTAGCACAATTGAAATGTTAATGTTGATGAGAGATGGCTAAAAACAAATATATGTTTTTCAGCTATTTTGAAATTAATCCTTTTGATATTCAATGCCTGTAATGGAAAGATGAATACGAGTGGTGTTATTTGTACACCCAAAAAGTTGTTCTTTTTTTTTGGGACAACTCTCATTTTCTTTGGCAATAAAAATAATAAAATGAGAGGAGGAGAAAGAGTGTGAGAATGTAATGAGTGTATGAGAGAGAGTTGTCAAAAGGTGTCAATTTTTTGGTCGTACAAATATCATTTCTCATTCATATATACTCCAATTAGAATTTGACTCAAATATTAGGAAAAATAAATCAGGTTTGTTGAACTAAAATATAAGGAAAGGATAGCACACACAGACATAACAGTGTAAAAGGTCCCTAAAATATGGAATAAGATTTCATGCCGCTTTTTTATTTTTTTGACAGAAAAGATTTCATGCCGTTACTATGTCCTGCTGTAATTGATTTGAGCTGTGAGATCTAAAAGCGGTGGTTGAGATTTTTTTTAATGCATAAAATTGTGAAAACCAGAACCGGCTTATTTCAAATGATCGTGTGAGATCTAATATTGCTTGTAAAGCTTACGACAGGGAATCTAGATCTGGAAATATCAGTATTCAATTTTTCAATCTTTTTTAATCTTCAACAACGTGTGACAAAACATGTAATGGCTTTATATAGTGGTTTATGGTATGTTTTGTCTAATGTGAATGTGATGCTAAGTTTTGTGTGTTAGAGCTGTGAAAGTAGAGTTCAATTTGGTACTTTGTTGTTGCTAGCTGTTTTTGTTGATATTATGCTGTTGGCCAATTTTCAACTTACATCATGGCATCATGCATTGTTTAGAATATTTTTGCTGATATCTTTCTTAATGTAATTTTTTATATTTTGGCTACCTAACTTTTACACAGATATGAACATTTTTCAAAAATATCAAAAGCAAATATATACGTGCATGGCTCAAAGACTTGCACTAGTTTTAAACACAAATGTGGCACGAATAAAAATTATTATTATTATAAATTGTAACCTACACCATAGTTTCATTAGTCAAACCATCCATCTCTTTCTGATTATATCCTTTATATTTTTTTCTTAGTCTCTATGTCAAGAAAAGAGAGAGCAAATAAGAAATTTCAAATAATAATTTGACAATGTTACTTCAAAATTCAAATTCTCTTTATTTAATTAAAAAATGAAATTAATTTATCAATAAAATCTTAATTTTTTAAAATTCTATAAGCATTTAGTATCAAAGTAAGGAATTTACTTTGATTTGATGCATTTATTTTTCACTCTCCAAAACAATCACCTATGTAAGCTCTATCTCCCATTTTCAACTACAAACCGTTGCTATATATACATCATTTACATTTTAAACATGTCAAAATTACATATATTCACAAAAGTTAGTAGTTGTTGGCAGCAATAATTTTCTATTCAGGTTCATCAGTCTTCTTGCTTTCATACCTCATCCATTGTACCCTTTCATGATGCATAGGAAACAACCACATTTTAATCGTGGAGAACGAAAAGTACGGTATAAGTGAAGAAACCGCTGCGGATAATGTGACAATCCAAAAGGAAGGAGATGGAGCAAGAGTCTCAACAAAGACTTTGTAAGCGTTTGTGGAAAAGCCTGGAGGCAATGACCCATAAACAAACATGAAGAAATACCAAAGAGCAATAGAACCCCAAATGGCAATATGTTGTATCAAGGTGAAGTATTGCACGGCAAGAGCCATTTGTAGGTTTACAACCCAAACGACGCAAGTATACATGGTTGCTCCTAGCATGTCTTTTCCAGCAGTTTTTCCATTCTCGTCGAAGGCTTGAAGGCCTATCGCTTTTGTGCAGAAGAAGAAAATTGTTATGGCACTGATGAATCCGTTGAGCATCCAGCTTAGAATCCGGCGCCAGCTAAATAGGACATTTTGTACACCTTCTTGGTATAAGATAGGAAACTGCAAGATTAAACAGAAATAACATAAACAAGTGAAAGTTTCCATCAATTATTAGTACAGTGAAAATTTCAATTTTTCAATTATTTCAGTTATTAGCACATGTGGTATATCATTCAATTATTTCATTCTCTCAAATTATTCCGGTATCTCTGTGTGTGTCAGTGCTTCATAGGTGACAACATATTAGATGGTGAAAAGTAAAGCTTACCTTCTGGCAGTACCTAGCAGATACATCTTGGTCAAAGACCCCAAGCGCAATGACAGGAAGTGAAGAAAACATGACGCTATAGAAAGATAAAAACCAGTCATTGTATGCAGGCTGTCCAGAGAATGATGCATACACTTCATATAAGAATATAGTGAAACCAAATGTAATGTTCTTGTAGAAGAAGAAACATATCTGCCACAAAAGAATAAACATGATATCAGATAAACTTTCAGGACCTCAACTTGTTTCGAGGAATAGATTATTTAAGCACTTATCATATAAGTACTTATGTAAAAGCTATTTCGATACAAAAGTCAAACTATTTTCGTGTCACCTATGAAGCACTATTTCGAGGTATAAGTTTTTTTCATAAGCTATTCTTGAGAGTTTATGAAAATAAGCTTAAAACAACTTATGAACACGATGTCATAAACTGTTTTCATAAACTCTCTATAATAGTATCATATCAGTAGATAAATTTAAATAAGTCAATCCAAACAGGCCCAAATCTATTGAATGTTAAGATTCAGTTTGAATGGTCTTACCATTGAGGACATCCTCCGGTAACACCAATGTCCGTGCACAAGAAGCAATCTTTCCAAATACCGAAACTGCGCAATTGCAATATCGCTAGACATGACAGCCTAGGGGGAAGAGAGAGTATATTAAAAAAAAAAAAAAAGGTGTTAATAAAACAAAATATGGAAGTGAAATTCAGTAATAGAAAAGTACCTGCATTCCTTCAACACCACTGATTCCAACACCTACATCAGCTTCTTGAATCATTCCTACATCATTAGCTCCATCACCAATAGCTAATGTTGTTTTACCAGTTCCTTCTTTGACCAGTCTAGTAACCTTTATGAGAGGTACCAATTATAATTAATTTAAAATGCTAACCAGAATCGTTATCATCACTAGCGAGCATAGTAACAAATGTGTCCATCTGTCCGCATTTCTTAATCTTTCATTAGTAATTTATAAAAAAATAATAATGGAAGTAACAAAATTTTATGCGGTTATTTTGAAAAACTCGGTTATTTAATAGTGTGAAAAAATTGTAACTTAATTAAATAAAGAAAAGGCAGCTTAAACATACCAGTGCCTTCTGCTTTGGTGATGAGCGACAGCAGATTACAGATGCACAGCGAGTTGCAAGCTCTAAAAATTTGTTCTTTATACCATCCTCAAGAGCATAAACTAGTGATTTTCCATCAATTATCAGAGCAAATGTTTGCTGAGAGGTCCCATTAGATGCAGAAAGCAGTTTAGAACCTTCAGATATCTGTTGATACACACTTTCCCTTGATGCCTAGAGCATGAATCCACAAAAAAATATTAGCACTCCAAAGTCCAACCCCTATGTCCTTCCCACAAAAATCCAACTCACTTTATCACTCCGCTTTATTCAGAAAACTGGAATATAGGAATTCATGAAATATATGCTAAAATTATTAGCATTGTAAAGCAGATCAAACTAATGTCACCTCCATGTAAGATCTTATGCAGGTACAGAAGAGAACCATTATGTTAACATCTTCACTAAAACCAGTGTTGCAAATCGCAGAAAATAGCGGTTTGTTTAAAGTCCTCTATTCTACAGTGCTATAATGTTGCTATGACCGCTATTTGACAACACTTTGTACTAATCACATATTACAGAACAATACCAGTATTTTAAAATTCTATTGCGCTATAGCGCCACTATAGCCACTATTTGACAACACTAACTGAAACTAATAATCGGTATTCAACGTGTAAACTACATCGTTGTATAAAAACAACTATATTAAAGGCTAAAATTTATTATACCTTGATGATAGCCATCTTGTCTTCATGCTTCTCCAATGCTTGAATTTCTGGAATCTCCAAATGAATTATAATCTGTTTCATTCCTTGTCGAAGCAAGCGACAGGAGAAGCTGCATTCGAATATTTATGTCAAATATCAGGAAAAGTAGTTCTCATGACAAAGCCAATATAAAGAAAAAGGCATAATTGAAGTATAATATACCCAATGTTGATGGCAGTTTCCATTTTATCCCCAGTCAAAACCCATATCTTAATTTTAGCTTGCGCGAGCTTTTCAATACAATCAGGAACCTAGCAAAATTATACAGTTAGGCATAATTTCGAGTCCTAATTCAACTGATAAATCTTCATAAATGAAACTTTTTTTTTGTTACCCCATCTTGAAGCTTGTCTTCAACAGCAGTGGCACCAAGAAGGACTAGATTCCTCTCAATCTTATCAGATAGTTCTTCAATCAGCGACTCACGATCTACGGTGACCAAATTTTTGACTTCCGTAAATTTATTGTCAAACTCGTTATATTCTTCTTCATCAAGTTCACGATATGCTAGTATCAGGGTTCTTAGACCTGCATCAGCATATTCACCCACATGTTCCAAAGTTTTCTCCTGAAATTCTCTCCCATTCAAGGCAAGCCTTTCAAACATGACACTGCATAAAAATTATGAATCAAGGTAAGTTTAATAGGTTAAATGGAAAGGTAAAACTCAAAAAATACTGAAACTACGCCGCTACGGGATAGTTAGTCGCAAACCTGTCAGCGCCTTTGCAGAGTAGTAAAATTCTCCCTTCTTCATCTTTAACTATCACTGACATTCGCTTCCTTGAACTATTGAATTCTAAAACGTGGAGAATCTTGTATGTCCTGCAAAATGAAATTAGTTACTGCATATCTGATCCGTTCGGTATTACTTGACATGAATAAGATAAATTTGAATGCATAGTAGCTATAGACAACAACTATATTAGGTATAATGTCTTTTTTAAAATAATTACATAAGTGAACAGACAAAATAATTGGCAAAAGAGAAAAAACAAAAATTAACCTTTCAACTTCATTGCCAGAAACAGGATCCAACTCTTTCATCGATAAACTATTCTGACTCCTTTTGTAGAATGTGAAACCAACTTCTCTTGCAGCAATCACAAATGCTGCTTCATCAGGAGATTCAGCTTCATACGTGACTCTTCCGGTATCGTCATCCACTTCTGGTATGGCAGTATGACAAACAGCCAATAATCGGAAAAACTTTTGTATAACATCTGCACGAGGCTCATTAACCCAGTTTCCGTTCATTATCCTTTCATCTACAAAGTTAAAACCTTTGATCGGTTCTTTTCGATCATGAGCTTCTCTGGTATCAACATTAATCCGTTCCTGAATCATAGGTGAACTATTACTTATACTGCCAATGGCTTGTTCAACCTCTGTAACAACACGGCCATAAGCTACGCCAGCAACAGAACATTTGATGAACTCCATCGAATTGCAAGTCAAAGTTCCAGTTTTATCAGAAAGGATCGTGTCAATTTGGCCGAGTTCTTCATTCAAGTTTGAAGTACGTGCAAGAGCTGGTTTGTCCAGTTCTTCATAGTACATATTGATATCTTGATTAATGAAGATGCTTTGAAGGATTTTGACCAATTCAATCGAGAAATACAAGGAGATGGGAATGAAGAAGTTATATAGCATTAAAGCCGTCAAGAAATGATACACAGAAGCTGCGGCTACTCTTTTAGGATCAAAGAAAATGGTGGAATCATCTGGTCTCAGATACCATCTTTTCATAACTCCGTTGTGCAAGTCACGTTTAGTTACGATTCCAAAGATAATAGATCCAACGAAAGCAATTAAAAACAAAACACCAAATAAGAAGTAGATAATCTTATCCATCTTCTTCTCGATTTTGCTTCTTTTCGACGGAGGGTCAGTGGTGTTTTGAATAACCTTTGTGTCGTGGCCAGTAAAGATGACTGCTCCGAATACGTAGTCTGTATTACGAAGTTTTGAGTCTCGGAGAAGAAGCTGCTGAGGAGAAAGAGGATATTTTTGTCCTTCAAATTCCATGCTCCCAACAAATGAGTATAAATTTGCATTTGGATCTTCACATTTGACGGTAGCTTTGAAATCACGGAGTTTAATTTCCTCATTTAACGAACAAGTTACTTCCAAACCTTGTTTTAGCTTCAAATTTGTCTCACCATCCAAGTTCATGGTTTCAACGTAGCAGACTGCATCTTCATAACTGGACGAAAGCAGTAGGAGGTCGGCAGGGAAAAATTCATCCTTCTTTATCTTCACTATATTTCCTACCCTGAGATTCTTCCACTCCGTATATTCGAAATTTCCATCACCTTTATGAAATATAACTTTTCTATTGTTCACCTCAATATCCTGCAGAACTAATGAGTTAGCTTTTTATTTTTTTATAATCAACTAATCAGTTAGCTAAGTTATATAATCTGAATTGTTTTCTGTTTTGGTTCTTCCTTCTGCTAAAAATAACATAAATAAATAGAGTAATTATGGTCGGATTATTCATTTTGTATTACTGTGTAATTAGAGTTACTGTAAATCCTTATATTTATGACTCTTCGTATACATAGAAATCCTCTGATCTGTAATTTAGCCACGCGAATTCACACATGTGGTCTATCATTTAGCCGTTCCCTCTTTCTCAACACTTTCGTGTAATTTACATGATCTATTTATTTTAAATCCATATAAATATTGCATAACATAGGAAAAAAGTGAATGTCTAACAATGTACACAGAAATTAAAATGTAGGAAATGTTGTAGTAAAATTGCGAATATATATATCCGAAACTACTTTGCACTTTTATGTTGTTGACTAAACTGTCATATTTTAAAATAATTAAGAATCTTCAAGTCCAGTAAGAAATTGATCTAGGAATCTAAGAACTGAGATTTTATTTTAACAGATGCTCAAATTTGCAAGGAAGTTACTGAGAAACAGAATCCTTCACCTAACAATTTCATAACCTAATAGATTTTATAGACACTTAGTTCCAAAAAAAATCTAAATATAAACACAGCCGAACACTAAAAACCAAATCTAAGAAGACAAGACCGGTCTAATTAAGTTCAAATCTATGAAGCACCGACACAGACACAACACTGACATGCAGATACCAGTAATAATTCACGAAAATCGACGTTAGTGATTGAATGTAACCAAACCATATACATCAGTGTCATTTTGGTGTCGGACACCAGACACACTTTCAATCTAAAGTGTCGGTTGTTCTACATTCAAATCTACACACTTTTAATCTAAGTGTCGGTTCTACATTCAAATCTACACACTTTAAATCTGAAGTGTCGGTTCTACATTCAAATCTACACACTTTAAATCTGAAGTGTCGGTTCTACATTCAAATCTACATACTTATGACATTAAAACAACAAAATTCACAATAGGATAAAGTTCTAGTTACCAGAATATACTAGAACCTATTGATCAAAAAAAGAATATACTAGTACCTGTTTTTTCCGACGCAAATCTTCAAT
Source organism: Trifolium fragiferum (assembly GCA_954870985.1). Taxonomy (NCBI): domain Eukaryota; kingdom Viridiplantae; phylum Streptophyta; class Magnoliopsida; order Fabales; family Fabaceae; genus Trifolium; species Trifolium fragiferum. The sequence goes on from OX940794.1 coordinate 15,636,549, forward strand.
ACCTTCTTTGACCATAGTTGCTCCAACGATAATACATAAAGGAAGAATAGCACTAACAGCAGTATAAGGAGCAAGTTTTGTGAAAGCTAAGATACCAGCAACAAGGAAATAGAAATTAGCTACCCTCCTAAACTGCTCAAACAATGACTTTGGGAAGAAAGTAGCAACAGTATATTTAGTTGACCTAACAGAATTATCAGCATAATTTCTAATCAAATCTGATTCAAAACTATCTTGTAATTCATTGCATAAAACAACTCTAGAATACCCTTGTCTTCCAATCTGTGAATGCTCTCTTCTAAACTTTGGTTTTTTACCAAATTTAAATGAATAGATCTTGCTGATATGAATCTTCTTCATCTTCATTTTCAAATCAATAAATGAAATTAATCCCTAAAAATTAGCAAACAAAGAACCACCACTAAGATTGTAAATTTCCTATAACTAACAGACAAATATGTAAATTTCCTTAAAGTCTCAGAAACCTACCCCACTTGACTTTCAAATCAACAACAAACAAAATTATCGCAATCACAATAATTAAGAACCCCTTTGTTCAAATTTTATCACTAAGCATTGTACACACATAAAGACACAAAATTTATAGCAAAACAGTTGAATCCCAAAATTTTCTCACTTCCCACCTAAAAAATAATCCAAAGGGTATTTTTTTAAGAAGAAATGAAAACAAAACAAGGCACAGAAACAAAAGGGTCAGAAAAGAAAAGTAGTTGGATAATAGTTAAAAAACACAAAGAATATGCAGAGTATATATATAGGAAACAAAAACAATGTATAAATTAGAGATATTATCTAGAAACTGAAAAAAACAATTTGTGTAATGAGGAAGATGAAGAAAAGTATAAACATGGCATTTTGAATTTGACTCTGAAAAAGTATATAATGGTTGGTTAGTGACAGGTGCATTTTTTTTCAAATCATGTTTTTTTATTTTTTTTATTTATACTTTTGTAGTGTTGGTTGAGCAGAAACAATGATTATTTGTGTGTGAACAAGGTAAGGTAAGGTAAATGTAGGAATTAATCAAACGTAATACTAGTTTGACTTGAAATATATCAGAAAAAACATGGGTTTGAAGATAGAATCTAGGACTAGATTCATATCATAGAACTTTGTTGAATACTAGTAGTACTAGTAAAATGCACATGCTACTACTATATTTTTGTTTTGGTTTAATTCAATTAATTGTAATTTTATTTTTTTACAATAATTCAATTAATTGTAATATTGTCCCTCTATTTTAAAATGTTAGGTTTAGTTTTTCTATTGTATTTCTTAATTATAAATTGACGATTGCGATAAAATTTTTAACGATTATATTTGATGGTAGAAAAAAATATTAATATTGATAAAATAAGAGAATCTTTTTATAAACTTAATTTAGTATCTCTAAATTTTAGACAATATATTTGACGAAGATTAAAATTGTCAAATTTTAAAATTGAATGACCAATTATATAAGATGTTGAAAATGGGGTACCAAAATTGCAACATCAATGTTACATGTTTTTTATTTTATTTTTCATAAAATTGGTACACATTGTTTTGGATTTTTTTTTACTAAAAATAATATACGCATGCATTTGATTGAATCATGACACACACACACACACATATATATATATTTTAAAGCAAATTTAATTATACAAAATATAATGTCATTATCAACTGAGCTAAATTTACTGAAATGACATTATGAAGGAAATTTAATTATATAAAATACAATGTTTTTTCTCAATTGAGTTAAACCAACCTTAACGACATTATAAGTGTTTTTTTGCTGGGTACTATTATTATCATATGTAGAAAGTTTTTACTATAGTTTAGCAGTTATTAATCTTCGTCGAAGAATTTATGAAATACACAAGATGGGTTATCTTCTTCAAAAATTATCAAAAAATAAATTTGAAAAAATCTTAAAAATGTATAAATTCAACTGCAAGAATGCATATATCTCAAAATTAATAAAATAAAAAGAACTTTCTTGATTGCATAAAATAAAGAGATGACTCATTATTTGCAATTTACTAAACAAAATTATTAATATTTTCGTAAATGCCACTTTTAAACGAAGAGGGATTTGAATCTTCTCATAATATGATGTCTATTCAGCGATAATCTCAACTAAATTAATTACCCTTAAACAAAAGAAAAGAGAGAAAGTTAAACTAAAGATGCTCCATGTGATTTAAGTGATTTTTATCAACAAAACTTAAATGAATTAAAACAGAGCTTAGATCAAAAGCAGATGAATATATGACATTTAGTTTTTTTTTTATAATCAAAATATTATAATAAGGGAGTATAAGGGATACTCAATCCCTTACAATAAGCAAACTGAAATTATAAGCTAATAATAATGGTCATATGATCATTACACCATTCAGGCAAAGAGAAATTAAGATTCTGAGAATATCGCCCACTAAGCCATATCCAAGAAAAATTTTAATGTCTTCTAGTAGAGACGAGGCCTTCGAAATTACCATTGAAAATCACATTATTTCTAAACTTCCAAATATTCCAAGTTGTTGCCAACCAAATCAAATGGTTAATCTGATATCCTTTTATGCTCCTAAAAAGGTTCCTAAACAATATAAAGTGATTCATACCATCAACATTCAAATGAATACTTCTACCCAATCATTTAAACACCGCTTCTAGAACTCCTTTACTGAACGCACAATCAAAAAATAGATGGGTGTTATCCTCGACAGTATGGAAGCAAAAGTTACAAGGCAAATCATGGGGATTGGTCAGAATACCTCTATGGTTAAGAGTTCCTCTCGTTGGTAAGCGATTCAGCAATAGGCGCCACCCAAAAAACAAGACTTTGGATGGAACATCGTTCTTCCATAATTTTTTAACGGCTACCAAAATATTAGGATCCAACAACTCGGGCTCACAAAGATCAAGGAGAAGCTTATAACAAGATTTGACAGAAAAAGTACCTGCGGACCCAGAATCCAACACCATCTATCTGGAACTTGAGGTTGAGAAGTGAAACTAACCGGATGTGGTTTCGGGTGCAGGTTTAAGTTTCTTCTTAAAGTATCTGGTTAACTTTCAAAAAGTTTCTTCTTAAAGTATCTGGTTAACTTTCTCAACATGATTTATTGTTTGTCAATTATTCATTAAGAAACAAACAAGTGAATTGAATTGAAAGAATCATGAGTTATGAAGCGTATAGGTATGATAACATTTCTCTCTCTAAAAAGCTAACCTAATTTCTTTGCCCTCTCTCTACTCTCTTAGCCGCCGCCCCTCCTCCTCCACAGATCCAAACCTCCACTGTCACGATGTAGCCACCGGTGTTGGTGGTACGATGAGCTTTAAAGCTCCGGACCGCCGTTATCTCCTCCTTCCGTGGCTCTCCAGTCTCGACAGCACCGCTCCGGTCGTCTCTGCCGGTGATTCCGCCGTCGTTCTCGTCGTCTGTTTTTCGCCGGTGAGTTGGGCGTTTTGGTTCTGGGCTGGGTCGCGAGGTGGGATGGAGGTTTTCTGTTCTTTGGGTTTTGATTTGCTTTCTCCGATGGTTACCCAAATCGGCCGCCGCTGTACTGTTTTTCTGGGTGAGTTTTCTGCGCGATTTGTCTCTGTTGATGGTGTGGTGGAGCTGGGTTCCTCTTGGCTACCCGCGGTGGTGTTGTTTTGGTGTGCACAGTGAAACCTTGGCGGCGGTGGTGGTGGGTGGTGGTTGTCTGGGGTGTTTCTGTTCCGATTAGGTGGTGGTGGTTTCATGAAGCTTTGGAGGCGGTGGTGGGTGTGCTATTTGGAGGTGGTTTTGGTGTTTAGGTGCTTTTGGTGCTGGTGGTTTTTAGTATGGGTTTGATTTGGGGTTTTGGCAATGGTGGTGGTGGTGGTGATTAGCGGCGGTGGTGTTTGGTTGAGGTCTCTATTGGCCTTGGTTTTTATCCTGTCGTGCCCGAAAGGGTGAGGTACGCAGACACTCCGTGTTGACGGACGTTGTTTTATCGTACTTCAGGATGCTTTGGTGTGGTAAGGTGTTGGATGGTTAATGCCGAGTGTGTGTGGATTTCCCCGGATCGAGAGTCTCTGACCATTTTCAAATCTGGTGAGATTTGCAGGACTCTTGGAGTCGCTGAGGGGTATTCAAATCTGTTGAGATTTGCAGGTTTCTGGTATCTGGACGATCTCTACCGCATCAGGTGTCGACTGTCGGTTCTCTGACTTCCGGTGTCCCTCAGCTTTCGACCTTTGGAGCTGCTTTCTGGATCCTGATGGGCCGAGTAATTTTAATTCGAGTTCGGAAGTTGGTGTCTAGTGGTGTCTCCTAGGATCGGGTTGGGGTGTTTATTGGTGGGATTAGTGAATCAGGTTATGGTGTACGGGTGATTTGGTGTTGGGTAATTGTGTTATATCACGTTACCATTTTCGTTGTATGTTTTTTCTTAACAATTTCTTTCACTTCTTGTGGAAGAGTTGTTTTTTAATAAAATTTAGCCGATTCAAAAAAAAAAAAAAAGATACATGAAAATTTTGAAATTTAAGATATGACATGGCTTAGATACCTTAATAAAATTTAATAACAAAAAATTAATATACTTTTTATATGTTCAACAGCAAAAGAGTATTATAATTTATAAATTAAATTTAAATAAACTCTTACAATGCAAGACATAAAATTAACTCTAGTTTTATTTTAGAAAAATATAATATTATGTTAATTGTTAATTTATTAGTATTTGTGGAAGGTGAAACCGCATGAAAATGAGCTTGTAAATGTTATTTTCCAATCTATTCTCATTAAATGGTAGAGTCCCATATGGTTAAGAAGGATAATAATATGGAGTTTTCTCATAATTTTTAAAAGAATACTATTTATATGATGCATACTCATTTGGAGTCCCATGGTCTTGTTTGTGATGAGGAATCTCAAAAAAAATGATTGAACTTAACAAGAAAAAAAAATTGACTAGTAAAGAAGGATTAATGTAAGTAACAATTATACAATATAAATAAATATATACAGATACTTAAGAGAATACAAATCGTTGCAATGCTCCAATATTTAAACGCCAATTCCCAGTAACGGTGTTATTTTGATGTAGTACAAAAGTAAGTATTTTTGTTAATCTTTTTCACAGGGACTAGTGCGATATCAATGCTTTTTAACAATTAATATAATTTTAAGTAAAGTGATTTTAAGATGTTTGTTTTGAAGGCTAATGCTACGGTGAACCACCTTCACGAGTGGTCCACCGTAGACAAGTGATTTATAAGATTTACAGTAGTTAATAAACCGTTAATCTTGATGGGTCTCAATAACATATCAAATGACTTTCAATTTTTCTAAAATTTTCTATAGATAATCCATATGATATAAACTTTAAATCCAACGGTAGATTTTGTAAAATTCGTATTCGTTATATGATTTTTTATGAATGGTCCACCATGGACCACTTGAAGAAGTAATCCATGTTAGAATTTTCCTTGTTTTGAAAGGTTGCAAAAACACAAAAGTGGTAAAATTGAGAGAATTGACAGAGGAATTAAATTGTTGAAATTAGACTTAATTGACTCGTTTATACATATTCTCTTGATCAGTTATATAAGTTCTAGCCATTTATTAATATTATCACGTAATTGACTCATTGTACGTTTCTGTTCCCAGATAACGACGAGAAACTATTGCACCGATCAACCCCTGATCTCTCGAGTGATTAATCAATACAATAAACTTCAAACCCAATACTTTGAGTAAATATTAAACCCAAATCTATTCCTAGAGTTTAGATTTAAAAGATATTTTCCTAGTTCAATGATTCAAAACATATATTCCTATATTATTTCAAATCAAAAGAGTAAAACAATAAAAACAAGGATAATATCAAGATTGATTGAATAACTAAACCATATATAACATCATATCAAGATAAATACATACTAATAGAGTAATTTACATCTAATCCCAACAATAGAGAAATTAGCTACTCATTTTCATGATAGCTTTACAAAGATTAAGAAGAAAAGAGATGAACAAACATATCAATGATGATTCCTCAACAATTGTCGTGTGAGCGTCCATCTTCAAATCCCCTTCAATCTGTCTTCTTATAGGGTTTCTCTGCTGTTTTTCGTTCTTGGAAGAGTGCTTTTTTTCTTTTTTCTGCAATTGATGTCTATTTATACCACTATTTAAAAACAAAGACTTGTTAAGCGAGAAAAGGCTCGATTCGCGAGAACCTTTCTTTATCAGTTGATTTACTGTCACGTGTCTCCCGACCGCCACCTCTTGCTTAGCGAGCTGATCTCTCGCTGTAGCGAGCCAAATATTTGAACTGTCTGCCATATTTTTCCCCTTTTTTGCTATGTCTCGTTGTAGCGAGAGGCTGAAAACTCCAAGTCTTTGCTTCATAGTCAGAATTAATCCTTTCGCTCTCAAACCTGCAAAACTAATTGGAATTATGTATAAGAATCTAAAATCGATCATTTTACTAACAAACTAGTAGTTACATTATATTGGAGATTTTTTATAAATAACTTGTAAATAAGTCAATAAATACCTAAATTAAATATGTAATTTTGCTACTTTTTGGCACTTATTAGTTGGTAGTTATTTTAATAAGAGGATGATACAAGATTGCAACTATGTTAACAAGTGATTAGAAGATTGAAACTTTGGTTTAATTTGTGTATAAAAATGAGATGGAGTTTGACTTCTTCCAAACTTATTTATTTGATTCTAACCAAAATTATGTAAAAAGTTTGCCGTGTATTCATTAAAAGTGAGTATGAATTATTCTAAGGATTTTATAAAAAAAAAATAAAGCTATATTTAACTCTAATATACATATATACATAATGATTGATTAATTTCATAAAATTCCATACGAATTGAACATATTATGATATTATTCTTCACCGACTCCTCAGTGTTCTTGTTGAAAAAAAAAATTCAGACTTTTGTGGATTGATTGCTTGTTCGGAGGCCTCCTCATATCGCTTCAAAATATCTTTCAACTTGGTATTATTTTCATCTGCCCTGCAGAACAAAAAACAGTCGTCAGCAAATAAAAGGTGTGTGAGGAGAGGTGCTCCTCGACACACTTTGATACCATGTAACTCTTCTCGTGCTTCACTTTTTTTTAGGAGGCTTGAGAGCCCCTCGGCACACATGATGAACAAGTAAGGTGGCAGTGGGTCACCTTGTCTCAATCCTCTCTTTGGTCTCATTGGTCCTACACTCTCACCATTTACCAACACTTGATAATGAACACTCTCCATACACATACTCATCCAATTAACCCATTTATCATGAAATCCCATCTTTGTCATAATTCTTTTCACGTAATCACACTCCACTCTATCATAAGCCTTACTAATGTCAACCTTCAGGGCTACTTCTCTCATCTTCCCCCTAGTCTTACACTTCATATGATGTATAATCTCAGTAGCTATCATGACATTGTCAATAATAGAGCGATTCTCTACAAACGCCGATTGTTCTTCAGATATGCATCGAGGAAATAGAGGTTTAAGTCTATTAGCAAGTATCTTTGATATTATTTTGTAGATCACATTGCATAGTGATATGGGCCGCAAGTCTCTTATTAATTATGGGTTCTCCTTTTTCGGAATAAGGACAATATTATTAGTAGCCATGATTTGATCTAGAAGAGATCCTCTTTCAAGCCATTCTACTCCAACGGTAAAAAGTTCCACTCCACATAAATTCCAAAACCTCTTAAAAAAAGCAGGATTCAATCAATCCGGTCCTGGTGCCTTATCTGAGTGCATTGCAAAAAGGGCTTCCTTAAACTCCCTAATTTGAAAGGGAGGTATGAGCTTGTCATTTTGCAAATCTGTGATGGAAGGCATTATACATGTGAATTACTAAACCTCAAATCCTAAAATTTAAATTATTTATGTGAATTACTAATTCACTCAATTTTACCCACACGATATTGATGTTATCGCCGAGCTTATCTTAGGTCACTTGCATTATCTTTTAACAGACGTGGCTCCCCAACCAAATTCTCCACCTAACAATGTCTTTCGCCTGGATCGATCAATCGAAGTCGGCCTTAGGTCCAAAACTTGGATTCACCGAATAAGTAAAATAACGTTAAAAGTAGTGGTATTTCATTTTCGTTGTTTCCAGCTCCAACTTATCTTACACCTCTCAAGTCATTTCACAAAGTCGGACTAAAGCCAAGCTCAACAGGATCTTATTTCCACGCTGATTCCGCCAAGTTCGTTCCCTTGGTTGTGGTTTCATTTGGATATAGTGTACAGGGACAGTGAGAATATCGTTAATCCATTCACGCGCTTCACTAATTAGATGACGCGACATTTGACTACCTTAATAAATTCATAGTTATTCCCATCGTTTATCCGTGTTTGGTTGAATTAGCAATGGACATAAATCTTATTACGTCAGTTTTTTTTAATGGCTAAATTTTTATTAAAAACGGAATCGAGCGTAAGACGAGCACGGGTGATTAAATTCATATTACGTTAGTATCCGCAGGGACCAACGCAATGCTCTTTTTTAATTAAATAGTCGAATTCCCCTTGTCCATATCTATTATAAGTTGATTGTTCGATGGCCGAGGAAAAGGCCTCGGGGTCCGTTTCCAATTTCTCCCCAGACCGACACGCGACGACGCATTCTTGCCGCAGGAGCAGCTCAAACAGTCCGCCAACATTTTAAAAATAACTATTCAAACCAAATTTTCATTTGAAGCTTTTAAAAAAATTTCTTTATAAATTTTTTTTACATAAAATTATATAACACTATAAAATCCATTTTTAGAAAAAAGCCAAAATAAATATACACTAATGCACCTCAACAAATTTCAATTGTTTTAGCACAAAATTGGGTAATACCCCAATATGGCGTAGGTGTGTACATGTATTATAACTTCAAGAATTTACAAAAAAACAAAAAATTACAAGAAACTAATTAAAACTATAAAATGATAAAATTACTATATATTTAAATATAAATCAATAATTAGTTATGAACTAGTTTGGCTTAAAGACACATGAGTGCAAACAAATAGAAAATAAATATTGTGGAAATCCAAATGTTGGACAAAACAGAAGCTAATCCATGTTCTCTAAATAATACTAATAATAAAAGCTAATCCAATTAAGTAGTAACTAGGATCTTATTATAGATTGATTCCATGCAGCAGGCAACATGCATAAAGATCCCTTCGGCAATAAATTAAACATATGTTGTGGTTTAGTCTATTCGTACACTTTTAAAGTCAACATATATAAATTGCATACAAAGAAAAAAAAGAAAAGGTCAACTATTTTTGATATAAATAGATAACATAAATATGTATTTAGTTAAAAAGTACAATGATTTAATTTGAAGTTTTTTTTTTTTATTTTAATTGTTGTTGATATAAAAATTTCGTTAACTATTTCTGCAAATATTCTCTGATTTTTGAAACTTTTTTATTTTTCAGATTGGTGAGTTTCCTAAACTTTTTTATTCTCTGAGTTCCTAAACTTTTTTTTATTTCTGCCATAGCTGGTGGTCTAGCCATTTCCTTTGTTTGGGCCTTGTATGATCTTTTCTGGTTATCTTTTTTATTTTCGGTGATTATTTGTAAACTTTACTAGTCTTACTTAGCACATCTTGTGCTAGGGAGATTGTTCTTATATTATATTTCATTTTGACTTGTTCAAAAAAAAATCATTGAAATAACCCCTTTTAGATTTTTCTAAGAAAAAAAAGTCGGCAAAATTAATAGAATAATAGTGTTGCCAAAGCTGTATATATTATACATATAGAAGTACCAAATTGACATTGATTGTAATACTTTAGTCTCTTAATTTGAAGTTTGTGATGTAAATTGTAATTCGGCGGATGCCAAGGACGATGAACAAATGGCCGTGAGCACCTACAATGTGCCGTTTATGTGTTATGTTATTATGTCATAAATTACTATAATTAATCATGGACCATAGTATTATGCCAATCTTTATGCACCAAGACAAAAAGCTTACATCTATTTTGCATGTCAATGGTTTAGTTATATATATACGTGTTTGCATGGCATTAATTTTATTATTTTTCTAACTAGGAGTGACGAGTGTGAAAAGTGAATAGATAGAATATGTACTCCTACTCTTTGACTAATTATTTTTAGGGTCTTGTTAACAATTGTTTTATAGATAGTTATATAATTCAACTAATTTAAATTAAAAATTTAATAAAATAATTGTGTAACAGCCTAACAGGACTAGAGTTTAAGCCCTAGTTTTTTTTTGGATAGCAAACAAATTTTATTAGATAGAGTTTAAGCCCTAGTGAAAAAGAAAATATTAACATTAACAATTATGCTTAATTACAGTTTTGGCTATCTTATGTTTACTCATTTATGAAATTGGTCTCTCATTTTAAAATCATTTAGTTGTGTTACATAGAATACTATTTTAAAGTAAATTTTACAAAGAAAAAATTGAATTTCCTCAAAAAAATTGCATTACTTCAAAATATTCTCTCATTCATATATTGTAAATGTAGATGATGAATATACAAATTTTAGAAGTAGGGAATTAATTAAAACCCTTTACATAAAATAAAACCCTAAATGTGTAAGATGGTTGTACTGTGTATTTAGGAGTAAATCTTGATTTGTCGCATGGTGTTTGTCCAAAAAAAGGTGTACTGTACTTTCTCTAGCTACGGTTGCCGTTCCAAAGTCAAAACGAATCCTAGACGCCTTGGGCTTTATCCTTTAAAAAAATAATCAGTTGCATTCTCATAATTAATTAATAAGAAACTTATAGTTTATATTTTAAAACAATCAAAGCTAATATTAGTTTTTTTTTTCTTTCTTTTTATAAGTAAAGTTACTAATATTAGTATGGTAGAATGTTTTTTGTTTTTTTTAATATCATTAAAAAGTAAGAATATATATTAGACTATAGTACTTTTTTGTCATTGCAAAAATCAATAGCCATAGGATTCACAAGTCCCACCAACCAAGTTATAAATCCATTTGTTTAAAATATTTTTCCTTTTTGCTCTATTCTAAATCGATTTTAGAGACTCACAGTCATAACGATTGACATGTGAAAAAAGTAATCTTCAACTATAGAGGAGCCAAAATTTGGATTTCAGGGGATCATATATATATATAGATAAAGATATTGCATAATTAAGTTTGTTTTTTATTTTTTATAATTATATTTGCAATTATTTGTAATTATTCTCCTAGATATTTGACTTTACCTATTGTAACTGTATGTACTTTTGTTATTATCAATGAAAATCAATGGATTGAATTCCTTCATGGTATCAGAGCGCGAGGCGCTTGCTTCATGCCATAAAATGATTTAATGCATGATTAAATAAAAAAAATGTGAAACTCTATGGATTTGTAACATATGTAGAAATTTTTATAGTAAAAAAAACATATGTAGAAATTTAAATAAAATTATTACTATTTTTTTGGTATGTTAGAAATTATTACTTTATATTTGAGTAAAATAAAGATAAAAGTTATTTGTTACAAGAGGTATAAAACAGGAGAAGAAAAATAGTTGAAATCTAAAGGAAAATTCTATACCAATAGACTTTAAATGAACAAAATAGGAATTTAAAGTAATTGAACTAAGGGAAATGCTTAATTGCACGACACATTTAGTCGTGAAAAGCGCACGATACTATGCGATAACTATATATCAATTACTCCCCGTCAAATTGTGATCAGAATTAATTTGTTTTCTTAATATTTTTTGATACATGACTAGAATTGCTATTGTTTTTGTTCGTGAATTTAAAGTTTTTTTTTACCAAAGTTTTTTTGAATAAATAGGTGTACTTAAATTTGGATTCTGGTCTTGTATTTTACATCAATATCTCTACTAATTGAGTTATTATATTCACAGTGTGAGTTGATTCAGTTTGAGCATAAAAGTCATTCAAACCACGAGACAAAAATGCATGCGATTCGGTTTGATTCGGTTGATTTTTAAAAAGTCATCCAAACTAATGTTGTTAGGGTTGGTTTCATTTATGCGGTTTATTGCAATATACAAATATGACAATATTACCAAGTTGTTACAAAATAAATATAAAAAAATTTAATTTATTTTATTGTTTATGATATAATATGTGCATACATAAATTGCTTATACATAAGAACTTATTTTTAATATCAACAATATAGTTTTGGATCGCGTGAAATGATATATTTTGACAACCTACTGTTTTATGGACTCAATTTGAGTTGGGTAATTTGGACTAAGTAATAGAGTTAAGTTAAGTATTGTGATTTAGTTTGACTTTCTAAAATGAAAATCGTAAATCAAATCAAACTGTGCGGTTTACAAGAAAAATGTTTTGTGTAGTTTAAGCTAAATGTGATTTTTTATAATTTTCGATTTGAGTAGATTCAATTTACGATTTTATTTTTGGATATGAATACCGATAAAAAAAACATATTTAAGGGACCAATTTTTTTAGTAATATCTATTATGAAATGTTTGATGAGAAACAAACAATTATATAATACTACTTTTTTTTTAAAGTTAACAATATTATATAATACCTTCATTGAAAAGTATATATGGGAAAAATAACAAGTTAATTGGCGCACACATGTCGTGCAAATCCGACGACATTACCGTCGTGCCATTTAGCAGTACTGTTGAACTAAAGGTTAAACGAGTTTTAGGTCTAGAATTCAACAAACGAATAAATTATTCATATATACTCTTGTTTAGATAACCAATTTTATAAATAATTCTTGTATTTTAATCGATATTCTAATATATATATCCAACCTATTATAAAGAAGTAAAAAATATAAATGAAATACTAGTATACTACTATAAGATTTTGAATGACACCAGCTAGGAGCCACAACAAATGAAAAGTGTAGACGCATGAAGTCAAAGCATGAATGACAATAACAATGCAAAATTGACACACCACACCACACCACACCACACCACACAAACCAATGAAACATCCAAAAATAAAGGGCCCCCACTCCCATCTCTATTCCCCCACGCCTACCACAAAACACAAGGGGTATATATTTCCACGTTCAAAACACAACTGCATCATCACTAGTACTGCTACTATATTGAAATCTTTCAAATTATATGATATATATCATCAAAACAATCATTTATTTTTTAAATTAGCTAGCAAGTTGTTTCTTTAATTTTTAATGTGTTAGATTATCATGTAACACGTTTTTTTAGTACATAATCCTTTTACATTGATCTCATATCATTAGTGTCACGTTAAATTCTGTCACATAAAGATTAGTTTACTAATTTCCAAGAGAAATTAGTTTCTGGACGATTATGATTATTAGCAAATTTTTCTATGACTTATTTCATTTGCAAATTATCTAGTGAATTGGAATTGATGTGCAATGAATGTGTAATATAACATGTCACATCATAAACAATGGGTATTCATGATCCTATAGCTTAATTGTTTCAAACTTTTGAGTTTTTGAACTTGTGGTGCAAAAAAATAGAATAATTCAAAGGTTCAAAATTAATACATAGAGGTATGTATATTTGCACATTTTTAAGTTCAAGAGGTTCAATCAAGCCCCCATCATAGGGACAAGATCTACCCCTAAACATAAACTCTAATGTGAGAAGTCAACATATGATATTTACTCTTCAAAAGATACGAAAAAGTTAAGATTTAGAGGTATATAAAGTTCATTTTTACTTTACCACTTTATAAGATTTTTTTTAGGGAAAATGCTTCTTTGTAAGAAATTAACAAGCAAGAAAGAGAAGAATAAATCATGGCCTTATAATTTTATAATCGACATCTCCATGATTTTCTATAAACTTCCTAATTTATAACAATTTTAATTTTTTTAAAACAATATAGTACAATTCTTCTCTTTCTTGTGTTTTTTCTCCCGTAACATATAGCAGTACTCTTTTTTTAGACTTAGTTAGTCTTTTGGTTTCTTAACTTAGTTTTAGATTTTATTTTGGTCATTTAATTAATAAATGTTACGATTTGATCATTTAGACATTTTAGGTTAAAAACTGATAGAAATAACATTTTTGGCTCACAAAGATAAAGTTAAGAAACTAAATCGTAATATTATATAAATAATGGAGCAAAACGAAATCTAAAAATAAGTTAAGAAACCAAAAAAGTAATTAAACCTTTATTTTAAGATGATTAAATTACAAAAGTTGCAAGATTGCATTAGATGTAAAGTTATTTTTTTTTAGGAGTCTAGCAACAAATTTTTTTAATACCAAAGGGGTCTAAATCCAAAAAAAAAAAAAAACTAAACAGAAATGACTCTAGGAGTAGCAATTTCCATTAGATCTATATATGCAATAAACTATTCAAACTAGTCACGCATTGTTCGTAAACAAGAAGTGTCGATCAATAATCACATCCTATTTTGGCAAGAACGTCCGCACATGTATTTACTTTTCTTATTTTGGAGTCTAATGCAGAAGTCCAATATATTAAAGACTATAAGGTCCTGTTTAGATTTTACTTATTTTGAACTTACGTAAATAAATAAAATTTTATGTTAATTTATAATGTTTTCATTAACAATAATTGTGTCTTTATAAGTTTTTTTTTTCATAAACAATACTTCCTCCGTTCCTTTTTACTTGTCTTTTAGGGCTAGGTTTAGCGTTTCTATTTAATTATCCGTTTGGTATTTTACCGGTATGATTTGTCAATTATACTCTTTGTCAATTGCTCTCTTTGTCAATTAGAAAGAATGTGTGTAAAAAAATAAAAATTTATTGGTGGATTAAAACGAGGGTATAATAAGAAAATAAAGTGTAAATATACACTTTCTTAATTTTGTGTTACTATTCTAAAAAGACAAGTAAAAAGGAACGCATGGAGTACTTTTTTTTGACAAAATAAATGATAATACATAAAGGGTTAAATATGTTTTTAGTCCATACATTTTGGTATATAGTCAAGAACAATCCATACTTTTTCTTATGGTGAAAAAAACCCTATAATTTTTTTCGTCATTAACTTTGGTCCATATCTTCTGTTTATTGCTTTGTTTTTTGCACAATCACCAAACAGAATGTTTATGTGGCAGCTGTGGGCTCATTTTTTTATAAGCTGACAAATAATATGGTGACACGTGTCAGCATAATTGAATTTTTATAAATAAGTTTTTGCAGTTTTTCTAATTAAAATATATCATTATGCTGACATGTGTCACTGTATTATTTGTCGGCTAATTAAAAAATGAATCCACAACTGCCACATAAATATTATGTTTGGTGACTGTGCAAAAAATAAGACGACAGAAACCAAAATTAATGACGAATAAAATTGTACAGTTTTTTTCACCATAAAAAAAGTACGACCTATTCTTAACTATAAACCAAAATGTAAGAATTAAAAAATATTTAACCATACATAAAAATTTATTTATTTATATAAAAAAAAGGCTAAAGTCGAAGAGGAAATTCTGTTCTAGAAAATAGAAATAAATAAATAAATACGTAGTTGAATTTGGTCCGTGTATGAAATGAAGGAGCTAGGGGCGAACACGATGCCCCTCTAATTACAACCTTCTTCTTCTCCTTCTCTTCACTCTCATAATAATCTTAAACTTTCTTCAAAAATATTACTATATTTATTTATCATTTCACAAACACACTCTCTTCTTTCTTTCTTTCTTTCCCATTCAATGGCCACTCAAACCCCTTCCGATTCTCTCGATCATTCTCTTCTCCACGTCGACGACTACGTTCTGGTTAGTTCTCTCCTCTTCAACTCTTTCGTTACTCACAAAATGTGCCGCTAAAAACTTGCTTCTTTGTATCGTTTTTCACCTTAGAGAGTATTGGATTCTGTTTTATCTTCTTCTTCTTCTTCTTCTAATCAAGATTTTACACCGTGTTTCTTTGTTTGTCATTCTTAATATTGTGAAAAATTGCTTTTCAAAATCGATGATTCTGATGCAATTGCAAGCCACAATTGCGGCTGTGGACATTTTTCTATAACCTTGATTCTGATTGTGTTTAGTTTTTTTTTTTCTTATTAAATGTATGTTTGGATTTATTTTCGAGTGATTTAGAACTAGTATATAATTGATTTTGACATGTTTAGAGAATTGGAGCTTTTGCCTCTGCAAATGATTTTTGACTTTAAATTTATTGATGAATAAGTTAGTGATTAAGTTCAAGTGGTCAATGAGCTCATTCTTAGGACGAATCCGAATAAGTGTTCGATTACTTGGAGGAACAATTCTTGACCGGACTTTATTTATTTTTCAGCCAAACTCCAGATTATTGGGGCTTCTTCCTCTGGGAACAGAGGGTCCACACAAAAAAATTTAAAAAATAAAACACTTTTATAAAATTAATATATTCAAAATCAGTTTTTGCAAGGGTAGTTTTAGGATATATGGTCATGGTCATTGGAAAAACTAAATTGACCTTAGTCTTTGTTTTACTATGCAGCTGTGCACAGCTTTTTTCTCAAAATTGTTTCTTGTGTTTCATTTCTTTTTTTCCTCTATCCTTTTGTGTCTGGTTTCAAAGATGAATACGGGAAAAGACAAGTCGTCTTGTTACTTTTCCATCCCTTTGACTCCAGTAATTGCTAGGTGAGAAATCCAAGAATAGAAAATGACAGTCTTGATGTGATTCCATGTTTCATTTTTATTAATTATTTTTTATTTGTGTTTTGTTTTTCTGTATCATGAGCTGTGGCTTTTCATGTATGCTCTGCTGTTAGTTTGCAATAGAATGTAGGTTTCTATTGTGATTGTCAATGCCTTAGTGGTTTCCTCTGTCCAATATGATACATGATTTTTGTAAAATCTAAGTGTGTTTGATTCTTTAGTGACAATAATTGATTTTGAGTGAATTGATTTCATAAAATTGATTTTGGCTTAACATGAGCTGAATCTAAAGTGATTTATATTCAAATAGGTTAATGTAAAAGTGAGTTTTTTTTGGTATTATGTAAAAGTGAGTTCAACACTAAAATCGAGTGTATAAATCAATTATAGAATCAAAAGCTCCAAATTCTAGCTTCAAGTTAGAATTAGTTCCAGAGGCACACTCAATTCTAGTCGATAGCAACCAAACATGTCAAAATCAAGTCTACAACTCTAGAATCAATTTTCGCTCATCCAAAGTGGAACCAAACATACAATGGTTGTTTAGTTACTTTGTTACTTCAAATCAAATTTGATTTCAGTTATAAACCTTGTGTGACTAGATGTGGTAAAAGCCTAATGGTAGCTTTTTCATAATAATGAAAAATTACACTAGGTTTTACACAAAGTTTGCTGTTAGAGTAAAAACATCTAAATATAAATCACTTTGCTTCAATGAAACTTAACTTTAAAACCAAATAATGTTTCAAAGTCAAGTTCATTCAGAATCACCTTTTGTCGTATGCGTCCTTTAAAACCTTTGTCCTACGCTTACTCAATAAAACATACTTAAATTTGTGATTCAATAGCATTGGTTCCTCACAAGTCACAACCCTCAATGTCTGTTTACTTTTCTTATAAAACTACCATAGTAACAAATTATGGATAATGAAAGGCTCTTCCTCCTCGTTTATTTGTTTGAGTCCTGAATTGTGAACATTATTTGGCAATACAAATGATAGAATTCAGCCATCCAGACCTGTTATGTTTGTAATATTCAAAAGGAATGGTGAAAAGTTTTAAAACAAATCAATATTGTGTTTGGAAATCTAACATAGAAATATGAACATTGATATCCGGTTCTGTTGCAGGAAAATGGACCAGAAGGATTGGCATGGGACACATTTCATTATGTTTACGAGCTTGTACAAAAGGGCAATTTGGCCTTTCGAGAGAACAGAATGGAAGAGGTGATGAAAAAAGTGTGCTTGGTTATTCTGTTAATTGTTCTTCTCAATGCAGTCCATTTATATATGATCATTGCTTGCAACATTATTCTGTTAATTGGTCTTTATTATTTTTTTATTTGTATTTCCCTGTTATGTAGAATGTGTTTTTTTGTGTTTTAAGTTTTAACTATAATCATGATATGATTGCAGTACCTTATTTTATAATCGGTAAAATTTAGAGTTTGATTCACATGACTTTTCTTGGTCTGTTTGATGGAAGCTAAGTGACTTTTCTTGACAAACATTTGAGTTGCTGCTTCAATCAATGCATGCTTTGCTTCTGAAACATTATGTTTTTATGTGTTTAAGCAATATGATCATATTTCAGTCTGTTAACGTTTTTTTGGGATGTTGCAATGCTTTTTGACTTAATACACACTTCATTCTCAAGAAAACACTTGCGAATTTTGGATGAGGGATGGAATTCTCATGCTTTACTAGCCTACTTGCAGAATTTTAAAAACAGATATCAAGGAATTATTTCATATTCAGGGAAATTTGATGTTTATACTTTGTCGTTTTCAATGTTGATCTTTGTGATTATTTATTCAGGCAATCAACTTTTACTCAAGAGCGAATAGCATCAAATCTAATGATCCAATCATCCTCGGCAATAGAAGTGCAGCTTATATTAGGTTAGGCATATTCAGTATTTTTCTTTTACATTAGTTATTATTACAAACTGTTTTTTAATCTTGTTCCAAATAGTTTTTCGTCAGATCTGTTAAGTTTCTTGTTCTCATGCCAATGATAATATTTTTCCAATCAGGATTAGCCAATATTTAATGCATAGATCATCATCATCCTCAGAACATAGGCCATTGAGTGGGCTTGATCCCACAACACTTGCCGAAGTATGTTCTATTGGATACTTTTTATCATGCTGAAATACTAACATATTTCTAAATTGATCTGCACATACTAAGTTGATTCATGACAACCATTTCAGCTGGGATTGAAAGATGCTGCAAAGCTTGTGGAACTCCAAAGTAATTCAGTAAAACCATACCTTTTGAAGGCTAATGCTCTTCTTCTAGTAAGAGACTTATCTCTTTTTCTCTGTTGTAGTTTATTGGGTGGCCCCTGATATTTTTCTTTTAGAAAATGTATTTTTTGTTCTAGGTGGGGGTTTGATATACATTTAGGTCATTCAAATGCCTTCTCCTTTGAAGGCTCCTTAAAATTTTAATTCTATGTCTTATCTTAAACCATGTCACTAGTTGAGGGGAATTCTCCCACCTCAGGTCTTTACCTACTTCATGGGGAACTGAATGAAGACTAAGTGTGGAGTTGGATATGGCCTATGTTATAGTGATTCAAGAGAATAATAAGGGCAGCGTAAAAAATGTTGTAAGATAACATATTTAACACGTGGATCATATAAAAATAGTAGCTGCTGGCAATTAGGGACAGAGTTACACAAATTAAGGATTTTATTGGATCATCTGTAATTATAAGATGATTCCTTCTGTCAGTTCTGTGGTTTTGATAAATACAACCCACATATGGTCATAAGACACAATGTTCACATATCTCATTCTTACAAATATTTTAGCTTTTGCTGGTGACCTTTGGAATTTTTTAATAGGAAGCACCTTTACAGTGATTCTTGAGTTTTAATTCTACTAATCAACCAAACAAATGGTTGCAACCATGGCTGTCAAACTCAGGATATCATCAAAGATCATTTGGGTATAGATAAAACATAAATCTTAAGACCGTAACACGGATCGTAAGATCCCACCAAATAGACTAAATTATAAATAACCAAGAAAAATCAGCCTTAACTTGATTTTTATATTAATTTAATGATAAATCACACTCTCTCATAGTCTCAAATAACATCTAAAAAGTACCAATAATAGACATCTAAAATGTTAATTTAACAGTAATAAATGAAGACATGGTTAAAATTGGGAGGCAGCAAGAGTCCCAAATGTTCACTGTATCCCTCCTTTGCAATGAAACACAGGTTGAATTCCGAGTAAAATACGTTCAAAACCAGGTTGAAAAGATGCAAGTTTCCTGGGTCAAAATAAGTGAAACCAGGTCGAAAATGTGTGAAACCGGCACACGAGAGAGAGCGACGAACTTCCTCTGTGTGCTCACCGCTCCAGCACAGTGGAGGGAGAAAAATGCGTGAGATCTTACAATCTACATTGCATGCTTAACAATCATGGTTACAACTGTGATTATGAAGCCTCTTCACATTTGTACCTAAAATGTGCTTTAGATTTGTTCTCTATCTTCAATGGTTGATAAAAATATAAAATTGTTTAATGCTGAGTGCCCTACTTAATAGAATATATTAAATAATTTTATTAAATGCTTTTGTATGAGCTTGGCCTTGATGTACGTTGTACGACACTTTTTTGACAGTAATAATATATATACAATGGGTGACTGTGCTATATAATTCATCCCATTGCAGTATACTTTTTTACTGTTCTGTTCCATACTTGTTACTTTCTTTGCACGGTTCTCTGATTCAAAAACTTGCTTCACCTTGTTTTTGGCCATTGTCCGTGGCACATTTTTACCTTCACTCTTGTTTCTCAAGCCTTATATTATGATGATGGTGTCTGTATTGAATGTAACTTGATATGATATTGTATTTAAATGGCAGTTAGAGAAATATGATGTGGCTCAAGATGTTATTCTTTCAGGACTTCAAGTTGATCCTTTCAGGTATTGCACATTTACAAATCTTGTCTTATTTTTATTTTATTTTATAATTCATATTTTACCCCTATTGGAAATATAGGTGGAATTTCTGACTCTGAATGTAGAGCTTTTGCTAGAGTCATTTACTCTGCTATTTCTGAGTGCTGTTTCATTGCGTTTGATATCATGTAGTAATTCCCTTCGGGAATGTCTTCAAAAAGTGGAAAGAGTATCATCTAGATCAACAGGGAGAAGTACACACGGACAACCAGAGCGCAATGATGACTTTGATTGCACTCTGTGCCTGAAGTTACTTTATGAACCTGTCACAACCCCCTGTGGACATTCTTTTTGCCGCTCATGTCTATTTCAGTCAATGGATCGTGGTTAGTGATAGTTAATGTCAATTATTTTTTCCATAGGAAAACATATGTTCTACATTAGGTTTGATTATTGTTCTCATTTGTTAGGAAACAGATGCCCATTGTGCAGAACAGTTCTTCTCATTAGCCCCAGAACATGTTCAATTAGGTGAGTTGTCTATCTGACGTCACAATGTAATATAGATAAACAACCACATCAAAGCTCTGAATTAATGTCTTATTTTTTCTTGTTATAGTTTATAGTGGTCTGGTTATTCACTAATTTGAACTATAATATGTTTGAAAGATTGTGTGCTAAATACACAGCAGCGGCAAGTTACGTTATTGTGACATTGTTGTGGCAAAAATTGCTAAAAGAAATGCATGTTTTCAATATCCTTTTATTGACTGTTGGAAGTCCTTTAATACCTACAGTGTGCATTTCTTATGGGCATATGTTACTTGTTCTACCTCAACTTAGTTTAATCTCATAGTCAGATGCTGTGATCACATATAAAGTTCTATTAGATTTGATTCATTATTTCTTTTTTCCTAATTTATCTTCCTATTAACTGCTGCTAGTGTGACGTTGAAGAGCATCATACAAAAGAACTTTCCAGAGGAATATGCTGAAAGGAAACAAGAGCATGACAGTTTAGTTAACATTGGTGTAGATATGCTCCCTCTTTTTGTCATGGATGTTGTCTTACCGTGTCAAAGGTTTCCACTAAATATATTTGAACCTCGTTATAGACTTATGGTGAGTTGGTCAATGGTTCTGATGGTCACTGGAATTTTTTAATTTAATATATATATATATTGATTGTCTTGAATGTGAAAGTTGGTGATTAGTTTTCCCTTTGGTACTTGTATATATCTTTGACTTATCAACTATACTCAAAATCTGATTACTTTCTTTTCTAAGTTCTTCCATAGCACTTTTCTAGGCATTCCATCATATGCTTTTTTCCAAATCAGTAAAAATCACATGTAGGTCTTTTTTTATCCCTTCAAGATATCTCTATCAATCTTGGCAAGTATATATCTTCCAGGTGTTAGGAACCCAAGAAATTCTATATCCTAACTCCACGGTCAATTTCCTCCACATAACATTGAATTATTATTTTTGTGATGTAACCCTTTTGTCTTAATCTCTGCACAATCACTCCAAAAGTTTCATAGTATGACTCAAGTTTAAATCTCCTTATAATATGGGTCGTTGTGTATGTCATCTTAAGATATAAATATTAATGTCAATCTCCATTTATTCATAATGCTATTACATCTCAATATCTCATTAATAGCTTTGTTATTCATCTTGTACCTTTCTTTCCTTACCTCTTCCACACTCTGACAGGTATATTATGCGATCCAAGTCCAACTACCTTACCATTTGTATCCTCGTTAATGTTTCTTTGAGGTTTTGCGTCATATCCACTTATTCTTCGGTAGTATGAGTTTTTTTATCATCCTCTCTAGTAGCAAGTCTTTCTGAATTCGAAGAATATTTATTTCCTTCATTAAAGATAACACAAGTTTACTTATTAATATAGGGAAAAATGACATACTATTAAATTATTTGTATTTATAACGTTATTTCCATTTATTTTTATTTTAAAATAAATAAAACAGAAACGTCATATTTGGCCTGATATTTAATAAATACTTAAATTACGGATATTTTACATATGTATCACATTATTGTAAATAATACTCATTATTTTCTTTATCCTTTTAAATAAGTTAAAATTTGATGTTGGGGGAGCAGTAAAATAATATAAGTTTTTCAATCAGTGAGAATGCTGATGCAAACATAGACTATGCTGTTTGTTTATTCATAGTTTTTCTGTAGTAAGCCGGAGAGAAAATATATTCTGGCTTTGTTCCTGAGTTTAAATAGTTGTTACATGGCAGAGGACTATTTTTGTGTTCTATATATTACAATCCACATACTCTTCATACAAAAATTGCCAGACCCGGTAGGATTCTGGAAAAAGGTTTTGAATGGCTCTGATTAAGCTAACAGACCGTTTATTTATAGTTCACAATGACAATATTTGGAGAGGACTGGTGAATATTGATTTTTTGTATGATATGAACTTTGAACATTGTTTTGAAATTTACATAAAGGTTATCAATATATACTAAATACTAATTTGGGAATTGTTTGGCCTATTTAATATTTGTCCATATTCTATTGACTTAGTGATAAAAAGGTATTATATTCAAATGGTCTGAAACTCTGGATATTATCATATTATCTTATTGACTCTTTTTTCTTATGGGATAAAAACAGATAAGAAGAATAATGGAAGGCAATCGTCGAATGGGAATGGTAGATTATTTTGCTTATCCTTTTCTTTCCCTTTTCTTGCTTAAGTTATATAATTACACTGAACATATCCATCTGTTAATGTGTGTGATTTGTCTATTGATCTTCTAGGTTATAATAGATTCTTCAACAGGTTCATTAGCAGAGTTTGGCTGTGAAGTTGAAATCACAGAGTACGTGTTTGGCTTTTATATCACCTGAAAGAAATAGTCTCAAATATTTATCCCCCCCTTTCCCACATGAAATATCTTCTCATCTATGTCATTTGCTTTAAAAAAAAATCTTTCCATGGTGTAGGTGTGAGCCACTTCCAGATGGTCGTTTTTATATAGAGGTAAAAAATTAACTGATTTCTTTGCTCTATTTATGATAATTAGTGTAGATTAGGTTTAAGTTAAAATTTTTGGTCTTGCTTTCCACTTCTGAGCCCTTCTTTCTTTGGTTGGGAGTTGAACTTGAAATGTGATTCTGACAACCTTGGTAATAAATATGACCAATATATAAGGCTTAGCAATATAAAACTTACCAAATAAAGTCTTACATAAACTATACAAATCTTTGCGTCAAGATAAGAATCTGTATTTTGTCATGTTTATAATTAAGTGCACTGTTCTCAAATGGTTCGGAAAAATTCAATCACATTGGCTTATGTAATTATATGTTGAGTTGTTCAAGTTAAGAGTCAGGGTTCATCTTTCACTTTTGGTCACTGTTGGGTTTGTTTTAATTGTCCAAGGATACTTCTGAATCTTCTAAGAAATTTGTATCAAACTAGACTCTCTTTTATTTACTTTTGTTTAACATTTCAATTTTTAACAAAATTTGATTTGATTATTCCTTCAAAAACAATTATGATTATGAGCAGATTGAAGGTCGTAGGAGATTTCGCAACCTCCGTTCTTGGGATCAAGATGGGTGAGTTGTCTCTAGGTGTATGTTCAATAAAATCTCGTGCTTTTTTTATTGTGTGTGGAATTTTGCCTTTATATTTTAATGTTTCATGTAGGTATCGTGTTGCAGAAGTTGAATGGATACATGATATTATGCCACCAGAAGGGACAAAAGAAAAAGAGGCTGTAAGTTCACTTTAATTTTGGCATTCATTTCTTTGTAAGGTTTGCTTGAAGCCATGTAGGCGATATAGATTGTGGTGGGCTTAAATAAAGAATACCACCTCTATCCTTGTATATAATCACCTTTTTTTAGAAAACAATTGGTCCTAATATGAGCTCCATTTCAAATTACTAGATACATTTATTCATTTTATTTCCAAATTAACCCCTGCTAATACTTACTAAATGTATATTTCTATAAAAAGAGTACTATATTGTAGGAACATATCTACACAAAATGGACACAAGAGACTATCTACTTTTTTAATATAAGTGAAAATAGTAAAAAAAAAAAAGCCTTTTAAGTTATAAATAGGGACAGAGGTAGTACTATCATATGATATTGACCGGTAGTTTTAAGCAAAGAGTGCCGTCTTATAATGACTGCAATGTTTAAGTTTCATACTTGGGTATTTGCATTTACTTTAATAATATTCCTTTGCTTGTAAATTAAAATGTTTTGGTTGACCATGGTTTAGCAGTAAAAGGTAGCTATTTAGTCCTTAGCACCAATATGCATAAACTTCTTTTTACTCTTGACAAATTTTGAAATAGGAAGGGAACCTTAAAAATTTAAGCTCTGTTTATTTTGTGAAAATATTTTCTATTTTCATTTTTCAAAATATGGGTTCCTTAACTTTTGCTAACAAGAAGACGTGAGACTCATGAAGTGAAGTGATCCATTGTGATGGAGATAAGATCAAATGCTAGCTCGGGATGATGCATAATAAAAACAATTCTTTTGCATTTTCATTGTTCACTTCAATTGTAAAAAAATGCACACAATTATGCACTTCAGGAGTCTGTTATTCCTCTGTTAACAAATAAAATTTAAAAAATTTAAGAAATAAAAACAGAAATTGTTTTCACAAAGTAAATGGAACCTTAGATCTTTGAATGTTTCCAAAATTGAATATCCTCAATGCTTTAGTTTTGCTAAGCTTTAGCTACAAGTCGAGTGACCGTTTATGTTGAATGCATTATCATTGGAACAAATTTTCGTCTTTTTAACTTACAAGTAATGACTTATTTATACATTATTATAGTTACAGGAATTGACATACAGTGCGGCAGAAAGTGCTCGATCATGGATAGGAAGAGCTAAAGAAGCAGCAAGACAAGGTAAACATTAACAGTTGTTAAGCTATCTTTGTTTGCACGTATTGTCGAGTAATTGTTAGTTTTATGGAAAAACCTTACGTTTCTTCTTTTCACCATTACAAATGAAAATACTTCTGCATTACTAAATTATAGAAATATGTCATTTACAGATCAAAGAAGATTAGAGAAACTCGTCAATGTTGAAGGAATGATACCCTCATTAAGAGACCCCGAGCGCTTTAGTTTTTGGGTAATTACTATTACATTTGTGACTTGAAGTTTTTACTTTGGAAAAACAACAGCATTTGCTGTATTTATTGCTATGTACTAAGGTAATCTTAATTACAGCTGACTACCCTCTCCAATCGGAGGCCTTCAGAAAGAGTGGAACTCCTACGGATTAGAGATACTACAGAGGTATTGAGTCATTTTTAGAGAAGTTGAACTTTAGTCACATTAAAAATTACATTGGTTTTCCATCTTCTGACAAAGCATTTTACTCTATAATTTCATTGTGTGGATATGTACAGCCATAGCTACATTTTGCATTAATACAACTTATATTTGTGAGTGAAAGAAGTATATTATAAAAAACTTAAAAACAATATGAAGACTTTTTCTTTGATTTCTTTTAGAGAATTAGACGAGGCCTGATATTTCTTCGAGCAGAGGAACAAGGCTGCAGAATTCAGTAAAGACGAGCTGAGGAGCATTACCATTATTATTGCAATTGGAATATTTGTTGTAAATTCATTTACAAGCCAGTAAAATATTCTTTGGCTTCATAAATGACTGTTGATGAGGCAATTTTTGTTGTAACATAATTGTTGAACTCATTTCTTCTAATATGATTGTTCTAATATGATTAATACAAATGATCGTTGATTAAGTTTTAAGTGGTTATGCAGACTCGATGATTTATATCATAATTTTAAGGCTTAAATATGCTTTTGGTCCCTGCAATATACACTCATTTTGAAAACAGCCCCTGCAAAATTTTTTTTTTGAAAAAAGCCCCTGCAATTTGTAACTACTTTGAAAAGAGCCCCTGTGCAGGCAATGTGGCAGCCATGTCACTTAAAAGGCCACGTGTCAGGCGCTGACTAGGTAACTTAACTGATGTGGCAAACATTTTGCCACGTGTATATTACACCTCATTTATTTTTTAAAATAAAACTGAATATCATTTAATTTATTTCTGAAAACTTAAAAACTAATTTTTTTTTATTTTAGAAAAACAAATTAACTAATTAAAAAAGAATGAAATTAAACCAAATAAAAAGGGTAAATCACGATGAAGAAGAAGAAAGGGATTAGGGTTCACAGAAGAAGAAAAACACGAAGAAGAAGAAGAAGAACAAAGGGATTAACGTGCGATTGAAATTCGATTCGCAAGGAAGACGATGTCGAGTAGCAGAGGCTATTCATCTTCCTCAACAGGTCGTTGTGGAAAGCTTCCTCTGTGTGGGTGTCAACTACCCATGGTGATGTTCACATCAAAGAAGACTGAGAGTTATGGAAGACGATTTTGGAGGTGTCGAAACTGGAATGTAAGTTTTTATCTTGTGCTATATGAAACATAATGTCGTTTTCCCTCTTGTAATTCATCTGTTTGCTGTGCTTTGATACAGAAGGGAAAGGGAAATTCGTGTGAGAAGTTTGACTGGGAGGATGATGTTGTACCAGAAGCAGCAATGGAAGAAAGGATGAATGTTGTATTTAATTGTGCTACTTGCAAGACTGTTGCAGAGATGGTGAATGAAATTGAAGTGAAGAGGAACTCTAAATTGAAGTCTAAATATTTGAAAGAGAAGAAGAAAGTGAAATATGTGACACTAATGCTAATTTGTAGTTGGTTTTTTTTTGTTTGGTATGTTAAGAATTGATGTTACATGGATATGGAATTTCAGGTTTAGAGTAGTTGATGTAATGGATTTAATGTGTTTTGGATGTAATGAGTTATGGATGTAATGATATTAATTGAAATGGAAAATGGTTGTTTTGGATCAAATTTTGCAATGTGTTTCACTGTAATGTTTTAGACCAAATTGTGACCTGTAATTGTGCGCAAAATGTGACTCGTAATTGCACGTCAAAATGCGTCCCGTAATTTTTGCGTAATGTGACCTGTAATTGTGCCTATTATAAGCTGACCTGTTAAACCAAATTATGGACAATTATGCAGAAGTGAACTATGCAAAATATGTGCTTCATTTAGTACATTCAAAATAAGATTTTCAAACACATATGTGCTTCATTTAGTACATTCAAAATAAGCACAGTACAAAATAAGCACTAACAAAATAAGCATCACAATGTGCTTAGCATCCTAATTGGTTCTTAAATTCAAAAGTAGTTGACAATGTGCAAATTGTTCAACCAACACAGACATTAAATTTGTACTTTTAACATTACATAATCACTACATATAATAATAAGTCATAATCTCCATCTTAAATTGCTTAAACAATTGCCAACTTTAGGATCAATCTTCTCTTGGGTTAAGTCACCATCTCCAACTTCATCCTCATCACATAGTTCAATTGGCTTATCTGCCAATGT
This sequence comes from Trifolium fragiferum, assembly GCA_954870985.1. NCBI lineage: Eukaryota > Viridiplantae > Streptophyta > Magnoliopsida > Fabales > Fabaceae > Trifolium > Trifolium fragiferum. The sequence goes on from OX940794.1 coordinate 15,664,572, forward strand.
CCCTGGTGCACCAAGTTTTGGCTGTGGCCCAAAATAAGTAGTCCTCCCACTCCTTCTCAGCTTTGTGAAGTCAAGTTTCTTAACAACCTTAGGTTCTTTTTTCTTCTTTTCTGGTTGACTTTGCCTGGATGTTGATGCGTGCACAGTTTGAACCTTAGCTGGAGGCTTAAATTGTGATGATGCAGGCTTGGACGGTTGACCAGCAGTTGTTGTAGGTCTTGTGAATGCAATTGGATGTGAAGTCTTAGCTTTCTTCCTCACAGGTTCATTGTTAATGCTTTCTACTGGTGCAATTGCAGTTGCCTTGACATGTGCATTTCCAGGTGCATTTCTCTTCAAAATCAAGCCAAATACATTAATGAATCAAGCCAAATACAGCCAAGTAAAAAATCAAATGAAACTAAATTTAGTAACCTACAGTAGCAATAACATTAGCAGGTGCAGTAACATGAGCATGTGCAGGTCCTTTTGCAGTGGCAGGTCCTGACTTCTTAGATGCATTTCTCTACAGAATTGTAAGACATTAATGAATGATTAAAGCAAAATAAAAAATCAAATGAAACTCAATTTAGTAACCTACAGTAACAGGTGTAGTAGCAGGTCCTGTCTTCTTAGCAGGTGCAGTAGCATGTGGTGCATTACAAGCTTGGCCATTAGTAGCAGGTCCTGTCTTCTTAGTTGGTGCAGATGGTGCATTTGAACTACCAGCATTACCAGCTTCTGCATTAGCACTTGTAGTACCAGTTGGGCCAGGTGCAGATGGTGCATTAGCACTTGTATTACCAGTTGGGCCAGGTGCAGATGGTGCATTAGCACTTGTATTACCAGCTGGGCCAGGTGCAGTAATATTTAAACTACCAGCATTAGTAGCTTGTGCATTAGCAGCTGCTGGCTTCTTAGGTGGTTTCCTCTGCATTTGTGTAAATAAGACACATTAACTAACAACATAATTGTTAAAACCTCATAAAATAGTTCAGTTAACATTAAAGATATAAGAAATTCAACTACCTTTCTGTTTTGAGCTGAAGGATCAATAGTAGTACTTTTGCACCTCCTACCATTGTGACTTGGGTCTCCACAAGTTGTGCACCTATAGATGGTGCTTCTATAACTTTGCCTATTGTTGTCTTCATCAGTTTCTCTTCTTCTCAGTTTCTTTGGCCTCCCAGGACCCCTCTTGTAACTTGGTGGCAACATTTCTTCAGCATCAACATTGGGCCACATGTCTTCACCATTGATAGGAGTAACACTAAAACTGTAGCACTTCTCATAAGCATCTCTAGTATAATAGTAATCAACATAGTCTTCAGGTACATGTGATTGTCTTGACATGGCAGATATTGCATGCCTACATGGAATTCCTACCAAGTCCCAAAAATTGCAAGAACATGTTCTCTTTGCAATGTCCACAATAAAAGTATTACCACCCCCTATTTTTTCAACCTCAAACCTCTCATCAACAGACCAATATGGCAACCAACCACCTGCAGCTTCTATTTCTTTATTAAGCCTCCTCATTGGCATTGGCATAACCTTATTGTTCCAACTACCCAGTTTATACCTAGTTGTTGCAATCCTATTCATCAAGTATTGTCTAATCCATTCACACATAGTTATAATTGGTTTATCCCTAGCTACCAATATTGTTGAATTAAAAGCTTCAGACAAATTATTCATAAGAACATCACATTTAGGATAAAAACTAAAAGCATGCTTACACCATAATTTTGGATCATGTCCAATTAACCAATCCCATGCCTTGTTGTCCAAAGCCTTCAATTCATTCATTTTCTTTTCCCATGCTTGCTGGTAGGTTGCCTGAGCTGCTCCCATCATTAAGTCTCTAATTGCTGTCCCACCTCCAAATTTCTTCTTGAAGTTAGCATATAAATGCCTAAGGCATAATCTGTGTTCAACATGTTCAAACATTTCTTCAAAAACAGGTATTAAACCCTGCAATTAAAGAACATTAAAATGAGTAAAAATTACAGATCTGCAGAAATCAAAACTAAAAAAGAGGGTTACAACATTATAGATCTACAAAAAAAAAATAGTAACATTACAGATCTGCAGAAATTAAAACAAGATCTAACCTTTTGTTGATCTGATATGAATACCCATCTCTTGTCAGTACCAATATCTTCTAATAACAAAGTTAAAAACCATCTCCAGCTCTCTTTAGTTTCATTTTCAACAACACCAAATGCTAATGGATAATATTGATCATTAGCATCCCTTCCAACTGCAATTAAAAGCTGACCACCAAACTTAGTCTTCAAATGACAACCATCCACACCTATAAAAGGTCTACAGCTAGCCAAAAACCCTTTCTTGCATCCATCAAAGCAGAAGTAGAAGCTACCAAATTTGGGTTGAATTGTTGGAGCTATCCTCTCTACATTGATTTTGACAGTATTACCTAGAGAATGCTTCCTAAGCTCAGCTGCATACCTCCATAGCATTGAGTATTGTCTTACAGCATTTCCTTCAATTATTTGTTTTGCTTTCTCTTTTGCTTTCCAAGCTCTCCCAAATGTTACTCCAACAGAGTGGTTTCTCCTCAGGTCAGTCATGATATCTTGAACTTTCACGTTGTCTTGAACCATTAATTTATCAACCACCTTTTTTGAAATCCAATCTGATGTGGCAGACTTATTATTTAATGTTTTTAGACAGTTGTGTTTCCCAACCCAAGTCTTAATAACATAAGTGTGCTTGTCACCAACCCTACTACATAAAGCTGTGAACCCACAATTTCTTTTACACACAATCCTACACCTTCTCCTATCATTTTTTGCATACTTTATTTGCCTTTGTCTTATTATAGTCCACTCCCTTACTGCATCTTTGAAGTCCCTAAGTGAGTTAAACTCCAACCCACGCTTCAGCTCAAAGTCTTTGTTGGTTTTCAACTGCTCCATCCTAAACTTCTCAGTTTTAGGACCTTTCTTTTTCTCTTTGTCTGATTCATCTGGATCACTACTATTTAACTCATCACTTACATATGCAGATTCAAAGTTGCATAGTTGCAACATTTCTTCATCTAGAGTGGGTACTAATGATTTGTTGCTTCTAGACTTGTTTGCTCTATGTTTCACTCTATGTGATTTGCCTTCAACATAAACTCTGTTTGATCCATTTATTGGAGCAGCATGGGGTAAATCAAACCCATCATCAAATCCTAATGCTCTCTCATCTTCACTGTCATCAAATTTTATCCTTTTGGCCTCATCTTCAGTGCTTGAATAATCAGAACTACTATAATCCTCAGCTTCATCATTGTCAGATTCAACCATTACACCCTTCCCCTTATCATTTTTAGTGTTATTCACCATACCCACATCTTCACCATCATCAGAAACAACCATCTCCTCAGCATTAACATAGTCAGGAACATCAACTATGCAACTATCATCTACATCATGCTCAACATACAATTGAACCTTGCCATTGTTATTCATAGCATAGTTAGCAACAGGCTCTGCATCCTTATCTACTCTTAACCTTTTAAAATCAACTTCTTCATCAGGCTTCCACCACAACCTATACCCTCCAACATAACCTTCTTTTTTAATAATGTCATTTAGATGACCAACAGCTTCAAAATAGCTCCATCTATCAGCATCAAGTATTACAACCTCCTCTTGTTTACCCCCCTTATAATGGATATCCTCTTGTTTATCCTTGTAATGTATAACCCATTCTCGTACAAACAACCCTCCATGATTAAAATACACTTTAAAAGACATATCTTGCTGTATAGATGCACAAAAAAGAATAAAAAATTGCTATTACTGTCTTATTCCCCCCAAATAATACGACAGATGCTAAGTATCAAACATCACATGCTACAAAACGACATAACTGTCACTTACCTCTGTTTCACTTTAATGAAGCACAACGACAATGAAATGCACGAACTGAAGCTTGCAATCCCAGCCGTCTATACCAACACGAAACAGTAGTCTTGAACTAGAGCAAATCTCAGCCGTCGATTCCTACACGAAACAAAACACGAAATTACGAAAATCAATTCGAAAACGATGATTAGAAAAAACGTTGTCAGAAAAACCTACGATGGAGAAATGAAACGATGATGAAACGACGATGATGAAGAAGAACAAGTGATTCACAAACCCTAACTTCCTAATTTTATCTATCGTTTTCTATTTTCCCCCCTTTTTCATTTTCATTCTTTTTTAATTAGTTAATTTGTTTTTCTAAAATAAAAAAATTAGTTTTTAAGTTTTCAGAAATAAATTAAATGATATTCAGTTTTATTTTAAAAAATAAATGAGGTGTAATATACACGTGGCAAAATGTTTGCCACATCAGTTAAGTTACCTAGTCAGCGCCTGACACGTGGCCTTTTAAGTGACATGGCTGCCACATTGCCTGCACAGGGGCTCTTTTCAAAGTAGTTACAAATTGCAGGGGCTTTTTTCAAAAAAAAAATTTTGCAGGGGCTGTTTTCAAAATGAGTGTATATTGCAGGGACCAAAAGCATATTTAAGCCTAATTTTAATTAGAATCACTTTAACTTATCACTTATAAAGTTGTATAATAGAATGAATAAAGTTGTATTTGCATTGCTTTTGAGAGTTTACAAGAGGTGTATATATACACAAGTATAGTAACCTAATTGGAGTATTTTAAGGAATAAATATCTCCAACAAATCTAGACTTGATACAAATCTAAAATATAATTATACAAATCTAAAATATAATTATACAATATAATTATACAAATCTAATTATGATTGATATCCTCCCGCAAGTTGGGCGACCTGGAAGAAAGATGCAACTTGGATAGTAGAAACTCGAACCGAGGGCGAAGCAGAGGCTTGGTGAGAATGTCGGCAAGCTGGTCCTTTGTGGAGACAAAGGAAACACGAAAACGAGGTGGTCGGAGGCGCTGCGGTGGTGGTGATCGTTGCTGTCGGCGCAGGGAACGATCCATCAGGGTATTTGAGTAGATCAAAACCATCAAGGAAGGCTTCTACCTGGAGTTTCCAATTGATGTAATTGGTAGGGAGAAGCTTGGTGACACCGCTGAGGGTGATACACGCAAAGGGTTTGGAGGGTTCATAGGGATTAGCTATGTATTGAGAGCCATCGGAAGCCATTGGAGGCAAAGGGTGACGGCAAAGGAAGAGAAAAACGGCGTTTTCTGGTTTAAAAAGCACCATCAGGCTCACCGAACTATTCCGCAGAGGTTGTTGGTGGTTGTTTGGTGACGGGTAAAGCACCGTCATGCTCACCGGACTATTCCGCAGAGGTTGTTGGTGGTGTTTAGTCTTGAGTGTGGCTAGCAGAGTGACAACACTATTTGAAGGAGAAGACAGCGGAGCGGAAGGTTGCTAGAAAGTGGGTGCTGCCGGTGGCAAGTCGCCACCGGCAGCGATAGTGAAGCACAGAGTTAGGTCAGAGGATTAGAACCTGCTCTGATACCATATAAGAGAATGAATAAAGTTGTATTTGCATTGCTTTTGAGAGTTTACAAGAGGTGTATATATACACAAGTATAGTAACCTAATTGGAGTATTTTAAGGAATAAATATCTCCAACAAATCTAGACTTTATACAAATCTAAAATATAATTATACAAATCTAAAATATAATTATACAAATCTAATTATGATTGATATCCTCCCGCAAGTTGGGCGACCTGGAAGAAAGATGCAACTTGGATAGTAGAAACTCGAACCGAGGGCGAAGCAGAGGCTTGGTGAGAATGTCGGCAAGCTGGTCGTTAGTGGAGACAAAGGAAACACGAAAACGACCACGTTGAACGTTTTCACGGACAAAGTGGTAAGCTAAGGCTATGTGCTTCATTCGGGAGTGGAAGACAGGATTAGCACTTAGATGTGTAGCACCAAGATTGTCGCAGTAGATGACCGGACCAGCTGTAGGAGTGTGACCAAGTTCAGTGAACAAAGAGAGGACCCAAAGGAGTTCACTGGCCGTGTCGGCCAAGGCTTTATACTCAGCTTCAGTGGATGATCGAGAAACCGAGCGTTGCTTGCGGGAGCTCCAAGAGATGGGAGTGTCGCCAAGATAGAGCAGGTAACCAGTGGTAGAGATATAATCATCTTTGTCACCTGCCCAGTCCGCATCTGAGTACGCATGAAAGTGCAGGGGAGCAGTCGCAGAGATGAAAATGCCTTTGTCGCAAGAGCCGGCCAGATAGCGAAGGAGGCGCTTGAGAGCCAACCAGTGCATGGTGCTCGGGTTCTGCATGAACTGAGCAAGTTTGTTGGTCGCGAAGGCAATGTCTGGCCGAGTAAGACTCAAGTATTGGAGACTGCCAACCAGTGCTCGGTATTCAGTCGGGGAGGGCAAGGGGTCACCAGAGTTTTTGAGCAGCGGAGGAGTTGCAGTTATTGGAGTGGACGCTGGTTTAGCGTCTGTCATGCCCGACTTCTGAAGAAGATCAGTGATGTATTTCCGTTGTGAAAGAAACATGCCCGCAGCGGAAGGAATGACTTCAACACCCAGGAAATAATTGAGATAGCCAAGATCTTTCAATGAGAACCGAGCAGCAAGTGTAGCAATGAGACTAGATAAGTCTGTCGAGGAGCTCCCCGTAACAATGATGTCGTCGACATAGACGAGCAAGTATAGCGTCGTGCGTGGTGTCCGCTGAATGAACAAAGACGCATCGGCGGTGGAGTTGACGAAGCCAATGGAGAGCAGGAATACTCGAAGCTCCATGTACCAAGCGCGAGGAGCTTGCTTCAACCCGTAGAGCGCCTTCTTTAGGCGACAGACATGATCAGGGAAGCTTTTGTTAACAAAGCCAGGTGGTTGATCCATGTAGACCTCCTCGTTGAGCGTCCCTTGAAGAAAGGCATTGTTAACATCAAGCTGGCGGACAGACCATCTTTGTCGAACAGCCAGAGCGAGGATGATCCGAATTGTCACTGGTTTGACGACGGGGCTAAACGTTTCTGTGTAGTCACAACCAGGACGTTGATGGAAGCCTTTAGCGACCAAACGAGCCTTGTACCGATCAATGGACCCATCTGGATTTCTCTTGATGCGAAAGACCCACTTGCACCCAACTAAGTTCGGAGCAGAGGAACGACCAACGAGTTCCCAGGTGTTGTTGCGATGTAGGGCATCAAATTCAGCCTGCATGGCAGAACGCCAGTCCGGATCACGAAGGGCTTGGGTAATAGTACCAGGTTCCATCGGGGATGAGGGTCGGACATGGAGGTTGAGTTTGTGAATGGGTTTGACGATGTTATTTTTGGATCGGGTGATGATCCCACCGCCATGGGGTTCAGTGGTCGTGGTTGGGGGAGAGGTCGTTTGTGGTTGTGGGAGCAACGTTGGCTGTATGGAAGAAGGGGGGTTATTGCTGGTCGATTCATTGCTCGTTGTATTTGAGGACGAGGACTGGGATGTGGTCGGGGAGGAAATGCCAGACGGGGAGGGAGGCTCGACAATTGAGGTATTCGGGGATGTGGGGTTGCTGCTCGCAGTAGGTGGAGCGATGGTCGGCAAGACGGGCAGGTGGAGGGGACCAGTCTGTGATGTCGTGGACGTGGTCGGCTGGGCCACCAATGTGCGGAAAGGAAATTCAGTTTCGACGAACTTGACATGGCGAGAGGTGTAAATCCGTCCAGTTGCGGGATCAAGGCATAGATATGCATGTTGATCAGCTGAGTAACCTACAAAAACACACATAGTAGACTTTGGAGCAAGTTTATGGTTAGCATAAGGTTTAATCCAGGGAAAACACAAACACCCAAAACATTTTAATTTATGATAATCCGGACTAATGCCGAGGAGTTTAGAGTAGGGGGATTGGTGCCCGAGGATTGGGGTCGGGAGACGGTTAATGAGGTAGGCTGCAGTGGTCATGGCGTGAGGCCAGTAGGTGAGGGGCAAGCCAGCGTGGTGAAGGAGGGAGAGGCCGGTTTCGGCAACGTGCCGATTCCGCCGTTCAGATATGCCATTGTGTTCGGGTGTATGAGGAGGAGTGGTGTGGTGACTGATGCCATGGGTACTTAGAAAGGGACGAAGGCCAATGTATTCGCCACCATTGTCAGTGTATAGGACTTTTATTTTGTGTTGGAAGAAGTTTTCAACTAGCGTTTTAAATTTAGGAAAGATAGCTTGCACATCAGATTTTAGTTTCATGGGATATAGCCATATATAGCGAGTGTAATGATCAACAAACAAACAATAGTAACGAAGACCATCAACAGATAAAACAGGGGAAGTCCAGACATCAGAAAAAATTATTTCTAATGGATAAGTGGATGTAAGAGTAGATTCATGAAAAGGAAGTTTATGACTTTTATTAATTTGGCATGAATTACAATCTGATTGCTGAAATTTATTTGAACCTAAAGAAAAATGCTGTTGAATAAATTTAAAGATGGAAGTTGAAGGGTGTCCAAGCTTGTGATGCCAAGAAGCAGAGGATTCCATTTGGACGGTGTGAGCGGAAGGTGCGGTTGTGGGCAATAGGTAAAGTCCATTCACACATGAGCCTTTATGGGTTGTTTGGCGTGTCTGCAAGTCCATGACATAAAAAGAGTCCGGTAAGAAAACAACGGCAGAGTTAGTTTGTTTGGTGAGTTGAGAGACAGAAATAATTGGTTGTTTCATGGAGGGAACACAAAGAGCATTAGACAAGGATAAATCATTAATTAAAAGTGTTCCAGAGTGAGAGATGTTTAAACCTGAACCATTCCCCATGAGGAGGGTGTCGGGGCCTGAGTACGGATGGTGAAGTGCCAGATTTGCAAGGTCGTTGGTCACATGATGCGTTGCCCCACTGTCGAGCAGGAAACCTGGCGAGGATGTGCCAGCAGTAGCGGTGTGGGCCTGGGCCTGGCCAGTTGTGCTCGGAGAAGGACGAGGAGGTGCGGGGACACTGGGGTGTTGAGTCCGAAAGAGTTGACAGTCAGCGAGCACGTGTCCCTTTGTATTGCACCATTGACATCGACCAAGGAATGGTTTGCGATCACCTGGGCGTTGGTTGGTCGGTGCAGGAGCTTGACTTGGTCGAGGCTTGTTGTTGGTCGACCTTGCCTGAGCGTGCAACGCAGTAACAGGAGCAGGTGATTGGCGTTGAGCAGCAGCAAGAGAGAGTTCCTGGATGAGGAGCTTTTCGAGGAGATCATCAAAGGTGATTGGAGTGTCCCTTGCGTTGACCCCATCAATGACTGCTCGGTAACCGTCATCAAGGCCGCGCAAAACATGGTCGGTCATGTCCTCGACGGAGACAGCAGATCCGAGGGAGGCGAGGAGATCAGCAGTTTGCTTCAGAGAGTGCATGTAGGTCGTGATGGATTGAGTACCTTTCGAGGCCATCCGAAGACGTTCCTTGAGTTGTTTAAGGTGACTGCGGGAGGCTTTGGCGTAGGTGTTCTTCAGAAGCTCCCAGAGGTCGTGCGAGGTCCTCGTTTGGGACACCAGGGAGGCCACCTCGTCGGACAGAGTGGTGAGGATGGCGCCATAGATGAGGCGATCCTGGCGACGCCAAGTTTGAAAGGCAGGGTTTGACGACGTGACCGGAGGCGAGTCAGTGGTGGTGATCGTTGCTGGCGGCGCAGGGAACGATCCATCAGGGTATTTGAGTAGATCAAAACCATCAAGGAAGGCTTCTACCTGGAGTTTCCAATTGATATAATTGGTAGGGAGAAGCTTGGTGACACCACTGAGGGTGATACACGCAAAGGGTTTGGAGGGTTCATAAGGGTTAGCTATGGAGTAAGAGCCATCGGAAGCCATGGGAGGCAAGGGTGACGGCAAGGGAGAAAAACGGCGTTTTCTGGTTTAACAGGGTAGGGCTGGAACGTTACCAACTGATACCATATAAGAGAATGAATAAAGTTGTATTTGCATTGCTTTTGAGAGTTTACAAGAGGTGTATATATACACAAGTATAGTAACCTAATTGGAGTATTTTAAGGAATAAATATCTCCAACAAATCTAGACTTTATACAAATCTAAAATATAATTATACAGGAATAAATATCTCCAACAAATCTAGACTTTATACAAATCTAAAATATAATTATACAAATCTAAAATATAATTATACAAATCTAATTATGATTGATATACATTTCTCCAATCCATGCATCTTTTATAAATTGTAGACACTGAACGTGCAATGTTGATTGAAATGGTGATCAAGTCTTATAACATTTGAGTAGGATATTCATATTGAATTTTCTAATTTTAATTTCATTATTCAAAAATTGTATCTTTCTTCGATCAATACCATTAATAAGCACTACTAATTGTATTATTGAGTTTGGTCATTTGTAAGTTAAATTCATTCTAAGATGATGTGTGAAGACTAAAAAAGATAAAAAGTTGAAGACCGATTATTATGCGGACGCGGTTAATCATGATGATATTCTTTTACTATATGTTGGTGGCAAACTGAAAAATGTTAAATTGTTATATAAGAGAGAATATATTGTCAAAATTGATACTCACAATGTTTCCATAAGGTTTTGTTGTGTATGCAAAACAAAATTCGAGTGGTGTAAGTATTTTTATCCCCCTTCACTCTGCTTTTAACTACTTTTCTAATTTTTCTCTTTTTTTCTTATTCCATTGATTTGCATTTTTTCTTTCATGCTAATCTCGCATTTTTAACTGTTCTTGCTTTTGAGCATCATAAGCTATTTTCTTTGTTTTTTATACAAAGTGAACCCAGAAAAGGCAAAAGGTAAGATGGATCATTTTTATGGCATTAAGGTAACTGAGTGAGGGATATAAACAAATTTCATTCATATATTTGCCTATTGATTTTTGATAAATATTTTACTACAATTTTATATTTGTGTTCAGGTGTCATTTTAATTGAATTTTCTATTTCTATCTATAGTAAAATCAATTTTTATAATTTTTTTAAAAAAATTATAATATGTAATTGTTAGTAGTCATGTGTATATTTGTATGTGTATGGTTGCAAATAATTCAGAGAAGGTAACATGTACTAGGAAATTATCAAATTTAAACCTAATGCAACTACCTTCATCAGAAGAAAGAAAAATGAAAGATAGATAAGAAGAAATAGAAAATATTTAGCACATTCATGTGATGGGTGGTGGTGAGTTATATATATTTTGATTTTTTTTTTCCACATGAATCGTTTTCTATTTGTTTCTTTTATTTTCCGGACCATATAACCTATGGAAGCATTTATCAAATATTTGTAACGTTGTAATTCACGAACTTCGAAAAGTTCACACCAATTCTTCTTAGTCTTTTGGAAATGGAGAAAGATTAGTCGATCGACTTCGGAGTTAAATGTTTAATCCATGTTTTAAAACAAATTATGTTTTTAGAGATGTTTTTTTTATGGTTAAACATCATTTTAGTCCTTGTAAGTTCGCGATTTTTTGATTTTAGTCTCTGTATCTATTTTTGTTGCAAATTAGTCCCTGTATGTGCAAATAATTTTGATTTTAGTCCTTAAAGCTAAAATCCGCAGGAAAATCTGCAGGAAAATTTGTTGATTTCCTGCGAATTTTCCTACGAATTTTGATTTTAAGGGACCAAAATCAAAAGATTTGAACATACATGAACTAATTTGTAACAAAAAAAGATACATAGACTAAAACCAAAAAATTAAGAATTTACGAGGACTAAAATGATATTTAAGCTTTTTTTATTGATAGAATGCTAGGATCATGAAAAGGATTGTCATTGAGATTCAAGGACCAACAGAAGACAAAATAGGTGTTAAAATTTGCCTCTTCTATCAACCTTATAACTTTAGTAGATAATCCACCCAATATTTGGAACTTTGAGATAATTATGAAATTTAATATTTTAGTCCCTTTTCAATTCCTAAAACTCTTATGAATTGACCGCTATTTGAAGTTTAACCCAAGTTCAGTTGTTATTAGTTTTGATTTCTTAAAATGGAATCGTGTATAATTTTTAGTTTTGGTTGTTTGATTATTGATAAATTTGTGTCACCTAGGCACTTTAAATTGGAAATACAAAAATAGATTAAGAAAATATTAAGATATTTTATTTTTAATTTTTTTAAATAATTTTTTTAAAAGACCTACTACCGTACATAATATTGTTTTTTAAGGCATCTAAAAATTGGTGGCCCGATGCGCTAGGACATCATGCACTCCCTCCTGGGCTGCCCCTCATCTATCATCTATAATCTATTCCCTCTGATCCTAAATATATTATATCCTCAATGAATCTAAAAAGTATTTTTTAAAAAAATATTTAGGACCGAAAGGAGTGAAATCTATAATCTATGTGGAAACCACTACTTAGATAAAAGGATAGAAAAAATTATGTATAGGCCGGGGTGATAATAAAACAAAAATATGAAGATTACACTCCAACAATAAGAAATGATTAACACACAAAACATTTTTGAATAATAATCTCACTCACACTTAATTCATACTACCTTTTTCTTCTTCCAATTGTAAGCACGTACCTATTTTATATTTTATATTTATTCCTTTTTTTCTCTCCCATTATTTTCTTTTATCCATAAACTACATGGAAGCATCATCAACATAAGTGAAAGTACAAGCATCAATATGTCGACGAACCAAATTTTGCTAAAATGAGTATCTCTTTTAAATTGTTTTTTTGTTATTTAATTTATGGTCAATCAAGCATTATATTGCTTCTTCTTTGTTTGTTTTACAAATTGAAATAATGAGTATTTATTAATCTGAAGGGAAAACAATTTTATGATTTGGTGTGGTTTTTTTTATTCAAAAATGTCCTTCACTTTAATCACACAGTTGGCTAACTTTCGCTTATAATAACCATTTAACATTGCAATTGAAATAAAGGGGGTGACTGGTGCACTTGATCAAACATAAAAACTAAAAAAAATAAACTCATTGATTGTTTCTCATGTTAATTTTTTATAGCCAAGAGGTAAAGATATAAAACTGACTTTTGATATTTGATGAACAATAATCGTTTCTCATTTTAGTTCTTATAGTTTAATTATTAATCTCTATTTTTGTTGGGTCAAATATTAATCTCTATTTTTTTTTCTTATTGTTTTTTAATTAATTTCATTAATAATCTCTATTCTTCGTTTCAATTCATAGATGCCCCTGTGGAGTATAAACATGGAGAGCAATAATAGTCCGCATCTAGAACAAATTGGTTGATAAGTAATTGGATATTAGAACACTAGACTGAAAAAGTACTTTGCTACAGGTTGAGGAAGACAAAGGAATCAAGAACAAAGAAAGATACAATAGAAGAAAAAAATTAAATAGTAGATGGAGATGAAGTTATATATGGTTGATGTAATAAACATTTTTTCTATGGGGAGCTTCTATGGTACATTAGTAAAATTCTAATGTACCGGTACACTAGATTTAAAATGATAAATAAACAATAAATTTTATAAATTAAAAAGTTATTTATTGACTATTATTTTTAGAAAACATAATTTCATAAAAAAAATCACAATTTCATTTTTTATAAACATTATACTAATTTTCTATGGTACATTGGTTGTTTTTTGTAATAACATAAATAATGCTCTCATATTATCTAACCATGCACCGAAATTGATGTTTCTTCCTCTTTCATTTTGCATTATAGAATGACTCGAAGATTATTATTGTAAAGCAGTTCAATTCAATCATACATGAGAAATGATCAACATGGAAGATGTCTTCAATATATAAGTTAGAATAATAGAAAATGTGTATCGTTTGGCCCGCTATAAAAAGAGCGGACTGACGGGCACGGGAGTGCCCGTCTGGACGCTAGTACAATATATAAAGGGAAAACTTCAACTTTGGTGTAGCATTTTTTAAAAATACCAAAAATACCCTTGATAGTTTTTTTTAAAACTTTTCAATTCTTAACTTCCAAAACCAACAAATTTAAATTTATTTGTTTATTTTTTTTCAAAATAAAAAAAAAAAAAAAAAAGAGCGAACCCGTCTAGACGCTAGTAATAATAAAAATAAAAAGAGAGCGATACTAGTATAATAATAAGTTAACTCAGCAACCAACCAGGGCACCACAAACCCTAACCCCATGAAGATTAGAGGAAAAATATCGTGCAGTACTCTCCGTAGAGCATCTCTGATTTATGAGTCTAATAAAATAATTCGAGGTCAGGGATGGCAATGTCGCGCCCGTGACTGTACTGAACCATGGGAAAAGAGAAAACTACTTCGTCTTTTGCTCGGATTTCCAGTTCGAAAATATCGACCTGAAAAGGAAAAATTAACTGAGATCGAGGTGGCGGCGGCGGCTGATTCATCTGCTGCTGCTGTGTTAGAGCTCAGTTCTCATCATGATGATTCATCTTCCGAGTCTGCTGTTGCCAATAATAAGACGTCGAAGAAGAAATCAACTGAGATCCAGGTGGAGACTGATTCCTCCAATCCTGCGAAGAAAAAGAAGAAGAAATCAACCCAGATCCAGGTGGCTGCGGCTGCTGTGTTGGATTCTGATCATCATCCGTTGGTTACGTGTTCCACCTCCGATGGAGGCGCTGCTTCGATTGAGGCTGTGTTGAAGCGTCGAAACCGTGGAAGTCATTCTCGGGACAAGAAGAAACAAAAACTCATTAATACAGTAATGAATTAACTCTCTATAGTTCATTACTGTATTTTATTATTGTTATCACTATTACTACTATCTTAGTTTGTCTTGTTTGTAATGTAAGGAGAGATTAACATACTCTTTTAATTTGTGTGATATATTATGTATTGCAGTACAACATTTTGCTTTAATCTTTTCATTTCTACTTTAAATGTTTGCTAATTACTATCGGCATTTGTTCACTTTTCCAATGTCATTCTGTTAGATTCTATAGTTACATTCTAATATTTTAGAATCTAACATTAGCGTTTTCTATCTGTAAAGGTGTTTGGAAAAACACCTCATATGGTTCAATTTTATCGAGATGAATAATTAATTTGATCCCTCCCTATATAAAATATATATATATATATATATATATATATATATATATATGAGAGATTAAATTATATCAGTGTAACATTTGAATAATTTATACCGCTCAATAACTCTTTAACGAATATAAATTTTACAAAATAACCATTTGATTGAAAATTTATATATATATATATATATATATATATATATATATATATATATATATATATATATATATTATTCATGTGAAATTTTATAAAAGTTTAAAATCGTTTGATCGGTTATTTAGACCAATCAAAATTAATGGTATTCAATAAAAACGCGTCAACCATTAATTGTAACGAGTTTCAATAACATATCAAATAATTTTTTATGATTGTATTAAAAAAACTATAAGAAATAATATTAATTATTAATTATGATGAAGGTTTGAACGTTCTGATGAAGGCTGTGGTTGAGGGGAATATGTTTACGGGCTATCGAGTGGGTAGTCAAGACCCTGTCACTGTGTCACATCTTCAATTTGCGGATGATACGTTGTTGTTGGGGACCAAGAGTCGAGCGAACGTGCGAGCCTTGCGGGCTGTTCTTGTTTTGTTCGAGCTAATGTCGGGTCTGAAAGTGAACTTCCAGAAAAGCATGTTGGTCGGGGTGAACATATCTGATTCTTGGCTTAATGAGGCCGCGGCTGCTCTGCGGTGTAAAGTGGGGAAGGTGCCCTTCCTTTATGTAGGCCTTCCGATTGGAGGTGATCCGAGACGTCTGGGTTTTTGGGAACCGGTGTTAGCGCGCATTAGGAATAGATTGTCTGGGTGGAAAAGTCGCTTTCTGTCTTTTGGTGGCCGTCTGATTCTTCTTAAATTTGTCTTGACCTCGCTGCCTGTCTATGCTCTTTCTTTCTTCAAAGCTCCCTCAGGTACTATTTCTTCCATTGAATCTCTTCTGATTAATATTTTCTGGGGGGGGGGTGAGGATTTTAGGAAACTCTCTTGGATTAGTTGGAGGACTATTTGTCTGCGAAAGGAGTATGGAGGGTTGGGGGTGAGGCAGCTTAGGGAGTTTAACACTGCCCTGTTGGGAAAATGGTGTTGGCGACTGTTGGTGGACCGAGGGGGTTTGTGGTGTAGAGTATTGACTGCCCAATATGGGATGGAGCGGGGTAGGTTGAGGGAGGGAGGAGAGGGTCA
Organism: Trifolium fragiferum; assembly: GCA_954870985.1. Classification (NCBI taxonomy): domain Eukaryota; kingdom Viridiplantae; phylum Streptophyta; class Magnoliopsida; order Fabales; family Fabaceae; genus Trifolium; species Trifolium fragiferum. The sequence continues at coordinate 15,680,661 of OX940794.1, forward strand.
GTGTGGTGGAGGGAGATAGCGAGGATTCGTGAGGGTGTAGGCGGGATTAGAGATGGTTGATTTGGGGGGAATGTGGCTCGGAGGTTGGGGGACGGGACATAGACCTTTTTCTGGTCCGATCCCCCCCCAACGTGTGAGAGGTATGGTCTTTTGTTCGATTTAGCGGAGAATAAGTCGGGTACGGTTGCTGGGATGTTTTCATTAGGATGGGAGGTCGGAGGGGCGACGTGGGTGTGGCGGAGACAGTTGTGGGCGTGGGAGGAGGAGTTGTTGAGGGAGTGTCAGACATTACTTGCCCATGTTGCTCTGCAGGTTGAGTCACCAGATAGGTGGGTTTGGCAGCCAGAGCCAGTTACAGGTTATACAGTTCGAGACGCATATCAGCTCCTGACCTCTCAGGATACAGGTACAGTGGGGGCAGCTGAAGAACTTATTTGGCACAAGTAGGTTCCTTTGAAGGTGTCTATTTGTGCGTGGCGTCTTTTGCGCGATCGGTTGCCAACGAAGACAAATTTGGTTGCTCGAGGCATTATCACCCCGGATCTTCACTTCTGCGTGTCAGGGTGCGGTGAAGTTGAGTCTGCCCAACATTTGTTCCTCTCTTGCAGCACTTTTGGTTCTCTATGGAGGTTAGTTCGCTCTTGGATTGGCTTTTCAGCGGTGGATGCTCATAACCTCTCAGATCATTTTGTACAATTCACTTATTCAGCGGGAGGTTTACGTGCTCGTCGGTCGTTCCTGCAGCTCATATGGCTTGCTAGCATTTGGATCGTGTGGAATGAACGAAATCTCAGAGTATTCCGACATTCGGCTCACTCAGTGCATCAACTTTTAGACAAAGTGAAAATGTTTTCCTATAGGTGGCTGAAGACGACTGATTCTACTTTAGTTTCAAACTTTCATTGTTGGTGGTCAAACCCATTGTTGTGCTTGGGAATCGACTAATTGTTGTATTTTTGTGTTGATATTCTGGATCTTGGTGTATACCTTTTGTAGGCCCTCTCGGCACATCTTGTGCTGAGTTGCCCTCTCATTTTTATATATATTCCATTTTAGTTTCTTCAAAAAAAAATATTAATTATGAAATATTTACTAGCTGCCGTTTGACCTACCTTTTTATAGCTTATTTTTTGTTTTAAGGAGAAGTCAGCCAAACACAAAATTGAAAGAAGCTCAACTAAAAATAAGGAACTTTATTTTAAGGGTCATGCTAAACAGTGCACCCGGTGCACTTGTTAAGCATGCTAAAAATAGAAATAAAAGATAAAAATAATAGAGATAAGAGAATTGTTTATACTTTCAAAGCATTGAATGCACAATTTTGCAAGAAAAAGTTTCCATAAAAACTTGCTTAACTAGTACATCGGGTGGACTATTTAGCATTTTCCTTATTTTAATGTAGAAAAACAATAAATAAGGAGTTTTTTTTTTTGTTACAATAAATAAATAAGGAGTTTGAAAAAACGTTATAAATATCAACTTTGTAATTACTTATAGGGATGTACGCGGGTTGGGTTGGACCAAATTTGACCTAATTCGTTACTCAACCCGTTCAATATTAATTGGGTTGGGTTCATCATCAAATTCGCATTTTTACTATCAAATCTGAACAGAACCAATCCAGTTATTAGCGGGTTGGGTTGGATTCGGCGATTGTTCATAAAATTTAAAATAATTTTTTGATAGACAAAAAATACATTTTTTAAAAACTTCTAAGAAATACCTATAATACAATTTAGGCTAAATTGCATTTTTTGTCCCTTAACTTATTTAATGGTTTCATTTTGGTCCCTTAACTAATTTTTGTTTCGTTTTAGTCCTTTAACTTTACTTCTGTCAGTCATGTTGGTCCTTTCCGTTACTTTGTGATAACACCGCTAAGTGAACAAATTCATCCATAATCATTATCCTTAATAAATTAATTAAATAAGAGTAACAAATTTTCACAAAACACATCATTTCCATTCGACCCATAATTTGAATATGTCGTGTAGCAACAAAAGCAAAGTGCAAAGTACAAATTACATAAGTTCAAATAGGTAATAGCAACAAATTAAATAAGTTCTAGACTTCAAGTAGTAAATAAAATAAATTCGACAAAAGCAAAATGTATAGTATTGTACGATAACACCTTTTAAATATAAATTTAATGAGCGGGTTGGGTTCACGGGTAGACGGGTTCAAAAGCTGAAATCCAATATCCGAACCGATTTCTTGTGGTTTTGATGGGTTAGGCCGGATTCTACGCACAAGTGAACAGGTTCGGGTAAACAGTGAGTTGGGTCGAATTGAGTTGGCGGGTTCACGGATTGACCCGTACCCATGAACACCCCTAGTTACTTATGCACTTGATTTTCTCTTGGTGATGTTTTCGAAACCTGCATCAGACATTTAGCAGTTTTATTTTAATATTTTTATATATAAGGCTGGGCACTACCGTTTCATTTTTATGATATTTTAAGATAATATTTTTTATATTCTAAAATAAAATAAGTACTCTCTCTGTTCTTTTTTGTTTGATATTTGAGAAAAAAGGCAAAATTAAGAAAGTGTAATTTTGCACTTTATTTTTCTATTATACCCTTTTTTGGATTATATTATACTCTAATTTTAATCACAAAAAAAGTTCTATTTTTTTGCACACACTTTATCTTTCCAAAAAATTAAAACCACAAAAAAATTAAAGGCGGATCATAACAAACCAATTTTTTTGTTTTTGCCTTTTCAACAAAAAAAAAATCAGTTTTTTTGACAAGATATACTTCATCGGAAGAATAGAAAAGAAAACTTATTTAATAAAAAACAAAGGCTAGAAAGAATAGGACAACTACCCATTCAAATGAAGTGTAGGATTATTTAGGCATGAAATAATACTTATTGTGATTGGGTTGTAGTCACATTTTAATTTTTAAAGTAGAGTATTTCAAAAGTTCATGTGTTCTAAAAATTCTCGTATTTTCAAGTTGCAGTCACTTTGAGTTTCTTAATGTTGTGTAATAAGATTTTCAACAAACATGTAAGGAAAAAAAAAGAACAAAATAAAAATAATAAAAAGATTATATGAAGAAGTTTGGTAAAAAAAATACGTTAAAAAGATTATATGAAGAAGTTTAGTAAAAAATAAAGATACGATAAAAAGATTATATAAAATTTAGTAAAAAAAAAAAATATGAAGGAGGGTATAATAGACAAAATATAACCTTAAATTATCAAAACATCAAACAATTTGAAACAATTTTTTTTCTAGAACATCAAACAAAAAGGAACGGAGGGACTATTTTTTTTTATTTTTTTTTATAGTTGTTTTTTGAACAAGCCAAAATGGAATATAATATAAAAACAATCACCCTAGCACAAGATGTGCCAAGGTAGACTAACAAAGTTTACAAAGAGTCACAAACCATACAAAAAGAAAACCAGAGAAGATCATACAAGGCCCAAACAAAGGAAATGACTAGACCACCAGCTATGGCAGTTAGAAGCTAAAGTAACAGAAGTCGCCTTCAACCACCTAAAAGAAATGAGCTTGATCTTGTCGATCAACTGAGAAGGAGTGTTGAATGAGCCTCGGAATATCCTGTGGTTTTTCTCTGTCCACACAACCCAAACACAAGCGAGCCAGATGAGCTGCAAAAAGGAACGACGAGCCCGAGAAACACCTGCTGATAACGTGAATTGGGCAAAATGATCACGAATGGAAGTAAACTCCACAACCGGAATGCCAATCCATGACCACACTAACGCCCAGAGGGAACCAAAAGTACTGCAAGAGATGAATAAGTGATGCGCTGACTCTGCCTCTCCACACCCAGAAACACACTGATGGGCGGCAGTAGATAAGATGCCTCGAGTGACCAGGTTTGTTTTGGTGGGCAACCTATCACGCAGAAGACGCCACGCAAAGATGGAAACCTTCAGAGGAACCTGAGGATGCCAAATGAGATTGTCTGCGTCGTCCGTGAAAACTGAATCCTGTGTAGTCAGAAGCTGATAAGCTCCCTGAACATTATAGCCTCTATCAGGGTCTGGCTGCCACTGCCACCTATCCGAAGAATGAGCCTGCAAAGGAAGAGTAAGTAATAAAGACTGACACTCCCTCAACTCCTCCTCCTCCCACCCCCTCAGCTGCCGCCTCCACACCCAGGCCTACCAATTTGCTCCCCAACCTAACGAGAACATCTCTGCCACCGTACAATGTTTGGTCTCCGCTAAGACAAAAATGCGACCAAACCGCTCTCACAAAGGGATCCCATCCACCCAGGGATCAGTCCAGAATAAAGTATCTGAACCATCCCCCTCCCTCCTCGAAACATGATCCCTAAACCATCTGTCCCCAGTCCCACCTCCCTCCCTAATACACGCTATCTCTCTCCACCAAGAAGACCCTCTTCGCCCTCCCTCTCTGAGCCTGCCTCTCTCCATCCCGTACCGAGCTGCCAACACTCTAAACCAGAGACCCTCTCTATCCACTAGCATCCTCCAACACCATTTACCTAAAAGAGCAACATTAAACTCCCGCAACTGCCTGACCCCCAAACCTCCATACTCCGTTCGCAAACAAATTAATTTCCAAGTAACCCAAGAGATTTTCCTAAAGTCCTCACACCCCCCCTCCCCCCCCCCCCCCCCCCCCCCCCCCCAAAAAAAATAATTTAATTTAATTTATAGTTGTATATGGACAAAATGTTGTAAAATTTTATTTTTGTCCCATCCTTTTTTAGTTATTTTTTTTAGTCTCAAAATCAGTTTCTGAATCAAACATGGTACAATAAAAATTGTTCAGTTTAATTCTCTGTTTTTTAACAGATCAAATGCACCCTTATTCTTATAAACAAAAAATAGTAAGATATTATGATTATAGTCATTAAAAACACATGGTATTATCTAAAAAAAGTATTATGGTATATAATATATTATGATTACGATAATTCTTATAAAATATTATATTATCATAATTAAAATAAAGAACAAGAAAATATGATATTATTGTAAAAATAATTAAAATCATACTAAGAGAAGTGGTAATACATTTTACAAGATAATTATTATAATATAATATTATAGTTTTTTTATTGAAATATATAATACAGTATTATAGTTTATATATTACTATTAAATCCACTTCTTATAATTACTCTTATAATTTAAAAAAAAAAAAAATTCTCAAAATTAATCATTTTTAAAAGAAACTATTTCCATGTATAAAATATTTCATTCACTTATTGTATTTTTTTCATGATCAATGTTTTTAATTAAAAAAATTAACAAAAACGTTATTAGAAAAAATAGCAAGTTATCTAAAGGTAACTATAATTAAGTTGTAAAAAAAACTATAATTAAGTTAGAAAAATTAGTATAAAATTGTCAAAAAACTTTAACTTTAATTTTAAAGTTCTTATATATTGACTTAATTTTAAAGTAGCTTAAAGTGTAAAAAAAAGTCAGGCCAGACGTATATTAAAGTAAAATTAAGGAACTATATTTCTAATTTTTTTTTTAAATTAGATTAAAATACAAATTTATAAAATTAACCTTATGATTTATGTTAATTTGGATGGATATACTTGACTTTTAGGTAAATATATAGTGGGAGTAGGGTTGCTAACATACTCCTACATGTTTTTAAGTGAGATTATGTTAGCAAACCCCTATATAGAAAGGGTATTCTTATATGAGAGTGAGGAAGAAATATCAACCATGTGATAAAAATAGAACACACAAACTTTTTGTTCCAATTGTATATTTTTTATCGTCGTCTTCATCTTGTGTGTACTTGGTTTTTCCAATACTCACGGTTTAAAAGTTTGCACAATTGAAATAAAAAATGCGAATGTTAAAACTAACGAGCTCCGCGCCTACTTGTGTGATCCATATTTCTATTATGCAAATCTATGTGAAGAAAATATGCCTTATATTATGGTGAATTTGCCAAAAATATTTTCTATTATGCAAACTATGTTAAAAAAAAGACATATTTTATGTTATTGTGAGTTTGTTAATAAAAGATTTTTGCTGTAAAAAAAAAAAAGCTTTATGTTATGGTAATGTTGTTAATAAAAGATTTTGGCAACTAAAAAACAGTCGTTGGTATTGTTGGTATTATAAAAACTGTATCCTCTTTGTTAGAGCTGTCAAAAGGGTCCGGCCCGGTCCGGCCCGCCTCGGTCCGGGGGCCATGAAATATAAAGGGACTTTAGTTGGCCGGCCCGTTAAGCCCGGCCCGATAAGCGAAAGCCTACATGGCCGGATGGGCCGGCCTGACAAATTTTCTTTTTTCTTTTTTGACAAATTTTTTTTACAAAATAAACTCAATGGTAACAATTATAATTTGATTACTTTCTTTTTTATACTTTTTTATTTATAATGATTGATTAAGTTGTTATTAGTTTTTTTCAAATTAAGATAATCATAACAAACTTGGTTTAATCTTAAAAAAAACAAATTTGGTTTAATAATTATCTCCTAACTAACAAATCTCATATTTTGTTACTTAATTATCTAAAGATTTAATGGTAACTAAAACTTCTTATTTTTAGCTAAAACTATTTTTAGAATTTTTTTAAAAATATATTTTTTTTAACTCTTTAAGGGGCCGGCCCAAAAGCCCATGGGGCCAGCCCATAATGACCCATTAAAAATATAGGCCCGAGGGGCCGGCCCAATAAGGCCCGATCAACTTTTTTTAAAAGTCCGACCCGTGTAAAACTATAGGGCTAATGGGCTGGCCCGATAGCCCTACCCGTTTTTACAGCTCTACTCTTTGTATATAGTACGTATTATATCCGTTCTCTTTTAACCATCCGTTTTGAATAGTAACATCAAATTAAGAAAGTGAATTTTTGTATCTTATCTTCATATTATACCCAAATGTTAATCCATCAATAAATTCATATTTTTTTGCACACATTTTCTCTTTCCAATAAATTTAATATATGATGTAAAAAAATAAAATTTAATATGTTATGTACTATAAAAAAATATTTTAAAAAAACAAACTTTAGTTTTCCAAATATATAGCATTAATTAGTTTTATTGAAAAAGATAAGAGTAATTGACAAAAGCGGACAATTAACAGGGAAGGGAACGTACAAAGTATATAATATATAAATTGTATTCTTACATAAATACGATAAATATTTTAAGGATAATGATAAACAGTGCCCTCGTGGCACTTGTGAAACATGCTAAAAGAGAAATAAATAATAAAATTAATATTAAAAAGAATAATTTTTATGTTTTTAAGATATTGAATGCACACATTTCGAGACAAAATTTCTACTTTAATATGCTTAATCAATGCCCCGGAGGCAATGTTTAGCATTTTTCATATTATAAACATATGCCGAACAAAAACTATGTCAATTTCATCATATAACTTTGAATCAAATTAATTTATACCAAATTATTCAAAAAATGAATTTTATTAATAACAATAAAAAGTCATGATCAACACAAGTTGTATCAAACATGACCTCACAAGTTTACGGCTTTCAAAACAGCAAAAACTATCAGCCAACACCCAGAGATACAGAAGGGCTCGATCACCACATATGAGTACTTGTATCCAGATTCACATTGTAAGCTTTCATCCATCAAAGAGGGACTTTGACTTTTTCTAACATCTAGTGTAAGAAGATTCCCGTGCCTTGAAAATTCTACTATTTTGTTTATGCTACATCACTCAAATGCAACATAACCAAACTAGCTGCAAGAAAGAACGGCGGGCCCATGAACCACATGCAAAATGAGTAAAATGGACAAAGTGATCATGTACCAATAATGGATCAGCCGAGATATACCAACCCACTATTTAAGTAAGCTCCACAATGGGGGAAAAACTGGACATGAAAGGAACAAATATTGAGCTGTCTCCACACCCCTAAAGCCTCCCACACAAAAATCGAGAGTATTGAATAATTACATGTCGCTTCATCAAATTATCCTCCGTCGGTAACCTATTTCGAACTAACCGCAAGTCAAAATGGACATCTTCAAGGAAACCTATTTGTGCCAAATTAAGTATGTTGTCGTCTCGACATTAAGGACATTCCTAAAAGAAAGAAGTTGGTACGCACCCCACACCGTATAACTGCCCCTGGGGTCATGCCGCCACAACTACTGATATGCGATATCCCTACACTCCACCAACAACTCTTCCTCTCACTCCTACACTTGACTAGGACAAATTAAGTAATTTGGTAGTAATTACTTTTAAGATCATGTTAAACAGTGCACCCGGTGCACTAATTAAGTATACCGAAAAAGAAAATAAAAAGGTAAAATTAATGTTTGAAATATAACTTTTTGTATCTTTAGTATATTGAATGCACAAATTCTAAAAAAAAGTTTCTATATTAATATGCTTAACAAATTGTTAATAAATTTGTTTTAATATATTGCGTTTTTGTTCTATTTTTATGTTCTTAATATTTTAATGTAGACAAAAATATTTTATATATATATAAAAATTGGTAGTAATCAAAATTTTTTTACTAAATATTATATAATCTTTTATTATTTCTATATTTTTCTATAATTGTTTTTGATTAAATTTTCTAAAATTTTTTTATTGTTTTTTTTTTCTTCCTATTTTGATGTATGACTCTTATGCATTTAGGTTATTTGGAACGAAAGAAATCAACGATTAAGAAGAGGAAGCTTGCTATCAAACATATGTGAGTGACTAAAAATTAAAAATACTTTCTTTATAGGTGTTGGACCATCAATCTGCAAATGCTTACATATATTTTGATAAATTCAACATGTAGCCAATGCAAAAATGCTCATGTTTAGCAACACTACTTTCATGTTCTATCTCACAAAAATAGTTTTCATAACTTAATATTCCGACGAATTGATTAAAGACAGAAGCATCATTCTCAAATATGTATCCATGTGCATACTTGATATTCACACAAATTGGAAAATTACGCATACATATAACAATATAAACTAAACTTATAAATTTTATTTTTAATTCCAAAAAGAATATCTCACAATTCTAGACATTAAATTCAATTTGTATTGCATTTTCACACAAAAATTTACACTTATACACACAGAGACTTTCAACACATACTTATTTGATTCACATAAATATAGCTTAAACAACAACATTTTAATCACTTGTCACTAGTTAATTAAGTATGTACCTATAGCCTTACAACAAAAATATTAATCTAAAACACACACACACACACACACACATATATATATATGGGGATGTATCAAGTGAGAAAGAGGTTTCTTATGTGAGAGTGAGAGGATTAAATATCTACCTTTGGATTAAATCTAACGGCTGAAATCATAATACTAATTAAAAAACTCATGTGTGTGTGGCTGCAGTGAATCAAATCTCTAACAATTTAACAAACCCCCATTCATAAAGCAAAACCACGCCATCTATAAACCAGTAACATGTCCATCTTCCTCAATCGCATATGCTAGCAAAGAAATTGCAAAAAGATAATTTGATTTTTCACTTTTTTTCTTTCTCAATCGGTGGACATATATGAATATTGATGGTTAATTGATCACTTTTGCCCCTAAATAAAATATTAAATTGTTCACATAAACAAACTCAATAATCAAAAACAATAACACAAGAATTTGAGATAATCTTTTTTTTTATTTGTTTATCATGAACGGCACCGCCAAAACCAACACTGGTAGTATATGTATTAGAAATAAGTATGAGCCTAACTCATCCTCACAAAGACTTATAAAGACTTATCCAGGCCATCACATATCCGATGTGAGACTTTTTAACACACCCTCCCACGTCCAGAACTGAACAAGCTGGAACGTGGACTGAACAATAATGGGCGGCCCAAATAACGGGTAGTCCTATAGATCTTATAGAGAGGCTCTGATACCATATTAGAAATAAGTATGGGCCTAACTCATCCTCACAAAACCGGCTTGTAAGGTGAGGATTGCCACTTGCTTATAAAGACTTATCCAGGCCATCACATATCCGATGTGGGACTTTTTAACAATATGTGACTTCTATTATGCATCATTAGCCACCGAAAACATTGAATATACATTATATATTAATGGTGCTCGACATGAAAAAGAAATTCGAGAAAACTCGAGACATGAATAGTTAGATAGGTTGAACTTTTCATATGATTTTTGTTTTTCTTTGTACGCGTTTCAAAAAGAAAAACTGACACGCAAGTGAACAACAGGCAGGTACACGTGAGTTTTTTAATGAGTATTATGATCTCAACCGTTAGATTTAATCTGAAGGTAGATATTTGATCCTCTCACTCTCACATAAGAAACCTCTTTCTCATTTGATACATCCCCATATATATATATATAGAAATTACATATATTTACAATAAAATTCAATCAAGACAACACTATATTAGATTAGATACACGAGTCCTCTTCAAAAAATAAAAAATAAAATTAGACACATATGCACATATAGTTATAAAACTATTAAATTAATCCTTGAAACTTTTTAACATATTAACTTGACTAACAAAAATACTTATAAGAAAATAAAGTGGTCCTTAAGATAAAACCCATGATTATAAATAAAATATCAATTCAATCTTTATGAATTATGAATTTCATATGCAATCAAAATAGCATCGGATGAAACTAAAAATATTATAACTTAATACAAATATTATTCTAATTTGATTGAAATTAAATTAAAATTTATCTACCTTAAACTCTAATTAGGACTTTATATATCCAACTTAGTATGCTAAAACTCCATCAAGATGTGTTTGTTTTGTTAAGGTCTATCTTGAGTCAGGTTAATTACTTGATAGTGGTAAAAAATGTAATACAACCGAAACAAAGTCTTTAGCTTTTCTTATTCATCTGAATTTTTTGCCCTTTAAAACATTATTATTTTCTATAGCTTTTCTTTGGTTCCATTTAATATATATACATCTATATATTATCTGTCTACTCAACCGAAATAAAGTAATACAAGTATGCAATATTACAAGTAATATAAAAGAAAAACAAGCATGAAATACTTACAAGTAATATCAAGATTAAGCATGAATCAATATTACCTCGCGTTGTGTTGTTAGAGCTTCGTGCTGATAACGTGTTAGAAATAAACCTTTAAAGACTAAAGTATAGAGGTAGAGAGAATAAGAACTTTGTATTATATTTTTCACTTGTGTGTATTACATTATAACAATGGACCTATTTATAGGATACAAAGGAAGATGTGAAAAGACAATGACAATAATACTCCACTACTTAGTGGGAGTTATAAGAAATGGAAGAGGTAGGATTATGGACATCCACTATCTCTAAGTATTCATAACATTAATAAATTTGTTTTAATATATTGCGTTACAGTTCTATTTTTATGTTCTTAATATTTTAATGTAGACAAAACTATTTTTTATATATATAAAAATTGGTAGTAATCAATTTTCTTTTCACTAAATATTATATAATCTTTTATTATTTCTATATTTTTCTATAATTGTTTTTGATTAAATTTTGTAAAAAAAATTTATTGTTTTTTTTTTCTTCCTATTTTGATGTATGACTCTTATGCATTTAGGTTATTTAGAATGAAAGAAATCAACGATTATTCAGAAGTTTAGAGAAATCCTTATATGATTTGCTGGACAAGGTCAAACTTTATTCTTACTGATGGTTGAAAACAACAAATATCAATTTAGTCTCTAACTACATAGTTGGTGGTTGAGTCCGCTTTTTTGTGTGGGCATAGTGTAAATGTGTATTGTTATTTTAGCTTCTTTTTTTGCTGACCTTATCTGTAAACTCTTATAGTCTCTTTTGGCACACCTTATGCTAAAGAGACTATTTGATTGTTCAATATATACTTTCTCCGGTCTTATTTATTAACAAAAAATTTACTTTTTAGATTTATTGAACAATTGATGTATCTAGCTTATTAATCTAAAAAATTACGATAAAAAAGAAGGTAAATATATTAGTAGTTGAATTAATCTAAAAAATAACCTTTACTTGTAAATAAGACATGAGGGAGTATGTTTTATTTTGACTTGTTAAAAAAAAATTGATTGATTTTGTTTTGTACTTACTTTTATTCATACATTAATATTTTTATTTTATTGTTATTTTTATATGCATAGAGTAAAATTACTATAAAAAATGTATAAAATTTGGAATGTTGTTAAATCTGAAATGACAAATTAGTAATTTGATAATAATTGATTATTATATATCAGAATTAGTGTTTGTGTTTTGTAGATTTTGTTCTTCTGGGAGCACTAATGCTTTGTTGTTTGATTTTGTTTTTCATCTACAGAATACAATGATGCTGAGGGCGATTCCGGGATTGTAACGAATAGTTGATCACTTGATTTTCATGATAACATGAGTTATAAGCTGTTTCGCTTGTTAGCTTATAGTTGAACTGTTCGTTCTTCAATTTCGGTTTTGCTGATTATTATAATTTTTTTCAAATGGGAGTCTGTTTTAGAATAATGGGCTAATGTTATGATCGGTTTAAGTAAGGTTTTTATTACAAAAGTTGCGATTAAATACAACTGATGCGGCTGCAATTGTAGTCACATAGATACATCTAAAACCTTGATGGCACAGCCACAATCATAGTCGCGGGAATATATTTACTAAAACGTTGTAAGATGTAGATAGGAAGGACTACATGTATTCGATATTTGAAAATTAAAGTTTACGAGTCATGCATAATGGAAAATTGAAGTATTCTTGCTCGTGAGTGTAGCCAATTTAAGTGTGCTAGACCAATAAAGTATTGACGCGTAGTGCGTACAACAAAAATGAAAATATACATTGATTTAATAGGAATTAACGACGTGTCAATCCTTTATTAACTTAGTACACCGATGTCAAAAACACGAGGCATATACAAGAACTAGCTGAGAAAACCCGTGCTCAACACAAATAACGGGAAAAATTTTATTGTGAAGTTGACATGTGGTGCATCTTGGAATACCGAACTGTGTTTTATTAATGCAGTAATAAAGATGTTTCCATGAGTCAAGTCTTATTCAAGTGTCACTGCTGAATAAATTTCCATGGCTCCTGGTAAAAGTAATTCATTCTAGAAGTCGTAATCATGAAATAAGCTCTTATTTAGATTTTTTTAAAGGTATGGGGTAATCCTAATACCATCTCATATTTATCAGACTGATACAAGTGAAAAGGTATTTGTTGAAATTGTGTTATACTTTGAAAATACTACTATTCAATGTTTTTTCATAATAAAACTTGCAAATCGTATATAGAAAATATGACTTGCATATTAAAAATCAAATACAAGCCCTATATGGGATATATATTATTTCCTAATTTACGGATTATGCTAGCTGTATTTTTAATAGCAAGGACTCACCATATGCTCACAATTCATGATGTTGCTGTGTGCACGATTTTACTGTGGTTATCTTTTTCCATTTATTAAAAGCCATGTTCATCTGAAATGTTCAGGTGGCCATATCTGGTTGAAGACTTCTCCACGATACAATGCACTAATTGTGAATTTTTCTACTTTTATGAATGCTTTCAGATCTAGTTGGAAAATTGCCTCATTGGCTTTGTTGTATATGCATGCTTTCAGATGCATAGCTTTTGATCCAGTTACTCAGGTTGCAATATGACATAATTCCCTTTTTATGAGTTGCAGGAACTGTAACTGAGCAGGTCATGCTCCTTGAGAACATTGGGACATCTGTTCTTGTCTCCAAAAATCAGGTATCTTTAAAAAAATCGCATACATGTAACATAATAAATAACAATATATCTAGATTGAATAGTACTTGCCTCTTGGTGGAAAATGTTGTGTTTTTGTTAAAATCCACTCTTACTATAAAAATGAATAAAGACATGTTCATGATAAAATGTGCACGTGTTTACATTTATAAACAAGTTCAGTTATCTCCATGTACAGTATGTGTTATAAAACTGCAGGCATGTTGGCATAGCTCTAAAATAATCTATCTACTCTGTTTATATATACTTTTACATACAAATGTGCATGTGTAAATTAACTTGTCGGTTCATTGTTCTGGTCCCCAGTTGCAATTAACTTGCCATCAGTTTACTTTTAACAGGCTGTTTTGGCTCATGAGTTGGATCACCTAAAATGTGATCATGGTGGTGCGTGGCTTACAAATGCGAATATTCTAACCTTTGGAGCCAATACTGTACCTGGCAGGTGATATGGAGCATTTTCAGGTTTTAATAATGTGTGTATAAGGAACATGGTTATATGTTATAAATTATGGTGAAACTTTTAACTATGCTGGATATCCAAAGTTGGTGAAACATTGTGATAGAAATTAGAAACTGGTATCTATATTCATAAATTTTGAAACAAACAACAAATTTATTACACTTAAAATTCTGGAAATTCTGTTTCAGAAACAGAAGACCAGTGATGTTACAAACTCACATAAAACACACCAGAAATGAAATTAGAGTTGAGGAAAAGAAGATGTACATTTACAAATGGTCCCTCCCAAAAAATTCGAGAGTCTTGGGTCTCTCCCTTCCAAGAATTTGAGAGCTTGGTCTCTCCCAACCAATATCCAATCCCAAAATAAATGCCTTCTGATTTTTCCTTCCATTTCCCTATTTATTCAACAACTGCCTAATACATAATTGCTGTGCTTCCTAATATAATAACTGCGGCCTAATCACACAATAACCGCAGCCTAATAACATAATAACAGTACTAATAAGAGGTCTGAAACATTGTTTGTCTGACTTCTGTGGACTATACGGCGTATGAAATCAATCTAGCTCTTAGTCTCTCATCGTATAATGACCATAAAGAATTGCTTATTATGCCAAAATCCTTTTTTTCATCATTGAAAATTGCGTATCTGTACCTATACATAGAAAGGGGATACTAAGTCATGGTTTGATTGGATCATCTGTAATTATAAGATGATTCCTTCTGTCAGTTCTGTGGTTTTATAAATACAACCCACATATGGTCATAAGACACAGTGTTCATATATCTCATTCTTACAAATATTTTAGCTTTTGCTGGTGACCTTTGGAATTTTTTAATAGGAAGCACCTTTACAGTGATTCTTGAGTTTTAATTCTACTAATCAACCAAACAAATGGTTCCAACCATGGCTGTCAAACTCAGGATATCATCAAAGATCATTTGGGTATAGATAAAACATTAATCTTAAGACCGTAACACGGATCGTAAGATCCCACAAAATAGACAAAATTATAAATAACCAAGAAAAATTAGCCTTAACTTGATTTTTATATTAATTTAATGATAAATCACACTCTCTCATAGTCTCAAATAACATCTAAAAAGTACCAATAATAGACATCTAAAATGTTAATTTAACAGTAATAAAGGAAGACATGATTAAAATTGGGAGGCAGCAAGAGTCCCAATTGTTCACTGTATCCCTCCTTTGCAATGAAACACAGGTTGAATTCCGAGTAAAATATGTTCAAAACCAGGTTGAAAAGATGCAAGTTCCCTGGGTCAAAATAAGTGAAACCAGGTCGAAAATGTGTGAATCCGGCACAAGAGAGAGAGCGACGAACTTCCTCTGCGTGCTCACCGCTCCAGCACAGTGGAGGGAGAAAAATGTGTGAGATCTTACAATCTAGATCGCATGCTTAACAATGATGGTTACAACTGTGATTATAAAGAAGCCTCTTCACATTTGTACCTATAATGTGCTTCAGATTTGTTCTCTATCTTCAATGGTTGATAAAAATATAAAATTGTTTAATGCTGAGTGCCCTACTTAATAGAATATATTAAATAATTTTATTAAATGCTTTTGTATGAGCTTGGCCTTGATGTACTTTGTACGACACTTTTGAAGTAATAATATATATACAATGGGTGACTGTGCTATATAATTCATCCCATTGCAGTATACTTTTTGATGTTCTGTTCCATACTTTGTTACTTTCTTTGCACGGTTCTCTGATTCAAAAACTTGCTTCACCTTGTTTTTGGCCATTGTCCATGGCACATTTTTACCTTCACTCTTGTTTCTCAAGCCTTATATTATGATGATGGTGTCTATATTGAATGAAACTTGATATGATATTGTATTTAAATGGCAGTTAGAGAAATATGATGTGGCTCAAGATGTTATTCTTTCAGGACTTCAAGTTGATCCTTTCAGGTATTGCACATTTACAAATCTTGTCTTATTTTTATTTTATTTTATAATTCATATTTTACCCCTATTGGAAATATAGGTGGAATTTCTGACTCTGAATGTAGAGCTTTTGCTAGAGTCCTTTACTCTGCTATTTCTGAGTGGTGTTTCATTGCGTTTGATATCATGTAGTAATTCCCTTCGGGAATGTCTTCAAAAAGTGGAAAGAGTATCATCTAGTTCAACAGGGAGAAGTACACACGGACAACCAGAGCGCAATGATGACTTTGATTGCACTCTGTGCCTGAAGTTACTTTATGAACCTGTCACAACCCCCTGTGGACATTCTTTTTGCCGCTCATGTCTATTTCAGTCAATGGATCGTGGTTAGTGATAGTTAATGTCAATTATTTTTTCCATAGGAAAACATATGTTCTACGTTAGGTTTAATTATTGTTCTCATTTGTTAGGAAACAGATGCCCATTGTGCAGGACAGTTATTCTCATTAGCCCCAGAACATGTTCAATTAGGTGAGTTGTCTATCCGACGTCACAATGTAATATAGATAAACAACCACATCAAAGCTCTGAATTAATGTCTTTGTTTTTCTTGTTATAGTTTATAGTGGTCTGGTTATTCACTAATTTGAACTATGATAGGTTTGAAAGATTGTGTGCTAAATACACAGCAGCGGCAAGTTACGTTATTGTGACATTGTCGTGGCACAAATTGCTAAAAGAAATGCATGTTTTCAATATCCTTTTATTGATTGTTGAAAGCCCTTTAATACCTACAGTGTGCATTTCTTATGGGCATATGTTACTTGTTCTACCTCAACTTAGTTTAATCTCATAGTCAGATGCTGTGATCAAATATAAAGTTCTATTAGATTTGATTCATTATTTCTTTTTTCCTAATTTATGTTCCTATTAACTGCTGCTAGTGTGACATTGAAGAGCATCATACAAAAGAACTTTCCAGAGGAATATGCTGAAAGGAAACAAGAGCATGACAGTTTAGTTAACATTGGTGTAGATATGCTTCCTCTTTTTGTCATGGATGTTGTCTTACCGTGTCAAAGGTTTCCACTAAATATATTTGAACCTCGTTATAGAATTATGGTGAGTTGGTCAATGGTTCTGATGGTCACTGGAATTTTTTAATTTAATATATATATATATATATATATATTATATATATATTGATTGTCTTGAATGTAAAAGTTGGTGATTAGTTTTTTCCCTTTGGTACTTGTACATATCTTTGACTTATCAACTATACTCAAAATCTGATTACTTTATTTTCTAAGTTCTTCCATAGCACTTCTCTAGGCATTCCATCATATGCTTTTTTCCAAATCAGTAAAAATCACATGTAGGTCTTTTTTATATCACTTCAAGATATCTCTATCAATCTTCTTGGCAAGTATATTCCTTCCAGGTGTTAGGCACCCAAGAAATTCTATATCCTAACTCCACGGTCAATTTCCTCGACAAAACATTGAATTATCTGTTAGAAGTAATTTATATTTAAGGGTATTTTAGTATTTACTATGTTAAGTACTTTTTGAACTTGTCTGTTAAGTTTTTATCTTTAGGGCCTATGTGGCAAACTTTACTCTTTGTATAAATAGCTACTCTTTTATCAATGCAATTAATTTCTTCCTTTCATATTTTTGTGGCTGCTGTCTTTGTCCTCTTCTTACTATTCCATTGATTCATCACCTTGTACACCAACAAATTGGTATCTAGAGCTCCGGTTCGAATCCACGGGAAACACGAGTGAAACGTGAGTTGTGTGTGTTTGATTTTTGGTTCTTGATTTGTGTTGAATCTTGAACAAAAATCTGAACAGAATCACTTTTTTCTGATTTTGTGGGATTGGGAAACACGAGTGTTAGTGAGATTTGAGTGTACTGTACAAGGTTTAAAGATGAACGGAAATGGTGGCATGAGTACCAAGCTTCCAGTGTTTGATGGCAAAAACTGGAATCGTTGGATGAAACAAATGCTTGTATTGTTCGGTGCTCAAGGTGTGCTTGAGCTTGTCACTGAAGGATACGTTCCTGTTGCAGCAGATGCAACAGAGGAGCAGAAAGAGGCGCAGAAAGCTACAAGAAAGAAGGATCAGAAGGCGTTGTTCTACATTCATCAGTGTGTGAATGAGAGTGTGTTTGAGAAGATTGCTGATTCAGTGACGGCGAAGGAGGCTTGGGATCTTCTGACAAGGTGTTACGGTGGTGATGCGTCAGTAAAGAAGGTAAAGCTTCAAACCCTCAGAAAACAGTATGAGAATCTCAACATGAAGAACAATGAGAAGGTTTGTGAGTACATCTCCAGACTAATTCTGATTACTAATGAGATGAAAGCTTGTGGAGAAACTCTTTCAGAACAAGTAATCATTGAGAAGGTATTGAGATCCCTTACCCCTCAGTTTGATTACATTGTTGTATCTATTGAACATTCCAAAGATTTGGAAACCATGAGAATAGAAGAGTTACAGAGCAGTCTAGAAGCACAAGAGTTGCGTCTAACTGAGAGAAATTCTGAAAGAGAAGTAGAGCAGCATGCTCTGAAAGCAGCCTCTGAGAAGAAGCTTCAGAAAAAGCCTTGGTCAGAAGCCAAGAATAGATCTGATGGAGCTCAGAATCCAAAAACCTCAACTTCTGGAAAGCAGAAGTATGCTCAGAAAGGAAAAGACAAGACAAAGGTACGGTGTTACTCTTGTCAGAAGTTTGGCCATTTTGCATCTGAGTGCAAGTCAAACAAAGAAAGAAAGTCAGAAGAAGCAAATATAGCCAGAAGTTCTGATGACTCTGATAGTGAATTTGTTTTACTAATGGCTTCTGAATCTGATGATGTGAATTCAGAGTGGTGGTATATGGATACAGGGTGTTCAAACCATCTTACTGGAAACAAGAAGTGGTTGGTTGATTTTGACTCTAGAAAGAGTACAAAGATCAGATGTGCTGATGATAAATACCTCAACGCTGAAGGTATGGGAAATGTCAAAGTCATTTTGAACAATGGGAAAGCAGCATTGATTCAGAACGTGTGGTATGTACCAGGCATGAAAAGCAATCTGATGAGTGTGGGTCAATTGATTGAGAAAGGTTTTTCAGTTACTATTGAAGACAATCTTCTGAAGCTGTATGACGGTAATCAGAAGTTGATTATGGAGTCAGAACAGGGAAGGAACAGAACATTCAAGGTGAATGTTAGAACTGCAGACTCTGAATGTCTTAGTGCAACAAGTGTTGAGAAGGATAGTGAGTTGTGGCACAGAAGATTTGGTCATCTGAATTTCAGAAGCTTGGGGCATCTGAAGTCAAAAAATCTGGTACATGGAATTCCTATAATCAAGAAGCCTGAAAAATCATGCGAGGTGTGCATGAAAGGGAAGCAACCAAGACTGCCGTTTGCATCAGAAGTAGCTCCAAGAGCAAAACATGCCTTGGGAGTAGTACATTCTGATGTGTGTGGACCATTTCCAGTACCTTCACTTGGAGGAAACAAGTATTTTGTATCTTTTGTTGATGAATTCACAAGGATGACATGGGTAACACTCATCAAGTTCAAGCATGAAGTGTTTGCTGAGTTTCAGAAGTTCAAGGTGAAGGCTGAGAAACAGAGTGGTCAGAAGCTGAAGATTCTCAGAACTGATGGTGGTGGTGAGTTTAATTCTAACGAGTTTAAAACTTTCTGTGAGGAGAATGGAATTGAGCATGAGGTTACAGCTCCTTATACTCCTCAACACAATGGTCTTGCTGAGAGAAGAAATCGTACTTTGCTTGATATGGTGAGAAGCATGCTGAAAGAGAAGAAGCTTCCTCATCACTTATGGGGAGAAGCTGTTGCCACTGCAACATATGTGCTCAACAGATGTCCAACGAAGAAGCTGAAGGAAATAGTTCCTATTCAGAAGTGGACTGGAGAGAAGCAAAGTGTTAGTCATCTGAAGGTGTTTGGATCTGTATGCTATAAACATGTTCCAGAAGCCAGAAGACAGAAGCTGGATGATAGAAGCAAAGTAATGTTACTGGTGGGGTACCACAGTACAGGTGCGTACAAGCTTTATTGTCCAGAGACTAATAAAATTGAATTCAGCAGAGACGTCATTGTGAAGGAATCTGAAATTTGGGATTGGAACAAGTCTCAATCAAATTCTGATGTGAGAATCTCAGAGGATGGCTCTGAAGGTGAGTCAGAATCTGAAGGCTCTGAAGATGATTCAGAAGATGGAGATGACTCTGATGGTGACTCTGAGTCTGATGGTGATTCTGAATCTGACTCTGATTCTGAAGGCAATTCTGAAGGTCAGAGTTCTGAAGCCAATTCTGAAGGTCAGAATTCTGAAGCCAATTCTGAAGGTCAGAATTCTGAAGCCAATTCTGAAGGTCAGAATTCTGAAGCCAATTCTGAAGGTAAAAATTCTGAAGCCAATTCTGAAGGTCAGAATTCTGAAGGTCAGAATTCTGAAGTTAATTCTGAAGGTCAGAATTCTGAAGCTAATTCTGAAGGTCAAAATTCTGAAGAAAGAATTTCTGAAGGTGCTTCTGAACAAGTTCAGAGGCTACGGAGATTCAGAAGCATCCCAAGAAGATTTGCAGGATTTGAAATGTTGCAAGACACTGAAGTAGACTCTGAGGGAGAAATTATTCAGTGTGCAATGTTAGTAGATTCTGAACCTGTGAGCACAGAAGATGCTCTTAAGCAACAAGTCTGGTTGCAGGCCATGAAAGAAGAACTTGATGCTATAAAGAGGAACAAGACTTGGAAGCTATCAGAACTTCCAAAAGGCAAGAAAGCCATCAGCGTCAGATGGGTTTTCAAGCAGAAACTAAAGCCAGATGGATCAATTGGCAAACACAAAGCGAGGTTAGTAGCAAGAGGATTTCTGCAGAAACCTGGACTAGATTATTCTGAAGTGTTTGCACCTGTAGCAAGACACGAAACAATTAGACTGGTAATTGCAATAGCTGCCAACAGGAATTGGCCTCTGATGCATTTAGATGTGAAATCTGCATTTCTGAACGGTCCATTACAAGAAGAGGTATATGTGTCACAACCTCCTGGTTTTGAGAAAAAGAATCAGGAAGGGATGGTGTATAGATTGCATAAAGCCCTCTATGGATTGAAACAAGCGCCCAGAGCCTGGAATATGAGGATTGATTCATTTTTCAAGAAACAAGGGTTTCAGAAATGTGAGTTGGAGTATGGTGTTTATGTTCAGCACACTTCAGAAGGCAATATGATTCTGGTATGTTTGTATGTTGATGATATATTGCTGACAGGAAGTTCTGAACAAGAGATAGCTAAGTTCAAGAAGGTTCTGATGAATGAGTTTGAGATGACAGACCTTGGAAAAATGAGTTACTTTCTAGGGATGGAATTTCTATATTCTGAGAAAGGAATCATTTTGCATCAGTTGAAGTATGAACTTGAGCTTCTGAAGAGATTTAAGCTGGAGAATTGCAAAGTTGCTATCACACCCTCTGATACGAATCAAAAGTTGGATTCCGATTCTGATGGAGAGGATGTGGATGCTACAACCTTCAAACAGTTGGTTGGTTCTCTGAGGTATTTGTGTAATACCAGACCTGATATTTGTTTTGCAGTTGGAATGGTTAGCAGATTTATGAGTAAACCAAAATGGTCCCATTACCAAGCTGCTGTCAGGATTCTGAGGTATATCAAGGGGACTCTGAAGCATGGAGTGCTATTTCCCTCTGAAGGAAGGACTGAATCAGAACTTCTGAGTTATTCAGATTCTGATTGGTGTGGAGACAGAGTTGATAGAAGAAGCACTTCTGGATATTTATTTAAATTTCTGGGAGGTCCTATTTCGTGGTGTTCCAAGAAGCAACCTGTTGTTGCTCTATCAACCTGTGAAGCTGAATATATTGCAGGCGCTGTGACTGCATGCCAAGCTGTGTGGCTTCTGAACTTACTGCAGGATCTGAAGATCAAGGTAAATAAGCCTCTGAAGCTGATGATTGATAACAAGTCTGCAATCAATCTTGCCAAGAATCCAGTGCTGCATGGAAGAAGCAAGCATATTGAGACCAAGTATCACTTTCTGAGGAATCAGGTTCAGAATGGAGTGCTTGAAGTTGTGCACTGTAGCACTCAGAAGCAGCTGGCAGATGTGTTGACAAAGGCTATCAAAACTGATCAATTTCTTCGTTTGAGGGATGGAATTGGTGTTGTCAGTTTTGTCTAAATATAAATTAAGGGATGGTGTTAGAAGTAATTTATATTTAAGGGTATTTTAGTATTTACTATGTTAAGTACTTTTTGAACTTGTCTGTTAAGTTTTTATCTTTAGGGCCTATGTGGCAAACTTTACTCTTTGTATAAATAGCTACTCTTTTATCAATGCAATTAATTTCTTCCTTTCATATTTTTGTGGCTGCTGTCTTTGTCCTCTTCTTACTATTTCATTGATTCATCACCTTGTACACCAACATTATCATCTTTGTGTTGTAACCCTTTTGTCTTAATCTCTGCACAATCACTCCAAAAGTTTCATAGTATGACTCAAATTTAAATCTCCTTCTAATATGGGTCGTTTTGTATGTCATCTTAAGATATAAATATTAATGTCAATCTCCATTTATTCATAATGCTATTTGAAGGTTGAAAAACACACAAGAAGGGGGGGTTGAATTGTGTGAGACTTTTTCTAAGTTAAAACAAATTGCAGCGGATAAGGTATAACACACACAATATATGAGGATAGGGTTAGAGAGAGATGCTCAGAATTTTTATACTGGTTCCTCCCACTAACAGGAGTAGTCCAGTCCTCTTGTCCTTCACAAGAGATTTCACTATAATCACTCAGATTACAAATGCTCAAGCACTAAGCAAGAGACTTCAAACTGCTCAAGCACAAAGCAAGAGACTTCTAACTGCTCAAGCACAAAGCAAGAGACTTCCAATGCTCAAGCACAAAGCAAGAGACTTCCAATGCTCAAGCACAAAGCAAGAGACTTCCAATGCTCAAGCACAAAGCAAGAGACTTCAAACTGGTTTTAATGTTAATAAAGATAAGAGATTAACACTTGATATACAATCAGAGGTGTTTACAAAATACAACGCAGTTACAAGACTAACTTAGAAAATTATCACAAAGTTTCTAAGTGTTTGATAGCTTCAGAATTTGACAGAGTTTCAGCACGTTCAGAAGCTTAAGTCTTGATTCCCATTTCTTCACAAATCTTCTTCCTTTTATAGATGATAAAATGAACGTTGAAGATTATAGCCGTTTGAAGAATTGAAACGCTCCTTTGTATAGATCAGTGAGCTTATTAGCTGTTCTGATTTGCAGTAGCTTAGGAGCTTAACGTTTACTACAAAATGAGAGATCCCTTTTGGCTTTTGATATTTGAACCTTGGTGAAAGCCAAATAAGGAAATAATCGTTTCTGAAGCCTGACTTGAAAAGGACCTTTCCATGGTCAAACCTTTTCATTCTTGGTTTCTGCGTTTGGACTTAGTCAGGCACAGTCTTCAATAAAATTGTACTCTCAAATGTAGCTTAACACTTATATCTGACGAGCCTTCAGATTTTGATAGGCTCAGAATTACTTGTTTCAGATCTGGTGAGCTCAGATGTTCTTCAGATTTTGATAGGCTCAGAATTACTTGTTTCAGATCTGGTGAGCTCAGATGTTCTTCAGATTTTGATAGGCTCAGAATTACTTGTTTCAGATCTGGTGAGCTCAGATGTTCTTCAGATTTTGATAGGCTCAGAATTACTTGTTTCAGATCTGGTGAGCTCAGAAGTAATTCCTTCAGAAATTCTAAGGTTCAGATAATAACTTCAGAGTTTCACAGGCTCAGAATTACTTGCTTCAGATCTGGTGAGCTCAGAAGTAATTCCTTCAGAAATTCTAAGGTTCAGATAATAACTTCAGAGTTTCACTTGCTTCAGATCTGGTGAGCTCAGAAGTAATTCCTTCAGAAATTCTAAGGTTCTTTAGTACGCAAATTTTAACTTTTAATCCTGCACACTGAATTAAATTATTAGTACTCCAATTTAACCTTAAATACATTGTTATCATCAAAATCAATTAAGGAGATACAAAATCATAATTTTGTTCCAACACTATTACATCTCAATATCTAATTAATAGCTTTGTTATTCGTCTTGTACCTTTCTTTCCTTACCTCTTCCACACTCTGACAGGTATGTTATGCGATCCAACTCCAACCACCTTACCATTTGTATCCTCGTTGATGTTTCTTTGAGGTTTTGCGTCATATCCACTTTTTCTTCGGTAGTATAAGTTTTTTTATCATCCTCTCTAGTAGCAAGTCTTTCCGAATTCGAAGAATATTTATTTCCTTTGTTAAAGATAACACAAGTTTACTTATTAATATAGGGAAAAATGACATACTATTAAATTATTTGTATTTATAACGTTATTTCCATTTATTTTTATTTTAAAATAAATAAAACAGAAACGTCATATTTGGCATGATATTTAATAAATACTTAAATTACGGATATTTTACATATGTATCACATTATTGTAAATAATACTCATTATTTTCTTTATCCTTTTAAATAAGTTAAAATTTGATGTTGGGGGAGCAGTAAAATAATATAAGTTTTTCAATCAGTGAGAATGCTGATGCAAACATAGACTATGCTGTTTGTTTATTCATAGTTTTTCTGTGGTAAGCCGGAGAGAAAATATATTCTGGCTTTGTTCCTGAGTTTAAATAGTTGTTACATGGCAGAGGACTATTTTTGTGTTCTATATATTACAATCCACACAGTCTCAAATATTTATCCCCCCCTTTCCCACATGAAATATCTTCTCATCTATGTCACTTGCTTTAAAAAAAATTCTTTCCATGGTGTCGGTGTGAGCCACTTCCAGATGGTCGTTTTTATATAGAGGTAAAAAATTAACTGATTTCTTTGCTCTATTTATGATAATTAGTGTAGATTAGGTTTGAGTTAAAATTTTAGGTCTTGCTTTCCACTTCTGAGCCCTTCTTTCTTTGGTTGGGAGTTGAACTTGAAATGTGATTCTGACAACCTTGGTAATAAATATGACCAATATTTAAGGCTTAGCAGTATAAAACTTACCAAATAAAGTCTTACATAAACTATACAAATCTTTGCGTCAAGCTAAGAATCTGTATTTTGTCATGTTTTTAATGGATACATGATATTATGCCACCAGAAGGGACAAAAGAAAAAGAGGCTGTAAGTTCACTTTAATTTTGGCATTCATTTCTTTGTAAGGTTTGCTTGAAGCCATGTAGGCGATATAGATTGTGGTGGGCTTAAATAAAGAATACCACCTCTATCCTTGTATATAATCACCTTTTTTTAGAAAACAATTGGTCCTAATATGAGCTCCATTTCAAATTACTAGATACATTTATTCATTTTATTTCCAAATTAACCCCTGCTAATACTTACTAAATGTATATTTCTATAAAAAGAGTACTATATTGTAGGAACATATGTCCACAAAATGGACACAAGAGACTATCTACTTTTTTAATATAAGTGAAAATAGTAAAAAAAAAAAAGCCTTTTAAGTTATAAATAGGGACAGAGGTAGTACTATCATATGATATTGACCGGTAGTTTTAAGCAAAGAGTGCCGTCTTATAATGACTGCAATGTTTAAGTTTCATACGTGGGTATTTGCATTTACTTTAATTATATTCCTTTGCTTGTAAATTAAAATGTTTTGGTTGACCATGGTTTAGCAGTAAAAGGTAGCTATTTAGTCCTTAGCACCAATATGCATAAACTTCTTTTTACTCTTGACAAATTTTGAAATAGGAAGGGAACCTTAAAAATTTAAGCTCTGTTTATTTTGTGAAAATATTTTCTATTTTCATTTTTCAAAATATGGGTTCCTTAACTTTTGCTAACAAGAAGACGTGAGACTCATGAAGTGAAGTGATCCATTGTGATGGAGATAAGATCAAATGCTAGCTCGGGATGATGCATAATAAAAACAATTCTTTTGCATTTTCATTGTTCACTTCAATTGTAAAAAAATGCACACAATTATGCACTTCAGGAGTCTGTTATTCCTCTGTTAACAAATAAAATTTAAAAAATTTAAGAAATAAAAACAGAAATTGTTTTCACAAAGTAAATGGAACCTTAGATCTTTGAATGTTTCCAAAATTGAATATCCTCAATGCTTTAGTTTTGCTAAGCTTTAGCTACAAGTCGAGTGACCGTTTATGTTGAATGCATTATCATTGGAACAAATTTTCGTCTTTTTAACTTACAAGTAATGACTTATTTATACATTATTATAGTTACAGGAATTGACATACAGTGCGGCAGAAAGTGCTCGATCATGGATAGGAAGAGCTAAAGAAGCAGCAAGACAAGGTAAACATTAACAGTTGTTAAGCTATCTTTGTTTGCACGTATTGTCGAGTAATTGTTAGTTTTATGGAAAAACCTTACGTTTCTTCTTTTCACCATTACAAATGAAAATACTTCTGCATTACTAAATTATAGAAATATGTCATTTACAGATCAAAGAAGATTAGAGAAACTCGTCAATGTTGAAGGAATGATACCCTCATTAAGAGACCCCGAGCGCTTTAGTTTTTGGGTAATTACTATTACATTTGTGACTTAAAGTTTTTACTTTGGAAAAACAACAGCATTTGCTGTATTTATTGCTATGTACTAAGGTAATCTTAATTACAGCTGACTACCCTCTCCAATCGGAGGCCTTCAGAAAGATTGGAACTCCTACAGATTAGAGATACTACAGAGGTATTGAGTCATTTTTAGAGAAGTTGAACTTTAGTCACATTAAAAATTACATTGGTTTTCCATCTTCTGACAAAGCATTTTACTCTATAATTTCATTGTGTGGATATGTACAGCCATAGCTACATTTTGCATTAATACAACTTATATTTGTGAGTGAAAGAAGTATATTATAAAAAACTTAAAAACAATATGAAGACTTTTTCTTTGATTTCTTTTAGAGAATTAGACGAGGCCTGATATTTCTTCGAGCAGAGGAACAAGGCTGCAGAATTCAGTAAAGACGAGCTGAGGAGCATTACCATTATTATTGCAATTGGAATATTTGTTGTAAATTCATTTACAAGCCAGTAAAATATTCTTTGGCTTCATAAATGACTGTTGATGAGGCAATTTTTGTTGTAACATAATTGTTGAACTCATTTCTTCTAATATGATTGTTCTAATATGATTAATACAAATGATCGTTGATTAAGTTTTAAGTGGTTATGCAGACTCGATGATTTATATCATAATTTTAATTAGAATCACTTTAACTTTAGGGCGCAGTCATGTTAAAAAAAATGTTTGCATCTAATTTCTAATTTTCGTGAGAACATAAATTGTCATGCTACATTTATGATCTAAACAAAAATCAATTTGAAGTTTTAGTGTAAAAAATTAATATCAATATCTATTTAACACATGGATGGTCTGCGATGCGTGATTTTTATAATATTCGATATGGTGTTTGGGCGATTTTGTTATACACTATGAGTCAGTTTAGACTGATTTTAAAGGACAAATTTGATTGTGTTATTCATCCTCCTATGAAATTTAATTTGAATAAATTTAATGTTTCATCATATTTTCCCGTTGATCAGTCGGAATCAACCGACCTATTATATTTTCTAACAATGTACAAAATGAGCAACCACTATTATTTTCTAACAATTTTAGTTAAAAAAAAAAACTTTATTATTTTCTAACAATGTATAAAATTTGACATTGTAATAGCCTGTTATAAAAAAATTTGACATTGTAATAGTGGTATGCTCTTGGACATAAATTACCTTTTTTATATTTTAATTTTAATTAATTGCAAAATGTAAATTTCTTAATAAGTACTATGTTAGTGTTAATCTCTATATATATAATTTGTGAACTTTTTTTCAAAGTAAGTGTACACATGGCAGCCTCTAAGCCATTCTTCTTCCATATTGTTTTGGCAATTAATGTATTAAATACTAAATGATTTTGTTGATTTTTTTTTTTTGCACTATTCCTCAATGTAAATCCGTTTTTGGAAAGGAAAAAAAACAAATATCCCACAATCAAATAAAATAAAATAAAACAATGGTTTATAAATCCATGCTTGGAAAAAACAATTTTTCCATAATCAAATAATATATTTTAATCCCTCTTTTTATATTCACTAATCGGTGCTTAAAAAAACCAAATTTTCCAATAATCAATGATACCAAAGATTGAACAAATAAAATTATAAATCACTAATACGTGCTTGAAAAAATTAGCTAACCAAAGAATATATTTAATACTACTTGACCAAATCCCACAATCAAATAAAATAAAATAAAACAATGGTTTATAAATCCATGCTTGGAAAAAACAATTTTTCCACAATCAAATAATATATTTTAATTCCTCTTTTTATATTCACTAATCGGTGCTTAAAAAAAACAAATTTTCCAATAACCAATGATACCAACGATTGAAAAAATAAAATTATAGAACACTAATCCGTGCTTCAAAAAAGTAACTAATTAAATTTTTTCGTGCTTGAAAACAATTAGCTAATTAATATATTAAATACCAAATGATTTTGTAGTTTTTTTTTTCTTGCACTATTTGTCAATGTAATAAATCCATGTTTGGAAAAAACAAATATCTCACAATTAAAGAATATATTTAATACTACTTGACCAAATAATATATTTAATGGTTTATGCTCTAATCAGAATGAAAATAAGTTTCATATATTTAATGGTCAAACCACACTATAAAAGATAGGCCACATGATTACGGATGAGTGAAATATCTCTCTCTTCTCTCTCTCTCTCTCTCTCTCTCTCTCTCTCTCTCTCTCTCTCTCTCTCTCTCTCTCTCTCTCTCTCTCTCTCTCTCTCTATATATATATATATATATATATATATATATATATATATATATATATATATATATATATATATATATATAAAATGAGAGCCTTTTTTCAAATATAATTGTACATGTGACATTATCACAAGCATTCTCCTCTCATATTGATTTAACATTGAATGCTTTTATTTAAAAAAAAAATCACAATAAAGGATCAACAATAAAGATGATTTAATTTCATATTAATTTTTGTAGTGCTACATATAGCAAGCAATTATTTGTAATGCAATTATTTCTGTTTGACTAAACAATTGAGAATGTTAATTAATGCTATATATTTCACATTTCAATATAAATAAACAATTCCTCCAATACAATTTTCTCCAATACACATCTCCCTACTTTCTCTATTCCTATGTTAGTTTATTTTATTGTTGTTTTTTATTGTTCTTAATTTGTGTTTTATATAATGATTTAATTTTCTTTTTCAGTTGATCCAAGTGAGTTTTTGGGTGTTCAAATGAGAAGTTGCAAAAAGTGGGTTGGTGATCACGGAATTGAATGAATGATTAGTGTAGTTTTTTATTGTTTTTAATTTGTTTTATATATAATGATTTAATTTTCTTTTTCAGTTGATTCAAGTGAGTTTTTGGGCATTCAAATGAGAAGTTGCAAAAAGTGAGTTGGTGATCACGAAATTGAATGAATGTCCAGTGTTGTTTATTATTGTTGTTTTTTATTGTTCTTAATTTGTTTTTTATATAATGATTTAATTTTCTTTTTCAGTTGATTCAAGTGAGTTTTTGGACGTTCAAATGAGAAGTTGCAAAAAGTGAGTTGATGATCACGAAATTGAATGAATGTTCAGTGTAATTTTTATTTATTTATATTTCAAATATAATTACTTTTTCAATTCTTTCTTTGAAGAAATTATTTGTAAGGCATAATTGCATTTATCATATTTTCATGATTTGAGATTCATCATTGTAAAATAAAATAATTTAGATTTTGTCTATGATTTAAAGTTAAATATAATAATTTTTTTGTTGTTGTTCAACTTGGTTATTAATGCAATGGTTTTAAATTTTTAAAAAGGACAACTTTTTTTGGAGGATTTGGTGATGGTGATAATTTATTTTTTATCACGTGAAAACAACAACTAATTGGTTAAGTCAGGTCAAATTTCTTTTGAATCATTGCTGAATTTTCCACTAAATAAGGCCTAAAAACCCAAAAGAATAAGAACTATAAAGCAATTAAAAAGGAGTAACACTCTTGCAATGTCATTTGAAAATAGAAAACTAAAAGCGGTCGGACAAGACTCATGAAAAATAAAAGGACCAACGAATATCACATTTTATATTTACAAGCATATCTGCATATGGAATAACTTCACGATATTAATGTTGAAATTTTTATTCTTTAATTATAATTCTTTAATATAATGATAGTATTTTTGTATTTAAATATGATAATGCTTCTGTATATAGAATTCTTTGATGCGCAAAATATTCTAATTCTATATTCAAAAAATTGTAGTATTGTAGTATTAATTATTAAACATTTAAACTCAAATAAAATTTATGCATTCAATGCTTCTCAATCTCAATTTCAATCTCTAATAAAATCATAAGAATTAAAAAATAATAATTTTATTCAAATTCAAATAATCAATAATGACCGATGATATATAAATAAATAATTATTCCTAAATTATTTTCTTTTTTAATTTTAAATTTTGACTAATCAATCACCATGACCTTTTTGTAATTTATATTGTAGTTTATATTTCTACTCATGTTAGTAGGATGACCTTTTTTTTTTTTTTTTCTACGAGGCCTATATTTCTACTCATACATACATATGGAGGCCTATTTTTTTTTTATTAAAAATGTCTATGAGTATTTATGTTTCTACTCATATATTAATACGAATGACTTTTTTTTCTTTTTCTAAGAGAACTTATATTTATATTAATATGAAGACCCTTTTTTTTTTTTGTAATTTTTACGAAATTTATATTTTTAGTCATATTAATCTAAGGACTATTTTTTTTAATTACTACATAAACTTATATTTCTTTTCATATATTAACACATGATTTTTTTTTTTCAATTTATACTGTAGTTTATATTTCTACTCATATATTAACATGAAAACTGTTTTTTTTTATTTTTTTTATATTTCTATGTGGTCTATATTTCAACTCCTATTTTTTTACTGTAATTTCTACAGGAACACATATTTTTACTAATGCATTAATACAGACAACTTTTTATTTTATAATTTATAGTTAAATTTAAATTTTTATTTTTTACTCATATATTAATACGAAGACCTATTTATTTTATAATTTTTCGGAATCTATATTTTTAGTCATATATTAATTGGGAGACTAATTTTTTTTTTTATTTCAATGGAAACCTATATTTCAGCTTAAATATTAATACAGGAATCAATTTTTTTATTATTTATACCGTAGTCTATATTTGTACTCATATATTGATACAATGACATTTTTTTTTGTAATTTATATCCACCTCAAAGTCATTTTAAAAAAGCTTAAAGTCTCTTCCGCATATTCCAAAGAGAATTTATTTTCCATCAACTTTATAATTTTTTTAGCGAAGAATATTAGAAACAACAACTATGAGACATTTTCAATTTGATAAAAAAATACGAACTATAAAAATCTTCCCTAAAAAAATATATGACCGTACATAAATTTTACATTTAGTATCCCATAATGTTATTTTAATGATTAAATTATATAAGATTGTAAATATTTACGTAGTTGTTATCAATTATCTTCCATTAGCAAATAAAATTTTAAATATTCAGTTTAAAATAAAAATATATTATTCATAAATCAATAAATCTACAAATGCATTTCTTTTTTTTTCGGTTTTTCACACCAGTTGAATCTGGTTCGGGGGTCAGTTCTGGTATCAAGTGGTTCCAGCCCCCTCCCGATCGCAGTTGCGGGGGATCGAACCGTGGTCCTCCCTACCAAGTTCAGCGTCAATCACCACTGAATCAACTAACGATTGGTATCTACAAATGCATTTCTACCCGTGCTTGGCACGAGTCTGAATACTAGTTGTTAAAATATGATAGACTAATTTAGGAAAAATAAAAAGAGAGCGATACTATAACTCATCAAACCAGGGCACCACAAACCCTCAAAGAGTAAAAATAAAGATGTGCAACACCGTAATATCAATAATACTAAAAAATAATTATTTTTTTACTAATATACAACTTTTTAATAAACAAAACAATTTTGATCACACAACTCTCCATTTGATAAAATCATAATATAATAAGGGTCATGCTAAAACCATAATAGTAATAAACTATAAACCATTTTAAAAATTATTCACAATAGAGCATTATTTTTTAGCATATTTTGTAAATTATAAATAATTTATTTTAGAATAAAGAGAGTTAAAAATATTTAAACTCCAGAAAAAAGTATGATTTCAACATGAACCAAGTTATAATTCATAAGAGATAATATTTGTAATTAATTATATATAAAAAATAAATTGGTCACGGACCAAACCCGCAGATTTAATCCGCATAACATATGGTTTTAACGGTCCAACCCACACAGACAAAAATATAAACGGACAAGAAAAAGAATGAAGTTTTCTTTTCCAGCCCCCCACGTTTCTTTTTTACCCCTCTAGTTTTCTATTTTGCCCTTGCGAAAAACTTTGGTTTCTATAAACCGAATTTTTTTTTGCCTTGAAATACAACTTTGGTTTTTAGAAACCGAAATTTTCTGAAATTTAAACTAAAAAAATTTCGGTTTCTGCGAACCGAAATTTTTATGAAGGGCAAAATCGAATTATTGGAAGGTATAAAAGAAACGCAAGAGACTGAAAAAGAAATCATCAAAAAGAATTGGTCTTAAGCTCGTGGGGGTTAAAGGGTTGGCCCGCGAACCTTGACCCGTATACCCAGCTTTACATACTAGTATAATAAGTTAACTCAGCAACCAACCAGGGCACCACAAACCCTAACCCCATGAAGATTAGAGGAAAAATATCGTGCAGTACTCTCAGTAGAGCATCTCTGATTTATGAGTCTAATAAAATAATTCGAGGTCAGGGATGGCAATGTCGCGCCCGTGACTGTACTGAACCATGGGAAAAGAGAAAACTACTTCGTCTTTTGCTCGGATTTCCAGTTCGAAAATATCGACCTGAAAAGGAAAAATTAACTCAGATCGAGGTGGCGGCGGCGGCGGCGGCTGATTCATCTGCTGCTGCTGCTGTGTTGGAGCTCAGTTCTGCGGCGGCTGATTCATCTTCCGAGTCTGCTGTTGCCAATAATAAGACGTCGAAGAAGAAATCAACTGAGATCCAGGTGGAGACTGATTCTTCCAATCCTGCGAAGAAAAAGAAGAAGAAATCAACCCAGATCCAGGTGGCGGCGGCTGCTGTGTTGGATTCTGATCATCATCCGTTGGTTACGTGTTCCACCTCCGATGGAGGCGCTGCTTCGATTAAGGCTGTGTTGAAGCGTCGAAACCGTGGAAGTCGTTCTCGGGACAAGAAGAAACAAAAACTCATTAATACAGTAATGAATTAACTCTCTATAGTTGATTACTGTATTTTATTATTGTTATCACTATTACTACTATCTTAGTTTGTCTTGTTTGTAATGTAAGGAGAGATTAACATACTCTTTTAATTTGTGTGATATATTATGTATTGCAGTACAACATTTTGCTTTAATCTTTTCATTTCTACTTTAAATGTTTGCTAATTACTATCGGCATTTGTTCACTTTTCCAATGTCATTCTGTTAGATTCTATAGTTACATTCTAATATTTTAGAATCTAACATTAGCGTTTTCTATCTGTAAAGGTGTTTGGAAAAACACCTCATATGGTTCAATTTTATCGAGATGAATAATTAATTTAAATTTATTTGTTTATTTTTTTTCAAAATAAAAAAAAAAAAAAAAAAGAAAGAGCGAACCCGTCTAGACGCTAGTAATAATAAAAATAAAAAGAGAGCGATACTAGTATAATAATAAGTTAACTCAGCAACCAACCAGGGCACCACAAACCCTAACCCCATGAAGATTAGAGGAAAAATATCGTGCAGTACTCTCAGTAGAGCATCTCTGATTTATGAGTCTAATAAAATAATTCGAGGTCAGGGATGGCAATGTCGCGCCCGTGACTGTACTGAACCATGGGAAAAGAGAAAACTACTTCGTCTTTTGCTCGGATTTCCAGTTCGAAAATATCGACCTGAAAAGGAAAAATTAACTCAGATCGAGGTGGCGGCGGCGGCGGCGGCTGATTCATCTGCTGCTGCTGCTGTGTTGGAGCTCAGTTCTGCGGCGGCTGATTCATCTTCCGAGTCTGCTGTTGCCAATAATAAGACGTCGAAGAAGAAATCAACTGAGATCCAGGTGGAGACTGATTCTTCCAATCCTGCGAAGAAAAAGAAGAAGAAATCAACCCAGATCCAGGTGGCGGCGGCTGCTGTGTTGGATTCTGATCATCATCCGTTGGTTACGTGTTCCACCTCCGATGGAGGCGCTGCTTCGATTAAGGCTGTGTTGAAGCGTCGAAACCGTGGAAGTCGTTCTCGGGACAAGAAGAAACAAAAACTCATTAATACAGTAATGAATTAACTCTCTATAGTTGATTACTGTATTTTATTATTGTTATCACTATTACTACTATCTTAGTTTGTCTTGTTTGTAATGTAAGGAGAGATTAACATACTCTTTTAATTTGTGTGATATATTATGTATTGCAGTACAACATTTTGCTTTAATCTTTTCATTTCTACTTTAAATGTTTGCTAATTACTATCGGCATTTGTTCACTTTTCCAATGTCATTCTGTTAGATTCTATAGTTACATTCTAATATTTTAGAATCTAACATTAGCGTTTTCTATCTGTAAAGGTGTTTGGAAAAACACCTCATATGGTTCAATTTTATCGAGATGAATAATTAATTTAAATTTATTTGTTTATTTTTTTTCAAAATAAAAAAAAAAAAAAAAAAGAAAGAGCGAACCCGTCTAGACGCTAGTAATAATAAAAATAAAAAGAGAGCGATACTAGTATAATAATAAGTTAACTCAGCAACCAACCAGGGCACCACAAACCCTAACCCCATGAAGATTAGAGGAAAAATATCGTGCAGTACTCTCAGTAGAGCATCTCTGATTTATGAGTCTAATAAAATAATTCGAGGTCAGGGATGGCAATGTCGCGCCCGTGACTGTACTGAACCATGGGAAAAGAGAAAACTACTTCGTCTTTTGCTCGGATTTCCAGTTCGAAAATATCGACCTGAAAAGGAAAAATTAACTCAGATCGAGGTGGCGGCGGCGGCGGCGGCTGATTCATCTGCTGCTGCTGCTGTGTTGGAGCTCAGTTCTGCGGCGGCTGATTCATCTTCCGAGTCTGCTGTTGCCAATAATAAGACGTCGAAGAAGAAATCAACTGAGATCCAGGTGGAGACTGATTCTTCCAATCCTGCGAAGAAAAAGAAGAAGAAATCAACCCAGATCCAGGTGGCGGCGGCTGCTGTGTTGGATTCTGATCATCATCCGTTGGTTACGTGTTCCACCTCCGATGGAGGCGCTGCTTCGATTAAGGCTGTGTTGAAGCGTCGAAACCGTGGAAGTCGTTCTCGGGACAAGAAGAAACAAAAACTCATTAATACAGTAATGAATTAACTCTCTATAGTTGATTACTGTATTTTATTATTGTTATCACTATTACTACTATCTTAGTTTGTCTTGTTTGTAATGTAAGGAGAGATTAACATACTCTTTTAATTTGTGTGATATATTATGTATTGCAGTACAACATTTTGCTTTAATCTTTTCATTTCTACTTTAAATGTTTGCTAATTACTATCGGCATTTGTTCACTTTTCCAATGTCATTCTGTTAGATTCTATAGTTACATTCTAATATTTTAGAATCTAACATTAGCGTTTTCTATCTGTAAAGGTGTTTGGAAAAACACCTCATATGGTTCAATTTTATCGAGATGAATAATTAATTTAAATTTATTTGTTTATTTTTTTTCAAAATAAAAAAAAAAAAAAAAAAGAAAGAGCGAACCCGTCTAGACGCTAGTAATAATAAAAATAAAAAGAGAGCGATACTAGTATAATAATAAGTTAACTCAGCAACCAACCAGGGCACCACAAACCCTAACCCCATGAAGATTAGAGGAAAAATATCGTGCAGTACTCTCAGTAGAGCATCTCTGATTTATGAGTCTAATAAAATAATTCGAGGTCAGGGATGGCAATGTCGCGCCCGTGACTGTACTGAACCATGGGAAAAGAGAAAACTACTTCGTCTTTTGCTCGGATTTCCAGTTCGAAAATATCGACCTGAAAAGGAAAAATTAACTCAGATCGAGGTGGCGGCGGCGGCGGCGGCTGATTCATCTGCTGCTGCTGCTGTGTTGGAGCTCAGTTCTGCGGCGGCTGATTCATCTTCCGAGTCTGCTGTTGCCAATAATAAGACGTCGAAGAAGAAATCAACTGAGATCCAGGTGGAGACTGATTCTTCCAATCCTGCGAAGAAAAAGAAGAAGAAATCAACCCAGATCCAGGTGGCGGCGGCTGCTGTGTTGGATTCTGATCATCATCCGTTGGTTACGTGTTCCACCTCCGATGGAGGCGCTGCTTCGATTAAGGCTGTGTTGAAGCGTCGAAACCGTGGAAGTCGTTCTCGGGACAAGAAGAAACAAAAACTCATTAATACAGTAATGAATTAACTCTCTATAGTTGATTACTGTATTTTATTATTGTTATCACTATTACTACTATCTTAGTTTGTCTTGTTTGTAATGTAAGGAGAGATTAACATACTCTTTTAATTTGTGTGATATATTATGTATTGCAGTACAACATTTTGCTTTAATCTTTTCATTTCTACTTTAAATGTTTGCTAATTACTATCGGCATTTGTTCACTTTTCCAATGTCATTCTGTTAGATTCTATAGTTACATTCTAATATTTTAGAATCTAACATTAGCGTTTTCTATCTCTAACATGATTTACTTGTGTTGTAAAGGTGTTTGGGTTTTTTATGGTTAAAACTTGATTCTACAAGAAGCAGGAAAAAACGGTTCAATTTTACTTGTCTTGCTCTGTCTTGTGTGTCAAACTTCACAGTTGTTTCAGATAATGATGATACTATTTTGTGTGTAAAAAAACAGCTCATATAGCCAGTTCCTATGTGTAGATTAATTTTAGGGTTACTGATTAAACTCTGTGCCAATAATATTGCTATTACTATTATTATGATTATGATATGATTATGAAAGAAGTAAGTAGCTTTCATTTAATGATATATTGAATGGAAGTAAACCTGCTTCTCAAAGAATTGGCTTTATTTGGTGTTCAGATTAGGCTATAATTAACTTGCTCAAATATATATGTTACAGTACTTCTGGAATCTGAATTGATGACAAGCTTGGAGAAGTGATTAGAACTGAATTTTAATTTGATAGCATGACATGTTATTAGACGATAAGTGAAGATTTCTTGATCATATTACCTTTACAAAACAATGTCCGTGTAGTACATTTTATTATCCTGCATATTGAAATTATAAAATTTTGCGAAGAAGGTTGTAAACCAGCTGCAACACCAATGGACCAAAAAGAGGAGTGTTGTAAAGAAGTTGAAGCTGAAAGGGTTGATGAAAAATAGGTTGTTTGATTTATTTAGGCAGCAAACAGTCCCCATACAAGGTACACGCACTATGCTTACAGCATATGTAATATCGGCGGGACTATTTGCTATTTAACAGTAAATAGCTTGACGGTATAGATTAGAAGAAATCTTTTCTTTTTTGTTTTTGTAACAATCCACTCATTTATTAGAGAAACATAGAAGAGGAAAACAAAGATCACTCCTTTAAAGGGGCATTCCCTGTCAATGAGCGAGATCCCAAAGTTTTAGCCATTTGAGCAATCTCATGAGCAACACTATTACATAAACAATTAACAAAAACAACAAAACAACCCTCGATACAAACAGCTAGCACAAGACAATCCTTAATAAAGGGTTCAATACTAGCTATAGCTAAAAAGCCATTAAAATAGTTAACAACAACAGATGCATCTAAGTTCGAAAACGGCATTAATAAGATGACAGTTTCTAACAACTTGCATTCCCCACCTCAAACCCAAAGATTCAGCCAAGAGCGGTTCAACAACCACTTCCGATTTTTCCATCGCCGCATAAATTACCTTTGAGGTAGTCGAAGGACAAAACCCATATTGACATTTTCCCGAGGCGGCTTAAGAACTTGCAATGGCGCGTATAACCCTATATTCCAACTCTTGGCATTGACGAAGTGGAAAATCATGCATCTTAGAATATGTTGGTTAACATCTTTCTCTAGCTTTGGCCAATAAAAATTTTCTTTGTCGAAAGCCACAGTTTTGTCTCGTCCTAAGTTACATGATAATCCAAATGGCATCATCGTACAATTGTAAGGCTATTTGCCATTTATTTTGAATTAGGTGATATTTTAATTTATTATTATTAGGTCCATTGAGCTACTTTTTAAAAACTCTATAATTTGTAAGTTCTTCTATGAAATAAAAGACAGTTTTTGATTGAATACAATTATGAGAGTTATTCTCTTTGGTTCTTCGAACCGGAGCCTCCATAGCCGATTGTGGCGTGCTCACGACTTATCAATTGGTTTTCCATCCCGATTGTGGCGTCTTTCCACCACATCCACCATTACAACTCTCGTTTTGTTTCGCTTGCTCTGTGATTCCTCATCATTTGGTATTGCGGAGCTCTCAATCATTTGGAGCTCTCTCAAGTTCTGAATGCTATAAATTGAAAAGGATAGATACATCGATTATTCAATGAATCTACAAAGTTGATTTTACTTATAATTAAGGATAAAAGGAGTAGCTGATAGCTTGCTTAGTGAGCTATAGTGGTATGGATGAAAGATATGTTGTGGTTATACATTTATGGAATCATGTTTATGAGGAATGTATTATAGTACTTTTGAATATTTCATCATTTTGAAATTGCATGCCTTTGTTTCCATTTTATGCTTTATCTTTCTTTACTGTTATGTTATATCCAGGTGTGGATTGTGAACTAATATTTCTCTTTATGATATCTTGGAATTAAATGAAATCATCTTTAAAGAACACCACCTTGAAGTTTTAATTGCAGTGCTGTACTTTTTTTTTTGAAAGGCAAAATATTATTATAAACTCTAAAGCATAAGAAATGCCTTGAAGAATAACATGGCTACAATAAGATAGCAAAACAAAGGCTTAAAAACTCAAAGGTTGAAGGCACACACCCTAACCCAAATGGGAGGACAAAAACCACCCAAGAATGCAACAGACCAGATTCACAGGTACAGTTGTAACTAAAGACCAGAAAAACGCAATAAACACCGAAAAAGTCAAACAAACTAACAGCAGCAGCTCTGACAGAGCAGCAAAACACAACCTATGACAACCAAATTAACGAGCCAACGGTATCACATTCCTATGCTCCAAATTTCGACGAGTAGGAAGTCGATCATGAAGGAGCTTCCAAGCTAGCCCAATAACTTTAGACGGAGCCGGACTCTTCCATATTGACTTAAAAACTCTTTCCTCCGAAATAATCACTCGATCCTCTACTAGAATCAGCTTAGCCAACTGAAAATATGTTTATTTAACTGAAAAACTCCCCCATTCTCAAGGCACCACCCCCACCGGTCAACCCCTTCAGACCACTGGAAACCCTTCGACACTTCTCAAAAATAAGCTAGAAAATTCTTTACCCAGACATACAGATCCTGCCTCCATGAAAAATTCCACTTCCATCCTCCTTCCAACAAAACCCTCAAGTCACTGACCAGGACATCCTTGTTATTAGAGATTGCAAACAAACACAGAAATTGTTCACACAGCAATGCTCCACCACTTCTCTAAAATTTGCTTCCCACCACTCTTTATTAATCTTCATATAATCCTTTGCAAGTCCCTCTTTATAGAACTTTTAAGCAGTACCATTTTTTCACCCATAGCCACTGCTTTGACACTATGGAAACCTTCCATAAACATACTAGTTTGCAACCTTTGGATATCTATAGATCAAGACAACACTCCAATAAAGGAGAATTTCAGCTCCTCTCGCGCTTCAAAATTCACCTGCACATCCAAGCACTCCTCTACAGCTTCCACTTCGTTGTTCTTGTTCAATGCTTCTTATCAACCTGATTATCACTACTCAAGAGAGCAGTCTGGAACGAGACTCCCTGAACAACCTAAACATCTCTCCCACTCCCACCTCTCTTCCCGGCTTACTCGTCACCTTCTGCTTTGTTGAACCAATCGAGTTGAAAAATGCTTCGTTGATATGTATCTTAAAGGTGCCCCACCAGACATTCTCCAAGCTTTCCCTAAGCACCTCCAGCTCCTTTACATCCTTAAATTTTACAAAACCAAAGCTCCTTCCCCATTTGTCCATCCATCTTCTTCGGGATAAAGACATCCCCTACACTCCCATACCTTGCAAAAGTTGTCTAAAGATCCGACACCTTAACATCTTCAGGGAAATTAGTTAAGTAGAAGGAGGTACATCTCTGGTCAAGGTTATGAAAGTAACCTCTTCTCCCTGCCTTTTGATTAAACGGAACACTCAAATTTTTCCCGGTGGAACCCCTGCCCCCTCTATTTTTCTTTCCTCTCTCATCTTTCTATTGCAGTGCTGTACTTGTTCTTGATGTATAGACGTTTTTTCTTTTTGAAGCCCCTATGTTGTCTTTTTATTATCCACTCTTCCCATCCATAACATTACCTGTCTCTTGCTTTACTTGCTGTCAACTCAGCCACAATATTTTTTACGGTCGATTTTGAGGTAAGCAAATGGTGGTATGACCGGACCATTTGCACCATTGACATATCTTATTAGATAATAAGTGAAGATTTTATGATCATATGATTGAACAACTTTACAAACCAATATAAATGTGAAGTACATTTTATTATCCTATTAAATCCTTTATTTTTATTCAAAATTGGACACTTATTCCCCTACAATGATGATGTTGGTTTCCATCATATTGAGAGTATAAAATATTGCAAAGAAGATGGGAAACCAGCTGCAACTCCAAAATCAAAAGGGAAAGTTTTGCAAAAAGACATGAAGCTGGAAAGGTTTGATGAAAAGGGTGTACATAATCATAGTAGGTTGTTTGATGTATTTAACAGCAATCATATGTTGTGAGCGTACTGTCAAGGTGCATACATTGTGTTGGTGGAATGCACTTTCAAGTAGCTAAAATAATTAGTTCAATAGAAAACACATATTTGTGGACAACCAAGCTGCAATTTCAATTGCTAATGATCCGGTGTTCAATCATCCATGGTAGAACAAAACATATCAAGTTCTTACTCATCACTTAAAAAAAGTTCGAATTCTCCTCAATATCTACATCCTCTTCTGAAACAAAATCATCAACTTTCTTCCATCTTTCAGAACTCCAAAGATTTACCTTCAATTGCCTGCAATTGGGAGAGGACTTTTTGAAGTATTCTCGGTAGAATTTCATCAAATCTTTCTTCTTTATTTGTTTCAATTCATCGGCTACCTTTTGTGTGATATTGAATTGGCAACTGAAAATTAATTTAAAAAATTATCAGCAAAAATGGAACATTTTATCTAAAGTCAATCATAAGAATTTAAAACATATAAGAAACCTGTATTTGGTAATTTCTTTCCACACTCGGCAGCTTTCATCTTCGAGTGATGAACAACTTTCCAACTTCTTGTCCACTAAACAACTTATATAGTTCTTAAACTTTTTGTTGTTCAAGTCTTTCTGCAAATTCAAATTCATTTCTTATTTAATAATAGGTTAATGCAAAAAATACATACTATAAGACATGTTTGTAAAATAAACCGCAATAAACTGTAAGAAATGTTTTTCATTCATATTTACATTATAAGACATGTTGTAAAAAAGTAAAGTAACCTTCAAAAAATAATTATAAGAACATAGATATGGAAGATATGAGAAAACTTACAAAGTCTTTTTCCAAACCATCTATAAATTCTTCAATTTTACAATGCAAGGTATATGGATCATATTCAGATGATTGAATTTGGAAACAAAATCCCCAAACATTGTGTATTTCAGTTGAACTAGATACAACAGTATAACCAAGATTCTCTTCTGTCCTGTTTGCAGAAACATATCAAGAATTTTAGTCCCTATTTTATGCCTAACTAAGCCATGAATGAATAACATAAAACTGAAATATGTTAAGGTTAAATGAGTAATTGAGTATAAGAGGAAGCAACTAGGAAGTTCAAATGTAGAAGACATGGTCCAGTCACACTAACATGAGCATCGGAAAAAAGTGGAAGAATTAACATATATATATATATATATATATATATATATATATATATATATATATATATATACTCAGTTCACTAATAAATATCACATGTTAAAAAGAAGATGCTGCTAAGATTAGATTGTCACCTCATCTGATCATAAAATGGCTTTTCGACAATAACTTCAAAAAGATCAAGCAATGCCATCAACTTGATTGAGTTAAAGAGATTTTGTCCAATTTGAATATAAAGCTGCATAAATGGCAAAAGAAAACAAGTGGTAGGATAAAATTGTCAAAGATTATTGACGAAAAAATAAATTATCTGAAGCACTACAGTGAGTGATTGATTGAGTACAAATAACAATGAAATCAACTGAAATTACCTGAACTGTAGAGATGATATCAGACGAGCCCTCGATATTCACA
Organism: Trifolium fragiferum; assembly: GCA_954870985.1. Lineage (NCBI taxonomy): Eukaryota > Viridiplantae > Streptophyta > Magnoliopsida > Fabales > Fabaceae > Trifolium > Trifolium fragiferum. The sequence continues at coordinate 15,723,459 of OX940794.1, forward strand.
ACAAAATTTCTGTTGGGAGTGAGGCGAATTACTCTCTCAACATGCCTCAACACATCAGGTGGTGATCTTTTTGGAAAATTCTGCTTAATTATCTTGGATATGTTTTTTGCATCATCCTCTGACAAATTTCCATGGACAAGTCCCTCAATGAATATCTATACAATGTTAAAATTTAAAATGAATAAATCTTCAGCAAAGGCAACAATAAATTACAGACAAAACTAATTAAATAAAAGTTTACAATTATCTTTGTTGACTTATCCATGTTTACAAATCAAGTATATAGAATTTGTCATTTCTCTGTGCATAAAACAAATCACATAGTGTAATAAAAAAAATAAAAGTAAATCATGTATTTCATATTTATATGGTATTAACGATTTACATTAAATGAAATTTATTGTGGCCATTAATTCTATTCTTGATTAGAAATTAATTTGAGATTTATAAAGAAACTCAATTAGATTCATTCAATATTTATTAGTAGCATGAACTGAGATTCTCATTTGGCCTATGTTTGTTCATCTGCTAGAGGATGACATGTACTAAATTTGAGCTGAGTTCCTAATTCTAAACCATATATAAATTTGTAATTCTTAAGATAATTATAATTTAATGTGATTGCTAATTGTAATCCTAGTTAGAAGTTAATCTAGGATTTGTACAGCTAATGGCGATTACACATGTGGCTAGTTCTAACATAAAAAACTGAAAACCAATAACTATTGCACAATTAATCAAGGTGTGTTTATTTTCTTCCAATTGTTAGCAATATTATAGCCATGAGACACTTCAATCATATTATATGCACAACAACAATATTTGGAGATTGGAAATAAGGAAAAATGTACAATATTTGGAGTCCTTGGAATTTAATGGGCACAACACACTTTACGGGGCTTGTTGATCACCAATAGTTTTGACAACATCTATGTTACCATTAAATATTTAAAGATTGTAAATAATATCTATATTCAATATTTCAGTTAAACCTGTGAGCGAATTTCTTCTATAAACTTTCTCAAATCACCAAGCGACAAATCCTTAAGATGATTCTGCAGTTTTGCATTCTCATAGATGTGCTCACGTAGAAGAGTATCAAGAACTTCATCGTCACCTTCGTTGGAATATTTCTTTAGGTTTTCTTTCGCGTACTGTTAAAATAAGCATCACAACAAAGAGTTGAAATAGAGAAATTGAAGAGGGACAAAAGGAAAATAAAGGTTAACAATAACATTGAACAATAATTCACACAAGCATGCTACTCACCTCATACTTAGTAGCATCAGTTGGCATAAAAGAATTGACTTCTGATAAAATCTTAGATAAGAGATTTGGAAGCATCTCATTGAGACCCAAAACTTCCACCTCAAGCATACCGTCAATGATGCGGAGTTTAATTTCAAACATGGCCTCTTCAGCCTGCACACATAGACACAACTTCATATACATACATACATACATGTACTGAGTACACACACAAACTCTACAATCTGAACATAGACACTCTTTTAGGCTCCCTTTTTGCATGTATATATCTGATTGGAAGCATTTCATTAGGATAAATTTGAAAGTGATGATAATCTGATTATCAGAATCAATTGACTTTTTTTTTTTTTTTTTTTATCTATTATGCATCCTTCATAGAAAAACTATACACAGACACAAGTTTTCTTTTGTCCCTGTGCTTTTTTATCGTCGTTCCATTTCTTATAAACAAAATAGACGGTTTACCTTATATATGACTTCATCCAACTTGTCATAAAGAAGGGCAAGGAACAATTCAGACAATACACAAAGTTCGGGGTTGTCCCACACTCCCTTGGAGTACTTTAGATGAATATATACACAAGCAAAAGGACCTTTGAAATTACAATCCCGCTTGTACCATAACTTCATCGATTCTTCATCAACTATATACTCTGGGGAAATCATAGTTGAAAAGGTTGCATCGGATATGTCTCCAATGAGTACACTATTGTTATCGGGAATAAACTCGTTCTTGCATGACAATTGCATTGGTTCACGAGCTTCTCGAATTTTTTCCCACAACTCCATTGAACTTTTTTCAATGTCATGTACAGAGTACCGTATTTCCAGCCAAGGTAAACATTCGGACGCTGTCAAAGCAGCAACAAGAAATATTAATAAGATTATGAAACAAGAACTTGCTGCTCTATTTTTTAAAACAATAGCTCATAAGTTACGTTAAGCCATATTTTCTTATCACATATTAAATCAGTAGATATATATTGTTTAGGCTTTTTTCCTCCATCTATTCAATGCTTTCATAAATGTTCTCCACATAGGTCCAAACCAATTACGATGAGATTTTACCATCTTCTCTACAATCTGAGCTACCACAATATATCTTGAACGATTATAACTCTATAGAATTTAGAATGTTTTGAATAAAAACTAAAAAGGAATTGATCATATATGAGGTAACAAACCCTTCCAGACCACAATATGCACAAGAAGAAAGGAGAACATGTTGGTCATAGATCAGAACTATGACTGTTTGTGCAGTACCTTTCTTTTAAAAGAAAATAAGTCTAATTCTATGTTATTGGTCTTAATATGGAGGAGGGCAGGTTGTGAACCAGAGCAACAATGCGTGTTCATATTATCAAAGAGAACAATAGACACCAATTCAAATAAGAAACACCCAATTCAGTGAGCAAATATTGAAGCCAAAATTATTTTCCAGTATGCAAAAACAACAAAGCCTATAGGCAATTTTCAATTGTGCAAAGGAGAAAAAAGAGCACACCTTCTATTTCAAAGTGATCTGAAAAAACATCTACCCTCATGTTTTTAGGTGCAAAATAACCAAGAAATTCTTTTATTACGGGCTGACTCCATTCTGCATACAAATGCTTAGCACAAATAACATGCTCAGGAGGATAAAGGAGCAAATTTTCTGCATAATAAAATAATTAGAGTAAGTGAATAATGATTTTAAATATATATAAGGTCTTTTTAAATAGCAAGATCTGCCAAAAAAGTAACAGAAAGTCAGCGTATTACAAACCTGAAAGCTCAATAGCATATTTTTCTTGATCATTCTTCACTCTAAAATTGAATTCTAATTCTCCAATACTCTTAATTTCCTTATATATCCATTCTGGTGGAGAATCACGCAGCAATGCAAGACATTCATATATCAAACCAATTATCTTTTCGATCTGTAAGTGGTAGATAAAAATTAGGCTATAGAAACTTAACCTTTTTACAAAATAATGTTTAAATTTAAAGATAATGTTTATTCTCATGTTGAATTTGAGGTATTTAAGTGGAAAAATAGGAGAAAACACTAAAAAATAAATATATTACTGATAATGATTGACGAACTAAATACAATATTTACATACGAAATAGTATGATACTATCTTGGTATTTATAACCAAGTGAATATATTTAAAACTAAACTAAATCCTTTAATTACAGGGTTGCTTAGAATAAACTAACCTAATGAGATATATTCTCAACAAATATAATAAAACTTATGCATAACTTAGTTAAAATTTTCCTATTCTAACAACACATTTACAACCATGTTAAGAAGAAAAAAAGTTGTTACCTGAGATGTACCAGAGATAGTGAGACCGACTTCAATGATAAATATGTCAGCCATTGATGTGCTACATATTTCATTATCAATTAAAGCAAATAAATACTTAGCCAACCCTTTTTCCTTGAGTAAGGAAAACAAGCTTCCATTACCCTCTGAAATGTTAATTAATACCTTGTTATCGAAGTCATATATTAATACTTTGAAATATCAAGAAAAAAGAGGGAAAAAAGTGGTTGCTAAAGAGAAGCACTTACTCTTATTGAGGAAGTGAGAGATATATCTGTCAGATTTGTTTCCATACACTTTGCATTGAGGTGGCAAAGTCCATGACACAATAAGAGTACCGGGGTTCTGATTCTCTAACTCTATTTGGTATTTTTGTCCGGACTTCCAAATAGGTCTTTCTGGGAGGCTTCTTTTCCTCTTTTTGGGTTGAATGTGTGTCCCAAAATATCCCGTCCACATTAAGTTTAATTGCTTTGAAGGTAGAGGTGTTATGGGGATCTTTTTCTTTACGGGGCACCTTTTTATGGATTTGAAGAGTTTTTCAATCCAACCTTGAAGCTCATCAACAGACTCTGCATCAAAAAATATAAAAATATAGTATTATTTGATGGGATTTGTTCATAAAAAAACTTTAAATTAATTCTTTTAACTTTGACATGTACTTTATTTTATTTATTTTTTGTTTTATAATCACAGGAATTTAATAAAAGGAGTATAAGAGATAGTCCACAAAAAAGTGCAACATCTAAAATGCCAGCATTAGTACTAGCTACACCTTAAATCAAGGATAAAATTTTTCTAGCCACCCAACAGCAAGCCACATCAAATGCCCAGTCTTTTCCATTTTTTTACCACTAAACAACCTTCCATGCTGCAGAAAATGGTCCAATGCTGCAGCGGCATATGCTCAATCATAGCTTGGCCAACAGTAAATTGATGTCCATACACCGTAAGCAAACTTGTAGGAAAAAGAGTGCATGGTTGCAGCTCAACATCATTTCAGCAGAGAACACACACGATGCATTACCTAGAGGGACAACACCCCTGGCAACCGCTGATTCTGCATCATCAAGGATTGCAGCAGGTTAACCAGCACAGCACCTCTATCATGATTCCAAACCCACTTCATGCCTACAGGTGAGAACCGCTGCAGCTGAGACTCATCCCAAGAGAAAATGGGTCTACGCCAAATCCAGACCCACTTCGACCAAAACAATCTTCTTCTGCCATTGCCAATTTTTCTATCTACATAATCTTCAGACCAGTAAGCACAAAGGAGGTGGAATTTATCCACAGCCACAATATCTCTCCACCAACTGGTCACGCCTACTGCAAGCTGCTAAAGATTTAAGGTTCAATCGCCCTTCCAAACTACTGTACCTGAACTCCAGCAAAGGTTGCCTAAAAGCTTTGTTATCAAATAAACACAGCCACTTCCACTTCACACATAGCGCCAAATTAAATAATTCCAAACTCCTTATGCCCAGACAACAATCATTTTTTAACTTGCAAACATTATCCCGCCCAATCCAGGCTACCTTCCTCCCTTCCTCAATGCCACTCCACAGGAAATTCCTTTGGATACAAACCATAGCTTGAATAACCTTTCTTGGTGCCTTGTAGAATAAAAAGAAATAAAAAGGTAATCTTGGCAATACAGACTTAATATGAACTACCTTCCCAATTGACAGAGATTTCTTTGTCCATTTTCATAAACACTTCTGCACCATATCCAATACGGGCTGCCAAGTTTTACCCAATCCTGCAAGACTAAAAAGCATATGCAGCCTCCATAAAATGTGACTCTAAATTCAGTCCAATGATATTGCGATTATGAAAATTCACCCGGAGACCAGACACAAGTTCAAAACCTCTAAGGCCTTGACAGTCCATAAATTATTCTAGCTACCATCACACAAAAATATTTTCTCATCCGCAAATTGTAACAAATTATATTCCACCAAATCACTAACTTTATAACAAGCCAACATCCCCAACTCGACATCTTTTCACATCAAACCCGCCAAACCGTTTGCTACAATAAGAAAAAGGAAAAGCGGCAAAAGGATCCCCTGCCTTAAGCCTTTTGCAGCAAACGGATTCTTTTGTCCGACTTCTATTAACCAACAACGACATAGATATAGAACAAATACAAAGCTGATACTTCTAAGCATATATTTCAAGAAAGACCAATTAATCTAATCATAAGCCTTGTTGGAGTTTCCTTTCAACATTTAACAATTATCAATAAAGAATTAGGGATAAGATTTTATTTTCTTTCCTATTTAAGATCCTAATTCATGTACATACCCATCTATTTTGTACATATTTTGTCTAAAGTTGATTCAAGGAATGAAATTATAAATTTCTGATATATTTGCAATTAGTTATGGATAAAATTTTTAAGCAAATTTGGTCTAAGAATTTTACCTCCGCCGATGACAACCAATTTCATCAACTTTCCAACATAATATTTCTTGTAAAATTTCAACAATTCTTTGTGAAGACGATCATAAGCAGCCTTGTTAACCTCTTCCCCAAGCAGACTCTTTCTATTCCCTTTATGTTCATGAAAAATAAATATATAATGTATTATATCAATTACACATTAATTACTATATAACTAAAAATTATAATAAACTAACAAATTAGTGAAGAATAGAGTAGAACATACCACAATGGAATATCCCATTATATGGATGACCTTCTATGGATGTATGACAAAGAAGATCATGATGAATGAACTTCAATTCTCCCTTTTTTTCATTAAATTCTGTTCAAAGTAAATTTTACATAAACATATATTATCATTTCACCTTCCAAAAATAATAAATAAATACATTTCATCTATCTACGGACATATCCATTTAGAGTACATATAATCTACCATATATTAAGTCATTAAATTAATAGATAAATGAATATTTTTTAAAAGTGTAACCACCAAATAATAGTACCTTAATTTCTTCTACCTGGTCACTTCACTATGTTTGCTATTGATGATAAAATATATTTACTTGTAATCACTCTCGCATACTTTAATAATAATAATAATAATAATAATCACTATCTATTAAACTAAGGGGATGTATTGGTTTAAGATTTTAAAGGATTTTAAAAGATTTTTTTATAATAAAACAATTTAGTGATATTCAATCAAGACTTCTATAAAATTTTAAAAACTCCCGAGATATTCAATAATGACAATAAAGATTTTTTTAGGGCATGAAAATTCGTTAGTATTAAATTGAGATTTCTCAGAACTTCTAAAATGTTTTTTGATATTCAAAACTCTACGGATTTTAATGAATTCTTTCATTGAGTGGATTTTATGAGACTTTTAGGTTAAAAATACAAAGAAGACATTCATTCAACAATCTCACCAAAATTGATGAGATTTCTTAAAACTTTTTATTGTTATGCATCATTCCTCAACTATCATCATATTCATTCATCATTCTCTCCCTCTCTCTTTCTCTCCTACCTTCTATCTCCCTCTCCTTTTTCCAGCCAAACTAGTTTATTAAAAAATGGATCTAGTTTTTTTTCGTTATGATTTTTTTTCTCAACATTATGCTGCCTTCTTGTGTTTATTTTGGTACTTGATAACAATAACTATACACTTCATAAAAAATAATAATAATAACCATACATGTGCTTCATTACTACCTGATATTGAATAGAAAACCTCTCTCTATATATATGCTGGGTATGTTTCAAATGATGCACCATTAAAACGACAAAAATTGGGCCACGATGATGGCATTGAGCAATCATATGATGTTGGTAATTACTTCTCACTCAAATTATATGCAAATAGTTTGTATTTTATTTCAATCAAGTTTAGGATTTTGGTAGGAATTATCCGGTAAAATTATCACATATTGATTCTACATTCTGATTATGGTTGGTTATGCCATGTTCATCTTTGTCTAGCTATTTTATTCAAAATACCAATGATGTAGTGATAACTTACAGATCTATTCGGCTATTAAAACTATTAAAAATAGTGATAAAAACTATTAAAAGTCATTAATTTTCAAAATCTTAAAATTTCATAAAGTACTGTGAAATCTTAAAAAGAGCGAGTTTATTTCTATCATATGCAATCGTTCACATGTTAAAAAGAGCGAGTTTGTGTGAGAATTTGTTCATTTTTTATTAAATGTGCAATTTTTTAATAAATAATTGATATTTTTGAATAAATAGTTATTATTTTTGGTTAATTTCACAAACCCATATAATTAAACCGAAACATACCATTATTTACCGCTTTTACTTCGGCCTTCAGTATTTTCCTTGTTAGGAGGGGTGCAATCAAGCCATCAGCAAATCTAATATAGGCATCAAGAAAAAAATAAGTTAATTAAAAATCTAGCACATGATAAAACTTATTAGACAAATTTGTATACTGAGACATGATTCAAGAACTATCTATAAACATTTTTTTAATCAAGAATGTCTATAAATAAACATGACAATGCACATTGTATCTTCTTAAGGAATTCTTCAAAAAAGCTCCATTTACTTCAAAGTGATAGCAGGTGTACTCAGGAGTAGTAAATGCATTTGTGGATCCATTGTGTTGGGAGATATAAGTTTCATACTAAAATTAAAAAATTATCAAATAATATATTAATTATTGTAATTATTTTCAAATATGTTAAATATTATATATTAAACAAATTAAAAGTAGAAATTTGAAAAAAACAATTAAATAGTTTTAATGAATATTAAACATACATCAGTAGTAAACTTTCGACTCCCCTCACCAATCATGTGCTCTGCAATCAAGTGTTATACTATTAGTTTGATGATATATTCTTTAAACAAAACTGGAATTTAATGTAATTATACAAACCTAATAAATGTGGGAGTCCGTGTGAGTATTCACGAGCATGAAGGGCTCCTACACCAACGATCATCGCTGCTGCGGCAGACTGAAAACAAACAAAATAATATGAATAAAAATAATAATAATAATAATAAGGTTTAAATGCAGTAAAATACTTATTATAATAATAAATATAAATATATTTATACCTGCTCCATTTGTATCTGTTTTTCTGGTTCTCCTTTTGTAACGACTCTCGGGTCATGTACAATAAAAACTTGTAAATCATTGCTTAAATTCAGTACTTTATAATCCCGATTGTCGTTCTTGGACTTATAAACTTCAATGTTTTCCATGATCTCTGCTTAAATACCAAATTATAAAAAGTGAGTGTTGAAAACAAAGAAAACAAAGACGGATTGGAAAAACTAAACAAAACACCAAAGAAAACAAAGACCAGCAACTAATCTAAGACAAACAAAAGTCAAAACCAACAAACAAACCACAAGCTGATTTTTACGGCTAAGGCTAATCTAAACTTATTCATAAGGAAAACAAAACAGCAGAATAATAAACATCTAATAATAAATTTGTGAGTCACATCTAAACTTATTCATGACTCACAAATTTATATTTTCATGCTTCAAATAAAAATAAAGCTTAAATGATATTTTGATCTTTGTTTGCGAATTTTTTACTTTAGTTGTTGTATCTGTTTATGTTATAAATAAGTTATTAAATGTATAAAATTTGTTGGTTTTAGTCTTTAAAGTCAAAATCCACGGGATAACTTAAAGGAAAATTTATACGAAAATGCATATTTTCCTATAGATTTTGACTTTAAGGAATAAAACAAACCAATTTTCCTACAAAATTTTCGACAAGAATTGAATTATTCACCATGAAAATTTTATGTGTATAACATAGTAAAAAATAATTTTGTTTGACATGATGTAATTATCTAAATCCAACTACATTATTTTAAATTTGTTTATTCTTTTTGTAAAAGAAATGTGTATTAAATTTATTATTAAGCTGAGAAAAGGAATACCACTACTAGTATCCAAATTATAAATTGTGTATGGTCTCTTATTTCATTCTTTTTTTTTTAAAGCCAAACAACAATGCATCTTAACAAGCATTTAATTAGTCACCTCCTTGATGACACCCTTTTCTTTTTTTTTTTGAAAAGGTTAATTTATTAATAAACATAGTACAAGCAGTACTAGAAGTATGGAAAAGGCTTGGGCAACATTAGCGCGGGAAAGGCAGCCTGCCTTTGACCCGTCTCCACCCGTTCGATTAATCCTATGTTCCAGAATTTGCCACGTGTCACCTTTTTTAATTTTAAAAAAAACATAAAATAAATTCAAGATATATGTATTCTTCACCGCTTCTTTGCCTGACCCATCCCTTCCTTTTGGGTTCGTTCGACCCGTTCTCAACGATTTGCCGCCGTATCTTCCTCCGCTGTCGTATCTCTCTCCGCGCCACCGTTCTCTCTGCCGCCGCTCGCTGTTGTTACGATCATTGCTGTCAACATTCACAAAGTAAAAATTATGTCTATTAATTTTCTTCTTCATTTCATGTATATTTTGACATTAAAATGGAGTTATTGTTGTGAGATTTCTTTATAGAAATGGAGTTATAAGAATAAAATGGAGTTATTGTTGTGACATTAAAATGGAGTTATTGTTGTGAGATTTCAAATATGATTTATTCCTTCTTTAGCATAGGATTGAAGTTTGAGTAAACAATCAAATTTTCTACTGTGATTTCAAAGATAAAAGACTATACTAATAGAGCAAAGTAGAGGGAAGGATGAATGAAAATCAGTGTTATGTTATTAACTGAAGTTATAAATGTGTATTATTTTAATTGAAAATGGGGAATGAAAATGTGAGTGGTATTATTATACACTGATGCTTGATAACTAATGAGTATACATATATATAATGAGAGAATAAACAATTGGTTTTTGTATTGTTATGTTAAACTAATAAGTATACCCTGATTCTTCACTTGTCAGGTTCCTTTTATTTGGGTAGATTGATCAATCATGACATCTTCAAATGTTAATTGGAAACCAATGGTTGGAATGGAATTTGATAATATAGATGTAGCTTATCAATATTGGCTTGCTTACAGTGTACATGCTGGCTTTGGAGTTAGAAAACGTTTTACGAACACAAATAAAGCCGGAGCTATATCGTCATGTAGGTTTGTTTGTTCTAAGGAAGGGAAAAAGAAGATAAAGAAAACAAATGCTTTTGCTAGCTTTCGTAGAGCTGAGACTAGAACGGATTGTAAAGCAAGGATTTCCCTTGGGTGTCAGAATGGAAAGCTTGTAATCCATGAATTTGTAGAGGACCATAACCATCCTCTACAACCTCCAGAGACAACACACTTGCTTGCATCACATAGAAAGATAACTGAAGTACAAGCACATGAGATTGATTTGGCTGATGACTCCGGATTAAGGCAAAAGTCAAACATTTCAACTTATGAGCACACAAGCAGGGAATAGAGCTAATGTTGGATTTACACAAGTGGATGTAAAAAATTACATCAATGAAAGAAAACGGAAAAGATTGGCATACGGCGAAGCTGGATGTATTTCCCAATATTTTCAACAACAATTGTTGGAGAATCCTTCTTTCTTTCATGCACATCAGTTGGATGTAGACGAAAAAATCACAAATGTGTTTTGGTGTGATGCAAATATGATATTGGATTATGGGTATTTTGGTGACGTTGTGTCATTGGATACTACATATTGTACCAACAATGCGAATAGAACACTTGCTCTATTTACTGGTTTCAACCACTATAGGGGTTCAATCATTTTTGGTGCAGCACTGTTGTATGATGAGACAACCGAGTCTTTTAAGTGGTTGTTTAATACATTCTTACAAGCCCACAACAACAAGAAACCAAGGACTGTCTTCACTGACCAAGCTCCGGCAATGGCTAGGGCACTTGTTGAAGTGATGCCTGAGACTCGCCATGGTTTATGCACCTGGCAATTGTTGCAAAATGGAATTAAAAACCTCGGGAACTTGATGAAGGGAGGAAGTTATTTGTTAAGAGATTTTAAGAAATGCATGTATGATATTGATATCGAAGTAGATTTTGAAACAGCTTGGAACGACTTGATGAACGATTATGATCTTCATGATAGTGATTGGATCAAATCAGTTTATGCTATTAAAAAAAAATGGGCTTCATGTTATATGAAGGAAACATTAACACTAGGCATGCGGAGTACGCAAATCAGTGAAAGTCTGAATGCTCACTTCAAATCATGTATGAAATCGAATGTGGATATCGTACAATTCTTCAAACATTTCGAATGAGTTGTTGAAGAGAAGTGAGCAAAAGAATTGCATCGTGAGTATGAGTCCTCACACAAGCTTCCTAGGTTAATATGTGAGTTGTCACCAATACTAGTACAAATGGGAAAAGTATATACACACACTGTATTTGAGTTGTTTCAAAATGAATTTAAGTTATTCTTAGCTTTATCGATATCAGAGAGAAATGAGTCTCACTCTTTATGTGAATATGTCATCACTATGGAGAACTTTGAAAGATCGTGGAAAGTTTCGTTTGATCGTGTTTCAACCTCCATTAGTTGTAGTTGTCAAAAGTTTGAGACATTTGGCATACTTTGTTCACATGCTTTAAAAGTGATTGAAGCAAATGATGTTAAGGTCATCCCTGAGAAGTATATTTTAAGAAGGTGGACAAGAGATGCCCGTTGCGGCGTTGTTCAAGATTTTAGGGGAAATGAGGTTGAAGGAGATCCAAAGTTATTTAGAACACGAAAATTTAGACAAGTTGTCTCTAAATTTATGAAGGAGGCGACTGGGGCATCACATTATGAAGAGGACCTCCAGATTGTTGAAGAAAGTGTAGATGCCATGCATAAGAAAATAATGGAGCGTCGCTCACAAAACAAAGAGAATGAAAGTCATAACAATGATAATCCAACATTTCCAAATTGTGATGCTATGCAATCGAAGATATTCAAGATCCGACCTGATTTAAAGAGACAATCTAAAAAGCGACTTAAGAGTTTCATTGAACGTCAACCTAAAGGAAAACCAAAAAGAGTTACACCTAGCCAACAACCACACATTCAAGTGTCTCAGGTATATAAATTGATATGTGGATCACTTTTGTTTTCTTTTTTAAAAATTTAGGTGTACTATTAGTTATTTTAATTTTATATAATCATTTTAGGTCGATGGAGTATCATGTTCGGCACCACCATCTTATGAGCCCCGAAAAACACAAGAAAGTCAATTTAGTTTCACGGCGTATTTGATGGTAATTTAATTTTTTTAGAATGAACTATGAGTATGTTTAAGCTTATCATGATGCTAAATGGACTTTTTTTCTTATGCAGGCACCACTTAATGAGACAGACATTGCATCGATCAACTAATTGGAGTTGATATATAACTAGTTATACTTTTGAAAGGAATGGAGCTTAAATTTTTTTGATTTGGAAAGTGCTCAAGTGGAACAGGACCTGACTGAATTTTTTGGACCTGACTGTTACATCGATCAAAGCTTTGATTTCCATTTGGACCTGACTGAATTTTTTGATTTTGGTGTTACCATATTTTGTACAACCTTTGATTTCCATTTGGAGTTGTAATTATATAATACAATACTTGATGAATTTGGTGTTTGAAGAATTTCAAAATGTAAATTCAATATTTTGTACATTATCAATTATAGTAATGCAGGTTATGTTTTTATGTGTTACTCAATTGTTCAATTCATTATACTACTTTACAGAGAAGTTCAAATCATTATAAGTCTAGAGAACTTCATTTCATTATATTAAAAAAAAAAACTATAGTTACAAAATTACATTGAAATAGGAACTAATACAATGCATTATCCATAAATTTTCCTATATCAGTACAAGGAATAAGGCAATAGGCCATGACCAATACAAGAGATACACTACAATTGGGCCAACATCTAAGAACAGGTAGCAACAAAACTGAAAAACAGGAAACAATAACAGACCAAACATAACAGAACAAAACAAAATTCATCCCCCTCTCTTTAACACAACAGAGCCGGATTGCGCACATCATCGTCGGTTGAAGCACACTCCCTGGTTTCATTGCTTCTCTTTTGATGGAGCAGCACTTTTAGAGATATTGTTAAAAATCAATTCTTGCCTCCGATTCAGCACCGCGTCGTGTAATTGGCGCATAATAAGGAATTGATAAGCTGACCTCGCCGTCATCCCTATTCCCCATTTATGGATCCGCTCTCCACCTCCATGAATCTTCTTGTTGTTACAAGTTACAACATCCTAATATACTACTTTACAAATTTTCTATTTGTCTCAAATTAAAAGAATGGTCTTGATATTTCTTTGTCTTCGTACAGAAAAATTCTTCACAGTTGTGTTGCATCTTTTGCTCGTGTTCTGTTTTGCAGAGTTATTCATATCCTCCTTTGGCTCAAAAGTCAATATACTGCAATAAGAACAAGACTGAACCTGTAACAATTAAATTTAACCGTCAAATTGAACCAATAACAACAAGAAGAATAAGATCCTATGTTCATAAGTAACAACAATCAAATTGAACAAGACTGAACCAGTAACAGTCAAATTGCATCTTTTATCTATGCTAATAAGTAACAACAATCAAATTGGTTCAATCCTATGCACTTCAATTAAGCATAGATAAAAGATGAAAAAAGCTTAACTGAAACTGGAAGTACCAATCATTTGGTTCAATTTTCACTTCAATTAAGTAGTAGCAATCAAATTCAATCACACTGTCAAAATAGCAATCAAAATCCTGCAACATGAAAAAAATAGACAAATCAACAAATTAGAAATAAATAGAAAGGATAACCATGAAGAGTATGTTCTACTATAACCATCAATTGGAAATCGAAAGGATACAAATCAACATATTCTTTACCCGTAAAATATGACGGCGGCAATAGGGACAATAGCGGTGCTTCTTTGAATATCTGCGGCGGAGATAAGAAGGCCGCGCAGCTGTTACAACGACGGTGGCGTTGACAGTCATGACGGCGGATTGTGAAATGGATCGGTGCTAAGAAAATGGGTCGGGTACGGAAGAAGAAGAAGAAGGATGAGTGAGTTCGTGTCTTTTATTTTATGTTTTTTAAGAAATTAAAAAAAGATAACACGTGGCAGGTTCTGGAGCACAGGATTGATCGGACGGATGAAGACGGGCCAAAGGCAGGCTACCTTTCCAGCGCTAATGTTACCCAAGCCTTTTCCCTAGAAGTATTTACAAGGAAAAAACACCAAGCCCCACCAACACAATGGAATCTGGGCACACACCAAGGCACAAAACAAAACAAAAACGCAGCACCAAGGGAACACAAGAAAAACGCAAGGACACAGCACCAACAGACACACCAGAAAACGCAAACAGGCAGCGCAGGAACACCGGAAGCAACACCAAAAGAACACGACCCACATGAGTTTCCACAAAAAAAAAAAAGCCATAGCCTAACCCCATTCTAGCAAACAACAAAATAGCGGAAAAATTTAAAATGAGTGTTGGTTACCTCAAACTTGATCCAAATGAGTTTCCTTCTCACTCTCTTTCAACTGTTTGATCTAAATCAGTTTCTTTCTCACTATCTTTCAACTGTTTTGGACAAACAATAAAGAGAAATTAATAAATAAGTAACCAAAATAGACTAAAAAGAAAGAAAGAAGAGAGGGAAAAATGAACGGTGAACTTTCTTACCAAAAAATGTGTGATGGTGTCTTTAGAGATTAGGGTAGTGAGAAATAAAGATAGAAGAGACAAGAAAGAAATAAAAAAGAAAAATGAGAGTGAGAAATCAAAATAATGATTCAAGTATTTGTAAAATGATTCCTTGGTTGATGATATGATGTGAGAAGAGATGTTCAATGGAGTATTCTCCAGCTAGCAAAACGTTGATGATATCACAGTATAGTGAGACCAAAAGTGAGGGTAGTGGTTAGACCAAAAGTGATGCTTAGAGAGAGAAAGTGATTTGATTTTCTTAGTACGGTGAAGATGTGATGGTGACTAGTGTGAGAGCTACTTGCTCGACAAGTTTGCTCTTTCCACTTCCTTCAGATATTACAACCAAAATACTACTAGTATGTACGGTAAACGTTAACTTTTTTTATTAAAAAATAAAATGGTTAAGAAAGCTATGTTAAAATAACGGATCGTTTTCTTTCCTTAGGAGAATTTGAATTTAATTTATATATGAAACAATATTTTGTTAGATTTTAATTTTTTCGTAACCAAACTCTAAATTACTCCAATTCATTATTCTAAATATAACACAAAAAAAATATAAATATTCGTTAATTAATCAATTAATTTATTTTGATGTCAAAGTAAATTAAAATACATTTTAACTAAATCATTAAACTTGGTCAAAAAAAAAACTAAATCATTAAACTTAAGTGGTTAATGAACTTTATGAAAAGTCAGATTATTGGGAGAATCTAAATTTAATTTTTAAGTAAAAAATTTCTTAGTCAGAATTTACTTACCTCTCAAATCTTCCTTTCCTAGAAACTAGAGAGTTAATATCAATAAATTAGATTTGGATTCTTTACATTCAAATTTTTTACATTCACCTATATTTATTTTCAAGGACAATTTTGTCATTACAATCTATCGTACTATCTCTTTTCATTCTCTCTCATAGCATTTTTACACTAAATGCAAGTAAATTTAGGTGAATGTAAGAATTTTGAATGTAGAGATTCCAAATCCAAATAAATTAATATGCACTTTAAATTATTATTACTAGTTCAATAATTAATTGATTTAAATGAGAAAGATATTGTAACTCCCAAATTAAATATGGTCACGAATTTTGTCTTATGCCTCTTGTTTAAAGAAAAACATATTATCATCTAAAATATAAAAAAAATAGGAATATTCTATCAATTGTTCACTGATTTAGTGGTGATTGACAAATGACTTAATACGAAGAATACAATCGGATGTCTCACAATTGCGATTGAGTGGAGGCTAAAACCACTTCATGACATAACTGATCTCCGAACCAAATTAAGCGATCCAGTGACATGATACAAATGGAAAAAAATAGAAAAATGTAAAGTATAATAAAAGTATTTTGAAACTTGTCCAATCAACTTTGTGTTAAAAATTATATTTTCATGCTTCAAATAAAAATAAAAATAAAGCTTAAATGATATTTTGATCTTTGTTTGCGAATTTTTTACTTTAGTTGTTGTATCTGTTTATGTTATAAATAAGTTATTGAACGTACAAAATTTGTTGGTTTTAGTCTTTAAAGTCAAAATCCACAGGATAACTTGAAGGAAAATCTATACGAAACTGCATATTTTCCTATAGATTTTGACTTTAAGGAATAAAACAAACCAATTTTGTACATACAGGGGTGTTCATGGATACGGGTCAATCTGTGGACCCGCCAACCCAACCCATTGTTTACCCGAACCCGTTCACTTGCAGGTAGAATCCGTCTCAACTCACCAAAACCACAAGAAATCGGTTCAGGTATTGGATTTGAACTTTTGAACCCGTCTACCCGTGAACAACCCGCTCATTAAATTTATATTTAAAAGGTGTTATCGTACAATACTATACATTTTGCTTTTGTTGAAATTATGTAATTTACTACTAGAAGTCTATAACTTATTTAATTTGTTGCTATTACCTATTTGAATTTATCTAATTTGCACTTTGCTTTTGAAGTTAAATGAGTGTGTTTTATTTAATTTAACAAGAAATGTATCATAATTGTGTTAAATTGTATTATAGATATTTTTTAGAAGTTTTTAAAAAATGTATTTTTTTGTCTATCAAAAAATTATTTGTAATTTTATGAACAATCCGTAAACCCAATTCAATCCAACCCGCTAATAACCGGATTGGTTCGGTTCGGATTTGATAGTAAAAGTACGAACTTGATGATGAACCCAACCCAATAAATATTGAACGGGTTGAGTAACGGATTAGGCCAAATCCGACCCAACTCGCGTACATCCCTACATATGGAAATTTATTTGCAAGAAAAAAAAGTTACATGAACTAAAATAAAAAAATCGCGAACATAAAAAAAAAATTTAAGCCAATTATCTTTTCAATACAATTTTTTTTAACTTGTATGCCAAAAATATTAATTAATGTGACCCATAAAATATACTAGAATTACCAATTTGAATGGATGATTATTTGATTATGTGTGGGGATACATTAATTAGTTCATCCAAATAAATTATTAAAACTTAAATATCAGATCAGATTATCGTGTAAAATAGTAGTGTGGAATAATGATATAACTACTAGATTTTTTAATAGCTATGTATGTATTCACCAAAATAGAACTTTTGTATAAGATGTGGCGAAGGCGAACAAGTCTTTGCATAAAAACAGTCTCAATTTTGTATCATTGTAGTTGTGTCTACATCAAATTAACGTCAAACATCTTTCTTTTTGTCTGCAGCTCAAAACCTTTTCTACTTGCTCGAAATTGTTGTGTTGTCTTGAAAAATAAAATAAAAAATGATATAAAACAATGTCCCGCTATGTTGCTAATTCTAATATATTTTTATTTCAGATGTCAATATGTTTTAGGCTATGAAGCTTCGATACTTAAAAAACGGTGACATATTGTGTTCGATATGTACTTGATATCGATACTCTTTCGATATGTCCCGATATGCGTATCGGAAAAGTATCGGTTAAATCATTATTTTTAAATAAAAAAAGTAATACCCGATACGCGTATCGGAAAAATATCGGTTAAATCATTATTTTTAAATAAAAAATAATTGTAATGCTTCTATATCAAATCTGCTTTTTTGTATCTTAAGCACTTCTTGTGCTTTTTCTTTATCAATATCATTTTTTACTTTTAAAAAAAAAAAACTATGGTGTCCTACTATATTAGTTATCACAATAAAAAGAAAAACAATTAACAAAAACATCAAAAAGTAGAGAACAAGATAAATGAACAAATTCATAAGATTAATCCTTTTGAGGTAAGAATTAAATCCAAAATCAAATAATTAGGGAACTCAAGTATCTATCATTTATGTCATATGTTATTCATAAGTCCCATGCATATAATCCAATAAGAAAATGAATGATAAAATTAAAAGATGGTTACGATAAGTAGTAACCTTACTTGTTTAAAATCTTATTTGTAGTTTTGTCAAAACAAAAATCTTATTTGTATTAACCCAAGAGCACTTAGATTGAGATGGCGCGAATCTCTTCTAGCTTAATCAAGGTCATGGGTTCGATCCCTGGTTTGGGCATGCAGCAGTGTTAAGACTCTTAAGGAGAGTTTGTCATCCATTTGGGTCTTACAAGGCTCGAGGAATTAGTCTCTAGAATTGCGCACAAATGATATCCGATTTACACACAATTTTTTTTTTCTTATTTGTAGTATTTTTTGAAAAGGTTTGTCAGACATCATCATAAGTCATAAGGTTATACTTGATATAAGTAAAATTTGATTTTTTTTAAATTCATTGAGAAAATGATGTATCAAATCTGTATTATTGACTAGAAATATTATTTTTTCGATAAATTTTAAAAGTTAACTTTTGTTTATATATATATAATCGGAGGGAGTACTCGTTATGTTAAAATTTTTAACATAACCAACATTATGTGGCAAAATGGTAGATACAATTGGATCTTTAAACTATTTGATACTAGATTCGATCGTTGGCTGATGCATCTGAAAAATTATTTACTAGAATGCTAACTCCTTTAATAGATCTCAATTACGTCAAGGAAATTAACTCTACTCTACAATTGCATATATGCTGATGATACTTTTAAATTACCAAAAAAAAAAAAAATACTGTTACATGAATATTTAAATTACTGAATATTGAATATTAAAGTTACTATTTTAATATATAACAAATGAGTTTAAAAAAACTTTTACCAGCTTGTTACAAGTTTGCATATTAGGTTAATTTACTAAGAAGCTTTACAAGTGTTCCTCCTTATTTTAGTGTAAGTTTATTTTATTTTCTTACCTTACTTTTTAGATTATTGGACTCTGTACCTCATTAATTTTTTGAACTTTATCTTGTACTTTATATATATATATATATATATATATATTCCGTTAAAAAAAACTAGAAGTTTTACTAAAAAAAAAAGATCTCACAGTATGGAAAACTCTCAAATTAATTAAATTTTAAATTATGATTTGAAAAATAGATGACATTCCTATTTATAACCTAATTTTAAAATAGTAGAAATTATTTCCCACTATCATGCATTTATCATGTGCATGTATAATGGCTTAAAATACTACTGTGAAGCATCTAAAGAGGTTAGGAGAATATAAAATGTCATTTAAAAATCCAATCATAAAATAAAACAAAAATTTAATATAAAAGGTCATTTAAAAATCCAATCATAAAATAAAACAAAAATTTAATATAAAATGTCATTTAATGTCAAAATTAACTAATGATAATAAGTCATGACTTTTCAAGACTACAAGCACAAGAAATTCGAAAAAAAAAAAAGAACAAAATATTCATTTAGCGTATTTCTTTATTAGCATTAATAAAAATAACTAAATTTCTAATGATAATGTCACAATAGATTGTATTAAAAAAAACCTTGTTATTCAAAGCAACTACTCCCTCCGGCCTTATTTATAAGTAACAGTTGTTTTTTAAGTTCATTAAAAAAGTAATATATATAATCTATATTTAAAACTATATATATTATTTTTTCAATAAACCTAAAAAATAATTTTTTACTTATAAATAAAATTGGACGGAATATATCACAAAATAAGAAGAAAAAAAAATGTTGTATGAACTTTACTAGTACTCTATAAACCTATAGCTGTCATATGTTGCCAAATATGTACCATTATCTTCATAAACAAAATAATCAATTTACACACTATCCTAGTATTTTGCTGGAGTACCTCGAGAATACTTCCTCTTCTCACATCACATCATCAACCTAGGAATCATTTTACAAATTCTTGATTCTATGTGTGAAACATCTCTTTCATTTATTACTATTAGGTTTTTTATTTAATTATGTGCAAATTTCTAGTAAATGTTAAAAAATTCAAAATGATATACTTATTTGTATTAAAATTTGTGCATTTTATATTATATAATTTTATAAAATTTTATAAATGTTATAAAATTTTATTTGAGTTTAATTAGTTTTATCCTCCCTTCAAGGCATTCCATATGTCTATATAAATTTCCTATCTCTTTTTTTTTTTGGTTTACACATTAATTTCCTTTCTAATCTTCTAAAAATTAAAAAAAGAAGCATGCTGAATATTTTTTTCACTTTTATTTTTATTTTGGTGTTTATACTCCTTTCAAGTAAATGTAAAATTCACCCCTGCATTTATTTTGGTGAATACATACATAGTTAATAAAAATTATCCCATTAAGTCATGTGAATTATGTTTCCAAACAAATCTCTATCAAAACAAATATTTTTATATTTTCTCTATCAATACATAATTTTGATTATTAATATTTTTATAATAATAAAAATTATGAAAGATTGATATTTTAAAAAAATTTCATCAAAATAAATCCAACATTTTATTTTACAAACCAATACAGTATTTATTAATAATTAAAATAGTTGAAGACGAGAAAACATCTCTTGAATTATCTATAAACCAAATTTTGAATCAAAGCATCTAATAATGTGATATTATAAGAATTGATAAAAAAATCATCATGTCAGTTTTTTTTTCAGTCTGAAAAGGAATTAATCAAATCAAATGAAGGTTAGACTACACACTAGATAGGGGCCTTGCTACGGTACATGAGCCAAATAGGCCATGTACCGTACATGAGACACTTTGTTTTGTTTTTATTATTTTTTTTGCATTTTTTTTTTGCAAGTTGATTATTAATTTTTTGCTTTTTTTTAGCAATTGTTTTTTATACGGTTATTATATTTATGATCCCTACAAAATGAAGACTTTTTAAGTTTAGTCCTTACTTAATTTTAATAGTATTTTTAGTCCTATAAAATTATTCTTGAATGCATTATTTGAAGTTTAAACCCTAATAAAATAAAATTTATTTAGTAATCTTAAACTCTTAAATTTTTTAATGATTTTTTATACACATGTTTATCACTTTATAAAATGTTCATTTACCAAAACTTATAATTTTTTAATGTGAGATGAGTTAAATATCAATTTTATGCAGGCATACTAAACCTCATACCGTATGCGAGTGACATTTTTTTATTTATGTTTTATGATTTAGATTAAATGGAGTACATCATATTATAGTGCACTGTCAATATTAAATGATTATAAACGTCTATTAAATTTTTATACGACTTGATCACTCTTATCCCACTTAAATATCATTTATAAACGTCTATGAGATTCTTAGATAACTGAATCACTATTCTCGAACTTACATATCTCGCACATTAATATCTGCCACTTAAATACCAGTTATAACGTCCACGAGATTATTATACGATTTGATCACTCTTATCCCACTTAAATATCAATTATAAATGTCTATAAGATTCTTAGATGACTGAATCACTATTCTCGAACTTACATATCTCGCACATTAATTTCTGCCACTTAAATATCAGTTCTAACATCTATGAGATTTTTATACAACTCGATCACTCTTATCCAACTTAAATATCAATTATAAACGTCTATGAGATTCTTAGATGGCTGAATCACTATTCTCGAACTTAAACATCTCGCACATTGTGAGTATTTTTTGCGGGTACCCACTGGGTATGAGTCAAATTGTCATCCCTAATATTAATGTGCGAGATATTTAAGTGCGAAAATAATGATTCAGTCGTCTAAAAATCTCATAGACGTTTATAATTGATATCTAAGTGGGATAAAAGTGATCCATTTGTATATGAATCTAGTAGACATTTATAACTGATATTTAAGTGGGAGATATTAATGTGCAAGATATTTAAGTGCAAACATAGTGATTTAGTCGTCTAAGAATCTCATGGACGTTTATAATCGATATTTAAGTGGGAGATATTAATGTGCGAGATATGTAAGTTCGAGAATAGTGATTCAGTCGTCTAAGAATCTCATAGACGTTTATAGTTGATATTTAAGTTGGATAAGAGTGATTGAGTCGTATAAGAATCTCATAGACGTTATAACTGATATTTAAGTGGCAGATATTAATGTGCGAGATATGTAAGTTCGAGAATAGTGATTCAGTCATCTAAGAATCTCATAGACGTTTATAATTTATATTTAAGTAGGATAAGAGTGATCAAGTCGTATAAAAATTTCATAGACGTTTATAATCATTTAATACCGACAGTACACTATAATATGATGTACTCCATTAAATCTAAACCATAAAACATAAAGTAAAAAAATGTCATTGACGTACGGTATAAGACTTAGTATGCCTGCATAAAATTGATATTTAACTCATCTCACATTAAAAAATTATAAGTTTTGGTAAATGAATATTTTATAAAATGATAAACATGTGTGTAAAAAATTATTAAAAAATTTAAGATTAATAAACAAATTTTATTTTATCAGAGTTTAAACTTCAAATAATATATTCAGAATAATTTTGTATGACTAAAAATACTATTAAAATTAAGTAAAGACTAAATTTAAAAAGTCTTCATTTTGTAAGGATAAAAAATATAATAAATATATAAAAAAAAACAATTGAAAAAAAAAAATCAACTTGCAAAAAAAAAATCAAGTGTCTCATGTACGGTAGATGGCCTATTTGGCTCATGTACCGTAGCAAGGCCCCACTAGGTAGCTAGGTTTTTATGCCAAGTGGCCGACCTTATATGTACTATGATTTTCCTATTTCTGTGTATTTCTGTGTCTTTGTTGTTACTTGTGTTGTGTGTGTGGTCAAACCTCTTTTTGTCTGGAGCTCAATACCTTTTTTTCTATCCGTTCCAAACCAAAGGATCTCTACAGATTCCCAATATTTGTCCATTACTGCTCTCTTCAAAGGAGTACTACTATACTACTAGTAAATATTAGTACTATTGTGTTCACTCTACTAAATGATAATGAAGTGTGTTCACTCTATTATTCCAATATTCTTTCTATCCATTAACTGATTAATTACTTTGGTTTTTTTTTGAAAGATTAAAGAAATAGTAAAATATTGAAAATTCATAACAAGCAAATCACTCGCTTACTAAATTATTGGTTATCAAATCTCTCGTCATTGCAGTGGCAGAGATAAGATTCGGTCAATTTGACCATTTGCTCGAAGTCGGTCCGAATTTTTTCATATTTTAGAAGTTAGGTTAGGGAAAATTGAAATTTTTGTTATTTTAGAAGTTAATTTAGGAAAAATTGAAATTTTTAATTAGAGATTAATGTAGAACAAAATTAGGATTTTTCAATATAAAATTAAAAATTTGTTCAAACTTTATAAATTTTCTGATTCTATATCGTTGAAATTTAAATGTAGTTCGACAACCAGCAATGAATCACTTAAAGTAAAAAAATTTCCATCTTGAAACGTCAACCCCTTTAAAAAACTCAATTATACGACACTGATCCACTCTTTTGTAAAATCATTGAATATAATTTGAGGATATATATGATCATCATCACTTAATGCCTCTATGCAAGGGCGTCCCTATAAGTATATATTTAGAGGCCTTGTTCAAATAGATTTTTTTGGAAATAAGAGACCATACACAGTTTGTAATTTGTATAGTCCTTTTCTCTTTTTTTTTTATATTTTTTTTACTTTTTTTATACTCCTTGCTTAACAATAAATTTAATACACACTTCTTTTACAAAAAGAATAAACAAATTTACAATAATGCAGTTGGATTTAGATCATCACATTATGTCAAACAAAGTATTTTTTTAATTTATTAAAAAAATAATATATCTAATTTATATTATTGACTAGATATATTATTTTTTAAATATATCTAAAAAATTAAATTTTGTTTATATATCTATACTAATAGATAAAGGCAAAACATCATTTTGGTGTAGTCTTTTTTTGGAATTCCAATAATACCGTTTAGCTTCCAAAAACTAACATTTTTCTAAAAAAACTTCCAAAACCAACTTTTTTTTTAAATCATTTATACATGTAACTATGATAAGTTACTTATGGTTTGGACCATTAATGCATGTATAGTACAATTTTTATTTTGAGAGAAACTAAAAAGACATAAATTAGTTTAAATAAAAACCAAATTTGTAATAAATCACTATGTATAATTTATATACGTTATCAAAATAAAAAACGAAGATCACACAAACGGGCGCGCGCGTCCGCGCCCGTTTGGCCACTAGTATAACTAGTGGGAGTATTCATTAAGTTAAAATTTTTAACATAACCAACATTATGTGGTAAAATAGTAGATACTTGGATAATTAAACTATTTGATACTAGGTTCGATCTATGCTAACCCCTTAAGTAGATCTCAATTACGTCAAAGAAATTAATTAGTTCTGCAATTGCGTGCGGATGATACTTTTGAATTACCAAAAAAAAAAATTGTTGCATGAATATTTAAATTACTGAATATTAAAATTACTATTTTAATTTATAATAAATGTGTTTGAAATAACCTTTACTATAGCTTGTTACTGGTTCACATATAAGGTTACTAAGAAGGTTGAGAATGGTTGTGTAACCTCCTTTTGATTTGTTCTTTTGTTGGGGAAAGTCCTTTTTAGGTTTAACCTCCTTTTGATTCCATTCATGTCCAACATTCAGTTCCAAAACACAAAATATATTCTTTTATGAAATAGAAACAGTCCTTTTTTATTTTCAAAAACAAGATTAAATTTTAGACAAAAAAATTATTTAAATTTGATTATTGTTATCCTGCTTCGAGGTATTCCATCTGTCTACATTCATTTTCATTCCAATCTTCTAAAAATTGAAAAAAGAAGCATGCAGAGTATTTTTTCACTTTTATTTCCATTTTGGAGTTTGTGATCCTTTCAACTTTCAAGTAAACGTAAAAGGTTGATTTGATAAGACTTTTCTTTCCACTTTTATTTCCATTTTGGTGTTTGATAAGCTTATTCACCCCTACATCTATTTTGGTGAATAAATACATGTAATTAATAAAAGTTATCCCGTTAAATCCATGTAAATATATATGGATCAAAACAAATCTCTATCAAAATAGATATGTTGATTACTAATATTTTGATTTATATAATAATAAAAATTAGGGATGTAAGTGGATCAGAAAAATCCAATTGAACCGATAATCCAAACTAATTTAAATCGAAAAAAAATCAACTTTTATGGTTCGGATCAAAAACCAAACCGAACCAATTAAAAATCGAAGTGGTTTGATTCGGTTCTCGGATTTAGTTTTCAGATTCAATGGACAAACCGAACCAAACCAATATATAGTATATTTGTTAATTTTTTTTAGGCAGCTCATATCTATGAAAAACTATAACTGGCCCAACTACTTTTAAAAAATAAAATTTGTCTCACTTAAAAGCTCTAATTTAAAACCGCAAACTTAAAAACACTCATAGTCACAAGCACAAACTCAGAAACGTCACTCCTACACTCATCCTCAAGCTGCTCTCACATCACCTCATCCTCAAGCTGCTATCGACACTACGCAATCAACACTCTCACGTCACAATGCTGCTCTCAGAACGGTAACTTCTCAAGTGTTGTTTTGATTTTTAATTTTTTTCGATTTAAGTAGAAATAGACTTGAAGTTTTATTTTTATTGCACTTTATCATTTGAAGAACATACGAATTTAATTTCAATATGATTGTATTTTGTATTTGATGAACTTATAAACTTAATTTCAATATGGATGTATTATATTTAATCAACTTATTTGATAAACTTAATCGAAAAGAATTATATTTTTTATTTGTTTTCAATATGGCTCTATTATATATGTATATATATTTGATGAATTATAGGAAAAAAATTATATTTTGTATTTCATGAGCTTATAGGAAAAAAATATCGGGAAAAAATAGTAGCATGAAATTCATCGAAAAAAACCGATTAAAGTATCTGAACCAAACCGATGAGTTTAGCTCGGATTCATTTTTGAAAAACACTAAAAACCAAACCGAACCAATTGAGGATTCATTGATTCGAATATCGAATTCACTCAAAACTATCTAAACCGGTCTAATTACATCCCTAATGAAAATTATGGAAGGTTGATATGTTAAAAATATTTCATCAAAATAAATCCAACATTTTATAAACAAATATTTATTAATAAAAAAACATAACAACAAGGGTCTTTTAATTTGGGACATATGAAGTATGTAGGAGTAGAGTTTAAATACATACTCCCTCCGGCCTTTTTTATAAGCAAATATGCTCATTTGCACACTTATTAAGGAATTACCTTTTTGACTTAATTTTATGTAAAATGTCTATTACAATTCCTAAAATGACCTTAAGTTTGCATTGGAATTATACAATCATTTTAAAAAGTAGAACAAATAATGAGGATACTTTTGGAAGAATAGCATTAAATGAACTTGGTTTTGGTAACTTTTGCTTATATTTAAGGCCAAAAATTTTTGTTGACTTTTGCTTATAAATAAGGCCGGAGGGAGTACATACTTATTAAAAAATATCTAGTTTGTACAAAAAAAAGTATATCTAGTTAATTACTCTCAATTTGTTTTTACAAGATTACTCTCAATTTTTAAAGGAAGGAATATTATTGCGTAAAATAAAAGAAGAAAAGAGATACAGATAAAAAGTAATGATATATGTAAATCTATTATTTGATGATTTTGGAACAACTTTTTTATTTCTTCTTCTTTTATGTGATAAAAACAATAAAGAGAAATGAAAAAAAAATGTGAATATGAGAAAAATTGTCTAAAAATTGTTTCCAATTTAAATT
Source organism: Trifolium fragiferum (assembly GCA_954870985.1). NCBI lineage: Eukaryota > Viridiplantae > Streptophyta > Magnoliopsida > Fabales > Fabaceae > Trifolium > Trifolium fragiferum. The sequence goes on from OX940794.1 coordinate 15,750,795, forward strand.
TACAAATATCATTGCTCCACTAATAATTCAAATAATTCAAAGTGAACACACAAAATATCTAATATAGAAATGTTCCATAATGATTATTTAATAAGTTGGCTTAAACATCATTTTAGTCCTTGTAAGTTCGCGTTTTTTTGGTTTTAGTCCCTGTATCTTTTTTTGTTGCAAATTAGTCCCTGTATGTGCAAATAATTTTGATTTTAGTCCCCAAAGCTAAAATCAGCAGGAAAATTTTCTGGTTTCCTGCGGATTTTCCTACGGATTTTGATTTTAAGGGACTAAAACCAAAAGATTTGAACATACAGGGACTAATTTGTAACAAAAAAAGATACAGGGACTAAAACCAAAAAATCAGAAAATTACAAGGACTAAAATGATATTTAAGCCTAATAATTTAAATGTTTTACACCCATTTCAATTGGAGCAAAACAATTGCTTGATGTTGCAGATCACTTGTGACAACAAACCAAACACTCATTTCTGCTCACACTCTCATTTTTCTTTTTGTCTCGCATTCTCTCTTCCTCACTCCATTTTGTTAGTCAACACATCATATATATATATCACAAAACAAGCAAAAAAGAAAAATGGAGTAGGAACTTTAGTAGTACTCTATATAGGGCTAAAGCTCTCATATCATCAACGTTTTGCTAGCTGGAGAATACTCCATTGAACATCTCTTCTCACATCATATCATCAACCAAGGAATCATTTTACAAATTCTTGAATCATTATTTTGATTTCTCACTCTCATTTTTCTTTTTTATTTCTTTCTTGTCTCTTCTATCTTTCTTTCTCACTACCCTAATCTCTAAGATACCATTACACATTTTCCCTCTCTTCTTTCTTTCTTTCTTTCTTTCTAGTCTATTTTGGTTACTTGTTTATTAATTTCTCTTCATTGTTTGTCCAAAACAGTTGAAAGATAGTGAAAAAGAAACTGATTTAGATCAAACAGTTGAAAGAGAGTGAGAAGGAAACTCATTTGGATCAAGTTTGAGGTAACCAACACTCATTTTAAGTTTTTCTGCTATTTTGTTGTTTACCCCCTTTTGCAAAACACCAATTTTGTTATGTGTGACTTGCCTAATTTGCAATCGTTGATTCCGTTTTCCCCTCATTGTATAATTTTTAGTTGTTTGTTTGTTGGTAGTTATCAGGATTGAGGAACACAGTATCACATTAAAATGGCAGAAGGTAGATACTAGTAGCAAGGGAAATAGAAGTAATGAGACTAAAAGAAAAAAGCAAACATAATCACAATTTAATTTAAGTAAAAGAAAAAGAAAAAAGCAAGTTGTAACCATACGTTGAAGTTGAATGTGAATATAGGAATAGGAGTGCAATTCGTGATTCTTTCCTCTCCTTTATTTTTTGGTTTTTTTTTTTCATTATTAGATTTTGCTTTGCAGCTGAGTCACTTATGCCAAACATCAATTTTGAATCAAGTCAATGCTGATTCTTTCCTCTCCTTTGTTTGTCTTAGCTTGTAGTTGCTGGTCTTTGTTTTCTTTGATGTTTTGTTTAGTGTTTTAGTTTTTATATTTTGTTTCGAATCCGTGATTCTTTCCTCTCCTTTTTTTTTTTTGTTTTCAACACTCCTTTGTTTGTCTTAGCAGAGATCATGGAAGTTTATAAGTCCAAGAATGACAATCGAAATTATAAAGTGTTCAATTTAAGCAACGGTTTGCAAGTACTTCTTGTACACGACCCTAGAGTCGTTACAAAAGGAGAATCGGAAAAAAATATACAAATGGAGCAGGTATAAATAATTAGAGAATGAACAATGATAGTGGTATGTTTCATTTTCATTTCTTGATAATGATCTGTTTGTTTGCAGCTTGCTGCTGTATCACTGAGCATTGGTGTAGGAAGTCTTGATTGCAGAGATGTGTACGGATTGGCTCATTTAGTAGGTATGAATGATTATATAATTATTATATTGAAGATTTTTTTCCTTTCTAGTATTTTATAATTAGTATCATTTATTATTATTACTGATTGCAGAGCACATGGTTTCGGAGGATGGCAAAAATATTTCCAAATTTGACGGGGTATATTCAAAATTCATATCTAATTGGAATTAATTTCTATTTTTGATTAACTTGATTGTTATAATGTCATAATATTTACCGTTGTTTTATCTGAATGTATTTGTGCATAGTTTGCATTTGAACGCTTTCTAAATGAGCATGGAGGCTTCAAGAATGCAGAGACAGCACCTGAACATACCAGCTTCTATTTTACCATAGGTGGAAGTCATTTAGAAGGTGCTTTGAAAAGGTATTATTATGAGAAAATTACACTAACATCACACAATCCCCCTCTAGTTTTCATAGTTTATTTCTTAATTAACAACACTGATTTATTCCATTACAACACAAGTCCACTGTGATTTACCACTGCACTGCACCAGTGACCAGTGTATGTACCTACATCCCACCTCTAGAACTATAAGACGTGTATCTTCTCCTTTTTATCATTTACTCTAGCTATATTAGAATCACAGATCAATATTGATTCTCCAATCCCTAAGTATATATGTGCTACTATTCAATGATTATGATTAGTTAGAAAATAAAAGGTTTACTAGAACACAGGGATGTGAAAGTGTGAGGAACATCCCTCAAGGCCTTAACAAGAGTAGAATATTTTTTTCTCAATGTAAAAAGACGACGATCGATGGTGAAATTGATTAAGAGTTGACCACCCGTTCTCAATTTGTCAGTCACAAAGATGTAGGAACCAATTTCCCCGTGCCAAGAGTAGCAAACTTGCCATGACAACACACGTCTAGATTGCCGCAAGTTTGCATTGTAGCTAAGGACAGTTCTATTAACGGAATACTAATGGTGTTAACTTATAAGGGAGGTCTTTGTTCACTTTTAAACTAGAGGGGATATGTATGTTATTTAAAGATAATTTAGAGGAGGTAAGTGTATTTTACCCTATTTTCTATTGTCTTTAAGTACTCTCTGTATATCCAAATCCTTTTTAGGCAATGGCAGTTCTTTGGATATATCTCTCCATATCCAAATTGATCTAAAGATTAATTCTTTTTTCTTAATAATTTTAATGTCTACTTGATATGCTAGATTTTGATACTTAATTAACCCTTCTTTTGATTTATGCTTTAGATTTGGTGATTGCTTGGTAAACCCTAACATGGAAAGGACTTCCTTGGAGGCGGAAGTAAAAGCTATTGATAGTGGTATGTTTCATTTTAATCCTAGGAAGTAAATTTTCATTTTTTCTTTTTTCAAACCAAAAATAACATGCATATCTAATAGATAATGCATTTTTTCTTTTTATAAACACAGAATTTTGTTTGGAGATAGATAATGTGGACAACATCCTTGAGTATCTTAAATGTCATACATACTCTCAAAGATCATAATCATCCACACTATAATATATTTGAATGTGGTATGTTGTTCTTCAACAATTTTATTAGTCAATTCATTTTTTAGATTATATATAATGTATAATTGAATATTTATAATCCTATTTATATATTTATTTATTTTTGCATGAACATAAAGGCAACAAACAGAGTCTGATGGGTGACACTGATGATTGTCATGATCTTCTGCAAAGAGCGTTGGACTTTCGCAGAGAAAACTATCATGGAGAAAACATGAAGTTAGTTGTTATAGGTGGAGGTAAATTTATTTATGATTTCATTCCTTAAACCAACTTAAGACAAGAAGGATTTTCTCCAAAAGGAAGCCTGATTTCCTTACTCAAACATTTAGGGTGGATTGATGTATTATATTCTGGTGTGTTTGGCGGTGGAGGGAGTTGCACAGAAAAGAATTATATATTTAGCATTAAATTCTATCTCACTGAATCTGGTGTTGAGAAGGTAATAAGCACTATTGAATATCCCTTGACTTTATCCACAAGACTTTTTTGACATTTTTTAGCACTATTTAATACTCTACCGTCTCAACTCCATATAGGTCGATGATATTATCACCCTAGTTTATAGCTATTTCAATTTGTTGCGGCGTAATTCTCCACAAAGGTGGATAATGGATGAGATTCGACAAATTGAAATGCTGAAATTTAACTATGAAGTTGAGAATCAACTTGAATATGCTATCAGACTTTCAGGTTTATGATATACTAGTTCTTTCTCTTATTATTATTATTATTATTATTATTATTATTATTATTATTATTATTTTATAGTTAATTTGTTTTATTGACTTGTTCTAATTGTTTTATTTATAGTTAATTTGTTATGGTACCAGCCAAAGGATGTTATATTTGCTGATCACGAATGTAGTTGGAATGAAAATTTGATCAAACAAGTACTTTCTTACTTTACTCCAGAAAATATGAGGATCGACCGTGTTACACCATATTTTCCATCGGACGGTGTGTTCTTTTTTTTTTCTTTCTTGTATAATTGTCAAATGTACATAAATTTTGCCTCTACTCACTGGATTGGGAGTTTTTATTTGGTGCCATCTGATCAACAATTTTATCATGTCATAAAAAAATCCTATGAGTACTTTTAAAACTCATCTAGAAATCTTATGACCTTGAGGTCCTTAGCTTAAGGTTATCATATTTTTATAGAGTAGTAGTTATATGTATCTGTCAACAGTTAAAACTTAAAACTGTTACTTAGTGTATCCGTTTGGTGGAAGCAAAACCAAAAGGCCCTTGCCTAAACCCAGACCAGAACTATAAAACAGTCATAACCTTATACCAACCAAAAGCAAACAACCTGATGCAATCACCCGCAAAAACAAAAGCTAGAGGACATCCCACAAAGAAACAAAAGACCTCCAAAACCCAATAAACTGTAGCTTGACTGCAAAGAACCACAGTCCGCACAGAACCACAAAACCAGGACACAACTGACAAAATACTCGAAGCACCAAAACCACACACAGCAGAACCAAAACAAGACAATCGCTATCAGACAATGTGCAATCTTCAATCTCTTTAATCCTCATCTCCAAAACACAACTTTTATTTCATCCAATATCTCCTTATAGTCCTTTGCACTGTTGTTGAAAATAACATCAGCTTTCCAAATAACCCACATAGTCCATGTCTGAAGAATGTGGCTTCATAATGTGATCAAAAACCTTCCACTGAGCTTCTAAGAAGGGCCATATTTTCCTAGTTCCTACTCAAATTCTAAATTATATATCTAATAATTTTCATGATGAACTAAATGGTGATACCATTTTTGAAGATGATGAGCCAGTTGAAGAAGCAGCGGAAGATGATGTGCATTCAGAAGAAGTGGAAGACGATGGGCATGTAGAAGGAGCTTTTCAAGATGATGTGGATGTGGAAGGATCAGAAGAACAATCAGAATCAAATTTAAGTAATGGTAATATTTTTAAGCATCTTTATCATGATATAGTTCACTATGCAACTTTTAGCATAATATGTATGATTATAATTTAGATAAAGTCTGAAGTTTACAAAAAAAAAAAGATTAGTACTGGTCGAGAATAATGGAGTTAAAGATGAGTACTAAGAAAATCATAACCTTCATAACATTATCATCTTCTGAACCATGGGCATCATCATTAGGAATTAGAATTATCATGTCATGTGCATTCATACATGTAGTTATATACGACCATTGGAAATTAGAAAATCCATATTTAAGAAAGTTTAGTACTATCTTGAATAAGAAAGTTTTAGCATGATGTGTATGATTATAATTTAGAAAAGTTTAGTACTGAGTTCACTAATAAATAGATTAGTAATGAATGATAATAATGGATTTAAAGCAATCTAGTTTAATTTTTTGAAGATGATGAGTCCGGTGAAGAAGAAGGAGCTTTTGAAGATGATGTGGATGTGGAAGGATCAGAAGAACAGTCAGAATCAAATATAATTATTGGTAATATGTTTAAGCATCTTTATCATGATATAGTATTAGTACTAACTTGAATATGCAACTTTTAGCATTCACACATGCAGTTATACTGGCAGTGACCATTGAAAATTAGAAAACCAATATTTAAAATTTGTACTGTCTAATTCAATAATCACCTGAGTGTTTTAATGTATGGCACAACAACATGGAATTCCAATTCAAGGATCAATAATAGTATGTGATAGATCAACTTGTCACAAAAAGTGTTGGGTGATCTTGAACCAACTTGAAAACAAAAACACATAAATCACACACCTCATCGATTCTCACCTACAAAATTTACCTGGACCAGATATTACTTTAGTTATTATTGTCACACTCACACATGATCATATCATATCAGATAGATGTACAAGCATACATGTAAGATTGGGAGTATATACTATATATACAACACCTAATAATTCAAACCAACCGCTGCATCACCCTTTCTTCAATTCATTTTTCACATTAAACAAACATATATAAATTCTGCTCTATTGATTTCTCCATGACTCTGTAACACCCTTCACTTCATTAATATCTTTTTTTTAAGACTCTCTCTGTTTCATAATTTGAACACCGCAGTAATTGTCCACATTGTTCTAACATGGCATTTAATATATGAGGAGAAAATATAGCCTTCTCTAACGTATTAGCTACTGTTGTTTTAAAATTAGAAGGTTGAGTTTTTGTTTTTTTTTTGTTTTTTTCTACAAAGATGAACTACCTTGGTATAAAACACAGTATTACATAGAAGATACTGATGAAGAACTCATGAAGATATGGAACGAAGAAAATAGTTACATTGATGAATCACTGAAATTTCCATCCAGTAATAAGTTTATTCCAAAGAACTTTTTGGTGCATGTTGGAGGCACAAGTACAGAAGATAATTCAACTTCACCAAAGTGTGTTTTTGATAATGAAAGGGTAAAAGTCTGGTGTAAGCAAGATAATGTTTTCCGTGTTCCACAAGCTGCCATATATCTACGCATACATTTCTATGGGGCATGGAATGAACCCAGAAGTTGTGTACTGTCCCTATAATTTCTTAGACTTCTTTGTGATAAGTTCTCTGAACTAACATTTAAGGTGAGCACAAAAGAGTATCGGTTTCTAACATTTTTGAATTTGTGTATTTATTTATATATGTATGTATATATATGAATTTGTATTTATGTGTGCAGGCTCAAATGGCCAAGTGTGATATTGAACTAGTGTTTGTTGCTGGCATGCTAGAGGTGAAGATCTTTGGTTTCAGTTCGGTGCTTCTTGATCTCTTGTCTAAAGTTTTAGCGGAAATCGGTTCTTTTATGCCAACTGATTATGATCGTTATAATGTGAGTAACATATTTGTGTGGATTTATTTTTCAATATTATTGTTAACCTTTTTTTTGCTTTGGCTCCTCTCCTATTTCAGTTTCAACACTTCAATGTTCTGATCTATGCTTATTTTCACAGCAAATAAAAGACAGCTTGAAGACAAGTTTAAGCGATGAAGGTAAACATCTTGATGTCCTGCGTGAGAACCATTATCTTATTGCTGAAATGGTTGATTATCTGAATGATAATTTGTTGCTCGATAATGTCGAGGATTTTATCAAAGAAATCCGATCTCAGGTATAAATTCAATATTTAGTATTGGTATTTAACTGTCACTACCCCATTCCTAATTATAAGTCCTCTTACTTTTGTCACATATTACAAAAATGGAAAGTCAATTTAATGCGTCTATTTTGTATGTAAATTTTGTTAAAATATCCTTTGTATAATAATGTGAACAACTTTCAGTTTTCTTCTTCCAAAGATAAGATTAGTAGTACTAATAAAGAGTATGTTTTAGTAAGTAATAGTAAATGTACATAGTAATTCGTGTAAGAGTTTATATTGGGACAAAACAAAATCTCCAAAATGGTTTCATAATTAAAAATGGAGGAAGTAATTTGATTAAGCGATGTGTGTAACAGTTTATAGTTTCCGAATAGGATTGAGAAACATAAGTTTATAATTGTTTCATAGCCGCTAGGTGAATGATATATGTTGGATGCAGGAGAGTGGTAGGGGACTGAGCTCTTTTAATAACTTACTGTAACATAATTATTTGAGATTATGGTGGTTTTAAGTGTAGAGCATTGTTTTGGGTGATCCAAGTTTAATCTGTTTTTGCCTACTTTTAGGCTATACTAAGCCAAAGTAGTGAAATTAATTTTATTTTTTTTGCCTAAATAAACAACTATGGTTTTCTTTTTTTCCTTATCTGATCCAGTTTCTATCAGGTTGACATTCTAGGGTATAAGGTATAACAGAGGGGCATATGAAAAATGTTCAATTTCGTTAGTTTTCTCTTTAATTTATTGGAGATTTATTCATTTAAATATCAACTTTGCACAGGTATTCATTGAGTGTCTGTGTCATGGAAATGTGAAAGAGGAAGAGGCAGTTGAAATATCTAAGATAATTCAGATGTCTTTCCATGGAAATGCAATTTCTGATGGCTCAAGGCAAGCTGCAGAGAGAGTAATTAGGCTCCCTCCCACAACCAATATAGCTTTGAGTTTCCGCCCACCGAGTGACAGGGATCCCAACTCTACTGCTGAGGTGATTTATTCCATCCCTTAATGTGTCTTAAGATTAAAATAAAAATTCTTCAATAATTTCCAACAGTTTTATCCTGACATGTTTTATTTTGTAATTTATGCAGCAATATTTTCAAATCGGACAACTCAAATTGGAATCACTCAAATTGTTGGCATTGCTTGATCTTTTTGAAGCTATTGTACAAGGTCCATTTCATAAAGAGATGAGGTGAAAGTCTGATCCAACAAATATCTTATTTTTAAGATATGTTATTTGTTAATGAAGATGAATTTTTTATATGTATTTACAGGGATACAAAGAATTATGGTTATGTAATTTCATCTTCTCAAACCATAAAACAAAATGTTTTGGGGTTCTCTTTCAAAATTGTATCACCCGGATATGATCCATATTTCTTGCAAGATGAGATTCAAAGATTCGTAGATAATGATTTGGGAATACTCCTGGTTAGTTTTTATATGTATTCAAACTTTCTTATAATCATTTTATTGCATTAAGCCTATAATTAAATAAGAGATGATTTGGAATTTGCAGCATAAATTAGAAGAAACAACGTTTCAGAACCACATAACTAGTGAAGTGGAAATGAATTTGCGGAGTTGTTCATCTCTGAAAGAAGAAACTGTGATATTGTGGAAAGATATTACAACTTACAGGTGTTTATATATATATAGAATTTTTACTGTTTGCTTTAGTTCATATTTTCATATATTGATAAGATGTTATTTAAAAAATAATTTTCAGGTGCCAATTCGATATAGATCAGAAGACATCCGAGATATTACAAAAATTAGAAAAGAAAGATTTGATTGAATACTATGAAACATACTTTAAATCCTCATCTTCCGATTGTAGGCGAGTGAAAATGACTATTGCGGGTTCTACCATAAAGGAGATGCAGGACGAAGGTAGTGTGGAGAAAATCAGAGAGATTAAGAAGAACTCATCTTTTTATGAATGATGATAGGTTTGGCTGAAGGACTTGTTATGGGTTTTTATGTTTTGTGAAGAAGTGGGTTGACTTAGAGCAGCGGTTTCTTTCGGATAATCCTATACTATTATGTCAGAGTTTCTCAAATTGCAACTGAAATTGTGTTTCTCAACAAATTGCATTCTGGATTCCCCCTTTTATTATTTTATTTGCATATTAAATACTTAAGAGTCAAATATCTATACTGTTTTTATTATAAACTTGGATATGTATTGTGTTTGATGGGATCCATTTTAAAATTTTTAGTGGTAAATCTTCAATTGAAATTTTAGAACATATTAAGATGAAACCGTTGGTTAGTACGAATACAAAAAGAATGATTTTGCATATGCACACAATTGCATATTTACAAAGAAGTGCATATACACTCTTTTTCTCAAATTGCATATTTACAAAGAACATGCATATACACTCTTGTCACGTGTGAAATCTGGAAGAAACTAACTAACAATAACACGTTTGGTGGCATATGCATGATCCATCTTTGTAAGGTACGTTGAGAAACTTGCCTTAATAGATGTTTTATAAGTCGTTTCTATATTTATGCCTTAAAGGGTGCAAACCACCATCACTATTATTATTGTGTACATGAGCTGTTAAAGTTTTGGATTAAACGCTCCCTTCATCGTGTTTAGAATTAGCTGATATGTTCCCTTAATGCTAGGAATTAGTTTCACATAATCTATAAATAAACAGGCAGCATTCATGGCCAGTATAATATATTGAAATTTTTTCCAAATCATTTTGTTGTCAAGGACTTGAACTCGGGTCAAGCATTGCTCCAAGGTCCACTTAAACAAGATCTTTATCATCTGTCCACTGCATTCCATCCAAACCACCTCAAGCATTGCATACAAGCATCCATTCTACATCTACATGGCATCATAAATTAGTATCCTTCTTTCAAAATAATAAAGGCAAAATGCATATGTCCTTTAAAATAAAAATTAAAAAGGACGTGTTTATTACTTAAAAAACCTATATGTTACAAGAGCAATGCTAATGACACACTCTCAAACACACTCATTTATCACACTCCAGTAAAATTAAGCCACATCACATCTATTTTTTATTCTTTAACTTGTTAACCGGTTCTATAAGTCGAAGCTGACACCAATTTAAATAATAATTTTTTATTTAAGATCTAATTGCATCCCTCATCTAGTTGTCTTCCCCAAAACTTCTTGGGTCTCTATATATAAATTTGGGTAAAGTGAAGGATTATTTTTCACAACATCAAATTAAGGATTTTTACATAAAGATTGATATGGGATTTTTAAATAATGATAGATCTAGGTATTATGAAGGATTGATTTCGAAATAAGTATTTACGAATTGAAGATCTTACCAATATCTCTTAAATTTGGATAAGCACCATAAAAAAATGTCAACTTTTAAATTGGGATTTAATCGATTTCTACATAAAAGATAGATTTGAATTTCTCCACATCGTAATAAATTGATCAAACATTCTAAATAATTATGTGCTTTATTTTGTAATTTATCCTGCTCTCATTTCAGTCATTCAATCATCTTTTGCCACAAAATGTTAGAGAGAATCCAATTCCTTTTGCCAAATACACTCAATTCCCAGATCCTTGTCTATTTGACCTAATCTATTCAAGGTGAACACAATAATCTTTTGCCCAACTCTAAAATTATACTAACATACAACACATATTGTTTCTCTCTAAAATTCTAGCCTTTTCTTGATGAGAAATCCTTAATTCCATTCATGAATGACCGAAACAATTAATAGAAAATAGAATCATGTTATGACATAATCAAATGATGACACCGAAATAAACAAGAAGGATAGTCGGTCACATTTCAATAGGCTTTCCAAGAAAAAAATCGCAAATTCAAAATATGGCCGAAACGATTTTCTAAAAATTATATTACTTCATATATATCCTCAAAGGATTTGCTTAATTTAAAATAATTGTAGAAGCCAATTCCTTCAAAACTAAAGACCACAAAATTATTCAAAAATACTTCACTAATAAAAATAGTTTACAACATAAAGTTGTCATTAAAATCATTCCTTTCAAATGAAGGACTTGTATAAAGATTGTTCAATAGAAAATTCACAAAAGAAAGGATAGCTTCTAATGGTCACCAAAATCATTTCTATTAAACAAAAGAAATCATATAATCATCATAAAAGAATCACTAAGAAACATCATACAACTATAACAAGAGAACAACCTTACAACTATGATACAACATAAATGCAAGAAAACCTGATACTCCACTAAGAAAAACTACAACCAAGATGGCAAAATGCCTCAAATACATATCGTGTTAATTTGGGGTGGGAAGGGTAGCTCAACTGGTTAAGCCAGTTGAGTTAAGGGCTAAGGAGTTGGAGGTCCAAAGGTTTAAGTCCTGGCAAGGAGAAAACTAACATAACATTGTAATAATACTAACAATATGCCATTAAAAAAAAATATCGTGTTAAAATAAACTAACACAATCCTAAACCAACCCGATGAAATAAGTTGAAAGCAAGTAACTCCAAACTGACCCAAGTTTAACACCCCCTCGGTGAAGAATCACAAACAAGGACAAAGATTAACGCTATAAGTTCAAAATAGCTTGTCGCATCAAAAGAATGACACTCATAACCAATAAAATCAACAACATATATAAGACACACATCATTCAAGCTTAGACATGGGTCATAAAAAAAATCGCTCCCAACCCAAAAATTGTCCGAGGACCATGCTCTGATACCATATTCTGTAGTAATATATAAAGATATTGCGTTATCTATACTAAGAGAATTAAAATGTGTTGCTTGTACGTGCGCAGGGATAAATAAAGAGTTTTATGAGTACATAATTGTAAATTTAAATGAGGCTTTTGAACAATTTTATTGCTTTGTAAATTTACCATATTCTAAAGTTGATGACTTGTAATATTTGAATTTAATAAGTTTTTTCTAAATTTTCCAATGATTAACGATCTTGAAATTTTGAAAAGATAATGATGTTGACATGTTTTTAAAACAATGTAATATTTTTCGAAAAGGAATAATAGAATTAGTCTTAATGTCTCGGGCCAAAAATCCAGACCATGGAGATAAGCCCCATATCGAGCAAAATAGCAAATTAAAATATCACAAATTAAGATAATTAATAAAACTTTGCTATCTTGAACACCACAAATTGAGGATTTATATACGGAAGAAAGATAATACAGACATCAGAAAGTATATGAAAACATTTTGTAGCCAAAAGGATAAGAGTGTAGGTCTATAAAAAGCAACCAACCTCTTTGAAAAGAACATCTTCGGCTCCCTCTTCACTTAATTCTGGAGGAAACAGATAATAGAAAATTAACAAAGTATCGTCAGGTGATCTATGCTTCCCAGAAAATTTTCAACTGTCAAGTAATGTTTCTTGATACACTTATATCCAAAGAATTCAAATTAAACTTGCAACAAAGAGACTGGATGAGAATCATGTATCTACAAATATGAACACGACCACAATCACAATGAATTGAAAAAACAAGCACAAATGCAAAAGATGAAAAGTTAGCTAGAAATCTAAAGAGAAATAAGCACAAACTAATCACAATGCAAACTGATCTTATCTGTCAGAATGAATGATCTACAACATAAGTAATACAAAGTGCTGCCCACAACACAGTGAAAATACATTCTGAATTTCATAAACATAGAACCAAATGCTAAATCACGAACACACAGAAACTCAGAGTACAATACAAATACAACAATGCGGTAAGCATAAGTATAGCTATTTTATAAGCAAATTTGTATGCAAAGCACAATGTTAACAGAATCAGCAGCTCCATCAGCATCGGCGGTGTCACGACCCAATCTCAGACCATGACCGGCGCACAAGCTACCAATAAATAATCCTATGTTTCCTGGCAAACCTAATACACTATAATAAATACACTTATTTAAAATATAGAGTTATTGAAATTATAGCTCGACAGGAGGATCCCTAGTCCTACGTATTCTTAAACGATTAGGGAATCAGAGTCACGTAGTTCTCTAATGTTGGTTAACTATCAAGAAAGTATGTAAAAACAACTATTTCATTTCCTTTTGTGCACATAGACCACAACCAAGATAAATAAACCAACCACAGAATAAACTTGTGGGTAACTACAAATTTTTTTTAAGAGTTTCATCCAACAACTTTTAAACTAAAACGATCGTACTTTGAAAACTTATACCAAAATAATTGTTACGACATCGAAGGGAACAATATCTGAAACAATCTTTAACCTAAATTGATTGTTATTGTTAGCCATACTGGAAGTTCTACACGCTCATCTACAGTTGAAACTAATAATAAACTTGTCATATCTCATATTGCTTATCGTTTCCCACTACGTTCACATGTACCAAATTATCTCTTCGTTGTGGCGAACGGACACCACATTATCTCTTCGTTGTGGCGAACGGACATACCACATTATCTCTTCGTTGTGGCGAACGGATACCACATTATCTGTTCGTTGTGACAAACAGATAACCTTAATTGTCAAATTACTATCGGCACTAAACTCATTGGGTAAATTATTTACTCACAATTTCTTATTACTCTACACTTGTACAGTTTTCATACTTGTGCCCTTACCAATTCATATAATTTCTAGATCGATAAATTGTTAATCTCAACATATTTATTTTCACAATATGTCATCCTTTTCTAATCACACAGGTTCATTCTTATATTTCCTTTAACTATAAATCAAAAGGAAATTATGTTCATTGGAAACAAGAGTGTCTACGAGCATTCTCTAATGAATATCGTGGCTACAATACTTCAACTCATAAAACACAATTAACCTAGTTCCAAAAAGTCACAAAACAATCATAATCGCATGTTAGTACCATTTATATAGACTCAAAACAGTTCCAATGATTCCAAACAGTCTCAAAACTATTCTAATTTCATGTTACTAGAAATTTGGTAGTCTAATTTTTTTACAATAAGATCCCTATTCACGATTTCTTAGGTTGAAGATCCCTATTCTAATTTTTTTACAATAAGCATAATGAGAATTCACCTTTAATTAGAAGATGAATTTGAAGAACATAGGTTGAAGATGATGATGCACGTGGGGTTGTCCATGTTCTTGTGTTGCCTAACTTTCTTACTACTAATGTCTTCTAATTAACACTTAGATTCTTGAAGATGCGCTACCACTTGACCTCAACACTCCAAATCTACCAACAACTTCACTTCAAGTTCTGACTTTTACTTCCAGCTCCAACCTTGAAGTTTAACGTTCAATTCCTTACTTAGGATAGTATGATGAAGCTATTGAAGAGATTGCATGTGGATTTTTGGAATATAGAGTAATGGGGTTTTGCAATGGAAATGAAAATGGTGATGGTGAGAGGCAAAGGTGCGAGAGAGAAGATGAGAGATTCCTCTTGTGTGTTTATTTATTTAACCCTTAAGTTCAATTGGATGTTTCTAGAGATATTTTTTTCTATTATATATATACACACACATAGAAATAAAACTACAATTATTACTTCAATTTAATAAATAAATAAATAAAATAAATAAATTTAGTGGGTGTTACACGCGGCGGCAGCAATAGAGGAGGAACACCAAACCAGTTGATGATGAGATTCATAATCAGCAGAACTAAGATCCAACACAGAAGCAGCCTTGGAGGAAGATGATTCAAAATGAGCAGAACTGAAATCTAACAGAGAAGCAAGGTTGGAGGAAGACGAATCAGCAGCCATATCAGGCTCGGAGGAAGATGAATTAGAATAATCCAACTCCTATCTTGATTCCTTCTGATCTTCAACATCAAACTGTGAACAACAATAGCTCCTGCCCAATCACAGTCGGAATAATCAAGTGTATCTAAGAATTCATTTTGCTGATTAAAAGTGAATTTCACAAGCACATACCTTGATAAGTAAGCTTACAGCATACATAATATCGGGACTGTTTGCTGTTAAATAGTATGTCAAATAACCTATATTTCATCAACCCTTTCAACTTCAACTTCTTTACAAAACTTTTCATTTTGGTTCATTGGTGTTGCAGCTGGTTTACAATTTCTTTGCAAAATTTTATAATTTCAATATGCAGGGGTCTATTTTTGGATGAAAATAAAGAATTCAATAGGTTAATAAAATGTGCTAAGCAGACATTTTGTTTTGTAAGGGTGTTCAATAATATATGATCAGGAAATCTTCACTTATCATCTAATAGGAATTGTCAAAGGTACAAATAATTTGGTTATACTTTTAGGAGCAGTTTTAACATTTCGTGTAGAATGATACGCAATAAAACATAATGCTTAGAGCACCAATTGTACTCATTTTACAATCTTTTATCATTCTTTTATGAATCTTTGATCGATTGTTTTCCTAATTATGAATCGTGGAAGATCATATTTAATTGTAACACCATCATATCCCTAATTTTGCTAGTTTCACCTTAACCTAAAGTGTTTTTCACAATGTGGCAAAGAAAGATTCCAAATTATGCAAATGATAACATATAAAACTTTGGGTAAGATGTATGTACTAAGCGAATGACATTGGAAAAGTGAACAGATGTTGATAGTAGTAATTAGCAAACATTTAAAGTAGAAATGAAAAGATTAAAGCAAAATGTTGTACTGCAATACATAGTAGTATATATAATACTAATATTCTCAAGAAACAAATTAAAAAGACTATGGATGGAGAGATGATCTCTCCTTACAATATGAGATTAAGATAATAATAATAATAATAATTAAAATAGAGTAATGAATTAAACAAAGTTAATTCAATTCATTAAATTACGGTAGTGGATGGAATGAGTTTATGTTTCTTCTTTTTCCGAAATTGACTTCATTGCTTTGGAAGCTTCAACAGAAGCAGCAGTAGAGGTGGAACACTTAGCCAGCTGATGATGAGATTCAGAATGAGCAGAAGCAGGGTTGGAGGAGGACAAATCTGCGGCCACCTCGATCTCGATTGCTGTTGATTTGTTATTGGAGGAAGATGAATCAGCTGCCGCCATCTTCTTCTTCCTTTTTGCCAATAAAATTGCTTTGAGTTTGGCAAAAGATTCAACCTGGCGGGGATTAGGATATTGCTTACGAGTTCTGACAATATAATGGTAAAAACAACAATATATAGTCTGTTTAATGATCTGGTTTCATTAAACTTAATTTCTTCGGCGATTCTATTAAAACAATAAGATTCCAACCCAAAACTTACTGGAATCGCATTTGGACCTCGCCTATTACATCTTCTACAATTCGTAAGAGGGTTCATTGTTCTCTTCAAAACACACACAACGCCTTCACCTTTACCTTCTATCTACTTACTTATTTATACTGTACGTGTATTTTTAGGGTTTGCTTGACAAACTCCTCTCACCCAAACCCAATGTGTCACTTTATCTCATTCTCATCAATCAATTACAAATTTGTCTAATCTAATTATTATTATTTTTTTTAATTTCAAATTTTGATTAAATATTTAGTTCCAATTTCATTAATATATAATTTTTCAAGTTAAATTTATTTTATTTCGTTAGGATAACTCAGTTTGCAGAGAGACTGGATACTTATTCACTTTTAAAAATGAATTTCTAGTCAATAAGCCATTAGACCAAAAAAGAGTTAAATTTATTTCAATTATCGTTTGACCTGACTTTTTTAGGTCTTATAAGCTATTTGAAAGTTAGAAGCGAAAATAAGAGCTTTTAGAAAAAAGTTGAAGTTATTTGATAATTGTTGTTTTTTTAGTTTCAAAAGTCTTTTATCTATGTATTTTACTCATAAAAATTAAACAACTTTTTTCTATTAAGAACTTATTTAAAATCTGTTTGGCCTAACTTATACTTTTATTGAGTAAAAAAGTTCGAAATAAATTAAATCAAACGATAAATTAATGGTGAGGGCTTTTAATCGCATTTGAGGTGGACCGAGTAGTTCAACTATTTTAGTTAACGATTAAAGAAGTTGAGCACGACAAAACCTCGGATTTGGATTGCATGCAGTCAAAACTTCATGCAGTCTGAGAATATCTGACCGTCCGATCAAGATCGGACAGTCCAAATATAAAAAAGATTTAATTTAACTATTTGACTGCTTTTTATCTGGACTGTCTGATCTTAATCGAACGGTCAGATCTTCTCTGACTGCATGCAGTTTTGACTGCATGCAATCCAAATCCCAAAATCTCTATTGAAACATCTACCAACCAAATTTTTAATTAAAGCGTCTAATATGATATATAAAAATTAATAAAATAGAGGAGGCATTTAGGCCATATTACTAGGCTACAGTATGCCAACTCCTCAAAAGCCCCATTTTAAGGTACATTCTTTTTGGTAGAGAATTTGGACCTTCACTTGGGAGAAAGTTTTAGATAAACACAAGTATTTGGACATAAAATTTAGACACATATTCACAAAATAAAAAGATTAAAAAAATAAAATAAAATGGTCACATCAAATAATATAATTTTAATTTTTTTTTTTTAGGGGAGTGCAAAATATCCGGTTAGAAGGTCCAAACCTATAATCGGATCCAAATCCATTTTAAAAAATCCGGATTTTGATATATGGTTATTAACCAAACCATTTTTATTTGGTCGGTTAACCATCCAAATTAAATTTTTGGATTTAGTTTAAATTGGTTATTATATCCTTTTCAAATTTGTTTTTTCAAAAAAAAAAAAACAAACAAATATCCTTTTCAAATTTGTTTCTTTCAAAGAAAAAAAAACAAACAAATATCCTTTTCAAATTTTTTTTTGTCAAAAAAAAAAAAAAAACAAATAAACAAGTATCATTTTATTAAAATTAATTCACGCACAAATCATCATCATGTGTGTTTGATCTCCACAATTGTGATTTGCGATGAACCCTAAATCCCAAATCTACAATAATCTTTTTAAGTGAGCTCTAATCGACAATATTCTCTTCCAATCGAACCACACTCATTCTCTCCAATTTGTATACACTTATCTCGTTGGAATTGGAAAAAAGAAATACAGAAGAAGGAATGCAAAGAATAAAAAAAACAAACAAACAAATATCCTTTTATTAAATTAATTCACCACAAACCATCACCATGTGCGTGTGATCTCTACAATTGTGATTTGCGATGAACCCTAAATCATAAATATACAATTATCTCTCCAATTGAACTCTAATCGACAATATTCTCTTCCAATCGAACCACACTCATTTTTCTTCAATTTGTATACCTTATCTCGTTGGAATTGGAAAAAGAAATCTAGAAGAAGGATGCAAAGAATAAAAAAAAAAGTGTATTTTTTAACGGTTTTTAATATGTTTTTCGTCTAAGTAAAAAAAATCAGATCAAATTAATCGTTTATTAATCTAGTTTTAAAAATAACCAGTTAATAACTGAATTTAAAAATTATCCGCTTTTAAACCGGTTTTATAAAAATATCTGGTTATGTATCTATATCTAAATTTATAACTGGTTATATAACCGGTTTATAAAAAATAATGGTTATGGTTATGGTCATGTAACCAAAATAATGGTTTTGGTTTGAATATAATTTGGTTTAGCAAAATAACCGACCATGCACACCCCTAATTTTTTTAGTTTGATGTGAATGTATCTAAAATTAAGGTGTTATGTTTGTGCGACTTTCTCATCACGGGAGGCGGATTAACTGGTGCAATACGTGATGTAGGGTAAGTGGAATTTGCTCGCTTATAGTGAAATGGTATTTCTTCACCATGAAGTAATATGCCAATTGCTAACCATTAAAGTTAATAATTAAGTGCCATACGTACTACTAGTATATTACAAAGTAAATTTGACACATATATCACTACTACCATCAACTTAGAACTTTGTTTATCCTCATATTCAGTATGTTCACTTATTTATTTTTAATGGGTGAATTTTTAACCGCCAGGCTACCTGACCAAAAAAAAACTTTTGTTTATCCTCGAACAAAAATCCATCATCCAAACATCACTAATGCAGAAGGGATAATCATGGTTTGTAAACAATCAAGCACTTTCAATTTTCAACATTTTTCAAACTTGCATGATTTATGAATTAAATTCATTTTGGAAGAACAAAAATCATGGTAGTAAAAAACTTGCTAAATCAAAGGTTGATGTTCACAAATTCCAATCAAAGGTGAAGAACCCAGGATTACATTCCTCGCATAAAATATTTCATTCAATTACATTCTTAATTAAAATTAAGAAATATACTCTTAGTTCTCAAGACAACACCACCAAATCAACTCAAGTGAGTTTTAATCAAAACTTCACATTATACTTATATACTTACTATTCATAGAAGCCTAGAAGGCATATGCTCATGAGAAATTATATTTGCACAGCTTTTGATATAACACATTTTTCATACAATCATTCTATATTTATTTTCTCTCATTCTTTCTCCAACTTTATTGTTTATGTCCCAAAAAATAAAGAGGAAACAAAAAGATTATTACAAAATAATTGTTCAAATATTATTACTCTATTCTACGTAGATTTGGCTTACAAGTAAGCTAAACTAACTTCATGGTTAAGTAAATTATTTTTATTCATTTGTGTTCATTCTTCATAAAGTTATATCAAGCATAAATCCATGTATTGCCAAACATATCGAGAGAATATATCAGCATAACAAAAATAAAGGTCTCTGGTATCGGGTCGAACTCGACTGCATCCGGTGTTGTCTGTCGAGTCTCTGACTACTGGAGTTCCTCAACCTATGACCTTCGGGGCTACTTTCTGGGTCTGATGGGCCGAGTAATTTTAATTCGAGTTCGGAAGTTAGTGCCTAGTGGTGTCTTCTAGGGTCGGGTAGAGATTTTCTCTGGTGGATTTAGAGGTTCAGTATTGGTGTATGGGTTGATGGGGTGGATGGGTGTATGGATTGATTAGGTTTTGGTAATTGT
Source organism: Trifolium fragiferum (assembly GCA_954870985.1). Classification (NCBI taxonomy): domain Eukaryota; kingdom Viridiplantae; phylum Streptophyta; class Magnoliopsida; order Fabales; family Fabaceae; genus Trifolium; species Trifolium fragiferum. The sequence goes on from OX940794.1 coordinate 15,771,198, forward strand.
GTTATATCACGTTACCGTTTATTGTATGTTCCACAACAATTCCTTTCACTTCTTGTGGAGGAGTTGTTTTTAATAAAATTTAGCCGTTTCAAAAAAAAGCATAACAAAAATTACTACATTTGTGTATTCAAAGATAAAAATAAAACCCCTTTTTCCGATATAACAATACAATTCTATTAAATGCATATATATATATATTTAAATAAATCCAATAAAATTAGTTCAAACCCTAAGAGAGAAATAACCCACATTGAATCGTATAAGATCTTTAACCTAAAGTGTTCCGGACAATAATGTGGCAAACAAAGATTCCAATTTCAGATGAATCGCATATTCCGCATTTAATATCTCGAATAAAATTGTTTACAGCGGAGAAATTAAAAAATATGATAAACGGAAGAAAAAAAAATCCAATTCAGTACTTTGAACATGTACAAATTTAGTTCGTTATCAAAATTCATATTCAAATTAATCATTGCTAATCTCATACAATCGACGAATATAACAACTTGAAAAAAAAGCATAACGCGTAAATAATTTGAGTTAAATCAACCCTCTTCATGCAGCAGCGGCGGCAGTAGAGTGTGTTGACTTTGTTCCATCAGCAGCAGACTTGGAGGAAGATTAATCAGCCGTTGATTTCTTCTTGTTCTTCAATCAATCAATCACATATTTGTCTAATCTAATTTTATTTTTATTTTAGATTTTGATTAAATATTTAGTTTAAATTTCATTAATATATATAATTTTTTGGATTGCACAAATGCTGTTGTATGCTCAAGTTGAGGGGGAGCATATGTTTCGATGTTGAGGGGGAGTGCCTCTATGTTGTGATGTTATGCAGAATGTTGAAACATCCAGTTTGCTTGTGTGATTTAAAAGAAATGTATCCGCTATATCTCTTTAGACTGTCTATGTGGTTTTAATTTGTTTTAGCCAAGAATTTCGCCAAAGGGGGAGATTGTTGGATATTTGGTTGTTGGCATCATTTTGCTAAAACAAATATACAAGCAAGATGTTGGATACAATGCTTCAACATTGTATACCTGTTCAGTATGCCATGTCTGCGCGTTGATCTCGTGCCATGTGTACGCGTTTTTTTCTTGAATCCTACTATTTTTGGTATCTTCAGATATTTTCTTGAGCACCAAGACGTTGGTTTCTCTCTCTATTGACCGAAGATTATTTATTTCCTAAAGATGTGATATATTTAAGGAAAGATTATATTTGGTTCAAGAATACTTTCAAGCTGGATCTAACACGTTTTTCCAGCTGTGTTTGAAGCCCAATTTGCTCAGAAAGCCCATGCTAACTCGTGGCTATTTAAAGGAATGAGCTAAACCTAGTTTCTTCACCGAAACCAATATATTAAAATGTAGACTTTTAGGGTTTCGTGTCTTTGCAAGCCTTGTGCTGTAGATTTGTGTGCCTTTCTTGTATCGTTTGATGTAAGCTTAGGACATAGGTTATTGTAATCTGCTTCCAAACCTTTAGGTAAGAAGCTAGAGTAGTTTTCACTCCAAAACCTTTAGGTACGGAGTATAGTTGTCTAGGAGTGTGACTCCATATTTGTGTTCTGAAATCCTTGCTGTCTGTAAGGTTGTAAGGAAGTGAGATCAGGTATATCTCATATCTAGGCTAGGACCCTAGGTTATAGACAATAGGGGAGTTGCTAGATGGAAAGGGCATAACCTGCGGGTTGTTGTCATCAGTCTAGGGCTATTGCTTATTGGACATCTTCCTGGATTGGTATCCCCCAGATTAGGGCTTGTTTAAGCGCCGAACTGGGTTAACAAATATCCCGTGTTCTTTATTTGTTTTGTTTATTTGCTTTTCATTATATCGTGACAGAAGTGTTAAGATGCTTAGAACATTGTATCCCACATCTTATACAGCGTGCCAGAAATTTCAATATCCACTGTTTAAGTAGCAACAGAATAAAATATATAAAAAAAATTAAAAAGACGTGCGACAAATACAGAAGGTGCAAACAAGAAGCTCTCGAAAAATCAAGTTAAGCCCAGTAGGAACAAAGCATACTCAGTATAGATATGCCCAACTAGCCCAGTAATGATTAACATATTTTTTATGAACAAGGAAAAAACGTATTTGAGATTTTTTTTTGTCACCCTATGTGTTTTTGGCGCGTCTTACACTTTTCTGTTTTTATTCTTCCGCTTCTTTATGTAGCGGACGTTATAAGAATGAGAAATTTTGCCAATGTCATCCCCTACTTAAGTAGCGGATCAATTAGTGGTCAAGTCTCCTACGATTTTTTTTTAATGTAATAATGTTTCATTCTTGTCTGTTATAATATTTTGTTTTTCCTTTTTTTTATGTCAAATGGTCGTCCGCTACATAAGTTGCAGATGACATAAAACGTAAAATCTCACACAGGGCTTCTGGGGGGCATGGGTTCTAAATTGGTCAAAAAAATTTACTTATTCGCTACTTAAGTAATATATTGGATTCGCTACCTAGGTATTGGACAAAGATAATTTTGTAAATTCGTAGGACGCGCGAAAAAATAAATAAAGTAACAAAAGAAAATCTAAACTTATTTAACTTACCCAAAAAGTCTCACCCTTTAATAATTGAGTAAATAAGCAATACAGCTCTTGAATTTTTGACTCATTAATCATTTGTGTTCTTAAATTTATCAAAATAGCTAAAATATAGGTGATTTTGAGTTGAAGATCTTTGCTAATATTTGGGATAGTCCGGCGCCTTCAAAGATAATTGCTTTCTCTTGGCAACTCCTTCATGACCGTATTCCGACTAAGGATACTCTTCTTGTGAGAATAGTTATTCTCCAAGCGTCCGACGGGAGGTGTGTTTGGTGTCCGAGTTACCCGGAATCGTCTTCCCACTTATTCCTTTTTTGTAAAGTGGCTCATTTGGTGTGGTATGATATCTTTAAGTGGTTAGGAGTGGTGATTTTGATGCCGCCAAATCTTCTTCATCTCTTTGATTGTTTGAGTGAGGCGGCGAAGAATAAAAAGATTTGAAATGGTTTCCGTTTGGTTTGGCACACGGTTATTTGGGTGTTATGGAGAGCTCGCAATAATGTGATTTTCAATAATTTAACGGATGATCCGAAAGCTATTGTTGATGAGATTAAAGTTCTTTTGGAAGTGGAGTGTGGATAGATTGAAGATTTCTCCGTGTTTGTTTTATGAGTGGTCTTGGAACCCGGGAGAATGCTTTATTAGATAATTTTGCTCTCTTTGTTTTTAGTTTGTTGGAGGTGTTGAGATTTTTCCATTTGTTGTTTTTTCTTCTTTGGGCGTGTGTCTGTTTAGGGGTGGGGAGCTTTTCTAGTCTCTCTGCTTCTCTGTTTTGGTTTCTTGCCTAGCCTTGGCACCTCTTATGCCTTGGCTTTGTGGCCTTAATAATATTTAGCTTTTCAAAAAAAATCATTCAATTTGTGAAAATTATATCAGATTATCCTCACTCAATTAATTGCATTCATGAATTATCTTAAATTATATATAATTTAGTTTCTAATATTCTTTTTATGACTTTATACTCTCTAATTCATCAATATCAACCACAATTTATATTTATATCTCCCTTAAGATTAAAATTATGATAAATATGAAATATAAAGTAAGAAATGTTTGTTCAGAATAACATAAATGCAATGTCTTTTTTGTTTTGTAAAATATGTGTTGTTTTATCATCCAAATTGGTTTAAAGAAAGAAATAATAATATTTGAATGTTATTTATTTGTTGGTGTGACTTATGTAGTTGTGCCATTTTTTAAAATATTTTCATTTGTGTGAGCTTAATTAATTTTTTTTAATATATATATTATTAAAAGTAAAATAAAGATTAAGATAACCACGTGTTTATATTTCTTTCTTTCAAAAGAGATAAGATACCAATGATAAAGGTCGACAGTGCTTATATTGTTTTATTGAGACACAATGCATGCAGTATGTTGATTGTTAATACTTAATATAGTGTCATGTGGGGTGGTTCAGGTTGTATATACTATTTGGTTTGAACTCTTCCTATTGCCCCTAAATAATAGGATATAAAAGATAGAAAATATCTAGTGCTTCAAAACATATTAGTTCGAATGAATGAAATATCAATTTCTCTATAAAAAGAATGGATAATTTAACTAATTTAAATTAAGAGTTGAAAGAGTTTAAAAATTAAAGGACCGATGTCCTGATGAAGATGAATAAATATTAATATTAATAACTATTTATTAATTTTGGCTATTTGAAAAAAAATAATCACTATTTACATTCATTATTATATATGGGATACATCCACAATAAATCTAAAAAATGGTTATGTTTTCTTCTTATAATAGAGGTTAGTGAAAGTATTTCCAACAAATATATGAGAAGGTCACAAGATTTTATCATCTTACAAAATAAATAATAAATAAAAGATTAAATAATATACATTTTTCTGTGAATTTAATTGAATCATATAAATAAATTATTTATGTCCATTCAAATATTTTCCAAGTAGAACTTAAACTAAAGATAAGTCTCTGTCTCCTTTGTATTATTATTCCATTTTATATTAGACCATGAAAATAACCAAATTAATTGAAATTAATATAAAGAAGATAAGATTAAGACCTCAACCCTAATTGAAAAGTCCCTAACTAACCAACTAGGTCAACATACGCAAGCACATAGCTCACCAACTGAATGATACTTGTAGTTATTATACCATTTTCCATTAATTCTAATTTTATACTTTCTCCCAATTGACCACCAAGACCTCTAAGTGATATTAGAACTCATTTTCTACCCAACCCACAATCATTCATAATGCATGGAGTTTTATTTTTAATTCATGGTCAGGATTTAATGTATTCACAATCTCTTCTCCCTCCCCTTTCTTATTTTTTTTATGGTAATCTTCCCTTTTCTTAGAATTGTGGACAGAGGTATTAGGTAATTTTTATAAAAAAATAAAATAAAATGGTATTAGGAAACCTAAACTATTTTTATATCACTTACTTTTGTCTTATGGTGATCAGTGAGATAATATTTTTATGTGAAAATAAAGTTGGTAAAATTTGATCTTAAAACAAAGAGTTTTGTTAACGCATGTCCTTAGAACACATAAGGTATTTAACATTAGAAATTTGCATTTAATAACACAATGTTAAAAAGGTATAATACTCCTTTCAGTCACATTTATAAGCAAAAAAGTACTTTAAATTTTGATCATTATTATAAGTAAAAGTTAACTACTTTTAAACTAATTAATACTATTATTCCTAATATACCCTTATTTTTCAAATGGTACATGTCATTTCCAGGAAAAATAAGACTATTTCTAGTAAACTTACTTATTCATGTTTTTTATTAAATCAAGAAAATTAATTAAACTTAATTAAATTTCTTAAACACTGTCTAAGTAGTTTTTTTTTCCCAATAAATGTGATCGGAGGGAGTACACTTTAGTGAAAAAAAGTATAATACACAAGTTTACAAGGTTTGACCTATAAATAAATACAAACGCAACCCTTATGCTTAAGGTACACGATTTTCAACCAATTTATTTAACATTTCTCTCATTCAATTACTGATTTAATAATCCGAGTGCTAACAATTTTGTAGTTACATTTCCTCTTTGTGCTTGAAGCCAAATCCACCGCATCAATCTCACATCTTCACCATTAAAAATATTGAGTTCTGCCCGTTTAGAGCATTCAATAAATTTCAAATTTATATAACATTGTGTTTTTTTATAACATAGAATTGTGTGTTTGATCATATATATTATGGCAACAATAATCAACGGTTGAATTAGTGAAATACATTGTTTATAATGAATTTTTAAACAAACTAATTCATTTTAAAGTTATTATCAGAGTCAACCGATGTTCAAACAAAAAAATATAGTTAAATATTTTGTCAATAAAAGAATATAATAGTCCAAAATTTACTCTTCTCTTTAAAAGGTAAAATAGGCACGAAACTACCTTGCAAGCTAAGTTCACTCATTGTATACCACATGAAAAGTAAAGTGCCAAAATATATAGGGTCCCAAATTCTCACTTTCTCACATTCTTCATTCTCTATTAAACAAAATTCATTGCACTAAAACAAAATATGCAGAATTCATATTGATTTTTTTTTATGGTACAATATTGAATTATATTTTCTTTCTTTGTCTATATATTTTCTTGAAAAATAATATGACACTTAAAGTTCAAGGAAAGGGGCCAAAAATTGAATGATTGATAATTGTCATAATTTAGCTTTAAAAAATCAATTGTCATAATTTCATTATATTTGCTGGCTTGTAATGGATTCTAGCCAACAATAATAAGCTACTCAATAATGTGAATTTTAAGTAAAGAGACATTTCATATTTCATAATCAATCCAAAGACGAAAAGCATGTCATACCAAATCACTTATTGCTAACTTGTCAAGTCAGTGACACCATGGAAAATATGCTTTCTAGTTTATATGTTCTTTAAAACACCTAGTTGGTTAGATTTTGGCAGTATTTAATCATACTAAAATTGAACTTTAAAAAGTGTGGTTGAGATTAAAAAAAAAAAACATTTTTAAATGATATTTTAAAAATGAAATTATTTAATTTAGAGTCACATCAAAATTTTACAAAAATAGAAGCTAATTTTTTGCTCACATGATAAAAGTCAATTCTACTTCTACCAACTTAAAAACAATTTATTTTCTAACAACTTAAAATCATTTTTATTGGATACAAGTTACTATAAAACAAATTGTTGAAAGAAAATATTTTGTCAGACTTTACTTACTCACTCTAAATTCCGAGAACTTTTCATGAAACAAAAGGATTACCTATAAAAAAATTGTTTGATAAGATGTCCAAACTAAGAAACACTAAAGTTGGTGGAAATTCACATAACAAAAGGAAAAATCTAAAAATCTTCAAAATCATCTTTGGTAAGTAATTAAAATAATAAAAAAAGATATAAAAGCCTAAAACAGCTCCACCTTGGCAGTAGTTAGTTTATTTTAGTTAGCCTATCCATTTCTTAAAGACATCATCCCTTTTAAACTCTCCAACCTACCCTTCCAAAAATCAAAGAACAATTCCAAAAGAAAAAACCATAACACTTTTCGTGTTATTGAGTCTTCATATTTTTGTGAGAAATTGATAAGCTTCTCAATTCATCAACCTCTCTTCTTCTCTCTAGTTGAACCAAAAACAAAAAGACAAATTCCAATGGAAATCTCATACAAAATTCTCAGAAGATCAATTCATAGTTTTCTTCAAAACTATCAATATTTCACCACAACAATATCATTTCTAGCTTTGCCATTCTCAGCATCAATACTTCTTTCACAAGCATTAGTACCTTTTTCTTCATCACTCTTCCCTCAAATATACAATCACCTAAAGAATCTCTTTGATGCTGCAGGCTTTCCATCTTCATCACAATTGTTTACTATTCTCAACCTTAAAGTTTCTCAAACAATCACTTCCTCAATCTTCACACTTCCTTTCACTCTCACCTTTTTCCTCATTACAAAAGCATTCATAATTCAAGCTTTGAATAAAAATAAAGAAAGTTTGCAACCATCATCGTATAATTACAAATCAATCCTGCATACCTATATCTATAATACTTTCTTTATTCTCTCTGCAAATGCATCAACTTTTTGCTTCCTTTTTCTTGCATTTAGTTTCTCTGAAGGGCTAGGAAACTCTTCGCCGAGTTTCACCCTTTTTCTGTCAGCTGCAGCCGCAGTTTTCTTCTCTGTGATCCTCGCAAATGCGCTTGTGATATGCAACATGGCACTTACGCTATCTGGTATGGAGGGACATGGAGGTTACATGGCAATTTTGAAATCATGTGTTGTTCTAAGGGGAAGGACATCAGTGGCTTTGCTCTTGGCATTACCTGTCAATGTAGGTTTGGCTGCTATTGAAGCCTTGTTTCAATATCGGGTCGTGAGAGGGTATTACATTGGTGGAAAGTCATGGTTTTTCATAGCTTTAGAGGGTATTTTCATTGCTTATTTGTACTCAATTTTCATCATCATTGACACTATTGTGAGTTTCATGTTTTACAAAAACTGCAAAACAAGAGGATCATTACTTGATAAAGAAGACAAGCATTTTTTTAGGATTGAGATCATAGAGGAGGACAATTATTATGGTTACTTGAGAGTCAAGAATTTTCAAGAACTGCCTTGATCAAAATATGATGACATTTTATTAAATCAAGGCTTTTTCTATTCTTATCTTTCTCAAAATTACTTGAAAAATTCATTCGTGTTTGTTAATCGAACCAAACCGAGCAACTTTTGAAGGTGTAAAGGCTTTTATCTCAGCTATGTGCAAGAACAAGAAGCTGGAGATTAGTTTATCATCACAGTTTTAATGTTTTTCTTTTACATTCTTTAAATCTGTCTTTATATTTCATCATTTGTAAATTGATCAGCAATCTTATAGTGTGAATAATACAATGGGTCCTGCTTATTTCCCTTGCACTTTTGAAGGCCGTCCCGCTTATTGTATTTGATTGTTAATGTTGGCTTTTAGCAAATCTCGTTACTTGCTGCCTGCATAATTTCTTTCTCAGCTTTGTCAAAGAAAAACTATAGGCAAAATGGTTTGTTTCCCGGTCAAAAACATAAAAGAGTTTGCTACGGCGACCCAATGAGTAACAAGTTCATTTTGCATTAGCTCAAACCTCTTAATCTAATGAAGCAATCACAAAGACACAACATCGAACACAACACTCACATCTGAAACCCAAAATAATTGAAGAAAATAGAATAATTGAAAATGCAATTAAGCACATGCGTCAGTGTCATGTTGGTGTCAGACACCACTACAAGTACATATTGTACATTGAACACGCCTTCAATTTGAAGTGTCGTTATTACATTGCTTTCAATTCCCTTTCAGAATGCAGGTAACAAATCTAAGTGTCAAAATCAATGAAATTAATACATGGAATGAAAGGTAAACATGATTAAGTATCCTTAGCTGTAATGAATCTGGTAGCTTCTTGTACTATAATAACTCAAGTAAACAAATAATAAATGTAACAATGTTCAATGACAGTAAACAATTAGAGCTGAAAATGTCTCTCAACAGAAGCAAAAAAAAAAAAAAAAAAACTCGACCAAAGAGGTATTAAATAACTACACTACAAGTTTGAATATGCAATGTATATCTATCTACAACAAAAATGTGTGCTCAAAACTATATTTCATTTGTTAGACTATATATGGTAAAAGTGAATGAAACAAAAGCTTTTACATTTCACAAGATAAATGTAAGCTAGGATTTCTAACTCAGCCTGTTGTTCACCTATAGCTACACTACAGAGACCTGATTCCTAATTGTTTTTTCTTAACCTGATAACTATACAAAATCTGCTTCTCAGCTATCCTACAAAATTCTCTATCTATAAGGAAAAAGTGAAATTAATTTCTATGTTACATGAGAAAGAATTGGATCCTAAAAAGAGGAGGGTTAGAACTTTGTACAAGGTTATATGGTACTAATGTTGGACTCCGGTGCTTTACAATCGAAAGGATGCGCTCTGGTGCCGGAAAAATATGCCAATGAATGATGAACGCTGACGCAGTTCTATTGTAATAGAAGGCATGTTCCCTTCAAAATTTCTTTTTAAATTGAAGAATGGGATCCATCATCTTCATAGCATGCATTAGATGCAGATTGATTCTCAATCTCAAGCGATCTCGGCAGGCATCCACGCTGGGTCAAAATTTGGCCTTTCCAGAATATTTTTCCATGAATATTCTGCAACATGCCATTAAAGAATCAACTCCTAAGCCTTTTGTATGTACAAAGATCAGCACGTGGCAAGAACTCGCAATTCTGCCTCATTAAGGGACACCGAGAGGCTAATTGTCACACCACCATCTTGGAAAGTGAGGCGACTTAATTCAATCTCGAAAGCAGCCCCGTTAATACCCGAGGGTAGATCTCTGATCTCCGGCTGATAATGATGTCAGAGAAAAGGAGTGGACAACACAGTCTTCAACTATCTCCTCCACAATCTTCCTTGTCAGGTCAATGTCCTTAGCCTTCTCCATCTCAGCCTCTTCCTCAGCTTCCTTCTTCTTTATCATTTCCACTCTTCCTTGTCAAGTTACTGCCTTTACGCTTCTCCATTCCAGCCTCTTTCTCAGCTTTCTTCTTCTCTTCAGCCTCTTTCTCAGCTTTCTTCTTCTCTAATTCTGCTTGTTTGATATTCTCTTCATGTGCTTTGAGAAACAGCCTTATAAAATTTAAGAGAGTTGCAGTAACTGCAACCAAGAAAGAGGAAGAGGTAAGAAGTTAACTTGAGCATTATAACATAGGTATTATTATTATGAAACTACTTTTGGTCCTGTCCTCCCATTTCTCCTCCATTTATATCTTACTATTATTCCTTAAATAGTTTCTCCCTCATCCTATCCTTTTCTATCATCATCGTTTATTTCATCCTTTTCTGCTTAGACTATAATTCAAGGACAGTCTTTTCTTTCATTTTTCAGCGACTTGTAACTATCACAAGCACAAAGAGGTTTTTGTAGCTCAATAATCTGTCCTTGAATTATAGTCTAAGCAGAAATAATGGGTACAAAGACAATGGCAATATGTGATAATGGGTACAAAGAACCTAATTCCAAAATCTAGAGACTTGTAAAACAAACTACCAAACTGTAACAAAAGAAAAAGGCCAGTAAAATGCATTTTATCCAAAACATCATTTAAATGAATTATAATCTGTTAAAATTGAAATTATCATTGGAAAGACGATGGCAATATGTGATACATATCAACAAGTAATAATGACCAACCTATATAAATAAATAAATAGATAATGATCAACCTACCCTGCTCAAATGGACAACGGGCAGGATCCTCACCAAAATACTGTGCAAGTGCATCTGCATTTCTACCCTGTCCGTAGACGAATATTATAATCTTTATATCTCCTTATACCTGTGCATAATCTACTAAAAAAGATGGTTAAGCATATTACCACATCAGAATATAGGCGTGTTACAGAATCCACTTGAGACTTGGCTTCATTAATGAAACCTTTCAATGTCTGAAAAGAACAAAAAGGCAAGTCAAATGCACATAAAATATAAACCAGGTGACAAACCATATAAGCCAGGATTAGCTTCATGGACGCAATGTGATGAAAAACTTGTTCCCTTCTAAAAAAAATTAAAGCACTCCTTAATGTTATTTTTACACATGGCCATATTTATACAAGACTACATTAGCAGAAGCAGACAGATTGAGTCATCACAAATAATTTATCAAAAATGCAATAAAAAGAGTATTCATGTGCCTTCAATTAATAACTTAAAGGTTTGGGAGAGGCGGTTTGTTACATGGTATCGGAGCCTCTATGGTCAAGTCATCGTTAGAGTTTGATCCTTGCCACCCACATATTTTTACTAAAGTTGAATTCAAAATTTCAACACAAGGTGGGGGGCTTTGCATCATACAAGTTTCAAGGCCGTAGGACTCATGTGAGGGAACATGCTGGAACTAACAGCAGCAATGCTCACTATCCTACTTATAGAAATAGAAAATATAGAAAATATATGTGAATTCTGTGTGTCTATAAGGAGAGCACACTAGTTGTATTTATATTGATATGATGCAACAAATACATTGAATAGTAATAAATAAGCACTACCTAGTAAGTTGTACAACACTAGGAAGTCTAACAAATAATCTAGGAACTCCACATAGATAATCTAGGAACTAGACAACTTCTAACACTACTCAACAGCTTGAGCTTTCGGAGAGTTGGAACCAGACAATGCTTAGTAAATTACAAAGGACCAATAGCAACAGTGCTCCACATGCACATTACCATTATTGTGAAGATGGTCAGAAGTATTTGCATGTGCCGAAGAGTTTAGAAGGATGAACGCACTTAGAAGCAATGTGTCAATAAGCCTTTGCAAGCATTTAGAATCTAAACTCAGAATCAGCAAATAATTTTGTGTTGACAGTAAATAATAATTAATAGAGAAAAATGGAAAAGTCAACCTTGGGGAAGGATAAGATATCAGAAACTGCAACTCCCATTAGGCAACAGAAAAACAACATAAAAATACGCCATAAACAAGTTTATTTCCTCAACAAGATTGCGGGAAACTGGAAAAAGAGAAGCCCGTGAAGGTACAAGCTTGCCATTTAAACCAAACAGACCAAAGATATCTTTGACACACCTCATAGTTAAAAATTTGGAAGAATATAAAGCTGCTTTTATAATGTTAGGCTCATGGTTATTAGGAGGGTACAATGGGAAATAGCGAATGTATTCACAAGAGTAATTGAATGCAGTGACTGGTGGCAGTGGAGTATTGGGTAGTGTGACTTTGTAATGAGGAAGAGGTGGTTATAAAGGTTGTGTAAAGGGGAATGTAAGGGATATGGAATATTTTGGAAAAGGCGAGGTGCTTTTTTGGGCAAGCATTGTGCTTGAGAGCGAGAAGTTCATCTCCTATTTTCTTCTTTATTCTCTAGGTTTAGCTGGCAATTATAGGGTGGTTTTTGGCACAATGATATCATCCCTTACTTAAGGGGAAAGAGGTAATAAAATAAGAATTGTATTGACCATTGGCTTGATGAGGAATGCTAAGGGCACACCATCTTTTTTTTTTAATGGCACTAGGACACACCATCTAATACAGTCCGGTTAACACACTCTCATGCATTGGTCCATGTCATCCAATTTTTCAACCTTTTGATTGGTTACCAGTTACTGACCCTTTCAATAATGTTCTTTTTTTAGTTTCATACCATTCTCCACTGTTGGTAAAAGCCATCGTCCCCAACACAAATCTGGAATGCCCTCTATTTGCAATTGCAATATCCCAGTAACAAATTTCCATAAATCTCTCCACGATATCCCCTTTGAAGAATTCATTCAATATTCCAAAAAACAAAACAAATAAAAAAACAATTGCGGCAACCTATTCACAAAGTAGAAGAGAAGAAGGGTTCCAAAATAGAAGAAGAGAGCCTCAGCCTCTTGTTGCCGTCGCCGTGCCTGTGTGATTTCTCCTCTCTCTTCGTCACCGCCTCGAGAGTGAATGACAGCGACCACAAGTGTTGCCGCTCCAGTTCATTCAAACTCAACCATCGCTGTTCCGCTACAACCATGTTACCGTCTTCAAATGCCATCCCGCACCGCCACAAGCAACACTTCCGGTAGCACCTCGTGACCCCCCACACCGATTTTCTGTTCTTCTCTTCCAATAGAACTAAGTGCCCGAAAAAAGGTGTTTTGTGTTGGCTATCCCACTTGTTTTTCACTGAATGGGTCTCTTTGTTAGAAAAAAGTTGAGAAGTCGATGGAGACATTGTTCTCTTTAACACTGAGGAATCTTGTAATGGCTAATGGAGTGGATAGAGTGGAAACGGTGATAAGTTTTTGTCGGTGTTGGTGATTTTTTTTAAAAAAATGATAATTTGTTTAACAGGTTAAGGGTTAAAAAAATAGATGACATGGCCCAATAGATGAGTGTGTTAATAAGAGTGTGTTAGATAGTGTGAACATAGCATTCTACAAATCAAAAGATTCAGACAGAAAAACTGCATCCAACATTGTCAAGTACAATGAAGATATCAATTTAAGAAAAAAAATCTACTCGACCCTATTCACAGATCTGAACTAGAACTCCCAAACACTTGACTGTAAACTTGAATTAACTAATTATAATAGTCCTAGCAATAATTACAATGTCAACTATCATGAAGAGAAAAGCCTTATAAATGTCTTTGCACTTTATTGTGCATTTTTCATGATATAATAATAACGAATCTGTTAAAGAAGTCCCACATCGCTTGCAACAAGGCCTGAACAAGTGTTTATAAGTAAGAGGCAATCCTCACCTTACAAGCCGGTTTTGTGAGGATGAGTTAGGCCTAAAACTCAATTCTAAGATGGTATCAGAGCCTATCCACGATTCGCTAGGCCACTTCGTCGGGCCGCCTGCAATCAGGTTTCTGATCGGGCCCTCAACCTATCCGCGCAACAAGCCCAATAGTGCTGAGCGCGAGGGGGTGTGTTAAAGAAGTCTCACATCGCTTGCGACAAGGCCTGAACAAGTGTTTATAAGTAAGAGGCAATCCTCACCTTACAAGCCGGTTTTGTGAGGATGAGTTAGGCCTAAAACTCAATTCTAAGAGAATCAATAGACAAACACAAAAAATGCTAAACACCTTACTGAAAACTTCAGACACTGGGCCATCATTTTCAGATGCAGCAAGCTCCTGGTTTACTTTTTCTAGTCCCTTGGTAATTGCCTGCATTTCTTCTGCTAATGCTTTCAATTGAATCTGCAAGATCAGAAATGAACAATAAATAGTTATTGCAATGCCGTGAACTAATACTGAAAGTTAGTCAACAGCAATTTATTTTTTCTGAAAATGCAAATTTCTTTTGGCTATCGACTATAGATGTTGCTTAATACAAGCTTACAAAGCTTCCACGACTTACGAGCCAATTTAGTGATGGGGACATTGTAGTAATGTTTTAAAAACTGGACCATGCCAGCCGGTTCAACTGGTTGGACCCGGAACCAAACCTAACACCGGTCGGAGGACTTACAAAACCGGACAAAAAACCGGAAAAACCGATATGAACCAGTCCCAGTTTTGGATAACCGTCTGGTCCAAATATTAAACTGAAAATTCATTTATTTTTTGCCCTTATCAGTTTTTCCAGAAACGCAAAACAGGTAGACAAAAGACACTTTATCCCCAAGAAAAAAACTAGTAAAAACTAGATCATCAACAGATGCACAACGCAGGGTACACTATCCTTAAGGGTAAGAGATTAAGGAAGGTTCGAAGAAACACAGAGAAAGGAGAAGAAAGATCAGTGAAAGGCAAATAAAGAAGATGGGAAATCAAGAGAAGCAACCTTGGAATTCTTGGAGAGCTTTTTCAAATTTACGTGTCTGTCATTTTTCATTATTTATTTAAAATACTGAGTAATGAAGAAGATTAGAAGTTAGAAGAAGAAGAAGAATGAAGTCAAGTTGATGATCCAAGTGCATGTGCGGCGCATTGTGTTTGTGTAACACAGTTAGGAATTTTGGGTTGTTTGTTCTTATGGTTATGTTACTTTGGGCTTCTTTATTATTTGCTAATATTGACCCATTTTTTTATTTTGTTAGCACTAATTACCTATTTGTTGATTTTATATACGTAAATAATCATATTTATTTATTATCCGGTTCAACAGCGGTTGGACCGGTTGAACCTTGACCCAAAGGTCTCACCGGTTCGATCTCCAGTCCGGTGAGACCTTGGGGGGCCAAAGAGATATAAGCTAAACCTTACTATGAACGACAGGCGCACCATTTCAAAAACCACTAAAGACATAAGTTTTTTTTTTTTACAAATACAAGGGGAAAAGTGAAATTGCACTAGTAAATCATTAATCATGGTAGCTAGTAGCAAAGGTGAAATTGACCTATATTTTTTGCACATGAAGTGCCAAAAATAAATCTTTACCTTAGAGGCAGTCTCTACGCTAACTAGGTCATGGTGAAAATCAAGGAGTGTAGGAGACTTTTCAGCTAGGACCTGAAGTTCAAAATTAAAAGAAAGACCAGAAAGTTATGCCACCAAATAATATCTTTATTTATTGCAACTAAGAAGTGTACCTTGCAAAGATAATGCATCAGTGTCATTTTACTGTTAGAAGCACGAGTGTCAGTGAGCTTTAAAAGGCTATCCAACTTGAATCCAACAGCAGATCCTGTAAAAAGTGGAAACAATTCACATCAATTACACTATATGATATCGTATGTAACAAAAACGCATATAAGTTTGTCTGCTAACAAGATGAAAGGTAAATGACTATCAAAATGTTAAAGAGAGAGCTAGCACTATATATGTTTCCAATATTGGAAAAATGAAAGAGGAGAAAGACACTTCCATTGCTAAAAAATACATACCCCTTGCTGTTCCTTGATTCAATGTATTACCCAAATAAAGAATTTTCTTCATAATCTCCTTCAGTTTGAGTGAATTTCGGACCTATAAGAAGACAAGATGAACAAGATCAGCAAGATACAAGCAACAAATTATTTATTACATTCATAAGCAAAGTACCTCGTTACATGCAGAGTTCACTAAGTTTAAACTCCTATTAAACTCTGTAATCTGCAGAAAGTGGAATGGAGATAAGCAAAGCAAGAAACCAAAACCATAATAAATTCAGATTATTATTACAGACTACAGCAAACCTGAGACTGAAATTGAATCTTGAAACAGAATACTCTTAATTTCGACTCCACTCGTGGCACTTTCATCAGCTCCAAAAAGAACTGAAACATTACTAATGTATATAAGAATAGGATTACTTACAAAGAGGTTATTGAGTTAACAAAGATCAAAATGATTTATTTATAATCCGATGTCTACATACTAAGAGGTGGAGATTAATAAGAGTAAAACACTTTTTCTTCCACATACCACCAGGCTTCAGCAACCAAACTGTTATCATGTCACAACATGACCTATGAATTGCCTTTTTCATAAACTTGATTCATCTATGTAAAGCTGATGATTTATAACGAATACTTTCAATTATTAAGCTTCAATTTGCATTCAGCCGATCCCCATCAGTTTCTAGTAATGAATCTACTCCTATCTAATATGAGGCTGTCTAGGCCAAAACCAAATGAGGGGGATGTATTGGTGACCGTGAATCATGAGAGGCCCAAGATATGGAGGGTCTACGAGAGGAAGAAAAAGAAGGAGTGAGGCCAGTTAGTTAGAATATTTATTAAGTATAGTGAGCGTGGTGATTGGTACATTCATGCATCATTATTCTGTTAGCACTATTAGTGAAGGCAGAGAGAGAATCAATATTCTCTTTTCGAGGAGCCTTGGCTATGGTTTATTATTGTATTTGATTTCTATTATAATCAATATAATATTTAATCACCATTTAATCTCTACGTAACTCTGCTCTATCAATTGGTCCGACCTGCTACTGTTGATGCCACCTAAAATGGATGGCCGAATCACTGCTATGGAACACTGTTTGGCGTCTGGGATTGATGCAATGAGGAAATCCTTGATAGCGTTGATGAATCGTGCGATGAATATCAGGGAAACACCAAAAAGCAGTGCTGTGACTGTTAAGAAGTTCAGTCAATGGTGAAGATCCAGTCGCGTAGATCACACGCGCGGAAACGTACTTCGAAGTTCAACGAATTTCTGAGGTTCACATTCAACTAACTAACAAAGCTTATCATGGATTGACAAACTATTCATCGGTTCAATTTATGGAGGGACTCAACGGATTTCTGGGCGAGGGAGAACTTCAAGGAGGCTGAGAATATATGACCAGTATACTCAATTATTAAGCTTCAATTTGCATTCAGCCTGTCAGTTTCTCACCATGAACCTACTCTTATCTAATGGTAGCAGGCTACCTAGGTTCTTCGTACTTCTCACTGCACTTCCAGAATTTAATGTGAACAATGAATTCCAAAACAAATCAGCAGCACCAGATAGTTTATCTTTACTACTTTTAATTTTATTCGGAAATCATTGTATCCTTAGTTATCCTATCATCACTACACTCTAGGAAAACTGTACTCTCTGGACAGCCCAATCACCCTTCACGCAAATTTGAAGGCACCAACACATGGATCAGCTATAGATGTGTCAAAAAAGTAATCACATATAAGTTCTATATACTGACATTTTTCTGTGTACAATTACTACATAATACTTTAGTCAAAAGAAATCAATCACAGACCTGTTCACACTTCCCCAATTTCTCCTTGTCACCAGTATATCCCTAAATAATCATAATCAAGATGAAAACAATTTAGATAGGAAATAAAAAACAAACCAAAGGAAAAGGATGCAACTCATAGTAACAGCAGATGCCAGAAATGAGAAAAGTTAATTGTCAAAACTAGATGTAAGAATCATGCATAAGTTCATAAGCTTGACCTTCAAAAGGTCCATTTCCTCTTTGGTTGGACAAAATTTAACAAGATTTTCCACCTGATCAACATCTAATACCGAGTCATCCAAAGCAAGTACTGCAGCCTGAGAATATTAATTTCAAAAGATTAAGTCAGAAAATTGAAAAGGATATAGGTGGAGATTTAGAAGTTTGATAAAGTAATTTTGATAAGTCTTGCTCATATGTTCTAATAAATTAATTCCTCGTCTTATTTTTTTCTTATGTGTACACTCATTCGCTGCAACATTCTAAACTCTACAACAGTTGACCTATGCTCTTGTTACTTAATCATACAACATTCAGTACAGAAGCATAAAGTATTGCCAATCTTATGGCTATTAGATGTACGGTAGAATTTTTCTTTTAAAGACATATTTTGATTACAAGAAAAGCATGAAGCATTTCTCCATTTCATCCGCCCAACTCAAAACTGATCCTTTTGCCTCCGTCACTTTGTCTACAGACACAAGACATGAAATAGCGTTCCAAAAATTTATATTTATATTTCATGCATTATAAAACACTGCCATTCATTATAGTATGCTTTACTGAAAAATCCAAGTTTGCATATTTATACTGTAAAAATAGGTCACGTGAATTAAGAAATTTCAAAGTGCCAACTTACCATCATATCAGGAAGTGGCATCTTAACCTTTGTGAGCATAATTTCAGTATTATTGGCCCTCTTTATGTCAACCTATAATTAAGCATACAAATACACAAATTATTGATCAAATACTTGAGAGACCAAACAAATATCAAGTGAATGGGTTTACTATCGGAGTTTTAATCCCCATGACATAGATGAGACAACAATGAAGAAATGACAACATTAAAATAAAATTTCCAAGTGATGGATTCAATACATTCATTCCCAAGTTCAAACTATGTGTACAAAGGAATGCTCAATATTTTTCTTGGCATGATATAACTAAAGAAAAGTGTTCATTTGTTCCTTCACAATCATAGGGAAAATACCTAATCACTTAAGTCAGATCAAAGTGAACATGACTTCTTTTATGAACAAATTACTAGGCATTCCAAACAATGGTATTAAGGTCCAACTTTAATATGAAGAAAGCCTTAAACCATAGCAACTTTGTTGTGAAGTATATAACTACAAATCAAGGTGAACTACAATTCCAAAAGGAAAAAACAAGTGAAACCATCAAATCATATCTCACAAGGATAATTTCAAAAAGCATATTTCCAGAATGTGCAGAAAAATACCAAGGTGATTATGTCATTTTTGGGTCCTGGTGGTTTGTTCGGCCCTCCAGGTTTACCAGCTGGTCTTGGAACATTTAGAGCAAAAAGCTTCTCTAACTCTGAAACGTCAAAGTCTTGTCCACTAAGATAGATTGTAAAACCGATCATTACAACCAGAAGGATATTTAAAGAATGAACGAGGTGTTTAATTATAGCAAATGGAAAACACTCAATAAAATCTTGCAATAATAGACATGTCAAATTACCTTTGAGTTTCTCCATTTTTTTGTAATTCTTCCCATAAACTTCCTTTCAATGCCCTTGTTACCTTACTCCAATGAAGAGGCTTTAAGGAGGATCGTCGAGCTGCAGCACCTGTAGGACGTGCAAGTCCACGCCCTCTCCCTCCTCCAGGTGGTGGAGGTGCACCACCTGGAAGTCCGGGAGGTGCAGGAGCACCAGGCACTCCAGGAGGAGGTGGTGGAGCTAGGCCTCGACTACCTGAAGGTGGCGGAGGAGGTGGGCCTCCACCACCTGGAAGTGGCGGAGGAGGTGGGCCTCGAAAACCTGGAGGTGGAGGAGGAGGTGGGCCTCCCCCACCCGGAGGAGGTGGTGCTCGTGCTCCATGCATTAGAGATGGTGGTGCTGGTGGTGGAGCTCCATAGAATGGTGGAGGTGGGGGTGGTGGGGCATTAGACATTGAAGCATGTGGTGGTGGTGGTGGTGGTGGTGGTGGAGCTCCATACAATGGTGGAGGTGGGGGTGTTGGCACCTTAGACATTGAAGGAGGTGGGGGTGGAGCTCCATAGAATGGTGGAGGTGGGGGTGGTGGGGGATTAGACATTGAAGGAGGTGGTGGCGTTGCTTCATTTGATGCAAGAAGATAAGATTGTGGTGGTGGTGGTGGTGGAGGAGCTGCATGGAATGGTGGGGGATTAGACATTGAAGGAGGTGGTGGTGGTGGTGGAGGTGCTCCATTTGATGCAAGATATGATGGTGATGTTGGTGGAGCTCCATAGAATGGTGGAGGTGGGGGTGGCGGGGCCTTAGACACTGAAGGAGGTGGTTGAGGTGCTTCACTCGATGCAGAAAGATTAGGTGGTAGTGATGATGGAGCTCCATAGAATGGTGGAGGTGGGGGTGGAGGAGCCTTAGACATTGAAGGAGGTGGTGGCGCTGGGGGTGGTGGAGCCTTAGACATTGAAAGAGGTGTTGAAGGTGCTTCGCTTGATGCATGAAGATTTGGTGGTGGTGGTGGTGGTGGTGGAGCTCCATAGAATGGTGGAGGTGGTGGGGAATTAGACATTGAAGGGGGTGGAGGTGGGGGTGGTGGGGCCTGAGACATTGAAGGAGGAGGAGGTGGTGGTGGTGGTGGTGGAGGTGCTCCATTTGATGTAAGATGTGATGATGGTGGTAGTGGTGGGGGTGGTGGGACCTTAGACATTGAAGGAGGTGGTGATGGTAGAGCTCCATAAAATGGTGGAGGTGGGGGTGGTAGGGCTTTGGACATTGAAGAAGGAGGTGGTGGTGGCGGTGGTGGCGGCGGTGGCGGGGCCTTAGACATTGAATGAGGTGGAGGTGGTGCTCCACTTAATGCATGAAGACATGGTAGTGGGGGTGGTGGTGGTGGGTGTGGTGGGGCCTTAGACATTGAAGGAGGTGGTGGTGGTGTTGGGGGAGGTGGTTCACTTGATGGAGGAAGAGGTGGAGGCGATTTATCTATACCAATAGAAGGTGGAGATGATGGAGCTATACATAAAGAAGGCGGCGGTGGAGGAGGTGGTGGTGGGGCTCTAGTAAAAGAAGATGAAGATGCTGATGGTAAAGCTCTATATACAACAGGCGGAGGAGGAGGAGGAGGAGGAGGAGGTGGAGATTTACATAAAGGTGGTGGGGATGGAGTGTGAAGTGATGTTGGTGTTGAAGGAGGAAGGAGTGGAGCTCTATCCACATAAGAAAAAGGAGGCGGGGGAGGTGGTGGAGGAGGAACGGACGTAACTCCATATTTTGTGGGTGGAGAAGGAGGTGGTGGTGGTGGAGGAGGAACACCGCTATTTTCTCCAACTTCACCAAGGGATGAATAAACTGGCTGCCAATGACTAGAAAGAGGTAATGAGCTCCCTCTATTTTGCCCAGAAAATGGAGGTGGAGGTGGGGGTGGAGGAGGAGTTGCAGCTTGTAAGTCCATCTCTTCATTTTTCTTACCAAATAGTGTCAAAGTAGGTGGTGGTTGTGGCGGCGGTTGCGGTATCGTAGACACTTCACCATCCAAGGAAGAAGATGGTGATTTGCGTGGAGGTGGGGGTGGTGGGGGAGGATGGTGCTGTAGCACTTGATCAGTGCTCAACTGTGGTGCTTGAGTAGTTGTCTGATGAGATGATTCTGTAATTGGCTTTATTGATGATAGTTGGGCGTTTGAGTCTGTTTCCCCTATGCTTTCTAAAGTTTTTGAATTGTTCCCATTACAACTTTTCAGATCATTTGTCATGTCCATAGAATCAACCGCTTCGTTGACATGAGAACTGGAAACAAGTCTTTCTTCAGCATTAGTCATTTTCTCCTTTGCACCGGTAGCATTTAACAGAGCAGTTGGTAAACTATTATGCCTTGTAGGTGGATATGAAACATGTAATGAATCTTGATAGGAACCTTTGTTATTTTCAACAGACACTGATCTGGGAAGGTAATGCGTCTGCTGCCCTTCCTCAGGCTCTAATTCTTTTAGTGGTGTGTTGTTATCGTCATCATATATGTTTTGCATAACTGCCAACTCGTCATGCGCATCCAAAGTGACTTCCTGTCTCTCCGGAGTTTCCATCATGTCAAAAGTGACTCCCATGGAACTTGGCTTATTGTACCCATCATCCACAGCAATATCTTTCACTCCATAAGTATCTGAATCTACATGCTCATCGAGCTTGTAATTCACATCATCAACAGTAATGTCTTTCAATTCATTAATACCAGAATCCGTCGTTCCAACCTGCTGGTGAATCCCATCATCTGGCATAGAATCCTGAAGAGTATGAGGATCTGAATACTCATTCCAGATATCTTTGTGGCTTCCATCTTCTACTGCACTGTCACGAACCCTTGGAGAATCCTGTGCATCAATTACATTGCTGAAGATCTCTTCTACTTCATAGAATTCCTCAGGTGAACCGCTTTCTGTTTCATTTTCATCTCCACTCACATTGACTGTGGTTAGATCAGGTATAACAGCATCAGCATCCAAAAAAAGCACCTGATACAGATATGAGTATGTAATCATCTCCTACTGACATGGAAAATTGCTGTGACATAAGAATAACAAATAAATTACCTCAGATTTAAAATCCTTGGAGAACTGATCCTTTGTATCCCACAACATATCCATTTCATCGCGGCTCAGCACCAAAATATTTGACCGCACAAACGCTGTATGAAACATGACTCGAAACATCATCTCCTCACGAACGAAATCTTCGCTTAAATGTATGCACTCAAGAACCACATCCCCTTGAACACGACAACGAATATCAATTTTCACGAGCATACATTCTGCCTGTGGTTAAAATTTCTTAAGCAGATTTTCTAACAAATTAATTCAAATACAGTATGAATAGCATAACTTTACATCACCTGCAGATAGTGGCGAACGTGTGTTTGATATTTTGAAGTTGAGAAAAGAAGCTTAGAACTTCTATTGGCAGGATTTGAAGGGTCCGGACCATAAACACGTACAACAGGCCTGCAACCTTTTCCATCATCAAATAATGGAAGAACTCTTAAAATCAAACAATCCAAATATAAGGGTGTTTCTGATGGAGGCCACTCAGAACCCAAATGTCTCCTGGAAATATAATGAAGATATCTTAACTGAGAAGGTTGTGGGTTCAAAGGTAATAAAAGCTGGAGAAGTTCTCTAGGTGCTTGCTTGTAGACCATTTCAAGAGTCTTCAGCTCCCCACTGTATTGTTTTCGGTACAATAAAAGACCGGCTAGCATAAACGCCAGCACGGGCCATCCCCCTCTTTCACAGTGCATCAAAAGCACATTTTGTTGCCCCTCCAAAGACAGCCAGCTTTCACTTGATCGAAGGAAGTGATGAATCATCTCTAAAGGCAGAAGTGGACAGCCCTCGTATTCCCGAGGGTACTCCATAACTGTCATGTCACACAGAGATAAAAGGTCTGCAATTTGGCTGCGCCTATCCCCTTCTCTGAAATTGAATACCATGAAAGAAGCATCTGGATAGTAATCTTGTAGCTGAGTTACAATGCCCCCCATATAGACTTTGTACTCATCCTCTTCCAAGACGTCCGTAGAGAAGCAGCAATCAAAAACTGCATAAAATAGAAGAACATTCAAATTTTATAAAAATATAACTCAAAAAACTTATTTGCAAATTCATTGTATGGGTTTCATCTTAATAAGTAGTTAAGAAACCAAATAAACCGAAACACAATGTAAATGAGTGTGTCAAAGAAAAGCTTAACTGCTCAAGATAAAGTAAATTTTTCATTCCAAGTAAAGATTCAGTAACTTGATAATTTTTCAATAAAATGAAAGATTATCATGAAACTTAGTATCCTAACTCCTGATCCCATGGAAATATTTTTTATGTAATTCTTTTAATTTAAAAGCGAGAATTTTACCCAACATTGCCTTTCCCTCCAAAACCCTCCATCCAAATCCAAATATCAAAATACACCCTAAAGCATAATTAAATCAGTCTTATCCAAAACCCTTCTTCGGAGAGTTTCTCAACCAACCTTCCTAATTTTTTCAACCAATAATCCTCAGTTCATGAATCACTACCATGCCCCCGAATACTACTATTTTAGCAATGATGTTTCAAATTCAACCCAAGTCCCCCGTTCTACATTTTGTTGCACTTTTTTTGGTATAAAAAAAGTTAGCGTAATTCAAGACCGGAAACGAAAAGCCTGTCAGCTTAAAGTGTACTTGTAAAGACTTACATTACGTTCATCTCACTCCAAAGAAGAGACAAGTGAGGACAGAGGACTTAAACAGTTAAACCTAACAGTTATAAAGCTCCACTCAGTCATCTATAGGTTTCACATTTCGCTACACTTCGAACAATCCAATTCCAGAAACATTAATGTCAATCAGGAACAAAAACCACCTTAATCAACTTGATGCAGCTTGAAGCATCACTAGAAGAAATCAATAATAGTAACCCTAAACCCAACGCCACATTTTTCATACTAATAATAACCTATATTGCAGTGTCACTTAAAATTAAAGGTCGTATCTGATACCAACACGATAACGACATACCCTGTTGCATTCATTTCCATTTCTCAAATTCTTACTACCGTGTCTACATGTCATTTTCGTACTTGATGCAGCTTAAAGCATCACTAGAAGAAATCAATAATAGTAACCCTAAACCCAATTCCACATTTTTCATACTAATAATAACCTATATTGCAGCGTCACTTCAAATTAAAGGCCATATCTGATACCAACACGAATAACGACGTACCCTGTTACATTCAATCACTTCCATTTCTCAAATTCTTACTACCGGTGTCTACATGTCATTTTCGCACTTGATGCAGCTTGAAGCATGACTAGAAGAAATCAAAAATAGTAACCCTAAACCCAATTCAACATTTTTCAAACTAATAGTAACCTATATAGCACCAACACTTCAAATTAAAGGCCCATACCGACATACCCTGTTCCATTAAATCACTTCCATTTATCAAATTATTACTACCGGTGTCCACGTGTCGGTGTCTGTGTTAAGTGGTCATAAAAAGCAACACAATACATAACATAATCATAGCCATTGTTGAAAACTTCAATTCCCAATAGCTCAAACACCATAAAAACACTTTTTTTATTATTAAAAAGAAAAAATTTGAAAAATTAGAGATTTGGGAAAAATACATACCGTAGACTCTCTCGGTGATCTCAAGAAGACGATCCGGCGGTTTCCGGTAAAAGAATCTTCGGAACAGCGCCATTGGATGGCGCTGTTACTTCCCCGATTGGATCCAAACTGATAACCCAAAGAAACCCCTACACCAGAACGAAGAAAACGCAGCGTTTTGTAGATCTCAAAAATTGCCCCAATTGAATAGAATAGGAAAATGTAGATGATAATTGATAATGAGAATTTACACAATTAATGAAATAAAAAAGAAATTGATAATGAGAATTGTAGAAGTGAAGGAGTGAGAAAAAAGAAGAAGAAGAGGATAGTGTTGTTGTGATTGAAGTTAATGTGAGAAAATGTTTGATTTTAATTAATGGTTTTGTTGTTTCTTTTCTTCTTTGTTCTGTTTGTGGATTCTGCAACAACAACCAACAACGTAACTAAAACATAAAACTCCCGACAAACAACAATACTACGTTAATCATAATTTCTTTTGAGAGAGACAGAAAGAAGGAAAAGAAAGTCACCTCGTTTTGCCTCGTCATCATGCATCTTCCTATGTGGCATACTGGCATATACCATCCACCTTGTCAAATACTATGGGTCACCATGATTTAATTCATTCTTTCTTTTATTATTCCAGCATGGACAGATATACTAATAAGTCCCGATAATAATTTTAAAAAGATGATATAATTTAATGTAATCATAAATATTAATTTGGTGATTGTATTTTACATAAATACGTCTAATTTAAGATGTGTCTGTACTTCATTCCATCATAATTTCTTTCTTATATTATATATGTATTGATTGACAATATATTTAAAAAAATTAAAATTCTTGCTATTTACCTCAATTTATTATTGGTGTTTTTTTTTATTGTATTAAAAAAATTACTTTTTCAATTTATTGAATAACTTATGTATGTATATTAAATGCTCAATGAATATTAAAAATGATTTTTTTTTTCTAATAATAAAGATAACAAAGTTACAAATGTAATAAAATATGTGAAATGTTAACATGTGCCTTTAAAGTACATGTTAAAGAGCTTAATATAGAAAGTTTGTCTTGATACGTGGACATCATTTTGACATTAATTTTTTTATATTATTTATTTGTAAGTTTCTTTGTTTAGGTAGCTTATCATGTGCTCTTGGTGTACATGTTAACATGGCCCATAAAATATAAATCATTAACTTATGAGCATTTAAATGAGATGTGCACGGGTGTCTTCTAACTTATTTAAGGTCTTGAATTCAATTATTAACTTGGGCATGCAATAATGCTAAAATTCTTAGACCATCTACTATGGTTCAACACCCTCAACACCCACTTTTTACACTCCACATCATCTTCTCTCTCTTCCACCTAATAATTCAACACTCCATTCAACTTTTACCTCTCCAATAGTTTTTTCATTCAACACTCTACCCCACCACCATCTCTACCCCACCATTTTTTATTTCATATTCTTATTTAAATTTAAGTTTTTGTTTTTATGAATCAATAAAATTATAATTATCGATTAAAATTAAATTAAAATAATAAACACTTAACAAAAGAAATTAAAATAATTTTTTATTATATTATTAATTTAAAATGCAATAGATCACACAAATAACGCAATTAAAACGATACAAATTAACTTAAAATGCAATACAACACACAAGTAACATAATTAATACGATGCAAATTAACTTAAAATGCAAAACAACGCACAAACATAATTAATACGAAACAAATCATCTTCAATTCGGAAACATTCTAAACTTTGTCCATATGTGTTTTACTAGATCTGCTTGCAATTCGTGATGAATCCATTGTTTGTGTTATTTGAAGTATATTGGATGAGATTTAGGATATTGGAATTAGATTGGATGAGATTTGGGATATTGGTACATAAATGGATGAGTCCCTATATATAGATTCAATTTGGTCTACCGACGGATTTAAAATAATTATTGTATAGAGTTAATTATCAGATAAGGATTGAGTGGTGGACTGAATAATTAAAGCAAGTTGGATGGTTGACACAATTATTAAAGTGCAACACTGACATATTCGAATTGGGTGGTGGACAGCTTGCGGATTTCAAATAAGTATTGTATAAAGTTAATTATCAGATAAGAATTGGACACAATAATCAAAACAAACATGTAGCAAAGACTACACTGATTTATTCAATCACAATAATTCAAGCAAACACTACAGACAAATACTTAAAGCAAATAGTAGACTGACATATTCAACACAATAATTAATGGAAACACTACATGCAAATACTTGATTGAAATTAATTAGGAAACAGTTCTTGGGTCAACGAGTCCAACATGGCTTTCTTCCGGTCATCCAGATTCTCATCAGAAGTTAACTTCAGATACAAATCCATTTTCTTAAGTTTGTTTTTCTCTTTCATTGTCTTGTTTTTCTCTTCTTGATTGGAAGCTATCCTTGTGTTTACCCCGATTTTTAGTAAACAACTGCTAGTTTAATTATTACAAGAAGGATCAACTAGTAAATTTTGGGACATCTTGGTTGTGTAAAATATTGATGAAAACATTTGCATATTTTCTGGGTTAAATCGGATAAGTTAATAAAACAGTAAAAGTATTCGACGCAGTCGAATGATTTGTTCAAAGTAAAATGCTTCAAAGTTTAAATTTGCAGAAAACTTGTAAATAAATTGCAAACAAAGTTTAAAGAAAACTTTGAAAAGTAAAAGCATGCAATAAAATAAAACGCAGAAAGCTTAAAGTGCGTGAACTTTAAAGGAAAGCAAGTAATCAATACTTGAAAAGATAAATTGCATTGACAATTGTAAAAATGTTTACAAAGGATGGTACACAGATTCATACATGTTCCATATTGCACTCATTTCGCTCGTTGACATGGGTACTTTGAGTATTCTTAGGAATTTGCATGCGAATTGTGAACCTGTTTCTCATATGAGAAACTGATATTTATAGACAAACTAGAATAACTGCCAAAAACCTACATAATGTCTAACTAAACTCCACGTGTCTCGACGATTTGAATTCCTTTGACACCTGGCGAGGCTTTTGAACATTATCCACTTTTGAATATTTCGCTAAGTCCAGAATATGCTTCCTCCGTACTGCACAATACGTTATACAAGCAAACACACATATATATAATTTCGACACATACATAATAATGTCGAAGCACACAAAATACATATTTATTTAAGTGAGGTTCTGTCGAATTCGACATTTCCTGAGGACTCAATAAACAATTTTATAAGCTAAAAAGGCTTTCGACGTCGAATGCCTTAATCTTCTCTTGATTTATTACTGAAACCAATTCCCAAGAGAATATTAAAATACAGTAACGTACATTAAATGAGATTTCATCATCTCAATCTAAAGCCATTAATGCCTGTCGAAAATACAGGCTAACAAATTGCCCCATCAAAAATGCCAGTTTCGACTGCACGTCGAAGACAAAAAAAGAAGAAATGGCAATTTTGAAGATGCTTTCTTTTCAACTTCTTCACATTTTCCAAGGACGGCGCAAACGTCACATTAATGTCATAATAATCATGACTAAAATCCGCAACCGTCACCTCAATCTCCACAAACCATGATTTCCACTTTTTCAGCTTAGTGGTGGGACACGTGGCGAAATCAGGACGATTTTGATGGAAAACTTTGATGCTTCAGTTACCAAATACATGCAAGCTTGCAGTGCCTATAAGTAGCAAACGTATTTCACACTTTCATTTTTCCTGAGTTTTCAAACCCTTAACTTCCTTTTCACAGCAAACTTCACGCATTCTCTCAAACATCCTTCAAAAACAACTCTCAATCTTGCATTGTTCTTGCATTTTTGCTGAATCTGATCCATCCACAACGATCGTCAGACACCTCTGCTTACTTCTACCGTTTCTGTTTCTGTGTTTCAACAAGAAACAAGTTGGTTTTGTTATTATCTGCGTTTTCTGTGTTCTTCACCTGTCACATCTTCAAGAACATAGCAATGGCTTTATCTTCTACCCCCAGAAACGTAGTTCCACTCGCTGCAGATGATAATGAGCCTATCATTGTTGATGGCTCTGCGTTCGTGACGGAACCTTCAGTCACTGCTGTCGAAAGCAATGTTTGGGAACGAGAGCTGCTAATTCCTCACAAGCTTTCAGGTAAAACGCTTGCCTTTGCAGGCCCTTTTCCTTCTTCTTCCGACTACGCTGAAGAAATAAGTAGTATCTTCCCTCTCCATGCCACTTGCGAACCCAAAATATTTGCCAATACTGTCTTCGACATGAGTTTTTTTGAACCAGGTTATAGGGCTCTTAGATCTGCACCTATAGTTAGTGAAAGCTATCTTAAATGGCTCAACAAAGTCGAAAAACAATATGCTTCTTTCTGGAAAGACAGTGGCATATTCGACTTGATACAGTTATCAAGGGAAGGACCTAAGTACCATGCAGAAATGCTTTTAGCTGCTTTACACTTTTGGGAAAGCTCTACAAACACCTTTCACCTCAAGGCGGGAATGATGACCCCAACTTTGTTCGACGTTTCTGCTATTACTGGTTTAAGACCCACAGGACCTACCTTCGACCCAAAATACACAAGTGTCAACCACCAATTCGACTTTAAAATCCTGTCTTTCTCAGGATTTATCAAACGTTACCATGACCTTAGTGATGAAGAGGTATCCGCAGAAGAACATATAGCCTTCTTGACTTACTGGCTATCCCATTTCGTGCTTTGCACCTACTCATTACAAGTTGTCAAAAGACTTGTTCCCCTTGCTATTATGCTTCATCAAGGGTTAAATGTAGCTTTAGGAAGATTTATCCTAGCATCCCTTTATGACTCTTTAGGACAGACTAGTGACCTCCTCAAGAAAACTGACAAAGGATCACAGTTCTCTCTCTCTGGACCCATATGGCTGTTACAGCTTTGGTTGAATGCCACTTTTGAAACAAACTTCAAACTCTTTCTCCCCACTCGTATGGAAGCTTCCGTTGCTTCTCGACAATCAGAAGGCGCTAGGTTGGCCTTATTGAAACAACGAGAAACAGGCTTAACAACTCACCAGCTTTTCTTTCTATACTTCAAAGCTCTTCTCGCCTTCGACGAGATTATTCCTCAAAATACTCCATTCGCCAAAAGAACAGTCGGACCAGCTTGGTTCAAAAGGCCATTCCCTGCTACGAACCCAGATGTTGAAGAAGACACAAATAATGGTTGGTCCATGTTTTTGAATCCCACAGTCTTATCTTCAAGACAAGGGGTTGACAAAAGGCACTTGGGTTTGGTTGGATATCAACCCAATCTTGTTGCTCGCCAATTTGGCCTAAGTCAATTCAGACCAAAGAGTTTGTTTAGAAACAAAGATGAAATTGTTTTGGGCAATTCTGGAATGTCAGTAGATTATTTTGAACGTCGCTTGAAGCTTGCTGAAAATGACACCTATAACCTCACACCTATTGCTTTTGAAACTTCTCAATACTGCACTTATGAGTTTGTTGCGTGGTGGAGCTTGCACTATGAGAAGCACGCCAAGGATGAGCAACTCTTATTGCGCGGATTGAACGCAGGATTCGATGCCCTGCAGCCAAAAACTCCCAAAAGCAACGGTAATTTAATTCGGTCGAACACCAGACACTTCACTACTAGTGTTACCTTTCATATAACATTTGTGATTTTGAATTCTTGCTTATGTTTTCCTTTCGTCCGTTTCGACAACAGGTGCTTCCACTGCTATCAAAGCCAAAGAAACAAGTATCTCAACTGATTCTGGTGCCCCCGCTGCGACCTCTCAAAGGTCACTGCCCAACACTGGGCCTAAGGTAACAATTTCTAAACCAGTATTTAACTTAGTCGTATTTTCGATTTCACAAAAAAAAAAAAAAAACTTTTAACCCTTCGACTTTTAATTTGAAATGCAGATTCGGAAGAGAGCCCAAGGGACTCAAAAGGAAACTGAAGAACATATCATCAACAAGAAGCAAAAGACTATCACCATCCAAGAGCCAAGAGTAAGCATCTTCGACTAATTCTTTAAGTTCTTTTAACTTAAGAATTTCTGTATTGATAAACAAAGCTTTTGTTTCAGCCTGATGGTAATGCTCTGATGAATCCTTCAGCTGCTACTCCTAGTGGAGATGGCCAAAGAGACAAAGATAAGGCCACTGATGAAACTAGTGAGATGAGCATGCTATTGTCGAATTCTGCTACGGAAAAACGATCCAAGAAAAAGGCTGTCAAGGAGAAGAACAAGAAGACCAAGACAAAATCTAAGTCTCCTGCAGGACCAGGAAAGAATGTCACAACTCCTCATTCCAGTTCAGCAGTCGAAGGGAAATCAACGGCCACAGTTAAAACTGCACCCACTGCAACTCCTACTCCTAGGCAGGAAAATACAAGTTCATGCTCGCATGATTTTGGTGTGAAGGTAAATTATCCTTCTCCTAGGACTTCGTCAAAAAACTTCTTTTTAGCATTGTTTCTTAACTTCATTTTATTTCGTTTCTGAAATAGGATGTTAATGAAGACAATGTCAACGCCAATGCTGACGAGAATGTTGAAACAAATCCAGCTCAAGCCGAACAAGCTGAAGAAAATCCAGAGGTCGAGAGAATTCCAACCATTGATATTGACTCTGAAGAGATTATACCCAACCAAACTTCAGAGTCCACTCATTCGTCGGAAGAAGGCACGAATACTGAACTAGAATATGAGGAAGAAGAAGAAGCCATGCCAGAGGCCACAGAAGGAGGTTCTGAAATACTCCCTGTCTCATCCACTTCAAAGTTATCTGCTGATATTGGATTATCAGAGATGCAATTTATTGCTATGAAAGACTCAGACCCTGCTGCAGCGCTTAAGATGCTACTTTCAAGCAAAAGTACTAAGGACCAAGGAATGAGTGCTTCTCATCAAAGCAGTTCGACTGCTTCAGATTCATAAATTCGCTCGACAGTGAGACAGGACTCTCTGCTCCTCAGATTGCACACTGACTATGTTAATCAGGATGTCTTCTCACTGATCGAAGCCAATCCCAGCAGTGCTTTTTCTCATTTAGGCTTCCTAAGCAAATTTCACAATCCCATGACTGATGGTGCCACCCTTAGTAAGGTAATTCAACTCGAGAACCTTATTGATGGTTTCACTAAAGCCATTCAGAAGAAGCAGAGCAATGCTCTGAGGCTGGAAGCTCAAACCCAAGCACATGCTGCATTGGTCGAAAAGGCGAAAACTGCTCAAGCTAACGTCGAACGCCTTGAGAAGGAGCTTCAAACAAATGCTGACATCGCAAGCTACGAACAAAATATTGCTGGATGGGAAAGTGAAATTGCTGAGTTGAATTTGAAGATTCAAAGTCTTAATGCCAAGATCAACGCTGAAAAGGTTAAGCGTGACGAGGTGAAAGCTAACACTGCTAATACAACCAAGGCAATGATTGCCAAAGAAGCAAATGAAGGCATTAAGTTCTTTAGTGCCTCTGCAGCTGTGGATGAAGAAATAAAGATTCTGGTTGACTCCAACATGGTTCTCGACGCAGAACTTTCCTCTTTCAAGAGCTTGTATGAAGACTTGAAGAAGAAATTTTAAATTGTTATGATCTTTAGCATTTTATTGTTCTTAGTTTTTTGTTTCACTGTTTGAACAATTTTTGTTTTAAGGTATTTTGGTTTGTACTCTTCGACAATGCCCATTTTGTGGCGAACACCTTTTATGGTTACCATCTTTTTGTATGTCTCAAGCTTTTATTCTTCGTTAATTTTTAATTCTTGCAGCGCTGGTTTATACTTTTTCAAATATTTACCATTTATAATTAACGAACGTTATTCTTCCGTCAATTCTTCTATTTCATAAGCACCATTTGAAAAAACTTGAACAACTTTAAAAGGCCCCTCCCAATTTGGGGACCATTTGCCTAAAGACTCTGTCTTTTTTATCCATTGGCAAGATAACTTTCCAAACCAAATTTCCAACACCAAAGGTTTTAGACTTAACCTTTTTGTTATAAGCTTTAGCAACTCTTTCTTTCTGTCGAGTTAACATTTCTAAAGCCTTTATCCTCTCCTCATCTAAATCAACTAATTCATCTAACATCATATCTCAATAATGATCCCTTGGGATTTCTATCTGCCTTTGAATTCTAACTGATTGCAGGTGTATTTCGACCGGCAAGACTGCATCATGCCCATATGTTAGTCGAAAGGGTGTAGTGTTAGTTGATTCTTTTGGAGAATTTCTACATGCCCATAAAACTTGATCTAAAGTCTTATTCCAATCTCTAGGCTTTTGGGCAATATGCTTTTTAATCAAACCAATAATAATTTTATTAACAGCTTCCACTTGACCATTTGCTTGGGCATAATATGGTGTAGAAGTTAAAAGTTTAAAACCAGTTTGTTGGGCAAATTCCACCATCTTTCGTCCAGTAAATACTGAACCTTGATCTGTAGTAATAGACTCAGGTATACCAAATCTATAAATGATGTGACTTTGTATAAAACTAATCACTGCTTCTTGATCAACATTTGGAATGGGATTGCCTCTATCCATTTAGTAAAATAATCTATACCAACTAAAATATAACGTTGGTTTTTAGACGAACTTGGTTTGATTTCACCAATTAAATCTAAAGTCCATCCCCTAAAAGGCCAAGGCTTTACTATTGAATGGAGTTCGCTTGCAGGTACATGTTGTATGCCTGAATGTCTTTGGCATTCTTGACATCCCTTAGCAAACTCTATACAGTCTTTTAATATTGTTGGCCAATACACACCTTGTCGAAATAACAACCATTTCATTTTGTGACCTGCTTGATGAGATCCACATGCACCACTGTGCACATCAGATATAGCCAAATAAGCTTCAGTTTCACTTAAACATTTTAGTAAAACTCTCTCAGGTGTTTTCTTCATTAATTCGTTACCAATGATAACGTAACTCAAGGCTCTATACTTGATTTTCCTATTGGTTGTTCCATTTGGGTTTTTCAAATATTCGACAAGTTCTTTTCTCCAATCATTATCAGATAAATTGTCAATGACAAAAATTTCAAAAATTTCTGAATTTTCGTCATAATCATAAGTGGTATCATGACCATTGTCTTGTGGTAAATCTGCCCCCACAAGTTTTTGCATTGACAATTCGATTGAAGTAGGTTGATCAACAATGAGTTTATCTTTAATCTCAATCAACTCTTCTAGTTTTTCACTAGAGATTTTATAACCAGAAGCTATTTAAGCCAAATCATTGGCTTCTTGATTTTCTATACGAGGCACATGTTCAAAGGTAACTTGGTCGAAACGTTTTAACAAAGAAATTGCTATGACGAAGTATTTCATCAATTGTTCTTTTATGCATTTATATTCTTTTATTAATTGTTTCAATACCAATTCTGAATCACCTCTGATCAAAATATTTTTTGCCCCCAAGTCTAATAAAATTTCTAAGCCTGCTATTAAAGCCTCATATTTTGCTTCGTTATTTGAGCAAAACCCATTGATTTTATATTTGAACTTGGTGGGAATTCTGGAGGGGGAAATGATTAGAATCCCAAATCCAACTCCATGTTTGTGCTTAGAACCATCGAAATACAATTTCCAAGGTTCTGTATTTACATAGTTTTGTGGAGTTTCTAATGCAGAATGATCCACTATGAAATCAGCCACAATTTGGCCCTTAACTGCCTTTAAAGGTTTATAAGTAAGTGAATACTCTGTCAAGGCTAAGGCCCATTTTTCAACTCGACTATGCAGAATTGGTTTAGACAACATGTGTTTGATAATATCACAATGAGAATAAACAAAAACATCAACAGGCTTTATATAATGCTTTAGTTTCATACAAGAAAAATACAAACATAAGCATAATTTTTCAATACTACTATATCTAGTTTCAGCATCATTTAAAACCCTACTTAAGTAATAGATGGCTTTTTCTTCACCATTTTCATCTTCCTGAGCAAGCATGCTACCCAGTGTCGAATTTGATGCTGATATGTACAACTTCATGAATTTGTTCCTTATGGGAGGCATTAACATTGGTGGCCTC
The DNA here is from genome assembly GCA_954870985.1 of Trifolium fragiferum. Lineage (NCBI taxonomy): Eukaryota > Viridiplantae > Streptophyta > Magnoliopsida > Fabales > Fabaceae > Trifolium > Trifolium fragiferum. The sequence goes on from OX940794.1 coordinate 15,806,323, forward strand.
GACAAGTAACTCTTGATTTCATCAAAAGCTTGCTATTGGTCTTGCCCCCAAGTGAAAGTACTTTCTTTCTTGAGTCGAAGTAATGGTGAAAAAGGTTGAGCTTTACCACTTAAATTTGAAATAAATCTTCTCAAGAAATTGATCTTCCCAAGTAAGGATTGAAGTTGCTTTTTTGTAGTTGGAGATTTAGTCTCCATAATAGCCTTTGTTTTGTTTTGATTTATTTCAATGCCCTTTTTGTGCACAACAAACCCAAGGAAATCTCCTGCATTAACACAAAAAGCACACTTTAATGGATTCATTTTTAATCCATATTTCCTCATCTTTTCAAAAGACTTTCTCAAATGATCTAAATGATCGTTATTTGACGAGGATTTGACAACTATGTCATCAATATACACTTGCATAAACGTGTCTATGTACTCATGAAAGATTAGATTCATTGCTCTTTGATAAGTAGCCCCAGCATTTTTTAAACCAAAGGGCATCACTACCCATTCATATGTGCCCAATGCTCCTGGGCATCTAAAGGCAGTTTTGGGTATGTCGCTCTCAGCAATGAAAATTTGGTTATATCCAGAATAACCATCTAACATACTTAAACATTCAAACCCAGCTGCTGAGTCTATCAACATTTCTGCCACAGGCATTGGATATTCGTCTTTTGGTGTAACATTATTTAAATCTCTAAAGTCTATGCATACTCTAAGAGAACCATTTTTCTTAATCACAGGCACTATATTAGCTAACCATTCGACATACCTGGCAGTTCTGATGAATTTGCTCTGCAGCAGCCTTTCAATTTCTTCTTTGATCTTTGACATTATTTCTGGTGCGAATCTCCTAGGCAATTGTTTTACTGGCTTTTTATCTGGTCGAACTGGTAATTCATGCTCCACCAAATTTCTGCTCAAACCTGGCATTTCGTTGTAATCCCAAGCAAAACAATCTTTGAATTCTCTCAAAAGTTGCACCACTTTTGCCTTCAGATCTGGAGGAATGTTGGCACTGATATATGTTGGTTTTTTTGTCAGACCATCTCCAAGGTCAATTTCTTGCAAAGGATCTTGTGCTTGCATCTTGTGACTTTCACTGATTGGATCTTTTTCAAACCCCAGGGGTTCGTCATCATAGATGCAGTCCAGCTTTTGCATTTCTGGCTTGTGTTTGCCAATTTTTATATCATTGGCTGCAACATCCATATTTTCTGACAGTGAATTGGCTTCCAAAGCAATTTTGATTCTATTTTCAGCCATATAGGCCGAAATCTTTGCCCATGTTTTGGACTCAGACATAGTAATCTTCATTGATATCCCACCCAGTTGGGCAGGTATGGCTTTCGTATTCGCCATCTTCAACGTCTCCATCTTCTCTTTCCCACAAGAAACCATGTGTGGGGTCCAACTTGATTGAATGGTGAACATTTCCCACTGAACGATATGCAAAACCCCTTTCAGTGCATGGCGAAATAGTTGCCAACTTCTTGTCGAACGAGTGCTTTGTAAGATGATGGACTTCAGTTTTGAAGTAACTTTGATCTGCTTCAACATTTTCAACAATACCATCATCTCGCCAGATAATCAAGCGTTGGTGTAAGGTAGATGGGACTGCCCCCACGCCATGAATCCACTCTCGCCCTAGGAGCAGATTGTAATTTGCCTTAGAGGCCACAACCAAAAACAAGGTTGGCCTTATGGTACTTCCAACAACCACATCTAACTGGATTGCTCCTAATGACAAACCAGTTTCACCCTCATAGTTTGAAAGCACTATGTTGTGAGGATGGAGGTCCATCAAGGATTTGCCAATCTTTTTCAGGAGAAATTTCGGCATCAAGTTAACAGCAGCACCACCATCAATTAACACTTTATTGATTCCCACATTATTTACCTTAGCCTGAATGAAGAGAGGTTTCAAGTGACTTTTCATGCCATCATCTGGCTTCTCAAATGTAGCCATCTGGTCTTCCAAAGCACCATTGTTCATCACATAGTAACACACTGGCCTGTGAAGGGCCATTTGCATCCCAGACTCTTCTTCCTCATCTGTTATTTCAGAACAGACGTCGAATTCTCTAGGAAGGATTGACACCACATTCACTATGATGTCGAGGTCAGGTTCAGAATCTAGGAAATCATCCGCCTCCATGTGTTGGTCTTCGACATCATCAGCAATTGAAGACTCTGTTTTTTGTTCACCTAACCTTTCTTTCATTGGCTTCCTAGCCAATTCCATAGGCTTCTTCCCGTTACCATCAGCAGCAACTTGGGATCTTTGAGCAGCCAACTTTCTCTGACGTTGATATCTACGCCACTGGGTCCTTGTCATGGGGTTTTTCCCTTTGTAGTTATTCTTATAATCATACTTTTTAGACCCAGTATCCTTCTTGGGGTTGGAGTTACTGGAACTTCCTTTCTCAAAATTCTTTTGGCCAGAGACCATGTTTTTTCCGTGAACCCATTGATTGACAGGCACCCTGTTTGAGGGGACAAATGATTTTTGTGGTCCCAGCCTCTGATGCACATACACCTGTTGGCTACGCAGAATATTGGAGTAAGTTGGCCTTTGATTTGGCCAATTATTTTTACCCTGATTATAATGCAAAAATTTAGTAAGGCCTGCAGCAGCCTTTTTGTCGAACATAGCACTACAATGAGGGCATAATGTAGCTTCGCCATTATTCTCTTTGCAACGCTGAAGGAAATCTATCAAATTCTCCCCAGCTTGTGGATATACATCTTCCACTTTGTTTTCGTACTCTTCCTCAGGAATGGAAATCAATTGCCCCCCTTCAGTGAGGTTTAATGCATCCACCATCAGACACTCGAATGGCTCTGTGTAGGCAGCATCAGCAATTTGTAATGGATCCTCATCTACCTGCTGTTTGGACTTTGGCTTTTCGCCAAACTTGAGTCTTCCATCCTGCAAGGCTTTCTGGACCAGGTCCCTGAAAAGAACACATTGTGAGGTTTTATGACCCAAGAAATTATGATATTTACAAAACCCTCTTTTCTTGCGTTGCTCTAAAGGAGGAACCTTCAACCCTTTGGGCACTAATATTTGCCCATCAGCAACCAACAAGTCAAAAATTTCATCACATTTAGTAATGTCAAACGTATATGTCTTAGCAACAAATCTATCATTTTTTGGTTCGACAGGATTGTTTCCGTTTGATGGTTTTAACATTTTACAAGTATAGGGAGGTCCAGGTTTTAATTCAGCGATGTTAACCTCATTACTTTCTATGTAATCCTGACCATCGTCGAACTCATTTTCACTTTCATAGGTTTCTATATACGCTACTTTTTCCTTTTTATGGAATTTAGAATTTCTGACTTTTTCAGCCTTAAGGCGTTCAACTTGTCGAACGCGATCTGCCAATTGAGCCATGTCTCTCAAATGTTGAGTATCTAACTTCTTCCTAATGGAATAGTCAAGGCCACCAGCAGCCATTTCAACCAATTCATGTTCAGGCACTTGCGTAAAGCACCTTGCCTTAAGGAGACGAAATCTGTTTAGATAATCGTCAATGGCTTCCGCAGTCTTACGCTTCATACTGGCTAATTCTTTGAGACTAATCCTAGATTGTCCCATATAAAATTGTTCATGAAATAGCCTTTCTAATTGAGTCCAATTATGAATTGAATGAGGGGGAAGTGTGGTAAACCACGTAAAGGCATTTTTTGTGAGGGAATTGGGAAAGAACTTCATTCTCAAATCTTCATTATTTGCCAAGTTCCCTGCCTCTGCCATATATCTGGCAATGTGTTCGACGGTAGACTCATTAGTATCACCAGCAAATTTTGTAAATTTAGGGATTTTGCATCCCCTTGGTAGTTCTGCCTGCAGCACATATTCAGACAATGCAGACACGAAATTAGGCCTGTGCAATCCTATATTCAATCCATTTTGGGCCAAGATATTTTCTACTAAGTTGGCCATGTTATTTTGTCCCACTATATTTTCCTGTCGAACGTTTCTAAGAACATTATCAGCATTTTGGTTTCTATTAACCAACACTACACCTTGTTCTGGCTGTTCTGCTTCGATGCGCAATGGTTGGACTTGAACCTCTTGTTGAATCTCTGGGCCCTGGTTTACGGGCACTGCTGGGTTTGCACGAGGCATCCTCGGATTATCTGGAGCACCAGGGGCTCCAAAGAAATCTGCCATCCTTCCCATTTGATTGGCTAACAACAGATAACTATCGTTGGTTGTCTGTAACATGGGATTGAAAACCGTGCCAATCTGTTGGGTTAAAGCATTCACCATATCATGATTACTCTCATCCATTTGTTGCCTTAGCACTGCCATAGAATTATTTGTCAAATTGAGGGAATTTCCTCTATTTCCCATTGCAGAAGATGAGGGGGAACTCTCTATCGAAGACCAATTATACAGGTTTGCCATCGTTGTTGTTGGCATCCCAAATTAAGGGTTTCTAGGCAACCATGGGGGTCTTGAAGGTGTTCCACCAACTTGACTCCCGTCTGTGTATCCATGTGTGTGTGATACATTCGTTGGTATGGATGACATATTCAATTGTGTCATTACTGCACCATTGGGATTTGGAGGAAGAAATCCTCCTGTCATATTCGACGTAGTGGCAGGCATTGTTGATCCACTAGCGTTTGCACCAATGGTACTGGAAATTATCACAAGGTTCGAACTTCCGCCATTATTTCTATTATTTGGGATACTTTCAGATGTCGTAGAATTCACTGCGGGGCCTGTTGGCCTACCAGTGGAGTTGGCGTTAGAATTGCCAGATACTAGTTGATTCGGCTGCCCTGTCGCGTTCTGGGCATTTGGAATTGGATTCGTTTCCGCTCCATTGTTATTGTTATTATTAGAAGGATTGTTTGGTGGTCTCACCATCTTAGTACGAGGACGAGTTGGTATGTTTGAAAACTCAGGGAGAGATTTACCACTCCTCAAATGCATATACAGAGATACACACAATCGAACTTTAACACCAAACAACAACTCACTACTAGAAAAATCTTAAACACCGACGGACAAACTCTGTCTCTAAAGTGCAAATATTCCGTCACTAAGCAGGTTAGAGACGGATTTGATCCCGTCGGTAATTTCCTCGTCTCTAAACTATTAGAGACGGACAAAATCTGTCTCTAAAATAAAAATATTTGTCTCTAACAGTTTTTTCTGTCTCTAATTCCATCTCTATTAGAGACGAAATATATTCTGTCTCTAAATTCCGTCGGTATTTTAACTTTTTCTAGTAGTGACTTTCGTAAAAAATTTCAAAAACAAACTAAATAAAACACACAAACCAAGAGTCCCACTGGGCGTGCCAATTTGTTTACCCCGATTTTTAGTAAACAACCGCTAGTTTAATTATTACAAGAAGGATCAACTAGTAAATCCCGGGACATCTTGGTTGTGTAAAATATTGATGAAAACATTTGCATATTTTCTGGGTTAAATCGGATAAGTTAATAAAACAGTAAAAGTATTCGACGCAGTCGAATGATTTGTTCAAAGTAAAATGCTTCAAAGTTTAAATTTGTAGAAAACTTGTAAATAAATTGCAAACAAAGTTTAAAGAAAACTTTGAAAAGTAAAAGCATGCAATAAAATAAAACGCAGAAAGCTTAAAGTGCGTGAACTTTAAAGGAAATCAAGTAATCAATACTTGAAAAGATAAATTGCATTGACAATTGTAAAAATGTTTACAAAGGATGGTACACAGATTCATACATGTTCCATATTGCACTCATTTCGCTCGTTGACATGGGTACTTTGAGTATTCTTAGGAATTTGCATGCGAATTGTGAACCTGTTTCTCATATGAGAAACTGATATTTATAGACAAACTAGAATAACTACCAAAAACCTACATAATGTCTAACTAAACTCCACGTGTCTCGACGATTTGAATTCCTTTGACACCTGGCGAGGCTTTTGAACGTTATCCACTTTTGAATATTTCGCTAAGGCCAGAGTATGCTTCCTCCATACTGCACAATACGTTATACAAGCAATCACACATATATAATTTCGACACATACATAATAATGTCGAAGCACACAAAATACATATTTATTTAAGTGAGGTTCTGTCGAATTCGACATTTCCTGAGGACTCAATAAACAATTTTATAAGCTAAAAAGGCTTTCGACGTCGAATGCCTTAATCTTCTCTTGATTTATTACTGAAACCAATTCCCAAGAGAATATTAAAATACAGTAACGTACATTAAATGAGATTTCATCATCTCAATCCAAAGCCATTAATGCCTGTCGAAAATACAGGCTAACACCTTGCCAAATGTTCCACCTCTTTTTCCCTCATTATTCTGTAATCATCCCATTCTTTGTCCACCACCTCCATGGCAGATTTCTTTTTACCCTTCTTTTTGGCTGCCTCCCTACCTATAGGACGAACACTAGATCCTACAGAGTTTGAGCCACAAGCATCATCGTGAGATCTCTTAGATCCACTACTTCCCGACCCAATAGTTTCTCCTACTTGACTTGAATAACGTGGTTGATCACGGAGAGCATGCCATTCTTCCATTAAAGTGAATTTAAGATTCTTCCCACAGGCGTATAACTCCTGCGCTTTTGCCAAAACATCATTCTCCGACCAACCGCTTGCTTGCAAACGCTTAGCGCTATCATAAGCGCCAATCCATTTATTCAATATTTTATTCATATAATTATAACGGTTTCGGCATGCATTTGCATCACGCGGAGGATCAAATGAGCAATGCTCATTACAGTACTCAGCAATTTTGCCCCAATATGCTTCACCTTTTTGGTTTCTTCCGACAATAATGTCTATGATAAATTTTATCCACCCACTAATTAACACCAAATTGTGTTCAGTGTTCCATGGTTGTGGTTGGTTTTTCTTGCTCTTAGGAGTTGAATCATCTGAATTATGAGTGAAATGATTAGCAATTGTCGTGCCATCTATAGTCATTTGTGTTGAAAAGTCGGGAAAGTCAGATGTATTCCCCATTGGCATATAACCATTAAACTGGGGTGTTTGAGATGGATTTCTCATCATAGATCCATAATATGGATTAAAGCTTGGAACAGAGGATGATTGGTTGAAATTTGGTGCATAACCAAAATTAGGTAAGTTTTGAGGATGTTGGTTGGAAAATTGATTTGGATTTGGATAATTGTTGGAATTTTGATAACCGTTAGGATTTGGATAATTGTTGGGATTTTGGTAGGCAAATGGAAAATTAGAAGAATTTTGGATGTTGAAATTATTATTGGGATCCATTTCACAAAAAAAAGAGACTAAAACTTCAAATTAAACACTAATTAAAAGATAATAAGAAGATTAAGAGAGTGAAAAATTTGATATTTTTTTGTGTCCAAATGAAACAAACCAAGTCTCTATTTATAGAGAAAAAAAAAATCATGAATTTTGGTATAAAAATAAAAAAATAAAAAATTAATTTGCAATGAAATAATTGAGTTTAAAGATAAAATGAGATTGAAAATCCGAACAGCCAATCATAGCATGCCACGCGTCCCTATCTCTCCACCAGCTTCTTCTCTCTCCGCGTGTCCCAGCCTCCCACTCGCCCTGCCGCGCGTGTGCTGCACGCGCCAGATTCAAACCAATCACACGCTTCCGCGTGTCCCCCCGATGCAGCTCTCAACTGTGTTGAACATCTTCAACACTTCTCCCCTCCAACTCAGCTTCAACACCCCCATTGCATCACCAAAGTGTGTTGAGACCCATTAAACACCCCTTGCAACACCCCCATTGATCATGGTCTTATAAGAGTTTGTTATCCATATGAATCTCACAAAGTTCGAGAAATTACTCTTTACAAAACATGCATAAAATGCATGGTTTACACCCAAAAAAATTACTAATAACTATTATTTTGACATCATAATATAAGTAAGGGTTGGGTTCGATTTCATAATTCTCCATTTATTTACCTCAAATGTTAAATATCCAACCACTAAAACAAATAAAAAATAATAAAGTGCACAAATTTTTCGAAATGTCTCCAATAAAATGCTATATCATAGTAATCAGTGAAAATACATAAATTACGAAATGTCTCCGATAAAATGCGATATCATAGTAATCAGTGAAAATACATAAATTACAATGGGTAGATAACTTCTATATCATAGCTCTTATTTTATTTACCCTTTCATTTATAATATTTTCATATATTGTCATAACTACTCCATGTCACAACTTCGGTGCCCATTTTTTCACATAATACTATCAATAGCACAAGTGTTATGCATTAGATGTGAATAAATTTATACTTATGTTGTCTTTGTTTCTTGATATAATATTTTATATATTATCATAATCAATATGACACAAGAATTATTGTTATTGGTACTTTCTTAAAAGTTGACTGACAAGAAATTTTTTTTGATGTAAATTTTAATCAGAAATAATTGATTTATTAAATTTATTAAATAACGATTATATTTAACTTATATTATGAAGCAAATATATTAATTATTTAATAAATTTAAAAAGTAAATTATATTTTATAATATATCTTCAATTGTGAATAGTGCATGATTTGTGATATAATTATAAAAAATATAGATTTCATAGAAAATTATAAAATCTATTTTTAGCCAACTTTTAATATATTTACAAAAATAGATTTTATAGAAAATAGTATTAATGCCAAAGATTTAAACGCATAAGTTTTTGTAATAATTCTGATAACATCTCAAATTTTTTATTATATTTTTATACCAAGCCTGTATATAACATTGCATGTGTGACTCATGAAATAATTATAAAAAATATAAATTTCATAGAAAATTATAAATCTATTTCTAGCCAACTTTTAATATTTTTATAAAAATAGATTTTATAAAAAATAGTATTAATGCCAAAGTTTTAAACGCATAAGTTTTTGTAATATTTCTTATAACATCTCAAAAAAAATAAAATTATATTTTTATAATTACTAGCTGTTTAATCTTAGAGAATTTGTGTGGAAAAAATTATATTGAATTATAATTACTTAGAATTTGAGGAAAAACTATTTTTGACGTCTCTCGCGTGTGCTCAGGAGAGAAACACCAAGCCTGTATATAACATTGCATGTGTGACGACATGCGCTTGCTTGTGTGAATAATGCACTTTACACTTATAGCGTAGAACCTATTTGAATTTTTTGCTAAATATAAAGACTAAAAAAGAATACTTTTACAAGAATAAATTCAAAATCTAGAGTTGTAAAAACTAAAAATAAGATTTAATTGTTTCTTATTAAGATTTATAATTTTTTTTTAACAGCAAAAGTATATAGGCTCTGTTTGGATTATTTTATTTTTGAGCTTATGCAAACAACTTATGCAATATAAATTAAGTTTTATGCTATTTTATAAATTCAAACTAGTGAAAATTATATTTTTATAAGATATTTTATCATAAACTACCTTGTCAAACATATAATAATACATAAAAATTACATAAACTTAAAAATAAACTAATCCTAACAGAGCCATGGTATATATATAGGGTGCGTTTGTTTCAGCTTTAAAAAAAAAATAGATTTTTCTTTGTATTTTTTAAAATAGATTTTATAAAATTGTTTTTTAAAATAATATAAGTTTTTTTATATTCATTTTTTCAAAATTCAAACACTAATTTTGACATTATATAACATAAACGTACATTATTGAAGATCAAAACATGATCAAAATCTCAATTTTTACAAAAAGTTGTATTTTAAAAATGATTTTTATAAAAATCTATTTGAAATAGCTTAAAAAAAAGTGATTTTTTTGAAATTTTGATATCTAAAAAGAATTTCAATAAAATAATGAAATACCTAAAATGACATTTTAAGAATAATTATTCAAACCAAATTTTCATTTAAAGCTTTTATAAAAAGTTTCTTTGTAAACAATTCTTACACAAAATTATATTACATTATAAGAATCTATTTTGAAAAAATCTATAACAAACGCACCCATAATAATATGAATAAATACAAGTAGTACTCAACCTACACCCGTAGGAAAAATACCTATAGTATTAGTACTTGCCCAATCAGAAAAACAAAGTAAAGTTAGATAGAAATTAGAATCCCTATACAAATTCCAAAACAGAAAAAAAATATTCCAAATCAGACTATTAAACTATACAATCACAAGGATTAACACACCATTCATAAAATAAACATGGTGTACTAATCTTCTTTGCTAATAGCCACTTACATGAAACAAATTTGATCCTTTCCACAATCTCTTCTTCTTCAACAACCTTTCCCAAAAAAATCCTATCATTCCTAGACCGCCACAAGGCCCAAAGAACCGCATGTCAAACCATTACCACACCATTTGTCCCTTTTCTTCTATGGCATCGCATTGCACGAAAACTCTCGAAAATAGAAAGCATAGAGTGAGGCATCACCGTTTCAACTCCAAACCATTGGTACACCTTAAACCACACCGCCCATGCCATCGGGCATGATGCAAAAAGATGATTTTCCGATTCCTCGTTCAAGTTACAAAAGATACAAGTACCTTCCTCCTTGGCAATGACCCCGCGACGAACTAAGTTAACTCGCGTAGATAACCACCCCAATAGTGCCTGCCTAGAAAAAACATTTGCCTTCGACGGCGCCCAACTTTCGCATACTCTAGCAATGGTCTCCGCCAAACTCAAACCAAGCGAAAAGGATGGAATGTATCTTTTATGGAGGAATTGATACATATTATCAAAGGATAAAATTGTAAATATAAAATGAAACCTATAATTGTAAGAAAAAATATTACACTAAAACAAAGTATTCCCTTTTTATATATAAGCATAGAAGTATAGATATATAAGTATAAGGTCATGCTATACAGTGTCTCCGGCGTACTTGTTAAGCATGCCAAAAAAGTAAATAAAAACAAAAATAATGGTGATAAAACAACTTTTTATACAGTTAAGACATATAATCCACACATTTCAAGATAAAGTTTCTATATAAACATGCTTAACGGGCACTGTTTAGCATTTATAAGCTAAATGAGATTTTTTGAATTTTGGTTCCCAAATGAAGAAAGTAATGAAGAGATTGTGATATATTATGCAAAAATTGTCTCCAACCTTACAAAGAAAGTTGCTAGATTATTATATAAGAATTCTTATATTGAATTCCCTTTAAAAGCCTAAAAAACATTGAATAATGAATGTGATTATACTAAATCTCAAATGCAGATACATACGACATATTAAATATGTACAATTTCTGTATGAGACTAGCAAGTAGGTAAAAATTTATATCATGCAGAAACAAATTCCTATATCTATAGTAAAAAAAAGAAGAAAGAGGAACTCTAAAACCTATATTATTATTTTTCTTTGGGATGACCTTGAAATTTAAAAAAATTGGAAGCTAAAAATGTAGTGACATGTTCCTCAAATTGTTGAGTTTTCTTTGTATGATTTTGATGTTCATTTGCAGACCAAAGCAGTGTGTTAGGAGAATTTAGATGGCCTTCTCATAAGTCATAATTACCCTTGCAATTAAAAGGAATTCTAGAGTAAATACCCTTGAGGCAATTACTACATTCTCTTCCCTTGCTTCTTACCTGCAATCCATGAGTCACAAAGATTAACAAGAAATACCAAACATTCTTCTTAATTAAAAGTGGTTTCATTAATAGGTCATCCATTGATTAGCTTTGGAATAGTGAACTTTAATACTCTTTTTAAGGGTTAAATATAAATATAATCACGACCATTCAAAGTGTTATTAGTTTTTGTGGAGGGCTAAAGAAAACTATGTAGTTACTCCCTACCAAGGACTAAAAAGCAATTTTTGTTAATTTTTTTTGAAGTACTGTCACTTTCGGGAGTCGAACCCAAGTCGCTGGATTCAAAGTCAAAAGCAGGTCCCATGACATGCATATGGAAGGCATAAACCAATCCCATGACAATTTAAAAAAAGAATCATATATTTATAGCGAAAATTAAAAGTAGGTCCTACCGGGAGTCGAACCCAGGTCGCTGGATTCAAAGTCCAGAGTGCTAACCACTACACCATAGAACCCATTTGTTGTTTTTGTTAAAATATAAACAGTAAACATGAATAAATTGTTTATAAGAATAGAAGTTGAATGAACATTACTTTTTTTGTTGTTGAAAAAAGAAGGCAAAACTAAGAAGCTACACTAATAATCCTAGGTATCCACTAATTAGCTTTAGAATAGTGACATGCTTTTATATACAATCACAACCATTCAATTTCAATCGATGTAAAAAATTTATTCATTTTCAGTCCTCCTAAAATACAAAATTTGTTATTAGTCCTTGTTGAGGACTAAAACTATGTAATATTTTGTTAATTTTAAGAAAAAACTGTTATTACTACCTGCAAAGGACTAAAAAAACAAATTTTGTTGATTTTTTATAAGTACAAAGAACTAATATTGATATTCTAACTATGTTGACACCTTGGCAAACCGAAAAAATAAACACGCATAGCAAAAATTAAAAAGCAGGTCCTACCGGGAGTCGAACCCAGGTCGCTGGATTCAAAGTCCAGAGTGCTAACCACTACACCATAGAACCCATTTGTGATTCCTGTTAAATATAAACAGTTATAATGAATAAATTGCTTATAATAATAGAAATTAGATGGGCATTTTATAAAGACAAAAATTATACTTCTAGCTATTTTTAATGATTTAATGTCTAAAGTCTAAACATAAAAAATGGGAGCCAAGAGACATTAGAAAAAGTTGATTTTGTTCTCTTCTCTCAACTATGGAAATCTGGTTATAGTGACAGAAAAAAAAAGTTTATTGTGTTCTCTTCTCTCAACTATTATACGATGATCATTGTGTATCAAGGGATATACTAGTTTGAAAGATTCACAATTTGGAATTGTTGTGTAGTTACAACATAGAATCAAGCAAAGGGAATGTGATAATGTTGTAGGGGTTGAGAACTGTTGTGTAGGTAGATATGTTTGTATGTGACTCAACATTTGATTCCCAATGCTGATATTCTCTTTATCGCCTCTTGAAGAGAACTCATTGGTCTACTCTTGAATTGTGATATGACCATGATCAACTCAATGGCAGATCTTAGTTTGCCATGGCCTCCCCAGAATTTTTTTGTTATAGAAAAATAGGTATTATACATTGTGTAGTATCATGCTATTTATATATTATATACTATGTTGCTAAGATAGAATTTTGAGAAGGAAGAGCGGAAGTAATGAGTTTATATTCTGTTTATATCATTTAATGTTATTCAAAATTAGGTTTCTAGAGTTGTGATCTGTGGAATTAGCTAAGATTTTTTTTATATTAGTTGCAAATTAGGTCCCTTGCATTTGTGCAAGCTACCTAACTCTGTTTTACTAGAATAGCTACAAAGGCCGTCGTAACTAATCCAAGATTTTCTTATAGTGTATAGGGGGGCAAAAATCAAAAGAATTATAAAATAGAAGGGGGTAAAATTCCGGATTTTAAAATAGGGGGACTAAAATTCCGGGTTTTAAAATAGGGGAGGTAAAATTCCGATACATTCAAAATAGAGGGGATAAAACTGCATTTAAGCCAAAATATAAACAGTTATAATGAATTAATTGCTTATAAGTTATAAGAATAGAAATTAGATAGGCATATTTATAAAGATAAAAATTATACTCCTAGCTATTATTAATTATTTAATGTCTAAAGTCTAAACATAAAAAATGGGAGCCAAGAGACAGAACATTAATAAAACCAACTGTTTCTTTGTTATACTTGTAATATAATATACTCTCTATTTCAAAACTTTAGTTGGTTAAGGTAATTGATGTCTATAAATACCGAAATACTCCTATTATATTATCATTATACGCTCTACAAATACCTATAATATGTGATAAAAATCTAGCAAATGTTTTTGAAGAGGAAATGTCAAATTATGTTAATTATATTTAGGGGTATATTTGGAAGAAAAAGGTCAAATATGTATTGGATTTCTAAAACATCTAAAGTTTTGAAACAAAACTAAAATGCTTAACTAAGTATAGTTTTGGAATGGAGAGTACCTTTATGAAACCATGATCTTCGGACCGTTCACCGGATGTGACGCTCGTTCCTTTCTAAGAGCTCGTCAACCGTGTGCATTTTCGACAGTAGGGGGTCCTGAAAAGCCAATCTTTTCTCCTTGATCCTGGTAACTCTGTATGGATGGCAATAAATCAGAATCATGTCTATCCAAAAGCACAAATAAATTGCACAGTTGACATAATTGGATGTCATGAAGCGGTAGAAGTTCAGAATTTTGGTTTCCAAATGAAGAAGTAATGAAGAGACTCTGAGACTGTTATATTAAGCAAAAATTGTCTCCAACCTTACATAGATAGTTGCTAGATATAAGTTTTCTTATATTTAATTCCCTTTAAAAGCCTAAAAAACATTGAAGAATGAATGTGATTAGGCTAAATCTCAATTCAGATACATACTACACATTAAATATATACAATTTCTGTATGAGACTAGCAAGTAGGTAAAAATTAATAATTGCAAAAAGAGGGACGAAAAGTTTATATAATGCAGAAAGAAATTCCTACATCTATAATAAAAAAAAGGGAATTATTAAAAAAAGAGGAACTCTAAAACCTGTGTTATTATTTTCTTTGGGATAACCTTGAAATTTAAAAAAATTGGAAGCTAAAAATGTAGTGACATGTTGCTCAAATTGTTGAGTTTTCTTTGTATGTTTTTGATGTTCATTTGCAGACCAAAGCAGTGTGTTAGGAGAATTTAGATGGCCTTCTCATAAGTCATAATTACCCTTGCAATTAAAAGGAATTCTAGAGTAAATACCCTTGAGGCAATTACTACATTCTCTTCCCATGCTTCTTACCTGCAATTCATGAATCACAAAGATTAACAAGAAATACAAAACATTCTTCTTAAAAATGGTTTCATTAATGGGTCATCATTGATTAGCTTTGGAATAGTGAAGTTCTTTTAATATATTCTTAAGGGTTAAATATATACAATCACGACGATTCAACTTTAGTCGATGTAAAAAGTTTAGGCTAAATTGCAGTTTTGGCCCCCCAAGTTTCATAATTGTGCGATTTTTGCCCCTCTAGTTTCAAACGAGCGATTTTAACACCCTAAGTTTCACAATTGCTCGATTTTAACCCTCCATGTTTCGATTGCTCGATTTTGGCCCCCCAAGTTTACCCCGTTTTGCATTTGCTAGTCCCTCTTTGACTTTTTGAGTAAAATTTGCTTATGTGGCTAAAATTGAGCAATTGTAAAACTTAGGGGGTTAAAATTGCTCGTTTGAAACTACGGGGCAAAAATCGCACAATTAAAAAACCTGGGGGCCAAAACTGCAATTTAGCCAAAAGTTTATTCAATTTTAGTCTTTCGTAAAATACAAAAAACTTATCGAATCTGAAGTTATGGCAGGTTTGGAGTTCAAAACGTTATTAGTTTTTGTGGAGGGCTAAAGAAAACTATGTAGATACTCTTACTCCCTACCAAAGGACTAAAAAGCAATTTTTGTTAATTTTTTTCAAAGTACTGTCACTTTGTCTACCGACCAATTTTTTTCTTTTCAAAGTGCAAATAATTGTCAAACATGTTGTCGTCGAAACAAAGTAACAATTATATACCAAAACAACTATTATTAGAAAGAAAAAATTAACATGTAGTATATGGAAGGCATAAACCAATGCCATGACAATTTAAAAAAATCATATTTTTATAGCAAAAATCAAAAGCAGGTCCTACCGGGAGTCGAACCCAGGTCGCTGGATTCAAAGTCCAGAGTGCTAACCACTACACCATAGAACCCATATGTGGTTTTTTTTAAATATAAACAGTAAAAATAAATAAATTGTTTATAAGAATAGAAAGTTGAATGAACATTACTTTTTATTTTTGTTGAAAAAATAGGGCAACACTAAAAAGCTACATGAATAATCAGGCATCCACTAATTAGATTTGGAATACCAACATGCTTTTTTATACAATCACAACCATTCAATTTCAAATTGATGTAAAAAATATAGTCATTTTTAGTCCTCGTAAAATACAAAATTTGTTATTAGTCCCTGTTGAGGACTAAAACCATAAAATATTTTGTTAATTTTAAGAAAAAACTGCTACTACTACCTGCCAAGGACTAAAAAAACAAATTTTGTTATTTTTTTTAAGTGCAAAGAACTAATGCTGATATTCTAACTATGTCGACACCTCAGCAAACAGAAAAAGTTAACACGCATAGCAAAAATTAAAAAGAAGGTCCTACCGGGAGTCGAACCCAGGTCACTGGATTCAAAGTCCAGAGTGCTAACCACTACACCATAGAACCCATTTGTGATTCTTGTTAAATATAAACAGTTACAATGAATAAATTGCTTATAAGAATAGAAATTAGATAGGCATATTTACAAAGACAAAAATTATACTTCTAGCTATTTTTAATGATTTAATGTCTAAAGTCTAAACATAAAAAATTGGAGCCAAGAGACATAGCATTAATAAAACCAACTGTTTCTTTGTTATACTTGTAATATAATATACTCTCTCTATTTCAAAACTTTAGTTGGTTAAGGTAATTGATGTGTATAAATACCAAAATACTCCTATTATATTATCATTATACGCTTTACAAATACCTATAATATGTGATAAAAATCTGGCAAATGTCAAATTATGTTAATTATATTTAGGGGTATATTTGGAAGAAAAAGGTCAAATATGTATTGGATTTCTAAAACATCTAAAGTTTTGAAACAAAGCTAAATAAAATGCTTAACTAAGTATAGTTTTGGAATGGAGAGTACCTTTATGAAACCATGATCTTCGGACCGTTCGCCGGATGTGACGCTCATTCCTTTCTAAGAGCTCGTCAACCGTGTGCATTTTCGACAGTAGGGGTCCGGAAAAGCCAATCTTTTCTCCTTGATCCTGGTGGTAACTCTGTATGAATGGCAATAAATCAGAATCCTGTGTATCCAACAGATCAAATAAATTGCACAGTTGACATAATTGATTTTTACAAGGTATTAGAAAAATGTAAAGCATTTAATTATTTAATTACTATAATAAGAGTATTTTGTTTCATTCATACTCATGGAAGGAGTATCAGATAAAAATATGGCCAACTTATAAACTTACCAGATTAATTCTTTTGGATAATGAATCGTCTCTCTGATAAAGCACCGATAATTCTTGTGAGTGATACTCATCAGAAGCATACTCATCAGAAGCATTGAATAACTCTAGACGATCGAACCTACTCCACTGATTCTGCTTTGAAGCCTTAGAAATTTCAAATCTTCCAGAGTTGGTATTTCTCCCACAAAATTCCTTATTATCATGATTTATTGTTTCCAAATTAAACCTACTGAGAATCTAGCGCATTGAAACTATGTCCTTTAGAAAAAGATTGACAACGTGATCGAATTGAAGTGTCGCCATTCCGGCTTTCAAGTTTACAAATTGTAAACTATGCTAAAAATGTAGTTAAATTTCATGCAAGGCATATTATTTCCATTCACATCATAAAACAGATACCACACAAACAGATGCCAACATCCACACGCATTGAAACTATGGAAGCACTGCCTGCAGCCCATAAGTCCGTACTTCCTGATCAATCCGTGTGAGTTTCCACACACACGGCTGCAAAACAGTATACAATATTAAGAAAGGAGTTTCAAAATGCAACAATAACCAAATCATGCTCATCTTTTAAGACAATAGTGATAACATAATATAGAACAAAAAATGCATAGCTTTACGGTACATACATATTGGTTTCAGGAGTTGAACTGGTTCTTCTATAAGCTGAAAGAAAGTACTCCCACCATAATACTTTATAAGCAAAATTGACTTTTTAAGTTATTGTAGATTTAATGTATCCGGTTTATATTATAGACCAAATACATTAAATTTACAATGAATCTAAAAAGTCAATTTTGCTTATAAAATATTACGGAGGGAGTAATTAACAATGGAGACAGTTATAGGTGCA
The DNA here is from genome assembly GCA_954870985.1 of Trifolium fragiferum. Classification (NCBI taxonomy): domain Eukaryota; kingdom Viridiplantae; phylum Streptophyta; class Magnoliopsida; order Fabales; family Fabaceae; genus Trifolium; species Trifolium fragiferum. The sequence goes on from OX940794.1 coordinate 15,824,302, forward strand.
TCGAAACCTAAGACGGGAATTTGAAAATTTCATTGAGGAATCAGTAATCTATGTCTTAGAAATGAGTATTGGGACTAACTCAACCTTACAAAACCGGCTTGCAAGGTGAGTATTGTCTCTGCTTTATAAACACATATTCAGATCATCTCATATCCGGAAATCCTCGTAATAAATTATGAAAATAAAATCGAATCTCGTCTATACACTAAAGTGCTACAAAAAATTATCTCAAACGCGCAGAAGCATCGAAACAATAATAGGGATCGAAGATTAAAGAATACCAGATCCGTAGGTCTTAGGGTGAGAATTCCAGACATTGGAGTGACACGTGATTACTTTGCTTGCTTTCGATTTACAGAAAATCTGAAACAATATTCTGGCTTTTGAAGTTTACTGAATTTTATAATGAAATTTACGATTCTAATTTCAAGATCACATTTGCTTTGGGAATATCTTATACCCATCATTGCTTGCCTTCATTCTTAAAGGTGATGTAGTTAATGCCGGAGATTTACGGCCTGTTTGTTTCAACTTAAAAAAATTGATTTTTTTTTTTTAATTGATTTTTAAAATATTATAAATTTTTATATATTAATTTTTTCTAAATTAAAACACTAATTTTGAAATTATATAATGTAAACAAACATTATTGAAAATCAAAATATATTTAAAATTGCAATTTTTTGAAAAACTTATATTTCAAAAATGATTTTTATGTAGATCTATTTGTAATAGCTTTAAAATTAAGTGATTTTTCAAATTTTTGATATCTAAAAAAAAAAATTCAATAAAATGATGAAATATATAAAATAACATTTTAAGAATAACTATTCAAACCAAATTTTTATCTGAAGCTTTTATAAAAAGTTTCTTTGTAAATTTTTTTACTCAAAATTATAATACACTATAATAATTTATTTTATAAAACACTATAACAAACGGACCCCTAAACGCACAAGTTTTTGTAATGTTTCTTGTAACATATTGATATAATTATCGTGTTTTTATAATTACTAGTTGTTTAATCTTTAAGAATTAGTGTGGAAAAGATTAGATTAAGTTATAATTATTTCGAATTTGAAAAAAAAAATCCGATATCTCTTGCATGTGCAAGTCTATTCAGTTCAAGGGAAGAAATACCAAGCATCTATATCAAACTGAATCATCTCCTTCAATTATTCTTTCCACCTCTCTCTTAATTTTACCCTCTCTTATCTCTCTCTTGATTGTTTTATTATTTTTTAATGAAGAGAGAAAGTGAAATTAAGAAAGAAAGATAGAAAATTAGGAGAGAGAGATGTAAAAAATAAGTGAAGGAGAAGATCTAAATCCCCCGTAAATAACATAGCATGTGCGACAACATGCACTTGCTTGTGTGAATAATGTCTTAATTGCTGCACCATAAGATAAGATTTAACTTATATAAATTTAAAATCTAGAGTTGTAAAAACTTATAAGATTTAACTTGTTTTTAAGATTTATATAATATTATCAAAGGATAAAATTGCAAATACAATAATTTAAATGAAAGTTATAATTGCAAGAAAAAATATTACACTAAAATTGAGAATATGATAAAATGAATAATTCCAATGTGATTATGAAATCAAGGTAAAATTGTCAGATAAGAATTCAATTTGAGTTGGTGTTTTTACTTCTTAGTACATAAAAAGAAAATGAAAGATAGAAGAAAACTAAGTCTAAAACTTAAGTCATTACTCTACTAGAAAGTACCAAACGGAGAGAAAATAAACTTCATCAATTTTCTTCTCCTCATTTTCATTATTTATACACAACCTAAAGTTTCTTCATTTTAAGATCACTAACCATGTGTCCATTTACCTCAACCAATTATGTAGTCATTTAAAATTTTCAAATTTTTTTTTGTCAAAATAATCCATTGAAATCTCAATCCAATACAACCCCCCTAAATGTATTTACTCATATGCTATTTTGAATCGTAATTTATTCCCCTTTTACTTATATGTCGGGGTGGACAGTGGACGGATTTGGACGGATTCGGGTCTAAAGTTGTCATCCAAGTTAAACCGCAGAGTTAAAAAAAAAGACCCAATTCGTCCATAAAATAGAGATCGATTTTTACGGGTTCAGGTTGCGGTTTAATCGGGTTATTAGGCGGTTTACTTCGGTTTGATTCGGTTAGAAATAATTAAAAATAATAATAAAATCAGTAATAAACTTAACATTTGCAATTTAGATTCTAAGAATATGCAACAAGAGATGAGAGAATCATGAAACAAACAAAAAATAAAAGTGTTACAAACCCTAAATAAACATAAAAAGTAAGAAAAAAAAAGATGAAAAAAGATAAGTTGCTAGATATAAGATTTCTTATATTTAATTCCCTTTAAAAGCCTAAAAAACATTGAAGAATGAATGTGATTAGACTAAATCTCAATTCAGATACATACTACACAATAAATATGTACAATTTCTGTATGAGACTAGCAAGTAGGTAAAAATTAATAATGCCAAAAGGAGGGATGAAAAGTTTATATAATGCAGAAATAAATTCCTATACCTATAATAAAAAAAAGGAATTATTAAAAAAGAAAAAAGAGAAACTCTAAAACCTATATTATTATTTTCTTTGGGATGACCTTGAAATTTCAAAAAATTGGAAGCTAAAAATGTAGTGACATGTTCCTCAAATTGTTGAGTTTTCTTTGTATGATTTTGATGTTCATTTGCAGACCAAAGCAGTGTGTTAGGAGAATTTAGATGGCCTTCTCACAAGTCATAATTACCCTTGCAATTAAAAGGAATTCTAGAGTAAATACCCTTGAGGCAATTACTACATTCTCTTCCCATGCTTCTTACCTGCAATCCATGAATCACAAAGATTAACCAAACATTCTTCAATATCTTTTTAAGGATTAAATATATGCAATCACGACCATTCAACTTGAGTCGATGTATAAAAGTTATTAAAATTTAGTCGTACGTAAAATACAAAAACTGATTGAAGCTAAAGTTATGGTAGGTTTGGAGTTCAAAATGTTATTAGTTTTTGTGAAGGGCTGAAGAAAACTATGTAGTTACTCCCTACCAAGGACTAAAAAGCAATTTTTGTTAATTTTTTTTGAAGTACTGTCACTTTCGGGAGTCGAACCCAAGTCGCTGGATTCAAAGTCAAAAGCAGGTCCCATGACATGCATATGGAAGGCATAAACCAATCCCATGACAATTTAAAAAAAGAATCATATATTTATAGCGAAAATTAAAAGTAGGTCCTACCGGGAGTCGAACCCAGGTCGCTGGATTCAAAGTCCAGAGTGCTAACCACTACACCATAGAACCCATTTGTTGTTTTTGTTAAATATAAACAGTAAAAATGAATATGTTGTTTATAAGAATAGAAGTTGAATGAACATTACTCGTTTTGTTGTTGAAAAAAGAGGGCAAAACTAAGAGAAAAAACTAAGAAGCTACACTAATAAATCCTAGGTATCCACCATTCAATTTCAATCAATGTAGAAAATTTAATTCATTTTTAGTCCTCGTAAAATACAAGAATTGTTATTAGTCCTTGTTGAGGACTAAAACTATGTAATATTTTGTTAATTTTAAGAAAAAAGAACGGTTATGACCACCTGCCAAGGACTAAAAAAACACATTTTGTTAAATCTTTTTAAGTGCAAAGAACTAATACTGATATTCTAACTATGTTGACACCTCGGAAAACAGAAAAAATAAACAACGCAGAGCAAAAATCAAACAGCAGGTCCTACCGGGAGTCGAACCCAGGTCGCTGGATTCAAAGTCCAGAGTGCTAACCACTACACCATAGAACCCATTTGTGCTTCTTGTTAAATATAAATAGTTATAATGAATTAATTGCTTATAAGAATAGAAATTAGATAGGCATATTTATAAAGACAAAAATTATACTTCTAGCTATTTTTAATGATTTAATGTCTAAAGTCTAAACATAAAAAATGGGAGCCAAGAGACAGAACATTAATAAAACCAACTGTTTCTTTGTTATACTTGTAAAGTTGTAATATAATATACTCTCTCTATTTCAAATCTTTAGTTGTTTAAGGTAATTGATGTCTATAAATACCGAAATATTCCATTATATCATCATTATATGCTTTACAAATACGAATAAATGTGATAAATAATCTAGCAAATATCAAATTATAATAATTATATTTAGGGGTATATTTGGAATAAAAAGGTCAAATATGTATTGGATTTCTAAAACATTGAAAGTTTTAAAACAAAACTAAAATGCTTAACCAGCTATAGTTTTGGAATGGAGAGAGTACCTTTATGAAACCATGATCTTCGGACCGTTCGCCGGATGTGACGCTCGTTCCTTTCTAAGAGCTCGTCAACCGTGTGCATTTTAGACAGTAAGGGTCCTGAAAAGCCAATCTTTTCTCCTTGATCATGGTAACTCTGTATGAATGGCAATAAATCAGAATCATGTCTATCCAAAATATCAAATAAATTGCACAGTTGACATAATTGATTTTTACAAGGTATTAGAATTTGTAAAGTATTGAATGATTTAATTACTATAATAAGAGTATTTTGTAAAATTAATACACATGGAAGGAGTATCATATAAAAATATGGCCAACTTATAAACTCACCAGATTACTTCTTTTGGATAATGAATCTTCTCTCTGATAAAGCACCGATAATTCTTGTGAGTGGTACTCATCAGAAGCATCGAATGACTCGAGACTATCGAACCTATTCCACCGATTCTGCTTTGAAGTCTTAGAAATTTCAAATCTTCTAGAGTTGGTATTTCTCCCACCAAATTCCTTATTATCATGATTAATTGTTTCCAAATTATTCCTACTGTTTAATACAGAAGAATCTAACGCATTGAAACTATGTCCTTTAGAAAAAGATTGACAACGTGTTCGAATTGAAGTGTCGTCTTTCCGGCTTTTTGCCCAAGCAAAGCCACTTGAGTTTGAAATTTGTAATAGTCCAGAAAAGGGAATATCTTCTTGAGATGCATTCTTCATATGGGAAGCATATTCATGTATATCATTGGATGGTTTTTGTGCCTTCAAAACAAAGTTACTCTTCTCTTCTTCAAGGATTCGGAAAGATCTACTCTTGACCTTTTGAGAATTTTGCGTTTGATTTGCCAAGTCCTGCAAAGAGAAATTTGAAGTGAGAATTGGTTTATGGTAAATTAGATCATTAAAGTAAATATGAATGATTTAATTGGTGTGCATTGTTTGTTACACCGTCAATTAATCATAAATGTTGGATCATAATAACAATATTTTAATTTAATCGTATCTACTTTTAAAGTCAGATAAATGATGATTTGTGATTGGTTGACAATTTAAAGAGTTTTACACTGACAATGCATCATAATTAATCTCTATGAAGAATTCCAATGATGCAAGAAGCGAAAGTAAGATTTACCTGTGGCTTTCTTGATGGTTTTATTGTTTCAGTTCGACGAACTCTTCCATTCTTTTTCCTGAAAGTTCACCACAATATTGTTTTATAGAAAAAAAAAATACTAGGAAATGATTATGATAATGGAACTTGTATAAAAAAATAATTCGTTGTATAAAACAATAGACTAAGCAATGCTTATGATGAAAAACTATTGTTGAACCATTCGCTGCATCTTTTCATTTTGACAAATCCGGACTATAATATTTCTTCTTCCTATAATATTCTAACGCGTGGCAATTCATTAAGCTCGTGATTTGCTTTATTTCACGACAAATAGCATAACTCATTCTCATATTTGACAAGTCCAGATAAGATGTAATGCAGAGACATCAGTTGAATGAAGTGTGACACATTAAACCTTTGTTTTGCAACAACACATGCGTAAAAAGACCAGTCTTACCTTGCCTCCTCTTCCGCCCTTTGTCTTGCGTCAATTTCCTTGCTAGGCGGGTATTTTGGCAAGCTTGATGGATCACATGCATAAGGTTGTGTTTTGAAATACTGAAAGTGGTAAGGTAATAGTATAAGAACACTAGAACAATTCTTCATAACATATTTCAATGATGAGCATAGTCATAAAAGTTACACCGCGATTGAAGGGTTTGTATTTAGGCCTAACATTAGAAAAAACCAATTGATTAACATGTATGAATACCCCTTAACGCAAAGATTTTAATGTACATACATTGTGAATATAAATCAGCTTTACATCAACATTCAATGAGCGATTTTCATTTTTTTTATGGCATGCCATCAATTTCAAAATACACTTACAAAAGAAACAAACTCCAAAATCAACAACCTACCTCTGATGAGAGAGCCGATGTGGCAGTCCCGCGTTTGTAAGGTTCAACAGACAGAAGAGTTCGTAGCAAATGTACACTGGTTGGGGGCAAATCTTTAAAGTACTCTTTGAAGGAACCATCATATATCAAAGTTGCACGAGGAAGTTCAGTCCTTTTCCAGTATTCATCAGGTGGGGAGCCACAAAGCTTGAAAATTTTGTGTAATTGTTCTACCTGTATATGTAACAAAAATGAATTTGAAAGAGTCTTAAAGCAACAAATTCAAATATGGTGTAGGAATTGTAATTTCCAATTGATTATTCTATTGAGCAATATTCAGACTTAATCGGAAAAATAGAAGGCAGAACAATAGAGGTTTGTTAAAATTCTGATAAGCTATATAGCACTGCTACTATTTATTTTGAAGAGACTACTACCTCAGTTTTCCCCTGAAGTATAGGAATCCTAACAAGTAGCTCTGCAAAGACGCAGCCAACACTCCAGAGATCCACAGATGAATCATAATCCGTCGAACCAAGCAAAAGCTCCGGTGGACGATACCATAATGTGACAACACGACTAGTGAGGGGATGTTTTTTCCCAGACCTAGTGAAGTTCGCCAATCCAAAATCTGCCACCTTCAATATTCCTTCATTATTCACCAGAAGATTCGATCCTTTGATGTCCCGATGCATCACACCCCGCGAGTGAAAGTACTCAACAGCAGATAACAATTGCTTCATATAGCACTTAATCTGCACAACAAACATGCAATGTTCAACATCATTTTACAGGTGTCTAATGGTATAACCACTTGATCAGAAAGTTATGACAACACATAACATTTATCATCAAGGTTCTAAATTGCAGTCTGCAACCACAATACGTTTTAGTAGTCTCCAACTGCATTTTGAGCTCGTGATCACAACATTTTTCTCGTGATGTCAAAGATTGCAATATACCAATAATTGCAACAATAACCATAACTTAAATATTTTCTTCTTTTTTTTAGGGCTTTACCCGAAAAGGGAGCCATTCGAGAAATTCTTAAAGGCTTGAGTTGCTCAAGCCTAAGAGGAGGCTTGGAAATCATTTTCAAGCAGCAACAGACGAGCCTCGGTAAGAGTCTCACTAGCAGCGCCATTGCCTCAAATGCAAAGATTTATCATTATTATTACCTGTGGTTGACTGAACTTGATATCAGGATTTCCCAAGAGTCCTGTAATGTCATGCTCCATGTACTCAAATACAAGGTATAAGGTACAAGAAGATCGGGAAGTAATCAACCCTTCAAGCTTCATGATATTGGGATGATCAAGCTTTCTTAATATCATTATCTCCCTTGCCATGAACCTCACACTCTCCGGGTCTAAATTGTTGAACCGCACTTTCTTCAATGCCACAATCTTCCCTGTCTCAATCTCCCTCGCCTTAAATACATTACTATATGTCCCCTGCCCAATCTGAAACACTCCTTAATCAACAACACTAACTAAAACAATCATCATAACAATAATATTCAAAGCTTTGAACTCCAATTAGAGTCAATTATCACGCATCATATAAATACAACAATCCTGACATAACTAGAATCACAACAACATCAACAAATTTTTAACATGGATAATTATTGAGTGAATCACTATTTTAGTTCACAAAATAACAGGCTCAATAATTTGATAATTGCCAAGTTTTAAGTGAATAATGTTTAAAGCAAGTTATGGAATTTTTTTACTAAACTTTTTTAAAACATCATGAGAATTTGAAGGTTTATAACAAATAAAAATGTATGTAAGGACTTAATTGAAATAATTAAAAATTCAAGTGACTAGAATCACTAAAAAACTAAAGTGAGAGGACAAAATTGTAACTAAGCCTAAATGTAGTAGAATTAGCCTTTAAAATTGTCCCAAAGGCCAAAGCAAATGTAATCTTCAAATTAGAATTCTAAATTTCATTATAAAATTCAGTAAACTTCGAAAGCCAGAATATCTTATACCTACAAGGCCCCTGTTTGGCTGTTTCAATAATAAACTTAGTCACCACTATAATACTATACTCCCTCTAATCCTAATCATAAGAAAAATTTTACTTTTTTAGATATATCAAACATCCTCTAAAAAGTAAACATTTTATTATATTTACAATCGGAGGTAGTAACAAAGTTTAATTAAATAACTGATATATTTGGTCTAATAACTAATATACAATTATTTAATGAACTATTTCTTTTAGTCTCAGATGAAGTGATAATCCACTGAAATTAAACTCATATACAACTATTTACGAACATCCGGCCTAACAATCTCGACATTTTGTCAGTTGTGCTAGAACTTATAGACTATTTAATGAATTATTTTAAAGACTCGTCCATATCTATTATTTTATTCGATGTTTAAGTTCGTCATTATATTAACATAAAATGTAAATTTTTTACGAGTGACCGGGGAGTAATAAATAAATAAAATAATAAGAATGGTGAACCTTCTGGAGTTTGTGAAAGGCATGAGGACGAAGAGGAATCCAACCGTGAATAGCATCACCAGCAACGGCGCTAAGCCAAGCAGGCCAACCAGCTGCCACGTGTTCACTTTGAACAAACTTCTGTAAATTACCTAACCTGAAACTCAACGATTCACAACAAACACCATTCTCACCCGTTCTCCCTGACTCATTCTGACTCGTTATCTCTAACTCACTTTTCACTTTCCCTGAATTTCCATTCGCCGGCGTCACCACCGACACTGATTGTTGCTTCGAACTCACACAACCCATTGGAATGAATTTCAACGTGTGGTGTGGGACCCAGTAGTGATGAGAGGTTTTGATTCTGACACAGAATTTGAGAGTTACGCGGTTTTATATAATACGACAGTGAACAGAGAAGTGAGCAGTGAATTGTTGATTTTAGAAGAAAATAAATATACACGGAATTTGAATTAATGAGGATTGGTTGAAGAAATAGAATGTTGCATTGGTTTCTCTCTTCTTTACTGTTTTTGTCTTTTTTGGCTCTTCGTTATTGCGTTGATTGCGGAAGAGACTATGGGCAAACAAAGAAACGAGTCTTACAATTCATTCATGAGTGTCTACCTCTTAAATACTCACAAATATGTATTGACTTTATAAATATCTAAAAATAAAATAAAATCTGATTTTTATTTTGGGTAAAATTAACAGTAGGGTGTGCAAAATATCCGGTTAGAAACCAATCGTTAGTTGGTTCAGTGGTGATTGGCGCTGAACTTGGTAGGGAGGACCACGGTTCGATCCCCCGCAACTGCGATCGGGAGGGGGCTGGAACCACTTGATGCCAGAACTGACCCCCGAACCAGATTCAACTGGTGGTGAAAACCAAAAAAAAATATCCGGTTAGAAGGTCTAAATTCATAACTGGATCCAAATCCATTTTAAAAAATCCGAATTTTGGTATATGGTTATTAAACAAACCATTTTCATTTGGTCGGTTATCCATCCAAATTAAAATTTTGGATTTGGTTTAAATTGGTTATTATATCCTTTTTAAATTTGTTTCTTTAAAAAAAAAAAACAAACAAATATCCTTTTCAAAATTGTTTTTGTCAAAAAAAATAAAAAAAGTATCCTTTTATTAAAATTAATTCACGCACAAATCATCACCATATGCGTGTGATATCTGCAATTGTGATTTGCGATGAACCTTAAATTCCAAATCTACAATAATCTTTCCAATTGAACTCTAATCGACAATATTTTCTTCCAATCGAATCACACACATTCTCTCCAATTTGTATACCATTATCTCGTTGGAATTGGAAAAAAGAATTCTAGAAGAAGGAATGCAAAGAATAAAAAGAAAAAAACAAATATCCTTTTCAAATTAGCTTTTTAACAAACAAACAAACAAATATCCTTTTATTAAAATTAATTCACGCATAAACCATCACCATGTGCGTGTGATCTCTGCAATTGTGATTTGCGATGAACCCTAAATCCCAAATCCACAATAATCTCTCTAATTGAACTCTAATCGACAATATTCTCTTTCAATCAAACAACACTCATTCTCTCCAATTTGTATACTTTATCTCGTTTGAATTGGAAAAAAGAAATATAGAAGAAGGAATACAAAGAATAAAAACAGAAAAGTGTATTTTTTTACGTTTTTTAATATGTTTTTCGTCTGCGTAAAAAAAATCAGATCAAATAAATCGTTTATTAATCCAGTTTTAAAAATAACCAGTTAAAAATTGGATTAAAAAATTGGCCGCTTTTAAACCGGTTTTATAAAAATATCTGGTTATGTATTTGTATCCAAATTTATAACTGATTATATAACCGGTTTATAAAAAATAATGGTTATGGTCATGTAACCAAAATAATGCTTTTTGTTTGAATATGGTTTGGTTTAGTAAAATAACCGACCATGCACACCCCTAATTAACATGTGCCCATCCTCGTGAAATAAAATGATATTTTGACTTCTAATAAATTGAATACACAACATTTAAACCAGAAATTATTATATAAAATTTACATATTAACATTTTCATTGCACACCAAAAAAAAATATATTAATATTCTCATTTTATTTTTTAATATTGTGCGTAACCGAAGAGACTAATCCTTCAAACCTTATGAGATCTCTATATAGATGACAAACTCTACCTAAAAATTCTAACACGATTGCATACTCAAGTTAATGATCGAACTCATTATGAAAACATTTGAATTTTCTCACTCTAGTATATCGGACGTTCTTGCACGACTTTAACCGTTCATTTTAAAGGTATCATATATGATAAAAATGATTGGAAAAAAAAAATTTGTTTGGTAACTTAGTTGACAAGATTCACACTTTTTCTTTTTGAAGCAAGATTCACACATTTTAAATGGAGTTCAGGGTAGCTCCGCCTCCATTAGTGTTAGCTCCATTTACGAGTCCATTGCATGTTAATGTCTCTACCAATTGCATTATATTTATGAGATTGAAAATTAATCTTAAAAACGAGACTATTCAATAAATTTTGAATCCCCATTGACATGTCGAAATTGAGTAATGGAAATGGCAAATCCAAATTGATGTAAGCACATTATGATACAAATCCTCATTAGAGAATGGTTGTAACTTGTAAGCGCATCTAGTAAGCAATACTCTTTACAAAAGGGAAATGTTATTTATTACGGGATAACTGAGCAACGAAACACAAGAATTATTGTGGCCGTTGATTTACATAACATATGCAACCGTGATTTCTGCAAAAGACCAAATATAACCGCCTTTTACTTTTTATAAATGATGTAGGTAGCTTTCTTGCCTTTCTTATATACAACCCTTCGTACAATATAACATTACTCTTTACAAAATCATAATCAACTCCTTCAACATAGAGAACAAATCCCATATTTGTAGGAAAAATTCAATGGTGATTATTTAAGTTGCATAGGTGACACTTATACTTAAAACTGTTTTAACCAACTTTAATCTTCTCTTATACGCTATCCGGAATTCGGATACAAGTTTCTCTATTCTTCGAACTCCAACCCCAATGCGACTTCTTCAAGCATGACATCGTTGGTTTTTAAGAACCGTCTATTCGTAGAAGGCGAATATATATTTCATACTGGATCGTCTCTTCACCCGAACAAACCATTATCTCTACATATGAGAAAATTTTGTTCAACTCAATCCATTGATCTCACGCGAAATTAAAAATTTAAAAATTATATATTATCAATTTATGCTTATATAGTCTTTTTATGTGTCTGAGTGTGTTTTTGTTTTCTTATTTGGAATGAAACCAAAGAAAGAGAACAAAATATACTATTTGGGATTTTGTGAGTGACATCTTATATTCTCTATCCATAAAAAAAAATCTTATATTCTCTGAGTTTGTTTATATTCATATTTTGTTTTGGCTTCTATTTGTTTTATTATTGATTGATGATTATAAAATTACAAATAAGTTTATTACAGTTTGTTTGTTTGTGTTGGCAAATGGTTAAGAAAAGAGTGAAAAATCTGTTTGCTCTTGGGCTCTTGGGCTCTTGGCAGTGACCTGCTGGCTAATAGTTGGCTTCGGTTATTTTGGAAAACATGTGGCACGTGAGGATCATGCAAACGAGAAACTCTTACTTGGGCACAAACCCAATACTTGTGTTTTAGGCACACATACATAATTTTTTAAAAATTAAATATAAAAGGATTGATTAATGATAGTTGATTTGACTTAATAATTTATCTTTAAATTTTTCTCTTTATTGTATGTGCCCAAGTAATATTAATTTGGGGTTGTGTCTATGATAGAATTTTCCCGTGCAAACATACACTGATTCCTTAATTTCCTTTATCAAGTCAACTAATAGTGATTAATTAATTCTTAATTGAATAATCAGGGATGCTTTCAAATTGAGGTGTGTATTGAGTGGTTGTTGTTGACTCATAAGGCTTTTAGTTTTTTTTTTAAAAGATTTGTTTTGCTATTGGTTCCATTTTCTTTTGGAGTCTTGTTAAAAGTTTCCTAGGCTCCACAAATATTAAGTTTTTGCTATTGACTCCACAAATTTCCATAAAAACTTAATATTTCTTCACTATTTAAGATCTTTTAAAAGTATTATAAAGTGAATATGAATATTCTCCTTCACTCTTTCAATCTCCTTCTCTCCTAACTTTGTCTCTTTCTTAATCTCCCTCTCTCAATCTATTCATTAAAAGATAAAAATATAATCAAAGAGAGAGTGAGATTAGAAGAGAGAAGGTGAAAATAATAATAGAGAGGATCCAATTTAATCTAAAGTTATTTGTTATCATTTATCTTTTAGATGTGAATGTTAAAGTTAAGGTCCAAAATTCGACTTCGATAAGATTTTTGAAATATTTTTAATTGACTAATTTATAATAATAATATAAATATAATTTTTTTTATATTTTAAATAATTTTACTAAAAATATTGAAATTTAAACTAACTTTTGAAACTCATTTTTAAAAACCAATATATGTTCGGATAAAATTGAGTTTATGTAATTTTTTACTTGTTTTTCAAATAGTTTTTTTTGTCTAAAACTCGACCAAAATAATATATTTGTTATTTTGAGTCATTGGTTTCTATTATTTTATTAGCTCATCTTCCTTGAGCATTCTATTTTTATATTGACCAATCTCTGGTGATGTCACCTCATTCGCCATTGCAGTGACCCTCACTACCACCACCGTTCCAGTAACCCTTGTTGTCAATATTTCAGTGTGATTTCAGGGTGGGATGGGTAGCTCAATTGGTTATGCTAGTTGAGCTAAGGGTTAAGGAGTTGGAGATCCAGGGTTCAAATTCTGGCAAGGAAAAAAACTAACATTACATTATAAATATACTAACAACTAACGATTTGTCATTAAAAAAAATAAAATTCAGTGATCCCATTGTCTTTGTTCTGGCAACTGTATATCCACAATTTTGGTGTCTTGTATAAAGTGTGCAAAATGTTGGATATCAGGCACCCTTCCTATGCAGATAAAGGCCAAAGTTTGTTAGTCCATTATGTGCCACTTATCCTAAGTGAAGAATGTCATTTTAGGGTTGAGAGAGACTAAGAGAGAGAGAGAGAGAGAGAGAGAGAGAGAGAGAGAGAGAGAGAGAAATCAACTTTAAAAGAGAGAAAAGAAGAGAGAACCAATTCTCGTTTTCCTGCAACCAATCTCAGTTAAACAATGATTCCGAATTTGTTAATCGCTGGATCGCATCACTTGTGCCTTCCTTTTTACTATTGGACCGTAGGAGCAAAGCATGAGCCAAGAAATATTGGCTTCGCACCGAAGCTGCAACTTTTGGGTATTTTCATCTTGTTCTTATTTGCAAGCTTTTGGGCTTTGTTGTTTTTGTTGTTGTTAGCATTAGTTTGTGCATCACATTGACTCTTTTCTTGTACCTTTGTTTGATTATAGTGGAGCTATTTTCTTAGTCTTGATGACATGAAGTTTTTTACAATCACATTGAGGATTTTCATGTTAAAATATTGGCTTTTTCTTGTGCCTTTATCAAAAAAATGAACTCACTCTTATATTAAGACTAGAGAGAGTAATAACCAAATGGAAAAAATAGGTATGAACAAATGCCCAGTCACAACAAAAACTCTCTCTCATCCAAGTCTCTCTCATCCTTCTCTCTTCTGAAACCCTAATCAGCGCCGCTGCAACCTTTCCCCCCACATCCAAACGCGACGGCGCGATGTAGACGCCGGTAACGGTGGTGCGATGAGCCGGCTTGGCTCTGTATCACCTGGTTTTCGTTTCCCTTCGTCGTCGTTACCCCGCCTCCTTTCCGGCCGTTTCTCTGCTTGGTGACGGAGTTCTTTCTGTCGGCTCGTGTCTCCTCCGTCTGTGCTTCCTTCTGACGTGCTTGCCCTGCTGCTGTGCTGGTTTGCTCTGCAAGGATTGGTTAGCTCATCACCGGAATTTTGTCTGTGGCGGTGGATCTATGTCTTGGGTGGTTTCGGTTTGTTTTCTGGTGCTTGGAGCCGGCGGTGGTTTGTCGGTTTGGTGGTTGTTGTGCTCTGTTGGTTGGATCGGTCTTGGGGGTTTTGTTGTGGTGTTGGGTGGAGGTGGCAGTAGCAGCGGGGTTTGGCGTGTTGTAGTGTGGCTGAAGGTGGAGGAGGTGAGGTGGTGAGCTCTGTTTAGGTGGCGATGGTGTGGTGAAGTTGTGGTGGCGGTCATGGGGGAGCTATTGGAGGTGATGCTAAGTGGTAGTGACGGCGAGGTTGCGGTGTTGGTGTTGGAGTGGATTTGTGCTTTTGAACCTCGCCGGTTCTACAACTCCGTATTATCGCCCTTCCTTCTTTGGTGGTGGTCTGGTGTTTAGGTGTTTTTGTGCTCTTGGTGCGGTTGGATAAGGTGGGGTTTGTTTGGAGGTGGTTGGCAGTGGTGGTGGTGGTTGGCTGAGGTGGTGTTTTGGCTGGGGTTTCTCTTGGCCTTGTTATTTGTCCTGGTGCGCTCGAAAGGGCGAGGTACGTAGACACTCCGTGTTGACGGATGTTGTTGTTTTATCGTACCTCCAGGAAATATTGGAGTGGGAGAGGTGTTGGATGGTTAATGCCGAGTGTGAGTGGATTCTCCCGGATACGAGAGTCTCTGACCATTTTCAAATCTGGTGAGGTTTGCAGGACTCTTTGAGTCCCTGAGGGGTGTTCAAATCTGTTGAGATTTGCAGGTCTCTGGTATCTGGTCGAACTCTACTGCACCAGGTGTTGACTGTCGGTTCTCTGCCTACCGATGTTCCTCAACCTTTGATCTTTAGGGCTGCTATCTGGATCCTGATGGGCCGAGTAATTTTAATTCGAGTTCGGAAGTTAGTGTCTAGTGGTGTCTCCTAGGGTCGGGTAGGGATTTTCTCTGGTGGGTTTAGTGAATCACTATTGGTGTATGGGTGGATTGGGGTGATGTTTAGGTGTACTGTTATTAGGTAATTGTGTTATATCACGTTACCTTCGTTGTATGTTTCTCAACAATTCCTTTCACTTCTTGTGGAGGAATTGTTCTTTAATAAAATTTAGTCGATTAAAAAAAAAAAAAAAGTAATAACCAAATGGAGCCTAAAAAGAATGTGGCACAGTTACGTTTATAAAGGATTTCTATACAAGGAGTACAAAATACGTTAGTACGTACAAAAGCTTCTAGTACATACCCTGTTTGTGGAAGTTAAGATTTTGGTCAGTGAATATTCATCATTGGTCTACTCCTCCTAACGCGCAACAATATGCGGAGGCATGTTGACTGCTCAAGTCAACTTAAAAATATCTTTATTTTTTACTTTTTTATTTATTTATTTATAAATCATGTTTATAAATCTATTTTTTTATTTCTCCTCTTACCATATTGCTTCTCTTGTTACCTAGTGTGACCTGTGATAGATTTTAGAAATTCTATCAACAAAAAGATAAATAAATAGAATTATGAAAATATATATTTGGATTACTTTTTATAATTCTAAGACAAAGAGGACTAATCACACATGTTCATGATGAGCAACACGAAAATTAAAAGACAAGAAATAGAAAACTTAACCTGAATAGAGAATTTGGAACAAATTACAAAGTTAATAGGTGAATGCGATGGTATAAATAAGATTACATGAATACTTGGTGGCAATAAACAAACCATATTTACACGAATGACCTGCAAATAAACCATTCGTGCCATTTAAATTTGAAGAATTCTTTTCCCACTCCACATCTCTTTTTCACGAGTTTTCAAAAATATCCTTGATAAAAAATTCGGGTCGCGTTTACCAAACTTTTTTGGTGCAAATTTAAACTAAAAAAAAGTTCGGATCGCATTTACCGATCTTTTTATTTCATATATTCGTAAGGTAAAATCGGATTACAGGGAGTTAAAAAGAGATGCGGGAGGTGGGAAAATAGTTCTTTAAATTTAACCTAACCTAGCACACGTCAAAGGATATTAATCCTCCACATTGAAAACCACTTTGAAAACAAAATGAAAAAGCGATTTATTAAACAATAAACAAGATTATCACATAGTCATTAAGGATGTCACTTTTAAGATTGCTAAAAGACTAACATTGATGGAAATAGAACAATCAAACAGATTTTCATACATCCATTATTAAAAGCTTAAAAACATTTGATGTTATGAACTACAAACAAAATCACTTTTAACAACTTGATGGCACTAGAAGATACAAGTTCTAACATATTTTAACAAAACAGCTTCCAAATGACTATTACCAAGAATTAAAAACACTCCAAATGAACCTCTCTAATTTCAAACTCCAGCAACACCGTAGTAATTATTATTATCATATTTTCCCACAAATGCACGTTCATTCGATAGCATGCACACGAATACCACCAAAACAACAATTTAAGATAAAAGACTTAAATTTTTTATAAGAAAACTTAGGATACCAAGGAAACCAAAAATATAGAATAGTTTGCATCACATCCATAAACACATTTGGTAAAACTAGTCTGACCAGAGTTCATAACCAAAACCAAAAGGTTAAATAATACTAATAATCTCTTTCTTAAATAGAAACAACAAACTAGCAGCAGCAGCAGTTGAAGCTAGTTCTTTGGACCAACATCCTTCAGGGCATTAATCTGCTCCTCACCCATTGCAGACATCACGGACACAACAAGGTCCTTACCCTCGGCAAAACCATCCTTAATCTGCAGTGGCCAATGAGTTATGTACACTCAGTTAGAGGAATAAAAATCAATCAATAAACATATGAACAGAATAGAGCACTGACAGAGGAATTCAGAACTTGTTTGGATAAATTTCCCAATAAGCACTTATATTGAAAAGTAATTATAATTTTGCCATTTAAGTCAAAATAAGAATCTAAAATAAAATGTCATAACACTGAGCATACTTTTGCAGGACGTGAACCCAACAGATAAAGCAGTAGATTTCTACAAACCTGAGTAAGCAGACTGTCATCGGTGGGAAGCTTCAGGTCATCCTTGGTGTTACCGTTATCAGTAAGCAGACTCACCTATAAAATACAATCATTCAAGTAAAGATTCAGACAATAGAATCAAGATTAGTCATTGAATCAAAGGAATTGCCAAAAAAAAACAGAAACAATATTTTCAACTCACGAATCCATCCTCAGAAATATCAATCAATTGGTAGTCGGTACGATTCACATGGGGAACCTAAAAGAAGAAAAAACAAAAGAAATATGTCATCAGAGAAAAGAAGCATAAAAGTAAAGAAACATCATAAAAATCGCATTGGTGTTTAGGAGAGGTTATAAAAACGGTTTATAACATGTCTATAAGCAGTTTTCAATTATTTTGATAAGCTCTCAAAAACTACTAGTGAAAACAACTTATAGCTAAAAAAATAGTTTATCTATATTTTCTCTTCGACTATAGAAATAACTTATACATAAGCGTTTATATGATAAGAACTTATACTATAAACACTCAGTTAAGTTGCTTATTCAAACGGGTCCACAGTCTACTTACATCACAATTGTGGGAAGAGGGCACGATATCTTCAAGCTTTTTGCCGGTGAAAATATCAATTGCAACAAAGTGGCACTTAGCATGACCATGCTTACCAGTCTTAGAGGTTGAAACCTCAACAACCTGCCATAAAAGAATCCATCCACACGCATCAGTCAAAGTTTCAAGTAAACCACCAAAGTGCAAAACAAACAAAAAAACAACCATAAATCCAAAATAATACACAAAAGACCACTCAAATCCATTCAAACACAAACAAACTACCCTCCAAAAGGTTTTAAATAAAAGCATGCAACCACAATAAAGACCGCGACATTAGGGTTTATGTCTCGGTGACTGCAATAAACATATGGTCGTATTAGTTGCATTTGAATGGATTCTCCACAACATCAAGGAATCGCAACGTGGACACTATTTAAAACCTTGCCAAACAATTACAACATAAACACTCACAATTTCACAATAACAACCCTAATTTTTTTTAAACCGTCATAAAAGAATCGAACCACAACATCAATCATAGTATGTAAACCACCAAAGTACCAAAAAAATCAAAACAGCAAAACAAACACAAACAACTAAAAATCCAAAATTAGTGTTCTAAAGACCACACAAATACAGTCAAACACAACCAAAGCTACACTCCAAAAAGGTTTTAAACATAAACCCCCAACCACTATACACAATACAAAATTAGGGTTTTTAATGTCTCAGAAACCGCAATTAATCACGCATTCGATTAGACTCTTTCTCCACAATATCAACTAATCCAAAGCAACCACAATTTAAAACTTCACCAAACAACAATACAATATAAACACTCACAACTACACCCTAAAATTCAACAAAACAATATAGAACATGAAATTTCAACTTCCAACAGAAAAAAAAAAACAATTTTTTTTTACTTAATTTAGCTAAATTAACAACATCACACTAAATTAGGTTATATAAAACAACAGATCTCAAAACCTAAACAATCAAACACAAACTAAAAAATCAAACCCTAGCAAAAACAAAAAAAATCAGCAAATGATAATAATTAAATAAAATTAACGAAACTTAATGAAAATAAAATTGAATCAAAACCTTGCAGGGACGATTCTTGATAACGATGTAACCGTTTTTGCGGATTGTTCCAGCTTGTTGAGGATAAGTCTTGGAAGCTCCGGCATCGGCCTTTGACTCGAATTGATGTTCCTCGTCCGACATGATGGATCAACTCGACTCGCTGATTCAACTCAACTCGACTCGCTGATTCAACTCGGATTTGGTTCGAGACTTAATGTGTGAGAAAACAGTAGAGTGGGGGGAGTGGGGGCGGAGATTACCAAGAGGATGTGGATTTATTTATACTTATAATAATAATAAATCTAATTTTAATTTATAATATTTTAAATATGGTCACTTATCTTGTTTTTAATCATTTTTTTTAATTTGATCTTTAATAGTATTTTTTTTAATTTAATCTTTAATTTTAAATTATTTTATTTTTTTTCAAAAAAAAAGTAAAATAATTTAAAATTAAAGATCAAACTCTTGTTTTGACAAAAACTAATTTTAAATTAAGGAAACATAATTTTAAAATTACAATTACAAAAGATTAAAATTACAAAAAAAAAAGTATTCATTTTTTTTACTAGTTTTTACTAGAGCTGTAAAAATGGGTTGGACTATCGGGCCGGCCCATTAGCCCTATAGTTTTACACGGGTCGGGCTTTTAAAAAAAGGTGATCGGGCCTTATCGGGCCTATATTTTTAATGGGCCGGCCCCTTAAAGAGTTAAAAAAAATATTTTGAAAAAAATTCTAAAAATAATTTTAGCTAAAAATAAGGAGTTTTAGTTACCATTAAATTTTTAGATAATTAAGTAACAAAAGATAAGATTTGTTAGTTAGGAGATAATTAATAAACCAAATTTGTTTTTTTTTTTAAGATTAAACCAAGTTTGTTATGATTATCTTTATTTGAAAAAAACTAATAACATTTTAATTAATCATTATAAATAGAAAAGTATAAGAAAAAATTATTCAAATTATAATTGGTCACGAAATAAAAGTAACATAATATAACAACCTTCGAGTACTAGAGGTAATGTATTAATACTTTGTGGTTTTGTTCATTCATATAGTTACAATGTAGTGATTAAGTTGCCTTTAATTTATTAGCACATATGTATATTAATATTATGAGTTGCACCAATACTTGTCACTAGTTCACTATTTATTTAGGTATATATGTGTTGTTATGTTTGTTTTAAATTATGCCCATATAAGAGTTTCAAGTATGTTGTTGATTGCTTCATTATGTGAACAATATGACCGACATAAAATTTGATAATCTTATATACAAAATGTTATACGTCCAATGTAAATTGACCATGATTTATAGATGTCTGATATAGTGATATTGTCATGTTCGGTTCAGTGTATAAGCCAACAAGATAGAAAGAAACAAACATGACAATTGATTTATATATGTTTGATATTGTCATCTTAGATAATCCTTAACATTTGATTGTCTCTTGTATCTTTCTTGTGTATAACTTATAAGTAATTCTTGTGCTTACCTTTTATAATATTATTTTAATGATCAATTTAATTTTAATGTGTTTGTACTTTGTAATGTAGTCATGGTTAAGGGAGACTATGTTGCAAAAAATACTAATAAAAAAAGGCCAAAGAGATCTTCTGTTTGGAAACATTTTACAAGGATTGGTAAAGTTGACGGGGGAGAAAAATGTACATGTAATGGTTGTCAGGGTATGTATTCATGTGGTGCAGCCACTGGTCACTTAAAGCGTCATATTATTGCTTGTCCTAAAATTCCAAACAATGATGAAGATGATGAGGGACATATGTTGGATGACAAAGAAACATTATTGAAGAAGTTTCAATTTGATGATAAGGCTTACAGAGATTCACTTGCTAGAAGCATCATACGACATGATCTTCCATTTAGCTACGCTGAGTATGATGCGGTTTTGGCTACAAACAAGATATTGAATCCTGATTTTGTTCCCATTTGTAGAAACACTGCAAAAACTGATTGCATGAGTGTGTTTTCAAGTGAAAAGGAAAGACTAAAGAGTGTTTTAGCATCCATTCCAGGTAGAGTTTGTCTAACTTCTGATGTATGGACAGCTGTAACAACGCAAGGTTATATGACTGTCACTGCTCATTATGTTGATCGAGATTGGAAGTTAAATAGTAAATTACTTTCATTTTGTCACTTGGATAATGTACATACAGGGTACGAATTATCTGGAAAATTGTTTGGTGCTCTTAAAGATTGGGGAATAGACCGTAAAATATTTTCACTCACATTGGACAATGCATCTTCAAATGATAGCATGATAAAATTTTTGAAACAAAGGCTTAATTTGCAAGATGCGTTGTTATGTAAAGGTAAATATTTTCATGTCCGTTGTTGCGCCCACATCTTGAATCTAATTGTTCAAGATGGTTTGAAGGCGGCGGGTGATGCTTTGCATAAAATCCGAGAGAGTGTCAAATATGTGAAGGCCTCAGAGGGGAGATTGAGGGTGTTTATAAAATGCATTCAAGATGTGCAACTAGATAATGTAGGAGGTGGATTCTTAAGGTTGGATGTTTGCACTAGATGGAATGCCACATATATGATGCTTGAAAGTGCTATTAGGTATCGACGTGCATTCATTAGCTTGAGTTATGAAGATAAGAACTACAACATTTGTCCAAGCACTGAGGAGTGGGAAAGAGCAGAAACCATTTGTAATATCTTGGCTCCATTTTATAATATTACATGTTTAATTTATGGGTCATCTTACACAACCTCAAACTTATACTTCATGCAAGTTGCACTTATAGAGATGGATTTGAATAAAAATTTGATTAGTGAAGATGAAGTGATCAAAGATATGACCAAGAGGATGAAGGAGAAGTTTGACAAGTATTGGAGTGAATATTCGATTATTCTTTCACTTGGAAATGTTCTTGACCCAACATCAAAGTTGGACTTTTTGAAGTTTTGCTTTAAGAAACTTTATCCAAATAATTATGAAGACAAGATTAAAAAAGTGAAGGATGGTTTGCAAGATCTCTTTGATGCATATAAAAAAGACACAGTTCCAGCAAGCTCATCTTTAGATAGTTCATCAAGAAACACTCAATCTCAATCAGTTGATCAACCATTGAAGAAGACGTCGTTTTTGAAGGTAAGGTTTATAAATTGTTACAAATCCTTATGAAAGTACTTATTTCTATTGTTGTAAGTCAAATAATAAAAGTTTAAATAATAGTAAATTTGATAATTCTATAATTAAAGTCTAAATAGTAATAAATGTGTCAAATAATTATTGTACTGCTGTCATTGATATATTAATATGTTCCCCTTAGAAAAGTTAAAATAAGTTAATATAAGTTAACTCTACTATTGTACTTATTTCTACTATTGTTGTCAAACAATTGTTGTGTTGCCCTCTTAGTACTGCTTACATTTTTTTTGTTTACATGAATGAGGTTGATTATATTCCATTCAAGTTTAATTTGAATAATTTTTGTATGTCTAATTCTAGGAATACCGTCAAGAAAAGATACAAAAGATCTCAAATGATGGTAAGTCTGAACTTGAAATATACTTGGATGAAAAGTGTCTTCTGGATGATGATGTGGATATTCTTCAATATTGGAAGTCAAATAGTGTTCGATTTCCTCAACTTGCAATAATGGCGTGTGACATCTTAAGCATTCCAATCACAACAGTGGCTTCTGAATCTTCTTTTAGTATCGGAGGTCGTATCTTAAATAAGTATAGGAATTGCTTACTCCCTAAAACTGTGCAAGCTCTCATTTGTACACGTAATTGGTTGCATGATTTTAAAGAAATTGGACCTTCTGGTAAGTTTAATTAATAACCCTTTTGTATTATTTGCGATTTGTATTTGCTTCTTAGTTGTTGACTAATCAAGTTATCGTGTATTATGAATTGCAGATATACCCGAAGTAGAAGAGATACAATTATATGAAAAATCAAGTGTTCAAGAAGAGACTTAGGCCGAGAAGTTGCTTAATTTATAATTTACTTTATGTATTTTGAATTGTTAGGTTAAAAGTTTAGTTGGTGATGTAAGCTTGAAATTTATTAGCTTTGAAGGTGCACTTTATGAATCATCATCGACATATTTGTGACTTTTGCGTGAATATTTTGTAGTATTTATTATCTCGTGAAATCATGACATCCACTTTTTTATGGTTATTAATTTGTGTGTGATACATATGTAATTTTATTATCCATTGAATTTATTTTGTAAAAAAAAAAAAAATATGTCAAAAAAAATATGAAAGTTTGTCGGGCCGGCCCATCGGGCCATGTAGACCTTTGCTTATCGGGCTGGGCTTAATGGGTCGGGCCATGAGGCTTATTGGGCCGGCCCACTAAAGCCCCTTTATATGTTATGGCCCCCGGACCGAGGCGGGCCGGGCCGGCCCCTTTTGACAGCTCTAGTTTTTACTAGTTAAAGATGTAAAATAGATAGAAAAACAATAAAAGATTTCAAAATTCAGGACAAGTAAGAAAAACTAAAAAGATTTTATTATTCTGTCCAGGATTACGTCCTGGGTCGTTAGATAAGAATCTGAAGATGAAAGCAATTCACGGGTCTGAATTTCGAGATTCAATCGTAATCAACTCAAGATAAGTTTGATTAGCAGTTGAACCTATTTGTTTTAGAACTATATCAATTTTTTCCTTAAACTCATTTTGAATATGCTCAACTTGATGGATAGGTGTTGCATCCCGTAGAAACCTTAATCATAGACCACTTCTAAAAATAGCTCTTAATGGCGCATCTCTTCCCTGGTCGGGACTTTTTATTATGACTTTTTTTACATTAGAATAATGTCTCATTATGATTTTAGGCATATGTTATGTGGCTGATGCTACGGTGGACCACCTCCTCAAGTGGTCCACCATGGACAATTGGCTAATACTATTATAACGAATACGAATTTTACAAAATCCACCGTTGGATTGAAAATTCATATCATATAGATCATCCATAAAAAAATGTAGAAAAATTAAAAATCATTTGATATGTTATTGAGACCCATAAAGATTAACAGTTTATTAAATAGCGTAAATCTTAACGAGTTCCAATAACATATCAAATGATTTTCAATTTTTCTAATTTTTTTTATGGATGATCTATATGATATAAACTATCTATCCAACGGTGGATTTTGTAAAATTCGCATTCGTTATAGTGTTAGTCCACCATGGACCACTTAAATAAGTGGTCCATATTAGAATTACCCTATGTTATGTTATGAACAAAAAACTTAAGACTTTAAAAACATAAGTGAATTTTTTTTAAACATGTAAATCAACGTGACTTACAAATATGCTCTTTTTTTTGGTACAAAAATATGCTCTATTTATTTGAAATCTATGGACTATATATGATTTATTGCATATATACAAGTTATGTAATACATATACTTCAGCGATTAAGAGATATAATATGCATCAATATTAATTTATATTTATATAATATAATTAATTATATATTATCAATATATCAATTATTAATATAAAATAATTGATTGTGTTCGGTGCGAATGCACGTGTAAAAAGTCAAGTACGTAGTAATAGATATATATTTCCTTACGAATATGGTTTGAAAATCAGCAGTACGAATATAGTTTTTTTATGAAAGCAATAAGGATATACTTTTTTTTTTGACTGTAACAATCTTAATGTATTTCATTCATCAAAATAGTTTCAATACAAGATGGTACATAATCAAAATCTTGGCGACTAGCAAAGGACAACGCCGCTCTTGCTAACAAGTGAGCAACATTGTTGGCTTGTCTCCTAATAAAACTTATCCTAAAGTTTGGTAAAAAATGTAAAGAAGTTTTGCACGCGGCCAACATAACGCCAAATTCGGTCCGTATATTTAGTTTACCGCTAATGCCATCTACCACTAGTTTGCAATCTAGTTCTATAATAACATTAGCAAAGCCTAAATTTCGTAACCAAGTAATAGCCGCTTTCAATCCCCACGCCTCAGCTTCGTATGGAAGTGGATTGCCATAATTCCATGTTGTTTGAGCACGGATGAAGTTTCCTTTATCATCTCTTAAACACATACCCGCACCAAAACAATTTTGTTCCTTAAATATTGCCGCGTCAACATTACATTTAAGCATACCTTGCACCGGAGGTGTCCATATTACTTGTATGGCTGATGCACTAGAGCTGACACTTCTTTCCTCCCCTGGAACATTGCTCGTTGCTGCTGTATGTGGCATAATAACAACGTTGGTATGCTGTCTTTGATGAGGTGTTTGAGCTGATTTCCATTGGTAAATGATGTCTCTTGCTAGTTGTAAAGAGACCGATGGCCGCAGTTCAATATCCTCCCATATCTTTTGGTTTCTTCTCTTCCAAATACACCAAAAGGCAGCAGCAAACAAGATAATATTATGTTGTGACAACAGTTCTAATAGAGAAAAAAAATAAGGAAACAAAACCTTCCGTCGATTCAAACATGCCTTCAATTAAAGACCATAGTCCCGCTTCCTCCCAAATTTCTTGTGCCTTGACACAACCAAAGAAAACATACCAATCATTCTCAAAATTATTTTGACAATAAGCACAAGTATGAGGACAATTAACACCCTTTTGTTGGAGTCGATGTCTTGTTGGTAGGCATCCTCTCGCCGCTCTCCAAAGAAACACCTTCATTTTTTGTGGAATTTTTAGTTCCCAAATTTTTCCCCAATTTCCTTCAACTCTCAAACCCGTGTTGTCCACAAGATTTTCCATCGTGTAATAATAAGCGGATTTGACACTATACTCACCATTTCTTGAATGCTTCCAACTAGGCACATCTTCTTGCATGTCACCGAACAAAAGAGTACTTAAGATGCATAAAGCATCTCTCTCATTGAAAGACTCCCTAATTAAATTTCTTCTCCACTCTCTACCACCCTCCTCTATCAAATCATGAACATACATGTCCTCCCTTCCCAATATCATTGGAGTTGTAACATAAGAGCTTGCCTCATCTCTCAACCAAGCATCATGCCAAACTCTAATATTCTTCCCATCTCCCAATCGCCATCTAATGCCTCCCTTGACAATTACCTATGAAGTGTGGATACTACGCCATATAAAACTTGGATTATGACCCAAATTGGCCTCCAAAAAATTCCCTCTTGGATAATATCTAGCTTTGAAAATCCTTGCACTAGATGGTTGGTTGCTAATTTCCAACCTTGCTTCCCTAGCATAGCCAAGTTAAAACCATATAGATGTCGAAATCCCATGCCTCCATGTTCCTTCCGCATTGTTAACTTATCCCAATTCAACCAATTTATACCTCTTCCATTGTTCCGATTCGAGCCCCACCAATATGAATTTAGCATTCGTTGAATCTCTTCTCCTAGAGTTGTGGCAATAAGGATATACTTGAAAAATATATAACAACTGAATTTATGAGTTTGTTTTACAAGATGTGCGTCCAATAAAATAGAATAAGTAAATATTGTCCAAAAAATAAGTACCATTTAAGTTCATATTATACTAATATAACTTCCATTATGATTTTTTTTTTTTTTTTGTAAATTAGAATAACTAATATTAACAATATATATTTATATAATATTTATTGTTTGTATGTTATGTTTACTAAAACTGAAATTATCATAAGTACTAAAAATTTATTGTAATATTAAAATATCCGTGCTTGTGCATCGCACAGGGTCAAAGTCTAATTTTAATTAAAAATAGGTACAAATAATTGGTAAACGATAAATATTTTCTTTTGAATATGATTTGAAAATAGCATTACAAATATATATTTTTTTGGGTTTTTTTACAAGATGTGCGTCTTATAAATTAGAATAAGTAAATATTGCCTAAAAAATATAACTTTCGTTGTGATTTATAATTTTTTTCATAATTTAAAATAACTAATATTGACAATGGCCCTGTTTGGATTAGCTTATTTTTGAGCTTATGCAATTTTTATGTATTATTATAAGTTTTTCAAGATAGTTTATGATAAAATAGCTTATAAAAATACAATTTTCATTAGTTTGAACTTATAAAATAGTATAAAACCTAATTTATATTGCATAAGCTGTTTGTATAAGCTCAAAAATAAGCTAATCCAAACAGGGCAAATATTTATTGTAATATTAAAATATATATATGTGCCCGTCAAAGTCCAGTAAAAAACAAAACCTCAGTATTTACCCTACCGGTTAATTTCACCATCATATATATTATAGGCCAATTCTAATATGGACCACTTATTCAAGTGGTCCATGGTGGACCAACGCTATAACGAATACGAATTTTACAAAATCGATCGTTGGATTGAAAGTTTATATCATATAGATCATCCACAGAAAAAATTAGAAAAATTGAAAATCATTTGATATGTTTTTGGGACTCATTAAGATTTACAGTATTTAATAAACCGTTAATCTTTATGGATCTCAATAACATATCAAATGATTTTCAATTTTTCTAATTTTTTTTATAGATGATCTATATGATATAAACTTTCAATCCAACGGTCGATTTTGTAAAATTCGTATTCGTTATAGTAGTATTGACCACTTGTCCACGGTGGACCACTTGATGAGGTGGTCCACCATAGCATTGGCGATATATTATATACTATCACATAATAGAAAATTGTTATTTCAACATTAAGGCCGGTTGTTTAACTTTTTTAATTTTCTTTTGTTGCTGTCTCAATGTGCATGCGTAAAGTTGCTAATACTATCACAGAAAAAGTCCATATGGCTTAATAAAGAGACCAGATTTTTATTTAAGAGACTATACCTTAGAAGCAATTAAGCAGCTTGGATATATATGTATGACTATGGCTTCCTCTAACGCCTTTGATCTGAAAAAATATGATGTTTTCATCAGCTTTAGAGGCGATGACACTCGAGCTGGTTTCACAAGCCATCTTCACGCTGCTTTGGGCCGAACCAAGTATAATATCTACATAGACTACAGGATCCAAAAAGGAGACCAAGTTTGGGCAGAACTTATGAAAGCAATTAAAGATTCCACTTTGTTTCTTGTGGTGTTCTCCGAGAACTACGCGTCTTCAACGTGGTGTTTGAATGAACTCGTTGAAATAATTGAGTGCCACAAAAATGGAGGTGTTGTGGTTATTCCTGTGTTCTACCAAATTGACCCTTCACATGTTCGGAAGCAGACCGGGAGTTATGGCACTGCGATGGCAAAACACAAGAATCAAGGCAAGAATGATGATAAGATCATGCAAAATTGGATGAATGCTCTTTCTCAAGCAGCTAATTTGTCTGGTTTTCATTCTACCAAATACAGGTACTTAATGTGTTTTAAAATTTAAGTTCAATTCTTATTAGATGCTTTCTATGAAAACATTTAGTTGGAAGAAGAATATATTTTGTGTGTCTCACAGATTCTTCAATTGCAATTAATTATTGCTAACACCATTAAAATACTCAATATTTTCCACTTTGTATTTATTATACGGTGAATTAATACATTCAGTTCACCAATATATGATGACTAGTTTTTCTAACCTGTACCACATAATGAATTTAATATTTGGTCTTTTATGTTAATTTTAGGTTTCAACTTGATTCCTTATGTTTTAAAAGTTTTAATTTGGTCCCTTATATTTATTTTAAGTTTCAATTTGATCATTTCCGTCAGTTTTGACACATGTGGCAGATGGTTTGCATACGTGAACAAACACATGCACACTTGAACAATTGGACACATGTCCAAATTAAACGGCCGGTGTTAATGAAAAAACTAACGGGAATGACCAAATCGAAATCTAAAATAAATATAAGGGATCAAATTGAAATTTTTAAAACATAAGGGACCAAGTTGCAACCTAAAATAAACATAAAGTATCAAATGTTGAATCAAGCCAACAATTAATGCATTAATTTTTGAGTTATTGAAGAAATGCCTGTTGGTGTACAAGGTGATGAATCAATGAAATAGTAAGAAGAGGACAAAGACAGCAGCCACAAAATATGAAAGGAAGAATTAATTGCATTGATAAAAGAGTAGCTATTTATACAAAGACTAAAGTTTGCCACATAGGCCCTAAAAATAAAAACTTAACAGACAAGTTCAAAAAGTACTTAACATAGTAAATACTAAAATACCCTTAAATATAAATTACTTCTAACACCATCCCTTAATTTATATTTAGACAAAACTGACAACACCAATTCCATCCCTCAAACGAAGAAATTGATCAGTTTTGATAGCCTTTGTCAACACATCTGCCAGCTGCTTCTGAGTGCTACAGTGCACAACTTCAAGCACTCCATTCTGAACCTGATTCCTCAGAAAGTGATACTTGGTCTCAATATGCTTGCTTCTTCCATGCAGCACTGGATTCTTGGTAAGATTGATTGCAGACTTGTTATCAATCATCAGCTTCAGAGGCTTGTTTACCTTGATCTTCAGATCCTGCAGTAAGTTCAGAAGCCACACAGCTTGGCATGCAGTCACAGCGCCTGCAATATATTCAGCTTCACAGGTTGATAGAGCAACAACAGGTTGCTTCTTGGAACACCACGAAATAGGACCTCCTAGAAATTTAAATAAATATCCAGAAGTGCTTCTTCTATCAACTCTGTCTCCACACCAATCAGAATCTGAATAACTCAGAAGTTCTGATTCAGTCCTTCCTTCAGAGGGAAATAGCACTCCATGCTTCAGAGTCCCCTTTGTATACCTCAGAATCCTGACAGCAGCTTGGTAATGGGACCATTTTGGTTTACTCATAAATCTGCTAACCATTCCAACTGCAAAACAAATATCAGGTCTGGTATTACACAAATACCTCAGAGAACCAACCAACTGTTTGAAGGTTGTAGCATCCACATCCTCTCCATCAGAATCGGAATCCAACTTTTGATTCGTATCAGAGGGTGTGATAGCAACTTTGCAATTCTCCAGCTTAAATCTCTTCAGAAGCTCAAGTTCATACTTCAACTGATGCAAAATGATTCCTTTCTCAGAATATAGAAATTCCATCCCTAGAAAGTAACTCATTTTTCCAAGGTCTGTCATCTCAAACTCATTCATCAGAACCTTCTTGAACTTAGCTATCTCTTGTTCAGAACTTCCTGTCAGCAATATATCATCAACATACAAACATACCAGAATCATATTGCCTTCTGAAGTGTGCTGAACATAAACACCATACTCCAACTCACATTTCTGAAACCCTTGTTTCTTGAAAAATGAATCAATCCTCATATTCCAGGCTCTGGGCGCTTGTTTCAATCCATAGAGGGCTTTATGCAATCTATACACCATCCCTTCCTGATTCTTTTTCTCAAAACCAGGAGGTTGTGACACATATACCTCTTCTTGTAATGGACCGTTCAGAAATGCAGATTTCACATCTAAATGCATCAGAGGCCAATTCCTGTTAGCAGCTATTGCAATTACCAGTCTAATTGTTTCGTGTCTTGCTACAGGTGCAAACACTTCAGAATAATCTAGTCCAGGTTTCTGCAAAAATCCTCTTGCTACTAACCTCGCTTTGTGTTTGCCAATTGATCCATCTGGCTTTAGTTTCTGCTTGAAAACCCATCTGACGCTGATGGCTTTCTTGCCTTTTGGAAGTTCTGATAGCTTCCAAGTCTTGTTCCTCTTTATAGCATCAAGTTCTTCTTTCATGGCCTGCAACCAGACTTGTTGCTTAAGAGCATCTTCTGTGCTCACAGGTTCAGAATCTACTAACATTGCACACTGAATAATTTCTCCCTCAGAGTCTACTTCAGTGTCTTGCAACATTTCAAATCCTGCAAATCTTCTTGGGATGCTTCTGATTCTCCGTAGCCTCTGAACTTGTTCAGAAGCACCTTCAGAAATTCTTTCTTCAGAATTTTGACCTTCATAATTGTCTTCAGAATTCTGACCTTCAGAATTGTCTTCAGAATTCTGACCTTCAGAATTGGCTTCAGAATTGTGACCTTCAGAATTGGCTTCAGAATTGTGACCTTCAGAATTGGCTTCAGAATTCTGACCTTCAGAATTAGCTTCAGAATTCTGACCTTCAGAATTGGCTTCAGAATTCTGACCTTCAGAATTAGCTTCAGAGTCAGAGTCAGATTCAGAATCACCATCAGACTCAGAGTCACCATCAGAGTCATCTCCATCTTCTGAATCATCTTCAGAGCCTTCAGATTTTGACTCACCTTCAGAGCCATCCTCTGAGATTCTCACATCAGAATTTGATTGAGACTTGTTCCAATCCCAAATTTCAGATTCCTTCACAATGACGTCTCTGCTGAATTCAATTTTATTAGTCTCTGGACAATAAAGCTTGTACGCACCTGTACTGTGGTACCCCACCAGTAACATTACTTTGCTTCTATCATCCAGCTTCTGTCTTCTGGCTTCTGGAACATGTTTATAGCATACAGATCCAAACACCTTCAGATGACTAACACTTTGCTTCTCTCCAGTCCACTTCTGAATAGGAACTATTTCCTTCAGCTTCTTCGTTGGACATCTGTTGAGCACATATGTTGCAGTGGCAACAACTTCTCCCCATAAGTGATGAGGAAGCTTCTTCTCTTTCAGCATGCTTCTCACCATATCAAGCAAAGTACGATTTCTTCTCTCAGCAAGACCATTGTGTTGAGGAGTATAAGGAGCTGTAACCTCATGCTCAATTCCATTCTCCTCACAGAAAGTTTTAAACTCATTAGAATTAAACTCACCACCACCATCAGTTCTGAGAATCTTCAGCTTCTGACCACTCTGTTTCTCAGCCTTCACCTTGAACTTCTGAAACTCAGCAAACACTTCATGCTTGAACTTGATGAGTGTTACCCATGTCATCCTTGTGAATTCATCAACAAAAGATACAAAATACTTGTTTCCTCCAAGTGAAGGTACTGGAAATGGTCCACACACATCAGAATGTACTACTCCCAAGGCATGTTTTGCTCTTGGAGCTACTTCTGATGCAAACGGCAGTCTTGGTTGCTTCCCTTTCATGCACACCTCGCATGATTTTTAAGGCTTCTTGATTATAGGAATTCCATGTACCAGATTCTTTGACTTCAGATGCCCCAAGCTTCTGAAATTCAGATGACCAAATCTTCTGTGCCACAACTCACTATCCTTCTCAACACTTGTTGCACTAAGACATTCAGAGTCTGCAGTTCTAACATTCACCTTGAATGTTCTGTTCCTTCCCTGTTCTGACTCCATAATCAACTTCTGATTACCGTCATACAGCTTCAGAAGATTGTCTTCAATAGTAACTGAAAAACCTTTCTCAATCAATTGACCTACACTCATCAGATTGCTTTTCATGCCTGGTACATACCACACGTTCTGAATCAATGCTGCTTTCCCATTGTTCAAAATGATTTTGACATTTCCCATACCTTCAGCGTTGAGGTATTTATCATCAGCACATCTGATCTTTGTACTCTTTCTAGAGTCAAAATCAACCAACCACTTCTTGTTTCCAGTAAGATGGTTTGAACACCCTGTATCCATATACCACCACTCTGAATTCACATCATCAGATTCAGAAGCCATTAGTAAGACAAATTCACTATCAGAGTCATCAGAACTTCTGGCTATATTTGCTTCTTCTGACTTTCTTTCTTTGTTTGACTTGCACTCAGATGCAAAATGGCCAAACTTCTAACAAGAATAACACCGTACCTTTGTCTTGTCTTTTCCTTTCTGAGCATACTTCTGCTTTCCAGAAGTTGAGGTTTTTGGATTCTGAGCTCCATCAGATCTATTCTTGGCTTCTGACCAAGACTTCTTCTGAAGCTTCTTCTCAGAAGCTGCTTTCAGAGCCTGCTGCTCTACTTCTCTTTCAGAGTTTCTCTCAGTTAGACGCAACTCTTGTGCTTCTAGACTGCTCTGTAACTCTTCTATTCTCATGGTTTCCAAATCTTTGGAATGTTCAATAGATACAACAATGTAATCAAACTGAGGGGTAAGGGATCTCAATACCTTCTCAATGATTACTTGTTCTGAAAGAGTTTCTCCACAAGCTTTCATCTCATTAGTAATCAGAATTAGTCTGGAGATGTACTCACAAACCTTCTCATTGTTCTTCATGTTGAGATTCTCATACTGTTTTTCTGAGGGTTTGAAGCTTTACCTTCTTTACTGACGCATCACCACCGTAACACCTTGTCAAAAGATCTCAAGCCTCCTTTGCCGTCACTGAATCAACAATCTTCTCAAACACACTCTCATTCACACACTGATGAATGTAGAACAACGCCTTCTGATCCTTCTTTCTTGTAGCTTTCTGCGCCTCTTTCTGCTCCTCTGTTGCATCTGCTGCAACAGGAACGTATCCTTCAGTGACAAGCTCAAGCACACCTTGAGCACCGAACAATACAAGCATTTGTTTCATCCAACGATTCCAGTTTTTGCCATCAAACACTGGAAGCTTGGTACTCATGCCACCGTTTCCGTTCATCTTAAACCTTGTACAGTACACTCAAATCTCACTAACACTCGTGTTTCCCAATCCCACAAAATCAGAAAAAGTGATTCTGTTCAGATTTTTGTTCAAGATTCAACACAAATCAAGAACCAAAAATCAAACACACACAACTCACGTTTCACTCGTGTTTCCCGTGGATTCTAACCAGGCTCTGATACCAATTTGTTGGTGTACAAGGTGATGAATCAATGAAATAGTAAGAAGAGGACAAAGACAGCAGCCACAAAATATGAAAGGAAGAATTAATTGCATTGATAAAAGAGTAGCTATTTATACAAAGACTAAAGTTTGCCACATAGGCCCTAAAAATAAAAACTTAACAGACAAGTTCAAAAAGTACTTAACATAGTAAATACTAAAATACCCTTAAATATAAATTACTTCTAACAATGCCAACAAAATTTGATAGAAAATGGTTTATATGATGTCTTTACAAATTGAGCTAAGCATATAGACTTGATTGAATTTGACTTTTAATACAATATTTGCATAATTTAATTTCCAATTCATAATTTTTTTACTTTTACATATGTCAGGACCGAATCTGACTTGATTGAAGACATTACTAAAGTTGTATTAGAGAATTTAAACCACAACTACACAACTGAGCTTGCATGTAATAATTTCATATTTGATGAAAACTATTGGAGCATTCAACCTTTAATAGAAAAAAGTGATTCTTCAAAAGCTCAAATAATTGGACTTTGGGGCATGGGAGGCATAGGCAAGACAACACTTGCTGCTGCTATGTTTCACAGAATCTCTTTTCAGTACCAAGGTAGTTGCTTCTTAGAAAATGTCACAGAAGTATCATCAAGGCATGGAATCAACTATACATGTAACAAACTTCTTTCCAAGTTACTAAAGGAAGATCTTGATATTGACACTTCGAAAGTAATGCCATCCACGATTATTAGAAGACTCAAATGTATGAAATCGTTGATTGTATTAGATGATGTACATACTTTAGAACTTCTACAAAGTTTGATTGGAGTGAGATGTGGTTGGCTAGGATCTGGTAGCACAGTCATTGTGACAACAAGGGATAAGCATGTGCTGATAAGTGGAGGAATAGAAAAAATTCATCAAGTTATGAAGATGAACTCCCGAAACTCTCTTCAACTTTTTAGCTTGAATGCTTTTGGCAAAACCTTACCTAAGGAGGGATTCGTCGAGCTCTCAGAAAGAGCGGTTGAGTATGCTGACGGCAATCCTTTAGCTCTGAAAGTATTAGGAGGATCATTTCTTCGTTGTAAAAGTGAAATAGAATGGAAATGCGCACTGTCTAAAATGAAGGAAATTCCTAATGCAGAAATTGATAGGATATTGAGATGGAGTTATGATGAATTGGATGATAAAGACAAAAACATATTTCTAGATATAGCATGTTTTTTCAAAGGACATGAAAGGGAAAGGGTAACAAAAATATTAAATGAGTGTGGTTTCTTTGCAGATATAGGGATAAGACTTCTTTTAGACAAGACTCTTATAACACTCGACATCAAAAATCGCATACAAATGCATGACTTAATACAAGAAATGGGAAAACAAGTTGTTCGTGAAGAATCTCCGAAAAATCCTGGACAACGCAGTAGATTATTTGATCCTAAGGAAATTTGTGGCGTGTTGAAAAATAATAGAGTAAGAGATAATATGATCACTGTGTTCTCTTCGTAGAATGCAATTTATTACAAAAATACTAACAGCGAATTTTCTTTTCAGGGAACCGAGATTGTTGAAGCCATATTTTTTGATGCTAATGAATGTACAAATATAATTTTAAGCCCCCAAGCATTTGAAAAGATGGTAAACCTAAGGTTACTTGCTGTTCATGACCAAAAGGGATATGTAAGCCTTCCACATGGTCTCGACTTATTGCCAGAAAATCTGAGATATGTTTCGTGGCATGGATATCCATGGAAATCTTTGCCTCCAACCTTTTGTCCCGAAATGCTTGTGGAGCTTTCCTTGAAAGAAAGCCATGTACAAAAACTTTGGAACGGAGTATTGGTATGCATTGTCCATGTTTTTATTTTTATAATTTTGTTTAATAAAATTCGTTAACATTTATAACTAAAAACTAATCAATTATCATATAAAAATCTTTTAAAATCCGAGTATGTGTATTTTTCAAATTTAACAGTTGTAGAAAATGAAACTGAAATGTAAATTCTTTAGGATTTTTAAAAAATGTACTAACTAGCTAGTTGGACTAATTGTTACAGAATTTGCCAAATTTAGAGATACTAGACCTTAGTTGCTCCAAAAAGCTGATAGAATGTCCAAATGTGTCTGGTTTCCCAAATCTAAAACAAGTAATACTTGGTGATTGTGAAAGCTTGCTTGAAGTTGATCCATCAATTTTCCTTCTCCAAAAGCTTACAAGAATATTCATGGCTGGATGTACATCACTAAAGAGCCTTTCAAGTAACACTTGTTCACCAGCCCTCTTGGAGTTCAATGTTATGGATTGCATCAATCTCCAAGAGTTCTCAGTCACATTTTCTTCTGTTGATAATTTGTTTCTGGCTTTATCGAAGTGCGGTGGGAATGGACTTCCATCATCAATATTGCAAACAAAAAATCTGAAATTGTTTCTCTATCCTATGATTGAATATCTTGTGAATCTTCCTGAAAAATTTGCCGAAAATATTATACTCACGAGTCCGGTGAATCGCGACAATGACCCTTCCATCGTCTTACATAAATTACTTTCTAGTCCTGCCTTCATCAGTGTAACACACTTAAACTTGACCAATATTTCTGTCTTGTCTGAAATTCCAGACAATATCTGCTTACTATCATCATTAAAGTCTTTAGCACTAATTGGTCTGGCCATTAGAAGCTTGCCTGAAACCATCAAGTATCTTCCCCAGATCATGGAGTTTGGTGTTTACGATTGTAATATGCTTCAATCTATTCCGACGTTTTCAAAGTTCATTGGATCTTTAGTTGTTTGGAATTGTGAATCTGTTGAGAAAGTGTTGATGAGTTCATCAACTCCTAGTTTGACTGTGCTCCTTAACTGCAATAAATTGGGTCTACATTCATACCAAACAGTTTTAAAAGATGCTATTGCTGGGATTGAACTTAGAGCAAGACTATCTTCACAAGAATCACAACATCAAGTTACATTTTTATCCAGTGAGTATTTGTTACCTGTTATGCCTGGTAGAGAATATTGGTTCCAGTACACTTCTACACAAGTTTCTTTCACTCTTGAGCTTCCTCCTAATTTATTTGGTTTTGCCTACTACTTGGTTACTTCTCAAGGCCGCGTAGAAAATGGTGCATATTTTCGATGTGAGTGTTATTTGGACAACAGTGCTACTACTATAACAAGTTTCATGAGAATCAAAAGCATGGGGCATCACTGGATTAATCTTGAGAATTCAATTCACATGATGTCAGATCATATTGTTTTATGGTATGATCCAGTAAGTTGCAAGCAGTTAATGGATGCAGTTGAAGCCATTAATGATGTGAACCGCACCGGTTACAATCAAAAACTTACATTTAGATTCTTCATTGATGAAAGTGAAACTCTATATGATGAAATGACGATAAAAGAGTGTGGGTTTCGCTGGATATATCAAGAAGAAGAAGAAGAAAAAGAAGAAGAAGAAGAAGAATATGAAGATGAAGAAACATTCGAATATTTATATACTAAGTATCAAGATTTGTATAGGAAGCACTCCCTCCCTCCTCTAAATATAGGAACATTTACAAAAAAACACTGGTATTAAGACAAATTGTTGAGTAATAATTTTGTTTGACTTGTGTGAGATTTGTACTAATTTAATGTATTCATTCAATGTTGTTTTTTCATATTTCAATGTAAGCTAGTGTTATTAATGAGGGATATATTTGGAAAAAATGTAATAGGTCTTATATTTGGAAACAAACTTTTTTTGTAAAAGCTTCCTATAATTAGGGACAGGGGAGTATATCCAACATCATGACTCTCTACCCACATTTGCTGCTGCAAAATCCAGATTAGCACTCGGAGAATCCACTATCCTTCAACGTGTTGCACGCAACTCTTCCTCCTCCACACTAGCGGCGCTCGTGGCCAACACCACCGCACCTCCATCCTACTCTGCAAAGTAACAGTCTGCACAACAGTACCGATGCACCCTCCTCTCGTGGTCGCGGAAATAGGGGTGGCCGAAATGGAGGTCGTGGACAGCAACAATTTTTTAGAGTTTCTTATTTTCCTTCTGCTTCACCTTAAGTTTCGCATTTTCCTTAAAAACATTCTGCAATTTTTTTTCTAATGCACGAATATGCGTCACCAACTTCTTCAGCTTAGTATTCTTCGCAGTAACAGCAAGAAAGTAAGAATCATTCAATACAACATCCAAACGAAACCTAGTCAAGAACGAGTTACATCTAATAATTTATTCAAGACTCTTGGTAATCCTCTTTTGGATCTTTGACACCAATCCATACAAGTACTATAAGATATATATGATTGTCAATTGTAATAAATTATAAATACATGCATCCTCTGGTGTGTTGTTTATCTGTCATGCTTTGTTGTGTGCTATGTGAATTACTGTGCTTTTATTGGATATGTATAATTGTGCTACTTGTTTTGCTATACTTTTTGCATCAGATTTTTAACATATGGTTTGTGCCAGAAGCAATGGTATTGGTGGTAGAAACGTTTATATGGGTTTTGCCTGATTAATTCTTCGTTGATTTGGCTTTTCCTTTTTGTGCTCAGCTCAATGTTTCATTTTTTTTTTCGGTTTTTCACCACCAGTTGAATCTGGTTCGGGGGTCAGTTCTGGCATCAAGTGGTTCCAGCCCCCTCCCGATCGCAGTTGCGGGGGATCGAACCGTGGTCCTCCCTACCAAGTTCAGCGCCAATCACCACTGAACCAACTAACGATTGGTAGCTCAATGTTTCATTTTAAACAGCAGTGGAAGTCAATATAATTCAGCTAGGGCCCAAGTTGGAAATATGTCCCTATACATTGCATAATGCAGCATGCAATTTTTCATGAATACTAAGTTCCTGCCATGACAAACTACTAGGACTAACTAGCTTAAGGGTACTTATCTTACGACTGAACTCTAAATTATTAGGTTACTTTTTCTTAGTAACCAAAAGATTAAAATTACCTAAAAAAAAAAAAGAGAACTCTTTTGAATTGACACACAAGCAACCAATATGATTGATAGATAAATTAATTACACACGTTGTTAATGCAATAGTTTATGTAACAGTTATGATAATAACTTGATTCACTTTAAAGAATATTTACTAAAGCAATAAATACATATTTTTTAATACAAAAATTGCCTCTTAAATTTTGTTTAGTTTGGTTATATTATAGTTAATCGAAATTCATAACACCAATCCGTTGTAGTCTAGTTGGTCAGGATATTCGGCTCTCACCCGAAAGACCCGGGTTCAAGTCCCGGCAACGGAATCATATTTTGTTTTTGTGATTTTTCATTTGTTTCATAAAAACTAGTTGATGCATATCCATTAAAGGTAATTATATACATGAAATAGCTACATACGACAGCTAGCCTCTCTGACTTGAAGTTACAAGCAGCTATAAAACAATATGTTACCGACACGCTCATAAGTGCACGAATATATCGTCGTAATAAAAAGTATCAAATCTGTTCTGATAGAAAATTACAGAAATGAAAATTATAGAGATAACAATAATAATTAAAACACCTTAGATTAGAGAAACAGTTCGTCGCCAAGGTATCGGTTATACTACTTCCCTTCCTCACTCTAAAGACGTCAAATATATCTAACAACGGGGTACTGATTTGTATTTATGTACCCTCTCGAGTCTATTAACGAAACCCTTAACGTAGTGTGTTCATCTCTTACTCCAATATCCTTCGGTTAGAGGAGTAATGAACCTTATTAAGAGCTAAATTTATTGAATCCTTTCGCCCAAATATCTCAAGAAAGCCTGGGTTATTTTCATGCTTTCGGCTACTCCTGTCAGGTTTTAATTGCTCAACAATGACCTTCATCTCTCGATCTATCGGTCACTATCTACATACACCGGCCTCTATACCCACACAACAATTAAAATATAGAATTAGATTAGATATAAGAGAAGTCATAGATTAGAGCAAGGAAATTAATCACATAACCTCGACCATGGGACTCCCTGTCACCCTAAGGTAAGGTGGACTACTCACTCAGGATCATGCTCTTCATACACAATCAATTGAATACTCAAAGTAATAACAAGAACAAATAAAAACTTTGAAGAACAAGTTATAGAACTAAGAAACTATTTTATTGAAAAGTGGAGTTTTGTTACAAGCGTCGAAGCCCCCTCATATCAGAATTTCGAGCTTCTTTTATAGTACAAGAGAGTTCAATGATCAATTAAAATTTGTGGTTGATCAATTGCACAAAGAAAATGGTCGAAATTGAAACAATCGAGCTGTCACGGCCGTGCCACTCATTCACACGGTCGTGGCAAATATTGGGTGTGTGAATTGTGCTTCTGTTCTGGTACGGGCGTGAGGCCTTCAGCTGGTCAGTTTGCTTGCTATCTCTTGCATTTTTAAATGTCAGTAATGCTCGTAAGTGCATGACTTCATCTTTAAGTAAGCTTGCAGTCTTAATTGATTCAATAATCATCACTTTTCATCCAATTTCTAGTAATTGGTCCAATCTCCACCTACTAGATAGAAATAAAACGAAAAGGTAGTAAACTAGTCCAAAATACTTAAATAAAATGCGAAACAATTAAGAAAAGTACTAGATAAAATATGCTTCAAATTCTCCCATATTTGAATCTTCACTTGTCCTCAAGCAAAACTACCTTGAAACCAAAAGTTATGGCAAAGAAACTAACATTTGTAACCGAGGACTTTAAACGCATCTTATCACTCATACAAGGGTTGAACAAGTTCAAACTTGAGTGCAACCGTCAATGATCCAAATTAGAGACTTATGCTCCTCAAGATTAGATTCTTATTAGCCGACACTCACCTCACAAAGATCACTCGTGATGTAACGGGTGATTTGAACGATTTTCTCAATAGTCCACAAAGGTGAGGTTTCCATTATAGGCTTACTTCTAAATCGGTCACGATTCTAAATGCATGAATGCGTGGACAAGATTGATTCAATTACCATTCCTTAAAATGAAGTGGTAGAGTTTTAACAAATTTTCACATTTCGATTTGAGCACGAAAAATTTCTTTTTATTTTTCACAACCGTAAAGCACAACTCAGGTCAAAAGTGAATCACAAAATTTTTCAAAATGTCATTCTTATCAAGCAAATCATGCATTCATTTCAAAGAAAAGATTAACACAATTATAGCTAAAGTTCTAGGGGAAACAATACAATTGGGATTCACTCCACTCAATAATGACAAGAGCAATTTTAAAATTACTCTTCAAGCCCCTTGAGTTGCTGGCAGGTCTCCGAAACTCCCAAATTATCCCCAAATAAGGATATATTTGGATTTTTGTGAAAAATAAAATAAAGGAACATGAACAAAAACATAAACAAAGGAACACAAATAACTCTCGTTGTAAATGAAGGAACACGAACGACATGTGGTTTGCTCGTTCCAAAATCATCAATCAACAACTTTCGAAATTGTGTTTTATGAAAAAAAAATCAAAATAGACACTCCGTTTAAATTATGAGTTCCAAAACATAAAAAAAAAAAAAAATTGAAAAAAAACCTAAAAATCCATTTTGCGTTCCAATTTTTTGAGCGTTTGGATCTTGCATTCTAAAATAAATACTATATGCTTGGATCTGGGTTCCAAAACATTAAAAAAAGTTGAAAATTTTTTAAAGACCTATTTTTGATACCGCATTCCAAACTTTTGAGCGCTTGAATTCTTGGGAGGTCTAGAAGCAATTAGGAGGATGAAAAGAGCAATTTTAATATATTTTTGCATTTTGGCCCTACATATATAGTTCAAGCTAGCTTTCACAATATAGTAGTATAGTTAGGCACTTAGGCTAATAATAAGAAAATAAATCAATCCGAATAATAAAAATAAAAATAATAAGTGTAAATAATACTCATGCATGATGCATGATAACATCATACTCCTGTATCTTAATTCACATTAACCCGGTCAAAAAAATAAACGCATAGTTGAATAAGCTGCGAATGCGACAGGAAGTTGAACACGTACGTGTGTGTGGGGTTTTGTAAATTTAGTGTTAATTTCTTACCATGAAACTAATCGATTGCGGGTGTAATTGGACCGGTTTGGATCGATTTTTAATGAATCCAAGGTCCGAACCAATATGTATTCAATTGGTTCGGTTTGGATCGGTTTGTTCTATTTTTTAAAAATGAAACCGAACCAAACTAATCGGTTTGGTTTGGTTTGGTTCGGATACTTTGATCGGTTTTGTAATGCCTTTTTTTTTAATATTTTTCTTACTATTATTTTTTTTCTACTATTATTTTTTCGACGATACGTAATCAAATATCATCATACACAATAAAAAATGAATCGCAGTTCATAACAATAACATCATTTTTTTGACACTAACAATAACATCATATTGAAACTCAAAAAGTTTTCAAACATAGTACAAAATACAATCCATAAACTTAATTCAAACTCATATATTTAAAACTCATAAAATTTTCAAAAACTTATATTTACATAAACTTATATTCACATAATTAAAAAGATCCAAACTTAAATTCACATAGTTATAAGTTTAAATTTAGGACATGTTTGGTTGCTATTTTAATCAACTGTGTTCTCTTTTAAAAAAAAATTAAAAACTCAAAATCATTTGAAAACATGTTTTGAAAATCTAAAATCAAAACTAAATAAAAAACAAGTTTGTTTGTTCACAGTGTATTTTTGGATTCAATGTTAAGGTTGCTGCGTGTTTTTGAATTCAAAATCCTAACAAATATTAAGATTGGGCCGGTTTAATGTTGACATGAGCTTATCACATGTGGGCTAAAATTGATTCTATTATAGGTATCGGTTTGGTTCGGTTCAATTCAATCCAATGGATTTGAAAACGGAACCGAGAACTGAACCAAACCACATCGGTTTTCAATTGATTTGGTTCGGTTTTTGATCCGAACCAAAAAAGTTGGTTTATGGATTTTTATGATTTCAAATGATTCAATAAATTTTAACAAAAAAAAACACACACACTCAGTGTCACAATATCAATGAAAAGAAAACAAATCTATAAAATAAAGAAAAGAAACTTTATAAAGAAAATGCATTTTTTTAGGGAAGCATATGACATCGTTCATATTCAATAAAACCTAACATACAATACCATGTTTATTATCTATTTGATTTTGTGTAAGTGTGTAATGTTTGTTGCATTGAGTTGAATACGAATTCTTGAACAATGCGCTAATAGAGAAATTTGATTTTGTGATTGAAGCATGATTTGTTCTTTGCTATGTGAGTGAACATGAGTGCAATTGAGCATTGATTTTGTATTGCGCTGTTAACTCAAGGGACTCCGTGATCTCAAATTTTTTCCAGAGCAATTAGGTTATTTATTTTGTAGTATTTGTTTGTTACATTGAATCGTAACAAAGAAAGTAATCATAATCGTGTTTTGTTAAAAAAAAATTGTTGAAGAAAGCAGATTTGATAAACAAATGAGAAGAAGAAAAAGAAAAATTTTGAACAAAAGGAAAATAATGAAAGAAAAATAAAGTCTTGGAGAGTTTGGAAAAGT
Source organism: Trifolium fragiferum (assembly GCA_954870985.1). Taxonomy (NCBI): domain Eukaryota; kingdom Viridiplantae; phylum Streptophyta; class Magnoliopsida; order Fabales; family Fabaceae; genus Trifolium; species Trifolium fragiferum. The sequence continues at coordinate 15,867,738 of OX940794.1, forward strand.
CTTGAGGGTTTGAGTGAGATTGTTAGAGGAGAGTTTCAAGTGTATTTTTAACTAAAAAGTTTTTCAAAATCCATTCCACAAAAGATTCCATCAAAATCGGTAGACTTTTGAATACCAATAGACTTTTTAAAAGTGGGGAGAAATCTCTATTGAATACCAATAGATTTCATTGCTTTGCAAAAAAAATATTGATTGTCTTAATTGAATACCAAAAGATTTTTCTGACTTTTGTAAAAATCTTAATTGAATACCACGAGATTTTCTTATAATAAAAAAGTATTTTAAAATCCATTGAAATCTCAATCCAATATACCCCCTAAGTCGTGCCTAACTCTTTCTTTCGTGTATATTTCTACAGAAACAAACAGACCATGAGGGACAAAAGGAAGTTGTACAGTAGGAGTCAAACCCGTGCGAGACACTCTTTACCAGACCGGTCAGGAACGGCGGCTCCACCTTCCATTTTGTCGTCAAATGTATCTCTGACTCTTGTGCTTCTCTGCTCCCTCCCCTGTTACTCTTACAACATTTTCAACTATTTCAACAATAACCAAATTCCAAACACACAACATAAGTACTCAATCTCAAATTAATTAAGACAAATGATTATTCTTGATAAAAAAATAATACTCTCTCGGTATTTTTTTATAAGAAACAATTGATATTTATTGTATAGTTAATGCATTCAAGGTTATAAGTTAGGTGATTGAATTTATAGTTTTTCGTAAAATTAACGATTAAATTAGCTTATAAGTATGAAATGACATAAACAAAATTATATGTTTAATTAATATTTAATTTTTTTAAGTAAGATGATAAAAGTAAAATTAAACAAAACATATGATAAATTATAAGTTATAAGCTCATAAACTACTTAAATCAATCAAAATGAACTAACACACACTTACACACTACTTAAACTTACCAAATTAACCCTCAACAACTAAATTTAAATAATCACAATCAATGGCTTTTTTGTCTAATTGTAAAATGTGCGTATTGCTAATTTACACAATCAATAATAACAAGTTAATCACATAAATAGATTTATATGTGACATCTACAATTAATTTGTATCAAATTTTTATTTCACATACATAAAATTTATTTTTATTAGTTATCAGATAAATACCTCCAAATTATACGGGGGTAGTTTTAAAAAAAGTTTTTAAATCTTGGTCACTCTCCTTATTTATATTCACACACGGATGGACTAATAACAACAAACAACAATCATCCGTGTACATATTTTTAATCTATTCATTAAAATAAGCTCCTATCTATGATATCACAACAAAGAAAACTTAACAAAAAAGAAAGACACAAAAGCAATCTATTCCGCGTTCAATTTTATTGTCTACTTCAACACACATCATCTCAATGACTTGAAATTTCTCATAAAGAAGATTCATACTTTTATTTTCCATCAAGTACATAAGTTTTGTTCATAGAATAAGAAGAATAACAAATAGGACAAGTCAAAAGGATCATTAATGTCAGAACAAGAATCTGATTCATGGAGCTTCATGTTGGTCTGTTTTTTGATCATTTTTTCAGGTACCAACTCATTATTCCAACCCCTTTTATCAATTTTCTTCTTTTTCCTTTTTGTTTTTAATACCAAGAATCTCATATAGTAGTGTTACTGCATGTAGTTTCTTAATGATGAAAAAACCTCTTAACTTTCTTTTGTGTACCTTAAAAATAAAATTTATCATTACATCGTACCTCTCAAGTAAGACCTCAATCGTTAGATTAATCTAATAGTTATAATTTCAACTGCTAGATTAATTTAACAACAGAGGTTTAACTATAAAAATAGACGCCGCAGATAATTTTGTGGATTGTTCTAAGATTGTTAAACATATTTTTAGCATGATTGTGATTTTACTTATATAATATATAGTTTTAGTTTTCCTATTTTCATGCTATTTTTGTAACACATGGGGTGTTCTTAGATTCCACCAGCAACCTTTTTGGTATTTTTTAAAATATTTTATTCCTATATATATATATACACTCATACGTCTCAAAATGATATTTTGTGCCAAAATAAATTGTCAAAGAATAATTGATTTTTTCAATTTTTGAATACAACATTATTTTTTTCTTTGCTCAATTATATCCTCTAATTAATACAACTAATATCACTCTTACTTCAACATTTATTTTACATTTATAATAATGATAAATATACAAATACTTAATTAAAGTCACGTTAGTAAAAATACTAGTATTATCTTTCTTTCATTTATACATATTTTTTAATATGTCTAAAATTGTGTCACTGTGTAAGAGAGTGTTTTATGTTGAACAAAGAATATTTTAGAAGTTAATTACATAATTTTCAATAAAACACTGCTATATTATCCTTCTTAACCAATGTCGTAAGGACACTTGTTAGCATTTTCGATATAAAATATAGTTTTAATTTGACAGGTAAACTTGTTGATGGAGATTCATTAGTAACAGACAAAAAAGTATTATTGAATTTGAAATCCTATTTGGAGAATCAAACAGCTTCAAATAGAGGAGAATATATAAGATGGAACAAGAACAAATCAAATCCTTGTGATTGGTCAGGAATATCATGTAGCCAAATCAAAGGTAAAAGAAAATGGAGGGTTGTGAGTGTAGATATCTCAGCAAGTGAAATTGCAGGTAAGATGTTTGATAATTTCTCTCAGTTAACTCAACTTACACACCTTGATGTTTCAAGGAACACTCTCTCTGGAGAGATAACTTCAGATATAAGAAAGTGTAAGAATCTTGTGTATCTCAATTTATCTCATAATATTCTTGAGGGAGAAATGAATTTAACAGGTTTGAGAAAGTTGCAAACATTGGATTTGTCTACGAATAGAATTAAAGGCGAACTTCGGTTGAATTTTCCTGATAATTGTGATAGTTTGGTCACTTTGAATGTTTCAGATAATCACTTTTTTGGTAGGGTTGATAGGTGTTTTGATAAGTGTTCAAAGTTGAAGTATTTGGATTTGAGTACAAATAATTTAAGTGGTGTTTTATCAAATGAAATTTCAAGGTTGAGACAATTTTCAATTTCTGAGAATTTTCTAAGTGGGATTATACCTTCACAAGCTTTTCCAATGAATTGTAGTCTTGAAAAATTGGATCTTTCTGTCAATGGATTTTTCGGTAAACCGCCTAAGGAAGTTGCTAACTGCAAGAATTTGGAGATTCTAAATCTTTCTAGTAACAAACTTAGTGGTCAAATACCAAATGAAATTGGTACAATTTCTGGTCTCAAATCATTGTTCTTGCAGAATAACACCTTTTCAAGAGATATTCCAGATACCCTTTTGAATTTGACCAATTTGTTTATCTTGGATATAAGTAGAAACAATTTTGGTGGTGAGGTACAACAGATTTTTGGTAAATTCAAGCAATTGAAGTTTCTTTTGTTACACACAAATTCTTATGTTAATGGATTGAATTCATCAGGAATTTTCACATTGACTAATCTTACAAGATTAGACTTAAGTTACAACAACTTTTCAGGTCCATTACCTATTGAGATTTCTCAAATGTCTGGTCTCATATTCTTATCATTAAGCAACAATAGGTTCAATGGTTCTATTCCTTCTGAATTAGGAAAGTTGAGTAAAGTGCAAGCAATTGAACTCGCTTTCAATAGTTTCAATGGAAAAATTCCACCAAGCCTTGGAAACTTGAATTCTCTTCTTTGGTTAATGCTTGCAAATAACTCATTAACTGGCGAAATCCCTCGCGAGTTAGGTAACTGTTCAAGTTTAATATGGTTGAACCTTGCGAACAACAAACTCACTGGAAAGTTTCCTTACGAGTTGACCAAAATTGGAAGAAATGCTATGGAAACATTTGAATCGAATCATAGAAACATGGTTGGAGTTGTTGCTGGAAATAGTGAGTGCTTGTCGATGAGAAGATGGATACCTGCTGATTACCCTCCATTCAGTTTTGTGTATAGTATCTTAACAAGGAAGAATTGTAGATCCATTTGGGATAGATTGCTTAAAGGATATGGAATTTTTCCTATGTGTGCATCTGAACCATCAACTAGATCATCTCATAAATTTGGTTATGTTCAGTTAAGTGGTAATCAACTTAGTGGTGAAATTCCTTCAGAAATTGGAACCATGTTAAATTTCAGTATGTTGCATTTAGGAGACAACAAATTCAGCGGCGAATTTCCAAAAGAAATTGGTGGATTGCCACTTATTGTGTTGAACATGACTAGGAACAAGTTTTCTGGTGAAATTCCTAGGGAAATTGGTAACATGAAGTGTATGCAGGATCTTGATTTGTCTTGGAACAATTTCTCAGGTGCATTTCCAACAAGTTTGGTCAATTTGGATCAACTTAGCAGGTTCAACATCTCATATAATCCTTTATTATCTGGTACAGTACCACCATTAGGCCACTTGCTTACTTTTGATAAAGATTCATATTTAGGTGATACCCTTTTAGATCTTCCAAAGTTTTTTTATAACACCCCAGATGGAAAAAACAAAACTTCTAACAAAAGAATGAGAAAAACCACAAAATGGTATCTTTGTGTTGCTCTAACACTAGCTTGTTTGGTTTCTGGAATTCTTTTTCTAACTGTTTATTTCTTGGTGAAAAGTTCATCTTTAGAACAAGGAAAGTTTCTCAAAGATAAAAATCAAGAAATATTTTCTGATTCTATCAAGATATTCCACTTGAACAATATAGTTTTCACGTATACCGACATCCTCGAAGCAACAAGCAACTTCAAAGAGGAAAGAATCATAGGAAAAGGCGGTTTTGGAACGGTCTACAAAGGGATTTTTCTTGATGGAAGAGAAGTGGCAGTGAAGAAGCTACAAAGAGAAGGAATTGAAGGCGAAAAAGAATTCAAAGCTGAAATGAAAGTCCTTAGTGGTCAAGAATTTGGATGGCCACATCCAAACCTTGTCACACTATATGGTTGGTGTTTATACGGTTCACAAAAGTTACTAGTTTATGAGTACATAGGAGGCGGAAGTTTGGAAGAATTAGTAACCGATACAAAAAAATTGATGTATAAAAGACGCTTAGAAGTCGCGATTGATGTGGCTAAAGCATTAGTTTATCTACACCATGAATGCTACCCTCCAATTGTGCATAGAGATGTGAAAGCCAGTAATGTGTTACTTGATAAAGAAGGTAAAGCAAAAGTAACTGATTTTGGACTTGCTAGAGTTGTTGATGTTGATGATAGTCATGTGAGTACAATTGTAGCTGGAACAATTGGTTATGTTGCACCTGAATATGGACAAACATGGCATGCTACAACAAAAGGTGATGTGTATAGTTTTGGGGTGTTGATTATGGAGTTGGCAACTGGGAGAAGAGCTGTGGATGGAGGGGAAGAATGTTTGGTTGAATATGTTAGACGTGTCATGGATAATGGTGGAAATGGATTTAGCCATTTTGGGCTAGTTGGTGGTGCAAAGGAGATGTTTGAGTTGCTTCAAGTTGGAGTAAAGTGCACAAATGATTCACCACAAATTAGGCCTAACATGAAAGAGGTTCTAGCTATGTTGATTAAGATATTTAACTTGTATTGAAATTCAAATTATTGACACCTTGTTCAGTTCATGTGTGTTTGAAGATTTTCAATTCTGCGGTGGTGTGTCGACTCACCAAAAGTTATATTTTGGAGATTCAACCAATTATCCTGAAGCACATGATTTGTTGTGTTTCGAAACACATAGTTAGTCTTTTTTTTTTTTTTATAATTAGAAAACTAGTGACCTTGTTTTAATTTTGTTTTTTTTTTTGTTTATAAATGAACTTTGATATCAAAGTGTAAGTTGCAATACAATATACATAGAATAAAAAATGTCATGCACAGTTCATTCATGTTGAAGAAGTTGCTAAATTTTGTTGTGTAATTAGGAAATTTGTTGTTGCAATTTCAGTTTTGTTTTAGTTCAGCTCCTTTTGATGAATAATCAGCACCACTATTCATTTTAATGCTTTTTATGAATGATGATGGTAACAATGAGAAGAGACTCAATCGGTCAAACAATAGACCAAATTTGTTTTAAATTTTTTTAATTAGCAACTGAGATGCTTTGGTTGATATCCTAAGTCCTAACAAAGGAAAAATATATTATGTCCAAATTTCATACGTAATAGAGATTTTGAAAAAATATATAACGGTTAAAAATTTAATAAAAGAAAAATCTACTTAAAAAAATATCCTACATTAAAGATGAAGGTAGTAAAAAGTAGTCACAATTTACAACTCTGAGGCAATTTCCCATGTACTCACTCAAGTTTGGAGGGATTCAATTTGTGGATTTGACCATTTCCGTCAAAAAACATGTTTGACTTTGCCATTCAATTTTGGAGAATTTTTCTTTTTTAATATCTTAAATTTTTTATACGCCGACCATTAATATAGTTAAAATTTTATTTTTTAATATAATGTATTTTTCGAATTCCCTACAATAATTTTTATGGATTTCATCATTTCACCGATTCGAACTAAATGACGAGCTAATCAATCTCCTCTTGTTTATGGTTTTGGTGCAAATATGGGCTTACCAAGTTTTTGGTGTATTTTGATTTTGTATTGGACAAGGTTAATCTCCATTTCTTTCAATGACGGGTGTTACTATATGCACCGCCTTATTATTTGTAGACTGCATTCAATATTTTCATTTCAACCTTTTAGAATTGAGTATTGAACTTAATTCATCCTTATAAAATCGATTTGTAAAGTGAAAATTACTCTTACTTTATAAACACACTTTCAGACCATCTCAAACCGATGTGGAACTTCTTAACAGTTCCCTTTCCATTCATATACATTAAAAATATTCTCTCCACGATACTATTGCATACAATTAAACCTAATAAAGAATAGAGGAAGTATAAATAAAAATTTTCTTACATAACACAAAAACTAGAAACATTGTTCTAATTCAACATGTTCTCCCTTGTCCCTTTTGCAATAGTTTAAAATAACACAACCAAAGATTTGAGTGCTATACTAATTAAGCACATAGCAAATTTTTTAGGATTTATTTATGCACTCCTGAATGTAGATTTTTTTTGGTCAACACAATGTAGATTTATTCAAGAACATTATGACACAACACAAAAGAGAAACATAATTGAGCACATGCATAACACTTTTTACATGGCATAGTTATTAAACTCTTTATTTATATATATATAGTTTCAATCTTGAAGTTCAAGTTGAGTAAAGTAAGGACTTTGAAGGGCCTCTTGGAGGATCTCATTCTCCTCATCATTCCATGACTCTCGAAATGTCTCCAAATTGACAAAAGAGTTAATTACGGATGAAACGCACAAAGATTTTCTCCATTCTTGTAGTGGTGGGAGCCCTACATTTGCTGAATATTTGTCACAGTACTGCAATGAAACAAATTAAAATAAAATTATCATATGTTAAAATGTGTAACCGACATGCAAATATTCACTCTATTAGTTAGCAATAATTGGGAGGTGGGGATAGCAGCAGTGTCCATATGCAATAATTCATATGTAACTTTTGTCCATTAAGCAATATGGGACCAGAACTTGTGTAGCACAAAATTTTTATTTAAATTTGTTGCAATGATAACTGGGGAGGATTCGAATTTCGAACACTCCACTTATCTAAATTAAGAGTACAAATTTTAGCTATTAGGTTTTGACTAAAATAACAATAATTTGTTGCAATTATGTAATTTTTTTTTTTAGGTAAATCAATTGTGCAATTGTTTATTTTGCCTTTTCAATTAATATCAGACTTTTCTATTTGACAATGAAAAACTAAGGACATCTTTGTGCATATTTTTTTTTTTTGACAAAACATTTTAAGAATATTTTAATTACTACGATCTTTGATATCTTTTATTTTGTCATTATTATGATTATAATATTTTTTTTGTCTACGATTGATCGTGCTTAATTAATGGGCATCCAAAATATTGCATGAATTGCTCTTAACCAATTACTTAAAGTGCTAAGAGACAATCCAACACATTTGTTTAACAAATCCTTTTCTATTAATTAGTTGAAATCTAACAAATCCCACTATATTTTGTAAAAAGAGTATTAGTGTGTTACATAGCAAAGTACTAGCATTAATTTTTGACTTAATAGATCTTTTGGTCTCTATATGTTTGTAAATTTTTGGTTTTAGTCTCTGTATTTTGTTTTGTTGCAAATAAGTTCCTGAATGTATAATTTTTTTTATTTTAATCCCTAAAGTCAAAATCTGTAGGAAAATCTAAAGAAAAATCTCCACGAAAACTGCAAATTTTCCTGCGGATTTTGAATGTAGCGACTAAAACAAAAAAATATAAATTTATTTGCAACAAAACAAAATACATGGACTAAAACAAAAAATTCACGAACATACAGGAATCTAAAAATCTATTCACTAGACTAGTTAACAAAAAGAATCACTTTAAATTATTTGATTAAGTATTTTACCTCAAAGTCTGCAATATCATGAGTAGGAATGCCAGCTTCTTCTCTTGACTGGTAAAACTCCTTGATGGATTTCATCATTTCCTCCCATGATGGCAAAACTTTTTTCCCAGAAAGCAATTGAGCTATCCACATTGCTTGGGACTCAAAGAAAGGGAATCCTAAGATCTGTAGTACACTCATCAATCAAACAATTTTACTATTATATTAGTATATCTTACATTGGTAAAAATTTAATACATTATACATACTTTATATGTTACCATTATTAAAGGGCATAGGCCCTCATTATTAGATAAAAAAAAAAACTAAAAAGTATGCATGTTGTGCAAGATATAAAAAATGTAACCTATAAATTCTACGAAGCATTGATTCAGACACAGACACAGAGACAATGATAATAATTCAAGAAAATAAAAGTAATTGAATCTAATTACAAATGCCAGTATCGTATATGGAGTGTCGGTTCATCGTTCAATTATTGATTTTAGGGTAGTCTACCTTTTTAGGGATGCCTGCAAAAGAAAGAGATGGAGCAAGTGATGGAGGAAAAGTGTGCTCATACAAAGGTCCTACTTTGTCATTTTCAACAACCACCATTCCTTTGGTGTCAAGAAAAGGGAAGCTATAGGAGTACCTACAACACAATCAGTTGATAAATTTTATAAGAGAAACTTTATATGGACAACTTTTTAGTTGTCTACACAGTATATTTATACGGTCCCATCAACTTTTTAAATTTTTTTTAATTATTTTATTTTTATCTCGATTTGCATGCAAGCTCTTATTTCCTTTAATTGTCATACGATGTTTATACGGGACAACCAATTTAGGTTGTCCAAATAATATACCTCATTTTATAAACACCTTCAATTATTAGTTTAGTCAACTAATTTACTCCAAAAGGAAATATTTAAACATGTTTTTGACATTACATAGTCCCCAGTCCCCACATTAAAATCACCAAACCAAAGATCATAATTATTATTCAATCATAGTATCTTTCCACCTAACTTAGTAAAGTTTAGAAGATTGATGTTGGCATTTAATTAAGTAAACTGTTTATGATAGAGAATATACTTTGTTTGATTGGTTTTCTTGTAATGTAGGGACTTACCCTGTACAGTACACAATTGTGTCTGCTTTAATGCAAGAACCATCCAAGAAAATGACTCTTCCATCCTCTTCAAGGGTATCTATCTGCACAAAACACCAAATAACATATGTTACTCGTTCTGTCGTAATATTTCTGTCAATTTCTTTTAAACAAAAGGTTAAATTGGACAATCAGTCCCTTAACTTATTTATTGATTTTATATTGATCCCTAAACTATTAATTTTACAATTGGTCGCTTATTAATTAAAATGATACAAATAGTTATTTAACAAATTCCTAAATGATTTTGAACTCCATAATTATAGATTATATAATTAAACTCTTATCATTAAACCGACATTATCATTGAGCTGACACTTCATAGACAAATATAATATTCAATACCTTCTTCTACTCTAGTAATAATTTTTGTTTTATCTCAATCAACCTAACTACTTTATTAATAGGGATAGTTTAATCAATCAAGCTTATATAATTATAGAAATTGCCACTCTTCAATAATTCTTCATAAAGAAGTGTGCATATAATTGTAAACTGTACTTAATATCAGATTGAGTGATTATGAAGCTAACAAAAAATAATAGTGAAATATATAATTCCTGAATTTAGATTATAACTTAATATCATCAAAATGTTATTATTGATACCTGTGGATGAAGATGTAAGGTGTCATGTTTGGATATGACTTTAGATAATCCCTCATATACAGTATGGACAGATCTATAACTTATATGAACTTCCTTTGCTACTCCCACTAGCTCCATTGCTAGATCTTGTCCAGTAAAAGAATTTCCAACCACCACCACTACCTATTCAAAATAATCAAAATTTAATTACATGCAACCTATGAAACACGGATAGAGACACTGTAGTACACTGTATATCACATGCAACCTATGAAACACGAACATAGACACTGTAGTACACTATATACCACATGCAACCTGTGAAACACTGACACAGATACCAGACAATATAGATACTTACATGCATGTCGACACCGATATAACAAGTTTTTTTAATATCTGTTATTTTTGTTAAAAGTTCCTATAATAAAGGACATAAATATTGTTTATCTAAAAGAAAACAGAGAGGTTGCAGGGGTAATGTAATATACCTCATTGTGGAATGGTTCTGGAGTCCTGTAAATGTGACTATGCATTTGTTTTCTTTTCCATGTATCCATTCCTGAGTATCACATAAGACAAGTATTATCAACATATAATGCATCATAAACATGGTTTAATATATAATTATCTACATAATCTTATATCTAGGATGACATAAATGATGAAATAATGATGTTACCCTTAATGGATGGCAATTTTGGTTGAGAGTAATGACCAGTGGCAACAACCACTGCATCAAAAATCTCTTCCACAACTTTCTCACTATTCTTCTCTTTGCTTCTAACAATCCATTTCAAATCATTTCCACAAACACCATAATCATCCAACATTCCAACATATTCAACTCTTGTATTAAACCTTATCATGTCTCTCAATCCAAAATACTCACAAAAATCCTTAAGATACATAAGAACTTCAACATGGCTAGGAAATCTCCTCATGTCTCTACCTTTCTTTGGCGAAAATGGAAAATCTGTGAATCCCATTATTTCTCTTGGAGATGCTACTCTTAAAGAGTTGTAGACACTGCTATGAAGTTTTAGAAAAGGGTTTTTTCCTAAAGGGTGTTCTCCTTCTATATTTTTATCATCATATAACCATTGTCCTCCAATGTCATGATTTTGCTCTATCACAGTTGCTTTGTGACCTTCTTTTCTTAACTCTCTTGCTGCTACTATTCCTGCTGGCCCTGCTCCAATTACACACACATTCTTTGATTGGTTCTTCTCGGAAACCATGGTTTTTTTTTTGGACAAATATGACTGATTGAATTGGATTCTCTACTTTTGTCCGGCCTCTACAGAGGAAAAATATACGAGTGAAGTGAAAATAGGCCTTAGAGGGAGATCGAGAGGATCCAATGAGAGAAATGGATAGAGGGTGGACAGAGACAGAGGATCAACTTGGATCCTCTGCTACTATACAACCTCTTAAGCACGAAAAAAAGAGAGCTACAAGAAGAGGAAAAATGAAAAGAAAATAGAAAAACTATTAAGAGGATGTAAAAGAAGAGTGCAAGAGAAGATCCAAATTCTATAAAGGTTGGAGAGAGCAATGTTGGATGGATTGAGTCCCTAGCAAGGTAAGACATATATATAGGTGATAAGAGAAGGTGATAATGCAAAAGAAAGGGAAATAGATTCGTTGCAGTAACTACGTCAATCCAATTATAATCAAATTGCTTTCTTAAGTACTCAGATTATAATCAATTGCTGAGATTGTTTGAATTTAATTTTCTCAATATAATTTGAACAGTCCAATCTTAAATTAATAGTTAATATTCGTTAATGCGTGTAACAGCATTATTCCTCTACAAATAAAGAAGTTTTTATTATAGGAAAATGCTTTGCATTTTTTTTCTTTCTTTTATCAAGTAGTTTGGTGGGTAGAAATTCCACCCTTAAGGTGGATAAGTGGGATGACCAGGTTCGAACGCCGACTCCCTACATATATAATGCATTTTTCCTATCAATTGAGCTAAGTTAACCGGGGAGAAGTGTCTTAAACCATTACTACTATTTAGTATGACACTTTATTATATTGGAAAATGTTTCACGTAGGCAAAGAGAAACCATGATTTGGGGGGGGGATAGTGATGGTTTGCTGGCTAGGGGACACACTTGAACATGTAAAATGAATGCTTTCAATTCTTGTTAACTTTTTACAAGATTGGATTGGACACTCTTTTATCTTAACGTGGAAAATGCTTCTTCTTGCAAATTCTTTGATAAAAGTTGAAGTTTATAGACATCATTGGTGTTCACAATTCTACTTTATTTTCTTCACTTTCTATTTTGGTTTTGTATAGGACCAGGGTTTTGGTCTGCACTGCATGCATGATGTGTTTGGTAGTTCGTATCGTTATGATGGTTTTGCATTGACAACCTAACTCTTAGGAACAGGACAAAGGAACTTATTCCAAACATAGTTTCATTAAATCAACTTTTATTTTATGTTTCAATAAATCAACATTATAAATTAACCTTAGTTTTCTGTTACTAATTAAAATATTATTATTACAGTATTGTACTTTATGCCAATCTCAAAAAATATTCTTTTTTGACTATTGAATTTTTTTTAGTAAAATTCCTTCAAAAAAATAAATATTTTTTTTTAGTAAAATATATAGCGGCTTGAAACTTATCACTTGTGTGAAATAAATAAGTAAAAAAATCTGAGTTTAATTTGTTAGATAATAAAATATTGAACTTATGTTATTGAGTCCTTTAGAGTAGTTCATTAGGTTATTATATATATTTGGTTGTAACTTTTATTATTATTAAGCTATTGGTATTCTAAGTGAAACCCTAGCCGTTATTTATTTCTATATTTTGCATATCTGAAGTTAACATGGTATCAGAGCTTGTTTCGATCCTCCTTAAATTTTATGTTGTTATTTCGCTGCCGAATTCCCAAAAAATTGGGAATGAGTTTGTTTTGATTTTTGACATTCGATTTGATTATTCTCGGTTTGGTTCCCTTGATTCATTTGTTCTTTGCGGGGTTAGAGTGTTGCTGCGGAGTCTAAAGCAGGGAGTTATGTTATGTGTGTGGTAGCTGTGTTGTTTGTGTGTTCTTTGAAGAATGGTGGCGTGGGAATTAAAATTGCAAATTTGCAATTGAGCTGGTAAGAAAAACTACAGGAACACACACAAAGTGAGAAACAGAAAGTTTGACCAAGAGAGAAGAAGAATTGAATTCTGGTAAAAGAAAAAAAAAGAAAGTAAAGTATGTTCGGTAAACGTTGTCCATTTTAGTTGAAATTTGAGTATGTTAGTTTTGTCTTGATCCGATTTGTTTGGTTTTGTTTGGTTTAATCTGATTTGTTTTGTTATGTCCGATTACGTTTGAATCGGTCTGTTGAGCGTGTGCTCGCAATCTGAATTTGTTTGGTGAGCAAAAACTCACAATCTGAATCCGGTGAGGGATACTCACAGTTTGAATCCGGTGAGGGAATACTCACAGTCTGAATCCGATGAGGGAATACTCACAGTCTGAATCCGGTGGGGGAATACTCACAGTCTGAAAATCTGAAATCTGAAGCTGAATTTGTTATTAGTTTATTTAGTTTATTTTCAGGGTTAACTTTGTAACAAGCTTAAAGCTTAGTAAGCTTTAGCTTGAGGGGAAATATTAGAATAAGATGTTTTGAATTTATATATTTTTGTTTCTTGTTTGACAAACTCCCGATGCTTCATGTTGATGCATCGTGAGTTTGAGGGGAAATGTTAGATAATAAAGTATTGGGCTTATGTTATTGGGTCCTTTAGAGTAGTCCATTAGGTTATTATATATATTTGATTGTAACTTTTATTATTATTAAGCTATTGGTATTCTAAGTGAAACCCTAGCCGTTATTTATTTCTATATTTTGCATATATGAAGTTAACATAAATATCAATTATGTATATATAAAATGTGATATCCTTCGGGCTTTGTTCTCTTTTTATACTAAAAAAATTGATATTCTTAGCAACATATCTATATTCATAAGGCAAAATTCTTTTTTGAGTTTAGCTAACGAGCGTTCTCAGAACACATTTTAAATATTCTATTTAAAGAAATTATTCAAAAAGTGAAACATTTTAATTCCTAATGTATTGACTTTACACATTTTTATAAAAATTTCTCAAAATTTTACTATTTAACACAAATATAGTAGTTTTTTATTAGAACTTGTGCATTTAACTTTTTAAACATTAAATATTTTGTAATATTAAATACTAAATTTCTATTTTTAGGTATGACCCTTAAAATATTTAAAGAGTGTTCGGAGACACTCGTGTATTTTCTTTTCTAATCATATACATTTGACTTGAGATCATTAATAGGCGGTTTATTCAAAAGTAATTCCATTTTACGAAAAAAAAGTCTACTATGTGAGAAGATTTTATGAATTTGCTTAATTTCTTTTTATCAGAATTTACTAACGTCCCCCGCAACTGCGATCGGGAGGGGGCTGGAACCACTTGATGCCAGAACTGACCCCCGAACCAGATTCAACTGGTGGTGAAAAACCAAAAAAAAAAAGAATTTACTAACGTAGGAGAATAGTGTTAAATATTTTGAAAGAGAGTTTTTGTCATCCTTTGCGTTCTATGATTCTATCAATTAATTCATAAGATCAATACCTGTGATTGCATAGAGAATGTTCATAGAAAAACAGGTGAATAAAAACTAAAATGTCGGTTGTCGATATTCAATTGAGCACTTGTTATATGATTACTATTAAAAAATCTTGCACTAATTGAATTGAATGGTCAATTCATATTGGAGTGAAATAAATAGTATGTTTGGAATATGACATTGCAACATCATTGTATTTTAAATGTTATGTGAACTAACATATAATATGGGGACCCGAGATCATGTGAGTAGTGTATGTACATTATCGAGCAAAGAGCCTAACCAAAGGATCATATAGTAACTTTTTATCCTTAGGGCTATGGCTATAGGAAGTTAGAGCCCCACAATCACACACTAGGCATACCAAACCTTGAAGCTAAGGAAACTTGAACATAATCATTCAACAATTACTATCTTGATTCTTAATTCGAGTGATCAACAAAAAGAATACTTCCTCCAATTTTATATATAATAAACATTTTACTTTTAGATTCATTGTAGAATTGATGTATTTAGATTATATTATTGTCTAGATATATCCATTCCACAATGAATCTAAAAAGTCAACTTTTTCTTATATTGTCTACTTCAGAGTTATATCAAATAATTTGAGTCCTTATTATTATTATTATTATTATTTTTATAGAGATCTTGAGTCTCTTTGTTATACATTTAAAATTTTTTCCTGAGAATTATTAAAAAATAATAGAAACTGTATATATATGAACATGCTTGTTATGAATTATAAGAGTGAAAATTTGGAACACGTGTAGTTAGAGACTTTTATATAATAAAAATCATACATTTTCATAAAAACATATCTCATAAAAATGATTTTCATGAGAAGCTACTCCAATTAATTTTTTATTTTTAGCATTTTTTGAAAAATTTTCATCCAAAATAACTCATAGCAAAGGATAACATATTTAAACCAATATAAAGGTTTGTTTTTTTAATTTTATTTTAAAAAGTTTATAAAAAATGGAGAACTTTAAAAACTACTATTTTTAAATAAAGCTGTAACAACCAAGCCACTTAACTTTAAAATCCACTAAATCCTTACTTATAAAAATATGAAATGAAATATGATAGTGATCAAGATCTTACTCAACCCTTTAATTTAATGTAATAAAATTAACACATGAATGATGAGGAAATCCAAAATTTTCTCTTTTCTGACTCTCTTGGTTTTTTATTTTTATTTTATTTTATTTGTCTAGTATAATTTTATTTTTAAAGTAGATAAATAGGATGTATGAGAGGTTCCAACCCTAATCCCTACAATTATAATATAATGTTCTTAACAATATATTAAGTTAAGTTCACCTGAATAAATTTTCTTATTCATTTGATAAATTGTTATCAAGTTTCATTTTAAGTTTTTATTTTATTGTGAAATTGTCCTTAATTTTCACTACGTATTTCTTATGTTCACTATATCCATTTCTACTTCTACAAGTTATTGAAAATTCAAAACGAAGAAAAATCGGTGTACAATTTTAAAATTAAAATGAACATATTGATATCTTGGGGTGAAGACAAAGTACAACAATGCGGTATTTCTTTCAGTTTCATATATAAATAAATTTTTATTTTTAAATATATATATATATATATTTCTGCCACGTTTCTATCATCCCACTTTATTGACATTATATGGCAAAATCATAATATTTTATTGAATAATTGTGTTAAACTACTTTATATCATTGGTGCATCTCCATTAAACTTATTTTATTTTAATTTATTTTAGTGTAATTAGGTAAAAAGGCTGCTTAATAATTAATTTTTTTTGAAAGGCTCTGCTTAATAATTAATTAGATCACACGTTTCATACATGTGGGAAACTCTTAAAATTAAAACATATCAATTAAAAAGTGAGGAGGTGGTCATGAAGAGAGTTGCCAGAGCTATTGAGTTAATGTGTCTTCTTTCTAAGTTAAGAGATTCACAAAGTGAGCTCCTTCTACTTCGGTCATGCATGGATATTGCCAAACTTTTTTTCGGTCTCAGGATGTGTCAACCAATTTACATGGAGGATGCAATTGTTTTGTTTGATAGAGTTACGAGCAGCGGTTGAAAATATTGTGGTTGGGGGATGTCCGTTCTTTGGAGACCTACAATGGAGGCTTGCACCTCATATGCCTTTGTGGCTTCTAGGGCCCAATCTTGGATTTTGCTGAATCATATCATGAGAGACAGCGGAGTACTCCCTCCGTCCCATTTTATTTGAGTCTTTTGTAAAAAAAATATGTCCTAAAACATTTGAGCAATTTACAATTTTTTACATGTATTTCCACTTATACCCCTTATACTTGTATTTCCACTTTTTAGAATAATTATTACTTGCACTTAAAAAGTGCATAAGGAGTCCCAACAAGGGTAATTTGGTAAAATTAAGAGTATCTCTCATTCATTTTTACATTTTTCTTAATATGCGTGTTTTTTGCAAAAGACTCAAATAAAATGGGACGGAGGGAGTATGTGGTATGGACTTGGATTTTGACAATGCTTTGGACGGTCTTCGGAATGCGATTTCGACTTTTGACTTTAGCAATTTTGCTAGCAAGGACATCGTCCCACATAAAGCCCAACATGTTTTGGCGAGTGCCCTTTTTGGTAAGATTGTTTAGGACATGGAAGTTGATTTTAACATGACCACAAGAGAAAAAATAGTTTTTGGATGTTTGAAAGCGGAACATGCTCAAGACTTTCTCATCGCTATTCCCATATATGGGTTAGGCCAACATATGTCCCCTGTTGAGTATCGTACCATCCTTAGATATCGCCTCATGATTCCGTTATTTCCTAAGGATAAAATTTGCCGTGTTTGTTGGAAAGCATGCCGGCCTCGACACTTTTGGGGAGCATGCAGTTCATTGCAGGGAGCTCCCATGTTTCAAATACAGGCATGATCTGGTCAGAGATGTGTTGTTTGATATTTTTAAGCGTGCAGGAATTTCTGTGAAGAAAGAGGCACCAGTGAACTTCTTGACAGACCCACAAGAAGGAAGATCGATATTTCGGCCAATGGATGTTCTGGTGTATGGATGGGTAGGTGGGAAACATGCTTGTGTAGATTTGACTGGAGTTTCCCCCTCGTGGAACTGGGGGTCAGAGATTTTACTGTGGGACGGGCAACCCTCAAAGCTGCTTCAAGCAAAATTGCCAAACATGAGAAAATATGCTCTGACAATCAACACGTTTTTATACCATTTGCATTCGACACTTTTGGCTTTTTAGCATCAGAGGTCGTAAATCTTTTGAAAAGAGTTCAAAAGGTCATGCATAGTCATGTTGTGTTGTCTAAGTCTATGAATATAGTTTTTCAAAGATTGAGTTTTGCTATTCAAAAAGGTTAGCAGTGCAACTTGTTGCACGTCTACCTTTTATTCATATGTAATTATTCTATATAAATATATATATAAAAAGTTTGATGTTGGGTTTTCAAAAAAAAAAAAAAAAAAGACAATAATTTTCCTGACAAAAAAAAAGCCAATAATTTTGTCCGCGTGAACATAAATCAAGTTATATAAATATATTGCATTTTATATAAATGGTCGGATTCAAATTTGAGATCTTCCACTTATTTATCTCAATAAATAAATTTCTAACGATTAAATTACTTAATTGCAGTAAAAGACTGTTAAAGGGCCAATAATTTATTAGAACAAAATTATTGGTAAAAGGGCCAATAATTTCAAGGAAATCAATATGCATCAACATCGTTTTGTTTTGATCGACCCTGTTTTCCCCCTTTGCTCTTTTTATTTTTGAAAAGTACTCTGTTTTATCTTTAATGATTCACTATTATACTTATAGCATCTCCAATGGTGATACCGCTTTAGGTATCATACATTATTAAAAAATGGTACCTGCAATGCCATATAGTATTTATGCAACTCATGTGTGTTTTGCTTCAATGGTGATACCACTCTAGGAATCATACATTATTAACAAGTTATTAATTCTATTTAATTTGATTATACAAAAAATGTAACATTAAGTTGATGATACGGTACCTTAAATAAGGTATCAGTATCATCAATTTTGATGCCCTCTATGTCACGTCATGGAACTCCAATAATAATAAAAAAAGATACGGATCATTAGTCTATGATACTCTCTATGATACTTTTATTAGAGATGCTCTTAATGGGCACAATTGCTTCCACAAATATATTTAGAAGTGCATGTTGCTAAAGTGATACTGGGTGTAAGTTAACAACTCATATAAATATTTGCTATAATATCAGTGCTGGCCTGATGCATTTTGAGATTCATGGCAAATTAAAATTGAGGCACTAAGAAGATAGAAAAAACTTTAGTAAAATTATTAAGTTTTTATTTTTGTATTCTTCACAAAAGAGAAAATTTTTCTTTAAAAGTGGAATCATTAATATAAAAAATACATTACATGGGACTCGAACCCATGAGCACTCACATTATTTCACACAAATAACAAAACCACTAAATTATAAACTAAATTGTACCATTTTATACAATTAACTGATATTTAAAATGCCTAGCAAATATTTATAAACATCTAACAAACCGAATTTGAGTCCCCCCCTCCCCCATTTTTGAGGCCTTGGTTGAAGGGCCGCCCCTGGCTATAATATTCTGATGTAGTATCAAAAGTAAGTATTTTGTGTTTATCTTATCAACATGGACTAGTACGATATTAGTGTCATTCAACAATAAATATTGTTTTAAGTATAGAAAAAGGATGTATTTGAGTAAATATCCAGACTTATAACGCAAATAATTTAGGAAGAAATAACATAGAGACAAGCTATTACAATTAGGTATCGTTAACTACTTTTCTAATGCAAACTCTTAATCGATTATACACTTTCAAAATTTCAATTATGCTTTCACCTATTGCTTGCATACATTTCCGTATCCAGAGAACGACAAAAATTCGATCCTTTTATACCTACTAACCCTCTATGTCTCAATCGATTAATCAATATACATTATGACCCAATAGTATTGTGACTATGAAGTTTATACCATGTTTAGCTATTAAGTTCCATAGATGAATTTATTTCACATCCCTTAGATAAAAAGACTATGTTTAACTCTTTTTAAATCAAAGTCCTACTATGGGGAGAAAGCATCTCTTCGTTCCACTAGAATAAAAAAAGTAACTTTGCAACGGGATCGACCTAATTAGCTTACAAGAATTAGCTTTCAATCCTAATTCTACTCAAGTTCCGAATCTCTTCCTATGGTCAAAATATTCAATTTGATCTAGTCTACACAAGATATATTCAATAACCCTTTGCTAAACCCTAGGATATACAAAGAGACAACCTCTCTTGTTTTTCTCTAAAATCCTAGCCTTTGTATTGGTGGCAAATCCTAATTGAATTCCCTACATCTTGCTCTCATGTTGTTATCCTTCTCTCAATTTTTCTATGAATAAATCAACCTTAATTTATAAAAAAAATATGTCCAAATAACAGAAACAAATCTTGTGCTTTAAAATAAACTCAAATCCAAGTTAGATATCCTTCAACATAAATTTTCCAAAAATCAGTAAAGAACAAATCCTTGCCAACCACACATGCGTGCGCCGCGCCCCAGGGTCCTGCACCTCTTGCACTCTCCAAAACTGGAGGCCAGTCATGAGCACGTATTGTGCCTCGCGCAACCGTGCCTACACCGCACACAGTTCCAGGCCCAAGCCAAGGAATGAGCGCACCCTACGCCTATTGTTTGGTTCTTGACGCCCCGCGCCAATGTCAACTTATTTTCCGGTCTTTCGATCTTGAGATTTTAAGGCATACTCAACAATAACTAAAAGAGATGAAAAGATAGTATCAATGATTATCCCACACTTCTCTTGGTCACTCTATGTCCCGTGACAATTTTCTTTCTTTTCCTATGTTTCTTTGTGGCTTCTACATGATGTAAGAATTGAATTCCCCCAAGAATGGCCGATGCATCCCCTTTTACAAGCTTTCAAAACTCAACACTTAAGTATAGTGTGCTCTTGCCACTTGGGGTTTGAGAGGATTTAGATTTTCTACTATTCATATAAAGGCATCATCACGAGAAGAAGCATACCCTTCAGGGAGAGAGACAAGGATCAACCACTATTAAGACAAAACAATAAGAGGGTCTTCAATCCCCTAACTCGATTATATCGAGACCCAACACGTCATCCTAGCAAACTTTATTGGTTCCCGCATAAAGTTGGATGCATACCCCACTCGTAAAAGGTACAGGCTAGGGGTGTAAGAGTTTTTACCTAAAAACCATTTTCAAGATAAAAATTTCACTCTATCGGCCAAACACTATTATTTAATAACTTTGTTCAATTGCAGTCTTTTTATTTGAAAAATTATATTTTTTTAAAAAGGAATTACAAAAAAAAAAAAATGTAAAAACTTTATAAGCTTAAAATCGTGAATGTTGAGAATTAAAAAAAGCATAGTTAACACTAAATACAATATCAAGTTCATGTTTTTAATCTTCATAACTATATACCTCGGAAAATTGTAAAGCACGTACATGTTACTTTTGTATTTTCTTTTGGTGAATGTTACTTCTAGATAATGATGATATAAATAAAGCATAAATGTTATTTTCTTTTGTATTCTAACAACTAAAATCCAACAAAAATACCACAACTTATAGAACTTTTCATTTATACAGTCTCTATAAATTCATATTTACTTTTATTTATTTTTTAATTATGTTTTTGTTTTTCCTTTCCCCAACTTTCCACGTTCTTCAGCTCCTCCTTCAATTTTATTTTTCTTTCATTTCCATCTTTATTCATTGTTCACTTTCCTTTTCCATTTCATCTTTCTTTTTCTTCTTCTTTCATTTTTATCTTTGTTCACCACTCAATTTTGTAATTCCATTTCATCTTCTTGAAATGAAAGAAGGAAATGAAATTATAAAATCCAATGATGAACAACGATTGAAATGAAAGAAAAAAAAAGGAAGGTGGAATGGAAAAGAAAATGTGAGTGATGAAAAAAGATGGAAATGAAAAAAAAAGTTGCAGGAGAGAGAACAAAAGAGTTTGGAAAGGGAAATTTTTCTTTTTGAAAAGGCTAATATTATTAATAAACATAGGTACAAGAAGTACACAATATTTATACATATAAGTATGTATAAAGATATTATAAATTAATAGTTATTTAGGTTGTGGTATTTTTATTTGGGTTTTAGTTGTTAGAATAACATTTCTCTAAATAAAGTTGAAATACACTTTTAGTCTCTTCATATTTTTGCAGATTTAGGAATTGTTTTCTCTCATTTATAAATAAAAAATTATAGTCCATTGCTATCAAACACCTTCATCGATCAACAGCTAGAGCAGAATAAAATTATATACTAGCAATTAAAAAAAAAGTTATTAAAGAACAAAGTATGAAATACATTTATTGTAATTTTTTATAAATATGTAATTTTATAAGAACTGAAATATTATTTAAATATTTTTTACCTATCCATTTTTTATTTAACTTATTAAGCTTAATTACATATTTTGTCTCTTATGTTTATATTAAGTTTTAATTTGGTTCTTTAAGTTTAAAAAGTTTTAAGTTATATATATTTTAGTCAAATTTCGGTTTAAACCATTCATGTAGCTAACAAACTTGTATATATGAACAACTTAGGAGGATGTTAGAAGAAAGTTTTAAACAAAATTAACTCAGGATTTAAAAAAAAGTTAAAAAAATTTAATTCAAAATTTAATAGAAAAGACCAACTAATGTTAACATCAATAACATAAGAGACTAAATTGAAACTTTTAAGGGTTCGTTTGACCTAGCTTATTGTTGAGCTTATGCAAACGGCTTATGCAATTTTTATGTATTATTATAAGTTTGTGAATGTAGTTTATGATAAAATAACTTATAACAATTCAATTTTCACTAGTTTGAACTTATAAAATAACATAAAACCTAATTTATATTGCATAAGTTGTTTGCATAAACTCAAAAATAAACTAGATCAAACGAGCTATAAATCATAGAGAACCAACTTAAAAGTTAAAACGTAACATAACGATAAGGGACTATTGAAAATTACTCATTGTTAGTTTTTTAAAGATCAAAATTTAAAAATTGCAATCCATTCTACGAACTTTTTTCATTCTCGTTGTTGTTTGGTTTTCCTTAAGTTCGTTTTGTTAGAAGTAATTTTTTTTTTTAAGTTACCATCAATTATGAAATATGAACATCTCTTTATGGTAATTATTTTTGACGATTATTAAATTCCAAAATTTAAAAACACAAAATCCATTAAAGAATATTAATTATTTTAAGAATCCGAATTCCGAATTTAATTACTTACTCTCTTCGTTCCAAAATATAGGCAAAAATAAATTAAAAAAAACTTATGTATTTTGTAAGAAATTTGAACCAAATACATTCATTTGGTTGACAAATTTATGCTTTTATTTTGGAATGAAGGCAATATATTTTAATTAGAAAAATACTACAAATTTCATAAAATGGAATATTTCATAAGAATTTGCTACAATGTATGATAAATAATTTGATCATGTTTTTAATAAATTGTTAAACTAAAATTTAGACCAGATGTTTGCAAAGAAAAACATAAAATTTATAAAATAAAAATATTAATTGTTTCATAAAAAAGTAAATTTTTTAATTTCTTTTTATAAAAACAAGTCATATATTAGGTATCGTTTGACCTGCCCTTTTTAGATTTTATAAGCTATATGAAAGCTAAAATATTTTTTTTATATGAAAGCTAAAAATGAAAGTAAAAGCTTTTAGAAAAAAAGTTAAAACTGTTTGGTAATTGTTATTTTTTTTAGCTTCAAATGTCTTTATCTATGTATATTACTCATAAAAATTAAGTAATTTTTTCTATCAAGAACTTATTAAAATTCTGTTTGACTTAACTTCTTCTTTTCATTGAGTAAAAAAATTTAAAATAAGCTAAGCCAAACGATACCTTAATATGATATTTAAAATAATGATTTGAAAATCATATATATAGTCAAAATTTATTTTAGAAATGTAATTTTACTTAAACTTAGAAATATGTATTGGTCAAAGGTAAAATATTTATAGAATAAATTATTTAATTCACATAAATTCAATATATGATTGTTCAAAACATGATTTGAAAACGATATAATTTTAGTCAAAGATATAATCATTTTAGCTATTATTTAATAATAATAAAATTCCAAAACAAAATTAGTCAAAGAATATTTTAAGAAAAGAAAATATAGTCAAACACTATTCAACTAAAAAATAACCCAGTCAAACATAATCTTTGAAAAGTAAATATAATTATAATTTTATTTTAAAATATCACACAAATTGATCGGATATAAGTTTTATTTTTCTTATAAAAGAAGGTGTTCGATAATCAAGTGTTTACATTAGAATCACAATGAATGAGACCAATGATCAAAATGACACCCTTTCTTTCCGGTCATCGTCCAAAGAAATTTCGATTGTTAGCAATCTCTTCTCGATTGTAACTCTAACATCACTCTCTTTAGATGACACAATTCTTTCACAACCCCTTCCCACTCTTCCATTCGACATTATCGTAGAAATTTTGTGTAGACTACCTGTAAAGGTCCTACTTCAACTCCGATGTGTTTGTAAGTTGTGGAATTCTCTAATTTGTGATCCCAATTTTCGTAAAAAGCACCTTAGCTTTTCAAACACACGCCACCTCCACTTCCTAGGCTACTCCTACCCCTTACAAAATTACTTTCTCACTTCATACCCACTCCACTCAGTTTTCAGCAGTAACAGAACAATGTACTTCACACAATTGAGAGATTTTACTCCAAAAGTTTTAAATTATAACATTGTTGGCTCTTGCAATGGCATTCTTTGTCTTGCAAATTATAATGAAAGCTTTGTTATATTGTGGAATCCTTCTATTAAAAAATTTAAGGAATTGCCCTCTTTTCAAAAGCCACAAACTCTTGATTACGATGGTATGACATATGGCTTTGGCTATGTTCCTACAAGTGATAATTACAAGGTGGTGGTTGTTTTACGCTACGATATATGTGATAATGGTGGTAATGTTATCGACAAAACTGAAGCAAAGATTCATATTCTGGGTACTAATTTTTGGAAAAATATTAATCAGGAGTTCCCTTGTGGCGGTATACCTAGTCAGGATAATGGACATTTTGTGAGTGGTGCGATTAATTGGTTGGCTTCTAAACATTCAGGTAGTGAAATTGTATATTTTATTGTTTCTTTTAATTTAGGGAATGAGTCTTATCAAGAGATTTTGCAGCCTAATCATAAAAATACAGATTATTGTTCTTGGCGTTTGGGTGTGTTGAGGGATTGTTTGTGCATGCTTTATGGTGATGATGTTTGGGTTATGAAAGAATATGGAAATAAAGATTCTTGGACTAAATTGTTCACTATTCCTCGCATCCAAGATCCTCGTACATCTTACAGCTTTCTCAAAGTAGTAAATATTTTTGAGGATGACCAAGTGTTGTTGGAGTATATAGATGAATCTATAGATGAGGTGCATTGGACATGGAAGTCGATTGTTTATGATTTCAAGAATGGTATTATTAAGTTTACAGGGTTTGATAGCACCCCAGAAGTCTGCGTTGAGAGTATGATATCACCTTGTTTTTAATGCTATGTCACTTGAGCATGATTTTCAATGGAAACCTTTATGTTAATTTAAATTTATGTTTTTTATTTTGTACTTGTTATGATTAATCAAGGATAGATCCATTTTGTTACTTGAGAAATTTGTTATCATTTTCATATTTTGTTTTTGGTAATTATCATTTTCATTTTTTTAATCAGTAAATATATTATAAAACTCAACTATAAGTATAAGACATAAATATGACGAGAAAGAGAACAAAACTGCAAAAAAATGCAGTACACCAATAACATCACCAAAATAATAACAACATCATTTGAACTTTAAACAAAGACATACTATCGTCATACTCCTACTCCATCTCCAACTTCAACTCCATCTCTATCTCCATATCCATCTCCATCTCCTACCCAAGAAACCAAAACCCGAGCGAAACATTACAGAATTGAAGCAGAACAAAACCATCTTTCACTGATAAATACCCTTACCAAACCAAACTCTCCTGAGCTAAAAGTAAATGCCGTCCACCAAACACACTCCACACAGATCAACAAACTGCAACCCACCAAAGAAACCGACTTGGTGGAGACCGCCAGAAACCATTGGTCTAAGCAAAAAGTTAGCATTTAAGATCTGATTGTGTGGCGGCCGGAGAAACTCTAAAAATCATCGACAGTAGAAAGGGTATCAACATAGAAAAATCATTCTAAAACTGCCTCAAAAATTTGCAACAAACATTGTTACTAACACACCCACCACCAATAGCAGACAACTAAACCATTCTAATACCTCTTATATTTCCACCTACAGCAGAGAGCAGACCCGTCAAACTAGCACATTACAACAACACACAAAACAGTGTTACACATGATTCCACCCTAAAATAACAAAAGCTACTAAAATTATCCCAACAACACATCACACACTCACAGGATACCCGAAAGAAATTGTTACCCAGAAGAGATGCATGCTGCCCAAACAAAATCAATCTAGGACAAAACCAATTGAAGCTAGCACACTAGTATTGGGACTCGAACCTGCAGTAGAAAGGCCACAATATCAAAACTCACAACACCACCTAGCACACCAACAACAATACTGCCACAACAATGAACCGCAGTAGCAGAGCAAACAAACAACACACAAAACACTGTGAGATTAGTGAATAATTTGTTACCGGGATCCCACGTCCGATCGTAGTACAAACACGACACCATCTTGGATTTCTGATTGCATATATTTCTTGTATTTTCTTTCTTATACGCTAAAATTTTTACTTGTCCTTATTTAATATATATATATATAATATTATGTTTGCCATTAAAAAAAACCTAAGGTAACATAACTCTTTTCCATTTGGGGAAATTGTTGGAACTTATAAATTAAACATGAACACACCATAATTGAGAGAAATAATGAAGAGAGAGTGAAAACACTTATTTACTTTACACGTACATATCATGAAATGAAGCAAGTGATTTCTATGCTTTATGTGGTTATTACTTTACATTTTCTCATTTTTTAGATAGATTATTCTCGTGAGAGGGTTTAGATGTTCTAAATAAATGTTATCTATTCTTGAACTAACCAAGATTGGTTAGGGTTTGTTATTAATTAAGAAAACTATATATATTTGCACATTACATTATAAATCTCTATATATCTTTCATTATAGGAAAGTTACACACTGAAATATATATATCCCTTACAATATTAAGGAAGCATAGTAACTATCAATTATTGATTTCTTTTATAAATAGATAGGGAAAGACAAAGTTTGCACTTTGCAGTGTCAAGAAATGAAATATCATAACAAGAGTCCAAGAAAACATTTTACCTCAAGCATCAAAATTTACAAGAACAAGTTGAAGCTAATAGGTTCAACAACAATTTTCTTAGCAAAAATGTTCTTATAGTGCAATCATTTTGAAAATTTCTGCACCATAGCAAACTAAATTAGCCCATCCAAATTGGCACCGGTGAGAATTGAACCTGAAATCTTAAGAGGAGCACACTCTCAGGTCCCAAGCCAATACCATCCGACCAACCCAAGTGGGTTTTCCTCTGTCTATATTAATCACCATTTCCTCTCTGAAATACATAAAACCACCAAATATCAAAATCGGATAATTTGTTCCTAAAATCTATTACTGATGATAAACATTTCTACTATTGAGGAGGAACTTAATTCATTATAAACAACAACATCATCAAACAAGTGAAACAAAAATCACATGATCCACTATAAAAGACCAAGTGAAACAAAAATCGAGAACGCCATATTACAGCCCCTCTGGTGTTAGAAAGCAAAAAGTGTCGAACGCAAACAGTATAAAAACTCTGCGAATTAATACATTTCCTCAGGTTTAATATTTTTTTTAACTAAATTTATTAATAAGCTTTAACAATAGCACAGGACAGGGCGACAGGCTAGTGAAAGGTTACGAGGCCTGCAAACGATGCAGAAATCAAATCACATCAAAACACAAAAGCAAAAGATAAAACTTAAAATCCAAAACTCTGCGAACACTTGTAGTGGCTCGTGACGACGCAAAGGCATCTGAAAACCACAAAACAAAGGAACCAACACACGGCTAGACTGGCCAGAAAGCCGAAACAGATCTGAAACGGACAGAAACAGCACGGACAAAAACAGGAGCACAAGCAGACAAGCCAACACAGAGCTCGCAGACCAGTAACAGCTACACAGATAAATAGCACCACACCATTACCGCCTGGGGTTCGGTCGTGACAAAACCAGATATTGTTCATCTCACATATACATTGTTTATGATTCCAGACTGATATGACTCACTCCTTACCTTTGCTTGTGCCAAGCAGCTCCTTGAACCGGCTTGTTCCTCCATGGCTCTGATGCTCCATGGTTGACGATTTGTCAAGACATAAAGAAAAGATGCTTACTTAAACCCTATATAATAATATACATGAACATGAATTATATCCACAATAGACAATTTAATTATATCAAATAAATGACTGTCTATAAAAAAGACCGTCTAAAAAAAATCACAAAAAAAATAAATAATTAGATATATGGTTAGACTTTCTAAGCTCTCATTTGGCACAATATGAGGTGAAATCTTCAAAGCAATAATTAACAAACTAAGAAGATAAATAGAAGAGTACAACGTAGTAAAGACAAAAGAGATATGCTTACTTACATATAATATACATACACAAATTAAATATTCTATAAAAGACAATTTAGCAAAAATTAAATTCATAAAAGACCCTCTAAAAAAATCATAAAAGACATGGAAAAACTTAGGAGTATTCGTTAGGAAGACAATGAAATTGAGTGAAAAGAGGAAGATAAGAGATTCAAGACGTTCTTCTAAAGTTTTATGAGCAGAGCAGAACAAAGCCAGTTTGCTGCCGATTTGGAAGGTGAACGACCGGACAATTAAACCATCGTGGTTCGGAGATAATGAAGCGAAGAAGACAAAAATATAACAACCATGTAAAAAAAGACCGGCTCAGTAACTTACCTGATTTCCTTTTACTTCACATACTCTCCTTTGTGGATACAGAACGCGCTGTTCAAACTTGTATACTATCCACAAGATGGAAGAATATCTGGAAGCAACTTCCCATTCTAACATTAGATTCCTCGCGCTTTGGGAATCTCAAGGATTTTACAAAATTTGTGTCTCGTATTTTGTCTCTTCGTGAAGCATCAACAACACTACAATCTCTTGATTTTAAGCGCAGTGGTATCGTGGAGCCTCACATACTCAAAAGGATTGTTAAATACGCTGTTTCACACAATGTCCAGTGATTACGAATTAATATTAGTTGTGATTTTCAACACTTTCCAACTTGTTTGTTTTCATGTCACACTTTAACCTGCCTTAACCTTTCTGTTGTTCACTCTAGAACTTCCGAGAAGTTATTATTTCCTAATTCTCTTAATTTACCGGCATTAACAAGCTTGTCTCTACAGTCATTTGCCTTTCCTGTTGGCAATGATGGCCGCACCGAACCATTTTTGACATTAAACAACTTGAATAGTTTGATCATTCGGCAATGTAAAGTTCTTGATGGACATTCTATTTGCATTTCAAGTGCAACACTTGCCACTTTAACTTTAGAAACGCATCCCGGTGACTATTGTGAAATTGAGTTATCTACTCCAAGTCTTTGCACCTTTGTCTTTGTTTGTATCGTGGTTATTCCTACTTTGAAACTCTGTGGGAGCAAGACAAATCTCTCTTCTGTAGAACATGTAAAGATTCTTGTATTTTGTCCGTCCAAATCTATACAAACTTCAATGGTTCTACTCAACTGGTTGGTTCAGCTTTCTAATATCAAATCATTGACGATTAATTCTTCTACTCTTGAGGTAGTTTATGGCATGTTTGGTTTAAGAATATTCATTTTCATTTTATAATATTTTTCTTAGTGTGCTTCCTATTTTTTTAGTTATAATTTTTGTCAAAAAGTATGACTTGTATTATATTGATCCTGATTCACAATCATCACTCATTGATTAGGTTCTCTCCTTAGTTCCCGATTTATTGAAGGTTGAGTTTCGTTCCTTGTGTAACTTGAAGTCGCTTAAATTACACAAGTACATGCCTTCATCCGAACCTAATGGAGTATTGGACTTTTTGCTTCAAAACTCACCCAACACAAAGGCTGAAATCATAAATTTATTCAGGTAAATGTGCATTCAACTTGTTGAACAGCATATTTCTGGTTTGGTTTTTGCAATGCAGTTAGTTTTAGTTGCTTCAATAACATTACACTAAGGGTTTTCATGGACTTTTTTTATTCAATTTATGCATATAAATGCAACATGTAACGTGGTTAAATTTATTAGCCACGGCCTATATGTCACTTTTAGCTACGGTTAATAGTTGCAAGAATGAATTGCAAATGTAATTTGCTTATAATAAGCTTTGTTGTTAGAACAACTAAGAAACCAAAAGTTACTCTTGTATAGTCTTCCTATCGTAGTTCAGTAACATTTTGTAATGTTGTAATGTTGCAAAACTAATATTTTTTAATTTTTGAACAGCAAAACAATTTTATTAATATGAAAAGGAAAAAGTACAAAAGAGGTACTCTACTTACGGCAAAACATATAGTACGCCAATCATTACAAAAATTCAAAACTCAAACAACACTATAAGAAAACCTTGATTTACAAACAAATTTTAAAATTAATTTCTGGCGGAATATTCCCTCCATAAGTTAGTGAGGGAAATATTTGTCACAAAATATAATATTCCGTCAAAATTATTAATAGAAAAAAATAAAAAGTAAAACAAAAATGTAATGACGGAATAGCCACCGTTACTGGCGGAAATATTGGCCATGAAATTTAAAAAATAACTGTTACAATATTGTGGCGAAAATATCCACCAAGAACGGATATCCATGCAGTCAACAAACTGTGTCAGCTAGTCACTGAATTATGCTTCAGGAATTTACTTACCAATGACCTAATATTCCCTCAATCCTTGTGTAATCAACCAATGTTAGTTTCCATGCAAGTATCCACGGTAAAATATGTTATCTTGCCTATATATGTTGGTTTCCATTCCTTGTACGCACAGACTCACCACTTCCTGTAATAAAAAAAAGACTCCACCACTTCCATTTCATTTATAGTTTATACATATATTCTATCTCATCACTACCTTATTATATTATATTAGCATTAATTCTCTCTAAATTATTCCTACTATTTTATTTCATTTCATATAAAAATATTTTTCATTCCAACTTTTTTTTCTCATTTCCAACAATATAATGTATATTCGAAATGTAAGTGTTTTTTTAAGTATTTTTTACAAGTTTTGTCTATTGTTGTAATTTTTAATTTACATTACTAATTATTGTAATTTTTTATATTTATAATTTAGGAGTGTTTGTTGGCATTGAAGTAATTCCACGTGCTAGACGTGTGGTTGAAAGAGTATTTGGTTTAGCTCGAAGTCTAACTCTACTCGGCATACCAAGTAAGTAATATAAATTAAATTGTGTAAACTTTATGTTTTGAAGTTTAAAATAAATTTTGTAAGTGTAATAATTCTTGTAATTGACAAATTTTTTGTTTAAATTTTTTTACTATTATTGTTATTTGTGTTTGAAAAAGAAAACAGTTGGCGTTAATTTTTTTACGTAAAAGTCGTATTGTATTTTCACTTGCCTATTAACTAATAATAAAATAAAATAACTGTTATAAAAAAAAGTTAATTAAAAAAAAAAACTTATCACTTAAATGTTGTTACTATAATATTTATAATATAATAGGTTCTATTTGTAAAAGAAAATTTAGAGATATTACTACCCAATATTAGATGAAAAAAAAAAACGTAATAGTATTTTTTAATATAATAGGTTTTTTTATTTCTAAAACCAATAAATATAATTAATTTTTTAACTCATTTTAATTAAATAAAATATAATTAGGTGACTAAAAAACAACCCAAGAAATTAAATACGTTGTTTTTGGATTTAGGTGATAACATAAAATCAATTTTTTTGTTTTAATATAAAAGCTGCTTTTCTTTCTAAAACTAACAAATATAATTAAGTTTTTTTTAACTCATAATTTTAATTGAAAATAATAAAATTAGGTTTTTATAAAACAAGAAAATAAATTAAATAGGTTTTTATTGGTTTTAGGTGATAAGAAATTTTTTTAAAAAAAAAATTAGATTTTTTTTTTTTAAATATAAAAAAAATCAATTTTTTTTGCTCTAATATAATAACTTTTTTTCTTTCTAATGCTAAAAATATAAGTAATTTTTTAAAGGATTCAGACCCAATTATTGGGTTTGGTCTAGTCATGGTGAATCATTTGCGACGGAGACCCCGTCAAGTGCTACTAATATTCGTGATGTGAATCGAGGTGCTTCAAGCAGCAGTGCGCCAACAATGGTTGCTCAAAATTATCAACATTACCCCTTCAACGAGATGAACGTTATGATAAGTGATGCTCTTGGGTTTCATGTGGTGAACAATGGGTCGAGAGATGATGAATATGAAGGAGATGAACTTCTGAATGCTGAAGCCCAGAGATTTTTTAATCTCTTAAAAGAGACAAATGAATTGTTGTTTGAAGGTTCTACAGACTCAAAGTTAACTGTGTGTGTTAAACTTTTGGGTATAAAGTCTCGATATCTAGTTCCAGAATTAGCCATGGAAGACATCACAAAGTTGTGCTTGGAAACAACACCCATCCCCGCCCGTGGTGATTTGCCACGAACTTATTACGAGGCAAAACAGCTAGTGTCAAAGCTAGGACTTGGAGTGAAGAGAATTGATTGTTATATCAATGGTTGTATGCTGTTTTATAACAATGATTTTGGTGTAAGCAACGGTGATTTACTTGAATGTAAATTTTGTCAAGAACCGAGATACCGTCGAACAAAAAATTCGCGGTCAAGTAGGAGAAAACCAGTACCAAGAAAGGCAATGTTTTATTTGCCTATAATACCGAGGTTGCAGAGGTTGTATGAATCATTGCAAAATTCCAACAAAAATGACATGGCATTCTGAAAATTATGAACAACGAAAAAGTTCTGGGGAGTTGCGACATCCTTCTGATGGTCTTGCATGGAAGCATTTTGATCAAGTTATTCCTGATTTCGCTTCAGAGCCACGAAATGTACGATTGGGCTTATGCTCTAATGGATTTACACCGTATACTCAAGTGTCGGCCACTCCATATTCATGTTGGCCTGTTATTGGTACTCCATACAATCTTCCGCCTGAAATGTGTATGTCAAAACCTTACGTGTTTTTAGCCGCCGTAATACCTGGCCCATCTAGTCCAACTGCTGGTATTGATATCTATTTGCAACCTTTGATTGATGATTTGAAGAGGTTGTGGGAAGCTGTTGTTACATACGATATCAGTCGAAAACAAAATTTTAATATGAGGGCAGCTTTGATGTGGACCATCAACGATTTTTCAGCAAGGACATTGTCGTCGTTCGCACAACACAATATTCCTACACAAAACTAGCGAACAATATTAATACAATCAAAAGGCTCAATACACCATTCATAAAATAAACATGGTGAGAAAACCTTTTTAGCCAATAGTCATTTCCATGAGACTACTTGTATCCGATCACAGATCTCGTCCGGGCCAAATCTGTCTCTGCATACAAGCATTACAAGAGACTAATAAAAAAACAGATAAAGTGTCTCCGCCACTTCCAGGAGCAGAAAACAGTTTCAATTGCACAAATTGATATGTTCGTGCTTCACATTTATTTATTCACTCCGCTACTGTATCTTCTATTATTCTCATTCTCAATAATACTTATTAGTACAATTCAATCTATTTCTTTTTACTATTTCATAGCTTTTAAATATAATTGATAACTTTCATTGCAAAATATTAATTTTTAACTTATTATATATTATATTATACATCAAATATAGTATTTTACCATGTCTTTATAATATTAATATTTAATTAAAAAAATTCAATTTGTAATTTGGATATCCAAAAACCGATTCAAATTAAATCGCACAAAATTGGATCGGATTTTTTTAGTTAGCCATCCAAAACCAATCCGAACCGCGAATAATATTAACTTTGGATCGGATGAATTTTTACTCAAAAATCGATTCAAACCGAACTGCGAACACCCCTAGATAATGGGTTCAAATTATATGGGCCAAACACAACAATTACGATTCAAGCAATTTTTTTTTCTTCATATGTTGGATAGCAAGATCAATTAAATATCCGTGAAAAATGTTCTTTTCGACCCCCTTATTTGCTATCAAGGCTACCTGTGTTGACGAAATTGCCTTAAAGATAGATTTTGAAACTTAAATTTCAAAACTAATTTGTCTGGAATTTATATTCCAAAATACATTAATATGAATTATTTTCAATCAATGGCTATACAAGTTGATTTTTTCACGTTTCGAAACCCTGAAATCAACGTTTATTCACTCATAGAGAGTTCCTATACACTAATTTGGTGTCATCCAACAGATAATGTATGCTTTAATCGATTTATTTTTTGAGTTTTCAAGTGTTATCTGTAAACGTAAATTTTGGAACGTGCATTCCAAAATTATTTTGGAAGATAAAATCCAAACTTGGCAGAATTTTGGTTTTTCAGCTTTGTAACTAGAGTTGTAAAAATGGGCCGGGCTATCGGGCGGACTCATTAGCCCTATAGTTTTATGCGGGCTGGACTTCAAATATATTTATTATTATTTTTAAATGAAAATTTGTCGGGCCGGCCCATCGGGCCATGTAGGCCCTTGCTTATCGGGTCGGGCTAGGTGGGCACTAATTGGCCGGTCCACTTAAGCCCATTAGATGTCTTGGCCCGTTGGGCTCGGGCCGGCCCATTAAGGCAGTCCTTTTTAAAATAAAAGCCCAATTCGGTTGTTAAATTCCGAAGTAAAAAAAAATTAAAAAACTTGTGAGCAGTCCATTACCTACTTTTTTGGTGACACTAACCGAGAACCAATCAACACCGAGGTTTGAGCCTATTGAACATAACGATGAGTACCAATGCTTGCATTCATTACCCAACTCCACCCTCCCCAATGCATTCTCTCCATATTTACTTTTAAGCACTTCCTTCCACACCACCTTGTTATTATCAAGAAGCTTCCAACGCCATTTAGACAAAAGGCTAATATTCACCGCTAGAACATCCCTCACTCCAAGTCCACCTTCCTTCTTTGGGGCCAAACCATTTCCCATTTTATCTAACTAATTCTCTTCCTTCCCCTCCGACCACCCCATAGAAACTCCCGTTGAATTTGACGATCTTTCTTCCACACTTGAATTGGGATTTTGAGATAAGAGAGGTAAAAAAACGGGAATAACATTAAGGATCGCGTTTAAGAGGACTATGCAGATATATTTTAGGGTTAATATGTATTTACCCCTGCAAACACTACAAGAATACATGGATTTTTTTGACAGATTTAATATTAATTTACTGGCTGCTTTAGCCGCCACTAAATTTATGACAGCCTAAGCCGCCACTAAATAAAGGAAATTGGTCACAAAATTTAAAAATACTACTTTGGAAATTGGTGCACAAGACTCAAATTGTATGTATGTTTTCATCTCTATGTTCAAAAAAACAAAGTCCAGATCTACTCCTTGTGCATTCAAAGAAAACATACATAGTTAAAAAAAAAAGGCCAAATGCATATATAGGTCCTTTAAGTATTTTTTTCTTTTAAATAGGTCCTTTAAGTTTTGTGTTTATATCAAATACGTCCTTTAAGTTTTTTTTTCTTTCAAATAGGTCATTTAAGTTTTTAAAATGTATCAAATAGGTCCTTCTGTTAAAAAAAAAATGTTGTGTCCGTTAATGGTGTCAAAAAATTTCGTTTTCCTCATATAAACACCATTTATTCCCAAATTGAAAACCCTAACTCCACGTCAGCTTCATTAACAAACACAACATTTTTTTTAACAGAGTTGGATGGAAGGACCTATTTGATACATTTTAAAAACTTAAAGGACCTATTTGAAAGAAAAAAAACTTAAAGGACCTATTTAAAAGAAAAAAACTTAAAGAACCTATTTGATATAAACACAAAACTTAAAGGACTTATATATACATTTGGCAAGAAAAAAAAACAAAGTTTGTATATTTTTCATCTGGAGTACAAAACAGGAACATTACAAATAAACTCCAAACCGAAAATGCTAAGAAGAAGGGAAGGAAAACAAACAACTACCACACTTTTAGTCTCTTCATATTTTTGCAGATTTAGGAATTGTTTTCTCTCATTTATAAATAAAAAATTATAGTCCATTGCTATCAAACACCTTCATCGATCAACAGCTAGAGCAGAATAAAATTATATACTAGCAATTAAAAAAAAAGTTATTAAAGAACAAAGTATGAAATACATTTATTGTAATTTTTTATAAATATGTAATTTTATAAGAACTGAAATATTATTTAAATATTTTTTACCTATCCATTTTTTATTTAACTTATTAAGCTTAATTACATATTTTGTCTCTTATGTTTATATTAAGTTTTAATTTGGTTCTTTAAGTTTAAAAAGTTTTAAGTTATATATATTTTAGTCAAATTTCGGTTTAAACCATTCATGTAGCTAACAAACTTGTATATATGAACAACTTAGGAGGATGTTAGAAGAAAGTTTTAAACAAAATTAACTCAGGATTTAAAAAAAAGTTAAAAAAATTTAATTCAAAATTTAATAGAAAAGACCAACTAATGTTAACATCAATAACATAAGAGACTAAATTGAAACTTTTAAGGGTTCGTTTGACCTAGCTTATTGTTGAGCTTATGCAAACGGCTTATGCAATTTTTATGTATTATTATAAGTTTGTGAATGTAGTTTATGATAAAATAACTTATAACAATTCAATTTTCACTAGTTTGAACTTATAAAATAACATAAAACCTAATTTATATTGCATAAGTTGTTTGCATAAACTCAAAAATAAACTAGATCAAACGAGCTATAAATCATAGAGAACCAACTTAAAAGTTAAAACGTAACATAACGATAAGGGACTATTGAAAATTACTCATTGTTAGTTTTTTAAAGATCAAAATTTAAAAATTGCAATCCATTCTACGAACTTTTTTCATTCTCGTTGTTGTTTGGTTTTCCTTAAGTTCGTTTTGTTAGAAGTAATTTTTTTTTTTAAGTTACCATCAATTATGAAATATGAACATCTCTTTATGGTAATTATTTTTGACGATTATTAAATTCCAAAATTTAAAAACACAAAATCCATTAAAGAATATTAATTATTTTAAGAATCCGAATTCCGAATTTAATTACTTACTCTCTTCGTTCCAAAATATAGGCAAAAATAAATTAAAAAAAACTTATGTATTTTGTAAGAAATTTGAACCAAATACATTCATTTGGTTGACAAATTTATGCTTTTATTTTGGAATGAAGGCAATATATTTTAATTAGAAAAATACTACAAATTTCATAAAATGGAATATTTCATAAGAATTTGCTACAATGTATGATAAATAATTTGATCATGTTTTTAATAAATTGTTAAACTAAAATTTAGACCAGATGTTTGCAAAGAAAAACATAAAATTTATAAAATAAAAATATTAATTGTTTCATAAAAAAGTAAATTTTTTAATTTCTTTTTATAAAAACAAGTCATATATTAGGTATCGTTTGACCTGCCCTTTTTAGATTTTATAAGCTATATGAAAGCTAAAATATTTTTTTTATATGAAAGCTAAAAATGAAAGTAAAAGCTTTTAGAAAAAAAGTTAAAACTGTTTGGTAATTGTTATTTTTTTTAGCTTCAAATGTCTTTATCTATGTATATTACTCATAAAAATTAAGTAATTTTTTCTATCAAGAACTTATTAAAATTCTGTTTGACTTAACTTCTTCTTTTCATTGAGTAAAAAAATTTAAAATAAGCTAAGCCAAACGATACCTTAATATGATATTTAAAATAATGATTTGAAAATCATATATATAGTCAAAATTTATTTTAGAAATGTAATTTTACTTAAACTTAGAAATATGTATTGGTCAAAGGTAAAATATTTATAGAATAAATTATTTAATTCACATAAATTCAATATATGATTGTTCAAAACATGATTTGAAAACGATATAATTTTAGTCAAAGATATAATCATTTTAGCTATTATTTAATAATAATAAAATTCCAAAACAAAATTAGTCAAAGAATATTTTAAGAAAAGAAAATATAGTCAAACACTATTCAACTAAAAAATAACCCAGTCAAACATAATCTTTGAAAAGTAAATATA
The DNA here is from genome assembly GCA_954870985.1 of Trifolium fragiferum. Classification (NCBI taxonomy): domain Eukaryota; kingdom Viridiplantae; phylum Streptophyta; class Magnoliopsida; order Fabales; family Fabaceae; genus Trifolium; species Trifolium fragiferum. The sequence continues at coordinate 15,905,954 of OX940794.1, forward strand.
ATTATAATTTTATTTTAAAATATCACACAAATTGATCGGATATAAGTTTTATTTTTCTTATAAAAGAAGGTGTTCGATAATCAAGTGTTTACATTAGAATCACAATGAATGAGACCAATGATCAAAATGACACCCTTTCTTTCCGGTCATCGTCCAAAGAAATTTCGATTGTTAGCAATCTCTTCTCGATTGTAACTCTAACATCACTCTCTTTAGATGACACAATTCTTTCACAACCCCTTCCCACTCTTCCATTCGACATTATCGTAGAAATTTTGTGTAGACTACCTGTAAAGGTCCTACTTCAACTCCGATGTGTTTGTAAGTTGTGGAATTCTCTAATTTGTGATCCCAATTTTCGTAAAAAGCACCTTAGCTTTTCAAACACACGCCACCTCCACTTCCTAGGCTACTCCTACCCCTTACAAAATTACTTTCTCACTTCATACCCACTCCACTCAGTTTTCAGCAGTAACAGAACAATGTACTTCACACAATTGAGAGATTTTACTCCAAAAGTTTTAAATTATAACATTGTTGGCTCTTGCAATGGCATTCTTTGTCTTGCAAATTATAATGAAAGCTTTGTTATATTGTGGAATCCTTCTATTAAAAAATTTAAGGAATTGCCCTCTTTTCAAAAGCCACAAACTCTTGATTACGATGGTATGACATATGGCTTTGGCTATGTTCCTACAAGTGATAATTACAAGGTGGTGGTTGTTTTACGCTACGATATATGTGATAATGGTGGTAATGTTATCGACAAAACTGAAGCAAAGATTCATATTCTGGGTACTAATTTTTGGAAAAATATTAATCAGGAGTTCCCTTGTGGCGGTATACCTAGTCAGGATAATGGACATTTTGTGAGTGGTGCGATTAATTGGTTGGCTTCTAAACATTCAGGTAGTGAAATTGTATATTTTATTGTTTCTTTTAATTTAGGGAATGAGTCTTATCAAGAGATTTTGCAGCCTAATCATAAAAATACAGATTATTGTTCTTGGCGTTTGGGTGTGTTGAGGGATTGTTTGTGCATGCTTTATGGTGATGATGTTTGGGTTATGAAAGAATATGGAAATAAAGATTCTTGGACTAAATTGTTCACTATTCCTCGCATCCAAGATCCTCGTACATCTTACAGCTTTCTCAAAGTAGTAAATATTTTTGAGGATGACCAAGTGTTGTTGGAGTATATAGATGAATCTATAGATGAGGTGCATTGGACATGGAAGTCGATTGTTTATGATTTCAAGAATGGTATTATTAAGTTTACAGGGTTTGATAGCACCCCAGAAGTCTGCGTTGAGAGTATGATATCACCTTGTTTTTAATGCTATGTCACTTGAGCATGATTTTCAATGGAAACCTTTATGTTAATTTAAATTTATGTTTTTTATTTTGTACTTGTTATGATTAATCAAGGATAGATCCATTTTGTTACTTGAGAAATTTGTTATCATTTTCATATTTTGTTTTTGGTAATTATCATTTTCATTTTTTTAATCAGTAAATATATTATAAAACTCAACTATAAGTATAAGACATAAATATGACGAGAAAGAGAACAAAACTGCAAAAAAATGCAGTACACCAATAACATCACCAAAATAATAACAACATCATTTGAACTTTAAACAAAGACATACTATCGTCATACTCCTACTCCATCTCCAACTTCAACTCCATCTCTATCTCCATATCCATCTCCATCTCCTACCCAAGAAACCAAAACCCGAGCGAAACATTACAGAATTGAAGCAGAACAAAACCATCTTTCACTGATAAATACCCTTACCAAACCAAACTCTCCTGAGCTAAAAGTAAATGCCGTCCACCAAACACACTCCACACAGATCAACAAACTGCAACCCACCAAAGAAACCGACTTGGTGGAGACCGCCAGAAACCATTGGTCTAAGCAAAAAGTTAGCATTTAAGATCTGATTGTGTGGCGGCCGGAGAAACTCTAAAAATCATCGACAGTAGAAAGGGTATCAACATAGAAAAATCATTCTAAAACTGCCTCAAAAATTTGCAACAAACATTGTTACTAACACACCCACCACCAATAGCAGACAACTAAACCATTCTAATACCTCTTATATTTCCACCTACAGCAGAGAGCAGACCCGTCAAACTAGCACATTACAACAACACACAAAACAGTGTTACACATGATTCCACCCTAAAATAACAAAAGCTACTAAAATTATCCCAACAACACATCACACACTCACAGGATACCCGAAAGAAATTGTTACCCAGAAGAGATGCATGCTGCCCAAACAAAATCAATCTAGGACAAAACCAATTGAAGCTAGCACACTAGTATTGGGACTCGAACCTGCAGTAGAAAGGCCACAATATCAAAACTCACAACACCACCTAGCACACCAACAACAATACTGCCACAACAATGAACCGCAGTAGCAGAGCAAACAAACAACACACAAAACACTGTGAGATTAGTGAATAATTTGTTACCGGGATCCCACGTCCGATCGTAGTACAAACACGACACCATCTTGGATTTCTGATTGCATATATTTCTTGTATTTTCTTTCTTATACGCTAAAATTTTTACTTGTCCTTATTTAATATATATATATATAATATTATGTTTGCCATTAAAAAAAACCTAAGGTAACATAACTCTTTTCCATTTGGGGAAATTGTTGGAACTTATAAATTAAACATGAACACACCATAATTGAGAGAAATAATGAAGAGAGAGTGAAAACACTTATTTACTTTACACGTACATATCATGAAATGAAGCAAGTGATTTCTATGCTTTATGTGGTTATTACTTTACATTTTCTCATTTTTTAGATAGATTATTCTCGTGAGAGGGTTTAGATGTTCTAAATAAATGTTATCTATTCTTGAACTAACCAAGATTGGTTAGGGTTTGTTATTAATTAAGAAAACTATATATATTTGCACATTACATTATAAATCTCTATATATCTTTCATTATAGGAAAGTTACACACTGAAATATATATATCCCTTACAATATTAAGGAAGCATAGTAACTATCAATTATTGATTTCTTTTATAAATAGATAGGGAAAGACAAAGTTTGCACTTTGCAGTGTCAAGAAATGAAATATCATAACAAGAGTCCAAGAAAACATTTTACCTCAAGCATCAAAATTTACAAGAACAAGTTGAAGCTAATAGGTTCAACAACAATTTTCTTAGCAAAAATGTTCTTATAGTGCAATCATTTTGAAAATTTCTGCACCATAGCAAACTAAATTAGCCCATCCAAATTGGCACCGGTGAGAATTGAACCTGAAATCTTAAGAGGAGCACACTCTCAGGTCCCAAGCCAATACCATCCGACCAACCCAAGTGGGTTTTCCTCTGTCTATATTAATCACCATTTCCTCTCTGAAATACATAAAACCACCAAATATCAAAATCGGATAATTTGTTCCTAAAATCTATTACTGATGATAAACATTTCTACTATTGAGGAGGAACTTAATTCATTATAAACAACAACATCATCAAACAAGTGAAACAAAAATCACATGATCCACTATAAAAGACCAAGTGAAACAAAAATCGAGAACGCCATATTACAGCCCCTCTGGTGTTAGAAAGCAAAAAGTGTCGAACGCAAACAGTATAAAAACTCTGCGAATTAATACATTTCCTCAGGTTTAATATTTTTTTTAACTAAATTTATTAATAAGCTTTAACAATAGCACAGGACAGGGCGACAGGCTAGTGAAAGGTTACGAGGCCTGCAAACGATGCAGAAATCAAATCACATCAAAACACAAAAGCAAAAGATAAAACTTAAAATCCAAAACTCTGCGAACACTTGTAGTGGCTCGTGACGACGCAAAGGCATCTGAAAACCACAAAACAAAGGAACCAACACACGGCTAGACTGGCCAGAAAGCCGAAACAGATCTGAAACGGACAGAAACAGCACGGACAAAAACAGGAGCACAAGCAGACAAGCCAACACAGAGCTCGCAGACCAGTAACAGCTACACAGATAAATAGCACCACACCATTACCGCCTGGGGTTCGGTCGTGACAAAACCAGATATTGTTCATCTCACATATACATTGTTTATGATTCCAGACTGATATGACTCACTCCTTACCTTTGCTTGTGCCAAGCAGCTCCTTGAACCGGCTTGTTCCTCCATGGCTCTGATGCTCCATGGTTGACGATTTGTCAAGACATAAAGAAAAGATGCTTACTTAAACCCTATATAATAATATACATGAACATGAATTATATCCACAATAGACAATTTAATTATATCAAATAAATGACTGTCTATAAAAAAGACCGTCTAAAAAAAATCACAAAAAAAATAAATAATTAGATATATGGTTAGACTTTCTAAGCTCTCATTTGGCACAATATGAGGTGAAATCTTCAAAGCAATAATTAACAAACTAAGAAGATAAATAGAAGAGTACAACGTAGTAAAGACAAAAGAGATATGCTTACTTACATATAATATACATACACAAATTAAATATTCTATAAAAGACAATTTAGCAAAAATTAAATTCATAAAAGACCCTCTAAAAAAATCATAAAAGACATGGAAAAACTTAGGAGTATTCGTTAGGAAGACAATGAAATTGAGTGAAAAGAGGAAGATAAGAGATTCAAGACGTTCTTCTAAAGTTTTATGAGCAGAGCAGAACAAAGCCAGTTTGCTGCCGATTTGGAAGGTGAACGACCGGACAATTAAACCATCGTGGTTCGGAGATAATGAAGCGAAGAAGACAAAAATATAACAACCATGTAAAAAAAGACCGGCTCAGTAACTTACCTGATTTCCTTTTACTTCACATACTCTCCTTTGTGGATACAGAACGCGCTGTTCAAACTTGTATACTATCCACAAGATGGAAGAATATCTGGAAGCAACTTCCCATTCTAACATTAGATTCCTCGCGCTTTGGGAATCTCAAGGATTTTACAAAATTTGTGTCTCGTATTTTGTCTCTTCGTGAAGCATCAACAACACTACAATCTCTTGATTTTAAGCGCAGTGGTATCGTGGAGCCTCACATACTCAAAAGGATTGTTAAATACGCTGTTTCACACAATGTCCAGTGATTACGAATTAATATTAGTTGTGATTTTCAACACTTTCCAACTTGTTTGTTTTCATGTCACACTTTAACCTGCCTTAACCTTTCTGTTGTTCACTCTAGAACTTCCGAGAAGTTATTATTTCCTAATTCTCTTAATTTACCGGCATTAACAAGCTTGTCTCTACAGTCATTTGCCTTTCCTGTTGGCAATGATGGCCGCACCGAACCATTTTTGACATTAAACAACTTGAATAGTTTGATCATTCGGCAATGTAAAGTTCTTGATGGACATTCTATTTGCATTTCAAGTGCAACACTTGCCACTTTAACTTTAGAAACGCATCCCGGTGACTATTGTGAAATTGAGTTATCTACTCCAAGTCTTTGCACCTTTGTCTTTGTTTGTATCGTGGTTATTCCTACTTTGAAACTCTGTGGGAGCAAGACAAATCTCTCTTCTGTAGAACATGTAAAGATTCTTGTATTTTGTCCGTCCAAATCTATACAAACTTCAATGGTTCTACTCAACTGGTTGGTTCAGCTTTCTAATATCAAATCATTGACGATTAATTCTTCTACTCTTGAGGTAGTTTATGGCATGTTTGGTTTAAGAATATTCATTTTCATTTTATAATATTTTTCTTAGTGTGCTTCCTATTTTTTTAGTTATAATTTTTGTCAAAAAGTATGACTTGTATTATATTGATCCTGATTCACAATCATCACTCATTGATTAGGTTCTCTCCTTAGTTCCCGATTTATTGAAGGTTGAGTTTCGTTCCTTGTGTAACTTGAAGTCGCTTAAATTACACAAGTACATGCCTTCATCCGAACCTAATGGAGTATTGGACTTTTTGCTTCAAAACTCACCCAACACAAAGGCTGAAATCATAAATTTATTCAGGTAAATGTGCATTCAACTTGTTGAACAGCATATTTCTGGTTTGGTTTTTGCAATGCAGTTAGTTTTAGTTGCTTCAATAACATTACACTAAGGGTTTTCATGGACTTTTTTTATTCAATTTATGCATATAAATGCAACATGTAACGTGGTTAAATTTATTAGCCACGGCCTATATGTCACTTTTAGCTACGGTTAATAGTTGCAAGAATGAATTGCAAATGTAATTTGCTTATAATAAGCTTTGTTGTTAGAACAACTAAGAAACCAAAAGTTACTCTTGTATAGTCTTCCTATCGTAGTTCAGTAACATTTTGTAATGTTGTAATGTTGCAAAACTAATATTTTTTAATTTTTGAACAGCAAAACAATTTTATTAATATGAAAAGGAAAAAGTACAAAAGAGGTACTCTACTTACGGCAAAACATATAGTACGCCAATCATTACAAAAATTCAAAACTCAAACAACACTATAAGAAAACCTTGATTTACAAACAAATTTTAAAATTAATTTCTGGCGGAATATTCCCTCCATAAGTTAGTGAGGGAAATATTTGTCACAAAATATAATATTCCGTCAAAATTATTAATAGAAAAAAATAAAAAGTAAAACAAAAATGTAATGACGGAATAGCCACCGTTACTGGCGGAAATATTGGCCATGAAATTTAAAAAATAACTGTTACAATATTGTGGCGAAAATATCCACCAAGAACGGATATCCATGCAGTCAACAAACTGTGTCAGCTAGTCACTGAATTATGCTTCAGGAATTTACTTACCAATGACCTAATATTCCCTCAATCCTTGTGTAATCAACCAATGTTAGTTTCCATGCAAGTATCCACGGTAAAATATGTTATCTTGCCTATATATGTTGGTTTCCATTCCTTGTACGCACAGACTCACCACTTCCTGTAATAAAAAAAAGACTCCACCACTTCCATTTCATTTATAGTTTATACATATATTCTATCTCATCACTACCTTATTATATTATATTAGCATTAATTCTCTCTAAATTATTCCTACTATTTTATTTCATTTCATATAAAAATATTTTTCATTCCAACTTTTTTTTCTCATTTCCAACAATATAATGTATATTCGAAATGTAAGTGTTTTTTTAAGTATTTTTTACAAGTTTTGTCTATTGTTGTAATTTTTAATTTACATTACTAATTATTGTAATTTTTTATATTTATAATTTAGGAGTGTTTGTTGGCATTGAAGTAATTCCACGTGCTAGACGTGTGGTTGAAAGAGTATTTGGTTTAGCTCGAAGTCTAACTCTACTCGGCATACCAAGTAAGTAATATAAATTAAATTGTGTAAACTTTATGTTTTGAAGTTTAAAATAAATTTTGTAAGTGTAATAATTCTTGTAATTGACAAATTTTTTGTTTAAATTTTTTTACTATTATTGTTATTTGTGTTTGAAAAAGAAAACAGTTGGCGTTAATTTTTTTACGTAAAAGTCGTATTGTATTTTCACTTGCCTATTAACTAATAATAAAATAAAATAACTGTTATAAAAAAAAGTTAATTAAAAAAAAAAACTTATCACTTAAATGTTGTTACTATAATATTTATAATATAATAGGTTCTATTTGTAAAAGAAAATTTAGAGATATTACTACCCAATATTAGATGAAAAAAAAAAACGTAATAGTATTTTTTAATATAATAGGTTTTTTTATTTCTAAAACCAATAAATATAATTAATTTTTTAACTCATTTTAATTAAATAAAATATAATTAGGTGACTAAAAAACAACCCAAGAAATTAAATACGTTGTTTTTGGATTTAGGTGATAACATAAAATCAATTTTTTTGTTTTAATATAAAAGCTGCTTTTCTTTCTAAAACTAACAAATATAATTAAGTTTTTTTTAACTCATAATTTTAATTGAAAATAATAAAATTAGGTTTTTATAAAACAAGAAAATAAATTAAATAGGTTTTTATTGGTTTTAGGTGATAAGAAATTTTTTTAAAAAAAAAATTAGATTTTTTTTTTTTAAATATAAAAAAAATCAATTTTTTTTGCTCTAATATAATAACTTTTTTTCTTTCTAATGCTAAAAATATAAGTAATTTTTTAAAGGATTCAGACCCAATTATTGGGTTTGGTCTAGTCATGGTGAATCATTTGCGACGGAGACCCCGTCAAGTGCTACTAATATTCGTGATGTGAATCGAGGTGCTTCAAGCAGCAGTGCGCCAACAATGGTTGCTCAAAATTATCAACATTACCCCTTCAACGAGATGAACGTTATGATAAGTGATGCTCTTGGGTTTCATGTGGTGAACAATGGGTCGAGAGATGATGAATATGAAGGAGATGAACTTCTGAATGCTGAAGCCCAGAGATTTTTTAATCTCTTAAAAGAGACAAATGAATTGTTGTTTGAAGGTTCTACAGACTCAAAGTTAACTGTGTGTGTTAAACTTTTGGGTATAAAGTCTCGATATCTAGTTCCAGAATTAGCCATGGAAGACATCACAAAGTTGTGCTTGGAAACAACACCCATCCCCGCCCGTGGTGATTTGCCACGAACTTATTACGAGGCAAAACAGCTAGTGTCAAAGCTAGGACTTGGAGTGAAGAGAATTGATTGTTATATCAATGGTTGTATGCTGTTTTATAACAATGATTTTGGTGTAAGCAACGGTGATTTACTTGAATGTAAATTTTGTCAAGAACCGAGATACCGTCGAACAAAAAATTCGCGGTCAAGTAGGAGAAAACCAGTACCAAGAAAGGCAATGTTTTATTTGCCTATAATACCGAGGTTGCAGAGGTTGTATGAATCATTGCAAAATTCCAACAAAAATGACATGGCATTCTGAAAATTATGAACAACGAAAAAGTTCTGGGGAGTTGCGACATCCTTCTGATGGTCTTGCATGGAAGCATTTTGATCAAGTTATTCCTGATTTCGCTTCAGAGCCACGAAATGTACGATTGGGCTTATGCTCTAATGGATTTACACCGTATACTCAAGTGTCGGCCACTCCATATTCATGTTGGCCTGTTATTGGTACTCCATACAATCTTCCGCCTGAAATGTGTATGTCAAAACCTTACGTGTTTTTAGCCGCCGTAATACCTGGCCCATCTAGTCCAACTGCTGGTATTGATATCTATTTGCAACCTTTGATTGATGATTTGAAGAGGTTGTGGGAAGCTGTTGTTACATACGATATCAGTCGAAAACAAAATTTTAATATGAGGGCAGCTTTGATGTGGACCATCAACGATTTTTCAGCAAGGACATTGTCGTCGTTCGCACAACACAATATTCCTACACAAAACTAGCGAACAATATTAATACAATCAAAAGGCTCAATACACCATTCATAAAATAAACATGGTGAGAAAACCTTTTTAGCCAATAGTCATTTCCATGAGACTACTTGTATCCGATCACAGATCTCGTCCGGGCCAAATCTGTCTCTGCATACAAGCATTACAAGAGACTAATAAAAAAACAGATAAAGTGTCTCCGCCACTTCCAGGAGCAGAAAACAGTTTCAATTGCACAAATTGATATGTTCGTGCTTCACATTTATTTATTCACTCCGCTACTGTATCTTCTATTATTCTCATTCTCAATAATACTTATTAGTACAATTCAATCTATTTCTTTTTACTATTTCATAGCTTTTAAATATAATTGATAACTTTCATTGCAAAATATTAATTTTTAACTTATTATATATTATATTATACATCAAATATAGTATTTTACCATGTCTTTATAATATTAATATTTAATTAAAAAAATTCAATTTGTAATTTGGATATCCAAAAACCGATTCAAATTAAATCGCACAAAATTGGATCGGATTTTTTTAGTTAGCCATCCAAAACCAATCCGAACCGCGAATAATATTAACTTTGGATCGGATGAATTTTTACTCAAAAATCGATTCAAACCGAACTGCGAACACCCCTAGATAATGGGTTCAAATTATATGGGCCAAACACAACAATTACGATTCAAGCAATTTTTTTTTCTTCATATGTTGGATAGCAAGATCAATTAAATATCCGTGAAAAATGTTCTTTTCGACCCCCTTATTTGCTATCAAGGCTACCTGTGTTGACGAAATTGCCTTAAAGATAGATTTTGAAACTTAAATTTTAAAACTAATTTGTCTGGAATTTATATTCCAAAATACATTAATATGAATTATTTTCAATCAATGGCTATACAAGTTGATTTTTTCACGTTTCGAAACCCTGAAATCAACGTTTATTCACTCATAGAGAGTTCCTATACACTAATTTGGTGTCATCCAACAGATAATGTATGCTTTAATCGATTTATTTTTTGAGTTTTCAAGTGTTATCTGTAAACGTAAATTTTGGAACGTGCATTCCAAAATTATTTTGGAAGATAAAATCCAAACTTGGCAGAATTTTGGTTTTTCAGCTTTGTAACTAGAGTTGTAAAAATGGGCCGGGCTATCGGGCGGACTCATTAGCCCTATAGTTTTATGCGGGCTGGACTTCAAATATATTTATTATTATTTTTAAATGAAAATTTGTCGGGCCGGCCCATCGGGCCATGTAGGCCCTTGCTTATCGGGTCGGGCTAGGTGGGCACTAATTGGCCGGTCCACTTAAGCCCATTAGATGTCTTGGCCCGTTGGGCTCGGGCCGGCCCATTAAGGCAGTCCTTTTTAAAATAAAAGCCCAATTCGGTTGTTAAATTCCGAAGTAAAAAAAAATTAAAAAACTTGTGAGCAGTCCATTACCTACTTTTTTGGTGACACTAACCGAGAACCAATCAACACCGAGGTTTGAGCCTATTGAACATAACGATGAGTACCAATGCTTGCATTCATTACCCAACTCCACCCTCCCCAATGCATTCTCTCCATATTTACTTTTAAGCACTTCCTTCCACACCACCTTGTTATTATCAAGAAGCTTCCAACGCCATTTAGACAAAAGGCTAATATTCACCGCTAGAACATCCCTCACTCCAAGTCCACCTTCCTTCTTTGGGGCCAAACCATTTCCCATTTTATCTAACTAATTCTCTTCCTTCCCCTCCGACCACCCCATAGAAACTCCCGTTGAATTTGACGATCTTTCTTCCACACTTGAATTGGGATTTTGAGATAAGAGAGGTAAAAAAACGGGAATAACATTAAGGATCGCGTTTAAGAGGACTATGCAGATATATTTTAGGGTTAATATGTATTTACCCCTGCAAACACTACAAGAATACATAGATTTTTTTGACAGATTTAATATTAATTTACTGGCTGCTTTAGCCGCCACTAAATTTATGACAGCCTAAGCCGCCACTAAATAAAGGAAATTGGTCACAAAATTTAAAAATACTACTTTGGAAATTGGTGCACAAGACTCAAATTGTATGTATGTTTTCATCTCTATGTTCAAAAAAACAAAGTCCAGATCTACTCCTTGTGCATTCAAAGAAAACATACATAGTTAAAAAAAAAAGGCCAAATGCATATATAGGTCCTTTAAGTATTTTTTTTCTTTTAAATAGGTCCTTTAAGTTTTGTGTTTATATCAAATACGTCCTTTAAGTTTTTTTTTCTTTCAAATAGGTCATTTAAGTTTTTAAAATGTATCAAATAGGTCCTTCTGTTAAAAAAAAATGTTGTGTCCGTTAATGGTGTCAAAAAATTTCGTTTTCCTCATATAAACACCATTTATTCCCAAATTGAAAACCCTAACTCCACGTCAGCTTCATTAACAAACACAACATTTTTTTTAACAGAGTTGGATGGAAGGACCTATTTGATACATTTTAAAAACTTAAAGGACCTATTTGAAAGAAAAAAAACTTAAAGGACCTATTTGATACAAACACAAAACTTAAAGGACCTATTTAAAAGAAAAAAACTTAAAGAACCTATTTGATATAAACACAAAACTTAAAGGACTTATATATACATTTGGCAAGAAAAAAAAACAAAGTTTGTATATTTTTCATCTGGAGTACAAAACAGGAACATTACAAATAAACTCCAAACCGAAAATGCTAAGAAGAAGGGAAGGAAAACAAACAACTACCACAAGAATGCTAAATTCAAGGAGAATCAAAGCTCTTCTCTATTACTCCTTCTTTCACTAAATTCTTCTTTCTCTTACTTCAAATTCTGCATCACAACTCATCTCTATTCTTCCTTCTCTCACCAAATACGCGTTTCCAGATCTGCTTTCAAATCTGCATTTTAAGATCTGCTGCGTTTTCAGAAATCTGCGAATTTGGGAATAGATCTACAGGATGATGTTTTGTTTGCGAATTTAATCATGGATTTGTGAATATTGGATTTCTGTAAATTTAAATTAATTCTGGATTTGCAGATTGGAGAGGAGAGTATTACTCGTGGGTTGTTGGAGAGGAGAGTGAGATTGGAGAGTTAATGAACTTCTTTTTAATAAAATTAAGGAATATTGTTCATGCTAATCAATATAATAATAAATATAAAAATTAATGAATAATTTTGTTTATAAATTAAAAAATGCAATTATTTTAATTTTTATAAAAATTACTTAGTTAGTGGCGGTCAAGGCCGCCGGTAAATTATGTGTCAGATCGTGTCATTATTCTGTGGCTGCTTTGCCTGCCGGTAAGTGTTTGCGGCGCCTTTTTTCTGGTCAATTCTGGCCGCTGGTAAATATGCCAGTTTTTTCATTTTTTGGCCACTTTTTCTACTTTGTGGCTACCATTTGGAAGCCAAAAAATTGGATTTTTCTTGTAGTGAAAATATGCGAGTTTTGTTTTATCGCCTGTAATTATTTTTGTTGAGATTACCCTTGTAATTTTTTTATTTTATTTTTGTAGTATATTTTACCCTCTACCAATTTTTTTTCTTCAAAAAACACAGAAAATCAAAATCCAAAAATTTTCCTCACTTAAACCAAACCCATAAAACTAAAAGAATCAAAACCAAGAAAATCCATAAATGAAGAAAAGAAAATTTCTCAAATTTCTTGTTTCGATTATCTTGTTTAGGTTTAAATATGTAGTTGGTCCCTCCAATTGTAGCTATTTTTGGTCTTTGTAAATATTTTTGTTCGGTCTAAGTCTCTGCACTTTATAAAAACTTATTCACAAAAATTCATTCACATATTCAAATATCAAATTGAAAACACAGATTCAAAGTCCCTTTGTAGTGTCTGAGTTGTGTGTGGCTGATTGAAAAAATTAGGTGCAAAGTTTGAAACTAATAAAAATAGAGTACCATAATTAAGTGTTGTCTTATAATGTGCAACAAGTGCACATCATATAAAAGTAATACAAGCAAAACATTGTAAGCAGAGTAAACTTAAAAGTAAAACATGTTTAAACAGTATCACATATTCAATTTAAAGAAAAACATTAAAATTAAATAAACAAGCAAACTAAAAAATAAAATTGTAAGACAGAATTGAGAAACTTCTCATCTTCATGGTCAATCTGCAGATACTTGGATTCCATTAGAAAATCAATTTCTTCTTTCTTGAATTTCAGAATAAAACCCAATGTGATTAGTTCAGATAGTGCAGGAACATAATCACGATTCTCGCGCAAAACACCCTCAGATATAGCTTCAGAGAAATTTGTAGCATATTTCAAAGAATCACCATCCATCTTCTGGATTATAAACTTCGAACGGTGACTTTCCCAACGTACCCTTTTGTTTGGTTTCTTGGTAATGATGTCCCCTAATGATAGTGACAAACGATAGCTTACATTGTTGGGCTCCATTGTTTCATGGAAGTTCAAGTTGAGAAGACTTTGAACAGCTTCATGTCTCTTATTTGCTTCCATTTTAAGGTTAGAACATGCAAGAAAACAAAGGATAAGCTTAACCAACCCAAGTTGAAAATTTTATTTGGATCAACATGCTTCAGGTTAACACCATCATTCACTAAGGATAATTCTTCTTTGCTCAGTGATTCCGAGATATTTCTAGCACCGATTTTTCTGTAAATTTCAGATAGTTAACACTTGCACAACGGTGTCATGGTATTCTGAAGATACCATACCAAAACAAGACCAAAGGGGACTTGAAGTTATCTATGATAATGTTATAACCAACAAAGACCAAAGGAAACAAAAACAGAAGAGGCAAAAATCAAACTAAAGAATCTATCTTTGTGGAATGCACATTTTACCTTTTGCAATATACTAAATGAAATCAACTTTTGCTAAGGGTGAGTTTTGAAGCAAAAAGCCAACTATTCTATCACGTATCGACGGAAATGATTCAAATCCTTCTTTAATTGCTTTCCGTAACTCGATCACAACTTCTTTAGTTTCTTCGTCAGGTAGCTTGGCTAAGTCCACATCTATCACTGACTTGTATAATTGATCTGAATTTTTTACTTTCAACGACTTCAAGTTACACAATGAAGTGAACTTAACCTTCAATAAGTCAGGAATTGAGAAGAGAACCTAAGCAATGAAGGTGATGGCTTGTCATAATCAATTTATTTAATGCAAGCATATAGTTTTTCAATGATTGAAGTGAAGGTGATGGCTCTAACATACCTGAAGAGTAATTGAAGTGATTTTCAATGATTCGATATCAGCAAGCTTTATCAGCCAGCTGAGTAGATTTGACGGAGCCTCTGCATTATGCCAGCACATATATGCATCAATGTATACGTGTTTAACAGAACAACGATGGCTCCCACATAGTATCGGAAAAGGAGTACCGGTAAAAGCAAATGTCGAAAGATTTGGAGTATATAGTTCGATTTTGTGGTAATTCCAACAGATATAATTTGTGTGTATTGTTAAATTGGCAAGCGTGACACTTGATATGCAGAGATTTTGTGAATCAAGAACTCTACAGAACCGAATAGCCAACCTATTCAATTTTTTCAACACTGAAAAGGGTTCAGCACATCCACCATCGTCGCTACGAAAGACAAAACTCCGTAGATCCAAGCTGGACAATGCCGGCAAATTCAGAGAACTTGGAAATAATATTGTCACATCGTCATCAGAAGGTTTTGTGCGAACATTAAGTTTAAGAGATGTTAAAGTTTGGCATGAAAAAATGCAAAACGGAATGTGTTCAATATTATAAGAGAGTAAGATTCGTAACCGTTGTATACCGTGTGAAACAGCGTATTGTAAAATAGATTCCAGCAAGTTAGGCTCCACTATACCCTCACATTGAAATCTGAGATAGGACAATGTGGTTGAGTCATCACGAAGAGACAAAATCCGAGCCACAAATTCCATGAAACCATGCAGATTGTCGAAGTATGAAGAACGTAATCTAAGGGTTGGAAGATGCTTCCAAAGATTTTTCCATTTCGTGGACAAAATGCAAGTTTGAACAGCTTGTTTGGTATTTAAAAATGAGAGTATGTGAAGAAGAACACAAAATGGTAAATCAGTGAATCTATCTCGATTTTTATCATGAACATATAATTGTCTTTCTCTCTTCATTGTCTATCTTTTATTTATGCGGCTTGTTATTTACCTTATAGTGGATGGATCTGTATTAGGTTTTCTTTTGTCTTTTGTGAGTTCTAATTTTGTAAGTTCTATTTTTATCTTTTATGGAACTTTTTTATTTTTAATTCTTTTGTGGAATTTTTTTTTAGTGATCTTATACTCCCTCCATCCATCTCTATTCTTTAGTCATTTTAACATTTTACTTTTGTCTCGGAATTTTGGTTCTTTTAATAAATTAATTAATATGCAATGAATGGTGTTTTACTATTTATACTTTTATATAAACTAAAATCTTTCATTAAATAAAATTTATATTTCTTAATAAATTAAGGATAAAAAAACTTAATTTATTCACTGATACATTATCGGTCCAAAATTACATTGAAGAATGACATTTAATTTATACGTGGCAAATTGAAAATAAAATAATTTTATGGTCTCCAAATTAGGTTACTAACTCGTTAAAATCCCTGACAGCGGGGCGACATTGCAGATGTTAGTGCTTCGACGTGTGTGCTATGCGGTTTAAGGCTTGATAGCCGATTATTTATTTGGTTCATGTAAACCAAAACTTACAAGTTTGGTATGGTATCATTCGGTGATTGGGTGTGGAGTTGGTGCCACCTCGTAGTCTTTTAAGGTTTTTTGATTCTTTTTTGGGCATGGGTAGAAAAAAGAGAGTGGAATGGTTGTTAATTTGACAAATTATTGAGTGTACAATCTGAAAATCTCGAAATGACATATTCTTTTTGGAAGAGACATTTTTCTGTCGAGTGTCTGGTCATTAAGATGAAACTCTAGCTCCCCCACTTTCTTTTACGAGTGGGGTATCCACCCTATTTTATGTTGGAATCAGTAGAGTTTGTTTGAGTGTCGTATTGGGTCTCGATGGGTCAGGGGAATTGGAGACTCCCTAGTTGTTTTGTCTACGTACCTCTGGTTGATCTCTGTCCCTCTCTTCTTGTCGAGTATTTTTCTTCTTGTGGTGATGCCTACGAGAGATTTTAGTTTATGGGTGGTGTGTTTTCTTGTGGTTTATTTTATTTTCTTGTCTTACCTTAGAGATTGTTTAGTTCTGGTGTAGTGTACTTCCTTTATTTACGAAACTTTCAGTTATACTTTTTTTGCTTTTATATTTATATATAATATATTTGTCATTCAAAAACAAAAACACATGGCCGTGGGAAAGATAATAATTAAAGTATAATTAAATATTGGATTAATAGGTTTTTACCCCTGCAAAGTATGCGAGTTTTATAGTACCCCTGTAATTTATTTTTTTGAGATTACCCCTGCAATGTTTTTTTATTCGCAGTTCATTTTACTTCCCGGGGGTAAAACAAAACAATATTACAAGGGTCAAATGAACACACATTGCAGGAGGATAATCTCAAAAAAAAAAAATTACAGGGGGTAACACAAAATTCGCCTACTTTCAAGAGGTAAAAACCTATTAACCCTTAAATATTAAACAAAATAGGAATGATAATTTAGTAAGTCGCGGGAAAATAAATAAATCTTAAACATTTTATCTAGCTATGAAAAGATTTCTCCTGGCAAAATTGTTATTATTATTCTACATCCATGCTTATTTCTGGTCTCTTGGCAAAATTGTTGTTGGTATCCTCCATGAAGGCACTGCAAAACCCAAATTTAGAGGCCAGGAAATATGAAGCAAGCAATTAGTGAGACTATTTCTTAACTCGTCAACTTTACATTTAATCAAACAAGTGTAAAGAAAAAATGAAAAGGAGTTATGCATATAATCAACATTTCTATCAAACTAATAACGGGTACTAACCATAGAAAACCAAAAATAAATCAACAAAACATTGCAGCAGCACTAACCATATTACAATGATATTTTATGGAGTAAAAGGTCAAAAACCCCCTTGCAATTTCAAAGTTCGTCAAATACCTCTCTACAATTTCGAAATAGGCAAATACCCCTTACAATTGTAAAAAGTCAATCAAATACCCCCTCCGTTTATTTGTTCCATTAAGAGTGATGATGTGGCTAATAAAAGTGACGTGGCAATTTGATTTAAATTTAAAAAAATAAAAAATAAATATATTAAAATAATTGTCATTAAAATAATAGTTATACTTTGAAACCCTTCACTTCCCCTCTCAAAACAAACATGCAAGCTCTGTTCTGTTTACAGACTCAGTGAGAAACGCAAAAAACCCTTCACCATCGTCGTTCATGCATCACAATCGTCAATCATCTTCATCGTCGCCGTCATTGTTCGTTCTTCATCATCTCTGATCATCTTCATCTCTATCATCGCCGTCTATCTCACAGGTACATATGGAAAAAAAAACCCTATTTTGTTTATATTCTGTTAAATATCACTTATGTTGAATATCACTTGTATTTTGGATTACTAAGACTTATGTTGTCATCACATTCAATAGGGGGCATTTTGCTTCATTTTTCAAATTTCAAGGGGAATTTTGCATTTTAATAGTAAATTGCAGGGAGGTGTTTGTTATAAGTGACGTGGCAACTCACTTAATAAGTGACATGGAGTCTAGGCGGTATTTGTCATATCACTCTTAACGGAACAAATAAATGGAGGGGAGTATTTGATTGACTTTTTACAATTGCAGGGGGTTATTTGTCTATTTCGAAATTGTAGGGGGGTATTTGACGAACTTTGAAATTGCAGGGGGTTTTTTTGACCTTTTACTATTTTATGCTTATAAAAAAAAGTTACAATGATTTTACTTATTGAAGCATAGACATCTCTAAAGGATTAGCATGTCACGATGTGTTGTATGACATTCGCACGACACGCGTTGGATAATTTATCAAATTGGTGTTCTAAATTTTGTAGTTTTTCCTTTACTTACTTTGACACTCATCGGATTAATGTCAGACACAAATATGACACCATACGACATATGTCCAAAAAGTTAAATAGGTGTCTCAAAATATTTTATTCTTTCTTTCGTTCAACACGCCTTAGACACTCAATGGACGCACATATACAAGAGTTAAAGATATATCGAAAATAGTGTTTAAAAGTTGAATGTACATTTACCTTGACGATTGTATGATGTTGGTGTAAACCTCGATTGACGATGTGTTTTTACAAAAAATGTCGACTATTCCATTAGGTACCCGTGAAGGTCCGAATGTGTCTACTTTCAGCGACTTCAAGTTACATAAGTAAGGAAAATCAACTCTCTGTAGATCAGGAATTAAGGAGAGAACCTAAGCAATGAAGGAGGATGAATTAGGATCAATTTAATGCACATCATATTTATGAAGAAAAAAAAAACCAAATTAACAAAACAAGCATATCAACAAAAAAATTGTCATAATAATAGAAAGTGAATGGAAATGCTAACTTTTTGAAATACCTTAAGAGTATCTGAAGAGACTGTCAATGATTCCATAAGAGCAAGCTCAACCAGCCAATTGAGTAGAACCAAAGGATAATTTTCGACATTTGACCAGAATCTTACATGAATATTTACATGTTTGATCGAAGAGAGATTACTATTGCTCCTACAAAGTTTCTGAAGAGGATTGCCATTAAAAGCAAAGCTACAAAGACTTGGAGTACATTACTCTAATTTGTATTCAAAATGAAGTTGTGTTTCTACCCTTAAATTAACAAGTGTGGCACTTGATATGAAGAGGTTTTCTGCATCATCATGAAGATTACAACGGTAAATGACCAAAGTATTCAAGTTGTTAAATTTTGAAAAGAGCTCGACACACTCATCATCACCGGTACCACAAAAGGTAAAGAAGCTTAGACGCAAGTTGGTTAATGCTGGAAATTTCAGAGAATTTGGAAATATTATTGTCTGAAGACCAATTTCATTGTCCAGGGAAAGGTTTAGTGACGTTAAAGTATGACATGAAAAGTTACATGGTGGAAATTGTTCAATATAACAAGTAACATATCTAATTGTTGGACATTGTGTGAAACTGCATATTTGAAAATCTTTTTGAGTAGGCCACGATTCATAGTACCATCGCGGAAAAAATTGAGAGCATGCAATGCAGTTTTGTGATCGCGTCGATCCAAATATCGAGCAACAAATTTTGTGAAACAGTTGAAAGTCTTAAAATGGTTAGAACTTAATGAACAAACGGTAAGAGATTTCCAGAGATTCTTCCATCTTGTGGACAGAATACAAGTTTGAACGGCCTCTTTTGTATTCAAATTTGACAATATGCGGAGCAAAACACAATCGGATAAATCACTAAGTCTGTCTTTATAAATCACTAAGTCTGTCATCATTGTCTTTAAGAAGCAATTGTGCAGCGTGCAAGTTTTTGTATGAAACCTAAAAAATCAAAGTGAGAAATTGCTATTGACACAAGCAAACACCTGAGCAAAAATTAAAGTGAGAAATCGCTATCAATACAAGCACAAACCTGAGCAAAAATCCTTCCAGTAGTTTGAATGTGTGGTCGCCTGAGATTGGGAGAAATACCTTGCTTGCAAGTTGCAACCCTATTTTTATCTTAAAAAAAAAGGGTTTATTGCAATCAGCATATTGTATCTTTTTCTTCTTTTTTTTTTTAACAATACTTTATAATAATTTTTTAAATATTATGTAATAAATTTATTTTCTATGTTAATATAATGACAAACTTAAATATTGAATAAAAGTCGTCATAAAAAAAAATATTGAATAAAAGTTTTTTATTGACGGAAAATATTGAATAAAAGTTATGGATCCATGTAATTTTAAAAAAAAAAATATACACACGACAATTACTTCAATAAAATAAATTTATTTATTTATAAATTTTACGTTTTTTTTTTTTAAAATGCAAATCAATTTTTTTATTTTTTATTTTTTTTTGGATCTGTATCTACGCTGCTACTGCTCTTCTTCGGTGGTGGGTGTTGGTATTTCAGACCCGGTGTCAGGCTGCTGCAGTTCCATCTCCCTCGGTGGTGGTTGGTGGTTGTCTACTGCTTCATGGGTTATGTTTTTCTTTTTTCTTTTTTGTTTGCGTGTTTTGTTATTTTTTAAATTTTATTCGTTTGCTGTTTTTATATTTCTCTCTGTTTCGTTCTGCTTGTTTTGGTCGTTTTGGTACTGTTCCGGCGAGATTTTCTTATGTGTCTATTTTGATCAGTTTGTTTCGTTTTCATGATGTTTCTTCGTGTTTGCTCGTCGGCTGGTTTTTCTGTTATGTGTTTAGTTTTCTATTCTGGTTTTCTTTTGTTGGTCTGGTGATGGTGGTGGCCGGAGGTCATGACGTGTGGTGATGAGGTATTGGTGTTGTAATAAGGTGGTGGTTGTGTGTGGAGGTTTTCAGTTGGTGTTGTGGTGGCAAGGTTGACACTTTGGTGTTGATTCTGGGTGTTGATGCCGTGTGCGATTGCCTTCCTTGGGTACTAGTTTCTCTGACCCGCTTTCAAATATGTTGAGATTTGCAGGACTCTTTCTGGGTCTCTGAGGGTTCCCAAATCTTTGAGATTTGCAGGGTTCTTTGGGATTTTCAAATCCGGTTCTTTGTATCTGGTTGTCTCGCATATGTGTCGACTGTTTAGAGGTTGTCTTCGAACTGGGACCAACAATGTGTTGTTGTGGTGGTTATGGTGGGGGCAGTCTTGGTGTTGGATTTGGTGTCGGTGTTCCGGTTTGGGTTCACCAGATCGGAGTTGTTGAGGAGGTGATGGTGGTGTTCAGAATTGGCGTCGCCGGGGTCTGGTTTTGATGATGACTGTTGGTGCTGTGGTGAGATGGTGGTGGTGGTTGGGTGATGAGTTTTCGATTGATGTAGCGTGACTGGTTTGCTTTGATCATAGATTCTTTGACCGCATTTCAAATCTGTTGAGATTTGCAGGACTCCTTTCGAGTCGCTGTTGGTTTCCAAATCTGCTGGGATTTGCAGGTCTCTATGTATCTGGGCTACCTATTCCGCGTCGTTTGTTTATCCTTGGGTGGTGCTTTGGTTCTTTGATATTTATTTCGCCACTACCGGTTTCATGGTGGTACCTCTGTTGTTGTCGAGACTTGTCTGCCTGGATTTTGTTCTACTTTTGTTTGGTCAGCAGTCCGCCTGATGGAGCTGTTTCTGGATTCCGATGGGCCGAGCGCTTTTGATTCGAGTTCGGGAGTCAGAGTCTAGTCGTGGTAACATTTTAGCGGGGTTGGTGACTGCTCTTGTAGTATTGAATCTGCGGGGTGCCTTTCTGTGCTTGGGATTAGGAGTTGTTTTTTATTAGGTGGTGTTGTTTAGGAGTTTTTTTTCTCAGGGTGTTCCGCATATATACGGCACCTATAATATGTAGTTCCTTTGTACCGGTCTCTGTTCGTCTTGTGCAGAGATTTGGTTATTAATAAATTTTGCCATTTCAAAAAAAAAAATGCAAATCAATTTATTAAAGGCCACATTACAGGCACAAGAAGAGCCAAAATGGGCGAGAAATTACAACAGTAGCAGCCAAAAAGCATGAAAACACCCACTTAAAA
The DNA here is from genome assembly GCA_954870985.1 of Trifolium fragiferum. Taxonomy (NCBI): domain Eukaryota; kingdom Viridiplantae; phylum Streptophyta; class Magnoliopsida; order Fabales; family Fabaceae; genus Trifolium; species Trifolium fragiferum. The sequence goes on from OX940794.1 coordinate 15,927,855, forward strand.
CATTTCTAGAACACAAAAAGAGCCCTTAAGGCTTTGTTTGTGAGTTGAGTTTTGAAGGGAAGGAAGGAGAAATTTTAATTTTTTTTTTCTCTAAATTGTAGGTCTATAATTGCTATTTTAAAATAATAATTGAAAGAAGAAAGATAAGTTATCACATAATACTTCAATCACACTTAAAATTATTTTTTAAAGCATTTTATAATGTTCTTAATTTAGAAAAGAAAAATAAGTCTTCCCCTCCATTCCCCTCCAAAACTCAACTCACAAACAAGGCCTGCTACAAAACCAGCAGAACCCCAAGACAGTAAGCCAACACTAGGACCCCGCCCCCACAAAAAAAAAAAAAAAAAAAAAACAAAAGCAAACAACAATGGTTATCTCAAGAAACAATCGCCGAGATCCCACGACCACTCGTAAAAAAGACAGGGAGAAATTTTCAAGCGATAATTAGTAAAATAATTTAAGTAATTTATAGATTAGTAAATATTAGTATTAATAAGATAGATTAGTACAGAAGTATAGATATAGATTAGTATAGATGATGATATATTGATGATGATGATGATAACTACTTAACCTTATTTTTTGTTGTGGTTAGTTATTAAAAAAAAATTTATTCCTCTCATTCAAAGCAATTATGTTATTCAAATCATGTACATAATTCAAGACCGGATAAAATCATGTTAGTGTACTAGGGATGGCTTTCAACGAAATTACAGATTTTTCCAGGAAATTAAACAAGAGTTGCCTAATTTTTAAGGTAGATTTTGAAAAAGCATATGATTCGATTAGTTGGAGCTATCTTGATTATATGATGGTCATATTTGGTTTTGGTGTGATTTGGCGAAGTTGGATCCGAGCTTGTCTATTTAGTGGGAACCTCTCTATTCTAGTGAATGGGAGCCCAACCGAAGAAATTAATATCCAAAGGAGGGTGAAGCAAGGGCATCCCTAGCCCCCTATTTGTTTCTTCTAGTGGAAGAGGGGTTGAATGGAGTTGTTAGGACGGCTGAGGAGTGCAATTTGTTCATGGGGTTTAGGGTTGAATGGAGTTGTTAGGACTGCTGAGGAGCGCAAGTTGTCAGTATGTCGATGACACCATTTTCCTTGGGGAAGCCATTGTCGCTAATCTTTGGACGCTTAAAGCAATTCTCTAAAGCTTTGTACTTGCCTCAGGTCTTAATGTTAATTTCCCTAAAAGTAGTGTTGTGGGTATTAATGTCAATAGCGACTTCCTGGGTGTGGCTGAGCGTTTTCTCCATTGTCGAGTAGGTTCTTTACCATTCACATATCTTGGATTAACAGTTGGAGCTAATCCACGGAAGGAGATAACCCGGAAAGCCTCTTATAGATACCCTAACCAAAAGACTAGGTGATTGGAATTTTAGCTATGTAAGTTTGGGAGGTAGAGTTGTCCTTTTAAACTCGGTCCTTAACTCTATACTCATCTTCACCTCTCTTTTATGAAGATGCATGTGAAGATATGCAATTAAGCTTATAGTCAAATTGCAAAAACAATTCTTATGGGAAAGTACAATTAGGGAGAAAAAGATCCCTTGGGTTAGCTGGGCGAATGTTTGCAAACCCAAAGCCGACGAAGGGCTGGGGGTTAGGGACCTTAGAGTGGTGAACCTTGATCTTCTAGGGAAGTGGAGATAGATGTTACTTTGTGGAGGACAAGGAATTAGGAGAGACATCTTCCTAACAAGATACGACTCATTGTACCCTTCACCTCATCTTGGGGGGTCGTTCCATAGGTTTTAGGGGATCTACTTCGTAGTGGATGGGGGCTCACCTGATTCTAACTCGGATTGGTTTTCTCATGGGATTGGGAAGAAAGTTGGCAATAGCCTATTAACTTCATTTTGGTTTGATAAGTGGACTGGCGATACCCCACTTAGGGTGAATTATCCGAGACATTTCCAAATTTAGGAAAGGGACAATAAGGTGGGAGAGATTGGCACCTGAGTGGAGTGGGATTGGGTGTGGGATCTAAAGTGGAGGATGTAACAATTTGGGCCTCTTTTATACGTATTTAGTAGGCAATCACAGTGTTGTACCTCATGATCTTCTTTACCCCCCTCACTATAGTAGATTTTTTGCCTTCTGTGGGAATTGAACCATGTACGTACCTTTGTGATTTTCAATGAACCATGTGATTTTCTAAAATAAATGAAATAAAGAAATAAAATAAAGCAATCAAGCATCTTAAGAAAAAAGCAAAAATAAAACCTAAAAACATGGGAAGTTAAAGTATGAAATAACTTAAGCTAACCGGCCAAAACTAACATTTAAGCACATTTAACAAATATCCTCTAGAATCCTCTATCCTTTACGGTTTACCTGAAGAGCAGTTGAAGTGATTGTCAATGATTCGACACCAGTAAGCACTTTCAGCCAACCGATCATTATGTGCTCACTTGTGCGTGAATTTTCTTCTTGTGGGCTAAAATCTTGGAGGACCTGTTTTATTTTTGTTTGTTTGCCGTGAGAGGGGGAAATTTGAATTTTAAATTCTTGTTTGTAATTTTTCATAATTGAAGAACATTTCATTTGTTAGTGATCCAAAGCTTAATTTAGGAAAAGATTTGAATTTTCTTAAGATGATTTGGGATTGTTTTAGTAAGAGCTCGACACATAAGCAAACTTTCCTTTTATTAAGTTTGCATTTGTATATTAAGATTATGATTATGATAAGATTAAGATTAAAATAAAATTAATATTAAGATAAGATTCAAACATGATTACAATAAAAGTTTTTTTTTTTTTTGAATGGGCAAAAGATTTATTGAATAAGTACAAGAAGTACATAGATAATTACAAGAGGAAGAAAACTTCCAGCACATAACACCAACAAAAACGCCACAAAAGGAGGAACCCAAATAAACTTCCCATCCCCGAAACAACACCTGCTGACAGCAAAATAGCAAACCCAGGCAGCAGACAGAAAAATCAGCCTAAAGCAAGGGAACAAACCTAACTCAGGAAAGAAAAACCAACATCTACACACGCCCAGGAAAGAGTCAGCGCCACAGACATAAGCCAGGGTCCCAGCACCACTCATAGAACAAACAGGTTGGGATTACAATAAAAGTATATAAATGTACGTAGTCAAAGATTAGAGTAAAAAAAAAGTTTAGTCAAAGATATTTTTATTTAATTTTTTATCAAAGTCTAGTCAAATATATTGACTCCTTTATGTAATTACAACACTTATCACTCACATATAAATACATATACATAAGAAACGATCATTGTAAAGGGCACTCATTAAATTACTTCACATCCAAACACAATGAACATATCAATTAAATACATTACTCATAAACATTACAATTTTTGGTAAAAAAATTTAAATTGGGACCAAAATTGAAACAATGTGTAAACAACAAAATAACACAATAATTATTCCCACTTTGGAAAGATGTGAGAGAGAGAAGGTGTGGGGAAAGGTGTTGGGGCGAGTTCTGCAGCAGGAAATCCAAAATTGCACCCTCACAATGGCTTCGTTCGTAAGTTAGAGAAGGAAACCACTTCCTTTTTCTTCACTAACTTCCCGGAGGATGTAAAAGCGATGGATCTTTGGGCTAAGTTTGCTCGTTTTGGGCGGATTGGTGAGGTTTATATCCCGAATAAACTAGATAAACAAGGTAGAAGGTTCGGGTTTGTTAAGTTTTGGGAGGTAAGGGATGAAAGGGAGTTTCTTTCACGACTGGAGGATATTTGGTTTGGCACGTTCAAGCTGCGCGTTAATCTTCCGAGGTTTCGTCGAGACGAGAACAAGAGGGTGCCGGTGGCGAAGGATTCAGAGCCTCGAAGGGTGGCTGATGCTCGTGTTAGAGATGGAAAGTCGTTTGCGGAGGCTATAGTTTCTGAGCAGGATCAGCAGCTGGATGATTTGGTGATTACGCCACAACCTATTATCAGTAGGGCGGTGAATGAAGATGTGTGGGAGGTAGATGCCGAGCCGGAAATGCTGACAAGATTGAAGGGTGCTTTTGTCGGTTTTTTGGGTGAACCAAGAGACCTTGCTTCTATCCAACATAATTTTGCGATGGAGGGTTATCATAACATTACTGTTGTCACTCTAGGGCACTTGAAAGTTCTTCTCACGAGTACGATAGAGGGAGAGATTAAAGACCTGATTGGCACGGTGGGTTGGTGGAGTTCATGGTTCGAGAAATTCGTAGAATGGTCGCCGAAAATTACATCAAACCAGAGATCAACGTGGTTACGCTGCTTTGGAGTTCCCCTACATGCTTGGGGGGATGCTCTATTTAAACTAATTGCTTATAAATTTGGTGCCTTCATAGAAGTGGATGTCTCAACTAAATGCATGGCGAGAGGTGACTGGGCAAGGATTAAGATTACGACGGACAAACTGACGATGATTGATTCCTCCATATCAATCATGGTTGAAGGTAAAAAGTTTGTTATCAGAGTCTTGGAAGAAAACAGTGACGCTGTTAATGGGGTCAATCGTTGTTTTGGTGGGTGTGGCGTTTGGCGTGAGGAGGTGTTGTCTACATGTTAGGCGGCTGGAAGGTCGGTGTTGGCGGTGGTTGCTGGAACATCGGAGGAAGGGAGCGATGGGGACTGGTCTGATAACGGCACTGTGGTGCGTGGGGGAGAAAACCAACAACATGGAAATGGACAATATGAAGATACGAGGTTGAAGCAGAACATGAGGAAAGGGATGTCAGCTATAGTACCCAACTCTTTTGGAAACTCCTTGGGTGACGCAAATGTTTTGGTCAACTGTGTTGATCCAGACACTTTGGCGGTTAGTGATGTATGCAGGGAAGTCAGAGATAGGGAGGATAATGTGACTAGTAAGTTGGTTAAAGTGCCTGCTTCTAATACGCTCCTGTTGCCAGCTTGTGGAGAGATAGTTGAGATGGGAGCTGCTAAGGGGGGGCCTACATATTTGGTTGGAAGTCAACATTTTAGTCCCAAGATTTTTTAAAACAAGATGTGGTGATATTCCTTTCATTGGGCCAGCTGCAGTGAGTCGGGCCAGCCCAGTTTGTGAGAGGGGTGCAATAATTTCTTCTCCCTTGGTGGGCCGTGTAGATACCCCTCAGTCTGGAGATATTGGCCCAATTTTAGTTACTAATGTTTTATCTTGTGGTAATGAAGTAAGGTCCACTCAATTAATCCCTTCCACTTTTCCTGATCGTGGAAGACGTCCCAGAAAAAAGAGAAAACATTGTCCTCAAGCTCAAGGTCATAAATGCATAAATTTCCAAGAATTTATTCAAAGAAAAGGTGGGGCTATGATGAAGAGCCTTTCTTGTAAAGGGAGAAGGAAGAAGAACCATTCTACCAATTCATATGGTTCTGACCCAATTCAATGTAGTGATGGGAGGGTGGTCTGTGAGGAGGCAAGTTCAAATCAGCGAATTGTCGTCTCAAACTCGGAAGGCTTTGGCCTTGAAGTTGTGTTATCTGCTGAAGGGGCTGCGGTTTCAGTGCCCATGGTGTATCCAATTGTTAATTGCGGCGGGACTGGTGGGTCGGGATTGGCGATGTTGATTGGGGATTCGTCTCCTCCCAGACAGCAGTCGCACAATTCAGGTGGTAATACTACTAGCAAAGAACTTGGAGCGGCTCATCATATTATAGATATTCAGGAAGACCTTGGGATGAATTTCAATCGTGATGATGAAGGCTATGTTAACCGAATTATGGAATGTGAAGCAAGAGATAGAAGAGAGAAGTTGGCTTGGGAGGAGGGACAAGGTTATCAATGATTGTGTGTTCTTTTAACATAAGAGGCCTGGGTAGCCGAGTGAAGAGGAGGAAGGTCCGTGACTTGGTGCGTAGTGAAAATTTGGATTTTTTGGCTTTGCAGGAGACCAAATTGGAAATAATTACAGATTCCCTTGTTCACAGTTTGTGGGGGTCAAATAATTGTGCTTTTGCTTTTCTCCCAGCAGTTGGCAACAGCGGCGGTATACTTTCGATATGGAATAAGGTAAAAACTTCCCTCATTTTTACTTTTATTGGTGAAGGTTTTGTCGGTGTATGTTTAGAGATTATAGGTGAATCACAAACGTGCTTTATAGTGAATGTCTATGCTAAATGCACCTTGCGTGATAAGAGGAGACTGTGGGATAATTTATTGATGTCAAAGAGGGGCTTTGGTGATGGATTGTGGTGTGTGTTAGGAGACTTTAACTCGGTGAGGGTTAATGGAGAAAGGAGAGGGGTGGGACAAAATTTGGCTAATGGTAATTCTTCGGAAACGATAGCTTTTGATTCCTTCTTAACTAGTTTGGGTATGGTGGATTTGCCTCTAATTGGGAGAACTTTCACTTGGTTCCACCCTAATGGTTTAACGATGAGTCGATTGGATAGGATTCTTATTTCTCCGGATTGGTTTGATGCTTGGGGTTCTCCAAATGTGTGGGTGTTATCCCGAGATGTGGCGGATCATTGTCCGCTTGTGCTTCGCTATAATTCTTATGATTGGGGTCCTAAGCCTTTCCGATTCAATAATTATTGGCTCAAAAATAGTGAATTTAAAGAACTTGTTGTCAAGACTTGGGTAGATCAAAGGTTCGAAGGGTGTATGGGTTTTGTCCTAAAGGAGCGTTTGAAAGGGTTGAAAGGTGTGATCAAGGAGTGGAATGGGAGGACTTATGGGCGGGCCGAGGAGGAAAAGAAGAAGCTTATTGATCTAATTTCGGGTTTGGATACCAAAAGTGAGACTATTGGTTTGGAGGAGGGGGAGGTGGTGGAGAGAAAGAAGCTTTTTGGTGATCTTTGGATTCTCCTTAAGAACATGGATGCCTTAGTTTTTCAACGCTCTCGTTCACGTTGGCTAAAGGAGGGGGACTCTAATTCAAGATACTTTCACAATTGTATCAATGCTAGGGTGTCTAGAAACAAATTAGATGTGTTGAGAACTTTGAATGGTTGGGTCGAAGGTCCTACCCCGGTGAAAGGTGAAGTTTTATCGTATTTCCGGAGTCATTTTGCAAATGATGAGTGGCACCGTCCGACCTTAGACGGTATTGCTTTCCCAAAGTTAACTAGAGAGAAGGTGGAGGAGCTAACAATTATTTTCTCTCTTGAAGAAATTTCATTTGCGGTCAAGGATAGTGATGGTTCAAAGAGTCCGGGACCGGACGGATTCAATTTTGCATTTATTAAGGAATTTTGGGATTTAATGAAGCACGACGTCCGGATTATGTTCGATCAATTTCATGGGAATGCTTGTCTCCCAAAAGGTATTTTCTCTTATTTCCTTACTCTTATCCCGAAAGTTAAATCACCCCAAGCTCTAGGTGACTTTAGACCAATATCCCTCCTTGGTTGTTTGTATAAATTAGTGGCTAAAGTGCTTGCGACACGTTTAGCAAAGGTTTTGGGGGAATTAATACCGAAAACACAATCGGCTTTCTTGAAAGGTAGACAATTAGTGGAAGGGGTGGTGGTGGTCAATGAAGTGATCGATTTTGCGAAAAAGGAGGGGAAAGAGTGTATGGTTTTTAAAGTGGATTTTGAAAAAGCATACGACTCGGTTGATTGGGGTTTCTTAGATTATATGCTTAGACGATTTGGTTTTGACTCAAAATGGAGAGATTGGATGCGAGTTTGTGTGTGCTCCGGTAATATGTCGGTGTTAGTCAATGGTAGTCCAACGGAAGAAATTAGTATTAAAAGAGGGCTAAAACAAGGTGACCCGCTAGCTCCTTTACTCTTTCTTATTGTGGCGGAAGGGTTAGGTGCTCTTATGAGGATGGCGGTTGATAGGGGTCGTTTCAAACACTTTTTGGTGGGGAGGAGTGAGTTACCGGTCTCAATTCTCCAATATGCGGATGACACGTTGTGCATTGGGGAAGCGTCGGTTGAGAATTTGTGGGCGCTCAAGGCGGTTCTTAGAGGCTTCGAATTGGCGTCGGGATTAAAGGTGAATTTTTGGAAGAGTTGCATTATAGGCGTTAATGTGTCGGGTGAGTTCCTTCATATAGCTTCCGACTTCCTTAATTGTCGAATTGGGTGTGCTCCTTTTACTTATCTTGGCCTCCCGGTTGGTGCTAATCCTCACTTATCTTCTACTTGGGCACCGATGTTGGAAGTCTTGAAACGCAAGTTGGGGGCTTGGGGTAACAAATATGTGGGAGGAAGGATTGTGTTGATTAATGCGGTGCTAAATTCAATACCTCTTTTTTTCCTCTCTTATTTGAAAATGCCGGTGAAGGTTTGGAGGGAGGTTGTCAAGATTCAACGCAATTTTCTTTGGGGTGGCCTCTCAAAGAGGAGGAAAATTTGTTGGGTAAAATGGACGGAGGTTTGTAAACCTAAGAAGGATGGAGGGTTGGGAGTTAGGGATCTCCGATTGGTAAATTTGAGTTTGTTAGCAAAATGACGTTGGAAGTTGCTCATGGAGGGTGAGGAGGTTTGGAAGAGTGTTATGGTGGCTAAATATGGGGAGATGGTTTTGGGGAATGCAAATTTGGATTCCTCGTTATATGGGAATAAAAGCTCCGTGTGGTGGAAGGACTTATGTAAGTTGGATAGTGATGGTGGTTGGTTTGGTCAACTAGCAATCAAGAAAATGGGTAGTGGGAATAATACTAAGTTTTGGAAAGACGTTTGGGTTGGGAATCAATCTTTAGAAACTCGTTTTCCTAGACTTTTTAGCATTTCAACTCAGCAAGACTTGATGGTCCGAGAGGTTGGAACTCGTTTTAATGGGTTGTGGAGGTGGGAGTTGGTATGGCGGAGAAATTTCTTTGTTTGGTAAGAAACTCTATTTACGGAGTTGGAGGAGGTAATTAATAGTGTTACTATTTCGGAGAGGGAGGATAGGTGGGAGTGGAGTTTGGATGTGGTTGAAGGCTTCTCGGTAAAATCTCTTTATGTAGCTCTTGACGGGTTACTTTTGCCTCGTGAAAACTTGATTCCTTCCCATTCTTTTGCTTTTAAGAATATTTGGAAATGTGTGGTCCCCTCTAAGGTGAGTGCGTTAGCGTGGCAATTGTTTTTAGATAGATTGCCAACCAAGGTGAATCTTGTGAGAAGGGGGATAATAAGGTTTGCTACTGCGGTTTGGTATGCCTTGAATAGATGGCTTGGTCTCATGATAGTTCTCCCACCAGACCCGATGTTGTCTTACAATATTTTGGTTGGGACCGGTGGTAATAAGAAGATTAGGAAGGGCTTTTCAATTGTGTGGTTGGCATTCGTATGGATCATTTGGAGGGTGAGAAACGACCGGGTGTTTAACAACAAGGACGGTAACGTGGTTGAAACAGTGGACTTAATTCAACGCACCTCGTGGCAATGGTACTTACACAAGACTGCCAAGGGGTCTAGTTTAGTCCCGACTGTATGATGCGGTGAAGTGTCCCGACTGTTTTTCTGTTCTGCTGTCATAAAGCCTTGCTGCTACTACACTCTTGCGGCCTCTGTTTTGGGTTTTTCTCCAGTTGGTCTTGAGGTCATTTAGTTTTATTATTTTTCTGCTATTATGATAGTTTGTTATAGCTAGTGCTGCTGTGTATTTGTTGGGTGTTTTCCTCTTTTTGCTTTTGGTTGTTTAGTCCTCTGTTGGTTTGAGTGTGTTGTAATATTCCTTTAACTTTGTGGCCTTTAAGTACTTCTTGTGCTTATTTGAGCCTTAATAAATTTTGTTTGCTGTTCAAAAAAAAAAAAAAAATTAAATACATTACTCTAATCTCTAATTGTGGTGATTTTACTATAAATGAGATGAAACAAATTGAATGAATACCATGATTTTAAATTACGGTTGCAGTCGCGGATGCAATAGCGGTCACAGAAAAAGTAGCAGTTATGGTCATTGCAATAACAAAATATTCATTCAATGAATATGTAGAAATAAATTAAAGATCACCATTTTTCTCACTTATTAATTGAAAAGTAAAAATTTTGGAAAGAAAATGAACATTATTGACAAATTAGTTTAATACAAAAACTATTTTTCTTAACAGTATACTACTAAATATATAGCACGAAGGATTCTGTGCACGACAAGTTCAAAACAGCATGCAATTTAATTTGTTATTAGAGTTTTAATAATTTATTAGTGGTTTTATTATCATTTGTGTATATATATGTCCGGTAGCGACGACGGCGACAACCGGCCGATTTTTCCTAGTTTTTTCTGATTTATGTCTGGTTTTTTCCCAATGAGCAGCAAAATAATCTAAGAAATTCACCAGTAAAGTACAAGCATAAAATAAATAGCATAAGCAAAAGTTGACCATAAATATGTTGCAGCTGAACCTCACGCTCTAAGTTACATAGCATAATAACATCTAAATCCTATCATTAAGAACAAGGTGATATTAAACTTTCGATATAGACTTCTGGCTTTATCCAATAATTAATATCTTGAATCTCAATAATCTTCGAAGTACCATTTTTAGAATCATAAACAATCAACTTCAATATGCGATTTAAATCATAAAAATCAATCAGCAATTGGTCATCTTCAAAAATATATAAAGCTTTGTTATATAAACGCAAAACCTTATCTTCCATTAAAGGAACACTGTACAATTTAGTCTAAGACTCCTTATTTACATATTCCTTCATAATCCAAAAATTCAAAAACGTCTTATTTTGTGCAAAGATGCAAAGGCAATCCCTCACTACCCCCAAGGTCCACAAACCCTTCTCCAAATTAGGATGCGAAAGCTTTTGATACGACTCCTTCTTCAAATCAAGAGAAACAATAGCACGCGAAGAACTAATTGAATATACCAACCAATTAACAGTGCCACTCACAAATACTCCTCGTGCAGAAACGAGATGAGGATATGGAAAGTCTTGGATCCTCCTCCAAGAATCCGTACCCAAATCATGAACATTAACTTCATTACATCTATCCATAAAGAAAGAAATGGCAACAACCTTATAACTATCGATGAAATGATCATACCCTAAACTAAATGAGGACCAAATAGCTACTTTTAGTGGATTTTCCAAAGGAGGTAATAACTTGAATTTTCTAATAGAAGGATTCCACAAAACAGCAGAACTATGATCCATTGTAAAACAAAGGATGCCATCACAAGAGGACAACCTCAAAGGTGGTTTAGGGTTTCTATCACGAGTAAAAGGGTGATCATTCAATTGTGTCAACATAATATTAGAAGTTGAAAAACCAGAGGGAATTGATGAATCAAAGAGAAGTAACTCACTTGAGTCATTTAAAGAGCTTCCGATGAGGTGGTGACGCTTGACTGACAAACGAAGATGCTTCTTTGCGAATTTAGGATCAGAGAACAAAGAGTTCAAAGACTTGCAGAGATACCGTAGTTGCAAAAGTAATTTGACAGGAAGTCTGCATAGAATTTCTGAAACTAGTTCAAACGGAAGAGTGGGTAGTGGCGGTGCGGGTGTTAGGGTTGCAGTGAAAGTAAATATTTGCTGCCTATTAGTGGCGGTTTTTTCCTCCATCAGTGCCTGAGAAGAAACGACGTGGTCATCGTCGTTGCTACCTGATGCCATGTATCATATCACAACAAGCACTAAAATTCCGATTGCAAAAGGCAAATTGGTTCCAAAGCTGCGTTTTCGTTTCAATTTATTTAATATTTCATGAGATATAAAAGTTTTTTTTTAGATAAGTCTCTCTTTTTTTCTTTTTGGATTGACATAAGTCTCTTTTTGCAACAACAATTCATAAGAAAAAACTACAAATAAAAAACAATAAAAAATCAAGCAAAAAATAAATTTGAGAAACAACAAATCTCATCTTATTTTAAGTGTCTACAAATCTAAGCAAAACTCCATAACATAACAACATCAAGCTAATGAACCAATCTGGGATTAAACTACATCTCTGAAACATCAACAACATCTCATCTTATTTCAAGTGTGGTTGTTAAAAAATTCGCCACACCATTCCATCATGGCTGCAATCAACAACACTAAATACTCTATATAGATAATGCCTCCGAATTTCATATTACTTAGTTATTTGTAATCTGAATACTCCAAATTCAATGATTCAAAATAGTTTTCTTTGACTGCAAAAATACATCTGGTAACATTGAATGACCATGAGGAGAAGAATCAACAACAGATCGGCGAAAGAATCAGGTCTCTCCTCCTTAGTGCGGCGAAGAATCAACAACAATATATCGAAAGTAAAAAAAATAAAAATCAACAACAGATCGGCGAAATCATATCCATAAACAACTCAAAATCATCACCCACGCTTCGATTTCAGTAAGCAACAATGGTTCTTTTCGCCATCGTCACCGTCGATTTCGTCACTGTCGATTTCGTCACCGTCGGTAACCCAGAAAAAGGAAACGAGAAGAAAGAAAAAATGAGTTTGGTACCCAGAAAAGATTGAGTTCGATTTCTTAGTTTCTAGATAGGAGACGATTGAGTACTGAGAAGAAAGAAAACATAATTTCTGAGTTTCTAGGAGACAATTGAGTTAGGTGTGCTCAAAGTCTTGCATTCTTATTCGGGGAGATTGATTTTGGCTTGTGAGCTCATGCTTTGAACTTAAGGAGATAGAGATGGTGAGGGTTGTTGTTAGAAGATGAAGATTAAAAGTTGGGATGAACAATACATTTTTTTTTTAAATAATCATTTAGAATTATTAAATAATCATTTAGATTTTTTTTATAAAATAAAATTCTGTTTTTATAAAACAATTCCAAGTGGCATTAAAAATTAATCAAAAAGAAATTAAAATTCCAACTAAGCCTGCCACGTCATCGAAAACCAAGATTCCATGTACAGTTGGCCATTCAGGGGGTAATTGAAAGAATCTTGACATTGCAAGGGGGTAATCGCAATTTTTTTTATAGGGGGTAACGCAAAACTCGCCTACATTGCAGGGGGGTAAAAGCCTATTAACCCTATATTAAATGGCATCATTGGATCTCTACACTATTTAGAGACCATAACAAAGTCTTAGTTTGCTCTGTAAACACAAATTGGAATGTGCTTGAAATACACAGTTGAGAGACCGTTAAATGTAAGATAATTCATCATATCTAAATTTGATTGAGAATTGAGGTACTAAAATTTTAATTTTTTGAGAGAATATTTGAACAAATGGTTGAAACCTTCTGATACGGTTCCTGATACGTTTACAATGCGGCTTCACATGTGATTGAAGATCACACTGCAATTGTAGTATGATACATACGGTTGCATGAAACAACAATATTGCGGTCGTAATTGCAGATGCAGGCGCTGCAATTTAAAATCTTGCCTTTAGCGAGAATAATGAGACAGGTTGAGGTACAAGTATTGGGACATGTCGATGTACAAGTACAAGTTCATCGGTTTATGCGGCCTTCTCTGAACCAGCATGGCAAGATTACCAGAACATTCCAAGCTTTTTCCAACGGCACTCGACTCTGTTTTGGAGGAATTGCAGCATTCCCCACGCCGGAGTTTTGTCCTTTTCCTTCTCATGGTGCTATGCACTACATAAGAGAGTGCATAGCACGTGTTAGTGTCCAACGTACACCAACATATGTAATTATGCTCAATTACTTCGATTTTCTCTAATTATTACAGTGTTTATGTGTTAGTCGTAGTGTTCGTGTCAATATTTGTGAATGAAGAAAACTACTAACAAACAAGAGATACATATACTTAGTGATGTGTTACTAAAAATATATAGATACCGAGAGATGTATAAATAGATAAACATATTCACAAACTGAGAAAATAGCACACTACACCAAGGTTTTAAAAAACAGTCGCGGTCGCGTCTCGGTTACGTAAAGGTTTTCGCGATTTCGGTCGGTACAGGTTTTACGACGCTAATTGCGGTCGTCGCGGTGTGAATTAATCACAATTTGTTCTTTAATAAAAATATTGTGATAACGGTAACGTTATCGGCGCCTACTTTTCAATGCAGGTAGTATTAACTATCATGGTCTCTAGTACTTTAGAATGTTGCAAAATATATTTTGCAAATTCAAACTCATATTTTGTGACGTCGTAACCTCTAATGCAACATGTTTTAAGCTCTAATGAAATGCATTCTGGAACAGTAAGCGGATGCTTCCAACAACCGTAACAAATATTCGTTGCATTCCCACAATTCTGTCAACAATTCACATAATGTTTTGTTTTTAAAAAATAAAATATGTGAAATCAAACTTCAAATAGAAAACAAATCATAAACTTCAAAACCTGAATGATAAAATGTTGCGAAGCTCTGTCCAAGATATCGACATCTACATAAGTTGCGCGGAAATAATATTAGGCACATTAGTTTAGTTAGTATATGAGGAATAGGTTAACACGCGTTAATTAACTCATTTTGTACTATCTTTTTCATTCTTTCTATATTTCTATGGATGTTATGTTTCTTAACGAGTTGCTTTCGGATTAAGAAATCATTTAATATGATTAATGTATATATGTGTATCCAAGGCTCTTAACTTTATTGATACCTGTTCTAAAAATAAATGCTAAAACTACCAAAGATTTAAGAGCATGATATTCATACCTTTTCCATATACAAAATCTTTGCCTTACAAAACAAATTCATCACAGTATTGATATCATTAAATATCCTTACTTTTACCAAATTAGGTAAAGCATTCAAGTTTTCCATGGAAAAATCCTTACTTTTACTTTTACCATATATATATGATTTTGTATGCAAATCCTCTAGAATAGGACAACCAAACAGAAGCTTCACAAAATATTCAGGAGATATAAAATAAACCCTATCCAAATGAAGAGTTTTGAGCCGAGGAAAATCCACTTGATCGAAACATCCCATTGTTACATATGTCAACTTAAGAACTTCAAGTGTCTTAAATTTGAGAATGGCGGGAGGTGATTTGATAAGTCGACTTTTATCGGACATGTTGAAGTCAAGATTCTCGATTCCCCATTTCATCACAAATTTAAAAAATTTATTGAAATCCTTATGTTTGAATCCAGAAGATTTGCCTAATTTCATAGTAAACGAATGGATTGAAGTGTTTTCGTCTCGCAATGTGAACATGATTAAGTAGACAAATTTGTAAAAGCTGTCAAAATCATCAAAGGTTTCGTCGTCAAAGTTGAGAGCGAGAACTGAGCGCCAAACAAATTGCCATCTCTTTGAGAGGACGCTTGTGGTTGCATCGAATTTGGTAGGGAGAAAAGAGAGAATGTGACACAAAATTGGATCAGGAAGTTTGCTAATCCTATCCAATCGAGAAGGCATAGAAGTTGTAGTCCCCATTGACGTTTGCACAGGTTACTTAAGTAGGTCAGGTTGAATGCACATTATTGTGATATATATACTTGGTTTTAGTATTTTTCTTTTTTTTTTTTTTTTTGACAGGAAAATAGGTTTTAGTAGTTGTATTGTATCCGTATATTTCTTTCTTTTAGTTACAATTGTATTTGTATCCATATATTTCAATTGTATTGACGGAATAAGTTTTTGACAGAATAATTTGTCCGTAAAATATAATAGGGTAAATAGGTCTTTATCCCTATAAAATAGGTGAGTTTTGCGTTTGCCCTTGTAAATTTTTTTTGTAGGAATATCCCTTGCAATGTTCAAAATTTTTTTTGTAGTGTATTTTACCCCCCTAATGATTTTTTTTCCCCAACATAGGGGGGTAAAATACACTACCAAAAAAAAAATTTAAACATTGCAAGGGATATTCCTACAAATTTTTTTTACAAGGGGCAAACGCAAAACTCGCCTATTTTGCAGGGAGGTAAAGACATATTTACCCAATATAATAAAATACTTTATTGATCTATACGAAGAGTATATATAATATACACAATAATAAGATGCATGACATCTATATTATTTTATATTTACGAATCCCTCTAAGAAATTTATATGGAAACTTTTACAATAATATTAATGATTGACATTAATGACTAACAATTAATGACTAACAATTAATATTATTTTTAATTTTTAAATTCTTAAAATATTATATTGCATGTTGCAAAAAAAATATTATATTGCATTTTTGAAAAAACCATATATTGGGAATAATTTAAAACCATATATTATTAATAATTTTCAAAATTATGTATTTTAAATTCTTAAAATATTTTATTGCAATTTTGAAAAAATGTATATTATTTTATATTTACGAATCCCTCTAAGAAATTTATATGGAAACTTTTACAATAATATTAATGATTGACATTAATGACTAACAATTAATGACTAACAATTAATATTATTTTTAATTTTTAAATTCTTAAAATATTATATTGCATGTTGCAAAAAAAATATTATATTGCATTTTTCAAAAAACCATATATCTATATTATTTTATAGGGTTAAATATGTTTTTAGTCCCTACATTTTGCTCTATATTTAAGAATAGTCCCTATATTATAAAAGCGGTGTAAAAAAACCCTATAGTTTTTTCCGTGATGAAGTTTGGTCCCTGCAGTTTGTTTTTGTAACGGAATGCTGACGTGGCAAAGTGGGCCCGATTGTTTTAATAAGCTGACCAATCATGCAATGACACGTGTAATATTCTATATTTGTTTTAAAAATGATAATAATAATAATAATAATTAACATAAGAATAAGAAATAAAAAAGAAATAATAATAATAATAATAATAATAATAATAATAATAATAATAATAATAATAATAATAATAAGAAAAACAAGTATAATGTTAGTGATTAAATAATAATGTTAATGTTAGTAAACCCAACAAACAGAAAGATTTCAACAAACGTAAAATCAACAGATAAACTCATAAGCACCAAAAAGAGTAAAACTTTCACAACAACAAAATCAAATGGTGCTAGGGCTAAAGAAAACAAAGTTCACGAGCAAAACCCTTCTCCATAGATGATAGATGCTTCAATCATCTTTCTACGCATCATGAAAATGGCTGAGATGAAATGAATATGGGTTTATGACCGTGTTTGCAGGTGAGGAGCGAATTTGGGCATTGGTGAGACTTTTTAGTTTTAACTTTAGAAGAAATAGAAAAAGATCATCGATGGTGGTGGTTGAGTTTTGTAACCACACTTTCAGAAGAAACAAATCTGGGTTTGCAAGAAGTTGAATTTGGAAATTAGGGATCTGAAGTTTAATTTGAATTTTGCAATCACAACGGCGTTGTTCAAAACTTTAGCTGCGGCATCTTGTTAATTTTGTATAGTTTCATCCTCATCTTGTTCTTGTTCTTCTCCCTCTTCACGTTCTTAATTTTAATGTTGTTGTTAGAAATTTCACTGGTGAAAGTTATCCCGCTGTGTTGATCAAGATGAAAAAAGATGTTTTGTTTTAATTTTTTTTAATGTTTTTTATTTAATTTAAGTGATGACACGTGTCACCCCATGATTGGTCAGCTCATTAAATAATAGGGCCAGGTCAGCATTCCGTTACAGAAACAGACGGCAGGGACCAAACTTCATCACGGAAAAAACTATAAGGTTTTTTTACACCGCTTTTAAAATATAGGGAGTATTCTTAAATATAGAGCAAAATGTAGGGACTAAAAACATATTTAACCCTATTTTATATTTACGAATCCCTCTAAGAAATTTATATGGAAACTTTTACAATAATATTAATGATTGACATTAATGACTAACAATTAATGACTAACAATTAATATTATTTTTAATTTTTAAATTCTTAAAATATTATATTGCATGTTGCAAAAAAAAATATTATATTGCATTTTTGAAAAAACCATATATTGGGAATAATTTAAAACCATATATTATTAATAATTTTCGAAATTATGTATTTTAAATTCTTAAAATATTTTATTGCAATTTTGAAAAAATGTATATTGGGAATAATTTAAAACCATATATTATTTTTTTGAAAAAACCATATATTGGGAATAATTTAAAACCATATATAATTTAAAACCATATTATTAAAGTTTTGTTGTTATTGTTAATTGAATGAATAAAAAATGTGGTAATACAATGGTTAATGCTTTTAATTCTTCACAAATATTTGCCAATCAGTAGTCAGTGATTATAGTCGTAGCATCATTTGTTTCCTTTCTTGCACCATCACATGTTTACGGTCTTTCAATAGTCTTAATTAACTCTCAACAACAATGAGACTATATAAGTGTACTTTGCATCCTCTCAAAACCAATACAATCAACCATACAATTCTTACTCATATTACTCTTTTATTCTAATTATTATTATTATTATTCCGATTATACTCTTCATTTTAATTCGCAATTGCATTATCTATTTTTTTTATTGTAATTCTCCTAATTTGATTTCAAATCTCATGCAGGTCTTGATACAAAGGAGCATGTTTTTTAATGAAGCAAACATTTGGTCATTCCATGTTAGCGAATATTGGTTTTCTTGTCTGTACATCTTGCTAATTTAAATTTTAATCTAATTTGTTTTGCAAAATATTCATAAACTTTACTGAAAAATTCACAAGGATATATAGATCACAATTCACTGGGATATTTGCAGGTTTTGAAGGTTTCTTACTATTTGTCATGTGTTTCTAAGATATTGGTATCAAAGTTGTTTTTAAATTTGTTATAGTGTGAGTTTTAATTTATGGTTTTTAATTTTTTTTACAAAATTTTGTTTGTTTTATAGTACAAGTCTATTTTTATATATTGGACATGTACTATTTATATTTTTTGTTTATTCTCATACTTCAATTCTTCAAACTTAGATTTGTGCTTTCTAATTATTTGATTTTATATTTCAACCGAATGAAATGTTAAAATACATACGATTTTACATAGAAGGGGCAAGAGACAAACAAAACCTTGACGTAGATAAGAAGAATAAATATTTCAAGATTCAATATATGGATACTATTGAAAAGCTTATTATTTAAATTTAAAATGAAGCAATCTTAAATTAAAAAGAAAAAAGAAACTTTATTTTCATTTGATTACTCAAACAAAGTTAGAAATAATATATATGCTACATTAAGTTTGCTACAACACAAAATTGGTCAAAAAGACAAAACATAACAAACATTTTTTCAACAATAAAAAAAATGAAAAACCCACAAAGTAAACGTACAATTTTTTTTTGGTAGATTACAAAAAAGTCCAGCTTTCATCAACCATAATTCTTCATATGGTAAAGGTAATAATTGATAATTAATATTCATTAGTAATTAATAATTTTATATACATTAATTATGACGGCAAAGAAATTTCAGATACTATTGTGCCTATTTGAAATTTGAAATCATACTATATAAGGCAACAAATCAATGACTTTAATAGAAATTTTTTACTAATTGAATGTGTACGTTTATTTTTAATTTAAGGAAAATATATTTTCATCTTTGCATTGTATTGACATTCTCATGTCTTTGCTTATAAATAAGGTTTCTTAGACTTACCTTTTACACCATTCTTGAAATATAACATACAGTTTTTGTAAGTGTTCTCTAAACGTACCTCTATTTTTTTTTCTTTATTATATTACTTTTTGTTTTCTTATTTCTTATTCTCATATATTATTTTCTGCAAATATATATTTTAATATCAAATCGTTAATATTATTGTTTAGGTGAATATGATGCACAATTTTTAATACAAAATTTTAATTTTTTATTATAATTTGTCAATATGATATTTTGTGTTGAATTTAATTATTTATTATATTTCATTTGTAGGTGTGTAAGAATATTATGAAAGGGATGAATATTAAGACTAAGATGAATGCAACTGAACTTGATGGAGTAGTGATATATTCTTTTTTATTTTTTAAATGGATATGTATGATCGATCATAAAAAAGTAAAATAATGATCTATATGTATGATTATTCTTTTTTTTTTTGTGCTTATATGTATCATTATTCTAATTGTAATTGTTAAATATTTTATTTGACAGTATTTTATTTGTTATCATTATAAAGTTTACCTTAACAAAATTGATATATAATGTTATTGATCTAGCACAAGTAGTCCAATACTGCACCAAACCAAGAAAGATTTTACACATCAGTATAAGTATTGTGTATTAATTCCTCTAAAAACAATTTTGGTGTGCCAATGTTATAGGTTCTCTTCATTTTGAGAGTGTTAGATTGGATCTTCTTTTCTATTGTAATTATTTTATTCTCTTAATATAGTTTTCTTGGTTGTGTCAAAAAAATTATAGTTTTCTTGAATGCAACCTCTTTACCGTAAATAATGTACCAAAATATGATTACGTGTCGAAAGTGTTTCAAAAAAACAAGTAATATGTAATATCATGGTTCAATTGTTCATTATAAATAATACCAAATGTTAAATTAAGCCTTTATAATTGTATCTAAAAAATAAGTTAGGATTTTATATAAATATTTTCTGATATCGTTTATATTTTTAAAAATATAATAGTAAATTTTTAAAATTCTTAAAGATTTTTTTTAGTGCTTATAAAATGCTGGAGCTGTATAGAATGAGTTATTTTGTTTTTTATGTGTTTATGTATGTAAATTACAACCGAATAAATTGAGATTATGTCTTAATTTTTTTCTTTCTAAAATGGGTATGAAAGTCCATTTTTAGTTTGACTTTTACGAACTTTTTAGCGCATTGATGTATTACATACTATATTAATAATAAATAATATGTTTAAATGTCTAAATAAAATCTAGCCAATTAATAATATGTTTGAAGGTCTAAATAAAAGACACATTCTATTAATACTAAAAATAATATGTTTGGAGATCTAAATAAAATTTCATAAGCATTCTAACAAAAAATGTTGTATTTTTAAGCTTGACAACCTCCCTATAATTTACCAGTTGAGCTATATTCATAGGACTATAAAATTTTAGAAGTATATGAATGAAAATTTAATATAAATTCTGAATTTGAATCTTACATTAAATTGAATAAAATTTTAAATATTTGCATAGTGAGACGAAGTATTATATGTTTTTTTTTCTGATATGTTTGTGATGTGTGGATCATCTGAATTTTTATACACGGGATGAAAGTTCTCTAGGTTATATTAGTGGTTAGACTCAATGTAGAGAAATGCATAATCTACAGTTTGGAGTTTGATTCGCCTAATAATGTCAAAATTTACCAACTTAGCTATATTCATAGGACCACTTGAATGAAAATTTTACAAGTATGTGAATGAATGTTTGATATAAGTTCAAAATTTGAATCTTGCATTAAATTAAATAAAATTTTAAATAATTGAATTAATCATTATATATTATATTGTCTAATTACAAAAAAAAAAAATATTATATTAGATATATTTATGATGGGGGATTATCCGAATTTTTATACACGGGGTGAAGGTTCTCTAGGCTATATTAGTTGATAGATTCAATGTAGAGAAATGGAGAATCTAGAGTTTGAAGCTCAGCCCGCCTAATAATATCAAAATTTACCAACTTAGCTGTATTCATAGGACCACAGGGATGAACATAGAAAAATTAGTTTTAAAATTTCAAAACTTTGGAGTGAATTTCTAACCACTAGACTACCTGAAAAAAATAAATTCAAAACTTTAATTTTAAACGTAGAAAAATAAAACTTTATGATTTGGTCTAAGATTTGATCATTGGCAAGACCATATACAAATTATAAAAAGTAATTTATATTTTATAAGTAAGAACTAACCCGTGCATTGCACGGGTAACTTATACTAGTTGCATATTATTGAGAGAAATTTTTACATGGTCTCTCCCTTAACAATTAATGCTTAGGTCCAACCAATTAAAATTGGACACATCATTCAATTAAAAAATAATAATAATATGTAATTTATTTATTTTTTTTCCTCTTTCAATTCCAGTCACCATCTCACTAAACCCTCCAACACTAAGGACCGGCGATGGTGATGTGGCGACGGTTGCGGCGGTGGTGTGTTGTGGTTGTTCTGCGGCGGAGATGGTATTGGTTCGGTTGAAGAAGATAAAAAGGATCCCTTTTTCCTCTTGCTTGTTATGGTTCTATTTTGATGATTGGTGATGATGGTGATGATTTATGGTGTTGTGACTTTTGTGTGGTAATGTTGTGATGATTGGTGGTGTTTGTTGTATGGAGATGGTGATGAATACGTGATTTGGTCAAAAAAAAAGTAATATAAACTGCAGAAAATAAATTGAATCACACAAATTTATGGCAAAGATTTTTTCCTTTTAGAGTTTATCTTAATGTATATTATTAATATTTTTTAATTGAATGATGTGTCTAATTTTGATTGGTTGGGCCTAAGAATTAATTGTTAAGGGAGAGACCAGATTTGTCACATTAATGGTTTTATATTATTTCTAACACGCCCCCTCACACAAGAGCCCACTTGAGGTTGAAGCGTGGATAATGCATAGGCTCACCTACCATATGCTTAAATTCCACTTTTAATTAGAAAGTGAGGGGAGCGGGAATCGAACCCTAGACCACTTAGTCATAGATGCTTTGATACCATGTCAATTAACCAATTATCCCAAAAGTTTAAACTATTAGGATTTGCCACATCAATTGTTTTATATTATTTCTAACAATTTGTGTGATCAGACCCTCGAATCGGAATACTTTGTCTACTATCAAAAATTAGTTTATGATTTCAATGACTTAAAATAGAATAAGGGTCCATTTGGATTAACTTTTTTTTGAGCTTATGCAAACAAATTATGCAATTTTATGTATTATTATAAGTTTGTAAAGATAATTGATGATAAAATAGCTTATAAAAATATAATTTTTTCTAGTTTGAACTTATAAAATAGCATAAAACCTAATTTATATTGTATAAGTTGTTTGCATAAATTCAAAAATAAGCTAATCCAAATAGGGCCTAAGACTAGAGATTACCTCTAGATGTTCTTTTGGCTTTCACCACCAGTATTACCTTCGGATGCTGTTGTATGGGCGAAGCTCCGGTGTCCATGTACCACGTGATGTCTGGAGGAATGAGAGACGTGATGTGCATAGCAGCTGCAATGCCACGGAGGTGGTCCACTAAGATCTAGGATAAGGACAAGGAAGCATACCCAGGATTATTGCCTGTTGGTCGATCATTTCCTCCTCATCAAAAGAAGCAGCACGGTTTCCTACGTACATACGCATCCGCTCCTTGACCAGCCAAGTCTCGTCAAACCGATATGGTCATATGATTATGATGCTCAGCCTCTTGAACGGAATTGATAAAGGGAATACATGCAACCATTTCACCTCATAAGCGAAGCCGACATTGGAGAGAAAAAGACTCTTGAGGGGACAACCTCCACAAATAGCCACAGAGATCGTCAACCATCGAAGAGAAAGATTCCACTTCTTCCATAAGTTTTCCGAGGTCATTGCGAAGCATCATCCTCAATGACCTGATCAAAGGAACGACAGGAGAATACACTACTCAAGGGAGAAAGCACATAAGCACAAGACTAGAAACTTGGTGGAAAGAAGTGACTCAAAACCCTCTTATTTATACTTAATTTTTACTTCTATGAGTTTGTAAGTTAAGAGGATAGTGATAGTTTTCCTTAACAATAATAAGAGGATGAACAACATAAAAACATTGTGAAACAACCATTTAGGTATGTTTAGAATAAAAAAAAAATTGAGATGTTCCAAAGCATGTTGTGATAACATACATGGACATAAACTAAATGATGAAATGAAACTAAACATCAACCTCATGGGTCCTCATAATATAGGTTTTGACAATAAAATATCATAGACTTACAAGATCCAATGGTTTATGTTTCGATAAAAAGATCAAAGAGCATTTTGATTGTCAGATGCATAGCTAAGGGAGTTAAGATGAGACACAGTTTGTTATTGTATTATGATACTCAAAATCAAGTTTATAACGTTATAACACTTTCGACAAGAAAAATCAAAATTTATAAGGTGGTGAATACTCAGGTACACATCTTATGTGGATATGTACCGTTATATATGTTGAGGTGGACAATATATTCGCAAAGAGTGTTTATTAATTGATCATCCCCCATAACTTATTACATTGACACAAGTTCAATATTTAATTCTTTCTACAACATCTTCTTAAATTCATAAGCTCTACACCTTGCCTTTATAGTGGTAACAAAAACAGGACAACATTACAGAGGCTGCACATAGGTATATTCCATATAAATGAGCCTTATGCTTTCAATCCATGGAGTAAAACTCAAAATTGACCATTATGCTTTGGTGGGGTACTCCGGTTAGCTTGATTTAAAAGATACATATAGCTTGAGTTAGCTCCTTAGAATCAAAATGTGTGTGTGTTTGGTTTGGCGGTGAAAAAATTGATTTTAAGATAATTAAGTTTAGTTAAAAGTGAGTTAAACTGAATTGAGTAACACCGGTCACCTACTCACCGCCAACAACTTAGTGAACAGACGACTAATTCCTCCCTCCATGCAGTGATTTTTCACCGTAAGCCCTCCACTCCACTCCTTGTTCTCTTCTTTGATTTGTTGTGGTTCGTCACTCTTTTTCACATACACCGGGAGAAAAGGTTACGATAGCAAGCTCTTCCTCGACGTCACTAAATGTCCAAAATCCGTAGCTAATTAAATCCCATGAATACTTTTACCATAGCCAGAGCATAAATTATAGGCTTAACAGATCTTTTGGTCCTGTATGTTCGCGAATTTTTTGTTTTAGTCCCTGTGTCTTGTTTTGTTGCAAATAAGTCCTTGAATTTTTTTATTTTTTTTTAGTCCCAAAAGTCAAAATCCGCAGGAAAATCTGCAGTTTTCGTGAAAATTTTCCTTCGGATTTTTCTGCGGATTTTAACTTTAGGGACTAAAACAAAAAAAAAATTATACATTTAGGGACTTATTTGCAACAAAACAAGACACGTGGACTAAAATAAAAAATTCGCGAACATACAGGGACCAAAAAGATCTATTAAACCTAAATTATATTATTATATGTTTGAACTTGGTGTAATATTTTCTTTTCATTTATAATGGCCAGAGCATAAATTATTGTTGTTCCATATACTAATGTAAATTAGTGCATAATATAAGTACAATTTTATTGAATAGTACATTCTTGCAATAAGACCTATTTGTGTTTGACATTAAATGTAAAACTTTAGCAATTTGTGGAGTACTATATATGAACAATTTGAGGAATAACTTTATCCTATAAAGATTTGAAACAGAAACATGTGACAGGAACCTTTCCTGTTTCTCTGATTTTGTTAGCTTTTTTTCTGATTTTCATCTCTTCTTTTCTTCTTTGGTCTTCCAACTCTTTAATTGCTCTTTGTCCAATCATATCAATTCTTGCTATTTTTCTCTTGTAATGTTCTATTGCATTTGCTCTATTATGATCCAATTCATTCTGTAATTGCATTAGAAATGAGATCACATGCATGTTCATGAAATTTAAAAGTAAATTCTAAGAATTTAATGCAAACCTTTTTCCTTTCCATGTGGAGTTTGGCTTGGATTCTTTTTTCACCTTCCCAAGAAAGGATTTGCAACTTCATTTTCTCATGCCTGAATTTTCTTGCATTGACAAGAATATACTAAATCCATATTTGTTGACTATATCTCTTTAATACAACTATTTACAAAGAAGATAAGTTTTGTTGAAAGATTTAATTTTCAAAACTTTATATATAAGATGAATTATACGCTTTTTATTACAATTTAAGAAAAACACTCGGTTCTTTCCTGAAATTAACTATGGTTTTCTTTATTTAACCCTACGGTTTTTAGAGGAATGGAAAAGAGTTTGGTCGAAAAGTAAAGTTTTACGAAAAACTTACTTTTCATCTTGTTTAATAAATATCTTTGTCATTCAAAAAAAATCTTGTAAAATATTGTTTTAAGTAGAGATTCGAACTTATATTTTTTTTTAACAATTCGTCCTTATAATTGGAGCACTAGTAGTCAACAATTAGATGTATAAATATTAAATAATATTTTAAAACAAATTCAAAAGTAACATTATTTTTATAAAAAAACTAAGTTTAACAAATGCACACAAAAGATGTGTTGAAAAATTGATAATACTATTACCTCTTTTGAATCCTTTCTATCTTAGACTTTTCCCAAGCTTCTGCTTTTGCTTTGTCATTTTTTTTATTTAGTATAACCCCATTTTGCTTTTGATACCCTCCCCTTGGGGATATACCACTTGAACTTCTAAGAGGTAATGCACCTTCTGCTGTCCTTGTCTCTTGTCCAAGTGGCCTTTTCATTGAAGTTTCACCTTGTGGGACCCACATAATGTTATTCTTCATAATTGTTTAAATAAAAAATTTATTAAAGATGATGCAAGAACTGACCCCCGAACCAGATTTAACTGGTGGTGAAAAAATTTTATTAAAGATATATGCTATTTTGAATTAAATTTTATTTACCATAGCTTGGTTGCTTTGGTATATTCTCTTCTTTTCCTCTTATAGTTAAGTTCTTTGTAAACTTTGGATTATCTCTTATTTTCTTCAAATCTAGCACCCCAGCTTCTTCTAATGAATATATGGAAAATGCAGTAGCTGCTATTGCAGCTACAAACTCATCATCTCTTGTATGTTTTTGTGATTGTGCAGTAGAAAATGATACTCTAAAATAATGCAAAAGTTATTTTTTGTTAGCATATGTAAATAAGTTTTTACTAATAGCAAACTAAAAAATATCTTATGTGTTTGGATTAAAAATATACGAATAACAGGAACGAATATCAATGGTATCACAAATCATAACTTGGAAATTAGGAAAACGAATTCTCAGTAATGACGGTAGAGACAATGATATTTTTGATTATTGATCAAAATCAAACTGTTAAAATTTTGAATTTCTAATTTGTGAAAGATACGATATGTTAGTCATTTGATCTTTATCTAACAACTTAGAAAACATACTATAAACATAACTTTTCAAAATTGTAATTATTTGGAATCCAAACTTTATATATCTAACAACTTAGGTAGTACCTTTGATTGAGCCTATTGTCCATTTCTTGAAACTTGAAAGAAAAAAAATGCCTTGAAATGTCTCCTATTTGCTATTTGATTGTAAATATGTGATTGAAGATAGATAGTAACTGTAGTTATTCCTCCTCCACATTTATAATGGTGAATAGGGACATGCAAAAGAAGCAATGTAAAATGTGCTTTACCAGTAACCTTAAGTGGCGGCAAAGAATCTTATTTCAAAAACACCACTTAAAAACCTCTATTGACAACTTGTTAGAACTTTTGGTTTCAACCATCGGTTTCTGACCTAGAAAGACAACTTTGGCATTTGGCAACAAATTTGTTAGTTTTTTAATATGGATTTTGATTGATGATGAGAACATAACTTTCGTAATTATTCTGTCGATATTCCTCTTTCCTTTGAATGGAGGGTATGATCCCACGTTCATATAATATTCAATCAATCAAAACAAAACACTCTCTTCCTCTCATATTAATTACTGTCATTTGTCATCTTAGACGGAGGGGTAAATACCATCCAAAATTCAAACATACAAAAGGTCTCAATGTTGAGAATTCACTTGAGAAGCTACTCATTTCCAATCCTTGTTCACAGATTGCTTGTACAGGAAGTTACAAATTATAAACTTTTATAACTGTATACTTTTCCTCCCTTGTTTGTTTGTAACTAACTATAGTTAGGATCAAGTATAACCTAGAGTAGCTCATTATCATGTACTGTAGATCATGTATATAAGTAGATTTGGCTTGTAATAACCAAGGTTTTAAATATCGGTAACGGTAACGATTGCGGTCGCGTTAAGGTTTTCACGATTTCGGCCGTTACGGGTGTTACGTTACAGATTGTGGCCGTCGCGATGTGAATTAATTGTAATGTTTCACAAATCTTACTAAAACTTTGCATACTATCATAATAATAAAAATATAATCATAAGAGTTAATAATACATTTCAAAAAGTCAAATAGGAGTAAAAATCAGTGGACTTCACTTTCCTTACCCAATCGGCTAGCTACAACCACTTCCTCTCGTTCACACACACACACACAAAATCACATCTCCAAAGTTCAAACTCACTCAAAGTTCCAATTTTATTTATCTAAAAATCATATTATCTCTATTACACACTTAGAGAACAACACCCAAATATAGAGTAGGAGTTAAAATTGAAATTAATTGAAGGAGAATAGCCTATAAATTGAAGAGGAAGAAAAAAGATTAACGAATTATGAAGCTGCACAAAGAGAGGAAGAGAATGAGGGAAGAAACAGATCTGAAGTTTTCGCGTTAGCAAGATGTTTCGCGGTTGTAACGGCATGTTTCACGGCCATAACGGCGTATCGCGGCATTTTGCGGTCGTAACGGTGTTACGTAACGGCGTTTCACTGTGATATTTTTTCTCACCTTTAAAACGGACAATAACGGTATCGGTGGCTGCATTTACTGTTTTGTAACGGCCTTTTTCGCAATAACGTTCCTTTATTTAAAACCTTGGTAATAACATTCATTAAGTGAAATCATAATGAAAATCACTTTCTCATATTCATTTTTCTCTCTAAGTTCTTTACTTTAACACGGTATCTTAAGCCTTCCGATCCTATTTCTTCTTTTCTGTTTTGCTTCCCCCACCGTAACTGCTTTCTCTCTCCTCCGTAACAAACTTTTCCAGTGACAATGCCACCAAGAACAGCTCTGATTCCTCCTCTGGATCCTTCTATTGATCCTACCTCTCCTTATTTCATACATTCTAGTGATGGTCCTTCATCGGTGAAGGTAACTCCCGTTTCAGTGGCTCCAATTATCATGCTTGGTCTCGCACTATGCGTCGTGCTTTGGGAGGTAAACTCAAACTTGAATTCATGGATGGAACTATTCTCGTTGTTTTTGATCAATTTGATCCATCTTATCGTGCCTGGAACCGATGTAACATGCTTGTTCATTCTTGGATTCTTAACTCTGTTTCTGATTCAATTGCACAATCTCTGGTTTTTATGGAAAATGCTTATGATGTGTGGCTCAATTTGAAAGAGAGATTTTCTCAAGGTGATCTTGTGCGTATTGCTGAGTTGCAACAGGAAATTTATGCACTCAAGCAAGATCATCGATCTGTTACTGATTTCTATTCATCACTCAAACTTCTTTGGGAAGAACTTGAGATTTACTTGCCAATTCCTAATTGTACTTGTCGTCAGAGGTGTTCTTGTGAAGTTATGCGAGATGCACACACCAATCACACATTGCTTCACACTGTTCGATTCCTAACTAGTCTTAATGAGAATTTTGCAGTGGTTAAATCTCAGGTGTTACTTATGGATCCTCTTCCACCTCTTACCAAAGTTTTCTCACTTGTCCTTCAACATGAGAGACAAGATGGTTTTGCTCATGTTGAAGATTCACTACTCTCGGTGAATGATGTTAAGTCTAGAGGTGCTTTTTCTAGCTCTAGACAATGTACCTTCTGTGGTAAAGATAATCACACTATTCAAAATTGCTTCAAGAAACATGGCTTGCCACCACATCTTAGGAACAAGTCTTCTGTGAATGCTGCAATTGAGGGGGAAACTGATGATACAATTGCTGATTCCACATCACAAGTTAGTTCACAAGCTGGTTCTTCTGCTATGACACAAGATCAAGCCATGCAGTTAATCACTCATCTTCAAAATTCATTCCCTGCTTCAACTTCCACTTCTGCATCTTCTAATCAGGTTGGTGATAACTCACTTTATGTGAGTATTATTACAACTTTTTACTTGCTCTGTTACCTGCTAATATGGTTTTGTATTCAATGTTTAAGTTTATTTTATGTCAATTATGAGTCTAGTATGTATTTAGGACTTTTATGGAATCTCTTCATATAAAGAGAGCTCTAGAGTCATTTGGTGTCAAGACAGACCACTGGACCATTGAAAAGGTTCAAGAGCCAAGGTAATAGATAATCAGAGTCAAGACAACCATTTTGTACAACCACAAGAGGCGGCTGACCAGTCAAGAGTCGCCACGTCAGATGAAGAATACGAACGGGCGCTAACGCGAGGAAAGACAGCTGACAGATTTCCCATGTGCAGATTGTGCTGTCATTGTACTAATCATTGGGGGAATATGCTTTATTCCTTTGGGCTATCTTATCCTCAGAATTATGGAGGCTCATGATCCAAGAGATTGTCTTATATAAAGGTGCCTTAAACCCTAAAGTTAGAGAGCGCAGCCGTTGTGAAGAAAGAAGAACCCTAAGACGTTTATGGTGTGCCGCTGCTACTGACAATTGGAGTCTAGTCTGCTGCTGGACTTGGAGCTTGAGACATCATCTCTAAGGCCATCTCAGCTGTAGGTTTACATTTAAGAATTCATTTTTATGTGTAATCTTATCTCTCTGGTTGTTATGGTTTCTATGCTCATCATGAGCGAAACTCTTAATGTTGAAGTTATGTGAAGTTTAATTGAAAGTTTAATATGTTTATGTGATGTAATGTGTGTTCGTATGCTCTTTTAGTTCATTTGTTATTTTTCTATATATTCATATCTAAGACTGATCAACTTAGGTTTGAATACAAGTTTGTTATTATGAGACATCTAATAATGAATGGATTTAAGGAACTAATATGGTTAAATGAGGTATAGACATATATTCTCTACTTGAAGTCTTAGACATAAGCTTTAGGGCCATAGTAAGAATACAACCACGTGTTTTCTGAACTGTAATGAAGTAAGCTTGACCTAAACATAGGATTCATCTTATCACGCATTACATTATCTAACGTTGTAGACATACACCATAAGGCAAGAGTTGCTTGTAGGAGTCTTGCCTTCACTTATCTCATCACACACATATTAAGCTAGATATTAAATGGATCATAAGTTCAACATGCTTTCACAACTGTTTCTCAACACTCTTTTAATCATTTGTCTCTTTTATTTATTTGCAACCCTAAACTGTTATTTTGTTACTCTAATCACTCATAAGTGTAAAACTAATTGAACTGGTCTTGGAGCGAAAATTCCTTATCACAATCCCTGTGGGAATGATACTTTTTCTTATTACTTGTGCTACATATAAGACTGTGTATACTTGCACATTGCTTTAGTGAAATATTCACACTGAAAATACGCATCAAGTTTTTGGCGCCGCTGCCGGGGATTGTGCGAATTTATTTCCATTTTTAGTTTATTTAGTTTTTAGCTTATTTGAGATTTAATCTGTTTACTGTCAAGTGGTGTTAAGACAGGTGTACGAGAAAATTGTATTCACAGGTTGTTATCACCAGAATTCAGAGTAGATCCTGAAATTGAAAGAACATTCAGAATTCTAGGGCAAAATAGAAGGAGTAACCAAGAGGGAGTGAATCTGGCGGAGCAAGAAGATTTTCATAACTCAGAATCAGAAGAGGAAGAAATGGCTGATCTAGAACAGCCAGGAGACATGCCTGACATTATCGGTATTGCTAATGACCGAGGAAGGAATATAAGAGATTATGCAATTTTTTATCCAAATGCTATGAACAATGGGATAGTAAGACCTGAGATAACAGCTGCTCAGTTTGAATTCAAACCAATGATGTTCCAAATGCTTCAAACTGTCGGTCAAATCTCTAGTGCTGCTACTGAAGATCCTCACCTCCACTTGAAGCAATTTCTTGAGGTAGCTAGTAACTTCAAAATACCTGGAATAACGGATGATGCTTTCAGACTAAGGATTTTTCCCTACTCACTAAGGGATAGAGCTAAAGGTTGGATAAACTCTCTAGAGCCTAATTCCATTGCAACTTGGAATGCTCTAGCTGAGAAGTTCTTAGCTAAATATTTCCCTCCTGTCAAGAATGCAAAGATGAGGAATGATATTACTTCATTTAAAAAAGGAGAGGATGATACTTTGTTTGATGCTTGGGAAAGGTATAAGGAAATGCTAAGGCAGTGTCCACATCATGGTATTCCTGTATGTATTCAGCTTGAAACTTTTTACAATGGTTTAGTGCCATCTTCAAGAAATATGTTGGATGCATCATCAGGAGGAGCCTTACTTTCCAAGTCATACACAAAAGGTTTTGAACTCATAGAGAGTATCACTGCAAACACCTATCAATGGCCTACAGTCAGAGTAAATCATGTTGCTACTCAATCAAAGAAACCAGCTGGAGTCCATGAAGTTAGTGAAACAACAGCCCTTGCTGCTCAAGTGGCTCAGATGCACAACATGTTGAAGACTTTACTCGCACCACCTGCCTTGCCTGCAGTTGCTTGTGAGCCAGTCAAAGTAGTTACAGACTTAGCTGAAGTAGCCTGTGTTTATTGTGGTGGAGCTCACCTCTATGAAGAATGCCCTGCAAACCCTGTGTCAGTCAACTATGTCAACAATTTCAACAAGAATAACAATCTATACAGTGATCGTTATAATCCTGGTTGGAGGAACCATCCTAATTTCTCTTGGGAAAATGCACAAAATCAACAAGTTCAACAAAAAGCACGTGTTGTACCTCCAGGTTTTTCTCAACAGACTGGTAGTCAACTGGAGACAATACTGAAGAATTTTATGCAAGAGACAAAGAATTTCACTGTTGAAGCCAAGAATCAAATCTTAGCCCAAGGATTTAGCATAAAAAATCTGGAGAATCAGATGGGCCAAATAGCCACGACTCTTACTCAAAGACCAAGTGGAAGTTTGCCTAGCACTACTGAAGCACCTGCTTCTACTTCAAAAGATAAAGGCAAAGAAACATGCAAGATGATAACTTTGAGGAGTGGAACAGAGTATGAAGGACCTAGCATGGGGACAATTCAAATTGAAGATGCTCAAGAAAGGTTGGCTGAAGACTCAACTGTCTCACAGTCAAATCAACAGTTATCCCCTGCTACCATTCCAAAGAAGACAAGTTCTGAAAAGGCACCTAAGTCACCAAAAGATAAGACTCTGGTTTCCTCTGAAGCTACTACCAAGAGTAGCCCTGTTTTAGAAAGAGAAAGACCACCACCTCCGTTTCCTCAGAGACTAAGAAGAGCCAAAGAAGAAAAGCAATTTGACAAGTTCATAGAGATCATGAAGCAATTGCATATCAACATTCCTCTCATTGAAACTATTCAGCAAATGCCAAACTATTCCAAATACCCCTATCTTATTTGGAAGATCATTCCTTGCAACTGGCAGAACATTAATTGATGTAGAGAAAGGAGAACTCACAATGAGAGTCAATGCTCAAGAAGTTACCTTCACTATTTTGAAAGCAATGAAGTACACTGTTGAACAGATGGAAGATGTTTCCTTATTACAATGCTGGGATTCGTTGGTTCAGAAACAATTTGAAAAGAGACATGACCCATTGGAAAATGAGTTAGCTATCCTAGAAGACAAGGAATTGGCACAAGAAGTTAATGAAGATGAAGATCCAACTCAGCCCAAGGCACTTTGGGTTGACAAGTATGAAGTTTTGGAGATCCTTAAAGAAAACCACAAAGTGAATATCCCCTCAGTTTTGAAGCCACCAGATCTGGAGTTGAAACAATTACCAAGTCATTTGAAGTATGCATTTCTGGAGACTAGTCAGTAGTTACCTGCTATCATAGCTGCTGAATTAACAGAAGAACAAGAGTCAAGTCTGTTGGCCATGCTCAAGAAACACAAAAAGGTCATAGCTTAGCAAATGGCTGATATTCAAGGGATTAGTCTAACTGTTTGTATGCATAGAATCCTGCTAGAAGACAATGCTAAGAATAGTGTGGAATGTCAAAGAAGATTAACCCCATCATGAAGGAAGTAGTTAAGAAAGAGGTCGTTAAATGGTTAGATGCTGGTATCATATACCCTATTTCTGATAGTGTGTGGGTAAGTCATGTTCAATGTGTACCAAAGAAAGGAGACATGACTGTGGTTGCCAATGAGAAGAATGAATTGATCCCAATAAGGTCTGTGACCGGATGGAGAATCTGCATGGACTATAAGAAGCTGAACAAAGCCACAAGGAAAGATCATTTTCCCTTGTCTTTTATAGATCAAATACTAGATAGACTGGTTGGTAAAGATTTCTACTGTTTTCTAGATGGTTATTCTGGTTACAACCAAATAGCCATAGCTCCTGAAGATCAAGAGAAGACTACTTTTACTTGTCCCTATGGTACTTTTGCTTTTAGAAGAATGCCATTTGGACTTTGTAATGCTCCTGTTACATTTCAAAGATGCATGATGGCATTTGTCTCGTATTTAATTGAATCAGCAATGGAAGTTTTCATGGATGATTTTTCTATTTTTGGAGAATCATTTCACGATTGCCTCACCAATTTGGAGCTAGTGCTAATCAGATGTGAAGAGAGCAACTTAGTTCTCAACTGGGAGAAATGTCACTTCATGGTCAGAGAAGGTATTGTGTTAGGGCACAGAATTTCAAAGAAGGGATTGGAAGTGGATCAAGCCAAGATAGAAGTTATTGAGAAGTTACCTTCCCCTGCAAATGTGAAAGGAATTAGAAGTTTCTTGGGTCATGCTGGTTTCTATAGAATGTTTATCAAAGATTTTTCAAAGATTACTAAGCCTTTATGCCAATTGTTACATCATTGTTCCATTTGACTTCAATGAAGATTGTTTGAAAACTTTTAATACTCTGAAAACAACTTTAGTCACGGTACCAGTTATCATTTCACCTGACTGGTCAAAACCATTTGAACTCATGTGTGATGCTAATGATTATGCTGTTGGAGCTGTGCTGGGGCAGGACAAGACTTTTCATTCCATCTACTATGCAAGCAGGACACTTAATGAAGCTCAACTCAACTAGACAACAACTGAAAAGGAATTATTAGCCGTGGTATTTGCCTTTGATAAGTTCAGATCCTATTTGGTTGGTACCAAAGTGGTAGTCTACACTGATCATTCAGCCATCAAGTACCTCATTGCAAAGAAGGATGCCAAGCCAAGATTAATCAGATGGGTTTTGCTTCTGCAAGAATTTGATCTGGAAATCAGAGATAAGAAGGGAGTAGAAAACCAAGTGGCAGATCACCTGTCAAGACTCCCAGATGAAGTGCAGAATCAAGAAAGGTATGTAATTAAGGAAAAATTCCCAGATGAGCAATTACTTGCGTTAATTGGAGATATGACTCCTTGGTATGCTGACATTGTCAATTATTTAGTTAGCAAAGTAGTTCCCCCAGAATTTAATTCCCAACAAAGAAAAAGATTTTTCCATCAAGCTAGGGATTATTTCTGGGATGAACCTTTTCTTTATAAAAAATATGCTGGCCAAATATTTAGAAAATGTGTAGCAGGCCAAGGCCAAGAGGCAACTCTAGTATTGACTAATTACCATTCAGCACCTTATGGTGGGCATTTTGGAAGCACTAGAACTGCTGCTAAGGTATTGCAATCTGGATATTTCTGGCCTACCCTGTTTAAAGATTCTTATGAGTTTGTAAAACAATGTGATAGATGTCAGAGGATAGGTAATATTTCCAATAGACAGGAGATGCCTCTTACCAACATTTTAGAAATTGAATTATTTGATGTTTGGGCATTGACTTTATGGGACCATTTCCTAATTCCTTTGGCAATCTATACATTCTTGTAGCTGTGGATTATGTTTCCAAGTGGGTTGAAGCAATTGCTACCCCCACCAATGATGCTAGAGTGGTTACTAATTTTTTGAAAAAGAATATTTTCACCCGTTTTGGCACTCCTAGAGCCATCATCAGTGATGAAGGTTCTTATTTTTGCAATTAAGTATTTGAGGAGTTGCTTGCCAAATATGGGGTAAAACATAGAGTTGCCACTGCTTATCATCCTCAGACTAGTGGGCAAGCATAGCTATCCAATAGAAAGATAAAAAGGATTTTAGAAAAAGTTGTAGACCCTTCTAGAAAGAATTGGTCTAAGCTCTTGGATGATGCTTTGTGGGCCTACAGAACAACTTTTAAAACACATTTGGGAATGTCCCCATTCAGATTAGTTTTTGGTAAAGCTTGCAACCTACCAATTGAACTTCAATGTAAGCCTTTTGGGCCACTAAAATGTTAAATTTTGATTATGAGGCAACTGGTAGGGCAAGACTATTGCAACTAAATGAATTGGAGGAACATAGAATGTTTTCTTATGAAAATGCTGAGTTATATAAAGTTAGAACAAAAGCTTGGCATGATAAAAAGATTCAAAAAAGAGTTTTAGTTGAGGCACAACAAGTATTTCTTTTTAATTCAAGATTAAAGTTGTTCCCTGGAAAGTTGAAATCTAGATGGTCAGGCCCATTTAAACTTTTGAAAATTTATTCTTATGGGGCTGTAGATCTCTTAGATGAATCAACTAGAAAAGAGTTTAAAGTTAATGGTCAAAGAGTAAAACACTATTGGGGTGATGACTCAAGGTCAAGAGTCACCACCACCCTTGATGAAGTTTGATTTATGGTTACAAGTCTGGCTGAGGACTTAGTAAAACCAAGCGCTGCTGGGAGGCACCCCAGAGCACTAATGTAAATAGTTTTTGTTTTTGTTTTTAGGTTTTTAATTATTTCAGATAAGGAAAGATGATTGGAGTCAACTATGTTACGTCACAGTCTTGACTGTGGATGACTGATGCTTTGCTAGGTGCGCGCTGTGAGATAACTGCTACCCACTACTTCTTCAACTGCCATCATTCCCTCAAATACTTCACCGGTTAATTATTTTTGCAACAGATCTTTGATTGATTTACTCCAATTTTTCATCTTCACCCACTAATATATAATTACCCCTTTCTTAACCCTAAAACACTTTCACAAATCCTAATTTTCTCAAAGTACCCAATTCTCTACTCTCTCTCACAAATACTTCAATTACCAAATTTCCATCACTACATTCAACCATGGTTTCTCAAAGCTCCGACAATGATTCCTACTTTGATACTTTCGTCGACATTAAAGCTGAACATCGTTACACCAACTTCATCTCTGCCAAATCGTTCTTCACAGAGCGAGGTTTCATAAGCAGTTTTGAGGATTGTGACACTATGATTCCAGAAGAATTGTCTCACATTATCAACAAGCTTGGCTGGAAGAAGTTAGCAAAGCAGCCATCCGCTTATAATGCTCAAATGGTGAAGGAGTTCTATGCAAATCTCACCAACCCAAGTCAGAAGAAGAAGGAAGTGGTCGTTAGAGGCAAAGGATTATTGTATTCTGAAGCCAACCTCAACCGTTTCTTTGGGATTAAGGATGGAGAAGATCAATATGAAGCCACTTTAGCCACTTTGTTTGATGAGGAGATGATAGGCATCATGAAGAGTTTAACGATTGAAGGGACGAATTTGAATTACAAGAATGGTGTGAATGAGTGGACTGTGAAGAGAATGAATTTGAAGCCTATCATGAGGGTGTGGTACCAATTTCTGAAGCACTCCGTCTTGCCTACTGCTCACAATGAAACTGTCAATAAGGCAAGAATGGTGTTGCTGCACTGTACTGCTGCCCTGCAATATGTGAATGTTGGAAAGCTAATAGCTAAGGAGATAGCTATATGTTCTCAGAAGAAGGAAGGTATGATGTACTGCTCATGTTTGATTTCTGAGTTGTGTAGGAAAAAACTAGTACCCCATTGTGAAAGGGATGAGGTTTTCATGCCAACTGCTGGTTTTGATACAAGAGCAATTGAAGTGCTGATCAAGGGAAACACTGGGCGCAAGCCAAGGCTGCAGTTGCATGCTGCTCCTGCTGCCACTAGCTCTCCAGATGTCATGGCTCTGCTATCCAAGATGCAAAGGGATATGCAAGCTTTCTATGCTTGGAATGATAAATTTAGTCACTGGATTGAACTGCAGTTTGAGTATTGCCTACCTGCAGAGAAGCATGTTGGACCACTACCTCTGTTCCGTAGAAAAATTTTACCTTGTGTTGCTGAAGAAGTTCACCCTGAGCCAGACCCAAGTGCAGATAAGCCTGAGCCATCTGCTAAGGGTGAGAAAATAAAGAAAAAGAAGTCAAAGAGTAAGAAGAAGAAGAAAGTTGTAGAAGAAGAGACGCACCTTGTCACGTCAGGCGAAGCCCCCATTGAGCCCGCAGTTGAGTCAAATTAGCGGTTGCCTGAAGATGACCATCTGGTTGAGCCAGAGATAGCTTCTGACGAGCCTCTGGCCAGTCAAGAGGTGTTGTTTGAGAATAGTGTAGAAGAGTACCCTGGAAGTGGAGAAATTCAAGATTAGGAGAGTGCTAGTGTCAAGGTTGATGAGAAGAAGGATGACGTGTCTGAAGAGGTGAAGATGAATGAAGAAGAAGGTTCGGAAGAAAGATGGCCAGAAGGACAAGGCCATGGTTCTGATGCTGAGACAACTACTGACAAGCATGTTGAGCAGGCAGATGAAGATAAGGATATCCCTGAGCTGGAGGTAGGGAATCCTGAGGTTGCTAGTGCTCCTGGTGGAGACAAGTTGGCGACGACGGAAAAGGAGACAGCTAAGGATGAGTCCCAAACCCTTGGGTCCATTTTGAAGAGAAAGTGCACAACAAGAAGAAAAGTTGTGCCACAGGCAAATGCTGATAAGCCTGTGGGTGCCGATCCTGAGCCATCTGTCTCAGCACCGAGGAATGAAGAGAAGGAAGCTGATGAAGGGGTGTCCAACGTCGTTGGCACCAAGAAAAGGAAGCCCAAGGTTCATGATGTTGGAACTAGGAAAAACGCCAGGCATCTTGCTGAGTGGTATCTGTCTTACCCTGTCTTTTTAAATTTCTGTTTTTAGTTTTTTTTAGGTTGTCTATTTTGTCTGTTGTTGTCTTTTCCCTTGTCAACAGTGGGGACACTGTTTAGTTTTAAGTTTGGGGGAGAGACATGAGTCAAATAAATTGAGTCTGTCCGTTTTTAGAGAGTCAGATCGCAATTAAATTGTTTGGCTAAGCATTCTATTGACATGACAACTGAGTTTTAAGATTATAAGTGAATTTAGTCTAGGATTGTTGAAATTTTTGGAAATTCTTGCTTGGATGTTTGATGTGATAACCATTGCACTTTCATGCACAACTGATTGATAGTTGTTGACCTTAGTAGTGGCTAGATAAGTTTTTAAAATACATAGTCATGAGGTTAGGTTTTCTAAGTATGGACTATAATTAGGGGAATGAACGAAGAACAAGTTTGGAGGAAGGAGTTAGGGAAAGATTGTATAAGCATGGCTAGATATAAAGTGATGGGGCGTTACATAAATTATGTATAAAAAATATATATAATAAGTCCTCGTGCCAACAACTGGAAGGACAATAATAGGGTTCCTGTGCCAAAAACTGGAGGAACATGTGTTGTGTAGGGTGCTCTACTCGGAGTAACAGGTTGGACTCATTACAAGTGAGATCCCGTCAGGTGAAAAGGTAGAGTAGCACCTAAAGCACTATAAAATTGAACCTAAGTAATGTCCCCTGCATATAATGATCAAAAAGCATGTGTAAGCATGAAAAGAATAGCTCCCCACTTAGGCAAGTCTCTAACCTCAAACCTTGAACCTATAGGAAAGAAAAAGATAACTTACGTCTTGACTATGTAGTTTTGGAAAAGGATCTTGTCATGTCTCTGGTTGACAGTAGGATTTCAGTTCACACACACACACAGGGCTATTATTGATTTATGAATTGCAAGAATTATGCCAATCTTTGAAAAACAATCTGAAGCTTGAAGCTTATGGTCTGAATGTGTTGTTGTCATGTAAATAAGATGAGTAGCTTAACAAGGTCTTTGCTTTCTACCGCATTACCTGAGGACAGGTAATAGTTCAAGTTTGGGGGTGTGATAACTCACTTTATGTGAGTATTATTACAGCTTTTTACTTGCTTTGTTACCTGCTAATATGGTTTTGTATTCAATGTTTAGGTTTATTTTATGTCAATTATGAGTCTAGTATGTATTTAGGACTTTTTTGTAATCTCTTCATATAAAGAGAGCTCTAGAGTCATTTGGTGTCAAGACAGACCACTGGACCATTGAAAAGGTTCAAGAGCCAAGGCAACAGATAATCAGAGTCAAGACAACCATTCCGTACAACCACAAGAGGCGGCTGACCAGTCAAAAGCCGCCACGTCAGATGAAGAATACGAACGGGCGCTATTGCTAGGAAAGACAGCTGGCAGATTTCCCATGTGCAGATTGTGCTGTCATTGTACTAATCATTGGGGGAATATGCTTTATTTAAGACTGATCAACTTAGGTTTGAATACAAGTTTGTTATTATGAGACATCTAATAATGAATGGATTTAATGAACTAATATGGTTAAATGAGGTATAGACACATATTCTCTACTTGAAGTCTTGGACATAAGCTTTAGGGCCATAGTAAGAATACAACCACGTGTTTTTTGAATTGTAATTGAGTAAGTTTGACCTAGACATAGGATTCATCTTATCATGCATTACATTATCTAACGTTGTAGACATACACCATAAGGCTAGAGTTGCTTGCAGGAGTCTTGCATTCACTTATCCCATGACACACATATTAAGCT
Organism: Trifolium fragiferum; assembly: GCA_954870985.1. Lineage (NCBI taxonomy): Eukaryota > Viridiplantae > Streptophyta > Magnoliopsida > Fabales > Fabaceae > Trifolium > Trifolium fragiferum. The sequence continues at coordinate 15,968,111 of OX940794.1, forward strand.
GGATATTAAATGGATCATAAGTTCAACATGCTTTCACAACTGTTTCTCAACACTCTTTTAATCATTTGTCTCTTTTATTTATTTACAACCCTAAACTGTTATTTTGTTACTTTAATCACTCATAAGTGTAAAACTAATTGAACTGGTCTTGGAGCGAAAATTCCTTATCACAATCCCTGTGGGAATGATACTTTTTCTTATTACTTGTGCTACAGATAAGACTGTGTATACTTGCACATTGCTTTAGTGAAATATTCACACTAAAAATACGCATCAGTTGGCTTTGCTTCATTCATTGATCATCCATCAGTGAATCAAGGTAATTGTAGTAGTTCAATTTCAAATTCGTGTAGCTTGGGAAAATGGTTAATGGATTCTGGTGCAAGTCACCACATATGCAATTCAAGTGGTTTCATTCTTATAATGAAATCACTCCTATCATGATAAAATTTCTTAACGGTGATTCAGCTATAGCTAAGTTCTCAGGTTCAATACATTTTTCACCAAATTTTGTACTACATGAAGTGCTTTGTGTTCCTAATTTTTCTGTCAATTTGATATATGTTTCAAAGTTGCTTAAAATACCTACATATTTGGTCAGCTTTCATGCCTCTTATTGTTCCATACAGAATCAAATGAGCCAGAAGATGATTGGTTTTGCCAAAGTTGTAGATGGATCGTACTACCTGCAATTCTCAGACAAGATTGTGCATGTTTCAGCTGTTGAAGGCACTAGCTACCAAACCTTACCTGACCAAGCTCTTTGGCACTTCAGATTAGGTCACATAGGTTTAAATAAGTTGTTAGAGCTACATTCTAGATTTCCCTATATTTCTGTGGATCATAAAGGTGTATGTGACATTTGTCACTTCTCTAAACATAAGAAATTACCCTTTCAACACAGTATTAGTAAAGCTCTGCATTGTTATGAAATGTTGCATCTTGATATTCAGGGTCCCATATCTACTAAATCAATCCATGGTCATTCATATTTTCTTACTATTGTAGATGATTGTAGCAGATTCACTTGGATAGCTTTGATGAAACATAAATCTGAGGCAAGGCAGAAAATCATAGATTTTATAACCTTGATCAAAACTCAGTCTAATACTAATGTTAAGGTTATAAGGTCTGACAATGGCCCTGAGTTTATTATGCCACAGTTCTATTCATCAAAAGGAATAATTCATCAAACTAGCTGTGTTGAGACACCTCAACAAAATGGTAGAGTGGAGAGAAAACATCAACACATTTTAAATGTGGCAAGAGCTCTTTCATTTCAAGCAAAATTACCAAAAGTAGGTCTTATGCAGTTCTACATGCCATATTTTTAATCAATCGTATTCCCTCTACTATTTTACAAAATAAGTGTCTATATGAAATTTTGCATGGTCAATTACCTGACTTACAGAATTTAAAAGTTTTTGGTTCATTAGCATATGCTTCAACTATTCAGGCAAATAGAACTAAACTTTCAAATAGAGGTAGAAAATGCATTTACTTAAGACATAAGCCAGGAGTTAAGGGTATCAATCTTTATGATCTACACACCAAAGAAATATTTGTGTCTAGAAATGTATCTCATCATGACCATATTCTACCTTATGAATCTTCATTACCTCACTCAGACTAGCATTACCATACACATTTTGAACCTGACACTACTCATAATGTTGAGCCTGATCCTGAGCCAACCTCCACAAAAACTAACACTAACCCATCTCCTAACCCTGAGTCTAATCCTGACACTACTCATAATGCTGACTCTGAACCTGAGCCTGATCCTGAACCTGACCTAAGCCTGAGCTTTAGCCTGATTCTGAACACTCTGAACCTAATCCTGACCCTGAGCCTGATCCTGAACCTCAAATTTCTCATCAACATTCCAACACCCAAACTAATCCAAATCTATCCACCAGACCTGCAAGAGCTAGGCATGCATCTTCCTATCTGTCAGACTATGTATGCAATGCTTCTTCAACTTTGACAAATTCCTCATCAACAGGTACAATTTATCCTATTTGTGATTATCACACTTACCCATTGGAAGCAAGTGGGTTTACAAGGTCAAGTACAAATCAAATGGATCTATAGAGAGATACAAAGCTAGGCTGGTTGCTAAAGGGTATAACCAGATTGAAGGCCTAGACTATTTTGATACTTTATCGCCTGTTGCTAAACTCTCTACTGTGCGATTCTTATTGGCTCTGGCTTCTATTAATCAATGGCATTTACACCAACTTGATGTCAACAATGTTTTTCTTCATGGAGACTTATAGGAGGATGTTTACATGTCTATCCCAGAAGGTGTGGAAGGCAACAGAGACAAACTTGTGATGAAGAGCTTGTATGGCTTGAAACAAGCCAGTCGTAAGTGGATTGAAAAATTGACTTCTTTTCTTATAAGTGGGGAATATACACAATCCACAGCTGACTACTCTCTTTTTGTTCTAAGCAAAGCAAGTAAATTCACAGCCTTACTTGTCTATGTTGATGACATAATCTTAGCTGGTACTGATTTACAAGAATTCACAAGAATCAAGACCATTCTTGATACCAACTTCAAAATTAAAGACGTTGGAGCATTAAAATACTTTCTAGGCCTTGAGGTGGCACAATCTAAACAAGGCATAAGTATCACACAAAGAAAGTATTGTCTTGACTTGTTGAATGATTCTGGTCTGTTAGGCTCAAAACCAGCCATCACACCACTAGATCCATCTGTGAAGCTTCATCAAGATGATGGAGAGCTACATGAAGATATTTCATCTTATAGGAGGCTTATTGGAAAACTTCTGTACTTGACAAATACTAGACCTGACACTAGTCTAGCCACTCAGCAACTAAGCTAGTTCTTACACAAACCTACTATGGTTCACTACAAGACAACTTGTAGAGTTGTGAGATATCTCAAACAAAGCCCAAGCAGAGGATTAATGTTTCCTAGAAGCTCTGAAATTCAAATTCTAGGTTACTCAGATGCAGATTGGGCAGGTTGTTTGGATACAAGAAGATCTGCAAGTGGCTATTGCTTCTTCATAGGTAATTCCTTAGTGTCGTGGAAGGCAAAGAAACATGTAACAGTGTCAAGGTCTTCCTCAGAAGCCGAGTATCGAGCCTTGTCAACTGCAACATGTGAATTGATTTGGATGTTGCATCTGCTAAAGGACTTAGGAGTAACATGTGACAAGTCACCTGTCCTATACTGTGATAGTCAAAGTGCACTTCATATTGCCTCTAATCCAGTTTTTCATGAGAGAACAAAGCACTTAGACATAGACTGTCACTTGGTAAGGGAAAAGCTACAACAAGGTTTAATGAAGCTCTTGCCTATCTCAACAAATGATCAACTAGCTGATTTCCTTACCAAAGCACTTCCTTCACCCAAGTTCAACAATTTTGTGTCCAAGCTGGGAATGTTAGATTTGTACCATCCTCGGCTTGAGTGAGGGTGTTGAGAATTCACTTGAGAAGCTACTCATTTCCAATCCTTGTTCACAGATTGCTTGTGCAGGAATTACAAACTATAAACCGTTATAACTGTATTAACAGTTATAACTAACTTTTCCTCCCTTGTTTGTTTGTAACTAACTATAGTTAGGATCAAGTGTAACCTAGAGTAGCTCATTATCATGTACCTTAGATCATGTATATAAGTAGATTTGGCTTGTAATAACATTCATTAAGTGAAATCATAATGAAAATCACTTTCTCATGTTCATTTTTCTCTCTAAGTTCTTTACTTTAACAATAACCCTGAATGCAATCAGTCAATCACGTGAGATAATTCAAATATAGACCACTCACAATATCTCACATATGAATACAAGGGTCGATTTGAATCCAAAAAATTAAAAGGCATTTTTTTTATAAACAAAAATATAAAGGCATTAATCACACGGATGAATGAATATTATTGTAAGCAGTTGACCATTATCACAATTTCATGAATCAAGATTCATTATTACTAACGTTTTGACATAAATGTCATATCAATACTTCCTCTTTTTTCATATTGTTTCAGCGTTAGTTTCATTTTAGCACATCATTGCGTGTATATTCTCTAGAGAAACAATATATAATATTTTAGGTATTGGTAAAAAAATCAATCTCCTCTATTAAAAAATAAGGATCAGTCTCACTAAAAATTATAAATAGTCAAAACTATATAAGGTTATCCTTCAGGGATACATGTATACTAAATTCTTCTGGAATTTATAAAAAATAGAGTCGACTTTTTAAGTACTTCAAGAACACATTTTTGTGATATAGTAACAATCATTTGTGCAATCCTTCAGGGATGCATAAGTATGAAATTCGTTTTACGGTACTTCTAGAAACATATATAAACTTATGAATCTTCAGGATTCATATTTTAAAATTTCATCGCGATATGAATCTTCAGGATTCATATTTTAAGTGATCTATTATGATACATTTAGAAGTGTAGGTTTATGAATCTAGGGTTCATAGTTTAAAATTTCATCAAGCTATGAATCATCAGGATTCGTATTTCAAAAATCTTACCACGATACTTCTGGATCGTAGGCTATAAATTTTCATGATTCATATTTCAAAAATTCAACTATGGTGCTTCTGGACCATATGTCGTGAATCAATATAAAAATAAAGATTCGGAAAAGAAATAGAATTATAAAACTCATACAAAAAATAAAATTACCTTGTTTGGAAGAGAAGTGGGAGAACTTACAAATTTTGGAAAGAATTGTTTGGGAGAGACTATCGTACTGATAACGTGTTATAAACTAAAGTAAAAGAAGAGAGAATGAAAATATATTGTATTATACCTTTCAAGTATATAAATTACATGGAAATGGTAGTCTTATTTATAAGAGCTTACATGAACCAAAAATATAGGCCAAGACTAATGGACATCCACTATAATTATTCATAAGATAATCAAAATAAACTTGAATACAAATGCTTAATCAAAATAAACTTGAATACATCTGCATTTACAAAATATACACCTCGGTTGTAAGGGAATTGCACAAAGCCTTTTTGCACAATTAAAATGATTTACACATTCAATATCTGTTACAATGAAAAAAGAGAATATATGAGTGTAATGTAATTAAATTGGGATGATATATTTTGTAAGAAATAAAGAAGTGGATTTAAAAATTAAAAAAATATGGTTTACCATATTTGCTCATTGATACAAGAATCAATGAAAGAAAGATACTCATAAAATATACAAATTTAAGAATTTCAGATGTATTTCCACCCATTAGTGTATGTAACAATTTATCACTCTACTAAATAACACTTTTTTTTTTTTTTTACTAAAGAGGTCTCATCAGAACTTGCAGATCATATGTAAATTTATTATAATTTTTTTTACTAAATTTGAATTACTTTATAACCTTTGAAGGTAGCAAAAGGTAGCATAATATTGAATTACTAAATTTGAATAATATTGTTAGACAATAATTTTTTTATCCAAACTAGCATAATACTCATGCATTCACACGAGTCGCAGTGTTGCCGAGATATTTTTGTTGTTGTATGGTCTAGTATTATATAATACGAAATTAGTTTCATTATAAATTTATTCGTCATTGCAAAGTAAGGTAAAATTACTTGTGATGATATTGTAACAGCCCAAATTTTTAATAAATAAATTATTAAAGAAATAAAAAAAATAAAACTTTATTTACAAACTAATTTAAAATAAAATGAGTGTCTCAACGAACCATTCGTTACATGAAGTTTCAATTTACAGAAACCCATTTTTGCCCCGTAGACGCTTCGAGTCGAATCATCAAACAATAAACTCCTTGAGTAAGAATATGTCATAAAATAATAGCAAAACACTACACCAATTAAAAGATTTTAGAAAATTATATAATTATTTATTTTCCAAAAAGTAGGCAGATATCTCGTAATCAATCATATACTGAGACACATTAGAACATCACCAAAGGGATACAACAACACAAGCAACTTCGTTAAATTTAAATAAAACACAACTTCAATAAAATGCATGCAATGCGCCTAGACTCGCTAAATGCATGTGGTACCAATATCAACGTCATTTTCAACATCTTTTATACAACACCAGTAAGTAACATCATTTTCAACATCATTTAAGCAACGTTATTTTTAACATTATTGAGCAACGTCATTGGACACATGAATGAATGCATGTCATGTTATAATAAGCAACCTCGATAGACAACATCATTTAACAACTTCAATAGACAACATGATTTAACAACTTCAGCATCATTATAATAACATCAATAAACAACGTCCATAAGCAACTACAATAACATCAACAACACACCGGCTTAGAATCAACAACAAACAACAGTTTAGAATCAACAACAATTAAAAGCAACAATAAAAATAATTAGCAATCACAATAACTACAACAACAACATCGAAAGAAATCATAGATTAATTTCTTTTAATTAATGTCTTTTTAATTAATTTCTTTTAAAAGACAAAGGTCATACTACTATTTCACAACGCAATCTCTACGTAGTATGAATGTATGGGGAAAAACCCTTACCTGAAGGATTTCTTTTCAATGATACCGACTCTCGATATCCTACCGCCAACCGAACAATTGAGTGCTTATTGTTTCTTTGACACTCAAGCCAACGCCTCTATATGTAAGGTAACTTGAAAAAAATAAGCAACAACTCTGCAGCAAAGACGCGTAAAATGGCACCCTCCACAACACAACATCAAAACTAATTCAATTTTCAAAATTAAGACTGATATATAATTGATTTCAAAACTCTCAAATTAGCTAAATAATAAATAAAATAAGCATCGTCTCATAAAAAAATATAAAATAATTAATATTACTATAGAATTTATTTATCAAATAATAAATCAATAAGATATTTATATAGTTATATAAAATATTGAGGCGTTACAGATATGATCAAAAACTATTTTTCTATTATTTTGAAACGAACAAAGTAGTAATATTGGTTTCCACTGACTTGCAATTATTTTATGCATGTTGATAAATATATATCGTTTATTTTTTATAACATGTTTGTTTGAATTATAAATATTACTAAATATTAAAGTTCACAAATTTGATTAATAAATATTTTTATTTATAATTAAAAAATTTGATATATTAGTTACTTAAATTTTTTATCAGCAACAACTTATTTTTCGTGTATAGTAGTTTTTTAAAATTTTCATCAGCAAATACATGTTCTCGGTGTATAGTAGTTATTTAAATTATTCATTAGAGCAAATTGTTTCCCCGTGTGTAATAAAATTTAAATTTTTATCAAAATCATTTTATCATGTGTATAATAATTATTTTCAAAATTTTTAAGCCCAAAAAATATAAAAATTAATATTTAAATCATCCCTTTTTAAAAAAAGTTAAAATATTGCTAGAGAGATTTTTATAATGTACTATGTAACACCCATATTTTTATTTAATTAGAATTATTAGCCTTTTATAGTATTTTATGTTGGATAATAATTTATTTATGAGATAGTGTCTATATTAGGAAAGGGTAGAGATATTTAGTTAAATAAGGAATGAGTAGTGTCACAAGTTAGAAAGAGTTGGGTTTTTATTAATTGGGCTTAGATTGTGTGGGAGGACATTTTAGACCTTTAGTAGTTAGGTTAGAATGAGATGAAAGGAGTAGAGGTTTCATCCTTCATTTCTCATCAACATTGTGAAGGAGGTAGAGGAGAAAGTGAAGGCTTAGAGGAGAAGAAGGTGGAAGTAGAGGTGAAGAGGAGGATCAAAGATTCCATCAACTTTTAGAGGTATGAGAGTAGTTTATGATTCAATTGAGATGACTCAAGAGAGGGGAGATGTCTATTCTCCATTCCCAAACTCTCTCATCTCTTGGTAGGGATTGGAGATTAAGGGAATGTGTTTATTGAGTTTGAATGAATTGATTTAATATGTTTCTATGTTCTATTCTTGTTCATACATAGATTCACTTGAATAATTTCATGATTTTATGAGTTTGTTGTGTTTTTAGGGTGTTGGCTTCATTTGAGTTTGACACCAAGAATGTGGATTTTAGCCACAAGCAACCATGGTCCATATTAAAAAATTTGTTGGTGGAACCTCTAATTAAGCCAAGCAACATGCAGTTGTCTTTGACAATTTATGCATCTCTCAGTGGAGCATGATGTGTGCACATCAGGATCCACATCTGGAGCCCTATTAAAACGCGCTTTTCTGTTATTTATTTGCGTGTAATCTTTTAAAGATTTGTTTTGAAAAATAAACTCACGCTTACTTGCGCGCCAAGGAACAAGATAATCTTTCATGGTTCTGTTTTATTTTATTGGCCGACCTTAATCAAAAAAATCTATTTGATAAGTATCACATTTATCTTAAGGAGAAATTGCGATGGCCAGCTGTTTTCATTGAAGATCCAAGCCCATGAAACTTGTTCTATATAAAGGAAGCTAGAAGACCTAAATTATTCACTGAACCAAATATTGAGGAATAGAGTCTTAGGGTTTAGTCTTTCTTTTGTTCATTGTTTATTGTGAGCCTTCTCTTGGATCATGTTTTGATACAAGTGCAAGGACTGTTTAGTTGAGTTGTAAACTCTTGTGATCTTCTCCAAAGCTTTGAAGCAATGAGTTAGATTGTTTAACACTTAAAACCTGTAGGTACGAGTGTGTAGTTTTCTAGGAGTGTGTCTCCAAACCAAGTTTGTTATTAAATCCTTACTGGTAAGGTTGAGGGGGAGTGGGCAAAGGTTCTCATATCTAGAAGTTCCTAGGTAGAATTAGCACGGGTAGTGATTAAGTGAGAAGTTGTAAACGGGGTGAGTTTAGTTTTGAATTGATACTACCATAGTGGATTCATCCCTGGATTGATATCCTCCAGAGTATGTTGTTGTTTGCGCCGAACTGGGTTAATAAACTTTTTGTGTTGTTATTGTTTTCTGTACTCTTTATTTGTTTCTTGTTCATAAATTTTAGTATGTTCATGATGTTGGCAGATTAGGCTGCACATCACACGATTCCTAAAGTGTTACACATTGTGCTGCACATCTGACACTTGCCACCAGAATTTCAATTGGCATCAGAGCAGTCACCCTACCTGTTTAAGGGCGAGCTCCAGGGAAGATACTTTCTGGAAACATGGATAAGGATGAAACAATGGTCAACAAACCACCTCTTCTGGATGGTACTAATTATGACTACTTGAAGTCAAGAATGATTGCCTTCCTAAAGTCACTTGACAGTAGGACTTGGAAAGCTATGCTCAAAGGATGGGAGCATCCTAAGGTTAAGGATGTTAATGGTGTTGATACTAACGTACTCAAACCAGAGGAAGAATGGTCTTCTGCAGAAGCACCATAGCTCTTGGAAACTCCAAAGCTTTGAATGCTATATTCAATAGAGTGGACAAGAACATGTTCAGATTGATCAAACAGTGCACAATTGCCAATGATGCTTGAGAGATACTCAAGACAACTCATGAAGGCACTTCCAAGGTCAAAAGCTCAAGACTTCAACTCCTTACCACAAAGTTTGAAACTCTCAGAATGAAAGAGGGTGAGTCCATCTATGACTTTCATATGAACTTGCTTAAAATAAACAACTCATTTGAGTCTTTGGGAGAAAAACTGTCTGAAGAAAAGCTTGTAAGAAAGATGCTTAGATCTCTACCTAAGAGGTTTAACATGAAAGTTACAGCTATTGAAGAAGCCCAAGATGTTGTCAGTATGAAACTTGAAGAACTTGTGGGCTCTCTCCAGACATTTGAGATGAATTTAAGTGAACAAACTAAGAAAAAGGGTAAAGGAATAGTTTTTGTATCTAGTGCTGACCAAGAGGAAGAAGTTAATGAATCAGATGAGGGTCTCTAAAATGATATTGTCCTAATAGGAAGACAGTATAATAAGTTCTTGAGGAAGATGGATAGACGACCAAGGAGGAATGTGAGGAACATCCAGACAGACATCAGTAAACAATGAAACACTTCAACAAAAACCAAGACTGATGACATACCAAATCAGGGCAAGGGTGTTCAATGTCATGAATGTGAAAGCTAAGGTCACATAAGAACTGAGTGTGGCACTTATATGAAGAAACAGAAAAAAGGGCCTAACTGTATCCTGGTCTGATGAAGACTCTGACAATGAGTTGGAGAATGAAGTAGCAAATCATGTGAGTGCCATGACTGGTGTGTGTTTCTCTGACAATGATCCTGATGGTGAAGAACTCACTTTTGAGCAACTAGCCTCAGCATACAAAGACCTATGTATCAAAAGTGAGGAAGTGTGCAGAACTAGTGAAGAGCAAAAAGTGATTATAAATCAACTCGAGTCAGAGAAGATACAGCTGCAAGGCAAATTAATTAGTCTTGAAAGTGAAATCAAGCTATTGTCAACCAACTTGGATAATATGACCAAGTCTGTTAAAATGCTAAACAATGGAACAAACATGCTTGATGAAATTCTCAAGGTTGGAAAACATGCCGGTGACTTAACTGGGATAGGCTACTGATAACTCACTTTATGTGATGTTTCTAAGCCCTTACTACTTGGATTATTACCTACTAATATGGTGATCATTAAAGTCATTTTAGTTGAGTTTTAGAATTATTGAGTCAAGCACACTATGTGCTATGTTTTGTGAATTTCACGTTATTTTGATGTGTAGAGTTTAGCTTGGTGATAATCATAGTCAAGACGCTTGATTCCGTACAGCTGAGACACGTGGCAGTCAAAGAGTAGTCAAGGTGTGAGCTGTCTACTAGATAAGATCATATGGTGTATACCTAAGGTAAGACAGCTGGCGTCTGATAAGAGGCAGTTGTTGCCTCCCATGTGCTGGTAGTGTACTATCATATTACAAATTAAAGGAATATGCTTTATTCTTTGGGTTATTCTTGGAGGATAAGTAGAGAAGACCCAATCCATATCAAATGCCTATATAAGGAGACCTAATCAGAGGTCAAGAGAAAAGAGAGGCAAACCCTAAGAGAGAATTTGGTAGCCTCCATCTCCATCTCTTTCACAACTTCATTCATCCACCATTGTTGTCCAGTGAAGCTGTCAACCGGAGTCACGACCGTGAAGATCATTAGCTACTCTTGGTTGTGATCTACTAGGTTTATCATTTCTAATTCTCTTTTGATGTTAGTTATGTGTAAACTTAGATCTCTGTTTGTAGGTTTTACTAAGTTCACCATGAGCTAAAACTATTGTTGTTGGAAATATGTGATATTCAATGAGAGTCTAGTATTATTCATGTGAATGATTGTAGTGTTTATTGCATTTTTAGTTCTTATGATTTTATGATATATGTTTGATTCAAGGTCTGGCCAACTTAGGATTAAATGCAAGTTTATTATTATGAGACATCTAGTAATAAATGGAACTTAGGAATTAATATGGTTAAGTAGAGGATGGACACATACTTATTACTTAAGGACTTAGACATAAGCCTTAAGGCCATAGTGAGAATACAAAGCAAGCTTTTCTGAACTGTAATAAAGTAAGTTTGACCTAGACATAGGATCCATCTTATCACGCATTGCATAATTTAACGTTGTAGACATACACCACAAGGTATAGCTATGCTCACAGATGTCTTGACACTCGTTATCAGTAACATATACTAGATTATTAGTAGAATGGAACATACTTCCAACATCACTACCATATTTGATCTTTAAATATCTTTTTAATTATTTTGTTTACAAACTCCTGAAACTATGATGTTATTTTGTTACCTTCTTGCTAATGAATTAGAATGCAATTTTGTGTGTTTAATGAAAAGGTTCCCTTAGACAATCTTTGTGGGTACAATACTCTTTCTTATCGCTTACTATAGTTTGACTGTGTATACTTGCACAGCTTCATTCGCAACAGCTACAAGAACAAACATCAAAATAAAACTCCAAATACAAAGTTTGTTCCTGCTCAGAAGAAACATGACCCTATCAGAATGTGGTCACACCACATCAGAGACCTGCTCACAAAGGGAAGCTCAATGCTTTGAAGTGTCACTACTGTGGCAAGAATGGTCATATTAAGCCCTTCTGCTATAAAATCTATGGGTATCCTAAGAAGAAGTCTTAGGTCAAAGCTCAATCAGCAAGAGTCAAGCCCAAGAAGATGTGGAAGATAAAAGCTTCAGAAGTTGCTCACATAGCTCACACTTCATTTAGAGCTTCTTATAGAGAGGATTGGTACTTTGACAGTGGCTGTTCAAGGCATATGACAGGTGTGGAGAAGTTTCTCACATATATCAAGTCACATGCCACCAATTATGTAACCTTTGGTGATGGAGCAAAAGGTGAAATCAAAGGTATTGGTAAGCTCAACAACAATGGTTTTCCTGACCTAGACGATGTTTTGCTAGTCAAAGGTTTGAAGGCCAATCTAATCAGCATAAGCCAACTGTGTGGTCAAGGTCTTAAAGTCAACTTCACAAAGAATGAATGTCTGGTTACATCTGACAAGAGAGAGTTGCTGATGAAAGGATCTAGATCAAAAGATAATTGGTACTTGTGGGTTCCTAAAGAAACAACTCATTCAACCACATGTCTTGTTAGTCAGGAAGATGAAGTAAAACTCTAGCATCAAAGACTTGGGCATCTGAACCTGAAGGGAATGGAGAAGATTGTGTCAAAAGAAGCAATCAGAGGATTATCAAAGCTCAAGATTGTTGAAGGCAGTATTTGTGGTGAATGTCAAGTTGGAAAGCAAGTCCAGATGTCACACCCAATGTTACAACATCAGGTGACATCTAAAGTATTAGAACTCCTTCACATGGACTTGATGGGACCAATGCAAGTGGGGAGTCTTGGTGGAAAAAGATATGATTTAGGTACACTTGGATTAGCTTCATCAGAGAGAAGTCTGACACTTTTGATGTATTCAAAGACCTATGCCATAGACTTCAAAGAGAAAATGATAGTGCTATCATTAGAATCAGAAGTGACCATGGTAAAGAGTTTCAAAATTCAAAATTTGCTTAATTTTTTTTCTAATGAAGGGATTGGGCATGAATTTCCATCTCCAATTACACCGCAGCAAAATAGTGTAGTTGAAAAATTGATAATACTATTACGTGTTTTGAATCCTTTCTATCTTAGCCTTTTCCCAAGCTTCTGTTTTTGCCATGTCATTTTTTTTATTTATTATAACCCCATTTTGCTTTTGATACCCTCCTCTTGGAGATATACCACTTAAACTTCTAAGAGGTAAAGCACCTTCTGCTGTCCTTGTCTCTTGTCTAAATGGCCTTTTCATTGAAGTTTCACCTGTGTGGGAACCACATAACATTATTCTTCATAATAGTTTAAAAATAAATTTTTATTAAAGGTATATGCTATTTTGAATGAAATTTTTATTTACCATAGCTTGGTTGCTTTGGTATATTCTCCTCTTTTCCTCTTATAGTTAAGTTCTTTGAAAACTTTGGACTATCTCTAATTTTCTTCAAATCAAGCACCCCAGCTTCTTCTAATGAATAAATGGAAAATGCAGTAGCTGCTATTGCAGCTACAAACTCATCATCTCTTGTATGTTTTTGTGATTGTGCAGTAGAAAATGATACTCTAAAATAATGCAAAAGTTATTTTTAATTTGTTAGCATATGTAAATAAGTTTTTACTAATAGCAAACTAAAAAATATCTAATGTTTTTGGATTAAAAATATACGAATAACAGGAACAAATATCAACGGTATCACAAATCATAACTACGAAATTAGGAAAACGAATTCTCAGTAATGACAGTAGACAATGATATTTTTGACTATTGATCGAAATCAAACTGTTAAAATTTTGAATTTCTAATTTGTGAACAGGGCCGGCCCAACACTTTATGAGGCTTAGATACGATATGTTAGTCATCTGGTCATTATCCAACAACTTAGAAAAACATACTATAAACTAACTTTTCAAAATTGTAATTATTTGGAATCCAAACTTTATCTAACAACTTAGGTAGTACCTTCTTTGATTGAGCCTATTTTCCATTTCTTCAAACTTGAAAAAAAAAATGCCTTGAAATGTCTCCTATTTGCTATTTGATTGTAAATATGTGATTGAAGATAGATAGCAACTGTAGTAATTCATTCTCCACATTTATAATGGGTGAATAGGGACATGCAAAAGAAGCAATGTAAAATGTGCTTTACAAGTAACCTTAAGAGGAGGCAAAAGAATCTTTATTTCAAAAACACCACTTAAAAACCTCTATTGACAACTACTTTTGGTTTCAATTAAGCATCGGTTTCTGGCTAAAAAGACAACTTTGGCATTTGGCAACAAATATTTTAGTTTATAAATTTGGATTTTGATTGATGATGATGAGAGCATAACTTTCGCAATTATTCTGCATATATTACTCTTTCCCTTTGAATGGAGGGTATGATCGCACGTTCATATATATAGATGATACATTGATTTTATTTAGAGTAATCAGTGAATTTAGTCCCTAAACTATCACCCTCTCACCAACTTAGTCTCTAAACTGTTAAAACCAACAAAAAGATTCCTAAATAATTTTTCATCCTTCAATTTTATCATCCGTTAACTTTTCTATTAACTATTAACTATTCAGTAAAACCCTAAGTTATTGTCATATTTTCCTCTTTCACTCTTGTTCGCAGAAACTTCCAAATCCTCACCGCAAACCACCGTGATCACCGTTAAAAACAGGTTCTTTTTTACTCTCTAACTTTTATAAATTTAGAAGGGTTTGTGATTTTTTGTCCTTGTGATTTTGAAGCACTTCTGTATCCTTTTGAAGCTTTGGTGTTCTGCGTTTTGATGTTGGGTCCTGGTTTTTGGTCTCTGTTTGCTACTGTTGTCGCCCTTTGTTGTTGAGGGTGCAAGGTATTGAAAAGTTATGGTTTTGCATCAGTATGTTGTTGTTGTTGCTGTCGTCGTCAATGGTGCAAAGTATTGAAAAGTTGTTGAGGGTGCATCAGTTTAGAGACTACTTTGTTATTTTTCAAGATAGTTTATGGACCACTAACGGCCATTTAACGAAAAAAATTAATTGAGAGACTAAATTGATGGATGTGAATATAGTTTAGGGACCTTTTAGTTGATTTTAATAGTTTAGGGACTAAGTTGGTGAGAGAGTGATAGTTCAAGAACTAAATTGACTGATTACTCTTTTATTTATTTATTTATTTGATTAATCTAATCTTTTCTATATACATTATTCAACTATGATATTCAATTTATGAAAACAAAAAACTCATTTAAAGGGAAAGAAAAATATTTGCTTAATTATAATCATTTTTACAACTAGTTTGAGTGAAAATAATATAAATTTGATAATTTGTGTAAGGTTGATAAATCTCCGCGGAAATTATGGGAATGAAGAAACGAGTATTTCCGAAACAGAGAACATTTTAGAAGATACTCCCTCCGTTCCTTTTTATAAGGAACAATTTGAAGAAAAAAAACACACAAATCAAGGAATTATATTTTTTAATTAAAAATTCTAAAATTTTATAATCTATTCCAAAATTAATCTTGGTGTAATTAATGTACAGGTAATATGTTATTGTAATTAATGCATAACATTGGAATAGATAAAGAGTAGAAATGGAATTGCTTAATTAATAAAGCATAAATTTAATGATTGTTTCTTATAAAAATAAATAATTTTTTTTTCCAAATTGTTCAAAGGAACGGAGGTTGTAGGAAATAGAGTGGCAAAGTACTCCTCGTTTAATTCTCGCTTTGTTAATATTTCTAATTTAAATCCTGAAGACTCACAACTTCACTTGAACTCTATAAATTTATTAGATTATCTCTTGTTTGTAACTCATTTCACTGCACCACTCATGTAAAGTTGTTCCTTAGGGAAGAGAAAAAAAATTAACAAA
Source organism: Trifolium fragiferum (assembly GCA_954870985.1). NCBI lineage: Eukaryota > Viridiplantae > Streptophyta > Magnoliopsida > Fabales > Fabaceae > Trifolium > Trifolium fragiferum. The sequence goes on from OX940794.1 coordinate 15,983,960, forward strand.
GAGAAATGAAACGAAAGATTTTGGATTTTTCTAATTTATTTTAAAAGGATAAAATTTTAGTCAGTAAACAATATGACAAAAATAAAATTCAGCATTCATTCTATTACATTTTTTTATTAATTCTACTATTTAATTCAGCAATTTAATTTGACAGGGACGTCAAAATCCTCTAAATCTTTTCATTTGATATTTGTTTGACTATTTGTCGTTTTGTGTTTACAATTTGGTTTTTTTAGCAAGAAGAGGTAAACTAACACATTTGATATCTTTGTCAAAAAAAAAAACACATTTGATATCAAATAAAAAAAAAAATACATTTGATATATCCAAGAGTCATTTAATAATATTTATAATTTTATTAATGGTTTCTTGCTTGCGTCAAAAAAGAATTAATGGTTTCTTGCACCCCAATAACTGTTAAAACTTATTAAATTGAAATTAACAAATGATCGGGTGTTTTAATCATAAAATATGAGATGGTGCGAAAAAATTTCAACTTCATTAAGATTCTGGATTTGATCGTGACTTGGTTATGTAGCATCGTTAAAACTTTTAAGTAAAATATATCATTATTTGAGTCTCATAAAACTCAAGGAATTAGTTTTATGCGCAGAGAATATCTAGTTTCCATAAAAAAAAAGTTATAAAATGATCAAATAATTATTTGTTTGTAACATAAAGAAAAATATGATTAAAATTCTCAAATTTATTTATGTTTTCATAATAATCTTCCATTCTCTAATCCTTCTTGTTGCCAGTTGTAAGTCTCCTTTTTAACATTTAGTTAACAATTTTTCTTCTTTATTAACACAATTTTTCATCCCATTTTAGTAACACTCTTTTATTCATTTTTGGCATCACAGATCTTTACCCTATCATTAATGCCTACGGTGATCATGTTCCATGCATTACTGCTGACGATTGTCCAAACCATAGACGTTTTTCTTTCTTTTTTCGAAAAAATCCTTCTGTTGTGCGATGCATTAGCAATAAATGTTATCGCTAAGTGAGTATAGTTTTTATATATATATATATATATATATATATATATATAAGTCATTGAAAATTCACGCACACAAAAGAACTATAGATCGAATTTTTATCATGGCGTTCAACACTAATAATTTCGACATTTCTCCAGTTAAATTAGGATTTTTCACCAAAGATAAAAATAACCAATTACAATCGAAAAACAAGCGACCAGTGCATAGTTTTAGATCAAACATATTAATTTTTATTGATTCATTTTTGTTTATATATCTTGATACCGACAATATTAAATTTATATTATTTTAAATCAATTTAGTTCCGTTCAGAAAAAACAAAAAAATCAATCAATTTAGTTGTATAAAATTTTAACTAAAATTTAAGTTATATGAAATATGCTACATGAACTTTTTTTTTTTTTTTTTAAAAATGACTAAAATGAAAAATTTAAAAGACCAAAATTCAAAGAAAAATATTAGATAACTAAAAAAATTTGATATAATAATAGGGACCAAAATATATTAAAATTTTTTAATATAAAAAAAATCTTAAAAAATGAATTTTAACATTCAGAAAAGGCACGTTTGAAAAAAGTGATTCCTTTTCAGTCATCATCATCATGTTATAAAAACACGCGCTAGAGACGCATTCGAAAAGCACCAACCAGTTGAGTTCGTTGATTCACTCTCTCAGCAACAATGGTGGAACTCACAGAAGAACAAATCAAACAAATGGAAGCGAATCGTATTGCTGCATTAGCAAAACGAAAAGCTTTCTTAGAATCCAATTCTCAACAACCTCAACGAAACCCTTGGCATCTTTTCAAATGCCAGAAAATTTCTCAACCTCAACCATTGATTCAACCTAAACCTGAACCTGATTTCAAATTCCTTGCGAGACTTGAAATTTGTTCGCATGATTCTTTCACCATTACTCCTCTTCCTGTTCCTAATTTCCATTTTCCAACCTTTGATACTTGTTTCGGCATTATCAATAACATTCTCTCACGTGTAAGTTATCTCAAATTCAAATTTTGAATTTTGAATCTCACAGATACATTTTCAATTTTTCATTTTTCCTTTGAATTTAGTTAATTTGTATGTACCGATAGTGTAAAATGTTCAATCAGTTTTCACCATTTAGTTATGGATTTAAATTATATGCACAGTCAATTTAAAATTTCGCCATCCAGATAATGGATTTAGGGTTGTCTCGTAAGTGTATATCAGTTGGTAGCTACTAGGGGCATTATTGGAGGGACCGGGATTCGAACCCCAAATTAAGTCTGCGAGTATTAATAGAAGGCTACTAGACAAAAAAAAAGTTATTGGATTGAGGGCTGTTTGGATAAACAACTTATTTGCACCTTATAGCCCAGACGCTTATGTATAAGCTTACATAAGCTATTTTTATAACAAACAATGATATAAAGATTTTTTTTTTTTTTATATATGTTACAATCTGATTTCATAAGTTATATTGGAGGACTTGAAAATGAGTTGTTTTAAGTTCTCCCAAACAGTCTCACAAAACTTACCTAGTAGATAGGTTCAAATAAGTCAATCCAAATAGACCCTTAATTTGTATGCTTCTTCAAGTGTAATAAAATCTCACTATATAAATATTTGTAGGGATATTTTAGAAATAAGCGCAAGAAAGTGCGTTATGATGTGATGTGATTTGATGCATGTATGAATTAGTTTTACTCTTTCAATATAACGATTGATTTCTTAGATATTTGTGAATGTATTTTATAAAATAATATTGTGACATATCTGAATATTTTGATAGCTAATTAGAGTCTTGTGTAAAATTGTATACATTGTCAATGCATACAAATTAAACTTTTTTTATAATTATAATTTTTATTTTGCAATTTTGTTTTCAGATGGATGTGGATCCATCACATTTTACTCAGACAAGTGCGGGCGGGAAAGCCTGTGTGTTCAAATTAGCAGAATACCGTAGTGTTTTGAAGCTGTTAAAGGCGGAGATTGAGGTGGAGGAGATTCCTTGGAACACTTTCAATGTGGTTGAGAAGCTTTCACATTTGGAGGGGAGGTGGACTCCGGTGAGACCGGAACATTTGAGTGATGATGAGGTCGATGGTTTGATTAGAAAGTTGCCTAAGAGTTTACTTGATGTATTGTTGCCATTTCAAATGGATGGTTTAAGGTTTGCACTTAGAAGAGGTGGTCGATGTCTCATTGCTGATGAAATGGGACTTGGGAAGACACTTCAGGTTCGAATCCTTTGTTTTCTTCATTTTGTTTAAATTGTTTTAGATTTACAGGGCGTTCTAAAGAGAGTTTTTGATGGTTTTCTAGGCTTAATTTGTGACACAAACATTTAAGCTTATGTTTTGTCTGTTAAACTTATAAAAGCATTTAGCATATGGACTATCTATAGGCAAGGTCTTAAATCTCTGTCATGATTTTGTTGTGGCTGCATTGAAATCCTTAATACTGCGGAAAATTGCTGTGCAATACAATTGATGCATAGACATAAAAAATCTTGACGTGGAGTCAAAAATCGTTTTGCAGATAGTTTCTTAAAACATTGCCTATATACTCTTTGGAGTTAATTTCAATAAGCTTATGCTCAAAAGTTTATGACATAATTGTCATGAGGTACGCTTATTGAATAAACTCTTGGTTAAGCACTTAAGCTGATTATCAAATGTGTTTGTTGTTGATGGTTTGTCGTTATGCATGATTTATGATAGACTTTTGTTGTTGTTATTGATGTATGCTTATATTGCTTGAATTGTTCTTGATAAAGTAAAATAGAATGATGACCTGAAAATGTGTATGTTTTATTTTTGTTTTTTCAGGCTATTGCTATTGCAGGGTGTTTTATGGATGAAGGATCTATACTTGTTGTTTGCCCTGCTGTTTTGCGATATTCATGGGCTGAAGAAATTGAGCGGTGGCTTCCTTCCTGCTTGCCTGCCGTTATCCATCTCGGTAATGTTTTACTTTTGAGTTGTGTATGGTACTGTATACTTGTTGGTATTCATTGGCAAGGCTGGTAAAAACTTTGATGAAAACTGAGAAGTCTGTTGTTTGTTCTTGAGAAGAATGTAGGATATTTGCAATAACAATGCAGTGCTGTATTTAAGTAATGAACTTGTTACCATTGAATCTTTTCTTAGAGTACACATATATAGTTGTCTTCTATATCATCAAACTAGAGTTGGTTTGGGAGCTGGAGATTCAAATTTTTGAGAAACATGGTATTAAATTTGAATGTTGTACTTTTGCTACACAATGAGATTGGTTAGGTGAATCAGGCACATTTTAAATATGCTTTGAGTACTTTACCATGAAAACAACAGTGCATGAGCGGAAGTTTTCTTGAATTGATAGTTACTTGAGAGTGGTTTGCACTTACGCATTACTTAAGAGTGGTAGCAAGAGAGTGTAAAAGGGAGGGGGAAGGGGAAGGGATGAGATGAGATAGAAGAGGCAGGAAAGATCCTACCCAAGTACTCTTGAAAGTTGAAACTAAATTACAATAGACTGAAATAAATTTACCCAACACTTTCCTCATGTTCATAGCTCAGAAGTCTGGCATAGTTATCACCAAGGCTATTAATGCAATGGTTGTTGTGAGACCGTACAAGAAAATTTTATTTTTTGGATCATTATCATTTGTTAATGTTTGCTATTCTATTTAAGCATATCTTTCTACTAATGTTTTCCTCCTGTTCGCTCTGTGTTGGATTGCTGTTATGCACTATGCTTGAAGTCAACTAGTCATGTGCATAAATCAAAATTGAATATGGAAATGATATTCAATTTTATTTTTTTATCTATAGGATTTTTCTCGACCAAGATTTGATTATTCGGATGTTAACTTTTTTGTTCGATGGTTTTTAATTCATAGCATTGTTGCAAAACTTCACATTCCTTCGTTAGCTAGTTAGCATTTACTTGTTTCTTCTAATCCAGTATTTGGCCATCAAGACAATCCTGTATATCTAACAAGATGCCCTAAAGTTGTGGTTATTTCTTATACCATGCTTCATCGTCTAAGGAAGAGCATGCTTGAGCGTAAGTGGGCTCTTTTGATTGTTGATGAATCTCATCATGTACGCGCTTCAAAGAAAACCTCAGAACCAGGAGAGGTATGCTCAGTTTGTATCTCATTTTCTGGTTTGTAAAATTTAAAAGACATGTAAATTTGCATTATGAATAAATACATAATTCCATTATGTTTGTTAAAGTTGATGTGTATATTAACTTTGACATCTCTTTGTGGTACTCAAAGATAGAGGCTTTTGGCAAATGATGATATTATCATGATTGTTGTTTGTTGCTAATATTAGCATAGCCATCTTGTCCTCCTCCCTCAAAATTGTGAGTGAGCGTTTAAAATTTATTACAGTGAGTGTATACAAAAGTAGGCTAATTCATAATTTTAAGCTGAAAATGAGCATCATTTACAATTAAAGCCTTGGGAATTGGTATAAATTGTGAGCCTTATTTATAATTTTGATTTTGAAGGAAGAATGAGATTTAGATTAGTGGGATCAGAAGATCCGATAGGCGCCGCGAAGTCAAATAACCATTTTATGCTCACAAATTAAATCTTTTTGGCTCAAGTTTATTTTTCCTTTTGGAAGAACTTCTTTTAGCGGAAAGATTCATGTTCTTAATTTGTATTGTATTGTCTTGTAATTTAATATGTTATCCTTTATGTCTATATCTTTTATTTGGCCAAAGCTTAAAGATGTATTTATATTTTTTCATATATGTTTTGTTTTAACAGATAAAGGCTGTTCTTGATGTGGCTTCAGCAATCAAGCGTATAATTCTGCTATCAGGGACACCTTCTTTATCAAGGTTGTAGCCTAGGTCATAGTAAGCTAGCTGCATATGCTTTGATGTTAATAGTTATCATTTGATTTGAAAAAATTAATTTTAAGATATTTGTTGTGGCTACATAATTTTGAACTTCCTGTTCTTTGTTGTAATTTGGGTCCTCACTTCGTTTTTGTTATTTAATTTCTTAATGTTTTCTTATATCTTATGGAACATTTCTTCCTAGGTGCTGATAGACCGTTTGACATATTTCATCAGATAAATATGTTATGGCAAGTATATCCTCACCTTGAACATTTTCCATATTTTAAATTTGTTTCTATTATGCCCACTAATTCAGTTTTCTGTGAAATGCTTCTATTTGTCAGGCCAGGTTTGCTGGGGACAACAAAATATGAGTTTGCAAAAACTTATTGTGATCTCAAATATATCAAGGGTGTCCAAGGGAAAATCTTTGCGGTAATACTGTCTGTGCGTGTGTAATATATTATGTTTGGTTTTATTTGGTTAATTGTTATAAGTATCTTCTAGCTGCTACCAGTTATTTCTTACAAGTTACAACAGAAGAGCATTATTTATATTAGGAATTTAGGATGATGGCAGATATTATTCCCATCCATAGTTGGTAAAAATATTGGATAAGATATTGCTGATGTAGAAAATGATCTAAAATTGTAACGTTTTTTTTGTTGAAGATATTTAACAAAAGAAAAGACCTTTTCAAAGGTCTTAAATTTTCTAAAATATGTGGTTGGATTGGAGCAGTCATTTATTTCTCGTCTCCTTCTTAGCCTCATTCAGGTGCTGTGTAGTACCCATCTTTTTCAAGATTATCATCCATTTAATCCTTTTCTAACCTGTCACAAGGGAAAAGTGATCAAACTTGTATATATTGATAAATATTTAATTTTGGGTAGTAATTTGTTGTTAAAAGAGGAATTGACACAAACAACTGGATTGTATTGCAGGATTACTCGAAGGGCATTCGCTTGGAGGAGTTGAATGTGTTACTAAAGCAAACTGTTATGGTGGGCATTCTTAACATTCTTTTCTCTGCAAAATCAAGGTTATTGTGTTGTTTACTTTTTACTATGCAACACTTAGGGCCCGTTTGGCCTAGCTTATTTTTGAGCTTATGCAAACAGCTTATGCAATATAAATTAGGTTTTATGTTATTTTATAAGTTCAAACTAGTGAAAATTGAATTTTTATAAGCTATTTTATCGTAAAATACCTTGAAAAACTTATAATAATACATAAAAATTGCATAAGCTGTTTGCATAAGCTCAAAAATAAGCTAGGCCAAATGAGCCCTTAGTCCCAAACAACACTGCAAGTCTTGTTGACTCATTCCGTAAGCATGGGTGGTCGTTCTCTATCACAACAATTAACATCCATGTTATTCTTCAGTTACATTCATCTTGCTTGAACCTTGTGGTTTACTTCTATATTTATTTCTTGTTGTTTTGTATGATGAATCAAAGATATTTAGGCCCAATATGAATTAGGTTCTAGCTTGATATGTACTTCTAAATTAAAAAAAATAAATATAAATTTATGGATTTTGTTTCCCTTACGTAGTTTTATGAGCTTGTTATAGATATTGAGATGCAACATCTAATTTTAACTTATGAGAAACTGTTGTTTCAAAAATATTGAAAGATTATTATAATATTTATCTATCCTTAAATATTCCTTGTGAAGTTTCCCAAACTGTGTCACGTGATATGGTATGATCTCTAGTTTTTTACATGTAAGGTAGATTTAGGGTGCCTCCCTTTATACAATGTTTATTTTATTATGCTTCTCTAATCCATGATTGTATAGATATTGTCTTATTATGTCTTTCGTGTCTTTTAGATAAGGCGGCTCAAGGAACATGTGTTGCAACAGTTACCTCCAAAACGCCGGCAAATTATAACATTGTCATTGAAGAGATCAGATATAGTTGCGGCGAAAACTGCAGTTGGGGCTTTGAAGATTGATGCCTCTGAAAATGCTAGTGAAGAGATGCCTTTGGAAAGTTTGGATGAACATGATGGTATTGTTGAGAAATCTTTGCCTTTACTCTATTGAACTAAGTTGTCTTTCAGTTTAATGACTCGCATAATAGTGTTCAGTTTAACATTGTCTTAGACCTTGCATATTAGGAAGAAATTGCTATTTTGCTGAGAAGCTTATGAAATTCTTTGTGAAATCAATTGCAACATAAAAATAATGCATTAGTTTTAATTGTTTATCATTTGAATAATTGAGCGGTAGTCCTAATCTGTTACGTCTGTTAATTGATGGGGTTAGAGTTAGTTAGGATAAGTCTGTATTTAATAAAAATAATAGGAAAGGATGAGCCTAAGAATTTATGAGAATTGGAGCCTTTGAGCATGTAAGGTGTGCAAACCCTTGAAGTTTTGCAAGTTTGTGGAAGTATTTATTTACATTATTTCCCATAACAAATGCCACAAGAAAGTTAAATAGTGCCAAAAAAATGTCAGAAAAAACAAGTCCAATTCCAGCCTTTGTGATCTGATAACATTAGCAACCAACTTTTGAATTGAGAAGCATAGAATATTGAACAAAATTGTCTCTAAGCTTCCATATAATAATTCCTGATAATACCACTTTAAAATTAGCATACATATTTTGAGTAAAAAAAACATTAACATACTTATTCTGGAAAAGTATATACTCATTAAATGTTTTAATTATACTTCCATAAAAATAAAAACGTCACTTGGTTTTTTATGTTGTTCAAAGAGAATGCCATGCTACGTTTACTTTTATCTTTCATTTCCAATCGTTGTGTTGCCAGATTTAAATAATACCAAAGTGGAAGAATATTATAAATGTCTAATTTATTCATCCTACCTATTGATTGCCAGGAAAGCTTACTTATCAAGAACTTGGAATTGCAAAGCTATCTGGGTTTCGTGAATGGCTTTCCTTCCATCCACTCATTGCAGGATCAGAGAATGCTTCAAAGATGATAATTTTTGCTCATCACCACAAAGTTCTTGACGGAGTACAGGTGCATTTCTCATCAGTTGGTAGCTGTAATTAACTGGTAGACTTTGTCGCAGCTCTGTAGTTGTTCATCTGAGTCAGTTAGTAGTAGTAGTGCTAGCAACACTCTAACACTATTTCCAACACTCACTCTCTTAATAGGTGAAATTCATGTGTGACCTATTTCCAATATGGACCTAACTCATATCATTATAAAGACATCCCTCACCGTACAAGATGTTTTTTAATGATATGAGTTAGGTCCAGCCCACAATCTAAGATAGGATTGGAGCGCATCCAATCCTTTAGGCCACCCGGTAACGAGCCACTGGGGTCACGCTCCAGATGCCCAATCCTGGGTGTGAGCAGATGTGTTGAGAGGCTTTCATTGTATGTGTTATGGCCCGGAAAAATGTTTTTGTGGAAAACTCATTCACCTTACAAGCAGACTTTTTTTTGGTAACAAGCTGTCTGCCCTCTTGTTCTACTAATCTGCTATTCATTCATAGATGTCTACCACCCTCCATGTGGTGTTTCTTTTGCCTCGTGGGGGTGGTAGATATTCCTATGAGTAGCGGATTGGTAGCACTAGAAGGTGGACAGTCTGTTACATACAATGATGCCATCTCAAAATTTAAGATAAAGCAGACAATCCTTACCTTACTAGCCATCTAAGGGGTTTTTGTTAGGTTCAAAATCTAAGAGTTTTGAATCAGGTTTTGTCATACCAATAAAATCACAACAACATTTTGTTCACTTTTCTCTCGGATTCCCTCAATTTCACAAAACCCTAGGACTTTTTTTATATATACAAAAACCCTAGGACCTACATGTAATGTACTAGTGTAGTGATGGCTGTACTTCACTATTCTCCTTGGCTGGCTTCCATCATATGCTCCATATTAGGTTTTTATGTTGGGCCTAATTCATCCTTACAAATCCGGCTTGTAAGTTGAGGAGTGCCACTCTTTATAAACTATAATCAGACCTTATCTATTCTATGTAGGACTTGGGTTTTCTCCCAAGACACCCCCTCAGGCCCAATACTATTGGGCTTGATGCGTGGATATAAATGGCGGGTTACTCGAATCGATAAGCTCTGATACCATGTTAAAATGAAAGAAAACTGAAATTGGAGTTTTTCGTTTCCTTTGAATATTCTGTTAATGGAATAAAACAGTTAGAGTTTACAACATTTATAACATGCTTATCCTTCACACTGCTGGGATTAACGTACACCCAACTATAACAAACTTGCTCAACAAGTTAGACAGTTATAACAGTCTCCAGCTGACATGGCAAACCTCAAAACAGAACTAAGCTGATGGGGTGGCACAATCTAACTAAAATAGAAACTAAAAGTACAAGCTATTTTTATTAGCAGAAACCCAATGAGTTTAGAACTCATTATATTCACTGGGATCTAGTTTAGTGACTGGAGTAACTCATTTCTTTGTTTTGATTTCTTGTTCCTTTATTTGAACGGGTGATCATCATACTGTATATTAGTGTTGGCCTTATGGCTTTGAAGACTTTGATGTCCCATAGACACATAAATTTTATCTATAGTATAAAGCTTGTCTTCTGAACCATTCAGGAGTATATATGTGACAAAGGAGTAGGTTTTGTGCGAATAGATGGACATACACTACCCAGAGATAGACAATCCGCAGTAACCTCATTTAGATCATCACCGGAGGTATTGTGAACTTTGCATTTCTCTCCTGAATTTATTGTGATACTGATAATTTTCTTCTCACTTTCTTTTTCACCATATTAATGAGTTTTTATATTATTTTTGTTGAACGTCTATTGCATTTGGAATATTAACTGCAAATACTTCGATGCTTTCTAATACTCCCTCCATTCCTGTTTATAAGAAAAAAATAAATCACAAAGACCAATAAAGTTTATTCAAATGATTTAATGCTAATATTTTTGCAAAAATACTCTTAGCAGCATTCATTAAATGAACCCCACTTTTAAGTAAAATAAAACTTACAATTAAATAGGTGTATAAAAGAACTTTCAGTAATTAATGCATTTAGAAAGTGAACTGAATTTATTACATTTAGGGCCAGTGACGTAACCTAATTGTCTTTTATAATTAGGACCAGAGGTGGTTTTAAATTTGAAGCAGCATTTCTGATGTTCAGTCCCATTTTCACTGTTCTATTTGGTGAATTGACGTAGTATTTTCGTCTAGCTGTTGGGATGCACAGATGCTTATGAATTGTCCTTTAATTAACATATATCGTTCTAGATCAAATCTGGTGCAAAATTATTAAATGAGCAATTTAAAATGTAGATAATATATAAGATATTGTACTCTTAGAATCAACACATGAGTAGAAATGTTCTCTAAGTTGTAATAACATAAACTTCTCATTCAATGAGATTAATATACTATTCTAATAACATAGATTTTATTTCCCATAAGCTTAGCTCAGATTATAATATTAGATATCACCAATGCAATTAAATTCCAGCTGCACACCGTGTGCGTCATCATCTAGTTGACGTAAGTTTGGAGTATTTTACCTTCTCATCATGACATAAGTTTGGAGTATTTTACGTTTTCATCATTAGACTTATTTGACTTGTTAGTTAAATGTGGATTTCAGGTTAAAATTGCGATAATAGGTATTCTAGCAGCAGGTTTTGGACTTGATTTCTCGGCAGCACAAGATGTTGTGTTTTTGGAGCTACCTCAGTGCCCAACAGTGATGCTTCAGGTTCTGCTCGATGAAATATTATTTTTCAGAAAAGTTTGTAACTATTGTTGGGTTGTAGGATAGGGATGGGAGGTTCATCTGTAAAACATACTTGATAATCTATTTGAAAAATTGTGGCAAAACTAGAACTGAGGATGATTCCTTCAGAATAGCCCATGGTGGGTTGAAAGATATTGAACCATTAGGCCTGTAATGATTCTTTTCACCCTTCTTTTGATAATTATCAATTTATCATGTCTGGTGTTGCACTTGATTAGTCTTGTTTACTGTGAAAAGTGATACAGTGTTGATAGGTGTTGGAAGTTATTAGAGATTAGTTCAGAATCAGCATATTCTGTTTTGTACAGCTCATAACACTGACTGTAAATAATAATTAGTTGTTTCCTTATTTAGAATTAGCATTTATAGGAAGAATAATTGCCCTGATTCTCAGCCTAGATTAGTGTTTAATGGTCTGTCAATTGTATTCTATATATACCTTTCATGTATTATTCACAAAATAATCAAAGAAATACAGATTGTTTATTTCTTTATGGTATCGGAGCCTCTATGACTAAGTGGTCTAGAGTTCGATCTCCGCTCCCCTCACTTTCTAATTAAAAAGTGGAATTTAAGCATATGGTGGGTGGACCTATGCATTATCCACGCTTCAAGCCTAAGTGGGCTCTTGCGTGAGGGGGCGTGTTAGAAATAATATAAAACCATTGATGTAGCTCTATCCTAACAGCTTAAGTTTTTGGGATAATCGGTTATTTGACAATAGGTAATACCTATGCGCCATGAGATAGCCCTGTAAAGTTTTTCTTAATTACAACATCTTGTACAGTTTGTTTTGATGATGAAGTGTAAAATGTGGGGGTATTTTTTATATTTAAATAATGTCTTAAATAAATAATATATACTGTTACCATGTTTTGAAGGCTGAGGACAGAGCTCATCGACGGGGGCAAGCAAATGCAGTTAACATATACATATTCTGTGCAAAGGTAATTAGGTTTTCATTGATTATGAAAATTTGGGATTAGGGCTTATTGTTATATGCCTCTGTCAAGCTCTTCTGTTCGAACGACCATCTGCAGGAAACTTCGGACAAATCGCATTGGCAATATTTGAACAAAAGTTTGCACCGTGTTTCATCTACAACGGATGGCAAATATGATGCATTGAATGAGATCGAGGTATCACTTAAATTTCATTAATTCTATTATTTGCTTTCCGGATAAATGTTTGCAAACTTTCTTTATATTTATATGTTATTTTAATTTTAAATCTTACAGTTGTACCTGTTTTGGTTTATGCGTCTATTGTCTACCATTTATTTCGACGAATTAAACATTTAAAAGAAACTGATGCATGTCTGTAACTTTCGTTTAGTTTGTCCAGAGTTGTAATAGTCGTCATACAAATTGACAAATCTATACGTTTTATGCTCTATGAAAAACAAATGAATACCCTCTATAATGGAATTTGATCCTCCCTATCTCTCGAGGAGGGATCAATTGACTCCAAGAGTAACTCTAAAAACTTACTCCAAATCTTGACCATTAATTATAATAATAATCAATGGCTCCAATTAATTACAAATGATACCCATGGTAATATTAGTCTACTCCTTCTCCTTAAACACCCATAGGCTGCACTTGTGTTGTCGGTGCAACCACAAACTATTTTGAAAACCTAATAACTATATCTACATGTTATTAATCAATAACATATACCACCATTCCTTCAATTTGCAATTCTGATCAATTGATATATCAATTAAATATGCTTGATCGTATACCCATATGAGAGTAGCAGGTTTTGGGAAAACGAAACAAGATATATTATATGCATCACCTTATTACACCATTACATACCTTAATGCTAATCAATATAATTATTTTTTTTGCCAGTTCTTTGATATTGATTTGAAAGCATAAGCAGTATCAATCGGTTAGTTTCACACTTTCAGTGTTGCGGCTCAATGGTTGTTTAAGGAGAAGGAGTAGACTAATATTACCATGGGGATTATTTGTAATTAATTGGAGCCATTGATTATTATTATAGTTAATGGTCAAGATTTGGAGCAAGTTTTTAGACTTACTCTTGGAGTCAATTGATCCCTCCTCTATATATATATATATATATATATATATATATATATATATATATATCTTATTTAATTTTTTTAATCATCTCTCTCCTCTCAACCTTGTTTTCTTGATGAAGAGGAAGGAGTGGATCTAGTTTGCTCTACAACATATGTGATGAGCAAATGGATAGGCGACCTTTAACAATATGGAATAGTTTAAAATCAATGTCTTGCAATGCCTAACGAAATTATTTATATACAAGTGATGATCTTTCGTAAAGAAGGATATAAATCTAAGGGAACTATATCAATGGTAATAAATTGAAGGAAAATAATCCTAATTATGAAAATAAGTTAACACTCTCCCTCAAGTTGGAGCATATTGGGAGTTCTACATTGGATTTGATATAACCTGAAAACTATTTATTAGGTCCAACCTAAATCCTCATAAGGTATCAGAGCCTATCCAAGATCTGTTGAACCACACATTATCAGGACACTTAGGTCACGCTCTAGATGTCTAGTTCTTGGCGTGAGGGGTGTGTTGAGAGTACAACGATGGATGTGATATTGCCTGAAAAGTGTTTACATGCAGGAGCGATGTTGGTAAGATCATGAGTATACCCGCGAGATCGCAGGATCCTGCGATCCAAACACCTATGTCTGTGCTGTGATGCACATCAGATCGGATGGCTGAAAATCACAGAAACTTTCAAAAATCAATGTCAACCTGTGGGATTGCAAGTTCACTGCAGGTGGGCTTTTTTTTAAGTGTTGTCGGGTTTCTTGTAGAAAACTCATGTCCGCAGACGACTACACCATGACAAGGCCTCGTCCTTCTGCCACGGCTGCGACAGGGCCTCCTTCTTCCCTTCCTTTCTCTGTTTCTTGCGCCGCCACTACCTGTGGCTTGACCTGAAGAGGTTTTAATGATGCCTGAGAGGACCATCCCTCTGTTGAAGTGACATCAAATTATATGATTTAGTCATTTTATAAAAGACATGGTATGAAGAAAGATACCGACTAATTATCACACATAACATAAGTCTCATAGGACCTAATAATTCACAAACTTCAATTCTTGAAGTAAGTGTTTCAAGTTTCAACCCCAATAGTACACAGGTACTGTGGGCCATAGCATGATACACTGTCATGCAATGAGGGTTTAGTAAATTGCATCTGCATTCTGCATTCATTTTCCTTTTAATCGTTTGTATGTATAAACTAAGCACAATGCTGGGTGTTCATTGCATGACTGTCTGAACTGCTATTGCTTCCATGTAAATAGTGGTTATCATGGGCCACAATGTAACAGCCAGCCCACTGTGGCCGTCAAATGGTGAGATTATGTTTATCTTTATTGATGCGGGTGAATTCCCTTTCCAACTTATGAGATGAACAAAACAAATTGGTGGTTTTTCCGAGTGATAACGTTGTCAGAAGTTTAGCAATTAGTTCAGTTGAATAATTTATTTTTCATCAGTTTTCAATGTAGTTCTTGGACCTGTTCTTCTAATTTGGGTTTCAATACCATGTAATTTTTCCCGTGAAAGGTTTTGTCTGAGTCCTAACTTATGATTACCTAATTAAGTACACCTCTTGTCTTGGGCCATTATCATGAAATGTCTGAGTCATAACGACATAACTTATGTTTGAAAGAAGTTTCAATGTTTTACTATTGTAACCATTTGGAAAGAATAATGAATCGCATTAAGTTTTAGATTTTTTTGGGAAAGAGTGAGTTTTAGAATTTTAATTCTCGTGTGTAATATCAGTTTTCTTTTTGGGGATGTTGGGTGGCAGGTTGAAGGTATTTCTTCTTTAGGGCCATTATTGAAAACTAACAGATCTAAAGAACAATCTGCATCCATAGATGCATCCGTTAAAAGACAATTGGATAGCGAACTCTCTGCAGTGAAATCAGATGATACAACAACTAATCAAGATGATGACTCTGGTCTTGTAAACAGCATAAATCAGGGTGCTAATATTATGGTATGATTTAGTTTATACTTTTAACTTGCTCTGCCTCAGATAGTCAGATTTATTCGCTCTATTAGTTTTTCTTTCTAATTATTCTATTTTGTTGTTACAATAGGTTGATAGTGTTTCCTTCCAAGATTTAGGCAAGGCTTCAGTTTTGGGTGGAATTCGTGATGTAGATGTTTTTTATGCTGCGGATAGATGTTCTGAAGAGAGATTCGAGGACAAAGATGAAGTAATAGAGGTGCATATTCATTGAAGCTTTCTAATGGAATGAATGACTACTTTAGTTCATGTGTTTTGGGAGAGTGAAGGAGTCTTGTTTTTCTGTTTCAGGATAATAAATCTACTTCAACAACAGATGCAAATGACGACCAGCCCAGTCATCCTGTTGAAACTGAAGTACATTGCTCTCATCAAGTTAATTCTTTGCGATTTGAGGTAAAAATCATTTGTAAATTTATTTTTTTTATTTTCATTGTACATGAAATTTCAGGTCCAGTCAATCATTTCCTTGATTATTATTATACATAATAGAAGCAAATTTATTGAAACGAATTTATGTTTATTTATCTTTGTTTTTACAATAATAGTAGAGCTTGTATTCTATGGGGTTCATGTTCATCGTTATCTTTGGTGTATTTGGTTAGAGCAAAATGCCCATATTCAAGTGGATGTATGTTGGGTACCATTACCTATGTTATGGCCTAACTTGGTGCCATGCAAAGCCTGGATATTGTAGTTGATAATTTTCATGGATGCAAAAATAACATTTGTTCACTCTTCAGGTGAGCCCATACACCGGAAGGATCCACCTCTATACTTGCATTTTGGGTAAAGATGCAAGACCACAGCCACTTTGTGAAAATTTCCGACCAGAGGACCTTGAGCTGATGAGTCCTGCTGATGCTGATGAGAAGCAGGGTATAGAGTCTACATCTGTCAAGGATAATCCTGCTTATAGGAATGCTCTTCTGGATTTTGCAAATGAGTGGAAGAATTTAAGGTCAATTGAACGCAATAAGTTACTTGGAAAACCATTACAACTTCCTTTGGCTGTTGAATTGTGCTACTTAAGTGAAAGTAATAACCACAACAACAAGGTCGGCACACTATGCACATAAACTCTGTTTTAGTGGATATGTATGATCTTTTCATAAAATTTGTCCATCCCATTTAATTTCAGTTTGCTTCTTTGTACATATAATAATTTAACAAAAGTCTATGATTGACAGGGATTAATAAATGGCGGAAGCAAAAGGCGCATGACTCCCTTAGTGGACATCAGCTATCCCTTACCACCAGATGCTGTTTGGAAAAAGGTTTTTCTGCGAAGTGGCCGTGGTAAGAAGGAAAAAGAATACACTCAAGGATGGAGTCCGGAAGATGAGCCTCTTTGTAAGCTTTGTCAAAAGCAATGCATGTATGTCCCATACAAATCATGTACTATTGCTTTAAATTTTTTATATTAGTGTACAATTAATAATTACACTTTCAGGGGTAATAATGCCAAGACACCTGAATATTTTGAAGATCTTTTTTGTAACCTTGTCTGCTATCAAGAGTATCGCATGAGAACCAGCAACAGATTCCTCCGGCAGGTTAGAACATTTCTCATATTCAAATTAGAATGTATTTGACTAATTTTCGTTTGTTGTTTAGATGTTCTTTACTAGAAATGTTATTGTGTAGCTTTCATTTCTTTAAGGTAGGTTTTATAGTAATTGAGATTAAATTTTCAGGAACTTTTCCAAATCGAGCAAGGTGTGTGCACAAATTGCCAATTGGACTGTCATAAGCTTGTTGTGCATATAAGACCTCTGTCCATGGAAAGACGGCGAGCGTACATTGAAAAAGTAGCACCAAATATTGCAAAGCGGACAAAGATGTGAGTTTATGATGGTGAAATACCTAAAATCAATTCTGTTTAGAAAACAACATTACAGGCCCGTAAAAAGGCTGACTGTACCAAAGTGTGAATAAAATTGCTTATTAACTGGACACCAACAGTCTTCTGAAGCACTTTTCTAAAACACTAGTTGATTATCTGCAGGCTTGAGAAGCTTGTCAAAGAGCCAATTGAAGGCAATGCATGGCATGCTGATCACATTGTTCCAGTATATAAAGGTGGAGGTATGATTTCCTGTAAAGTCCAATCCTACTTGCTTTTGAAGAATCTTAGTATCAATTTTTAATTGTAGTGACCCATTATTCTCATAATTGTCCATCTTGATACTTGCAACTAAGATTTTGATATGCTCAACCTCAAAGGAAATGCCAATGTAAAAATCTTGATTTATGGGAAACATTCATCTAGTCAGCTTCTACCTGCATACGGGTATTAAATATAAATAAGTCTTCAAATAGTAAGGGAGCTACTATTAGCACTCCTATCGAGCTACTATTTCAGATTTTACTATGTCAGGAGGATGTTAACTTCTGGACTATTTGCTTAGTTTTTGTTAGGATGGTAAACCTCTAAGGGGTGTCTTGAAGTAATATCCAAAGATTGTTTTTTATTTCTTAGATTTTGAATTTATTGTGTGTTTTAATTTTTCTTACTTAATTTGTTTGCTTTTTTTTTACATTTTTAAAATTTGTCACTTATTTTTCAAAATACACTGAAAAAAATATCACAGTATAAATAAATAAATTAAAATAAGAGACTATAATATGCTACAGAAATTACATAAAAAATAGAGATAACTGCATTTAGTGTCCTCTTCCTTCTCTGCTGATTGTGTCCTCCATGTAATTTCCTCTACTTGCAGAGAAAAGTTAGATTTTAGCTGTTTTTGAATTTTATACCTTATTTAATCATTTCTACAGGTGAATGCAAACTTGAGAATATGAGAACTCTGTGTGTGGCCTGCCATCACGATGTTACTGCTGTACAATGTGCTGACCGGCGCATTATAAGAGCAAATGCCCGGAAACAACTAAAAGAGTTGATGAATACCATGAAAAATAGTATGAAGGGTGTTGCTGGCACTAATAATAAGGTATGTAAGAATTTATGCTTTGCGTAGACAGTAGCCACACATTCGGTGTGCAGCATCTCAGTCTGCCATATGTATTGGATGGCATATCTGTATGACACATGTTTCAAGCATTCATGCTTTGATTACCTTCTTGCTTTAGGAAGTAATTTTTGTCAATTATATGATTCAATGTATAAACCTAGTGAGTTAAAATTGTGCATGAGCATGAGATTTTTTACATACTCAAGTAAAACCATTAGCATGAAAAGAAAGCCTTCAAGATAGTAGACATGCAAATTTGATGACTGTTTTATTCACATTCACATCACTTCCTGTGTAAAACTCAGGACCAAATGGTTCCCACGGAGCAAGAAAGTATGCACGAGGATGATATTTTAGTCCCGGTTCCTGGAAGTGCCTATTCGCTAGCTAATAGCCAAGAAAGTGGAGATGCAACCTGTTAAGGATTAAGAATGGCTACTTAAGATCTTCACCATTCAACCCAGTTTGTTGTAAAAAATTGATGGGGAATCCACATGGTGCAGTTGCAGCAAGCACCAGATGACTGCAATCTGCTTTAAGTTACCATCCATGGTAGGATGTAAGTAGCAACATTGTCCATTGCGAAGCAACCAATCAATTAGATTCCCTGAGGAAAATCTTTTGAAGAGTGGTGTTTTGTCTAGTTGAAAGGCAGCAGTTGTCAACATGTTAAAATAGGGAAAGCCCTTATGCCTGAGGGTAAGATAACCATGGCAATGTAGTGTTACAGTTTGGGGTCATCCATGTATAAACATGTCATTGACTAGTATTCACACCCGTGCATCGCACGGGCTAGTTTTTGATTATGATCATAAATTATAGAAATATTGCTTAATTATTATTACTTTAAAAAATATGATTATAATTCTAATTTAAATTCAATTATAAGATTCAGTTATACAAAGGAGTAATGTATATATTTATATTCCAATTATAAGATTCAATTACAAAAAATATTTCAAAATATATATAAAAGCTTGGATAAATTAGAATTGTCGTTTGTCCCCGTGAGCATAGCTCAATTGGAAGGAACGTTACAAAAATGATCAAAATTCTTACTATCGCATAAACTACATTTATCAAAAAACTATAAATGACTTAAAGAAATGTTAACTTGATAGTCTAACTCATATGTATAATGAGATTGTTGTTTATTTACAAAACACAACTCTAAAAAGCAAAAGAGAATCAAAATGTTATTACACAATAGAATCTCAAATAAAGTAACCTCTTGTATTTAATTTTCTCATCTCTATCTGTTTATCTTCATTCATGATTTAATCTCCATCAGAATTTGCTTTTAGACTTCCTTTGCGCCCAAAACATATTTTAACTTTTTGTTACCTAACAAAAGAAATAGTAATTAAACATGATAACTAACAAAAAAAACAATAAACAAATTTGTACAATGCTTACCTTTGCTTCAATGATTTTAATTTTTTTTCTCTTGTAGAAACATGTTTCCTAAAAGAAAGAGTAACATTAGGACCATAATAGGAGAGAGAAAGTGTAAAATTGGAGTCCTCAAGAAGTAGAAATACATGATGGTCATCATACATCTTCATGACCACATATCTCTGGATTTTTAAGTCTCAAGAAGTAGAAATACATGATAGTCATCATACCATTCCTTCAAAGACAAACCATTCATTCAATTTCTTGCACATTAAGAGCATCTCTATAAAGTCATTCAAAAAATACTATATTTACAAAAGCGGAGATAAATTTGAGAAAAAATCACATGTGAATATAAAAAGAAACTAAAAATATAAAAAATATTGAAGAAATCCTAATATGATTTCGATTTTAGATTTTACATAATTGGATAAAGGGAATAAGACGACCGATCATATATTAAATAATAAATAAGACGATATCGTTCAAATATACAGGGATAAAGGGAATCCACATCAAACATAACCAAATAATAAATATAATTATATAGAAATATAAAACTAATTTCAAATAATTGTATTATACATAAAAGTCCATAAGATACATTACATAAGGCAAACAATTGTATTTTTTAAAGAAGGATTCAACAACATGTTAAGCAACATCAGCTTTAATGATGATGACATCAATAAAATTAGGAGGACAAGACACATCCTCTTCAAAATATAATATATAAACAAAAAAATTTCAAAATATATAAAAGCTTGGATAAATTAGAAATACCGTTTGTCCTCGTGGTACTTATACTTACTTTAACATCACATGAAATATCTCTCTCTCTGTCTCTCTCTCTTTCTCTCTCAAAAACACACTCAAATCGACTATCTTCAAAATATAATATATAAACAAAAAACATTTCAAAATATATAAAAGCTTGGATAAATTAGAAATACCGTTTGTCCCCGTGCTACTAATTATACTTACTTTAACATCACATGATCTTTTTTTTTTCTCTCTCTCTCTCTCTCTCTCTCTCTCTCTCTCTCTCTCTCTCTCTCTCTCACACACACACACACACTCAAATTAGCTATCTTCAAAATATAATATATAAACAAAGAACATTTCAAAATATTTAAAAGCTTGTATGGAAAAACATAGAATTAGCGCTTTCACCAAGGTGATTTTGTTAGCAAAAACATAGAAATATTTTAAATTATTATATATGCTAAAATTTTATTTTAATGTAATATATATTTCTTGTCAAAGTGTAAAAGTACAATAACAAAGGTAGAAAAAAAATCTAAAAATTGAATTAGAAATAGAGGAGGTCGAGAGATAAAAAACAGATAAGAGGAAGTCTCGTTATATTAAATATCTTATTTTATTAATTTAATATATTTTGTTTTACTATTTATATAATGTACTATAAATAGAGGTACTATAATTTTAATTATCGTGTAGTTATAAAAAAATTGAAATTCATCTAGATTATTGTGTATTGAAATATTTATAAACAACAATGAATACACAAAAAAAAAAGGAATTATTAATTTTGAAGGGACAACAACTATTAGTTTTTTCAAAAAAGCTTGGCCACACATGATCAAGTCTAATTAGACTGTCTAGGTGGTTTTCTTGAAATCATACAATTAAATTTTCAAAAATAAAAAATAAAAATGAGGATTTAGAAACTCAAATCAAGAATAAGAAACAAAGAACTACACATAAAATGTTAGGAAACTAATACATGACTTTTCCTCCAATTGGATGAGGCACACTGCACACACACAGAATTTCAGCACTGTTGCAACCCATGCTTAAAGTGAAGATATTGTCCAAAGAAAAAAGACATTGCTAAAGTTTTTGTGCATTTCTTTGGATAGAACAAAAAAATCCTTTCTTCATATGCTGCCATTGAATTGGAAAATAATAATCAATTCTCAAAGGAAATCTACCAAGTACATCTCAAAGGAAATTCTCAAAAATAAAATTATAGTACCAATAGCAAAACAAAACCTATGTTACACTGCTTTCAAGTAGTGATTATTATTCTAATATGCCACACTGGTTTCACAAAATAATGCATTCATATTTGTTTTCCCAAGAATTTACCTCAAGCTTTAAGATATAGTGAACAAAGTATTCAGTGTTTTACTCAGTCTACATGGATCAATTTGGGGTTTAAACATTTTAGAGAACTGAAAATGACATAAGCACCATTCTTAATACTTTTCATATAGTATAGTGTCCATTGTCCTTACATATGGCATGAAAACTTCTTTCCTAAATTCTCCTAACAGTACCAAGTACGTCTTTCATGTGCATATTCATGATTCAACTAAAATTACCATGAATGTGAACTAAAATTATAATGAATGTGAGAGGATACCAAATTAAGTATAAGTATCATTTATATGCCTAAACGTATTTGATCATAAACAGATTTTATCAAATGTCATATTCTAATTCATGATTTTAGTGAATTCCTCTAGTTTCAGAATTGGAAACCACTTAGATACATCTGCAGAAAACTAATCCTTTCCATGACAAAAGAACATAACAAATTATGTCTTTATTGCAAAAGACTAATCTAAAAAGTTACAAATTATGTAGTGACTATACCCATGGTTGGTCCTTGAATCAATAAAAATTATATGTTATTCATTAGGTTGAATGCCTACAACCACAATGAACATAAATCACCTGACACCAAAGAAAATATAGGCTTCATTAATTAAAAGTTACAACTTGTTGAGCACTTGTTAAACATTCAAAAGATATGACTACGATTTAATCCAATTTATGAAAAGAAAAATAAAATAAAATCCAAAGGAAGTAAAGATATCTACTCAAAAGAAATTGTAAGGCATAGAATCCTCCTAGTAAAACAAATAAAGGTTCAAGTCAGTATGCATATATACAAAATAAAGAGTTTTCATGAATCATGAGAAATTGAAAGGCTTTAAAAATCAAACATACCTTTTTCCTCAAATTCATGAGCAGCAACAATCTCTCATTGTACATGCATAAAAAAGAAAAACAACGATGTGAAATTTTCTACCTACAAACAAAATTAAAACATCTCAGTTCTGCATAATTGAAAGTAAAGAGACTATATCTATGCAAATTTTCAATAACAGGGGGAGTATCAAATATTCTGTATTGAAAATATTCTGTATTGAAATATTTATAAATAACGATGATATCAAACCTAAACTGATATCAAATTCTCTATACTTCAATATATGCCTTAATAAGTCTAAACCTAAACTGATATCAAACAAAGAGAAAACTCATATAATATTTTCTTTGATCTTATCTACTATATCCACTATGGTGTTGCACATTTTTCCTATAAAGAAATCGCAGACTTTGTTCAACATTACAATTCCTATGTATAAGTTTAAATATTCACTTTTTACATACTCAATATATTATGTAGCAGACTTTTAAGTTTAAATAATGGACTTAACATTGATCTTCTAACAAAAAGAACACATATACTTATCCAGTTATAACCTTATTTATTGCCTCTTCAATTCTAAGATCAAAGATCATAATAGTTGAAATTGAAAAATCGAGTCTAATATAATACAAACCAAAATTTTGTGCAACTGAATTATGCTTATTGTGCATAACATCATTAGTTGCTCAGTGTTCCCAAAACGCATTTTTACAGTCAAAGGAAGCAAAAGTATTCAAATTACTTACTGCAAACTTTTTTCCATTTTTGTTTTCTCTTTTCCAAGTTACACTTTTTTAGCAGTTGCAACTTTGTAAGTAATGCCTACAAAACACAAATATAGGTACATTAATCTTAGTTCAATAAAAAAATGCAAGAAGATAGCGAGCCAATATTATAGTCTCAAAGAAAGGCATATCAACACATAGTAAACATGTATGTTTACTTTCACGGCTTAAAATTTAACTTCTCTATCCATCAAATCACATATTTGTTTCAAATTAAGAGTAAATTGAAACATTGATATTTTCCGTATCATGAATACATCAAATTGATTCATGGAGGAGATCTAAGTGATTCTCTCATAACATGAAACTTTGCCCTGTCATAACCAATATGATTTAGAATACTACAGTCGCGATTACAAAGAATTAAACCAATAGAATCTAAAAAGCTCATTACTATTATGTAAGTTCTCACTTCCAAATCCGTCAAATTTCATGCAAGTACTTTCCACATTTTGATTTATTGTTAACCGATGATGTTGTGGATTGTCCTCATCGGTCAACTCAAAATTGAATCCCCTGACCAAGAGAGGTATGAGTGTGGTAGTAGGGAGATAATAGATGACAAAAAAAAAAAAAAAACTAAAAATGAGATGTACTTGAAAAATCACATTCACATTTTATATTGTATGAGTTAGAAATATCTAATCAAACAATATACATATTAGGCACTTAACTAATAACAGAGGGAGAAACCTTGTAATATATGCAAAGGAAGAAGAAGTGGAGTCACAAAGATAAGCATTGGTCAAGGCTTGTAGAATAGGATTGCAAAGTAGCAGCTTTTAGTTTTCCACCAAAGTAGCAGCCCAAATCTTTTAGTTCTTTAACAGAAATACTCATGCAAAAATAAATCTGCAGTACAAAGATAACTTCACATACCAGCTTAACAGCAACCTATATGGAAAATTCATTCAAGAACTTGACCTGGGGGACAACAAAATGTTGTCTTGTGATGGTTGTGCAGCAGGCATAGTCCTTGCAGGAATTGCAGCATCAAGCTCATGAAGAAACAAAAGCAAATTATACCAAATCATATTTTGCAAGAAAATAATCTGAGGCAATAGAAAATCATATTCATCTATACACATAGTCTTCATAAGTGAAATTCCAAGGATCAAAGTATTAGGAAATGTTAATAATGAAAGACCATCCATTTCAAACCACCTCTAATATCACTTATCTTAATACTTGCAATTAAGACAAAATGCACTCAGTTTCTGAACACAATCTGCATATATGAGTTTAAGGCTCATTTTATATATGTTATTGGAAGATATGACTTGAAATAATAACAATGGAACTGAAAAATTTGCAACACATTTGTTTATTCCTACACATTGATCTGGTATGAATAGTTTCCACCATCTTTACAAAGATAATTTGATATAGTAAGATTTATGTCTCTGTTGCAAAAGAACATAACAAATTATGTCTTTATTGCAAAAGACTAATCTAAAAATATATTTAAGTGAGTAGCATAATTGAATGCCAATGTTGACAAAAGAGTCAAGAGAATAAACGGAGGAATGCCTTTTGTATTAGAGAAACTAATTGTATTAGAGATATCATGGAATAACTTTCTTCCATGATTTTTTGCTTTGAGAGGATGAGAGAGAGCCAAAGAGAGAAGAACTAAAATTGAAATTTGAAGCGAAAGTGAGTTATGATTTAGCTTACATATAATGACAAAAAGA
Organism: Trifolium fragiferum; assembly: GCA_954870985.1. Lineage (NCBI taxonomy): Eukaryota > Viridiplantae > Streptophyta > Magnoliopsida > Fabales > Fabaceae > Trifolium > Trifolium fragiferum. Next base: position 16,009,427 of record OX940794.1, read on the forward strand.
GTATAATCTCCACTCATGGAAAGTATAATTTTAGTTCAAAAAACTGAAACTGAAAGGGTATAATTTCCACCATCACATTCATGATATGATTGAACTAAAACTCTCTAAATAATGTAAGAAACTGGAATCAAATCAGATTTTAATATTCATAAAAAAACTGAAATTCAACCTAACTCAGAAGGAGAAAATTCAAAATTCACAATACTTACCCAATCAAACTCTAATTTGTGAACCTGAACAAACAATGTAACATTGCAAGAAGAAAAATTTAAATTAGAATACGGAATCAAATCATGAAATAAGGAATAAGGAATGGATCAATAAACAAAAGATTTAGAAAATCAAAAGACATATCTTGATTTTTGAAAAGCCCTTTGAACATTCCTTTATGAGATACCTGCATATCAATTGACCAAAGAAAGAGAGTGAGAGATTGAATGTGTTGAGTTCAATTTTGAATATGAAATCAATTTTGAATTTGAAATCATATCTTTACAAATAACAAATTAAAATTGATTCAAATCTTAAAAAAACAATCTGAAATTAAAAAAAAAAAAATATCATGATGAGGGTAGAAAACCGTCTAAATCCCACAATCAACTCCTAAACAGTAGGGATTATTATTAGCTAAAAGATAGAAACAAATCCTACAAAAAATCATTGTAGTATAGATATGAAACAAAGATGGTTATCAATAATATAGAAACAATATGAGACAAAGAACAAAAAATATAATAATACAGGAGATGAATAAAACAATTCATAACACCAGATAAATGTAATCAATAAATTAGAGAAACCGTATAAACAATAAAAAAGGGGATTACTTGCATATTGACGGATTGAAAATTATCGTTACCTGAAGATTGTGATGGAATTGAATCTGTGAAACAAAAAAACAAAAAAAAAACACATCAACTAATCATTAACGATGGTAGTTAATATGTAACAAAGTGAAAACATAGAGAGAAAAAAATTGTTACCTAGTCGGAGATGAAAGCAGAGAAACCGACGAAGGAGAAAGGATTGTTGAATGAAGGTGAGAGAAGAGGGAGAGAGAGATTTTGTGTGGAAATAGAGAGGCCACAATATAAGTTTTGAGGAGAATTTGAAATTTGAATTTGAAACCTAGATTAGGGAAAGAAGCTTGCAGTAGGGAAAGGGACATGTCTTCAAGGTATTTCTGTCGGCTTTTGTTTGCTTCTGGTGGTATTTTGTTTCAGGATCAGAAGATGAGAGTGACACTACCAGCTTTTGGGCTTTTTTGATTGGGCCGGTTACAACATAATTTTACTATTGCCATTCAACAAACAAAACATTTTAATGGGTTGTTATACAAATCAAATGGTTGTGATTGGCTAGATTCAAAATTAATGTTTGAAGAAGTAAAAAATTTGTCTTTATTGACACATAGATATTTGAAAGTTGATGATACAGATTTTGACATGTGGATTTTTTTGCTAAAAGCTTGGTCTTGGTTGTGTAGTTTTAGGATTTCAACCATTATTTTGTATAGTGTGTTAAGGGAAACGTTGATCTGAAATTACATGACCAAATTGTTGTCATGATTCATGCTTTGATGAATTATATTGTATTTTCCAAAGTGAAATATGATATTGAAATTGTTTGTTTACCTAATGAGTAATTCTATCAAAAAAGTAAAAGAATAGCCATAAAAAAAAAAATTAAAAAAAAAAATTTAAAAAAATAGTACTTTACATGTCAATGTAATTTGTCGAAAAAATACTATAACATTGCCAACTAGACCTAGTAGATGATGATGTTTTATTTTTATTACTATTAGTATAGGATGGTTGTATATTACAAAAGGGAAAAACAAGAAAAAGATTCAAACTTTCGAACAGCACTGTTATCACTCATAGCATCCTTTGTAGCTAATAAATCAGCTGCAGTGTTACCTTCACGCAAAATGTGTTGCAAATTTATCATTCAATCTCTAAGATGTGTAATAGCCAAGATTATATTTCCATACATGTGATGCACATTAAAATCCTTTTGAATGAGGTCAACAACAATAATCAAATTAAAGAGACACAGCACTTGTTTAAATCCAGTATCCCAACAAAACTTCAAACCATGGTATAAATCCAAAATTGCAGCATGGAGAATGCAACATTGATATATTTATCATTACCAAAAATACAAAGTAAAAGATTTTCCTATAATTAATATAACTTATTTACAAAAATAATTATCATCTTGAAAATTAAAGTGACAATTTTTTTGGATTTTTATTCTTCAAATTGAACAATTATTGTGATATACAGGGGATAGCATTCTCCTAGTTTATAAACAATTATAAAATACCTAAGATTTTATCAGAAGTAGTCAAATTTCTATAAAGCATGACCATGAATAACATAAACATAATCCGAACAATTACGGATAGAATATCAAACGTGAATAATACATCTCAGAATTCATGATAGCTTAAACGTAATCAAACGTGAAACCTAAATATCATAAAGCATTGCTACCCATAGATGATTCGCTTGCATCCGAAGTCGAACCACCATACTTAGTTGAATCATCACCTGAATGAAATAACAAAAGTAAAATACTTAGTTAACCTATTCAAATTTATACCTAAAATATCTTTTCTTGATGAGCTAACAAAAAACAAAAAATGCGTAAGCTATCTATAGCATAAGATGTGCCAAGCTAATAAAGACCAAACAACAGTGAAATGAAAACACTTAACAAAGTTGGAAAGAAAACAAAATACATTAACAAGCTACTGTCTATTATCTTACAAGATGCTTGCATAGCATTGATTGCAGTCCTGTATGAACTGCTACAATCAACCTTACACTGAGGCTCATGCTTTCTAATGTTAAATGTTAATATTTTAGATTACCTATAATCCTTTATTAACTATTTATAAAATATTATTTCATTTAAGAAATTGATGTAATCGGAACGTAACAAATATAGAAAAAGCCTTATCCTATTAGTCAAGGTCAACTACATGGAACAAACTACCCGGTTAAGTCAAATAAAACGAGTCTTCAAAAAAAGATCGTTTAAATCCAAGTCAAAATATCAACACACTGTCAAAAGACAGATAAACGAGGATTCATTTGAGAATACAACTACTTTAGTCTTTGTCGATGCATCTGCATAAAAGAATAAAGAAGGTAAATGGAAAAATTGAGACTAATTTACAATTGCACCCTCCTCTACATATGATTATGCATCAAGTCAGAATTTAACATACAACTACTCATAAAATGAAAATGGATCAACGTGAATATGAAGTCGTAAAAAAATTAAAATAGGTAAGCAAGTAGAACATTTAAGGATCACATTTCCAACTTGTGCACAGCAACTAAGTTCATGAAAGTCAAAGTTCTAATCTAAACCACCAAATCTAGCAACTGCATGGTAGAAGATAATGAAATGACAGGAATGATAGAGTAACTAACTACTACTTACATGGAAGATCGACAAATGTAAGTTTACATAATGAAGAGGCCCTTGGGAATGAGGATAATAGTACTTCTATTTCTGGTTGTCCAATGGTATCGATTCTCATTGTTTGTAAAACTTTTGCATTCTTCAAAATATACCTTGCTAGCCGAAGCTCGCCTTGTAGGCCTAAGAAGCTGGAAAGATAGCAAACTCTAAGGTGTAATGAAAGGCATTGCGGAACAAAGTCTGGGTCCACCCAATTTTCTTTGTCATCTTTTTTAGTCCAAGTTTGGTCATCCGAGTTCAAGCCGGCCTGTTAATAATGCATGTAAAATAAAATAATACTTAAAGGCGTGTTATGAAAAGATAAATCAGATATGATTCTTCACAAACCTCATCAAGGTCAAGTACTTGAAGCTTAGGGCAGTGTTTGAGCACTTCTACTAGGAAATTCCAACGATAATTGAGACAGTGAAGGTGCAGGTGGGTCAAATTATGAAAGGTCGGAATAGCATCATCATAGCATTGCACCTAAAATATGTAGATATACAAACTGTCAGAAATCATGGTAAAATCTGAAATTAAAAAAAAAAAAAAACAAAAGGAAACAAAATACACATCAATGACATTTTTCTTTTTCATATAATAGTCAAACCTGAGCAGTTAAAATGCACATGTACAGAGACTGTACATTGTGAAGTGCTTTCATCGGAAAATCAAAATAAGATGAATCAACATCTGCTTTGGTCAAGTTACTTAAGGTAAAGTTTTTCCATTTGTCACAGCTTCGAGAGTCCTCCTCATCATCAAAATCTAGATCTGATATGTGTAAATCCTCTAGATTTGGACATTGAGCTAAAAGAAACATAAAATCTTCGTGGTTTGGGAACCTTATAAATCGTAAATGAAGGGTTTTGAGCGAGTGAAATAATAATGAAACAGAAGAAAACCTAGGGTCTACGATGAAAAAGTGAAGCTTGAGAACCACTAGGGTTGTGCAACTGAAAATGTTAATAGGCAATATAGGCCAACTGTTGCCCACTCGGAGATCAATGTACTCAACTCCGCGTGGTAGCACAAAGTTGATCCATTTGGCGAAACTGGGAATCCTAAGATTGGCAGGTTGAGTATGATTGTACATAACATCGAGGCGAAAAATCTTAATGGGAATTGCAGAATCTCATGACAACAAAACGGAGTAGACAAAGTCGTTAAAGCGAAAATTGGCCTCTTGGTCTGTCACATAAGTGCTGCTGAAGTCCAGAACAGGAACTGATTGCCAGAGATGCTTCCACCTCTTCGAAAGAATGCTTGTGGCAAATGCTTGTTTGGTTTCGAGAAAGGAGAGAATGTGACAGAGAATGGCATCCGGTAAAGTGCTTATCAAATCCACCATTGCAATTTTCCACCGATTTACAAGAGAGGATGAAGGACCACGAACCACTGCAAATAATTGGAATAGTTATCAGCAATTGAAGTGCAGTGCACTTCTTTACTTCAGAGGGAATAAGGAAAACTAGAGAAAAACTATACTCACCCATCTTCCTAAAATCCCATGCATAATTTCAAAAATATACATTTCAACGAGAAAAAAGTTGCATTTTTGACAGAAAATACACATTTGCAGAGTATAAAAATATTTTCTACGGGATGTATACTTCCGCAGTGCTTTTGGAGTGACAAAAATTCCTCTAAAAGTTATAGTTTCACACATTCACAAAGGTTATGTTTATGCACAGTGAGAATTTGTTTGTCGACTCACTTGTGTTGTGGACTCTTATCGAGTCCACCGGTGAGAAAATCTATATAGTGTTTGAAAATGACAGCTCGATTCAACCAACCAAATCAACTTGTTCATCGCCAATTTGATTTGATTGGATTTCGTGAAAAAGATCTGCAAAAGGAAAACCAAACTAAAACGGCTATTTTTTATTGGTTCAAAAAAATTTCTCATAAAAATCATACCAAATCGACTCCTTACACTTACCCCAATCCTACCCTAGATTGGGCGCCTAAGTGAATCTCACATATGTTTTATACTCCCTCTAGTCCTTAATATAAGAAAATGTTAGTTTTTTAAGTTCATCGAATGATACATATTGTAGACCAAATACATTCATCATTCAATAAACCTTAAAAGCTAACATTTTATTATATTAAGGGCCCTTTTGGATTTGGCTTATTTTTTAGCTTATGAAAATAGCTTATGCAAATAAATAAAGTTTTAGGTTAATTTATAAGTTTTCACTAACAAAAATTGTATTTTTATAAGTTGTTTTATCATAAACTACCTTGAAAAGCTTATAATAATACATAAAAGTTTATTTATTTGCATAATCAGTTTCACATAAGCTAAAAAATAAGCCAATTCAAGTAATTTATAAGTTTTTCAAAAGCATGTATCAAATAAGCACCCAATTCTTGTTCCTTTAACTTAGTAAAATAAAAATTACTAAATGCATATCACCAAATAACTCTATATATATAAAAAATTAAAAAAATTATAAAAAAAAAAAAATACTCATTGATGTCAACAAAAAAAATGTATCAACAAAACCTAATTATATAAAATAAAATTAAAAATAATTCATGAAAGAGGAAAAATAAGATGAATAGATACCTGAGTGTGATTGAATACCTGGAAAAATGGGGAATCAAAGAAAGATTGGAAGAAGAAGGAAGAATGGTGTGAACAAAATGCAGCGAAAAGGTAGACAGAGCGTGAGAAATATAGTCTGCTTCAGTTTTTATTCGTAGGTATTGTTTGGTTTAAAATGAGAGCTATATGAATTTTGGGTGAGTTAGTATTAGCTTATTTATGAATTTTTTTTTTTTTTAAGTAACCTAGTTGCTCGAAATTCCACTAAGTGGATAAGTGGGATGATCAGGGTTCGAACTCCGGCCCTCTGCATATATAATGCATTTATTCAAATAGTTTATCTAATATAAATTAAGTTTTATATTATTTTATAAGTTTAAAGTAGTCAAAATTATATTTTAATAAGTTATTTTATCATAAACTACTTTGACAAACTTATAATAATATATAAAAATTTAAAAATAAGTTAATGCAAACGAACCATTATACTTGTTAATTACTCATTCCGTAACCACAATATAATTCATTTTAACCATATTACACAAATTAAAAAATGAAATTAGTGTTGCATGAAAAATAAAATTATGAGTTAGTTTATAAAATTATTCTTCATTAATCGTATGAAAAAAGATAAATTGAAGAATTGAAAGAAAAAAGAGTAATAAATAGTTTTTTTTACACTAAAGTAATAAATAGTTAATGGGTATAATAAAAAAAAGGAAAATGTTAAAGAGTGCACCCGGTACACTAGTTAAACATATTAATATAGAAATATATTCTTGGAACTTGTGCATTTAATGTAAAAAGTTAACTTTTTAGCATTAACTTTATCTTTTTATTTTCTTTTTTAGTATGCTTAACTAGTGCACTGGGTGCACTGTTTAGCATCACCCTAAAAAAAATAGCATTGAATGTTTCATTGATAATGTAAATTGACTTATAGTTTGGTACAAATTTTTTTACAAAGTGACTTATATTTTGGTACGGATGGAGTAATGTCCTCAAAGAAAAAAAGTATGCATTGAAAAAATTAAAATTTATACTTTTATGATGTTGGCTGCACAAATTGTAAAAAAAAATTATATTATTTTTGGATTTCTTAACTAATACTCCCTCCGTCCCTGTATATAAGCCCATCAAGATAAATTTCACGTTTATTAAGAAAAGTTGATAGTGTAATTAATGTATACTTTTTGGATATTATAATTATTAAATTGTCCTTGGTGAAAAGATGTATTTGTAGTTGACTTTACGTATTTCAATGCAAAATGAGGTTATATTTGGAAAAGTAATAATAAATGTGTCTAGGAAATTGAAAAGGAACTTATATTTAAGGACAAATAAAATCTTTGTAAATGTGCTTATTTTAAGGGACGGAGGAAGTATCCTAGAAGCACTAATTAACTTTTTCCATTATTTTTTTACCCTCTTAGTTTAATGATTACACTTACAATTTGGTTTCTAACTCTCGTTGTTTCCAATAATTTTCTTTAGTAGTTTTATCAATTGAGTGATGGGACAACAGAAAGGGTTTGGGTTTGCTCAATTTGTTATCCCTCTATTTATTTTTTATTTAGAGAGAGATAGACACATTAAAAATTAGTGGAACCCATTCAAAAGTGGGTCCACTAATTTGTGAATCTCACTAATTTTCAATGTGTCTATCTCTTTCCAAATGGAAAGATAACAAATGGAGGAAACCCAAACTCCAACAGAAGAGATGTTTTAATGGAAGGAAGGGAAACAGGAGGATTAAAATGGAGATGAAAAAAATTAAGGTTAAATATGTTTTTTATTCATATAAATATTTTAAATTTTGTTATTTTTCCTATAAATATTTTTAGTAAGTTTTGGTTCTTAAATATTTTCTGTAAAATGTTTGTCAAAAAAATTTATTTATTTTTTGTAAAAATTATTAGTTTTGCTTTTCTGTCAACTCATGCATATCATTTAAGATTTTTAATTTTTGTTGCGATCATGTTTACATGATCGAAGTCTCTCTTGCAAAAATTAAATTAAATTTTTAATATGGGATGAATTAAATATAAATTTTTAAGTTTTTCTGCTAAAATATTCATAAAAAAATTATTTTATTTTAAATAATTCTAAATTTTTATGGGAGAGCTTATTATAATATTATAAACATGAATACAAAAAGGCGCTAAAAAATTTGAAAGTACAAAAGAGTTGATTAAAAGTAGGAACTAAAAATTATGACAAAAAATATTTAAAGACCAAAAGTTGCTGAAATTTTTTATAAGGCTAAAAACAAAATTCAAGATAATTTATAAGGAGAAAAAACAAAATTTATAAAAAAAAAAAATGGAGGTTAAAAATGGACATTTTTTTAATTGTATTTTTTATCCTCTATTTTACATATTCCATGATTACCGACATTGTCCCCTTATTTAAAAATCTAAGATTTTTCCCCTCTATTTCTATTTGTTTGCAGTTTTCCCTCTGACACCATATTGTTACCATGAAACATGAGTGTTCGATAGATTACATATGAATGCATATTTGATTGATTGGTATGAGGTTATCCACAAAAAATATTTGTCTAAGTCACTTTATTATTTTTTTCCAAATTTCTTCCTTTTTCTTTGTGAGTCCGGAGAGTATCCATATTCATAGGTATGAGATCCACATGTATGAATTGAAACATCCGAACGATCCACTCGGGAATCAGTTGTTAGAATCACTAGGTTTTCAAATCGTTCATTGGGAAAGAAAAAAAAGAAAACCCTTCTTATTGGATGACTATTATACTTCCCAAAAATCAAAATTACTCCGTATTGATCAATGAAGGAACAAAAAGAGGAAAAAACATAGTTCTTGTCTATAAAAAAATCCCTTGAAAAAGGGCGGATGGATAGAAACTTTTAAAAAAATAGTACTTTTTCAACTCTCTACAAATTAAAGAGATTCCGACGATATATCGTACCTTGGTTTCTTATCGGGACAGCGCACAAATATCTAAATTTAATATTGAGAGAGACTTTTTCGGACCTATTGGCGATATTAAGGAGGAGTCCTCAATTTCAAAATTTTGTCTCCATTTTTCATGGTATTATCGGTAGGCGTGGATTCGAGCGAATTCTTCGTAAAAAGTGGAGTCTTTCACAACAGAATCCTATAAGTAAGATTTCGAGTAAGTGTTTAGATAATTTTCTTGTAGAGATGTGCAATATTTTTTTAACGCAAATAATTAGTTAGCACTGATATCGACACGTTTGAGATAGCTAACTATTTGGGATTCCCTCTTTTCAATTTCCTTCTTCTTGTTACTAGATATCTCCTTTCACTTGTTTCTGAATTCAATGATTTACAGAAAGAGTTCGAACAAGTCAAATCTTTTATGATTCCTTCATACATGATTGAGTTGCGAAAAGTTCTAGATAGGTATCCTCCATTAGAATTGAATTCTAATATTTCGGGTTAAAAAGGATCTTTCTAATCGCTCTAAAACGATTAAGAAATTTTCAAGATAAAAGATGAGGTTCGACTTCTATGTGTCAAAAAGATTATTTTATCTCTAATGAAGAAGATTTGCAAACATATCATAGTTATTTACCATGCTAATAAAAAAAAAATGAGACACATGCATGAACGGCTTTTTTGTGACAAAATGAAGTCATGAAGAAAACTTCAAAAAGAATCAAAATTGGGGAGAAGAACGTTTGGTTTTTAAATAGGGGACCAAAATCGTGGAACTTGAAAATAGTGAATCAAAAATGTAATTAAACTTTTTTTTAATAAAAACTTTAGACTTGCGTCAAAAAATAAAAACTTTAGACTTAATTGCTTTATTCAGGAATTGAATTTTGATAAAAGAAAAAATATGACTCTCATTTTAACTAACTAATTTATTTATTTGCATAAATTGTTGTTTTGCGTAAGCTAAAAACTTAATCGATCCGAATAGATGCTTACTCTAGTACTAAGACAATCATCAAAACAGAACCCAGAAAATAACTTAAAAACCCTAGAACATGATTTTCAATTTGAAATTATCTTCCCACTAAATGATAGATTTACTTGAGTCTAGAAGCATCTGGACAAGCTTATCCTAAACGATAGAACTTTTATTTATCCTTAAAGCTTATTCTTAATTTAGTTCATCTAGGAAACATTGTACTATATCCAAACCAGACATGTAGTAATCAAAAACTTTGTAAAGAAAACTATGTATCATGTCACATAATAAGAGAGGAATTAATACATCAAACAACAACATAAATCAGAAGTATTGTGTGTGTGCAACCAGCTTTTGAAACTTTTTTTTGTTCTATTCTCGTCCTTCGCGGGCTGCTTCTGAAACTTATGATGGTTACCATGACGACTTCATCAAGATGATGCGATGCTGAGGAAGTGGATCACTGCAGTGCGATAAAAAACGTAAGTGTTCGGATAGAGATTATATCAAGACCGATTACTGACTCGGGTGAAATTATGAAAAATAGGTGTCATTCAAGATGCGAATCAACAATGTTGTGTAAAATTAGGGAAAAGGCAAGAACAATGAAAGAATAACTGATAAGAATAGTACGAAGATACCTCGACTGATGTTCATGTGATGTTCGGTTGTAATGCAACTTGTCTTCGTTGAACCTCGGTAGGAAAGAAAGTTTTAATGATATTGAGCTCTCTTATGACATCAACCATATTCATTCTTTCTTTTGGTAATTCCAATGAACAAGAAAGTGCAATCCTAAAAATTGAAAGTAAACATTTCTCTACATTAGGATGTATACCGCCAAGGATCTCGTTATCAGTATTGTAGTCTAATTCAATGGCAAGAATTGATCGGTCCACAATTTGGAAAAGATGATCCGGAATTAAAAGTTTCACATAATTATGAAGATTATGATCATCTTTAAACATTTCATCTGTCGGTCTCTTTCCAGTTAACATTTCTAATACAAGTATTCCAAAGCTATACATGTCGCCTTCAATTGACACCTCGGATCCCATTCCATACTCTGAAATATAATGCATAGAGTCCTTATATTTATCAGAAAAATGTTAACCGAAAATTAAATGACCAGGCTTAGAAACAAGAGATAAAAGTCAAAACTAACAAATTTTACAACTTAATGAAACAATTTCGAGTCGTACCTGGGGGTGCATAGCCAACTGTCCCCTTTATTCCGGCTGTGCTACTTTGCATCAGAGATACTCCAACACTTGACAGCAACCTTGCTAAGCCAAAATCACTTACTTGAGCTACAAGGAAGTCATTTATAAGAACATTTGCAGGCTTTAAATCACAATGAATGACAGGTTGTTCGCATTCGTAGTGAAGATATCGAAATGCTGACACAACATCAGTAATAATATTTAACCTCTGCTCAAGATTCAACGATTTTGGTTGATCCGTAATTTCTGCAGTAGGATGCAACCAACTTTCTAAGTTTCCATTTTTCATGTACTCAAATACGAGAGCTTTAAATTCATTGCCATTGTAATCGGTGCTAGAACAGCATGTCAAAATTTTAACCAGGTTTCGGTGTCTAATATTTTTTAGTGCATTACATTCAGCAACGAAACTCTTGTGTGCTCCCTTCTTTTTAAGGTTTAGGACTTTAATTGCTACAACTCCACCTATCGACTCAAGTGTTCCTTTGTAAACCGAACCAAAATTTCCAGATCCTACCAAGTTGCTTGTCGAAAACCCATTGGTTGCACTATGGAGGTCTTGGTACGAAACCTTTACCATCTGATGACTTATTAGTGAATCAAAAGATGATTTTTTTATTGTTCCTCTCTTCCAATAGATAGCTAGAATAAATAGCATGATGATAAGAAAAGAAACCACGCTAACTGTCACTGCTATCAACTTGAAGTTATGTTGTTTTGAATGTTTCGTACCTTCAATAGAGCATGGCGGTAGATGCAACTCCAAAAGTCCTCCGCAAAGGTTATTGTTTCCAATCATAGATAATGCACTTGCATTTTTAAACACACCTTCAATTGGTACCTCTCCCTCCAACATGTTGAAAGATACATTGAAGTATTCCAAGAAAGAAATATTTTGCAAAACTTTTGGAATTGATCCGGAAAATTGATTTCTTGAAAGGTCTAATTGTCGAAGGCCTTTGAGAGATTCCAAAGAGGAAGGTATACTTCCATTGAATGAATTACCATTCAAAAGAAGGTATTCTAAGCTTATGCACTTCCCCACGGTTCTAGGAATTTTACCGGACAGACGGTTGTTAGAGACATCAATATGCACAATATTTTGTAGATGACCAAATTTGTCAGGTAGACTTCCACTCAACAAGTTTTGTGATAAGTACAATCCTGTTGTTAAAGACGAAAGACTGAAAATCTCTAAGGGTATGGTTCCTCTAAGGTTGTTTTTCGAAAGGTATAACATTTGTAAGTTTTGGCAATTCCCTATGTTTGAAGGAATATTTCCTTCTAACATATTTTCACCAAAATCCAAATAATAAAGCTGAATAAGGTTTCCTATAGATGATGGTATTTCTCCGGACAACTTGTTTCCACGGAAACTTAACACTTGCATCTTTTTAAACTTACCTATAGTTGAAGGAATTGTCCCTTCAAAACGATTATTTTTCATGTTCAAGAGAATTAAATTATTTAAATTTCCTACTTCTAGAGGTATTTTTCCAGATATTTGATTGCTCGCAAGATAGAATCGACTAAGTTGATTGGTAAAGTTACCAATGAAACTTGGCAAACTACCTCCAAAATTATTATGAAATATAGAAACCTCTTGCAAGTTACTACAATTTGTTAATGGTTTTAAAAATTCCAAATCCTTAGTTGAATTGTAACCAAAATAATTTATTTCCAAATTTAGCCTCCAAAGGTATTGTAGCCTCCCAAGACTTGGAATTTGTCCAACAAAACAGTTTCTGCTCATATCAACATATGTAAGGGTAGAAGCATTTGCAACAGAAGTTGGCATTTTACCTGAGATTAGATTGCCACCGATCGAAAACACTTGGAGATTAGGGAGGTTGTTAAACATGTCGGGTGGAAGAGAGCCATCAAACCGGTTCATTGTTGCCGAGAACAAAGTAAGAGATGACATATTGTAAAGACAAGAAGGAAATGAACCAGATAGTTTGTTGAGTCCAAATGATAATTGTGTCAAGTTTTCGAGGCGACATATTTCTTTTGGAATATCTCCCTCTAAGTTGTTACCAGAAATCGAAAATGTTGTTAAGAATGAAAGATTTCCTATAAATGATGGAACTCTTCCAATCAAATTGTTTCCTCTAAGACTCAATTCTTGAAGCTTTTGAAGAGAGCTCATTTCAATCGGTATTTTACCGATCAAATTGTTTCCTCTCAAGTTTAAGTACTTAAGATCAAAACAATTTGTCAAGTTTGTAGGAATGTTTCCGACAAACGAATTATTAGCGAGATATAGTTCTTGTAATCGTAACAACCTACCGAACTCTTGTGGGATTTTTCCAAAGAAATTGTTGTCTTCAAGGTTGAAGTATCTAAGAAAAGAGAGATTGGCAAGATGAGAAGACAATGATCCATGCAACTTGTATCTTGGTAATTTCAACTCTATAACTCTTTGATGCATATTGCATGTGATTCCATGCCAGTTGCAAAAGTGTGTTGAACTATTCCAAGAGTGTAGGATTTCATAAGGATCTTTGGATATTGATTCTTTGAATTTAAGCAATGCTAAATTATCAGTATGGTTCCCTAGTGTAAATGCAATTGTTTTAGAGTATAAGTTGAAAATAAGGAGAAAATATAAGAAAAGTGAAAATGTTGGAAACATGATGGAAAAAGGGTTTGATGAAACAAATTTGAGGATTTTAGTTAGACAAATTTGAGTATATAATATAACTATATATACATGTTTGATAGTTGAGTGGGAACACTGAAGATTAATATTCCATTTGGCTTTGATACTGAAGGAATTTTTGAAAAAATATTTGTCCCATATGAATCATAATAAGTATATATTGAATTTAAATTTTTAAGTATCTCATGTGTTTCCATCACTCTGTTGCATAATTTAATTTGGAGGCAAAATAACGACCAAGCAAGTCCTTGATTGAAAACTCTTCAAACTATTGGAAAAGGCAAATACACAAACACATATGCAACATTACAACATAACAACTTGCAGGCCTGCATAGGCACTGGGCGCGTGCGCTTGGCCAAGGTCAGGCTCGCTAAGCCACACAACAAACACATAAGGACACTACAAGTACAAATAGTCTCTACATACATACCCTCCCTTAAATTGAATCAAGTTTCAAAGGCTTAGTTAGTATATATCTGCAAGCTGCTCCTCAGTCCTGCAATGCACCAGTTCAATAATCTCATCCATAGTGACATCTCTATTAGAGATTAATATAACATGGCATGCAATTGGACGATCCGGGATGTCGTGCCATATGCCTTATTGTTGACAAACATAATTGGACTAATTATTCTTTTGTGTAAACAATTATAAGTTTAATTATAACTAATTATTGCATAAGCTTATTGTTGACAAACTAAATATATTTAGCATTTTCCATAAACTAAGATACCAACTAGAGTTTGGTGTAGTGGAATGTGGATTTACTGCAGTAATCGATTTCGTCCATTGATTTCATATCGAACAATTTATACTCTCTCTGGTCCTAATTATAAGAAAAGATTCACTTTTTAGATAAATAGAAAATTTATGCATCTAGAAAGTAAGTCTTTAATTATAATTGAGACTAGAGGAAGTAATATACATGCATCAAAATAATCTATATCATGTCCACAAAGTCTAGTTCAACTGGCAGAAATGTCGAAATTGCTAGTGTCGGACGTGATTACCGGGGTTCAATCCCTGGTCCCTCCATTATGTGTGTGTGTGTGAGTTTTCAATGGCTTGCCAACATTAACGTAGTTAAGACAGATAATTTATTTCCGCATAATGTCTAATCTCTTGCAATGTGACTATAGTTATTTTGGTTAAAATAATAGTTAAGATAAATATTGAGTTGATTAATTTAACTTTCATAAAGAAAAATTTTGGTTGACTAAAATTACGTATGGTATTCTAAAAAAAATTACTTGAGAATCTCAAATTTGTTGGTCAAATAAATTCAAAGGTCAAATTTAACTGCGACAAACATGTTTTAACAAATAAAGTTAAATGAAACAAGATAAAGTTAAAAGGCTTGCCTCTCCCTCAAGGTAAGGTATAAAGAATTCCAAATTGAAAGGACTTTTCTATTTATAGTGTATGTGAGATAAATTAGATTGTTATCTATCTACTTCATCCCTATAAAATAAGAATTCAATTTCAGGAGATTAGGCGTGTTGAATTAATTCCAAACCAGTTCTGTCTTAAATAAAATATTTTTTACATGTAATGTAATCCTTTGGTGGTTTTTTTTCCTAAATAAAATATTTTCTACATGTAATTTTGAGAGATTAATCTCTACAATTATGCTTACTAGTATTCTCGCTTTTGAGTGCTGACTAGTATTCCCATTTTTTAGCACTAGTTAAAGATATAACAAAGATAAATTTTATATTAAAAAGATTTTTTATATTATATAAATATTGATTATACAAAACATAAATTTGAAAAATAAAATAAAAAGAAAATAGGGGAAGAAGTCTGAGCCCCTAGCTCACATGTTTACTAAAAATTATGTATAACTATAAACCCTGAAGCTAATTAAGCTAAAATAAGAAGAAAACAAAATTAACCAAAAGATAAGTGTTTTTTATAGTAATAAAAATCAGCTTGATGGTGATTAATTCCACTTTATATCTTTTCTTTACTTACCTTACCTTACCTTCTATATATATCATAAGACCTAATAAATACCTATATCTAACACATAAAACATGGGAGGAAGAATGAGTGGAAATAATACTGTTTTTCTAAATAGTGACTCTATAATAGAGTCTTGATTCTCCTAAGAATTAATTAAGCACAAAAAGAGAATATCAAGTGAAGCAGTGTGT
Source organism: Trifolium fragiferum (assembly GCA_954870985.1). Lineage (NCBI taxonomy): Eukaryota > Viridiplantae > Streptophyta > Magnoliopsida > Fabales > Fabaceae > Trifolium > Trifolium fragiferum. The sequence continues at coordinate 16,025,418 of OX940794.1, forward strand.
CTCATTTTTCCCTTTTCTCTTTGAGGGGTATGTATGTTGTTTCCATTTTCTTTTTTCAGTAGTATGAACAAATTAAAACTAGATATTATAAATATATTATAATGAATTTGTTAAAATTGATGAAAATTGATTCTCCTTTTTATACTTTAATCATTTTAAAGATATAAATTCAGCAAATATGTATTAAATGGCATGCTTTTTCTTTTGAAATTGATTGTTCTCATTTTTATCGATATCATCGAACAATTTTTATGTTATATAATTTTTTTGTTTATTTTTTTTGTATAAAAAATGTTCTAATTTTGTATAAAACCTTTATTTTATACAAAACGAAAACCATTTTTGTAAGTATTTCAATCATCAAAATTTTACCTCTTAAAATAAATAAATGAAAAATTAAACCACGATCATGCACATCATAATATCTCTGCTAATTAAATTATATTATCTGAGACAAAATTAAACCATATTTTATAATAATATTATGTGGGAATAATATTTTTAAATATATATAGACACACACATGCATATAAACCAAAAGTTAGTATGACTTTTTCTTTTTTATAATAATATATGTGCATGTACTTTAAAAATATATATATATATATATATATATATATATATATATATATATATATATATATGTACACTCTCCTTGCATCAGATCTGGTCTTGTATTTCCCTCTTGTCAAAGAAAATCCAAAAAAAAAAAAACAACAAAATTAATATAAGTATTATTTGTTGTAATTTTTCGAAAATTTTTATAAAAATATATTTTCATACAAAAATTTACAAAGTATTAAATATATCCACTAAACATCAAAAAGAAAAATATTAAATGAGTTTGAATTTTTTTTTAAACAATAACTACACCTTAAAAATTATGCCATAACCGAAATTTTCTATTTTATGTGATCAAATTTCTAATAACTTCTTACCAATTTTTTTTTAATAAGTTATCATTTCATCTATTTATTAATTTTTTTTTGGAATAATCATTTCATTTATTTACTAAAAAAACAAACAGTAGTACTGTATTTCATTATTTTTGTTTATAATTAAAGTTGGAACAATATAATAAAAAGAAAAAAAAACAGTACTTCCTTCTGCTTTTTTTTAAGCAAATATGCTCATTTGCACACTTATTAAAAAATTACATTTTTGTCTTAATTTTATATAAAATGTCTATTACAATTTCTAAAATGACTTTAAATTTGCATTGGAATATACAATCATTTTAAAAAGTAGAACAAATAATGAGGGTAATTTTGGAAGAATAACATTAAATAAACTTGGTTTTAGTAACTTTTGCTTATATTTAAGGCCAAAATTTTTTGTTGATTTTTGCTTATAAATAAGGTCGGAGGGAGTACATTATTTTTTTTCGTCAAGCAGTCTAATGGTTAGAAAATCCACCCAAAGGTAAATAAGTGGAGTGTCCCAGATTCGAATTCAGACTCTTGCATATACAATGCGATGTCTCTATCAACTGTGTCAATCTCACGTAGAAAAAAGTATATTATTATTATTATTATTATTATTATTATTATTATTCCTGAGAAGAAGATATATTCAATCATCCAGAGACATGTGTGTCCTTTCAATTTTCCAACTGCTAACATCATAATAATTGTCATAATTTTGTCTAATTAATTATTCATTCACTCTCTCAGCTTCATAGTACAGTAGTATTACATATGACACACTGAAAGCAAAAAAAAAAAAAAAAAAACGCTTTTTTCCTTTTAACTTTCCAACAGTAGATAGAGTAGTTAAACAGACAGACATAAACATAAGCCACCGTCACACATTCATTATAAGACAGATACTCATCTATGCCAATCAAGCAACCAAACAACCCGTTTTCCTTTTAAGGTTTCTGTCCTCCTTCTACTTTTTTCTCACTCTTTCTGTTTTCTTCATCCAAGTTTGTTACTTTCTTTGACCCTTTTGCTTTTTCTGTCTTTTTTATCTTCTGGGTTACTCTTATATTGTTGTTTAGCTGAAATACTGATGCTGAATTGTTACATCTCTGTCTACTTCAGATCTTTCATTATCTCATATTCTCATCTCTTTTTCACATTTTTTTTGGATGTATGATTGGATGCTATTTTTTGTATTATTTAATATTTTTAAGTCTTTGGAGGTATTTTTGTATTATTTTTTTATGATAAGAATTGAATATGGTTTATTTGACTGAGTTTCAACTTTGAATTCAACCTATTATTTTATCCTTTGCTTATAGCTTGTTTGTTGTGTCTTTAAGATTGAAAATATTAATAAAAAAAAGGATAATTGATTAGTGTCTCTTACAAGATTTGTGCTCATACTATTATTTATCTATCTGATTTGGATTTTATTAATAATAAGCATGTGATGTGATTATAGGCATAATTGAAATTCTCAAATTGAAGTTTATTTTGATGATTTTGAAAACAGTGAAGTGGCTCTTAATTTTGTTGTTGACTTTGGCACAGTGAAGTTGTTTTGGATAATCATTTCTTAGAATCTTAATGAATTTATGGCTAAAATTTCTGTCACCAACACACCATCATAGAATGTCAGTGTTGCTCTTTACCATTAACATTCATTAGTGTTAACTTATAAAATGATATTATCAATATGGATGGTTATAGTATTCAATATTTTTTCTATTGTAAGTAATGAATTCACTATCAATTTCAGGAAAATCATGTACTAACAAATTAATAATAAAATATTCCTGCTTTCCTTGTTTTGTAATAATTATATTTCTCAGATTTAAAAAAAAAATACAATTCTATAGCTTCATGAGATCTTTTGTAAACCAGTTTTTATCTATTACTGCAGTTAATTTGGATTAGTGGTGTTGGCCTCGGTTGCTGCTGCCACAATTTCTTCAGTCATGGGATTCCACCTTGCATTGTTTTTATTTTTGGCTTCTCTTCAAGTTACTTTAAGTCAAGATATTGAACACGGTTCGCTACTAGTAAATGGAGCTCAACCAAAAGCTGAAACTGCTGATAACTTTATTTGTGCAACTATTGATTGGTGGCCTCATGATAAGTGTGATTACGACCATTGCTCTTGGGGATATTCTTCTGTTGTAAATTTGGTGAGTATTTTTGGATTTTCATCTGTGTAGAAAATGAAATCAATGCTCTCGAGAATTTATATTTCCTTGGAAAGCAATCAGCTAAACAATTTTAATCATTGTTCAATTGAATGTGGATTGATTTTTCAGGACTTATCTCATCCTATCCTTGCCAAGGCAATCCAAGGTGTGTATGTGTAAATTGCTTAAATGTATATGATTTAGAAAAACAGTTAGTTTGATGACTGGTGTTTTAAAAATCGGACTGAACCATCCAGTTTGCCGGTTGGTTTAATATTTTTTTAGTATTTATTTGTCATCCGGTTCAACCACAGTTGAATCGATTAAACCATGACTCGGATGTCTCAACGGTTTGATCTCCAGTGTTGCCCTTAGAACATTTTTTATGACATTAGTATTGTTGCCGTTGTTGTTATTACCGTGGCTGCATGACGTTTAAATGTACTAAGCATAATGTTATTCTGTTCATATGATTTTATGATAGCCCTCAAGCCTTTAAGGATACGACTTGGAGGTTCTTTGCAAGACCAGGTGGTGTATGACGTAGGAAGTCTGAAGTCTCCCTGTCATCCATTTCAAAAGATACCTCGTCCAGCTGGATTGTTTGGGTTTTCAAAGGGATGTTTACACATGAACAGATGGGATGAGCTGAATCATTTTTTCAATCAGACAGGGTGAGAATCTTTATAGTACATTATATTTTTTATCATCATCTTCTTTAAAACCAAATAAAAAGTATGAAAAAAAAAATTGGCATTTAATTGGGATATATAGCAAAGTTAAAGTTTTCAATCTAATGGCTGCCGAAGGGAACATGCACCACTTTAGGTGATTTATTTATTTAGTTATTTGAAGTGCATCAGTTTATTGTTTTCTATCCTGCATTATTATAACAGTTTTTCTTAGCTTACAAAGAGTTTTGAGATATCAGGATGTGATCAACCCTATTTTGTGTAAATATGTACCGAAACAAAGAACTTGGATGTCTGTGTCTGGCAAAACGATGATTACTTGTGGTAGGTGTAACTTAATTGAAGTTTGACACTTGCAGGGCCATTGTGACATTTGGCTTGAATGCGCTCCGTGGAAAGCATCAGGCTAGTAATCGTGTTTGGGTAGGAGCCTGGGACCCTGAAAATGCTTATGATTTTATAAAGTACACTATTTCAAAGGGATACAAGATTGATGCATGGGAACTTGGTATGACAATAGACAAAGTATTTTGTTATTTTCATTAATGTATTAGTTTTTTTTAGCATATGCCGAATTGGCAGATTGTTAATAGACTGAAATATAGTTGTAAAAGCGTAGCGGTTCATGGTCCAAAAGGTCTAAGTGATGTGAGTTGCGGATAGCAGAAAATATCGATTTATTCAAATTCCAATGTGCAATTGCAACAGTGCTAGAGTGCCGCTATAACTAGCGGAAACATAGTGATTTGTTCAAATACTACTATGATATAGCATCGCTATTTTACAACACTGGCTAAACCAATTGAACTTCATCCCACTTTAGTCTTCTCTGTTGTTACCCGATGTGTACTTATTGCATATGCTTATGTAGGTAATGAGTTGAGCGGTAAAGGCGTTGGTGCATGTGTTGACGTTGCACAGTATGGGAAAGACTTGATAAACCTTAAACGAATTCTAGATGTACTATATGAGAACTCGAGGTTCAAACCCTCACTTGTAGCGCCCGGTGGATTTTATGAAAAGGAATGGTACGATAAGCTTCTTCAGGTTTCTGGTTCAGGCATAATCAATGTTCTGACTCATCATCTATATAATTTGGGCCCAGGTTTGTCCGTTACTAACATAATTCTTTCTAGTATAGTCATTTTTACTGAATATTTAATATCGGAAGCTATCTAGATATTCTTCCTTTGATTCTATTCTCATTATTTTTCTTATAAATAGTAGTGGAATAGCTTCAGTTACAATCTATTTCTAAATTAATTTCTCTTTATCAGGTAGTGACGGACATCTTGAAGGGAAGATTTTAGATCCTAATCGCTTGAGCAGGGTGGAAACAATTTTCGGAAATCTTTCAGAAACTATTCAAAAACACGGTCCTTGGACTACTGCATGGGTTGGAGAAGCTGGTGGGGCATTCAACAGCGGTGGTCGTGATGTTTCTAACACATTTCTGAATAGCTTTTGGTAATATTGGTTCCATCATTTTCTTTTCGTCTTTCTAAGTTCTTGGTGCTAAAGGAAGAATTATAAAAACATTATTTAGAATGTGTTTAACCGAATATTTGAATGACTTGTAGGTACTTAGATCAACTTGGAATCGCATCTGCCTACAATACTAAAGTTTATTGTAGGCAGACTTTAATTGGAGGGAACTATGGCCTTCTCAATACCTCCACTCTCACTCCTAATCCTGATTACTACAGGCAAGTTTAAATTAAATATTACATAAAAATGAAAATTAGAGATTAATAGATAATTTGATATAGTATGCATGCCATTGTTGAACATATCTAATCCTAGATTCTTGTGCTGCAAACAGTGCACTATTGTGGCATCGGCTGATGGGAAAGAAGGTTCTTGGTGTTTCAAGTGATATTTCTTCGCCATTTTTACGCACTTACGCCCATTGTTCAAAAGACAGGGTGAGTATGCTATTTAGTACAACTCCTTTGGAAGGATATTATATTATAGAGAGACATGACGAGTTTACTTTTCATTCCTTTATATATGATAAATATGACGAATATTATATATGATCAATGTCCCATTTATTGAAAAATTAAAGTCTATATGACATCGTAAAAAGCTCAAGATACAAGTGAAATTTCATCTATTTATAGAAGTGGAAGATAATGGCAGCTGTTGGAACCAAATAAACTACAACTATTACCAACTGAATACAGTTGTTCAGTTAGCTATGTGTGAGGTTACTAAGAAGAATGGATCAGGTATAATAGAGATTAGATACAATTACAATAAACTTATAAACCCGAGTAAGTATACTCTAGTACTCCCCTACAGCTCACAAGAGCCATGAAAAGATTATGGATCATACATAGTGAGCTTGGATGAAAAAGTCCAACTCCGTATGTTTGGTTCGAGCTTGTTAGACTGGTTTATAAGAAAGAGAAACAGTGCTCATACAATTATATTATCTCAAAAAAACCAAAGTGATAGAATGATAGATCGAATTTGGGCCTAGAGTGTAAAAACTGCCATAGCCTCAAAAACACTACTTAGGCCATATCTAGTAGACATGAGATTAAACACACTCCATCACTCTCTCAGCACAATTAAGGTTAAGGTGTTGTATGCTTCAATAAAGGCAGCCTAAAGTTGCCGCATTTAAGGTGACCTTCCAACATTCCCCCTCACACAAAGAACTTTGATATTATCTTAGAATTTGTCTCAAGTCCATAAAACCGGCTAGTAAGTCAAGGGCCACCAAATCCTTATATGCACTATTTATTCATGTCCTCAGTTGATGTGGGACTGAACACGTCCCTCATGCTCAACACAATGAAAATGCTGAAGACTACAACATAGGGAACCCTCAGTTGCCATGACTAAAGCGGTTAGGAGCAAACTGCAATTAGTGCAGCTTTCTAACATATTTCAATTGCTAAACTGAATAAAGTCATCTCCGTTCCGATTATCTACTTATTTACACACCCTTCTATCTAATACAGATCTTTTGATTTCAAGATCTTTATGTTTTTTAAAACTACATGCAATTTCGGTTGATAATGAATGCTTGAAAATATTGAATCCGGCTTGGTTCAATGCCATGCTTAATTTGCTAGCAATTCTTTTTATTGCGAAAATTTTCAGTATTGTTTGACGTTCTATTAATTTCCGCATTCCTCAAATTCTTACCAATTTCATTCAACAGGCTGGTGTAACACTACTGGTGATCAACTTAAGCAATCAAACTCACTTCATACTCAATGTGAAAAACCCTGTAACTGTTAAATCAAATGAAGTAGCCAAAAACATCCATAAACAAAAAAACTCATTCTTTGACCATCTCAAGAAAACATTTTCTTGGATTGGAACAAAAGGTTCAGAAGTTACATTCAGAGAAGAGTATCACTTAACTCCAAAAGATGGTAATCTCAGAAGCCAAACCATGGTACTGAATGGAATTCCACTCAAGTTAACAAATGAAGGAGATATTCCGACATTGGATCCGGTGCATAATAATGTAAGGTCTCCAATATATATAGTTCCTTTGTCAATTGCATTTATTGTTTACCCTAACTTTGATGCTCCGGCTTGTGCTAGACGCTGAAAACTATATAGTCTAAAGTTTTATATATTCTTGTATACTAAGCATTTAAACTATGTATGGAAGCTCTTGGTAATTGTAAGTAGTGAGCAAATTATATAGCATTTACATTAATTTTAATTTTGAAGAATCATAAAAATGTATCAACTGTGAATGTATTTGGTGGTTTAAATTTTATTTCTGGTTTCACTTTAAGTTCCATGCAATTGTATTGATATCTTTTGCCATCAATTTTCATATGTAAATTTGTACCCCTTCTAGTTGTAACAAAAAAAAATTATTCACTGTAAGGTACAAGTTCATTGTACCCTATGGCCCTAGTAGTATATTATAACATATTGGGTAATATATCATGAGATTGATTATTATGCACTGACAGTGTAAAATATTTTTACACATGCATCCAATCAAATCATGTTATAGTGCCACATTTATAGGTTTGTTCCTTAAATATCTCAACAAGTATCTGCATGTCGTGATTTGATTGGATGCACGTGTAAAAAAATTTACACCGTCAGTGTATATGAATTAAATCCATATATCATATCCTCGATAATCATATTATTAAGCAAGATTTTAAATGTAATTATTTTCAACAATTGCACTCACAATAGTATGGTTTTAGAATTCTATCAGCTTGTCATGAGTCATGACCACAATTTAAAATCTTAAAATCTGATTGCTAAGTTTCATACTATAACTTCCTAGAAAAGTATACATAAAAAGTATACATAAATACTTGTACCATAAGCAATATTATTTAATTAAGCTGTTTACCTAAATACACCTTTGAATTCATAAAATAGCTCAAACATCTCATACGATATAATGTGTGGCATGAATCATGATGATATTGATAACTGAATCACAAATAATCCAAATCAATCTACAATATATTTCAAGGTAAAAACTTATGTTCACAAGCAGATTGTACATTACATACAGTAGAATTGAAACTGGTGTTTAATATAAAGTTTAAAGCTCCAATCGAATAATGTCAAGTAACAAAAGTTGGAACGAATCTCATGAAATGATCTGCATCCCTATTTTCGAAGTAAATGAAGAGTACGTTGATTAGCACCATTCATGCGGATATTCAACTTCTCGGTATCTTTTTCAAATCCATCTATAGCTTTGGTTTGCCTACAAACATTACCAAAATCACTTTAAATTATAACATGCTCAAAAAAGGTGAAATGTTTCTGCATAATTAAACTACTGAGGGTATTAAATTTTTATCTGGCTCCTAACTCACTTGACGTCGAATAACAAATCAATGGTGAATATGATGAATAAAAAAATGGATATTATGATGTAAATTCTAAACATTTTTTGCCTAAACAAAATATTGTTCGTCTAAATTTAGGAGAAAACGTTTATATGGACTAAATTTAGATGGAGTATTTTGTAGTAACCAAAAATATATTTGACCAAACTATTTATCATTCTAGCAAGAGATTTAAATTACTGTTAAAGAATATCTAGAAGGTAAAATTTGAGAAAACAAAACATAGCATTCAATAAGCTTACCTCTCAATTTCAGTTCCCATGTCAATGGCCATGCCCTTAAGTTCTCCCAAGAGATCACTTATATCTGACAGTGCATCATCTTGTTTTGATTTCTCAACCTGTTTCAAAACATTGTTGAATTCAATACTAAGTATAAGTAACATTGTACAAGGTAAAGGATAAAATCACAAATGAAAATTACAGTATCGTTGCCGGACTTATAAATTATAATGATTTTAAAGTATAGGTGATTAATGGGACTCCTCTCAATTTCATTTAACATTTATCATAAGGTATTATAATTTTTAGTCAATGCCTCTTATGAGTTTATAAACAAAAAGCTAATTGGCTCTAAACTATTATGTGGTCATTAGGGCCGGAACAATATTCAGAGATCAGTCACATATTAAAGCAGTAAGATTCAGAACTTTTGTCATGTTCAGTACTTCAAATAACTGTAAACAACATTGAAATATTCTTCACGAAGTTGTTACAAACCTCGACTCTTTCAAATGCATTTGTTGGCTCAGAAAGTGTTTTCCTTGGCTTTGACTGTCCTTTAGGGGCAGAATTCAATCCTAACTTCTCTCGCTGCTCTAAGTGGTTGGCGCTGACTCGGACTGGATCATCTGTATCATGAAGCATATTGTATATGACTATGTCGTACATTTAAATAACTAAACTTGAAAAGGTGAGAATAGAAAGAGAAAACACTAACCTCCAAATACTGTAGGGCCTCTTATTGCGCCTGTCTTCTTTGGTTTCCATGTTTTGGAGAACATCCCACCAAGACTTCCCAAAAGTTTTTCTCCCTAAAAACACAAAAAAGAAAGTTAAAGCAAAGCACTTCCGAAGGGGCTGCATAACAAAAGCAGCATCCTTGTTTGTTTCCAGCAAGGTAAAACAACACAGGGAAGGTTCTATTACAAGCGACCTATAAAATAATTGGACTTAGATTCTCTACAGTTGCAATTCCAATAGTCCTGGATCTCGATTATTGGATGAATATCAAAAGGCTCGTATACGGTATACCAAGTTGTATTTTAAACTTGATTTGATAAAGTCAAAGTACGTCTACTGATTGTCATCCAACAACCAAGATCCATTGACTTGACCGCAAGCATTTGGCTGTTATAGAAGATCATGATACAAAATAATTGCATTAATGAACTATGGAATAACATGGTCATTACCCTGCTTAAATCATGGTCAATGCCGGCAGCAATATCGTGACTCCTTGTAATTTGCTCGCCCTGATGATGTAGCATAACCAAAGTCTTGCTGGCATCCTCACGCATTTCCTCTGCTATCTTCCGACAATTGTTTACCGAATTTGTAGTCTCCTCGGCCTTGTAAACAGCATAGTTCTCCAAATCCTCGACTGATTGACTCTCCAATCCTCCAGAATCACGGAAATCATTCTTATACATGTGTCGATTGCCATACGACGGAGCATAAGAAGACGATGAAGAGTGACCACGAGTATCAACATCATCAAAGGGATTGGTATTAGCTTCTCTCTGAACTAAGTTATATTCCGAAGAAGTCTTCTTCGAAGAATTATACTTTTTGTTATCCTTTTTGTCTTCATCAGAATCAAAGGGGTTATGCTTAGACCTAGGTTTAGCATCTTTCGAAGGCGATGTTTTCTTTGAACCAAACATTCTCTCTGTCTCTCTCTATCTCTCTCTACCTTTGAAGAAACAATAATTTCTCTATGTATACCTTTGAAGAAACAATGTCTTGTGTATAAATTTCACCCTATAAAAGCAAGAGAATAAACAGATTCAGTCACTATTGGATTGGCATATAAATAAAATAAAAAAACCAAAAAATTATTTTATATATAAAAAATACCCATTAATCTCTTTGCATCAAAATTAAATTTTGAAGAGGATAATACATACAAAACTAACTTAAAAGAGATTAAATTCAGAAAAATTAAGATGGGGTGATGAAAAATTGGTGTTAAAAAAAAAAGGACAAAATAAGTGTTTATGAATCATCATAGTAGAAAAATGAACAAGTAATAAAGAAAAACAAGCAAAACCCAGATAATAAAAGTGAAAATAAAACGTAAAAATTGATAATTTAGATGAAGATGATGATAAAAAAAAAAGAAATTTGGAGATTGCATAATACCTTAGGAAATTGAGATTATAGGATGAAATGGAGTAAAGGAAAGGGTTATATAATATGGTATGTAGAATTAAGTGCAAAATCGCGTTAATAAAAAGTCATAGCAGACATAGTAGGAATGAATATTGAATAGGAATCAGAAAGGAAACAACCATCTTCAAGGTAATTCAATGTTTGAAACTTCATACATAGTGGACTTTTGTTGATTTGGTCTTTTTATTTATTTAATAATTAATTAATTTAGTATTGTCCACAAAATTCTATCTAACATCTAAATGATTGTCTTCTAGTTCTAGTTGTGGGGTTGGGTTATGGTGCATAAGCCCAAAGCTTATGCACCGTACATAATTTCTCACGCCCCCCCCCCCCATATTGCTACACGCGCCCCCCAACCCCCCCTCCCCCCCCCCACCCCCCCCTCACTCCACTCATTTTTTTTGAATTTTTTTTTTTACAATTTTTTTTGAATTGTTGTTTTTCATTTTTTTTTTTGAAAAAAGATCGGAAACTTTTTTTCCGAAAAAACCAGAAACTTTTTTCCGAAAAAAAAATCAAAAAATTTTCCCAAAAAAGATCAAATACTTTTTCCAAAAAAACCGAGAACTTTTTTCTGAAAATTTTTTCCCGAAAAAAAATCGAAAAACTTTTTTTCAGAAAAATCGGAAACTTTTTCCGAAAAAATCGGGAACTTTTTTTCCAAAAAATAAAAATCGAATTTTTTTTTCAGAGAGTTAAATGGTTTCTGGAAACCATTTATGCAATATTATTCTGGAAACCATTATGCTAGTTAAATGGTTTCAGAGAGTTAAACAGTGAAACCATTTGTATTGTAAAATGGTTTTATGTGTTTACTGAAACCAATATTGTGTTTTTATGGTTTTAAAAATTCTGGAAACCATTATGCTGGTTAAATGGTTTCAGGTAGTTATACAATGAAACCATTACTATTGTTAAATGGTTTTATGTGTTTACTGAAACCAATATTGTGTTTTTATGGTTTTAAAAATTCTGGAAACCATTATGCTGGTTAAATGGTTTCAGGTAGTTATACAATGAAACCATTACTATTGTAAAATGGTTTTATGTGTTTACTGAAACCAATATTGTGTTTTTATAGTTTTAAAAATCCTGGAAACCATTATGCTAGCTAAATCGTTTCAGATAGTTATATATTGAAACCATTTGTATTGTAAAATGGTTTTACACTAAATGGTTCAATGATTTTAAATACCGATTATTACTGAAACCATAAATATGGTTTAATGGTTTTGATAGTTTTCTATGTGAAACCAAAATAATTGCCTAATGGTTTCTTACAAAACTAGTGTTGATTATCTTGGATAATCCTAAATAACCGTCCATAAATAATCCATAACCATTTGTTATAATCGGACATTAAAACCAAATATAATCGGACATTAAGTTTCCGATCTTTTTTCCGGAATAATTTTCGATTTGTTTTTTCCGGAAAAAAAGTTCCAATTTTTCAGGAAAAAAGGTTTCAACAATATTTATGGTTTCAAAGATCCGTTATGAAATTATTACACCCCCAAAATGGTTTGGGCATGATTTTAGTTTAAAAATAATTACGAAAATATTTAATCATACATAATAAAAAAAAAAAAAAAAAAAAACTAAACAAAAAAAAATTTTAAAAAAATGGGTTGGGGGGTGGGGGGGGTGGGGGGGGTGGGGGGGTGGGGGGGGGGGGGGGGGTTGGGGGGCGCGCGGAGTAAATGGGGGGCGCGCGGAGTAATGGGGGGCGCTGAGTAATGGGGGGCGCGTGGAGTAAGATCTAATGGTTGAAAATGGCTTATGCACCATGCATAAGGATGGCTTATGTATAATAACTTTGCCCCTAGTTGTGAATTTGATTTATTTTTTTTAATTAACTTTTTTTTTTTGTGGTTATCAAATATTTGTGTGTTTTAAACTTTTAATTTTTAAAGGTTGAATAATTTTTTACAACAAAGGACTTTACCTTTATCATTTAAGAATTAATTCATGTTTCTTTTTCTTTTGGTACAAAGTTTCTTTTTATAGTACAAAATTAATTCGTTTTATTTTTTATAAAAAAATGTAATTCTTGTCATAATATACTCTTTTTGGTCGTTTTTATAAGAGGCGGTTCATATTTCTAAATTAATCGAATAAATAATGTATTTGGTGTAATATTATAAAATGTGAATTGTCTCGTATAAAAAATAATCGAAGAGGATATTTATTTGGTCATGTTGGGTTAAATCATTGTTTACAAGACACGTGCAAAATTATAAATATAAAATTTTCTAATTTAAATTGCTTAAACAATGTCTTAAAGACATTTGTTAGCATTTTTAATATTTATTTTAGTTAAAAGAAACATGTGTAATAGATAAAAATATTATAGAAATGAAATAACAAATAAAATTTAATAGGAGAGAATTCTTAAAAAGGAATTCTTTTTGACGTTTTATGAGAATTTTCCTCAAAAAGGATATTTGTTTGATTGTGTTATTTACCTCATAATAACTTTACTTAGAATAACAAAGTTATGTGGCTTAATAATTACTCCCTCCCTCTGAAATTCTTTTTACATACTCCCTCCGTCCCAATTTATTTGAGTCAGTTAACTTCAGTACGCATGTCAATGCACAACTTTAACGATTGATATTTTTAATTGTATAATAGTAAAAAATTATAATAATTTGATATTTTGAAAATACTCATCGAGATGAATCAAACGACATCTTATATGCTAATATTTATATTTATTTATTGAGAGAAAAATATGGTCAAAACAAGATACATGAATAATGCATACATTCTAAATGGCTCAAATAAATTGGGACGGAGGGAGTAAATTAATAATTTTTCCATTAACAATCCATACCGAATGGCATTTACCATTTAGCATAACTAATAGGTTAAATCATACATGTTAAAAGTTTAGTATTTGAGAGTATAAATATGCATTCTTAGTGTTTTCGGATATTAATTAAGAATATCAAAAAAGTAAATTTTATATTGAAAATAATATTTTTTTTACTTTTTAAACATTGATTGCACAATTTTTTAAGTAGACTTACTATTTTAAGTATCCTTAACTAATGTTCCGAGAGCACAAATTAGCATTTTTCAAAAGAAAATTTCTTAATATGTAGAGTATAAATATATATATTTTTAGAATTAAGAAAAGAAAATTTCTTAATGCACCATTTAAAATGCGGACAGATACTATTAAAATATGTTATTACGGTGTATTTTGACAATTTTAATATACGGAGACGGATTGAGAAATTGTCTTAAAAAACAGCTTTTGACCCAATTATTATTATTTTCTTTGTAATAACCCTTCACACAAACTTTGAAAAGGAAAATCTAAAAATTATTAATTTTGGACTCTCAATTAATTTTTCTTTTTGCCCCTTTTTTTTCTTTAATCTCTTTGACCCTTCTGTTATTTTAATGGGGAAAGTTTTGATCAATCTATGGTGGACTTTTTCTTGATTGATGCGTCAAATGGAGGTGGGTGCCATTTGAGGGCGGAAAAATCAATAAATAAATCATACAACTTTAATACTAATTTTTTCCTACGTCATGGCATCTTGCATCCATTTTTTATGCACCACGAAGTTTAGTGGCAAGTACCGATGGATAGGGTATGGGTAGGATACTATAGTTTTCATCTTCATATTCGTAGTTTGAATAAATATTCGTATTCATCCACATATCCGCATGGGTGACAACTTTTGTCCCCGTACTCATGCTCTATGGGTGCCTAAGTACCCATACCCGTATCCGTTACCCGTATTTTTATTAAAAATAAATTGATCAATTATAAAATATCATATTATTTTAATATAATTTTAAAAAATTTAAAGATTTTAATGTTGATTCATGAAAATTATAAACAAAATTATTAGTAAAATCATGCTAAAGTTCATTTCTCTATTGATATATTTACATTATGTTATAAATAAACATTTTTTTAATTCAAAATGTGTAATACTATAACAATGTTGTATTTTTTAAAAATAATTACATATATTATTATATAATAATATATTTAAAATAAATAAATATATGCTACATGGGTATATGGGATGGGTACTAAGAGTTTTGTGGGTAATTATCCATACCCGTACCCAAAATGCGGGTTTTTACCCTACCCATCGTGAGTATTTTTTGTGGATACCCACTGGATATGGATAAATTTCCATCCCTAGTGGCAACATTTGCATGAAACTTTCAATTTTATTAAAATTCATATCCTCGTTATCTTATTTCTACACTTGATGAAAGAGTTTGCAAATTGTAAAATTAATATATTTGACTAGGCAAAAACATGTGTCTGGTTAAGATCATTTTAAGTGACCGTTCAATCTAAAATGTGTTGTCAGGATTATTTTAAGCAATTTTTTAACTTTATCAATATGAACCATCCAAATAATATTTTAAGTGACCATCCAATCTAAAATGCGTGGTCAAGATTATTTTAAGCGACCTTTCAACTTTATCAATATGAACCATCCGATTAATATTTAAAGATTAACATTTAAAGATCAAGATTGAAAACTATTTGAATAAAGTTGGGGGGCAGAAAGGGATGCCAGGGACAGAGTCACCTCGCGCGTACGGTGTCCCTCACTCCCGTCCCGGGGAGCTAAGGGGCTTTTGTTTTTGGAACAGACGGCAATGTTTTCCGACGCCTTGAATCAAGCTTTTGTTGAAAACTGTGTTTTTTTACAGCAGTAAAACTCAATCCATTAAAGAGTATAAAAATTAAACTCCTTTGGTAAGCTTCCATGCATCATGAATGGTATCAAATATTTATACTCCAAAACACAAACTGCAATAACTTCTAATACAAATAAATATAAGGCTATACAAGACATTCAATCAAAGTGTTGAAATTTCACCATTAGCAATGACACTCCATAAATGCATAGTGCATACTCTCCAAGTTTAGATGACACAATGAGGTAATGACCTCAACCAGTGCCTGACCCTGCCTTCTTCACCATAGCAAGATGTTTCTGGCCAACAAGGTGAGAATCGAACACCTTTTGGCTATTACAGACTACATTGCATAAGGTGCACAATTTGATTTCATTAACTGCAGCTCCTCCTTCAACAACTTTACGTTTCTTCGTCTCGATATCAACATCTGGCTTTTCCTGTGGCCCAATTAAAGTATTTGCTGCAGTGGCGGTGGTAGTGGCACCAACATCGATTTTTGGATTTGTCAGTTTCTCCAAGTTCTTCAAGTGTTTCTTACCGGCTAAGTGTGTGATGTAAATATCCCTGCTGTTACAAGTAATCTTGCAAATGTCACACCATGCAGATTCAGCAACCTTGATTTTC
The DNA here is from genome assembly GCA_954870985.1 of Trifolium fragiferum. Taxonomy (NCBI): domain Eukaryota; kingdom Viridiplantae; phylum Streptophyta; class Magnoliopsida; order Fabales; family Fabaceae; genus Trifolium; species Trifolium fragiferum. The sequence goes on from OX940794.1 coordinate 16,041,769, forward strand.
TTAGCAGCTTTTTGCAATGGGCCAACACTGCTACGTTTGAATTCAGCAACAGATGGGCCAATGCCATTATTAGACATCAAGCGAACCTACGAGTCACAAAAAGTTGTTACTGCAGAAACATTACACTAATAACTGTTGAAACAATAAATAAAATGTGCAACTTAACTGATAAATACAACAAGTTGGTTGATCTACCAATACATAGATATACAACTAGAATAATTGATAACATAAGAAACATGTAATGATAGTAAAATCTAGCTAAAACCAGTGTTGTCAATTGTGAATCACAAAAAAATAGTTGTTTGTTCAAATTCTGCTATGCTACAAAGCTATAGCAGTACTATAGCATTAGCAACTATTTGACAATACTTTGTCATAAATAGCTTTTCACATAAAATAGTGATTTGTTCAAATTCCGCTATGCTATTGTCACTATTGAACAACTAAAAAACTAAAAATTGAGTGTTATCATTTCCTGTATGGTCATATATATCAGATCTTCACTGTTCTCGTCAAAATTTAGAACCCAAAAACTACACACAAAATTGGTGTAAAAAGACTATTTTTACTTGATTGAACTATTAATGTTATGAAGTCGAAAAACAACATATTTATGATATTTAACTGTTCAAATGTTTCAAAGATTATATACAAATGGAGTTTGTCCAACAGTACAGAATTTCTAAGAAAAGAACAGGTGTTTAGTAAATGATAGAAAACCGATTTTTGTCCTATTAAACAATTTCCTTATATTAGAATAAGTTGAATTCAATGATGGATGGTAAGAAATTAAGCCTACAGCTTTCAAGAAATATCATACAAGTGTGTTGCAGGTGTGCATGGTATTCAAGAATTTTTTTTAATCAGAAGATGCTGCTCCGAGGAGGGGATGGCAATAATTTTTAAAAGTTTGAGTTCAGGAGGCCCGATTAACAATATGATATTATGACATCATCTGATCCTTGTAATCTATTCCTAGCGGAAAAATACTGTTGTTGTTTATACCTCTGTAGTTAACAGTGGCCACTATAATGTCGTGGTGTGACGTAGCGGTAGCTACGCACTACTGAAATCAGGGCAGCGTTAGCTTTTTGAAATAGCGCGCATGGCGATCCGAGTTGCAGTCATTTTGTGGTCAAATAGTGGGAGTTAGCAACCACGATCAAAAACCCAAAAAGCCCTCCACTTATAGACGTTGTCTTCATTTCCCAAACAACTCTTTTTTTGTTTCCAGTTACTTTTTCACAGTGGATGAGTAAGGGAACTATTTTGGGCTAGTATGCTCAAATTATGAAAATAAGAGAATCATATTAGGGGACAAAAGTATAAACAACTATTCCTTACGGGCATTTTAACTAAATGACCTATAGAATGAGTTAGATAGTAGGTCATTTACTTCAGACCCTCATTGCAAAATTCAAATAAGTAATATATTTACTTGAATGAGATATCAATGTTATGGAATAAATCATAACATGTTTACCCTATTAAGCAGAGGTATGTAAAATTTGTATGAAATATAACAATAACAGACGCCTTTTTTCCACCAAATAGGTCAACTATAGGGATCAAACAATGTAATAATCAATGTTTAAAAACCAAACCAGTGAGACCTCTGGGTCATGGTGCAACTGTCTTAAACCAATTGAACCAAGACAAAACCGCGACCAACCCGACAAAATAACCGAGCGGTAGTAAATACCTGTTCAGGGTACAGCCGGTTGAACCATCTGGTTCGATTTTTAAAACATGTATCATAAGCCATCGCTCACGACAAAAACATTTATATCTAAATCCTTTTAAATGTTTTGGCCCACATTCCTTTTATGGTTTTTTTCTACTCTAACTACTAGACTACCCTCCGTATGATCCACTCTCTTCACTGGGAATTTTATAGATCTTTTCAACACATTCATAAAACCCAAGAACAGATTTTATTGTCTTTTTCCACAATAATAACAACCTGATTTTATTGTATTTTGTCTTTTGTGTCCAATCAAGATAAAACTTAATTCCAATAACAATGTTTTGGAACCATGATCAAGAGAATAGGTGCGAACTGAAAACCAATTCTCGTCTTTCTAATATTCTTGTTCTGTCAATAATTTAATTTTAATAAAAGAATGGCTATAAGTAATTATGCATACCAGTGTGTTGTACCAATGGTGTGAATTGTGTGTGGATAAGCGGTAAAAGTAATCATTAACTACAATATAAATGAGGAGAAAACAACAAAATATATAACAGCATCGTGTGTAACATTACACAAGGATAATGTAATTTACAATTCACCTGTTTAGCATGTTTTTTCCCAGCAATATGTTTGTTATATGTATCTTGACTAGTGCACAGGACATTGCAAGTTGAGCAAACCTTTGCAGAATCAGCAGGTGCACCACCACTAGGTACCACCTGTTTCTTAGGCTCTGATTGCTTGGCTACGGGACCAATTAACGGTTGTCCTTGGATACTACTTGTGTCACATTGGACATTCACATGAGATGCAATAGTAGGATTAGTCTGTACCTGTAAATTCTTCTTGTGTTTCTTTCCAGCTATATGCTTTTCATAAGAATCTTTGCTATTGAGATCAATTTTACACACTTCACATCTCAAAGCTTTGGAGACTTTGGTTTGGTTAGGCAACGTTGTTGTAGCATCATTGCCATACATTGGATATGGCCATGTGGCATAACATGCAGGAGTCAAACTTGCAGACACCGCTGAAGCCTCGTGCGATGAACCAACAGCCTGCGTATTAAAAGCATTGGAATACAAAACCATTGTCAAAATCAGAAGCTTCTGATAGAATTCAAAACCCTAACATAAAGGGGTCAAATTCAGTTTAACTCTATTTTATTATTCTTACTTTTCACCCTGATTTATATAAGAGTTTAATGAGGACGCACAGTCGGTGTAAATTAGTTTTACACCGATATCCAATGAGAACTCGTCATATTGCCACATAAGCCAACTTTGTAACCACATTTTAAACATAACTGTAAAATTGTAAAACTTGTTTACACTCAATTGAACACATCATAGTATTACACCCATTAACAATATTTATCACCATTCTCCTGTTTCAGTGGACATTATATATTTTATTCATAAAAAATACCCCGACTTTAATCATTCATCTTCTTCCTTCCACAGTTCTCAAATTTGCTTTTGAAAAGAATCACAGTTACAAAGAAGAAAACAAATAGAAGTGATAACCACGTGAAGACACTCACTCATAGTTAACGACTGCCATGAGTTTGTCGTCTAGTTCCACTTCTTTGAGCATGTTGTCCTATTCGGTGTTATCAATCACAAATGGCGAAAAATAACGATTTCTTCAAATTCCATTATTTGACATTGACAATACTTTGTAATAAATAGAGTATCACGGAACAATAACTACTTGTTCAACTTCTGCTAATTTATAACGCTACTATTTAACAAACTGGGTCCTGTTCACGTGAAGAGACTCACACTGATAGTTAATCACTACCATGAGTTTGGCTTCTAGTTCTACTTCTTTAAGCAGGTTGTCCTATTCGGTGTTGACGTTGTCAATCACAGATTGCGGAAAATAACGATTTGTTCAAATTCCATTATTTGACATTGTCAATACTTAGTAATAAATAGAGTATCACGGAACAATAACTACTTGTTCAAATTCTTCTATGTTTAGCACCGCTAGTTGACAACACTAGTCCTATTGGAGTTCATTATCAATTATTAGGAAACTTTCCAAGTTCTGTTACTAGAAAACTTTAAAGCGTATTAAGCTGATTCGGATCACAATTTTTTATATTGTGAAGAATTATGGTCAAATACTCCTTATACAATCTCAACCTCGGTTGTAGACACATCAAAAACCATGATGACGTGGCCACAATTGCGATAATAGTCCATTTTAAAACCCTCGATAAAGAGAATAGCGGCATTGTTTCTTCTTGTGATAACAGACCGGTTTAAAACCCCCGATAAAGACACTCTCCCCGCCCCCCGCGCGATAAAGACAATCATAGCACTGTCTCTTATTACTCTTACAAAATAAATCAGAACTAGACATTATCATCAACAAGTCAAAAACTCTATCAAAATTTATGCACTATCTAATAATTAAAAAAAAACAAAAAAAACAAATTTTTAAGCCTAACAGCTACAATAAATCAACGAAACAGAATAACAAAAATAAAATAAAACTAAAACACCCCAAATGAAATAACATCAGAAAAATAAAATTTTGATTGCAAAATTAAAAAATTAAAGCAAAAGGGTCATTGATACTAACAGGATCATATGCAATCTGTTCAGATTGTGGAACGATCCAATTCTGATAATCTGATGTTTGAGACGCATAAATAGAAACAGGAGCAGAAAAAGGTGTTGAATTTGCAACTGGGTCAGTACCAGGAGGATGAAGTGATGATGAATAATAGGGTTGTTGCTGTTGCTGAAAATTGTAGGGTGGAACTTGGTACTGTTGTTGAGGGTACATTTTTGGAAGAATGTGTGTGAAATTGTGATTGAAGCATTCTACTCTGTACACTCTATCGAATGATCAGAGTGATATGATTGGAATCAATTGACGGAGAAAGAAAGAGAATGGAATTGGAAAGGGAATAATTGCAAACAAAACCCTAAAAATTGGGTTTAATTTTTTGGTTTTTTGTCCAAAATTAATTTGTAGATTTTTTGCCCAAAAATAATTTGTGTATTTTTTTTTCCTCTTTTGCTTGTTTATGTAATTGGTTTTTTTTCTTCTCAATTATGACTTTTATGAGGTGTTTTCTATGGGTAACTATTGGAGGGTGCTACTATTTACACCCTTAAGATTAGTCGAAACTTCGTTTGAATTTGTATTTTACTAATAAGTAGATACGAGATTAGAAATTATTTAATAAAGAAGAAGATTAATTTTTTGTTCTTTTGAACCAATCGAAAAATAAAGAAATAGCCAATATTCAAGATAAATTATGTCTACCAAAATATTATTTTTATTCTTCTTATTTTGTCTGATTCAGGATGTGATAGGGTTGCGAACGATTAACTAAATTTTTATATTATTTGGAAAGTAAATCTTTGCAAGGAATAAATTCATGGTAACTGTTGATCTAGAATGTGAGAGTGAGATAATTTTTTTTCAGTTTTGTATATAAGGTGTTGTTGGGGTGGTTGTCAATTTTTGGTTGATCACCAAAAAATTAATATTTGTTTGGGGCTTCTTGAAGTACTCTGTTTTTTTTTTTTTTGTACAATGAAGTACGCTCTTCTCTTTTAATAGGATGTTAGTCATATTTTCAATCTTGTTTGGAATGTTTGTTGATGAATTATTGGAAAACCAAGAATAATGGAATTTTAGGTGATATGCAAGGAGATTTTGGTTGGTAAAATTAAGGTGTTCTTTTCATGGTGGTTGAAAGTTCGAAAATAAAATGTTTGAGTTTTAATTTTAATCAATAGTTGTTTTATTATTTTACTAGTTTTTGAATATATATATATATATATATATAGTCAGGATCCGTTGACATCAATTAGTTTGACACCAAATGTTACACCTCTCAATAACGTTTTCACCGATATAAATTTTATAAAATTCACCGTTGGATTGAAAGTTTATATTATCAAGATCATTTGTGTAAACTGTCAGACAAATTCAAAATCATTTGATATGTTATTGAGACGTATAAAGATTAACGGCATTTAAAAAAATGCACAAACCGTTAATTTTGATGTATCTCAATAACATATCAAATGATTTTAGATTAGTCTGACAATTCACACAAATGATTTATATGATATAAACTTTCAATCTAACGGTGGATTTTATAAAATTTATATCGGTTAAAACGTTATTGAGAGGTGTAACATTTGGTGTCAAACTAATCGGTATCAACGGATCTTGACTCTAAATGTATATATATATATATCGCATATCAATTGAGAATTATACGAATAATTCGTAGCTATTGAATCAAAAATATATGGTTATGATTAAAACACTAGCGGGTTATGGTGTATTTTCCGCTCTCTTTACTCAAAACAAGTTATATTTTTTTCTTCACCTTTTTGTCTTCTTCAATGTTCCAGTCATGAAACAAATCACTTATTTATTTCTCTTTTTTGTTTGTCTGTTGGATTAAAAATTATTTATTGTGTCCAGTTGCCTTTTGATTAAATTCACTTATTAGATCCAATTTCACAACGAAATAAAGTTTTTGAAGCACGACCATTTTTAAAATTCGTGTTAAAGAAAAAATTATTTTAAATACATGTTGAGTTCATACTACATACATAAGATAAAAAATATACGTTTTAAAATGATTCAACTCCCGTCTAGAATTTCACTTTAAAATCATATATGGATAGACAACATTTTCTTTCATCTTCTTGCAATTCTTAGAGGAGGCGGGGTACACCGTGTTCTCGTCGAAAAACGACATTGACAAGAGGGAAGATGAGAGGCAGAAAATGGTGGTCGAATGGTGAGAAGAGAACAAGATGAGTGAGGAGATGACATATGCTTTGACATGAATACGACAACGACAAATTCAATTAATCAATATTTTTTTTATTAAACCTCTGATTTCTAGTAGGAATTGAACTCGAGTTTTCTCAAATGATTCTTTCTAAAGGAAGTTCATTAACCACTTAATCAATCATTTAATCACAGCCACATGTTTTTGATCCAATGGCTACAAATTATTCTTATCATTCTCACTTGATGATTCATGGGTGCTTATAGTGACTCTTTTTCCTTTGTGTTTTTAATATATTTAGGTTTATTAAATAAATTATATTTTTTAAAATTATTTTATGTTGAGGGTACCTAGCTAGCTATATGTTCTCTAATGGGTATGAAAAGATTTTATTTTTTGGCTGACAATTAGTTTCCTTGCATAACACCACCTGCCATGCTAGCCATGTGATGTGAGTGACCAAACAAGTGACATTTTATATGCAACACATTATAGTATATGTGACAATGACACATTGAAAGTATAGACATATGGTTCCTCTTGATTTCAATGAATGTGCTAAAATAGAAATTTATCATGATAACAACCTATGCATGGCTTCATGCGACTTGTCACCTAAAATTATTGATCCAAACAAAACTACTAAATGCTACTCTATTCATTCTATTGAAGGCACCGATCTTAAAGTGTCTTTGAACCAAGCTCTTTGATCCTGATTACAATCAAATAATCTAATTTGCATTACATGTTTTAGTAGAAAAAGTTGAAAATTATAGTAGCCGAAATTCAGATATAGAAAATGTAAACTTTATGTTTAATTTTGTAGCTAAGATTATGTTTGATTTTCAAGGAAAAATTGTGAAGAGCAATAGAAATAAAATAAGTATGAAAGATGAGAAATAAAATAGATATATCATTTTGTTAGGATAAAAAAAAATAGATAATAGAAGAGAATAGAACAAAAAAGAAAGAAGTGTCTTTAATTTTAAAAAGACAAAACTCATTCATGCTAAGATGAAAGAAAATGACAAAAGAGGAAAAATACAATGTTAATATTTAAGGCTCCCTCTCACCTCTTTCTTTGTTGTTTTGGAGAGATCAATAGAGTTGTGGTGGGTTCCATGCTATTTCTTTTTCTTGCCTCAATTTGATAAAATGCACTCTCTTGTAATGTTCATGCTATAGTTTGGATCAATTTTGAAGAAAAATTCATCTGATGTAAAGATAAATTTATTTATGGTTTGGTTTTAAATAAATAATTTAAAAAAGTTTGATTTAATGTTGATCTTTTTTAATATTCTAATTAGAAGTTGTAATATTATTTTGTTTAAAGTAGTTTAGTGGCTATAAAAGTGAAATATTTAGACTTCGAATTCTAACTCTTACGAAATTGGATTCGTTGCAGTCACTCCTCTAAGTAGTCAGGCATTTACTATCAGACGGTTTAAAAAAGATAATCTTATTTTTATTTAAAATTTTGAAAAACTTTGTCAAAAAAAATCTAAAAAATTGTTATTAAATCAAATCGGATGACATGACTGTATGACTAAAATGATATTTTGACTACACATAAACATGATCCAACTCTTACACATATAATGGTACGTACATCACTACTAAATGAACTAAATTAATTCACATGACCAAAATTATAATATTTTATATGAATATTAAAATATTATAAATACACAAAATCATAGATGCAATATATACTATAGTGATTACTATTGAGGAGTATTTAATAACACACTACTTATGTGCCAAGTGAGATAAAGTAAACAAGTGATAGATGGCTAGTTAGGTTTTTTTGGTAGGTGACTAAACAACCACCTTCACTTCACCTCCCTCACATGCCTTCTTTATGTGTATATTATAAAAGAGGTAAATCACCATTTTAGAATTAAAAAAAGTGTAACTTGTTTTAATTATATTTGTATTTAAATATATTGAAATTACAAATTTTTAAAATGTTTTTTATCAGTTAATTTGATTGCCAAAATTATTTTTAGATATTCAATTTAGTCCTTAAAAGTATTTTCTGTTGATTAATTTAATCTATAAAGTTGCAAATAAAAAGGACACTGAAAATGCATTTTTAATTTCAATATATGTATAGCATAATGTGACAGTGTGTTGTCTATTATTTTTCTCTCCTATATTCTCATATGTTTTCCCAATTTTTCAACACCTCATCCATTTCTCTATCATGCAATGAAAGTATTACACAATTCTAGTTTTTGAAATTGTAGAGGTTGAACAATTTATTCTTAAATTTAACAAAATTTGAAATATTATCTCCTCAAGTAATATATTTTTTATCATATAAATCCCCTTTTGAAGGATCAATTTAGTTTCTAAAATATTATCAACTAAACTAATCTAATCAAAGTTTTCAATCTTATGGATCATTTTAAAACTTTATTAAATTTACAAGCTAAACTTGTGATTCATTAAAAAATTATTTACAAACCAAAATGTCACTTTAGAAATTTCATACATAGAGAATTTTGCTAGGGTCAAAAGTGTATAAAAACAAGCCAACTAACAATTCCTAAAATTTCAAAGATAAAACCATCATGACCTTAAAATTTGCAACATATAGGAACTTATTATTATTCCTTGAAGTATGAACAAAGTAACCATCATATATCACAAGTTCCTTGTGACCTACTTGAAGAATAAAAGCAAAACAAAAATATAACCTCCAAAAACAAAACATGATTCATGTAAAGAATTAATGAAATAAAATGCAATAAACTTTTCCTATACAGTTTCAAAATCTTCACTCTAAAGTCGAATCCAATCGAACTAAGCTGAACCAAACCAACGCTGAAAATCGGAACGAACTAGTTTGACAGTAGGCCTACTGCCATTGCCTCTTGGTTGAGACTGCTACCTCCAACTAACCACCATGATTTGTAAATCTCAGAATGACCATTTCTTTCTTCATCAATAGTTGCAGCAGTAGCAGGAAGATTAAGATCAAGGAAGTTCCTTATTTCAGGAACTTCTTCCTCAAGCAAAACTCTTTCACTTTCTAAGCTTCTTCCCTCAGCATTAGCATTGATCTTCACATCTACTTCCACTTCCAATTCCAATTCAGCAATGTTTTCGTTTTCACTACTTTGATCGATTCTCGAAGCATTACACCCTTTTGTTCTCTTATGACTAGCTCTATGACCTCCAAGAGCTTGATAAGATTGGAAAATTTTGTTGCAAGTAGCACACTCAAATTTTCCTCTCTTATTATATTTTCTCTTGCTTGATTCACCTTCTGATGTAACTGTAACCTTAGTTTCAGAATCAAAAAACTTTTCCTTCAATGAAGTGTACTTTGTAGGATTAGTAGTACCGGATTTTGATCTTACATTGGCCTCAAATGCTGAATCAGAATCAACCTCAATCTCCATCTTTTCTTTCTTCTTCTTATCATCCTTTCCATTCTCAATAACAGAAACTCTAGTTTTCTTAGTTTTCTTCATCTCCAATCCATCATTTCCTTCACTCTCATCAGCAAAAATTTCCAAACTTTTCCCTTTCGATTTCAGATTTGACGAAACAATATTGCCAAAATCCAACTTCTTTGGCTTTTTAGTCACTTTAACAATTTCAGAACCATTTGAGATAACCCTTTTTTTCTCTTCAATCTTAGAAACTAAATGAGTTAATGGAGCTTCTAATTCCAAAGAGTTGTTATCATCATCATCACCGTTATCAGAAGATTCAGCAACAGAATTGAGGCCACTCCAAGGTCTAACATCTCTACTAAGCATAATCAAACTCATAGCAACTTCTTCTTGTTCTTTTTCTTCATCAGAAACAGAACTTGAAACTATAGAATTTGCAACAAAATTCACAACAGAAGAAGAAGTGTTACCACTATTTATGTACCTTGTTCTTAATCTTCTTTTGGATCTTCTCTTTCTATTAGGAAGAACAGTTGCATTAGATTCTTCTTGTTCATGTTCATCATCAAATTCAAAACTACGATTCTTCTTCTTAGCATTCGAAACTCGTTCTTTATCCGAATGACACTTCATATGACCAAACAAAGCTTTCATAGATTGAAAACCCTTACCACATTCTTTGCAAAATTTATCCAAAGCAACATCAAAAGTTGAATCTTCATCAATAGTTGAAGAATCATTGAGTACTCTCCAAGTTTTCTTTGGATTTTCTCTAAGACCATAATACCCTTCAGAAAAAACTTGTTCTTTCTTCATTGTTGTTGCAGCAGCTTCAACAACAAACTCATCATCATCACCATCATCATCATCATCATCATGATCATGATGATCATTGATTTTGACATGATCATGTGACCTCATGTGACCACCTAATGATCTACCACAAGAAAAACTCTTGCTGCAGATTTTGCAAACGTGCTTAATCACTTCCATTGTTAATCCACAAAATTTCAAGAATTGAACAATAAAAGAGTAATCTTGATCAGAAAAAAATAGCAAATTGAAGAAACAGAAACAACCCAGATGAGAAAAAAGGGTTGAAAAGTGAAAATAAGCACGACCCAGATGAGATTATCGAGTAGAAATCAGAAGAAGTTGAATGAAATCATCATCTGTTGAAAAACCCATATCTGAAATGAGATAAAAATTCAAACTTTGAAGTTAATAAGTAGAAAATTAACCTAGTAATATAGCAATGGAAGATGAATTTTGATGAAGAATAAGAAAAAGATTGAAACTTTAAGAAGTAGAAGCGATTTTTTACCTTTGTGTGTGTGTGTTGGTGATGAAAGCGATTATGAGAAAATGAAGAGTGAGTGTGATTGAATGAATGAGCTAGCGTAGCGTTTGTTTCTCTTTTTTAATTTATTTTTGGGCTCTCAACTTGATTATATATATATATTTGGAGGAGAAATCCATGCATGGAAGCTAACATTAAAACTAAAATTAAAATTAAAATGAATAAAAAGATGGAAGAAAAATTTAGTAAACCATACTACTTAATTTGTAAGACACTCACAAATAGGTTTCTAATTTTATAAATATCGTAAAAAAGGTCGTTAATTTTATTAATCTATCAAGTTAATTTGTATTTAGTCACTTACTATTAAATTAATTTTTATATTATATTTTGATAATTTACTATCAATATGGCCCTTGGTATTCAAAAAAAAAAAATACGGTTCTAACATTGTTTGCTTACTTTTTTTTTTTTGAAGCATCATTGTTTGCTTACTATCAATTTAGTACCTAGCTTACATTCAAAAGAACTAATTTGAAAAAAAAAAATAACAGGAATAAATATTCATAAAATTAATGTATTATTTGAAAATGTTCTTTTTTTTTTTTTTGGTACAATTATTTGAAAATGTTCTACAAAGTCATGGTTCAATTTGATGATTTACTAAAAAAAATTAAAATGGAGGAGGAATAAAATATCATAGCTTGTGTATTTATTTAGTCACATGTTGTCAATGTAAAATTAAGTAAATTAATAACATGACAATCAATAGAAATAGTTCAACCTTTCATGTCATAGTAAGAAAGTGGAGTTAAGTGGAATGATATGACGGAAACAGTGGTGGTGCCAGGAGGACCATGGTTCAGGGAGTGCAAAATATTAGAATTTTTATTAATAAATTATCTATTCAATTGTTATAATTTTTTCATACGAAATTCGAGCCAAACCAAACCATGTTAGTTTGATTCGATTCAATAAGGTCGAAAATTTGTAAAAACAAAGATTGAGTATTTAAATATTAAAACTAGCACAACAAATGAATTTCGATCCAAATAGCATTCATTTATTCTACTTTGACTATAGTGTTTTACTTATATATAAAATTAAATATTAGTGTATATTATGTTCGATTTATCGCAAAGAATATTTTTTTTAAATCAACTTTTTATAATTTTTAATACTTCATATTTGGTCAATACTGACTAAATAATATACATCAGTTATTTAATAAATGTTGAAAGTGTGAATTGACTCTTATAAAAAGGACCGAAGAGAATAATATATATAACTAAAGAATACTAATTATTAAAGTTGTGCATTCACACAAGTGCAATAGAGTACGATTTATAACTAAAATTATTTATATTTGCAACATATTTTTATTATTAAACATCAATTAATGTAGTCTTTGAGAGAGCAGGGTGCAACATAGGTGCAATAGCTTAATATCAAGAGGTTCAAACTAAGTGAATATAAGATTATTGGTATAATTTTATAATGTTGAGGGGTGCAAATGAACCCCCTGAAGATAATGTGGCTTCGTCACTGGACGAAAAATATGAATGTGATTGGTTGACAGTATAAATTTATTTTATACCGTTAATGCATATTAATTTTTCAATTAATAATTAGTTTTTAATCTATATTACATATGTAAAGCAAACTTTTTTTTGCATATGTGGCAGCTCTAAACTACACTTATGCTGATGTGTCAATCTCTAAAAGATTCACTAACTATTTTCTCTCACACATGCTCATTTCTATTCCTTAATATCTATCATCTTGACAAGGAGATACAAAAAATCTCAACTGTAGAATCCCAAAATGCTGGTGTTTGGGTTTTGATTAAAATTTTGGTGAAAATCTTATTATTTTGTTATATACATCTCCCATTTTTTTGGAGTCTTTGTGTTTTGTAGACGTGTAGTGCAAGTTGTCAGATTTATGTAAGGGTTTGGACGGATATGTATTTAAACTGTCCTGGTGTCAGAAGTTTGATCAATTTATGAAGAATGTTCAATGAATATAACATTTGTACTTATGTGCATGTGCAGGTATTTTAACTTTTTTGGATATTATTAGTCTTGTGTCTCAATTATTTTCCCTCCCTTAACGTTTTCAATATTTGAATTGAATTTCCTTTATGTTCAAATTGGGTTTGTATTCATATGAAGGCTTATAAATAGGTCGTTGTATTGTGTGTTTCTCATTACCAAATCCAATTCTCATTTTCAGAATTATCAAAATATGGAGAAAGCCAGTTCTGAAGTTAAGTTCGATCTTTTGTCCGAAATCTTACCTGGTCGTGAGGCTTGGCGCATTAAGGTTCGTGTCCTTCGATTGTGGAAGGTTCCTGCTTTCCTGAATCCGATGGAGACTAACTCGGTTGAGATGGTTTTGGTGGATGAAAAGGTTAGGCTTTGCTAAACTAATACTCGGAAATTTAGTTTTGTATTTCAAATCAATTTTAACACTGTTTACTGATTTATTTACTGATTTATTATATTATACTGCTTAATAAAATGTTTAGGGTGGAAAGATACATGCAACCATTAGGAAACAAATGTTGTATATGTTTCAATCTAAGTTGGAAGAGGGAGGAGTTTATCAGATGTCTTTCTTCTCTGTTGCTCCAAGCTCTGGTTCCTACCGCACGACTCTGCATCCATACAAATTGGTATTTCAACTCAAGACTAAGGTTCAGGCTGTTAGTTGTTCCAATATTACAAATTATGGCCTACATCTTACAAAATTTGTTGATATTGCTGCACATATTCATGATTATGAGTTTTTAGTTGGTACGTTAATATTTTATTAGATATGTTGCTTGATTTGTAAATATTATTATGTTGATTGTTTAAATAGTTAATCTTATCCTTAATGTAGATGTTATTGGGTTGATGACTGGTATCTCGGTCGAGAGAGAGTACGTGAGGGATGGAAAAATAACCAAAATGGTTGTTATTGAACTCACTGATGAAAGGTTGGTGACAGTTTATCTTTGTTGGTTGTTGTTGTGACATCATTGCTTTGTTGTGTTATTTTATTTGTATGCAAAATGTTTGTTTGATTGTTATTAGTGGAAAGTGTGAATGTGCTCTCTTTGGATACTATGTTGAGGAATTGAAAAGGATGATGGGGAAATCATCCCCTGGCATGCCCGTTGTTGTCATTCAATTTGCTAAAGTGAAAATATTTAGAGGTTTGTTTGTTACTATTGTTAAATTATGAATTTCTTTTTTAATTAACTTTATTAATTTGTATGTTATCATTCTTATAGATAAAGCATCCCTTCAGAATGAGATAAATACTACCAAGATTTTGATAAATCCCGATATCTCTGAAGTCAATATCTTTAAGAATAGGTTTGTTTTCAATTTATTATTGATGTTAAATTTTAAAATATTATAGTGATCTTTGCTTATTACGTGACAAGCTATCTTAAATTGTTTTGATTTACCTTTATAATTTTCAGCATAGCTCTGCATGGTATTGACTCTCATATTGATGTTCCCATCATTGGATCCCGGGCTAGGCTACCTGCAGATGAAGAATTCCTTTGTTCACATCCTAAGAAAACCATTGGTCAATTGATGGACGTTGCTGAAGATGGTACTTTTGTTGTTTGTGGAACTATCATGTCTATTATGGAAGGGCAAGATTGGTGGTATCCGGCATGTAAGTGTCACAAAAGTGTGACTCCTGATTCTGGTGCATATTATTGCAAAGGGTGTGTAAAGCATGTTTTTCAAATTGTCCCAAGGTAGTTACGTGAATTGGATTTATTTATTTGAGGAATTTGAATTTATTTTTGCCTGGTTATCATCTAAGTTACTTCATATTTTAAATACAGGTTCAAAGTTAAGGTTCATGTTAGTGATGAAGATGCAACTGCTGTTTTTATTTTATTTGACACTGACATGACTTATTTAATGGAAAAATCATGTTCTTCGTTTGTTGCTGCCTCAAAGGTTTGTGTATTCTTGATTTTTGATTTTTATATATATATTAGTATTTTTTAAGTTTTTCATTCCTTAATTGTGTCTGACTTTATTTTGTGCATTTATGTTTACATGTTAATAGCTTCATGTTGCTGGAGACTTTCCTTCTGAATTCAATTCCTTAGTTGGACAGAAGATGTTGTTTGTAGTTGATAAAGGGATTGGCTCTACTCCATTGTCTGATGGGTCATTCCGGGTTAAACGTGTTTGTATGGATTCAAAGATAATTGCAAAATTTAGTGAGCAAGGTTATAATTATACACCCATCAAGGTAATTAATTTGATGAATATTTTTTAAAGTTTCTATATTTTATATGTTGCTTCTTAATATATTGTCATTGTGTTGTAGAATGTTTCCCTCGTCATTGACCTAAATGACTCTGATTCCGCTGATGATGTTGTTGAGGAAACACAGGGGTTGGAATTTGTGGCCGATTTGATCGTCTCACCTGATGTGGTTAAGAATGTTGATGTTAAAGCTTCTCCTCTCGTTGTTAAGAAGCCAGAACCTCCAGTTAGTGTTTCCAGACGGTCTGTCAAGAGAAATCTAACTAGGGCTTTTGATGGAGTTGCTCCTGTTGATCGCAAAATGCCTCTCAAAGCTGTCAAGATTGAGAAGGAGTGAACTTGATATATATATTTATATTATTGTATTGTCTTAAATAAGTTGCATATGCAGTTGTTTGGTATTGTAATATTGTAATTCCCTTAAATGGTTGTAATGATGTTTAGTATCAGTTATTCGTAATGTAATTTGACTGGATCATAATGCCGTGTATGAAGTGGTGAAATCCAGTTTCTTATCATGTAACTTATTTGGAATAAATAAACTATAATCTATCTTGGTTTGTGTTATGACGATGTTATACTTTTTAATTTTACTCTGTTTTTTTGTCTTAGTAATCTTAATTGGCAGATGAATTATTTAAACATAAAATTTGTAAGAATTGTATGAAACCTACTAAATATACAGTTTGATGACCAGTCAAATTGCATTGATATTAATTGATGAAAAGATGAAAAGATGAAAATAATGTTTATTTGGCAGCAATGTGTGGTAGCTCACTTTACTATTTAGTGTTGGAACCAAGATAAATTATTCTGATGATGGGTATATTTGTTTCTTTGATGAAAAAAGTGTAACTCTTCATCCGAAATTGTAATGCTTATTAACATAACAATATTATTGTGGAGTTTTAATAGACATTTATATATTAAATGTTGTGAAAATATATTTTTTTTCTCCATGTTTGTAAGTCGACCCAATGATAAAGAAGGTTAATCTTTATCCTATAAATAAAATAATTATCTTCCACATTAATCTTCTTCCATTTATGTAAATTTGAAGTATTACTTTAAGTTTGGGACAAGCAAATGTAGGCCTTGAAAGTGTGTGGTATATACTTATTGAATCAACATGCATTTTGATCTCAATCAATGTTTTATATTGAGTACTTTAATATGCTTATCAAATAGATTAAAATATAATTATAAGGCATTATTTGAAAAAAATTACAGGTGGCTTTTCTACATATGATTTTGTTAACAAATTTTTGAATTTGTTTATTGACATAGTTATAAATTTTGCTCTTCAATTATTGTAGTGTGTTTTGTATTTTTTTATATTATATTTTTATCAAAAGAGTTACAAAATTATTTTCCCTCCAGAAATTTCATTTTGAATTTTATCCTAGATCATGTTGATGCCTATTTATATCCTTTTCATTCTATAGCATTTATATCAAAGGTAATTTACAAACATATCATTTGATATGTCATATTTAGGAATGAGTTTGACTGAAAACGAAATGAGTGAGAAGTTGAAAGAATTTATTGGTGATGTTGATATACGATCTCTCAAGGAGTTGTGTGCTTCAAAAGAAAAAGGCACATTTGTTGTTGTGGCTTGGTTTGACAAAGTGATCGATGGAGTTGATATGTGGTGTAAGGATGCTCCTCACTTGCACAGTCCAAGGTGTTTTGATTTTTATTGATGCTTGGATCTTATGTGGCTGTTCTTCTTTAGGGTTAATTTTTGTGGTGTTTCCCATATTTTTGATTTAATTCTTTTATTGATGCAGCTATACGATGAGGATTAAGGTTAAAGACAACTCTGGTGAGGCTGATTTTGTTTTATTTGATGAAGATGTCACTAAACTGGCTATGGAAACATGCCCTTTGCTTGAGTCAATGGTTTGAATTTAAACTTAAACTTTTCCAAATTTGTCTATCTAAATTTTGATTTTTCTATATAACCATTTTCTTATAAGTTTCTAAAGATTGGTTCAATATTTTTATTTTTATTACTGACACTACTCCAGGAGGAGCCATGTTCTTTGTTTCCATGTGAAATGGAAACTATTTATGGAGAGCCTATTTTATTTAAAGTTGAAAGTGTTCTTGGTGGACATGATGGATTGGCTAATTCCTTCAAAGTGTTGTCCATTTGTAATCACATACGTTTGGTTGACATGTTCATTGATGAATATGTCAATGCTTTTGGTGATTGTGTATCTTCTGAGGTAATTTTTACTATAGATTAGCTAATTTGTTGTTATATTTATAGTTATAGTGACTTCAAAATTTACATGAAATCAATTTTTACAGGTATTGGGTTCTACTATCTCTCTTATTCCAGACGAGCCTGACAGTCCAATTCTAAATGAAGTCTCAATTCCAAAGGTTGAAGTAATTATCAATGATGTTCGTGTATCAGAGATTTCATCAAACGTGGCTGAAGTGAAAGGCAATACTGGAAAACGCAGAGCTCATGAAACTCAGGAGATTCCTATGCCTTTGAAGAAGAAGATGAAGTCTAGCTTAGAAAGTCTTAACTTTATATAGATTAATTATCCAATTACTGAAGTAGTTAAGTAGAACCCTTGCCTAGATAAATATTTTATGCATAATTTCAAGGTGTAATAATGTTATTGTAGTGGATGAATTTACATATCTTTCGAGTAGTTATTCCAGTCTCTGGATGGTTGCTAGAATTGTGGTTTTTAACTATTGTGATATGTTTAGCTATTAAGCTATATATTGTACTTGTGGCACCGTTAGTGTGTACCTGAATAAAACTTACTATTTATGTTTAGATTGAATTTGTTTAGTTTGGTCAATGGGTTGGATTTTATATAAATTTATTACTGTTTGTATTTTGTCCACTACCTCTGTTTCTATATAATGATTTTGTTTTCTATGACCAAAGATATATGAAGTGTTGCATGCGTGTTCGTTCCTTTTTGTTACCGTATTGTTGTTTGCATAAGTCTTCACTTTCTGTGTTTAGTTTCTTTAGCCAACTGCTATCATCATTCAGAACCTGGAGCAATTAGTGTGATGTGGTACATTATCTTTTTCATACGTTTGTCAATGACCATTTTGCTGATTATTTTATATTGAAGTACAAGGTTTTGATATTTTATATAATATTGTCATTCCCCAATTACAATGAAATCGTTATTCATCTTTGTGGATATTGATACCAAGTTACTTTAAATCTATAATTAATATCATAAACTTTATATAAAAATGAAATATGTTTGAAAATGAAGATATTTATTTAAATTTTTAATAATCGCTTTTTTGGATTACTGAAATGTTATTTTAATTTTTCACAAAAATATTTTTGCTAATTTCTATAAATCAGATTTTTAGATTTAATATTGTTATAAAAATTTAATCGTGTTTCGTATAAATATGTAGATTATTCTAATAGTCCATTAATTTTTACATTCATTTAAAATATGCAACGGAGTTTTTAAATTTATAAATAATTGTAAGAGTTAGTTATGTATTTGATTTGATGATTGACCCAGATGATAACTATAATTTTGAGACAAAATTATATTTAGATCTATTTGTAATCCAACAAAATTATATTTAGATCTATTTGTAATCCAAAAAGCTAACAATAATTTGATTACTTATATTTCTGTCCATTTATTCTCCAAATGTAAGTTACTAATTATAGCATTCCCATGGTGTATTAGCTTTGTTTGGATATCACTTAACTTGGAAAGTTTTGATGTAGCAGTTTATAGTCACTATTGTTTCATTACCATGATGTCATGCATTATGTGTCCATACTAATCATACTGTCAGTGGTCTAATTATGTGGAAATGTAGTCTTTCTAACTTTTTAGTAAATAAAAAATAATAATTTAAATATAGTATAGTGTTTTTATGATTTTTTAAATTTAATTTGTTTGACACTGTATGCCGACATGGCAGTCTATAAATAGGAAGAGTGATAAATCTTCCATAGCTATCAAGTGACCATTCAAAATTAATAAGTTACTCCAAACTCATGTCTAAAGAAATGACATCCAGACGTGTTAAAAAATTTGATGATTTAATTTCAGTGAGGCATGGTAAAACTAACTGGAGGTTGAAAGTGAGAGTCATTAGGAAATGGAAAATATATAAGAAGTTGTTACCAGCTCTCATTGAGTCTTTGGACATGATTTTTATTGATAAGAACGTAAGGACCTTAAAAAAGATTGACATAGTTGGCCTTTGTTTCTTCTCTAAATATTGATGTTTAATTTTCATTTGTGTTATACTTTTTTTTTGGGACAGATTTGTCTTGTGTTTAATATGCTATAAAATTTCTATAATTTTCATTTTTAGGGTACTAAGATGCAGGCTTCCATTCCATGGCAGGTGGTCTACCTGTTTGATGAAAAGATAATAGAGGGAAATGCTTATGAAATGTCAAATTTTAATGTTGTGTCCAATGTCAGTGATGCAATGGCAGTAGCTCATATGTATAAGCTGGTTTTGCTTAAAAATACTTTGGTTGTTCCTGTTGAGAGTTTTTTAATTCCTTCCCTTGGATTGTCTCCTATAAGTCCCCGAAATGTTAATCAATATCCAAGTGGTTATAGTTTCTTAGTTGGTGAGTGATTCCTTTATTCTTTTGTGTTTTATTTTTTTTCTTGCTGTTATACTTTGAACTCTGTCTTATTGTATTGATTTTCAGCATAGGGAAATGTTTTCTATTTAAAAATGTTATTTTTTCAGATGTTGTGGCTGTGTTGACATCAGTAAGACATGATAGGAATTATTATTATGGTGGGAAGATAACAAGAACTGTTACTTTTGAGCTCGCTGATGAAAGGTTTCTTCATTATATAGTTGATGTTTATTACATCTTTTTTTTTTTTATAAATTTAATTCGAGATAGTGTTGTTGGTGTTTGTAGCTGCACAATTAAGTGTGAACTTTCTGAAGAATATGTAGATGAATTTCGCAAAATGATCAAGAAAGCTTGTGGTGGTTTACCTATAATAGTGATGCAATTTGTTAAAATCAGCAAAATATCAGGTATAGATGTAAATTTTACCAATATTTTGATATGTTAAATTAATAAACGTATTATGATAAATTTGATATTTTCTTAGGAGGATTATTGGTTCACAATCTTGGTGGAATATCTAGATTATTTGTGAATCCTCATATTGCTGAGGTGATTGGATTTAGGAATGGGTATGTAAATTTTTTTGGTTTGTGATTTCTAAATTGCTTTTCAGTGTTGTTGAATTTTATGATATGTTTTGACATTTGATCATGTTATTTTATTGTTTATAGTTTGGTGATTAAGACCAAAGAGTATCGCCCTCATCCTTTCCTTCCTCCACCAAAATACAATCCATTTTTGACAAATGGTGTTGCTGATTACCGTGTTTTTCCTGCAAAATCATTTGACCAGTTAATGAAGAGTCGTGATGATGACACTTTTATTGTTAATGGTCGCATGATTTCTATTACTAAACTTGATCCATGGTGGTACCCCATATGTGGTTGCAATGTTATTGTTTCGTCCTATTTGGGTACTTATTATTGTGACGTGTGTCATGCAACCAAATTTCGACCTGTTGCCAAGTAATGTGATATTTTTTTTGTTGTGCAAATTATTATTTTATTGAGAAAAAAATGTGTGTTATATAATTATTCATTAAGTAACTAATTGGACATTGCCTGTATTTTAAATTGTGTAGATACAGATTTAACTTGGTTATTGAGGATAACACTGCTGCTGCAGAATTTGGTGTATTTGATGATGTCATGTCAATGGTTGATATCACTGCACCAAATGAAGATGTAAAATTCAATTTTATAAGAATAATTACTTATATTTATTTATATAGTAAATAATAATTATGTATTTATGTTTTGATAGGGTGGTCTTATGGATTTTTCTGCTGATGTTTTTGAATCTTTAATGGGAAAGAGTATGGTTTTTGTTGCCAAAAGGATTATATGTCCAGAAGGATTGCCTTTGGCATCATTTGAACTATTGTATCTTACTGCTGATACTGAAGTTATCGAACAATTTGTAGATGGAGAATCCAATTGTGATACCTATAAGGTAACCTCATGTTAACTAATTTATAAATCCGTTGCATTATTTTTGGTCCATTAAATATGATCTGATTGTTAAGTGACTCTATATCTTTGCAGACTTTAACTTCAAACTCTTTAGATTTGGAAACTCAACAACCTCCTAGAAAAAAGTTGGCTTTGACATTAATAGCTGATGATGGTTTGGAAGTTGTTGCAAGCTGCAATGTCTCTAAACATGGTGCGACTTATCAAGCTTCGTCGTCCACTCCACCTCCAGTTAACGATATAGTTTGCCTATCAGACTTATGATTTAATTCAAGGGCGCAAGATGCATGTATAATTAAACCTACCTTTGACCAATTTTATGTATTAATGGACAATATCTAAGTTTTTTATGTTTTGTTTGCATGCAAACACGTTTGTCTTGTGTTGTTCCTACGTTTGTAATAAGTTTGCACCTTATAAATATGCATTTTGTTTAAGTTTGAGATGTCTTATGTAATATATTAATGTACTTATGAATATGAATGAATGTCTAATTAACATTAAATATTTTATGTTGTGTGAAAATGAAAGTTTGTTGGCAATTTTTTTAGGGAGTTTGCTTTCAAGCAAGAAAGCAAGATTTATATTCTTTTGCCCTATGTTTCCAGTATGCTGAGCATAGCAATTTTGGATTTTTTACATGTTACCTGATCAGCAATACAACCCAATGGATCATTTGATAATGGGCTTTTATAATTGTATTCGGCCCATTTGTTATATACTTAGTTTTTATTTATTTTGAATAAAATGTCAGCAATAATTGAAAGTACAAACGACAGGACAATTCATATTCTCATTGCTTTACCAAATTAATTATGAAGATTCCCAATAGATATTACCAGTTTTACACTCCTTAGGGTACTTTATTCTTTCATGTATGTATAAATATTAAATAGACCTATGGTTTCCATATTCAATTTCGAGTGTGGAGGTTCAATGTCTCGCGCAGCCCAGAGGTATCTTGAATTTTAGAATATCAAATCTACCAGTTTATTGTTAAGTTTATGGATGTAAACTTATATTATTTTTATTTTCCAATATCTTTTGATCTTAATTAGTTTATGTTTTTTGAATAGCCCTGCTGTTGAGAATCCATTTTCTTTCATTTTTAAATGGGAAGTGAAGGTCACCAATTCTATTGCTGGTTGCAAAAACGTATTGGTAATAATTGAGTCGAACATAAAATTAAAATTATTATATTGGATTGTCGTATTTATTAACAGAGAAAGTTATCTTTTTTATTTTTGCAGAATTTTCCAAGGGAATTTTCAAGGAATTGTATAACTCATTCAGATAAGATGATATATCTAATTGATTTAGATTCAACCAAAGTTTTTAAATCTCCTCTATTTACATCTGCATCCAATTGCGAGGACAGATATATTTATTCTGGATGGAATAAGTTCTTGAAAGAGAAGAAGATTAGGGTTAGGGATATAATCATTTTTAAAGGTCGAATTGGCTGTAATAAGCTTGAAATTGAGATTATACGTCGCAGGCGTGGTGGCCGTGGTTAGTAGTTGATTAGAATTTAATTTCAGTATTTTTTGTCATTGTTCTTAGTGTGTTTTATTTATTTTATAAAATAATGGATGTGAATGCCTCAGGTGTTTAATTAAATTTTATGTAACTTATATATTTTGTAATTTGATTATTCTATAAGTGGATTGTACCAGAATTTCAATATTATAGTTAATTTGTTATTTTAATTAGCTGCATAACTCTTTGTAATGATTATACTTGCCAAGAACCCAAGTTCCTGAAAATAGAAAAATTGGCGTGTACTCAAAGTAATTAAATTAGAATTGCAGAGAATGAAAAGTCAAATTGCAGAAGGATAGTACGCTCCTCTTTCATCTTTTAGCGTGTGACACACATTGTGTGTTGTTATCAAATTTCCACCACCGTACAAATATTTGAAAAATAACAATACCATATTCCAATGCATTAATATGAAGGATACTTGCTATATTGATATATGAATAGAAGACCATCTATGATCATTGGATTGTTACCGACATAGAAAATATATTATAACTTATTTTAACTTATATAGTCTCACATGGATACATTGCATGTGTACAAAATGCTAGAAGTCTATTTAATACAACCATAACACACTTAATGCAATAACTAAATAAGATAATTGATGGTTATCTTTCTAGAAAGATCCATCTTATTATAAAATACTTAATATTATAAATATTGACAATTTTATATAAACCAACCTAAAATTAGAAATGGTAATATAGTACCTATTCCCAAAATTTTTTTACCTTTTCCTATTTCTTCGTTATTGATGATACTGACACCTAACCATATGAAAGCCAGAAGTGTGATCACAAATATCATATATTTCGCCATATTTGGTGTTATGTAATTTTAAAGATTGTATCTGATTAAGGGAAAGAATTTCTATTTATAGACTAAATAATATTACCGTTATGCTACAGTAAAGGTACTTGGATTTTGTTACCGTTAGTAATTTTATTGTTATTTTTATCTTTTGGAAAAAGTTTCTGAAATCAAAAAAGTAATTGAGGTACAAATTTAACGTCTATACTATAGTGTTGATATTTTTTCAAAAGATTTCAAAAGTTATTATTTTTATAAATATAAAAATTGATTTATATATGAACTTTATATAATATAAATAAAATGTAATGACAAATCAAGTAGTAAGAATATATTATTAATAAGTCTAAAATTATAAATGAAATGCAATTTAATTTTATATTGTAATAAATTTATATTGTAATTAATTAAGGTGGTAAATATTTTAGCAACGTATGAATTTATTTTTAATAAGAAACTTGAAAAGTTATTGAATATTGAATTAAATTGTAGATAATAATAAAAAATCCACTACATATTTAATAATTTATATTAAAAATTAGTTATATTTAGATGTCGGTATTAATGTTTATATTTTGTAGCTTGCAAAATAAGTTTGAATTATTTTTAGGTTCATTGAATGTAAATAAACATTGCTGGATTATTTTGTTTTGGATTATTTTTATATTTTTATTATAGGTTTATTATATGAGCTGGCAATTCTATGATTGTAATACCTCCCTTTGAACTTGATGTTTCTGAAATTTGTATATATATATTGGTGGTAACCATTATATCCTTACAACTCTAATACTAGATACTAGATATTTTCATAAATATGGATTCATCTATGCCCCTTACAGATGTAGCTAGGTTGCGACGTGGTGAACGAAAACAAAAATTGAAAATCAAAAGAATGAAACGAATTAATGTAGGGAGGAAAATTTCTATTAGACGTGGATGTAAGTCTTCGAAATATAATTTTTATGGTTAATACTAATTTAATTATGGACATGATTTTGATATGATAAATTTTTGAATTACCAGTATATAGATCTGCAACTGGAGCTCGAGCTTTAAATCACATAAATTTGGATGTAACCCAGAATCCTTCCTCATGTAATTTGTTTTTTCTTTAATATTCCATTTTAATTACAAATTGTTTTGTTTAATATAGTTTAAAATTTAATGTGTAAGACTAATAGTTCTTTTTGAATTGATTATATAAAATAGCAACTGTTGTTCGTGGTTATGAAGAACCCTATCATATTCAACATGATATTTCAAACTTTGATAAATTTTGTTCAAGTGAGGTCCAAGGTATTATATAATAATTTATAATTTAATAACCTAAGAAGTTTTTTTGTCAGATATGATTTGTGATGTTACTTGTGTTTAATAAGTTCTATTTTTATTTGTAGATTATATAGATATTGGAGATATGGAAACAATTTGCCCTGATTGTGGAGCTATGATATGGTTTGAAGAAAGGGCTGAAAAAGACCGAGGAACTTCTGTACTTAAAGTTTCAATGTGCTGTAAAAAAGGAAAAAATACGTTGCCTTACATGATAGAACCACCTCCTTTGATTAGAAATTTGTTTAATGGGTTGCATCCTAAAAGTGGACATTTTCTTTCTAATATTAGATCCTATAATAACATGTTTTCATTTACATCTTTAGGAGGTAAAATAGAATATTCAAAAAATAATGGACCCGGACCACCACAATTTGTAATATCTGGTCAAAACTATCATCGCATTGGATCTTTAATCCCTGGTGATGGTCAACCTCCAAAATTCGCCCAATTATATATTTATGACACTCAAAACGAAGTTGCTAATCGTTTGTCTCATTTCAAGTAAGTTCCATTTATTATTTAAATTTCCATGCCATTGAATTATTTAATTATTTCAAATTTATATTGATTATTATGTTTGATTTGTTATAGTGCCCTTGATACCCCAAATCAACTTGATTCGTTATTGGTTAGCGAATTGTTAGTTGTCATGGATGAGCATAATACATTGGTAAAGAGTTTTCGAATGGTTAGAGACTACATACAAACAAACCAAAATGTATCCGTCAGTTTGCGTTTGTTTCGTGATCGTTCGCGTGATGCCAGAGTTTACAATGTACCTGAACTTGTCGAGGTTGCTGCTTTAATTGTTGGGGAAATCGGTGATGGTGAGGATGGTAGGGACATTGTTGTTCGTGAAAAAGATGGTTATTTGCAAAGGTTGCACGAGACTCATGCTAAATACATACCTCTTCAGTATCCTTTGCTTTTTCCTTTCGGTGAAGATCAATACCAAGAAAAAATTGAACTTAATTATTTAACCACAACCGTCACCCAGAAGAAGAGGGTTCGTGTGTCTTTGCGCGCGTTCGTCGCATTTCGACTTCACGAAAGACCATTTGAAGATTCTATTGTGCTTAAGAGCAAACGACTATTTCAACAGTTTGTGGTAGATTTATATTCAATGATAGAATCTCAGCGCTTATCCTTTATAAGAAATAATCAAACCAAAATTCGTGCTGATTTTTTGATGGGTATAGAAGAAGCGGTTAGTCGTGGTGATGTAGTTGCATCTTCAATTGGCTCTCGCATTGTTTTGCCTTCCTCTTTCACTGGTGGTAGACGCTACATGTTCAATAATTGTCAGGATGCCATGGCTATATGCAAGAAGCATGGCTATCCTGATTTATTTCTTACAGTCACGTGCAACCCAAAATGGCCAGAGATCCAACGACATCTTTCTAAATCAGGGAATCAGGCAATCTATCGACCTGATATTAGTTGTCGATTGTTTCAACTTAAATTGGAACAAATGATGGAAGATTTTCGAAAGGGCAAATTTTTTGGAAGAGTTATTGCAAGTAAGTTATATTCATGTGTTTGATTATTAAATAAAAACGAAATTAAAATAGTTATTATATCGATAAACTAATTTGAAGTTTATTGTGTGTTTATTTTAATTTCTTTAGGCATGTATACCATTGAATTTCAAAAAAGAGGGTTGCCGCATGCTCATATACTTTTGTGGCTAGATTCGCGTGACAAACTTCAATCATCTGATTCGATTGATTCTGTTATTTGTGCTGAATTGCCTGACAGAAATCTTTTCCCAAAGTTGTATTCCACCGTATCCAACTTTATGATTCACGGTCCTTGTGGGTTTGCATTCCCTTATTCCCCATGCATGAAAGATCGTCGATGTTCTAAGTTCTATCCCAAAAAATTTGTGAGTACAACTTCTTTTGACCCCAGTGGTTATCCTATCTATAGACGTCGAGACTCTGGCCATACAGTTTTGAAAAAAGATGCTCTTCTTGATAATCGTAGTGTCGTCCCTTACAATCCAAAACTTTCAATGAAATATCAAGCACATATAAATATTGAATTTTGCAACAAGTCAAATTGTATTAAATATTTATTCAAGTATATTAACAAAGGTGTTGATAGAGTCACTGCTTCTATTCAAACTTGTGATGATGAGTGTGTCGATGAAATTCAGCAGTATTATGATTGTCGTTATTTATCACCTTCTGAGTCAATATGGAGAATATTTGCATTTAATATCCATAATAGATGGCCTCCAGTTTTTAGATTGACTTTTCATCTATTGGGGAAGCAAAGGATTCTCTTTAAAGAAACTTCAAATCTTAGTTCTGTGTTGAAGCACAATGAAGCTCTCGGTACAATGTTTTTGGGTTGGATGGAAGCCAATAGAAGGTACCCACAAGGGAGGCATTTGACATACACTCAATTTCCCTCTGCATTTACTTATGATTCTGATAGTAGGAGCTGGCATGTTCGTAAACGAGGTGAGTCGGTTGGTCGCTTGACTTTTATTCCTCCTGGTAACCGTGAAATATATTACATGAGGTTGTTGCTTAATGTTCAAGTTGGCTGCAAGAGTTTTGAGGATATTCGTACAGTTAAAGGCCAGGTATATGATACGTATCGTGAGGCATGTGCAGCTTTGAGATTGTTAGAAGATGACCGTGAATTTGTGAATGCAATCGATGAAGTTGCTGTTCTTGGTTCTGGTTTCTCTCTTCGTAAGATGTATGCTGAACTTTTAATGTCGAACTCAATGGCTGACCCCTTGAATGTTTTGAATCAGTTATGGGACACTTTGTCTGATGGAATTTTGTTTCAACAACGCCGAAAACTAAATTCACCGGGTTAGTTATTCTTATAAATCATATTTATCAATTATTGTTATTGACTTAATTATCTATTCAAATTTTATCATACCTAAGTCGTAATTGCACTTTAAGATTTAAAACATCTTTTCCTTTTGGAAATTGATAATTTATAAATTATATTTATCAATTTTTGTTATTTTGCTTAGCTATTTATAACAAAATTTATCATACAGAATTGGAAATTACACCTGAAGATTTAAAACACCTTTGTTTGGTTGAAATTGATAATTTTCTTCGAGCTAATGGAAAAACTTTGGATGACTATGAGTGCATGCCCAAGTTGAACATATCTAATGAGGGAAGATTCAATAATATTTTGTTGGAAAATGAATTCAACTATGATTATGATGAAATGTCAGCATTGCATGATCAACATGTCCGAAATTTGAATGATGAACAAATATATGCATACCATAGCATTTTGGAAGCAGTTGATAAGGGATCTGGAACTATGTTTTTTGTTGATGGATATGGTGGAACTGGCAAAACCTATTTGTGGAAGACATTGTCCTACAAGTTGCGATCCGAAGGTAAAATTGTATTAAATGTTGCTTCTAGCGGTATTGCATCTATACTTCTTCCGGGTGGAAAAACTGCTCATTCACAATTCAACATACCTTTAGTCTTATCAAAAGAGTCCTGTTGTAGGATAGATAAGGGTAGCAAGAAGGCAGAACTTTTGATTATGACTAGCTTGATTATATGGGATGAGGCACCGATGATTCACAAATGGGCATTTGAAGCATTTGATCGTACTTTGCAAGATGTGATGAGTGCAGTTGATGTTAATAATTCCAATTTACCTTTTGGTGGAAAAACAGTTGTTTTTGGCGGAGACTTTAGACAAATTTTGCCAGTTATCCCTAAGGGTTCTCGAGCTGACATTGTTAATGCAACGATAAATTCATCATATTTATGGCGTGGATGTAAAGTATTGCGTTTGACCAAAAACATGAGATTGCAGTTTTCTAATGATGTTGTTGAGAATGAATCTATTATAGAATTCGCCAAATGGATTCTAGATATTGGTGATGGCAAGTTGGGTTTATCTCAAGATGGTGGGTCTGTTATTGAAATTCCACTTGATCTTTTAGTTGAAAGTAAAGGTAATCCAATTGGTGACGTTGTTGATGCAATATACCCTCATTTACTTGAAAATATGTTTCTTCCAAACTTTTTTGAAGAAAGGGCCATCCTTGCTCCAACATTAGATGTTGTTGAAAAACTTAATGATTATGTTCTTTCACTCATTCATGGTGAAGCTCAAGAATATCTAAGTTGTGATACCGTATGCAAAAGTGATGATGACGTGGGTGTTGACCATAGATGGATTACAACTGAATTTCTCAATGAGATTAAATGTTCTGGATTGCCTAATCACAAGCTAATATTTAAAATAGGGGTTCCTATTATGCTGCTTAGAAATATTGATATTGCATCAGGTCTATGTAATGGTACGCGATTAACTGTTGTTCATTTAGGCATAAATGCTATTGGTGCAAAAATAGCAACTGGATCTCATGTTGGTGATATCGTGTATATTCCTCGGATGAAATTAATCCCTTCTGACGCTAATGTATCAGTTAATTTTCAAAGGCGGCAATTCCCATTTTGTCTGTGTTTTGCAATGACAATTAACAAGAGTCAAGGTCAGACTTTGGCTAATGTTGGTTTGTATCTCCCAAGACCTGTTTTTACTCATGGACAGTTTTATGTTGCTGTGTCACGAGTTAAAACCCGTAAAGGACTGAAGATTCTTATAACAGATGATGGTGGTCGTTCGATTGGTTCTACGATCAATGTCGTTTATCCTGAAGTATTCCAAAGAATATATATATAGTTAAATAAAGGGTTTGTTTATTTAAGGAATAATAACCAATCTATTTGTGTAATATTTAATAAAATAATTAATGAATATGTACTCATTATATCTTATATGTAACTTCATTAGTGTCCTTTAATTATTAAAGGATTCATTAATGTTATTATATAGTATGTCTTGTGATGTAGTAACTATTTATATGTATTGTATCCTATCATGGATCCTAAATATTGATAAATGTTAAATCATAATTTGAAATTCATAAAATCTCTAACTGTATTTTTTATTTTGTTTATTTTTTTAATTCTTTGAGTTATTAATGCTGTATACATGTTTGTTGTTAGAATATGTTTACCCCGTGCATTGCACGGGTCGTTATACTAGTTTAATACCAACGGTTACAATTGTGTTGATTTGTTTCTTATTCAAGTATATTAATACAAGAATTAGTGGCACTCATGGTGGTCAATTAATTCATTAATACCATCGGTTAGCCTTTTTGTGAAGCTAATAACATGTGCAATTTTCCTTTACAATATCTTGCCTCTTTGTTTCTTTTGCATCAATTATAAATACCTTATGGTGCTCATTCAATTTTATATTTTCTTGATTCCTTATTCTAAATCCCTACTCCAAATTTCCAATTTCAGTTGAACAATTTTTCTTTCTACTCACTCTATGAACCTACAATTTGTGTGTTATTCCTTTCAAAACTAATAGTACTATGGGAATGACCTTTGATTCATTTTACAAATATCCAACAGTGGTACAAGTTTTTCTAAATGTGCTTCATTTGTTACAGGTGGTGGAGATTATACGTAGATTTTTTCTTTAATGTAATATATCCATAAAAGGTTAGAAGAGAAAACTATTCAGACTTATTTCTTACAAGTGGTAGAGATTATATGTATATGTATGATATTTTTAGTCTCCTTTAACTATTTTAATTTGTGTAAATATCTGACAATCTTATTGCAATATATCTATAGAAAATTAGTAGTAAAAACCATCAAGACTTATCTATTATACTATTTAATCGTTGTCGCAATATAAATATGTTATATATGATGAATGAGCGAATTAGCACTAGAAATATGTATTGTAATTTGATTTTGACTAATGCTATTTTTGGGTCGCAATATCATGATGATAAAAGTGTATATATTTTGTTAAAGTGCATATATACTTTGATGTTGGAGGCATTCAATGAAAAAGGAGTGAAAATTCTGGTGGCAAGTGTCAGATGTGTAGCACGATGTGTACACTTTAGGAATCGTACGATGTGTAGCCTAATGTGTCAACATCGTGAACATGCTGAACTTGATGAACAAGTAAACAATTTAAAGTGCAGGAAACAATAAAACACAGTGAGTTTGTTAACCCAGTTCGGCGCTTAAACAAGCCCTAATCTGGAGGATACCAATCCAGGGATGAATCCACTATGGTAGTATCAATTCAAAGCTAAACTCCCCCATTTACAACTTCTCACTTAATCACTACCCGTGCTAATTCTACCTAGGAACTCCTAGATATGAGAACCTCTGCTCACTCCCCCTCAACCTTACCCAGTAAGGATTTAATAACAAACTCAGTTGGAGACACACTCCTATACAAGCAAAGCACTCGTACCTAAAGGCTTAGAGTGTTGCATAATCTAACTCCTTGCTTCAAAGCTTTGGAGAAAGACAACTAGAGATTACAACTCTATAAACTCAGTCCTTACTTGTATCAAAACTATGATCCAAGTGAAGGCTCACAAAGAACAACTAAAGAACTAAAACCCTAAGACTCAATTTGTAGACTTAGCTTCTTGATTTCAGTTGATGAATAATTAGTCTTCAGTCTTCCTTTATATAGAACAAGCTTCATGGGCTTTGACGAGTTGGCCTTGATAAATTTTGCCTTGAGATTTATTTGATCATAATCTTTTAATTGTTTGTTTCAAATCTTTTTGATCAAAGTCGGCCAATAAAATAAAACAGAACCATGAAAGATTATCTTGTTCCTTGGCGCGCAAGCTGGCACGATTTAATTTGAAAAACAAATCTTTTTCAAAAGATCGCGTGTAAATAAATAAAAGCGCGTCCAGCTAGGGCGTCCAGATGTGAAACCTGATGTGCCACACATCATGCTCCACATCATGGAATCAGGCTTATTTTACCAAATGAAGCCAACACCCTAAAATCCTCAACAATCTCCCCCTTTGGCAAATTTTGGGCTAAAATAATCTTTGAGTCACCCAACAAAACTTGGAGAGATGTGTAGGCACATCAGAGGCATGCAGCAGCGGATCAGAGCCTCACAAATAAAGAGAGAAATAAACTCTCACAAGATAGGAAAATAAATTCCCAAAGACTGAGAAAAATAAATTCTCAGACACATACAAGCACGAGATTCCATGCACATATAAGGGAGGGTAGCAAACCCAGTAGTTGTTTACTCCCCTTGAACTAGAGCACTTTCCATGTACTCCCCCTAAATCTCATATTCCCTATAGGCTTCTTCAGAATGCATGACCTAGAGAGATATAGAGAAGTTTTAAACTTGGCTTCTTAAGAATACGTGACCAAGTTAAAACTTACAGATGTGTCAAACATCACACAAAATAGCAATTTCTACAGACTTCTTAAGAATGCATCACCATGTAGAAATCATACAAATGGATCAACCATTACACAAATTAACATCTTCAATTGGACTTCTTAAGAATGCATCACCCAGTTGAAAACGTACAGATTAAGTCTTCAGAAAAACATGCTTTAGAAAACTAATTCTTCAAAAAGTTGTTGAGAAAACATTTGAAGAAAAATAAGCATGTATGCCAGATGTGTAGTCAGATGTGCCACACATCACAATTTGCTGCAGTTAAGACTTCAAAGAATTGTTCATTTTAAATTTTACTCCCCCTTTTTAGCCAGAATTTTGACAAATATAGTCAAACACATAGAGAGTAAGTAAAACACCATAGAATGCAGATAGCATGAGATGTAGAGATGATGGTGCATGAACAGAAAAAGGCACTCAGGCCATTATTAGTGCAGCAAGTACAGAACAGGCACACAAAGGTGCATCAGAAATCCAGGGCATAGCCCACAACATACAAGCAAAACAATAGGAAATACTGAGTACAGGGAAATAATGAATTACAAAGATTCAAATATCCTGGCTCCCATCAGTATCCTCAGCTTCAGAGTCATTGGGCTCCTCCTCCTCCAATTCCTCATCCTCAGCCATTGTTTGCTCATCCTCAAGCTCCAGTCCAGCAATGACTGCTTCCAGCTTGGCCTTCTTCTCATCCAGAGCCTTACAAGTCTCCTTTAAAGCAATAATCATGTCTGTCCTAGACATTGCATTAGTTGAGCTGGATGTGCCCACATCAGGAGTCACATCAGACTGCTTGAGACTAAAAGAAATAGCAGACTCTCTTCTGCAAGACAAATCATCCTTGCCCAGAACATCAGGTCTCTGGCTCAATATGATTCCACACAGCAGGGAAGGAAATGCAATGGGTAGTTTGACAGCTAGGGTTTTGGCATGTTTGATAGTCTGATAAAAAATATAAGTACCAAAATCAAAGTTAATTTTGTTACCTACAGTATAGATGAACCTAGCCAAACCTGTAGCCACATCACAGTTGTGTGTGGTAGGCACTCAGTTAGCAGCAGCAATCCTATTCAGGATGTTGTAGATTAGAGTGAGCTTGCTTGCTTGCAATTTTCCCTTCTTAGGCCAAGTCTTGACCTTTCCAGCAGTGATGGCCTTGATTATATAGTTGTCATTGGCCTCCATCTCAGCATAGGGCTCCTCACTTCTGCCCAGAAATTTGTTGATCACAGTGGGAGAGAAGTGAATTTCCTTGCCTCTCACAAAGACTGTTTGATACTCCTTGTCCAAAGGATTATCACATCCAGCAGGAATGTTTACCAAAAATTCTTTGACCACTTTCTCATAGCAGTCAGTCAGCCCAGTAACAGTCTTCATCAAGCCAGCACGCTTGATCAACCTCATAACCTCCTTGCACTGCAAGGCTTCAGCACTTAGCTCTCTCTCCAGAGCTAACCTTCTGTGAGCAATGTACTTCCATTTACCAGCATGTGCAGTGTTGTGGAAGGAAATCAAATCAACTGGGATGTCAGGAATTCCCTGAGGAATTTTCTTCTTCCCATAGCTCTTCTTCACAGCAGACTCAATGTGGATCACATCAAGCTCCACATTGCGCTCCTCAGCAGATTCTTCTTCAGACTCACTGATGTGAGCTACATCACGCTCCCCATCGTACTCTGAGTCACTTGTAGGTGGCTCTTTTCTTTTCTGAGTCTTCTTGGCAGGTGGAACCACAGCTTTACTATATCCCTTCTTGGGACCATACAGAACTTGCCTCTTGACAGGCTTCTTCTTCTCCTTGGTAGCAGTAGGAGATCTTTCAACAATAGCAGGACCCTTTCCACTTCTGGTCCTTCTAGCAATGCTATCCTCAGCAATCTTCTTCAAAGGGATGTTAGAATTGTAGCCTTCTACATCCACAACAATTGTATCTCCATCAACATCCTTGTCAGAAGGATTGGAGTCTTCATGGTCTGAACCTTCAACAGCTTTTCCCTTATCAGACTGGGTATCATCTTCAGGTTCCTCAACCTTAGCAGGTTGATCTTCTTCAACAAATCCCTGTTCTGGAGAATCAGGAATATCAACAGGTTCTTCAGCAACAATAGTCTCTTCTTCAGCAGCAGGAGACTCTTCTTCACCTTGTGGCAATGATGTGCCAACATCTGCCACAACATCAGGCTCTTGCAGGGCCTGGAGTACAGAATCAATGATCTTCTGAGTCAAGGGGTGTCTTTGACCCTCAGAGATCTTCACAGCAGCCTTCTCAGGGTTAGGGTTTGAAGAACCTATACCCACAGATGCTTCAGCATTCGCATCACCAGATTTAGCAGGAAGGGGATCAATGTGCAGGCTTTCCATGGTGTGAACCCTCTTGGGTGAGCCAGTCTTTGGCTTCTTGCTTTTCTTCTTCTTCTTCTTTGATTTTTCTGTGGAAGGAGAAGGAACAACATTTTCCTCTACAGCAATAGGAGATGATTCCCTTCTTGATCGTTTAGACTTCTTTTTCTTTGATCCAGATGGTTTGATCATTGAAACAGGAGTGGCATTGACGATCATGTCACTTTGAATATCTTCAGGATGTGGGGAATTTGGTTTTGGTGAAGATGGAGGAGTGGTGGTTTTGGTTGAAGGAGATGTTTTGGTTGCAGTAGACATGATGATGATGACGATTTGATATGAAGATTTCAAAGAAAAATTGCAGAAAGATGAACAATAGGGTTTCAGAGAGATCAAAAAGAAGTTTCAGGTTGTTTGAGTGTTTGAGAAACAAATGTGGTGAACAATGTGGTAGGCAATAAGAGAAATATCTTGAATAAACGGATTTCCTGGAGAAAATCGCGAAATAGCCGTTAGAAAATTTTTGTAATCATTGCCTTTGGATTGCGTGCAACTATGGATGGAGGGAAAGACAGGTAACCGTTGCACGCCGGAATAGCTATTATGGCTATTGATCCTCAAAGAGGCAAATACCAAGTTTGCCCCTTAACACCTCAAACCTATTTGCATCTAAAGCCTTTGTGAATATATCTGCCAGTTGATTCTCTGTGGCAACATGCTCTAGAGTCACAATGTTGTCTTCAACCAGATCTCTAATAAAATGGTGACGTATATCAATGTGCTTTGTCCTACTATGTTGGATAGGATTTTTGGAAATATTTATAGCACTTAGATTGTCACAGTATAATGTGAGCACATCTTGCTGCACATTGTACTCACCCAACATCTGCTTCATCCAAAGTAGCTGAGAGCAACTACTTCCTGCTGCAATATACTCAGCCTCAGCTGTAGAAAGAGAAACACAATTTTGTTTCTTGCTGAACCATGATATAAGGTTGCTTCCCAAAAAGAAACATCCACCAGAAGTGCTTTTCCTGTCATCAGCACTACCTGCCCAGTCAGCATCACAATAACCCAACAATCTTGTGTCTTCACCATGAGAGTAGAGAATTCCATAATCACTTGTACCACTGACATACTTAAGAATCCTTTTGACTTGATTCAGATGACTCATCTTGGGCTCAGCTTGGTACCTAGCACATACACAAACAGCAAAGCTAATGTCTGGTCTACTTTCAGTGAGATAAAGTAGACTGCCAATCATGCTTCTGTATAGGCTTTGATCAACACTGACACCATGCTCATCTTTAGAAAGTTTGAGATGGGTTGCTGCAGGAGTTCTTTTGTGATTTGCATTCTCCATTCCAAACTTCTTCACAATATTCTTGGCATACTTGCTTTGAGAGATGAAAATTGTATCTTCCATCTGTTTGACTTGCAGACCAAGAAAGTAGGTAAGTTCACCTACAAGGCTCATCTCAAATTCAGACTGCATCTGGTTCACAAACATCTTGACCATTGGATCAGACATTCCTCCAAACACAATTTCATCTACATAGATTTGTGCAATCATGAACTTGCCCTTTTCTTCTCTGACAAACAAGGTTTTATATGATTCTCCTTTTCTATACCCTTGCTGCACAAGAAATTTGGTTAGCCTCTCATACCATGCCCTAGGTGCTTGCTTTAATCCATATAATGCCTTCTTCAATCTGTAGACATGATCTGGATAATTTGGATCAACAAATCCCTTGGGCTGCTCCACATAAACTTCCTCATTCAAGTAGCCATTGAGAAAAGCACTCTTCACATCCATCTGGAATAGCTTGAATTTCAATATACATGCTACTCCCAAAAGTAACCTTATGGACTCAAGACGTGCCACAGGAGCAAATGTTTCATCAAAGTCTACTCCTTCAATCTGAGAGTAACCTTGAGCCACAAGCCTAACCTTGTTTCTAGTCACAACACCACTTTCATCAGATTTATTCCTATAAACCCATTTAGTACCAATGATGTTGACTCCTTCAGGTCTAGGAACTAAATCCCACACTTCATTCCTCTTGAACTGGTTCAGCTCCTCTTGCATAGCTTCAATCCAAAACTCATCTGTCAAGGCTTCTTTCACATTCTTTGGTTCTACCTTTGACACAAAACAAGCATTGGATACAACCTCTCTTGACCTTGTCATAACCCCTGACTCTGGATTCCCTATTATGAGTTCTTTTGGATGATTCTTTTGAACTCTAACAGAGGGACCCTTGTTCACTAGAGTCACATCTTCTTGCTGATCAGTCTTCTCAGGAATCTCTATAACTTCAGAGTCTTCAGGCAGGGGGTGAGATGTGTCCACATCAGGATCAACATCAGGCACATTGTCTGAACAGTCATCTATGACAACATTGATGGATTCCATCATAGTTCTTGTTCTGTTGTTGAAGACTCTATAGGCTCTGCTGGTTATGGAATAGCCTAGAAAGATTCCTTCATCACTCTTGGGATCCATCTTCCTCCTTTGCTCTCTGTCAGCTAAGATATAGCACTTGCTACCAAAGACATGGAAGTGTTTGACAGTTGGTTTTCTTCCTTTCCATATCTCATACAGTGTGATTGAAGTACCTTTTCTCAGAGTCACCCTGTTGTGTACATAGCATGCAGTACTCATGGCCTCTGCCCAAAAATAGTAAGGTAGCTTCTTGGCATGTAGCATAACTCTTGCAGCCTCTTGCAAGGTTCTGTTCTTTCTCTCAACTACACCATTTTGTTGGGGTGTGATTGGTGAGGAGAACTCATGCCCAATTCCTTCATCAGCACAAAACTCAGAGAATCTTGAATTTTCAAACTCTTTCCCATGATCACTTCTGATTCTAACAATGCCACTATCCTTCTCTCTTTGTAGTCTAAGGCATAGTTCTTTGAATGCATCAAAAGTGTCAGACTTCTCTCTGATGAAGCTAACCCAAGTGAACCTTGAGAAATCATCTACAACCACAAAGGCATATCTTTTGCCACCAATACTATCTACCTGCATTGGTCCCATCAAGTCCATATGTAGCCGTTCAAGAACTCTGGATGTCACCTGATGTTGCAACATTGGGTGTGACATCTGAACCTGCTTTCCAACTTGACATTCACCACAGATACTGCCTTCAACAATCTTAAGCTTTGGTAGTCCTCTAATAGCTTCCTTGGACATAATCTTCTTCATTCCCTTTAGATTCAAATGACCAAGTCTTTGGTGCCAAAGCTTAACTTCTTCTTCCTGACTAATAAGACATGTAGTAGAGTGAGCAGTTTCATCAGGAATCCATAGATAGCAGTTGTCTCTTGACCTAGATCCTCTCATCAACAATTCTCCTTTGTCAGAAGTAATAAGACACTCATTCTTTGTGAAGTTGACTTTAAGACCTTGATCACACAGTTGGCTTATGCTGATAAGATTAGCCTTCAAGCCTTTGACAAGTAACACTTCATCTAGGTCAGGTAAGCTTTTGCTGCTGAGTTTACCACTGCCCTTGATTTCACCTTTTGCTCCATCACCAAAGGTTACAAAGCTTGTTGTATGAGGCTTGATATTAGTGAGAAATTTCTCAACACCAGTCATATGCCTAGAACAACCACTATCAAAATACCAATCTTCACTGGAAGATGCTCTGAGAGAAGTGTGAGCAATATGAGCAGTTTCAAAAACTTTTGGCTTCCACATCTTCTTAGGAGTGACCCTTGCTGATTTGGCTTGGACCTGAGGCCTTTTCTTGGGATACCCATAGAGTTTGTAGCAGAAGGGTTTGATGTGACCATTCTTCCCACAGTAGTGGCATCTCCAAGCATTAAACTTCTCTTTGCCAGCAGGTCTCTGATGTGGGGTGTGATGTGTCCACATTCTGCCAGGGTCAGGTTTCTTCTGAGCAGGAACAAACTTAGTATTTGTATTCTTGTTGTACTGTTTGTTCTTAAATCCTACACCAGATGAGTCACCAGCATGCTTTCCCACTTTCAAAATCTCATCAAGCATGTTAGTTCCAGGATTGAGCATCTTTACAGACTTGGTCATATTATTCAAGTTAGTTGACAGTAACTTGACTTCACTTTCAAGACTGACTACTTGGTTCTGTAGTTGAGCCTTCTCTGTTTCTAGTTGACTGATGACCACCTTCTGTTCTTCATTGATTCTGCACAGATCCTCACTTTTGATAGATAACTTTTTGTAGACTGAGGCTAGTTCATCAAAAGTGAGTTCTTCATCATCAGAATCAACATCAGTACTGCACACACCAGTCATGGCACTTACATGATTAGCAGCAACATTCTCTGAGTCAGTGTCAGAGTCTTCATCAGACCATGATACAGTTAGGTCTTTCTTCTGCTTCTTCAGATATGTGCCACATTCAGTTCTTATATGACCAAAGCCTTCACATTCATGACATTGAACACCCTTGTTCTGAGTTGACTTATCATCAGTTTTGGTTTTTGTTGAAGTGTTACCTGGTTTACTGATGTCAGTCTGAATGTTCCTCACATTCCTCCTTGGTCTTCTATCCACCCTTCTTTGAAGCTTGTTGAATTGTCTTCCTAACATAGCTATGTCATTTGAGAGATCATCATTTGACTCATCAGCTTCTTCCTCTTCACCAGCACAAGATACAAAGGCTATACCTTTTCCTTTCTTCTCAGTTGGCTCACTAAAGTTCATCTCAAAAGTTTGAAGCGAGCTCACAAGTTCTTCAAGTTTCATACTTGGGATGTCTTGAGCTTCTTCAATAGCTGTGATTTTCATGTTAAATCTCTTGGGTAGAGACCTAAGCATCTTTCTCACAAGCTTTTCTTCAGACAATTTCTCACCTAGAGCCTCAAAGGAATTGTCCACCTCAAGCAAATTCATGTGAAAGTCATGAATTGATTCTTCTTCTTTCATTCTGAGATTTTCAAACTTAGTGTTGAGAAGTTGGATTCTTGAGCTTTTTACCTTGGCATTGCCTTCATGAGTGGTTCTGAGTATCTCCCAGGCATTCTTTGCAACAGTACACTGCTTGATTAATCTGAACATGTTCTTGTCCACTCCATTGAATAAAGCATTCAAAGCTTTGGAGTTTCCAAGTGATGCAGTGTCTTCTGCAGCTGACCAATCTTCCTCTGGCTTGAGTACACCAGTGTCAACACCATTAGCATCCAAAATTTTGGGATGCTCCCAACCTTTGAGCACCGCTTTCCAAGTCCTGCTGTCAAGTGACTTTAGGAAGGCAATCATCCTTGGCTTCCGGTAGTCATAATTAGTTCCATCCAGAAGGGGTGGTTTGTTGACCGTTGTTCCATCCTTGTCCATGTTTCCAGAAAGTAACTTCCCTGGAGCTCACCCTCAAACAGGCAGGGTGCCTGCTCTGATGCCAATTGAAAATTTTGGTGGCAAGTGTCAGATGTGTAGCACGATGTGTACACTTTAGGAATCGTACGATGTGTAGCCTAATGTGTCAACATCGTGAACATGCTGAACTTGATGAACAAGTAAACAATTTAAAGTGCAGGAAACAATAAAACACAGTGAGTTTGTTAACCCAGTTCGGCGCTTAAACAAGCCCTAATCTGGAGGATACCAATCCAGGGATGAATCCACTATGGTAGTATCAATTCAAAGCTAAACTCCCCCGTTTACAACTTCTCACTTAATCACTACTCGTGCTAATTCTACCTAGGAACTCCTAGATATAAGAACCTCTGCTCACTCCCCCTCAACCTTACCCAGTAAGGATTTAATAACAAACTCAGTTGGAGACACACTCCTAGACAAGCAAAGCACTCGTACCTAAAGGCTTAGAGTGTTGCACAATCTAACTCTTTGCTTCAAAGCTTTGGAGAAAGACAACTAGAGATTACAACTCTATAAACTCAGTCCTTACTTGTATCAAAACTATGATCCAAGTGAAGGCTCACAAAGAACAAAGAACAACTAAAGAACTAAAACCCTAAGACTCAATTTGTAGACTTAGCTTCTTGATTTCAGTTGATGAATAATTAGTCTTCAGTCTTCCTTTATATAGAACAAGCTTCATGGGCTTTGACGAGTTGGCCTTGATAAATTTTGCCTTGAGATTTATTTGATCATAATCTTTTAATTGTTTGTTTCAAATCTTTTTGATCAAAGTCGGCCAATAAAATAAAACAGAACCATGAAAGATTATCTTGTTCCTTGGCGCGCAAGCTGGCACGATTTAATTTGAAAAACAAATCTTTTTCAAAAGATCGCGTGTAAATAAATAAAAGCGCGTCCAGCTAGGGCGTCCAGATGTGAAACATGATGTGCCACACATCATGCTCCACATCATGGAATCAGGCTTATTTTACCAAATGAAGCCAACACCCTAAAATCCTCAACAAGGAGGATAGTCCAAATAATTTAGGAATATAAATATGATTTATTTTTAAATATTTATAAGGCGTAGGGATAGTAAAAAAAATTGAAAATAGTTTTGTTTGCAAACTTTTAAATGAAAAATAGATGGATTTTTTAAATAATTATCATAAGAGGTGGATACAATTAAATATAACCCTTTCATGTTATTTTTTATAAATAACATAGTTATTTTGAATGTAACTCACAACATGAAAAATAAAACACAACATGAAAAATAGATGGATTTATTTAAATGATTTCGTGAGAGATGGATTTTGATAAATAACACACAACATGAAAAAATTTCTTCACCTGCAAACTTTTAAATGAGAAATTCTTAAATATTTGATTTCATGTTTCATTTTTACAAAACTCAAAATTTTTCTATATATTATTTGCATTCTTTTAGTTTCCTTTACCTACTAATTAATTGAATATTAACTAGCACTGTTATTAAAAAAAATGTTATGAAAGGTGAAAGATCATCCATTTTAATGTTTTTTTTGTGTACTTATTTTGAGTTTTAAACCTTTTATTATTCTTAACCTATCAATCCCACTATAGAAAAAAGTACAATGTGTCATCGTACAAATTATTTGTATAAATTCCTAAATATTTAAGAATTTTTAATGTCAATCAAATTTGATAAAATCAAATGATAAAGGCACTCTGCAAAAAAAAATATAAAAAAAAAAAAATTTGATGTTTATGTCATCTCCCTTATGATATGTTAAATTGATTCAATTTTCTAATATAATAATGTTGATAGAAATTACCAAAAAATAAATTATTGATAGAATTGTCAATTACTTTTTAATAAGAATTCATTCAATTTGCTAATATTGATAACAATAAAGTGAGGCTTAATGAGCAAATGAAATGCCATGGGTTATGATTATTATTATTTTTTTAAGTTGAATATATGACATGGGTTATGAAAGGATTCTTTGTTTTGTAGTTAACCAATGTATGGTACAATATATATCATGATAAATCCATAGACAATAATTTATGTCACACTAAATATATTTTTATTTTTTTTTAATCTAAGTTGTATGTCAACCTATAATTACAATATCATGCCTTCTTAATTCTTTATTTTTGATCATGTGTTTGCTATTATTATTTGAATCAAATAAACAATTGTTAGTTTTTTTTTTTGTTGTGAATTTACGATTATATTTTATATAAAAATAGAAACTAAAAGAAAGCTATTATTAAAGTTTATTTGACCTATGAACCTCTCTATTATCCTTTTCATGACATAGCAACTCTATTCAATATTGTGAGTATTTAAGGATAATTAACAACAAATAAATTATTAAAAATTAATGACCAAATATTTGGAGGATATTAGAGGTAATATAAGTGTGTCCAAAACGAGATTGGGGGAAAGAAGACTCTTCCGAAAACTTTTCATTAGTTTTTCTCTTATTTTGTATGCACTCTTTTTTTTTGTGTAGATTAACTTTAATTTTAGAATTTCATTTATTTAGGGACTTTATAGCCTATTAAATCATTTAGTACGTGTGTACCCCCTTTGTTTGTAACTCACCATCCACTTTAATGTATTACAACCTCTTAGCATTCTTCTTACTCTTTCAATTTAATAATAATAATAATAATAATAATAATTAAAAAACGTTACATGACTATATGAATATATGATTATATATATGGTTTATGTACAACCATTGATATA
Source organism: Trifolium fragiferum (assembly GCA_954870985.1). Lineage (NCBI taxonomy): Eukaryota > Viridiplantae > Streptophyta > Magnoliopsida > Fabales > Fabaceae > Trifolium > Trifolium fragiferum. Next base: position 16,084,750 of record OX940794.1, read on the forward strand.
TATTTAGTTTTAGAGGGACGTGTATGTATTGCAAGAAAATATATTTTTAGATTTTTGTGATTTCATTGTGTGCTTTTGATCTTTTATAGATTCAACATGTTAGACTATTGTAGTGCATATATATAATTTTAACACCTAACAATTCATGTTTGATACATAAATTTCACATTCACTTTAGTATCTTTTACCTATATGATGTAATTAATATTTTCTATATTCAGGAAGCTCCAAACTCTTTCTTAATTGTGTGTTTTTTTGTTATTTTCGTATTTAATAATTTTCTATTATATGGATGGAGAAAATCATGGAAACGAAGCAACTGATGAAGTAGTGGGTGATGGAGAAGTGGTGAATGGTGAAGAAGTTATTGAGTTTGTTCATGTTTTGATATCTGGGCATAATGGTGAACAAATGTTGTTTTAGGAATATAAAGTTTGTGATATCCATCTAATAGAAAATTAGTTTGAATGTTGATGAAATAAAGAACATATGTGTAGGAAATAGATGGAACAACTTTGTGAAATCCAAGCCACTCGAAAAAAGGAATATACTTATGTGTGTTTTATATGATGATAATCCTTATAATCTTCATGTGTATGTTGTTGATAGGCTTAGTTGGAATCACCAAACTTTAATTAATTAATGAATTTGTAAGAAATTCTTAATATAAGGAATTATTATTTAGCAGTGTTATTTCTTTTATGTTAATTTGACTAGAGGTTGAATAAATTATATATATATTCAATTAACTTGGCTATTCATTAAACTATACAACTCTTTGAAATTATCCTCTTTCTTTAAAATTTTATGCCAATAATTTGTTTTAAAAAATTTACATACTTATATAAGTGCATTCTAAAATTAAAGAGATTGAAGTATAATTAAGATAAAGAGAATTGATTTATGTACTCACATGAATGACATATTCAAGAAAATAATGCGCATATCAAATTTTAAAAAATTGAATACCATGTTATTTTCTTGAATAAGTATATTATGAAATAAAAAATTTAATCAAGGCCGTACAAAATAGATTTTTCTTATATTTAAATAGTCTACTAATATAATTTTTACATATATATAATAATTCTAACATGAAACATAATGAAGAAGTTCAAAATATTTTTATTCAAATATTTTAAATTGAATTTAAATGACTATATTCAACACACCTATCAAAATTATATTTTCAATAGAGTATTTTTTTAAGCTTTTTTTTAAAAAATTATAATCAAACACGTGCAATCATGATTAAATTTTTATTTGATTTTATTTATTTTCTTAACTAACATAATTTCGTTGACTCAAATTGGATAATATTTATTTATTATCTGCTATTTTTTTTCATTCTAAAAATCAAAACAATATTGAAGTCTAACATGCAAAAATTTAAAGAGATGTAAGTCAAACTAAAAAAAATTAACAAAAGAATTTTTTGTTATAGTTCACTATTTATTGCACTTAAATCTACAGATCAACGACCCGTTATTTATATTAAAAACATTTTTTATCTGGCTCTCTGTATTATACATTCACTTGACGAGATAAAAAATTTTAAAAGTTAATTTTTAAAATCTCAAATAATAGTTCAACACATCTATCAAATTTGTTATTCTTGATAATAATCATTTTCTAAATCTATTGTAATTCTATAGATTTCATATGCAATTCAAGTAGCTTTTAAGTCTTAAAAAAATAGGACTAAACACAACTTTAAATTATATTTCAAGATTTAAAAATCAAAAAATAATTATTTATTAATGTGCATATTAAACTTTAAACTAAATTTATTAATGGCCATGTTATTTTCTTGAATAAGTAAATTATGAAATAAAAAATTTAATCAAGCCCGTGCAACGCACGGGTTTAATACCTAGTGTTCTTGTAATAATGATATAAATAGTATGTGTGTACACACCATAAGAATGGAGAAAATTTGATTAGAAATGAAGAACTTATTTTGAGTATCTAAGAAATTTTCTTACTCAGATTAGTTAATTTTAAATGCCAATGAAAATTTGGTCATAATAGGAAAAACAAAAGTTATATAAGGGTTGATGTATAGTTTTTGTTGACATTATTCTAAAAGTTTTTGCTTTTTGCATCAAAATTAATCCTTAAGGAAAAATCTCCCTTCTCCTTTACAGTCTATATAATCAATTTCAACTTCCCATTGTTTATTTAGTGTTCGTAACTGACAAATTTTAAAATGTTCAATCACATTAGTTTTTTTGAGAATAATATTGACAGACCAAAATAAATAATGTGGTTGAAGTTTTTTAATTTTAAAGCTTAATTTAAATTTTGATGATTTTGAATAGTTTTATATCATGTAAGTGTTTTTTTATATTTGAATCAATATGTCTCATTATATTTCATTTTTTTGTCATTTCATTTTATTTAATAGTAAAAATAAAAATTTATTGATTTGTGAGATGTAACTCACATGTTCGCCATAGAATTGCTCCAAAAATTAAATATAATATTTTGTTTAGTAAAAAAAAAAACACAATAATACTTTGTTTAGAAAAGAAACACTATAATACAAGTTCTCTTTTTAATTATCATTTTAAAAATAAAAATTACTTTTTTTTTTTTTGACAAAATAAAAATTACTTATTTAAAAACTCAAAATATTTACTATTTAAAGTTTAAACCAATTCATTGTCTGTGGATACAGTAATATACAAGTTATTCCAATTTTTAGCATTTCTTTTTCACCTCGGTAGTTAGTGCTTATTCACAAACACTCTTCAACTAAAAGATTCCAATCTTTGGCAGTTATTATTCTGGACTTTCTATCACTAATGATGTGCTTATTTTAATTTATTTTTTATTTGTTTGGTACATAGTTTTAAAAACCGGACCGGACCGGCCGGTTCGACCGGTTCAGCCGTGAACCGGACATCTCACCGGTCCGGTTGGGATGTTGGACCGCACATGCATTTAAACCGGTCAAGACCGGTGAAAACCGGTCTAAACCGGAGAAAACTGGCCGGTTCGCGCGGGTCCATCTAAAGAAGAAATAATTTGAAAAAAATTTTAAATTGTCCCCAAAGGGATTCGAACCTGGTTCGTTGTTGTAAAAGGGGCACAACTTTACCACTAGACCAACCATTTCATTTGTGATATAATTACTTAGTAATATATAGGCTAAACTACATATTTGGTCCCTTACGTTTATTTTAGGTTTCAATTTGGTCCCTTACGTTTAAAAAGTTTCAATTTGGTCCCTTACGTTATCAACGTTTGCATTAGTTGGTCCCTTCCGTCAGATTTCACTGTTCCACTGTTTCAATTGGACACGTGTCAACATGTCCAGGTGTCCACGTGTGCAAACCGTCTGCCACGTAAGCAAACCGTCTGCCACATGTGCAAAAACTGACGGAAGAGACAAAATTGAAACATAAAATAAACGTAAGGGACCAAATTTAAACTTTTTAAACATAAGGGACCAAATTGAATCCTAAAATAAACGTAAGGGACCAAATATGTAGTTTAGCCTAATATATATATATATATATATATATATATATATATATATATATATATATATATATATATACAAAGCTTTAATAATATTTAACTTATTTACTTTCTTTTCTCTACCACATGTTTATTTTAAATAAAATTTTCAATATATTATTAACATTAACATTCATTTTTAATTAAAAAATTGGTATATCTATGTTTTTTAATACATATAATCTTAAAAACAACAGTCATTATATTTAATTTTTAAGTGTGTAATTTATGTCTTATAATACATAAGCATATTACATATTTTATTGTATTACTACTATATTTTTGTATGAAAACAAATTCTCTCACAAGTTTTGATTTGTTTCAAAAGCACATTAGGTTTTCTCATTTTCATTATGGACTTTATATTTTATTTATTGTTTGTCTAATATTGATTTAATTGTTCAAATATCATTTTTACTTATAATAACTAATGTTTCTGCAGCAAAAAAAAATATTAATGATTCTAATTTATTTGAGTTTGTATTTTGTACTATTTTATTGTGTATGATGATAATGTTATTATTTGGATTTAAGAACTTACGACATTATGAAATTTTTGAGTTTTTCAAATTTTTTTAGGTGTCATGTCATGATTTTTTAGAGACCGAGTCATCCGGTTCAACCGGTTTAATAACTATATAAATTTATTATAGAGACCGGTTCATTCTACCGGTTTATGCGGTTTAATACGGTTTAGTCATGCGGTTCGACCAATGAACCAGTGACCCAGTACCCTCACCGGTTCGATGTCCGGTCCGGTTTTTAAAACATTGGTTTGGTATTAAACTGGTTTTTTGAGTGGGTCATCTTGATATAGTTTGTTTGTCCCATAGTCTCTTTGCTTTCTATTTTTTCTTTTTTAAGGAAATGGAGCAAAAGCTCCAACAACACTTTTCTATTTGCTTCTTACTAGTTATTTTATCTTATCTGTGCGTTTGCACGGGTCATATGAATTAATTGTGAATTTAATTAATGCATAAAATTGTATTGTTATATGTTAATCAATATAACAATGCACAATTAAAAATATGTTTGATATATAACTAAAGTAAATACTTTATTGATTAAGATCAACTTGAAACAACAAAAACACAAAATATGATATTTAAAATAAAAATGATGTCAGTGTGTAAAAAAAAAAGATGATGTCCAAAATATTCCATCAAATGACATAAACAAAAAAAAAAAGTTTAATAGCATCTCCGACAGTAATTCTTTACACACCCTCTAGACTATTCTTTTGGATTCGCCACCAAGCTTGTAATGATATTGTATGATGGGTATGATAATCATGATTATATATAACAAAACACTAAATAAATCGGTAATAAGAAGTTAATTTTGAAATTGAAATGGATCTCCGATTAATATTGTAGTTAGTCACATGAAAAATCAATGATGAAAAATTTGCATAAATCAAAATCTATATAAAAGTATGATAGTATTTAAAAAAGACATTGGTGGTTTTTCTTATTTTTAATTTAAATAAATGGTTTTTAAATAGATCAAGTTTTCTCTTTTGTGTTTTCTTTATATGATTTTGTCTTCTGGGCATATCATCGAGTTGTCTGTCGTCTTGTGCAATGTTGTTTGATTTCTCGTCGTGTTATTCTCTTTCATTCACCTCTGTAATTGCACTTTATTTACTTTCATTTAGTGAGATTGTAACATTATATAAGTTTTTTGGCTTCCTCTTTAACTTTTTCAATATTATAGTTGTTTGAATTTTCTATGCACGTTGTATTCCCATGTATTCTTCAAAACCAAAGGAAAAGAAAAATCATAATAAAAAACAACAAATTTAGATATATTTAATTACATGAAGAAGCAAACCAAATGATCAAAATTATAAAAGGAATAGAAAATGCAAAAGAGTAGTAGATCAAACTTTTATTTACAAACACAATATTTAAAACAATAAAAAGATCCAACAAATCCACCTCCCATGTCCTTGAGTTTGCATAATTAAATATCAAAGGTTTATTGTTAAGTTATTCACCTTCTCATCAACTAGATTTGAAAGTTGCTCACCTCGTTCAGTCTTATCTGCAATATTGAAGAAAAAAGGAGAGAAATCCAGAAAGAGAAAATCAAATAAAACTCAAGTTACAACTTAACGAAAAAAGTTTCATTCGAAGATGAAGAAAAAACAGCATAAGTTTGAACGTGCATAGTGAGGTTTATTCATGGCGGGTCAAGAAAGAAAACATGGAAATTGTAGAGAGAATCTCATATTATAAACGGAAAAAAAAAAGTAACGGAAAAGATGAACATGAGCGGAATAAAAGGAAGTATTGATTAGGGTTAAGTTAAGTAGTTTTTTAAGTAGTTGTTTGTTATTCGTACTTACTATAATAAAGATTTTAAAATGTTCCACATAAAAACTGATTGAATTTTATAAGCAATGAAACAAATTGAATTTATAGTGTACAAAAAATCGAGGGTATGATAAAAAAAATTCAATGCCACAATTTTCTTTTTAAAACTAAGAAAAAAAAGAGGAAATATAATATCGTTCGTCACAACCAAAATATTTAAAAAAATATAGTTCAGGTACATCAAATAACAATAATTGAATTTAAAAAAAAGATTGAAAGTGCGATGAAAATAAAATGTATGTGATACATTGAAAATCATAGTTATTATATGGTGTTACCGATATATGTTTCATAAATTCAAGTGGCTTAGTGATTAAATAATAAAACTATATTGAGAGATTATAGGTTCAAATCCAAAATGTGATTAGGATTTAGTTAGTAGCATATTATTCTCATTAAATATATAAAGATAAAGATTCCAACAAAAACCCGACAATGCTATGCCACCCTTTATTTCTTTGATTCTTCACACCTATTGTGTGGAAATAAGTGAAGTTCCAGTGCACAATAGTAAATTACACAATTATAGATAGGAGTAATGGTATGGTCACACTCACTAAGACACTCCTTTCAACACACTACTATCTATTGGCCATATCACCACTTTTTTAAAACACTTACCTAGTAACCAGTACAACCGGTTAACAAAAAACAACATTTCCTGCAAGCAAAAAATAAAGAGAGAAAATGAAAACTGTCTTCCTTCTCTGCGATTTTCTCCTAGCCATGTTTTTTCCCCGCCACGTTCTCTCCATCTCTAACAGGTTTCACCTTCGTGGAAATATGTACTCTACCCAATCGTTTATGTTGCAACGTCTGTCGATCTCGCCCACGAACTTAATAAATTTTTAGATTGAAAGATAAAAAGAATAGAAAACAATTCATTCATTCTAATTCAATTCTGTTGTTACGTTTGAGATTAAGGTGGTAGAATGAAAACTCACATTCAAATAGTATTCTTTATTTTTTTCCCGAAGTATCTTAAAAATACATCTGATACAGTTTTGTTTTGTTTTGTTTTGTTATATATACCAAACTTTGTCTTTGATAATTGAAACTTTGAAAGTCTCTAATTGTGCACTACTATCACACCATAGCATTTAAGTGATGCAAATAACTTCACTGTGGTAGTACATATATATGACAAATGTAGTTTAGTTTTTGTGAAGAATTAACACCATAGAATTAAGTGCACAAATAACAATTACAAATGTACTTATTTGTATTAGATTCAGGATTCTGATTTGAATATTAGAACTCAACAAACAAGAGGTTTATTGTGAATACAAACAAAACTCATACACACAATGACACAAATCAGAGATGTCAGGCTACAAATTTTTGCAAGTTACCTTTAAATAACACAAAAACTAATTTGTATATCAAGAAATTTGTTATTTAGATGAATCTAGTATTCCCTTCAAAATTGAAGATAGAACTTTTTCAGACTATATGATTCAAACTAAATGAACGAATGCAAATATTTCAGTAAGAATTTTCAATTTTCATTAGGGATCAAATAATGACAAATTACATCATAAAATGGTTTCTATTGCATCAACCATGATCTCCCCCCTCTAATCTTAAATCCACCCCAATGTGGAAAACTAATCATAAATTAAGGAATAAGAAATTTTACAATTCCAAAAGGACTAGAGAAAAATAAATGTGGACATAACTCAAACGAAATCACCTTCCAAAACAATATTTTACAATGAAGGTTACTCTTCCAACTTTATGTCAAATGTACAAAAGAAAATACGAAAACTCATTCACCCTTCAAGGCCTTGGCAAGGAGGAAGGAATCAATGAAAAAACCACCCAAAGTTGCTCATGCTCTTCTCATGTCTTGCCTTCTTCCATCTCCAAAAACCTCTTCTATCATGCTACATGTTGGTAAAAAGTCCATCTTATTTTTAGAGCAAGATACAAAGCCTGAATCCCACCCTGGTGCATCACAAGGCTCCAACACATACCCTTGGCTGTAACCATTGTAGTTACTGCACCAATTATCACCATTCCCACTCTTCACCTTGATTTCCCTTGAAGCAACTCCCATGTCATGTGATGTGTATGGATCATGTTTAACTTTTTCATGACATGAATCCTGCCAAACAGATTGATCTTGGGGTTGATTCAGGGGAGGGGAGGAACCATTAGAGTGATTCATCTCTACATGATCATACTTAGAATCATCATCAATATTCCTCTTGGTATGATCTACAATTCCATTAACATCGCAAGTTTCATCTTCAGCAAACTCATCATCAGAATCCTCCATATGATTATCACTATTGATACAAGTGTCATCTTGATAGATGGGATATTCAGCAACGGAATCCTCATCTTCCTCATGAGTAATTTCATTGTCATCACTACCTTGCCATTCATCATTATCACTATCAGCATTTAATAGATGGCTCCTGTTCTGCTCTGCCCGTTTTCGTAGCATGAAGACATTAAAGTAGTAACTTACTATCTCCTTTTTGCTTCGAGAGGGAAACACAATGGAAAGATAGTTCCAGAAATTTTTATTGAGGGATGCTGGATTATTGAAGATAACCTTGTGAAATAGATGTTCATCCTCAGGAGTCCACCTTTCAGCCACTTGTTCTCCCATGCCAGCAAACCCCAATTCAATGAATTTCTCAATCCCAAAGATTTTTAATAATTTCTTTCTTTCTTCCATTATATGTTGTCTTACACATCTCATAGATCCCATGTCTTCACAGCTACAATCAGTTCTTCCCTTTCCAACTTCATCATCAATGGTAGATAACTCCATATCAGGCATAGGGATTATGCAGGTTCCCATCAATCTCTTTTCAGCTTCATACCCATCCAAAACAGTAGTACCATAACACCCCCATGGGGGAACATCAGCTTGATGATCAGCTCCAATAGATACAGGCTTTCGAGGTGAGTGTTCCAAAAGTATGGAATAGAGGTCCTCATAGCGAGTATATGTCCTTATGGGTCGTTCCGGACTGAAATATATTGGCCGTTCTGGACTGAAGTACTCCGGAAAAAGAGGAAGATGTATAGGTGGTTCTGAATGGTGATCTTCTTCAGTAGGGCGACTGGTGGCCCAAGAAGATGCTGGAATACCTATCGCAGGATAGCTTGGTTCAGAGTTCCCAGCCCCTCTCGGAAGTCCATCACAACTCTCACCAGCAAGCTTTTCTTTACAATCGCTACTACCTTGTGCATATCCTTCCTCTATGAATTACAATGTACACAAGCTCAATGTAAGTAAAATTTATCACAAACTTGAAACTCCCTGAAATGTATATTTTTCAAATTGCACAAGATTAAAAACTAAACTCCCACCTGAAGTTTTAGGCAAATGGGTGTAGCAATCATCATCAGGAATAACCGATTCTGATAATGGAACAAGAATATCGCTGGAGCCTACATGTTTGGGGTGTTTGAAGGACACCTCAAGCATTTCCTCAGCAGCATCAAAAGGACGTTTCTGCACCATGGTTGCCTACAAGAAAGGATTCAAAAAAAATTTAGACAAAAGCTTGCAGCACAAGACAAGCAAACAAAGTAATAATTTAGAACTCATACATTAAAACAACCAATAGGATAGCTCAACAACCAAGAAAGAAAACAATTAGAATGAAGAATGGAAGTCGTAATGTAACGGCATTTGTCTTGTGACAACTGAAATCATTGTTTTCCTATTTTGTGCATCGAGTATTGACCGTTACTCATCAAATAGTTTTGTAAGAAATACTCAATGCTCAAAATAGGAAAAAACATAACTCGATAAGCTCCAACATCTTCGGTTAACAAAAGACAAACAATTAGAAACTTCATACATCAGTTTAGTTCTAACGTGCTTAGGTAGACTTTCATGTCTATACATAAAGGAAGTGTTAGTTGTGTATGTCCAAACAGTTAATTGTATGAAAAACAAATCATCAACAGGCAAAACATCCTTAAAAGTAATATATTTGGCGTAATACTTGACAAGTGTTGACCACATGTTTGACTTCTGAATTAAAAAACACTGTAACTCTGACATTTAAACTTTAATACTATACTATTACATAAAAGGAGTGGACCTACTCAATGAAGAACCATATCATATCAGTGCTACATAAGGACAGTACAGTAACTTGACATTAATTACACAAAAGAGAAACATACCACATCAGTGATAAAACTTTAACTGGAAAAAAAAATCAATATTTAAATATTAAATAATAAAAATATGGCACCCAGAAAAAACAAATATGGACATTAATTAATTACAATAATAAAAATAATAACAAAAATAATCTTTTTAATATACCTTAAAACAAGTCTCTGTCAAATTAATGGAAAATTTCTGAATTTGGAAGAAATAAAATAGGAGAATCGTAATTACTCAAAGGAATTGAACTTTCCCCAAATAATTTCAATGAAATAAGAAAAGCCCCAAATTCAGGAAACCCTAACCCTAATTTTTTTTCAAATCGAACAATAATAACCAATTGACCAACGATTACAACGATTCGCACCGAGATCGAACAACCCCAAACAAATTTTCCGATCGATTGAACAAAAATTAAACCCGTTGAATTTTCCCAAAATCCGAGACAAAACAACGATACGAACAAAACAAAAAACTGAAATCAAACAAAGAAAAATCCAATCCCTTTTTACGAGATCCCTATCGTAAAACCAGATCGAGAAGATCCGACACGGGAACCCTAAAAACCGAGAACGTAAATCGATAAAGACAAAATTGGGTTGAATCGAAAGAGAAAATCACGATCTATGAGAGGGTTAGATCGATCGAAGAGATGGAGAAGAAATTGAAGGTGAAATTGAAGTAAAAAGAAAAGGAATCGAGATCTGAAAACGCGGCGGTGGAAGAAAGGGGAAAAAACTAGGGTTAGGTGATTTTATTTTTATATTTAGGGTTGGTGAGAGAAAAGAATAAAACGACAGCGTATTATGTTATTTGTGATTGAGAGAGAGAGAGAGAGAGAGAGAGAGAGAGAGAGAGAGAGATGATTATGAAGGGAAAAGAATGAGATGTGAGTGCGGTATATATGGGACAGTGTGGGAACGAGGTTGTGCGTAGATTCTGAATCATGATTTTCATTACTCATAAAGCGTGTCTTCACACGTGGCAGTTTGTTAATGGATTTTTTGTTATGGTAATTTTTTTGGGTCACATGTTAAAATATTTTTACCGTCAAAAAAATGTTAAAATATTTTAATTTAATATAGAAATTCTAAATTTAATAATGCAAAAAAAAATTATATAAAATAATAATAATAATACGAGAAATTTAATACTTAAAACGTAAACTTTTTAGATTTATTGGATAACAAATATATCTGACCTTAATCATAGAATAGATACATTAGGTTTTTAATAAATCTATAAAATGAAAATTTGCATATAATTAAAGCCAAAGGGATTAAGTTTAAAAAATAATTTGTACAATTTACATTTTTTTTCCATTCTATGAGTCTATATATATCCAATATATGGTACTAGGAAGTCAAAAGTGTCAACGGCAAATAATATAAAAGCATGTTGATTGTCGGGACACAACTTCTCATGTTTGGTCACTTTGCATAAAGCATCTTTGAGGACCGCGTGTTTCCACAATAAAATCATCCATCTCACAAACGAAGAAACTACGATCAAATCCACACAAGCATACTTCCCTCCTATCCAATTGTTGGCTATATTAACATTTATTGACATGTGGTTTTGGGGCTGTCTTACTCAAGGAAGGGTGTGGCCCATGATTTGGGTGATGCTTATAAAAGGACACTATCAACTCTAATTTTAGTGTGCAAGTTTAGACCTAGTTTTGAGATACATTGGAGAGCTACTTGGTGCACCGTCACAGACACTTGATTTCAATTATGATAAACGGAGGCACGACGTTGCTAATTTCGGTGGTTGAGACATCATATTTAAGGAGTCGTGCTTGTTGGTTTACATTTTTTAATCTTTATGATGTGTAAGATTATTATTCTGGTTGTTTGTTTTGTTAAGTTCGCCATGCGCTAAAACTTTTGATGTTAGAATTATGTAAAGTTTAATGTTGTTTAAGGGATGTGATATGTGTTATTGTGCTTTGTTAAATCATTTGTTATTTTGTTATATGTTTATTTATAGGATTGATCAACTTAGATTTGAACATAAGTTTATTATTATGAGATAATAAATACAATTAATGAACTAATATGATTAAGTAGAGGAAAGACACATACTTCTTATTTAAGGACTTAGACATAAACCTTAAGATCATATTGAGAATACAACTGAAATGAATTAAGTGTGACCTAGACATATAGTAATCACTTTATCCCTCATTTCATAATATAATGTTGTACAGACGTACACCACAAGACAAGACAAGCATTGCTCATAGAAATTGTGGCGCCACTTATCACTCACACACATTAAACCCTAATTAAATGAATCATGATTCCAACACTTTCCAATACTTGTTTACCAAAACTCTTTCATGTTATTTTCATTTACTTACTTGCATTTTTTTTTTTAAATGATATTTGATTATGTTTTCGTTAAACAATCTCTATGAGATTGATACTTTTCTTGTGTACTTGCAAAGTTTATATTTTGCAACAAATTTTTGGTATCCTTGCCAATGATTGTATGGAAACATAGTGTAAAAAAAACCAAACATAATATTTAACATTTTTTTTAATAAGTGATGATACGAGGAACAAGCATGCCGTTTTATCACTTCAAAAAATTCTAAAGAGTTTTTTTTGTTCAAAAAAAATTCTTATAATGTTTTTTATTTAGTGGAATTTTTTTATTTCAACCCAAACTTTATTAATATAAATGGATAAATGGATGTCTCTTATACAAACTGAATTATACGCACAAGGGAGAAACTGTTAGAGTTTTTAAATAAAATTAACTACACTCATTATAAAAAAAGGAAATAAGGCGAAGGATATTTTGTAAATAAATTTGTTCTGGAATAGAATATTTTCAGACCGGGCCAATGACCCATCCGTGTGTTGATACCGAGTTACCTGGCCCATAAAGTAATAGTACAAATAATACGATGGATATGTCCCGATTACAAGTGATCTAGCGCTTTATAGAGATATGTGGACCGTTTAGCACTATTGCCTTGTCGTCAGATAACATTTCTCACAATGACTGTCACCGTCGTATATATCATCAGGTCTCACGTCCGAAATGAATCAATATATGAATTTTTCTCTCAATTTAGTGATGATAGTTTTATGAGGTGTATTTTTTCTGTCAGTTGCTTATGTTCAAATAATTATTTATAAAACTATGTTCACATAATTTTTCACTTCGCATTACTGTTTAGTCTAAACAATTACCATGTGGAGGATTCAAGCGTTTAATGTCTCTCTAGACCCTTTTTTGAAGAAAGGTTGTTTGTACTACTAGGCTTAATACAGAGATTAAATTTGTATTTAAATGTGATACAAAGTCTAACAATCACAGAGTGGATATTAGATTGACCTATATCAATATATAATGTATGAATACAGCTTGATTGATTTACACAAACATCTAAGAACACTCATACAAATAGAATATGCAGCTACAGGCTCTAGATGTGTTATTGGCTATTTCTAAATTTTTTCTATTATTAGAGAACAAATTAACCCTTTTTCCATGGACATTAATAAGAATAATCTCATGGTGTGAGTGGTGACTAAAATCATTGGTTATTCATTGAACTATTCATTGAATAATGACTTAGTCATTTTACTCATATAGGGCTTCCTCAAATCAATCATCAACTTCTTCAATTCAAATTAGGATACTGAAACTATGATACACCTTGCACGAAATCCCAATCAACAAAGTCATGATCAAGGGAGCATATGACTAATCTGCATGACCCCAAGATGCAAGTGAATTACTCACACATCACACATGAAGGTATGAGCCACCAAAAGCTAAACTAAGGACACGAGAAAATAAACAAAGAAACTCTTCTTCTTTTTTTGTTTGAGCAAACAAAGAAACTCTATTGATATTTAGAAAGTGTTTACAAGAGTGGAACTTGATATTACAAGAGGTTTGAGGTCTTACTTAGTCAAAAAAAAAAAGTTTGAGGTCTTACTTATAGTCTAGAGGAAGCCCTATATGAATTGAAGAAGGCAAGTTGTATCTTAAGGAAAGTTGTATATGGAGGAAGCCCCATATTACATAAAAAACAGTCTTAATTTACTTATTAGTCTAGAGGAAGCCCCATATTACATCAAAAACAGTCTTAATTTACTTATAGTCTAGAGAATCATCAACTTCTGAGGAAAGTTGTATCTTAAGGCATAAAGGCAAATGACCGAAAGGAGAACTTGGTGTATGTCCATATTGTAGGCTATGACTAGTCATAATGTGTCAACTATGTGTCGAGGGTGGTTCGAGGAATTCCAATGTGCTTAGGTGGAGCGTTCTGTTAATTGCTTATAACCGGGGGCCTTTATATCATAGATCTCTTGCATCTTTTTTATAAATTGTTTTCTCATGACATTTGCTTAATGCGATAGGGTTAGAATTTAAATCATGCTTGTGGTGAAATCTATGATCCTAGGGTGATTTTAATTAGAATTAGACATCTTTGTTTAATTTGTTTTTCAATCTCTCAAATCCAAACAAAATCTCTTCTAAACATTCTCTTTATTTTTACTATTTTTATTATTTATGATCTAACCTATACTTATAAAAAAAACCATATACCTCTTATTTTCACTATCCCTATGAATTGATACTCTTTTTATTACGATCATATTATCACGCACTTGCGAGGCTATCAAGCGAGTTATATAAAGTGTGATACACAGCCATTGTTTTAGTTTGTGCATAACAGAACGTAAGAAATCCATCATCATGCAAGTCATAAACCAAAAGCATCACTTTATAGTTTGTGCATAACATAAGAAATCATGCATTTGAACCCAGCAAAATGTGTCTATGATTTCAAAGGAATTTTAGGTCTCAAAGTCATCGATCAAGATATTTGAATTCTTTCAAGGTGAAATTCGACATAAAGAACAAGAGGAAGTATGCGAGAGATTTTATCTTCGTAAATTAATGATGACAACTCTCGCATAACTCATTAAATTTGCCATTTGACAATTGCTTTCTAAATCCTCACTTCATATTATTTTCCTTAAACCATAAATATTAAATAGCATAGGTCATAATCATTTAGAATCCTGATAAGAAATGAAAACTTTCACTAATGCTAGAGAATAAACCCTAACGTGAACGATAATTTATTTCACACTTAAATAACCACTCACGTTTAATGTTTAACGACTTCTCGAATAGGATTACGAATTTATATCTCGACTTAAATAACCAGTCACATTTAGTGTGTGACAATATTTGGTCTTCTTTTATTGAATTAACTCCCATAGAATTATAGAAGCTCATTAATACAATCATTTGCATTCTATTACACTTAATATAATTAAGAGAGTAAATAATAGAGCCTTCCATATTTCATCAAAAACAGTCTTAATTTACAGCTGCCAATATATATAACCCCTTTTCAATGTTAACAAAATGTCATCAAATCATGTATATGAAATCTTTCGACTATTGCTGGACCATTGATTCCATCTATAATCTAACATATTTGCAGGCAAAATGTACAATGCTACAACCAAAGTTCATCAAAATGTACAAATGAAAATCATATGTTCGCAAGGTGTCCCGAAAAACCTGAAACAATTTCATAGATCGACACCCTCATCGAGACCTTTGGAACCGATCATGACATTTGAATCAATTTGTTTGTCAAATTTCTTTTTCCTTCTTGCTTCAAACTCTTGAAAACCATCCATCTGGATCAATCACAAATTTTTTAATCGCATTGAAAGTCAAACACTTCTATCGATCTAGCAGAAAAGTAGACAAGTGAAAAACAAATGAGAACTTGGGCATACCTGTTGAAATTGATCCATTGATATAGGATTACCATGCAGTGATATGTTCTGCAGAGCTTTGCAATCTTTCAAAAGATTTGGAGGTATCTGCCCAAAAAGAAACAAAGACATTCAAGATAACATAAACTCAAAGTAGCAAATAACCACTCAATCAACTCTTACAAATGATGGTAGGAAATAACCATCCGTACATATCATAAGAATAAAACTAGATATTCCTAATACTCAAGCTACATTATCTTTGTTCTTCGGTTATGAAAACTATATGCATGCCTCTTGTATGGAGCAAACTAACACAGAAGGAAACAGGTAAAGCATAGTAGCTCTTAGTGAGGGAAGTTAATTTGGTGGCCAAAGAAAACTCCCAGCAATAAGCAACCATTCATTCAAGTCATTTCCAAGTTTATGCTTTCATCACAAAATATTGAGTTCAGATTTTTCGGATGCAGAAATAGTAATCAAACAAGACAACCTTATATATAACAGTGACAAAAACTTGACAAGACAACCTTCTATATAACAGTGACAATCAGTTCCATCTGATGAACTGAGGTAGATAAATTTGGAGTAAACTTACAAATTTTCCGCACTTGTTATGGTTATGTTCCAAAAAATTCAACAAATAAAGTGATACCATTTTTCATGAACTTTCTTATCACTATTTTACGGTCAAGTTTCGTAAAATCTGAAAGCTACTATAGTACTACTGTCATTATATCCATGATGATGATTATTTCCTTCTCGTCAGTCATGCAAAGTATTCAGCCACTCTATCTCCCACCCTCAAGCTCTATCTTTCTCAATGGGTTTTATTTACCTACCGCTTCCACAGTCTATCTCAAAAGCCTAGATTAGTTCATTCCACTGTTGTATCCTCGTTCAAGCAACCTTGGTTGCCTTAGACCTTATTGTCTTTGCCCCGGATCTTTAGATGTAATTTGGACTTCACCAAAGTTAGGTTCTTATTCTCCTAGATGCAATTTGGCCGTGGGTTACAGGGTCGGTCCTAAATGTGGTATGGTTCGGTTCGGACTATTGTCCAACTAGCAGTGTGGTCCCAACAAGCTACATATGCAAGTAAGAATCCTCTCTATTTCTCAAAAGAAATGGAGATGTCTATTACTATAGTTTTTAGTTGTATAAAGAATATAAAGGCACACATTTCCGAAAACTCTGACATTAATTAGAAATTTATAAACCATAACTGTGGTAATAAAGATGTCCATTTCCTTTAAGAAATGAAGAGGATCTCTATCCCCCAGATGCAATCTAACCCTAGTTCTTATCCAAGATATAGTCTAGCCAATTCCTTTTGTAGCATAGTGTTCACATTAATATCAATATAAATTTATTATTCTGAATGTTCCATTTCCGCCCGCTATACTTAAAGACTAAACCCAATACAACAAATCAATGTTCAGCCAATATGTGGTATATTGCAGTTGGATAGTCCTCGGTAGAGCTGTCAAAAGGGGTCGGGCTATCGGGCCGGCCCATTAGCCCTATGGTTTTACACGGGCCGGGCTTTTAAAAAAGTTGTTCGGGCCTTATTGGGCCGGCCCCTCGGGCCTATATTTTTAATGGGCCGGCCCCACGGGCTTTTGGGCCGGCCCCTTAAAGAGTTAAACAAATTTTTTAAAATTTTTAAAAAAAATAGTTTTAGCTAAAAATAAAGAGTTTTAGTTACCATTAAATCTTTAGTTAATTAAGTAACAAAAGTTGAGATTTGTTAGTTAGGAGATAATTATTAAACCAAATTTGTTATTTTTTTAAGATTAAACCAAGTTTGTTATGATTATCTTTATTTGAGAAAAACTAATAACAACTTAATTAATGATTCTAAATAGAAAAGTATAAGAAAGAAATTAATCAAATTATATGGATATTAATTTGTGTGTAATACATATGTAATTTTATTGTCCATTGAATTTATTTTGTAAAAAAAAAATTGTCAAAAAAAAAAATGAAAGTTTATCGGGCCGGCCCATCGGGCCATGTAGGTCTTTGCTTATCGGACTGGGCTTAACGGACCGGGCCATGAGGCTTAATGGGCCGGCCCACTAAAGCCTCTTTATATGTCATGGCCCCCGGGCCGAGGCGGACCGGGCCGGCCCGGCCCCTTTTGACAGCTCTAGTCCTCAGAAATGGTCGATGAATCATTTATACAACATAATGGAGATTCAAAAAGCACTCACTAAATAAATAACTAAAATGAATAAAACAGAACAATAAAACAATCATGTAACGTTCAATCAAGTCCAGCACCAAGGCTTTAAAACAACAAAATAATACCTGCTTCACATTATTGTTGTCTAAGCACAGTGACTTCAAGTGAGACAGATTGCACACTGAAGAAGGAAGATCTTCAATAAGATTATCTGAAATGTTAGCAAAAAGTATAAAATTAGCTTCATTCAGAAACAAGCATAAAGCAAAATAACAAGATGGTGAAAAATGTTCCAAATATCCAGATTTGACAATCATAGAAATGGTGCCAATAACAAGATAATTGGTATTGTGGTATATCACCATAATCATTCTTCAACACAAAATATTCTATGCTTAAATTATAATCAAATAGTGAGTTGTGATTAAATTAAACTAGACCAAATAACTATAAAGCATAAGACAAGAGTTTTCAAAAGAAAGCATAAGACAGTGTAAACACCTTAGTTTCAAT
The DNA here is from genome assembly GCA_954870985.1 of Trifolium fragiferum. Classification (NCBI taxonomy): domain Eukaryota; kingdom Viridiplantae; phylum Streptophyta; class Magnoliopsida; order Fabales; family Fabaceae; genus Trifolium; species Trifolium fragiferum. The sequence continues at coordinate 16,103,269 of OX940794.1, forward strand.
TTAGAAAAAATTAATCTCAAACTTTAAGATAACAAAAGGGAAAACAATCTAATCTTGAATTTATATCTTCCCTAAAACAATAACTTCCATTGGAAGAAGAATAAAGATAACAAAAGGGTAGATTCTCCTCGTAGGGCTAACAATCAACATAATCCAATTAGATTAAATAAATAACACATCAATTAGGTAAAATCTCTCCAATCTCTTTCCATTTCTGACAAAGAAAGAACACAAGGGAAAACAGACATGCCATGCAATGCAGAAATGAAGAAATCGTGCCAAACCGTCAATTAGAAACATACCATTGGCTTGTAATTCTTCCAAAGAGAAGCAACTCCCAATAGATTCTGGAAGAGACTGTAACTTGTTATTTGAGACATTTAAAATCAATAGCTGCATTATCAAACAAGGTTATCAGCTGTATTATCAACTTTGAAGACGACACACTCAGATCATAAATTACGACTTCAAGGTTATGATCCAAGCCTCATGTCAATGCAACTCATATATCTCTATAGCATAGATCCATTTTTATATAACATTGAAAATCAGAAAAATAATGAAATTAAAATAATATCGAGTTCTAAAAGGGTGTCCTTAAACATTCCTTCGTTCAGAAAGTAAGCATGTCAACAGAAAACAGTATATTATCTAGCAAGCATGGAAAATTAGAAGGAAAAAAAAGGTTACACGACACATATGACATGACAGAATAAGTGTCTCATTAAACTGAGTAATGATGTGTTGTTCAAATGTATGGCATGGAGAAAGATTCCTTTCTTAAATGCCTGTGGTTAAAATGATGATGTCAAACACCTTGAAATCCTACAAGTATGCAGTGATGGTACCCATATCCACACATCAAAGCATTATGCATGCAATCTTCAAAATTCCAAAATTATTATAATTACTTACGTTTCTCAAACTGCCAATAGTTGCCGGCAAGGATGTTAACAAATTCCCTGAGATGGACAAGCGTTCAAGCCTTACTAACTGGCCCACTAAAAAAGACACTATAAGTTATTACGTGAAAGAGGGATAATAACATTTCTTTTCAAGCAGTATCGTATTGGGTTAAAGAAGAGAATTACATTCATCAGGCAAGGAAGTAATTCGATTTCCATCAAGGTTCATGAGTTTAAGAGATTGGAGTTTCCCCAAATTCACTGGCAGCCTATCAATGAGATTGTCCGTTAATACCTGTGGTGTGAATACAACATCAGTACGTAATAGTATTTTTTTATCGATCATTAGCAAATTAAGTACATCAATGATAAAATCGGTAAATCAACATAAGATAAAATGCATAGTGTTTAAGAAATAAATGCTGCAAGCATAGAGCAAAATGTTAAGCTCTTACCAGGCGCTGCATATTAATCAATTTGCTAATTTCCATGGGAATGTCAGCTGCAGTCAAGACAATAAATTTAATTAGCGATAAAATAACATTGTCAACAAGGATAATGATAACCTTTAAGCGGAAAGGCACTTCTCTTTGATGTTAAAATTATTACAACTACTCCAAAGCAAAGGCTTCATAACCAAAATGCAAATAAAAAAGGAAAGGAAAATAAATTGCTTACCTATTCGATTATGTGTTAAGTCAAGAGTACGTACGGATCTGTCCAAATCAAGAATTTCATCTGGAAAAGTCTGTTTTACAAGGAAATGAATAAACCAAGATAAGTATGTTTCCCTATAAAAGAACACATAAAATACAAATACTAATTAGTTTTTTCACGAGGAATGCACGATATCTCTGACCGAGGGTCTGGGACTTCCTCAAGATACAAAGATGAAAAATCTATTTAAGAACTAACATTCCCAACAAATGTTCTTCTATACATACAAATTAGGGAACTTCTAACAACATGGTTAAGGAACCTCAATTATCTTCCAATTGTGTCACACCTTGTTGGTTTAATTATTTTTATCACCGAATCTAGCATGGTTCCAATTTAAAGAAAGCACTAGTGTTCCCTTCACATAAACCGTCATATTTTTTTGTGAAACGTCTAAACCATCGTATAATAATAAATAAAAAACAATGGTTACATAAAAATTTGACAAAGTGAATCTTTGTCGCTATGTTAGCCTTGGCACCTTGCTATGCATAGCTGGTCTCAAGCCCAAAAAAAATGGAGAGGCTTGTGTTAGACAATTGACGGCCAATAGAAAACTTAGTCGAATCTCCATGACATGGACCAAATACGAATCTCTATCATTACTTATAACACAAAAAATAATAAATGAGACTAAGAAACTACTCCAAAATAGAGTAATATCATAATCCAAACTGCCACTAGAATCATATTAATAACAGAAGTGTTACTTCAACATCAATTTGGGATAAAAAAATTTCGACGACTTTTTAAAATGGTAAATTTCGACGACTTTTTAAAATGGTTAGCTCACTTCAAAGAGAGGTTAATGAATATATGAAGATTGGATAACTCATTAACTATCAAATGAACTTAATTAACCACAAATTTGAACATTGGTAACCACAATTTCAGATATTCCAACTACATGTAGATTTGAAGTATTGAACAACAAAGTTAATCACTTTCAAATTTGTGGCTAGTAAAGTTCAGTATATATAGTTGATAAATTGCAACACCTAACATATCTATCATCCAAATCCAACACTTCATTAACCAGGAGCGCGAACTAAATGAACCATTTTCTATTTAAAAGAGCCTAGCAACGAAACTCACAAACACTAATTGCAAAGAACGTATAAAACTGAATTAACCATCAAATGTCCTCCATGACCATTTACCCATATGAGATTTACGTATAAAATTGAATTAACCATTTAGGGCCAGTTTGGATAAACAAACTCATTCGCAACTTATAGCACAAGTGCTTATCAAGATAAGCACTTATGTATAAGCTTACGCAAGCAATTTTTATATCAAAAAATGAAATAAAGTTAAATTAATTTTATATATGCCATGAGCTGTTTTCATAAACTGAGTATATCGGAAAACTCATGAAAATAAGCTGAAAATGGCTTATGAAAATTATCACAAGTTTTTTTTTTCATAAATTCTACCAAACAATCTCACAAAAACTTATCTCAATAGATAAGTTCATATAAGCCAATTAAAACATACTCTTAGGGTCGGTTTGGATTGACTTATTTTTGAGCTTATGCTTAAGTTTTTATGTATTATTATTATAAGCTTGTGAATGTAGATTATGAAAAAACAAGTTATGAATTAACATAAAAACTTGTTGAATTGCATAAACTTAAAAAAAAAGTCAATCCAATCAGACCCTTAAAAATGTGAAATTGATGTTGAAAATTGAAATAAGATTTATGTATTTTATTACCGCATGCATGAAGCAATGAGAATTGAAAACATATGATTAAGAAGCTAAAGAAGTAAATGAAATAATTAGAATTGAAAATATAAAAAAGAGAAAAGAAAGTTAGTTAGAAGTTGTTTGTTACCTTCAATTTGGAATCGCGAAGAGCAACAATGCCAGTGGATCGCCACCGAGCGGTTCGACTGGCTTTGGTCTCGGCGTTTTTGCTGACGACGCAACCCATTGTTTCCGACGATAACAAAATGAAGAAGGTGAATGAATGATGGTCAGAGTCAAAAGAATAGAGAAACTGAAACCGCGTTGATTTTAACACTTTGTTCTTTTTGGGATTCCAACCACTCATGACGTACTCCCTCCCTCCGTAACACTTTATAAACAAAAATGTACTTTCTAGATTCATTGTATATTTAATGTATCTGGTCTATAATACAGGTCAGATACATTAAATATACAATGAACCTAAAAAGTGCATTTTTGCTTATAAAGTGTTATGGAGGGAGTACTACTTCTCTACTGTCTCCGTTTATTTTTAGAATTAATTAAAGTAATAATTATTTTAATTGTAGTATTTTCACTATCCCAGAATATAAGCAAAAATATGTCAACAAAAGTTAATATATCTTGACTAAATTTTACACTAAAAAATACATTGATTTTTGTTGATCATTTTTTATTTATATTTTAGGACGAATGAAATATATGATAAGAGGGAGTATTTTTTGGATGGAAACAAGACAAAATAACAAAATTATTTTAAGTTCACATACATGAGTGAAGAAGTTGGGACTCAACCTCAAATTCAATTTTTTTTTCTTGATATTTTATGGGTCTTTGGGCAAATATAAGAAAAAAAAACGTATTTCATTTAATATAATATGCATTAGTATTTAATACATAATAATAGTTTTACAGAATATCAAAAAATTAACTTTTACTCAAAAATTCATAAGAAGCGATTTATTGGAGCATTTTCATATGCAAAATCATTTATAATCATATTAATATATCAATGTTCTTCAACATATTATTCTTAATTGACAAAGTTGGTCAAAGTGTTTAATCTCTCTTGTGACATTGTGGATCTTAAAATTTTAATCAACTTTTTTAGTCAAAAAAAAAAATCAACTTCAATTTTTAAAAAACTTCTTTCCATTGATTCTATAGTCATAAACATTGTCAGTAAAACTCTATTAGCAATTCACATATTCAGATAACAACCTGCATATCGGACAAATTTAATAATATCAATGGTAGACATTGTTTCAGTTGGCAAAGCAAATTATAACACTTTTAATTTCTCAAAAGTTTTGCTTCTTGTTTTCTATTAAGGTCAAAGTAAGCGTTTTTTTTCTTCTTCTATTGACACAAATAAGCAAGCAAACTCGATTACTCTTTATATTTGACTTTTTTACAATACATTAGTAAGTAGTTATAAAAAAAATTATGGACCGTCCAAAAAAGTGGGCTTAAGGTCATCATACCTCTTGTCCCCCTATTAGGGTTGAACCTAACCTCGATCATAATATCCTGTCTAACAATTTTGATAATTTTTTTGTGAGTTGAGCTAGGAGTTGATTGTTTGTTTGTTAACCCTTTGACTTTAATTTTTAGTGAAAAAAATGTTTTCATAATTAGAAATTTGATTTCAAAAACTAAGTAAAGTGTATTCAATGATTTTTTATTTTTTTTTTGAATTTCAATGATTGTTAGATATTGTAGTTATTTATTTTGTGTTTCATTTTGTTACACAAAATTAGTGAAAACTTATGAACCAGCATAAAAATTTATATATTTGCATAAATTATTTTCATAAGTTCAAAAATAAGCCAATTTCAAACGGACCCTATTTTTTTTATGCATAATATATTTAATCTATACTAGTTTTTTTAGAGATTAATATTTTTATGCATGTAACGTTTTATTTTTGTACAAATGTATTTAATCAATGTTATTATGTCACTGTTATAAATTAGTTCAGGGTTAAATCTATACATTGATAAAGTAACAAATTCACATTCACATCCAATCAAATTATGATATATTGACATTTGAGACTACTAGTCGCTGGCCCGTGTGTTGCATGGGTTCGACAGAACGACATGTTGATGCCAATCATAGTCGATGCCAATCATGGTCGCGGCTTTCAATAAAGAATATGACAAAATGCCATATAATCGACAAAAAGATGTTTTGGATCAAGATGGTCGTTATTTTCGATCAAGAATACGACAAAGACAATCATGGAATAGTATGAATTTTGATTGAATGCATCGATTATAAAGACAATTTCCAAATTATAACACTAATAAAAAATGCTTTAGAATACAAAAATTTAAATTCTTAAACTCACGAACTACCTTCTTAGTGGATCTAGATTCTCGTGTATTACAAATAATGATGATAGTATTTATTTGCTGCGCGAACCCAAAAGAATATTAATAATATTTTATGTTTTCAATATGAGAAGTGGTAGTAATCGAGACAACACAATTTTCTATAAAAATTAGAATGGATTTGTTTGGGAAACAACACAGAAAAATAATTATTATATAAGAGATTATCAATGATAAATTATTTTTGTAAAAATCATGTTTGCCCATTTATTTACATGTGTATTTCTTTTTATATATGTCACCTGTTGATTGGAACATATGTCAATTAGTACAATTATATAAGGATGACATTATCGCTGACATAAGGGAGTATGGTTTCCTAAAAGGCATTAGGGTTTACCCTTAAGGAATTTTTACCTTGTTTTAGTTTTCACTTTCTCTCTTTCTCTCTTTTGTGTTTCTGCCTTGTGCTCTATTTGGTGGAGGTTTTTAATTGGTGAAAGCAATAGTCCAATTTTTCCAATTAAGCAGATGACATGTTGCTGACATCATGTGTGAGATCATGTGGTAGGATTTCTTAGGAGTCATTAGGGTTTACCCTTAAGGGTTTTGACTATATTGTAAGGATTTATTTACTTTTTTCTTTTATTTAGTAACCAAGTAATATAAGTCACTTGTTGATTGGAACATGTGTCAAATAAGGTTTTTATCCAACATATTGCTAACATCATGTGGTAGGGTTTTCAAAAGTTCATCAGGTTAACCACTAACAGTTTCCTGACACAACTTCTCTTCCTCTCACGCTGCTGTCACTCCTTCTCCCTCTATTTCTAGTATCGTATTATTGCTTATATTCTTTTGTTTGTTTAATTATTTATTTATTTACCTATTTTATTATCTATTCATTTAGCATTTGAAAGGAATACATGTGTCGATTAGGGTTTACCCTTAAGGGTTTTGACTATATTGTAAGGATTTATTTACTTTTTTCTTTTATTTAGTAACCAAGTAATATAAGTCACTTGTTGATTGGAACATGCGTCAAATAAGGTTTTATGCGACATATTGCTAACATCATGTGGTAGGGTTTTCAAAAGTTCATCAGGTTAACCACTAACAGGTTCCTGACACAACTTCTCTTCCTCTCACGCTGCTATCACTCCTTCTCCCTCTATTTCTAGTCTCGTATTATTGCTTATATTCTTTTGTTTGTTTAATTATTTATTTATTTACCTATTTTATTATCTATTCATTTAGCATTTGAAAGGAATACATGTGTGGTGGCGGCTATGCCGCTCCCAAAACCCCACCACCTTATATCATTGATGATGTCGTCATGACATCATCTAACCCATGTCATCCATTCATTATCCACCACGTGTACCATCTCGCCACATCACCATTTACACCTCAATATCCACATCATCCGCCACGTCACTCCAGCCACATCAGCAACAAACTTTAAAATTACTTTTTTGCCACTGTATTTTATATAGTTATATTTGCACCCCATACTTTTATTATTTCCGTTTTAACCTCTGTACTTTTATAAATTGCATTTTGAATCCTAATTTTTTTAAAAATTTCAAATTTGCTACTATTTTTTTAAATTATATACCTCCTTCCCTCTCCGGCACGACACCACTTCTCTCTTTCTGAGGCGGCTGTATCTCCTTCGTTCTGGTGCTTCTGTTTTGCATTTTCACTTTTTCTCTTATTTCTTTTTTTTTTCTTTATTTATTTATTTTATTTAGTGAAGGGAATGGTACATCAGTACATGTGTATTTCATGTAGATTATTTCATGTAGATCCAACCATATACATAAATCGCTTATTGATTGGAACATGTCTCAATTAGGAACTGGCCAAGTCCAATTTTTCTGTATACATATACATAAATTAGTCAATTATTTACTTCCCTATTTTTTAGCATCAAGCACTCTTCTTTATGTTAACAAAATGAATTTGTAAATTTTGAGTTTTCTTTTTTTATTTAGTAATTTTTTGTTTTGTAAAGGCGTGAATATTATATTTGATACAATTAACAATAATAATAAATCATAGCAAACTCAAAGATGACAGGTGTGAATATTATATTTGATACAATTAACAATGATAATAAGATCCGCCCTCAATTGCGACCCAAACTATAAGAAATTAATAAGATCCGCCTGTACGATGACGTTGAACTAAAGATGTTTCATTAAATCCATAAGACAAAAAACATGAGTCATAGAGACGTGAATATAGGTTAACAATTATTGGCAAAAGTATCAGGTAAATAAGGTAGAAGAGGGAAATATTAAACTTTATGCTCTTCCGACCCGTCATCATTGAGTCATGCCAAGAAGTATCGTAAAGTGCATGATCTACTTAGTGTTCCACCAGGCACCGGACATCAAAGCAAGAACTTTTAACCGAGAAACCTCATTTAACGGCTGAAAATCTAGTTTGAACCAATCATACGAAGTCTGGCAGTGAAAAATTCTTACTATGGAATCCAAAGCCTAATAGAACACTAAGTAGGTTATGCACTTTACGATACTTCTTGGCATGGCTCAATGATGATGGGTCAGAAGAACATTCAAGCTCCAAGTCAAACAAACGAAGCCATCGCAAATCCATTCGATTTACACCAGTTAAAATAAAGCCAACATTCCTCTCAATTCCAATCTTGATAAATCGTAACAAACTCGTAATAGCTCATGCAGTTTATATCATATACTTGATGAATTGACCATAGAAAATTAAATGAATCACCAAGAGACCATATGTAAGTTGCACAGTTTTTCATGAGATGGATCACCGACAAAGAACATCTCTTCAGAAAACAACTTCCCCTTATGTCTAGATGACTGTAGAAAACATGAGTCAACAGAAGTCTTGATTTTATTGATGCCCTTCATGAAAAATTATAAATAAACTCAATGAAGCTACAATGATACGTAAGCAATAGAAGGATTGAAATAAAAATACTCCATCTACCTTTATGGAAAAACACATTAGTTAAGGACACCAGCTTGACCAATCATATGTTTTGTCAAACCAACCGAATGTTCTTTGTATCTTTCTAAAGTTGTAGATGTCTCAAACACTCTTCCCGATATGAAAGCAAGAAAAAAAAAACAAAACAAAGATCAACAAACAAAATAAGCATATAATTTCAAAAAGATTAAACAGCAAAATAAGTAGCACTGGATTAAGAGTTGTGAAAGTAAACATTTTTTTTCCTAATTAAATCAACGGTATAAAGCATCAATCGTTATACAGCATCTATGATGTTATCCAATCTCATTCCTTCTCCACCATAGAGATAAATTCTCAGCAGAGGAAAGAGTGAGACTGGCTAACATCAAGGATGACTATATAAAGACTAATCAAAGTTATATGATGTTTCTACTGCATCTCCTAGAAAAAAGAGGAAGAAGGAAATTAAAGGTCATTGTTTAATCTATGCACACCATCAGTAATAAGATAGGAAAACCAAACTATCTAAAAAATGGTTAGTTGCTCATGGTGTAGATAGATACCTTCATTAGTTCCATGGGTATTCAAGCCATAAGAGAATATGATCTTAAGCAGACTGAACCACTCAAGAGAATCCTCAATTTTATTGATGCTCCCCATGAAAAAATATAAAAAGATTCAATGAAGATATAGTGATATGTAAATAATAAGAGGCTTGTAATAAAAGAATTGGATCTACCTCTATGGAAAGACGCGGTAGTCAAGGCTATTAGCTCGACCAATCTAACTTTGCATAGACTCAGATGTCTCAAACAATCTTCCTACTACGTAAAACAAAAAGAAACCTAAATAAATATCAATAAACCAAATAAGTATTAAATTTTAAAAATATTACTTAAAAGAATAAGTAACTTTATCTATATTTCGGAGTGGAAATACCAAGTTGGCAAATAAAGGAGATAAAATGGACATGTAAATGCATCCATGACATAAAAATTAATGCATCGGCAAAAATACCGACAACAGAAGAAGAGAGGATGAATGATATCTAATGAGAATTGGATTAAATATTTTACATATTATTCATCGTCATTTTCGCCACATCTGCAAACTATTGATACATTTTCTTTCCGAGAATGCGTTGTCTAAGAAGAATAGCAATGAAAGTGCAATGATGAGATTTTACCGGAAAAGAATGGAATAGACTCGCCATCGATTCATATGTTGGACGGAATCTGATTTCAATAGGATCGATGTTTTGATCATATTGGATTCACATTCAGACCAACAGATGGATGAATAGTAAATCCATTCCATTCACTTCCGCCAAATTCCCAACAATACTCCTTTCATTACCATCCTTAACCGACGAAGCATTCTCGCAAAGAAAATGCATTAAATAGTTCAGAGATGTGGAGTAAATGATTATGAAGAATAGGTAAAACTTGAAGAATATTTATTCCAATTTTACCCAAAAGAGTTCATAGAATGTAAATAGAATTATTGTATATGCATCCATGACATAAAAATCGATGCATTGGCAAAAATACCGACAACAGAAGAAGAGAGGATGAATGATATCTAATAAGAATTGGATTAAATATTTTACATATTATTCATCGTCATTTTCGCCACATCTGCAAACTATTGATACATTTTCTTTCCGAGAATGCGTCGTCTAAGAAGAACAGCAATGAAAGTGCAATGATGAGATTTTACCGGAAAAGAATGGAATAGACTCGCTATCGATTCATATGTTGGACGGAATCTGATTTCAATAGGATCGATGTTTTGATTATATTTGATTCAGATTCAGACCAACAGATGGATGAATAGTAAATCCATTCCATTCACTTCCGCCAAATTCCCAAGAATACTCCTTTCATTACCATCCTTAACCGACGAAGCATTCTCGCAAAGAAAATGCAGTAAATAGTTCAGAGATGTGGAGTAAATGATTATTAAGAATAGGTAAAACTCCAAGAATATTTATTCCAATTTTACCCAAAAGAGTTCATTGTACATACCCAAATCGCAAAGAAGACTGATTTTGACAAAAGAAAATAAAATAAACGATGAACTATGTAGCAAAATGTTGTTTATTCATCATGATTGACTTCACATTTGCAGCCTACTAATACATGTTGTTTGGCAATATGTATTGAGGAAGAAAAATGACAATAAAGAGAGTAGTGATAAGATTTTAATAGAAGATATCAACATAGAGATGCGATCCACCGATCGGTTGGACGAAATCTGTAAGACCCGTAATTCCACACTACCTTTTGTGTGGGAGAAATAAGTAACGGCTAAGCATTTTAGGGTTTTTGTTAAGTGTTTTCGTGAGTATCGTCGTAATAACAACATTTTTGCTGAGTTGGAGTCTGTCTTGTGCTCGTGTGCTGGAAATGCACCGACTTTTGTTTCTTAGTCTTTATTTATATATGAGAACGTTTCTGTGTCTTCAGAATTTCAAAATTTTACTTTCTCCGTTTTTTAGAAAAACGAGTAGAAAACTGTACCCGCTGTTGGAAAATTTACGGCTTCTGTTTTCCGTCGAATTTTAAATAGAGACTTTATATATCGGCGCGAGTTAGAATCTAGATTCAGAATAGTTGTGGGAGCTTCGGATAAATATTTCAGTTGGAGAATCAAGTTTAGCGATAATTTTTAGAAATGGTTTACGGCGAACTTTTATTTCGTAGATTTCCTATTTTCGCGATTTTATCGGTACGCGAAATATGACTCGTTTAAGAGCAAACGCAGGGACTGAGCGATGAAGTCATAAATATCTAGATATTTATGTTAAGTTACTTGGTGACCAAGATTTGATCAATGGTTAGGATTTGATCATAGAACTTTATACTATTTGATCCAATGGGCCTAGATTAATTCATGTTATCTTTAAATAAGAAAGTCATGAGACTTGTCACCATTTTCCATTTTCTCTTCCAAAAAAACCGTGAGCTGCTCTCCTTCTCTCATTCTTACCTTCCAAAGCCTATTAAGTGTAGAAATGAAAGGAAAAAAATTTGGGAGCTTAAGCTTGAACCTTTAAAAAGAAGTGGAATCCAATTAGTTGGTGATCAACTAAAGCTATTCTTAAGTGGTAAGAAAATTCTTTCCCTCTCTTTTTCCTTTTGGCCGTGAGACAACTATTGGTTAGCATGTGATTTCTTTTAATTTTTCCCTTTGTTAATGTTATAAATCTTTGATGGTTAGTGATAGATTCAAGAGAAAAATTGTGATTTGAATGGTTTAATTTTATGCTCAAAGAATTTTGGGTTAGGGTTTGATGAGAAAATTTAAATTGATCATAAACATGAACTTTTGTTTGATGATTTTGTTTATGAAGTTGTTTTTGAGCTTTTTAGGGAAATGGATGTTAGAATAATGATTTTGTTTTGAGAAACAAGAAAAATTATATTTTGGTGTTCTTGAGAAGTTGATGAACATTCTTAGAAATTTTGATTTGGTTTCTAAAGTGGTTTGATTGATCAATTAAACAAGTTTGGGAGCTAGTAGATTTTTAATAAGGTTTAGAAAAATAAATTGAGGGTTGGCCTTGTATGTGTTGTTTGGCCGTGGCACCCCTTTGTATAGGGAGGAAGAGTTTCAAAAGTTTTAAGTCCTAATTTGGGAAGGCATAATCATGTTTCAAAGTGATGATTAATTACGGTTTTGTTTAGAAAAGAAAATGAGTTGTTTATGCCTTAAGAAAACAAATTTAAAAATTGTCAAAAGTGTGGTCTTGTGTGAATTTGGTTTTGATTGTTAGGATAAATGATTTTGGGGTATTATGGGATATATTACTATGCTATTGAAAATTAAAAAAAATGGAGTGATAGCATGTTTGTTGATTTTTGGCCGAGGCACATTAAGGGAAAAGGGGTCATAAGATTTCAAAATTTTCTAAGTCCACATTGATAAGAAAATGATCTTTGTATTGGCGAATGATCCTAGGTTTTAAAAGAATGATTATAGGGTTTTATTTGGAGAGAAAACTTGTAACTTGCGACTCAAGAAAACTCTGATTTCTTTGAAATATTTTTGAAGAGTTTTTAGTTTGTTTTCAAATGGTTTTGTTGTGTGAAAATGATTTCTATGGAGTTGGAAACCATCATGGGCCTTGGCATGCTTTGAAAATAAAATGAATTTCATATAGCGAAAATAGTATATTTAACTTCGTGAATTTTTAATCACTAGGGGGAGAGCTCGAAAACACTATCCGAGAGTTTTAGAAAGTAGCTTAGACCTCTCTAGATTTTTGAGTTTTAGTTTCGTTTCGATAGAATACAGTGGGAGTATTTTATTGACATTACGCTGCTTAAATTTTAGGTAGCATGAATAGTGGATTTGAGCCTAGTTAGTTGTGAGGGAACAACCATAGGTCTTGATCCATTAGTAGCTGATCTAGGACTTATTTGAGTAACCAATTAGAATGTGGTATTAACTTAGATAAGTTATGTTTTGTAAAAGGTTAAGAGGATTAGCCGAATTGGAGTTTTCGTCGAGAGGGACGATTATTGCTCGCGTAATGTAAGTTGTGCATGTTGGAATGCTTGCTGAGGTAAGGGCACCTTTATCTCTGCCTTATATCTTTAATGACATGTGTGTATGCTTGGTTCTGTGATGTGTTTGTGTGCTTGGTATTATGTATTCTCGAGACGAGAACGTGTTTAAATTACATGCGTATGCTTTACATATGATTTGCGAATATATGTATTGGTATGTGGAGCTGATTACATTTGTGTATGTATATTGATTGTTGCATGAGCATGTATGGAACGTGTATGTCAGTGGAGACTACATGGGTGTTTGTCTGTGTGACTTCACCGGGGATTTGTCTGTGTGACTGCCCTATATATGCTGAAATATAAAATATGCTCATGCATTTCATAGTTGCGTGTACGGGTGTTAGAGTCTGTGTGGCTTCACCTAAGCACCGGGTGTTAGAGTCTGTGTGGCTTCACCTAATCCTGCGGGATTTTTATTGAGTTGGTGTTAGAGTCTGTGTGGCTTCACCTTGGTGTTATAGTCTGTGTGGCTTCACCTGCCCTGCGGGGTTTAGTAGGTGTGCGACAGCCAGTGATTGGTGTCCACATGAAGCCTACGACTCTCTGCGGAGAGGTTAAATTCCGGAATTCATGCATGTGACGGCCAGTGATTGGTGTCACAATCATTTTAGAGTCTGCATTGATAGGCTATGTGCGCATTTGAATTATAATGTTTGTTGAGAAGGAAATGCTAAATGTCTATTTACTTTCCGTATTTGGTATGTGTATATTCGGTGTGTATTATATATATGTATATGTGTGGTGACCCTTGCCATAATACATGAACGGGCTCCTCCCACCCTAGACGATGGATTCCCGCCTGATACCGTGGGTCGTGAGGACGGCGGTAGCTTCTTGAGCCCCCAGTGATTGAGTGGCGTGGTATATCTAGTTAGGTTTATGCCGGTGCGTTGTACACCGTGCTTTTTGGTTAGGGAGTTTTATTCTGACTCTTTTGGATAAACTGTATCTGAGTATTTATATTTTTGGTTTAGACGGTTGTCTTTTGGATTGTAAATATTCAGGTACACACTTTACTTCTCGAAAGTACTTTTATGTATGATTAGTATTATGCCGATGCTTTGGTTGTACTAATATATATATAATTAGTCCTGTGGTATGATTAATGCCGGCTCGTCACAAAATTTATGCGCGCTCTGTTTGTTTTTAAAACCAAAAAATAAAAATAATGCCCCTTTTTGGGCTTTGAAAAACGGGGTGTTACAAAATCTGAAATCAACTGGCTCGCCAACAAAAATCGAACAAAAGATTGTTATAATTTACTATGTTTTGTGTATGAAATGCAAATTGAGAGATAGAATTAGGCAGGAAAACCCATATTCGAAAACAGCCCCCGATGTGTGATCCTAAAAAAGGATTCCGTCCGATGAAGACGACCCACAAAATACAAACTTAGAACCACACAAAGTGGGCTGTATTCAAATATATATTTTTCTGCCCAACTATATTTGTCAAAACACATTTCATTAACAAAAATAGTAAATGACAACAACCTCTTACCCGATTTTTATTAGCGATCCTGTTGGATTCAGATTCCGTCTAACAAATTAATAGATCATAAATCCATTGCAGTTATTTTCACTAAAATCCTAACACTACTTTGTCCATTATCAATTTTCTTCGCCAATGCATGATGACAAATAAGATGTAATAGTAGCCTGCATATCCAAAGTAAATGATGATTAAGATGAGGTAAAACAATATTTTCTACATAATCCACTATTTATTTTATTAGCTTTTGCCATATCTTTTGCCATATATCTTCAATCAAAATTATTAGCTTTTGCCATATCTCTTCATTCACAAATTTTATTAGCGATCCTGTTATACATTCTAAATTGTCATGCATAGTGAAATACTTGGCTCTCATAAGCCAACCTAAATTAGGAACCCAATTATCAGTTTTGAGCAAGATATGATATCATTAATATCTCAAGTACCAGTTAACCATATACGCAATGGTCTTAAAAAAGAAACTTTTATTATAAAAGGAGAAGGAAAAAATGAAGAACACAAATCTGGTGGAAGCACTTTATCACCAACAATGAACACTCAAGATTTATCAGCTGATCCACCAGGTTTATACTACAAATAGAGAAAAAATACCACAGTTCATTAACATACCACACAACCAATAGAAAAAATATATACTATAAACAGATTTTGATGCAAAAGCATTTGTGATAATTCAAAAATACTCTTCAATTAAAATTGGAAAAGTATAGAGAAGAAAATGTACATGCCTCAACAAATAATCTCAATATTTAGTTTCAGTAAGATCACCCAACACCTCTCACAACCAATTCATTGTTATGCTGATATCATCCTCTCCCTACCCCTTCCATTAAAAGCCTGCAAGAATAGTGAGTTAAAAACAAAACATAAACGAAAAATGACCAAACAAAGTTTAGAAGTACACTGAGCCTTCACTACCTTATCAAGCCACCAAATAATGCTCTAAAATTTTGTCTTACATCAATGGTTCACATTAAGGTAGAGTAATTCCATCGCACAAAAGACAAAATATGTTATAGCTATTAGAGACTGAACTTGCAACTAAGAAAAGGCTCTTATGTTTTATTTGTCAGCACTGCTGAGAATTGCAAGAAAAACAAACTAAATACAAAAGAATAGCCCTTATGGAGACTTGAAAAGCATGTTTTATAATGTCATCTATTGCATGTTCAGATCCATTTGATACCAAATACTCTATAACAACTAATGCCTGGCATGAAATAGAAAGAGAGGTGGGCTGATGAATCAAATCAACATAGAAAACGTAACAAAAGAAAATCATTCTCTCTGTACCATGGTTATTATTTAGATAATGTTACCTTGTATACATATCGCTAATCCTTTCCGGTTTCAGTCAATCTTGTCAAAAGAACATTCATAGCTAGCTGACATTCAGTAATGGAAGAGTACATAAAAACCAATCAACTAAACTTACATCAGAAATTTCCTATGAAAACCCAAAGAAATTCAAAATTGAAAAAACAATATGTATCTATGCCATCACATTACCAGTTGTGAGAGTCTAGAGTAAATCCAATTTTGATCCCTTAGTATCACCCTGGAACACCACAAATTACGAAGCCATAACATAGATGTGAGAGCACAAAAAACCATCAAACAAAACATATAATAATTCAGAAAGTTTACTCACAATTCCCATCAAATCCAATATAAACAGAGCATAATCTAAGCTCAAAACGCATAAATATGACAATTCTACCCTCAAATCATAACCTAAACAAATATCAATTCAATCAATGGTAACAATTAAAGCTTCAACATCATCACAAACAAAATCAAAACCTAATTGAGGTTAAAATTGCAAACAAAATTTAAATTAAAAAAAAATTGATATGGTGTTTAATATTTTTTTCTAGCAATTTCTCCAAAATTCATTCCAAAATCTGACCACACAATAACAAATCCAATAATAGTATGGCAGTGCAACATATCACAATCTCACATACCTATTACAGTATTGATACAATCCCCAAAATCTAAAAATACAAAAATCTTAAAAAATAGCAATTCAAGGCAAAAATCATACCTTCACAAAGCAAAAATAAAAGAATCTGAATACAACCTGATGTTCGTTTAATCAAATCCATCCTCAGCCACCATTCTTTAACACAACTCACAAACCCAAGAATCCTAATTCAATCAAAATTGAAAAAGGTAAATTAATTAATAATCAAAACATGCATGCAAATATTAACTTGAAGTGTGAATTTGTTATAATCAAAACATGCATGTAACTGGTAAATTAGAATCTGAATTTGATAATAATCAAAACATGCATGCAAAATTGGAATCTAAAATTGATAAAACTAAAAAGAGATCAAAATCAAAAAAATTGCTCACCCAGAAATTGATAAACCCAGAAATCACACAAAACTCCTCACATATTCTGCAATCAAAATAGAAACAATGGAAATTGATAATAATCAGTCTAAAATTGATCATAATCGAAACATGCATGCAAATGTTAATTTGAAGTGTGAATTTGATCATAATCAAAACATGCATGTAACTGGTAAATTAGAATCTGAATTTGATAATAATAAAAAATGCATGCAAAATTGGAATCTAAAATTGACTAAACTAAAAAGAGATTAAAATAAAAAAAAAAATTGCTCACCCATAAATTGATGAACCCAAAAATCACACAAAAACTCCTCACATATTCTGCAATCAAAATAGAAACAATAGTAATTGATAATAATCAGTCTGAAATTGATAATAATCGAAACATGCATGCAAATGTTAATTTGGAGTAAGAATTTGATTATAATCAAAACATGCAGCCCATTCCCTCTTGTGAAATCACCATTACCATCAGACATTACCCTGAAACAAAAGAAGCATGACAGTAAAAAACCCCAATAAAATTGAAGAAGAAAAAGGCAGAATAGCAAACCCTAACTGAAATCAAACCTCAAATTTAGAGAAATCCTATTAAACACCTTTCACTTAGAAAATCAAACCCTAATAATTGAAATAAAAAAAACCTTTAGCGATGGCTAATAATCGAAAGCAGAGAAGGAAAGAAAGGGATAAAAACGTTACCTGCTTCAACGTTCAACGTTGTCGAGGGAGAAATTGAAAGACTCGTGCGAGAGAGGAGAGGGAAGCAGATTAAAGAAGAGACAGAACACAGGAGAGAAATAGAAAGGAGTGTGTTGCTGGAGCTATGCAATTGGAGCAAATATAGGTCCAATTATATTTTATCTGCAATTGTCTGTGTTTTTCATATACCAACAAACAACCCATTGTTTGCATAAACCAGGAAATATATAATGGTGTACATTTGTCATGCTATAGAGTAAGAATAAGAAAGAAGCAACACATGTGTCAATAAGTAATTTATAGATGCAATTGTAGAAAGGTTATTGGCTAGAGTTTTTCCATGTAAGCAATTTTTCCAAGTAAGCACTTACATATTGATGATATCATGAGTGAGGTAATGGAATAGGGTTTCTTGAACATCAATAGGGTTTATCCTTAACAACTTTTACTATATTGTAAAGATATATTAGGAACTCTATATAAATGACATTATGATATAATTTTATTGATAAACGAACTTACGAGTGCATAAAAATTAATTTCATTAGTTCATAAAATATCTTTACCAATATTTATACAATGTTTTTTATTAGATTGATGGGTAAGAAACTTTACACGACACTCCATGTCTATAAAAGTTGTGTGTGAATTTAATTTCAGGTGATTACCACTTTAAATAAAACAAAAAAATAAAGAATTAAAATTAATAAATAGTTTTTTTATAAGACAAATAACATCTAGAAGCAGGCATCACCTCATCCTTTAAGTGGTTACATAAATAGTTTGTACGATGTCTTGACATCACACCTGACATCCTGCAACATTTGGTGTCACGACATCATACACGACATCTGATACTGGTGTGACAGAATTTCAGATAATTTACTTGACAAAAAACAAATTACAAGCTACAACAATAATAAAATAAGCTTGGTCTTCGTACAAAAAAGTAAGCCCAAATATCTATTATCATCTTCATACAAATTTGCACACCACCATATGGTTATCGACTTTCCGTATATGACAAACTCACGTGTCACCAAAAGCAAACTCTTCCTTGTAAGCCGCAACAATTTCTCTCCAGCAATTTTCTTCCTTTTAAACATTACAATAGCAGCAACATGCAACAACTTATAAAGGGTAATAAGGGAAGATAGTCTTGTGTAAAAAAAAAAGGGGAAGATAGTCTTGGAAAATAAAAAATTAAATTCAAAATTGATTACAACTAGTAAATGCATAAGCTCCGAATCCTAACTTCAAAGAATCGATTTTGACTCCCTAGAATTGACATTGGATGACAAAACCAAACATGGATAATTTTCACTTTCATGGTGGGAACAAGAAAAAATGTACGTTTATGGTCCTAGAATCGAAACCAAGCACGTACTTAGTGTCCTACAAATATGCGATTTTTAAATACTGGTATTATTTAAATTTTGATAAACTTTTGCTCCCCGACGGTTTTGCCATCAACAAGTTTTTGTCACCATTTATGAAATTCTCACTTTGCAAGAGTTACAAATGAGTTACAAAGCAAAAGAAATTTTGAAAAATGCTAGGATGGTGGAATACGTTGCAAACCCACTTGCATTGTAATAATTTTGCATACATCATTATCTTCTCTGTGCTACATGCTTTCAGTTCAGATCAGATGTCACTCTTCATGGCTTTGTTATGGAGCATTTGGAAACAAATAAATGACAAGGTCTGGAGAGACAAGGTTGAATCGTTTCAACATGTACGTGCACGCGCTATCAACCTGTTGGCAGATTGGAAAGGTGCGCAGAATCACAAGAACTTGCATTCCCAACAACGACAACAAAATAGTGCAATTCGTTGGTCAAAACAACCAATTGGTCGGTACAAATGCAATATAGATGCATCATTCTCCAAACAAAAAAAAAATGTTAGAATATGTATGTGCATCCGAGATGATCAATGAATGTTTGTTTTGGCCAAAACAAAATGGCTATCGCCAATTACTGATGTCAATATAGGAGAAGCTCTTGGCTTACTCGGTGCTCTCAATTGGGTCCATGACTTGCAGCTGGAACATGTTGATTTAGAACTTAATTCAAAAAATGTTGTCACTAGTTTCCATGGTAACCATCCAAATGCGTCTGAGCTTGGAGATATTATTAAGGATTGTGTACGTATCTACAACACTTATTTTATAAACTCTCATATCGAGTTTATTATGAGACAACCCAATGATGTTGCTCATTTCTTAGCAAGGGTGGCCACATTTGTTTCCAACTCTTTATTAATGTAACCATATGTATTGATAACATAGTTAATAATGAAATGCTATAAATCTTTTTCCATTAAAAACATGAGTTGCAATAAATTAGTCTATAGAGTATTTTTTTTTTATACAAGCAAATTTGAATTATAAGGAGCATAAGAGGTACTCAATCCTTATAATTTAGAAATCGACACTCTAGGAGTTTTGAAAACAACATAGAGGATTATTACACCAATCAGTAAACTGTAAAACAACATTACTCCTTAGCCGGCCTATGAACCAAAACCACGATATATACACTATTTGGTCCACCAAAGCGGAGATATTAACACACTCTCCTCTAAATAAAATATTGTTATGCTTACGCATAAACACCACGACATTGCTAACCAAATAATAACATGAAAACTCTTATTAATCTTGCCACCTGCTATGTCACCAAACTCCAATAAATGTTGTTGTATTGAAATTGAAGAAAATTTGTAACACCCATCAACTTCATAACTTGTTCCCAAACACTAACAACAACTTGACAATGAAGAAAAGCATGAGAAATTGTCTATTCTGATTGGAAACAAAAGACACAACAACGCTCTAATTTATTAGATGTAACTCCTTTACGGTATAAAGCTTCTCTAGTTGTTAGTTTTTCGAGTAACAATCTCCATCTGAAAATACTTATCTTTGACGGCACATTACTCCTCCACAACCTCGCAAAAGTAGCCAACACAATATCATCTAGTCTGGCCAACTCAGTCCTATTTTGCAACATTAAATACACAGAATTAACTGTGAAAACACCTGCTGTTACCGCCACCCAGCTACGCCTATCTTCACTAACTTGGCAAGGCTGAACATGTAACAATAAATTCTGCAATTCATTATCTGCAATTTCTTCTAATTGTGACATATTTTCGGTCCATTCTAGTTTCCAAGACCAACCATTATTATCCCACGTACCCATCTCCGAAATAGCACCGACTTGATGAGTCAATTTACTATAAAGCGTCGGAAATAAATCACATAACTGAGCTGCTCCTGACTATTTTTCTTTCCAAAAACTTATCTCTTTTCCATCTCCAATAACACTCTTAACATTGTCACCAAACCATCCACCATCTTCCTCTCCTCCTAAACGCCACCAAATTGATGATAGTTTGAGCTTCTCACTCCCTTCATTATGCAAGATTTTTTTTTGCAAATGATCCATATTGAAACTCTAACAGACCTTGCCACTGGGCTTCTTTATCATTTAAGCACCTCCACTTCCATTTACACAAGAGAGATACATTAAAAAGCTCCAAATGTTTAATTCCCAAGCCTCCTTTATCTCTAGGTTGACATATACGGTCTCAACTAACCCAACACATCTTACTCTCCATCCCACCACCCCAACAAAAATTCCTTTGGATGCTTACCAACTCCTTTATCACACAATGCGGTGCCTTATAAAATGAAAAAAAAAAGCAGTAAACTAGATAGGACGGAATTAATGAGAGTAACTCTTCCTCCTATAGATATGTTACGCCCATTCCACATACAAAGTCTTTTTTCATCGAATCGATGATCGGTTGCCAAGTAGACTTTCTTCTCGGATTTGCATCTATCGGTATGCAAAGAAAACATAAAAGGATAGACTCAACCCGACAATGCAAAAAAGCAGATGAAGTTCTCAAAAACGAATCATCCAAATTTATGCCATAAAGCTTGCTCTTATAGAAATTAACCTTCAAACCTGACACAATCTCAAAACTGTTTTAATAATCCACAAATTGTCCCGAAAACCTCCCCCCACCAAAATAGTATCATCACAAAATTGCAAAGAGTGGAATACAATATTGTCACTAACCTTATAACCATGAAAGAGGTTGCCATCCACCGCTTTACATATAAGGCCCGAAAGACCTTCAACAACTATCAAAAATAGAAAAGGCGATAAAGGATCCCCCTGCCTCAATGTTTTGCCAACCGCAAAATCCGCTGTAGGATTTCCATTCACTAAAACATTGAGCTTTGAAAAACACAAGCTCGGATCCAACGCCGCCAACCCTCCGCAAAACCCATACGAGTCATCATGTAGTCTAGAAAGTTCCAATTGACTATATCATAAGCCCTTTCAAAATCTACTTTAAACATAAGACATTTATCTTTTCTCCTTTTTGCCAAATCTATCAATTCATTTACAACCAACACCCCATCTAAGATCTGCCTATTTGGCAAAAAAGTCGACTGAACTTTCAATATTAATTTTTTCAATACTTTCTTCAATATCCCTGCCAAAATCTTGGACAAAACCTTGTACATGCTCGACACCAAACAAATGGGACGGTAATCCGAAAGGGATTGCAGATGGTCTTTCTTGGATATAAGTGCCAAAAAAGAAGGAGTGAAAGCCTTAGGAAGAGTTGCACTACCATCACAACTCCATATCGCCTCCTTAACCTCCTTTACGGAAAAAGGAGATTATATAGTATATGGTTCCATTAGGCAAAAATAGAGGATGACTGATAAACTAACTTATGACTGATGGCTGATAGCTTATAGCTTATAGCTTATAACTGATGGCTGATGACTTATGGCTGATAACTTATAACTTATGTGAATGTAATGTGTTTTAAATGAGTCACAAAACCCTAAGAATTCCTTCACTCTTTCTCTACAAGATCTATATCTAGATTGAAGCTCTCCGTCCAAATTGAAATTGGCTTAAACAAGGTTCAGACCCTAATACATACATCTCGCGTTTGTACTAGATGCATCACACTTTAGTTTCATCATCGAATACCCACCTTGCAGACGAGCTTTTGTTGCATAAAAATATGTGTAGATATACACAATCCAAAATTATAATAAAATGATAAAAAATATATCATATCCTCAGAAATTGTTCAAGCGAACTTTTTTTATTAAACAAACAAAATAAGTTTTTGATCCTCGAAAAAATCCTAACAAAACAAAATATTATAGGATTTCCAAAATAAAAGAAATAATTAAAAGTGGTCTAAAGACCGAATTTAGAAATAATTTTGGAATTACTATTCCTTCAAACTAACATTCTAATATCTATATTATACTAGTGTATGGCACGGGAAATAAAATACCTATAAAATTTAAATAAAAATTTAAGGTTAATTTACAGTATTATATATATATATATATATATATATATATATATATATATATATATATATATATATATATATATATATAATATACTTGCAGCATATAAATTAAAAAAAAAATTAGCTCCTCTATTAATATATGAGTACAAATATAGGTTCACATACATATAAGTTACAAAGAAATAAGTCACATATTAATTTGTGAGTATGAATATAGGGTTCATATAAATTAAAAAAAAATTTAGATTATATGTGTATAAATATATGTCCCTGCAGCAATTACAAAAAAAATAAAAAAATTTGTATTCAAATATCAGTATAAATATATGTCCCGTATAAATTACAAAAAACATCACTCAAATTAATATGAATATAAATATGTCCCGTATAAATTACAAAAAATAAACTATATATTAAAGTATGAATATAAATATAGGTCTCGTATAAATTATAAAAAATGAACCTATTTATTAATAGATGAATATAAATATAGATCCCCGGAAATCTTATTTAAAAAATATGTTTTCTATTAATATGTGACTATAAATATGACTCTAGAGTACAAATATATGACTATAAATAAATTAATATAGGACCTCATATTCATATATGACTATAAATATATGTCGCATATAAATCAAAATAAAATAAAAAGGCTTTGTATTAATATATGACTAAAAATATAAGTCTCGTTTAAATATAAGTTCCCATATTGATGTATGAGTACAAATATATGTATTGTATAAATTAAAAAATAAAATAGCATCCCATATTAATATGAGTATAAATATAATCCTCATATTATAAATTACAAATAAAAAAATAGGCTCCCATATTAAAAGTAATATATGAGTATAAGATTCTCCTATAAATTAAAACAAAACAAAACAAAAAAAGTTCAAAAGTGGTTGTTTTGGGGGTAAATTAAAGACCAAATAGATAAAGCACAAAGTTACCACTTCGCAAAATAAAAGTACAAAGAACTGTTTTAGGGTAAAAATCTCAAATATCATATTCATGAATTGATTGACTTATAGTCGTCACACTTATAGATGAAATTGTGATTGTTTTATTATACATCATCCCATAGAAAATCATAAATCAAATAAATTTTTAATTAGCTCTATATTATAATATGATTAAAAAATATAGAATGATATTTAAAATATATTGATTAAATGCAGCAATGGATTAAAAATAACTTTGGTGGGCCGGATGGTGCACAAAATTGTTTTGTCATTTAAATAAAATTTAATAAGTTCATAGGAAAAAATCGACAGGAAAATAAGTTAAATAGCTTCAAGTATAAATTGAATAACAATTGTCATTTTCAAAATTAATATTAAAAGCATCACTTCCAAATTTTCACTTTGATAAACAATACAACAACGAAAATATTAGAAACTTAACGGGATCAACAACATAAAATCATTAAGTTGATCAACATATTTATCAAATTTATCAAATATATTGCACTAAAAGCATAATCTGTTTGAATAAAATACTTTACGTGTTGTACAAATAAAAAATAATATTATTTAATAGTTGAATAAAATAAATTATGACATATTAAAGAAGAAAAAAAGTCAACCGCATATAACATTCATTTATGATGATGTATATGGTCTTGTTCAAGGCACAAAAATTTTTATTAGGAAATTTTCTTTCTTAAACCGTATATCGTCTTAAACATTACAAAAGAAAATTATTAGTGGTCAAAAGAATTAAGTCATATCACTAATTAAAAAAGATTTTATAATTAATTACTTATTGAATAGTTTAAGCATCATTTTAAATTTTGTCTAAAAATCTGGACTGGCCTAATTTTTATTTTTTCTATGTTCCTAGTTTAGTATTTTAGTTTGTGATAACGGACATTTCTTATTTAGTATGTCAAAAAACAATAAGTCTATAGAAAAAAAAGTTTATAAAAAAGCTTCACTTAAAATCACATTGATCAAAATATATAGTAAATTACTAATTGTGAGAACTAAATATAATCAAATGTAAACACTATTTCTTCTGCATATAATAGAAACACCATTTATCAATTACACATGATATTAATTATTGAATTAAGAAAATGTGCGCGAAACAAATTGATAAATATTGAAATTAGGTAATGCATACCGACCAATTTTTAAAAAAATACAAACAATGTAACACAATCTACGATAATTAAATTCAATTGCTTATAACTTTATCAGAACGACAATCATGTCATATTCCTCCTGCAATAATGTAACACTAATGAGTAAGGAAAACAAAGTGAACGGTGGGAGCCGGTCACAACATCTAACAACATTTTTTTTTTGGGTTACAACATCTAACAACATGATGCAATCATTTTTGGAGGGGGTGAAAGGCTAAAAGAAAAAAAATCCTCCTACACACTGCATAATATATATGATTACAATATATCGACATATTTTTATAAAAGAAATATGGGCATATTATATAAAAAAAATAAACATAAATTGAGTTAGTTTTTAGATTAGAGTTGTGGAAAAAATATAAAAATAAGAAAATTGCTTCAATAAAAGAAAAGAGATATTTTGAGAAGAATTTCAAACTTTCATAACGCATTTCGTAATTGTGAGAAAATTCTAAGATTCAAAAAGCAAATTTCACAGTAAAAAAAAGAAAGTAATCATATTGATTATTCCCTTA
Source organism: Trifolium fragiferum (assembly GCA_954870985.1). NCBI lineage: Eukaryota > Viridiplantae > Streptophyta > Magnoliopsida > Fabales > Fabaceae > Trifolium > Trifolium fragiferum. The sequence goes on from OX940794.1 coordinate 16,129,100, forward strand.
ATTTAGGGATTTAATTGGAACAAAAAAATTGTATACTTATTTAAATAAATAAAAAATCGTATTGAAAAAATAAATTACATTTATGATGACTAGCGTCCAGACGGGCACTCCCGTGCCCGTCAGTCCGCTCTTTTTATAGCGGGCCAAACGATACACATTTTCTATTATTCTAACTTATATATTGAAGACATCTTCCATGTTGATCCTTTCTCATGTATGATTGAATTGAACTGCTTTACAATAATAATCTTCGAGTCATTCTATAATGCAAAATGAAAGAGGAAGAAACATCAATTTCGGTGCATGGTTAGATAATATGAGAGCATTATTTATTTTATTACAAAAAACAACCAATGTACCATAGAAAATTAGTATAATGTTTATAAAAAATGAAATTGTGATTTTTTTTATGAAATTATGTTTTCTAAAAATAATAGTCAATAAATAACTTTTTAATTTATAAAATTTATTGTTTATTTATCATTTTAAATCTAGTGTACCGGTACATTAGAATTTTACTAATGTACCATAGAAGCTCCCCATAGAAAAAATGTTTATTACATCAACCATATATAACTTCATCTCCATCTACTATTTAATTTTTTTCTTCTATTGTATCTTTCTTTGTTCTTGACTCCTTTGTCTTCCTCAACCTGTAGCAAAGTACTTTTTCAGTCTAGTGTTCTAATATCCAATTACTTATCAACCAATTTGTTCTAGATGCGGACTATTATTGCTCTCCATGTTTATACTCCACAGGGGCATCTATGAATTGAAACGAAAAATAGAGATTATTAATGAAATTAATTAAAAAACAATAAGAAAAAAAAAATAGAGATTAATATTTGACCCAACAAAAATAGAGATTAATAATTAAACTATAAGAACTAAAATGAGAAACGATTATTGTTCATCAAATATCAAAAGTCAGTTTTATATCTTTACCTCTTGGCTATAAAAAATTAACATGAGAAACAATCAATGAGTTTATTTTTTTTAGTTTTTATGTTTGATCAAGTGCACCAGTCACCCCTTTTATTTCAATTGCAATGTTAAATGGTTATTATAAGCGAAAGTTAGCCAACTGTGTGATTAAAGTGAAGGACATTTCTGAATAAAAAAAACCACACCAAATCATAAAATTGTTTTCCCTTCAGATTAATAAATACTCATTATTTCAATTTGTAAAACAAACAAAGAAGAAGCAATCTAATGCTTGATTGACCATAAATTAAATAACAAAAAAACAATTTAAAAGAGATACTCATTTTAGCAAAATTTGGTTCGTCGACATATTGATGCTTGTACTTTCACTTATGTTGATGATGTTTCCATGTAGTTTATGGATAAAAGAAAATAATGGGAGAGAAAAAAAGGAATAAATATAAAATATAAAATAGGTATGTGCTTACAATTGGAAGAAGAAAAAGGTAGTATGAATTAAGTGTGAGTGAGATTATTATTCAAAAATGTTTTGTGTGTTAATCATTTCTTATTGTTGGAGTGTAATCTTCATATTTTTGTTTTATTATCACCCCGGCCTATACATAATTTTTTCTATCCTTTTATCTAAGTAGTGGTTTCCACATAGATTATAGATTTCACTCCTTTCGGTCCTAAATATTTTTTAAAAAAATACTTTTTAGATTCATTGAGGATATAATATATTTAGGATCAGAGGGAATAGATTATAGATGATAGATGAGGGGCAGCCCTGGAGGGAGTGCATGATGTCCTAGCGCATCGGGCCACCAATTTTTAGATGCCTTAAAAAACAATATTATGTACGGTAGTAGGTCTTTTAAAAAAATTATTTAAAAAAATTAAAAATAAAATATCTTAATATTTTCTTAATCTATTTTTGTATTTCCAATTTAAAGTGGCTAGGTGACACAAATTTATCAATAATCAAACAACCAAAACTAAAAATTATACACGATTCCATTTTAAGAAATCAAAACTAATAAAAACTGAACTTGGGTTAAACTTCAAATAGCGGTCAATTCAACTGAACTTGGGTTAAACTTCAAATAGCGGTCAATTCATAAGAGTTTTAGGAATTGAAAAGGGACTAAAATATTAAATTTCATAATTATCTCAAAGTTCCAAATATTGGGTGGATTATCTACTAAAGTTATAAGGTTGATAGAAGAGGCAAATTTTAACACCTATTTTGTCTTCTATTGGTCCTTGAATCTCAATGACAATCCTTTTCATGATCCTAGCATTCTATCAATAAAAAAAGTTTAAATATCATTTTAGTCCTCGTAAATTCTTAATTTTTTGGTTTTAGTCTATGTATCTTTTTTTGTTACAAATTAGTCCCTGTATGTTCAAATCTTTTGATTTTGGTCCCTTAAAATCAAAATTCGTAGGAAAATTCGCAGGAAATCAACAAATTTTCCTGCAGATTTTCCTGCGGATTTTAGCTTTAAGGACTAAAATCAAAATTATTTGCACATACAAGGACTAATTTGCAACAAAAATAGATACAGAGACTAAAACCAAAAAATCGCGAACTTACAAGGACTAAAATGATGTTTAAGCATAAAAAAAACATCTCTAAAAACATAATTTGTTTTAAAACATGGATTAAACATTTAACTCCGAAGTCGATCGACTAATCTTTCTCCATTTCCAAAAGACTAAGAAGAATTGGTGTGAACTTTTCGAAGTTCGTGAATTACAACGTTACAAATATTTGATAAATGCTTCCATAGGTTATATGGTCCGGAAAATAAAAGAAACAAATAGAAAACGATTCATGTGGAAAAAAAAAATCAAAATATATATAACTCACCACCACCCATCACATGAATGTGCTAAATATTTTCTATTTCTTCTTATCTATCTTTCATTTTTCTTTCTTCTGATGAAGGTAGTTGCATTAGGTTTAAATTTGATAATTTCCTAGTACATGTTACCTTCTCTGAATTATTTGCAACCATACACATACAAATATACACATAACTACTAACAATTACATATTATAATTTTTTTTAAAAAATTATAAAAATTGATTTTACTATAGATAGAAATAGAAAATTCAATTAAAATGACACCTGAACACAAATATAAAATTGTAGTAAAATATTTATCAAAAATCAATAGGCAAATATATGAATGAAATTTGTTTATATCCCTCACTCAGTTACCTTAATGCCATAAAAATGATCCATCTTACCTTTGCCTTTTCTGGGTTCACTTTGTATAAAAAACAAAGAAAATAGCTTATGATGCTCAAAAGCAAGAACAGTTAAAAATGCGAGATTAGCATGAAAGAAAAAATGCAAATCAATGGAATAAGAAAAAAAGAGAAAAATTAGAAAAGTAGTTAAAAGCAGAGTGAAGGGGGATAAAAAAACTTACACCACTCGAATTTTGTTTTGCATACACAACAAAACCTTATGGAAACATTGTGAGTATCAATTTTGACAATATATTCTCTCTTATATAACAATTTAACATTTTTCAGTTTGCCACCAACATATAGTAAAAGAATATCATCATGATTAACCGCGTCCGCATAATAATCGGTCTTCAACTTTTTATCTTTTTTAGTCTTCACACATCATCTTAGAATGAATTTAACTTACAAATGACCAAACTCAATAATACAATTAGTAGTGCTTATTAATGGTATTGATCGAAGAAAGATACAATTTTTGAATAATGAAATTAAAATTAGAAAATTCAATATGAATATCCTACTCAAATGTTATAAGACTTGATCACCATTTCAATCAACATTGCACGTTCAGTGTCTACAATTTATAAAAGATGCATGGATTGGAGAAATGTATATAGGAAGAAATGAAGATAGTGGTTGAAATAATGTATATGAAGGAATGAAGTAAGTGTTTGTTAGAAATGCATACAAATTGGCATTTTCTTTGTAAAATGTACGATTTTCCTTTAACTTCCCTCAAACTATAAACCAATTTGGTAACCATATAAGAAACAAATTTGAAATGAAAACTGCCAAAAGTTAAGAAGGGTATTTTATGTGGCTAGTTTTGGAAGTTAAGAAGGGTATTGTGGGAATTTTAAAGAAAGGCTACACCAAAACTTTTAAGTTTTACCTTTATTTATTAGTATAGATGTGCATAAACCTTTTTTTTACGAGGGATGTGCATAGACTTATTCAAGACACACAAGTTGTTATTATGAATATTTTATTTCTTACTAGTTTTGAGACCCATGCGAATGCACGGGTCTATTGACTTTTATTTATAAATTATTGTTAAAATATAAGTGACGTCGTATACAAAAAAAAATAATAATAATAAGTGACGTTATTTAGCTATTTTTTTATAAAAGTTATTAAATTAAGTAATTTTTTTCATTAAAACAATTGTCCCGTGTATGATTTTTGTATAATAAATTATAATTAATAATAAAAAATATTTATTATTCAATTCTTTTTTTTATTAAACCAATTGTCCCGTGTATGATTAATTTTTTTATTAAAATAATTGTCCCGTGTATTATTATAATATATATTCATCAACAATTGTTCCGTGTATTATTATAATATATTATTCAATTTATTTTTTTATTAAAACAATTGTCCCGTGTAAGATTTTTCTTATTAAAACAATTGTCCCGTGTGTGTTACTATAATATATATTTACCCCGTAATTATTTATTATAAAATATTGTTAAAATATAAGTGACGTCGTATACAAAAAAATAAAAAAAAATAATAAGTGACATTATTCTGTTATTTTTTTATAAAAGTTATTAAATTAGGTAAGTTTTTTCATTAAAACAATTGTCCCGTGTATGATTTTTGTATAATAAACTATAATTAATAATAAAAAATATTTATTATTCAATTCTTTTTTTTATTAAAGCAATTGTCCCGTCCCTGTATGATTAATTTTTTTTATTAAAACAATTGTCCCGTGTATTATTATAATATATATTCATCAACAATTGTTCCGTGTATTTAATTTTTTTTATGAGTAGTTTTGTTTTAGGCTTATTTTTGGATTTTTTTTGTTATTTTTGTTTTGTATATTTTTTTATGAGTATATTTGTTTTATGCTTATCTTCTTCTTTTTTCTGTTATATTTGTTTTGTACATATCTTTTTTTCCGGTTTTAGTTTAAATTACATTTAAGGGCATAAACGGTGAAATATTATTAAACGTGCTAAGGACGAAAGAGGTTTTTTGATAGTAGTTTCTTTTAATATATTGTAAATAGAAACCATATATTGCCTTAAACATTAAACATTGATGCTACAATTATATCTTTTTTTGTATGGTGTTTTTTTTTGGTACAATGTATGGTGTTTTATATAGATGAATATATTGATTTATTTATAAAACAAAATTGATGAATTTTTTTATAAATATATTTAAAAACGAAAAAAGTGTTTTTTTTACTAAGTTGATTTTTTTAATGACAATACAAAGTTAGATTGTAAAATTTCGTTTGTTGAAAAAAAAAAAAAAAACTTGAATTTTTCTTATTTAATGATGAATAATATAGTTTTTGGACTAAATCATGAATGATATTTATATTTTATATATGTTAGTATGATATTCATTTTATATATTGATTTTGAATAATTTCCTTTTTAATAATGTGTATGTATTGATGATAGAATGGTCAACTTTGCTTTTAATTAATAAGGAGTTTTTTTTTTTAAACAAAAGCATTAAATGGTAAAACAATATGGGAGACCTAAGAGCACTTAGAAGAGATGGCGCGTGTCTCTTATAGCTTAACCAAGGTCCTGGGTTCGATCCCTGGCTTGGGCATGCAGCGGTGTTAAAACTCTTAGGGAGAGTTTGCCACCCATTTGGGTCCCACAAGGCTCGAGGGATTAGTCTCTACAGTTGCGCGCAGAGAATACCCGGTTTACAAAAAAAAATAAAAAATATGGGAGAAGAATGAATGTGGGAATGCCACGTGTACAATTTCATTTGAAAAAAAGGCTCTCAAATTATATATATAGAGAATTAGAGATATGAGTGATGTGTGGTTTCAAACGTAGAGCTGTCAAAAGGGGCCGACCCGGCCCGCCTCGACACGAGGGCCATGACATATAAAGGGGCTTTGTGGGCCGACCCATTAAGCCTCATGGCCCGGCCCGTTAAACCCAGCCTGATAAGCAAAGACCTGCATGGTCCGATGGGTCGGCCCGACAAACTTTCATTTTTTTTTGACAAACTTTTTTTACAAAATAAATTCAATTGACAATAAAACTACATATGTATCACACACAAATTAATATCCATATAATTTGATTAATTTATTTCTTATACTTTTCTATTTATAATGATTGATTAAGTTGTTATTAGTTTTTTTCAAATAAAGATAATCATAACAAAATTGGTTTAATCTTAAAAAAAAAAAACAAATTTGGTATAATAATTATCTCCTAACTAACAAATCTCATCTTTTGTTACTTAATTATAGGGGTGTACGCGGGCTGGGTTGGGCCGGATTTGGTCTAATCCGTTACCCAATCCGTTCAATATACATTGGGTTGGATTCATCACCAAATCCGCACTTTCATTGTTAAATCCGAACCGAACCAATCCGATTGTTAACAGGTTGGGTTGGGTTGGGTTCGCGGGTTGTACATAAAATAAAAAAATTAATGGTTAAAACACCGATTTGACTTCAAATAAAAATTCATTCATAGTCATAACACTTAATAAAAGTAAATTCCCACAAAACACATCATTTTGATTTTCATTAGGTTTTAGAGTGAGGAGTGTTATAAAAGGAAGAATCATTGTAACAAATTTAGAAGCTTGATTGAGTGATTTGTGTGTAATTGATTACACAAATATGAATAAGGAAAAGAATTGAGAAATTGACTCATGAAATTAAAAGAATCAACAATGGTAGTAGAGTAGTACTAGTAGTGTAGTACAATAGTAGAATGAAAATTTTAGATATAAGGGTACACGGGTTGGGTATACGGGTCAACGGGTTCACAAAGCTAGATCCAATACCCGAACCAATTATATGCAGGTGTGATGGGTTGGGCTGGGTTCTACCCATATATGAACGGGTTCGGGTAAATAGTGGGTTGGGTTGGGTTGGATCGGCGAGTTCGCGGATTGACCCATACCCATGAACACCCCTACTTAATTATCTAAAGATTGAATGGTAACTAAAACTCCTTATTTTTAGCTAAAACTATTTTAAATTTTTTTTATAATTTTTTTTTAACTCTTTAAGGGGCCGGCCCATAACGGCCCATTAAAAATATAGGTCCGAGGGGCCAGCCCGATAAAGCCCGATCAACTTTTTTTAAAAGCCCGGTCCGTGTAAAACTATAGGGTTAATGGGCCGGCTCGATAGGCCGATCCATTTTTACAGCTCTATTTATACGTATTGAAAATAATAATAATTAATATTATATTAAAACTGAAAAATTAATTATTTTTTGATTAATTCAATTTAAAAAAAGTCAATTAATATTAAGTTTTTTTTATAAAAAAAGTCAGTTATTTTGGGACCAACAAAATAATAAAGCCCGTAAAGAAAACAAAATAATAAAGATTTGATTAATTATTGTAAAAAAAAAAAGATATGAGAAAATTTAAATTAGTCAATAAAAAAAAAGATAATTATTAAATAAATAAAACTGATACTTTTTTTTTGGTTACATATATACATACATATATAAATAAAACTGATACTGATAAAACACAAACTGATGAGATCGATAAAATTAAACAATTTTAAAATTCATTAAAACCCTAAATCAACAAAACGCTCAAGAAAACGGAAACCTCGCCGGAATACGCATCCGGAAAACCAAAATCTAACCGGAATACGTAGCCGGAGTCGATCTTCGTTGAACGGAAGACCTCCTGCAACCGTCCAGGTATTTCTTATTCCTTTTTCCTTCTTAATTTACTTTCCCCTGTCCGCGAGGATGCGATTCCAGCGTGATTTGCAATCGCTATAGAACCTCTTAATCCAAAATTAGGCTGATTTATTTTATTCGTTGCAGTGAAAATGGCGAGCGATGATAATCTAAAGACATGGGTATCCGATAAGTTGATGTCGCTACTTGGATATTCTCAGCCCACGGTTGTACAGTACATGATTGGACTATGTAATTCATCTATCATCATTTTATCACCCTCACAAATTATTCTATATAATCTCTTTTTTGGTAATTTCACATGCTATATCTCTTTTTTGGTTTTGCAGCAAAGCAAGCTACTTCACCAGCTGATTTAGTAGGAAAGCTAGTGGAGTTTGGGTTCTCAACAACAGACACCCGTACATTTGCCGACGAAATTTTCAAAAGAGTTCCGCGTAGATCATCTGGCTTAAATGTGAGTTTTGATCCAAGGCACATTTAATATACCATTTTCATAGTGTAATTAGTATCTGCTGGTTATTGATCATTTTGTGTTCTATAATAGCAATATCAAAAACAAGAGAGAGAAGCTGCAATGCTGGTAAGGAAGCAGGGGACTTACACAATTTTAAAGGATGATGACGATATCGACGATGACCATAGCGTTGTTGGTGACGAGAAATCATCGATAACTACTGCTTCTACATCTAGAAAGCCAGACAGTCATAAAAAACGATTCAGGAAGAAAACTGAAGTTCAAGATGACCAAGATGACGAGGCAAAGTGTTCATAACCTATTACATTCACTTTCATATTTGTGCTCATGGTAAGGTGCTGATCAATGTTTCTTCTAACAAGGTTTGACTTATTTTGACCAAATGTTACAATGCAGGTAATTTCAAGGAAAGAAAGGGAAAGACAAGTCAAGAGAAGAACTTCCCATGATGATGAGAGTGGTTCAGAGGTACCGTGTTTTTAATGTCTAGATGTGCTTATAAATTACATAGTTTTGCAACTGGTACCAATGATGAAATTCCCACTATATCCCTTTGTTCGATTAATTTTGTTGCGCTGTCCGTCAGATTTATATTTTTTAGCTGGGTGCATTTCAGTAAGCTTGATTACATGTTCGACTCTATTGATCACTGCGTTTCTGCCTCTATTTTCTTTTAGTGATAAATTTTAATAAGATGATTTATGTTCTAAATGAACAAAAGATTTTCTATTTGTTTAGTTTTTGTTGATAATACCAAAGAGTTCCTTTGTTAATTTTTCTTTCTTGGCATATAGAAATCTCTTATTAATAAGTTTTGTAAAAGCATTCTTATTATTTCTTAAATATCCGTTAATTCTCTTGATACAATTCTATTTGCAAACAGTCAGAAGAAGAAAGATTGAAAGATCAAAGAGAGAAGGAGGAATTAGTGCAGCATATGAGAGAAAGAGATGCTGCAGCAACACGGAAGGTAATCATTAATAGTCGCATTTATTTGGTCAATTGTACGTGAAGACTTTTCTTTTATGAATCTGCTTTTTTTGGTTTATACTGTCATGCTTAAGTTGGTCTCTTAGTAGTATCTACATTAATACTTCCTTTTGGATAAAAGAAGGAAAACATTTGTTTGAAAGAATGGGTAATAATGTGTTGAAGATGGGTAGTAAGGTTCATGGACATTACTCTTGAGCAGTTTCCATTCTCGAGCTATAATAACTGTAATGGATGTTATGTTAAAAATTTCTAGTGTTAATGTGCAAGTTATTCCGGCTTAAGGCTGACTTATAGATTAGCCTGTATGATGAAAAGCAAAAACTTTTCGGATACCTATTATCAGCCTTAAAAGGCATGTTAAATCATACCATTGCTCATAAATTTAGGAACTTGTTTTGCCTTTACATCTTATAAGATCATGACCTCACACATATCATTTGCTCTCATTTTTAACTTTTTCGGTTCTTCATTCTAATTGTTTGAATTGTTGCTTGTTTATCAGTTGACTGAACAAAAATTAACACGAAAGGAGGAAGGTATGCCAGTGGATTGTTGAGCTTACATACATGTACACATAGATAAGAGCAAATGTGTCTTTATATCTACACGTTGATTTTATTTTCTTTGTTCAATCTTTCTTCCAACAGAAGAAGCAATTCGAAGATCTAAGGCTGCAGAGCAGGATGATATGCATGCTTTGAGGTTTGCTACTATATATAGATTTTTTGGTTTTGTTTTGTAAGGAAATATTATTTCTTTAGCAGTCATAAGAACCTGAAAATTCTGCTATTTGCTGGATAGTTGTTAAGATAAGTTTCAGAAGAAGAGATTTAATTTTTGGGGCTATTCAAGAGGTAGATTACTAAGTATCTTGTAGACCGATGTTTTATAAATCTGACTAGCCTCTTAGACAGAGGTGTAAACTGAAGATCTAATAAAACTATTTTCATTAATAAGTATATGAACAATTTTTTGTGGTGTACAATGGAAGCAACAAGGTTTTAACCTAGGAGCTCATGCATACTACCCAAACCCCTCACCACTAATCCTAATCTTCTGTATAAATAGGGGTTAGTGTTTAGTTTTCTGTATCAAGTTATCACCAAGTCTAATATTACTCCATAACCATATTTCTTCTCAACTTCTCTGTTTATCTAAAATCCATATCTTCAACACTTTTCTTCACGGCGATCTGATCTCACAGAGGAAATTTATATATAGCAACCTCTTTAGGACTAGTCTTTAGTCTTCACAAATCCTTATATACTCTCAAACAATTTCCTAGGGCGTGGTCTGGAGAAGTCTTTAGATGGACGTTGAAGTTTGGGTTTTTGATATTACTCCGTTGGTGTCATTTGCCCAAATAACAAACAACCTATAGTGCAAAAGGCTCAGATGTTTTTTGTTGGCTTTTTTTAGCTTGTTTAAATAAGACGTGCCTTTTGAATTTTGATGGCTTAAAGTTGGCTGCATTATGTCACTTCACTTGTTTTTCTGCTGTTTCAGAAAATATTCAAGGCAAGAATACTTAAAGAAAAGGGAGGAAAAGAAATTAGAAGAACTGAGGTATGATTCTACTTCCATTTCTTTTATTTTCTTATGGTTGTTTCCAGTTCTAAATTTTCTGTGATGAACAAATTAATATTTGGTATCTTGGACATAGATGTTATGTGTTATAATGCTTATTTTTCCTTAATATTCTAGTTGAATTTGATAACCTTTTGCACAATTATTGCAGAGATGATATAGAAGACGAGCAATACCTATTTGAAGGTGTAAAGCTTTCAGAAGTGGAACAGCGTGAGTTAAGGTACTAGTTGCGTATTTGAGCTCTCCTCCAATTTTTCTTTTGTTACTTTATGATACATATTTATTTCCACTAAACTGTTTCCCGAGCAAATTATTTACCCATCCTCAGTACCCGAGTCTTTCCTTATTTCTAATTTTTGAACTATACTTAAATATTTAGATTTGCTTTTTTCCTCTTATCGTCTTCTGATATTTTAATTTTTGGGGATATGTCTGACCTTTTTGTTAGGGGAATAAGAGGCATAGTTGTGTATTCTGCAATTGTACATAAGATCTAGAACTCTTCCATCATCATGCAGAGTTTTTAAAGAGATCTATATTTACTAATATTTAAGATATATCTTCCGCATCTTTAGAGTGAAAAAGTTCTTAAACTTTCTATTTCTTCCCAGGCACAAGAAAGAGCTATACGACCTTATAAAAAAGCGGTCAGAGGAGGCTGACAATGTGAATGAGGTAATCAATAAGTTTGTATTTCATGAATAATGAGTGTTAGATCAAGATCAGATTTTTATTCCATCATGGTTGGTCGTTGTTAAAATGTAGTCACTTTTTTTATTCATTCAAGATAAGCTATTTGTCGCTCGTTCTTGTTAGGGTTAAATATGTTGCGGGACTTCAGCTTTAAATCATTATTAAGATTCTATTAATCCTTTTTTGACTAAGAAATTTTGTGGTTATGACACCCCTTCATCTTTAAATCACTATTAATAATTGTTTTAATTTCTTCGAGAGACTAAAAACACAATTTTTTGTTAAATGGAGGGACTAAACATGAATAAAATATTTATATGGACCAAATTTGAATGGCCGTTACTTTATAGGGATTGAGGACATATTTAACCCTTCCTGCTATATATTTGGTGATCTTTCTCATTTGCCATGGATAGGTCCTTGACAAAGTGATCATTTGGGATTGTATTACGTCGATCTATATGCGTCTTTGCTAAACTCATTTTCTTCTGGAATTGCAGTATAGAATGCCAGATGCTTATGATCAGGAAGGCGGTGTTAATCAAGAGAAACGATTTTCTGTGGCTATGCAGCGTTACAGGTTTTCACTTACCACATGATCTTCATTACAATTGAAAAAATATATAAAAAGAAAAAGAAAAGGGAATAAGCTATGAACTATTACCATGATACCGTTTACAATGTATTTCCTTAGATTTTTATTCATGATTTTCCAAAAGGTACTTGCCTTTATTAAGAATGTACAAATAACCGCTGAATTGTATTAAGAGGCGGGGCTTTGCCTTTATTCAGAATTTTGTTATTGATAGTTAATAACAGTTGGCAGTTCAGTTTGAAGTTAGTTACATTTTTCTATACTAGAAATCTCTATCACTTTCAGGTTGAATATACAAGAATAATTCAGATTAAACTCTACTAGATTCTCTCTCACTTTATCTCATTCTCCCTTTCTAACAGCCTTATCAAACATCTTTAATTTTGTTTATCTTCTATAGGGATACACATGCTGAGGAAAAGATGAATCCATTTGCTGAACAAGAGGCATGGGAGGAACATCAAATCGGTAAATATCTTCGTATTATTGTGCTCCTTATAATATCTTAAACAAACAACCAAGCTTTATCCCACTAAGTCAGGTGTTCTTCCCAAAACTTTACTTTAAGGTGTTCTTCTCAAAAATCTTTTCTGCTAGATCCCTAGATGTATTTTCTGAATTAAGCCTTCTAAATCCTCCTAAAACTTTACTTTAAGGTGTTCTTCTGACCCTACGTGTGGTGCGTAAGGACTAATAGCATTAAAGGTGTTTTGTTCCACTACAAAGTTTAAGGCTATGATCCGATCTCTTATCACTTTTACATCCACAATATGCTTCTTCCACTCCTTATCAACAATAATGCCTACTCCATGTCTCGACCTAACTATGCCAGTGTACCAAAGCTTAAAACCTGAACTGTCTAATTCTTTTGCCTTTACGGCCACCTACATTGTTTCTTGTAAGCACGTGAGATTGACCATTCTCGTAATCATGGTGTCCACTATTTCCATAGATTTTCCTGTAAGTGTGCCTATATTTCATGTTCCAAAAGGAATCCTACTCTCATGAGCTAGCTTCTTCACCCACACCAGTTCACAAAGATGTTGGAACCCTTGCTTCTTTTCACTGCATCCAGGTGGCGATGTATAGAGCGCATTGCTTCCAGGCAACGACCTAGCATTCACATTGTATTGTATTTGATCCACGTCATAAAGATTTGACCAAGCTTTCCGTTGGCTGCCTAACACAGCCCTCTTCTTTTATCTGGGCTTGAAGCCGGCTATGCATAGCGTGGCTAACATAGGCAGGATTGCTCCTTATAATATCTACCCTTTGAAAAAATAAATCCTTGTCCTTTTTCTGTGTTTTCATATTTATTCATTCTTGATAATATCTTCCAGGAAAGGCAACGCTGAAGTATGGTTCCAAAAATAAAAAACAAGCCTCTGATGATTACCAGTAAGTTTGTTCATTTAAAAACAATTGTTGCTTGATGTTATATTGCAATCTGGTTCTGTTATTACTTATTGGATGACACTTAAGTGTTGACTCAGTGTGCTTTTATTCTTTAGGTGTAGCATTGTAGGTGATTCAATATGTATCTTTCTTTGAGTGCACACATTACTGATCGTAAACTTTTTTACAATTTATGTATTTAGGTTTGTCTTCGAGGATCAAATTGATTTCATCAAGGCATCAGTAATGGATGGAGATAAGGTATGTTAATGACTCAACTTGACTCATGGCGTTAAATGGTGATATTCTTGTTTTTGAGCCAGACTTGCTTTGCAGTTTGATTACGATGAGATGGCAGATTCAATTGAGAAGTCCAAAGCAAAGTCAGAATCAGAGGCACTTCAGGTAACACTTCAATAATTCAATTAATAATGGCTTTCTTAAGTGTTAGTGGTTTAACAGGTACTGTGTTGCAGTCAATCTACATTTTTTTAAAAAGTTTCATTCCATAAATATTAAATAGTGTAATAATGAATGAAATTAAAATATTTATTACTGCTCTATATTATAAAAATAAATAAAATGACGGAGAATAGAGCTTGGAAGAGCAGCTTTCAATAAAATGGTGTGAAAGCTACTGCGAATTCTGGTTTTGGTGGTCCAATTGCATGTGAACACCTTGATGTCATAATACTAGAAGGTCTTTCTTTTGATTTTCAATATGAGCATCTTTCAAAGTAGAATAGCGGGAAATAGAGGATGTGATGCTTTATTACTGTATTAGCTAAAGAAATAGTAGTAATAATAAACCAATAAAAAATAACATAATATGAATCTCATAAAATTATATTGTTTTACAAAACAATATTTAATAATCGATAAAATAGTTATCGTGATAGTTTTAGCCAATGGCCAACGGCTTGAGGCAATAAACAATAAAAAAGAAAAAGCTATGAAGTTATGGCTCCTTGTATAAAATTGCAAATGGAAAAGATAAGCTGAGGCTGGTATTGTGTTGGTTTGTGAAGTAGTTACTAATTATAATGATGTTATTGAACTTTATTTCTTTGAGAAAGAAATGACGATTTGATGCTGGCTATTAGTTATCCACTTAAAACTTGAATGTTATATTCATATACTTTTCCGACTTCCTTTTTCAGGCGGAGAGGAAAAAATTACCAATTTATACTTATCGGGATGAATTGCTCCAGGCTGTTCAGGACCACCAGGCATGGTTTTACCTCTCCCTTTTCAATCTCTCTTTTTCCCATTTTTTATTCTGCTCGTTCTGACTTCTGGTTTTTGAGGAATGAATTTCATCGCTGTTGTCAATGAACTGTCTTTTGTCTTAATTTGATTCCATTACCTTTTTACTCACATTTTCAATTATATAATCAAATATTAATTTGAATTAACCTTTAATAATTTCCTTAAACAGGTACTCGTAATTGTTGGTGAAACCGGTTCTGGAAAGACTACACAAATTCCCCAATATCTCCATGAAGCTGGCTACACAAAAAAAGGAATGGTGTGGTTTTGACTTTTTGATATCTTTTTTATTCTTTTATGTTCACACAATAAGTTAATTCCTTTTAAAACATCATTTAATGTCCTTGTTATATTATATCTACATTTATTTTTATCATTGGTAGATGTTGAGTCAATGTTACTTTGCTTAGCTGATATTTCATTTTATTTGTTTCTACTTTGTTGTTGCCAACTATTATTTGTCATTGATGGAACAAATAGCTACATGCATGTTTTATGTGTGTTGCTTTATGATTGTGACATTCAGTTACAAATGGTTGTGTTTCTCCCCATCTTCTGAAGTAATTATGTCTTTCATAGGCACTGGAAGGAAGATTTAAAATTGTTGTATATTTGTACAGATTGCATGTACTCAGCCACGCCGTGTTGCTGCTATGAGTGTGGCTGCCCGAGTTGCTCACGAATTAGGAGTTAAACTAGGGCATGAGGTAGGCTATCCTCATTTTTCAATATTTTAACTTTAGATTCTGTGTTGGTTATAGTATGGCTATTTTCATCAAAATTTCTTACTTCCTAGAAGATGGTACAAATATAGACAGTACATGGGAAGCATGAGGTTTCATCAATAACGAATTAAATTATAAATATCTCTCTTTTTCCCAACTCAAATTTTCAAATATTAGTTATGATTAATTCGAAGTTTTCTTTTTAAAGGTCGGGTATTCCATCCGTTTTGAGGATTGCACATCAGACAAGACTATTCTGAAATATATGACAGATGGAATGTTACTGAGGGAATTTCTTGGCGAGCCTGATCTGAGAAGTTATAGGTGAGTGAGTATATTGGATTAGGATTCAGGGTTAGGTTGGGTGCTTTATGGTTGTTCTCTTACTATGTTTGTTGATGTTGTAGTGTTGTGATGGTGGATGAGGCTCATGAAAGAACACTCTCAACTGATATTTTGTTTGCATTGGTAAAGGTGAGCCACCAGGCTGATTTTTGTTTTGGTTTGCTTTATATCAAAGTGAGTTTTTTTTTTGGTAAAAATTATATCAAAGTGAGTTGAAAGGCAGATGATATAATTTTGTTCCTTAAACAATCAGTATCTTGATTGGGATATTCAAGACATTTTTTGCATGCTTCTATGCAATTATTTGCTTGGCGATGATTCTTAATTTTGGTTATTGTCTATATCTGGATGCATTTAAAGTATGCACTCAGATTATTTGAATAAATAATCTGATTTGTAGATCTAACATTATAATTTTTGTGACAGGATATTTCTAGGTTCCGACCTGATCTCAAGTTACTGATATCAAGTGCTACACTTGATGCAGAAAAGTTCAGTGATTACTTTGATTCTGCTCCAATATTCAAAATTCCGGGGAGAAGGTATCCGGTTGAAATACACTTTACCAAAGCACCAGAAGCTGACTACTTAGATGCAGCTATTGTCACAGCACTTCAAATCCATGTTACTCAACCTCCTGGAGATATTTTGATATTCCTTACCGGCCAAGAAGAAATTGAAACGGCCGAAGAAATCTTGAAGCATCGAACTAGAGGCTTAGGGACTAAAATTGCTGAATTAATTATATGTCCTATATATGCCAATCTACCAACTGAACTACAAGCTAAAATATTTGAACCAACTCCTGAAGGGGCACGGAAGGTTGTCCTTGCTACCAATATTGCAGAAACATCATTGACAATTGATGGTATAAAGTATGTCATTGATCCAGGATTTGTTAAAATGAAAAGTTATAATCCAAAGACAGGAATGGAGTCTTTACTAGTGTCTCCCATCTCAAAAGCCTCAGCAATGCAACGGGCCGGTCGATCTGGAAGAACAGGTCCTGGAAAGTGCTTCCGGTTGTATACTGCATACAATTTTCAAAATGATTTGGAAGATAACACTGTACCAGAAATACAGCGAACTAACCTTACAAATGTAGTTTTGACTTTAAAAAGTCTTGGTATTCATGACTTGTTGCACTTTGAATTTATGGATCCTCCACCCGCTGAGGCTTTATTGAAAGCCCTTGAGCTTCTCTTTGCTTTAAGTGCTTTAAATAAGCTTGGGGAGTTAACTAAGGTAGGTAGACGGATGGCGGAGTTCCCACTTGATCCTATGTTGTCAAAAATGATAGTTGTTTCAGAAAAATACAAGTGTTCAGAAGACATCATTTCCATTGCTGCTATGCTTTCTATTGGAAACTCAATATTTTACCGCCCAAAGGATAAACAAGTGCATGCAGACAATGCAAGGCTGAATTTTCACACTGGAAATTGTGGAGATCATATTGCACTGCTAAAGGTTCAATCACTTTTTAATTTTTGCGTTTAGTTGGTTATTGACTTGTCTATTTTCATTTGTGCATCTTGGGAAATGATAGGCACCATTGTTGATCTCATTACACATTGCGTATTTGTTGTTATGTAGCAGAGCCCCAACCATTAGTTAATTAGTTAGAACTTGTAAGATAGAGAAATAACATAATATGAATTATAGTAGGGAAAGAATAAAGATCCGTCTTCGATTTTAGGATAGAGACCCTAGTTCTGTCCAACAAATGAAGTAGGATATTCTGTATTCATATCATTCTTATCAATGAACACAACTTTCTTTACCTCAGTTATTTTCAAATATCTCATTGTTCCTGCTGTGAACCTGTCTTTTCATCTAGATGGAATGTTTTGTCAATCAAATCATGAGATTATTGTGTTTTTTTTTGGGGGGGGATATTGTTGACAAGTCCCACATCGGATGTGAGCTGGCCTGTATGAGTTTATAAAGTAGAAGCAATCGTCACCTTACAAGCCTGTTTTGTAGGGTTGAGTTAGGCCCAATTCTAAAACATGTGTATCCTTGTTAGGTTGTAATTTACTATTGGATACATTTCCTTGTTGTTGGACCTCATTAATAATTTTTTTTCTTTCTTTTTCCAGGTCTATAATTCTTGGAAGGAGACCAATTATTCAACACAATGGTGTTATGAAAATTATATACAGGTATGGTGGTTGGTACTCGGTCATTTTGGATAAACCTTCCCCCTAGTTATCCTTATTGACTAGAGGTGCATGTCATTTTTTGGGCAGTTAAATTTTTGTGCTTGGTTGCTTATTTATTTATTGTTCTTCTCTTGGTCTCTCTCTCTCTCTCTCTCTCACTGTATATATCTTGAGGTTACTTAAGATGGGCATGCTATTATTTTTTAATTACTGATAATATTTATAACAACTACATAGCCTTTTCCCACCTAGTGGGGTTTGACTACGTAGTTTAAAACAACACTATAATGTCTTATCATGGATCATGTCTAATGAGCGACCATTTAAATTCAAATTCCTAATGAGTGAGATGATAATGGTACAAATTTATGTTAATCATGTCTTCTTTCCTCTGCTAAAATGGTTTGTTTGAATTTATTCATATTTTGTATTGGGAAAAGCCCAAGTTCCACTTTGACTAAAGATATTAGTGTCAAATAAGAGCTTATAAAACTTGTGCACTCCTCATCTTACACGTCAATTTTATGGGGTTAATACATCTGGTGTTATTTTGATGTTTAGGTAAGGAGTATGAAACGGGCAAGAGATATCCGTGACCAGCTTGCAGGTCTTTTAGAGAGGGTTGAAATCGAGCTTACTACAAATACTAATGATTTAGATGCCATCAAGAAATCTATAACATCTGGTGAACTTTAAAAACTTGTAATAATCAGTTGCATTAAGAATCCTTTTTCATCCTGTGGATTCTAATTCTTAATCACTGCAGGATTTTTTCCACACTCTGCAAAATTGCAAAAAAGTGGAGCATATCGGACACTTAAACATGCACAGACTGTTCATTTACACCCTAGTTCGGGGTTGGCACAGGTACTTTCACTTTTTATATTGACTGCTATTAGAATATAATAAAATATCTTATAGGATTTATTTTTATATTACCTATTTTTATGATTGTTCTTGATTTACGATTGAGTCATTACATCCCTATAAATAAGGATTAGTATTTTGTATCAAGTCAGCATCAAACATATTTCACTATAATAATTTCATATTATCGTCTCTCCTCCTTTAATCTAAAATCTCACAACTATATTTCTTATAACCCACCAGTGTGATGTTTTTTTTTAATTGACTACTTCATCCTCCCTTTTCATTTTTAATTGACAATTACATAATATCCCCTTTTATTTTATTTTAATTTTTTGGCATAAACCGGATATCCTTTGCGCGTGCAGTGACTAATCCCTCGAACCTTGACTAATCCCTAAGAGCCTTGTCTCCATTTTGAGGCAACTTGAAATGAAAAGATTCTGACAATTTTTTGTTGCATGAATGTTCATTGTAAATACTGCAAAGGATGGGACTTCTTTGTTATAAAAAAATATATCTAATTTTTTCTCTGATTTTTTTTTCCCACTTTGTTTATACTTCCAGGTTCTTCCAAGATGGGTTGTGTACCATGAACTTGTACTCACAACCAAGGAATATATGAGACAGGTATTCCCAATGTTTAAGTAATTCAAATGTTTTATGACTTTTTTCAATTGATGTTTGGCAATAGCTGAAACTGTATATATTCTTATTGCAGATCACTGAAGTAAAGCCAGAGTGGATCTTGGAGATTGCCCCTCACTATTACCAGCTCAAGGATGTTGAAGACAGTATGCTCTCTTTCTCTTTATTTCTAATAGTATTGTTCTATGCTGCAAGGAGTCAAACACAATTCACTTGGGTTCCTGATGTGATTTCAAATATTGGAAATTAACCTATTAATTTGGTTTTGTATGTAATAGAGTATTAGAGTTCATTAAGTGATATGGCTCTAACTCCTATCCAGAAAAGGAGATTATACTATTGATTCAGTTTATAGGACAGAGTAGGAAATTGCACACACTCCTAATGTTTCTGTCCTTCTACAGAATCTTCAAGTCTATTCCCTCTCTCCCTAGATGACTTTCCATCCCAAATCATTTTTATAGGCATACAGAAAAATACAATTAGAGGAATTTTAGTGTTAGACCCAATGGCATTTAGGCTTGATGAAAACAATTGAGATTGTTGTGGAATCGGAGAAAGGAATTATGGATGTTGTAACATTGGGTATGTGGCAAACTAAGAGTGGTAAGAACAAATCAGGCCGATTGAAAACTAATGAAGCCTTTTCACATTTTAGAGAACCATAAAGCTCAAGGTATATCCAAGGTATTTTGTTAGTGGATGTGCACATCGATAAAGATGGGATGTGTAAGCTGTTCTTAACACATGAAGGCTCTTGTTGACGACTTTCTCCCTGATAAAAAAGAGAAACAGCTCCATATCATCTGTTCTCACGTATGTGGGAAAATGTCACAGTGCTCAAATTGTCACAATAAATCATAAGAGCTTGAACAAAAACATTATGCTCAGTAATATCCCACAAGGTCATCAACAATGGATGGTACCATGAGTACTGTATGTGGGGGAATACCAATTTATTGTGGGCTCATGCGTACGAGTAAGTAACTAGTTACACAGAGTACCTCTCTAGGTACCTTAGGTATACACGTGGGATTAACTTAAGTACCAAATTGAGGAGTGCTCATTGAAGTTGCTCTACAATTTCATAACTGTCACTTTTACCTTTTATCCTATATATAACTTCAACAATATTGTCCTCGTAAAGTTGATAAATTTCCACCAATATGATAAATCAACAAAGGGTAGTTGTAATTAACCTTTCCAATCAAAATGTTTTATTAATTCTATTAGATGTTTTGGTAAATCAACATATAGGGCATTAAAAGTATTAAATTTGTTGATTATATTGAGATCATATTCTTGATTTATACCATTAAAATTTGTGATTTGTGTGAATCAAACATCTCTCCCTTCATTTATTGAATCAAATTTTGAATCATATTCTTGACTTATTGAATCAAATTTTGTCGCAGCGAGTACCAAGAAAATGCCCCGTGGAGAAGGACGTGCAGCAGCATAGAAGCACAGACAACTAGCACATCTCACAAAGAGGCTTTGGTAGGCAGAGGAAGTACATTTGTTGGTTTTGCTGTTGGTGAAAAATGTTGTTAAAGTTGGAAGATGCACTGTAAATATATTTTAGTAACCTTTACATGCTGCACTTGCACCCCTTGGTGTGTGATGGGTAAATAGTTTAAGGGGAAATGATTCATAGAATATCATTTACCAACAAATTTTGTCTTGTACTTCAAATGCATTATTTTCTATTGTAGTTTCAGCTTCTGTTGCATTTTTGTGACTAGTAATATCCGATTTAATTCATATTATTGTTGGTTCAACATTCCAATTTTTAAAAAAACTACTTTTAGTGCAACATGACCTTAAATTGATTTGCCAAATGCCTTTGATTTGAAAATTATTTTCAATCTTATTTTGTTCAAATACGGGATCTGGATGGCCAAATGTTATGCATGGTTTTGAAGAACTATGATCCCCATGAAAATTTATGATGAAATTTATTTATATATAACCTACAAATAGAGTTTCCTATATAACTAGTTGTCTTAACGCTTGATTTAGTTTTGACTTATTACTTTAGGGAAGATGAGTATATTAACAAAATGTACTTTCTTATGTTGTATGTCTTTTTAAGTTTATGCCACACCTTTTGAGAAAAATAATAATATAGATTTTATTAATAAGTATTTTTTTGAATAAATTTTATTAAACTTATAAGTATTGGGTAAATGTGTAATGCAACTTTTTATATTTTTTTGATAAAAGAATGCGTAAAACTTGACCAAAAGAGAAGAGAAATGCCACACAATAAAATAAATTTCTTCACTAATGTTTTTTTGTAAAAGACAAATTTTTGTTCACTATATCTAGTTATTTTTACGTTTTGTTTTAGCTTTAGTAGAGTTCTGCCTTCCCAAGAGCCATAATTGGATGAGAATAGATTTGGGTAAATAGTTTCATCAAGAACTAATGTATAAAAGTTATTTATTTTGGTAAAGAAAAAAATATGGTTAAATTGTTTTTATAAGTTATTTTAGTGTCTAAAAAACCGCTACTATAAAGTTCATTGGCTTAAATCAAAAACAATTTCTAGATATATCAGCTATTTCTATAAACTTTATTATATGGTAAAAATTTTGTAGTTTGAAATTTAGTCGGATATGTAACTATCAAATCAAAGTGGTACTATATAATAAAACTACAACTATAAAAAGTAATTTTCTTCCGTTGTTTAGCTTTAATACTTATTGTAATGCACATTGTAAAGTAGTATTCTTGTCACATAATGGAAAAGCAAATGCTTATCATGATGTGTAATTTCCTTTTGTTTGGCAGTGTAATGTATTGCTTCTTGAAAGCCTCAACTTATTCTTCAGAAACTATTTAAACTTTAATGGTTTCATTATTCTTTTTATTATTTGATGAGTTTTTAATTCGTTCCTGTAATTATTTTTCGAATTACAGTGTGCAATTAAGACAATATAGCAATTAAAACCTTTTAATTTTGACTAAAATGTTAGGATGACTAGAATTAGAATTTTCTTCAAATTACAACTGGTTAACATTCCTAAACTATTTTGTCAAAAAAAAAAAAAAAACATTCCTAAACTATTACAATTACGTAAATCAACATTTTTGGTCATTCATTTCCTAAACTTGTTTCCTTTTTAATTTTTGCATGTGCTTCTCATGCTGCTTTAAGGTTCTCTGAAAGTTGCTGATAGTGCTTCCTTTTCTGCTCCAAAAATCAGAATATATTTCAACATAAATTTCTAAAACTGATCATCAACAAAAAGATATAGATTTCATGCTTGAAAGAAATGAACAATACCTCTTCCGACACAGAGGAGAGACTTTACTCAGTGCTACAAAGAAATGCCTTGATGCGAAGGTCAATGTATCACTTTTTTTTCCGGTTGCGGTCCGCTTCTCTTCAAGAGCAGCCAATATTGCTTTGTCCATCTAATGGAGAAGAAAATCAGCAAAATCAATGCCACATGACAACAACCTTACCTTTGCGCCAAGGCTCGCCCTCTAAAAAGAATAGAGAGATAATGGCAACAAAAAAAAGAGAGCAGAGACAAACCAATGCAGCAAGATCAGCACCACTAAAGTTTTCACAAGCTTTCAATCTTCCAATGACACTCAAATCCACACTGGCATGAATAGGCATAAGCTTAAACCTTGCATGTGTTTGCTTACGCCTTGCAAGCGTTTCCTTACCCCTTGCAAGAGTGTTCAATATCGAAACACGGTCTTCTGGACTTGGAAGAGGAATATAAATAAGATTACCAAATCTACCCGGCCGTAGGAGAGCACTGTCAATCACCTCAGGCCTGGAAAATGAAAAATCGAGTGAATACAGAAAAGATGTGAAGTAATATAAGTAATCATAATATGCTGTTGAAGAGCCAAAGGTACCTATTTGTTGCACCAATCACGAAAACACCTTTGTGTTGCTCTGCACCGTCTAACTCAATAAGCAACTGAAATTGCATATAATTGAGAAGAGTAAGAAGTCGATATGACAATATCATTCGTTCTAAAAACTCATTTGTTTTTTTACCTGTTTGAGCACTCTTTCAATAACCCGTGTACCTCCTTCTTAACATGTTTTGTTGTCAAAGCATCCACCTGAAAATGTCAAAATAATAAATCTTACATTCAAACTAGAAAGCATGCTGGCATATTACATTCTACTAACCACCACAAGGCCTTATACATGCTTATTGAGAATGCAAAAAACAACTTTTCAAAAGATTGTCTTCATATAATGTTAGTTAACCATCATTTTTGTGAAGAGACTAGGGAGAATCACAAACCTCGTCAAAAAAAAGTATACATGGTGCACATGCACTTGCACGATCAAACAATTTCCGGACTGCACGCTCGCTTTCTCCAACATATTTATTTAGAAGCTCCGGACCTAAAATCCAACAAAGGCAATTAAATTGTTCAAAATTAATTCATCATTTCATACAAAGCAACATTGTAGAAACCAAACTAATGAGAAATGGATGGAATATTTAGACAGACCTTAATATAAATGAAATTAGCTCCCGCCTCATTGGCAACAGCTTTGGCAATCAGTGTTTTACCACATCCTGGAGGCCCGTAAAGCAAAAACCCGGTGTCACAATTCAACCCAAGTCCCTGATATAAACAACTTCAATAACACTGACCAATTGTCTTAAATTGTAATTACTGCTCAAGATACTTAGGGACATGACAAAAATGAGCTGACTATGTAATTGAATTTGAAAGTTTTTAACTCCAGTTATGAAACTAGTTTGGCTGATGAATTTGAACAAAGAAAATGTGTAAAACAAGAAATGGTCTAGGAATAAAACAATACAAATTAATTACGGTGTATTTGGCAATTTGCATCAAAACAAAGATAACCAGAAGGTCTAGCCCACCAAGGAGTAAGGACTATTGCCCCAAGCTGAGAGAAAAACTAATATCCAGTCTCAAGCCTCAGCAGCAAAACAGATTCTCAAATATATCTTCCACTCTTTCAGTATGGCCTTCACTGCTTTGGTTTAGAATCCAAACCATGCACCCCCACCCCCCCACATATTCATTCACCACCTTTTTATTTACATCTATATCTCACTAGTTTTTAATTAACACAGAAAAGCTCAACAGAATGATTTGAGTAATATAATAAAAATGACAGCACAGGTATAAAAGCCAGCTTGACTATATAATATTTTATGTTTCTCTATACTTCTTGATCCATGAATTGAAGCCAATTAACAGAAATTGCATAAAAAGTGTACTATTAAAAATCACCTCATAAATGTCGGGGTCTTTTATGCGCTTTATAATGTGTTGATCAAACTCCTCTCTTACATGATCAAGTTGTCATACCCCATTTTTTGACCACCCCTAATTTCTTCATTTAATTTTAGCTCATTTTTAAGCATGGTAATTTTTCATCATTATTATTATTTATTGGTTTAAAATTGCTAAATATAGTATTTTATCCTGTTTACGCAGCTTAACTGTTTCATTTTTAGATAATTAATTACATGACATTTTGATCTTTTTCTTGCACCATAAATTTCCAAATATGCTCTTGTACCATAATTTGCTCATAAATTTAATTTTATCCCCATTTTACTCTTTTCAAAAATTTCAATATATTAAGGTAACTTCTTTTGCAAGTAATCTCATTCTTCATCCATTCTTTATGATTTTTGAGTTATAATTTCATCTCCATCATTTTCATATATTATGAGCATAATAAAAATATTTTAATTATATTTTAATTTGCATTTTTATTTTATATTATATTATTATATTCATATTTACATTTTAAGTTCAAAAATTCATTTCTTCATCAACAAGTAATCTTTTTTATTCAAAATTTTTTCAATTGTTTCCAATTTAACTCATGCATTGTATAAACCCTGAAAAATGACATATTTGCCCTTTATCAATTTATATGTCATTTTCCATATTTTCATGTATTTTCATTAATTCATTTTAATTGATTTTTCACCATTTTTCCCATCACACTTAAATCCCACAATTTTCTCTTGATCCTTATCTCCTCAAATTGATCCTAGTATATTCCTTTCATCACAGCTCATGAGCATAACAAGTGTCCTCATTTCTCTTGATCAAAAACCCACAAAAATCTCATAACCAAAAACTCAAAATTACCCTTGATTCTTATCCAATTGAAGCCAACTCATAACCTAATTTTCCACTACAAATAACACTCTTCAGTGAGGAGAGAGAGGACCACGAAATTCATTCACAAACTCAGAGAAAATCAATCCCAAGTTCTCTCATTTTTACCCTTTTTCTCAAAATTCAATTTCTTCATAAACCTCATCCAAATCTCAATTTCTTCATCAAATAAGCCTCCAAACACTTCCAGTAGCATAAAACAACCAAAAAATACAAGTTCTAACCCATAAATTTGAGAGAATTAAAACCCCAAAAACCTTCAAAAATGTGAGATTCAAATACGAGTCTTCAGCCTCTGTTTCTGTCGTTCCTTCACTCCATTCATCATAAAATCACCTCCAGATGCTTTTCCATTGATTAAATTAACCCAGTTTTCATTTAATTCGCGTTTTCTCGTTTTTTAGTTTCAACTTAAATCGTTCGTTCTTCGTTTTCTACGCTTTGTTTTGAAAAAATAAGGTCATTTTTGGATTCCTCGTAAGAAAACGAAGAGAACGGTGTACGATGTAACCATTTCTGGGCAGTTTTGAATGTTTCAGGTGGCCGGAACGGCGCCGGCAGCGTTTGAACGGTCGGAGAGGAAGAAGAAGGTCCACGTTACTCACGCCTTTGCCAGATCCATTTTCAGCCGTCGGATCCAGTGGACAAGTCGCATCCGTTGATCTCCGTTTTGAATCGTGCCCGTCCGATCCTTTAATGAACAGATCTAGCGTACTCTGACGCGTCGCTGCATCAAGGTTCCTTGGTCTGCGACACTCTGGATAGCGTGCTGACTTAGTTCAAATCTCAGCCTCTAGATCTCATCAAACGTTCCAGATCACACACGTCCATCCTGCACCCTCACTCCTGCACCACACAGAATCATCTCAGATTGGGATTTGGCCCAGGTTTGGGTAACTACTTTCTGCACCCCCTTTTACTCTTTTTTGATATTTGCACCTCCTCTGTTATTTTATTTTATTTTTAATTTCTGAGATGGTTATTATTTTTTAATGATATTTTAGGTTATTATTAATTGATATAACATGAAATTATTTTTAAATTTATTGATTTACTATTTTTTCCTATTTTCTTTATTTATTAGTGTATAAATTAGGTTTAACTTAATTAATTTTTGATAATATGCTTGTGTTATTTAGTTTACCATATGATATGAATAATATGATAATGTTTGAGACTTTTTATCTTGATGTGTATATAGTCATGTATTATTTTGATTTTTATCTTTTGGCACTATTTAATTAGGTTTAAATGTTAATAATTAACCTTAGATAAAAATCATTTTTCTATGTTATTGTTATGCCATGAACTTTTAATTATTTTTTGTTGAATGTTACCCTCTGACTTTGATTCATTTTGTCTTGATCACATGATTTTCTTTTGTTTATTATATTTTAATTGTATTAATTAATCATAGTATTCACATGTTAGGGTTTTAAATGACTTATTTGATGTTTTAATTATTAATTGCTACTAAATTTGTTCTATACTTGATAATATGCCTAATTTTTGTTTCCATGATTTAACTCTATGCTTTTGATTTAATGTGATTAATTGTTAATAGTATGGTTTGAATTGTGAATTATTTTCTTTATTCGATTAAAAATATGTATGCATGTGTATGACTTTGAAAATGCTTGATTTATTTTGATGATATTTCTATAACATGATATGTTAGTTTTAGGTACCTTGATTGATTTCCAATTTTTATTTTAGGACAAATATATGCATGTATGTGAATTGGAAATATTTGGTACTATCTAGGTTATTTTATTTAGTTATTTGTTTATTTTATTTATGATTGTGTTAAATCTTTGCCTTTGATTTTCCTTGGTTATTTCTATTCGCGTATTTTATGTGTTAGTCTCACCATTGATTGCTATTTGTTTTGCGCTTTACATGACACTCATATTTTATTACTTGCTTACACTTATTATTTGTTATATGCCTTATATTCATTTTATGCTTACATGCTTTATATTTATGTTTCTTGCATTTATATTATATTATATGCTTTATATTTATATCTCATTTATTTTTATTTATACTATCATTATTGTTATTATTCAAATCCCCTTCGCATGTTTCTCCCCTGGTTGTAATTTTAAATGCGCATAATTGGCGCGATTTATTTTCAGTCATTATTATCATTGTCATTTATTTAATTCAATCCCCTTTGCATGTTCCCCCCCGGATGTATTGTATGCTTTAAATTCCCGCTCATTATTGCTCGTTAGTATATTTAATGTGTTAATCCGAAGAAAGGAAAAAACCTCGACCTATATGTCGTTGCAGAAAAGTCTAGGCGCGATTCAATATTTTAGGTTGTTTAGTTAAAGCGTTAAAACCATCGCTAGAACCATTAACCTTTTTTAGCCAAAAAATAGAGGTCAACAACTCTTCTCAAAAATATTCAAAACATGTCATCTATCACAAACATTTTTTCAAAACAACTTGGATTTTAAACCAAGTCATTAATCAATCAAACTTTATTTTCTTTAAGCAAAGACAACTTGGATTTTAAACCAAGTCATTAATCAAACATTTCTCAAAACAACTTGGATTTTAAACCAAGTCCTCAATCAATCAAACTTTATTTTCTTTAGGCAAAAACACTTTTTTTCGAATCAAGTTTTATTTTCAAATTCAAAAATCATTTTCATTAGGTTAAAACCTTGGAACTCAAGCCAAGTGCATTTTGTCACTCAAAACTCATTTTCCCAAATAAATGCTCATTAGCCCTAAATCTTGTACATATTTGCAAACACATAAAATCAAGCGCTTAGAATAGAATACAAGAGGTTCCTATAGAGTACTATAGACGCCTAGGGTGCTAATACCTTCCCTTTGCGTAACCAACCCCCTTACCTCGATCTCTTTATTTAGGGTGTTTAACGGACTTTTCTCCCTTCTTCGGAAAAATAAAAGCTCGGTGGTGTATTTAAATGTTTTGTGATTCAACGCTTCCCTATAGCTTGACATCCAAAAATCACCGCGACAGAAATGGCGACTTCACTGGGGATCCCCCGAGCGGGTTGAGCCCATCTTGTTTTCTTTTTCTTTGCGCTTGTGTGTTTATTTGTGTATGTATGCATGTATGTTTATGGGCCTTATTCGGGAAAACTGTTTGAGTGAGACAAGTCGTAACCGGACTTGAGAGAAACCATAAGATAGGGAAGTGGTATAATCAGAGCGACATGCCCGAAGTCTATTTCGGACCATGGTGCACCTATGATACAACCACAACTTAGCTGAGGAAGCTTGGGGTGATAATGTTGACGTGAGTAATCGTGTCCGACATTTTACTTCCGAGGGACCGACGACGCTATGGACCTTTAGTGTTACCATGAACCCATCTTGGCTTTTAGGATGTAGTGCGGTGACCAATTAAGAGTCAATCTTAATTTGGTTGATACGCGATACTACACTCAAACGAGATCGTCTTGCGGATATTGTTGGGCCGAGAGTTAATCACGTGCACCGATAATAACTACGAGACGGTTGATAACTTTGGGAACTTTGTAGAACCCGTGATGCAGGTACAAAGAAAACCTTAGTACTTACCATGTGGGAAGGGGCTCTTACCCTTGACTCCAACATTTTACCTTAACCCAACCATGTTTGCGCATCATTAATTGCATGCATGCATTCATTCATTAAAACTTTTCTCATCCGATATCAAAGGACTTAAATTAAATTCTTTATAAACATTGTAGATGTTAATATTGTAAGAGGCATTAGGAAATTAAATTTTAAAAAAAACCCGGACTTGTCAACTATTTTGTAATGTTCCTAAGCTCTGTTTTTTTATAAAAAAAAAAAAAAAAGAACTTCCTTGTAATGTGTCAGTTTTTCAAGTGTAATAAATCTTATCTACAATGTCTACAATCAATTTAGTATAAGTCTTTTGATAAAAAAAAAAAAAAAACTTTGCATATTTTAGGATAAACACATCATGCATCATCATGCATTCATAAGTCTCCAACACCGAGTCTCATATTCTCCTGTTCTCTCTGCCTCAGTCAAAGAAAGTGGCCCGGCATTTTTACTACAAGTTTACCCTTATCTACAACACTCGAGCAAGTTAGGAAGATGGAACGTCTCGATCAAGAGAACCAAGCACTCCGTGAGCAAGTAACAAATATGAAAGGGGAAATAGAGAGGTTAACTGCCATAGTGACTGATGTTTTGGTTAATCAAGCTCAAGCTCAGGTATCGGTCCCTCAGCTCACTAGCACTTCTCTGGTTCAGCCAACTACTGTGCTCACCAGCCTTTCTCAGTTAACTATGTCTGAAGGACACCCATGGGGCATGGCTCGTAGCTCCATCGAAGGGTTTTACTTCCTTAATTCTGGGGTCCCGACTTCTATTGTGCAGCATACAAGTGTTATTCCCCAACATGTGACAACTTTTCCTCAAACTAGTGCTTCGGTTCCACCTTTAACGAGGACTCTTCCCATTTCTACAAGTCACAATATTCCCTGTATGAACGAACTTGTCTATCATGAAGAACCAATTGGAAATGTAGGGGCACATGGTCGCATGAATGATCTTCAAGACGAGCTCGATAAGATGCACCTTGAGATCAAAGCTCTTCGTGGGAAGGATTTATTTGTGAAAGATGCTCGCGACCTCTGTTTAGTGTCAAACGTCAAGATCCCGCCTAAGTTTAAGGTCCCTGAGTTTGAAAAATATAAAGGAAATTCTTGGTAATGTACGCTCGGAAGTCATTTGGTAATGTACGCTCGGAAGATGTCTCCTTATGCGGATAACGATCAGTTGCTCATCCACTACTTTCAGGATAGTTTAACCGGTGCTGCTTTGAATTGGTATACGGGTCTAGATAGTGCCAACATTCGAACTTTCAGTGACTTGGGCGAAGCTTTTATCCACCAATACAGGTACAATTTGGACATGGCCCCTGATAGCGATGAACTACGAGCCCTGACCCAAGAAAAAAATGAATCATTCAAAGAGTATGCCCAGCGATGGAGAGGACTTGCTGCACAAATTCGTCCACCCTTAGAAGAAAAAGATTTGCGCAAGATGTTCCTTCATACTCTCAGCCCCTTTTACTATGAGAAAATGATTGTGTCCAAGAATTTCACTGAAATGGTGGAGATGGGAATGAGTTTAGAAGATGGGGTCCGTCAAGGACGTCTAACAAAGGAAGGTACACCAGTTTACTCACATACTGCTGCTGTCTCAACCATTCCTCAACAACCCTTCAATCAATCAGTTCGTACTCAGAGAAAGCAGTCATTTGACCCTATACCAATGAAGTACGCAGACTTGCTTCCTGTCCTACTTGCAAGAGACCTTGTCCATACCAAGCCACCTCCCCCTGCGCCTGAAAGATCGCCTGTTTGGTATCGCACTGATCTTACTTGTGATTTCAACCAAGGAGCACCCGGACATGACGTTGAACAATGTTATGCACTCAGAAAAGAGGTTCAGAATTTGGTCCGTACCAACATGTTATCCTTCAATGATCCAAGCTTGAACGTCCAAAGTTCACTCTCTGTCTAACAATGGATTCTCTGTCAGCGTGATTCAAGATTATCAAGAAGCTTGTCCCTAGGATCACTAGGCCTTTTATTTTGCATTTTCTTACTTGTTAAGCATTTGTTTGCATTTTTAAATTGTATCTTTTAAATTAATGTTTCTAAAACAATGAGCATGCATATTTTGGAATCCATCCATTCGTATTCACTCTTTTTCTATGTTTTTCACTTCTTACGTTAACGAACTTGAGGGGGAGGATGATGTAAACAAATTAATCTAAAATTGCTGATATGTGCTGATACATGCTTTCATTGATAAGACCCGGTTGACGATGTAAGGCATTGTTTCACTTCCCAAACACCGGAGAAATAAGGAGATAATCCGTATTCAACCCCTTTGAGCCAGAAGATGGTGTTCTTTCTTTACAAAACACAACCCTTAAATCTTGACCCGGGGCAGGGTAGTTTTTCAATTAATTCAATGATACATCTTGATGCAAGAGGATCCATTTGTCTGAGATACAAGAAATTAGGAGGACAAAGCTTACAATGTCATGTGGCAGTCACAAATGTCTGTACCTATGATTGCTGACACCAAAGAAGAGTTACTCGAACAATTGGCCGAGTTAGCTCGTGAGAAGAGTGTTTGAAGAAAAAGCATGAAGAATTAGAGATTAGGCATGAAACGTTGAAAAGAGATTTAGATATAAAGAAGCATGAGTTTTTGACCCAAAGTCGGATAATTGTCCAGAAGACCATCCAGCTTCAAGAGAAGGATGCTGCACTTAGAAAAGACCCGAAGGGAATGAAGTATAATATGGACATTTTAAGTTTGTTTATTCATTGTATTTTCTTTTAGTTTCCAATAAAAAAAAAAAAATCCCGGTGGATCGAAAACCTGAAAGGGCGATCCATACAAAAGTTAAGGATACTAAAAAATAAAAAAAGAAGGAAAAAAGAAGTGTTTTTATTCATTGTATTTTTGTAATGTTATAGTTATCAAATGAAGTGGATATTTTCTACAATGTTTACATTTAATTAGAAGCAAAAATTGGGTATCCCGATGGTCCATAAAAATAAGGGGATCAAAAACAAGTTTGTGAATAAATAAGTGACTGTTACTCCAAGAATCTCATTAAGGCGGCGACCAAAGAATCGATCTCAAGCGTTCATTGTCAAAGAAATCCTCTGGGTGATCAAAATGTGCCTGATGAATTAATTGAATATCTAGGAATGAAGGACATCAAAGAAGAGTGGGTGGGTAAAAACAGAAATTTGAGCCTAAAAATCTGTTTTTTCAAAACCGTGAACCAGGCCACGTTATAACCCTCAAAAGACCTAATTGAAATTGGGTCACTTTGAAAGCATAATCAGCAAAACCTTGTTAAAACTGACTCCACCTGTTTGTTGAGTAACTATCTTTTACACACACTACACGTGTTTTCTATAAAATCTTTTTCGATTCCAAAACTTGCATGTATATTACTTCAGAAACACTTTTCAAAAGAAACAATTTTATTCGCAAGCTTATGTTTAGCATCAAGGAAATTCAAGCAAATGGTCTAATCGAGAGTGGATCAACTTAAGGTTTCATAATGTGGGGCAAGTTACCTCAGCATGTTGCCAATTTGGGGCAAGTTATCTCATCATTCTGCCAAACAGGGGCAAGACCTTGCACCAGGGGCATTCTCTTCAAAGATTCGAAGTCAAAGTTTCCTTAAACTTGGGGCAAGTTATCTCAGGATTCTGCCAATTAGGGGCATACCTTTCAAGGATTCAAGGTTAAGGTTTCACTCATTTGGGACATCTTATTTGTCAGAGTACCTCCAATATGAAGCGTCCTAAACAGTGGGATTTGAAGTTGTTAATCAGAAATTTTTCATGTTATCTTAAGCACAAACTATAAGCATACTCTTCTCCTACTCATGAGTCATAAAAGCATACAATCAACATTTGTCCCGAGAACGGATAGACAAACACAGTCATTGCTAAAAAAAAAAAAAGGCTCGCTAAGTTGAAAACCTGAAAAGGCGGCTTAGGCAAAAATGAGCGTCCCGGTGGATTGAAAACCTGAAAGGGCGATCCAGGCAAAAATTAGGGGCAAACAAAAAATATAATCCCGGTGGATTGAAAACCTGAAAGGGCGATCCAGGCAAAAGTTAGGGATTCAAAAAAATAAAAATAAAAAAAACAACAATTACCAAAACAAAAAAAGCATGACTGTCGAAGCTTGACCTTGAGAAAGCTTTCTGTTTCAGTTTACAAATGGCGACTTCTGCCAAATTTCTGATCAATGGGCTTTATTTTCAACATATGTCCATCAGCTGATATTGTGTATTGGGCGTTGTTCCGATGATTTGATTTAATTCATCTACAAGGGTGTTATCCCCAATGAAGAATTGCCAAGTGGTTATACAAGCTATGCCGGGCCGCTTCCTATCTTACCTGTCCAGTCTTGTCTCGTCCAAGTTTTATATAATCATACAAATACAAGAGTCATACATACGATGCATACATAACATTCATACATTCTTGACAGTCATTCATACATAACATATATACTCACACAATTCATGCATGACTGCATTTTTCCACATATTCATTAATTCACTCGTCTTGGTTGTGTTTATTCTCCGATAATAAAGGTGGGCGTGTCATTCTCCCCAAATAGATTGTCAGCCCTAAGCAGAAAATGCATATCATTTCTACATTCCTCACCGAGATAATCCTCGTGGAAGAAGGTTGCTTCAGTTGTTTCCCAATCGAGTTTCTTCCTCGTTGGGTACAGAGTCTTGTTTAACTATTTTCTCTCCAGTTCTTTCCTGGATTGAGTTCTTTTTCCAATCAGCAAGTGGCAGTCTCTTTATTTGAGAAGCTTGCATACGAACAATTAAACTTTCACTTTCCCCAAGTGATGTCATCACCAATGTATATGGAAAAGAGGTGTTAATCAATTTACTTCACAAACAATTTCATCATTCAGGTTTCCTCAGTATACCATCATTTGTATAATAGTGGGTAATCTTAGTCATTTGTCTGGATATGCCATCTCTCGTCGACAGTAGATAATGTCTGATAATTTCGCATTTGCCTTCATTAAGCTCTCATAACAAGTAATATCTTCCTCAGTGAAACTATATCATGCCCCCAGTGGAGTCGAATTCCCCTCTTCTGTAAACCTATATATCCCTTTTGTCATCGCTTCGCCAGTTGGGTCACTTGCGTCATTCCCTTTGTGTTTGTCTCAGTCTCCCCCAGTGATAATAACTTGTTTCTTGGGGCATCTTGTTCTCACAAAATTTACAAGAGTCATCCCCAGTGCGCCTGGTCCAGAGATGTCTCCATCAATCATTCATCACAAAAAGAGTCATCCCCAGTGTTTCTGGTCCAGAGATGTCTCCATCAATCATATATTACAAAAAATATCATTCTCAGTGTATCTGATCCAGGATGTCATCATCAAACATATTTCAAGTAGCAGATGCTACAAATAAACATTTGCAAAATTACATTCTATTCCCCAAAAAAAGTCATTCTCAATACGTCTGGTCAAGTCAATTTATCTTTTCTTGTTATGTCCTGCTCTCTCACAATGACGGCAGACATTTACTTTCTTCCTGTGTCCTGCTCTCCTACATCGACAGCAGACAGTTTATCTTCTTATTATGTCATGCTCTCCCACAATGACGGCATACATTTACTTTCTTGTTATGTCCTGCTCTCCTACATCGACAGCAGACAGTTTATCTTCTTATTATGTCATGCTCTCCCACAATGACGGCATACATTTACTTTCTTGTTATGTCCTGCTCTCCTACATCGACATCAGACAATTTATCTTCTTATTATGTCATGCTCTCCCACAATGACGGCATACATTTACTTTCTTGTTATGTCCTGCTCTCCTACATCGACAGCAGACAGTTTATCTTCTTATTATGTCATGCTCTCCCACAATGACGGCATACATTCACTTTCTTCTTGTGTCCTGCTCTCCTACATCGACAGCAGACAGTTTATCTTCTTATTATGTCATGCTCTCCTACAATGACGGCATACATTTACTTTCTTCCTGTGTCCTGCTCTCGTACAATGACGGCAGACATTCACTTCATTCTTGTGTCCTGCTCTCCTACATCGACAGCAGACAGTTTATCTTCTTATTATGTCATGCTCTCCCACAATGACGGCTTACATTATCTTTATTCTTCTGTCTTGCTCTCCCACAATGATAGCAAACAAAGTCTCTTCTCCCTTTTACGTCTTGCTCTCCTATAATGACAGCAGACAATTTATTTCCTTGTTGTGTCCATACCATCCCACAATGCTGGTAGACACTGTCTTTACTGCTTCTGTCCGCTACAGGACTTTATTGCTTTCTGTCTTTACTTATGTCCGTTCACAGGACTTTACCGCTTTCTGTCTTTACTTATGTCCGTTCACAGGACTTTACTGCTTATGTCCGTTCACAGGACTTTATTGCTTATGTCCGTCCA
Source organism: Trifolium fragiferum (assembly GCA_954870985.1). NCBI lineage: Eukaryota > Viridiplantae > Streptophyta > Magnoliopsida > Fabales > Fabaceae > Trifolium > Trifolium fragiferum. The sequence goes on from OX940794.1 coordinate 16,164,882, forward strand.
CAGGACTTTATTGCTTTCTGTCCTTACCTCTGTCCGTTACAGGACTTTATTCGCTTTCATCATCATTTATATTCCCCAGTAAGTCTGTCTCCTAAATAAACCCTACATAATCTTGCATTTTAAAACGTAGCATTCATAGCATGCCATCATACCATTCCCTGCCCGGTCGGTCAAAAAATGGTGTATTTTATATTTAAGTCTCTTCTACCGTCCATTCAAAATAATAAAAACATCAAAAATATCTTTTTCTTCTTTCGAACTCCCGGTAGAAGAAACTTAAATAGGGGCATCTGTCATACCCCATTTTTTGACCACCACAAATTTCTTCATTTAATTTTAGGTCATTTTTAAGCATGGTAATTTTTCATCATTATTATTATTTATTGGTTTAAAATTGTTAAATATAGTATTTTATCCTGTTTACGCTGCTTAACTGTTTCATTTTTAGATAATTAATTACATGACATTTTGATCTTTTTCTTGCACCATAAATTTCCAAATATGCTCTTGTACCATAATTTGCTCATAAATTTAATTTTATCCCCATTTTACTCTTTTCAAAAATTTCAATATATTAAGGTAACTTCTTTTGCAAGTAATCTCATTCTTCATCCATTCTTTATGATTTTTGAGTTATAATTTCATCTCCATCATTTTCATATATTATGAGCATAATAAAAATATTTTAATTATATTTTAATTTGCATTTTTATTTTATATTATATTATTATATTCATATTTACATTTTAAGTTCAAAAATTCATTTCTTCATCAACAAGTAATCTTTTTTATTCAAAATTTTTTCAATTGTTTCCAATTTAACTCATGCATTGTATAAACCCTGAAAAATGACATATTTGCCCTTTATCAATTTATATGTCATTTTCCATATTTTCATGTATTTTCATTAATTCATTTTAATTGATTTTTCACCATTTTTCCCATCACACTTAAATCCCACAATTTTCTCTTGATCCTTATCTCCTCAAATTGATCCTAGTATATTCCTTTCATCACAGCTCATGAGCATAACAAGTGTCCTCATTTCTCTTGATCAAAAACCCACAAAAATCTCATAACCAAAAACTCAAAATTACCCTTGATTCTTATCCAATTGAAGCCAACTCATAACCTAATTTTCCACTACAAATAACACTCTTCAGTGAGGAGAGAGAGGACCACGAAATTCATTCACAAACTCAGAGAAAATCAATCCCAAGTTCTCTCATTTTTACCCTTTTTCTCAAAATTCAATTTCTTCATAAACCTCATCCAAATCTCAATTTCTTCATCAAATAAGCCTCCAAACACTTCCAGTAGCATAAAACAACCAAAAAATACAAGTTCTAACCCATAAATTTGAGAGAATTAAAACCCCAAAAACCTTCAAAAATGTGAGATTCAAATACGAGTCTTCAGCCTCTGTTTCTGTCGTTCCTTCACTCCATTCATCATAAAATCACCTCCAGATGCTTTTCCATTGATTAAATTAACCCAGTTTTCATTTAATTCGCGTTTTCTCGTTTTTTAGTTTCAACTTAAATCGTTCGTTCTTCGTTTTCTACGCTTTGTTTTGAAAAAATAAGGTCATTTTTGGATTCCTCGTAAGAAAACGAAGAGAACGGTGTACGATGTAACCATTTCTGGGCAGTTTTGAATGTTTCAGGTGGCCGGAACGGCGCCGGCAGCGTTTGAACGGTCGGAGAGGAAGAAGAAGGTCCACGTTACTCACGCCTTTGCCAGATCCATTTTCAGCCGTCGGATCCAGTGGACAAGTCGCATCCGTTGATCTCCGTTTTGAATCGTGCCCGTCCGATCCTTTAATGAACAGATCTAGCGTACTGTGACGCGTCGCTGCATCAAGGTTCCTTGGTCTGCGACACTCTGGATAGCGTGCTGACTTAGTTCAAATCTCAGCCTCTAGATCTCATCAAACGTTCCAGATCACACACGTCCATCCTGCACCCTCACTCCTGCACCACACAGAATCATCTCAGATTGGGATTTGGCCCAGGTTTGGGTAACTACTTTCTGCACCCCCTTTTACTCTTTTTTGATATTTGCACCTCCTCTGTTATTTTATTTTATTTTTAATTTCTGAGATGGTTATTATTTTTTAATGATATTTTAGGTTATTATTAATTGATATAACATGAAATTATTTTTAAATTTATTGATTTACTATTTTTTCCTATTTTCTTTATTTATTAGTGTATAAATTAGGTTTAACTTAATTAATTTTTGATAATATGCTTGTGTTATTTAGTTTACCATATGATATGAATAATATGATAATGTTTGAGACTTTTTATCTTGATGTGTATATAGTCATGTATTATTTTGATTTTTATCTTTTGGCACTATTTAATTAGGTTTAAATGTTAATAATTAACCTTAGATAAAAATCATTTTTCTATGTTATTGTTATGCCATGAACTTTTAATTATTTTTTGTTGAATGTTACCCTCTGACTTTGATTCATTTTGTCTTGATCACATGATTTTCTTTTGTTTATTATATTTTAATTGTATTAATTAATCATAGTATTCACATGTTAGGGTTTTAAATGACTTATTTGATGTTTTAATTATTAATTGCTACTAAATTTGTTCTATACTTGATAATATGCCTAATTTTTGTTTCCATGATTTAACTCTATGCTTTTGATTTAATGTGATTAATTGTTAATAGTATGGTTTGAATTGTGAATTATTTTCTTTATTCGATTAAAAATATGTATGCATGTGTATGACTTTGAAAATGCTTGATTTATTTTGATGATATTTCTATAACATGATATGTTAGTTTTAGGTACCTTGATTGATTTCCAATTTTTATTTTAGGACAAATATATGCATGTATGTGAATTGGAAATATTTGGTACTATCTAGGTTATTTTATTTAGTTATTTGTTTATTTTATTTATGATTGTGTTAAATCTTTGCCTTTGATTTTCCTTGGTTATTTCTATTCGCGTATTTTATGTGTTAGTCTCACCATTGATTGCTATTTGTTTTGCGCTTTACATGACACTCATATTTTATTACTTGCTTACACTTATTATTTGTTATATGCCTTATATTCATTTTATGCTTACATGCTTTATATTTATGTTTCTTGCATTTATATTATATTATATGCTTTATATTTATATCTCATTTATTTTTATTTATACTATCATTATTGTTATTATTCAAATCCCCTTCGCATGTTTCTCCCCTGGTTGTAATTTTAAATGCGCATAATTGGCGCGATTTATTTTCAGTCATTATTATCATTGTCATTTATTTAATTCAATCCCCTTTGCATGTTCCCCCCCGGATGTATTGTATGCTTTAAATTCCCGCTCATTATTGCTCGTTAGTATATTTAATGTGTTAATCCGAAGAAAGGAAAAAACCTCGACCTATATGTCGTTGCAGAAAAGTCTAGGCGCGATTCAATATTTTAGGTTGTTTAGTTAAAGCGTTAAAACCATCGCTAGAACCATTAACCTTTTTTAGCCAAAAAATAGAGGTCAACAACTCTTCTCAAAAATATCCAAAACATGTCATCTATCACAAACATTTTTTCAAAACAACTTGGATTTTAAACCAAGTCATTAATCAATCAAACTTTATTTTCTTTAAGCAAAGACAACTTGGATTTTAAACCAAGTCATTAATCAAACATTTCTCAAAACAACTTGGATTTTAAACCAAGTCCTCAATCAATCAAACTTTATTTTCTTTAGGCAAAAACACTTTTTTTCGAATCAAGTTTTATTTTCAAATTCAAAAATCATTTTCATTAGGTTAAAACCTTGGAACTCAAGCCAAGTGCATTTTGTCACTCAAAACTCATTTTCCCAAATAAATGCTCATTAGCCCTAAATCTTGTACATATTTGCAAACACATAAAATCAAGCGCTTAGAATAGAATACAAGAGGTTCCTATAGAGTACTATAGACGCCTAGGGTGCTAATACCTTCCCTTTGCGTAACCAACCCCCTTACCTCGATCTCTTTATTTAGGGTGTTTAACGGACTTTTCTCCCTTCTTCGGAAAAATAAAAGCTCGGTGGTGTATTTAAATGTTTTGTGATTCAACGCTTCCCTATAGCTTGACATCCAAAAATCACCGCGACACAAGTGCACCAACATCTTTCCCATTTAACATCAGGAATGAGAGAGAATCCTTCTCTTGTTAATGAAGGTTGCACCATTTTGGCTGCTTCCTGTATAAATAGCTCACCAAAATAAATATGAAGATATTATGCATATAAAAATGTTCAAGGAAAACCTAAGACTACAGTACAATACTATAAGTCTTGTACCAGCAATTGTTTCACTTTTATAGAGAACAGAATTTTATTTGAGAGAAGAAGCAGAGGAGCATAAGACATCCTCCAAAACACAAGATTGTAAAACAAACCTAGAAAAAGGCTTAAAGGGGATGAAAATTTAATTAAATAACATTAATAAGTAATAGTAATTTAAAAAGGTAAAAAAAATAAAAAATCTAGAGCACCTCAAAATCAGACATTTTGATTGCAAATTTATTTTTTTGTCGAGGCGACCAATGTTCCTTCCACCGGCCTTCATCATTAGATGATTCACGTTCCATTTCATCTATTACCCTCTGAAATGCCAGTTCGCTAACTTCGCCAACAAGAGCTTCTAAATCAGCCCCAACAAATCCTGGCGTGGACCTGGCTATTTTTCGCAGATCAATTGAATCGTCAAGCTTATGACTGCAATTTCGAGTATGCATGATAAGGATCTCCTCCCTGGCAGATTCATCAGGAATGCCAACAAGAATTTCACGATCAAAACGACCAGGCCTTCTCAAAGAAGAGTCAACAGCATCGAGCCTATTTGTGGCTCCAATTACAAGAACATAACCAGTAGGTTTATCAGAACTCCCTGAATAACCAGCTCCATCCATACAAATTAATAACTGTGTCACAATTCTTAAATCCACCTGTCACTTTAAATCCTCCCGTTTTGAAGCAATTGCATCAATCTCATCAATAAAGATAATTGATGGAGCCGTCGTTTTTGCTTTAGAGAAAAGCTCTCTAATCTTTTCTTCAGATCCGCCTAATTAAGGAAGCATACACATTCAAGAAAGCATAGTTATGATTAATCTGATAGCAGTCATGGAAGCAGTCAAAACTACTAATTTGCAATAACAAATACATGAGCATTCTGCAGTTTCCAGCTAAATAGTTTGAAACTCCTTTCTCATGCTAAGGTAATTAATGCAATTTAGACTCGGGGTCAGTGCAGATAATTTTCTTGACAAGTTTGCAATTAAGAAATAGATATATGAAAACAATTCGTAAAAAACTATGGGGGCATTGACAATGGAGAAGTAACTAAAGCATACAAATCGTAAAAATTACGTGCATTACTTCACAAGCTGTCATTATCTGCATTTCATGAAAAATAAGCTGCAAGATGGCTTCGGCTATTGCTGTTAGTAAAGTGAGTGACTTCATTTCGATCACACTTTGCAGAATCAGAAGTGATTCAACAATTGTTTAGTCCACTTAAGGGTCTGTTTAGCATGCATGTATAAAATAAGAAAGTAGAAATTTATTTTTTTAAACCAAAAAACTCATTCTTTTTATCTATCTTTTCTAAGTAAAATCTTCCTGCACTAACACATTGCATAATTTCACAGTTTTAATTCCCTTTGCAATCTGAAAATACAGTGTTGGCATTTTGAATTTCAAATATCATCACTCTGAAAAAACCCTAATTCTCTACACTGAGCAGTAAAAACAAAAAGGAATTTTAACCAAAAAGGTGATAATTACCAGAGACACCAGTAACAAAATCAGTGGCAGAAACAGGATAAAAAGGAACTTCAGCTTCATTAGCAATAGCATGAGCAAGTCTAGTTTTTCCACAACCAGAAGGACCATGTAACAAAATTCCTCTTTTAGGTTTCATTCCATACTCTTCAATCAATTCAGGTTGACGCAATAATTTAACAGTTCTCTTCAATTCCTTAATTATCTTCTTCATTTCATTTCCAACTAAATCCTTAAACATAGTCCCTTTCATTTTCTTCTTTCCATCACCACCACCACCGACACCGCCTCCACCGTAATCAGAAGAATACTCGGACGAAGTTCCCATGCTCGTTGATTCCACATTTTGCATTCTTTCATCATCATCATCATCGTCAAAATCATCATAATCATAATCAAAACCATCTTCAGATTCAGATTCACCAATCTTATGTTTCTTTGGAGAAGTTTTAGAAGCTTCTTTCTCACCGCCACCATCGCCGCCGTTAACAGCTTTCTCGCCGGTGCTCTCGGGAGCAAAATCAGGGGAAGTAGAAGTTTGAGATTGATGAATTTGAAGTCTCTTTCGATTGTTGCTTTTGTTGGTGGCGGTGTAAGTAGCAGGAAGAGCGTTAGAAACTAACTGAAGGAGTGATTGATAATCGTTATGGTGGTAATCGGAGTAAGTTGAACGGAGATAGTTGACGATTTCATCGGCTGTTGAGAATTTAGATTTGCATGATTTAATACGAGGGAGAAGGGTTTGTTGAAACCTTCCCATGACGACGACGTACTCTGCTGCTTATGCTTACAGTATTCGATTAGGTTTTAGCGGCAAGTGGCAATCAACCGTGTAACGCACGGTGGTTCACATTTCACTTTAATACCATAAATGAATGTATTTCGTAAATGGTGTTTAGGATATTTGTTAAGGGCTTGAGTTATTATGCATAAGAAATATCCTTATGTATGATGCATAAATAAATCTCCACCATGCATGCTTTAGTGCATTTGATTGATCAAAAAAGCATTGGATGGTGGAGATTTGTTTATGCACCATGCATAAGGATAATAACTCTTGCCTATATTAATAAAATAAATTAAAAAAAATTTAATCTGAAAAGATAATTTTTTTATGTCTTTAAAATATTAAAATTTCGATATTATTTATTATGTTTAATAGTGTTTTGAAGATACTGTTTAACATTTTTTTTATAAAGTAGAAAATTCTTCCTTCACTAGATAACTTTATTCTCAAATTTGTCACCAGAAAGCAAATAAATGTTCAAATATGGTTTCTCATATTGGGTTAAAATTTGATAGGCATAGTCATAAACTGCATAAGATTTGGATATGAAATTGTTGCGGAACATTTCGAAGAAATTAGGGTTTTGTAAATATAGAGACCATGATTTGCGAAGGCAAGAAAAGCGTTGAATAGATTTAACTGGTAGTTTAGAGAGAATAACAAAGGAAATGTCATCAGGTATATGGGTACTAATGCTACTGACCTTCTCATTTGTTGTTGGAGCAGCCATTGACAGAGCTCCAGCAGCTTAACTTCAATTGGTCAGTCAATAATAGAGTGTCGACACAAGCAGTTTATAAACGAGAGATTTTAGGACAAAGGGTGTATAAAATTTCAAAGATTAAAAGGTTTTTGTATTTTCATTGATATATCAAAATAACAGGGCTACAATAGTTTAAATAGAAGAACTAGCCTCTTGGCTAACCTTACCCTAAAAACATAAAAGGAAATACATAATTCCTATTAACTCTTATTCCTAATAACTTCAGAAATAAACAGAAAAGTCAATAAGGAGATATGATAATATCATTAACAAGTTTTTCTTATTTAGGGAACTAAATAAATCACAGTAAACACTATTAATGCATCAAATTTCCAAAAAACAAAAGTTCATCCTTTTGTGGCTTTTGTAGAAATTTGATGCATTAATAGTGTTTACCGTGCTTTATTTAGTTTCCTAAAATAAGAAAAACTTGTTAATGATACCATATCTTCTTATTGACTTTTCTATTTTATTATGAAGTTATTAGGAATAAAAGTTAATAGGAATTATTTATTTCCTTTTATGTTTCTAGGGTAAGGTTAGCCAAGAGGCTAGTTCCTCTATTTAAACTATTGTAGCCCTGTTATTTTGATATCAATGAAAATACAAAACCTTTTATTCTCTAAAATTCTATACACCCTTTGCCCTAAAATCTCTCGTTTATAAAACGCTTGTGTCGACACTCTATTGTTGACTGATCAATTGAAGTTAAGTTGCTGGAGCTCTGTCAATGGCTACTCCAACAACAAATGAGAAGGTCAGTAGCATTAGTACCCATATACCTGATGACATTTCCTTTGTTATTCTCTCAAAACTACCAGTTAAATCTATTCAACGTTTTTCTTGCCTTCGCAAATCATGGTCTCTATATTTACAAAACCCTAATTTCTTCGAAATGTTCCGCAACAATTTCATATCCAAATCTCATGCAGTTTATGACGATGCCTATCAAATTTTAATCCAATATGACAAACCATATTGGAATGTTTATTTTCTTTTTGGGGACAAATTTAAGAATAAAGTAATCTAGTCAGTTACATTTGCAATTTACAAATTAGAAAGTAGAAAATCCTTCCTCCACTAACATGTGGTAGAATTTCACATTTTTATTTCCCTAGGAAATCTTGGAGTGCAAGTAATCTAGTCAGTTACAGTAAAAATAGTAAAACAGAAATGTTATGTGAACAACAATATTGGTTGTTTTTTATTTGATAAGCCAAACAACAATATTGGTGTCCAGTGTCCACAACCATACATATTTATGTTGTTAATATCAGATAGCAGAACGACCGACTAACGTAGTCACCACGTCAGTGACCGTCGTATCTAAAGTAAACGGTGCAATTTTCAAAGTTGAATTTTAGATTTTAAGACAAATAAAATAAAATCTTTGCTTGAAATTTACATTGTCTGATTTTAGTCCAACGGTCATGAGTTTATCAATGCGGCATTTTGGTGATGGCATGTATTCAAATTCACCTCCAAAACGATCACCCCTATAAATCATAGAGACACTCCTTAAATTAAGCATGTCTAACTGTCACAGACACACATCACCACATTAAATTCTGTCATTTTCTCAAATTATGGTGAGTGTTCATGTCATTTCTGGTGTCCATGCTTCATAGAGTGATACTAAAAATGAAAAAGAATGAAGGTTAGTTACCAGCAAATCCAGTAACAACATGATTAGCAGAAATAGGATAAAATTGAAGATGAGCTTCATTAGCTATAGCATGAGCAAGTCTAGTCTATCCACAACCAGGCGGACCATTCAACAAAATTCCAGTAATTGGTTTCAATCCACACTCTCTACACAACTCAGGTTGACACACTAACATAAGAGGTGCTTCCAATTCATTTTTTATCTTCTCCATCCCATTCCCACCTAAATCCTTGAACATCGACCCCTTCTTAACATCACTACTGCCGTCACTGCCACCGCCAAGTGAAAGTTTCGTTAATTCAGAAGCAGCCTGTTCGATTTGTTTGTTGTTGTTGTTGTTAGAAGAAAGAGCAATGTTAACATAGTAAATGAGTGTTTGATACTTGATTCGGTGGTAATCGGGATAAGTTGAACGGAGATGGTTGACGATTTCATCGGCGGTTGAGAATTTAGATTTGCATGACTTGATACGAGGGAAAAGTGTTTGTTGAAACCTTCCCATGACCACAACGTACTCTGCTTCTTATGCTTACAGTATTCGATTAGGCACTGCTGTTTAGGGGTAATGTATACGAACAAATCCTAAAGTAAAACCACAAACTGAACTAATCCAAATCGAAAACTGCAAAAAACTGCATTTAGTCTAATCGCACAGTTTGGTTTGGTTTGCGGTTTTCATTTTATAAAATTGAACCAAACCAAACCGCAAAAGTTAACTTAACTATATCAACTAGTAGCAACTAACAACCAACTTATTACCAAGTCAAACGTAGTAAGTCAAATCCAAATTGAGTCCATAAAACAGTAGGTTGTAAAAACATATAATTTCACGCGATTCAGAACTATACTATTAGTACTAAAAATAAGTTCTTATGTATATGCAATTTATGTATATGCATATTATATCATGTAAACAATAAAATAAATTAAAATTTTTGATGTTTATTTTGTAACATGTTGGTAATATTGTCATACTTTTTATATCGTGATAAACTGCGGAAAACGAACCAACCCTAACCGCATTGGTTCGGTTTAGTTTGGTTTGGATGACTTTTTAAAATCCAACCACACCAAACCGAACCGCATGCAATTTTATCTCGCGGTTAGGATGATTTTTATGCTCAAAACCGAACCAAACCGCATCGCAAACACCCCAACTGCTGCTTATGCTTCAATACTATGTCAATGGTGCTGCTGGTACTGATGTTTGAAATGGCTAATGAAAATGTTGGGTATTGGTGAAAGAGAAGAAGGGGGACGATTAACAAAGTAAGAAAGATCGTCTAAGTGCTTCAGGTATGAAGATTATAATTTCTAAATATTTGTTTGATAATTATCTTGGACAATGACATATCTTGAGTTTATATGGTTTACGACTTATAGCGCATAAGCTTATAATTTATTTATTTTTGAAAAAAGCGTACAAGCTTATATAATATAATATGTTTGGTAACGTTTTTCTTATGAACTTAATTTATTTTGATTAGCTTATAGTTTATTTTCTGATATGCTAATTTATTTAGTTTATAGCTTTCAGCTTATCATTTTTTCTCTTAATTTTAACTCTGGTGGTTAGAAAACAATGCTAAAGGAAGCAGTTGAGAAGAAGGTGGTGGGGAAACTGCAAGAGAATAATAAATTTAAGAGTTGGCGAAGGATCAATGTTGGGATTGAGGTGAAGACTAACACAAAAGAAAGGCGTGGAGAGGAGTTAATGAAGGTTGGGAAGACCTGAAAAGGATTTCGTTTAGATGATGGTAAGGTTGTGAAATATGGAGTTAATGAAGATTTGGGAGATTGGGAAAGGATTTCGTTTAGATTAAGTGACTGCATTGCAGTAGCTTTTGGAAAAAAGTGATGGGAGTCAATCTAGATCCCTCTCTAGCATGGTTGTAGAATTGAAGTTTCAAGTCGTTCCAATGAATTTGTCGAAAGCAACCGTAAAACATATAAGATGGTCTATTGGATTGGGATTTGAAAGGATTTTAAAAGACTTTTATTATAAAACTCTCAGTGTTTATACTAGTCTTAGTATGGAGTTACTGAGCTTAAAGTGGGAGAGAATAAAGAAGAGCTTTTGATTGCTTGTATCACAAAGACAAGTATGAAAGATTGTTGTAGCTTGAACTCTTGCTCTTCAAAGGCAATCGAGTGTTCTTGTTTGGATGAGAAACTAACGACTAGTTTCATTAAAAATGATAGCTCACGAAAATTGCCAAAAAGGTGTGTTTGACTTATTGTTCTTAGAACGTTCTCCAAGATGTTCTTCAACTTCTTTATCAAGGGAGCATGTATGATCTTGTTGAGCTGGACTTCAAAAGGTTATTTCTTACATGTTCCTCAAGTATAACCGTTATACTTACGTTTTGGTCAGCTGTTCATGAGTTTGCATCTTCAAATCATAATGAACATTCATTCTCCAATATTGTTCTCAGAGTGTGATATCCATACTAGACAAGTCTTTAGACTTGTTCTCAGAGGAAGTTTGATGCATGACTAAAAACCAGCTATAATGTGTAGAGAGAAGCAACCGTAGTATGCTTCTAGAACTATTCACAATGTACTTTTCAAATACAACCTTCTTGGATAAAGTTGCAACACATAAGAGAACTTATATGATCTTGCCTTTAAGCTTATCCATGTGCACAAGCTTGATCCTTAACCTTAACCAATGAGGAAGGTCACACTTCCACTTATATATTCCTCGACTTAAATGATCTTAATATTGTTGTGATTCTGTGAGTTAATTCTAAGGAAAAGTGCTTCTTTTTCTTGTACATAGTTGCCTTAGTGAAATAAGTGCTTTTGCATTGAAGTTTGTTCTGGATGAGAATTAAGCGTGAACATGAGAATGTTCTCATAACGTCTTTGAAGCTTTGTTCTTAGCGAATTAGGAATGAATAACATTGGTTCAAAAAAGCTCAATTATTCCTGGCCATTTCAAACACCCATTAGCACTTGTTAGACAATCAAATGACCAAACTTACATTTAAAATATAATCAAGATGTTTATTATCTTTAAACCATCAAATTGAGATTTTTTTCTCAATAGGTTTGTGTGGTCCAAAATGCACAAAAAGCTGTATAAACAGGGGTGTTTTGTTTCATTTCTCATTCATTCACAACGTAAAAAAATGGAGATTTTTGCCGTCTGTCGGTCAGTTCAAACAGATATGTCTTCTCTATTTTCTCTCAGTACATATTGAAGGGTCCGATCGAACTAGACGCGACGTTATTGTGATCCGTTCAAGATATATGTTCAGATCCTACCGAGGACCTTTGATGAAATCAAAATTTGCATGGTTGAACCCGAGGATGACGAAGTAGTTAATTTATCTGATCATCACTTAATCTACACGAAATCTTTTCACAGTCTCCCCAACCTTCATTAATTCCAGCTTTCACAACCTTACCATCATCTAAACAAAGTCCTTTCCCAGTCTCCCCAACCTTCATTAACTTCTCTCCAAGCCTTTATTTTGTGTTATTCTTTATCTCAATCGAAACATTGATCCTTCCCCAACTCTTAAAATTATTATTCTCTTGCAGTTTTCCCACCACATTCTCCTCAACTGCTTCCTTCAGTATTGTTTTTCCAGCAACTAGAGTTAAAATTGAGAGAAAAAAAAGGATAAGTTAAAAGCTATAAACTAAATAAATTAGCTCATCCAAAAATAAACTATAAGCTAGTAAAAATAAGTTAAGTTCATAAGAAAAACGTTACCAAACATATTATATCATATGAGCTTATACGCTATAAGTTGTAAACAATATAAACTCAAAATATGTCATTGTTCAACAGAGTATACGCAACATTCAACATTGTATACATAATTATCAAACAAATTTTTAGAAATTAGGATCTCCATACATGAAGCACTAAGACGATCTTTCTTACATTGTTTATCGTCCCCTTCCTTTTCTTTCACTAAAACCCCAACATTTTCATTAGCCATTTCAACATCAGTACTAGCATCTGCTAGTACTGATGTTGAAATGGCTAATGAAAATGTTGGGGTTTTAGTGAAAGAAAAGGAAGGGGACGATAAACAATGTAAGAAAGATTGTCTAAGTGCTTCGGGTATGGAGATTCTAATTTCTAAAAATTTATTTGATAATTATGTATACAATATTGAATGTTGGTTGCATATGCTCTGTTGGATAATGACATATTTTGAGTTTATATGGTTTACAACTTATAGCGTGTAAGCTCATATGATATAATATGTTTGGTAAAGTTTTTCTTATGAACCTAACCTTTTTTTACTAGCTTATAGTTTATTTTTTGATAAGCTAATTTATTTAGTTTATTGCTTTTAGCTTATCATTTTTCTCTCAATTTTAACATTGGTGGTTAGAAAACCAATGCTGAAGGAAGCAGTTGAGGAGAAGGTGGTGGGGAAATTGCAAGAGAATAATAAATTTAAGAGTTGGGGAAGGATCAATGTTGGGATTGAGGTGAAGACTAACACAAAAGAAAGACGTGGAGATGAGTTAATGAAGGTTGGGGAGACTAGAAAAAGATTTTGTTTAGATGATGGTAAGGTTGTGAAAGCTGGAGTTAATGAAGGTTGGGGAGACTGGGAAATGATTTCGTTTAGATTAAGTGACTATATTGCAGTAGCTTTAGAAAAAATGTGATGGCATTTCGTTTAACCTAAAGCACTGCCGCTTACCACAAAACCCAAATCCCTACGTCGTCACAATGTAACCATCTTGGATGATGGTGCAATGATATCCTCACTTCGCACCACCGTGACACTATGATTCCTGTCTAGTGATCGTTGGTCTTCGCATGTTTGTTTGTCGAGCTTTCGTTTAGGATTTGTGAGGGTGATGGTGGCGCCACCGCTACTTTGGGTTCGAATTTCAACAGATCTACGGGTCATGGTTTGGTTTTTTTTTTTCACAGATCCTATGTTGGTCGCGTGGTGGTTTGAGGTGTTTTGATTTGGGACTGCCGGCGACAAATTTTTTTTTTGGATGGCAGTCAGTGTTGTTTACAGAACGGATGTTCTATTTCTCTGACATGTTTGGTTTGGGTTTTCTCTCCTGGTGGTGGTGTTTGGTAAGGATCTCAGGGTGTAAACTCTCACGATGGCTGGATTTCGATGTTGTTTCTATGGGGCGACGACATTGTTTATTGCTGCTCGTGGCTGTTTAGGGCAATGATGGTGATTGAAGACTGTTGGAGTGGCTGCGACAGATATGAGTTGGGGGCAGTGGTGGCGGCTGCGAAGGATCTGAGATGGGTGTGGTGGAAGCGACTGGAATGGATTTGTGACGGAGGTGATCAATGTAGGGTGTGCTGTTGAGGTGCTGACGTGTAGGTGTTGGATCTGGCGCCGCCAATGTTTGGTTAATAACATGTGTGATTAGATTTCCACGATATGAGATTCTCTTACCACTTACAAATCTGTTGAGATTTGCATGATTCTTTTTTGAGTCTCTGATGATTTCCAAATCAGCTGAGATTTACAGGTTTCTTTGTAACTGGTTGACCTTTTTGCGTCGGTATTGACTATTTTGAGGTGGACTGCGAGTTGAGACTTATTTGCCTGGATTTTCATTCTACCGTTTCTCATCCAGTTTTGGTTTGCAGAGCTGTTTTTTGCATTCTGATGGGCCATTCACTTTGATCCGAGATCGAGAGTTAGAGTCTAGTGACATCTTCATAGGTCGGGTTGATGGTCTTTGGGGGTCTGGAGACCGAAGAGTGTCATTCTAAGTATGAGATTAGATATGAATCTTTATTAGGTTTGGTCTATTTTAGGCTTTAATTCATTGGTGTTCCGCTTATATACGATGACTCTATTTTGTAGTTTCGCTTTTCCTGGCCTCTGTTCGTCTTGTGCAGAGACCGGTTATATTATTAATAATACTTTCGCCATTGAAAAAAAATAAAATCAATGAACAACGAGTATCAAATCCAAAACGATAAATTGCTGGTGGATTTGATTTGGTCCATTGTAGGGGAACCCTAGAACTAGAAAACAAATTGACTAATAATATGTCACAATTTTTTAACAATACCTGTGGATAGCAACGAGGAAGATCCTCGCAAGAACCAATGTGATAGTGCTAGGTGGATCCTTGTTGGAATGAGAATGGTGGAGTTGAAAGCATTACGAATCATGAACCGTCTTCTCAAACCTTCAATTCTTTCTCTTCTCCTTATTCCTCAACCTAGCTTCTTAATCCACCCCCACTGTTTTGCCGTCACCACAATTCGATATCTCCAACATGATGTTTCCATACATAACAAATACAACTTCTATCGACGACGATGAAACCTAATCAATCTCAACAAGAAACAAGCAATGTTATAATTATTAAGTATAGCAACACTTTAGGCTTGAAAGGTCAGATCTGAGATCTCTTACATTGTTGCTAATCTGCGATGGTGATGGTGTCTCTAACTCGGTATGTGTTGTTCTTGTAAGCATAAGTGAACGAGATCTACGCCATCAATTTTATGTTCGATAACACCGCAATCGGCATCCATGAATGGAATAACTTCATAATCGGAGAAGAGTTGAGATCTGATTTTGGAGAGAACATGATGAAAGAATGATTGATTCATTGAGGAAAGAACATGATGGAAGATGATATATTCAACACAGAATCTATATGATCTCTTTTTGACTGTTACACAATCAATGTAGTTTCAGTAAAATCTACACAATCTTAATTTGAGATATGTGATTATGGAATGAAAGCAACTTATTGAAGCATAGATCTAAGAAGAGTAATATCCTTACAGAATCGCAAAGAGAATTGATGCAAACGGAGGGAGAATCACAACGTGAACAGAAGAAATTGAAATGAAGTTTTGAAAGCCTAGGCTCTCAATGGAGAAAGCTCAGGAAACAATTGTGTAGATGGCCATGGCGATGGTGTGATTGCAACGCCGCTGAGAGTGATTTTAGGGTTTCACGGCGATGGTGTGAAACTATGTTCGTGTTATATATTCAATGAGTTGCAAAGTGACTTTTAATTTTAATTTTATTATACTAGTTTTAAACAAGTATTAATTTTAATTTTAATAAAGTTTTAATTTTAATTCAATAGTACTATTATAAAAAAAATTGTCTTTTTGAAATAACATTTAAAACTCTTTTTCAAATTAAATAGTCTTTTTTTATGGGATAAAATAAAATAGTAGTACTATTATAAAAAAATTTAAGCAAAATCACAAGAACATCTGCATGAAAGGTCGTATTTGAGGATTTACTCAACCGTTCACGTACTTGAGGATTTTTACTACTATGACATGTCATACCAAATTGAATTAGATTCAACTAATGTGAATTGATCATGTATTTTAATTAAGTGTTCTTACATCAAGATTTTTGTAAATTGGCATCGTCAATATTTTCAACTGAAATATAATTATTTGATGACTATGGTCTTATGATATCAATGGAATTGCAATCTTGAATTCGAATATGATGAAGCTAATAAATTCGAGGTTGACGGAAATATAAAAATATTTTTGTTATGCGCACAAACTTTCTGAGGGGAGAACTTCAAAATTAGAGCTTATATGAAACTCCAAAGCAAAAATAAATAGTTCAAACAAAACAAATTTTAGGTAAATTTTCGTGTAACATGAAATTTAGTTGGATATATGTATCTAACAAGCAATATTTATTCAAAATATAAATTTATTTAAATAAATATAAAACATGACATAATTAATTAAATGATTGAATTATGGGTACACTCAACCAAACCATCCAAAGATGGACAATACTATTTATAGGAAATTTTAATAAATATTATATTTTTTTTCATTTTTATTATTAATAAACTTATATTTTACTAGAAATCATAAAGGTTCACATTTGGACTAGTTTTAAGAACTATATATTGGATGCACACTCATTTTGAGTATTGAGAATCACATTAAAAATTAGTTGCAAAATAAGTTGTTTTTTTTTTGACACAGCAAAATAAGTTATTGGAAAAACCATAATACACATGTCACGCGGAGCATTAGTTAAGGAAGAAAAAAAAGAATTAAATGTATTATTGTGACATTTTTTTTTACTGTACACAAAATAGAGAGTTAATTATGAAATTCGATGCAAAGTAAAAGCATATCGAATACAATGCACTTTAAATAATATAAGGATAAATCAATAGGTATACATTTTTCATTCTAATATTTACCACATAAGCGTATCATCCTTCAACACATTTAAGAAATCATAATTAATAGGAATAACGGATTCACAATTAATGTAAATTACCAAGTAAGTTATGTAGAAACAACACGTTTTTTTCCTAATGCATCTAATGACACATAATTATATATGTTATCCTAAAATGCACTAAATGCATGTGGTACTCATCACGGCTTTTATTGGAAAACTTATTCCAATTGTATTCAGTCCACCCAGCTACTGAATACCTTCATTCACCACTTAGTCTTACGACCTGAATGCATGCATGTATGTGCATTTACCAATCATACGGTTTCATTTTCATCATACCATGGATAACATAATTCGATCATATATTCTATCAACACAACTATAGAATATAACAATTCATCATCATCATCATGTTATTATAACATAATCCAATCATATATTCTATACACAAAGTATAGAATTTAACAATTCATCATCATCATCATCATCATCATAGTTTATCAACATATAAGCCATCATAATTCAATTTAAAGATTTTACATGTCATACACTCATACACCAACAGTGGTTCATCAATCCCATATAATTAGACTTACAAAGTTACTTTTAAAATACTAAAATATTTTCATATTATGCACAACAACATTATTAAAGCATAATTTCAAAAATCGGACTTCAGAATCCACGTGAAAAACTGAGCAAAAAAGTTCCTTCCAAAAAAGTCAACAAAACGTCAATGCTGACGCGGCAGAGACAACGATCAATGCTGATGCGGCAGATGGCGCGGCAGCTGATGTGGCATGACGTCAGCCAGTCATTGCATGACGCGTAGCGTCGGCTTCTTGCGTCGCAATGCTCTATTTTCTAGAAATCATTGTAGTGACGGTCTAGCGACGACTTATGTGTCGCTAGTCACTGTTCACACTAGAAATTGCAGAAAATCACGTTTTTGGTCTCGGATTTGGTCAATTAATCACTTATAGATTACTAAAATCACTTATTTCAGTCCAAAAAATTATATCAAACATATATCATGATTATACATGTTTAAAATCACTTAAAAACAACTTAAATCAACTTTAAAACATCAAATCATACCAATTTATGAGGTTTATCATATTTTTACAAAACTTGTAAAACCTCATAAAATCTTACCAAATCAACAACAAGTAATCATTTTTCCCAATTAGAAACATACATCAAACATGTATTAACATATAGAATCACATGAAAATCATTAAAGCTTAATAAAAATTACATTCCAAAATCCCAATCCCAAAACCTAGAGGTGAAAATTACATTCTCCCCTTTTTATGAACTACCTATTATGAATTTGATAAACTACTCTCTTACCTTGATTATGATGAATTCTCTAAGTCGCCCACTCCTTAAGCTTCAATCTTCTAAAATCTCCAAAACCCTCTTGTTTCTATTCTTTCTCTCTTCCTTCCCTCTAGCTTCTTCAAAAATATTTGTTTCTCTCTCTACCCCTCTTTCAAACTATTCTTTGATGCTTTCTCTTCCCACCCCCCATATCTTTTTCACCCTTCAATATTTCAATTTTGTCATTGGTTAA
Source organism: Trifolium fragiferum (assembly GCA_954870985.1). Classification (NCBI taxonomy): domain Eukaryota; kingdom Viridiplantae; phylum Streptophyta; class Magnoliopsida; order Fabales; family Fabaceae; genus Trifolium; species Trifolium fragiferum. The sequence continues at coordinate 16,183,633 of OX940794.1, forward strand.
AAAGTTCGGAACGTGTTTTCCGAACTTTTCCTAATGTAAATTTAACAAAAATTTCGGAAAACACATTCCGAAGTTCGTATTCAAGGCAAAAAAAAGTTCGGAAAACACGTTCCGAACTTTTTAACCAAGGGCAAAATTGGAATATTGGGGGGTGAAAAAGATATAGGGGGTGGGAAGAGAAAGCATCCTATTCTTTTATGACAACACCACTAAACCCTAATCACACACTTATCATTTCAAGCCCAAAACACTACTACACTTTTAATAGTCATACCCCCTTTTTACTTACTAACTCATAAATTCTAATTTTAGCTCAAAAACACTAAAATCTATTAATTTATTTATTTACTCAATTAACTCATCTTTAATTAACTAAAAGCTCACAACTAACTTAATAAGTCTATTAATGACTAAATGATCCTTCTAAACACAAAAAATCACATAATTGCACACAATTAAACAAATAACATAATTAAATAAATTTGAATAATTAAATACGGCCGTTACAGGTCCTTAGTTTAACTAAAAAAGTTTAAGTGTCAGCCATATGATTAGGATTGAGTATTGGAACTCGATTAATGATTGTAAAGATGGGAACATACGTCGTTGAAGGAAATGTGGTGTTAGGAAGTAATATTGGTGATAATGTTTATACACCAAAAGTATCTTTGACACCTTCTAATGCAAGAATTTCTTTTATAGTTCGGCGGAGATGGTTTTCTTTGGATGTATAATTTGCAACGGTGATTAATAAATATCAAAGACAATCACTCGAAAATGTCGGAGTATATCTTTCAACGCCCGTGTTTTTTAATGATAACTTATATGTTGCAATTTCTAGAGTTACTACAAGAGAAGGGTTGAAGATTGACTACGGTATGATAAGTGAACAAGTCAGTCGTCGAGTAATAATTCACACTCTGTGTGTCTAGAATAAATTCGTATCTACATAGATCGTGTCAAAGTAACTAGTTTCTTTTCACTACTACAAAAATAGGCCTTTGATAACACTTATTTTGATTTTTGATAGCGCTTTAAAATGCTATTACCGATACTGCTATTATAGGTCTGTATGCCTATAATAGCGTTTTTAAAACGCTATCAAATGTGAATTTTAATAGCGGTTTTTAAAATAAGCGCTGTAGTATATGCTTGCGCGTGACCAAAGTGGCTTATGGAATCGGGTTTTGATAGCGCCTTTTCATGAAAGTGCAGTTATATGTACTCTATAATAGCGCCCATGTTTATAAAAATGCTATTATAATTTCTTGTTCTGACCAGCTTTTAATAACACCCGTTTGAAAAACGCTATTGTATGTCATGTCGTTTTTGTTCTTTTTTTTTTTTTTTTGCTAATCTTGTCCTTTTTTTTAAAAATTGCTCTTTTTTTACAATAAATTGCATTTTTTTATTTGAGAACTTACAACTTTTAATATAGTAATAATTTATATATAGACTATCAAAACATATATTATTATTTTTTAAAAACAATAGTGTTGTATCACACAAGACAAACCAAACTGTAATATTAAAACAAAAACTTTTGTAATACAAAAGTCTTTTATCTATATATTTTACTCATAAAAATTAAGTAGATTTTTTCCATCAAAAACTTATTGAAAATTTGTTTAATCTGACTTATCTTTTTATTTAATAAAAAAGTTTGAAATAAACTAGATCAAATAGTACCATAGCATATGAAAAAAGCTATAACTATAAGTTGGTAAAAAAAGCTATAAACTGGTACAAAAAACTTGTTACCAAACAAATATAATAAGCTATAGGTTAATTTATTTGTGTTAAAAAACATCCTAAACCAAAAATATATTATAGAAATTTTTTTGGTACATTATATTATAGAATAGAATCTTATGATGAATTTCAAAACCAATAATATATATATGGCTAATGCTACGGTGGACCACCTTTACAAGTGGTCCACCGTGGACAAGTGATTTACCGAATACAAATTTTATAAAATTTATTGGTAGATTGAAAGTTTATATCATATAGAGCATCCATAAAAAAATTTAAAAAAATTGAAAATCATTTGATATTTTATTGAGATTTATCAAGATTTACAGTTTTAATAAACCGTTAATCTTGATGGATCTCAATAACATATCAAATGATTTTCAATTTTTCTAAAATTTTCTATAGATGATCTATATGATATAAACTTTCAATCCAACGGTGAATTTTTTAAAATTCGTATTCGTTATAGGATTTTTCATGAATGGTGCATCATGGACCACTTGAAAGAATTTTCCATATATATATATATATATATATATATATATATATATATTTATATATATATATATATATATATATTTATGGTCAAGCTTTACGCAGACTTGCAGTTACAGGGTGCTTTAACATTAACATATTGGTGCAATAAGGTGTGCATTGGTGCAATGCTTAAATTTGAGGGGGTTCAAAATTAAAAAAACATGAAAAATTGGTATAGATATGGAATGGTGAGGGGGTGCAGTTGAACCCCCGGTTACTACTTGGCACCGCCCCTGCATTCATTTCATAAATTAAACCAATCTGACTACAAAACAAATCCGAATCGAATAGTAGAAACACAAAAATCACTATAAAAATCAATGACACATTTTAGTTCAAACACAAAGACCACTACAAAAAAAATTGTCAAACTCCAGTCCTACTTTCTTCTATGACCTATCGCTTGATGAGAACCACCACTTCATTGAAAAGGAAGGCCTCAAACTATCCCCATTTTAGAATAATGGGGATAATCGAGACATGTTACTATGACACACAATTTCATACACAAATATGACACAAAGGTATTTTTGTCATTTTAACCCTTAAAAAATAAAGGAATAGTAAGGTATAAAGTAATAGTAAAGTATGTGTGTCAACTTTGTGTCATAATAACATTAGTGGGGATAATCAATGTCCCCAAAGACAAAAAAACAGTAACAGAAGCCTTACACCTCAAAATTGAAATAACAAGAAGCTTAAAACTAAAGGCTACTTGTTCCAAAAAACTATCAACAACCAGCCAAAGCCATGCCAGCCAAACACAAGATCTCTGCCACGGTGGTGAATGAACTTGTAGGCAACAAAGATGATCAAACAATTATCCAAAATAATATAAAGTCACAGCAAGACATCTCTAAAGCACATAACAAGTTTCCATTGTGATAATTTGTTGCCCTTAATGTCATGTATTGAAGTATAACATTAACTAGGACTAGATGCTGATTAAGAACTGTTGGAACAAATAACACAATAATGTGTGAATTAAAAATAAAATTCTTGAGTCTTATATTGGGTACTAGAGCATACTAGTGTGTGTAACTAACATACTAATATGTAATTGTGAAAAATAAATAAATTAAGTTCTGCATCGGTAAATTGCATACTTTATTTATTATTTATTTTCAACTATATAGGTGTTAAGTTTATTAGAGAATAACCCTAGTTGGTATACAACACGTGGAGTATAGTGTAATATGAAGTGGTCAAAGATATTGAAGTGCTTAGGCCATATATCCCATATTTATAGCATTGTTTGTTGTGGCTTTAAGGATCAACATATATTTAAGGGTTAATCATTTTTAATGATATAAGAACTAGCTGCCGCCAGAAACTAAAAAACCTAGAGCTTGTTAATCAATGGGTGTGATCACTTTCTCTTAACTATACCTACATTTATAATCTTAATTATCCTTATCACACCACTATTTTAGAGAGCATTGAGTTTATCTGCTGTCCCTCCCATTATACGTAGCTCACCATCAATTGGTGTTGTAACAATTGTTTTTTGGTTTCGGCTTGGAACTCTTCTAAGAAAGGTATATGCACTTTTAATAGTAGCTAAAATGCAAGCAGCCTTCTGATATTCAAATTGTCAGAAATTTTAAGAGGTACATGCTTACTTACACTTTCGTGTAAAATTTCTAATCTTACTAAATAGAATTAATATTATTATGAACTATATCATTCATTTGTTTTCGATCAAATTGCCATGAATTTAGAATTTAATTTTGATGTCCACTGAGTTTGCTGTATTGTTTTGTTAGACTTTTTTAATTTTAACAAAACTTTTACGGTGAGTTGAAAGAATGATATAGTTCATAGAGAAAGTAAGATATAGACATATTTGTATATTTTATAAGCAGAAATTTTGAATTAAAGACAAACCTCATTATTATTATTAAATTTGGACTTGAAAGAGACGGCTTTGCAACATGGTATGATTCTGCCAAACATTCATAAGATCAGACAGGAAAAAATCTAAATAGTCAATATTCTCAAAACCTCTAGATGTGATCATAAAATTGATCAAGAATCAAGCGAATAAACATAAAATAAAAAAAAAAAACCCTCCTGGTAAGTTAAGATGAAATAATTAATAATCATAAATTAACATACCCTAATTAATCAAGCAAAACCGCAGTAAAAAAAGATGAGCATGCGATAAACATGTGTGGTTCTTAAAAGAAGGTATTTGAATTCACAAACACAGTTCCGACTTTAAGAAAAGCTGATGCCACAATTCATTCGATGTGAGAAACAAAACAATATTTCTTTTGGACATTTAATTCTCAAAAAATCCGAAAGCATCATCTGATATAAAGTGATTTGAGTAGAAAGTTGAGCTACAATATTCAAAAGTTCAGATCTTTGTTATTATTCTTGTCCTCAGCTCTAACAATCCAGTTAAAGTGAAATATCAAACATGGTGCTAACATGTTAAAAATTCATTCCGGACCTCGTTATCAAAACATACCCACCCACGACAAATTCCAAATAATTTCTCATTTAATTATAGGGTGCGTTTGTTTGGGATTTTTTTAAAAAAAATCTATTTTTTTCTTAAAAAAATCCATTTTGTAATGTTGATAGTGTTTGTTATAGATTTTTTTAAAAATCATTTTTAGCCCCAAAATGAAAATCTATTTCTAATAGCTTTTCAAGAATCTATTTTTTTTAAACTAAGGAATCTAAGTGTATGAACTTCTTTTTTAAAAAAATAGATTTTTATGATTGTAAACAAACACAAAGTAGCTTTAGATTTTCTTCAAAATCTTTACAAAAAAATCTCTAAATTTTTTTTTAAAAAAAATCATTTTTTTTAAAGCTTAAACAAACGCACCCATAGGCTAAATAAAAAAATGATTATAATAACACTTATTAAATGGTTAGACGTACTTAAAATAATGTGAAGAGATAATGTGATTAAACTTTGTTTAAACGAATTTAGACAATTTTGATAGTAATACTTACTAGATCATCATGCTCAAAGAACAAATATAATAACAAATTAAGCATATTATTTTCATAACTCACAAGCAGTCGCAAATCAATCATCACAATACAATAACATACAAAACCGAGTTTTCATAGGGACATATATATTAAAAGTGAGCACAACAATGGAAGTAATAACTATCCACATTCTCAAATGGACTCATCCTGATGCAAATTAACTGCAAAGTTTTGCATTCTTCAATCACAACCTTCATATATCATCATATATATTTATATAAACAAGATACATTTTAATTTACCAACATACCCTCTAATAATTTTTTAGAGATATTAGATTTTTAAGGGCATTTGTGGTCATTTTTCACCATTTTATTTTTGTCTCTTATGTGAACATTCTATTACACAACGGATTTTGTTATTATACAATTTTAACTTAAAATTTTGTACATGATTTCCCACTTTTATTGTACGTTGATTATTGTCCAGCAGATCAAAGCTACTACCTATTTTCACTTGCATCTATGTACAGAACCACTTGGAGTGTGATTCTCAAAACACTCCAACTTCACTCCAACTTCATTTCAACTTCTCTGCAAACCAACACAAACCAACGTGGGAAGAAGAAAAAAGGGGAACAACAACTGGTAAGAATCACAATCTTCTTCTTTTGATTTTTTAGTGTTACTCTCTTATTTTGGTGCTATAACACTGATAACAAAACCATCTTCTTCTTTTGATTTTTTTTAGTGAACCCTTATTGTACCCTTTTTCAAATCAAAGAAATGTGAGATTTTGAACTATTATTTTGTAGTGTTCTTCCTTTGCATGCATGACTAACCAAAAGAAGATTATTGATTTTAAAGTTCGAAATAACATAAGTGTGGTTGATTTAGTAGTTTTATCTCTCTTTTTCATTTTCATAAGCTTCCAAAATTATTAAGTTTTATCCTTTCTAACCATGTTTAACCATCTTCTTCTTTTAATTTTTGGCTTAATTGCACTTTTGGTCCCTCTATTTTGCCAAAAGTGCGATTTTGATCCACCTATTTTAAAATCAAACACTTCAGTCCCCCTATTTTGATTTTTGTTGCACTTTTGGTCCCCCACCCAATTTTTTAACCAAGTGGCAACCAAAATGCTTACGTGGCAATACATGTGGCAAATATAAATTCCACGTCACCAAATATTTTAATTTTAAGTATTTAATTTCCAAAATGAAAAATATTATTTTTTTAAAAAAATCTGAATAACCAAAAAATATTATTTTTTAAAAAAACCTGAAATATTAATTTATTTAAAAAAAACTGAAAAAAACCAAAACAATTTTTAAAAAAAATGTTATATTTTTTTTAAAAAAATCTGTAAAATTAATTTTTACAAATATATCTGAAAAATTATTTAATATTTCAGTTTTATTTCAAATAATATTTTATGTTCAGATTTTAAAAAGAAAATAATAATTTCAGTTTTTTAAAAAACTAATATTTCTAATTTTTTAAAAAAAATAATATTTGAAATACATTTAAATTTATTTTTAAAAAATCTAAAAATCGAAAAAACATTTAAATTTATTTTAAAAAAACTGAAAAAACTAATTATTTTTTAAAAAATATCTGAAATATTAATTTTTTAATTAAAATTAATATTTAATTTTAAAAAAAAAACATATAAAATAAATTTTCAGATATTTTTTTTTAAAAATTAACATTTCAGTTTTTTTTTTAAATCAAAATTTTTTGTTTTTTCAACTTTTTAAAAATTAATCATTTTTCTTTTTTCTTTTTTTTCTAAAAATAAATTCATATTTCAGATTTTTTCAAAAATTATATTTTTTCGTTTTCCAGATTTTTTTTTTTGTTTAAAAAAATAGTATCTTTCATATTGAACATTAAAAAATTAATATTTTAATTAAAATATTTGTTGATGTGATACTTTTATTTGCCATAAGTATTGCCATGTAATCGTTTTGGTTGCCACTTGGTCAAAAAATGGGATGGGGGACCAAAAGTGCAACAAAAATCGAAATTGGGGGACTAGAATGTTTGATTTTAAAATAGGGGGACAAAAATTACAGATTTTGCAAAATAGGGGGACCAAAAATGCAATTAAGCCTTAATTTTTTTAGTGAACCCTTATTGTACCCTTTTTCAAATCAAAGAAATGTGAGATTTTGAACTATTATTTTGTAGTGTTCTTCCTTTGAATGCATGACTAACCAAAAGAAAATTATTGATTTTAAAGTTCGAAATAACATAAGTGTGGTTGATTTAGTAGTTTTATCTCTCTTTTTCATTTTCATAAGCTTTTATCCTTTCTAACCATGTTTAAACTATAACAAACTTACAAATTGGTTGTTTTTATTATATAGTTTCTGTTGCTTAAGATGGCCAGAGCTTTAGATTTCATTAAGGATATCAACGATGGAAAGGAACTTTGAAAATTTGCTGTCCGACTAGAAGATATTTGGAAAACTGGTATAGGGAAAGGTGAACACTTGGAGTTTATCATTCTCGACAAACAGGTTAATATCTATTCTAAAATCTGACTTCATTGTGTATAAGTTTTATCTCTAAAAATGCTACCTTTAAAAGTTTCTATACCAGATTTTGCACATTATTTTTATCTCTAAAAATGCTCACAAAGTATTATATCAAACAATGAATTACTACTATCCGACAATAATTGTCTGCTATCAGTACCTCACATGTGAACAAATAGGAATTATATTTGTCTTCAAAAATGTGCTACCTATACTTATCTTCAAAAAAATTTATGTGGTCCTGAATTCTTTCAAATTAATTTTGTCTACTACCGATTCTCATTTTGCATGAGTGCCTAATTTTGACACATCATATATTCAAGAAAAATATCAAGATGCATTTAAGTCTTAAATTTTTCTAATTTTACCCCTATGTTTTCAATTGTAAACCGCATTTAAGAATTTGAAAAACTTATAAATAAGTAAAATTTATTGTAATAATTTTTTTAAAAAAAATTAACTTATGAGAATGAGCTTAGATAAAAATTAACTTATGAGAATATGAGTAAAAATTAACTTATGAGGTAATAATAATTATAAGCAAGAAAATAAAAAAAAAAAATTACTATTTCATAAAAATATGCATGTTTCCAAAAAACTTTATTAATTTCGAATTTTTTTTTAATATTATTTTTCAATAAAATTGTTTTTTAACATTATCATTTTCGAATATTATTTTAACATTATTATTTTGGAATACCACATTAATCATTTTATGTATCAACTTAACAACTAAATCATCTCTTTTAAATATATTGTTATGGAGTAATTAAGTACAATGGGAGCGGCGACGCCGCTCTCCCCGTGCGAGCACGGGTATCTTGGCTAGTTTTGTTGATATTCATATTTCTCTTTGAATGAGAGGCCTCAAGATTGACTTAGAAACATTCAGTGTAAGCAATCAATGATAAAATATTGAGATACTTAGACTGAGGTTCAGACTTCTGAATCTTAGAAAACAAAATATTTCTAGCCTATAAGCAACAAGTTATAAACCTCTTGTCAAGAATTGAATGGTTCAATTTTATGGAAAGATGTCAGAGCTCTCTCGAATGCACCTATGCAACCATAATTGAGTTATGAGTGGGAAACATGGAAGCAAGATGTAGTGAAATGCTTTGCTACATTTTCTTAACAACAATGGCACACAACAACATCATGCTTCGAGTTCTGATAGTTTGTGACAAGTAAACTGAAAGCTTACTTTTCAAAAACTATCAGAACTTGAAGCATGCTGTTGTTGTGTGCCATTGTTGCTGAAAAATGAAGAAAATGTAGCGAAGCATTTCATTACATCATGCTTCCATGTTTCCCACTCAGAACCCAAATTTGGTTGCACATGTGCATTCGAGAGCGCTCTGACATCCTTCCACAAAGTCGAATCATTCAATTCCTGGACAAGAGGATTATAACCTCGATTTCTAGAGGCTAAAAACATTTAGTTTTTTGAGATTCAAAAGTCGAAACCTTAGTCTAGCAATCTCAATATTTTATCATTGACTGCTTGTGCTAAATGATTCTAAGTCAATCTTGAGGCCTCAACTAAAGAGAAATATGAATATGTTTAGAAAGGTTGTAATTGAAGGATACAAAACTTTGCAGTGAATTGGCATCAGGATGAATCCATTTGAGAATGTGGATAATTATTACTTTCAATTAAGTGAGAGGGGTTGTTAAATGAGAGGGTTAAATGATTGAATATTAGCTTTTGAATTAAAATAAAAGGCGGAGATTAAAATACTCATTAAAAGAAACATGCAACTTCTGAACTTTGAATTCACACGCTTCCCGAAATTATACTTATACGAGTTGTCTTCTTCCTCACACCTTCTGATTACTCTCCACCTTCTGATTGTGCATGTATAGTAGTGCAAAGTGCCAACTTTAATTTCATTTTACATTTTTGGAGGTCAATATTGTGCATCCATGGAAATCTAAACCCACGTGCCAGCTTGTTCTACTAATTATCAAAATTCAAAACATGAAATTTCAAATGGTTCTTAATCAACAGAAGCATAGACACCCATTATGAATCTGCTGTTTTTTCTTCTTTATTTTCAAATGAAAATTGTAAATAAAGCTAAAAAAGCATCATAAGAAATTAAAACTCCATGGTAGAGTTAAAGAAATTGAATCGTCTTGCTTCCTTTTCCTCTCTAATTTCACTGTTTCTTCCCTTTTCGCCTTCACATTCACTATTGGATTGTGGGCAAATCAAATTAATTCACGACAATCGATTCTAATTGAAAAATTCCAATATCCAAATCTTCATTTTCCATATGGTTTACAATTGAAATATTCAAATGCCCAATTAGCCATCCTCCATGGTTTTCAATTAGTCTCAAAAAATCAATTATTCCAAAAGTTTAAGTTGTTAGGATATGATCACATCGATAATTTTATATTATTTCTAATACGCCCCCTCACGCAAGAGTCCACTTGGGTTTAAAGCGTGGATAATGTATAGATCCACATATCATATACTTAAATTTAACTTTTTTAATTAGAAAGTGAGGGAAGCGGGGATCGAACTCTAGACCACTTAGTCATAAAGGCTATGATACCATGTCAAATAACTGATTATCCCAAAAGTTTAAGCTGTTAGAATATGGTCACATCAATTGTTGCATTTGATTGGTTGAAGAAAAGTGACAACCGATAATGGTGGCCAATCAAAACTGGTCATCGTTCTTGAACATTATCTGTTACCAAAGACCAATAAAATTGACCACCTTCAAGTTCGTTATTTAAGTAAAGAACTAAATTGGTGCAGCAATCCACAACATAAGTAGCGAACTAAACTAGTAAAAGAATGTGCGGTCAATCGTCATAAACACATCAAACGGTTTGTGTGGGCGAAAATGCACCAAAGCCTGCATAAATATGGGTGTTTTTATTTCATTTCTCATTCATTCACAACTTAGAAAAATGGAGATTCTTGCAGTAAAACAAATACTCAGCTATCTGCAGTCTACTTCAACAATGGGAAACTGAATCTTTTCAAATACACGTTGATGTTAAATTGATTGATCTAAAGCACTAGCCGAGCCAACTCAATTGTCGTCTTAACTGCCACGATGCAAGAAGGGTCATTGATGTTGAGTATCCGTCCGTCGGTCTATACTGATAGAAATGTTTTGTTCACCAACATGAAACTTCAAAACGACGGTGATGTGAGAACCATGTTCCCTATTTTCTCTTAGTACAATAAAAAGGGACCGATTGAAATAGACGCGAAGTTAGTGAGATCCGTTCAAGATATATGTTCAAGCTTGATCCTTCCGAGGACCCTTTGATGAAATCACAACTTGCTGGTCGAACCTCGAGGATGACGAAGTAGTTAATTTATCTGATCCTTAGTCTCATTTGTTTGTGTTATATGTATGTTTTTAATTTATTATTTTTCATCCCAACGTACTATGTTCTTTTTATCAGATATTTAAATAAAAATTGTTCAGAATCAAGCAAATCCAAACACTAAAATCAAACAACAGATCAATGAACAACGAGTATCAAATCCAAAACCATAAATTTTTGTTGGATTTGATTTGGTCCATTGTCAGGGAACCCTAGAACTTGAAAACAATTTGGCTAAGAATATCTCACAATTTATTTTAACAATACCTGTGAATAGCAACGAGGAAGATCCTCGCAAGAATTGACGTGATAATGCTAGGTAGATCCTCGTTGGAATTAGAATGGAGGAGTTGGAAGCATAACGAATCGTGAATTGTCTTCTCAAACCTTCGTTTATTTATGTTCTCCTTATTCCTCCACACCCTAGCTTCTTGATTCACCCTCACCGCCTTGCCGTAACCATAGTTCGATATCTATGTTTCCATCTAGAACAAATACAACTTCCATTGATGACGAAGAGACCTAAGAAATCTAAACAAGTAACCAGCAATTATGCTATAGTTATTAAGTATAGCAACACTTAAGCTCAAAAGCTCAGATCTGAGATCTCTTACACTAGTACTAATCTGCGACATTGATGGCGTTTGTAAATTTTATGTGTTGTTCTTGTAAGCAGAAGCGAGTATGATCCACGCCTTCATTTTTATGTTCGATGGCACCGTAATCGAGATCCATGAACATAATAGCTTTATAATCGGAGAAGATTTGAGATCTGATTTTGGATAGAACGTGATGAGAGAATGATTGATTCGTTGATGGAAGAGAATATGTTCAACATAGAATCTAGATGATCTCTTTTTTCTGTTACATAATCAATGTGGTTTCAGTAAAATACTACATAATCCTAATCGGAGATGTATTTTAAATAAATTAAAGAAACTTATTGAAGCATAGATCTAAGAAGAGTAAAATGCTTACAGAATCGCAGAGATAATTGATGCGAACGGAAGGAGAATCACAGCTTTGAAAAGTGCACGATAGGGTTGTTGCATGTAGAAAGCTCAGGATCTTGATGGAGAAGCTCATGCTCGAAGGAGAAAGCTCGAGAAATGATTGTGTCGGTGTCCATGGCGATGTGTGATTTCATCGCCGCAGAGAGTGATTTTAGGGTTTCTTCATGATGGTGTGAAATTATGTTCAATGAGTTGCAAAGTGATTTTTAATTTTATTATATTATTTTTAAACAAGTATTGGTTTTAATTTAACAAAGTTTTAATTTTAATTTTATTTTAAATTCAACAATACTATTATTTAAAAAAAAAAAAAACTCTTTTTGAATAAAATTTAAAACTCTTTTTAAAAATTAAAGTAATTTTTTTAAGAAATAAAATAAAATAGTAATACTAGAGGATTTTAAGAAAAATCGTAGGAACATCTGAAAGAAAGATCATACTTGAGGATTTGCTCAACTGGTCACATACTTTAGGATTATTACTCCGACAGTCAATGTGGAGGAATAAGGATTTACTTGTGAATTCTCCAAAAAACACAGGATCCATAGGAAAGTTTTTCTTGGAAAAACCGTAGGAATACCTACATTTTTTTTCACAAGAAAACAACAAATTTCTAGTAGTGTTTCTTCATTGTAATTTTTTACTACTTCTAAATTTCGAAATTGAAACAAAGAATATATATATATATATATATATATATACTAGTAAGAGACCCTTAACGTAACGCTACAGGCAGCTCACATTTGTGATTGACTTAAACAAATTTTGAAATTTATATAAGATATTTGACTGATAATATAGTTTGTCTTGTATAAGATTTATTTAGTATATACGAGATAGTTGTTTTGAATTTTTTATCAGTTATAATTTGTTCCGTATGCGATAGAATATTTTGTTTAGTGCTTGATTTATTTTGTCCATGTAAGAATTATTAAGTATATATGATCATTGTTTTGAAAGTTTTATCGTATATTTCAATTAGCAACATCTTTTGTTCGATGTAAGAATTATTTAGTATATATGATCATTGTTTTTATCAGTTATAATCTGTCCCGTATGTGATATTATATTTTGTTCACTGTTTGATTTATTTTGTCACATGTAAGAATTATTTAGTATATATGATCATTATTTTGAAAGTTTTATCGTATATTTGAATTAGCAACATATATTGTTCGATGTAAGATTTATTTAGTATATATGATAATTATTTTTATTTTTTTTATCAGTTATAATTTGTCCCGTATGTGATATTATATTTTGTCCAATGTTTGATTTATTTTGTCCGATGTAAGAATTTTTTAGTATATATGATAATTATTTTAAAATTTTTATCAGATATTTGAACCGATAATAGATTTTGTCCCATGTAAGATTTATTTAGTATGTTTAATAGTTGTTTTGAATTTTTTTTATCGGTTATAGTTTGTCCCGTATGTGATAGAATATTTCGTTCCATGTAAGAATTATATTTTATCCATTGTTTGATTTATTTTGTCTGATTTAAGATTTATTTAGTATATATGATAATTATTTTAAAAAATTTATCAGATATTTGAATCGGTGAACACATTTTGTCCCATGTAAGATTTATTTAATATATTTGATAGTTATTTTGATATTTTTACCAGTTATAATTATCTTGTATCTAATGGTATATTAGTTATCAGATCTGACACAATTTTAGCTACCTTTTTGCTTAGATCTTGATCTCTATAGACAATATTTCAAAAAATTATCGCCTTCTACTCCGGTTTCATATATAAGAAAATGTTTTATTTTAGATTAATTGATAAGATAATGTATTTAGTATATAATATTGACTTGAAACATTACTTATTCATCAATGAATCTAAAAAATCATTTCTTGCTTATATATGAGACCAGAGGAAGTATGATGTATCTCCTCTACAAAATCGGGAAAATTGCCCCTCTAGAGAAAATCGATAAGGCTAAAACTAAACTCACTTCCGACCGTTTGTGACGGTGGGTATGATGGGTGGTGAGTTGGGCGGGTGACGGGTTTGTCGAATGGTTTTAATCAGTTTACACCAGTGTTAATCTTGGAGCTTTCTCTCATATCAGATTTACATACTCTTCCATCAAACTCACAGAAGAAGAACATATCAAAAAAAGAAAAAAAAAAAAAAAAAAAACTCACAAAATAGGAATAATAAGACGAGAAGTGTGGATAAAGATTGAAAAGAAAATAAGATAGAAAAAAAATAAGACTTGATAATTAATTAGAATCACAAAAAATACTTATTCTGCGGGTGTTGGTCATTTATGCCAGAATTGCATGAACCTTGCTCAGATCTGGCGGAGTAGCTAGCAAGTGGAAACCCAGCAAATGAAAAATCTTAAAATGATTTTCTTTTAAGAAGAGATGTTTTCTTTTAAAAAAAAATAGTACAGAATTGTGATAACATGCACCGTGCAACTTTTGCTAGTTGGCCATTGAGTGAGTGTATAATATTTAATTACTTATAGTTAGTTTCAACTTTCAATAAAGTTACTAGTACAACTCTATAGCTGAATGACTAGATAGACTATAGGACAACAGATGATACTAGCCTTAAATGCTTACATACCTTTGTACAATGGGTAAATAGAAGAAAAATTTACGTGAATACCTATGACACGGTCAGTTATGAGTACCGATAGGTTGTAAACCGAGACCGACCATCTATATCCGTATCAACTCTATTTTTTTGAATTTTTGAAACTGATCACCGACCCGCCCAAATCATCAATATTTAAATCGGTTTTAACGGTTTTTGGGCGGGTCACAAATATTTGCTCACCCCTAATAGTATAAACTACTTTTACAACCAAGTTAAAACTAAAATAAAAATTCAAGAATAGATGTCTATTTAAACAACTCTATTACTTTAAAAAAAAATCATGTTTTATATGAACTCAAAACCATAAAATAAATCCTAGTTAATATATGATTGTTGTTATCATGATTGTACTCTTCATCACCATCTTCATTGATAGACCAAAGGCAAATCTTGCAAAAACCAATAAATGTCCACGTCAAAACCAATGACATAAAATTGACCATTAGGAGGCAAATCTTAGTGGCAAGATAATAACCAGATGACATTCAAAAGGAAACACCAACTTTAACTATTGTACTTTCTCTTTGTTTTTATATAAAGAGAATTGTGTTATAATGCTCTAATTAAACTAAAGTACTTCACTCTATCTATTTATGTATCTATCTATCTATCTATCTATATATATATACTATATGTAAAGCAAGCTTTTATTTGCTGACGTGTCAGCCTCACAAAGCCTCCTCCTATTTTTCTTTTTTCTAAGCAATATTTGAAATTTATGTGTTATTTTTCATTGCACACTTATTTTTAATCTAATAAAAATAATTCATGGCACTATATATTACATGGATCCACTACATTGATTAAATATTTTAATGAAAAAAATATTGTATAGTAACCGCATTTTTAATATAAGGAATTGCAATCCACTACATTGATTAAATATTTTAATGATAAATTATTTTATAGTAACCGCATTTTTAATATAAAGAATTGCATTAGTCAAATGAAAGGAAAGACAAAACATTAATATATGTAAGAAGGATATTCAAAGGTTGGCAAGATTTTTTTTTCCAATCTTTATAAGGAAAGCTAAAATGTAAAAAAACTAACAAAAGCCAAAAAGTTATCAAAGGTTAGCAAGATACATAGTATATATATGAATAAATATTGTTCACATTTCTTTTTATAAGCTGTACATTTTTTATGTCTTTGTGTTTGCAGATCTTGAATTCATTTTGTGTCTCAATCAACATCAAAAAAAAATAATCAAAAAAAGTAATTGAAGAAATATTGCACTTTGTTTTCATTTTCTAGATCTTGAGGGTTATTTGTGTGTGTGTTGGCATATCACAATTTCTTTCTTTGTGTCTCGATCAACGTGAGAAAGTCATATTGTGCCTTCTTAAATATTATTTTTATCATGTGTGTTTGCTATCGATCTATTCAATTTTTATTGAATTTGTACTTTATTTCTTTTAAAATATTTTTATGGATAGGTTTGAACATTTTACTATCTTTGAAATACTTTTATGGTCTTTTTAGTATTGTTTTTAATTTTATAATTCAATAATAAGATATTGAGTGAATTTGATAATTTAGTGTATTTGAAGATCGACTGAAGAATTTTTAAAAGGTTTTTTGTTACTGAATGGTAGTTCATTCTTTTTCAAAAATTCTGCGATATAAAGGTACCTTACTTTTCCCAATCTGTGTTGAGTTAGTATTAAATCTTTGTTATTTTCGTATTTAATAATTTTATATACTATATGTATAGCAAACTTTTAATTGTTGATGTGTCATCCCTAGAAAACTTCATTGTTTATGTGTCATCTCTACAAAACTCAAAAAAAAATGTATATTGTTTGCATTCTTTTAGTTTCCTTCACCTACTAATTAATTGAATAATTAACTAACACTATTATAAAAAAATGTTATGAAAGGTGAAAGATCATTCATTTTAATGTTATTTTTTTTGCGTATTTATTTTGAGTTTTAAACCATTCATTCTTCTTAACCTTTCAATCCCACTATAAAAAAAAAAAAACTGTTGTTGTGAATTAACTATTATATATATGCCAATATGTATAATCCCTCCTCATACATGGGCATGTGAAATTTCTATTTGGAACTTGGAAGGATTATTAGTGTTGTTGTAGAAGAAAAGTAATTTTCTAAAATTTTATGATCTCATTGTGTCCTTCTTCTTCTTCATTGAAACATATAGTGATAACATGAAAAACACATGTATTAATAATTCTTATCACACTTACATGAAAAGCTAATCTTAACATACACATGACTATGCTTATATGAAATGAAAGGTTGTCTTCTATACATTCTTGCTACAACATGCATAGTGACTTGCACAATAATTTTTTATCTTTTTCTTTCTTTTTATTTTTATATTAATTTTTTAATTCATCAGCTGACTAATAAAGAGTTTATTGTTTTCTTAGATTGATACTTTTATTTTTAATTTTGCTCTCAATTCGTCTCCATAATTTTTCCCTTCATTTTGTTTGCAGACCACATATTATATCTTTCTATTTCAATTATCGTTCGAGAAACTATGGAAGGTGATAGAAGAAACAATGTATTATTTATCCTTTATTTTTATTTTTTTTGTTTATTTTAAAGAAATGATATTTGTACTACTCTCATTGTATTTTTAGTCTCTCTCTCTCTCTCTCTCTCTCTCTCTCTCTCTCTCTCTCTCTCTCTCTCTCTCTCTCTCTCTCTCTCTCTCTAATATTTTTGTCCAAAAAGAATAGGGAAATAAGAAGATTGTCCCAACAATTATCGCAAATTAACTGTACAAATATCATCACTTATGTAATATTTTCACACAGTTATAATAGTATGATTACATTGTTTTCTTTTGAATGTATTCGCCAAACATCTATTGTCAACATCTCATATTACTTATAAGATCTTTGGTGTACTATACAAACTTTAAGGTGTTTTTGAGAAAACGTGTGGTACTAACGAAAAATTCATATTAATCATAACATGTTTATGATTTCCTATTTTTGAGGTTAGCCACACTTTTTTAAGATGTAATTTTTTCTTTCGATTTAACTTTGGTACTCTTCTTCTTCTCACTCTCTCTTATTCTATATAATAATCACTATTATTAATATAATTAAGCTTTAAGTTACAAAAAATTCTCTCTCTTTATGATTTTATCATTGGCAACATATGATTGAATAGTATGTCATAATAGGAGTGTCGCATCTCATAGTAGTGCTTCATTAATAATTGGTAACTATGGACCTAAATATGTTATGGGTGCTAATTTCACTACATTTTTCTGAACTAAAAGAATGCTACAATATTGAAAGGTTGGAATAGAGCAATGACACTATCATCATCTATTTTAATAAATAATTAAATATAAAAAATAATGCATTATATAATGTAATATCAATTTAATATTTAATAACTTCTTAAAGAGAATACATAAAGAATGAAAAGATTAATTACAAGGGATCAAGTACCTTAATAATATTTTATGATATACGTTTTATTTTGAGAATTGTCTTTTGTGTATAGATTGATTTGCGTGTATTTCCATGTAATAAGATTTTATTTTTTTTTGGTTTAAAAGGGAAGACAAAGTTTGACACATATTTTAATTCTTTTAATTTTACGCCTAAATTGGGTGTTGTTAAATAAAAAATTACAATAGTTTGTTTTGTATTAAGATTGCATTTTAATAATCAATTGTATAAAAGTTGTTAAATTTTTAATTATTGAAGTCAAATTTATATAATTGTTTAAGTACAATGTGTCATTGTACAAATTATTTGTATAAATTCCTAAATATTTAAGAATTTTTAATGTTAATCAAATTTGATAAAATCAAATGATAAATGCACTGTGCAACAAATAAATAAACTGATGTTTATGTGTCATCTCCCTTATGATCTGTTAAATTGATTCCATACAACTCTTTGAATTAGAAAATAAAAACTATAGATTTAAAACCGAATTAAGCAAGTTTACAAAACACCAACCTCTTTCTTTAAAATTTTATGCTAATTGTTTGTTTTAAAAAATTAACTTACTTATATATGTGAGTGCATTATAAAAATAAAGAGATTGGAGTATAATTAAGATAAAGAGAATTGATTTATGTACACACATGAATGACATATTTTCTATGTTAATAGTAACTTTTATCTGCCTCTCTATATTATGAGAATGAATTCTTTCCATTGGAAAAAAATTGAGAAAATAATGTGTGCATTTAAACTATTGGATCAAAAGCATGTGATAATATTTTAATTAGGAAAAAAGTCGTCAATGGTTAAAATGTAACAATTGAAAAAACTTGAAAGAAAACAATTAAGATCCTTTCTCCTATATAGAGATTCACTTGGTTAAATAAAAAATTTAAAAATATATTAAACGTCACTTTTTATAGAACACAACCATTTTTAAAACATTTTAATCAAGTCCGTAAACCCTTTGTATTATTCTTTTAAAGTCTGGCTCTAATATAAAATTTGACAAAGTTGATTCTAAAGCTCTTTGAATGTCTTTTTTATAAAAATTGTAAAATCTTAAAATAGATTTTTCTTATATTTAAATAGTCCACTAATATAGTTTTTACATATATATAATAACATGAAACATATTGAAGAAGTTCAAAATATTTTTATTCAAATATTTTAAATTGAATTTAAAAGACTATATTCAACGCACCTATCAAAATTATATTTCCAATAGAGATTTTTTAAAGTTTTTTTTAAAAAAATTATAGCCAAACACGTGCAATAATGATTAAATTGATATGTGATTTTATTTATTCTCTTAAATAACATAATTTCGTTGACTCAAATTAAAATCAAATTTTGATGATATTTATTTATTATCTGCTATTTTTTTCATTCTAAAAACTAAAACAATATTAAAATCTAACATGCAAAATTTAAAAAGATGTAAGTCAAACTTAAAAAATTAACAAAAGAATTTTTTGTTATAATTCACTATTTTATTGCACTTATATTTACAGGTCAACTACCCGTTATTTATATTAAAAACATTTTTTATCCGACTCTCTGTATTATACATTCACTTGACGAGATAAAAAATTTTAAAAGTTAATTTTTAAAAACTCAAAGAATAGTTCAACACATCTATCAAATTTGTTATTCTTGATAATAATCATTTTCTAAATCTATTGCAATTCTATAGATTTCATATGCAATTCAAGTAGCTTTTAAGTCTTAAAAAAATAGTCCTAAACACAACTTTAAACTATATTTTAAGATTTAAGAACCAAAAAATAATTATTTATTAATGCGGATATTAAATTTAAAAAAATTAAATATCATGTTATTTTCTTATATAAGTAAATTACGAAATAAAAAATTTAATCAAGCCCGTGCATCGCACGGGTTTAATACCTAGTATACAATTAGAGCAGTATAACTCTCTTTGTTTTTTTTTTTCCTTTATACAATTAGAGCAGCATAAAATGTTTCTTCAATCTTATATTAAATACACAATTTATGTTTCTTCAATCTTAATTATATTTAAATTAAATATGTTAAAAATCAAATTCTTAGTATTAATAAATCATACAAAATTAATTTTTCTTATAAATTAATCGAAGAGGTATCTGGTGGATGATTTAGGATAAATAATTGACAATTAGAAACGAATGTGGCGGTATGGGCTTCCAAAATATTCAAAGTTTCAACTCAGCATTGTTGGAAAATATGGTTGGATAACCAACCCCAATGTTATGGTCTCAAAATCTTCGAAGCTATCACTACTAGAAATTTTCTGATTTCCTGCGAATTTGGACAAAAAATATGAAGGAAACACGTAATTTCCTGCGGATTCAGGTTCATAGCTAAAACCTTCTTTGGTAATTGTCTCCTGCAGTTTTTCTAATCCTTAGGAAGATTTCCTGCAGAAGTTGCCGCCGAATATGTAAACAAATCCACAGTAAACTTTCTTGCGAACAATCCACAGGTAAATCCTCAATAATACCCGCAGGAAAATCCGTGGGAAATTCCAAGGAAATATGATTCTGTAAAAAAATCCGCAGGAACTTCTGCTGATTTTTTATTATTTTTTTACGAAATTCTGCTGATTTTTTGAGGGTTGATTTTCTTTTATTATACATCAAAATGAATATTAATAAATCCTCCATGACATGTCTATATCATATACAAATTAATCCACTAACTCAAAAACCATATATTCAAAGCTGACCTTGACTATTTGGAGGCCCGGTTATACTCAAATCCTGAAAACTCAACAAAGTCAGTCACATCTGCATATATCAGTAGAACCAACCAAAAACACGACAAAGATATAGCAAACACAGTTCAAAAACCAGCTACGAAGAATATGAAGTAACAGAATTTGAAGAAACAGTTCAAAAACTCAATGGTCACAGTTTTTTTTTTTTGGCATATCTATGAAAATAGATATTGGTATGTATACCTTTATATTTACTGTGTAAGGACTGTCTTAGAATATTAATTTGCAGTCCCCAGAATTACCTGTGAATTTTCCTAAAAATTCTAGATCCGCAAGAAATTTTTCTTAATGACAAAAACCGTAGGAAAACCCTAAGAAATACCTGCGGATTTTCATAAAAACTCCAAATCCGTAGGTAATTCTTCTCAATGATCAAATCCGCGAGTAAATCCTTGAAAATACTTACGATTTTTTTTGTAGAAAATTCCGCATAAAATAACCAAATTTCTAATAGTGATATAATAGTAAAACTTATTTTATTTTTAATTTAAGCTTCACATGGTATATTATTTATTCATGTGGTGTGGTGGTGTCGATGGCCGCAATATGCAGTGCAAAAAATACTATAAAATTGCAAGAGTGAGATTTGAACAGGTCTTGCAATTAAAACAAAATTAAATAATCCACTGCACTATAAGTGATAAATGATATATTCCAATCAAAACATATCTATTCATATTATAACTAAGTACTTGAAACAAATATTTTAAAAAAAAAATTTACGCCCCCCCACAAAATACATCTAGCTCTGCCACTACATACTGAACCAAGTGTTCATATGGACATATCAAAAGTGAGCACAACAATAGAAATAATAATTATCAAGTATCAACCTTCTCAAATGGACTCATCATGATTGCAACTCACTGCAAACTTTTGTAACCTTCAATTACTGCTTTCTAAAAAAATGTCCATAATTCTCTTTGAGTGAGGCCTCAAAATTAACTTGACAGCATTCAGTGCAAGCGATCAATGATAAAATATCGAGATTGTTAAACTAAGGTTCAGTCTTCTGAATCTCAAAAAACAAAATATTTCCATTCTTTAAGCATCGAGTTTCTTGTGATGCAGCATTGCGCCTTCTCATGGTCCTCTTTGATGCTTTTGGCCAACCTGGCAGATCGTGCTTTGTATGAACAACTTGATAATGTTGACTAATATCAGGCAGTAAATCAATTTTAAACCACCAAACATACCAACTAACTTATATAAACCACTCTGATTCAAAAAATCATCGATGGAAGACAAAGTTAGTTGCTCAGAAGCTTTCAGCAACTTAATTCAGCAGGGTGAACCGTCATAAAATGTAACCATGTATAATTCATTAGTATTATCAAAATGTCTACCACAACTGGCACATAGTAAAAGTGAGAAGTTTTCATGATATTGCAAAAGATGTCTCTCCTAAACATATGTTTCTTACTTTTACTATCTACCCCTTGTGGCAAACAATTTCCAAATACCGATGAATTATGGTTATATTTTATGTCGGATCACCCTGCTGAGTTGAAGTTGTCGAAAGCTCCTGAGCAACTTACTTTGTCTACCATCATTGATTCACTGAATCAGAATGGTTTACATAAGTTAGTGAGAATGTTTGGTGGTTTAAAATTAGATTTATTGTTTGATATCAGGCGACATTATCAAGTTGTTCATACAAGGCACGATCTGCCTAGTTGGTCAAAAGCATCAAAGAAGAGTCTTCCCTTGGTCCTCTTTAATGTTTTTGGCCAACTAGGGAGATTGTGCTTTGTATGAACATAATGGTGCCTGCTATCATGACGTAAATCAAATTTTAAACCACCAAACTTGCTAACTAACTTATGTAAACCACTCTGATTCAGAGATTCATCGTTGGAAGACAAAGTTAGTTGTTCAGAAGCTTTCGGCAACTAAATTCAGCAGGGTGGACCGTCATAAAATGTAACCATGAATGATTCATTAGTATTATCAAATTGTCTACCACAAGTGGCACATAGTAAAAGTGAGAAGTTTTCATGATATTGTACAAGATGTCTCTCCTAAACATGTGTTTCTTACTTTTACTATCCACCCCTTGCGGCAAACAATTCACTATTACCGATGAATTATGGTTACATTTTATGTCGGATCATCCTGCTGAGTTGAAGTTGTCGAAATCTGCCGAGCAACTAAATTTGTATGCCGTCATTGATTCTCTGAATCAGAATGGTTTACATAAGTTAGTGAGCATGTTTGGTGGTTTAAAATTAGATTTATTGTTTGATATTAGTCGACATTATAAAGTTGTTCATACAAAGCATGATCCGCCTAGTTGGCCAAAAGCATCAAAGAGGAGTCTTCTCTTGGTCCTCTTTGATGCTTTTGGCCAACTATGGAGATTGTGCTTTGTATGAACATAATGGTGACTGCTATCATGCAGTAAATTAATTTTTAAATCACCAAACTTGCTGACTAACTTATGCAAACCACTTTGATTCAGAGAATCATTGTTGGAAGACAAAGTTAGTTGTTCAGAAGCTTTCGGCAACTTAATTCAGCAGGGTGAACCGTCATAAAATGTAACCATGAATGATTCATTAGTATTATCAAATTGTCTACCACAAGTGGCACATAGTAAAAATGAGAAGTTTTCATGATATTGCACAAGATGTCTCTCCTAAACATGTGTTTCTTACTTTTACTATCCACCCCTTGTGGCAAACAATTCACTATTACCGATGAATTATGGTTACATTTTATGTCGGATCATCCTGCTGAGTTGACGTTGTCGAAAGCTCCCAAGCAACTAACTTTGTCTACCATCATTGATTCTCTGAATCAGAATGGTTTACATAAGTTAGTGAGAATGTTTGGTGGTTTAAAATTAGATTTATTGTTTGATATCAGACGACATTATCAAGTTGTTCATACAAAGCATGATATGCCTAGTTGGCCAAAAGCATCAAAGATAAGTCTTCTCTTGATCCTCTTTGATGCTTTTGGCCAACAAGGGAGCTTGTGCTTTGTATGAACATAATGGTGACTGCTATCATGCAGTAAATCAAATTTTAAACCACCAAACTTGCTAACTAACTTATGTAAACCACTCTGATTCAGAGAATCATCGTTGGAAGACAAAGTTAGTTGTTCAGAAGCTTTCGGCAACTTACATCAGCGGGGTGAACTGTCATAAAATGTAACCATGTATAATTCATTAGTATTAACAAAATGTCTACCGCAAGTGGCACATAGTAAAAGTGAGAAGTTTTCATGATATTGCACAAGATGTCTCTCTTAAACGTGTGTTTCTTACTTTTACTATCTACCCCTTGTGGTAAACAATTTGATAATACCGATGAATTATGGTTACATTTTATGTCGGATCACCCTGCTGAGTTGAAGTTCTCAAAAGCTCCTGAGCAACTAACTTTGTCTACCATCAATGGTTCTCTGAATCATAATGGTTTACATAAGTTAGTGAGCATGTTTGGTGGGTTAAAATTTGATTTACTTCCTGTTATTCGTCGCCATCATCTTCATGCAAAGCTCAATCTACCTAGTTGGCCAAAAGCATCAAAGAGGTCCAAGAGAAGATCTGATGCTGCATCGCCGGAAACTCAATGCTTAGAGGCTGGATATATGTTGTTTACTAAGATTCAAAAGACTGAACCTCAATCTAGCAATCTCGATATTTTATTATTGATCGCTTGCGCTGAATGCAACAAAGTCATTCTTTAGGCCCCACTCAAAGAAAAATACAAATATTTCCAGAACGGCTCTAATTGAAGACTATAGAACTTTGTGGTGTATTGGAATCATGATGAATCCATTTGAGAATGTGGATTGGTATTATTTCCTTTGTTGTGCTCATATTAAAACTTGGTTGTATGTTATTTTATTATGATGATTGATTGATTTATGACTGCTTTTGAGTTATTAAATAAATATGATTTGTTATGTTATTATATCTAATCTTTGATTTACTAAAAGATTAGTAACATATCATAGACTATGAGGCCGCTTACGTCTGAAAAAACGAAACTAAATCAAAAACAGTAAACTAAGATACATGAGAGAAGAAATTAGAGAATGAAAAGAAATGAAAATGTGGGGAAAGAAATATTTCAATTTATAGATTGTTTGGTTGCATTTGATTGGTTGAAGCAAAGTAACAACCAATATATATTGGTGGCCAATCAAAATGGTCACCATCCTTGACCATTGATTATTACCTTTAACAATAAAATTGATCACCGTCCAAGTTCACTACTTTAGTAGCTAACTAAATCGGCAGCAATCCGCTATATAAGTAGCAAATTATACTAGCTAGTAAAGGAATGTGTGGTCGAAAATGCATCAAAACCTTTATAAACAGGGGTGTTTTGTTTCATTTCTTATTCATTCACAACTCAGAAAAATGGACATTTTTGCAATTTAAAAAAAAAAACAGCTATTTGCAGTCTACTACAACAACAAGAAATTGAATCTTTTCAGGATCCTCGTTGATGTTACATTGACTGGTCTAAAGGACCAGTTGAGCTAGCTCAATGGTTGTCTTAACTACCACGATGTAAGAACGTTGACTGATGTTGAGTATTGTCGTATGTCGGTATGCTCAAACCAAAATTTCTTGTTCATCAACATGAAACTTCAAAATGACGGTGATGTGAGAACCATGTTCTCTATTTTCTCTCAGTACATTATGAAGGGACTTATCGAACTAGAAGCGACGTTAATGATATACGTTCAAGATATAAGTCCAAGCTTGATCCTTTTAGGACCTTTGATGAATCGCAACTAGCATTGTTGAACCCGAGGATGGCGAAGTAATTAATTTATATGGTCCTTAGGCTCGTATGTTTGTATTATATTTGTGTTTTTTCTTTATGATCTTCATGCCAATGTACTATGTTGTTGTTTTAATCGGATTGTTTTAATCGGATATTAAAATAAAAAATTTCAGAATCGGACAGATCCAAACACTAATATCAAAGAACATATCAATGAACAACGAGTATCAAATCCAAAACATTAAATTGTTGTTGGATTTGGTTTGGTCCATTATAGGGGAACCTTAGAACTCGAAAAAAAAATTGACTAAGAATCTCTAAATTTTTTTTTAACAATACCTGTGAATAGCAACGAGGAAGATCCTCACAAGAACTGATGTGATAGTGTGCTAGGTGGATCCTTGTTGGAATGAGAATGAAGGAGTTAGAAGCATAACAAATCGTGAATCATCTTCTCAAACTTTTGATTCTTTCTCTTCTCCTTATTCCTCAACACCCTAGCTTCTTGATTCACCCTCACCGCCTTGCCGTAAGAACAATTAGATATCTCTGCCACAATGTTTCCATCTAGAACAAATACAACATCCATTGGGGACGAAACCTAATCAATCTCAACAAGAACCAAGCAATTATGTTATAATTATTAAGTATAGCAACATTTAGGCTCAATAGCTCAGATCTGAGATCTCTTACAGTGTCTCTAAGTCTATAGGTGTTCTTCTTGTCAGCAGAAGCGAACAAGATCTACACCATCATTTTTATGTTTGATAGCACCGCAATCGAGATCCATGAATGGAATAGCTTTGAAATTGGAGAAGAGTTAAGATCTGATTTTGGAGAGAACGTGATGAGAAAATGATTGATTCGTTGAGGAAAGAACATGATGGAAAATGATCTATTCAACACGAAATCTAGATGATCTCTTTTTGACTGTACGTAATAAATGTGGTTTTGGTAAAATACTACATAAGCTTAATCTAAGACGTGATTAAGGAATTAAAGCAACTTATTGAAGAATTGATCTAAGAAAAGTAAAATCCTTGTGAAATCATAGAGAGAATTGATGCGAATGGTGGGAGAATCGCAACGCGAATGAAAGAACAATATTGCTTTATCCATAAAAATGGAGGTTTGAATAGCACACGATAGGGTTGTTGCACAGAGAAAGCTCAGGCTCGCGATGGAAAATCTCAGCAAACGATTGTGTTGGTGGCCATGGCGAGGGTGTGACTTCATCGCCGCAGAGAGTGATTTTAGGGTAATATAGTATGCTATACATTATATAGCAGTTCAATAATTTTAATTTGACATTGTATATAAATGGACAACCAAAGGAAGGTAGTACATGAAACAAAGTCAATGTAACATCCCCAAATTCTAAATTGCCTAATTAATTCTAATTAGAGATTATCTATTAAAATTTGAATTAATTAGAGGTGATTGAATTAATTAAGTTTTGAAGATTAAGTGAATTATGTGTAACCTTAGGAGTTTTTAATTAAACCTAAACCACACACTAATACCTTAATCTCACAATTGTGATTTAATTACCACGAGGCAATTTAATTTTCCCTCTCCCAAACTCTTCCCTCCCTCGTGTCTCTCCCTCACCTCATCACTCAACACCTCATCTCATTGCTATGAGTCACACTCCACTCAATTCATTTTCCCAATCACACTCCATGCAAACAAGACATTTCAATTCACTCTCCCATTTCAGAAAAATCTGAAAACTGAACCCTCTCAATTCTCTCCCTCTCTCACGCATGAAAACAACAACAACAACAACAACAACAACATAACACCAATTTTCTCAATTTCTTCCTTCACATGAATTTGTCCCTTACCATCACATGCAACCTCTTTATCACCAATTCATCAGAGATTCCTGATATGTTGTAACCCTCAGAGAATCTCTCTGCAATATTTAATCAATTCATAGCAAATTTATAAAATGACAACAACTCCAATCCTCACCTTTTCACTAACCAATGGCATTGCATGCAACCAAAAGCCAAGCCAAATTAGATACTGTTTCAACCTCAGAAACTACACTATAAATACCACCAACACCAGCTCAACTGATCATCAAACACAAATCAAATTCTTAGAACAAAACTAGAGGGTTTTCAAGTGTCAAAGGTTCCAAATCTGTCCAGAGTTCGTGGGTCTTGCTAGGAAGGTTTCAGTAGCTGCTAGTAGAGCCCAGAGGAAGATTAAAGCTTCATCTACAGGTGGGTTCTTTAGGCTAGTGTAGCTAGAATCCCCAATTTAAACTTTGCATGCAAACATAGGAATTTAGGGAAATTATGTGTGAGGAAAAATAACTCCCAATTTCTCCTCCAAACAGTCGTAATTTATGTCTATAATATTGTCACAATGATTTACTTTGAGGATTGTAGGTGTTTATTTCAGAAATGATGATTTTCTGCAAAACAGAGGCTGAAAAACGCAGTTCTCGCCCGGTGAGCAGCGGGCGAGCCTTCTAGCGAGTGAACAATTTTTGGGCAGAGTATGAATGACCCGGCGAGCCATTGCTGGCCCGGCGAGTGATAGCTCGCTCGGCGAGCATACTCATAACTGACTTTGTTCCTTGCTTGGGCTTGTTGGAGTGCTCTTTGGGCTAGGCTAGTATATTGGTCCTATTTTCACTAACATTTTCAAAACTATATACACTCGTTTTATATCCTCGAATTGAATTAATATTTTTATAACAATAGAATTTATATAAAATACGAGTTGTTTGTTATCACGGTGCAATCCTAGGGTATAACTTAGGATATTAGAAATTATTGTATGCTCCCCGGGCTTTGGGAAAATTATGGTAGCATGAAATCAATTAGAATCAGTCGAATTATGTGCGAATGTGATATCGCTTGTGGACTTCGTTTTAAATGTTCCATTAGAAAAACTTTGTGAGCTGTATGCCGGAACGCTTTCTGTTCGCGGACAAGGCAAGCCTCTGAGATATGCTCACCTCAGAGTGTCTTGCGGTTAAAATCAATAAGAATAATTCTGTGTTCCACATTTATTTATTTATTATGCTTTATGAAATTATGATATGAAAATGATTATGATATGACTGATTAGGTGCCCCGGCTTAGTAGCCATTTGGAGGGTAGTAGGACCCACTGAGACTTAGTAGTCTCACCGCAATCCAATTAAATTTTTTTCAGGCAAACAGGTTGAGTAGGTAAGCATGCTTTGGAGTAGCTGCTGCTGTTCGAGGATCGCATTATTAGATTTCTTGCTTTTCTCACTATCTAGTCGTGTTGTTTTGTTTTCCGCTGTGTTGTTCTATTATCTTTGTATCTCTGCACCTGCGTGTGCATGAATTTCCAATAAAGTAATTGTAATGAACTCAGTACCATTTATAATATTTCGCATTATATTCTAGAAAATAATGTGGGGTATTACAGTCAAACTCCTCAATGTAGTACCCAATGTATTTTTCTCAATAGGAGTTTAAAATAGGTACCAATGCTTAATGGGTTTTAGGAAGTTCTGGAAGCTAAATGATAAATATAAATTACTGCGGTGATTGAGAAACCGTTGTCTGTGAGAAAGTGAGTGAATGTGAAGTGAACATTTGTGATTTTACTGCGGCGCCGAAACTAGTATTGTTACTTTTTTGACCGTTTGTGGTGGTGTGGAAGAGGTTAAACCGGTACTACTGCATAGGAGTGTCAATATTATCCATTTATCCATTATCCATCCAAATCCATCAATTTTAAATCCATCCAATCCATCCATTAGACAATAAAATTGTTAATGGATTGGATTCAATCCATTCATTTAACTAAATGGATGGATTTGATCCGTCCACCAATTTTTAAAAATCCAATGGATCATTGTTTTTTATTACTTACAATCCAATGGATTATTTCTTCATAAATTTTTTAAAAAAACTAATTTAACATATATTATCTGAAATCGGTCGTTGATTTAAGATCAGATGGTTGAGATTAATTCAACTAAATTTTATAAAGTGAATCAATCACACCCATTTGTTTGATCGGACGGCTGAAAACTATAACTGCGTGACGCAATTACAGCAGCAAATCCCCTACGTATATTACATAATTATGTAACAAAAATGTGTAAAAATGATAACATTATTTGTTGGATTTCATAGTGATTTTTACTTGATTATAATATAAGAAAAATTATTCAAATGTAATTTTTGTCTTTACACTTTCGTAAAACTTTATCATATTATATGTTGCAATCACTATTTTCTATTTATCTCGCTTATTGCAACATCTCACTTCTAGCTTCTGATCTGCAAGCAATGCAATGGAAGATCAAGGTCTGAAAAATTGTATCCTTATATTGAACTTTGTTATAAATAAGCAAATACAAACCACCTAATGTAAAAGAACAAAAGAAATCATTTATTGTCATGCTGTTGTGCTTCTCATGCGGCTTTAAGGAGCTTCGAAATATGCTCATAGTATTCCATTTGCTGCTCAAAAAATTGGAAAAAAATTCAATCTAATAATTGTAAAACTAATATATCTACAAAAAGGTATCAGATTTCATTCGTGAAAGAAATTTAGAAGATTCAACCGTACCTTTTCGGACACAGAGGGAGAGACTTTGCTTAGCGGAACCTCAAAATGCCTTGACTCGACAGTCAATGTATCACTTTTTTTCTCCGTTGTGGTCAGCTTCTCTTCGAGAGCAGCCAATATTGCTTTATCCATCTAATGGAAAAGAAAATCAGTAAATCATCTCAAATTGATTTTTCTAATATTCAAACATACACACTTGCAATGACATCACTGAACTACTGAAGCAAGGATGAAATCTACGTATATACACACATATAGGTAAAGAATTAATAATCTAACATCAAGATAGAATAAGTAGAGTTTACTTCAAAAGTTTGAACCTTAACCTGTAGGTCACAAGGCAAACATTACAGTTGCGCCAAGGCTCACCCTCAAAATAGAATAGACACAATGCAGAAGACAAAAAAAACAACGAAAGAGAATAGAGACAAACCAATGCAGCAAGATCGGCACCACTAAAGTTTTCACAAGCTTTTGATCTTGCAATGGAGCTCAAATCCACACTGGCATCAATAGGCATAAGCTTAAACCTTGCACGGTTTTCCCTATGTCTTGCAAGAGCTTCCTTATGCATTGCAATAGCTTTCAATATTGAGACACGGCCGTCTGGGCTTGGAACAGGAATATAAATATGATTGCCAAATCTACCAGGACGTAGGAGAGCACTGTCAATCACCTCAGGCCTGGAAAATGAAAAACTGAGTGAATACAACAAGATGTGAAGTAAACTAAATAATCGTAAAATAGAGCTGAAGAACCGAAAATATAACCTATTTGTTGCACCAATCACGAAAACACCTTTGCGTTGCTCTGCGCCATCTAACTATATCTGCAACTGCAATTTCATACAACTGAAAAGTTTAAGAACTAAGAAGTCAATATGAAAATATATTTCGTTCCAAAAACTAGGAACCATTTTACCTATTTCCGTATTCCATCAATAACCCGTCCACCTTCATTTCCATGTTATGTTGTTGTCATGGCATCCACCTGAAAATGGCAAAATAAATCTTACATTATTTTAAACTACTAAGCTTACTGGCATACATTCTACAACAAAGGAAATTTTTGCTGATAATTCATATAAGCTCTTCATCAGCAAAGAAAATTTTGCTTACTGAGCTAGCAAAAAAAAATACAAACAAGAACAATGGTCATAGTGTTAAATATGTTTGGATCTCAAACCCGAGAACCTAAACAATGTGGGACTTCAAACAAACTCCAAAAACACAACATTCAACACATAGAACATGCGGAGAGGATGAGGAAGGTTTACTAGTAAGCGAAAAACAATTTTTACAAACAAGCACAATGGTTACAGAATGTGCAGGAGAGGGAAAGGAAAGTTTACTTTACATAGGATATGAAACAGAACCACAACAGATTGCAATGGTAGTATATGATAGATCCTTCAGAGATAAGAAATTCAAGAAAGGAATTTTCGCTTGCTTTTTTGTAAAGTGAGAACTACAAACCTCGTCAAAAAAAAGTATACATGGTGCACATGCCCTTGCACGACCAAATAATTTTCGGACTCCATGCTCGCTTTCTCCAACATATTTATTTAGAAGCTCGAAGCCCTAAAATTCAAGAAAAGCAGTTTAATTATTAAAAATGTATTCATCATTTGAGACAAAAAAAAAATTCTATAAACCAAACTAATGAGAAATGGATGGAATTTTTAGACGGGCCTTAATATAAATGAAATTAGCTCCCGCCTCATTGGCAACAACTTTGGCGATCAGTGTTTTACCGCAACCTGGAGGCCCATAAAGCAAAAATCCTGTATCCACGATCCAACCCAAGTCCTTGGAGAGGATAGAAATGTATGAAATCTGTAACATCCCGACTTTAATTAATAGAAGAATATTAATTAGAATTAATTACCGGGAAGTAATTAAAATTATATGTGAACAAAAATGAGGAGAAACAATTAGGGAATATAAATTGAGAAATCATGTGTTAAAAGAGAACCAACAACACACTTAAGAAGTGGAACCTACAAATAGAGCACACAACAACAATTCTCTTGTTCTCTTTCACTCTCCCTCTGCAAAAAGGAAACAGAATTTCATTTCCCTCTCAAGGGTCTCATCTCTCTCGCCTCAGCCCCATAACCACCCTCCATATTCACAATCCAAAATCTACATGCAAAACCATATTCATACTCCTTAGAATTCAAGCTTTAAGATGGGCTATTAATCAATCCAATCCTCCATGTGTTCACCCTAATTCATACTCTCTCTAACAATGGGGACAAGCTGTGAATTCTTCATCTTGCATGTGAGTTCTATGATGTAGTTTCAACTCTTGGACTCTAAGAATCAAGGTAAGAACATTAAGTCAATTCCCATTCTTTTCTCCTTGTCCCATTTAATCCACCAACTCTAACCCTCACCCTTCCATCTCTGTTGATACATGTGAGAAATTATGACTTGTGGGTGTTGGAGAAATGAAGTGAAGCTAAGAAATTAAGGAATGAATTGGAAGAAGAATTGAGAAAACCCGTGTTCTGGACAGCCTGTCACTTAAACGGTTATTGCTCTCTCCTCGTAACTCTGATTCAAATGATTCTTTTTGGAATAGAAAGCTAACGTGAATATGCTCATTTTGGCACTGGTTTCATGAATTTTCATCGAGAAATGAATTCTGGGCGAATTTTTTAAGTTGACTATTCAACCCAGGAATTTTCAGAAAATCGTGTTTGAACAGGGCTCCAGTCAAAAGGTAATTTCTCCTTCTCTGTAGCTCTGATTTTGATTCCGCTTGTTGGTATGAAAAGCTAACTCAATTCTGGTCGTTTGGAGACCAATTTCGTAAATTTTAGTGGAGAAACGAAGGCTGGGTGAATTTTTGAAGATGGAGGTCTGATGCAGAGTTTTGCTAGAAATTCTTCATTTTTCCGAATTCCAAATTATATCGATGGATGTTCGTGGGATAGCTGTGGATTCTGTAGCTGTGTAGAGCCCAAGTAGAACAAGCTAAAGCTTCTTTATCAGGTGGGTTCTTAGGCTAGGTAGTTTAGGTCCCAAAATTCCACTTTGCATGTTAACATTAGGAAAATTAGGGAAATTATGTGTGAGGAGAAATAATTCCCAATTTTTCCTCCAAACTGTCGTATATTATATCTATAATATTATTGCATAGGTTTAATTTGAGGATTGTAGGTGGTTTTTGTGAAAAATGTGAAAATCTGCAAAACAGGGGCATTTTACGCAGAACTTGCCCGACGAGCAGCCGGCGAGCCTTCTAGCGAGTAGCCATGTTCTGGGCAGAGTATGAATGGCCCGGCGAGCCTTTGCTGGCCCGGCGAGCTTAGGCTGGCCCGGCGAGTGATAGCTCGCTCGGCGAGCTAACTCAGACCAGAACATGGATACTAGCCTGGGCTTTTGGGATTGCTCATCGTGGCGGGTGATGTCAGACTGACCCTAATTTTAATATTTTCTAAAAAATATACACTCGTTTTAGATCCTCGAATTAAATTGATATTTCTTGCAGTAATAGAATTAATATAAAATACGTACAGTTTGTAATCACGATGCAATCTTAGAGCTTGACTTAGGGAATTTAGAATTTGTATGCTCCCCGGGTTTTAGGATAATTATGGTAGTATGAACTCAACTTAGTAGCAGTCAATCATGTGCGATTTAGTATGCTGCTTATGGACTTCCAATGGAACAACTTATTCGGAAAATGATTGTGAGCTTAATGCCGTGATCGAATCGGTCGACGGACAAGGCGGGTCTTCGAGACATGCTCACCTCGAAGTGTCTTAGCGGAATAAAATTAATAAGACGTTTTCTGTGATACACTTAATTATGTTTATGATTATGATTATGATATGTTAGAATATTATATGGACTGATTAGGTACCCGGCGTGGTCGTCATTAGGAGGGTAGTAGGACCCACTGAGACTTAGTAGTCTCACCCCACTCCATTCAATTTTTTAGATAGACAGGTTATCTCGGAGCAGGGACCAGGATGGATCTGACGATTGGAACCGAGCTTGGGTTGTCAGCTTAGAAGACTTAGTCTTCTTGTTTTTATTTAGCTTGTTATTTTATTGTAGTTTCTTTTCCGCTGTCTGTATCAAATATTCATTTATTATCTTAAAGATAATATATTATTCAGTTAGTTCCTTTATAATTTAATGTACTCGGATATCAATTATGTATGCTTCGACTAAATATTCTAGACATTTTAGTTGGAGTGTTACAAAATCCGTTTCTAAACTCCTTGATCCATGAATTGACATCGATTATCCATTAACAGAAATTGCATAAAAAAGTGTAGTAGTAAAAGTCACCTCATAAACATCTGGGTTTTTTATGCGCTTTACAATGTGTTGATCAAACTCCTCTCTTACATGATCAAGTGCACCAACATCTTCCCATTTAACATCAGAAATGGGAGAGAATCCTTCTCTTGTTAACGAAAGGTTGTGCCATTTTGAGTGCTTCCTGTATAAATACCTCAGATAAATAAATATGATGATTTTTATGCATATAAAAACGTCCTCCCAAACACAAGATAGTAATATTAATAACTAATACAGTAATATTTAAAAAGGTAAAAAAAAATTAACAAATCTCGAGCACCTCAAAATCAGTCATTTTGATTGCAAATCTATTTATTTCTTGACGCGACCAAGGTTTCTTCCACCTGCTGGCATTAGATTTAGATAATTCACGTTTCCTTTCATCAATTATCCTGTCCAAAGCCAGTTCGCCAGCTTTAACAACTAGAGCTTCCAAATCAGCACCAACAAATCCCGTTGTAGACCTTGCTATTTTTTGCAGATCAACCGAACTGTCAAGCTTGTCACTGCAATTTCGAGTATGACAGAAAAGTATCGCCTCCCTGTCAGATTCATCGGGAATGCCAACATCAATCTCGAGAGTAAAACGACCAGGCCTTCTCAAAGCAGAGTCAATATCATCAAGCCTACTTGTGGCTCCAATTACAAGAACATGACCAGTAGGTTTATCAGAACTCCCTGAAATATTACAAGCTTCATCCATGCAAGTTAATAACTGTGCCAGCATTCCTCTCTCGTAGCGCTGTGAATTCTCTGATGATCTTTTTACAGTAATTGCATCAATCTCATCAATAGAGATTATTGATGGAGCAGTCTTTTTGGCTTTATAGAAAAGCTCTCTAATATTTTGTTCAGATTCACCTAGTTAAGAAAGACACACATTCAAAAAAATAAACAATTATAAATCATTTAATAGTAGTTGTTGAAGCAACATCAGTTACTAATTTACAGTTACAAAATCACATGCATTCTGCACGGACACATATAATTGCATTGAATTATTTCAAATTATTATCATGTCGTTTCTGTATCTGTGCTTCATAGAGTAATATTCCTGGCAATTAATGAAATAAAAACGCGACAAAAAAAATCATGGTTGGTTAGTTACCGATATATGAAGAAACAACTTCAGTAGCTAAAATAGGATAAAAAGGAACATCAACCTCATTAGCAATAGTGTAGGTTTTTGTGTTGAAAAAAATGCAGAGAAGAAACGTAAAAGAGAGAATAATGCTGCAAAGTTGTTTATTTTATACCAATTGATATACTTAAATACAAAAGTAATAACTGAATGCAAATAGTGCTCCATAATTGTAGCAACCACTACTGACTAGGTGAAAACAAATAGGAAACTAACTTATAGCCAAAAAAGTAGGAAATTAAAAGATCACTAACAGCAAAATAATAGATATTTTGCTTTGACTTATTCAAACTTAAATTACTTTGCCAGCATCCAAACACACATTTCAACACTCCTCCTTGTCTTGGAGGCTGCAAACTCCTAGTTTTTTCCTTAAAAATTCGAACCTGCTAAGTGAAGGAGGCTTGGTAAATATATCAGCAGCTTGATCTTCTGTTCTACAGTAAACCAGATTTATATCACCATTTTCTTGCACTTCTCTTAGGTAAAATAACTTGACATTAAAGTGTTTGGTCTTCCCATGAAACACTGGATTATTTGAGATTGAAATAGCTGCTTGATTATCAACAAATATCTGTGTACTTTGCTCTTGCTTCAGGCCCAAATCTGCTAAAATATTCCTTAACCAAATAGTTTGATTTACAGCTGCTGCTGCAGCTACAAACTCAGCTTCTGCTGTTGACTGAGCTACAACCTCTTGCTTCTTTGAACACCATGAAAAAACACTTGAACCCATGTTGAAACAGTACCCTGAAGTACTCTTCATATCATCCAAGCTACCTGCCCAATCACTGTCAGAATAGCCAAATAATCTGAAGTCTTTGACTTTGCAGTAATTGATTCCATAATGGACAGTTCCTTTGATGTATCTTACAACCCTCTTTGCCGCCTTCAAGTGCAATTCACTAGCACAATGCATGAATCTTGACAGCAAGCTAACTGAAAATAAGATGTCGGGCCTTGTAGATGTAAGATACATTAGACATCCAATCAGGCTTCTGAAATAAGCTTCATCAACTTTATCAGCCCCATCCTCTTTAATAAACTTCTCCTTTTGATGCATAGGAGTGTTCATTGTTTTGCATTCATCAAGCTGAAATTTTTTAAAAATCTCCTTTGCATATTTTTTTTGACAAATAAAAATCTCATTCTTCTTTTGAGTTATCTCCATGCCCAGAAAATACGTCATAAGACCAAGATCAGTCATCTCAAAGACATCTTTCATTTCTTGCTTGAATTCTTCAACTAGTGTTATGTTGCTTCCAGTCACTAAAAGATCATCAACATACAAAGAAATTATCAAAATATCGGCACCAACATGCTTGACATAAAGTGTAGCTTCAGATAGGCTCTTTTGAAAGCCTAATTGCAGCAAATGATCATTAATTCTGTTGTACCACACTCGTGGGGCTTGCTTTAAGCCGTAAAGTGCCTTTTTCAGCAAGTAGACTCTATCTTCTTGGCCTTTGACAAAAAAACCTTCTGGTTGCTCAACATATATCTCCTCTTGCAGAAATCCATTAAGAAAAGCTGACTTGACATCCATATGAAACACTTGCCATCCCTTTTGTGCTACAATAGCAAGTAGTAGCTTGATTGTGTCGTGTCTTGCTACAGGAGCAAAAGTATCGGAATAATCAATTCTGAATATTTGAGAATAACCCTTCACAACAAGCCTTGCTTTGTGTTTGTTTATAGAGCCATCGGGGTTGAATTTTGTTCTAAACACCCATTTCACTCCAATGACCTTTCTATCACGAGGTCTTGGAACCAACTCCCAGGTTTGATTTTTCTCAATCATTGACAGCTCCTCCTGCATCGCAGCTAACCATTTCTCCTTTGTAGCGGCTTCTTCAAAGCTGGCAGGTTCAAATACAGCTATGTTGCACACTGCTATGCTACTTCTTTCATAGATATCAGAGACTAACCTTGTACCTCGAACCGGTGGATCATCTATTGTGTCTTGAAGCTCCAATGCAGCATTCTCATTATTTGGATCACTCCAAGACCAGTTTTCATTCTCGATGAAGTGCACATCTCTACTTTTCTTATTATTTTGATCACTCCAAGACCATTTCTCATTCTCCATGAAGTGCACATCTCTACTTACCAAAAATTTTCCAGTTTGAGGTTGAAAAATTTTGTAAGCTTTAGAGATTGTGCTATAGCCAATAAATACTCCAGGTTCAGCCCTTTTGTCAAGCTTGTCACGCTTAACCTGAGGTAAATGAGAGTAGCACAAGCAACCAAATACTTTAAAAAAATCCAGAGAAGGTTTAAAACCAAACCAGGCCTCAAAAGGAGTTTGATTTTGCAAAGCTCGTGTCGGGAGTCTATTTTGTATGAAAACAGCCGTATTTGCAGCTTCAGCCCATAGCTTCTTTGGTAATTCCTTTTGATGAAGCATACACCTAACCATGTCCATGATTGATCTATTTTTCCTTTCACTCACTCCATTTTGTTGGGGAGTGTAAGGAGCGGTCAATTGATGTTCGATCCCTGCTTCATCACAAAATTGTTGAAACTGATTGGAGACATACTCTTTCCCATTATCTGATCTCAGAATTTGAATACGACAATTGCTTTGATTTTCGACATGAGCTTTGAATTTCCAGAACACAGCAGCTACTTCTGATTTGTATCTAAGAAAATAAATCCAGCACATTCTGGTTAAGTCATCGATAAAAACAATATAATAAAGACTTCCATTTAGCGATGGAGTTCTTTGTGGTCCAGCAAGATCAGTGTGAATAAGTTGGAGCTTCTGGTTTGCCCTCCAACTACTTGTAGAAAATGGCTTCCTTGTTTGTTTCCCAAATTGACAAGCTTCACATTCAGTTGGCTTTTCTGTTAAGGAAGGAACTCCACGAACTAGTTGATTTTTCAGCATGTAGTCCATTCCCGAATGATGGAAATGGCCTAACCTTTTGTGCCAAAGATCAGTTGTGCTTGTTGTGACTGGAAAAGCAGATTGCTCCTTCTTCATTGGATCAAATGAAAAGCTCTTGCTCTTCATTTTGACTTTGAACATTTCTTGGCCTGTTGGGTCTCTGATTATGCAATTCTTATCTTCAAAAAAGACTTTGAACCCTTTTTCAAGTAGTTGTCCAACACTGAGCAAGTTCTGGTTAATTTCAGGTACATATAGAACATCAGTGAGATTTTTTGTACCTGTGTAGCTTGTGATAGCTACTGTTCCCTTGCCTTTAACCGCAATACGCTCACCATTTCCAATTTTGACCCATTTTACTTCGGTGCCTTCCAAATGCTTGAACAAAGCTTTGTCGTAGGTCATGTGATTAGTGCAACCACTATCAATCAACCAAGATTCATATGAAGTATTAGTTGAAAAACATGTTGCAACAAAGAGATGATCTTCCTCCTCCTCTTGCTGG
Source organism: Trifolium fragiferum (assembly GCA_954870985.1). Taxonomy (NCBI): domain Eukaryota; kingdom Viridiplantae; phylum Streptophyta; class Magnoliopsida; order Fabales; family Fabaceae; genus Trifolium; species Trifolium fragiferum. The sequence goes on from OX940794.1 coordinate 16,222,818, forward strand.
GCATTTTCTGCTTCTTCCGCAACTTGTTGGATTTTAGCTTTACAAATCACAGCTTCATGACCCATCTGATTGCACTTGCTACACTTTGCATCTGGCCTTCTCCAACACCGAAATGGTGCGTGACCGTTAATTCCGCAGTGCTGACAAGGTGGGAAATTTTTCTTTTTTCCCTTTCCTTTATTATAATTAGTTGCACCATTTTCACTACTTGCTGGATGGTTCTTCATAGAATTTGATTGTTGGCTCTTGGCTGGTAAAGCACCTTCAACCATATGATCTTGCCTCATAAGCCTTCGTTGTTCATGGGCCTGCAAGGCATGTATGACTTCTGCCAAGGTAATCTTAGAAAGATCCTTTGTATTCTCTAAAGAGGCTAGGGATGCCTCATATCTTTCGGGCACCGTAACCAAAAATTTTTCTACAATTCTGGAATCAGCAAATTGAGTGCCAAGTAATCTAACCTTGTTTGCAATGGAAAGTAATTTGTCTGAGTATTCTTTGATTGTCTCGGACTCTTTCATTTTCTGCAACTCAAATTCCCTCATCAAATTCAGCACTTGCATGCTTCGAATTCTCTCGTCCCCTGCATATTCTTCCTTCAAGTAGTCCCAAATTTCCTTCGGTGTTTTGAGAGTCATGATTCTGGTGAAAACTGTTTCTGAAACACCAGCAAAGAGACATGATTTTGCCTTTGCCTTACTGGTTTTTTTCTCCTTGTGGATTTTTATTTGAGCCATGGTAGGATTATTCGGCAGCGGAGGAACTTCATAATCCTCTTCCACAGCTTCCCAAATGTCCAAAGCTTCTAGGTAAGACTCCATTCTTACTACCCAAAGGTCATAGTTCTCCCCATCGAAAACAGGAGGGGCAACTTTTGAGAAACTTGAGTCAGCATCCATTTCACAGGTCCCTCAAGAAGAGAGCTCTAGATACCAATTGTAGGTTTTTGTGTTGAAAAAAATGCAGAGAAGAAACTTAAAAGAGAGAATAATGCTGCAAAGTTGTTTATTTTATACCAATTGATATACTTAAATACAAAAGTAATAACTGAATGCAAATAGTGCTCCATAATTGTAGCAACCACTACTGACTAGGTGAAAACAAATAGGAAACTAACTTATAGCCAAAAAAGTAGGAAATTAAAAGATCACTAACAGCAAAATAATAGATATTTTGCTTTGACTTATTCAAACTTAAATTACTTTGCCAGCATCCAAACACACATTTCAACAAATAGCATGAGCAAGTCTAGTTTTTCCACAACCAGGTGGACCATGTAACAAAATTCCAGAAATTGGTTTCAAACCGAGCTCTCTACATAACTTAGGTTGACACATTAACGTAAGAGGTATCTCCAAATCATTCTTTATCTTCTCCATCGCACTTCCACCTAAATCCTTGAACATCGTCCACTTCTTAACATCACCATCATCACCACCGGAGCTGCCTTTCTTAGAAACCGAAAGTTTCTTTAATTCAGGAGGATCAACTGTTTTGATTTCTTTCTCTCCTTGGCCGGATGTGTTGTCGTCTTTTGAAGAATAAAGAGCATTTTGAACGGAGATTGCGAGTCTCATATAACTGCATCGGTTGTAATTGGAGTAATTTGAACGGAGATGGTCGACGAGATCGATGGCGTCTGATGAGAAAATTGATTTGCATACTTCAACGTGCAACTTACGGTTCTTTTTTGTTTTTCGGCAATGTCCCCTTTTTTAAAAAGATTTCCCGCCTTATAATACAGATATATGTAACCAAAAAATACAATTGATGTTAATATATAAAATTGATTAGAAGTTAATGGGTATTATTCTTGATAATTGAGGGTATTATCCAACAACTAATAAGAATAATAAGTGACATACAGTGTCTGTCTGTGAAATAAAAGTTGATTAGAAGTTAATGGTGGATAACATACAAATCTACTTATATGGTTTTTGTTATTGATTGTTGAATAAATATCTTTAGTATAAGCCTCGCCTTAAAATAGACCTACAATGATGGATCGTTTGAAATGTATAAACTAGTTTTGCATTTTTTTTAAGGTTTTAGATTCGATTTTCTTTTGTGTCAATTTGGATGGGCTAATTTAGCTTTTTTAAAAATCATTTTTTTAACTCTTACTTTTAGGGAAATAAAACCCTATTAATGGTATGGAGTACCGTTCAACTCATATGAAAAGAAAACCCTATTGCTATTAGTAAATGTTAGTCTATAGCCAAGGAATTATAGTATCTTGAAAAAGTGTGGTTCAACTCATACAAATATAGCATAAGATGATGATTGAATGTCCTCTTCAACATTTACATAAAGGTGTGTGTGGTTCAACTCATACAAATATAGCATACGATTGATGATTGAATGTCCTCTTCAACATTTACATATAAAAATTAGGGTTAATAGGTGTTTAGCCCCTGCAAAGTAGGCGAGTTTTGTTTTTTCCCCTGTAATATTTTTTTTTTAGATTCGGTTCTTCCAAAATGAAGATTCTTTGTTTTACCCCCCCCTGAGTCCACCTGAAGTGTGCTGACTGGATGAAATATCCACGTGGCACGTCCAGGTGGGTACACGTGTTAATTTTTTTTATTTAAATTTTTTTTTGCCACGTGGAAATTCAAATCAGCTTTAATTATTTATTTAAAAAAATATTTTAAAAAATCGTTTTTTAATATGATAAAGAATAATTCATGATAACATTGCATCGTCAATGTGATGTCCAACATTAGAGTACAAGATAAAACCCCAAAAATTACATATCATAATCATCAAAGATATATAATGATAATAATAATTAGAATTCAGATTTCAAACAAACAAAAAGAATTATTTTAAATTTTATCAATATCTTCATCTTCAAAGTCGATGTAATCATTACCATCACCATCCTCTTCATCATCTAGACCACCACCAATAAGTTCATTAAGTTTAGTACTTTCAAGAAGCTCACCATAAGCTTTCAAAAGACGAGCCTCATCAGACATGAATTTAAGGATAACATCAGCCTTATCACCTTGATAATCACGGAGTCCGACCAGGATAATATCGTCGGTGGCAATCCAAACCTTTTATTGCATCTTACCACGAATGTGACAGAGACGTTTTGTGCCGTCGATGCACATAGCTTCACATTGACCGTTACCGAGCATAGGGAGAACTTGAGCGTATTCTTACCGTCGTCGGCTTCGTTCTTACCTCTCTTTCGATTATTTCCTCCCTTTCCCTTGTTCTTCGGCATGATTCAACTTCGAATGATTTTTGATCTATGTAAACCCTAATTTAGCGACTTGGTTCTCATTCGTCTTCTCAATCGAATCTATTAGTAAATCCCTAAATTTGAGCCTTAGAAGGTTTGATGAAGCACCAGAGCTAAACCAGCATCAACCTTTTCTTCTCCAAAGTTCAGATCTATAAAGTATTTGAAGGATGATTGTTGAAGTACCAGTACCGAAACGACGCCATCAAGAAATTTTTGGGTTTTGTGTGTATGTGTGTTGTTGCTATTTTTGTCTCTCTCAATCTTGTTTGTTGTAATTCTGGGTTTGGGGTTGTTGTTTCTGTTCTTGTTGTTGTTCCTGTTCTTGTTGTTGTGTTCTTCTGCTATTTTAAAACGATTTTTTTATTTTTTTTTAAAATAAATAATTAAAGCTGATTTGGATTTCCACGTGGCAAAAAAATATATTAAATAAACAAATTTAACACGTGTACCAACATGGACGTGCCACGTGGAGATTCCGTCCAGTCAGCAGACTCCAAGTGGACTCAGGGGGGTAAAACAAAGAATCTTCATTTTGGAAGGACCAAATCTCAAAAAAAATATATTACAAGGGGGAAAAACAAAACTCGCCTACTTTGCAGGAGGGTAAACACCTATTAACCCTAAAAATTAATAACATATTTACAATTTTTGTAATATAAAGAAATTTCTATGCTAAATTCGAAAATTCAATTGTATTAGTATACTTTGTTTATAAATTAATAAATTAACATTTATATTTATGAATTAAAAAAATATTTGTTGACTATAGTATTTTAATTAGAGAAAAAAATTGCATAGAAAAACACAATTTTATTATTTATAAGTATTATCATAGTCTTTTACAATTTTTCATTAAAAACATTCAATATTCACTGTTATGAGTAATAAAAAATAAAAATAAATTAGATTTTAATTTTTTTCGACAGGTAAATAAAATTTAATTATAATTATTTAAATGATAAAAAAAATAAATACTCATTTACATACATACATACATTCAAATGTACCATAAAAATTTTATTTATCCAAACAAAAAATTAAGTTAAAATTTGAAACTTTAACTTCTACAATTAATTTCAATCTTAAATATTATTTTTTAAATCAGAATATATCTTAACCTACATCATTTAACATTCAATTGTGCATGTTTTTAATCACGACTAGATGATACTATGATTTTGACAAAAATGTAGCTTTTGCAAAATCATTGCGTTTTTGTCAAACTCACTATGAATCCAAACATTTACTTTCAGTTAGAATTAATTTTAAAAAATCAATTTTCGTTAAACAAATCACACATAAGCATATAACACGACTATGCTGTGCAGAACTTCAATCAAATAAGCAAACAAGTCACCAAAGTTATAATATTTGTTCTCCTTCTACTTTGCGTTTATCAGAAAAAGCTTGTTGCAGGGACTAGTTCCTCTTACTACAAACCAAACGGACGTGTTCAAGTTGCCAACGACCAACTTTGTAATAGTACACAATTGTTCGGTTGTTTTCGGTCGGTTATATTTCATTTTTAATAGCAGTAACGATACTTTCATTTGATTTGAACATGCATTTAGTTATATACTCTTCAAAACATGGACTTGGTGTGTTTGCTTCTGCATTTCCATGAGAGCAGAAACATGCATTCCAAGAAGCCAAAACACAAACAAGCATAAACGCAAAGGCAAACACATTATGAATCATGGCTCATACTCAGATTCCTAACTAATCTATCTTTACTGTTCAAAGTTTAAAACAACAAATTGTCAAAAGTGGCAGATATCCGGTCTTCAAAAGCATAATTCATAAAACAAAAAGAAAACACAAACACTAAAATACTCTAAATTCCTTTGTGCTTGTTGGTCAATTCCTGAAAGACTCCGCAAAAAGGTCAGTTTTACCTCAAGAACTTGAGATTTCAGCTTTGCTTGGGACCGGGTCTAGGAGGTCCAAAGTAGTTTGTCATCAATCCCATGAAAGAAAACCTGGCGTTCAGATAAACATCAGGTCAACAGTTTTGACAATGAAGAAATTAGCATGAAATTTATATCAAACAAACAGTTAGATATCAGTGAAATTTATATCAAACAAACCATTAGATATCATATGTGGCTGACTATGGTAATATTTCTGGAGATGGCACAATTTAACTTTAGCATGGTTTCAAGCGACATTCTCCATCATAGAATATATATAAACTGTATATTAATACTCAATCTTATGTTCTTAGTGAAATATTAAAATGGATCAAAAAGCTATATTGCATTGTATATTTCATGCAGGTACAAGTATCAAAGTCTAGTATTTTTCTCATTCAATGTAATATAACTTTTAAACCACAGCAAATAAATAATTTATTTTTCTTCTATAATGACATAGACCTTTTGTTTTGGTACTACACACCATATCCTAGATGACCTTACAAGAACCTAAGCCTGATTGTTCTCAGTTGTTAAGGTAGTAACATTGATTTCCACCAGAGTTGGGGAATAACAGGGAATAGATTTCTGATAGCAGTATAGTTTGTTCACACTGGTTTGTAATCTGATAGCAGTATAGATTTCTTAGGCTTAGTTAGTTTAACAGAGTCAATTATGCTTAGCTGGAAAAGTGAGATAACCTTAATCCACTCTATAAATATTGGGTGCAACTCCTGGATTATGCATCCCAAGCCAATTGAACCAAACTGGCCACTCAAAATCCACCCCCTTCCCCTACTCCATTAAACTCTGGCCATGCTTCTCTTTCAACGGTAAATGCACCATCATTGAACACTGTTTCGAGACGTTTACAGTTTAGGGGAGTACAGTTCCGGAGAAGATGAAGGACAAGGGCTGCTGAAGTGGATGGGAAAATTGAAAAGAAATGTGGAAGATGAAAGAGTACTGTTCTTGAGCATTAGTTTGAACCAAAAAATGAAAATGAAGGGTAGGAAAGCATGGGAAAGAGACTAGAGAGTACTGGACAGTGAGCCTTTGAAGCCTACCAGATATTGAGAAGGAAGAACAAAAACTAGGGCTAGTGCTTATGATGTAAATAGGGACATTATGGGCTGATTTTGTGTTATATATCATTATGACTCTTGGTAGTATTACATCTCAAGTATCTCTTTTTTTCTCTTTCTTAACAACAGACATCTCCACTGGACCAACAGTCTCCATCTCCTTATTTCAGACTCTTGGTGAGATTTTTATTTCAGAAAATGTGTTTCTTCAGTTTCCAGTCTCCATCTCCTTTCGCCATGTTTCTCTTTTCGGAAGTCAACTGACATTTTCCCCTTCATGCCACCACTACTTACACCAACAGCCGCCGGCACCTTCCGGTTGGCAACCATTATGTATGGCTAGGAACCCGAAAGACATCTCTCACCCTCATTGTATCAACCTGCTCCGGTGTTAAACATGCCAACATGCATGTGTGTGTATGCCATTGCATCGCAGCGAATCTTTCATCAATCTCAGCAGTGCTGACCTCACTCTGGCATCTCTGTCCCAAATATGTACATGGTTTGGGGGTTTGTCCCTCATTTCCACGTATCTGCCACTGTGTGGTGTTATTTCTCTCTCTTCTTTGCTGATACATGGCAAATGTTGACCTTCTCCAAAAGCTGATCCTCACATTCTTCTCACCAACTACGTCAGTGCCCCAATCTCAACTGACAAGACTTATGAGGCTGGTTCCTCATCTTGAGCACAGACCAACAAATCCAAATCACATTCAAGTAGGAACTCCTTGATCAATTCTTTCAAGCAGACCCACCATCCAAGTTCAGTTTATGGATACAATGCCCCAAAAACAAGATCTGAGAGCATCCTCACAAAGCACTTGCAGCCTTCAATACCTTCTATAAATCCGATGTGCCTCATGTACCAAATGTTCATTCCTCCTCGAGTTCCCCCTTGAAACAGTTGTTTATACACATATGACATATGGCATGGATCTACTTGCTCTTAGTTTATAGATTTACTCCAAATCGTAACAATTTGTTTTCCTTGGATCTGTGGGCAGCTATGCTGATTATTTTATACACTTATAATAATTAAAATTAATATTGTTGATACAACCAAAAACATACAAACTCTTGCACCGATTATTCACCAGAATCCTTTCAACTCCATCAGAAATCTCAATCTCACCCCTCCACATCTTTTATTTCATTTTTCTCTATCTTATGGATGTCAACAAACCACATTTTTTTCCTTAATTCTTAGCTGCGTTATTGTTGTCTATAAACAGCAGAGAAGATGTCACAGGGCTTCATTAGTGGTTTTGTGTCAGACTAGATCACTCAAGCAGGTTTTGTGTCACACTTCTCATACTCTGCCAATTCGAGTAGCAGCTTCCTACAATCCTTAATGGGTAATTCATATATCAACTAAGCCTTATCCCATTAAGGGTCTATTGGAATGTCTTATTTGAGCTAATCTACTAGCATAAGCACTAGTAAGACTGATTGAGAGAGTTTATGGAAACAACTTATGACATGTCCATGAGTTATTTTAAGCTTATTTCCACATGCTCTCCAGGATAGCTTATGAAAACAAATTATAGCTTATAAGAAAACAATTTACTTATGTTTTATCTTTGGTTATAGAAATAACTTATACATAAGTGTATTATGATAGACATTTATGCTATAAGCACTTCAATAAGTTGTTTATCCAAACAAGACCTTAGTGGAGTTGATCGGATGGATCAAACAACACCGTAATTCCCTATTAGATTTTAACATAGACACCTTAACTTATGGGTCTATTGGGAATGTCTTGTTTGAGCTAACCTACTAGCATAAGCACTAGTAAGACTGTTTGAGAAAGTTTATGGAAACAACTCATGACATGTTCATAAGCTGTTTTAAGCTTATTTCCATAAGCTCTCCAGGATATCTTACGAAACAAGCAACTTATACATAAGTCCTTATGTGATAGGTGCCGTGTAGCACTTAAATAAATTGCTTATCCAAACAGGACCTAAGTGTAGTTTTAGACGGATCAAACAGTCACAATTCCCGATTAGATTTTAACATAGACCACTTAATTTTAAATCTCTCTTGATGGTTTAACCCTTTTTTTCGTTGGTCCACCTCCACCCTTTATCTATCTACAACTCCCTCTAGTCCTATAAGTAAAAGTTTGCTTTTTAGATTCATGTATTTGGCCTATATCATAGATAGCTATAGACTTAGATACATCGCGGTACTTCCCAAATTTAAGAACCTTTTCAACTTTTGTTTTTTGCATATATTTTAAACAACTATTCACATAATCAAATATATAGATCTGCAAATAAAAATCATCAAAACGAATCCAAATACAGTTTTAGAAGACAAATAAGAATGAAGAAACTTACATCATAGCCATCATCACTTGTTTGAGATCATTTTCGACATTCCTCATGTTGGCAATGGATTGCGCACAGAATATGAGAGCCAGCCACGAACTCAGCTTATACTAATTTTGCGAGAGAGAAAAAAACAATAATAATAAGATTAATTAATGCAACGAAACGAAGATTGTTCGTTAGATTCATGAAAAGAGAGAAAGAGATCTATGAAGACAAACCCTGAACATAACGCCGGCGACGCCGAATATGACGGCGATGAAACCGGAGTAATCGATCGGAAGGTCTTGTGGAGCAATCACCGGAGCTACGTATGGTTTTGCCGCCGATGGCTGACGTGGATCGTTCCCATGCGATGACATCTCTTGATTCTGACTCTCTTACGGGAGTTTTCTCTTACTTTCGCTCTTTATTTGATTTTGTTTTGAAGTTATTATTATTTTTTTAAAAAAATATCAACTGCTTTGTCAAAAAATTAAAAAAAAAAATATATATATATATATATATATATATATATATATATATATATATATCAACTGCTATTTATTATATCAAATTTTTATTTTTCCTTCCAACTTTACTATTTAGTGCTAAACTAGAAGGAGGCAATGGATGATAACTCTAGGTAGTTGTTCTAATATAAATTAATTTAAATAAAACTATATATGATCAATATTTTTATATATGTTTGGATGTTATTTTATAAAAATTGTTGAATTTGATCGGATTTTAAATTAATTTTTCAAAACCGATCCAAAATTCAAATTGAAACAAACTGTATACACATGTTTTAATATTCATTTAACTTTTTTTATAGAATTATTTTACTTTTTATTAGTATGACATATTTTGAAGAGTTATTAATGTCATATTATATTAACCTATTTTAATTTTTTTAATACTACTTAGTAATTCAACTTAATCTAGTTTTTTATTATTACATATGTTTCAAATGTAATTGATAATTGTTATTTTAAAATATTAATTTTTAATATATTATATTTTATATCAAACTTATTATTTTACGGTGTCTTTAAATATTAATATTTAATAAAAAAATGCAATTTGAAATTAGGATATTCAAAAACTTATCCAAATTAAACTACTTAAAATCAAACCATATCGGTTCAAAAAAAGAAATTAATTAGACATATAAAACTAAGAACAAAACTTAGAAATAGTACCATAGGTACAGTTCCTCCCTATGAAGCCCCGATACTTAGAAATAGTACCGATACTCGTTCGATACTCTCCGATACCCGTATTGAAGAGTATCAGACAATTAAAATTATTTTTTAAAAAAAATAATTATCGATACGTGTCGGATACTTCTCCGATACACGTATCAGAGAAGTATCGGGAAAATAATGTTTTTTTATGATAGAAATGGAGGAGATGAGATTGATACAATTTGTGTTTCCTCTTAAATAGTGAATGTTAGAGTATGATGTTCTTTATGGATTGACAACCATGTGTTTTTTGGATGGTACCGATGATTATTTTTTTTTGGATAGTAATAATTATCTTTTTTGGGTAGTACTTAATTAACTTGAGATATGTAATTGTCATTTGTTTGCTCAGTGTGAATAATTTGAATGTTAATTTATTATCTTTCTCGATTTTTGTTATGTTTATATATTTTGTATTTGTATATTTAATTTTAAGTTTATTTTTAAACAACGTATCGCGACCGTATCGTATCGAGAATTTTAAAAAAATTCCCGTATCGCCGTATCGGTATCGTGTCACGTATCCGGGCTTCATAGGTTCCTCCTATTGGCCACTCATATCATAACACCTGGATTTGCTAATACACGTCATACTTAGATAAATTAACGCCGTTTAATCCTTGTGAGTTGTAACGGCAACTCAATCGCCGCAACGTAACGTCACGCCGTAGTGGTGGTCGTCCCTACTAATATTCATTCTATAATTTTCCATATTATTAAACTTTGAAAATTGCAACGATCCAAAGGAGTGAGAAAGCAATAACAATCCAATTCAATAGATTGATGTTGCTGCATCCATGGGGAAGAAAGGAGGAGAAAAACCCCACCTAAAATTAGAATCAGGATCTATCTCAAAACTCGATTACTTTGAGTGAAGAAGCAACTTCTATAAATTTAATTAATACTATAAACAAGGGGGTGTTGTTGTGGTAGTATCAATGGTTTCTCTTCTCTCTATTGCATAAATTCATAATTTTAGTGGATGATAAAGGAGAAATAGGATTGAAATTTTACTAACAATCAAAAGAAAACGTTGGAAGAATATGATTCAGAATTTGAGATTGCTTTTGGTAGTAAGCGGTTGTTGAGATTTCATTTGATAGAGGATATTTTGTGTTTGACGATACCTAACGGAACTAGAATAACTAACACTAACGTGAGTTTGTTTTTAACAGAGATGGACATGACGTGTATTAGTGAATCCAGGTGTTATATTATGACTGGCCAACAGAATGAACAGTACCTATAGGTACTGTTCCTAAGTTTTGTCCTAAAACTAAACCGAATCGCATGTAAATTTATTTTTAAATCACGAGTTTACCTCAAAACCGATCCAAATTGAACTACAAACACCCTTAACTCTACTAACACCCTTAATTCAAAAATTTATTATCGTCTAATCTTGATTGGATGATCTATAATAAAGATACATTTTAATTTTATAAAAAGTAAAGTCTCGGTCTTTAAATCTAGCAATCGCTTGGTTTCTCTATGTTGGCGGTCAACTTCATTTGTGACTTCATAAGAGATATTTATTGCAATGGTTGCATCTTGTACACATTTCTTTTTTTTTTTTTTGCAATTTGATTTCGAATCCCGTGTTGGGCATGGTGAATTGTGTGGATGTGCTTTATTGTGTTTCGCATTTGGTTCTTTCACTAGACTTCTGTTTGTTTTGTATACCACCTTTGTGTAGGCTGTTTTTCGTTATCTTACCCTTTTGGGTTAATTTGTACACTTTTGTGTGATTGTTGGGTCAGGTTTTTTGCAAAAAACGAATTAAAAATGATAAATTAACAACCACAATTTGTATGGATTCATTTTCAAAAGAGGATGAGTAAGAGCAACTCCAATGGTAAATATTCAGAGTTGTGATTCTCTCCATTTTTTCTCTGCATTTCCTCTCTTCATTACTATAGTTTTGAAGACTTTTTATAATACATAATAAATATTTGGCCCACAATGTGACATCATTGCACTACTTGTGCGCATTTGCCCAAAATGACTTCATAGTAAGAGAAACAAAATGAGTGAGTGAGTGAAGAAACTTGTGCATAATTTATCTATAAAAAAAATAGGAAAGAAACCAATCCAAAAATTAATCAGGTAAAACCAAGCCAAATGGTAAGGTTAAACCACTGCATACATAATATTGCTATACACATAAGGCTTGGAACCTGAAGATGAAAGTAAATGATAACTAGATTAAAGGATCTACATACATATATAGATTGCAAAGATCTAACAGCCCCTGGGGATGGAAGAAGCAACCTAGTACCATTATTCTCCTACACTGCCAGTTTTATGGTTCTATGGCGATGAAATGCAATAATATAAGTTGAAAGAAATAGACCAGAAATAGGAGATTGGGGAAAATAATCAAGATGGAATAATGAATTTATTAATTTAATTATCAAAGTGAAAGACATTGTACCCTGTCAGGGAGATTCCTAGGCAATGGAACTGCAGTCACCAATTTCAGGGGAAACAATCTCTGAAAATTAGCACTTGCATCAGAGGATGATGAGGTCTCTCCCCCATCATATTGTCCCCGTGAATGGAACTTGGCAAATCTATTGATCACAGAAATTCTTTCTAAATCCTGACACTCCACTCTCAAGTCCAAAATCGAGGCTCTGCTATCCAATCTGCAAAAAAATGACATAAATAAGCTGAGTACAACAGAGTTCATGTCTTGCATGGCATACAGTATACACAACCATTACCATGTCATTAAATTCTTTTAGGAACACATAAGGGAATACAACTGAATCAAAAAATTTGAGCACTAGAAATGTAATTAAATGTGTGACAGCCTACTGCAAATTGGGGGCCTAATTTCGAGGGTGGCACAGAAATATAACGATGATAAAATATTACAAGGAATAATAGTTACCCAAACACCAAGCCTTAAATGCAGCCATTTGGCTGGGCCCGCGGGAAGGGTGGGGGTGTTTGAAAATCTGCCTAAATTGCAGCCACCAGTGTAGTGTATGTTTGGGAATAGAGTTAGGCTATTTATTCATCATGGCAATTGAATTATGAACTTATTATCATTGTATCTCTGATAATTATTACAAGATCATCTTGCGGATTCCTTTCTTTCAATTGTCACAATGTTGCTCAATCTACATCTAAGCATGATGTATAGAGGAGATGAGATTGTTGCAGAAAAACAGCCTCTCTCTTTTTGAAGCAACGCTCAATTAGTCAGAAACCACAAAAAATTACAAAAATATAAAGACAAATACATGTCAACCACCAAGATTTTAATGCCAAAGCACCTGCTCACTTGCACTCATACAGATAGATGAGCCTCTGAAATTTCTAACTTGTAGGCCAGACACTTGTCTAAATCCAGGGGGGGAAATGGATAGAAAGTATAAAACTAAACATTATGATATTACCTTAATATATCATCTTCCAGTTTCCTTGTTCTATCAACAAAGTCCATAGTTTTCAAAATGTAATGATCAACATTATCAGATGATGTCCGTTTTTTAGGCAGGCTACAGAAAAACCACACAAAAATGTCAATTATTATATGAAATATGTGGATTATCTCTCATCTAATGTAGGACTCTTAACATTTACTTATGTGTGTGCGCGCTCTAGTGTCAAGACTCAAAACCATTATACAAGACATTCGAAATAAATAAATCAAAAACTCTTACAGGTTTTTGCTGCCAGGAGGCAAAGAAGTATCCCATCCAGACCATGAGATAGAACTGCATACTTCTCCTAATGTTAATCTGGAAACAGAGTAGACCACACTTTCATGATGCAACTTCACATTTTCTACGAGAACTGATGCAGGAGGAGGGCTTAGTAGTTGCTGCATAAGTTGCGTAGTGAAGACAAGTCTTCTTTTTGATTTCACCATCGCTGATAGATCTTCAACTACTCCAGCACCAGCTTCAACCTATTAATTATAAGCAGAGTTAAGAGAACTCGTTAACTGGTGAATTTATTAAATTATGAGTCGTGAACTGGTATAAATATTATATTAAGAAACCTTCTCGGTCAATCTGTTTGCACTTCGGGCCCATAATAATTCCGACGCACTGCCAAATAATAAGGAATTTATGTTATTTATCTATAGATAAAATAATTACTTGATATATTAATAAACAAAACAGTATTAAAAATGGAGTCACACTGACATAGCAAAAGAGAAGGTATTTCTCTTGCAGAAAAATACGATAAATGTAATATCAGATGCAGAATATTTCCCTAAACCAACAAAGGAAGCAAAAAATAAGTGCATTAAATGACAAACAACCACCTGAGATCTCGAAGCCGTTCAGAACCCTGTGTCAATTCTTTATGCCATGACAGGAGTTCAGATGTGGCGCTTTTACGCTTCTTTGGTCTCAAAATAAGTAAATCAGGTTCACCCGTAGGAGTCGATAACTGAGAACATGCATGCTCACTTTCAACTGAAGCAGGTATTGGGTCATCCCTAGTGCTACCAAGTTGAGCATTAGTAAGACTATTACCTTGCTCTGTTGAATTTCGGAAATGCAGACTATCTGACTGGTTTGGTATAATGAAAGGTTGGTTCATAATCTTAGCAGCAGTTATCTTCTGTGCATCATAAATTGGCAATATCTTATCATTTTTAAATGTTCCATATTGTTCAAACCATGATGGTGCCATCTGGGGATTTATCAGAGATTGCCCACTTCTGATAAAAAATGATTTATTATTATCTGAAACATTAAGATAATTTTTCTGATCATCTCCAATCACCTCCTGAGAAGTTGCATTTATGTCCTGTCCATCATGTGGCTTTGCTGACAAGCATGATATACTAGGATCTGATGATGGAAGGGAAGAATTATTTCCAGATACATCTTTAACCACATTGTCATATCCATAGGGTAATTGTTTTCCGTGGTTGTAACCTACATTCTGTTTGTCCACCATATTCTCGGCAACTTTCAATCTCTTGGCCTCCCGATTACTAGGATCAATATCCATGTTTCTCGTGGGTTGAACCTGATCCAGCAAAGAGAAATTATGATTCAAAACATTGTTTGGTCTCAAAGACCGACCTAGAGCCTCATTGTTTCTTGAGGTCGCAGCTAGGTTTGGTTGAGATGCATCAGACACACATTTAACAACAGGTTCGTTCAGGTCTGATGGAACTGTGGCATCTTCAGCGCCAACAACACTCTCAGGCAATGTCCGCTGATCAGGGCTTTCTTTAAGCACATTTCCTACAGAGCTAGAACAAGCACCAATGGTAGAAAGTTCACTACCGTCTTCCTCTGGACCCAGATCACCTGGATTCGTTGAGTCAGCTTTCATTTCAAAATCGTTAATTTTTTTGGGCTGTGATGGAATCTTCGAAGCGTTAGGATGTTGCCTGTTAGAAACACTGGTCCATAAATTATGTATATCTTTTGAAGGGGTGCCATGCAGAGATGCACCATATGTACCAGAACGCTGGGACATGTCCTGAGTAGATGCCATTTCAGGTTGACTAGCTTGAGCTCTTTCACCACATTCATCTATCTGATTCAAGGAAGCTGGCTGATCATTCTGATTCTGAGTACGGTTCCTGGAGAAAGGAAAGCCAGATGTAAAAGCATGTGGAATGTTTCCTAGCACATTGTACTGAGAGGCCTTGTCAAAAATTTGCCCTGTGGTACTAGAAATATTATTCCTATTCTCCCGAGGAGATGACTCTTGAGGAGGAAAAGTCTGATTAGTAGCCAACCTTGTATGGCCCTTATCCCCTGTCTCAGACATCTGTGGTGTAGTAAAACCTGAATCCGATGGGCCATGAGAAAATGCCATGGCAGGTCCCTGCGTAGGAGGAGCCAATTGTAAACCAAAGCCCTGAACCGAAGAACTTCGATTCCGCTGAGGATGTACAGAAAATCCATCTGATGGTTCTGTTCCAGGCACCCTGGAAGAAAAATTGTGGTCAGAAAGGATTCTGTTTGAGGGAATGTGATACCCCCATGATTGATCTGCTTAATAAAAAACTCAAGAATATTTTAGATGCAACAATTTTAGAAAAATGAAGCAAACAATTGAGCTAGGGTCATCACGTAAACATGAAAGAGTATATGTAATGCGTGAAGGAAATAAAGAAAGCATGCATACAAGCCATAGGGTATTTCAAAATTCAACTACCTGGGTAAAGCAGTCTTCTCTAAGGCATAATTACCAACACTTTTATCCAATGAGGTCATTGTATTTGGGATTTGCATCGGGAGTTTGCTTCTTGAAACATCATTGCCCAAGCTCTCTGACTCACCCTGAAAATCAGGTGCCACTTCAGTCACATTTTAAAGGAAATAAACAACTTCTGGTTCTCTGGGACATGGAATAAGCAGTTAATGTGAGACTAGCATATATAAGTATAAAACATGGTACCGTAAAAATTACCCTCTCTGTTTCACTATAATTCCTGTCACAATTTCCAGACTTTGACTGTCCAAGAGAGCTATAGCTATGGCCCTGATCTTTAAGTCCTCCAAAGTGTTGATGGTTCATAGGTTGTGAATTTATGGCCTGTTTGTTTCCATAAGGTTCCCCTTCAACACCAAGATCCCCCATTGGATGATACTGAAATTTATGAGATATGGAAGATCTTTGATGCACCTGACCAGATGACTTTGGACTATGCAAATCATTGCCATCAAAATTGCCATTTTCTCTCATACTACCATCTTTTGGATGAGAAGGATTAGATCCAAAACCATCTGCTGATTTTTCTTTTTTACTAGAGTTTTCAACATCATCTGCATCATCTTCAAATTTTCCATTCTTAGATGATTCTAAAATTAAAGGGTTCTCCATATGATGCTTGTATTTTCCTGGACCTTCATTTATTTTATTACCTGTTGACTCTGCATCTCTCCATACATCAGCATTAGGGAACCTTTTGCTGCTTTGCTGGCTGAACCATGCAGGCCCTGAATTTGGTAATGCAGCAACACCATTCATACCAGAATCTTCCCCACAAATTTGCATGTTACCAGTAGATTTCAGATGGTCCAACCCAACAGATAAATTAGTATCAGAATCAGCCACCTGGCCAATCTCCTCATGCATGGCTTTATCATGATGGTGCTGCAATGAGTTTTCATTTTCATGGGTTTTGAAAGTAGAGTTACTACCAAATGGGGCTGATTTTGTAACGCCCCAGCCATTAGAGCTGGTAGCATTTCCATATATATGGCCACCTTCGGATAATTGATTTTGCTGAGGATTGCTATCTAACCACCTGCCTCTTTCTAAATATTGTGGAATTGGTCTCTGAGAATCAGTCTGTAACCTGTCATGCTGTTGATGTGAGGTATCAGGGCCTGACTGATGAAACCCAGAATCATTAAAATGATTTTCGGTGGTTGTGGGCCTACTAACATCACCAGGCCGAATAAAAGGTGATTGCAAGTTATTGTCAGCCCAAACTGTTTGCTGTTTGCTGCCATCAGTAGTTGAAGGTTGCCCATTTCCAGATGATCGCCCCATATTTTGAAAACCTAGACCACTCCACTCCTCCTGGATGCCCATGTCACTACTAGAAGTTTCTGCTACAGCAGACTGCATAAGCGCACTCCAACTCCCACTCTGGAGGGATGGAAATCCACTAGAACTATCTGTACCATCCAGCATATTAAAATCACCTGCACTAGTACCAAATCCATCCCACAGGCTATCATCCGAGCCAAACAAAATCTTCTCTTCAGTTGGATCTAGGGTAGCTACATTTTGTGAAGAATGAGCCTCCACTAGCATCTTTTCCTGTGATGACATCTCTGAAGATCCAGCTAGATCTTGTCTCCCATGAAAATCTTGCATTGGTACAATTCTTTGCTCAGAATTCATTTGCTGCGTGTTTTCTGCATTCAGTCTACTATTCATACCATGAGCAGTAGGCCCAAACATGTTCTTTCCTTGAATATCCTGTCTTGAAACTAAATTTCCATCATTTGTATTGATTTGATCTGAAAATGAAGTGTATTGGTGAGCTGGAGATGAATTACCACCAGCTGCTACATGTGGCAGTGCAGGTTTGTTCCCATGAACATGAGAATATTGCTGTGGGAATGAAACCTGAGGCATTGCAGGCTTATCTGCTTGAATATGACGATAAAGGTTAGGAGTGCCTCCCGAACCAGATATTGGAACCCCATAAAGAGACTGATCTCCCTGATTATGAACCAAACCCATCATGCGCAATGCTTGTCCTTGTTCAGGAGATAACATAAGTCCATTAGAGGACCCATGCATAACTGGAGATGCACCACGCTGGAGCCAATTTGCATTAGTTGGCATAACTTCAGGCTGCCACATAAAGTTAGATGCCGCCTCATTTATAGGAATTCCATTATGTTGCTTTGCTTCTAGTTGATGAAATTGTTGTTGCCTCTGAAGTTCTTGCATCTGGTTAAGTATCGCTTGCTGCTGTAATAGATGCATTTCATTTATTCCTGAATGCTGTCTAGGTAAAGTCTGAAGCATTCCATTCTGGTGACCACTTACTTGCTGTTGACCTCCAAAGAAATCAAAATTGACAGGAGATTCACCAGCATCATTCCTAGCCAAATTTTTCTTATAGAGTTCAAGACCACTACTCCCTTGTGACTCAAGCACCGGTACTCCTCTTGATAAACTGTGCCAATCAGATTCTGTATCTACTCCCAAACTATTAGCTCCATTGTGCCTAGTCTGGAAAACCTGGTGTCCCTGCATGTAGCCACTTACAGCTGCAAGGTTGATTGGCAACTGATTTCTTCCAGACTCAGGCCTCAAATTTGATTGTGATTGTGATATGTTCAAACTATGTCGCAAATGTGGAGAGCTTATGTGTCCCTGCTCAGAATCTTTAAGAAAGGAAAGGCAGTGTAATTAGTAATTAATACAGTCTCAAACCATATGACAAAGTTAACTTCAGCATCATTGTTTTAGTTATTAAAAAATGTACCAAAACTGAATAACAAGAAGTGAAATAAATGTTGTAGAATCTCTACCAGATTGCTGCTGATTAAAATTCTTCAAATTGGAAATAAAAGGCACACCACTCGATCTCTGGCTACCAGCCCATATATTGTTGCCGAGTCCAGGCCAGTTCCCATCAACCGCTTGTGAATGATACTGTCCCTGGGACAAGTTTTCTTGACCAAAAAAATTATGGACCCTGTCCACTGCTTCGTTTCCAGGCATAGATAATCCAGCCTGTAAACTTTAAGCAGACAACTATTTCAAAGAAGGCTTGACCAAGAAACAAGTTCTTTTACAACCTACGTAGCAGGAAGATGTCCAAGAGCACACCTCTGAGCAACTACTGTTTAAACCTGAAAATTATTAAAATACCCCTGCAAGTAAAAATCCATTTGGTATAAATTAAAAGACCATACTTGGGCACTATTATTCAAATGTATCATGTCATTATAGCCATTGTTTTGATTTTATAGAACAAGAGAAAAAAGGGTTAAAATATTGGGTGACGCCGACAATCCCCTTAATACAAATTAAAGAGTAATGAGGACTTAGCACAACAGTGAAATGCAACATGACTCACAAGCCAGCAATATAAAATGCAAAATTAACATTTAAAAAAGAAAAGGTCATGATAATCATATGATGTTGCTAGCCGAAATAGCTTAGTCAAAATCAACCTTAAATATCCTCAAGGTCATGTTTCCATATCCTCAAGGTCAAGCCAGTTGATTGATATAAATCACATTTGGCTGGCAACTAGGCCTCAAATAATGATGCAACTAAAATATATTCAACCACCTCCTTCAATATGTATGGTAAATTTAAGGAGTGGTGCACATAAGCAATCAAACTTGTAAAGACTCAGTCATACCAATAAATCAAACAAAGCAAAAGATAACCAAAATGCAGAAATCTATTGCATTTTTATATCTTGGCCAAACAATTGTTTCTCTTCTGCAATCTATCTGGAAATAGGTGTAAATCTAGTAGGCATTCAATCTAATTATCAGTATACTCATTAGCATTTAATTATTCCAGCAACTTACAATCCGATTCATATGGCATGGCAAAAAAAAGCATAGAATGTTTTTAAAGTGGGAAACCTATTTCTATTACCCAGACTTAAATTAACCAAGAGATACTCCTAAATAGAGATATTTACAAACATGAATCAAATTGTGAGTACAAGAGAATGGAAGACAAGTGAAGTTATATTGAGTTAGCGCATTAACTCTTTGTACCAATACTGTCCTGAAGGCATGAAGAACATCAGGTATAATTACAACATATCTCTCCCTTATGTTACATTTACATATGCAAATCTTCCCCCGCGTCCCCTCTAACTCTCTGTATGTGCGTGTATAGAATAGTTTCATTGTTTATTATTTTTTATCTCAAGACAAGATGCAAATAACTTCAGGGTGCGTTGAGGTCCAACTTTACTTGCCTGTGTCACCTGACTTTGATGAAGCTAAGGCAAACTAATGACGGGAAAGAAGTAGAAAAAATCATACAATTTCTCAATAGATTCATGCAGTCACTTCAAAGTTCATAGTACCACTTAAGTATTGCCAAAGCCATTCTTAGTAAATTAGAAACAAAGAACAAACCAACTAAACCAAGTGATAAATAAAGCAACCACAACAACCAAATCATTTTAATGGAATTGCCTAATTTCCTATATCATAAAGCATGTCTAATTAATGAAAGACCATTTAATCCACATCTTTTTAATAGTGCCGCTTCTAGTTTTCTTGAGTCTTTCGCCACCATAATAGGACCATGTTGACTAAACTACCAGAATTAAGAAAGGTCGTGTATTAGTACTAAATTAGTTTATTATTAGTATTATTTTTCCAAGTCTATCCTTTATAGTATTTATTGCATACTTATTCAATACAAAAAGCAACGAAAGTAATGAAAAATATTTTAATAAAGAAATAATTAATGCAGATGAAAATTTGGAGATCCTACAAATAGGAACATCAAAATTTCTCAAGAGGGTCTTACATTTAAAAACAAAAGTAGTTTTAGACTTACGACTATTCTCCATCCATGCCCAAACCACGCACGACTAAGTAACCGAAGACCAATAATATTTTAGTGAAACGGGGGAACACACTCGCACAAAGATAGAGAATCTATAGCAAATATTCATTGAGTATGTTATTTCCCCGACTCAAATGACACGCGTCTAAGATTTCAAATTTAAATTGAGTCACATACTCAACGAAGATATGCTATAGATTTCCAAAGTTCCTACATACAACAAATTGTATCCCTCAAAACATTATTTATATTACACAAATGCTTCATCCATAATAATCAATAATCCAAACAAAGCAGAAAAACCAAAATTCATCTTTCTCAACTACACTCTACTGAACAAAATCTTGGATATAATTCTTCTGCCCCCAATCACTTGCATCTACTAAGCACAACAAAACGAAATCAAAAACAAAAACACTCCAAAATCACACATTGAAACCAAAAACAAACGAGATCGGAAACAAATACATAATTCAATCTCATAAACAGCATTATAATCAACAAAACAACTCCACAATTACACACGCGCATAGATTCACCACGAGAGAGAAATATGGTAGGGTTTAAGAGAGAGAAAGATAGTGCAGAAACTTACAGTGACATTGAACAAACTCCATTGAAGCGCGTTGGGAATTCACGCGTTTAGGGTTTGAGAGATGGTGGCGCGTTTCGGACAGAGATAAAGTGATGGTGATCGAAAAAATAAGTGTGAAAATTTTTCAACGAACGACACAAGACATAGGTTCGGTTACGGAACCGGAGTGGTTCGGATCCGAGGCTGAGTTTCTTTTGCAATTTGGAAAGCGTTTCGATTTGGGAAGAGAGGGTGAGAAAAGTTGTTGGGTGTAAAGTTGGTAAATGCTAAATCAGGTCGCTATCCAATCGTTTTGCGACAGGTGGCTATGATACGGGTGCGACCCGCAATGACTCGTGTTTAAAATGGTTTAACACTTGGTTATTTCGTAATTAATTAGTTAATTATTGGGTAAATAGTAATAAGCCTTCATTTTGCATGATTGTTCTTACACCGTTATTTTCGGTTTACTACAAGTTACCCAATAATTATAACTTATTTAAAAAAAAAAAATTAAAGATCCTAGGTGTAAATGATTTTTATACGGACAACCAATAAGAAATTATTATTTTTCAATGTCATAAATGTAGTTTCAAAATAATCATATATGAGTGGGTTATATGGCAAATTAGTGATTTTTTTATTGGATGTCTGTGTAAAAATATTTTACATCGATCGTGCATATCTATTAAGGACCTGTTTGAATTAGTTTATTTTTGAGCTTATGCAAACAGCTTATACAATTTTTAGGTATTATTATAAGTTTGTCAAGTTAGTTTATGATAAAATAACTTATAAAAATACAATTTTTACCAGTTTGAAGTTATAAAATAACATAAAATCTAATTTATATTGCATAAGCTCAAAAATAAACTAATCCAAACAGAGTCTAAATCCTTAAAAAAAATTGACAGAAACAAATTTAATTCATTTTATTTTGAACCCATGATCTCTCTATACAACTTTATTATCTAGCCAATAAGCTACTTGAATTTATTTGAAATATGTTGATAGCATCATCTAATAACTATGACTTTCAATGCATCAACTACATTTTATTTTTCATCGCACTTTTAATGCATTATCTTTTTTGTGGCATTGCAATTTTTTTATAATATCCTCGATTTGTCTTTTTATACTATAAATTCAATTTGTTTCATTGCTTATAAAATTCAATCAGTTTTTATACGGAACTTTTTAAAATTCTTTATAAAATAATTAATTAATGTTATATTAGCTTCTAAAAATACAATTGTTAATGCAATAAATGATTAAGTTTTGGATTTAATTCCTGGAGAAGAAAAAAATGTATTTGAGTTATGATTCTCCGTGTCAAGGCAAATCAAATCTTGACACACCAGATGATATTCATACATCTGAATTCTTAAACACCACAATTGCATATGGAGTTCCGAATTCTTAAACACCGCATGAATTCTCAAACACCGGAATTCTTAAATCAATCTTTGGGATTATGCAATGGCACCCGGTTGATAGTTTCAAAATTGGGAACATATGTTGTTGAAGGTCAAGTGATATCCGACAACAATATTGATGAAAAAGTTTTTATTCCTAGGTTATCATTGACTCCTTTAGATAAAAGAATCTCGTTCATGTTTCAACGTAGACAGTTTCCAGTGGTTGTTTCCTTTGCTATGACGGTCAACAAGAGTCAGGGTCAGTCATTTAAACATGTTGGTGTATATCTTCCACAGTCAATTTTCTCTCATGATCAACTATATGTTGTAATGTTAAGAGTAACTTCAAGGAAAGACCTGAAAACATTAATAACCGACGAAAAAAAAGAAGATACGGATGAAACTGAAAATGTTGTTTATGAAAAAGTTTTTCGTATTATCCGTATGTCACATATATATAAACTGTTATGTCACATATATGACCCGTGCGAATGCACGGGCATGGTGTCTAGTTTAATATAACGTGGGTAATAATTATAGATTGGAAAATAAATATAGCAGATTAATTTGAGCTAAATCACACACTACTCGATTGTTTGTCTTCTCACATACCTTCCAAATTTTATTACTAGTAACCAACATCCGATGACACGTATTAACAATTCTACCAAGTTCACAGTAGTTTGTGTGATCCACTTTAATTTATTGCACTATTTGCAAGCGCTCACTTTCAATTGATATCAATAGTTGCATTCTCCATGTCTATAGTTTTCAGTCAATGAAGAGCTTCTCTCACACCCCAAGTTTCTGCTTCTGCAATCTTTGGTACCCCCACAAATCGCTTAGAAAAAGCTATAACAAATAGTTCGTGCTCGTCTCAAAAACATGTGTTGTCGACGTTGTATTTAAATGTTCATGCTGCTGGTTTTGCCAAACGAATGCTATTGTTACGGTTGCGTCATGTTTGCTACTGTTGTGCTGCATTTTCGCATTTTTCCGGTCCTAAATCATATCTCTAGCCCATCTTATTACATAAAAAATTGTTGTTATTGTTATTTATAAGAGTTTTTAAGTTTTAACTTTGTAGCGGGTAGATATTTTAAGTTTTTCAAATAATAAATATGTCTTAAGTATCTAATTTTTTGCACTGTTATTCTTTCACTTATCCTACATTCCCAAAAACACTGATGTGAATTTGAGGTTCAATTTGACGTGAACCATGAATCTCAATTGAAGGAAATAGTTTCGATTACAATATTCATTTTTTGCCTACCACTATTTTCAGGGTCATCCCCGAATTTTTGGAGGCCATATGCAAATGTTAAAAGTGGCCTTTTAATTAAAAAAATGCAATTTTTTTTTAATAAATCTTTGGTTTAAATTGAAAATAATATAAAAAATAATAATTATCCTTTGTAATTGACATAAAAAATATTCTTATTATAAACAATAACAACAAAATACTTTCTAGCTACCTAACACGAGTCATTATTATAGCATTTTGTGAAGGAAATTTATCGATCAAATTTTTATATTGTATGTCCTCCAAGAGATGATTCTCAATTGTCATCAATGCAATCATTAAGTCTTTATTGTGACATAGTAGACCACAAGCAAGACTTCAACAATTTCAATTTCAAAAAACTTCTTTCTGTAGAAGCAACTATCACAAGAATAATCAATAAAATTCTATACACAATAACTGCATTAGGAAAACAACTCATGCCTTTCAAATTCTTTCAAGCAACATATTTCTTACTATCCTTAACTCCACACGTAGTTCTTTCCCATCAACATTAGAGTGCTCATTATGTTTCAATGTCTATTTTACATGACTACAATAAGCGTTCAGAGTTGCATTGTTCAACAATTGTGAAGGAAATTTATCGATCAAATTTTTATATTGTATGTCCTCCAAGAGATTATTCTCAATTGTCATCAATGCAATCATTAAGTCTTTATTGTAACATAGTAGACCACAAGCAAGACTTCAACAATTTCAATTTCAAAAAACTTCTTTCTGTAGAAGCAACTATCACAAGAATAATTAATAAAATTCTATACACAATAACTGCATTAGGAAAACAACTCATGCCTTTCAAATTCTTTCAAGCAACATATTTCTTACTATCCTTAACTCCACACGTAGTTCTTTCCCATCAACATTAGAGTGCTCATTATGTTTCAATGTCTATTTTACATGACTACAATAAGCGTTCAGAGTTGCATTGTTCAACAATTGTGAAGGAAATTTATCGATCAAATTTTTATATTGTATGTCCTCCAAGAGATGATTCTCAATTGTCATCAATGCAATCATTAAGTCTTTATTGTGACATGGTAGATCACAAGCAAGACTTCAACAATTTCAATTTCAAAAAACTTCTTTCTGTAGAAGCAATTATCACAAGAATAATCAATAAAATTCTATACACAATAACTGCATTAGGAAAACAACTCATGCCTTTCAAATTCTTTCAAGCAACATATTTCTTACTATCCTTAACTCCACACGTAGTTCTTTCCCATCAACATTAGAGTGCTCATTATGTTTCAATGTCTATTTTACATGACTACAATAAGCGTTCAGAGTTGCATTGTTCAACAATTGTAAATTTTGAAAACTAAACAATAAATCAAAAATATTTTTATACTGTTGGTATTGCACAAATCTCTTTTTTATAAATGCAGCAGGGTTATTAATAAAATTCTAAACAACACAAAAATACTCTCCTTGCGGGAGTAAGACCAAAACAATCTAACACAAACTCTTCCCCTTCGAACAAACAACACACACTAAAATAGTAAAATTGCATTCAATAAAAAAAAATTAGTAAAATTGCAAAAAAAAAACTCATCCCCTTCACAAATTTATCCTCAAATTGTAATTTTTAGTTTCAAATTTTAGAAATTCCGAATTATGAAACTTTAATTTTTACCTTTGTTTCAACTTCAATAAAATTATGGGCTTTACAATTTGTTATAACGTATTAAGTTTTGTACTCTCTAATTTACTAATATTACTATTCTATAAAAAAATTGTAACCCAAGCCATATACCATGATCCATGTGGCACATACATGTGGGCCGCCCTGAGTGCTTCCAAGTGGAATTATTAAGGTGTAGTATAGTAATATAATAGTGAGGAGGATGAATGATTATGAGTGGAATGCTAAATTTTATTTATAAGATGAGTGATTATAAGTGAGCATAAAAATATCTAAACAAGTTTCATTAAAAAATTTAGAGGATGTATTGGATTGAGATTTTAAAAATTTTAAAAGACTTTTTTATGATAATTTTTTTTGTAGTATTCAATCTTTTTTTTTTTTTGAAATTTTGTAGTATTCAATCTTTTTTTTTTACTACAATGTCTCTGTTGGTTCTCTTCCCACCCCCCGTGACTCTTTTTCCCCCCTCGGATTTC
Source organism: Trifolium fragiferum (assembly GCA_954870985.1). NCBI lineage: Eukaryota > Viridiplantae > Streptophyta > Magnoliopsida > Fabales > Fabaceae > Trifolium > Trifolium fragiferum. Next base: position 16,249,069 of record OX940794.1, read on the forward strand.
CATTTTTGCCCCTAGTTTTAAACTTCGAAACGCGTTTTCCGAAGTTTTTTTTGCCTAGAATACGAATTTCGGAATGTATTTTCCGAAATTTTGATGAATTTGAACTAGAAAAACTTCGAAAATGTACAGGGGTAAAATTGAAATATTGGGGGGTTAAAAAGAGTCATGGGGGATGGGAAGAGAAAATTTCCAATGTGTCGTATTTTCGCAGAGGTCTTATTCATAAGCCAAAGGCAAAGCCAAAGCCAAAATGCATCTTCTACCAACTTCCTAAAACACTATTCAGTGCATTTAATTGTTACTATTCATGTTGCTATTTCATACTAATGACTCATATGACACGTTCCCTTTTAATCTTGCATCATGGCTTCTCCATCCTTCTTTTTCAACAAGACGCATGGTTTTTGCACCAAGAGAAATATAAGTTCTCTTGAAGGATATGCTTATTTTCTCCCAAGAAAATATTTAATTATTGAGAGACTAAGAAGCATGAATTTGTTTAGTACTTTTGATTGCAAGTTAGAGGATTTTATGAAATTAGATTAACCGAAGAATCTAAAGACATCAATAATATTTAGTTCTCCTCAAGGTCGGTATGAATAGAATGTATTTCCAATGAAAATTAAACAATAACTAAGTAGTTTTTAACGTAGTATGGATTCAATACTTGAGATTTTAAAGAATTTTTTGTCTTATTTATATTGATGATACATTAGATTTTTGTCTTTTTCTTACTTAATACTATTTCATAAAATAAAGTCCTCCACTCCTCCCTAAAAGCTGTAGGCTGGATTTTTCTTTTTGTTTTTTTTTTTCTTTCTCTCAATTTGGCGGGTTTCCACCATTTAATTCAAAAACATAAAGAAAAAAGAAAGAGTAAAGCTAGCCTAAATTATTTGAGAAGAGGTCAATCGTGTACCTCAGTTAGCATCCAATAAGGCAATAAGAATTACTCTAACATGCACATAGGGTCTGTTTGGCTAGCCAAAAAAGCTAGCTTATAGCTTATGTCTTATAGCTTATAAGCTAAAAGACCTGTTTGGTAACAGACTTTTTTGTATGAGCTTATAGCTTATTTTACTGACTTATAGCTTATTTTCCAGACGCTATTTCAAGTAGCTTATAAGCTTATAGCTTATAGCTTATTGTTTTTTCTTCCATTTTTACCCCTTATTATTTTACTAATGTTCACTCTTACCCTTTTTTTTTATTTCACTTTAAAATAAACCATACCTTTTTTTTTGCTACCAGATAAACCATAGTTTTTTTAATAAATATAAACCATACTTTTTTTTTTTATAAACCATGCATAATCATTCATTATTATCTTATGACAATTTTTACGTGAATATAAACCTTATGTATGCACTACCAAAAAAAAACCTTATGTACGCTACTCACTATAAAAAAATAACGTTGCTCAGTTTTATAAAATAGACTAATAATTATTGTTTTGGACCAAAATATAATAATAAACAATACTTTTTTAATTTTGTAAAAATAAAAACCATACTTTTTTAATAAAAAAGTCAATAAGATAATCTATAATTTTTAAAAAAAAAATTTCAACCAATAACAATTAGTTTAGTAATATAAAAAATATATATTATATTAGTACATTTAATTTTTAAATTTCAAGTATATTAAATATTAATTTGACATAAATTTTATTTTGAATTAACAATACCCTTTTATGTCATTTTACATTTATCAGCTAGTTGAACCGCTAATTTTACCAAACACTTCAATTAACTTATCAGCTATCAGTTATAAGCCATCAGCTATCAGCCATAAGCTATAAGCTATCAGCCATCAGCTAGCTTATCAGCCAATCGCTAATTTTGCCAAACAGAGCCATAAATTTCATCCAAACTAAATCTAACATTTACACCAAGCTCAACAAATTCTCACACTAATATGATACAAAAATACACTTTTAACTTTAGGTGTTGTGCCCCCAAATGTAGTTCAACTCATGGTTGATAGGTTTCTAAACTAGAACGGAATAAATGGCAATGAATCCGATAGGTGAGTCTATGATGCAACGATGGTAGTTTTTTCTGGTTAACCTATTGGTTCTTAGAAATCGAACTTGAGTCAACCTTAATGTAACTCATTAAGCTCTTAAACTCAACCACTTGATTCAACAACAACGGTGGAATGCATCGATGCAACAAGACAATTGCTTCAAAGATATAAAGATTTAGTGGGTATTTTTGTTGACATTTATCAATTTCATTGTCATTCATAGTTAATCTTCTTCCCATGTATGTGTTCTAACTCTCACCCGTTCACCATTAAAGTGAATATACTTCCATTTAAGTCCATATCGTTTTATTACCAATTTCCGTTTCTCTTCTTGGCCTAGTTTTCTGAAGGCACTTGTCACTTTCCTGACTGTATCTTCATCAGGTTTTACCCGTAACTCCTCCATGTCGGCAAATACCTGAACTTATAGCAACATTTCAATGCATAGAAAAGAACAGGGGATCATGTTAAAGTGAAGTGTGGTGAGTAGATGTAGATTCCAATATTCCATGCAATCAGGGGATCATGCATTTGGCGCATTCACCCAATCCAGACCATCAAATCAAGATCGAACAACTCAATTTCAACTTTTTGAATCAGATATAAAATTCCAAGTCGGAACATGAGCCGTTAGATCTTTGATCAAACAGTCTGCATTGCTTGACTGCGGATTTTCCAACTGCGGGGAGTCCAAATTTGTAGTGAGATTAGTTATACTACCAAAGGCACCTCTACAATTCCTATAAAAATGAAGATACCTTACCTCGACAATCTTATCTGGCAGATTATGATGGTCATACAATGAAATCATCCTAGAAAAAAGTCGCTTTGAAACGGAGCGCGTGTGGGTATGTATAATCATATTCCACAGAGATTCTGCCTCATCTACTCTCTGGTCCATACTAAATGCCAGAAGAAGTGTGTCGTATGTTCCCATTGTTGCTCCTTGTCCTTTGCTCAACATCCACTTTGCTAACTGAGAGTATAAAGGATTTAATAAGTAATAAGATTCTCCTGTTCAAAAAAATAAGTAATAAGATTCTAAGCATTCCTCGCATTTAACCATAAATTCAGGAATTCAGGAATCTCATACATATATGTATGCTTAATCTATCAATTCTAAGATGTCTGTTAAATGTAGACTAAGTCAAACTCATGCATATTTATATGACATCAACACAACCTCGATAGCATTCTCTTGACGGATTAAGCAATGTTCATATTGATGGATGAAACATTATTATGAATGAGAAAGCAAGTTGATATGAGAAATATGTAAAAATAAATTCAAGATTCATATCTATAATAAGTAGTTCAAATGCAAACACGAGCTACAGAAGCTGAAAGAACATTTGGATGAGCTAAAGATCGTTCATCATTTGGATTGAGCAATTTCAGTGACAGTTAATACAGATTAATTTGCTAAAAGTTCTAGCAACAAACAATCATTCATTTCATGAGAATGCAGTTTTAAAGCCTTTAGCAACAAACAATCATTCAATTCATGAGAATGCAGTTTTAAAGCCCCACACATTTATGCTCCAGCACGTGTAACGAAAACAAGATATCAGTCAAAAAAGAAACTGAGCATAATTAGCTGTCAAATATTCTCTTGGTATTCTTAAGTCAATGAATGTGTTCAGCTTTAAAATACAAACAAGTTCTATAAAATAGTGGCGACCGTACTTGAATTACACGAACCCATTGACCCCTCGTCCTTAAGATATTTAAAGCCTTAGCCACTGCAATCAACGGGAACTCTATTTCCCAAGCCGTCCATTTGTCTAGTGCTCCATAAACAGCCTCTTTCTCATTAGGAAGTTCACAGATCTGCCATTTTAAAATTCCCAATGTACAACCCAAAATCAACACAATATAGCAAGGTCAACAAATAGTAATCAATAAACAAAATAATTCAACAGAAAACAACACATTTCTCTTGATAAGGGTTGGATTGCACATATTGAATGTGATTTTCTTGTATTCAAGTCCGGTCAACTTACCACCATACATAAAGAAAGCTAATTTACAGGATAGTACTTCCTCTTCTTTTTGGTTACAGCATTCAAGCATATATAGCAGCTCTCATATACTCAAAAGAAAATAGCAGCAACCAAAACTAAAATCCTGCAACCAAAACTAACTCTCTTAGGGGTGTATAAAATCCTCCCACCCCACTGGCACTGGCTGCTCAATATCGCTTTAGTTTAGTGCATTCATTCATTCATTCAAAGCAAGCCCACTTTCTGAATCTTTTAGCTAACATTCACGGACTCGAAGGTGTTATTACCTCCTATTGTATTAAATACTCCATAAGTAGTTCTAGGTATCCGATAGATCATGCTTAACACTAAAGGAGAACATGATACCTACTTCGCTGGTAATTGTAGTTAAGACTGAAGGGCATAGCCATAGGTATAGGGTGATGATGCGTCAATCTGTTGCCACAGATTCAACCCTGAGTATCAAAATCAGCAGGAGCAACCTCCATCTCCTGCTTCAGAATAACACCTCTTCCTTTTCAGTTATTCCTAACATTCATTACCCTGGCAGAATCAGCAAACAATGGTTCCTCCTCAAAGATCATCAGCCACACCAGTCATCTCCAGTGGCATATGTCACCGAATCCTTTGTAATTGTACAACCAACTCAGCACTGATATGATGACTATTGTGCAAGCCATTATGCACAGATGATCCACACCATCTCATGGATGCCACCAATCTAAAAAAAATTAACATTTTGCTGGGAATGGTTAAGGTTTGCCTCTCACACCTAATGGTTATAATTGCATAGTGTCACCTTTCCATTCAAATGTTCACTTGTCTCTTAAATTTGCTTTTAGTCCATCGATCACTAAAAATCTCATTAGTGCTAGTAAGTCTGCTAAAGCATGCTATCTACTTTGAATTTCATTCATCCTGCTAAATTTTATGTAAAATCTCAGGCCAACCACCAAAAGTTGCTTGAAAGCGAATTTGGTCAATATGGAATCTACGTGGTACAATCTTTGGGGATACATATTACTTAAGTATTGTTCACAAACACTAGTTATATTCACTTCAAATCTGAAACAATTTCAAGTTTTAATCATGTTAATTCATGTATGAACTAAAATTAAACAGTGAGAAAAGCCACTTCAAACAGATTGGGGGCAAGTTTAAACCTTTCACAAAATATCTCCCCTGCTGTGAAACAATTGCTGTTCGGATTTCACTCTCAATTTCTCTAAATTTACACTAGCCTATTCATCTCATCATTGATGATTGATGATGATCATGCTTTCTTGAATTATATTAAAGAGGAGGTTTACAAGTCTCAGCCACAAGACTTTTGAGCCATAAAATAACATTTGATATGAAAATCAAATAAAAGTATTTTATGGCCTTGTACAGGCTCCATGGGCTTGGTATGAAAGACTTGCCAAAGCATTATTCATACATTATTCCAGTTAATGTGATCCATCTCTAATCTTTCTTAAAAGCACTCAATCATGATATAATTATGACTGCCACATCTTTTTCCCTAGTTCAGAATTTAATTCAAATGCTACATGTTGAGTTTGAACTTAAACAGCTGGGATCTTCAAATTATTTTCTGGGCATTTAGATCGAACACTAAACAATGCTAACTAACTGTCTAAATACACAGGATCTCTAAATGATTTTCGGGGTATACAGCTTCATAATTTTCTCTCCTATCTGAGAATTGAATATACAAATTACAGAAAATATAACTTCCTAGCTTAGATATATCGAACATTGTGAAAAAAACCCGAAAAATTAATCGGTATGTGGACATACAGTTCTGACAAGAGTGAGTGCCTTTTGCCCAGACTGAGCTGAATCTCTTCTTTGCCACAAGTGATGTTCTCTCTTACCCACTCTTTTCTTCCCTTTTCTACATTCCACATAAAACAACTATTCACACATCCAAACACACCCATTCAAATGAAGTACATAGCAAAATTACAAAAAGAAAATGAATCAATAACCTACTTATCCTTCTCAACAGAACCACCAACATTCGAATTCAATTTTGATTGGATAAGTGTGCAGGAGATACAACTTTTCTGCGATTAAAAACAGAATTTTAATATAATTTTTCAAAGCTAAAAATACGAAATGCAATTATACTATGGGCCCGTTTGAAATAGCTTATTTTTGAGCTTATACGAATCAGCTTATGCAAATAAATGAGCTTTTATGTTAATTTATAAGTTTCTACCGACAAAAATTGTATTTTTATAAGCTATTTTATCATAAACTACCTTAATAAACTTATAATAATTATAATACATAAAAAATTATTTATTTGTGTAACTTGTTTCACGTAAGATAAAAATAAGTTATTCCAAACTAGTCCTATATTGTATTATTTTCTGAAGCAATTGTTATACCTTGGGAGAGACAGTTGTCAACAAAAAAGCTCTTGTGCCGTTCAGCTTAGTCTGAAATTTTAACGAAAGGACAACGACGATATAAATTGTATTGTATTTGTATCAAATAATCGCTTTTATATCTAATGATGAAGAAAACATTACCAAACATGTCTTTGATAGAAGTACTGGGGAAACAATTGAGCTCTCAACAGTTATAGGCATTGTCCTGTTCAAATTTGGAGACAGCAAGAAAGACAGAAAAGTGATTAATCGAAATTAGGGCTTAAAGAATTGCGGAATCGCGGTGCGGAGCTCCGGTGTGACGCATTTATCTGATATCGTGGCCGCAAATCGCGCTTGAATCGCTTCCTCGCGCGCTACAGATAGGGAAGGAAAACCTGCGGCCGGCAACACTCCGGTTACGTTTTCCGGCGAAGTTTTCGTTACCCGCAAGTTGAGTTCAGTCTGATTCCAACCAGTGCTGAGTTTTGTTTATTGGTTAGGGAGGGTAACCATTGGGCTCTGTTTGGCAACAAAGCATATAGATGATAATATAGCTTATGGTAGATAAACTTAACACTAGTAGATTAAATTAAGTTAACTTATAAATATGTAGTATGAAATAAATAACACACTTACTTATGGAATTAGTCTCTTCATTTTAATAACATGATTTTTTTTTGGACAACGGCAACATTGGGACAGAACGCATGGTACAAGGCAACAATAATGCTCAAAATGAAACTCAATGAAAAGAAGCTCGAAGAGGAGAAATAATTTTTTTCAATTTTTTATTAAGAGTTTCATTTTTAATATTTGAACCGAGTCTCCAAATAGTCAGGATCGGTCCAATAAAACAAGTTTCATTTAAATTAAATACTAAAACAAAGATAATATAATCAATCTGACATGACTTAAGACATTCTTCAACTATATTTTGACATTGACGGGAAATAGAAATAAGAGGCTAAATATACGGTTTTTTTTTCCAAAATTACCCTTAAAGAATTGTGGGTGGTTTACATAACAATAACAATTAATAAAAAATATCCATATAAACAAATTATATGTGAAGTAAGAGTTTTTATTTTACACAGTAAGTGAAGTAAGAGTTACTATAGATATCACTTTGGGGGCATGTGCCTGCACAATTTTTATTAGAAATTGCAATGTATATACTCTACCCAATATACTCTATTAAAATTTGCAACATACATATTAATTCAACTTATTACTACCACTTATATATCTATATAAAATTCTAAATGATTAAAATATGCTAATTAAAGTTCCAAGAGCGCTAGTTAAGAAATTAAAAAAAATAAATTTTATATTGTAAACAATACCTTTTATACTTTTAAAAATTTGACTGTACATATTTTAAGATATTTTTACTATATTTGTTTTTTTAATTGGTGACTTAGCGACACTAGTTAGCATTTTTTAAATTTAAAATATATTATATAAGCATAAACTCTTTCATCATTTGTGTTGCGATGATTTTTGAATATCAAGTTATCTATAATTTTTTCGATCTCATATATAAACAATTTTTTACTTTTAAATTTCATTCGATAGATAATGTATATAGTCTATATTATATATATATATATATATATATATATATATATATATATATATATATATATGGGTTTTGCTAATGCACACCAACTATTTTTCATGAAGGTGTGCATTAGCGACATACACTTTAAGGTTTATTTAACTACTTTTTAGTTATCAGTTGCTAATGCACACCTTCTAAAAAATAAGTGGGCGTACGATAGCAAAGGCCTATAGGAGTTGCTAACTTACACCCACCTATATCTTAGAAGGAGTGTTTTAGTAAGATGCACCTCAAGGTGTATTTAACAAATTTTTAGTTATAACTTGCTAAAACACTCCTTCTAAAAAATAACCGGGTGTACGTTAGCAAAACCCTATATATATATATTTCTTCAATGGATGATGTATCACCAATTGAATGAACCTAAAAAAGTGAAAAGTTGCTTGTGTATAAAATCGAAGGGACAAGATTATTTAAATCAAAAGAAACTATTACGGTTAAATTGTCATATTCCAACTTTTTTTCTTTCTCCATATATAATACATTAATAATCACTATATAACTTTCATTCTATCGCCCCCACAACCTAAAACTTCCGGCTCCGTCACTGGTTATAATTATGTGTTCTTACAATGCACTTGTTAATTTTATACTAAATATCCTATGTATGATAATAGAAAGTGTGAGTCTATCTCCAACAAAACAATGAACATTAAGTATTATCAACTAACTACGAAGTAGAGATATGAGTACCATAATATGGTATTCACACCCAATGAATTATTATTCCAAAATCCATGTGCATTGTCGGTGTGGAATCCTTATCCTTCAATGTTGGTAGATAGTAAAATTTATTATAACACTAATTTTGCCACTACAAGCACTGTCATACAACTACTAACAAGCTTGGATTTTCAGTAGTTCATTTTCATTATTGTGTACTGAAAGCGAAAACTCAATAATCCTTTGTTTTTGCGCGTAGCTCTGAAGAAATTGTCGTTGACGTTTGTGTCCAAGCCATGATCTAGGTCAATATAAAAACCATTTGTAAGAAATGTTTGTTACTTTACAGCTAATGTATTTATTTCATAAAGCAATAGTATTAATGATAGTGTTGACGTTAGAATCATTCATGATTCTTGATTTAAATGAAAAATCTTTACAAAATCAATGAAATACTCCATATCTAATGCGTTTGGATAAAATGACACAAATTTATTCTAATTTAATTAGGTTGTGTGTAATTTCTGATTTGAGCAAATAGCAATAATAATACTCTTGAGAGGTTGTCGGACAATTATATTCCATAAGACTTGAAGAAATAGTCTTTAAAATACCCATTTTACACCTATAAAATATCAACTAGTGTGAAATATTTATGTTTAATTAATGGTGAAACATAGACGATATTTATTTAGGGAAATACTAAAGTGCACGACAGCATTTTCGTTAAATATGCACGACAATAGTAAATAAAACACACCGCTTTACATATTTTAATATTTATATGACTACTGACTTTTTAAGTATGAAATCTGAAATTACAACTTTTTAAGTATGAAATCTGAAATTACAACATGTTTCTTGTTTTTGCCACTTCTCCAAACAGTGTGTTTGATTTGTTTCTTATTTGTCTTATTCAATTGCAACTGGATAAATACCAACCGCTCAATTCTTGTTGTGATTGAAGTATTTTAGTCTTTATCTTACTTTTTAGGGAGCAAAGTGCTGATTTCTGGACTATTTAGCCACCCTTCCACTAAGAACCAAATGGTAAAAAAAATAAAAGTGTTTTTTTTTTTTAACAATGTAGCAAAGCACATATGGTTCAGCGCGCGTCGTGCATATTGGTCTGTGAAGTGTGTCGTTCCATTTAGCAATGCTCATTTATTTAACCATCAATAATAAAATAAATTACATTAACAGATTTATATGTGATATTATAACTTCCGAAAGCTCATGAGATATACTCAGTTGCAATAGAAATGTATTTTCGTATTAAGGTTCGTAATATATAACTCCATCACATTTTGGAACATATCTTTCAATATGCAGATATATAGATATTCTTAAAAATTTCAAAAATTAAGTAGTTTAAAACACTCATTACATGTTATTTGATTATAAGTAGGGATGACAGATATATCTATATCCGTGGATATTTGCGGATTTTATCCGCAACGAGCACGGAGCGGATACTTTAATAGATATCCGCGGATAAAATAAATGGATATTTTAATTATCCGTGTTTAATAAATATAGATGCGGATTTAATACTATCCGCGCCCGTGGATATCCATACCCGCTAAATAATAGTAAAATTAATATATATATATCCCTACTTAAATATAAATTCTAGTATTTTTCTTGTATAAAAAAAATAGTATTTTTTTATTTTATGTTTTTTTCATATAGAAAAAACTTTTCATATTTCTTTTTCATTTTTAAGGAAATTTTTTTCAGTTTCTTACGTATCCTTCCTCTTCTTTTTAATAAAATTTCTTTTTGCAATAAAAAAAAGAGAGAGTGTATAATATATGAATATTATGTGTTAGTAATATTTTGTCTTTTAAAAAAACTAACTTTTTTTTACAATAATTAGTTTTTTTTTTTATAAAAAAATGTCATTCATAGATATCTGTTAATATATGTAAATACTTCAATACCCATGGATTACCCGCTTAGCGGATATTTGCACGGATATGGAGAAAACACAAATATAATATTTGCCCAACGGAGCGGATATGGATATCACATTATCCGCATCCATGAATATTCATTGACATCCCTAATTACAAGTGTGGTCGGTGTAAAAATCAGGGCCTTCCATAAGATTTTGGGTGCCCCGTCAGAATTTTGAATTTGGTGCCCTTTATAAGTCATAATTTTTTTTTATAGCTTTATAAGCCATATAATATAATTGTAAAAGAGTAAAAAACTACATCAATATTAAAAAGTTCACACCAAATCATAACTACACTAGAATTATGACAAAAATAGTTATACATGTATCTATCAATCAAAACATGTACTAGTATTAGTAGCATCATCCTCTTAATATTTAAATATCATTCTTTTTTTCTTTTTTTTTCTGCAAAATCATTGATAACTTGTTCATAATAAAAATAAAATAAAATGATTTTCAGTTGAAGTGAAAGCAAGACTATTCAATCTCGTCTGTGACACTATAGATCACATATAAGATTTTAGCAATTTTAATTTTTAAAATCTTCTATCAGTTTATTTTAATAAAGATCATTTTCAATTGAAATCATAGCAAGATTATTTAATAAAATTTTATTTTAATCTAATCTTACTTTTTTATTAGAGTTAAGTTTATCCTAAAAAAAATATTAATATAAACTAATACACATATAGTAAAATAAAATAAAATTTGGCGTCCCTAAAAATCTGGTGTCATGTGCCACTGCTCCTCTCGTAGAACCCATTTGGTAAAATCCCTTTATGTTTGAATAAATGTTGCTTTCAAACCTCCAACATGTTTTTTCCGTAGCGCTCCATTGGTGTTGATTGTTGGATAGGGTTGGCAACAAGTGCCAATGGGTGCGGGTTTTACACTATACAAATCCACATCCGAAATATCGGGTGTCAGTCAAACCCGAATCGAAAATCTATTCGGATGGCAAATTAACACCCACGCCCACACCCATAGGGTTCGGGTTTTTCCACCCGAATCCGTAGCAAAAAATACAAAAAATACAATAATATTGAAATTTCACCGAGGTCTCTCAATTAAATTAAAATTAAGGTCTACAATTCAAACACAAACGTTCCAACAACATTGAAACATGGTAACATTATAATTAAAATTACAACTTTCCAAAAATAATATCGTAACACAATCTTCAAAACTTTTAAGAAATTAAACTACAATTAAAATTAAGATTTTCCAAGGATATTAAAATTAAAATCAGGAATTCTATTTTTACACTTATATATACTTAAAGAGAAATTAGATAATATAAGCGGGTTGATTTCGAGTTTTGGGTACGGGTTTGAGTAATCCCAAACCCGCGCCCGAAATATCAGGTGTCACCTGAACCCATACCCAATCAACTCGGGTTTTACCCGTTGAATTGGGTGTGGGCAGTGGCGGAACCAGGAAAAATTGTTTAGAGGGGCCATAAATTTTTCTAATGTATAATTAAATTAAAAAAAATATAGATATATAAAAATATAAGTCGTAAAAAGCATAAATATATTATTTGACAATTCCTAATTTTAAACTTATAAATTCATATCAAGAAAATAAAATCTATCTGATAAGCATATTTATTTATGTCATTTCATATTTACATAATTGGTAATTTTATCCAATATTATAAGTTTAATAAGTTATCTGTTATTTTTTCACAAATAAAATCAAAGTTCATTATTATAAAATTAATCTGTATAGCTTAAAATAATACTCTACATAATCATCAATAATATAAAGGATAAAATATATTATCAGTCCTTACTTTTATAGCGAGTTTTTATTTTTGTCCCTGTAAAATAAAATCAATGGTTTTCATCCCTACAAAAAAATTATTTTATTTTTAGTCCTTAATGAGCAAAATTTTGACATATTAATGTCTAAATTACTACATTTTTATGTTCAAAATGATCTATATTATGTTTTTATATCATGGTAAACTTATATAAATCCATATTGTGTTAAAAAATTGTCAAAATTTTGACCATTAGGGACTAAAAACAAAAGAACAAATTTTTTAGGGATGAAAATGAGCGATTTTATTTTACACGAAAATCAAATCTCGCTATAAAAGTAGGATCTGAAAACATATTTTACCATAAAATAAACTAATATTTGTACCAATACTTGTTCCTTATAGTCATTAAAAAATAAACTCTAAATTAGTATTTACATTAATATTTGTACAAATATGTATACAGAATTATTTAAAACTATTAATAATATATTTACATTAATATTATACATATAAAAATATTATTTTGAGGTGGGGAGGGGCCGTGACTACCACCAGCCCCTCACCACCAGCCCCTCCCTGGTACTGCCTCTGGGTGTGGGTGCAGGTGGGCACAACGGGTTTGGGCTTACCTGCCATCTCTATTGTTGGAGATGATAGAAAGTATAGTAGTTGCAATTGCTACTATAAAAAACCTAGTCCAGAAGATTATTTCTTAAATGTTAAATTTTCGGCTCGTACCTTCTAAAACACGTAATTTTTCCAACAAAAAATCCTAAAAAATTGACATATTTCGGATTGTATGATCCTATACCGACTGTAATTTTGAATCCTAACTTCCCATTATACACAAAAAACATTTCGGTCAATTCAAGAGAACCTATAAACAATTAAGGGGGCCTTAAGAACAATTTTCTACACAGATTATTCTCCATTTTACTCAATTGTCTCATATCTAGTGCCACTTTAAGTTATTCTATACAATATAAAATAGAAAAAGTAGTAAATAAATTGTTGATGTGTGTTAAATTTTTTACATTCTATCGATATTGAATAACATATAAATGAAAAATTTTATATACTCCTATCTTATCATTTTGAATAAAAAATGTGGTATTAAAACCCACATGTATATGATGGTTCTATCTAGGGCTGAAAATGAGTCGAGTTGGGTCGAACTCATCTGAACTCGACTCGGCTCGCTAGAAATTGGTTCAACTTAAAACTCGGCTCACATTCGACACGATTTTTTTTTTTCAGCTCGAGTTCGACTCGTTTAAGTTGACGAATAGTTCGGTTCAGCACGTTAAGTTCAACTCGTTAAGTCAAATGATATGATTTTAAAGTCAATTTTTTTGTCAAAATTTCAAATTTAATCTATAACCTTTTAAACTATTTTTTAAAAAATGAAAAGCAAATATTACATTAAAATAAAAGTCATCCCAAGTGAATAATAGATAAACACGTACAAAATTTAAACAATCATAAACTAATACAAATAACAAAGTTACAAAGCAAAAACAAATAAAATTTCACAATTATTCTCAAAATATTCTTCATTGATGTGTATATAGAGAATTGGAAAATCATTGGTGTAAACAATCAAATTAGTTCATGAGCCAAACGAGTCAAACTATATATAGTTTATGTTCGGCTCATTTATTTAACGAACTTAATTTTTAACTCATGTTCAGCTCATTCGACGAACCAAGCTCACGAGTCAATTATCGAATCGAGCTTCGAACTATTCACGAGTTGGCTCGGGTCACTATGACCTGTTCCCACGGCCATTTTTCAAAATGCATATTAGTTTTACCTACAACAACTAAAAAGCATCACTAAAACCAAAGTTTTACTTTCCTATTAAATAATTTAATTTATTATTAATTTTCTAAATATCGATTTTTGCCAACCCTAGTTCTATCTCAATTTATTGATTTACTTGATGTTTAGACTCTCTTGAAATCCCAACATAAATAAACCCTTGCGTGTTACCCTAACTATCATGCATGAGAAGCCTTAATATTAAACTGTTGAAAATCATCGACAATGCCACTCAATTCTCCACACTATGTCGGATTGAATTTAATGTTCCTAACAAAAACATGTATCCCCCCAACTGTAAAAGCTAAAAAAGTTGTCATATTTGCTTCCTTTCTACAACTATATAATTATCTCATTTCATTTCACATCAACTCACTCACATACATACCACATCCTATAATCTTATAATTTTTGTTGTTTAATTTCTTGCTTCAATGGCATCTAGAGAACTTTTTATTATAAAATGGATTATGAATATAGGGGTAATGGTTGTGGTTTTGGGTTTGTGGAGTAGTAATGAGGTTGGAGCTGAACCTCAAGTACCATGCTACTTCATTTTTGGTGACTCTTTGGTAGATAATGGAAACAATAACCAACTTAATTCTTTGGCCAAAGCTAATTACCTTCCTTATGGGATTGATTTTGATGGTGGTCCAACTGGAAGGTTCTCCAATGGGAAAACTACTGTTGATGTCATTGGTGAGTTTAATTTAAGTCAATTTATTTTTCAAAGGAATTAATGCTTACCTTATGAAATAATTTTATATATACTTAAAAGTTTATAATGCCAGCCGTGATTGGTCAGTTTTTGATTCTGATATCAAATTTTTTTAAATAAACTTTTAATCTAAAATTATATAGTTATTGAATTTTAAATAATAAAAAAATAAATAAAATTATTGCAAAAAACTGAACAATGTAGAAATATTTTCTTTTTTAAAATCAAAGCAAAATAATGACAAATCCACATGAAGGTAAAAAATTATCCAGCTACATTAACTGTAAAATAAAAAATCGCCATTAAAAAAAAAAAACTGTAAAATGAAAAATCTTGCTACATTACACATTACACATAAACTACCATATCCGAAATTTATTTGCCCACATGTCTGTACCTTATTCTCTTTTGTGTTATTTCTCTGGTCCTTAGAGAAAGGACACTCGATAATTTAAATTTAAGTCAAAAGATAATTAAAATCTGATTAATATTCTATCTATCTATGGTCCATTCATATACTATTGAGTATTGAGGTTTATTAATTGAATATTATTGTTCACCTTTTTCTAAACTTTAAATGATTTTGTAATTCTTTTTCATGTGATAGAGACTAAATTATTCCTTTTTAATTATTGTGAAAGAACATAAATAAATATTCAATCTATAGATGTGTTCCTACTGCCTACCCATATTTCAAGCACATGAAATTGTTTGACTTCATTTAGTTTGCGAGTAGAGGTGAGAATAGGTCAGGTCGGCCTATAAAGTCTTAAGGTTTAGTCTACATAGGTTCAGGTCAGGTCAACCTATTAGTTTAAATAGAGCAGACCAATTTTTTTTTATAAGTCTATTTTGTCAAATAGGTCAGACTGCAGGCTATTAAAAAAGTCTTATTAGCCTATTAGGCTGACCTGTTCAAGTTAATATTAATAATGTTTTTAATAATATTATTATTTATATATATTAAAATTTATACTTTCATTAAATTATATATTTATTAAATTTTTCAGTAGATTAAGTTTATTAATCTACATTAGTTTTGCACATATATAAATGTATTATTATATACTAGAATTGAAATATGATGATATATATAGTTAAATTCTCTAAAATATCATGTTAAATATCAAAAAGACGTTGGTTTATTAGTTCATAAGTATTTTTAAAAATAAATATAATTATTTATTTAAATATGTTTATGTGAAATATGCTTTTAAACAGGCTAACATGTCACATTAGGCTTTCAAAAGGCCAGACTCAGGCTTAAAAGATAAGCCCATGATAGGCTACAGACCAGACTCAGGCCTTCTATTTTTTGACAGGCTAGACTCAAGCTTGACAAAGTCTAGCTCGGCCTAGCCTATTTCCACATCTATTTATAAGTTAAGGTTGTAATCTGGTAGATGCCGTTCTTTGATTAAGAGCTAACATGTGAGGTTTAATTTGCGACCACAATTAAGACATACTCTCTCCGGTCACATTTATAGAGAAAAAAATTATTTACGCCGTGTTTAAGAAATTTAGTTAAATGTAATTAATTTTCTTGATTTAAGATAAAACATGAATAAATTTACTAAAGAAAAATGCTAACTAGTGCACCAGGTGCACTAGTTAAGGAAGCTAATATAGTAATATGTTATTGGAATTTGTGTACTTTATCTTTTTTAAATAGTATAAAATTTGATCGTCTCAATACAAAAATTATATTTTTCTTGATTACAAAGAGAAAGACGTCACATTTCCACTCAAAACTTTAAGACAATATTACATCTCTTTTATATCCAATATTTTTTTTATTCATAATTGATGTGAACATAATTTTTTTTTTTTTGAAAGGTGTTGATGTGAACACTTGAAACCCGATTATAATTAAAAACTATATTTCAAACCTTGCAAATGAACTCTATAGCACCTTACATTAGAACTATCAAAAAAAGAAAGAAGATAAACATTTATTCTAATGTAAATTGTAACGGTTATGTTACTTTTGTGTTTGAATATATGTATGTAATATTGTGTTGAAATTTGGCAGCTGAGCTTTTGGGATTTGAGGGATACATATCTGCCTATGCAACAGCCAGAGACCAAGGGATACTCCAAGGAGTCAATTATGCTTCTGCAGCTGCTGGAATTAGAGAAGAAACTGGACAGCAACTAGTACCATTTCTTTTTCTCTATGCTAAAAATAATTCTGAAAAATAAACTCTTGCGGAAGGAGTAGCTAAGTACATGATTAGTTTGTAAAATTGATCACTTGTTTTCTAACTTTGTAGGGAGATCGTATTAGTTTTAGTGGACAGGTACAAAATTACCAAAGGACAGTGTCTCAAGTGGTCAATTTGCTTGGAGATGAGAACACAGCTGCAAATTATCTTAGCAAGTGTATTTATTCAATTGGATTAGGTAGCAATGATTACCTTAATAACTATTTCATGCCTGCATACCCTAGTAGTAGACAGTATACACCACAACAGTATGCTGATGTTCTTATTCAAGCATATGCTCAACAACTCAGGGTAATTACACTCTTTCTCTCTGTTTACCTCTCACTCTTTCACCTTCTTTTGATAAAAAAATTATTTGACTTTTACAAAGTTTCTTTATCATATTTTAATGTTTTGCTATCCTTAAATTTTCTATTTTTTTTAAATAAAGGAAGATATTTTTTGTCCTCGTAAGATTAACTCAGTTGGTAGAGACATCATATTTTAAATACTAGGATACAAATCTTAGTAGAAGCTATTACCTAATAGTGTAAATTTTATTGGAAAATATCTTACAATAATTTTTTAGTATGAACAATGCAAGAGTGAAGAGCGGTCATCTTTATTTTTTTTGGCTTTGTCAATACGAGATTCATAATTTTATTAAATGCTAGTTGTTATGAAACTACTTCTAAACATGAACAAGAATAGAGATGAAGGTGAGAAAGAGAGATGGATAGAAACTCTTGTATATTCCATTCACAAGTGTACATTACATTGTAACATAGGTCCTATTTATAGGACAATATATTAGGCCAAAGACATGGGTCAAAACTTAGTGGACATCTACTAAATAGAATTATTCATAACACTAATATTATAAATTTTAATTGTTTTATTTATGATTTTTTTTTTTCACCACTGGTTTCTGATTCCCTGGACCGCCTAATATGGTTCAGGGGTCAGTTCTGGCAGTAAGTTGTTTCAGTTCCTTTCGGATCGCAATTGTGGGAAATCGGACTAGTATATTTCTATTAAATTTAGTGTCAAGCACCATTGAACCAACTAACAATAAATTGTTTTATTTATGACATAGATCCTATATAACTATGGAGCAAGGAAAATGGCTTTATTTGGGATTGGTCAAATAGGTTGCAGCCCAAATGAATTAGCCCAAAACAGCCCAGATGGCACCACTTGTGTTGAAAGAATAAATTCTGCAAACCAATTATTCAACAATGGATTGAAATCTCTTGTTGATCAACTCAACAACCAACTTCCTGATGCAAGATTCATCTATGTAAATGTTTATGGTATCTTTCAAGATATCATAAACAATCCATCATCATTTGGTAACTATTTTCTGCCTAAAATATTTTCAAAATTAATGATTTCATGAAGTATATTATTAAAGCTAAATTGTAAAAATTTTAATTACCACCTAAATTTATATTTTGAAATTCCTTCTTTACTTTATAAAATGTGAATATCAATTTTAGTCTCTAGTTTTTTCAAAATTTGCAGACTGGTCCTTAATTTTCAAAATTGGCATATTGGGCCTTAGTTTTTTTTTTTTTTACTTTAAAAATTTAAAGTTTGGTTGATCGAGTTTTTTAAAATTATAAGTTGACCCAAATTTTATTACTTTTTGAAACACTATTCTCTTGATATTTATATTTTTACTACCTTTTTGAAATTTATAAAAAAAAAATTGTTCAACTTGAAATAAGTAATCACTCAAAATAATTACAAATAAAACATAATTCAGTTAAAGTGTTTGAATTTCATATAATTTTAAATTACATCATTGGAACAAATTCACTCATTTTTTGGACAAAAATTTCACTCATTGTTTTTTTATGCATGTAATTTTCAGGTTTAACAGACACAAATACCGGATGTTGTGGAGTAGGAAGAAACAATGGTCAAATTACATGTTTACCCCTTCAAACCCCATGTAGTAATAGGAATGAGCACCTATTTTGGGATGCATTCCATCCATCTGAGGTTGGCAACACTGTAATTGGGAAGAGAGCTTATAATGCTCAATCTGAATCAGATACTTATCCTGTTGATATTAATCGCTTAGCTCAAATATGATGAAATTTTAGTAGTGTTAATAAGTTTGTTGTGACACTTTTTTTATTGTACAAGTTGTGGCACTTTACTAGTGTTGTAATTGTAATATTATATTTATATATATGGGTTTTATGCCAAAGGTGTATAAGAGTATAAGTGTAATTTGTCATAAATTTTGTTACGATTTTTACGTTGATGATTTAGTGGTACTTATTGGAGGATAACATTTTTATCCATATTGAATAAAATTACAGGAAATTATTTGGTTTTAGACTTCTTGAAGTTAGAGCATTTTTGGAAGGAGAGAATTCTAAATAATTTATTTTTCTTATAAAACCTCTCCTAAATTAGAAAAACTAAAAATTAATTGTGGAGGGTTTATATGATTTATTATTTTGTAAAAAGGTTAGCTGCGCAAGTTGTTTTCCGTTTGCCTTCTATTAAAGTATAATTATCTATATATATATATATATATATATATATATATATAAAATATAAATTCACTATGAAATTTGATAGTTAAAAAAATGTAAAATATTTTTTTATTTTTTCTTTAAGACGAAACGATCAAAATAACTCAAATTTAATTTTTGATAATGACAATTTTTGGTCAGACTTACTTACTTTGCGGCCGAAAGCTAAACATAAAATATTTAAATTCACATCCCAATGAGGGGTTTGGTCGGCTTTTCGATTTAGCGAAGACCAAACGATGTACGGTGGCTGAGATGTTCTCGTTAGGGTGGGAAACAGATGGGGAGGCAGCTGAGGGGGTGCGAGGAGGAGGAGCTGATGGAGTATCAGTCTTTATTACTCACATTTTCATTGCAGGGCCAGTCTTTAGATGGATTTGGATCATCTCCTTTGATTTTTCTCCAATTTCCTCTCCAATTTCTTGTATTGTGAGTGTGAAGAGAGAAAGATTTAAAATAAAAAATAAATAAGTGATGATGAGTGAGAAGAAATGAGGAAAGAGAAAGACACATAAAAAAACCGGAGAAGAAATTGAAGAAGAAAAAAAAAGGAGAGAATCCAAACCCGTCTTTAGATAGGTGGCAGTGGCAGCTTGACCTTGACAAGGAGCAGATGGGGAGGCATGAGTGCGGCCGAGGTAGCTCAGTGGGTGCGAGGAGGAGCTGAGGGAGTGTCAGTCTTTATTACTCACCTTTTCATTGTAGGACTAGTTTTTAGATAGGTGGCAGTGACAGCCTGACCTTGACAGGGGCTACACTGTCCGGGGAGCATATCAACTCTTGACTTCTCAGATTTCGGCTTCCATGGATGACACGAGAAAACTCATTTGGCATTCTCAGGTTCCTTTGAAGGTTTTCATCTTTACTTGACGTATTTTGCGCGACAGGTTGTAACACCCTAAATCTCATATTTTATTATGTTTGATTGATTGGTTTTATTTAGTTAATTGGTGTGTTTTGTATGCATTGATTAGTTGTTACCTTTATGATTGTTAGTAATGGGCTTTTATGAGTATTGGGCTTAATTAGAAGGAATAAGAGTTTGTGATAGAAATAAGGGTAATGTAGTAATTTAGTATGAGTTAGTGGATTGTGTAGAGATAAGAATGACACTTTGGTTATTATCTAAAAAGATAGAGTATCTTGGGGAGGAAGTAGTGGCAATTGAGTAAATAGTACGGTAATTAGTGGTAAGAGTAAAATTGAATTTGTGAGTGAGATTTGTAGAGAAATTGAGGGTAATATAGGAAATTGACCCTAACCTAAGTGGAGAGTATATAAAGGAGTAATTTTTATGAGGAGTAGAGTTGTGGTTTCATTTGTCACAAATTTGAGAGAAAGTGTGGAAGAACCAAGCTTGAAGATGTAGAAGGGAGTTAAAATGTAGAGCTTAGAGATGTAAAGCTTCAATCTAAGGTAAGAGGTTTAGATAATATAATTTTGGGTGATCAAAGAGAGAGGAGTTTGTCTATGACTCCACACCCAAACTCTCTTCACTCATTTTTGGGTTTTGGGAAGAAAATGGGTTTTGGGAAGGTGTTTATCTATATGATTTAATGTTGATTGAATGATTCTAGATAATTATTCATATTTAGTAAATTGATTAATATGAGAAAAATCTATACTTTGTATGTTAATTGTGTTGTTGTAAAGTTTTGAATAAATATATGAATAATCCATGATTCTTACCTTTTTGGTGTTATATCATGTTTATAGTTGTACTTCTAAGCTTATATGACCTGTAACACCCAACATTTTACATTTGGACTAGTAATTTCCTCCTTATTAATTTTGCATAGTCTACCCATGGCATATTAGTAAATAGACACAATATTATGGTTATTTATGTGATTGAGTAATTAAATGAGGTGTTGTTTAATAAGTTAACATTATTTATTTATAGAGAAAACCTTGTCTTTGGAAGAAAAAAAAAAAATAATAATAATAATAAAAAGAAGAAGAAATCAATTTATGTCTTCTTCTCTAGAAGTCTCCCGAACCCACTCTTTCCATAGCTTGATTTCCAAATCATTCCAATCCTTCTACAACACTAAGTGCATGTAACATAATTATGGAGAATAAGCTTCTTCCAACTAGTTAGAGAGTCCATTAGAAGGAATTAAAGGCTAAAGCTTCAAGATTTGCATTAGCTAGCTAGTAAAAGAAAAGAGGGTTTGAAAACCCACAAGGTAAAAAGGTCCATCACCATCTTCATCATCTTCAAATAACTAAGGTGAGTTATTATTATAATTTTGGTAGAAACTAGAGTTTTAGAGTTATTTGCTTAGAATAGTTAAGTTTTGTTGTGATTTATGAGGTTATAAGGTTCTTAACATATTTCTAAATAGGACTTGTCTTCTAAGATAGTATACCCAATGGAAAGAGGAAACACCATCTAAAATTTGAATGTCATGAACCCTATAGTTTACCTTACTTCTTAAGAGCTAGCTTTCATTCCTGGTATACATATTATAGAATTGAATATATGAATGGAAATAGGGAATGGTGCAAAAATTTCAAAATAATATATAATCTAGAAAATTTCCTTCACTTATTAATTCATTCTCTATTATGAGTCTCAAAGTAAGTAACTCGGCTCATTACTACTGTTATCACGGTGTATAATTTAATTAATTTGTAGATGTAAATGCTATTCTTGGCTAACTTGGTTAATTTGATTATGAACTTGTCCTGAAAATTGTTTTTCCTTGTTAAGATATATATTGATTGTATCACTTACTTCAAATTAATTAATATATATGTCAAGGGTTGATTAGAATTGCTTCATTTATGTATTTGGAGAATTTGGTTTAGAGTTTTCATATGTCAAATAGAATTTTGTATCTGTTTAAAAGTGGATTTGATATGTATTAGCATGAACATATATTAGAACACATGAACCAAATGTTCTTAGTTGTGTGTAAGATTTTGGAGGTTTTGTCCCTTGGTTTTGAAATTTGAGACACTTTGGGAATAATTGGAATGGCTAGTAGAAAGTTGATCAGTTTTCTTGATTAGATTTAGAACCTTAAAAGGATGAAATATTAAATAGTTATTTATGTGGGGTTGAATATATTGATCATAGTTAATAATTAAATTGATCAAGTAGTTGATAGTATTTCTCAGATTACCTTACATCAATTGTCTTAACTTGAGAATTAAAAGGATAACTAGTATTAGTTTACAAATTTAGAATGATAAGAATTTGTGAGTAGATAATTTACTATGCGACAAGTTTTCTAAACTATTATTTTTATGAGAGGAACAAATAGTTTTAAAGAGATAATTTCGGTTAGGGAGAAATACCCGTTAGATGGAGCCACCTCTATGGAAAGGCCGCCATTAGGAGGAGAGGGCTATCAACGAGATGTAAACTCCCTAATTGATAGATTTGATGTTTCATTAGTAGAGAGAAAAGAGCTATCCGTTAGATGGAGCTACCACTAAGAGAGGCCACTCTTAGGAGGAAAGAGCTATCAACGAGATGGAGCTAGCTCTCGATTTTAGCACTGTAAGGATCGATATAATTTAATGATGTGTTTCCCGAATCGATGAGAAAAGGGCTATCCGTTAGATGGAGCCGCCACTAAGTGAGAGGCCGCTCTTAGGTGGAAAGGGCTATCAACGAGATGGAGCCATCCCTCGATTCTTCCTCGCAACAATTTTTATTTTTATTTTTATTTTTTATTTACTTTACTAGAATTTTATATTTTCTTTAAAGTTGATTGTTTTGAAATTCTGGCTAATTATATACAAGTTTACGATCAAGATTTATTTTGATTTTGGAAACATTGAAAATACAAAGGACACTGTCGAAATTACGGTCAATATTATTTTGAAGTAAATGGTCATTTTGAAAATCTTATATTTATTGATTAAGTTTTGTTATTAGGCTTGCCGAACTAATATTAGTTTGTGCGCCGGTCACGATGTGAGTTTGGGTCGTGACACATTTTACATGACCTATGTATGCTTAAAGTTGATGACTTTAATGATTTATATGATGAAAAATGACATTTTTATGTGATTTTAAGTTGAAACCCGAAATAGGGGGAATTTTCTGGGCACGCTCGTTGAGCTAGGCACCAAGCTCGCTGCAGCGAGCATTCATAGCTTCTGGAAATTTCCAGAAATTTTCATGGTAGCTCAGTGACCGGCTAGCGACCGTTGTAGCTGTCAGCTAGCTGGCGGCGACCAACAGTCTGTAATTGCTCGCTAGGTGCTCGCCATGTGGTATCTCAGCGACCAAACCTGAATTCAGTTTTATTTAAAGAATCAATTTGATGGATTGTATACTCATAACATGTTTAATCGTGATCTTTTAATTATAGGGTAACATGATTAAATGAATATGAACCTAGTAATGAGGAATTATTAGTATGTGATCAATAGAATGATGGATTGATTAGAATGAAGAGTTATGTTATTGAATTAAATGAACCATATGATTATAACATGTCTTAATTATGATCTTTTGATTATAGGATGACATGATAGCTTACGTATGAGTACTTTTGAGAGATAATGTGTTATGATAATTAAGTTATTATTGAACCATGAGTGTGTGATTATGATAATGATATGCTTACGTATGTGTGATTGAAACATGTATGTATATCTTATTTGTGAATGATTAATGATGATGATGATCTTGAATGTATGATCAATTGAGAAGATTAATTAATGTGATTTAATTAATAGAGAAGATATATTCACTACAAGAAAACTGTGATTTAGCTTCAAAAATTTTAGCGTCAGTCAATTTCTGATGCTAATAACGTCTATTTAGCGTCCACGAATTTTAACACAAGCAACTTTTTGGAAATTTAATTTTTATGAAAAACTTTGCATCAGTAAATTGGATTCTATTATGAACGCTAATGTTTTTGAAATATAAATTTTCAAATAGCATCTACAATTATGGATGCTAAAACTTTTAATTAATGTTTAATTTCTTTCTCACTTTTATTTTCACATTTCCCACACTTTTATTTCACTATTATTTTCGCATTCCCCCCACTTTACCAAAAGTTTCTCTCACAATACCTCAACCCTAAATCGTTTTCTCCTTTCACTCATCCTCTCATTTCCTAGCCCGGTCAACAAAATCCCTTCAATCCCATTTTCCAGCCCCGTGGAAATCCCTAATTTCATTTATCGATGGTTTTCCCTCTCTCATTTTCACTGAAACTCGCACCATCGATGATTCCCCCTCTCTCTCGTTCCCTGAAATCTGACCACCGCAACTATCCACAGCGGTTCTCATTCATCCTCCATCATCGATAGTTCTGCAATTTAGCTTTTCTTCAGTTTGGCTTCTGCAATTTCACGACCGGACGGTTCTCAAAATCCTTAACTCGGTTCAGTTTTCTCAAAACCCTTAAACTGCTCTATCACCTTGCTTAAGTTCTTTGATTTCATATATATGAAAAATCTGGATATCTTTGTTTTAGATTTTAACAAATTGCTGACATAACTAGAAATATTTAAATATGGTAAAATGTAATTGTGGATCTTAATATTGTTATCTCAACTACAAATCTTTGGATCTTTTCTGGTTGATTTGTGAGTGTTGGATAGTGGATACCTCTAGGGTTGTAGTGCTTGACTAAAATGATATTAATGCGTGTGCAGGGTCTGGTTCTGACTGTGTTGCAGAATTTTCTGCATTAATTATGTTTCTGCAATTTGTGTTGTTTGTGCGAACTTGTGTTCTTGTTTCCGCGTTGCATAACTAGGCACAAGTTTTAGCTATTTTTTGTTTCTTCTAAACTACATGTTTTAGTTGTTAGTAGCCAATATAGGATGCACATTGTCCTCTTCATCAATTTATGATAATTCTTAATATGGTTTAATTGGTTTTTTACTTTTCAGGACAAATAATTTATATAAAATTGAAAGAGAAGCCAAAAAATGTGGCTAAAGGGCTGATTGGAACAAAAAAAAGCAAGCAGAAAATTGGTAATGCAGATGATGTCTTTGTTGGTGACATAAGACATAATGAAAGTCTTCCTCTGGCCATTCAAGGTATAAATGTTGGCAATTCTCACAATTGCAGTACCATTGATGTAACATAGATTCCCAAGGAATAATAGCTAAGAGATATGTACTCTATCTATGAACTATAGTTAACCTCAAATTCTCATCTTAGTAAATAGAGTGTCTAGATAGCTACTTGCTCTTGTGATGTTTAATTGATGATCTATTCTTTGAAATTTACTTCAGATTCTATGATGGTACTAATTGATTCTGTGATGTCAATGTTAGTTGACTTTATGATCACCGTTCAAAAATAAGTTGACCTTATGATCTGGAATTAGACAGCTTTTATTATGTTTATGTATATCATAAAAGCATTGGTTGTTTTTGTATTTTATTGGGGACATAGATAAGTGAAAAGAAAATGGGTGGATATCGGATTTGAACATATCATTCCATTTGTCATGTATTCAATATGGATTCCTAAATCATTTATTAACTTTTCTTATGCTTGAACTTGATACTTTATGTCTTTTGTTGCTAGCCCAAATACTTACTTGAATAGCCTATTGAATAGTCTTTCTTTATTTCAATATGTTTTTATACTACAACCTCTTTGAGTAATTGGACTAGAATTGAAGTGTAGCACTTTACAGTGTCCTTTATGATATCATATATGGAGTTTTTAATGTGGCACTTCTCTTCAATTTAAATGCCTAATATTGTTTAGCTGAGTTTCTGAGTTGGGAGTGCGTAGTCCATGATTTCTGTTGCTTGTAACTACTCAACCAGGTTATTAATACATATACACATGCTTGTGGTTTTTTTGTGTTCCCTGTTACTATCATGAACAGGTTATTTGTATCTTTTCCTCCCCACTTGGGTACATGTTTTGGACTTCAACATTATGTTTTAATTAATACTTTTCATGTAGAAAATCATGCTCTCAATTTGGTAAGTACTAAGTGTCATCACACTTACAAGAATGGAATGCTTTGTAGGCCTTTTATTGTTAAGGAGACTGACAAGTTTATTCTGATTTTGCATGTTCTTTTAGTTTTTAGTGGTAATAAAACATCCAGACTAGATTTACTTGTGTGGATGTATGAATGATTTTTTAGTTCAATATTTGTGAAATTTGAAATCTTTGTTTTTTGATTACTATATGGTTTCCAAAGTCTTACCCAGATTGTGTTAAACTTACTTTATATATAATTTCGAAAGAACAATTTGACAAAGGGAGGTCGACTATAGTTTTTTACACCATTTTTATCATTTTTGGTAATTTGACATCATGTTAAGGTTGGACTTTGGAATATTTTGGGGTAGTTGCTTTCTTCACTTGTAAGTGTTTTTAATCATGTGTTCTAGTCTTATTGTTCAGCTGTATGGTTATTTGTACTGAGGTAAAACTTCTCAAGTGTATTGGATATATTTTCTGTCATAACCTTTATGTGAATTGTTACTCTTTCAGGATGAAAATGGGAACAAGATGATGTTAAATGAGTATATTTGAGAGTTTACGATTGGTTCTGGTAGCTATGGCAAAGTGGTAAGTTAAGTTTTTGTGAAATTATGCTCTCTCTTTTCTAATTGAGCTTACTTCGTGACTCCCTTCTTTGGTATTCATTATAGGTCTTTATTAAAGTAGTGTTGATGGAAAGCATATGCAATTACGGTAAGGACACTTCTAGTATGTACCATCCTTATTCTTTGTTAGTTTCTTTTTATTGAAGTAGTTGAAGATCTAATGTAGAAATTTGTTTATACTTGTTTTGATATTGAAGTAGTTGAATATTCTTTGTTAGTTTTTTTGCTAGTAGTAGAAGTTTAGTATGACATGTAGCAGAAAACTACAATACTTACAGCAATTTAAAAAGAAAAAGTATCACAGTTTATGTATGACATTTAGCAGTTGATTTTAGAATTAGTTGAAGGGAAGTTCATGTTTTGTTTATTATAAGTAGATTTTAGAATTTAGAATTAGCAGAGTGCACAGGCAAGATGAAAAATGAAAGGAGAATCAATGAAGTAATCTTGATGTCTAAGCTGATTTCATGAGAGATTGGATGAATGATATCAGTCATAATGCTAGTGATCTACCGGTCAAAGTGGTTCCTGAAATGTTTATCACCTATAGAAAAATGCATATGCAAAAACACTAGACAACACAAATGAGAACAAAATGAAAAGGAGGAGTCAAGGGATACAATACCAAATGTGCTGTTATATCTTTAATTTGCTAGTATCTTGTATTGTTGTAAAGTCTTCTTGGTGTACTAGTATCTTTAGTTCTGTAATAGTGTTTGGTGTTTGGTCTGCTATATGTTTGATAAGCTAATGTTTTTTTGTTAGCTTGGTGGTTTTTTGTCCTTTTTATTTGAAAAGTCATCCTCATAACAGGACTAGCCAATTTCACTATAAAAATCTTGAATGAATCATCCAAGCAATTGATTCACACTGCAGCCATAGCGTGATTAGGTGTTTGTTTGTAACATTGCCAAGTATTTTTAGTCTCAAAGGATCTGTTTGTTGTAGGGAATGAGTTTTGCACAACTGGTAGCTTAGTTTGTCAAGAAATAAAGTTGCAAATTGATGTAGTATTCATCTCATGAATTCACTACGATTTGCTCATTCATCCATCCAGCTCTTAACATGTTTCCCCCTCTGTTGCTACTTGCTATAGGAACTTGTTTGTATGCTCTCTTTATTGACCCTAGTATGACATGGGCATGTTTTTGCTTGACATATAACATGTTTTGATTTTTCAAATAGAATTTATTTTGTTTTTATAATTGGTTCTAATTTAATCTACAAATTGTAATATTTCTGTCCTCTACCGTTGATTTTTAATCTACAATTTTTGTAATTTTGTGAGTATAATTTATTTTGGCCAGGTGTATGTCATCTGACTCATGTGTCTCGTCCTCTTGAAAATGAGGTGATTGAGATGCTTCGAAGGGAGGCAGCCGCAGCTCGTGCAGAGGCTGCTGCAGCAAATGAAAGAGCTGCTAAAGCAGACCAAAGAGTGGATGTTGCTGATCAGCGTGCAAAAAAATTGGAGAACAATATGGCAGATTTTGCGCAACGGATGGCAGCTTTAGAGAATCAATCGGGCGGTGGCTCTTGCAATACGAGTCGAACTCGTCCTATTCCTCAACATCCACATTATGACGATGATCTCGATGATCTATCAGAGGATGACCTCACCTAATGATTGTTGATCATGTAGTTCTTTTGGATATAACATATGACCTCACCTAATGATTGTTGATCATGTAGTTCTTTTGGATATAACATATATAGTTGTCTAGTTTCTTTTTGATGTCATCTCCTAGTTGTTTTTAGATATAACATAGTTATCTAGTTTCTTTTGGATGACAAAGATTTTTTGGTATGTGTGGTTCTTTACCACTGAACTTGAGTACTAGTTTATAATTAATTATTAAAAATACTATTTTATTATGAATGTCTCAGTTTGTAGGTTCAATTTTAATTTATAGTAAAATGTTATTCTTATTAATTTTTCTACTATATTAAAGGCTTATATAGGTCATTCAACGATAAAAATATTCACATGCATAATTTAGCATTAGCAACTTACTGATGCTAAATTTAGCGTCCATAGATTTTGATGCTAAACATAGCATTAACAATTTCCTGACGCCAAACTTAGAGTCACATTATACTGACGCTAATTAGCGTCTGTATTTTATCGAAATCTAGCCTTACTTTTAGCGTCCATATTTGTTAATGCTAATTAGCGTCAACATGGACGCTACTGTTTTAGCATGAGGGCTTTTACGGTCATAAAATTTTTTGACGCTAAATGGACGCTAAAAGACATTTTTGTGTTGATGCTAAAAGACATTTTTCTTGTAGTGATTCTTTAACAATAAGTGTTAGAATATATGGATTATATTATCCTTGTATGTTGAGCATATACTTTAGATGAGCCCTAAAGTATAGCAGATGTTTTAGTAGCTGCGGTTGACTAAAATATGTAAACCATATGTTTGGTAATTGTACATTCATGCACTCATATTGTATGTTGAGCAGATAGTTTAGATGAGCCCTAAAGTATAACAGATATTTTAGTAGCTGCGGTTGACTAAAATATAATTGGAATAAGTTTTCCAATGAATTGATGAAATGGTACCACATGCATTAGTCGTGTCTAGGGTGACATGACATAAGTAATTGACATTAGTTGCATTAGGAATATGTGATTAAATGTGATACTTGATACTTGGCATCAATTGATATTTCTTAATAAAGTGATTAAGTGTATTATGTGATTAATGATTAATATTTGATGATGATGCGTATACCTTGCCAATTGAATGAGAATATGATATTATTGTGATGTGTTGTATGTGTATGATTATGTGTTATGAATGACATGTGATTAATGTATGTTTATGATTTGAATTGTTAGACATGAACATACTATGTCCTAAGTGTTAAGTGTGTTCTTGCACTTAGTTTCTTTTTATGGTTATATTATCTAACCCTCTGATTTGTGTATGTGCTGAACCTTTGGGGGTTCAGGTTCTCAGGTTATATTTGTGATCGAGTCGTTGGTGAAACTCCGCTCTGATCATGACACGGGGATATGGATCCTTAGAATGTATATGTACTTAAAGTCTTGTTCATTATCTTAATTTATTTTGAAATTGTATCATTTTTGAGAAGTATTAGTTCAAGTGATGTTTTTAACTAATTAAGTTATTAGTTGTATTTTAATGAATTTTGTAGTATTCGAACCGTATTAATTTTATAAATCAAGTTTTATTTTCTGTTGCGTATTTGAAAAATATTTTAAAGATAGTATTTTTTAATTAAATACGGATTGGGTGTTACACATGTTGTCCACAAAAACCAACCTGGTCGCTTGAGGCATCTTATCTACTGCAGATCATCTGTGTGTTTCGAGTTGCGGTGAGGTGGAGTCAGCTCACCATTTATTCATCTCTTGCGGTACTTTTGGCTCTCTTTGGACACTAGTGCGTTCGTGGATTGGTATCCCAGTGGTGGAGTTCACTTCCTTACGTGATCACTTTGTTCAGTTTGCATCTTCAACAGGTGGTTCTCGTGCACGTCGTTCTTTTTTTTTGCAGCTCAGTTGCCTTGCGTGAGTGTGGGTTGTGCGGACGGAGAGAAATCACAGGTTGCTCCGAGGCTCAACTAACATTACTTCTCAACTGTTGGACTAGACCAAGCTATTTCCCTTTAGGTGGTTGAAGGCAACATGTGTTACATATTAGCTTCTAACTGCTATAGCTGATGGTCTAGTCCTTTGCTCTGTTTGAACCTTGTATGATTTGTCTCTGACTATTTTTCTGTAATTTTATGTGACTCTTTGTAAACGTTGGTAGTCTACCTTAACATATTTTATGCTAGGTAAATTCTTTTTTATATATTTCATTTTGACTTGTTAAAAAAAAATCATCCTAATGAATTGAAGTTGACACTTCTAAAAATACGTGTCCTTTACCAGACACTTAGCAAGGCCCTCAAATAATTAGTTATATTCAATCCTTGAAAATAGTTTAAGAAAACTAAGCTATAAGTTATAGTAAAGAACATAATAAAGTCGCAAAGTGGTACTCTGATAATTTGCAGCACACACAATATACATGTGTAATGTGCTCCATGCATGTACCCAAGTGATTCATCATATGTTCATGTTGTTGGAGATATTCGATACACCTTGGAACCGGTGGCTTTGAGTACGGGAAGTTTTGCATAGTTGTGTTATAAATCTTAAGTACTGCGGATTAATGGGAGATATGGTTTAAAAATATATTTTTAAGTTGAAATAATCATTATCTTATAAGATGGATTTGTAAATTTGAGTTAGGATACTAATTGCAAAATTTTAAGATGGTATAAAGTCTCTTCAAAGATTTATTGGATTTTTTTTTAATGACAAATAATACTATTATAAATACATAAATTCTATCTAAAAAGTGAAATGTTTCTTATATATAAGACCGAAGAAAGTATTAGACGATTATTGTATTTGATTAGCAATAATTATATTTGATTAGTCAATGATTGTATTTTAATTAGTCATAATTGTATAGGAAACTCTTTCGGTATATAACTCAACACGGCAAAGGTTATTATGCATAAGAGGATGTTTATGCACGGTGCATAAGCCCCATAATTACTCGCGTGCCCCCCAAAAGTTTCTCGCGCGCGCCCCCCAGCCCCCCCAATGGCTCGCTATCCCCTCCCCCTTTCTGCTGATGCACACGTTCTGTTTTTATTTTTAGCCTACTGGGCCTGAAAGCCCAGTTCCTTTTTTGTTTTTTTGTTGGTTTTGTTTTTTACCCAGTTTTAGACACCCCCAGATTTTATTCTTTTTCTCCCCTAGATTTGTTACAAAATCATTGGTTATTTATGCAATGTTATTTTGAAAATCATTATGAATAAAATATGGTTTTAGTTATAATATTTATTTTAAATTAAATATAAATATTTTATTTGAAACCATAAGAGAGTTACTTTGGTTTTCAGATACAACACTAGTGAAACCATTAAGTTATACTTATGGTTTCGGTTAAAATATTTATTTTAAATTAAATATGAATATTTTATTAGAAACCATAAGAGGGCTATTTTGATTTCAGATAAAAAACTAGTGAAACCATTAAGTCACACTTATGGTTTCAGTTATAATATTTATTTTAAATTAAATATAAATGTTTTATTTGAAACCATAAGAGAGCTACTTTGGTTTTCAGATACAACACTAGTGACACCATTAAGTTATACTTATGGTTTTGGTTAAAATCATTTTAAATTAAAATGATTTTGACATAATTAAGTGCATTAAATAGTTTTGGAGTACAGATCTCTGAAACCATTCCACAGCACAAATGGTTTTGGAGTACACATCTTTGAAACCATTCTACAGCAGAAATGGTTTTGGTATGATTTTAGTTTAAAACTAACTACTAAAATAATTAACCATACATAATACTCTGAAATTTATCCCTAATCAATAAAATAAAATTCAATTAATCAAAATTAAAAGCGTGATAAATAAAATCTGAGGGGTGCGCTAGAAATCTAAAAAAAAAAACCTGGGGGGTGCGCTAGAAATTGAGGGGGGAGGGGGGGGGAGGATAGAAAATGGGGGGCGCACGTAGCAATTGGGGGGGGGGGGGGGGGGGTAGCAGTTGGGGGCGCGCATAGCAATTTATGCACGGTGCATAAGCATGGGCTTATGCACCATAACCAGACCCAGTCAACACAATGTAATGGAAAGGCAAGGCCTATTATTCTTACATGGTATCAGTAAGCATTAGGTACCGATCCTAAACCCTAACCTATCCTACCGTCGTTGGCCTTCTCATCCTTCTCAATACCATCGCTGCTAGTTTTTTTTTTTAATCTTGCTTTCTTCTCAAAAGGCAAGGCCTTTGATTCACCGGCACCGACTTGTCTGTATGCAACATAGAATTTTATAATAATTCTATTCAACAAAATTGCATATGTTGTTATAGCAACTAGCTTTTCTTTGATCCACCACGTATTCCATAGTGTCAACACCTCTTTCTATTTATTTGACCATATATTCCTCTTGTCAAAATCTCCACCTATCTATATTTCACATATACCTCTTCTTTAACCATCGTGTTACCTCCCATCTCATATTTCTCGACGCCACTGCCTCATACTTCTTAAAAAAAAAAAAATTTGCTTTCATCAACCCTCTATTATTATTATTATTATTATTATTATCAGTCATACAGTCACCATGACAACCGAAGACTCATTTGTCTCCTCCCCTATCAACAACCGCAGCAACAACGATACCAATCGTGGTAGCCGAAGTAATGGTCGTGGTAGAGGCCGTTACCAGTCTCAGCAACATCAGTGGTCCCAGTCTCCTTATCAGCAGCCTTTGTGGACCACTCCCAGTTATTCCATCCAGCAACAACAGTGGGCATATCCATGGCAGCCATGCGCTACTTCACCGTATCAATATCCGACAAGTGGTGCTCCCCATCAACAATCAGGCATACTAGGTCCTAAGCCTCAGCATGCATGCCATCTACTCCACCTCATATGAACAGTCGGCAAGGCTCATCTTCTTACGCTCCGACGGACATTCAGGCTGCTATGCATGCTTTCTTCGTCTCTCCTCCTGATGATCAATGGTATATGGACAGCGGAGCAACTTCTCATATGACGGGCAATGGAGGTAATCTCACATCTTATTTTAATACGAGTAATAATATTACTGTTGGAAATGGTCATCATATTCCTGTTATTGGTTGTGGACATGCATCTTTACCCAACTCCCTAGCCTTAAACAATGTTTTATGTAACACCCCGATTTTCAAAGACCAAAATGTAGGCACTTCTTTTTTTTTTTTAAAACAACAAAGACTTTGAAATAAAACATTCACGATCACAATTAAATTAAATCAGAGTAACCCTTTTTCAAAGTAGCAATCAGAATGCAATGCCTCTTTTATAAATTGTTTTCACGAATCAAAGTTTAAGAATATAAACCAAACGCTACGTCTAAACAAACATAAACATAACGACACCATTTATTCCAAATAAAACATCATACTACAAGTTTGAAATACAAATGTAGGGAAGCATAAGGAAGAGTAAACAAGACTCTTAAACTACTACCCCTAAGCTGATCTTAAAACTCTAACTGAAGATGACTGGGTGACGAAGACCCAAAAACAGCTTCAAGCCTCGCCGCTTCTCCACGCGGTACAAATAAAGCCCTAACAATGCTCGTAGAGGGTCACGATCTAAAAATAACATATAACAAAAAATACACAGCGCAAGATATACAATACATAGCAACATATACTCATTTTTCATATGAATCACACATCATAGAATTTAAGTGCACAAATCGTCTATCAATCACACATAACAATATTCGAATGCACAATCACCCTATCAATGCATGAATTCCGGAATTTAACCTCTCCGCAGAGAGTCGTAGGTCCATCCCATACTATACCCTGCAGGGCGAATCAATAAAATCCCGAAGGATTAAGGTGGATCCACTCACGCAATTACACCTCGTGGTCCACTCACGCAACCACGTATTGGACTCAATAAAATCCCGCAGGATTGAGGTGGGTCCACTCACGCAACCTCACCCCCGTGGTCCACTCACGCAACCACGTACTATGAATGCATGAACATACGATTCCCCATATATGCTAATGCAACAATTACATACCACTCAAGCATATGTAATTCTCAACCACATGCCAATACATATATTTTGCAAAATCATATGTAAGACAAATAAACATCATGTACAACAAGATATTCAATCAAGTACATGCATCAACATTTCATATTATTCAATCATATGAAATTCACAACAACCACTCAAACATGTGTAGAATATAGCATGTTCTCAAACAAGTTCTCGTCACGAGAATACATCACAAAACAACCATGCTCATAATTCATATTGCATCACATCAAGCAAATACACATATTCAAGCAACAATTACACATGCATAAAAGCACTCGATATTTCGAGGTATATGAAATCGTTAGAAAGTGCCCTTACCTCGGCAACCTTCCAACACATCAACTTACGCTACGCAAGCAATATCCGTCTCTCTCGACAAAGTCCCATAATCGGCTAGTCCTCTTAACCTTTTAAAACATATAACTTCTTTAAGTTAATACCACATTCTAATTGGTTACTCAAATAATCCTAGCTCGGCTACTAATGGATTCAAGACCTATGGTTGTCTCTCACAACTAACTAGGTTCGACTCATTTTCAAAACGGCTCTTGAAAATACAAACACTTAAAATAATAGATTTTATCTCAAAAGCGTCATTAAATAAAAACCAACTATTAAAAATATTTCCAAAATAAAATCTCTTTTCAAACAACTTATGCCTTAAATCATAAGTTCCAAAATCTTTTAAAACTAAACAAGTTCGAAACTAAAACTTTTCTCGTACAACGTATAACAAAATACTTTTCGCGTGCACGTAACTAAAACATTTTTCTGAATAGTTCACAAACATCAACCTTTTAAAATATAAATCCTCGACAAAACAGTTTCAAACTAAAATGGCCATAACTCATTCAATCTTTGTCCGATCGAGACGAGCCATACGCCAAATTCATCGTCTCGAAAAGGCGGATCAAATTATTAACTTTCTAGGACACAAAAACAATTTTAAAATGACCTAAAGGCCCTTATAGATTTCGGCCAGAACCTAAAAATAGCTCCAAGCAACTCTTTTAAAAAATCTAACTTGTTAAAACAAGTATAAAAATACCAATTTCACATAAATCAACTCAATTGAATAAATATTCCAAAAACTAAAGAAATTCGAAAACCCTAACTTCACAAATCATAAAATTTGGGGCTTTTCATTCCTTATATTTTCTTTTCAAAATTAAACTCATAAAACAACTAGTGCTAGTTTCAATTTCATGGAAATCATATCATAAATTGATTTCAAACATTTATAAAAAATCACCCAATTTCTAAAATGCTCACAATCAAAATTTCTTTTTAGATCTATAATTACAAAAGCTCATCCAACAATATTAACAAAAGAAAAACAAAACTTAACACAAATCTTTTTAACATAAAATTAAACAATTCCAAACACAATTTTTCTCTTGGATATATCACTAACTAACATGGATTTATAACATTAACAAAGGTTAAATTAAAAGCTCACACTATCCTATCAAAAGGGCTACACGGCCAAGGAGAGAAAATGAGGGAGGAGAATTTTTCTTACCTCAAACAATAGCTCATAATCACCATCATGATGAGAGGATCAACTTTGGTTCCAAGCTTTCTTCCTAATTCTTTCTAGATTTCTCTTAAGGTGGAGATTTGTGTTCTATCTAACACTTAGAAAAATAAAATGAAAGAGATGGAGGAGGGAGCTCACATGAGAGGAAGAGAAAAGGAATGGAAAAATCTCATGACTTTGCTTTCTTAAAGATCTCTCAATTAATTCCTAACCATTAGATCAAATAGTGCTAACTTGTTATGATTTAATCCTAGCCATCCACCCTTTGCACTCACAAGGATAAACATGTAATATCCTAGGAAAATATCTAGATATTTTTGTGATCATGCCAACTCATCTCGCTCAGTTCCCGCGCCCGCGCTTAAACGAGTCGTATCTCGCATACCGATAAACTTTACGGAAACAGAAAATTCTACCGTAAACCACTTAATAAAAACAATACACAAATTTTCGAATAAATTTTATTCTGAATAAATTTTCGCTCCTTAGCTCGAAAAAATATAATGAGATCAAATTCTCATTACAGTCGATATATAAAGTCTCCATTAAAATTTTGATGGAAATCAGAAACCGTAAAATTTTCAAACAGCGGGTATATCTTGTCCGTTTTCTCAAAAACCGCTAGAAAATTATTTTCAACATTTCAACGAGACAAAAATGTTTCTAAACTCATTTAAAGCTTATAAAATCATTGTGCCCATTTTTCAAACGTTAAACTACGCGCAAGCACAATCTCAGCAAAAACTTTGTCAAAATAGACAATCAAACAGAAAACCAATAATACAAATAGCATAAGCTAATTAATATATCAAAAATATAATTCCTGCTTTTGAAATTCTACGGGTCTTACATTTTACATGCACCGAAACTTATTAAAAATCTTGTTTCTGTCAGAAAATTTACAATCGATAATGATGTATCTGTTGAATTCGATCCTTTCGGTTTTTCTGTTAAGCATTTTTAGACAGGAACACTTTTATTGCGATGTAATAGTTCCGGTGACCTATATCCTATTCCCACAAGACCAAACACAACAACATTACCCCCATCTGCCTTTGCCGCTTCATCTACCGAGTTATGGCATAGTCGTTTAGGACATCCAGGGGCTCCTATTTTAAATTCTCTTCATCGAAACAAACTTTTGCTATGTAATAAGTTTCGAAATAATTTCTTTTGTCACTCTTGTCCACTTGGGAAACAAACAAAATTGCCTTTTTATAATTCTTTGTCATTCACATATATGCCTTTTGACATCGTTCATAGCGACCTTTGGACTTCTCCGGTATTAAGCTCTGGAGGACATCATTACTATGTATTATTTCTTGATGATTTTACTGATTTTTTATGGACTTTTCCAATTTCAAACAAATCACAAGTACATTCCATTTTTTTACAATTTCGTGCTTACATTAAAACACAGTTTGAGCGTGAAATAAAATGTTTTCAATGTGACAATGACAAAGAATATGATAATGCTCACTTTCATAAGTTTTGTGAACTAAATGGAATGTCTTTTAGATTCTCATGTCCTCGCACCTCCCCTCAAAATGGAAAAGCCGAAAGAAAAATTCGTACGATCAATAACATAATTCGAACCCTCCTTGCTCATTCGTCTATTCCACCAGTTTTCTGGCACCATGCTCTTCAAATGGCCACTTACCTACACAACATACTTCCAAATAAGAAACTCACTCTCCAATCACCCACCAAAATTCTCTACCAAAAAGACCCGTCTTATTCATATCTCCGAGTCTTTGGGTGTCTTTGTTATCCCTTACTTCCGTCCACCACTAGAAATAAACTCCAACCTCGGTCTACACCATGTGTCTTTCTAGGATATCCATCTAATCATAGAGGTTATAAGTGTTACGAATTGTCAAGTCGCAAAATCATTATCTCTCGGCATGTTATTTTTGAGGAAAATACGTTTCCCTTTTCCACCATGAATGCTCCTACAACGACTAACTATAATTTCTTAGATGACGGCATAAACCCACTTCTTACCTCACAAGTGTACACCACATCTCCACCAAACTCCTCTCCCAGCATAACAGTCACTCAACCACCATCACCAGCAACCCAACAAACTCCTCCCCCTCAAACCATGAATCAAACAACCTTTTCCCCCTCAACAACCTCCTCAGCCCAAAAGTCTACACCCACGACTCAAACAACGATCTCATCTACACAAACAACACCTACCACCTACTCTCCACCTACTCAGACACCTATTCCCCCTCTTGCACCTCATTCACCTCAAATGACAACCCGAGCACAACATGGAATTTTCAAACCCCGTAAACTTTTCAACCTATATACATCAACCCACCAGTCTATCTCTCCTTTGCCTACAAATCCCATTGATGCATTAAATGATCATAATTGGAAATTGGCCATGAAAGACGAATATGATGCTCTTATTGAAAATAAGACGTGGGAATTAGTTCCTCGTCCCTCTAATGCTAATGTTATTCGAAGTTTGTGGATTTTCAGGCACAAAAAGAAATCTGATGGTTCTTTTGAGCGATACAAAGCTCGGCTTGTAGGTAATGGTGCTAATCAACAATCAGGCGTCGATTGTGGTGAAACTTTCAGCCCTGTCGTCAAACCGGCCACTATTCTCACGGTACTCAGCATTGCATTATCCAAGTCATGGTGTCTTCATCAACTAGATGTCAAGAATGCCTTTTTGCATGGAAATCTTGATGAAACCGTGTACATGCACCAACCTCCTGGATTTCGTGATCCCCAGTATCCTGAGCATGTCTGTCTTCTCAAGAAATCTCTTTATGGTCTCAAACAAGCACCTCGTGCCTGGTACCAAAGATTCACTAACTATGTTGCCAAATTGGGATTCTCTCATAGTATTTCTGATCACTCTTTATTCATTTATCATCACGGTAATGATACTGCTTATATCCTTCTATATGCGGATGACATAATTCTCACTGTTTCGTCTGATGCTCTTCGCGACTCTATTATGTCTCAACTTGGCTCTGAATTCGCCATGAAGGATTTGGGTCCTCTGAGTTATTTTCTGGGAATATCTGTAACTAAACATTCAGGTGGTCTTTTTCTATCTCAAAAGAAATATGCAGAGGAAATTATAGAACGAGCAGACATGTCCTCTTGCAAGTCATCACCTACACCAGTCGACACCAAGGCAAAACTCAGTGCCTCTTCTGGAATCCATTTCATGACACAACTGAGTATCGAAGTCTTGCCGGTGCATTGCAATATTTGACTTTTACAAGACCCGATATCTCTTACGATGTGCAACAAGTGTGCTTATTCATGCATGACCCTAAAACGCAACATATGTCAGCTCTAAAGCGTATAATACAGTATATTCACGGCACTATTGATTTCAGCCTTCACTTGTATCCCTCCTCTATCAGCAAATTGGTTTCTTACACGGATGCAGATTGGGCTGGTTGCCCAGATACCAGGCGTTCCACCTCTGGTTACTGTGTTTATCTTGGTGACAATTTAATCTCATGGTCTGCCAAACGCCAGCACACCCTTTCTCGCTGTAGTGCAGAAGCCGAGTACCGTGGCGTCGCTAATGTAGTATCTGAATCGTGTTGGATTAGAAACTTATTATTAGAACTACATTGTCCAGTCACAACAGCCACTTTGGTCTATTGCGACAATGTGAGTGCCGTTTATCTATCCGGCAACCCAGTTCAACATCAGCGGACCAAACACATCGAGATGGATATACATTTTGTGCGTGAAAAAGTTGCTCGCGGCCAAGTACGAGTCTTACATGTTCCATCTCGTTACCAGATTGCTGACATATTCACCAAAGGACTTCCGTTGCAACTCTTTGAAGATTTTCGTGATAGTCTCAACATTTGTCAACCTTCAGTTTCGACTACGGGGGTGTATTAGACTATTATTGTATTTGATTAGCAATAATTATATTTGATTAGTCAATGATTGTATTTTAATAAGTCATAATTGTATAGAAAACTCTTTTGGTATATAACTCAACACAATGTACACTACAAGAAAAAGTTGAAATACCGACGGAATTTAGAGACAGAAAATATTTCGTCTCTAATAGAGATGGAATTAGAGACAGAAAACGCAGTTAGAGACAAATATTTTTATTTTAAAGACAGATATTTTCATTTTAGAGATGGATTTTGTCCGTCTCTAATAGTTTAGAGACGAGGAAATTATCGACGAGATCAAATCCGTCTCTAACCTGCTTAGTGACGAAATATTTACATTTTAGAGACAGATTTTGCCCGTCGGTATTTAAGATTTTTCTAGTAGTGGTAATGATAAGGCAAGACCTATTATTCTTACAGAAATTATATAATACGCATCTTTACTATATATAAAAAACCCTTAAGGGTAAACCCTAATGACCTTTTGAAAACCCTACAACCCTATGTCATCGATGATGTCATCATCTAATCCATGTCATCCATTTATTGTCCGCCACGTGTACCATCTCGCCACGTCACCTTTTACACTTCAACATCCACATCATCCGCCACGTCACTCCAACCACATCAGCATCAGACTATAAAATTACAATTTTGCCCATGTACGTTATATATATTTACATTTACACCCCACACTTTCATTATTTCCGTTTTGACCCCTGTACTTTTATAAATTGCATTTTGAATCCTAATTTTTTCAAAAATTTCAAATTTGCTTCTATTTTTTTTAAATTACAGTTTTGTCCCAATATTTTTGAAAATTACAGTTTTACGCTTAACAAAAACATTAAAATCCTATTTGTTTTTTACACTTCCCATTAAATGGAATTTTATGATTGATTACTTTGAAATTTATGTCTAAAAGTTTTAAGAGAAATTTTATAGTGATGTTTATGTTTGGTGAAGTTCATATGGTTGTTTTGCTAGAGATAATATTCCAAATGTCTCTTTAGACTTTACGTTGAGTATTGAATGATTGGATAAAATTCTTTATATTGATATGTTTTTGCCTATTATTTGCTAATGCCTGATTTTGGTTCACATCAATAACAATACAAAGAGAGATGAACATGGCAACTGTTTTGTAGTAAAAGAAGCGACAACAATTTAGTTGTCTGAGGCAAAGATGACCTCTACATTGCAATTTAATCTCGGTGGAACTTTCTTGCTTGAAAGCAACACAATGTGTAAAGAGTGTTTTTGTTAACTTGGATGAATGAAAATAATGACCAACAATTTGCATTTTTACAACAAAAGTTAGCATATAGCTCTAATATGATAGACTTTTAACCACCCTAAATCTCTTCTACCTCGCAACTTAAAAGAATCTATTGAGTTAAGAATGTTCAATTACCACTATAACATGGTCAATTTTATGTTGTACAAGTTTACTAACTTAATAAAAATTGATGAGTCTGCATAGAGATTTATAGTGTACTTAACAAAACACTACAACTTCTCTTGAACTAAGAATGTCTAATTTTAATCTATAAAGATGTATCGTAAACATTTCTATAGCATCTAATGACTCTTCTAAATAAATATTTATAAGGTGATTCAACTCTTAATTAAATATGTTAATGTTTCGAATTTAATCAACTAACTTTTACGCGCTACTTATAAATAGGTTTGTAATTTATGCGCTTCATCTACATAAAGTTTTAAATTTTTTGCGCACTATGTCAAGTATCCTATCTCTAATCCTCCCAAGAGACATTTATTGCATAGGAGTGGTCTTGATTGTGGGGGTTGGTTCATCTACTTTGCCTCTTCCTCGATCAAAATCATTTGTTCATTGTTTGATACAAGCATGTATCCTTTTTATGCTATATATTTTTCTTTTCTATGAATTTAGACTTTGTAATCGTAATTTGGTGCTATCTCTAAATTATTTAATGTTTGCAACTAAATCACTTCATCCTAATCGAGCATTCAAATAATTGGCATTATCAAATATTATTTTTTTGTATGCGCCAACACTACTTTGTGGCGCATGATTAGTTCAAATTTATGTAGTTATCTTTACTTGATTTGATCTTTGATGTCAACTATTTTGTTTGAAGTCTTAATGAAGTTTTTTTTTTAATCAATTGATAGTTGTCCTTTAGAACCATATTAATTGCACAAAAAAAGGGTAAAATTAAATTTTATACATGTCACAGGTTTTTGAAGGCTCAATTATGAAATTCGATATGACTGAACCATCCAACAATAAAGTGATTCACTTTTGTATTGTATTATCCCATTATCAATGATTATATTAAGTATACTCTTAGACAAAAATTAAATTTTATACATGACACGGGTCTTGAAAAGTCCACTATAAAATTTGGTGTGGTGCTTCACTTGATTCGCTTTGTTATAGCGTTCCACAAAAATCGTGCAACACTAAGGGCCATCGTTAGTTGGATAGAGATTGTATTCATTGATTTAATTTGGTTAATCCCTTTGTATGATTTAGTCTTTAAACTCACATCAAACATTTCTATAATTACCTTATATCATACTGTAATCTAAAACAACAACCATGATTGACATACATATGTCGTTCCGCCGAACCCGTGCATCGCACGGGCCGGCGACTAGTAGGGTTGGCAATGAACCGAACCAACTCGAAAATAGT
This sequence comes from Trifolium fragiferum, assembly GCA_954870985.1. Lineage (NCBI taxonomy): Eukaryota > Viridiplantae > Streptophyta > Magnoliopsida > Fabales > Fabaceae > Trifolium > Trifolium fragiferum. The sequence goes on from OX940794.1 coordinate 16,292,148, forward strand.
TCGAGATTTGATTCGCTAATTAACTCGTTGAACTTGGTTTATGAACCAATTGAGCTGAACTTGAGTTGAAAATTAAGTTCGTTAATTAAATGAGCCGAACATAAATGGTATGCAGTTCGACTCGTTTGGTTCATGAACCAGCTCGATATATATATATATATACATACCTTACACTCTTTTAAATATTATTTTTATAAAAAATGTGACGGAGAGATACCAATAAAAACTTTTTCAATTAATTAATATAATGCACTAATATATTTATTTTTACTTACTTTTTTAATTTGTTTAGTGTCATTATTTCCTTCTAGATTTGAATTAATTTACTATTAGTATAATTTTTATTGTATTTTAATTTTTTTCTTTTTAAAAAATTAATTTAAAAGGTCAAATATGTAAAATTTGACAATTTTGTCTTTTTTAACAAAATTGTGACTTTTAAACTATTTGATTTGAGCAAACGAACTGAACCTAACGAGCCGAACCGAACTGCTCGCGAACTATAAACGAGCCGAACTCGAGTTGAAAAAATAGTTCGTTTCGAACTCGAGCCGAGTTTCGAGCCGAACCAATTCTTATCGAGTCGAGCTCAGACAGATTCGACTCGACTCGACTCATTTCCAGCCCTAGCGACTAGTAATAAGAAAACGTACTATATGTAGAATTGTTGACCTCTGCACTTTTCATTTGGTTTACTTGTTCAGGCATCTCAAAGTTGGATTCCCATTTCCATAATACTACCTCCGGCCTTATTTATAAGCAAAAGTTGATTTTTAGGTTCATTGAAAAAGTAACGTATCTAGTTTTAAATATAGACTAGATACATTACTTCTTTAATGAATCTAAAAAGCAACTTTTGCTTATAAATAAGGTCGGAGGGAGTATCTTATAGTTCTGATTCTGAATTATGATGATGGTAATTGGTATAATTATTATCATGCATGCATAAGCATGATGCAAGTAATTTGTTTGGAATGATCACGTGTGTTTTAAATTATATCATCAAAATGAAGACGAGAAAATGTGAAAAGATATATAGTGATGGCTGTTTTTTTTTTTTTTGTTTTTTGTTTTTTTTAATCCTTTACGTAGAAAAAAAACTTCGGTAATATAAAATTCGACTGTAAAATAAATAAAATCTAATAAAATATTTTTGATATAAAAATTGAACTCGAATTTTTCGAACAATTCATTTTAAAAAAATTTAACATATTGAACCTAATGTTTTGGTTATGTGAAAAGGTATATAGAGAAAATGTCAACATTTAATTAATGAAGAATAATTAATTGTTCATATGTTTTTCATACTCCATAATTACTTAGACTTTAATTTGAGTTACAGGTACCCTAGATAATATGGACACAAGAATGGCCGGTAAGTTAGTTTTAGGAAGATCAAAACGTGCTTACGTTTGTCAAAGAAAAAAAAAGTGCTTACGTGCACAATCTATGTCCAAGTTTCAAAACTCCACTGTTACTCCATCTGTTTATTTATAAATGTCATATTTCAATAATTCAATTAATAAGCACTTCTCTGTTTTTTTGGGTACGATTGCACACTTCTTTAAAATGATACTCCGGACTACTACTTTGCGTAGATGCTAGAAAATAAATTGGTTTAAATATATTAACAATTAGACTTGATGCATCAATGTGTTCATATAGACCTACAGTAATAGAATTGCTAAAATTGCACATATTGCAAACGTTTCTGTTGCTATGACAATAAAATAACACATAACGACCGTCCTCATTCTGATCATTGCATAACGCGCACACAATTGGATAATTTACCCCTCTTATCCATTAAAAGTGAAAGGCTTTTGAATAGGGTGTTGAAAGGCTGTTGAATTATCATGCACCATTGGAGTAGCATGTTGAATCTGCACCGTATGAAAGAGAAGATGACTCAAGTTAACATGTTGAATTGCTGCGCAGGGGGACACGTGGAGCTCGCCAATTGCACCACACAGGCGCGTGTAAGCCACACGGGGACATGGCGAGTGAGGAGCAGGGGGACGCGGAGAGAGAAACGCGTGGGGGCAGGTGGCAGCTCCTGATTGGTTGCCTGGATTTTTACCTCATCTTATCTTTGAACTCAATTATTTCAATGCAAATTAATTTTTTTTTTTATTTTTTCACCAAAATTCGTAATTTTTTTTCCTCTATAAATAGAGACTTGGTTCATTTGATTTGGACACAGAAAAAAAACCAAGTTTTTCACTATTGTGATTGAATAAATCAGTGTAGTCTTTGCTGCATGTTTGTTTTGATTATTGTGTCCAATTTTTATTTGATAATTAACTCTATACAATACTTATTTGAAATCCGCAAGCTGTCCACCACCCAATTCAAATATGTCAGTGTGCGCTTTAATAATTGTGTCAACCACCCAACTTGCTTTAATAATTGTGTCAACCACTCAATCCTTATATGATAATTAACTCTATACAATAATTATTTCAAATCCGTCGGTGTACCAAATTGAATCTATATATAGGGACTCATCCATTTATGTACCAATATCCCAAATCTCATCCAATCTACTTCCAATATCCTAAATCTCATCCAATATACTTCCAATAACACAAACAATGGATTCATCAGATGATGATTTTGATATCGCAGCCTACGCTAAACTCCGTGAAATTGAAGACGTTTATGTACGCAACCGATTTAGAGAGCGTCGAAAGAAAATATTGGAAGATGGTGCACGTCGTAGTAGAAAATATCTCAATAGAGATCATACAGCTGCAAACCAAAGACTAATTGACGACTACTTCGCCAATGAGCCTACATATGACGATGCAATGTTTCGCCGTCGGTACCGCATGCAGAAACATCTTTTCCTTCGAATCGTTGAAGACCTTTCAAGTAGTGATAACTACTTCACCCAGCGAGTTGATGCTACCAACAAAGAAGGTATATCACCTTTAGCAAAATGTACCACAGCAATGCGAATGTTAGCATACGGTATGGCAGCAGATGCGGTCGATGAGTACATCAAAATTGGAAGTACTACAACATTAGAGTGCTTACGTAGATTCTGTAAAGGAATCATACGATTATATGAGCAAGTGTATCTCAGAGCACCAACCCAAGATGACCTGGAAAAAATACTACATGTTAGCGAACAACGTGGGTTCCCGGGGATGATTGGGAGTATTGACTGCATGCACTGGGAGTGGAAAAATTGTCCTAAAGCATGGGAAGGTCAATTTACTAGGGGGGGATAAGGGAACCACCACAGTTATTCTTGAAGCAGTTGCAACTCATGATCTATGGATCTGACATGCCTTTTTTGGATGTCCGGGAACGTTGAACGACATAAACGTTCTAGACCGTTCACCTGTTTTTGATGACGTGGAACAGGGAAAGACTCCAAGTGTGAATTTCTATGTGAATCAACGTCCCTATGATATGACATACTATCTAGCTGATGGTATCTACCCTTCTTATCCAACTTTCGTCAAATCAATTAGACTTCCTCAAAGTGAACCCGATAAGTTATTTGCAAAATATCAAGAGGGATGTCGGAAGGACATCGAACGTGCATTTGGAGTGCTTCAAGCTCGATTTAAAATCATCCGTGAACCAGCTCGCTTGTGGGACATAGCTGATTTGAGTATCATCATGAGGTCTTGCATCATATTACATAATATGATTGTTGAGGATGAACGAGATTCATATTCTCAACGTTGGACCGATTTTGAGCAGTCCGAGGAAAGTGGATCTAGTGCACCGCAACCATATTCAACAGAGGTATTACCCGCTTTTGCAAATCATGTGCGTGCTAGGTCCGAGCTCCGTGATCAAAAAGTTCATCACGAATTGCAAGCAGATCTAGTGAAACACATATGGACAAAGTTTGGAATGTATCTGAATTGAAGATGATTTGTTTCGTATTAATTATGTTTGTGTGTTGTTTTGCATTTTAAGTTAATTTGCATCGTATTAATTATGTTACTTGTGTGTTGTATTGCATTTTAAGTTAATTTGTATCGTATTAATTACGTTATTTGTGTGATGTATTGCATTTTAAATTAAGAATAAAATAAAAAAATTATTTAAATTTTTTTTGTTGAGTGTTTATTATTTTAATTTAATTTTAATCGATAATTATAATTTTATTTAATCATAAAAAACAAAAATTTAAATTTAAATAAGAATATGAAATAAAAAGTGGTGGGCTAGAGAAAGTGGTGGGGTATGGTGTTGAATGAAAAAACTATTGGAGAGGGTAAAAATTGAATGGGGTGTTGAATGATTAGGTGGAAGAGAGAGAAGATGATGTGGAGTGTAAAAAGTGGGTGTTGAGGGTGTTGAATGTGTTTTGCCATTGTACATGGTCTCATAATTATATTTTACATCTCTTAAATTAAATTTTTTAAATAAACTCTTTAATTACATTCATATTTATATTTTTAAGTTGAGTGTTAAACAAGTTGTATTACTCTATTTTCTTATTTAAAAAAATTCTATTGCTGAAACAAAATAATGTTGGGCATTAAGCTTTTTTTAATAAAAAATATCAAAATACAACTTAGGTTTTTTTTTTCTTCCTAATCAAACAACTTAAGTTCAAGCTGAGTGGTGGGAATCGGGGATAGTCAAATATTGTCGGTTTTCGATTTGAGGCTATACTTTTTAATCTCGTTTAGAATTGAAACAGGCATATGATTATACCCATATTTTTTGAGTTTGGGTTTGTAAGAGAGAAATTCATCCCCACCCCGCCCCATTGCTATGCCTAAATCTTATAAAAAAAATTATTTACTCATCTTTTATTGGTCTTTGTTCATTTTGTACAAATATATGATTTTTATGAATAATATATTGTTCATTAAAAAAAGAAAGAAATTATTCAATAATGTATATATTATCAATAGATATTTTTGTTGGTGTGTTTTCCCGTGTAAGCATATCTTTAATATATCAACTCTGTTTAATAAGGTCAGATTTTGAGTTTATAACTTATAAGCTCACATTTGGAAAAAGAAAAACTATTTGATAAACAATTTTCAGAAAAAATTTATGATTTATTTTACTAGCTTATAAACTATTTTTCGAACGTTATTTCAAGTTGTTTATATGTTTTCTTACAATTTTACCCCTGCCGTTTTACTTGTAAAAATAATTAAATATTAATTAAACATATGTTTTATAATTTATATCACTTCATACTTATAAACTAATTCAACTAATAATTTTACCAAACACTACAAATTTAATCAATTAACTTATTCACTATAAATTAAAAACTAAAAACTAACTTATAAATTAATTGATATATAAGATCATTCATTCGCTATAAACTAATTTATTAACTATTCTCTATTTTTTACCTAACATAATAATTTATACAAATGTGATCCTAACAGTGTATTTTCCAGTATGATCAATTTGAAAAAGCAACAATCTTAGAAACAAAAATAAATGCTACCATTATAAAGTCTCGTGGAACCCACATATCCATACTCGATCATGTGATCCGGACAAAGTTGAACTTTTCCTTTAATTAGTTTTGAATTTTGATAATGTAAAGCTGACTTTTTCATTAAAAGAAGAGTAAAAGACTTTGTAAATTGAAGGACTTTTCATGCGCAGAAAGAAATAAAAATCAACTCATAGACTTTGTACCACATAGTTTTGTCATGCCGACGAATTAACGGAGTATTTATTTATTTATTAAATATAAATATCAACTCATTACAATTTACATAGACTACTATTAAAATTACTAGCATTAAAAAAAGAGACTGTTAAAATGCTAAATTAAACCACTCATGTGGATCTGTTTGTTTCTTTTTCTAGATAATAAATAGTTTTTTTTTTTTGTTTTTTAATATAATATTAATACAAAGTTTTTACATCTGTTAATGATAACTAATCTCTTTTTTAAACCCATTTGGGTTGGTCTAGTAATGTTAACTTGAATATTTGAAATTTGTTCATCTCAAAAGGTCCTAGGTTCGATTCTTCCTGGTGGTGTCAATTTCGGTGGACTAGTGCATATAGAATAAAAAAATCCCTGACTTTAAACAGGCCCTTCGCAAGTGGACGGTGAGATTGTCCCATCGAATTAGTCGTTCCTTAAGTCGGATATCAAATTTCTAAAAAAAACTACTCTCTTTTTTTATTTTTTAATATAATATTAATACGAAATTTTCACTGCTGTTATCAATAATTAATCTCAACGAATTTTTTTCATATGAACCATAATCAAATGTCTAACCATAAATTAGATATGTTACCAATTTATTTCAATATATATTTTGACCATCTTTAGATTAATTTATATAGATATACTTAGATTAGATGTGTGACTTTGTACCAAGAAGAAAAACAGATGTGCGACTGATTTATTTTAATATACTTTATGACCAAGTTTAGATGTGTGACTATTTATCTCATGTTAATTATGTTAAAAATGATATACCTCGTTTCGTTTTTTGTTACAATAGAGAAATCAACAGAAAACAAAAAAATCAAACAACTAAGAAAAAATTACTCCAAAACAAATACTACACCCGCACATCAGTTAGTAGAGACATAGTATGAAGATCATTAGGAGGTGAAATTTTTTTCACTAAATGTGAGTTAGAGAATGTACCCATCTTAGTCAACATATCTGCATACACATACTATTCCCGGAGTGTATGGTCCACCACAACCTCCCAATCCTTATCGAGAAGTTGCTAAATACTAAAATCTCCGTTGATAAATTGGTGATGAGCAGAAACTCCATCCCGAATTAAACTAACAGCACGAAGGAAGTCCGAGAAACAAACAATCCTTCTATACCTGTTTTTGTTCGATATTATTAGAGAAGATGAATATTTGAAGATATTGGTATTGAGAAAAGTAATTTCGTTTGTGTTTTTTGAGTTTGTTTGTATTTTTAGAGTTTTATTCTTGAATTTGAATATCAATATAGATAAAATTTACTCAAAATTCAAATTGATTTTACTATAAATTAAGATAAAATATAACATCACATTGAATTTTGGCTAAAAATTTGGTATCCACTTAAATTCAAGAGTATCGGAGTGTGTTCACCTTTCATAAATCATTGTAGCATATTTTCAATAATGAAATGTAAAAAATAAAAAATCATTTTTAAAAAAAAAAAATCATAGTTCCACTTTTTGTTGTAACATATTGTTGTACTTACAAGAGAAAAGGAGAAAAAACAATAAAAAAAGGGATTACACCCTTACAACAAACACACCTCTAACAAGCTCAAAAGGAGGTTTTGATAATATCAAAAATGGAGCGTTCGAAGCTATGCTCCTAATTTATCCAAATGGTCTGCACACATGTTACCCTCTTGAAGTGTATGCTCGATTGTCACATTCCAAGCTCTACTTTTCAACTAAACAAGTTTTTGTATCTCATTTGCAAAACTATGATACGGTAATACACCCTCCTTAATCAAGTTGATAATTATCAAAGAATCCGAGTAACAAACAACATTACGGAAGTCCGTGTTCCAACATAATTCCAAGCCATGTAGAACTGCCATGATCTCAACATATAAAATGTTGGGTTGAACCGTCGCCCCTTAAAAACCTCCAAGAAAAGTTCTCGCATTATCGCGTAACAATCTTCCAAACTCTGCTGTATGCATTGAACCCAAAAGACTTCCATTGACATTCAAACAAACAGTCCCTTCCGTTGGACGTAACTAGGACACATATCGAATGTTGACAGTCTGGGCCGAATCCAACAAGTGCGTATCAAAGGAAGAGTCACAAAAGGTCCTCAATGAGTGAATCTTCGCTACACTATCATACGCACTTACTATAAGACAATTGCTACAGATTCGTGTGTCATACAAACTCTTTTAGTCCAAGTGAAGAGATCTCCATTTTGTAATGAAGTCCTACACCATTCCAGCCCATAAGCTCTCCAAACGCCAACCGTGTTAACGCACCAAACAAACATTGCTCAATAGTTTTAGGACCTATTGAACATCTTGAATAAAGGTTAGAATTACAAACCCGACGTTGGTGTAGAACTTCTCTTGTAGGGATGGAACTATGCAACACTTTCCAAATAAAAAACTGGATGTTTGCTGGGAGTTTAGATTGTCAAATCCACTTCCAATTTACATGATTATTAAAAGGAAGTGGTTTTAACAACCACTCATATGCATCTTTAGTAGTGAAGGTACCAAAACTAGAGTTCTGCCAAACCAAAATATCAGGAAGAACATCAATAATGCAAGGTTTAATTTGACAAATGGAATTCTTCGCAAAGTCAGGAATGTCAATATACAGTTCCTCTAAGTTCCATTTTTCATGAACCCACAAATCGATAAGCTTCCATGTTGTGTCATGAATATCCACAAATGATACCATCGAACAAAGATTGTCTTTGAACACCCAAAGGTCATACCGAAACTTAGAGTTACCATCCCCAATTTTAATTGTAAAACTGCCTTGGAGCATATTGAAGTTTCTCTTGTAACAAAAAAAAAAGTTGTTGTGCAATTCACAACATATTTGGCAGCACTTTGGAGTTTAGTTCTTTAATTTGTAATGTTAATCGTATTTTTTTGTCAAAACTAAACTTTGTGGTAAAGTTCATTAAGCACTAAGCGAATATGGTTGCCCATACTTTAGTTAGGGCAGCTATTTTTTAGTCTAGATGCTGAATTTTTGAGACGCTACCTCTTTGTATTGCCGCTTATTTGAATAATGATATCATATGAATGTATGTTGATAAAAAAATATTTTTGTACTTTCTTTTAATAAATTTTATTCAATATATAATTATTATAAAAATATAAGAAACATCAATAATTAACCTTCTTATTATTCTATATAACTTAAATAAGATAATTAGTGTTACATTTGTGATCCTCTCTATTTTTTATATCCATTTTCTCTCTCCATTACTGTAATACCAAAACCCAATATTTAATAAAATACTACCTTAATAACATTTGATTCGAATACGCAACAAAAATAAAATTTGTTATATAAAATTAATGGTTTGAGTATTACATTCTTCATCAAATAATTACTAATAACTTAATTAGCAAAAATATCATTTCTTACAAAAGTATTTCTAAATGTTACATCCTCAAATAAAATTGAAAATAAGAAACAAGGACTCTATATGCATTAATGAACCCTTTTCCCGTGTCATGATCAAAACGGAGCTTCACAGAAACACCTAACTTGAAAATCTGATCCCAAACCATTCTAATACATAAAACAAAGAGTTAGTTACAAATTCAAATCAAATGTAAGAATAAGGTAAACTTACATTTATTAACATGACATATAATTAACATATCTAGTTTCATACTTTTAGCAAAATTCATAATATTTGTCAAAATCATCATCAAGAAAACTATTTAGTACAATAAATATTTTTTAACACCATTATATGGAGGTTGTCAAAAAAAAAAAAAAACCATTATATATGGAGTGCATATTTTATTCTCCCATATATTAGACCTCTATGGGATATTGAAAATGTTTTTTTTTGAAGCTGCAAAATTTTATTAAAACTTGACAATAGTACAAGTAGTACCACAGTAAGATACAAGAACACAAACTAGTAGCAGGGAGGGGACAGAAAACTACACCAACACAGCAAGGAACAATAAACTAACACACCACACTAGAAAAACAAAACCACACCAGAACTGCTAAAACAAACACATCAACACACTAATCCCCATAACAGAACCCATAGCAGAAAAGCAACACTGCAGTAGCAGAAAAAATTAACGATCAAAACAAATACCCGGGTTTCAAACCCATTCATAGTATAAACACGGTGTTATCTTCAATTTGTGCGCACTCCATTTCCACGTTAACACCTTAATGTCCTCAGCACACTCCAGAGCGTTCTTCACTTTATTGTTGAAAATAGCATCATTCCTCGATCGCCAAATTAACCACAACGTAGTATGCCAAACAAGCATATACCCTTTTCGAGCTTTCTTCGAGTGGGCAAAGCCACAAAAGTACTCAAACAAAGAGGACAAAGTTCCTGGCATAATTAAAAGTACTCCCAGCCACTTGAAAATATCCACCCAAATACGGAACGCGAAATCACAATGCATAAAGAGATGATTCGAAGATTCCAAAGAGCCCGTACAAACCACACAGTTCCTAGAACTATCTCCCCTAAGAATTCCACAACGCGCTAAATTATCTCTAATCGGAATTCTATTGTGCAACAATTGCCAAGAGAATGCAATTAATTTTGAAGGGGCGGGGCTTCTCCAAATCTGATCAAACACCCAATTCTCTCTACCATCAACAGCCACATCACCATTCACCTCTTTAAAAAGAGTGTAATATGCAGATATTACCGAGAACATGCCAACCGGATCAGATTTCCACAACCACCTATCAGATGTTAGGTGTACTAGTTAAACAAGTTGATAGTATTTTTTCTTTGAAAATTGTATATTCAATGTTTTGAAAGTATAAAGGGCCCGTTTGATGCGCATGATAGTGAGATAGGATATGATAAAATTATCCTATCCTACTTCAATCCATTGTTTGGTGCAACAATAGGAAAGGATAAATTAAACCTAGTCCTATCCTATCCTATTGCTCCTTTGTTATTTTAATCCTTAATTTTTGGTGGGTTAGCAACAGGATAATGAGACACATTCTTCGATTTCCCCTGCCAGCAACTTTATACATTTATATGTGGAATTTGTCTTTTTTGCTATACACATTATTTTTGTAACATTTTAAAACGTTTTTTTTAATATTCCCGTAAGTTATTTTACACTCATTTTAAAACTTTTTGTTATACACATTACCGATGTAAGTTATTTTACACTCTTTCCTGTAAGTTATTCCTGTAATTTTTTTTGTTGATATTTTTTTATTTATTTTCGAACTTCAACCTCTCTGTATTTTATTTTACACTTTTTTTTTTTTGGAAAAATAGTCTTTTTTCTAGTTTGATTTTTGTTGGAAATTGTCTAATACTTTCATTACATATTTTATTTAATGCTAATTAAAAAAATTAAAACTATTTTTATTATAAAAAAAAAATGCATTTATTTTACAAGAATAATTTTTGTATTTAAATATAACATGGGTTTTATTATCACGTCAATATAAAATGCATTTATTTCTTCATGATAAATTAATGCTATCATGTGTCTTATCATATGTACACCAAACACATGACATGATATGTGTTTATCCTGTTATTATCCTATCCTATCATTATCCAGCTTTTTATGCTATCCTAGTCCTATCATATCATGCGCATCAAACGGGTCAAAGTTATTTCAATATTACTTTTATTTTTTATTTCCTTTTTAAGCATACTTAACAAGTGTACCGAATGCACTGTTTAGCATAATTCTATAAATTAAACAATTCACGGAAAAAATAGGGGCCTAATTTCAATATTTCCTTTTTGGAATGATTACGTCTGTTTTAAATCTTCAAAATGAAGAAGTTAAAATGGTGAAAAGATATAGATTTTTGCTAACCACACCCCAAAAAAACTTAGTTACACCTCAAAACGACTAAAATACCCTTAAACATAGTTAGTGTGCATGCAATGTAAACTAAGTTTACAAAATGTTTATGTAAACTCAGTTTACATAACCTTGTGTAAACTGAGTTAACATGAACCTTTTAAACCTAGTGTAAATGTGAACTGAGTTTACAAAAAATTATGTAAACTGAGTTTACATATAATTTGAAGTCTATTATAAAAGTTCGCGATCTTATGTTACATTAGGAGTTCGCGTAAACATTTAATTTAGATTAGATCTGCTAACGATTAAAATCACATGGAAACATGAAATCACATGAAAAAGAGAATGTCTAGAATTGAAAAAGTATAAATTCACTAACCTATGCAATAAAGTCTTAATGGTATATCTTCAAAATTCAATCTTTTATTCTGAATTTGTGATTAGTTACACATTAATGGAATTTGTGAGTTTTGAGAGAGAACACATTAATGGGGTTCGTGAGAAAGAGAGAGAAGCGTGAAACAAAAACATAAAAAGATGAGAAACGGTTTTTAAAAAATTTATATAAAGGACAATTTTGGTATTATGATTAAATTTTATTGAAAATTGGGTATAACTAGATTTTTTTTGGGGTGTGACTAGCAAAAATCAAAGATATATAGTGATGACTTATTTATGTTTGATAGGTTTTATTTTTTATTTTTTATTTTGACACAATATTTCATATTTATATTCTACTGTTAAATATATTTTAGTTTCTATAAATTTTTTTTTTCTATAAAAAGTTGCTTAAATTTTTTTTTTTCAAAATTTGGTTTTTAACTTGAGATTCAGCTAATAATTTGAACATCAACTTGCAGATCCGAAAACATGAATATTCTAATGATTTTAATTTTATCATATTATTTGTTGTTGGCATTTTGCCGATGCATGTATGCTATTAACTTGGATGCTGTGAGATTGTTCACAGATTCATCCTTTACGTTTTAAGCGAGATGGGGAATATGTGGATATTTGATGTATTCTATCAATTGAATGAATAAATATTATTTTGTTTTTGTCAAAAAAAGAAGAAATTTTTGTTACTTTTTGTTCTGCACCGGCTAAAGGCTAATAAACTGAGACCCGAACACTAAACACAACACGTCATCTCTTTACACAACTATGGATCGAAGACGGAAGCTTTTCCACGAACACAATGCGAGTCCATAGCTCTAATACAAGTGACCTTCATGAGATATTTGTGATTAATTTTCTACGCATGGAGTACTCCACAAGAAGATTATTTCTCGTATTCCACTATATATATATATATATATATATATATATATATATATATATATATATATATATATATATATGCATGCACTTGCTCTCAAAGTACACACATTCTACCCCAACTCAGTACTTTCTATTACCTCTTACAATTATTGGTTTAAGCGTCAGAGTGCTAAGATTCTTGCAAGTCCGTCATCGGTACTCAAAGACCCAATCAACAAGTACATATATGGTCACCCTTCACCTCACATAGAACATTCCATTTATGAGCAATTGATTCACTTTTATTTTTATCTTTTGAAATTTTAAAAAATTCATATTTAATTCTTCTAAATTTAAAAAATTCTAAAGTTTTGTAGAGAAATTTGTTATTATATTCCAAACATGTCTCAAAAAAAAATTTATTCAATATTTTAATAGTTTAAGTATAATTAAACAATTTTTAAAATTTTGAAAAATACGAGGGACTAAAATTGGATGCCTAAAAATATTCTAGAGATCAAAACATATCATTTTTTTTAGAGACGAAATGACAATAGTCATTGGAAACTAACACATACAAACTGTATAACATATCACATTTCTGCATTTCTGTAAGTTGAAGTGTGATTTGTGGACAATATATCATTTTGTTAATAGAGACTAAAATCAAAATTTCATAATTTTATTATAAGGATAAAAATATATTAAACTTTTTTCTTATAATTTAGAATGGAGAAAGAATCAATGTATCATGTATTTATGGACATTGCTCACTAGAAGTATTCAATTAAAAAAATGTCAACATTTAATGTAGATTAATTAGTTGTTAATAATGATGTTTTTCTACTCCGATTGTTTTTTGTGGAATAAAAAAAGAGAGGTAGTACTAGTATAAACTTAGACTTTAATCTGAGTTATAGGTAACTCGATAGTATGTACACAAACACAAGAATGGCCGGTAAGTTTTATTAGGAAGATGATGACCAAGCCTTGATTCAACTATATAGATTATGACGTGCTCATCCACAACACAACACAATCTGCATACATTTCCAATTATTTGAAACTACCATTAATTCATAGACCACTTCTTGCTGCCAATTCCTTCTTTTCATCCACCATTCATCTGTTTAATTATCAAATGGTCATATTTCAATTAATGCACACTTCTTTGAAAGATACTCCTTACAAATGGTCATATTTCATTTAATGCACACTTCTTTAGGAAATAAAAATAATTTTTTTTATGAACAAAAACTTATATCATTTCATTATTTAATAAAGTAGCAATACAATAAGGTGTAGTGTCTTAAAAATTACGCGGCGAGATCAAGAAATGGCCTCTCATGCGAGGCTCTGAGCAATCATATTCGCTTGTCGTGAAAATAAATAGATTTAAATATAACTATAGTCCTACAATTATAGGATCCGGATTTAGTGTTGCTAAATAATTAATGACGCAGTTTTACGCAATAATCAATTATGGCTGTTGATTTGTGATCGAACAGTTCAAATTGAAAATACAATTAAAAAGTAGTAACAAGGTAAGTTAACCTTGGTCGTTTCCCTAAGACTCTCGATTAGTTAACAATATTAGAACCAAATAAAAAGTGTAAAATATGGGGGGTTTCGATTTGAGAAAAACAGTAACAGAGATGTTGAAATTAATTTATACGAAAGCAATCAATCCATTGGTTTTAGGGAAACTTCATTCATTATCTATCACAGGTTTCTTAGAAAAATATACTTTTCAGTTCTATTCTTGATTGACCGTGAAACTAACTAATCAAGCGTCAATTAGTTTTACATTTCGGACTGAATTAACAAGCGTAAAATAATTGTTCGATCAATCATGAGAGTAAACAAGCGTTACAGAGCATGATCAAGGTCATTACATGAATTTAATCAATCCTATAAACAAGCGTTATAGACTCTATCAATTTCTATCTGAATTAAATTAAACAAGCGATAATTAATTCGAATAACCTCACTACAATTGCAATCCGAAATTACATACAATCAAGCGTTATAGATAAATACGAATTGCATTCAATATAATAAAAAAGGCAGCGAAATTGAAAGAGAAAGAATTAGAACATGAATTGTAATTGCATTAAGATCCAAACCTCAAGATTATGATTTTTTTTTTTTTTAACCAACAAATTGACCTAGAGTTTTTAGTTGCTCATGATTCGGCTGCACAATCCTTGTTTTTGTTTGTGAATGACTGAATGAATAACCCTAGGGGCGAAATTTGGTTTTTATACAGCAAGCAAAAACGGGCCACAAAACAATTGGTCCGAAAATTATAAGTTATGCTGAAAATAATTAAATCTTGTAAGTCTGGAACATTGACGAGTAAATATGACTCATTTGCACTCTGAATTAGCTTTCGACTTCAACATGAAAATTGTAGCTCTTTGTCTTAGCTTTCTAACGCAACTGGCCGTGTCTCAATCCGATATTCCTAGCTCCAGTTATGGTCTGCGCAATGAGAAGGTGTCAATTTATTATTTATTTAGAAAGTAAGTGCGAAAATAAAATAAGGCTATAAATAATCTTAAATATAAAAACACACTAAAATAGTAAAAATAGTAAAATAAACTATAGGAATACATGAGTAGAATAGTAGAAGAATGTGCATTAAAATGCACTGATCAATACTGCTAAAATTACAAGTTATAGCACCCTACTATATTTGTGAGAAATCTAATCCCATAATTATAATGTTTTTTATTTTAAGACAAATGTTAAAGAATTTTTATAGAATTTTTATATAAATAGTAAGTTTGTATAGTAAGTTTGTATAGAATTTTTATAAAAAATATATAAAGTCAACGTATTGAAAATTGTGTTGTTTAACTTTTTGATTAAAATTTTTCTTTAAATAGTATGCTTAAAGAGTGCATCGGATGCACTTATTAGCAAAACCTTTATTTTAATTACAATAATTTATTTTGTTTTAATTCAGTACTTGCATATTAAATATAGTTACTTTCAGCCATTTGTGGTGCAATTTACTCACTTCATATACCGGCGTTATGAGCTAGACTAGAAGTAACAATTTTAAATTCAAAGAGTAAAATAAATTATTGCAGGGATTAAAAATACATTTAAACAAAATAATTAATACTCTTTAATTTATTTGTCATGTTAAACCATATTATTCATATTAAAAATAAAGTGCATTCAACAATATTGATATTGTTAAAATTGGACATTTTAACTTTATGGGGTCTGTTATTGTTTTAGCGTTGTGGCTTTAGTTGTGGTTTGTTTTAGTGTTTTGTTTGCCTTTTCAATTTTGTGACTGATTTCCATTGTAAAGGGATTCTCCTGTTTGTGATGCCCCTTTGCTCATCTTGTGTATTGGTGGGCTTATTAATATATTATTTGTTGTCTCAAGAAAGAAAAAAAATTCAAATCCTATATAAAATATAATATTTTTATCAATTAAGTTAAACTCATGAGGACTAAACAAAAGTATCTATATTATCTACAAAAAATTGCACTCCCCTTTTCATATATATATATTCCAAGAAGAAAAAATATTGAAATGTGAATATTAGTAAAAATAGATTTTATGATAAAAAAAACAGGAATATCCATAATATCTTATTAATATTTACTTCAAATATAGTAAGTTTACCTTTGAACCAATATGCATTTAGATAACCGTTTCTTTTTCTCATAAAAGTTTTTAATGATGCAAACCAATGTTTTAACTATAGAAGAGAAAATGTATCTGGCTGCTACATTCGTTTCTAAATATATTGATATGCCAAATACATTCAAAAATATCTCATTTGTTATGTTTTTTTTTTTTGTTCTTAAATGTAGTTTTATGTAGTTAGTTTAATCCTGAAATGCGTTTTTCATATTCGTCAATATTTCATCTATAAAATTATTAATAAAAGACATATATTTGAAATTTGGATATATTCAAAAATCAATATAGCGAGATATATTTTCACAGACTAAAATGATGATTACGATTAATTTAATACACTATGTGTCACATACGAGAGTTCAACTCTTCAAATTGTGGAGTTTAGGTTCTTTCCATTTATTATTCCTCCTCGGTTTAGAAAGAGAGATAGACACAAGTAAATATTAGTGGGATCCACAAATTAGTGAGACCCACTTTTAATAAGTCCCACTAATATTCACTTGTCTCTATCTCTCTCTAAATAAATAATAAATTGAGGAATAATAAATGGAGTAACACAAACTCTACATGACCGAGAGATTGTTGGCAATCACATAAATAGTATTAATTATTCTTTTTTTTTTTTTTTTGCAAACACATGATTATTTATTTATGTGCATAAAATAAAATATTATTATTATTCCGTAAAAAAAAAAAAATCATTAAACAAACAACCATGTTTACGACCGAGGTTGTCAAATTGTTTATTCACACTATGTTAATTTGAGTTATTGTTGGTAGGTTATACATAAAATTCAATGGTAAATTTTCAAAGGGTTGATTGTGATATTCTCTTTCCTTATATATTTTTGGTTTACGTCTCTATCCATATATCATTTGCGTAACGATTAACCCAATTTCTTTACATAAAAAATAATCTCATGTATGGTATTAATTTTTTTTATTTTTATAAACACATTATTCGTATATACATTATTATCTAATAATTAACAATTTTTTGTGCATAAATAAAATTAATACTATTAAACAATGAACCATGTCAAAAGTCCAATAAGACTTGGCAATTGGACAAGTGATTGATCACCATGTCTAACAGTCGTTCCCTAAAATTGAACGAACCGTGTAAAGTCAAAGTAACGTTTCCTTTATAAATATCAACCATTGAGACATAACTTAATAAGACAACAATACTAAAACGTCAACTAGTTTCCTATAGATTGTTGCTATTCTACACAACCTCATATCCTTGTCATTCATCATCTTCATAACCACAATATACACAACACAAATCATGTCTCTATTGCTCATTGCATTCTCTACTTTTATATTGTCTATTCTAATATACTATTTTGTGAAATTTGCAACAAGATCTTCTTCGCTATCACTTCCACCTGGGCCAAAACCATGGCCTATAATAGGCAACATGCCAGACTTAGGCCGTTACCCACATCATTCTATTGCAGCCTTGGCTAAAACCTATGGCCCTTTGATGCACCTCAAATTGGGCTTTGCAGATGTTATTGTGGCGGCTTCGGCCTCTGTGGCCGAACAATTCTTAAAGGTTCATGATGCTAACTTTAGTAGTCGGCCGCCTAATGCTGGAGCTAAATACATAGCTTATAACTATCAGGATCTTGTGTTTGCTCCTTATGGTCCTCGGTGGCGATTGCTCCGAAAAATATCCTCCGTTCATCTCTTCTCCAACAGAGTCATGGATGAATTCAAACATGTGCGCCAGGTTAGTTAATTAACAATCTTTTCAATGCAAAATGAACTATAAATATACTGTTAATTATCTATTTACGGTTACTCCTATATTAGGAGGAAATTTTGTGGTCATAAAATTTGGACACAACATTTAGGCACACACTTAATAATGTGAAAAGGTATAAGAGAAAAGAAAGAAAATATCTGTTTTTTTACAATAATAAAATGATGTTTAATTTTGTGTGTGTCCAAATACTTTTTATTTGAAGTGGTGATCAATCAAGTAATTCTTCTACTGTTAATTTAAATTCTTACATATCATGTGATGTTGAGACTTGCATGACTTTGTAGGCTATGAACAAAAATAATGATAATATTAATAAGGAAAATGCTAGTTTCAATTTTAACTAAGTGGATAAAATCTATTGAAGAAATATGTATTAGAAAATATATTACTCACATTTTATTAAAATATAACATGATGTGTTTTGCATTCAAAGGAACTATTGATCAAGATGTATAATTCTTTATAAAAAAATGTAGTGTAATGTTGTCTCGTGTATTTTTTTGCTCAAAGGATTATGTCCTTTATTTTTATTTTTTTTGACAGAGGATATGTACGTCCTTTATTATTATTATTTTATATATTGTCTTTTTGAATATAAAAACGAGGAACAGATCGATTGCTCCGGCTGTTTTTCTCTGCACAAAAGTATTTGTCAACCAACAATATAAATAGTCTCTTAAAAAAAATATATAAATAGTAGTTAATATTATTCTTTATATTAGACATACATAAAATATTATTTTTGGTACTTTATATAAAATATTTCATAACTAGTTCAAAGAACATTCTAGTAAAAAAATCAACTTAATTATATTATTTTACAAATATATTCTTTGAGTCCATATTATTTCATTTATCAAATTCTATTTACAATCTATTTATAAGATAGTTAGATACAAAGAAATGATAAATTAATGATATTTTTTTGGTCCAGTAATTACCTATTAGGTAAAATTTCACTTGTTAACGTGAATAGGTAAAAATACGAGCTCTAATATATATGTAATACAATATTTTTACTGATTATTGAGTTAAGCTCACAACCCACATGATTAATAAAATTTATTTTAATAAATGAAGTTATTTATTTTTATTTATTTAAAACAGAAAGTCATTTATTGTTGAAAACAACACTTCACCTATAAAAAATATGTTGACATCTTCATGAAAATGAAAAATGAGAAAACTAATATCTTAAAATATTCATATTAATATAAAGTTTTTTTTTTTAAAAGTCGCACGTTCAACTATTTAAAAATTAAAATATTAGTTTTTACAATATTAAACTTTCATTTTTGTATTTATTAACATTCATTTTAAGGGTTTTTTTATTATGTGCAAATTTGCACATATTAAAAAGTTTAAAATAGTAAGTTTATATATAAATTTGTGCAGTTTATATTAAATGTATAATTTTTTATAAATAATAATTATTTTTCATTAAAAAATTACTATTTTAATTGTTTTGACTTGTACAATATTACACATCTTAGACAAACCTCAATATTAAAGACCCATGTTTGCAAGATCTAAAGAAAAACCACAAGTGCATGGCCTAAAAGAGGACAAATATTAAGGGGAGTAATAACCATTAGAAACAAAGAATAAAAAACACTAGAAAGTCTCGTGGAACCCACATATATGTGAAGCTGAACTTTTCTTGGATAAGAAGATAAAAGACTTTGTACCAAAAAAAATTTTAAGAGTAATAGACTTTTCATGCCGACGTATTAAGGGAGGGAGTATTGTAGTTAGAGAGGACGAAATATTATAAAATATTTACCGTACAAAAATTAAAAATCAAAGTTCCACTTTCTTGTAATATATTGTTGTACTTCAAAGAAATATTGTACTTTCTTTAAATATGGTGGGAAGCCATATATGTTTATATTAATCAAGATGTGTATAGTTAAAAAAATACACATAAGACAATATTACACTACATTTTTTTTAATAAAGCATTATACTACTACATCTTGATGAATAGTTCCTTTGAAGATGTAAAACATTTTTGGGTAAATAGGTCTTTACCTCCCTGCAATATAGACGACATTTGCAAAACCCATTGTAAAAAAAAAATTTGGGATTCCCACCTTGCAAATTTTTTTTAATTTGCCTTACCCCCTACGTGCACACCATGACAGCTGACTGGATGGAATCTCCACGTGACATCATCAGATGGTGCCACGTGGAAATTAATAAAATTTAAAAAATAAATAAATCCACATAATATATTTATTTTAATACTTTTTTTTTTAAATGAGTCCATATTACAGGGGGGTTTTTTTTCTCTTACTAATACTTATTTATTTTAATTTTCCTGTCAAATGGTGGGAAGCACAAGTTTATATCTTTTTTCAATAACTAAAGAGGTGGATGAGCTACTAAGATAATTTCATTATTATACTAATAATATATAAACATTATTGAATATTGATACATGCTATAGACCAGAAATATTTTTTCTCCGAATAATAACCACCACTACTCTATGTATGGTAATTCAAAATCTAATTGGTCAAATCTTTTATTTATGTTGATTCTTTTCTTTTTTGTTTAAATTATTCTTACTAAATAGCATTGCTCATTTAAAAAATATATTACTATAAATATTTCTTGCTAAACTTACTTATAACCTAACACATTTAATATTCTATCCGTTTCTAATTATAAGTCCTTTAACAAAAAGTCTTGTCCCTATGATCTGTTTTTCACATATTTTTTTGTCAAAATGAAAGAGTACGTTATTGAAACTTGTAGAAAATAATTAATTCAAATTGTTGTTGCACCCAAATAAACAAGTAATGACCAGTTGCTATTTTTTTTTTGGTTTACAATGAGCTCGGGATTGAACCCAAGACCTATAACATGCTACCCAAACCCCTCACCACTAAACCAAACCTAATGGCTTGACCAGTTACTATTTTTATTATAATAAAAAATCATGTATTTTCTGTGCACAATTTCAGAAATTAATCTCTCGAAGAAACTGAGATCTATTTAAAGATTTTATCTTTGCTAATAATTTTTTTTTTCCATATGCACTAGTCATAAATTAAATCTGAGATCAAATTGTCAAAAGATTCAAATATCTATCACTTATATCACATGTTGTTGGTATATTTTTAGATTCTTTGCATTTCAAAAATAAATAAATTTAGATTCCCTAAATTCAAGTAATATATTATACACCCTTTCTTATTTAATTGAAATTTGAAAATTTTTATTCATTTTTGGTATTATATAAGCATATAGGCCATGTACATATTATTTTTTATACAAGATAAACTCTTACAAGTCTAATAGTTGAATTTATGATTCAATTTTTTACTACTAGTTGGCAACCTTCACTACTAAAAAATTCATGTTTAGCAACCGATTTTGATGAAAATCGGTCGCTAATCACATTAACGACCTATTTTCATCAAAATTAGTTGCTGAACGCGAGTTTTTTTAGTAGTTCTTGTGTGTGACGTTAATTAATTAAACCTAATTAATCAATTGCATTTTTTAGGAAGAGGTAGCAAGATTGATAAGTAATTTGGCAAGTAACAATTCCAACACAAAAGCAGTGAACTTGGGAAGCCTATTGAATGTTTGTACAACAAATGCACTCTCTAGGGTTATGATAGGAAGGAGAGTATTCAATGATGGGAATGGTGGTTGTGACCCTAAAGCTGATGAGTTCAAAGCTATGGTTGTTGAAATGATGGTGTTAGGTGGAGTTTTCAATATTGGTGATTTTATTCCTTCATTGGAATGGTTAGACCTTCAAGGAGTTCAAGCTAAAATGAAAAAATTACACAAGAGATTTGATGCATTTTTAACAAATATTATTGAGGAACATGAGACTTTAAATTCTAAAAGTGAGAAACATAAGAATTTGTTGAGTACTTTGTTGTCACTTAAAGAGGAAACGGATGATGAAGGAAATAAACTCACTGATATTGAGATCAAAGCACTTCTTTTGGTATGTTAACTACTCTAGAACTCCACATGCACATACATACTTGCACATAAAAAAAAGTTTATATATACCACATTATTCAGTTTTTACTTTAACAAAAATTGAATTTCTAATAAAAATTTAAATTTTAAAAAATTATATGAAAATATTTCTTTTTTAGAAGTTTACTATAGATTAATTTCATTTTTTCGTCTCTGAGTTTCGGTCAATATATTCAACTTTTTCGAACAACTTAAAACAATATGTTTTGATCCATATGTAAAATTTTAATCATTTTAGACTTTAAAATTAAATCAGTATCAGCAAACAATAAAAACTAATAGTTTTTATATTTTATTAAACTAAAAATGAATAAAAAAATGTAAGAATCAAAATTTTCAAATTTATTAGGGCATCTATAAAATTTTTCATATGGATATATATAAAAACTTTTAAGAATCATTTTTTTTTTCTTTTGACAATTTTTTTTAAATATTTTCTATTATAAGGACGGTTTATAATATATTTAATCCAAATGCTAGGTAGTTAGAGAAAAAAGAAAGAAAGAAAAGCAAATATATTATAAATCTTATTTGATTTCAAAGGATATAGCTAGTTGAGGTTTTTATACATCTATAAAATATTTCATATGAAAGCGTTTTGTATCAAAATGCAATGCCTGAATACAATTAAGGTCGATAAGTTATTGTTAAAATAATTGTTTCTAAAGTAGTAAGCATCTTAAAACATTATCCATTTGAAAGAGAGGGAGAAAAATTCAATTTTAAGTACACCAAGATCTTAATTTCTAAAATTTTTAATTAAAGTAATCGTTATGTTGCTACTTGTTCTCTTTTTTTTTTTTTTTTTTCTTTTTCTGATCGGATATGTTACTTGTTCTCTTTAAACTATTATTACAACGTCACAGTTTTGATTTTAAAAATAATTATTTAGTCCCACCCTTAAAGAACTATCATTTTCTTTTCAGTTATTACATAACACTCAACAGTGACACCTGAAACCTTTAATTTTTAATTTGGCAAATAAGTTTTCTGCTCTAAACGAACTTTGACTTTTTTTGGATACAGACATTGACTTTATATTTTGGTTTCTTTGGTAAGTTTGTTAGACATCAAATCGAGTTTACTTTAATACCAAAAAACATAAAGTTTACTTTGCATGATAGGGACATAGAAGGAACAAGATTGCTGCTTTTGCTTTTCTTTTTTCACTTACAATTGTACATGAGTATGTTATATTACATTATAAAACTCACTATATTTTCTGTTATTGCATATTATTAATGAATTATTTTGTTTAGTTTCAACTAAGCAAAATTTATCTTGTAAAATCATGTTAATAAATATATACTTTGACATTAATAAAAAAAGAAAATCATGACAAATTCTCAATATGATTCTATACGCTTAAATTAATTAAAATACATTATTGAAACAAAAGCACGCATTTAGTAAACCTCTACATTTTAGAGTTGCGGATTGATAAATTATAAAAAATTATATATGTACTTACCAACTTTGTTTAAATTTTGGTGTAGAACATGTTTGCAGCTGGGACTGACACTTCATCAAGCACGACAGAATGGGCCATTGCAGAACTACTAAAAAATCCAAGAATCTTAGTCCAACTCCAACAAGAATTGGACAATGTTGTGGGCCGAGAAAGGAGCGTGAAAGAAGATGATATACCTAATTTACCTTACTTACAAGCAGTGATAAAAGAAACTTTTCGCCTACACCCATCAACACCTCTTTCGCTTCCACGAATTGCAGCTGAAAGTTGCGAGATTTTTGGGTACCACATTCCAAAGGGTTCAACTCTTTTGGTTAATGTATGGGCCATAGCGCGTGACCCAAAAGAATGGACTAATCCATTAGAGTTCAAACCCGAAAGATTCTTACCAGGCAGCGAGAAGTGTGATGTTGATGTTAAGGGAAATAATTTCGAAGTTATACCTTTTGGTGCTGGACGAAGAATATGTGCTGGGATGAGTCTTGGGCTTCGTATAGTCCAACTTCTAACTGCTACATTGGCCCATTCATTTGATTGGGAACTTGAAAATGGGCTCAATGCTGAAAAATTGAACATGGATGAAGCTTATGGGCTTACTCTTCAACGGGCTGTGCCATTATCAGTGTATCCTAAGCCAAGGCTCTCGCCACACGTGTACTCATCATGATTTTTATGTTTGTGTTTGGGAATTTTGATTTATTTTTTTTCTATAGTTGCACCCTAATGTTCCGTTTCTTATGCTTAGTTATTATAATAATGTGAATAAATGGGATTTGTAGTATGTTGTTGTGTGAATATTTTATAAGGGAGAAAGGTATAACATTAGTTGCTTTTTAAGTTTTGTGTGTTTCAAATTTTTATGGGAATATGTTTATGCATTTATTTGCCGTAACTTGGAATATAAATCAATAATATTGATAAAAAGGAAAGGTGAAAATGCTACCGTAGATTATATCTAGGCATGTCACCTTGGTTTCAATTGTGTGGGCCTATTATATAATAATAAATAAAATAAAAAAGCTTATTCATATAAGGAGTCCTGGTGGTGGAGGTATATCCTCCGTTTTTCTAAAGTGTCGTTTTTGAACACTGTGCCCTATTAACATAATCTATTTTGACCATAATTTTTATTAATATATAAAAATAAATGTTAGCATGTAATATATTTTGTATCGCCAAATATCTTCAAAATAAAAACTTTTTATAATAGATAACTAATAATTAAAAATATTAGTGATCAGAACTGTATATCGATATGTGTACAATGATTCAAAATGACACTTAAAAAAAGCCCTCCATTGTAAATATCGTATTTCAATGAATATGAATAAAAAATATTTACTTGTGTTTTTATAAAATGTATGTTATTAGTTTACTATAAAGTGAGTGATATTTACTTGTGTTATAGGCCATTTTACAAACTATGTGAATGAATTTTTGACTTTACGGTAAATTATTTTGATTAATTTTCTAATATACTATGTAGTAAACAAAATGATAACAGAAGACAAAAAAATCATCCGTGCGTCGCACGGATGATTTTTTTGACGCATGGATGATTTTTTTGTCTTCTGTTACAAAACTAGTTTAGATACATTTTGATTTGAAACTGTTTTTAGAACTAGACAAATTGGGGGCTAACAAATTTGGCAAAAATTGAAATTTTTTGTCTTTCACCCTACATGGTAATATTTTGTCCTCTACAAAAGTTATGTAAAATACTAAAATAATTTTGTCTACAAAACATTATACAAAATAAGGACATAACAATTTTCTATTGTATTTATCGTTTCTTCTAAAAAAAATAAGGACAATGATTTTCTATGAACATTCCAACATAACACTTATTTTCTTTGAACACAAAAATGCAAGACTTCTTCAACGCTTGGCTTCAACTTGTATCTGTCTCACATCAAGATTGGTTCTATTTTCTTTTGTAGGGTAGATCTTAATAATTGGTTCAAAAAGCTTTGATTTTATATTTCTAAGATCCACTTAACATGAGCTTTCATACCAACTGAGAAAACTGTTACTATCAATCAAACCTATTGTTTATTAAATCAAGGCAATAATTCATTACGAGAAAAGTCAAAAAGATCAGCAAAACTTGTAATTAGGAAGAACGAATTTATTACGAGGAAAGTCATCCTAATCCAATTGGGCAATGAATTCCATCATACTAATCCCTCCGTACCAAAATATAAGTCATTTTGATCATATTACACAATTGGACAATGAATTCCATCATACTAAACAAACAACGGCATTCAAAAAGAAAAAAAAAGAAAAGAAACGGACAATAAGAAAAAAAAGACTACTTTATTTAAAAAGACTAACTTTGACCCAAGAAAAACTCTCAGCACTTGAATTTACATTTACATTAAAAATCAAGTATCTTAACTCTAGGGACTGAAGTGGAGCTTAAGCAGTTTTCAAATGTCAAATATACTTATACTACAACCAATCATAATCATACCAACATATACCAGGAAAAGTATAAAGGTTTTTTAATGTGTGATTCAATAAAATATCAGCATACATATTTCTCTAGTTGTAAATGTCCAGGCATAATTAGATACACGTGCATTGGATAAATATTCAGATTCTGATTGATTTGCTTGTGTAGCGGCCGGTTGAACATAGTGATTGAAGGAGTCTTTGCTTTGAAGGGTATCACTTTTTTTTTTCTACCCAGAGTCTTTGCTTTTGAAAGGTATCACACAGGTCAGTGTTAGCCACTGTAATCCTTTTATGCATATACAGTAAGTACAAAGCCTCTCTGACTAAAGATTATTGACTGACATCCCAACTTATTTAATGGAATGCTCTTGTTCAAATCCAATGTAACAGTCGGAGACTAGAATCACTTTTACATCCTGCAAGACAGTAAAATATATTACTTAAAAGCAAAATGTAAAGTGAAATTATATTGATTGACAACCTAACGGCCAATGTAAAACTAATATTTGTCGAAACAAACTAATATTTCCGTGAGATCACAACTGGGATCCATAAATTCTAGCAAATCTGTAGTCTAAATTTTCCACACATTCCACAATCGAAAGAAATACGAGAGAAGTCATTGATTTGGAAGAACGAGAGGAATTTGAGATAGAAAGGAGTCCGTAAGCAGGCAGAACAGACAGCAAACTCAGCTTGCTATACTCCAAGGGCAATTATTGAAAAAAATATGCTTAAAATGAGAAGCTCGTTTGAGTAACTGATCTTTTTGAAAAAAATGTCACCTAAGTTACTGAATATCAAAATTACTCTTAATTTACAACAAATGAGTTTCAAATAATTTCTACTATTTTAAGTTATCATAAAAATCATTTTTAGAAATATAAAGTAAAAATTACTTTTTTTAATATATATAATAAATGGGCCCATAGTGTCGAAACGGGCCCTCAGTGTCCTTCATTTCATTGTGCTTGTAGAACAGATGCTAGTCATACAAGCACAGGGAAAGAACATAATCACCTTTGTAAAAAATGCAAGTCCCAAGGATGTAAGTAAATTTTAGTATCCTTTCTTATTAGACTGATTTAATAATATTAGCCATTAGGGGGAAAAATCTATTTTAGTATTGCATCTCATTTCCATGCATATTTCAAATGTTAGGTCTCCGTGATGGAATGCAATTAGCAGAAACTCTATTTTCACACTGATGAAACACCCTACTTAGTGGCAAGTCATTTTTACCTGAAGATTTGCTGCAGCTGGAGGCAACTTCATTGTTGTAACTAAGTGATCCGAAAACGAAACTCTTTTCAGAGCATATAGCTCAGACGTAGAGGTATTACCAAGAACCAACCACCATTGCTCCTCTTTTATCTGTAGCCACAAAAATTGCAAATTATTTATGTTCAATTGACAGGCTACAAATCATAACAAATATGAATATATGTGTGTGAAGAATGTATCTAGTGAGTGTGAGACAGTTATAACTAAGCTTGTGTAGTGTGTGAAGTAAATCTCAACTCGCCATGGTAACTTTAATGGTCTCATGTCATCTCCCTTGATACAGCCACACACACACACACACACACCATGGTTATAGTAACTTATGACACATTTGAGTCATATCTAGATTCAAAACCGAACCTAAACAATATGAAACACTCGGTATTTATTTTTTAGCATGAACCTCAAAGGCAATCTTGATTCACTATGATGAATGCAATTTGGCTCATAAGTTTTGCAACTAGCTAAATTTTTGTCAGCTTTGTTACGCAGCAACTTTTCTTTTGTCATTCTGATAATTCTGAATTATCAACTTGTGATTTATAAAAAAAATCGATTCACTATTTATAACACAGACATTCGAACATGTGTACGTATTTGAAAAGAGACCTTTGGAAATCGAGGAACAAATGCTCTAGATGAGTGTCGTCTAGAGTTGAGCTTTTCTAATCTGATGTGTAATATGTGGCACCTCTCGCCACCAGTTTCCTTCTCCTGAAGCTTTAATTTCATTTTAACATGAGGGAAGTGCTGTAGATCCTGGTTTAAAGAAAGTCAAACAAACAAACAAACATGAATGAAATATAAACTGAAAGAGGTGATATGTATGCGATATAAATAAAGTATTAAAATATGAAATATAAATAAATCACTGCATTATGAACTCATACAACTTGTTATTTTCAGAGGGATTTTAGGTAAGGGTGAAGAAACGAGACTTATAATAGTAGATAGATATGGTACACTAATCCCAATTTATGCTGCAAATTAGGTTATCTACTAGACTTCAATAAAAAAAAGGAACCAATGACATGAAATATACGATAAAATTCTTAAAAAAAGGTTCTAGCAAAATAATGTAACACAATTATCCCAAAAACACACATAGATTCAAGCATTCAATTTCATAGATATTGTAACACATCTAAATTACACACAACACAACATAGTTTTCAATATCTTCAAAAAGAAGCATGTTCATCCATTTTTCTTCAGCATACCCTTGTTCCAGCATTTCCTCTCCAAAATAAAATAACTTTGACATTAGAGTATAACAGCAATCTAAACAAGCATTAAAACAAGTTATAAAGAATCTTTACCTGGTACAATCTTGAAACTGGGAAATTTCCAATCGCAGTCTGCAACGCTGCCCTGGGAATATCTAGCAATTCTTGTAAACTATAAATTCCTCTTTTGCTTAGTGAAGTTATAAGATCAGTATTCATGCATGGGAGCATCCACAACGAAGAGTCCTTGTCAAACCACAGACCCTAAAACAAGGACAAAGGATTTCAAGGGTGAAATGTAGGACCTAATAAGCAAATCTGTTATGTTTTGAAATGGTACTATCAAATAAAATAAAGAATATTTTGGAGATAATTGAAGAGTTGATATATAGTAATTTCCCTTTGTTTGAAATTTATTCTGACTGTCCTCTTAAAGTGATCAATTCCCTCTTATGTAGAAATTTGTTCTGGACTAAGATAAGGTCTGACTAATGTAAGATATACATTTCCTTTTGCATTAGTAGTTAGCACAGCTCCTATTTATTTATCTCCATTTAAGTTGAGAAAAATCATATTAAGCCAACTTCTCCTAACTAAAACTGTCCTTCAGTAGTTGCTAGGGAGGCTAAGCTATTTTGCCATGATTTTTTACAATAATATAATAACCGGTTATCCATGATATCTTCTTAATCCCTTCACATCCGAATAATCAGAACTAAATTGAACTTAGCTAATTGTATTCAAATTATACAACAGCTCAGAAAGGTCAGGTGCAGAAAAAATGATTACCTGCATTACCATTTGCAGAAGATGCATGCAAGTTATAGAGCTCGAGAGCCAACCACTATTTGCACATACATCAATCATGGCCTGGATTATGCGGATACTCTGATCTAATACTGATTTCAAGTCTGTGGCATAATCGCTAATTGGTAGCTCCAATTGGGAAAAATGACACTGCATTCACAATAATTATGATCACAAATATAAACAACGAAAATTTGAAAGAGGTAATTTGGTGCTAAAATAATGAAAAATAAAATAGAAATTCTACTGTGCTAAAACTAGTGGTTAAAATTACTGACCTGAAATAGAAGATTTGCTTTGACATGAGGGTCGTCCAAATGGTTCTTATCCACAGGATATCTAACTTTCTCAGACAGTCCTTCATTGAATTTTTCCTATGACAAAAGGACAGAAAATTCTCAATAAATGACTTCACCGACCAAATTCAATTCCAGAGCAAGTCCAATTTTGACATGACATGAATTGTCGAAAGAGAAAAAAAATATTAGATAAAGGGCAATAGTTTGTGTTTATAAAATAAGTATTAAATGATAGCAATAGTTCATGATTATAAAATAGATGCATTGTCTTAGTTTTTAATATTGGGCCTAACTCATCCTTACAAAACCAGCTTGTAATGTGAGGATTGCCTCTTACTTATAAACTCATATTCTGGCCATCTTATATCCGATGTGGGACTTCTTAACACATTGATTCATAAATAACAATACATAACAATGTGGTTGGACTGAAGTAATTAATGAGCTTCAATTAAGGTTGACTCAATTGGCAGTACCCAAGTTCGATCCCTGGCTGGAAAAATATCTGGTTTGACTTTACTTACCTCCCGGATGAACTCTAAATTACTAGGGGGGTGCTATTTCAAGTTTAGAAATAATAATGCTGGGAATATATGGGCAAGAATAGATATACCCATGTTTGTTACAAGATTGATATAAAATTATTCCTAGATATGAAAGTTCATTGGAATAAAATAACTTCCAATAACTTCTCTTATTTCCATGATTATATTCCCAAGGTGGTGGGAAAGAAAAGTTCTCATGATGATGGGAATAAATTTTAAGTAACTTCTAATAACTTATCTTTTACCCATCTTTATAAATAATTCCTAGGAATGTAGAGTTAATATTAACCAAACATGTTTTTTTAAAATACCCAGGAAAAAAAAATTTCATTATTATTTCCTAGGAATATTATTACTGGAAGTGAAACTAACAACCTTGAAACAACCGCCCCCTAGTTCTTTGTCTATGGGAATCGAAGGATCAAGACCAAAAACTAACTTATAATACATTAAATGAGCTTGTTGAATGGCCTTGTTTATAAAGAAAAAAGGTCACACTTAGATCGTTGGATATTCAAATGCTAAAGAGTGGGTTCCCCTATTGATATAAGGTCCATTTTGAGTATTATGTATTCATTGTATGTAGTCTATTATCTTATAAAAGTAAGAGGTAAAGAGTAGTTCATGATCTAATGTCAACTTCTTAAAGAACTCTGACAGCAGGAAGTTATGCTATTGACACCAAGCATTAATAATCAGGCAGCGATTTTTTTTCATTTTTTATCCCTTGTTTTGTGAGATGACTAAAATATGTAAATATTAATATAAATTTATACATCCAAGAAATATACAGCTCTTGCATGTATTTGTACTTATATTGTTATCTTAAATTGACTATTGCAAGGTCATATGCATTACAATAAGATCAATAAGGTCAATGAAAAAACTGCATCAATTAAAAATTACTAAACAAAAAATAATAATAAATTTACAAGAGAATACCTAACTTTCAGTGATGAAAAAATAAAAGTTACCTCATTGTGACGCACAGGAAGTTCATCAAATTCAGAAGCAGCAGATAAGACATGCAAAAAGACCTACATACAAAAACTCTAAGCATAGTGATTTTGAATGATCAAATATGCTTTTAGTCCCTACAGATAAACCATATTTTTTCTTTGTTATTTTGTTTTGATGCTTGCAAAATTTATTCATGTTGAAATTGGTCCTTGTAATATGAAGAATATTTGATTTTAGTCCATCAAAATAAGGATTAAAATGAAACAAAAAAAAACATGATAGGGACTTAATTTTGCAGGGACTAAAATAAAAGACCAAAAGCAAAATGTGTCATATTTGTAGGGACTAAAAAAAATTAACTTTATAAGGACTAGACTAAAATCAAAACATGATATATTTTCAGGGACTAAAAGTAAAAGCATATTTAAACCCTAAAAGAAAATATGTTTCAAACAATGATAGAAAAATGATTGGAGAAATGGAAAGATTATAAGGCTTACTTCAAGTGACGTATCTGGACTGATGTTTGAACCAAACATTGACACAGTCATGTAGCTGAGGTAATACTGAGATGCTACCGACCCCAACATTACCGGCTCTACCGAATCTTCATTCATCTTTATGCATCCACTATCTTCCAAATCCTCAAATGTGCTTTGTACTAGGCTGCCAAAAGAGAAGTGTCAGTCAGAATATCATTATCATAAACATGGGGTTTTGGTATTTCATGTCATTACCTAGACAAAAACGAACTTAGAAATTCAGGTTCTACATTCTCCAATCCATAGTACGCAGGATTGACCATCTGTCAAAAAATAATAATTACGAATAACAATGGGTAAATCTACAAATACAAATGAAAAACAATTCAGCACTCACATCTTTATGAACGAAATACTGAACATAAACTATTTATAGTTGAAGACAAATTAACCCCAGTTATAACAATAAATCAATAAGTGGTCATTGTGTAAGCCCTTTTAAAATATCTTTATTTTAAGTTTTTAACCAATTCAGTGGTTAACAGCTCTTAAATTATAAACATTTTACAACTTTTTTAAAAAGTACATGATTTAATGGTACTTTATATTCATCATTTGCATCTTTATTTAATTAAGATTAGGAGTAATTATCACGACTAGTTTTCTTATTTAATGAGGATTAGAAGACCGTTATTAATATAAATAAGAGTTGATCATAATCACCATTCAAAGTCTTTATTGTTTCACTTCCTCCCTCTGTCCTTATCTCTAAAACCCTATAACTTCAACCAACACTAACTGCTTTTTCTGATTTTCTAGTGAAGCATCAAAACATACATACCAGTCTACGGAATAAGTAAGTCCACGTAAGGTAATGCACTGCATCTTGTTTATGGCCGATTGTTCCAGAAACAATTTCAGCATTTATGTGATCATGCAGCCGCTCCCTCAAACTACTCTCAACCGGAAAGGGTTCATACAAGAACTGCAACACAAAAGAGAAAACAGTACAGTTCTTAGCACAGTAGGTATCAAAGTTTATTATAATTCTCATTCCCAATTTTCACCTTTTTGTAGAAGCTCTTCTTGGGTTCATGAACAAGTATCACTGCCTTCCCATGTTGATCAAATTGGGGTCGTCCCGCACGACCCATCATTTGCAAGATATCGGTGATTGGAAAATCAACGTACCTCTTTGCTTTTCCATCATAAAATTCTGTCCCCTGAAAGATAACCAAATTATTCTTAAAATAACAAAATAATATTTGAATTTGATAATACATGATTAGATTAAAAAATTATGTTTCATTTCTTGTACCCTCGGTTAAGAAAGTGTTTGTTTTTTTCAGAAGTATTAACATTTAAAATTTCATTTTATACATTGGAGGTCAAACATGGAAGCAATTTACTTGATACATTAAGTGATTGAGCAATATCAGAGGGAGCAAAAAGACTTGGGCATGGTATTCATTGATTGGGAGAGAAGGCACGTGACAGGGTTTCAAGACAGATTTTGTGCAGAGCCATAGAAAAGCATGGGGTTCTGATTTTCTATATTCAAACTATCAAGAATATTTAAGGCTTCTGTTCAAGCATAAGTAAGACAAACTACACAAAATGCAAGTTTAGCAAATGTGAAAAACTCCTATGCTAGAAGTGAAATTGGCGACCATATCATACCACATGCAGCCTTGTTTAAAAATCTTGGGTCTATTATACAAAACAACCAAGAAATAGTAGAAGTAAACCATCTGAGTCAAGAAAGGTGGTTGAAATGTAGAAGGGTATCATATATTATGTGATGTGATATAAAGGTATAGTTCAAGCTAAAGGGAAAACTTTATTGTACAAATATAAGGTCAGTGTTATTTTTGTGGGACTGGGTATTCGAGGGTAAAATGCCAAACCAAATAAATTTAGTGTAACACAAAAAGAAACTTTTTGTCTATTTCTCTTGGACCTGCAGGAGGAAAAAATTGAAAGCCAACAAATTGCATAAAGAAAACATTACGACAACTACATCACCTTGATGATGACTAGATGAGCTGGAAGATTCACACCCCAAGCCAGTGTACTGGTACAAACCAATACCTGCAGTGATATTATACAGCCGATCAGTAAAGGCATATCATGAAATATAAATGTTTCCATTACTTATTAAGACAAACAATAGCAATAATTTAAATTTTCTAAGATAGTAAATGTGTGCCTGAATCTTGTTATTTGCAAAAAGTTCCTCAACAAGAGATCTGTCTTTGTCATTTAGGCCTGCATGATGTAAACCGATACCAAATTGTAAAGTATGCCTCAAGTTTTGGTCAGAGACTTGGGACAGAACCATCTGCAGTGCTTCTTCGGGCATATTAAGAAATTGCCTTGAATGTTCATCAGCAGCCGCAAACTTCACCCACAGAGGAGCAAGATACATATCAGTAAACCTTAATGGATCAAATATTATTTTCCAAAAGAGATCGGGCCTGTACCTGAATTAGATCTAGTGCAGTAAGTCTTGTCTGACGCCGTGATGAGACAAATATAAGAACTGGTTTTGCAGGTGAATGTGTGCATATGGCAGCATATGCTGGTTTATTCATACTGTTCATCCGTGGGCAGTAATACTTTCCAGGATATCCCTATAAGAAGATCATGCAGTTAACATATTTGTATGATATTAATTCAAGATTATGCCTCACTTAGTGATTGCTTGCTTGGAGTAAATAGGTAAAGGTTAGGGTGTAGAACTAATGTATGTAGAAATGTCTATATGCATAAAAAAATTTCATTCCTCATTCTGACCACTTAAACCAAAAACCAAACATACAAACAGACACGTGACATCACAATCCAGTCCAAACAACATATCCACTTGCCTGGATATGAACTTCCAAAGGTACAGGCCTCACACTTGGCTTGAAATTGAAGAGTCCAATCTCCTCCACGCCTAACCAGTCACCTAGATCACTACAAATAAGATGGAAAAAAAATAAAGGAATACATTGATTGAACAAACATTTATCTTGTACTCCTGCTCCCTGAGATGGGAGAGACTACAGAGTGCGGACACAAAAAAGAGAAATACTGGTGGAGTGGAGAAGAATATGGAAAGAAAATTAGAATAAATTTATATTTACAGAAAGATGGAGAAGAATAAAATAAACTTACCCAGCATTTGCCAGAGCTGTAGAAAGACCTATAAACCGTACTGCACGCTCTGTTTGTGATGATATATATCTCATCCTAGAAACAATAACCTAGAAACCAAATTTACACATTGGAGCACTCAAACAGTATTTATGCAACACAAACAGCATTTACAATATGATGTTAATAGTAGGAAAATGTAACCTTTTTGCAGTATTAATAGAGAAGAAATGGGTAAGTGCAAGAGAAAAAACAACGACCTATTAAACATGACTTGGTCAGTCTGCATGCGCTCATTGATTCTCTTAGCATAGCAAGCAGTCAAGCATTAACTTAGTTCACTATCCGTTAATTTTAATGTTTCTAGTACTATGGCTAAGGATATATGGAGAATTATGTTTAATGTTGTCAAGCTTAAGATCTTGCCTAGAATCAAGAGGGAAGTAGCAAGATTGGAAAACATATGATTTTAAAAAGAATCATAAGATCCTACTAAAATAATTACCTAGTATCGGGATGGGGTGGCAACAAGCAAGACCATAAAATGTAAGTTCATAACAAGATCATAGTAGGGGAATGAGATGCTGGTGGCAACAAATGCGTGGAATGTTAGAATATATGAAAAGGTATCTTAATTTATCTTCTAGGATCAGTTTACAATATCAAATTATCTCCTGGGAATAGTTATATCAAGAATTGTTTCCTGATTTCCTAATTTATTTAGGATTAAAGTCTTGTACTATAATCCCTATTTATAGGGATTAGGAGTCAGGTTACTATCAAGTTTACTATACATCATTCCACCATAATCATATTCCTTCTTATTTTATCTAAAACTCATAACTTCAACATGAACACTATTGGCATGAGTCCTTGAGTAGACGCCCCGTCAGTCGCCACTACTCTGGTGAGGAAGATAGAAGCTCAAATGGAAGCCGCTTCACAAGATCGTGACAGAAACATAATTGGTGAGGAATGAAGTGATAGTGTATATAGAGTAAATATACTCTTTAATATGGTATTGCAGCCAGCTCAGCGGTTAGTTACTTGCTAGCTGTTTGCCAGCTTAGTAGTTAAAGTTGTCTTCCTTTCTGTTCAAGCCAGTCACAAACTGCATGTATTGTTCATCATATAAATACTGTCTTCTATTGATATGAGAATCAGAAATCAATATACATCTAATTCAATTTCTTATTCTCTCAACCCTAAAACTCTATACCGTATCTCAGTGCTACTACTATATGGAGAAGTTCTCTCTGCTCTGAAAATCAATATACACTATTTAATATGTCTCGCTACACTTTGGTCTATGTTATCAAGACTAAATCTGAAGCCCTTCCAGGTAATATAACTAACACCTAAACTATTATCATCAAAAGATAATATTCAGGAAATTTATTTTCAAGTTTGATGCTAGTCCTCTTTCATTCGTTAACTTTTTTCCTTTCTAATTTTGTCCAGTTCCAAGAAAGGATCTTGTAAATTCCTTGTTATAAAAAACCAACACTCCCAAAGGTAAAATTCTTTACAGTGCAAAGCTCATTAATAGTCTTATCAAAAACAAGCCAAACTTTGGGCTTAAAACGTGGAGCGCGCTAAAGTCCACTCTACCCAGAAATATAATAAACATGAGGCTGAGTTAGTAGTATGTCACCATAGCTCAATCATATACCTCAAGGATGGGCCCACGGTCAGCTCCCAACAAGTGAATCTCGTCCAATATGATAAGTCCAACCTATTGATCAGTGCCAACAACATTTGAATAAGAAAATGGTAGCTTAAATATAGAAATGATTTCAATATGATACTACACACACCGACAAGCACTCAAACAAGAACTCACCTTTGTGACATAGCTACGACTATGCCAATTACGACTTATACCATCCCACTTTTCAGGAGTAGATATGATGATATTGGCCGACAAGAGTGCCATCAAATCAGGAGTATAGTCGCCAGTCATTTCAACCTAAGTTAAAAGCATAATATACTTAGCACCAGTACCATAGTGCATATATACTTTTTTCATAATGCAAAGATCAGTACCATTTTTTTCCCTAGCTGAGACACAAGACGCTTTTTCCAGTCACTCATTCTTTCCCTAACAATAGCCTTCAAAGGTGCTATATAAATAACCTGCATAGTCAGACACAATGTAACTTAAGCTTACACACTTCATAAGATGATGTTTGGATAAAAAAAACTTATTTGCAGCTTATAGCACACGCACTTATCATGATAAGCACTTATGTATAAGCTCACATAAGCTATTTCTATAGCAAAAGATAAAATAAATTTAAATTGCTTTTATATATGTTATAAACTGTTTTCATAAGCTGAAAAAACTTTTAAAAATGTCATGAGTTCTCCTAAACAATCTCATAAAACTTATGTCAGTATATAAGCTCAAATAAGTCAATCCACACAGATCCAAAATAGGAAAGGAAACAAAAAAGTCATTTCTCTAAGCAATAATGAATGCAGAACCAAAAAAATACGGTTTATACAAGGTTTTATTATTTATTCACAGAAATAGATAAAATAAATTTTCTATGCAGTTTGCACTTTCACTTATTAAGCACATTAGGCAAGAGAAATCAGCATAACTTCGTTCAAATAAAATGTATACTCTTGTCATATTTTTATATCTCCCATAATTTTGTTCTTTAGGAATCATGCTTTTTAACAAATTGTGCTAACAAATTTAAGTACAAACCTTCATATCAGGCTGAGTCTTGAAAAGCCGGAGCATAGCAAGCTCAGCAGATATAGTTTTTCCACTTCCAGTTGGAGCTCCTAATAGAACATTATTGTCCGTGTGATACAAGACATGGAAAGTCTGCCCAGGTAAACAGAACAATATCCACATGTTTGTTAAATCTGTAAAACAACAGTGCATAATTTACCAATTCTTTTTTTCTGTAGAGAAGATGAACCAAACCTGTGTTTGTATGGGGTTAAAATGTGAAAATTTATATAACGCTTCATAATCAATGTTTCCAAGAGAAGACACGGGAAGAGGTTTTAAATCAAGTAGTTCTGTATGAGAAGTACAGACCTGGCAAAGATATATCCAAGGGTCAAATATAAACCGGGAAGAAGTCAGTTTCCATACAACAGCACTAGAAACCAAAACAGAATTAAATGGAAATATGATACCTCTGGCAATGGTAAATTATGAAAGGTAATAGTGTAGAACGCTTCTGCATGAAGCCATGAATCAGAAATGGCATGAATGTAATATTGCGGTGGATGTGGTTCAAATATAGGCACGGTGAAGGAAAGCTTGTAAGGTTCTCCCTTAGCCATCCGTTTTGTCAGGGTAAGAAGTTCTGAGTGGTAAATATGATCATTCTCAGAGTCCTGCACAAAATAGTTGACCATGCATTCAATTTGGCGTTAGCAACTATCAAGTCATGCCTAGTTACAAATTAGTTGTGGCAACATCCCACTTGCAACACATTTTCAGACATACATTGGAAGGCAAAACAAACACCTATGATATCAATCTAGAAAATATCAAACAAAAAATGACTTGGACACATAACTTAAAGTTTTGAAGTGACAGAATATGACCCGACTACAAAAACATAAAACAAGAATAACTGAGTAATAGATGTTTATATTGGGCCTAACTAATTTCCAGCTTTATCTTTATTCTATGTGGGACTTGGGTTTATATTGGGCCTAACTAATTTCCAGCATTATTGGGCTTGGTGTGTGGATATAAATGGTGGGTGTTTAAATGGATAGGCTCTAATATTATATTAGAATTTTTGGGTTAGGCCCTAACTCAACTTTACAAAACTGGCCTGGAAGTAGGGATGGCAACGGGTGCCCACGGGTGCGGGTTTTACACTACCCAAACCCACACCCGAAATCACTATCCAAACCCAAACCCGAACCCAAAGACTGTTTGGATGGCAAAACAAAACCCACACCCATTGGGTTTGGATTTTTTCACCCAATCCCGCAGTTTGATCAAGCAGGATTAAAATTCAAGTTTGGTGCTCATCCACATTCAAATTTGATAAAATGCAAAATGTAGCACAAGTTAACATAGTTTGCAAATGTCAATAGAATAATAAAATAGTTTACGAATGACAATACAATAATAACATAGTTTAACATAGTCTTAAACATAGACTTTCAAGAACATAGGGTAATTAGATACTTTAACATATAACTGGGCGGGTGTTTGGGTTTCGGGTGTGGGTTTTCATACTTCTCAAACCTGCACCCATAATATCGGGTGTCACCCGAACCCAAACCCAGTCAACTCGGGTTACGCTCGTTGTCTTGGGTTTGAATTCGGGTGGGTCTCTCGGGTTTGGGTCTTCTTGCCATCCTAAAGGTGAAGATTACCTCTCACTTATAAACCCATGTTTAGGACATATATCTTCCAATCTGGAGCATGACCCGAGTGGCATGATAGTGAAACCTGATAGCAGGTAGCCCAACAGATCTTGGATAGGCTCAGATACCATATTATAATTTTGGGTAGGGCCAAACTCATCCTTACAAATCCGGTTTGTAAGGTGAGGAGTGGCACTCTTTAAAAACTCATTTCAGGCTCTATCTGTATTCTATGTGGGAATTGGGTTTTTCCCAATACTAACACTTATCCCATTAGGTAAGAGTTTCTGCATCTCAATCAACAACAAAAATCAGTAAAACCATTTTGAGCCATATTTTGGGGAATAAAATGGAACATGTTAGGCCCACAATTGATGATAGGCCCGTTACTAATGTGGACGAGAGGTAATAACAGAATCCCTTATAAAAAGGGGAATAACGGAAACGGGAGGGCGTGATAGTTTGAAATGGGAATTTATGGGGTTGAGTATTTGGTAATTCCCATCTCAGAGGGGGTGCTCGCATTGTTGAGAGTAACATTTACTTTCTCTCTTTTGCAAGGAATTCTCCATCCAATGTTCATATACTGTTCCATTGTTTGTTATTAATATATAATACAATTTCATAAGTTTATCCTTCAGTTTGGTTATGTTGGAACAACATTTTGGGCATGCCATAAGCTTGCTGCCAACTTGTAAACATTCTGTCACTGAGCAAAATTGTAATGTTAGCCTATTGGCTTGACTAGGCCAGTTTTCCCAATTGATGGTTTCTCAGTTTTTTCTTTTACCAATTTTTTTTTGGGAATCTCCAATCAACCAGTTCCTTGTAATTTTCTTCTTTTCACCCTTATAAATACCAAATTTTACTTATATATTGATTTAATTCTAACCTGGTACAAGAATCAGTTCCTGACGTAAAATTTAGCTATAACTGTTAGCAGAACTGGCATCATTATATAATGAGGCAAAGTTCTTTCCTGCAAGCACAAAACAAGCCTCATTATGAACTTATGCTAAAGATGACTGGTAAGGATTGGAGAGTACCTTTTGGACCTGTTATACTACATTTATTTCTCTGCTCACCTGGATAAAAGGATTTGGTCCCACGACCCTTCTTGGGCATTTTTCAATAAATCACTTTGTACATTTCTCATTCTTTGAATAGGGAAACCTTTTTCTTTATAAATCATCTTGAAAATCCAATTTATCTGTTAGGCCGGGCCTCTTATTTGGACAGTAGTACTCAATACAGTTAATACTAAGAACTTGCAGCAGGTGTGTAGCCATAGATTATCTAAGGGAGACACTATTTGTTACATATTCAGACTTAAATACCCTGTTTATTTATGCAATCTTAAATATCAGAATGGTAAAAATTTAATTTTATATTTTTCCTTCATTAAAATTCGTCTCCTCCCCTCGTCAAACCAAACACAAAAGATTTTAAAACCCCTCCCCCTCCTCTCCATTGAACCAAACAAACCCTAAGACTCTGTTTGGATGAGTGAATATTTTGAGGTAATGTAATTTTTTTTTAGGGAATTCAAATCATTCATTGTAAATTTTAAAAAGAAAAATTTGAATTCCCTCAAAACAATTACATTACTTCACAATATTCCCTCATCCAAACACACCATAAGGGTATTCCTTATTTACAGTTTTCAGTTAATGCTCTGTGTGCCCTAGGTACCTGAACCAGTTCTTGATGGTTTAGTTTTCATCATTTAGGAGGAAATAAAGACGCCAAATTATTGTATTCCTCTGTTGTATACAAACTAAAATTTGGTGCAGTTGGTTGAAGAGCAATTCTAGTATATTGGAAAAAGAAAAGATGTGGAAGTCTATTTGGTCTAAGGCGCAATGTCTTTTAAATGGGGTTTCACATTTTCACTAACCAATATGTTGAGGAACTGGGAGGATTCCTTATCACAAAACTAGTATATATATATATATATATATATATATATATATAT
The DNA here is from genome assembly GCA_954870985.1 of Trifolium fragiferum. Taxonomy (NCBI): domain Eukaryota; kingdom Viridiplantae; phylum Streptophyta; class Magnoliopsida; order Fabales; family Fabaceae; genus Trifolium; species Trifolium fragiferum. The sequence goes on from OX940794.1 coordinate 16,333,342, forward strand.
ATATATATATATAACAGAAAGAAAAAAAAAAACTAAATATTTGTAATGCTTGACCATCGTAAGAAATCTATTTACCTCAACCAAAATCCACCAGCGTTGAGCAGTACCATGAAAACGATCTTTCCAAATAAAAGTAGCTGTTATGACCAGATCAACCTGAAAATAATGATTGATTATGTAGAAATGGATATCAAGGCTTGTATCCGGTGATGAAATCAACGAAAAAATTGGAATCAGGTCTGGACAGGATTCTTCATTGTGAACTTACCTTCAAGACAGTTCTGGTTATTGGACTCACAGTTGCTGATAACTGAAGTGAGGGAAAATACCCTAGGTATTGCTTGACCAACTAAGATGAACATGGATAGGAAAACAATAATCAACATTTTTTCATTATCTGAACTCACCACCAAAGGAAATTTGTTAACACATCCTACTAAAACGTACATACCCTTCCTCCAGGTGCATAACGAATTAATGCCCCAATGTCTTTTTCTTCCATCTCCATCAAGTGATCTAAGTCAGCCCCTCGCTCTTCAAGCTTCCGCAATATCTATGAACAAAAAGGGACTATCGCACCTGAGTATAAAATTTGGCTAGTAAATAAAGAACAGAATAGTGAAGGGTTTACTTCTGCAGAAAGGTCCCTGTCAAATTGTCTAAGGGGATGTTGGTGTGGCCAAACTTGGCGATCTACAGCTTTGCAATAATCCAACATGAACAACGACATCTCACACCAGCCTCTCCGCAAACAAATCTCAAATAAAGCTCGCAATATACGGGCCAAGCTTGCACTTATGTATGAAGCGTCAGAAACCAATGAAAAGGAATCTATAGAGCCTCGAGATATGTACAACTGCAAATAACAGGTCATATATTATTCGTGCAATTATCCTAACTGGTAAACAAAGTCAAGAGTTCGAGAACAAAACCTGAATCAGAATGGAAATCTTTCCATGTTTGTTGGAAGGACCGCCCTTAATTTCTAATGGACATGATGAGCGTACCAACATCTCTAGCTCATTCTGTTCTTCTTCTCGAACAGCAATATTTTCAAATTCAGATGAATGTGCAACCATGTTAATCACCTAAAGCATCGGAAAAGGTAAAAAAAAATGAAAATGCAAATCGAAATTATATAACAAAGAATACTTTCAGACTGCATACAAGTTTTTACACAGGCTTTTGATAAAGATATGAACTAAGTTACATAAGATTACTAACTAACCAATTGCACAGCATTTGCAATTTCAAAGAAAAATCAAGTATATCATGGTATAAGTAAAAAACCATTTTATTGCATAATAGCATCTTTTTAGAGAGAGCAATTTATAAAAGAGAAATGGAAAAAATGAAAATACAGGAGGCAGGCTACGGTAACATTGAAAGCATTAAACACAGGGGGGTGGGGGTGGGGGTGAGTAAAGCAAGAAAGGCTGCAAAGTTTCTTTGCAATGGGCCAGCCACCCACTATTGGGTCATACTCTAGTTGTTCAGACTTGGGTGCGAGCGGGTGTGTCAAGAAGTGAAGTCCCGACTTGGATGACATATGGTATGCAGTTGTGTTAACAAGTGGTGGGTGGTTCTCACCTTTAAAACTGATTTTGTAAGAGTTGACATAGGCCCAAATCTCAGAACTATAATGTTTAGGGACCAAGACCTATAACCAATATTTCTAGTGCAAGATGATTTGTTTCATTTATTCACATGGCACTCAAGTAAATTAATTGGATTTTATTGATGAAGGATAAATCAGAAGTACCAAAACTTTTATTTTGTCTTTATCATATGGTACAAGCGCAATTTGAGAAAGGAATTAAAAGATAACAGTGGGAAAATGGAAAAGAATATGCATGTCAATCATAGTCTTTCAAGCTTTAATACTAAGCACTAACACCCTGAAACTGAAGGAGGTGGCAGAGAGAAAAGTCACCATTTACTTGAAGTTTCTTGAGTCATTCTCTTCCAAATGTTTGTCAGAAACTCATATTGGGGAGAAGCATTATTTTTAGCTGCATATAGGATTAATCAGGTATCATCTGGTGTTTTAGGTAATGTTAGTCCTATTAAGTTTATGCTCACATTTTCCTTCTGTACTCATCATGTAGAGTCTTAAGTCTCGAGTATTTGGTTGTTTGGCTTTTGTCCATAAGCAACATCGAAATAAGTCAGACTCTCGTGCAATCAGGCGTGACATTCCGGGTTGTCTCTTTAACAAATAGGATTACAAATTCAATCATCCTTCTAATTGATAATATTTAGTCTCGATAGATGTCACGTTCCATCAAAATGTGTCATAGACTCGCCTCAGCTTCACTGGATAGACAATAATATTTAGGAATCCGAGTTTCTGGTCCTTGTCTATCTGAGAAACTTTCTATTCATGGTCCTAGTCTTGTATCTGAGACAGTTGTTCCTATTTCTATTCCTGTTTTGGTCATGTTCATCCTTTGTCTTATGTTGTAGGAGTTACCTTCGGCTGCAGCGAAGACCAAGTTAAGCAAACCAACATTTGTCTATCAAAGAAGAGGAAAACCAGACCTAGTCCAGAAACAACTGCAATCATCTGAGCCGAAGGTAATTGCTGAAAACAATCCCTCTACAACTAATTCTCAATTTTTAAACTTGCGACTTTGATCCAGATGATTTACCCATTGCTTTGAAAAAGGGATAAAAGTATTTGCAAGCTATGAAGCACGGACTCTGACACGGACACTGCGACACGACACGGACACTCCGACACCGCTAATGTAAAAAATATACGACACCGACATCGCTACATATTTATAAAAAATATAAGTTTAGAATTAAAAATACATACATATGCTTCTAAGTTGAACAAATTTTTCAATAAAAAAAGTTTTAAAAGAATATATGATAATACGTTTGACATTTACTCATCCATCTACTATCCATAAACTAAAAATAATGTAATCAAAATGTAATATCTTTAATCCATCATTGATCAATATTATTATTTCGACATATCTTTAATCGTTGTATATATGTCTGAGAAAAGTAGAAGCAAATAAAAAAAATAAAATTTGGACACTTACCCCGACACGTTTGTACGAGTGTCTTATAGGTGTTTTAAGGAGTGTCGGAATAAAGAAAAAATTGTTTTTTTGGACACCTCTCCGACACGTTTGTAGGAGTGTCGTACGGGTGTCATACGAGTGTCGGACACCGCGACACGTCTAATCATAAAGGTGTCGGTGCTTCATAGTTTGCAAGTATCCTATTTCTCCATTTGTCTCCTCTAAACATCTTTTCCTCCAGCAGAGTTATATCACAGATGGTGACTATGCGAGAATCTCATCATTTGTTCAAGTTCAAGAGGGCATGAAAGGATGAAAGTTGGGTGATTGAGAAACAAGGAGGCAAGAAACCTGTTGGTTGCAGATGGATCTATATGGTCAAGCAAAAAGCAGTTGGCCCTCTCGTTTGATACAATACAAGGGGCAATAAAAAGGGCAAATTGAAAACCTCTTGATTGAGGGTGAGACATTTACTTCTTGTGGATTGTATCCTACAATATCTGAAAGCCACTCCAGAGAAAAGACGCTTGCTCAAAAGAGGTGGAAACTATTATGGAAGCTTACACTGATGTTGATGATGTCAATTCAGTGAGTGACGGAAAGTCCATTTCAAGCTATTGTTCATTCTTGGGCTAAAAACCTTGTTGTGTGGGGGAGTAATAAGCAAAGTCCAGTGGCTCGATCAAATTGTGAGGTTGAATTTAGAGTAATGGCACAAAGGATAGATGAACTACTGTAAATGAAGATTGTGCACAAAGAATAGGTGAACTATTGTGGATGAAGATTGTACAAGTTGACTTGAAGATACAATATGAAGTTGTTTTGTGGCAATAAATCAGCTATAATATTGGTTATAATATTGTTCAACATGACAAGACCGGTACTTCATCAAAGAAAAGTTGGATAGTGGTTAGTAACATCAAAATTACCACAACCTATATTCCTTTCAGGCAGATGTATAAAAAAGGGCTAACCAAAAGAAAGATCCATCCAGCTTACTTGCAAGCTGGGAATGATAAATCTCCATTCTCCGGCTTAAGGGAAAGTGTTGAAAATATATGGCAGTATCTGTAGTTATTAGGTATAGTGTAGTCTATATAAGGCATATTAGTATACTACGGTTTACAAAACTGAAATATTATTTAGAAATGTTTTTCTACATTAATTAAAACCATGTTGGTAACAAATCAAAATTACCTCACTATCATTCATGTGGCGTCTCAACATTTCATTGTATGTTTCAACACTGGAATATTGAATGTAAAAGTGGCTTGCAATGCGACCAAGCTCAGTACAGTAAAAATTGCCACTTTTCTCATCAAACCTCATCATTTTTGCTTTATCAAGTGAACGTGCAGCATCAATAACAAGAGATCTTTGCTTAGAACTCAAAGCAGGATCTGCCATTACCTGAAACATAGAAGATTATTAATAGAAAAACTTTTGATGCATAAAAATAACTAGCAAAAAATATTTTGAGAATGATGTGAAATGATCTCACTTTTGAAGATCTATGAAATGCAACAAATAACCAACCATCAATTTTTTCTTATAAAAAAAATTAAAAAAAATAAAAAAAACCATCAATTTTTAATAATTGATATCTATAGATTCTTTCCATCCAAGAGTTAAATATCAACCCTTCCGGGATATTCAGGAGTCCCCAATGGTTCTCTACAACTTTCATTCCATGCAAAAGAACTCCCTTTCTCTCAAATCAGAGCCTCCTATTTTTATTTATTTAGTTTGCATTCTGTTAGCTTTCTGTCAGTTAGACTGTTGTTGATGACAGAATTGGGTGCTGATCTGCAGCACTTCCCCTTAAGTTTTCTATACACCTTTTGGAGGTTTACAAACATCACACAAACACACACACACACACACACACACACACACACACACACACACATATATATATATATATATATATATATATATATATTATAAAGGAAATGTCTGTAGTTAGGTACCTCGTCCCAACCAATACCATATGCTAAAGGATTCATCCTCATCCTTATGAAAAGATAGGTATATCCCAACCATGCACAGGCTTCCTTAACATTAGTTACGGTGCCCAATGCAACCTCTGCATTCAAATTATCTTTCAACGAGCTAATAAACTGCAACATTGAACAAAGATAATCAATAGAATACCAAACATGATAAGAAAATGTTATTCATGAATCAATGCAAAGACAAAGATTCAGAGTACACAAATGAGCATAACTGCGTCAACAATTTCCCAATCATTACCTGGCTTTCAATTGGGAGTTGACTCGTCAATAGTCGCAAATAATATGCTAGTTTGTCGTGAGATGTAATTATGATACCTTCACCACTTTTATCAAACTGAGGTCTCCCAGCTCGCCCAAAAATCTGTGTAAATATAACAGAAACTGCACCTTAGCTGATGTAGAAAAATTAAGCACGCCATATTACCTAATACTGGAAACCCTGTGCATTACCTGCATCACATCAAGCATACCCAGGTCTCGCCACCCACCAGCTTTTGCATCATATATTTGGGTTCCCTGGAGAACAACAACCTTCGGATCAATTTACAAATTACAAGACAGAAGTAACTCAGGAATTGTAAGAACCTAGTGCACATAATAACTTGATAGATAATCCATGGGAAAATAAAAAATCTAATACTAAGCAGCTGGGAAGTTACAGAATATGATCAGTAGCTACATGCATAATAACATGTTAAAAAACTATACGACCACGACAGCACTGTGTCAGCAGTAGGATTTTGTTCCAAAATCAAGTTCCTAGGGAAAGGTGTGTTTATGAATCTTATTAAATATTATGGAAAGTGGTCCCTGGAGTTGGGGACTGTCGTGAACTCATTTCAAAAGGTACTGAGTACTGAAAAATCCCGAAAATAGCTTTGGTAGGTCAACTCTCCTAAGTTCTAATCGCTCAAGACATTATGAGCATGCATTGAAATGGTTTTAACTCTAAGACAGTATCTCACACAAAAACCCTTTGTGTAAAGGGTGGACATCACTTTCGCTAACAAGTTCTATTTCTTATTTTCTTAAGTAAAACTTATTGTATGTGGAATAGTGGATACCATATCAGCCTGTCAAATTCTTAATGCTGTGTTATACTATGGACTTCACACTTTCACAGAAGTCATAGTGTCTCACAACACCGTGCAAGTATGTAGCATAGTACCTGTTTTCTTGTCTAAGAATTAACAAATAACAGTATCTACGCATCATATAGTATCTAGCATGTACTGTAGAAGTGTTAAACTAAAGTTACATCATTAAATAGCTATTTGTAGGACAGGATAAAATTCCATGAAATCCATGATTAAATTAAAAGCTAAGATGAGATCATTTATCATGATTATAAACCTATTTAGGTTCAACAAATCTGGGCACCATAGATTGATGTCCAAAATGATTCATGACTAATGTTAAGGTATCCCAGAATATCTAAAGTGAACTGCAGTTTCTGGTAATCTGTAATGCAAACCTTAATTACAACTGTGTGAGCAGGTAGATTGACACCCCATGCCAGAGTTGCGGTGCAGACAAGTACCTAAAAACACCATAATTTATACTTAATGAAACAAGAGGCAAATTCTGAAAGTCTAGATTGAAAGCTAGTGAGATAAGCTCTACCTTCAAAAGTCCATCAGAGAAAAGCCTCTCAGTCAGTCCTCTATCTGAACGTAACATCCCAGCATGATGAATACCCATGCCAAATTCAAAAAGTTGAACAAGATCTTTGTTTCTTGATTTAATGACTTCTTTCTGGAATGCATAAAAAGAAAATCTATAACTCGTAAGATTAACAGATATCACAATAAAAATCAGAAAAAAATGTTTACTCTAACAACCTTCATAAAGAAATAATGTGGATTTGTGTCATTATTGAAGAGTTCCAAGTCTTCATTCATTCGTGCAAGTTCAGCCTGTTGAAATGACATAAAAATGATGATACTGAAAGCAAAGCATGGGGCATAAAATGGTACAGTCTGTTCATGAATGGTTTCAGAAAATCTGCAGTACAAGGAGAAAAAATTTCAGATCAAATAACGTGACTATATAAAATTTCTTAAATGACAAACCAGTTTCTGAGCAGTCTTTGCAGTGTCTTTTCGTGAATGAACAAATACCATCGCCTGATGACCTTGCCTAATCGAATCAACAACCTAAATCAAACAAAAGAACCAAAACTAGAAAATTAGCCAAAGCAAGATAAATGATGTTTTGAGAAGAACTTAGAATGGAAAAAGACCTTGTTATAGCATATAGAATTCAACATTTCATTACGAGCTGCAAAGTTTGGCTCACTAATTCCAATATATTGTTGTGCAAGAGGCACAGGGCGATAACTTGAATCAAAGAAGAAAAGCCCTGTGTCTGGATTTACTCTGAGAAACTGAGCAACCTGGAAGAATGAATGGTCAGAATTTGCATGTTAGGCCTAGTAGATACTTCAGCATACAAAACTTCAATGAGAAAAGAGGGATAACAAGTATATATTATTTGGAGCAAACACCTCTAGGTAATTGGGGAGTGTGGCAGAAAGGCCCACAATGCGTATCATTGTCTGGCTTGACTCCACCTGATATTAAAAAGGAATTTTTCAATCAGAAGCCATTTATCAAATGAAGAAATAAATGGCCATAGTGGCACTGCAGAACCACAACATAAATGGTATAGCACCACTCAGATCAGCATATCATATAAGTTACAGCAAAACCGTGGGCAAGATGATATATCAGATGTTATCAAAATAAAAACATTGACTTCCAAGGAAGCATTATAATATAAGTCTACAGGACACTGAAGAGTCAATGCAAAGGTTGGTTGAAAATAATAAGGTTTCTCTCATTATTTTGACTCTTCCGCCTGCCATACAAAACTACAATTTTAGGTCATAACCACTAGATAGAAGTGCCGATCTAATCAAAATTCTAGATTTCATTTAAATTCAGAGGGAAACGAAATCGAAGCAACATCATTGTAGAGAGGCTGGTCTGGATTTCTCTTTGCAAGCTCAATTCACCAAGTATAAAAATGCTTCATGCTTAGGAAAAAGATCTTGTAGATGGACCTCTTTCCTATTTTTTCTAAAAATAGTCTTTGTTTGACCAAATTGTCCCTGTCTGATAACCTCGATCAGCTCTAACTGGGCGAGCGCCTACTTTGCATAGATTGGGCATACGGGCATTTCAACCGCTTTTCCCTAAAACTGAAGAAAAAAGTTGAAAAATACTTTACCACATGGCTTACCTGCCGCAGTGTCCTAGCAACTAAAGCCTCTATTACAGGACCTCTATCATCATTCAGTAGATGCACTTCATCAATAATCAAGAGCTTCACTAGCATCGAGAGTGACATGTCACTGCTCTTGCGAGTTATGACATCCCATTTCTCAGGTGTTGTCACTATCATCTGATTTAAACCATGGAAGAAAAAGTAAGCAAATTGAACATAGTTTGTATGGTGGCAAAGAAATACTAAACCAGGAATTTTCATAACAAGTAACCTGAGTTTCTTCTAGTTCATTTTTAGAGAGCTGCATATCTCCAGTAAGCTCTCTGACACTCATATTCAATGGAGATAAACGTTGGCTGAATGTTGAAGTGACTTCTGCAGCCAAAGCCTAGAATGAAACAGAACGTAAAATTACAAATGAAACACAAATATAGGGAAAAGAGGCAAAGCATGGAATGAAATCTATATTTAGATATGATACCTTCATTGGAGCAACATAAACTATCTTAAATTCATCTTTGTGCAAGTAACCATCCTTGAAGTGTTGTCCAATCTGCATACAGTTCATCATCAAAGAAATAAGTCATCCTTTATGAAAAGCACTTTACGATTAAGAAAGAAAGAGCGCACAGTGAAGGATCATAAATCCTCTTCAGAGTTTAAAAATGAAAAGGCACAAACAATTGAACAATTAAGAAACAACAGGAACAAAAAAGCCGTACAATCAAATTCCTGGAGAAAAATTTAACATACTATGTCTATAGAGTAAATAGACTTATCAAGGAAAAATTAAACATACTTCATCCCTTCTTCACATATTCTGTCAAATTTGCAGTGGTTAAATTCTTGTTACATTTGGGCTTCGGCCCTCTTTATTCTCAAAAAATAAAATCTCCCTACATTTAGTTAAAGTACTTCATGTTGTAACTATTGAGAACAGTTAATTTAGGTAGTTTGAATTGCTTGAGAGAAAATACTCTCAGCCTATTGTTATTTATAAAAAAGTGAATACATTTAACTTTGATCTAATCCCTTAACTATAGGGATGAATAAACTAACAAGCCTAATCTTATAGAGAGATCATCTCAACAGAATATAACATAAATCTATGCATATCTTAACACTCCCCCTCAAGCTGGTGCATATATATCATATGCATCAAGCTTGTTACATATATAAGATATCCTCGGACCCCTAAGGGATTTGGTAAAGATATCAGCCAGCTGATCATTAGAGTTCACAAAGGAAGTAACTATCTGACCGGAAAGAATCTTCTCACGAATGACCAAAGTAGTCCTTATAATGTGACGGCAATCCGTACCTCTTGAACAAGCTTCTTCTACAGTTGAATTATGCCTAGCCCTAATTTTAATATGGTATCAACATCCACCCTAGATCTATGATTGGGCCACTCGTTTAGTCCATACTATGGATGTCTAGTCCAAGGAGTGATGGGGTGTGCCACCTACTTTGTCCATACTCCAAATGTTAAATCCTCAACGTTGCAAGGCCAGTTGAATTCACATATCGACTAGAGATGTGGGCAAAATAGTCCTTCTAAGGCTTCGCCAATCCCTGTATCTTTAGCCAGTTTTTAAGGTTGAGTTAGAAATTTTGTTTCCAAATAGCAGTACTTATTGGAAGTCTGAAGAGTATCTGGATTTCTCTCTAGCTCTTCAATGTATTTGAGTCGGAGCCGGATCAAATCAAGAGTCTAGAATTAGGAATTTGGTTCTGTTATAGGGATGTCAATGGGGCAGGCCAGAGGCAAGGGTGCATACCCACTCTCCATCCCAGCCCACCAATTTGTCCCCGATCCCCACCACAGGGGAATTTTTCCATGTTCCCACGGAGACCCGTCAACATATAAAAAAAAAATTAATGAAATTTCTGTTTTTTTCCAATCAAATTAATAGTAAAAAAAATCTAATTCAAAAAATAATCTTCTCCACAAGGAACCCATCCATGGTATTTCCTAAACAAGGAAATCCCCGCCCCTCAGGCCCCGAATGGACAATCCCCGCAGAGATCCGCTGGTAGAAGCAGATTGACATCTCTAGTTGGTTACCTGTAAAAGTATAATTTAAGTTGTCTACATTTTCTATACTATAAGGTACTTTCAAAGTTTAAGAGGAAATTTATGTTGTGATTTTTCACCTTTTGGAAAATATTTCTTTAAGATTCCCTAAGATAAGTTTAGGTGTTTCACTCTCGGGATAGAAATAGAAAATACGGCATGAGTAATATTTTATATTATTCATCATGTATAACAACTCTGTTGTGTAAGACACGTGGATTCTCACACATGTTTACTAGCTTTTCACTGAATCAACATAATAGCAGGGACTTTCTTAGATATGTTATTGACAAATTGTATATGCCCATGCTCTAAGATGCCTCAGCCTTGTGTGTGTGAGGATTTTCTCCATTATTGCCGCTACAACCTGTATGGCTGAAACTAGAATAGCGGTCACTAATCACTATCACCCTAGTAACAAATCTGGGATTGCTTTACGATTTCTATAGCAGAGTCATCGAAATCCGCTAAGCTATTGTGTATTATTCCCAGTTTGGTGTACTATTCCCAGTTTGTATCATTCCCTTATTGCTCCAATTATTTCTTCTTTCATATAGAATCACCCTCTTCTTTTTCCTGATGTCTACATTAGTAACTGGAAGAGGTCTAACAATCTATATTTCTTTGTCAATCTTTCAAATCAGAATGACACGGAAAATAAATTGCATAGAATAAATTGCAAATGAAGAGTGAGGATAAAAATCAATAGAAAAAGGCATAACTAGGCCACTAGGCTTTTCACAGAACTTCACATTCACCTGCAGGATTGTGACACGTATAATCAAAACTATCACATGCACTTTGCACTAAAACAAAATGGTGACGAATGCAACAAAAATTAATTGAAAATTAAACTATAAGTGGAGAGGAAATTAAAACATTGATTTTGATTGATAGAAGTAAACCATATTTTCAGGGATGAGTAAAGATAAAGCGAGTATTTACCTCATGAAGAATTGAAATCATAGCTATGTTAGTTTTTCCAGCTCCTGTTGGGGCACACACCTGCAAGCACAAGAAAAGCACTCTTTAACATGAGAAAACAAACTTTTTTATTGTTAAATAAAATGTATCTTTTATGATTGTTGTTTGTTTAAATCTAGATCAGAGATCACTCACTAGTATATTCTCATTTGTTCCATAAACAGTTTGAAATATCCTGCTCTGAATACGGTTTAGCGATTTGTAACCACGGAAAGCAGCTTGAGCAAAGTCATCTAACTCCCCAATCTCAATCTGGAAATGCATAATTGTAGTAGAGATACATCAATAGATTTATCAGAAACAAGCGCCAAAAAGACCATTTTAGGGGATTGGATTAAGCAGTAGCATGCAATTCATCAATATATTTATATAAAGATAGATAAAATGCAAAATGTGAGTTAAATTTTTTATTGTAGCATGAAAATATGGTATCATCATGTAATAACCACATATGTCAATGTTAGAATATCATAAAATACCTTACGAGGTAATCTAAGAAACTCAAAGATTGCATATTGATCCTACAAGATAAACTACGATACCCTAAGATGATATAAATATATTATACTCCCTTCATCTTTTTTTCAAATTTTTTTGTTTCTTTTTATTTGTCGTGTTCAAAGTAGTATTAATTATTGATTTGGCAAAATTATCCCTATATATTGCAAAGAGAGAAACATGTGAAATGAGATAATAAATAACTAAGGGTATTATCAGAAACATGCAAATAGCTATATCAAACAACAATTAAAAAGAATGAAGGTGGTCTGTTTATTTATTACTTTGAATAGAGAATCATTACATTTTTATATAGGCTTGCTTAACCAACACTATAATGAAGGTTAGCACTAACTAACTGCCTTAAAAAACTCTTCCAATACACATTGGGTGAAGTATAACAACAATTCTTAGACTAATTACAACTACAGCTGTCGCATGAGACAGCTAGCACAATCCTATTTGTTTAGTTTATAACTATGACTAAGCTATATCTAATATACTCTTATAGGACAACAGCAATCCATAAATCAAACCCCCGTTGCAATGTCATATGTTAATGAGGGAAATGTCTCTACTAAAAAGGATTCACAATCTCTCGTTAAATAGTTGAAAGTATCTTACAAATCACAGTAAAGAGATATACCAGCCTTTCTCCAGGTTTCATTGGCGCAGTTGGTTTTGGAGGAATAATAACTTCTTCATACCCCTTACGATGCTTTCTGATAGTTCCTTCGGGAAGAGCATTAACAGCTATTGACTTATCTCCAGAACCAATCATCCCATCAACCAAATTTTTCTTCTCACTTGCTTGAAGTAAAGATGAGAAATCCAGTGTTGACAAGTCATCGTCCCCAGCATGTTCTATTCCTCGTCTGTTTCGCCTTTCCTCCTTGCGTCGAAGCTTGTCAATTTGTTTTTCTGATTCTGTTTGTACAGTCACCTAAAAAAGTAGTTTTTTATGGAAGGCAGCATTTTAAAATAATACAACATGTGTCTGCATCTCATTATATACAAGTGAAGAAGAGCAGATTGATGATAAAGAACATGGTGAACACCTGCGTCCCATAACTAGGCATGCGAGACTGAGCATTTGAAGCATTTTTATCAGACTTGAATACCGATAAGCCATAATGAATAGAATCAACAATCTCCTTCCGATGCTGCAATTAGTCACAAAACATAAAAGTATGATTCAAACAAATACATAAGCAACTCAAGTATCTTTCACTATCAGATGGTTGACAATCACGCCTTCAGTCTTGAACTAAAAGTCGTCACTCCTTCTAACACTTTATGAAGCAAACATTATTTGAACACGGGTGGAGAGTGAAGTTCACAAATAATTACTGATGACCTTTTAAGAAATCAGAGAGGGAGATAGTATATCCTTACCAATAGAACATTTTGCACAGTTTCAAATGCACTATCCCCAACAAGATCCAACAAATCTCCAGCTATCTACAGAGAGAAGGAAAAAGTATAAGTTTCATGTTGGCAAACGCTAGTTATATATGCTTGTAAAGAATATCGACGTCAAGCAATACCTCTTCGCCAGGTTTTTCTGAATTAAGAACCCTACAAATAGCCATTGCCAGTTCATCTCGGGATAACTGTGAATTACAATTCCTAACAATTTTATCACATGCATCTCTTAACCAGGTCAGATTGAACTTTTCTATTTCGGCAACAAAATGGTTCGTTGGGTCAGTATGACTATACTCTTCTTTCTGAAATGCTAATGAAACTGTGTTTTTGAAATCCATTATGTCTCCATCATCTAAGGAAACATCAACCAAGAAACGAGCTGGGGCTTGAAAAACCAAATCATCTCCAAATTCCATAGCATCCTCAACATCATGATGCCTTTCCAAAGAAACAGTAGAATTTGTATTGTGAGGCTGCAAATGTAAGAGTTTTTGTGCTAGAGAAGCAACTTCCCTCAACTTGGTATCAGCAATTGCATGACCGACAAGGTTTTGCAATTCTAACCTGCACACCAAAATTTTAGTGTTTGAACAAATGTTATAATCTCTCAAACATGCAAGACTAGCAATACAATCAAATATGTAAGCCTTATAGTGGCCTCCATATTTTGTAATATGCACCTGGAAAACAAATTTAGAGAATGTTGGAAACTAAATATATTAATTATTCTACACTTTCCAAGTAGCTAATATTCTGTTTACAGCTAGAAGATTAAGTTCAAATATCCAATGTATCTTAGGAAGTTGTATCATCTTTATTACACCATTGTAAACTGCATATGCATTTATGACTATTGTGCAGTTACCAACTCTATAAATAAAATCTGGTGCTGAGTGCAAAATCAACTCAAGCACATTCAGAAAAATATTTCTTCCTATTTTTCACATGGCATCAGAGCTCCTGCTCTAGGGGACTCTGCTTCCGCAAATCTGACTGGGCATTTTTTGCCGTCAGAAACTTAAAAAAAAAAAAAAAAAAACTTGACTAGGCACTTGTGGCTGTCAAGTCCTTCCAAGTATATAGTGTTCTGTACACTTTCTATTACCTATCTATGGAGGAGGAGATTGTAAATCCATTTGCTCAAGAAGGAAGCTCTCAAGGCCAGAATAATAAGTCTGGAGAATTACAGAGCATTCAGCCTGCCTATCGATTAAATGGGAAAAATTATTTAAAGTGGGCTCAACTTGTTCGTACTGTGTTAAAAGGAAAAGGTAAACTCAGTCACTTAACTGGAAATGGACTAGCAGAGGAAGATCCAACTTTTACTGCATGGGATGAGGAAGACTCCATGATTATGGCATGGCTATGGAACTCAATGATTCCAGAGATTAGTGATACTTGCATGTTTCTTAGCACTGCAAAGGAAATTTGGGATGCAATAGAGGAAACCTATTCAAAGGCTAAAGATGCTGCCCAAGTTTATGATGTGAAGGTGAAAACAGTTGCTGCTAAGCAAGGAAATAAATCTGTTACAGAATATGCCAACCAGTTGAAGTCTCTTTGGATGGAACTGGATCACTATCGCGTGATAAAAACTCATTGTGCAGCAGATTCAGCTGTCCTTAAGGAGTTTATTGAACAAGATAGAGTCTATGACTTTCTTGTGGGGCTAAATCCTGAATTTGATCAGGTGAGAATTCAGATTCTAGGAAAACCACAGGTTCCTTCCTTAAATGAGGTAGTTGCCATCGTAAGAAGTGAGGAGAGTAGAAGAAACTTAATGCTAGATACTCCATCTATTGAAAGTTCAGCCATGATAACTGAAAGTCATAGAGGTGGAGGACTAGCAAAGGTGGAAAAGAAGGGTGAAACAGGTTGTACTTACTGCAATAACCCTCGACATACTCGTGAGAATTGTTGGAAGTTGCATGGAAAACCTCCTAATCGTGGAGGAAAGAAGGGAGGCCCTCTTGCCGGGGTATATCGCAAGAATGCTCAGGCGTATGTTGCTGAAAAAGTTGAAGAAAACAAAGCAGAATCTTCAAGCAATTCTGAATTAAATAGCCTTAACCAAGAAGAGATTGAAAGAATGAGGGCTTTCCTCAAGAACTTGGATAAACCAGCAGGTACTTGTACTTTGGCGTATTCAGGTATGCTTCCAATTTCATTTGGGTTTAATGTCTCAAACATACCTCCTACTTCACTTTGGATCTTAGATTCAGGAGCCACCGACCACATGACACCTTCATCCAAATACTTTTCCACATATCACCCCAGCCCTAGTAATAAGAAAATTTCCACTGCTGATGGTACTCTAGTTACTGTGGCTGGTATTGGTGACATCCAAATAACTCCTTCCATTATCTTAAAAAATGTCCTTCATGTTCCAAAACTGTCCACAAACCTTGTCTCTATACAAAAACTTACTAAAGATTTATCTTGTAGTGTAATTTTTCACAGCAACCATTGTGTATTTCAGGACAAGGATTCGGGGAGGACGATTGGACATGGTAGAGAAGGGAATGGCCTTTACTACCTTGAAGAACCAAATCAGCTAGTTATAGCAAAGAATCTTCCGGTTTGCTCGTTAATGTCAGAGACACTTCTCTCAAGCAAAGAAAAGATTTTACTTTTGCATTGTCGATTAGGACATCCCTCTTTTGGAGTCATCAAAATTATGTTTCCATCTTTGTTTTCTGATGTAAAAGTTGAGACTCTTCATTGTGAAGTATGTGAAATTGCAAAACATAAGCGTGTACCTTTTCCTTTGAATAATAAAAGATGCACAATTCCTTTTCACCTTGTCCATACCGATGTTTGGGGTCCATCCACTATTCCAAGTGTGTCCGGGGCTCGATGGTTTATTACTTTCATAGATGATTGTACCCGAGTTACTTGGCTTTTTCTTATTAAGAATAAATCTGAAGTAAGTACTGTTCTCCCAAATTTTTTCTCAATGATAAAAAATCAATTTGGTGCAAATATCAAACGAATTAGATCAGATAATGGGAAGGAGTACTTCAATCATGTCATTACTCCTTTTTGTGAAAAAGAAGGAATAATTCATGAGTCTTCTTGTGTGAAAACACCACAACAAAATGGAATTGCAGAAAGGAAAAATGGACACCTTCTTGACCAAACCCGGACACTGTTGTTCCAAAATAATGTTCCAAAGTATCTTTGGGGAGAAGCTGTTCGCACAGCAACATACCTCATTAATCGGCTACCCTCTAGAGTTCTAGAGTTTAGGAGTCCTATGGATATTCTTTCGTCCTTCTATCCGAACATTTCTACCACTAATAAACTTGCACCACGAGTCTTTGGGTGTGTCTCATTTGTTCATATCCATAGTCAAGGTAGAGGAAAACTTGATCCTAGAGCTCTAAAATGTGTCTTTGTTGGGTACTCAACTACTCAAAAAGGATATAAGTGTTACCACCCTCCATCAAAAAAATTCTTTGTGTCTCGAGATGTTACCTTTCATGAAGGACAAGCCTATTTCACTCAACCTTATCTTCAGGGGGAGACTCTTGGTGAAGATAAAGGTAATAATCTAGAAACTCTTATTCTTCCTGATCTTGAAACAAATTTGCATGAGCTCAAGTCAAGAGAAGTGTCTGGAAATGAATTAGAAAATGAGGCATCAGTTGAAGATGGATTTGAATGTGAATCTGATGAAGCATTGGCTGAAAACAGAGGTGAAAATGACAAGTTTGGTAAGAATTTGGTGTATACAAGAAGATTGAAGGCCATTCCTGAATCAACACATGTCCAAGAGACCGATCCAAGTCCTTCAATACAGGTAACAAATTCTGATTTTTCAGTTTTACAAGATAATATTTCAGCCCCACAAAATGAAATAGGAACCCCAATAATTGAAAATAACCATGATCTCCCGATTGCCATTAGAAAGGGGGTTAGAGAATGTACAAAAAGGCCACAATATCCTCTCTCAAATTATATTTCATTTCAAAAAATTTCTCAAACCCATAAAACCTTTCTTGCAAACTTAAATACCATCCAAATTCCCACTAATGTTTTTGAGGCATTATCCGATAAAAATTGGAAGCAAGCTATGGATACAGAAATGGAGGCATTGGAGAAAAATAAAACATGGTTGTTAGTTGCTTTGCCAGAAGGAAAGAAACTTGTTGGTTGCAAGTGGGTGTACAATGTAAAATACAAGGCTGATGGTACAATTGAGAGGTACAAAGCAAGATTGGTTGCTAAAGGTTTCACACAAACCTATGGCATAGATTATTCAGAAACTTTTGCCCCAGTGGCAAAGATGAACACAGTTCGAGTAATATTATCCCTTGCTGCCAATTATGGGTGGGAATTACAACAATTTGATGTAAAAAACGCATTCTTACATGGAGAGCTTGAGGAAGAAATTTACATGGAGATTCCACCTGGTTATGGGAAAAATGTTGCTGTCAATTCTGTTTGTAAGTTGCAAAAGGCGTTATATGGGTTGAAACAGTCACCTCGAGCATGGTTTGGAAGGTTTACTAAGGCTATGACAGTCTTAGGGTACAAACAGAGTAATGCAGATCATACACTGTTCATTAAACACTTTACTTCAGGGGGAGTAACAGTGTTGTTGGTATATGTTGATGACATCATTGTGACTGGAAATGATCAGAAAGAACAACAAGTCTTGTCTCAACATTTAGCAAAAGAGTTTGAAATGAAAACTCTTGGGAGGTTGAAGTACTTTTTAGGAATAGAGGTGGCTCACTCAAAAATGGGTATTTTCATATCTCAACAAAAATACATTGTAGATCTGCTCATGGAAACAGGTAAGCTAGCTTGTAAACCTGTGGGCAGCCCTATAGATCCAAGTCATAAGTTGGGAAATGTGAATGAAGGTGCAGTGGTGGATAAGGAAATGTATCAAAGATTGGTTGGAAAACTAATTTACCTTTCCCACACAAGGCCAGATATTGCATTTGCCGTAAGCGTGGTTAGTCAATTTATGCACAATCCGAGAGAAGTTCATTTACTTGCAGCTCATAGGATTTTGCAATATCTTAAGGGAACTCCAGGAAGAGGAATTTTGTTTAAAAGGAATGGAAGTGCTACTCTTGAGGCCTATACGGATGCTGATTATGCGGGTTCAGTTATTGATCGGAGATCCACTACAGGGTATTGTACATTTCTTGGAGGAAATCTTGTAACTTGGCGGAGTAAAAAGCAGAATGTTGTGGCCCGATCTAGTGCCGAGGCTGAGTTTCGAGCTATGGCACAAGGTATTTGTGAATTACTTTGGCTGAAGATTATCTTAGAAGATTTGAAGATTAAATGGGATGGACCTATGAAGCTTTATTGTGATAATAAGTCAGCGATTAGTATAGCTCACAATCCAGTTCAACACGACCGAACGAAACACATCGAGGTGGATAGACATTTTATCAAAGAGAAGCTTGATTGCGGTTTGATTTGTACTCCGTATGTTCCTTCACAAGGTCAACTTGCGGATATCTTCACCAAAGGACTCAGCTGCCCAGTCTTTGATAGAATTGTGTCCAAGCTGGGAATGGAGAATACCTATTCACCAGCTTGAGGGGGAGTGTTGGAAACTAAATATATTAATTATTCTACACTTTCCAAGTAGCTAATATTCTGTTTACAGCTAGAAGATTAAGTTCAAATATCCAATGTATCTTAGGAAGTTGTATCATCTTTATTACACCATTGTAAACTGCATATGCATTTATGACTATTGTGCAGTTACCAACTCTATAAATAAAATCTGGTGCTGAGTGCAAAATCAACTCAAGCACATTCAGAAAAATATTTCTTCCTATTTTTCACAGAGAATTTCCATAACATTGTATTCAAGTCCTCTAAATGTAATTTAAAAATTCCATATATTCCAAAAGCCATAGGAAGTTGAACAATAAATTAATTATGCCTTTTATATAAAAACAACTATTCAATCACTTCATATTGGTATCTACTGTCAAATCAAAACTTCAAAAGCCAATACTTACTTTTTATCATAAATAATTCTATCAATAGAATCCTCCTCTTCGATTGGCCTGCTGAAAAGACGGTACACAGTCAGTGCCACCTCATGGAACTCCTCAGAGCGCATTTCTCCATCAACCAAGCCCACTACTGCTCCTATAAACTGTTTGTAGACTTGTCGCACTTCCGATGAAGCTGCTTCACCAATTCATCAGATGCAAACATATCATCACAAACTACATTCTTCTTTTTGTATCAATTGAAATTAAAATATAGCTCATTGATCTTAAAACTTGAATTATACCTTCTTCCCAACCATATACAATCTTCCGTGCAAGTTCAGATTCATCAAGCGAGCTTGCAACACTAAATGTCACAGTTGAATATCAAAATAAAAATATATCATCAATAAATTGCACAAAGAAACTCGAAGCATCCTAATCACAGACAATAAAAGCAAAAACCAGTAGCATCTCAAAGTCCAAAAACAATACAAACTCAAACGCCCCAGTACAGCACGAAATTCAAAAATATAATATCAATAGAGTATCTCGCACAAAGAAACTCAAAGCAATCTAATCACAGAAAACAAAACTAAGACAGTCAGCATCTCAAAGTCCAAAAACTATGAAACTCGATAAATCCCACAGTACGGTACAAAATCCAATTAAATAAATGATTAAACTACCAATTTTATCCCTGACTTTGTAGGTTGCTATCAAATAGGTCCCTAAAATTATGAATATTCAAGAAGGTCCTTAATTCTATCAAAATTTACTCATTTGAGTCCTTCTGAGAGTCAATCCTACAAAAACGGTTTGTCAGGTGAAGATTGCCTCCACTTATAAAACTTAAGTCCAGACCAACTCACATCCGATATGAGACTTCTAAAACAAGGAGCGACTAAATTCATAATCTCATAATCTATTTAAGAGCGTCCTACAAAAGCATAACTAATTTGGCGGTTAACTCTAACACAAAAAAAAAAAAAATCAATAAATGGCAGAAAGAAACTCAAAGCATTCAAATCACAAAAACAATGAACGCCGAGAATGTTCTGTAAGCATTGAAAATAATAGAAAACGAAATTGAGAGTGATAAGTTAGGGTTTAATAACTTACTTGCGAGGCTTTTGATTTTGAAGAAAGGTTTTGCGATGAAGATAAGCTTGGTCGATATCGAAAGGTTCTCTGAGAGAATTTGTAAGGCGAGGAATCTGAATCAACATTGTAACTCGAAGTTCGTTGAAATTGAACTCGATTATTCGCTTTTGTTATATTGAGAATATGAATTGAGTCAATGGTGATGATGAATGGAGAATGATCTGAGTGAAGACCTAAAGTGAGAACTGTGTTTCAGTCGAAGAAGCTGTTGAGGTGTGGCGTCTCAGTTTTTTCTTGCTCTCCACGTACCTAGACCCCAGACGGCAAAAACAATTTCATTAATTTTTTTTTCTATTTATTTATGAAAATATATTTTCCTTTTTTGGTATATAAAAATGAGTTATGCTATGCACACACGCTCTGTCAAACGCTTTTTAACACTTGCATTTCTATTGGTCCACGTCATTCTTATTAAAATATTTTGTAATTGGCAACCGGATTTACTGGTTTCATATAATTTAAGATGCAAATTCTTCTAATTAAATTCCTGGCAACTCAGCGTCTTCTTCAACGCCGCAAATCAGGGCAACCTCTTCATCGAGCTTGGCAAAATCATTGGAAGCAAAGCAGAGGCGGTTACGCATTATGGCACGAGAATCTTCTAGAAATTATTATGGATTTAAAGCAACAATTTTTAACATTCCATCTTGGGTGTAGGTTGTTGCAGAGATGAAGTACATAAATTACTTTTTTTTTTTGGAAAATCAAATAATTAAATTCAATGAAAGAACTCATTTTTTATGAGATGAAATTACCCAATTTTTAACAATAAAGAATCAACATGGGTGTGTTGGGCTCGTTCGTGTGGTAGTGTTTGAGTAAGTTTTACTTTTTTTATGATTCTAAGGAGCAACAATGAAGGAGATCAGTTTATTGTAAGAAAAAAATGAAGGAGATCATGTTTATTTTTTACAGTAACTAGATCTAGTGTTTTTTACGAACAAGGGATCGGTGACTTTTGTTTTCCTTAGAATTAGTTTTTATTTTTTATTTTTATAAAAGGTGTGTATCTAAACCAGCATAACCGGTTAGCAAGTAAATGGTTTCTAAAAAGTGATGACACGGACCAATGAATGAGTGTGTGTTAAAAAGGGTGTGTTTGAGAGTTTGTCCATAGCATTACTCTATAAAAATAGGTGAAATAGTCCCGTGAACCTAAAGCAGGGACATTTGTAGATAAAGTGTAGGCACCGGAGTTCGAATCCTGGTATGTCCACTTATTCATTTTTTAAGTTTTTATTTTTCTTATAAAAAAGAAATTTATTCTCAAATATGTTTCGTTACAACCGTTGGTTTTTAAGTTGAATTATATAAGAATTTTTTAACACAACAAACTTGAAAATTTATATTTAATTCATTGCTTGTTAAAAATTAATTAATTATTTTAAAAGATGTTTCTATAATGTATTATACATAACCACGAAAAAAAAAATTCAAAATTTTAGAATGATACGCATGAGCTTTGTTACTAAAATTTTGTATAAGGATTAAATATGAATTATTTATAGAGACCAAATATTTATTTAACCATAAAAAATAAAGTTTGAAAACCCGGTTTCTTTATTTTTAATTTATAGTTTGTCATTAATTTTTCTGGAATATGCATTTTATAGTCAATTAACTGGCTTATTCAAAAATAAAAATCAATTGTGTCTATGAGCTTAGTTTAATAGGTAAGGTTGTTGTATTTTATATGAAAAAATTGAGATTTGAACCTTGAACACTCCATTTATCATCTTAAAATGATGAGGTTTATCGTATCATTTCCTAATTTGGAGGTATTTACCCATCAACCAATGAGATTTTTACGTGGTGCCCACAACTAATTTATAACAAACTTTTATTTCATATGCATATGACTTATTCTCATTGGTCAATGGCTAAATACTATCAAACCATATAGGGGTTGTTTAGAAAAAACCTCTTCAAAAAGTTAGAATTATAATATCTAAACTATTTAACAAGATAAAATCGGTAAAATCATGATATCTAAACTATCCACAAACAAAACAATATTTTTCTCATATGAGGTTGGAGTATCATAAGTACGGCCTCCCTGAGAGTGATAGGGTATTTCTTAGCGGAAAGACTCTTGTGCAGTCATAAAAGTTTGGTCACAAGATTTGGCTACACTTTCATAATTTTTTTTAAGAAGCTAAACTAGCACACATAAATTGGTACCGGTGAGAATTCGAACCTAAAACCTTAAGAAGAGCGTAATCTCAGGTCCCATGTCAATATCACTGGACGCTACCTTCATAAATTGGAAAAACAAATAGATAAAAAGAAAATAATTCAATATTTTGTATTTTCCAAATAATTAAATAATATGTATTTTTATGTGAATGTGACCAAATCTTATATCCATTCAAATATTTTCCTTCTTAGTGTTGGATCAAAGGTAGTCGTGTGTTCTAGGGCTCCTTGTCATCCAACAACTTATCTTTTCTTGATTGTCATAAGTTGTATGAGGTAATATTTCTCACGTGCCCTACTCGTTTCTATTTATACCATTTTCATTACTTAAATATCATATGTTATAAAAAAGAGGAAAATTGAGAAAACTATTGTTTGGTATTTGTCTAATGATTGTTACCTAACTAGTGAACCGATTGATGACCAAATTATATGATATGTGGTCATAGTCAAAGGCTTTGCCATGCGGCCATAACATGTCATTGGCCAAATAGATCCCTTCAAAATTTCTATAAATACCCTTTTTTATTCTCTCATCCACCTCTCCTCTTCTATTTTGGTTTTCACTCTCATTTTTTTTAGCTTTTGCAATTTTTTGTGTGTAAATAGCCGCATCGTCGATTAGTCATAACAAACGCATCGGTGTTCTTTGATGATGATAATGATGATTGAAATCGTTATGCTAAACAATGAGGAATTCTTTTATGGCCGAATTGTGAACGTTGTGACTAACCAAATTGCTCCGGTCATTCAAAGCAAAAAGTGGTTCTGCCTCATCTTCTTGTCCTAAAAAGGAGATGTCTATCACGGATCCACATATATAATAGAAAGTTGTGTACCCAAAGTTGAAGTATGGTTTACCTAATCCTCTTGTCCTAGAAGGAAATGCCATCGGTGGATCCATTTTTTAGGTTTCTTTTTATTAATTGTGATGTAATTGTTCTGTCTAATATTTTAAATTACTTTTGTTTTACGTTGTAACAAATATATTCCAATATAATTTGCTTTCGGTTGTAATGAAATTGATAATTTTTTGATATTATATATTAATTTGCATCTCTTTCTTGTTAATTTTTACATGTCTGCTAGTTAAATAGATGTCACTTTTTAAATTTTTTGCACGCTTTTTTATGTTAATACTTAATATTTATTTATGGGTCATGCTAAACAGTGCATCTGGTGAGCATGCTAAAAATGGAAATAAAAGATAAAAGTAATAGAGATAATACAACTTTTTATACCTTCAAAGCATTGAATGCACAATTTTCAAGAAAAAGTTTCCATAAAAACTTGCTTAACTAGTGCACCGGGTGCACTGTTTAACATTTTCCTTTATTTATAACTTCAATAGAATATGTCTCTTTTTCAATTTTTTGCACTTTTTTTATTAGGATCTCATTTTTAATATTTGATTATAGCATAAAAAAATTTCAGTGACCCTAACTAGTATAGTACAAAATGATACGCTAGAATGAAAGAAAAAAAAACTCAAATATAAATTATGGCATCAAAATTTTTCGGTGATCCTAACCGGTATAGTTGACAAAATGATACGATAGAATGAAAGGAAAAAAAAACTCAAATATAAGAAAAAGAGTACTTTATTTATATTATTAAATCACTAACAAATAAAAGAAATACAAAAATAAATAATACGTGTCTCCGTGAGTATAATTTAGTTGATATGATCATTGCATTTTATATGCAAGAATAATGATTCGAATCTCGGACACTTCACTTATTCGTCTTAAGGGTGATATTCTAGTCACTAAACTACTTAACAAAATTAAAAACATGTAATAATAAACAAAATGTAAAGAAATCATATGAAATAAATTGCTAGTGATTGATTCCTTTTTTTCTTTACGATTCTCGCTTGGAACATCCCCAGTTATATTATTGACACCATTGTCGTCGCTAATATGATTCCACGGTACAAATATGCCGTCTACATGTGGTAATATTCTTGTATGGTGTTGGTGTTGCTATTGTTACTCCATTTCTCTTCGTTAAGTTTTATAGTGTTGCTATTGTTACTCCATTTCGTTTTGTTAAGTTTTATGGTGTTGCTGTTGTTACTCCATTTCTCTTTGTTATGTTTTATAGTGTTGCTATTGTTACTCCATTTCTCTTTGTTAAGTTTTATTTTACCTGAAAATATATAATAAAAAAGTAGGAAAAAAAAAGAATTAAAAGGTGAGATAATGAAAGAATATTAATCAATAGCAATGATAATGAAAGAAAACAAATGAATGCTATGAAAAAAAAAAAACCTTTCTTTGGATAGGTAAAAGTTGGGACTCGATGTCTCCATAAATTTATCTCAATTGGTAGGACATCGCACTGTATATAAATTGGAGTTTTAAATCCTAAATACACCATTTATTCATTTTATGGTGATCAAACCACTATTTGACAAAAATAAAAAGAAAAATTGATAGGGATGTGAATAAGAGAAACGATCAAAGTAGTGGAATGATGAAATGAATGAGTTGCCTACAAACAAGTGAAACAAATATTTATAGAGCCGAAGTGAAATGCTGAGTGAGATTAGTTCTCATCTCAACGGTAATAAACAAATTTGGATTCAACAACATTAATTGTTGATTTTTTTGTTGACCAAAACATTAACTTTTGATATTTTTGTTGACCAAAATATTAATTGTTGTGTTTTTTTTTTTTTTTTTTTTTGTAAACCGGGTATCCTCTGCGCGCAACTGCAGAGACTAATCTCTCGAGCCTTGTGGGACCCAAATGGATGGCAAACTCTCCCTAAGAGTTTTAACACTGCTGCATGCCCAAGTCAGGGATCGAAATTGACCAAAATATTAATTGTTGTGTTTTTTAACCAAGATTAATTAATTTTCTATTTATTGTTTATTTTAAAATTATTATTTACTATCTTAGATGATTTAATTTAGGGTAAATCTTTTTCTCTTTTGGACTAAAATTTCTTGGTGACTTTTTTGAAATACAAAGTTAATTTTATTTTTTTGATAGATTGAACAAAGTTGATTTTTTATTTAGATTCTGTAATAATATTTTTTATTAATAATTACTAAGGTCTTGCAAACTTGTGATGCACGGGTACTCCATTTGAGGGAGAGTACTACTGGTATCGGGTATGTACCTGTATCAGTACCGGGTACATACACGTATTTTAATTTATAACCATACACGTTTATTAGTTTTTCTAAAAATGTCGTATCCCGTACCAGTACCTGTATCGAGTATCGGTACCACACCAGCACCTAAGCAACATAGTTGCCAACGAGTAGCTTTAGAGTACCTTTTAAAAATTTCACTTAAAATAATTATGGCTAAACTATATTTTTGGTCCCTTATGTTTATTTTAGGTTTGAATCAGGTCCCTTACGTTTTAAAACTTTCAATTTGGTCCCTCACGTTATCAACATTTGCATTAGTTAGTCCTTTCCGTCAAATTTTTCACTAAATCCGTTTGATCCTTACATGCGACTGACAGTTTGGACACATGGACACTATTTTGAACATGTTCAGTGTCATTTGAGATGCTAACTAAGTAAAAAAAAAATTAAAAATAATATATATTACTTATAATAATGTAATTGGCCCAAAAAAAGTGTCCAAAATAGTGTCAACGTGTCCAAAATAACGTTCACGTGTCCAAACCGTCAGCCACGTGTAAAAATCAAACGGAGTTAGTGAAATATTTGACGTAATGGACTAACTAATGCAAAAGTTAATAACGTGAGGGACCAAATTGAAACTTTTAAAACATAAGGGAGCTGATTCAAACCTAAAATAAACTTAAAGGATCAAAAGTACAGTTTAACCAATAATTATTTATTTAAAATGACAAATATTTTAATTTTCATGCACATTGACTTTAAATATTTTCAAAAAAAACTTACTATTTAACATTTTAAAGAGCGTCTTAGAGACATTTTCATTATTATTATTATTATTATTATTTTGACGGCATTATTAGTATTATTAGAAAATATAATTGTGCCTCTAGATCATTAGTTAATAAAATTGAATAAGTAAATATTGTAAAACCATCATGTTTATTCCATTTTTTAAAGTGTAAAATAATATTATTTTTAATTCAATTTTTTACAAATTTTTCATTTTTTTTCTTCGTTAGTGCGCATCCGAGTACTAGACTCTTACTACTAAGCATATTTTATTTTGTTAAGGCAACAAGATAAGAAACTTGAGGATGAGTTAAACATGGAGAGTGAGAAAGAAGTTAGTAAGGAGATAATTGGGTCCAAGTCCAAAGATACAGATGTTAGCTCACATGGTTTCTTTGTTGATGCTACACAGAACCAACATGATTTATAAGAACTCTGAGGCTCAATTTTTTGCAATAGAAGATGTCTCTTTTTCAATTTTTTGCACTTTTTTTTTATAAGGATCCGATTTTTAATATTTGACTATAGCATAAAAAAATTTCAGTGACCCTAACTAGTATAGTACAAAATGATACGATAGAATGAAAGAAAAAAAAAACTCAAATATAAATTATGGCATCAAAATTTTTCAGTGATCCTAACCGGCATAGTAGACAAAATGATACGATAGAATGAAAGAAAAAAAATAAATTAAATATAAGAAAAAGAGTACTTTATTTATATTATTAAACCACTAACAAATAAAAGAAATACAAAAATAAAAAA
This sequence comes from Trifolium fragiferum, assembly GCA_954870985.1. NCBI lineage: Eukaryota > Viridiplantae > Streptophyta > Magnoliopsida > Fabales > Fabaceae > Trifolium > Trifolium fragiferum. Next base: position 16,360,606 of record OX940794.1, read on the forward strand.
TACTTATCTCCGTGAGTATAATTTAATTGATATGATCATTGCATTTTATATGCAAGAATCATGATTTGAATCTCAGACATTTCACTTATTCATCTTAAGTGTGATATTTTAGTCACTAAACTACTTAACAAAAATAAAAACATGTAATAATAAACAAAATGTAAAGAAATCATATGAAATAAATCGCTAGTGATTGGTTCCTCTTTTTCTTTACGATTCTCGCGTGGAACATCATCAATGATATTATTGACACCACGTCGTCGCAAATATGATTCCACTTAGGGTTGGGAATAGACTATGTCATTTCATGTTTTGACAGACCTGAGTCTGGCCTATGATTTTTCTTTAAGCCTAAGCATGGCCTATGACCTATTAAATATTCTTTTTTTCAGCCTGGCTTGAGCCTATTTATAGCCTGACCTGACCTTGTAGCCTGTTTAAAAGTCTGTGTTAAATATAGGTGTCTATATAATCTTTTTAAATAGGCTAATTAAATAGGCCTTGAAGCATATTTCACATTTAAATTTTCATAATTTCTACAACATTAAAAAAAGCTAATAAAATAACAAATATGATTACGACAAATAAAAATTTTGTATTTATATAAATATTATTTATTTTTTATGCAAGATGATTTAAATAATTATAATAATATTATATAAATAATAATTATTAAATATAAATAGGCTGACGTATTAGGCTTTGTAAGTTTTTTTAAAAGCCTAAGTCTGACCTATTTAATAAACAAGCCATGCCAAACCAGACCTAAGTTATGCCATGCCGCAAGTCCCTGGAGGCCGCATAGCCTATTTCCAATCCTTTCCACGGTACAAATATGTCGTCTACATGTGGTAATATTCTTGTATGGTGTTGATGTTGTTGTTGTTACTCCATTTCTATTTGTTAAGTTTTATAGTGTTGTTGTTGTTACTCCATTTCTCTTTCGTGTTGTTATTGTTACTCCATTTCTCTTTGGTGAGTTTTGTAGGAATATTAACTATCTAATCAATTAGTAAATCACTAGAGTATCATTTATAATCAATACCATATCATATATAATTATATGCAGCCCAGACTACGATCCCACCACCGGAATGGCTTTTTGACTCTGGCGCCTCCCATCACATTACCAATGATTTAAACAATCTCTCTTTATATGGTGATTACAATGGTAATGATCACCTCCATGTTGCTAACGGTATGTCTCTTCCTATTACACATGTTGGTTCTACAACACTTAACTCATCCAAACCTAATCATAACCTTGCCCTTAATAATGTTCTTTATGCTCCTAGAATCTCACAAAACCTTATATCCGTATCTCAACTATGCAACACTAACAATGTCTCTATTGAATTTTTTCCTTCTTTCTTTAAGGTAAAGGATTTGACCACGGGGGCGTGTCTTCTTCAAGGTCCGAATGATTCCAATGTCTACAAGTTACCAACATCTACCTCTCCTCGTGCCTACTCTGCTGCTTCCACCCCTCAGTCTCTGTGTTGGCATAATCGTCTTGGCCATCCGTCATCCTCAATTTTTCATCACATTCTCAAGTCAAATAATACCTCTGTCAAATTTCCTTTCAATAATTGCAATCATTGTATGGCCAATAAGAGCCACAAGTTGCCTTTTCATAAGTCTATTATCTCTAGTTCTAGTCCATTAGAAGTTATTTATTCAGATGTATGGGGACCTTCCCCCTTTGTTTCCATAGATAACTTCAAATACTATGTTATTTTTATTGATCACTTTTCCAAATATGTGTGGCTGTACCCCTTAAAATTTAAGTCTGATGTGTCAACTATCTTTCCTATTTTTAAAAACCTTGTGGAAAATCAATTTAACTGTAAAATTAAAACTTTTTACTCTGATAATGGTGGAGAATTCATCAAACTCAAATCATATTTTCAAAACAACGGAATTCAACACTTAACTACTCCGCCTCACACCCCACAACACAATGGTCTTTGTGAACGAAAACATCGTCATTTACTTGAAACCACAAGGTGTTTACTTCATCAAGCCTCCCTTCCACCTAATTTTTAGTCATTTGCAGCTCAAACAGCTGCATATCTCATTAATCGTCTTCCAACACCTACATTAAATATGAACTCACCATTCTTTACTTTATTTCAAACTCAACCCAATTACAACAAACTCCGATCTTTTGGGTGTCTATGTTTTCCTTGGTTAAAACCATATACTTCACACAAACTCCAACCACGATCCGAACCTTGTATATTTCTTGGTTACAGTTTATCTCAAAGTGCTTATATTTGTTATAATAATAAAACCAACAAATTTTACAACTCTAAACATGTCCAATTCATTGAAAATATTTTTCCATATTCTGAAAAATCCTTAAATGAGCACACTTATCCCCCTCATTTAAATTCAAATAATATCAATCCCAATTATTCCTCACCTTTGACCGTAACCCACCCAATTGAACCTCTTGCTACATTAACTCCTAATCTCACTCCCCAAACCACAAACCCACCTCAACAAACCACTAATTCCAATCCCTCTCCAATGACACGTAGCCCACCCACCTCCCCATTAAATCCTCCCACACAATTAGATAACAATGAAATTATCACTACACTAGACAATAATTGTAACACTCCGATTTCGATAATTGCTAATTTTAATTGAATTTAGTGATGTGGCATGGTTGTGTGTGGTTAAGTATTTTATTTGTTAATAAGAATGTTAATTAACTAAATTTAATTAAGATTTATGAGTTAGTGTGGTTTGGCCCAAGTGGAGTAGGTGTAGATAGTAAGCCCAATTAGAATTAAGGATAATTTGGTGATTTGGTGAAAAACCTAATTCAGAGTATATAAGGTTGATTTTCATGAGAGAGTTCATTTTTTCCTTGTTAACCAAAGAAAGAGAGAACAAAGAGGAAGAAGAGAGATATTAGAAGATTGAAGAGCTAGAAGATGAAGAGTAGATAATCCAACTTAATTAAGGTAAGAGAGTAGTTATCTCAATCTAAGGAGTGAGTATTGGAGGGGTGAGAATCTCTATTCTCTAGCCCAAACCCTCCACACTCCATTTTTCATTTTGGGTGGTTAAGGGTTTTGGGAATGTGTAGATTTTGGTGCTTTATGATATGAAACATGTTTAACTATGATTATTTATGCTTTGAAATGATATTTGATTGATAAAAATGGTTGCTTTGTTTGTTGTTGTTCATTAATTGAAGTTTGAATAAATTGATGAGAAATGATGTATAAATGACTTTAAATGATAGTTTAAGTTGTTTCTAATAAGCTATAAGTTTAGTAATAGATAGATATAATTTTTCTAAACTTAAATAAGTAATTTTGTGAGTTTTAAGTGATTATTTGAGTAATTTCCGAGCCAAAAACCCATTTTCTGCAATTCTGCAGTATGAACAGTGACTAGTGACGAAACAGCTGTCGCTAGATCGTCGCTACTGTGTTTTCTGGAAAATTTCTGGAAACAGGGCATTGCGACGCTTGAAACCGACGCTACGGCCGACGCAACGCGTCATACCCAGATTTGCTGACGTCATGCCACGTCAGCGTTGAAATGTTGACCGGTCAACGTTGACTAACGTTGACTTTTGACTTTTGTTGACTTATGCACCCGGAAACTATTTTGCCCAGATTTTCGCGTAGATTCCGATTCCGAAGTCTGTTTTCTGAAATTATGCTTGGATAATGCTGTTGTGCATAATATGAGAATATTTTAGTATTTTGAAAATAACTTTGTATGTCTAATTAATTGGAATTGATGAATCATTGTTGGGGTATGACATGTAACGTGTTTAAATTGAAATATGTTGGCTTATATGTTGATAAATTATGATGATGATGATTTGTATGATTTAATTATGACTCTATGGTCTTGTATGAAATGATTTGATGAGTGAAGAGTTTAATACTCATTAGATGATGTTTATGATGATGATGATATATGATGGTTTATATGATGATAATTTATGATAACTTAAATGTTGATATATGACATGTAATTGAATGTATGACTATAATAAAATATGATGATGAATTATGATGTAGATTATGAGAATGAATATGGATTAAGTTGTCCTATTATTCATGAGAAAGATATATTAGTGAGGTCATCATATTAATTGGTAAATGTACATATTCATGCATTCATGTGTCAAGTGTAATGCAGAGTCCGTCGTGACTTTAAAATGAACATTGGGGTATATGTTTATCCTTGCAGAGTCCGTCATGACTTTAAAATGAACATTGGGGTATATATTTATATCCTTGCAGAGTCTGTCATGACTTAAAAATGAACAATGAGTAGATGGTACCACATGCATGTAGTTATGTCTATGGTGACATGACATGAGTAATTGACATTAGTTTGCATTTGAAATATGTAATTATTGTTTAATTGTTACTTGTTAAGTGGTACATGAAAATTAATTGTCATAGAATGTTTGATTGATTATGTGACTTTGAAGAGTGAATAAATGTGTATTTACTTAAATGGTTAATGATGCCTTTCAACTATGGTATGATTACGAATTATGTGATGAATATTCATATTGTATGCTTTTATTTAATTAATGATTTATTCACTGAGTATATGGAATGCCTTATGCTTATTTCTATTATTAGATTGTCTTAACTAACTCTCTTTATTTGTTATTTGTTATGTGCTAAACCGTTGGGGGTTTAGATTTCTCAGGTTATGTGTTTGGATGTTCAGTTGTCTCGGTGAAGCTCCGCTTTGATTATGACACGGGGAAGGGTCATTAGAGTCTTTATTCTAGTGGTGTAATAGTTAATTAAAAGAAGTTTTATATTTAGAAAAATATTTTTGTATAAGTAACATTTTATTTTATTATATCAGTACTGTTTTGAAGAGCGTAATACCTCAAACTAATATTTTATATCTTAGTTTTGTTTTTCAAGCAATTAGAAATTTATTATCTGCTGCGTGTTTTGAAAATAATTTTTATTAATCGGAATTACTTAAATATCGGATTTGGGTGTTACAATAATCAGCCCATTATCTCACAAACCACTACCCATTCTCCTACAAACCTGCCACCAAACAATTCCCCTACAACCTCAATCTCTCCACCCAGCCGTGCACCTCCTGTCACCAAACCTCCCATCAAATCTAAATCTAAATTAATAGTAACAGACCATCCAATGCAAACTAGAGCCAAACGTGGGATTTTCAAAACCAAACAATTGAACCTTGCCACAAAATATCCATTACCTAATCCAACTGAACCAACATGTGTATCTCAGGCAATGAAATCTACCGAATGGCAACAGGCGATGACAGATGAATTCATGGCACTTATGCGTAATGGCACGTGGACGCTTGTCCCTCCATCTCCACATTACAATGTTATTGGAAATAAATGGGTCTTTAGATTGAAAAGAAATCCCGATGGTTCTATCTCTCGCTACAAAGCAAGACTTGTCGCTAAAGGATTTCATCAAAGACCAGGTATTGATTACAAAGACACATTCAGCCCTGTCATCAAACCTCAAACAATCAAGATTGTTCTTTGCATTGCTCTCTCAAAAGGATGGTCTCTCACACAAATGGACGTGAACAACGCTTTCTTGCATGGAACAATTAGCGAAGATGTCTACATGACTCAACCGGCTGGCTTTATTCACTCATCATTTCCAAATTATGTTTGCAAACTAAAGAAAGCATTATATGGTCTCAAGCAAGCACCACGAGCTTGGTTCAATGCCTTAAAAACATTTCTACTGCAATATGGTTTTGTTAATGCCAAGAGTGACACGTCCCTATTCATCTATAACTCCGGGTCTACGACTGCCTATTTCTTGGTATATGTTGATGATCTATTACTATGCGGGAACAACTCTAGTTTTCTAGATAAATTCAAACAGGCACTTGCAGAGCAATTTTCCCTCAAAGTTTTAGGTCCACCAAGCCACTTTCTTGGAATTGAAATAATACCAACCGAGACCGGCTTATTCCTTACACAACATCATTATATCCGAGACATTCTTCTTCGAGCAAGCATGGCTGATTGTAAACCAGTATCTACTCCCATGGCTACTTCCTTTTGCTCGCAACCCAAACCCGACTCTACCTCCTGTGACAGTAAAGAATTCCGCAGTATCCTTGGTGCCTTACACTACCTCTCGATCACACGCCCAGACATAGCATTTTCGGTAAATAAACTAGCGCAGCGGATGCAAGCTCCTACTGTGACAGATATGCAAGCGTTGAAGAGAATATTGCGTTATCTAAAATCCACCATCTCCAACGGACTTCATCTTACAAGGTCATCAAACACAAGTCTCACCAGCTTTTGTGATGCAGATTGGGCCGGAGATATAACTGACAGAAAATCAACAGGCGCTTTTTTAATTTATCTTGGTCCTAATATTATCTCGTGGTCATGCAAGAAGCAACCCACGGTTGCAAAATCGTCAACCAAAGCCGAATATCGTACTATCGCGACCACCACTCAAGAGTTAATTTGGATTCAAAATTTACTACAAGAACTGTACATTCCATTAACTGCTCCAACAATATTCTCAGACAACATTGGAGCTACTTACTTATGTGCAAATCCAGTTTTTCATTCTCGAATGAAACATGTGGCCATAGATTATCATTTTGTCCGTGACCTTGTTGCTGCGAAGAAGCTTCAAGTTTCCCATGTCCCAACCAGTCATCAGCTAGCCGATCTACTCACAAAGCCGTTATCCTCTACTCGGCATCACTTCCTTAAAGACAAGATTGGAGTCATTGAAGATACCTCCATCTTGAGGGGGCATGTAGGAATATTAACTATCTAATCAATTAGTAAATCACTAGAGTATCATTTATAATCAATACCATATCATATGTAATTATTTGTAATTATATATTTGCCAAAATGATTGTATACGTTACCAAAATCAAAGCTTGTATGTTGGTATCAGGTTGTATATTTATACCACCTATAATGAATAGAAAAGTATTGCACCAAAACTCTATAAGTTTTATGGTGTTGCTGTTGTTACTCCATTTCTCTTTGTTATGTTTTATAGTGTTGCTATTGTTACTCCATTTCTCTTTGTTAAGTTTTATTTTACCAGAAAATATATAATAAAAAAGTAGAAAAAAAGGAATTAAAAGGTGTGATAATGAAATAATATTAATTAATAGCAATGATAATGAAAGAAAACAAATGAATGCTATGAAAACAAAAAAACCTTTCTTTAGATAGGTAAAAGTTGGGACTCGGTATCTCCATAAATTTAGCTCAATTGATAGGACATCGCAGTATATATAAATTGAAAGTTTAAATCCTAGATACACCATTTATTCATTTTGAAGTGATCAAGCCACTATTTGACAAAAATAAAAAGAAAATTTGATAGGGATGTGAATAAGAGAAACGATCAAAGTAGTGGAATGATGAAATGAATGAGTTGCCTACAAACAAGTGAAACAAATATTTATAGAGCCGAAGTGAAGTGCTGAGTGAGATTAATTCTCATCTCAACGGTAATAAACAAATTTGGATTCAACAACATTAATTGTTGATTTTTTTGTTGACCAAAACATTAACTTTTGATATTTTTGTTGACCAAAATATTAATTGTTGTGTTTTTTAACCAAAATTAATTAATTTTCTATTTATTATTTATTTTACAATTATTATTTACTATCTTAGATGATGTAATTTAGGGTAAATAATTTTTCTCTTTTGGACTGAAATTTCTTGGTGACTTTTTTGAAATACAAAGTTAATATTTTTTTCATAGATTGAATAAAGTTGATTTTTTATTTAGATTCTGTAATAATATATTTTATTAATAAATAGTAAGATCTTGCCAACGAGTAGCTTTAGAGTACCTTTTAAAAATTTCACTTAAAATAATTATTTATTTAAAATGACAAATATTTTAATTTTCATGCATATTGACTTTAAATATTTTCAAAAAAAAGCTTACTATTTAACATTTTAAAGAGCGTCTTAGAGACATTTCCATTATTATTATTATTATTATTATTATTTTTATTATATATTTTGACGGCATTATTAGTATTATTAGAAAATATAATTGTGCCTCAAGATCATTAGTTAATAAAACTGAGTAAGTAAATATTGTAAAAGCATCATTTTTATTCCATTTTCTAAAGTGTAAAATAATAATATTTTTAATTCAAATTTTTACAAATTTTTCATTTTTTTTCTTCGTTAGTGCGCACCCGAGTACTAGTAGGCATGACTCTTACTAGTAAGCATATTTTATTTTGTTGAGGCAACAAGATAAGGAACTTGCGGATGAGTTAAACATGAAATTTTTTTTCACCACCCCTACAATTATATCTCTACCCCTATAATTTTTTTTGTTTTCCATTTTTACCCTTTATTTTGTTGGTAGAATAATTTTATCTTTTGTTATTTGTTTAAAATTTTTTTACTTATAGTGACAGACAACTCTCACTAAAAGTCAAATTTAATTTGAATTAATAAACCAGATTAGTTTGAGAAAGAAGTGTTCCGATAAGCAATAATGAACCGGATTACTTTAAAAAAGAGTACCGGTATAGATTGGTATAGGTGACAAGGAGATCCAGAATTTTAACTTATAGTGACGGACAAAACTGTCACTAAAATTACTTTGAAAAAGAATACCTGCTCCGTCACTAAAAGTTAAATTTAATTTAAAATAATAAACCGAATCAGTTTGAGAAAGAAGTGTTCCGAAAAATAATAATGAACCGGATTACTTTGAAAAAAAGTACCAGTATAAATGAATATAGGTGATAATCCAATTTTTTACTTATAGTGACACACAAAATTGTCACTAAAAGTCATATTTACTTTGTAATAATAACCAAAACTGTCACAAGCCGATGAATACAAACTTCTCCCCGAAACCCTTCATCTATCAGATTCATACATTGATAGAATCCTATCTCTTAACACTCGCCACAGATCCAAATTTCAGTTGCTTGGTGTTTCCTCCATGCTAATTGCATCGTAAGATCTCAACAATTGATTATTGAATTTGACAAATGTTATGTTATGTTATTTTTATTTTTTATTTTTTTTGGTACATAGAAGAATTGACAAAGTAAATATAAGAAATTCTCACATAAGTGAGAGAGTCGGGGTTCGAACCCCGATCATAACGTCTATGCCTTGCAATTTCGAAAATTTTTTGCCAGTTGAGCTAGGACTTATGGGACAAATGTTATGTTATTTTGCCTAAGCATTAAACCTTTATCACTTTTAAATATGCAGGAAGTATGAAGATATCACCCCACCAAAGGCCGTAGATTTCCGCCAAATTACTGATAACACCTATGACCTCAACGAGGTAAATATCTTTTTCTTTTTCTCATTCTTTACCAATTTATGTTCTTGTTTCAATTAGTTGATTTTACTCATATTACTAGTTTTGAGACCCGTGCAAATGTACGGGTTTATTGATTTTTATTTATTAAATATTATTAAAATATAAGTGACGTCGTATATCAAAAAATAAAATAAAAAATAAAAAATAATAAGTGACGTTATAATGCTATTTTTTGTAAAATTGATTAAATTAAGTAAAAAAAATTATTAAAACAATTGTCCCGTGTATGATTTTTGTGTAGTAAATTATAATTAATAATAACAAATATTTATTATTCAATTCTTTTTTTTTTATTAAAACAATTGTCCCATGTATGATTAAATTTTTTTTATTAAAACAATTGTCCCGTATTATTATAATATATATTCATCAATAATACATTCATAAGCAATTGTTCCGTGTATTATTATAATATATTATTCAATTCCTTTTTTTATTAAAACAATTATCCCGTGTATGATTAAATTTTTTTATTAAAACAATTGTCCCGTGTGTTATTATAATATATATTTACCCAGTAATTATTATAATATATATTCATGAATAATACACTTTTCCTATATTTTTAACGTAAAAGTAAACAAAAATATAGTAGATTTTTTTATTATAAATATCGAGTACTGTAACACCCCGATTTTCGAAGACCAAAAAGGGGCATTATTATTATTATTTTTAAAACAAAACAGAGCGCGCATAGATTTTGTGACAAGCCGACATTAATCATACCACATGACTAATTATATATATTAGTGCTTCAGAGAAGCAAAGTGTAATACCTGAATATTTACAACCCCAAAGACAAAGGGTCTAACAACAACAAAAGTAAATATTCAGAATACAGTCATCCAAAAGAGTACGGTGTACAAACCACACTGGCGCACAACCTAACTTAAGAAGTACAACTCCTCGATCACTGAAATCCCACGAACTCACCATCGTCCTCACGACCCACAGTCTCGGACAGGAATCCATCGTCTAGGTGGGGGTAACCCGTTCATGTTTCATTGTAAGGGTCACCACAAGTACCACATAATACAAATACCAAATATGGAAGCAAATAAACATTTATCATTTTCTTCTTAACAAGCATTATAATTCAAATGCGCACATAGCCTATCAATGCAGACTCTAAAATGATCATGACACCAATCACTGGCTGCCACATGCATGAAATTCCGGAATTTAACCTCTCCACAGAGAGTCGTAGGTCCAACCCCCTACTAAAATCAATAAAATCCCGAAGGATTAGAGTGGATCCATTCCCGATAATCACACTCCGTGGTCCATTCCCGATAACCACGTATTGGACTCAATAAATCCCGCAGGATTAAGGTGGATCCATTCCCGATAATCACACCCCGTGGTCCATTCCCGATAACCACTTACTATGAATGCATGAGCATACGATTCCCCATATATGCTAATGCAGCAATTACATACCTTCCAAGCATATGTAATTCAATTCCATGTTCATACATATATTTTCACAATCATATGTAAACAATCACATATTCATACATATATTCTCACAATCATATGTATTCAATCACATGTATTGTAAACAATTTCTCATTCCGAGAATACATCACACATACATGTCAAGCACTCAAAACACACCACAAACAAAGCATACACACATGCTATTATAGAAATAAGACAAAAATAAAGGTGCCCTTACCTCGGCAAGCTTCCACACCAATTTCTCGCTCAATTCTACAATTCACGCTACCTAAAATATAAGCAGCGTAACATCAATAAAATACTCTCACCGTATTCTATCGAAACGAAACCAAAACCCAAAAATCTAGAGGAGTCTAAGGTACTTTCTAACACTCTCGGATAGTGATTACGAGTTCTCCCCATAGTGATTAAAAATTCACGAAGTTAAATACACTATTTTCGCTATATGAAATTTCATTTTGTTTTCAAAGCATACCAAGAACTATTATGGTTTCCGACTTCAAAGAACTCATTTTCATACAACAAAACCATTTGAAAACAAACTAAAACTTTTCAAAATTATTTCAAAGAAATCAGAGTTTTCTTGCGTCGCAAGTTACAAGTTTACTTTCCAACTAAAACCCTATAACCATTCTTTTAAAAACCTATGATCACTTATCAATATCATGATCATTTTCTTATCATTGTGGACTTAGAAAATTTTTGAAATCCCTCACCCATTTCCCTCTTTAGGCCTCGGCCAAAATCAACAAAACACACCACCATTCAATTTTTTTCATTTTCAAAAGCATAGTAATATCTCATAGCATAATACCCCAAAATCATTTACCCTAGCAATCAAAACCAAATCAATCAAAACCACACTTTTGACAATTTTTAAATTTGTTTTCTTAAGGTAAAATCCATTAATTTTCTTCTCCAACCAAGACTCTATTTGATCATCTTTTAAAAACCATGAATATGTCCTCCTAAATTGACTTAGAACAATTTTGAAAAACTCTTCCTCCTCCTTACAATTTTGCCTCGGCCAACACAAGGAAAATGTGGCCAACACTCAATTTTTTTCATTTTAAAACTCTAATAATAATCTATTAGTTCCCGAACCCATTGATTTGGACAAACAAAACATTTTCATGACACAATCCACAACCAAAATAGTTTTTCTCAATTTCTCAAGAACACCAAAAACATAAATCTTCTTGTTTCACAAAACAAATTCATTATCTAACATCCATTTTCATAAAAGTTCCAAAAGCAACATCAATTTCACATTCTCAAAACCCTAACTCATGTTCTTGATCAATATATATATATATTTCCATCAAACCCTAACTCACAAAATTCTTGAGAACCTAATCAATCCTTTGAAATCAACACATACAAGCCTAACCATGTTAGCTCATCACTTAATAACAACTTCTAAGTACTTCTAACCAAGATTAAACAATTTTTTAGCAAGAAACTCTCAAGAACATAAACCCTAGATCTAAGAGTTTCATGAACAATTTGAGGGAAAGAAGAGGTTAGTTACCTCAAGGAGATGATGATTCTTGCAACTCCAAGATCCTAGCAACCAAAGATCAAAGCTTGAAGGAGGAATTTGAAAATTTGAATGGGTGAGGGTGTGAGGGAGAGGGTTCGGCCAAGTGAGAGAAAAGAAAGGAGTGTTTGTGATTTTTCTTTGATCATGTGAGATACAATGCCTCACCAATTTTGCCTAGGTGAACTATGAGCCCTTGGATCAATTGTAAAAGTTTTCTAACTAATCCCTAGCCCTTGGATCAAATGGGTGCAATGATTACTTTTAGAAAATAGCTAGATATTTACTTTACGCTCTCGGCTCTCGCTCGCAGGCGAGTCGTACTTCGCCAACGGTCTAACTTGCGAAAATAGAAAATCTCCGAGGTGATAGTTCGTCGTAAAACACTTCCAAAAATTATTGCTCAACTCGATTCTCCGACTGAAATTTTTATCCTAAGCTCTAAAAAATATTCTGAATTTAGATTCTAACTCGTGCCGATATATAATGTCTCCAATTAAAATTCGACGGAAAACAGAAACCGTAAATTTTCCAACAGCGGGTACGATTTTCTACTCGTTTTTCCAAAAAACGGAGAAAGTCGAATTTCAAAATTCTGAAAACACAGAAACGTTCTCATAGATAATTAAAGACTAAGGACCAAAAGTCTGTGTATTTCCAGCACACGAGCACAAAACAGGCTCCAACTCAGCAAAATTCTATTATCGCGACAATACTCACAAAACCACTTAACCAAAAACCCTAATATTCTTAGCCATTACTTACTTTCCTCACACAAAAGGTACCGTGGAATTACGGGTCTTACAAGTACAATATAACTATTATATATAAAAAAATAGAAAATTGAAAAATTATATCTTTATAATCTATTTACATAAACTATATTAAAAAACTTATAATAATACATAAAAACTTATATATTTGCATAAGTTATTTCGCATAAGATCATAAATAAGTCAATCCAAACGGGTCCATTACGTTTTTTTTTTTTTTTGTTTTTATGTTCTTTTATTTTTAAGTTCATAAATAAGTATCTTTTTATATTAGGTTCTTCTATTTTTATTTTTTATATATTAGTTTTTATATGTTAGATTGAGTTACTATATTTTCATTAAAAAAAAAGTACTATTTTTGGCGCGTATCTTTTATCAAGATTTTTGTTTATATTTTTAAGGGTAAATTTATTTGAATTAATTTTTTTGTTCCTATTTTTGAAGTTAAAATAGATTGCATTATCATTTTTTTTTATTAGAAATGGTTTCCGTTGCTATTTTATTGGAAGATTTCTTTTATGCTTATCTTCTTTTTTTCCTTTTTGTTTGTTTGTTTAGAGATGTGATTTTTAATGCTATTTTTATGGGAATATTTCTTTTATGTTATCTTTCTTCTTTTTTTTTTGTATTTTTTTATTAATTTAGAGTTAAAATTACATTTAAGGGCGCAAAACTTGAAATACTGTTAAAAGTGATAAGGACAAATTTGGATTTTTAATAGTAGTTTTTTTTATAATATACTAGTTTTGAGACCCGTGCATTCGCACGGGTCTATTGACTTTTATTTATAAAATATTGTTAAAATATAAGTGACGTCGTGTACAAAAAAATAAAAATAATAAGTGATGTTATTCTGCTATTTTTTTTATAAAAGTTATTAAATTACATAATTTTTTTCATTAAAACAATTGTCTCGTGTATGATTTTTGTATGATAAACTATAATTAATAATAATAAATATTAATTATTCAATTTTTTTTTATTAAAGCAATTGTCCCGTCTATGATTAATTTTTTTTTTTATTAAAATAATTGTCTCATGTATTATTATAATATATATTCATCAATAATATATTCATCAACAATTATTCCGTGTATTATTATAATATATTATTCAATTTCTTATTTTATTAAAACAATTGTCCCTGTAAGATTAATTTTTTTTTATTAAAACAATTGTCCCGTGTGTGTTACTATAATACATATTTACCCCGTAATTATTTATTATAATATATATTCATCAACAATACAATTTAATTTTTTTTATGAGTAGATTTGTTTTAGGCTTATTTTTGGATTTTTTTTGTTATTTTTGATTTGTATCTTTTTTTATGAGTATATTTGTTTTATGCTCATCTTCTTCTTTTTTTGTTATTTTTGTTTTGTACATATCTTTTTTCCAGTTTAAAGTTAAAATTACATTTAAGGGCATAAACGGTGAAATATTATTAAACGTGCTAAGGACAAAATAAGTTTTTTAGTAGTAGTTTCTTTTAATATATTGTAAATAGATTGTAAGTAGATATGTTTTTCTGTGTTGCTTTGTCTCTCATGTTAATTTCTGTTGCTGTAGGTTTTAACAATTTGACTTTTAGTGACCATGTTGTTCATCACTATAAGTAGAATTTCTTTTAAACATATAACAAAACATAAAATTATTCTACAAAAAAAAAGGTAAAAATGGAAAATAAAATAATTTGTAGGGGTAGGAAATTTTTTTCGTTAAACATGGAGAGTGAGAAAGAAGTTAGTAAGGAGATAACTGGGTCCAAGTCCAAAGATACGGATGTTAGCTCACATGGTTCCTTTGTTGATGCTACACAGAACCAACATGATTTATAAGAACCGTCTGAGTCTCAAAATGTTCAATTATCTATGATCCAAAATAGAGTGAAGAGAGATATGGCTTTCTTAGAAGAATTTGGAGCTAACATGGCTGAAGAGGCATAAAAGGAGGAAAGATTACTTAATGAAACAGAAAGGAAACAAGTTAAGCTAGATGCTGGATTTCAACTAATTAAAGCTATATATCCAAAAGTCAAAAGAGAGCTCAAAAGAAGGCGACTCAATCCATTAAAGGCTCTCAATGCAATCAGGTCAAAGGTTCTTTCTAAACCTTTCAAATGAAGTGTCAACAAACAAAAGTACGAATGTGTGACGGAGAAGCCTCGAAAACCAAAATAAGTTGCTCGTGCATGAGATTGGAGTCGCGGAAGGAAGTTAATCACGCAAAGGACTTACAGAAGAAGAAGTTTTGGCTCTGTTCATCGAAAGAGGGTTCACGAGTGGAGAATTTGAGAGTCTGGAACAGAGATTAGGGATTTAGGATTTTTGAAAATGGTCACTAAGTAAGAAGCAGCAACATGGGATTTTGAATACAGATTAAAATTCTAACGGTACATATTCCCTTTATAACATTTAAATTTTATTTTTATTGGAATTTTCTATTGAAGTTGTACGAGAAGAGGACTATACCTACGGATCACTTGTACAATGCCCATAGATTTTTTTGACCGTCACTAAATATGTCCGGGTATATGGCAAATTGGTTGTAGTGAATACTAGGTTGTAAGTCCCATACAAGATTAACATTGAAGAGGATCATAAAACAACATAAACCTGATATTATTCTATTAGCTGAGCCATGGATGAATTTTGAAGATTTCCTCAGAAGATGGTTATTTAACTTAAACCTCAAGCTTTTTGCTATGAACACCGGAAATAATCATTTATCTAATTTATGGTCACTACAAAAAATATGATTTTTAGCAACAACTTTTTTTGTTAAAAGTTGTTACAAGTCGCTGGCAAAACAACCAAATGTAATTTTGCCAGCGACTTGTAACAAAAAAAACCGTTGCGAAAAATCATATTTCTTGTAGTGGGTGCATTTTTAAATTAAACTTAGACCATATTACTTTAGCTTCTGATGATCAACAAGTAACTTTTACGGTTATAGAAGATAACAAAACTTTAGATGTTTCTGCTATTTATGCTAGCACTAACTACCTTTATGTTTGTTAGTGATGGACTTTTATGAGTATTGAGCTTAATTAGAATGAATAAGAGTTTGTAGTAGAATAAGGGTAATATGGTAATCTAGTAGGAGTTAGTGGATTGTGTAGAGATCAGAATGACATTTTGGTCATTGGCTAAAAGGATAATGTATCTTGGAGAGGAATTAATGGCAATTGTGTAAATAAGTGTAGAAAGGGGTGGTTAGTGTGAAGATGAAATTGTGAGTGGGAATTGTAGAGAAAAGAAGGATAGAATGGGAATTTAACTATAATCTAAATGAGGAGTATTTAAGTGAGTGATTTTTATGAGAAGTAGAGTTGTTGTTGTTTTCATAAAATTGAGAGAAAGAGAGAAGGGAGCTCTTGGAAGAGAAGAGAAAGGGAAGAAAAGCCATAGATAGAATTGAAGATTGGTGATTCATGAAGAGTAGAGCATGAGGAATTCATCTAATCTAAGGTAAGAGACTTAGATAATATAATTTTGGGTGACTCCACACCCAAACTCTCTTCACTCATTTTGGGTTTTGTGAAGAAAAGGGTTTTGATAATGTGTTTATAATTGAAGCTTGATAATGATTCATGTATAATATGCTTATACTTATAATTGTTATATGAAATCCATGATAAAGTTGATTACTTGAACTTTGATTTTGATTGATTATGTGATAAATGGGTTTTATGAGTTAATACATGAAAAATCTATGCTTTATGACATGAAATGATGTTTGATGATGTTAAATGTTGTACTTCTAAGCTTATATGAGTTATGTATGCTTAAAGTTGATAGCTTTAAGAATTTATATGTTGAGAAATGATGTTTTTGGTGGATTTTAGTTCAAACCCGAGCATATGGGTGATTTTCTGGGTTTTGGTCGCTTGAAGCTTGCTCCATGAGTCCAGTAGCGAGCACTCATGTTCATAGTGCTCTCCCCAGAAGTCGATGAGCTCGCTAAGCGAGCATTAGCGACAGCCGACAGGTAGCGAGTTGTTTCGCTTCATGTAGCTTATAAGTGAGGACTTGTTGTAACTCTTCGCTTTGTTTCGCTTGCTCTCGCTTTTAGCGAAATACCTACTGTAACTCTTCGTTAGGTGTCGCTAGACGTCGCTTAAGCGAGGGTCACCTTACTCAACTTTGTTATAACTTCATTAAAATGGTTTGTATACTTATAACATGTTAGAATTATGATCTTTTGATCATAGGGTAATATGATTGAATGAATATGAACCTAGTAATGAGGAATTATTTGTATATGATCAATGGAATGATGGATTGATTAGAATGAAGAGTTATGTTGTTGAATTAAATGAGTCGTATGCTTATAACATGTTCTAATTATGATCTTTTGATTATAGGATAACATGATTGATTGAATATGAGCATTTAAATGATGAATTGGATATGTAATAATAAGTATGTCGTTGAGTTATGATTGGATTGTGATATTGATATACTTACGTATGTGTGATTGAATCATGTATGTATATCTTATTTGTGAATGATTAATGATGATGATGATGATCTTTCTTGAATGTATGATCAATTGAGAAGATTAATTAATGTGATTAAATTAATAGAGAATATATATTCTTTAACAATAAGTGTTAGAATATATGGATTATATTATCCTTTTATGATGAACAGATACTTTAGATGAGCCCTAAAGTATAGTAGATATTTTAGTAGCTGCGGTTGACTAAAATATGTAAACCATATGTTTGGTAATTGTACATTCATGCATTCATATATATATATATATATATATATATATATATATATATATATATATATATATATATATATATATATATATATATGTATGTATGTATGTTGAGCAGATACTTTAGATTAGCCCTAAAGTATAGCAGATATTTTAATAGCTGCGGTTGACTAAAATATAATTGGAATAAGTTTTCCAATGAATTGATGAAATGGTACCACATGCATTAGTCGTGTCTAGGGTGACATGACATGAGTAATTGACATTAGTTGCATTAGGAATATGTGATTAAGTGTAATACTTGATACTTGACATTGATTGATGATCCTTAATAATGTGATTAAGTGTATTATGAGATGTGTGAATAATGATTGATAATTGATGATGATATTATTGTGATGTATTTTATTTTTATGATTATGAGATATGAATAACATGTGATTAATGTATGTTTATGAATTGAATTGTCAGACATGAGCATACTATGTCCTAAGTCTTAAGTATGTTCTGGCACTTAGTTCCTTTTTATGGTTATATTATCTAACCCTCCGTTTTGTGTACGTGCTGAACCTTTGGGGGTTCAGGTTCTCAGGTTATGTTTGTGTTCAAGTTGTTGGTGAGGCTCCGCTCTGATCATGACACGGGGATAGGGATCCTTAGAATGTTTATATGTTCATAGAGTCTTGATTTTTATTATCTTAATTTATTTTGAAGTTGTATCATTTTGAAAAGTATTTGTTCAAGTGATGTTTTAACTAATTAAGTTATTAATTGTATTTTTAATGAAGTTTGTAATACTTGAACCGTATTAATTTTATAAATCAAGTTTTATTTTTCGTTGCGTATTTGAAAGATATTTTCTAAAGGCAATATTTTATTAAATGCGGGTTTGGGTGTTACATTTTATAGGTGACTTTAGTGTTATTTTGGGTGCACATGAACATAAAGGTAGAGTTAGTCCTGGTAGATTACCAATGAAGAGTTTCAAAATTGGACCGACTCTTTCAATTTTATACATTTACCTACCATATATAGGTGCTGAATTCACTTTGGCCAATGGTAGAGGTGGTAGTAGATACATTGAAAGAAGGCTTGATAGAACAATATGTAATCAATTCACATGTTAAGGAGTTAACTGTTTCTTAATAGTTAATTAATACTCTATATTCAACCTTCGAAGATGATTTGGATATAGTTAATTGTTTCTTAATTGTCAATGTAACGAGAGATTTGTCGAGGAAAAAGCATTGAATTGAGACTGATCTACTGGTATACATATATGGAATCGGATCCTCTCAATCCCATTTTATCATCAATCTCTTTCAATCAATAAATTTTAACCTTCAGATAAAATAAAATCTAATGTACAAAATAAAACATCTCAAAATAGTCTTTGAACGGCATGACCACAAGAATAGTCTGTATGTGTATGCGACTCATCCATTGTTGTTTGGTATTCGTCCTCTTGTCTTTTCTTTATCAATTCATATACTATTTTATAAAAATATCTATTTATACTCTATATTTCACTATTGATCCAAATACCCAATTATACCCGCCGATCAACATCTGTTACCATGGATATGAGCAAAGGGGTGGAAAATTTGATGAAGTTGCAAAGCCCCCTACATAGAGAAATTGATTGAAGAGGTGACGAAATTAATGAAAAAATTGATTGAAGAGGATGGAGATTTTTGTTTTTAATGAGTTTGAAGAGGATGAAGAAATGGTTGTTCTATGTTTGAGTCTGTTTTAGTTGAAAGAAGTTATGTTCGAGTATTTTATTATTTTGGTTATGTTAATGTAAATTTTAATTTTTCAACCCTTAAATTAATCTGGAGGTTAAAATTTGTTGATTAAGGAAGATCGAGAAAAGAAATAAAATTGAGAGGATCTACCTCCATATCCATACATCCTGCCCAACCAAAACCAAAGTATGCTGACTATAATCATTTCATTCAATTACGTAGGTAATTTTTAGCCGCTAAATGAAAAACATGTCTTCTACTATTTATTTTGTTTAACTTCAACTATATATAATTTTTCTATAAATATCACGAGCAAAAAATAATTTTATTATATATACTAAATAATAGTATATAGATTTTATGTATATAATGAAACTACCATTACAAAATATTAGTTTAATTTGTTATATAATTTAAATTAACATTCCTTTTTCTTGTATTTTTTAATACTTATTTTATACCTTTATAGTCAACAAATTAAATATTTTACTTATATATATAATTTAAATTAGCATTACAAGAATATACTTATTTTTAGTATTTATTTTACTTTACCTTTATAGTCAACAAATTAATTAAATTAACATTATAATTTTAGCATGTTTTTAATTTTTTAGATTATGTAATTTACAAAATTACCCTCAGATTTATTTTCTTATTTGGTATGGAAATATTTTATTATTTATATTTTACTAAGTTTATATATTTAAAGGGAGAAAAGTGTAATTTAGCAAAAGTCGGTTACAGTCGTTTTTATTGACAAATGCATTTTTCACATTATATATATATGTAAAAATATGAGCATCAACTCATTTTAAACGCCCCTGCCACCTTAATAAATCACAGTGACAGAGAGTAACGTGAGTTCTTCCATTCTATCCGTCTCATCTCCACTAATTTCTTGAAATGGAAGAGAACAAATTAACGTCATTCGCAGCAGCTCAAGAACGTGAAACAAGGTTGGTCGATCTCGAAGAGAAGGAGAATTTTGCCACAGAGTTTAGAACTTTTGAAGATGATGCTTGGTACTCTGTCATGGTTATGATGGACGAAGACGGAACACTCAGAGTAAGGTTTGAAAAATCCATCAATGAAGTAGATCAGTTGTTCGAACCTTCATTTTTTGGTACCTTGGAAGATCTTGAGGAATTTGAGAAACGCTTTAGGCCTCTCTCCGTTCAGGCTCAGGATCATGAGTGTGATAAGATTGTACAAGATGTTAAGGTCTGCGCTTGTCGGCATTTCAGCCCTGATGATATTCGTTTCTACGATGCTGTTGTTCATTCGGTGAGTTATTTTTTTTAAAATGTTTTTTTTTTATAAAGATTTTAGCTTTTCATTTTTCAGCATTACTAGTACTGTTACTGTTATTATCCACGTTTTAACTGATAATGAAGTTAAATATTAAGGGAACAATTGTCCGATTGTGCGGAAAATGTTTAGTATTATTATTTGTCATATTATTCATTTTTGACATTGATTGGTTGTGTATGTGTGCGGTTGATGTTGGAAGTGTGAAAGTTTGTTCAATTTTTGAAACTATAGTTTAGGTAAATGCTTGTATTGATTGATTTGAGGGATTTGAAATTGGTTAGTATTCAATCCTATTATTCAATTGCTTATAAAAATAAAATCATTTTCAATTCAAGTGCATTCATGAGTGGATGTTTTTGTAGTTGAATGAATGCATACATTAAAGAGTAGATACAAAACATGTCAAGATATTTTATGCATAAATTTTATGATTAGTATTGTAAGTACAACTTATAGTACGTAGCTGCGGAAACATTGGATATGCTCCGCGAAGGTTTGAAGCCGCAATGACACCACGTTCTTTGCACCTAGTGCATATAAGTTTTGCCGTTAGGGTTTATGATTAATTCTAACTTTAAAAAACCTTTTGCAATTACTGTTGTAGCAGTAACTTCTCGGATCAGGGAGTTGTAGTTATAGCTGAGAGTTGGTCTTTATTCAATAAATTTTACCTCTGAATTTGTATTTGATTGTGAAATATGGTGAATGTGTTTATAGGTGGAAAAACGCAAGCATTCTCGCAAGGAAAACACCGAGTGCTTGTGTAACTTTATATTGTGTTGGTTACACGGGCCAAATGTTGGAGAATTTACTAGAGCTAAAATTGGTGATGTTTGTATGATTCAGTCTACAATAGAGCTTCATTCAGTCGTGGCTTCATTCCTTGAGATTGCAAGGTGGAGGATAGATTCACAATCTGTTGTGCGTGCCTGTTCTCCTGAAGGTTTGTTTTATCATTTTATCAATTTATGTAACAATTGAGGTTAACACTAAAATTGGATTCAAGTTCAACTCATTTGGTTTTTCTTCAGAAATCATTTATGCTTTTTTGATATTTTTTACAATTCTCTTCATATGATTTCCCTTGTGACACTCTAAGGACCTTGCCATGGTCGCATATAAACATTTAGAATTATATTATTTTAGCATTTATTTACAATACATGTTGGATCATGCCAAATTCTGATGGACTGGAAAATGAGTATTTATGCACAAAAAAAAAAAAAAAAAGAGTAGGATTGCATTCAAGTGTAACTTGACATTCATACTATAAAATTGTTGTAATTATAACAAACAAACGTGCTACGCATATTGACATCTTGCCTTGCATCTTTTGTGGAGGTGCTAAAGAAAGGAATTTCAATGCTTGGATTTGTTTACAACAACTTTCTTTGCTATTTAATGCCGCTTAATGTTTGCATTTTTTTTTGTCTTTGCTCTATTTCTCAAACCGGTTAGTTCTATTAGTAGTTATGTTGTTTGAAACAATGTTTCTCTTTTTCTTTTGGTGGATATCTGGTCTATTAATACCGTCATTATACTTATCATAATTATATATCTAGGCTCCTACTTAAAAGGTGATAAATCTTTATTCTGTTTTGTTTTAGTCAACCTTGAAGACACAATAGAAGATATGGTGCTTGATGGAAAAAGAAAAATGTGCATGATATTGATAGGAAATATTGACAGAGAAATAAATCCATCAACAGCTATAGAGTTCTTATATCAACATGCTTTGGTTAAATCCAGTGTCTTTATTTTTCCATGTTTGTCATCCGAGGCATTTACCAGGGGTGCAATTATTCTGGATACTGAACATGATTTCCAAAAGCTTGCTGACTTCATGGAAAATCCAAACCACATGATAACATCTTCAACTGACAGGTATTAGGTTTGTCGGTAGTTCTTTAAACGTTGATGTTTGTGTTATATGTATGAAAAGGTGAATGCCTGAATTGCCATCTTAAGTTATTATTTTAACAAGACCTAAAAGTTGTTTTGGTGGTATTTATTAATTACTCTTGTAGTTTAACATAATGCTTAGAAAAGGTTATGCATTTGCAAGCCTAGGCGAGAGAATTTTGTATATGTTATGTATGATTGTCTTGGTTAGCCATTCATACCACTTTACTGTCTTTTTTCAGGCCATGGGTGGTAATTGAGAAACAAGTCGGCCTCAAAAATATCAAAGCATCAATAGGAACATTGCTTCCTAAATATGAGGTAACTTATACAAAAATTTATTTCCCCCTCTTATGCATGCCTTCAAATATGTAATTTTAATATGTTGTGCCACCAAATTCACTTAATTAGGCACTAGGTAGGGACTGCATAATTTGATTACTTCTTTGCATATTTTTGTTGATCACTGCAAAACATTTTGTTTTTTTAGGGTGAAAATAATAGAAAGAGCAACAATTTGAAGCTTGTATGTTCAGGAACTCAAGAATTCGAGAGAGCTAGTGCTATGAGGGATTTGTATTTGGAATTTGATGAGCATCAAGTGCGGTTGCACAAGAAGCTTGCATCTATGGTATCTGATATCACCAATATGTGAAATCTGAAACTAGTTCCTTAATGAACTGGTCCTCTAGGATCTAGCTGTCTTTTATTACTTGGATATGATGATCTCGACATAATTTCATTGCTTATAATGTATTGGGTAATTTAAGACTAGATGGATTGGTCATCTTTGAGTATTTGTTTGAAATGAGTAATGACATAATTCTGAAATAAATTTAGTTTGGAAATAGAGTTTCTAGATTTTTTGTATATTTTGTTTTGAAAGTTAAAGGAAGAATAAATACACTTTTTTGTTAAAAGAATACTTCATTGGATTGGATGAGATACAACCTCGACATATATTTATAGGTAAAGATTGAAGACAATTTTTGATGTACAAGCCAATTTTGTAAAATTGATTTAAACTCAACTCAAAATTTTAATATGGTATATATGCATCTATTCATGATATGTTGGACCATCTTCTATCAGATCACTACTATCTGATTACTCTAGTCAAGTCATCGCTGTTAATTTGTAAACTCTTTTGTTAAAGATTATATATATAGAAATATTTTTTTTAAGTGTGCTCCACTGAGTTGTATGAGATATGATGTTGACATATATTTATAAGTGAAGACAAGTTTATCGGTACAAATTAAATCGAATTTATAAAATTGATTTAAGCTCGATTTAAAATTGGAAAATGCTAGTAAGCACGACAACTTTTGTCGTGCAAATCTAACGACAATGACATATGTGTTCATTCTTCTTAACCTTTCAATCCTACTATAAAAAAAATTGTTGTTGTGAGTTAACTATTATACATATGACATTATGTATAATCCCTTCTCATACATGGGCATGTGAAATTTCTATTTGAAACTTGGAAGGGTTATTACTGTTGTTGTAGAAGAAAGGTAATTTTCTAAACTTTTATGATCTCATTGTGTCCTTCTTCTTCTTTGAAACATATAGTGATAACATGAAAAACGTATGCACTAATAATTTTTACCACAATGGCATGAAAAACCAATCCTAACATACACATGACTATCCTTATATGAAATGAAATTTTGGCCCTGTTTGGCAAACACAAAAAGCTAGCTTATAGCTTATGTCTTATAGCTTATAAGTTAAAAGTACGTCATGTTTGGTACCAGTCTTTTGGGAAGGAGCTTATAGCTTATTTTACTGACTTATAGCTTATTTTTCATAAGCTATTTTAAGTAGCTTATGAGCTCATAGGTTATAGCTTATCATTTTTTCTTCCACTTTTACCCTTGTTATTTTAACTAAAATCTACTTTTACCCTTTATACTTTATTTTAATTTAAATTAAAATAACTATTTCTTTAGAATTTAAACCTTTTTCCAAAAAAAAATATTACAAATCTTCTCTTCTGAAAAACTAACGATCATCTTTCATATATTTATACACACAATATCTTTCGTTGTTTATGCTCTGCTCTCAACCGCATGCCATATATTATTTTGGATTAACATAATTGCAATCAAGATAATTTTTTTAAGCAAACTTAGTTAATATTATCTTAACTTTTATTATATGTTTAGTGAAAAATCTACATAATTGTGTTGAATATATTATATTATTATGTTTATAAGTATTTTTACATAGTTGAATCAATTTCAAGTGTCACAAGTTGTCAAGTGTACATGTACACTTTGCCGTAAAAAATATATTACATTAAAATAAAAAAATTAACATAAAATTTTAGCTTACACAAATTAATTTGATAATATTGTTCAATATTTTAATAATAATATATAAAAGATATATTACATTAATAAATCTAAATTATTATCTTAAATAATACATTAATACATTTAAATTATTATCTTAAATATAAATTTATATTATTAATTAGAAATGTCCTTTTATGTCATTTTACACTTATCAGCTAGTTGAACCGCTAATTTTACTAAACACTGCAACTACCTTATCATCTATAAGCTATCAGTCATTAGCCATCAGCTATAAGCTATCAGCTATCTTATCAGCCATAAGCTATTTTTGACAAATAGAACATTTATCTTCTATACATTCTTGCTACGACATGCATCATGGCTTGCATGAAGGTTTTTTTATCTTCTTATTTCTTTTTGTTTTTCAATCAACATCAAAAGAAGAAAAAAAAAATCAAAAGAGATAATTGAAGAAATATTGCACTTTGTATTTTTTATTATTATTATCTTTAGGGTTATTTTTGTTTGTGTGTTTGCAAATCATTTGTCTTGATCAACATCATCAGAAAGTTCTATTGTGTCACAATGTCATGTCTTCTTGAATATTTTTATTTTATCATGTGTATTTGTTAATAATGGTCTATTAAATTTTCATTGTTTAGTTTTATAATTCGATAATAAGATGTTGAGTGAAATTGATAATTTCATCTATTTTTAAGTATTTAATGGATCTTTGTGTATTATTATATTAATACAATGTCAGTTTCAACTTTTGTTTAAGTGACAAAATATATCATATCCAATTTATGTTACAAAATCATTGTTAAATTGCATAATATAGAACTTATTTTCACTTACAAAATGATGATATTCAATATACAAAAACATTGTTCCAAACTTTTTGAATAATCAAACATTTCTTTAATAATTATTATTAATATTATTATTTGAGTATCATTGTTGATTCCCTATATGAAGAAGAATATGTTAACTCATTATAAAACAAAAGAATTATGAAAGGAAAAAAACTAAATATTGTGGTTGAGATCATGCATCACTTTCTCCAAACATTTATTGGGTGGTACGTATTCTTCATTTTTTTTTTACTATATATGGTTTTTATTTTTCTTTCTTACATTTCATATATGTCTTGACTAATCAATTGATTTTTATAACATGATATGGACTAAAGTTACTCTATTATATTGATGGGTCAATTGGCTTGAAAATCGTAAGCTTGAGTAAATAAGAGAGATATGTATCTTTGTAACTAAAAAAGTTTCGTACCTTCTCTAAAATTCTCTTAATTTCTATATCACCCAATAAAGTACCACAAGAATTGCATATTTTCTTAAATAAGAAAAATTGTAAATTACTTGGACGAGAGTAGGATTAAGCAGTTACACTATATGATACAGAATTTTAAAGGAACTGAATCAAAAGATGAGAAAGATTAAAAAAAAAAAAAAACTAAAGATAAATTACATTTTAACAAGAGTTTATTTAAAAGTGATACTAAGAAAAAAAAAAAACATGAATATACCAAGATGATCCACAAAAAATGAATTTTTTTTACATATAATTACAATATTAAGATAAAATATGATATATCTCTTAAAGCTTATACCAATGAAAAGTCAAGTAAAATCATAGAATGATCCCTTAGTTTTATATATCGTACCTTTTGCAATTTTTGACGAGCAAAATATGTTTTCATAAATTTGTGACCTCATTGTGTAAAAGTGAAAATGTTTTCTTAGAAGAAGTGAAATTAACTGTTTAAGTATATAAAACGTGTTTTTTTTAATGTAAAAGTTGTCTATTTAGTTTTCTTAACATGTGCACTAAGGAAATATGTTAACATGACCCTTTATATATCGTATGTTATGTTTTCTTTAATTGATAAATATTTAGACCAAGTTACTTTAGTACTTTCCAATAGCTTTTGTGATTAGTAACTACTTAGGATCGTCTTGAAAATCGGTAGATAACGTGATCCTGACCGTAACATGCCGGTAGAACCAACACTATAAAGTTCTTAACCCAAGAACAAAGGAAAAATTCTCACAATATAAATTCTCAAATTTATTAAACTTCAAATTGTTATTTGAGAAATACATGATATTCTTATATATAGTCTAATCTTGAAATAGTAGAATTTATTTCACACAACATGCATTTACCATGTGCATTTTCATTACCCAGAAAATACGCACTAAACATGATTATAAATTATTATAATTGCTTAAAGCACTTTGTACTAGAAAACAGTTAGAGATGCTATACTAGGAATCACTACAAGAAATAAAATTTTTCGCAGCGACTTTTTTGCAGTGACATTCAAATTGTTGATAAAACTATAGATATAGCAGCAACTAATTTAAGTTGTTGTTGTAAGTTAGTTTTTTCTCAACAATTATATTATCGTTGGAAAAAATTACTTATCCAAACAATAATTATTGTTGTCACTAATCGTATAGTTTTTTTGCAACAAACCTTATAAAGTCGTTGAGAAACCAACAATAATTATTTTCTTATACGTATCTTTTATCATGGTTTTTGTTCCTATATTTGTGCGTAGATTTGTTTTGACTTAAAATTATTATCTTTTTTGTTTTTTTTTTCTTTCTATTTTTATATTTTTAATACTATAGATTATTTGCAACAACTTTGTAAAGTCACTAAGAAACCACACAATTACTATTTTTTTATGCATATCTTTTATTGTAGTTTCTGTTTCTATTTTTTTGCGTAAATTTCTTTTAACTGAATATTTTTTCCCCATTTTTATGTTTTGTATCTCCTTTTTGACAACAACATTATAACATTGTTGGAAAATCTTATAATTATACCAACAACATAACTTGTCAATGAATATATTAAGAATTAAATTTACTTTTTAGCAATTTTAATATACATAATTTTTTTTAAGCATAAAAAAAAACCAAATTTTTATTGTTTTATTCCTACTTTTATGCATAGATTCATATATAATCTTTTATTGTTTTTTTTATTATAATTGTTTTACTAAACTTCCTCTAATCCTTATTGTTTTTTTCTTCCTTTTTTATACATATATTGTTAATAGAGTAAAATTACAATGAATGATACAAAATTAAAAAATTACTCCCTCCGTTTTTTTTTATTTGATGTTTGAGAAAAAAAGGCCAAATTAAGAAATTGTAATTTTGCACTTTATTTTCCTATTATACCTTTTTTTTTTTTGGAATATATTATACTCTAATTTTAATCACAAAAAAATTCCTATTTTTTTGCAGGCGGATCGTAACAAACCAATTTTTTTGTTTTTGCCTTTTCAACAAAACAAAATCAATTTTTTAACAAGATATACTTCATCGGAAGAATGGTTGGATAGCTTCAAAACCAGCTGGATATAAATAGAATCAAATATAAAATGTGATGTCATTCCACAAATCGAGTTCAGTGAAATTTCCCTCTTAATTTAGTTTTGTAAGTTCACAAAATATAGAACTCCTCAAGTATGGCTTCAAATCTTGGTGTTGAAACATCATTAACAAACCAGAATATAATTGAGTTCGACGAATCCAATGAAGATAACATATAAGAACACGTGTTCTAAAAATTCTCGTATTTAGTAAAGATCAAATAAAAAGGAACGGATGGAGTATTAAAATTGATAAGGACAAATTAGTAAATATAGTAGTTATCAATTTTAATATATTATTAGAAGTAGATTAATTAAATTAAGTTTATTAGGATTAAAAAAATAGTGGTTTGTTTTATTTTTTTCAAAATTCCACGGTAGCACTCCATACATACCCACTATCACTATTGAGATAATCATGTAGTGTGAAGGTTAATTTAGTAAAGATAATCCATTAATTATTTTATTTCCCATGTATTTTGAATATTTGTTAATTAATCAAATCTATTTACTAATAGCTATAAATTCACCCACTTTGATCATATATTGCAAACTTTCTATACGGTAGATTACTATTCATCCAACACTCCTCTTTCTCTTTTGTTCATTGTTCAAAATTTAATCACTCGATCTCTTCAAAATTTAACCGATCCAGTTCTCCATTATGTCATCATTATTCATCAACTTATATAATTTTCCCTTTCAAAATCACTTCTCTCACTTTGTTCCACATATAACCTCATTAAAAGTTGAGTAGAATTTCAATAAAAAAAAGTTACAACGAAAATGTATCTAATATTAAAAAGTTTTGAAGAATACCGACGCAATTCAAGAAAAGTGTGAAGACTATGAAAAAAGATGATGAGTAATGGAGAACAAAGGGCAATCAATCAAGTCATCAGTTTCTTAGAAATTTTTGTGGTGTTCTTATAGGATTAAGTCATAAACATTCAAAATAGTGTTGTTCTTTTGTGTTTTCTAATTTAATGTTTTGAGATTATGTGAATGGCCACTTGGTTTTGTTACGACCTAAATGACTTGTAATTTGTATTTTGGTTCTTTGTATTTGAATTTTTGTATAATTACTGAACACAGGTCCTACGAAAATTATGCAGAATTTCTTACCTTTCCAACTCTAACTTTCTCCAATTCTGTTTCCACAGCCTTCCATTCATACCTCAATCAACAATAATTCATACCTTTGTAATCGCCGGTGATGTTTGAGAATCGAGAATTACCGTTTGAGACATTGGGAGTTGGAGAACGAGTTAGGGTTTGAGATTTGAGTTGGTGGTTTTGAGAATCGCGGCTAGATGCATCGTGATTCTTGGAATCGAGGTTTGAGAATAACAATTTTAGAATAACAGTTTGAGAACAATGATTCTCAATATCGCAGTTTGAGAATGATGGTTTAAAATGTGAGGTGAATCTGAAAGGAGTAGAGAACAATGATTCTCACTGTTTCAACAAAACAAAACCTAAAAGGAGTGACAAGTAGAGAATTTGAGAGTTTGGAACAATGAGATTCGGAAGAAGAAGAAGAAGAAGAAGTTGTGGTTGTTCACCGAAAGAGGGATCGCGAGTGAGAGTCTGGAACAATGAGATTAGGGATTTAGGATTTATGGAGAAACAACAATGGTGATTAAGTGAGAAGCAGCAACATGGATTTTAAAGAACAAATACCGACAGTGTCTTTTGCCTGATATTACCACTTTGTCAGTGTAGTTTGCATATTTGACCAAATATGCAATGGCATTACATGGAACCGGTTCCAAACTATACCACTGTGTCTTTCGTGCCACATGTTTTAGTATAGCAGCTTTTTTATTTAAATTAAATGGAAAATGAATTTCAACTTAAGAAAATGCACCGTTGCATATGTAAGTTACAATTATATTATGAATATTGTGGGACTCATATTAGAGTTTTGGATGAGTGGTATGGATATTTAAAAAGCATGGTTGAGTGGTTTAAATAGTTGTAAAGTATAAAATAATATAAAATATTATGCGGTGCCCATTTATACCACTCATATGAGTGGCATGGATGTGGATGTTTTATATAACATTTAAATTTTATTTTTATTTTTGTGGGAATTTTTATTGAAGTTGTACGACGACTATACCCACAGATATTTTAACCGTCACTAAATATGTCCGTGGGTATATGGCAAATTTATTGTAGTGTTAGTTAAATCTTATGTTACCTTTCTTTAATGAGTTAAATATATATTTTTTTTTTAACAGAGTTAAATATGTTTTTAGTCCTTATTTTTATATGAGTTTCGATTTTTAGTCTCTACATTTTTTTATTATATTTTTAGTCCCCACATTTTCGTCGTTTGCATGATCTCTGGGTAGATAATGAAATAGATGGATTTGGATTCTCTATATTCGAAATCCCTACATTTAGTTTATTTTTAAGGATAATTTTGTCATTACAATTTACCATATTATCTCTTTTTATTCTTTCTTCTAACATTTTTACACTAAATACAAGTGAGTGAATGTAGGTGAATGTAGGAATTTTGAATGTAGAAAATTCAAATCCGAAATAGAGATATGCAACACACTGATTTAAAATTGATAGACAATTATAATGCTTGTTTCTATAATACAATGACGCTTGAAGAAATTCAAGATGTATATCTCCGTCTTGAATGTTATTGAACTTTGTCTATATTTACAAGTTGAATTTCTTTAGTTGGATATGATTATCTTACAATTGATGATACTATAGATTGGCCAGGGTTATGGTGCATAAGGGTGATGTTTATGCACCATGCATAAGCCCAGAATTTCTCACGCCCCCCCCCCCCCCAAAATTACTCAAGCGCGCCCCCCAGCCCCCCATACAGATTCGCTTTTCCCACTCCCTGTTCTGCTAACACACACATATTCTGTTTTGTTTTTTTAGCCTGCTGGGCCTGCAAGCCCAGTTCCTTTTTTGTTTGTGTTGTTGGTTTTTTTTTACACAGTTTACACCCCCAGATTTATTCTTTTTCTCCCCTAGATTTGTTACAAAATCATTGGTTATTTATGCAATATTATTTTGAAAATCATTATGAATAAAATATGGTTTTAGTTATAATATTTATTTTAAATTAAATATAAATATTTTATTTGAAACCATAAGAGAGCTACTTTGGTTTTCAGATACAACACTAGTGACACCATTAAGTTATACTTATGGTTTCGATTAAAATATTTATTTTAAATTAAATATGAATATTTTATTAGAAACCATAAGAGGACTATTTTGGTTTCAGATACAAAACTAATGAAACCATTATGTCACACTTATGGTTTCAGTTATAATATTTATTTTAAATTAAATATAAATGTTTTATTTGAAAACATAAAGGAGCTACTTTGGTTTTCAGATACAACACTAGTGAAACCATTAAGTTATACCTATGGTTTCGGTTAAAATCATATTAAATTAAAATGATTTTAATTAAATAGTTTTGTAGTACAGATCTCTGAAACCATTCCACAGCACAAATGGTTTAGGAGTACACATCTTTGAAACCATTCTACAGCAGAAATGGTTTTGGCATGATTTTAGTTTAAAACTAACTACTAAAATAATTAACCATACATAATACTCTGAATTTTATCCCTAATCAATAAAATAAAATAAAATTCGATCAATCAAAATTAAAAGCGTGATAAAAAAAACTGAGGGGTGCGCTAAAAAAAAAGGGAGGGGAGCTAGAAATGGGGGGTGCGCGTAGCAATTTGGGGGGGGAAGTAGCAGGTGGGGGGCGCGCGTAGCAATATGGGGGGGGGGGGCGTGAGAAATTATGCACGGTGCATAAGCATTGTAGATTTGTCTTATTATTTCACTTGCATTGAAAAAAATGGTAATTAAAAATTAAGTTATGCGTCAAAAATAAATAAATAAAGTTAACCAAATATAAAAATCTTAAATGAAGGATAATGACTTTTTGCAATACTGTGAGATTGGTAGAAAATTATGAGATGGTGTGATTTGGCCATGAACGATAAACAATAGTCTCGTTCCAGATATTTTATGAATCTTAGATAATTGTGAGAATATTTTTTATTTCATTTAAGATAATATATTGTAATAGCACAAAAAAATAATAATAAAACCATACAAGTATAGAAATATAGCACTTGAAAATTGACAGTTTTGTCAAATAAAAATTGATCACTTTGCAAAATAAAAAGGAGATGTTCTATAATAAAGGAGGATTACAAAAATTCTACTATTTAATTTATTGCTCGTAGGTCAAACTCAAATAAAATCTTATGGATCGTTCTCATGCATCGCTTGTTTAAAGTCATTAGTTTGACCTACATCTTTTTAAGTCTTAAGCATCATCCTTTTTAAATTTCTTCTTATTTTTCTCGATATTTTCTTCGACCACATGCTCTAGCTCTAATTCCCGTTCATGCACTTTGGTGTACCCAAGTTTATCATCCCAAATAACCCACTTGTTGCCCTTACACCGCCATTGAATTTCAAAGGGACCATACCAATTCCTTCTTGGTTTGGCACCATTGTAGAACAAATTTGGGGCTCTCATTAGTACATTGTCCTTAATACCAAATTTTCTTTTCTTATAAGAACCCTCTGCTTTTGCTAAATAATCCCAAAAGGAGATATTTCCCTCTTCATCACTGGGAAATGATGATTCCTCTTTTTCTTCAACGTCGGATGTAACATCGACCGATGTTGATTCCTCTTCATCACTGGGGAATGATGATTATCTTTTTCTTCAATGTCAGTTGTAATGTCGATCGGTGTTGATATTTCTATATGTTGTTTTTCTTGCTCCATTTGTATTTGTTGAGTTTTTCCTTTTGACACTAAAAATGATAATAAAGAAATAATTAGAAGAAACAAAAAAGAATTAAAAGTGCTAAAACTATATGAAAATAGATAATGTGATAAATGAAAGAAAATAGATGAATACTATATAGTATGAAAAGAGGATGAAAACCTTTGTTGGGATCACGAAAAGCTATGTCTTGGTTGGCTGTGGTGATGTGAAGAAGAGAAGCAATTTATAGAGTTCAAGTGAAATGGTGAGTGAGGTTAATTGTTGATGAATTTGACCAAAGTATTATTAAGAAATTATTTATGAGTGAGAATCAATTTCATGAACCGGTACGAGTCAAATTCAACGGTTATCAAGAAATTATTATTTACTATCTTAGATTGTTTATTTATGTTTCATCATAAAAATCTTAGTTTATTTATTTTAGGTAAATCTTTGTAAATCAAAAGATTTTAGGTAAATATTTTTTCTTTCTTCGACCAAATTCGCTTTATACCTCATTCTCATTTAGCTTTGTAATACCTTCCAAAAAAAACAAAATAATCTGTAATGATCTTGTATTTTGTTTTAGGAACGTAATAATCTATTATTATTATTTGCTTGAAATTTTGCTCTCAATAGGTCCGTTTGCTTTACAAAAGGTAAATATTTGACAAAATAGTACATAAAAAAATAGCACAACACAAATGTTTAAGATATTAAATAAACTTTATTTTGTATAATGTTTTATGGGCAAATTATTATTTTTTTATTTTAAACAATTTGTATTAATATATAATTACCAATCTGTAGTGTAATAGATCAGAGCTTAACTTTGTATTTTTTATTTACTTAACAATTATTATTTATCATAGATGATTTATTTTAGGACAGTTTTTTTTCTTTTCTTTTTCATCCAAAATTTAGGGGAAAATGAAAATCTCAAGTAATTTTTATTTAGATTATGTAATAGTCTATTATTATCTATTTAACTACTACTAAAAAAACTATTTTGTCCTTAGCACGTTTAATAATATTTCACCGTTTATGCACTTAAATGTAATTTTAACTCTAAATTGAGAAAAAGATAAGTACAACACAAAAATAACAAAAAAAGAAGATAAGCATTAAAAAAATAAACTCATAAAAAAAAGATACATAACAAAAATAACAAAAAAATCCAAAAATAAGCCTAAAACAAATCTATTCATAAAAAAAAATTAAATATTTTTAAAAAAAGAGAATAAAATAAATATACTCATAAAAATAACAATAGAAAACACTTCTGAAGATAATCATAAAAAAATCTGCTCTATTTTTGTTTACTCTTATATAAAAAATACATGAGAAGTGTATTATTGATGAATATATATTATACTCCCTCCGTTCCTTTTTACTTGTCTTTTAAGGCTAGATTTAGCGTTTCTATTTAATTGTCCTTTTGGTATTTTATCGGTATGATTTGTCAATTATACCCTTTGTCAATTGCTCTTATCTTTTTAAATAAAACAAATTAATGCTATATATTTGGAAAACTAAATCTTTTTTATTTTTTTTGAAACATAACATATTAAATTTTGTTTTTTTAACATAATATATTAAATTTATTGGAAAGAGAAAGTGTGCGAAAAAAAATAGGAATCTATTAGTAGATTAAAACGAGGGTATAATAGGAAGATAAAGTGCAAATATACACTTTCTTAATTTGATGTTACTATTCTAAAAAGACAAGTAAAAAGGAACGGAGGGAGTAATAAATAATTACGGCATAAATATATATTATAGTAACACACACGAGACAATTGTTTTAATAAAAAAAAAATTAATCTTACACGGGACAATTGTTTTAATAAAAAAAGAAATTGAATAATATATTATAATAATACATGGAACAATTGTTGATGAATATATTATTGATGAATATATATTATAATAATACACGGGACAATTGTTTTAATAAAAAAAAAATTAATCATACACGAGACAATTGCTTTAATAAAAAAAAAATGAATAATAAATATTTGTTATTATTAATTATAGCTTATTATACAAAAATCATACACGGAACAATTGTTTTAATGAAAAAAATTACTTAATTTAATAACTTTTATAAAAAATAGCAGAATAACGTTACTTATTATTTATTTATTTTTTGTACACAATGTCATTTATATTTTAACAATATTTTATAAATAAAACTCGCACGGGTCTCAAAACTAGTTACTAGTATTATTTTTGTAAACACTCCGATACATATCTTATTTAGATATGTATCAATACACTACTGAGGTGGATAATTATGATATGTCCAAAAATCAATAAATACTATTTATAAATATATATATATATATATATAAATTATTCATCTTAACAATCTAAATAAAACATGTTAAGGAGATAAATGTGGAAAAAATTTATTGAACTTGTGGTGTATTACATTATCTAAGCATTAAATTCTTTGTATCATTAAATGTTATACTTCTATTTTTAAGTAGCTTAACATATGCCCTTAGGGCACAAGTTAACATGACCCTTATTTTTTTCCCTCAAACCTATCTTAGTAAAGGAAGTTATTTTTATAGTATTGCTATCTGTATATCTAAATAAAAGATTTTCTATCTTTGCTAATTATTAGGTAAAGGCGAGAGATGCTTTGAGTTTGAGTTTGAGTTTGATGAGTCTTTTATTTTATAATAGGAAGGTTGAGTTGCTCATAGGTTTTCATTTTGATGATGTGGCACTCTAAGAAAAAGTTTTTAATCTCCATTAAAACCTTGATGATATTACTTTTTTAATTTATTACATTAAATCTAAAAAAAAAAACTAATACATTATTATCAATTTATCATTCACTATCACACTTCTCTAACCTTACAACTTCCTGGAAATCTAACCAACATAATAAAAAAAAAAATTGTATAGTTTTCAGTTTCACTCTAACCTTTATAACCACCACTTATCATATTTGTTTTCATCTTTGTCCTTCACATTTGATACTTGGAATGACACTCATGAAATCATAAATTGGATCCTCTCCAATTTTTTCCCTCATGTTTTCTCCCCTTTTGTTGATATAATGGTTGATATATTATAAAGAATATAAAAACATTTAAGAAGAGAGAGAAATAAATTGAATGAATGGTTAAGATTACCATTGGAGAGAAAACATGAGAAAAAAATTTGGAGATGATCTAAATCCATGAAATCATATACATCTTGAAGTTGTACACTGTCTGCTTTTCATAGAAATATTAGCAAGATATGTAGGCATTTTTCAATACTTTTGTACCACTGTGATCATTTTTTCTTTTATAGTAAACTTGTTTATTGTCTACTTTTCATAGCAATCTTAGCAAGATATGTAGGCATTTTTCAATACTTTTGTACCACTGTGTTCATTTTTTCTTTTATAGTAAACTTGCTTATTGTATATTATTTTGTTCTTTTATATTCATATATGTTCTTTTATTATTTTCTTTTTTAGAATGGATTATTGTATGTTGTTTAATGTCATGAAAGAAAAACATGATTGATTGCTCATGTTCAGTATGTGAGGAAGATTTTTTATTATTTTTTTGGTTACAAGGTGGGAAGATTTGAAGGAAAATTTAGGTGAGTTTTGACTCTTTCTTAAAATAACTTTCCTCAATTTAAATAATTATTTTTAATTATTTTGTATGTTATTCATTAAGCCTTTATTGTATCTATGTGGCATGTTTTAGAGAAACTTTTTATTTCTATTTAAATATTGTTCCACAATTTACTATTTTTGACAAATGATTATCTAAAACAATAGTATATGTGTGTTACAATAATGATTAAATAGAGCAATGATCACTACTCTTGTAAAAAAAAAGGCAACGATCACTACAAGAGTAGTGATCATTAGAGCAATGATCACTAGTGATCACTATTATAGGGACTAAAAATATGTAGGGACTAAAAGTCGAAACTCACATAAAAGTAGGGACTAAAAACATATTATATTAAAATATAAACAAAACAATGATATAAATCAATAAAAAAAAAACTCATATTTCTAAACAACTTTTATACATATATTAATATTAAATATAATCATGTTTTAAAGTAATATCTATATCATTTAACTATGTAATTATAATTTATCACAATTATTATTTTTCATTTATAAAAATATTTTAATTATATATTTTAATCGAATCTGCGCAACGCGCGGGTTTTCAATTTTATTCAGAGTTTTAGAAATTTGATGTTGACTCAAGGTTTTAAAAAACGGTCCGCGACCGCGAAAACGGCCGCGACAAAACAGTTTTGGTAGGTGCCGATAACGTTACCGTTATCACAATATTTTTATTAAAGAACAAATTGTGATTAATTCACACCGCGACGACCGCAATTAGCGTCGTAAAACCTATACCGACCGAAATCGCGAAAACCTTTACGTAACCGAGATGCGACCGCAACCGTTTTTTAAAACCTTGGTTGACTCCTTTGTTCTTCTTCAATTGCAGATTTCTTTGGACTTTTTTTTGTTCATTCTTATGTTTAATTTTGCATATTTCTTTCGATCTTTTAGCTTTGGCTGTTGCAGGTTGCCTCTTCTTCCTCTACTTATGCAATTTCTTTAGAGTTTTTGGTGATTATTTTGTGTTTGTGGTTTGTTTCTGGAATTGATTTAGGGTTTTAAGATATTGGTTTATGTTTGTGATTTGTTACTGTAATATATTTGATTTAGGAATTTAAGATTAAGAGCCTTATTATTAGGGATGAGCCTTAACATTGGTGTTTATTTCTGCTATCATGCAATAATCTTCACCTTACATAATTTGGTTGCTTTTTTGCAGCTTTGTTGGGATAAAAAGGAAGTTGTAACAAGACAATGAGACAACACCACCAAGTCGCCAACACATTTTGTTAGAGCAGAGAAGAATATAAGCGACTAGATTTTGTCTACTGAGAAATTTGAGTATTATGCTAGAGGTTTCGGATTGGATCATTAGTTTCATCATAAAATTTTTAAAAAAATAGAGATTAAAATATAAACCGATGATTTTACTTGATTCTGGAGATTAACAATGAAGAATGTTTTCGGCTACATACTTTCTTCAATTTTAAATATATGTAATTTGTTTTTTAATTCATTGAATAATCGATGAATCTAGTCTATATTATTTGATATATATTATAAATTAAATTTGTTGATTATTTAAAAAGTTATTTTTTTCTTATAAAGTAAAACTAATGGGAGTAATGGTTTTCTACCTTCTTTATATTTTTTTTAACGCATATCTTCTTCATATTTAAACGTTTGAGTTTATATAATGAGTGGGTTCAGATCCACTTCATTTCTTTATATATAATGAGTGTCCTAATTAGGGGTGTAAACGATTAGAAAAATTTAATTGAATTGATGATCCAAACCAATTCAAACCTAAAAAAACCGACTTTTATAGTTCGGATCAAAAATTAAACCGAACCAATTAAAAACCGAAGTAGTTTAATTCGGTTCTCGGATTCAGTTTCAGATCCAATGGACAAATCGAACCAAACAAATATATAGTATATATGTTAATTTTTTTTAGACAGTTCATATCTATCAAAAACTACAATTGGCCAACTACTTGTAAAAAATAAAATAAAATTTGTCTAACTTAGAAACTCTAATTTAAAACGCAAACTTAGAAACACTCATAGCCGCAAACGCACACTAAAAAACGTTGCTCTCACCTCACCTTCATCCTCAAGCTGCTCTCACATCACCTCAACCTCAAGCCGCTCTCGACACTATGCAAACAACACTCTCACGTCACGTCACGTTACTGCTCTCGGAACGGTAACTTCTCAAACGTTGTTTTGATTTATTTATTTTTATTCAAGTGGGAATAGACTTGAAGTTTTATTTTTATTGCACTTTATTATTTGAAGAACATATGAACTTGATTTCAATATGGTTGTATTTTGTATTTCATGAACTTATAAACTTAATTTCAATATGGTTGTATTATGTATTTGATTAACTTATTTGATAAACTTAAGCGAAAATAATTGTATTTTTTATTTGTTTTCAATATGGTTGTATTATGTATAGGTATTTGAAGAACTTATGGGAAAATAATTGTATTTTGTATTTGATGAGCTTATGAAAAAATATATCGAGAAAAAATAATAGCATGAAATACATAGAAAAAAATCGATTAAAGTATCCGAACCAAACCGATGAGTTTGGTTAGGATTCATTTTTGGAAAACACTTAAAACCGAACCAAATCAAACCAATCAAAAATTCATTAGTTCGGACATCACTCACAACCGATCCAAACCAATCCAGTTACGCCCTTAGTCCTAACTAGGCTTATGTGATTGCAAATAATTCATGTGTGTTAGCTGATTGCCTTTGCATTCTAAGGACAAATTCCTTTGACGAAATAACATAAAAGAGAACTTTATATTAATTCACCGACAAATAGATGATACAAAAATAAAAACATGTAATATTCAAAACAAAAATCTTGTAAAGAAGTCATATGAAATAATTTGACATAGACGAAGAGAATAAAGTCGATCTATCTAGTATCATGTGTCAAAAACTATTTACTTTTTAGTAGTACTGGGAATAGACTAAATCGGTCAACAGGAGTCTACATAGGCTTAGATCAGACAATCTTTTAATGGATAAGACATTTGGACTAATAATTCTAGTAGATTGATCCTTTTTTTGATTTTTTAAAGCTCACCACCAATACTCATCTTTATTATACCACAAAACAATATTAGACAAAAAAAAAGTAATTTATTTCCCACACATCGCTTGTTTAAAGTTATTAGTTTGATCGACATATCTTAAATCTTAACGTGGATCGTCATCCTTCTTTAGGGATGTCAATTTCATCCGTAAATGGGGATCCCCGTGGGGATTGCCCCGTTTGGGGATCCGAAGATGGAGAATTTTTCCCCATGGGGATGGGGATGGAGGAGAAAATTTCCCCGAAAGAGGTTTGGGGATGAGGATGATATTTGATCCCCCGATCCGCGGAGGATCCGTCCCCGAAAAGTTTATTAAAATAACATTTATAAATGTATATTTAAGTACTTTATAAATTGTTTTTAATTATATTTTCACATAATATGTGTATACATTTGTTTATATATGATGTTTATTACTGTCATAAGACTCACACTAATATTTTAACTTTTTTATTTGTTTTATAATTAAGCTTTACTATTTTTTTTGCAACTAATTTGATCGAAAATAATAAAAATTTGATAACTTTTTAAGGTTGACGGATCCCCGCGGGAACTGTGGAGATCCGTGGGGATGGGGATGGAGGAAGAATACTCCCCGAAGCGGGGAATGGGCACGGGAATGGGGAATGTTTTAGATGGTGGGGCAAGGAGTGGTAAAGTACCCTCCGCTCAATCCCCGCCCCGTTGACATCTCTATCCTTCTTGAACTTCTGATTTTCCTCAAAATTGTCTTATACCATATGCTCTCGTTCCCATTCTTCAATTTTAACTCCTGCAACTTTTTCGTCTCAAATAAGCGATTTTGTTGCCCTTACACTTCCTTTAAATTCTAAGAAAAATGATATTTAGTAAGAATTATTTTTGCAAGAAAAAGAAGAATGCCATGTGGCATCATGTAATTCCTCCAAATAATAATCACCACTACTTCATGTATGATAATCCAAAATCTAATTGACTAAATCTCCTATTTATGTGAATTCTTTTCGTTTTGTTTAAATTATTCTTACTAAATAGCATTGCTCAAGTTCTAATTCTAAAGGAGTCATACCACTTCCTACTTTTTAGCTTGGCACTTTGGTAGAACAAAGTAGGCGGTCTCAATTTTACAATGTATATCCCCATTATCAAACTTCCTCTTTATTTTTCTTTCTTCTTTGTTTTTTTTTTTTATATTTTTTTTTATTTTTATTTTTATATATTTTACTATGGAAACTCTCAAATTGTGTATATAATAAAGAAGAAAAGTATATATAAGAGTGGCAAG
This sequence comes from Trifolium fragiferum, assembly GCA_954870985.1. NCBI lineage: Eukaryota > Viridiplantae > Streptophyta > Magnoliopsida > Fabales > Fabaceae > Trifolium > Trifolium fragiferum. The sequence goes on from OX940794.1 coordinate 16,401,939, forward strand.
GGAAACTTACGTTCACCCACAAGCTAGAAGAATATTAAGAGTTAAAAAACGATCAAAGCATGAATTTGAGAATTTTAACAATTTTTTTTCTCCTTTAATTGCATGTAACAATCAGATAATTAATTTTATTAGTTAAACACCATCATGCTATAATAATTTGAATTTAAAAGTTTTTTTTGGTACATATAAAAGAATTGGCAAAGTAAATATAACAAATTCTCACATAAATGAGAGTGCCGGGGTTCGAACCCCGGTCATGACGTTCATGTCTTGCAATTTCGGCAAATTTTTGTCGGTTGAGCTAGGACTTATGGGATAATTTAAAAGGTTTTTTTATTACGTATGAAGTTGTAAGAAACCATTAATAAAATTATATACATCAATGTGCTATAGTTTAATTACCACTTATCGCATACCAAATCATGACTTGATGGGAAAATGACAAATGTAAAAACAACGATAAAATGAAAAGATTTAGAGAATTTTAAAGTCACTGTCAAATTTAAATTGCCAATATTATTACTAATTCAGAAGTGCTAAATATTATGAGTGTGGTCATGCAAGAATTGCAAGACAATTACGTGTTATCTTTTTAATTAGGGAAGAAAGTTTTATTTTCAGGTTTGGAGGAAGGAGAAATTTTTTAGTAAGAAAATTTAAAAAGAAGAATTGTAAGAATAAATCTTCATTGTTGTTTACATTCACCATCATTCATGATTTCCATTTCTACTAATGAAGAGATTAAATGACATCAACCTTTAAGATTTTGCCACGTGTTGATTCTCATCTTTCTTGTATAAAAAAATCTTACTATATAGTAATGCTCGTTTGGCCGGATTCTTACAAATGAATAGAATATAGGTATATATTGATACAATATTATTATATTGTTATACATATATTTTTAATAAAAATATTTATTTACAACATAATGCAAATATATCAACAGAAAAATGAATTTTAATATGATATTACTAATGATTTTGTTTAAATTTTTCATGAGTCAACATTAAAATCTTTAAAATTAACTTAGATACCCATAAGTATGGGCATGGGGACAATGATTGTCACCACCGCAGATATAGGAATGGGTACATGTATTATTATTGTTGTTGTTGTTGTTATTATTATTATTATTATTATTATTATTATTATTATTATTATTATTATGGTAAATGTATTTTTAATCCATACAAACTCACAAATTTTTAAGTTTAGTACTTCAAAAAATTATTAATTTTTAGTCCTTATTTGTAGTTGATAGAGACTAATTTGAGGACTAAAAATGTCCATTTTTGTAAAAACATTTCAAAGTAGGGACTTACAAACTGCAATATTATGAAGGACTAATATTACCTTTAAATTTAGATTAAATATATTTTTTGTTCCTATAAAATTACCTATTTTTGTTTTTAGTTCTTATAAAAAAGTGGCGTGTGTTGGTCACTAAAAAAAAAATTTATACATGCAATTTAAATTTTAGTCTTTGCTATTTTTCAAATTTTTAAATTTTCGAATAAATTTATTGAAAAGAATATTATAAAAAGTTTCTTTACAAAACTTTAGAATTTTTTAAAATGAGAAGAATTAAATATGAATTTTTAAATTTTAAAAGGTAAAGGTAATGAAAATCTCGATTTAAAAATCAAATTTTGAGTTTTTTTTTCGAGAAACTTTTTATAATGTTCTTTTTTCTCGACTTAGACATGCAATTTTTATAATTTTGAGTTTCATCTTCATCAATAAATATTTTAATAAAATATTATTAATCTTGCACCATTATTTCTGTAAAAAATAATGTATATATTCTTTTAAGCAAAAGATAGGTTGCAAAGAGGTCACCTACTGTGTCTGTGGCACCCTAATACGATTAATATAAATAAAAAAAAATACAAAAGAAGAGGGGGACAAAAATCAAAACTCTTAAAAGGAATGAAAAGTGAAAAGGAAAAAATAAAAATAGAAAATAAAATTAGATAAAAGCAGGAGGAACAATATATATATTCAATCAAGTAACTAGGTGAACAATAAAAGCACCTAGAAATAATAAGAATAATAATATTTTAATTTTACATCATCATGTTTCTTTTAATAAAAATAAAAATAAAAATAGAAAAAAAAACTATAACATTTTTTTTTGACAATAGTATATGCTCACTGGTAATAACATTTACCGTTAATGCATTTCAAAACAAAACGATCTTTACATTTGTGGTCTGGACAATCGGCGACAGTAATGCATGGAATATGTTTATTGTAGCTATTAATGACAGGTAAAAGATCTTTGATTCCTAAAATGAATGAATGAATGAAATAAAAGTTAGTAAAAGGGATGAAAAATTGGGATATGGATTCACGCCGTCACTTTTTTAGTGCAATCGTGCGGTCATTATTTTTATAGCCGTCCGATCTTAAAAACGTATTTAATAATTATATTTATTTATACCGTTCGATCTGATCGGATAACTATAAAATAACTGCAGTAAAAAGTTGATTGCATCTAATTCATTTCCGAAAAATTGTGCATATAATAAAGGAAAAAATTGGTATAGGTGTGAAAAAGGACTTACCGTTGCTGGATATAAGAAGAATTAGAAAATGAAAGATTATGAAAGCATAAACAAATTTGTGAATTTTAACCATTTTTTTTTTTTTTGTCTTTTTATTAGTTAAACGTGCAAAGTTATAAGAAACCAACAAGTTAAACATACAAAAAATATTTGATCATTTTATAAGTTAAACATCCCATGCTTTGTTAATTTTCAATTTAATTAATAATTTTAGCGTATACAAAGTTATAAGAAACTATTAATAAAATTATAGTTATCATTAAATGTCTCTTAAGTACGTCAATATGCTAATTTACCTCTTGTCGCAAACTAAACTGTGACGGCAAAACAAAGATAAAATGAAAATAATTAGATAATTTTGAAGTCATAGTCAAGTTATTAAAATTGCTAAATGAAATCTAAAGAGTAGCTGAATTCAATAATAATAATAAGAAAAAATAGTTGAATGGAAACTGATGGCACAGCAAAAGGTTATCCATGGTCAAACTACCTGTGGTGGTAATTTTAGAGATAACAATCGTATTGTTGTGAGCTATCCTAAAATTGAGCTAGCTTCTAAATTGGTTACTATAGGTTTCAAGAATCATTTTTTTTTAATGGCAAATTATTAGTTGTTAGTATATTTTTAATATAATGTTAGTTTTTTCTTTTTGATAGGATTTGAATCTTGAACTTCCAACTTCTTAATCTTTAACTCAACTAGCATAACCAATTGAGCTATTCATCCTATCCTGATTTAAAGAATCATATGATCTTGACTTGGAGGTTAAGAAGCATGTGAGTGAAATGTATTGAGTTAATTAAGAACATGCAATTCATTATTTATCATATCTTCAAAGAAAAAAAAGATTGTGTAGACAAAATTGTTTCGCTTGATCTATAGATTAATATTTGTGTTTGGTGGGATTACTATCATCATTTGTTTCTCATATTTATTTAACTGAAATATATTTTAATGTTTTTCTTGAATAACTATGTTGAGCTATGGTCCTTGTGAAATAAATAAAAAGAGAAGCAGTAATAACAAAAGGGTCATGCTAACTAGTGCACTTGGGATATTAGTTAAAGGTATCAAAATGGTAATTTTTGCATTATCAACTTTCACAATTTAAGAATAAAAAGCTAAAACCAAAAATTAAAATATAAAGGAAAAAAAGGACACGATGCAAGTTATATATTTTCCATTTGTTAAGAAAAAGTTGTAGTGGAAGAATTTTTATTTTTTTTACCACCAATTGAATCTGGTTCGGGGGTCAGTTCGTAGTGGAAGAGATTTAAATTGCACAATTTTATTAAATATTTTCCATTTGTTAAGAAAAAGTTGAACCATCAAAATATGTAGAACAAAGTTACTCACATTTCAAAGGGCCTAAATCCAAATGTTACACATTTCTCTTGAGATAGATAAATAAAGGAGGTTTCTCATCCCACCCCCCGTCATTCTTTTTCACCCCCCAGAAATCCAACTTTACCCTTGATTTTACCTCCAAAAAGTTCGGCACACGCGTACTGAACTTTTTCGATATTGAAAAATAGGTGTTTTACATCGTTAAAAAGTTCAGTACGCGTGTACTGAACTTTTTTTCAAGGGTTAAAAATGGAAACCCAGGGGGTGAAAAAGAAAGCTGGGGGGTGGGGAAAGAAATCTTCATAAATAAATAGTGCAAGGAAAACATATAAATTCATGAAAAGTTTCAATTTTTATATATATTGAACTAATACTTACATGCATGACAATCCTTAGTTTCTTCTACAACTAATAAAAAACTTTCATAAAATTAATCTATTGGATGTAAATTGAAAATGAAGAGATTCTGAAATAAGACATGTCTTGCAACTAATGAAGTGCCTAAATAACTCTATCATATATACATAAATAAAATTGACAGCACTGGCTTCAATATGTCACACACACCAAATAAGATATATTTCAAATAGAAGAAAGAAACCATTTGTTGTATGGATAAATGGTGAATGAAAAGTCTAGAAACTAAAGAGTAAAAACCATTTGTGTATCACTACCAAAAAAAAAACCATCTGTGTATTTCAAAGAGAGGAAAGAAATGAATAATGATAAAAATGAAGAAAATGATATTTGTTACATGAAAAAGAGTCGGGCTTTATTTTATAAAAAAATTATGTAAAGAAATTTTATTAAAAAAAATACACTATTGAATGGTAAGTTTTGAAAACATCATGTTGGAAGATTGTATGAAATGAATACTAGAACATACTAGTGTATCAAGTTTAGAAGAAGAAAAAAAATTTAAGTCTCATTTTATTTTTTTACTCCCAACACTATATAAAGAGTGGGAAACAACGTATTCTATGTAGTCGACGATTTGATGTATTCTATGTAGTCGACGATAGTTGATATATAATAAAATCTCAAAATAGTTTGTTATTTTTCCACCGCGAACATATTCTTTCTTCTGTATTCGTCACCAACAAAATAATAATGAATACAAATCAGTAAGTACTAAATAAGTATCGTCGAATACCTGTACCTGACCAGATACTTCATCATTTTAAGAGTACACATCCTTGAGAGAATGTTAAGCATTAATGCAGACAAGTCAATGAATCAGAAACATTATCCTAGGAAGTACCTTCATCATTGTGCAAATAAAATTTCGTCAGATAGTTTTGGGACACTACCATACATTGTTAAAGTAATAACACTGCTAAATTCTAATAACAGGATGAACAGTTACTAGTTCAAAAAGTATTAAACAACCATTAATAAAAAAGGGAGCAAATTCCCCATCATAGTACAGTAGCAGCAAAATGAGTTGAACCAATCTGTACCAAACAGCTAACTATAGTTTCTGTCTATAGTTTCTATATATCAACACCTGATTATATTCTAATTCAAGTTGTCTCATCTCTTAATATTTGACGGCTTCGCAGCACCAAATCCTGAAAATCGAACAAAACATGTACGGTGAGACACTGATATTTACCACAATATACCATAGATTTTTAGTCATCGAATGAAGCTTCACAATGAAAAATTCTTACCATGAGGTTCAAAGCCTGGTGGAACACTAAGAAGGTCATGCACTTTACGATATTTCTTGGCATGACTCAATGATGATGAGTCAGAAGAATACTCTAGTTTAATTTTCTTTTCTTCTACCTTCTTATAACTGGTGCTCTGATGAGTTGTTCCTTCAAAAGGCAACTGAGAGGGACTCCTGAGATTGTCATTGACAACGTTATCAATTCTTCCCACATCATTTCCTCCCACCATATCAATATCCATATCGACATCAGCATCAACGGGATCCATGTCAGCATGTGATCTTTTGTTAGCAGTATCAGATTTAGTTGACCGAAAAACTCCCCACAGAAAATGTCCTTCATGCACAGCAGCAACAGTCCCTGAGGACATTGATTTATGTTATCTTCATGAAGACACTTAGCAATTATAAATAATGATATAGCAGTGCAGGCAATAGGACAAACAAATTTATTAAAGTAAACTTTGATTTTTCTAATTGTAGCATCTAATTAAAACTATATACATCACTCAAAAGTTAATAGCATCAACTTTACATTCATGACAATGGTGAATACACCGATACCCAATAAGATTAATTTAGTAAAATTATACTAAACTAGTTTCTCTTAAATTACACAATTGAGATATAAAAACTAGTGCAGTGAATGAATGTTTGGACCAAACCAAATGCAATGAATAGTAAATATACGTACCCCTTGAATTCTCGTCAAGTTGATGTGAAGTAAAGACAAACAACTCCACTCCATCAATAAAACTTCTCATTATCGAGTTTTGATCATTCATAAACTTCAATACCCTATGGAAGTTCTTTCTGGACCTATAATGAGTTGAAAACATGATGTATAAGAAGCTTAAACAACAAAGAATAACTTGACAGAAACAACAAAAGAAAGAGTATCATCGTAGGAGGCAAAAGCTAACCTTTCATTGTTTTCTGATGGAAAGAAATACAATGCTATATCTTGCAGAGTAGGAGAATCGTTCTGGAAAACATCAGTCAATACATTTGAAGTCGAAAGTGATTCCAGTTGAAGGACTGAGGGCATTTTATTTGATACTATGTATGCCTTCCTATGAACAACGCATGGAGGTCGAGCTTGGAACCCATCATAAAATTCATCACATGCAGCTTTTTGAAGAAGTTGGAATTTGCCACTAGAAATGGTCGTCGTCATAAGAAATTTCAAAGTTAATAAAATTGAAAATTTCACGGAACTAAATGCATGGTATCTGCAGGTCTCATATGATAATTGCAATAAATTCCCCAATTGATTGATGCTAGCAGCTGTTAATCTTGCCAATAACATCCTCTATTCTAAAATATTTTCTAAATAAATGCAAAGATTGAATCCATGAAAACAAGAATCATTAATAATTGCATTTATTTTAAAAATAGAAAAATAAATAAGATCACGTCTATGGTCTCTTGACCAGAGCTGTTATTGTGAAACTTTTAAACTGGGGCCTATTTTACAAATTAGTCACACTTTAAAAGCACCTATAGAGTAACTTAACCTACGTTCTAATCCCTTTATGTTTTAACAAAAAGCATGTATGTTTTGAATTTGTAATTGTAGGTGATTTGTTCAAGTGGAATTAATTTTTATCACCGAAAATGGAAGGTAAAATATCTTTTCCAAATATAAAAATATCACAATATCATAGAAAAGATAGTTCAAAAGTTCATACATGTAAACATATAAAAGGTTTACACACACCCCTGTATGCTGTAAATGTCAATTTTCTGAGACTATTTGAGAAATGCCATTTTAAACAGAAATAGATAAAATTCAAAGAAATCTTTAATCCCACTAGTCACTACAAATTGCCAGCAAAGGAAATTTAAGAAATAAGTTATTTATGACAAAGGAAGAAAAGACACACCTCCAAGCATGAATTGATGAGGGCAAATATTTAGAATCATGATGGATGTCTTCATAATTACTCTGTCTCTTGCCTTCTTCCCTATTAAATCTGTTGGATTCAGCCACAGCATCTAAAGAGAAAACAGAGAGCAAAAGGGAAAATAATAAGATAAGAGATTATTGTTTCAAATACGTCAGGCTCAAGTGATATAATATCGCAATTTACAATTAATACAAAGATATTTTCAACATATATATTGAGATGTTAAGACTTAAGGAAATGCAAAAATCAGTAGAAGACAGAAACAGACACACAATTCGAAGAATCCAATATAACTAGAAAAGTATCCTACCTGAAACAACAGCACGTGAAGATTTAGTGACAGACAAATCTTTACAAGGTTCCCCTTTTGTAGGCTTTTCTCTCTGACGATGAAGAGTTTGAACTCTAGGAGGTTGAAGTTTTCTATCAGGTATTGGTGCACTCACTCGTCGCTCAGCTACAAGTCTAGGGTCCTTTGTTGGACCTACAATATGAACAATCTCAATCAGAAATCCCAAACAAATGTCATGGAAAGCGTGCAAGTAAAGGCTTTAAACATTTTTCATAAAAGTATCGCATAGTCAGATTGGTTTAATATCATTGATAGTGTAATTTGCCTACATTGTCGGTTTCCATGGATGAAAATTTAATCCGGCTCACTAAATGTATAAACTCTTTAAATTTCAAACCTATTTCTGTAGAACTATATTATAAAGTATCAAAACAGTGACACTAATAAACTTTACCAGCAAGCATAATTTAATTCCACCAAATCAGCTCAAAGTTCAGAGAAATTCAGCCCGACAGTTATACATTTTGAGGAATTCATATGTATGTATGTTTTGTTTTAAGGAATAGGGATTGCAGCGAAACACAATCTCAGATTATTGATTCTAATTTGTAATTCACCCTTGTTATAATTCAGGTCGCAGACTTTGGAGTTGCAAGGCTAGCTGATGCTGCCAATATACCCATGTATCAACCAGGGTTATGGGTACCTACCTTTGGATAAAATTCAATATCTCTTAACTTAAAAAATAGACACTGATGTATATAAAAAAACATTTGGATTATAAATGTTAGCAACTAAATAGTGTCATGCATGTGCAAGTAGTTTACTACAATCTCAACAATTTATTTTTCAAATGGGAAATACATTTCTAGTTTGAAGAAAGAAATACATTTTTCAGGTGACTTGCTCCAAATCATTAAGGCAACATTCTGGTCATAGTAGAACACCGATACCAAAGGTTTTAAATCGCGATTGCGATAACTGTTGCAATCCTTAATATTGCAAAGAATAGCAGTCAAATGTAAAAACTGCAACCTCAATTACAGTCATAAAAATATATTAACAAAAAAAAAAACCTTTAGGTCACGCAGTCCAGATCATGGTTATGGACCTTTTTACCAAAACCATTAACAGTATCACCTACTATCACATAACGTTAGTATAAAGATAATAGTGATTGCAGCGAAACACAATCTCAAATTATTTAGTTTCTCACCTATTGATGGTGAAGCACGTTGATCAGTCATCGGATTTTTTTGAACTCCATTTCTTGGAAATTCCCGATGCGCCATAGGTGATATGGAAGGATTTGGTTTTCGAGTCAGGGAGGGATTCTTCGAAATAACACTTTTCGATGCAACAATCTCCCTTCGGTTCATCAGAAAATTAGAGCTTCCTTGACTAGCCATCCTGCTCATTGGCAAATTAGACCTTGATGGAGTAGGGTTCGTAGAAGCTTTACTACTAGAAAGTTTAATGACTTCATCAACGTCAAGGTACTTCACTTTGCCCAATGGGCCTTTTCTAACAGCGTGTTGCCGTCTGGAAGCCAGCAAACCAGAATCTTGTTTCACTTTACATGAAGTTGAACCACTATTTGATTCGCATGTTTCACAAAGCCAGAAATCGGGAACCTCCATGAGATTACATCGCATGCAGTAACTGAAATAAGACAGAAATTGGACAGACTTAGAACAAAATTCTATGCAGTATTAGTACAGCAAAAGATGCCAAAGCCGATAATTTGTAAGAACAGAGGAAAATGTGTAAAATTATGTGTCCAAGTTAGATTGCAAACTTGTATATTTGTTTATTCTTCTTTAAGCCTACTCACTAATCCATCATTACCTCTACATTGTCTTATTTGTACTTGGCCCTATCCTCACCCACGTGGATATAGAAACTTATTGAGAAAGCTAAGTTATCGCCCTAAGACTAAACACATTATAGTTGATTCCACTTTGTCGAAGAATAGATCCTCTCAAGCATCAGCAAACAGACATGTTGACAATGTCCTAGCAGGGTACATTTCTTTAACAAGGTACAGGAATCTATGCTCTAGTTTGAGGGAAAGCATTGATTCATCCCTTATTATCTTTGATATTAGTCCACAATTTCAATAGATAGTCCTAGGATGTCAATTGATTTCAATTTCTAAGGGTTAGGAGTTTAGACACTATTGTCATTGTATGTTAATCCTCCGATTCCCATACAAAAGGAGCCCTGGTAATCCAGAGCTCAGCCAGGAGGTAAGTAAGTCTAACCAAAATTTGTTCTACTCAGAAATCGAACTCTGCTTCAACCAAACGATTCATCATTTGGTGAAACTCATTAACCATTTTTGCTCAATTACTTGACTATTTAATGCAATAAATTGGAAGAAAAAGTAATTAATCTTATCTAACAAAATCAGAGTCACAAAAAGAAAGAATATGTAAAAGGAAAAGGAAGATCATTACACATGTTCACGAGTTATTTTGCATTTAGAGCAAGTTACAATCACTTCACCAAAACCAACATGTCCACATATATCACAAGGTTCAACCTGCAAAGGAAATATTCAAACCACATAAGCATCAACTACCAACAACACCAAAATTTTCAACCCATTCACTCTCTCAACTACAAAGATCAAATTTTTAACACGAATTTAAAATAAAAAAAATAAATAAATAAAAGGGGATGAACTAACTCGTCATTTCTGAAATAAACAACGAAAATCGGTACGAAAATGGAGAATAGAACAACGTTAACAAAAAAAGGAAAGAAAAAATGCAGAAATAATTTTGAAGAATACAATATACCTTGTCTCTGAGAGCTTGACGAGACCTTTTTCGATCCATTGTTGTTACTGAGAGAGTGAACAGAGTGAGAGCGAAACCCTAGAAAGTAAAAGAGGATTCAGTTTGGATTGTATTGTAAATTGCAATGAGAATGGTAGTGGCGTTGTGTGAGAGAGTGTGAAGTGTGTGTGTGAGTGAACCTTAGTTAGCAAGTTTTCATTTTGGCACAAAAAGACAATAAATGGAAGAGAGAGGGAAACAAAGACTAAAGAAAGTTTGTTATTTATACTCTCTCAGTCTCACAGTGACACCTGTTGTCAAATGAATGGGACTTGTATTGTGAGTAGGGGTGGACACAAAACCCGCGACCCGATTTAATCCGAAAAAACCGATAAATAAAACCGAAAAATGGGCGGTTTGGATTGGGTTACGGGTTTGCGGGTTTGGAAATTCGGTTTGAACAGAGTTGACGTGGGCGGGTCCGGGTGGAGAGAACTGGACCGACGGAACCCGAAACCCGCCCGCATAGTAAAAAAATAAAAATTAGTCTACTACACTAATAATGTCGACGTTAGTGGAATGCATATATGTCATTTTTTTCTTTTAAAAAATGCACAAATATCTAATAATTATACTGGTATTATTCTTTTTCAAATATAAATAATCAATGCATTTTAATTTACAATATAATTTTTTACTATCACAATAAAATAGTACCTCTGCATATTCGAGAAACACAAACTCTCTCCTTTTTTTTTTTTGACGGTAACTCTCTCCTTTTTTGAGAATACAAAAATTGCTTTTAATCTTTGTATTTCATCTAGTATTGTAATGAGACAACCAAGCACAATGAAAGTTATGAAACTGATTAAGTAGATGAATCATTTCTTCCTCCCCCGCTTTTCTCTTCTTCTTCATTATAATATTTTTTGTCTTTGTAAATATCAATTTTTTCTTCATGTTTTGTTATTCTTTATTTTATGTTTTATTTTTCTTTTGTTGGTTTGGTGATAATATATATCAGATATGCAAATGATGATATTGATATTTTAATTTTCGTGTTATGAATCTAAGTTTATTTTTTTTATCTTGCTCTATTTATTTGTAATTTTTTTTTATTGAAACCGAAATAATCCGCCCACGAACCCGCAAACCGCACAACCCTAACCCGTCCAAACCGAAGGACGAAAATGGACAAAGACGGGTCTCTACATATCACCCGCGGTTTAAGATGGATGAACATTTTGAGACCGAACCCGCCCATACCCGCCCGATGTCCACCCCTAATTGTGAGACTGAGACGTATTTTGGAAAATGGTAAGAACTAAACCATTATGTGAATTAATTAGGAATCTGGATACGTACGAATTAAAAAAATTAAAATATTATTGTGAGTCTTGCGACAACAATAAACATCACATATAAACAAAATTTATACACATTATACATCAGAATATAAATAAATGTAATATCTAAAGTATTTGAATATACTTATATAAAAATTATTTTAATAAAATATTCGATGAGTTTAGCTCAATTGGCAGCACGTTGCATTATATATGTAGGAGGTTTGAATTCGAACTCCGGTCATCCCATTTATCCACCTTAAGAGTGGAATTTCTAACCAATAGACTATTTGATAAAAAAAATAAAAATTAGGGAACAAGCCTTTGCGGGACGGAGATAAAATCTAGTCCCCAGCTCCAAACCACTCCCGGGAGGCTTTCTCCCCCATCTTCGCAGAAAAAAAATAATTCATTCTTCAAGTCTCGAAACAAAGCAATCCCAGCAGAAATCTCCATTTACAAATACAATTGGCATCTTTAGTTAGTAATATTAGGGGTGTACATGGATAACCAAACCATGTGAGCCAATCCACTTTAGGGTTTTGGTTTCATGAACCAAATCATTGATCACAAAAATAGGTTTGAGAGTTGAAATCTAATTCCAAACCAGTTTTGATTATTAAATAAATTTTCCCCTCCAAAAACAAAACCTTCGACGTATCGACAAGAGCAACATAAAAACACTAATTTTAAAAATCAAGGGTTTGACTTCAACGTCAAAACTAGAATCATTTTTGCCTCGAAAAGATTGAACAAAAAACCGCTTCTGTGAAGCCCGTCGGCAAAATTGGAACAACAAAAATGAAAGAAGTAAATAATACAATAAATCATACCAACTATATATCTGAATCAATAAGTAAGTAATGCAACAAATCTAAATAACAATTGAAGAAAAATGAATCTTGAAAATTACATATGATTCGGGACGTAATTGATGCAATAAATGAAGATTAAAAGATGATATGAGAGTAATTGAGATTAATTACTGTGCTGAAAACGATGGATGGTGAAGAGCAATTTACAAGAAGATGAGGAGCAGCACGTTTTAAAGTTTCATAGAGCGTGATTGATGGTGAAGGTGGTTTATGAGAAGCAATTTACAAGAAGAAAAGAAAGGCATTGGTGTTTTTAAATAGGGGCGTACACGGGATGGATTTAGGTCAGGCCGTTGGCACAAACCTTGGGGGCCAACGGCCTAGGGCCCAAATTTATGTATATAGCCACTGTATTATAACAAAAGTTATACTAACTTCAGTTAATCTGATCGACCTACATAAAAAAAATGAAATACTTTAAGCTTTGCAATCCCCTACAACAATCCATTTCTTCCATTTCTATTTTGCAAAGCGGTCAGTATTTATTTTTTATTTTTTTTCACCACCAGTTTAATCTGGTTCGGGGGTCAGTTCTGGTATCAAGTGGTTCCATCCCCCTCTCGATCGCAGTTGCGGGGGATCGAACCGTGGTCCTCCCTACCAAGTTCAGCGCCAATCACCACTGAACCAACTAACAATTGATAAAGCGGTCAATATTTAGGTACTATTATTATGCACTTTTGTGGTTTATTATATCATTTATTCTATTCTACAAGGCTTAACATTATTATTTTGGCTAAATTATAATTTTGACCCTTTAATTTTTATAAATTTGCAATTATGATTCCTAACTTTCATAATAAACATGTGTCCCCTAGCTTTAGTCCTTTTTGTAAAAGATTGACCTTCCACATATTTTGACCAAGCCAACGCACGCGAAAAGTGGCTCATTTGCGAAGTCATTGTACACATGTGTAGTTAAAATCAGTGGGAGATCAACATTTTGCAAAAAGTTCTCTTAGAGGAAGAGAAGGGGGGGGGGGGGGGGGGGTGCAAAAGTTCTATTATGAAAGTTAGAAGACTAAAATTGCATGTTTGTGAAAATTAAGAGTCAAAAGCGCAATTTAACCTAATATTTTTTATATTCGAACAAATTTATTGTTCTAAGTTCTAACCACTTTTGTCGATATCCGCAATTTTTCTAAAAGAATTTTTTATAAGGAACAAAGGAAGTCTTATTTCAATAAATAATTGATGCCATTAATTTATTGGAACCCTAGTCTTATTTCATTTCCTTTTGTTAATATCGCTATTATTCAAGCCTATCAGTTGATTGATCAACAATTTTCTTCAGCTCCTCGAAAGATTTCTTCAAGAATTTAAGTTGATCCATGTTCATCTCATCGATACGAATCAGATCATCCCTACACCTCTTTTCATGGTCTAGTGCATCATTGAGTTCGCGCAGGTTAGTGCTGCGAAAAGCCTCGATGAATTGCCTGGTGTCGTTGTCTAGACGTGGGGCCCGCGAGAGGTAACGATCTATGACCGTATCAAGATCAGGGAGACCGAAGGAAAATACCTTCCCAGTAGGTGAAAATATAATTAGCGCAACATATGCACCATAAAGAGTGAAAAGCTCCCAAGCTTTGTTGAAGAGCCCATTACGACGCTTCGAGAAGGTAACTTGCATCTTGCTTTTATTGCTTATCTTTTTAATCTCAATCTTCTGACAACCTCGGCTTTTCTTTCCGCCCGACATGATTGAAGCAGAGAATTAGAGAAGGGGGATTAAACTGGTGGGTGTGTTTGTGACTTTAGAGTGAAAAATGACATGTTGAAACAGGGTGTGTGAGGGGGTACTTTTATAGCCAATTTTTTGTTTTTATTTTTGTATATTTTCACTAATATTGTGACGTGGCTTAAATCTGATTATGTTTTTTGATTCATTGCACCTTCTTTTTATATTAAATATTTTCTGGATCGAGAGATTTTCATCAAATCCGATTTTCATGACTTATATGGTTGGTAATTCAATGTAATTAAATCGTGCTCTTTTACCAATTTGTATATATCTTAGCTTATTCGACAATTGTAGGATAAGTTGTAACGATAACTTCAAAAATTTGAAGTAATTATATTATTAAATCTATTTTTTTTAATAAAAAATAGTATAGAGTCTAATACATTAATTTGTTGGATCGATTAAATTTGATTGAATATGTTCATGAGGCGTTTGTTCAATAGTAATTAAAAGTTTAACCCTCTATATTTGTTTCATTTTAATTAATATAATAATTTAATTTAGTTGACACTTTTAATTTTTTTTTTTTGAAGAAGCTAAATTAGCCTATTCAAATTGACACTAGAGTGAATTGAACCTGAGATCTTAAGAGGAGCACACATTCAGGTCCCAAGTCAATATCACTGGACCAATCCAAGTGGGTTAAAAATATTAATACTATTATTATTGGGGTTAATAATTTATTATCCCCTGCTAAGTGGGTGTGTTTTGCGTTACCCTCTGCTAAAAATTATTTGAAGATTCCCCCAATTGAAAAGTAAATTTTTTTGGTTACCCCTCTTGGATGCACTTTCTAAATCAGTTATTTTGTTCAACCGATGTAAAAGGTATAGTTTATTAAATAGTTTATTCTATTCAACAGATTTAAAATGTGCAAATTCCTGGCACCCAAAAGGAGACAAGGGGGGGAAACCAAAAAAATTTACTTTGCAAGGGGGAATCTTTAAGGAATTTTTATGAGGGGGTAACGCAAAACATGCCTAATTAGCAGGGGGTAGCAATCTATTAACCCTTATTATTATAGTTATCTACAAAAGTTATTCAAATAACATTCCTCCTACATGCATCTATGCTCTAGTTTGAGGGAAAGTATTCATTCATTCCTAAAGGGTCATGTTATAATATGTGCCATATGATTCCACATATAGAAAATGTACATTTAACATTACCTTCGCTTCGTCCTTAAGTATATAAGATTAATTATTAAGTGGATATGATTAATAAGATTCCACATCAAATTTTTAAGTGGATTAATTATTTATTTCTTTACCAACATACCTTTAATAATAGTATATAATTTATTCGACAATTCTTTAAAAATACTATGAAAAAAATATAGTAATGATATTTGGACATCCATTTATATATATAAGTAATTATATATGAATTAAAGGTAAACGGGCAACAAGCTGCGCCGCCAAACTTTTTTGAATGGCAAAACAAATTCGAATAAAAACTTTCGAGACAATTTGGTGACAACTTTCGGGACAATTTTTTGGTCCCTTTTTTATTTGTGATAAAAACAATAAAGTGATCGAGAGGATGTTGAAGAGCAAAAATATAAAGAATGTATAAGAGAGTTGTCCCAAAAGGTTTGCCAATTTTATTACAAATATAATTTCCAAAAAAATATTAACTCATTCTTTATATAAAAGAATAAAATTGCAAAAATAATATTAAATATCAACAAATTTAATGTTACAATTCACTTTCTTATTCTCCGTAATTTTCATAGATGGATCTTATATTTAGGGATGAGTGTAATATTAGAAAAAATTTAATGTTTAAAAATTAAATGCACAAGTTCAAGATATTGTTTATAATTTTGCTTCCATAATACTCCTTCGGTCCCAAAATATAAGCAACAATTGGTCAACAAAAGTTAATCTAAGCAAAACTTTTTCATGACTTATATGGTTGGTATAATTCAATGTAATTAAATCGTGGTCTTTTACCAATTTGTATATATCTTAGCTTATTCGACAATTGTAGGATAAGTTGTAACGATAACTTCAAAAATTTGCAGTAATTATATTATTATTTCTATTTTTTTAATAAAAAATAGTACAAAGAGAGTCTAATAAATTAATTTGTTGGATCGATTAAATTTGATTGAATATGTTCATGAGGTGTTTGTTCAATAGTAATTAAAAGTTTAACCCTCTATATTTGTTTCATTTTAATTAATATAATAATTTAATCTAGTTGACACTTTTTTTAATTTTTTTTTGAAGAAGCTGAATTAGCCTATTTAAATTGGCACCAGAGAGAATTGAACCTGAGATTTTAAGAGGAGCACACTTTCAGGTCCCAAGTCAATATCACTAGACCAATCCAAGTGGGTTAAAAATATTAATACTATTATTATTAGGGATAATAATTTGTTACCTCATGCTAAGTGTGTGTTTTGCGTTACCCCCTGCTAAAAGTTATTTGAAGATTCCCCTTTGCAAAGTAAATTTTTTTGTTACCCCCCTTGGAAGTACATTCTAAATCGGTTTTTTTGTTCAACCGATGTTTAAGGTATAGTTTTTTAAATTGGTTATTCTTTTCAACCAATTTAAAATGTGCAAATTCCTTGCATCCAAAGGAGACAAGGGGGGAAATCAAAAAAATTTACTTTGCAAGGGAGAATCTTTAAGGAATTTTTATTAGGGAATAACGCAAAACATGTTCACTTAACAAGGGGTAACAACCTATTAACTCTTATTATTAAAGTTATCTACAAAAGTTGTTCAAATAACATTTCTCCTACATGCATCTATGCTCTATTTTGAGGGGAAGTATTCATTCATTCCTAAAGGGTCATGTTATAATATGTGCCATATGATTCCACATATAGAAATTGTAAATTTAACATTACCTTCGCTTCGTCCTTAAGTATATAAGATTATTTTGAGATTTTTCTAAGTATGTTTTTATAGACTTTCAAATTTTTAAGTGGATTAATTATTTATTTCTTTAACAACATACCTTTAATAATAGTTCATAATTTTTTCGACAATTCTTTAAAAATACTATGAAAAAATAGAGTAATGATATTTGGACATCCATTTGGTGACAACTTTCGGGACAATTTTTTGTGATAAAAACAATATTAAGATATTGAAGAGTAATAGAGAGGATGTTGGAGAGTAAAAATATAAAGAATGTATGAGAGAGTTGTCCCAAAAGGTTTACCAATTTTTTTACAAATATAATTTCTCAAAAAAATATTAACTCATTCTTTATTTTAAAGAATAAAATTGTAAAAATAATATTAAATATCAACAAATTTAATATTACAGTTCACTTTTTTAATCTCCGTAATTTTCAAAGATGGATCTTATATTTAGGGATGAGTGTAATATTAGAAAAAATTTAATGTTTAAAAATTAGATGCACAAGTTCAAGATATTGTTTATAATTTTGCTTTCATAATACTCCTTCGGACCCAAAATATAAGCAACAATTGGTCAATAAAAGTTAATGTATTTGGTGTAAAATTTAATCCAAAATACATTAACTTTATTAATTGACCCATTTTTGCTTATATTTTGGGACAGATGAAATATACACTATTAGGACACATTTTAACATTGTCCATTCTTAAATGTTTGCTAACCAATTTAACCTTAAAACCCGATTTAAATTTAGTGACATTTTTCAAAAATCACCAGAACACGTATGTACCTACTATAACATCCGGTTTTCTCATTTATTTTAATTGAGAAAAATATAATTTAAGTATTTATTATTGAGTGTTACTCCTGCTCGAAGTTATAAAATTTTCTAATAAATTTGCAGTGGAAAAATTAAATTAAAAAGCCAATGATATTTATAAATTCTAAACTTCAAATTAAATTAATTAATAAAGGTTGCAACATAGTCTCAAAATTTAAATAACAAGGTTCAATTGTTTTATGAAATAAAATTTAAATCGTAAGAGTGAATCCCTCCGAATATCCTACCAGAGCAACTTTACAAAGGCTTATCAACAGCTTAACAAAGGCTTATCAACGGTTTATACACATGTATGAATGCACGACAATATCACAAACAAACAACGGCTTAACAACTTCAATTCGACAGCTTAAATCAACATGAATATCCACAACTTGAAAATAACATCGAATACGTACATCTATACACAACATTATTGAACAATTCGAATAGAAATTATCACACACTTTTAGTCGCTTACACAAATAAGAACAACAACTTAACTTTATTTTACAACAGCCCTTATACAACTTTTAATTAAGTAAAGCCGAATTACCTCCACATTGTACGAGTTTTAAATTAATTTAATTAATAACAAGCGTGAAATAATTTTCAATCTTTAAAAGGACTTAACCAGGGAGAGTAAGCTATCCTATAGGGTTTCAAATTATTCAAAATCTCCTAAATAAAATTATGGAAAGTTTTTATAAATTCGTGGTATTTTTAAATGCATTTTTGCCACAATTAATTAACTAAAAATAGTTTCAGGCTTAAAAAAAATCCATGAAGGGTACCAAAATTTTCAGAAAATTATTTACTGTTTTTCTATAAAAAAAATTATAAAAATCCTTCGTACCCTCTCACGCCCTGGTACTGCGAGTGGGCGCCCTTCCACCCGATTCTTCAGCAAAATGGATCGTCCGACCCGGCCGTTTCTCACTCATTCCTCAATGAAAATCAACATTCTTTATATGAATTTTGATCATCTATGAATTTTAAAAAGCTTAACGGTATTAGTTTTATGTTTCTGCAACTAAATTGGACATTCTTGATTAATCAAAACTTCAGTTTTGCACTAAAATTCAACAAAAAACTCATTCTTGATTAATCAAAACTTCAATTTCTAATTCTACTGTGACTCAGAAAGGTTCTATAATCATCTTAGGATTGTTTTAGACTCTCAAAACGCATTAACACCGCTTCTTTTGAATTTTGATATAACTACCCTAGTATTATGAGTTTTCTCTAAAAACTCATAACATCCTCAATCATTAACACTCTGAAATTTATGTTTCTAGCACGAATTCGAGAATAATTGCAAAACCTAATCACAACAACATAAAACATCAATAACAAGGATTTTTAGGGGATGAATTCATGAAACTCTTAGAACGTCAACAACTCAAGAACAAGTAATAGTAGAACAATACCAAAACATACAACAAGATAACACAGAATTAACCTATTGAATTCATAATTTCAAGAGTATAAAACTCCCTTACTTATTAATGATATTTTCCTATAAGCAAGAATGAATTTTGAGTCTCTCCCTAACTTCTCTTCTCTCTCATGTGTGTCTCTTTCTCTTTCTTAAATCGTCCAACTTTTCTGTTTATGGTAAATTGACTAATCCTAGTTTTTCCTAAATCCCACCTATTTATAGAAAACAATTTGGTATATCTTTCCTCCTCATAAGTCACCACAAATTCTTTTTTATTATATATTTTATTTTCTACTCTTTTCCAACACACACACCCCCCTTTTTCCTTATGTCACTCTAGGCCCAATTTCTATTTTCTTTATATTTCTCCACTTAATTAATTTACTATAAGTTCTCCAATTATCATTAAATTATTTAGTTTTACCATCTCGTCTCGTCTATTCTAAATCTCCATTAATTAACTAAATTCCACTAAAACAACAACTAATAAAATTGTGCCTAACTAAGATTCTAATAAAATAATCATTTTTAAATTTCGGGGCGTTACACCTAATGATCATTTTGTAATAAAATATTTTTGAGTTTCATATATTATTAACAAGTATTCTTTGTAATATCATATCATACTCATAAAACTCATACATATTTTACTCTAACACAATACAAAATTACTTAACCCTTAAACAACTCATACTCCTTTATAAAATTATTTAAGTGCATTTAAATGAATCTATATTAAATGATAATGCGGTAGTTTAAATAAAATACTTGAACAATTTCTTTTTGTCCATCCTGTCACATCATAGTTCCTCCAATCTTTAAAGAACAATTTATGAGTGTGTGTTGCCTTCTGGAAGCTTGCATTTAATGAAGCTGACCCACTTATTTGATTCGCATGTTTCACAAAGCCAGTAATTTGGAACCTCCGTGAGATTAATTCGCATGCAGTACCTGAAATAAGACAGAAATTTGATAGACTCAAAACAAAATTCTATGCAGCACTAGTACAGCAAAAAAAGCCAATAATTTGTAAGAAGTAAGAACAGAAGAAAATGTGTAAAATTATGTATCCAAGTTTGATTGCAAAACATGTATTTTTGTTTATCCTAATTTAAACCTACCTACCACCCACTAATCCAATTATTAAACATTATCTTATTTGTACCCGACAAATTTCTAGCAGGGTACGTAAGAAACTTTCTCTCATACTCACATTTTATTTTTATTCTCTTTCTTATTTTTTTCTCTCTGCAATGTCTTTGTCCAATAAAAAAAGAGAAAAAAAAAAGTTGTTTTATAGTTAGCTACAAAAGTTGTTCAAATAACATTTCTCGTACATGCATTTATGCTCTAGTTTGAGGGAAAATATTCATTCATTCCACAGTTTCAATAGATAGTCCTAGAATGTCAATTTTGATCATGATTTCAATTTCTAAGGTTCAGGAATTTAGACGCTACTGTCATTTTATACACATATTTGTACAATTCTTTGAGATATACAAGACATATTTAGTTTTTTTTTAATGATCATCTGGTTTTTGTAGGAAGGAACTCTGATAATTTAGAGTTCGGCCAGAGGATAAATAGGTATAGGAAAAAATTGTTTCAATTAAAAATACAATTCGAGGTCTACTGAACGATTGATTATATGATAAAACTTATTAACCACTTGATTTAATCGGCTAACTATTTAATGCAATAAATTGGAAAAAGTAATTTAACTCACTACAACAATTATTGTCTATGACAACATTTTTTTACGCAACATGTAAGAATTGTCCCCTAAAAATAGTTCAGGGATGTTTTATGAATGTAAGATATTTTTCTTTTTTAAAAAAACTCGATATCTGACCTAAAGATCAACTAATTTGAGAGACCAAATCCACCGTTCATTTGTGAAGACCCGTTTAAAGTCAGAATTTTATTTACTCTATATAAACTAGCCAGCTAAAATTGACATAAGGAGATATCGAACAAAATCACAGTTAGAAAAATAAAGAATATATATGATGAAAAGAGAGATCATTACACATGTTCACGAGTTACTTTGCATTTAGAGCAAGTTACAATTGCTTCACCAAAACCAACATCTCCACATATATCACAAGGTTCAACCTGCAAAGGAAATATTCAAACCACATAAGCATCAACTACCAACAACACCAAAATTTTCATCATCAATTTTTTAACACACGAATTTTTTTTAAAAAATAATAATAAAAAGCCTAAATTGAAAAAAATTAACAAAAATAAAAAATAAAATAAAAGGAGATGAACTAACTCATCATTTCTGAAATGAACAAAACGAAGATAAAACAACAAATAATTAATGAAATAAACAACAAAACTGGGCATGAAAATGGAGAACTGAACAATGTTACCAAAAAGGAAAGATAAAATGCAATAATATATTTCATGAATACTATACCTTGTCTTTTTGAGCTTGACCAGCCATTGTTGCTGAGACAGTGAACAATGTGAACAGAGTGAGAGATACCCTAAAAAAAGAAACAGGGTTTTCAGTTTTGATTCTATTGTAAATAAGAAACCCGAAATAGCAATTTAGGGGTGCACATGGGTAACCATTTTCTTCACATTTTTTTCTACCGCCTAAAAATATTACTCATCCTATTTTCATTTCGTATTTTGAAGAGCATTCTTTCGTTATTGTCCACGAGGATCTCCATAATTCCCGCGGGTATTCATGAACATTAAAAAAACAATATAATATGTTTGTTATTTTTAAATAAAAAAAATTATACATTATTGTGTCTTGTGACAACAATAGACATCATATCTAAACATAATTTATAAACATATTGCGTAAAAAATAAATAAAAGATAATATAAAAATTACTTGAATATACTTATACAAATATTATTTTAATCTTAAAAAAATATATTATTTTAATAAAATACTCGGAGAACCAGTCTCCATAGGGTGGGAGATTAAATTTCGTCCCCAAACCACTCTAGGGGAGACTTTCTCCCCTATCCGCACGAGAAAAGGTTCTCAGTCTTCTGGTTTCCAAACAGAAGAGTCTCACAGAGATCCTTATTTACAGATACAATTGGCATCCCTAGTTTGCAGGGATGTGCATGGTTAACCAAACCATGTGAACCACTTCACTTTATGGTTTTGATTTGATAGACCAAATCATTGATCACAAAAACCGATTTTAGAGTGAAAATAGGTCCCACCCCGGTTCAAATCTTCTTCCAAACCGATTTTGATTATTTAACTTTTTTTTCTTCATACGAAAAAACTTCGATATATCATCAAAAGCAACAAAAAAATCACTTATAAAGCATTTAACTTTAACACCAAAACTAGAAGCATTTTCATCTTAAAAAGGTTGAACTAAAAAAGCTTCTGCAAAGTGCGTCGGCAAAACTAGAACTACAAAAATCAGAACAGTGTGTTCATGGAATTGAAGAAAAATAAATCATAATAACTATAGATCCGAATCAAGAAATAAGTAATGCAATAAATCAAAACAACAATTTCATTAACTGAAGAAAAATGAATCGTAACAACTACTAATTTGATTCGGGAAGTAATTGATGCCATAAATTAAGATTTATAGATGATATGAGAACAATTGAGATTAATTACTCCGATGGAAATGATGAATAATGAAGAGAAATTTACAGGAAGAGGGGGAGCAACACGTTTTAAAGAAGAGAAACACCTTTTAGAATTTCAGCGAAGCGCGACTGACGGCGGAAGCAGTTTTCGAGAAGAAATTTATAGGACGAGAAGAAGCACATTTCAGTGTTTTTAAATAGGGGTATACAGGAGATGAACTTAGGTCAGGCCCTGGGCACATGCCTTGGGGATAATGGCCCAGGGCCCATGTATGTAAGGGGATAAATTATGGTGCATAAGTTTTTTTTTTCTCCTTATGCACGGTGCATAAACAATGAAATTGCTTCGTGCACCCCTCAAATTTAACGCGCACCCCCTAAATTTCTTGTGCACCCCCCAAATTTCTCGCGCACCCCAGATAACTTGTGCCCCCAATTATTATTTTTCTTTTCCTCCCCACATTTCTAGCCAAAAACCATTTTGCTGGTAGAATGATTTCAGAGGGTTCTACTTCAAAACCACTTTGCTGATAGAATGGTTTCAGAGGTTTCTACTTCAAAACCATTAAATGCATAAAATGATTTTGGAGTACAACCCTATAATTATGCACTTAACAGTTTTTTTTTCTCCCCCTCAGATTTCTAGCCGAAACCATCTTATGCACTTAATGGTTTTAGAGTGCATATCTCTGAAACCATTCCCACAGCAAAATGGTTTATGCTAGAAATGTGGGGGTACAAAAAAAGGGCACAAGTCATCTGGGGGATACGCGAGAATTTGGGGGGTGTGTGAGAAATTTTTGAGGGGTGCACGAGTAATATAGAGGGTGGCTTATGCACCATAACCACTCTCGTATGTAGGGGCCAATTATTTTTATTTATTTTTTATATACATCTTTTTTTTAGTACAAAAATTATACTAACTTTAGTTAATCTAATTGAACATTTTTTTATAATATTTTCATTTGTTGGGAAGGGGGGACACTATAAGAAATTTTGTACTTTGAGACACTACATCTGCGACGGCCAAAACATAACCGCCCGTGCTTTACATTTGCGACGGTTATTATGACGGTTTTTGTCAACCGTCACAAATTTTTGGGAAAATCTAACGCACCCATTGATTCATTCTTGAAGTCCACATTCCCCCTCTCATTTTTCTCTAAAACTCCAAAATCCCTAAATCTCTTTCACTCACGTTTGGACTATGGTCTCTGCTCATGTTGAAAATCCCCAAAATATAAACCTCAGTATATCTTGGTCAGGTTATCCCCTCTCTGGCGAATCAAATAACATATATCAATTGATTTTAAAATGTATAGTTGAGAATCAGAATGTACATGTTAAAAATACTAAGAGTATGCTACTTTATTAGTTAATGCTCCGGCTGTACACTTTAAACTTAGTAGTAACTTAGTAGTTGATTGATATTCGAATATGGGGTGGACCATTGTGGTAGCTACACCAGAGAGGTATTTTTTTTATATTTTTTTATAGAAAAATGATTTTGCGACAGTTTTGAATTGTTGTAATACATTTATAAAAAATTACATTACACTCAAGTGCGATTAAGAACCATCGCAATATCTAATTTATGACAGTTTGTGTGGTGGTTTCTAAAATCGTCGCAAAGTATAGTTGTGACATTGAAATCATCGACTGTTGTAAATTCGTCGCAATGTCACTTTTGCGACAGGTGGAACCGTCGCAAATACTAAAAATAATAGTCGCCTAAGTGTAAATTTTCTTGTAGTGATGTCGGGTTTGATTCAAATAAAATTGCCACTTGTAACACCCAAACCCGTTATTTAATAAAATACTAATTTATAAAATAAGATTCAAAATACGCAACGGAAAAAAAATTTGTTATATAAAAGTAATGGTTCGAGTATTACATTCTTCATCAAAATAATTACTAATAACTTAATTAGTAAAATACTATTCATACAAAAGCATCTCTTAAATATTACATCCTCAAATAAATTTGAAAATAAGAAAGAGAGACTCAATATACATTAAGAACCCTTTCCCCGTGTCATGATTAGAGCGAAGCTTCACCGAAACACACAAACTTGAGAACCTGGTCCCAAACCATTCAAATACATAAAATAGAGAGTTAGTTATAAATCCAAATAATAATGCAAGAATAAGGCATACTTACATTATATACATAACATGGCATACCTAAAAAAATATCATGTTTAGTTGCATACATCTTTATAAGCATGATAAATTTATAACCATACACATCGCCATATAGATAAACACTCAATCATGTATCACACTTGAACAATTTCAATTAATAACGATTGCACAAAACTTCAATTACCAAGTATCAATTAGGAATGCACAAATTCCCAATGCAAATAATGTCAACATCAATGTTATGTCACCCTAGACACAACTAAATGCATGTGGTACCCGCATCAAATTTAGGATAGAATTATATCCAATTCGTCTCAAGTCAGTTTTAAGTCATGAGGGACCTCACATCAAATTTAGGATATAATTATATCCAATTCTTCTCAAGTCACTTTTAAGTCATGGGGGACCTCGCATCAAATTTAGGATAGAATTATATCCAATTCGTCTCTAGTCAGTTTTAAGTCATGCGGGACCTCGCATCAAATTTAGGATAAAATTATATCCAATTCGTCTCAAGTCAGTTTTAAGACCTCGCATCAAGTTGACTAATGAATGAATGAATGTATATATACCGTTTATGATGATATATCTAAACATCTTCCCATGAATACTAGGTAAGTCACCCTAATATTCCTTCTCAAGTTTTCATCAAATCACATCATCATATCATCATTAAGGTTATACATTCAAGCACATATCATACATCAACAATTAATTTATCATAAATCATTATCATCAACAACTCAATTCATCATCACAAATCATCAACTCAATTCATCATCATAAAACATCATCTTAATTCATTATCATAAAACAACATCATAAACTCATATAGAATTCAAACATAGTACATCGTTAACTAACTTCTAATCATCACACATCATTAGCTAATCAACATACATTATTAATTAATCCTCATATATCATTAATCATCACACATCGTTAGTAAATCAATATACACACATATGCCTACGCATCATCACAAATCATTATTACTAATTATTATCTCTTACTCGCACATGGATATACACTTTAATTCATCATCTATTAACCGACATGAACATAATTAATACAAGTCTTAAAGACTTCCAATTAGCCTTTCTACTTCAAGTACAATTCGAGAGCTAACCACAAGAACAAACAACATCGAAAATGCCTTAGAAACAACTCAGGAATCATCAAAACAAGCAAACCAATTTTTGCTGCCAAGGGGCTGCGCACGGCGCCAGAAACTGACAGATTTTACACCCAGAAACATCGTGATGGCTCACGGCGCGAGGGGGCCTGCGCACGGAGCGAGTTACTTACCCAAAATCGAGTTTTCGTGTTTTAAAGCTCAAAATCACATTTTTAAACCCAAAAGCACTTATTTGAACTTAACAACTTTTAAAACAGTTCCCAAACATGTTCATGGATAAAAACACTTATTTTAACTCATAAACAACTTAAAACAACTCAAAGACAACTTAAATAAGGATTTCATATCCATTTTCATCAAAACTCATTTCCAACAATAACACATCAATTAAATCATAAAGACATGATTTTTGATCATGCAAATTCATTCAATACTCATATAGGCATAAGTAATCATCAATTAACATCAATTTAACAAATAAAACACATTCCCAAATTCTCAATTTCAACCCTAGAAGTGAAAGAGTTTGGGAATAGAGAAGAGTCATTCTCCCATCTTTTGAACCACCTCAATGAATCTATAACTACTCTCTTACCTTGTCATGGTTCGATTTTCTAGTCGTTCAATCTCTAGCTCTCTTCATTCTTCTCTTCTCTTCTTTCTTCCCTTTCTCTTTCTACCTCTCTTTCAAAAAATGAGAGTTAGAGTTATGACAACTCTACTCCCTTCACATCGATCTAACCTAGTTTTCCTAAAGACCAAAATACCCTTTCTCATTTAATCTAAGCCCACTAAGATAAAGCCCAACTTTTTTCTATTCTTATGACATACTCACTTACCAAATTCCTCTATTTTTTCCTATTTTGGGACAACAACACATAATTAATTAATAATTAATTCTCAAATAATTCATAAATAGCCAATTAATATTAATTAATCAATTATTTTCTAATAATCAAATTTAGATCGTTACACCACTCTTAAAATAGAGTGCGAACAGTGCTCACATCCTAGAATGCGATGAAGTTATTTTGGTAATTTCAGGTGGCGTTTGAGGATTTCCGGAGATGCAAAAAGTAAATATCTCGGATTAATTGGGTCGAGTAAAATAACCACTCATTTTAAAATTGGACCGGGTTGGGTAAATCCACTCATTTTCAGGTTAAATTTGGGTATATAATGGGTTACCCAAATTATTATTTTTTAATATTATATGACTAAACGACGAATCATTATATTTATTCATAAAATTAATTACTTGACCTTTTATTTTTTTTTTTTTATAGAAAATAGTAGTATAACATATTTTCACTAATTTTTTAGAATCATTAAATGATAATAAAATAATATTTTTATTTTATATTAAAAATAACATATTTTCACTATTTTCAAAGAATGATATTATTTTTAGCACCACTATTTTAAAATTACAAAAGGAAGTCAAAGAGTCAAGACTCACAAATAATAATTAGAAAATGTGTTGAAAATGTAATGTACGGATAATAGTAATGTGTTTGCCATTTGAAATATATGCAAACATTTTGTTTTGAAAATTGAAGTATTGAACATGCTTTTCTTTTAATGATTAGATGGCAAAAGCAAAACCTTTAATATATATTTTTTATAAAAAAAAAAAAAACCATAGCACTATCGTGTTAGTGGGTTTTTTTGATTTGAGACCAGTTTTACCCGGAAGTCTGGAACCTAGATTTAAATGGGGTTTTTATTTTCAAATCCATACTCACCAAATAACTTAGCCCAACTCATTTTTTGAACTGGATTGAGTAAGTTTGATTGGATCAACTAAATTTTTCCATTTTATATACACCCCTATAATTAAAACCTCATATTTAAATAAACCGATTCTAAGCAAATTTAATTTATTATCTTTTTAATTTTTTTTTAAGTTATATGGGCCAAATTGATTTTTCACTAACTGGATTGCATCGAGGGTGCGCATGGTTAACCAAACCATATGTATCAATCAACTTTATGATTTTGATTTGATGAACTAAACCATTGACAATAACAAAAACCGTTTTGATGAAAAAGGGTTTCAAATCGGTTTAGATCCGGCTCCAAACCATTATTTATTAAACATTTTTTTCCTTCTTAAAAAAAATCTTCAATGTATCAATGTTCTGGACTGGGCCTACGCATCCGAGCAGGCCCCATCACTAGTGTCGGGGAAATTCTCCGAGCAGAATCTCCTCCTTTTCTGGACTGGGACTACGCATCCGAGCAGGCCCCATCACTAGTGTCGGGGAGGTTCCCCGAGCATAATCTCCTCCATCCACGCAGTGTCAACGCTACGTCGGGCACGCCTGCCTAACAAATACGCATCTGTGGCGGGCACATCCTCTGTGTCGAGCACATCCTGTGGTCAAACTATCACGTGCTCTAAATGTCGAGCACGTTCATTCAAGCCTATCCTCTCCGCATTCTACGCATAATGGCTTGACCCAGGATATGGACTGCAACCGTCTTTCCTGCTCCCACGCAGAAATCCTGGCAGTTATCCATTACTGGGCCGTGCCCAACGGCCCAATGTCGAGCACATCCAATTTCCTGCTCGACACCACAGCTCAAGCATATCTACAGCTCAAGCTTACCCATTTTCCTGCTGTCGAGCACATCCGTGCTCGCCACCAATTCCGCACCTGTCAAACGTGCTCCACAAGCCACGTTTTCATCTCAAGCTTATCTGTCTCCCGCAGAACACGGGCTAAGCTTGACTAGGGGGAGAGTCTAACGACTTCTCCAGCTTACTACGCTATCCCTAACAGTTATCCTCATTGGGCTTGCTCTACACGGCCCAATAGTGATAATCGTTGGCCCCGCGCTAGGGGCTTATAAATACTCCTCATCATTGAGGAGTCAGGTATTCAATTCTCACTCTCTACCTTCTTTCTTGTACTTGTGCTGACTTAGGCATCGGAGTGTCTGCAGGTACAACCCCCCCTCCGTTTTCAAAGCGACTATCAACACCGCACGTGACTAGCAGCTGGCCATCGATCGAACGTCCGTTCAAGTACGATCATTGGCGACTTCACTGGGGACGTGAGTCTTCCCTCTTTCTCTAACCGAAAGAAAAACTACTATCAATTCATCAGTCATGGCCACTGGTAGCACACCTCCGCCTCAGAACGACGGCACTACTACTCCTCAATTCTTTGACGCCGACGGACGTCCCATGTCCACCGTCATCGCGCCACGCAACGACGCCATCGTCGCTAACAACGAAGACGATCAGCATGCTAACGCCGCCGTCGACTTCGAAGGCGATGAACGCGACGGACGAGAATGTTCTCCGTTCACCGAAGACGACGATCAAGTCCAGGAGGTTCCAAACCCCAACGCTGGAACGTCGGAGAAAGCCCCCGCGGCTAACCAAGTCATCGAAAGTCCAGGGCAACAAGTCCTCACCATAACTGCAGCGGATTTCAAAACGCTGGTAGACACCATCAAAGAGCAGAACCGCCGCTTGGAATCCCTTGAAAAGCACTATCGTCCGTCCCGCCACGGCACCGACGATCCCAACCGCCGACA
Source organism: Trifolium fragiferum (assembly GCA_954870985.1). Classification (NCBI taxonomy): domain Eukaryota; kingdom Viridiplantae; phylum Streptophyta; class Magnoliopsida; order Fabales; family Fabaceae; genus Trifolium; species Trifolium fragiferum. The sequence goes on from OX940794.1 coordinate 16,432,045, forward strand.
GCCGGCACAGAAGAAAAGAGGACGAACCCCTCCCCGCGAGGATCGTCCAGCCCAGACCAGCAAAAGGGGAAAGGGAATCGTGATCCGCGAACCTTCTCCTTCCCGCAAAACGCGGCCGCCGAGCGGAAATCCCGCAACTACTTCCACCGATCGTGGAAAGAAGCATGTGTATCCTAATCCTCCTCCTCCGCAGTACAACGAGGAGCCCTCCCTATCTCCTCAGGGATATGGCTCGCCTCGTCAGCCGAGCTCGAGTGACGAGGACGATAACTATGGACCTTTGTCCTCAAACATCTTGAACGCCCCTCTTCCTCCGGGTTTGGAGAAACCACCTTCCAACCTGGGGAAGTACGACGGGCTGGGAGACCCCGACGACCACATTGACAACCTCAATGTTCAACTGAATTATCGCCAAGTCAAAGGACCCATCAAGTGCAGGTTGTTCTCGACAACCCTGACCAAGGGATCGCTTGATTGGTACAAAGCTCTTCCCCGAGGCTCCATCACGTCATGGAAAGAATTATGCGAACGTTTTAGGAACCACTTCACTGCATTGCGTCGCCCTCCTAAGTCGGTGGCCACGCTCGAACACATAGTCCAAGGAGAACGCGAATCTTTGCGTGCCTATCTCGACAGGTTTAACAAAGAAGCCGTTCAGGTCCCCACTTCTGATGGAATGAAGAAATATCTGATCGAGCGAGGTCTCCGCCGCCCCAGCGAATTTGCTAAGTTCATTGGGATCTCCCCACAGGAGACGCTCAACGACCTCCTCCGTAGGGCAAGAGCCTTCATTGAATACGAGGAGAAAGTGGCTGCTGCAAGTGTTTGCAACCCGCGAGCAGAGAGCTCCTCGCCAAGGAGCACGTGAAAACATGTGGCAAGTACCAATGACACAGGGACATGATCTTGGCTCCTCCGTCCGAGCTCAAAGCATTGTCCTCCACGTGGCCCTTCGCATGGTGGGGCATACCACATTAAGACCCTGCAAGGGCAAGAACTTACTCGCACTTGGAATGCTCGAAAATTAAGACAATATTATAGCTAAGGTGATCACGAGCACGTTGACTACACGAGCACGTGCACCTCGACAACGGGCAGACACCAAGGTACAGGTGCCCGCCTCAAACTTCTATAAGGATAACAAACCCAACTTGGGAAAGCTCAGAACACGAGCCCCCTCGTCCTCGTACCATGGCTTGACCCCCAGCTCGCGATGGGAAGGTGAAGCTACGGCAAACAAACCTCTTCCCCGACGTTTGTGCGCTGTTATGTTCGGGGCCGAACCTCCGAACGCCTGGGCAGTTCCCCAAACTGCTCATGGTAACGCCGAGCAAGAAATCAACCTTCCTCGACGCAATTTATCTTGTCGACCTAGGACACGCCAATGTAGCCATCGTCGAACAGAGCGACAAGGCGAACACAACTTCGCATGATAAAAACCGAGCAACCCTACTTTCAAGTGCGAGCAGAAGAACAAATGTCGAGCATACACACCATGCGGGCAGAAAAATAGATGCCGACCAACCCTGGCATACCTTCATACGCGCGAGCACGTACTCGAGAAAACGCGTGGGGCAACAAATAGACTCGCGAGCACGAATTCGCGAGCTCCCACGTACGTGCAGCAACAACGAATTGAACCGCGAGTGCACGCCTGCGCGCAGCAGTCGCGAGTTGAATTTCGAGCGTAGATTTACGAGCACATAAATTTCCTCGTCGACAAGCGACGAATATCTCGTAAATACGAGCGCAAGCTCGCGAAGAACTTCAAAAACTCAGGGGAGTTCAATTTTCTCCTCAACGACACTAAATCTTCTACAAGTCATTACTCTTATGCCTAAGAGCAATAACTTGGGGGGCTCCTGTTCTGGACTGGGCCTACGCATCCGAGCAGGCCCCATCACTAGTGTCGGGGAGATTCTCCGAGCAGAATCTCCTCCTTTTCTGGACTGGGACTACGCATCCGAGCAGGCCCCATCACTAGTGTCGGGGAGGTTCCCCGAGCATAATCTCCTCCATCCACGCAGTGTCAACGCTACGTCGGGCACGCCTGCCTAACAAATACGCATCTGTGGCGGGCACATCCTCTGTGTCGAGCACATCATGTGGTCAAACTATCACGTGCTCTAAATGTCGAGCACGTTCATTCAAGCCTATCCTCTCCGCATTCTACGCATAATGGCTTGACCCAGGATATGGACTGCAACCGTCTTTCCTGCTCCCACGCAGAAATCCTGGCAGTTATCCATTACTGGGCCGTGCCCAACGGCCCAATGTCGAGCACATCCAATTTCCTGCTCGACACCACAGCTCAAGCATATCTACAGCTCAAGCTTACCCATTTTCCTGCTGTCGAGCACATCCGTGCTCGCCACCAATTCCGCACCTGTCAAACGTGCTCCACAAGCCACGTTTTCATCTCAAGCTTATCCGTCTCCCGCAGAACACGGGCTAAGCTTGACTAGGGGGAGAGTCTAACGACTTCTCCAGCTTACTACGCTATCCCTAGCAGTTATCCTCATTGGGCTTGCTCTACACGGCCCAATAGTGATAATCGTTGGCCCCGCGCTGGGGGCTTATAAATACTCCTCATCATTGAGGAGTCAGGTATTCAATTCTCACTCTCTACCTTCTTTCTTGTACTTGTGCTGACTTAGGCATCGGAGTGTCTGCAGGTACAACCCCCCCTCCGTTTTCAAAGCGACTATCAACACCGCACGTGACTAGCAGCTGGCCATCGATCGAACGTCCGTTCAGGTACGATCAATCAATAAGAGCAACAATAAAAATTGCTTCCAAAAATCAAGCGTTTAACTTTTAATGTCAAATGCTATAATTATTTTCATCTCAAAAAGTTTGAACAAAAAATCACTTATCAAAGCGCATTGACAAAATTAGAACTACAAGAATCAAAACTACAAGTTCATGGAATTGAAGAAAAAACGAATCGTAACAACTATACATATTTGAATCAGGAAGTAATTAATGCAACAAATTAAAACAACATAAGAACTAAAGATCCGTCTCGTGAGTTTAACTCAGTTGATTGAGACATTGCATTTTTATATGAGGGGGCTGGGGACACGTTGTTGCTAGGCTTGAATCCAAATCAATAAAATTGAGGGATTGTTGTATCAAGCTACCATACTGCAACAACCCACCACGCTGCAACGGCAGAAACAATAGAGAGACTAAAAAGTAAAGAAATTAATTCTATTTAGTAGGTGGAAGATTTTACATTCAAGCCATTAAATTTCGAAACAATTGGCCTTTAAACATTTTCTAGCCAATTTTAACCTTAAAACCCAAATTGAATTTAGTGTCATTTTAAAAAATCTGCCGTAGACAAGTGTGTAACTATTGACTTGTTCGAACTCTTAGAATGTCTCAAATGATCATTTTATAAGAAACTCATTTTGAGTTTGATACACCACTCATAAGTGGTTTATGCAATATCATATCATATGCATAGAACTTATTTTTTTAAAATATTTTTTTAAGAACTATTTTATTATTATTATTATTATTATTATTATTATTATTATTATTATTATTATTATTATTATTATTATTATTAAGCCAAATACATCAATTAATATTTTAAGTTTGTCGTTTGTAATAGTTAAGTCTTTAATTTTTTTAGCTAATAAATTGGCAATTTAATTAAGTTTTTAACTTGTTGCAATGTTGTCATTCATACAATTATCCCCCCTTTCAGCCGTGCTTCAAATGTCTATGTGTCATGATTCGTATTAGATCGAGCTTCAAATTTATGGTTAACATCAAAATTAACGGTCATGCCAATGTTTTTGTAAATGTAGGATAACTTGAACAGTAACGGGGCAATAAGTTAGAAAACTTAAAAAACTTGTTATTCAAAAATTCTAAAGGACTTTTTTTTTTACAGTAAATTCTAAAGGACTTATTTACTACAAACGCAGGATTTCCAAATGTATTTGACCTTGTTGTTGTTATTATTATTATTATTATTGTTATTATTAGGTTTAATAGATCTTTTGGTTCATGTATGTTAGCGAATTTTTTGTTTTAGTCCCTGTATCTTATTTTGTTGCAAATAAGTCCCTGAATGTACAAAAGTTTTTGGTTTTAGTCCCTAAAGTCAAAATCCGCAGGAAAATCTGAAGGAAAATCTCCACGAAAACTGCAGATTTTTCTGCAGATTTTGACTTTAGGGACTAAAACCAAAAAAATTTATACATTCAGGAACTTATTTGCAACAAAACAAGATACAGAGACTAAAACCAAAAATTCACGAACATAGAGGAACTTAAAGATCTATTAAGCCTTATTATTATTATTATTTACTACAAACTGATTAAGAGTTTGAAGTATTTTTCCTAAATTGATTAGACTTTAAATAGACCATATTAATCGAAGATCTTGAGAGGAGTACAATGCAAATTCCCAAAACTTCACCATAAGACCAAGTTGCAAGTTTCAAGACAATTTTATTATAGGCTTAATAGATTTTTTGGTCCTTGTATGTTCGTGAATTTTATGTTTTAGTCCCTGTGTCTTGTTTTGTTGCAAATAAGTCCCTGAATGTATAATTTTTTTTTGTTTTAGTCCCTAAAGTCAAAATCCGCAGGAAAATCTGCAGTTTTCGTGGAAATTTTCCTGCGGATTTTGACTTTAGGGACTAAAATAAAAAAAAATTGTACATTCTGGGACTTATTTGCAACAAAACAAGATACAGGGACTAAAACAAAAAATTCACGAACATATAGGGACCAAAAGATCTATTAAGCCTTTATTATATTAAGACCATCTCCAACGGTGAGTATTTATTTTTTAAGTACTAGTATCTAATAGGTACTTTTATTGGAGCAAAATATAAATGAGTACCTAATAGGTACTGGTTCTACAATAAGCATTGGTACCTATTTTTTTTGGGTTCCATTTATAATGATGTAAAGTTATTGGTGAGATGTATTATTAATAGGACTTATTTAGAACTTTTTAAGAGATTTTGGGTTGGAGGGATTAAGTACTTATTAGGTACTATTATTAAAAAAATATAAATGAGTGATGTGTACACGTAAGACCCGATTAAATACTTAAAAATGAATATCTCCATTGTGGATAACATTTTAACTCGTGCCTTTGGGGCACCGGGTATCATTTTCCTTCTTATTATACTCCCTTCGTCTTAAATTTTTAATCCTTTCAATTTTTATTTTTTTTTCCAAAACTTTGGTTCTTTTAAGAAATTATGTTTTATTACTTTTATCTTTACAAAAACTAAAACATTCATTAATGAAATTTTCTCTTTCTTTTTTTTTGGTACAAAAGAGGCTAGAAGGCCCAAAATTTTCTCTTTCTTAATAAGGGTTAAAATGTTTTTTTCCATATTAATGTCTCAAATTTTGTCTTTAGCCCCTATAATTTTCTTAGCAAGTTTTGGCCTCTCAAATATTTCTTATCATGATTTTTAATCCCTACTTTTCAGTCACTCATGCATATTATTTGAAATTTTGAATTTGTTTTCCACGATCATGTTTAGTACATTATTGAAATTTTTCTTACAAAAAATTAATATTTTTTAACATGAGATGAATTAAATATGAATTTTTAAGCTATTTGTGCAAAAAATATTTATGATATATATATATATATGGGTAGTACTAATACACACCTACTCATTTTTGTGAAGGTGCATATTAGCAACATACACCTTTGAATAAGCCAAAATATTATTGTTTTTTAATTTAATAAAAAAAAAAGAATTTAAGGATACAAATGTAATTTTGTCACACAGCTATCATGTCATCTCTTGCTCTTAAACACTGTCGTATAAGAACAAAGAATGAAGAGAGCAAAGTTTTGTTACTGTTTCACTTTCCTCTTCCTTATTAATTAACTTAACATCATTTGATAAAAAAAGAAAAAACATAACATCAAGATCTAACTTCAATCTTCAACGTCCATTAGACTTTTTTATTTTTATTTTTATTTATACTAAATTAGACTTTTTAATTTGAATTACACAATAAGCAATTTTTTGGATTTCAAGTGGAGAAATTTTATTGCTAAAAAAAAAGTAAAGAAATTTTAATAAAATAAATTCAACAAAGCTAGAACCATTTTTATTTTGGAATTTTGTGGAACAGATCTAATTTTTAACTCAATTGTGTTTTGCTCTTAAATAGTTCCTAAATTATATTTCTTATTAAATTTAAAACATAACATGGGAAAAGAAAAATGGAGAAGTGAGAGCAAACAACATCTAAATTATTCTTCTATTGTTATATTCTATTTTTTATTAAATTAAAAACAATTATTATTTTGTCTTATTCAAGGGTGTATATTGCTAATACACACCTTCACAAAAGTGAGTGGGTGTGTATTAGCATTACCATATATATATATATATATATATATATATATATATATATATATATATATATATATATGATTAATGCTACGGTGGACCACCTTCATAAGTGGTCCACCATGGACAAGTGATCTACCAAATACGAATTTTACAAAATTTATTGTTAAATTGAAAGTTTATATCATATAGAGCATCCATAAAAAATTTAGAAAAATTGAAAATCATTTGATATTTTATTGGGATTTATCAAGATTTACAGTATTTAATAAACCGTTAATCTTGATGGGTCTCAATAACATATCAAATGATTTTCTTTTCTAAAATTTTCTATAGATAATCTATATGATATAAACTTTAAATCTAACGGTGGATTTTGTAAAATTCGTATTCGTTATATGGTTTTTTATGAATGGTCCACCATGGACCACTTGAAGAAGTGGTCCATGTTAGAATTTTCCATATATATATATATATATATAATATATTTGCTCAAAGCTGAAGTAATGATAAATAATGCAACCAACAATGCAAACTTGAAAGTAGAATGTCTTGTGGTGTTCATCTGCAGTTTTCGTGCAAATTTTTTTGCAGATTTTAACTTTCGGGACTAAAGCAAAAAAATTGTACATTTAGAGACTTTTTTGCAACAAAAAAGATACAAGGACTAAAATCAAAAATTCGTGAACATACAGGGACGAAAATGATATTTAAACTTAAATACTATATTGCATTAATTAATGCTTGAAAAATAAATATAAAAGAGTAAATATATGATTCAAAAATTAATTGATGATGAATTAGGTTCAAAGTACACCTTTTGAAAATGGTTTTTGAACAATGCATGATGATATCCCAATCACAATTCCTTTAGCAATAATAAATTAAATACATTTGATGGTGAATTCATAATTTTAGTTCAAAATTATATGAGAAATATTCATTTGTTAGTATAACCCTTTTTTAGGTCACTACTAGAAAAAGTTAAAATATAGACGGAATTTAGAGACAGAATATATTTCTTCTCTAATAGAGATGAAATTAGAGACAGAAAAAGTAGTAAGAGACAAATATTTTTATTTTAGAGACAGATATTTTCATTTTAGAGATAGATTTTGTCCGTCTCTAATAGTTTAGAGAAGAGAAAATTACCGACGGGATCAAATCCGTCTCTAGCCTGCTTAGTGACGGAATATTTGCATTTTAGAGACATATTTTGTCCATCGATATTTAAGATTTTTCTAGTAGTGAGTTATTAATTTAATCAAAGGTTAATTAAAAATTTACCAAATTTCTGATCTGTGTGATGCCATAGTTTTCGAGAAAAAAGAATATGTACTGACAGTGTAATTTTTACACTGTCAACTAATTACAACCATAGTTTTTGTCACATCTCTCTGTTTAACCTTACTTTATTGATATGACATGATACATTGAACAATTTTTTATTGATTATCAGTGTAAAATTAATTTATACTGACGGTGCATATCCTTTAAACTCTATTTCTGCAAAAATTGATTCTAAATAAATGGTTTCATAAAACTATATACATAAGAAAATTAATAAAAACACGATAAACAATAATATTTAATATCATTACATTGATAATATTATGTATTTATAAAAGTTTTTAAGTTATTGTTGCTCTAAAAGCTTTCATGGTTACCATTCACCCTCCAAAGACTCCATACTTGAAAGAAGTTATTTGGCAACCTACTCCATCTCAGTGGATCAAATGCAATACAGATGCTGCCTCTAACTCTAGTGCATCAGCCTGTGATGGAATCTTTAGAAATAGCTTTGCTGATTTTGTCTGTGGATTTGCAGATAATATTGGGTTGTCCTCGGCCTTTAATGCAGAACTTTGTGGCTTCATGACTGCTATCGAAATTGCAGACTATAAAGGATGGCACAACTTGTGGATTGAGACTGATTCTTTACTTGTGGTGATGGCCTACAAGTCTGCTAATCTAGTGGCTAGTGCCTTGGTCTTCAAAAAACAGATGGTACAATTGCATGATTGTTCTTGGACACATGAATATCATTGTTTCTCATATTTTCAGGGAAGGGAATCATTGTGCTGATGGTTCGGCAAATATGGGTTTATCTTTAGGCAGACTTACCTTATGGTTTAGGCTTCCTCATCAAATTAAGGATAATTTTGATTGTAATAGGCTTGGTAAACCCTTCTTTAGGATTGTACATAGTTAGGGAGGTTTTGGTCTAGTCCCCCTCCTATTTTTTTTGTAACTCTATCTCCATCTTATTATATATACATCTTTTGAGGTAGTAATCCTTTGCTACACCTCTTTTTCTAAAAAAAAAAAACATGTAATTAAAATTTTGAGATCGCTCCCATAATTTGAAGACTCGACACTGAAAGAGTTGTGTGAAAATTTAATGCATATTATAAGACCCACACAAACATTTAATGCGCCTACATTGTTAAGAAATTTGTATTTAGGATTGTAGGGAAGCAACACACACATTTAATGAAACTATATGGGTAAGCGTCAAATTTAAGTTTTTGATCCCTATAAATATCACAATTTTTTTGCAGTCTCTATAAGATTATTTTTTTATACATGTTTTTTAACATAAAATGAATTATTTGTGAATTAGTTTATCGCAAATAGTTTAAAAATTCATATTTAATTCATCACTTGTTAAAAAAAAAAAAAATTTATGTAAGAGAAATTTCAATAATGTAGTAAACATGACTGCGAAAAAATTCAAAATTTTGAATGATATACGTGAGTTGACTGAAAAGTAGGAATTAAAAACAAAACTTGAGAAATTTATAGGGATCATAAATATATTTAACCCATGAAACTATATCGAAAAGCAACGCATACATTTATCAGGGAAACTGCGTAAGCATTTAATGAGACTTATAAGAGGATTATAGTGAATCCACATGAGCATTTAGTGTTACTATGTTGGAAACAATAAATTTTATTTAGGAGAGAAGTATTGGGAATCAACTAGGGGTGGCAAAATGGGTCGAGAGCACGCCAGGCCGACCCATTTAACCCGCCATTTGGGACGGAGCGGGATGAGGTTTTCATCTCGGTACCTTAAGTTGGCCTGCTTAAAAAAGGGGACGGGGCGGGCATGCCCGCGGGCTTTGTTACTTTTTTTTTCTACTTAAGATGAAAATTGGATATCTTATCTCTTAAGCCCAATCCAATAATTTTTTTTGTTGATGTTTTTGATAAAAAAATCTGATTGTTTATTAATTTATTTCTCTTATAAAGTTTTTTTTCCTTTAATACTAGGGTTTCCAACTTTCCATTGGTTTGTGAAGTTGTTTTAATGATTTTTTACCTTAACATTGATGGTATTGTGAAGTTGTTTTGTTTTTGCTATCGTTGAAATTCTATTACGCGCTCTTAAAAAAATTATTTTGTTGGCTTCTTTGATCGACTAAAGAATTTTGTAATTATATTAAATCCAAATTGTAATTAAAAAAAATTAAAAGTTTGGTGGATCGGCCCGCCAACTCGCCAATAAACGGGGTGGGGCATGAGTTATAAACTCGGACACCTAAATTGGCCCAGCCCGCTACATTTTTTAGCGGGCTTTAGGCGGGGCAGGTTCTCCCCTATAATCAACACATTTATAGGCATAATACCATATACTACACCTGTCCCTAAATATAAGACCCTCTTTATATTTTTCATTGTTCCTTTTTATAAGATCTCTTTTAAATTTTCAAGAAAATTAATTATTTTTTTACCATCATACACCTAGTTAAATACGTATTTTTCTACAATATGTAATAAATATTTTAGAAAAACATTAACTCATTTTCTTTCTTGAAGGATAAAATTGTAAAAATAATATCAATTGTCAACAAATTTAATGTCACCACTCATTTTCTTAATCTCCGCAATTTTTCCAACGGAATTTTATAAGTTATAAGTTATAACTAGGGACATACACCCTCCGGTCTTATATATAAGAAAAAGTTAACTTTTTAGATTCATTGTAAAAATGATGTATCTAGACAATAATATAGTCTAAATACATCAATTTTACAATGAATCAAAAAAGTGAAATGTTTCTTATATATAGGACCGGAGGGAGTAAGTAGTAATTAAAATTTCAAAACTCCCATAAATTGTGTAAAAATTTAATGCAAATTATAAGTGGGGTATATAGAATCCGAGCCAACATTTAATGCACTTACATTGGTAATACTAAATTGCATTTAAAATAAAAAGGGTTAATAGGCTTTTACCCCCTGCAAAGTAGGCGAGTTTTGCGTTTCCCCCCTGTAATATTTTTTTTAGATTACCCCCCTGCAAAATTTATTTTTTTGACTTACCCCCTATTGCTGACGTGGCAGGAAAAAAAAACAGAATAACCGATTTAAAAACAACACTTTTTAAATCGGTTGAACAAAATAACCGATTTAAAAAGTGCATTGAAGGGGGTAAATAAAAAAAATAAATTTTGTAGGGGGGTAATCTAAAAAAATAAAAATTATAGGGGGTAAAACAAAATTCGCCTACTTTGCTGGGGTAAAGACCTATTACCCCTAATAAAAATATAGGGAATCAACATAAGCAATTAATATATATAGTCTAGTGATATGTCAATATGTTGTTAAAAATGAATTTCGCCTCTTACTTATACTTTTTTTTTTTTGTCAAACAGCTTAGTGGCTAAAATTTCATCTTTAAAGATGAATAAATGGGAGTACTAGGATTCGAATTCCGTTCCTACAATAATTTTGCAATGTCCCTGCCAATTGAGCTATGCTCACGGGACAAACCTCTTACTCATACTTTTTTATAAAAATTAGATGAAACTATATGGTTCAGTAACAACTTATTAAAATGAATTTTTTTACCAAGAATATGGAATTATGTTAGTTTATTTGATTTTGTATTATAAAACTTTGTATAATAAAATAAGAAAATGAAATTATGTTAGTTTATTTGGTTTTAATAATGTTTTACGAATTTATTTAATTTAAAGTTGTTTGAAAAATAGAGAGTATGATATAGTTTGAATGAAAATGATAGTTTGAAAAATTGATAGTAAGGAATAACCCGAAAAAAAAAATTAATAGTAGGAAATTCACAAAATATATGTATTGTTTGAACTTCTAAAAAAATGTACTGTTTGAAAAAAGGAACATTGTAAACAGATCGGTCGAACAGAACCAAATTAAACAGGTTAGTTTGATTTTGTTTCATTTCAAAAAAAATATTAAAGACTGAAGCAAATCAATCCGATGAAAATTTCATCAATTAAGAGATTTTTTTTTTTTTTTTGCTAAAACAGGTCTGAATCGAGCTGACCACCCCCAAGTTATAGGAATGAAGACTTAGTTTACCTTACAAATGTCAAAATTGTTATATGCTGAGGTTCGAATCCGAATTCACTCATTTGTATATGTATGTTTTAGCAGGTATTTATCTATTTGTCTATAAACCAATTAAATTAACAAAAAAAAAATTGAAAAACAAGTAGTTTTTATTTTATATTTTTTTTGTATATTAACCATCTGCTTCTTAGGGAAAGCTGGCTCCGATACAGAATTTGGCCGTGATGTAGTAAAGTCTGACCAAAATTTATTCAACCAAGAGTCAAACTCGAATTCTTCTAAATAGTCTGTTCTAGAATAATTCATTAATCACTTTTAAGCGAAATATCTTAATTAAAAAAACATTGTGTTGGCTTTTTAGGTTCATTGTAAAAGTAATGTATCTAGACAATAATATAGACTAGATACATTACTTTTTCAATGAATCTAAAATGTTAACTTTTGCTTATATATAGAACCGGAACATATTCTTGAGCATTAAAGATTCAATCTTTCATTATTTTTTTTTGGACAGAATATTCTCATCCATATTATCAAACTGTTACATTACAATATTCCTGCAAAACTCAATTTTCAATTGTAGGTAATGGAAGACTAGGATATTAATTTTCTACAGCAGGGTGGTTGTACTAAACATGTGCAAGTTTTGCGCTGACAAACAGCAGCAGCATCCTTACAATCACAATTCTTACATTCTTGATCATTGTTGCAATTTAATGGACAAAATCCATCAATATTTGTATCTATTTGTGAGGTTACAATTTCAGAATTGATTCCTCCTTCTACAAATTTCATGCACATATCTGCACACAAAAGATACATGAAATTAAGAATAATGTTTTATATATGTTTATTTAAAAAAACAAAAAGACAATGTAAATTTGATATATGAGGTAAATTAAAATCAAGATAAAATGAATAGAATATTTTCTCAAACCTGAAGAAATTATCAGTAAAGCAACCAACAATGTAAATTTGAGAGTGGAATATCTTGTCGTTTCCATCTTAATTAGTTATATAATACATATGTTCTTTCTCCTGACAAATATTTATATAGGCAAATTGTTTTAACACTGCCTATTGTTTATTGTTTTTTCAGTCAACTATTTATTTTTTTTGTGATATGGATTGAAGAAAGTCAACCATTCTATGCTTGAATAAGTAAAAGAGTTAAATGTTAGTAAATAAAAAAAGTAAAAGATTAAATATAATAAAGTTTTGTATTATGATTCTAGGATAAAGCTAATTGATGATGATAAGAACGAAGTCTATAGTAGTAATTACTTAATGTAGTCAACTATATTATATTTACTCTTTTATATTTTTTCAAGCATTAATTAATACGATATAGTATATTAAATGTATCAATAAAAAAATAATTGAGTAAAAAAAATTAATAAAAAAATGCACATAGTTTTTTTTTTTTTTTATAGGCAAATATTAGTTATTAGCTAGTAACTTAGTAGTTAGTACATATTGTTGGAAGGATAAGAAAATACTAGGAGCCAAGAGTCGAATCCTAAACCTCATTCTTAACTTCTACAATGCCCCAACTCATTATCATCGGACTATGCCTTCAAGGACAAGAAAAAAAAAAAAAAAAACACAAGTGATTTTTTCTTTTTTGGGTACAATATATATTAGCATTTCTTTTACTCTTGGTTTTGTGCTGTAGGGTGCTTTTGTTTTTTTACCTCTTTGGTTGTGTTTCTTGTTAATTTTTTAGTACTTCTAGTGCTTCTTGTTATTATGTGTAATTCTTTTATTAGTATTTTATCAAATATTTTTATATAATATATATATTTACCATTTGAAAAATATAAAATCAACAAAACCAATTCAAGTGTTATGATTTTTGTTTCTTTTTTTTCTTTTCTATATAGCAAGATTATTTTCCAAATCAATACCATGCCTTCAATATCTGCACGTAAATGAGGCAATGATATGTTTATCTTCTATCATAATTTTATTTGACCAAGCAATCTCACTTTTCATATCCTTCTTGTCACGACCAAATCCCCTCATTTAGAGCATCTCCAATGGTGATACCGCTTTGGGTATCATTCATACATTACTAAAAAGTGGCCCCTACAATGCCATATAATATTTATGCAACTCATACGTGTTTTGCTCCAATGGTAATACCACTCTAGGTATCATACATTATTAACAAGTTATTAATTCTATTTAATTCGATATACAAAAAAATGTAAAATTAAATTGATGATACGGTACCTTAAATAAGGTACCGATATCATCAATTTTGATACCCTCTATGTCACGTCATGAATTTCAATAATAAAAAAAAAAGGTATGGATCATTAGTCTATGATACTCTTTATGATACCCTTATTGGAGATGCTCTTAGTGACCATGATGACATTTGAAATCATTTTATTATTCCTCTTGATGACCAATTAGTAGTGTTAGTAAATAGTGAGAGATAGCAAAAGATATGAAATATTGTCGTATATAAATATAGGTAAATCTACTAATTTTCGAGTTGAATATTTTGGCAGCGTTTTTATTTTTTTAAAATATGTTGTAACTTATTTTAATTATGAAAAATATTTAACCATTATGTGCCAAAATCTTTAGTATTTTTATAAAATATATTTCAAAAAATTATAACACTATTGAATTAATGGGTTTTTTGAGTTGAGTTTAATTTTACCCAAAATCCAAATTTTTATGTGTTTTTAATTATTGAAAATTATCTCCATCCAATTACCCGATCCAATCCAAATTTTTTGGGTGTGATTTGATAGGTTAGCGGGATAAACCAATTTTGTCCAATCCATATACACCACTATCTCTCATATATGTTGTGGTTTGATTGTATTGTGAGTGCCATATACTCTATTTAATTTCCTCACTACACCTTTGTCAGCAACAACACAATAAATATTATTTTGAGTTTGTCAGAAGAGAAGACAAACTAATGAGATGAGCTGGTTTATGCTTTCACAATATTTTATCTAATCTTCACATCATTACCGATATTCTTAGTCATGAAAATTCTTGGTTGCTGCACAATGTTCTTTCATATTTGAGACAAATCACACAACAAATTGAAGTCAAAGGAAGTTATGTGATTTCGGCCGATTTAGTTTAAAACCAAAACTAAACTGATTTGTTATTTCGGTCGATTTTAGGTTTAGTTTTTATGCAGTTTTATGTCACACAACAAATATGTGACTTTAGGTTTTGGTTTATGTGATTATGCAGTTTTAGGTTTAGTTTTATAATAATAAATTGATTTCGGTCGATTTTAAGTTTTCGGTTGATTTTAAAGTTTATTGTCGATTTTTGGGTTTTTTCCGATTTTATGTTTTTCCTCCGATTTTATGTTTTTTCGTCCGACTTTAGGATTTATAGTTGATTTTAGGGTTTTTTTTGTCAATTTTAGATTTTTTGGGTTTTTTTTTTTTTGTGTTTTTGGCAATTTTTAGAGTTCAATTAATAGTTTTGGTTCAGTTAACACAATTTTTTATTAAAAAAAACTGTAAACTGAACTGTTATCACATAAACAGTTTGGTTTGGTTTTTTTTTAAATGGTTCAGTTTTAAATGATTTGGTTTAGTTTAGTTTACAAGTTTGGTTTGATTTTTTGGTTTTTATGCTCACCCCTGTGATCACACAACAAAGCTAACGACAATTCACAATTGACAAAGTTTGTTAGAGTATCCACAATGGAGCACTCTAATTTTGAGTACTTAACCGGGTTTCACGTGTACACATCACCCTTTTATAATTTTTTAATAATAGTACTTATTAAGTATTCAATCCCTCCAACCCAGCACCTCTTAAAAAGTTCTAATTTGGACCCACAAATAGCTCTACATCTTATCAATAACTCTACATCTTTATGACCGGGTCCCACAAAACTATATTTTAATAAAGAAAGAGAGGGTGCTTATTTGAGAAGTGGTACCTAATAAGTATTATAATGTGTTTTGCTCCAATGGTAGTACCTAATAGGTACCACTTCTTATTAAAATAGGTACTACCATTGGAGATGGTCTTATGAATTATGATTATACTTGCTAGACGCGTACAACTATTAAAATCAAAATGTCGCAAGAGAATTCAAAAAATTGAAACTACAATAGCTGACTATCATCGTCCCACTCCATATTTGTAGGGTTTGTTTGGATTCACTTATATTTTTGAGCTTATTCAAATAAATAAATTTTGATGTATTATAAATAAAAGTTTTTCATAGTAGTTTATGAAAAAACAACTTATTAGGGTTCATACCACCAAGAAAGACAAACAACAGAAGCCTTCAATCAACCAAATCTCACAAAGACCCAGCTCAACACCTCGACAGACTCTATTGGTTCCAGCAGAAAATATGGTTCATACCCTACTCGTACAAGGAATAGAGAGATCCCTAATTTTTACATATGAACCATTTTCAAGATGAAAGTTTCACCTTTTCAACTAGACGCTCAGCAGAAAAAGTTCATTTGAAAAAGAAAACATCATTTTGAGAATTCTAGATTGTCCACACAATAGTTTGCCAAATTAACATCCACCATAATCTGTTTTTCCTACTCATACCCATGCCTAGGAAAACTTCAAAGAGACCCTAGGATACCATGAGGAACACTCACTCAACACCTAACCACCTAAGAATAACATACTAGATAGGTGAAATTTGATTGCAAGATCTGAATAAGTGATCAGCTGACTCAGACCCTAAACCACATAGAACATACATAGAAGTACCAACATTCGTAATGACATCCCGTTTCTAGAGATTACAACGAGTCGACAGTCTTACTCATGAATTATATCATTTTGTGTGTTTAATGAAAAAGCTCCCTTAAATATTATTGTTGGTACGATCTTTTTCTTGTCATTTACTATAAATTTATAGACTGTATATATGTTTTTACCGCATTATAGGGTGTCGAAGCGGTTTCATTGTTGTCGTCATTTGTCATTTTGCGTTTTTGATAAATATAATGTTACTTTTTTTTATTCATTATTTCAACAAAATATACATTTTTAATCATTTAACATTATTTTATTTTTTTGTGATTTTCTTGTCAATCATGGAGTGCTAAATAAAAAATATATATAATGAGAGTTTGGTAAAAATAAGGAACGATGATTCACATATGATCTTAAAGATTTTGAAGTGATATCTTTAAAATCAAGCGATCAATTGAGTGAGTTATAGAGTTAAACTTGCACATTAGTGTACTTAAGAGACATTTAATGATTATCATTTTTTTTACGGGTTAATGATTATAATTTATTAATATGTTTTCCTAAAACTTCATATATAAGTGATAAAAACTATTAAATTGAAATTAATAAAGCATTGGTGTTTTATTTATACAATGATCAAACAATTTTGTTTGTTACATGCAACGAACAAAAAAATATGAATAAAATTCTTAAATTTGTTTATGCGTTGAGCATCTTTCTTTCCCTAATTTTTCTTGTTACTGGCGAAGGCAAGCCTTTTTAACACCCATTTAATTTCTTCTTTTTCATTATATAAACAAAATAATCTTTCATCACCTTTTAGTAACATTCTTTTATTCATTTTTTACATGAACAGGAGTATTTCCGTCACTTAAAGACATGTACTGTTTTTATTGTAAATGCATTACTTTCGAGGATTGTCCAAAGTATAGATGTAACAATCCTTTTGTTTTGCGATGCATTTCGAATAAATGTTATTGCATGTAAGCATAATAACTATGATGAAAAATATTTTCATGTTACTTCTACGTGTATAATTTTATTTGCACCGCAGAATGTACGTACTTTTATTATTTTTGTATCTTTGATTTTTTATATTTAATTTAAGTTTTAATTTGATTGCGTATGTTAAAAAAAATTTGTATATTATTAACGTTATAATAAGTTAGCTAGTCATTTTGTTCAAATTTTTATTTAAATTGTCCACATAGCTAATCGCGAGTCGCATACGTTGGTTGATAAAAATAAGGAATGTCACGTTAAGTTTTAAACTGAATAATTAAATAAGTAATTAGCTGAATAGACTTGATTGATGTAAAATTTAACAAAAATGACAGAATTTTATAACCATAAAGTACCAACTTAAAATTTACAATAAACATATAAGACACCAAATATATACCCATGTATAGTTTATCTCACAGTTTGATTTGACTTTCGAGAACCTTCCAATATCTTTGACAAACTAATTTTTTTTGGTTACATCTTTGACAAACTAATTAAAAAAACATATTGAGAACCACCCCAATCTTTCAAAATTTACATTTACCTACTTTAATTAATAAATAAAGACATTATATAAAATAATAATGCATTATATTTCTAAATAATTATATTAACTATTTATCGATTAGAAACATATTTTCTTTTTTTTAGTTAAAAGGAAAAATAACATAAATAAAAAGAGAGTGATACAAAGACTGAGGGGATAAAATTTGACTCAGGTACAATCCAAAAGGGAATACAACAATGAAAAACAGACCTATAGTACAACCCTAAAATATCCCAACAAAATTCCAACAATCTCGAGAGCAACTCAGCGAATCCGCGTACGGACGTGAAACCAAGTTACAAAAAAAACGAGAAGTGAACCTCTACCAAAACAATTAGACTTTAGAAACGGTGAATGAATCGACTGCCAACACGGTAACAAAATCCAAGTGCCAACAGCTCCTTGAAAGACGCACACTACAAGAATTTTTGATATTTCCTACCAATTTTTCCGACGAAATTGGGTTCCTCGCAAAACACAATGATTTCCGACGAAATATTCCTAGGAAATCGGAAGTACGCTTTACAAGAAGCAATTTCCAACGAAATTTTCATCGGTACACAACTTTGACCGAGTCAGTCTGTTTTCCTACGAATTTTTCGTCGCTACAGAGTTCATGCTTACTGACAAGCGTGGAAGACATTCATTCCTTTTTTACTGTTTCAAAATATTTAATGTGAGATACACTTTCAGAAAAAAATTAATGCTTGATTGGTCTTGATTGGTCTTGATTGGTGTAAAAGTCAAAAAGAAAATTAATGGTATTGGCCAGGAATTACAATAGGTAACGGTTGGCTACTAGTATACACCACACGGTTTCTATACATAAACCACACCATACTGTTTGCTTCTACCCCTCACAAAATATTCATTCTTTCTCTACTATTCTCAAAAATTTCATTCTTTCTCTACCATTTTATACTTCTATTTTCACATTTGAATATTATAAGAGGTTAGTTTTATTAATTTATTTCAACTTATATGTATGTGTGTATATATATTTATTTATTTTAAGTTATTCCACATTTGTTTATTATTATTTTGGATTTTATTTAAATTTGAATTTTTTTAAACAAAAAAGCCAATTTTAAGTGGGAAAACGAAATTTGAAATGTGCTATTTATTTATTGATTTTGAATTTTATTTGAATAAAAATTAAATTTGAATTTTTCAAACAAAAAATAAAATGCTTTGTTTTATTTATTGATTTTGCATATTTTTAATCTATGTACTAACAATGAAGGGAAAATCATAATAATTTATAAAAATATAAAATAAATTATTATTTTGGATTTTATTTAAATTTGAATTTTTTTAAACAAAAAAGCCAATTTTAAGTGGGAAAACGAAATTTGAAATGTGCTATTTATTTATTGATTTTGAATTTTATTTGAATAAAAATGAAATTTGAATTTTTCAAACAAAAAATAAAACTTTGGGTGGGAAAACGAAATTTGAATTATGCTGAGCGGGAAAACGTTTCCTAGGAAAATTTCGTAGGAAAGCAGACGAAATTTTGGGCGGGCTACCAGATTTTTGAAATTTACTGAGCAGGAAAATATTTCCTAGGAAAATTTCGTAGTGTGTGTTTGGTTTGGCGGCGACTAGAATTGATTTTGATAGAATTGAGTTTGATAGAATTGATTTTGGTTAAAAGTGAGTTGGACATAATTGATTTATGTTTGGATACATTAATATAAAAGTGATTCTTAATATTTTAAGTTGTTTGGATAATTTGAATCAAAATTGATTTTGAATATACAATTACCAAAATGGGCATACAAATGTGTATTTAAAATCATATTTCAATTTATATTTTATATAATTATTTAAATTTGTATTGTATTAAAAGACAAAAAAAAATTTACCGGTTTATGTTATTTGGATAATTTATATAATTATTTTAATATATGTATTTAAAATTCGACTATATAATATTTTTAACATAATTATATATATAAATAATAGGTCGTATATTTGGGATTTTTTTGTCCAGACTTTTTTCCTTTTTTTATCTCTAATGCTAAGTGATTAAATAAAATATTGTCAAATAAGTCTATCAAGTAAAACATAGTAATAATAATATTGTAAGTATAAAATTGCCCACTGAATGTTAACAGTTGCCCACTCAAGGTTAACATTGTAAATATAAAATTGAATAACTACACAAAGATGAGAATTGATTTTACTAAAACGCAAAAGCTAGAAAACATAGCTTCTTGTAAACGTGAGTTTGCATCATAGAATTGATTTGCTTTAGTAAAATCCAAACACCTCAATTTATGGTCAAATCACGTTTGATCCTTCTAGAATTGCTTTTGACAAGTCCAAACGTGAATCCAAACACTCACGTAGGAAATGTAGGCGAAAATTTTGAAATTTCAGATTTTTACCTATATATACACACTATCTACTATCAAATTTTGCATTCTTCTTGTTTATCTTCTCCTCTTCCATCTTTTTCAACATCCATTCTTCTTTATCTTCTCCTCTTCCATCTTTTTCAACATTCATTATTCTTTATTTTCTCTTCATTCTCTATCTTTATCTTCTCCTCTTCAATCTTTTTCAACATTCATTCTTTATTTTCTCTTCATTCTTCATCTTTATCTTCTCCTCTTCAATCTTTTTCAACATTCATTCTTTAGTTTCTCTTCATTCTTCATCTTTATTTTATCCGCTTCAATCTTTTTCAACATTCATTCTTTATTTTTATCTTATCTACTTGAATCTTTTTTTCTACATTATTATACTCCTTCTTCATATTTTTACTATATTACAACCATCATTCAATCTTCTTCATCAACCACCATATTCTTCTTCATTCAATTTTTCTACATTTATTTATTATCTATTTCAACATAGTCATTTTTTTTTCTTCTATTTCAACATTCATAATTTATCTTCTTCAACAAATGCAATTTATTTTTTAACTTTCATTCAAACATCTCAAAGCAACACTCTCTTGGTTTCTTACTTGGCTTAATATGCGTCTAATCCACTAGACAACAACACATTTCAATGGGTCAAAAATAGAAACTACTCCACCAAAAAGAAAAAGGCTACTATAATTTCATCAAATCAAGTTCAAATATTGTAATATATTAAAGCCAAACAAACAATAGTAAAATGAATAATTAAAAGGGACTAATTACAAATTTCATAGTTTGTATATAAAATTTAAATTTTTGGCACTAATTACGATTTTTTTTTTGGCGCAAATTCGAAATTTTTGGTGCGAATTTTAAAATTTGAAATTTTTGGCACAAATATTTTGTCAAAATTCGAATTTTTTTTGGCAGAAATTCATTTTTTTTTTTTTTAAAACATTTCCGACGAAACTTTCCTCGGAAACGG
The DNA here is from genome assembly GCA_954870985.1 of Trifolium fragiferum. Classification (NCBI taxonomy): domain Eukaryota; kingdom Viridiplantae; phylum Streptophyta; class Magnoliopsida; order Fabales; family Fabaceae; genus Trifolium; species Trifolium fragiferum. The sequence continues at coordinate 16,453,367 of OX940794.1, forward strand.
TTAGTGAAAATTTCATTATTTTTGGGCGCCAATTTTCAAAATTTAAATTTTGGCTTATTTTTAAAAAACTTTTGAATTCGGCGCCTTTTTTTAAAAATAATTTAAAATTTTAATATTTAAATTTTAATCATTATTACAGGATATATATAAATATATTTTTTTAATATAGATTGTTTTCCTACGAAACTTTCCTAGGAACACGTCCATTTAAATATTATTACCGTTTCCTACGAATACTTTCCTAGGAAAGCAGTTGTCACATCAAACTGACATTCTGCTGTGGTTGCAGTGTGTGCAGAAGTGTTTCCTACGAATTTTTTCTAGGAAATGTCCTCGGAAGTGATCTGACTTCCATTTCGTAGGAAATAATCATATTTCGTCGGTAATTTTCTCGCAATAGATTCGATTTTACCTACAAACAATTTCGTCGGAAATTTTCTCGGAAAGCAACGTTTCCTACGAATTTAACATTGTTTCCTACCAAAAATTTTCTTGGAATTTTCCATTATTCTTGTAGTGGCAACAAGCATATAAAAGCTCTTTCAAGCAACAAATACTCATAGTGTAGGCAGACAAAACAACTTGAAGCCTGCAGATCTCAACAGACCTGAAAAAATCAGAGAGTCAAAGTATTAAGGCCACCAAACACAACGAGATTTAAATAAACGCGTAAGAATTCAGAAGAGTCCAATACGTTAGTAACCAGACCCTTGCGAGTTATCAGAACCATACCCTTTCGGGTTTTTTAAACCAAACTACAGTAAATCAAAACTCTTCAGCAACACAAAAAGCCACAACTATTACCACCCAATCTCAGATCAAGAACAAAAACACAAAAAGTATAAAAACGAAACAATACCCAAAAAAAAATAGTACAGTAGGAACACGTAAAAAGTACAACTCACGAACAGCACGCCGACAAGAACAAGAACAATAACAAAACACAAACAATACAACACACCATCGGTAACAAAAGAGTCTTCCGGTGAACCTGATAAGAGACACCGTCGGTAATTAATTAGAAACATATGTTTGTAAACATTTGTTGTCTAAAAAAGGTCAACTAAATATTTAATCAGTGCGACTATGAGGGTCTGAACGATATCGACCTATGCACTTTTTAGGTTGTTTTATAAAATGTTTCTAACATAAGTTCAGGTTGGAAAAAGATTTTCTACAATTGCAAAATCACACTGTAATACGCATTAATTAATTAATATGCGTTGTTCGATAAAAAATTAACAGCTGAAATCATTATTACTAAAAAGTCACAATGTTAATGTTATTTTAAACCATCGTGATCTTAGGTTGACGATCAAAATTGAAAACAGTGTGAAATAGTGGTGTTTTATTACGACAGCCAAACTTAATCCGTGTTCAGGTTTTATGGCTGAAGAAAACGGTTTGTAGGTGATTTCGCGATAAAAAAAAAAAAAAAAAAAAAAAAGAAAAAAAAAAAAGAAAGGTTATGCAAAATGCAAGTCAAAGTAGAAAGACATGATGATATTATTCTTCTTTGTATCAAATATCTGATTGAGTTTTTTTATTTACAGAGTTCTTAATTTCACCTATTGAATATTGAAAGATTAATAATACAAATTACAATGTTTGAGTCAAGTCTTAATAGAATTCAAGAAAATAACTTCATCAAATGTAATCAATAATAGTTTTAAATACACAAACATAATAAGAAGGTTTTATGTATATGTTCATTTCAGATGAAAAATTAGGAAACTTCACACCCAAGAAATAAACAATATTGTCCCGCTCCCAGTGTGAAAAGCATAGAAAATTATCAATGAATAGTTAAGCCTATTTGAGCACAACAAAGTTAATATCATTTTGATGATCATCAGTATAGTGTCCAAATATGAAATATGTAGTCAATTTGTGGACAACCTTTAATGTAGAGCTCTTTCATTTTTGGGAAGATATCCCCCCAATTAGCCTATTACAAATGGAGGAGATCGATCAAATGGCGTTGCGTCACGCCTCTTCTTATTCTAACATTTTGGCTTAATTGGGTGCTTCATAAGAAGAAATTAAGTACTAGTTCTTCTTCTATTGTCGACGGACAGGCGTGGTATATGTTGAACTGTTGCTTACAGCACAAGCAACTCTGTGCATGTGATGATTTTACGTGTACATGATCAACTTGGTGCATAGATGTTAATGTGTATATGATGTAGCTTAGCCTAGTCTTACACTTAGTTAGTTAGTTAGTTATAACTGACTAAGATTAGTTATAGAGTATATATACTCATTGTAACAGACTTTTGTATCATTCATTCATTTTTCAATAATCAAAGCTAAGCTTTCTATCCTCTTTTCTCTCATCATGAGATCGTTTTCTTCATCTTCTACCATCATTGTTCATAACTGCAAGATGGTATCAGAGCTCTTCTGAGCTCTGCTGCGCATCGCTACTCTTTCTTTCCTCATGGCTCGTGGCGGTGGAAGTTATGTTCCCGTCGTCACCGTGGCTCAAGATCCTTCTAACAATCCCGGAGATGTTTACTATGTGCATCCTTCCGATGGTCCTACAACCATTGATGTTAAGCCTGCTCTCAACTACTCCAATTACCAAGCTTGGGCGCGATCCATGAGACGTGCACTTGGCGGAAAGAACAAATTCGAGTTCGTTGATGGCTCCATTGCAGTTCCTTCCGAATTTGATCCAAATTTCAAAGCTTGGAATCGGTGCAATATGCTTGTTCACTCTTGGATTCTTAATTCTGTGGATGATTCGATTTCTCAGAGTCTTGTTTTTCTTGAAAATGCTGTTGACGTTTGGAACGAGCTCAAAGAACGCTTCTCACAAGGTGACTACGTTCGAATCTCTGTGTTACAATGTGAAATCTTCGCCCTTAAGCAAGAATCTCGTTCTGTTTCTGAATTCTTTACTTCACTCAAAATTCTTTGGGAAGAACTTGAAGCTTATCTTCCCACACCCGTTTGTTCATGCCCTATGCGGTGTGTTTGTAACTCTGGAATTAGTAATGCTAAGCATCAACATGAAATCACACGTTCAATTCGTTTTTTGACTGGCTTAAATGAGCATTTCGATCATGTGCGTGCTCAAATCTTGCTCATGAATCCTTTACCAGCTCTTAACAAGATTTTCTCCATGGTGTTGCAACATGAGAGGCAGTATAATTCTACACATTTGGATGAATCTAAGGTTTTGATCAATGCTAGTGATTCACGTCGAGGCCAAGGCAGAGGACGCGCTCCTAGCAACTATCCTGCTCAAAGCGGCAATAGATCAAACACCTTCGGTGCAAAGGGCAGAGAATGCTCTTATTGTGGTAAAACCAATCATGTGGTTGAGAATTGTTATAAGAAACATGGCTTTCCTCCCAACTATGGAAGATCCTCAGTTAACAATGTTGCACTTGACTCTAGTGAGGAGAAGGACGATTTTGATGATTCTAGGAGTGTCCGTGGTAATGATTCCTTCAAATTGACCAAGGAGCAATACACTCAGTTGGTTACTCTCCTTCAATCCTCTAACACTACAGCTCAAGGAGCTTCTTCAAGTAAGGTGAACATAGCTAGTGGCCATGTCACCTCAGGTACAACTCAGATAGCTTACTCTCTCAATAGTTATTCTTTCGGTTCTTGGATTATTGATTCAGGAGCAAGTGATCATATCTGTTCTTCTATGAAGTCTTTTAGCTCTTACACTTCAATTCCTCCAGTTAGTGTAAGATTACCAAATGGACATATTGCTATAGCTAAGCATGCAGGCACAGTCACATTTTCACCTGGGTTTCTTGTGACACACGTTTTATTTGTACCTGAATTCAACTTGAATTTGATATCTGTCCCTAAGCTTTGCATTGATAATCATCAGTACATAGTTAGTTTTGACAATGATACTTGTTTGATACAGGAAAAGAAGACCTTGAAGATGATTGGTTTGGGTGAGCTTGTAGAGGGTTTGTATTATCTTACCATTCACCAAAAATCAACCATTGCCTCTTCAATTGTTACTTCATCTACTCATATACCTGAAGCTGCACTTTGGCACTTCAAGCTTGGTCACCTTTCTCACAATAGATTACTAGCTTTACAGAAATCCTTTCATTTTGTAAAATTTGATTCAAATTCAGCTTGTGATATTTGCCATTATGCAAGGCATAGAAAGTCTAAATTTTCTCTTAGCTCTAGTAGAGCAAACAAATGTTATGAATTGTTGGATTTTGATATTTGGGGGCCAATAGATGTTCCTTCTATTCATGGTTATAGATACTTCCTTACTGCTTTAGATGATCATAGTCGTTTCACATGGATTATTTTGTGTAAAGCCAAATCTAAAATCCCTAACCTTGTCCAAAAATTCATAATCATGATTGAAAACCAATTTGATTGTCATGTTAAGACTGTTAGAACAGATAATGGTCCAGAGTTTTTAATACCTGAATTTTATGCTTCCAAAGGTATCCTTCATGAAACCACTTGTGTTGAGACTCCTCAACAAAATGGTCGTGTTGAAAGGAAGCACCAACACATATTGAATGTTGTGAGAGCTCTCCTATTCCAATCTAAACTTCCCAAACAATTCTGGTCTTATGCAGTTTTGCAGGCCACTTACATTATCAATAGAATACCTAGTCCTTTGCTTCAAAACAAGTCACCTTAATATATTCGTTTCAATCAAAATCCTGACCTCCATGATTTGAAAGTTTTTGGCTGTTTGGGTTATGCTTCCACTCTTTAGAATCATAGAACCAAACTTGACACTAGAGCTAGAAAATCCATTTACTTAGGACACAAGCAAGGAATAAAGGGTGCTGTCTTGTTTGACCTTAACACTAAAAATATCTTCATCTCCAAGAATCTTACCTTTCATGAAACCATTTTACCTTATCAAAATTCCAATCCTACCTTTCATTGGCAATATCATTCTTCTAGTGAATCTCCATCACCTGTTGATTCAACACCACCAGTTATTGTTGATGACCCTTCTCCTATACCTCCTAACCTTGATACTTCACCTTGTGAAGTGCTCAATCCTGAACCTAACCCTATAAATGATCCACCTCTAACCACTACTAACAATGAAACTATAACCACCAGAAAATCCACTAGACAAACTCATAAACCTGCACACCTTTCAGATTACATATGCAATCTCTCTACACCCCAAACATCATCCACAGGTATTCCTTACCCTATCTCACATTATCATTCTTATGCTAACTTGTCTGTTAATCATAGCAAATTTGCCTTGTCCCTTAATGCTGATGATGAGCCAGTCAACTATAATCAAGCCAGCTTACATGATTGTTGGGTGAAAGCTATGAATGCTGAGCTTGAAGCATTAAGACAGAATAAGACTTGGATCTTTGTTGATGCTCCACCAAACATCAAACCCATAGGCAGCAGATGGGTTTATAAAGTGAAACACAAGGCAGATGGGACTATAGAGAGATACAAGGCTAGATTGGTAGCTAAAGGATATAACCAAGTGGAAGGAATTGATTTCTTTGAGACTTTTTCCCCAGTAGCCAAGATTACTACTGTCAGAACCCTTATAGCCTTAGCTTCTATCAACAATTGGCATTTGCACCAGCTAGATGTCAACAATGCTTTCCTTCATGGTGAATTAGAAGAAGATGTGTACATGACCATTCCTCAGGGTGTCAAGCATTCTAATCCTCACCAAGTGTGCAAGTTACTTAAATCTCTCTATTTGTTGAAACAAGCAAGCAGAAAGTGGTATGAAAGATTGACTGGTGTCTTAGTGTCACAAGGATAGCATCAATCAACCTCTGATCACTCCCTATTCACTTTACATCAAGGTGATACATTCACAGCTCTCCTAGTGTATGTAGATGACATTATCCTGGCAGGAACTTCCCTTGATGAGTTTCATAGAATTAAACACATCCTTGATACTCAATTCAAAATTAAGGATCTTGGCCAGCTGAAGTATTTCCTAGGGATAGAGGTTGCTCATTCCAAACTTGGTATCACACTTTGCCAAAGGAAATACTGCTTAGACTTACTACATGACACTGGCTTACTTGGAGCTAAGCCTGCTAAAACACCTCTTGACAATTCAGTGAAGCTTCACCAAGATGATTCCAAACTCTATGAAGATATAGTAGGCTACAGGAGGTTGGTAGGGAAGTTGCTTTACCTGACTACTACTAGGCCCGACATAGCCTTTGTTACTCAACAACTTAGTCAGTTTCTATCTTCACCAACACAAATTCATTATGATGTTGCTTGTAGAGTTGTTAGGTACCTCAAAGGCTCACCTGGGAGAGGTTTACTATTTAGAAGGAATGCACAACTACAATTACTTGGGTTCACAGATGCTGATTGGGCAGGGTGTTTGGATACTCGAAGATCCAGTTCAGGGTATTGCTTCTTCCTTGGAAGCTCTCTAATCTCATGGAGGGCAAAGAAACAACACACAGTCTCTAGGAGTTCTTCTGAGGCAGAGTATAGAGCCTTGTCTTTTGCTTCATGTGAATTACAATGGTTGGTGTATTTGCTAGCAGATCTCAATGTCAAATGTGTGAAGCCGCCAGTGCTATATTGTGACAACCAGAGCGCCTTGCACATAGCTGCCAACCCAGTCTTCCATGAGCGCACGAAACACCTTGAAATCGATTGTCATTTTGTGCGTGAGAAGCTTCAGCAAGGAATTTTCAAGCTCCTTCCCATTCACACTAAGTCTTAGCTAGCAGATTTTCTCACTAAAGCCTTGCCACCAAAAGCCTTCCTATCGTTTATTTCCAAGCTCAACATGATAGATATCTACCATGCCTAGCTTGAGGGAGGGTGTTGAACTGTTGCTTACAGCACAAGCAACTCTGTGCATGTGATGATTTTACGTGTACATGATCAACTTGGTGCATAAATGTTAATGTGTATATGATGTAGCTTAGCCTAGTCTTACACTTAGTTAGTTAGTTAGTTATAACTGACTAAGATTAGTTATAGAGTATATATACTCATTGTAACAGACTTTTGTATCATTCATTCATTTTTCAATAATCAAAGCTAAGCTTTCTATCCTTTTTTCTCTCATCATGAGATCGTTTTCTTCATCTTCTACCATCATTGTTCATAACTGCAAGAGTATATGCGCTTCGGCTTCCTCACCACAAAGACAGCGGAGTTATAATAGACCATTCTGACAAGACCAATCGAGAACTAGCAATTTTTTTTCCATTCAATCGCGGGTGGAATTGACCTTCTTACACCACCATGCTTCATGCCTTGAACACATTTGCCTCAGAAAATTACGCCACCGTTATTTTTGTAAGATTTTAGATTGGTCCTACAGTGTTTTATATTCCTCCTAAACCCCAAATTGTCTTCTCAATATTTTGAGTCCAATGTCACTCCTCTGTCTCTCTGTCTCTGTTATCCTCTATCTCTATTTCTTTCAATCAAATTGATTTGTATGCCAATTCAATTCTCAAATCGATCACCTTAAAAAAAAATACACTAAGAGCCATTTGGATTGACTTATTTTTGAGCTTGTCCAAAACAGCTTATGCAAATATATTAATAGACTTTATGTATTATTATAAGTTTTTCAATGTAGTTTACGAGAAAACAATTTATATAGATACAATTTTTATTAGTAAGAATTTCTGAATTAACATAAAATTTTATTCATTTGCATAAGCCATTTTCATAAGCTCAAAAATAAGTCAATTCAAATAGTCCCTAAATTATATATTTAGTGGTCTCTTTAAGTTTATTTTATGTTTCATTTTAGTCTCTTAAGTTTTGTTTGTTTCATTTTAATCCTTTAAATTAAAAACTTGGTGCTTTAAGGATTTTCATTTTACTTTGGTCTTTTAAGTTATGGTTGTTAAACATTTTGGTCTCTTAAATTGCAAATATTATTAATATATTTTGATTTTTAATAGTGGAAAAAATTGTATAAAGTTAGTAACTTAAAAGATTAAATTGTCTAAAATTAATAACTTAAGTGATTAAAATGAAACGAAAAAAACTTAAAGGACTGGCTTGTATAAAATTTATAACTTAATGGACTAAAATGAAAAAAAAAGGAACAAAATGAATCCTAAAATCAAGGTAAGAGATCGAAAAAGTAACTTAAAAAAGAGTAAAGACCCTTTGATTCTTTACAAAATTTGGACGGGACAATTAAGTCCATCACAAAAATAAAAATCAAGTTATTTTTTGACATTTTTATATTAAGGTCAAATTAATCATCGATTCGTCATAAAAGAAAGATTAATTTGCCCCTAATATAAAAATGTCAAAGACTAATTTAAATTTTATTTTTATCACAGATTAAAATAATACGTCTAAAATTTATAGAAGACCCAAATAAATTCTCACTCTAAAAAAAAAAATTAAGCCTCATCATAACTAATCTCCGGTTAATTTCATCAGCATGTGACATTAATTAATTAATTAATCTAAATACAAACTACTACCAATTTATCAAATCAACTACTATCATAGATGAAATCATGACAAGACAAAACGAACAACACGGATAAGATTCAAAGAGAGAAAGAACGAAATTTGCGGCAACAGAAAATAAATATTATTACAAATAGATTTTTACCGAATCTACTAATAAATACAAAAGATAAGTATCTAAGATTTATCCTAAAATTTAGTCAAAAAGATATAATCCCCTAAACTAAAATCCGTTAGGATTAATAAATAATTAATAAGAAACTTGTTGAACAAGTAGTTCATAACCCTAAACAGAAATATATAAGTATGTGGAGACTCATTCACTCTTTATTCATTTCACTCACTCTTCATATATACTTACATTAATTCTTGTTCTTCGGAGAGACAATCTTTTTCAGCGGAGCAACAACAATGGTGTTAACATATGAGAAGGTCACACTAGCACCACGCAATCGTATTAACATTTACCATGGCATCGATAGAATCAAAGATGAGAATATCACTAGTGATGATGAGGGTATCGTTTCTATTTGGGAGTATTTAGCAAGAGCGCAAAGTTCTCATAAGAAAAAGAGGAAGTTTGATAATGGGGATATCGTAAAAATGAGGTCTCCTAATTTGTTCAACCAAAGTGTCAAGCGAAGAAGGAAGTGGTATGGCCCTTTTACGGTTCAAAGGAAGTGTAAGGGCAAGAAGTGGCTTATTAGAGATGATGAACTTGGAGAAACCAAAGTCAAGGAATCGGAACTAGAGCATATGATGGAAGAAGATTTACTGGAAATATAACAAGTTCAAGAATGATGATGATGTTTCACCATAAGACTCAAGTGGCATCGTTTTAGCTAAGCGCTGCGTGGAAGGCAACTCAAAATTTATTTCATATGATTTTTTTACATGTTTTTGCTTTGATTGTTACATATATGCTTTTATTTGTATTTCTTCTATTCGTTGGTGAAATAATATAAAGTCTCTTTATCTTATATTTGGGGTTTTTTTTTTCCATTCACATCTGACGAATGATTTGCAATATGTTATTACTTACTAGAATTTGATCACTAACTTCAATTCAGTTTCTTACCAATCCATGTGGTATAAAGCCATGAAATAAATATGGATTTTTCGAACCAAAAAAATTATATAGTTTTCTCGCTAATAAAATTTTGTTTTGTGTGGTTTTTTTGTTAGTTTGCAATTTTTATTTTAATGTGTTTGAATTTGAATATTCATAATAAAAATAAAAAATTATTTACATTTAAAAATAAAAGTTGTTGGCCATGAACGACAAACAGCCAAATTAAGGTTTAGTCGAATGATATATAGTTCAAACTAAATAACAATTGATAATGATATAGGTGATTTTTTTTCAACTCCAAGCACAAACGAATATCTAAAGAAAAATAAGCAAGCATTTTCTTCGATTCCATTGTCTAAAGGACATAGCTAGATTATGAGATACTACAATGACGCCTTCTATTAAGTACTAGTTGTTTTCCTTCTATTGCTGATTGACAGGCGTAGTATATGCGCTTCAGTTCCGCTTCCTCTGCTCAGAGACAACGGAGTTATAGTAGACTATTCGGACAAGACCAATCAAGAACTAGCAGTTTTTTTCTATTCAATCGCGAGTCGGGTTGATCTTCGCATTAGTGATTACTGTTGGAACATGATGTGAAGATGATGAGATTTTGGAGGGAACTTGGTAGGAAATAAACACAAGTATGAACCAATGTGTGGTGTGAATTTGAAAAAAGTTTTTGAAGTCCCACATTGAATAGATCACTTAAAGTGATAGTGTTTATAAATAGGAAAGTGACCTTATTGTTTGGGCCCCAAGGGGTACCTAGTTTTGTGCGACGGAGGAGCTCATACACAAGGTATGCTTATGAGCATATCCTTCCGTCAAGCGCGTGTGTTCCTATTATTCAGGACACGTTTTCGTGGAATAAATCCGATAGCGCTCTCTGAAATCGTTTCTGCTTCTTTTTCCTCTCTTATTTTTTTTCTTCGCAAATAATTTTGTTGTTTCGATATTGAGTGGTTATTTACCATACAGAATTGATATTTGCATATCAATATTCGAGTGGTTCGTAAAACCATAGACGGTGTATTTTCTGCCCGATCATCACAGTGCGGTGGTGCTTCGGTATTTTCAGTTTGAAATCGGCTGTTTTATCCTGGGGACTTCGCGGTTGATAGTCTACCTTGCACGTTTTGGGTAGTGCCGCGAAACGTCTTAAAGAAAGCGACCTAGTCCGCGACTCAGCCAATAATTATTTTCAGTTGCAATTTCGAAAATTCGTTTTTATTTTTAAAACTGAAAACAACAAATTTAAGACGTTTCTGAAAACTATCATGGCGACTGAAGAAGTTATTGGTAATTCTGCTGTAGGCGCTACTGAGAAACCGTTTAAGTTTGAAGGACTCCACTTCAAATGTTGGCAACAAAAGATGTATTTTTTCTTAACTTTGAAAAGGTTGTCAATGTTCTGAATGAGGAGATGCCTGAAGTTCCTGTTGCCTCTGGTTCGGGAACAAAGGATCAAACTGCTGCTGTTAACGGTGAAAAATCCGTGGCTGATAAAACTGTTGCTGATTATGCGGATACAGCAGAACAGACTAAGGCCAAAGAGCTTCAACTGAAAAAGGAAACACAAATATGGCTTGATAATGATTACCTATGTAAAGGCTATATCATTAATGGTCTATGTGATGATTTGTATGACTATTATAGTTCATACAAAAGTGCAAAAGAGGTGTGGGAGGCTTTGAGAAAGAAGTATGATACCGAGGAAGCCGGTGTGAAGAAATATGTTGTGAGTAGGTACTTGAAGTATCAGATGGTTGATGAAAAATCTGTGGAGGCACAATCTCACGAGATACAGAAGATTGCTCATGAAATTATTACTGAAGGTATGCCTCTCGATGAACAGTTTCAGATTGCTGTTATAATTGACAAGCTGCCCCCTGCTTGGAAAGATTTTAAAAATATTTTGCGACACAAAACTAAAGAATTTTTTATTGAAAGTCTGATTACCCGTCTTCGAATAGAAGAAGAATCTCGAAGACAAGATATGAAAGAAGAAGAGAAAATTCTAGTTGTCTCCAACAACAAAAAGAAACTCGGTGTAGTTCTGAAGCCTACGGGCAAGCCTTTTAAAAATCAGAACAGAACTACACACAACCGGGCTAAGAATGGGAACCCTTCAAAGGCCCCTATTGCTAAGCAGCAACCTCCACCACCTCCTAGAAATGACTTTGAGGATTTTCTATGTTATAATTGCTAGAAACCGGGTCATATGTCTCGAAAGTGTAGAAACAAGTCGAGGCCAAAACCTGCTCACTTGACTGCTAAGGTGAATATGACTGATGATCAGCCATATACTGCTATGATCACCGAAATTAATATGATCGGTGTCTCTGATGGTTGGTGGATAGACACCGGCGCCACTCGCCATGTCTGTTTTGATCGTGCTATGTTTAAAACACACACGGATGTTGAAAATAAGAAGGTGCATATGGGAAATGCTCACACTTCTGAGGTTGTTGGAATTGGAGATGTCGAACTGAAATTCACCTCTGGGAAGACTCTGATCTTAAAGGAAGTCATGCATGTTCCCGAGATGAAGAAGAATCTTGTATCTGGTTTTCTTTTAAATAAGGCTGGGTTTAGTCAGATTATTGGGGCAGACTTGTACACCATTACTAAAAATGGTATTTTTATTGGGAAAGGGTACGCCACTGATGGCATGTTTAAACTTAATGTTGATTTGAATAAAATTTCTACTTCTGTTTACTCTTTTTGTGATTTTAATATTTGGCATTCTAGACTTTGTCATGTTAATATGCGTAGTATTTCTAATTTAAGTCACTTAGGCTTAATACCGAAATTAATTGTTAATGATGTAGACAAATGTGAATTTTGTAGTCAAGCTAAAATAACGAAAAGCTCACATAAATCAGTAACTAGGGAAACTGAACCTATGGATTTAATACATTCTAATATATGTGAATTAGATGGAACCTTGACTAGAAACAACAAACGTTATTTTATCTCTTTTATTGATGACTATTCTGACTATACTTTTGTATATCTAATGAAGAATAAAAGTGATGCTTTTGATATGTTTAAAATGTTTGTAAATGAAATTGAAAATCAATTTAGTACAAAAATAAAGCGGTTTCGTAGTGATAGGGGAACATAATATAATTCTAGTTTATTTAATGACTTTTACAAAAAACATGGAATTATACATGAAACGACTGCACCATATTCCCCTGAAATGAATGGTAAAGCAGAAAGAAAGAATAGAACTCTTACAGAACTTGTGGTTGCTATTATGTTAAATTCTGGTGCTGCTTCCCACTGGTGGGGGAAAATTATTTTGACTGTTTGCTTTGTCTTGAATAGAATTCCCAAGTCTAAGAAAATGATCTCTCCTTATGAGATATTAAAGAAAAGACAACCGAACTTGTCTTATTTGAGAACTTGGGGATGTCTTGCCTATGTCAGGATACTTGATCCGAAGCGAGTTAAACTCGCTAGTAGAGCCTATGAATGTGTATTCATTGGGTATGCGGCAAACAGTAAGGCATATAAGTTTTATGACCTAAATGGTAAAGTGATCATAGAATCAAATGATGCTGATTTCTATGAAGATAAATTTCCTTTTAAATTGAGAAATAGTGGGGGCACCACATCTAGTCACATTCCTGTGATAAGAGACTCTGTGAGCAACGACGAAGTGGACCCTGAACTTCGAAGAAGCAAAAGAGTAAGAGTAGCTAAAGATTATGGAACGGATTATGCGGCATATACTTTAGAAGAAGATCCAACAAATCTTCATGAAGCCTTGTCATCTCTGGATGCAGATTTGTGGCAAGAAGCTATTAATGATGAGATGGATTCTCTAGAATCTAACAGGACTTGGCACTTGGTGGATTTACCTCCTGGTTGTAAACCTATTGGTTGTAAATGGATTTTGAAAAAGAAACTAAAATTGGATGGTACTATTGATAAATACAAGGCTTGCCTTGTGGCCAAAGGTTTTAGACAAAGAGAAAATATAGATTTCTTCGACACTTTTTCTCCCGTCACTCGAATAACATCCATAAGGGTACTTATTTCTATTGCAGCTATTTTTAACTTAACAGTTCACCAAATGGATGTTAAAACTTCTTTTTTAAACGGTGACTTAGAAGAGAAAATCTATATGGAACAACCTGAAGGGTTTGTAATCCATGGACAAGAGCATAAGGTCTGTAAGTTAGATAAATCTCTGTATGGTCTAAAACAAGCTCCAAAGCAATGGCATGAAAAGTTTGATAACTTAATGATATCGAATGGGTACAAAGTGAATGAGAGTGACAAATGCATTTATTATAAATCCGAAAAAGGCATTTGCACCATCATATGTCTCTATGTAGACGACTTACTCATATTTGGATCAAATCTTTCTGCCATAAAAGATGTGAAATCATTGTTAGGTAATAACTTTGATATGAAAGACCTCGGAGAAGCAAGTGTGATCCTTGGAATCAAGATCACTAGGTCTGAGAAGGGAATTTCCCTAGATCAATCACATTATGTGGAAAAGATCCTAAAGAAATACGGTTACTTTGACTGTAAACCTGCTTGCACACCATACGATCCTAGTGTAAAACTCTTTAAGAACATTGGTGATAGCGTTAGACAAACTGAATATGCGAGCATCATTGGTAGTCTTAGGTATGCCACTGATTGTACTAGACCCGACATCGCCTATGTCGTGGGACTTCTGTGCAGGTTCACAAGCAGACCTAGTAATGAGCATTGGCACGCTATTGAGAGAGACATGAGATACCTAAAAAGGACCATGAATCTTGGATTACACTATCAGAGATTTCCTGCTGTACTTGAAGGATACAGTGATGCTGACTGGAACACCTTGTCGGATGATTCCAAAGCAACTAACGGCTTTATATTTAGTATAGTCGGTGGAGCTGTTTCATGGAAGTCAAAGAAACAGATCATTTTGGCTCAGTCCACTATGTAGTCTGAAATGATAGCACTAGCAACTGCTAGTGAAGAAGCAAGCTGGTTGAGATGCTTACTATCTGAGATTCCCTTGTGGGAAAAACCTATGCCTGCTGTCTTGATCCACTGCGATAGTACTGCAGCTATCGCTAAAATTGAGAACCGGTTTTATAACGGTAAAAGACGTCAAATTAGAAGAAAGCACAGCACAGTGAGAGAGTTAATCACTAAAGGTGCTGTAAGAGTGGATCATGTACGCACTGATGAAAATTTAGCGGATCCTTTGACGAAAGGACTAGCTAGAGAGAAAGTCCAAAATACATCTGTAAAGATGGGACTAATGCCTATGAGTTGCTCATGATGGTAACCCAACCTAAAAGACTGGAGATCCCAAGAATTAGGTTCCAATGGGTAAACAACAAGTTCTGACTGATAGGAAATGATCATGCAAGTTAAGAAGCATGAATCCTGGAGCAGAAATGAAAGGTTGAGATAATAGAAACTCTTAATGAGATCTATACTCTGTTATGAGTAGAGTACCAAGCTCCAGGAGTACTCCAGATAGACTCACCTATATGAATGTGGAACTGAGGCCGGTTCCTATGGAGTTATGGGGCGAACTCCTAGAGCATTCAAGAAACTGGGATAGTCATTCAGGGCCATAAATGCACGTGCCTAGAATACACCCTAAGAGAGATTATGTGCGGGTTTGAGGAAAATCCGAGATAGAGTTCAAGACAAGCGTCACTCTTGTTAAATCGGGCTCTTACTCGCTATGTAAAGGTTCAAGACAAGCGTCACCTTTGCTTACGCACAATCTTATAGAAACGTTTAACGTTATTTCCGAAACAACTTTTTTAAATTCAAGTGGGGGATTGTTGGAACATGATGTGAAGATGATGAGATTTTGGAGGGAACTTGGTAGGAAATAAACACAAGTATGAACCAATGTGTGGTGTTGGTGTGAATTTGAAAAAAGTTTTTTAGGTCCCACATTGGATAGATCACTTAAAGTGATAGTGTTTATAAGTAGAAAAGTGTCCTTATGGTTTGAGCCCCAATGGGTACCCAGTTTTGTGCGACGGAGGAGCTCATACACAATGTTGAATATCAAACGCGCGCGCCGCTGCTGCCGTCCGGCCGGCTCGGGCCGGGCCGGGCTTGGGCTTGGTGATAAATTAATTTTTTTATTGAATGAAAATTATTAATTTTCATTAAATGCTTATGAGCATATCCTTCCGTTTTTTCCTTTTGAGCACATGTTTATTGTGCATCTGACCAAGTCCGAAACGGATCGGTTCGTTGAGTCAGCGTCTATCCGTTATACTTCCTTCAGATCGGTCAAGCGCGTGTGTTCCTATTATTCGGGACACGTTTTCGTGGAATAAATCCGATAGCGCTCTAACTGATCCACGCCTCCACTCCCACGAATTTCTCTGCTTCAGTTTTCTGCTTGCACTATAAATATAGTCGTTCAGTTTATTTGTAAACACTCCTGATTTCTGAACTCTGAAATCGTTTCTGCTTCTTTTTCCACTCTTATTTTTTTTCTTCGCAAATAATTTTGTTGTTTCGATATTGAGTGGTTATTTACCATACAGAATTGATATTTGAATATCAATATTCGAGTGGTTCGTAAAACCATAGACAGTGTATTTTCTGCCCGATCATCACAGTGCGGTGGTGCTGCGGTATTTTCAGTTTGAAATCGGCTGTTTTATCCTGGGGACTTCGCGGTTAATAGTCTACCTTGCACGTTTTGGGTAGTGCCGCGAAACGTCTTAAAGAAAGCGACCTAGTCCGCGACTCAGCCAATATTTATTTTCAGTTGCAATTTTGAAAATTCGTTTTTATTTTTAAAACCGAAAACAACAATTACAAACACACCACCATGCTTCATGCCTTGAACACATTTTCATCAGCAAATTACGCCACCAAAATCTTCATATTACCCAGGCCATTTAATTTGTAAAATTTTAGATTTGTCCTCCAATTATCAGTAGTCTTATAACCAAAAAAAGTTTAGTTTGAATTTCATAATTCAACACCTCAAACTCCACCATCTTCATACATATATGTTGGGTTTCAAGTGTTAGATAATTAAGTCTCACATCGACTATGTATGAGAAGAATGTTGAATTTATAAGAGAAGTGACTCATTAACCTAACGCAAAACCTTAAAAAATGAAATCTATTAACTATCAAGACTAAATATTATCAAAAATTATAAGAGAGAAAGTATTTTCCTCCTAAACCCCAAATTGTTTTCTCAATATTTTGAGTCTAATGTCACTCACTCCTCTGTCTCTCTGTCTCTGTTATCCTCTGTCTCTATTTCTTTCAATCAAATTGATTTGAATGCCAATTAAATTCTCTTAAAAAAATTACAGTAAATTATATATTTGGTGGTCTCTTAAAGTTTATTTTATGTTTCACTTTAGTCTCTTAAATTTTGTTTGTTTTATTTTAATCTTTTAAGGTAATTTAAGGTTTTTCATTTTACTTTGGTATTTTAAGTTATAGTTTTTAAATATTTTGGTCCCTTAAATTAAGAGACTAAAATAAAACGGAAAAAACTTAAAAAGACTGAGTTGTATAACATTTGTAACTTATTGGACTAAAATAAATCCTAAAATTAAGTTAAAAGACTAAAAATGTAATTTATTTTTTTTTAAAAAAAAGTGAAAATCCCTTTTGATCCCTCACAAAATTTAGAAGGGACGGGGCAGTTCAGTCCCTCACAAATAAAATTTAAATTAGTCCCTCATAAAAAAAAAAAATTAAATTACTTCTTAACATTTTCATATTGAGAACAAACTAGTTCTCGATTTGTCATAACAGATGAGCTAATTTGTTCCAAATATGAAAATATTACGGACTAATTTGCATTTTATTTTTGTCAAGAACTAAAATGTCCCATCTAAAATTTGTAAAAGATCAAAATTGATTTTAACTTTAAAAAAAACAAAACTTAAGTTTCATCATAACTAATCTCTAGATAATAACATTAGCGTGTGACATTGATCAATTATTCTAAATACAAAAATTACTACCAACTTATCAAATGAATAATCATAGCCCGGATCTGCGATCGGGAGGGTGTTGAAATCAGTTTATGTCATAACTGACCCCCAAACTAGATTAAATTGAAGTTGAAAACCAAAATGAATAGTCACAGAAAAAATATGTTAATTTATCTTATATTGGATTTGCAATACGTTTTTTTTTAAGAAACTTAACTAGCCCACATTGTTGATTTGCAATATGTTACTTACTTCAATTCCGTTTCTTACCAATCCATTGGTATATAGCCATGAAATATAGTTTTTTTAAGCCAAAAATATATATCGTTTTCTTGCTTATAAAATTTTGTTGGGTGATATTTTATTTTAATGTGTTTGAATTTGAATATCCTTAATAAAAATTTAAAATTAATTAAATTTAAAAATAAAAGTTGCTCGCCATGAACGATAAACAGCCAAGTTAAAGTTTAATTGAATCCCCTATAATCCAATGATACATAGTTCAAACTACCATGTGGATGACGCGAGTTCGATCAACATGTTGCATATTTTATCATTTTAATCCGATTTTAAACAAAAAATACCATATAATTGCAACAGATAGGACTTGAGCTATGATCTTACAAGTAAAATTAATACGAACAAACCACTATACTACAAGTGATAAATAACAATTTTTATTCAAACATATATATATTCATATTGTAAATAAGAAAATAAAAAAAAAAAAAATCAACAAATCTACAACCCTCTCTAAAAAATAGTTCTAGCTCTGTCACTGCAAACGGATATCTGAAGAAAAATAAGCGAGCATAGATTCATTGTCCAGAAGACATAGATTATGAGATACTACCATAACGCCTCAACAAAAAGACATTGTCATATTTCACTCAACAGTTTGCCATTGTCTTGTCATCCATTATTAGTATTACTGCTTCATTTATAACAGTTGCCATAAAAAAAAATGCATCACTCATCCTTTGATCAAGGTTATAGTTGGTAATTAAACTCAAAGGGGAAACACGGCCATTTCTAATATTTTGGTGGCCTATAAGGGCAAATCTACAATTTCGACCCTAACTAACAAGTATTATAAAAAATTGAATTCTAAAAAAATATTAAACTTTTTATATAATTTATATATTCAAATGTTCATACAAAACAATTATTACGTGCATTTGTATATTCAATTAAGCAAAGTCATTAATAATTATGTTTACAATAATATCTTATATAAGAGAAAAATTAAGGATAACCCGATAAGTTGCACTTGTAAAGAGAAAAATAGAGGAAGATGATGGTTTAATGTCGTACACACTTGCGCGTGAACATATAATTTAGGCAGGATTAGAAGTAATTAGGGTTTGGATAGAGTTTCTATACTATCAAAATATTGGAAGCAAGTGATTTAGGATTTCTTTGATTTAGAGTTAGTTTGTATTGTTGATTGTGGAAGATTGAGGATGATAGAGAGAGCTATTATGAGAGAGAGGTGGAGGATTCATGGTAAAGGAAACTTGAAAAAGAAATGGTATATTTTTTCCGTCCCAAAACACAAACAAAAATGGATGAACAAAAATTAATGTATCTGGACTAAAATTTGTACCAAATACATTAATTTTTGTTGACTTTTTTTGCTTATATGGAGGGAGTATGTCATTATAATTAATGTTATCAATTCCAAAGGTAAGTATGCAAAGTCCAAGAAAAGACAAGAAGTAGCTCCAAGGAGGACAAAATGTCACTTTTTTAATATTACTCCCTACGTCATTGATTATAAGTAAAAGTTCACTTTTCAAATTTATTAAGTAACTAATACTCCCTCCGACCTTATTTATAAGCAAAAGTCAACAAAAAATTTTGGCTCTAAATATAAGCAAAAGTCATTAAATTTAACTCTAATTAATATATATTTTTCCAACAATACCCCTACTTATGTTGGAGCATTTAAGTAGGAGTAGATTTCATAATAGGCAAAAGGGCATTTTAGGAATTGTACTGAAAATTACACATAAAACTAGGATAAAAAGTCAACTCCTTAATAAGTGTGCAAAATGAAAGTTTTGCTTAAAAAAAAGTCTGGAGGGAGTATATCTTATATATATCATAGACCGGATTCATTAGTTTTTAAATGAATTTAGAAAGTAAATTTTTGCTTATAATATTTAAAAATAGAGGTAGTATTATATATTATCAATTTCCAATGTTAAGGAGAAGAAGACAAAAGATCATCGTCTTTAATTAATGTAATTATCAATTCCCAAGATTAGTGCTAGAAAGACAAATTACCAATTGTGATTGAAAAGTCACACATACACAAAAGGATGAGTTGGAGCGTTCGACATGACAATTTTAGCATATTTGTCGATTAAGCTAGAATTTATGAATATATGCACAAAATTTACCCTAAGATGGATAAAAAAAAAAGTGAAAACTCATTTTAACCGCTCACAATGTTATGATAGTCCAATTCAGTCCATGGCAAAAATAAAACTCAAATTAGTCTCCAAAATTTTTATATTTGGGAAAATTTAGTCTCTCTATCATAATGAACCGGGGACAAATTTATTTTTAGTATAAAAAGTCAGAGTCTAATTTAATTTTCTATGGAGATTAAAATTAAATTGGACTGTCAAAACATTATTAGTGACTTAAATGGATCATCTATTGTAAATAAATAATACCATTGTAAAAAGATTGCATAAGTTTTTAACCTAAAATTATCTTATCTTATCTTATATAAAAAAAAAAAAAAAAAGGAAAAATACACTGGATTAGCTTTGAAACATCATGCCCGCTCGCGATAAAGAAAAATGATGAACAAGGTTATTCAATTAATTTTGTCATGAAAGAAATAATTTTGACTCCAACAAAATAGAATTATTTCGTCATAAAAGGTTATTCAATTAATGCTGTCTTTTATTACAATCAATCAAAGTCAAACAATAACCTCAAAACTTGACCTATAAATGAACAAGGGCACTTGTTCATAACCCATTCATTTAACTTCGAGTGCCCAAAAGAAAGGTTTTTTTTTTTGGCTTTAGTTTTTATATTTTTTCATTGCACTCAAACTTTTTATTTTCCTTCTCAACTACTTCTTATTCTAATAATTTGTTTCTACATTTTGCTATTATTTTCAGTGCAAAAAGCCTAACTAAGAGTGATGGAGCAACAACAACATCATGCAAGAAAATTAACATATGTGGAAGTGAACCTTGAACCGTGGAATCATAACAATGATGGTGGTATCAAAGAAAATGTTATAGATTATCTTGATATCATGGATGCATTTGATATGGCTCCCATTTCTCATGATGGCACACCCCTTTCAAGATTAATGTACGCAACAAATCATAACATGCAACCTACAATTACCACTCAAAATTTAATGTGTTTTAGTCGCGAGGTTTGTAGTGGTAGCGGTTTGGTCATAGTTTTTTTTTTGTTGCTTTTCAAATTGTAATTTTTGATGGGTGTACCCCCGGTTCAACTCTTTGTTTTCTTTTGGTCTTTTCTTTGTATTGTATTGTATCGCTATATTTTGCTTATTTTAATATAGATATTTTTTGTCGTTAAAAAAAAGAGCCAAGACCTCTATAAAATTAAAAACCATTGAATATTAAAGTTTTTAGATTAAATAAAGTTAATTTCCTTTCTCTCAAACTTTTCTTTTGTAGCGGTTACTACTCAAAAATGACACATTTCTCTTCCTAAAACTATCATATATACTTCTTAGAAACAACATCGACCAAATCTAAGAGGTTCTAATTAAGAGTAGAATTAAAACTAATCAAAGACACCTTTAATTGTTACCTTTATCTGTTATATATGATTACCTGGACGTTGAAATAAACTCTTTAGATTGAAATTTTTTTTATAATGAAAAACAAAATACCTTAGATTGAAATCTTCTATTGATTTCGATTAAACAATCCAGTATTTCATTCAAATTAAAATAACTCGTAATATTTTGTTACTTTGGTAGATCAATTCCATGTATATAACCATCCCCAAACTGCATTTTTTGACGTTTTATTTTTTGTCACATTTTTTTTGAGAATGGTCTCTTCACACCAAACTGGAATTTTGGTGCATGTTTATTCCATCTTTCAATACATTTAAAATGTTCCTTCCACTTTTTATTTAGGAATGGCTTTCAATAGTTTCCTATGGAACGGACCTTCTAGCTTCCAATTAGGGGTGAGCAAAATAAAATTACCCGACCACAACCCGAAAAAATCGACACTCAATTGGATTATACAGGCGGGTTGTCATGGGTTGCGGGTTAAAAAAAGGTAAAAAACAGTTATAATTGGGTTACTATGGTCGGACCCGATTCTAAGAAATCAAATACATCAGTACCCACACCCGCCCGAAAAATACACAAAAGCTAGACTTAATTGATATGTTTGAGAAAAAAATAATGTCAATCCATGTGCCACCTAATGCAAGTAGATCTCCTGATACTTTTTTACTTTTCTTCTCTTCCAATGTGTCTCGTCCCATCCCATCAATAACAATTAATAATAATAATAATAAAAAAGCCACCAGTACTACATATATATTAAAATAAGACAACTTTAACTACTACTCCATAAATCTATTTTTCTTCCTGCTTGTTCTTCTTCATGCTCAGTCCTCTCATATTCTTAACTGTGTTTTTTTTTAATCTCATATTTAACACCATCTCTTTCACAATTACATGTCCTTCTACTCCATCTTTGTAGGTGCAGACTAATTGCAACAACCGAAACAACCGACCCGCCAAATCCGTCGTCCGTCTAACTCGCCACCCGACCTATTCGTTGGCTTGCGCGGTCGGGAATGGGCTGAAAAATACCCCATGCGGTTTTCGGTGGATGGTCGATTTTAGAACCGAATCCGACCGAACCCGAACCGTGCTCACCCCTACTTCCAATATTTAATTTCGAGTTTTAAGAATAAAAAATGTTCACATTGGTTTACCAAAATATAACACTTCTTTAATGTAAAAATTTTAAATTAAATTGGGCATCATTTTAATTCATAAATCTTGACGGTCTATGAAGTTATAAATCTTATACAATATACTGTTGGAAGATTTCTATTTATGTGCACCTAAATTATAATCCCTAAAAATATTTGAGTTAAGGCTCATGAAAATTTTAAAATTGAATTTATAAAAAAAAATCCCATAGATTATAAAAAATTATATTAATTTATTTTAAATTTTCCACATATTTTGATCACTTAATGCAAGTATCTTCTTCTGTTGGATTTAAGAGACCATATGCTGTGGAATTCAAAATATCTCTTGCGTTAGAGCAACATCCATTGGTAAAAAAACATTAATGTACAACCTCAATTGGTAATTCAAATTTCGATTAAAATATTTCCATTTTTCCATATTTCATAAATATTTTGAATATATATATATATGGGTCATATTAAACAGTGCACCCGGTGCACTAGTTAAGCATACTCAAAAAGGAAATAAAAATATAAAGTTAATGTTAAAAAGATAACTTTTTACATTAAATACACAAGTTCCAAGAAAATATTTCTATATTAATATGCTTAACTAGTGCACCGGGTGCACTGTTTAGCATTTTCCTATATATATATATATATATATATATATATATATATATATATGATGATATACATGGGATGGCAAAAATATACATATCTGCGGATAAAATTCGCAATGGGCATGAAACGGATACTTTAATGGATATCCGCGGACAAAGTAAGTGGATATTTCAATTATCCGCGTTTAATGGATACGGATGCAGGTTTAATACTATTCGCTCCCGCAGATATTCATACTCGCTAAATAATTAGTAAAATTACTTATATATCCCTATTTAAATATAAATTCTAGTATTTTTCTTGTATAAACAAAAATAGTATTTTTTTTTTATTTTATGTTTTTTTTTCATATAGAGAAAACTTTTCTTTTTTTTTTTTCATTTTTGAGGAAATTGTTTTTCAGTTTCTTACATATTCCTCCTCTTCTTTTTAATAAAATTTCTTTTTGCAATTAAAAAAAAAGAGGGTGCACATAATATATGAATATTATGTGTTATAATATTTTGTCTTTTAAAAAAAACTCATTTTTTTTCCAATAATTAAGTTTTTTTTATAAAAAAAATATCATCAATGGATATATGTTAATATCCACGGATATAATATTTGTCCAACGGAGCGGATACGAATATCACATTATCCGCGTCCATTGATATCCATTGACATCCATAGATATACATATGTTGCATACATATAATATTACTTCTTTAATTAAACCTACTTGAGTTGGTCTGGTGATGTATTGACTTGGGAGCTAAGAGAGTGTTTCTCTTAAGAAAATTTCAAAATTGAAATTATCAACAAAAAAATCTCATAGCTTATTGACCAAGGATCGAGAGCAGAACCAAATAGTATAACATTATGGAGTGTCATTAGAGGGAAAAAAAAAACATGTTTTCTCTCTCTAAAACCTCACTCTCTGGCCTCTCTCTATAGAACTTTCAGATATGATCCATCTCCCTCGAATCCAATCTTTTTTTCTTTGCAATGTAGCAAGGCGATGGTGGTGGTGCAAAGAGGAGGCGGTCAACCCTTAGCACCACCTTGTCATAGATCGGTGCCAGCAGTCTTTTCTTCTCCTCTGGCACTCTGTTTCACGTTTTTCTTCTTTTCTGGCCGTGTTGCTTTTTTTCGGTACCGACTGTTCTAATTCTTGGAGTTTCGACCGTCTACGATCAGTTTCCGACAATTTTAGTGGTGGTTTTTCCGGCGACGTAGTGGTTTTTCCGGTGGGTGTGTCTATCAGAGCGGATCTAGAGGTTTGGTGTAGTTTGGAGGTGAGTTTCGCTGGTGGTCCTTCTTTCTGGCGTTGGTGGTTCTGTCCTGGCCGAATCTGTTTTGTGTTTCTGTTGGTTGCGTCCCTGGTGGCTGGTTTTGGTGTGGCTGCGTTTCTAACTCTATTGGGTATTGGTGTGGCTGTGTTTTTGACTTTATTGGATTTGTTGGGTGTTGAGATGGGGCGGTGGTGGTTTGAGATGCTGTTGTGGTATGTGGTATGTGGTTAATGTTGTGGGTATTTGTCTTTCTGGATACTTTGATTCTCTGACCGCTTTCAAATCTTATGCAGGAATCTCTATGAGTTTATGGGGTTTTCAAATCTCAATATGTTGAGATTTGCAGGTTTCTTATGTCTGGTTGACTTTTAACTTATCGGTGTTGATTGTACTGCGAGCTGAGACTTATTTGCCTAGGTTTTTTTCTACCGTAGTCCATCCACTTCTGGCTCACGGAAGTGTTATTTTGATTCTGATGGACCGATCACTTTTGATTCGAGAACGGGAGTTAGCGTTTAGTAACATTTTTTGGGTAGGGTTGGTGTTTCCTCTCGTGGTCTGAAAGTTGAGGAGTGTCATTCTAAGAATGGGATTAGAAATGGACCTCTTTTAGATAATGTTAGTTTTGGTTTATGCGGGATCTTGTTCCTGAGTATGGGCTTAGGAGGAAGATCTCGATTAGGTGGGGTTTTGTGATTGTGTTTATTTTCGGTGTCTGCATATATACGGTGCCGCTGATATGTAATTACTTTTGTATCAGTTTTTGTTCGTCTTATGCAAAGACATGATTATTAATATAATTGCCGTTTTAAAAAAATTATAAAAAAAAAATTAAAAAAAATAAAAAATAAAAAAAAAAAAAAGCAAAACCAAATAGTTTGCCACAAGAGGTAAACTAGTATGTTGATGTACTTAAAGAGACGCTATGTGACTTGTAAAATGATCAAAGCATTGAGTGTTTTACTTATAAAATGATCAAACAATTTTATCTTTGTGACTTGTAAAGGAGAAAAAATATGATTAAAATTCTCAAATTTGTATATGCTTTGATCATCATTTTTTCCCTAATTCTTCTTGCTACTGGGGAACGTAAGTCCTTTTTCACACCTACAAAAACTTTTCTTTTTTATTATAAACACAATTTATCACCACCTTTTAGTAACAATCTTTATTCATTTTTTATTTGATAGATCTTTTTCCCATCGTTAATGACTACGGTTCTCATGCTAAATGCAATCATATCAACCAATGTCCAAATGGTAGATGTCCAAATCCATTTGTTTTGCGATGCATTGCCAGAAAATGTTATTGCTTGGAATAAAAATTGAGTAGAAAATTAATTATTAGTTACTTTTAAATGTACGATTTTATTTATACGTCATAATGTGAGTTCTTCTATAATTTATCTCACAATTTTATTTGAGAATGGATTGTCTCAATTTACTTTAGGGTTAATTTTTTTTACAACCATTAATTTGGGAGGAGAGAGAGAAAGAAAAAAGAAAAAAGGTGAATTTAAAGGTGAAGATGTATACACTTGAGGAAAAATGAATTGAGAGAATCCACTCTCATTTTATTTGTATATATATCATTACATGGTACTATTATAATCACTAATGCATTGATTTGCGTGTCAAAGAAGAAAAAAATAAATTGTCCACTTGGGACAACTCTTTTTGATGTTCAAATAACACTACTCTATTATAATTTATCTCAAAATATTATTGAAGTTTCTAGAAACTTTAGATATTTTCTTTTAAATCAGATATCATCTATAGACAACTGTAATAAAAACTACTTCATTAAACTTTATAAGCTCAAACTTCCGATATCTTCGACAAACTCAAAAGTATATTGTTACATTATGGAAGTATTGTTACCTTCGCACTCTCATTGAAACACAAAGTTCTTTTCATATTTATATTTAGCTATTTCAATGAATAAAGACAATATTTTAAAAGGTGACTGATATAAACTAAATAAACAATAATTTGAGATAGTTTTAACACCTGAATAATTTATATATATTTTTTATATGCTTTTATTAGCCATTTTTTATTTAAATTCAAAATAATATATAATTTCCACACTTTTAAAGGCATTTAAAAAAGATAAAGATAAAAAATTGGAATTGCATTCAACATCGAATTGTTGAGAACCGCCTTTCCCCAGCACCAATATATTTATTTTGCAAATAATGGGTTAATGACAAGAAAGTTTGTCTCAAATTTATTTTTATTGCTAAGACATCAGAATTGTCATGTACTCCATTTGTTATAAATTGTTATCAGAATCATGATCAGAATTATAAAATCCATGAATTTTGATATTTTTCTCACCCTAAACGATCTGAATCTTTAGTAGAATCTTAAATCAGAGCAGAATCCCAATAAAATCACAAAATTTCAACAAAATCCGTGATCTCATATCGATTTTAGATTTTTTTGGGGTAATTTTGAAATGGGTAAAGCTGACCTGGTTTCAATTTTTTGACCCGATTTAAACATTTTCTATTAAAAAACGTAAAAACCCATTTTTTTAAATATTCATTTGATTAATAAAGATGACATTATGGGGGATGATCCAAGTAGATGACGCATTAGTGATCTAATTTAGCATCTAGGTTTAAAGTATTTTGTTTTATATTTAAAATTTGAGACTTGGATGTTTGTTTAAAGATTTTAAACTTTGAGTACTTACACTTTACAATACATATATATTTAC
Organism: Trifolium fragiferum; assembly: GCA_954870985.1. NCBI lineage: Eukaryota > Viridiplantae > Streptophyta > Magnoliopsida > Fabales > Fabaceae > Trifolium > Trifolium fragiferum. The sequence goes on from OX940794.1 coordinate 16,480,399, forward strand.
GATTATATGAGTTGAATCCATCGATTTTGCTTTCGATTTATGATTATAGGATCTTGATTTTCCCTTCGGATTCAACAAAATTCATTGAGTTGAATCCATTGATTTTAGTTGCGATTTACAATTTTTCAATCTCACTATCCTCTTTCGATTTACAATTTTTCGATCTCACTGTCCTATTTCGATTTCAAGCAAACTGTCGATTCTATCAACTTTTTTATAATATTAATATTGCCTCATTTTTTACAGAGTTATATTGTCATTTAAGAATGATAGTCTTTAATTACGAGTCGGCACCAATAACCAATTAGTCTCTCCTAATAAGTTTCTCTCTAATATAAGCCACGTAAACTTGTGATGAAAATTAGCATTTTTGTAGAGATGTATATGGATTGGGCAAATGAAACAAAAAAGAATTAAAAGACTAAGTTGAATAACATTTGTAACTTAATGGACTAAAATGGAAAGGAAAAAAATAAAAGGAACAAAATGAATCCTAAAATTTGGTTAAGGGACAAAAAATGTAATTTAAAAAAGAGTAAAGACCCTTTTGATCCCTCACAAAATTTTGACGAGACAATTTAGTCCACACAAAAATAAAATTTAAATTAATCTATGATATTTTTATATAGAGAACAAACTAATCATCAATTTGTTATAATAGAGGGATTAATTTGTCTTCGATAAAGATGTCAAACACTAATTTGGATATGATTTTTGTCAAGACTGAAATATTCCCCACTAAAATTTTCAAAAGACCAAAATAACTTTTTCCTCTTTAAAAAATAAAAATATACTTCTTCTAAAAAATAAAGAGTGAAATGTCAAATACCCCCTTGAAATTTTAAAATTTGTCAAATACCCCCCTGAAATTTAAAAATAGGCCAATAGCTCCCTGAAATTATAAAACGTCAATCAAAAACCTCCTTCGTCTGTTAACTCCGTCTATATTATTGATGACATGAACCTTAATCAACAATAACACTCAATGCTCCTTCAACAGTAAAAAAAATTCACCTCAACTCAAGCAAAATCCAACAAAACTAAACCCCAAATTGATTAAAAAAAATAAAAAATAAAAACCCTAATTTATTCAGCACTAATTTCTCTGTGATTCTGTTTTAATTCTTGGTTCAGTTTCTCAGATCCGTCGTACAGGCTTCACACAATACTTGTTTTATGCATTTTTGGAGTTTGACTGACAGTTGCCACATACTCAGTTAATGTCCACTTCATCAAATTAGATGGAGTTAACGGACGAAGAGGATATTTGATTGTTGTTTTACAATTTCAAGAATGTATTTATCTATTTCCAAATTTCATGAGGGTATTTGATGAATTTTTAAATTTTAATGAGGTATTTAGTAGTTCACTCATAAATAAATAAAAATAAACTTCCATCCAAAATAAATAAATAAACTTAGGCCAATTCTAGAGTGGTATTTTTATAAATTTGTTGGGCGCGCGAGAACATGAGTAGGGTGACAAAAAAAAATCTCCGGACATATAATATGAAACCCAAAAGTATATGCTAGTTTAATTGGTCCACAATATATATATAAAACCCAAAATTATACTAACTAATAATTTATTTGATAAGCTAATTCAATTTTATCCATATTATCTTACTTGAAAAAACAAAATATCAAATTTTATATTTATATGCTAGTTCAATTGTTAATTTTACTCAATATTACAAATTGAATTAATTATCCATTATTTTTTGACAAACAAAGTCAAAGTTGATTATTATAAAATTAAACTGTATAAATTAAAATAATATTCCACGTATAACAAAAGACTTAAAATTATCAATAATGGACTATGAACTAATATTTGTACTAATACTTAAACTAATGTGTACCGAGAGACTTACGGTCTTCAATAATAAACTTTAAACTACATTGATATTTACATTAATATTTGTAGGAATATGTATATATAATTACTAGAAATTATTTTTAAAATATATTTATTTTAAAAAAATTGGGTTGTGTTATTGCAAAAACAAGAAGAAGTGAAAGAGAATAAAATATGGTGTATAAACTTTATTATGGTCCATTGTACACCTTTATAATTTAATGATAAAAATTAATCTCCTACCATGAAAGACCTATACCACTTACCCACCTTAGAATTGGCCATAAACTTAAGCCTCATCACCACTAATCCAATACAAATTATCATATCAACTAGTATCATAGAAGAAATCAAAACAAGAGAAAATGAAAAACACCGAATGAGATTTACGGAGAGAGAACGAAATTTGCGGCAACGGTAAATAAATATAATAATAAATAGATTTTTACAGAATCTAACTAATGAATGTAACCAAAAAAAAAATTCTAACTAATAAATACAAAAGATAACCATCAACGGTAATGCTTATCCTAAAATTTATTTAAGCTTAAGTCGGTGGGGATAAAAAATAAATATGACAATAAATAGATTTTTTACACAATCTAACTAATGAATGTAACCAAAAAAAAAATCTAACTAAAGATAATTATCTACAGTAAGATTTATCCTAAAATTTAGTAAAAAAGATATATTCCCCTAAACTAAAGTCGGCGTGGATAAAAAATTTAATAAGAAACTTGTTGAACAAGTAGTTCATAACCCTAAACAGAAATATATAAGTATGTGGAGACTCATTCACTCTTTATTCATTCCACTCACTCTTCATATATACTTACATTAATTCTTGTTCTTCGGAGAGACAATCTTTTTCAGCAGAGCAACAACAATGGTGTTAACATATGAGAAGGTCACACTAGCACCACGCCATCGTATTAACATTTACCATGGCATCGATAGAATCAAAGAAGAGAATATCACTAGTGATGATGAGGGCATTGTTTCTATTTGGGAGTATTTAGCAAGAGCTCAAAGTTCTCATAAAAAAAGTTCTATAAGCATATGTGGATACATTAATTCTTGAAGTCTCTTTATCTTATATTTGAGTTTTTTTGGTTCACATCCGACCGATGATTTGCAATATTTTACTTAATAGAATTTGATCACTTACTTCAATTCCGTTTCTTACCAATCCATGTGAATGTGTGATATATAACCAAGAAATAAATATGGTTGAACCAAAATATATATAGTTTTCTAGATAAAGCGTCTGAGATAATAGATTATATGTTAAGATCAATTTTAAACATTTAGGTTAGAATCAATTTTACTCCATCCAAAATTGAAACCAAACCTGTACTTAATAGATTATAGATTATATGTACACAATTCAGACTGCTAAAAAAATAGACCAGTACATAACAAAATAATATTCTCAAACAATTCACATGAAAATGTGAAGTTATTATGTACATACAGAACAACTTATTATAACTAAATGATCAAAAATGGGACAGACCACGTTTGACTTGGTTAAAGTTTGCAATTTGACTATAATTTCGTTGTTACTGCATCTTTGAAACAGTGAGAATCTAAGGTAGATTGAGCATATCTAAGAATTTTGAAGATATAACATCCCATCTTTGCAAAAATCAAGATGGGAAGTAATGAGAGTAAACCAAAACTGTTAAGTAGCCTCCTGCAGAGATTTCTTCTTTTCTACTGCTAATCTGGCAACATCTCTCGAATCACCATTAAGCGCTCTTTCATTAAAATTTTCTCTGAGAAATTCCACAGCCATGAATGTAAGCGCTGAAGCCGGAATGTACCACGCAATTCTGGGAATGCTACCCCTAAACATCCCCTTCATGCCTTCCTTAGCCCATATATTGTACATGGCATCCAACCAACCATTATACCTAATACAGTATAAATTGTATAATAGATTAATCAAATTGCCATCAATTTAGCTTTAGTCCATCAAAATCATGACCACAACCCGATGCACAAAATAGCCCTTTCCATCATTATTATTTTTTATGATAAGGAAAAATGCGAGACACGGTATATATCACTATTATTCTGTAGATGTCTATAATACGCCAGAAAATAAACTTTGCATAATGCCAAAGCAGACGCCGGATTTCATTCCAAACAACATCCATTAATGAAAATTAAGTGGTGTCCTGGTGGCAGAATAGTTATGGAAAAGAATTGATACCTAAACGTTGAACCCTGAACTTGCAGCCTCGTTTTGACAACATCCAAAGGAGTGGTGAGATAAGCACTGAGACCTGTTTAGTTATTTGAACAAATATTAATAGAGATCTCAAAATAATAATACTGAATTTTTTATTGCTATAGAGCACTTAAGTATGTAGGATCAAAAGCAGAGCACAAGACATACCACCAGCTAATCCTCCTAAAACCAGTCCCTCAAATGAATTATTAGCATGCCATTTTGGATTAGATATCCATCTTTGCTTCCCATACTCTGAAACATCTTTCAAAGCTTCGTAGAACACAACCTATATAATAATTGCATGAAAAAGTATTCAAAAACACATTTGCACAAATATTACAAAACTGTAATAGCTTCTAAAAACTTTTTTTCCAAACAAGATTTGAATACATATACATGATTGCAGATCACACTTGCACTGTATGATTGAACATAAATCATTTGAAATGAAATGATTAGAGATACAATGACAGGTGGCAGGATGAAAAATGATGAATTGCCAAAGGCTGTATATCATGTATATGATATGAATATGAATTGAAATCTTCCACTAATATCATTGCAATCAAATTTGACAAAAGAATTACTTTTACTTATTTTAGATTCGAGTTGATCGCTTTATCAGTACAATGGTATTGAGATTAAAAAATAAGCACACATATTATTCAATGCATTAAGAAGTGCTAGGTACGGCAGAAGAATTAATAAAATATGGTTCTGATATCAGTTAGCCCTAGAAAGGCTAAACTTTGAATAATGCATCCATTTCTAAACTGTCTGATCACAAAGATATTATTCACTTAAATTTCCTATTGCTGTTTCAAAAAATAAATCTCCCAAAATAATCTTAAACAAGTTGATAATCACTTCCATTTTTATTTTAATCTTAATAAAACACACTAAAAACTTTTAAATTGTTAAGTTTTTTATATATGTGTGATTTATTCATGATTTTTTTTTGAAATAAACAAGCTCTAAATCAAATAAACTCAATGCCTTGTGTGTAATACCATTAGGCCAGCAAATGGTACATCCCTTGCCAGTGTAGACAAATATCTGCAGAAGCAAGCAAAATAACAAATTAGAATCACCCATGAAATTGTGAAACCAGAGTAAGAATAAAATGTTTAGAATTGAATAGTTGACTCATTGTGAATAGATGCATTATATATATGTGTGTGCTAGAATAGTTACTCCATGTGCATGTCTTCAATCTATAATTTTCTTTTTTACAAAATCACAATCTATAAATAAATTGTTGTGAAATTTAATTTCCTCAATTCAACTATTGAACTGAAAACTTTCACATAGTAGATCAAGCCTAAAAACTTTCATACAATTATAAAACAGTTGATACTTCATTAAACTCTTTTTACATCAAAAGTAAAATATAAACTATTAGATATGATAAGATATATATGAAGCTCTAACTTCTCGAAATTGGTATGCATGGTATCACATAATTCAACTGGTTATATCAGTCAAATGACATTTTACAATATCCATTATTTAATGGGTTTGGCAGTTGAGGAAATATCATGATTCATCTGAAATAGCATTATCAAATATTCGTAAAATCATTTTATGGATTACAATTCACGAAGTCAAATCTTTCTTATCACATTGACATATATGAAACAAGAAAAATAAATTATGAAAAGGATAACTTATTGGTGCCTAGGGCACAACAAGTAATGTGCTTTTAAAATTATATTAAATGAGAAAGAGGGTTTTGAAAAAGTAGCGAATTAGATAACTCAAGATTACGTCATCAAAAGGTATTAGTGTTTCTAGTTTATACCCTGCATATAAACCCTTGAAGCCCTGTGTTCTCCATATTGAGCAGCCGGCATGGAACAATCCTTTATAATAGTCATATATTTCTGCACCAGGTTTTATTGTAATGCCATTCTTCATTGCAGTAGAATTCCAGGATGTAATTGTGCCTTGAACTTGCATGCGCTGCTTTATCACTTCGCATGGAACATATACCACAGAACCAAGTGTATCTCCTGAAAATATTAAGACAGGTTTGAACCCTTTATTGCACACTCATGGTTATAGATGTCAAACTCAATAAACCTTCAAATTTAGCAAGAATAACAATATATGTCACACAGCAGCATCACATTAGGTAAATACATGGAATGTGCAATAACAACCAATCATTATTGATCCGTAAATGGAATACTTGTACAATGTACGACGTATAGTCTATAACTCGTTGAAAAAATATTTAATCTTATTTGCAAAAATATATGTGTCAGAAAAGAAAACAGTAAATCACAAACATTACAAGTTACCAAAAAAAGCATTTCTGCAACAGACAGATTACACTGCTGCAACGGCTTTCATACACATGCCCTTGAGTGAATCAAAACCAGCTTACCAACAGCTCCAGCAATGAAATGTGCCCAATGACCCCCAAGGTTAGGATGTGATTCCTCAATCCACTTCTTAGTGGACTCTATGACACCAAAATATGTTGCACCAGTCGCCAGAGACCCAGTAACACCAGGCACTACACCCCTGTAAAAGCCTAAATAATATTCAATCAATCACAAGGCACAAATAGTTCAAGTTTGAAATCCAAAATCTACATAACAAGATCATTGAGATAAAAATTGATCATAGATTAAAGTCATCAGACATAGGTTTTCAGCCAAAAAATAATTTGTTTAGAAGTTTTTTTCAAAAGAAAAATAAGCTGATCAAACCATGCACTACATGTCATTTTAACATGAGGAAATTTCATAATTTAAAAAAAAAAATTAAAAAAAAAACCATATCTGGGACAAAAGTATTAAATCATCAAAGTAGTTTACCTCTTAATCCGTCAACCTTCCAGACAGACCGCACCATCTGCAATATGCCTTTCTGGTTCTAACAGACAAATGATAAACAAAAGAGAAAAGCTTTAGAATATACAAACAACAGCTTGAACACAACATTTTAAAAATGAGTTTGCACATCAACATACAAATGAAAGAAATCTCAGTCTAGTTCATCTATATTCTATAGGCTACTATTATACCTTAACACCACTTAGAATAGCTTGACTCTGTATTCGAGTTTTGATGGTATCTACTGGATGCATCATTCCTTCCCCAAAAGCACCCGCAACAGCTCCCCATACAAACTCCCTCCATACTTCAACATCATAACATAGTAAAATTACTTATAATCATAAATTTATGAAAACCAACAAAGTTATACTCAATTTATTTTCTAGCAACAGTCAAGCTTAGGTTGAGAACAGATAAATGAAACACAAAAGGGAATTTTCCGGATAGGCACAGCATAATACAAAGATAACTTGTGTGTCAAAAAATATAAAATGCCCAAATTACTTCACTTCCTAAGAGAGCATCAAATTGCAATACAAAAGTTGAGTTTAATAGTCATACACTGTCCGTGTAAATCAGTCTTACACCGACATCCACTAAGAGGCCTCTATTTTTTTCACGTCATACCATCAATTTCAAAATGCAGTCACAAAAGTCAGGTGATGTAGAAAAATAGTATATTTTCAGTTGACGTTATTGTAAAACAAGTTAATTTACACCTGCGGTGCGTATATTTGACATCCTGAAAAAATTGATATACTTAGGCATAATGCTAGGCATAGCAGCTTATAAATCTCCATCTAGAGGTAAAATCGCAACCGCATAACACGCACCTTAAGCTAATGCCATGATTCATGGTTCAAATAAGCACATTTAAATTCATGAATTAAAATTCTTAACTACATTTCAAGATTGGGGAAAATAAATCAAAAATGCATACTCATAACAAAACTCGGATTCATTTCATAAAGTTTGCAAATTTCTTCAAACTTAAGTTAATCAGAAAGAAAATTAGTTTCAGTTTAGAGTAACAATGAGATCAGCAGCGAAAAAAGATCGAACAAGAGGATTGATAAAACGAAACTGAAAAATAGAATTAATAATTGCGAAAATTGAAAGTAATAAGTACCAAAGAAATGGTCGTGAGAAACGTTGTTGGGAGGTTGTGGTTTGTTAGAAGTGGAGGTTTGAACTGCCATTGATGAATTGAGTGATCAAGAAACAGACACGGTAACTTCTTCTGGTTTAGGGTTTATGAAAAAAAGCGAAAGAAAGAAAGAAGGAAAGGTGGAGAAATATTTGTTTTTTTTTTTTGATATAAAAAAAGTGAAGGAATTAAGGAAAGAAATAGAATAAAAAATTCTTATAAAAAGTTAAAAGAAATAGAAAATATAAATTAAATTATATAGTAGAATGATTTTTGTGGTGAGGAAGCTAAAAAAAGGAAAAAATAAGAACAAAATAAAAACTATTCATAAATAAAGAAGGTTTTCATTGTGTCGTTTCTAAGAAGACCACCAACACCTTCTAAGTATAAGTATAAATCAAATCAAGAATTATTCTATATTTTTTTTTTAATATAAAATAAATTGAAATGTTCAAATCTTATTGAAGAGGTGTTTGACACACCTCAAAACTAGATTACTTTTAGTGGAAATAATTTATGAGAAACAAAAAATTATATTAATATTGTATTTTTAGTTGAGTTTCAACAAATTTTTTTATCACTTGCAATAGACCTTTCTACCATTCATTCTTGTAATATATTCAAAATATCATGCAGGTATTTATTCTTTTTTGGTGGAGGTAGAAAAAGGCTTTTCTTTTTTTTAAGCAAGAAAATAAAATTAAATAAAAAGAAAGAGATATAGAGATTGGGAAACATTAAACTTGACCTAAGAACAACCCAAAACGGGAATACATCGTGATAAATCAAATTAAGAGGACTACCCTAAACTATTCTAACACAAATCCATTAATCACAGACACATCCTAGCGAGTCCGCGCACAGACTCGAAACCAAATTACAAAAAAATATGAAAAGTGAAAATGAATAAACAACAAGAAAGAATTTTAAAAAGCGAATGAATCAACCGTCAATACGGTAACAAAATCTAAATATCAACTCCCTGAACAAAGCAGCAAGTAGTAAGCTCTTCTTGGTTTAGTGTCTCATGACAAAAAAGTATGATGGCTTAAATATCATTTCGGTCCCTGTATGTTCACAATTTTTTGGTTTCAGTCCCTGTATGTTTTTTTGTTTTAAATTAGTCCCTCAATGTGTTTTTTTTTTGTTTTGGTCCCTCCCGTCAAATTCTGTTTAAAAAAAGCTGAGTTGGCAAACGGAGGAACACGTGGACTATGTTTGTTGGAAAACAGATGCTGAATCACAATGAGATAAAGACCAAAACCAAAAAAACGAAATCTACATTCACAATTTTCCAAATCTGAAAATTTCTTTCTCTCTTCTCTTCCTTCTTCTTCCTCATTCAAAATTTCTGCAAGCATGTCAGCATCATCTTCCTCTTTTCCCAATGCAGTGCCATTCGAAATTACTCAATGTGGTTGCAAAAACCCAATGAGACTGTATATCTCACATTCAGATGATAACCCTGTGAGATGATATTGGAAATGTGCAAAATTGGGGGTAAGTTTCTTTCTTCTGATTTCGTTGTTTCTTTCTTATGATTTCGTTTTCAATTAATGGTTGGAATCTGTTTGGTTATTGTTCATTTGAATTGATATGTAGATTGTGAGTTGTGTGTTGTTCATATGAGATGATTTAATTGAAGGTCAACCACCATATGTTCGTCCCACTGCCCATGAATCCAGAAATGGGTTGGTGAACTCCAATGACAGAGGAACATTGAGTGGGAAAATAGCTTGTGAATGCAACTGTGCAGAACTTGTGAAGGACATCACTACTATTATTAACAGCATTGAATGCAAAAAAATGGAGAAGATGAAGATGAAGTTGTATAATGAAAGGAAGACATCCAATTTCTGCAAGATTGCGATGTTTGCATCTTGGATTATGTTCTTTGCATATTTTAAGGTTGTTGCTTGATTAATGTAATATGTTGATGGTATTTTGTGTTAAAATTAAGACTAAATATGTGAAGGAGAAGAAGAAAGTGACATTAGTTACATTGATGTAATATGACGAAGTAGTAGGTTTAGATTTATTTTGAGCAGTTTGAATCTATTGTAACAAATGATGTAATGATCTGAAAATGAATGGAAAATGTTAGTTTGAGATGAAATAGATTGATTGTGTTTGTGTTACTTGATGTCTGTACATATTAATGCCAAAATTTAGTGTGCATTTGTGCCAATTTAGTACCAAAAGTATGCAAAAATTAGCATATCAGAACACGCCAAAGTTAGCATATCAGTGGCAAAATTTCTTAGTGCATATCAGTGGCAAAAATTTTTTAGTGCCATATCAGTGCACAATTTTTTTTAGTGCATATCAGACATGTGCAAAATTAGCATATCAGACATGTGCAAATTTTTTTAGTGCATATCAGTGCACAAATTACAGTGCCATATCAGTGCCAAAGTTAGCAAATTGATACCAAAATTTGAATTGTGACCTGTAAACAAAATCATATGCAGAACCAAACTAATTGCATTTCATTGTTACCAAAATAAGCATCTCAATGCATATAATTGTAAACTTGTTACAAGCATCTCAGTGCCACATTGTTTAACCAAAATAAAAGCACACTAGTGCTAAGCATCTCTGTGCTACATACTTCATACAAAATAAGCATTTTAGTGCTAAGCATTGTAGTGCTATATTCTTAACCAAAATAAGCACTAATTAGTATATTACAAGCAAAATAAGCTGACAATGTTACAATTGTTCAACTAAAACAAACATATTACATAATCACTTTAATTTCCTTAATTTGCTCAAACACTTGCCAACTTTTGGATCATTCAACTCTTGAGTTAATTCACCATCTCCATCTACATCATCATCAATATCAATTGGCTTCTCTAGCAATGTCCCTGGTGCGCCAAGCTTTGGTTGTGGTCCAAAATATGTTGTCCTACCACTCCTTCTCAACTTGGTGAAATCAAGCTTCTTAAGGGGTTTTGGTGATTTTTTTCTTAATTTGTGGCTGTGATGATGATCCAGGCTTCTTAAAAGGTTGTGTAGCTTTTGTTGATGGGTTTTTGAAGTAGATTGGATGTGTAATCTTGGCTTTCTTCATCACATGTTCTGTTTGAAGAGGTGCAGTGACAGTGCTTTGAATTGGTGCAGGAGTATCAGAAACAGCAGCAACAATAACTTCAACAGCCTGAGTATCAGATTACAACTACAAGTCCTTTTTGATATATCAACAATATAGCTAGACTTGTTGTGTAAATGCTCAACCTGAAATATGTCATCACCAGACCAGTGTGGCTCCCAATTACCTACTAGTTGAATTTCTTTGTCTAACCTAAACTTTGGTTTTGGACAGATTTTTTTATCCCACTTAAGACACTTTTGTCTTAAAGTAGCATTCCTATTCATCAAATATTTTCTAATCCATTCACACATGGTTAGAATAGGTTTATCCCTAGCTAATAAAATGGTAGCATTAAAAGCCTCAGACAAATTGTTCATGAGTACATCACATTTAGGATGGAAAGAGAAAGCATGCTTACACCATAAGTTTCTTTGGTGTTTCACTAGCCACTCCCAAGTCTTCATGTTAATGGCTTTCAACTCTCCCATCTTAGCCTCCCAAGCTTGGTAATATGTTGCCTTTGCGGCACCCATCATGAGGTCTCTAATACGTGTGCCTCCACCAAACTTTTTTTTTGAAATTGGCATATAAATGCCTCAGACAAAGCCTGTGCTCAAGCCTTTCAAACATTTCTTCAAATACTTGCATCAATCCCTGCATATTCATACCACTAAAGTCAGAAACAAATAAAAAATCAAACAAATAAAAAATACCACTAATTATAATTACAATTAAAGGATCAACATATTCATACCTTTTGTTGGTCAGATATAAAAATCAATCTCTTCTCTTGACCTATGTCCTCCATCAGTAAAGTCATAAACCACCTCCAAGACTCTTTAGTTTCAGTTTCACAAACACCAAAAGCTAAGGGAAAATATTGATCATTTGGGTCCCTTCCAACAGCAATTAGCAGTGTTCTCCATATTTAGTCTTCAAATGGCATCCATCAACTCCTATAAAGGGTCTACAGGCTGTTACAAACCCTTTCTTAATGCCATCAAGAGAAAAATAAAAACTACCAAACATTGGCACAATTGTAGATCCAATCCTGTTAACATTGATCTTACAAGTGTTTCCCTGATTAACCCTCCTTAATTCTTCAGAGTATCTCCACAACAAACTATACTGTTTTGCAGCATCACCATCAACAATTTCCTTTGCAATTTTTTTTGCCCTCCATGCCCTATTCATTGTTATCCCCACAGAGTAAGTGGATCTGATCTCATGCACAATCTCACGAAGCTTCACATTATCACTAGTTGCCATCCTTTTTGCCACAGTCTTAGAAATCCATTTAGAGTTAGCAATTTTGTTGTTTGTAGCTCTAGGACACGTGTGTGGACCAACATATGTCTTTAGTCTATATGTTTGTTTATTGCCTACTTTACTTGCAAAAGCCAAAAAACCACAATTGCCCTTGCAACCTATCCTTACCCTTAGTTTGTCATTTTTCAGATATTTGTTTTGTCTTTGGTTCATTATTGTCCAGTCTCTAATTGCAGTCTTAAATTCTTCAAGTGATGCAAACTCAAGCCCCTCTTTAAATACATAATCTTTGTGTAACTCCTCCATCCTAAACTTGTCATACTTTGGTGCCTTCTCACCATCTGAAACATCAGTGTTACTACTATTAAGCTCCTCACTATCATATTTTTGTTCCATCACAATATCATCATCCACACCTGCATCTTCAGCATTCACATTGGATTTCTTTGGTGTGTTCCTTTTTGCAACAGTTTTTGTCCTCTTATTTTTTGAACAACCAACATCACAAATTTGTAGAGGAGCAGGCTCTAACTCTAAACCAAAACCATCATCCAACCCAAGAGCCCTCTCATCCTCACTGTCATTAAAGTGTATACCAGCAGCTTCATCTTCACTACTATCACCACTTCCATAATAACTACTATCATCACTGCCATGTTCACCACCTCCTTCATCATCATTTCCATCATTAATTTTCTTGTCATCAACATTTGCTTGCCTAGTTGATTGGTTAGGGGCAGGAATGGGATCAAGGATAGGGGTTGGGTTAGAGGCAGCTATGCCTTTGCAGAAATGGTCCACAAATATTTCTACTTGAGTGTTCATTTCAGATGCTTACTTAACCACTTCATATGCATCATTGTCATCAACTATATTTATGTACCTATCATCAGAATTCCTATACCACCATATCCTATATTTGCCTTCAACATGACAGTCCTCTTTCAATATACCCTTAATTTCAAACAAACTCCATCTGTCAGGATCATTATCATGTTTCTCATATTCTTGACCCCCTTGGTAATACATCAAAAAGTCCCTAACAAATTGACCCCCATAGTGAAATTTGACTTTGAAACTCATCCCTGTCAATCACCTATTTGTTTAAACCCTACCAAACAGTAATTACCAATTAAACCTAATTGTTTACTAGCATTTTTTGTTTGTTTACACAAAGAAGGAATAAAAAAGATACAGTTGAATATTTAGTGTTATACAGTTAACCTACATGTAAAATGGTCCCAAAATTCACGTGTGTGGACAGAAACAATGAAAGGAATCAACTAAATACACTTAATTTACTTCTCAACAACCATAAAATGACAAAGAAAGGAATCTATTTTACCTTAAAAGCAGTGATTCGTGTCTGGTTCCCACGAAGAAATCTTGATCGTTGATGAGAAACCTTTAATCCTCGCCGTCGGGTCGGGTTCGTCAACTACAAACCCTTTATGTCACTGATTCTTTCTTATTCGGGTCGGATCGGGTTCGTGAAGACTCTGCACTTGGTAATCGCTGTTGTGTCGTGAAGATGATGAATCGCTGATCAATGTTAACAGCCGTTGTGTGTGAAGATGAATCGTTGTTGTTCTTTCTGACTTTGGTAATCGCTGTTGTGTGTGAAGATGAATGAATCGTAGTCCTTTTGTTTGCTTTGTGTTTCTATTTCTAACCCTAATTGATAGGACTAAAATCAAAAACATAAAAGAAGTGCAGAGTTTGTCCTAGTCATCATATGCCACTAATACACGTGAATCAACTTCATTTGCAACACATAAACGCCACGTGTTCCTCCGTTTGCCAACTCAGTTTTTTTTAAACAGAATTGGACGGGAGGGACCAAAACAAAAAAAAAATAACACATTGAGGGACTAATTTAAAACAAAAAAACATACAGGGACTGAAACCAAAAATTTAGAAACATACAGGGACCTAAATGATATTTAAGCCAAGTATGATTCATTGCATTGTTTATAGTTCTTTTGTAACACTCCAAATTTTTAAAGCAATTTGGATTCTTAAAATTTAGTAATTCAATCCATTATGCTTCAATTTTGTCGCATGTTCTATAATATTAATCGATTATACGTATCTGATTACTCAGTGATATAATAATCAATTAAGACTTTAAAATAACTAAATATATCAAGTGATGTAAAGTCAACCGATTCAATTTTAAACAATCATATTATTTTTTAATTCATATTAAAGGACAACCCCATTTTATTGAACTCATTCAAGCGTAATAGATAGCTATTAATATCTTATTTGTGAAAAGAGTTAAACTATATAGGTGTGTGCATTTGATATGATAAAAAATAAGAAATTTGACATTATAATAACTTTAGTTGTATGGTGTTGATTTCAAAACTGTTTTTAGGCCGGAAAAATTAGAAGCCAAAGGACAAAGTAAAAATTGAAATTATTATTCCCACTAAACTGCAAGATATTTTTTTGTCATCTACGCAAATTATTTAAATTATTAAAATAATTTTTAATCCACCAAACATTATACAAACCATGTATATATTTGAGTCACAGCCAATATTATACCCATGGCTTAATGAGTCTCTATTTTTCTAAAATTTGAACTTGTATCTTAGTTAAATATTATATCACAATCATCTCATATATATATTCCTTGAAATCTTTTATGTCAACTCGTTTCTATGAAGCTTTGAAATCAAAGTAGGAGTCTTGATCCATAAGATAGCATGTTTTATGAATAGATTAGTAACCACAACAAATAGAAAATGGAGTAATACATTGGTGCTTCACATTACCATGAAAAAAAAGTGAAGGAAACGAAAGGCACGCAATCAAAAGAAATAAACCAAGTACTTACTTCATTTCTCTACTATGCATATTTACTCCAATTTTCACTTTTTTTCAATATTCTTCTGCATTATTATTTTTTCTTGCTATGATGTATAGACATTTGAATTATGTATTGCTGCATATTCTAAAATAGGTAGAATATTCAACGATACTATGTCATTTGAGGGTCGAATGAAAAACAAATTTGTTTTAACGAAAAAGGAAGCTAAGAACTCCTTTCTTCTTCTAAAAGGGGAGAATGCATGAAACTGTCTCAAACTCTCAATTTTTCATCTTTAGTGATAAAATTACTCCCTTCAATTTGCCATTTATTTAATGTAAGCAATGGATTATTCTATTATTCTAAAATTTTAAGAGAATTATGAGATTAGATTGTTTATTTAAATCTTATTACTGAAGTAATCCATGTTATTCTTTTATCCACAATACATAAACAATATCAACTATGAAGGTATAGTATATTCTTGAAAACAATCTTTTACATAAATTAGTATAATAGAAAATGTGGATCACACATGTGTGTCTGCCTAGCACGCTGGTATATAATTAAAAAAGGGGGCAGAGGCCCACATTTTGTTTTTTTCTAAGCAATTGTATAATGGACTTTTGGTAATTCCCAATAAATTTTGTATTGAAAACTTGTATATACATTAAATTAGGTCAATCATAAAAAAGATTTGAATGAAATATGTACGATAAAAGTAGTTGAGATTAATAAAGACGGTGAGAGTTTCAAAAAGTGTAATATGGTGATTTGGGGTTGAATTAATTTTGCATTGAAAACTGGTACCTACATTGGAGTGCGTCATCATTCAAAATATTTGGATGAATAATAGTATAATAAAAGTAGTTGATATCAATAAAGACAATAAGAGTTTCAAAAAGCGTATTCTGGTGATCATTAAGAAATACTCCATTGTGAAGGGTGTTCATGGTCCAACCGCTCGGAATGGAAGGAGTAGTGATTGGCGATAGTCGGATGATTAGGTGTTTATACTACAACTTTGAGCATCGACATGGTCATCACTTCAAGTCTTCAACCATCACAAATCACTACTTCTTCCAACTCCAATCATCGATGAGACCACCTTTGACTATGAATCCGACTACCAAAAACCACCACTCGAACCACAGCATAGCACCACCGTCGATTACAACTATGAAAATCATGCCGACCACCAACTATCACTTTGTCCACTACTGACCACTACTCTAAACATAATTGATCACCATCTATGAATCACGAACACTCCTTAGATCGATAGGACACTTATGATTACACTTAATTATGTCATTTTCTCAAATTATTATCGATATCAACGTGTTACTGTCTATGTCGTGTCGGTATTTGTGCTTTATAAATCACCACTTGAACATGCATTTACCAATATCCACCACTGCCCAGAGGAAAAGATCTTGCACATTAAATTTTCATCTATGGGCGTACTAGTGAACAGACAATTGGTTACTTCTTTTTTGCAGCGGCAAAAAAGGGAATGTATTCAAAAGGGCATAAGAAATGACAGGGTTACAAATTACAAATCCAAACTAATGCAACTTGATAGCTATCAAAAAATGAGAGCAATCAAGAAGACTAAAAACCAATACTTGATAAACTAACATACAAAGTTAATTTATTTTGTTCATCACATTACATCACATGCAACACTTGTAGTATAGAAAACACAAAGCAGCACTAAAATATCAAACTACCAGAACCTTTAAAAGACCAATACTGTTGCATCAGTTTGAAATTGAGTTCTCTAGCAGGAACTACTACTCGGGATCCCGGCCCTCGTCACACAATTAACAACTTAATCGCAACGAATAAACTCTACTGCGGCACCGAAGCAACGAACAAAGAATTGGAATTCAAACAAGAGGAATAATACTCACAAAAAAAGAACTCAGCTCTCAAATGAACATAACCGAAAACAAGCAAAAGTTGCAGGTTTAGTAAAATATAAAATCATATGACTAAAAAATTCAAAATTTTAAGGAGTTCAAAATTTTTACCACTAAAACTAATTAATTTAATAATAAAATACTTTTTTACTATCCAATTAAATAACACTTTTTTTAAAGCCCAAAAGTGACATTTTGTAACTTTGATCATAATCATGTCTAACAAAGAAAACACACAAATGAAATATCAATGATCTATTTGCGATTGTACTCTTATAAATAAAAATGAACAACTATTATCAATATTAAAATTTCATTAAGATAATGTACCAAATGAAAAAATATATTTCATTAACATACCAATCCTCTTTGAGGTCTTAAAATCTTCCTTAGTGAAACTCTAATAAGCAACTAACTTGGTGAGTGTTTGGTTTCTCACATTTGAGGTTACAAACTTATGTCCTAATATAAATTTTTGCCGTGATTTTATCCACATGACACCAAACATATACTAATTTTTTTACAACCCATAAAGTTGCATAACATAAAATAAAATAAAATACCCACATAACATAATCTAATATCATAATCTTTAATCTTCTAATTAAATAAGACCACATCTACGATAACCATCACACTCATAACAATTTGCTAAATCCATCTCAACAACCTTAACATCAAAAACAATCTTAAACTCTTTGTCTCCACTCCTTTGTCCCATTTCAATAGCATTGTGAACAATAAATGGTTCAATATAAGAAGCCAAACTAGTACTTATGGGTAATGTACCCAAATTTTGAGTCACACCAAAAGGAAAAAAGTGAGGATTTTTAGTGACAAGAAAAAGAGGAAACTTTAACCTGTATCTATACTTTGGTGACACAATAAAATCCCTTTCTGTTGCTAAAGGTTGAAAACCATAAAAGGGTTGAACAAAAAGTTTATAGTATCCTTGAACATAAAGATCTATTGTTGCTACTTTTTCTTCATTGTTGTTTGTTGAAGTTTCAATGGTTTCTATTGTCATTGTGTGGCTATAGTTTTTGCTTGGGATTTTGAGGTTTGATTCAGGGAAGAAGTTTAATGGAAGGTTGGTTGAAGAAGAAGACATTGTCGGAATGGGAAAGAGGAAAAGACAACTAGAGAATATGAAGAGTATTGTGAATCATTTCATTTTGGGAATTTGAATAAATATTTAATAATTAATACTAGGCATCATTCATTTTATATGAGAAATGGAAATTTGGAACACAAACTTGGTGAGCAAGTTTGGTGTCTAATTTTTTTTTTAATTAAACAAGTAAATAATATATATATATATAAGAGGTCTCGTAGAGATTAAAGTTTATTTTAAGGTTTTTAAGTAAACTACGATTTACTCCTTATTTTCGTATTTGTCTTTTCTTTTTCTTAACGTTGGTAAGCCCGGATAGTTGCGTTGGTAAGCCTGTAGAAATCCCTGGTGAGGAGTTGAGTGGTGTTCCAGCAACCTTTTGAGTCCGTAGGTGTTCCAGTTAAGAAAAGAAGTTAAAAATACATAAAACAAGAAGTATGTCTAGAATACTTAGAACCTTGAGTGAACTAGGATCCTCTAGGAGAGATCGTGCCATAATTACTTCTGGATTGTCATTACAAGAATTAGAAGCTAGAAGTGACCAAGATAGATATCAAAACCATGAATTAGAAATAGCAGAAATAGAAAATAAATTACAAAATTGGAAATTACCTGAAATTAGTTATAAAGAAATTTATAGATCAAGTATGTTTGATAATTTTAAAGCACATAGTATTACTCAAACTATTGAATCATCAAAATCAATTACTCATCAAAGAGAAACTATTAATTTATTAAATGAAAAGCTAATCGAAGAACATGTAAAGCATGGTTTTCGTTATATTCATTTAGGATTAATTCAAGTAGCGGTTAAACCACTACATAAATTAGGATTGAACACTCCGATTTTACTGGTATTAAGAGATAGTAGAATTAAAACCTTCCCTGAATCCATCATAGTTATTTTAGAGTCAAATCTAAATGATGGACCAGTATATTTTAACTGTTATCCTAATTACTCAATGAATTTAACAGATAGTTTCACTCCAACCTCATTAGTAATTAATATTCAATGTATAGACGACTTATTTAATGAAGGCGTCGCTAATATAGACGTTTGTCACATAATTAAATATAAAGTTTCGAATATTAATTATAATTTTAAGGCGCTTAGAAGTTCGCCAAAAAATGAAACTATTATTGTTGAAGCTAACTTAAGACGATCTAATATTACTACACCTAAAAGATTAAAAGCTTCTGACTTACAACAAAAATTACCGGAGGAATGGATATTACAGGATATAATGCCCCCTCCAAAATTAGAGTCTAGACAACCTAGACAATTCATATTAGAAGATAATGGTAGTATTAGAATTAGAATGAATAGAAGTCAATCCATGAGGATTGAAGAACCTATTAGTAGCAGAGCTAGCACAAGCTCTAGACGATCAATAGATTCTACTATTAATATTAATTTAACAGGAGTTGATTTTACTCCAAACATTCCTCAGCCTATATATGAGACAGACCGAAGAGATGAATCTCCTCCTATGTCTCCAACTGCTTCGCAAATTCTCAACGTCATAGAATTAGAAGAAGAATTTGAAATTGACAAAGCTTGGATTAGAAAAGATTTTGAAGCGGATTATAATAAAGATAAAAGAAAGTGGTATTTTAAAACTTTTGAAAAAATACAGACGGATTATTATTTAAAGAAATTTTATGACTATATTAAAAACAAAAGAATTAATGTCTATTTCTTCACTTGGTTTGAAGAATATTGTATTGAACAAAAAATAATTAACCCTTTTGTTCAGACTAATTATGTGAACGTTACTTCAAAAACTACTAAACAATGGACAACATTGACCAATAAAACGGTTGAGTCAGTTCATCCTCCTTTAGAAGCTATTAAAATAGAAAGTTATAATATATCTTTAGAAGCTTATCCCTTTAAATCACCAGAAAACGCTGATATAGGGAAAGTTTCATCTCAGCTAAATTATTCAAATACTATATTAAGTACTATAGCTAACCAATTAGATAGAGTAGAGACTCAAATGTCTCATACTCCCCTTACACCTAATAAAATAGAATCTTATAAGGATTTTCCTATAGATCCGCAAAGACCTATATACAAATTAATTAATGTTCCTGAAAAAGACTTAAGTGAAGTAAAATTAGGATCTAGAAAAGATGAATTAGTAGATGATTTAATAAAAAAATTATCTGATCTTTCTATTAATGGAAAAGCGAAAGCTCAATTAAATATATTAGAAAATGAAGATAATTCTGAAATAAATAGAATTAGAAAAAACATGGGATATCAAGGAAAAACTAGAAATTATTATCCTAGGCCTAGTTTTCCAGATCTTCAATTTGAAGAAGCTAGAGATATGGTGTCCAGTTCTTACTCTGGTACATCCATTATAGAATGGAACATAGATGGTCATAGTGAACAAAATATATTAAACACTATTCAAGAAATGACCATGGCAGCTACAGCTTTTAAATCATTAGGACAAAACACAGATAAAAAAGCAGCGATAATAATAATTACTGGTTTTACTGGTCAATTAAAAGGTTGGTGGGATAATATAATTAGTACGGAAGAAAAACAGGCGATATTAGAAGCTAAAAAGTTAGACCCAACCACTGGTGTCTTAGGAGAAGAAGATGCGGTAAATACTTTATTATATACGATTACTAAACACTTTGTAGGAGATCCAGCTCAAATACAAGAAAGGGCTGCAGATCAATTAGCTAATCTTTATTGTCCTACGATGAGTGACTATCGTTGGTATAAAGATATGTTTTTATCAAAATTATGCAATAGGCCTGATGGTGGCGCAGATTATTGGAAAAAACGCTTTATAGCAGGATTATCTAGATTACTAGCAGAAAAAGTTAGGATGGCTATTAAAGCTAAAAGTAATGGAGTAATTCCTTATCCTATATTAACCTTTGGTCAAATATCTAGTCAAATTATAGAAACTGGAATAGGAATATGTACCGACTTTAAAATACAAAATAAAATTAGATCTGAAGTAACTCAAAGTAAAAGAGAATTAGGTTCATTTTGTGAACAATTTGGGATAGAACCAATTAAAGCACCTAGTAAAAAGACTAAGAAAAATTATTCAAAACCATCAAGTAGCTATAAACCTTATAAAAAACGAAAATATATATATATATATATATATATATATATATATATATATATATATATATTGCTTCTTATAAGTAAATGGTTTTATAATTTTTTAGAATTTTGTTTTTAGTCTTTAAAAATTATTTTTGCATTTTTTATTCTTAAAAATTTTCCGTTACTATTTTTTATCTATGAAGAATTTTTTGTCACGGTTTTTAATCCTTATAATTTTTAAGAATTGTGATTTTAGTCCCTGAAAAGTAAAAATAGCGACAGAAAATTATTCAAGAATAAAAAATATAAAAAATCTTTAACAACTAAAAATGAAATTCTGATAAATTACAGAAATCATTTAATTGTTTAACCTTTTTTTTTTCAAAAAAGAAACATATAACAATTTAATGGAATACAAATAAAATAGCACAAGATTTTTATTTTTTTAATTGTACTATACCATATCATAATTTTTGTATTTCAATTTACTGTTAAGATAAAAAATGTAGCACTTTAAAAAAAAAGATAAAAATGTAGGAAATGTCATGTATGTACTGTAATTTGACTGTGGACTCGCTTTTTGGAATGGACGGTGGATAGCAATGCAAAATCTCTGACATGGAAAAGTGATGCTTATCAAATAACAGTGCTCTAAATCGGTATAAGTCTTGCTGTCATTTTGTCATGCATTAGCGTGTGAATATTTGATTAATTTACTTCTTCTACACTCTACAACTTAGAGCACCTCCAAACAGGGGTGGACATCGGAGAAGTATGGACGGATTCAGGTTTAAAATGTCTATTAAATTCAAATTGCAGTTGATATAAAAAGATTTGTTTTTGTTCATTTTCGTCTTTCAATTTGGATAAGTTAGAATTCTATGGTTTGTGGATTCACGAGCGGATTAATTCGATTTCAATAAAAAAATATATAAATAAATAAATCAAGATAAAAAAAAACTTACATTATAACACGAAAATTAAAAAATCAACATCATCATTTGCATATCTAATATGTATCAAACCAACAAAAGAAAAATAAAATCTAAAATAAAAAATAACAGTTTACCAAAAAAAAAAAAATAACAATACATGAAGAAAAAAAATACTATAATGAAGAAGAAGAGAAAAGAGGAGGAGAAAAAAGTGATTCATCTACTTAATCAGTTTAATAACTTTCATTGTGTTTGATTGTCCCATTTTAATGCTAGATTAAAACCAACTTATGGATTCTCAAAGAAATGAGAGAAATTGTGTTTCTAGAATATGCAGAGGAAAAACTAAGTTATTATTAGTACTCCCTTCGTCCCAAAAAGAGTGATCCATTTGAAATATATGCATTATTCATATATCTTGTTTTGGCCATATTTTTCTCTTAATAAATAAAAATAAATATTAGCATATAAGATGTTGGATTCGTCTCGATGGGTATTTTCAAAATATCAAATTTTTATAATTTTTACTATTATACAATAAAAAATATTAATCGTCAAAGTTACGCATTAACATGCGTGAAACAGTCAACTGAGTCGCTCTTTTTGGAACGGAGATAGTACTATTTTATTGTCATAGTAAAATGTTGTATCGTAAAATGTAAATTGAAATGCATTGATTACTTTCATTTGAAAAAGAAAAATACTAGTATAATTACTAGATATTTATGCATTTTTTAAAAGAAAAAAATGACATATATGCATTCCACTAACGTCAATATTATTAGTGTAGTAAACTCATTTCTTTACTATGAAAGTGGATTTTGGGTCACATCGGTCCAATTCTCTCCACACGGACCCGTCAATGTCAACTCTGTACAAACTGAATTTTCTCCAAACCTTCTCAGATTTTTTCGTCGCTTTCTCCAATTTAATTTAAGGACCTACTATACTCTAAGGGCCCGTTTGACCTAGCTTATTTTGAGCTTATGTAAATAGCTTATGCAATTTTTATCTATTATTATAAGTTTTTTAATGGTAGTTTATGATAAAATAACTTATAAAAATTCAATTTTCACTAGTTTGAGCTTATAAAATAGTATAAAACCTAATTTATATTACCTAAGCCGTTTGATAAGCTCAAAAATAAATAAGTCCGGTTGTAATACGACCAACATGGCTGGCTTGTCCATTTCATTAACCGGGATTGCAACAACGTTGGCCCTTTCCCATAAAATGGCACACTTTAATACAATTATTATTACTGATGTAGTGCATTTATGACTGTTTGATCAATCCACTGAACTAAATCATGCCACGTGTCATGTTAATTATTTGTCTGCTTTGTTGGTAAAAGAAAATGTTCATCGCTAAAACGTTTCTCCGTCGACCAGTCCTCTGCCACTCCGCCGCTGACGACCTCCCACCCGTCGTTGATCTGTTATGGAAGGGTTAGTGAGTTATGGAATCAACCCTGTTCGTGTTATTTCCAGTACTACAAAACAACATCAATCTCGTTTTCTCTGTCATTCAGAACCAATTCTGAAAAAGGGTGTTCTTGGATTTCAAATTCGGATGCTTAATAATGCTAACAAGAAGACTCAGTTTTCACCTTTGATCATGGATGCTGCTGTTGGAAATTCCTCCCAACTTGCTCATTTTGAGAACACTCTTCCTTCCAAAGGTTTTGCATTCTTTCATTTTATCAAGTTCTTATTGAATTATTATTTCTTTTTACTTAGTTTATATATTTGATTCAAAATTAATTTAACTATATGGTGTTGACCATGGTTTTAAATAGTGATATGTAAAGGTTGTGTTGTGTTGCATTGCGTCGCGAAACTTGTTTTTGTGGTTAATTGTGGTAGAATGTGACAAATGTAGCCTCAATCGCGGTCACATTGATGTTTTCGTAACATCAGAAACTGTTAATGTTGACATGTTTTAGGCCTACATCTAATTAGGAGTATGTTTTAATTTGGTTTATTGAATTTCATCATGGGGGTGTGTTTCAATACATGTGACTCTTAGAATTGCGAGTTCGACTTAATTCATCCCTACAAAACTGGTTTGTAAGGTGAGGATTGTCTCTTACTTATAAACCCATTCAGGCCAACTCACATATGATGTGGGTCTTCTACTCTTCTTAACAGTCAAAAGATAGAAAAATATGATTAGATATCTTTGTAGTTGAGCATAGTTGTTATAATAACTATGTTGTCAATAGTGCGCTATGGTGGAGTTGCGCAGCAGTGGTAGTGCAGTTGGATGAACAAGAGTGTGATTCAAGTGATGGACAAGATAATATTGATATGGTGGATAGGTTGCGAATCAGTGATAGGTTTTAATTTGGTAGGTTATGTCACTAATACTAAAAATGCGCAAATTAGCGATTTATGTAATTTATAGTTGTTGCTGTTGGAGTATATTCTCAATGTTATTTACTTCTACGTTTTGTTAAAATGATGATGTTGTGTTTTGATGATGGTTAGAAATTCTGGAGCTATGGAAGAATGGTGATGCAGTGTGCTTTGATGTCGATAGCACTGTGTGTCTTGATGAAGGAATTGACGAGCTTGCTGAATTTTGTGGGGCTGGAAAAGCTGTTGCAGAATGGACAGCAAGGTTAGATTTTTTAAATGGGGATTCTTTTTTTAGAAAAGGGTTTATGTTTTATAAATATCTATGATATTTTCTATTTATGATATTTGATTTTTGAGTTGAATTTTCTCAGAGCAATGGGTGGTTCTGTTCCTTTTGAGGAAGCCTTGGCTGCTAGGTTATCTTTGTTCAATCCTTCTTTGTCTCAACTTCAGAATTTTCTTCAGCAAAGGCCACCAAGGTATGACTAAGATTAGCTGATTTGACATTTTGATAATAAGCAATGTGATTTCATTACTTAGTATTGCACTTGATTTGGCTCGCAAAAAGAAAATATGTTCTGGTAGTCCCTATGTCATTAACTGTTCTTGCCTTTAGATTTTTATTTTGCATAGCTAAAAGGGTTTATTTTGAACATTTGTATTAAGTAATGCAATGTGTAAAAGAAGGGTAACTTAGTACTATAAAGCTCTTGCACGGTAGAAAAGGGCTGGATCTTGTACATTTATTCAGTGTGTCAAATAGTGGCACTATAGCTCTACAGTCTCATGGAATTTTAACAAACTGCTTTTATTCTTTGATACGCGATTTACTACAAAATGTTTTCAAATAATAGCATAGCACCGCAAGCACGATTCACAACACTACATCTATTGTAGGTAGTCTTACCTTGCAATTGTGATAGACTGTTTCCTCGAGTCTTCTCTTTGTGTAGCTGGAAATATTTTGAAAGAATTTAGTGTGAATTTACCAATATTCTAGAGTGGTTGTTGGATAAGTCAAAGTGGTTATCCATCCAATAGTTAAAACATTGCCAATTCATTCTGGCAAAAGTACTTGAAAGTTTTTGTATTTATTTGTGCATTGTCTGCCAAACCGGAGAAAGTTTTTGTATTTATCCATCCAAGAGTTTTTCTGTGCCCGTATGAGGTACTCATCCATGTCTCATGCAGTTAATCCGGAGAAAGTGCAGGGTTAGTGTGATATAATCAAAAGAATATAGTCACTCTCCCGGTCTCTTCAAACGTAGCCACATTCCTTATGGTCTCAACTAGAAATGATTTGTTAGTCAATCAAACAAAGTTGTATGGTTTATGTTACACATTCATAGTCAAAAGAACATGTTCTGATATAGGTTGGGGAAATATATGTAACTATCAATTAATTGGAACTGCGGTTAATTGGACTTATTGAACGTAGGTCATTGCGAAAATACTATTAGAAGCTTCATGTAATGTAGTGAAAAGCTTGCAAATTTAAAAGCAAACACAAGTCTCAAGTTATCCTTACTTGTTATGATCACAAGTAAATTTTTGTAAACTGTGGTCATCATATATCGACTATCACTATTCATATGTTTATGTATAAATAAGCAATTTGCAATGCAAACAACTCTTCACAAACTTATTATCATGTATTGGTCGTGTTGCATCTGGATTTTTTAAAATTTCCTGTACTTGTGTCGCATTGTATCGAGAATGGATCCTCTCAATTTTTTTTCTCTCAATTTTTCTCAATTTTCACATCTTAACCATCAATCACCTTTTCTCTATTACTTTTAGAATTAAATATTGTTTTATATTTCTAATCCAATGGTCAATTGTCCCACTTTATTTCCTCAATTTTTTTTTCCACTTGAGAGGATCCCCTCTCCATTGTATCTGTATCATACTATATATGGGCCTCTTAGTATATCACCAAAGCTAAATTGTTTACTTTCTTTTGGTCAGTTCAGACATATTCAGATTAATGTTTATGACTTCTTAAAATGCAGGCTTTCCCCTGGCATTGAAGAGTTGATTCAGAAACTAAAGGCTAATGGCAAGCATGTTTATCTGATCTCTGGGGGCTTTCGTCAAATGATCCATGTATGTAGAATAGTGCTAATGATTATTTTTCCTGCTTTATTTCAGACTAAGAAGAGGATATCAATAGTTATTATAGCTGCATATTGTGAATTTCGATAGATTTTCTTTGAATTCATCGTGTACTACCACTAAAAATATTTGGAAACCAGTACATGCAGTCCTTGCATATATAGTATAGAATCTGTCAACATAACATGTACACATGTTGCAATATTATTGAATAGAATAATGTTACTTTTAACTCACTTCTTACAGAAGAGCGGTGTTGTCAAAATGTGGTGCTATAGCGTAGCAGGACAAGTCGCTATTGTTATGCGATACACTATTTAGTATAAAGTGTTGTCAAATAGTGGTGCTATAGCGTAGCAGGACAAGTCGGTATAGCACTGCAGCATAGTGGAATTTTAACAATCGCTATTTTTTCGCAATTTGTGATTGATAACACTGCAGAAGAGGACTAACTTTCCATTCTAATTTAGATTGTGGAATCAATGTGAGTGGCTTGACGAACATAAGATTGTAAACTGCTTACCTAGAAGGTGGAAAGTTTGATGTTGAAATTTCAAACAAGGCCTCTTCCAGTCTTCAGTTATGACACCATGCATGTTTGAAATTATTTTGTGAAACAATGAACAAAAGCTAGCAGCTCGTGTCTATATCTTCCGATTTTTTTCCCCATCAAAGATTGTTAGGCAAATTGTTTGACATTTGATAAGCAAGCTGGCTCTATTCATACAAGATAACGAATTAGATACTTCAGTTTCTTTCTAACTACTAATTGCACATTTCTAATGAAGCCTGTTGCTTCGATTCTCGGGATTCCACAAGAGAACATTTTTGCCAATCAACTGCTTTTTGGAAGCTCTGGACAGTTTCTGGGATTTGATGAAAAGGAGCATACTTCAAGGAGTGGAGGAAAAGCCAAGGCAGTCGAACAAATCAAGAAGGTTTGCCATGCCCTTGTTTAAGTTCTTAAACTAATTATTACATTGCTTGTAAAGCTGATTATAAAAATTTCCAGGATCATGGGTACAAAGCATTAACTATGATCGGGGATGGTGCAACTGATTTAGAGGTAAGAAAAAACTTATATAGCAATTGTCAAAGAGCAGCGCCATAGCTCTATAGCTTAGTGGAATTTGAGTAAATCGTTATTGTTCTGCAATATGCTATTTAGTACAAAGTTTTGTCAAATAGCGTCTATAGTGGCGCTATTGCACTGTAGTGTATCAAAATTTAAACAAAGCACTACCTTTTGTGATCTGCGATTGACAAATAGTAAGGTATGCTTGAATGGTACACACATTGCTAATTTCTAATCAAATAACGATTACCCTTCTTTGTTAGAAAAGTTGCAGTTACTTCTTCTTGAGTCCGTTTAAATAGCACCCCATCTATTTTTCTAAATTATAGGAGATGTATCATGTATGTCATTTTGCCATATCTTAGGGGAGGAAAGTGCAATTTTGCTTAATGTATATGATAACCTGTTTTCATATTTGTGCATTGTCCAACTAACAAAACAGCTTTTAGATTTCAATCAAAAAGATCAATACTGATCTTAAATTGTTGATCAATAAAGCAATTTTCTTTTTTATTGATATTTAAGCCAAATTAATTGTGTCATTGTTAGGTATTCTTGAATAACATAAAAATATGTGGTAATTTGGATGTTTTTTTCCTGCACATTTAGGCTCATAGACCGGGTGGTGCCGACTTGTTCATTTGCTATGCTGGTGTTCAACTTCGAGAAGCCGTTGCTGCAAAAGCTGATTGGCTAGTTTTCAATTTTCAAGATCTTATAAATTCATTGGGGTAACTTTTTCTCTGTTATTTTTTTGTTTCTTTTCGCTTGGGCGTGATAGGTTTCCTATAATATTAAGAGAATCATAGAAGTGTGAGCAAATAACGGATTCGGGAAAAAATTGGCAGGAAATAATATAAATGTGAAATTCTGCCACGTGTCATTAAGGAAAGACATTTCTATGATAGATAGATCATAGATGCCATTCATTTGTAGATCAGATTTATTCTTTCT
Source organism: Trifolium fragiferum (assembly GCA_954870985.1). Classification (NCBI taxonomy): domain Eukaryota; kingdom Viridiplantae; phylum Streptophyta; class Magnoliopsida; order Fabales; family Fabaceae; genus Trifolium; species Trifolium fragiferum. The sequence continues at coordinate 16,509,235 of OX940794.1, forward strand.
ACCATTGTTTTTATTTTATTCATGCAGATGGCCCTGCAATGCATTTGTATGTTTCCTAAGCTCTTAAGTTGATATTATGAATTACTTTTAAGATTCTAGAATTTATATATTGCCTTTTGTTTGTAGAGCTGTGATACATAAAATCTTTTCACATATCTGTATGTGATATGAATGTTTTTATGTTTACCAAGTTTATTCTATATTTTTTTCTTCTGCTTTTGAAGGAATAAAATTGTAGTAAAGACATGTTACTTTTTCTTCTTTTCTTTCTTCCGTAAACTAAGGTATCTTCCGCGCAGAACTGCGGAGATCAATTTTTTGAGGTAACTGAGATCTTTCTAAAGGGTTGATTTCTTCCAACAAATATTATTCCATATGCACCGATCAGAAATTGAACTCGGAACCAATTGGTTAAGGGACACAAATATCTACTACTTGTGTCACATCGGTAAAGACAATATCATTAGCCAATGAATGAGATAGAATCGATCATAGTTCTAAAACAAAGGGTTCCTAAGTCCCTTGATAGCATACAATCACTAAGGTTCTGTTTGAATAACTAAATCTATATTTTATTTTTTAAAATAATAATATAATAAATGACTGTATAATATTTCAATCAAACTTAATTATTTTTTTGAAATAGTTTCTTTATTAATTTTATAAAGAAAATATCTCATCCACTCTCCTCAAAAATCATCAATCCAAACATATGCTTGAAATATAAAGATACATTTCAGTCTTCAATAGTTGTTAGCATGTGAAGTGCTCACATTGTTGAAGAAAATAAAAGCTTTGGTTGGTATTTGTCCCTACCTTTTCCAGAGATGCTTGTGAACACACTCACCACTAAGTTGTTGGTAATTTTTGTTTTCAAACAGTTATTGTTAGTGATTAATTATTAGTATTGTTAGCTGGGTCAGGATCGGTGTGAAAGCAAAAAAAAAAATATATTGTAAAATGGGGTGATGATATCTAATAGTGTATTTCTCTTCAATAAAGCTCAAACATAAAACTTTCTTTTTGTTACATAAACTGGATATCCTGTACGTACATCTGCAGAGATTAATTTTTTAAATCTTGTGGAATCTAAATAAGTGACAAATTCTCCTTAAAAAATTTAATAGTGCTGCATGCCTAAGACAGAGATCAATCAAATATAAAAACTTTCTTTAATTACTACTTCTAGTCAAATTTGACTTTGATCATCGCATTTGTTGGTAAAATGTCAACCAATCTAATTCAATAATTTAAAAACAATGCTATAAGTATTTATATTTTTAATCTATATATTTAATAACCAGATTATGTAATGATTGACATATATATTATAGTGATATTTGTACATATTCTAATCCAAGTAATTTTTTTTCCAAACCTACTAAACCTAACAACTTGTCTTTTAATCCCAACAATACAAACATGCAAATGTTAAGGCACATGAGTGACATGACCGGAGGTGGTGTCATTGTCTACCTTTCTTTGGTTGTACATTCAATAATCTAACCTTTTCGTAAAGTTTGTAAAGAAACAAACTAATAATGATAACATAACAACCCTTAGATTGATATATCAAAAAGAAAATCCATATACTCCTTAAGAAAGCGGGATTCTCTAATAAATCTTGGAAGCACTGTTCATTGTTTGTGGAGGTGTTACGTGGCATATCATGAGTTGAGAAAGGATCACAAATGCACCAGGTTTATTGTTGATTTAAATAATGGGCAAAAAGTTTTTTATAGGGAGTGTCCCACATTATGACTAGGTCTATTGATCCTGTTATATTTTATTGCCCTTATATGCATTCAATGTAAAATAGCAGTTGGATTCATCAGACGCAAATTAAGTAGCCACATATTTTTTTAATGAAAAAATTAAATAATAAATGTTTGCTAAATAAGCAGGGACGTTTCTAATTGGTGCGTTATTTAAATAAAGTAAATGATATAATACCCTATTTTTCATGGATGTAAAGTAAGACAAATATGGATTACAAGCAAATCGTTGGTGATGTTAAACAGATTTTCGTTTCGATACCAAACGTTTTTTTTTTTTAATTATATAATGTAGTATTTTTCGACCCAAAAGGTATATTTGGTAACTTAGGCTAAAACTTATATTAAATCACTAAAAAAGAAAAGATTTTTTTTATTATTTTATATATTATTTTAAAATATAAAAATATATATTTAGTTAAAAAGGTCAAATTTGGTTGAGCCACAATCCGATTATTTGAACTTTAAATCAGTATATCGGTTTAATAATTGATCCGATTTTAATTACTTTGCTAAAAATAGATAAGGTGAGTATTTGTTAAAAGAGGAGATGAGGGAGAGGCAACATGTATCTAGAGATTCGATTTCTGACTCATACATATCAAACAATTCGATTGGGACGAAAAAACACATCTTTAATACTTTCCGACAACAATAAAAACTTTATATCAATATCATAATAATTAAAGAAAAATAAAATTACTAGCACCGTGCATCGCACGGGATTGGACACTAGTATTGATTACAAAGCTTTAAATTGATAAAGAAGTTTTGCGTTGATATAATGTAGCACCATTGAAAGATAATTAAAAGGGTCATATTATTGAGGATTATAGGTAAAAATATGTCATATTACCCGACAAATGTCTATAGGTTGACCTGTTTAACGTCTGACATGACATGTTTAGCAAAAAGTACTAGTTAAATAGGCTAGACTTAGGCTACTAAAATAGATTAACAAGCTTAATAGGTTGACACATTTTTTTTACTAACAGAACACAATATATTGAGCCTTTTATGATTTTCTTACGTGCTTAAGAACCCAAGAAGCCGCTCCAGTTTTAATCTACACCTTTGGAGATAATTACTAGTTTAAATACAAATCTAAAGGTTAAAAAATCCCACTAAAATGCAACTCCCCTCTTCATTCTTCTCTATTCACCCTCTCTTCTCCCTCTTTGCCGTTGAACAATACTCTACTTTTTTGTTTAACCCTCTCAACTATATTTCTTCTAGCCAAAACAAACCAAAAAAATTTACTAGGATGAAAACCTCTGTTTTTATTTTTAGGAATTAAAATTAAAATTTGTTATATTTTTAAAGTGTAAAAATTTATTTAATCTTTTTTGGTACATTATTTAACCCTTTTTGAATAATAGAAAAATAAGAATTTAGACATAAAAAACTACCGTTTCAAGTATTTTTTATCTCTATTTTTAAAACATATGTTAAAAGATAAATTAAATGAGATAAAAATTGAAGAAATAGAGATAAACAACAATATTAATATATTGCACTTTCAAAAAAAAAACAATATTAATATATTGCATAATATTTTAATATTGGTCCATTATGATTTATGCATAATATATATATTTTTTCCATATATGGCGTAATATACAAATACTAATAAATAAAAGTATTGGAAAGATACTTTCTGTTAATTATCAATCAAATAATATTTTTCTTTCCTTCTGTCTACTTAAATTTTTATAATTACAAAAAGATTTATGACATGACACTAGGCAAAAACTGGATGAGATTTTAGTGAACCAGTAAACAAGTCAAAGAAAAAAAAAACATTTTTGAATTTCTTCGCAGAAAATAAATAATAATAATAATTTATTATTTGTTTGATATTTTTGCCAGCAAAAAAACAAACGTTGATGTTTTTTTTTCATCCGTGAAAAATACGTTGTTGCCGATGTTGGAGATAACGGTGTAACAAAGTCTCAATCTTTTTTATTTCTAAACAACCTGCGAGATTCGACAATACTTCGTGTGTCCTAGATTTCGTTTCACGGATACTAAGGATTTATCAAAAAGTAAGCTTTTTTTATTTTCCTCCATTGTCTGAAAATTATTAGTAACAAAGATCTTTTTTTTTTGTTTGATACTGTAATAATAAACTGTTGGGTCACTAGTTTTGATTGTTTTAGGCAAATGGGGTTTTCTCATAAAAGGGTTTTTGTAGTGAAGCTTCTACTTTCGTAGTGTGAAAGTTGGTTCCTTGGAGTAGTTTTAGGTTTTTGGGGGGTTTTTGTTTTTTGATTTCAGTTCATTGAGTTGATTGTTTATTGTTCTTGGAATGTTTGCATTTATAGATGATTATTGAATCTGGCATTGGTTGATTTCTGTTTTTGATTATGTTAGTTCAAGTGACACTAATGACCATTTTACAACTGTCTCTGACGGTATTTGAACTCGGCACCTTGAGGTTACAAAGCTAAGCTTTTACTATTGAGCTAGCACCTCAAGTTTTTTCTTGTTCCTTATTTGGTTATTCTCAATTGTTTGATATTTTTTTCAGGTTTTGTTGATTCTCCTTGCTACTACTTGAGAGTAGATTTTGATTATTAGAGTGGTGAATTAAGGGGGTTTGATTTAATTGACATTATATATGTTTGGTTAATTGGTGACTCCGTGGCTGTGGTTTTGTTATTGTAAAAACACTTGGAAGGGTATTTTACTGATTCATGGAAAGTTCTTCACTTGGTTGTTTGGTTTGGTGCTAATAATTGAAAGAATGAGGGTAACTTGTAGTGTGGAGTTTGGTTAGTACAATGTTGTCAAATAGCGGCTATAGTAACAAATTGCTATTGTTCACTGATATGTGGTTTAGTATAAAGTGTTGTCAAATACTGGCTATAGCGTAGTGGAATTTGTATAGACCGCTGTTTTTAGAGATTTGTGATTGACAACACTGGGTTACTGCAATTGAGAGTTAGTGTAATAATGGATTTGTGGGTTGTTGCCGGTTGTTTAATTAAATATTTGAAAAAGAGTTCGGAAACTGGTGATAGCTCATGTCGTTTGTCATCTGAGGATTCAAATTTTGAGAAAGCAGAGTCCTTTAACTGCCCCTTAACCTCCCTCAAACAACCGCGGAGACGTGAAACGGGAAAAGATGTTTGTTTAGATAGAAGGGGTTTGGATTGGAATTCTTCAGATGTGAGCTCATTGGATAGTTCTTTGACAGAAGACGTGGCTTCTGATAGAGGGTTTAATCGTGTAAAACTAAGACATTTTCAGAATTATAATGAGAGTGATTTACTATCTATATCAAACTTAGCAGTGCCGTTATCGCCATATGATGACAACTTTAAGGATGGTGAAGATGGAAATGAGCGAAATATTGATATTTTTGGCAATCATGGTTTATTTCTTCCTGATTATTCTTCCAAAGTGGTCCGTATCCACAATTCTTTTGGAAATAAAACCTTTCTATCCACGAAACGTTTTCCTGAGCATGTTAAAAGACCGTTGAACTCCTTAGAAAGTTGTTTCATGGCTCAGCTATATAAAGAGCATGCCAAAATGGAGGAATATGTCTTTAGTCCTCCATCGCAATCTATGGCTACAAGGTCATTTCTTGTAAGCAATGGAAGCCGAATACTCAATAGAGAAAGTGAAACTTTGATCAGTGCATTGACTGGAAGTAAAGAGCACAAGCTTCATAAAGCTGGTCAAGAAAAAGACAAAAATGTAGTCAGAGGGGTTCCTTCCTTGTCGAAGACTGGATCTTTAAATGGGCGAAGTAGAAGGTCAAGCTTTTCTGATGACGTATTCAGTGGAAAACTCACCGGATATGGTATAGTTTCTGATTTAACCAAAACATCTTTAGCCTGTGTGGTGTTTGAAAATGTTTGTTCATATCTTTCTTGTTCATGACTATGTTTAAAACCATGGTTTTAAATTGCGGTTGCATTTACACTGTTAACCTTTATATTGTTGGAAAATGAGGTTGAAATTGCGGTTACTATACTGTTGTGGAGATATCATACCACAATTTAAATTCATGTTTAAAACTCTTTCTTTTATGTCGAGAGCAACACACTTATTTTTCTTGAGGTAATTATTAGTCTTCCAACGCGATAGACTTCTTTCTCTTCATTCTATGTTTAGTTAGTCTCTTGTATTTTGAGAAGAATTTTTTTATAGAAATCTTGAATACTTGCTCTACTGAGTTACTCCCTCTGGTCACTATTATAAGCAAATTTCTAATTTTTAGGTTCATTGAATAATTGGTGTATGCGGTATATATTATAGACCAGATACATCAATTATTCAATGAATCTAAAAAGTGAATTTTTGCTTATATTAGTGACCAAAGGGAGTATTTAAAAAACGATTTGTTTTTGAGCTGGTTTGGGCCTTTGGGGCCTTATATATTGTAAATATATCACGACTCTTCGTTTCTCTATTGATGTGGCTTGAGTAAACGGCGACTTTGGTCCTTGAATGTTTCAAGCGCTACTGATATAGACATAGTTCTTCAAATTAATCAAATTTACAAAAACATCCTCAAATGTGTCCTCATCACTCAGTTTGGTACTTGAATGTGTTTTTTGTTAGTTAGTTTGGTCATTGAATGTGCCTTCCCTTGGTACGTTCCGCTCATCAAATTACTACAATAATGTACATTTAAGGATGCTTTTGTAATTTTGATACATTAAGGGACTACAATGAGTTTTACAATCTGGTTTTCTAATGTCCTAACCAAGGTTTCATTTGCATCATTAGCTTCAAATATTGATTTTTGATGTTGGTACTTGATTTCTGTTATGTAATGTGTTTTACACTTTTACTTCGATAGTTATGTTTAATTAACACGTCCATAATCATCAGATCCGACGTTTGTCTTCAGCCTTGGGATCTCTCTTGGGATAATAACTTGCACTATGGCAAATAAAAAAGAAATAAACAAGCTAAGAGAACTGTTGAAGCAAAATGAAAACTTGGTTGAAGATCTACAAGATGAACTTGATATGAAAGATTCAATGACCGTGAAGGAGTTACATAACGAAAACTATGGTTCACAAGATACATGTGATCATTCCTTAAGTGGTAAGGAACTACATGAATCTTCCCCTGAGAAGCATATTGATAGCTCTCCAAGAATAGATTGCAAAGAATCATATGATAAGAAAGAACAGAGTTCAGAATCTATGAGCAAAATTGAAGCTGAGCTTGAAGCTGAACTCGAGAGATTGGGGTTGGACATGAATGTGTCAAGCCTGGATAGAAAATTATCCGAACTTGTTGAGGTAAGCATAACTTCCAGCAACTACAATGGTTCTTTGGCACAAAACACTGTCTTGAAATATATGAATATATGTTTTTGTTAGTTATGTTCTTAGTTTTTCTATGTATGCCCCTTTCTCATTGAATTGGTCTCATCCTTGACAATGATGGAATGTCAAAGAAAGTAATGAAAATGACCCTTTTTCATTTATATGTCTTATAACGAGATCATAATCATATTACTCAATTCCTCAAAAATTCTCACCTTAACAGAGAGTGCAAATGATAACCTAGATGTGTAACATGAAAGACAAATTCCCGGCACATCCATTCTTTCTGATTTTAGTTGCAGATTTCATATCATCTATCTGTTTTCTTCTGGTAGCTATTTGAATTGTGGCAATAACTGAAAGTTTCTCGCAACTGTGGCTTGTGTTGACGTGTATTAAAATAAATAAATTGGAGCAGGGAAAATTATTATAGTATTAATTAAAGTGATAATGATATAATGACCATTGTACATCCATCTCTGAAGGGATTTGTACTCCGTCCCTTGAGGTTACAAGGAAGCTTTTACTACTGAGTTGACACCTCATACATATTGCCTTGTAGAGTAACAATAGGAAAAATAAAATCTTCCCGAAACTATAGATATTAGTTTTATCTCTTTATTCCCAGTGTTTCATGCCTTATTTTTGCTTTCAAATTCCAGGACACGTTTAGAGTAACCATCCGCTTTAGTCCTCGAATATGTGAGGCACTATCACAATAGTCCTTAATTGTATCTAAATTACAAAACATATGTAAGTATGCTTTTTGTTAGTCACTTCGCCCCTCGAATGTGTCTTTTATTAGTTAGTTTGATCCTTGAATGTGTCTTCCGTTGTTAGTTTGATCCATAAAATTTGTAGCAAAAGATACTTTTGCGGATTTTTTTTAATATTGATACATTAGAGACTATAGTGACAATGACAGCACCTCACATGCTTAAAGACCAATACAACTGTTTACTCCGTATATTTTTAAAGCCTTAATTTTTTTAAAATTTTTCTAGTGTAAAGTTACACCGCATGTTTGCTCCATTGCTTCTTTTGGTTCAAGTTAACAATTCTTAAACGTGACATTGTGTTAATTGCGCAAAATTCTTGCAGATTGACCCGGAGTTTGTAGCAGATTTTGCTCAAGGTGAGTTGCGAGGTGACACAGTCAGTGGAACAGATGCCAATGTAACAACACCTCTTCCTGCAAACTATGCAGTTTCACCACATGAACTGAGTTTACGTTTGCATGAAGTCATAAAAAACCAACTCGAGGAACGAGTGAAGGAACTTGAGATTGCTCTTGAAAATAGCCAGAGGAAAGTAAGGTCTTTGGAATCTGAGCATGATCGTAGTTTCGGAAAGGCATGTTCTCCTAATAAAGGAAACATATCAATGACTCATGATGAAGACTGTGACACTATGTCTCAGCCCTTAATTCTCAATTTATCCGGCGAAGCTCTTGATGCTTACAATGAAGCATATGACGAATTAATAAAGATAAGTGATTCTGAAGACAATTCACCACCAACCAATATTCATGATAGTGACAACAACAAAGAAGGTTTGCTTTCACATGATTGGAATGCAACGGTTTTTGAGCACAGTTCGGCGGCAACATACTCGGTGGTTGATGAAGGAAGTCTTTCAAGGGAACCTTATTTTAGCAAGGAGACAATGTTGGAAGAGGAAAGCTCTAGTGATTTGAATGTTAGTGGAGATGAAAGTTGTGATTGTGATAATGATGAGTTGGAGAGGCAATTGATTAGGCAAATTGTTGAAAGAACCAAGAAAGGTTCTCCTCTTTACCAAAATGCAAAAAAGATATTGTATTCTATGGGTGAAGATGAACCACTTTGATATCATCTAGTTTTTAGGAATGTAAGAATAGAAAAAAGAGTAATAGTTATTAAATACAGTAAAGCTTCCTTTGTTGTGGCAATGTGGCCTTGTTTCAAAGGTTTCACCATGCTTTGCAAGGTTATCTTGTCTTTATAATAGTAACTTATTTTTACTGATTTACCTTGCTTCTTTTTTTGAACCCTTGTCCTTAAAACCGATTTTTTTGGTTTTTTAAAACACTGCTTAATTTTATTATAAACAACATAATTTCTAAATTGTTTGATGAAAGAAACTTAACATGATTGGCTATATACATGATTACTAACATCAGAAAACTGAAAATAAGAAACTCAAAGACAACTATAAGATTAAATTTCTAAATATACAATTAAATATAGGAGATATTTTTCTAAACCGGAGGTTTTCTAACACAAACCCATAATTGGATGATACAAATCATGCACCAAATAGGATTTTGCAAAAACCAACCATTGGAATTCAATTAACAAATTCAATAGAAATTTTATAGATTAAGTAACAGTCAACATGAGTCGAGTGTTATATTTTCTTAAAGTGATACCAATCTATCTTAATGTAACTAAATATTTTGATATCTCATTATAACCAAGAGAACTAAAACATTCCAAGTTAAGATCTCAATTTAGTTGAACCACAGATCAACTCAAAGCATGCAACAAAAATTATATTCCTGATTCATAACAAAAGGAAAGAACGCAGCATAAGAGGAACAACGTTTCTTTCTTTCCAGCTCTATATTGCTGATTATACATGCTTGAAAATAATATCAGGAACAAGTCCACCTAATTTTGATAAAAACCTAAAATTTTCCGAGATTCTGTCAAGCCCGTTTAGCAAAAGCATCAACTTCATGATCATTACTCCTGAAATTTTCTTGACCACTTTCGCCGTATCCAAGTCCTCCACTTTTATCATATCCACCAGCAAAGCTGCTCCAGGCACCTGAACCGCCAATGCCATACCCTGTTTCATTTCCAGGGTATGGATTAGTGCCGAAACCATTGCTAGGACCACTACCAGGAGTACTATTGCCAAATCCAGCAGCAACACCATAACCACCATCAGCAGGAGCAGTACCATAGTTAACAGAATTGCTATCTCTACCACCTACAGCAGCACCATAATTTGCATTGTTACCACCGCCATAAGCACCAACTCCAGGAGCAGTACCATAGTTAACAGAATTGCTTTCACCACCACCTAAACCAGGACCATAAGTCGCATTGTTACCACCACCATAACCGCCAACGCCAGGAGCACTACCATAGTTAACAGTATCAGCAGCACCATAACTCACATTGTTACCACCATAACCACCAACACCAGGAGGACTACCATAGTTAACAGTATTGCTTTCACCACCTCCCACAGCAGCACCATAATTCCCATTGTTGCCACCATAACCTCCACCAGCAGTTCCATCATTATAAGTGTTTCCGTAACCACCTCCGCCATAACCTCCAGGGACATTACCACCATACCCACCGTCGTTTGAAGGAGCGCTGAATGTAGAGTTACCATAACCACCTTGATATCCACCACCACCTCCACCGCCATAGGAAGTGTTTCCATAAGATTCACCAAAGCCACCACCACCACCATATCCACGGGGTCTTTCATTGGCAAAATTTACACCAACCCGGCGACCATGCAATTCCTGAAAACAAAAATTACATTCAGAAAACAGTAATAAATAAGGTAAATGTAATATTTCAGTCAATATATATATTCCAAATTAAATTAACATTAAGTGTCAAAGAAAGGTATATGAGATACAAACTAGTTTATATCATCACAGTTACGTTACTGAAGAATTACAAATAAAATACAACATGTAGAACTGTTATAAGTTCCTGATAATGAAAAATTTAACAGGAGACCACATGAACAGCTTCTCACCGATGAGCCTATAAAAGGAGAACATAAATCTGCACTACCTGTCCCTCCAAGGCTTGAATGGCACTTGATGCCTCCTCGACTGAATTGTAAGTAACAAAGCCAAATCCTTTGGACCTACCAGTTTCACGATCCATAATTATCCTCACTACAAAAGCAATGAAGTTAAACAGTTATAACGATTTCAATCAACACAAATGACTAACAGTTTCTCAATTGAATCCCCTTCTCCCCACAATTTTTTCTTTTTATAAAACGCAAAAGAAAAACAGAGAATCTGACTACTCACCATCAACAACTTCACCATATTTTGAAAAAACTTCCCTCAAACTTTGTTCATCAGTAGAATAGGAAATACCTGCAACACATGAATGTAAATGTATTCATTCTTAATCATTATAAGTATTATCAACCATAAAGATTCTACCTTGACATGTCAGACTTTAAAACAAGGGTCAAACCTATTATGGATTTATTATAGCAAACTTATCTTTCTTTAACAAGAGATCGACTACAACTTATGCATCATCAACAATTCAGATTAAGGACGTGTTTGGTGTCTGACATGGGTCAGTGTTCGACACCAACACATATAGTTACTTACAATCACATCTACTGTCTTACATTATTTATCAATGTTTACGCGTTAGTGTTGTGTCTGGTGTTTAGCACGTGTAACCGTGTTAGAGTTTGACACCAACACATAGTTGCATTCAATCATTTCTATTGTCTCAAATTATTTATCAGTGTCTACATGTTAGTCTTGTGTCTAGTGTCTGTGTCCGTGCATCATAGCTTCGCAACTTCAACTGTGAGAACCTCCAACATATTTCCCTTTCAACAAAAAAGACACCAAGTGTATGCAAAATAGAGTAGATTGTAATAAAAATTCACCTCCTACAAACAGCTTTGTTGACGGAGGACTCGAAAAGCACCGTATGGCTTGGAAAACAGACGGTACAGAACGCAACTTAACCTCAGAACTGATCTTTGTATTTGCAGCAGTTCTTAGTAAATTCCCAATTCTACCAAAGAAAGCCATTCCTTTAACCTGCTGAAAATTATAACAAAATTAATCCATATTTTGTTAAATCACATTCATAATACAATATAAACACAAAAAATAAAAACAGATAACCTAAACCACAAACATAAAAAAAAAAAAAAAAAACAATTTTTTCACACAACCCAGAAGAAACTATCAATAGAATAATACAAAATCATAATAAAAACAACGATCATAACAAAAAAATATCATATAAAGAAATTGAAGCTAATCAGCTATAATAAGAGACAACAATGAAAAAATGGAAGTGAAAAAAACGAATTTTGAAGAAAAGATTGGTGAAAGAGAACGTACCTTGGATTTGTTCTTGTTTTCTCTTCTGTGTTAAACCCTAGCAAGATTTTGAGAAAGGGGTTTTAGAGAAGAGTGTTATGCTTGAATTGATCTTAACCTTTGATTCTTATAAGGGGTAATGAAAAATAGCCCTTGGATTGTTTTAAGAGAAAAATGACTAATGAGTGTGTGTATTTATATTTGTTAGAATTTTCTTTAATTATCATTTTCACAGTATTTTTCATTTATGTAAAAATTTATGGGTTTTGCTGTCCAATGTTCCAGGAGACTTTTTAAGCATTCTATTTAAAAAAATTATTATTATAAAAAGTGAAATATTTCAATTATAAAGATATTGCTTTCACACATTTTCATATAAAAACTTTAGAAAAATTTACTGTTTAAAATGATTAAAAAGTAGATCTGGGGCACTCGTTAGTATTTTTCAAATTTAATTCTTAATCAGTTTTTAAAATAAGTGTCATTTTGGTAAAAACATTACTTCTATTTTGTATTTATAATAGTGAAAAATCGTTAATAAAAATTATAGCTTAAGATTCATTTAAGTGTGGAAAAACTTTATTTTGTATTTCTTACTCAAATAGCTTAATGATTAAACTCACACTTTAATTGCGGAGAAGCTGAGAATCTTAAGTTTTAATCCAATTCTTGCAAATCAACGCCCTTAACAAATGAGTCAAAAATCAAATTGCTAACCACATGCTTAAGAGACCTAAAATATTTGACATATCATTTATAAAATGTGATAGTAGTCTTAAATGTACTATTTGACAATTGTAGTCCAAATTTCAAAATCTGAATGGGAGTAAAATTGGAAAATAAAATAAAATAATAATGATAAAATAAATTTTGGAAGACTTTTGGAGAATGTAGGGGGTGAGTAGAAATTTTCTAATATTTTGGCCTGGTGTCTTAGGGCAGGGTCTGCTCAGATCCAATCCAAATTAAAAAAAAATATCGTAAACTGAACTGAAAGTTTTGGTTAAGTCCATTATATATATATATATATATATATATATATATTCGCTGAATATGTTTTAAATCTAGCAATATAATTAGTTGTTGCTTAATAATTTTTAACAGTTCCAATTAAAATATATTTTTCACATTACAAACCAAATAAAATCAAGCCAATTAAATTAAAATAACCCGCTTAAAATTTGATCGAATATCTTTTATAGTCATCAAAAAATTAAATCAAATTACACGGTCTTTTCTTTTTGAATCATATGACTTTTAATCCTACGACCGATCCAAATTGGACCACAAGAATCCTTATCTTAGGGTATGTTTCAATTGCCGAGGTTTTGGAGGGGAGGGCTTACTTTTATCTTTTAAATTATGGTCACTACACTACACAAGTTTTTTAAAATTAATTAAGCGTGATCGAAATATTATGATAATTTAACATGTTCTTTGATTTTATTTAATTTCTTAAAATGTTAAATATATTTTAAAATATAGAGTGAGCTCTTTAAAAACTTTCTTTCAAATATATTTTTAGGTTTTGTTCGTAAGTTTTGAAGAGAATTTTGGGGAAAATTTTGAAGAAAAAGGAAGAAATAAGTATAAGGAATAGAGGATGTCGGGAGCGGAGAACACTTTAAGGAATTCATTGTTTCTATAATATAAAATCTTTAAAATCTTTATAATTTTAAGAAACTAAAAAATTGTACTTGAGAAAGTTTTAGGAGGATTTTGAAAAGTTTATATGAAAATTTCTATTTTTCATAGCATTATTCATAACAAATAATTTTTTTATTCTTTGACCAATATCTTAAAATTATTTTATTTGATTGCTTTCATAAAAAAAAAATTATGTTAACTAATATTCTAAGGTCAGTAGTTAAAAAAATCAATAAATTTTACATTAAAAAGTGTATTTTTTATATTTCTATAAGTAGGCTACACAAATTTTAAAATTATTTTTTATATTGTAGTCTCTGACTTTAACAATCCTTTGAAACCTGTTGCTTGGAAACTATGAAATCGTTGGAAAAATGTTTTGATTATGTTGTCTCATATGAATTTTGGTTGTAACTAATATCTTTATTAGGGAAGGTAATCAAGTTGCGGATTTGTTAGCTAATCATGGTCTTTCTCTTGGTACTTTAACTTTTTGGGAGAATCCTCCTTTGTTTCTTTTAGATAGTCTTTCTAAGAACAAAGTTGGGATCCCTAACTTTAGGCTTTGCTAGTTTTATGGAGTTTTGGCATAGTTCCCTCCATTGTAATTATTTCTCTCTAGCTACTTTTAATACATTTTGAGTGATATGCACTTTGCTATCACTCTCTTTTTGAAAAAAAAAATTTAAAATTATTTACTATATTTATTTCCATAACGTAATGCACCATAAATACTATTTAGCGTTTTACAAAATAAAATATTTAATTTTGGTCTTAATTATGAAAATATCTTTAAATTTCCTTAACGTAATGCACCAGAAATACTATTTAAGGCATTTAGTGCTAGGAGTACATTGCAAACAATAAGGTCCTTGATACTGAGAACCAAAGTTAAAGACTTGAGACAGAGCATTTGTTAGCTATAGTACAGTAACTGCAACTAGCTTCCTAGAATTTATGATCAAGTAAGAATTTGTCTTAATTTTTGTATCATTAAACACCCTTTACCCCAACCACCTACACTCTTTTATGCACCTTTATTTTCTTGCACAGTACAGTACTTTTTATGGAGTATGTGGTTCTGAGCTCTTTGATTTCTTCTTCTAGATTGTGTTTGATTTTTTCTTCTAAATTGTACCCCCTTCATCTCATATCTCACATTTGAGATATTTGTTTGTCTCATATTAATTTTCTAAAGTGGTTTAGTGGTTAGATTTAGATACTTTTAAATGTAAAGAAGTGATAAATTTTAGATTTGAATTTGAATTTTTGCAAATAATGTTTTCGACAACTATCAACCGAACTATACTTGTAAAACATATATTATTTTAAAATACTAATAAAATAGTACTATAATTCAGTTAATAAAATCATATATTTAAAGATGGGACGATATCTTTTTATTTTTTTTTATCAAGTAACTTAGTGGTTAGAATTTTTACATTAAAAATAAATAAGTAGAGTGTCCGAAATTCAAATTTTAACTCATATATAACGTGATGTCCCGACCATCTAAGTTAAGCTCATAAGGACTAGACAAAACAATAGTTTGTATATGCATTGAATTCTAAATTAAAAGCTTGGAACTTTTCTTACACTCCAAGTCAAAAAGAAGGAAAAAAAAAACATGTCAAAAGAAAATGGAAAACCATATTAAAATAATAATTATTCACTCTAATTAGCCGGGTCCAATGAGCCAGTGTTTACATATTCAATGAATTATAGTAAGCATGAAGTAATAAGATAACAAATATTCATTCATTGTCAAAATAAAGAAAAAAGGAAACAAATATTCAATGTGTACACTGTATAGAGGGAAAATAGACTTTTCAAGCTACACGACAAAATATACCTTTTTTGACTCTTAAATGAGAGGAAACCATATTCACAACATAAATGAGCTTATGATTTATGAAGTAATAGTACATAGAAATACTCCATTAAACAGTGTTAAAATTGGGTTCGATCAAGGTCCTGGGTTAACCAAGGTCCTGAGTTCGATCCCTGGTTTGGGCATGCAGCAGTGTTAAAACTCTTAGGGAGAGTTTGCCACCCATTTGGGTCCCACAAGGCTCGAGGGATTAGTCTTTGCAGTTGCGCGCAGAGGATACCCGGTTTACACCAAAAAAAAAATACTCCATTAAACATTATACTATATATGGTGTGTTTTTATTCAAATAATAATAAGCATTTTAAATATTAATATATTTTTCTCAAAAAGATTTTTGATATGAGGTAGTTCTCGAGCGACAATCGATGTTGTTGAAGCCGAGTAGAGAACGATGACATGAACTGTTTGTTAAGATGATGAACTTGTAAGTTGTAACCATTCAGACGCTTAAGTCAATGAAAGATTAAGGTGAATAACATTTAGTACATTTTTCTTGAGTGATGATATCTTTATATAATGGAGTTCATGAGGAGAATTAAGAAAAATTTATTGAAGTCGTTAAGTGATTACAATCATGATGTTGATTATCCTTAAAAATGTGTTAAGTGTGTGCCGATGCAGGGCCATCTAAGGATGGTCTTAAAATTACACACCCGCACACACGCACACTAAATTTAACATTTGGTGTTTATGAAAAAATGAGGCCTCTGTGCGGCCACACCTCCGGCACATCCTTAGGGCCGCCCTACGCTGATGGATTTTTAAAATTGGTTGTTGCTATGTGTAAATTGCAATTGAGTTGTTTAATAAATCATATGCTATAATCTATTGATAGATATTTGTCTATAAATCTTATACATAAAAACACATCTCTTGTTAATAACCAAAACAAAAAAAATTGAATGGCTTATACAAAAAAATTCACCACTTTAATTCAAATTAATCAACAGATACATTTATTTGATGATGTTAATCAAGAACAAAGTATAAAAGCATCCTAATTAATGCTAACTAAACCAAAGACCTTTCCTAATGACAAACAATATATACAAATTTCACTCTGGAGTCACTTTCTATGTTGAGAATGATGCAAAGATTTTGATGAACCTTGAAAAAGATCCAAAATATAGCATTGTAGATCATCCACTGTGTACTTGATCCACTTCTCATCAATTTTAGACGAGTGTCTACCGGTATAACTTCGATAAGCAGGAATCAGTTTTTGAGAAACGGATATCTGTAAATCTTCGCGAAGTTCTTTATCCGGTACACTCCATCCTGTCTGTGTTTTGTATACTTCACCAAAAGCAGCACTAAAATCTTTGCATTTTTTCTTTATTTTTCTCTCGGTGACACTATTTGACAAACTTTCGTCACTAAGAAAAGAAAGTACTGAACTCCAACTCACCTTCTCGTAGCTTCGAGCATAATTTTGAAACATGCCAACATGTCGACGAAGCCAGCAATCTCCGAAGAAATTACTTAGTTTAGTCGACTTAATTACCTTTTGCACCATGTAATGAATATTATTCATCATGAAAATATTTTGCAAAGCCACATCATTGTATAACTTTGATTTGTTGCACAAGTTTGATTCTAAAGTTGTAGTGATTAGCCTTAAGCTGAGAGCAAATGAAGAACATGAGAGATCAAGGCTATCCGTTGGATCGGTCGAACTTTCATCGACAAGAAGATTAAGGCTATCACCATATTCAACAAGTGTATTAATGTAATTCATGACATATTTTGTAAGAGGGTGAACCCCTCCACAAGGCAAACATTTTTTTGATGGATTTGTTGCAATAGCATTTCTAAATGAAAGAAATGTGGATTTTATAGTTTCAACAATGATTCTTTGAAGCTTATGAAATTCTCTTCTAATAAAAGAATCTGTTTCTTCAATGAACAAAAAATCTATATCCACTGCAACATGTTCTAATGCCTCATACATGTCAAGTAAACAGAACAGTTTCTCTGGTGTATGTGTTCCCATTGCTATCGCCTCGCCAAAATTTAAAAGGTGTAAAACCGAACTCCGAGATATTTCGGAGAAGCAAAGCTGATAAACCGATCCAAAGTCACCGAGAATCTGCTTACACAATCGTTTCTCGCCAACAAGATATGCTTTAACAATGAACTTCACCGCTCGAATCCATTTCTTTATCATGTGATACAAACCTTGCCACTCCATTTTTAGCATATTTTCGATGCTTAAATTTTCGATTTCTAGAATGACAAAGTACTCATCCAAAGCATCTCTCCTAGAAGAAGTGAATACATGACAAAACTCATGATGGTAGTTTGAACCAAACATGGCTTTAGCAATGCTTTTGAGATCTTCAAGTACAGAAGGATTCACCAAATCTATATTGCTCGCCTCGGATAGGCTATTGCCAATACTGCGCGACACCTTGTTGATTCGTTCTTCCTCAACCGAACCAAATGATTCATCATACACCAAATCCACTCTATTGGAATTGAAAGACATGTAATCAGGTTCAAAATATTGCTTATGATTAACAAGAATTTGAACCAACTCTTCTTCAAGCCTTAACATAACAACCTGCAAAATTTCATTAGATTTTTGAACAAGTTCCTTTTGCTTCCAATTTTCATTCACAGAATCAAACTTTTGTTGCAAAGTTTGAGTCAATGTTTGAATTTCACCAACAAGTTTTAAATACTCAGAAGATATCATGGAATCATTTTTCTCCAAATTCATTACCTTATCTTCAAGATATTTAAGCTTTCTCTCTAATTGCTTGATTCCATTTCCCTTTCTTTCATTGATTGTAGACAATTGAATCTCAAGATCCAATAGAGTTTTTCTCATCTCATGAGAAACAGTTTTGCTTGAAGCTAGTGCCTTTAGAATGTGTTGAGCTGCAGCAACCATGTGTTGATCTTGTTCACATGTTGTCATCACATGTTTATGTTCCTCCATG
Source organism: Trifolium fragiferum (assembly GCA_954870985.1). Lineage (NCBI taxonomy): Eukaryota > Viridiplantae > Streptophyta > Magnoliopsida > Fabales > Fabaceae > Trifolium > Trifolium fragiferum. The sequence continues at coordinate 16,527,891 of OX940794.1, forward strand.
CCAACAAAAAATGAACAAGCAAGAAGAAAAAACTTGATCTTTTTTTTTTTTTTTTGGGATTTCAACAAAGAACTAAAAGTAAAAAGTGTTTGTTCCGATCCGACCTCAAGTCTACTACACCGCTTTTTGAGGTATTGTTTTGACCTCAAGTCCGCGGCACTGGTTTTGGGCTCTGGTCCAGTTCGGAACAAATTTTGAAAATTGAAGGATATATAAGTAAGAATTGTTAAAGGGCTTATACAAATGATCTAAAGTTTGAACCTTGCAACTAAAAATTATCAAAAAAAAAAAAAAAGAAAAGAAAATGAAGATTTTAGTTGGATAATCTCTTTCTATTATCTAGAATCACAAACTAACAAGAACAAGCTCAAATCAACATGAAGAGTTTATAAGGAAGAAAGAGGATAGTGAAAAGTGAATCATGTAAATTAATTCACTAACCTTAACCAACAAACTAAAAACACACAAACAAGATCATACTCATTTCATAGATTAATTTAGAAACAAGTGTTAAGAAAAAATTAACTAAAAAAGAGTTGGAAATTTTACCTCAAAGCAAAAGAAATTTGAGATAAAGTAGAAGAAATGTTAGAAATTGAGAAAGTGGGATTAGGGTGATATTTCTTGGACAAAGGGTAATAATAACTAAGAGAAAAATGGACTTTTTAATAATTTGAAATTTGGGAAGTGAAAATCAAAGTGAAGTTTCTTGGAGAAGAGGAAATAGAAAATTTTGGTGGAGAAGGTTTGTGTAAGATTTCTTTGTAAACAACACATCTAATAGCTTATTTATTTATTTATTATATAATCATTTTCTTAAAAATTGTAGTATTTTCTTCGTCACTATCATGAATAAATTTGATTTTTTTGATATATTAAAAAACTAATATAATCAGTCCAACTTCAATTTATAAAAATAATCAAATTTATTTATAATAGTGATAAAAAAGAGACTATAGTTTAAATAAAATATTGTTTAATGAAAAAAAAAGTTGTAATAATATATATTAATATAAAAATATAATAAGAATATAACGAAACTAGGAACCGACGACAAAGTTAGCATAAGTCAAGTCAATATAGGTGTAGTTTCCTACGAATTCTTTGTCTTGAGTCCGTACAGTTTCTAAACAAAAGGAATCCAAAACAGGTGGCATTTACAATGCACAAGTTGTTAAATTTGTGCATGATGCACAACATTAGATCAAAGGTTTGATTTTAGAATCTTATTAACCTTATCATACACCTCCTGCACTATAACATTTTCCTCCCCCACTGTCCACAAAAATAGTTCTTCCTCCTCCGCTCATCTTGTTCATGAATTAATGAAAGAAACAAACATCAAATTTTTTCATCTTTGTTCTCTCATCTCCTTCTTCATGTTCATCACTATTTTTATAGACCTTCATCGATCTTCTTCTTGTAGAGATTTAACATCTTCATATAAAAATTTCAGAAAATCAAAAATCTAAATCTAAAAATTTTCATTCCTTAAACAAACCCAAAAACCTCAAAAAATCTAAACATAGAAAATAAAAAATGAATGAAAGTTTGGATCTTTATGAAGCAAATTCTTGAAATTGAATTTTCACTAACTCTTTCTCTCTTGCTCCTTTTGATTTTTCCTCTCTGTTTGTGAATTTGATATTTTTCTGTTATATTTTAATTGAAATTGAAATTTGATGCTGGAATAATAAGGGGATATGGAAACCTTGTACAAGTTGAGATAAGTCTTAACCACAAACGAGATTTACAGTTGAAAGCAAAACTAGTTGGTGGTGGTAAATCTGGAAATTTATATGTTGTAATTTTTGTATTCTTCAATGAGTTAAAGAGATGAAGATGATCATTAAAAAAAAAAAGATAAGATGATGATGGTTTAGTAATATTTGAGTTTCTTTTAATAAAAAATAACTTTAAAATAATGGGTATAGATGAGGTTGATTGTCGTTGGTGGTGGGGTGATGATAGGGAAGGAAGAAAGAGAATGAAGAAGAAAACATGTGATATGGTGCAGGAGGTGTATGATAAAATTTTGTGGGAATGCAAAATCCAACCTTTCATCTTGCTTTTTGAAACTTTGTGCATGTTTGTGCACCCTAAATGCCACATCCAAAACAAAGATTACCTCTTTTCATGGATTTTTCTATTATTTGATAAACTTTTATGGTGGGGTTTAGTATGCACAAATTATAATGCACAAGTTTGTTTGTTTTAATGTGGACCATTGATATAATATATATATATATATATATATATATATTTCAATGGTTGAGATTTATTCAGATTTTTGACTTGTTAATTTTTCATGACTTGTTGGTCATACACACACAAAAAATTGTGACCCCACCAAATTATTATTTAAAATATATAAACTTTTGTCTTTTTCAGGTGTGATTTGGGCTAAGAATTTTCTATTTTGAGTCCAAATAATTTTATGAGTCCAAATGACTTATCGAAGGGAAGAATGTAATGTTGTTAAAAAAATGAATGAATGTCAGCTATAAAATTTCAACAATCTTCAATTTCAAATATCTTTCATCCAGAAAAATTCATCAAACTCGTAAAAACCCAACGATGTTCATATTCAGTCCAGAAAAATTTATCCTCCATAAATCAATGGTGGAATTTTCTTTTCTTTTCTGGGTTTTCTTTAGGTTTTATGAGTTTATGGCTTGAAGGGGATGAAGTTTCATGAGTTTTTTTTATATTTTATTTTATTTTAAAATAATAATAATTTTTTACGATAAAATAAATGGATGAAATAGATGAAATAAAGTTGTTGCAGGTTAGTTCACGCAAGGTTCAAGGAGAAGGAGCAACTTATTCACCGCCGGCACCGCCGAATATAACCATGGCAAGCTCCTTCCTGGGTTTAAATGGATGAAAGAAAAAGAAGATAGAAAAGATTATAGAGAGAAAATAAAGTTGAATTTTTTTTTTTAGATGATTGTCGACTGAAGCTGTAATGAATCGGTGGAGTAGTTTCTAGTTTCTATGCTGGCTTGGCTTGGTGTAGTTTCATTTCATCTCCATTTTCCTTGGTCAAGAATCGAAAAGCTGTTCTCAAATTTAATTTTGAAAATAATTATAATCATTTTACTGACACTTTTCATTTTTCAATATGAATTGTGTGCCTCAAGAGTCAAGACTCACATCGTTGGTCTGAATAGCAACACTCCCTCAGCCAAAAATATAAATCATTCTGAAAAAAAAAAAAAAAGTATTTCAAAATATAAATTATCAACCATAAGTAGAATTGGATCCTCTCCAACACTTTATGTCCAGCTCTCTCTCCTTTTTCTAATTCAACGGTTGTTGATCAACAAAAGAAAATAAGTATAGCGCAGATGAGAGATAAATAGATGATTGAATGGCTGAGATGAGAGCAGGAGAAAAACATGAGAGGAAGTGCTGGAGAGGATCCAGATCTGCCATAAGTCATCAGCTATAAACTATGAAGTCCGGATACATGACATGATACCGATACAATACGGTGATACGGAGAATTTTTTAAAATTCCCGATACGATACGTTCGCGATACGTTATATAAAAATAAATTTAAAATTAAATATACAAATACACAATATATAAATATAACAAAAATCGAGAAAGATAATAAATTAATATTCAAATTACTTAAACTGAGCAAACAAGTGACAATTACATATCTCAAGTTAATTAAGTACTACCCAAAAATGATAATTATTACTATCCAAAAAACAAAATATCTTCGTTACCATTCAAAAAACACATGGTTGTCAATCTATAAAGAACATCATACTCTAACATATTCACTATTTAAAAGGAAACACAAATCGTATCAGTCTCATCTCCTCCATTTCTATCATAAAAAAATATTATTTTCTCGATACTTCTCTGATACGTGTATCGGAGAAGTATCCGACACGTATCGGTAATTATTTTTTTGAAAATTAATTTTAATTATCTGATATTCAATTCTCTGATACGAATATCGGAAAGTATCGGAGAGTATCAGTATCGGACACGTATCAGACACGATACTTCACAATTTTTGAAGTATCGGGGCTTCATAACCTATAAACTAATTAGTTATCGGCCATAAGCTATATGTTATAAGGTAGCTTATCGGTCAACCGCACTTTTTGTCAAAGAGAGCCTTAGTACTTTAATTAGACTATTAGAGAGACCTATTTTTCATGCTAGTCTAGGGAAAAATTTGGAATAAAATTTTAAAATTATTAATGACAAAAAATTGCTTTATCAATTTTTTAGCATTTTTCGGTCTGTTAAATAGTTTTTATTACCACTTTTGATCCTTATTTTTAGCCAAACTCTTGTGTATTTTCACAGTTTTAAATGATTTTTGGTATTAATGTTGATACTAATATAAGAATCTGTCCAACAAAAATTTAAAACTTTTTAACATAAAATGAATTATTTGTGAATTTTTATGCGCAAAAAAAAAATAAAAACATAAAAAAATTATATTTAATTCATTCTTTATCAAAAAATGTAAAGTTTTACAAAAGAGTTTCCTATAATGTATTAAATATCACCACAAATATATTTTTTAAATTGAATGATACATATGAATTGAACGAAAAGCAAATAACAATAAACATGACAAAAAAATTTGAATGATCAAAATTTGCTAAAAACATTTATAGGACTAAAAATGAAATTTGAGATATTTATAAGGACCAAATTCGACGATCCTTCCCAAACTTGGACTTTTCGTATGTCAACTAATGTACGAGAACCCAAATTCAACTATTCTTTAGTCAACTAGCAGTTCAGTGTGCCTGTCCTAATCGGTGCTTGGTCCGGTTCTCGGGTGAACCGGCCGGTATGGTTTTTACAAGATTGGTTGAGCCAACTAAGACATAAAGATTTTTATTTGAACTAATCATAAGTCAACTAATGTCCGTGAACCCAAATTTGACTACTCTTGAACCAATTAAGACATAAAGACCCTAACTTGGACTAATCATAAGCCAACTAATGTTCGAGAACCCAAATTCGATTATTCTTGGGCCAACTAAGACATAACAACCTTAACTTGTACAAATTCCAAGCAAATTAATGTGCGAGAACCCAAATTCGACTTTTCTTGTGCCAACTAAGACATAAAAAACTCTAACTTGCACAAATCGTAAGCCAATTATTGTGCGAGAACCCAAATTATGACGCATTTGAATTGACTTATTTTTAAGTTTGTTTGAAAATGATAATTTTGATGATCGGATTTTAGATTATATTAAATATTAAATTATTCAATTAAATATTTTTTTCAATTTATAAACTTTTATGTTATTCATAAGTTTTTTTTACGCGTATATTAAATTATTCAATTAAATATTTTTTTCAATTTATAAATTTTTATGTAAACTTTTATGTTATTTCATAAGTTTTTTTTACGCGTGTTAATTCATAAGTTTTCACTAACAAAAATTATATCTTTATAAACTATTTTCATAAACAACATTAAAAAACTTATAATAATACATAAAAATTTATATATTTGGATAAGTTATTTCGTATAAGATCATAAATAAGTTAATCCAATGGGCCCATTGTGTTTTTACATATAAGTTTTTATATGTTAGATTGAGTTACTATTTTTTCATAAAAAAAAGTTATTATTTTTGGCGCGCATCTTTTATCGTAACTTTTGTTTATATTTTTATGCGTAAATTTATTTTTATAAATTATTTTTTGTTCCTATTTTTGAAGTTAAAATAGATTGAATTATTATCTTCTTTTTTTAGAGGTGGTTTCCGTTACTATTTTTATGGGATGATTTATTTTATGTTTATCTTCTTTTTTTTTTGCTTTTTTTTATTTGTTTGTTTAGAGATGTGGTTTTTAATGTTATTTTTATGGGAATATTTCCTTTGTGCTTATCTTTCTTTCTTTTTTTTTGTTTTTTTTTTTTATTTTAGAGTTAAAATTACATTCAAGGGCGCAAAACTTGAAACACCATTAAAAGTGAAAAGGATAAATTTGGTTTTTTGGTAGTAGTTTCTTTTAATATATTTTAAATAGACAAATAAACATTTTTAATTAAAATCTGATTTTTTAGTGAGATATAAAATCAAATCCAAAATAAAAGTGGTTAAGGTTTAAGTTGGTGGCTGCTTCAAAAAAAAAAAGTTTGAGACTTTGAGTTGGTGGTGCAAAGAGGGATCTATGTGTCGTGGGTGTAAAGTGAATTGATGAAGGAATGAAATTGTAAAATATGGACAGAAAAGAATTGATGAAGGAATGGGTATAGCAGCACTTAACTTCCTAATCTTCCTCTGTCTCTATTGTTGTTACTATATTTTCATATTTTTTGACATTCTAGATCTGGATCCAGTGTATCTTTCTTTCTCTCCTCTGCTTTCATTGATTTCGGTCCCTTTTCAGAGGGTCTTTTTTATTTGGAATTTTGGTGTAGCTAGCCATGGAAGAAATCAAAGATGAAGGCAACAAGGGTTAGAGTGGATTTTATGAAGGGGTAGTGACTAGTTTCCCCTCTTTGATCTTTTTTTTTTACTTTTTATGACTCAAGGTATTTGATGAAAGAAAGTTCTTTCATTTTCTGGGTTTGTTTGTTTTTTGGGTTTTGATTGAAGAATAATTTTTGGCTTTTTAATAAATTTTTAGGTTTAATTGAAAAAAAGAAGCAAAAGAAGAAAACCATATGAATAGTTTAATACTTGATATACGTAGTGGTAAAATAAAAATAAAATACTTGATATACGGAAAAAAGTTTTATAATTAATACTAAGAATTCGTTTGACCTAACTTATTTTAGAGCTTATGCAAACGGCTTATACAATATAAATTAGATTTTATACTATTTTTTAAGTTTAAATTAGTGAAAATTGAATTTTTAGAAACTATTTTATTATAAACTACCTTGCAAAACTTATAATAATACATAAAAATTGCATAAGCCGTTTGAATAAGCTCAAAAATAAGCTAGGTCAATCGTACCCTAATACTTATTTGTTTTTTGTTGAAAATAATACTTGTTTGTTTTTCTTTTCATACTATTTTTTAAAATTTATTCTGTTATTATTACAAATGATTATTTTAATTTAAACACCACATAAAAAATGGTTAAATATGTTTTTAATTCATATTTTTATGTGAGTTTCAACTTTTAGTCCCTATATTTTTTTTATTATATTTTTAATCCTCACATTTTCACCGGTTGCATTGTTAGTCCCTATCGTCAAGTTTTTGTGACTTGGATAACGATATCAGCCACAAAGAATGACACCTCGAAGTCACGTTATTCGATACAAATATTATCCTAGTCAATTTAAATTATTCTATGTGGCCAATTATGTTATCCTAGTCATAAAAATTCGACCAAAAATATAATAAAAAAATATAGGGATTAAAAATATAATTAAAAAAATATAGGGACTAAAAGTCGAAACTCATATAAAAGTAGGGATTGAAAACATATTTAACCCATAAAAAAATGATAATGTTAAATCCACGTCAACATCTTTGCATAATTAAAGTTGACAAGTTTGCAGGGATAGAAATTAATTTTTTTACAGGAACTGAACTAAAATAAAAATTTGTCATATTTGCATTGACCAAAATCATATTTAAGCCTTTAAAAATTCTCATGATAATACTCTTCGATAGCTTTTATTTCCATGTTAATCGATCTATACATCCAACGTTCGATTATCAAAATTTCAATTCTCATTTGTTTGTCAGTCTAATTAGGAGACATTGAACGGTTGAATTGATAAAATTCGAAATCTTCAATCAAAATTGGTAGTATTAGTCAAACTTCATAACCCTTTCATAAATACTAGGTCTCTAATAAGACCGTTATAATAATATGCCTATATATTCGAAGTCCGATTATCAAAATTTTGATTATCATTTGTTTTTCAGTTTAAGTTGGTGATATTGAACGATTGGATTGATAAAATTAGAAATCTAAAGTCAAAGTCGGTAGTATTAGTCAACCTTCATGGCCTTTTCATAAAATTTTGGTCCCGATAAGATCGTTATTATAATCGGTCTATACATTCGGAGTCTAATTATCAAAATTTTGATTCTCGTTTGTTTTTCGGTCTAATTAGGCGATATTAAACGGTTGAATTGATAAAATTCGAAATCTCCAGTCAAAATCGGTAGTATTAGTCAATCTTCATGGCCCTTTTATAAAAATTTGGTCCCGATAAAACTATTATTACAATCGGTATATACAGTTTGAGTCCGATTATCAAAATTCCCATTTTTATTTGTTTGTGAGTCCAATTAGGTGATATTAATGGTCGAATTGATAAAATTCAAATTCTTTGGTCAAAATTGGTAGTTTTAGTCAAACTTCATGTCCCATTTATAAAAACTAATTCTCTGATGAAACCGTTTTTACATTCGATTTATACATTTGGAGTCTGGTTATAAAATTCTCATTCGTTTGTCAGTTCAATTTGATGATATTGAACGGTCGAATTGATAAAATATTTTAACCAAATATTATAAACGATCTTATAGCTAATTTTTTTTGTCAGATAGCCTAGCGACTAGAAATTCCACCCTTAAGATGGATAAGTGGAATGACCAGTATTCGAACTCCGATCCTCAACATATATAATGTAATGTCCAACCAATTGAGCTAAGCTCACGGGACATCTTATAGCTAATTTTATTTTGAGCCAAAATTCATTTACGTGCCCCAATTTTTTATTTTTATGAACCCATATTGTTAGTTCGTTTTCTCAATTAAATTTTTATATTTTATTGTACCGTTTGTCTATATATTCTATGCCGACAATGACAATTAATTTAAAAAATAATATTAGTAATAATATTATGTTTGTTGACTTAATAGTGATCAAATTAGAGTTCTGGTAACTTAGTAAACTTAAGATTAGTCTAATTTACTCTTATTATGTTTGAGTTTTTTTTTTTTTATAGAATGTTTGAGTTTATTTATGAATGGTTGAATTAGGATTATGGTAAATGGGTATACTTAAAATTAGCCCAATCAACCAATCGTTAGTTGGTTCGGTGGTGATTGGCGCTGAACTTGGTAGGGAGGACCACGGTTCGATCCCCCGCAACTGCGATCGGGAGGGGGCTGGAACCACTTGATGCCAGAACTGACCCCCGAACCAGATTCAACTGGTGGTGAAAAACCGAAAAAAAAATAAATAAAAAAATTAGCCCAATCAATTTATGCCATATGGTAGTTTAAAGTGTTATTTTTAAACTCAATTAAATAAAAATAATCTATAATTTAATTTTCTATTATTATTATTATTAGTATTAGTATTTAATTTTAATAATAATTTAAAAAAATGTAAAACGTGAAAAGAGGGGCAAAAAGGTAAGTGTAACTATGGTTGTATTAGTTCTTACACAGACCAGAGAGGTGGGTTTAAATAGCAGAAATTAATTTTTTTTCTTTATGACCGGTAAAAAAAGGTGTTGACTAACACCTGTCCTGCATAAACTTTTTGTGCACAATGCACAAATTGTTCAACTTGTGCAGGTTAAACGGCACCAGTATATAGTGTCCGTACAATAATATTATCAATGTTTTAGAAACTGTACTGAATGTGAAAGCAAATTTGTTGATGGGTTTGATTTTTATTTTTTGGGCTAAAAGAAATGTGTTAAAATATCTAAAATTAAAAATTTGTATTAAGTATTTAATAATATAAAACTTTAATATTTAAAAAGTATAATGCATAAATTATATTTTTTTTTGTACCTTATTTACATTATTAATATGTGTCTTTAGAGATATGTTAACATTTTGTTTAGTTGAATCAAATTGAACCTATTTAACCACAATTCAATTCAATATGGAAACACGAGAATGGATTCTCTCAATTTATTTTTACTCAATTTTCCTCAATTTTCACATCTCAACCATCAATCACCTTTTCCTCATTTCTTTTCAATTTAAATATTATTCTACATTTATAATCGAATGGTCTAAAAGCACACTTTATTTCCTCAATTTGTTTTTCAAATTGAGAGAACCCTTTCTCATGGAAACACCTTTTACTATCAACAAATGTGTATTTTAAATATCATGTATTTTTATTCAAGTGATGACTATATATTTTATCTTTAGATCGATGTCTTAAGACATCTATATTCGTTATACTATAAATTGTTTATTTGGTAATATACAACAAACACACATAAAGTGAAAAATTTGAAGTTCGAACTTCAATTACAACGTTCGACACTAACAATTTTAACATTTAATTTATGTCAGCTGTGAATATATTATAAACAATTTTTATTCAAATATATATATATATATATATTTATTTATTCTGTTCCATTTTATAAGAACTAATGTTATATTTCACATTTATTAAGATGAATTAATACCGTATTAATATGTAAGTTTTGTTCATAAAGTGGAAAGTTTATATTCAGAGACATTTTTTTCAAAGCATCTATAGCCATAAGAGAAGTAGAAAAGTCATCATACTTGAGCAATCAACCATCAAAGTGCATCAAGACTTTAGTTATATACATTTGTTTTATCTTCTAATAAAATGTTGAAAATGAGCAATCAACCATCGAAGTGCTTTCTTGTCAAAAGAAAACTATAAAATATTTTTACTTTGAATTCGCCCGGCACTACATTTCTTGCATGATAGCCAGCTGGACCAGCCCAAGTCTAAAAGAATTAGCCAAAAACCTTTTTGGTGGAACAACTTTGTTTCTAAATAAATTGCATTTTTATTTCATTATTGTAATAGTTATTTCCTTTCCTCCAAGAGGCCCATGGCCCAGTTATGATCCATATCCATTATGGAAGACCTAGTATTTAAGTGTATGTTGTTTGAGTGAATGATATGAAAAACCTAATTGAAGTCTTATTTTTCTTATCTTCCTGCCCTTTAGTTTTCTTGCACTCTTTTAATTAGTGATAGCTGTAGAACCTACCATCATTGGTGCTTTCATTGCATAACTCAATGGAATCACACAACAACCTTTCCACCATAGACCTTGAAGAATCCACACATACAACTCAGGAGCTGCTAGATGGTCTTGCTTACCAGCAACATTCAATGGAAGCATCACTTGCTGCTTCAAATCAAAATTTTCATGACCAAATAGACAGGCTCAATCTAAAGCAGAAACAGTTGGATGATAAACTGGATTTCAGATTTGATGCTCTCACCAAGCTCATCCAGCAAATAAGGCCAGATCTGCATTCTGCAGGTAATTCTTCTTCCCCAGTGATTCCTCCTGGTTTTGAATCTGTTGCTGCTCAAACCACTCATCCATACCATGTGACCACAACCCACAAAAAACTTCAACTCTCACAACCCCTCCATCAAAATTACCAATCAAACGGATCACAAGTGCTCAAAGAGCCGAACGTCTTGCTCAAGGTTTATGTTTTCATTGTGATGAGAAGTTTGTACCGGGACACAAATGTAAAACACCAAGGTTTTTGTTGCTTATTGCTGATGATTTAGAGTATGTGGACATAGGGGACACTAAACTTGAAGCTGAACCAGAAATTACTATTGAACCTAATGAAACTTTTTTTCAACTTTCCCCTCAAGCCCTTACTGGCCAATTTTCACCTCAATCACTTAAATTCCAAGGCCTTTTACATGGGCTTATTGTTACTGTTTTGGTGGATACAGGTAGCACACACAACATTCTCCAACCCCGTATTGCATCACACCTTCATATCCCAACAAAAACTATACCCAACTTTTCTGTAATGGTAGGTAATGGCTCTCATTTAAGCTGTTCAGGATTTTGCCCAGATGTCCCTATTACTATCCAACAAAACTTATTTCATATTCCCTTCTACCTATTACCCATTGAGGGTGCAGATGTGGTCTTAGGCATGCAATGGTTGAGAACACTAGGCCCACTTACAGCAGATTTCTCTATTCCAAAGATTTCTTTCAAACAACATGACACCAACATCACCATAACTGGTGACTCAAACACTTTGCCCACCCCAGCAACATACCACCACATATGTCATTTAGTTCACACAAACTCAATTGCTGCCATTCATTTACTCACTTACCATCCAAACCAAGAAACAGAACTATCACCCAAAGAAAAAGAAAATCTGGACTTTAATTTTTCCACACTCCCAACCCAAATACAAGACCTCCTAAAACTCTACCCAGCAATTTTTCAACCACCCCATGGCCTCCCACCACCTAGACCACATGACCACAAAATACCAATTCAGCCAAGTACTGCACCCATAAATGTCAAACCTTACAGATACCCACATTCACAAAAAGAGGCTATGACAAAAATCATTCATGATATGCTGAAAGATGGCATTATCAAGCCCAGCACCAGCCCATACTCCTCCCCTGTCCTACTTGTGCGCAAAAAAGATGGCACATGGCGTTTTTGCGTTGACTATCGAGCTCTGAATGCAGTTACCATTCGGGACAGATTTCCCATCCCTACCATTGATGAGCTATTTGATGAGTTAGGTTCTGCGTCTATTTTTTCTAAGATTGACCTTAGGTCAGGCTATCACCAAATTAGAGTTGTGCAAGAAGACACTCACAAAACAACCTTCAGAACGTTTGACGGACACTATGAGTTTTTAGTTATGCCTTTTGGCCTTACTAATGCTCCTAGTACTTTTCAATCAGCGATGAATGACCTACTTCGCCCATACTTACGACGGTTTGTTTTAGTTTTCTTTGATGATATTTTAATCTACAGCCGTTGTTTAACAGATCATCTATTACATCTACGGTTGATTTTAGATTTATTGTCATCAAATCAATTTTTTGCAAAATTTTCTAAGTGTTCTTTTGCAGTGGAAAAAGTTGATTATTTAGGCCATGTTATTGCTTCTAATGGTGTAACCCCAGATCCTGACAAGATTCAAGCTATTCTAGAATGGCCACGGCCACGTTCTCTCACGACGCTCAGGGGTTTTTTAGGCCTCACCGGCTTTTATAGACGGTTTGTCCGTCACTATGCCTCTCTCGCCGCTCCACTCACCGATTTGTTGCGTTCCACTAATTTTGTTTGGAGTACAGATACAGAGCTTGCTTTTACAACATTGAAAAAGAAAATGACAGAAACTCCAGTGCTGATCTTGCTGGACTTCTCCAAACTCTTTGTCGTCGAAACTGATGCATCAGCAGTAGCAATTGGCGCTGTTCTATCTCAGGAGGGCCACCCTTTGGCATTCTTTAGCAAGAAGATGTGTCCTCGTATGCAAGCAGCCTCCGTTTATGTCCGAGAGATGTATGCCATCACAGAAGCTGTCAAGAAATGGCGTCAGTATCTTATAGGTAGACATTTTCACATATTCACAGATCAGAAGAGTTTGAAGAATTTATTGGTACAAACTATACAAACCCCTGAACAACAAAAATGGGCTTCTAAGTTGCAAGGATTTAGTTTTGAAATATTTTACAAACCTGGAAAGTCTAATCAAGTGGCCGATGCTCTCAGTCGCCGACACACAGAAGAGGAAGCTGTTTTGTTATCCATATCATCACCAGTACCAACTATCATCACCAATCTCCAACAGTATTATGCAACAAACAAGGAAGGACAAGCTTTAGTGCAAAAAAGTGAAACAGACACACACATGCAACAAAGTTTCAAATTTAAAGAAGGTCTACTTTACTTCAAGGACAAGATTTATTTACCAGATATTCCAGATCTGCGTCAAGCTATCCTTCGCGAGTATCATTGCACGCCCACAGCCGGCCATTCCGGAGTTCAGCCGACTTTAGCCCGACTCTCTGCTTCTTTTCACTGGCCAGGAATATACAAGGATGTGAACAAGTTAGTCCAAACTTGTGTAACCTGCCAACAGAACAAATACATGCCATCAAAAAAACAAGGGTTATTACAGCCACTTGACATACCAAAACAAGTATGGGAAGACTTGTCTATGGACTTTATCACACACTTACCCCAATCTTTTGGACACACCGTCATTTGGGTGATTTGTGACCGTCTCACAAAGTTTGCTCATTTTATTGCTCTTCCGACAAAGTTTTCAGCACCTTCTCTGGCTTCACGCTTTTCTGTCGAGGTGTGTCGATTACATGGTATTCCCAGATCCATTGTGTCAGATCGAGATCCCCTATTTCTTAGTAGTTTTTGGAAGGAGCTTTTTCACCTACAAGGTACAACATTGAAATATAGTTCAGCTTATCATCCTGAAACAGACGGTCAAACAGAAGTGTTAAATAGATGTTTGGAAGCTTACTTGAGATGTTTTACTAGTGATAACCCTCGTCAGTGGTTCAAGTTCTTACACCTTGCTGAATTTTGGCATAACACAGCTTTCCACTCTGCCATCCAAATGACACCTTTTGAAGCTCTATATGGCCGCAAACCACCGTCTTTGCTGGATTATGTTGGAGGACAGACTAACATCACAGATCTGGACACTACTCTGCAACAAAGGCAAGAAATACTTGATACCTTGAAGGCCAACTTAAAAAGAAGCCGACAACAAATGGAAACTCAAGCAAACAAATCAAGAAAAGATTGTACCTTTAACAGTGGTGATTTAGTGTTACTTAAACTTCAACCCTATCGTCAAACTTCAGTGCAACGTCGTGTGTCGCAAAAACTTTCCAAAAGGTATTATGGACCCTTTCCAGTACTCCGTCGTATAGGCATGGTAGCCTATGAGCTCGACCTTCCACCATCATCTCGAATCCATCCTGTTGTTCATGTTTCTCAGCTAAGAGCCTACAAAGGTGATGATCCTCGTTCTCATTTTACTCCCATTCCTTCTGATATGAGATGTAAAAATATTTTGGAAGGAAAAGAAGGCAGTTATCAGTCTGAGGAACTTGAGAAATTTAGAGAGAAAATTTCTCAAAGTACTTTCAGTGAAGGAAAGAAGTACAATGAAAATGAAAACTCTGGTGAAAAAGAAAGTTTAACTAAGACAATCTCTCACTTGTCCTCTCCTGTTTCCAAAAATCCGCTGGCTGATTCCACACCGTTGGATGATTTACAGACCTTAAGAAAAACTCCAGGACCTTTAGATCCTACTTTGATGACTGAGAAGCAATTAAAGCCTCTGTTCTCCGGGCCCACGCGTACCAACGGTATTACTCCTTCCTCTTTCCAAGATACCCAACGGATAGATTTTCCAACAAAAAAGTTGTCCACTACTCCCAAGAGTCAAAACGTATGGCAGACAATAAAATCTAATTTATCTACCAACACACCAACCCAAACAACTCTTCCCAAGACACATGCATCACCACATGATCTTCTCCCTAAAGAATCACCATCACACGTTGGAAACACACCAACACATGATCCACCCATTCCTTCTTTGATCCACGTGCCCACCTCTCCAATTAATCAAAGCACACCACCAATTGTTTCATCAACCAACCTTGAGGACAAGGTTAAAAGTGGACCGGGCGGTGATGATAGCCAGCTGGACCAGCCCAAGTCTAAAAGAATTAGCCAAAAACCTTTTTGGTGGAACAACTTTGTTTCTAAATAAATTGCATTTTTATTTCATTATTGTAATAGTTATTTCCTTTCCTCCAAGAGGCCCATGGCCCAGTTATGATCCATATCCATTATGGAAGACCTAGTATTTAAGTGTATGTTGTTTGAGTGAATGATATGAAAAACCTAATTGAAGTCTTATTTTTCTTATCTTCCTGCCCTTTAGTTTTCTTGCACTCTTTTAATTAGTGATAGCTGTAGAACCTACCATCATTGCATGTGGACGATTGTAACAAGTTGATTAAAAGAGTATTAGTCAAAATGACAAAAATTTTTGATTAAAAGAATAATTTTTCATATCCGAATATAATTTAGTTGATAAATACATCACATTATATCGTAGAAATAAATATTTAAATTTAAATTTTCTACTTATTTATTTTGAGAGATAATTTTTTAACCATTAAATTATTAAAACAAAAGGTAATTTTATTTAAGCATAAACATTTGGACACAATAAAATACACGTCATTTACTTATTTTTAAATTATGTATTATTGACATTGTTTTTTCTTTACATTTTCACTTCTTAGTATGTGTATCTAACTAAATGATGTGTGCAATTACGTGTATTCACATAAGATTTTTTTTAAGCAACACAAGAATTGTTATGATGAGTGATGACAATGACAAATGTGCTATCACAAGAAATAATATCAAATGATTTAAAGTTTCAATCTATTTTTTGTAAAAAAGGATCTGTAAAATATTTTAGAGGTTTATTCTCTAATCTAAAAAATTGGGATTCAAATAAAAATAACGTGCAATTTTAATGATCAATTGTTTCAAAATATTATATTTTTTACCAGAAGAAACACAAAAAACTCAAAATTATTTTATTTACATTGTAAATAACATTCTAATACAACTTCAAGCTATTTAAAAAATTTATCATTCTAATACTTTTTGAAAAAATATTATCGATCAAACCTTCATGTTATATATTTTACATAAAAAAAAAATTATTTTCTTTTTTTTCTTTCCCATTCTCATTCCTTTATTCATTGTGTGCAGAGAGGGAGCTGAACAAAGTCAATTGGGCCTAAAGTGGGCTGGGTCCTCAAAGAAAATATCTCATTTCAAATCGAAGGGTATTGTTCTGGTAAAAATAATATGGGGTGGTCCAAGTATATTAATGAACAATAATGATACTTAGGATATTTATTTACCAAAAAAGTGAACCCTTTACAATGAATGTTTCTTCTCTATTTATAGAGGAAAGGATGATACGAAAAATATCTAAAACCACCCCACTCCCCTCTAATGGAGGTTGTGGGTGGTTTTCCACCGTGTCCACCGTGTCTCAAGGGTGGTTATTCTCCTCCTCCGCGCTTCAGTGGTGGTAATGGACGGTTATCAGCTGTTGGGCAACGTAATCGTATTCTGAGGGCGTCACCCCTAGCTTCTGTGATTTCGCCTCGCCTTATCTTTCCCGCCAAGTATTTATTTGAATTGTTTGGGCCAGTTGTTGGATCATTGTGTTATTGGGCCTATAATATTTTGTCCGGTACATAGCCCCCCAAGCGCGAGGCTCAAAGAGGCGAAGTGCTGATAACGGCCGGACGTTGTGAGGTAACTGCCCACTCCTGGTGATCACGTTCTCTGTCGTTGGACTATAAATATGAGTTCCGCGATGCACCATTCAATTCATCTTTCTTTCTTTGCATATTTTGCCTTTTGTGACAATGTTTTCTCCTACTACTGTTTCGGAATCACCTGCCATGCCGGTGTTGTTCCAACTAAGGAATATGCTGTGCTATGACACTGATGATTTATTGGATCAAAAGGATGATTTTGCCGATATGGTGAAGGAGTTGCAGGATTACTCATGGAGGCTGACGGATGGTCAGAAAGAATTCTTGGCCGTGGCGCAGGAACTAAACAAACGGTTCCTGGATGATGGTGCTTTCATTGAAACCACCGAAACTGTTGATCATTGCCAAAAAGAGCTTTCTGATGCTCTGGAGCGAAGGATAGAGATGGTGAAAGAGCACATAACATCTCAAGAAAAGGTGATGGCACTTTCCTTGTCAGTCGAGGAGGCCATAGATAACCGCATTGACGAGTTGGAGAATCAACTTAAGCCCCTTATGAAGAGGAAAAGGAATCTGCAGATGGATATTCAATACGACGTTGCCAAGTTGATTCGGACTCGCTCACATTTGTGTCGTCTTCAAGAGAAAGATGACGCTCTCAATGATGATATGAGGAAAACTGCCCAAGATTTTGATGCGGCGAAGAAATTGAGGGGTTTGATGGAAGATTGTCATGCCCGTGCTGTAGAGGCTGCTTACAAAGCCTTTAAGTAGTTTTTCTTTGTTCTCCTTCATTGTGTGTTGTTTTATAATTCCTCCAAATGGCGTTGAATATAGTCCGCCTTCCTTTGTAATTGTTGAATTCTCTTTTATGAAATGATGAATTTCTTTTCCGCCATGTAGTTTTGAATAATTCTGACTGTATACTCGTTCTCGCCCATTGGCGAGGTCATTGAATTTCAAACGTTTGGCCTTCTCGCATGCCTTGGGATACGTGTCCGGGCGTACGCGTGATGCTGACACGCGTAGCGGTACCTTCTTTTACCCGTTGGATATTAGGACGTTTCGTTTACCCTCCAATTTTCCTATAAAACAGGGGCTTCAAACTATTTTCACCAACTTTCCTTTCGTTCGTTCCGATCCTCAGCGTTTTTCCCCAAATTTCGAACCCATTTTGCGCGGTTTAGTAATCAGCAACTTCTCTTCACACGATCTCCACTACGTTCCCACTTCATTTATTTAAGGTAACTTCCATTCCTTCTTTGTAACTGCCTTTTTCCCTTTTCATATTCCCATTTCGATTTCTAGGGTTTGAATTAGGAAAAAATGGTTATCTTGCGTAGTTTGAGTGACGACGAAGAGGGGGGTTTTACCAAAATTCCTCCTCGTGGCTCCGCTTTAGAAACTCAAATTCGTAACCATCATACAAGGGCCGATGGTTCCCTTGACTATGATGGTTACTTCAAATCTTTGATGAACGTTGAAATAAGTTCTAGTGATGCTGAGAGTAGCGATAGTGACTATGTGATAATCTCGCCTTCGTCTTTCACAGGAAAACGAAGGGACAACACTCTTGCAATTTTCGTCGCCCCAACTCTTCCCGAGACCATGGACGTAGCTTCAAAGTACTTAGACTGGGAATCTGTGGTGGCGTATAGGCGGAAAACCGTCTTGTCCGGTACTGATGATGAGAATGACATTATCCTCAAGCCCGTGGATGAGGATGAGATCGTCACCGACACTAACACCCAAACACCTCACCATTTTTATATGTATACTTCCATTATCGACTCCTTCAATGTTTGGTTTCCTTTTACTGACTTTGAAGTTCAAATGCTTAGAACCTTAAATGTCGCCCCTTGTCAACTGAGCCCTAATAGTTGGGGTTATATGAAAGCTTTCCAGTTGGCCTGCTTAGGTCTTGAGATTGAGAAGCCCTCCGTTACTGTTTTCTTTTCTTTTTATACTAATAAGAGTATCTCGCCTGACTCTCAGGTCTTTCTTTCGAGTCAGCCAGATAGAAAACGTTTTCAGTTGTATACCTCTAATTTTAAAAATTTCAAAAACACCTTTCTTCGCGTCCGTGGTAGGGAATCTTTCCCTGACGTGATGTTTGATGGGAATCAAGAACCTTTGTTTCCCTTTTACTGGACCCAGAACCCTTGTGTCATCAAAGGGACTCGTTACGAATCTCTGGATGAGTTTGAGAGAGAATGCGTCGCCTATATTGAGAGGTTGTGTATATTGAGTGTGAGTGACCTCCTTAAGGCTGACGGCAATATAGAGGAGTTGGTGGAGTATATGGGTGAGTTTCTCTATTGTCTTTTTGTCTTGCTTCTGCTTATTTTTCATTTCCATATACTAACCCTTTTTCTTTTATCCTTTGCAGATAGGATGAAGTCGGTTTCGCAGGAGAAGAGGATGGAGTTTTTGCTGAGGGCCAGGGCCAAGAAGGAAAAGGATGCCGCCCTTGCCGCTTCTGGTGAGACCGTTGGTGTGGTCGACCCTTTGAATCAACTGGTGGTGGCGGACACTGATGCCGCCAAGGGCAGGAACAAAAGGAAGAATGAGGGGCGAATTTCCGTCGCCATTCCTGCCAAGAACCTTGAGCTAGGTGGGAGTTCCAAGAATGAACAGCCTATCTCCAAAAAGCTGAGGTCGTCTAGTTCTGGGGCTGCCTCGAATGCGGAAGTTGTTCCCCAGCAGGAAGAGGATCCTGAGAAGACTCCCTCTCCACGCCCTGCTGCTGTTGTCGACATAACCTCGCCTTCTCCTCCTGCTCCTTCAAACAACACAGCGCCAACATCTTGGGATCCTCTTCTGAATCCCGAGGTCTTTATTGAGAAGGCTATGGACCTGTCTGGTAGGGGAGCCCGTTTTGATTCGACTTCAACTGAGGATTTGGCTAGACTCTCCATGGGCTATGAGTTGAAGGGGATTTTGCTCACCTATGCCTTGGCGTCTCGCCAAAGGCTTGCTATCTCCTCTTCTGAGGAAAAGATGAAAGTTATCCGCCAGGAGTTGGACGACATGGAGGAAAAGGTTAAGGCTGCCCAGAATAAGTTCATTGCTGATATGGAGGCTGCCAAGGCTGAAAGCAAGAAAGCCTTGGATGACTTGGAGGAAAAACATGAGGCCGCCTTGAAGAAGTTGAAGGACGACCATGCTGCCGAGATCAAGACGTTGAAAGACTCATCTGCTGACAAAGATGAGCAAATTAAATGGCTGTCTGATGATAGAGACGCCTTGCTCAAGGAGAAGGCGAGCTGGTCTGAAGAGAAGGCGAGTTTGGAAGAAAACATTGGGACCCAGTTTGAAGATGGCTTTAACTTTGCTGTGGAGCAAGTTAAAGTTTTGTTTCCTGATATCGACGATGTGCGCTTGGGCGAGGCCAGTGTGTTGATGGTCATTAAGGATGAAGCCTTTATGATCTCTCTGTTTTTCACTTTTATTCATGTACGCCCCTTGTGGCTTTGGTAATTTTGTATGTCCTTTGTGGCTTTTGTTAAAACTTTTGTACACCCTGCTGTGGCGATATTGACAATGCTCCTCGCCCTTGTGGCTTTAAATATAATATCTTTCCATTAATATGCTTGCATCTTCTTTCTTCTTTCTATTGTTTTGCTTTACTTTGAGAATATTTGTCTGTATATAATTTCGTAGTCTCTGTGTAACTTGTGTAACCTTCTCGCCAATGTGTCCGAGGCGAGGTAAGTACTTAGGCGTGATTAACGCTAAGCTGTGGCGTCGTCTGGGAACCGTTTCCCGAGAATTTTTGGCGGATATCAATGTGGTCAGCATAACTGTTCTATTCCTTCGCCGTTTTCTATGCAGTCAAACGTGGAAATTTGCAACCGTTTGACTACATTTATTACTCACCGTCCAGAAATTCTTCTATAAATACCTTCTTTCACCTTCAATTTTCTGCACTTCACTTCTCATTTGTTCTCAATTTTCTTTCACTGAATCTCTCTTCTTTTTTCTCTGATTGTTTTCATTTTTCGTCATTCTTGTTTTCATTGATCCCTCCATGGATCACAAAAATAAACCCAAAAAGAAACGTGTGGCTTCTAAATCAAAATCTCAGAAAAAGAAGCATAGGATAGCAATTTCAGTTTCTAATTTTAGGCGAGTTAAGCTTTCTTCTAATGTCAAAATGAAAAACCTTGTCATTTCGTCAGATTTTTCCGGCTCTGCTGATGAAGATTTCATTGAATACCTTTGGACTTCCACTTCGTGGGAATTTTCCCCTGATGTTGAATCTTCTGGTATAGAAGAAGGATCCCGGATCATCACGGAGGCTGAGGAGAAGTCACGGAGGATATCATATACGACCTCAGGGAAAACTCCGGGGTAGTTCTGCTCTGATGAGTTGTTCCTTCTCCTGATGGCAGCCTCTTGGCGAGGGGTTGGGGTTAAACCTACAGGTTTTCCCTCTACCATTAAAGACTCGGGAGATTTCCACCCGATTTCTTCCTTTTCTGGCGGGGAGCTGATATCTTGTGGATAGGAGGGACTATTGAGACTGCCTCCAGTTTTTTCTTCTCTTCCTTGAAGGAGTTGGATCCTTTGTTAGATTTAGGATTTCTTTTCTGGATCACTTGCATCTTGATTTCATTGTAATTTTCTTTTCCTTTGTATCTTGATTTCATTGTAATCTTCTTATCAATGAAAAGATGAATGTTTCCAATATTGTCTCTTTTTCTGCACTGTTATGTTATATAATATTGTAAGGAATAAAATAACAACATGCATTATACCTTTAATTTCTTTTGGCGTTTTTTGGATCTCGCCTTTATCATTATTGTTTTTGATGTCGTCAACGCCTTGCGCCTTTTTATTTTACCGTCGTATCCAACTCGTAAGATTTAGGGATAACGCCGTTTCTATTTTTGATATGTCCAACTCGTAAGATTTACAGATCATATCATGATGTCTCAATGCCTTTCCGTCGTACCTGGCACTTAGGGCCTGACACTTAGGGCCTTTGTAGGTAACGCCGTTTCTATTTTAGACGCATCCCACTTGTAAGATTTACAGATAACGTCATGGTGTTTCAACGCTTTTCCGTCGTACCTGGCACTTAGAGCCTGGCACTTAGGACCTTTGTAGGTAACGCCGTTTCTATTTTAGACGCATCCCACTCGTAAGATTTACAGATAACGTCATGGTGTTTCAACGCTTTTCTGTCGTACCCGGCACTTAGGGCCTTTGGAGGTAACGCCGTTTCTATTTTAGACGCATCCCACTCGTAAGATTTACAGATAACGTCATGGTGTTTCAACGCTTTTCCGTCGTACCCGGCACTTAGGGCCTTTGGAGGTAACACCGTTTCTATTTTAGACGCATCCCACTCGTAAGATTTACAGATAACGTCATGGTGTTTCAACACTTTTTCCCTTTGTTGTCTTCATGTATAAGATTTATATAATTCTAACCATCTGCAAACATTGGAACAATGACTTTTTTGATCAAAGAAAAAAAAATATATATATATTTTTGAATTTTTGCTGATGAGTCTCGTTAAAAACTCCTGCTTTCGCCGGAGAAAAGAGTTTCTCATCATTCAGATTCTTAATACATCCATATGCATTTTCTTTTTGAAAATAAAAAACAAGAAATGAAAGTAAAAACAAGAAATATCTTTGGGGTGGCGTGGCGAGGCTTGACGATGTTCTTTGGAGCGCATCTCGCCCATAGGCGTTGTTGGCCTAACTGTAGTAAAATCCGAGGTTTGAGATATTCCACGTCCTGTGTAGGACCTCGCCTTCCATGGTTTCCAACCTGTATGCTCCACCTTCAAAGACTTCGTTGATTCTGAACGGTCCTTCCCAATTTGCTGCCAATTTTCCACCTTTATCTTTTCCCATTGGTCTCTTCAGGACTAAGTCGCGTTCTTTAAATTTCCTTGGGACTACCCTTGTGTTGTATTTTCTTCCCACTCTTTGTTTAGTTGCAAATTCTCTGAAATGCGCTTTATCCCTTACTTCTTGTATTAAGTCAAGGTTTTCCTGCAATGCATCGTTGTTCTCTTGAGTTGTCGAGGTTTCACGTCGCCAACTTGGGGAATTTATTTCTGCAGGGATCATGGCGTCTGCGCCATATACCATGGAGTTGTGTGGTATGACCATAATATGGCGGTGAGGTGAGCTACCCAAGCTTCTCCTTTGCTTGACAGTCTCCTTTTCAAGGCCTTCAATATGACTTTGTTGGCTGACTCGGCCTGACCATTGGCTTGAGGGTGCTCAACTGATATGAATGTGTTTTGGATTCCTTTTTCTTTGCAAAATGAGACTACTTTCTCACTTGGGAATTGTGTGCCGTTATCTGACACAATGTACTTGGGAAGACCGAATCTGCATATGATGTTCCTCCAGTAAAACTTTTTGACTTGCTCTGCCGAGATGTTTGATAAAGGTTGCGCCTCAACCCACTTAGTGAAGTAATCCACAGCGACTATGATCCATCTGGTTTGCTTCCATGAAGTAGGGAAATGACCCAATATATCCACTCCCCACATGAAGAAAGGCCAAGGCGAAAGGACTGATTTGAGGGGTTCGCCTGGGGCGTAGTGTAGGTTTGAGAATCTTTGACATTTATCACATGCTCTCACATACCTTCCAGCGTCGCTATGCAGTTCCGGCCAAAAGAATCCTGCTCTAAGGATCTTACCTGCCAATGATCTTGCTCCTATATGACTCCCACATGAACCTTCATGAACTTCTTCTAAAATTCCATTGGCTTCTTCCTTGCTGACACATAGCAATAAGGGGGTAGAAAATCCCCTTTTGTATAGCTTATCTCCCATCATAGTGTACCATGACGCCATTCTTCTGACTTTGTATGCTTCTTCTCTAGGTTTGGGGAGTTCGTCCCTTTGTAAATACCTGATTATAGGAGTCCGCCAATCTTCTTCTTCTATGACCATGTGAACTTCTTCTTCGTTAATGCTGGGGTTTGTAATTGTTTCTTGGATGAAGGTTCTGTTGCTTCCAGGTTTCTTGGTGCTGGCGAGTTTGGATAATAAATCTGCCCTGACATTCTGTTCTCTAGGCACATAGATCAACTGAAATGAGTTGAAACACTTCGCCAATTTGGTTACCTTTTCCAGATATTTGATTAACTGGGGGTCTTTTGTTTGAAATTCCCCCGACACTTGGTTGGTTACCAATTGTGAGTCACTCTTTACTCTGAGGTCCGTGACCTCCATTTCTTTTGATAACTTCATTCCTGCTAGAAGGGCTTCATATTCAGCCTGGTTGTTACTTGCTTTAAAAGCGAATCTTAGGGATTGTTCTATGAGTACTCCATCAGGTCCTTCTAGAACTACTCCTGCCCCACTTCCTTTCAGGTTAGACGCACTATCTACTGAAAGTGTCCAAGGTTCCTCGCTGTTTTCTTTAGGCGGGTTTGGCAATTCCAATATAAAATCCGCCAGAATTTGCGATTTTATTGCGCCTCTAGGGGAAAAGGTTATGTCAAACTCTGACAATTCCACTGCCCATACAACCATTCTCCCTGCTAGATCAGGCTTCCTTAGGACTTTCTTTATGGGATAGTCCGTCTTAACCACTACCTTGTGACTCTGAAAGTACTGCCTTAGCTTCCTCGCGGTGATGACGACGGCCAATGACAGTTTTTCTATCTTTTGATATTTTGCTTCAGCACCTTTGAACGTTCTGCTCACAAAATATATCGGCTTCTCTTCGCCTTTGATTTCTTGCACCAACGCTGAACTAAGGGCGTTGTCTGAAACTGCCAGGTATAAGTATAAGGTGTTACCTTTCTGAGGGCGAGTTAATATTGGTGGTGACGCCAAAAAGCTCTTAAGCTTTAGAAAAGCTTCTTCGCACTGAGGGGTCCATATGAATCTTTCACTCTTTTCTTAGAGTTGAGAAAAAGTGAAAGGCTTTCTCTCCAGAACAAGATAAAAATCTTGACAAGGCTGCGATCCTTCCTGCTAGTTGTTGGACTTCCTTTACGGTGGTTGGACTTCTCATGTCAATTTTAGCTTGGCATTTGTCCGGGTTAGCTTCTATTCCTCTGTTTGTGAGCATGAAGCCCAAAAATTTTCCTGACTGTACTCCAAAAGAACACTTCGCTGGGTTCAATCTCATATTGTATTTTCTTACTGAAGCGAGGATATCACCCAGATCTTTGTCGTGTTCACCATCTTCCGTTGTCTTGACTACCATGTCGTCTATGTACACTTCTACATTCTTGCCTATTTGCTCTGAAAATACTCTGTCCATCAACCTCTGGTATGTGGCGCCTGCGTTTTTTAGGCCAAACGGCATAACATTGTAAAAGTAATTGCAGGTGTTAGTCATGAAGGCAGTGTGAGGTGCGTCTGCAGGATTCATCTTTATCTGGTTGTATCCCAAGTATGCATCCATAAAGCTTAACATTTTGTATCCAGAGGCTCCATCAATAAGCCTGTCTATATTAGGCAAGGGATATGGATCTTTCGGGCAAACTTTGTTTAAATCTGTAAAATCCACGCACATCCTCCACTTGCCATTTGCCTTCTTCACCATTACTACGTTTGCCAACCATGACGGATATTTTATTGCTGCTTTCAGTTTGTCCACTTCCTCATTTACTACTGTCCTTCTTTCTTCTCTAATCTTCCTTTTTCTTTGTGAGACCGGTTTGACGTTGGACGCGATAGATAACTTGTGCGTTATCACGCTTTCGTCTATTCCGGGCATATCGGATGGCTTCCATGCAAATAGGTCTATGTTCTTTTTTAACATCGCTACGACCTTTTCTCTCTCTTCAGGTTTCAAAGTGGTTCCTATGTTGGTTACCTGATGTGGCAAATTGCCAATTTGAACTTGCTCCAATTCTTCAATGGGGCTCATTCTTCTTTCTGTGAAATCTTCTCTTGGGTCAAGGTATAGGGGCAAGATCATGTTGACTCCGCCTTGGGGGTTTGCCTGTGTTTGATTTTCAGGCTAGATTCATAGCATCTCCTCGCCAGCTTTTTGTCTCCTCTGACGGTTCCTACTTTTCCGTTGTCCAAAGGATACTTGATGGACAAGTAGAGGGTTGACAGTGCCGCCTCAAGTGTGTTGAAGGCTGGCCTTCCAATGATGATGTTATACGAAGTGAATGGAGTTTTGACTACCAAATATCTTACCTTGATAGTCTTGGCGTTCTCCTCTTCTCCAAACATGGTTAGGAGAGTTGTGTAGCCCATAACTTCTACTTGCTCGCCGGCGAAGCCTACCAACGTGCCGTTGTAGGGTAATAGGTACTCATCTGATAACTGCATTGCCTTGAAGGCTTCCCAGTACATTATGTCTGCTGAACTTCCTGAGTCTATTAACACTCTTTTGACGTCACAGTTTAAGATCTGTACTTGTATCACAAGAGGGTCATCATCATGTGGCAAGACTTCCCTTTTGTCTTCTTTGGTGAATGACAGATCAGGGATGGGCGTCACTTCTGTGTGACCTATGAATTTCTCATTTTGTTCCATTCTTCTAACATAACGCTTTCTCGCACTTGAGGATTCTCCTCCTCCTACAAATCCTCCCGCAATGGTGTTGATGGAGATCCTCTTGCCTTTTCCTGGCTCTTCTCCTTCGGAACGATCCTTTGTTTGATTATGTTGTACTTTCGGGACAACCACCTTTCCAGCCGCGGCGTCCTCTATAAACTTCCTCAAGTGACCGCTATTTATCAGTTCCTCAATTAGATCCCATAGCCTGAAACATTTTACAGTGTCGTGACCTCTGCATCTATGATAAGCGCACCAGGCGTTGGGGTTTAATCCCATAGTGTGCTCCTTGTTCCTTGGTGGGGGTAGTCTCCCTAATCCTGTTTGTAGGATTTCTTCCATGATGTAGACTCGCGCACGGTTTAGTGGTGTATACTCCTTCCTTTCTTCCTGAAAATGTCTTTGCGGTTGGTAAGGTTTCCTATGACGGTCAATTCTGTGATGGTTAGGGACCAGGCGTCTGTGATGATGGTAAAACTCGCCTTGTCCGTTGTTTTTGTTGACCGGGCCTCTTTCTCTGGCGTCTCTCATTCTCTTTTCGGCGTTACTTTCTTCACCTTTTATGTATCCTTCCGCTCTTCTTGTAACTTCCTGCATGGATGTGGCCGGCTTTTGTGCCAGGGATTCGTTGAAATGTCCCGCCTTGAGACCGTGATGGAAGGCTGAGACGAACATTTCTTGGTTTGGGTTGCTCACTTTGCTTGTGGACTCGCAGAATCTCGCCAGATATTCTCTCAGAGATTCATTGTAGTTTTGTCTTGGTGAAAACAAACTTGTTGCCGTCACCTTAACGTGTTTGGAGCCGGCAAACTGTTGTGTGAATTTTTGTTGAAAATCCGCCCAACTTTGAATGGAATTCCCGGGTAGGTTCATATACCATCTTAGTGCTGCTTCTTTCAGTGTGCCCGAGAGGAGTTTGCACTTCAAGTGATCTGCAGCGCCGATGATGGCGGTTTTGGTTCCTACCGCCATTAGGTGTTCTGTGGGATCAGTTTTCCCATCAAAGTCCGGGAGATGGGGAGTTCTGAAATTGTCTGATACTCTCGCATCCCAGAGGTTTTGGGCAAGTGGTTGGGAGTTGGTGATGTTGGTTTCTTCTGTTTCATCGACTCTATTTGCCTTTTCTTGGTCGATCTTTCGAACCTCGACTTGCAGGCGACGTAATTGTGCCACTGCATCCGTCAAGGTTAGGTTGTTTTCGTTGTTTCGGTTGTTTTGGTTTTCATTTGTTGGTTGTCCTCCTGTCATTTTCTTGAGGAGAACTTCCAATTTCGTCTGGTTTGAGTGGTAGGCTGGGAATCGTTTTACCGCAGCCCCACGGTGGGCGCCAAAATGTTCTGGTAAAAATAATATGGGGGTGGTCCAAGTATATTAATGAGCAATAATGATACTTAGGATCTTTATTTACCAAAAAAGTGAACCATTTACAATGAATGTTTCTTCTCTATTTATAGAGGAAAGGATGATACGAAAAATATCTAAAACCACCCCACTCCCCTCTAATGGAGGTCGTGGGTGGTTTTCCACCGTGTCTCAAGGGTGGTTATGGGTGGTTATTCTCCTCCTCCGCGCTTCAGTGGTGGTAATGGACGGTTATCAGCCGTTGGGCGACGTAATCGTATTCTGAGGGCGTCACCCCTAGCTTCTGTGATCTCGCCTCGCCTTATCTTTCCCGCCAAGTATTTATTTGAATTGTTTGGGCCAGTTGTTGGATCATTGTGTTATTGGGCCTATAATATTTTGTCCGGTACAGGTACAAATAACAATTGAGAAATATATAGCCATTAATTTTTTTTGAGAAATATATAAATTGAAGAGAAAATACTATATATGCATAGATAGGGCAAACTAATTTTTTACACCGCCATTCAATGACAACTATGTATTTTTTCAAATCATCCACTACACCCCACTTCAATTGTATAACATGGAGAAATGCTTGATTCATATTGAATGTCATTGGAAAATTAATTTACATTGACATAAGATATCCATTAAACTCAAAATAGAAACAGGAGAATAACTGTACCAAAATAAAAGAAAAAGAAAGAGGAGAATAATGGTATAAAAAATTGGGCTCAAAATTTTGAAACCCCGTGTTAAGGGTATGATTGCACTTGCACAAGGCCGACCTTGCTCTTATTTAGTGCACTTTTAAAGCAACGATTAATAGATTGATGAGTTTTTTTACAATATAATGTATTTTGAGTTGATAATTCTAAAACTTATTTTTTGATTTTTTTTATGAAAGATTAAAATTTAGTAAAAAAAACATGAAAGATTATATTGGGCTATATATAATATTTTTTTAGGGATTTGTTAGTCATGGAAAACCCCTAAACTTGTGCAACGCCCTTTCTCCTTTATTTAACTTTTTCTTGTTGCAATCTCTCTCTCTCTCTCTCTCTCTCTCTCTCTCTCTCTCTCTCAATGCTTTTGATTGCTGAATTATGTTCACCACATTGAGAGATTAAGGTAATGGAACTTGATATTAAGGTAAACATTGCATTGGTTTTCTTGAGTTGTTTTCTTTGCCATAATTTCCATCATCATGTATTCTACATATTATATTAAATGGTTGTTTAGGCATTTTGCATTTTTGTTTACATGTTTTATAGACAAATACATCATGATAATGTAATTATATATATTTTATGAATGAAAACTATAATGCAATTAGTTTGTTGTACAGTTTCTCTCATTTTTTTGCAACACAAATACTTTGTTAAAAATGCTAGAAATAACCATATTGCATGAACTTAGAATTGCATTTCCCCCCCTTTGATGATAATAATTAATAGTATCATCTGATGCCGTTGGAATTAAAATTATGCACATTGCAAACAAAATGAAAAAACTAGATTTTGTGAACGAAAAAATCTAACAGGAAAACACATAATTTATCATTTATGTAACACATGTCAGGTGCAATTATATTTATAATCCGAAAACCCTTCGTACATATATGAAATTTTAGAATTTTTTATGTTCAAGTTCTAAAATCTGAATTCTATTTTTACTGAGACAAAATTATTCACGCTATTTCAAATATATAATAGTGAGAAACATGAACAGAGCAAAAAATTTCAAATAATAGAGTCAAAATTTTAATATAGTTGCACGGTTTGAACTTGTAATTTTCTTGCTTTGCACTTAATTTTTTTAAAGTTTTTCTATTAAAATTTTTGAAGAAAAAAATTAATGTAATGTTTGTAAGTTTTTGATAATGTAAAAAAAAAAGGTTATTGAACAATTTTTTCAATTTTCAGTTAAACATAAGCATCTAACTCTTGTAATTGTATAGTTTCAAAAAGTTAAGGTAACTTGAAACATATCATTTTTTTTTAGGATATGGTTTCTTATTTGATTGAAATTCTTGTTTTACAGAACATCTAGACCATAAATCACTTGACATTGTTTGGCTGATGGAATTTGGAAGTGGTAATGGAACTAGTAATAATCTGAAAACTAGTTCTTCAACAAATTCAAGTGAAAGTGAATTATTCAACTCCAAAAGGAAATCAGAATTTTCTCAAGATCATATTCACTTAACGCCAAACGCAACTACTACTACTGCTTCTACTACTACTACATCGCCTCATAGTGAAAGTGCAACATTTCTTCGTACCAATGACCAAACAAACTCTTCGGTGATCGAAAAACATGACGAAAACTCAATCAAAAACAACTTGGAGGCAAATCATGCTAACCCTTTTGGTGAATTTCATCCTACTTTTCCAAATACATCAAATCACTCTTCATTATCATCATCACAAAACCCTTTCCTATTACTTAATGATGATGACACTATTAACATCACACATGTGAATGCAAATGAATCTCAAAATTTGCATGATCAAGTACCTTCTGAGCCAAGGTTGCACCAATCATCTACATATGAATCAACACATGGAAATCCCTTCAATGACTCTCAAAAGATTGTTGAAGATCGTTGGAGCTTTCTGAGTCACGAAACATCATCACATCCTCCTCATGCTTCTTCCTCAAGCCAACAATTAGACCCCTTTTTCACACTAGAATCAACACAAAACCAAAAACTTGATAATACTACTCATAAGAACCATGAATCAGAAACACATCCTCATGCTTCTTCCTCAAGCCAACAATTAGACCCTTGGTTCATGCTAGAATCGACACAAAACCATCGGCTAGATAGTGCAACTGATAAGAACCATGAAGCGCCAACACATCCCCCTCATGCTTCTTCCTCAAGCCAGCAATTAGACCCTTTCTTCACGCTAGAATCGACACAAAAGCATCAGCTAGATAATGCAACTGATAAGAACAATGAAGGTACTAATATCTCCACAAATACATGGACACAATAGCATAGCTAGTAGAAATTTTGGAACAGTTGTGTTATTTGAACAACTTTCATGAAAAGTTTTTAAATGTTTGCAGCTCAAATATATTGTTAATTACGTTTAGTAAATGGTTATTGAATTTTGGCATCTGGTATGTTCATTAACCACAAATATTTACGTGGTTAACCATAAATTTCAAGTGTTCAACTACATGTAGATTTGAATACCTTAAAATTATGGTTAATCACGTCCACTTTCGTGGTTAGTGAAGTTATGCTGATGGTTAATTAGTTTCGTCCGCTATTATATTCATAAACCATCTACTGGACGTAATTAATCATATATCTAAACTTCGTTAACCATTTCAAAAGTTGTCTAAAATAGGTTGTCCAAAAATCATTTCTCATTTTGGAACTCAAAAGTGTCATAATTTTCCACAGCTTTTGAAACTTCAACTCAACAACACATGCATGATTCTGTAAATGCTTCAGGCAACGCCAAGGAAGATACTAATGTACATCCGAAATCAGGAAAGGATTTCCAATTAGCTGCCGAATCTAGTAATGATAATTCTTTGAGGAATACCAACAAAGATTCGAATTTACATCCGAAATCAGAAAAAGATTTCCATTTAGCTGCAAAATCTAGTAATGATAATGCTTCGAGCAACACCAACAAAGATTCTAATATACATCCAAAATCGGGAAAGGATTTCCATTTATCTGCAGAATCTAGTCATCATAATACTTCGTACAACACCATGGAAGTTTCTAATGTACATCCGAAATCAGGAAATGATTTCTATTTTTCTACAGAATCTAGTAATGACAATGTTTCGAGCATCACCAAAAGAGATTCTAATGTACATCCGAAATTGGGAAAAGATTTCCATTTAGCTGCAGAATCTAGTGATGATAATGCTTCAAGTAACACCAACAAAGATTCTAATGAACATCCAAAATCGGGAAAGGATTTCCATTTAGCCGAGGAATCTAGTAATGATAAGGCTTCGAGCAACACCAACAAAGATTCTAATGTACATCCAAAATCGCATTTAGCTGCAAAATCTAGTCATGATAGTGCTTCGAACAACACCAACAAAGATTCTAATGTACATCCGAAATCGGGAAATGATTTCCAATTAGTTGCAGAATCTAGTCATGATAATGCTTCCAACAACGCCAACAAAGATTCTAATGTACATCCGAAATCGGGAAATGATTTCCATTTAGCTGCAGAATCTAGTCATGATAAAGCTTCAAGCAACGCCAACAAAGATTCTAATGTACATCCGAAATCGCATTTAGATTCTAGAGATGATAATGCTCCAAGCAACACCAGCAAAGATTCTAATGTACATCCGAAATCGGGAAATGATTTCCATTCAACTGCAGAATCTAGTCATGATAATGCCACGAGCAACACAGAGAAAGATACTAATGTACCTTCAAAAACAGGAAAGGATTTCCATTTAGCGGCAGAATCTAGTCATCATAACGTTTCAAGCAACACCAACAAAGATACTAAGGTACATCCAAACTCAGGAAAAGATTTTCATTTAGCTGCAGAATCTAGTAACGATAATGCTTCGAGCAACACCAAAAAAGATTCTAATGTACATCCGAAATCGGGAAATGATATCCATTTAACTGCAGAATCTAGAGATGGTAACCCTTCGAGTAACACCAACAAAGATACTAATGTGCATCCGAAATCAGAAAAGGATTTCCATGTAACCGAAGAATCTACTAATGATGATATCCCAATAAGTTCAATGCCGAAGCATGGACAACAATCTACTAATGCAGTAGTTGTTTCTAACACAATACAAAAACCTCAAATACAAATAATGGAAAGACAAGAAGAAAGTCCTTCTTCTACTAATGCAGTAGTTGTTCCTGAGACGATACAAAACCCTCCAATACAAGTAATGGAAAGACAAGAGGATCCTGCTACCTCCTCCGCAAACAGAATTCCATTACATGTTTTCGACAGAGACAAATCAAACACACAATGGAGCACCGCTTCTAATGAATCTTTGTTTAGTATTCAAATGGGAAATATGAGTTTCTCTAATGACATGGCTTGGTTGAGTAAATCAGATGAGTTAGATAAACAAGCTGATCACACGAACAACGCGTCTGCGTCTGGTGGTTTTCAAAGTAATCATTCTCCACCTTTACCTCCACCACAATCTACTAAGTTCAATGATATCAATCATAGTTTTGCTGAACATAATGAAGATAGTTTGAAAGTAACAGAAGCAAAAGCTGCTGAAACAATGAGAGAGGTTATAATGGAAACTAGTACAAAACCAAAGAATAATAAAAGTAATGGAGATTTGAAATTCGATAATGCGGCACCGCATTCCAATATACTTCTTTCTTCTTATTCTGATAACGATCATTCTCAGCATCCAGACGGGAGCACCAAATCTTTTGCATTTAAAGTGTAAGTTCTTGCTACTAACTACTTTTATGTATGAAAATGCATGCCTATTGTTTGAAATTTGCGTAAGATTCATGTTGCGATCTTTAACTTTGCCGAGAATTAAAGTAAAATATTACTGATATAGCTTGTATTGTGGTCGCAAAGACATAAAAAACTTTGGTGTCGCATCTATGGTTATGGTTGTAGACCTTGTATTGTTCTGATGTAGTTTGAATTTATTTTATCTTTCGAGCAAATAGTTTAACTGTTTTTTGTAATGTGTGAAGATCGACAGATGGAGACAAAAATCCTTCATCAAGACGCGGCGAAGACATGAGAAAGCAGCAGAAGCAACCAGCACAACAGAATGTTAAAGGAACATCAGTTGCCCCTCAAAATCCTAAATCAACACCAAATGCTTCTGAGAAGAAATGGCTATCTTGCTTTGCATGTTGTCATTAGATCACATTAGAGTCTCTTGGCTTTGAAAAAGACCATTTTTGTTCTGTACATAATTTTTAGATTACATAGATGAATATATTTTTTCAATTACATTGTTTAGAAATAGGTTAGTTTGATTGTACATGTTCAACCATTGAAGTTGCTAGATGATGTCAAGAAATCATAGGTTCTCCAAGTAGTAAAATGCAATTCTTATAAATATAATGTTAAAGAAGAGTTCTAAAATGCAGTTCTTATAATTTTTTGACAGTATAAATTATTAAACCGCCGGTGCATGTGCATCAAAATAAAATTTATAAGAAATTCTATTTAGTGATAATGTTAAGGAAATCAATGTGTAATAGGCAGTTACTTGTTTCACAAGTTAAGTAGTTAGCTTAGTTGTTTTTCCTTTTCAGATAGGTTAGTTAGCTTAATAGTTTCCTTGTTAGTAAGTTATGATGTAATAATTTGGTATAAGCAGCTTATACCATTCATTGTAATAATTAGATTGGTGAATAAGATTTTCTTACTTCCGCGCCTATCTTGCGCCCATTTTCTGTTTCTGGGTTTTAGGCTCAACACCGTCATCTCTTGTTCCTTCTCAGCGCTCATCGCAAGCTCATCTATGGAGCTAGAACTCAACATTTCACATCTAGCTACTCAAGACACATTTAAAAAATGTAGTAACATGGCGATGTTTTTCAGGAACCGATTTTTCGATGAAAATTTCCTTCTACATACATAATCAACATGAACAATGGATAGGATAATCATTGAATCTAAACTAATTAAAGATAGTTTCATTGTTTCAACTTACCTTTACATTCTAAGGAAAATATGAAGTTATAAAAACATTATTACCATTAATCTCTAAAATGAGACAGGATAAACAGTAATATGCTTCATTGGATTAGCCACTTCCCTTCCACCAGCATGCATCACAAACTCTTTCGGCGTGAGAAAGCTACCATGGCAGACACATACAATGCAAACTTCACCAGACCTATACTTGTACAGAAACCCTTCAATTCTCTTCCCATTTGGGCCATCTCCAGTCGTTGTCACGGTTGGCATTTGTCGCAATATCTCCATCACATCACCTTTAAGACTGCAGTAGTTTGGGAGATTAAGCTTTTTTGCTTGGTTCTCAAGTTTAGTATCAGCATACTTAGGTGGAAGCGGAATTTCCGTGCCTATTGGTTTTTTGAAAATCACGGAATTGTTTTCCTGTTTGGTTGATAGCTCGAAATTTGAATCGACTGCTCCTTTAGCTGAATGTCTTCGATCTATATTTGGAATACAACATTTAGGATGAAAAGTAGTAAAAAAGATTCACGTTCAGCTAATGAAAAACCAGTCAAGGGTTGGTCTATTTAGATTGACTTATTTGAGCTTATCTACTAGTGTAAGCACTTGTGAGACTGTTTGAAAAAGCTTATGAAAACAACTTGTGACATGTCCATAAACTTATAAGATAGCTTATGAAAACAATTTGACTTTAATTTATAGAAACATATAGATGAATTATATGGATTGACAATAATCAATTATTAGGAATTATTATTAATATAAATTACGGTCTATTGTTATCAAGCACTTATTGATGAATTATATGATTGGGCTTTTGTCTCTGAATGGACCGTGATGGGCTGGACCATTCAGTTAAGCCCAGTGAGAGGCCCTCTCCCTCAGTCATTCGGCTATATAATTGTTATCCCATCAGACAGTTAACATATAGTGAACAACCTAATTCAGAATACCAATGGTAATGAGGGTAGTTATCCCTCTCGTGCTTGCTCGTGTCACCGCTCTCTGGAAAAGGTACGCTGTTCTTGATTTAATCTCATACATAATATGCTATAATTTGTGTCTATTGATCTATGACTATTCTGTTAAGTTTCCTTCACTATGAGCTTCGATTGAAGTGCGTTTCAGTTTCCCAATATGCTACCTCCCATGTTGGTAAACAATGTAAAAAATCAATTGAATGAAATAAAAAGGACTTCAAAGAAGCAGTTGTTAGAATGATTCTAAATTGAAGTTGAAGTTATGAACCGAAAAATTATGGCAAAATACATAATGAGTAAGCTAACTGCAATATAAACGAATAGTCCCTTTGGTTTCATATATAAACAAAGACTGATTTTTCTAGTTCATTGAATAACAAATATATCTAAGCCATAATGATTCATATTATGGACCAGATACATTGGTTATTCAATGAATTTGAAAAAAAACTTTGTTCATATATGAGACCGAATGGACTAGTATATATCATTTTCCAGCCTAGAAAATAATAATCCTAGCACTCTACTACCAGTCTTTAATCACCTCAAGTATCACAAATAAATAAATAAATAAAAAGTTACCATAAATCTCTGAAGCTGCCACACTTCTCTGGGTCTCTAGTATCATTCTCTTCTCACTAGCTATTGGAAGTGAGCAAGATCTCTCTATAGATGGTACAAAGGAACAACAATTTGAAACATTGATATTTCCTATCTCTCCAACCATTGATGATGACCTTATCAACCTCCTTTCTTCCACATTTTCACCACCACATGGAGAAAGCTTAAGACTAAGGTCTATTTGTTTGGAGTTTGAAGGTAATCTTTGCTGTTTCTCACCATAAAACAAATAAAAATACAAACATTCATTTCACACTAGTAGTCTTAATTTCTTGCATAATAATAAAAAGTGAAAACAAAAATTGATTAATTACATTTTGTTTATTATTATTACCTCCATTAAATCAAAGAGAAAAAGAAGAAAACCCTTCAACAAAAGAACTCCCTTGAATTTTTCTCTGAGGAAAGAAAAAAAAACCAAAATTAATGCAAGTATATAAGTTAGGCACAAAATTAATATTGCATGGTTACCTTAAAATAGTCTTAATGATGATGCAAATAAAATAAAAAATACAGAAGTAATAAAAACTTAACTACAAGATATTATATTCCAAAAAGAAATAATTCTTGATCAAACTTAACTTACTTTGCGGCCGAATTTCAGAATACCAGAATGATAGAATTTTTTCTGGGAGCTAGAGGATTAAAAAAAAAAATATTTTGTAAGCAATAATTGGGTAGGGTGGCTCACAATGTTATGGAGGTGGAATAAAGAAGAAAAAGCAAGAAGAAGAAAATTTGAGAAGGAGTTTAGAAGTTAGAACTTAGAAGAAAGAAAGAAGAGAGAGAGAGAGTGTGATGTTTGTTTGAATGATTATGTGTTAAAATTGAATGTTCTCATGGTGTGTATGTGTTGTGAATGAATTATTATGACAAATGACAAAAAAGCATTTGAATAATTACACGTGGAGAAGAATGGTGAAGATGGTACACATCATCTACGGTCACATTTGTGTTTCCTCTGTCAACCTCTTTTGCATGTTACATCAACTGCTGTCAGACACACTTCACTATGCCACGTAATGTGAGAGAGGGTAATTATGTCATGTCGGTGTTACTATGTCTTTCTTTCTTGCTCATTTGTAATTGCAATTACAATTAGTAGGGAGGGACTAGCAGGGGAGCTCATTTGAACTTGAATCTGAGTTATTCGGTAAAATTGAGTTTATTGTATTTGGGTGACATCCGATATTAAGAGTGTTGATTTGAGATTACTCAAACTCGCATTCGAAATGTGGAACCATACCGGTTAGATATTAAATTATAGTATAATTATTTTTAATTTTGATATTGTTGTACGATGGGTTTTTTTTTTGTTGCAATAAAAATTTGAATGTTATCATGAAAAGGGAAAAAGTCAATGAATTTTGCTAGATTCGGACAAGTAATTAATTTTGTGTATTTTTACTACGGGTTTGAGTGGAAAACTCCAAACCCAACGAGTGTGGGTTTGATTTTGCCACCCGAACAATTTTTGAGTTTGGATTCAAGTTCGGATGGTAATTTCAAATGCAAATTTGGAAAGTGTAAAATCTACACTTGACCCTACCCTACCTGTTGCCATCCCTATTTGCAATGTTGAAAACACGACAACCTTTGCTCATTTACTACCATGAATCGGAAAACATGTGAAGAGCTTGTTTGTTACCGGTGAAATAATTTGAATATAAATTTATAAATAGAAATAATTTTTATTTGATAGATGAATTTTGTAAAAGTAAGTACTTCCTTCGAACTTTAATATAAGAAAAATTTATTTTTTAAATTCACCGAGAATCTAATATATGTAGTCTTAAAATAAAGGGTATATAACTAGAGGCGGAGCCACCGCCCGGCGACCCTGGGCATGTGTCCGGGCTCCCTGGCCGGATTCCATGGCAGATGTCGTGAAAACAGCCTAAGCACTGGTCATGATTTTGAGAGTTTTTTTAAAAACAGAGAGATGTAAGTGGGAGAAGGAGAAGGAGGGGGAGAAAAAAGTCATAAATCTAGAAGTGGTAGAGTTACACAATTCTCATGGAGTTACACAAGACTGACTTTGCTTGCGACGGCTGTATTAATGAAGTGATAGAAAGGGGCAATGGGGAAAGAGGATAGGGTGAATAATTAGGGTTGGTATTTAGGCTTTTCTTTTAATTTTTTTTTTTTGGGTCCAATCAGTTTTTTAAAAGTGGGTTGGGTGGATTTTTCTAAAATGTTTTAGAATTGGGTAAATAAATAACAACTAAGAAAATTCTAAAATGAAACACTAATAGAAGGATAAGCTATCCAATAGTGTGACCTTTGCAGTAGCCAACTATTGGAAGTAAACACTGCATCCAATAGTTAGCTGCAAAGGTCAAACTGCTGATCAACTGTAACCTGCCAACATGGCTCAAAAGCTTAGCACTCCAACTCCTAATACGCTCCACAATACGATCCACAAGAGACATGTAATGGTGGATGGACAACTTCTTACTTGTGAGAGGTACACCAAGGTATCTAAAGGGTAGGGTCCCTTCAGCAAAATATGTCACTTTGTTAATGCTCTCCTTTATGTTGTCCTCCACCACTCCATAGTAAATTTGCATTTAGAGGGGTTCACATGGAGTCCTGTTGATATAGAGAAATCATGAATCTTAGCCATAGCTAACTCAATAGATTTTGTGTCACCACATGTGAAGATCAGCAAGTCATCTGCGAAACTCAAGTTGATGATGTTGAGCTTCTCACATTTTGAGTGAAAATTAAAGTTAAGGATGATTCTCAAGCTCTGTAGGTACTCCATCACCACCACAAAGAACAAGGGAGAGATGGGATCTCCCTGCCT
Organism: Trifolium fragiferum; assembly: GCA_954870985.1. Lineage (NCBI taxonomy): Eukaryota > Viridiplantae > Streptophyta > Magnoliopsida > Fabales > Fabaceae > Trifolium > Trifolium fragiferum. The sequence goes on from OX940794.1 coordinate 16,566,834, forward strand.
AAGACCACAATTACTAACCAAACATAAACACATAAACTCAAACGCCTCATTTTTAAAATGTGCCTATAACAAATTTCACTCCAAACATATCTCATGCTAGAACATTTTTTTTTTTTTTTACCATAAAAGATAAAGATCCAATAGATATATAGTACTCCCATTTGATACATTATAGAATTTTTATTGCAAAATGTTTATTTTTTTTGATAAAAGATGAATTAAATTTGAGATTTTATATTTTTGGCACTTAATAATTATAGTAATATTTAAGTCATATTAAAAAAAATTCTAAATTTTAATTTTTTTTTTATAATATTGTAAACATGAACACATATACCCATTCAAAATGTGATAAGTAGATATAAATTAATTTAAAATCAGAAATTAATAATCATATACAAATATTTAAAAATACTAAAACTTGTCAAAAAAATTAAACATCAAATAAAAAGCTCCAATAAAAAGGAAAAATTTAAATGCAAAAGGTAGTGGAAAACCAATCCTTGGTCTCTGTTCTGCCTCATCATAAATTATTATCATTATTTTCAACCACTCATTATCATTCCTTAAGATACTCTTGTTCATCTCAGCTAAGTGATAACAAGAGAAAAAAAATAAACAGAGCAAGAAAATTTATGATGATGACAATGAAGACCTCACCATCCATTTGTAGTAACAGCTTAATCTATTCTTCTTCTGTTCCTCATTTCACAACACAAAGCTCTCTCAATTTCTCACCTTTTCTAGTCAAATCCATGGCTACTTCCAAACCTCTTACTTCTGTCTCTAGAACAATAGTAGCTTCTAAAAAGGTCAGTGCAACACAATTACTATATATTTAATAATAAATATAATTATTTACTTCTATTTATTATATTTTTCTTTGTTTCATTTTAGTGTTCTTATTCATGCATCTTATACTTGCTTAAAATATAATGATTTTTGATAATTTATATACTCCATCCGTTCCTTTTTATAAGAAACAATTTAGAAAAAACACACAAACCAAGAAATTTTATTTTTTTATTAAAAATTCTAAAATTTTATAATCTATTCCAAAACTAATCTTGGTGTAATTAATACATAGGGAATATATTACTGTAATTAATGCATAACATTGGAATAAATAAATGGTAGAAATGAAATTGTTTAATTAATAAAGCATAAGTTTAATGATCGTTTCTTATAAAAACGAACAATTTTTTTCTTCAAATTGTTCCTTTTTATAAAAAGGAACGGAGGGAATAATTAATTAAATTGTGATTCCTAGTGGGAACAATTTTTCACAGATAAATAAATAAATACTAAATAAGGATTTTAGGCGATTTTAATAATTTTTTGTAGAGTTAATTAATATAATATTAGTTAATTGGCATCAAATTTTGTCTTTGAATTGTGTTATAATGTTATTGACTTAAACATTTTTTACCTGTTTGGAACCACTTAAAATTTCAACAAAATTTTATAAAATAAAAAAGTTATAACCAAATCAGTGACTAATCATTGTTGCTGTGTGTGTGGTTGCTGGTAGTTAAACAAACTTAGTTGGCAACAAGCTTTAATGCTATTATTTGTGCATGATTTCAAATTGTAAAAATAAATTTTTTTGTCTGTATTAGCTAAATCCTTCCATAATATTATTCGAATTGTATTAAGAGTCTCACATTGCTCAAATTCTCTAACCGTTAGATGTATAAATATGTTTGGACATCCTTATCCTTAGCTTCGAACTAACTTTTGAAATAAGATCGAAGCTCATTTAACATAGTATAAGAGTCACTTCAGGATTGCAATATGCACATTGGACCTAGGAGGTGAAGAGCTGGCCCGAAAGCCCGTATAGGGCCAGGCTCGGGCCATAATTTTTCCAGCCCATTTTTCATTCGGATTTTTCAGCCCGGTCTGATGTAGCCCGAAGCCCGCCCAGACTGAAACGGGCCGGGTAGTCTGTTTTAACAGCTCTACCCAGGACTCACCCTAGCGGTGAGGGTGAATATTTAAGTTGGCGAGACCGCTTAGGCTTTTAGGCTATTGAATATATAAATGTATTCGGACACCCTTATCTTTCGAGCTAGTTTTTAAGATGAGATCGAAACTCATTTAACAAATATCACATGATGTACTAATCCACTAACACAATTGCAGAATTCAACTGTATTTCCACTTGGAGAACAACCTAGGAATGCTGTAACATCTACACAATCCATAAAACTTCTGACAAGAATGGAACAACTGAAACTCTTATCAAAAGCAGAGAAAGCAGGTTTATTATCAGCAGCAGAGAAATCTGGACTCTCCCTTTCAACAATAGAGAAACTTGGTCTCCTTTCAAAAGCAGAAGAACTTGGTGTTTTATCTGCTGCTACTGATCCAACAACACCAGGATCACTCTTCACACTCAGCTTAGTTTTACTTCTTTTAGGACCTTTCTTTGTTTACCTTGTTCCTGAAGATAACGTTGTTGAGGTTGGATTACAGGTTGTGGTTGCTTTGATTAGTGTTGTTGGTGGTTCTGCTGGTTTTGCTGCTTCAAGTTTTGTGTCTAACTTGCAGAAATTAAAATAAGTTTTATGATATTTGGTTTCTCTCTTTGTTATATATTATTTCTTTGTAATTTTATCAAATGTTGGACTCAATTGACTTGACCAAATTTTGTATCACATTAAAGATAAGTTCATGAATGTGAAAAACAGATAGAGCAAGTATCATAATACACTAAATTATTCAATAATTAAATCTCATTGGATACATATTTTTTCATTGGTGTATCATCCTGAGTTGCAAGGATTAACTCATTATCCATAACAGCTTAACCTTACAATGTGAAATAGGCTTTATCTACTTTCTTCGATCCGCAAGTACTAGACAAAGCAGTGCAGAACCAAGTTTAAGAGGTTGAACAAATTTTCTATTGTGCCATATTTGTTTGACTAAAAGAACTTTTGGTATTTTAGACAATTTATAGGAATGACAAAAAGTTGTCACGTGATTTAATGAGAGACAATAATTTCAGCTTTTATCCAACTCCTTGTCCCCCGTATGTCCTGTTCCAGGAACAAATTTAAAATGAAACACAATATAACTAAAATTATCTTGTCCAATCATTTATTTTTTAACAGATCAAACGTAAATAAGTTAGTCTTATACCAAGCACAAGTTTATTTTCTATTATTGGTTCACAATTTTTTCTGCTTATTTTATTGGTCAATTTTATAGTATGTGAGTTTCTTCTCATTGATAACAAAATTTAATTAGCAGTACTCTTATGAAGGTTTTCCCCCTTTGCAGTGGTTGCAATTAAAGTTTGCTTATGTAGTATGGTGTAGAAACATACAAGAAGCAATTATAAGCTTTAAGTTTGAAGAAAATTAAAACACAACATAGAATAGTACAATATTTATAGGAAGAAAAGTTATAAGTTTTCTTATTGGTATACCTACTACTTTTGAAGATTTTTCTTATTCAGTCACATGATAAATCTAAGTTAAGAATCCAGTCAAATTGTCAGACATCTGCAGTATTAATTTCTCTTTTATAATCTTAATAATTCAGTGAAATAATTTCTGTGATTTAGTATCTGCTCCAACAATTATTTCCTTTCAATTTTTTTGTAAGTTTCAAATAAACCAAAACAAGTTGGGAATTAAGGTTACTAAAAAAATACTCATACACGAGATTCGTTTAATCCGTAAAATATAAGTACTAGACAAAACATTATAGGACATTATAAGACAGAACAACACAAGACAAAATTTAAGGTGTTGAATAAATTTTGTTTTTGTACGATGTTTGGTGGACAAAATGTTATGTTGGTATTTTAAACAACTTGTGCAGATGACAAAAAGTTGTACCATGGTTCAGTGAGAGACAAGAATTTAGGTTTTTGTCAAGTCCCTTGATCCTCAGTTTGTCCAATTCCAAAAACAGTTTTGAAATCAAACATAATACAACTGAAGTTGTCATATCCAGTCCTTAATTTTTAGCAAATCAAACGCACCATAAATTGGAAAGCAGACTTCAAGTACTTATTTAATTCCCTTTATGTTGTTTAGATAGTAGCAAAGAAAATATCGATATTTTCTCATTAGTACTAACTTATTTGAGTTTAAATTATTTTTTTTTGAAGCAATTTTGAGTTCAAATTATGGATAACAGAATTATTGATATATGAGTTTTTAGAGGATAAGAGTGTTTTAGTCTTTTTGCACTTAAGTGAGAAGTAGCAAAAGAAGTGTAGGAGGTGGTAATAATATGATTCAATTTTTCTGATTGAATTCTTTCATTTAATTGGGCTCAGCTAGCCCGTTTAGATATTTTTTGTTACTGGACCTCAACATTCAAAGATAATTGTTGGGGTTTCTTTTCCCACCCTCAAAGGCAAAATGGAACAATACCTTTAAGAAAAAACACAATTTTTATTTGGTTTGAAAGCATGTTCTGACAATCAACATGCTTTCATACCATTTGCTTTTGACACTTTTGGATTTCTAGTACCAGAGGATGTTAGTCTTTTGCAATGAGTTCAAAAGGTTATGAATAACAATGTTGTGTCCCCTAGAGCTAAAAATGTTATTTTTATCTGAATTGGTTTTGCCATTCAAAAAAGTTTGGCGTCGCAGCTTGTTCCCCGTTTGCCTTTAATTCATATGTAATTACTTATTTATTAATATATATAATAGTATTTTAAGGAAAAAATATATGTGTGATTTTTTAGAAATGTTGGGGGTGAGAAAAAAAAAGTGGGAGTGGATGGAGTGCATATTCATACCTTTAAATCTCTTTAAATCAGCATGTCACAACAAACAATGAATGAATGAACCATATTTCCTGCAAACAATTTACATGGGAGAGGATCCCTGCCCCAAAAAGAGCTCTTATAATTATTTTCACTATTATTTATTTATTTATTTATCTATTAAATTAAATTTTATTAGTTATTTTGGTCACAAAATATATTTTTTAGGTGGTCAATTTAGTTGTCGTATATATTTTTTAATTATTAATTTAATCCATACAATTACTAACATAAAAGACACTATGTATAAAACATTTGTAATTTCTGTATATTTAGAAAATATACTATATAGTGACAATACCTCAATATTAAGAGACCAAAATGATGCTTTATTAAATGTACAATATAAAATTAAAATAAAAACGAAGTGTGGGGACAATTTTCATTAAAAAAATATATATGAGAAGAAAAGAAATGCGCATGAACCACATGCAAAGTAGGCAATGGTTTAATTTCTTTCTATTGAGGAAATTATTTTGGAATGTTGGAAAATTAATATTTAGAATTGGGTGTTATGAAGCATATTGAAAGGAATATAAATGTGATTGATCAATTTTCATTATAAAGTATGACATTAGAAAATTGAGATAAGGTGTAGACACTACAGCCTATAAAGTTCAATAACTTCATCTATACTGTACATTAGCTTTGCTTATTCTTTTTCCAATTGCATGCCATTAGATAGGACCACGTTCATTTTTGTTCTTTCTAAATATTTAAGATATTGTTCTTTTTGTAGAATCATGTCTAATTGGCTCTCATCCCAATTTTCCTTCACTTTCTGAGGAAAAAAATTGACTACAATTCACGCTTAAGATGATTGACAAGGATAGTGTTGTGTGTGATAGGGAGTATAGTAGTATTCAATTTTTTTTGACACATTCAAGTATTTAAGACAATTATAATCGTTGGATTAAGATTGGGTTGTTTAGATTTCAATATAGTTTTTTATTTTTAAAAATAGAAAATAGCTAATATAAAATCTGGATATTGTGGGTGTGGTTATGATCCAATGACTACAACTGATGACTGTGTTAATGCGTCAAATTTTAAATTTTAACTGCGGGTAATCATGATTCATATTTTATGCTTGCAGTTTTCGATCTTTACCGTCAATTTAATATCAAATGATTTATATTAAAAATTGTGTCTTTTAGTTAAAATGATCTTAAATATTAATTTAAGATAAGATGGTTGAGGTTTGTTACAACATTTTATTATAACCGTAGAAAATCCATTTTCCATTAATATGTGTTTGTCGTATAAAATTGTAAGTAGAAAACAACCGATAAATTAGAGGAAAAATAAATAAATAATTGATAGGCCACAAGTGTTTGGTTGCATCGTCATCCCACAAAGATATGGTAAATAAAATACATTTTAGAATTCTGAATTTCATCGCAAAAATATATTTCTAAATCTCATATTTTTTTGGGTACAAAATCCAATATTTTTCTTTTGCTATGAAAAATTAATTTAAAAAACAAATGTCAAGTTGAGGGATCTAATAATATTGCAGATATCTTTTCTCAAGGTAATTAAAAAACAACCTGCATAAACATATGATATGAATAAGATTTGTTTTGAAATTCCATCAATAAAAGCATAAAAAAATTAATTATGAAAAATATATTTTTAGATTACTTAACATAAACCTATGATGAAGGGAAACTACTCACATTATTATTTGGTGATCAATATCCATCCTAACTTCACATTGATCTTAAAAATACTCATGCTCCTTTCAACTGACAATAGTCCACACACAACCTCATTATCCGATTGTTGCTTGTACCATTGTAATTGTGTACCTCTTAATAATTTACGAGTATTTATCCAACAATCAATGAAAACAATTCATATGCATGTGAAGTAAAACTTTGTTAAAATTACTTATGCTACTTGTTCTTATTAGTTGTTGATAATTACCCTTCAAATTATCAAGAGCAGTGGAGACATCACCTTTTTTTTAGATAGACATCACTTTATTTTTTCTTCTTCTTCTCCTTTCTCTTGTCTAGTTGGTTGTCCTCTTTTTGAATACTTCTTGCACTCCTTGCATTCTATCGTAATCGTAATCATATAAAAGAAGTCTCCTTAATCCTTAATCATATGAAATTTCATATATATCTTTTCTACGGTAGATAATTTCAGAGCTATACCTCACGATTCTCTATCCGCTTTCTATTAAAGTTTTTACCTTCCGAGAAAATCAAACTATATATCTGAGATTCAAGTATATGTTCAATTTATTCTTATTACCTTGGGTGGGATGAGTAGTTCAACCTAGAGGTGTTCACGGTGCGGTTTGGTTCGGTTTTGAGCTTAAATGTCATCCTAACCGCGAGATAAAATTGTATGCGGTTCAATTTGGTTCGGTTAATTTTTAAAAAGTCATCCAAACTAAACAAAAACAAACCAATGCGGTTAGGATCGGTTCGGTGATTGCGGTTTACATCATAATTAAAATGTATTGAAATTAAATTAAATTAAACTAAACACAAGGAGTGATTGCGGTTTACATGTTTTTTTAGAACAGCAAAAATATTCATTAAAATCGAGAAACACCCAAACTCACACCCAGTCAACTCGGATTTTTCCCGTCAAAGCGAGTACGATTTAAACGGGTTCCCACGAGTGAGAGTTTTATTGTCATGGCTATACATAAGGTAGTAAATAATTGAATAGTAAAACTATCAAGATTTGTTGTGAACTTTGTTTCAAAGATATATTTGTCTATTGTTATTGGGCTATGTATATTGGAATATAATAGAACTTATGTGATTTTAAGGGTAGTGGAATATAATAGAAACATAATGTGCGGTTTTAGCGGTGTTTGTGGTTCGCGGTTCAATAAAAAAGTCATTCAAATACTTCCAAACCAAATGCGGTTTTCGATTTTAATTGGTTCGGTTTGCAGTTTTACTTTTGGATTGATTCAGATACGATCACCCCTAGTTCAATCGGTTATGCTAGTTGAGCTAATGATTAAAGAGTTTGAGGTGTAGAGTTCAAATTCTGACAAGGTGAAAAAATTAACAACTAACAATTTATCATTAAAAAAAAATAATTCATTCTCACTACCAAATACACTAATAATTGTCTATTAAATACGTAGAAAAGGAGCCCGAACTATTATATATACCATATACATGTATATATGTGTGTGTATACACACCATATTTTTCCAGCCGACAATTTGAATATGTTAATTTGCTGAACACAACCTCTATTATAATTATATGACAGCCCACACATTTAATAACTGGGTCATTATGTTGTGATATATGGCTGATAGCTTACAGTGTTGATGTTGATAGAATATATATTCATTCATTATAGACTTACTCACTACTCAGTAGACAGTGGTGATGATGATACATTGATATGGCGTTTTCACTTTGCATCGTTCATGAAAAAAAGTACCAACATTATAGTACATCAAACATTATTTCTCTCTAGTTTTTTCCTCTCTTGAAAATATTTATAAATAGCAAACCATTAGGACTAAACATTGGTACCATTTTTTGACAAATATCCATGTGGCCGTATTCATACAACATTTATATACTCTCTCCGGTTTTATATATAAGCAATTTTTTTTTTTTTAGATTCATTGCAAAAATAATGTATTTAGACAATAATATTATCTAAATACATTAGTTTTACAATGAATCTAGAAAGACAATATTTGCTTATATATAGTATCGGAGGGACTAATAATTATTGATACTCATATATATTAAGAATAAAAATTTTGTTTGGACCACTACGTAATTCATATATACTTACAAAATGCTTTTATTTTAAGGGTTAATAGGTTGATATTCCTGCTAAGTGGATGTGTTTTGTGTTACTTTCTGCTAATAATTCTTTGAAGATACCTCCTTGCAAAGTAAATTTTTTTGATTTCTCCCCTTATCCCTCCTTGGGTGCAACGAATTTGCACTTTTTAAATTGGTTGAACAAAAAAACCGATTTAAAAATTGCACTTTTTACATCGGTTAAACAAAATAACCGATTTAAAAAGTGTATTCAAGGGGGAAATAAAAAAAAATTTACTTTGTAAGGGGAGAATATTCAAGGAATTTTTAACAGGGGTAACGCAAAACATGCTCACTTAGCAGGGTAACAACCTATTAACCTTTATTTTAATTTACTATTTAAAGTTTATGATATTATTAAAATTTTGGTTGAAGAGCCAAAGATCTGTCCTTTTTAAAAAAATGATGGTAATTAAATTGAAAAGGGTATGTATTTTTTGCATATTTTTTTTGTTACGATATTATTTGCATTTCTATGTATAAAACAGAAGTAGGTTGAAAGTGATGATGACACATTGATCATTAAATGTAATTCCAAGTAGCTAGTTGATGAAAATAACAAGTCATAGAAATAAGTTTTAAATTGAATTGTGGAGAAAAAGCTGAAGCTTGTTTTTAGAGACGATGACTAAAATCTTATATTTAATAATTGAAGCGATTAAATTCATAAGTCCTATATTGCCCATCTGTGTTAAAAATTGAAAAAATTTATAATTGTGTATATGTAAATTTTAGTAGTATTTCATTTTATCTATGAACAAAATTGAAAAAAGTAAATTTAATGAATTTAAATCCTATTTCGATTAAAATAGAAAAACAACTATGACAAAAAAAAAAAAAAACCAACTGTGATTTTAAGCCAAACTCTCAAATATGTAAAAATATAAAGTTAAATTGTTTGTTGTTTAATTTGGTGGGGGCAGTGTGAGATTTACTTATGTAGTACCCACAGAGCAATTATTGTGAGATTTAATTATTATTTTTTCTTCACTTTTTGTTTTTATTTGTGTGATTAAAAAATGTGACAAAAATACTAAAAAAAAAGTGACAATCTTTGTGACCTATTTAATTTACCCAATATATATATATATATATATATATATATATATATATATATATATATATATATATATATATCTTTTTAAATAGTCTAGTGATTAGAATTCTATCGTTAAGGCAAATAAATGAAATATTCAATGCTCAAATCTCAACTCTTGAATATGAAATGCAATCATATCACAAAGTACAAACTGAGTTATGCTTACACAAACATATATAATATTATTAATTCTTATAAAGATTAATGAAATAATAGAGCGCGTCTGATATAAACTTATAAAAAATGGTTTAAGTAAAATTTTATTATTTTCGGAAAAAATTGTGAATTTTATTACTACAAATAGATTGATCTACTTTTAAAATGAGTGAGACAACTCAAAAATTAGGGTGGGTTGGGTGCGGATCCGCAACTCGACTCGAAAGCAGCATAACTGCCAACATATGGAAGCAGTCGATTGGGTGCGGATCGGATTTGTGGTCAACAATTGTGAAAAATCAGTTATGAACTTGTATATGAGCGAGTGCGGGTCTCTAAAAATTCATCTTTTTGTAACCGAAATCAATCGAATAATTACTAGTGGGTCAGAGTGTTACGAGGGTTGATAGGGAGATGCGTGAGTTTGCCGAATTTATTTCCCTTATGAATTTAGTAGATCTTCCTCTTTTAGGGAGACGCTTCACTTGGTTTCAACCGAATGGTGGTGCTGTTAGTCGCTTGGATAGGTTTCTGGTCTCGGAGGGTTGGTTAGACGAATGGGCACTTCCAAGAGATGTCTCTGACCATTGCCCTTTAGTGTTGCGGTATTTAGATCAGTTGTGGGGACCGAAACCTTTTAGATTCAACAACTACTGGCTCGACCATAGAGCTTTTTCGGATGTTGTTCAACATAACTGGGGGCAAGAGACTCCTGCTGGTTGGATGGCTTTTATGCTAACTCAAAAGTTGAAAAAGCTAAAGGGGGAGCTAAAGAGATGGAACAAAGAGGTTTTTGGAGATATTGATTTTAAGATTGGGTTGGAGATTGAGTTTATTAAGACTTTTGACCTCAAAGTTGAAGCTGAACAACTTTCTCTAGAGGATGATATGGCTCGTAAGTTATGTCATGAAAACTTGTGGAAGTTATTAAGATACAAAGAGATCCATCTTTTTCAAAGATCTAGGTCTCGTTGGTTACATGAGGGTGATGCCTGTTGGAACAAAATTATGATTTTGTATCTCCTTAATTGATTTTGATGATAACAATGTATTTAAGGTTAAATTGGAATACTAATAATTTAATTCAGTGTGCAGGATTAAAAGTTAAAATTTGCGTACTAAAGAACCTTAGAATTTCTGAAGGAATTACTTCTGAGCTCACCAGATCTGAAGCAAGTAATTCTGAGCCTATGAAACTCTGAAGTTATTATCTGAACCTTAGAATTTCTGAAGGAATTACTTCTGAGCTCACCAGATCTGAAGCAAGTAATTCTGAGCCTGTGAAACTCTGAAGTTATTATCTGAACCTTAGAATTTCTGAAGGAATTACTTCTGAGCTCACCAGATCTGAAACAAGTAATTCTGAGCCTATCAAAATCTGAAGAACATCTGAGCTCACCAGATCTGAAACAAGTAAATCTGAGCCTATCAAAATCTGAAGAACATCTGAGCTCACCAGATCTGAAACAAGTAATTCTGAGCCTATCAAAATCTGAAGAACATCTGAGCTCACCAGATCTGAAACAAGTAATTCTAAGCCTATCAAAATCTGAAGAACATCTGAGCTCACCAGATCTGAAACAAGTAAATCTGAGCCTATCAAAATCTGAAGAACATCTGAGCTCACCAGATCTGAAACAAGTAATTCTGAGCTTATCAAAATCTGAAGGCTCGTCAGATATAAGTGTTAAGCTACATTTGAGAGTACAATTTTATTGAAGACTGTGCCTGACTAAGTCCAAACGCAGAAATCAAGAATGAAAAGGTTTGACCATGGAAAGGTCCTTTTCAAGTCAGGCTTCAGAAACGATTATTTCCTTATTTGGCTTTCACCAAGGTTCAAATATCAAAAAGCCAAAAGGAATCTCTCATTTTGTAGTAAACGTTAAGCTCCTAAGCTACTGCAAATCAGAACAGCTAATAAGCTCACTGATCTATACAAAGGAGCGTCTCAATTCTTCAAACGGCTATAATCTTCAACGTTCATTTTATCATCTATAAAAGGAAGAAGATTTGTGAAGAAATGGAATCAAGACTTAAGCTTCTGAACGTGCTGAAACTCTGTAAAATTCTGAAGCTATCAAACACTTAGAAACTTTGTGATAATTTTCTAAGTTAGTCTTGTAACTGAGTTGTATTTTGTAAACACCTCTGATTGTATATCAAGTGTTAATCTCTTATCTTTATTAACATTAAAACCAGTTAGAAGTCTCTTGCTTTGTGCTTGAGCATTGGAAGTCTCTTGCTTTGTGCTTGAGCATTGGAAGTCTCTTGCTTTGTGCTTGAGCATTGGAAGTCTCTTGCTTTGTGCTTGAGCATTGGAAGTCTCTTGCTTTGTGCTTGAGCATTGGAAGTCTCTTGCTTTGTGCTTGAGCATTGGAAGTCTCTTGCTTTGTGCTTGAGCAGTTAGAAGTCTCTTGCTTTGTGCTTGAGCAGTTTGAAGTCTCTTGCTTAGTGCTTGAGCATTTGTAATATGAGTGATTATAGTGAAATCTCTTGTGAAGGACAAGAGGACTGGACTACTCCTGTTAGTGGGAGGAACCAGTATAAAAATTCTGAGCATCTCTCTCTAACCCTATCCTCATATATTGTGTGTGTTATACCTTATCCGCTGCAATTTGTTTTAACTTAGAAAAAGTAACACACAATTCAACCCCCCCCTTCTTGTGTGTTTTTCAACCTTCAATTGGCATCAGAGCTCCGGTCTGTTGCTCTTCACTTAACAGTGAAACAGTAAAAGATCTAGGGGTACTTAGTTGAAAAACATGTCTGGTGTTACCTCTCCTTCTGCTTCCTCTGGACCTGATCACTCTGCTGTTCCACCTCCTCACAACTATGATAGGGAAAGGAACAGTGATAATCACAGAGACAAACCACCTTACTTCAACAGTGATCCTACTACTTTTCCTTTCTGGAAAACCAAGATGTATAGTTACATCATTAGGACCGATGATGAGTTATGGGATATCATTGAAGATGGTATACATTTTGAACACATGGATGATGAAGGTGTTGTAAGAAATACCTACAGAAAGTTCTTTGATGCTGAAAAGAAGAAACAGTATAAGAAGCATCATACTGTTAAGAATATGCTTATTGGTGCAATATCTCATGCTGAGTATTTAAAAATATCCAACAAGTCATGTGCCAAAACTATCTGGGACTCTCTATGTTCCACCTATGAAGGAAATAAGCAAGTCAAAGAAGCTAAGGCAAACTTATTAGTTCATCAATATGAGCTGTTCAGAATGAAGGAAGATGAAGATATTGAAACCATGTATTCAAGGTTTCAAACCCTTGTCTCTGGTCTTCAAGTTCTGAAGAAAAGCTACACTGCATCTGATCACGTGAAGAAAATTCTGAGGAGCTTACCTTCCAAATGGAGACCAAAAGTTACAGCTTTTCAGGAATCCAAGGATTTGGACAATGTGACTCTTGAAGATTTAATAAGCTCACTCAGAAGTCATGAGCTAGAACTTATGTCAGATGAACCTGTCAAGAAGATGAAGTCCTTGGCTCTAAGCTCTGTTCAGACTTCCTCAAAAGCTGCAAAGATCAAAGTGTCTGAACAAGAGGAAGAAACTTCTGATGATATGATGGATGAAAATTCTGAGAATGAAGAAATGGCACTAATGGTTAGAAGGTTTCAGAAATGGAACAAGAAATACAAAAGGTTTCCAAACAAAGGAAACAACTCAAGAAGTTCCTTTTCAAAGGACAAAAAGGAAGAACTGAACAACTGCTATAACTGCAAGAAATCTGGACACTTCATTGCGGACTGTCCAGAAATGTCATCCAAGGACAAAGGAAAGAATAAGAGCTTTGGGAAAGAAAAGTACAAAGAAAAGGTAAGGAAGTGTTTGTTAGCCACTTGGGAGACCATTGAGAATGACTCTGAAGGAGAAGATGATGAAGAAGGCAATCTGGCTTTAATGGCAAGAACTTCTGAAGGTAACAACTCTGATAGAGATTCTGAAGATGACTCAGATGATGAAAATGAGGTATACTCTAACATGACTAAATCTGAATTAATTGATTCTCTTAAGATTGCCGTGAAACATTACTCTCGTATAGTAAGTCAACACAAAATTCTGAAGAATGTTCATGAATCATTGAAAAAGGATGCCAAGATTCTTTATGATGAAAATGAATCGTTAAACATTCGTATTTGTCATGTTGAATCTAACTATGTCTTGGCAGACAAGCTCAATGATGATCATGAAGATGCTCTTCACGAATTTATTCGTTGTACCTTCAATAGGAGTAAAATGGCTTCCATGATTTATCATATGACTCGTAACTATGGTGAAGGCATTGGTTATTCTCGGTTTAAGAACTGGGATAAACCTCTGAAATCATATAGTGAGGATGATACTCCACCTGAATTATTCTCTACCTTTGTTAAAAGTGGTACACTTGATCTGAAGGCATCCAACTCTGAAGGAGGTTCTGAACCTGAACCCAAAGACTCAGAAGTTCCAAGTTCTTCTGAACCTAAAATTTCTGAGTCCAAAAGTTCTCAAGTTAAGGCTCAGAAGTCATCTGAACCTCTGAGAAATCAAGGTAAAGTTACTTCAGATCCTTGCTTGACCTTTGGAACTGTGATATACTCCAGATCAAAATCCAAGAATCAAATTAAGCCTAAACATTCTTGTCAAAGCTTAATTAATTCTAGATCTTGTGTTGATCATAGAAAACAAAGAAGGAATACTATTCAGAAGACTAACTCTAAAGGACCCATCAGAATATGGGTACCAAAATCTGAAATAATGTTTGCTTCAGATGCTCATGCAAGGAAAGGTAAAACAGCAGCCCTGGTACCTGGACAGTGGTTGCTCACGACATATGACGGGAGAAAAGCATATGTTCCAAACCCTAACTCTGAAAGAGGGAGGCTCTGTGGGATTTGGAGGAAAACAAAAAGGGAAGATCATTGGTACAGGTACAGTTGGTAATTCTTCTCTTTCCATTAAAGATGTTTGGTTAGTTGATGGACTTAAACACAATCTATTGAGCATTAGTCAATTTTGTGACAATGGGTGTGTTGTTACATTTAATAAGGAATCATGTACTGTATCAAAAGACTCTGACAAATCTGTAGTATTCAAGGGAATGAGAGTTGGCAATGTTTATAAAGTAAACTTTTCTGATTTGGTTGACCAAAAGATTATATGTCTTTTGTCTCTGAGTGATGAGAAATGGCTATGGCACAAGCGTCTTGGTCATGCTAACTGGAGGTTGATCTCTAAGCTTAGCAAACAAAAGCTTGTTAGTGGTTTGCCTGACATTGATTATCACTCAGATGCACTTTGTGGCTCATGTCAAAAAGGAAAATTTGCTAAGACTTCATTCAAGTCTAAAAACATTGTCTCTACTTCCAGACCCTTAGAATTGCTTCACATTGATCTGTTTGGTCCTGTTTCGACAGCCTCTATCAATGGTAAAAAATATGGATTGGCCATGGTTGATGATTTCAGTAGATGGACTTGGGTGAAATTCCTACGTTCTAAGAGTGAAGCACTTGTGGTGTTCAGTGACTTCTGCACACAAATACAAAGTGAAAAGGATCTTCGGATTCTGAAGGTTAGAAGCGACCATGGGGGAGAGTTCGAAAATGACTCTTTCGAATCTTTCTGCTCAGAGCATGGAGTAATCCATGAATTCTCTTCTCCTAGAACACCACAACAGAATGGTGTTGTAGAAAGAAAGAATAGATCTTTGCAAGAAATGGCTCGTACCATGATGCTTGAGTCTAACCTAGCTAAGTTCTTGTGGGCAGAAGCCGTGAGTACTGCTTGCTATGTTCAGAATAGAATCTACATCAGACCTATTCTGAACAAAACTGCTTATGAACTGTTCAAAGGAAGAAAACCAAATATTTCTTATTTTCATCAGTTTGGATGTACTTGTTATATTCTAGACAACAAGGTCTATCGAAAGAAATTTGATGCTAGAGCTTATAAGGGTATCTTTATAGGCTACTCTGAACGCTCAAAAGCATACAGATTGTATAATTCTGAAACTCACACAGTTGAAGAATCTATACATGTTAGATTTGATGATAAAGAGCCTGACGATAAAATGTCAGAGCAAGCTGAGACTTTTGCAGAATTTCAAGTTTCCTCAAATTCTGAGTGTGAAGATCTCTCCATTGCTGTATATCCATCTGAGACTCAAAATGAAGATATCTCTGAAGGCCTTGAAACTGAAGACCCTTCAGAAACTGAACCCTCTCAGACACCTGCTCCACCTAAGAGTAAATTCAAGTATAGATCATCTCATCCTGAAGAGCTAATTGTTGGTAACAAGGATAGCCCAAGAAAGACCAGATCTGCTTTCAAAGAGGATGAATCCCTAGTTGGGTTAATTTCATTAATTGAACCCACAAACATAGAAGAAGCACTCTCAGATGATGGGTGGATTGTTGCAATGCAAGAAGAACTCAATCAATTTGAAAGAAATGATGTTTGGGATCTGGTACCAAAACCCAAACACAAGAACATTATTGGAACAAAATGGGTATTCAGAAACAAGTCAAATGAAAAGGGAGAAGTTGTCAGAAATAAAGCTAGACTGGTTGCACAAGGTTATAGTCAACAAGAAGGCATAGATTTCACTGAAACCTTTGCACCAGTAGCAAGACTTGAGGCAATTAGACTTCTCTTGTCCTATGCAGTTAATCATGACATCACTCTATTTCAAATGGATGTTAAGAGTGCATTTCTGAATGGAGTAATTTATGAAGAAGTCTATGTTAAACAACCTCCTGGCTTTGAAGATATAAAGTGTCCTGATCATGTTTACAAATTGAAGAAATCTCTGTATGGTTTGAAACAAGCTCCAAGAGCTTGGTATGAAAGGTTAAGTATATTTCTTCTAGAAAATGGTTTTGAAAAAGGACATGTTGATAACACTCTCTTTAGAAAAACCTTAAAAACTGATATTTTGATTGTTCAGATTTATGTTGATGATATTATCTTTGGTTCAACTAATGCTTCTCTTTGCAAGAATTTCTCTAAGCTTATGCAGGATGAATTTGAAATGAGTATGATGGGAGAACTAACATTCTTCTTGGGAATTCAAATCAATCAAAGAAAAGAAGGAGTATATATGCATCAAACCAAATACACAAAGGATTTACTGAAGAAATTTGGTCTTGAAGATTGTAAACCAATGTCAACTCCTATGCATCCCTCTAGCTGTCTTCTGAAGGAAGAATCTGAAGGCAAAGTAGATCAGAAATTATACAGAGGTATGATTGGTTCCCTCCTTTATCTCACTGCATCTAGACCAGATATCTTGTTCAGTGTATGCTTGTGTGCTAGATTTCAATCAGATCCTAGAGAGTCTCATCTAACTGCTGTTAAGAGAATCTTTAGATATCTGAAAGGAACCACTAATCTTGGATTACTTTATAAGAAATCCTTAGATTATCAGCTTATTGGATTCTGTGATGCTGACTATGCTGGTGATAAAATTGAAAGGAAGTCCACTAGTGGAAACTGTCAATTTCTAGGTGAAAACCTTATATCATGGGCTAGTAAGAGACAAGCAACTATTGCTCTATCTACAGCAGAAGCAGAGTACATCTCAGCTGCTAAGTGTTGCACGCAATTGCTCTGGATGAAACATCAGTTGGAGGACTATCAGATAAGGATAAGTAGTATACCACTTCTCTGTGATAATACTGCTGCTATCTGTTTGTCTAAGAATCCTATTTTGCATTCAAGAGCTAAACACATTGAGATCAAACATCACTTCATTAGAGACTATGTTCAGAAGGGAGTAATTAAGATTCAATTCATTGATACTGAGCATCAATGGGCTGATATCTTTACCAAACCTCTTGCTATTGATCGTTTCGATTTTATCAAGAAAAATCTGAACATGGTTTTTATTTCTGAATGATATCTCTGAATGCTGTTAACTCTGAATGAATAAACTGGTTCTGAAGGGCCTCAGAAGTTTGGACGGCTCAGAAACTATTATATAGGTTCTGAAGCACTCTCTCATCTGAAGCAATCAGAATTATTTATTATTAAATATGATTTCTTGTGACTCAGATACCTACTCTAAGTGTCAGTTGACCACTCAGTTTCTCTAACTGACAGCTAGCTTCTGAAAACACTACTTATCTGTGTAACTTCCCATCATGTCTAGTAACCGCTGGGTAATGAAGGAGAGCTAATGATGATTTTATTAAAAGTAACTGCCAAGCCCCCATTACGTCACTATCTTGTTTCCCCAATATTTTGAAACTTCCACTATAATCACTTAACTACACACTAGTCACTATCACTTCTCACGTTTTCAATATTTTGAAACTTCCACTATAACCATTTCTGACACTCCTAAATCCCCTCAGAAATCTCCTATTAAAGATTCTGAGTTTACCCCAATAGCAATGGACGTAGACCAATCTGAACCCTCAAATGTTCAAAATTCTGAAGTCCCTGCTGAATCCCAAACTGAATCCCAACCACTTCTGAACCAAACCCCTCATCCATTCAAACCACTCCACCTTTTCCTGGAACTGATTCAGATCTTGAAGAAACTCGTCTTCATTCTGAAACAATTCCCTGTTTCACCATGGTACTTAACAATTCCCTTTTACCGTTGAATGCATTTACTGCTGGTGGTTGTTTGCTGTGTGCATTTACTACCCTGTAACTTGTGCTTTGACTGACCCGTTTTTGATAATGACAAAGGGGGAGAAAATATTATTTCATTTCCTATGGCAGTGAAATTATTTCTGAAGCTCTAAAGATCACATTTTCTGAACTCTACTCTTGTTAAGTTATATTAAAGTCTTTTAAACTTTTAATGAGGGGGAGTAATAAATTTTGTCCAACATAAATTCATATAATATAAGATACGCTTGCAAACCATATCTTATATTTGTCAATCTGAAGAAATAGAGCTTGCAAACCTCTAATTCTGAAGGTAGAATATATGAAATTATATTTGACATTAAATATTACTCTTAGACTGTTTTATATTTATCATTGATAAACTTTTGAAGCTTATCAGACTCAGGGGGAGCTTGCAAACCTCAGAACCTGAAGTCAAGATGTTAAATAAAAACAACAACAATTGATTTTAAATACATATAGTTGTCATCATCAAAAAGGGGGAGATTGTTGGAACAAAATTATGATTTTGTATCTCCTTAATTGATTTTGATGATAACAATGTATTTAAGGTTAAATTGGAATACTAATAATTTAATTCAGTGTGCAGGATTAAAAGTTAAAATTTGCGTACTAAAGAACCTTAGAATTTCTGAAGGAATTACTTCTAAGCTCACCAGATCTGAAGCAAGTGAAACTCTGAAGTTATTATCTGAACCTTAGAATTTCTGAAGGAATTACTTCTGAGCTCACCAGATCTGAAGCAAGTAATTCTGAGCCTGTGAAACTCTGAAGTTATTATCTGAACCTTAGAATTTCTGAAGGAATTACTTCTGAGCTCACCAGATCTGAAACAAGTAATTCTGAGCCTATCAAAATCTGAAGAACATCTGAGCTCACCAGATCTGAAACAAGTAAATCTGAGCCTATCAAAATCTGAAGAACATCTGAGCTCACCAGATCTGAAACAAGTAATTCTGAGCCTATCAAAATCTGAAGAACATCTGAGCTCACCAGATCTGAAACAAGTAATTCTGAGCCTATCAAAATCTGAAGAACATCTGAGCTCACCAGATCTGAAACAAGTAAATCTGAGCCTATCAAAATCTGAAGAACATCTGAGCTCACCAGATCTGAAACAAGTAATTCTGAGCTTATCAAAATCTGAAGGCTCGTCAGATATAAGTGTTAAGCTACATTTGAGAGTACAATTTTATTGAAGACTGTGCCTGACTAAGTCCAAACGCAGAAATCAAGAATGAAAAGGTTTGACCATGGAAAGGTCCTTTTCAAGTCACGCTTCAGAAACGATTATTTCCTTATTTGGCTTTCACCAAGGTTCAAATATCAAAAAGCCAAAAGGAATCTCTCATTTTGTAGTAAACGTTAAGCTCCTAAGCTACTGCAAATCAGAACAGCTAATAAGCTCACTGATCTATACAAAGGAGCGTCTCAATTCTTCAAACGGCTATAATCTTCAACGTTCATTTTATCATCTATAAAAGGAAGAAGATTTGTGAAGAAATGGAATCAAGACTTAAGCTTCTGAACGTGCTGAAACTCTGTAAAATTCTGAAGCTATCAAACACTTAGAAACTTTGTGATAATTTTCTAAGTTAGTCTTGTAACTGAGTTGTATTTTGTAAACACCTCTGATTGTATATCAAGTGTTAATCTCTTATCTTTATTAACATTAAAACCAGTTAGAAGTCTCTTGCTTTGTGCTTGAGCATTGGAAGTCTCTTGCTTTGTGCTTGAGCATTGGAAGTCTCTTGCTTTGTGCTTGAGCATTGGAAGTCTCTTGCTTTGTGCTTGAGCATTGGAAGTCTCTTGCTTTGTGCTTGAGCATTGGAAGTCTCTTGCTTTGTGCTTGAGCATTGGAAGTCTCTTGCTTTGTGCTTGAGCATTGGAAGTCTCTTGCTTTGTGCTTGAGCATTGGAAGTCTCTTGCTTTGTGCTTGAGCATTGGAAGTCTCTTGCTTTGTGCTTGAGCATTGGAAGTCTCTTGCTTTGTGCTTGAGCAGTTAGAAGTCTCTTGCTTTGTGCTTGAGCAGTTTGAAGTCTCTTGCTTAGTGCTTGAGCATTTGTAATCTGAGTGATTATAGTGAAATCTCTTGTGAAGGACAAGAGGACTGGACTACTCCTGTTAGTGGGAGGAACCAGTATAAAAATTCTGAGCATCTCTCTCTAACCCTATCCTCATATATTGTGTGTGTTATACCTTATCCGCTGCAATTTGTTTTAACTTAGAAAAAGTAACACACAATTCAACCCCCCCCTTCTTGTGTGTTTTTCAACCTTCAATGCCAACACAAAGTTCTTCCATAACAGTGTTAGGCAAAGGAGGAGGAGGAATTCCATTCTCGCGCTTAGAGTGGGAGATAGATGGGTTGAGAGTGTTCCTGAGGTTCGCGTGGAGATTGTGGAGTATTTTAGAAGACATTTTTCAGATTCTATGTCTAGTCGTCCGACTCTAGATGGTATGGTGTTTAATTGTCTGGCTGAGGAAGATATTGTTACGTTGTCTGCCCCTTTTTTGGAAACAGAGATTGATGTGGTGGTGGCGTCTTCTGATGGGAATAAAAGTCCAGGACCAGATAGTTTTAATTTTTCAAACGATTCTGGGATCTCATCAAGGGGGAAGTGAGAGTCATGTTTGAGCAGTTCTATTATTCTGCGAACCTCCTGAGGAGCTTTTCTTCTTATTTCATAACCTTAATCCCAAAGGTGGCTTCTCCGCTTAAGATAGGGGATTTTAGGCCGATCTCTCTTGTGGGTTCTCTTTACAAGCTAGTGGCCAAGGTTTTGGCAGGTAGACTGGCAATGGTAATGGATAAGCTAATCTCACCAAATCAGTCTGATTTTTTAAGGGGAAGACAACTTGTTGATGGGGTGGTTGCTGTCAATGAGATTATAGATCTTGCGAAGAAAACTCGAAAGGAGTGTTTGATTTTTAAAGTTGACTTCGAAAAGGCATATGATTCGGTCAATTGGGGTTTCCTAGACTATATGATGCAAAGATTTGGTTTCGATGTGCGATGGCGTAGATGGGTCAGGGCATGCATTTTCAGTGGGAATCTTTCAATTTTGGTTAATGGGAGTCCAACAGAAGAGATTAATATTCAACGAGGGCTTAAGCAAGGGACCCACTAGCACCTTTCTTATTTTTGTTGGTGGTGGAGGGTTTAAGTGTTGCGGTTAGAACTGCGGAAGAAAGGAATTTGTATTCAGGATTTCAAGTCGGTAATTCAGGGATGTCTGTTACTCACCTCCAGTACGCAGACGATACCCTCTTCTTGGGGGAAGCCACATTGTCTAACCTCTGGATGATTAAAGCCATCTTGCGAGGATTTGAGCTTGCTTCGGGTCTTAAGGTCAATTTCGGAAAGAGTAAAGTCTTGGGGGTTAATGTCAGTGAGGAGTTCCTTGGAGTTACTGAAAGGTTTCTTCATTGTAGTCGGGCTTCCTTACCTTTCACCTACCTTGGCCTTCCAGTGGGGGCTAATGCTCGGAAGTTATCTACTTGGCAACCTCTTATTGACACTATCTCAAGAAAGTTGGGATCTTGGAATAATAGGTGGGTGAGTATGGGAGGACGGGTGGTCCTCCTTAACTCGGTTCTAAATTCAATACCCATCTTTTTCCTCTCTTATTTGAAGATGCCAACAAAAGTCTGGAAGTTGATTGTCGGGCTTCAAAGGAGATTCCTTTGGGGTGGTGTCGGTACTAAAAAGAAGATAGCATGGGTGAGTTGGTCTAATATTTGCAAACCAAAGAAAGAGGGAGGGTTGGGCATTAGGGATCTTCGTTTGGTTAATATCGCCCTTCTAGCTAAGTGGCGGTGGCGAATTCTTTCTGAAGGACAAGGGCTTTGGCGTGATATTCTCTTAGCTAGATATGGGTCCTTGTTCCCTGCACCGCATCTCGCAGGTCGTCCAAGTGGGCTTAGAGGGGTATCTTTATGGTGGAGTGATGTCTCCTTTCTAGAGTCTCGGGTGGACTCGCACTCAAATTGGTTTTCTAAAGGAGTGACTAAGAGGATCGACAATGGTTTTTCGACCTCCTTTTGGTTTGACCCATGGGTTGGTGGTGTTCCTCTTTGGATGCGGTACCAAGGTCTTTTTCAGGTGTCAGACCAGTGTTTGGATAGAGTTATTGATATGGGTAGCTGGGTGATGAGAGAGTGAAAGTGAGAGTTTAGATGGAAATCGAATCTCAACATGATGAATCAAGATCTCCTTACTGATTTGCTGAATACCTTGCGCGAGGTTCGATTTTCAAATACAAAAGACGAGTGGGTGTGGAGGCATGAGCCTAGTGGGTTGTTTTCAGTTAAATCTTCCTACTTGGTTCTTGAAGATAGAGCTAGGCTTCTAAGAACTCTCCCGGGTACGGATTCTGTTATTCTCGCAAGGGTTTGGGATTCTTGGGCTGCATCCAAAGTGATTATATTTTCGTGGCAACTCCTTCAAGACAAGGTTCCCACTCGGCAAAACCTCCATAAGCGAAGGGTGATGATTGGATCTATTATTACTTCGTGTGTGTTTTGCGGGTTGGTTGAGGAGTCGGTAGATCACCTTTTCGTTTCTTGCGATCAGATTTCTGCTGTTTGGTACCGTGTGTCTAGGTGGATAGGGATCGAGTATGTCTCCCCCAATAACATTACCCATGTTTTTGAGAGTTTCCTTGGTTTGGGTGTGGGGCGTCAGGTTCGGTTAGGTTTGATTTTAGTGTGGCATGCGGTTGTGTGGACTATCTGGACCTCCCGAAATGATATCATCTTTGCCGGTGGGTCTTCATCTATCGATACTCTTGTGGATAAGGTGAAACTCTCCTCCTGGAAATGGTTCATAGGTAAAAACCCTGGTAGCCCCTGCTCTCTCTACGAGTGGGAGGTGCAACCTCTTTTGTGCTGGTCCAACAAGGTGAGGTAAGGATGTGATGCCTGGTTGTTTCAGGTTCTGGTTGAGTGTCTCCTCTTGGGGTACGTCCCTTATAGTGGGCTCTTCCTCTCTCTCTTCTTGGTGGTTGCTCTTGGGGGTCGTGTTGATTTATACCTTTTGCGAGTTTTTAGAGCTGTTATGGTGTTCTTTTTTCTTATTTTTTATTTTGTGTTTTACTTGAGTACTTCTGGTACTCATGATTTGTATTCAGATTCTTTTCTTATATTTATATATATCATATCTATTTGCCATTCAAAAAAAAAATTACTAAAATTCAAATTAATATTTTTTTTTAAAAGTTTCGAGCACCTCTTCATTCTCTTATCTCTTATACTCTTAATATTATATTTTACAAGCTTATACTTGTAATATGTTAATAAAGGAGATGTGAAAGATAATATTTTATATTTATCTTAATTTTTACTTATCATCTATTATTGGCGTTGGATTTACAAATTTGAAACAAAATAATTGAATCTCATCATTTTTATTGTATCTTTTGTTGTGACGTGTATGAAATATTAAACTATTTGACAAAAAATAATAATTTTTGACCAATGAAGTTTTAGATGCAACAACAAAGTTTCAATCCAACTCATTAAAACCGACTCGTTATATTCGTCACCCGTGTGACCGCACATCTGAGCAAATCGAAAATATAAACGGTCAGAATTTGATCCAAATTAAAAAGACACAGTTTTTATCATTTTAACTTATATACGAACAAATTTATTTTTTTGCGTTATCATATAGGAGTACACAAGATTGTATGAATCTAACCCCGACCACTTATTAAAAAACACAAAATCCTACCACTTGCATGATGGATAGATTCATTGTTGGTTGGTAACTAACGAGCTACACTCTATAGATGGAGTAGATTCATACTTTTCCAGAATTCAGCTTTCACTGTAGTAACAAGTTAATTTTTTTTTTTTTTTCATTTCCATTTTCTCCATCAACCTTACTGAAATAGTTTCTAAAAATAGACTGAAAATGAACAGGCATATTCAAAATATCAAATTTCCCTTCTGATTAAGTTCATTACTTTTTCAGTAACAAGTACTAACAACTTGCAGACAGAAAGATAAGGAAACAAACAAAAACACGTCGAATTCATAATCATTTTGTTTCTTTAAAAGGAAAATGAATATTTCTAATTGACCACCTTTTTCAAAACACAAATTCACTTCTTTCTTTTCTGCAGGATGAACTCAAGTTTAATCAGGATTTTATTAATTATATCCTATTTATTATTAGGGTCATGTTAACATGTGGCCTAAAAATACATGTTAAACTACCTAAAAATAAAAATTTAACATTTAATGTTACAAAATATTTAATATTAATAGAATTAACATTAAATATTATTTTTGTTTTAATTTTTTTTATCAGTGAGTGTGTGTCTTATTTTAGGTTTGTGTCCAGCTAAATATTTCTCCCATGAAAAATTATAACTGTATACCAATCCATTTAAAATTTAAGCCGCGTCTACAAACAAGACGAGTCTCCGATTTAACAACTGCTAGACACCAAACACACCCTTATTGAGTAATTTCCGATATACATATTTAACCCTAAGTATAATTAGTTATTGTGATTATTTTTATCTTTACCTTTCTCTTTTTACTTTCTTGATTCCTCTTATCTAATATATTTTGGCCATGAAAAAAATTAATGTGGTGCAATAATATTGCTTGCTTACTTTTCAAAAAATTAAAATAAAATTGCTAGGTTATTGTTGGTAGATGTGGTTCATATAGGGTTTGAATTCATTGCATTTTGAAGTTCAAAAAACTTATAAAGTAGGTTCAGCTTTTGATGACCAGAACAACTGCAAGTGTAGTACTGATGAACTTTTCTCAATTATTTTTTGGTGAAGATTCCTATTTTCTTAGTCACGATTGCTTAGTTTTGAAGGGAAAATTTGCAGTTTCCTTACCCTTTCACTCCCCAGCACATCCAATGTTTCTTCTCCTTTAAAATTTCCTATTTCTATAGGAAAATGCTAAACAATACACCTGGTGCATTGGTTAAACATATTAATATAGAAACTTTTTCTTGGAACTTGTGCATTTAATGTGTTAAAGATGCAAAAAGTTATCTCTCTAACATTACTTTTGTCTGTTTATTTTCTTTTTGAGTATGCTTAACTAGTGCACTGTTTAGCATGATCCATTTTCTTTTTAAACATACACATACTTTTTTAAAATAAATTAATATATATATATATATATATATATATATATATATATATATATATATATATATAAAGATTTAAAAACTATGTAATTAACAAGGTTATCTTTTTTTTTTTTTTTTTTTTTTGACTAAGCAAGGTTATCTTTAGTGAACCAATAAAAGGAATCTGTTAAGGGAAAATGCATTGTTTTTTAAAAAAACATAATAATAATAATAATAAAAAAGAGAAAAAAAGAGAGCTTATTTGCAATAATGGTTGGGAACTAAGAAGACAATTGGGATTAAAAAAAGTTTAAGATATTAATATAGTTGAATCTAACAAAAAAGACTAAACACCAGTATATTTAATGTCTATATTGAAGTTTTTGACTATAATCCAACACTAAATTGAACTTGTAAATAGTCCCACAAAATGTAGTCTATTAGGGTTTTTCTTGTTTGCCTTCTTTCTTACATGCATATGCAAGCTAAGTAATAAGTATACTTAGGAAATAATGGAACTAGCTAATCAAAGTTATTGAACCATTAACTATAACACCTTGACAAATTAGCATATGCATACTTTTCTTGATGAAGTAATTAGTAATTTAACTAACCAAACTTAATTTATTTGTCACAAAAAAAAATGTTCAACTTGTGCTGTGCAAAAATCTTACTGCCATCTGCTTGTGGTCCCTTTTTGTATAATTTGAGTGATGCTTTTAAGAACCTAAGTAATTGGTCCCTCACCTATGGCGCAGCTAGCTATCATATCTAGCTAATCCAACTGATCTCACTCAAATTGCGTACACCACATATTTTTTAAATTATTATTATCACTTAATAACAAGTACTCCTATTTCTTCCACAACTTCCCATTTTAGTCTCAATTATAACTTGATACTACTGTAGTTGGTAAAAATCTAACTATATAAAGCTAATCAAAATAGGTCTAATATAGAGTTGTGAAAAAGTCCATTCTATTCTACTATTATTTATAGTAAATTTTACTAGTAGGATATTCTTTTTTGTTTTTCAATTTTCATCTTTGGACAATTTTTAAATACTCCATATTAAACACATCAATTTATAAAAATATAATTTGATTTATAAACAAGGTATTGATGATTCAAGTATAAACGGTTTGAATTTTATAAGCAAGTGGTTAGGGTTTCTTTAACTTTGTGTATGGTGAAAATTTAATTCGAAGAGGAAAATCATTAGATACACCTCATAAATTCTCCGATAAAAAATAGTCATTCCAAATTGCAGCATAACATATATAGTTAGTCGGTAAAACAAATTTATATAACTTTCAACAATGTAAAGTAATTTTAATATAGAAGTCTGATCATATATATCATTCTATTTAGATAATTTAATAGGTATTTTAGGTTTTTATAAATCAAACCCTAATAGTGATAATTATTTTTATTATTTTTACTCTAGTGGAGCAAGCACGTTTTGTACTTTTTCCATTTCATATTAATATATAATCTTATTTTTCTGTTAAAAAAGAATTTATTTTTATCATTATTAATAATATATTCTAGTAAAGTGGACTCAAGGATGCACCAAAAAAAAAAAAAAACTGGACTCAAGGTAAAAGAAATTCCCTTTCTCATTTTTTATCTTTCTCCCTTTGAGCCAGCAGTTTCTGTTCCTAGTCAAATACTTAATTATGTTGTCCCTTACAAAACACACAAATGAAAATTACATAGATAAAAGTTAATGATTAAATCTGTGATTGTTCAGCACAAATATAGAATGAGAAATATTGATGAAGTTACTTATAACTAGCAGTTTGGTTGATGTGTCACTTTACAAAGATGCCACCTCATCAAATAATAATATAAATTTTATTAAATTATTTAATATTTTTAATATTTTACATTTACATGTTGTAAAATTTCCTACATCACTTCTTTACCAAAAGTCTCAAGTAGTGTGTAAACTATATATTTATTATTCCTTTAAAGGAAAAGGTTGAAATCTAAGACTTGGAAACAGCATCTTCTCAAATAATAAACATTTTAGTGCTCATTTGGGAAAGACTTTCATTTTAGGTATTTCTATTTCTATAACTTGCTGCAGCTCAATTCTTTCTTCTCTTTCTAGCTATAAGCTATGGTGGGAAGCATAAAAAAGAATAAACAAATAGCTTCCTGAATTTTCTCTTACAAGTAAGTTCCTCTTGTTAATCCTTATGCTAGCTTTTGAATCTTCTCTTGTCAAAATCCTATTTTTCTTCAACTTGGTTTCAATAGTTATCAAAAGATAAAAGGAATTGTTTTTAATTTGCTTCAATTTTGGAGGAAAAAAAAAACCTGATTTCAGTGTAGAGAACTTCCATATCTTGGATATTAGTTTTTTTTTTTTTTTTGAGCAGCCAAATATAATTATTTTAGATGTAGAATACAAGAACCTTACTTTTTCCTCTCTAATCTTTTAGTCTCTTTTATTAACAAATAATTATGAAAAATTTAAATTAATATTCATAGTCAAGGGTGCAATAATTTTTGTATTATCTCTTAGTTTTTTATAATTAACACAAAATTCTATAAACCACGATAGTTATTATTAATATTATTTTAATTATTATTAATATTGTTTGTCATATATATATTAGGATTGAGAAGTAAAGTATAATTGAAGGAGAAAATGATTTGTTAAAATCAAGATGATGTCAAGTTCAAGAGATGGTGATTATGAAGCAAAACAAGGAGATGAGAATAATATTGAAAAAATTTCCAAGACACCTTCAAGTAGTTCAAGACAATGGTCAACATCAAGTTTAAGAAATCCAAGAATTGTGAGAGTATCAAGAACATTTGGAGGCAAAGATAGGCATAGCAAAGTTTGCACAATAAGAGGTTTAAGAGATAGAAGGATTAGGCTTTCAGTTCCAACAGCTATTCAATTGTATGATCTTCAAGATAAACTTGGTTTAGGACAACCAAGTAAAGTTATTGATTGGTTACTTGAAGCAACAAAATTTGATATTGATAAACTTCCACCACTTCAATTTCCTCAAAGCTTTTCACAATTTCATCATCTTCATCCACAAACCCTACTTCCTTTTCATGATCAATCAAGTAATGTCTTATCTCATGAACTTTCTCTTGGTCCTAATTTGTATGATCCTAATTCCACATTTGTTGGAATTCAAAATCTTATGGCAAGGTCAAAATTTTGGGACATTGATTCAAGGATTCATAAAGGTAAAGAAGTTGAAAGAGAGTACTTTGGTGATAAAGGTAAGTGGATTAAAACAAATGATGAAGAAAATCAAGGTGGAGAAACTAGTACTTACAACAATTTTCATCAAGTTTCAACTCAAAAACTTTTCCCTATGGAAACTCACTCTAATTTTCTAAACAATGCTATGTCATATAACAATTATCATTCAGAAGCTTCTAATTTGTCTTTATCTCAATTTGGAAGTAATCATGGAATGTTCCAATCTCATCAACAAGTAGATCCTAATCAAAGTAGTGGAAATGCTTTGCAATTTCCATTTTCTTTACCAAATTCACAATTATTTTTTGGTCCTTCTTCATCTTCTACTACACCTTCATCATCATCACTTTTGAATCCATTTGTGAACAATTCAGTTGAAAATGATCCAAGAGTACAATTCAATCATTTTCAGTTCATAAACTCAAGTTCTTCTCATGCTATGCCTCATCCTCTTATTCCATCTTTTCATCACTCATTCAATCCACCTCCAATTAGACCTTTTCCATTACCATTTAGCTCCAAACTTCTAGACTCAGATAACAATAACAACAGTAACCAACCGGATAATAAGGGTGGTCGTGATCGTTCTTGAAGATCGTTGTCGATTCTATACAACAATGGATATGTGATGTGAGCAGTCAACAAGCTAAGTCTTGGTGTGGTCCATGGAAATATATAATCTTCATAGTCAAGGTGAGTGAGTACATGCCTATATTTATCTATATTGTGGTTGCGTACATGGTTGCATTGTGAAGCTCCACAATTGTGGTTGCAAAGACTTCAAAATCCTTTATATTGTGGCCGCAAATGTGGTTGTAGACTACAATTTAGTAGGAGGCACGCATGTTAGTAACTAGTAAGCATGGCAATGCTATATTTTGTATTTGAATCATTGTGATTTTTTTGATACATAATTGTTAGTTGTTAGTATATTCTGTTAGTATAATCATGGTTTGAATCTAATTCCTCCTTTCGAAACTCCTTCGAGCATCTCAGCTCAACTACTTGAGCTACGCCTTGAAGACAAATCTTTATGATTTTAGTTTTATTTGTATTATTTGACATACCATTGTTGGTAAGTTAGAATAATAACCTTCATTTTCCTTGTAATCATATATATGAATTATTCCATTATAAGTTATTTAAATTTTATGTTAAGAAATTGTCTTAATTTGTTTATTCTATATAGTAAGGTATATATAATCCTATAGATTGTTTGCATACGGTGTAATTTTTAGAGCTTTTTATAGAAAATTAAAGTATCCATGTTTATTTGTTGTATTTATGTTGAATCTCTTTCTTTTAAAAAAAAACACTTTGCCCTCAATTTTAAGCAAAAATGAGTCAAAAGAAATTGATGTATCTCATAATATTTTTGAATTAGATATATCAACCTTTTTTATCTACTTTTGTTTATGAGTACTTCAAAAGAAAAAAAAAAAATCAATGTACAAATATATTACTTTGAAGTTTGAACATTGAAGAAGAGAAGTTAACATTAATTTTGATAAATTCAAACCGAAAGTACACTTCTATAAATTCACGTGTTATAAGTTATAACTAGCTATAACTCCTAATGAAATAATCATATATAGGGTTGAAAAGTATGATGCAATTGCCTTTGTTCAAGTAGCTAGTACTCTCTTTCTTCTCTTATACATTTTTCATTCTACAACCTTTGATCGAGGTTAATGACTATAACAAAAGCGCAGTTATATATAGTCATTATTTTCTTACAAATTGTCAATAGTCAAATTTAATCTTCTTCTCCTACTAGCTATAGCATTTAGTTATACATTAATCTTCTACATTTGGCTGTACATAGTTGTTGAATTAAGACCATGTATAGTAATTTATGAATCATGATCATCGAACATCATGCGGATGCCGTGACGTGCATTGCGGCGTTAAATAATTTTACGTTTACTATGATATAACTGTATATTCATGAGAGACTTAAAGGTCAAAATTCTCTTCAAATCTCAAGTAGATCGATAAAGGCAAAGTTGTTAAAATTGCAAGTTTGCTTTAAATTGAAAGAGGATATTGAGATTTTACCATAAGGGTTTTAGGTGTTTGAAATTTTATTTTTTCTAAAACGATTTCGACGAACAAAGTGGAAACAAATTTCTAAAATGCTATTTTTCGAAGAAATAGGTTCCTCAGATAAACGCTTCTCAGAAACCAATTTCGGCCAAAACTTTCCAAAATTTAGTTATAGCTTAGCTCTTTTAAAACTTTAAATCATAGTTGAGCTATCCAACCTTTGTTAACAATTAATAGCTGAAAAATTTATAACATTTTTTGTTAAAAAAATTGTAACAATTTAATTATTCTTGTTACTATTAACCTTTCACTTATCACATTATATATATACACTTGAGTACATGGAATGTACTATTTATACCTGAATGAAGAGATTGATAAGTAAGGAAAAGTTATACATCTAGTTACTATATGTTTGTCTGTTGTACAATTTCATTATTGTTTCGGTTTTCAATTTTTATAGCAATGTACAGCTTTAAATAGAGAACCACATGCAAAAGTATTTTTCTTGTCATTTTTTATTGGACAAGAACTGTTACTATAGACTGACATTGACACATGTGTTATTTCTAGAGCTTACTCAAGTATACATTTTTGATTTCAAAGGTAATACATATGCATGTATCTTATTGTTTGTTACATGTTTTGTCATAAACATGTTCTAGTTCCCAATTGCAGAATTTCTTTTATTGCTACATAAGTTGTACATGCAGGATTTCTTTTATTGATACATAAGTTGCTGTTGTTCCTTGTTGGTGATGATATGGTTTTAAACGAATCCGAATCGAAATTCTCTGTGGTCAGAAATTTCACACATTTACACGGCCAACAATATAAAAATGTTTGATCAAGATCGAATGAATGATAAAATTTGGAATTGTTTATAAAGTTGAATCAGAGTTTTGTGATCAAAATTGTGCAAAACCTTAATATTCAAATGCATATGAAACATAATATATATGTTTTGTTTGTTTGTTTAAGAATATAGTTGACTATTAGCATGATATGTTAAGAATTGTAATTTTTACAACACATATAATCAAGAAAAATGGATCCACAATAAATTTATTGTGAAGTTCAAAAGCTAGTAATGCAATATATTGAGAGTTTTTTTGTTAATGACTTTTCTTTTTTTAGAATTAGTCTTTCTCATGCATGGTGACCACTGCGTGTGAAGCCTGCACACATGACCTATTAGGAATTAATAATAATGAAAAAATGTCACCAACATAAAAATAAATAAAGATAATGAAAAAAATGATTTGATAGTGCAACCAACAATCAACCCCTAACTTGGAGTTGGATCCTTTAGAATCGGTTGTATATAATAAAACTAGTGATAGAGGATGTATTTTTCCTATCTAAGGGTGGTGTAAACAGAAAGAAACAAAGATTTTGATTCCAAGCAGTCAATATGCACCATGTACTTTTTTTAGTCTATGGTTGTCCGACCTCAAATCAAGATGAAAATACAACCCCATTTTCTCTCTCTAATCTTTTTTCCTCTTCCTTCTCTCTACACACTCCCTTCCGCAGCCAAACTACCATAACCCTAGAATCCAATAACGCCGCTGCCATGTAACATCCCAGGTGGTGGTGCGTCGAGCTCCCACCTCCGCACCACCGTTACCTTCTTCTTTGGCTGGTCACGATCTCTCTCTTCGTGTTCTGTTCCGGATGTGTGGGTTTTGATCTCTCTCTTCGTGTTCTGTTCCGGCGGCTCTTTCTCCGGCGGGCTTGGGTATTTGGTGTTTTGGAGGTCTGGGTCTGATTCGTGTTTGGTGTGTGGTGCTTGGTGTTCAGTGTTTCGGCTCCGGCGGTTCCTTCTCCGGAAGTGTGGGTTTTGATTTGGTTTTTCTTCTCCGGCGGTTCCTTCTCCGGCGGGCTTTGGTGTTTGGTGTTTTTGGAGGTCTGGGTCTGATCGTGTTTGGTGTTTGGTGTTTGGGCTCCGGCGGTTCCTTCTCCGGAAGTGTCGGTTTTGTTTGTTTAGGTGTCAGATTCGTCCTTCTCCTGCTCCGGCCACCTATGGTCAGTGGTTTCTACTCCTTTGCTGTTTCCTGTTTCACCCTTGATGCCTTTTTTCTGTTGCTCTGCCTGTTACGAGGAGGTTTTTCTGTTTGGATTTTGGACCGGCTGTTGGTGTTTTGTCACTTCCGGGTTCTTGTTTGGGTTTCGGTCTAGATGTGCTTTGGTTTTGGTGGGTTGTTGGCGGAGCAGCTGGCTTGGGTTTTGGCTTCTGGTGTGGATCCGTTTCGGCGGAGGAGGTGAGGTGTTGGGGTTAGGGTGTTGTTATGGCGGCTATGTTGTTGTGGGATTTTCGGGTCTGACGGTTATTAGTGAGGATTTGCGGTGGAGGTGGTGGTCCGTTGGTGACGAGGTGGTGAGACTTGGTGTTTGTCCTGATGTGCTCGAAAGGGCAAGGTGCGTAGACACTCCGTGTTGACAGCAGTTGTTGTTTTATCGTACCTTTAGGACGTTCTGAGGTGGAAGGGTTAGGAGGTACTGCTATTGGTGTTTGAGATGGGGTGGTGGGTGTTGGCAGGGTGGTGACTTGGACCTGTGGTTGGTGTTTGGACGAGGTTTGGGATGGTTAATGTCGTGTGCGTGGTTTCTCTACGATACTAGAGTCCCTGACCATTT
Organism: Trifolium fragiferum; assembly: GCA_954870985.1. NCBI lineage: Eukaryota > Viridiplantae > Streptophyta > Magnoliopsida > Fabales > Fabaceae > Trifolium > Trifolium fragiferum. Next base: position 16,600,387 of record OX940794.1, read on the forward strand.
TGAAATATGTTGAGATTTGCAGGGCTCTTTGAGTCGCTGAGGGGTGTTCAAATCTGTTGAGATTTGCAGGTATCTGGTATCTGGTCGAAGTCTACTGCATCGGTATTGATCGTCGGTTCTCTTTCTACCGGTGTCCCCCTACTTTCGACTCAAGGCGCTGCTTCCTAGATTCTGATGGGCCGAGTAATTTTAATTCGAGTTCGGAAGTTAGGGTCTAGTGGTGTCTCTTTGGGTTGGGTTGGGGTCTTCTCCGGTAGTTTTAGGGAATATCAGTTGGTGTATGTTTAGGGGTGGATTGGGGTGCTGCTTTGGTGTTCTGTTGTTTGGTATTTGTGTTTTTGCACTTTACTTTTTGTTTGTATGTTCCCTCCAATTCCTTATACTTCTTGTGTAGGAATTGTGTTTTTAATAAAATTTAGCCGTTAAAAAAAAAAAAAGATGAAAATTATTTAAAAATGATTAGATAAATGTATACACCAAAGAATTTTACTTTTGTCAAAACATAGAAGTTTATTCAAGTGGAAAACAGTGTACAATAATTAGTATACTCAACTCATATTAGAAACACCAAATAAATTTTACCACCCAAAATGATTACAATGTTTAGGTTTTGGATGTATTTGATGGTATGACTCATTATAATGGAATTGATCACCCTTATACTCAATTTAAAAAAAAAATTTCTTCTATCATAATTTTTTTTCCCGATCACATAAATAAGTAAATTTTATTTTTTAGGTGCATGAATTTTTACTAATGTATTTGATTTATATAATAGATCCCAAATAGGTAGAAATTCAAAAAAAATAATACTCCAAGACCATTTGTTATTCAAATCTACCACATTATCCACTACATGCATGAACCTTTAAGAGAATATAAAGCCATTGATAAATATATATTGTAACTCGATATATATTTTTTTTTTTAATGGCAAATGTAATTATATATAAGAAGAGAAAAAAAATACACCAAATAGAATAAAGGGAGCACAAGAAATATCAAGTCCCCTAAAGAAAATAAAAAATAAAAACAAAGAGAAAGAAACTCATACTAGATCAAGGCTAGTCTCAAATCACTATACAGACAAAAAAAAGATAAAGACAAGAAATTACGAAAAAAAGACAAAAAGCAAGCACATAAAAAAGATTTAATCTTCAATTTTTTTACAAAAGTCATTGATAAATAATCAATTTTTTTAACAATTGATCAAAGATTTAATCTTCAACTTTTGTATACGGAAAAAATTCATGCAATCACTACTAATCAACGGTAAAAGATTTATACGTGACAAATATAGGATAAATGTTAACATGTATATATCCTAAAATTATATCATAAGCAACTTAGTATAAAAATATTCTTCCTAAAATAGGGTTAAGATAGCTAGAGATATGAAAAGCTTTAGCTGATAGACCTTATTTTGCGGTTCGAAAACTAACCAATTTATGACTGTTAATATCAGGTGTCTCATTTTATGTCTCAATTTTTTACCTTAAACAAAATCTTCTTCTTAGAACTTATAGTCGTATGTCCACTCAGAATCAAAAGGACTCGAAAATATCCATATATATAATTTTTTTTTTTTTGAACGGTTAAATTTTATTAATAACGCAACTGAGCTCAAGACGAACTCAGTGCGCAAAACAAACACAAACGAGCACATTACAAGAAAGGAAATAAGCTAAAACAACACCTAAATACACCAACACCCATATCGGGCCCTTACACCAAATACCGACAATCCCGCCCATCCAATTCAAATTCCATCACGCCAATAACAGTCCCAATGGCAGCCCCTCAGACAACACCAACATCCATGGAATACCTGAATCCTCTGACAAACACCAGCATCCGATGCCAACACCAATAACAGAGCCTCCTAAACCCTCCCATATATATAAATTATTGTAATTCTTAATACAATATTCTACTTTTAAATTTCTTAACATGGTATGTTTTAAGACATAAACCCTAAATATAACACAGATTAAGTAAAAGAATTGAAGTCATTTTAGTTGCAACGTGGCAAACTAAAGATATGTATCTCGATATATACAAAATGTGTGTGGAATAGAGAGAGACAATAAGTGAAGTTTATCTTCATCATCTTTGTGAAGGAAAATGGAAGCATTTATCCACAAAAAAGTGAAAAGGGAGAAAATGTTACTAAAAACTTACGGTTTTTCTGACAATGAAAAGGAGGAGACATAAAATCACAAGCAGAAGACTGAATTTAAAAACAGTACTCTGTTCTCTGTACACAATAATATAGCACAAGATCCAAGAAATCAAATTAAATTAGGGAGCATCAGGGGTTGCAGCAAAATAGGTTTTAAAACTGTCCTTTAGAAGTGGCAGCATGTTCAATATGATAAAAACTTTCTTTTTCTTGTGGTCCTAAGTTCATCATCCCCAACTAATTCTCTCAAACTATAAAAAGTAATAATTCTGTGGTTTTCTTTTTTAACCGGTTCATACTTTACTTCAATATTTACGATGAATTTTTAAAATAATTTTTCTTTTATATTAAGAATGAGGTAGTATTATTAAGAAAATACTACTCCCTCTAGTCTTATATATAAGAAACAATTGACTTTTTAGATACATTGTAAAATTGATGTATCTAGACTATATTATTGTCTAGATACATCAATTTTATAATGTATCTCAAAAATCAATTGTTTCTTATATATAAGACCGGAGGGAGTATATATTTTTTTTCTTCAATATAAAACTTAAGATTAGTAAAACACACTTCATGTTCCAACTAAGTTAGAACTAGCGGAAAAGATTAGATTCTCACAATTGAACGAACTAAGGTTCGAATAATGGTTGGATTAGATAGCGCTACTTATGATGTACAATTTATCATTGATTCGGTTTGATTACGGTATTTACTAGTTCAATTTTTGCTTTGATTGCAAGCTTTGGCGCCCAAAGTGAGCGGGGTAGGCTGAAAAAAAAATTGTTGTTGATTTGTCATATGGTAGTTTAGGAGCGAGAAATAGTTACACATTTTTTGCAATCATCCCTAGAATGGAAGAGGTGGTTGATATTAGAATTATGATGTATATATTCAACCACAAAAGCTAGTTTGAGAATTGAGAGGTTTGTACTACTTTTATAAAGACTATCTATGTCATATTTCTAGACAATGTGAGACTTTTAACACACCCGTACAAGTCCAGGACTGAACAAGTTGAAACGTGAAATCAATAACACCGAGTAAAAAACCTCTGAAGCTGAACATTAATTTACTATACAAATCCAAAACAATCTGGTGGTTTGGGGTTAAAATACATGAGCTACCGATTAAGTCCATATACGTTAAAATCCATCTATTGTGATCCAAGTCCATTCATTGCAGGTCCTTCCATTCGTATCTTGCTTGTGATACATTTAGCTTATTGCATGAAATACATTTGATTTGTTCCACGAATAAAACTTGTCTTAATGCATGACTCTTTATCATGAATGAAGTGAAAGAAGCAAAAGAATCTCATTCATTGAAGAATAGAGCTTGTACATCAAGTATATATATATATACACACACACAAATGTAGGTGTATCAAATTGTCGTCAAGTAATAATATAAACATTTATATGCATATTTTATTCCTTATCTTTAATTTAGATTTTAATTTTGGTCCATTACGTTTAAAAAGTTTTAAGTTAGTACTTTTAGTCAAATATGATCTCTTTAAATCGTCCATGTGGCTAACTCAAAAATTTAAGATGAAATTAACTCAAAATTTAACAGAAAGTTTGAAGAAATTAGCTTAAACTTTGACAAAAAGGGCCAACTTAATTATGTTGAAATTAGTAAGGCAAATGACCAACTTGAAGCTTTTTAAACATTTATAGAGGACATTTGGGGAACTAGAGGTTGTGAACCTTCGTAGTAAAGGTAATTTTGAGTGGGAAACTCGTTGTGTGATGTCTAGCTTGTGTCTAGAGTTAGAAACCAGTGTGTCTATGTAGAAAGTTGCGATATGCATGGTTGTGCCAGTGTCTTGGTGATAGCATTTATGTGGCTTCACCTGGTGTTAGCGTCTGTGTGGCTACACCTATTCCTATGAGATTTTGTTGTGTAGGCGATAGTAATAACTAGCTGGGTTGTTGCTTTTATCTTTAGTTTCGAGGACGAAACTTCTTTTTGGTGGGTAGTAATGTAAGACCCGTAGAATTACTGTAGCAGAAATATGATTCTTGATATAGTAATTAGCTTATGCTATTTGTTTTTATTGATTCTCTGCTTGATTGTCTGTTTTGAGAGAATTTTTGCTGAGATTGTGCTTGCGCGTAGTTTAACGTTTGAAAAATGGACACAATGATTTTATAAGCTTTAAATGAGTTTAGAAACATTTTTGTCTCGTCGAAATGTTGAAAATAATTTTCTAGTGGTTTTTGAGAAAACGGGCAAGATATACCCGCTGTTTGAAAATTTTATGGTTTCTGATTTCCGTCAAAATTTTAATGGAGACTTTATATATCGACTATGATGAGAATTTGATCTCATTATATTTTTATGAGCTAAGGAGCGAAAATTTATTCGGAATAAAATTCATTCAAAAATTTGTGTATTGTTTTTATTAAAAGGTTTACGGTAGAATTTTTCTGTTTCCGTAAAGTTTATCGGTACGCGAGATACAGCTTGTTTAAGAGCGAACGTGGGGACTGAGTGAGATGAGTTGGCAAGCTCACAAAATATCTAGATATTTATGTGAGTTGCTTGGTGACCAAGTTTGAATGAATGGCAAGGATTTAGTCTTGCAACTTTTTACTATTTGATCCAAGGGCTAGGATTAATTGGAGAGATTTATACATAGGATTGGTCATGAGACTTTTCCATTCCTTTTCTCTTCCTCTCACGTGAACTCCCTCCCTCTCTTTCATTTCATTTTTTTTCTAAGTGTTGATAGAACACAAAATTCTCACCTTAAGAGAAATCTAAGAGGAATTAGGAGAAGGGATCAAGAGCAAAGTTGTTCCTCTCATCTTGGTGGTGATTATGAGCTAGAGTTTATGGTAAGACAAATTATTCTCCCTCTTTTCCTTTAATTGGCCGTGTGACCTTGGTGTAGTGAGTTTTAAATTTTTCCTTTGTTAAAGGTATAGATCCATGATAGTTAGTGATAGAGCCAAGAGAAACAAATTGTGATTTGAATCGTTTGATTTTATGCTAAAAATATTTTGTGAAGTTTTTATTTTCTTACTCTTTTCTTTTGTTAATATTGTTGTGTGAGTTATTGTGATTATGGATCTAAAAGAAAGTTTTGATTGTGAGCCTTTTAGAAAGTTGGTGATTTTTGAAAGTGTTGGAAATAAATTTATGTTATGATCTATGTGAAATTGAAACTAACACTAGTTGTTTTATGAGTTTAATTTTGGAAACAAAAAATAGTAAAGCAAAAGCCCCAAATTTTTATGAGTTACGAACTTAGGGTTTGAAGAAATTTTTCTAAAGTGTTGAACTTAATTAAATTGAGTCTGTTTATGTGAAATTAGCAATTAAATAAGTGTTTTAACTGATTTTGTTTTTGAGAAAAATAATTTTGGTGTGACTTTTATATTCTGGCCGAAATTTGGGAGGATATTTTGGTCATTTTAAAATTGTTTTTGTGACCTAGAATCTTAACCATTTGATCCGTCTTTTCGAGACGAAGATTTTGGCGTATGGCTCGTCTCGATCGGATAAAAATTGAATGAGTTATGGCCGTTTTATTCGAGAAGTAAAAACTTGTAACTTGTGTTGCAAGAAAACTTTATTTTCGGTGAAATTTTTCGAAGAGTTGTTGTGCTGTTTTCAAATGGTTTTAGTGTGTGGAATTGATTGCTTTGGTGTTAAAAAAAAAGTATTTCATAGTTTGATTTGAAACGAAAATATTTTCGTGAAGTGAAAATAGTGTATTTAACTTCATGAATTTTTTATCAATATAGGGAGGTCTCGTAATCACTATCCGAGAGTGTTAGAAAGTACCTTAGACCCCTCTAGATTTTTGGGTTTTGGTTTCTTTTTGATAGAATACAGTGAAAGTATTTTATTGATATTACGCTGCTTATATTTTAGGAAGCGCGATTTGTAGAGTTGAGCGAGAAATAGTTGTGGAAGCTTGCCGAGGTAAGGGCACCTTTATTTCTGTCTTACTTTTCGTTAATGGCATGTGTGTATGTTTGTTGTTGTGGTGTATTTTGAATGCTTGGCATGTATGAATTATGTATTCTCGAGACGAGAACTTGTTGAGAACATGCTATATTCTACACATGTTTGAGTGGTTGTTGTAAATTTCATATGGTTGAATAATATGAAATGTTGATGATTGTACTTGATTGAATATCTTGTGGTACATGATATTTAGTTGTCTTACATATGATTTTGCGAAATATATGTGTTGACATGTGGTTGTGATTAGATATGCTTGTGTGATATGTAAATTGTTGCATGAGCCTGCATGGAACGTGTATGTCAGATGAATACTACACGGGTGATTTGTCTGTGTGACTTCACCAGGGATTTTGTCTGTGTGACTGCCCTATATATGCTGAAATATAAAATATGCTCATGCATTTCATAGTTGCGTGTACGGGTGTTAGAGTCTGTGTGGCTTCACCTAAGCACCGGGTGTTAGAGTCTGTGTGGCTTCACCTAATCCTGCGGGATTTTTATTGAGTTGGTGTTAGAGTCTGTGTGGCTTCACCTTGGTGTTATAGTCTGTGTGGCTTCACCTACCCTGCGGGGTTTAGTAGGTGTGCGACAACCAGTGATTGGTGTCCACATGAAGCCTACGACTCTCTGCGGAGACGTTAAATTCCGGAATTCATGCATGTGGCAGCCAGTGATTGGTTTCACGATCATTTTAGAGTCTGCATTGATAGGCTATGTGCGCATTTGAATTATAATGCTTGTTGAGAAGGAAATGCTAAATGTCTATCTACTTTCCGTATTTGGTATGTGTATATTCGGTGTGTATTATATATATATATATATATATATATATATATATATATATATATATATATATATATATACAACGCCACTCAAATCACTGGGGGCTCAAGAAGCTACCGTCGTCCTCACGACCCACGGTATCAGGCGGGAATCCATCGTCTAGGGTGGGAGGAGCCCGTTCATGTATTATGGCAAGGGTCACCACATATATATATATGTATATATATATATATATATATATACATATATATATATGTGGTGACCCTTGCCATAATACATGAACGGGCTCCTCCCACCCTAGACGATGGATTCCCGCCTGATACCGTGGGTCGTGAGGACGACGGTAGCTTCTTGAGCCCCCAGTGATTTGAGTGGCGTGGTATATCTAGTTAGGTTTATGCCGGTGCGTTGTACACCGTGATTTTTGGTTAGGGAGTTTTATTCTGAATCTTTTGGATAAACTGTATCTGAGTATTTATACTTTTGGTTTAGACGGTTGTCTTTTGGATTGTAAATATTCAGGTACACACTTTACTTCTCGAAAGTACTTTTATGTATGATTAGTATTATGTCGATGCTTTGGTTGTACTAATATATATATATATAATTAGTCCTGTGGTATGATTAATACCGGCTTTTGTAAAATATTTTCCGCGCACTCTGTCTCGTGTTTTTTAAAAAAAAAAAAAAAAATGCCCCTTTTTAGCCTTTGAAAATCGGGGTGTTACATTGTGGTATCAGAGCCCGGCTTTAGATCATCAAAGGGAAAGTGTGTAGTAGAGTTGTCCGTCCAAAGTCAGTCAGAATATAGCTAGAGTTATGTTAGTTCTAGCGATCGGTTTTGGTTGTGTTGTGGGTCATGTGTTCGTTCGGTGAGTCTAGCATGGTGGATGCTTAGGTAATCGATTGTGTCTTAGTTGAAACGAAGTTCCCTACATAGTTGGAACCCCCGAGCAATTGTCGAATTTAGTCGACACGTGTCTCTGAATTCTTTAGACGAAGTGGTCCGAGGAGGATGGACTTGAGGCGAACAAGAACCACAAGGGATTTGGAAGTAATATAATGGATTGGAAGTAGCATTGGTCGTTGTCACTCGGAGGTGGTGATTATGGACGAGCGGACGTCAAATGATAAAGGATTGCAAGTAAGGATCGGATTGGGACGGCCTTTTGAAGAAGAGTATGCTTGTTATGATTCAAAATTTTGTGGAACGAGAGAGTATTTGGATTCTGTGCGGTGAGTTAAAGATGTTGTTTGGATTTAACAAGTTATTGGTTATGGTCGTTTGGGAACTAACTCTAGACAGTTGTTGAACTTGAAAGTTGCAAATTAGTAGATAAATGAGTTAGTCGCAAAGGAAATTAGTTGTTGGGAAGACATGTTATGAATAAGTAAGAGAGAAGCACATGAGAATGTGGCTTATGTCAATTAAGGATTGGCGAAAGGATTCACACATAATTTGGAAAATTATGATTGTGCGTGTATATTAAGGATTCGAAAGCACCACCTGAATGGATGTCATGGAGGTGTGTGTGTTGTATGTGGAAGTAAAAAAGGGTAAGCAATTATCTAATGACAAAGTTTGGTGGAAACTAATAGAAATTGATTCATTGTAGTTGTTACAATGAGGATAGGCGTAACATAGAGGAAAATGCGCATTGAGAAAACGAATGATTTCGGTCGTTGACAGTAGAAGCGGTTGAACGACGGTTGAGCTGAGAAATATCTCAAGATATGATTGGATGTAGGAATTTACTATAAGGATAAGATGTTTGAACAAATAAGAATGGTCAGGGTGACAAGCTCTTTTGAGTAAAAGAGAATTTAATGGTAAGAGGGAAGAAACTCAAGAGAGTTTAGAAATAGAATGAGAATAAGATGTAGAATGGTTTAAGCCGATGATGGCAGTCGACGAGGAGAAATGTTTTATGCTAAAGCAGGCAAGGTTAACCTAAGTATTAATTTGGAAAATTATGTGGACGCCTGAAGGATTGAATTTTCGGGAATTTGAGATTTGGATAAAGGGAGTCCAAGCGAGGTAGATGGTATAAGTTGGCGCATGTCAGGAGAATTTGGGGAATGTAATCACCAACTGGATGTTGGGATGATATTATTAAGACTGCGATTGGATGGTTCGACGCAGTTATGAGATTAAAGGAATAATTAAGGGCTTATGGATATTGATGAAGTTGTAAAGTTCTCTCTATAGATGATAACTTCTTTCGGAGGTTAATGATTTGAGAGGTACTTGCCGTGGTGGCACTGTATTACTGTTGGGTGATACTCAACATATGTTTCGGGAGTGGAAGCATGTGGTTTTAAGTGACGTGTTTTGAGCATTGTATCTCGTCAGTGAGATTGAGATAGTAAGAGACCGAGGAAAAATGTGTAGAAAACTTCGAAGGAATTGTTGGACCTTTGTGCGTCGGAGGATCTTGAGCACAAGTGACAGGAAACATTATTCAAGTTAGGTAAAAATGGTCTAAACCACCATTATGATTGTCGGCTATCTATTGACAAATTGAGGAACTGATCATCCTTAATCTCTTGTTAATAATAGACGGAATCATGTTGACTATAATTGACAAGTTTTTGCTAGCTTTGGTGGTGCACAAAGAGTTTCAGTGTTTCTTTTTGGAGGGTAGCTGTCACCACTTTGTGTGGGTCTAGTGGAATAGGCTATGTCGTGGAAACGTAAGAGGTAACTTTGGAAATTTTGTGTGTGGACCCTATGACATTTGGGGAACTAGAGGTTGTGAACCTTCGTAGTAAAGGTAATTTTGAGTGGGAAACTCGTTGTGTGATGTCTAGCTTGTGTCTAGAGTTAGAAACCAGTGTGTCTATGTAGAAAGTTGCGATATGCATGGTTGTGCCAGTGTGTTGGTGATAGCATTTGTGTGGCTTCACCTGGTGTTAGCATCTGTGTGGCTACACCTATTCCTATGAGATTTTGTTGTGTAGGCGATAGTAATAACTAGCTGGGTTGTTGCTTTTATCTTTAGTTTCGAGGACGAAACTTCTTTTTGGTGGGTAGTAATGTAAGACCCGTAGAATTACTGTAGCAGAAATATGATTCTTGATATAGTAATTAGCTTATGCTATTTGTTTTTATTGATTCTCTGCTTGATTGTCTGTTTTGAGATAATTTTTGCTGAGATTGTGCTTGCGCGTAGTTTAACGTTTGAAAAATGGACACAATGATTTTATAAGCTTTAAATGAGTTTAGAAACATTTTTGTCTCGTCGAAATGTTGAAAATAATTTTCTAGTGGTTTTTGAGAAAACGGGCAAGATATACCCGCTGTTTGAAAATTTTACGGTTTTTGATTTCCGTCAAAATTTTAATGGAGACTTTATATATCGACTATGATGAGAATTTGATCTCATTATATTTTTATGAGCTAAGGAGCGAAAATTTATTCGGAATAAAATTCATTCGAAAATTTGTGTATTGTTTTTATTAAAAGGTTTACGGTAGAATTTTTCTGTTTCCGTAAAGTTTATCGGTACGCGAGATACAGCTCGTTTAAGAGCGAACGTGGGGACTGAGTGAGATGAGTTGGCAAGCTCACAAAATATCTAGATATTTATGTGAGTTGCTTGGTGACCAAGTTTGAATGAATGGCAAGGATTTAGTCTTGCAACTTTTTACTATTTGATCCAAGGGCTAGGATTAATTGGAGAGATTTATACATAGGATTGGTCATGAGACTTTTCCATTCCTTTTCTCTTCCTCTCACGTGAACTCCCTCCCTCTCTTTCATTTCATTTTTTTTCTAAGTGTTGATAGAACACAAAATTCTCACCTTAAGAGAAATCTAAGAGGAATTAGGAGAAGGGATCAAGAGCAAAGTTGTTCCTCTCATCTTGGTGGTGATTATGAGCTAGAGTTTATGGTAAGACAAATTATTCTCCCTCTTTTCCTTGGTGGTGATTATGAGCCGTGTGACCTTGGTGTAGTGAGTTTTAAATTTTTCCTTTGTTAAAGGTATAGATCCATGATAGTTAGTGATAGAGCCAAGAGAAACAAATTGTGATTTGAATCGTTTGATTTTATGCTAAAAATATTTTGTGAAGTTTTTATTTTCTTACTCTTTTCTTTTGTTAATATTGTTGTGTGAGTTATTGTGATTATGGATCTAAAAGAAAGTTTTGATTGTGAGCCTTTTAGAAAGTTGGTGATTTTTGAAAGTGTTGGAAATAAATTTATGTTATGATCTATGTGAAATTGAAACTAACACTAGTTGTTTTATGAGTTTAATTTTGGAAACAAAAAATAGTAAAGCAAAAGCCCCAAATTTTTATGAGTTATGAACTTAGGGTTTGAAGAAATTTTTCTAAAGTGTTGAACTTAATCAAATTGAGTCTGTTTATGTGAAATTAGCAATTAAATAAGTGTTTTAACTGATTTTGTTTTTGAGAAAAATAATTTTGGTGTGACTTTTATATTCTGGCCGAAATTTGGGAGGATATTTTGGTCATTTTAAAATTGCTTTTGTGACCTAGAATCTTAACCATCTGATCCGTCTTTTCGAGACGAAGATTTTGGCGTATGGCTCGTCTCGATCGGATAAAAATTGAATGAGTTATGGCCGTTTTATTCGAGAAGTAAAAACTTGTAACTTGTATTGCAAGAAAACTTTATTTTCGGTGAAATTTTTCGAAGAGTTGTTGGGCTGTTTTCAAATGGTTTTAGTGTGTGGAATTGATTGCTTTGGTGTTAAAAAAAAAGTATTTCATAGTTTGATTTGAAACGAAAATATTTTCGTGAAGTGAAAATAGTGTATTTAACTTCATGAATTTTTTATCAATATAGGGAGGTCTCGTAATCACTATCCGAGAGTGTTAGAAAGTAGCTTAGACCCCTCTAGATTTTTGGGTTTTGGTTTCTTTTCGATAGAATACAGTGAGAGTATTTTATTGATATTACGCTGCTTATATTTTAGGAAGCGCGATTTGTAGAGTTGAGCGAGAAATAGTTGTGGAAGCTTGCCGAGGTAAGGGCACCTTTATTTCTGTCTTACTTTTCGTTAATGGCATGTGTGTATGTTTGTTGTTGTGGTGTGTTTTGAATGCTTGGCATGTATGAATTATGTATTCTCGAGACGAGAACTTGTTGAGAACATGCTATATTCTACACATGTTTGAGTGGTTGTTGTAAATTTCATATGGTTGAATAATATGAAATGTTGATGATTGTACTTGATTGAATATCTTGTGGTACATGATATTTAGTTGTCTTACATATGATTTTGCGAAATATATGTGTTGACATGTGGTTGTGATTAGATATGCTTGTGTGATATGTAAATTGTTGCATGAGCATGCATGGAACGTGTATGTCAGATGGAGACTACATGGGTGATTTGTCTGTGTGACTTCACCAGGGATTTTTTCTGTGTGACTGCCCTATATATGCTGAAATATAAAATATGCTCATGCATTTCATAGTTGCGTGTACGGGTGTTAGAGTCTGTGTGGCTTCACCTAAGCACCGGGTGTTAGAGTCTGTGTGGCTTCACCTAATCCTGCGGGATTTTTATTGAGTTGGTGTTAGGGTCTGTGTGGCTTCACCTTGGTGTTATAGTCTGTGTGGCTTCACCTGCCCTGCGGGGTTTAGTAGGTGTGCGACAACCAGTGATTGGTGTCCACATGAAGCCTACGACTCTCTGCGGAGAGGTTAAATTCCGGAATTCAAGCATGTGGCAGCCAGTGATTGGTGTCACGATCATTTTAGAGTCTGCATTGATAGGCTATGTGCGCATTTGAATTATAATGCTTGTTGAGAAGGAAATGCTAAATGTCTATTTACTTTCCGTATTTGGTATGTGTATATTCGGTGTGTATTATATATATATATATATATATATATATATATATGTATAAGTGTGGTGACCCTTGCCATAATACATGAACGGGCTCCTCCCACCCTAGACGATGGATTCCCGCCTGATACCGTGGGTCGTGAGGACGACGGTAGCTTCTTGAGCCCCCAGTGATTTCAGTGGCGTGGTATATCTAGTTAGGTTTATGCCGGTGCGTTGTACACCGTGCTTTTTGGTTAGGGAGTTTTATTCTGACTCTTTTGGATAAACTGTATCTGAGTATTTATACTTTTGGTTTAGACGGTTGTCTTTTGGATTGTAAATATTCAGGTACACACTTTACTTCTCGAAAGTACTTTTATGTATGATTAGTATTATGCCGATGCTTTGGTTGTACTAATATATATATAATTAGTCCTGTGGTATGATTAATGCCGGCTCTTGTAAAATATTTTCCGCGCACTCTGTCTCGTGTTTTTTTTTAAAAAAAAAAAATGCCCCTTTTTAGCCTTTGAAAATCGGGGTGTTACAACAATATTTTACGATTTCTTTCAAAATAAAAAACCTCGCAACTACGATCGCGAGAAGGCTGGAACCATTTGATATCAAAATTGATCCATAAATCAGATTAGGCGGTCCAATGCTGGATATTGATGGTGAAAACAAAAACAAAAAAAAACTTGCGATCAAACTCTAAATTGCTGAAATCCTTAAAAATCATAGAATTAATAAAAAAAAAAAAAAACTTTACGGTTTATTTATGCATTTAGAATAAAATTTATTTTAATATTAATCAATTTTAATTCAATCTCAAAGAATCTCAATCAATAAATTTAAATATTATTTCCAAATTTCTATTGTAATTATAAAACTCAGTATTACTTAGGAAGCTTGCTCGTATTTTTCAAATTTTTTTCTTCGTATTTTTATATCACTGTGTTTTGATTCTTTTGAATGAATATCAAATGATTGCAAATGTAAACAATACTCATTTTTACAATATATATTATAATTAACAAATTTTTGTGGAAGTTTGATCAATTTTTCATATATTTAATATATTTTTTTATATTGATTGATTTTGTCTTTGAGTAAGTTGATCAACAAATTAAATAATGTGTCATAAATTTTATTTAATTGAAAAGCTCAATGTAGAAGCTTGCTCATGATTAGAATGATCAATACCTACAACAATATTACTATTAACATAAACTAAACTACTTGTAATCTGTTAACAATAGACACTTCAATCACATATCTATATTACAGAGGTCTATAAATTAATGTAAAGTTTAATAAAATCTACAGCTTTAATCAATTTTATATAAATTTTTATTCACACACAAAAAAAATTACAACCTATAAAAACTATACAAATCTTATTCAGATACAACAAAAAAAGCTATACAAATCTTTATGTGCTCCATCTTCAGTTCTAGAAATTTCACATTTCCATCTTTCAATGAATCTACATAAACAAATCAATAAAAGTTAGTCGATAGCAAATTATAATTGTTGAAAGAAATTACAATCTACATATATCTCGCACGTTGCTACATAAAAAGAAGAAAAATGTAGGAAAAATAGAGAATGACAACATTTTCAGAAGAATAAAAAATGAATATGTAATATTGTGAAGAATAGAAATGAGATTAGACATTATTTATAGGCACAATAGTACTCCCAATTCCTTTGCAATCATAATTAATGCATATTAATATATTAATTACCATGTTGAAAACTAATTTCAAATTATTACCAATTTTATTTTATTACCATTAACTTTATCAGTTTTAAGAATCAAGGATTTTTTTTTTGGTCAAGTCAAGGATTTTATTACCATAATTTGAAAGTTGCACGCATTTTTGTGGATCTAATTTTTTTTTCTTTGTTAAAAATTTTTGTAGTAAAAATTAATACATTAATACACTATACATTAATACACTTTTTTTATATTTTTTTAAATAATGTAATTGAAAATCTCATAAAATATAAATCAATTAAATGCTAATAATTTAAGACAAAAATATATTTATATAAAATAAAATGCTACTGAATAATAGTATAAATTTTTATCTAAAAAAATAATAAAAAACATATTTGAATACATTAAAAAACATATTTGAATGTATCTAAAAAGTGTTTTTTGCCTATAATTAATGCCGGAGAGAGTATATATTTTACAAATTCTTTCATTTTTTAGACTTATTAAATTTTATTGAAAAGATAAAGTTTTTCTTTATTGTTTTAAAACATGCATCAAAATATGTTTTCATTACAATAATCTATTTAATTAAAATTAATTTTTCTAGTAAACAAATCATGCAAGAAAATTTATTTATAATATTATTTATTTATTTGGTCCTAGTATTATTTTTATTTCAATCATGTACGAAAAACAAAATTATATGAAGTTGAAAACAATAATAATTTGAATATTTTAATCATATTTTTTAATTATAATTTGAATTATTTCCTTTATTTGAATTGTTTCCTTTATTGAATTGTTTCCTTTATAATGCAAAATTAAATACAAAATTATAAGAAACAATGTGGTGAAGGCAAGCATTTAATGAGACCTTATAAAATTTGTCTCATTTGTATAGTACTAGTATGAGACCCGTGCCAAGCACGGGCTATCAATTCATTAATTGTTTTTTATAAATTAAACAAATATTATATTATTTATATTTGTATTATTTTTTATTTTGAAATTAATTTTTCATAATTTAAGATTTTATTAAGAAAAAAAAAACAGAAAAATATTAAATACAATTAAGGACATAAGTTAGCATAAATTTAGAATAGATTTAAAATAAACACAAAAGTTACCCAAGAGCACTTAGATGAGATGGCGCGGGTCTCTTCTAGCTTAACCATGGTCCTGGGTTCGATCCCTGGCTTGGGCATGCAGCAGTGTTAAAACTTTAGGGAGAGTTTGCCACCCATTTGGGTCCCACAAGGCTCGAGGGATTAGTCTCTGCAGTTGCGCGCAGAGGATACCCGGTTTACACCAAAAAAAAAAAATAAACACAAAAGTTAATAGAAATATTTAATGTTTTATAAATTGCATGGACCGGTCCAAAGATTGAATGGTTGACCATTACGGTCTAAACTATTTAAAAACAATCGAAGAGGATAGGTCGTAATTGTTTTAAATTTAAATTATATTTAATGTGAAAATAGTGTAAGAAAGTCACGTTATTTTATAAGTTTGAAGGCTTAATGTACTGATAATATAAGAAAACATATTTGTCAAAATATATAAGTATAAATATATGCCGCTTGTAAATTTTAAAAATAAAATAAACAGGCTCATTTATTAATTAATGAGTATAGATGGTTAGAATGTGACTCAAGTTTAGTGGTTTTAGCTTTCAAGTCTCCAAGCATTATCCCTTGGCAATTTCGAAACAGATGGTTCAATTGCATTACTTTGATTAAATCTATGAAGTTTTGTATCTCTCATATTTTTAGAGAAGGTAATCATTGTGCTGACAAACTTGCTGCCCTAGGTCTTTCTCTTAATGATTTCACTTGGTGGAACTCAGCCCCTATGGTCATTAGGAAGGATATTGCTTGTAACAAATTAGGGTTTTCGTTTTTTAGAATTTGTTAAGCTTTCCTGAGGGTTTTAGTTTGGTCCCCCCTCTTCTTTTGTATCCCACTCTTTCTTTTATATAATATTTGGCAGTTTATAAAAAAAAATAAAAAAATTAATGAGTATAACCTATATAAATTACAAAAAACACCTCATATTAATAAATGGGGTACAAATATAGGTTCGCGTACATAAATATTACAGTGCACATATTAATTTGTGAGTATAAATATAGGTTTTGTATAATTTTTTTTTAAAAAAAGACACCTTATATTAACATATGAGCATAAGCATAGATGTCTGTAGGAATTACATAAAAATAGGCCCCATATTAAAATGAGTATAAATATAAGTCTGTATAAATTGTAAAAATCTTCTCCTAATTAATATAAGAGTATACATATAGGTCTCGTATAAATTATAAAAAAAATAAAACTTGTATTAATATATTAGTATAAAGATAGGTCTCGTATTAAGCAACAACAAAAATTAGTTCTCATATAAATTACAAAAAACAAATAGGCTTCTCTATTAATATATAAATATAGCTAGGTTCCTGTAAAAATATCTTATATTAATATATGAGTATATATAAATATAAACTCCCATATTAATATGAGTTTAAATAGGACCACATATTAATAATATGACTATATTTATATAGGTCTAATATAAATTACCAAAAAATAAAACAAAAAAGGACTTTTATTTATATATGACAAACAATATAGGCTCCATATAAATCCCTGTGTTAAAAATATATGAGTATAAGTATATGTCTTTTATAAATTTCTTAAAAAAATATAGAATTTCATATTAATATCAGTATAAATTACACAAATTAATATGAGCATAAATACAGATTTTCCTAACCATAACCGTCAAAACTTTCCCCTTCTTGTTGATCTATTGGAGATGTGTGATTTAGGGTCAATTTAGGCTTATAGAATCACCCCTCCAAGTCGCTTTTTTTCATCTATTTTAATTATATAAGTATGGTTTCCACATATATTTGGTATTTCTTTCGTATTTTTGTGATTTCGTCGTCTTAAAGTGTGACGTTGTTTCTTTTAACTTTTCGTTTTAGTGCAAAGTATTTTGTTTTTCCGTCTTTGTGCGACATATTTTGTGTGTATTCCGTGTTCCCGTCATGGTGCGGTGTTTATTTGTTTCAAGTTGAAAGATTAAAGTCGATATAGTGCAAATCAAATCAAAGACTTTGATGTCGTCAACGCTATAGATCTGGACACATGAATATTCCGGACACTTCAATTTGGTCAAATATGTAAGCTTAAGCAATATGCCGTTTTATGCTATTAACATGTATCTTGTGAGTAATTCGTCTTTTTTGTTTTTAGCGATTTTAAATCTGTATTGCATTGATGAACTCTATTAACTTAAATGAATGAATATCATTTATGTGTAAAAAAAATACAGGTTTTCGTATAAATTAAAAAAAATCTTTATATATTACTCCCTCCATTCCTTTTTATAAGAAACAAAAGTGAAATTTTTTTTATTCCTTTTTATAAGAAACTTTGACTAATTTTTAAATGTTTTAAATGTTGAATTTCACTTATACCCTTATTTATTATGAAAGAGAATATTAAAAATAAATAAGTTAATTGAATTTAGAGTAATTAAATAGGGGTATAGATGGAATAAGTTTAAATTTTTAAGAGTATTAAATGAAAAGAACTATTTACAATGTGTTTTCTTGGTATGTGTAATTTTTTCAAACTGTTTCTTATAAAAAGGAATCGAGGGAGTAAATAATATGAGTTTGTATAAATCCTATATATATATATATATATATATATTTCTTAAAAAAACTATTAATATGTGAGTATAAATATAGATCACATATTAATAGGATGGGAAAATGAATAACAAAACTTACTTGGATGTATAAAAGAGAAAAGGGTATAATTTTCTTTTATATATAAGATAGAATGTCGCAAAATACTAACCATGATCACAATTCTTAAAATATGGAGAACCAAAAAAAATCAAATGAACATTATTTAAGATATAATTTACACATTTTTTTTTTTGAACTGCATCAAATTTTATTAAGTCACCACAACTAAACACAAGGAGTGTTTAGAAGGGGATCAAGAAGCCACATAAAGCGGAAATAGTACAGATATAGAGCAGGAAAAAAGCTCCAAGAAAATAAGGAGAATATACAAACATGTGTCCTAAAGATACATGTTAACATTTTTCTTAGATTAATATACAAACTTCTCAAGAAAGAAAATAATCTCATAATTTGTCAAAAAATAAATAAAAAAATAATCTCATAAATATTATATGAGTAAAAGTAGAGAATGTATAAATTTTATGAAAAGGCCCCGAAACAAACAATAAAAGTTAAATTAATCTTATAATATCTAGAGCAAAATAAATATGAAAAAAATAGCATAAAGTAATTATTTGGATATATCTCATATTATTTAATTCCACATCAATACCCTCCAAATAAAATACAGATAGAGCCTCGTATAAGTTAAAAAAAAAGTCTCTATATTAAATAAAAATATAGTCCTCATATTAATATATGATTAAATTATAAATAAAAAAGACCATATAAGTTACAAAATAAAAATAGGTCACTATATTAATATATGAATATAAATATAGTTTCGGCATAAATTAAAAAAAAATCACGGTATAAATTACAAAAAAAAATCTAACACGGGCCATAAAAATGCAAAAAAAAAAAAAAAAAAAAAAAAAGGCCTATGTATTATATGAGTCCTATATATGATTTTTTTTTTTTTTTTAAAAAATCTTTATTTTAATTCCATAATATTTAAATTAAAATAAATATGAAAAACTACTTAAGGATAGTGAACTTTATCATCAAGTAGATGATGAACTTTACTTAAAGATAAATTAATGAGAATATTCTAGTTCAAATTTTTGATTAAATTGATTATTGTATAGACTTTACTTATCTCCTATAATCGAATTATGGATTATTAAGGATTCCATTTATGATTAATTGTTGGAAAACTAAGGGCAAAAAAATAATATGGAATATCAAATACTTTGAAAGATTAGCCATTGCAGTTGCGCGTAGATCAACCTTGAAAATGCATAAGAAATGTTTTACACAATACTTCATGTTAATTTGCTAAATCATCTCAATTTTTCTATATCAATTTTATTTCTCATTGTATACATTACCTAAATTTCATTTATTTTCATTTCAATGTTCTCTATCTTTTTGTAATGCTTTTTTTCTTTTTTAGTTTATAAATTTTATGTTTGAGAGCTCACAAAAATATTTGAGATTGGTTTAGTTTATACAATGGATTCACAATTATGGTTCATAAGATAATGTAGGAGTCAAATATATTGTTTTGTAAGATTGAATTTGAATAAACTTTCCATCAACTTTTTTTTTTTTTTTTTATATTCATGAGAGCTTAAGCCTGTATTTTATTTGCATCTATAAACTTTGATCAAATTTTATATGATCTCAATCAATAAATGAAAATAATATTTTACTATTTATGCTATAATTATCAAACTTATTGCAAAATTTTTGCTTATAGTTTTGATTTTTATTCTCATATATTTAATATAATTTATTTTTTTTAAAATCAAATAACTTTAATTCAATCTCAATAAAATATGTTAACAATATTTTATGATTTCTTTCAAAATCAAAAACCTCGCAACTACGATCGCAAGAGGGCTGGAACCATTTGATGTCAAAATTGATCCACCAATCAGATTAGGCGGTCCAATGCCGGATATTGATGGTGAAAAAAAAAACTGGCGATCAAACTCTAAATTACCGAAATTCTTGAAAATCAAAGAGTTAATACAAACAAAACCTTACGATTTATTTATGCATTTAGAATAAAAATTATTTTTAATTAATCAATTTTAATTCAATCTCAAAGAATCTCAATCAATAAATTTAAATATTATTTCCAAATTTCTATTGTAATTATAAAACTCAGTATTACTTAGGAAGCTTGCTCGTATTTTTCAATATATTTTTTTCTTCGTATTTTTATATCACTGTGTTTTGAATGAATATCAAATGATTGCAAATGTAAAAAATACTCAATTTTACAAGGACAATATATATTATAATTAACGTTCTATAGAAGTTTAATCAATTTTTCATATATTTAATATAATTTTTATATTGATTGATTTTGTCTTAAAGAAAATCGATCAATAAATCAAATAATGTGTCACAAATTTTATTTAATTGAAAAACTCAATGTAGAAGCTTGCTCATGATTAGAATGATCAATACCTACAGCAATATTACTATTAATGTAAACTAAACTACTTGTAATCCATTAATAATAGACACTTCAATCACATATGTATAATACAGAGGTCTACAAATTAATGTAAAGTTTAATAAAATCTACAACTTTAATCAATTTTATACAATTTTTTATTCGCACACAAAAGAATTTACAACTTATAAAAACTATACAAATCTTATTCAGATACAACAAAAAACGCTATACAAATATTTATGTGCTCCAACTTCGGTTCTAGAAATTTCACATTTTCATCTTTCAATGAATCTACATAAACAAATCAATAAAAGTTAGTCGATAGCAAAATATAATTGTTCAAAGAAATTATAATCTACATATATCTCGCACATTGCTTAATAAAAAGAAGTAAACTGTAGGAAAAATAGAGAATAGCAACATTTTCAGAAGAATGAAAAAAATGAATATGTAATATTTTGAAGAATAAAAATGATATTAGACATTATTTATAGGCACAATAGTACCTCCAATTCCTTTGCAATCATAATTAATGCATATTAATATATTAATTACCATGTTGAAAACCAATTTTGAATTATTACCAATTTTATTTTATTTTATTATCATTAACTTTATCAGTTTTAAGAATCAAGAATTTTGTTTTTTGGTTAAGTCAAGAATTTTATTACCACAATTTAAAAGTTGCACGCATTTTAGTCGATCTGATTTGTTTTTCCTTGTTAAAAAATTTTGTAGTAAAACTTAATACATTAATACACTATATATTATTTCTATTTTTGACTTGAGATATTTTTAGCAATGAAACTTATAAACTTACCACTAAACACGCTTTTTTAAATATTTTTGTTATATTTTTTTAAATAATGTAATTGAAAATCTCATAAAATATAAATCAATTAAATGCTAATAATTTAAGACAAAAATATATTTATATAAAATAAAATGCTACTGAATAATATTATAATTTTTTATCTAAAAAATTAAGAAAAAATATTTTCTTCTTGCTTATATTATGTTTTTAGTATAAAACTCACTAAAAACAAATTAAATGTGTAACATCCCCGAATTCCAAATTACCTAGTTAATTTTAATTAGAAAATATTTATTAAAATTAGAATTGATTAGAGGTGATTAATTAGCGAAAAGTTATGAATTAAGTGATTATGTGTAAAAAATTAGAAGTTCTAATTAGACCTCAATTTTACACCAATACCTTAATCTCACAATATGACTTAATTAACACTAGGTAATCAAAATTTCTCCCTCCCAAATTTCTCTTCCCTCTCGTGATCTCTCACTTTCAAGTGAGTCACCTTCCACTCAACCAATACTCCACCACTTAACAACACCTCATAGCCAAGGAAGTGAGTCATAATCCCACCCAAAGCTAACCTCTCTCAACCACATGCAAGAAAAGACTCAAATCACTCTTTCTTTCCACTTCTAAACTTCAGCCAATTTCTGAGACACTAAACCCTCTCTTTTGCTCTCCTTCTCAAAGCATCAAACTCCATTTCTCAACCCTTCTCAAGCACTTGAACTTGTCAATTTCTTCTCATTAAACACAACATATTATTTTCCTTTCAAGTTTCCCTACTTGCAGCTTCAGAGTAAGGAATCATTCAGAAATCTCAACTGTCACCTTTTTCTCAATCCATCACTCAAGCCAAAACCACAACAATCCAATTTTCATGAACTCATGAACATTCCCTTTTTGCATCAAATCCCTCAATTCCTAAACCCACACTCTTAATCCTTGCTGCATGTGTTACCATCCACAAATATACGAGTCCTGCAGCATTGAAAACGTTCTGGGTACTGAAAGAAGGCAAAGCTTTGGAAAAATGCAGCAAAAATGCGTTGGTGATGTTGCTGAGCTGAAGCAACTCGCCATGGCGAGTTAGACAGGGTCCATGGTTACTCCTCAGCTCAATTTCGTCGTGTTCTGGCCTTTGGTGAGCTTCTATCGTCCTTTTCGCGCTCTGTCAAACTGAGTTCGTGCCAAAGGTATACCTCAGAGTTGTCTCCACTCCAATCCATGTAAAATGAGATTAGGTAAAGACAAACTTGACTCCCCCATTCAATTCTAAATTCGTGCTTTCCTTTCTAATCAAACCGTATCACCATGCATGTTGGATATGCTGAATTTCTGAGGTGCTGCAAGTGGTGCCATGAAAACCAAACAAGATAAAAGATCATCATCCTTCTTTCCTGTCAAAAGGGGTTAGCAAGTGTAGCTGAGGAATTTGCTAGCTGTTAAAGAGCCCAGAAGCAAGGATTAAAGCTCTATTACAGGTGGGTTCTTAGGCTAGTGTAGTTTAGATTCCAAAATTATGAAATATGCATGTTAATTTAGGAATTTAGGGACTTTGTTGTGTGAGGAGAATTAACTCCCAAATTTCCCTCCGTTCTGTTCTATATTATATGTTTTACATTACTGCACTGTTATAAATGAGGATTGTAGGTATTTCTCTTTTAAACTGTTGATTTTCGTAAAACAGGGATCTCTCTGCATGAACTCGCCTTAGCGAGTATCAAGCGAGCATGCATGGCGAGCTGGGTTTCTGGGCTGATGAAACTCGCCATGGCGAGCTCCTGCTCGCCTAGCGAGTTGATTTAGGCCAGGACCTATAATCTCGCCATGGCGAGCTGGCTTGCTCGCTGTAGCGAGCTAAGTGCAGAAAGTCACTAACTTTTCAATTATTTTCTAAAAACCTCATACTCGTTTTAGATCCTCATTGTCTCAGATAATTTGCAGTAATCTAAATAATATAATGTTAAACAGAATGTTAATCACAGATAATCATTAGGGCTTAATTTAGGGAATCTAGAAATGATGTATGCTCCCCGGGCTTGGGAAATTATTGGTAGCATGTTAATAATTTAGTGATCAGTCGAATTAATTATATGATTATGTTATCAGTATGGACTTCGTTTTAGATGCTCCATTAGGAAAATTTATGTGAGCTTTATGCCGGAGCGCTTTCTGCTCGCGGATAAGGCGAACCCCTGAGACGTGCTCACCTTAGAGGGTTTGCGGTTTAAAATGAACAAGATAAACTTTGTGTTACACCTTTAAATTATTGCTTATGATAATTATGTTATGGTTTTAGATTATGATATGACTGATTAGGAGCCCCGGCTCTATAGCCTAGGAGGGTAGTAGAACTCACTGGGACGAAGTGACTGTCTCACCCCACTCCCTTTTCGATATAGGTAAGACAGGTTATTCCAGGAGCAGGAACCAGGTTGGATCTGACGATTGGAGCCATGCTTGGATTGTCAGCTTTGAAGACTTAGTCTTCATTCTTGCTTTTATTTAGCTTGCCATTCTCTGTAGTTTCGTTTCCGCTGTCTGTATCGAATATTCATTATTTCTTAATGATATTGTATTATTCAACAATATTTCTTTTAATTAATGTACTCAGATTCCAGTTTTTAATGTTTCAACTAAATATTCTAGATAATTTAGTTGGGGCGTTACAATATGAATAAATAATATATTAATTTTCATTTAAAAATTATATGTCTGAAATTGAAATTTTTTTTAAAAAAAAAAAAAAAATCCTTTTAAAAAATTTTTTTTTTTTTAATAATTATATGTTTGAAATTTTATTATTTGAAACAAAAGCATATAAAAGGCATATTGGGAGCGTAACAGAAACCCTAGGAGGAGGTAAGAATGCCGGCTGGTCATGGTTTGAGATCTCGCACGAGAGACTCTTTCTCTCGTCCATTCAGGAAGAAGGGTACAATTGCTCTTGCTACTTACCTCAGAACCTATCACATCGGCGATTATGTCGATATTAGGGTTAACGGCGCCGTTCACAAAGGTATGCCTCACAAGTTCTACCACGGTCGTACCGGTCGTGTCTGGAACGTCACCAAACGTGCCATCGGTGTTGAAGTCAACAAACAGGTTAGGAACAAGATTTTGAGGAAGAGGATTCATGTTCATGTAGAACACGTAATGCCTTCTAGGTGCACTGAGGAGTTCTGATTGAGGAAGATCAAGAACGATCAACTCAAGGCCGAGGCTAAGGCCAAGGGTGAGGTCATAAGCACCAAGCGCAAGCCAGAGGGACCCAAACCTGGATTCATGGTTGAAGGAACTACATTGGAAACAGTTACTCCAATTCCATATGATGTTGTTAATGATCTCAAGGGAGGATACTAGTCATCTTATTTTGTTAGAGGATTTTGTTTGGAATTTATCGTCTTTTGTTATCATTCAAACTTCCTTAAAATTGATGCAAAAAACAGACTCAAGTTTTGTGTTGTTTATTTAGTTTGAATACACTTAGATTATCAATTATTCTCCCCAAAAAAAAATATATATATAAAAGGCATATTCTTATATTATTAATAAATTGTAAGGATTCTTCAACAAATTTTGGAAAGAAGAAAAGAATCTCATAATAATTATATGTTTATAATACAATACTATAATAATCTTTGAAAATTTTATTAATTTTAAAATAATTTTGTGAATTTCGTGAATTATTAATATTAAAAAAATTAATATAAAAAAATATTATTAACAAATTTCGTGAATCATTAATTATTAATATCAAAAAATTAATATAAAATAATTTTGTGAGTTTTTAGAATATATTTTTAATTCTTTTATTTATGTTTTCAATATTAATCACTTGAAATTATAAAAAAAATTCAAGATGTATTTATTTTGTTATTAAAGAAAATCAAAATTTATTTAAAAATAAAAATTTTCTTTTAAACAAAATCGATTTTTTTTAATAATTATATGTTTGAAATTTTTTTATTTGAATTGAATTTGAATTGTTTCCTTTTTTGAAGTATGCATTTAATACAATTTTGTGAGGATGAATGTGATGTAAGCATTTGTAAAAGAGCATTAAATGAGACCTTATAAAATTTGTCTCATTTGTATAGTATTAAGATTAAGATTAAAATAGTTAATACGAGTGTTTGAGTTCAGAACCCTATTCTTTGACAATGTAACATCCTGATTTTTCGTTAGTGTTATTTTTATTAATATTTTACGTGGAGTGTTGTATTTTTAAGTGCTTATGAGTTTGTGTCAAAAAAAAAAAAGTGCTTATGAGTTACTTATTTATTTAATTAGAGTAAACCGTGGGGATGGGGGTTGGCCCATTAGTGAGTATGTGTGGGTAGAGAGCCCATTTAAGTTGGGGGTTAAAAATGGAATTTGTCATAAAGGGTGGAAACATAGGTTAGTGGTGGTATATATATATATATATATATATATATATATATATATATATATATATATATATATATATATATATATATATATATCTTTCTATACTCTAATTTTCCTAATTGCAACTAACTAAACCCTAATCTTTCTTGCTAATGGGCGGGAATTCTCCTAATTAAATGCCTAAGATGCTAACAAACCTCCTTAAATGCTGCGCTGCCTTCCTGTGCTAACCAACCTCCAATTTGTCTCTAATGTGTTTTTTATTGTTGCTTTAAATAAGCATTTACCAAGGCAATTGCTTTAATTCGGTTCCTTGATTATAGCAATGTTTTAACTATCCTCTTCTTTCTATGTATTTCAAAGGTATTACTTTTCCTTAAAAATAGCAATTATTAATAATTGCTACTATTAGTTTTCCAATGCTAATCAACCTACACGTATAATTGCATGCACCTCTCCACAACTCTTTTCCATCATAACTTTCTCTCTTTTTCTTCCATCACAACTTTCTCTCTTCTTCTTCAACAACTTTGAGCAACATTGCCATGGTTTTATGGTTATATGTAATTATATGCTGCTTTTGTGTTTTTTCCAACATCATTTCTTCCAACTCCCGTGGTTTCTCCATATAAATAGTCATCAGTATTTGAAGACGTTGGATCCCAACAAGGAAGACTCATAGTCTGAGCAAGCAAGCCGTTCAACCGAGAGGAAGCTCAAGGGAGCTGCAGCAAAGGCTAGAGCCTAAGTGAAATGTTGAGATGCCAATGTAATAAAACCATTTGAATGAATAAAACCGAGTTGCTTGTTTTTGCTTTTATTTTTTTATGCTGAAAGTTTTAGTGATGCAAAAGACACAAAAAGTTTTAATGCACAAGGAAATAACAAAATGAAAGATAACAAACCAAAAAAAAAAAAAAAAAAAAATCATCCAAAACACACAAGAGTTTGTTAAACAACCAAAAAGAAATAAAGTACGATAGGTGCAATAAATAAAAATCCTAAGATTTTGGGGTGAGAATGTTGAAGAGTGTCTTCAATTCAGAGGCCATTTGCATTTGAGTTATTACGATACGAGCAAGCCTTGAATCCAATTCAGCTTGCTTGGCCTTTTGCTTAACAAGTTTTCTTCTGACCTCTTCCAAACCTGAGGTTTTAGCACTACTCTCAAGAGCTTCCTTGGGGACAAACAGGGCCTAGGTGCCAATGAAAACTTCAGGTGTCTAGAGATGACACTCTCCAGAGAAGGAATATGTTCCTTTAAGAAATCGTCTTACGATTGATGGGGTTCCATCTCTAGAAGCTTTAGAAGGAACCCAATCGTTGGTAAGAGAATTTCTTAAAGGAACATATTCCTTCTCTGGACAGTGCCATCTCTAGGCATCTGAAGTTTTCGTTGGCACCTAGGCCTCTGTTTGTCCCCAAGGAAGCTGTTGAGAGTATCGCTGAAACCTCATGTTTGGAAGAGGTCAGAAGAGAACTTGCTGAGCAAAAGGCCAAGCAAGCTGAATTAGATTCAAGGCTTGCTCGTATGGATATAATTTCTTATGAATACAGCATGCAAACCTCTATCTCTGAAGTTAAATGTGTAAAATAAAAGTAGACATTAATAACTTACTCTCAGATTGTTTCTTATTTATTATTAATTAATAAAACTTAGGGGGGATTTCATATATGACCCTATGGAGTATCAGATTCAGAGGGAGCTTGCAAACCTCAAAACCTAAAGTCAAAATGATAAATAAAAACAACAACAATTATTTTTTAAATACTTATGTTTGTCATCATCAAAAAGGTGTAGGAATAAAATTGGCGTACTAATCCTTTTAGGTGATTTTGATGATAACAAGTATTTAAAAGATCAATTTGGTTACTAATATTTACTCTAGTGTGTAGGATCAATAGTTAAAATTTATATGTGACTAAGAGTAAATTTGAACTCTGAAGAAACAACTGATCTTGGACACAAAAGCTAAAACCTGAACCTGAAGGTACAAATCTGAACTTGAAGATAAGAATCTGAGAACAAGCACTAAACCTCAATCATGGATTTTGAAGGCTAAGAACGTTGTCAAGGAATTTTCTGTCTCATTGATGGAAGGTTTGACTTAGAAGAGGACAAACTATGAAGGGTAGCTTTCAAGTCAGCAGACGTGACCAAGAATTTCCTCAAATGGTATAGACAATTTTTCAGAGTCAAAAGCCAGAAGAAGGAATCATACGTTTTGTTAACATGTCCACTTTGCAAAAATCAGAACATTTATTAGCTCACTGATCTATGCCAAATGGATTCCCAAGAATTCTTCAATAGCTAAATCCTCAGCGTCTCTTATTCCCATCTATAAAAGGAAGAAGAACTTTGAAGTTTTATAACAAGACTCTCAGCCTCTGAATACACAAAAACTATGCCAAATTCAAAAGCTGAAAAACACTTAAGAAATTTCTTTAGAAATCTTTAAGTAAGTCTTGTAATCTAAGTTGTAATTTTATAAACACCTCTAATAGTATATCAAGTGTTCATTATCAATCTTTATTGTAAAAACCTTGTGTTGAGAAGTCTTTTGTTTTGTGCTTGAGCATTTCAAGTCTCTTGCTTTGTGTTTGAGCATTTGTAATCTTGATGATTATAGTGAAATCTCTTGTGAGGTGCAAGATGACTGAACTAATCCTAAATTGTGGGAGGAACCAGTATAAATCTTGGTGTGTCTTTGTTCTCTATCTCTCTTACCTTTATTACTTTATAAAAAATGTTTTTAAAGTTAAAAAAAATCAACACAATTCAATCTCTTTTTGTGTTTTTCAACCCTCGCATAAAATTGTCAAATAATTGCACATTCATAACTCATATACTATCTTAATATTATTGTATTATATAAACACATTAACAAACTCATTAAAAAACAAAGTAATTAAAAAATAATTCATTTTCATAAAAAAAAGTTCACAAGAGAAAAAATATAAAATAAACATTGAAATACCTTTACATGAATTTGATTCACAACGGTGGATTCATAACATCTTGTCGATAATACATCTGAAACAAAGAATCATATATTGTCAAAGTCGATAATATAAATCAAATTTTAACTAAAAAAATATACTTCAAGAAAATATTAATAACATATAAAAGTAAAGCCTTATCAATAGAATGCCTCACCCGTGTTGGCCCAAGGCTTTGATAGTAGCTAGTAGTCCCTCCAATAATGATTTCACACTATTGATTTTCATAACATTTATTTGGTACTTCTTTGGTTTGATTAATTTTTATCATATGCAAATAGCATGATTGATTGTATTTAAAAAGTAAAATATTTCATCAAAACCCCACTCAAATAACACATTTAGAGGGAAAGAAATAGGGGATGTTAATGATGATGTGAAGAATATGACATTTTGGTGGTGTGATGCAAAGAGAGATGAAAAACAATGAGAAAGTGAATGAGTTTTGAAAAGTTAGAGGTATAAATATCTGATAAATTGCATATTGTAGACAAGTACAAGAGAAATGCAATGGATTTTATAGAAAATTGAAACCATGAGAGTTAATTTCACAAGAAGTTTAATCCCTATAAGGGTATTTATATTAGATTATAACTATATTTTAGTCAAACTTCGTATTTTAAATATAGTAATAATTTTAAGTCAATAATTAATTTAGTCAAAAAGAAAAGTCAACATCATTTAATATTTTTCAGTTAACAAAATTAATTTTGGTAAACACTATAATTACTTGTTTGTATCTTTTTATTTATAGGTATTGTTTTAGAAGAAATTTATGGGGGTTGTATTCAATTGGGATTTGAAAGGATTCTAAGAGACTTTTTTATGATTAAAAAGTCTTGTGGTATTCAATTAAGATTTTCATAAAAGTCAAATAAATTTTGTGGTATTCAATAGAGACAATCAATATTTTTTTTTTTTCAGGGAAACAAAATCAGTTGGTATTCAATTGAGATTTCTTTCCACTTTTAAAATGTTTATTGGTATTCAAAAGTCTAGAGATTTTGATGGATTCTTTCATTAAATAGATTTTGAAAGACTTTTAGTTAAAAATACACATAAAACACTCTTCTTACAATCTCACTCAAACCCTCAAGACTTTTTATAATCTTCCAAAGACTTTTACTTACAATTATCATATTCTTTCTTACAATTTTTTAACGCATTATTTCTTAACATCAGTGAAAATATTTATCATATGTCCACACAAATCAAAAGAAAACAAAAGTACAGATATGAAACAACAACACAATTCATTATAGGATGTGATTTGTTATGAATCATTCATATAGTATTGAAATAAGTTGTATGCAACAACACGTTTTTGAAAAAGAAAAAAATTTGGTAAACCATTCATTGTAAAATATTTTATGTGTATATATTGTGTTTCTCAAAATTGGAAAACGGTTCAATTTTTTTGTTTGTATCATATCACCAAATGATTATACCCAATAAAATTTCTAAAGGGTGCACATAGATCATTCATATTGTTGTTTCTTCAAAAAAATTGTTAAAATGTTACCGTAATTGTTATTGTGTTATTATTTTTTGTTATTGAATATGGAGGGTGTTCAAGCGCCGCCGGATCAATGATCAAGACAATATTTTGGGAAATTTTGTGTTAAGAACCCTAATTTACTCAATTTTTCGAAATCATAGAAGTCCATAAGTACTTTGAAATCTTAAGAAATCCATTAAAATCGTGTGTTAAGAATCTTGATTGTAAAAAGTCTTTGAAAACAAATCTTTTAAAATCTCGCAAAATCAATACATTATCACAAAATCTTTTAAAATCTTCAAGATTTATTTTGTCAAAATAGTCTCTCACAATCTCAATCCAATACACACGGTCAATTTGATTGTCTCAAGTTACAATTTGTTAAATAACATTTACCAACTCTTAGGGTGCGTTTGACATGCTAAAAATAGGGGACTGAATTGGACAACTTCTGTTGTACTTACAAGTAATTTGACGTTTAGTGACGACTTTTCCGTACCCTATAATTTGCTGTACCTACGGAATTTTGTAGGTATAGGTCAAAATATAGCTATACCAACGCACTTGTTTCCGTACCCTATAATTTGTTGTACCTACGGAATTTGCCGTCACTATAGCCTGTTGTTACGGATTTGCAACCGTTGGTATAAAACATTTAGTTATACCTACGAAATTTTGTCGTACTATAGCCTGTAGTTACGAATTTTCACCTGTTGGTACAAAATATTTAGTTATACCTACAGTCTTTCTCGTGGGTATATACAGATAATCCGCCTATATCTACAGCTATTGTGCCTGTCACTAGAAACTTTCGTTGGTAATTGTCAATTTTCTTGTATGTTTGATTTAGAAATTGGTTATAGGACTGGACAAAATAGCTAGTAAGTGACAGGACAAAAACAAGAATTTGTGTCCCTCACAGAACCACAGTACAACTTTTTATCCATGGTACAACTATAAAAAAAAGACGAAAATACCTATTTTACTTTCGAATATAAAAAAATATCATCGTTTTATATCTCTCTGATACAGTTTTGTCCTATCATGTACTATCTTGTTTTTTCTTGTACTACTTTGTCCAGTACTTCCTGTTTTGCGAATCAAACACACCCTTATTATCTCAAACAAATGAAATATTACATTGCGAATGAATATAATAAATTAAAAATACAAATTTAACACAAACAAACATTACTAAGGATCAACTGCTTCAACTTTGGCCTCTTCAGGTTCAATCATGCAAACAACAATTTTGTCAAAGGTCCTTGAACTAATCAAGTTTGAACACATAGCTTGAATTGTTCTAACTTAGCGTCGAGCTCGATCGGTGTCCCTTCTTCATGTGCGCTTAAAGAAAATAGAGAACATTGTTGGTGTACAAGATGATTCCGTTTGAACAAGCAGACATATGGTGATACTCCACATCGGTCACTAGGGGTGTACTTGGATTAGGGAAATTTGGTTAATCCGACCAAACCACCCAATCCAATCCAAAAAATTGGGTCAGCCAAATTCGGACCCAACCAAAAAAACCAACTGACACAACAATGTTATAATTTTTTAAATATTTTTTATATAAATAGTAAAGATTTATCCATTTGATAGTTAAATATTTTTCATAGTAAAAATAGGTTACACCATATTTTAAAAAAGTAGTTTTTATAAAAATATGCGACGATTCATTGTTTAATCAATTAATATGAAGAAAAAAAAAACAGCATTGCTATATGGCACGAGCCATACAACCGACTCGCATGACAACCTCAACATATGCCAATTTACTATATTGGTGGTTTTGTGAATTTAGTATACATTAAAAAACAATTTTACCATAAGATATCATACATAGGAATATTTATGAGTTAGACTTTAGGACTGTAAATGAGTCGAGCTGCGTCGAATTTATTTGAGTTCAATTTGATTTGAATTGGTTCAATTCGAAATTCAGCTCGAATTCGATACAAAATTTTTTTAGTTCGAGTTTGAATCGTTTAAAGTTTACAAATAGTTCGGTTTGTCTTCTTATGTTCAGTTTGAAACTCAACCCCAGAGTTTGACATGAATTTTTTTTTTTTAACTCAAATTCAACTCTTTTTGAACTTACAAACAACTCGATTTGGTTCGTTAGCTTAAATTATTATTTTTTGTCAAACTACAAATATATTAAAAGAGGGAATAGTGTACAAAAATGGACGGGACATAAAATCAAAACTCCATCAAGAGCAATATCTAAAACTAGGGATGAGGCAATATCTAAAGGTTCAGCAAAACAATACAACGGATCTGCATCATGGTTTCTAAAAATACCTCCACATCCAGCTAAACCAGGATTTCTTTTAGAAGCACCATCAATATTACATTTTACCCAATTGATCAAAGAAGGCTGCCAAAGAATTTCTTTGATGACAAGTGTTTTTGGATGATGAGTTCGTTAGCTTAAATCACATAACTCTAAAATCAAAAATAAATAAATTTTAGATCCATAAATAAATTAGAATTTCAAACCACAAAATTATGAAGAAAAAAAATTGGTTACTACTCAAACCACAAAATTATGAATATTTTATTCAACTCAAACTAATTAAATTTAATTAAGTCGGTTAACAAGTTTAACCAAAATCAAACCCACTCATAGGTTTTGTTTGGTAAGATCTCAATGTGAGCTTATAGTTGATAAACTTATATCTCAAAAAAAGTTTTGTTTGGTGATTATTTTTCACCACGAGTTTATAGTTTATTATTTTATTCATTTATAGCTTATCATATTTTATTTCAATTTTACTCCTTATATCATCCTACATAAAAAAAATTAAATTAAAAGTTTATTTTTAAGTCATTTCATATTTATAAGCTAATCAACAACTAATTTTATCAAATACTACAAACTAAGTAAACTAATTTATTAGCTATAAGAAATAAGTTCGCTTATCCACTATAAGTTAACTTATCAATTATATATCCGCTATTTTTTTATCAGACAGAGTCTTAATTTTTTAATTTTTTTTGAAGAAATTGACCCCCAATAATATATTTAATGATATCCACTTTTCTACAATCAATATATGGTGAGGTAATCACAGCATGAGAAAATGTGTTTGTGATGAAACAATCAACAAAATTGGCTAATTTAAATCGCTCGTGCAAATTTCACGACATATTTATTGTACTTCTAAGCATTTTCCAAAAAAAAAAAAAATCATTTTGTAACTCAATATCCAATTTGGAAATTAATGAATTTACACCGTATTTTAAGAAAATAAAATGATCAAGTAGTTTTTATAAAACAAATACGACAATTCATCGATAGTCATTTAATATTTAAAAAATTATTTGGTAACCCAATATCCAAAAAAATCATTCAGTCATCCAATATTCAAAAAAAAATCATTCGGTAACCCACTGTCCATCCGCTACATAATTAGCGGATTTTCACAGCCTGTAGTCCGTCACTTAGGTAGCAGAGGTTGTGATTTTGGGGGTCTTTGATAACAGTCAATGGTCAAGGACGGTCGTGGTGTTTAATTGGCCACTAGCAGAGGCTGTTACTTTGTTTCAGCCAATGAAATTTATGCAAAAAATCTATAAATTGAAACCTTTTATTTTCATTTCTTCTTGTTCTCATTTATTCTCTCAAATTGTTTTACTTTAAGCGTTAAAGGACTCAATTGTCTTGGGGTGTAACAGCTTGGGGGAAAAAGCCTTTTAGCTACCCCCCAAGAAGATTAGTTACTATGACTAATCGATATGAATCTTCTGGCGGGTAAAAGCTTGGGGGCGGTACGTAATCTAATAATATATTTGTTCCGTGGCATAATTTTTTTCTATTTCAAATATGAATCTCTCATGTTCATGTTTGTTACAATTTTTTTTTTTGCTTTTATTTTTCTTGTCAAATGGCAATTCGCTACTTAAGTGGTGGATGAAGAAAAAAAAACTGGTAGGATGTTTCTGAAAGGGGTTAAATCTCATACGTTGAAAATTTTAAATTATTTTACTCATTCGTTACTTAAATGATGAATATAATCCGTTATCAAAATAGTGGATAAAAGTATTTTGATAAATTCATAGAACATAAATGAATAGAGTGATAAAAATAATTTTATCTTTTAAATTTTGGTTAATTTAACCCATTCATTAAAACCAAATGCGCAAAAAAGTCATGGAAAGCTAAAAGCACCCGAGTCCTAATAATGACAGGATTGTTAATTGTGTTCTTAGCAACACCCCATATTTGAACAAACACACCCCACCCTTACAATAAACAATTTCCAAAATAGACCTATAACTTTGGAAAAAATAGCTCCTTTTATTATTATTATTATTATTATTATTATTATTATTATTATATAAGATAAGATAAGCGTAAAAAAGGAAGATAAGATATGTTTGTTGTATTTTTTTTTTGACAAATGTTTGTTTGTATGTTAAACATACTAGAGGGGGTTGAATAGCATTCGAAGTTAAATGCGTAGCAGAAACTCATTAGTTTTTGTTTTTTCAAAATAATTTCTGGGAGTTATGCGACGAATTAATTTGATTAATGATATATATACAACTTGAATAACAACACAAAATACCGTTTATGATGAAACAAGTAAAAGCGATATGGTATAGCAAACAAATTTGATGCGGATCCTCGGCGACATTATATGCAGCCATCTCTGCTGCACCGTACCAACCATTGATTGGTGTTGGTTACTCCTATATAGAAAGGATCATCCGCATGTAACAATTCTTTCATTCTTTAACATTTTTTCAATTGCGTCACTTTTTCATGCATTCACATATAGTGATTCTTTATAACCTTTTTCATGCATTTACATATAACAATTCTTGTATTCACATTTACATGCGGGTGATCCTTTTTATATATGAGTAATTAATATCAATCAACAGTAGTTACAATGCAGCTAAGGATCCGCGTCGTTCTAATTAAAATCTAATGAGAAATGATAACTTGAACTGAGAATTTAGGGGGTGTATTGGATTGAGATTTTGAAAGACTATTTTGACAAAAAAAGTATTGGAGATTTTAAAAGATTTTGTAAGATTTTATTGACTTTGTAGGATTTTAAAAGATTTTTTCGAAGGACTTTTTACAATCAAGATTCTTAACATCGAATTCTAGTGGATTTCTATTAAGGATTTTTAAGATTTCATGGTATTTTATGGATTTTTATGATTTCGAAAATAAATTACTTTTAATAGCTTTTATCATATTTCCATTTATTTATACCCTTATTATTTTAACTAAACTCCATTTTCATCCTCTTAAATATTTGTAAAAAAAATATTTATAATATATATATATATATATATATATATATATGAAGAACAATGAACTGATTTTTTTTTTTTTGCAGAAACCTGTTGCTATTGTACATAGATTTTTTCCAATCATATATATGATCTTATATGAAGAATTATCCGTGACACTTTCTATATAGCAAGTTGTTCCTGTTGCATATATATGAAACGATGAACAAGGAAAGGTTTTGCATATATATGAAAAGAATGAACGATGGAGAATGTTTTGTTGTAGTCCAGCCGTTGGCTAAAAAGAAAAGTCTTGAAAAATCAGGAAAAGTCTTGAGGGTTTGAGTGGGATTGTTGGATTGATATTTCATGTGTATTTTGAATCAAAAAGTCTTTCAAAATCCATCACATAAAGAAATCCATCAAAATCCGCAGACTTTTGAATACCAATAGACATTTTAAAAAGGTTAAGAAATCTCAATTGAATACCAATAGATTTTGTTGGAGTAAAAAAAAAATCTTGATTATCTTAATTGAATACCACATGATTTATTTAACTTTTGTAAAAATCTTGATTGAATACCACAAGATTTTTTTATCATAA
The DNA here is from genome assembly GCA_954870985.1 of Trifolium fragiferum. NCBI lineage: Eukaryota > Viridiplantae > Streptophyta > Magnoliopsida > Fabales > Fabaceae > Trifolium > Trifolium fragiferum. The sequence goes on from OX940794.1 coordinate 16,636,605, forward strand.
AAAAGTCTTTTAAAATCCTATGAAATCCTAATTCAATACACCCCCCTTAATCAACCAAGATATAAGACAATTACAAATTGGATAAATACGCAAAATCTAAAGACAAAAAGGATTGAATTAATTGTGCAAAATCTTGACAGTTTTCTATGTGGCAACGAACACTTTGGTCTTCACAAAATTTATTCGAAGATTATGTTCAAGTAGTTTAATTAAATTAGAAAAGATTTAACAATTTATCATAGTGCAAGTCTATTGAATGGAATCAATCAACTATATTTTTTGAATTAAAGCGATTAATATGTAGAAAATGGTTGAAAACCTATATATGATTGATCCGATTCAATCTATTCACATCAATCAAAACAAATTTATTCTAATAATTGATTTCGACAATGAAAGTAAAGTGGGAGTTAAAAAATCGTCCTCTTTCTCCAAACGATGTCAAGCCACCGACGAAACCTTCCATTAGATGAATTTGCAAGATTACAAGAGTCTTTTACAACGAATTTGAACAGAAAATTCTAGCCTAATCCTTTTTCTTGACTCCAATCTTTAACTTCAACCTTGCTCTTGAAACTTGTAGAGCAACATAAACATCTTTAAGTGTTCTTCCTTGTGAGTTCTATGAGACAATTCAGTTGATTATTATAAAAATGAGAGAAAAATAGTGTATATAGCATGCTCAAAGAATGTGTAAAATCTTGGTCATGATTATCATTCGTCGTAATGAAATCTTGATTTCTTAACATAAATATGCAAGGAAATGAATTATTTGTAAGGGTCTTGCTAACGAGTGTCCCCGGATCACTCTTTAAGCATTCTATTTAAAGAAACTTTTTATCCAAAAAATGAACATTACAATTTTCAATGCGATGACTTTACGCATTTCTATAAAAATTTTATATAAAACTTATTATTTAAATCCTTAAAGAGTATTCCGGAGGCACTCTTTAGCATTTACCTATTTGTAAAAGTATTGTTGACTAGGCCAGACGTAAAACAATAAACCGTCCAACAACTTCTCCTCCATTTTTTATACCTCTTCTTTTTTATATTGGTTTTGCTTTGTTTCTTTCTTACATCCATTCTTTGTCATTACAAGGTTGTTTAGATATTTATTTACATGTCTATGTTTAATTGACATATTAGTTTTGAATTTATTTGGGATATTTTGAGATATTGAGCCTGTCAAATAACATGCATGATGCGTATTAAGAATGGGTATTCCCAAAATCAAATTGGTGGACAAAGAAGAGAACTTAGTTCACCAATTATGTTCAAGGGACAACCTCTCTTAGTAAGCGGGCATGCTTTCTGACAAGCTTGTTTATCTCAAAATGCCCACTACAAGAATTTTGGAAATTTCCTACAAAGATTTTCTACGAAAATTGATTCATACCAAAATCCAAGCGTTTTTCAAAAAAGCTTTTGTAGGAAACCGGGCTGTCAAGGTGGCATGTTTTTCCAGAATCCGTTTCGTAGGAAACTTGGAAAACATATTTGACCCAGTCAAAGCGCTTTCCTAGGAATATTTCGTAGGTAGACGCATTAATTTTCTAGAAAAACATATGTGACTGTTGAGACCATTAAATTTACAGTTGACACTCATTAATATATGGGTGAGGAGAATTTACTCAGTTATTGTCTTCAAACACACAAAAACGTGTGTTCTTTTTTTTTTTTTTCTCTTGGTTTTAAACGTGTGTTCTTATCTCATCCATAGAAAAAAAAATTCTCTACAATTTCATTACCTCATATCATTGAAAAAAAATTCTTCTACAAATTACATCATATCACAAAAATATTTTACACTACAAATTTAATTTCTACACTTCTATTTCATATCAATATTCTACACTACAATCTTCATCTTCCTTATTCAATCTTTTTCTCCAAACACCATTATCTTTATCTTCCTCATTGGGGGTCTTTTTTGCCCTGATATGGGAGTCTTTTTTGGTGTTGTTTTCTGTCCTGTTCTCTCTGTTATTTTCGTTTTCCCACTCGTCTGCTGCTAGTGCTGGTGACATGTGTTGTTTTGATTTTAGTTATGTGTATGTACTGTAGCTGCGCTACTACTTTGTGTGGCTTTTGTATTTTGTTTTCTTGTACCTGTAACCTTTTTCAGTACCAAGTGGTTTGTTCCTTTTCCCCACCAAATACTCCTTGTATTTAGGTGTGTGGTTAATAATATTATTGCAGTTCAAAAAAAAAATCTTTATCTTCCTCATTCAACCACCATTCAATCTTTATATTTCTTATTCAATCTTCTTCTCCAACCACCATTATCTTTATCTTCCTCATTCAATCTTCATCAATCACACCATATATTAAGAATAATGATAGTTAGTTAGCTAGTTGATGTTAATTAGTTAGTTAGAAAGTAGTTATAGTTGGTTATTCATTAGTTGAGGTAATTAGATTCTATAAATAGGACTACTTTGTACACAATTATCAATCTTTTATCAATCTATATTCATTCCACTATGAATTTCTATGAGTATCTCCCACACGAATACTCTTATGCACTCTTTCTTGCCGATCACTATGACCTTTATCCCTATGATTCAATGATTCATAATATGGTATCAGAGCGATACCCGAGGGATGAAGATGAAGATTGTGCTTCCGCTTACGGTTCTGAAAATTGTGAAGAAAATCAAAGTCAAGACGATGATTCAAGTTCTGTTTTTTCAGTCATGGAGAACGGCGATCCAGAAATTGTTTTCGGCAATTTCCATCAAGAATCAGATCTTGAAACGGTTCAAATACTATCGATCAACACGGTACATCCTTCAATTGAAGGAAATTCCATCAAGATCGGTGCAATTATTTGTTTCATCGATTCTGCGATTTCACAATTCACCGTTCACACATATTCTTCTCCGATCAAGGTCGAGCGTCAACACGACGGCAACATCCAATTATCGCAAGATCACGATCATAACAGCAAGAAAGGTGAGATGATTTCTGATTTTCTCCTCTGTTCATCGGAGATCATCACTTTCTTTTCTCACTATCGTGATTTCGGCATCATCGTCTTCGATCCTGGGGGAGCACTGTTTGCGGTTCTAGTTTTCACAATATGCAGAATTTCGTTTCGTCTACGATGGATGCCTTGGGATAGAGGGAAAAAATCGTTTTATTGGAACAACCTACTGTCAATGATCACAGAGAAAGAGCTAAGAGGATTTTGTGAAGGAACAAGCTTTTGGTAACTATAGTCATTCTCCTTTCTCAAAATATTCTGATTGTTATTTGAAGTTGAGTTGCATTTTTGTGGATATATGTTTAAAGTGCTCATAAGATGTTTGATAAAAGTTACCTTTCAAGATGAATTTAAATGGTTGTAATTCCAGTCAGTTGGATATGATTAGCTTCAATTACCATTTCTTGCCAAAGGTCACACTCACATGTGGCAAGTTTTTTTTTATCTTTGGTCTGGATTCAAGCTTCATTGTTGCTTAACTTGTATGAGATTGAAGACAATTTTGAGCTGTAACTTTCGGATGGCTTTGCATAGTTTTTGATGCTCCAAGTGTTTGTATATTTCTTACTGTCATGTGTTCTAAACTCATAGAATGGGAGGGTATTAGGAAAGCTGCAATATTGTTCAAGTTATGGTATAGCTGCAACATTGTTCAAATCCTCTTGTGTATATGTTGATGTACTTGAACTATGGTAAAGCTTGTTTATGCTCCTGCTACTGTAATTTTGGCTGCTCAATTTAGTAAAGCTTTTTGGCAGTTAACATATGATGTTTGTGAAGTTTTGTTATTGAAGGATTGGCCTTTGGCAGCACCAATTGTAGAGTAAATTTGATTTGAATTTACTACTCTTCAATGTGGCTTGTATGAAGAAGATTGATTAGAAAAATTTGGTTTCATGATTTTATTGCTATTGGAGATATAGTGCTTGATGACTTGGTGTAGTGATTTTATCATCAAGCACTAATATTGTTGAAGTTGCTGCTGTGGTATTCATCATCATTTCTTCAGCTATCTTGAAGCTAATGGAAATATGAATATAGGTAAAGAACAATTTAAGAACTTGACTTCACTGTGTTGTGCAGCATTGATATTGAAGTAAGCTTCATGTTAACCTCCCCTACACAAGGTCGATTTTCTGATTTTGGTTATTGGTAGCAAGTGTATTCTCCCTTGGCATAAATGATAGTGGACTTAGGCTTGAAATTTGGCAACTGCTTTGATTGTGTTTGAGCAAGAATGGTTCTAATTGGTCAAGGATCTCTTGTCATGCTATTGGACTTAGACATCATGAAAGTTTGTTTCCTACTATACGAATTTGTCTAATTGTTTTTTTGTTACACAAAAGTTTGAAAATAATTGTAATTCAAACTCAAATTGGTAAATTTTCCAATTTTGAGTTTGAGGGAGGCTATTAAGATGTTTAGAGTTTGTTGGTGTTAGCATTGTAATTCAAACTCAAATTGGTAAATTTTCCAATGTTGAGTTTGAGGGAGGATATTAAGAATAATGATAGTTAGTTAGCTAGTTGATGTTAATTAGTTAGTTAGAAAGTAGTTATAGTTGGTTATTCATTAGTTGAGGTAATTAGATCCTATAAATAGGACTACTTTGTACACAATTATCAATCTTTTATCAATCTATATTCATTCCACTATGAATTTCTATGAGTATCTCCCACACGAATACTCTTATGCACTCTTTCTTGCCGATCACTATGACCTTTATCCCTATGATTCAATGATTCATAATACCATATATCTCCCAAATTCATTCTTTATATGTTTAATTATTTATAATTTTTTTTAACACACAATTTTTTTTTTCTATTCCACCATTTTCTTTCTTTAACACTTTACACTACTAGAAAAACATGTTTTAGTGGCAGCAAAATTCCCTCAATAAGTGCTGATTTCCGCCAAAAAGTGTGAATTTACTGGTGGAATCAATCTGCCAGTAAAACGAGTGCCAGAAAATTTTTTGGCGGAAATTTCCCTCACTAAATCCGACTAGAACCATGTGTCATACTCCCTTAACTTTTTGGCGGAAATTTTCCTCGGGAACGAAAAGACGGAATCTAACACTTACTGGCAGAAATTTCCCCCAATAACTTTAATATATTTTTTTAAAAAAAATAAACTATTTTTATTTTGACTAATAAACCATTTTATTTGTTTCTAAATTAATATTAATTACATAAAAGAAATTATATTTAATAGTAGCAGAAAATAATTTAAGTGGCTTACGATTTATATTATTTTAAAAAAAAAAAAACTTCTATTTTTTTTAAAATAGTAGTAGAAAAATTATTTTTTTCATCAACAATGTGTTGTTAATGTTTTAGCAGCTTCTAATGTTAATTCTTCCTCTATGAAATTTATGAATTGGTTGATGCCATTATTCACACAAGTTTACATTTTTCTAATTCATTACATGTTTTGAATCAAAATCAAAACATTTTTTTCAATTGGTTGTGCCTCAAAATCAAATCAACAACAACCCTTTAGTTTCATTGGTAACTTTACCTTCAAAAATCAAAACAACCAACACAAGAAGATCTTGCACCTGTAAGTAGCAGAAACTACTGATGCATTGACACTAACAAGAAATAAGAAATAGTATATTAAAAAACAAAACAAGAAAGATGAACGAATGAGATCTGAGTTGATGAGTGAGGAAGATGAAGAAGCCATGATTGGAATAGGGGAAGAGTGAAATTGAAATGTAATAGTTGAAATTCAAAGATTTATGAATAATTAAGAATGAGAGAGAGATATTTTGATGGATATATGAATGAATGAAAGAGAGAAGTGAGGAGCCAGTGATGTAAGAAAATATTTGCTACTCTTGATGGGTTCAACCAATTGATGATTCTTATAAAAAAAAAAAAAAAGAGAGAGAAGTGAGGTAAAGAAGAAGAAGAAACAATTGCCGTAAAAGAGAAAAGAAAAGTTGCTTTTCCCATTTGCTAGATTGCTAGCTGTCATCATGTGCTTCTTCTATACCGTGACGGATAAATCTGTCAATAACTTTTTGGATTTTTTCTCTTAATTATATTTTATACTTTTATTTATTTATTTTTGGATAAATTTTTTGGCAGTTTTTTATTACTTTGTGGCGGAATTTTTTGTCAATAATTTTGTGGCAGATTTTTCTGCCAATAAATAATTTTCAATTTTGTTTGTAAATAAAGATTTTCTTGTAGTGTTAATTCTACAACCTCAAATTTTTTTTATAATTTTTACAACATACTTTTTTATTCTTTCTCTCAAATTTTCTTAATTCATTCTTTCAATTTGAATTTATTTGGTGATAATTTCAATTTTTTGCACTAATTACAAGTTTCATATTTTTTGCAAGAAGATTAATTCTTTAGGGGAAATTTGAATTATTTTCGCGCTAATTACGAATTTCATATTTTTTTTGGATTTTTTTTTTTTTTGTGACATTTGAAAATGTTTTGGCGCAAATTCAAAAATTTGGAATTTTTTGGCTCAAATTTAAAAATTTCGAATTTTGGGTGGAAATTTGAAATTTTTGGTGAAATTTGAATTTTTTGGCGCAAATTTAAAAATTCAAAATTTTTGGCACGAAATTAATTTTTCTTGGTGGAATTTGAAAGTTTTGGCTCAAATTTGAAATTATAATATTTAAATTGAAATTGTTTTTAATTAATTTTACAGCATATATATAATTTTTTTAAAAATATTTATTGTTTCCTACGAAACATTCCTAGGAAACGATTTGTCCCATCACTCTGGCCCACACCTGCTGCTGCAGTATTAGCAGAGTCGTTTCCTATGAAAATTTCTTGGAAAATATCCTCTGACATCTAGTTTCCTCTGAAACGGCATATTTCGTAGGTAAACTCTTAGCAGTAGAATCGATTTTACCTAGGAAGATTTTCCTCTGAAAATTACTCGAAAATCAACATTTCCTACGAATTTTGCCCTGTTTCCTAGGACTTTTTTTGTAGGTAAATTGCATAATTCTTGTAGTGGCCTCTAATAAATTCAAAACCAAGCCAAAAATTAAACATAGACAAATAAATTAATATTTAAGCGTATTTGTAATGACAAATAGCTAGCTGATGTAGAGAACAAAAAATTTGATAAAAGTTGTATAAATACAACAATGTACTCAAAAATATCAAAATGAACGATCAATAATTATAAGTTTATTATTATTTAAAAGATCTGATAATGTCGTAAATGAGCTAATTTTTATTTTTTTTTTTTTTTTTTTCGGTTTTCACCACCAGTTGAATCTGGTTCGGGGGTCAGTTCTAGCATCAAGTGGTTCCAGCCCTCTCCCGATCGCAGTTGCGGGGGATCGAACCGTGGTCCTCCCTACCAAGTTCAGCGCCAATCACCACTGAACCAACTAACGATTGGTTAAATGAGCTAATTTTTAGAGGTGATGGATTGCTACCATATTGATACCCATATTCAATTTTCTTTTTATTTTAAAAAAAGAAAAAGAAAATTAAATACAAGCATCAACATGGCTGCAAGCCATCACACCTAGGGTCGAAATTTGATGCTTGTATTCAAATTTCAATTAGCTAACATAAACAACATTAATAACAACATATCAATAATAATATTGCACATGCATGACTCATCATATACAATATTAATATTGTTATATTACAAGCATATCAATAAACTCAATTAAAAAAATCGTATTTATAAAAAAAAAAAAAAAAAAAAAAAAAAAAAAAAAAAACTCATTTAAAAAATTCATCAAGAGATAAAAAATAAAAAGTTAAGTACCTTTACACGAACTTGATTCACAATATAGTATACCATCTTATCGATGACACATCTGAAACAAAGGATTATTTGTTGTCAAAGTCGAGAATATATATAAATCAAATTTTAACTAAAAAAATACTTTAGAAGAAAATATTAATAAAATGTATAAATGTAAAATCATTATCAGTAGAAGCCTCACCCGTGTAGGCCTAAGGCTTCGATATAGTAGCTAGTAGTCAAATAACATTTATTTGATACTTCATCAATTTGATTTTATCAAATACAAATAGCATGATATATTGTATTTAAAAAGTAAAATATTTTATCAAAACCCTACTCACAATTAGAGAGAAAGAAATAGGGAGGATGATGTGAAGAATATTTGATGATGCGATGAAAAAAAAAAAAAAAGTGATAAGTGAATGAGTTTTGAAAAGTTAGAAGTATAAATATCATTCATAAATTGCATATTGTACACAGGTATGAGAGAAATGCAATGTAGTATTTCACAAGAAGTTTAATCCCTATAAGCGTATTTATATATAGATGATAGTATATTTTAGTCAAACTTTGTATTTTATATATAGTAATTTTTTAAATCAGTAATGAATGTACTCAAAAAAGAAAAGTCTACATCATTATTAATATTTTTCAGTCAAAATATTAATATGTATATAAAATTTAAATTTCTCTTTTTTTTTTCTTTTCTAATTTACCTGTCGGTTTGATAATTCCAAACTATCATTTGTCAATTATACCCTTATTCTTTTAATAACTCATATTTTACATTTTCCATAAAATTAATTCATTCCTACTCAATAACTACACTCATTTTTTTTATAAGGCGAAGATCATCTAAACATCGGATGACATATCAATTTTCGCTTTCATCCTTTGCATATATCTCTTTATTATATTAATAATAACTAGTGTGAGACCCGTGTCAAGCACGGGCTATCAATTCATTAATTATTTTTTATAAATTAAACAAATATTATATTATTTGTATATTAATACTCCCTCCATTCCTTAATATAAGAAAAAGTTTGTTTTTTAGATTCATTGGAATTTTAATGTATCTAGTGTATAATATAGTCCAAATACATTAGAAACTCAATGAATCTAAAAAACAAATTTTTTCTTATATTAAGGAATGGAGGAAGTATTATTTTTTATTTTGAAATTATTTTTTCATAATTTAAGATTTTATTAAGACAAAAAAAACAGGAAAAAATAAAATAAAATTAAGGACATAAGTTAGCATAAATTTAGAATAGATTTAAAATAAACACAAAAGTCAATAGAAATATTTAATGTTTTATAAATTTCATGAACCGGTCCACAGATTGAATGGTTGACCATTACAGTCTGAACAATTTCAAAACAATCGAGAAGGGTAGGTCGTAATTGTTTTAAATTTAAATTATATTTAATGTGAAAATAGTGTAAGAAAGTCACGTTATTTTATAAGTTTGAAGATTTAATGTACTGATAATATAAGAAAACATATTTGTCAAAATATATAAGTATAGATATATGCCGCTTGTAAATTTTAAAAATAAAATAAACAGGCTCATTTATTAATTAATGAGTATAACTCATATAAATTACAAAAAATAACATCTCATATTAATAAATTGGTACAAATATAGGTTCGCGTACATAAAAATTACAGTGGACATATTAATTTGTGAGTATAAATATAGGTCTTGTATAATATTTTAAAAAAAAAAAAAAAAACAAAGGCACCTTATATTAACATATGAGCATAAGCATAGATGTCTATAGGAATTACATAAAAATAGGCCCCATATTAAAATGAGTATAAATATAAGTCCGTATAAATTGTAAAAAACTTCTCCAAATTAATATAAGAGTATACATATAGGTCCCGTATAAATTATTAAAAAAAATGTATTAATATATGAGTATAAAGATAGGTCTTGTATTAAGCAAAATATATTAGTTCTCATATAAATTACAAAAACCAAATTGGCTTCGCTATTAATATATAAATATAGTTAGGTTCATGTAAAAATTACAACAACAAAAAAAAGGTCTTATATAAATATATGAGTATATATAAATATAAACTCCCATATTAATATGAGTTTAAATAGGACCACATATTAATAAATATGACTATATTTATATAGGTCTAATATAAATTACCAAAAAATAAAACAAAAAAAGGCCTTTTATTAATATATGACAAACAATATAGGCTCCATATAAATCCCTGTGTTAAAAATATGAGTATAAGTATATATATATATATATATATATATATATATATATATATATATGTCTTTTATAATTTTTAAAAAAAAATATAGAATTTCATATTAAATATAATATCAGTATAAATTACACAAATTAATATGAGCATAAATACAGGGTCAATTTAGGCTTATAGAATCACCCCTCCAAGTCGCTTTTTTTCTTCTATTTTAATTATATAAGTATGGTTTCCACATATATTTGGTATTTCTTTCGTATTTTTGTGATTTCGTCGTCTTAAAGTGTGACGTTGTTTCTTTTAATTTCTCGTTTTAGTGCGAAGTATTTTGTTTTCCCGTCTTTGTGTGGCATATTTTGTGTGTATTCTGTGTTCCCGTCTTCGTGCGGTGTTTATTTATTTCAGGTTGAAAGATTAAAGTCGAAGTAGTGCAAATCAAATCAATGACTTTGATGCCGTCAACGCTATAGATCCGGAGACATGAATATTTCGAACACTTCAATTTGTTCAAATATGTAAGCTTAAGCAATTTGCCGTTTTATGCTATTAACATGTATGTTGTGAGTAATTCATCTTTTTTGTTTTTAGCGATTTTAAATTTGTATTGCATCGATGAACTCTATTAATTTGAATGAATGAATATCATTTGTGTAAAAAAAATTATAGGTTTTCGTATAAATTAAAAAAAAATATTATATTAAATAATATATGAGTTTATATAAACCCTATATATATAATTTTCTTAAAAAAACTATTAATATATGAGTATAAATATAGATCGCATATTAATAGGATGGGAAAACAAATAACAAAACTTACTTGGATGTATAAAAGAGAAAAAAGGATATAATTTTCTTTTATATATAAGATAGAATGTCGCAAAACACCAATCATGATCACAATCTTAAAATATGGAGAACCAAAAAAATTAAATGAACATTATTTAAGATATAATTTACACATTTGACACATTAACACGTGCCCTAAAGATACATGTTAACATTTTTCTTAGATTAATATACAAACTTCTCAAGAAAGAAAATAATCTCATAATTTGTCAAAAAATAAATAAAAAAATAATCTCATAAATATTATATGAGTAAAAGTAGAGAATGTATAAATTTTATGAAAAGGCCCCGAAACAAACAATAAAAGTTAAATTAATCTTATAATATCTAGATCAAAATAAATTTGAAAAAAAATAGCCTAAAGTAATTATTTTGATACATCTCATATTATTTAATTCCACGTCAATACCCTCCAAATAAAATACAGATAGAACCTTGTATAAGTTATAAAAAAAAGTCTCTATATTAAATAAAAATATAGTCCTCATATTAATATATGAGTAAATTATAAATAAAAAAGACCATATAAGTTACAAAATAAAAATAGGTCACTATATTAATATATGAATATAAATATAGTTTCCATATAAATTAAAAAAAAAAGTCACCATATAAATTACAAAAAAATTAACACGGGCCATAAAAATGCAAAAAAAATATAGGCCTATGTATTATATGAGTCCTATACATGCATCCTTTTTTTTTTAAAAAAAAAAAAAAAGCTTTATTTTAATTCTATAATATTTAAATTAAAATAAATATGAAAAACTACTTAAGGATAGTGAACTTTATCATCAAGTAGATAATGAACTTTACTCAAAGATAAATTAATGAGAAGATTCTAATTCAAATTTTGATTATTGTACATACTTTACTTATCTCCTATAATCGAATTATGGATTATTAAGGATTTCGTTTTTGATTAATATATTGTTGGAAAACTAACGGCCAAAAAAATAATATGGAATATCAAATACTTTGAAAGATTAGCCATTACGATTGCGCGTAGATCAACCTTAAAAAAGCATAAGAAATGTTTTACACAATACTTCATGTTAATTTGCTAAATCATCTCAATTTTTCTATATCCATCTTATTTCTCATTATATACATTACCTAAATTTCATTTATTTTCATTTCAATGTTCTCTATCTTTTTGTAATGCCTTTTTTCTTTTTTAGTTTACAAATTTTATGTTTGAGAGCTCACAAAAATATTTGAGATTGGTTTAGTTTAAACAATGCATTCACAATGATGGTTCATAAGGTAATGTAGGAGTTAAATATATTGTTTTGTAAGATTGGATTTGAATTAACTTTGCATCAACTTTTTTTTTTTATATTCATGAGAGCTAAGCCCGTACTTTATTTGCATCTAAAAACTTTGATAAAATTTTATATGATCTCAATCAATAAATGGAAATAATATTTTACTATTTATGCTATAATTATCAAACTTATTGTAGAATTTTTGCTTATAGTTTTGATTTTTATTCTCATATATTTAATATTTTTTTTAAAAAAATCAAATAACTTTGTTTCAATCTCAATAAAATATGTTAACAATATTTTACGATTTCTTTCAAAATAAAAAACCTCGCAACTACGATCGCGAGAGGGCTAAAACCATTTGATATCAAAATTGATCCATAAATCAGATTAGGCGGTCCAATGCCGGATATTGATGGTGAAAACAAAAACAAAACAAAAAAACTTGCGATCAAACTCTAAATTACTGAAATCCTTGAAAATCAAAGAATTAATACAAAAAAAAACCTTACGATTTATTTATGCATTTAGAATAAAATTTATTTTAATATTAATCAATTTTTATTCAATCTCAAAGAATCTCAATCAATAAATTTAATTATTATTTCCAAATTTCTATTTTAATTATAAAACTCAGTATTACTTATGAAGCTTGCTCGTATTTTTCAATTTTTTTGCTTCGTATTTTTATATCCCTGTGTTTTGAATGAATATCAAATGATTGCAAATGTAAAAAATACTCATTTTTACAATATATATTATAATTAACAAACTTTTGTGGAAGTTTGATCAATTTTTCATATATTTAATATATTTTTTTATATTGATTGATTTTGTCTTAAATAAAATCGATCAACAAATTAAATAATGTGTCACAAATTTTATTTAATTGAAAAACTCAATGTAGAAGCTTGCTCATGATTAGAATGATCAATACCTACAACAATATTACTATTAACATAAATTAAACTACTTGTAATCCATTAACAATAGACACTTCAATCACATATGTATAACATAGAGGTCTACAAATTAATGTAAAGTTTAATAAAATCTACAGCTTTAATCAATTTTATACAAATTTTTATTCGCACACAAAAGAATTTACAACCTATAAAAACTATACAAATCTTATTCAGATACAACAAAAAAAGTTATACAAATCTTTATGTGCTCCAACTTGAGCTCTATAAATTTCACATTTCCATCTTTCAATGAATCTACATAAACAAATCAATAAAAGTTAATCGATAGAAAAATATAATTGTTCAAAGAAATTACAATCTACATATATCTCGCACCGTTGCTACATAAAAAAAAGAAAAATGTAGGAAAAATAGAGAATATCAACATTTTCAAAAGAATAAAAAAATGAATATGTAATATTTTGAAGAATAGAAATGAGATTAGGCACTATTTATAGGCACAATAGTACCCCAATTCCTTTGCAATCATACTTAATGCATATTAATATATTAATTACCATGTTGAAAACTAATTTCAAATTATTACCTATTTTATTTTATTACCTATTATATTTTATTTTATTACCATTAACTTTATCAGTTTTAAGAATCAAGGATTTTTTTGGTCAAGTCAAGGATTTTATTACCGCAATTAGAAAGCTGTACGCATTTTAGTGGATCTGATTTGTTTTTCCTTGTTAAATTTTTTTGTAGTAAAACTTAATACATTAATACACTATGTATTATTTCTATTTTTGGCTTGAGATATTTTTAGCAATGAAACTTCTAAAATTACCACTAAACACGTTTTTGAGATATTTTGAATAATGCACGAAAAAAATAGATGAAATTGATTTTTTTTTTGAATATTTGGTCTTTAATGAGAAATCTTTTCTTGGAAGGACATATTGATTTGCTTGACCAATAATTATTGTTTTGCATATAGAAGGCATATTCTCATATTACAAATTTCAATTGTAAAGATTCTTCAACAATTCAATATTATTTTAATCATTCATAAATAAATTAATTAAAAGCTATTTTTTCTATTAAAAAAAGCATGCAATATATTTGATTTGAAATATTGTCTATTTATTTTAATTTTAATCACAATTTTTTTAATCCCAACTTTAATAGTGCACGAAAAAAATTCGATGAAATTGAAAATAAATAATAATTTGAATATTTTAATTTATTTACATAATTTGAATATTTTAATTTATTCTATAATCTATCAATCTATTAATTTGATAATTTGAATATACAAAAACATATAAGTAATAATTTGTTTATTTATTTATATTTAAATTTGATTTATTTAAATGCACTAAATAAGAGTTTTCAAGAAGCTCTATAGAGCAAGTCATGTGTATAGGAGCATTTAATAGGTCTTTAGAAAATAGGTCTCATTTGTATAATATAAAGATTTTGTGAATTTTGTGAATTATTAATATTAAAAAAATAATATAAAAAAATTTCGTGAATTATTAATATAAAAAATGGTAAAAAATAATTTTGTGAATTTTTAGAATATATTTTTAATTCTTTTATTAATGTTATTAATAACTTGAAATTATAAAAAAAATTCATGATGTATTTATTTTGATATTAAGGAAAATCGAAATTTATTTAAAAATAAAAAATTCCTTTTAAACAAAATCGAATTTTTTTTAATAATTATATGTTTTAAATTTTATTATTTGAATTGAATTTGAATTGTTTCCTTTTTTGAAGTATGCATTTAATACAATTTTGTGAGGATGAATGTGATGAAAGCATTTGGAAAAGAGCATTAAATGAGACCTTATAAAATTTGTCTCATTTGTATAGTATTAAGATTAAAAAAAGAAATATATACAAAAGATATGGGAATATAAATTAACCCAATGAGTTAACACAATCCGCGTAGGACAATTAAATATATCAACTTCTAATTAATCTTAAAAGACAAAAGTAAATCTTAAAAATTCGAGATGAATAAATCGACAGTGAACACAAGATGTTAATAATGCATTTTTTTAAGATCTCAATGAAAAAGTTTATATGAAATTACCACCTGAATTCACTCGTAAAGGAAAACCATGTGTTTACAAATTAAGCAAATAAATTTATGGTCTTAAACAAGTTTCTCGTCAATGGTTCTCAAAAATCTCCACCACTCTTGTCTAAAAAGGTTTTTGTCAATCAATTTATGATTATATTATTATAATTTTTTCACTTACAATTGTGACAAATGAGACGATATTTTTCCTAGTTTATGTTGATGATATCATCATCACGAGCAACAAGGAAGATGCCATCTCATATATAAAGCAATTCGTTGTTCAATCTTTCTCCATCATAGACCTTGGTAGTCTTTGCTACTTTTTTAGGCATTGAAGTATTTCTTTCCAAAAAAGATATTCATATGCCAAAGAAAATATACACTTGACATTATTTTATCCGACTATGATATGACTTTTATTGCCGGCCATCAAATTTTCCTATGGAACAACACATGTGTCTACGACCAAATGAAGGAATCCCTCTTTCTGATCTAACAAGCTATCGTCGCCTCATCGATCATCTCTTAAAACTAACAATGACACGACATTATATTCAATATGTTGTTATCTCTCTCAGTCAATTCACGCAATCTCCATATTCCTCTCATCTTGATGTGGCCACACGGGTTTATTCAATATCTCAAAGGGAGTGTTGGTAAAGGATTATTCCATTTAGTTGGATATGCAGACTCCGATTGGGTTGATTATCCTACAACTCGTCAATCCACTATTAGTTGGATATGCAAACTCTAACTGAGTTGGTTATCCTACAACTCGTCGATCCACCACTAGATATTTTATCACGTTGGGGTTCTCCCATATCATGGAATTTCCATGAAGCAAGTCAAGCAACCAAATTTGATGCTCTTCTGCTTGCAACTTTATCTTCTCATGAAACAATTGACAATCAATTTCACGAATGCACCAAATATATTGAAATTGATTGTCATTTGTTTCATGAGAAAATTAAATCAAGTCTTATCACCCATTCATAATATCTCCGATCTTTTGCCTAACTAGCTGACATTTTCACTAAACCACTTGGAGGTCATGCATGCTTATAAGCGAATACTCTACAAATTGGGTGTTCTTGAGACTTCAATCCCACCTCCAACTTTACTACTTTAGGGTGTGTGTGTGTGTTAGGAGTATATATGTTACTGCATTAATGAAAATATCATTGTGCAACAAATTTCCAGCAAAGTAAGGCATGAGAGTAAGAGCTAGTCAAAGCATATCAAGTTACATGAAGCATCTCAATTATATAAGGTAATAAGTTAGAGCAAGCATATCAATTAATTGTATAGGGAAATTATTTGTATTTAAATATGTTTTTCATTATAGGCAAATTATGGGCTAGGTTTTTTTTTATATGTTAGGATTTTAATGCACATATGATGCTATATAGCAAGCATATCAATTAATTGTTAGGATTTTTGAACAAACGAATAAGGTGCTATGCATTCCTAATTTAAAGTCCAGGTAATGTGTAGGGATGGCAATTTACTCATACCCAGTGGGTACCCACAAAAAATACCCACGATGGGTAGGGTAAAAATCCGCATTTTGGGTATGAACATGGGTATGGGTAATTACCCACAAAATTGAGCGGGTATGGGTGCGGGTACGGGTACCTTAGGTACCCACCCCATATACCCATATAGTATATATTTATTTTTTTTAATTATATTATTACACATGTTGAATAGAAAAATGTTTATTTATAACATAATGTAAATATGTCAATAGAGAATTTAACTTTAGGATGATTTTACTAATAATTTTGTTTATAATTTCCATGAATCAACATTAAAATCTTTGAATTTTTTAAATTCTATTAAAATGATATGATATTTTATAATTGATCAATTTATTTTTAATAAAAATGCGGGTAACGGGTACGGATATGGATACTTAGGTACCCATAGGGCATGGGTACGGGGACAAAAATTGTCACCCACGCGGGTATGGGGATGGGTACAGGTATTTTTTTCAAACTGCGGGTATGGAAATGGGGACTATAGTACCCTACCCATACCCTACCCATTGCCATCCCTAGCCTATATAGTCTTTTACATTGACATATATGATGATAGCCTTCTATTTTATAATGTCATATAACTCAATTTTTTGTGTTGTGTCATGTGAGTTAGAAGCCTAACTTTGGGTGAAGATTTGGCATCTAAACTTAATTGTATGGTTACTATTTGGTTCAATGTAATGGTTCTCGAGAGCACCAACAGTGATAATAATGTTTGGTTCGACCTAAAAGAAAAGCAAGTGTAGACCCTGGTGTTGCATCAAGATGCACCGAGTCTATATATACCGCCTTGAGTTTTGTCTCACTCAAGCCAATCTCTCGGTCCATTACGGATCAATTATCATTCTACAAGAAAGTATTCTCTCCAGTGTTAATTTTCACTTGAGAGAGAGCACTGCAAAATCTGTCCATTAAAAAGTCATCATCTTTTTCCTATTTGTTTTTTATAATATTTTTTGACACATTATCTCTCCTGATGTGTGGTTGAGATTACACTGGATGCACAGTTGAGAGGGATTCACAGTAGACAATCCCTTCTATCATCCTACTAAATGTGTATGATATTTGAATAGAAAATTATACATACATTTGATCACATTGTCAATACACACCAATTTTCCTACAAGAAGAAATTTTAGTTTTTATGTAGTATGTATTCCATAAATCCATGGCAAGTCAAATCTCTTTACATCTTAGCCAAAAAAACAAAAAATATAACCATAGCTCTATAATGCCTTGACATTGGAAATAACTTATATGCAAATTACAAACATATATATTTCTAATATAAGTGAGGAATTAAGAAAAGGAATGAAGCAAACTACTTTCCAAATAGTTTCCTGCGCCGAACCGATGGCTTGACTCGCAAGCCAGCTGCTTCGCCGATGACAATATCATTTACCAAATCCTTAAATATCAATCTCTCAACATCCAACACAATTCCAGGTATTTCACCATTGAAATCTTCCCAACATACTGAACCATGTATCACATCTTCACACAACATGCTTTTTAGACCATCATCCTCTTCATCATCTTCTAAGTAGCATTCAGTTTTCTTGGCTTGAACTTTTTCTATCTCAAAGCATAGTTCTTTAAGAAGCTTTTGAGAACTGAGGTTTCTCTTTGTGAGTTTGTTAGGTTGAAACCATGGCTCAGGAGAGTAACCTAGTTTTGCAACAAGAATTTCGTTCACGGCATCAAAGATAAGTTTTCGGTGAAATTTCTCTTTAGTTTGCTTCGAGAAAGCAGTTTTTCCATCAAAGCTGTTTTCTTCTTTCGAAAGCAAACTACTTGCTTTGGTCTGCTCCAAGACAAGGAATAACTCCGGGTTAATAGGATTACCCGACGAGTGTAGTTGAAATGTCAAAAATTCAGAATTCAGGTCTCTGAGTAAGAGACCTGAGGCTAGTAGTATTTCAGATATGTATCTGTGGTCTGGATTTGAGTTTTCGCATAGGGAAGCAATGTAATCGTTTCTAGCTTCATCGTGATTGGAGTTCAGCCGTCTAAGCTTCTGAACAAGATGATCTATGCTTTGTAATTTCTTGCGATTGATCTCTCCAGATCCTGTGCCGTTAAATGAAAGGTTGTCATCAGGCTTCCATTGATCTTTGACCTCATTATCTTTCGCTTCTTGAGCATTACCAGCTGTGCAAAATTTGACGTTATAACGAGATAAATAATAATTCTAGATTACTCAAAAAATTACCATGATGCATTAGTCAAACCTTCAGGCCGACATCGGATAATACTACGATGCACAAGTGTCAATGCATGCATGATCAATTGAAATTCCCAAATTGTTATCACTAGTACTTTTAGAAACATCTATAAAATAAAAATGCTACAAGCTTTCTACATATGTAAAATTATAATCACTTCCGTTGCTGAACTCATCGTGAAACAAGAATATGAAATGCGGCCATTAAATTACCTTTTGGATCTTTAGGTGTCTGCGTTACTGGCGATTGCAAGTCATCTTGGTATACCGATCCATCAAGAACGGAGTTAGGACTTGGATGTTCCGGGCCCATAGATGCAAGTTCTGCGATTGTCTCATCCTGATCCAACCTTGGTGTTGATTTCTACAACATTATGTAAAACGAAACAACATATTATTATTAATTGATAAAAGGCATATACTATTGCTAAGATTAAAAAATTTCATCATATATAGTTATAGTAAGAAAGTTTGATTTAAAAGAGATAAAACGGCTCCTACTTTCTGAACTGTTTCTGAAACCAATTTCTTCATAGCCTTCAAGGATGGACTTTGGCTGCCATCGATTTCAGAAGACCGTAAACTACTAGTGACTTCAATATCCAATTTCGAGTCAACGGTGATGCTGTCAGATTGAAGAGAAATTTCATCCCCTTGGTAAAAACTTCTAGAATCATTGCTTATCTCACTCAGTTGCTCTTCGCTGTGCTGTGAATTGACAGTTTTGTGTTGAACTTTTCCACCTGGAGAAACTGATTCCACTGCCTTTTTACTGGATTGCCTTCTTGTTTTGTTTGAATCTGATGGTGGTGTAGGCAGACGAGATCGCTTCTCTAACTCCAACTTCTTCTGTTGCAATCTTGGACTCACTGATCCTGAACTCTTCACTGAACTTTGGCTTTCTTTTGGAAATTGGTTTGACCTTGATTGAGATTGTAAAGATCTAGTAGTCTTTGTAATACTTGTTTTCTTATCGGTTGAACTCGGAGAAGCATCCCTCCGAATATTCTTCAGAGAATGTTCTTTTGGAAGTAGAGTAGAAGATATGTTGTTTCTATTATTGGAACCAGAAAAGCCACCAATTGGAATAGCTGAAGAAGCAGAAATCTCAGATTTCTCCACAAGTTTTGCCGGTTTCATTATCACTATTGGAGAATCAAAAGCTCTTGCGGAATCATTTCCCTTGTTTGTAGAAGACAGAAAATTGTTTCTCTGAGGATTTTGTTGCTTTACCAACCTTGAATTCTGATTTACATTGGTAGCTTTAGGTTCATAGTCACTTCGACTTCCAACTAAATTTGGAACTTGTTCTTCTTTTCGGCTCTCTAACAGTCCCTTTTCTTGCATTGCTTCTAGTATCTGCTTTAGTGCTCTAAGATCCCTTCCGGATTGTTTGAATTCAAGGTCCTTCAATCGCTTCTCTATCTCACTATAAACTGAAGGAAATGAATCTTGTGTTCTTAATGGAACTTTTGTTGTCCTTAAAATTTGTTTCTGAGGGTTTCTATTTGCATCATGTTGCTTCCATGGTGCCGGTTCAATTGGAAACTTTGAACTGGAGACCGGTTTCATAACCACATCAGGATTCTTCCGTCTAGGGGAAGTTGGATCTTTCAATGAGATTTTCGGAGAGTTAGAAACTCGAAGAGGTCTAATGAATCCATTTTTCGATGATCTTGGAAACTGGCCATTATCTTGAGAAGAGTAAGTTTCAGTTGAACCTGGTTGAGTATCACCGGCCAAAGAGGAATCAGGTAATGCTTCCAAGCCCATTAGTTTGGCGACAACACTCGGTAGCCGATTCTGTGTTGATGAAGACTGCTGTAGACTAGAGAATTTTTTATTGGAGGTGGCACCGTAAACATTTCTCGAGATGTTGCTAGCCTTTGAATCAGAGTTATAAGTGCGCCATGACCCTTCCTTACTATCCAGTGAATGCCTAGGAAACTCTTTTAGCTTTGGTGTGGATTTGATCGTCTCTCGAGATTCAAAAGATAAACGACTTGTTTCTCTTCCGTCATAAGCTAACCAAGGAGCATCCTTCGAGACTGAATTCCAGTGTCCATCTTTTACTTCATGTGACGACCTCGGAAGTTCTCTAGTACTTTCTGCGTAATGCCAAGGTGCTTCTCGAAGTTTAGAAAGGACTCGGATCGACTCCTTTAGATCAATAGGCACACTTTGCTTTTCATCTATTTCAACTCCGTAAGATCTATCAACATATTTCGACATCTGAAGAGGTCGCGGAGAATCCCTGTGCTTCACAGCATGAATGGAAGATTGATCTTTGGCCGTAGATTTCTTAGACGGCCCTCGAGGATCCCTATACATAGAATCCTTCACCACATCACGCAGGTCAAGGGAGTGACGTCCAAAACGGGGAGAGATTGAGGGTTGGTTCATAAATGTGTCCCTTGTAGGAGTTTCAAACGAAGTCTCTACTTCAGCCTTAAAGTCCAAAGAGGACACTGACGATGAACAAGAAGAGAATGACGCTCTTGATGATTCTGTCGAAATTCTTTGCTTTTCATTCAGTCCTCTATTTAAGCTTGATTCCTGCAACAAATTAACTATGCTTCATAAGCCAAGTTTCATGTATATTCTTGAACTTTTTTTCCATAAGGCTTGATAGTTTCAAATGCATGAATCAGCGAAATGAAAGAGTAAAATATTTGTCAAAAATTCAGGGTCAAAACAAGGTTCTTACAGTTGCCATTTGTTGTTGATGCTGTATGCTATCAGAATCTCTTTCGAAGCTGCCATCATGGAATTGCAAATTACCTATGGAAAGCAGAAACATTAAAATTGCAAACACTCAAATGGAGAAACATGGAGAAGATCACCATACACCACATAACAAAATTCAGAATGAATTTACCGTAAAAAAAATAAATCTTTTTAAATCACAACAAATCTTATCCGCACCAGTTAAATAAATGCTAACTCTTGAAAAATCCCTATGTACAAGCAAATGCAACTAACACTAATACGTGATTCACATCCTCAATTAGTAAAGTTAGTATTTGTTTGGTTTTGCGGCGACAAAAACTAATTTTGAATAAATTAATTTTAGTTAAAAGTGAATTGAATATGAATTGGTTTATCTTTGGATGCACTCAAGTATAAGTGAGTTGAACAATAAACTTTGAGTATAAAGAATCAAGTTTGGACTCAAAAGCTACAAATTCTCGCTTCAGTTAGAATCGATTCTCTAAACAAAACCAATTTAAATCGACATCCTCCAAACATATCAAAATCAATTTTACGTATCTGAAATCAATTTTAACTGCTCAAATGATAACATATCAAAGAGTTGAATATACCAGAAGGAAGCCTCTTCTGACTAATCCGGCGAGCCGTGAGCATCTGATGACGATCAAAGAGTTGAAATATTCCAGTCATACATCCAATC
Source organism: Trifolium fragiferum (assembly GCA_954870985.1). Lineage (NCBI taxonomy): Eukaryota > Viridiplantae > Streptophyta > Magnoliopsida > Fabales > Fabaceae > Trifolium > Trifolium fragiferum. The sequence continues at coordinate 16,658,890 of OX940794.1, forward strand.
TGCTTCTGCAGATCTTGATTATCATCTGCTAAAGAATGCAGAAGCTTTGCAGCCATATCAAGTCAACACTTTTCACCACAAATTAATCTCAACCTCTTAAGTCTCAACAACCACAATTAACTACTACTACACCCTCTTCATAAAATCTCTATTCTGATCTTATATCACTCTCAAAAGTCAAATCTACTTACACAATACTACAAATTCCAAAACCCTTTTGAGTAAAGATTATGATTTTTCTCCTATTACTAATATAACAACAACAAAAATCCAAAATCTCAATTAGCTCAAAGGGATCAACAACATAACAAAACAAAACCCATTTTCCTTAATCAACCTCAAACCTTAATGAAGACACCAATTTTGTGTAATCTTAAGCTACAAAGAACAAAATGGAACAGTTTCCAACAGTTCTATAGTCACATATAGAGAAAAAGGCTTCAACAATTGCAAAGTAAACAATTTCTTGAAGCACTTAAAATCACTCAAAGAAAACACCCTTTAACTCTAACAACCTTAATCAAACTCAACACAGATTTATGTTGTCAAAAACATATCAAAGATTGAAACTTTATGATGTTTTAAGCATGAAACTACTAGTAAAAATTCTGGGGTGGTACAAAATGTAAGGTGAAAAGAGATTAACAAACCCAAAAAAACTTAATCAAATGTTTTTTTTTTACTTGGTTTGATAGAAAAAAACCATGTTAGGTTTCAGAAAGAAACCAAACAATAGGTTGTATGAAAATGGTTACAGATAATACAAATATAAGGTAAGGAAGGGAACCTTAACAACCCTTCAACAAAAGACCAAAAATGAAACCAATGTCAATGGAAAGAACAAAACCACAATGAGATTGTTAATGGAAGCTAAGGAAGAGAAAAGAAAGGGTCAATTTTTATTTGTTTTTTTGGTGGGGTGTGTCATAAAAATGTGCTAAACAATCTGGTTAGAGCTGTCAGAAAGATTTGTTTTTTATTAATCTTTTTTATGAAGCATTTACTAATCTTTTTTTTCTCTTATAAATTTGTTGATTTATATGCATTGTTTATGTCTACTCGGCTGAGAAATTAAGTTTATGGTTGTGAGCAAAGAATATATGTAGTCTACATTTTCTTAAAAATAAATAAATAAAAAAATCTAGTCCACACTATAAATGTAAACTTATTCCAAAAAAAAAAAATTAAAATACAAGCATTCATTTGACAAAAACTGTCTCTTAAATATTAATATATTTATTTTAAAATTATTAAATATATGCATTACTTCTTTTAATTAATATAAGTGAGCGCTATTAATAATAAATTTGTTTAACTGATTATGTAAGAAATTGTTATGTGAGACGTTGTGATTTGAATTTAAATCCAAAATCTTATAATTGTGTATGAGTTTAATTTCAATAGGTTACCACTTTATCTAAAACAAGAAAAAATAATATTATTGAATAATATTTTGGAATAAGAGAAATCAAATTTAATAATCAAATATTATAATTTTTAAATAATTTAAATATTATTATCAATTATAATTATTTTTTAAGTTACATATATGATTGCTTGATTATGTTTTAGTCAAAAAATGATTGCTTGATTATGATTTATTGATACCTAAAACTTTTTATGTTGAAAATTAAGATAGTTTGTTGGCTCAAAGGTTTTTTTAATTATTATTTATTATTTTATGGAGTAGTTGATTTTTTTTATTGAGAAGAAAGAGAAAGAGGGTAAGAAATGTTTGTGTGGGGCATATGTTAACTAAGCTATGGTGTCTCATAAGTCCATGTGAGATGAGGATGTGTGATGGTGGAGCTGTCTGCATGTGCATGTGACTTTGTCAGGACAGATGGTGTGTAATGTTAATGTTAGATAAATAATGGTTGGTGGAGCCTATAAAGTCACTAACCGCTGTATTTTATTATGGTGCATTCAAGATGATTTTCAGTAAATTTATTTTCTAACATTAATTTTGGTTTAATGTCTATAAATATACATAAAAACACCATCACCAGTTACTTTTTATTTAATTTAATAATAGTAAATTGTTAGTAATATATACTTTCTTTATCCCGAATTATAAAAAAAAAATCACATTTATTAAGAAAAGTAAAATAGAATAATTTGAAGTGCGGTTTTTTGTGTTTTTTTAAAAAAAAATTCATGACAAGATGTAAAAAAATATTCTATTGGTTATTGATTATGAAAAAAATATGTGAAAGTAGTAATGCAATTTGCATTAAATTTCATGAGAATAAGTAAAAGTAAATTTTGAAATGATAAAAATTACTATCTCCGTACCAAAATATGAGTCACTTTGAGATAAAAAAAATTATATCAAATTATATACGTCACTTTACATTATCAATGCAGCATTTACCGTAAATATTTATTTCTTTTTCTTCTTTTAATTCTTCAATTTATCTTTCACATATCATTAATGAAGGATAATTTTGTAAATTAACTCATAATTTCGTTTTTTCATACAACAACCATTACATTTCTTAATTTGTGTAATATGGTCAAAGTGACTTATATTTTAATACGGAGGGAGTAGTTGTTTTTGCTTATAATTTAAAACAAGAAAAAGTGATTTTTTTTCTTATAATTTAAGATGGAGGGATTACAATGCTAAGTTAATTTTTTATTTTTAGGACTTTTGAACTTTATATTTTAACTCTTTAATCATTTGTTTAACTAGCTTAATCACCTAAGCTATTCATTTCACACTCCACCAACAATAGTTACTAGTAGAGACGCTCGAGGTTTAGTTTGGGGTAAAAATTCATATATGAGTCAATGTTAATATTACAAGTTGTTTCAATTTAGGATGACTACTTAAAAAATATAATCTAATCCACTCTAATTTGTTGCGTTTTACTTTGAATCGGTATTTTGGATATCCAAATTATAAATTTCAATATTTTTATTGAATATTAACATTAAAAATACGAAAAAATAATATGTTTGATGTAAAATATAACATATAATATATTAAAAATGAATATTTTAGAATGATAATTACCGATTATATTAGAAACACATGAAATAGTATTAAGAAGATTAAAAACAGACAAAACAATAGGTGAATACAATATATCATACTAATAAATAAGTTAAATAAATATTAAAATATATATACGATTTGGTTTGGATCGATTTTAAAAAATTAATCCAAAATATGATCCGACAATTTTCACAGAAAAAATATCTAAAAGTATTTGATTGTTTTGAATCAATTTGTGATTTTTATTTGGATTGTTTGAATTTGAGCTCTCTTAATTACTAGTGCATCCAATAAGAGGACCTAAACACCAAGAACAGTCACTGTCAAAACTCCTAAACAATAGTGATTGCTAAATTGCAGTACAAACTTTTTATTATTAAAAATAATGATATTTATTTATTTATTCAAATTTATAATGTATATATCGATTAAAGTAATTATATATTTAAATTTCATTTAATATTAAAAATTATTAATTTATGAATGAGCTCACAATAGTCAAGTTAAAAATTATGAATCGGTTTTTTTTTTCAATCCAATGCTTTTATGTTTTCACGTTCACTTTTTTTTTTAGGATAACTTTTTTATTTTATTTTGTAATTTCATTTTCATAATGTGTTTAAGAAATCATAAAATCTAATTTAAATAATAAAAAAATAAATATGATGTAACAAGTAACAACCACATAAACATATAACAGTTTAAAAGGTTTTTATTTTATAGGAAATAAATTTAAATTTTTAATAAATGTCTTAAATCATCAAAATAGGTGATTTTGCAGAGGAAAAAAATATTGGGATTCAGTTGATTTTGCAAAACAGAGCAACAAAAACTGCATTTAAGTGTCTGTGTATGTGTGTGTGTATATATATATATATATATATATATATATATATATTTTTAATGGCAAAGTGTATGTGTATATCATTATGCTAACATTTCTTTAAAAGAATTAATTCCCTCTAAATGTATACTTTTTTAGAATTTTAAATACATTTATAATATGACATGCAATTGTATGAGGATGTATATATACAATACTATTAGAGCTGTCAAAATGAGCTAGTCGTATGAGCTGACCCACCAACCAAATTCGAATAAATATAAGGCTTGAGTCTTAAAATATTTGCCTAGCTCGAAAAAGTCCAAATATAAATATGGGTTTTTTGGCCAGGTACGATATAATCCAGCCCATTCGAGCTGCCCCGCGGATAGCTTGTTTTTACAACTCATGAGCTGTCAAAATGAAATGGATTGGCCCGTCAAGGGTTTGGGCCGAAAATATTAGCCAAATTTTTTAGGGTTTTAGCCCAACCCGAGACAGGCAAAATTTAAATATGAACTTTTGGCCCGAGCTAATAAAATTTGAAGTCTATACGGTTTAATCTGTTTTGACAGCCATACAATAATAAGCCATAGAGAAGTATTGTTCATGTCAAACTACTTCATCTTTTAAAAATATATATGTTAGGTTTCTTTTGTTGAGTCGACTCAGATCCACTTCATTTCCTTATCCTCCATTTTTCTATGGATGCACAACAAATGGCAATAAAAATTTTCAATGGATGAGATCAAAACTCTCAACTTATGCAAGCCACACGGAAACAACTGTGAACGAACACCACAATCTAATTTCCATCTTCTTGCTTCACTATTTTCTTTGCCTTCTTGTCGTAGGGTCGCCACTGTCGCGAACAACCCCAAAGTTGCCGTTACTGTTTTTGTTCAACCTATTATTGATTTTCAAAAGTGAAATTTTTGTTTTTAATTCAGCAAAAAGATTTCCAAAAATGACTGTTGAAGCTTTTCAAGATGCTCTCTTTACAATTTTAAATTTTCTGATAGGCGCTAGCGTGGGTGATGGAGGGTTTTCGCTGAAATCTTGTCGGGAAAGGCTGGATCTTTCTAATGAAAAAGAGAGTTGCGGAGAAGATAAAGTTGGAGGAGACACGAAGAGGGGAAGATAAAGTTGGAGAGCAACCTTGTTCTATAGATCTGTAGATCGGTGATGATCTTTTAAGTTGTTCATGCTTAGTTTATTTTCGGTAGGAACAACCATGATGATCTTGGGTTGTTCTGAACGGACAGAAGCCACTTCTTTGTTGGTTTTGTTCCACCGCCTTGCCTTTAAATTTAAATTCATATTGGGTTGTTCATGCCTTTGTGCGTTGTTTTGCTGGAAACCACTCATGATCTAGATACATCAAGACCTGTCTCGGCCTGCGAATGTTCGAAAGGGCTAGGTGCGTAGATACAATGTGTTGATGGTAGTATACGTTCGTCATGCTATAATGGGTTCAATGGTTGTTTTTTTTTTTTTTTTATGATTCTCATTTTTCATGGCGCTCGGTCTTGTTGATTGACCATCCTTAATCTAGGTTACGAATGATCCTAGGTTGTTAGGTTGTTCAACAAGATTTGTTTCGTCAAAGACAGATATTTCAATATTCATATCATTCATAATATCAAAGTGTTTTGTTTGAAAAAGATCATCGCTTGCTGCAAAAAATAGTAGGTATGTGGATCGTTTCAATGTTGTTAAAAAACATATCATTTGTAGTTTTTCTTTTTGTTAAATAAATTAACCTTGTCAAAGAATCCCCGACCATCAAATAGAATCTTGAATCTTGATAAGTAAAGTGCAAGGGAAATTGAAGTACTATGCATTATTTAGATTGTATTTTAGGGTACCCTTGGAATATATATAATAGAGTATATAAGTGATGAAAAAGTTCGTTATTCTTTGGGAGAGTATTCCATGTGTGTCAGATTCCTCAAAGCACATGGCTCCCTAACATATCTACAATACATTCCAAATCCTCCCTATATGTTATGCGTTGTATTTTTCATACTCACTTGTTTGTTTATTTTCTACACTTGATTCTTGAATTTCAATGATATGATTAGATAATATCTAATGGATCTCACAAAAGTCCAAAGTAAATCAACTTTAACACATGCACTTATGAGAAATAATGAACTTTCAAATGGCATGTAGTAGACTATCCACATCTATATACCTTCGTCCGTAAATATATTTATAGTCGTTTGGTTAAAATTGAATAGTTTATATTTTATTTGTTAATATGGAAATTTTTTAAAACTTATCTAATTTAAAATCATGACTATTCAAAACTTATTAAATTTGAAATCTTAACTATTCAATCTCGATTTAATGGTTATCATATATCAATTTTATGATTAATTCATTTGGATTGATCAAGTAGTGTTGGCTTGAGTCTTTGAAATTTACTCCTTTTAAAGTCTTAGGTTTTACTCAAAAAAAAAAATCTTAGGTTCGATTTCTTTTAGTGCCAATTTCGATGGACTAGTTCATACAGAGTAGAAACACTTTGACTTTAAACAGAAACTCCGCAAATAGACAGTAAAATTAATCGATCCTTAGACCGGATATCAAATTTTAAAAAACAATATATATATATCAACTTTATGAATACATTCAACTACGAGCCATCCGAATTTGATGAAAAACATATTTTCATAGGATACAAATACAATTGTAATGTATCTATCCAATTAAATTTCTCTATTATTTTTTGTATGCATAGAAATCACACACACCCTCATCAACTTATCTACAACTGCTTAATTGAAAGTGATAGTGAAATATTATATTGGGGCATAGAAGCTATAAAAATGTAACCCTACACCATAAAGAAAAAACAAAGTCACATGTGATGTGCCGGATTCAATAAGGCAGGAACAACTTACCTAACAAATCATCACTAATCCATGCTATTCATAGGAAACATTGCTCACAAACCAATTTGATTGGCACATTATACCTTCCTTTTTAGAAGAAATTATCATACCCTACTAATTAATAATCTTTATTTGTATATAGACTTATAGATTATAATAATAACCTAGCACAAAAAAATTATATTATATGCAATGGTGGAATCTAACCATCATTACCGATGGTTTTATATCCAATCAAAATCGTAAAAGTAGTCATGATGCATGGGTTAATTTGAGAGAAAAAGGTAGAAAGAACTATAGACTATATATATGGAAAATACTAAACAGTACCCCCGGAGCATTGGTTAAGCATATAAAAATAGAAATCGTATCTCAAAATACGTGCATTTAATGTCTCAAAAACATAAAAAGTTATTTTTTTCATATTAATTTTATTTTTTATTTCTTTTTTTGGCATGCTTAACCAATGTCCCGGGGGTACTGTTTAGTATGATCCTATATAAATATATATATATATATATATATATATATATATATATATATATATGGTTTCAAAAAAGTATATTAGATTGTGTAATCTTAATATTAGACATCTTTAACATGCACTTAGGGTATTTTTTTACAAGTGTCAATCTATGAAGCCCTCCACATCATATATTCCTTTTCACAACAATCCAAATTTTTAGCCCTTTTTAGCCAACAATTCAAATTCAACCAATTGAGAGAAGAGATATGTGGTTTGGGCTTTTATTGACCCGACCCAATATTTACCCTACCCGAAATCCATGAGAACCATCAGGAAAGGAATCAATTCTTTCTCCTTCAATCCTTTTCATTTTCACAGTCAATGCTCTGCACACCAGCGAAAAAGGGGATTCCCTTTTCATCTTCTCCCACAAATTGCATTCTCCCTAGGTAAACTTTCATCAATTTTGCCTAAAGCTTTGTGGAATCTTATTTTTAAAAAAGAATATCAACCCAATTTGAAGCTAATCTTCTATCACAATTTCAAATAAGCATCTCTCCATTACCCTTTTGTATCATTAATCAACAAATTTCAATTTGATTCCTTTGTTACCTCTGAGTTCTTTCCATTACCAGGATTATCAACACAGAGGATTGAGAATCTGCAATATTATATGTAAGTTTCACTTTCAATTTCAAATATTAGGTTCTGTCTATAAATAGGGGAATGGGAATGGCTTTAAGAATTGCTCACACCACAATCTAATCTCTTATTATTTCACTTTTTCAAAATGGCTTTGTCAACACTTTCAAAAACTTTTGACAAAATTTCTGAAATTAATGATTCAAAATCCTCTTGGAATGTCAAAGCAAAAATTATTAGATTGTGGGTTGTGAAAGACTTCAACAGAAATGATTTGCCATTTTCAGTTGAAATGGTGTTAATGGATGCTGAGGTTTGTTTCTTTGCAATAATACGAATTTCATACTTTGGTATCATAATCACTTTATTTATCTCATGTATTCTTTGAGGTGTTATAAAAGAATTTCAATATGAGGTTTACATTGTTTGGTATCATAATCACTTTTTATATCCATTCACACAAGTCAGTAACACACCATGTTATATTCCACAGACCCATTTTATGCAATATTCACTCTTTTAAATACTCTGAAGCTCAGAATTCTGAAGCCAACTCTGAAGCTCAGAATTCTGAAGCCAACTATGAAGCTCAGAATTCTGAAGCCAACTCTGAACCCAGAATTCTGAAGCCAATTCTACACCTCAGAATTCTGAAGCCAATTCTACACCTCAGAATTCTGAAGCCAATTACATATAGAATTTCATATTCTTGCTGTCAAATTGAATTGGACTGTTTTGTATTTTTAGATTGTCCTTTATGTTGATGTTGATTTTGCTTATTTTCTATTATTTTGTGTTTTGGTAACAGCTTAATGATAATTATTTTCTAATATGTAGGGAGATCGAATTCATTGTTCACTTAGAAAAACCCTATTGTACAAGTTTGCAGAACATATCAAAGAGGGCAGAGTCTATTCATTTGAAAATTTGGACTCTGCCTCAAATGGTGGAACCTATAAAACTACCAAACATGACTACAAACTTACTTTTCAGTTTGGATCGAAAGTAACCCCACTTGGCCCAAACAAACTCACCAACCTATCTCCTTTTAAATTTGTTCCTATTGGTGAAGTCATTAATGGCAGCTATGACAACGATTACTTAGTTGGTAAGTTATATATTGAGATTTAAATGTTATATTATTATTTGTGGGAGCTTAATTTATTTGATGTTATTATCTAATGTTAATTTTGAAATGGTTAATTGTTAGATGTAATTGGAATGCTGACTGGAGTTGGGGAAGAAAGACAATATGAGAGGAGTGGACAAAGCACCAAACTCAATGTCATTGAACTTGAGGCGGATGGGTATATTTTGTTCTAAGCACATATAATATAGAATTTATTATCATGAATAAATAATATTACTATAGTTTAAGATAACTAATGACAAGTATTTTGACTTTTAGGGAAAAGATTCAGTGCACTCTTTTTGGATCTTATGTTGATGAGCTCAACAATTTTCTTTCCACCGGCGAAACACAAAATGCTGTTGTTATCATCATGCTTGGAAAGGTGAAACTATTTCAAGGTATAACCCCATTTACTTTTTTATTTTCTCCATGAATAGTTTTATGTATATATAACTTTGTTTTCTATTTTAATTAAGTCATTGATATGGAATGTGTAGACAAACTTCATATCCAAAACTGCCTCAATTGCACCAAAGTTTTTTACAATCCTGTCAATGATGATGCGACTTACTTAAGGAGTAGGGTGGTTGAAAATGTTGACACACCATCTCCTCTTATCCTTACCCAAATACATGCACAACCTAGAGTTGATCCTCTCCAAGAATTTCTCTATTCCACTCCTAGGAACACTATCCAAGGTCTTCTTAATTGTGAAGAGGTAAATAAGAAATAATATGTAAATCAATATTTTCTAAAAACAATAATCATATTCTTATATATTTAATTTATATGTATTAGGATGCTCTTTTTGTTGTTCTTGGAACTATCAAACACATTGTCAACCATGATAATTGGTTCTATACGGCATGTGCATGCAACAAAAGTGTGTATCCAGATTCGGGCATGTATTTCTGCGAAAAATGTAACAAACATGTCAAAAATGTTTCACCAAGGTAACATTCTTTCTTTATAGATATATATTAATTGTCATTATTAAATAAGTTTCAATCATAAGATGCTAATTTTATTTTTTGTTCATTGTATTTAAAGATTTTCCATCAATGTTCGTGTTATGGATGATACCGACAGCGCCACATTTGTGCTTTTCGATCGTGATGCTGCAATGTTGTTTAACAAATCATGTGCTGATGTATTGCGCAGTCGGGATACCGTAAGTATTTTAAATACGATTAAAATCTAAGCATATATAACTATTATCTAATGTATATTTAATTTTATATCTTTTTTTTTTTACTTTTAGAGGGCTGCAACGAATGTTCTTCCTGCAGAAATTAAAGCATTGGTCAATTCAACATATCTATTCAAAGTTGAGTGCAAAACCCCCGTGAGTCATAGGTTTGAGCCGTCTTTCCGTGTTCGCAAAGTTTGCACCGACATGATTATAATTAATCAATTCAAGTCCAAGTGGGAGCATGAAGAATCTACCTTTGCAAAAAATGCCAATGTGAGAATTTTTTTTTTTTAATCAGTTTCTAAAAATGTTTCACTTTATCAATCAACTTATGCACAATTGAAATATGTATTGGGTTTTAGAATACCTTCAGTTTACAATAACTATGATTTTTTCTTATGAATAGGAAATGAATTCTTTGAGTGCGCTGCATGACACTCAAATTGGATCTTCAGCAAACTATCTTGATACTAACAATGTTGAGCCACTAACAGCAAGTTCTGCAAAGGAGAATGAGTTAAAATTGGATTGTGCAAATTTGGGCATCTCACAAGTAAGTAATCACTTTATTACTCAAAATACTTCCTCTTAAAGTGGAACCAAACATACACTGCTAATTGAACATGATTAGCAGTTTTAGTAAATATAATAGCTCTTTAGTTTTGGAATTTGGTTTAATTGCTTGCTAAATTTTCCTTTATTTTGCTTTGTGATGTTTTTTTGGGTTCTAATGTCAAATTTTGATTGCTGTGTATATGCTAATAAGTTATCAGCTGATTTCTTTTTCATGATAAACTTTATAGTTTGATTACAAGTATATAATACATATATTTCTACTACATAGTATTTAACAAATACTCATATTTTCTAATTTTGTTGTTGTTATTCAATTAGGACTTAATGCCAGCATTCTCTGAAACTGTCATTGATGTTGATGATATCAAAAGTCCCAAAAAACTTGATGCAAAGGGCAAGGCAAAAATGGATAACCATACTACCAAAGGAAAGAGGGTTTCACCCAATGATGAAGTTAATGGACAAGACATTGATGTTGATGACATACCAAGTCCCAAAAAAGTGGATGCAAATGGCAAGGCAAAAATGGATAACCATACTAACAAAGGGAAGAGGTCTTCTCCCAATGATGAAACCAAAACTCAAGACATGAACCTTCCAATTAAGCTTCTCAAAAGGCCAATTAAGATTGAAAAGATCTAATTGCTTAATTTGGTTCTTCATATCATGTGATATTGGCTTTGTTTGCTCAATCAAGATATTATATTATCTATAATGAAGTATCAATTATTATATTTCCTACATTATGTCTTAGGTTTTCTAATTGGCCTTATATTAAGTACTTGAAATGGCCTTTCTATTTTCTTATTTCTTAGGTTTTATTATATCAATCTACTTAAGACCCAATTATATTGGGCATTAGAATTCTCAATTGGCCTTATATTAAGTACTTGAAATGGCCTTTGTATTTAGTAGTGGGCTTAACGATGAGTATCCATTTTGTATTATGTTGTTAAGTGCCCTTTTTGTTAAACTACTGATTATTGTAATATGGCCAAATATGGTCTTCTTAATTGAAGTTAATTTTTATATATCAAGTTCAATTATTTAACTTTTATTTTTTATATTATTTAACTTTGAGTTTCCAAATAATAATAACACAACTGATGTTTTATTATAAGTAGATTCAAAATAATAATATATTTGGTTACCTTTAAAAAGAGTCAAAATAATAATATCCTAGGTACCAGTTTATGTTTTATTTAAAAACTTAGGGGGGGGGAGTGTATAATCAGGTATAAAAAAATACAACTTATGGACTCTAGGCTCATGCAAAAAAACTTTCTATGGAGATGGATGATCATACTTCCAAGATATCAAGGTTTAGAAGAATGGCTATTAGAAAGAAAAAGAAAAATGAAAATATCAATTCATCATCAGAACGTGTGGTATGTACCAGGCATGAAAAGCAATCTGATGAGTGTGGGTCAATTGATTGAGATAGGTTTTTCAGTTACTATGAAAGACAATCTTCTGAAGCTATATGACGGTAATCAGAAGCTGATTATGGAGTCAGAACAGGGAAGGAACAGAACATTCAAGGTGAATGTTAGAACTGCAGATTCTGAATGTCTTAGTGCAACAAGTGTTGAGAAGGATAGTGAGCTGTGGCACAGAAGATTTGGTCATCTGAATTTCAGAAGCTTGGGGCATCTGAAGTCAAAGAATCTGGTACATGGAATTCCTATAATCAAGAAGCCTGAAAAATCATGCGAGGTGTGCATGAAAGGGAAGCAACCAAGACTGCCGTTTGCATCAGAAGTAGCTCCAAGAGCAAAACATGCCTTGGGAGTAGTACATTCTGATGTGTGTGGACCATTTCCAGTACCTTCACTTGGAGGAAACAAGTATTTTGTATCTTTTGTTGATGAATTCACAAGGATGACATGGGTAACACTCATCAAGTTCAAGCATGAAGTGTTTGCTGCGTTTCAGAAGTTCAAGGTGAAGGCTGAGAAACAGAGTGGTCAGAAGCTGAAGATTCTCAGAACTGATGGTGGTGGTGAGTTTAATTCTAATGAGTTTAAAACTTTCTGTGAGGAGAATGGAATTGAGCATGAGGTTACAGCTCCTTATACTCCTCAACACAATGGTCTTGCTGAGAGAAGAAATCGTACTTTGCTTGATATGGTGAGAAGCATGCTGAAAGAGAAGAAGCTTCCTCATCACTTATGGGGAGAAGCTGTTGCCACTGCAACATATGTGCTCAACAGATGTCCAACGAAGAAGCTGAAGGAAATAGTTCCTATTCAGAAGTGGACTGGAGAGAAGCAAAGTGTTAGTCATCTGAAGGTGTTTGGATCTGTATGCTATAAACATGTTCCAGAAGCCAGAAGACAGAAGCTGGATGATAGAAGCAAAGTAATGTTACTGGTGGGGTACCACAGTACAGGTGCGTACAAGCTTTATTGTCCAGAGACTAATAAAATTGAATTCAGCAGAGACGTCATTGTGAAGGAATCTGAAACTTGGGATTGGAACAAGTCTCAATCAAATTCTGATGTGAGAATCTCTGAGGATGGCTCTGAAGGAGAGTCAGAATCTGAAGGCTCTGAAGATGATTCAGAAGATGGAGATGACTCTGATGGTGATTCTGAATCTGACTCTGACTCTGAAGGCAATTCTGAAGATCAGAATTCTGAAGCCAACTCTGAAGCTCAGAATTTTGAAGCCAACTCTGAAGCTCAGAATTCTGAAGCCAACTCTGAAGCTCAGAATTCTGAAGCCAACTATGAAGCTCAGAATTCTGAGGCCAACTCTGAAGCTCAGAATTCTGAAGCCAAGTCTGAAGCCCAGAATTCTGAAGCCAATTCTACACCTCAGAATTCTGAAGCCAATTCTGAAGCTCAGAATTCTGAAGCCAATTCTGAAGGTCAGAATTCTGAAGCCAATTCTGAAGGTCAGAATTCTAAAGCCAATTCTGAAGGTCAGAATTCTGAAGCCAATTCTGAAGGTCAGAATTCTGAAGCAAACTCTCAAGGTCAGAATTCTGAAGAAAGAATTTCTGAAGGTGTTCAGAGGCTACAGAGAATCAGAAACATCCCAAGAAGATTTGCAGGATTTGAAATGTTGCAAGACACTGAAGTAGACTCTGAGGGAGAAATTAATTGAATTGCAAGACTCTTATGGCTAATTAAAAAAATGATGTAGAGACTTTTTATTAATTATGGTGATTACTTCACCTTATTGTTTATCAAATGTATTAGACCTGATTATTATATTATTTCTATATGCTATGTCACTAACTTATTTAATTATGGTATGATGTGTTAAGTAAGAAGACCATACTTTTATTTTCATGTTCTATATTATGGAGACTTTGTTTAATGTAATTAATGGAATGAGGAACCAATTTACACACAGAATATTATTAACATATTTGACTAGAAGACAATATTTAGTAAAGAATCAACTCTCCAAAATATGACATAGTACTCACGTTTTTGGTTGAGCACAAGATGACATATACATAGAGAAATTTTTAATAGAGAATATTTTGGAAGGATTCCTTTACCATCTTACTTTTCTATCATTCCTTCATTATTTACTATCTTTTTTTCACATGGCTCAACCATACCCAAAAGCATATCTTACATATCTCTACAAAAAGAATATTTTGAAGTCAAACAACTCCATAACAATTCACTATAAAACAAAGAATATAAATATGTTCAATCACTATCACAAGTAGTTGGAATCTATACTATATGGAAAGTAGTAAATAGTCAATGGCACAAAACCATATCCTCCACCGAAAAATAAAAAAAAAAAAACCCACAAAATGACACAAGTTCTACCTCCAAATTTCACAACAAGCATATTAATTTGCCATAAGAAAAAGTAACTTATCTCATGCAAAAAAACTTTCTATGGAGATGGATGATCATACTTCCAAGATATCAAGGTTTAGAAGAATGGCTATTAGAAAGAAAAAGAAAAATGAAAATATCAATTCATCATCAGGTTATATTATGACTTTCTTTATATTAGTGTTTTAAGGTCTTTTCATTTAATATTAGCTTACATTCTAACTTCCATGATAACTAATTTGTTACTACAAATTTCAGAAAATGTGTCTCCAACAAATATCATGCCAACCATTAATTCATACATAACTATTGATTCATGCAATGAAGGTAAGGCATAACTTTAGTTCATATTGGTTTTTTAAATTATTCTAATGTCAAAGTTACAAAAATAAAAATGTCATATTTCTTTCAATTGAGATTAATTTTTTCTAAAATAATTTTTATATAGACATTGCTAAATTTCGGAATTCAACCATTTCAAATGGAGTTGATAGCACTCAATTGAAATCAACCGGTGGAAAAAGAAAGGCTAACAGGATTCCTTTGTCACCTTTAAATACAGGTAATATTCTTAGTTAAAAATATTATTTTCCATTAGATTATACAATGTATTAATGGAACATATTTTTTATCATTCCTTCATTATTTACTATATTTCTTTTTTCAGATGGCTCAACCATACCCAAAACCATAACACAAACATGTGATAGTAACATTTCAGTTAAAAGAGCAAAAAATCCTAATCATGTCAAATTCACTCCAATTTCTAACGTGTTTTCTAATATTCAAAATTCAAGTGGAGAATCATCACAAAATGGAAATGCAAGACATGGACAATCAGGTTATTTGTTTATTTTCAATGTAATGTATTACAAGTTTGATATTTAACCATGAGTGTTTCTTTTATTTTTATTACTTTCATTTAGGTTGGTTATTGTTTTAAATATCATACTCTAAAATAAAAAAATATCAAATACTTATTGAGCATAATTTTTTCAGGAAAATCTAATTTCGATTCATGTGAAGTTATTAATTCCTTAGAGGATGTTTTAAAAAAGAAACCTGCACCTAAGACAAGAAAGAGAAGCATATATATTGGTGTCAAAAGATTGGACTTTGATGATATCCATCTATCTAATGGTATGTATGAATAGATATAGTTATATTGTGTACTTAAATTTATCCTCTATTAATATGTACTCATAAATTCTATAATTTTATTGCGGCAGAAAACTCTAATGGTGACCATACAAAAATTGTTTTTAAAGCTAACATGTATGAAGATGCTGAAAAAGCAGGTATATATTGAAACTCATATAATATTTGTTATAATAATTATTTCTTTATGTCAATAGTTTTTTTACTACAAATTTATGTATAGAGTGCGTCAATTTTGGTCAACCGGAGTTTACTTGCATATATTGTCATGCCGAATTATGGTTTGAAGAAAGAGCAGATAAAACACAGCGTGTCCATAACGCAGATTTTTCTATTTGCTGTCAAAAAGGTCAAGTTGAACTACCACTTCTTAAAAGACCACCAAAATTGCTCTTATCGTTAATAAGAGGAACTGATCGTAGAAGCAAACATTTCAAGGAAAATATAAGGACCTACAACAGCATGTTTGCATTTACATCAATGGGTGGTAGAATTCAAAATAAAATTAATAATGGTAGAGGTCCTCCGCAGTTTATTTTGGGTGGTCAGAATTATCATAGAATTGGAACTTTGCTTCCACAAGAAGGAACCGTCCCCAAATTTGCTCAGCTATACATTTATGATACACAAAATGAAGAAAATAATAGAGCTTCTCATTTTAGGTATGATCGTTTAACTTAATCCTATCACCAATTTATTGTTTATATATGCAGATTATCTATCAATCAAAATAAAATTAATATTGTTGCTTATAAATTTAGGTCTGAAAATGATTCAACTAACATTGACATGTCGTTAGTTCGAGACCTTAAAGAAATGATTGATGATCATAATGAAGTAGCTAAATCATTTAGAAGGGTTAGAGATTTGCTTCAATCAGGAAACCAACCTAAACTATCCCTTAGATTGTTTAGAAAAAGAAATAATGATTCAAGAATGCACAATATTCCCACAGCTGATGAGGTTGCAGGTGTTATTGTCGGCGATTTTGACAGTTCTGACATTGGAAGAGATGTTGTTGTTCATGATAAAACTTATGGTTTGATCAGGATTCACGAAACACACGTGTTATTTTTGCCGCTTCAATATCCCTTAGTGTTTCCTTTTGGTGAAAATGGTTGGGAACCTAATATTCCTTTGAGAGAAGGATCAACGAGAAAAAATAATAGAGTTACAATACGGGAATTTATGGCATTTAGAATTCAAGAAAGAGAAGTTGAATTTGGGAACATTTTGTTCGCCAAAAGGTTGTTTCAGCAATATTTGGTTGATTGTTACACCATGATCGAAGCACAACGTCTTTCATTTGCTAGAGAAAATCAAGATAAGATTAGAAATGATATTCTTTCTGGTTTACAAGAGGCAGTTGAAAAAGGAGATATGCTACCATCATCAGTTGGCAAGAGCGTCATCCTACCGGATTCTTTTACAGGTGGCCCTAGGTATATGTTTAACAACAGTCAAGATGCAATGGGTATTTGTAAAAGATTTGGTTATCCAGATTTGTTCATTACAGTAACATGTAATTCAAATTGGAGTGAAATAAAGGACTTTGTCACCCCAAGGGGTCTTACTGCATCAGACCGACCAGATATTGTTTGTAGAGTATTTAAAATGAAGTTAGACGAAATGATGTCTGATTTCAAAAAGAAAGAAATTTTTGGCAAAGTAATTGCAGGCAAGTATATATTATTTATTTTATTAATTTAATAATTTCACATATTTACATGTATTTTTACTTATAACACTCTACAAAATTGTACATTGTAGGAATGTACACTGTTGAGTTTCAAAAAAGAGGACTTCCACATGCACACATTTTGTTGTGGTTAGATGCTGAAAACAAGTTGAATAAAGTCAGAGATATTGACAAGGTAATATCAGCTGAAATCCCTCATCCAAAATTATATCCAAAGTTGCATGGTTGTGTTTCATCATTCATGATTCATGGACCATGTGGGCCCGGACATTATGATTCACCTTGCATGAAAGGTCCAATATGCTCAAAATACTTTCCAAAGAAACATCAATCGGCTACTTTAATAGATGATGATGGTTATCCATCTTATAGACGCCGTAATACTGGGGTGTTTGTTACAAAAGGTAAGGCTAGGTTAGATAACAGCAATGTTGTTCCTTACAATCCATATTTGCTGATGAGGTATCAAGGTCATGTCAATGTAGAATATTGCAATAAATCCAATGCAATTAAGTATCTTTTTAAATATGTCAACAAAGGGCCTGATAGATCAAATGTAAAGATAGTAAATGGGGAAAAAGTTTCATCGAAATCTGAACCTGTTGATGAAATCCAAAGGTATTATGATTGCCGATATTTATCCCCATCCGAGGCAGCTTGGAGAATTTTTGCATTTGACATTCACCAAAAGTTTCCTGCAGTCATTAGGCTTTGTGTGCATTTACCAAATGAACAATCAATCAATTACAAGGAGAATCAAAAGCTCAAGAATGTTGTCAAATACAATGAGTTCATGGGATCAATGTTTCTTGCTTGGTTTAAGGCAAATCAACAATATGAAGAAGGACGCAATCTAACATATGCTGAGTTTCCGTCGAAGTTCACTTACTTCGAAAAAGATAGAATGTGGCAACCAAGAAAATCAGGATATAGCATTGGTAGGCTCACATATGTTCCGGTTGGTGCAGGGGAATTGTATTACTTGAGGATTTTGTTGACATTGCAAAGAGGTTGCACTTCATACGAAAGTGTTAGAACTGTTAAGGGTGTATTATGTGATAGCTTTCAAGATGCATGTTATGCATTAGATTTATTGCAAAATGACAAAGAATTCATTGATGCTATCATAGAAACAAGTCATTTAGGATCTGGTTTTGAAATGAGAGCTTTGTTCGTTAGGTTGTTGATAATGGGTACAATGACCAAACCAGTTGAAGTGTGGAATGCAAGTTGGAGATTGTTATCGGAAGGAATCATTTACCATAGAAGAAAGGCTCTAAACATGCCAGGTATATCAACTAATATATTTAACTTTTTAACATCAATCAATATATATTAATTCTAAAATAACCTTATTTTATATACTTATATTATGTAGGATTACAAATAAATGATGAAGAATTGAAAAATCTTTGTCTCATGGAGATTGACAAATTATTGATGGCAAATGGAAAATATCTCAAAGACTATAAATCCATGCCTGCTGTTCAATATGCAGATGTTTTGAACTTTCAAAATAAATTGATTGCAGATGAACTTAATTTTGATAGAGTTGAGTTGGCTACACTTCATGGCAAGCTAATTGGTTTGTTGACAGAAGAGCAACACAATGTGTATAATCAAATTATGCAATCAGTTTTGAATGGTGATGGACAATTCTATTTCTTATACGGATATGGTGGAACTGGCAAAACTTTCTTGTGGAAAACCCTGTCTGCTGCTCTTAGAGCTCAAGGTAAGATTGTCTTAAATGTTGCTTCCAGTGGCATTGCATCTTTACTTTTACCAAATGGTAAGACTGCTCATTCAACCTTTTGCATTCCTTTGCAACTTAATGATAAATCAAGTTGCAATATCAAACAACAAACACCTAGAGCCGCACTTTTAAGAGAAGCAAGTTTGATAATATGGGATGAAGCCCCCATGATGAATCGATATTGCTTTGAAGCATTTGATCGTACTATGAGAGATGTAATGAGAGTCAATGATGAACAAAACAATAACCGTCCTTTTGGTGGCAAAGTTGTTGTATTGGGTGGTGACTTTCGGCAAATTTTGTCTGTTGTTAGAAAGGGATCAAGAGGAGCAATAATAAGGGCAACGGTGAGTTCTTCTAAGCTATGGAAGACAGTCAAAGTACTCAGGTTAACGAAAAACATGCGTTTGAATGGTGATAGCACAAGTCAATCATATGACGAAATCAAAAAATTTGCAGATTGGATTTTGAATATTGGTGACGGTATTATGGACGCAGATGAAGATGGTGTCACAAATATTGAAATTCCTAATCAATTGTGCATACTTGAAGGTATTGATCCTTTACTTTCTCTAATTGATTTTGTGTATCCAAACATTGTTTTGAATTTTAAAAATACAAATCAATTTGAAGACCAAGCAATCCTTTGCCCAACATTGGAGGTTGTTGAAAAAGTCAATGATTTTGTGTTGTCTTTAATTCCCGGTGAGTCAAAAGAATATTTAAGTGCCGATACACCTTGCAAGTCTGATGAGGAACATCCAGTTCAAGGTGATTGGTTTACATCAGAGTTTTTAAATGATATTAAGTGTTCCGGTATCCCAAATCACCGTTTGACGTTGAAAGTTGGGGTTCCTATCATGCTAATGAGGAATATTGATCAGGCAAAAGGACTGTGTAATGGTACAAGAATGCAGGTAGATCATTTAGGAAAGCATATTATTTCAGCTACTGTTATAGCTGGAAAAAATATAGGTGACAAGGTAGTTATTCCTAGAATGGATTTGGTACCAACAGATTCTGGCTTACCTTTTAAGTTCCAGCGAAGACAATTTCCCATATGCTTATGTTTTGCAATGACTATAAACAAGTCTCAAGGACAGTCTCTTTCAAAGGTCGGATTGTATTTACCCCGACCTGTTTTTACACACGGCCAACTTTATGTTGCTGTTTCAAGAGTTACAACTACAAAAGGTTTGAAGATGTTAATTATAGATGAGGACGGAAAACCTTGCAACACCACTCAGAATGTTGTGTTTCCTGAAGTTTTTGAACATCTATAGGTGTGTCATCATAATTATTATTATTGTTATATTTATTATTAATGCAATTTATATTGGGCCGTTTTTTCATGTAATTATTAACTATTATTTCTTCTTCTTTTTTTTTCAGAAAAATCGGATCTATAATGGACAAATGATTATTTTGGTACGATTTAATTTGTAGTTTATAATTTTGTAAGTTTGAACTTTTGTGAGATGTAATAGTGTATTGAACTTTGACTATTTTATATGGGTTTTGTTCCTAACTTTGTTAGTTTTTTCGTTATGGAGTTGGTCTGTTTTGTGTTTAGCACCTTCTTCCTTAATTGTGTAACGTACTTCCTCATCGGGGTATAGCTTATGCCTTATTGAGTGGTTTATAATGTAATTTGCTGTTTCAAAAAAAAGTAATTTATTGCAATTTATAAGATGCAGAATTGTTGCTTATTTTTAGTATGCTTAACGATATCTCTACGAATTGATTTTTTTAATTGTCCACAAACAATCCTTTTTTTTTCAACATAAAAACCTACCCAAATATTAATTACCTGTTTACAAATTTAATAACCTGCAGAGTACCGTATATTATTTGTTAACAAAATAATTAACATAATATAGAAGATGATTGAATAAGAAAATAAAAAGTCATTTTCCAAAGGGGAGTACATGAGCAATTAAAGCAAGAATATTCTCTTAATGCACTTAGTCATATGAAAGATAGCAATTTTCCAAAGAGCAGTACATGAGCAATTAAAGCAACGAGCTGAGGCCCAATGGACTGTCATATGAAAGACCAAGCTATTTTGTTGACCCGATGTTGTATGAAGAGAATCAGGGATTAGGGTTTCATATCTTATTTCCTACATCTCGGTAGGGTCACGCCTCTACTATTTGGGACTGTCGAACCATGGCTGCTTCAAGCTCAAAAAGGTCAGTTTCAAATCATCATATTTTCAGTTAAACATAGTAAAGCCTAAATTAATTGCTGTATTATTAAAATTTCGAAATTAGTGGAAAAAATAGTGACTATTTCGAATTTTTAGGTACAGAATCAGAAATTTATGACTTTAAATTAGTAATTAATAGTACTTATGCAATGACTTATGCAATGTTAGTGTTAATATTGGTCTGTAATATTATTATCACAATGACTTATGCAATGCTATGTTTTTAGAATACTTTATCATTGTTAAAGAATATGTTTTGATTCTTAGTTCATTGTCTGATTCTTTATATGATTGAGTTAGGAACTGTTAGGTTTGAGACACATGCATGTGAATTTTGTACTCCAAAGAGATTGCTACCCATAAACAAAGCAAAGACAAAAGTGAATAATATCAAGTACACTCATTCATATTTTTTATTGTAAGTTTTAACTTTTGTATCTATTAAAGTAAAATTGTCACATAGTAGATCACTAAAAGAAGAAAATAAATCTTGTGATCATTGCAAGCTATAAAATTTTCAATAAAAATTTTCAAACACAAATTTTTCGATTGGGCCCTCATTTATTTATTTTTCTTGAATATGAAATGTTATCTTATGAGACACATGCAGAAGTTATTAAATTCACGCTACAGGTTAAAGTCACTTTTCATTCATTTTGCCTTTTGAAATTTTTCTTGGACCACAAAAATTAGGTTTATATATGCCTTTTCATTAATATTCTCTCACAAAATCCAAAACCATATGCAATGTTTCATCAAAATAGTATTCAAATATATAGAATCTTATTTAAGCATCTCAAAACAAACCAAGATTAAGCTATATATTCAATGTCAAATTCAAATAAGCATCTCACCATTACCTGATTTTATCATTTATTGAGAAAATCAATTTGATTCCTATATAATGTTTCATCAAAATAGGCTTCAAATTATTAGAATCTTATTTAAGCATCTCAAAACAAACCAAGTTTAAGCTATGAATTCAATGACAAATTCAAATAAGAATCTCACCATTACCTTATTGTATCATTTATTGAGAACATCAATTTGATTCCTCATTGACATGTAGTGATCGATCCATTTCAACCAATTTTAATAACAAATTGTACATTATTTTCAAATTTTCAAATATTATATTGATATGTAACTTTCATTCATTATTTCAATTTAAATTTTATAGATTCCATGAATACTTCGATCAATGAAATTATGTATATAAATAGGCAACTTGGAAGAGGAATAAGAATTGCTCATATCACAATATAATTTATTATTATTTGAATTTTCCAAAATGGCTTTTTCAAAAACTTCCACTCCAATGACCAATATTCAAATTCCTCATGCACTTTGCATTCTTGAAGGGAATGATCCTTTACATTCTCTGATTGATTTTGTTTTTCCAAACAACCCAAATGATTTTCATAACCATGCCATCCTTTCTCCAACATTCGAGATTGTTGAAAAACTAAATGATTTTGTGTTGTCTTTATTTCCTGGTCAGTCAAAAGTTTATCTAAGTTCGGATACACCTTTCACAATTGATGAGGAACATGAACTTGAAGCTGATTTGTGTAGATCACAACTTTTAAATGATATTAAGTCCTCTGAGATACCAAAATACCGTTTGAAATTAAAAGTTGGTGTTCCTATCATGTTGCTAAGGAATTTAGATAACACAAAAGGATTGTCAATTGGTACAAGAATGAAGGTAGATAATCTTGGAAATCACTTTATCACAGCTACCGTTATAGATGGTAAAAATATTGGTGAGAAGGTAGTTATTCCTAAAATTGATATGGTGCCCAAAGATTCTGGTTTACCTTTTAAGTTTCAAAGAAGACAATTTCCTGTATGCTTATGTTTTGCAATGACTATGAAGAAGTCTCAAGGACTTTCGTTTTCAAAAGTTGGATTGTATTTACCTTGCTCTGTTTCTACACTCGGTCATGTTCATGTTTCAACAGCTAGACTTTCCACCACAAACGATTTGAAGCTCTTAATTTTGGATGATGAGGGAAAACCTTGCAACACAACTCGCAACGTTGTATTTCCTGAAGGTTTTTATTAGTTGAACTATTCCACAGATTGTTAAGGTATATTTTGAAATTTTAGATTTTGTTAAAGTACTGACAAATCTGCTTATTATTATTATTATTATTATTATTATTATTATTATTATTATTATTATTATTATTATTATTATTATATGTTTTCATATTTATATTAATTTCCGTATATTAATAGAAGAAGAAGACATTTAAATTATTATTAGTAACCATAATTTTGTTGTCTTTTTTTTTTTACAGGAAATCGGCATCTCTGTTGTTCTCATGAATGTGTTGCTTGCATTTCATCTCCTGTATTATGTCTTAAATTATCCTACATAATGTCTCTTCACCAGTGGCAGTGCAATATATATTTCAATTTTATGTTTCAATTTTAATTTATTATATAAGCAGTCAACTATAAATTATGAACCTATGTGCTCAGTGATAATTGTATGTCGTGTATGACTTAATATAATATATGAAGTTCCTAAATTTTCTTGATTTTTCAAAAGTTTCTTTTAGTAATAATTATTTTTGTAGTTTAATATAAATGAATAAACATGTGTAAAAAACCCAATTCAGTAGTAATGTAAATTGGGAGTAAATTAAATGTCATAATGTTTTATACTTCATAATTTCAGTACTCTATCAAAATAGCAAAAAAAAAATTAAATTCAAGTTAAATCAATAAGTTTTGTGAATTTTGTAGGAACAACAAAAATAATTTCAAACAATGGAAATAAGGTGTAACAAAATTGTACGAAAATTTCTGTAGGAGCCCGTGCAATGCACGGGTTTTGTAACTAGTAAAGAAACAAAAAGAAATGAATCTTGATGACATAAGATGCAAAATGACATGTTTACTTTATCTTATACTTTTTTAAGGCTGTGTAGTGAAATTGAAATCATGTGACATTTTATTTTACCATGCTTGGATTTGAAGTAAAGGCTCAGCTGCAAATAATAAAGTTGAATCCATCATTTAACTTATTTATATTTTTGAACGAATCTATTGTTTTTTATCACCTATACTTTTACTTTAATTAAGTGTTTAAGTCATGGACAAAGTGAATATTAATATACACCATTAGGTGAAAAAACTCAAACCATGATGTTTTGTCAAAAAAAATAAAACTCATACCATGATGTTTGTAAAAAAAAAAAAACAAACAAACTCATACCATGATGTAAAAAAAAAAACAAAAAACTCAAACCATGATCAATGTATGATGAGTCCGAATTAATTTATTTTTGAGTTTATACGAATCAGTATATCCAAATAAGATTCATGCCAGGTGATGGTTTAAGGCAAATGAATTTTTTTTTTTAGATTATCGGATGCTAAATCCAAAAGCATGTATAAGGTTTACCGCATAATGCTTTTAAACTTTACTTTTTCGTTGTGTTTGAACTATGTTATGTAGGCACTTCTTGTGCTTATTTCATTTAATATATTATTTTACTTCATAAAAAAAGTATATTCAAATAAATAAATTTTTATGTATTTTTTTTGTGGGAAATAAACTTTTATATATTCTTATAAGTTTTTTATGGTAGTTTATGAGAAAATAATTTATAAAATATAATTTTAATTTTGTTAGCGAAAACTTATGAATTAACTTAAAAAATTATTTATTTATATAAATTATTTTTATATATAAATTCAAAAATAAGTTAATTCCAAATGGATCCTAACTTATAAGCTTATTTAGAGATAATTTTATGACCAATCTGAAGTAAATTAAAGGTCTTATTTTAATTACAAAATAAATTACTACCATGAATATTCCAAAACGTTAGGTTATACTTTTAAAATGATTTTTGACATGTAAACAAATTAGGTTTAGATTAAACTCTAAAACGCAATTCAACCTATATATTTTTAATCGATATTAGTTTTAAGTAGACTAAGGTATTATGTGATCGTTTTTTTTTTTTTAGATTTTAGAAGTTATTGAAAAGTTAAAAGTGAAAATAAGAGTTTTTAGAATGAAAAAAAAAAAAAACAAAACAAAAGCTATTTGGTAATTATTTTTTTCGCTTCGAAAGTCTTATATCTATTTATATATTTTACTCATAAAAATAAATAAATTTTTTTTATCAATAACTTATTAAAAATGTATTTGGTCTAACTTTTTCTTTCATTAAGTAAAAAAGTTTGAAATAAATTAGATTAACGATACCTAATTAACATCCAAAAAATAAATTTCGTACCATGTATATAGAGTGATGTCAATCATCCGTGTTATAATAGTTTTTAATACACGTGTAGAACTCAATAAGTCTACAACATCTTCATTGCGTAATTGCATACGGTAAGTCTTTGAAATTGTTTGATAGGAGACTTGTACGTATTGAATCAAAGTCTTCTTTGGTTCAACTTTTTTTTTTTTTTTTTTGTCAAGTGCTCAACCTATTTTTATTCCTATGGACTAACACCATATAAGTGGTTCATTGTGCACCATAATAGTTTAAGAACTAAATATATTGATGTATGTTTATAGTATGTGGACTATTAATCATAGTATTATGAGATTAGCTCGGTAGAACATTATATTATATATGTAGAGAGTTAGAGTTTGAATATCGATTATTTCACTTATTTATTTTAAAAGTGAAATTTCTAACCATTATACTTTTTTTTTTTGGTAAACCAAATGTATCATCCGCGCACAACTGTAGAGACTAATTCTCTCGAGGTAACTGAGATTCATTTAAGGGATTGATCTCTCCCAACAAATTTTTTTCATACGCACCGGCCATGGATCAAACCCATAACAAAATGATTAAAGTACTCAAACATCTATCACTTGTGTCACACTATGTTGATTTCTAACCATTATATATAATACTTGACAAAAATAAACAAGAACTACTATTAATTAACGGTCAACTCAACATAGTCAATGTTAACTTAGAGGCTAATTAATAGTTTGATAAAAGAATAATTTAGGATTTTTTTTTTATTAATTTCAATAGTTTAGGGTTTAAATTGTTGAGAAAGCAATATTTTATAGCCTCATTTCAGGGTTTATTCTATATTTAACATATCATATGAGTTTCATCTTCTTTTTTTATGTTAATTCGCCGGTTTTCAGAGAAGGGAACTTTAAAAATCTTCGGCTTGACTAATAATTTGTTCTCCCATGTATTCAATTCAAGTTCCCATAAAATGATTCATGCTTAATTAAGGATAATTCATTAGTGTGAGTTTAATTTTAGTAGATTACCACTTCATCTAAGACAAAAAAAAATAATAATTCATTAGTCATTTCAGTTCACAATCACTTATTTCTTCATTTATTTAATTAAAAAAAAAATAGATATTATCATAATATAACTAAATAAATAACATAATTAAAAATATAGATTCAATGCAGTTTAATTGTCAAAATAGAGATACCAAAATTATATTTAAGTCTAAAAATTTAAAATTTTAATACTAACTTATTTATATATAACTAGACTTTTTTACCCGTGCATGCGCACGGGCTTAATCATTGAATTTAATTATACAATGGAGATGTCATAACATGTGATTATTTATATTAGTAAGCATATAGTGTAGAATCTTCTTGACCTTTTAGATGTGGATTTCAAATAATTTTTGCATTAATCGCGGAATAATAATAGGAAGTTTCAAGCATGATAAGTTTCAAAAATTTGATGTTTTTTATTTTGCTTATCATTTGTGTGTGGCATATAGTTTTTTTGTCAACAATTTTTTTTTAAAAAATAATAAAATCATTAATTAATATGATGCATAATTATCCTTCTCATGCTTACCATGGAATATTTTATTTTTTTTGCTTTCTCATGCTTATCATTTGCGTGTGGCATATGGTTTTTTTGTTAACAAATATTTTTTTAAAAAATAATAAAATCATAAATTAATATGATGCATAATTTGGTATAAATTGCTTTTATCTTTCTAATACAATCAAGTATATTCTTATTGGTGATTATCAAACTATACGTGTCAGAATATATATCTATTACTAATTATTTGTACCAATTTTGAATTAAAATAAATCATGCAGATTATTCATTGAATCCACAATACATATTAAATATTTTTAAACTGATCTCTATTTTTTATATTTAGGCGCAACATTTAGTAAAAATAAATCAATAATATAAATATTTTTCAAATGTATCTTTAGTTGATCGTGGTTAGACGCTTGTTTTGAGGAAAAAAAATATTGATGACTATTCGTGTATGCCACAACAAATTGCATCTATTTTTACTCATTTGAATGAATTCACGAAGAAAAAAAAAACGACGTTCACAGTATATAAAATTAGATACATTGTTACTAACTACTTGCAACTATTTTTAAGCCAACTTTAATTACTGTATTATTTTCTGAAAAATCGGCCGAAAACATAAAATCGGCTGAAAACACATATTTTTCGAAAAATCTAAAATCGGCCGACAAATCTAAAATCAATTGAAAACCCGAAAATACTAAAATCGGCCGAAAATCTAAAAATCTACTGAAAAACCGAAAACCAAAAAACCCAAAAAATCGGCCGAAAACCCAAAACACATTCGAAAACTCAAAAAATCGGTCGAAAACCCAAAAACCACCAGAAAATTCTAAAATCAACCGAAAACTCAAAAGAGACCCGAAAATCCTAAAATCGCCCGAAAACCCAAAAAAACGTGCTGAAAACCCGAAAATCGGCTTAAAACTTAAAAAAAATCGGCTGAAAAACCGAAAATTGATTGAGAACCCAAAAAACACCTGAAAATCAAAAAATCGGCCGAAAACCCAAAAAATAGGCTGAAAAACCGAAAATCGGCCGAAAACCCAAAAATCACCAGAATATCCTAAAATCGGTCGAAAACCAAAAAATCGACCGAAAACTAAAAAAAAAACCGGCGGAAAAATTAGTTTTTCGGCCGTTTTTTGGTATTTCGGCAAATTTAGGTTTGTCGGACAATTTTTCGGTTTTTCAGCCGAATTTAGATTTTTCGGACGATTTTGGGTTTTCGGTCGATTTTTGGTTTTTCAACTGATTGTAAGTTTTTCGGACGATTTTGGTTTTTTGGTCGATTTTAGGTTTTCGGCCGATTTTTGATTTTTCAGACGATTGTGGGTTTTCGGCCGATTGTAAGTTTTTCAGACGATTTTGGGTTTTCGGCAGATTATTTGGGTTTTCATCCGATTTTAAATTTTTGGCCGATTTTAGAATTTTCGGTTATTTTTTGGGTTTTCTACCGATTTTTGAGTTTTCGGCCGATTTTAAGGATTTCGGCTGATTTTAGGGATTTCAGTTGATTTTTTGGGTTTTAAGTTGATTTTAGGGTTTTCTGCCGATTTTAGGTTTTCGATTAATTTTTGTGGTTTTTATGCCAATTTTAGAGTTTTTGGCCAATTTTAGATTTTTCGGCTGTTTTTTGGTGTTTTCTGCCGATTTTAGATTTTTCGGACTTTTTTTTTGTTTTCGACTTATTTTTGGGGTTTTCTGTCAATTTTAAGGTTTTTTTTGTCAATTTTAGATTTTTCGGCCGATTTTTTGTTTTTCGACTGATTTTTGGGCGTTTTCTTCCGATTTTAGAGTTTTTGGCCGATTTTAGATTTTTCGGACCTTTTAAAAAATTTCGGTCCATTTTATGGTTTTTGGTCGATTTTAGGTTTTTTGACCGATTTTAAGAGTTTATATTAAATTTTAAATTTTTCGACAAATTTTTGGTTTTCTAATCAATTAGTATTTTTTAAAAGTTTAAATTTTGATTCGGTTTAATTTTTTAATGAACTAGTTAAGTTTGTAAAAAATAAAAATTGTAAAAGAAAAAGAAAAAAAAAACCAATTATGGTTAACTGGTTAACCAAACCGATTAACCAGTTAACTGAACTGTTTGGTTCAGTTTTATGTTTATAATAACGGTTCAATTTTGGTTTTCATAATTGTAAAGGCAGTTCAGTTCAGTTTGTATGCAGTTTTTGTTTTAAACTAAATCACGCCCACCCCTAGTGATCGGGAGGAGACTGGAACCACTTGATGACAGAACTGACCCCCGAATCAGATTCAACTGATGGTGAAAACCAAAAAACAAAATAAATTAAACTATCATTTTGTGTTCATATAACTTTTATCATTGCCATTTTAATTCTTGTCAATTTATAATTCTGGTCATATTTTACAATAATTAGATTTCTAATTAACAACGATATGTAACTAGAATGACAAACTCTTCGTTCCGGGTAGATATCAACATAAGTTGAGTCACTTCTAGTTTGGTTTGTATGTTGTTTTCTTAAATGTTTTGGGAGAAACAAACAAAAATTGAAAACATTTTGTAGCTCTTAAAAGAAAGCCAAGAAATTTGTGGTCCTTTACAAATCATATTCTTCTTTTTGGAAAACATAGAAAATGCATATTAGTAGCTTTTCAATAAATAAGAATGTTTGTAACTTGTGTGATTAGTAGTGAATATGACATTACTTAGAAAACAAAATTTGAGATTTGGCACCATTTGACTAATTTTAATGAAAATTTCAATAACAATTTAATATAGTTAAACGAAAAACTAAAAAATATTACAACTAAGAAATTTTTTGAGAATCATCGGTTTGTATTTTTTTATACATGTTGAGTCACTTCTAATTTGGATTTTATTGTTTTCTTAGTTGGTATGGGAGAAACAAACACAATTTGGGACCATTTTGTAGCTAAAAAAAGAGAGCCTAGAAATTTTGTGGTCCTAAGCAACACATTCTTTAGAAAAGAAGGAACAAGTATAGCACTACTTTATAAAATAATAATGGCTTGATTGCATGCCCATGGAAAAGAGGTAGTTTGGTTGGTGTAATTAATATGTACCCCAATTGTATATGACAATATGTATGTAGTCAATAGAGAGAAGCTATAGCCAATGGAGAAAGATAAACTAAGGGTCCGTTTGGTTTTAAGGAAAGAAAAGGGGAGAAAAGAAAATTACAGAAATCGATGAATGAATCTATATGTATAAAGTTAATCTAAATTCATTCATTGATTTGCGTAATTTTCTTTCCTCCCTCTTTCTTTTCTCTCTACCAAACGGAGCCTAAAATTTGAGAATCAGTTGAATTGCAAATATCAGCAATGGATAAAGCAAAATATAACTACATTGTTGGGTAAAACTTCATTTACCCTAAAAAATAGGACACATAAGCTTTTTGGGTGACAGAATGGGGTTAGGAGGATAACTGCGAAAAAATCAAAATTGAGAGACACAAAATTTTGATTTTTAAATAGGGAAATTAAAACCGTGGACATGTAAAAATAGTAGTCATAAAAAATAAAAATAGTAGCTTGATAGTTTTCGTGAATATAACTCAATTAGTAAGAACATTATGATATGTAGATGTTGGGTTTGAATCCATATTTTTCAATTTTTCATTTTGACGAGTGAAATACTTACTACTAAACTAATTGACAAAAAAAATGACTGATTTATTTTTAACATACTATATATGGACAATCATTTGATGACAAATCTATGAAATTTACTTTTGCCGTCCTATCGATTACACGCGCGTCCTACGCGTTTCTCATTTTACTCTTTCGTTACTTAAGTAGCAGACGTTATAATGTTAGCGTGTTTTTTAGTGTATCTGCAGCCTAAGTAGCGGAGAAGAGTAATTTTGTAAAATCGCAAGGCGCGCGAGAAAATTGATAGGGTGGCAATATGAGAATTTCAAATCTAATTTTCATGTAGTACTGTGCCAGCCCAGCTTGATTACACATTCTAATAGGAGTATTTGGTTTGGGCTGGAAAAACTTTGTTACTTTTTTGTAAAGAAATTTTCTCTTCTCACCCCTTAACTCTTTTTTACCCCTGAAAATTTTATTTTTCTCTTGAATAAAAACTTCAGAATGCATATTTTGAAGTTTTTCTAATTAGCTTGTATTGATTATTTAGATCTATTAGATGTATGGCCAACAACTTTAGGGGGGGGAGGGGTGAATAAGTCGATAGATTTTAATTTTGATTACTAAAAAATGCGGAAGTGTTTCCAGATTGACTCAGGTCTATCCCGAACCGTTATCGAGAGGATCGGATATGCCTAACACGAGTATGAGTGTCCACAAAGAAATAAAGTGCTAAAAATATAGATAATTAACTTGCGGAACAAACTTAATCAATTAAAAGAATCAATATTTTTTTAAAAAAAATCGGTTTATGTATGTTAAACTTTCTCGTTTAGTTTTGAATGATGTCAAAAATAGGGTCAAAATAGATTGATTTTATCAAGGCAAAGTTTGGTTGTATATGTTTTTCAAAATATTTTTTTGCAAAAATACATTGAACAAAACTCATTTTCAAAAATCTTGTATCTTGAACCAGTACAAAACAATCTTGTACTCGTACATAATTTTCAAGATTTTTTTTTTACTAAAAGATTTGCGCTTGTTTGTTGTCATTCTTTTTAGGATTCTCTATAAATAGTAACAAGGAAAACACTTAGAAATAGAATTATAAGTAAAGATGTCCTGCATCTCTTCAATAGCAGTAACTTTCGTATCAAATTTCTTAGGAAGATACCTAAGCATTTTCTTTACAAGCTTCTTCTCACTGAGCTTTTCTCCTAGAGTTTCAAAAGAATTTGCAAAGTCAAGCACATTCATACGAAAGTCACAAACACTTTCATCTTTCAACATTTGTAGATTCTCAAACTTTGTAGTTAAGAGCTACAACCTTGATATCTTGACCTTTGAGGTGCCTTCATGAGTTGTCTTAAGAATCTCCCAAGCTTCTTTTGCCACAATACTTTGTTTGATTAGTCTAAACATATTTTTGTCAACTCCATTAAATATATCATTCAATTGAAGCTTGATGAGTTAGTTGGTTCCTTGCAAACATTTGAGCTAGGAGCAAAGGAAAGATCAGATAAGAAAAACAAAAACTTTGTCTTTGTCTCTAATGCTGATGATGCAGAAGGGATTGATGAACTTGATACAAAGGAAGGCATCTCTGATGCACTTGATCTCATTGGAACTCAGTTTAAGAAAGTTTTGAGAATGGATGGACAACCTAGGACAAATGTGAAGCACATCCCATTCGATCGACATCAGCAAGCAATCTAGTTCTCAAAGGAAGAATAAGACTGAAGACTCAAATCAAGTGAAAAGTGTTCAGTGCCATGAGTGTGAAGGGTTTTGTTGTAACAACTCAATTTTTTAGTTAAATAACATTTATTTGCTTTTTATAGTTATTTGTGTTTTTAGTTAATAATTAATTATGTGGTTGTTGTATAAAAATAGAAAAAATAGGGAGTGTGAGTTAAATAGTAAGTGAATAGAGTTATTAGATAGTGTGAGAGTGGATTTTTAGATAATGAGCTTAAATTGTGAGGGTACTTTGATATTTTGATGAAAGATTAAGTTAAGTTATTGTGATGAAGAGTAGAGTTATAGTCATAACCCTTATCATAAAAAAAGGAGGTTGAAGGAGAATAGAAAAAAAAAAAAAGAAAAGAAGGAAG
Source organism: Trifolium fragiferum (assembly GCA_954870985.1). Taxonomy (NCBI): domain Eukaryota; kingdom Viridiplantae; phylum Streptophyta; class Magnoliopsida; order Fabales; family Fabaceae; genus Trifolium; species Trifolium fragiferum. Next base: position 16,691,777 of record OX940794.1, read on the forward strand.
AGAGCAAGGGTAGAAGCTACATATTGACAAATGAGTTTGTGTTTTCTCTGTTTATTATCTCTTCATTTATTCTCCATTTGAAGCGAGATAAACACATTAAAAATTAGCGGGATCTATTAAAAAGTGGGTTCCACTAAATTTTGGACCCCACTAATTTTTAACGTGTCTATTTCTCTTCAAATAGAAAATAAATATAGGAATAATAAATGGAGGAAACCCAAACCCTCGACAAATGACACATTTTTATCTTTTATTCTAATCCATAAAATACTACAATTGTTTATTTATTTATTTTAAATAATTAATTAATTTTTTTCCCTTTTATAATAAAAAAATGCCAACTATATATTGACAAATGTCATCACATCATTTGTCAACTCAGTTAAAAATACCACCAATATTAACACATGTAATCACATCATTTAGTCTTTAAACTATTAAACTTATCATTTATATGATGCAGTTTTTTCTTGATAAAAAAATGTCTTCTATCCTAAACCTCTTGCTTGAATTGCTTAGCCCACCGGACATGAGCTAACATCTTAATAAGCTTTACAATAGGAGAGCAATGTTAATTGAATCATTTCTTTTTGACAAATGTTTATTATTCTAATTTCCAAATATTGTGATAAAAATGATATTCCTAATTAAAAAAGTCATGGTCAAATTAATATTTCAGTCAAAAGTATAATTTTAATTGTAAAATGTTGGTCAAAATATTTCAGTCAAATATTAAATCTTAGTCAAATACAATATTAAGTAAATAATAAATTATAATGAATCTCACTTATTTGAGACGAATAGAAGATTAGATATATTCTTAGTCAAAATAAAAAGACTAAATTGTTTATTCGAATTATATATATAAGATTGGAGGAAATATTTCTCTACCAATTTTATCTATGCCACTTTTTATTTCTCTCTCCGTAAAACATATTTCATTTTTAGCAGCATATGGCTTGAGCCACCTCATTGTCACCATCTCAATATTTACCAGGTACTATATATTCAAGCTTAAGATTAATTTTTTTTTTTTTTTTATAAAAGAAACTCAATACATTGGATCAAGAAAAGTATGAAAATATTTCTCGTTATTATCAATATCTTGAATCTAATCAGGTATTTGGATCAATATCTTGACTCTAATCAAAGTAATTTAAAAAAAGAAAAGAAAAAAGAGTTGGATCAAACAATTGTAATTGTAATGACCACTAAATCACATAGAAACTTATTTTCAAATTCCATAACAAAAGATTGAAGTATTTGGATTTTATAATTTAGGTTCAATTTTTTACGCTAGAACGGGCCCATGTTTAGGTTTGAATTTTTTTTTTTTTGACATTAATGTTTAGGTTTGAATTTTTTTTTTTTGACATCAATGTTTAGGTTTGAATTATTATAAATCATCATAACTAAAAAAATTGACAAGCTATAACTTTTAAGTCATGACTACAAACATATCTTGACTATGTTTTCCTCATCATTATTATCAATCGGTTGACTCTAACCAATGAATATTTTGACATAACAAATACTATGCTATGTCGAAAAATTAATTTTTTTACTTTATAGAAATGACTTGCGTTCTTGTTTTGTAGACATGTATTCGATAAATTTATGTAAAATATATCCAAAGTTTAACTATTTTTCTATTTGTGTTATATGTCAATAGGGTTGACGATCGTGCTGATGAATGTAATATGGTTGATGGTGACGATAATATAGATCCGAAATCATAATGATGATGTTGCCATCATCAATAGTGCAAAAAATTGAGGTAATTTATATTTCATGTCATATATTTTCCTTTGTGCAAATATTTTCTCACTTCAAATTTTTTATAAAGTGCAATTGAAAACAAAGGAGATGGGGTTGGGAGAGCTTGGAGTTGCAGCACAATGGTGATTTTGAGAAGATTGAGTCCACTAACACGTGTTTTATAAAGAAATAATTTATAATTAGAAAAGAAAACCTAATTTACATTTTTCAATTATGTAACCTAAATAAGGATATTTTATAAAGATAAATTTATTCATTTGAAAGTTAAAATACGAAATAATATATATTCATTGCTCCCGTTCTAAATTGATGTATCCAATTGACATGCTGTAACTTTTAAAGCATGGCTACAAACATATCTTGACTAAGTTTTTCTCATTATTATCAATATCTTTCAAATATGAAGCACGGACTCTGACACGGACACGGACACCGCGACACGATACAGACACTTCGACACCGCTAATGTAAAAAATATACGACACCGATACCGCTACATATTTATAAAAAATATAAGTTTAGAATTAAAAATACATACATATGCATCTAAGTTGAACAAATTTTTCAATAAATTTTTTTTAAAAGAATATATGATAATACATTTGACATTTACTCATCCATCTACTATCGATAAACTAAAAATAATGTAATCAAAATGTAATATCTTTAATCCTTCATTGATCAATATTATTATTTCGACATATCTTTAATCGTTGTATATATGTCTGAGAAAAGTATAAGCAAATAAAAAAACTAAAATTTGGACACTTACCCCGACACGTTTGTACGAGTGTTTTATAGGTGTTTGACACCGATTTAAGGAGTGTCGGAATAAAGAAAAAATTGTTTTTTGTTGGACACCTCTCCGACACGTTTGTAGGAGTGTCGTACGGTGTCATACGAGTGTCGGACACCGACACGTGTCGGATACCGCGACACGTCTAATCATAGAGGTGTCGGTGCTTTATAGTAATCAATGAATATTTAGGCATAACAAATATGCTATGTCGAAAGAATTAGATTTTCTACTTGATAGAATGATTTGCTTTCTTGTTCTAAATTCAAAACTACTATATCTTAAAATATTTTTTTCCGTCTGTTTTTACTTTTCTTTGCTTTAAAATAATGTTTTTTGAATTTCATTTGCTTTAAAATAATTGTATTCTTGTTTTATTAATATACAATATTTTTTTGTGTAACAAAATTTTTCCATTTTATATAAGTATAATGAGCGGAGCCAAAAGAAAAGCATCACAACTATCGCTATCAATTTATTTTTTGCTGGAACCGTTAGAGTCGTGTGAGGTGGTATTTCTGGGGACTGGTGGTCTTGGTGGACTATGGGCTTGCTTTTTGCCTTCTTTTCGTGATTTCTTATCATTCTCTCATTTTTGCTCTTATGGTGATTTGAGACTATCCGTAGTCTAGTAGAAGTTTTCTTCATTTTTGATTTTATTGTATTTTTATTTTCTTCGGGGACTTAGTACTTCTGGTACTCCCTTTTCGAACTCTATTTGGTGTATCATTTTTTCTCTTTTATATATAATTATATTTGCCATTCAAAAAAAAAAAATTTTTTTTGCTCTTTTTTTTTTTTTTTTTTTTTTGTTTTCTAGTTATCGCTATCATGGGTGGAAGGAAAATTGCAACTTGCATACATATATTCGAAATGTCACCCTCCTTCTTCGGTTATTATGTATGCAAGTTCCACCTTCCTCTACCTATGGTAGAGAACTAGCGATAACTATAAAATAAAAAGAAATAAGCTAGAAAAAATAATGAAAACGGTATTTGTTATGTTTTTCTTATGACTTCGGTTATTACACTAATATAGGCAAATTTTGGTTTCCGAAAAATGTTGTATCTTCCCAAAAAGCAAAACACAATTTTTTAAGGCAAAATAAAAACAGAAAATACAACTTTAAGATATATAATATATAGTAGGTATACGTAGTTTTGAATTTAGCACAACAACGTTAAATACTATTCATTATTCATTATACTATAATAAACATAATATTTCTTAGTTTTATTTTACAACATACATGGCGTCTGAATAATTTCTTTTTGTCCTAAGTAGATTTTAATATAGTTTATTTAATTAAATAAATTATTTTCATGCCTATGTAATAACATATATTCCCTGTCATTTGCCTTTTAAATTTCATATTGTATCTAACACCAAGTATTATTTTCATGCATGGAGTCCACATGTATATGTGTTTTGTTGGCAATAACATCAAGTATCATTCGCATTGTATCTAAATTTTATCCATATAAGGTATTTTATTTTATATAAGGTATTTTATGTTATTATTTTGATATAAAAGAGTCAAAGTTCAAATTATCCATATAAATAAGATTGACAATGACCCGAGCCAACTCGTGAATAGTTTGAAGCTCAATTCAATAGTTGACTGGTAAACTTGGTTCATGAACCAAATGAGCTGAACTTGAGTTAAAAATTAAATCTGTTAAATAAATGAGATGAACATAAACTATATATAGATCGACTCGTTTAACTCATGAACTAATTCGATTATATATATAACTTTTCAAATCTTTTTTAACTGTACACATTAATGAATTTTTCACTTTCCTACGTATGGCTATTACGTACCCACTCGCCCTTTACCGAATAAATAATTTTACTCTTTGAGGATTCTCTCTTTCTCAAAAGGCTTTTCTTCATTTTTCATTTAAGAAGAAAGACTTTTCCTCTCATTTTTTCTACAGCATGTCTTTTTAATTCCTTGGTTGTGGCAAATTGTATCTATTGAAGTTCAGCTGATGCAATTTTATCTTGAAGGGGCGACCTATTGGAGTACGGAGTTGGATATTTTGAGAATAATTGTGCAATTTTATTGGTTTTTGCTTTGTAATTTTGTTACTTGTATTAGTTTATGCCGGTTTGAATTTTGTACGCGTTTATTTTAATGTAATATTTGTGTTTTCTTTTTTAAAAAAATAGTTTAAAAGATTTAAAATCAAATTTTGACAAAAAATTGACTTTAAAATCATGAGATTTGACTTAACAAGTCGAATCAAATTGTTTGTGAACTTTAAACGAGCTAAACTTAAGCTGAAAAGGAGTTCGTGTCAAACTTGAGCCAAGTTTCGAGCTGAACCAATCTCTAATGAATCGAGTTGAGTTCAGACAAGTTCGATTCAGCTCGATTCATTTACAACCTATGAATAAGTTATATTAGGCTCTTTATATACGTGTTTTCATTTTACATACGTTGCTTTGATGTATCCAATTGTGCTATTAAAAATTATAAAATAAACAAATAATGAAGTTGTATGAGAGACGCTAAATGTATCCTCAATAGTTTCTCTGTGTGATTCTCAAACTCTACCTTTTCCGTGGAAATGAGGATATAAAAAATTGACAAGAATGATTTTGTGTAGAAGGAAGATTAAAAATGTAGTAGTATAACTTTTTGGTATATGAGGGTAAATGTGTTTACTGCGTGTGTTTGAATTATTTTTCTATGTCAACAATGTATTGTATTAATATATCCACACATATTACCATTTTTATCGGCAAAAAAGAAAAGAAAAAAAAAAGAAAAAAAAAAAACTAATTTTGTACAAGCATGAATAGTAAGTAGGGTTATGATTTATGAATGGTTTGAAAATCAAACCAAACTAAATTTGGTTCGGTTTCCAAAAATCGTTTTAATAAAAGCCACATAACCACCATAAGTTTTGAAATGAAGAAGTTGATTGCGAAAATAGAGAAGAAAACAGAACAAAATTGTATATAATAAATCGAAAAAGATTTTATAGCTGGTTAAATTGATTGGTAGTTACGTCTGGAAAAAAATTTCAATAGATATATGGTCAAATTTTACAGAGTTGAGTATTATATAGTGGTGATGTTTAGAGATGTGCAAAAAATGAATACAATTTAATTACTAAATCAATTGATGATAATCAATTGTTATCCCATCAGACGTTAAAAATAAAGTTAAAATTTAACTCTAAAATACTGACGGTGATGAGGGTAGTTCAACTTCTCATGTATTGTTCACTGAAATCTAAAAGGTACGTTCTTCATGATTCAATTAATAGATATAGGGATGCAATTTGATTTTTAGAATTCCTAAGATGCATACCCCTAAATAGATGCAATTTGATTTTTAAAATTCCATGAGTTTTTTTAGATGAAGTAGTAATCCACTGAAATTAAACTCACACACAACTGTTAAGTCTCGGGTTCGAACCCGGGTCATGATGTCCAGCCTAGCAATTTCGACATTTGCCAATTGAGTTAAGACTTCTAGATATAAATTTTCTGTTTTATTTTAAAAAAGAAAATTGCTTAAAGATTTTTTTAGTCTTTTCTTTTTTAATCTTAAGAGGAAATCATTACCCACTTAAATTTAATGTTTTGATTACATTATATTAGAGTCTAAATTATACCTTTTGTGCTTAACTTGATTTTATATAGTAACAACAAATAACATAGTAAAAAAAAATCATTATTATTTATTTGGCTTCTTAACTTGATTTTTATATAGTAACAACAAATAACATAGTAAAAAAAATCAGTATTAAAAAAAAAACTATATAAAAACAAGGAAAATACATCATCACCTTTTGACAAACAAAGTAAGAAGTGCGATCAAACTTATTCTTGAAGAGAGAATTTACCAATGGATACAAAATCTGAGAGCTTGGAATCATCACTTACAGTTCCAAGTGTTCAAGAGCTAGCACTCCAAAATCTACAAAAAGTGCCACCAAGATACATAAGAGATGATGAGGGTGATGATGATTTCTGCACCTTTCCTTCTTCTGATCCATCTTTTACCATACCATTAATAGATATGTCTAAGTTGGTCAACGCTGATACACAACAAGATGAACTTCATAAGCTTCATCTTGCTTGTAAAAACTGGGGTGTTTTTCAGGTAATCATTTGTTTTAGCTTCCAATTACTTCTAGTAGCAAAAATTCCATTCTTTCAGCAATTTTTGTTGTTTGTTTTAAATTTTAATAGATAACTTTTGTTAAAGCTTTATTTAGTTTAAGGTTGAACTCTGAATTATTAGCACTTCCTGAGTTCTATTAGTTTATGGGGTTTAGCTGAAATTCTTGGTTTGAACTCCCTCCGGTGTTATATATAAAAGAAAGTATGGGAAACAAAAGTTGATTTAGGTGGCACGATCAGAAGCCTGATAACAGACAGCCTAGTAGACCGTGAAGAGACTCTATACCATCTTAGAATAAGTTATTGGATCTAACTCATTCTTACAAAACCGGTCTGTAAGGTGAGGATTGTCCTCTCTTTATAAACACATATCCAGACTATCTCGCAACTGATGTGAAACTTCTTAACACTGTTAAAGCTCTTGAGGGATTGGTTTCTGCCGTTGTGCGTAAGGATACTGAAAAACATCACTCAGGGTTGTGTTTATTTTTCCTTTGATTTTGGATATAAGAAAGCTAATTGAACATTTTGAATTTTATTCCCTTTTTACCTGATTTTCTAATTTTAATGCAGATAGTAAATCATGGAGTCTCTTCTTCCCTTAAGAATATGGGGAATCAAGTTAAGAGATTCTTTGAACTTCCCTTACAAGAGAAAAACAGATGGGCACAGAAACCAGGAAGTCTTGAAGGGTATGGTCAAGCATTTGTTACCTCTGAGGAGCAAAAGCTAGATTGGAATGATATGATCTTTCTCAAGTCTCTGCCTATTCAGAACAGAAAATTGGATTTGTGGCCTCAAAATCCTCCTCAGTTCAGGTACATATACATTATATTGTTCAATGGCTGAACCGAAAAACATATTCATACCAAAGTGTGTTTGAATATATGGTTACATTGGAAATTACCTATAACCTACCGAGTGTGAAATTTCGGACTTGAACTCACCTCAGCGGATGTTTCCATAATGTCCTATCATTTGTGTTAACCGCAATTTGTTTTTTCATGAAAAGTAATTTACATATGAAACTCATACCTCAAATTCCAAATTAAAATAAGAAGCATTGGAAAGTGTTTAGTGTCCCGTGTCCAAATTAGTTATAGTGAAACTTATGTAGCACTGACACTTCAGATAGAAGGTGTGTCCAATGTATGACATGTGTCGCTAAGTGTAACGAATAGCGACATGAAACCAAAACATGTATTAATATTCAATCATTTCTATTTTTCTCAATTTTTTAACCAGTGTTATTTGTGTTGGCGTATCAGAGGGTGGATGGCACTATTTCAGTTCTACGAAAAACTTACCTCTATTATTTCTATGATTATCCTTCTGACTACAATTTATATATCATCTTTGTTTCATGCAAGAGTGCAAGACCTCCATTGGAATCTTTTTGTTATGTTTGTTAAGGGTGTTGTTTTGCAATATATTGTCAGGGAAACATTAGAAAAATATTCTGAAGATATGAGGCATGAAGCAACATCAATTGTGAGTTTCATTACTATGGCTTTGGGGCTTGAGGATACAAAGATATCAGAAAGTTTCCGTGAAGGACTATATGATATAAGGATGAATTGCTACCCGCCTTGTCCGCAGCCTGAAAGAGTTCTCGGAATTGTTCCTCATGCCGACAATTCTGGAATCACTCTCTTGGCTGATTTTGGTGATTTTCCAGGGCTGCAGTTCCTCAAAGGTGGAAAATGGGTCGGTGTTGAACCAATAGAAGGAGCTATTGTTGCTAACATTGGCCATATAATTGAGGTTTGTATTTTTTTGACTCATCAGGCTTCAAATTAATTCTTAAATAGTGATTTATTTCAATAGGGTTATTATATATTTATATTATATGCATTTGCTCAGATTAGAATGTGAAAAGTGATTTTTATGCTATGTATCTCAGAACCATAGTCTTTTATCCTCCAAACTCCGCTATGCTATGGCGCTATAGCGCTGCTATTTGACAACACTGCGTTGAGTTGAAAAATTTACATAAAGTCAAACCTGCTTTTAGGATAAAAACATTTAACCAACCCTAACATGATTTTGAAGTGTCTGGCCGTGAAACCAAAAATAGGCTAAACCAAAGTTACTTAACTTTAAACTCATTTTATAAAAGTAGGCTCGTTCAAAATCACGATTGACAAATGTTTATCCAGAAATACATGATATTGTAACAAGAATTGGAATTTAGTTTTCCTGCAGTCCAAAATCCCATTTATTCAATAAAGTCGGCACATTGGATTCCATTGGCTTGAGATTGGACGGTCTAAATTTCAAGTTCGGTATTTTAGTCTTCAAAAATAAATAACCAAAATCCTGCATCAATATTTGGACTGTCTGATTTTGATTCAACAACTACCAATGTGCCAATTGCATGAATGCGGAGGTTTGCCAACCAATGGCAACCCGAATTGCATAAATTGTCATCACATCTTGATTTGCAAGTATATTTACATGTTCTGCCATTATGCAGGTGATGACAAACGGGATATACAAAGCACCAGAGCACAGAGCTGTAGTAAATAAGACGAAGGAAAGATTGTCAATAGTGACATTCTGCTATCCAAACCCTTCTATGGATATCGCACCTGCTGAGAAGCTAGTCGGTGAAGGAAACAAACAAGTATACAAGAGCATGACACATGCTGAGTACTTCAACAGGTTTTTCAATAGGAAACTTGATGAATCCTTTATTGATAGTTTGAGATTATGATAAATCATGTATTAGAATTTCTGACTGAAACTGCCTGCATCATTTGCTGTATGGTGTTAGAATTTCGAACAGCTTGTGCATTTTTCCAACCTGTGAGCAAAGCAATCCCGCGGTCACACTCTAGAGATCTAGGCTTGGTTTCATTATTCCAAATCTTTTTGTTTCTATGCTTTCATATACTCCGAATCGTGACTGCAAATATGGTCATTTGATCCGAGTATAATTCTGCAGAATTGTAAACATGTTTTCTGCTATAGTACAGTTAGAGTTCAGGTTTTGTTGCACAACAGTCAACAATCCAACATTTTGCCAATTTATGCATTCAACAAGTACTTTGCCGGTCACACATAACTTGGGTTGTATCCGATGCTCGATTTTAGAAAGCCATTACTAGTAAACAAAAGATATAGTGAACATAATTATTCTTCTCATTAATCAAACTTGGGTTATCTCAAACCATTCCTTCTAGAAAGAATTCATTAACTACTCTGGCAATCCTTCGGCTTTGAGATTGCTTACTACAGTCCTTATATTTCAATTGCTCAAATCATGAGGAATGACAAAAGATTAAAGTATTTGGATTTTATAATTTAGGATCAATTCTTTATACTAGCAAGAGTCCCATGTTTAGGTTCAAACATGACATTATTCTAAATCATCACAGATAAAAAATTAACATGCTATAACTCTGAAGTTAGAGCAAAAAAAAACATAAATATCTTAGACTAGTTTTTTCTCATTATTATACATATCTTCACTCTAATTAATGAATTTTTTTTTTGGTGCAACTAATTAATGAATATTTAGACAAACAATATATAATATGGAAAATAAAAAAATTTAGAGAATTAAATTTTTTAGGTTGGATACATTTAATGTAAAATATTTGTCCAAAAACAAATTATGTAAAATATATGCATAGTTTAACTATATTTCTATTTGTGTTGTATATACTTTATTCTTATTAGAATGAACTTTTTGACGGGCCAAACTTAGTGCCACATCCATCGGTCCAATTCAGGATACTTTACATGGATTGAGCAAATCTAATTCAATAGAAAAAAAAAGGGATGTGTCGGGTTATTGGGTGGGTATAAATTTCAGAATGAAAAATCCATAAAAAATAATAAATAATCAGTTTCAGGTAAATCTCAACCCGGACCCAAAACAAGCATTTAGTCTTAAGAAACATATATTGATATCATTATTTTATTATGTTAAAAAAGTAGTGAAAATATGTTACACTATTTCTTAAGAAAATTAAAAAGTGGAGTCATTTTTATAAAAAGTATGATTATTCGTCATTTAGTCTTTTAATATTAAAAATTAATAAAAATAAAATAAAATTTGGATAACTCACACAACTCATCTAACCCATTCCAGAAATGAATTGATTTATCCAATCCGGCCCAATACTAAAGTGAGTGGTTATTTTGCTCAATCTAATCTAAAGTATTATATATGGTTCAGATTTCGGTTTTGGCTAAACTCGGTCCAAACCGGCCCATATACAACCCTAAGCCCAATGGTACATATATTGGCCTATATAAAGAACTCTTCACAACTTCACAAGCCTCACCCTAATTTCTTTGAAAATTTCTCTTCCGACCCCCCGTATTTCTTTTATACCCCTCTAAGGGACTGCTTTGCCCTTGCACGGTATCGTGGTTCACAGAAACCATGAAGTGTAAAATTGCAATTTTTCGTGGTTTCTATAAACCATGGCGTTCTGATATACAAAATTCATGGTTTTTATAAACCACGACGATCTGTGATAGAAACCAGCTGTTGCTTCTGACTAAGTGAACCACCTCATATTTGAAATGAGGTCCAAACCTGTTTTTTAACGATCCAAACGCAGTCAATTCATTATCATAATGTTTAATTAAAATACATCAATATACCAAATATTACATAACCATAATGTTCAGAAGTTTCATTAAGTCCATAACCATAATTACATATAAGAGCTCCATGGTTCGTAGAAACCACGGTCGTACAAATTTTCTTTGGGCACGGTTTCTATTAACCGCGGTGATTTCAAATCGCGGTTCGTAAAAACCACGATTATTGTTGCCAAATGTATACCGTTTTGGGGGCCAAAATTGGATTTAAGGGGGGTATAAAAGAAACACGGGGGGTCGGAAGAGAAATTTTCAATTTCTTTAGCCTAGCCTCCACCTCAAACTATCCCCTATCCAATGTTGTCTTCTCCACCTCAGTTTCCGTTCTCAAACTCGAAGCATCCCTTCTATTGATCTACATTTAGTGTGAGTTTCTCAACCCTTTCTTTAATCCTCATTGAAATAGTGACAATTTGAAATTTCTATGCCATTTCCTTTTTATGTTTGTTACAAATTTTTTAAAAAAAAAATATGATTTTGATATTCAATAATTTAGACATTATTTGTGTTTGATTATTTTATTAAAAATCACTTTTTTTAATAAAATAAGTTTTAGCTTTTTTAAAAAAAAATAAATTTTACCTCGTTTAGATACAATATGTAAAAGTGAATTTTTTAATTTAAAAAACCTTCATCTTTTAGAACTTGTTTTCTCTCTCCTCAAAAACAAATCTATTATTTGAGAAGCTACTTTTAACAGTTTCTCATATTAAGCTATTTCTTTATAATTATTTTTAGATTCTAATTTTTTCAAATTATTTAACAAAGAAATGCAGTATTTATAAACGTGGTTATTTTTATTTAAAAAAAGTTTTTTTTTTTAAATATACTATGACAAACGGCTCTCTATATGCTTCAATTGTGTGTGATTGGTCATATTATTTGCAACTTTCATATTTGTATTTGTATTAGTTTTAGTATTCAACTTTATATTCAATTAGCATAGCATCTCTACTCACCTGGTCCATGCACATTGCTCTTTCCATGAGGTTGGCCGCCTATCGTAGATCTTCCCATTTTAAAGAGGATCCTGAGCTCGGTCTGGTAGTTTACATATCTTGATTACACATATAATTAATTATAATATATTGAAATTCTGGTGGCAAGTGTCAGATGTGCAGCACAATGTGTACACCTTAGGAATAGTATGATGTGTAGCCTAATATGCCAACATCGTGGACATACTGAACTTGATGAACAAGGAAACAATGTAAAGTGCAGAAAACAATAAACAGCACATAGTTTGTTAACCCAGTTCGGCGCTTAAACAATCCCTAATCTGGAGGATACCAATCCAGGGATGAATCCACTATGGTAGTATCAATTCAAAGATAAACTCCCCCGTTTACAACTTATCACTTAATCACTACCCGTGCTAATCCTACTTAGGAACTCCTAGATATGAGAACCTCTGCTCACTCCCCCTCAACCTTACCCAGTAAGGATTTAATAACAAACTCAGTTTGGAGACACACTCCTAGAAAATTATGCACTCGTACCTAAACGCTTTGAGTGTTGCACAATCTAACTCCTTGCTTCAAAGCTTTGGAGAAAGACAAAATAAAGATTACAACTCTACTAAACTCAGTCCTTGCTTGTATCAAAACATGATCCAAGTGAAGTCTCACAAATAACAAAGAACAGGCTAAAACCTAGGACTCAATATCTTCAATATTTGGTTTCGTTAATAATAATGTCTTCAGTCTTTCTTTACATAGAACAAGATTCATTGGCCTTGACGAGTTGGCCTTCAATAGATTTGCCTTGAGATTTATTTGATCATAATCTTTATTTGTTTGTTTCAAATCTTTTTTATCAAAGTCGGCCAATAAAATAAAACAGAACCATGAAAGATTATCTTGTTCCTTGGCGCGCAAGCTGGCATGATTTTATTTGAAAAACAAATCTTTTCAAAAGATCACGCGTAAAACAATGAAAGGCGCGTCCAGCTAGGGCGTCCAGATGTGAATCCTGATGTGCCACACATCATGCTCCACATCATGGAACTAGGCTTATTTTACCAAATGAAGCCAACACCCTAAAATCCTCAACATATATAACTTTAGGTTCAAACATGACATTTTTCTAAATCATCACAGCTAAAAAATTAACATGATATAACTTTCAAGGTAGAGCAAAAAAAAAAAAAAACATATATTGTGAAGAAGATTTCATTTTTGAACTTGGTTGAGTTTTGATGATAACAAATTCACATCACAAAAGAATAAAGTTTATAGAGACTCAAGATGAGAAAACAAGATGATGACAAAAAATTAAGCTTATTGTTTAAATTATTTGAAAGTATGGTCTTTATCTTTTATTTATCATTTTAAATAATTCTATAACTTAAAATGCTCATGAATTATTTTAAAAATTAATTACAAATAAATTTCTAAGTTAAATATAAATGTCCATATGAAGCAAGCTTTTAAAAATATAAAAAGTTGATTTTTAAGAAAAGTTGTATGCACTTTTTAAAGCCCTTCCTATGTTTGATCGATGTAGAAAGTGTGTTGCTGTTTGCATTTTGAAACAGTGCAACGTTTGAAAATTTGAAAACAGAGCTTACTATAGCGCATGTTCGTAACAACCGATGTAAAAAGACCTGGACAAAATTTTATTTTATGAACCATTGTGATTTTTCATTGACAACTTTTTATGATAAGATTTTTTGAAGAGATGCCTTGTTTCATGGACATTTTCTAAAGCCTCTATAAATATGTTTGTGATCATTAGAATTTAGAACAACTTTCATATCACAAATTTTCTAAATCATCAATGTCACTTTTCTCATAAACTTTCAAAGATCATTTTTGTGAAACCTTGATTACATTTTCATATCCAAAAAGGTTTATGAGCATTAAGTTATATTCATTTGAAAGTGATATTGATTTGATACAGCCATACATTAATATTATTTTTCAACACTTGTTTGTAAATTCTCATAATTGTTTGTGAGAATTATTCTTTAAGATAGTGGGATATTATCTTGTGTGTATGAGGATTTCACCATAGGGTTTGGTGAAGACTCTTGTTGTTAAAGATAGTGGGGTGCTATCTTGTGTTGTATGTTAGAAAGATTGTTAGGGGGTCCTTGGGTAAGATTGCTTGTAACAAAGATTCTAAGATAGTGAAAAAATTTCATAGGGTGTGAGGAGACTGGAGTATCCTTAGATTAGAAGGGGAACCAGTATAAATCTTTTGTGTCTTTCTTCTTTTCCTTCCCTCTTTTATTTTTCTGCATATTGATTCATACATTCATCATAAAACTTCCGGAAAAAAAAAAAAAAAAAAGAGCCGATAAAAATCTTAAAACCTAATTTATCTCCCTCTTAGATTGCACTCTTAAACTTACATATATATATCTTAGACTAGGTTTTCCTCATTATTATCAATATTTTGACTCTAATTAATTAATATTTAGACAAACAATATATAATATGGAAGATAAAAAAATTTAGAGAATTAAATTTTTTAGGTTGGATACATTTAATGTAAAATATTGTCCAAAAACAAATTATTTAAAATATATGCATAGTTTAACTATATTTCTATTTGTGTTGTATATACTTTATTCATATTAGAATGGACTTTTTGACTCGGCCAAACTCAGTGCCACATGCATCAGTCCAATTCAGGGTATTGTACATGGATTGGGCAAATTGACTTAATGAAGTCCATCTAATTCAACCCAAAAAAATGGATTGTGTTGGGTTATTGGATGGGTATGAATTTCAAAATGAAAAATCCATAAAAAAAATTTGGTTTCAGGTAAAACTCAACCCGGACCCAAAAAACCTATTAACTGACTGAATCTGTAGTGTTATGATTTTTTAAATAATTTTCATATTAATATTAAAGATTCTTCATGATTAAAAGAGAAAAGCCTCTAGTTCAATACTTAAATTTCCAAAATAAATTATATGCATGTTTATTTCAAACGACAAACAGATTATTCTTCGTACATCACAATTTTAACGGATTCTCTGATCATCTCCTTCGAGTCTTCACTCTTCCATTTCTTTTCGTAATTTAAAAGTAGCGGTGCTAAAAAAATATCATTTTTTGAAAATAGTGAAGATAGGTTATTTTTATGAAAACAAACATGGTGATGATATCATCATTTTATGATGTTAAAAAAGTAGTGAAAATATGTTACACTATTTCTTAAGAACATAAAAAAAGTGGAGTCATTTTTATAAAAACTATGATTATTCGTCATTTGGTCTTTTAATATTAAAAATCACTACTAGAAAAATCTTAAATGCCGACGGACAAAATCTGTCTCTAAAATGCAAATATTCCGTCACTAAGCAGGTCAGAGACGGATTTGATCCCGTCGGTAATTTCCTCGTCTCTAAACTGTTAGAGATGGACAAAATCTGTCTCTAAAATGAAAATATATGTCTCTAAAATAAAAATATCTGTCTCTAACTGCTTTTTCTATCTCTAATTCCATCTCTATTTGAGACGAAATATATTCTGTCTCTAAATTCCGTCGGTATTTCAACTTTTTCTAGTAGTGAATTAATAAAAAAAATTAAAATTTGGGTAACTCACACAACTCATGCCGGAAATGAATTAATTTATTCAGCCCAATACTAAAGTGAGTGGTTATTTTGCTCAACCCAATCTAGAATATTATATATATATATATATATATATATATATATATATATATATATATATATATATATATATATATATATATATATATATGGTTCGGGTTGAAGATTTTTCTTCCCACCCCCATCTTTTTTTTTCACCCCCTGGATTTTCATTTATAACCTTGAAAAAAAAACTTCGGTAAACACGTACCGAAGTTGTAAACGATGTAAAAAACATGTTTTTTTATATCGAAAAACTTCGGTAAATGAAAAATAGAAGTTTTGGGGGATAAAATTAGGGGTACAATTGGATTTTTGAGGGTGAAAAAGAGACATGAGAGGTGGGAAAAGAAATCTCCGTTCAGGTTTCGATTTTGGCTAATCTCAATCCAAACTGGCCCATGTACAACCCTAAGCCCAATGGTACATATATTGGCCTATATAAAGAGCTCTTCACAACTTCACAAGCCCCACCCTAATTTCTTTAGCCTAGCCTCCACCTCAAACTATCCCCTATCCAATGTTGTCTTCTCCACCTCAGTTTCCATTCTCAAACTCGAAGCATCCCCTCCATTGATCTACATTACTGTGAGTTTCTTAACCCTTTCTTTAATCCTCATTGAAATAGTGACAATTTGAAATTTCTATGACATTTCTTTTATGTTTGTTACAAATTTTTAAAAAATTGTAATTTTGATATTCAATAATTTATAGATTATTTGTGTTTGATTATTTTATTAAAATTCACTTTTTTTAGTGAAATAAGTTTTAATTTTTTTAAAAAAGAAATTTTAGCTTGTTTAGATACAATATGTAAAAGTGAATTTTTTTTAATTTCAAAAACCTTCATCTTTTAACACTTGTTTTCTCCCTCCTCTAAAAAAAGTTTATTATTTGAAAAGCTACTCTTAACAGTTTCTCATTTTAAACTATTTCTTTATAATTATTTCTAGATTCTAACTTTTTCAAATTATATAACAAAGAAATGCAATATTTATAAACGTGGTTATTTTTATTAAAAAAATAAGTAATGTTATTTTTCTAAAATAAACTATAACAAACGCCTCTCTATATGCTTCAATTGTGTGTGAATTGATCATATTATTTGCAACTTTTATATTTGTATTTATATTAGTTTTAGTATTCAACTTTATATTCAATTAGCATAGCATCCCTACTCACCCGGTCCATGCACATTGCTCTTTCCATGAGGTTGGCCGCCTATTGTAGATCCTCCCATTTTCAAGAGGATCCCGAACTCGGTCAGATAGTTTACATATCTTTATTACACGTATAATTAATTATAATATATAACTTTTTTTTTATAATTATAGTATTTGCAACTTTATGTTTTTATAAAGAAATAACTTATGAGAGAAGAAAAATTAATATTTCCCAAGTATTGTAAATTAAATAAGGATATTGTATAAAGATTAATTTATGCATTTGGAAGTTTGTAAAATATGTTATATTAAATGACGATGAAATAAGTAGTGACAAAAGGGAATATATATTATTAAATATTTATTTTGAAGAAATATTATTACATATATGCATAAAAATAATTTACTTCATTGAATAAATAATATAAAATATATTTAGAACAAACAAATAAAATCTATTTAGAGTCCATATATTGTATATTAAAACTATTAAATATTTTATTTATTAAAAATTAAATATAATGATAAATAATATTCAATGCTCTTAAAATGTATTCTATTTTCTAAACCAGTTATAATATGATTTAGTTTCGGTTCAAATTTGTTTGAACCAATTTTCATGTTTATTCATTTTTAAAATTTAGTGAAAGCATAATCATCTCCGACAACATTTCATCCTTGTTGTTTTCCTCAATACTTAAATTCTCACCGGCCCCACCTTTTCATTCTCCTACCATGACTATAACCACCAAAACCCTAACAATTAATTTTTCACTCAAAATCTCTTTTCTTTTTCATTGAACCTTTTACAAAACCTAAAATATCAACAAACCCTAACTATGAAGCTTACGCAAAAAATTCATAGCGACAGAACCACCATCAGTGTTGAAACGAAGACGTTGACTGCAGAACAGAGAAGAAAACAGAATGTAACTGTAATTGATGACTCGAAGAAGATTTCAAAGTCGATTGCGTTGATTGAACATTACATTTAGATAGAGTTTTTTATAAGCATTTATCAAATCGAAAAAGTTATCAGCTACAGGATTGAATTTTATAGAGTTCAATAAGAAAAAGGTGTTTATAAAGATTTAGCTAGTAGTGATATTTAGGAGTGCAAACACAACATTTATGCACTGCTATCTAAATCCTCATGAACACCTTCATAATCAACTCTGCAAAATCTAATCATGTAACTGATAACTTTACCGATTCGATCAACCCTTATCGAAAACTCTTTCTAAACGTAACGTCTAATCAATGCAATCGACTTAATTTGCAATCTTCTTTGATTCATCAGTTATAGTTTCATTCTGTTTTCTTCTTTGTTTTCGCAGTCGACCTCTTCATTTCAAAACTGATGGTGGTTCTGTGGCTTTTGATTTTTGCGAAAGCTTCATAGTTAGGTTTTGTTGAGATTTTAGGTTCTGTGAAAGGTTTAGTGAAAAAGAAGACAAATTTTGGGTGAAAATTTGTTAGGGTTTTGGAGGTTGTAGTCGTAGTGGGAGGAGAAAAAGATGGTGGTTGGTAAGAGTTCGAGTTTTAAGGAAAACAACAAGGGTGGGATACAAAGAGGCTTACTAATTCCATCAAGGAAGCGCTTACCGAGTTGATATAAAGAGACTTCTCCCAAGAGATTATTGAAAGTGACTCACAAATTTTCATACTTAAGTTTATTAAGTAGCAAACGAATATGGTCGCTCACTCTTTAGCAAGGGCATACTATTTTAGGGCTAGTCATTGTATCTTTGAGTTTATTCCTTGAAATTATGTTCTCTTGTATGACAGATGTCTTACACGATGTCTGGGACAACTGTGTATTTGACAAGATATCTCAGACAACTAGTTCGACAAGATCAATAATATATGACAGTACTGAAGTAAATACTGAAAACAATATAAGGAAAGCAATAAACGACACAAGATATTGTTTACTCAGTTCGGTGCAAACCACACCTACTCTGGGGGATACCAATCCAGGAAAGGAAACTCACTACTCCAAGTTAATACTTAGTCTTACAATGCATGCCAAAACACATTGATGTGTATGAACTTATTCCCCCTGAATATGAGAACTTACTCACTTCCCTCTGATCACTAGTCCCATGTGACTGAAATCTTTTTCGGCGTTTAACAAAGGTGTTGAACACGCGTTCAACAAAATGCCAGGCAACTACAGGCACAATGGGCACAAGATCTTTGAGTCACAATCTTCAGCTATTGGTCGTGCTTTAAACTTTAGTCTTGAGTCTCTTTATATAGATGTGCAGATCCTCTGATTTGTAGAGATCTTGAGATGCAATCCGATAGGAATTTAGTTATTAAAACAAATTTCACAAGATAAAGATTCAATTTGAACTTTAACTAAGTTAGTTATGATTCCCGATCATATCTAACACATAGGCTTAATAAAAAACTTTGCTATCTGACCTTTAAAGAGTTGTCATTTGAAGTTTTGCGCTTGTAACAAGATTGGAGAGATACGCGCGTATTTGGGTATGTTTAAATCTTCATCGAACTGTTCTTGGGCAAGATTTCCTACACAAATCTCTAGGACATCTTGTTCCAATCCTCAAGTCCTCTTCTTCCTCTTTGTTCTTCTTCTTTTAAACCATTTTTCTCTTCTTTTCTTCTCTTTTCTCTCTTCTATTTCTTCCTCCCTTTCTATATTCTTTTAAGACAACAAAAACCACACCACTACTACTCATAAAACTCTCCTTTATATACTCTCATCTTAGGTTAATGTAAAATTCTCAAAATAACCTTAATAATGTAACATGGGCCCATTAACTAAAATATCACTATCACAACACCTCATAACTCTACTCTTTTACTAGTTACTATCTAATGCTACTATTTACTACTCATCTCTACTCATTCTTTTTTTTTACAAAAGAGGGCCGAAGGCCCAACAAAAAACTAAGAAACTAAACGGACATTTCTAGGCATGCAAGCTCCAGAAAAATCATCAAATAGAAAATTACAGAGCTCACTAGGAGGAGTCTCCATTCTAACACAAACTGAGGAATCTAACGAGAGGCTAAAGTTAGCAAGCCAATCAGCACAACGATTACTCTCTCTCCAAGTATGAAAACTGGACACGACAATTCAAAGCCAACAAATTTTGAATACGCCGCACTAAAATAGGAATCGTTCCGTTTAAACTGCAATTATCTGTAATTATTATATTAATCAGAATTTTGGAGTCACTCTCCACAATGAGTTGTGGAATTTGCTCCCTCCAAGTCATATATAAGCCAAGATACATGCCCCGTAACTCAGCGTGAAAGGCGTCTCACACACACCGATCTTCTTAATGTAGCCTTTCATCCATCTCCCATCAGAGTCTCGAAAAAGGCCGTCACAACCTATAGACTCTCAATCTCCTTTGCAAGCACCGTCACAATTGAGCTTTATCCAACCTTCAGGAGGTTTTTTCCAGCCTATGTAGATTGTATCCTTTTTCTGAAGATCTTTTTTAGGCAATTGAGTTGATCGCAAATCCATCTCTCTAGTAAGATTTTGAATTGTTAAAATAGGATTGTTTGACAGATGAAAATCAACATCAAAAATAGATTTGTTTTTCCATTTCCACAAGAACCAACACATGGTCATGAAGGTTGTCTTCCAACTCTTAATATTAGCTCCAATCCCGAGCATGTTGATGTTATTAAAAATCCAGCTCCTACAATCAAAAGTAAAAAAATTAGTTATAAAATTAGATGGAACTAGACGAAGCCATACCTGAGTAGCATATGCACAGTCACGAAGCACATGTATTGTCGTCTCATCGTTTCTCTCGCATCTAGTGCATATAGGAGATATGCCCACGCCCCACTTGCTTCTACGATAATTGATAAGGATGCACTCATGGGCTGCCAACCAAATAATAGATAAAAACTACATAACAAATATTAACTAATTCACAATTAATTCATAAATAGGTAATAAACTTTAAATAATCAATTATTCCCTAATAATCAAATTTGGGTTGTTACAATTTGACCATGTTAATTAATTAATGACCGTTTAAGGATGAAAATTTTACTCATACTCAATAAATACCAAAAAAATATCCACAATAAATGGAATAAAAATCCGCATTTTGGACAACCTATCTTCATTCAGTACCTGCAAGATAGAAAAAACAGTAGCAGCAAAGGTATTCTGATTTTGTATATCATCTTGCATCATACTCCACCGACCAAAATGTTGCCATATACACCTAGCATTGTTACACAAAACGAAGAGGTGTATACATCCTCATCACCATGCTCGCAAAGTTGTCACTCATATGGACAGTTGAGATGTGTTGTTGTACATCTATTTATTATTGGGTAAATAATTCTTTCGCCCCCTGCAATATAGATGAGATTTGTACTACCCCTATAAAAAAAAATTTGTAGGATTCGCCCCTTACAATGGTGTGCACTTATGGGGCAAAGACAAATAAAAAAAAAATTGTAAGGGGGGAATCCTACAAAAAAAATTTATAGGGGGTATTGCAAATCTCGCCTACATTGCAGGGGGCAAAAGACCTATTTACCCTTTATTATTTTAAACTTCATAATAAAAAAAATGTCAAGAATATATTAAAATTATGTTCGTTCAGGGAAAAACTACAACAAAAAATTTTAGAAGGACGAAAAAATCTCATTTTTTAATTCTAGAAATTAATACCATTATTCACTATTATTTCGTTGTAATATTAAAAAATTTCGATTTATCTTCCTATAATAATTTATTTTGTGATCACAATGTTGTAATATGAAAATCTCATCATCCTATGTTTGTGTTAAATTTTTGTTTACTTACGAAGAGTTAAATAGTATTTTGTTTCTTATAATATTAATGAATTTTTTATTTATCGCGACAAAATATGTCATATCATCATTTATGTGAAGTAGTCGTAAGAAAACATATTCATTAAGGAATTAAAAAATGGAGTCTTCATATTACAAAATTTAATGCAAAGAAAATATTAAAGGGAAATAAATCGAAATTGACAAAAATGTTAATAGGGACCAAAACACTATAGTATTTTATATTTTTGTTACTATGAATACTTATTTAACTCAATTTATAATTACGAGAAAATAAATTATAATTAATGCATGCTTAAATTTGACCGTTGTTTTTTGATCCTGGCGCATTGTCACTTTCTGCTATTTCGAGCAGAGGGTCCCACCCACCCTCCCTTGTTTGTATGTGTTTTCAAAAACGGTCCAACCTTTTCATTGAAAACAATTTTTTTTTTCTTAAAAAAAATGAAAAGGAATTAAGGATTAATAGTATGCTTAAGACAAATTTATGTATTAAATTTAGTTTACTGTTTTTTTATTGCCTTATTCCTTTCTTGTTTTCTGCACTTCTTCCTGTGCTTTGTTGCAACGAAAATCTAGTAAGACATTGTCACCTTTTCTAACCACATTTTTTACTTGTTCCATTCCATCTCTTCAAAATTCATTCTTGATTTTCAAAGATTTAAACCATGGTTATGCATTTTCTTCTTCTGCTTCTTTTTGCAGTGTCTATTGTTGCAGCTGATGAAGGTTAGTAAACAGTTTTTAGTTCCTCACATAATCTTTTTTGTTGCTATGTTTTTCCTAATGATGAGTTCTTTGTCAAGAGATTAATGTGTTTTGTTTTTAGTGTTAAACTTCCATGCATTTTGAATCTTTGTTCTAATTTGGTATATATGAACATTAGTTAGCACTGAAAAACTATATTCACTTGAACTCCATGGATTACTCTTTACCCTTTACTTTTTGTTTTCTGGGTTTAAACTCGGGGTTTCGGTGAAAGGGTTTCTGGTAATTCAAAGTTCGACGAGAAATAAAAAAAGTCTCATCAATAATTGTTTCAAACATGATTTAAAATTTAGATTATCTTAAACGATTTGTGTGGAACCGGAGTTCATTAACCAGTTGAGTCCAAATATTGAATCAATATATTGCTCATGTGTTGCCACTTTTCCCTTTTAGTTTGAAAGCATTTACATGTTTCTTTGCATGTTTGTTTATTTTGAATTTAATTAAAGTAAAGTGGAAATAAAGAAGGGGGTAGATATGCTTTTATTGATTACTTCTTCAATACTAGCAATTTTAGGTCCACCTAAAGTATTAAGATCTTGCTCAAAAAAAAAATAAAGTTTTAAGATCTATTAAATGTGGTAGGACGGTTCTGTTGAGTCATTCTTTTTTTTTTTTCTTTTTCTTTTTTCACTCAAATTTTGATGTGTATATGAAACTTTTTACATGTTGAAGACATTTTGAAAAAAGTTTACCTTTTTAAGAAACTATCTATATTCTTCATAAACTTTTGCAGATCAATATTTAAACCTTCAACAATTTTTTTCTTCAAATTCTAACATTTTGCATAAGCAAAGAATCATATTTCAAGATATAACATAATCCATTACATTATGTTTTACCTAAAACTTGGATTTATTTAATGAGGCAAAATGTGTAAAAGACAAAACTTTTTGGACTAGTTAACTGGTTATGACTTCAGTCACAGATTTATGTTTAATGTTTTTTTAGTAAAACATCAGCATTGGTGCTTGAATGTGTCAAACGTTGTCGCTATAGTCATTGATGTATCAAAATTACATAAACATTTCTGAATGCGTCTTTTGTTAGTTAGTTTGGTTCTTAAATGTGTTTTTCGTTAGTTAGTTTGATCCTCAAATGTGTTTTTTGTTAGTCATTTTGGTCATGAATTTACTGACAGAACACACTCAGAGATGTTTTGTGATTTTGATATATTTGGAGACTACAGTGACACCGCTTCACACATTATTTGAACCCCTAACCTCATGCTTAAAACTCCTTCGTTGTCCGTTAAGTTTAATGCATCTTATATTTGTTCATTGCAGAACCATTTATCGGAGTGAACATTGGTACAGATCTCTCAGACATGCCTCACCCTACTCAAACAGTTGCATTGCTCAAAGCTCAACAAATTCGACATATTCGATTATATAATGCAGACCAAGCTATGCTAACTGCACTATCAAAATCAGGAATTCAAGTTGCTATCTCTGTCCCTAATGAAGAGCTTCTAGCGATAGGCCAATCAAATTCCACAGCTTTAAATTGGGTTTCGCGCAATGTGTTAGCATATTATCCATCCACAAATATCACATCTATTTGTGTTGGTTCTGAGGTTTTAACCACACTCCCAAATGCAGCAAAACTCTTAATCAATGCACTTAACTACATTCATTCAGCCCTTGTCACATCAAAGCTCGATTCCAAAATCAAAGTCTCGACGCCGCTTCCTTCAACCATCATACTTGATTCATTTCCACCTTCACAAGCCTTCTTTAACACCTCAATGAATCAAGTCTTGATTCCACAGCTTAATTTCTTGCAATCCACTCAATCCTATCTCATGCTTAATGTTTATCCTTACTATGATTACATGGAATCAAATGGTTTTATTCCTTTGGATTATGCACTTTTCAAACCACTTCCACCAAACAAAGAATCTGTTGATTCTAACACACTTCTTCATTACTCCAATGTGTTTGATGCTGTTGTCGACGCAGCGTATTTCGCAATGTCGTATCTTAATTACACCAACATTCCTGTCGTGGTAACAGAAACCGGTTGGCCTTCGAAAGGTAGTTCTAATGAGCCTGATGCAACACTAGACAATGCTAATACTTACAACAGCAATCTGATCAAGCATGTGTTAAATAAAACCGGAACGCCGAAACATCCCGGAATCGGTGTTAGTACT
Organism: Trifolium fragiferum; assembly: GCA_954870985.1. Taxonomy (NCBI): domain Eukaryota; kingdom Viridiplantae; phylum Streptophyta; class Magnoliopsida; order Fabales; family Fabaceae; genus Trifolium; species Trifolium fragiferum. The sequence continues at coordinate 16,716,631 of OX940794.1, forward strand.
TATATCTATGAGCTATACAATGAAGACACAAAGCCAGGGGCATTGTCAGAGAAAAATTGGGGACTATTTGATTCAAATGGATTGCCTATTTATGTTTTGCAATTAACAAATTCAGGGGTAGTTTTGGCAAATGATACAAAAAATGAAACTTATTGTGTTGCTAAAGATGGTGCTGATCCAAAGATGTTACAAGCTGGAATTGACTGGGCTTGTGGACCTGGAAAAGTGGATTGTTCACCATTGTTGCAAGGACAACCATGTTATGATCCTGATAATGTTGTTGCACATGCTAATTATGCTTTTGATGCTTATTATCATAAGATGGGAAAATCTACTAAGGCTTGTGATTTCAATGATATGGCTACAATCTCCACTTCAAATCCAAGTAAATTACCTTACAGCTTAAATGCACTTTTAGTCTCGATATTTTCATTGATTTGTGATTTTATTCTTATTTCTAAATTTGAGAATATAGTTCTCCGTTTTAAAATTTGACATATTTTTTGCACCATTGAGATTGAAGCTTTTTTTGTTAACGTGTCAAGTTGAATAATGAACAAGGTATGTTTTTTTCGTAAATATGATTGTTTAGGTTTTTACATTTTTCTTCATGGGTGAAATCTTTGTAGTTCTATTGATGATTTCTAGTATCATATGGCATGACTAAGGATATTATTCTGAACTATTGCAGGTCATGGTTCTTGTATATTTGCAGGAAGGTAAAAACATTTTTTCTTTTTGCTTCATTTTGTTAATAACTATGTGTTTTGTGGAATCTGGATTAAGTGCAGTCACTACTCGTCGGCTACAATCAGTACATCAGGACAATCTGATCAAGATCGGACAGTTCCTATTAAAAGATAGTTTTTAAATTTTGATTATGAAATCACGATCTTTGATCTTGATCGGATGGTCTTAAACTTACTGACTAGATGCAGTCATTGATTTGTGACTGGACAGAATCTAGATCCGTGTTTGTGCCAACATTTTAGCTTACAAGTGTTTGATTTGTGGTTATGTGCAGTCTTGGAAGAAATGGTAATGCCCCTGCACCATCACCCAATTTCATGGATGCACATTCTTCTGCATGTGAATTGAGAATTAGAAGCCTTCTAATTGTGATAGGACTTCTAATATGGGGAGTAGTTTTGCTATAAACTTATGCATGTGTTGCAGAACATGCATTATTACTCTTTTATATATTGTATGGGATTATTTTTTTTTCCTTTTTAAAATGAATGATTGTATGGGATATATTGTATGGGATTATTTTTTTTTCCTTTTTAAAATGAATGATTGTTATATACTAGTTTAGTTTAAGTGGTTAACGAGTTTTAGTTAGGATTGGATGATAAAAACTAGTATTTGAATATTTTTTTTTCAGATTTTATTTATCTCTCTTTGTCTAACTTTAAATTTACTGTTTACCTTTTTCTCAAAACGTGTTTTCTTGAACAATCTGGATTTGACTTGATTGGAAAGATGTTTGGCTTCCATGTGTAAAAAGCAATACTTCTTTTCCTATGAAAAATTGAAAGAGATTGTGATGGAACATAAATTAAAGAATATCAGTGTGTGAGGAAAAAAAATTTAGTCTCAGAGTTGAATAGAATAGGGGTGGACATCGGGCTCAAAATGTTCATCCATCTCAAACCGCGGTTGATATATAGAGATCCGTCTTTGTCCATTTTCGTCATTCGGTTTGGACGGGTTAGGGTTGTGCGGTTTGCGGGTTCGCGGGCGGATTATATCGGTTTTAATAAAAAAATATAAATAAATAGAGCAAGATAAAAAAAAAAACTTAGATTCATAACACGAAAATTAAAATATCAATATCATCATTTGCATACCTTATATGTATCACCAAACCAACCAAAGAAAAATAAAACATAAAATAAAGAATAACAAAACATGAAGAAAAAATTTATATTTACAAAGACAAAAAATACTTTAATGACGAAGAAGAGAAAAGTGGAGGAGAAAGAAGTGATTCATCTACTTAACCAATTTCATAACTTTCAATGTGCTTAGTTGTGTCATTACAATAATAGATGAAATGCAAAGATTAAAAGCAATTTTTGATTCTCAAGAAAGGAGAAAGTTTGTGTTTCTAAAATATGCAGAGGCACTATTTTATTGTGATAGAAAAAAGTTGTATTGTAAATTGAAATGTATTGATTATTTCCATTTGAAAAAGAATAATACTAGTATAATTCCTAAATATTTATGCATTTTTTGAAAGAAAAAAATGACATATATGCATTCCATTAACGCCGACATTACTAGTGTAGTAGACTAATTTTTATTTTTTTCACTATGCGGGCGGGTTCAGGTCCCATCGGTCCAGTTCTCTACACCCGGACCCGCCCACGTCAACTCTGTTCAAACCGAATTTCCAAACCCGTGGCCCAATCCAAACCGCCCATTTTTCGATTTATTTTATCGGTTTTTTCGGGTTAGGTCGGGCCGCGGGTTTTTAACAACACCTGCTCTACACTACACTACATTAGCACCACAGCCAAAAGCATTCACCTAACCCAACACTGGTAGGAAACTAGCACAGCAGTTATTACACTTGTTGTGGGATTTTAATACAAGCCTCTTCTTGCATGAGAAAGTGCTATAAGTCTCCTATTATGGGAGATTTATTTTCACCCTTAGATCGAGGTTTTTACATTATACATCCTCCGGTCTTATATATAAGAAAAAGTTGACATTTTAGATTCAATATAAAATTGATGTATCTAGACAATAATATAGTCTAAATACATCGATTTTGTAATGAATCTAAAAAGTGAAATTTTTCTTATATATAGGACTGGAGGGAGTATTTCTTCTTGAGTTTGACATTTTTTTTTTTAAAAAAATAACTTATAAAATTCTTATTCTCAAATATTTAAAAGTTAAAACTCAAATTCATTTTTTTAATGGTTAAATAAGTTTTTGCTTTTATTAATATCTCGAATTTTTTTTTTTTGTCCATATAATTTTTTTTTTCATTTTTTGATCGTTTAAATATTTTCTATCACAACTTTTGATCTTAGTTTTATTCAAACTTTTATGTACTTTCACATTTTTGAATGATTTTTGTTTTCATCTTTATAATATTATAAGAACATCTCTCATAAAAATTTAGAACTTGTTAACATATGATGGATTATTTATGAATTTTATGTGCGAAAAAAATTAAAAAATTCATATTTAATTTATCTCTTGTTAAAAAAAAAATTTAACTTTTGCGAGAAAGATTCATATAATGTACTAAATATGATCGCGAAAAAAAAACTTAATATTTCAAATGATGTGCATAAGTTGAATGAAAAGTAGGAACCATAATATGATAGGAAATACTTTAAGAACCAAAAGTTGTGATATAGAAAATATTAAAGATCAAAAGTCATTGAAAATTTTTTTATAGGGATAAAAATTTATTTAACTCTTAATGAAATGGATCTGTGTTTCAATTTTTAAATACTTCTCCGGTTCTTTTTGTAAGAAAATTTTGAATTTTTAGATTCCTTAAATAGTTAATGTATTTGGTTTATATTATAGACCAAATACTTTAATTATTCAATGAACTTAAAAAATGGATTTTTTTTTTATAAAAAGGATTTAAGGGAGTATTTGAGAATAAGAATTTTGTAATTTATTTTTTCAAACAAAAAAAAATTTCAAATAAAAAAAATTCAAAAAAAATTTGTCAAATTTAAAATAAAAAATAATACAATGTAGAAATTTTATTAAGATTTATGGTGAACCTTAATGATCTAAGAATGAACCCATGATGGGAAATCTATACCACTTTCCACCCTAGAATTCCCCTTAATACAATTGTCTCTTATAAGCAAGGACATACTCTCCCGGGAGACAATCCCAATTCATTTTAGTTATTTCATAATTTTTAAAAGTGAATTGTCTCATATATATATATATATATATATATATATATATATATATATATATATGAAAATTTTAACATGGACCACTTCTGAAAAACCCTATAACGAATACGAATTTTATAAAATCCACCGTTGGATTGAAAGTTTATATTATATAGATCATCTATAGAAAATTTTAGAAAAATTGAAAATCATTTGATATGTTATTGAGATCCATCAAGATTAACGGTTTATTAAATACTGTAAATCTTGATAAATCCCAATAAAATATCAAATGATTTTCAATTTTTTAAAATTTTTTTATGGATGCTCTATATGATATAAACTTTCAATCTACCAATAAATTTTATAAAATTTGTATTCGATTAGATCACTTGTCCACGGTGGACCACTTTTACCCTAAAGTGCACTTGAGGGGATCCATTCTCATATATATATATATGGGAGGTTTCAAATGAGAGGAAGTGTTATAATGAGAGATGAGAGGAGTCACTTATATCCCTCAGATCTAATTTAATGGTTGAGATAAAAAGGTCACTTGTACTGAGCACCACACGTGATTCTTTTTCCATGAAGACGCACATTGAACAACCTTTTCCTCTTCCTGTGTCACAAATTCAGAATTATTTTTTTTTTATTTCTTTCTTCTGTTAACCTCACTGTTATGATAAGGCTTACCATTGAAAATATCATGTGACTATGTTTGTTTCTCATTCACGCAGTTATCTTTCATGTTCTTTCCCATTCTAAAGATTTGCAATCGGATTTCAATTTGGGATAAAGCTTTCGTCGACAGAGACAGTGGTCTCGGTATGGATCTCAACAATATCACCATACCAAACCCTACAAGGCTACAACTACAATAACAACGAGGTCGAGCACTTCTCCATCGGTAAAAAAAAATCTAGAAAATGGAGTTCACCGACCCATTTTGTTCTTCTTTTTAATTTTAAATATAATAAATCTGTATGTTAGATTAAAAATAGAGTTGATACAACAAAAGGCTTGCCAAGATCTAGAATGCTAGATTAAAAAAAAAAAAAAGAAGAACACTAACAGGCAAGGCGGCGAAACTAAAGAGGTGAAAAGAATAGGCTGCACTTTAATAAAGTAAATATATATGTTTGATTAATTTTAATAGGTTTTGATGAAGAACCAGAGTTTTACCTTTATTCAATTAAAAATTAGACATGATACATCAAGATATGAGAAAATCACATTTGAAAGAATCGAAAAACAATAGTAATATGTAACAGCATGACAAAACGGCGTGAGGGAAGAAGGAGATGAAAATATTATAAGATGAGGTGTCAAAATTGAAGTAACACAGTAAAGATTGATTCAAGTGCTTTGATTCACTCCTCTCATCTCTCATTATAACACTTCCTCTCATTTGAAACCTCTCCATATATATATAAAACAAATAACAATTGTATATAATGTTCTTTAAAAAAAAATTGTTTATAATACATGCTAAGGTTCACTAATATAAAATGAATGGATGGTTTGATACAGGGCCAATTCTAGGATGGGTAAGTGGTATAGGTCCCCCATGATGGGAGACCAATTTCCACCATTAGATCACAAAGGTATACAATGGACCATAATAAAGTTTATATACCATACTTTATTCTCTTTCATTTCTTCTTGTTTTTGCAACAACACCACCCAATTTTTTTAAAATAAATATATTTTTAAAATAATTTCTAGTAATTATATATAGATATTCCTACAAATATTTAATGTAAATATTACTGTAGTTTAAAGTTTATTATTATTAGACTGTAAGTCTCTCGATACACATATTAATTTAAATATTAGTGTAAATATTAGTTCATAGTCTATTATTGATGATTTTAAATCTTTCGTTATACGTATAATACCATTTTAAGTTATATAGTTTAATTTTATAATAATCAACTTTGATTTTGTTTATAAAAGAATAATGGATAACTAATTGAATTTGTAATATTGAGTAAAATTAGTAATTGAACTAGCGTATAAATATAAAATTTGATATTTAGTTTTTTCAAGTAAGATAATATGGGTGAAATTTTTTTGGGTTAAAATTTATTTTTAGTCCCTATAAATTGGTGACCTTTGAAATTTAGTCCCTATTTAATTTTTATTATATTTTTACTTCCTATAAAAAAAATTTCTCATATAGTTTTAGTCCCTACTAAAACTAAATTTGTTTAATCATCATTAAATTCTTAAATTTTTGAATTATTTTTTTGCAGGTATGTTTAAAATATCATATAAAGCTTATTTACAAAAATTTAAAATTTTTTAACATGAGTTGAATTAAATATAATTTTTTTAAATTGCACAAATTCAAGATAAAAATAACGAAAACCACGATCAAAAAAATCAAATTTTGAGCTCATTTTTTTTGGAATAACTTTATATAATGTTCTAAACATACCTGCGAAAAAATTATTCAAAAATACACATTGAATTTGTAACAGGGACCAAAGCTGAGTGCATGATAATTTTTCAGGGGCTAAAAATATAATACAAATTTTTTAGGGACTAAACTTAGAAGGTGACCACTTTGTCGGGATAAAAACATATTTAACATTTTTTTATAAGCAAAGAAAACAGCTCAGTTGAAAAGGTAAAGACAACACAACTAGGTTGACACCCTTTTACTATCCCAACAAACAAGCTAAAACTCTATCATATTATTAAAAAGAAAAGGAAAAAAAATAAACAAATTGGGTTTTATATTTATATGCTAGTTAAGGTACTAATTTTTCCCAATATTACTAATTCAATTAGTTATCCACTATTTTTTGGCAAATAAAATCAAAGTTAAAGATTATAAGATTAAATTATATAACTTAAAATAATATTTTACATATAACGAAAGATTTAAAATCATAAATAATATACTATGAACTAGTATTTGCATTAATAGTTAAACTAATATGTGTACAGAGAGACTTACAGTTATCAATAATAAACTCTAAATTAATATTCACATTAACATTTGCACCAATATATATACTGAATGACTAGAAATTATTGATAAAAAAAATTTGGATTGGTGTCGCAATGCTCATCCATGTGTACAGATCAGCCCGTGTTGTTGCAGAAACATGAAAAAAAGATTTTTTTTTCCGCCCTACCGACTTCTCGCACGCCCTACGTGTTTCCATTTTTAGTCTTTCTCTACTTAAGTAGCGAACATTATAAAATTGAGGGGTATTTTTATAAATTTGTTGGGCGCACAAGAAAATGAGTAAGGTGGCAAAAGAAAATCTCTGAATATTTAAATATGAAATCCAAAAGTATATGCTAGTTCAATTGGTCCACAATATATATATAACCCAAAATTATACTAACTAATAATTTATTTGATTTAGTCAAAAAAAATAAAAAATTATTTGATAAGCTAATACAATTTTATCCATATTATCTTACTTGAAAAACTAAATATCAAATTTTATATTTATATGCTAGTTCAATTGTTAATTTTACTCAATATTACAAATTGAATTAGTTATCAATTATTTTTTGACAAGCAAAGTAAAAGTTGAGTATTATAAAATTAAACTGTATAACTTAAAATAATATTTCACGTATAACAAAAGATTTAAAATCATCAATAATAGACTATGAACTAATATTTAAACTAATGTGTACCGAGAGACTTACCGTCTTCAATAATAAACTTTAAACTACAGTAATATTTACATTAAATATTTGTAGGGATATCTATATATAATTACTAGAAATTATTTTTAAAATATATTTATTTTAAAAAAATTTGGGTTGTGTTGTTGCAAAAACAAGAAGAAATGAAAGAGAATAAAGTATGGTATATAAACTTTATTATGGTACATTCTACACCTTTGTGATCTAATGGTGGAAATTGATCTCCCATCATGGGAGATCTATACCACTTACCCACCCTAGAATTGGCCTTGATATAGCCAACAACAATACAAAATATTTTTGAATGATTGCAATTATTGACGCAATGTCTAAACACAAAATAAAAAGCTTTTAAAATTGTAATGTCTAATCCAAAAACGCTTATTTCTCTTTCTCTTAGATATTAGTGTTTTTATATTGTTGTTTTTGTTATGCTGTGTTTGGTGTGGTCTGCTCCCTGTGAGTGGAGTTTTGTAGTGCTTTTGGTAGCATTGCTCCTATGAAGCCTCATGCGAACACGATATCGATATGATACTTATATGTCGATACATAAATTTTTTTAAAATTCTTAATCTGATACTGCCGCGATACGTTATTTAAAAATTATATTTAAAATTAAATATATAAATACACAATATATAAACATGACTAAAATCATCAATATTAATAATGTATTTTATATATATATATATATATATATATATATAAATTAATAAATAAGTAATTACATATGAATTACTTAAAAGCATTGAGTATTGAGACGTATCAATAATTAAAAGCAGAAAATATCTAGTCTTATATTAGAATTTTAGGAAAAACTAAAATGTTTAACAACCTGTTATTTAGTAGGACACCATAGTTTTTCTTTTGAAAAGTAAATAATTATATTGACAAAGAAAAACCACAAGAAGTGATAAAGATACAAACAAGTATCGGGTATTGGGATGTATCTGAAGGTTGAAAAACACACAAGAAGGGGGGGGGGTTGAATTGTGTGAGACTTTTTCTAAGTTAAAACAAATTGCAGCGGATAAGGTATAACACACACAATATATGAGTATAGGGTTAGAGAGAGATGCTCAGAATTTTTATACTGGTTCCTCCCACTAACAGGAGTAGTCCAGTCCTCTTGTCCTTCACAAGAGATTTCACTATAATCACTCAGATTACAAATGCTCAAGCACTAAGCAAGAGACTTCAAACTGCTCAAGCACAAAGCAAGAGACTTCTAATGCTCAAGCACAAAGCAAGAGACTTCCAATGCTCAAGCACAAAGCAAGAGACTTCCAATGCTCAAGCACAAAGCAAGAGACTTCCAATGCTCAAGCACAAAGCAAGAGACTTCCAATGCTCAAGCACAAAGCAAGAGACTTCCAATGCTCAAGCACAAAGCAAGAGACTTCCAATGCTCAAGCACAAAGCAAGAGACTTCCAATGCTCAAGCACAAAGCAAGAGACTTCTAACTGGTTTTAATGTTAATAAAGATAAGAGATTAACACTTGATATACAATCAGAGGTGTTTACAAAATACAACTCAGTTACAAGACTAACTTAGAAAATTATCACAAAGTTTCTAAGTGTTTGATAGCTTCAGAATTTGACAGAGTTTCAGCACGTTCAGAAGCTTAAGTCTTGATTTTCATTTCTTCACAAATCTTCTTCCTTTTATAGATGATAAAATGAACGTTGAAGATTATAGCCGTTTGAAGAATTGAGACGCTCCTTTGTATAGATCAGTGAGCTTATTAGCTGTTCTGATTTGCAGTAGCTTAGGAGCTTAACGTTTACTACAAAATGAGAGATTCCTTTTGGCTTTTGATATTTGAACCTTGGTGAAAGCCAAATAAGGAAATAATCGTTTCTGAAGCCTGACTTGAAAAGGACCTTTCCATGGTCAAACCTTTTCATTCTTGGTTTCTGCGTTTGGACTTAGTCAGGCACAGTCTTCAATAAAATTGTACTCTCAAATGTAGCTTAACACTTATATCTGACGAGCCTTCAGATTTTGATAAGCTCAGAATTACTTGTTTCAGATCTGGTGAGCTCAGATGTTCTTCAGATTTTGATAGGCTCAGATTTACTTGTTTCAGATCTGGTGAGCTCAGATGTTCTTCAGATTTTGATAGGCTCAGAATTACTTGTTTCAGATCTGGTGAGCTCAGAAGTAATTCCTTCAGAAATTCTAAGGTTCAGATAATAACTTCAGAGTTTCACAGGCTCAGAATTACTTGCTTCAGATCTGGTGAGCTCAGAAGTAATTCCTTCAGAAATTCTAAGGTTCAGATAATAACTTCAGAGTTTCATAGGCTCAGAATTACTTGCTTCAGATCTGGTGAGCTCAGAAGTAATTCCATCAGAAATTCTAATGTGCTTTTGTACGCAAATTTTAACTTTTAATCCTGCACACTAAATTAAATTATTAGTACTCCAATTTAACTTTAAATACATTGTTATCATCAAAATCAATTAAGGAGATACAAAATCATAATTTTGTTCCAACAATCTCCCCCTTTTTGATGATGACAACTATATGTATTTAAAATCAATTGTTGTTGTTTTTATTTAACATCTTGACTTCAGGTTCTGAGGTTTGCAAGCTCCCCCTGAGTCTGATAAGCTTCAGAAGTTTATCAATGATAAATATAAAACAGTCTAAGAGTAATATTTAATGTCAAATATAATTTCATATATTCTACCTTCAGAATTAGAGGTTTGCAAGCTCTATTTCTTCAGATTGACAAATATAAGATATGGTTTGCAAGCTTATCTTATATTATATGAATTTATGTTGGACAAAATTTATTACTCCCCCTCATTAAAAGTTTGAAAGACTTTAATATAACTTAACAAGAGTAGAGTTCAGAAAATGTGATCTTTAGAGCTTCAGAAATAATTTCACTGCCATAGGAAATGAAATAATATTTTCTCCCCCTTTGTCATTATCAAAAACGGGTCAGTCAAAGCACAAGTTACAGGGTAGTAAATGCACACAGCAAACAACCACCAGCAGTAAATGCATTCAACGGTAAAAGGGAATTGTTAAGTACCATGGTGAAACAGGGAATTGTTTCAGAATGAAGACGAGTTTCTTCAAGATCTGAATCAGTTCCAGGAAAAGGTGGAGTGGTTTGAATGGATGAGGGGTTTGGTTCAGAAGTGGTTGGCTTAGGAGATGAAGTCTGAAGGGGTTCAGTTTGGGATTCAGCAGGGACTTCAGAATTTTGAACATTTGAGGGTTCAGATTGGTCTACGTCCATTGCTATTGGGGTAGACTCAGAATCTTTAATAGGAGATTTCTGAGGGGATTTAGGAGTGTCAGAAATGGTTATAGTGGAAGTTTCAAAATATTGAAAACGTGAGAAGTGATAGTGACTAGTGTGTAGTTAAGTGATTATAGTGGAAGTTTCAAAATATTGGGGAAACAAGATAGTGACGTAATGGGGGCTTGGCAGTTACTTTTAATAAAATCATCATTAGCTCTCCTTCATTACCCAGCGGTTACTAGACATGATGGGAAGTTACACAGATAAGTAGTGTTTTCAGAAGCCAGCTGTCAGTTAGAGAAACTGAGTGGTCAACTAACACTTAGAGTAGGTATCTGAGTCACAAGAAATCATATTTAATAATAAATAATTCTGATTGCTTCAGATGAGAGAGTGCTTCAGAACCTATATAATAGTTTCTGAGCCGTCCAAACTTCTGAGGCCCTTCAGAACCAGTTTATTCATTCAGAGTTAACAGCATTCAGAGATATCATTCAGAAATAAAAACCATGTTCAGATTTTTCTTGATAAAATCGAAACGATCAATAGCAAGAGGTTTGGTAAAGATATCAGCCCATTGATGCTCAGTATCAATGAATTGAATCTTAATTACTCCCTTCTGAACATAGTCTCTAATGAAGTGATGTTTGATCTCAATGTGTTTAGCTCTTGAATGCAAAATAGGATTCTTAGACAAACAGATAGCAGCAGTATTATCACAGAGAAGTGGTATACTACTTATCCTTATCTGATAGTCCTCCAACTGATGTTTCATCCAGAGCAATTGCGTGCAACACTTAGCAGCTGAGATGTACTCTGCTTCTGCTGTAGATAGAGCAATAGTTGCTTGTCTCTTACTAGCCCATGATATAAGGTTTTCACCTAGAAATTGACAGTTTCCACTAGTGGACTTCCTTTCAATTTTATCACCAGCATAGTCAGCATCACAGAATCCAATAAGCTGATAATCTAAGGATTTCTTATAAAGTAATCCAAGATTAGTGGTTCCTTTCAGATATCTAAAGATTCTCTTAACAGCAGTTAGATGAGACTCTCTAGGATCTGATTGAAATCTAGCACACAAGCATACACTGAACAAGATATCTGGTCTAGATGCAGTGAGATAAAGGAGGGAACCAATCATACCTCTGTATAATTTCTGATCTACTTTGCCTTCAGATTCTTCCTTCAGAAGACAGCTAGAGGGATGCATAGGAGTTGACATTGGTTTACAATCTTCAAGACCAAATTTCTTCAGTAAATCCTTTGTGTATTTGGTTTGATGCACATATACTCCTTCTTTTCTTTGATTGATTTGAATTCCCAAGAAGAATGTTAGTTCTCCCATCATACTCATTTCAAATTCATCCTGCATAAGCTTAGAGAAATTCTTGCAAAGAGAAGCATTAGTTGAACCAAAGATAATATCATCAACATAAATCTGAACAATCAAAATATCAGTTTTTAAGGTTTTTCTAAAGAGAGTGTTATCAACATGTCCTTTTTCAAAACCATTTTCTAGAAGAAATATACTTAACCTTTCATACCAAGCTCTTGGAGCTTGTTTCAAACCATACAGAGATTTCTTCAATTTGTAAACATGATCAGGACACTTTATATCTTCAAAGCCAGGAGGTTGTTTAACATAGACTTCTTCATAAATTACTCCATTCAGAAATGCACTCTTAACATCCATTTGAAATAGAGTGATGTCATGATTAACTGCATAGGTCAAGAGAAGTCTAATTGCCTCAAGTCTTGCTACTGGTGCAAAGGTTTCAGTGAAATCTATGCCTTCTTGCTGACTATAACTTTGTGCAACCAGTCTAGCTTTATTTCTGACAACTTCTCCCTTTTCATTTGACTTGTTTCTGAATACCCATTTTGTTCCAATAATGTTCTTGTGTTTGGGTTTTGGTACCAGATCCCAAACATCATTTCTTTCAAATTGATTGAGTTCTTCTTGCATTGCAACAATCCACCCATCATCTGAGAGTGCTTCTTCTATGTTTGTGGGTTCAATTAATGAAATTAACCCAACTAGGGATTCATCCTCTTTGAAAGCAGATCTGGTCTTTCTTGGGCTATCCTTGTTACCAACAATTAGCTCTTCAGGATGAGATGATCTATACTTGAATTTACTCTTAGGTGGAGCAGGTGTCTGAGAGGGTTCAGTTTCTGAAGGGTCTTCAGTTTCAAGGCCTTCAGAGATATCTTCATTTTGAGTCTCAGATGGATATACAGCAATGGAGAGATCTTCACACTCAGAATTTGAGGAAACTTGAAATTCTGCAAAAGTCTCAGCTTGCTCTGACATTTTATCGTCAGGCTCTTTATCATCAAATCTAACATGTATAGATTCTTCAACTGTGTGAGTTTCAGAATTATACAATCTGTATGCTTTTGAGCGTTCAGAGTAGCCTATAAAGATACCCTTATAAGCTCTAGCATCAAATTTCTTTCGATAGACCTTGTTGTCTAGAATATAACAAGTACATCCAAACTGATGAAAATAAGAAATATTTGGTTTTCTTCCTTTGAACAGTTCATAAGCAGTTTTGTTCAGAATAGGTCTGATGTAGATTCTATTCTGAACATAGCAAGCAGTACTCACGGCTTCTGCCCACAAGAACTTAGCTAGGTTAGACTCAAGCATCATGGTACGAGCCATTTCTTGCAAAGATCTATTCTTTCTTTCTACAACACCATTCTGCTGTGGTGTTCTAGGAGAAGAGAATTCATGGATTACTCCATGCTCTGAGCAGAAAGATTCGAAAGAGTCATTTTCGAACTCTCCCCCATGGTCGCTTCTAACCTTCAGAATCCGAAGATCCTTTTCACTTTGTATTTGTGTGCAGAAGTCACTGAACACCACAAGTGCTTCACTCTTAGAACGTAGGAATTTCACCCAAGTCCATCTACTGAAATCATCAACCATGACCAATCCATATTTTTTACCATTGATAGAGGCTGTCGAAACAGGACCAAACAGATCAATGTGAAGCAATTCTAAGGGTCTGGAAGTAGAGACAATGTTTTTAGACTTGAATGAAGTCTTAGCAAATTTTCCTTTTTGACATGAGCCACAAAGTGCATCTGAGTGATAATCAATGTCAGGCAAACCACTAACAAGCTTTTGTTTGCTAAGCTTAGAGATCAACCTCCAGTTAGCATGACCAAGACGCTTGTGCCATAGCCATTTCTCATCACTCAGAGACAAAAGACATATAATCTTTTGGTCAACCAAATCAGAAAAGTTTACTTTATAAACATTGCCAACTCTCATTCCCTTGAATACTACAGATTTGTCAGAGTCTTTTGATACAGTACATGATTCCTTATTAAATGTAACAACACACCCATTGTCACAAAATTGACTAATGCTCAATAGATTGTGTTTAAGTCCATCAACTAACCAAACATCTTTAATGGAAAGAGAAGAATTACCAACTGTACCTGTACCAATGATCTTCCCTTTTTGTTTTCCTCCAAATCCCACAGAGCCTCCCTCTTTCAGAGTTAGGGTTTGGAACATATGCTTTTCTCCCGTCATATGTCGTGAGCAACCACTGTCCAGGTACCAGGGCTGCTGTTTTACCTTTCCTTGCATGAGCATCTGAAGCAAACATTATTTCAGATTTTGGTACCCATATTCTGATGGGTCCTTTAGAGTTAGTCTTCTGAATAGTATTCCTTCTTTGTTTTCTATGATCAACACAAGATCTAGAATTAATTAAGCTTTGACAAGAATGTTTAGGCTTAATTTGATTCTTGGATTTTGATCTGGAGTATATCACAGTTCCAAAGGTCAAGCAAGGATCTGAAGTAACTTTACCTTGATTTCTCAGAGGTTCAGATGACTTCTGAGCCTTAACTTGAGAACTTTTGGACTCAGAAATTTTAGGTTCAGAAGAACTTGGAACTTCTGAGTCTTTGGGTTCAGGTTCAGAACCTCCTTCAGAGTTGGATGCCTTCAGATCAAGTGTACCACTTTTAACAAAGGTAGAGAATAATTCAGGTGGAGTATCATCCTCACTATATGATTTCAGAGGTTTATCCCAGTTCTTAATCCGAGAATAACCAATGCCTTCACCATAGTTACGAGTCATATGATAAATCATGGAAGCCATTTTACTCCTATTGAAGGTACAACGAATAAATTCGTGAAGAGCATCTTCATGATCATCATTGAGCTTGTCTGCCAAGACATAGTTAGATTCAACATGACAAATACGAATGTTTAACGATTCATTTTCATCATAAAGAATCTTGGCATCCTTTTTCAATGATTCATGAACATTCTTCAGAATTTTGTGTTGACTTACTATACGAGAGTAATGTTTCACGGCAATCTTAAGAGAATCAATTAATTCAGATTTAGTCATGTTAGAGTATACCTCATTTTCATCATCTGAGTCATCTTCAGAATCTCTATCAGAGTTGTTACCTTCAGAAGTTCTTGCCATTAAAGCCAGATTGCCTTCTTCATCATCTTCTCCTTCAGAGTCATTCTCAATGGTCTCCCAAGTGGCTAACAAACTCTTCCTTACCTTTTCTTTGTACTTTTCTTTCCCAAAGCTCTTATTCTTTCCTTTGTCCTTGGATGACATTTCTGGACAGTCCGCAATGAAGTGTCCAGATTTCTTGCAGTTATAGCAGTTGTTCAGTTCTTCCTTTTTGTCCTTTGAAAAGGAACTTCTTGAGTTGTTTCCTTTGTTTGGAAACCTTTTGTATTTCTTGTTCCATTTCTGAAACCTTCTAACCATTAGTGCCATTTCTTCATTCTCAGAATTTTCATCCATCATATCATCAGAGGTTTCTTCCTCTTGTTCAGACACTTTGATCTTTGCAGCTTTTGAGGAAGTCTGAACAGAGCTTAGAGCCAAGGACTTCATCTTCTTGACAGGTTCATCTGACATAAGTTCTAGCTCATGACTTCTGAGTGAGCTTATTAAATCTTCAAGAGTCACATTGTCCAAATCCTTGGATTCCTGAAAAGCTGTAACTTTTGGTCTCCATTTGGAAGGTAAGCTCCTCAGAATTTTCTTCACGTGATCAGATGCAGTGTAGCTTTTCTTCAGAACTTGAAGACCAGAGACAAGGGTTTGAAACCTTGAATACATGGTTTCAATATCTTCATCTTCCTTCATTCTGAACAGCTCATATTGATGAACTAATAAGTTTGCCTTAGCTTCTTTGACTTGCTTATTTCCTTCATAGGTGGAACATAGAGAGTCCCAGATAGTTTTGGCACATGACTTGTTGGATATTTTTAAATACTCAGCATGAGATATTGCACCAATAAGCATATTCTTAACAGTATGATGCTTCTTATACTGTTTCTTCTTTTCAGCATCAAAGAACTTTCTGTAGGTATTTCTTACAACACCTTCATCATCCATGTGTTCAAAATGTATACCATCTTCAATGATATCCCATAACTCATCATCGGTCCCAATGATGTAACTATACATCTTGGTTTTCCAGAAAGGAAAAGTAGTAGGATCACTGTTGAAGTAAGGTGGTTTGTCTCTGTGATTATCACTGTTCCTTTCCCTATCATAGTTGTGAGGAGGTGGAACAGCAGAGTGATCAGGTCCAGAGGAAGCAGAAGGAGAGGTAACACCAGACATGTTTTTCAACTAAGTACCCCTAGATCTTTTACTGTTTCACTGTTAAGTGAAGAGCAACAGACCGGAGCTCTGATGCCAATTGAAGGTTGAAAAACACACAAGAAGGGGGGGGGGGGGTTGAATTGTGTGAGACTTTTTCTAAGTTAAAACAAATTGCAGCGGATAAGGTATAACACACACAATATATGAGTATAGGGTTAGAGAGAGATGCTCAGAATTTTTATACTGGTTCCTCCCACTAACAGGAGTAGTCCAGTCCTCTTGTCCTTCACAAGAGATTTCACTATAATCACTCAGATTACAAATGCTCAAGCACTAAGCAAGAGACTTCAAACTGCTCAAGCACAAAGCAAGAGACTTCTAATGCTCAAGCACAAAGCAAGAGACTTCCAATGCTCAAGCACAAAGCAAGAGACTTCCAATGCTCAAGCACAAAGCAAGAGACTTCCAATGCTCAAGCACAAAGCAAGAGACTTCCAATGCTCAAGCACAAAGCAAGAGACTTCTAACTGGTTTTAATGTTAATAAAGATAAGAGATTAACACTTGATATACAATCAGAGGTGTTTACAAAATACAACTCAGTTACAAGACTAACTTAGAAAATTATCACAAAGTTTCTAAGTGTTTGATAGCTTCAGAATTTGACAGAGTTTCAGCACGTTCAGAAGCTTAAGTCTTGATTTTCATTTCTTCACAAATCTTCTTCCTTTTATAGATGATAAAATGAACGTTGAAGATTATAGCCGTTTGAAGAATTGAGACGCTCCTTTGTATAGATCAGTGAGCTTATTAGCTGTTCTGATTTGCAGTAGCTTAGGAGCTTAACGTTTACTACAAAATGAGAGATTCCTTTTGGCTTTTGATATTTGAACCTTGGTGAAAGCCAAATAAGGAAATAATCGTTTCTGAAGCCTGACTTGAAAAGGACCTTTCCATGGTCAAACCTTTTCATTCTTGGTTTCTGCGTTTGGACTTAGTCAGGCACAGTCTTCAATAAAATTGTACTCTCAAATGTAGCTTAACACTTATATCTGACGAGCCTTCAGATTTTGATAAGCTCAGAATTACTTGTTTCAGATCTGGTGAGCTCAGATGTTCTTCAGATTTTGATAGGCTCAGATTTACTTGTTTCAGATCTGGTGAGCTCAGATGTTCTTCAGATTTTGATAGGCTCAGAATTACTTGTTTCAGATCTGGTGAGCTCAGAAGTAATTCCTTCAGAAATTCTAAGGTTCAGATAATAACTTCAGAGTTTCACAGGCTCAGAATTACTTGTTTCAGATCTGGTGAGCTCAGAAGTAATTCCTTCAGAAATTCTAAGGTTCAGATAATAACTTCAGAGTTTCACAGGCTCAGAATTACTTGCTTCAGATCTGGTGAGCTCAGAAGTAATTCCTTCAGAAATTCTAAGGTTCAGATAATAACTTCAGAGTTTCACAGGCTCAGAAATACTTGCTTCAGATCTGGTGAGATCAGAAGTAATTCCTTCAGAAATTCTAAGGTTCAGATAATAACTTCAGAGTTTCACAGGCTCAGAATTACTTGCTTCAGATCTGGTGAGCTCAGAAGTAATTCCTTCAGAAATTCTAAGGTTCAGATAATAACTTCAGAGTTTCATAGGCTCAGAATTACTTGCTTCAGATCTGGTGAGCTCAGAAGTAATTCCATCAGAAATTCTAATGTGCTTTTGTACGCAAATTTTAACTTTTAATCCTGCACACTAAATTAAATTATTAGTACTCCAATTTAACTTTAAATACATTGTTATCATCAAAATCAATTAAGGAGATACAAAATCATAATTTTGTTCCAACAGTATCATACATATATCGGGTACTATTTTTATTTAAAAATATTAATTTAACTGATATTTTTCTTATACGAGTATCGAGACGTATCAAAAGAGTATCAGGTATTATTTTTTTATTTAAAAATAATGATTTAACCGATACTTTACCGATACAAGTATCAGGACGTATCGGAAGAGTATCAGTATCGAGTACGTATCGGATACGATACATCACCATTTTTTGAATATCGGGGCTTCATATTGCTCCCTTGTTTCGCTCCCCCTTTTGTGTATTTCTTATACCCAAGGTGGTTAATAAAATTTTGCTGTTTTTTTAAAAAAATAATCCAAAAACGCTTAGATGAAATAGTGCATATTTCTTCTAGTTTAATTAAGGTCCTAGATTTGATCTCTAGTTTGGACATGCATCAACATTAACAATTTTAAGGAGAATTTGTCACTCATTTAAATTTCACATGACTCAAAATATTAATCTCTATACTATAGTTGCGAGTAGATTATATTCAATTTATAAAAAAAAAATAATCTTAATGTCTAAATTTAGATTCATTGACATATTTAGCTCATCTTGATGTTAGTTGTACCAAGATGTATCTTGTTATTTTAACTCTAATATTAAGATCTCCTGTATTTTTACTAAAAACAAAAAATTTTGACAAAAAAAAAAAACTGCCAAAAAGATATTTTAATTTTGTCAAAAAGAAAAAGATATATTTTAATATGAACATGGTCCATGGTTGGTAAACCATGTCAATAAAGATGCTCCCATAATAATTTTATTGATAATGATTTGATGATGCAACATAAACTAAATATACCTATGATATTAAGCTGTTATTCATCATGTCACAATTGAAGTTATAAAAAATATAAGAATTGTAAGCTTTTCTATTTTTCAAAATATTATCAACCGAAAGTGGATGTGAGAATAGGCCACGCCGGTCTACGAAGCTTTAAGGTCCAACTTATATAGGTTCAGGTCAAGCCAGCATATTTCTTTAAAGGGTCATGCTAAACAGTGTCCTTGGGGCACTTGTTAAGCATGCTAAAAATAGAAATAAAAGATAAAATTAATATTAATAAAACAACATTTTACATTCTCGATCCATTGAATGCACAAGTTCCGAAACAGAATTATCATATTTATATGCTTAACTAGTGTCCCGGGGGCACTCTTTAGCATTTTCCTTCCTTTAAATATAACATGCTAATGTTTTTTTATAAGCTTATTTAGTCATACAGGTCAGACTACAAGTCATTAAAAAAGTCTTATTAGCCTACTATGCCGACCTATTTAAGTTAATATTGATAATATTTTTAATAATATTATTATTTATATATTAAAAATTTTACTTTCATTAAATTATATATTTATTAAATTTTTTAGTAGTTTAAGTTTATTAATCTACATTAGTTTTTCACACATATAAATGTATTATTATAAACTAAAATTGAAATATGATGATATATATATATATATATATATATATATATATATATATATATATATATATATAGTTAAATTCTCTAAAATATCATGTTAAATATGGTTATAAATATTTTTAAAAATAAATATAACTATTTATTTAAATATGTTATTGTGAAATAGACTTTTAAACAGGCCAACATGCCACATTAGACTTTCAAAAGGCCAGACCCAGGCCTAAAAGATAAGCATATGATAGGCCACATGCCAGACTCAAGTCTTTTATTTTTTGACAGGCCAGACTTAGGCTTGGCAAAGCCTAGCTCGGCCTACCCTATTCCCAACTCTAAGCGAAACCATCGCCAGGTTCACCGGTGATTGGTATTGGATTTCGTAAGAAGAATCGTAGGTTGATCCTCACAATTGTGATCGGAATAGGGTTAAATCACTTAGTATGTGTTTGGTTTTAATTTGGAAACAGACAACATTGATTGTAGACGTATATAATTGATTATTACTTGTTTGCTTGCTCAAAAGTAGAATTGATTCTATCTCTAGAATTGAATCTATTTGAAGTTAGAATTTGTAGCTTTTGATTATATAATTGGTTTTTACTTTCAAATTTTTTGTTCAACTCACTTTTGTATGAATATATCCAAACATAAATCACTTTAACTTCAAATTAATTTTGGTCAGAATCAATTTTACAGAATTAATTCTATCAAAATCAATTTTCTCACCGCCATACCAAACATGCACTTAATGTTAAAATTGATCCTCGAACCAGATTAAACAGTTCAATGAGTCGGACATCGATAATGACAAAAAATCCTAACAATTATTAAAATTTGGATTAATAGGTCTTTAACCCCTTGCAAAGTAGGCGAGTGTTGTTTTACCCCTGTAAATTTTTCTTTTGAGAACACCTCTATAATGTTTTTATTTTAATTTTTTTCGTAGTGTAATTTACCTCCTATGTTGAAAAAAGAATCGGTAAGTGGATAAAAATACACTACAAAAAAAAATATTACAGAGGAGTGTTCTAAAAAAAATGACGAGGGCAAAACAAAACTCGTCTGGTAAACTTTTTTTTAAGTAAATTTTTTTTGTTTACCCCCTTATCTGTTTTTGGATGCAAGAAATTTGCATTTTTTAAATCGATTGAACAAAATAACTAATTTAATAAATAGAACTTTTTAAATTAGTTGAACAAAATAATCGATTAACAAGTGAATAAGGGAAAAAAATTACTTTGCACGGAAAATCTTCAAGTAATATTTATTAGGGAGAAACGCCCGCTTCGGGTAACAACTATTAACCCAATTTTTAATAATTTATTTATATTATATGCACGGTAAAGCACCTATTGATATGGTCCATGTTACCCGCTCGCCACAAAGAAGAATCCTCGTTGAATACAAAGTATCCAAGGAGTACTGTACTACTTTCCTAAACTAAACAAAAACCAAATTCACAATCTGTATTGTATTATACACACCACAAAACTGTCATAATAACATCTCACTCTTTTTCCCCTCCAGCTAGCTAGCTCCAAATCATCGAATCTTCCATTTTCCATTCCCATGTGCTCACATAACCATATACTTAAACCCTCAATTAAGCTTCCTCTGACTCTAAAACAAAACCAAATCAACTTTCCATTATCATCCACATTACCACCTTAACAAAAACCAATCTTTATTTCATTCCAAAAAACCCATTACCTCAAACCTCTCAAAAAACATGTCACTTTCATGTGGGGTCGAATGCGTTTTCGTCCTCGGCTGTGCACGTTGGCTATGGAAACGCTGCACATACATCGGTTCCTACGACAGTGCCACGTGGCCATCTGCCACCGCCGTCGAATTCGAATCAGTGCCACGTGTCTGTCGAGTCATCCTCGCTATCTACGAACCCGATCTTCGTAATCCACAAAACTATGTACCTGCTAATGGGTACCGTTTGAATCCTGATTGGGTTATAAAGCGCGTGACTTATGAAGAAACTCAAGGTCACGCGCCGCCGTATATAATCTACGTTGATCATGATCATCGCGAGATTGTTATGGCGGTGCGTGGTTTGAATTTAGCTAAAGAAAGTGATTATAAGACTTTGTTGGATAATAAGTTAGGACAACAAATGTTTGATGGTGGTTATGTTCATCATGGGTTGTTGAAATCTGCTGTTTGGTTGTTGAATAGGGAATCTGAGACTTTGAAGAGTTTGTGGGTTGAGAATGGTTCTGAGTATGGGATGGTTTTTGCTGGTCATTCTTTAGGGAGTGGTGTTGTTTCTTTGTTGAGTATTCTTGTTGTGAATCATAGGGAACGTTTGGGTGGGATTTCTAAAGAGAAGATTAGGTGTTATGCTATTGCTCCTGCTAGATGTATGTCGCTTAATTTGGCTGTTAAATATGCTAATGTTATTCATTCCATTGTGTTGCAGGTTAGTTATAGCTTCTTTAAAATTTCTGTTTGAATTGACTTATTTGAGTTTATCGAACTATTTGAATTGACTTATTTAAGTTTATCGTGCTGTTTGACTTATTTGAGTTTATCGTATTGTTTGACTTGACTTATTTGACTTTATCTACTGGCATAAGTTTTGTGAGGTTGTTTGGGAGAACTTGTGAAAAAAGCTTATGACAATTTTCATATGTTTGTTTCAGTTTTTTTCATAAATTCTCCAATATAGCTTATGACAAAGACTCGTAGCATATATAAAATCAATGTATCTTTATTGTATCTTTCACTATAAAAATAGCTTATGCATAAGAACTTATCATGATAAACGGTTGTGGTATAAACTGCATATAAGTTGTTTATCCAAACAAACCCTAGTGACATAAGCACTTCTGAGACTGATTAGGATAATTTATGAAAACAGTTTATGACATATCCGTAAGTTGTTTTCAACTTATTTCCATATGTTTTCCAACATAGCTTATGAAAACAGTTTATAGCTTATGTGGAAACAATTTCACTTCATTTTATCTTATGTTATAGAACTAGTTTATAAATAAATACTTGTTGATTAAGTTATATATCAAAACACAACCCTTGTTAATTACTATTACAATGCTACTTGACATTTAGCTAGTGCTGGTATTGTTGGTTGCATGCTTTGTTGTGTAGTCTGATTCAAAGTTTGATTTAGATTTTTTGTTAGTGTGGTGTGGTGATGCTAATCTCAAGTCTCAACAATGTTATTTGGGATTAGGATTCCTTGTAGTAACTGTGTGACACGTTAATCAATCTTGATTGCCTGATCTCAAATTGATGGTAAAGATTGTTTGAAGATGATTTGATGAAGATATTATATGAGCCTTCTGATTCCAAGTTAATGTTTGAGATCGGTTGCTGTGTGATGTTGTTGCTCCAATGAATCTGAATCCCTTACTATAGTGGTGCCTCTCTTGTTCGTTACAACTGGATTCGCTGCAGCCTCTCTTGCCTTCATAGAAAATTTATGTAATTGTTGAATTAATTTAACATCTGAAAGATCAGCGTGCTCTCATTTGTTAAATTGATTTAGCACCTTAAGTTTTGCTATAGGAGATGGATGGGCTGTAGAGAATCCAGCCAAGGTAGTTGAAGATATATAGAATTGAAGAACTTATACATGTATCAAGAGATTTGGATTCTCTACAGCAGGCTCCATGACCATGCACCGCACTGCAAAGCCATTGGATCTAAGAGAGAGATTCCCTAGATCCAACGTCTTTGCTGCGTGCTACACCATGTAGAGCTGTGCAGCTGTTGCCCCGTTTGTGTGTCTAAGTATATAAATGTGTGTGACATTATTTTTATCCCATCTCTTCTTTTCGCTATGGAAGAATGTAGATTGACTTGATGGATTTTGTCTTTTGGACTCACCAAACTGTTTCCAGTCAATAATCTTATGCGGAGTTATAATGAATGTCCATTTTTAATGTTATTCGTTTATTTGTTGGTGCAGGATGATTTCTTGCCAAGAACGGCCACTCCATTGGAAGATATATTCAAATCAATATTCTGGTTAGTTGCACTACCCTTTTTATGATATGTATACGAGGATATTGAGTTTCAACTTCCAAGTGTGATTTATTCTTGATTTTCTTATATTTGCTATTGAGCATAGCAAAATACGATAATGGCCTCTTAAACCAGGTGTTGATGATTTAAACAGCTTGCCCTGCTTATTATTCTTGGTTTGCTTGAGGGACACCTTCGTACCTGAGGATCGAAAGCTGAGAGATCCAAGGAGACTTTACGCACCTGGACGAATGTACCATATAGTTGAAAGGAAATTTTGCAGGTATTGATTTGCAAACAGTTTTTCTTTGTTCATACTAAACTCCTATATAACGACAAATACTTTAGGAATATACTTGCGGTTTCCCCCAACAATTATGCATGAGAAGGGCATGATTCAGGAAACTATGCCTTTGTTCATATACCTATGGAGTAAGGCTATCTTTCCTTATTCCAAGTGTATTGAAAGCAACTCCATATTTCACTAATTGTAGCATCTTCTATGACCCGCATAGCAATATCTAATATTACTGATATAACCTTAGAAATAGTTCATTTAGTGTGACAGTGATATCATAGATGTGCATTGCTAAATCTCATCTTGAACTACTGCTTCAAGTGACATGTTATCCCAATAATAAATTCCTTGTTGCTTGGTGAACACACAATAGATGTGGGAGATTTCCTCCGGAAGTGAGGACGGCTATTCCTGTTGATGGAAGATTTGAGCATATTGTCTTGTCCTGCAACACAACAGCAGATCATGCAATTATTTGGATTGAAAGGGAAGCAGAGAAAGCCTTACAAGTAAGAAAAATTATCTTGTAAAAATATTTACCATTTCCTGTTTTTTTCACGAAATTGTTCTTTGAAGTTGGTGACTTCTTGTTACCAAGAACAAAGTAATGAAGCAAAATCTATATAGCATGAACACTTCAAATTAAAGGTGTCAGTGTCCGGCGCCGACATGATACCAATTTAAATGGTTATTTTAGTCACTACCATTTTTTAAATTATTACCGATGTTTGTGTCAATGTCAATATTGTGTTTGGTGTCTGTCTGTGTTGATGCTTCATAGATAAAAATGTTGTTGGATTGGAATTCTCTTTATTAACTCTTTTTCTATATTTTTATTGAATCTTTTATTCTCCGGAACCCGTATAGTTAATGAAGGATCAAGAAAGCTCCAAAACCGTGACAGTCGCTCCAACAATACAAAAGTTTGAGAGATTGAAAACCATAGAAAAAGAACATAAAGATGCTTTGGAAAGAGCTGTTAGCTTAAATGTACCTCATGCAGTGGACAGTGCAGAAGAAGAACAGCTCGAAAACAATGGTGAGGGATCCAGTAGTAATGGCGACAAAGAAGCCGCCTCAAGTACAGAAACGAGACCAAGTGGCAGAAGATTAAACTGGGAAGAGGTTGTCGAAAAGTTGTTAAAGAAGAATAAAACCGGAGAAAAATTCATTGAAGAGAATACAAATGCCTCACATTAATATCTTATACATGTTTTGGTTAGATGCCAACAACATTCATCAATATATTTGGTTTTTGTCTTATAGGCATTCTTGAATTTGTAAATTTTGATGTAAAAAAGATAGTTACATCCTCAAGGGGAAAAAAAAAAC
The DNA here is from genome assembly GCA_954870985.1 of Trifolium fragiferum. Lineage (NCBI taxonomy): Eukaryota > Viridiplantae > Streptophyta > Magnoliopsida > Fabales > Fabaceae > Trifolium > Trifolium fragiferum. Next base: position 16,741,968 of record OX940794.1, read on the forward strand.
TACAAAAATTAAGAAAGATGGTATTCTTATTGGGTTGGTTCTGATATTGTTGTGATTTTCTTTGTACGTTTGTGAAACTAATGGGATATTGGTGTGGAGTGGAGACATGGAAGCTGGGTTGACTATTGTGAAACTTTTAGTATAATTTTTCCTTTTTTAGCCATTTATTGAAAAATGAAGAAAATTCCAACTCCTCTATGTATTTTAATTACTTTTTGTACCAAAAATATTAGCAAATCTTTTAAGGGAAACTAGCTACATACCCGTGCGTACGCACGGGACGCGCGTTATATTTCGTGTGGGTGTTGGATCGTTAGGAGTGTGATACAATTTAAAAATAATAATTTGGTAAACCAAATGAATCCTTCACGCACAACTGTTTAAAGTGAAGTTAATCGTATATAATCAATTTTATTGAATGAACATTAAAATAAAAAAGTTGTAATAAAAGGAATTAAAGAAATATGCAGAAATTATAAAGACTAAGATTACAGGGATATAATACTATTGATAATTTTTTCTTTTTTTGAAGCATATTAATAATTAAATATAGTCATTGCCATTTGTGATAATACATAAAAGGTTTGATGAATAAAATTTTAAGAACTGTATTTTGTCCAGTGTATATTAGTTAATTTAAAATTTATCAGCTTTTTTTGTGTTTGAGAATTAATTTAGAACTTTTATCAATAATTGTGATATGAAAATGTAAAATATGGAACGACAATAACTTTTTTCTCGTGTATAATAGTTGATTTAAATTTTTTATCAACAACTTATTTCCCGTGTATAATAGATAATTTTAGTTTTTCATCAGCAAGTACATTGTTCCCCGTGTATAATAGTTAATCTTAATTTTTTATTAACAACAATTTATTCTGCATGTATAAAAAATTAAATCTACTTTATTATGATAAAATATTAACTTACTTTATTATAATTAAAATTACTTTATAGTCCACGAATGTAGTTCAACTGCTAAAAAATGTCAAAATTTATTCATTTTATCCTATGTATAAAATTAAATATAAAACATTGTCAAAAAAATAAAAAATTAATTAATTTTAAATAATTTAGTCACGATAATATTTTTTATTTGCGGTGTCTATATTAGTTATTTTAAAACTCTTATCAACATAAAAGAAACTAAATCACATGTGATGAAAGAGTCACATGATTAGTGATTTTGTTCATTGCAGAAGTATTTGATGAGAGATTGAGATTAATATCTATCGCATAACATACATAATATCTACTAAACAATGTATATACATTCACCGGGTATTTCTTTCCTTTTTTTTTGTTTTGTTTAATTAAACTAATCAAACAACAAATAAGATTCCATCTCTGCAACGAACTTCTCTTACACGTCAACCTTTGACATGTATTGGTTCATTGAAACCATATGATTCACATCATGGACATGTATTTGTAACACCAGTTTCAAATTCTATCTTTAGTGATAAATCTGTAGAGATAAATAAATCTTTAGAGACATCCATGAAATCTATTAAAGATAAACAAAAGTTAGTAGAAATTTATGTGGTATTCAAGTTTACAAATATCTCTCCTGTTTGACCATGTCACAACAAACATGTCCAAGGAAACGGAAATTTTATGTCCAATATCAAACTAATGAGATTCATGCTTCAGTCACATCATGGAAATGTTTTTGTTACACCAGCTTCACTTTCTATACTTTCTATGTCTAGTGATAAAGAAAAGGTGAGAGAGTGCAAATGGAAGATTGAGAACATGAAAAGAAAAAGAGAGATGTGTACAGGTTTTGAGAAAAAGAGAGATTTGAGAAATCCAAACTTTAAAATTCAAAATAAAGTGAGAAGAAATCACTAACCGGTTGTCCGATCGATCTTCTTCTTTCTACTTATTCCCGTCGTTATTCTTTTCCTTCTCTGCGTCAGTTTGAGTTTCATGAACAGCTCCAATTAAATCTATTATAATAAAGTATATAGTTAGATTTCATTTAAGTTCAACTCTATAACAAAAGATTGTTAATACAAATAGTAAACTTGCCATATAAGAGATCTTCACGAAACTCAAATGCCTGAATTTCCTCAAATTTCTTGAACTCAAATGCCATATATGAAATTCAACTTAAAAGCAAGGCCAGCATATTTACATGTTGCATCATTCTTCAAAAATATAATAACTAAATGTAGATATCTGAGGTAATTGTGATATAATAGCGCTAATCATCTACGGCACATAAGATTTAACCATACTGATAAGTAGGAAAATTAAGACAAAAATAAGTTATATATTAAACTTATAATATTGAAACTCTTCCTTCTCAACGACTATATTAAAAAAAAGCTTTGAATAAGAAGAAAGCATGTTATGATTGTTGGTTAGAGCCTCCATGATGACATAAATAAGTTCCAAAATCATGACGATTTTGAAAATATTGCAAATCCTAACCATATAACTCAATGATTTTACAAATACATACATACACAAAAGATCAAAAGGGAAAACAAATTGACTTGGGATTATAGAAAGAGAACTTATTTTAGCATTATAACTTGTAAATGTGAAAGAAAACAATCCCAAATGTGTTTTAAGCAAGAATACCTCAGGTAGAACTATTTGCTACAAAGCCTAGTTTACACAATGTCATTACCTCTACTGCAATAAGCACCATCAGTAGGTTGTCATTATTCCTTAAAAGTGACATTATTCCTCGCTAACCATGACACCCGCAACAAGGTTTGAAAATCTTACTTCGCTTTTGCATCCTTCAATCAAGAGAGATTTGATGTGATGTGATGATATTCATCTCATATTGTAATATGAGAAAGAATGCTTGTAAGATAGGTATCAATAAACTCAGAAACAAATCCCTATTAAAATCTCAACCTATGGACCATAAGACTCAGAAACAAATGTTAAGAAACAAAATCCACATCCACAATAATAATCCGTGGATTTTGTAAATTACTCATCATTCAATACAAAATCTCAAATTATAAGCATGAATTATCGATAAAAAAGGGACAAATGACCAAGGTGGAAGGAGCATGAACACACCAATGAGTGAAGCCTACGGCAAGTAGGTTCTCAAAGAACTTGATTCATAGGTGACATAGTGCTAAGCTTAGCCCCTTTGTTATTGATGTTAACAATGCTCACAAGGCTGGAAAGGAGAATAAAAAACATTATGATTTATGTTAATAAAAGAGAACTCATTTTGAACGATTAGAAATAAATAAATCGGTACAAAACCAATGTGTAATTTAGTATTAGTAATGTTCCTAGCCTAGGGTTTACAATTAGTTCATAATTTGGCAAAAACATAAAAGGTAGGCTAACCTAAGGAACCCACATAAAATTGACACATGAACAGCACCGCTAATACCTCCAGAGCTCGCCGAAATGCCGAATTCGTAGCGTAAGAACTTTAAACCCGTAACAGAATTTTCTTCATAAAATCAACATCAGACCCTATACTTCAAACTCATCTCTAGAATTCATTATATATCCAAATCCTACGAAGTTGATACTCAAATTAAAGGGAATTTCGTTAGCTTTCTATGGAAATTGAAATCAATTCAATCGGAGTTACAAGGAATGAGGTATTACCGTTTAAATGAGGTGCTGTCCAGAATACGGGTTTTCTCAAATCTTCTTCCAATTGACATTTCAGGGGCTTATAATGTCATCGCATCTAACATTAGGCACCAAAACAACATGTCGATAAAAACGTTAGTAACAAAAAAGACTAATAAAGAGGAGTTACAAATTATTGATAATGATTTGAAACTACATGTAAAAAAATATAATGATTTGAAAGGAGAGAAAGAAAAATGTCTCTCTCCAAATGTGTCAAATCTTCCACTTGTTCAATTGAACATAATACTAAATAAAAATCAAATCAAAACGAAATCTAAAGAAAGCAGAGCAATCACAATAACAAAGAATTTGTACCGAAAAAACTGATTAAGCATATGCAGCTGTAAAATGAAAATTGATTTAAGTATATGCAGCTGAAAGATGAAGAACCTTCTTGAACAGGAGCTTGTAATTCTGTTCATCTCAACCAAAGGTGTGCTTGTGATACTGAAGTTTCACCTTTTTTCTTTCGGTGTGCTTGCGTAGAGTTATGTCAATAGTTGATGATGATATCAGTACAATAAAAACAAACTTTGCAGACATGTAAAATAAAAACTGAAAACTTTTGTTGATGAGAATATACAGCAACATTTTATCAAACACATGGTGTGCTTGTATGAAACTGAAACAAACAACACAAAATTGTAAGAGGTAATTAAATTCCAACACATCAAATAAACAAAGAAGAAGATTTTATAGTAGAAGAAGATTTTACAATAAAGAAATGGAGATTTTGAAAACAAAGAAGAAACCACAAATTTTACTTTACAAAGATACAAATATTATTTTAGAGAAATCACCAACTTGTTTTTCTTGTTCTTCTTCTTTGTTTTTTTTCTCCTTCTCCCGTCGTTTACTTTCAGTGTCTCCATTGTAGACTCAAATGTGTGAGAGAGCAAAAGAAGCAATGAAGAATCAGAGAGAGGTTTGCAGAAAGTGAGTTCTGCAGAATGAGAAAAGAGAGATGTGGGAAATCTAAAAAATTTGAAATTCAAAATAAAGTGTTGTGTTGGGCAGTGTGTATGTCATGCAGCAAAAAGACAATATTACCCTCATAATTTGAATTTTAGAAGATCAATTGTTGCCTTTGGGTTAAGGGTAAAGTGGGAACCACAGGTCAGAAAATGTGAGAAGCAATATAAGACTTTTGATTAAAATATGACAAAACTATCCTTCATTTTGTGAAGTAAAAAAAATCAAAAAAAATTGAATAGAGAGACAATCAAGAAATTTACTCAGCATATTATTATCTTAGATTAAAGGATGCATTTAGGCTGGACCAAAAGAATTATTTGTCCATGTTGGACCCATAAAATTACTTGGGAATCTATTTTTAGATCTGGTCAAAAATTCCAACTGCAATACACATGAGAACATAGGATTTTCCCCCAATTAAGATTTATTTAAAATAGAAAATACAGTTGTATATCTATTCAAACACGACAACATAGTAAAGTAGGAACTTTCTACCAAAAAACATATTCTGAAAGTAACAACAAAGGGGTCAAGACTGCAGCAAATTCTCAAAGTAACTTTCTTCTTCTTCTTCTTCTTCTTCTTCTTCTTCTTCTTCTTCGATGGGTTTGCACTCAAGACTGCAACAACAAATTCTGAAATATAGTGATTCGACTTCTTCTTCTTCTTCTCTTGTGATGGGTTTCTCCGTCGACGGTTTAGCATCATTTCTCTTTTTTTTCGTATTACCGTTCTGGTGAAACAACAAAGGTATATTTTCAGAAAATTTAATCAAGAATAATTGTTGCTATAATTATGTAGAATGTTGGTTTAATTTATTGTGTTGTTTTTTTGCAGATAATTAATTTAGTTATAGTAATTTGATTGTCTGAAGCTGAAAATGGTTGAAGTGTGTTCTAATTCGTTCAATGATGAAGATGAATCGTCTCAGGTTTTTTTTTCTGAAACTGAATTATGTCTTGAATAAATTTACCTTTGGATTGTGTTTTAGATTTATTAAATTGAGTTCATAGTTAATTAAGTCAGGAGTCTAAATTAATCATAGATTTCGATTTATTTAGGGATTGGAAAATTTAGGGTTATCTGATGAAGAAGTGCATGAAGAAGTTGGTGATGACACTGTAGATGATGCAGAATGCAGTAGAACTGAAGGTGTAGGAGGATGTATTTTTAGTGAAGTTAATGCTGTCAATTGTTTGGAAGACATCTCGAAGATTGACTTTAAACAACTAAGGGAAGAAGATGTAATGAGATACCATTTTATAGATCTTGAGGTGGCTTATAAATTCTATAATTGGTATGCTAGTATCCATGGTTTTGCTGCAAGAAAAAGTAAAGTGATGAGGAACTGCAAAGGTGAAATTACTCAACAGACATTTGTCTGCTACAGACAAGGGGCTAGAGATAAGAAAGACACTCCAAATACCCGAACGAGAGTACCTAAAGCATGCATCAGATGTGGGTGCCAAGCAAAATGTCGTGTTCATATTGAAGCAAACAGTGGACGGTGGTACATGAAATTGCTCCATAACGCACACAACCATGATTTGTTGGATGAAAAATTTACTGGAATGCTACCAGCACATAGAAAGATGAGTAATTATGACATTTGGCGAATGGGCAACATGAGAGAAGCTGGTATGAAGACAAGCCATATATATGGTTTATTTGCAACTGAAGCTGGCGGTTATGAAAAAGTTGGTTTCCGAAGGCGAGACATGTACAATGAACAGGAAAGACAACGTTTAACGTCTTCGTCAGATGCAAAAGCTGCCTGTGAGTATCTAGAAAGCATGAGGAAAAACGATGAAACGATGTTTTGGAAACACAGGGTTGATAATAATGGAAGGTTGACACATTTGTTGTGGTGCGATGGAGTGTCTCAAAGGGATTATATGGTTTTTGGGGATGTTGTTGCTTTTGATGCAACCTACAAGAGGAACAAGTATATGTGTCCGTTAGTTGTATTTTCCGGTGTAAACCACCATAACCAGAGTATAGTATTTTGTGGTGCTATTGTATGTGATGAAACAGAAGAAACGTATGTGTGGCTTTTGGAACAGTTTTTGGCAGCTATGGGAAGGAAAAGTCCGACATCAGTTATAACTGATGGTGATTTGGCAATGAGGAATGCGATAAGAAGGGTTTTTCCGGAATGTCACCATAGACTTTGTGCATGGCACCTCATTCGTAATGCTTGCACAAATATTGGTAAGAAACAATTTGTGAGAAAATTCAAGCAATGCATGCTCGGTGATTATGATGTAGGAGAGTTTAAGCAAATGTGGGAAAAAATGGTAATTGAGTTTGGGCTGGAAACTAACAAATGGGTTAAGGAAATGTATGAAAAGCGGCACATGTGGGCCACTGCCCACATAAGGGGTAAATTTTTTGCCGGATTTCGAACAACATCCAGATGTGAAGGTTTACATGCACAGTTTGGCAGGTATGTTAATTACCAAAACAATTTGTTGGAGTTTTTGCACCAGTTTTTTAGATGCTTGAATTACATGAGGTATACTGAATTAGAGGCTGATTTTAGTTCTGTTCATGGGGATCCTGTTTTGGAAACTCCACTGCCTCTACTTGAGAGAGCTGCTGCAGAGTTGTACACTAGACAAGTGTTTTTATTGTTTCAACCTGTGCTCCGTAGAGCATGCACTTGCACTGTCATTGATAGTAGACAAGCTGTTTCATATTATTTTTATACTGTCATTAGATATCCGAAAAAAAATGTTGAATGGCAAGTGTCGTTTTGTCCCAATAGTCTACAATTCAAGTGCTCGTGTGAGAGGTTAGAGTCTCTAGGTATTGTATGTGAACATGTGGTTGCTGTTTTGGTGTACATGAACATTGTTACATTGCCGGACTGTCTAGTGGTAAAGAGATGGACGAAAAACGCGAAAGATGGAATTGTTGCTTATTCTCCCAAAAATAACCTACAAATTGAGCCTGCGTCTGTAAGTCGATTCACCACTGTGGTTGAAAAATGCAAAAGAATGGCTGTAGCAGTTGTAAAATGTGGGAAGCCAGTATTGATGCGTAGTACTTTAGATTTAATTGATGCTCAGACAAAGCTACTAGAAAATGAATGTAGTAATGAGGCTTCTGGCTACGTATACAATAAGACTTTTTTTGAAGAAACAATTCTAAATCCATCTCGCGTTAGAACAAAAGGATGTGGTACTGCAAATGTGTCAAGCTCGCAAGGAAGAAACAAGCTCCAAAGAAGGAGAAATGACGGTGCAACCACAACAAATATGGGACGCACAAATAGTAAGAATGGAAGGAAACCACATACTTGTGGTGTATGCAAAACCGAAGGGCACAATCGTACTTCTTGTCCCGTATTGAGCCAACAAATTCAAAGTGATAATGAGGGTGAAGGTGACAATGATGTTGATGATGACCTTGAAGAAGAATATGGCAACATAGGGACCGTTTAAATGGTTAGACAATTATTGTTATTATCATTCAAATACTACTCATTTTTTATTATAATCCATGAATTGTAATGTTACTGTGCTTATACATTTGAAATTATGATATGTTATGCAGAATGTGTAATGGTGCTATGAGGAACTGGAGCTGGGAATCGGTGTCGAGAGGAGCTGCAGCTGGTAATCTGGAATGTGTTGGATATGTAGTTTAATTTTCGGACAAATATTAGTTATATTAGACATGAAATTTGTGTTGATTATGGCTGTCTATTTATCTATTGCAAAATTTGTAATTTGCGAGACTTACAAGGCTTGTCAGTAGGATTCCAAGGCTTGTTTGTGCTCAAGCCGCGAATGTGAATCCTTTGTATTTGTATTTTAAGTCAGGTTGGAAAGATTTTAAGCTTGTTACGGCAAAGACGACTTTTGCATCTGCTATATAGATTGGTGATCTTGTTTCTATTGATAGAGTTGTTCATGCTTTGAATAGTTGTTCATACCGGTGTTGCTTTGACTGCTTTGTTTAAAATTAGGAATACCGGTGTTATTAAGCCTACTGATAGGACTGTTATTAAACCTATTGAGTACTGCACATGGTTTGAAGTTTACTCAGTCCAAAATTGATTACCATTCAAAGAGTATCAAGTATTTGGATTGCCAATTTGCCAATCCTTCAATGCAGGTCAAGGCTGATTTTGGGCCTGTTATGAATGCTAAAATTTGGGTCTGTTTATACACAAAATAAAACAAAAATCAAGAGTTGCATTAGCATATATGCTAAAAAAATATATGCAGACCAAACTAATAATATATTCATGCTAACAAGTTTTTTAAAATCAACCGAGTTAAAGAACCTAGTCACATGATTAAAGGATATTGGCTCAATAACATACTCATAAGTTTAGAGATTCCAACAGCTCCACTTTCTTCCAATATGAAACAAAAGTGGCTAGGGAAATAGAAACAATGTTCTCTTTCTCACAGAAGAATGAAGTTGCAGAAAAGAAAATGAAGGCAGAAAAGAAACAATGTTCTCAAAATAGATAAGTAGGTAGTAATTCATTTTAAATCAAGCAAATGGACATAGCATTTGTCTTGAGGCCATAAATATGGATTACAAAAAAATGGCAGAATCATAGTCTTGGCATAAACCATAGCTTCCTTAAGGCCATATCTAATTAAACATTACAATGTAAAAATCAACAAAGGTGGATATCAATCCTAAAGGACGAGCATGAACAAAAAGCCGTATCTAATTAAACACTACATCTCAGTTAACCGGCAGCATCGTCTTCAAAAAGCATCTTCATATGCAACATGAAATTAGTGGGCAATAAGTTCCCAGAAATTCTTCGCTTCCTCCTCAATGTACGTCCACATATCATTGTATAAACCAAGCACGAGAATAGCCGCAGTTTTAACACGAACCATGTTCTCTTTCAGCTGCAACCGTATATAAATTATTTGTTACTTAGATGAGTTTGAAATAATAACTCAAGCATTGATGTTAAAGAAAATAAGTGGTTCGAATTAGGCTGTTAGTTTGATTACCTCTCCCTGTAGATTAGGGGTGAAACATTGGTCCATGTCAATCCAATCGATAACCCATACAGCAGCATTGTTGCTTCAAGTAAAAAATAAAATAAAAGAATTAATCTTATGTACGGCTTACAAGTATTGTTTCGTATATTGTTATAAATGGTTCATACCTATGACCACAATTAGGTATGCCGTGTGCCTCTTCAATAGGCCATTCTTTAAACTCAAGTGACCGGCCGATAAACGTGGTCCTATAAACTCCAGAAGTTACCATTTCTTCCAAGGTGCGTGACTACAAATTTAAATTGAAAGTGTTATTTAATTATAGATGAATAAAGTAATTAGTTAAGAAAATGCAATTAGAACATGTAAGTTAAATGGCTAACAAGAATATCAATTGTTGATCTTCTTGGTTTGACGTCGCCTATTCCACAGTGGCTATCAAGATGGTAAATGGTATGAAGTTGCATAGATATCACCATTAAATATCAATGGTCATTAATATTGGGTTGTAAGTTGCTACTTATTTAAATAAAGTTAATAATATTTTTATTAATCAACGAACATATTTGAGCCTCGGATACGAAGGCATCCAATCTTTGCAATAGAGATCAATCAATTGTTCTATGGTTTTCCCCAAGAAAACATCATCTGCAAATGAGGGTGGTAAATACCACACTGAGCCCCTCTTGTAATTTTCTTGAACCCAAAATGCTCTATGACATGCTAATGTTACAATCTGCATTTCATTAATAGATTTGTTAGCTCTATTAGTTAAATTTTTAAGTCACATGGCTGTTCAAAAAAATTTAAGTCACATGAATTTTAAGTTAAATAAATGGTTTGTAAACCTTGTGATTAATCTTCTGTCCTTTTCTGATGGTATCAAAATCAACTCTAAAAGCTTCTAATCCTCTTGATTTGACCAACCTCTTCCTATAATATTAAATAGTTAACAATGTTAAGATGTAAACAAATTCTAAACTTATTATATAAATAAATTTAAGTATATATAAATTTGAAATTTACGATTTATCTTTATCCGGGTGATAGACATAAGCTATGGCCTGTAGCTCTGGAAGATCAAGCCTCATGTCCGAAGTTACCGGAAAGTTCCATCGAATACCCTGAACAATATAAAACATTAGAACAGCAGTAAAAGGCCCATTAGGCCCAGCAGTAAAAGTTACAAAAATGAGAAAAAAAAAAGGCCAAATCAAGATGATTATGGCCAAGCCCATCAAATAACATATACCAAACTGCTATTTGAACTCTATTAAAACTGAAATAAATTTTTAGTAGACATTAATATTTTACCTTTGGAAGCACACTCCTAAACTTTTTTGCACCAGTAGACGTACTTCCATGCAAAGTTTTCTTTCCTCTCCCTGAACTTGACCCCTTTTTTCCTTGACTACTTGTTGGTGGTGTTTCAAATAGCTTCTTACTAATTCCATGCAACTCTTGAATGCCATCTTGCATCATGTTATCATTTGGTACCCTCTTGAAGTTACTGTTTGATGAACGCATGGGGTTTGAGAGATCAGATGTCTTTCTCAAATTTTCAAGCGCCGTCCAAGCATCAGGAAGTACTGGAATTGGAACATTTGGTTTGATTTGTAAATTCAAGTTGTTAACAGTCTTACAAATCCTTTTGTTCATCTCATCAGAATGATATTCATAATCACCATCAGACCAAATCAGATCCGTGTTTGCAGCTTCATTGTCCTTATCCAAGTCAGAGTCATAGTCATTTCCAAGAGTCTTACGTTTCCCTTTTGATCCATTTGGCACTTGTTCTTCAGTTGTGTCATCATCAAGATTTATCACATGATTTGTAACTTCAGTTTGCTTCTCAACTTCACTATCTTTCTCAACATCAGTTTCTTTCTCAACCTCAGTCTCTTTCTGAACATCATTTGTTGGTTTCGAACACAAAACAACTTCAATCATTTTCAGGGAGCCATGGATAGCGTCAAGGAAGGTTTGTTGTCCACGAACAATCGTTGCAAGTTCTTCAACACCAACACTTTGTTGTTCAGTCACGCAAGTTTTCAGTTCCTATAAAAAATAATACGTCGATATCGATATCATTGACGGAGCAATAAAACATACACATTAAGGAAAAAATAACAAACTACTGCGTACAGTTAAGGATCTCTTCACTTCCACAATGGTTTGGAGTTGTTCAAAGTGAGTAGAATATTGAGCAACACACCAATCTTTCAGATCCTACAAATGAAACAAAGGCATAAACCATACTTTGTTTTTAGAAATTTTTACAAAACAAACAATACAAAAGAACAAAACAAACGAAGCATGATATTGTGACGTACCGCTATTGCTTGTACAGCAATGTTAACCATAGATGTGAGTTCTCTAACTGAACGAGCTAGATCGAATGATTCCTCAGCATTTCCATTGATATGAGTTTCTTCATGTACAGCAGGCAAAGCAACAATGACTGATTGTTCTTGCTGGATGTTTTCGTTCTCCATCTCTTAGTTTGCTTACTTTCCAAACACTTGCTAGAATGACACTTACTTTTTACTTACTGTATAATATATTTACAATCTCTTATGTTATCATAATAGTTTATTATTATTTATTCAATTCATGTAAGGTTTCTATTTCCCTCCCAAAATGCTGCACGTTTTTTTATTATTATTATTATTATTTATTCACTTCTTGTAAATCACATTTCCTTGAGATTTGACATACAAAGGAGCATTAAATGTTCATAGGAGTAGCACTGTAGCAGGTCTATTTTTCTATTTTTGTGTATATTTTAATAGAAAAAGATTATATTTTCTGCCTTTACTTTATGCTTTATTCACAACAGGATATTGTCAATTGTATAAGAGACACTAAGGTAGCAGGTCAAAGAGTCAACTACCCACCTCTTTAGAAATGTGGTTTCACAAAATATGGTTTCAAAAAATTAAATAAAATAAAACATTTCTAAAGAGTACATAAATTAAATTCAAAAATCATTAATTAAATTAATCAATACTTTGTGAAACCACATTTTGTATAAAATCACACATAAATTCACTTTTCAACCCTTCACCAGAAGCAAGACGGTAGTGCAGGCCCATGGCAAACAAAAGCCAGCACAACATATGTTATCACAAGTAGAATGACTATAAGAGCGACCCTACAACATGGAAGCATTTTGTCAGCGGTTTAAGAACAAAAAAAAAATCCTGAGCATCTCAATGGAAGTTAAAGATCGGTGAATTGTAATATAAGGTTTTATTAATTAATTGGCTATCTAAATTAACTTTTGTTATCTCTACTTTTTAGAAGATCAGGAAAAAGTAAACTGTCATGTGCAGCACAAAACGTGTAAAACAAATAACCAAGACACTTATCCATAAATAAAAATATAAAAAGGACACTAAAAGGACAGTTGAAAGCGACGTGTCCTACTTAAAATTACACACATTACAGCTGCTACTGTAGAGGTCAGCAACTATTGTAGCTTGAGTCACAACAACTATGGAGTAGCTAAGTCTACTCTATCTTCCAGCTTACAAACACAAAAATATAAATTAAACAACACTTAATTAAACTAATCTTATATTAATAACTAATAGTAACTAAATCAACACTTAATTAAACAAGTAATTAACAACTTTCTTCAATCTCCATCACAATCTGGGCTCACTTTGCATCTTCTAAATGTTGTTCTTCAAATGTGGTTGCTAATGAACACCAACACAATCACAAACATAACTACGAAAATGGCATAATTCCAGGACCCATTTGTTTTCTTCATTCTCTGCAGATCTGTCTTCAATGATATCAGTTCTTGATCAAACTCCTTTTTCAAAACACACAACTTTTAATTCAAATTTTTTTCCAAAGCAGACCACTTTTCATCCACATTTTTGTTCAAGGCAGCCATACCATTGTTGAATTCAAATTTGATAGTAGCAACCTCATCTTGTAAGTCGTCCAGCTGCTTCAGTTGATGTTCGAGATTACCCATTCTTGCATCATCTTTTACCGGTTCACACCAACCCACCCATTTGCATTTTTCATGCTTACATGAATAATACAACCGGCCTGGGTTTTGCTTACTCAGAGAAACCTTGATATCTGAAACTAAACGACATTGGCAATTCATGTTATTATAACGGAGCCAACTACCTCTTGAAGCACCGGCACTGCTGTTGGTAGATGATGACATTGTCGATTACTCCTTGAAGCAGAATTAGATCTGTAAAGATTAAAAATCAGAAACTTTAATTAGATGAAAAACTTTTAACAAAAACGAATTGGGATATTGTTAACATGGTAGATAGAGTTTAGGGAAGATGGAACCATTATAACCCTTGAATTTGACAAGAACATTAATTTAAAATTACAGAGAAAAAATTGTTAAAGCTTGGTGGATATGAATCTTACACAATGGTGATGAGTTGTTGGTGAACTTGATGTTTTAATTTTCGGACTCATCCCTGTTATATATATTGATAAATTTACTTTCAAAACCTTTTTATTTTATTTTGATAAGTTTCCTCCTAACCCTTGGAACCCTTGGAACCCTAGGAACCCTAATTTAATGACAAATAATATAAATTGGATTACCCCTAATTCAGATATGGATTGACTATAAATTCAAGATTTTGTTTAGTTAATAACTATTATTCTTTAATTTACTAAAATTACTAAGACTAACTATAATCCAAATTTTATTTATCTAACTAGTATTCTCAAGATTCCTTACTCGATTATAATTACGTCACCTAATTCGCTATAATGATAATCCAAATATTGTTTATGTAACTAGTATTCCCAAAAACCCTTACTCGATTATAATTACGCCACCTAATTCGCTATAACGATAACCCAAATATTCTCAATATTTCTTACTCGATTATATTAGTATTCTTAAGATTCCTTACTCGATTATATTTAGTTCACCTAATTCGCTATATCGATAATCCAAATATTATTCACGTAACTAGTATTCTTAAGATTCTTTACTCGATTATACTTAGTTCACTTAATTCGCTAGCTAGTTAGATAATTCAATTTTTATTTATCTATTCTTAAGATTCGTTACTCGATTATATTTAGTTCACCTAATTCGCTATAACGATAATCCAAATATTGTTCACGTAACTAGTATTCTTAACATTCCTTACTCGATTATACTTAGTTCACCTAATTCGCTAGTTACATAATTCAAGTTTTATTTATCGAACTACTATTCTTAAGATTCCTTACTCGATTATACTTAGTTCACCTAATTCGCTAGTTAGATAATTCAATTTTTATTTATTTATTCTTAAGATTCGTTACTCGATTATATTTAGTTCACCTAATTCGCTATAACGATAATCCAAATATTGTTCACGTAACTAGTATTCTTAAGATTCCTTACACGATTATACTTAGTTCACCTAATTCGCTAGTTACATAATTCAATTTTTATTTAGCGAACTACTATTCTTAAGATTCCTTACTCGATTATACTTAAGTTCACTTAATTCGCTAGTTAGATAATTCAATTTTTATTTATCGAACAACTATTCTTATAGAACTAGTATTCTCAGGATTCCTTAATCCATTGTACTTACGTCACCTAATCCATTACACTTGCGAATGATTTTATTTAGGGCGCGCGAGAAATTAATTTATTTAGGGCCAATGACAAATAAGTTTATTTAGGTGCGCAAGAAATAAGTTTATTTCGTCAATATCATTTATTGGTCAAATATGATTGCATATATCATATAGTAAATATGCTACTAATTATCAATAAATAGTTAATTAAATATTAAACATTTTATTTATGGGCCAGCATTTATTTTTGAAGGATTTTTTTACGGTCCAGCACACAATTCCTGTTACAAAAAAAAAAAAAAAAAAAGGAACAATCTTGTGTGACAGTTTTTTGTAAGCCTGTAAAGTGGTAACTGACTATTAACTTATAATCTCAGCCGTCCACCTATCCCTATATTATATCTATGGCAAACAAGTGAATTGGTCCAAGATGAACCAATAAATTTGCAGGTCCAAATTAAACGAACCCTAGATTAAATAGTAGATACTTCTTAGTACAACACAGATTCACAAAATTTACAAATAACACTAACCAACACCATATTAGTAACAAAATTATTTCTTAATTTTTTGTTAACATCAAAAGGAAACGTATATTTTCAATTTGGGCATACTAAATAGTGTCTTCAAGGCACTAATTAAGAAAATCAAAACCAATAAGTCTTGCATTAGAAACAATATTTTTTAGATTTTTAAAAAATAGAATATACAATCTTCAATAATTTTCTATAATGGTTCATTTAACTAGTTAGCATTTTCCTTTCAATTTTTAATCATGTTTTGATGCTCTAGCTGGCATTATTGTTTTCTCCCTAATCTCTCTTCTTAAATAGGGATGTCAATGGATATCCATGGACGCGGATAGTGTAATATCCGTGTCCGCTCCGTTAGACAAATATTATATTCATGTCTTCTCCATATCCGTGCGGATATCCGCTAAGCGGATAATCCACGGACATTGTAATATCCGTGGATATTAACAGATATTCATGGATGATATTTTTTAATAAAAAAAATCTAATTATTGGAAGAAAAAAAAGTTAGTATTTTTAAAAGACAAAATATTACTACAACATAATATTCATATATTATACGCTCACTTTATTTTTTAATTGCAAAAATGAATTTTATTAAAAAGAAGAGGAGGGACATGTAAGAAAATGTTAAAACATTTCTTCAAAAATGAAAAAGAAATATAAAAAGTTTTCTTTATATGAAAAGAAAAACATAAAATAAAAAATACTATTTTTTTTTTATACAAGAAAAATACTAGAATTTATATTTAAACCCGCATTGTATAAACATTAAATTCTCTATATCATTAAATGCACATTTCTATCTTTAGATATCTTATCATGTACCCTTATGGCACATGTTAACATTAAAGTATCCGCTCCGTGCCCATTGCGGATTTTATCCCCATATATCCACGGGCATGGATATTTTTGCCACCCCTATTCTTGAATGAAGAAAAAGTTGATATTCAATAAGAAAACCAACCATTGTGAGAACGGAATAAAGTTAATCAATTGTAGGGAGAAAAAAATGTTTTAGATAATTTATCAACATTTTCTATTTTGCTAACTTATGTAGTTATGTTGGAGATTATTCATTCAATAAGAAAATGTTATAGATAATTTATATATTAATTCTTTGTATAAACTCGAGTACCCAGCAACAATAAAAATAAAAATAACAGACAGAAAAAATATATTATAATCTGGCAACTTCTCAAGTAATCATTCAGCAACTTAACAAGATTTCAAAGCAGTGAAATAGGATAGCATATTTAACAGCACAGCGAAGTTAAAGCCAAAGAAAAACAGCTTCTGTACAAGGAAGCCAATAGCAAATTTGGACTAAAGTACTAATCAAACTTTTGCTGATTCCGAGATCATGAGATGTTCATAGCCTCTGCATGATAGGTCTCCAGTTCCTTGTCAAGTTGCTCAGCTGACTTCTCAACTCCATCCTTTCTTCCTCGACCTCGACCTCCACCCCTGCCAGGACGGCCTCGGCCTCGGCCTCTGCCACGCACACTACCACTGCCACCCCTTGAACCACCACGGCGTCCCCAACTACAAAACAATGAGAGGTCATCAGTCAGCAATTTTCATTGTGAAAAAAGAATAGACAATCTAAAGAGATGACAACACTGGTCTAGTCAGCATCACATGATGATAAAAGAATGATGAGACAGCAACTAAACAGAGCTTGCCAAATGCAAATCTCTTTAACAATCCACATTCCACGATAGGGAAGGAGTACTCAAATGAAACCTTTGTCTGAAAAGCAAGACCACAATGGAAAGCACTTCATTTGAAAGTAAATCAACACATATCCTACAATTATCTAAAATATTTTTGACATAAACTTTAATTAAATGACAGAACCATTAAAATCAATATATCAATCTATAAACATGATTCAGTTAATAGGGAACAAGTATAATATACAAATTTCATATAAAAAATAAACAAAATATACCCCACTTGTGAGCTCAAAAACTTACCCAGCACCGCGATTTAGCATGGCAGGACCTCCACCTCGACCACCTCTAGGCCTGCAACACCCGAAACAAAAAACTATGTGATTACAGGCTTCAACAGAACTTAGAACCATCAGAAGGAAAATATATTTTACAGTTGCTGCCTAATTTGATCAAGTAGTTTTGATATGGACGTAAACTTTCGCCATTCCCAAGTATTATATATTTCCAATGCATTTCAACTTTTTGGACCAAATAGATAACTTTCATTGCTTAAATTGAGCAACTTACGTCATTACAACTGTCCTCTTTCTCTGTCCATTCATTGCAGACACATTCACTCGTGCAGTTACGGGCAATTCTGAATTTGTTCCAACAATCTCAATCTTCATGGGCTTTCCATCCAAAAGCACATTGTTGTATCGTTTAAGGGCAGCAAATGCATCACTTCTTCTATTGTAGACAACTTCAGCTGAACCCTGTTACATGGTGAAACATTTAATCTTAAGAAATCCTGACAACTACATAGTTGAAAAGCTGAGATGTATAAAATAATAGTTCACACTACTAATTCTAGAACATAGAATGTGTAATTGAATTGAAGTTGAAAGAAAAGGCAACACAGCAACAGCAAAACAACTTCCCAAAACTTTACACTGGTTGGTTTCCTAGCATTGTTTTCAAAGTAATTAAGGACAGCTTTCTACGGAATTAATCAGTGGGTCTAGAAATGTGATACAGGCAGACTAATCTTGCGTAAAAACCCACCAAATTGAAAATTAAAACCTAAAATAAAAAGCAGACTAATCTTGTAGAAGACCTTAAATGGATAAAAAAAATTATCTTAACTATGAAAATATGCAAAACAGAATGACATGAGTTTAAAATACAAAATCCAATACTTACAGTTGGGTGTCCATTCTTGTCATAATGAACAGCATAGCGCTTCAAGTCCCCAAGCTCAGAGAAAAGTTCCTGGGCAGCAAATAAAGTTTCAACTTTCAAGAGAACTTCCAGTGAGGTTGTCTAGAAACAGTGACTAAGAAAGAATCATATGATGGTAACTGGTAAGACATAATATATACCCTTATGTCTTCATTGGTAACTCCTCGGTCTAAGTTGGAAACATACAACTTTGTGTCAACTTCTACTCCTTGTATTCCTGCAGCTCTAAGGCTATCCTCAAACAAATCATTCTGCCATGGAAAAGCCTTGGTTCTGCGAATAGACTGGCCAAAGCAAACAGAACAGTGTCCAGAATGGCAGAAGAACATGTCAGATTATGACCAAAAAAAGTTATTTACTTCTTCAAGATTTATCAGAACAGGAAAATCCCCAGAAAAAACAATAACACAATATTAATGAAGTAGATCCGTCAGTGTTATATTCAAATGAAAACCCAGTCAAACATCAGTGTTCTATATTAAAGATGGTAAATTGGAGTAAGAATTCAACCCACTGCATTTAAACCGGTGCAATGTTACAAGTCAGAGCTCCAGTGCTTGTATTAAGTGAAAAGCTCCATTTCAAAACACCATGAAACAGGGAAGATACTGAATTCTCGCACCGCAGAACCATACTTAGCAAGAGGATCCAATAAAACATCGGTCCACACAAACCAGCCATAGATTTAAAGTCACCTCATCATTATGAAACGATTAGAATGATTTTGTGATTATAACCCCACTTATAGTTAAATGATATGAATTTTGTGCTACTTGTAAGAGCTCCATTTTGAAATTCAACTAATGAAGCTCCTTCAGAAAATATGCTAGGAATCACCAAAGAATCCTGCACATATCAGAGATCTGTAGCAAATCCCCCCAAAACAAAAGCAAACAACTCAAAGATGCATATTAATTGTGATACTATGGAATTATGCAAAATGGTTGAGCATGAGCTTCTCCACTGAACAAATAATAAAAGGAGTTCCTCTTGCTTTTGAGTTTGTATGATACTGAATTGTCTCATAATTGCGCATTTTATAGTATATCAGAATCTCAAGAACATATATAAGCATCCACGTATTTTGAGCTTGCCTTGGCAATAGCATAAGATGATGGGCGAGTGTTGACCATAAGCGGGCCTCTACGAACAGCGCCAGTTGTTCTTCCACCATTACCAGTCACTCTTCTCCCATTAACAGCACCAGTCCTTCTTCCACCACCTACAGTCCCACTTCCGCGGCCAGATAGGGCTTTGCCACGTCCTCTACCTCTGCCTCGGATACTCTTGTTGTTCTTAATTCTATCATCAAGTGACATGTCCAAGGAAGAAGCCATTGCAGTTGCAATTTAACAAGGTGAGAATCCTTCAAGAAATTTCAATGAAGTAACCTGAACACATAAAAAAATAACAGAATTTAATCACCTATTCGTACATACCTGATATCCTAGTGTTAACTGAGGATGACATACAATTTAACCAACAAAATAATGACACTTTTATGTTGTGCATGCCCGATACTGATGACGTACAATTTACTTAACGAAAAACTAAAACGCTTATGACCCAGTCATTGAAGACCAAGATCCAAGTCAGCTATCATGAACCAAATAAGTATTTTCAACTATATGGTCATCCCTAGCTTAACGCCCCAAAATAAATTTGAAAAAATCAACACTTAAGTTATAAATCCAAAAAAAGTCAAACTGCAAGGTATAATAAATCAGATCCAAACAAAAACCCAACTTACAAATCATCATAAGTATAATTCTACTTTAAAAAGCCACAAGTTATAATCTAATTCATACGAAAAGCGATAATAACTATAGAAATCCAATATTGAAACGCATAAACCTCCATATAAATAACCCAACCTCATATTTTCAACAATTAACAGCGAGATAATAATTGACAACCTTAGGAGGATTAGATCAGAGAATTTCGAAAATCACCCCCAAAATCAGATCCATAATTCAACACTATTCACATATCAATAATAGAAAACTAGATAATAAAATCTGAAAACCCTAATTTACTCCTATCACATCTCGATTCACGATCTACTATCCTAATCACGCCACAAACATATCAACATAACGATTTTAGACAAAAAAAAAAAAAAAAAGGAGGAAAAGGGATAAAAAAATGCAATACCTGGAGATGATAGAAAATCTGCGATAGAAGAACAATGAGGTAATAAGATGGAGAAAAATTGGAGATGAAGAGAGTGCGTTGTGGATTTATAGGGGGGGGGGGGGAAGCTTTGATGAGGAAGACGAAGGATGGAAAATTAGGGTTTCGATGCGGAGAAAGGGGGTTTTAGGGTTTCGGATATAGAGAGCTTTTGGGGTAAGATTTGAATCACGAAAAGAAAATCAGCGTTTTACGTCATTATAAAAAGGCACGTAAGGGCTTTAATGTCTTTCTGCTTTTTTGGCAAACCGCGTAAGCGAGGAATTATTCTACACCACTGTCGTGTGTATCGTCATGGATGGGTGCGTGAGAGATTCTCGTTTCTATCTATCTATAAATAAGAAAATTAAAATTTTGTTTTTTTGCTTTTGCATCAGTTTCTGATCGATTAAAGTGGATAATTAATCTGACTTGTGCATAAAAATATGTGTATTGGCCAAATATTGTTTCCCCGAAATCGAACCTAGTATTTCTTGAATATATCCTTGAAATGAACTTCTTACCATTTGAGTTCAAGCAACTTGATTAAAAAAATTAAACTTTAATAATATAACCTCATATTTCATGTCTCTTAATTTTATTTCATTTATGTCATGGAGTATTTGTTTGGATTGATTCCATTTATGTCTTGATACTTTGGGTTAAATTAGTAATGGGATATATTATTCGTTAAAAGTATTTAGTGGATTCTCTCAATTGTTTAGAATAATGTCTAATTTCAATCATTCATGTTATTAAAAAAGGATAAAATTTAAATTAAAAAATAATAATTAAGGGTTGAGACGTAAAAATTAAAAAAAATATAAAAGAATCCATTTCTGTTTATTTGGTTTTGCGATGGACAACTGCGATTGTGAATTTAGACCATTTTCAATGGTGGGTACCTATTTTTTAAGAATTGGTACCTAATAGGTACTCCCATTTGAACAAAACACAAATGAGTACCTAATATGTACTAGTGCTACAATAAGAAGTGGTACCTAAATTATTTTTTTGGGACCTATTTATAGTTATGTATAGTTATCGGTAAAATATGTTATATGTGAGACCCATTTTGAAATTTGGCTTAATTACAGTTTTGGTCCCCCTATTTTGCTCTTTTCACAGTTTTAGTCCCCCTATTTTAATTTTAACCAGTTTTAGTCCCTCTTACTCAATTTTGATCTTATGTGTCATATTTTTAATGACATGACAAACATAGTGATGAAGTGTTAAAATCCACATATATTAACACTTTTCATATCACTAACTACATTTATTATTTTAATTTATAATAAAAACACAAAAATTTGACAAAAAAAAACATAAAAAATCAAAATAGCAATTATCATATAACAATAAATAAAATAGAAAATCTGATTGTTATTATTTGATTTCATAAATAAGAATCAAGAAACAAATTCTCAAATCTTCCAAATCTCTCATTGTCCCCCTGAAAATATCTCAGAGATCCCCAAATCGATGCCGCTCAATCGGCACTAAGAAGCAAAAAAATCACAACCCTTTCTTCCTTGTAACCGAAAAGAAGAACTTTGTACAATCAGAAATACAGGAGAGAAAAATCGAAATTCATAAGGAGGAGTAACCAAAGAACAATTTTCGACCAACAATGACTTCTTTACCAACGAAAATTGAAGAAGAAGAACAAAAAGAAGTGGAACAAGCTAGGACAAGACAATTGAAGAGGAAGAATAAAAATAGGAACGAAAAAGTGGAGCAAGGAAATTTGGAGATTTGTATGATTCTACTTCGATGGAGAGAAGTAGAGATTTGAGAAATTTGGGAATTTGTTTCTATTTTAAGGTTCTTGATTCTTATTTATTTATGGAATCAAATAATAACAATTTAATTTTCTATTTTATTTTTTTGGTTTATAATAATTGCTATTTTACTATAAATAAATTAAAATAAACATAATTAGTGACATGGAAAATATTAATATATGTGGACTTTGACACATTAGCACTATGTTTGCCATGTCATTAAAAATATGACACATAAGACCAAAATTGAATAAGAGGGACTAAAACTGGTTGAAATTAAAGTAGGGGGACCAAAACTGTAATTAAGCCTTGAAATTTTTAAGATGTGTTGGGTTAGAGGAATTGTGTACTTATTAAGTACTATTAGTAAAAAATTATATATTTGTGATGTGTACACGTGGAGTTCATTTTAGTACTATAAAATGAAGAGCTCTATTGTGGATGCTCTTAGAACTTTTAAACATAATGATTTTTACAAGTTATTAATCGTCTCATAAGTGTACGAGATTATTGTCATAATAAAAAGAAATTAATCTATAGAGAGTAAAAATAAACATAACAAAATCTTATTTCTATAGATATTAGAAAGGAAATTGGTAAAATAAAAGAGAATATTTATAGAAGTATTGTTTGGACTTTTGAGAAATTAGCGAGCAGAGCAAAATAAGACACAAACATAGGCCAATGCTATGGTGGACCACCTCATCAAGTGGTCCACCGTGGACAAGTGGTCAATACTACTATAACGAATACGAATTTTACAAAATCGACCGTTGGATTGAAAGTTTATATCATATAGATCATCCATAAAAAAAATTAGAAAAATTGAAAATCATTTGATATGTTATTGAGATCCATAAAGATTAACGGTTTATTAAATACTGTAAATCTTAATGAGTCCCAAAAACATATCAAATGATTTTCAATTTTTCTAATTTTTTCTGTGGATGATCTATATGATATAAACTTTCAATCCAACGATCGATTTTGTAAAATTCGTATTCGTTATAGCGTTGGTCCACCATGGACCACTTGAATAAGTGGTCCATATTAGAATTGGCCCACAAACATATTTGTATATAAAATCATAGGAAAATGCTATGTAGAGCGAAAAACAGATCGCGAAGTCGTCCCGAATGACCTGTCAAATGTAGTGTCCCTACATATTCTCTCTCTCTTGCTTCTTTTTTTTTTTTTTTTTTTTTTTTTTTTTCACTTCAATTTGGCGATTTTGTAGAACTTGTTGGAGAAGTGAGACTAACCGACAAAAGTTGAGAGGAGAAGCTATGTTAAACCATTGAATCGAATTGAATCACCTACGTGGTTGGGAAGAGAAACAAAGAAAACCACATCTGGTAGGGGTTGGAGAGGTTCTGCTCCTCTGTAACGTCTACGACTTTCGGGCCACTCCACTGATGATGAATCCTTGGTTACCGCTTCCATTGACGCCGTTGCCCCTGGCGACGAGCCTGCAAGTGACACAAGAAATCTGTTCTTTCCACGAGCACAAAGATTGCGATTGATGAATTTTAAATTGCCCCTTAAATTCTTAATCGGACATTGGTGTTCACTTGTTTCAAATTTTGTAATCAACTCTACGAGAGAAGTTGTTTGATGAAATGCTTCAAAAAGGGAATGAAATTCATCAAACATTGAACATTGTTGATCCATCATCCTGAAGTTGTCCAATATGATGCTACAATTATTCTTGTTGTATCTGTGTTCTGGAAAGAAAAAAATTCTCACTCACTCCCATTGTATCCTATTGTAAATGAATAATAGCTATACACAACTCATAGTCATCAAACTTGGTAAAGCTGAGTTTGAGCACAAGTAATTTCATGACCCATCTACAATCTAAGAACGGTACTACAAATAAATAAGATATCATGATGTGCGCTGAAAGCACCTGGTTCAAAAGCAATCCTTGGTTAAAAACAGAGTTGTAGACATTGAAAAAACAGAGGAATAGTTTGTACACACTTGTGTCAAAGAAAAAAGAGGTCCACGTTCTCAAATTGAAAGAAGCATGCCACGTACTAAAAAAGAGAGGTTGGTCACGTGCTTCGTGAAAATTTCGTGACAATAGTTTCGCTGCATATAGCAGTGCTGAAAATCATATTAGGATAATAGGTTTCATCACAAACACACAAATCTAAATTCATTCTAATTTCTCTTGTCATGAGAATACAATTTTCAAACAAGTTCAGAGAAGATAACGAGATAAACTAGATGGCAAATGTCTCCTCCTATGAAGCCCCGATACTCTAAAAATGGTGAAGTATCACGTTCGATACGTCCTCGATATCGATACTCGTCCGATACGTCCCGATACTCGTATCGGAAAAGTATCGGTTAAATCTTTGTTTTTAAATAAAAAAAATATCCGATACGCGTCTGATACTTTCCGATACTCGTATCGGAAAAGTATCGGTTAAATCTTTATTTTTAAATAAAAAAATAATATCTGATACAATCCGTGTTTTCTAGTGAATGTCAAACTATTATGTTGTTACATGGGTAACTAACTAGTATGTCTTTTTTTGAATAATACTAGTGATGTTTTTTGGGGATAGTACTAATGATGTTCTTTTTGTATAATACTTAACTTAAGATGTATAACTGAAAATGTACCTGTTGGAACAAAATTATGATTTTGTATCTCCTTAATTGATTTTGATGATAACAATGTATTTAAGGTTAAATTGGAATACTAATAATTTAATTCAGTGTGCAGGATTAAAAGTTAAAATTTGCGTACTAAAGAACCTTAGAATTTCTGAAGGAATTACTTCTGAGCTCACCAGATCTGAAGCAAGTGAAACTCTGAAGTTATTATCTGAACCTTAGAATTTCTGAAGGAATTACTTCTGAGCTCACCAGATCTGAAGCAAGTAATTCTGAGCCTGTGAAACTCTGAAGTTATTATCTGAACCTTAGAATTTCTGAAGGAATTACTTCTGAGCTCACCAGATCTGAAACAAGTAAATCTGAGCCTATCAAAATCTGAAGAACATCTGAGCTCACCAGATCTGAAACAAGTAATTCTGAGCCTATCAAAATCTGAAGAACATCTGAGCTCACCAGATCTGAAACAAGTAATTCTGAGCCTATCAAAATCTGAAGAATATCTGAGCTCACCAGATCTGAAACAAGTAATTCTGAGCCTATCAAAATCTGAAGGCTCGTCAGATATAAGTGTTAAGCTACATTTGAGAGTACAATTTTATTGAAGACTGTGCCTGACTAAGTCCAAACGCAGAAACCAAGAATGAAAAGGTTTGACCATGGAAAGGTCCTTTTCAAGTCAGGCTTCAGAAACGACTATTTCCTTATTTGGCTTTCACCAAGGTTCAAATATCAAAAGCCAAAAGGAATCTCTCATTTTGTAGTAAACGTTAAGCTCCTAAGCTACTGCAAATCAGAACAGCTAATAAGCTCACTGATCTATACAAAGGAGCGTCTCAATTCTTCAAACGGCTATAATCTTCAACGTTCATTTTATCATCTATAAAAGGAAGAAGATTTGTGAAGAAATGGAATCAAGACTTAAGCTTCTGAACGTGCTGAAACTCTGTCAAATTCTGAAGCTATCAAACACTTAGAAACTTTGTGATAATTTTCTAAGTTAGTCTTGTAACTGAGTTGTATTTTGTAAACACCTCTGATTGTATATCAAGTGTTAATCTCTTATCTTTATTAACATTAAAACCAGTTAGAAGTCTCTTGCTTTGTGCTTGAGCATTGGAAGTCTCTTGCTTTGTGCTTGAGCATTGGAAGTCTCTTGCTTTGTGCTTGAGCATTGGAAGTCTCTTGCTTTGTGCTTGAGCATTGGAAGTCTCTTGCTTTGTGCTTGAGCATTGGAAGTCTCTTGCTTTGTGCTTGAGCATTGGAAGTCTCTTGCTTTGTGCTTGAGCATTGGAAGTCTCTTGCTTTGTGCTTGAGCATTGGAAGTCTCTTGCTTTGTGCTTGAGCAGTTAGAAGTCTCTTGCTTTGTGCTTGAGCAGTTTGAAGTCTCTTGCTTAGTGCTTGAGCATTTGTAATCTGAGTGATTATAGTGAAATCTCTTGTGAAGGACAAGAGGACTGGACTACTCCTGTTAGTGGGAGGAACCAGTATAAAAATTCTGAGCATCTCTCTCTAACCCTATCCTCATATATTGTGTGTGTTATACCTTATCCGCTGCAATTTGTTTTAACTTAGAAAAAGTCTCACACAATTCAACCCCCCCCCCCCTTCTTGTGTGTTTTTCAACCTTCAATTGGCATCAGAGCTCCGGTCTGTTGCTCTTCACTTAACAGTGAAACAGTAAAAGATCTAGGGGTACTTAGTTGAAAAACATGTCTGGTGTTACCTCTCCTTCTGCTTCCTCTGGACCTGATCATTCTGCTGTTCCACCTCCTCACAACTATGATAGGGAAAGGAACAGTGATAATCACAGAGACAAACCACCTTACTTCAACAGTGATCCTACTACTTTTCCTTTCTGGAAAACCAAGATGTATAGTTACATCATTGGGACCGATGATGAGTTATGGGATATCATTGAAGATGGTATACATTTTGAACACATGGATGATGAAGGTGTTGTAAGAAATACCTACAGAAAGTTCTTTGATGCTGAAAAGAAGAAACAGTATAAGAAGCATCATACTGTTAAGAATATGCTTATTGGTGCAATATCTCATGCTGAGTATTTAAAAATATCCAACAAGTCATGTGCCAAAACTATCTGGGACTCTCTATGTTCCACCTATGAAGGAAATAAGCAAGTCAAAGAAGCTAAAGCAAACTTATTAGTTCATCAATATGAGCTGTTCAGAATGAAGGAAGATGAAGATATTGAAACCATGTATTCAAGGTTTCAAACCCTTGTCTCTGGTCTTCAAGTTCTGAAGAAAAGCTACACTGCATCTGATCACGTGAAGAAAATTCTGAGGAGCTTACCTTCCAAATGGAGACCAAAAGTTACAGCTTTTCAGGAATCCAAGGATTTGGACAATGTGACTCTTGAAGATTTAATAAGCTCACTCAAAAGTCATGAGCTAGAACTTATGTCAGATGAACCTGTCAAGAAGATGAAGTCCTTGGCTCTAAGCTCTGTTCAGACTTCCTCAAAAGCTGCAAAGATCAAAGTGTCTGAACAAGAGGAAGAAACTTCTGATGATATGATGGATGAAAATTCTGAGAATGAAGAAATGGCACTAATGGTTAGAAGGTTTCAGAAATGGAACAAGAAATACAAAAGGTTTCCAAACAAAGGAAACAACTCAAGAAGTTCCTTTTCAAAGGACAAAAAGGAAGAACTGAACAACTGCTATAACTGCAAGAAATCTGGACACTTCATTGCGGACTGTCCAGAAATGTCATCCAAGGACAAAGGAAAGAATAAGAGCTTTGGGAAAGAAAAGTACAAAGAAAAGGTAAGGAAGAGTTTGTTAGCCACTTGGGAGACCATTGAGAATGACTCTGAAGGAGAAGATGATGAAGAAGGCAATCTGGCTTTAATGGCAAGAACTTCTGAAGGTAACAACTCTGATAGAGATTCTGAAGATGACTCAGATGATGAAAATGAGGTATACTCTAACATGACTAAATCTGAATTAATTGATTCTCTTAAGATTGCCGTGAAACATTACTCTCGTATAGTAAGTCAACACAAAATTCTGAAGAATGTTCATGAATCATTGAAAAAGGATGCCAAGATTCTTTATGATGAAAATGAATCGTTAAACATTCGTATTTGTCATGTTGAATCTAACTATGTCTTGGCAGACAAGCTCAATGATGATCATGAAGATGCTCTTCACGAATTTATTCGTTGTACCTTCAATAGGAGTAAAATGGCTTCCATGATTTATCATATGACTCGTAACTATGGTGAAGGCATTGGTTATTCTCGGTTTAAGAACTGGGATAAACCTCTGAAATCATATAGTGAGGATGATACTCCACCTGAATTATTCTCTACCTTTGTTAAAAGTGGTACACTTGATCTGAAGGCATCCAACTCTGAAGGAGGTTCTGAACCTGAACCCAAAGACTCAGAAGTTCCAAGTTCTTCTGAACCTAAAATTTCTGAGTCCAAAAGTTCTCAAGTTAAGGCTCAGAAGTCATCTGAACCTCTGAGAAATCAAGGTAAAGTTACTTCAGATCCTTGCTTGACCTTTGGAACTGTGATATACTCCAGATCAAAATCCAAGAATCAAATTAAGCCTAAACATTCTTGTCAAAGCTTAATTAATTCTAGATCTTGTGTTGATCATAGAAAACAAAGAAGGAATACTATTCAGAAGACTAACTCTAAAGGACCCATCAGAATATGGGTACCAAAATCTGAAATAATGTTTGCTTCAGATGCTCATGCAAGGAAAGGTAAAACAGCAGCCCTGGTACCTGGACAGTGGTTGCTCACGACATATGATGGGAGAACTAACATTCTTCTTGGGAATTCAAATCAATCAAAGAAAAGAAGGAGTATATGTGCATCAAACCAAATACACAAAGGATTTACTGAAGAAATTTGGTCTTGAAGATTGCAAACCAATGTCAACTCCTATGCATCCCTCTAGCAGTCTTCTGAAGGAAGAATCTGAAGGCAAAGTAGATCAGAAATTATACAGAGGTATGATTGGTTCCCTCCTTTATCTCACTGCATCTAGACCAGATATCTTGTTCAGTGTATGCTTGTGTGCTAGATTTCAATCAGATCCTAGAGAGTCTCATCTAACTGCTGTTAAGAGAATCTTTAGATATCTGAAAGGAACCACTAATCTTGGATTACTTTATAAGAAATCCTTAGATTATCAGCTTATTGGATTCTGTGATGCTGACTATGCTGGTGATAAAATTGAAAGGAAGTCCACTAGTGGAAACTGTCAATTTCTAGGTGAAAACCTTATATCATGGGCTAGTAAGAGACAAGCAACTATTGCTCTATCTACAGCAGAAGCAGAGTACATCTCAGCTGCTAAGTGTTGCACGCAATTGCTCTGGATGAAACATCAGTTGGAGGACTATCAGATAAGGATAAGTAGTATACCACTTCCCTGTGATAATACTGCTGCTATCTGTTTGTCTAAGAATCCTATTTTGCATTCAAGAGCTAAACACATTGAGATCAAACATCACTTCATTAGAGACTATGTTCAGAAGGGAGTAATTAAGATTCAATTCATTGATACTGAGCATCAATGGGCTGATATCTTTACCAAACCTCTTGCTATTGATCGTTTCGATTTTATCAAGAAAAATCTGAACATGGTTTTTATTTCTGAATGATATCTCTGAATGCTGTTAACTCTGAATGAATAAACTGGTTCTGAAGGGCCTCAGAAGTTTGGACGGCTCAGAAACTATTATATAGGTTCTGAAGCACTCTCTCATCTGAAGCAATCAGAATTATTTATTATTAAATATGATTTCTTGTGACTCAGATACCTACTCTAAGTGTTAGTTGACCACTCAGTTTCTCTAACTGACAGCTGGCTTCTGAAAACACTACTTATCTGTGTAACTTCCCATCATGTCTAGTAACCGCTGGGTAATGAAGGAGAGCTAATGATGATTTTATTAAAAGTAACTGCCAAGCCCCCATTACGTCACTATCTTGTTTCCCCAATATTTTGAAACTTCCACTATAATCACTTAACTACACACTAGTCACTATCACTTCTCACGTTTTCAATATTTTGAAACTTCCACTATAACCATTTCTGACACTCCTAAATCCCCTCAGAAATCTCCTATTAAAGATTCTGAGTCTACCCCAATAGCAATGGACGTAGACCAATCTGAACCCTCAAATGTTCAAAATTCTGAAGTCCCTGCTGAATCCCAAACTGAACCCCTTCAGACTTCATCTCCTAAGCCAACCACTTCTGAACCAAACCCCTCATCCATTCAAACCACTCCACCTTTTCCTGGAACTGATTCAGATCTTGAAGAAACTCGTCTTCATTCTGAAACAATTCCCTGTTTCACCATGGTACTTAACAATTCCCTTTTACCGTTGAATGCATTTACTGCTGGTGGTTGTTTGCTGTGTGCATTTACTACCCTGTAACTTGTGCTTTGACTGACCCGTTTTTGATAATGACAAAGGGGGAGAAAATATTATTTCATTTCCTATGGCAGTGAAATTATTTCTGAAGCTCTAAAGATCACATTTTCTGAACTCTACTCTTGTTAAGTTATATTAAAGTCTTTTAAACTTTTAATGAGGGGGAGTAATAAATTTTGTCCAACATAAATTCATATAATATAAGATACGATTGCAAACCATATCTTATATTTGTCAGTCTGAAGAAATAGAGCTTGCAAACCTCTAATTCTGAAGGTAGAATATATGAAATTATATTTGACATTAAATATTACTCTTAGACTGTTTTATATTTATCATTGATAAACTTTTGAAGCTTATCAGACTCAGGGGGAGCTTGCAAACCTCAGAACCTGAAGTCAAGATGTTAAATAAAAACAACAACAATTGATTTTAAATACATATAGTTGTCATCATCAAAAAGGGGGAGATTGTTGGAACAAAATTATGATTTTGTATCTCCTTAATTGATTTTGATGATAACAATGTATTTAAGGTTAAATTGGAATACTAATAATTTAATTCAGTGTGCAGGATTAAAAGTTAAAATTTGCGTACTAAAGAACCTTAGAATTTCTGAAGGAATTACTTCTGAGCTCACCAGATCTGAAGCAAGTGAAACTCTGAAGTTATTATCTGAACCTTAGAATTTCTGAAGGAATTACTTCTGAGCTCACCAGATCTGAAGCAAGTAATTCTGAGCCTGTGAAACTCTGAAGTTATTATCTGAACCTTAGAATTTCTGAAGGAATTACTTCTGAGCTCACCAGATCTGAAACAAGTAAATCTGAGCCTATCAAAATCTGAAGAACATCTGAGCTCACCAGATCTGAAACAAGTAATTCTGAGCCTATCAAAATCTGAAGAACATCTGAGCTCACCAGATCTGAAACAAGTAATTCTGAGCCTATCAAAATCTGAAGAATATCTGAGCTCACCAGATCTGAAACAAGTAATTCTGAGCCTATCAAAATCTGAAGGCTCGTCAGATATAAGTGTTAAGCTACATTTGAGAGTACAATTTTATTGAAGACTGTGCCTGACTAAGTCCAAACGCAGAAACCAAGAATGAAAAGGTTTGACCATGGAAAGGTCCTTTTCAAGTCAGGCTTCAGAAACGACTATTTCCTTATTTGGCTTTCACCAAGGTTCAAATATCAAAAGCCAAAAGGAATCTCTCATTTTGTAGTAAACGTTAAGCTCCTAAGCTACTGCAAATCAGAACAGCTAATAAGCTCACTGATCTATACAAAGGAGCGTCTCAATTCTTCAAACGGCTATAATCTTCAACGTTCATTTTATCATCTATAAAAGGAAGAAGATTTGTGAAGAAATGGAATCAAGACTTAAGCTTCTGAACGTGCTGAAACTCTGTCAAATTCTGAAGCTATCAAACACTTAGAAACTTTGTGATAATTTTCTAAGTTAGTCTTGTAACTGAGTTGTATTTTGTAAACACCTCTGATTGTATATCAAGTGTTAATCTCTTATCTTTATTAACATTAAAACCAGTTAGAAGTCTCTTGCTTTGTGCTTGAGCATTGGAAGTCTCTTGCTTTGTGCTTGAGCATTGGAAGTCTCTTGCTTTGTGCTTGAGCATTGGAAGTCTCTTGCTTTGTGCTTGAGCATTGGAAGTCTCTTGCTTTGTGCTTGAGCATTGGAAGTCTCTTGCTTTGTGCTTGAGCAGTTAGAAGTCTCTTGCTTTGTGCTTGAGCAGTTTGAAGTCTCTTGCTTAGTGCTTGAGCATTTGTAATCTGAGTGATTATAGTGAAATCTCTTGTGAAGGACAAGAGGACTGGACTACTCCTGTTAGTGGGAGGAACCAGTATAAAAATTCTGAGCATCTCTCTCTAACCCTATCCTCATATATTGTGTGTGTTATACCTTATCCGCTGCAATTTGTTTTAACTTAGAAAAAGTCTCACACAATTCAACCCCCCCCCCCCCCCCCCTTCTTGTGTGTTTTTCAACCTTCAGTACCGGTGATCATTATTTTTTATGACAATATTAATGAAACACAAATACTTAACTTATTATTAATGACGTTAATTTATTATAATTAGTATTTTTTGTCGTTGTCACTGTTTTGAAGTCACTATGGTGTCCTACTATATAACAGGTTGTTAAGTATTTGGGTTTGTCCCAAAATTCTAGTATAAAAATGGATGCTTTACGTTTTTAATTGGTCAGCTGCATGACCTATATAATTGTCTGCTATTGCTACAAGATGGGCTTGTTAAAGAGGCTTGATGTACATGACATGTCATGACTATTATATGTTTTTTGAGCTATTATATGTCTTTAGTTAGGACTGAGAAGCCCTCGTATGTTGAGTCTCAACGTGTTTTGCTCTTATGAAAGTTTTTTGACTTATATGCACTCCTTGTACAATGAACTATTGCGTTTATAATAATAATAATAATAATAATAATAATAATTTTTTGACTTTCAAAAAACAATTATCATTATTAATATTATTAATTTTAGTCATCTTTATATATTGTGCATTTATATATTTAATTTTAAAATTAATTTTTAAATAACGTATCGCGCCAATATCGAATATGGATTTTTTAAATTTTTCACATATCGATATTGTATCGTATCCGTATCGTGTCGCGTTTAGAAACTTCATAGTCTTCTCTCATGGCAATTAACATAACGCTTCATAAATGCATGTTAGAAATTTTAATATATCCCAAGCATTCGGTAAGTACATTCTACCTGGAAATAGCACATAGGATTTGCTCATACATCAACTTCAATGTTCGGTCATTCCCCTTCTTGTCATATAAATAAAATTTTGGGAGATTCTAACATAGGCACAAACATAAATGACAAGTATTAGGCACACTTACACAAATCAAAAATAATTAAAGAGAAAAGAAATAAAATGATGTTGATTGATGTAATTATATTATTTTTGTTTTAAATTTTTGGATTTATGTGTGTGTGCCCAAATATATATTATTTGGGTTTGTGCCTAAGCAAGTCTTTCTCATAAAACTTAGGTTTAAATATGTTTTTGGTCCCTGCAATTATGTTTTGTTTTGAAAAAAGTCCCTGTAAAAAAAAATTGATTTTAGTCCCTGCAATATCACAAAACTTTTAAAATAGCCCTTGACTGGATTTCTTCATAATATTGCAGGGACTAAAATCAAATTTTTATTTTTTTACAAGGATTAAAATCAATTTTTTATTTTTTTATAGGGGCTATTTTCAAAACAAGACATAATTGCAGGGACCAAAAACATATTTAAAAATTGGCCACCTCAGCTCTAAATCCAGTCAGGGGCTATTTTGAAAGTTTTGAAATATTGTTGGGACTAAAATCAATTTTTTTTTTACAAGGACTCTTTTTAAAACAAGACATAATTGCAAAGATCAAAATCATATTTAAGTCTAAAACTTAATTGTTAGCAACTCCAATCAACAAAATTATAAGAAAAATGATCAAATGAGCATGTTATGGACTGCTCTCCGTAGTCCTAAAAGGAAGGGAACTACTCGCACTTAGTCATGGGTGTTTGAAGCTCAATGGGGGTCAATTTTTTGGTTTTGAGAGAGTCTGAAGTTGACACAGTTGTGTCCCTTTTGCATTGGCCGTGTGGCCCAGGGACAACAGACAATGAGAATTTTGATCTTCTATGCTTATGTTTGGTCTAATCAACTCATTATCTATATTGTTGAACAAATCTCTTTCGACACAAGTATTGATTACATGAGAAAAAATATCAAATAAAAAAAGAGATCAAACTATAAACAATAACTATTGAAAGGGTAATGACATAACACATAATCACGTGGTTAGTTTTCTCATTGCTCAATGTTGGTCAATTCTTTATTTATCACATGAGTAGATACAAAATCAATAATGTTATTAGAACCCCAAATTACAAAGATGCATTTTGATGGAATATTTCGCAAGTATACTATAACATCCCATATCGAATATCTAGAATACGGTATAGAATATACATAAACGGTACATGAATACATTAAAAATCACAATAAATTTCTTGATTACAACAAGAGTACATGTCGCAAAATAGTACTAAAATTCACACTAAATACATAACCGGTCAAAATATTATTATCACACGTCTGAAAATACATAATACAAGTTACAACTATGTGAAGCATAACAACCAGAAACATAGTTCTCAACAGCTACTACTCCAAGACTTCTTCCCCATTCTCTTGACCTGTCTACAAATCAAATAGTGGGGTGAGACTACTAAGACTCAGTGAATTTCTTACTACCCTCTACTTGGTGTACTACCACCGGGGCTTTGTAAATTATCAGTTGATCACTTATAACTCATATTCTTTAAAGAATAGAATAACATAAATAAGGTGTATCACACAAATATTATCTTGGTTGATTTTAATACTCACGGACACTTCAAGGTGAGCGGGTCTCGAAGGCCGACATGTGGTCCCTGATATAAATGTAGATCAGATAACCACCTCAGCTCACAAACTAATAAATGATTCTCACTAAAAGTATAGAATCCTCATAGCAAAATGCTATACTCATAGCCCAAGGCTAGATAATTATGTGGTTCGGGATCAACCACTACTTGATCAACTATACTAATTAAATAACTTAATTAAATAACTCATCCCGGGAAATCTCACATGAGTCTTGATTCCTAGATTATCATATTGTTGTAATTTTAACGTTTGAAATGGCGTGGAAATATGCTTAACAATTGAAGAACATCACGTTACAAGTCGGAAACCATTAAGCATTAAAACAGTTAAATTTTCTCATTACACAGTGGAGAATCGATTGGTCAAACCAAAGGGTTCAAGGAAATCGATTGACAGCAGAAGGAAATGCAGATTTTGTAAATGTTGCAACGGAGAATCGATTGGCTAAACCAGAGGGTCCAAGCCAATCGATTGACAGTAGTAAAAACATGATTTTTTAGAATTTCTTCATAGGCCAATCAATTGACCACATACACCAATCGATTGGTGCTGCGAAAAATGAGTATTTTCATGGAAATTCATTTCTAAAACAATAGTAATTCCAAGCTCAATGGTCCCTAAGTTGTACCAATTAACATTCATGATTTTTAATCACATTTTCTAACGTAGAACAAGTATAGGGTAAGGGAATTACTTATTCATTTCAAACATCACAATTTCATTCTAACTCGTGTGTCTAAGTCATCTAATTAACTTATCAAATAAAAATAAAAATCCTAATCATTGGTCTTATGGTTGCCAGAATTACTTAAAAAAACCCACCTAATTTATTGGAGATGCTATCCCAACCTCTTGCTGAGTTGATAGTTCCACTTCACAAATTCTTTAATTTATTCAATCACTTGTTTCTCTTCAAAAGGCCTCTCTTCAAAACTCTAAGCACGTTCAGTAACAACAAGGGTTAATAAAAGCTACATGTATCCCCAAAATAACAAGGAACAACTTAAATGTATCATGTGGTAAGAGAGGGAGGCGGCGAGAGATTGAAGAGTGGGTTAAAGGATCAAAACTCTTACCTTGTTCTAGATGGTCTTTAGCCAAAAATCCAAGCTCCTAACTTTATTCTCCAATTTGCAGAGGTTCTTCCATTAGCCCCCAAGCTCCAATCTTGTCTCTCATACTTCTAAATAATAACTCCTCATGCAAGAACCCCTCATTTTAGTCTCATAGCAACATAAGATAGTGATGTGTAGCTTCAATTGACACATGCAAAGCTTGATATAAAGAAAGTGATTTTCATCCAATTAATGAGAGTGTTCTCGGTCAAGGTTTAAGAGAGGAGAGAGTTGAGGTTTTAAGACTTCGGTGATGGACTTAAGGGGAAAGAAACACATGCAAAGCTTCTTTGATGGTGAGTTGGTGTGAAAATGGAAATGGCATCTACTATACAACATAAGAAATGAAAAGGCAACGGAAATGTCTAAACTACCCTATAAAATTCTTTAACTGTCAGCAAGAAATAACTGAGGGTAAAAATGTTATTGCATACCATTTTGAATTTTCATCTTTTTCACTCTGCACAAACACTGCCGAGCGCAGCTTCTATGTACTTTTATGTCCTTTTATCTACTTTTACAAGATTTCCTTTCTGCAATATCTTTTATTTGTCCTTCTTTATTCAACTGTCAGTTCACTTCTTGTCACATAACACCCTTTCAACCATTTCTGCCTATTCACTTCTTTATCCCATATCCCACTTCTCCATTTCATTTGGGCTGTACCATTACCTCCAATCTTCTCCGACGATACAACCAAAGTCGTAATCTCCTTTTCCTTCTTTTCCTCAACTTTCTCTGCTCATTGTTTATTTCCATTGTTAACTTGGTCATTGTTTTCAAATTTTACAGCTTTCGTATAAATGGCGCGCGCCTTTGACTCCATCAAAGACATCCACGACAAGAAAGAGCTTTGGAAATTGGCTGTCAAGGTTGAGAGCTTGTGGACTGTGAAACGAGGCAAAGATGATCAAGTTGAGTTCATCATTCGCGATGCTAAGGTTCATATCTATTTCACTTTATTGACTTCATATTTCAGTTTTTTTACTCTTTGTTGCATTTTTCTCTTCTTTAAATTAGTTCAAAGCTTTCCATTTTTTCAGTGATTTTCACTCTAAACATATTTTCAACTTATGCTTCTGCTTATTGTTCTATACTTTACCATTTTAGTTATTCAACTCACTTTACTTCATAATTTTGAAATTACATCAGTTATTTGTCTTTTCATAGGGAGACACTATACATGTTAGTATTTCTCCTGATGAAGTTAAGAAAAGGGAAGCTGATATCAAACAACTTAAAAAACTTGAAACCCAAACACTGCAAAATTTTAGGGTTCTGAAATATGATGCCAAGTTTAAGTGGACAGAACATCTCTACAAGCTGATGTTTGTATCTGGAACAAAGGTTTATCCAAACACTTCTATACCTAACATGCCTGTATGTGGTTTCAAATTTAAACCATTTGATGAAATCATAGCTCTTAAGTTTCGTGAAGACCTTTTGGTTGGTATGTTATACAATCAATTTCCATTTTATTAAACACAACTTAAACATGCTTTTGTCAAATACCATTCTTTATGTTCTTTTTTTTTTCTCAGATGTAATTGGTGCTGTACACGAGCTGGGAAGTGCACAGACTACTATGGGTGGTAAACTTAAATTTCCCTTCACCATTAAAGACTTAGGGTGAGTAATATCTCCAAATTTGTTTACAAAAGCATTTTTTCATTAACTTTTCTGACTAAACCCTACTACAATTGTTCATGTTCCAGTTCAAATGTTCTTGATTGTTGTCTTTGGGACACACTGGCTGCTCAGTTTGTTGATTACTTGAATACTAAGACAGACTCTGGCCCAATTGTCGTTATTATCAAGCATGCTCGCCTCAAGCATGCTGCTGGTTACAATTCTAAATCTCTTTTTTTTTTTCCAACAACACCATATTCTTTTAATCTTTGCCCTGTTACCGTAATTTCTATATGGAGTGCAATTTATGTTCTATTTTGTTTCATTTTTTAGATAATTATCCATTGCAAATTACTAATACTTGGACTGGAACTTTCTTACTCATCAACGATGATATACCTGCAATCAATGACTTCAAAACCAAGTAACAGATCTTTAACTTCTATCTATATACTCATTTATTCATTTTTATCCATTTATGTGGTCACTCATATATGAAACTCTATTCTTACCTTATAGATTGCCAGATGACAACACCTTTGCAACACCAACCAACATGATTCAAGCATCATCTCTTAAGTTTTCTCAATCCTCAGCCTCTGGTTCATACAAAACTCCAGAAGATAAGTTTATTATGGGTCATCCTGTCATGAAAATCAAGGATATAGTCAAACTGCCTAAGGTCTCTTTATTGTCTCTTCTATTGCAATCATATTTTTCAACTATAAAGTGTCCACGATTAGTATTCCATTTTCAACCTAACTCACATGTAATTCTACAACTTAACAGGACAAAATTTGTTGCACAGTTGGCACTACCTCATATGTCAAAGTTTCTACCAGTGGTTGGTCTTTTCCTGGTTGCAAAGATTGTATTAAACAATGCTCTGGACTAGCTGCACCATTTAAGTGTCGAGACGGACATTCTACTGATGTTCCAATCATAAGGTTAACATTAACAAATTTCCCGTTTCCTTTATAACTGCCAATTTTAAAACGACCATAATATTTTTCTTTCCCTTTTACATTTCAGGTATAAGGTTGATATCCAGGTAACTGATGGGGATGATTCCGCAAAATTTGTATTTTGGGACAATACTTGTATTGATCTCTTAGGTCTAACATCATCTCAACTTCAGCAAAAATTATTACAGGTATCATTTCTTTATTTGATTTCATTCTATTTTAACTCTTGCCATTGAGTTACTGTTGCAAACTTTACCATCTTTTCCTTATTTTTCCATCATCAACCTTTTACCAGGCTGGAGTAACTGATTTGTCTGAATACCCAACAACACTTGATGAAATGACTGGCAGAAAATTTGCTTTCCGTGTCAATTGGCAATCAGAATGGAAACAGTGTTCCGTCTTAGCTTGCTTGGATAACAAATCAATGGTTGATTTTCTTGAAGCTGAATTGGGATACCTTCAGGTATTCTTAATACGTCATTTTACATTTTTTAATACCGTAACTTTACTATGATGATCTATTTTACTTACAATGTCTTTCAATTTCTCTGTAGCTCAACCCTGCTACTAATGCTTTACTGGCAATTGAGCCAACTGAAGACACACTTGATGAAATCCAGAGTAATCCCGTTGTTGAAAATATTATTTCAAGTGCATCTGAAATTAATGTAAGTATATCTGCTTTCCACTCTTCAATCACTCACATTTATTTCTCTTATGCAGTTATTATTATGTTATACTATCTGGTTTGTTCGATTTATTTTTTCTATACTAACATTTTTTCCCTTATTACAGGAAATTATTTCCACTTCTTCTGAGCATGATCCTGATACTGTTCCAATTTTGACTCCCACCAAAAGATCCCCAACACTTCCTGAGGCTGAACCAGAAGAAGAAACCATTGCCGCACAACTCTCAACTACAAAACTGAAGAAACGAATTAAGAAGGAAAAATAAAAAATTGGAGAACAAGTATAAAGCATTGCTACTTTTTGTTGGAAAACTTAGTACTACTAATTATGTTGCAATGCCTGTAACTATTTCTTTACTAATTAGACAACCCACTGTGAAAGTATGGCAACTGTTTTGTATTAACACAGCATTATCGTATTTTGTATTTGCTGATAGATCAACTCACACTGGAGTTACACTTGATCCTTTATAAATTTCCCTATGTTGCCAAATCTATTACTTATGTTTCTTTATGGAATATTTATTTATATCTACATGATATGTACCTATTTTATTTTTCATTTCAACCTTCTTTTTACATGACTTGTCATTTATCAATCTCACATAAAGACATCAATAAAAGATTCTTTTACCTGTTATAACATGTGAACCCAATCAATTATTCTTTCTTCATTTATTTTACTTCACCCAACTTTATAATATCTCTTACCATATAATCACACCCACACCTACCCTTCCTTTACTCATATCTCAGACGCAAGACCTATCCATCAAATATTTTTTGGCAAATACTAACCTTAACATGGATGATGAATTATTGAGAGGTTTACATCAAAAGGGCTGTTTTTTTACTGTGTATCTTCCCAACCAGGTTGGATTTCATTTTCCTAACAACACAATGTTATCATAGAAGTTTTCAAATATAGATCCAATTCAAATCTCTTAACATTTTTTCCCTTTTGATTATTTAATTTTTTCCTTATTTCTTTATTAACCCCTCTTTCTTTCCAACAAACAGCCATATGGAGAAGTTAATCCAGATTTTGTTGACAGATTTTACAATGAATTGGGTGAACATTGGTTGTTCATTGATGTTGAACACAATGTTTGCAGTGTCAGGTTTATTAAGTCTATTGTTAAACCTGTTATAACTGATGGATGGCAACTTATGAAGGAAAAATTTTCTATTAATTGTGTTTCTGAAATTCAACTCTGTTACTTTGGAGAAAACAAATTTATTATCCTAATTCATGATCAACTTTCCGATACAGCCAACTATCCAGTGTATCATTCCCACTGTACCAAAAAATTGTTGGAACAAAATTATGATTTTGTATCTCCTTAATTGATTTTGATGATAACAATGTATTTAAGGTTAAATTGGAGTACTAATAATTTAATTCAGTGTGCAGGATTAAAAGTTAAAATTTGCGTACTAAAGAACCTTAGAATTTCTGAAGGAATTACTTCTGAGCTCACCAGATCTGAAGCAAGTAATTCTGAGCCTGTGAAACTCTGAAGTTATTATCTGAACCTTAGAATTTCTGAAGGAATTACTTCTGATCTCACCAGATCTGAAGCAAGTATTTCTGAGCCTGTGAAACTCTGAAGTTATTATCTGAACCTTAGAATTTCTGAAGGAATTACTTCTGAGCTCACCAGATCTGAAACAAGTAATTATGAGCCTATCAAAATCTGAAGAACATCTGAGCTCACCAGATCTGAAACAAGTAATTCTGAGCCTATCAAAATCTGAAGAACATCTGAGCTCACCAGATCTGAAACAAGTAATTCTGAGCCTATCAAAATCTGAAGAACATCTGAGCTCACCAGATCTGAAACAAGTAATTCTGAGCCTATCAAAATCTGAAGGCTCGTCAGATATAAGCGTTAAGCTACATTTGAGAGTACAATTTTATTGAAGACTGTGCCTGACTAAGTCCAAACGCAGAAACCAAGAATGAAAAGGTTTGACCATGGAAAGGTCCTTTTCAAGTCAGGCTTCAGAAACGATTATTTCCTTATTTGGCTTTCACCAAGGTTCAAATATCAAAAGCCAAAAGGAATCTCTCATTTTGTAGTAAACGTTAAGCTCCTAAGCTACTGCAAATCAGAACAGCTAATAAGCTCACTGATCTATACAAAGGAGCGTCTCAATTCTTCAAACGGCTATAATCTTCAACGTTCATTTTATCATCTATAAAAGGAAGAAGATTTGTGAAGAAATGGAATCAAGACTTAAGCTTCTGAACGTGCTGAAACTCTGTCAAATTCTGAAGCTATCAAACACTTAGAAACTTTGTGATAATTTTCTAAGTTAGTCTTGTAACTGAGTTGTATTTTGTAAACACCTCTGATTGTATATCAAGTGTTAATCTCTTATCTTTATTAACATTAAAACCCGTTAGAAGTCTCTTGCTTTGTGCTTGAGCATTGGAAGTCTCTTGCTTTGTGCTTGAGCATTGGAAGTCTCTTGCTTTGTGCTTGAGCATTGGAAGTCTCTTGCTTTGTGCTTGAGCATTGGAAGTCTCTTGCTTTGTGCTTGAGCATTGGAAGTCTCTTGCTTTGTGCTTGAGCAGTTAGAAGTCTCTTGCTTTGTGCTTGAGCAGTTTTGAAGTCTCTTGCTTAGTGCTTGAGCATTTGTAATCTGAGTGATTATAGTGAAATCTCTTGTGAAGGACAAGAGGACTGGACTACTCCTGTTAGTGGGAGGAACCAGTATAAAAATTCTGAGCATCTCTCTCTAACCCTATCCTCATATATTGTGTGTGTTATACCTTATCCGCTGCAATTTGTTTTAACTTAGAAAAAGTCTCACACAATTCAACCCCCCCCCTTCTTGTGTGTTTTTCAACCTTCAAAAATTTCTAACTTTCTACTGTGATTTAAAGCTCTCACCATATGACGCAGCGAATGATGAATTGGTTTGTTCCCTTATCTCTAACTATTTTCCCTTTTTAATTCACTTTCTAACAACTCGCTTTTTTATTTATCATTCCATCTGTTTTTAGGTTTTACCCCTCAAATTGGCTAATTATATCATGATGAAAGGTCCCAATACTGTTTTTTTGTGCAGCTCCAAAGATTACAAAGTTATTCCATGCAGTGTTGTCTTCACCAGTGTTCTTGGTAGAATGAAAGCAAAATTTGGGTTTCACTGGAGATCCTTCCGCAAAATCAATGCGTTTCAAGCCGGTGATGTTATTCGCTTCAAATTATCCACATGTGTTCGTCCATACATTTTACATGTTGTAGTGCTTAACAACAATTGATCTCTTGATCTTTAAATCAATTACTATTTTCATTTTTCTCTATGTAATTTAAGCAAACGTTTTATCACTTATGTAATCTGCACTCAATATTAAGACATCAATTACTAGATGATTTTCTCTAATATTCTGATCAGTTTTTCTGATTTTATTACTTATATGCCTTTCTTGAGTTTGTTTTTTTTTTTCTACTATACTGATCTGCACTCATTATTTTTATTATTATCACTTTTTTATATTCTGCAGTACCCTCAATTATCACTCCTAATTTCATGCTTTCTCACCTACTCAAGTTGGATATTATCTTCCCTATGCAATTGTTAATGATATTCACGTCCTTATGCCTATGCCTCACACTATCATCCCTTCAATCCTACCCCTTTCCTATTGTTACAGCCTGTGTACTTAACCCATTTTTTATTAACTCTTTCTACTTCATTCACACTATTTCCTTTGTAGACATGACATGTTAAGACCTGGTCAACATCACACCTTTTTTGAATCATATCTAATACTATCTAAACAGTTTATTGTCTCCTCCATTGTACGAACCACTTCAAACACTAAAACAATTATTAATAAAACTATAAAACAATTAACACACTTATATATAATAATCAAAATATAATGTGCCTAATATAATTTCAACACATTTTGAATCTTTTACCTTTATCTAAATTACAATTGGCCCTTTTGTATTTCCCTCCACCAATTCGAATTTTTCAAACTATGATTTATAAAATATGAAACTATACTTCCTCCTCCAGTAAATATTGGACCAAGCATAACCCAAAAATAAATTTCATTGCTCCTCCTACCTCAACATTTTACCTGAACTACGAATTTATCTTGTGATTTCAACATAGAATAGTAGGTTCATACAATGAATCAAACACCACCAAATGGTAAATCAAAAAATGTTAACACACCACAGAGAAGAAAACATATTCCAGAAATATCAACTAATTCTGAATTTACAACCCCTGATTCTGGTATTTTCCCCAGGATACCATTATCAAATTTAACTAATCTATCTACATCTCACTTTAATCAATGGACCAAGAGAGATAACAACAGTCATATAGGAACAGAACCCTCTATTCTAAAAGACATTGTACAGAAGCCAAGACGTTTGGTTCACATTGAGTCTTTCAAGTCTAACTTGGAAAATCAATTTTCAGCTGTACAATCAAATCGCCCATCTTCATCAACTCAACCAACCAGAGTTTTTAACTTTGGTGATTTAATCACAAATTCGACTAATACTTTGCCTACTACAAATGTGGTTCCTTCATCAATACCACCTCAATCTTTGAAGAGGAAAAAACAACATCAAAATCAAAGTAATAACCAATTTGCAGAATACTCTGATTCTGATTCTGATGAAAGTGAAAACAATGATTTTGAAGATGTTTGCTCAGATTCAAGTTCAGAAGATGATGAACTTCCCAATGTAGATTCAAACAACATTCCAATGCAAGGTTATTTTTCAATCATTCTTTGTACCTACTTTGTTTCTTAACCACACTTTTTTTATATCTACATTGTTAT
Source organism: Trifolium fragiferum (assembly GCA_954870985.1). Classification (NCBI taxonomy): domain Eukaryota; kingdom Viridiplantae; phylum Streptophyta; class Magnoliopsida; order Fabales; family Fabaceae; genus Trifolium; species Trifolium fragiferum. The sequence continues at coordinate 16,786,281 of OX940794.1, forward strand.
AGTATTGCCTTCACATTTTCCCTTATCCCACAATTTCAAATAATATGCGTGGTCAGTACCAACCTATGAATTTAAAAAAGGAGTTGATAAGTTTTAATTTCATAGGTTCTTTCAAACTTGTGCTTTTTTTTCTATTTCATATGCAATTCAACCTTTACAAAAAACATATTTCCTAAAACTTTGTGTTGTTGTTTTCTTTTTTAGGATATTATGATATTGGTCAACCTTTGATTGAATGCAATTCATGTGGTGCGCAAATGTGGTATCAAGAAAGAAAAGGTAAACATAAACATACTACTTCACCAACTTTCCAAATGTGTTGTGGTGCTGGAAAAGTTCAACTGCCATTCCTTCAAAAGGCGCCGCAAATCCTTCATGAACTACTTTTTGATCAAAATTCATCAGAAAATAAAAAGTTTCAGCAAAACATCCGATCTTACAATTCTATGTTTGCTTTCACTTCACCTGGTATGAAGGTTGATAATACTTATAATGAAGGAAAAGGTCCTCCAATGTTAAGAATTCAAGGTCAAACATGCCACCGTATCGGAAGTTTGTTACCTATCCCTGGACAAGGACCCAAATTTGGACAGCTCTACATATATGACACGGATAATGAAATTGATAACCGGATCAAAGGTTTCAGGTATATCCTTCTTCCTGGAAAATAAACTACGTATTTTTTTAAATGACAATTTCACTTTGAATAACCTACTGTTTTATTGATTTATAGGAACAACAAGGATATCATGACACAAACCATCCAAAAACTGTCCATAATGCTTGACCAACACAATGTCCATGCCAAAGGTTTTCGAATGGCAAGAGATCGAATAAAACAAGGCAATGTCAGTGACGTCCGACTTAAACTTATTCATGAGAGGTCCACTGATGGTCGAATTTACAATAAACCAACTGTCTCTGAAGTCGCAGCCCTTATTGTTGGTGATGTTGATTCAGCTGATCAACGAGATATTATCTTAGAATATCAAACAGGCAGATTAAAACGAATCAATGAATTTCACCCGGCCTATCTTGCCTACCAGTACCCTTTACTGTTCCCTTACGGTGAAGACGGTTATAGGCGTGGAACTTTACATCGTGAGCCTGAAGGAGTGGAAATAACGAAAAGAAACCGTCTAACTATTTTGGAATGGTTATCTTTTAGAATTCAATCAAGAAAAGCTGAGGCTCAAACATTGATATCTTCTAGAAGACTTTTCCAACAATTCTTGGTAGATGGGTTCACAATGATGGAAACACAGAGATTACTATGGGTTCGAAATAATCAATCAAAGTTGAGAGTAGGCAAGTACCGCAAGTTACATGATGACAACGACAATGCTCCAAAAGTTGGTAAGCGAGTTGTATTGCCTTCCTCATTTGTCGGTGGCAAAAGATACATGGATGGTTTGTATTTCGATGGAATGGCTATATCGGCTTATGTTGGTTTCCCAGATCTTTTCATTACTTTTACTTGCAATCCAAACTGGCCAGAGATTGTTACCCTGCTTGGTCAGACACACTTAAAACCACATGATCGTCCAGATATAATTGCTAGAGTATTTAAAATCAAGCTGGAAGAATTGATGAAGGATTTGACAAAAAAACACATGTTAGGCAAAGTTGTGGCATGTAAGTTACTACATTCTTCCCTATCTTACATTATTTAACAAAATTTTCATTCTGCATTCATCAATTCTGTCGTCTAAGAGATGGCTGAACGGAACACTACTTTTACTTTTTTTAAATCATCACTTGCAATGAATACTATTAACTACTTATTTTGATTTACAGATATGTATACAATTGAATTTCAGAAAAGAGGCTTGCCACATGCTCATATTCTGTTATTCTTACATCCATCTAGCAAGTATCCTACACCAAATGACATTGACAAAATAATTTCTGCGGAGATACCTGACCAAAACACTCAACCAGAATTGTACAATTTGGTTAAATCTCACATGATACATGGACCATGTGGAAATAGTCGAACCTCATCACCGTGCATGAAAAATGGAAGCTGCTCCAAATTTTTCCCTAAAAAATTCCAAGAGCATACATTGGTTGATCAAGATGGCTTTCCAGTCTACAGACGACGATCCAATGATAGAACAGTTGTCAAGAATAAAATTTCCCTTTGCAATCGCAATGTTGTGCCTTACAATCCACAGCTGCTTTTGAAGTATCAAGCGCACATCAACATCGAATGGTGTAATCAGTGTACATCGATCAAATACCTATTCAAATACATCAACAAAGGTTATGACAGGATCACTGCAGCATTGACATCATCGCAACATCCATTTCAGAAATCAAATGAAGAACTTGATGAAATCAAACAGTACCTAGACTGTAGATATGTATCTCCAAGTGAAGCATGTTGGAGAATTTTTTCATTTCCTATCCATGCCAGGAAACCAGCTGTTGAGCGATTATACTTCCACCTCTTAGGAGAACATTCTGTATACTATCATGATGATGACAGGGTTGAAGATATTCTCCTCAAACCAAGTGTAACAGAGTCAATGTTTACAGCTTGGTTGGAAGCAAACAATATATACCCTGAAGCAACTCATTTAACATATAGTGAATTTATTGGACATTTTGTATACGTTCGCCGTCAACGTAAATGGAAACCAAGACAAAGAGGATATACTATCGGACGATTGATTTGGGTTCCACCGTCGACTGGTGAACTATACTATTTCAGAATGATGCTCACAGTTGTTAAAGGACCGAAGTCATATGAAGACATCATGAATGTAAATGGAATACAATATTTCAGTTACAGAGATGCATGTTTCGCAATGGGGTTTTTACAAGATGACCAAGAATATATTGCAGCCATAAAAGAATCAAAGGATTGGGGTTCCGGCTTATTTCTAAGGAAATTGTTTGTCTGCATGCTTCTTGCAGCTACCATGGATCGTCCAAGGCATGTATGGGACAAAACAAAACACTGGTTGTCTGATGGAATTTTATATTATCAACGCAGGGTTGCTAACAACAAAGGTTTCCAATATTTATAATTTTATACCGCTTTTCCATTTTAATATTTCTATATTCATTTGTTTAATGAGTTCTATATCTTTGCAGACTTGCAGCTTACGGAGGAACAAATTGATAATTTGACACTACTTGACATTGAAAAACACCTTCAGGCAAATCGTAAGAGTTTAAGAGATTTTCCAACACTACCATTTCCACAAGGCTATGTAACTGAAACATTGGGAAATCGACTTATTTATGAAGAAACCAATTATGATATCTCTCAACAAAAGTCAGAATATGAGCAATTGTCTGCTTCCCTAACAGGTTTTTAACTACATTATCGTTAATAAATACTTGAACTATGTTAACACACCAGTAACCTGCTTTACATTTTCATTTATACTCTTTGATCATTCTAATTGTAATCTTAATTGAATTTAACCATTATAAAAATAATACAACTTACTAAGTAGCTATAGTAGATAATTGTCATTCTTATATATAACACAAATTCATAACTCTTAAACATATCTTTTAACTTACTTCTTTGACTTACTATGCAAGATGAACAAAAAGGCATATACAACACTATTATGGATGCTGTTCATCAACAAAATGGTGGAGTCTTTTTTTTACATGGATATGGTGGAACCGGAAAAACATTCATCTGGAGAACACTTGCATCTTCATTGCGATCTAAAAGTCAAATTGTGTTGACTGTTGCATCAAGTGGCATAGCATCATTATTACTACCAGGTGGCCGAACCGCTCACTCCAAATTCAAACTTCCGGTGCCAACACTTGACAATTCAACATGCAATATTGAACATAATGATGAGCTTGCTGGGTTGCTCAAACAAACCAAACTGATTATATGGGATGAGGCACCAATGGCTCACAAATACTGTTTTGAGGCTTTGGACCGCACTTTGAAAGATATCATGAGTTCATATAGCAATTCTGATGATCCTTTTGGTGGAAAAGTTGTTGTCTTTGGTGGTGACTTTCGGCAAATACTACCGGTTGTTCCTAGGGGAAGTCGTTCCGATATTGTTCATGCAACAATTAATTCTTCAAAAATTTGGACCCATTGTAAAGTTCTCACACTTACACAAAACATGAGACTTCAAACCTCTACTGATCCCCAACAAAAAATTGAGATCGCAAATTTCGCAGATTGGATTTTGAAGGTTGGAGAAGGTAAATTATCTGAGCCAAATGATGGATATGTTGATATTGAAATTCCAAAGGAGCACTTAATCACTAACTATGAAGATCCAATTGAAGCTATTGTCCACATCACCTATCCTAATTTAATCAACAATTTCCTGAACTCAGACTATTTGCAATCTAAAGCCATATTGGCTTCAACAATAGATCTTGTCTCTCAAATTAATACTTATGTTCTAAACCTAATTCCAGGTAATCATTTATTCCTGTTGTTTTTTTTCTTTTCTATTTCATACATTACCAAACATGTTATATTGATCCATTGCTTATTTAGGTGAACAAATAGAGTATCTAAGCTCTGATACAGTTGATCGAGCAGAAGCATCAGGTTCACATCTTTTTGATGTTGTTACTACAGAGTTTCTTGCATCTTTGAGATGTTCTGGTATTCCTAACCACACTATCAACTTAAAGATCGGAACTCCGATTATGCTCATGCGAAATTTAGACCAAGCTGAAGGTTTGTGTAATGGTACAAGACTTATTGTTACGCAACTTGCAGAACATGTTATTGCAGCCAAGATAATTTCAGGTAAAAATATAGGGGCTGTCATTTACATACCTAGAATGTCATTGTCTCCGTCTGAATCCCCTTGGCCTTTCAAACTCATTCGGAGGCAATTTCCAATCATTGTTTCATATGCTATGACCATAAACAAATCACAAGGCCAATCTCTTGATAGTGTTGGGTTATATCTTCCAAGAGATGTTTTTAGCCATGGACAATTGTATGTTGCAATGTCAAGAGTCAAAACAAAAAATGGTTTGAAGATCTTAATTCATGATAAAGAAGTTGGAAGCAAAAATACAACAAACAATGTTGTTTTCAAAGAGGTTTTCCACAATGTTTAACAAGTATAATTTTACTTCTTTCATTTCTTTGTTTCAATGCTTTCTATTTTTATATCTGTATATAACCTGTGCCTTGCTTTTATTTTTTTCCCTGCAGCCTGCCTCAATTACTTCCAAAGTAGTATCTTCTTCAGCACAACTCTTTTTTTCCTGCTCTTTAATTTTAATTTATTACAACTCTTTCTATTTTGGAATGTAACTATTGTTTGAAGGGTTTTGTTCAACCTTCATGACATATTATTTAACTTAATTAGACATCTATCAGGTTTATCTCAAACCTTTTTCCTATGCTCTGTATTATTTTAACTATTCGACAATCCCAAATCACTTTTCAATGACTTATAATTTACTGATATCTCACTTTATACACACTGTTATATTTTCAATTGTCTTTATTATTTTAATGAAAACCTTTCTTCAATATAACAATCTGAATGAGCATGAGTACTCATTTCCATCATTTTGTATACACACTTATTATTCTAAACATTCACTTATCCTTTAAACCATACAAGACAAATTTATATTATATGACGGCATTTTTTTCCTGCTATTTTTAATTAAAATATTTAACGTATCAATTTAAATGACCATTGTTTAGTAATTTTTCTAAGATTTCCTATATACTTAAAATTGTTAACTGATGAATAATTTTATATGTTACAATTTTAAGGTTTTTCAAAATCGTTATCTCATTGGCAGCTATTCATATATCACCTTCAAAAACAAGGTTAATTATATTCTTGAATATACTAATTATAACAAGGTGAATTTTATTCATCACACTTGTACACAAATTAGTGAATTTGAAAAACATCAACTATTATTATTTTTCAAAATATCAACTTCATTAATGTTATAACAAAATTATTACCTCTTTTTTTTTAAAGTTTGATCTTATCCTACTCAACGAGACAAGCAAAGTGTTAGTCATCTGAAGGTGTTTGGATCTGTATGCTATAAACATGTTCCAGAAGCCAGAAGACAGAAGCTGGATGATAGAAGCAAAGTAATGTTACTGGTGGGGTACCACAGTACAGGTGCGTACAAGCTTTATTGTCCAGAGACTAATAAAATTGAATTCAGCAGAGACGTCATTGTGAAGGAATCTGAAATTTGGGATTGGAACAAGTCTCAATCAAATTCTGATGTGAGAATCTCAGAGGATGGCTCTGAAGGTGAGTCAGAATCTGAAGGCTCTGAAGATGATTCAGAAGATGGAGATGACTCTGATGGTGACTCTGAGTCTGATAGTGATTCTGAATCTGACTCTGACTCTGAAGACGATTCTGAAGGTCAGAATTCTGAAGGCAATTCTGAAGGTCAGAATTCTGAAGCCAATTCTGAGGGTCAGAATTCTGAAGGCAATGCTGAAGGTCAGAGTTCTGAAGGAAATTCTGAAGGTCAGACTTCTGAATCCAATTCTGAAGGTCAGAATTCTGAATCCAATTCTGAAGGTCACACTTCTGAATCCAATTCTGAATGTCAGAATTCTGAATCCAATTCTGAAGGTCAGAATTCAGAAGCAAATTCTGAAGGTCAAAGTTCTGAAGAAAGAATTTCTGAAGGTGCTTCTGAACAAGTTCAGAGGCTACGGAGAATCAGAAGCATCCCAAGAAGATTTGCATGATTTGAAATGTTGCAAGACACTGAAGTAGACTCTGAGGGAGAAATTATTCAGTGTGCAATGTTAGTAGATTCTGAACCTGTTAGCACAGAAGATGCTCTTAAGCAACAAGTCTATTTGTGTAATACCAGACCTGATATTTGTTTTGCAGTTGGAATGGTTAACAGATTTATGAGTAAACCAAAATGGTCCCATTACCAACCTGCTGTCAGGATTCTGAGGTATATCAAGGGGACTCTGAAGCATGGAGTGCTATTTCCCTCTGAAGGAAGGACTGAATCAGAACTTCTGAGTTATTCAGATTCAGATTGGTGTGGAGACAGAGTTGATAGAAGAAGCACTTCTGGATATTTATTTAAATTTCTGGGAGGTCCTATTTCCTGGTGTTCCAAGAAGCAACCTGTTGTTGCTCTATCAACCTGTGAAGCTGAATATATTGCAGGCGCTGTGACTGCATGCCAAGCTGTGTGGCTTCTGAACTTACTGCAGGATCTGAAGATCAAGGTAAACAAGCCTCTGAAGCTGATGATTGATAACAAGTCTGCAATCAATCTTGCCAAGAATCCAGTGCTGCATGGAAGAAGCAAGCATATTGAGACCAAGTATCACTTTCTGAGGAATCAGGTTCAGAATGGAGTGCTTGAAGTTGTGCACTGTAGCACTCAGAAGCAGCTGGCAGATGTGTTGACAAAGGCTATCAAAACTGATCAATTTCTTCGTTTGAGGGATGGAATTGGTGTTGTCAGTTTTGTCTAAATATAAATTAAGGGATGGTGTTAGAAGTAATTTATATTTAAGGGTATTTTAGTATTTACTATGTTAAGTCTTTTCATTTTTAGGGCCTATGTGGCAAACTTTACTCTTTGTATAAATAGCTACTCTTTTATCAATACAATTAACTCTCCCTTTCATATTTTGTGGCTGCTGTCTTTGTCCTCTTCTTACTATTTCATTGATTCATCACCTTGTACACCAACACTTGCTGCCCTTGATTTTTTTATTTATATCACGAAATAAACTCACTACTTTTATTCTTCTATCATTGACACCTCAACTGCAATGGTTTGTTTTTCATCTTTTATTTAATTAACAATTTTTTTTTAAATTATTTCTTTTAACTTATTTCAAATTGTAACATTTTAATACAGGTTATTCCTAATGAAATTTCAACGATTATTTCACAAAAGAACTACGCAGAAGTCAAGCTTTCCGGACCTTTAAATCATGTTGTTGCTTGCAAAGTTCTCATTTCCAAAGGAAATACTACAACTGCCGAATTAACAGAAGGATGGCCAATCTTTTGTCAACTTAATCAAATTATCGTGGGCAATCGATTGAAATTTGAATATGAAGGAAATATGGAGTACAACAACGTTCTAATTGTCACTCATTTTCAATAATAGGATCCTGTTAACAAGTCTTTACTTTTATATGCTTCTATTGTAATATTACTCTACTCTTATTAATTATCGTACTATCATTTTAATATTTTTATTTTTTGTTATTTTATTTTTCTGTTTTCAATTCATGTGTTTCTTCCATTAATTAAAAATATGATCTTCTACCCTTTTGTTATAGTCTAACATATTCTTATTATATTTCATTCACTTTAATTAATACTTGACAATTCGTCTTTTTTTTTTTTTTACAACAAGTATTTAGTTTTTTATCATCAATAACTAAATAACTATTACAAAATATTACTTTTTCTTTTTTCCTATTTCTTGATAATTTTTTCAACAACTAATTTATATAACTTCTTCCCTTTATAATTTTCTTGGTCAATGTGAATCTCCCAACGTGTACATTATTAATTTAAATCATACTTTCTATTATACTTCCCTTTAATACTTCACATTTTTCCACATTTGGTTGTTGGTTTATTTTAATTTCATAGCTATAAATACCTCATGCTCATATTACACAAACCTCATCCATCCAACTAAATGGACCCAAAGCAAGTTAGAGCTATGAGAGAAATTATAAGAACTGAACCTAAGTCAATCTTTCATATAGTTCATTATGGAAATCAAGTAATATTTCTTTTCTTTGTTTAATTTTTATATATGTTAACATTTTTTTATTTTATTTTAACTACCTTCTTTAATGTTATTTTTATTTTTTAGAAATGTGCTGAAGTCGATCCAGCATTTGTGCTTCAATTTTGGAATGAACTTCATAGTTTGTGGCAAATCATCGACTATGCTGGTATTACTAATACTTTACGGTACAACAAAAATTTTGATCATCCTCTAATCAACCCTGGTAGCTGGAATCAACTGAAACATTTTTATCAATTCCCCATTAATGTTGATGTTACATTCGCTTATTTTGGTTACAAATGTTTCTCTATGATCTCATTCCAAGAAATTTATGGAACTCAACACATTTCACCTTTCCATAGCCGAAGTACTTTCCCCTCTGCAACAACTTGGTTCGACATTCATTTGACTGAATCTACAATTAATAACAATAAATTAGTTGAGTATTCAACTTTGCTTATTTCAATAGTATTTTTTCTATATTATATATTTAACATTTATTTATTCTTTGACTTATATTTTTCCTTCTATTTTTGTCCAGCTTCTACATCAATCATTTGCTGAATACATCAAATTTTATAGCTTAGATGAATTAAAAGTATGTACCGATGATGGACGACCAAATAAATTTTGGGTCATCTTAAAAAATTCCCCAACAATGACAACCAAAATAGGATTTAATTGGAAACATGTTTGTGAAAAAAATCATTTTCATTCTGGAGATATTGTACGCTTTAAATTTGGTACTTTCAATAGGTGTCATCTTTTTAAAATTGTTTTGTAATTATGTTGCAATGGATTGAAGTTATTTTTCAGTCATCCATGTTATCATTCGGTATTATTACTTGATGTGGCCTTAAAATTTACATAACTATTAATGCACAAAAATACAAACCATGTTTGAGTTATTTTTATTGCACATGTAGAGTATCATAGTTAAACTTCAACCTTAATGGACCAACCACTAATTACTGGGCCTAAAATTTTAAATTCTGTGAAACCTCAAACAACAACTTTGAAAATCCTTGAATTAATACCAATTCAATGTCACTATCAAAATATTTCGAATTTTTTATATCATGATGTATAATTATACCATTATAATGACTATATATATTTTGTACATGATAAAAATTATCTTAAATATAAGACAACATTTTTTTACATTCAAACACTTAACAACATTTATTTTTCCTTTTTCAACGTTACTTACATTTGTTTTGTAAACTTTTTTTGTAATTTTTAAACAACCCAAAAAACCAAAATATACATCTGAAACTAATAAACCAAAATATACATGTCACCCAAATAAAAAAACAACTCTATATTATATATATTATTCCTCCAAACAAAGGACCATATTTATTGGATAGGGTTTAAGACAATATTTTAATATTGCACCAAAATAATATACTTCATATTTTAATACCAATGATCTTTACTCATTATTTAAACTCTATGCACATAAACTACTTTTCATAAACCTAATTTCATTTTTAATTATATTATCAATCTTTTGTCCATTTAATTATCTTCTCATAATGAACAATTGTCCATTTAATTATCAATCGTTCGGGAGATCAAGTTATTTTTGAAGTAGATGATGAAGATTTCTTGCTTATGGATCACAAAAAAAAAAATTTGCTTAAAAAAAAATCTTAACTTTTTAGCACTGTTATAATTAACTTGTCCAATTATTTGACTAATTGTTAGGGTTTATCTACTTTGTAACTGTTTTGCCTTTATTATGCTGTTGAATTGGACTTCAAATTTATCATCAATGTTTCTATACTGCTATGGTTATCTTTTTCTTCATTAATACCCTAAATATTGCTCCTTTATTTTTAATTATATTTGAATTACTTCTAATGTTATTTATTTTATTTTACATGTTTTTCTTATTCTTATTTAATACCGTAAACACTGTAAATTATTTTTTAATAACACGTCGCACACAATTATCATTTCTATTAACAACCATATAATTCATATATATTGTAAGGACGTACGCCCTACTCATTTTATTACTAATAATTTTATGTCTATATTCAACCAAACACAAATTTAATACAATTTTTTTTCGTATCTTATTATTTAAAAAATGTCTATAAAGCGCATCTTTACGACCCAACATCCCGACGATCCTACGACCCCGTATATCTAACGCGCGGAACGCGCGACCCGTGCGGAGGCACGGGTTAATTACTAGTTTGGAATGGTGGTGGGAGTGGCTGGTAAGAGAGAGAGAGAGAGAAGGGAGTTTGTTGTTGTTGTTGTTGTTGTTGCATCAGATTTTGAAGAAATGAATGAATAATGAATTGATAAGTGTTGGGCTTTATTTTAGTAAGCGTGTGTGGGACCCTTGCCACTTGGTTCACCTTCCATTGGTCAAGGGCTCAAGGCTAAGTTATACTAGTACTATCATCAGAATAATTCAACACCAACTTTTACTCTAATTACATCTATAATTATTATTACTCAATAATAATTAAATTGGGTTGTTACATATACGAATTATCAAAGTAATACAATATGTCGATTCCACAAGGATTGAGATTATTTCAATGATGGTGAATTGGCTTAGCTAGTAAAAGTAAAATTAAAGACATAGGGGGAATTTGAGCATTTAAATTTATGAAACAAACACTTTGGAATTATATCAAACGGTTGGCGGGCGATTGAATTTACTTTGAATTCATTGCATTCCACTATGATACTAATCGATTGATTTCTAAACATGATTCATTCAGTTACTATGGCGATTTAACCCAACCATTGCACACACTCTCATAGTCATGTAACTCACTATATCACACTAATTCACACATTTAATCTCTTAACATGCATGAATCAATCATCATCACATACATTCATCAATGGTAAGAAGCATTAAGCATGAAATCAATGAAATAGTACTTGAATTAACCACAAGGAAATCAACATCGAACTAGCATATGAATCATAGTTTCATGCAACTTGTTCATCACAAATCCAATATAGAAAACTTAGTTCATCATATTACAAGAGGTGAAAAGAATTTAGAATTAAGATACATGAACATCGGAGAAGAATTTGATGAGGAGAAATCTTCAATCTTGTTTCCAAGGTTTTGGATCTTAATTCTCCATCTTCATTCACTTGTTTCGAAGCTCCAATAATCACTTCCAATACCCTTCTTCCATCAAATTTCGTAACTCATTTCCTTTGGATCAAGTCTCCTTTTTATAGTGCAAGAAAAGGGTCAAAAACACTTCAAAAATGCCCAAAAAAGGCAGCCTGAAGAGTGACGACGCGTGCCACGCACGTGGGCAGTAGCCAAGAAGCCTCTAATGTGTGGCACACAAGTGGAGTGGCACGGATGGGCCAAGGGAGGGCGGCGTGTGGCACCCGCGTGTACAGGGTAGGAAGATGCAAAATATTAATCTTTACAATCGCGCGTAATTGATATCCAATTTTGCCAAATAAAAATATTGCGATAATATATCCATTAATATTAGCATGGAGACAAGAATAATGAGATAAACATAATGGTAGATAAACTATTTATTATTGTCGTTGAATTTACAAATTTGAAACAAATTAATTGCATTTTCATCATTTTAATTGTATCTTTTGTTGCAGTGTGTACAGAATATTGAACGAATTGCCAAAAAAAAAAGTAAAAAATTTGATCAATGAAGTTTTAAATGTAACGACAATGGTTCAATCTAACCCGTTAAAACCGACATGTTGTACCCGCCATCCGTATGACCTGAACCCGAACAAACCAAATATGCAAACGGTCGGAATTGAGTCTAAATTAAGAGACCGCAGTTTTTATCGATTTGATGATTTTTGACCCGAATCCGATAGAACCCAACCGATGCTTATCCCTATCATAAATGAATACTAATAAATAGACTAAAGTCAAACTCATAAAATACACGGATGTGATTCATCAAATCAATAATTTTGGAAATTACACTCTTCAAAGCTACAAATTATCCAAGTTTTAATTTACAAACCAACAAAGCTCACATGAGTTACATCTAACTAGTAACTAGTACACAATTGTACAGTAACATTTTTTCTAACACAGAAAAAGTCTAACCCAAACACAACAATTACGCAATTACATTCTATTTATGTTCTTAAGAAACAACACTTCCATGCAAGGTTTAAAACCCAAACCAAAAGGATCAATAATTAAGCACTAATTTCAGTTAATGGTGTGGACTTCATCTTTGGAGGCCTACCCCTAGGCCTCCCACTACCGCCGGTCCCTAGAGTCGAAGTCAATGCTCCGCCAAATCCTCTAGTCGGCTGAGACATCTTCCTTGGCCGACCTCTAGGCCTTCCGCTCCCAGTCGAGGCCTTGACTTTTGGCGACTTTGGTGGATCATTTGGATCCTTTGGCGGACGACCTCTAGGCTTGGGCGGTGAGTAGACGACACCTAGAGAAAAAGCTTCTTTGGCCTTTGGCGGCCTTCCACGGCCCCTTCTCGGTGGAGCATTTGGGTCACGCTTGGTGTAATTGTTTTTCCAAAATACAAGCTCACCACTGTCCCTCATTCTTGCAAGGTGCAAGTTGAGTAGTGCCTTATGTCCTTGAGGCAAGCCACCGTATGTGGATTCTATGTACTTGGATATTGAGGATTTGTTTGAACCATTTTCTTCATTTAATTCTTCTATTGCCTTCAAAATCATCTGAAAAATCAAACACAATTTTCTTTTTAACTAAAAAAAATCAAACACAATTAAAATCACATTCATACTCAGAATTCATAGAATAATTAATTTGGATACATTGTCTTGTCCATTAACAAATTTTGACCACATCAATTAATCACAAAGATCCGTATCCACATCAATTAATTTAAATAATTAGAATAATTAATTGATGAGGATTGTATCCAAAATGACTAAAAATACAAAGATTATATGTTACTAGTCATTTTGGTCTTCAAAAATATTTTTAAATAATTAATTTAATTTTGTATTTTTAGTGAACCAATTTAGTCTATAAAATTATTAAAAATAATAATTAAACGAATATATTTTCAATTTTTATACATTTAAAAACTATAATAATAACATATCAAGAGACCAAAACAACAACTTAACTCATTGCAAAATATCATTAAACTTTAATTATCTAATTTTAATTAAGGTAAAATATATGTAAAATATCTTCTTTTGATCTTTCCCTAACTATATATGCTTCTAAAATTTCCATGCAAGGATAAAAATAAAACAATGAAAACCACAAGATAAATAAAGATCAAAAGCTTAATTAAATTGAAAACCTTAACAGTGACTAAATTATTAAAAATTTCAGAAATTTATAATAATAATTAAAAAGCGGAAAATCAGCAGTGACTAAATTAGTGAACATTTTTCATCTAAAAACAAAGTTAGTGAGCATTAAATTAAATGCAAAAAAAAAAAAGATTAGTAGGAGGATTAACTGAGCTAGAGATTTACCTCAGGGTATGGAGGAATTGAAAAAGGTTTATTAATAACACCTGCAGTAGCCATTAAAGTTGATAGAAGAATTTGAAGCTAGCTTTACAACCTCGGATTCTCAGAGTAACTAGAGCTTTCAAAGTAGTGATGATGATGATGTCTTGTTTCAGCAGAATCTGCAAGAAATTGAGGATCTGATTTGAAGGAACATTATATTATAAATAAATGTAAGTGATAAAAATAAAAAAATAAAAAAGTATAGAAAAGTTTTTGTTTTTCTTTCTTCATTGATGTTTTCAATCAGAACAAATGGACGGCTAATAATTATAGAAGAAACGTTGATCTGACGGCGAGGTCTTACCGTGAGAGTGAAACACGGATTGATGACGTGGAACTTATTGATTTTTTAATGTTTGTGAAAGTACCAAGTTGTCCATGGTTGTGGATGATGATGTTGATGATTGTAGTGTGACTTGTGAATGTGGGACTGTGGGGCCCATTAGCAATGCCAAAACCAGAAACTGAAGTCTTTGTTTTCTTGACTCAAACAGGTGCAGGGTCTAAATTCTTGCACGAAGACTGTCCCAACGGTGGAGATTTACTTCTACAATGAGATTGTGTCGTGTCTTCTCTCCCCCATGGATATGGTAACTATGACCCATGTTTGTACATCAACACCAAACAAACTTCTACATGGGATTTGGATTCTCTAAAGTCATTTTTTTTTACATTATCTATATTTAGGCAAAATTTAAGGGTGTTTTGGTCTTTACAACATACATAAATACATTTAAATATATCACATTTTCTCTTTCTTAGTTAAAATTTGCTTAAATATAGGTGAATTTAGGACTTTTGAAAGTAGAGAATCCAAACATGATATCATTATATTAGGCAAATATTTAGATGGAAAGTTGTAGTGAGCAGTTACTTCTCAATTGTTAGAGATTGTACATGCAAATACTTTGACGATTAGAGTGTTAAGAAGTTCCGATAGCAGTAGGTGATCTGTTGGTCGTGAGTCCCGTTGCTTCTTGGTGGTGATCGACCTGTTCTTTGTCGGTCCTCTCTTCGTCCTTTTTTCCTTTATCATGTGTCTTGGTTTAGGTGGCTGTAGTTTTGGGAGTGTATTTCTAGTACACTTCCTTATTTTATTTTGTTGTTTCTATTATTTGTACTGTTATCTTTTTCGTAATATAATATATTTATTTTTGCTATTAAAAAAAAAAGTGTTAAGAAATTTCACATCGGATATAAAATAATTTGGACAAATGTTTATAAACAAGTGACAATCCTTACATTTTTATAAGCCAATTTTATAAGATGAATTTGTTAGGGTAATCCAAGATAAGAGGAAGAAGATAACAAGTAAGAACTAGAGAGAAAGCTAGGAGGAAAGTGTTAAGATTTATTGATAAGAAAAAATAGAATAAGTTTTTTTTTACAATGCATGAGGCACATGCTTATTTATAAGGAAAACTCCTAACACATCTATTACTTGTAACACAAGTAACCATAACTAACTAACTCAAGGTAGTTATGTAACCACCTCCTAACAACCTTTTAACTACCTAACCAAGTCTAATAGGATTGAAGTTATAAACCATCATGCTCCCTTAACTTCAAGCCTAAGCAAACTTGTCTGTCCTTCAGAAATCCTTCAGAACTGCAAACTTGTCTGTCCTTCAGAAATCCTTCAGAACTGCTTCAGAACTTGCCATGCTGGGCGCACGCGCCTGACACACACCAAGTTCACTTCTGAGCTTCAAAAACCTGTCTGTTTTCAAACTCTTAGTTAGAGCATCTGCAACCTGAGTATCTGTTGCACAATGCCTGACATCTAAGCTACCTTGATTCACTTGCTCCCTCAAGAAATGAAACCTAGCCTCTATGTGTTTGCTTCTACCATGCAAAACTGGATTCTTGGCTAAGTTTATAGCAGACTTGTTATCAATCTGCAGAACCACAGGTTTCTCTGCTTCAATTCCTAGCTCCTTCAACACAGTCACAATCCACAAAGCTTGGCATGCTGCATATGCACCTGCTATGTACTCAGCTTCACAAGAAGACAATGCAACAACTGGTTGTTTTTTAGAACACCAAGCAACAGGAGCCTCCATAAATCTGAAGAAATACCCAGTAGTACTCCTTCTATCTACTTTGTCACCACACCAATCAGCATCAGAGTAGCACACAATCTCAAATTTCTCATTCAGAACTGACTTTGGAAAAAGAATTCCAAACTCCATTGTGCCTGCTATATACCTAAGTATTCTTCTAGCTGCATTCATGTGTGACCTTCTAGGCTTATCCATGAATCTACTTACAAGCCCAACTGCAAAGCATATATCTGGCCTGCTGTTGCAAAGATATCTCAATGATCCTACAATTTGCTTGAAAATTGTAGGATCCACAGTCTCTTCTGTCTCATTCTTCTCTAACTTCAAGTTCACCTCCATAGGAGTTGCAGCATATGTACACTCAGTCATGTTGAACCTCTTCAGAATTTCTCCTGCCTATCTCCTCTGATGCAACAATAGACCTTTACCATTCTTCAGAAGTTCAAATCCTAAGAAGTAAGACACTTCTCCCAAATCTGTCATCTCAAATTCAGTTTTCATTACTTCTTTGAATCTCTCTATCTCAGTTGTGACACTTCCAGTTACTAGCAGATCATCAACATACAAACATATCAGAATGATGCTTGAAGCTGCTTCCTGCACATATACTCCATATTCTGACTTGCATTTCCTGAAACCTTGTTTCACAAGAAATCCATCTATCCTTTTATTCCAAGCTCTTGGAGCTTGTTTCAAACCATATAGAGCTTTGTTCAATCTGTAGACCATGTCTTTCTTCCCTTCAATCATGAATCCAGGTGGCTGAGTTACAAAAACAAGTTCTTCTAATGGACCATTAAGAAAGGCTGACTTAACATCCATGTGGAACATAGGCCATTTCCTTGCATTAGCTACAGCTATGACAAGTCTCACAGTCTCAATTCTTGCCACAGGTGAGTAGATTTCTGAGTAATCTATTCCTTCCCTCTGCAGAAAACCTCTTGCCACCAGCCTTGCCTTATATTTTGCTATAGAATTGTCAGGATTTAGCTTCAGCTTGAACACCCATTTTACTTCAATTGCCTTCTTATCTGATGGAAGTTTAACTAACTCCCAAGTTTGATTTCTCTCAATTGAAGCCAACTCCTCCTCCATAGCTCTCTTCCATTTCTTGTGTTTCAAGGCTTCTGTGTAATTGATAGGCTCAGAATCAGCCATCAATGCAATATGAACTAAGTCACCATCTGCATTTACCTCATTATCATTAACAATTTCACAATCCTGCAATCTAGCAGGAATGTTCCTTGTTCTGGCAGGCCTGTCTCTAGTCACAGCTGCAGGTGCTTCATTCTCATCACTAGAATCACTATCTTCTTCATTCATGATTGGATTCAATTGAGCTCTGCTTGAACTGCAACCAGCAATCCAATCCCAGGATTTCTCTTCATCAATTACAACATCTCTACTGTAGATCATTTTCTTTGTGACAGGATCATACAGCTTGTAAGCACCTGTGACATGGTATCCTACCAAGATCATGGCTTCACTTCTGTCATCAAGCTTCTTCCTTTTTGCTTCAGGCACATGCTTGTGACATAAAGCACCAAAAATTCTGAAGTGACTTACACTAGGTTTTCTACCACTTCACACTTCCTCAGGTACTTTGTCTTTCAGCTTCTTGGTTGGACACCTGTTCAACACATACACAGCAGTGTGAACTGCTTCACCCCAGAAAGCTTTAGGCAGGTTCCTATGCTTCACCATACACCTTGCCATATCAAGAATAGTCATGTTCCTTCTTTCAGCTAAGCCATTGTGTTGAGGTGTATAGGGAGCTGTGACTTCATGTTCTATACCTTGTTCAACACAAAATGACTCAAACTTCTTGGAAGTATACTCACCTCCACCATCTGTTCTGAGAGCTATGATCTTCTTTCCACTTTGATTTTCAACTAATGCCTTAAAATTTCTGAAGACATCAAATACTGCATCCTTGGTTTGAATCAAGTATATCCACATCTTCCTGCTATACTCATCAACAAAGGTAACAAAATATCTATTACCACCAAGTGAATTCACATCAAAGGGACCACACACATAAGAATGCACAACACCTAGTACACTTGATGATCTCATAGGCAAACTCTTGCTGAAAGCATTTCTAGGTTGTTTACCAACTAAGCAACCTTCACATACTCTTTCTGAAGCTTCAATCTTAGGCAGGCCAAGTACCATTCCTTTGCTCCCTAGCTGATTCAGATATTTGAAATTCAAATGTCCAAATCTCAGGTGCCATAGCCAATTCAACTTCTCATCTGTTACTACCTTCATACACTGAACAATGTTTGTGTGAATCAAAGTTCTGAAGGTTCTATTCTTGGCCAAAGGAGTCCTCAGAATTAGGTTATTTGCAGGATCATAAAGTTCAAATTTCTCTTTCTTAATGATAACTGAAAAACCTTTTTCTGCTAACTGTCCAACACTCAGAAGATTACAATCCATACCTGGTACAAACATCACATCTTCAATTACTGCAGTGCTTCCATTGCTCCTCTTGATAACCATGTTACCAATGCCTTCTGACTGCAATGAACTGCTATTGGCCAGCTTCACTTTACTTTTCTTTCCAGAATCGAACTTCACTAACCAGTTTTTGTGACCAGTCATGTGGTTGGAACACCCTGTGTCTAAGAACCAAGTCTCAGCATCAACTTTATCTTGTGATTCTACCTCTGATAATGTAGCCATGAAAGTCACAACTTTGTCTTCAACCTTTTCTTGCACAAGTTTTGCTTCATCATCAGAGTCTTGGCCCTTTTCTTTGCCTTTCTTGAACCAACAATCTGAAGCATAGTGTCCCAATTTCTCACAGTTATAGCACTGAATGTGACTCTTGTCCTTGCCTTTCCCTTTCTTTGAATTTGATGTTCCTCCTCCTTTCTTGAAGGATTCAGATTTTCCATCAAATTTTTTATGAGAGCCATTCTTTCCCTTATTTTGATTTTTCTCTTTGTGACTGTTAGCTTTCTTGTAAGCCTGAACTTGTAAGGCTTGTACAGATTCTTGAACCCCTTTCCTTTCATTTATCATCAACTCATGTGCTTCTAAAGATCCGACAAGATCCTCCAACTGTAATGTAGCTACATTCCCAGTTTCTTGGATGGCAACAATGACATGATCAAAATTTGGAGTTAGAGTTCTCATTACCTTCTCTACAATCATCCTATCTGTCATCACCTCACCACATCTCTTCATTGTATGGACAATGCCTCGAACCTTCGACACATAGGCTCCAATGGATTCACTCTTATCCATCTGCAGAAGCTCATATTGCCTTCGCAGAGACTGCAACTTTACTCCCTTCACCTTTTCTCCTCCTTCATAATATTTCACCAAAATATCCCAGGCTGCCTTAGAGGATTCAGCACTAGATATCTTGTCAAAATTTGCAGAATCTACTGCAGCTTGAATTGCATACATTGCCTTGCAATCCTTCTTCTTTAAGTCTTTGTGTGCTGATCTCTGAGCTTCTGTGGCATTCTCCACCAAGTCTTGCACACCATTAACCACCACTTCCAATGTATCTTGAAAACCAAAGAGAGACTTCATCTGTTTGCTCCATCTTTCCCAATTCTTGCCCTCAAGAATTGGAAGATTGTTTGGTAAACCATTCCCTGACATTGTTTCTGAAGGGAAGAAAATGTAAACACCAAACAAGACTGAATCTTTGTGCTTTCTACACTAAGAACCTAAGGGCTCTAGATACCAATTTGTTAGGGTAATCCAAGATAAGAGGAAGAAGATAACAAGTAAGAACTAGAGAGAAAGCTAGGAGGAAAGTGTTAAGATTTATTGATAAGAAAAATAGAATAAGTTTTTTTTTTTACAATGCATGAGGCACATGCTTATTTATAAGGAAAACTCCTAACACATCTATTACTTGTAACACAAGTAACCATAACTAACTAACTCAAGGTAGTTATGTAACCACCTCCTAACAACCTTTTAACTACCTAACCAAGTCTAATAGGATTGAAGTTATAAAACATCAGAATTAGATCCATACTCAATTCTAAGATAAAGTCTTAGAGAGGACCTACCATCTCTTGGTCACCAAGTGGAAATCACGTTTTTTTTAAGGCGTGTGTCCATCGTATGGCGTGTGTCCATCGTATGATTGACTTAGTTAAATATACTCGAAAATCTTTATATTAGACAAATATTTAAATGGTACTCCCTCCGGTCTCAAATATAAGCAACAAAAAAAATAAAATTGAAAGTCTCAAATATAAGTAAAAGTGTGTTACAATTATTATGTTTTATAACATTATTCTAATTTCAATCAATAAATGTAATATTTTACACTTTTCAAGGTGTTTTTTCTCCCCAACCAATGCATTTACCTACTTTATTAAAAAGTGTATTTTTTTGAAAATTTGCTTATATATGAGACCGGAGGGAGTACTAGTAGGTTTTAGTTAGTTTGTTGGTTATCAATCATTAGAGATTGTACCCCCAATGCGAAGAATGAGGTGATACATGTGTACATTCTGACGATTAATTTAGTAGACACTAAAGTTTGAATGTTGATTTATGAAAATTATAAATATTATTACTATTAATTAATCTAGAGTTCATATCTTTGTTGACCTATTTACATTATACTTGCATTACGTTATAAATAAACATTTTTATTAAAAATGTGTAATAGTTTAATAGTGTTTTGTATTGTTAAAAATTGATATACATATATTACTAGAGTATATAATAATATAAATAGAATAAATAAATATATATCATATGGGTATGGGGTGGATGAGTATTAAGGTACACGTACCACATCCATATTCCCTCATTTTTGTAGATAATTATCCATGTGTCTGTATAAGTGGGTACTATTAGTGGGTACTCACTAGGTATATGAGTTCAATTATCATCCCTAAAAATATTATTTTTGTGATGTATAACACGATATTTTTAGCTAAATTAGTTTAAGAAAAGTCTTACGTTGTCTATTATAAAGAAACATACTTTGTCTAAAAGTCCTAGTTCAACTAACACTTTTGATATTGTTAAATTGAACACTTTCATCTAAATTTAGATCCAAAATTTCATATTTATGTTTGAATTTCTATAGTGTTTACCACTTCATCTATGGACAAAAATAATTTAATTTGAGTCAGACATACACTAGAACATTGACTTATTTCAGTATAATCTATTTCACTTGTTGGCAGGGTCGATCTTTTAAATATAGTTTATTTTAATTGGATTATTAAAACTTCTCTAGTGACTTTTAATTTTTCTAATAAATTTCACCTTCGAAATTCATAGTAATGGAAATAGTTTCTTATGTTGTATTTAATTTACATAATATTATATAAAAACATAAATTTATATAATAAAATGTTATTTTTAATATTTACATTAGTAAAAGAAGAAATATTCGATTAATTCACAAGTCCTATTCTTTTTTCAAAATTTTCATGGAAAGATTATACATGGATATTCCTTTTATGTATCATCATTAGTAATACTAGGATCCATGGAATGTTTTGTTGATTTTCTTCTCAATTTTCTTGAATCAAGAATTAAACACAATTGTAAATAAATTCATTAAAAAAAATGAAGAAAGAATTGATAAAACAAATCAAAGTATAATTCCATTTATGTCAATTATAGGCAAATCTTAAACTATTACGAATATATAATATAATATATATAGGTAAATAGAATAATAATGTCCCTACAAAATGATGTTGTGGACGGTCGCCCGACCCAATCTTATTCAAAGACACCCTGTCATCATCCAGTAAAAGGAAAATGTAAAAACAATTATGGTACTCCATCTAATTTTATCCCTATTATAAATTCTCCTTTTATGAAAATAAAATGTTTTAGCTCAAAAGATAAAACTTTAATTGTATCATTCAAACCTTGAAGATTTATGACTATTTTTCAAAAGATATTTAGGTAGCCAAAAAGGTTTATACACCACTATGGCTTATCTCAAACGATGCGACTCCTTTTCTCCCGGGAGATTTAATTCCAACTCATTTAAAGCACATATATATGAAACTATATAAATATACATTATCATTACACACTCAAAATCAATCTCAAGCCATCATTCTATAAAATCAATAAAAATAACTCAAGCAATCTCAACCCTTGTATTTGCAAGATGGCTTTGAACTTGGAGAAAAAAATAGGGTTAGGTCCAAATTGGCTTGAACTTCCAAAAGATGTGACATCAAAGATTATTCAATTGCTTGGTGTTGTTGAAATGGTGATGAATGCACGTCAAGTGTGTCCTATGTGGAGGGAAATTTGTAAGGACCCTCTCATGTGGAAGAGCATTGAAATTATCAATTGTTTCAAATCACCACTTAAGTTGGAGAAGATTTGTATGTATGCTGTTGATCAAGGTGGTAATCATGTGGAAAAATTTAATGTTGAATATTTTGCTACTGATGAACTCATCAAACACCTAGCTGAAAGGTAATATAATAATCTTATCTTATTTTTTTTTTTCATTTAATTAATTTGTTATGATTTGTTTTTGTTGATGTATTTTATCTTAAGTGTTTTTTTTTTTTTGTTGATTGTTGTACTTGTAAGATTTGTTCTTATTTCTAATAAAAAAAAATCTAGGTTATAGTAAAGCTGATACAGAAACAAGGCATATAGAATGAATATTTTTTCTTCCAATATATATTTTTTAATTGTGTATAGTTTTTATATTATATATGATCTATATTGTAAGAAATATTATATATCAAAAGTTAATGGGTAAACATTGTGTATGTATGCAAAAAAAATAAAATCATGTGTAAACATATTGTGTGTGCTTATTGATATAGATCAAGATGTAACATTGTGTGTGCTTATTGATATATATGATCAAGATGTTTTTCAAATTTATGATTCAAATATTGAATTGTGATGTTAATTTTTGAATTGTTGATGGTGCCTAGTTCTTTTAGGCGTGGTTCAATTTTTCAACATTTTTATTTTGAAAGGGAAATTTTTCAATATTTTGAAAGGTTATATATATTATTAGTGTCTTATAAATTTTGAATTTATATTTTAAATATTTTTGGACCTTTTTTATAAACATGTACAAAAAAGCTTAGTAATCTAGAGACAAAAAAATGTATTAAGCAATATACGGAGTAATGTTTTATTTTGACACAATTTGCATGGTTTGCACATATATGCTTTACTCATCTATAGTTGTACTTATTTATTTTTCTTATAGCTATATACATGTAACAACTAAGCATTTTATTTTATGTTTTTTTGAACATTGATTTATCATGTCCAATTTTTCCTTCAAATTGTCCAGAACTAGCAATCTGCGATTCATTCGCATCACAAAATGCCCGGAAATTTCAGATAAAGTATTGTGTGAAGCTGCCAAAAAGTTTTCACTATTAGAGGAGCTTGAACTTTCATTCAATGATGGAATAAACGAGGTATCTCTTGAAGCAATTGGCCAAAATTGTCCTCTTTTGAAGACACTGAAATTCAACCAACCATACAAAGGCATTAATTGTAGGTCATACAAAGGGTACAAAAACAACAAAGACGCGCTCACTATTGCAAAAACAATGCCTGGACTACGACATCTAGAGCTTTGGGGAAACAAGCTGACCAATGATGGTTTAGTTGCTATTCTTGATGGTTGTCCTTACCTTGAATCACTTGACATTCGTATGTGTTACAATCTAGTCTTGCATGAAAATTTGGCGAAAAGGTGTTACGCGAATATTAAGAAATTTAGGTATCCAAATGAATATATAGACGATCATGAAGATGATGACGATGATGATGATTTTGTTTATGAGTTTTATTGTGAATGTATTGTCAGAGGTAGCAAAGGAATGAAGGGGAGGAAGATCAAATATGTGGATTTTTATAAGTTTCATTAAGTGATGTTATGGAGCATTTGAGGAGAAGTTGTTTTGTTGATGATGTTTTGAAGCAATTTTGTTGGAGCGATCTAAGATTCTTTTTATTTTGTTTGTTTGCAATGTAATAAAAATTTTGAGGAGAACTTTGGCTTATTGTTGTTGGTTTTATTGCTTAAACATTGTGGTTTGGAGAATTTTGTTTAATTTTTGGAAGCCCCTTCTTTGTCTTTGGCATAATATTTTAAAATAAAAAATAGATTTTATGTCTAACTTTACATTTTTTTTTTAACTGCAAAATTTATTAAGGGGACACTATTGGCACAAGCAGTACCAATAGCCCAAGAAACAATAAGTACAAAGGCACAAAGCCAAGCAAAAACAGAGGCCACTAACAACAACCAAAGGCCAAGAACAACAAACAGCAGACCCTCACGCAGAGGAAAAGAAAAAATGCAGCAGCAGCAAAACTGGGCGACGAGGCCAGGGCCACGACGGGAGCAGCACCAAACACCAACCGAACACACAGCCGGAACCCATCACCGAAGCATACACTCACCTGGATTCCATTCCCACTCATATAATAAACACGAACCTTTCGCCGTACCATTCAAAAACCACAGCCACGATAACCGTTGGATTTGTTCCACCACCGTCGACACTTCACCCTCCACATTATTGAACACACGATCGTTTCTAGCTTTCCAAACCGACCAAATAAACGCAAGCCACACAATTGCCAACCCCTTTCTTCTTTTTTTATTAGACCCATAGCCAACTAACACCGCAAAAGACGACGTCACGTTCGGTGGGAGAACCGAACTCACCCCAAACCATCTTGTGATAGCATACCAAATAGAGGCTGCAAAATTACAGTGTAAGAAAAGGTGCCGAACCGATTCCAACTCGAAACTGCAGCAGGGGCACCGAGAATCAACAAGAGACATAACACCCCTTCGACATAAATTTTCTCTAGTCGGAATCCTATCTAACAACAATTGCCACGCCAATGCACTAACCTTAGAGGGGACACCACATTTCCAAACAAATTTAAAAGCAAAAACATCCAAAGGAGCCAGAGGGACACGTGGCAGCAAACAATGATCAAGAAAAACATACGTGGACCTTACCGAGAAACCTTCCACACCCCCCGGGCGCCAACACCAAATATCCTCCGACTCAACCAAGTTCACTTGAGCTAGCAACTCCAACAACTCAAGAAGAAGCAATTCTTCCCAAGCGAATAAATTCCGACGCCACAATAACTCCCACCGCCACTCCCCATTCACCATTCCCCCAATTTCACTCACCACTAAATCACGTTGAATCGAAATTCCGAACAAACGGGGGAACCTCATATCTAAACTTTGGTCACCAATCCACACATCCTTCCAAAACTTCGTCTTGTTCCCATTCCCCAATTTTTTCGTAGCTTCCCGATTAAACCACCCAACACCCTCATCCAATCGGCAAATATCCCGCCACCAACCCGAAGCACTCCCACCATAATCCTCCGCTTGTAATTTTGTGTTACCCACCACACTATTATCATATTTTGCTATTAGAACCTTTTTCCACAATTCGTCCCCCTCCGAGAGCAACTTCCAACGCCATTTTGCTAAAAGACTCTTATTCATCACACGAAGATCTTTGACACCAACACCACCTTCCTTCTTTGGCTTACACACCTCATCCCACTTGACCCAACACATTCTTCTTCTTAGGGAGAGACCACCCCAAAAGAATTTACGTTGAATCTTCACCACATCACGTCAAAGCTTAACCGGCATCCTAAGGAAAGAGAGGTAAAATATCGGGAGTGAGTTCAAGACCGCGTTAATAAGTACAATCCGGCCTCCAAAACTAACATACTTATTGCCCCATGAGGCAAGTCTCTTTTTGAAAGTAACCAACATCGGAGCCCATGTGGAGCAACGCATCGGATTTGCCCCAACCGGAAGGCCCAAATATTTAAACGGAAGATGGCCAATTCTACAATTTAGAAAGTCGGATGCCATAAGAAGAAATTCATTTGACACATTCACTCCCATTAAGCAACTTTTTCAAAAATTGACCTTCAACCCGGACGCCATTTCAAAACCTCTAAGAACCGCTTTGAGGGCCCATAAATTATCAACCGAGGCCTCCCCAATACAAAGGGTATCATCCGCATATTGGAGAATCGACACCGGCAATCTACCCCTCCCTACCAAAAACGGTTGGAATCTCCCTCTAGCCACCGCCGTTCTCATAAGACCCCCCAAACCCTCCGCCACCAAGAGGAAGAGGAACGGAGCAAGAGGGTCCCCTTGTTTGAGACCCCTTCTAATACATATTTCCTCCGTAGGACTTCCATTGACCAAGACCGACATATTCCCGGAACAAATACAAGCCTTCATCCATGCCCTCCATTTCTCTCCAAAACCAAACCTCTTTAACATATAATCTAAGAAACTCCAATCCACCGAGTCATACGCCTTCTCAAAATAAACTTGAAAAATGATACACTCCTTCCCCGCTTTCTTTGCATAATCAACAACTTCGTTGACAACAACCACCCCATCCACAAGTTGCCTCCCTTTGATGAACGCCGATTGAGTATTCGGAATCAAGTCACCCACCACTTTTGCCAATCGAGCCGCCAACACTTTCGCAACCAATTTATACAAGCAACCAATGAGGGAAATTGGCCGGAAATCCCCAATAGATTGAGGGGAAGAAACTTTTGGAATGAGAGTGATAAAGTAAGAACACATACTTTTGGGGAGGCACGAGTTACCATGGAATTGATCGAACATAATACGCACATCGACTTTCATTAATTCCCAAAATTCCTTAATGAACGCAAAATTGAAGCCGTCCGGCCTCGGACTTTTAGACCCATCATAAGACTTCACCACCTCCGTTAACTCCTCCATAGAAAAAATTGCCGTCAACTCGTCCACTTTTTCACCCGTTAGAGTAGGAAAAATCACTCCATCTAATGTAGGGCGAAGCCAACCAACATCGTCAAAATGATCCTTGAAATAATCCACTACTTCCTTTCTCACAAGGAGGGGACCCTCAACCCAACCCCTCGGCGTCTTCAAGGCTTTCACTAAGTTCATTCTCTTTCTAACCTTGATACAATTATGGAAGAAGCGGGAATTGAAATCCCCCTCTTTAAGCCATCTAGATCTCGAACGTTGAAACATCAAAGCATCTACATTTTTAATAAGAAGCCACAAATCTTCAAACAACTTCTTCCGCTCTACCACTTCACCATCAACCAACCCCACACGCTCACTTTTGAGGTCTAACTCCGAGACTCTCTCAATAAGGCACCTCCTCCGATTCTCCTCCTCCCCAAAAGTGATAGCACTCCAAAAGTGATAGTCTCTAACCGAATTGAAATCTCCAAGAACACACCAAAGATCGCCCCCGAAACCCCTTTTCGACATAAGTATATTACTCCAAAGCCGCCTCTTATCATGTATATTGCATTTTGCATAAACATTAATAAAATAGCATCTCCTATTCTCGGCCAAAAGGTCTAAGCACACCCCCACAAACCCTTCACCCATGAACGTAAAAACAAGTGGAGTTTTTACCTTATTCCACATGGATAGGATGCCTCCGCTATTGCCAACCGCCGGAAGATAACTCCACCCGCAATCACCCCCCCCCCCCCCAACAGCCGAGAAACAAGAGCTTCTTGGACCACCTCCAATTTTGTTTCTTGAATAGCAATAAAATCAAGCTTCTCCTTCTTGACCAAGTCATGAATAACCTTCCTCTTCACCCTACTTCACCTTGTCTTCCAATCTGACCCACTGCACCCAAATCACCTTGCCTCGCCTCCGACCAGTCGCTATCGCTACCTGCCTTCGAAACACCTTCTACCACCGCCACCATTGACCCCTCATCGCCAGAAGCATTAAACGAATGGCCTTCACAGATAACTCCACCGTCCCAGCACGCCTCTCAACCCCTTCAGGAACACCCCCAACATCTTCAAGAACACGGATGTCAAACTTCTTACCAAGGACCACCACCGAGAAGATTGAATCTATGGCTTTGCAAGAGTCGATAGAGATCCTGATTCTCGCCACATCGCCTTTTAACATCTTAGTTGCCACATCAGTGTCAATGAAGACACCAAATTTGAAACCCACCGACCTGAATAAAGCTTCCCCCCACACATGTAAAGGTATTCCAAAGGAAGACAGCCAAGTGTCCCTATGATGCGAAGTCCAGTCAGGAGACCATTCCTCAAATTTCTCAAACCAGTTGCACCACCAACCAACAGTACCGATGAGTTCTTTAACTTCCCTATCCACAGGACTCGAGAGAAGCAACTTCTTATGGCCTAGAGGGATCACCGTGATGTTGTGGTAACCATCCATAATGAAATTTCTCTAGACAGTGAGGTGATCCCTTACTTCAGACAAAATACCCACAAAAGATCCCTTGAGTTTTGCTAGAGCTTCATCTTCTACTTCCACCTCCCACACCACCCCACCCCCACCTATACCGCCGTCTTCCATCGCTGTTTCCTTCCCCTTCCTACTCGCCCCCGACCATTCTTCAAGAATATCCTTGAATGACTTCCCTACTTGTACAGGAGCTGGCACCCCAGTACAAGGGTAGCCTCCCCCCTTCAGATCGTCATCACTACTATGCACCCTTCTCGTCGCACCTTTTGTGAAGCGCGATACATTCACACGCACCTTGAACGATCCCACCCATATATTTGAGATGAGATCTAGCTGTTCCCTTGCGTCCTTCACATCCCGATACTTAACGAAACCAAACCTCCTACCTTGCCTATCCACCTTATCGGGTATATAAACTTCACCGACACGGCCATAACGAGCAAACTTCGGCCACAGGTCCGCCGCGGTAACATCTTCCGGAAAGTTTTTTGATAAAGAAAGAGGTAGCCACCTGATCTAGCCGGTGGACATACCCTTGGTTGACACCTTTTTTTCTCCCTTTCTTCTCCACCCACTCTCTCTCCTCTCTCATCTCTCTACCAACTTTACATTAATTGTCTAACTCTCTCATGTCTAACTTTACATTAATTGTTTACTAAAGCAATGTTTACAATATATGATCAAGTCTGTGTTAATTTTTGTGATGCCAAGTCATTGACTGCTGTTGAGAATTAGAGCTTACATTTTATAGTGTTAATTAGAGTTAGCATTTATCTAAACTTGTAATTGATACTTTTTTCTAGTTAATGAGAATCATTTCAGTTATTCTTTTCAACAATTTCTCTCTCTCTCTCTCTCTCTCTCTCTCTCTCTCTCTCTCATGTAACTAACTTTCAGCAACTTAGAATCTTTCCGATCTAGC
This sequence comes from Trifolium fragiferum, assembly GCA_954870985.1. Taxonomy (NCBI): domain Eukaryota; kingdom Viridiplantae; phylum Streptophyta; class Magnoliopsida; order Fabales; family Fabaceae; genus Trifolium; species Trifolium fragiferum. The sequence continues at coordinate 16,815,784 of OX940794.1, forward strand.
TTTCGCTTCCATTTTTCGAGATGCCGCCTCGTGTTGCTTCTCCGCCACTGGTGGATCCTCTTTTTTATCCTTCTAGTCCTTACTATTTTCACCACAGCGATGATCCTTCCTTTGTTAAGGTTACACCGGTGTTAAATGACTCCAACTACCATTCTTGGGCACATTCGATGTGTCGTACACTTGGAGCTAAACTCAAGTTCGAATTTCTCATCGATTCCTATGCTAGTTGATGCTTTCGATCCTTCTTATCGCGTGTGGAATCATTGCAATATGTTGATTCATAGTTGAATTGTGAACTCTATAGATGAACCGATTGCTCAATCAATCATTTTCGTGGAAAACGCTGTGGATGTGTGGCTCGATCTCAATGAGTGTTTTGCTCAATGCAATCTTGTTCGTGTCTCTGAAATTCAACAAGAAATCTACGCTCTCAACAAGGTTCTTGTTCGGTAATTGAATTTTACTTTGTTCTTGAGATTCTTTGGAAGGAATTAGAGATTTACATGCCGATTCCTTCTTGCACTTGTTTTTGTCACACTCGTTGTACTTGTGATGCTATGTGTGTAGCACGTAACAATCACCATATATATGCTTCATGTGATGCGTTTTCTCACTGGTTTAAACGACAATTTCAATGTCGTTAAGCATCTGATCCTCTTAATTGATCCTCTTCCACCTATGAACAAAATCTTCGCTATGGTGTTGCAGCATGAGCGCCAATGTGGCTTGTCCGTTTATGTTTCTGAGGATTATAAGTTGTTAATCAACGCCTCTGATGGCAAATTTAGTAGTTCTAGGTCTGGTAAGAACCCTATGCCTTCTTCGGGTGCTAAGAGGTATTGTACCTACTATCATAAATAAATGGGTTAAATAAGTAAATGGTCCCTATAGTTTTTTTATAATTTCTTTTTTAGACCCTAAAGATTTTTTTCGCATTTTTTGGTCCCCGAAGAATTTTCCATCATTATTTTTGGTCCCTGAATAATTTTCGATCGTTGTTTTTAGTCCCTATGGTTTCCCAAAATTTTGTTTTTAGTCCTTAAAAACAGTGATGAAAATTCTTTAGGGACCAAAAAGTGCAAAAAGAATCTTTAAGGACTAAAAACGAAATTCTAAGAAACTATAGGGACCATTTACTTATTTAACCCTAAATAAATTCAATCATATGGTTGAGAATTGCTTTTAAAAAGCATGGTTTGCCACCTCATTTACAACACAACACCAATGCTTCTAGCTCAACTAATAGTGCTGCATCTGAGGGGAGTGAATATGGTGATGATTCTAGGTCACATGCATGGACCAACTATTACTCAAGATCAATTTGATAAACAAATTGAGTCTACTTCAAAACTCATCCATTAACCAATGTGCAGCTCTTGCTTAGCTCTTCCAAAGCTACTAGTCCTTCATCAGTAGACCAGAAAAGTACTTTGTACACTACTTCCAATTACTCTTTGTCTTGTAATAATATTACTCTTGACTCTTGGATTATTGATTCATAAGCTATGTGGCTCGCTGCAAATAATGTTACTACTAAGTTTGCAGGCACAATAGTTATCAGTTATCACCCCTAGTTTTAAAATAGAAAAGGAATTTAATATTTGTTCCTTAATTTAAAAGCACGTGTTAATGTATCTAGATGAAATTTTTTGTATTTAATAATATAAAATGTTCGGTGCAAGAGAACGAAAAACACAAACAAAGACGAAAACATCAAAAGCACCCCACAGCACCAACACAACACAAAAGCAAGAGCAAAAGTTCCCCAATACATCCTCGCATAGAAAGAAAAACAGAGCCTGGAGAGGTAGAAAACTCATAGATAGAAAGCACCCATAGGAGGCTAAACAACACACTCACACGCTCTTCTAATGAGCCCAACATAAGACAAATTGCATCTCCCACTTATAGAAAGAACATGAGCTATCAGGTTTTTTGCCTAAGAACTATTTATAGGAGAAAAATTCACCTTATCCACCAAAGTCTTGATTGTCGATGAACCTCCAACAAAAAGATATATAATATCATTTCGGAAGGTTCGAATCGACTACACCAACATGCTAAACTATAGTCGGACCTGACCAATTTTTTTTTACATTAATCTCCTTAATATAATTAACACGTATTCTTAGATTACATGTTAACATTTTCCTTTATCTTAAAACATTACTTATACTTTGTATTTATGATAGTAGAAAAAACACCAATAAACTCGCGTGAGCCTAACTCAGTTGGTAGGACATTTGCACGTAAAGTGTAGGGACCAGAGTTCGAACCCAGGTACGCCCACTTATTCACCCTAGTCACTAGGTGGATATGGATTCGGTGCAGTCACTTTGGCTGTGCAGTCATGCATTCACCTATTTTGATGGTTCAGATTTAAAGTTCATAAAACAAATAAAAGGCACAAATAAAATGAATGGTTGAGATTCACCTGCAGTCACTATTTGACTGCAGGGAATCCAGATCCGTCACTAGGCTACCTGACAAAAAAAAAGGAAAAGAAAAAACACCAATAATTATTAAAAATTATTACTCCATCCGTACAATATAAGTTGTTTTGACCATATTACAAAAACTAAGAAATGTACTTAATGTTATATGAAAAATAGAAATTATGAATTAATTTATAAAATTGTTTTTTTGTTAATAGTATGAGAAAGATAAATTGAAGAATTGCTAGACGAGAGAGTAGTAAATAATTAAATGTATGATAAAAAAATAGTATTAAACACTTCATTGATAATGTAAAGCAACTCATAATTTATTACGATTTTTTTAACTTATAATTTGGAACAAAGGAAGTAAAATAGCTACAACAAAGACATTGGACTCAACCATTCAAGTGGTTAACAAAATTCACAAAATAACGAATTACTTTTTTTTTCTTGACACAAAGCAAAATCATGGCATTTCATTCATAATAATAGTAGTAATACAATTAGGAATTACATCAAAAGTATTGCGAGAATCATGGGATAAAGCTGCTCTTGCAAGTGCATGAGCGCTACCGTTTGCTTGACGCCTAGTGAAAACAACTATAAAGTCGTTATAGTAACTAAGTAAGGTTCTACATTCTTGAATAATTGAACCATACTCGGAATGATTAGGTTTCATGTTATTCACATCATCCTCCACCATTTTGCAATCCATTTCAAGATATACTTTATTATATCCCAAACTAACCATCCAATGAATACTTTGGTTCAAACTCCAAGCTTCCGCTTCTTCAGTCATTGCACATTCTTTATTGGTTGTCATAGCATCAATAAATTTTCCTTCTGCGTCACGAATACAAGCTCCCATGCCTACCTTGTTATCTATCATACATATTGCCGCATCAAGGTTGCATTTTACAAAGCCTACGGGTGGAGGTTGCCATTGTACAATCTGTTGCTGCTGTTGTCGCGACCTTTCTATTTCTGTCCTATCGCGTGCATGTTGCCACGCATGTAGCGTGCCTTGTGCGCGACCGAGCACCTGTGTAACAATCTCTGTTCGGTTCTCCCATAATTGCAAATTCCGCTTTTTCCATATACTCCATGCTATCATCGCAAACATAAGTAATTGTTGTGTGTTGAGCTGTTGCCACATATGACGAAAGACATCAAAAAAGCTCTCAGCATTAACCATTAAATTTTGCAAATCAGACCACATATTCAGTTGTTGCCAACAAGCTATATTGTCCTCACAATCAAGAAAAAGGTGCCAATTATATTCAGTGTATCTATGACAAACAACATAATTTGAATCACCTTCAACACCCTTACTCATCAATCTTTGTCTATTAGGAAGACAATTCCTCCCTAACCTCCACATAAAATGTTTCACCTTAGGAGGAATGGGCAGAGCCCATAATTGTTGCCAATCACTTTCTATCTTCCACTCATCTCTATTAATCATAACATCAACACAAACGCGATAAGCACTCTTGACATAATATAAACTTTATTTTTTTTTATTTTTTTTATCAAATCTCCAAATAATATCATCTTTCTTGCCAAGGTTGATAAGTGGAATTTTTAAAATTTCATTCGCATCTCTATCACAAAAATACTAACTCACCCTCCTTTTATTCCAACAACCCAAATTTGTATCAATTAAAAAACTAACTTTGTAGATTGATCCAATGTGTTGTTAGGGGTAACAATGCATGGATTGTTTTCATTTCTTAGCCACGGTGTGTTCTAAATTGGTATCAATGAGCCATCACCAATTTTTCATCGATATCCTTCTTTCAACAAAACGCGGGAAGACAATATGCTACTTGGGAGAACACAAATTTAATTTTTGGGTGGAATAATTTCTTAACCATAAAAAATTGAAAGATTAACACCAAATTTTTTTTAAACAACATTACATAAAGATAAATCGAATAAAAAATATTACAGGGATAATCTAAAAAATAATAATTATAAGGGTAAAACAAAACATAATTTGCAGGAGTAAAAGCCTATTTACCAATTTTTTAAATGATAGAAAAATACGGAGTAGAATTTTTGAAACGACATAGAAATCAGAAGGTTAATTACAACCAAATTTCTTAACAAAAAAAACATTATTTTTGAAATGATAGAAAAATACAGTACTAGTATTTTTGAAAAGACATTACTTCAAGAAACCGTACATATTGAAAACAGAGCAACTTATTTATTATTATTGGAAACAGAACAAATTTTGTCTTTCAACAACGATCCTAATGATATGCTCCATTTCTCAAGTGCATACCGTGGTATGAATATGCATTTTTTTTTTTGACAACCATAAACTTATGCCATTTTATTAATCAATAAGGAAGAAATACAAGTAGGCAAAGACTCAAAAACACAGCGACTAGCCCAAGAAATGGCCGCCCTAGCAAGGATATGAGCAACCATATTCGCTTGTCGCTTAACAAACTCAACCTTAAAGTTTGGATTACAAGATAACAAATTATTAATATGAGTAATAATTAAACTAAATTCGGAGATTCCGCCACGGCAATATTGAACCGCATCAACAACACTTTTAGAATCTGTTTCAAAAATAACTTGTGTCATGTGTCGTTGCTCAAGTGCTTTCATTGCTCCTGCTAAGGCCAGCGCTTCCCCTTCAATTATGGAAAAATTACCATCCATCCAAGTCGTTTCAGCCGCTACAAACCGCCCCAAATGGTCACGCAAACACCAACCCGTGCTAGTTTTGTTTAAAGCTTTATGAAATGCGGCGTCAACATTACATTTGAAATAGTCTTGAGGAGGCGTTTTCCACCTAAGTGCAGCCTGCTGCAGCCCATGTGAGGCACCTTCTTGGACCTGTTGAAAAGAAAACCAATCATCCCATGAGTACTTAGCTTGCAAACCCACGCTGCTTCCTTGTACCTGCTCATTATTCCATAGTTTATTATTTCTATTTTGCCACAAGGACCATACCAATACCGCAAAGGCACCTGCTATTTCTCTAGACACAACCGAACATATATCCATGATCGCCCCCTTCACGTTACCATCAAAATGCAGCCGGCGCGTAAAAACGTGGTCAAGCCTTGCTGCAGTTCGGGCTTGTACACTAGTACTACAGGAAAAAATAAAATGCCATTCGTCTTCCATATCATGCTCACAAAGAGGACAGCTCAATGGACAAGAAACATGTTTTTCCTGTAAACGAATCCGGGTAGGTAAGCATCCCCTACAAATCCTCCATAGAAGATGTTTGGCCTTTGGTGGAGCTTTAATTCTCCATATGCTATTCCAATCATCTTGTGGACTCAAACCATCAACCTTCCCTGTATCATGTAAAAGCATTTTATATCCACTCCTAACACTATAATGACCATGATTATCACCAATCCAAATGAGACGGTCCTCCTCAAGTATATCAAGAAGTGGAGTCTCAAGAATACGCGTAACAATATGTAACGGGAATAAAGATTCAATTTTTTCCTTATCCCACGTTTTAGTACTAGGGAGCAAGATATCATTTATAGTAAGATTATGCACACCTTGGATTTGGGGCGAAGGGAGCCAAGCACCAACTTCTCCTCTCAACCAAGGGTCTCCCATGAGTTTTATGCTAGTACCACTTCCGATCAACCACCTACAACCATTCATGAGAATATTCCTAGCTTTCCAAATGCCTCTCCAAGCATAACTTGGATTATGACCAATTTTAGAATCAAAGAGAGAGGAATTCGGAAAATACCTTGCTTTATAGATTCTTGCCACAAGAGAGTGGGGCTTTGTCATAATATTCCAACCTTGTTTGGCTATCATTGCAAGGTTAAAACGATGAAGATCACGAAAACCCAATCCTCCTTGACTCTTCGGTTGAATCATACGATCCCACGCTAGCCACCGAATCCCTTTATTATTTCCTCCTTCACCCCACCAAAAGGAATTCATCATTCTTTCTATATCACGGATGGTAGAGTCTGGCAAAAGGTAAATACTCATGACATACGAAGGAATTGCTTGCAAGACCGACTTGATCATTACCTCCTTCCCTGCTCTTGACAAAGCACGCCCTCTCCACGAGTTAATCCGCTTCCAAATCCTATCCTTCACATATGCAAAAACATCCTTCTTCTTTCTCCCAATCATTGACGGAAGACCAAGATATTTACCGGTTCCTAGCACCTGCTGGACCCCCATAATTCTTGCTAGATCCTCCTGGGCTGCAATGCTTAAATTCCCGCTAAAGAAAACTTCAGACTTTAATAAATTTATCTCTTGGCCCGAGGCTTTTTCATACGTTTTAAGGAGGCTCATCAAATGATTAGTTTCCTCAAGCGTGGACCTGCAAAATAAGAAACAATCATCAGCAAAAAGGAGGTGGGACATCACCGGTGCCCCTCTGCAAATTTGGACTCCATGGATATCGCCTCTAGCAACTGATTTTTTAATCAAAGCCGACAGTCCTTCTGTGATCAAAATGAAGAGATAAGGTGAGAGAGGCTGACATGTGGAAGAATTTCGTGTTCATGTCTCCTCCCTTCAACCAATGCATTTTTGCTCTTTGCCTCCAATATGTCTCTTCTTGGACTAGTAATCTGGCATGTTTCTCTTGAGCTTCCGTGTACCGCACCGAGTTGATAGAATCATGACAACCACGTAAGCCCTCCATGACATCGCTGCACTCTTGTATTTCTTGTTTGAAATGCATCCTCTTCCGTCTTCCCCACTTCTTAAGCTTGTCAGCACATCTAACACTTTTACTCACGACATCAGGACCCCTCTCTCTGCCCCAACCTTCCTCAACTACCTCCATTATATCGTCCTCCTTCAACCACGCATTTTCAAAGCGAAACATGTAGGTTTTACCACGTCTGGTCTCCGGGGAATTTTGGAGCAAAATAGGGCTGTGGTCCGAGTGAGAGGTAAGGAGATTCAAAAGCTTGACATTTGGGTAAACCATAAGCCATTTAGAGTTAGCCATGGCTCTGTCCAACCGTTCTTCAATAATACTCGGAGATCCTCTGCTTTTGGTCCAAGTGTACAGGTAACCTTCCAACTGAATATCTGTAAGATCACAATCACTAACGGCCGTTCGGAAACCATTACATAACCAGTTAGGATGTGGGTGCAGCCCCTTCTTATCCTCCTGCTCCAAAAGGTCATTAAAATCCCCCACGATACACCACGGTAAGTCAGACATATCCCGCAGCTCTCGCAACAAATCCCAAGCTTGACGCCTTCTTCCTCTTTCTGGGTACCCATAGTAGCATGTTAGCCTCCATTCTTCCTCCTCCTTTTCTTTCACAATCAGGTTCACAAAGTTTTTAGAATAATTAACAACTCTGCAGTTTATGGTATCCTTCCACATAACAGATAAACCACCACTACGACCTTCGACATCGACAGACAAACAGGAATTAAATTTTAAGCTAACTCTGATACGTTCCATGGCTTGGGCTTTGGACAAGGTCTCAGACAAAAATAAAATATCAGGTTGGTGGCCCTGAGCAATATTACGGAGATTAGGAATTGCACTCGGAGTGCTCAGTCCCCGGCAATTCCAGCTAAGGATCTTCATTGGTCCCGGCAGGCCTGGCTGCCAGGACCTGCCGTTAAAAAATGCTCAACATTCTGTGAGTTGAAATTGATGGTAGTTTCTTCATCCTCCCGTCGTCTCTTTTTTTCACACTGTAATTCCATGTCACCTGTGTTCTCTGAAGCAGCATCTAGGTCGGTTGTGTGTTGGGTCGGGTATGGGTTAGAGATAATATTTTTTTTTTTCAGGTCTGGGTTGGGTATTGACAGGGTCAAGGGTAAGTTTGGGTTGGTTGACTGAAATGGGTTTAGCTGCATGTGATGGGCGCGTGGTTTTCTGTGACTGGGCAAGTGGGTCCATAACCTGGCTGGTAAAGGTCAATGACTGAATGGGTAATGATTGGGAATTATTTTTTGCCGGTTCTGGTCGGTTAAGGATTATGGAGGATAGTTGATTGGTTGTGTTTGGTGGATTAATGTGAGGAGAGATTATTGGATCGGTAGAATTAAATGATGGGAATGAGACATTAGAAAGTGGAGCGGTCTGGGTTAATGCAGGGAAGTTATTGATAGAGTTGGCTGGATGGCCATGATTTGGAGAAAAGGTATTTTGTAGATTAATGTGCGATGGTGGGGCCTGACTATGGTTTAAGGCTATTGATTGGTGTTGTCTGGTAGTAATAATATCAGAATAATTGTGTGTTGGACGGTTATGCACATGAGCAGCTGGTGTAGATGCCACCTCAGCAGTTGCGGGACCCATGCTAGAACCTTCTCCCTGATAGTTGGTCTGGCCGGCCATTGGACCACCGACCTGCTCCGATCGCCCCCCTCTCTCCTCCTTCAGCCACCGTGAAACCAACCTGCCGCCTTGCCTTCTGGAGTCCGCCCTGATTTCCGCTGACCATTCTCTGATTCCATCATCATGCTCCATTGAAAATCTAATGTCACACTTGTTCTCGGCATGTCCCATAACACCACAGACAAAACAAAAAATCCCCAGCTTCTCATACTTGAACTTCACAGTACACCATTTCCCTTCCTTATCCATCACTTTAGCATCCTTCTTGAGTGGTTTTCTGACATCAACCTTCACCCGAATACGCATATATTGTCGCCAAAAGCTTGAGTTGTTATTTTTGTCGTACTCCACAAACACACCGATGTAGTTGGCTAATTTGGTACCCACTTTTTCTTTCATTAAACCCATGGGAAGATCATGGATTTGGACCCACATTTGAACATATGTGAGAGGGATATTCTCAATTTGCATTCCTAATTGAACTCGCTCCAGAATAAGCATGTTGTTATCAAAAGTCCAAGGTCCACCGTTAAGAACTGCTTCCATATCCAAGGGGTGTGAGAAATGGAATAAGATTTTCCCCCCGTTGCTTCCTTGATCGTGACACCTTTTACCGGTTTCCATAGTTCCGCCATTCTCACTTTCATGGAATTAAAATGAATGGATTTCTCACTCAAAAAACGCCCAACTAGGCACCACCTAAGATCCACAGGTGCCTCTTCATCCTCCTCCTCAAAATCAAAACGGAAACCTTCCTCCTCCTCTTCATGAATCGATAGGCCTTCAAGACCGAGATGAGCCATAGTAGTACACTGGATGGTAGCTATGCAAAGTACTGTTTTGTAAAATGGAGTGTATTGGTGAATTTGTGTAAGAGAAAAGTATTGGTGAATTTGTTTAAGAGAAAAACAAGCTTCTCAAAAAGAGAAGAAAAACTCTAAAACCCTAGCAGAGCACTAGGCAGTACTTAATTGTAAATCATGTTCTGTGGTATGAATTTGTGGTATGAATATGCATTTAAAAAGTGCATATCGTGGTATGAATATGCTAGAGATATTTCGTTATGCTTTTGAACGAAGTTGCGGTAAATTGGAAGTCATTGACATCGAGGATTTTGCCACTGATTATCTCCTCGGATGCATAGCTAAGAAGTAATCATTTTACAAAATATATATTTTCTTGCATTATTGAAGTTTTTTTCTTACTTCAGATAATTTGTTGTATAATATGTATGATTTTCTTGCATTAATATTGGATTTATATGTATATGATTTGTTTTGTAGTGCCAGAAACCTTCGATACATGCGGCTTGTACGTTGCTGGAGAATTTCAGATGAAGGATTCAGAAAAACTGTGACCAAACTTCAATATTTAGAAGAGTTGAACATTTCACTTATGTTCCCATCGCATGATTCTCTTGAAGTTCTTGCCCGGTCCTGCCCTCTTTTAAAATCGTTAAGTTTTCTTTTTATGGATCCATTGCATCGACTAGGCGATTTTGAGAATAGAGACGATGAAGTTACCGAAGTTGGATGGCTTGCAATTCTTGATAGATGTCATCTTCCTGAGTCTCTTGACATTCATGAATATGGTAATCTTTGTATGAGTGAAAGTTTGAGGAAAAGATTTCAAGAACAGATCAAAGATATGCGATTGCCGCGATCTTATTGGAAAATAGTCGATGGTCAACTTATTGAAGTATGACTCTATTAGATGATGAATGTTAATGATTGATTATGAATGTGGAGTGATGATAAAAAAATACGGGATTATTATCCTTGAATAGTTTCTGAAGCTAATTAATGGTTTTATTTTGAGAAAGAAATGTAGTTGAAGGCATTGCAACCATGATATTTTATTTTGAACTTTTGGCTGTATGTTTGATTAATTCGATCTCTCCTTTTCTTCCATGCAATCTGTTTTTCTGTTCATGTTGTGTGTATAAATTAAAACTAAAAGAGTAGTGCTATATCCAACGAAGCAATTTTACATGAGACCTCACGAAGCACAACTCTATGGTAAAGTTAAACAGCTTTGTTCACACTTTAATTCCAGAATTAGTGAAATACACATAGGTAGTAGTGATATGTAGGTTAGTTACGCTTGTCGTGATAAATTCAAATTTTTTTTTCGTTCTACACAGTGATGATAACGTTTTCAAAATAAAAAAAATTTAATTGTCACACATCACTAAATTATATGGATGTGATGTAGATTTTAAGAGTTTAAAGCATTTGGGGATTTTAATGACCTTTTGGCGCAGGAGGATAAGAAGGGGCTGCACCCACATCCTAACTGGTTATGTAATGGTTTCCGAACGGCCGTTAGTGATTGTGATCTTACAGATATTCAGTTGGAAGGTTACCTGTACACTTGGACCAAAAGCAGAGGATCTCCGAGTATTATTGAAGAACGGTTGGACAGAGCCATGGCTAACTCTAAATGGCTTATGGTTTACCCAAATGTCAAGCTTTTGAATCTCCTTACCTCTCACTCGGACCACAGCCCTATTTTGCTCCAAAATTCCCCGGAGACCAGACGTGGTAAAACCTACATGTTTCGCTTTGAAAATGCGTGGTTGAAGGAGGACGATATAATGGAGGTAGTTGAGGAAGGTTGGGGCAGGGAGAGGGGTCCTGATGTCGTGAGTAAAAGTGTTAGATGTGCTGACAAGCTTAAGAAGTGGGGAAGAAGGAAGAGGATGCGTTTCAAACAAGAAATACAAGAGTGCAGCGATGTCATGGAGGGCTTACGTGGTTGTCATGATTCTATCAACTCGGTGCGGTACACGGAAGCTCAAGAGAAACATGCCAGATTACTAGTCCAAGAAGAAACATATTGGAGGCAAAGAGCAAAAATGCATTGGTTGAAAGGAGGAGACATGAACACGAAATTCTTCCACATGTCAGCCTCCACGAGGCAGCGAGCAAAGCGGATTGAGAAACTTGTAAATGATGAGAATATTGCAGTAACAACTCAACCTGAACTTTGTGAAGTGGCGTTGAATTATTTTAACAAGTTATTTCAATCAAACCAAACCATGCATGAGCCAGTTCTGTCCCTTATTGAACCAAGAATAAGTCAGGAGGATAATGAATATCTTGTGAAGCCTATTTCTAAGGAAGAGTTGAAAGAAGCCTTATTCCAGATGCATCCTGATAAAGCTCCGGGTCCCGATGGTTTCAACCCAGCGTTTTATCAACATTTTTGGGAGCTATGTGGCGGTGATATCTTTGAAGCGGCAAAAGAATGGTTGGATAGGGGTTTCTTTCCTTCATCTTTAAATGAAACTAATATATGTTTAATTCCTAAATGTGACAATCCAGTGCTTATGAAAGACTTGAGGCCCATATCCCTTTGTAATGTGCTCTATAAAATGGTGTCGAAGTTATTGGCGAATAGATTGAAGCGGTGTCTTGAAAAGTGTGTCTCAGAAGAACAATCAACTTTCATTGAGGGGCGTACTATTTTTGACAACGCGCTTATCGCTATTGAGATTTTACATGCTCTCAAAAGGAAGACACGGGGGAGGAAAGGAGAGCTTGCCCTTAAGATTGATATTAGCAAGGCTTACGATAAAGTTGGTTGGGGATTCATGCGAGGTATGCTTGAAAGGTTAGGTTTTGCCGAAAAGTGGATTCATTGGATGATGCTATGCGTTAGTTCTGTAAATTACTCAGTATTGGTGAATTTTGAGAGTGTTGGTCCTATTTTCCCTGGGAGAGGGCTAAGGCAGGGAGATCCTCTCTCACCTTATCTCTTCATTTTGATCACAAAAGGACTGTCGGCTTTGATTAAAAAATCAGTTGCTAGAGGCGATATCCATGGAGTCCAAATTTGCAGAGGGGCACCGGTGGTGTCCCACCTCCTTTTTGCTGATGATTGTTTCTTGTTTTGCAGGTCCATGCTTGAGGAAACTAATCATTTGATGAGCCTCCTTAAAACGTATGAAAAAGCCTCTGGCCAAGAGATAAATTTATCAAAGTCTGAAGTTTTCTTTAGCAGGAATTTAAGCATTGCAGCCCAGGAGGATCTAGCAAGAATTATGGGGGTCCAGCAGGTGCTAGGAACCGGTAAATATCTTGGCCTTCCGTCAATGATTGGGAGGAAGAAGAAGGATGTTTTTGCATATGCATATGTGAAGGATAGGATTTGGAAGCGGATTAACTCGTGGAGAGGGCGTGCTTTGTCAAGAGCAGGGAAGGAGGTAATGATCAAGTCGGTCTTGCAAGCAATTCCTTCGTATGTCATGAGTATTTACCTTTTGCCAGACTCTACTATCCGTGATATAGAAAGAATGATGAATTCCTTTTGGTGGGGTGGAGGAGGAAATAATAAAGGGATTCGGTGGCTAGCGTGGGACCGTATGATTCAACCGAAGAGTCAAGGAGGATTGGGTTTTCGTGATCTCCATCGTTTTAACCTTGCAATGATAGCCAAACAAGGTTGGAATATTATGACAAGGCCCCACTCTCTTGTGGCAAGAATCTATAAAGCAAGGTATTTTCCGAATTCCTCTCTCTTTGATTCTAAAATTGGTCATAATCCAAGTTATGCTTGGAGAGGCATTTGGAAAGCTAGGAATATTCTTATGAATGGTTGTAGGTGGTTGATCGGAAGTGGTACTAGCATAAAACTCATGGGAGAACCTTGGTTGAGAGGAGAAGGTGGTGCTTGGCTCCCTTCGCCCCAAATCCAAGGTGTGCATAATCTTACTATAAATGATATCTTGCTCCCTAATACTAAAACGTAGGATAAGGAAAAAATTGAGTCTTTATTCCCATTACATATTGTTACGCGTATTCTTGAGACTCCACTTCTTGATATACTTGAGGAGGACCGTCTCATTTGAATTGGTGATAATCATGGTCATTATAGTGTTAGGAGTGGATATAAAATGCTTTTACATGATACAGGGAAGGTTGATGGTTTGAGTTCACAAGATGATTGGAATAGCATATGGAGAATTAAAGCTCCACCAAAGGCCAAACATCTACTATGGAGGATTTGTAGGGGCTGCTTACCTACCCGGATTCGTTTACAGGAAAAACATGTTTCTTGTCCATTGAGCTGTCCTCTTTGTGAGCATGATATGGAAGACGAATGTCATTTTATTTTTTCCTGTAGCACTAGTGTACAAGCCCGCACTGCAGCAAGGCTTGACCACGTTTTTACGCGCCGGCTGCATTTTGATGGTAACGTGAAGGGGGCGATCATGGATATATGTTCGGTTGAGTCTAGGGAAACAGCAGGTGCCTTTGTGGTATTGGTATGGACCTTGTGGCAAAATAGAAATAATAAACTATGGAATAATGAGCAGGTACAAGGAAGCAGCGTGGGTTTGCAAGCCAAGTACTCATGGGATGATTGGTTTTCTTTTCAACAGGTCCAAGAAGGTGCCTCACATGGGCTGCAGCAGGTTGCACTTAGGTGGAAAACACCTCCTCAAGACTGGTTCAAATGTAATGTTGACGCTGCATTTCATAAAGATTTAAACAAAACTAGTACGGGTTGGTGTTTGCGCGACCACTTGGGGCGTTTTGTAGCGGTTGAAACGACTTGGACGGATGGATATTTTTCCATAATTGAAGGAGAAGCGCTGGCCTTAGCAGGAGCAATGAAAGCACTTGAGCAACGACACATGACACAAGTTATTTTTGAAACAGATTCTAAAAGTGTTGTTGATGCGGTTCACTATTGCCGTGGCGGAATCTCCAAATTTAGCTTAATTATTACTCATATTAATAATTTGTTATCTTGTAATCCAAACTTTAAGGTTGAGTTTGTTAAGCGACAAGCGAAGATGGTTGCTCACACCCTTGCTTGGGCGGCCATTTCATGGGCTAGTCGCTGTGTTTTTGAGTCATTACCTACTTGTATTTCTTCCTTATTGATTAATGAAATGGCATAAGTTTATGGTTGTCAAAAAAAAAAAGAGTTTAAAGCATTTTATAATTTGGATTAGATTTTTTTCTATACTACTCGTTAATAATTTGAGTTGTCAGAATTGAGTTTTTATTTTTTACTTCAAAATTGAATTTTTTCTAAAATATTATCTCTTGATTAAGTTATTTTATTTGAAGATTATTTTACAATTAAATTTACAATAGCAATGATTTATAACCAATGTTAAAGTTGAAAGCAAGTGAAGAAAAAGGGATAAAATAAAGAAGAGACATCCGGCGTAAAATTAGCAAACCATGGCCATTGTTGTTACCAAATTTGAAACTATTTAAAAATAAATTTTCAACCATTGAAGAGATTAAAACGTTTCGCGACACTGTCCTTCTAATAAATTTTAGCGCTTACATCAACCATATTATCCCCAGAATAAAATAGCCTAGCTAAAACTCAATTGAAATCCTATTGCACGGTAGGATCTCTTCTATAGTATATAACTTATCTGCAGATGACATAACATCACATAACACCCACATACATTATTTAGAATGTAGTTTTAGAAGATGATGCATAATATAGTTTTAGAAAAAAAATCTAAATTTATTTTAAATAGGTTTTGCTTTTTATTGGGTTGAACCATATTATTCTATTCTTTACTAAAAAAATAATTTATATTTTGATATAACTTGCGGGCGGGCCCGCCCCGCCTTCTCTCCGTCTTATTTTTTAAGTGAGTATGGTGGGGCAGGCCAACTAAAGGGGTCGAGCTCAAAACTTAAGTTCAGCGGGCCAAAAATGGCGGAGTAAACAGGTTGGTCCAACGGGCCCGTTTTGTCACCCCTAGTTTAAATGCAGCTTTAGTCTCCTTATTTTCAAATTTTTTAAAAATGTTTTAAAAAAGTTTAAATGCAGTTTTAGTCCCCATATTTTCAAATTTTTGAAGTTTTGATCTCTATATTTTAAAACCCAACTTTTTGATCCTCTATTTCAATTTTTTTAAGTTTTGATTCCCCCATTTTAAAAACTAACTTTTCGATCCCTCTATTTTCAATTTTTTGAAATTTTAGCCTCCATGTCGATAAATTAAATTAAAATATTTTATTTTATTAACAAATATTTTTTTTACTAATATTTAAGTTTAATAAAAGTAATTTTTTTATAAAAATAAAAATAAATTATTTTGATATATTTTCTATTAACTTTATAATAAATAAAAACAATTATTTTATTAAAAGTAAAAAATACATTTTATATTTAAAAAATATATTTTATTATATTTTTTTAGAAATATTTAATTTATATTTTTAACGAAAGTGAAAATTATTTTTAATATAAAACACCTTTTTTTTTAAATAATGATAGTTTAATTTATTTTAATAGTTATAGAATATTTAATAATTGTAGTTTAATAGAAAATATATCAAAAAAATTTATTTTTTGATTTTAAGAAAATAAAAAATAATCATTTTTTCCTTTTAATATAATTAAATATTAGTAAATACAAAATCAATCAAATAAAAATATTTAATTTAATTTTTGAATATGGGGACCAAAACTTCAAAAAATTGAAAATAGGGGGACCAAAAAGTTAATTTTAAAAATAGGAAGATCAAAACTTCAAAAAATTGAAAATAAGGGGTCCAAAATGTTGTTTTTTTAAATTGGGGTATCAAAACTTCGTAAAAATGAAAATAAGGGGACTAAAAATGCATTTAAGCTTCTAAATTTAACAATTGATAACTATTATAAGTAGATTCTATTGTAAGTTGTTATTGAGGCTGGTAATTTTTACCGACTTTTTTTATTTAAATTAAAATTAAATACAAAATATGTAAACATTAGTAACTTGGCATTTTTTATACATACATAATAATACATAACACAAAAATTAAAATATTAAACTCGAGTAATAAATAAGTTTTTCTTAGAATGAATTATTCGAAAGAACTAAAATCAATTTCTAGTAGAAACATTTTTGGTTAGAATTTATTTACCTCACCTCACAGGTAGATCGTATAAGTTCAATTTTCACAACAAACATAAGAATCTCGTTGATGGATATTCTAATATATAATTACCTCTTAACTCATGAACCTCTCCATCAAATTCACACAATTTTTTTATACTAGTATCCAGACCCGTGCCAAGCACGGGAAGAAATGTGTTTGTATATTTATTGACTTATAAATAATATATTGTAATATATTTTACACAAAAAAAATGTTAGTGTATCAATATATTGGTATAAATATAGACTACAATATAAATAACAAAAAAAATTGATTCCCGTATTAATATTTAAGGAGAAATATAGGTTCCCGTTGAAATTAAAAGAAAAAAGTCTCCCTATTAATATATGAATAAAAATATAGATTTCATAAAAATTATAAAATAAATAGGTCTTCATATTAATATATGAGTAAAAATATGAATATAAGTATAAATTATAAAAACAGAAGTCGTTCGTATTAATAGGCCCCCGTATTGATGTATGAGTTGAAATACAGGTCACGTAGTAATTAAAAATAATAGGCTTTCGTATTAATATATGAGTAGAAATATAAACTACAATATAAATTACATAAATAAAATAGATCTCGTACTAGTATATGAAAAGAAATATAAGTTTATGTAGCGATTGAAAAAATAGTCCTCGTATTAATATGGGTAAAAATATAGATTTCGTAAAAGTTACAAAAAAAGAAAAGATAGGTCTTCATATTAATATAAGTTCTCGTAGAAATTAAAAAAAAAAAAAACAGTCTTTCATATTAATATTTGAGTATAAATATATATACACATAGACAATTTTAATAATAAAAAAAATAGACATATGTATATCTGTATGAGTAGAAATATAGGTCTCGTAGAAAAAAAAAGTCCTACTAACATGAGTAGAAATATAAACTATAATATATAAATTATAAAAATAAAATAGATCCCTTTTAATGTAAGAATAGAAATATAGGTTTTCATTTAAATAAAAAATAATCATCATAGGAGTAAAATATATAGATACTGTAAAAACTACAAAAATAAAATAAAAGGATAACCTCTTTATTAGTATATGAGAACAAAATACGTACCCACAGAAATTGCAATAAAAAATAGGCATCCATATTAATATATAAATATAAATATAAGTCACCTAAAAATAATCAAAAAAATAGTTTTGTATTATTAATATAGATTTCTGCATATATTTTTTAAAAAATAGTTATCCCCATTAATAGAGTAACTAAATTTAACAAACAGTGGTTTTATGTGAGTGTTGGGTGTATTACAAATTTCAAAATTTAGTTCAATGTCTAATATGATGATGTATATAATTGAATTATGAATCAAAAGCACACTGCACATTTTTTGTGTTATTAGTATTTTTTTCACATGATAGAGTACAACATAAATTTTCTAAATAAGTACAAAATATTTAAATGAATCTACAATCATGATTATTGGTTATGAAATTTCAAATTAACATCCATATACAAAAATAAGAAATATGATAATCTTCATCTCACATAATCTCTCAAATAGATGAACAAATCTTTGTCCCTCGTAAATAAAATCCATCATTGTGAAATACTTAAATTTGGTAACAATTTTAGTGGCAAAGAGTTTAAAATAGAGAATCAATTATACTTATTGAAAAATTATAACATAGTCGGCAACAATACACAAATGTTTCAAAGCACTTCAAGAAATCACCAACTGTAAGAGAATAAGAGATAAGAAGAGAATATCATTGATCTGTCAATTTCAGTTGCAACCATCAGTAACAGTGGTTTCATGTGAGCGTCGGGTGTATTACAATTTTCAAAATTTAGTTCAATGTCTAATATGATGATGTCTATAACTGAATTATGAATCAAAAGCACATTGCACATTTTTTGTGTTATTTGTATTTTTTTCACATGATAGAGTACAACATAAATTTTCTAAATAAGTACAAAATATTTAAATGAATCTACAATCATGATTATTGGTTATGAAATTTCAAATTAACATCCATATACAAAAATAAGAAATATGATAATCTTCATCTCACATAATCTCTCAAATAGATTAACAAATCTTTGTCCCTCGTAAATAAAATCCATCATTGTGAAATACTTAAATTTGGTAACAGTTTTAGTGGCAAAGAGTATAAAATAGAGAATCAACTATACTTATTGAAAAATTATAACATAGTCGGCAACAAGACATACAAATGTTTCAAAGCACTTCAAGAAATCACCAACTGTAAGAGAATAAGAGATAAGAAGAGAATATCATTGATCTGTCAAGTTCAGTTGCAACCATCTTGGTCTTAATTCTTTCCTTTCATAACCTTTCTACACATTTGTAAATAAAATATAAATGAAAAAGTAAGCACAGTATAAGTTACACATAAATATAAATATAAATATAGTCCCGTATAAATTTATAAATTAAGTCCCGTATAAGTTACATAGAAAATACCATAGGTCCCGTAAAAATGAAAAAAAAAAAAGCTCATGTATTAATATATCAGTCATGTATAAATGTTTTAAAATAAAGGCTCCCAAGCAAAAAAATAATAATAAAATTGACATTTCATATTTCTTTTTTTGTGGAGGACATTTTATGTTTCTATCTTTGAATAAATATACATAAATTAAAAGGTATAACAAATCAATAAAATTTAGTCAATAGGAGGAAAAAGAAGAATCGAGAATAAAAAGAGAGGTAAAGACGAATGTAAAACAACATTTTTAGAAGAATTAAAGTGTATATGTAATATTTTAATGAATAGAAAAATGTATATGTAATATTTTTAAGAATAGAAATGGGATAGACTTATTTATAGGCATAATAGTACCTCAATTTCTTTGTTGTCTTAATTAACGCATATTAATTTGTCTTTTTGGGTTACACTGCATATATTTGTTGTTTCTATTATTCTCAACTAAAAGAATTATAAAATTAATAAAAAATAATTTCTCTATGAGAATTATGGAAGAGACTTGGAGGTTTCGTAATTTTTATTTGAGGTGGATATGAATTGCAAAAAAAAAACTAAAATACATGTTTGTATCAATATATATGAGTAAAAATATAGACTACAATTTTTAATTAACAAAAAAAATTTGATTCCCGTGTTAATATTTAAGCAGAAATACATGTTTCCGCCTATTAATATATGCTTAAAAATATAGATTCCATATAAAAATTATAAAGTAAATAGGTCTTCGTATTAATATTTGAGTAAAAATATAGATCTCAGTAGAAATTATAAAAAAGCCATTTGTATATCATAAGTAGAAATATATGTTCCTGCATAAATTACAATAAAAAGTCATCCGTATATTAATGCATAAGTATGAATACACGTTTCCGTATAAATTACAATAAAAAATAGGCCCCCGTATTGATGTATGAGTTAAAATATAGGTCATGTAGAAGTTTTCTTAAAAAAAGGCTTCCGTATTAATAGATGAGTCATAATATAAATTATAGTATAAATTAAAAAATAATTCTCGCATTGATATATGAAAATAAATATAAGTTTAAGGCATCCCGTAATCCTTAACCCATGTGTCCAAGGGATGCTATTGGTGTTGAGAATATATATGTAATGACTAAAATTAATTATATAATAATAATATTTTAAAAATAATTACAAATTTTTTTCTTGACTCATAAATAATTACAATTTTTTTTTTTGTCAGGTAGCGTAGAAGCTAAAAATCCACCTCTTAAGGGTGAATAAGTGGGTATACCGGATTTGAACCCCGATCCCTACACAAATGTGCCATGTCCTTTGCTAATTGAGATAGACTCATGAAGACAATAATTACAAATCTTAAATACGGTTAATTGACAATTATGAAAATATATAAAATTTCAATACATCAAAATTACAATGGTAATAAAACCAACCAAACAAACATACAATATCAATAAAAAGAATGAGAGTAAATATCAAAAATTTTATAAATAAAAATTTAGTACTATAACATCGGTTGATACTTCTTAATCGTAAATTGTGTAAGCAATAATATAAATCTCTATATGGATCTGCAAATAAAAAATTATAGCTCAAAATTAGTACGATTATGAGTAATCATGAAGATATTATTTAAATACAAAGCTTATATTAACAAACAATGTATGTAACATCTTCAAATCTTCATGATGTTTTTAATTGGAATCACTATTATTTTCTTTGATTTGGTAGAGAAGTAGCAAAAAACAAATCACTATTGTTTTTTTGATATAGTAATGTAGTAGAAAAATATAAATCATATGTGAGAGACAACAAAAATAAAAGAATGAAGATCGGTGATGTAACACCCCAAAATTTAGAACTACTTATTTATTTGGAATTTAGCTTATTTTAATTATTCAGTTAGTATTTACATAGTTGTTTTGACAGGTGTAGTAATTAAAAAGACAAATAAGTAGGAGAAGGGGTGCAAATTAGTAAAACCATAGAGAATGAAAGAATTAATTAAAAAGGTATCTTTTTGTGAAAATATATTTTTGGCCAAAAAAATTAGAGATATATTTTAATTTCAAATATTTTAAAGATATGCTTTAGGAATATATTTTTGTAACAAATATTTTTTTGAGAAATATATTTTTGGAAGATATTATCAAGATTTAAAATTGAAACAAATTTCATGATTATCTCTTTTCTTTGGAAGAAAGAAACCTAAGTTTTCTCTATAAATAAGAGTAGCTTGAAACAATTAGAATTTACCACCAAAAATTGCAAAGAGAAAGAGGGAGCGGAGAAAAGAATCGGCAAATTCGAGGTAAGGGGGTGAGATTGTTTACACATTGGGCTAGTGTTAACCATAAGAGTAGTCGAGGGGACCTTGCCCTCCTTCCCATTCCCTTTTCTTCTATTTTGATGATAATGATTTTCTATGAATTTCTCTTAATTGTTGCTTGTTGTTTATGTCCTTTTTTTTTTCTTTCTATTATTTAAAATTCTATCTAACCTGTTTATAAAAGAATATATTCATATGCGTCTCTTTGATTAAATTTGCTTAATTATAAATTATATAAAATCGTATACAAAACAAATTATTGAATCGATTGGTACAAATAATTTTGTTTGTGAAAAAGTCTTAACATGTTACAAATCTAATAAGGTTCCTCTTGACTATTAGATGTGCATAAATTCATATTTGCTTGTGTTTGTGTGTACTGTGTTGATTAGTCTACTTCTACACTTGTTGAGACTAAGAAAACAAATATATATATTTTTTACAAATAAGATAATAAAAATCCAAGTCATATTGTGAATCATTTGTTTTAGCTTGTATGTTTGTCTACTAATTTGATTAATATTTTTCTTATTGTGGAAGATTAAAAACTATATCCATTTTAATAGTGTCTGACATATAGTAACCGTGTATATAAATTTATATAATATTATGAGTAAGTTTTAGGTGACAAGTCTAATCGGTGTTTTTGTATTTAATTAAATTGGTGTTGAATTTATATAATTAGATTGGTGTTGGACATAATTAGTGTTGGTTTAATTGAGGATGTTTATTAAATATAATTAATGTTGTTGTTTGATGCCGTGGTGGCCCTTGAGCCACCGTTTGTCGTGTTGCTATGGTGGCCTTGAGCCTCCGTTTGTCGTGTTGTTATGGTGGTCGTTGTGCCACCGTTTGTCGTGTTGTTATTGTTGTTGTTGTTGTAGATGTTACTTGCCGCGTTGTTGTTGATTCTAAGTCGTTGACAATGATGTTGAAAATATAAAACTTCTAATGATGTTGTCTTTAAGCCGTTGATTATTGACGTTGTTTCTTTAAGCTGTTGATTGTGGTAGTTGTCGAATTTGATGTTGTCGAGTCGAAATATGTTCATGCATTCATTCATGTGTCCAATGAAGTTGCTTAATGAAGTTGAAAATGACGTTGTTTATTGATGTTGTATAAATGAAGTTGAAAATATGACGTTGCTATTGGTACCACATGCATTTAGAGAGTTTAAGTCGCATTGCATTCATCTTTTAATTGAGTTGAATTTAATTAATTGATTGAGTTGCTATGTTTATGATGTTGTGTTTTGCTTATGTGTTTGATCGTCCCATAGGACGATCTTTTGTGTTTTATGTATTCCCTATTCTTGTGTGTTAATACACCGATGTTTTGTGTGAATATATTCTCACCCCTTTGTTGTTTGTTTTGTATGGCTTGGCCCTGCGGTTGTGAAATCGCAGTATCTACAGGTTGTCGAGTTTCGAGTTCGAGTCAAGGGAAGCCCGCTCTGATTGTGACACTTGGGAAGAAGTCTTAGAGTCTATGATGTCTTGCTATTTTATTTTAAACACTAATGTATTTTATTAGAAAAGAAGTTTTTATGTTTTATCTTATAATAATTTTTAAATAAATTTGATATTTGGTCCAATTTTCTAGTCCTTTTAACCGCTGTGTGATGTTTTTGAAAGAGAATTTTCAAAAAAGTATTTTAAAAAAAATTAGATTATTATTAGTCTCGGGTTCGGGGCGTTACAGGTGAAAGTGAATGCGAAGAAAAAAAATAGAGAACAGAGAAACATATCTAAAAAAATGCGATGGAAGACAACTTTTAAAATGTAATAAAAATTAGTAAATGTGAAAGAAAGAAAAAAAAAGACGAAGAAAGAGACATAGCTTTGAAATGTGATGAAAATCAACCTAAAAACATCTCTTAAATAATACTCCTACCTATAATAGATCAATGAAATAATTGTCTGAATTAGAATAAAATTATTTTATTGATTCCGTATTAATTACATTAAAAAATGAAAGTTCTAAGAAGTGAACAAAGAGAAGAATTGAGAATTCTTTTCAAATTTTAAATAAAACATTACATTTAAGTAATAATGAATTTTTTTCCCTTTATTACAATTGATTATTATTGATTACATATTCAAAAATAAAACATTTCCTATTAGCCCTTAAAAGTAAATAAAACATCATCTATATAAGTTTTCACGTTTTTTTTTTCTTTTCATAAAACACTACCTATAAAAATAAAACACTACATTATAATAATATCTTTATGTGTTTACTATTAAAATGCTAATTTCCAATGTCATTATTCATGACAAAAAAAAAACACTAACATATTCTTTACTATTAAAATGCTAATTTCCTTATATGTTTGCAAATAATAAAATGTCTTTAATTATAAATTGAGTAAAATGTTAATTTCCTTATATACCGTACATGTACAACTTGATATGGTTTTGTTATTCCTTAATTGCATTAGTCAACTAATAAATTCATTTATTGCTAAAATAATATGCGAGGAGAATGTTTGTGGGAATGCCACGTGTATACACTTACATTTGAAAAAAGGCTCTCAAATTATATATATAGAGATTTATAAAATAGTATAATTAATAACAAAAAGATTATTCCTAAAATAAAAATGAATAAGTGAAAAATAATAAAGTTGTCATCTCCTTGCCATATCAACTATGTTCATCGGACAAATTAATCTAAACTTTATTTTTAGGGCAAATTACACTAACCTCCCCTGACATTATGTTAAAAAGCACAAATAACCCCTCTAGTTTTAAATTAAACACCGACTTCCCTTAAGTTTTTCTTAAATGATTAGACACCTCCCTTCCCTTGTTAACACCGTTATTTCTCCGTTTAGTCTCCCTTGTGCAAAAATGGTTAGGTTTCTTTTGTTCTGTGGCTAATCCCCATTTTCATATCAAGGCTCTTTTATTTTGCAACTAGCAAATTTAATTTCAAATCGTTGTTAAATCCCTAAATTTTCATGCCTTAAAGTTTTTGGATCAACTTTACTATTTTGAAATTCTTGAGTCTTGCATCAGCCGTGAAATCAATTTCGCAAGATAGGTGAAATTCGAACACATGCTAACTTTATAAATTACTTTCATATCAATCAAGAAATTTGACCACAGCTTTAAAAGATGGATGTCTCCATTGCTTTAAAATTGTTGTGTTCCTGAACTCAACTCCAGAAAATATGATTTACCCACCCAGATTTGTTGAGGAACAACCGAATAGATGAGAAGACAGTTCAAAGTTTTTTGTGTTATTTTTTTTTCTCTAACTGGTATTTCACGGTGTTAAAACAGAAGGGAGGCCAGTGTTTTTACAAAATTAAAGGTGGTGTGAGTGTCATTTGAATAGAATTCAAGGGAGGTGAGTGTAAATTTCCCTTATTTTTATTATGAAAAGGCACAATATGTCAAAATTGTTAGGATAGACATCGTGACCCAAATTCGAATCCAATATCTCATAATTATATAATTTTAATTTTAATAAATTACATTTCATTTAAAAAAATCATTACAAAATAGAGATATTAGTTATATATGACAATAAAGATCCTTGGCATAATTTCAAAATATGAATAAGTTAAATAAGTTATGGTTGTTTGTTTTCTACAACTCAATCAATCAATTAACCACTAAACGTGCTTGCCTTTTTTGACTTCCTCTTCACCTAATGCATAAACCCTCTAAAACACACAAGGAGTAACAAACAAAGCACAAAAAAAGCTATGAAAGTTAGAACTTCGAATTTCATGAAAGATAAATCAAATTTTCTTAGCATGAGAATTCTACCTTTGACTATTTGTTCTTTGCTTTCGATATCTTTGCTTCTTCTGTATTTCTACAATCTACCCTTTTCTCCATCTTCAAAAAATGAGTTTAGTCATTCCAAATCCATCATTAACATCACTTCTCACTCTTCTCTTTCTGTTTCTCCTCCTTCATCTTCTTATTCAGGTATGCGTGTATACATAATTTCTTTTGTCAAAATTATGTGTGTAAACCGTACGTAAACCCTTTATAACACCGACACTTCTAATCAATGATATGTCAGGTAATTGACGTGTGTGGGTATCGTGTTAGTAGCACCGCCGGTACATGTGATTACAATTAGTCAATTCAAGTGTTGTCTTTTTGTAAAAGTGCTTGTTTCTTAACTTTCATTTTAGTGTTCATGTTGTCGCAATAATCTTTTATGCAAAATTATATTTTAATAGTTTTTTTTTTTTTTTTTTTTTTTAAATTAATTTGATCAACAAATATGTATTTCTATAGTTATTCTCATACTCGAATGCGACTCACCGAATTATGTTGATCAATTTAGTTCATAAAGATACTTACAAAATACATGTTTGATGTTATTTTATAATTTCGATATATTCAACTACTATTGTCGCGGAGATTCATAAAAATGACTATGTACTCATAATAATAAGTAACTTGAGATGTCGAGCGTAACTCAGTTGGTAGGACATTTGCACGTAAAGTGCAGGGACTGAGGTTCGAACCCTGGTACGCCCACTTATTCACCTTTAAGGGTAAGTAACCTTAGATTGTTTTGCTTGTTTACAAGACTTTAACTATTCTTAATTTCAGGAAACAAAAAACCTTACCAAAACCAATGTGATTACTCAAAGGGTGATTGGATCAAAGATATCAAAGGCCCTTTGTACAATGATACAACATGTAGTTTGATGAAAGATGGAAGAAATTGCATCAAACATGGAAGACCAGATTCTGATTATCTTTATTGGAGATGGAAACCAAATGAATGCTATCTTCCAAGGTTTGAACCTAAAACTTTTCTCCAACTCATTAACAACAAACACATAGCATTTGTTGGAGATTCTATGGCAAGAAACCAATTAGAGTCACTTCTTTGTATGTTATCAACTACTTCAATTCCTAAACTTGTGTACAAAAATAGCATTGGCAAAGACAATCAATTTTCTAGGTGGTACTTTTCTAAATATAATGTAACTATTTCATTATATTGGTCACCATTTTTAGTGCAAGGTATTGAAAAATCAAATAATAGGCCAAATAATGTGTTATATTTGGATTATGTTGATGAAAAATGGGCCAAGGATATGGATCAAATGGACATGATTGTGTTATCAATTGGTCATTGGTTTTTGCTACAAGCTATTTACCATGAGGGTGATTCAATATTAGGATGTCATTATTGTGGTCTTAATTACACTGATGTTGGGTTTTATGATGTGTTAAAAAAGTCTTTAAGGACTACCCTTAATAATATAATTGATAGAAGAAGACATAAAGGTAATAATGGAATTGATGTAGTTGTGACAACATTTACACCACATCATTTTGAAGGTGCATGGGATAAGGCCGGTGCATGTCCAAAAACTAAGCCATATAGTAGTAAGGAGAAGAAAGTTGAAGGAATGGATAATGAGATGAGAAAAGTTGAGATTGAAGAAGTGGAAAATGCTAAGAACAAAGGTAATGAATTTGGAAGGTTTAGATTTGAGGTATTGGATATTACAAATTTGGCCTTGTTAAGACCGGATGGTCATCCAGGTCCTTATATGAATCCTTTTCCATTTTTTAATGGAGTTCAAGAACATGTGCAAAATGATTGTGTTCATTGGTGTTTGCCTGGACCAATTGATACATGGAATGAGATTTTTCTAGAAATGATTAAGAAGTGGGAGGAACAACCTTGGAGTGAAAAGTGAAGGATTTTTCATATGTTGTTAATTTATTAATGTTTTATTCTTTGCACTATAGTATGTTATTAGCATTGCCTTGGAATAGAGAACTTTTGTGTCTACTTAGGTATCAAAAGGAAATACTTTGTTACATATTGATGAGAGCAGTTTTGAATTTTAATATGACATTTTTTTATCTTTCTTTTGATTAGTTTCTTTTTGTTTGATGAAAATTTTAAGGCAAGTTGGTCCAAGAGTTTGTAAACTTTGAAGCAAACATTTTGTGATTTGGATCCTATCTTAATTTTGTGGTTTGAACTCATGGTTCAAAAGTTAACCAGGTTCTCAAGTTCAAAACAAACTTTGAGTGAAGTCTTTTGGTTTTAAATGAAAAAGTTTTAGCTTGGAACTTTCTTGTTAGCATGAGACCTTTGTTTTCAATAAAAAAAAATCAATCATAAAAATTAAGAATTACTTGAGGTTGAAAAGGCATTGCTTTTGTGGCTTGGGTAAGATAAGTAAATGTCTTGGTGGTCTTCGGATAAGGGAACTGGCCCAACATAGTTGACTGCATAAACATAATTTTATAGTGAAGCCTCCGAGTAAAATTCAATAGATTTTATTTTGTCACCTAACTCTTTTTTTTCATCCATCCTACAAATTTATCATGATATCTTTATCCACTACTTAGGTAGTAAATTCATCCAAAAATATCCTATTAGAACTTATTTTTATAACATTTGCTACTTAAAAAAAAAAATACACCATACCTGATTTATTAAATGATTAATGTATTTACTACTTAGGTAGTAAATACATCCAAAAACATTCTATTAGATCCTTATAAAATAAGCCTCCACACTTTGGGCTTAAGACCCAAGTCGAGGCCCACATCACTATCAACGACATCAACCAATGCCTTTTTTGATGTCCTTTTTATTTCTTATAGAACCAATTCTTGCTGTATTGACAATATATATTATTTTTTTTAATGGAAAATATAGTTATATTATATATAAATAAGAAATAATGGTTACACCAAAAGAGTTCACAAAAAGGGAGTACAAGAAGTACCACTACCGAGCCCCAAAGTAAAAAAAAGAAGCTCAAAGATAGAAAACTCCTATGGCGATCCTAACTAGAAAGAGAGCCACCAAAACTCCAAAACATCTGTCGGCCAATAAGAGAGAAAAGAAGAAATCAAGAAGAGAAAACAAAAAGAAAGCCAACACCTCTCCAAGATCACCAAGGCTCAGGAGCACCACCACACACGACCATATATATTGTTTATCATCTTCATTTGTTAATGATTCTATGTTTGTGGACCTCTTCAAAGAGTTAAAGGAGTTGGTCTCAAATCCTATGACCATCCCTTCCCATCACCATGTTGCTGTTGTCAGGATACAACTTAAGTCCACTTGACAACAATTGCATTTGGATAGCCAAGGGCCTTTTGCTTTGGGTGACAAGATCCTCTCTTCTCTAGCAGCCATGATTTGTAAATTGTATCATTACCATCATCCCTGACTTTCGACAAGCTTCGGCGTAAAAGGATTAACTGCGTGCGGCAACAACTATTTGACTTATAGTTTGAGTCTGACACTGTTAGTAATAGTAAGGCCAATAAGCAATTTTTTGTGGATAGAAGTTGTAACTCTTAAAGAATAATGTACATGAAACTTAACTTCTACATATTGGTCCAAATTGTTTTGAAACCCCAAAACATTATTTTCCTTCCTAATAAACTATAAACAAAAATCCCTCCCAAGATACATATATTACATTATGGAAGAAACTCATAGCAAAAACAGAATAAACTTAACATTTCTATGCAAAGATTTCTATGCGAAGAGGCGGCGGTCAACCCTCCGCACCACCTGGTTCTAGATCGGAGCTGACAGTCTTTTCTCCTTCTTCGGCTCTTTGTTTCACGATTTTTTTTCTCTGGTCGTGCTCCTTATTTTCTGGCGCTGGCTGTTCTGTTTCATGGTGTTTCGGCCGTCTACGACCAATTGTTTAGTGGTGGTTATGTTTTATTGGAGCAGATCTGGAGGTTTTAGGTGTTTTGGAGGTGTTTTCTTTGGTGATTCCGGTGACGGTGCTTCTGTCTTGGCCGGATTCTGTGTTGATGGCTGCGGGTTGTGTCATCTGGGGTGGTTCTATTGGTGATTTGGTACGCGTGTGTTCGTTTTAGTGGTGGTGTTCGTTGCGACAGATGAAGTGTAGTGCGGTGAAGTTGTCACATTGGCGTTGAATTTGTTGATGTCATGTGCGTTTGGCTTCCTTGATATTAGTTTCTCTGACCCGCTATCAAATCTGTTGAGATTTGCAGGACTCCTTTTGAGTCTCTGGGGGTTTCTAAATCTTTGAGATTTGCAGGGTTCTTTGGGATTTTCAAATCTGGTTCTTTGTATCTGGTTGTCATTTATCGCATAGATGTTGACTGTTTGGCTTTCTTCAATACAGGCGTCTCTGACCGCTTTCGAATCTGTTGAGATTCACAGTTTTCTCTTCTGAGTTGCTGATGGTTTCCAAATCTGCTGAGATTTGCATGATGCTTTGTATCTGGATAACCTCTTCCACGTTGATGTCGACTGTTCCTCGAGTTTGCTGAGACTTGTCCGCTTAGGTTCTCGTTTACTTTCGTCGGATAGCTTTTTGCCTTTAGGAGCTGGTTCTGGATTCTAATGGGCCGATCGCTTTTGATTCGAGATCGGGAATTAGTGTCTAGTTGTGGCAACTGTCTGGGCTAAGTTGATGACTGCTCTGGTATTCGGGAAGTTGAGGGGTGCTTTTCTCATGGTGGTACATTTGTCGTTGCCGAGACTTGTCTACCTGGATTTTCGTTCTACTTTTGTTTGGTCAGCGGTTCGCTTGATGGAGCTGGTTCTGGATTCTGATGGGCCGAACACTTTTGATTCGAGTTCGGGAGTTAGAGTTCAGTTGTGGTAACATTCTAAGCGGGGTTGGTGACCGCTCTGGTAATCTTGAATCTGTGGGGTGCCTTACTGTTTTTGGGATTAGGAGTTGATTTTGTTTAGGTGTCTGTTTTAGGAGTTTTTTTCCTTTAGGTGTTCCGCATATACACGGCACCTTTGTTATGTTGTTCCTATTTACCGGCCTCTATTCATCTTGTGCAGAAACTTGGTTATTAATAAATTTTGCCATTTAAAAAAAGAAAAAAAAAAGATAAGATGAATGGGTGGGAAGTCCAGGGTTCAAATCCTGACAAAGAAAAATAAGATGAATATGTCACTCTTCACTCTTTGGTTGTCCTTCGATGCATGCGGCTTATACGTTGCTGGAAAATTTCAGTTGCAAGATTCAGAAAATCTGTGACAAAACTTCAATATTTAGAAGAGTTGAACATTTCACTTACGTTCCCATCGCATGATTCTCTTGAAGTTCTTTCCCGGTCCTGCCCTCTTTTAAAATCATTAAGATTTCATTTTGCGGATCCATTGCATCGACTAGGCCATTTTGAGAATAGAGACGAAGTTACCGAAGTTGGATGGCTTGCAATTCTTGATAGACGTCATCTTCTTGAGTCTCTTGACATTCATGATTATGGTAATCTCAGTATGAGTGAAAGTTTGACGAAAAGATTTCAAGAGCAGATCAAAGATATGCGATTGCCGCAATCTTATTGGAAAATAGTTGATGGTCAAGTTATTTGAGAACAATATGATGGCAAGCTTATTGCGGTATAACTCTATTATATTAGATGATGATTGATTCTGAATGTGTAGTGATGATAAAAAAAAATGGGGTTATTATCCTTGAATAGTTTCTGAAGCTAATTAATGGTTTTATTTTGAGAAAGAAATGTAGTTGAAGGCATTGCAAACCATGATATTTTATTTTAAACTTTTAATTTGGATATGTTTGATTAATTTTTTTTTTATGGCAAATATATATATATATATATATATATATATATATATATATATATATATATGGGTAATTCTAATATGGACCACTTATTTAAGTGGTCCATGGTGGACTAACACTATAACGAATGCGAATTTTACAAAATCCACCGTTGGATAGAAAGTTTATATCATATAGATCATCCATAAAAAAAATTAGAAAAATTGAAAATCATTTGATATGTTATTGGAACTCGTTAAGATTTACGTTATTTAATAAACTGTTAATCTTTATGAGTGTCAATAACATATCAAATGATTTTTAATTTTTCTACATTTTTTTATGGATGATCTATATGATATGAATTTTCAATCCAACGGTGGATTTTGTAAAATTCGTATTCGTTATAATAGTATTAGCCACTTGTCCATGGTGGACCACTTGAGGAGGTGGTCCACCGTAGCATCGGCCATATATATATATATATATAATAATTTAAAATTACTATTTTATTAATTTACCCATCTTCTTCATTGTAATTGCTGAAGAGATAAGAGATGAAGATACAAAAATGGAGAAAAATAAAGTTAGATGATGAAGAGTGACATGATATTATTTTTGAAAAAATTGTGTAAAAGCTAAATATGAAAGTTGTTTTTTTTTTTTTTTTTTTTTTACTTTGATCTTTATTATGTAACTTGTTTGCAGTGAAGTTCTTCATCTTCTCACATGTGAATTTATTTTTCTTATAATGAAGAGCATTCATCCTGCAAAATAAAAATGAAAAAGAAGTTAAAAAAGATGAACATAAAAATGTTGAGAGAAATAGTGGGAATGAAAGTTTTCAAATGATGGATGATAAAGTTAGCTTATAAGCTATTCACATTAAGATCATTTGCTATAATCGAACTTATCAGCCATCCAGTGTACTTCCTCCGATCTTGAATATAAGCAGCAAAACAAAAAAAATTGAAAGTCTCATATATAAACAATTTTTTTTTTTAAAACCAGACTCATTTTTCTCTCTGCCTTCTCACTAACCCCATCACCGCCCCGCTCCTCAAACCTTAAATCCAAATCCCCACTGCCAAGATGCAAGTCCCATGGTGGTGGTGCGATGAGTACTCACCTCCGCACCACCGTCGCCCTCTCTCCGCTCCGACGTTTCTCGACTCAGATCCTCTTTTCTGTGTCCGTCGGATTTTGAGTTCAGAGGGTTTGTTGCTGGTTTTTCATTGCTCTTGTCATTTTGGTTGGAGACTTCTAGTTTTCAATGTTTGATTCCTCTCGCTGGAGGATTGATTGAGGTATAGGACGGTGAAGGCGCCGTTGGGGGTTTTTTTTGTATCAGGTAACACTTTCTATTTTGGTTTCAATGCTGGGTGTGGATTTAGGTTGCGATTTTTCTTCTTGGTTCGCTGGTTTTGTTGGCCGAGTTAGAAGGTAGTGGATGGTGCTCCGGTTTCTGTTATTGGTCGGATCTATGGGTTATGGTGTGGATGTGCTATGTTTTTGTTTCCAGACTGGTTTAGGTGGTCTTTTCCATGGTTAGTGGAGGAATGGTTATTGTTGCTACGTTATTGTGTGATCTTACTACTGTTATTGTTATGCGTTTTGTCGCAATTCCAAAGTGCGGTTGTGGTTCTGCTGTTATGCTGTTTATCTTCCCTCTCTCCCTCTAGAGAAACATTGTGGTGTTGCAACCTCCCTCCAAAACATTTCACCGCGTCTTTAGCTCTTTACGTCGGCTTCTGTGTTTTGCTTTTGGTTGTTGTTGTTCTCTATTTTGGGTTTGGCGCTCCGACGTGGTTGCTTTTGCACTACCGTCGGATGGTAGTTTTCTTTTGAGTGGATTTGGGTTTGACTTAGGGGCTTCTGCACTGCCGTCGGATGGTAGCCTTCTGCTCCGACGTGGTGCTCAGGGATCTACACTGTGTCGGTTGCTTTGGTTGTGGTTTCTGGCTATCGTTGGCGTCTTGGAATTTGTGTGTTCCTGTTTTGCTTCCGATGATTTTATTACGGAGACATCTGCTCGATTCAGGTCCTCCATGGGTGTTGGTGTTGGTGTATGGTGCAGTGGCTTTTGTTTGACTTAGGGGCTGCCGTTGTGATTGTTATTGGCGTGATGAAATTTGAGTGGGATGGGCGGGATTGTCGGTATTTGGTGTAAAGACCCGCTATGGGTCACTACAACATTTTGAAGATTAGGCAGCGGTCAAAAACCGTTGTTTAAAGTCTGAAAACCGTCCCTATAGCCTAAGGCAACGGTTCGCCAACGGTTTTGGTAGCGCACCCTATACGGCCGTTGCCTTTTCTATAGGCTACGGTTTTTTTAGTTTTGCCTACAGTAATACAAAACTGCTGCTTAAACCTGTAAAAGGCAGCGGTTTGTTCTGATTGAATGGCAACGGTTTTTTACTTTGAGGAACGGTTTTGGAGTGTTGCTTATTTTTGTAGCAACGGTCTTGCATATAATTTTATGGCAACGGTTATAGTAACAGGAAATGGTTATTGAAGTGTTGCGTAATCTTGATAGCAACGGTTTTGTATTTAATTTTAGACAACAGTTATGTTGTGTTGCTTATTTGTTCTAGCAACGCTTGCTCTTTTAAATATTTTATTTTGTTACTTTTAAATAATTTTTTTATAATAACATTTTTTTTGAAAATCAATAAATAAATAAATATTATAATATGCATTTATGTGAATAAAAAAATACTGAATTTTAAAAGCCTAAATAAAATAGATATTAATGTTGCATCATTTAATATTCCAAGTTTGGATATCCAAAATATAAAAAATTAAAATAGCACATGATAGTTTGTTTCAAAAAAATAACCACAAAGTATTGGTTTTTACATAAACTTTAGTTAAAGTTTATCATTCATGATCTTCATCTTCAACTTCAAGCTCACATTCTTCAAATAATGGATGAGTTTCCTGCATTTATAAAAAAAAAATGTTAAGTCCTTGTGAATTCTTCCTCAAGAGTTTTTTTTTTTTTGAACTGCAAAATTTTATTATAAGGCACTAAAGTGCACAAGAAGTACACAATAGGCTAAATATACAAACCGAGCCAAAGGAATACAAAAAGGCCAAACCAAACAAAATGGCAAGCAAGCACATAACAAAAGAAAAAGAAATGCAGTAACCAAAAACTACAACCAAGACAAAAGCAGCACCCTGTGAAAGAAAAAGAATACAAAGATAGCAGCAACTAGACAAGCAGAAGGCAACAACAAAGAGCAAACTAGATCCCACACTGCACGCCAAAAACAGAGCAAAGAAACCAAGCTCTCATCGAATCATACATTCCCCCGGGTCCCAAATCCATTCATAGAGCAAACACGGTCCGTTGGCGACATAACTCATATACCATTGCCACGAAGTACGTTGGATAACTAATCAGTGATCATGTATTTATCATATATCAAGTTTATCAATGCATTAACATTTAATTTACAAGTGTAGACCAATACATCATATTTGTTAATGCAATAAATATAAGTGCAGACCAATAATGTCATCAGGTTTGTTATGCATTAACATTTAATATACAATTTGAAGTGTACAAAAAGTTGCACTTATTTAGAATGAAATAATCTCTAAGACTTCTTCAGTTTAATATATTTGCTCAGCTAACACTACGCTATCATATCAAAGTAACAAATAAGCTTTCATACACAGTTTCCACAGTAATTTATAGAAATCAAAAGTAACACATGGCACATTAGAAATATTACCTTATCAAGATCATGCATATGTGTTGATGTGGAAGCACCATTATCAACATCCATAGCATTTTCCATAATACGTCTATCCAAAACTTCATCATCCAAATCAGGATTTTGTTGCTTTAACAAACATCTGACCAACCCTTGTAACCCATCAAGTTTCTTGGCCATGCGAGTTGTCTCGTTGGAATGTTGTCTCTTAATATCGGAAATTTCTTCATTTCTCTTAAACACAGTTGGTGTTACCATTCTTCCCAAGCCACGCATTCTAGTAGCCTTTTCTTTGCCAAATATTGATTTAAAAGTTTCCCCAGCACATTCATTTGAGTCTTGAATGAAATCATTAAGTTTAGTCTAATAAGAAAAGCAAGGTTAAACATAAGTTAAAGGAAAAAGAAACTGAACTGAACATAATAGACTACTCAACCACTGAAACTGAACATAAACTGCGAAACATAATAGAATACTCAGCCACTAAAACATAAGTTCAAGGAAAAAGAAACTGAACATAATACACTACTCATTATCCTTCAGAGTGCAGTTTAATTTTCTGCTTCTGAACTTAATTATACTCCTCTTTATAACTTGCAGACAGAGTGCAGTTTCTCACATCACAAGAACCACACAATAATTAATTTAGGTACTGACATGCAGTTTCTCTTTATAACTTGCAGACAGAGTGCAGTTTCTTAGATCAGTTTATATTTTCATTCAAAGCCAATGAAAATAAGTTCAGTCGTTATATGACTCAATGGCCCAAGGCAATAATAAAGGATAAAAAAATTTACAATAACATAAATAACCACTGAAATATGCTTGTATTTATTGTTGTACTTACAATAACATTTTGAGTATCTTGATCCACTTTTTTTCCTTTTTGACTTGTGCGAGTTTCAATGAACATCTCTGCTTGAGTGACGTCTGATCCGTCCTCCTTCTTTGCACGCTACAACAAAATTTACAAGTAATAAGAAATATATATTTATTAGAAAATTATTTGGTTGAATTGCAAAAATATAATACCATTTGTGCCTTGATCCTAGCAAAATTCCTTGGTCCCATACGGTGTATATATTTTTGTTTCGACTTATTCGCAACATTCTTTTTACATCACTACTAGAAAAAGTTAAAATACCGACGGAATTTAGAGACAGAATATATTTCGTCTCTAATAGAGATGGAATTAGAGACAGAAAAAACAGTTAGAGACAGATATTTTATTTTAGAGACAAATATTTTCATTTTAGAGACAGATTTTGTCCGTCTCTAATAGTTTAGAGACGAGAAAATTACCGACGGGATCAAATTCGTCTCTAGCCTGCTTAGTGACGGAATATTTGCATTTTAGAGACATATTTTGTCCGTCGGCATTTAAGATTTTTCTAGTAGTGCATATGTCCTACATTATGTAGAAGTTAAAGTGAGTTGAAATCATTACTTGAACAGTATTGGACACCTAAATAGATATAGTAATCTTACTTGAACAATATTGATCTCCCAAAAAATCATTAATTTCTTAAAATGAGGTTTTGGTACTCTCTTAGGACGATGTTTCAACCTTTCTCTCAAGTTCGGGTATTTCAAGAAGTATTTCTTCCTGATAGAATTCTTGTATCGTCTCCAATCATCGCCCATGCGAACCAATGTTGCTTTCTTTCCATGTGCAGGAATGATGTATTTATCCTACAAAAACAAAATAATCATCACCAATGTTTGAAAGGTATTTGAAATATCAATGAAATATAAATTTATTTTCCCATACGTTAACAAATTTCCACATGGCATCCTTTTCATCATCTGTAAATGCTTTAAAGGTAGTGTAAATTAGAGGGCAATAGGTAGCATTCCTTGCAATAGTTCCGAGAAAATGAGCAAACTCTGCAACAACCATATTGTTGGGTCCAATTGCTTCTCCCATATCGTCTAAAGTAATTACTGGACGCTCTTCAGGGTCTCTTCCATGCACACCTAAGCACCGTGTTGGCCCTCGTGTTCTTTTCTTGGCTGTACCTATTTAAATCGGTCCAAACATTTCATAAGATAATATTACAAAGACATACTTATATAAGACAAAGAATAACCAATTTTACCATTCTCTTCAGTTGCAATTTCTCCTTCTCTTTCTATGTGGTCTTCTTCTTCACTTTCAATTTCAACCTCTTCATCATCGTCTTCAACTTGCACGCCATTTTCTTTAAGAAATTCATCAATCAACATTGCTCGAAAACCTGGCATTTTTGGGATCTTCTTTGGTCCTTGTTGCTTCTCAAGTGACTCATTATGACAAGTAGCATTTTTCATGGCTTGTTTGTTACTTTGATGCTCTTGTTGCGACTCATTAACTACTGCCACCACACTCTTCTTCATGACATGAGTATTTGCCTCATTCGACACCTTTGCTCGACTTTCGTTACTTGTTGATGATTTAGACTTCTTTTCAATTGAATGACTTGCAATGGAAAAAGAAGGCGAAATTCTTTTAGTTGGCTTCTTATTAGGTCCTTCAACTGTAGTTATCTTACTTTTGGCAACATTGAGCGATGACTTGTTAGGTCCTTCAAACATGGTTGCTTTCGTTCCTTCAGCCATAGTATTGGTTCCTTGAATTCCAACCAGTTGTGGCTTAGAAGCCTTGCTGAGTGTTGACTTGTTAGGTCCTTCAGCCATGGTATTGGTTCCTTGAACTCCAACCAATTGCAACTTAGAAGCCTTGTTGAGTGATGACTTGTTAGATCCTTCAGCCATGGTATTGGTTCCTTGAACTCCAACCAATTGCGACTTAGAAGCCTTAGTTCCTCCAACATTCCTTGATGGCATATTCTGATTACGTTTAGATCCTTGAACTTCCGGAATATATGCCTCATCAACTCCTTTCTCACGTTTAATGTTTAACATCTTTTGCAATTCAACACTAGATCTCACTTGTCTTCCTATGTAAGTGACAGGTTCTGTGCTTTGAATTTTCTTTGAGTTTACTATGTTGTTCTTCATTTTTTGCCTACAAAAAACACATAGAAGTATAAGTCCAGACAGAACCAAAAGACAAGTAAAATTTAGTCCAGAGAAAATAAAAAGCATTTGTAAAACAATCTGTCCAGAAGTAGCAAATTAATAACCAATCCACATCAATATCAATCCAACAAATAATTAGAACCAATAAACAACAAAGCAGCAGATAATAACATTGTAACAACACAAAGAAAATAATGTTATATTTTAACAAAGCAACAAAATGGAAATAAACAATTTGATACACAAGTTGATTCATTATACAAATTAGTCCATATAGTCATATAATGTGTCATCAAAATCAGAATCTTCCTCATCTTCCGTTCCTTGCAAATCATTTGATGGCTTCTCAAAGATTCTTGTAGGAATGTCTTCCCTAACCAAGTTGATTTCATCATCAGTTGTTGCATTTACGCTTGTTGCTTCAAACTCTGATTGGTTACCCATGTTAAATAAATCCCTTGGATCTGTCCTATTAACATAATGTCTATTTGCATTGAAAGGATCTTGAATATAAAAATATTGGTGAACTTGAGAAGCAATCACAAAAGCATCATCTTGGTAACACTTTTTATTGAAATGCACACAAGTAAGTCCATATTTTTCTTCCTCGACTTCATACCAATCACACCTAAATAGAACAAATTTGGAGTGGCCATAATAGTTCAACTCAATTATATCTTTAATTGCTCCAAAGTAAGTTACAGGTTCTGTCCTAGGATTTGCATCCTTTGAGCTTGCAAAACTTGCGGTTAATGAAACCAAAGTCACACCAGAATTTTGAGTCTTACGTCTTGCATCTCGTTCCATAGTATGAAATCTATATCCATTTACAAGATATCCAGAAAACCTCTTTGCAACATCATTTGGTCCTTTAGATAATTCTCCAAGCTGAAGCGGCACATCATCTCTCTTCGCTCGAGTTTTGAACCACTCACTAAAAGTTTGGCTTTGAGCCTTGGCCTTATCCCACTGGCGCTTTTTAGTGTGACTATCAACAATAGCATCATGCTCTCTATTCAGAAAAAATGTTATTCATTAGTCAATTTAAAAATAGTTTTTATCTATAGACAAATAAAGCAGAAATTGAATAGTTTTGACGCACCTGATGTATACTTGAACTTCATCACAATTGAATAAGATGTATCGATGGGCTTGGGCTAGAGAATCAAAATCCAAATGAAATGGTTTCCCATTTTTCTTTCCCCCTAACGGACGACCAATACTTGTAAAGTAATCAATTTCATCTACATCTATCAAATCATTATTATCACAGTTCCGACTCCTTCTATTCAACCTTTTATCCACACTTATGTGCAAATTTCTTGAACAAAGAGTTATAGCCTCTTCAACTAAATAACCCTCAGCAATAGAACCTTATGGGCGACTTCTATTACGAACATATCCCTTAAGCTTACATAAATATCTTTCTACCGGATACATCCATCGAAATTGAACTGGGCCACCCAATCTAGCCTCATTCGCAAGATGAATAGGCAAGTGAACCATTACGTCAAAAAAACTAGGAGGAAAAACCATCTCTAGTTGACAAAGTACTTCAGCAATTTCGTCCTCTAAGTTGTTTAGATCATGAATTTGGATAACTTTTTGGCATAGAGAGCGAAAGAAACAACCAAGACGAATGAGAGGTTAGGCCACTGCTTTAGGCATTGTGCTTCTTATTGCTATCTGTAATAAGTAATGCAACATGAAATGTGTATCATGACTCTTATAACCATATATTTTCCTTTCGGAAACTTTCACACACCTTGAAATATTTGATGCACTGCCATCTGGTAGTTTGGCACCTTTGAGAACACCACAAAAGGTAGACTTCTCTTCAGGAGTCATTGAGAAACATGATTTTGCAATCTCGGCACGACCTCCGCCAACATCCTTTGGGTGAAGATTTTTTCTAATGCCCATTTCTTGCAAATCATAACGAGCTTTGATATGGTCTTTTGTCTTTCCTGATATATCCAATAGAGTTCCTATAATATTATCACATATATTTTTTTCAATATGCATTACATCAAGATTATGATGTAGTGTATTGTATGCCCAATATGGCAACTCAAAAAAAATTGACCTCTTCTTCCATGGACCATCTAGTTTTTGCTTTCTAGTCTTCCCAAATACATTGTTGAAATCTTTTAAGATTTCTAATATTTCAGCCCCTTCTAACACCGATGCAGCAGTAATCGACCAGATACCAGAGACCTGCAAATCTCAACAGATTTGAAACACCCATCAGCGACTCAAAGAGTCCTGCAAATCTCACCAGATTTGAAAATGGTCAGAGACTCTAGTATCCTAGAGAAACCACTCACACTCGGCATTAACCATCCAACACCTCAACCGAACACCAACCACTGCCTCAAACCACCACCTCAGACAACACCAACAGCAGAGCTTCCTAATCCTCCCACACCAATACGTCCTGAAGGTACGATAAAACAGCCACATCCGTCAATACGGAGTGTCTACGCACCTTGCCCTTTCGAGCACAGCAGGACAAAAACCCAAAGCCTAGTAATGACCCCCCGTCCACCCCACCATTCCACATCGCCTCCGGCCACTCCACCCTAGCACAAGGCCCCACCAAGCCACACCGAAAACGGCAGTACCACCTCACCTCCTTCACCATCACCCATGCTACACCGAGTCACCTCAGCTGCTTCACTACCGCCTCCAACCAACACCTAAACAAAATCCCCTCAACCGGATCCACACGCCAGAGAACAAAAACCCCAATAATAGAAAACTGCCACCAGTTCCAAACACCATAACAACAAAAACCACCCAAACCGAGACCTACCGCCGGAGAAGAAGGAACTCCGGCGAGGAACATCACCTAGCCCCCAATAACAGAAACCACCACCAGTTCTAAACACCTAATGGCACATGCATTACTGGTCTTAGGTGTTTAATCTAAACAAAATTCATGTGTGACTCACTCTGTATGCATTACATACTTTTTGATATTATTTTGTTTAATTTGTTATGGAGTATTTTTTTGTAAAATAGTAGATATACATACTACACAAACTAAATAGTCGAGAGGCAAATCATTGTTGAAAGACAAAGGGAACTCTACGGTTTCCAACGGTTGCGGTATATAGAAAATGTTGACAAATCATACCCGACCTTCTTAAATTTTGCAGAGGATGTTTCCGTGGTGGAACTATGGAAATCTTTTGCCAAGTTTGGAAGTGTGGGAGAGGTGTATATCCCTAGTAAGAGAGGGTGATTAATTAAGAAAAGGTCATGTTAACTTGTGTCCTAAGGGCACATGATAAGCTATTTAAAAATAGAAATGTAGCAATTAATGATATAAAAAATTTAATGCTTAGATAATTAAATGGTATACATATTTTAATAAATGCTTTCCATATTTGTCTTCTTATCATGTGCCTTAAGGGCACAAGTTAACATTCTCCATTAAGAAACGGTTTAAGAAAGAGAGATATGAAATTGGTAAATCCAGCTATTAATCCGTTTTTGCATAGAGCTCTGCATCCAATTAACGCGCCGAATCTGCATCATTAAAAGACGTAGATAGCATATTTTCAAATTTTTGCTTAGAAAAAAACGTCCAAGATTAATTCAGAATAAATCTGCATAGCAATAGTAATGTGAAAAAAAAAAAAGCACTATTATATAAGGATGTTTCGAAGGGAATTAGGGTTTCTTAATCACCTTTTAATCAGCTGCAAAACTATACTTTTATATTAATTAATCTTAAGATTAGATTAAGATAATATTATTTTTTA
Source organism: Trifolium fragiferum (assembly GCA_954870985.1). NCBI lineage: Eukaryota > Viridiplantae > Streptophyta > Magnoliopsida > Fabales > Fabaceae > Trifolium > Trifolium fragiferum. Next base: position 16,857,299 of record OX940794.1, read on the forward strand.
TTTTATACTCCCTCCATTCCTTATTATAAAAAAAAGTTTACTTTCTACATTAATTGAATGTTTGATGTATCTAGTTCATAATATGATCTTGATACATAAAATATTCTATGAATCTAAAAAGTAATATTTTTCTTATAATAAGGACTAAAGGGAGTAATATTTAAAATAAATTATAGATTGCACCATTTAAGTCCAGGTAGCTCGCAACCTGTATAGGGTTGGGTTCAAATATTATATTTAGAGTCCGTTTTCAAACTCGACTTTTTAGCAGAACCCAAAAAAATCCGTGACGTGTTAGGATCGACCCTTAAAATTGAGTAGTTTGTTTTGATATTATTAACCTTTTTTTCTTTCTAGAAACCGATCAATCCAAACTTCAACGCATACAACCGGTTATAAAATGTTTACAAAATAGCCTTTTCAATATCGGAGTATTCATTCGAGCTTGAGGGTGCATTTCATACGTTAATGAGTAAGTAGTTGACACAACAACACAAGACATAACATTATACAACACATGGTAGAACAATATAGAACAACCTTTTATGATATTGAATAATTTTTTGTCTTACATAATGTTTGAGGAACAAAATGATATTTTGGTATTTTAGAAAATTTGTATTTGAGATAAAAAGTTGTGTTGTAGTTTAATAAAAGATAAAAAATTATGCTTCTGTCATGTCCCTTGAAGTTGTCATGTTGAATTCCCCAAAATGTAGGGTTGGGTGTATCATTTTTTCTCTTATATATACAACTAGACTTTGACCCGTGCGTTGCACGGATTTAGTTGAACGATAGATATACGATTTAAATTTTTATAATAAAAATTGCAAATAAAAAAACAAAATGAAATCTAAACATAAATATATTGAAATTTAAAATAGAGAGTACAAATGAAACTAAACAATACTAATAAATTAATAAAAATAAAGGATACCATAATATTGAAATCATATAGAATCAAAATAATTTGATTCAAAAATAGTAGTACAAAATTAATTGCAAAATTGGCTAAAAGCCAAACAATCGAAACAAATGTTTTAGGTTTTAAAATTTTGGGTCAAAAATAGTAAAGAAATCGGTATACAAATTCCATGAAACATTCTTCTCATACATTGTAATTGTAAGAAAGAGTATAAAATATCTAGGAAAGTACTCCAATATAAAACAAAGGAAGAATTGGAACATGTACAATGAATTGAAACAAAACTTACACCTACAATGTATTTTTTATTTTTATTTTTGTACAGGACCACCTACAATGCATTAAAACCATCAAACAATGATGTAGTGGGAACAATTACATGTATCTATCTAAAATCTTCAAGCCAAAGATATCAATGATTTCATCCAAATTTCCATTATAATTCAAGTTATAACCGCACCATCTAAATCTATGATTTGTTTCTTCTTTAGCTCATTGCTTCTTGTACCAAATTCAAAGTTGAAAGCTTTTACCTATAAATATATGCAAATAAATTTGTATATTTCAGTCAAGAGCCTTTGAAATCGACGTGTAAAGTAGCCATTGAATCTTTGGGAACAGTTCCTGATAAGCCAGTTAAGAAGAAATTATAAGCCACATATGTCTATAATATGTTCAAATAAGGAAAAATATTTCTAATCATATCACCTATTTTAAGCAATTTTTAAGATATTCAAAACAATAAGAAAAAAAAAAACTATTTTCAATTCAAGAACCCAATATGAACCTAATGAGACATTTTGGAAAGAAAAAAAAAAGAAGGAAAAACAATGACCAATTAGGCCATTTATAAACTTCAAAGTTACAATTAAATAACATAGCAAAGGGAGAAAATTGTATATACAACAACTTAGAGGAAAACTTATAAAATTATCAAATAAAAGAGTGACTACAGTATAGATCATTGTATAACACTTTGAGAGGCTAACGTAGTACCTAACATACAAAGATAAATAGCTACACCAATCCAATGAGTCAAACCCCTTTACTAAAAGACAAATGTGTATAAAAAATTTAGTACCATTAAATATAATTAACATTTGGAAGACTCCTACAATTAAACATTCATATATATATATATATATATATATATAAAGCAATTACATAGCTTATAAAAAAATTTCAAATTAAAACGCCATGACATGTAAAACAAAAACATAAGAGACTCCCATACATATGATCACTTGGTGTTTTCAAGCTTCACAAATAGCATCTTCACAACTTTATTTAGACATTCTCTTATGCTGCATAACCTGCTATATATAAACAATACATGCAATACATTTACAAAGAGAGCATTAAAAAAAGGTTTAAAAAAAATAATTTCATTATCACCAACTATTGTGGCAAAGAAATCAAATCAAAAGATAACATTTTCAATGAGTTTAAAATAGTTATTATCACATATTTTAAATAGATTAGAACTGCACCAACAATACAAAATTAAATTTCATGAAAAGTTTGTCTTGAGATTATTAGGTCTACTACATTTTGTGAATTATAACAAACAATTAAGTTTGTATCAAATAGTGTTACTTAAATTCACACACCTATATTGAGTCGTATAAATTTATACATGTTGCAAATGAAAGATGCTACATGGAGATCTTTGGAAGCTTTGTATGAGAACTGCAAAATAGGGACATATAAAAAAATAATAATACAAATTAGTTGAAAACAATGCAACACAGGAATAATCAATGAAATAGCCAATAATATAAACACAGTGAAATATATGAAAAATCAAAAAGAAATAGCCTTTGGTTACTATTAGTTGCATTAATTGAGTAAACAAACTAAGCATGTTGGTAGAGTGACGAATAAATTGAGACTACAACCCAACCACCATAAAAAATCATACTTTTAATGTAACTTTTTAAGATAAAGAGGAAAAAGAGATAAAGAGCAACAAAATAAAAAGAATCATTCAACAAATATTAAGAGATGTATAAAAATGTAAAATTTTGTGTGAAGAGTGAGAGAAGAATTGCAAGCAAAATATTAATAAAGATGAGAAAAGAGAAACACGTGAAGAAATAAATATGGACGGAAAGGAAAGAAAAAAACTGAGAGAATGAAATGTGAGAGTGAGAGAGAGACCGAGAGAGAAAAGTGAGAGATAGGAGAGAGACCAAATTTTTAGGAAAATAAAAACAAATAAATACTATTAAATAGGAGTTTAATTTTAATATTTATAATTATGGTTGTTTCAAGATAGATAAATAGCTATTCTAGAATGTTGCAGATTGCAGTTATTTATTATATTGATATTATATGATCATTTAATTTATTGCATTATCAATGTATATATTGAGCCAACCATGTTTTTTTTTTCCTTATTAATACTTCGTTTTTTTTTCTTCCATTAAATACTAAGCCCAATGCCTTTTGGAAATATCAAAGTTTTTTTTTTTCTTTCTTAGTTTTTCAAAATAGGCTAATTACACTAATGAGAGGTGTGTGTGTATTTGAAATTCAAATTTGAATGTGTAATAAATGAGACAGTTGGAAGTGGTCATTAAAAGAGAGATTAAGAGGGAAAAAATTAGGGTTAAATGTTGTAAAATTAAGGTTTTAAGAAGTAGCAGACCTTACTTTTATTAAGATTAATATTAAGATAAGATTAAGATTAAGATTAAGATTAAGATTAAGATTTATAATTATGGTTGTTTCAAGGTAGACAAATAGCTATTCTAGAATGTTGCAGATTGCAGTTATTTATTATATTGATATTATATGAGCATTTAATTTATTGCATTATCAATGTATATATTGAGCCAATCATGTTTTTTTTTTCCTTATTAATACTTCGTTTATTTTTTTTCGTTTTATTTTTCTTCCATTAAATACTAAGCCCAATGACTTTTGGAAATATCAAAGTTTTTTTCTCTTTCTTAGTTTTTCAAAATAGGCTAATTACACTAATGAGAGGTGTATGTGTATTTGAAATTCTAATTTGAATGTGTAATAAATGAGACAGTTGGAAGTGGTCATTAAAAGAGAGATTAAGAGGGAAAAAAATTAGGGTTAAGTGTTGTATAATTAGGGTTTTAAGAAGTAGCAAACTTTACTTTTATTATAACTAGACTTTAACCTGTGCGTTGCACGGATTTAGTTGAACGATAGATATACGATTTAAATTTTTATAATAAAAATTGCAAATAAAAAAAATGAAATCTAAACATAAATATATTGAAATTTAAAATAGAGAGTACAAATGAAACTAAACAATACTAATAAATTAATAAAAATAAAGGATACCATAATATTGAAATCATATAGAATCAAAATAATTTGATTCAAAAATAGTAGTACAAAATTAATTGCAAAATTGGCTAAAAGCCAAACAACCGAAGCAAATGTTTTAGGTTTTAAAATTTTGGGTCAAAAATAGTAAAGAAATCGGTATACAAATTCGATGAAACATTCTTCTCATACATTGTAATTGTAAGAAAGAGTATAAAATATCTAGGAAAGGACTCCAATATAAAACAAAGGAAGAATTGGAACATGTACAATGAATTGAAACAAAACTTACACCTACAATGTATTTTTTATTTTTATTTTTGTACAGGACCAACTACAATGCATTAAAACCATCAAACAATGATGTAGTGGGAACAATTACATGTATCTGTCTAAAATCTTCAAGCCAAAGATATCAATGATTTCATCCAAATTTCCATTATAATTCAAGTTATAACCGCACCATCTAAATCTATGATTTGTTTCTTCTTTAGGTCATTGCTTCTTGTACCAAATTCAAAGTTGAAAGCTTTTACCTATAAATATATGCAAATAATTTTGTCTATTTCAGTCAAGAGCCTTTGAAATCGACGTGTAAAGTAGCCATTGAATCTTTGGGAACAGTTCCTGATAAGGCAGTTAAGAAGAAATTATAAGCCACATATGTCTATAATATGTTCAAATAAGGAAAAATATTTCTAATCATATCACCTATTTTAAGCAATTTTTAAGATATTCAAAACAATAAGAAAAAAAAAACTATTTTCAATTCAAGAACCCAATATGAACCTAATGAGACTTTTTGGAAAGAAAAAAAAAAGAAGGAAAAACAATGACCAATTAGGCCATTTATAAACTTCAAATTTACAATTAAATAACATAGCAAAGGGAGAAAATTGTATATACAGCAACTTAGAGGAAAACTTATAAAATTATCAAATAAAAGAGTGACTACAATATAGATCATTGTATAACACTTTGAGAGGCTAACGTAGTACCTAACATACAAAGATAAATAGCTACACCAATCCAATTAGTCAAACCCCTTTACTAAAAGACTAATGTGTATAAAAAATTTAGTACCACTAAATATAATTAACATTTGGAAGACTCCTACAATTAAACATTCATATATATATATAAAGCAATTACATAGCTTATAAAAAAATTTCAAATTAAAACGCCAAGACATGTAAAACAAAAACATAAGAGACTTCCATACATATGATCACTTGGTATTTTCAAGCTTCACAAATAGCATCTTTTCACAACTTTATTTAGACATTCTCTTATGCTGCATAACCTGCTATATATAAACAATACATGCATTACATTTACAAAGAGAGCATTAGAAAAAGGTTTAAAAAAAATAATTTCATTATCACCAACTATTGTGGCAAAGAAATCAAATCAAAAGATAACATTTTCAATGAGTTTAAAATAGTTATTATCACATATTTAAAATAGATTAGAACTGCACCAACAATACAAAATTAAATTTCATGAAAAGTTTGTCTTGAGATTATTAGGTCTACTACATTTTGTGAATTATAACAAACAATTAAGTTTGTATCAAATAGTGTTACTTAAATTCACACACCTATATTGAGTCGTATAAATTTATACCTGTTGCAAATGAAAGATGCTACATGGAGATCTTGGGAAGCTTTGTATGAGAACTGCAAAATAGGTACATATAAAAAAATAATAATACAAATTAGTTGAAAACAATCCAACATAGGAATAATCAATGAAATAGCCAATAATATAAACACAATGAAATATATGAAAAATCAAAAAGAAATAGCCTTTGGTTACTATTAGTTTCATTAATTGAGTAAACAAACTAAGCATGTTGGTAGAGTGACGAATAAACAGAGACTACAACCCAACCACCATAAAAAATCATACTTTTAATGCAACTTTTTAAGATAAAGAGGAAAAAGAGATAAAGAGCAACAAAATAAAAAGAATCATTCAACAAATATTTAGAGATGTATAAAAATGTAAAATTTTGTGTGTAGAGTGAGAGAAGAATTGCAAGCAAAATATTAAGAAAGATGAGAAAAGAGAAACACGTGAAGAAATAAATATGGACGGAAAGGAAAGAAAAAAACTGAGAGAATGAAATGTGAGAGTGAGAGAGAGACCGAGAGAGAAAAGTGAGAGATAGGAGAGAGACCAAATTTTTAGGAAAATAAAACCAAATAAATACTATTAAATAGGAGTTTAATTTTAATCTTTATAATTATGGTTGTTTCAAGGTAGATAAATAGCTATTCTAGAATGTTGCAGATTGCAGTTATTTATTATATTGATATTATATGGGCATTTAATTTATTGCATTATCAATGTATATATTGAGCCAATCATGTTTTTTTTTTCCTTATTAATACTTCATTTTTTTTTCGTTTTATTTTTCTTCCATTAAATACTAAGCCCAATGCCTTTTGGAAATATCAAAGTTTTTTTTTTTCTTTCTTAGTTTTTCAAAATAGGCTAATTACACTAATGAGAGGTGTATGTGTATTTGAAATTCAAATTTAAATGTGTAATAAATGAGACAGTTGGAAGTGGTCATTAAAAGAGAGATTAAGAGGGAAAAAATTAGGGTTAAGTGTTGTATAATTAGGGTTTTAAGAAGTAGCAAACCTTACTTTTATTAAGATTAATATTAAGATAAGATTAAGATTAAGATTAAGATTTATAATAATGGTTGTTTCAAGGTAGATAAATAGCCATTCTAGAATGTTGCAGATTGCAGTTATTTATTATATTGATATTATATAAGCATTTAATTTATTGCATTATCAATGTATATATTGAGCCAATCATGTTTTTTTTTCCTTATTAATACTTCGTTTATTTTTTTTTCGTTTTATTTTTCTTCCATTAAATACTAGGCCCAATGACTTTTGGAAATATCAAAGTTTTTTTTTTCTTTCTTAGTTTTTCAAAATAGGCTAATTACACTAATGAGAGGTGTATGTGTGTTTGAAATTCAAATTTGAATGTGTAATAAATGAGACAGTTGGAAGTGGTCATTAAAAGAGAGATTAAGAGGGAAAAAATTAGGGTTAAGTGTTGTATAATTAGGGTTTTAAGAAGTAGCAAACTTTACTTTTATTATAACTAGACTTTAACCTGTGCGTTGCACGGATTTAGTTGAACGATAGATATACGATTAAAATTTTTATAATAAAAATTGCAAATAAAAAAAAATGAAATCTAAACATAAATATATTGAAATTTAAAATAGAGAGTACAAATGAAACTAAACAATACTAATAAATTAATAAAAATAAAGGATACCATAAAATTGAAATCATATAGAATCAAAATAATTTGATTCAAAAATGGTAGTACAAAATTAATTGCAAAAATTGGCTAAAAGCCAAACAACCGAAGCAAATGTTTTAGGTTTTAAAATTTTGAATCAAAAATAGTAAAGAAATCGGTATACAAATTCGATGAAACATTCTTCTCATACATTGTAATTGTAAGAAAGAGTATAAAATATCTAGGAAAGTACTCCAATATAAAACAAAGGAAGAATTGGAACATGTACAATGAATTGAAACAAAACTTACACCTACAATGTATTTTTCTTTTTATTTTTTTGTACAGGAACACCTACAATGCATTAAAACCATCAAACAATGATGTAGTGGGAACAATTACATGTATCTGTCTAAAATCTTCAAGCCAAAGATATCAATGATTTCATCCAAATTTCCATTATAATTCAAGTTATAACCGCACCATCTAAATCTATGATTTGTTTCTTCTTTAGGTCATTGCTTCTTGTACCAAATTCAAAGTTGAAAGCTTTTACCTATAAATATATGCAAATAATTTTGTATATTTCAGTCAAGAGCCTTTGAAATCGACGTGTAAAGTAGCCATTGAATCTTTGGGAACAGTTCCTGATAAGGCAGTTAAGAAGAAATTATAAGCCACATATGTCTATAATATGTTCAAATAAGGAAAAATATTTCTAATCATATCACCTATTTTAAGCAATTTTTAAGATATTCAAAACAATAAGAAAAAAAAAACTATTTTCAATTCAAGAACCCAATATGAACCTAATGAGACTTTTTGGAAAGAAAAAAAAAAGAAGGAAAAACAATGACCAATTAGGCCATTTATAAACTTCAAATTTACAATTAAATAACATAGCAAAGGGAGAAAATTGTATATACAGCAACTTAGAGGAAAACTTATAAAATTATCAAATAAAAGAGTGACTACAATATAGATCATTGTATAACACTTTGAGAGGCTAACGTAGTACCTAACATACAATGATAAATAGCTACACCAATCCAATGAGTCAAACCCCTTTACTAAAAGACTAATGTGTATAAAAAATTTAGTACCACTAAATATAATTAACATTTGGAAGACTCCTACAATTAAACATTCATATATATATATATAAAGCAATTACATAGCTTATAAAAAAATTTCAAATTAAAACGCCAAGACATGTAAAACAAAAACATAAGAGACTTCCATACATATGATCACTTGGTATTTTCAAGCTTCACAAATAGCATCTTTTCACAACTTTATTTAGACATTCTCTTATGCTGCATAACCTGCTATATATAAACAATACATGCATTACATTTACAAAGAGAGCATTAAAAAAAGGTTTAAAAAAAATAATTTCATTATCACCAACTATTGTGGCAAAGAAATCAAATCAAAAGATAACATTTTCAATGAGTTTAAAATAGTTATTATCACATATTTAAAATAGATTAGAACTGCACCAACAATACAAAATTAAATTTCATGAAAAGTTTGTCTTGAGATTATTAGGTCTACTACATTTTGTGAATTATAACAAACAATTAAGTTTGTATCAAATAGTGTTACTTAAATTCACACACCTATATTGAGTCGTATAAATTTATACATGTTGCAAATGAAAGATGCTACATGGAGATCTTGGGAAGCTTTGTATGAGAACTGCAAAATAGGGACATATAAAAAAATAATAATACAAATTAGTTGAAAACAATGCAACACAGGAATAATCAATGAAATAGCCAATAATATAAACACAATGAAATATATGAAAAATCAAAAAGAAATAGCCTTTGGTTACTATTAGTTTCATTAATTGAGTAAACAAACTAAGCATGTTGGTAGAGTGACGAATAAACTGAGACTACAACCCAACCACCATAAAAAATCATACTTTTAATGTAACTTTTTAAGATAAAGAGGAAAAAGAGATAAAGAGCAACAAAATAAAAAGAATCATTCAACAAATATTAAGAGATGTATAAAAATGTAAAATTTTGTGTGAAGAGTGAGAGAAGAATTGCAAGCAAAATATTAAGAAAGATGATAAAAGAGAAACATGTGAAGAAATAAATATGGACGGAAAGGAAAGAAAAAAACTGAGAGAATGAAATGTGAGAGTGAGAGAGAGACCGAGAGAGAAAAGTGAGAGATAGGAGAGAGACCAAATTTTTAGGAAAATAAAAACAAATAAATACTATTAAATAGGAGTTTAATTTTAATATTTATAATTATGGTTGTTTCAAGATAGATAAATAGCTATTCTAGAATGTTGCAGATTGCAGTTATTTATTATATTGATATTATATGATCATTTAATTTATTGCATTATCAATGTATATATTGAGCCAACCATGTTTTTTTCCTTTTGTATACAATGCATGCACATGCATGCTTGCACGGTAAACCGGATACCCTCCAATAATCACAACCACATGTCCTGGTCCTCAAGTTCACTGCAAAGGTAGTAAACCCATCTCTCACCCCAAACTCATCATCACCTGCATATGTCACTCCACACATTCTTCCATCTTGCATTGTAATGTCAAGCACCTTCCTAATTTTAGGTGTGATAATGTTATCGAATGCACACCCTTTTTCGTATCTTTTTTGAAATCTGCCCATCAACCTACAAGTGATTGACTCGACCATTGATAAAACATTTTTCTTTCTATCATTTCCCAGCCAACTATTGAAAGACTCCGTAACATTGTTTGTTACATGATCCGATTTACATTTAGTGTCAATAGTGTGTCTTGCCCACATGCATTTTGGTCTCTCAGGGTCTAACAACCAATTTGCAGCCTCATTACTAACTTTTCTGACTTTGTCCATAGCTTTCTCAAACATAAATTCATTATATGCCATTGCAGCAGCCCAAAAGTGTGTACTAAGAAGAAGTGTCTTAAACTTTAATTTGAAATTGTTCAACATGTGATTACAGCAATACCTATAGATGATGAAAAGACAGTCAGTAAAATTGATAACGATTAATAGAGAACACTTAAGTAACTATCATCACGTGTTACCGATGTTTGGCATATGGAAATGTTTCCACAACTGCATTTTTTAACCCCTGATTCATAGAAAAATTAAATTAGACCATTAAATAGGATATCAAAGCTTAAACAAAAATATAATTAATAAACAAAAAAAAAACTTAAATCATTTATAACCTTTTGCATATCTGACATGATTGTCACTTGCCTATTTTTCCATTCAGGAACTGAACTCAATGCATCACTCAATAAGGACAGGAAAAACATCCATGAGTCCTTACACTCAACTTCAACGATAGCAAATGCAATTGGAAATATGCCTTTGTTTCCATCTACTGCCACAGCCGACAATAATACTCCTCCATATGGTCCTTTTAGATGACACCCATCAATGCCAAACCAAGGTCTACAACCCCTCACAAATCCAGTTTTCATTGCATTTAGACAAACAAAGAACCTTTTAAACTCGGGATTTTTGTTGATTTTAGGTTCCAACTCTAGCTTTATTATAGATCCAAAGTTTGTTTCCAAAGCAAGGTTAGCCCAAACTGGCAATTGATTATACGAAAGTGCATGAACCTCTTTCGTGTCTCGTCTCGCCCTTTTTCTTGCACGATAAAGTTGAATTACATTACTTGGTTCTATACCATAGTTATCCAACAATTCTTGCCTCATACTTGCATAACTCATATCTGGGTCAGCCTTTAATTTACTTTCTAGCTTTGTTGCAATCCAAGTAGATGTGGCATTTGAATTCTTTGAAGTTCTTATGCAAGAGTGCAAACTGTTATATGTCTTAATCTTATAAGTTTTACCATCTGGGGTAGGAGAGGCATGAATGCGCCAAGGGCAACCATTTGCAGCACATGTAGCAGTTACTCTAGCCTTTTCATTTTTTATCCTCCTAATCTCAAATCCCTCTTGGATAACAAAATCTCTAAGGGCTGCTCTAAAATCATCCACATCTAAAAACAACAAACCAACATCTAATTTCACCTTTCCATCAGATTCATGAACAAATATTTCTCCTTTCATACCTCTATCAAAATAAATTGGAACCTTATCTTCATCGGAATCCTCAGGGGTAATAATATCATGTTTTTCTATATAATCACTCAGCTCATCATTATCCGTCACATTTTGCCTTTCTTCCTCGTTCATATAACTATTGTCTGAACCAGTTTCTTCACATTCATTTTCTTCAATTTCATCACTCATTTTCCATTCATCGTCAGACTCACTAACTATTGCATTAGGAATTTGTCTAAAGACTTTATTTTCGTCATCATTCAGTTTTGTAGCATACACAAGAATACAACTAGACAATTTATTTAAGTTGAACATGTCAAGAACATCATAATCAGTTTTAATGGGACTTTTCGACTCGCTACCCGGATGACAGAAAGAAAGATCAAGAGACAAACCTCCATTCTTGCACCCACAAATATCATCGACCAATTCAACATATGAATAACGATCGGGATCAATATTCAACAGTGAAGTGATTCCTTTTCCAGCCAAATGCACCAATAAGTGTACACATCCTTCCTTAGGTTGATCATACCCATGGTTCTCCATTCCTGACATATTCAAAGGAAAAACACAAACAACAATAATGGGACCGAAATGAATAACAGTAAACTTTTCTTTGAGAAAGAAACAACAAACACAATAAAGAGTGAAAAGGAAATAACTAGATTGAGCTATACCTACAAAGAAAAATGATGAAGGAGGAGTCCAAAATTACATCAAAAGACAACTATAGGTTGAGACCCACTACTATAGTTGTAGTTCAAAAATAGTGAGGACACAACAATTTGCAAAATTAGAGTGATAATTTTTTTTTCTTGAGACATACCTGTAAAAAGAAATGAAGAGAGTGACGCTGAAGAATCACAAAAAAATGCAACAAGAAGTAGAGGAAGAATCTCGAGCGTTTTTGCAAGAATGAGAACCAAAAGCGTTTTTGCGAAAAAACGAGATTTCAAATTTCTTTTTCCTCTGAATGTAACGGATGATATACGGAGTTAACTCTAAGGGGAGGTTACTGTGAATGAGAAACTAGAGGGGATGTGTGTGGTATTTAACCTAATTTTAGGGGAGGTTGTTGTAATTTTCCCTATTTATAATTATGGTTGTTTCAAGATAGATAAATAGCTATTTTAGAATGTTGCAGATTGCAGTTATTTATTATATTGATATTATATGATCATTTAATTTATTGCATTATCAATGTATATATTGAGCCAACCATGTTTTTTTTTCCTTATTAATACTTCGTTTTTTTTTCTTCCATTAAATACTAAGCCCAATGCCTTTTGGAAATATCAAAGTTTTTTTTTTCTTTCTTAGTTTTTCAAAATAGGCTAATTGCACTAATGAGAGGTGTATGTGTATTTGAAATTCAAATTTGAATGTGTAATAAATGAGACAGTTGGAAGTGGTCATTAAAAGAGAAATTAAGAGGGAAAAAATTAGGGTTAAGTGTTGTATAATTAGGGTTTTAAGAAGTAGCAAACCTTACATTTATTAAGATTAAAATAAGATAAGATTAAGATAAGATTAAGATTAAGATTAAGATTAAGATTATATTTACAATTCAAAAAAAAAAAAAAAATTCCGCAAAATGTTTTAAAGCAAATACCCTATTTTGAATTCAGTTATTCAAAAATTATCTTCTCAAGTAAATTCAATAAAAGCTTAAAAAAATTGAATAAAGTATTTATTGGAAATAGAGTAGTACATTGTATTATCATCGGAACAAGGACAGCATTTACCCGTAGGTTATAGGGATTTATTTATTCCCAACGTTTCTCTTTCAAATCGTTTAGCTGCCCCTCTTAAAGTAGTAAATAATCTATTTCCAAAGTTTATTGGTTTATGCGTCAATTCACCAGTTTTAAATACACTAAACTATTGAATTTCTGATAGTTTAAGGACTAAAATTGTTTAGTTTTCACCATCAATACTGTTTATAAAAAGGTTATAATTTGGTATTGAATTTTCACTATCGTTTTTTGCATATATAAAGGAAGCAGAATGCGAGAGCACACTAAGGGCCAAATTGGCTTGAACTTCCAAGAGATATCACAGCAAACATCCTTCAGAGGCTTGGTACTGTTGAAATTGTGATAAGTGCAAGTCAAGTGTGTCCTCAATGGTGGAATATTTGTAAGGATCCTTTTATGTGGTGCACCATTCGTATGAGGGACACTGCCCGTTATTCCTACAAGATTGATTTGGTAAAGGTTTGTTGTTATGCTGTTGAACGTAGTTGCGGTTATTTGGAAGACATCGATATTCAGAATTTTTGTACCGATGAACTCCTTCAATGCATAGCTGAGAAGTAATCATTAATTTTGATTTTTTATTCTTGCATTTTGATTGTTTTTCTTTTTTCTATCATTCCTATGGGTTCATCAAGCAACTTGTATTAATTTTCATTCCAATTTTACAGTGCCAGTAACCTACGTTGCATGCCGCTTTCGCATTGCTACGGAATTTCAGATAAAGGATTCACTGAAGCTGTGAAAAAACTTCCAAAGTTAGAGGAGCTTGACAGTACAATGTGCAATCTATGGAAGGATTCTCTAGAAGTTCTTGGCCGATCGTGCCCTCTTTTAAAATCCCTCAAATTTGTGAGAATGCGGAATTTAAACAATGGGAGTTTTGATGATGAGGCATTTGTTATAGCAGAAACAATGTCTGGACTACGTCATTTAAATATTAAAGGAAATGAGCTTAGTAATGTTGGGTTGATTGCAATTCTGGATGGATGTCCTCTTCTTGAGTCTCTTGACATTCGAAGATGTTATTATCTCAAATTGAGTGAAAGTTTGATGAAAAGGTGCCTTTTGCAGATCAAAGAGTTCCGACTGAAAAGTGAAAACTAACCCTGATGATGAATATTACGACGGCTGTGTATCTGATATAGATTCTCTATCAGATCACGATTATTAAATTTATGATTGATGATTCCGGATGTGTAAGTCTATTTTATGAAGAACAAAATGAAGCTATATATTTATCATTGATTTCTTTGCAAGTTTTTTTCATAGCCAAGCTAAAATTCCTATGGGTATTCTTCAGAGACTCACAAGTTAATGGTTTTGTAGAAAGCATGATTTTATAAAATTATTTTATAACTTGTCATTTCTATGCATGGGTGGATTGGCATGTTCTATAAATCAGAAATTTAGATTATCTATGTTTTTTACATTTTGAATGATTCCAATTCTGGTATTTGTTTGAGAATTAGATGTTTGTACGAGAAATGACAATACATTTGACAAAGAGAGTATATATAGGGTGTACTCTAAGACACGAATAACACATCATGTTGAAATTCGATGGTTTAGGAGGATTGGATGCTCTCTTTCTGTTTTACCTTACTTGTTTTGCCTTACTTGTGATTCTTGTTTCTCCCTTTTTGGGAGTATTCTTCTTTTTGTAATGGTCCCTTGAGGGGCTTTAATTTTGGCGGTGATGTGCCTTTTTTTCTTTGTATTTTTATTTGCCTATTTGTTTACCTATTTTACTTTAGAAATTGTTAGGACTTGGTTGAATGTAATGCTTATACATCTTATCTTCTGAACTTTCTTTTGTACTTTTTATTGTTTCTATATTTATATACAATATATTTGTCGTTAAAAAAAAACTCTAAGACACGAATAACATGTCACACTAAATGTTGACAAAAGAAAAAGACCATTTAGAAGAGTGACTTCTGATAAAAAAAAAGACCCTAAATCATCTATCTCGAGTGGATAAAGAAAAAAGGAGACGCTAGGTTAAAAAATAGAAAGTGGGCAGCGAGCGACTATGAAAAAGGAATATGCATTATACAAACTATAAACTATTAGCAATAAGTTATAAGTTATAAGCTAACTTATCAGCTAACCACTATTTTTGCCAAACAGAGCCAACAAGTATTCAAGAAACATTTATTTATTATATATATCTCTTTGCCATTAAAAAAAAAAGAAGCATAGAGCAACAATTTTTTATACCATCATTGGAAACAATAGTTTTTATTCATAGGCACGTTTCTCTTTCAAATTTAAAACGTTTAGGTTCCCCACTTAAATGTCCCTTTCATGCGTGACAATAATCTTTTTCCAAAGTTTATTGGAAACTAAATAGTGTTTCACATTTTCTAGGCAATAATGTTTCACTTTTAAAACTTCTATAGTAGTAGTTTACATACACTATCAGTGTCTATATAACGTGTACTCTGGGAATCAATTCATACAATAGTATCATTTTCATATATACAATATACAATATAGAATTGAAGAAAATTGTAATCGTCCCTCCCATGCATCTCAAAGACCCTCCCATGCATCTCAAAGACAATGTATAGTAAAAAGTAAAAAACTTTATCAGCTTTCTCTCTCTAAAAGTTAATTCTCTGTCTTCTCTCTACAACTTCCCGTCGCCAACCCTTTCCACCCAAACCCTAGATCCAAAATCCGCCACCGCTGCCATGTAATCCTCCAAGTGTTGGTGTGTTGAGCTCCCACCTCCACACCACCGTTACCTTCTTCGTCTCCTTGTTTTGTCACGAGTTCTTTCGTGATTTGTTCCGGGGTCGTGGGCGCGGCTCCGTTTATCTTCTCCGGCGGTTTTCCTTTCCATTACCGTTTCTGGCCGCTAATCTCTTGTTTGTCGCCTGCTGCTACATCTCTTTGCCGGAGGGTTGGTGTTTTGTTTCGGTTTTGGTGGTGTTTGCTGTTCTTGGCGAAGTTATGAAGTTTCTTCCGGTGGAGGTGGTGGTTCTGGCTCGTTTCAGGAGGTTGGGTGTGGTCTTTGATGGTGGTGGTGAGTTTTTTCGTTTGGATTTGATGGTGGTGGCCGTCGGTTGGGTTTTTCTTTTCGTTTCTGTTCGTTGTTGTTCCGGCGTTGTGGGGGGCTGCTCTTCTGTGCAGCTCGTGATGTGTTGGTGGTGCTGAGGTGGTGAATGGCAGTGGTGGTTTTGGTTGAGGTGGTCTCCGTTTGTTCTCTGTCATCCCGTCTTAAATCCGGTCCGTTTTATCTGTGTTGGCGTTGGTGTCGTTCTGTGTTGGAGTGGAATTATGGTTTGGTGGGGTCTCGTGCAAGGGTGGGTGATCGGAGGCGAGGTGGAATGGTGGGGTGGACGGAGCCTGGTGGTTGTTTGGGTCTGTTTCTTGGCCTTGGTTTTTGTTCTGGCGAGCTCGAAAGGGCTAGGTGCGTAGACACTCCGTGTTGACGGATGTGGTTGTTTTATCGTACCTGCAGGACGTATTGGTGTGGCAGAAGTGTTGGATGGTTAATGCCGAGTGTGAGTGGATTCACTACGATACGAGAGTCTCTGACCATTTTCAAATCTGGTGAGGTTTGCAGGACTCTTTGAGTCGCTGAGGGGTGTTCAAATCTGTTGAGATTTGCAGGTCTCTGGTATCTGGTCGAATTCTACTGCATCGGTGTTGATTGTCGGTTCCCTGCCTACCGGTGTCCCTCAACCTTTGACCTTTGGGGCTGCCTCTAGATCCTGATGGGCCGAGTAATTTTAATTCGAGTTCGGAAGTTAGTGCCTAGTGGTGTCTCCGAGGGTCGGGTAGGGGTTTCTCTGGTTGGTTTAGTGAATCTTTATTGGTGTAGGGGAGGGTTGGGGTGATGATTTGGTGTATTGTTATTTGGTATATGTGTTGTATCACTTTACCTTTGTTTGTATGTTTCTCAACAATTCCTTACACTTCTTGTGGAGGAATTGTTCATTAATAAAATTTAGCCGATTCAGAAAAAAAAAAAAATACAATATAGAATGGCATCCTGTTCTCTTTCTGCAAAGGAAGCAGAAGCTGAGAACACAATGGTACCAAACTGGCTTGAACTTCCTAGAGAAATCACAACAAACATTCTTCAGCGGCTTGATACCATTGAAATTGTTACAATTGCATGTCATGTGTGTCCTCTCTGGTGGAATATTTGTAAGGATCCACTTTTGTGGCGTACCATTCGCATGACCAATCTACACCATCTACAGCACAATCATTTGGAGCTGGTTAAGATTTGTCGTTATGCTATTGAACGAAGTTGTGGTCATCTGGAAGATATTGATATTAAATTTTTTGGCAACGATGATATCCTTGAATCCATAGCTATGAAGTAATTATATTTATATCAAAATATCTTTTCACACAATGGAATTAATTATTATATTTTATTATATGTTATTCATTTTTAGCATTTTGTTGTTTTTTTATCAAACACTTCTTAATATTTATTAATTAAAATTTTGTAGTGCGAATAACCTACGGTGCATGCGATTGGTATATTGCCAGCGAATTTCAGATGAAGGATTAAGTGCAGCTGTGAGAAACTTTCCACAATTAGGGGAGATTGACATTTCACTTAACATGCTATCTCAAGATTCTCTTGAAGTCCTTGGCCGATGTTGTCCTCGTTTGAAATCTCTCACATTTGCAAGAATGTTGGTTGAACATTGTGGTTATGGCAGTGAGAATATTGTGGCATTTGTTATTGCAAAAACAATGCCTGGATTACGCCATCTTAATATTGAAGCAAACAAGCTTACTAATGCTGGATTGCTTGCAATTCTAGATGGATGTCCTCTTCTTGAATCGCTTGAAATTGAAGCTTGTTTTAATCTTAATTTGACTGGAAGATTGGGGAGAAGGTGCTGGAAGCAAATAAAAAATCTGCGTTTGCCGATTGTTGAAATATGATGCACATTTCTAGAATCTTCTACAATACATGAGTATCTTGTAGAATAACTACTTGTAGATCTTTCTAGAATTCTTGAGTAGCTAGTAGAATGAATCATTATTAGACATGTATTAGGAAAATGTCATGAAAATTCTAGAATGCAGTATCTAGAACATACCTTCCACACCTATAAATATGCAAGCATATGTACAATTGTAATCAAGCCTTTGAGATGCAATGTCTAT
Organism: Trifolium fragiferum; assembly: GCA_954870985.1. Taxonomy (NCBI): domain Eukaryota; kingdom Viridiplantae; phylum Streptophyta; class Magnoliopsida; order Fabales; family Fabaceae; genus Trifolium; species Trifolium fragiferum. The sequence goes on from OX940794.1 coordinate 16,875,781, forward strand.
CATATTAAGGCTCCACCACTATTGTCAATCATATTAAGGCTCCACCACTATTCTCCTCCTACAATAAGTTGATTACATGTTACTAAATACTTCAATACTATCTCTCACACTACTTGCTACAATCTTTCAACTATCAACTAAAATCTTCTAAACTATCCAACTACATCCTAAACTATCACTACTACCCTCAACTACTAACACCGATTCAGTACAGTGAATACTTCTATTCTGAATGATGATAATATTTCTTGCAGTGATTCTCTAAGTGATCCCGGTGAGGATATCTATTATACTTATTATGAATCAGATTCGGACTTTAACTGAAGTAGTAATTGATGATGATGATGACGATAATGGTGATGATGGTGAATGCGCTTATTCAAATCAATTTTTTAGCATCTATTCATATCCATATGAAAAATCTGTTAGTTATCCTTCATGAGTTTCAAAAGCTAATGGTTTTAAATTTTTAATATATATAGCAAATTTGTTGAAGGCAGAGTGGAAATCATAATTTTCTGGTTTTAATTATTTTTGTCATTTCTATCAATTTGTGGGTAGGGGAGTAGGGGGTATGCTTTTGTTGATGAATGATTCAAATTGAGGGTTTGTTGTTTGAGTAAGAATAGTGGCAAAACATTTAATCAATGAGTGTTTTCTAGACTATGACATTGGGAATTTGAGACTACTTGTGAGAATTTGCTATTAAATTCTCTGTTTTATATGTTTTACGATTTATCTTGTGCACTTTATAATTGTCAATATCCTCAGTTCAATCAGCACTATTCTATTTGATTTGTACGGAATTTAGTACAAAATTCAGTTGAAATTCTTAGGATGCTTGTTAGTTTTGTGAAAATTCTAGCTGTTGAAGCATATAAATACAATATTCAAAATCACACATTAAATGCAATATTGAGACCAGTGAGATTTGTTTGGATTCATGTTTGGAAATTCTAGAGGTAGTGAGAGTGAGAAAAAAGAAATGTTATTTTAGAGTGTAGAGTGAAATTTCAAATGATTATTGTATGGACGGGTAGGATGGGTAGCTCAACTGGTTAAGCCAGTTGAGTTAAGGGATAAGGAGTTGGAGGTCCAGGGTTCAAGTCCTGGTAAGGAGAAAACTAACATAACATTGTAATAATATACTAACAATTTACCATTTAAAAAAAAATGATTATTGTATTGACAGATGTATTACAAGAAGCTTATATCTTGAAATTTCTAAGCTAAAAGGATAATCAAAGAGGTTTATCTCATGATAACATTTGGTTCGCTTTGCATTTTTGAGATAAACCTCTTTGCATATTGCACTCTTAAAAAAAGCAATATGCAAAGTGATTGAAAGAGGTTTATCTCATTTCAATGATTACAAAATTTGTTGTAGATGCTATTTCTTCTACTTGTGTTGGTTCTTTTGTGTTTAGTATCCTAATTTCTCATATTAAGTCTTTGTTATTACTAGAACTCAACTTTGAGGTCAATTTGTCAAACGGAAAAAAAATAAGGTTGCTCATTCTATAGTAAGGGCGGCCTTTTTCATGTCTAGCCGTTGTATTTTTGATTCCTTCCTTGTAACTACAACTTTTTTATTAATGAAATAAATTAAGCTTTTTCTTGTAAAAAAAAGAAAAAGATTTGTACAAACATGAATAGTAACAAATAACAAGGTTATGAATAGCAATGTTGTGTCCCCTAAAGCTAATAATGTTATTTTTATCCGAATTGGTTTTGCCATTTAAAAAGGGTTGGCGGCACAGCTTGTTGTCCGTTTGCCTTTAATTCATATGTAATTAATTATTTATTAATATATATATATATATATATATATATATATATATATATATATATATATATTATTTAAAAAATAAATAAATAAATAAAATGTTCCTTTGGATTTACTCAACTTGTTTTTAGATGCATTTTTTTTTTGTCATGCTAAACAGTGTCCCGGAACATTTGTTAAACATACCGAAAATAGAAATAAAAAATAAAATTAATATTGATAAAAATAACTTTTTATATTCTCGATGCATTAATTGAATATACAAATTCCGAGATAGAATTTCCATATTTATATGTTTAACCAGTGCCCCGAGGGCATATTTAGCATTTTACTTTTTTTTTTACTAAAACAATTAAAATTATCAGATTCTAGACTAGTACGTCTCAGAACTTTGCAGCTGGTAAATATATTACCAAAATCTAATTAGGGCTCGTTTGATCTAACTTTTTTTAGCTTTTTATTTTCTTTAGAATGAGAAGTTGGGCCAAACACATTTTTATTAAAGCACTTAGCCAAAAAAAAACAACTTTTTTTCAATGTACAAAATTAAATAAAAAGAGCTTCTAAGAGAAAAGGTTGAAATCTACTTTTAGGGAAAAAATAGTTTTTATTATCTTTTTTTTAAGTTTATTTTTATTTCATTATTATCCGTTGTTATTATCTATTTTTAAGTTTGTTTTAATTTCAATATTATTAGATGTTATTATCTTTTTTTTTTAAAGTTTGTTATTATCTTTAGTAAATTTAGTTTAATCTAGTTTGAAGCTTAAAAAAAATTACAATTATCAAACAACTTTAGATTTTTTTTGAAAGCTTTAATTTTCACTTTTAATTTTCAAGGAACTTTCAAAACTTAAAAAAGTCAGGTCAAATGGGCTGTTAGTCTATTAACTGAGTATTGCAAATTTGCAACCAGATTTTAATAAACTTTGCAAGTACAAACCATGTATCCAAGTACAAACTATGCAGCGTGATTTTAATTCACGTGTACGACCGTATTATAATCATATCAGAAGCTGCATCAAATGATTTTAACCATATTTGTTCAATTTTTCACACAAAAAAATAAAATTTATGAAACTCAAATTTTAATTTGCAACAAATTTAATGAAAAATCTTACTTTTTAACAATCTTTGAACAGTGTATTTTAACCATTTTCAACTAACTGCATATGAAACGAAGTAAGACTCTACAATGGTGGATAAGTAGTGTAGTTTTATAGTGGTGTCATTCTATATAGTTTCAAAAAAGATTTCCCACCAAAAGAACCGCATGACACTTGCAGCAACCACAATTACTGCAATCGTATCATCCACAACCATTATCGTATCTGCTCCTGTGTTACCTAGGTGCGGGTACGGTACCGGTACCCGATACGAATACTGGTACGAGGTACGGTAATTTTTTAAAAACTAATGAACATGTATTGTTATAAATTAAGGTACGGATATACCCGGTACTGATACGGGTACGTATTCGGTACCGATACTCTCTCTCAAATGGAGTACCCGTGCCATGGTTATAAGGGTGGGCATAAATACCAAAAAATCAAACCAAACTTGTAAACTAAATCAAACCAAACCATTTAAAACTGAACCATTTAAAAAAAAACCAAACCAAACTGTTTATGTGATAATAGTTCAGTTCACCAGTTTTTTTTAATAAAAAAATGTGTTAACTGAACCAAAACTATTAATTGAACTCTAAAAATTGTCTAAAACACAAAAAAAGTCAAAAAAATCTAAATTTGACAAAAAAAACCCTAAAATACTCTATAACTCCTAAAGTCGGTTGAAAAAATAAAAAATCGGCCGAAAAACATAAAATTGGAAAAAACCCAAAAATCGACCATAAACCTTAAAATCGGACGATAACATAAAATCGACTGAAAACACAAAATCGTCCGTAAAATCTAAAATCGGTCGAAAAACTGAAAAATAGTCTGACAAACCTAAAATCGGCTGAAAATCCAAAATCTTCCAAAAAATCTAAAATCGGTCGAAAAACCGAAAATCATCCGACAGACTTAAAATTTGCCGAAAACCCTAAAAACATCCGTTTTTCGGTCGATTTTAGGTTTTCCGACCGATTTGTAGAGTTTATATTCAATTTTAAAATTTTCGGCTGATTTTAGGTTTTTTTATCAATTATTTTTAAAAGTTTAAATTTTGATTCGGTTTAGTTTTTTAATGAATTAATTAAGTTTGTAAAAAATAAAAATTGTAAAATAAAAAGTAAAAAAAAAAAACCAATTATGGTTAACTTGTTAACCGAACTGATTAACCGGTTAACTGAACCGTTTGGTTCAGTTTTATGTTTATAATAACAGTTCAGTATTGATTTTCATAATCGTAAAGACAGTTCAGTTCAATTTTTATGCAGTTTTGGTTTTAAATTAAACCACGCCCACCCCTACATGGTTATCCTCTCAAGCAAAAAAAAAAACATTTGAAACAAGAACATATTTTTTTTTTACAAAAACAGCGCAACTTTAATTATCATCGGAAACATAACAACTTTTATTCATTTCATTTGCTACTCCCTCCGTCCCATTTTATTTGAGCCATTTTGACTGTAGACACTATTTATATATCTCGTTTTGACTTTATTTTTCTATTCATAAATAAAAAATAAATATTAGCATATAAGATCTTGTTGGATTTGTCTCGATTTATATTTTCAAAATATCAAATTTTTACTATTATACAATTAAAGATATTAATCGTTAAAGTTTTACATTGGCAAACGTGAGACAGTCAACTGACTCAAATAAAATGGGACGGAGCGAGTATATTATATGTATCCCTTTAAATGTGTTTAGGTGCATGCCCCTCTAGTAAATGTTTATTACGCGTGATAATAATCTTTTTCCAGATTTTATTGGAAACAGTTTCACTTTCATAACGGTTAGTCTTCACTACTGTGTATAAAAGGTTGTAGCAGTACTACTTTTTTCTGAAAAAAATTATATACAACCGTAGGTTTACAATATTGCATATATGATAATGGCAATTACGGGAAAGGAAGCAGAAGATGAGAACACAAAGGTTCCAAATTGGCTTGAACTTCCGAGAGACATCGCGACAAATATCCTTTCGAGGCTTAGTACATTTGACATTGTGAAAAATGCACGCCTAGTTTGTCCTACCTGGTGGAACATTTTCAAGGATTCTCTCTTGTGGCGTACCATACTACCATTCACATGACGGATGTTACCATTTATTGCAGCCATTACTACCAGTATGAGTAGATTTTTCGTTATGCTGTTAAAAAAAAGTTGCGGTCATTTGGAAGTCATTGATATTTTCGATTTTGCAACTGATGATCTCCTTGAATTCATAGCTGAAAAGTAATTATAGATATCAAAATCATTTTTCAATTCTTGCATCTAGCTGTTAATATTTTTATTATTTGCTAATAATCTTTTCTTCTTTACTTCAAATTTTACAGTGCAAGTAACCTCCGAATCATGCGGCTTGTTGATTGCCTAGATCTTTCAGATAAAGGATTTATTGAAGCCGTGAGAAAACTTTCGTGTTTAGAGGAGTTGGACATTTCACTATGCAACCTATCAAAGGGTTCTATCGAAGCCATTGGCATATCTTGCCCTCTTTTAAAATCTTTTAAATGTGAGAGAGACTGGAGTTCATGTATTTGGGGTGCTGATGATGATGCTCTTATTATTTCAGAAACAATGCCGAGACTATCTCGTCTTGATATCAAGGGAAACAAACTCACTAATGATGGACTTCTCTCCATTCTTGACGGATGTCCTCTTCTCGAGTATCTTGACATTCAAAGATGTTATAATCTCAATTTGAGCGAAAATTTGAAGAAAAGATGCCTTGAGCAAATTAAGGATGTACAACTTCCAATTCATAATAGTAACAATGAAGACTTCGATTATTAGAAACTTATTATTATGATGATTTATATGAATCTTATGATTGATTTTGAGTTGGAGGACTGTAATGATGTATTAATCATATAAACTTACTATGATTTATATGATCCTTAAGCTTGTTACGATTTTTTGTTTTGCCATTTTGTTGAAGGCAGTGAAAAGCTTGATTTTCTTTGAGTAAATCTTGTCATTTGTCATTTTATCATCATGATCACTCTATGTTTTTACTCTTAAGATATAGCTAAACACTAAACAGGTCAGAGTTAACTAGCCTTTGTCAATGAATATATGACTGATTCTACATTTTTAATTACATTCGAGTATTGAAACCAGAAATATTGCTGATTGAATACTTCTATTAAGATTTAAACTATTGAGATGATTCATCTTTGAACCACTAGTGAATATGGTTCATGTTATGTTGTAGTCTTGCTGAACATGTTATAACAAAATAAATCAGTCTAGAGGTCAGTCGCAAACTTGGTCGCCAATTTGGTCACAACAGATCAGTGACCAGGGTTTTCGCTACTGATTTAAATCGATCACTATATTGGTTGCTAATTCATTTTAGCTCTTCATCAAAATCGGTTGCTAAATCGGCCTCTAAACGCGAAATTGCTAGTAGTACAAGTGATCCATATAAATAAGTTGTAACAACATCTATCATGTGCAATTTAAGCCATTCATGTGCAAGGCTAATTAAGTACCGGAAAGTACTACCATCCACTACGAGTGAATATGTTTCATCAAAATAAATTCTGGATTTTGATTCCGTGTAGTTGCTGACTGCATGCGGTCAAGGAGTCATGACTTGTTGATCATTTGATCACGATCGGACAATCTAAAAATGACTAACTAAAACTTCAAATTTTTTTAATCATAATATTCCTTTATTGTGGACCATTTGATCTTTGATCAGACTGGCAGTAATCAATGACTGTACAACTGCATGCAGTAAGTGATTGCATAAAATCCGGATCCATTAATTGCAGGTCTTTGTGAAAACCTATTTACAACAAGTTGAGCTTTGTATCTTACAATTTCACCAATCTCTTTAATGGCAAATATCCTTTCGAGGCTTAGTACCACTACAAGAAAATCATCACTTTGCAACCGTCAAAATTGCAATTTGCAACGGTTGAAATTGTCGCAAATGCGCAAATGTACATTTGCGACAGTTGGCAAACCGTGGCAAATTCGTGTGTCGCAAGTGAACTTTGCAACAGTTTTGAAAACCGTTGCAACAGTTCCAAACCGTGGCTATGTTTTTTTAACAAAACACTCCCAGCCGAGGTTGCAACGGTTTAAAATCGTCGCAAATGATTTTTTTTTTTTAAATATGTTTTATTTACTATTGTGGCTTTTAAAATAAGCGTTGTGTTACAATATTCATACAAGACTAAAAAAATTAGGGTCCAAAAAATTAAAATGCACAAAATATATAAATATAAATTACTCAATCTCATTCATATAATTTTCATTCAATTGTGTCATCATCCTCCGTACATAAAAAATTCAATTAAAGTACCTCACACTCTAAAAGAAAAAAAAAAAAAAACTAATGTAGTTCAATGACTCAAAAACTATGACAATCATTAGTAGAGCTGCTAAACATACAAAACTTTATGTCTCACAAAATATCTAAATATTCCATAGTATTGTGATGTTGCTTCATGATCCTTACTTAGTGCTAGTTAGACTTGGAATGCCTGCTTGAAAAAAAACATAAGTATATATTAGGATACATGGAAAAACAAATGGAATTGTACAAATTTACTTAATCCATGGCATAACTCCACAAGATAATGGTTCCTTCAAACATAACATAATGCATCTCTCTTCTAAGCACATCAAATAAATGAACTCGTAACAGAACAATATTTTTTTTTTAAAAAAAGTCAAGGAATAATCTCCATTAAAACAACTCCTAGGCCTAAGACATGATTACAAAGCTACTGAAAAGTTAGAGACAAGCTACAATCAATTAACACTACAAGAAAACATCAATTCAGTGGCCAATCCACTATTAATTTACTGACCGCTTTGGCAGCCAGTAAGTTTGTGGCCGCCAAAGCCGCCACAAAATAAAGCAAAACGGCCAAAAACTTAAAAAAAAAATCTGCAATTTACCGGCGGCCACAGTCGAAGCAAAAAAAAAAACGGAATAATTTACCGGCGGCCTTGGCCGCCGCAAAAATGCACACAAAATTCAAAAAAAAAAAGCGGGAAAATTTAGCGGCGGTCAAAGCCGCCACAAATTAACCCATAATTCAAAAAAAAAAGCGGGAAAACTTAAAAAAAAAACGGGGGAAAAGTTAGCGACGGCTTAAGCCGCCGCAAAAACACAGTTTTTTTTTTAAAAAAAATAACTTTCTTCACCAACCTCTATATATACCCAATCTCATTCATTTCTCCATTTCATCCCTTCTCTCTACAAATTTCTCCACCTTCTCTCTAAACTTCTCCATCTAAATTTCTTCATCTTCACTTAATAATTTTCTCTACCTTCTCTCTAAATTTTTCTTCCTTTTCTATAAACTTCTTCATCCAATTTTTTTAATTATTTATAAATAAACATACAATAAAATTATGTTTATAAAAAATAAATATAATACAGTTTTTTATATAATACACTTTAATAATAAATAAAATAATGTAGCAAAAAAAAATCACATTTTTTAAATAACATTTTTTTATAAATATCCTCACTTTAAATATAATAAATAAAATACGTTTTTTAAATAACATTTTTGTTTTATCTAAAATAATTATTTTAAAAAAAAATTATTTAAATAAAAAAATTATTTCAATTTTTTTTAAAAAAAAAAATCTGCAGAATTTGCAACGGCCCAGGCCGCCGCTAAGTTTTAAATTCTGCAGATTTTGCGGCGGTCCTGGTCGCCAGTAACTTTTCCCCAGATTTTTTTGCATTTAGATTTTGCGGCGGCTTTAGCCGCCGGTAATTTTTGAGTCAGAAAATTTTAAAATTTTGCGGCCGCTTTAGCCGCCGCGAAGTGTTTGCGGCCACTGTTTTTCCGGCCGCTCCTGGCCACCACAAAATTTGTGTTTTTTTTCACTTTGTGGCTGCCATTTGGCGGCCAAAAAATCGATTTTTTCTTGTAGTGTAAATAACATACCTCTTCTCAAAGGGCAGCGTTGTTTTGTAAGCACAAGTTATAACAGAAAACAAGACAACATAAAAACTGAACACAATACAATAGCAATGCAGTCATAACAGAAAGACAAGACAACAATACCAAGCCTAAAAACTGGATAGCAATACAATTGCAGTGCACTCATACATTATTTCCATTTTGTATGTAAATGAACCAAAAAATCCTTATAATGCACTCAGTACCTACACCATGCTAGTAATGATTATGATGTTGTAACCAAGAAAGAAAGCTACTACTCAAAATCAATAAATTTTACTATAAAACAAAATTATACCTTAAATGCAGACAAGCCTTCTGATGAAAGCAATCTTTCTTCCTGCAAATCAACAAATTGTAAACCACTTCAGTTTAGAATTATATAATCAAAAGTTAAACAGAAGGTATTGAGATTCGATTACCATAATTAGCAATATGGTTCTGGTAAGGTTGAATGCTGAGCTAGCATTACTCTCTCAATCATAGTATCATTCAGAAGCAACCAACACAAGATCACATATATAAACACAGTCAATTAACAAATTGGAAAATAGAAATCACATTAAGCACAATTGTACAAGTAACTCACAAAAAATCCATCTTTAAGCAAACTTTTGCATACAAAAATCCATCAAGCAACTCATTATCAATTAACAAATTTGACATAATTTCTCAAATAGATCTCAGAGGTGATATTAAATTTTAAGGGTATGGTATTTTTATATAATATTCCAACATAAAGATATAATTCCTTGCTACCATATTGTTATCTATCGACAACATATTGTTATCTATCAATCAATCTCAAGACTTGGCAAAAGTAGAATCAAGATCTCGAGGCAAGTTTAAACTGCACGTAAAGAAAGGGTTCCACCTTATTTAAGCGAAGAACAAAAAATTTGTAGAAGTTAAGTATAACTATTTAACCATCCTAAAGCACAATACGGGAAAATAAGAACTAAAATCTAGAAACAAGGAAATTACGGCTACAGATACTAAAGCTAACAACTAAAACCAGACTCGACATCATAACAACCTTAAAAGTTGCTTCATGTGATCTAGAAGCATGGCTTGTTTTCCCTCTCTTTCACCACATTCTCATCACCTAATATAAGCAAATATTATGATAACGACATTCAAATCTCAGTTAGCAACAAGCAAAATAATATTTTAGCATATGTTAGCTAGGTAGAAAAAAAAACAAACTCAATTTCAAATCTTCTTTGCTTATATCAACAAAAATAGGATCATAAATGAGATCTACCAAATAGGTTCAGAATAGAAACCTTGTCATTAATATGATCAACCGAAAGCACTTTTCAAGCTGTCAGTACATAAACAAATGACCTATCAGTAAATGCACAACCCTTGCACACATAAGATAGATGCATTGACAAGTAAAGGAAACAACCCATCATTCAAAAAGGAGATCTACAAAAGTGGGACCCTCCAATTTGGTGGACTAATTTAGCTTTTTTTTTTAAAAAAAAAAAAAAGTGGAACCCTATGCAATGGAACGACAAAATTGAGTAACAAAATTCTCAAATTCAGATCTTCTACAAAAACATGAAAGTTTAGGTCACTGAGATAGAGTTTAATATCTTCACAATAAAGAGAACAAACAACGAAACAAAAATAGATACATAAAGAAAAGATAAACAAGTCTCTCAACAAATAGATATAGAAGGTGACCACCAAATTAAAATAACTAAACAAAAATTTTAAAAACCAAACCACAAAACAGCCACCCAAAACACCCTAACTAGGACATGAAACCACACCGGTTCTGAACTATGAACCAAACTGCAACTACCAACAACACAGAAGAACTACAACAAAAATTGTCCCTAATAAGCAGCAAACAATCTAGAAAAAACACTAGTAGAGTAGCAGAAACAACACAACATAAGAACACAATGAAACAATTCCAACAACGATTTGAAAACATGACCAAAGGGAAGGAGGAGGAAGGGGATATTAGAGTTTTGTTATAGAAGTTATCCACTCATCGTTCTCATCATTGACTCAATAATGAATGCATGAATGCCAATAAAATGCTGAACAACATTTATCATTGACATTTCACTACACATCATTAACCACTCATCGATTACACATCGTTATAGCTCATCGATAAACTCAAAAATAAAGCTTGTCAATTAAGTACATTAACTAACGCATGAATTTAGTCTCATTCATACATCAACAATATATTTCAAGAATATTCATCACTCTCATCATTTTAAAATTATTTGTGAACAACAATCAATTTACTCAATCAAGTACGTATAAGTATTTTACTGCAAAAAAATCATCATTTCAAAAATTAGATAAAATAATTTAACTAATCTATCTCTACTCAATTACACACTCTAACCATTCCTATCTTCTCAGTTAATTACTACTAAGTCCACTTAATTTTCCAAAACAATTCTTTCTTAATTGCTTCTCAAATTCTTGTTAAAAGACTTACTTAAACTCATTTATGTATACAAAATAGTACAAAACCAAGTAACAAAGGCTCCCTGAAACCCAATAAACACGACAGTGGCAAGGTAACAAACAACACCACCTACTAGACTAACCCAATACAAAAGCTACACGGTTCCTTAGAAAAATTTAATAGCTAGAAAAGTTAAGATTGAAGAAGACTCACAAAGCCTATTGATCCCTTATGTTTATTTTAGGTTTCGAGTTGGTCCCTTATGTTTTAAAAGTTTCAAGTTGGTCCCTTATGTTTATTTTAGGTTTCAAGTTGGTCCCTTATGTTTTAAAAGTTTCAAGTTGGTCCCTTATGTTTATTTTAGGTTTCAAGTTGGTCCCTTATGTTTATTTTAAGTTTCAACTTGGTCCCTATAAAGATGATAAAATAAGGACTAAACTTAAAACTTTTAAAAACATAAGGGACCAACTTGAAACTTTTAAAAACTTTAGGGACCAACTTGAAACTTTTAAAACATGAAGGACCAATTTGAAACCTAAAATAAACATAAGGGACCAACTTGAAACTTTTAAAACATAAAGGACTAACTTAAAACCTAAAATAAACATAAGGGACCAAATGTGCAATTAAACCTTAAAAATATGTATGGAATGATAGAAACAGTTTGTCAAGAAGAGGCGTGAAAGACCAAAAACATTGGATGGGGTTACTACTTTGCATTTGCTTTGGAGAATTAGACTCAGAACAGAAGAAATCAAACTGGCAATAGCACTAGGATAGTTCATTAACATCAGTAGTTATAATACATACTACACAAGTTGTTCATTCATTTTAGTCTATGTAACAAGTTCTCTTTTAATTCGGGCATATGCTACTTAGTTGAATACTATAGATTCATTCATTTATCAAATAAAATTCAACACTTTCAACATACTCAAAAATAACAATAACAACCAAATTTCATGAATTTATATATAAACCCATTTTTCCAAAAGTATTCAAAATGAACAACAACCACAATTCAAGCATGGCTTTTTATTACATAAATCACCGCTAAACAACAACATGGATTATCAATGGGTAAGTATTAAAGCATAATTTCGACTCAAGAGATTTCTCAAAAACCCTTTCCTATGGAGAATCCTGGATTACTTGGGAAAGAGAAGATTAGTTACTCTCTATTCCAAAACTCAATCCTAAAAGCATAAAATCCCCTTACCTCTAAGTTTGGAGAAAAATGAAATGGATGGCTTGATGTTCTTTGTTCTTCCCCGCTTAGCCTTGAACCCTTTCTCTCTTGAAGACTCTTTTTCTGATCCTTCTAAAGAAATAATTTGGGGCGTTACAGCTAGAGAAAACGAGATTGGGGAGAGTAGTAATTTAGGGATTTGAGACGAAGATATTGACGAGAACGATTCATTACTAGAAAAAGTTGAAATACCGACGGAATTTAGAGACAGAATATATTTCGTCTCTAATAGAGATGGAATTAGAGACAGAAAAAGCAGTTAGAGACAAATATTTTTATTTTAGAGACAGATATTTTCATTTTAGAGACGAGAAAATTACCGACGGGATCAAATCCATCTCTAACCTGCTTAGTGATGGAATATTTGCATTTTAAAGACAGATTTTATTCGTCGGTATTTAAGATTTTTCTAGTAGTGATTGAAGACGGTGGAGAACATGTTTTAGGGATTTGTCATTGTGTGAGTTTTTTTTGTGAGTTTTTTTTGTGTGCGTGAGTTTTGATAAGGTGAGTAATTTAATTTATTATTATTTTTTATTAAGATTGAGTGAAGTTTTGATTTATCAAAGAAAGAGCCAAAATTTTCACTCCACGGAAAAAGCAAAAAGAATACAATGGTTGATTAAAGTGTCACAGAAACCGTTGCAAAATTCCAAAATTAAGCACATTGCAATGCAAGTGTTGCAAAGTGATAATTTTTTTGTAGTGTACATTTGACATTGTAAAAAATGCATGCCTAGTTTGTCCTACCTGGTGGAACATTTTCAAGGATCCTCTCTTGTGGCGTACCATTCACATGACGGATATTACCATTTTTTGCAGCCATTACTACTAGTATGAGAAGATTTTTCGTTATGCTGTTGAAAAAAGTTGCGGTCATTTGGAAGTCATTGATATTTTCGATTTTGCAATTGATGATCTCCTTGAATTCATAGCTGAAAAGTTATTACAATATCAAAATCATTTTTCTTGCATCTAGCTGTTAATATTTTTATTATTTGCTAATAATATGTTCTTCTTTATTTCAAATTTTACAGTGCAATTAACCTACGAAGCATGCGGCTTGTTGATTGCCTAGATCTTTCAGATAAAGGATTTAGTGAAGCAGTGAGAAAACTTTCGCGTTTACAGGAATTGGACATTTCACTATGCAACCTATCAAAGGATTCTATCGAAGCCATTGGCATATCTTGCCCTCTTTTAAAATCTTTTAAATGTGAGAGAGACTGGATTTCATATATTTGGGTGCTGATGATGATGCTCTTATTATTTTAGAAACAATGCCTAGACTATCTCGTCTTGATATTAAGCCAAACAAACTCACTAATGATGGACTTCTTGCCATTCTTGACGGATGTCCTCTTCTCGAGTATCTTGACATTCAAAGATGTTATAATCTCAATTTGAGCGAAAATTTGAAGAAAAGATGCCTTGAGCAAATTAAGGATGTTCGACTTCCAATTCATAATATATATGATCCTTAAGCTTATTATGGTTTTTTGTATTGCAATTTTGTTGAAGGCAGTGAAAAGCATGATTTTCTTTGAGCAAATCTTGTAATTTATCATTTTATCATCCCGGATTGTCTGTGTTTTTACTCTAAGAAAAATATGGATTTGGATCCTCTCCAATTTTCTCTTCAATAGTTTATCTCCAATGTGATCTTAACTATTCATTTGCTCATTTTCTCTCTCTTCTTAAGCATTATTTTATTCTTTATAATTTAACAACCATTGGATTAAGAAAAAGAGAGAAAACATTGGAGAGAAAATTGGACAGGATCCAAATCCGAAAAATATAGCTAAACAGGTCAGAATTAAGTAGACTCTGTCAATAAATATATTACTGATTTCACATTTTTAATTACATCCAAGTATTGAAACAAGAAATATTTCTGATTGAATACTTCTATTGAAATTTAAACTATTGAAATGACTCATCTTCGAACCACCTGTGAATGTCGTTCATGTTAGTTGTAGAACAATTTATATGTTCATATGAAGGCTTGATTAGAATTTCCAAATGGATCTTATAATATTGAGATGAGGTAGTATTTGTTTCTACTATTTGCATTCAAGATCCTTTAAGGCTACCTGCATGTTGACTGTTGTACTAACAGAGGTAATACTTGTTAGTAATTTTAATCTACAAAAGTACAAGAGAAAGGATAAAAGAGAGTATGCTATGAACTACTACTGTCTACTAGTTTTTTTTAATCTTATTATTTATTTGTTCAAAAGGTATTATTTTTTCAGTCCTTTTAAAAAAGGACCTAACCATCCATTTCCAAAAAAGATGATTTTTGAAAGTAAAACAGATTTAAAAAAAAAAAATTTAAATAAAATAGGTTTTATTAATTAACAAAACAATTTTTATTTTTAATTTAAAAATTAGATAATAGTTAAGTATTATATTATATTTATTATTAAATTAATTAATTAATGAAATAGGGATGGAGGTGGTGGCCGGCCACCACCGCACCATTCACCGGAGCTCCGCTGCACCGGCTATCGGAACTCCGCCCCTGCCACCAGAAAACCATAGTCAGCCGCCCTAGTTCGCCGTGTCAGACGTCCGCCTTTGACCGGCCAGCACCACCACTTATTTTATATATTTATTAAATAAATTTATTTACTATATATTTAAATTATTAGAGTAGGTAAAATTGATTTAGGGAGGTGTGGAAATTACGGATACTCATAACTGATCCATAATTTAAGTTTGGGACTCAGTTTATATTTAGTTAATGGTTTATTTTTTCGAAAATCACTTTCATTCTATGGGTCGATCGTACGTCCTATGAATTGACCAAAATACTCTTCCGTGATTTATGTTACGGATGTTGAAAAAAAGAGTAATTTCCACCGGCCATCCGCTACTTAAGCCACATATTCGTATGTGGTCAAGCACTTCTGCTTCAGTAAAAGGTCTTCCACGTGGCCAATTTTAATTTGCCACATGGAGGGCCAAATTGCATATAAATACACACCTTTAATTTTACTCCCCACTTGTCTTTATCTACCTCTCTGCTTCAATTTTTTTTTCTTCTTCTTAATGTTATTGTGTTTAATTTGGTGTGTAAATTCGCACATAGTCCTCCGCAGATTAGCCATAAGCATCCACCGGCGTGTATATTCACCATATTAGGGTGCTCTATGCTAATCGGGGAGGGACTTTTGTATCCTAATTATTGGGTACTCTATGACTAATCGAAGATGAAACTACCAAGCCTCCATTTATGGGTTTCAAAGTGGGAAGTTCCAGTGCTACTGATTCGTTTGGTCGGAAGCATGTTGGAAAGCGTTGTCCTGCAAAACTGGTCAGTGGGACCTTTTGGATAAGATCTCCTATTTGTTTTTATAATGTAATATTAATATAATTATTTGACCGGAAATGAAAATCTCGGATGTAACGGTCAAATTGATCATGTAGTTTTTTTTGTCTGTTTCAATAAAAATTATAATCCCTGGACACTCCACTTATCCACCTTTAAAGTGGATTTTCTAGCCACTAGACTACTTGACCAAAAAAAAATAAAATAATTACTTACTACATTAGTCTCCTACTTAATTCATGTTTGTTATTTGGTTTGTCACATAAACATCAGTGCCATATGTCACAGACACCCTGCGTTTTAATTTCGTGTCCTAAATCGTGGATCCGTCGATGGTAGCTCCTTTCTGTTTCAGTCAAAGGCCTACCACGCGGCGAACTGTGATTGGCCACGTGTGTGACCAAAATGCCTATATAAAGAAACTTGCATCGAACAGAAATGTCACAAGTTTTTTTACTTCTAACAATTTCTTTCACTTTTTCATTCATGAGATTCTTCTCATTCTCTCATCTTCGATATTTCTTCATCTTAGAGTATTTGTTTAGTTTTAGATTTTGTAAGTGTAATACAAACGAATAATGTTTTATCCATTCTGCCGTAATACAAACAATATTTAAAACTCCATTGCGCGAGCATACAAGCAGCGTTTAACTACTGGATTATGACTTAAACATCTTTACCTAAAATCAAGCATTTTTATCAGAACTACGTAGTTTTAAATTTTCCATCCGACCAGGAAATACGTAGAAACGAGATTGAAACATCTCGTTAAACTCACTAATAAAATAAAAAGTAACTTTTTTTTGCCTCTTATACATATTTTAATTATAAAAGCTACAATTCGCATTAAATTTTATGAGAATAAGTAAAAATAAATCTTGAAAATTATAAAAATTAGTTATTTTTGCTTATAATTTGGAACAAGAAAAAAATAATTTTTTTTTGCTTATAAATTGAAACGGAGGAAGTATTATATTAATAAATTTAAATTAGTATTTTAAATATAAATTTGATTTAAATTTATTATTAATAATAATAAGAATATCTCTTTATGTCATTTTACAATTATAAATCAACTAATTAAAATACTAATTTTACCAAACAATCAAATTAATTTTATTTTTTTTTACGGAAAATTCAATTAACTTATCAATAATAAATTATAAAGGGTTAAATATGTTTTTAATCCCTAATTTTATGTGAGTTTCGACTTTTAGTCCCTACATTTTTTTTATTATATATATTTTTGGTCAATTTTTTATGACTAGGATAGCAGAATTAACCACATTGGATAACTTAAATTGACTAGGATAACATTTTCATCGAATGACGTGACATCTATGTGTCATCTTATGTGGCTGATTTCGTTATCCAAGTCACAAAAAATTGACGGTATGGACTAAAAATGGAAACGACAAAAATGTGGGGACTAAAAATATAATTAAAAAAATATAGGGACTAAAAGTCGAAACTCACATAAAATTATGGACTAAAAACATATTTAACCCAATTATAAATTAACCAATAATTTAACAATCATCCGTTATTCTTACCGAATAGAGCCATAGCAAAATCACCAATCCTAATTTTTAAATTATGTCATAAGATACTTTAAAAAAAAAGGAAAATCTTAAACAGTACTCCCGAAATAATGATTAAACAAGTTAAAATAAAAAATTTTGTTTCGAAAGTTGTCTTTTCAATATTAATTTTATTTTTTATTTTTTTTATATGCTTAATCATTGCTCCGAGAATACTATTTAGCATGACAAAAAAAATTATGTCATAAGATAAATCTTTGATGTCAAAAAGACAGGGCTAACCAAAAGATTTCATTTGTCCATTTTCATTCTAACGTTTCAACTTAAAGCATTTAATTATGATTGTGAAAAAATATTTTTCCAAGGTTTGTTGGAAACAGCCATGCTATATGGCACGACACTACAAGTCGTCCAATTTCACGACATGCTATAATGACCTTTCATTTTTCCTTTTTTGGGTACAAGGTATAATGGCCTTTCTATATTATATACACTACAAGAAAAAAACGATTTTTTGGCCGCCAAATGGCAGCCACAAAATGAAAAAAAACGCAAATTTTGTGGCAGCCAGGAGCGGCAGGAAAAACAGTGGCCGAAACACTTAGCGGCGGCCAAAGCGGCCGCAAAATTTTAAAATTTTTCGACACAAAAATTACCGGCGGCTAAAGCCGCCGCAAAATCTGGACGCAAAAAAATATGGGGAAAAGTTACTGGCGGCCAGGACCGCCGCAAAATCTGCAGAATTTAAAACTTAGCGGCGGCCTGGACCGTCGCAAAATCTGCAGATTATTTTTAAAAAAAAATTATTTAAATAATTTTTTTTTAAAAAAATTATTTAAATAATTTTTTTAGATAAAACAAAAATGTTATTAAAAAAACGTATTTTATTTATTATATTTAAAGTGAGGATATTTATAAAAAAATGTTATTTAAAAAATGTGATTTTTTTTTGCTACATTATTTTATTTATTATTAAAGTGTATTATATAAAAAACTGTATTATATTTATTTTTTATAAACATAATTTTATTGTATGTTTATTTATAAAGAAATTATATAAAATATAATTATGTTTTATTTTTATAAATAATTAAAAAAATTGGATGAAGAAGTTTATAGAAAAGGAAGAAAAATTTAGAGAGAAGGTAGAGAAAATTATTAAGTGAAGATGAATAAATTTAGATGGAGAAGTTTAGAGAGAAGGTGGAGAAATTTGTAGAGAGAAAGGATGAAATGAAGAAATGAATGAGATTGGGTATATATAGAGGTTGATGAAGAAAGTTTTTTTTTTTTTTTTTAAAAAAAAAAACTGTTTTTTGCGGCGGCTTAAGCCGTCGCTAACTTTTCCCGCATTTTTTTTAATTCTGGGTTACTTTGCGGCGGCCATTGTTCCCGCTTTTTTTTGTGAAATCTGGGTTAATTTGCGGCGGCTTTGACCGCCGCTAAATTTTCTCGCTTTTTTTTTTTTTAATTTTGCGTGTATTTTTGCGGCGGTCAAGGACGCCGGTAAGTGACAGATTTTTTTTTTGGCCGTTTTGCCTTATTTTGTGGCGGCCACAAACTTATTGGCTGCCAAAGCGGCCAGTAAATTAATAGTGGATTGACCACTAAAATGATGTTTTCTTGTAGTGATAATCGATGCAGGTGAATCAATATTTGTTTGTCAAAGTTCATGTGGGTATGTTATATTTAATTAATTAAATTAATTAATTAATTAATATATATAATAAGGACTATAATGCATAGAAATAATTAATTTTAGGTTATAAACTACACATTTAGTTTCTTACGTTTATTTTATGTTTTAATTTAGTCTTTTATATTTAAAAAATATTAATTGGTCCCTTATGTTTTCACCGTTCGCATTAGTTAGTCATTTTCTTCAATTTTGTCACATGTTGCAGACGGTTTGTATATGTTGACAGACAAGTGAACACTTGAAGACTTGAACACGTGTACAATTGAAACGGTGTCTATGTTAAATAATGTCTACGTTAAGTATCGGTACCCAATAAAAATCAAAGGTATCTAAAATTTACCTTTAAATAAAGATACATTTAAGTACTAAAATAACTAATAAAAATATATTATTTGACGGTATATAATTATTTTACGCCATCAATGCTTATTATTTTTTCTCATACGGAAAATAAAATAAGATGATAGAAACCAATATAGCATGGCCATAAAAAAAATAAAGAAAATAAATAAAAAATAAAATAAAAAATACTATACCAAAAATAAAAATCATGTCATATTAGCGAATCGTGCAAGTTGCACGACTAAGTGCCTCGTGCACTTAAGCATTTCTCATACCAATTTAGCCTTTTCAAAAAAAAAAAAAAAAAAAAGCATTGGCATTGATCTAAAACTTTGTCTGTCCCGCAATCACAGTAGCAGCACCGAAAAACAAATTTGAACCGAATTCACCTTCGCATACAAATCAATGGTCCACTCACCCATTCATAGAGCAGACAAGACAATACTTCACATTGTTGTTGTTCAAGAACCACCGCCATGACATAACTTTAATCTCTTCCAACAGCTTGTTTAGTGACCAGATCGGTCCCCAAATATACCTTTATTTTGCCTGCGCGATCGCGACCATAGAACTGCATACCACAAGACAGATAGTCCTTGTCGCACTTTATCCCCAAAGACAAAACCCCTCAGGCATTGTAACAATGAGAATACATCTGGAGGAAGAACCAACACTACTTTATGCTGGACAGCTACATACACACACCCGTGCCTACACAGGTAGAACCACACCTCTTTGCCACAAACGCTATGACTTTCGATGGTGCTCTTCCAAATAAAGTGAAACGTAAATTGCTCCCATTCTCTAGCCCCCACCCCCAACTTCTGGCAAGCATCCTGTATATCCGACAAAGAGATTGGATTTAGCATCTCAAGAAGTTCATTATGAAGCGTTGTTTCCCAAACAAACAATCGGCATTGCCAACTAAAATTCCAACCAAAACTAGCCTCCGCTCCCTCTTTCATCTCCCTTAGTTACCGATCCCTCTTTCTTTCAAATTTGAAATTGCAAAAAGACGCGGAAATTTATCCTTTGAAACAACATCTGATGAAATCCAAAAACCTTTTTATAAGACGGAGCATATTTAAATATAATCAAAGTTACAATGTTTTTTGTTCTTTTTCTTTTCGCCAAAAAAGAAAACTATAATTCAAATTTAAATCAAATATATTGTAGATTTTAACTTTTGTTGATATATTTAATGGGTTTGTCTAACATGTGCAACATTGCACATGTTAAAGTAGTAAAAAATAATAACTTTTTATTGAAAATAACATTTATTTATTTAAAAATTATACATTTAATATAAAATGTACAATTTCCAAACAAACTTATTATTTTGAACTTTCTAATATGTATAACTTTGCACATGATAGATAAACCCATATTTAATTTAAGTCTAAAGTTCTTTTTCTTTAACAAAAGTTTTATTGGAAACGGAGAAATTTTTAATCTTCTCCCTGACGTTTCACTTTTCAAAAAAAAAAAAAAACTACTTACTAAGAGTAATAGTACCTGTTTATCATGATAATTATTAATTACAGTAATAATGTATTTTATTAAAAAAAATTAATAATGTATTTTTCCCAGCGCTTCACTTTAAAAACCTTTAGCCTTCATTGAACTTATTGTTCTGTTTGCACGATGTCAATTTCTTCTTTTCGAGCAAAACAAGTGGAATTGGAGAGTCCAAATTGGCTTGAACTTCCTAGAGACATCACAATAAACATCTTTCAGAAACTTAGTACCATTGAAATTTTAACGAGTGTATGTCAAGTTTGTCCTCTATGGTGGAATATATGCAAGGATCCTGTCATGTGGCGCACTATTCGCATCATCAAATTCCGCAATTCACCATATGATTTTGCGAAGATTTTTCACTATGCCATTCAACAAAGTTCCGGTCAATTGAAAGAAATTGATATCGAGTGTTTTGGCACTGATGATCTTCTTGTATTCATAGCCGAGAAGTAATAATTAATTAGCATCAATTTTTTTATTTTGAAATGATTTGTGATCATGTTTCTTAATATGTATATCGCGTTTGTTGTTTTTAACCAGCATTTATTTTATTCAAATGTTTCAGTGGCAGTCACCTTCGGCGTTTGCGGCTTGTAGATTGCAGCGAAATTTCAGATAAAGGATTAGTTGAAGCTGCAAAGCAGCTTCCATTGTTGGAGGAACTTGATATTCTTTTTAGCTACTTTAGAAAGGAATCTCTTGAAGTTATTGGTCAATCTTGTCCTCTTTTGAAATCGTTGAAATATAGTATTGATTATAATGAAGACGATATGTGGTTTGATGAAGCATTTTCTTTTATAAAAACCATGCCTCAACTACGCCATCTTGAGTTTCGTAGTGATATGACGATCACTAGCGATGGATTGCTTGCTATTCTTGATGAATGTCCTCTTCTTGAATCTCTTGACATTCAAGATTGTGATAATCTGCATTTAAGTAGAAATGCATTGAAAAGGTGTTGTGAGCAAATAAAAAATCTTCGACTTCCCGATGAATATTTTTGGGATGATGATACTTTTTTGGAAAGTCTAAGTGAAAATTCCAATGATGATTCTAATTTGGACTCTGAAAATGGCTATGATCTTGATGATTCTGAATGTGGTACTATACGCGATGATGACAAACGAGGTTATTTTTATCGACTTCTTGGTTTGCTTCCATATCCAAGAGAAAATTCTGATTACAGCGATCATTCTGAGGAAGATCTTTGAAGAGATTCAATTATTTGATTATTGATGTTGATGTGAAGGAATTAGTAGGATGAAGACATGCTTCAAGACTAAATGTTTTATTTTCATGTAGTGATTGTTTACTTATAATCTCCAAGAAATTCCTACCTATGAGTGGTTGGCATGTTTTATTATTAATAAGGTTGGTAACATATGTTTACAATTGTGCTTTTTTTATGATAATGATTGATGCAACTACATGACAATATTTATGCAATATGAACAAGAATTAGACTATTATTATTGGTTCCATTACTTTATAGGTAAATTTCTTATGTAAAATAAAATAATTAGATTTGATCACATTTCAAATTGTGGTTCACACTTGAAAGACCCTGTAAATCTTCTATCAAAAGGCAAAAAAAGAAAGAAGAGTGTGGATTAATAAATACCCAACCAAAGATTTATGTAAGGAAGCCACTAGAAATAAGAATTCCTCTATCAAAATGAGAATATGCGACTACCCTGCTAACCTCTGAAAGAATTTCTTCCTGCTAAGAGAAGGAAAACAGAATCAATTAATCTGATTATTGCATTCAAAGCCTGCCATCTGCCTTACGTCATGCACAATCGCTGCTGCTGACGCAACAACCACACCTGCTAAAAAACCCGGAACTAACATATGACAATTGCAAGTTTAGTGAGACTAATTCTACTTTAGTTCGGCATATATTTAAATTTTAAGTTTGGGCTAGACTGCCAAATTAAGCATACATGGCATGAAAGCAACGAAATGCGGATTTACTTGCTAACTTTAGCATTTCAATGGATTTGATAGATTTTCATGTTTTGGAAACTCCCCCCAACTAAGTGAAATGTTGATACTTCTATTTTATGACATTTCCGGAGCTTGCATGCCTCGAAATGTCCTTTTAATTTTGTAGTTTTTTTTTCTCTTTGGGCTTTGCTCTCTTTTGTACAAATTATAACTCTTTATATTTATCTCACCTCACTATGAAGTAGTTTTTTTTTTTTTTTTTTTTTTAATAAAAGAGATCTAGTTCATTTCGTTTAGAATTAAGGTTAAGGGATCTATATAATCATGTATGTCAAAATAGATATGAGAAGAGAACGAAGAAGAAATCTGATAAATAATGGAGAAAACAACAGAACGGCCACAGAAAGCCTTGGAGAGAATGTACATATAGTGATGCAACCAAGATATAATGCAGACTACTAGCACATTACCCGTAGATTCATGCTTAGTTATAAGAAAATACCTGCACAGAACCCATAAAAAACTACTTAACACTTATAGGTAGGGAAAATTAATGTAAAAATGTAAAATGGTCGATCATGCCCTCGATGTTCTTGGTCGATCATGCCCTCTTTTAAAATCTCTCAAATTTGTAACAATAGGGCTTGAGTATTTAAGGTATGATCATAATGACGAGGAGGCATTTGTTATTGCAGAAACAAAGCCAGGAATACACCGTCTTAATATTAGAGGAAATATGCTCAAAAATGTTGGATTGCTTGCAATTCTTGACGGATGCCCTCTTCTCGAGTCTCTTAACATTACAGAATGTAATAATCGTCGTTTGTCAGAAGGATTGAGGAAAAGGTGTCGTGAACAGATCAAATATGTGCAAATTAGGATCTTCGGCTGCAACATTATATATAGCCATCTCTGCTGCTGTGTACCAGCCGTTGATTAGTGTTGCTTACTCCCATATGAAAAGGTCGCCCACATGTAATAACTTTTCATGCATTTTCACATTTTTACGGTTGCACCAGTTTTTCATGCATTCACTTGTAGTGATTTTATTTATTTATTTATTTTACAAAATTCACATGTAGTTGGGAATATAAATTATTCACATGTAATGATTTTTTTTTTTTTTTTTATGAGTTTAGGTTAGTTAATTGGGACATCACATCACATCACATATTATATATATATATATATATATATATATATATATATAAGGATGTTTGTGGTGCGGTTATGTTCGGTTTTGAGCCTAAAAGTTATCTTAATCGTGGGATAAAATTATATGCTGTTCGGTTTGATTCAGTTGGTTTTAAAAAAATCATCTAAACCAAAACAATGCGGTTAGGATCGGTTCGGTAATTGAGGTTTACACCATAATTAAAATGTAATGAAATTAAATTAAACTAAACACAAGAAATGGATGCAGTTTAAATGCATGCTCTTTCATTTTTTTGGAACAAAAAAAAGATTCATTAAAATCGGGAAACATGCAAACTAAGACTCAGTCAACTTAGATTTTCCCCGTCAAAGCGGGTATGATTTGAACGGGTACCCACGGGTCTGAGTTTTATTGTCATGCCTACTCATAAGGTAGTAAATAATTGAATAATGAAATTATCAAGATTTGTTGTGAACTTTGTTTCAATGATATATTTATCCATTGTTATTGGGCTATGTATATTGGAAGATAATAGAAACTTAATGTAATTTTAGTGGTATTGAAATATAATAGAAACTTAATGCGGTTTTAGCGGCTAACCGCGTTTGCGGTTCGCGGTTTTGCGGTTCGCAGTTAAATAAAAAAGTCATCCAAATACATCCAAACCAAATGTGGTTTTGCGGTTTTCGATTTGGATTAGTTCAGTTTGCGGTTTTACTTTTGGATTAGTTCAGATACGATCACCCCTAATATTATATGTAGAAGTCGAAATTCAAACTCCGAACACTCTATTTATTTATCTTAAAGATGAAATATTAGTCACCGGACTACCTGACTAAAAAGAATAATTTATTCATTTTGGACCGATTTCAGTTAAAAGCAAAATTATGAGCCACTAAAATTTCGCCACTTGTAGGATTTGAAATTGGGAATTTATTGTGGGACAGACAATCCTTAAAGTTGCGTCAAACAAAATGGTCAAAAATAAGAATGTGTGCTCTGAGAATGCGTGCTCGGAGAATCAACATGAGGATGCATGCTCTAAAAAAGGTTCAAAGGATCATGCATAGCAATGTTATGTCGCATAAGTCTATAGATGTAATTTTTTTAAAAATAAAATTTTATTATACGAAAAAATTTAACGGTGCGACTTGTTACCCGTCAATATTTTATCTATTTGTAGTTATTTTTATATCGACAAGACTTATATATATATAGTTATATACATACACCAAAGTTTCAAAATATAAAAATTAAACGGCTGGTGAAAGAATGGCGCAATTAAAAAAAAGTGAATACATAAAAAATTATTACATGTGGGTGATTTTTCTTATATAGGAGTAATCAAAACAAATCAAGGTTGGTATACAGCTGCAGAGATGGCTGCATATAAATTGCAGCCGAGGATCCGAGTTGATGACGAAGATATTGATCATGTTTCTTATCAAGATTCTATATTAGGAACCAAGGTTTTAAAAAACGGTCGCGGTCGCGTCTCGGTTACGTAAAGGTTTTCGCGATTTCGTTCGGTACAGGTTTTAAGACGCTAATTGCGGTCGTCGCGGTGTGAATTAATCACAATTTGTTCTTTAATAAAAAATATTGTGATAACGGTAACGTTATCGGCACCTGCCAAAACCGTTTTGTCGCGGCCGTTTTCGCGGTCGCGGACCGTTTTTTAAAACCTTGTTAGGAACTATATTAAGATCCTTGTGATTGATCCTTGCAGAATTAGTTGCATCCTATCATCACCAAGAATTTCATTAGATGATTATCCTTGTAGTCTTGTAGAGGATCACGAGCTAATTTTATACCAAGGAAGAATTTTCTTAAAGGCAATTGAATGCAGGATTTCTATCAACTTATTTGTTGATAGGTTTTTTATTGTGATTTTTGTTTGAGTTGTCTGTTTTTTTAACCAAATTATTTTAATCTATGAATTCCGAGAACTCAATTTTTATCACATACTAAGTATATTTTATAAAATATGTGTTAAAAACTAAAATAATATGTAAAAAATATAAATGTGTATGGTTGAATTTTTGTATCAAATACATAATCTCGGAAATAATAATGAATAATAAAAACATAATCTGTATTAATAATGAATAATCATTTGCATTTATTCCTTTATATTATCGTCAATCTACTGCATACACAGATGTTGTTAACGCACTTATACAACTTATACTTGCCAATAAATTTTTTTGGACAATCATCATCAGTATCACATCGTTTGGGCCATGTATATGCTGTAAAGAGGTGAAAAAAATAATATAAGAATATAACAAAAAAGGGATACAATTAAGACTCTGTAAGAAATTTGAAAAGTATAAAAATAAAATAGTTCACCACAATCAACGCTCTTTGTAATTAGAAATAGGAAAACAAATAAAATTATAGTATATTCAAACTTGAGTGTTTTAGCCATATTATTCTCTCCAGAAATGCATAAAATCGAACGTGAGTTGATCATTCCATAGTGTTTATAAAACATATTTATGCTAAAAACAATGACATTTTTGTTTGCCTCTTCAGTATACTAGACTAGATGAAAAATTTAAATAACGAAGTATTATAAATTATTCTTTTATTTTTTCATCAACTTTTTGACCTTTGATGATAGAAAGAAGAAATTTAATAATTCACAATATTGTGTGACAACAAAATTAAAAATAAATAAAATTATAACGATAACAAGCCACATAAATAAGTTTTTTTTTTTTTTAATGACAAATATATGTGCCACATAAATAGGTTGACATGTGGTACCCGCAAGTAACTTGTAATTAAATTTTGGTAAATGCCTAATGGTACAATAAATATTTCGACGACGACTCACGAATCAGTTCCAATATTCAATAGTCACCGCTTACTTCGTAATAATAAAAACCAAATCTTAGAATACACCCACAGTCTCCACCGCTTCAATATCCATAACAACAACAAGAAGTAATCTCTTACGAAACAAAACATTTCCCTTCTACTGCTACTTTGGAACAGAACATTTCTTCTTCCTCTCCAATATTCATAACAACAACACACATGATTAATATACCCAGTGATTGTGACTTCATCAAATCGCTGTGAAGAGGAGAAGTTTCTTTTTTTTTTTTTTTTTTTTAACAATATTTTGGTCATTGTTTTTTAGTTGCACTTAAAAAAAATTAAAAAAGGAAATTTAGAGTGTTTTAATGTGGTCGTGCATCTGTCGTGTAGGGAATTGTCGTTCTATATAGCAATGCTCTTAAATTTTATTTCACATATATGCATATAATTTGTTTTCATTGTTCGATGGATAAATATCCCAAAATTATCAAAGGGTAAACTAGAAAAAACTTCTTTTTTCTTCCTATTTTTATGCCTATTATTCTTCTTTGATGCTCTTTTTTTAAGTGTAGGTTTTTTCATGTAAGATTATGTAAAATTATATTTAAGGGTGAAAGATTTAAAATATTATTAAAATTGATGACGACAAATTAAGTAAATTGGTAGTAATTACTTTATATTGTTAGTATAGAATGACGTATTATTTTCAGAAATGACATTTTCTATCGAGTGCTTGGTCTATAGGGTGAAACCTTTATCTTGGAAGTTTCTAGATAAAAACTTTGGCTCCCCATATTCCTTTTACGAGTGGAATATTCACCTTACTTTATACTGGAACCGGTAGAAAATCCATTATTTTAATATTTTTATATATCTTTAGGAAAATCTTTTTCAGAATACGCAACGAAAAATTAAAATCAAATTATAAAATATTGGTTAGAATTATATTATTCTTCCAAAATAATACTAATGTAATTTTTGAAAATGAGAGACAGGGTCCGGGGCCGGATGGAATGCGTTTTTGAAAAACTCTTGGGAATTATTAAAAGGTGAACTTCGGATCTTTTTTGATCAATTTCCTGGTGTTGGGAGGTTTCCAAAAAGTTTGCTTTCCTATTTTGTAACTTTAATCCCGAAGGTCAATTCTCCTTTTGGATTGGGAGATTTTAGGCCTATCTCACTTCTTGGTTGTTTGTACAAATTAGTTGCTAAAGTGTTGACTTCTAGATTGGCAAAGGTTATGAACTCTCTAATTGCTCCTAGTCAATCGGCGTTTATTAAAGGTCGGAACCTTGTGGATGGTGTATTGGTGGTGAATGAGTTAGTGGACCTAGCTAAAAAGACAAAGGAAGCAATGCCTTATTTTTAAAGTCGATTTTGAAAAAGCATATGATTCCGTTGATTGGGGATTCTTAGAATATATGCTTAGGAGATTTGGTTTTTGTGACATGTGGATTGGTTGGATAAAAGCGTGTGTCTTTGGGGGTAATCTCTCAATTCTTGTCAATGGAAGTCCGACAAAAGAAATTATTATTCAAAGAGGCCTCAAACAAGGCGATCTTTTAGCACCGTTTCTATTTTTGTTGGTGGCGGAGGGATTTGGTGGTACAATGAAGAGGGTGGGTGATCTATTGTTCAAAGGCTTTATTTTTGGTGGAGGGGGGCCTATAATCTCACATCTTCAATACGCGAATGACACTCTTAGCATTGGAGAAGCCTCGGAGGATAATCTTTGGTCTTTGAAAGCTATTCTTAGAGGGTTTGAAAGAGCCTTGGGTTTGAAAGTGAACTTTTTGAAAAGTAGTCTCATGGGGGCTAATCCGAGAAGAATGACAACTTGGGCTCCTATATGGTGGACAAGATTAGTAGAAAGTTGAATTCTTGGGGGAACAAGCATATTAGCTTTGGTGGAAGGTTAGTGCTTATTAATTCGGTTTTAAATTCAATCCCAATTTTTTATATGTCTCTTATGAAAATGCCGGTTCAAGTGAGGAAGAAGGTGGTCTGTATCCAACGTGATTTTCTTTGGGGAGGGGTAAATGGAAGTAAGAAGTTAAGTTGGGTGAAGTGGAAGGTGGTTTGTAAGGAGAAAAAGAAGGGAGGTCTTGGCGTGAGAGATTTGGAAATGGTGAATGTTAGTCTCATTTCAAAATGGAGGTGGAGGCTTCTAGATAAAGAGGACTCGACTCTTTGGAAAGAGTTCTTGGTGGCAAAATATGGTACTTACATTAAGAATAATGTTAACTTGTCTTGTGAGGCTATCCCATATTATGCGTATCTTTGGTGGAAAGATATTTGTAACCTTGATTGGGGTATGGGTTCTACAAATTGGTTGGAGGAAGTTCTAGTTCGAAGACTTGGGAATGGCTTGCAAACATGGTTTTGGATGGATTTGTGGATTGGGGATGTGCCGTTATGTCTTAAATTCCCCCGGTAGTTTTCGTTGTCCTTGCAAAAAGATAGGTGTGTGGGAGAGTTGTTGGTGGTGGAGGGAGAGAGGAAGTGGTGGAATTTAACTTGGAGGCGTAACCTTTTTCAATGGGAGGTTGAAATAGAGAATCTTCTCTTGGATTTTCTTGCGAATGTTAGGCTCTCCCGTGTAGATGATGGTTGGGTATGGAAGTTAAACCCGGATGACGGATTTTCGGCGAAGTCCGCCTATGAGTCTCTTTCGGAGTTGGGAGATAGTCCAAATCTTAATTCTTGGGAATTGAAGATTTTCATGAATATTTGGAATAGTCCGGCTCCCTCAAATGTAGCGGTTTTTTCTTGGCAACTTCTTTACGATTGTCTTTCGACGAAGGATAATCTCCAAATAAGAGGTGTTATTCAACAAGCTTCGAATTTGAGTTCTGTTTGGTGTGGCCAAGTCCCGGAAACGGCGAAACATTTATTTCTTCATTGTAACATGGAAATTCGGGTGTGGTATGATGTGTTCTCTTGGTTAGGTGTGGTGATTGTTATGCCGCCGAATTTAATGTCTTTGTGTGATTGGTTTAGTGACGTGGCTAGGAATAAGAAGGCAAAAAAAAGTTTTCTTTTGGTTTGACATACGGTACTTTGGTCTCTTTGGAGAGCAAGGAATGATGTTATTTTCAATGGGATTGGAAAAGAGCCGCTGGAAGTGGTAGAGGAGATTAAAGTCTTATCTTGGAAGTGGAGTATGGAGTGTTTGAAAATCTCTCCGTGCCTTCTTTACGAGTGGTGCTGGGACCCGAGAGACTGTTTTTTGCGATAAACTGTGATTTTTTATTTGGTGTTTTGATACTGTATTGGTGTCTTTGTTGTTTAGGTTGTTCAATCAGGGGTGGGTTGTTTTGTTGTTTCGACCTGTGATATAGCAGTGCTGCAGTGGAGTAGGGGTTTTCCTGTGGTTTGCTTTGTTGAACTTCCATCCCCTGTCTCCTTCCTTGTAATGCTTTTTGTCCCAATTAGGTACATCTTGTGCCTTGTTGTGTGACTTGTTAATAATATTGATTTGCAATTCAAAAAAATAAAATAAAAATACTAATGTAATTAATTTGTAAACTTCACTTATTCAAAAATCCTTTCTAAAATAATACATTCTTAAATAAAATAAGATAACAAAATAAAGGACTCTACACAATATATATGAACCCTTCCCCATGTCACAATTAGAGCGGAGTTTCACCAAATACTCGAACATTGACAAACACATAACCTGTGAATATTAATTCCAGATCCAGCACATACACAAAATAAAGGATTAGATAATATAATTAATAAAAAGGACTGCAAGCGTAAGAGTAGTACACTTACATTTATAGTATTCATAAACTAAAGTTAGATAAATATATAGGATTTGTAATCCACGTGTCTTTTTATCAGTGGGCAACATTATTAGTGGGTATTGTTTCCAAGTTTTTTCTTTAGGGTTAAATATTTTTTTTGTCCATATAAATATTTCAAATTTTGTTTTTAGTTCCTATAAAATTTAATAGAAACTTTTTCTGTCATAATTTTTAGTCCCAACTTTTTAGTTAACTCGTGTATATCATTTAAAATTTTAAATTTAATCCACGGTCATATTTGGTTCATTAAAGGGATATATCTTTCTTGCAAAAGTTTAAATTTTTTTAACGATTGATGAATTAAATATGAATGTTTTAGTTTTTTATGCATAAAAATTTATAAATTATTTATCATATGTTAAAATATTCTAAATTTTTCTAGATTCTTATAATAATATGAACATGAATGTAAAAAGAAATTAAAAA
The DNA here is from genome assembly GCA_954870985.1 of Trifolium fragiferum. Classification (NCBI taxonomy): domain Eukaryota; kingdom Viridiplantae; phylum Streptophyta; class Magnoliopsida; order Fabales; family Fabaceae; genus Trifolium; species Trifolium fragiferum. The sequence goes on from OX940794.1 coordinate 16,906,923, forward strand.
ATATGAAAGTACACAAAAGCTTGATTAAAAGTAAGGACCAAGAATTTACTTAAATTTTTTTACAAGAACTGATAACAAAATACAAAATATTTATAGGAACCAAAAATTTGTCTAATTTGTTATTATTATTTTTTTTAACTGATTAATATTATTAAGCCACCAACCCAGGCATAAGAAGGGCCAAAGGAAGGGCAGGAACAAGAACAACACAGGGGCAGAGAACAAACAACTCCACCCCTAAAGCATTACACGCCCTAGACAGGGGCAAAAACATGCAAAACAAGGCAATACAGAGGCACCAAACACATGAAAAATACTAGGAACAAAACAAGCTATCTTTTAAAACAATCTTCCGGGTCCCAAGACCACTCATAGAACAAACACGGAGAGATCTTCAATCTATCCGCACTCCATTTCCACAAGAGGATTTTAACCTCATCAACCCACACTTTCGGATTTTCCATAATATTCTTGAAAATGGCCTTATTACGAGCTCTCCATAACACCCATAAAACCGTATGCCACACTAAGAGCAAACCGCTCCGGATCTTCTTATTCTTCGCCGCACTACTCACACAGTCAAAGAGATAAAGGAGGTTTGCCGGCATCACAATCACCAAGCCTAACCACTTAAAAACATCATACCACATCAAATGCCCCACTTTACAATGAAGGAACAAGTGGCTAGAAGATTCCGTGAAATTCGGGCACCAAATACAACACCCCTCAGACGGAAGTTGAATAATTTCTCTTCTAAGGAGATTATCCCTCGTCGAAATACGATCATGGAGGAGATGACAAGAGAAAGCAACCACTTTCGAAGGCGCCGAGCTTTTCCAAATACTACTTGACAAAATATTCAAAGTGTACTCACTACAAATCGGCTCATAGCCTAACTCCGAAAGGGATAAAAAAGCGGAATTCACCGAAAATTCCTCTTCCGGGTTTAGCTTCCAAATCCACTTATCAACATCAAGAGACAACGACACATTCAAAAGTAACCCCAAAAGTTGAGTCACCCACTCTTCCTCCCAAGTATACAACGGCCGCCTCCAAAGAAGATTCCACACACTCCTACCACCCACCATCTCCCCCAACTCACCTACCAACGCCTCTTTTTGTAAAGAAAGAAAGTACAACTGAGGAAATTCAAAGAACAAGGGATCCTCACCGATATATCCATCTATCCTTCCAAAAACTAGTAGAGAAGCCGTTACCAAGCTTATGAGTAAGGTTGTCAGAATCGAGTTTTTAAACTCGAAACGTGAAATCATATGAGTTTAACAAAAATTAAAATAATATGAAAATTATTATAAACATCGCGTATATACTGATATAATACTATAAAAACTTTAAAATTTCAAATTATTAACTTAATGATAAAGTCAAAATATATCAATTCACCATATAAAATACATAATTATTACCTCACCAAATCAATATAAACATCCAGATAACAATCCAAAATAAGAACATTCATATAATTCTTTATTGTTTTTTGTAGAATAATGACGATTCATAAGTTTCTAACTAGTAAAAAAGTTAAAAGTATCCATGAAAACAACTAGAGTTACTGTTTTCAAAAGTAATTCCCGTACAATGCAACTCAATCGCTATATTCATCTCTAACATCATCAAATTCTTCTTCCGAAGATAAAATATCATCAATATTTAAACCAAAGACCAAATTAATTGAAAGTGGAAGTGAGAAAAGTTAGAAAATATTGTTTGTTTTGACAAATGGGCCAAAAAAAATTGACTTTTAAAGGTAAACTCGAAAATACATGTAAACTCGTGTGAGTTTACACGATTTTAGCGAGTTTAACCGAGTTAACTCGGTGTAAAATCATTTTTTTCACGAGTTTACCAGAAAACGAGTTTACATCCGATTGAACACGTTTTCTATACCTAAAAACGTAAAACCGAACGATTTTACTAGTTAACACGCGATTTTAACAACCATGCTTTCGAGTGATCACCTCTTCCACCACATAGAAGAAAAATAAGGGAGAGGAGTTCTCGACCAACAAACATTAGCCAAAATGTGAGAACCATATTTTGCCACCAACATCTCCTTCCAAAGGCCCCTTTCCTCTCCATTTAATAACCTCCATCTTCATTTAGAGAGGAGACTAAGATTTACCAACTTTAAATTCCTAACACCAAGTCCCCCCTTCTTTTTCTCAAGACAAACAACTTTCCACTTCACCCAACTAGTTTTGCTTCCTCCGTTGACACCACCCCAAAGAAACTCACGTTGAATACGCTTCACTTTCTTTCTAACTAGAACCGGAATTTTCATAAAAGACAAGTAAAAGACCGGAATTGAATTCAAAACCGAATTAATAAGGACTAACCTCCCACCAAAGCTAACATGTTTATTTCCCCAAGAGTTAAGCTTCCTCCGAATTTTCTCCACCATTGGATCCCACGTAGAAGCCTTTCTAGGATTAGCCCCTACCGGGAGACCAAGGTATTTGAACGGGACCCCTCCTCGAATACAATTAAGGAAAGTACACGCGGGCTCCATAAAATTGTCACCAACATTGATTCCAATAAGACAACTCTTCCAAAAATTCACCTTTAACTCGGAAGCTAATTCGAAACCTCTTAAAATCGCTTTCAAAGCCCAAAGGTTATCCACCGAGGCTTTACCTATGCAAAGAGTATCGTCCGCATATTGTAAATGAGAGATAGTTCGCCCATTATTTCGAATTTTAAATCCTTTAAATAAACCAATTTCTCCCGCTCTTCTCATCGCCCCTCCCAAACCCTCCGCTACTAAGAGAAACAAAAACGGAGCTAGGGGATCCCCATGTTTAAGACCCCTTTTGATATTAATTTCACCCGTCGGACTTTCGTTGACAAGAACCGAATCATGGCGCCATGGAAACAATTTTGCTCTACCATTGTATCTGACTAACTATTGATATGTATGCTTGCCACTTTAATATATGTTTCGAGTTGCCTTAAAAACGAAGATCAGAAAACAGGTTTCAAGTCTGCCCCCTACGCTAGGCGCTAAGGTTCACGAGAGATGAATCATTTGCTTATACTAGCTGCGTCAGGCACAGCCTCCTGGGCGCTAGGCGTCAGGGCGCGTGGGTTATATACAGCTTGCGATTTTTCATTTTTGAACAAGGTTTTAGGTAAGGGTGAGCATCGGTCGGGTTCGGTCGGATTCGGGCCGAAAATCGTCAAACCGATAAAAACCGCGACCTCTTAATTTGGACCCAATTCCGACCGTTTACGTCTTCGGTTTGTTCGTGTTCAGGTAATACGGGTGACGAGTTTCAACGGGTCAGTTTAAACGGGTTAGATTGAAACGTTGTTGTTACATTTAAAACTTCATTGATCAAAAAATTATTTGGTTTTTGACAATTCGTTCAATATCTCGTACATACTGCAACAAAAGATACAATAAAAATGATGAGATGAAGTTAATTTGTTTCAAATTTGTAAATTCAACGACAATAATAGATAGTAGATGAGAAGTAAAAATTAAGATAAATCTAAAATATTATCTTTCGCATCTCCTTTATCAACATATTACAAACTAAAGCTTGTAAAATACAATAGTTTTCTCATCTATCAAAGATAGATAAAATTAACAAAGTGAAGAGCATATGATATTAAGAGAGAGAAGAGGTGCTAAAAACTAGAAAAAAAATTAATTTGTATTTTAGAAATTGTTCGGTCGGTTTCGGTTATGAAGAGACGAACTTTTAGAGACCCGCACCCGCCCGTATACAACCGTTCATGACCGATTTTTCACAATTGTTGACCCGAGGCCCGACCCGCACCCGACCGAGTCCTTCCATATGTTGGCGGTTATGTCGGTTTCGAGTCGGGTTGCGGATTTGTGCTCATCCCTAGTTTTAGGGTTATTTTGAGCCAACAAAAGACTAGGGTTATAAGAGTATACTCTTGGACAAACTCCAGGGTTGGTGTATTGATTCATCATCTTGGAAAACACTTTAATATTGAATTCCTTAGCATCAAGAAGAAATTAGGGAAAAATATAGAATTAGGATAAAGGCTAATTCTTGAAATCTCTTTGGAAAGTTTCATTGTAACAACTAACAAGTATATTTATTTGATAGTGCATTAGAGAGTTGTTCTCTCATCCAGAGTAGGTCCCTTTGACCAAACTAGGGAAACAATATTATTGTGTACGTCCTTTTACTTTTCGCAGTTTATCTTTTTTTTGTGATTATATTGTGTTTCTCATTTGTTTGCTTTCTTATTCAATTTGCTCCACGGATTATAAGTTTATTGATGTGTTTTACGAATTCACATCGATATATCAAAAGTTTTCATGTCTATATTATCATGGGTCTATGCATAGAATGATTATCATACTGAACGTTAGTGATTTTGGTGTTCAATAATTTAGAGATTAGTTTTTAGAAATTTTATAGAAAAATGAATTTACTTTGTGTTTATTTATTGTAATAGAAAAGTACAATAATTTTTTTTCTATAAAAAAAATAAAGTAAGAAGAAATCACTAACCGGTTGTCCGATCGATCTTCTTCTTTCTACCTATTCCCGTCGTTATTCTTTTCCTTCTCTGCGTCAGTTTGAGTTTCATGAACAGCTCCAATTAAATTTATTATAATAAAGTATATAGTTAGATTTCATTTAAGTTCAACTCTATAACAAAAGATTGTTAATACAAATAGTAAACTTGCCATATAAGAGATCTTCACGAAACTCAAATGCCTGAATTTCCTCAAATTTCTTGAACTTAAATGCCATATATGAAATTCAACTTAAAAGCAAGGCCAGCATATTTACATGTTGCATCATTCTTCAAAAATATAATAACTAAATGTAGATATCTGAGGTAATTGTGATATAATAGCGCTAATCATCTACAGCACATAAGATTTAACCATACTGATAAGTAGGAAAATTAAGACAAAAATAAGTTATATATTTTTTTTTTGAATTGCAACAACATTTTATTAATCACACTACACCAAGAAAACACAAGGAGTGTTAGATTGGGTAGAGCCAAACAAAACCATCATAGATGGAAATGATACAGAGGAGCAGTGGTCCAAAAAACCAAACCAAAACGAGAACTCAAAAACCAAGTCAGCCTAAGAAAATGTCATTACAAATAAGGGGACAAACACAAAAACAGAACCAAACAGCAGCGAGCACCAAAGCACAAGGAAGCAGGCCATTCCAGAAGAAACGCGCCGGAGCAGACGGGCAAAAAACAGACACCCAGACGCCTGCAGCAGAAAAACAAAACCCTTATCTATTAAAGCAATCATAAGGACTCCAACACCATTCATAAAGGAGACAAGGAGACTTCGCCACTTTTCCAATAAACCATTTCCAAGATTGAAATTTGACATAATCCACCACTTCTTCAATCACCACCGCCTTATTGTTGAAAATTCTGTCGTTCCTAAACTTCCACACAGACCAAAAAATAGCATTCCAAATCAGGGACAAACACTCCTTTTCTCTTTTACTTTTACTGCAGCCCATTAGACATCAAAATGCAGCCGACAGATTAGATGGGATAATTACAACAAGGCCTAGCCAATTCATTACCGCATACCACACCCTTGAAGAACAAGCACAATGAAGGAACAAGTGGGATGTTGACTCCAATTCTACATCACAGAGGCCACATGTTGCTTGATGTTGTTGGAGCATTTGTCTTCTCTAAAGGTTCTCTCTTGTTTGGACACGATCCCGAAGCATTTGCCAAGAAAACACACACACTTTTGACGGCGCTCCACATTTCCAAAGATTAGAGAAAACAAATTTGTCATTAGCATCCAAAGTACCAGCCACGCTGAATTTACTAACTAGGATAACATAGCAGCTTTTGACCGAGAAACCTTCCTCTCCATTTACACGCCACAACCATTTATCTTCCGAAAACGTTGGAGCAAACTGTTGGATTAGATCCATTAACTCCCCACAGATAGGAACCTCCCATTCAAACAAGTTCCTTCGCCACCTAACTCCCCACCTCCAAATACCACCGATCCAACTACCCATAGCAGAGATGGCCAAATCTGTTTGGTTAGAGATACTAAACAGCCTAGGGAACCTATCTTGAAAAGCTTGGTTACCGATCCACACATCACACCAAAACGAAGTAGAAGCCCCATTACCAATCCTCTTTTCTACCTCCTCCGTAAACCAATTCGAGCCTTTGTCCAAAGCGATGATATCCCTCCACCATTGAGAAGCAAAACGTGGGATTGCCAAATCCCCAATGTTTCGTTTACCAATAATAACCGGACCGTATTTAGCCACAAGAACATCTTTCCACATTTCGTTACTGTGAGACAAAAGCTTCCAACGCCACTTTGCCAACAAACTTAGATTAACCAAGCGAAGATCCCTAATACCAAGACCGGATTCCTTCCGAGGTTTACAAACATCTTCCCACTTTACCCAACATATTTTATTCTTATTTGAGAGACCCCCCCATAAGAACTTACGTTGGATCTTGACTACCTCTTTCCAAACCTTCGTCGGCATCTTCATGTATGATAAGAAAAACACCAGAATAGCGCTAAGGACCGCATTAATCAACACAACACAACCTCCCATACTAATGAACCTATTCCCCCACCTCTCAAGTCTTCTACGAAGGACATTCAACATCGGCTCCCACGTAACCGAACTCCGGGGGTTTGCACCAACCGGCAAACCAAGGTAATTAAAGGGCAATGAACCTCGACGACAATTGAGAAAGTCCGTCGCCATATTAATAAAATCATCCTCCACATTCACCCCTACAAGGCAGCTTTTACAAAAATTTATCTTTAATCCCGACACCATTTCGAAACCTCTTAGCATAGCTTTCAAGGTCCATAAATTATCAACTGTCGCTTCTCCTATGCATAGGGTATCGTCAGCATACTGCAGCAAGGATACCGGAACACCCTCCCTTCCGACAAGAAAAGGTTGAAAACGATTTTGGATCACAGCCTCCCTCATTAACAAACCGAGACCTTCAGCTACAATAAGGAAGAGAAGAGGTGCCAAGGGGTCACCTTGTTTGAGCCCACGCTTGATATTCACTTCCCCGGTAGGACTACCATTTACCAAAACCGATAAATTCCCCGCACAAACACAAGCACGCATCCAAGCTCTCCATTTTTCACAAAAACCAAATCTTGCCAACATAAAATCTAGAAAACCCCAATCGACTGAATCGTACGCTTTCTCAAAATCCACTTTTAGAATCAAACATTTCTTCCTCGTCTTCTTTGCAAAATCAATAACCTCATTGACAACGACTACCCCATCCACCAACTGACGATTCTTCAAGAAAGCTGATTGCGACATTGAAATCAAAGGGCCAATGACAGAAGCAAGACGGGCAGCCAAGACTTTGGCTAAGAGCTTGTACACACAACCAAGTAGAGATATAGGGCGAAAATCACCTAAGCATTGAGGGGACTTAATCTTCGGAACTAAAGTACTGAAATAAGACATAAGGCACTTTGGGATAGTTTCATTAGCATGGAATTGATCTAAAAAAATCCTTATGTCATCCTTTAATAACCACCAAAACTCCTTAATGAAGGAAAAATTGAACCCATCCGGGCCCGGACATTTTGACCCATCACACCCCTTGACAACCGCTTCAATTTCACACAAGGAAAACGGTGCTGACAGCAGCCAATTACTTTCGGCAGAGAGCCTCGGAAACTCCAGCCCTTCCAAGACAGGCCTAGCCCACCCAACATTGTCAAAGTGATTTTTATAAAACAACACCACTGCCTCTCTGACATCAACCGGACCCTCAACCCAACCATTTGGCGTATGAAGGGCCAAAATAGTATTACTTCTTTTTCTCACATTAATACAAGAGTGGAAAAAACGAGAGTTTGCATCACCATCTTTAACCCACTTCGATCTCGAGCGTTGTTGGACAATCATCGCATCAATACTTTTGAGAAGAGCCCATAACTCATCAAAAAGACGCTTTCGAATCACCACTTCTTCAGCTGAAATACCCGAAGCTTCACTTCTCAAATCAAGCTCAAGGATCTTCTCCAATAAAATCTTCTTCTTTTCCTCTGGCTTCCCAAACACTTCAGCACTCCACTCTTTAATACAAGCTTTGAGACCTTTGAGACGGTCTTTAAGGATAAAGCCCATCCAACCCGAGAAAGATTGACTCTCCCAAGTTTGAGCCACTAAATCCTTAAAACTTTTATGATGCAACCAGAAATTATTGAATCGAAACGGTTTGGGACCCCAATTCAAAGAGTTATACCGGACCACCAGAGGACAATGGTCGGACACATCTCTAGACAATGCCCAAACACTTGGATTTGGCCACTTTATCAACCAATCTTCCGACAATAAAATTCTATCTAGTCTACTCATCGATATCCCGTTAGGGTGGAACCACGTGAACCTCCTTCCTAATAAAGGCATATCAATCATCTCCAATTCTTCTAAAAAAACACCAAAATCAACCATTTCTCTAGATAGAATTTGCGGAGCATCAATACGGACACCCTTTCTTTCACTAGTATCTCTAACCGAGTTAAAATCTCAAAAAATACACCACTTTCCACCTCCAAAACCCCGTTTCGACATAAGAATTTCGCCCCATAAACGCCTTTTTTCCTCTATATTACATTTCGCATACACATTAACAACGAAACACCGAGACTAGTCTTGAATAACATCCAGACATACACCAACAAAACCACAGCCAGAGAAGGTAAACACAACAGAAAACAGAGCCTTAGACCAGATGGAAATAATACCTCCACTGTTTCCTGAAGCTGGCAGAGAGACCCAACCGCAGTCATCACTACCCCACAAGCTATAAATCAAAGCCTCAGACACCTGCTCAATTTTTGACTCTTGGATCGCCAAAAAATTAATTTTTTCCACACCAACCAATTCCTTAATCTTCCGCCTCTTCACCCTACTCCCCAAACCTCTAATATTTATGGATCCAATAATCATTGATAACCCATGCTGGACACCCTTGCAGCATTTTCTTCACGATCCCTCACCTCCAAAGCCACCATCCTGGCAACATCATCAGAGTCCCCATTTTGGAATTGGACACCTAATTCCATATTAATAGCAATTAGTTTCTTAGCCTCCATCACCTCCTTGTTACCCGCCGCTTCACCATCGCAAGAGGGTTGGCAATCTTCATCACTAATATTTTCTTCAATCACAAAACCTCCACCTGCAGCCAAGAATTCAACGCCTGAGGTACCCCCTCTAGGGGGCAGGGACTGCTCGCCACTTTCCGTATCAAAAGGTAGAATAAGTTATATATTAAACTTATAATATTGAAACTCTTCCTTCTCAACGACTATATTAAAAAAAAGCTTTGAATAAGAAGAAAGCATGTTATGATTGTTGCTTACAGCCTCCCTGATGACATAAATAAGTTCCAAAATCATGACGATTTTGAAAATATTGCAAATCCTAACCATATAACTCAATGATTTTACAGATACATACATACACAAAAGATCAAAAGGGAAAACAAATTGACTTGGGATTATAGAAAGAGAACTTATTTTAGCATTATAACTTGTAAATGTGAAAGAAAATAATCCCAAATGAGTTTTAAGCAAGAATACCTCAGGTAGAACTATTTGCTACAAAGCCTAGTTTACACAATGTCATTACCTCTACTGCAATAAGCACCATCAGTAGGTTGTCATTATTCCTTAAAAGTGACATTATTTCTCGCTAACCATGACACCCGCAACAGGGTTTGAAAATCTTACTTCGCTTTTGCATCCTTCAATCAAGAGAGATTTGATGTGATGTGATGATATTCATCTCATATTGTAATATGAGAAAGAATGCTTGTAAGATAGGTATCAATAAACTCAGAAACAAATCCCTATTAAAATCTCAACCTATGGACCAAAAGACTCAGAAACAAATGTTAAGAAACAAAATCCACATCCACAATAATAATCCGTGGATTTTGTAAGCATGAATTATAAGCATGAATTATCGATAAAAAAGGGACAAATGACCAAGGTGGAAGGAGCATGAACACACCAATGAGGGAAGCCTATGGCAAGTAGGTTCTCAAAGAACTTGATTCATAGGTGACATAGTGCTAAGCTTAGCCCCTTTGTTATTGATGTTAACAATGCTCACAAGGCTGGAAAGGAGAATCAAAAACATTATGATTTATGCTAATAAAAGAGAACTCATTTTGAACGATTAGAAATAAATAAATCGGTACAAAACCAATGTGTAATTTAGTATTAGTAATGTTCCTAGCCTAGGGTTTACAATTAGTTCATAATTTGGCAAAAACATAAAAGGTAGGCTAACCTAAGGAACCCACATAAAATTGACACATGAACAGCAACGCTAATACCTCCAGAGCTCGCCGAAATGCCGAATTCGTAGCGTAAGAACTTTAAACCCGTAACAGAATTTTCTTCATAAAATCAACATCAGACCCTATACTTCAAATTCATCTCCAGAATTCATTATAAATCCAAATCCTACAAAGTTGGTACTCAAATTAAAGGGAATTTCGTTAGCTTTCTATGGAAATTGAAATCAATTCAATCGGAGTTACAGGGAATGAGGTATTACCGTTTAAATGAGGTGCTGTCCAGAATACGGGTTTTCTCAAATCTTCTTCCAATTAACATTTCAGGGGCTTATAATGTCATCGCATCTAACATTAGGCACCAAAACAACATGTCGATAAAAACGTTAGTAACAAAAAAGACTAATAAAGAGGAGTTACAAATTATTGATAATGATTTGAAACTACATGTAAAAAAATATAATGATTTGAAAGGAGAGAAAGAAAAATGTCTCTCTCCAAATGTGTCAAATCTTCCACTTGTTCAATTGAAAATAATACTAAATAAAAATCAAATCAAAACGAAATCTAAAGAAAGCAGAGCAATCACAGTAACAAAGAATTTGTACCGAAAAAACTGATTAAGCATATGCAGCTGTAAAATGAAAATTGATTAAGTATATGCAGCTGAAAGATGAAGAACCTTCTTGAACAGGAGCTTGCAATTCTGTTCATCTCAACCAAAGGTGTGCTTGTGATACTGAAGTTTCACCTTTTTTCTTTCGGTGTGCTTGCGTAGAGTTATGTCAGTAGTTGATGATGATATCAGTACAATAAAAACAAACTTTGCAGACATGTAAACCAAAAACTGAAAACTTTTGTTGATGAGAATATACGGCAACATTTTATCAAACACATGGTGTGCTTGTATGAAACTGAAACAAACAACACAAAATTGTAAGAGGTAATTAAATTCCAACACATCAAATAAACAAAGAAGAAGATTTTATAGTAGAAGAAGATTTTACAATAAAGAAATGGAGATTTTGAAAACAAAGAAGAAACCACAAATTTTACATTACAAAGATACAAATATGATTTTAGAGAAATCACCAACTTGTTTTTCTTATTCTTCTTCTTCTTTTTTTTTTTTTTTTTTTTTTTTTTTTTTTTTTTTTCTCTTTCTCCCGTCGTTTGCTTTCAGTGTCTCCATTGTAGACTAAAATGTGTGAGAGAGCAAAAGAAGCAATGAAGAATGAGAGAGAGGTTTGCAGAAAGTGAGTTCTGCAGAATGAGAAAAGAGAGATGTGGGAAATCTAAAAAATTTGAAATTCAAAATAAAGTGTTGTGTTGGGCAGTGTGTATGTCATGCAGCAAAAACACAATATTACCCTCATAATTTGAATTTTAGAAGACCAATTGTTGCCTTTGGGTTAAGGGTAAAGTGGGAACCACTGGTCAGAAAATGTGAGAAGCAATATAAGACTTTTGATCAAAATATGACAAAACTATCCTTCATTTTGTGAAATAAAAAAAAATCAAAAAAAAAATTGAATAGAGGGACAATCAAGAAATTTACTCAGCATATTATTATCTTAGATTAATAGTAGATGTAGGCATTAGGACATTTAGGAATGATTGCCACGTTATTAGAATTCGAGTTAAGAAGAATACAACCGTTGCCAAAGATAAAGACCACAATGAGAGTGAAAACACTAGTAAGCATAATATTCATTTGATCATCACAAGTCTCATCACCAATAGTAATTGAATATATTCTCATAGTGGCATGCCTAATTTTTGTAATCCTATGAAAGAATTGAGTGTTGTTGTCACTTTCAGCATGTCATTGGATTCGCCTTCTCTTTCCAAAAGCTTTTTGAGAAATTAATTTCAAATCATGATCATAAGCAATTATGGAACTTCTCTCTTATTTTAAAAGAACATAACAATAACCACGAGCATGAACTTATTCATGTTTATTTTAGAATAAACTCAATCAAGCAAAGAAGCAGTTGTTTGAATATTAACATGAATATCACCGAAAGCAGTTGCAGTGGTTATTTATAGTGTTCACTGAGTGCTTGTATTTTTTTTATTGGTATATAAATATAGTACTACTCCATGAATCAAATTACGATTTTGTTTCATTTGCACGATGTCAATGAATTCATTTTCAGTAAAAGAAGTGGATGGGGAGATTCCAAATTGGCTTGAACTTCCTAGAGACATCACAAGTCACAACAAACATTCTTCATAGGCTTAGCATCTTTGATATTGTCACAAGTGCATGTGAAGTATGTCCTTTATGGTGGAACATTTGTAAAGATCCTCTCATGTGGCGCACCGTTGACATGGCACACTGCTCATACTACTATGCGGAACAGACATTGGATAAGATTTGTCGCATTGCTGTGTATCGAAGTTGTGGTCAGTTAGAAAATATTGATATTGAGGGTTTTGGAACTGATGATCTACTTGCATACATTGCTGATTGGTAATTTACCATTCAAATTTTTTTCTTGCTTTCAAATGTTTGTTTTATTTTAATATGTCTTGTTGCAAGCATTTATTATTAATATAATTTTTATTTAAATGTTGTAGTGCTGGTAGTAGCCTACGAAGGTTGCGGCTTAAATACTGTAATGAAGTTTCTGATAAAGGATTTATTGAATGTGTAATGAGACTTCCTTTATTACAGGAGCTTGACATTACAAATAACGAAAACATGTCCGCATATTCCATTGACGCTGTTGCCCGATATTGCCCTCTTTTGAAATCACTACAATATGGTAGGATAGTTTATGATGGGTACCCAAATTTTTTGAATGATGAGACATTTGCTATTTCTGAGATGCATGGATTACATCATCTTACATTTTCTGGAATTGTTATGGATTATGACGGGGTTCTTGCTATTCTTGATGGATGTCCTCTCCTTGAATCTTTAGACCTTTCACGTTGTTTTAATTTGTATTTGACTACAAGTTTAGAGATAAGATGTCTTCGGCAAATTAAGAATGTTGAATTTCCATTATGTTGGTATGATTCTGATTAATAGTATATGTTATTTTTGATCTATTTTATAAAAATATAAGAGTCAACAAAAATTTATGTATTTAGTTCATAATATAAATTAAAAACATCAATTTTAAGTATATCCATGAAGTCGTCCGAAGCCTAGCTAGCTAAATGTATTCGTTATATATTTCCACAACCGCAAGCATACCCCTTTCGTTGTTGGTATACTTCATACATGCTTTATTAATCAGATGGATTGTCTATGTTTGAATTGTTGAATTATTCCTGTTGTAGTTCCTGTTATAGTTTATATATTATTTTTTTTGGTATATATAATATCGATTTATTTAATTATATATAATATCTTCTATATAAAACTATAAAAGATTGTTTCTCCGAAACAACACTGAATAACGGTTCGTTTGCTTGTATGATGATGGCACCTTGTTCTATTCCTGCAAAGCAAGCAGAGTATGAGACCTCAACATTACCAAATTGGCTTGATCTTCCTAGAGACATTTTATCAAACATTCTTCAGAGACTTGATACCATTGAAATTGTAACAAGTGCATGTTTAGTGTTGAGGTAGGTAGGAACCAGTTAGAAGAGAGAAACAGAGGATTGAAATGAAGAAATTGTATTCTCATTAATTTGGAGAAATGAAGTTTACAGTCTTATATAGTTGCACTTTACACTAGCAACTGTTACACAACTAGCTTACTCACCAAAGATGAGTTTATTACATGTAACTAAGAAAAGCTTATCAGTAAACTAATTATGTACACTAACTGATTATTTCAACACCCTCCCCCAAGCTTAGCATGATAAATATCATTCATGTGAAGCTTGGAGATGAAATCATAAAACTTTGGGGGTGCCAATGACTTACTTAGAAAGTCTGCCATCTGATTATATGTTGAAACTGGCAACAGCTTGAGTATCCCTTTCATAACTTTCTCACGAACCAAATGACAGTCAATGTCAAGGTCTTTGGTTCTCTCATGAAAAATCGGGTTGGAAGCAATATGAACAACACTTTGATTATCACAGTAAAGTGTTGGTGTTCTAACCAATGTGATTTTCAAATCTGCAAGTAGGTAGAGTAACCACTGCAACTCACATGCAGCTGAGGACAATGCTTTGTACCCTACTTCTAAACAGGACCTAGACACTGTATCTTGCTTTTTTGCACGCCATGAAATCAAAGACTCGCCCATAAAGAAGCCATATCCAGAAATAAATCTTCTAGTGTGATAACTCACTTTATGTGAGTATTATTAGGCCTTTGTACTTGATTTGTTACCTGCTAATATGGTTTTGTAATCAATGTTTAGGTTTATTTTAAGCAAATTGTGAGTCTAGTATGTATTTAGGATTTAAATGTAATCTCTTCATATAAAGAGAGCCTTAGAGTCATTTGGTGTCAAGACAGACCGCTGAATCATTTAAAAGGTTTAAGAGCCAAGGCAACAGATAATCAGAGTCAAGACCACCATTCCGTACAACCACTAGAGGCGGCTGACCAGTCAACGCAGTCAAAAGCCGCCACGTCAGATGAAGAATACGAACGGGCGCTAACGCGAGGAAAGACAGCTGGCAGATTTCCCATGTGCAGATTGTGCTGTCATTGTACTAATGGGATATGCTTTATTCCTTTGGGCTGTCTTACCCTCGGATTTAGGGAGGCCTATGATCCAAGACATTGTCCTATATAAAGGTGCCTTAAACTCTAAAGTTAGAGAGTTCAGCCGTTGTGAAGAAAGAAGAACCCTAAGACGTTTATGGGCCGCCGCTGCTGCTGACAATTGGAGTCTAGTCTGCTGCTGGACTTGGAGCTTGAGACATCATCTCTAAGGCTATCTCAGCTGTAGGTTTACATTCAAGAATTCATTTTTATGTGTAATCTTATCTCTTTGGTTGTTATGGTTTCTATGCTCATCATGAGCTAAACTCTTAATGTTGAAGTTATGTGAAGTTTAATTGAAAGTTTAATATGTTTATGTGATGTGATGTGTGTTCGTATGCTCTTTTAGTTCATTTGTTATTTTGCTATATATTCATATCTAGGACTGATCAACTTAGGTTTGAATACAAGTTTATTATTATGAGACATCTAATGATAAATGGATTTAATGAACTAATGTGGTTAAGTGAGGTATAGACATATATTCTCTACTTAAAGTCTCAGACATAAGCTTCAGGGCCATAGTAAGAACACAACCACGTGTTTTCTGAACTGTAATGAAGTAAGTTTGACCTAGACATATGATTCATCTTATCACGCATTGCATAATCTAACATTGTAGACATACAATAAGGCAAGAGTTGCTTGCAGGAGTGTTGCCGGCACTTATCTCATCATTCAAATATTAAGCTGGATATTAAATGGATCATAACTTCAACATGCTTTCACCATTGTTTCTCAAAACTTATTTAATCATTTGTCTTTTATATTTATTTGCAACCCTAAACTGTTATTTTGTTACTTTAATCACTCATAAGTGTAAAACTCAATTGAACTAGTCTTGGAGCGAGAATTTCTTATCACAATCCCTGTTGGGAACGATTCTTTTTCTTATTACTTGTGCTACATATAAGACTGTGTATACATGCACATTGCTTAAGTGAAACAAAGATTTTCATTGAGAAATTACGCAACAAGTTTTTGGCGCCGCTGCCGGGGATTGTGCGAATTTTAGTTTATTTAGTTTTTAGCTTATTTGAGATTTAATTTGTTTACTGTCAAGTGGTGTCAAGACAGGTGTGCGAGATATTGCATGCACAAGTTGTTGTCACCAGAATACAGAGCAGATCCTGAAATTGAAAGAACATTATGAATTCTAAGGCGAAATAGAAGGAAGAACCAAAGAGGAGTGAATCTAGTGGAGCAAGAAGACTTTCATAACTCAGATCCAGAAGAGGAAGAAATGGCAGACCTAGTTGATCCACCTGGAGCCATGCCTGACATCATATGCATTGCTAATGACCAATGAAGGAATATAAGAGACTATGTCGTTTTTGATCCAAATGCTATGAATACTGGGATAGTAAGACCTGAGATAACTGCTGCTCAGTTTGAATTCAACCCAATGATGTTCCAAATGCTTCAAACTGTCGGTCAATTCTCTAGTGCTGCTAATGAAGACTCTCACCTCCATTTGAAGCAATTCCTTAAGGTAGCTTGTAACTTCAAAATAACTGGAATAACGGATGATGTTTCAGATTAAGGAGTTTTCCCTACTCACTAAGAGATAGAACTAAAGGTTGGCTAAACTCTCTAGAGCCTAATTCCATTGCAACTTGGAATACTCTAGCTGAGAAGTTCTTAGCAAAATATTTCCCTCCTGACAAGAATGCAAAGATGAGGAATGAAATTACTTCATTTAGACAAGGAGAGGATGAGACTTTGTTTGATGCTTGGGAAAGGTACAAGGAGATGCAAAGGCAGTGTCCACATTATGGTATCCCTGTATGTATTCAACTTGAAACTTCTTACAATGGTTTAGTGCCACCTTCAAGAAATATGGTGGATGCATCTCATCAGGAGGAGCTTTTTTTTTCCAAGTCATACACTGAAGGTTTTGAACTCATAGAGAGTATCACTGCAAACATCTATCAATGGCCTAGAGTCAGAGCAAATTCTGCTCCTACTCAGTCACAGAAGCCAGCTGGAGTCCATGAAGTTAGTGAAACAACAGCCCTTGCTGCTCAAGTTGCTCAGATGCACAACATGTTGAAGACTTTACTCACATCACCTGCTTTGCCTGCAGTTGCCTGTGAGCCAGTCAAAGTAGTTACAGACTCATCTGAAGTAGCCTGTGTTTATTGTGGTGGAGCTCACCTCTATGAAGAATGTTCTGCAAACCCTGTGTCAGTTAACTATGTCAACAATTTCAACAAGAATAACAATCCATACAGTGATTGTAATAATCCTGGTTGGAGGAACCATCCTAATTTCTCCTGGGCAAATGCACAAAATCAACAAAAAGCACATGTTGTACCCCCAGGTTTTTCTCAACAGCCTGGTAGTCAATTGGAGGCAATATTGAAGAATTTTATGCAAAAGACAAAGAATTTCACTGTTGAAGCCAAGAATCAAATCTTAGCCCAAGGAGTTAGCATTAAAAATCTGGAGAATCAGATGGGCCAAATAGCCACGACTCTTACTTCAAGACCAAGTAGAAGTTTGCCCAGCACTACTGAAACACTTGCTTCTACCTCAAAAGATAAAGGCAAAGAGACATGCAAGATGATAACTTTAAGGAGTGGAACAAAGTATGAAGGACTTAGCATTGAGACAATTCAAATTGAAGATGCTCAAGAAAGGTTGGCTGAAGACTCTACTGTCTCACAGTCAAATCTAATTATCCCCTGTTGCTATCTCAAAGAAGTCAAGTCCTGAAAAGGAACCTGAGTCATCAAAAGATAAGACTCTGGTTACCCCTTAAGCTACTATCAAGAGTAGCCCTGTTTTAGAAATTGAAAGACCACCACATCCATTTCCTCAGAGACTAAGAAGAGCTAAAGAGAAAAACAATTTGACAAGTTCATGGAGATCATGAAGCAATTGCATATCAACATTCATCTCATTGAAGCTATTCAGGAAATGCCAAACTATTCTAAATTCATGAAGGATGTGCTTACAAAGAGGAAGAGGATTGGTGAGTTTGAAACAGTATCACTTACTCAAGAGTGCAGCCAAATGGTGCAAGGGAAAATTCCACCCAAATTGAAAGATCCAGGTTCTTTTACCATCCCCTGCACTATTGATGATGTTTACATTGGGAAGGCGCTGTGTGACCTTGGAGCTAGTATCAATCTTATGTCACTTTCCATATTCAAGAAGTTGGGAATTAGTGTTGCAAGACCGACCACAGTGACATTTTAGTTAGCAGATAGAAGTCTATGTTACCCTCAAGGTAAAATTGAAGATGTGTTAGTTAAGGTGGACAAGTTTGTCTTCCCTGCTGACTTTATCACAATGGATTTTAATGCTGATGATGATACCCCTGTCTTATTGGGAAGGCCATTCCTTGCAACTGGTAGAACATTAATTGATGTAGAAAAAGAATAACTCACAATGAGAGTCAATGCTCAAGAAGTCACCTTCAATATTTTGAAAGCAATGAAGTACCCTGTTGAAGAGATGGAAGATGTCTCACTGTGGCAATACTGGGATTTGTTGGTTCAGAAACAATTTGAAAAGAGGCATGACCCATTGGAAAATGAGTTAGCTGTACTTGAAGACAAGGAATTGGCACAAGATGTGAATGAAGATGAAGATCCAACTCAGCCCAAAGCACTTTGGGTTGACAAGTATGAAGTTTTGGAAATCCCTCAAGAAGACCAAAAAGTGAATATCCCCTCAGTTTTGAAGCCACCTAATCTAGAGTTGAAACAATTACCAAGTCATTTGAAGTATGCATTTCTGGAGACACGTCAGGAGTTGCCTGTCATCATAGCTGCTGAATTAACAGAAGAACAAGAGTCAAGTCTGTTGGCCATGCTCAAGAAACACAAAAAGGCCATAGCTTGGCAAATGGCTGATATTCAAGGGATTAGTCCAACTGTTTGTATGCATAGAATCATGCTGGAAGACAATGCTAAGAATAGTGTGGAATGCCAAAGAAGACTTAACCCCATCATGATGGAAGTAGTGAAAAAAGAGATCATTAAATGGTTAGATGTTGGTATCATATACCCTATTTCTGATAGTGTATGGGTAAGCCCTGTTCAATGTGTACCAAAGAAATGAGGCATGACTGTGGTTGCCAATGAGAAGAATGAATTAATTCCACCAAGGTCTGTGACTGGAGGGAGAATCTGCATGGATTATAGGAAGTTGAACAAAGCCACAAGGAATGATGATAAATTAAAAAACACATGGCAAATATCCATCACTAATGCATAAAAGAAATTGGATAAATATTTGGCATAGGTAATTATAATTTATTCCAAGAAATCATACAGGGACATATGTTTATGATAAATCATTAAGCTAAATTTATTAACCTTTTGACATCTTTTAAATAAAAGTTCGAATAATTAAAACATAATAATTGTGATTTTATTCAAAAAATATACACAGGACAGTAACTTTAATAAAAAAGTCCTGTTTGGATTAGCTTATTTTTGAGGCTTATGCAAACAGCTTATTCAATTTTTATGTATTATTATAAGTTTGTCAATGTAGTTTACGATAAAATAGCTTATAAAAATACAATTTTCACTAGTTTGAACTTATAAAATAGCATAAAACCTAATTTATATTGCATAAGCTGTTTGCATAAGCTCAAAAATAAGCTAATCCAAACAAGGCCTTATTATAATATACATTCATCAATAATACATTTCTGATGTACTTCTACTTACAATATATTAAAAGAAACTACTATTAAAAATCCAAATTTGTCCTTATCACTTTTAACGGTGTTTCAAGTTTTGCGCCCTTAAATGTAATTTTAACTCTAAACTAATACAAAAAATACAAAAAAAAAATAAAAGAAAGATAAACATAAAAGAAATCTTTCCATAAAAATAGTATTAAAAACCACATCTTTAAACAAAAAAAAAAGGAAAAAAAAAAAGAAAGAAGATAAGTATAAAACAAATCTTCCCATAAAAATAGCAACGGAAACCACCTTTAAAAAATATATAATAATCCAATATAGTTTAACTTCAAAAATAGGAATAATAAATAAATAAAATAAATTTACGCATAAAAATAGAAACAAAAATCACGATAAAAGATACGCGCCAAAAATAGTAAAAAAAATTTAATGAAAAATAGTAAGTCAATTTGAATTGACTTATTTAGAAGAACCTAATAAAGGAAGATACTTAGTTATGAGCTTAAAAATAAAAGAACATAAAACAAAAACACAATGAGTATCTGTTTGAATTGACTTATTTATGATCTTATGCAAAATAACTTATGCAAATATATAAACTATTATGTATTATTATAAGTTTTTAAATGTAGTTTATGAAAACAGTTTATAAATATATATTTTTTGTCAGTGAAAACTTATGAATTAACATGCATAAAAATAACTTATGAAATAACATAAAAGTTTATTTATAAATTATAATCATAAAATATTTTCATAAGCTTAAAAATAACCCAAATTCAAACGGGCCTAATATATTAAAGGTATTACTACTAAAAAAATGAATATATATTATAATAACAGACGGGACAATTGTTTTAATAAAAAAATGTAATCATACATGGGATAATTGCTTTAATAAAAAAGTAATTGAATAATAAATATTTGTTATTATTAATCATAATTTATTACACAAAAAATCATACACGAGACAATTGCTTTAATAAAAAAAATTACTTAATTTAATAAGTTTTACAACAAAATAGCTGAATAACGTCACTTTTTTTTTGTAAACAACATTACTTATATTTTAACAATATTTTATAAATAAAAGTCATTAAACCTATGCGAATGCACGGGTCTCAAAACTAGTTTTATATAAGAGTAAACAAAAATAGAGTAGATTTTCTTATAATAAATAATTTAACTATCATATAGAAAAATAGTAAATTGAAAAATATAATTTATTTTTTTTACGAAATAGAAGATTTGAAATATTTTTAAGAATTGATGAGGACAAATTAAGATTTTTAGTAATAATACCTTTAATATATTAGGCCCGTTTGAATTTGACTTAATTTTAATCTTATGAAAATACTTTATGATTATAATTTACAAATAAACTTTTATATTATTTCATAAGTTTTTTTTACGCATGTTAATTCATAAGCTTTCACTAACAAAAATTATATCTTTTTAAACTGTTTTCATAAACTACGTTAAAAAACTAATAATAAATCAATAATAATACATAAAAGTTTATATATTTGCATAAGTTATTTCGCATAAGAACATAAAAAAAAAAAGTTACTATTGTTGGCGCGTATCTTTTATTGGTATTTTTGTTTTTATTTTCATGCGTAAATTTATTTTAATTATTTTTTTTGTTCCTATTTTTAAAGTTAAAATAGATTGGATTATTATATTTTTTTAAATGTGGTTTCCGTTGCTATTTTTATGGGAAAATTTCTTTTATGATTATCTTCTTTTTTTGTTTGTTTAAAGATGAGATTTTTAATGCTATTTTCATGGGAAAATTTATTTTATGTTTATATTTTTTTTTGTATTTTTTTAATTAGTTTGGAGTCAAAATTACATTTAAATGTGCAAAACTTAAGTGATAAGGATAAATTTGGATTTTTAATAATAGTTTCTTTTAATATATTGTAATATATTGTAAAATATATAACTTTTACCTTTTAATATTTTTTTCTCTCTCCTCTAGAAAAAATTATTATTTGATAAGCTACTTAATTAGCAACTTCTCATTTTTAGCTATTTTCTAATTATTTTTATCTTCTGATTCTTTTAAGAATTTGTAACAAACATATATATATATATACTCCCTCCGTTCCTTTTTGTTTGATGTTTGAGAAAAAAAAAAACTAAATTAAGAAATTGTAATTTTGCACTTTATTTTTCTATTATACCCTTTTTTGGAATATATTATACTCTAATTTTAATCACAAAAAAATTCCTATTTTTTTTCACACACTTTATCTTTCGAAAAAATTAAAACCACAAAAAAATTAAAG
This sequence comes from Trifolium fragiferum, assembly GCA_954870985.1. Classification (NCBI taxonomy): domain Eukaryota; kingdom Viridiplantae; phylum Streptophyta; class Magnoliopsida; order Fabales; family Fabaceae; genus Trifolium; species Trifolium fragiferum. Next base: position 16,928,899 of record OX940794.1, read on the forward strand.
ACGGATCGTAACAAACCAATTTTTTAATTTTTGCCTTTTCAACAAAAAAAAAAAAACTCAGTTTTTTGACAAGATATACTTCATCGGAAAAATAGAAAAGAAAACTTATTTAATGAAAAACAAAGATTAGAAAGAATAGGACAACTACCCATTCAAATGAAGTGTGAACCAATTTTAGTACGAGAAGTTGAGGATTATTTAGGCATGAAATAATACTTATTCTTTTCTTTAAAAAATGAAATAATACTTATTGTGATTGGGTTGTAGTCACATTTTTATTTTTAAAGTAGAGTAATTCAAAAGTTCATGTGTTCTAAAAATTCTCGTATTTTCAAGTTGTAGTCACTTTGACTTTTTTAATTTTGTGTAACAAGATTTTCAACAAACATGCAAGGAAAAAAAAAACAAAAAAACAATAAAAAGATTATATGAAGAAGTTTAGTAAAAAAAAAAGATACAATAAAAAGATTATATGAAGAAATTTAGTAAAAAATAAAGATATAATAAAAAGATTATATAAAATTTAGTCAAAAAAAATTAGGAAGAAGGGTATAATAGACAAAATATAACCTTAAATTATCAAAACATCAAACAATTTGAAATAATTATCTTTTATATAAAAAGTGATTTTTTTTTTTTATAAAAATAGTTGTAACAAATGAATTCAAATCTGATTAAAAAAAAAAATGAATTCAAATCAAATATAATAATCTCTAAAACTATCCAAATTAATCAATTATAATAATATAAAATTTATTATTTTAAGATTGTTAAATTACCATATATTTATTATCTTTCTTTAAGAACCATTGAATTTATCTATTGATAATTGATCCATACTATAGTTGAGGGGATGATGTAGGGATTTCAGAAGGAGGGGATTCTCATTCTTGTTTACATTGTTTGTGAAATAGGATCGGTGCCTTATTACTTTATTCCTTTCTTCATATGATAAAAATTGCACAAAACAAGTATCAAACAAAGCATATGATGGAAGTTGCACAAAACAAGCAAAGCACATATGGAAATTGCACAAAAGCAAAGTAAAATTTACGAACGTTTAGTTTTCTCAAAAATGCTATAATTCTGAAATTTCTTTATGTTGTCGTATATATCATGATGGCATCTTCCTCTTTATCTTTTCATCCTACTGAGGAAGTGGAAGTTGAGAGCGCAGCAGTTCCAAATTGGCTTGAACTTCCGAAAGACATCACTGCAAATATTCTTCAGAGGCTTGATACCTTTGAAATTGTAACAAGTGCATGTGTAGTTTGTCCTCTATGGTGGAAGATATGCAAGGATCCTCTCATGTGGCGCACTATTCGCATGACCGACTCCAACAATTCAGACTACAATTTAGTTGAGATTTGTCGCTTTGCCATCGAACGAAGTTGTGGTCGTCTAGAAAGCATTCGTGTTGAAAATTTTGGCACCGATGAGCTCCTTGAATGCATAGCTGAGAAGTAATGTTTGATATCAAAATATTTTTTTTTCTTCATATTGAAGCTATTATTTAATCAATTTTTATCATAAGTGGTTTATTTTCATAAGATGTTTTATTGCTTAATGATTTGTTTTTAGCATTGTTTAATATTTTCTTAATCATATTATAGTGCCAATAAACTACGATGGTTGCTGTTTGTAAATTGCTGGAGAATTACAGATAAAGGTTTCAGTGAAGCTGTGAGAAAACTTCCTCTGCTAGAAGGACTTGACATTTCATTTTGCAACCTATCAAAAGATTCTCTTGAAGTTATTGGCAAATCTTGCACACTTCTAAAATGGCTCAAATTTGTAAGAAATGGGTTTGGTCGTTATGATGGTGATGATCAGGAGGCATTTGTTATTGCAGAAACAATGTCCGGACTATGCGGTCTTAATATTAGTGGAAATCATATCACAGATGTTGGGTTGATTGCAATTCTTGATGGTTGTCCTCTTCTTCAAACTCTTATCATTCGAAGATGTTATAATCTTGATTTTAGTGGAAATTTGAAGAAAAGGTGCCTTGAGCAGATCAAAGATGTGCAGCTTCCAATTCAGAGTCGCAGTGAAGATTACGATTATGATGATCATGTAACTTATCTTGATTCTGTGATAGATGATGATTGTTATGATCCTTATGATTAATCTTCAGTATGGAGGATTTCTTTGCTTTTGTTTATCTCCAAGTAAAAATTTGAATGATGATCCTTCTATGGATAAGACGCTAAATATTTTATTATATATCATGATTTTCGTTTATTAACTTGTCATTTCTATGTGAAGGACTCTAATGTTTGACAAGCTTTATTTATTTGAATGTCCCCAATTGTGTGGTTTCAATTGTCTGTTTTTTGTTTGTGAAGTCTATGTTATCACCTTGATTTTAAATGGTGGTTCCGGTCGCAAATACGGTAACAGTTGCGATTGTAGTTGCTACAATGCGCATTGTTGTTTTTGCGGCGTAAAATCATATTGAAATTTCACAATAATACGACACCACTATGCCACAACACAGGAAAGCCTAAACACATATTCGAATGTGCTTAAAATACAAAGTTGATAGATTTTTAAGAGTGACATTCTCATTGGATTTGGCGCAAATTAATATTTTAGGCTTATAATTCGGAGAAAATCTTAGGTGAAGTCGAACGTAACACCACACTTTTAGAATCAACCAATCAAAAAATTTTAAATAATTAAATAATTAATAAAATACGAAAAAAAGATTTAACCTCAACCATTAAAAAAATATACACTTTTCCAAAAAAAAAAACACAAAGAACGCAAAAAAAAAAAAACAAATTGGTTCCCACGAATTTACTTGTTACATCTTCTTCCTCTTCTTGATCAACCATTCTAGTTTTGTTTCACAACCATTGCAATATGTGTTTTAAGAACCCCACGTTTTCTGCTTGTGCAATATCGTTCAATTATTAAGGTCGGGCATTCAATTTGGTTGTTATGTCCGTGCAATTATATGATGATGAGGACCAAAAACAAAAATAGACCGCACTATTCTTGTGTTTTTGTTTTTTTTTTTTTTTTTTTTGTATTCTTTGTGTTTTTTTTTTTGGAAAAGTGTATATTTTTTTAATGGATGAGGTTAAATCTTTTTTTTCCTATTTTATTAATTATTTAAAATTTTTTGATTGGTTGATTTTAAAAGTGTGTTACGTTCGACTTCACCTAAGATTTTCTCTATAATTCGTGAGAAAATTTAAATAAATATGGTTGAAATGGTCTGATACAGTTTTAATGCGGATATGATACTTCTATATGGTTGAATTTTTCATATGCATCTTCTTTGGTTGATTCTTGCTTTGATTTTCGCATTCCGTTCAAAATGTAATTGTTACATTATTAGAAAAAAAAAGCTAAAATAACTACTTCTTCAGTTCCTTTTTATTTGTCTTTTTTCGTCAAATTTAACATTTTTATTTAATTGTTCTTTTGATATTTTAAGGATAGAATTTGTCAATTATACCCATTGTAAATTACTCTTTTTTCAAATAAACTATTTTTTTTAATGACAAATTGTTAGTATATTACAATATTGTTAGTTTTTCTTCTTGCTAGGACTTGAACCCTGGACCTCCAAACTCCATTACCCTTAGCTCAACTAGCATATATTTGGAAAACTAGAGTTTTTTTATTTTAATTTTTTTGGTACATAACATATTAAATTTTATTTGTACATAATATATTAAATTTATTGGAAAGAGGAAGTGTGTGAAAAAAAATGAATTTATTGGTGGATTAAAATTAAGATATAAACATGTGAAATAATTATCCTGTTTTTATCTTCCACAAATAATAAAATGAAGGGAAAAAAATTCTCTCTTGCCGCATTGTTTCACAAACTCGCTCTCCCATTCTCTTCGATTTGTATTTCATTTTCTTTTCATAAACTCGCTCTGATTCTCTATCTCCGAGTTTCCATTATGCCAAAAAAGAAGAGAAGTTTTGCTTCTCCTTCTCCATCGCCATATCGATTTGCATATTAGGGTTTAGAGGTATGTGGGCCATATTCAGTTGAGTTTGACCAAAACCAAAACCTGAACCACAACATTGGGCAGGGTTGGATAAATTCACTAATTTTCGGTTTGGATTATCCAACTTATTTTTTGTTTTTTAAAATTGAATAACTAAATGACAAATTATCATATTTTTTGTTTTTCAACCATTGTATTTTCTTTAAAAATAGTGTAACTTAGTTGCACTATGAAAAATAACTTTCCATTTTGATCGAGTAAACACACTAATTTCTGGATTTAATAGTGAGTTATCCGAATAATTTTTCTATTGTTTTAATATTAAATGAAAAACAATGAATCACCATATTTGTTAGATCATGGTGTAACATATTTTAACTATTAAAACATTTAGCTATATATCAAACCATAAAATATTTATTATTTTTATAAAATAGATATAAAAAAACTATAAAACTATTGGGTCAGTGGGTTTTTTTTTTAGATTTCCATTTTTTAAATCCATATCCACCCAATTCTCTGGCCCGACCCAACTTTTTTGGATTAGATTGGGTGGATTTGGCCTGGTCCACCGAATTTTTGCCCAATCCATATATATAGACTCCTATTAGGGTTTGATTTTATTTTCTCTGTATTTCTTTGTCTCCAATCGATCTACTTTTTTGTTCGGTATTGTATCTTTGCATTATCGGCATCTATCTGCATCTCTAATCGATCGATTTGCTTTTCTATTTATGATTGATATTCATTTAGATCCAGTAATGCATCTTTTAGTTTATGTCATCGCAGTTTGGATAACGCCACACACTCCGATTTCTAGATTCGTTTTTGGTCTCCAGAGACGTGAAATTCGTAGTCAAAATTCGATCTAGGTTAGCGCAACTCCTCAAATCTTAATCACTATCCATCTTTCTCGTTCTCGAGATCTTCGTTCGCGCGTTCTCTCTCATTGGAGATCTAGAGGTACTTCCACTACTTCAAAGTTTCAAAATCTTCTAGCATTCTTCGTGGATTTGATTTGTTCGTATTTCACATAGAAAGTTCTAAAATCGTAACTCTAGGAATCACATAGATCTAGTAGCTTTTTCAAAAAAAAATTAGATCTAGGAATATTGTAATGATTAAATTTCTATATCAATTGTTTGTATAACAATTTGCTAATTCATATTTTTTTTTGTGTTTCGAATATCAATTTTGTGGCATGATTAAAGTTTGTTGAGGATGTTGTGCACACCTATTTTCACGCCTTTCCAGTGAAGGTAACGAGTCATGTGTTCATCTTATTTGTGATAATGTAATGTGCAATTAAAAATTTATCTTCACTAATGTTTTTTCGAAACAGACTTATTTTTTTTGATTTTGTATGCTTTAATTACTTTTTGGCAAATAGGCATGTGAAAAATGCATATTGCGCAAAGGTTATAATGATGTTCAAAAGCTCGGAAGAAACGTGTTTTCTGGAAATTTGAAGGCTACTACTATCAGCGAGATTACTAGGCTTCGGAACTTTGCAATGAAATCAATTACTCCACGTTATGGTATATCTCCATCCATTGCATTGAACATTCATGCTACTATTGTTCCGAGCCTATAGTTCTGAATTAGTAAATTGCCATTAATAATTCCAATTGTGATATCGCCATATAATGATTTTAGAGGTAATGGCATGCATTCTCTTTATTCGCGAACATCAACCTTTCGTCTGTAACGTGCATTTTTTGCTTTATTTAATGGATCCTCGAACTTGATTGAAAGCCAATGCGTTTTTCGACCGAAAGGGGGTCTTGAAAAAAAAACGTATTTACACATCATTTTCATTTATGATATTCAAAATTTGAGTTGAACAATTTCTCATTCATGATTTGATCCTTACCATTCATGCCAAATTATGTGGAAGTGTGTCATTTATGAGTTGTAGTATTTGGTTAGACCAAAATGTTCACTTGATATATAAGCTTAATGAAACTTGTGAGTTTGTCATTAGAAATACCTCTAACATTAATCTTTTTTGATGCGTAAATAAATAAAATTTATGATATCTCTCAATCTTCAAGAACCCTAATCCTTCTTCGGTCTTCTTCAATTTAATTTTTCAAAATTTCCCTCCCTTGCCTTAGATTAAGCTAAACATATTAGTTCATCAATTGTATGTAGGATTTCTAATGTTTAGGGTTTGAAAAATGATGATTGATGTTGATGATGAGGCCGTGAGTGAAGAATGTGGAAATAAGAGAAATTTAGGTTCCATTTTCTTCCAAGCCTATATATAAGTCAAATATACTTTAACATTTTGTCCTTACCAAACACCAAAAAACCTATCTTATTCTTTGCTTAATATTTATCATTATTTAAATGTAAGGGGTAAACAAAAATTAAACAATGATCAATATTAAGCATAGGGTAAGATAGATTTTTTGGTGTTTGATAAGAACAAAATGGTATCCTTCACTTATATATACACTTGGAAGAAGAGTGAAACCTAACTTTCTCCACTTCCGGCCACATTCTTCTTCACTCACGGCCATCATCGTTGACATCAATTGTCATTCTTCAAACCATAGACCTTAGAAATCCTACATCCATTTGATGAATTATGAATGTTAGTTTAATCTAAGGCAAGGGAGGGACATGTAGAAAAAGAAAATCGGGTCTTGAAGATTGGGAGAGATTGGGGAGAAAGACTAGAATTTGAAGAAGCCAACTAGCTAGAAATTTGGGCTCTTAAATTTAAAAATCAAACACATTTTTTTATTTGAAAGAAATTATATATATATTTTCGGAACTCCCGAAATGACGTATTATTTTCAGATGAGACTTTTTCTGTCGAGTGTCTGGTTGATAGGGTGAAACTTTTATATTGGAAATGGTTTTTAGGTAAAAATCCTGGTAACCCGTGTTCCTTTTATGAGTGGGGTATTCACCCTACTTTCTACTGGAACCGATAGAGTTTGGTTGGGTGTGGACTTGGGTCTCATGGTTGTAGTTGATTGGAGGTCCTCTTGTTGCTTTTTCTTACCCTTGTGGTTCATCTTGTCTCTCTTTTTCTCATTGGGGTATTCATCTTGCAGTGGTGTTGTTGAGGTGTTTTACCTTATTGTTTGTGTGCCTTCTTTTTGTTGTAGATCCTTATCTATTTTTCTTGTATTCTTAGAATGTACTTCTAGTACCTCTTGTTACTTTGTCATATCTCTTGTACTATCTCTTTACTTTTATATATAATATATTTGCCATTAAAAAAAATAAAAAAATAAAATATAATATACTATATATATATATATATATATACACAGTATATTTTAAGAATCTTAGTTTCTCAAAAAGCGAAAACACCGCCAATTAGAAGACATCATAAAATTTTATTTATTTATGCATCAACATTATTGAGAGCGGGTTGAGTTATTATGCATAAGGAATATCCTTATGTATGGTGCATAAATAAATCTCCACCATGCATGCTTTAGTGCATTTGATTGATCAAAAAATCTAATTGATTAAAAAAACATTGGATGGTGGAGATTTATTTATGCACCATGCATAAGGAATATCCTTATGCATAATAACTCTCACCATTGAGAGCATCAACTCAAGAACCCCTCCCAAAAAATTCATCATCGAGTAACCACAACATGAATTCAAAAACTAAATAAGAAATAATATAAATGATTACAGTGACACACAAACATTATTAAGTAAAACTAATATTAGACAAGTAAGTAAAACATACATATAAATTATGACAGTGCAGAAACTCGCCATGCATAAACTTTTCATAACGGATTATCACGAGTATATTCCACGGAGACCGAGTCAATAATACCCTCTATCCTCCATCTTTTAGAAGGTGAAAAATCTTCTACAGCATCTGAGTCACCCATATTCAAGTTTTCTTCTATAGGATTCATGTGTTGGGAAGCATTCTTCTTCATAAACCTTCTACTGATTCTCTTCCCCTTGACAATGGGAGTATTCAAAGCAACATTGAGTAAGAGTCGTGCTCCAAGTGACTCGGAATTTGAGAACAAGAATCCTCAAGATCAAAATCTATGTTGAATATGCCTTGAAATCTCAGTTACATGAAGTCAGAATTTCGGAGTCCAGAAGTTGTGGCCTGCGCGGGGCGCAGCCACTTGTGCGCGGGGCGCAATTGCCAGTGAGATGGAGCTTCAACTCCTGTCATCTGCGCGGGGCGCAACATGACCTGCGCGGGGCGCAACACGTGTGGTGGCCAAGTTTTGTTTGTTCACAGATTCTGTGGAGAAATTGTCTCAGATGAAATCTGACTTAGACTGTGTTTGCTTTTAAATAGGATATATTTAAAAACAATATGAAATTTGGTTTTATTTTAGAAGATTATCTTTTAAAATAAGTAGGCATATACTTTTCTATAAATAGGGATTGTCTTATTCATAGAAAAATTGAGAGAGTGAGAGCGACAAGATGTAGAGAGTCGGGGTTTGCACCACAAAAGGCTAGGGTTTTGAATCCTAGGGCAAACTACCTTTGAGAACATCTTGAGGGACACCTTGGGTAGACTAGGTCAATTGAGTCTCTTGGTCACAGGAAGAGATTCAGTATTAGGGTAGAATTATGATTAATTCTTGTAACCCCAATTGGGATTTCTTGTGAAAGTTTCTCATTGATCAACGTAGAACGGAAGGGCTGCTCCCTCCCCCAGATTAAATTCATTAATACCGAACTGGGTAAACAAATCATAGTGTGTCCTTTATCGTTCTTTGTTTATTGTTCTTGAATTATAGCGTCATCAACTCTATCAACATATTTGGTTACTTGGTTCAATTTGCTCCACACATCAAGGTTATTGGTGTGAGTTTAGTCGAATTCGCAACAATTGGCGCCTACCGTGGAGCAAGGATCAAATCGATAATCAGGTACCATGGGTTCAAAGTTTGATATCGAGAAGTTCACCGGGAGTAAGGACTACGGGTTGTGGAAGGTGAAGATGAGGGTTGTGCTGATTCAGAACAAGTGTGTTGAGGCGCTAAAGGGGGAAGCACTGATGCCGGCTAGTCTCTCAGCCGCGGAGAAGACCGGGTTGAATGAAAAAGCCTTGAGTGCGATCATCTTGTGTCTTGGAAATCGGGTGTTGAGAGAAGTAGCGAAGGAGACGACGGCTGCGTCCCTGTGGGCCAAACTTGATTCATTATACATGACCAAGTCGTTGGCACATACGCAGTTCATGAAGCAACGTCTTTACTTTTTCCGAATGGTAGAGACGAAACTCATAACGGAGCAACTGACGGAATTCAACAAAATCTTGGATGATTTGGCGAATATTGATGTGGTCCTAGATGACGGAGACAAAGCTTTAACTAAGTCCTATGAAGGTTTCATGAATACTATGCTCTATGGCAAAGAAAGCCCTGTCACCTTGGAGGAAGTTCAAGCGGCCTTATGATTACGATTATGCAATTAAAAATTTATCTTCACTAATGTTTTTTCTAAACAGACTTATTTCTTTTGATTTTGTATGCTTAATTACTGTTTGGCAAATAGGCATGTGAAAAATGCATATTGTGCAAAGGTAATAATGATGTTCAAAAGCTCAGAAGAAACGTGCTTTTTGGAAATTTGAAGGCTACTACTATCAGCGAGATTACTAGGCTTCGGAACTTTGCAATGAAATCAATTACTTCACGTTCTGGTATATCTCCATCCATTGCATTGAACATTCATGCTACTATTGTTCTGAGCCTATAGTTCTGAATTAGTAAATTCCCATTAATAATTCCAATTGTGATATCGCCATATAATGATTTTATAGGTAATGGCATGCATTCTCTTTATTCGCGAACATCAACCTTTCGTTTGTAACGTGCATTTTTTGCTTTATTTAATGGATCCTCAAACTTGATTGAAAGCCAATGCGTTTTTCAACAGAAAGGGGTCTTGAAACAAAAAACGTATTTACACATCATTTTCATTTATGATATTCAAAATTTGAGTTGAACAATTTCCCAAACTTAGGTTATGAATAATTCCCCATAATACCATTATTTTCTCTACATATCCTTCACCAACTCTAAGATATTACCAAAATGTCATTAATTTCACTAACCACTCACCACTTCTAATCTAGGCTCAATACTCATAATGCCAACTATTTTCCTCATTCTATTCTTAATCAATTATTCTACCCAAGAAACATAAACTAATAAATTAACACATAATCAATAAATTAAATTAAACCATCACAAATAAAATAAATAGAAATAACCAATTGATTCATAATAATTAAATTTGGGTCGTTACAGGGTTCCAATGGGTCAAGTGGTTTGGAGATCCTATTGTTGCTTTGTCCCTGGCTGATCCTTATCTCTCTCTTCATGAGGGTTATTTTTCTTTATGTGGTGGTGTTTTTGAGGAGTTTTAGTTTGTTGGGAATTTTCTTGTAGGGTTATTTGCTTGGTTGTTTTTCTGTCTCAGCTTATAGATTGTTGAGCTATGGTGAAGTATACTTTCGATACCTCCTTATTGTTCTGAACCTTCTCTTGTACCCTTTTTCCTTTTTTAATATATATATATATATATATATATATATATATATATATATATATATATTTTTTTTTTCCAATCAATATTTGCTTGGTTTTTTTTTTCTAGAAAAAAGTTGTAACAAATTAAATGAATTCAAATCAAATATAATAATCTCTAAATTACTATCCAAATTAATCAATTATAATAATCTAAAATTAATCAAATATGAGAACAACAAAATGTTCCCACATTTATTGTTTTAAGATTGTTAAATTATCACATTTATTTCCTTTATTTAAGAACCATTGGATTAATTGATCTATTGATCCATACTGATAGTTGAGGGGATGATGTAGACACGAATTTTGATCCTCTCATTTTCTTTCTCTTCAATTTCTTCTCCAATTTTTTTATGTGTCTTTCTCTCTTATCATTTCTTTTCCCTTATCATCACTTATTTATTTATTTTTTTTAAATTTCTCTTTCTTTACAGTACTTACAAAACAAAGAACTGGAAAAAAAATCAAAGGAGAGAATTCAAATCCATATAGACACTTCAGAAGGAGAGAAGATGATCGTCATTCGTGTGCCAAACAACTTTAGATGTTTTTTTTTAAAACTCTTATTTTTACTTTTAATTTTTAAGTAGCTTCTAAAACCTAAAAATCCAGGCCAAACGGGAATTTAATGTTACATTTAAAGACAAGTAAAAAGGAACAGAAAGTGTAACATTTTATAAACAGTTTGAGAAACGTTTTAAGTAGAGTGAAACAATGTTTCCAATCCAATAAATAAATTTTGGAAAATGATTACGGTCATGCGTAACTTTTACTTTGCTTCTGTGCAATTTCTATATATGTTTTGCTTGTTTTGTGCAACTTCGATCATATGCTTTGCTTGATAGTTTTTTTTTTTTTTTTTTTAAACAATGCTTTGCTTGATAGTTGATACTTGTTTTGTGCAATTTTCATCATATGAAGAAAGGAATAAAGCAATAAGGCACCGACTATTTCCAAGCAATAAATTGTTGTTTTTTTAGCTTCAAACTAGATTAAATTAAATTTACTAAAGATAATAATAAACTTAAAAAAAAATAATAACAACGGATAATAATGAAATAAAAATAAACTTTAAAAAAAAAAAAAAAACTACTTTTTTCTAAAAGTAGGTTTCAATCTCTTCTCTTAGAAGCTCTTTTTATTCAATTTTGTACATTGAAAAAAAGTTCTTTTTTATGGCTAAAAGCTTTATTAAAAATGTGTTTGACCCAACTTCTCATTCTAGAGAATAAAAAGCTAGAAAAGTCAGGCTAAACGGGCCCTAAACTATCCAAATTAATCAATTATAATAATTTAAAATTTATTATTTTAAGATTGATAAATTACCATATATTTATTATCTTTCTTTAAGAACCATTGAATTTATCTATTGATAATTGATCCATACTATAGTTGAGGGGATGATGTAGGGATTTCAGAAGGAGGGGATTCTCATTCTTGTTTACCTTGTTTGTGAAATAGGATCGGTGCCTTATTACTTTATTCCTTTCTTCATATGATAAAAATTGCACAAAACAAGTATCAAACAAAGCATATGATGGAAGTTGCACAAAACAAGCAAAGCACATATGGAAATTGCACAAAAGCAAAGTAAAATTTACGAACGTTTAGTTTTCTCAAAAATGCTATAATTCTGAAATTTCTTTATGTTGTCGTATATATCATGATGGCATCTTCCTCTTTATCTTTTCATCCTACTGAGGAAGTGGAAGTTGAGAGCGCAGCAGTTCCAAATTGGCTTGAACTTCCGAAAGACATCACTGCAAATATTCTTCAGAGGCTTGATACCTTTGAAATTGTAACAAGTGCATGTGTAGTTTGTCCTCTATGGTGGAAGATATGCAAGGATCCTCTCATGTGGCGCACTATTCGCATGACCGACTCCAACAATTCAGACTACAATTTAGTTGAGATTTGTCGCTTTGCCATCGAACGAAGTTGTGGTCGTCTAGAAAGCATTCGTGTTGAAAATTTTGGCACCGATGAGCTCCTTGAATGCATAGCTGAGAAGTAATGTTTGATATCAAAATATTTTTTTTTCTTCATATTGAAGCTATTATTTAATCAATTTTTATCATAAGTGGTTTATTTTCATAAGATGTTTTATTGCTTAATGATTTGTTTTTAGCATTGTTTAATATTTTCTTAATCATATTATAGTGCCAATAAACTACGATGGTTGCTGTTTGTAAATTGCTGGAGAATTACAGATAAAGGTTTCAGTGAAGCTGTGAGAAAACTTCCTCTGCTAGAAGGACTTGACATTTCATTTTGCAACCTATCAAAAGATTCTCTTGAAGTTATTGGCAAATCTTGCACACTTCTAAAATGGCTCAAATTTGTAAGAAATGGGTTTGGTCGTTATGATGGTGATGATCAGGAGGCATTTGTTATTGCAGAAACAATGTCCGGACTATGCGGTCTTAATATTAGTGGAAATCATATCACAGATGTTGGGTTGATTGCAATTCTTGATGGTTGTCCTCTTCTTCAAACTCTTATCATTCGAAGATGTTATAATCTTGATTTTAGTGGAAATTTGAAGAAAAGGTGCCTTGAGCAGATCAAAGATGTGCAGCTTCCAATTCAGAGTCGCAGTGAAGATTACGATTATGATGATCATGTAACTTATCTTGATTCTGTGATAGATGATGATTGTTATGATCCTTATGATTAATCTTCAGTATGGAGGATTTCTTTGCTTTTGTTTATCTCCAAGTAAAAATTTGAATGATGATCCTTCTATGGATAAGACGCTAAATATTTTATTATATATCATGATTTTCGTTTATTAACTTGTCATTTCTATGTGAAGGACTCTAATGTTTGACAAGCTTTATTTATTTGAATGTCCCCAATTGTGTGGTTTCAATTGTCTGTTTTTTGTTTGTGAAGTCTATGTTATCACCTTGATTTTAAATGGTGGTTCCGGTCGCAAATACGGTAACAGTTGCGATTGTAGTTGCTACAATGCGCATTGTTGTTTTTGCGGCGTAAAATCATATTGAAATTTCACAATAATACGACACCACTATGCCACAATACAGGAAAGCCTAAACACATATTCGAATGTGCTTAAAATACAAAGTTGATAGATTTTTAAGAGTGACATTCTCATTGGATTTGGCCCAAATTAATATTTTAGGCTTATAATTCGGAGAAAATCTTAGGTGAAGTCGAACGTAACACCACACTCTTAGAATCAACCAATCAAAAAATTTTAAATAATTAAATAATTAATAAAATAGGGAAAAAAAATTTAACCTCAACCATTAAAAAAATATACACTTTTACAAAAAAAAAAAACACAAAGAACGCAAAAAAAAAAAAAAAAAAAAACAAATTGGTTCCAAAGAATGTACTTGTTACACCTTCTTCCTCTTTTTGATCAACCATTTTAGTTTTGTTTCACAACCATTGCAATAGGTGTTTTAAGAACCCCACGTTTTCTGCTTGTGCAATATCGTTCAATTATTAAGGTCGGACATTCAATTTGGTTGTTATGTCCGTGTAATTATATGATGATGAGGACCAAAAACAAAAATAGACCGCACTATTCTTGTGTTTTTTTTTTTTTTTTTTGCGTTCTTTGTGTTTTTTTTTTTTTTGGAAAAGTGTATATTTTTTTAATGGATGAGGTTAAATCTTTTTTTTTCCTATTTTATTAATTCTTTAAAATTTTTTTATTGGTTGATTTTAAGAGTATGTTACGTTCGACTTCACCTAAGATTTTCTCTATAATTCGTGAGAAAATTTAAATAAATATGGTTGAAATGGTCTGATACAGTTTTAATGCGGATATGATACTTCTATATGGTTGAATTTTTCATATGCATCTTCTTTGGTTGATTCTTGCTTTGATTTTCGCATTCCGTTCAAAATGTAATTGTTACATTATTAGAAAGAAAAAAAAAGCTAAAATAACTACTTCTTCAGTTCCTTTTTATTTGTCTTTTTTCGTTAAATTTAACATTTTTATTTAATTGTTTTTTTGATATTTTAAGGATAGAATTTGTCGATTATACCCATTGTAAATTACTCTTTTTTCAAATAAACTATTTTTTTTAATGACAAAATGTTAGTATATTACAATATTGTTAGTTTTTCTTCTTGCTAGGACTTGAACCCTGTACCTCCAAACTCCATTACCCTTAGCTCAACTAGCATATATTTGGAAAACTAGAGTTTTTTTATTTTTATTTTTTTGGTACATAACATATTAAATTTTATTTGTACATAATATATTAAATTTATTCGAAAGAGGAAGTGTGTGAAAAAAAAATGAATTTATTGGTGGATTAAAATTAAGATATAAACATGTGAAATAATTATCCTGTTTTTATCTTCCACAAATAATAAAATCAAGGGAAAAAAATTCTCTCTTGCCGCATTGTTTCACAAACTCGCTCTCCCATTCTCTTCGATTTGTATTTCATTTTCTTTTCATAAACTCGCTCTGATTCTCTATCTCCGAGTTTCCATTATGCCAAGAAAGAAGAGAAGTTTTGCTTCTCCTTCTCCATCGCCATATCGATTTGCATATTAGGGTTTAGAGGTATGTGGGCCATATTGAGTTGAGTTTGACCAAAATCAAAACCTGAACCACATAGCGTATTCCAGATTGGGTCATATAAAATAATCACATGTTACAACATTGGGCAGGGTTGGATAAATTCACTAATTTTCGGTTTGGATTATCCAACTTATTTTTTGTTTTTTAAAATTGAATAACTAAATGACAAATTATCATATTTTTGTTTTTCAACCATTGTATTTTCTTTAAAAATAGTGTAACTTAGTTGCACTATGAAAATAACTTCCCATTTTGATCGAGTAAACCCACTAATTTCCGGATTTAATAGTGAGTTATCCGAATAATTTTTCTGTTGTTTTAATATTAAATGAAAAACAATGAATCACCATATTTGTTAAATCATGGTGTAACATATTTTAACTATGAAAAACATTTAGCTATATATCAAACCATAAAATATTTATTATTTTTATAAAATAGATATAAAAAAACTATAAAACTATTGGGCCAGTGGGTATTTTTAGGTTGGGTCCAATTTTGCCTGAAACTCATTTTTTTTTTTTTATAGGTTTCCATTTTTTAAATCCATATCCACCCAATTCTCTGGCCCGACCCAACTTTTTTGGATTAGATTGGGTGGGTTTGGCCTGGTCGACTGAATTTTTGCCCAATCCATATATATAGACTCCTATTAGGGTTTGATTTTATTTTCTCTGTATTTCTTTGTCTCCAATCGATCTACTTTTTTGTTCGGTATTGTATCTTTGCATTATCGGCATCTATCTGCATCTCTAATCGATCGATTTGCTTTTCTATTTATGATTGATATTCATTTAGATCCAGTAATGCATCTTTTAGTTTATGTCATCGCAGTTTGGATAACGCCACACACTCCGATTTCTAGATTCGTTTTTGGTCTCCAGAGACGTGAAATTCGTAGTCAAAATTCGATCTAGGTTAGCGCAACTCCTCAAATCTTAATCACTATCCATCTTTCTCGTTCTCGAGATCTTCGTTCGCGCGTTCTCTCTCATTGGAGATCTAGAGGTACTTCCACTACTTCAAAGTTTCAAAATCTTCTAGCATTCTTCGTGGATTTGATTTGTTCGTATTTCACATAGAAAGTTCTAAAATCGTAACTCTAGGAATCACATAGATCTAGTAGCTTTTTCAAAAAAAAATTAGATCTAGGAATATTGTAATGATTAAATTTCTATATCAATTGTTTGTATAACAATTTGCTAATTCATATTTTTTTTTGTGTTTCGAATATCAATTTTGTGGCATGATTAAAGTTTGTTGAGGATGTTGTGCACACCTATTTTCACGCCTTTCCAGTGAAGGTAACGAGTCATGTGTTCATCTTATTTGTGATAATGTAATGTGCAATTAAAAATTTATCTTCACTAATGTTTTTTCGAAACAGACTTATTTTTTTTGATTTTGTATGCTTTAATTACTTTTTGGCAAATAGGCATGTGAAAAATGCATATTGCGCAAAGGTTATAATGATGTTCAAAAGCTCGGAAGAAACGTGTTTTCTGGAAATTTGAAGGCTACTACTATCAGCGAGATTACTAGGCTTCGGAACTTTGCAATGAAATCAATTACTCCACGTTATGGTATATCTCCATCCATTGCATTGAACATTCATGCTACTATTGTTCCGAGCCTATAGTTCTGAATTAGTAAATTGCCATTAATAATTCCAATTGTGATATCGCCATATAATGATTTTAGAGGTAATGGCATGCATTCTCTTTATTCGCGAACATCAACCTTTCGTCTGTAACGTGCATTTTTTGCTTTATTTAATGGATCCTCGAACTTGATTGAAAGCCAATGCGTTTTTCGACCGAAAGGGGGTCTTGAAAAAAAAACGTATTTACACATCATTTTCATTTATGATATTCAAAATTTGAGTTGAACAATTTCTCATTCATGATTTGATCCTTACCATTCATGCCAAATTATGTGGAAGTGTGTCATTTATGAGTTGTAGTATTTGGTTAGACCAAAATGTTCACTTGATATATAAGCTTAATGAAACTTGTGAGTTTGTCATTAGAAATACCTCTAACATTAATCTTTTTTGATGCGTAAATAAATAAAATTTATGATATCTCTCAATCTTCAAGAACCCTAATCCTTCTTCGGTCTTCTTCAATTTAATTTTTCAAAATTTCCCTCCCTTGCCTTAGATTAAGCTAAACATATTAGTTCATCAATTGTATGTAGGATTTCTAATGTTTAGGGTTTGAAAAATGATGATTGATGTTGATGATGAGGCCGTGAGTGAAGAATGTGGAAATAAGAGAAATTTAGGTTCCATTTTCTTCCAAGCCTATATATAAGTCAAATATACTTTAACATTTTGTCCTTACCAAACACCAAAAAACCTATCTTATTCTTTGCTTAATATTTATCATTATTTAAATGTAAGGGGTAAACAAAAATTAAACAATGATCAATATTAAGCATAGGGTAAGATAGATTTTTTGGTGTTTGATAAGAACAAAATGGTATCCTTCACTTATATATACACTTGGAAGAAGAGTGAAACCTAACTTTCTCCACTTCCGGCCACATTCTTCTTCACTCACGGCCATCATCGTTGACATCAATTGTCATTCTTCAAACCATAGACCTTAGAAATCCTACATCCATTTGATGAATTATGAATGTTAGTTTAATCTAAGGCAAGGGAGGGACATGTAGAAAAAGAAAATCGGGTCTTGAAGATTGGGAGAGATTGGGGAGAAAGACTAGAATTTGAAGAAGCCAACTAGCTAGAAATTTGGGCTCTTAAATTTAAAAATCAAACACATTTTTTTATTTGAAAGAAATTATATATATATTTTCGGAACTCCCGAAATGACGTATTATTTTCAGATGAGACTTTTTCTGTCGAGTGTCTGGTTGATAGGGTGAAACTTTTATATTGGAAATGGTTTTTAGGTAAAAATCCTGGTAACCCGTGTTCCTTTTATGAGTGGGGTATTCACCCTACTTTCTACTGGAACCGATAGAGTTTGGTTGGGTGTGGACTTGGGTCTCATGGTTGTAGTTGATTGGAGGTCCTCTTGTTGCTTTTTCTTACCCTTGTGGTTCATCTTGTCTCTCTTTTTCTCATTGGGGTATTCATCTTGCAGTGGTGTTGTTGAGGTGTTTTACCTTATTGTTTGTGTGCCTTCTTTTTGTTGTAGATCCTTATCTATTTTTCTTGTATTCTTAGAATGTACTTCTGGTACCTCTTGTTACTTTGTCATATCTCTTGTACTATCTCTTTACTTTTATATATAATATATTTGCCATTAAAAAAAATAAAAAAATAAAATATAATATACTATATATATATATATATATATATATACAGTATATTTTAAGAATCTTAGTTTCTCAAAAAGCGAAAACACCGCCAATTAGAAGACATCATAAAATTTTATTTATTTATGCATCAACATTATTGAGAGCATCAACTCAAGAACCCCTCCCAAAAAATTCATCATCGAGTAACCACAACATGAATTCAAAAACTAAATAAGAAATAATATAAATGATTACAGTGACACACAAACATTATTAAGTAAAACTAATATTAGACAAGTAAGTAAAACATACATATAAATTATGACAGTGCAGAAACTCGCCATGCATAAACTTTTCATAACGGATTATCACGAGTATATTCCACGGAGACCGAGTCA
Source organism: Trifolium fragiferum (assembly GCA_954870985.1). NCBI lineage: Eukaryota > Viridiplantae > Streptophyta > Magnoliopsida > Fabales > Fabaceae > Trifolium > Trifolium fragiferum. The sequence goes on from OX940794.1 coordinate 16,947,671, forward strand.
ATAATACCCTCTATCCTCCATCTTTTAGAAGGTGAAAAATCTTCTACAGCATCTGAGTCACCCATATTCAAGTTTTCTTCTATAGGATTCATGTGTTGGGAAGCATTCTTCTTCATAAACCTTCTACTGATTCTCTTCCCCTTGACAATGGGAGTATTCAAAGCAACATTGAGTAAGAGTCGTGCTCCAAGTGACTCGGAATTTGAGAACAAGAATCCTCAAGATCAAAATCTATGTTGAATATGCCTTGAAATCTCAGTTACATGAAGTCAGAATTTCGGAGTCCAGAAGTTGTGGCCTGCGCGGGGCGCAGCCACTTGTGCGCGGGGCGCAATTGCCAGTGAGATGGAGCTTCAACTCCTGTCATCTGCGCGGGGCGCAACATGACCTGCGCGGGGCGCAACACGTGTGGTGGCCAAGTTTTGTTTGTTCACAGATTCTGTGGAGAAATTGTCTCAGATGAAATCTGACTTAGACTGTGTTTGCTTTTAAATAGGATATATTTAAAAACAATATGAAATTTGGTTTTATTTTAGAAGATTATCTTTTAAAATAAGTAGGCATATACTTTTCTATAAATAGGGATTGTCTTATTCATAGAAAAATTGAGAGAGTGAGAGCGACAAGATGTAGAGAGTCGGGGTTTGCACCACAAAAGGCTAGGGTTTTGAATCCTAGGGCAAACTACCTTTGAGAACATCTTGAGGGACACCTTGGGTAGACTAGGTCAATTGAGTCTCTTGGTCACAGGAAGAGATTCAGTATTAGGGTAGAATTATGATTAATTCTTGTAACCCCAATTGGGATTTCTTGTGAAAGTTTCTCATTGATCAACGTAGAACGGAAGGGCTGCTCCCTCCCCCAGATTAAATTCATTAATACCGAACTGGGTAAACAAATCATAGTGTGTCATTTATCGTTCTTTGTTTATTGTTCTTGAATTATAGCGTCATCAACTCTATCAACATATTTGGTTACTTGGTTCAATTTGCTCCACACATCAAGGTTATCGGTGTGAGTTTAGTCGAATTCGCAACAATTGGCGCCCACCGTGGAGCAAGGATCAAATCGATAATCAGGTACCATGGGTTCAAAGTTTGATATCGAGAAGTTCATCGGGAGTAACGACTACGGGTTGTGGAAGGTGAAGATGAGGGTTGTGCTGATTCAGAACAAGTGTGTTGAGGCGCTAAAGGGGGAAGCACTGATGCCGGTTAGTCTCTCAGCCGCGGAGAAGACCGGGTTGAATGAAAAAGCCTTGAGTGCGATCATCTTGTGTCTTGGAAATCGGGTGTTGAGAGAAGTAGCGAAGGAGACGACGGCTGCGTCCCTGTGGGCCAAACTTGATTCATTATATATGACCAAGTCGTTGGCACATACGCAGTTCATGAAGCAACGTCTTTACTTTTTCCGAATGGTAGAGACGAAACTCATAATGGAGCAACTGACGGAATTCAACAAAATCTTGGATGATTTAGCGAATATTGACGTGGTCCTAGATGACGGAGACAAAGCTTTACCTAAGTCCTATGAAGGTTTCAAGGATACTATGCTCTATGGCAAAGAAAGCCCTGTCACCTTGGAGGAAGTTCAAGCGGCCTTAAGGACCATAGAATTTACTAAGTTTCAAAACTTGAAGGCGGAAAGCGGTGCGGATGCCTTAACCGTTTCAAGAGGAAAAGGTAAAGGTAGGGGTAAGTCGGCTAAGTCTGGAGACAGGTGGGGCTGTTTCTATTGTGGAAAGAAAGGTCACTTCAAGAGGCATTGTCCGGAATAGAAGGACAAGATTGGTTCCTTGCATGTTGGGGAAGGCTCCTCCGAAGAGGAGAGTTATGAGAAGGCTGAGGCACTTGTGGTGTCGAGTTGGGAACCGGAGGAGAGTGAGACTCTAGACTCTGGTGGCTCTCATGACGTGATTGAGTTATGGGATTTTGGGGTTGTTTCTGATCAAGTCGGGTGGTTTTGCAAATTGCAAGGTGGAGTTCATAGTGTGAGTACTGGGTTTGAGACTTTGGTGGAGTTTCAAGTTGAGGTGGAGTCTTCCGATAGTGGGACTAGAGGAAGCGAGCCAACATTAGCTCTTGGCTATCTAGTAGGAGATAGGGAGGAGAATGGTTATGTTGCACCTTTTGGCATGACTGTGAAGACCTTGTGGGGTATGTCCCAATTGAGGCTGAAGAAGTGCAAAACCTATTGAAGAACTTCAGGGAAGCAATTGGTAACACCGACAATAGAACTTGGGAACTTGCAGGGCTACTTGAGGTAGTGGGGCACAAGGAGAGTTCAATGTTGGAGCTTGAACAACCACCTAAAATTCCAAGGTTGGTTGGGAACAAGCAAAGCTTTGAGATTACGGAAGGCATTCCGGGGTTCGAAGAGGGTGTGGTGGAGCTTGTAGGACTATCCAAAAGGTCGATGATAGTTGGATGCAAGCGTATCTTCAGGAGGACGGGTTTGATTACTCCAGGGGCTGAAGAGGTTGCAGTGAGTCTTGTGGGGCTACCTAAAATTCCTATGGTAGTTGGAGACAAGACCTTCATGAGGGCGAAAGGCATTCCGAGGAATGAAGAGGTAGAGGTACAACTTGCGGTTCTAGCAAGAGTTGTTGGAAGCAAGTGGAAGAGGTCAAGGTTCAAGTGGGACTTGGACTTGACTGGTGATCTTGAATAGAAGATTCAAGATGGAGGGAGCAGCACAATGGTTGAGTGGGTCACCATCGATTTAAAGGCAAGATGGAGAATTGTTGAATATGTCTTGAAATCTCGGTTACATGAAGTCAGAATTTCGGAGTCCTGAAGCTGTGGCCTACGCGGGGCGCAGCCACTTGTGCGTGGGGCGCAATTGCCTGTGAGATGGAACTTCGGCTCTTGTCATCTGCGCGGGCAGCACGTGTGGTGGCCAAGTTTTGTTTGTTCGCAGATTCTGTGGAGAAATTGTTTCGGATGATATCTGACTTAGATTGTGTTTGTTTTTAAATAGGATATATTTAAAAACAATATGAGATTTGGTTTTATTTTAGAAGATTATCTTTTAAAATAAGTAGACATATATTTTTCTATAAATATGGACTGTCTTATTCATAGAAAAATTGAGAGAGAGTGAGAGCGACAAGATGTAGAGAGTCGGGTTTGCCACCACAAAAGGCTAGGGTTTTGAATCCTAGGGCAAACTATCTTTGGGAACATCTTGTGGGACACCTTGGGTAGACTAGGTCAATTGAGTGTCTTGGTCACGGGAAGAGATTCAGGATTAGGGTAGAATTAGGATTAATTCTTGTAACCCTAATTGGGATTTCTTGTGAAAGTTTCTCATTGATCATAGTAAAACGGAAGAGCTGCTCCCTCCCCTAGATTAGATTAATTAACACCGAACTGGGTAAACAAAATAAAGTGTGTCCTTTATCGTTTTTTGTTTATTGTTCTTGAATTATAGCGTCATCAACTCTATCAACATATTTGGTTACTTGGTTCAATTTGCTCCACACATCAAGATTATTGGTGTGAGTTTAGTCGAATTCGCAATAATCTACAAGATTAGAATCAAAGTCAACCACAAAATCATAATCTCCCTTCCCATCCTTGCTCGTCACTCTCCTGCTTTCAATGATGGTGGCAAAGTTATTGTTTGCGAAACTACAGATGTGGGTGCAGCTGGTGGCGAAGTTCTTGAGGTAGGTACCTAACCACAAGATCACCTCCTCGACGTTCTTCATGTAGGGATTATCAATCTCCCGCGTGAAATAGTCGTCCCACACACGAATTGTCGCTCCCCACCTCCTCGTGATAACCTCCGCTCGCCACGATGCGACGAAGACCAACTTCATGGACCACTTTCTATGAGAATTCTTAGTGTACCGGCCCTACCTGTCGGGTTGGAGAAACAAAACTGTCTTAGATGAAGTCGTAATCCACTGAAATTAAACTCACACACAACTGTGAGGTCCTGGGTTCGAACCCGGGTCACGACCTTCTGCCTAGAAATTTTGGCATTTGCTAGTTGAGCTAAGACAATTTATTGTTCATTGAGAAAAACACAAAGATTAAGACAATTTATTGTAGTGTTAAATTCGTTGATAATTGATATTGCTTTTACAATTTTATCCTTAAAAGCAATAATAAATTAATGTTTCTTAGTGTATTTATTGCAGATTATGGAAAAATATGCAATATAATTACGGGTCTTATAATTAGGGACGATGGTAGTATATATTAGACAAGTAGGCTACAGAAACTCGCCATGCATAAACTCTTCGTAATGGATTATCACGAGTATGTTCCACGGAGATTGAGTCAATATCCATTATCCTTCGTCTTTTAGAAGGGGAAAAATCTTCAGCAGTATCCGAGACACCCATATTCAAGTATACTTTTACATAATTCACATGTTGGGAAGCATTCTTCTTCATCAACCTTCTTCTGATTCTCTTCGATCCCCTTGACAATGGGAGTAGTCAAAGAAACGTTGAGTAAGGGTCGTGCTCCTGGTGACTCTCAGACTTGGAGGACAAGAATCCTCAATATAAAAATCAACAAGATCATAATCAAAGTCAACCACAAGATCATTATTTTCCTTCCCCTCCTCGTCGCTTTCCCCACGCACGAATTGTCGCTCCCTACCTGCTCGTGATAACCTCCGCTCGCCATGATGTGACGAAGACCAACTGCGTGGACCACTTTCTATGAGCCCTACTTTTCAGGTTGGAGAAGCCAGACTATCTTATTGAGAATATTAATATTGAGATAGTCCTTGACTATAGGGATGTCTAAGGATTAATTACGTAAGCTCCTTCCCACTACGCAGAGGATAGTGGCAATGAGTTGGTACAAAAGCCTTCCCCCATGGTCTATCGACTCGTGGAGAGACGTGTGTCATAAATTCCCGGCACACACGACCTCTCGACGACAACCAAAGAGTGAAACCGCACTTGGAGCAATTGTTCAAGGGAAGAATATGAGCATGAACCCCTCAGGGACTACATTGAGAGCTCCAACCCCGAAGTCATACCATACACTACAAGAATATATCATTTTTTCACAGATTCAATATCAACTTACTATCCGTTCTAGCCGTCAGTAAGTACTAATACCATCATTTGTTAATTTATTTATTTAAAAAAACTCATTTCTCATTACTAGTAGTACTACTAGTAGTAGTAATTGACAACTATTACAGCAACCTCACTTTCCCAAAAGCTTTTCTCTCTCCCACGTTTCCTTCTTCACTTTCTCTTTAACATAAACCAACAACAACAACAACCACCATCTTACCATTGTATTTTCGCAACTTTCTGCTTTGTTTCTCACAATTTTTTTCTCAGTTTCTTAATGATCTTGTAACTTTTGCTTCAAATATGTATAAGGTTTGAAGACCTTCAAGCTTCCACGCATGTAGATCTGGAATGAGAGTTTAATCTTGTTGCAATCAAACATTTGTTTATATATGTTGAAGTTTGTTGTTTTAAGCTTTCTTTATGTATATTGTTGGTGTAGTATAATAATCTACCTTTGGTAATCTTCATATTTGTTGTTCATTCATATTGTTCCAATCGACGAAACCGAATCCCATTTAAATAAAAATAATTAAATATATAAATTTGCGGTCTAGGCCGTCGGTAAGTATGCTGCAGCGTGTCAGAGTCGTCCCTTCATTCCCTTTGCGGCGGTCATGGCTGCCGATAAATGTGGCAGTCCTTGTCTTTATTTTGCGGCGGTTTGGGACGCAAGTAAGTGTTAGCAACGCGCCAGCGCCCTTTTTGGCGGTCGATTATGACTTCCAATAAATGTGCCAATTGTTTTTACTTTTTGGCCATTATGATCGAAGTCCCTGCTCCACGTGAATAGCTTTAAATACCCAGCGTTAAGATAATTCCTTTACCAATGAAAGTCTTGAAAGATTGAAGCTTCGCTCGCAAGCATATATTTTTATATGCGTAGCTCACCTTTGGCCATACCCTGCGGCCACAGAGATTATTCTAGCAAGTTTCATAGCCAGCAAGTATTCATCTTTAGGTGTGGTGATTGCAATTTAGTTACTTTTGCAAACATTGTGATGGAGAGCTTCAGCAAAAGTTTTTGGTCATGACTTTTGTCGGTTCATGATTTGTGTTAGCAAGGCTAGAGCCTAGAGAAAGAAGATTTGTCAAGGAAAAACCACGACAACAAACAGTGACCCATGGAAGCCATGGTTTTCGGTCGAAGCTGGGAATATAAGCGCCGAACAAAATCACAATTGCAGTGAACGGAGAACCAACACGATGCAAATAAGAATCAATAAGAACAAAAGAACTGATATTTGTGATGCAAAAGTACCAACATGATCACTCAACAAGTCTCCCACAATTTTGAATCCCAAATGAGCATCATGACAGAAAGGAACATACAATAAAACAATTTTAAAAAAAAGCGGACAAATGTTTTCATCTTTCCGCCAAAGTATAATTAATACTCCCTCCGGTCTTTATTATAAGAGGAAGTTTGCTTTTTAGATTCATAGAATCTTGAATGTATCTAGTCCACATTATGAACTAAATACATTAAACATTCCATGAATCTAGAAAGTAAATTTCTTCTTATAATAAGGAATGGAGGGAGTATAAAAATAATGGAAATACTAAATAGTACATCCAGTACAATAGTTAAGCACATAAATAATGAATTTTGTTTTGAAACTCGTAAATTAAATATATTGAAAATATAAAAAATTATTTTTATCAACATTAATTTTATATTGTATTTCAATTTTTCATATACTGCCTAATTTAGCATGATAAAAAAAATTTATGCCATGCCAATGCTCTTTCAAATAACCAATACTATCACTAATAACAATAAAATTTAAATCTAAAATGTTTCCAAAGCTACTGCTAGTGCAGTTATCAAGAGAAAAAAAGCTACCGCTACTAGTGCTCTTATTATTGGGTAACCAAACGGGTTATTCTTTACACCTCCCTCCGTTACAAAATATAAGCAAAAGTGAGTCAAAAAAATTTGATGTATTTGGTTAAAAATTTAGACCAAATGCATTCACTTTTATTGACCAACTTTTGCTTATATTTTGTAACGGATTACCTTACACTCCACCCAAATCACATCTCAACTAAACAACTTATCCTTTATTTTTCTGCATATACACAATGGCATCATGTTCCAATTCCAACCTCCCAGCAAATAAATCGAAACTTGAAACCCCAACAACAATCCCAAATTGGCTTGAACTTCCCAAAAACATAACTTCAAACATCCTTAAAAGGCTTGATGCTGTTGAAATTCTGACCAGTGCACGCAATGTTTGTCCTTATTGGTGGAACATTTGTAAAGACCCTCTCATGTGGCGCACCATTCAAATGACTGATATCTGCATGTTACGTCATGAAACTTCTACTTTATCTAAGATTTGTCTCTACGCTGTTGACCAAAGTTGTGGTGGTCTTGAAGACATTTTTATCAAGTATTTTGCAACAGATGATCTCCTCAAATACGTTGACTTCAATGTGATTTTTTTTCTTTATACGATTATATGTTCTCTAAGATTATATTTTTTCATAATAATTTGCTATGTTGCATTGCATCCATTAAATATGAAGATTTGGTTTTATTATTAATTTGAGCAAGTAATCTATTATTCTTATATTTTCATTGTTTCTTTGGTATAATTTTTGTAGAGCAAGTAATATGCGATGCTTACGAATTGAAGAATGCTATAAATCAATGACAAAAGAAGGATTGTATGAAGCTGTGAAAAAATTTCCACTGTTAGAGGAGCTCTATATTTCAAATTGCCGCCTCCTCCATTTTGTTTCTTTTGAAGTTATTGGTCAATGTTGCCCTCTTTTAAAATCGTTGAATATTAATGGCTTTTTTGATGAATCATGTGAATGTGATGATCATGCTCTTGGTATAGCACAAACAATGCCTGCGCTGCGTGATTTAAAGATTTTGAAAAACAATCTCACAAATGCTGGATTACTTGCAATTCTTGACGGATGTCCTCTACTTGAATCACTTGATTTGCGTGGATGTTTTCATCTTGATTTTAGTGGAAATTTAGGGAAAAGATGCAATGAGCAGGTCAAAGAAGTGTGGCTACCAACTGATTTTATAGATGAGCCGGATGATATTTGTGACGATCCTGATATTTTTATTTCACACTTGCGTTGGCTTGGTTCGTGTGCATTCGATGGTTATTATGATGCTTCTTTGGATTTTGATGAAGAGGATTTTTATGATGAAGATGATTTTTATCAAGCAGTGTTTAACAAGTCTTAGAGTACTGCTAATTTGTTTATTGCACAAAGTTGTGATGAAGCATGACACTTTCTAGTCTTGTTGTTTTCTGTGATTCAACCCAATTAGTACTTTCCACAAGTTTTACTCTATCATGTTTTACGATTAAAATGCTTATTGAAATTATTGAAATAAATCTCGAATGAACCTTAAATTAGTAGTATAAGCTACCCCCTCTAACTCTTAATTTAAAAATAGTTCCGATACATTGAAAAATTGATGTAACTAGTCTATGATATAATCTAAAAACATCAAATTTTCAAAGTATTTGCAAAGTTATGTTTTTTTCTTAATTATATTAGGGACCAAAGGGAATGAATACATGGGTCACGTTCAAGTAGGGCTGGCAATGACTCGAGCCAATTCGTGAATAGTTCGAAGCTCGATTCGATAATTGACTCGTGAACTTGGTTTGTGAACCAAATGAGATGAACTTGAGTTAAAAATTAAGTTCGTTAAACAAATGAGCCGAACATAAACTCTCTCTCTCTCTCTCTCTCTCTCTCTCACTACAAGAGTAAGTTTTATAACTTACTCTAAATCTTAACCTTTAATTTTAAAATTAATTAATGGTTAGGATTGATTGTAAATAATTACTATGATGAGACTAATTTGTTTATTACATTGGAAAACTATGATTATCAAAATATACTATAAATAAAATAGAATGAATTAATTATGGTCAATTATCAAAACAAAAATTTCTCTCACTTTCTTGCATATATATTTTTTTTACACACACCTATCTTGCATATTTATTTACGGGAAAAATTTAGAAAAATATAACTGATTTGTTAATTAAAAACAATTAATTGCACTCAAATCCATGCCACGGATAGATTCTCTAAATATCTTGGTTTTAAAATGTTTTATGGAAAGGTTTGTAAGCAGGATTTTAGTGATGTCTATGATAGGGTGAATGCTAAATTGGCCTCTTGGAAGAGTCGGCTTCTTAATAAGCCGGGTCGATTGGTCTTAGCAAATTCAGTGCTTTCCTCCATTCCTTCCTATCCCATGCAAGTGAACTGGCTGCCGCAAAGTGTTTGTGACGATCTTGATAAAAGTATTCGCAAATTCATCTGGAAAGGTACAGGAAACAAAGGTTTACATCTGGTTAGCTGGAAGAAAATTACCCAGCCTCGCCGATATGGGGGTTTGGGGGTGAGATGCTCGAGATCACAAAATACTGCTCTCCTCGGTAAGCTTATATAGGAGATCCTTCAGACCCCTAATAAATTGTGGGTTACCCTCTTCAAAGAAAGATACCTTAAGGGACAATTACCTTTTAATGTAACTATTTCCGGTGGTTAAGTGATATGGAATTCGGTGGCTAAGGCTGTTCACATGCTGCAAGACGGTTTTATTTTCAAAGTTGGAAACGGCGACACAAGTTTCTGGTTTGACTCTTGGGCTCTCAAAGAAAGATTGTGTACGGCTGTACCTTTTGTTGCTATTCAAGATACAGCTGTGAAGATCAAGGATATTTGGCAAAATGGTATGTGGAATTTGCAAGAATTGTATACTTCTCTTCCTCACAATATTGTTACTGCCATAACAACCATCCAACCCAGAATTGTGCCTCATATACCTGATGTGTGGACTTGGAATAATTCAAGCTCAGGTATGTATACTGTTAAAGATGCTTACAACTGGCTTTCAAAACCAGCTCCGCTGAATGATCATGTAAATTGGCAGTGGATTTGGAAACTACAGCTGCCGGCGAACATTCATTTTTTCACGTGGCAGTTGATTCATGGATCAATTCCAGTCCGTGAGATATTACATCATCGACGAGTTAGTGATTCAGAACTCTGTCCACGTTGTCTTGGTACTACGGAAAGCATTGAACACTGTTTGTTCCGATGTGCAGCTTCAGCCCGTATTTGGCAGGCATGCGGTTTGAATATTCCTCACAGGAACTCTCCAGGTGAAGACAGTTTTACTTGGTATAAAAATCTTGGTAAGAAATACGGAAACATTGTTTTCATTATCCTCTGGGTGGTTTGGTGCGCTCGAAATGATGTTGTCTTCAACAATGATGTTGACACTAGTATAGCAAAAGTTTTTTCTCTCCAGAATTCTTGTATTGCAGCCTTCTCTCATCAGAATTGTACCCGGTCTAATCCTGTCAGTCCAAGGTTAGTCACCTGGCTCAGGCCGACAGAAGGAACCGTGTGTCTTAATGTGGATGGTAGCCTTTTGGGATCAACGAACTCTGCTGGATACGGTGGTCTGATGCGTAATAATCTTGGTGATTTTATGTTGGGTTTTTATGGGGCTGCAACGATTCAAAGTATTCTTTTTGCAGAGCTTATGGCTGTGTTACACGGGTTACAACTCTGTTGGCAAAATGGTTTCAGAAGAGTGATTTGTTACTCATACTCGCTTCAGGCTGTTAGCCTAATTCGGGAAGGAGTTTCAGCTTTTCATCGGTTTGCGAATGAAGTTTTTAGTATCCGGCATCTCCTTGATAGAGATTGGGAAGTGGTAGTGGAACACACTCTTCGAGAGGGTAATGCCTGCGCGGATGTTTTGGCTAAGATGGGTGCTCTCTCTGCCTCGCCGTTAGTGACAGTTTCTACGCCTCCTGGTGACCTCTCTATGCCCCTTCTTGCTGATGCACGGGGTGTAGTTTTTGTCCGGGAGTAGTTTGTGTTTTGTTTCTTTTTCCTTTTTTCTCTTTTGTAACCAAAAAAAAAAATTAATTGGTTTGTACTAAAAAAACAAATAATTGATCTTGACCAAAAAATAATTTCATGGGATAAAAATACAAATAATTGTTCTTGACAAAAAAGTAATTCATTTGTTGAAAAGAAAAAAAATCCGTCGCAATATAAAATTCACTATTTAATTCTTAGCCACAATCGGGAGAACCTGCTAAAATATTCTCACGAGAAATTTACACATCTAAAGCAAAATCCCTTCATTGATTTTTTTTTTGTCAAGACCAATTATTATTTTATTTTTGGTAGTGAAGTAATTATTTTGTATTCTTTTTTAGTCATTTGTATTTTAATTTTTGCTTATTATTTAATGCGTAAAAAAAACAAGGAAGTAACTATTTTGTATTCTTTTTCAATCATTTGTATTTTAATTTTTGCCAAATATTTTATGCAAAAAAAAAAAAAAAATTAATGAAGGGAGAGAATCGTTGATTTGATGACAATAATTAATTCATTAAGTTTATTTGAAGTATGTTTGGACAATCATAATATTCTAGTGTAGCAAACAAATTTGTCTCATCATAGCAATTATTATCAACCAATCTTAACCATTAATTAATATTAAAATTAAAGGTCAAGATTTGGAGTAAGTTATAAAACTTACTCTTGGAGTCAATATATCCCTATATATATATATATATATATATATATATATATATAGTTTGACTCATTTGGCTCATGAGCTAACTTGATTGTTTACACCAACGACTTTCCAATTCTCTATATACACATCAATGAAAAATATTTTGAGACTAAGACTCCGTTTAGATGATAAAAGAAAGTGGAAAGAAAGAAAATAAGAGGAAAGAATGTTGAAGTAAGGAAAGTGAATAGAAAGAGAGTGGAAAGTAAGGTGATTTTGTGGTTGTTTGGTAGGAGTGAAAGTGAAAAGAAAGTGAAAGGAAATAAAGTGAAGTATTTTGAAAAGGACATAATAACCCCTAATAAAAATATGATATTACTTATACTTTTATGGCTTAATAGATCTTTTTGTCCCTGTATGTTCGCGAATTTTTTGTTTTAGTCTCTGTGTCTTGTTTTGTTGCAAATAAGTCTCTGAATGTACAAAAAAATTTTGCTTTAGTCCTTAGAGTCAAAATCCGCAGGAACATCCGAAGGAAAATTTCCACGAAAACTGCAGATTTTCCTGCGGATTTTGATTTTAAGGACTAAAACAAAAAAAATAATATACATTCAGGGACTTATTTGCAACAAAACAAGACACAGGGACTAAAACCAAAAATTCGTGAACATGCAGGGACCGAAAGATCTATTAAACCTACTTTTATTTATATGATATTTTAAATTTTAAAATAGTATATTACTATAAAAAAAAGGTTTTTTTTTTTGACAAAACATAAAAAATAAAAGAAACTAAAATAATGTTGTTCCTTGAAAAAGAAAAAAATCAATGGCAATAGTACGTATGTGCTATGCCTATACTCCTTGTGGCAAATGTGGGAAATAAATAAACAAATGGTGGGTGTTTATGTCTTTTGATAATAATGCAACTTTCCGTCCCACTTTCTTTGCAGATGTGAGGGGAAAGTTTTTGCACGTGGGCTCCACCAAAAAGCAACTTTCCATCCCTTCTGACACTTCATCCAAACGATGAAAAGATTGAATATGTGTTGTCTTTCCCTCCTCTTAATTTGTTTCCTTCATCTTTCTTCTATTCCAAACAGCTCCTAATTGTGGAATTTTGTTTGTTTTTGCTTTGTAACTTTGTTATTTGAATTAATTTATGATTGTTTTAATTTTGTATGTGTTTATCTATTATTCACTTGAAAAGACTTTTATTTTAATATAACATTTGCTTTTTCTTTTTAAAAAAAATAATTTAAAAGGTTATAGAATAAATTCTGAAATTTTGACAAAAAAAGTTTACTTTAAAATCATGAGATTTGACTTAACGAGTCAAACTTAACGAGCTGAACCGAACTATTCCTTAACTTAAACGAGCCGAACTCGAGCTGAAAAAAAAGTTCGTATCAAACTTGAGCCGAATTTTGAGCTGAACCAATTCCTAGCGAGCCGAGTCAAACTCAGATGAGTTCGACTCAGCTCGACTCATTTCAGCTCTACATTCAAATAAATTATTTTTTATATAAAGTAAAACTCATGTTGCATTTCCATGTAACATATATGTTGTCTTTTTCATTGTTTCAATATGAGAAGAAAAAAAAAAAACCATAACATCATAGTGAAAAATGCACAGCTTTTAGTGGTTAATTTTTCTTTTTTGTCAAATAGTTTAAGGCCAGAAATTCCACTTTTAAGGTGGATAAATGGGATGATCGAGGTTTGAACTTCGACTCTTACATATATAATGCAATGTCTTGCCAACAGAGTAAGTTCATGTAATTTAAAATAAAACTAGCATAATCTAAGTGCGTACGCACGAGTCGTGGCATTGGCGCGATATTTTTTTATTGTAGAGCTAGCGAGTATTGTACAATATGAAATTGTTGCAATGATTATTATTTTTTTTTGAACTACTAACATTTTATTCAAAAGCACTAAAGTGCACAAGAGGTACAAAATAGGCTATAGAAGCAATACAAACCCCGAGGGCAGAAGAAAGAAACCCGACACTAGTAACTAAAAGAACACAAAATAAACTAAAAAACAGGAAAAAAATACAACAAAAGACCATCAACTTAAAAACACAGATGAAAAAATCAGTGCAGGCCAAGCAGTGCATCCTCCTTCCAAAACCAATCGCGCCTAGAGAAACAAAAACCCACACCTTCGACACAGGCCCTCAACAGTAAAATACAACTCCTCACCTTAGCCACAGAGAGAACATAACAAATCGTCATTATTAATCACTCCCTTACTACTGAGGTTGTCTCTAGTAGGAATTCTATCAACAAGAAATTGCCACACCAAAGAACACACCTTTGAGGGTGCCCCACTCTTCCATATATGCCTAAAGGCAAAAACCTCCTCTTCCGATCTGTGTGCCTGATTAACCGAAACTGAATCCATGAAAACATAGAGTGATTTCACCGAGAATCCATCATCAATTCCAGGCCCCCACACCTAAACGTCCTCCGCTTCCCTAATTACCTTTTGGGAAATCAATAAACTCATATTCATGGGCTAATTCAGTTTCCCAAACAAAAAAATTCCTCCGCCACTGCAAGTTCCAGTTCCACGTACCATTGACCCAGCTACCCCTCTCACAAACTAACACATCCTGCTGAACCGAAATTCTATACAGCCTTGGAAATAAAGTTTCCAAACTTTGACGATTTGCCCAACTATCCTTCCAAAAGCGTATTGTTCCACCATTCCCCATCTTTTTTATAGCAACTTATTTAAACCAATCAACCCCTTGATCTATCCTACAGAAATCCCGCCACCACACCGATGCACCATATCTAAAATTCTCCACCTCCAACCCAACATTACCTACTATCCCAACCCCATATTTTCCAACCAAAACACTTTTCCAAACTTCATCTCCTTCGAAAAGTAGTTTCCATCGCCATTTTGCAAGCAAGCTACTATTCATCAAGCGCACATCCTGTATCCCCAAACCTCCTTCACTTTTTGACATATTCCCGGAACACACACAAGCTTTCATCCAAGCACGCCGTTTCTCCCCAAAACGGAACCTCCGCAACATGTAGTCCAACCCCCAATCCACTGAACCGTACGCCTTTTCAAAATCCACTTTAAGAATTAGACATTGTTTGCCCGATTTTTTAGCGTAATCTATTACCTCATTCATCACCACCACACCCTCCACTAGTTGTCTTCCCTTGAGAAACGCCGATTGTATATTCGGAATCAAATCCCCAACCACCTTTGCTAATCGGGCCGCTAATACCTTTGCAACCAACTTATAAAGACAACCAAGTAGTGAAATAAGTCTAAAATCTCCAAGTGATTGAGGGGATGACACCTTGGGGATTAGAGTAAGGAAATAAGAGAATAAGCCATTCGGAAGACAATCGTTGCCATGAAATTGATCAAACATAATCCGCACCTCATGTTTCATGACATCCCAAAACTCCTTGGTGAATGCAAAACTGAACCCGTCCGAGCCCGGGCTCTTGGTACCATCACAACCTTTGACTACCTCCATTAACTCTTCCATAGTAAAATAAGCCGTCAAAACTTCCACTTTGTTCGCCTCCAAACAAGGCAAAGTGATGTCATCCAACGTAGGTCTACACCACACCTCATTTGCAAAATGGTTTCTAAAGAACGACACAACCTCTCTCCTTATTCTCACCGGGCTGTCCACCCACCCTTCCGGGGTACACAAAGTAAGCAAATTGCATCTTCTCTTTCTAGCCTTAATACAACTATGGAAAAAATGAGTATTGGCATCCCCTTCCTTTAACCATTTATTGCGAGACCTTTGGAAAGTCAAGGCGTCAATATTCTTGAGAAGCTTCCACAATTCTTCAAATTTCAATTTTCTTAATTTCCTCCACTTCTACCTCAATAAGTCCCACCCCTTCACTCTTAAGATCTAACTCCGTCACCCTTTTAATCAACCCCCTCTTCTTCTCTTCCACCCTCGCATAAGTATTCGAATTCCATTCCTTAATTACACCCTTGAGATTCTTTAATCTTTCTTTAAGAATAAAACCTATCCACCCTTCGAAATTTTGTGTCTCCCACGCACGAGTAATTACTTCTTTAAAGTCCTTGTTTTGAGCCAAAAGTTACTAAACCAGAATGGTTTAGGACCCCAATCCACCGGACAATAAATTAACACTAGCGGACAATGATCCGCCACATCTCTATCGAGCACCCGAACCAAAGGATCCCCCCAAATATCACCCCATGATGAAGAAACTAGCACTATATATCCAACCGACTCATACTTATGCTATTCGGATGAAACCACGTGAAATTTCTCCCGGTCAAAGGTAAATCAATCAAATCTAAGTCATCCAAAAACTCATCGAATTCCCGCATCTCCAAAGACCGTCCACCAAGTTGGGAAAAGTTAACACCTCTTCTCTCATACTTATTGCAATGATTGTTATTTGTGTACGATAGCTATAGAATAAGTTAAGATTACTAGTGATAATATGATCGAAATCTTTTTTTCTGTTATTTTGAAACAAATAAAGTAGTAATATGAGTTTCTATTGACTTGCAGTTATTTTAATCATCATTTTTTATTTTTGGGTTAAATAAGTAAATAGTAGTTCCTATAGTTTTCCAGAATTTCCTTTTTAGTCCCTAAAGATTTTTTTTTCGCACTTTATGGTCCCTGCAACTTTTGGTCCCTACTTTTAATCAAACTCTTGTCTATTTTCACATTTTTTAATGATATTTTTATTTTGTATTCTTGTTTATAATATTATAAGAACATCTCCAATAAAAGTTTATAAATTTTTAACATAAGAGATGAATTTTTTATGTGCAAAAAAAATTTTAATTCATCTCTTGTTAAAAAAATTTAAACTTTTGCAATAGATATTCATATAATGTACTAAACATGACCACATAAAAAATTTAAAATTTCGAATAATATGCACGAGTTAATGAAATTTTTAAAATTTGGGTATTTTTTTAGACGCTTTTTCAGCTAATATTGGTGTTGCAATTTCTCTTTATGCTGAAATCAGTGTTGCAATTTATGCTATTAAATTTGCAAATGCCAGAGGATGGTCAAATTTTTGGCTTCATTTTGACTCCCTCCTTTTAGGGATGGCAAAACGGGCCAATCCGCCCCGAACCGTCACCCGTCTAAAAAGGAGCGGGGCGGGCTTACTAATGGTAGTGGGTTGAATATCTCACCCTGCCCTTTTTCATGGCGGACGGCGAGTTGGCGGGAGTGCCCCCTCAATAATTTTTTAAAAAAACTCGATAAATTCGCAATAATATCATAAAATTTTGTAAAAAAATAAAATAAAAAGTCATTCAAAGAAATCAAATTTGGAGATGTTCATTAGAGGAACCATCTATTGTCATCAGTAGATCCACCGGAGGAACCATCTGTTGTGTCCGTTCAGCGCAATAAATATTCTTACTATATTAAATTTTATACTTTGCGTTAATCATATTCATTTTTTGTTACTGAAATCATTTTCATAAACTTAAGCATGTTAATTGGTTTTCATTAATTCTTGAAATATTATAATATATTTTACAAAATCAAATTTAAATAAGTTATCACATAAAATCATATACCTTCTAAATTAATTCATAATGTCATTTGAAAACATTTAATCTTAGTTACCAATTCGTTAGTTAATTTATTCAAATATTGTCAATATTAGTTATTTGAAAATATTTACATAAAATAAGCATTTAGACAGGCTTTAAAGGTTATAGTGTTATAGCAGAGTTTTCAAAGGTTAAACTTATGTCTGTAAATAAACTTATGGAGTGTAACAAGTTATAAGTTATTCTTTAAGCCTTAAATTTTTCAAATCAAAATATTGTCGTGTAAAGCTTAATTATATTCAATCTAATCTAGTATTAAGTGTGTTAAGAGACAAATATAGTATTGAACTATTTAAGAGGCGGTTAGTAATAATGATTTAAATTTTAGAGAGGTTTTTTACAACTTCTTAAGCGCTAAAAATATTTTATTATTGTTTTTATCATAACACTAGTTGCCAGACGCGCACGTTCCACGCCCGTCTGTGTGATCCGTTTTTTTTTATTTTATTAAATTGTGTAAAAAATTATATTGTAGATTTTTTATATACATTTATATTTTTTTAATCAAGGAAAAAAATTTAAAAAGTATAGAAGTTATAAAATATAGAAGTTATAGAAGTTAAATAAAAAGAGAGTAAACAAATTTAAAAGAAAAAAACTGTTAGGGGCAATTATGGTATTTTAAAAAAAGGCTACACCAAAGTTGTGTTTTCCCTTTATTAATAGTATAGATATAGGGTAAATATATGAATATATCTTTACCCCTTTAAAATAGGCGAATTTTATATTTTCCCATGCAATTGTTTTTTAGGAATACCCCTGCAATGTTTAAAATTTTTGTTGGTAGTGTATCTTACCCACTGCCGATTTTTTTTCCAACATAGGGGTTTAAAATACACTACTATAAAAAAATTTAAACTTTGCAGAAAGATGACACAAAACTCGGCTATTTTACAGGGATAAAGACATATTTACCCTAACATATATGTGCATTATACACTATAAAATGATCAACTCAAAATGATCAATTCATCATATTCAATTTTTTTGCAAATAAAGATAGAAAAATATGGCTAAAATTCTCATACTTGTGTATGTTATGATTTTGTCGTTTTCCCTATTTTTTATTGCAAAGAGAGTTGATTGCGGTAAACTATTTTTTTTTATCTTTTTCGAATTTCTTAAACAATCTTAATCATATCTCAGTTTAATTAGTAACATTTTTTTTATTCTTTGTCATTACAGGATATACAAACTTACTATCTAATAAGCCTGTTGCATGTGATAGTATACATGATTGTCCACAAATTTGGACTCGCAAGTATTATTGCATTCACAACAAGTGTGTTGTATATAGTATAAATAGCATACGGCCATAAATAAGAGAGGATGAGTTTTTACACTACAAGAAATTCATGCAATAATTGTATCTTTTATTTCATGGATCGACCTTTGCAATTACTACATCTTATAGCTCTTTGTTGTTTTCCGGCGGGTTATGGCCGGCCCTTGTTTCTCCCTTCCTTTCGGAGTGGTTCTGTGCTTTTCTGTTGTTTGCTGTTGGTTTTGTTTTGTTGCTTGATAGCTTAGTGTGTCTGGTGTTTTTGGTGCTGTTTTATTTGTGCCTTCTTTGTATTTGTAAAATTGTAACCTGTTTCTCTCCCTCTGGTATTTCTTATACCTTGGTGAGTGTTCTAATAAAAGTTTGCTCCCATATTTACTCCTGTTTTTAGACAATATTTTTTTTCAAATGCGACAATCGGTCAATTATTAGAGTAAACAACCACTTGTCCCTGAAAATGTCACTCGTAGTAGTCCATGAATCATAAAAAACATACAAAATTCCCTAATTGGAATTTCTATTAGTCAAAATTGTCCCTGACTTATCTTTAATCATAATATTTTTTTTTGTTCTCGACTACCCTGTACATGTAGTTGATGACTAATTCGACCGTGGTTGTTCTAATTCAAAAACCACGTCGCCAAGGAATAAACAATATGAAAGTGAATTACAATTAGTTGCATTCTAACATAAAAACTACCCCAAATTAAAACCCCTAAATCAATCTCCCTCTTCATTGAATTGTTATCAATCATCGTCTTCAGAACTATTTTCGAAAAATTTGAAGGAGGATTGAAGAAAATGCTTTGAACAAGCTTGTAGAATTGTTGGAAGTGGAAAGGATCACAATCACACGAGAGTTACAGAGCGCACCGAAGATAACAAAGATTTTACAACTATGATTTTAACATGGTCGATAACTAACTTGAATGGCATTCACACTAGACATGCACTTACCATAATGTCAATGGTACAACAAAGCCTCCCAAGGATATGTTTGCTTCCTTTACATGAATAGATATATAAATTTTAAACGATACTGTCATGGTAAGTGTTTCCCGAATTATACTAAACACTAAAATGATTACTCTTACTAAACAGTAAACACTAAAATAGGACACCTAATTGTAGTATTTTTTTTTCGAGATAAAAAAAACTTCCACATTGAAATTTAAAGAAAAGTCAAGCTTAAGACAAAACTATAAAACAGAAAAAATTCTAGCGGAACATATTTATCGTCTACTCTAGATATGCATCAAAAGAGGTATGTAGGCGTCTTCAAGAGAGGGGCAGCTGATTTGTAGTTTCAGGTGTGATCGGGGTAGATCCTTGATTCGCAGTGAAACTCGCGAGTAATTGTAGCAAGGACGCCGGGAATAATCTGAGCGTGTGTGAGTTCGTGAGTGTTAGGGACAATGTCCCAGAATTTTCCATGGTGGTAGTTGGCGGCGTCACTGTTGACAGGGAGCAAGTTGACATTGTAGGTACTAGCAGCATAGAGATCAGCTTCAGGTATGTCTTCAATTGTTGTAGTAGCAGAGAATTCGAGACTGGTTGTGGAGGTTTGGTTCATCGAATAGTGTCCAATTTGATTGTCACTTTTGTGAATTGTTACATTGTTGTTGCCTGATTGACCATTCCAGCAAGGTTCGTCGAAAATAGAACCAGAAATTTGTCGACAAACGACAGCTCCAGCAGCATATCCACTAGGCGAGCATTCAGAAAGCGGTTGCGACCCTCTCCAAAATTGGCAATATTTAGCCATCATAGCATTTAGGGTGCCAAACCATTGAGTTGATTCATCAAAGCCAAGGAAAGATGTCCAATTGTTGACGACATCGTGTTCATTAACATCAAGTAGCATGGGGCAGCAGCCTGGATGGTCAATCTGGGCAGCAGCTTTTTGCCAAAGTCTGAGATTTCCTGCATAAGCATGAGAGGCACCAGGGCCAGTCAGATTAGCAATTTCATTTGCATTATGAGCGCATGACTGATTAAATAAAGTGGCCAAATAGTTGAGGCCGTCAACATCATTGATGAATGATGATTCAGTCACATTTGCACGAGTAGCAGCAGTGCAGGTTGATCTGAGTCGAGAAGCAAATAAGTATATATGAGGAAGATGAGTGGTGAGATGGTCTTGGAGACGATAACTGCGGTCTTGACTCCATCCGGGGCGTGCAGGAATTGAAGGAGAAACATTTCCAAAGCGGTCAGTTCCAGTAGGCGAAAAAGATGAAATGTTCTTGAAGCATTGAACAAGAGGACCAGGGACGTAAAGATTGTTCATAGAGTATTTGGTCCGAAAAACATTGAGCAGAGTCAGAATTTCAGAACTGGGGAACAAACCAGCGCATTCCATAGCGCGAAAGGTCTGGATGTAGAACAAGATACCGAAATAAATATGAGAACAGGGGGGAACCCATCCCATACAATTTTCGGTCCATCTTTTAGTCGAAGCCATGAGATTGTCCATATGTCTAAGATAGCACATAGGAGTAGCAAAGCAAGGTAGGAAAGTAGATATCCGAGGATAAGTGATTGAGCGGAACGGGAAGTTCATTGAAGTATTGTAAATCAATGTTTCAACAATAGCATCTCTTGATCCAGAGGGGACAGTGATATTTTTACGAACTTCAAAGCGAGTTCGTTTGAGAGAAGAAGTATTTTTGTCTCTTTCCATTTCAGCATTGTGTTCTTTAACCATGTCTCTGTTGGGGTTAGGTAGTTATCAAGGAGAAAAGATTTGAAGTGTGGAGAAATCAACCAAGTAAATTCTTTTGTTATTTTTCCGGGCACCTAAACGTTTTGACAAAGAAACGTGAGTTGTTGTTTTCAATTAATGAAAATAAAAATTGCTATCCGTTTCCACTTTCCATTTTTTATTTTGACAAAAACAATCCATCACTACATTTATAACCAATTAAAAGTACAAAACATAGTCCTATAAGTCCGAGCTCAACTGGTAAAAATTACCGAAATTGCAAGGCATGGACGTCATGACCGGGGTTCAAACCCCGGTTCTCTCACTCGTGTGAGATTTTCTTATATTTACTTTGTCAATTCTTCCATGCACCAAAAAAAAAGTACAAAACATATAATTTTTTTTTTAAAAAAAAAAAAAAACCTCTCTTTGTCTCATATTGTAACCAAAAAAAATAAAATTTCACACTTGTTAAAAGTAAAATGTGATAATTTAAAATATGACTTTTTGTATTTTCCTTGAAATAAGTTTCATGGAAAGATATAAAAAGAATTTCATTGGCATCCTCCTTTAATCAGCTGGATTAAATGCAATATTGATGGTGCTTCTCATGGCAATTTTGGGCTTGCTTCTTGTGGAGGAGTTTTTCGAGATTATCAAGATAATTTCCTTTATGCTTTTGCGGAACCTCTTGGGTTTGCCTCTTCCTATCATGCTGAACTTTGTGGTGCCATGCAGACTGTTGATATAGCTTTTCGTATGAATTGGAAGAATCTTTGGTTGGAGACTGACTCAACCTTAGTGGTTCTTGCTTTTAATTCTAACCCTAAGCCTATTCCTTGGACTTTAAAAAATCGGTGGAAGAATGTTTTGATGAAGGTTTCTAGTCTTAATTTCAGGGTTTCTCATATTTGTAGAGAAGGTAATCAAGTGGCTGATCTCTTTGCTAATCATGGTCTTACTTTGAGCTCCCTTACTTGTTGGAGTGATCCTCCTTCGTTCTCTCAGGATTATTTGTTGAAGAATAAACTGGGCTTGCCTAGTTTTAGGGTGTGTTTATCTAAATGATGGATTTTATTTTGTTGTATTTATTTCTGGAGCAGTGCACTCTTTTTCCCTTCACCTGGTTTTTTCCTTTGGGTTTTACGGGTAAGGTTTTTAATGAGGCAGTTGTCATTGTTGGCTCCCACTTGGGTTTTGGTCTAGTCCCCCCAAGTTTGTACTCTTTTATCTTGTTTATTTATATATGAGTTGGAGTTAGCTTGTTTGTTAAGTTTGTAAAGATGTGCCAACCTAGTTGGGATGTCTTTACCTTCTTAACTAAGCTATCTCTTTGTTTTAAAAAAAAAATCATGCACCAAAATAACAATTTATAGAATTTAAATTAAAATATTTTGAATATAAAAATTACAATTATAATAATTTATTTCCTTTTTTAAATAAGTGAATTAATGCAATTTTATGATGTTTTATAGTAAATGCCATGCATGTGTACATAAACATTAAATAAAGACTTATAAAATAATCGTCAAATGTGTAGTATTAAGATTAACATCATCAATGTATGTATGTATCTCTTAAAAGGAACCTATGATAACTCCTAAGCAAGCATTATGATAACATGGGAATCTAAAAAAACTTCATACAATTCTATGCAATAAATAATAAGTAAACTCTTGAGTTATTTTTAAAAAATAAAAATAAAAATCAAACTTGAAATAATTAGATAGAAAACATATAACATCCACAAAAACTAAGATGATGTGAAAAAACTTTATATAGGCTAAGTGAATATATATATGAATCAAGAGGTTAGTATATATGTGATATATTTACATATAAAATTAACTTACAGGTAATTAAAAATGAAACTTCACTCTATATTATATAAAGGTTAGTATATATGATATTTACGTATAAAACTAAATAAAAATATATTGGTAATTAAAAATTAAACTTTCTTCTAATATATTATAAGGGTTTTTTAGGTGAGTTGCAAATTATAAAATAAATTATATGAATAAATTTATTAGTTATAATTTCTATTAATCAATTATTATTGTTCTAATATTTATTAAAGAATAAATTTTTTCACACCAACCTTTAAACTATTACTTTTTTCAATTTCATAACTTCTTTTTTATGAATTATAATTCGATAACTCTTATTCCTTAACTAGCTATGACAATTAACTCACTCAATTTATTAATAAATTGGTTACCATTTTTTTGTTAATTCTATTACAAACCTTTGAAGTTCTAATTTTTTATTTCTTCAATCATTGTGTATAAATATGGGGTTTTATGCACAAATGTCAAATGATTGTAGTAAAAATTTGAATTTTGGGTCCTCATCACTTCCTCAAGCAACTATCCGATGACACCAATTCAATTTTGTACTATATGTTTTTTCTCTTCATCTTTTCACTATTTATTGGTTTCTACATAGTGACTTAAGTTATTCTTAATTTGGTGAAATATTTTAGCCGTATCTTTTTTATTGATATGATATTTGTTTGTCTACTTTTCTAACTATCTTTTATTTTTTTTAATCAACAAAGTTTTATTAATAATAACAAGGGATTACAAGCACAAGAAGTGCAAAGTAGCAGTAACATGAAAAGGCAGACAAAAGAAAATAAAACTGCAACCTGCAGAGCACAGCAAAGAAAACCCAGCAAGAAAAAAAAGCACAGCCTACTATAAGAGGCATAGACCCGGTTCGCTCTTCCATTCGTAGAAAAGGCATTGCACGTTCGACGATCGGGCAAGCCACCACTTCCAAGAGGCAATTACCACCCCTTCCACCAGTTCCGAACTGATGGTCCCACTACCGTTATCAAACAACACAGAATTATAGAATTTCCAAATCCTCCAAACAACAGAGCATCAGATCATAAGGCGGCCCTTGTTTGCTTTCGGATTCCCAGCAAATGACAGTTCATGAAAAATTGAGAAAATACTATGGGGGAGGCTGAACGGCACCTGGAGCCAATGAAAAATATCAATCCACACCTTTAGAGAGAAGAGAAATAGGAGAAGAGAATTAGGAGAAGAGAAAAAAAAAAAAAAGCATTTATTTTTGTCTTTAATGCATATTTGATGCTAGGAAAGTCTATGTACTAAATACCATAGTGCATTTCTCATATTATTTATCTTAACTTGAAACTAAATTTTAACATATGCTAATGATGGTTTGTTTGAGACAAAAAAACTCTTGGGCGATCGATATTTTTGAATTATCACGACTTTCTTCAAAGAACTCTTGGGATGATATTTTCAATTATGTATTAAAGTTTTTTATTTATTTCTCTTTTTTATCTTTTACATATGTCTTGATATTCATTGAATTTTGTAGCACAGTATGAACTCTTCAACTTATTCAGTTGTATAAATAGACCAAATATTTTATCTCTTCTTTTTAATTATTTTTATGTTTGTTATTCTACTTTGCTAGCTTTATTTTTTAATGTGCCACTATTTTCATATGTTAATGAGTATGAGATGATATATAAATGGGACTTCACTTTTATCTTTTATTGTTTCCTTACAATTAGAGAAGTATATGTCTTTAACCCAAACATTTGCATCAATTATAAGTTAAAATTTATGAATATTTTTTTCATTTTATATTGAATATATTTATTATAACGAATAAATTACCAACTAATCTTATATAAGGTGCACGTATAGATTAAATAGAAAATTGTCATTTCTTGAAAGAGAAATATGTTAAGTTATATGCTTTAATATAGCTAGTGTTCTTTTATTTTCTATATTTTTTTCATAAAATATAATCACACATATACTTAAATATATTTACATGCAATTAAAATTCACTAGAAATCCAAAAATTATTAATTTGATTTAAGTAAGAATAAAATCATATGTTGAATGTCAAATTCTTCTAATATTAATAAAATTTCTTATCCTAGGCCAAATAATTAAACCTAAAGAAGAAAAACACCAAAAAAGATGAAGCAAAGAAAAAAAATACAAACCAAACAACACACTAAAAAAATCTGGGACTGATAAAATCGAGATAAAATTCCACCAAGTAAATATATGAAAAGAAACTCTATGAAGTCAATATATCAATACAAGAATTGGATTGCTTAGGGAATAATATGCAGTTAAGCTATTTGGTACGGTTCAAAAAATGTACATGATAAAAAAAGACAAAACCACCATATATTAATTGTTCAGGTAAAAATAATAGGGGGGGGGGGGGGGGGGGTGAGTACAAGTATATTAATGTAAAATAATGATACTAGTAACTTGTATTTACCAAAAAAGTGACCCTTTACAATGAGCTTTTCTCCTCTATTTATAGAGGAATAATACAATCGGAAAATATCTAAAACTGCCCCACTCCTCTCTAATGGAGGTCGTGGGTGGTTTTTGCCGTGTCCACCGTGTTACAGGGGTGGTTATGGGCGGTTTTTCTTCTCCTCCGCCCTTACATGGTGGTAATGGGTGGTTAACTTTTTTTGGGCGACGTGATCATGACCTGAGGGCGTCGCCCCCAGCCTTTTAGTCTCGCCCTCGCCTTATCTTTCCCGCCAAGTTATTTATTTGAATTGTTTGGGCCAATTGTTGGATCATTGAGTTATTGGGCCTCTTGGATTTTGTCCGGTACACAGCCCCCCAAGCACGAGGTTCAAAGAGGCGAAGTGCTGATAATGGCCGGACGTGGTGTGGTAACTGCCCACCACTTCTGATCATGCTTTCTATCCTTTGACTATAAATAGGAGTTCTGCGATACACAATTTACTTCATTCCTCATTCTCTATCCACTTTTGCATTATTTGCTTTTGTGATTATGTCTTCTCCTGCTGTCACTCCGGAGTCGCCTGCCATGCCGGTTTTGTTCCAACTGAGGAACATGCTGTGTTATGATACTGATGATTTGCTGGATCAGGTGGAGGATTTTTCCTCCATGGTGAAAGAGTTGCCGGGCTATTCTTGGAGGCTGACAGATGGGCAGAAGGAATTTCTGGCCGTAGTGCAGGAACTGAACAAGAGGTTCCTAGATGACGGTGCTTTTATCGAGACCACCGAGAATGTGCAGCATTATCAGAGGGAACTTTCTGACGCTTTGGAGAGAAGGATTGAGATGGTGAAAGAACATATAACATCTCAAGAAAAGTGATGGCGCTTTCCCTCTCGGCCGAGGAGGCCATAGATAATCGGATCGACGAGTTGGAGAGCCAACTTAAGCCCCTTGTGAAGAAGAAGAGGTCTTTGCAGATGGACATTCAATATGATGTCGCCAAACTAATCCGAACTCACTCACACTTGTGCCGTCTTCAGGAGAAGGATGACGCCCTTAATGACGACATGAGGAAAATCGCCCAAGATTCTGACGCGGCAAAGAAATTGAAAAGCTTGATGAAGGATTGCCACGCCCGCGCCGTCGAGGCTGCTTACAAGGCGTTTAAGTAGTTTTTCTTTGTTTCCTTTGTTGTATGTTGTTTTTCTTATCCCTCCAAATGGCGTTGAGTGTGCTCCGCCTCCCTTTGTAATTGTTGAATTTAATGAATGAAATGATGTTTCTTGTTTAATTCGTGAATTTCTTTTCCGCCATGTATTTCTGAGTAATTCTGAGGGTATGCTTGATCTCGCCCATTGGCGATGTCATCGAATTTTAAACGTTTGACTTTCTCGCCTTTCCTCAGGATACGTGTCCATGCGTACACGTCAATGCTGACACGCGTGAGGGTGCTTTGTTTTACCCGTTGGGTATTAGGACGTTTCGTTTCACCCTCCACTTTTCCTATAAAACAAGAACTTCAACCCTTTTTCTCATATTCTTCTTTCATCCGTTCCATTGTTCTGCATTTTTCCCCCAAATTTCAAAACTCATTTTGCGCGGTTAGTTACTCAGCCAACTTCCCTTCACACGATCCCCGCTACCTCTTTGCTTCCAATATTTAAGGTAACTTCTACTCCTTTCTTCGTAACTGTCTTTACTCTTTTTTAGCATTCCCTTTCTGATTTATAGGGTTTGAAGTAGGAAAATGGTCATTTTAAGAAGTTTGAGTGATGACGAAGAGGGGGGTTTTACCAAAATTCCTCCTCGTGGTTCTGTCTTAGAAACCCAAATACGTAATCATCATACAAGAGCCAATGGTTCTCTTGATTATGATGGTTACTTCAAGTCTTTAATGAATATTCAACTTAGCTCTAGCAATTCTGAGGGTAGTGATAGTGACTGTGTGATAATCTCGCCTTCGTCTTTCACAGGAAAACGAAAGGATACTACTCTTGCCATCTTCGTCGCCCAGACTCCACCCGAGATCATGGACGTATCTTCAAAGTATCTAGATCAGGAATCCGTGTTGGTGTTTAGGCGGAAAACCATCTTGTCTGGTTCTCAGGATGAGAACGATATCATTACTGAACCTGTGGGTGTGGACGAGATTGTCACAAATATTAACACCCAAACACCCCACTTCTTTTATATGTACATTTCTATCATTGATTCTTTCAATGTTTGGTTTCCTTTTACTCCTTTCGAGGTTTCCATGCTTAAAACCTTGAATGTCGCCCCTTGTCAACTGAGTCCCAATAGTTGGGGTTACATGAAAGCCTTCCAATTGGCCTGTTTAGGTTTGGAAATAGAAAAACCTTCCGTCGCTGTTTTCTTTTCCTTTTTCACAATTAAAAGCGTTTCGCCTGACTCTCAGGTTTATCTATCGAGTCAGCCGAACCGAAAGCGTTTTCAGCTGTATACTTCCAATTTTAAGAACTTCAGAAATACCTTTCTCCGTGTCCGCGGCAGGGAGTCCTTCCCCGACGTTATGTTTGATGAAAACCAAGAGCCCTTATTCCCTTTTTATTGGACTCAAAATCCTCGCGTCATTAAAGGGACCCGTTATGAGTGTTTGGATGAATTTGAAAAAGAGCGTGTCACCTATATTGAGACATTGTGTATCATGAATGTGAGCGACCTTCTTAAGGCTGAGGGTCATGTAGAACTGTTGGCGGATTACATGAGTAAGTTTATTTAATATTGTCTTGTCTCGCCCTTGTTCATTCTTTTCTGGCGACTAACTTTTTCTTTCATTTTTGCAGGTAGTATGAGGCCTGTTTCTCAGGATAGGAGAATGGAGTTTCTGCTGAGGTCCAGGGCTAAGAAGGAGATAGATGCCGCCCTTGCCGCTTCTGGAGAAGCTGTGGCGGACAGTGACGCCGCCAAAGGCAGGAATAAAAGGAAGAATGAAGGACGGATATTTGTTGCCATTCCGGGAAAGAATCTTGAAGCTGGTGGGAGTTCAAAGGGCGAGCAGCCCATTTCAAAGAAGTTGAGGTCGGCTAGTTTTGGGTCTACGTCCAATTTGGATGTTGTGCCTCTGCAGGAAGAGGATCTTGAGAAGACTCCGTCTCCTCGTGCTGCCGCCATAGATATAGTCTCGCCTCCTCCTCCTCCTGCTCCTTCAAATAATGCTCCTCTTGCCCCTTCAAGTAATGTTGTGCCTTCTCGTTGGGATCCTTTTTTAAATCTTGAGGTCTTTATTGAGACGGCGATGGATATGTCCGGTGGAGGTGCTCGTTTTGACTCCACTTCGACCGAGGAATTGGCTAGGCTCACCATGGGTTATGAGCTGAAGGGGATCTTTCTCAACCATGCTTTGGCGTCTCGCCAAAAGCTTGCTGTCTCTGCTGCTGAAGAAAATATGAAGGTCATTCGCCGTGAGCTGGACACCATGGAAGAAAGGGTTAAGGCCACCCAGGAAAAATTCATTGCTGATATGGAGGTCGCCAAGGCTGAGAGCAAGAAAGCCTTGGATGATTTGGAGAAGAATCATAAGGCTGCCCTGAAGAAGCTGAAGGATGATCATGCTGCCGAGGTTAAGGCATTGAAAGAGGTGTCTGCTGGTAAGGACGCCCACATCAAGGAGCTGTCCGAGGACCGAGATGTCCTGTTGAAGTAGAAGGCGAGCTGGGCTGAGGAGAAGATTGGTTTAGAGGAGAGTATTGGAGCTCAGTTCGATGAAGGTTTCAACTTCGCCCTGGACAAGTAAAGATCTTGTTCCCTGATATTGACGCTGAACGCTTGGGCGAGGCCAGTGCTTTGATGGTTATCAAGGACGGCCAGTTGGTTCCTTATGTCCCTCCTTCAGATCTCACTCCATGATTTCCATCAATCTTTTGTATCTTTGACCTTTTAATCCTGTATGCCCTTTGTGGCTTTATGAATGAATTTTTTTTATGCCCTGTGATGGCTTTTGAATGAATTTCTGTACGCCCTGCTGTGGCAAAATGACAATGTTTCTTGCCCTTTGTGGCTACAATTATAATACTCCTTTATTTACTTGCGTGAGTTTCTTCTGTTATTTTTGTCGCGTCCTGATAATATTTGTTTGTATAAGACTTTATAATATTTGCCTGTATAACCTTCTCGCCAGTATGTCTGAGGCGATACGAACACTTGGGCGTGATGCCATTAGATGATGGCGTCGCCTATGAACCGTTTCCCGAGGATTTTTCGCAGATATCAATGTGGTCAGCGTAACTGTTTAAGTCTTGCGCCGTTTCCTATGCAGTCGAAAGTG
The DNA here is from genome assembly GCA_954870985.1 of Trifolium fragiferum. Taxonomy (NCBI): domain Eukaryota; kingdom Viridiplantae; phylum Streptophyta; class Magnoliopsida; order Fabales; family Fabaceae; genus Trifolium; species Trifolium fragiferum. The sequence continues at coordinate 16,977,420 of OX940794.1, forward strand.
GGAAGTTGCAACTGCTTGACCGCATTTATTGCGCACCGCCCAAAATTTCCTTATAAATAACCTCATTCATCTCCATTTTTCTTCACTTCCATTCTCACTTATTCCGTTTTTCTTTCGTTCTCTCTGATTCTCTTTGTGTTTCTTCACTTTCATTTTCTCTGATCCCTCCATGGATCACAAAAATAAACACAAAAAGAAAAGTGTAGTCTCTAAATCAAAATCTCAGAAAAAGAAACATAAGATAGAAACCTCTGTCTCTAAACTTAGGCGAGATAAACCCTATTCTAATATCAAAATGGAAACCCTTGCAATTTCGTCAGATTCTTCCGGCTCTGCTGATGAATATTTCATTGAATACCTGAGGACTTATGCTTCTCGGGAGTCTTCCCCTGATGTTGGATCTTCTGGTAAAGAAGAAAGATCCCGGATCACCGTGGAAGCTAAGGAAAAACCACGAAGGATATTATGTAAGGCCTCAGGGAAAACTCCAGGGTAATTCTGCTCTGATGAGTTGTTCCTTCCACCTGATTTTTTCCTCTTGGCGAGGGATTGGGATTTCGCCTCCAGGTTTTCCTTCTACCATTGAAGAAACTGAAGTCTTCCACCCGATTTCTTTCTCTTGCGAGGGATTAGGATCTTGGGGAGTTGAGGAACTATTGAGACTGCCTCCAGTTTTTTCTTCTCTTCCTTGAAGAAACTGGATCCTTTGTTAGAATTAGGATTTCTTTTCTTTGAATTTGTATCTTGATTTCATTGTAATTTTCTTTAATTTTGTCTTTGAATTTGTATCTTGATTTCATTGTAATCTCTCTTATAAATGGAAAGTGGATATTTGTTGACATAAGTTTTTTTTCCAGTATTTCTTCTTTCTCTGCAATGTTGCGTTATACAATACTGTAAAAGATTATTAAATAATGACATGCATTATACCTTTGATTTTCTTTGGGGGTAATTGGACTTCACCTTTTACATTATTGTTTCTGACGTCGCCTGCGCCTTGCGTCTTTTATTTTACCGTCGTATCCAACTCGTAAGATTTAGGGATAACGCCGTTTCTATTTTTGACATGTCCAACTCGTAAGATTTACAGACCATGCCATGGTGTTTCAATGCATTTCCATCGTATCCGGCTCGTAAGACTTAGGGATATCGCCGTTTCTTTTTTAGACGTGCCCAACTCGTAAGATTTAGGGCTCACGCCATGGTGTTTCAACGCATTTCCGTCGTACCCAACTCGTAAGACTTAGGGGTATCGCCGTTTCTTTTTTAGATGTGTCCAACTCGTAAGATTTAGGGCTCACGCCATGGTGTTTCAATGCATTTCCGTCGTACCCAGCTCGTAAGACTTAGGCGTATCGCCGTTTCTTTTTTAGACGTGTCCAACTCGTAAGATTTAGGGCTCATGCCATGGTGTTTCAACGCATTTCTGTCGTACCCAGCTCGTAAGACTTAGGGGTATCGCCGTTTCTTTTTTAGACGTGTCCAACTCGTAAGATTTAGGGCTCACGCCATTGTGTTTCAACGCATTTCCGTCGTACCCAGCTCGTAAGACTTAGGGGTATCGCCGTTTCTATTTTAGATGTATCCAACTCGTAAGATTTACAGATAACGCCATGGTGTTTCAACACATTTCCGTCGTACCCAGCTCGTAAGACTTAGGGGTATCGCTGTCTCTATTTTAGACGTATCCAACTCGTAAGATTTACAGATAACGCCATGGTGTTTCAACACTCTTTCCTCCTTTGTCGCCTTCAAGAATAGGATTGAGACAATAATAGACCATCTGCAAAAATTGGAACAATGATTCTTTTTTGATTAAAGGAAGACTTTTGCATTTTGAATGATGAGTCTTGTTAAAAACTCCTGCTTTCGCCGGAGAAAAGAGTTTCTCATCACTTTAACATTGTTTAGATCAGTAATACATTCTCATGCATTTTCTTTTTTGAAAATAAAAACAAGAAATGAAAATAAAAACAAGAAATATCTCTGGGGTGGCGATGCGAGGTTGATGGTGCTCCCTGGAATTCGTCTCGCCTATTAGCCGTTGTTGGTCTAGCTGTAATAAAATCTGAGATTTGAGATGTTCCACGTCCTATGTAGGACCTCGCCCTCCATGGTTTCCAACATGTACGCTCCGCCTTCAAAGACTTCATTGATTTTGAATGATTTTCCACCTTTATCTTTTCCCATCGGTCTTTTCAGAACTAGGTCGCCTTCTTTGAATTTTCTTGGGATTACCCTTGTATTGTACTTTCTGCATACTCTTTGCTTTGTGGCGAATTCTCGGAAGTGTGCTTTGTCCCTTACTTCTTGTATCAAGTCGAGGTTCTCCTGCAACGCCTCATTGTTCTCTTGAGCTGTCGAGGTTTCGCGTCTCCAACTTGGGGGATTTATTTCTACTGGGATCATGGCGTCAACGCCATAAACCATGGTGAACGGTGCCTCCCCTGTTGATGATTGCGGAGTTGTGTGATATGACCACAATATGGTAGTGAGGTGAGCCACCCAAGCTTCTCATTTGCTTGACAATCTTCTTTTCAGGGCTTTCAATATGACCTTGTTGGCTGATTCAGCCTGTCCGTTGGCTTGAGGGTGCTCAACTGATATGAAGGTGTTTTGAATTCCATTTTCTTTGCAAAATGAGACTACCTTCTCACTTGCAAATTGTGTGCCGTTGTTTGATATGATGTATTTGGGAAGACCAAATCTGCATATGATCCTTCTCCAATAGAACTTCTTCACCTGTTCTGCTGAGATGCTTGACAAAGGTTGCGCTTCTATCCACTTAGTGAAATAATCCACCGCCACTATGATCCATCTAGCCTGTTTCCATGAGGTAGGGAAAGGACCCAATATGTCTACGCCCCACATGAAGAAAGGCCAAGGTGAAAGGACTGATTTGAGGGGTTCGCTTGGGGCGTAGTGCAGGTTTGAGAATCTTTGGCATTTATCACATGCCCTCACGTATCTTGCGGTGTCGCTATGTAGCTCTGGCCAGAAGAATCCTGCTCTGAGGATCTTACCCGCCAATGATCTTGCTCCTATGTGGCTCCCACATGATCCTTCATGAATTTCCTCTAAGATTCCTTTGGCTTCTTCTTTGCTTACGCACAGTAGTAAGGGGCTTGAAAATCCCCTTTTGTATAGTTTATCTCCCAGCATGGAGTACCATGACGCCATTCTTCTAACTCTGTACGCCTCTTCTCTTGGTCTGGGGAGTTCATCCCTCTGTAAGTATTTGAGAATGGGAGTTCGCCAGTCTTTCTCCTCTATGACCATGTGAGTCTCCTCTTCATTGATGCATGGGTTTGCAATGGTTTCCTGAATAAAGGTCCTGTTGCTCCCAGGTTTCTTGGTGCTGGCGAGTTTGGATAACAAATCCGCCCTAACGTTCTGTTCCCTAGGTACATAAATCAACTGAAACGAATTGAAACATTTCGCTAACTTATTTACCTTTTCCAGATATTTGGTTAATTGGGGATCCCTTGTTTGAAACTCTCCTGATACTTGGTTGGTTACCAATTGTGAATCACTTTTTACTCTGAGGTCTGTGACCTCCATCTCCTTTGCTAACTTCATTCCCGCTAGAAGGGCTTCGTATTCAACTTGGTTGTTGCTTGCTTTGAAGGCAAACCTTAACGATTGCTCTATGAGTACTCCATCAGGTCCCTCTAGGACCACTCCTGCTCCACTTCCTTTTAGGTTAGACGCATCATCTATTGAAAGTGTCCAAGGTTCCTCGCTGTTTTCTTTAGGCGGGGTTGATAATTCCAGTATAAAATCCGCCAGAATTTGCGATTTTATTGCGCCCATAAGGGAGAAGGCTATATCAAACTCTGACAACTCCACTGTCCATGCCACCATTCTCCCTGCTAGATCAGGCTTCCTTAGGACTTTCTCTATGGGATAGTCCGTATGACTCTGAAAGTATTGTCTTAACTTCCTCGCAGTGATGACGACGGCCAAGGATAGTTTTTCTATCTTCTGGTATTTTGCTTCAGCGCCTTTGAATGTTCTGCTCACAAAATATATTGGCTTCTCTTCGCCTTTGACTTCTTGCACCAACGCTGAACTAAGGGCGTTGTCGGAGACAGCCAAGTATAAGTACAAGGTATTACCTTTCTGAGGGCGAGTTAGTATTGGTGGTGGCGCCAAGAAACTCTTAAGCTTTAGAAAAGCTTCTTAACATTGAGGAGTCCATATGAATCTTTCGATCTTTCTTAGAGTGGAGAAAAAATGGAATGCTTTCTCTCCAGAGCAGGATAGGAATCTTGACAAGGCTGCAATCCTCCCTGCTAGTTGTTGGACCTCCTTCACTGTCGTTGGACTTCTCATGTCAATTATGGCTTGGCATTTGTCTGGGTTAGCTTCCATCCCTCTGTTTGTGAGCATGAAGCCTGAGAATTTTCCTGATTGAACTCCAAAAGAACACTTCGCCTGATTCAATCTCATGTTGTACTTTCTCACCAAGGCGAGGATGTCGCCTAGGTCTTCGTCATGCTCGCCATCTTCCGTTGTCTTTACTACCATATCGTCTATGTACACTTCTACATTTTTGCCTATCTGCTCCGAGAATACCCTGTCCATTATCCTTTGATAGGTGGCGCCGGCGTTCTTCAGACCAAATGGCATGACATTGTAAAAATAATTGCAGGTGTTACTCATGAAAACTGTGTGAGGCGCGTCTGCAGGACTCATCTTTATTTGGTTGTATCCTGAGTATGCATCCATGAAGCTTAACATCTTGTACCCTGAGGCTCCGTCAATAAGCCTGTCTATGTTGGGCAGAGGATATGGGTCTTTTGGGCAAGCTTTGTTCAAGTCTGTAAAATCCACGCACATCCTCCATTTGCCATTTGTTTTCTTTACCATTACTACGTTCGCCAGCCATGACGGATACTTTATTTCTTCGATGAAACCTACTGCTTTCAGTTTTTCTACTTCTTCATTGACTGTTGTCCTCCTTTCTTCTCCTATCTTCCTCTTTCTTTGTGAAACAGGCTTGACGTTGGGCACGATGGATAGCTTGTGTGTTATCACGCTTTCGTCAATTCTTGGCATATCAGATGGCTTCCATTAAAAAAGATCTATGTTCTTTTTTAACATGGCCATGATCTTTTCTTTTTCCTCTGGTTTCAAAGTGGTTCCGATGTTGGTTACTTGGTGTGGCATGTCGCCAATTCGGACTTGCTCTAACTCTTCGATGGGAATCATTCTTCTTTTTATGAAATCTTCTCTTGGATCAAGGTCTAGGGGCGAGATCATGTTGACTCCGTCTCCTTTTTTGGGTGACGCCATTGATTCTGTCTTTGTGTTTTGTTTGTGCCTGATCTTCAGGCTAGACTCGTAGCATCTCCTCGCCAGCTTTTGGTCTCCTCTAATTGTTCCTACCTTTCCGTTGTCCAAAGGATATTTGATGGACAGGTAGAGGGTTGACAATGCCACCTCTAGTGTGTTGAAGGCTGGCCTTCCAATGATAATATTGTATGAAGTGAATGGGGTTTTGACTACCAGATATCTCACCTTGATGGTCTTGGCGTTCTCCTCCTCTCCAAACGTAGTCAAGAGGGTAGTATATCCCATAACTTCTACTTGTTTGCCGGCGAAGCCTACCAATGTGTCGTTGTAGGGTAATAGGTGTTCGTCTGACAATTGCATCGCCTTGAAGGCTTCCTAGTACATTATATCCGCTGAACATCCCGAATCTATCAACACCCTTTTAACGTCACAGTTCAGTATTTGCACTTGTATCACAAGGGGGTCGTCATCGTGTGGCATGACTTCTCTTTTGTCTTCTTTGGTGAACGATAGATCGGGGACGGGCGTCACTTCTGTATGACCTATGAACTTTTCATTCTGATCCATCCTTCTCACATAACGCTTTCTAGCATTTGAGGATTCTCCACCTCCTACAAATCCGCCTGCAATGGTGTTGACGGAGATCCTCTTTCCTTTGCCTGGATCCTCTGCTTCAAAGCGATCCTTTGGGTGATTATACTGCACCTTTGGGATAACTACTTTTCCTGCGGCGGCGTCCTCTATGAACTTCCTCAGGTGACCGCTTTTTATCAGTTCTTCGATTAAATCCCTTAGCCTAAAACATTTTTCAGTGTCGTGGCCTCTGCATCTGTGGTAGGCGCACCAGGCGTTGGGGTTTAATCCCATGGTGTGTTCCTTACTTCTCGGTGGGGGTAGTCGCCCTAATCCTGTTTCCAGGATTTCATTCATGATGTAGACCCGGGCGAGGTTCAGTGGTGTGTATTCCTTCATATCTTCCTGAAAGTGTCTTTGGGGTTGGTACGGCTTTTTATGACGCTCAATTCCGTGATGATTGGGTATTGGGCGTCTGTGATGATGGTAAAACTCACATTGGCCGTTACCTTTATTAACCGGCATCTCTCTCTGGCGTCTCTCATTCTCTTTTCAGCATTACTTTCTTCCCCCTTTATGTATCCTTCCGCTCTTCTTGTTACTTCCTGCATGGATGTGGCTAGTTTCTGCGCCAGAGATTCATTGAAATGTCCCGCCTTAAGGCCGTGATGGAAGGCGGAGACGAACATTTTCTGGTTTGGGTTGCTGACTTTACTTGTGGATTCGCAAAAGCTTGCCAAGTACTCCCTCAATGACTCATTGTAGTTTTGTCGTAGGGAGAATAAACTGGTTGCCGTCACCTTTATGTGCTTGGAGCCGGCGAATTGTTGCGTGAAGTTTTGCTGAAAGTCTGCCCAACTCTCAAAGGAATTCTTGGGCAGATTCATATATCATCTCAGGGCTGCATCTTTCAGTGTGCCTGAGAGAAGTTTGCACTTCAAATGATCTGCTGCGCCGATGATGGCAGTTTTAGTACCCACCGCCATCAGGTGTTCTGTTGGATCCGTTTTTCCATCAAAGTTTGGGAGATGGGGTGTTATGAAATTGTCGGGCACCTTCGCATCCCAGAGGTTTTGTGCAAGTGGTTGGGAGTTGGTGATGTTGGTCTCCTCCGTTTCATCCACTTTGTTTGCTTTTTCTTGGTCAATTTCGTGAACCTTGGCCTGCAGGCGCCGTAATTCCGCCACTGCATCCGTCAAGGTTAGGTGGTTGTTTTGGTTGTCGTTTGCTGGTTGTCCTCCCGCCATTTCTTGAGAAGGACTTCGTACTTTGTCTGGTTTTAGTGGTAGGCTGGGAATTGTTTTACCGCAGCCCCACGGTGGGCGCCAAAATGTTCTGGTAAAAATAATAGGAGGATGAGTCCAAGTATATTAATGTAGAATAATGATACTAGGAACTTGTATTTACCAAAAAAGTGACCCTTTACAATGAGTTTTTCTCCTCTATTTATAGAGGAAGAATACAGTCGGAAAATATCTAAAACTGCCCCACTCCTCTCTAATGGAGGTCGTTGGTGGTTTTTGCCGTGTCCACCGTGTTACAGGGGTGGTTATGGGCGATTTTTCTTCTCCTCCGCGCTTACATGGTGGTAGTGGGTGGTTAACTTCTTTTGGGTGACGTGATCATGACCTAAGGGCGTCGCCCCCAGCCTTTTGGTATCGCCCTCGCCTTATCCTTCCCACCAAGTTATTTATTTGAATTGTTTGGGCCAATTGTTGGATCATTGAGTTATTGGGCCTCTTGGATTTTGTCCGGTACATTAATCATTTTTTATAAACAAATTTTATTCCAACCTTTGTCGGCAAGTACATATATATATAATATATCCCTTAACCCTTATAAAGAGTTAGAATAAAATATTAATAAAAAAAACTAATTACATATATAAAAATAAATAGAAAAATGAATTACATCTATACAATACAACCATATAATTAAGAAAACTAAGTTATGATAAACAATTAAACTATTGAAATAAAATATTATAAGAGATTCATTACAAACTATATTATTTATTCTTAAAGTGAAATATAATTAGATACCTCGAGAGAAATAATCTCCGCAGTTGTGCGTGGATGATACTTTTAGTATAAAAAAAATAAAAAATAGACAAATTTACGATATAGATAAATAAAAGGCTAAAATGCAGTTTTAGTCCCCCTATTTACATGATTTTGAATTTTTGGTCCCCCTATTTATAAAATCAACTTTTTGGTCCCCCTATTTAGAAAATCAATAAATAATTTTCGTCCCCCTTTCATTTTAATAATGTGGCAATGAGTTGGCATTAGTGAGTTGAAAAAATGTTATTATTTATTTATAATTACAAAAGAATAACATTGTAAAAACAAAAAATTTGTAATAAAAATAGAAAGGAAAGAAAAAAAAATGCATTCATTCATCGTTAATCTGGTATAAAAAACAATTGGAATTAAATTCATCACCCATAAAACTAAATTAACACCCAGAAAACACAATATTCATCTCACACCACCCTAACCCTTGATTATTGGCATCATTATCATCACCTAATAGCCAAGATTTGCTTGAAAAGAGTAGCTTCATCCACCTTCACAAAATCAACATCCCAAGTCTTGAGTTCCCCTTCATTGGGTTTTTTTCCTGAACTCATTGCACAGCCTCACCGTGCTTTTTGAAATACTCGATGACCTCGGTCGAGATCTTGATGGTAGCGTTCGGAAGAGGAATTATGTTATCAACGTAGTCATCTTCAATCATGTGATTTATCATCTGCGATTCCAAAGCCACAACTTCGTCAATCTAGAAGGTTTCGCCAATCATGAGGAATTTTTTTCGATTCCAAAATCTATGGTATTTTTGTTGAAGACATGGTGATTTGACAAAGAGTTTTGATTTGGGGTTTGAAACTGTTTTTACCCTTTTCGATTTGTAAAAACCCCAACCTTTGATTGTTTTCTGAATTGAAAAAATTTGCAATTTATTTACAATAATCCATCTTCTAAAACCTTACTTTTCTCTACTGTGATGGTGAAAAACTGATTTTTAAGGTGGTGGTGTCGATGGATTACAGTTTCGGAACAATCTCCACAGTAACATGTCTTTGATCTGCAGTTTTGGTTTTAAAAGTGTTTTTAGATTTGGGATTTAGGTTGTGTAAAAAAAAATGGGATTTAGGTTTTTATTCTTCTTGGATTTGGAAATTTGTTATAAGATTTTATGATGATGCTATGATGGTGATGAATCTGTTTTTGTTTTTCTTTTGATAAATCTGATGTTGCTCATGATAAAGAAGATTTGTTTTTAATTGAATTTGAATATTTTAAATTTATAAATAAAATAAATAATAAAATTAATTATAATTTATTTATGCCACTTAAGTGCCACATCATCAAAATGGAAGGGGGACTAAAATTATTTGTTGATTTTTTAAATAGGGGGACCAAAAAGTTGGTTTTAGAAATAGGGGGACCAAAAGTTCACAAATATGTAAATAGGAGGACCAAAACTGCATTTTAGCCTAAATAAAAATGTGTCATATTTGATATTTCTAAACAATATTTTATTTTAACATTCATAATATTATATTTAATATAATCATGTTTTAAAATAATATCCACCAATCATTTTTCTCGGGTTTTTTTATTTTTTTATTTCTTTTGTCTTATCTTAGAGATTGGTGGATTCTTATGGAGTGTATGTACTTCATGTACCTCCTATTTTATTAATCTCTTTCTTGTAATATTTTAACTTTTTAATTATATATAATATATTTTCCATTCAAAAAAAAAAATCATCCAATCATTTAACTATATATAATTATAACTATCATAATTATTATTTTCATTTGGATAAAATAATTAGCTATATATTTTAATCGAACTTGTGCAACGCTGGGATTTATCTCTAGTAATTTAATAAAAGATACATTTATGGCCGTTTAGTACTTATGCTATATACAACACAGATGTTGTCAATGCAACGATACTTGCGAGTCCAAATTTGTGGACAATCATCAACAGTATCACATCTAACAGGCTTATTAATTAAGTTTGTATATCCTGTAACGAAAAAGATTGAATAAGAAAATGTTACTAAGTAAATTGGGATATAATAATTAAGATTGTGATAAGAAATTCAAAAAGGAAAAAAAAAATAGTTCACCGCAATCAACTCGCTTTGCAACAAGAAATAGAAAAAAAGATAAAATCATAACATACACAAATGTGAGAGTTTTTGTCATATTTTTCTCTCTTTATATGCCAAAAAATGAATATGATTTAATCATTTTATAGTGTATAAAGAGCAGAGAATATGTTATGACAAAAACAATAACATATTTTTTGCTTTTAAGAGGATGTAAAAAACCTCTAAAATTTAAATCATTATTATTAAGTGCCTCTTAAATAGATCAATACTATGTTTGCCACTTTAACCCACTAAATCAAAAATATAAAAAAAAAACTTACTAAGCATTATAAATTATTTTCTTTTTTCATTGACTTTAGACCTTTTGTTGATAGAAAGAGGCAACTTAAAATATTAATAATTAAAAATAGAGTCATGCTAAACAGTATCCTCGGGACACTTGTTAAGCATGCTAAAAAGGTAAAGCAAATATAAAAGTAATTGTGATAATTTAACTTTTATACTTTTAAGATATTAAAGGCACATATTTTAAAATAAAATTTCTATATTAATAAACTTAACTAGTATCCCGAAATACTATTTAGCATTTTCTTTAAAAATATTGTGTAAAAACAAAGTTAAACTGAGTGTTCAATCCTTTTCTTTAAATGTATTTACAGCTATCACTCAAAAGTCTCTTAAGTGATGAGAGCGGATTCAGTTAATGTATCTAATGGATGAGAGCGTATTAAGTTAATGACAAAATTATTATTAAAAGAATTAGACTTTGACCCGTGCGTTGCACGAATTTAGTTGAATGATAGATATATGATTTAAATTTCAATAATAAAAATTACAAATAAAAAAACAAAATGAAATCTAAACATAAATATATTGAAATTTAAAATAGACAGTACAAATGAAACTAAACAATACTAATAAATTAATAAAAATATATGATAAAATAAAATTGAAATCATATACAATCAAAATAATTTGATTAACAAATGGTAGTACAAAATTAATTGTAAAATTTCTAATTCAAAAATTTTAGGTGAGCATTTAGTGATGTGTTATTTCAATATACATTGCAAATGACTAATTCAAAATTCAAATTTAGGTGAGAGAAATTAGATGATAGTATTAATTAATAGTGGTTTAGGAGGGAAAAATTAGGGTTAAGTTAAGAGCTTAATTAGGGTTTTAGTAGGTGTTAAACATAACTTTTATTATAATTAAAATTAAGATTAACATAACACAATCACTCACCCCAAATCTTAAATTTGCTAAAAATGCATATTAAAAGTGTAGTTTCCAATCCCCAAGCATTTCAATTTTGTTATATTTGTAGGCTTTGTCACATTTATAGGCATTTTGCCGTTATTATATGCTATTAACGTGGATGTTGTGAGTTTGTTCACAGATTCATTCTTTTCAGTTTTTAGCGATTTTAAAATTGTATTGTTCGATGTAATATATCAATTTAAATAAATGAACTAATGTGATTTTTAGTAAAAAAAAAAAAAAACAATGATTTCTTAAATAAGCATTAAATAAGGGAAATTGTAATGGAAACATATGAAGAAAACAATGATAAGACAGTGTGCCAAGTCATTATTTTGTACAATCAATCAAATATTGCCAAGGTTCAAAATTAAATAACTTCATAATTAAAGAACTAGGGATTTATTTATTTTTTTTTTTTTTTGAGTAGCAAATAACAGCCAGCAAAAAACACACACAACCAACTGCAAAATCGCAAACAGACAAGCACCAAATTTTTTATCCTTGAGTAAGAACTCGTCCTTCTTTTGTGTCTCGTAGTACTCATATAACTCGTGTCCGTCTAGTGAATCTACATTTGTTGTTAATGCATTTATACTTGCGAACCATGCTATTTGGACAATCAAGAACAGTATGACATGGAAGAGAAACATAGGAAAATGTTGTATATCCTGTCAAGAGAAGAACAGAATTAAAAAATATTACTAAAATGGAATATAATTTAGATTGGGACTGTTTATGAAATTTGAAAACTATAAAAATAAAATAGTTTACCGCAATCAACATTGTTTAGAATTAAAAAAAGAAAAAGAAAATAAAATAAAATCATAGCATATGCAAACTTAAGAGTTTTAGTCATGTTTTATTCACTTAGAATGTACAAAAGAAAATGTAATTTGATCACTTTATAGTGTATAAAATGAATATGCTATGCTAAAAAATATAATTGCGTTAAAAAAACACTAAAAATAATATTATTTTTTTCAATAATTTTGGTACTTGGAAGTTGTGAAAAGCAACCATAAAATTTTAATCATTATTAAGTGTGTATAGATTAATATTGTGTTGTGTGCTGTTAAAAAAAGAGTGTTGTGTTTACACACTTACGAAATGAAAAATGTAAAAAATTTACTAAGCATTATAAATTATTCTTTCTTTTTTTATTAACTTTTTGACTTTTGATGACAGAAGAAAAAACTATTTAATAATAATTCACAATATTGCATGACAACAAAGTTTCTTTTTTTTTTTTTATTTTGATCAGAAAAAATAATTATAAGGAGTATAAGGGGTGTTCAACTCTATATATGAGTTATTTGTATTTTCTCTTTATTATTTTGGAGCTCGGTACTTCTTGTACTCCCATTTGTGAATTATTTTGGATGTACTAGTTCTTATTTATATATATTTATATATTTGCCATTCAAAAAAAAAAAAGGTGTTTAACTCTTACAATTCAAACAATAATCACTTTAGGCACATTGAGAGCATGCTACCGGATTATTACACCAATCATAAAAAGAAAAAGGCTTAAATGCAGTTTTGGTCCCCCTATTTTCAATTTTTAGAAGTTTTGATCCCCTATTTTAAAAATCAATCAAGTTTTTGGTCCCCCTATCATGGTCGTTACCCCTTCAATGCCATGAATGAAATGATCGGTGATGCTTTTGGATTTCATGAGGTTGATGATGAAGATGAGTATGAAGGAGAAGAACTTCCCAATGGAGAAGAACTTCCTAATGCTGAAGCCCAGAAATTTTTTCAACTTTTGAAAGACACAAATAAACCGTTGTTGATCGAAGGTTGTACAGACTCGAAGTTAACAGTGTGTGTTAAACTTTTGGGTCTTAAATCTCATTATCTGGTTGCAGAATTAGCCATGGATCAGATCGCAAAATTGGTGTTGGATGCAACACCCATCTCTGCTCGTGGTGATTTGCCGCAAACTTATTATGAGGCAAAACAACTAGTGTCAAAGTTAGGACTAGGAGTGAAGAGAATCGACTGTTGTATCAATGGATGTATGTTATTTTATGACAACGAATTTGGTATAAGTGACAGTGATTTAGTTGAATGCAAACATTGTCAAGAACCAAGATACCGCGAAACAAGAAAGTCGAATAGGCGCAAGCCAGTTCCAAGAAAGTCGATGTTTTATTTACCCATAGTTACGAGGTTGCAAAAGTTGTATGCATCATTGCAAACTGCAACAAAAATGACATGGCATTCTGAAAATTTGGAAAAAAGGAAAAGAAATGGTGAGCTGCGACATCCTTCTGATGGTTTAGCATGGAAGCATTTCGATCAAGTGCATCCTGATTTTGCTGATGAACCACGAAATGTACGATTAGGATTATGCTCTGATGGATTTACACCATATACTCAAGTCTCAGCCACTCCATATTCATGTTGGCCTGTTATTGTTACCCCATATAATCTTCCTCCTGAAATGTGTAGGTTAAAACCTTACATGTTCTTAACCGCTGTAATTCCTGGGCCATCTAGTCCAACTGCTGGTATTGATATCTATTTGCAACCTTTGATTGATGATTTGAAGAGATTGTGGGAAGGTGTTGTTACATATGATATCAGTCGAAAACAAAATTTCCCTATGAGAGCTGCTTTGATATGGACCATCAACGATTTTCCTGCTTATGGGATGTTGTCTGGATGGGGGACACATGTTAAATTGGCATGTCCTATTTGCATGATGGACACTAAAGCGTTTACTTTGTACTATGGTGGGAAAGCTACGTGGTTTGATTGTCATAGGAGATTCCTACCTCTTGATCATGCATTTCGAAAAAGCAAAAATGCATTTGTTAAGGGTGAGATTGAAACTCGCCACCACCTCAATATTTGACATCACAACAAGTTTGGGACAAAGTGAAGGATAAGCCAAACGTCGAAATAGTGAGTGGTGTTGCTTCAAAACCGCGAGGTTACGGACAAACGCACAATTGGACAAAAAAGAGTATTATTTGGGATCTGCCGTATTGGAAAGGTAACCTGTTGCGTCGCAACCTTGATGTTATGCATGTTGAAAAAAATGTATTTGAAAATATATTCAACATTGTTATGAATGTCAAAGGAAAAACAAAAGACAACGACAAAGCAAGAAAAGATATTGCGTTGTATTGTAGGCCGCCGCTAACTTTTAAACCACGCAATTTTCCCGCCAACTTTGCGGCGGCTTTGGCCGCCGGTAATTATATTTTGAAAAATTGCACGCCAAAATTTTGCGGCCGCTTTGGCCACCGGTAAATAGTGTGTCAAAAGGCCTTCACATTTTGCGACCGCTTTGGCCGCCGCTAACACTTTGCGGCCATGGATTTTCCGGCCGCTCCTGGCCGCCGGTAAGTTGGCATTTTTATTAACTTTGTGGCCGCTTTTGGCACTTTGTGGCTGCCATTTGGCGGCAAAGAAATTGTGTTTTTCTTGTAGTGCATTCACCAATGAAATTCCGGCACTACCAGTAGACAGATGTGATAGCAGATGTTCTAACACCTGACTCAACAACGTTGGACTGGGAGACAGATGTTACCACGTTTGTCTCCACGAGAGTTAACTGAACAAGTAATAAAGCAATAATAAAAAGGCAGAAGGTAAATTGCACGCTTCGTTTGTTAACCTAGTTCGGACGCAATTGCTCCTAATCTGGGGGATACCAATCCAGGAATGAATCCACTATAATAGTACTGATTCAGAGTCTAACTACCCGTTAACCCTCCTCACTCAATCACTATTTGTGCAAATTCTACATAAGCCTAACCTAGATATGACCAGCCCAAGTCACTTCCTTAACAACGATGCTACTCCACACCGTCATACACCTACCGGGGTATAAAACACACTTCCAATGAATGGTTGTTTGGAGACACCCTCATAGACACCTAAACACTTTTACCTAAAGGCTTCAAGTGCTAGACGCACTAACTCTTTGCTTCAAAGCTTTAGAGATAGTAACATTACAACTCAATAAACACAGTCCTAAGCATGCATCAATGGAATGCACGAAAGGCTCACAAAGAGACTCGATTTTGACACTCTAAACCCTAAAACCAAATATGGATTGACTCTCTTAGAGAACTAGGTCTTGGTCTTCATATATTTATAGTCCTGAGCTGCTTGGACTACAAGTAATACTTAGGCTTCATAATCCTTGTTGAAAACGCGTGTCTTGATCTCTTCCAAAAATAATCCTTGAACCTAAAGATTTTAGTTAAAAATATATAGTCACATATTTTAAAAATAAATCTTTCCAAATATAGCTTCAGAAATTAGGGTGATTCCCTTTGTCTTGGCGCGCAAGCTAAACTTGAAACAAAGAAATTAGGGTTCAAAGAAAAAGCGGCGCGCTGAAAGGCGCATACTAGGGTTCCAAGTCCAGCTGGCATCCGCTGGCAGTGTTGCTGACAGATGTTACCACATCTGTCACCACCTTTAGACTAGCATATTGTTTTTGCAAAATGAAGCCAACATTAAAAACCCAACAATCTCCCCCTTTGGCAAATTTTGGCTAAAACAACCTTAGCACGTTCTGGAGAAAAATCTTCAGCAAATTCCTTCAACTTTGACTAAGTGATTTGATGGAGAAGGAACTTCACATTTTGCAATATGTTACACTAGGTAACGTACAAGAGATCAGAGGCAGCGGACATAGATGCTGCTAGCCTCAAGGTCAACACTTAGAAAGAGATAGTCTCTCATAGTGGACTCAAATATGGAACACTGAGTTCCTTACATAGTGAAATACGACAAAGACGTGGCTCAGAAAAAATAAATCCCTGATATCCTGAGAACCTAAATTCCCAGTAAAAGGCACCATCAGATGTGACAACATCTGTCACCACACCTGGTCTTCAGTCTTCAAGACTCTTTCAGTCTTCAAGAGAAATACAAGCTCAAGACTTTTGAGCACACACCTGTAGTACGCTAGATAATGATACTTAGCTTATCACTCCCCCTGGAGTCATGCATACAGAGAAACCAAGTTTCCCAGACATAGGGTGCAACTTGCTTGCACTAGCAACCTGTAACCTGCTTGAGAGAGTATAAGGATTACTCCCCCTTAACACCTGCATTACCTGTTACTCCCCCTGAGTATAGTACCTGTGTAAAAATTATTTTGAAATTACACTAGTACCACAACCTGTCTTGTGTACCCACATGTTGGCACATGTGACACACTTGTACCTGCCAGAACCAATACCACTCCCCCTTTTTAGCCAATAAATTTGACAAACAGAAGTCAATCATTTTAGATTAAAGGCAAAGTACTAAAATATAACCACATAGAAATATAACCAGAGTGTAGCAGAATTACAAACCACAAGCACACGTAGGTGCTGCAAAACAATATTCAGGGCATAGCCCACACAATTAAACAACAAAAAGATTACAATAGAGGGCCCAAAGCGCCTCAAACAACAGGACTTCCTTCGGAGCTTTCGCCTTCCTCTTCCTCTTCTTCTTCTTCTTCTTCTTCTCCTTCCACATTTGGCTCAGCTTGCCCAGCATTCATTTCCTGCTGAAGGGCTAGGATAACCCTATCCACTTTGTACTTCTTCTCACCCAGGGACTTGCTCACATCCTTCAGTTCAGTTATCATCTGCTTTTTGTTTAGGGGTGGAGATGGTTCCTAGACAGATGAGGTACCCATGTCTACCACATGTGACCCCTGTATCAACCTGTAATCCAAGGTCATAGCAGATTCCCTCTTGCAGGGTATATTAGTACCCCTAAGGATACTAGGATGTTGCTTAATCATGATTCCACACAGTATGGTGGGAAAGGCAATAGGCATCTTAATTGCCATAGACTTAGCATGCTGAATAGTTTGATTATAGACATAAAGGCCAAAATCAAATTTCGTTTTAGTTCCTACAGCATAGATAATCTTACCCAAACCTGTGGCAACATCATAGGAGTGTGTTGTTGGCACCCAGTTAGTAGCAGCGATCTTGTTGAGAATTGCATATTTTGCAGTGAGCTTTGTGGAGGAGAGTTTGTCCTTTCTGGGCCAGCTTTTAAGCACACCTCCAGTTAGTGTCTTGCACACATTATTGTCAGACACATTCTGACCTGCAACTTCTTCAACTTCCCTCTCCAAGTATTCATTCACAACAGTTGGGGAGAAAGCAATCTCAAAACCCCTGACAAACACCTTCCTGTACTCATCACTACCATCATCATCACAATCAACACCTATGTTTACAATGAACTCCTTAACAAGGATTTCATAGCAATTTCCCAGCCCTGTAACAGTCTTCATTAATCTTGCAGCTTCAATCACCTCAGTGATTTCTCCAAATTCCAAAATATCCTTCCTCACATTTCTTTCCAGAGCAAGTCTTCTGTGATAAACATACCTCCATCTTGATGCTCTATCTTCATTGTGGAAGGAAACATTATCCATGGGTGCAGGAGGCACAGCCAAAGGAATTTTCTTCCCACCCATGCTTTTCCTTGACTTTACAGGAGAAGGAACGATTTCCAGTTCCCTTTCAAAGTCAGAGTCACTCTCTGCCCTTTCCTTTCTCTTCAAATCTTTCTTCTTTGCCTCAGTTTGAGGCACCACTTTACTCCAGCCTTTTCTTGGTCCATAGGCCTTTTTCTGCCTAATTGTGACAGATGGTGCAGCAGCCACCACTGGTGTAGCACTAGTACTCTTCCCAGTCCTGCTTCGCAGCCTCTTAGCAATGCTAGGTGCAGGATCTTCCTCAGTAGTCTTCTTCTCAGAATTAGAGGCATCAAGATCAATTGCCTCAACAATTTTGTCATCTTCCTCTTCATTCTCTTCTATTCTCATATCATCATCTTGTTCGGAGTCACTAACCACCTTCTTCTCTGGACTCTGATGAGTGTTGTCTTCACTTTCATCCTTTTGGCTTTTGTCATCTTTTCTCAGTTCCATTTCAGGTTTATCTACATCCTGAGTGGGTGCGTCAGATGTGTCATCATGTGACACCTTGTCTTTTTCTTCAACACTTGCCTTAGAAACTTCTCCATCAGTATTAACCTTTTGATCTGATGATTCTTTTTCAACTCCAGCCGCTGTTCTTCTTGTATCAGAATCACTTTCCCCCAATTTTTAAGTTGGAATCTCACTTCCCATTTCTAGGGTTTCATTAACATCATCTTGAACCTCTTTCTCTGGTGATCTGTTGGCAGAGGTGTCAACTTTGCTGGAGTCAAGAGGGCTTTCATATAGATCGGTCATGCTTAAGGCTCTCTTAGTACTCTTGCTCATTTTGGATATTTTTCGCTTTGTCTTCACAGACTTGATTGAAGCAGAGGGAGAGTCAGAAGCACTTACTTTTGAAGATTTACTCTTTTTCGACTTCGATTTCTTGCTCTTCTTCTTCTTTCCAGACGTTGAAGGAACAACAGTGAGAGGCACAGCATGAATGATGTCATCTTCCCTCATTTCGATCGGGGAGTTTTCTCTTTGTTCCTCAATAACAGGGGAAGTTTCTCTTGAACTTGCCATGGTGATGTTTGAGTTTGTTTGAGAATTTGGGATGAGGGTCGGTTGAGTGAGAGTAGAATACGAGCGATTAGTGTTTGAGAGATGAGAGGAGCGTGTTGATGTTTCAGAAGCCAATGAGAGTGAAAATTTCGATTGATGACCGTTATCAGAAGTTATTGATTTGTTTCTTGAGTGATCGTGAATGTTACCGTTGGGAATAGCCGTTGCGTGATCATATGACAACTGCTGCAAGTAACCGCATTGGCAAATTTCGAAATTGCCCTTTAACTGTCTCAATTGATTAACATTACGGGAATGTGAGGAGTCACGAACTGATTTTGAATTTTGATCTATCTGCTTGACACAGCACATCTTTCTACCAACTTGAGGTGCTCTAGTTATTGATTTCATGTGATAAGAAGATTTGTCCTTTCTTGATTGAACTTTGTTTCCAAAGGTAACTTTATCTCCTGTGATGTTGTTCCCAGGTACCACCACATGTGTTTCACATAGAGGCTGTTGTATCATATCTTCATCAATTTTAACATTAGCCATCATACTTACCTCTGTTTGGTTTTCTGACTCAAGCTTGTCTATCCAATCTTTCAACTCCACTAGCAGCCTGTAAGGATCCATTAGGTAGTGACTTTTACTTACCATTATGGGAACTCTACCTTTCCTTGAGGTAGACAGATGGTGCACCGACTGTTTCCACATCTTGAATTGTTCATGATTACTCTGTTGTCTAGTGAGAGTTTCATGAGTAAATTCTTCAACTTTCATTCGTTTAGGGTCTTCTTCAGTAATGTTAGTTGACTATTTGTCCTCAGATGTGATCCAGATATAAGTATTAGCCCTAGCTCTCTTTCCTTTCATAATCACATCTCCATTAT
Organism: Trifolium fragiferum; assembly: GCA_954870985.1. Classification (NCBI taxonomy): domain Eukaryota; kingdom Viridiplantae; phylum Streptophyta; class Magnoliopsida; order Fabales; family Fabaceae; genus Trifolium; species Trifolium fragiferum. Next base: position 16,997,046 of record OX940794.1, read on the forward strand.
CATCTTCCATAAGGCATTCAGATTTGGTGAATATCACTTTGAAACCTTGGTCACAGAGTCGACTAATACTAATCAAGTTTGCCCAAAGACCTTCAACAAGTAAGACATCATTAAGCTTAGGTATCCCATCTTTAGCTAGGTTACCTCTTCCCTTAATTTCTCCTTTTTCTCCTCCACCATAAATAACAAATTTTGCAGGGTGAGGTTGCAAGTTGGTTAGAAGATCTTCCTGACCTGTCATGTGTCTGGAACATCCACTGTCAAAATACCAGTCGCTTTTAGAAGCTCCCTTTAATGTGTGAGTCATCATACACATATTCTTTGTCCTTGTGCTTTTAGACCCTGATTTGGGTTTTGCGATTTTTTTGGGGTAACCGTATAACTTATAGCAAAACGGCCTTATGTGTCCTTTTATACCACAGTGATGACACACCCATGTACGTCTTTTGTTGTGAGGTTTAGATTTCTGCATTGGTATGGGATGTTGCACCATCTGACTCTTCATAGTGGGGTCATGTTTGTTTACTGCTGGAACAAACTTCCTTTCAGTGACGGGTTGTTGTTTATTTAGGAAGCTTTGTTTGTATCCAATCCCCCGACAGTTTCCTGGTTTTTGACCTACTCCAAGTATTTCTTCCAGCATGTCTGTACTTGTGTTGAGTGATCTAAGTTTCTTGTCCCAATTACATAGCTTAGAATTAGCAAGACTCTCCTCTTCAGTCAGCTTAGATATCTGAACTAAGTGTTCATTTCTTTCAACTTGGAGTTGCAGAATGAGATTCTTCTGTTCTTCTTAAATTCTCTTCATCTCACTATTTTTAATATGTAGTTTCTTGAAGAGCCCAGCTAGCTTATCATATTCCTTATCTTCAGGTTTCTCATATAATGAGCAAACTCCAGTCATGGATGAGATGATCTTACCTTCTTCTATACCAAGGTCTCCTTTCCCTCTTAAGTTATTCATATTGCTTCGCTGTCTCTTAGAGTATGTAGGACATTCAGATATGTGATGTCCAGATCCTTTACATTCATCACATTGATTGAGACTTTCTTGATCTGAATCTTTTGTATCACATGAGATGTGTGACACATCTGCCCTTTCCCTCTCCTTTTTCATTTTCTTGAATTGTCTTCCTATAAAAGCTAGGGTGTTTGGGATGTCGTATCACTCTTCTTCTGAGTCCAGATAGGTTGATATGAGACTGCTTTCCTTATTACCTCTTTTTGCTCTCTCATTTATACCCATTTCAAAGGTTAGCAATGACCCTACTAGCTCATCCATTTTTAATTTGGATATATCATGAGCTTCTTCAATGGTTGTGACCTTCATGTCAAATTTCTTTGGCAAGGATCTGAGCATTTTCCTTACTAGTTTTTCTTCATTAATTTTCTCTCCTAGGGCTTCAAATGAGTTAGCAAAATCAAGTATGTTCATGTGAAAGGTGTGTACACACTCATCTTCCAACATATGTAGGTTCTCAAATTTGGTAGTCAGTAGTTGCAATCTTGACATTTTGACCTTAGAGTTGCCTTCGTGAGTTGTCTTCAGCACCTCCCATGCTTTCTTGGACTCAGTGCACTGTTTGATGAGTCTAAACATGTTCTTGTCCACACCATTAAATATGGCATTCAAGGCTTTGCTATTTCCTAAAGACAAGTTATCTTCTCTTTCAGACCAATCAGCTTCTGATTTCAGCATAGTAGTCTATTTTCCATCTTTGTCACACATCATAGGATGTTTCCATCCAGTAACAACTGCCTTCCAAGTTCTTCCATCCAAGGACTTAAGAAAAGCACACATTCTTGCTTTCCAATAGTCATAATTAGTACCATCCAGCAAGGGTGGTCTATTTACCATACCTCCTTCCTTATCCATCTGACCAGAATTTATACCCTGGATCTCACCCAAGTACAGGCAGGGTGCCTGCTCTGATGCCAATTGAAATTCCGGCACTACCAGTAGACAGATGTGATAGCAGATGTTCTAACACCTAACTCAACAACGTTGGGCTGGGAGACAGATGTTACCACGTTTGTCTCCACGAGAGTTAACTGAACAAGTAATAAAGCAATAATAAAAAGGCATAAGCTAAATTGCACGCTTCGTTTGTTAACTCAGTTCGGACGCAACTGCTCCTAATCTGGGGGATATCAATCCAAGAATGAATCCACTATAATAGTACTGATTCAGAGTCTAACTACCCATTAACCCTCCTCACTCAATCACTATCTGTGCAAACTCTACCTAGGCCTAACCTAGATATGACCAGCCCAGGTCACTTCCTTAACAACGATGCTACTCCACACCGTCATACACCTAACGGGGTATAAAACACACTTCCAATGAATGGTTGTTTGGAGACACCCTCCTAGACACCTAAACACTTTTACCTAAAGACTTCAAGTGCTAGACTCACTAACTCTTTACTTCAAAGCTTCAGAGATAGTAACATTACAACTCAATAAACACAGTCCTAAGCATGCATCAATGAAATGCACGAAAGGCTCACAAAGAGACTCGATTTTGACACTCTAAACCCTAAAACCCAATACGGCTTGACTCTCTTAGAGAACTAGGTCTTGGTCTTCATATATTTATAGTCCTGAGCTGCTTGGACTACAAGTAATACTTGGGCTTCAGAATCCTTGTTGAAAACGCGTGTCTTGATCTCTTCCAAAAATAATCCTTGAACCTAAAGATTTTAGTTAAAAATATATTGTCACATATTTTAAAAATAAGTCTTTCCAAATATAGCTTCAGCAATTAGGGTGATTCCCTTTGTCTTGGCGCGCAAGCTAAACCTGAAACAAAGAAATTAGGGTTCAAAGAAAAAGCGGCGCGCTGAAAGATGCGTACTAGGGTTCCGAGTCCAGCTGGCATCCGCTGGTAGTGTTGCTGACAGATGTTACCACATCTGTCACCACCTTTAGACTAGCATCTTGTTTTTGCAAAATGAAGCCAACAATAAAAACCCAACAACCAAAATAGATATAGAACTCTGATAAATACAAGCTCGAATCCACCTTCTCCATTCTTCCGCAAAGCCCATTATGACCTTCATATACTCCAAAAAATTCTAATTCACCGTATCATAGGCCCAATCAACTTTAAAAAACAAGCATTTATCTTTCCTTCTTTTTGCCAAATCCAATAGTTCGTTGACCACTAAACTTCATCCTAAATCTGCCTATTGTGTAAAAACGCCGATTGAATTTTCGAAATCACCTTACCCAACACTACCTTCAATCGAGATGCTAAGACTTTTGACAAAATCTTATACAAACTATTCACCAAACAAATAGGTCTATAATCCGAAAGAACTTGCGGGTGGTCTTTCTTGGGGATGAGAGCCATGAAAGATGCGGTAAAAGCCTTTGGGAGTAAAGCATTACTGAAAGATGCGGTAAAAGCCTTTGGGAGTAAAGCATTACTGTGAAATTCAGAGAAAAGTTCCATAATATCAACTTTGATGATCTCCCAACAAGCCTTTAAGAAATTGAAGTTAAAATCGTCTGGGCCTGTGCATTTGTTACCGTCACTACTCCAAATCACCTCTCTCACTTCCTCGGTAGAAAAGGGTGCCGTCAACATAAGATTACTTCCGCTGATAGAGATTGAAACCGGATCCCATTAAGATTCGGCATGATTTCCCAACTCTCTCTAATATTATTTTCAAAATAGTTCTTCACAAACCCCTTAACCTCCTTCACTCCCTTAACCCAACAATCATCTTTCTTCAAAGCGATTAATTGATTCCTTCTTCTACATTTAATGGATTCATGAAAGTATCTCGAATTCGAATCACCTTTTTTGACCCATCTCATCCTTGACTTTTGTTTTAGAAGACTCTCTTTAAAATGGAGTTGTCTCCAAAACTCATTGTTTAACTCTTCCCTTATAGTCAAATCTGCCTCCTCCTCATTTCCTACCAACAACCCTTCAATGTCATTTAATTCTTTCACGGTCTTCTCAATATTAAGATCAAGATAACCGAAGACTTCTTTGTTCCACTTTCTCAAACTATATTTTAATAGCTTAAATTTCTCCTTCAAAAGAAAAGCCCTCTTGCCTTGCACTTCAAAACTATTCCAAGCATTCTACACAAAAGAATAAAACTCAAGATGCTCCGGCCAATCATTAATCTCTCTAAAAGGTTTTGGACCCCAATTATTGGGTGAGCCAATTAACCAAATAGGGCAATGATCAGAAATATCTCTATCTCCTATCCACTGCCCTGATATGCCTTGTGTGGTGATGAAGCCATCTTACAACAAAGTTCTATCTATCCTACTCCAAGATTTACCATCAGCACTAAACCAAGAGAATTTCTTACCTAACACCGGAACGTCAATCACCTCCATATCTTCCACAAAACGATTAAATAAAATTCTTTCCCCCTACCTATTAACTGTACTACTTCCAATTCTTTCCGAAGAAAGTAAAACAACGTTAAAGTCACCTTCAATACACCACTCCCCTGCTTCACTTTGTTGCTTAAAAGATAACAACTCTTCCCACAATCTTTTCTTGCTGGAGATACTACAAGTAGAATAAATATTAACAATATACAACGACACACCCTCCCTCTCCACCCAAATTCCCAAGAAACCATGTCTTGAAAAACTGCTCAAAATTTTGAAAGATGTTGAATTCCAAATTATAAGCATACCTGATAGGCCCACCGACTCTTGAACCGCCCATCCAACATCCTTATGCCACCCAAAAATTATGTATAATATAATCCTCAAAATATACTTTTTAAGTTTCTTGAAGTAAACAAACATCAAAATTGCCTCTTACTGTAATAACAAACTCAATCGTCTCCTTTTAACACTCCCTCCCCACCCTCTCATATTCAAGGATACTATCTTCATAAATGAAGAGGTTGATGGTGCTCCCTTCTAATTCTTTCTTCCTCATGTCTTTTAAACATATATTGTGTGTGGCAACAAAGTTAAACACAAGTTAAATTTATAACTTTGGTGCTGCTAACTTACTTCCACCTAAAAATATGCGGTAATAAGTTAGTTATAAGCATATTTTCATTATATATTGACTAAAAAACTAAATGTTTAAATAAAAGGATAAATTTATAAATTGAATATTTTAAAAAAATTTATACAAAATATTAGAAACATGTTTCCTTAATTTTAGTAAATGTCTCTTGTTTTCGTTTTTGAGTTTCTTAATTAAATATTTTTTTAACCAAAAGAGAAGTATCAAAGGACTACTACCTCAAAATATATAATAATAATAATAATAATAATAATAATAATAATAATAATAATAATAATAATAATAATAATAATAATAATCAGATGAGAAGATAGATACAAAAAGCAAGAGGCGGACTATACCAAAACCTCCCTACATATTAAGTAAACCTATAACAGTCAAAAAAATTAAGTAAACCTATAGTTAGCTCTACCAAGTCTATCTACATTACAGGTTTCTTAATTAATTAATTAATTAAATAAATAATTTTAGTAAATGTCTCATTTGTTTTATTAACAAAAACATGACAAATACCTATATTTTTTTCTTCATGTTTTTTTAACTTTTTTCCTGGGGATTTATCTGAATAAAATCCACAAAAAATTATACATGTATTTTATTAAAAACAGTTTTTTGTGATTTTATCTTCATAAATATTATTAAGTTTCTTGCGGATTTTAATTTGTAGGAAAAATTACAAGAAACATTATATTTTTTATTAAAATGGTTTCCTGCAAATCATTTCAAAGCTAAATTCGTAACAACTTCTTGTTTATAATTTAATTGATCTATGGTCTTTAAAACTTGTCCTAATTCTTTCTATTATAGCTTAATTGCTTCAGGACAAGCAATGTCAAACATAGGGGAGTTTTATAACTCTAAAATATGCATACTTTTTAGTTGTAGTTTATCTAAATAACGTTCGCTTATTAGTCAAGGAAAGGAAGATTTCGCTTTGTAGTTTATCTAAAAAGATATAGGAGCAGATCGAAGAAGAAGTTAAAAGGAAAAAAAAGGATTTTGCCACTGCCAATGAATAATATCAAACCTGGCACCACCATCGCATGCCGCCTTCTCTGCCGTGAGAAACTCTTTCTTCGGCCGCACGTCACTGGACCTCTCTTTCCCTCTTGCACAACTTCATTCTCAAAGGCGTTATGTTCTGTTTGTTTCCATCTTCTTTTTGTCCATTCATTTATTTGTTATTTGTTTATTTATTTGTTTATTTTAATTACTCTTTGATTGAGCTGCTGTTTGGTTAATATGGAACTTAAACCCATTCAATTTATTAGCACTCACTTAGTTTACTAATAACAACTAAAACATTTAAAATAAAAAAGAAGTTGACCAACAAGCTTTCGTGTTTAATGTGATGTACCCAAAATGAAATTTCTGGCACGCTAAGCACGATGTGCGATATGATGTTCTAAGCACCTTAACATTTTTATCACAATATAAAAGTAAGCAAATAAACAAATGCAAATAAATAACACGGGATATTTGTTAACCCAGTTCGGTGTTTAAACAAGCCCTAATCTGGGGGATACCAATCCAGGAAGGAATATCATTATAATAGTCCTAGTTGCAAGTTCTCAGCAAACACCACGTTCACAACTCATAACCTAGCAACTACTAATGACTCTTCAACCTAGGAACTCCTAAGTCTGAGATCCTATCTCACTCCCTTACAACCTTACAGACAGCAAGAATTTCAATAACACAAATACAAAAGAGTTTTGGAGACACACAGTCCTAAAAACTACACACTCGTACCTCAAGTCTTAGAGTGTTAAAAACCACACAAATACCTAACTCCGTACTTCAAAGCTTAGGAGAGGATCACAGAAATTACAACTCAAAACACAACGTCCTAAGCTTGCATCGATGAGACACAAGAAAGGCTCACAAAATAACACACACGCAAAAACCTAAAATACTAGACTCAAACACAATGACGGCGTGAACAACTACTAAATTAGGTTTAGCACAATTTTTAAAATACTTCAGGCAAAAGTCCTTGATTCAGAATTAAACATATGGGCTTGATTTGTTTGACCCAAGCAATTAACCAAATTAATTAAAAGAGATTCTTCACAAAACTATTCTTGTCAAGGATCTGAAGCATTGAATGATGATCCTCATAATAAGCCTGATTAAAAGAGCGCCATGCAAGATTCATGAGAGAGAAACAAACATTCCATAAATAGAACACGCGCGCGTACACTTCCAATAGGCGTGATACGATGTTGAGACATCTTATCACACATCATGCTACAAAGTTTATTTTACCAAAAATGCAGCCAACACCAAAGACTCAACACAAAATAAGTATTACAGAGAAGCCACTTTTTTATGGGATTTATTTGACATACAAAAACTCATAATTTTTATTATAAATGTGAATTAAAAAAGGATTGATGAATGTATATTCGTTTGTCTCTCGAATAATTAATAGAGGTTTTAGCATACGTTTTGTCTGTCTGTTATTCGTTTTTCGTAAATAAAATAACTCAAAATAAGATTTGGATTAAAAAAGGATGGTTGAATGTACACTCGTTCGTCTCTCGACTAATCGAGGATTTAACGTACGCTTTTTTCTAAACAATTACGAGTACAATTGAATAGTATTACATTGAAAAATAAAAATAACATTTTTTTAAAACAAAATTATATTACTAAAATGATATTGTCTCCGTACCACAATATAAGTCAATTTGAGAAAAACATTTGTATTAAAATATAAGTCACTTTACATTGCCAATGAACCATTTATGGCTATTTTTTCCTATTATACCCTTAATTATTTATTTCTTTCTCTCCTTTCAATTCTTCAATTTATCTTTTTCATATCATTAATTAATGACAATTTTGTAAACTAACTCATAATTTCTCTTTTTCATACAATATTAATTACATTTTTTTATTTATTACATATGATCAAAACGACTTATATTGTAGTATGAAAGGAATAGTTATTTTGCGTCGGAATACCACACAAAAGGCTAAATCCTAAAGAAAAAAAAAAAACTCAACAGCCAACAAAGAACACACATCCCCACAGCAAAAACAGACAGGCACCACAATTTTTATTTCTTGTATAAGAACTCGTCCTTCTTTTGTGTCTCGTAGTACTCATATAACTCGTGTCCGTCTAGTGAATCTACATTTGCTGTCAATACACATATACTTGCGAAATGTGCTTGCTGGGCAATCAAGAACAGTCTCACATGGAGGACAATTATAACCTGTAATAGAGAAGAGTTAAAAAATATTGCTAAAATGGAATATAATTAATATTGTGACTGTTTATAAAATTTAAAAACTACAAAAATAAAATGGTTTACCGCAATCAACGTTGTTTGCAATAAAAAAAAGAAAAAGAAAATAAAATAAAATCATAGCATATGCAAATTTAAAAGTTTTAGTCATGTTTTATTATCTTAGAACATACAAAAAAGAATGTAATTTGATCATTTTATAGTGTATAAAATGAATATGTTATGCTAAAAATAATAAAAATAATTCAATGATTTTGATGCTTAGAAGTTGTAAAAAGCCACCTAAAATTTAAATCATTATTAAGTGTTTATATATCAATGTGTTGTGTGCTGTTAAGGAAAACGAATAGTAAAGAAGATCCATTACGACACGCGTTTCTCTCTCATCCAAGTCCCTCTCCACCTTCTCTCTTCTCTCTAACCCTAATCCGCCGCCGCAGTAACCTTTCCCCCAAATCCAAACGTGACGGCGCGATGTAGACGCCGGTAACGGTGGTGCGACGAGCCGGCTTGGCTCTGTATCACCAGGTTTTCGTCTCCGTTATCCCGCCTCAAATTCCGGTCCGCTTCTCTGTTTCGGTGACGGCGTTCTTTGGTAAGGTATGTCGGCTCGTTGCCTTCTCCGTCTGTGCTTCCTCCTGCCGTTCTTGTCCTGCTGCTGTGTTGGTTTGCCTCTGCGAGGATTGGTTTTAGCTCCTCGTCGGAATTCCTTTTGTCTCCGGCGGTGGGTCTCTGTCTTTGGTGGTTTTGGTTTTGGTTTCTGTGCTTGGATCCGGCGGTGGTTTTTCGGTTTTGGTGGTTGTTGTGCTCTGGTGTTTGGAACCGGTTTAGGGGGTTTTTGTTGTGGCGTGGTGTAGTGTGGGTGACGGTGGAGGAGGTGAGATGGTGAGCTCTGTTTAGGTGGTGGTGGTGTAGTGAAGCTGTGGAGGCGGCTGTGGGGGTGCTGTTGGAGGTGATGCTGAGCGGTGGTGAGGGCGAGGTTGCGGTGTTGGTGTTGGAGTGGATTTTGGTGCTTTTGAACCTCGCCGGTTTTGCAACTCCGTATTATCGCCCTTCCCTCTTTGGTGGTGGTCTGGTGTTTAGGTGTTTTGGTGTTATTTGGCGCTGTTGGTTAAGGTGGGGATTGTTTGGAGGTGGTTGGCAGTGGTGGTGGTGGTTGGCTGAGGTTTCTCTTGGCCTTGTTATTTGTCCTGGCGCGCCCGAAAGGGCGAGGTATGTAGACACTCCGTGTTGACGGATGTTGTTGTTTTATCGTACCTCCAGGACGTATTGGTGTGGGAGAGGTGTTGGATGGTTAATGCCGAGTGTGAGTGGATTCTCCCAGATACGAGAGTCTTTGACCATTTTCAAATCTGGTGAGATTTGCAGCACTCTTTGAGTCGCTGAGGGGTGTTTAAATCTGTTGAGATTTGCAGGTCTCTGGTCGAACTCTACTGCATCAGGTGTTGATTGTCGGTTCTCTGCCTACCGGTGTCCCTGAACCTTCGATCTTTGGGGCTGCTTTCTGGATCTTGATGGGCCGAGTAATTTTAATTCGAGTTCGGAAGTTAGTGTCTAGTGGTGTCTCCTAGGATCGGGTAGGGGTTTTCTCTGGTGGGTTTAGTGAATCACTATTGGTGTATGGGTGGATTGGGGTGCTGTTTAGGTGTGCTGTTACTTGGTAATTGTGTTATATCACGTTACCTTTCGTTGTACGTTTCACAACAATTCCTTACACTTCTTTTGGAGGAGTTGTTCTTTAATAAAATTTAGCCGATTAAAAAAAAAATGTGTTGTGTGCTGTTCAAAAAAAATAAATAACAACATTGTGTTGTGTTTTCCACTTAAAACATTTACTAAATGAAAATTGCAAAAAACTTACTAAGTATTATAAGTTATTCTTTTTTTCATTTTTTTTCGACGTTTGATGATAGAAAAAATATTTAAAAAATAATAATTCACAATATTGCATGACAAGTTAAACATATATTGTGTGTGTGACAACAAATTAAGGTTTTTTTTTCTTTACTATCTCACCTAATTGAAATTTGTGGTAATAATATAGTAAGCCTACTTTCACTATATATTAACAAATAAATTAAATATTTTATCTATTAAAATATCTTTTAAATAAAAGAATAAATTTGTAAATTAAATTTTTTAAAATTATTTTAAACAAAATATTAGAAACATGTTTTTCTAATTTTAGTAAATGTCTCATGTTTTCTTTTTTGAGTTTTTTAATTAATTAATTAAATTAATAATTTTAGTGCTAGTTTCCACAATAGCTTCTTGGTTTGAAAACTTTTCTTTGACAAAGAGGTTCTTTATTTGATACTTGCATCCACCAACAACAACATACAATAATTCCATAATTTTAGTAAATGTCTTATTTATTTTGTTAAGACAAAAACATGTCAAATACTTATGTTTTTTTTCTTTATGTTTTTTAATATTTTTCCTGCGGATTTATCTGAATGATATCCACAAGAAAATTTAATGTATTTTCTTAAAAACAGTTTCTTGCGATTTTATATTAGAAAATATTTTTAAGTTTCATGCGGATTTTAATTTGTTGGAAAAATTACAAGAAACATTATGTTTTTTTATTAAAATGGTTTTCTACGGATTATTTTCGAAGTTAATTTCGTAGTAACTTTTTTTCTAAAAATTTAATTGAATAAAATCCGCAAGAAAATATATTCATGTTGTTTTGTTAAATTTTGTTTCATGCGAAATCATTTTAGAAAATATTTTAATGTTTTCCTGCAAATTTGTTTGTTTGTAAATCTACAAAAAATGCTAATTTTTGTAGGCTTAAATATCATTTTCGTTCTTGTATGTTCGTAAATTTTTTGTTTTAATACCTGTATCTTTTTTTATTGTAATAAAGTCCTTGAATGTATAAAAAAAATTTGGTTTTAGTACTTAAAGTAAAAATCCGCAGGAAAATCTACAGATTTTTATGCGGATTTTGATTTTAGGGACTAAAACCCAAAATATTTATTGATTTTCCGGCGGATTTTGACTTTAGGGACTAAAACCAATTTTTTTTTATACATTCAAGGACTTTTTTAAAAAAAAAAAAAAAAGGAAAAGGGTTGTTTGTAAGAATTTAGCCAGCAAGAAAGAGAAGAATGAGTCATGACCCTACAATTCCATAACCAACCTTCTCATGATTTCCTTTAACTTCCTATTTTATAACAATTTTGGTTTTTTAAAAATAAAATAGTATATTTCTTCTCTTTCTTATACTTTTTTTATCCGTAACATATAGCATTGTTCAAAAAAAAATACAGAGATTAAAACAAAAAATTCAGAAACATACAGAGACAATGATTTTTTTTTTTTTTTATTAAACTGGTTTTCTATTGTGTGTGTGTGAAAGAAAACCTAAAAGACTCTAACTTGTAACCCTGGAACATGTAACACCCTAAACCCTAACCCACTTTTATTAACTTTAATAAATTCACAATTGAAAGTTGAAGGCATTACATGTTGTCAACTTCACATACATAGAATTAATCTTCTAATATAAAATCTATTTGCTGATTAAAAAAAATGGAATTAATCTTTTAACTATGGGTGCGTTTGTTATAGATTTTTTCAAAATAGATTCTTATAGTGTAATATAATTTTGTGTAAAAATTTTTACAAAGAAATTTTTTATAAAAGCTTTAAATGAAAATTTGCTTTGAATAGTTATTCTTAAAATGACATTTTATGTATTTCATCATTTTATTGAAATTTTTTTTATATATCAAAATTTCAAAAAAATCACTTCTTTTGAAGCTATTTCAAATAGATATTCATAAAAATCATTTTTAAAATACAACTTTTTGTAAAAATTGAGATTTTGACTATGTTTTGATCTTCAATAATGTACGTTTATGTTATATAATGTCAAAATTAGTGTTTGAATTTAAAAAAAAAAATATATAAAAAAACTTACAATATTTTAAAAAACTATTTTGTAAAATTTATTTTCAAAAATATAAAAAAAAATCTATTTTTTTTAAAGCTAAAACAAACGCACCCTATATCATTGGATTTTAAAATAGTAATTATCATATTAGAATAGTCATGCTTCATACTTAATTCATAACATAGTCAAAGTGCTAGACAAAAATGATGAACTAAGTAAAACAGAGTAGCATAAAGCTAAACTCCTCACCACTATTCCAGTAAGCTAAACGATCATCGAGTGACTAATCTAGATCCTAAATTGAACACTTACATAAAACAGAGAGTTAATCTTTTCTTTTCATTTTTTTTACTTTGGGGCTCGATACTTCTTGTACTTCTTTTTTGTAGACTCTTTTGGTGTAACCATTATTTTTTATTTATATATAATATAATTATATTTGCCATTCAAAAAAAAAAAAAATCTATGTAATCAATTAAATATTGCAAGCGTAAGAATACACTTAACATTTAATATGTCCATCAATGTGATAAACATATATCTTATTTCATAATCATCTAATAATCATAAATTAAATTTTAATACCTTGAAGACAATCATAAAACAATGTGAATATTGAGACACATGAAACACATCATGTAGGTTGGATAATGATGGTGTTAAGGCAATTCTATACGCCACATTTCCTACTCACTTCAAAATTTGATATGGACCAACAAATCTACATGTCAACTTTCTCGACTTAAAAGCACGTCCTACTCCGGTAGTCGAAGTAACCTTTAAACATGATCACCTTCCTGAAATTCAATATCCTTCCTACCCTTATCATGGTAACTTTTCTGGCGACTTTGAGACGCTTTCATCTTTTCTCAAGTCATCCTAATCTTTTCGGTAGTTTCTTGTACAATATCTATGGACCAAGAATCACACTATCTCCATATTCATACCAACAAAGCTTCAAAAGGAGTCATCCCAATACTAAAATGGAAACTATTTTTGTAAGCGAACTCATCAATGGCAAACACGAATCTTAGCAAATCTTATAAAGATTGAATTTTCTTTTCCGACTAACCATTTGTCTGTGGATGATAAGCATAACTTAACCGTAACTTAGTACCTAAAGCCCCTTGCAAGCTTTCCCAAAATCTCGAAGTGAATCTCAAATCTCTATTTGAAATAATACTAGATGAAATACCATGCAATTTCACAATTTGATCTACGTAGATCTCGGCTAACTTAGGCACCAAGGTACCCGTCTTAATATCAATAAAGTGAGCATATTTTGTCAAATCATCCACAACCACTCAAATTAGTTCATTACCCTTCACAGTTTTGGGCAATCCTCCCACTAAATCCAAAGCAATGCTATCCCATTTTCATTCCGGTATAAACAAAGGTTGTAAAATCCTGACGATTTCTGATGTTCAATTTTTGACTTCTGACAAACTAGGCAAGCATACACAAACTTTTGATTGTGACTTTAGAAATAACGAACTTTCATGCTTTCATAATTTCGAACTTTCGTGATCATGCTTTCATAATTTCGAACACGCCTAATTTGGATTTAACAATTTTTGTAATGTATGATTGCAATCACCTATTAGTAACATTTACTAATATGGAATAGATTTGAAACAATTTAATAGTTTTTTATATCTGAAGTTCAAAACCAATTATTTTCTCGTTTTTTTCGGTTTTTCACCACCAATTGAATCTGGTTCGGGGGTCAGTTATGGCATCAAGTGGATCCAGCCCCCTCCCGATCGCAGTTGCGGGGGATCGAACCGTGGTCCTCCCTACCAAGTTCAGCACCAATCACCACTGAACCAACTAACGATTGGTAATTATTGTTATTATTGTTTTCGTTATTATTCAATCAATTTGAAAACACCCCAAATTACTATATTATTCCTAAGTTTATTTTTATTGTAATGCTAAAATAAGCAATCTTTGTAAAAAAAAAAACATATTACAAATATTATTACTTGAACAACAATTTAGTATAATTGCTAAATATACATCGCATGGGAAATCAAAATTCGCCTAGATACAAAGGCAATATTTAACCCTAAAAACTATGGAATATTTCAGCAAAATACATATTAATTTGCATGGATTTATTTTTTTGTGTAAGATCTCGTCCTTCTCTTGTTTAGTTCTCATAATTGTTGTAAAACGGTTTACTGACTTTAAAAAAACAGAAAATGATTTTTTTTTTAAAACTGGCAAAGAAATAAATTATTGGCTGAGTCGCGTACTAGGTCGCTTTCTTTAAGACGTTTCGCGGAACTACTCGAAAAGTGCACTGTAGTATATCGACCGCGAAATCCCCAGGATAAAACAGCCGTTTTTCAAAGGAAATACCGAAGCACTACTGCACTGCAGTGATCGGTCAGAAATACACCAAATAATTGATATACGAATATCAATTCTATACGGCAACAACCGTTCGATAATTGAAACAACAGAATAATTTCGAAGAAAAAAATAGAGAGAAGGAAAATAACAGTGAATTCTCATAATGTAGAGAAAAACGAACCAGCTTGAAACTGAAGAATGAAAGCAGTATATATAGGGCAAGTAGGGAGCTAAAATCAGAGCATATAGTGGAGCGGTTTTGGCCCAGTCAAATGCTGATCGTGGGCGAAAATTAAGGTACACGTTTTTGACCCGTTAACGGATATGCTCATCCGTTTCAGACTTGACTTGGTCTAAGGCACATTTAAATTGTGCGAAATTTAAGGGACACGCGTAAAGAAAAATTAATTAAGATTTTTCTTTTTCTTCGCATTAAAAATTAATATATCACCCAAGCCCAATCCCAAGCCCGGCCCGATCCGAGCCGGCCGGCGGCGGCGGCACGCGCGCGTGTGTGTGATATTCGACATGGTGTGCGTTCTCCCTATCCTACAAAAGTGGGTACCCCAAGGGCACGCCCTTGATTGTCACTTTGTAGTATATAAACACTACCAAGAAGTGTGATCTTAGCAATGTGGGACTCAAAAGAGTCTTTTTTCAATTCACACTATACATGGTTCTCAAGCTTTGTGTTTATTTCAATACCAAGTTCCCTCCATATTTATCATCATGTTTCAACAATCCCCCACTGAAATTTAAAAAAGTTGTTTCAGTCATAACGTTAAACGTTTCAGTAAGATTGTGCATAAGCGAAGGTGAACTATGTCTTGGAACCTTGACGTAGCTAGTAAGAGCCCGATTTAGCAAGAGTGACGTTTAGTCTTGGAACTCTATCTCAGATTTTTCTCAAACCAGCACACAACCTCTCTTAAGGTGTATTCTTAGGCCCGTGCATTAATGGCCCTGCACGACTATCCCAGTTTCATGAATGCTCTAGGAGTTCGCCCCATAACTCCAGAGGAACCGGCCTCAGTTCCACATTCATATAGGTGATTCTATCAAAATTACTCCCGATGTACTCCACTCTATAGAGTATAGACTTCATTAAGAGTTTTACTAACTCAACCTTTCTCTCTTCAGGACTCATGCCTTTTATACTTGCATGTTCATCTCATATTACTCACGACTTGTTGTTTACCCATTGAAACCTAATTCTTGGGATCTCCAGTCTTTTAGGTTGGGTTACCATCATAAGTAATTCGTAGGCTTTAGTCCCATCTTTATTGATGTATTTTGGACTTTCTCTCTAGCCAGTCCTTTCGTCAAAGGATCTGCTAGATTATCATTAGTGCGTACATGATCCACTCTCACAGCACCTGTAGTGATGAGCTCTCTCACTATGATGTGCTTCCTTTTAATTTGATGTCTTTTACCGTTATAAAAACGATTCTCAATTTTAGCGATAGCTGCAGTACTATCATAATGGATCAAGACAGCAGGCATATGTTTTTCCCATAAGGGAATCTCAGATAACAAGCATCTCAACCAGCTTGCTTCTTCACTAGCAGTTGCTAGCGCTATCATTTCAGACTCCATTGTGGACTGAGCCAAAATGGTCTGTTTCTTTGACTTCCATGATACAGCTCCACCGGCTATACTAAATATATAGCCACTAGTTGCTTTGGAATCATCTGACAAGGTGTTCCAATCAGCATCACTGTACCCTTCAAGTACAGCTGGAAATCTCTGATAGTGTAATCTGAGATTCATGGTCCTTTTCAGGTATCTCATGACTCTCTCAATTGCGTGCCAATGCTCATTATTGGGTCTGCTGGTAAACTTACACAAGAGTCCCACGACATAGGCGATGTCGGGTCTAGTACAATCAGTGGCATACCTAAGACTACCAATGATGCTCGCATATTCTGTTTATCTTACGCTATCACCAGTGTTCTTAAACAGTTTTACACTGGGATCATAAGGTGTGCAGGCAGGTTTACAGTCAAAGTAACCGTATTTCTTTAGGATCTTTTCCATATAATGTGATTGATCTAGGGATATCCCCTTCTCAGACCTAGTGATTTTTATTCCAAGAATCACACTTGCTTCTCCGAGGTCTTTCATATCAAAATTGTTACCCAACAGTGATTTCACATTATTTACGGCAGAAAGGTTTGAACCAAATATCAGCATGTCATCTACATAGAGACATATTATAGTGCAAATGTTACCATCACATTTGTAGTAAATGCATTTGTCACTTTCATTGAGTCTGAACCCATTCAAAACCATTAAGTTATCAAACTTTTCATGGCATTGTTTTGGAGCTTGTTTAAGACCATACAGAGATTTATCTAACTTGCAGACCTTAGTTTCCTTCCCATGTATAACAAACCCTTCAGGTTGTTCCATATAGATTTCTTCTTCTAAGTCACCATTTAAAAAAGCGGTTTTAACGTCCATTTGATGTACAATTAAGTTATAAATAGCTGCTATTGAAATAAGTACTCGAATGGACGTTATTCTAGTGACAGGTGAAAACGTGTCGAAGAAATCAATATTTTCTCTTTGTCTAAAACCTTTGGCCACAAGGCGAGCCTTGTATTTTTCAATCGTGTTGTCGGGTTTTAGTTTCTTTTTCAAAATCCATTTGCAACCAATTGGTTTGCATCCTGGAGGCAAGTCTACTAAGTGCCATGTTTTGTTAGATTCTAGAGAATTCATTTCATCATTAATAGCTTCTTGCCAAAGATCTGCATCCATCGATGACAAGGCTTCTTGAAGATTTGCTGGATCTTCATTCAATGTACAGGCCGCATAATCCGGACCATAGTCTTTAGCAACTCGTACACGTTTGCTTATATAAGGTCCATTGGTTCAGATTCTCGTATACCCGATTTATGTTTACTCTTTGTTATTTTTGCTTGACTACAAAATTCACATTTTTCTATGTCATTATAACTAAGTTTAGGAATTAATCCTAAGTTACTAATATTTAAAATTGCGCGCTTATTAACATGACAAAGTCTAGAATGCCAAATATTAAAATCACACAAAGAGTAAACAGAAGTAGAAATTTTATTCATAACATCAAAATCAATATTAAGCTTAAACATGCCATCAGAGGCGTACCCCTTCCCAATAAAAATACCATTCTTAGTGATGGTGTACATATCAGCCCCAATAGATTGATTAAACCCAGCCTTATTCAAAAGGAAACCAGAAACAAGATTCTTCTTCATCTCAGGAACATGAAGGACTTCTTTCAAGATAAGAGTCTTCCCGGAGGTGAACTTCAAAACAACATCTCCAACACCAGCAACATCAGAAGTGTGTGCGTTACCCATCTGCACCTTCTTATTTTCAGCATTCGTGTATGTTTTAAACATAGCACGATCATAACAGACATGGCGGGTAGCGCCAGTATCTATCCAAAATCCATCAGTACCACCGACCATATTAATTTCGGTGATCATACAAGTATATGGCTCTTCAGCCGCCACATTCACATTAATATGTGCAAGGTTAGCCGGTTTACGCCTCTTTGCATTTCTGCATTTCTTTGACATATGACCTGTTTTCCAGCAATTGAAAGCAATAAAATGGTTCAACAGCGTCATTTCTAGGAGGTGGTTGCTGATGCTGCTTAGCATTATGGCCCCTAGCCGGGTTACCATTCTTAACTCGGTTTTGATTGCGGTTCTGATTCTTTAAAGGTTTGCCCGTAGGCTTCAGAGCTGCACCGAATTTCTTTTTATTGTTGTTCGAGACAACCAATATCTTTTCCTCTTCTTTCATATCTTGTTTCCTTGATTCTTCTTCTATACGAAGACGGGTAATCAGACCTTCAATGGAAAACTCCTTTGTCTTATGACGGAGCTGATTCTTAAAGTCTTTCCAACTAAGGGGCAGCTTATCAATAATCACAGAAATTTGAAATTGCTCATCTAAAGGCATACCTTCTGTTATTATTTCATGAGCAATCTTCTGCAGTTCATGTGACTGTACTTCCACCGACCTCTCATCCACCATCTGATATTTCAGATACCTGCTAACCGCATATTTCTTCACACCAGCTTCTTCAGTATCATACTTCTTGCTCAAAGCCTCCCACACATCACTAGCTGTATCATAGGTTCTGTAATAATCATACAGATCATCTTCTAAGCCATTAATGATATAGTTTTTGCAAACATAATCATTATCAATCCATAGCTACCTTTCTTTTTCAATTCGCAGCGCTTTTTCTTTAGCCTGTTCTGTTGTAGCCTTACCTTTGTCTGGCTCAGCAGATACAGAATCACCGTTGGTGTTAACGGGCTGTTCTTTGGTTCCTGAAGCCGAAGCATCAGTCACAGCAGGAACCACAAGAATAGGATCTTTCAGAACGTAGGCACATTTTTTTAAGGTCAGGAAGAAAAACATCTTCTGTTGCCAACGTTTGAAATGATTACCTTTCAAACTTAAACGGCCTTTCAGTAGCACCGACGGATGAACTACAAATAATTTCTTCGTTTGCCATGATATTTTCGAAACGTCTTAAAAATTGTTGTAAAACGGTTTACTGACTTTAAAAAAACAGAAAACGATTTTTTTTTTTAAAACTGGCAAAGAAATAAATTATTGGCTGAGTCGCGTACTAGGTCGCTTTCTTTAAGACGTTTCGCGGAACTACTCGAAAAGTGCACTGTAGTATATCAACCGCGAAGTTCCCAGGATAAAACAGCCGTTTTTCAAAGGAAATACCGAAGCACTACTGCACTGCAGTGATCGGTCAGAAATACACCAAATAATTGATATACGAATATCAATTCTATACGGCAACAACCGTTCGATAATTGAAACAACAGAATAATTTCGAAGAAAAAAATAGAGAGAAGGAAAATAACAGTGAATTCTCATAATGTAGAGAAAAACGAACCAGCTTGAAACTGAAGAATGAAAGCAGTATATATAGGGCAAGTAGGGAGCTAAAATCAGAGCATATAGTGGAGCGGTTTTGGCCCAGTCAAATGCTGATCGTGGGCGAAAATTAAGGTACACGTTTTTGACCCGTTAACGGATATGCTCATCCGTTTCAGACTTGACTTGGTCTAAGGCACATTTAAATTGTGCGAAATTTAAGGGACACGCGTAAAGAAAAATTAATTAAGATTTTTCTTTTCCTTCGCATTAAAAATTAATATATCACCCAAGCTCGGCCCGAGCCGGCCGGCGGTGGCGGCGCGCGATATTTGACATGGTGTGCATTCTCCCTTTCCTACAAAAGTGGATACCCCAAGGGCACGCCCTTGGTTGTCACTTTGTAGTATATAAACACTACCAAGAAGTGTGATCTTAGCAATGTGGGACTGAAAAGAGTCTTTTTTCAATTCACACTATACATGGTTCTCAAGCTTTGTGTTTATTTCAATACCAAGTTCCCTCCATATTTATCATCATGTTTCAACAATAATTCATGGCGTCAGTCTAGAATACACAACGGTTGTTAAGGCACTTATACTTACGAACCCAACTTGGTGGACAATCTGCAATAGTTCTACATGGAATAGGCGCAGCCGCCAAGTTTGTATATTATGTAAAGAGAAATATAGAATCAAAATATGTTACTAAAAATAAAATGGGATATAATTAATTTGTGTCCGAAATTTGAAAAGTATCAAAATAAAATAGTTTAGAGCAATCAACACTATTTGCAATTAGAAAAAGAAAAAAATATAAAATCATAGTATATACAAACTTGAGATAGAGTTTTAGTCATATTTTTCTTTCTTTGTATATAAAAAATAGATTATGAATTGATTATTTTATAGTGTATAAAATACATATATTATGTTAAAAATAAAAATATATTTTTAGCGCTTTTTCCTTAAATTAATATTTTTAGCTCTTAGAAGGTCTGAATATCCATCCAAAAAGTTATATTATTTTTTTTTTGACTAACAAAAAGTTATATTATTATGTGTCCATAAATAAAGTATTGTATTTTGTCTCTTTAACATACGTATTGAATAAATAATGTAAAAAACTTACTATAAGCATTATAAATTATTCTTTTTTTCATTAACTTTTTGACGTTTGTTGATAAAATGAAAAAATTTAAAATGATAATAATTCACAATATTGCGTGACAACAAAGTTAAACATAACTTGAGCATATGTAGGTTATAGTGTGACAATAAAGTTAAACACAAACTAGTATAATTAATATATGTGCATATGTATAAGTCGCGGCCTGTAACACCCTAACCATTTTTACATATTAATTAACTTAAATTAAGTATCATACAAGCAATTAGAGTATTACTAAAGTAATTTTTTTTTTCTTGATTTCATTTTGGTTTATCAATTAGAGATGGGTGGTTTAGGATCGATTTTGATCCGGATTCACTCCTCTTGATTGTTTTTTTATTTCTTTTTATTTGAATAAGTGATATTCACATATTTTTTAGGTTTTATTCGAGTTTTCTCTTTTGTGATTTTTCATTTGGTGTTGTTTTAATCCCGTCTTAGTGCGGTGTTTGTTTTTGTTCATATTTGTAAGTTTGTTTCGATCCAATTTCAGTGCAGATTCAATCACTTTAGCACAATCGACGTTGTAGATCTGAATACATGATTATTCCGATCACTTTTTTTTTTTGAACAGCAAACAATACAAATTAGGCACTCAGTACAAGTAGATTACAAACCAACAGCACCCAATGGGCACCACCACCAAACAGACCAGCGAAAAAGAAGAGAGACCAATACAAAGGAAAATGAAAAAACCAGGAGCAGTAACAACCAAGAAAGAAAATAGGAAAAATTGCACAAACTAAGGGAGACACCACCAAAACCGATAGCAGCAAACAACTTATGGCAGAACTGAATCCTAGAACAGCTACACACCTCATCTTTGCATGCAATCTCCCAAATCTCAAATCCACTTATATAATAAACATGGACTTTTGGCACACTACTCATATACCATCTCCACTAAGTAAGTTGAATATTATCCACCAATTCTTCCACTGTCACAACCTTATTGTTGAAGATGCAACCATTCCTAAAATTCCACAGACCCCAAACAAACGCCATCCAAACAATGGAATAACCTTTCTTTCTCTTTTTATTGGAACCAGACCCAACAAGAATCGCATAGGACATAGTTACAGTAGGAGGAAGCAATACCACCACCCCTAACCAACGGGTTAGCGCATACCAAACAGCTGTAGACAAACAGCAATGCAAGAACAAATGACACGACGACTCAATACTTTCGCCGCAGAGGGGGCTGCTTGCTTCCTCGAGGCTAATTACTCCCCTATGATTTAGATTATCCCTTGTAGGTAGTCTGTCAAGAAAGAGTTGCCACACCAACGCACACACCTTTGATGATACCCCACTCTTCCAAATGTACCTAAAGGCAAAGGACTCCACATCCGATATACGAGCTTGGTTGAACAAGAAAGTATCTAAAAAAAACATACAACGATTTTACCGAGAACCCATCGTCAATAGCCGGCCCCCACACCCATCGGTCATCCACCACACTTACATTCATTTGCTCAATCGCCAAAAACAATTGTTGTGATTATTCCGAACACTTGAAGTTTGTCATATCAATTGTAGGCTTTGTCATAGACATTATACCGTTTTATGTTATTAACTCAGATGTTGTGATCATGTTTGCAGATTCATTCTTATTAGTTTTTAGCGAAATTGAATATGCAATAATTTCGATTGATATATTCCCTATAAATTTGAATGAATGAATATCGTTATTTGAATCAAAAAAATAAATTAATTCATTGGCCGCAAAAAATCATCAATTACTCATCAAATATAAGCATGCATAGCATTCTTCAAGTAGTTATCATGAATCAAACCACATCATGATCATACATCAACATAATCTCAAGTGTATAAGCAAGGTCTCAAAACATAAATAAGTAAATAATCTAATGTTACACTCGGACTCAATGTTACAAATATCATAGCAACACTACATTATTATAACTAAACTAAACTAAATTGGAGTAGCACAAGCTAGACTCTGCACCCAAGCTAAGCGTCGATCAAGCAACTAAGTCCGAGCAACGGGATTCTCCTGAGAATCTGGTCCCAAATCAAACAAATACACAAAACAAAGAGTCAGTTCAGATAATCCGAAAAAGAATGTAAGAGTAAGATACACTTACATTTAAAGATATTAAACTAACTAGATAAACATATATATCATCTTACATTATTCATCATACATACAATTAAACATTCAATACATTAAAATGTAAAATGTTTTTATCAACATTAACTTTATATTTTATTTTTATTTTTGATATATTTAATAAGTGAATGGAATGCACTATTTAGCATAACCATAACCATAAAATAATACTATACTCCTTCCAAACCTCCTTGATTATAGCACACAAATGGTTGCAATGATTTGATCTGCATCAATTCCATTAATTACACTAGGTGAATCAAAGCAAAGAGATATGGCTATTTAATGCTCAACCCCCGTGTGTCCGCATTCTTCTTCAAGACCAGACAAACACGATGTCTTCTTCTTCTTCGTCTTCTTTGTCTCGGGCAAAGAAACCCAAACTTGAGATCACAACAACAAACCCTAACTGGCTTATACTTCCGAGAGACATAACATCAAACATTCTCCAAATGCTTGGTGCTGTTGAAATTCTTAAGAATGCACGCAACGTGTGTCCTTATTGGTGGAACATTTGCAAAGATCCTTCCATGTGGCGTGAAATTCATATGGGAACTTTTCATCTTTACTTTGAATATTCTGTTCCTCTTGGGACTCGTGATCTTGATTGTTTGGTAAAGATGTGTCAATATGCTGTCGACCTAAGTTCTGGTAATTTAGAAAAAATTGATATTTATAGATTTTGTACTGATGCTCTTCTACAATACATTGCTGATAGGTAATACCAATTTCAATATATTTTACTATTCTCTTTTATGTGTTATATAGTGTTTTGTTATTTTCTAATGAGTAATTTCTTTTCTTCAATGGGTATTATGAGAAGGTTCAACAATGGAATAGAAACCCTATGTTTTCAACAATAATTGTTTCTATTTCAAGTTTAAATTTTTACTATTTTTCTGTTAAATCTTAGATTGATGACCAAGTTTCGTTTTTTATTGTATCCTATATATGCAACCTCTTGTTTCGTAGTATTTCTTGTTGCTTATTGTTAATTTTTGTTGGTACTTGAGATACATTTTTTTTAGTTATACTTATATGCATTATGCCATATTCAATTTTGTTTTAAGGTGTGTTAGTGTGTACTGTAAATTCATTGAATTGCATCCTAAGGTTCTAGGTGGTTGGGGTTTGACTTGGTGTGTCCTCAAAGGATTTTAGGTCTCTTGGAGAGCTTCCTTGGGGTGGGAATTGGTAGGAGAGATATAGGTCAAAGGTAATTGTTAGTTTGACATGTTGTCGTGTGGTCTATTTGCAACTCCACTAATGAGATGATCTTTGTAGAGGGATTCTTTCCTTGGGGTGGGAATTGCATCCGTTGAGTGTCCGATTGATAGGGTGAAACTTTCCTCTTGAAACCCTGGTACCCCTGCTCCCTCTATGAGTGGGAGGTGCCAACTTCTTTTGTGTTGGAACCGATAGAGTTTTATGGGTTGAGGAGGTTTTGTTGGCTAGTGACTTGCAATAGCTTATTTACCTTTCTTTGTATATGATCTTTTCTCCTTTTTCTCTGGATGGTTTGGTTGGCTAGTGACTTGCAGTAGTTTCTTTACTACAAGATCTTCCCTCTTTTTGCTTCTTTTTCTTTCTTTTTGTTCTCTCTTTAGCTTTCTGTGGTGTGTGTTGGGTACTTCTGGTACTCGATCCATTCCTATCTTTATATATAATATATTTTCCATTAAAAAAAATACATTCTAAGGTGCTAGGTTTTAATCAAATGTTGAATATCCCTTGTACTCTTAGTTTTATTGAAACTCTGATTTGCTTGTATCAAAACAAAAGCACTTGTAATTGACATGTAGAATTGTGTGTGTGTGTGTGTGTGTGTGTGTAATTTTATGTATCTGATGCCATGTATCTTAGGAATGTATCATATTTTATAAGGTATTATTTTTTCATCATATAAATTTTACAGGGCAAGTAACTTAAGGAGCATACAACTTGATTCATGCATTAGAATTTCAGATGAAGGATTGTGTGAAGTTGCAAAGAAGTTTCCACTTTTAGAGGAGATTTCCTTTTTATATGGCTTCCAATATAAGAAATCTCTTGAAGTTATTGGCCTAAGTTGCCCTCTTTTGAAATCGTTAAATTTTAATGGGAATAGAGGTTACATCGAGTTTGATGATGAGGCGCTTATTATTGCAAAAACAATGCCTGGGTTACGCCATCTTGATATTCATGAAAACCGTCTCAGTGATGTTGGACTGATTGCTATTCTTGATGGTTAGAGGATGTCATAATTTGGAATTCAGTGGAAACTTGTCGGAAAGGTTGCATAATCAAATAAAAGATTTAAAAGTTAAGGAGTACTTCAATAATTTTGAACTAGAGGTTGCTGTTGGATACAGAGGTAGAGAAAAGAAAAGATAAGAGAAAACACAGCTTTAGAGTAATGTTTTTCTTTTTTTACTTCATTGCCTTTCCAATACATAGAACCTCTATTTATAATGGTGCATAGAGAATTCTAGTAACTAGGTGAATACATCTAGGAATATTAATGACATTGTCTGGAACATGTAAAAACATGAACAGATATCTAGATAGTACATTAGGAAACTAGGAATATGAAAAGTGCAAATTATCATTTAACACCCCCTCTTAATTTGTAATTTTCATAATATCCTTGAAGTGTTCAAGCTTCTCAATGGATACTGCTTTAGTGAGAACATCCGCTGGCTGCTCTGTGGTCTTGATGTGTTCCAAGTAGATTTCCTTCTTTTGAACCATATCTCGAATGTAGTTGTGGCGCAACTCAATATGCTTTGATCTTCCATGAAAAACTGGATTCTTGGACATTGAAATTGCAGATTGGTTATCACAAAAAATAGGAGTTGGATCTTCTACCTTTTGCTGCAAGTCAGCTAAAATTCTTCTCAACCAAACAGCTTCACGTGTAGCTTCATTCGCTGAGATATATTCAGCCTCTGCTGAAGACAGTGCAACTGAATTTTGCTTTTTAGAACTCCATGAAATAGCTTTGGATCCTAGACAAAAAACATAGGCTGAAGTACTTTTTCTGTCGTCAAAACTCCCAGCCCAATCGCTATCGGTATAGCCAACCAACTTGTTATTTTCTTCCTTCACATACTTGATTCCAAGCTTCTTGGTGCCTTGGAGATAACACAAAATTCTCTTTGCTGCTGCAAAATGAAGCTTACTTGGCTCATTCATAAATCTAGAAACCAAACTAACTGAATGCACTATATCTGGCCTTGTATTAGTGAGATAAATCAAGGAACCAATAAGGCTTATATAGACTTTCGAATCTGTTTTTTCTGCATCATCATTCAGTTGTAATTTTTCATTCATGGCCATAGGAGTTAAGGCTGGTTTGCAACTCTCTAATCTGAACTTTTTAAGTAAATCATGAATGTACTTTTCTTGCGTGATAAAAATCTCGCCTCTTGTTTGCTTCACTTGAATTCCAAGAAAGTACTTCATTAATCCAAGATCTGTCATCTCATATTCTTTCATCATTGCTTCCTTGAATGATTGCACCATATTAGGATTTGTTCCTGCATAAATTAAATCATCAACATAGAGACAAACCATCAAGAAATTAGCACCATTTCTTTTCACATATAGAGATGGTTCAGATGGACTTTTCACAAATCCATTTTGCAAGAAATAAGCATCAATTTTGCTGTTCCACGCCCTCGGTGCTTGTTTTAAGCCATAAAGAGCTTTGTGTAGCTTGTAGACTTTTCCTTCTTTTCCCTTTGCTTCAAAACCTTGAGGCTGCATCACATAAACTTCTTCTTCTAGTTCTCCATTAAGAAAAGCTGATTTGACATCAAGCTGAAAAACTTGTAATTCTAACTGAGATGCCAAAGCAAGGACTGTTCTGATCGTCTCCATACGTACTACGGGAGCAAATGTCTCATGAAAATCCACACCGGGCTGCTGTGAATACCCTTTCGCCACTAAACGTGCCTTATACTTTTGTACACTTCCATCTTCATTATATTTGGTCTTATAGACCCACTTCAAACCAATTGCTTCTTTTCCTGTTGGAAGATCTACTAGCTGCCAAGTACGATTTTTCTCAATGCTCCTCATTTCCTCATTCATAGCTTCCCTCCATGCTTCTTCTTTTATTGCCTCTTCAAAACATTGTGGCTCATGCACAAAAAATGCAACATTACATGATTCATAAATTTCTTCCAAAGAACGAAACTTTTCTGGTGGAGTTTCTGAATCATAATCATCTTCATGATGGTTGCTCCTTGATGGACCAGCAACATCAAGAGGTGACTGCGTGAGTTCAATAGGCACCGTAGGTGTTTGTAAAACATCTTCTGCTTCCCATTTCCATGCAGCATTTTCATCAAAAATCACATCTCTTGAAATTACCAATTGACTAGTTGTTGGATTAACAAGACGATATCCTTTTGATTCATCACAATATCCAACAAAAATAAGCTTTTCACCTTTTTCATCAAATTTTTCTCTTTTTTGAGCAGGAACAAGAGAATATGCAATACATCCAAAGACTTTAAGTTGACTTACAACTGGTTTTCTTCCATGCCATGCCTCAAAAGGAGTTCTATCTCGGACCGCCTTTGTAGGGGATCGATTGAGGATGTAAACAGCACTACTAACCGCTTCAGCCCAGAAATTATTTGGAAGCTCTTTACCTTTTAACATGCTTCTGGCCATCTCAACAATTGTTCTATTTTTTCTTTCCGCCACGCCATTTTGTTGTGGCGTGTGCCTAATTGTGAGCTGCCTTTGAATGCCTTGTTCTTTACAATAATTGAGGAACGGCTTGTAGATAAATTCTCCTCCTCTGTCGGTTCTAAGAGTCTTCAAATTGTAGCCACTTTGATTTTCAACAAGGGCTTTAAAGTGCAAGAATTTGGTAAAAGCTTCTGATTTCTGATCAAGAAAATAAATCCAAATCATTCTAGTGTAATCATCAACAAAAAGCAAAAAATACCTTTTATTTCCAAGAGATGGAGTTCTAGTCGGTCCGCAAATATCTGCATGTACAAGTTCAAGAGGGCATTGAGATCTCTATGCTGTTTTTGGAAACGGAAGACGATGCATTTTTCCATAGATGCAACCTTCACACACTTCATTATCGATCTTGATGTCAGGAAGCCCAACAACCATATTCTTTTGTTTTAAGAGTTGCAAACCTTTGATGTTCAAGTGACCATATCTCAAATGCCAAAGATAAGAATCATCTGAACTTTTACTGCTAAATGCAGCAGGCTGGAATGACTTCATGTTGAGGGGAAAAAGGTTGTTAGGAGTCTGCAACACTGTGACAATATGCTCTCCTGATCTTTTGTCAAAAATCTCACATTTATCATCATCAAAAATCAGCCTATAACCCCTTTTCATTATCTGTCCTACACTTAGCAGATTTTGTGAAATATTAGGAGAATAATGGACATCATGAATGAATTGTTGGCTACCTTCACTAGTATGAACTGCTACAACTCCTTTTCCTTCTATTTTCACATGTTTTCCATCACCAAGTTCAACATGAGAAGAATAGTTTTTATTTAGCTCTCCAAAAAGGTTTTGATTCCCTGTTACATGATTGCTACAGCCACTGTCTAAAAACCATATCTCACCATGAGTTTGCTCATTAATCAGAGTAGAGAATAATTTATTTGCATCTTCTTCTGCAGAAAAATTAATTCCCTTCATTCTTTCATCACCTTCTTTCTTCTTATACCAACAATCTCTATTAGAATGGTTAGGAATTTTGCATCTAGTACATCTAAAATGACAACCTTTTGATTCATGTCCAGATTTTTTGCAAATAAGACAATATGAATTAGAATTACCTTGTCTTCTTTCTCCTCTGCCTCTGTTTCCAGAATACCTTCCATGTCCTCTATTAGACGGTTGTCCACGAAATGAGTCCCATCTTCCTTCTTGTTGCGGGTTGGAACTTCGAATATTCATCTTTGCTTGAAAAACATTCTCTAATGGCCGATTGTTGTATCTATTTACTCTTTGTTCATGAGCTTCTAAGGAACCCATGAGTTCATATTGTGTGAGTTTTGTAAGATCCTTTGTTTCTTCAATAACAGCAACAACATGTTCAAATTTTGGAGGGAGGCTTCGCAATATTTTCTCAACCACTTTCTTTTCTGGAACTTCATCTCCATAACTTTTAATTTGATTACCAATCTCAGTAACTCTAGAGAAGAAATCTTTGACTTGTTCACCTTCTTTCATTGCTAGATTTTCAAATTGACTCCATAAAGACTGCAACTTTATGGAAATCACTTTTGATGAGCCTTGAAACTCTGTCTTTAGAACTTCCCATGCATCTTTGGCCTTCTTAACACCAAATATTCTAGGATAAATGGTTTTACTCACACCTTGCTGGATAAATCTCAATGCTGTAGCATTTTTCTTCACATTCTCCTTGTATGCTTTTTCTTTATCATCAGTCCAGGAAGCGTTTTTCTGACTTGGGCGTTCTTCATACCCTTCTTCGACCACATCCCATAGATCTTGAGAGACAAAGATGGTTTCCATTTGAGAGTTCCAGTAATCATAGTGTTCACCATTGAAAACTGGAATCTGATTTGTTGTGTAGGAGAAAATAGAGTTTGAATTTGATGTTGCCATTCTCTCTCTCTCTTTTTTTTTTCAAAAAACCTACTGCTCTGATGCCAAAACTGTTGGATACAAAGGTAGAGAAAAGAAAAGATAAGAGAAAACACAGCTTTAGGGTAATGTTTTTCTTTTTTTACTTCATTGCCTTTCCAATACATAGAACCTCTATTTATAATGGTGCATAGAGAATTCTAGTAACTAGGTGAATACATCTAGGAATATTAATGACATTGTCTGGAACATGTAAAAACATGAACAGATATCTAGATAGTACATTAGGAAACTAGGAATATGAAAAGTGCAAATTATCATTTAACAATTGCATATTCGGATTCAAATGGTAATTCTTATTGGGAAATTGTTGAAAGGTTTTCTGATGATGATGAAGCCGAGGACGATAATGATGATTATGGTGCTTAATTTGGAATTCAATGGAAAGTCTTAAACAATGAGGAAACTTTTCTTATTGCTTTTTTGGCTTGTCATTCATTTTTGTGGAAGAGTTGGACAGCTTGGTCATTTTCTTTTATGTAATGCTTTTGATTGTCCAATATTTATTGGAATGCTTTCTTAATCTTGCAGTTCATCTTTATTGATTTATTTAGTTAATGATTATAAAAGTATTGTTTTATTTCACCTCTATTTGAAAATTACTGATATTTATTGTTTAGTTTTACCAAAATTTCTTTAATGCTTGTAACTTAGCAGTAAGCAAGCACCAATAATATGCAGCTGAATTGCCAAATTGTCCGAAAGAAGTTTATCTCAAACCTAACTAAGAATGAGAAAGAACAATTGATTGAGACTTGCTGCTATCTTCAACCAAGATTCAAGATCCAAGAACATCCATGGTGGAATAGTGATCACCTTCCTTTGAGTTTTTGTTGTAACTATCATCACTCGTTTAAGAGTTTGCACACGGATTGCAGTGGCTAGCAATAAGGAAGCAAGTGATTCCACCAATAACTATGTTAGATCCGTTGCTCT
Organism: Trifolium fragiferum; assembly: GCA_954870985.1. NCBI lineage: Eukaryota > Viridiplantae > Streptophyta > Magnoliopsida > Fabales > Fabaceae > Trifolium > Trifolium fragiferum. Next base: position 17,027,363 of record OX940794.1, read on the forward strand.
CCGGTTTGATCAATATCACCGGAGCGAAAGATAGCAAATATGAATCTTGGCAGAAACTTTCCATAGATGATTTTACAATAATACCATTATCATTTTGCGATGATTCTTGGAGCATCAAAACTTCTTTCTCAGAGACTCTTAAGAGTAACCATTGTGGTGCATCAATAGTAATTAAAATCCTCATCACTTTGAGAAACTAATCGAAATTAGAAGTATTGTCAGAAATGTCGTCCTCATCTCCGGGGTATCCCTTTGATACCATGTTAAGAATCAATATGATCAAATTGCCATAGATCATACTTATAGGAGAGAAAAAGAGTACAAGTATACTAATGAGGCAAAAGCAGAAAGAAATCATACTGATTGATAAAAGATGAATGAAATGTGTATAAAGTAGTCATATTTATCGAGTCTAATTGAGTAACCAACTATAACTAATTAACTAACACCATCAAACTCTAACATCATACATGATCAGAGTGGTCATTTGGGGTGGATTTTAAGAATTCGTCGATGGATGTAGTGTTTATAAGGCTGGGGAGTGGTGGAAGATTTGAGTTTTGCTTACGGCAAAGTGTATAAGAAGGTGGAGTTGCAGTTAGATACAAGAGTTATTGTTGTGAGTTGCATTTAGATACAAGAGTATTTGTATGGGTGGAACTTTAGTTCATCATAGTCGTTGTCTTCTTCAAATGACTTTGGTAGCCATAGTTTTGCGTTTGCCCCTTCAAATGACAAACGCAAAACTCGTCTATTTTACAGGGAGTAAAGATTTATTTACCCTAGTAAATATAGGACGTGATCACGATCCATCTGTGATTTTTATGACGAAGTTAGTAATCTTGTTTTTGTGCTTAGTCCTCTTGTTTCCCAGAAAACAAAATTGTCTTACTTTTTTAGATGCAAATACCTCTTACTAATTTCGGTTAAATTGTATCTATATTCTCTTACAATTTATTTTAAATTTTAAGCTAGTATTAATTTTAAGTGTATCTTTCATGTTATTGTTGTCATCGTAAGTTACGATGATCTCTCTCGTTTCTTTTTTTAAGTATCGTTTTAGCATAAAATTTTTCAATTAAGGTCCTCATTTAATTCATCATTTACTTTATCTTTTCTTTCTAATTTCAATTTTTGTCAAATTTCTTGATTTCCAATAAATTTAATCAGTCCCAAAATATTTTAAAATCAACATAAGTGAAGTTTTTATATTCAATTACTTATTTTTTAGTAGATAAAACACACTCTAATAGTATACTTTTCTTTCTCCTACACCATTCAGTGGAGTATTGTACTATCCTTAGGTACCGCCTCATGATTCTTTTATATCCTAAGGACGAGGTTTGTCCAATCTGTCGCAAGGCGTGCCTAGACACTTTTGGGGAGCATGCAGCTCATTGTAGGGAGCTTCCAGGCTTCAAATACAGGCATGCCTTGGTCAGGGATGTGCTTTTTGATATCTTTAGGCGTGCGGACATTTCTGTGAAGAAAGAGGCACCGGTAAACTTCTTGACGGATCCACGAGAAGGGAGATTGACACTTCTTGACGGATCCACGAGAAGGAGGGAAACAATCTTGTGTAGACTTGACTGGAGTTTCTCCACTTGTGGGACTTGGAGTTGGAGATTTCACTGTGCGACGGACAACTCTCAAAGCTGCTTCAAGAAAAATGACTAAACATGAAAAGGCATGCTCTAAAAATCAACATGTTTTTATTCCATTTGCATTCGACACATTTGGTTTCCTAGCACCAGAGGCAGTTGACCTTCTGAAAAGAGTTTAAAGGGTTATGCATAGCAATGTGGTGACACTTAGGTCTATGGATGTAGTTTTTCGTAGGTTGGGATTTGCTATACAAAAAAGTTTAGCGGCGCAGCTTGTTGCCCGTCTACCTCTCATTGATGTGTAATTATTAAGTGTGTGTATATATATATATATATAAATTTATTCAATAAAAAAAATCTACAATTTTATTTTATTTCTTTGTAAAATTACAACTTTTATTTATTAAAAACAAGGCCAAATTGTACCATTTGTCCCTTAATTTATTTATTAGTTTCATATAAATCCCTTAATTAATTAAGGTTACAAATTAATTCCTTCACTAATTAACGTCACAAATTGATCTCTCAAATTTAATTATGTTTGTCGTATTGATCCTTTTAATAGGTTGTTAGTGTATTTATTTCCCGTCTAAAAAAGTTGTATGGACTCATAATCATATTCATTAGGATGTCTAACAATATTACTCATAAATAAATTGGAAAATGGTATTTAGTAAGAATTTTGGTATGCAAGAAAGAGAAGAATTATATGTGACAATATTTGATTGGTTAAATTATAATCACTCTCGCAAAAATTTCTTACTAAATAGCAATACTCAAATAAATTATTTGTGCGTTCATATAATGAATAATAGAAATTAAAATTAATATTTTTTTATAAAAATTAACGATAAGGACCAATATTGACAAATAAAATTAAAGTTAAGAGATAAATTTATAACGTTAATTATTACCAATAAATAAATTAAGGGTTAATAGGTTGTTACCCTCTGCTAAGTGGACGTATTTTGCATTACTCCTACTAAAAATTTCTTGAAGATTTCCATTTGCAAAGTAAATTTTTTTGGTTTCCCCCTTGTCCCCTCTTAGGTGCAAGAAATTTGCACTTTTTAAATCGGTTGAACTGAATAATCGATTTACAAAAACACTTTTTAAATCGGTTGAACAAAACAATCGATTTATAAAGTGCATCCAAGAGGAGAAACCAAAAAAATTTCATTTTTTAACGGGAGATAACGCAAAACACGCCTATTTAACATAGTAACAACCTATTAACCAATAAATTAATTTAGCCTGAAAAATAGGCTTAATTGCAGTTTTGGTCCCCATATTTTCAACTTTTTGTAATTTTGATCCCCTATTTTAAAATTTGACAGTTTTGGTCTCTCTAACATATATTTTGTCTAAAATATGATAATATAACATGTTTTAAATGAACTTTATGAAATATTTTTCTTACAATTTCATCGATGTTAGTATTTTTTATCAGCGAATCAAATACCACGTCATTTAAATCATATCATATTGTCAATTTATAGCTAAATATTACGATAGGTGGACCAAAACTGTCGAGTTTTAAAATAGGGAACCAAAACTGAAAAAAAATTAAAAATAGGGGATCAAAATCAAAATTGCAATTAAGCCAAACAAATAAAGCCGTACTTTATTGGAGAGTTAACTCATTCATTGATCGATTGATGTCCTGACCTAAAGTAAAGTTCTTCCCCCTTCGCATTCCCGCTTCTTTCAATTTGGAAACCGTAGACACACAATGTCTTCTTCTTCTTCTTCTTCAAATCCGGGGAAGAAGAAAGCGAGACTCGAGATGACAACAACGAACCCTAACTGGCTTGAACTTCCCAGAGACATAACATCAAACATTCTCCAAAGGCTTGGTGCTGTTGAAATTCTTAAGAATGCACGCAACGTGTGTCCTTATTGGTGGAACATTTGCAAAGATCCTTCCATGTGGCGCCAAATTCATATGGGAACTTTTCATCTTTACTTTGAATATTCTGTTCGTGGGACTCCTGATCTTGATCGTTTGGTCAAGATGTGTCAATATGCTGTTGACCTAAGTTCTGGTCATTTGGAAAAAATTAATATTTATAGATTTGGTACTGATGCTCTTCTACAATACATTGCTGATAGGTAATATCAATTTCATTTTCCTATTGTGTTTTCAACAATTATTGTTTCTATTTCAATTTCAATTTCAAGTTTTTATTTTTATTTTTCTTTCAAATCTTAGATTGATGACCAAGTTTCGTTTTTTATTGTATCCTATATATGCGACATCTTTTTTCATAGTATTTCTTGTTGCTTAATGTTAATTTTTGTTGGTACTTGAGATACATTTTTTTTATTTATATTTGATATGCATTTTTCCATATTCAATTTTTATTAAGGTGTGTAGATCTAGATTCTATGAATTGCATCCTAAGGTTCTAGGTGGTTGGGACTTGGGATTTTTGACTTGGTGTCTCCTTAGAGGATTTTCAGTCTCTTTGAGAGCTTTCCTGGGTAGGAGAGATAGGTCGGGGGTGGTTGTTACTTTGACATGTTGTGTGGTCTATTTAGAACTCCATTAATGAGTGATCTTTGCATAAGGATTCTCATCCGTTGAGTCTCTAGTTGATAGGGTGAAACATTCCTCTTGGAACCCGAGTTCCCCTATTCCCTCTATGACTGGGAGATGCAACCTCTTGTGTTGTAACCGATAAAGTTTTTTGGGTTGAGGATCTGGGTTGAGGAGGGTTTTGTTGCCTAGTGACTTTGCTTCATTTTCTTTCTTTTTGTTCCCTCTTTAGCTTTTTGTGTGCGTGTTGGGTGCTTCTGATACTCTCTATTCCTGCTTTGTACTTGAGGTTTTTTTCTCCCCCCTCCTATCTTTATATATAATATATTTGTCATTCAAATAAAAATTGCATAAGGTGCTAGGTTTTAATCAAATGTTGAATATCCATTGTACTCTTAGTTTTGATTGAAACTCTTCTTTGCTTGTTTCAAAACAAAAACACTTGTAATCGACATGTACAATTGTGTGTTTGTAATTTGATGTATCTGATATCATGTATTTTATAAGGTATTAATTTTTCATGATATAAATTTTACAGGGCAAGTAACTTAAGGAGCATACAACTTGATTCATGCATTAGAATTTCAGATGAAGGATTGTGTGAAGTTGCAAAGAAGTTTCCACTGTTAGAGGAGTTTGACATTTCAAATGACTTCCAATCTAAGAAAACTCTTGAGGGTATCGGCCAAAGTTGCCCTCTTTTGAAATCACTAACATATTATGGGATGTCGTATGACATCAACCCGGATGACGAAGCATTTGTTATTGCAAACACAATGCCTGGTCTACGCCATCTTGATATTCATGGAAACCAGTTAACTAATGTTGGGTTGCTTGCCATTCTTGATGGATGTCCGTTGCTTGAATCTCTTGACATTAAAGGATGTAATGAATTGGATATCACTGAAAGCTTGTGGCAAAGGTTGAATGGTCAAATCAAACATTTACTAATTTGGGAGGACTGTCCAGATTGTTATAATGATCTTCAGCTCGAGTTTGCATATGAAGATTCAGATGGTAATTCGTATTGGGAATATGTTGAAAAGTTTGATGAGGATGATGATGATGATGACGATGAGGAGGAGGAGGAGGAGGAAGATGATGATGATGATGATGATGATGATGATGATGAGGAGGAGGAGGAGGAGGATTCTGATACTTAAGTTCAAAGTCAAAGCTAAGTCTTGTAGCAAGGAAGTTGTAATTATCTGTTTTTTTGGCATGTCTTTCATTTTCAAGTGGAAATTTGGATGGTTATTATCCTTGAAGATACTTAAACTTGGATGTTAAAGTTGTTTTAAAGGAATTTTGTGGAAGACAATTACCAACTTCGTCTTTTAATTTTATATAATATAAAAGTACTTAAATTTCTGAGGAATCTTGTACACATGCTTTATTTTGGTCATTGGTTTGTTGGCATGCTTTATAATCTTATAGTTTATCTTTTTTCTAGTTTTTTTACTGCATGATTATGAAAGTTGTGTTTTAGTTCACTCCTCTTTTAAAAAGATTAATGTTTATTTTACCAAAGCTTCCAAATGAAACTTAGTACGCTTTGCTCACTAGTGTGGTTAGCCTATATTTTCCTCTGTAAATCGTAAGCAATTTTACATGTTTGAGAAATTGTGCAGGAAGTAAAGAATCAATAAACAATACAAATTCTTTTTACATTTTTCTATAAAACTTATTTTATGAAAAACACAAAAAGTCATTGTTTTGGATTGCTGAAAGGCCACTAAATATCAAGGTCTGTCATAATGCTAACATTTTTACAGGTATCGATCCCCAATAAAGACCCAAAAATCGACCTATCATCTTCAACAATCATATACCACCTTAATCACTATGAACTAAAACAATCATTTATGACCTACCAGTTCAGTGTCACCTTCTACGATTGCTCAAGCTAAAGACCAATTCAAACAAAAATATATGTATGTACTCAAAGACAAAGTGGAAAGGCTAGAGACATTCGATGTTGCCTGCATCCTGAGAGAAAAAACGAGTCACACACTACTTCATCCAAGAAACACTAGAGCAAACCTAGTATCTCCGAAAAAAAAAAGCCTTTTCTTTTGAAAAAGGGAGAAACAACCCTCACTGCCTTCATCTTCCCAAAATTTAGGGGTGGCAAACCGGGCGGCCCGCTACGCCTAAAGTCCGCCCAAAAGTGAGGGTGGAGTGGGCCAATTTAGGTGTCCGAGCTCAAAATTCATGTCCGCCCCGTTTTATTATTGAGTTGATGGACCGGCACGCCAAACATTTTTTATTTTTTTTACAGTTTGAATTATTAAATTAATTGCAGAATTATTTAGCATTATCGATCAAATAGGCCAATAAAATATATTTTTAAGAGCGCATAATAGAACTTTAACGATACCAAAAACAAACACACGTTAAATTATATTAAAATACCACTAGCTCTATGACAATGTTAAGGCAAAAAACCATAAAAATAAATTCACAATACAAAAAATTATAACTATGTCAATGTTGCTATGTATTAATATGTTTTCTTGAGGCATTCTTATGTATTAACTTCTAAATGGCATTTTATGTTATTTTGGGGCGTTATGTTATTTTCTTTTCTGTAGCTTTTTTATCTTCTCTATTCTGGGCTCTTTTGGCCCTTTGGTGGTCTATTGTACTCCTTGTACTCTTGCCATTATCTTAATAAAAGTTTGCTGATTTCAAAAAAAAAATGGCATTTTATGTCTTTCACTGATCATTTTAAATTTATTTCTCCTCTCAATATACTTTCATTCAGAGTTTTTGCAACACCAGTATAAAAGAGACTAGAAACATATGTTATTGTACAACAGAAATAAAAATTGTAGATAATAGAACTTCACAAGACAAAATATTAGATAAATAAGTTTTTAATGATAAATCAAAACTTATTAAAGTTAAAAAAGACAAGGAAAAACCGAATAAATCTTTAATTTTTACTCAGTTCACGTGCTATTTAATGTTTTATCACTAATCATAATTTTAGTTTAGAATGCACACTAACTATATCATTATAAAAGATTAAAAAATTTGAAACCAAAATTTAAGATAAGATTAAGATGACTTTTTTTTTTTGGTATTATAGATAACCTATTTTCAACTAAATAAAAAAAGAAACAAAGCTCACGAGCAAGTCCGCCCTGGCCCCATTTTTTAAGCGGGCTAGGCGAGGCGGGTCAACTTAAGATACTAACCAAGTTCGCTCCAGCCCCGTTTTATAAACTAACTCATAATTTTTATTTTTCATACAAACAATTATTATTTTTCTTAATTTGTGTAAAATAGCCAAAATGACTTACATTTTGAAACAGATGTAGTAGTATACTTTTCTTTCTCCTACACTATCTACAATTTTATTTTATTTCTTTCTAAAATTACAACTTTTATTTATTAGGAGTAATTAATAAAGTGTCATGCTAAACAGTGCACCTGATTCACTAATTAAACATACCCAAAAAGGAAATAAATAGACAAAATTAATGCTAGAGATATAACTTTTTGCATCTTTAACACATTAAATGCACAAGTTTAAAGAAATTTTTTTTTTATTAATATGCTTAACCAGATGCATTGTTTAACATTTTCCATTAATAAAGACAAAATTTCAACACAAATAAAGTATGGAGAATGTTAACATGTGTCCGTAAAGCACATGTTAAGAAGATAAATATGGAAAAATTTTATTAAAATATGTATACTATTCAATTATTTAAACATTAAATTTTTTGTATCATTAAATACTACATTTCTATTTTTAACAAGCTTATCAGGTAATATGACCCATAAAATATTTATTAGAGCCTTAACTCATGGTTCATGCTAAATAGTGCACCTGGTGCACTTGTTAAGCATGCTAAAAATGGAAATAAAAGACAAAAAATAATAGAGATAAGAGAATTTTTTGTACTTTCAAAGCATTGAATGCACAATTTCTAAGAAAAAGTTTCCATAAAAACTTGTTTAACTAGTACACCGGGTGCACCGTTTAGCATTTTCCTTAACTCATTAATTCATTAATTGATTGATGACCTAGAGTAAAGTTCTTACCGCTTCCAATTCCCGCTTCTTTCATTTTGGAAACCATAGAGTCATAGACACACAATGTATTAAACCATAGTCAAGAGTACTTAGACTCACCGACTAACTAGTGTCAAAGATAGTTTAACTATAGTTAGTTTTAGCTTGTATCAGTTAGTTGGATGTTTACAAGCTTGTTACAGATCTGGTAGTGTATATATATACTTGTAATAACTGCCTTCAAGATTAATGAACAATTCTCATTCTATTCTCAAGCTTATGTTTCCATATGAGTTTCTCTGATACTTTGATGGTATCAGAGCGGGTTCATCCCGTTCTGCTTCCGCAGTTATAGAAAGTTCAAGAAACCTTTTCCGATCTAGTTTCTCCGATCAATTTCTGTTAACCTTTTTCGATCTAGTTTCTCCGATCAATTTCTGTTATTCATCTTTCGTTTTGCGTTTATACCGATCTTGTGTTTTGCGTTTTTCATTCCTCTACTTCGAATCGTGATGGCGAAAGGTCAAGGAAATCAGAATCAGGATCAGTCACAATCTCTGGATCTGTATTATGTACATCCATCGGAAAATCCAACCACCGTCTGTGTCACACCGGCACTGAACGGCGAGAATTACCATGGTTGGGCGTTGAAGATGCGAAGAGCGCTTGCAACAAAGAACAAGTTCAAATTTGTTGATGGATCAATTGAAGTTCCAAGAGAAGATGATTTGAATTTTGCAGCATGGGAGCGATGTAACAACCTCGTGCATTCTTGGTTAATAAATTCGATTACTCCTTCAATTGCAGAAAGTGTGATCTTCATCGAACATGCTATTGATGTGTGGAACGATCTGAAGGATCGATTCATGCGAGGTGATAGGATTCGAGTAGCACAACTTCATCAAGAAATTGCCAACCTCAAACAAGGTAATCGAAAAATTTCTGAGTATTTTAATGAATTGAGATCACTTTGGGAAGAATTAGAACAGTATAGGCATTTACCACGTTGTAACTGTCCAATTCCTTGCACATGTGTTGCAATGCGAAATAGTAGATCCTTCAAGCTAGAGGACAGAATTATACAATTTTTGATTGGATTAAATGATGAATATCAAGGTGTAGCTTCACAGGTTCTCTTAATGGAACCTATGCCTGTGATCAACAAGGTTTTCTCTATGGTGATGCAACAAGAAAGAAAAATGTCATATGGATTAACATCGAGTTCTAGTGATGATTCAAATGCACTTGTCAATGCAGTTGAGGGATCAAAGTCCTATGGCAGAGGCAGAGGAAGAGGTAATGGTAATAGTTTTCATGGTAGAGGAATAAATAGCAATGGGTTTCAAGGTAGAGGTAAAGGCAATGGAAAAGAATGTACCTACTGTGGCAAGGGAGGACACATTGTTGAAGACTGTTATAGGAAGAATGGTTATCCACCTAATTGGGGGCGTGGTGGTGGATATAACCATGGGTATGCTAATCACATTGATGCTGAAGAGCATGAAGAGAAATCAGTCAATAGTGCAGGTAGTAGCAGTACTGGGGGAATCAATGACGATGGAAGAGTTTCACTCACTAAGGAGCAGTATAATGGGTTGATTGCACTTCTCGAAAAGAGCAATATGGAGGCAAAGTGTTCTGCAAATGTAGCAAAAGCATCTGGATTTGCCAATGCTGGAGGTAATAATTTCTTAGCATCAAATGAATTAAAGAAAGTAAATTCTAAATGGATTCTAGACACAGGAGCTACGCATCATATATGTTATTCTTTAGAATGGTTTATAACATATAATCAGATAGATGTTATGGAGGTAACATTACCCAATGGTAGTTCAGTACAATCTAAAATTCATGGAAGGGTACAGTTAAATGATGAGTTAATAGTTGACAATGTTCTGTATGTGCCCGAGTTTGCAGTGAACCTATTGTCTATCTCAAAGTTATGTTCGGAGATGTTTGTTTCATTAATTTTCCATCATGATCACTGCCTTATACAGGGTCAGACAAGTATGAAGAGGATTGGTTTGGCTAAGCAGGAAGCTGGACTATACTATCTTGAAGCAAAGAGGAGAGAATCAGGTTATGCTAATAGTTTAGCAATTTACAATAAAAATTCTATATCAACTGCCAATTCTGTATCAACTGCCGTACTTTGGCATTTAAGATTAGGACATCTTTCTTTTGAAAGAATGAAATGTTTAAATAAGCAGTACTCATATATCCCTAGTGCATCACATAGTGCTTGTGATATTTGTCATTTGTCTAGACAAAAGAAACTGCCATTTCCTATTAGTAACAATAATGCAAATGAGTTGTTTGAATTGATACATGTTGACATATGGGGACCCTTTTCTACTGTTTCTGTTCATGGTTTTAGGTATTTTCTAACCATTTTGGATGATCACAGTAGACATGTATGGACTGTGATGTTGAAACTTAAGTCTGAAGTTGGGGACAAAATAAAAGGTTTTGTAAACATGGTTCAAACTCAATTTGGTAGAAAAATCAAGAGGATAAGGAGTGATAATGGTTTGGAATTCTTTCTAAATGAATTCTACTCTGCTAAAGGAATTTTACATGAAAGAAGTTGTGTGTACACACCACAACAGAATGGAAGAATTGAAAGAAGGCATCAACACATATTAAATGTTAGTAGAGCACTTATGTTTCAGTCTAAGTTGCCAAAGAAGTATTGGTCCTATGCGGTTTTGCACTCTGTCTATCTAATGAATCGCATTCCTACCAAGTTGTTAGATAATAAGTCCTCTTATGAGATTCTATATGGTAAGCCTCCAGATTTGAGCACCTTACGAGTGTTTGGTTGCTTATGTTATGCTTCCACATTGCCTGTTCACAGATTGAAGTTTGATGCTAGAGCGCACAAGTGTGCATTTCTTGGTTTTAAGCCAGGAATTAAAGGATATGTCTTACTTGACATTAACTCACATGATATTTTAGTTTCCAGAAATGTTCATTTCTATGATTTAGAATTGCCATCACACAATACTTCTACTACACCATGTATATATGTTGATCACACTAACAATACACACTTCACAACTACTCCATCTCCCTTCATTTCTGATACTGAACCAGATTCTGCTATTGATATAGTCTCTGTAGCTTCAGATCATGAATCCCATTATGATAATGAAACCTCACAGTCGCTTCCTACACCCTCATTATCTCCCACACCCAGCACTACACAACCTGTATCATCCACTATCTCTTCTTCACCTCCTTTGAGAAGATCCACTAGAGTTGTCAATAAACCAGCTCATCTGACTGATTATGTTTGTACCTCCTCACACTCCTCCCATCCTATAACTGCCTATCTCTCCTATTCCAATCTATCCATGGCTGGTTCCTCCATCAGCTCGATGTGAATAATGCATTTCTCCATGGAGATTTGCATGAAGCAGTTTACATGAAGGTACCTCAAGGAATCACTCCTCCTAGGCAAGGTCAAGTTTGCAAGCTCTTGAAGTCCTTGTATGGACTCAAGCAGGCCAGTCGGCAATGGTTTGAGAAGCTCACTGCCTTCTTGCTTTCGTATGGATTTACACAAGGTCAAGCTGATCACACCCTTTTTGTCAAAACTGATGAAGGCTCCTTTACGGCTCTACTTGTGTACGTGGATGATATAATAGTTGCGGGTACCTCACTTTCTGCTATTGAAGTGTTGAAACAGGCTCTTGACAATACTTTTCGTATCAAGGATCTTGGCCAGCTGAAATTTTTTTTGGGGTTGGAAGTTGCTCACTCTTCAAAAGGGATTTCCTTATGTCAACGGAAGTACTGTCTAGAATTGGTTGAAGATTCTGGCCTAACAGGATGCAAACCTGCCTCTACTCCTATGGACCCTGCCATCAGGTTGCATCAAGATGATGGACCTATTTACACTGATTCTGCTGCTTACAGAAGATTAATTGGCCGGTTATTATACTTAACAACTACTCGTCCCGACATTGCCTTTGCCACACAGCAACTCAGCCAATTCATGGCTTCTCCCACTGAAGCTCATCACAAGGCTGCTTTGAGAGTTCTTAGGTACCTTAAACAATCGCCGGGTAGAGGTATTTTTTTTCCTCGAAATTCTGACCTGCAGATTTTGGGATTTAGTGATGCGGATTGGGGTGGCTGTATCGATTCAAGACGGTCCATTACAGGGTATTGTTTTTTTATTGGTAATTCCCTTGTGTCATGGAAATCTAAGAAACAACAAACTGTTTCTTGTTCTTCTGCAGAGGCAGAATATCGAGCTCTTGCTTGTGCAACTCGAGAACTGCAGTGGCTTTGCTTCCTGTTACGTGACTTGTTGCAAGCTCCATCCAAACTACCAGCTTTGTTCTGTGATAGCCAAAGTGCGTTGCATATCGCTGCCAACCCTGTGTTTCACGAGCGCACCAAGCATCTTGACATTGACTGTCATTTGGTTCGTGAAAAGGTTCAAGCCGGTCTGATGCGGTTACTTCCTGTGAGCTCTCACAACCAAACCGCTGACATCTTCACTAAAGCTTCTCAGCCACGACACTTCCACGACTTTGTGCTCAAGCTTGGAATGGTGGATATCTACCACCCTCCAGCTTGTGGGGGGGTGTTAAACCATAGTCAAGAGTACTTAGACTCACCGACTAACTAGTGTCAAAGATAGTTTAACTATAGTTAGTTTTAGCTTGTATCAGTTAGTTGGATGTTTACAAGCTTGTTACAGATCTGGTAGTGTATATATATACTTGTAATAACTGCCTTCAAGATTAATGAACAATTCTCATTCTATTCTCAAGTTTATGTTTCCATATGAGTTTCTCTGATACTTTGACTTCTTCTTCTTCAAGTCCGGCGAAGAAACTAGAGATGACAACAACAAACCCTAACTGGATTGAACTTCCCAGAGACATTACATCAAACATTCTCCAAAGGCTTGGTGCCTTTGAAATTCTGACAAACGCTCGCAATGTGTGTCCTTATTGGTGGAACATTTGCAAAGATCCTTCCATGTGGCGCCAAATTGACATGGGAGCTTTCTATCTCTACCTTCAACAACACACTAATTTTGGTCTTTCAATCAAACTTTGTCAATATGCTGTTGACCTAAGTTCTGGTCACTTGGAAAAAATTTATATTTACAGATTTGGTACCGATGATCTTCTCAAATACATTGCTGATAGGTAATTTTTATTTTAGTTTTATATTTTGTTAGTTTTGGTAATAGAAGTAATTTCTTCTCTGTATTGTGGATGATCAGAAACTCTGTCAATGGAATCGAAACTCCAATGTTAATTTGTTTCTTTTCAAGTTTTAATTTTTATTCTTCTGCTACACTAAATCTGTTCATTTGTTTCAATTTTTACTTTTATTTTTGTTCTTTTGGATTTGTGTACCGTTCTCCCTTTATCCTTAATTATAAGCAAAATTCAACTTTTCAGATTTATTGAATAACTTAGGTATATAGTCCAAATACATTGGTTATTCAATGAATCTGAAAAATAAATTTTTGCTTATGATGAAGGATGAACGAAGTACATATCAACCATTACTTAGGGTTGGTTTTTTCGACCGACTATTATAAGCTAACATAAAAAATTTGTGAGACTCTTTGGACTTCGGAGGGAACTTATCAAAACAATCTATGACTATTTTTATAAGTTTTTTAAACTTATTTTCATAAGTTCTCCAATATAACTTATGAAAACAGGTCATTTGTATATATATAAAAATAATTCATCTTTTTATATAAAAATAGTTGATGTAAGTTTATACATAAGCACTTATCATGATAAGAGTTTGTGCTATAAGCTGTTTATCCAAACACGCTGTTAGTTTTTCTTGTCTATTATTATGCATACTTTGGTTGGTACATGAATATACCTCTTGTTATATTCAAAGTTTTCTTTTATAAAAGTCATTGGGCTTTTGCTCCATCTGTATGTTTTCTTTAGATGTTAATAGCCTAGCCATGTAAGGAAATTCAACTTTTTTTTATGCATACTTGAGTTTGTATTTTCATGTATTTGGTGCCGTGTGTTTTGCAAATGTATCATATTTTTAAGTTGTTTTCCTTTAATCATATAACTTTTATTTAGGGCAAGCCACTTAAGGTGCATACGACTTGAATCCTGCGTGAGAATTTCAGATGAAGGATGGTGTGAAGTTGCAAAGAAGTTTCCACTGTTAGAGGAGGCTGACATTTCAAATGGCTTCCAATCTAAGAAAATTCTTTGATATTTGGTGTACAGAAAGTTATTTTGATATTATGCATTTCTAATTCTTGGTGTTGATTGTTGAAGAATGATGGGGTCATTTTATTGTTTTCAAGATGTTTGAGGGCTATCTTATTTGGAGTAGTGTCCTTGAATATCTCACAAGAACTTTGTTTACAAGGTATGACCTTGGTTTGCATGTTTTATTAATCGGATTATCCATTTTACTATCTCTGATCTTTAATATAAGAGAAAGATTATAAATTTTACTAGAGGGTTTAGTTGTTAGTGAATGATTCTGAATGTGTTTTTTTATTTTGCTCCTGTTTGAAAAGACAATTGCTTATTTGTACGAAATTATTCAATTCCAAACTCGAGACTTGAGAGCGACAAACTGATAGCCTAGTTTGGCACAAATGTGTACTCTGTTTTGGTTTCAATTAACTGAGTCTGAGATGCTACTATTATAGCCATTTTGTAAGCTTTGATTGTCTTTCTACTAAGAACAAAACAGTTTCCCACTCAAGGTTATAATTTGGTACTTACGTATACTAATACTATCATACTCATACTATGATGAGATTACTGTGATTTGTATTTTGGGCTGCTAAAAGAAAGCAATTTTCCCATTCAATGAAGCTTATTGAAAACTCCTAAAAAGAAGTTTATGAAAGAAGTAGGGAAAGTAATATTGTCATTGCTGATTTAATAATGTTGTTAGTTTCATTTTTCTAGAGAAGTTCTTGAATGGGATTTCATCTTTTCATTGTATATTTGTGCAAGAATAGTTCTGATGTTAACTGTAAATTTGTATCCACAAAAGTAAACGGAAATCCATATTTCTTTTGAGCATTTTACTGTGTTGTATTGTGGAGATAGTGTGATTATTTTTTACTTTTCCAATAAACGATTGTGTGTGATTATTTGTTTGTCATGAAATATATATATCTTGATTTCTAATTTTTGCATATTTGCTGAGAAGGTTGTGTTGGAATTATCTCCTTTTATTTATTTATTAATTTAAATAAATGGTGATTATCTACTAAGTGCACATTGTGGTAATTATCCATTAAGCCTAAAGTGGTCTTTATTCTTTCCCTCAATTTTAGCAACCGCCCACTAAGAGCCTATCGGGTCTATCGTTGGGCTTCCTCCATCGGCCACGCTTCAGGCTCATTCGCCCGGCTGAAGCGTGAGGGAGGGTGTTAGCAGCCAACACTCGGTGAGATTTAGTCCCACATCGGATAGATAGGATTCTTGATAAGAGTTTATAAAGAGGAAGCAATCCTCACCTTACAAGACGGTTTTCTAAGGATGAGTTAGGCCTCGATATTCGTAACATTGGTATCAGAGCCTTATTTGCCTCTGCCTTGCAATATTGTGCGTTCTAATTTGAGGTTTAGGTGTATTCCAATTTTGTTCGATTTCATATCTTTTGATTTTCAGATACAGAAAATTGTTGAACAATTTCCAATACATAATTCCGTGTTTAAGTTTTAATTTTCGTGATTAAAAGGTATGAAATCACAAGATTTTGAAAAACTGAATTTTTGCTTGAATTTTAAAATTTTGATTTCAATATTTTGAGTTTTAGATGCAGAAAATTGATTAAATCATAAAGGAATAGTTTTTAGTTAATGATTCTGCTCTTAAATTTTTATTTTAGTGTTAAAGTTTTTGAGAAATCTAAAATTTGAAATATGGATATTTGGTTCTTCAATCTGGGCGTGAAACCCATTCGGAGTTTGAAGATGATAATTTATTTTAATCAATGGTTTTACTATAAATATTACGTAACACATACAGTAGCAGAATTTCGTTATCTGCCCTAGTGGTTGATTTGGTTTCCAATCATGATGTAGATGATGGTTCGAATCTGTCCACCAGCGTTTTGCAGAATTTTCGGTTTTGTTTGTTATTTGTAAACAGCTTTGATTGAAAATAAAATAAAAATGAAATTTGTCACCTGTGTGACTTGAACCAGCGACCTTAGTGTCACTGTATTGGGTTCTAGCCAGTAGACTATTACCTCATTATGGTTAATATCCGCACGACATATATATTTAGTTCAAGTTATGTGTGCTGTTATTATTGTTACATGATATTTAGAATTTTAATCATGTAATTATGTTAATTAAAATTAATTGCTTTACAGTTTGTGCAATTTAATTATTTTGAATTTAGTGTTAAGTGATTAATAAAATTGTAATTAATTAAGGAGTAGCCGCAGCATCTTTGATTGGTTAGGATTTTATATTAAGATTTGAAATCACATTTAAAACATTAAATTGTAAGTTAAATGTCAATATGATTTATA
Organism: Trifolium fragiferum; assembly: GCA_954870985.1. NCBI lineage: Eukaryota > Viridiplantae > Streptophyta > Magnoliopsida > Fabales > Fabaceae > Trifolium > Trifolium fragiferum. The sequence continues at coordinate 17,044,052 of OX940794.1, forward strand.
TAATTTTAATTAATTAGAGAGTAGCCGCAGCATCTTTAATTAAGTTAAAATCATATATTAAGAGTTTAAAATCATGTAAGTGACATTGATGGTAATTGATTATATTGAACGTATTAAATTTTATTCTGCGGGAATTTTTATTATGTTCATGTATGATTAATTAGGATAAAATATCAAATTATATTTTTTAATTTATCCGCAGGAATTAGGAAAAGGAACATAATTTGATAGTTTTATCATTAAGTTATGTGAATTTAATTGAGTAAAATTTTAACCGCAGGTAAATTTTATGTCACTAGGTTCACAGTTTGAAACATGTTTTACATTGGTAAAATATGATATTTGTTTAGTATTATCAAAATTTTGATTATTATAAGCATGTATATTTAATTTTGCAGTTATGCAGCTTATGAATTTTTCTAATTTTAAGTGTGAAATTCCCGAACTAAGGGGTGAAAACTATAAGGTGTGGAAGGAGAATTTTCTTCATTTAGGATGAATGTATATTGATTATGCTATTCGGAAAGACGAACCACCTCATATTAAAGAAGCTAGCCTTCATGAAGATGTTGATCTTTATGAAATGTGGGAGATATCTAATTGTCTCAGTGTGATGTTCATAAAGACCAACATCTATGCTAGCATTCGTGGTTTTGTTTATCAGCATAATAATGTTCAAGGATTGCTTAAGGCCATTGATAAACAGTTTAAAACATCAAGTAAGACACTTGCCATCACCTTAATTGTGAAGTTTTCATCGATGAAGCTTATCATTGTGAAAGGTGTGCATGATCACATCATGCAAATGAGGGACTTAGCAGCACTGCTAAAGATTTTGAGGTTGATAAGCACTCATAATTTCTTATAACACATATAAGGAAAAATGGTCAGTCAATGAACTCTTGACCAGGTGTGTTCAAGAAGAAGAAATGTTGGTGATGGAAATGGGTGAAGATGTTATAATGACAATTGTGGGAAAGAACATGATCATGAAAGGTAAATTAATCTCAGATGTCTGTTATGAGTCTGATATAGTTGATGTTATTTATAACACATGGTGGATTGATTTTGGTTTTACAATCCATGTTTTGAATACCTTACAAGGTATGATCAACTTAAGGAAATCACTTTCAAGTGAGAAATGCATCTATTCAGAAAAACGAGATGCGTTCACATGTGGAGACTGTTGGAACATGCAAATTAAATTTTAAGTAGTGGCTTTGTTTTAAATTTGAATAATACTTTTATATTCCGAATTTTAATTTCTATTTCAAGGCTTTAACTATTTGGATATTCCTTTATTTTTTAAAACGACTTTCAGTTTGTTTTATAAATCTCAATTTGTTGGAAATGATGTATTATCCAATGGTCTATTTTCTCAATTAACTTTCAAATTGATGCCACTAATAATGTTATGCATGTTCAAGCTGAAACTAAATGATGTGTTAAAATAAGGAATCCTCTATTCTTGGGCACCGGAGATTAAGACATATCTCCATTTAGAGAATTAAAAGACTAGTGAATGATGGAGTACTTAGTACTTTAAATTTCACTAAATTCGAGACTTTTGTGTAAAATGCATTCAGGGAAAGCTAACTAACACACATAAGAAAGGTGCTAAGAGGAAAACTAAAATATTAGAAATCATACATTCAGATATTTGTTGTCCATACATGGACATATAAGGTTCGGAATACTTCGTCTCCTTCATTGATGATTACTCACGATATATTTATGTCTACTTGCTTCATAATAATTATGAAACGTTGAAAGCCTATAAAGTTTTAAGGATGAAGTAGAAAATAATGCGAAAAGCAAATTAAGATCGTGAGAAATTATAGAGGTGGAGAATATTATGGTAAATATATTGAGAATAGACATAGGTTCTATTGTCCATCTCATTTGCACTAGAATTGTGGAATCAAGAAATTCAATATTTCTTGAAAATGACTTGATTAGTGGGAGCAATCAATTCCAGAACATTGGTTCTGATAAAAGTAATATTGATGTTAAACCTTCTACTTCAAGTGATCAATTGATTGTCATTCGTAGTACCCCTCAAGTTCAAATGGGTATTAGACAATCAATTATTGAAGTTCCACAAGTAGCTGATGATAATCTAGTAAATGAAGATGTTCAAAATTTATGAAATTATTGAACAAACATAAAGAAAGTGAACTAGAGAAAGAAAACCATCTACTGCTAGTGATTCCGTGGTATATTTACAAGAGTTGAACTATAATATTGGTGCTGAAAAATGATCCTGAAAATTTTTCATTTGGATGTGAAAACTACATTTGTAAATAGAGATCTAGAAGAAAAGGTTTACATAAAACAACCAGAAGGATTTTCTTCTAGAGGTGGTGAGCATTTGGTATGCAAGCTTAAGAAATCCACATATGGACTCAAAAGAGCTTCCCGTCAATGGTATTTAGAATTTCATGATGTCATCTCTTCCTTTGGATTTGTAGAGAACATTATGGATCATTATATATACCAGAAGGTCAGTGTGAGTGAAATTTGTTTCCTTATTTTGTATATGGATGACATTTTACTTGCTACTAATGATAAATGTTTGCTATATAAGGTGAAACAATTTCTCTCTAAGAGTTTTGATATGAAGGATATGAGTGACGCTTCTTATGTCATTGACATTAAGATTCAAAGAGATAGAGTTCGTGGAAATCTAGACTTGTCACAAGAGGCTCGTATCAATAAGGTTTTAGAGAGGATTCAGATGAAAAATTGTTCCTCAAATATAGTATCAATCGTGAACAACTGCTTAATATTCCATATGCTTTCGTTGTTGAAAGCCTAATGTATGCTCAGGATCGCACATGGCCTAGCATTGCATTAGCAATTGGAATGTTGGAAAAAATATTAGAGTAATCCAGAAATGTAACACTGGAAAGCTGCAAATAAAGTAATAAGGTACCTTCAAGGAACCAAAGACTACATGCTTATCTATATGCGAACTGAAGATTTAGAGATCAAAGGTTACTCTAATTCAGAGTTTGCAGGTTTCGTTGATTCAAGAAAATCAACATCCGGTTACATTTTCATGTTAGTCGGTGGAGTTGTTTCTTGAAAAGACACATAGCAAACCTTGATTGGCACTTCCTCAACGGAAGCTAAGTTCGTGTTTTTGTTTGAGACTACATCATATGGTGTATGGATGAAGAGTTTCATTTATGGGTTTAAAACTGTAAATTCAATTTTAGACCACTAAAGATGTATTGTGACAATTCAGATACAATTTTATGGCTAAGAATAATAAAAGTGGAAGTCGAATTAAGTATATCGACATTATGTACTTAGCCGTGAGAGAGCGCATTAAGGATCAAGTAATTGTTGTTGATCATATTAGTACTGAATTGATGATTGTTGATCCTTTGACTAAAGGCATGCCATCATTAAGGATCATCTAGAAAAATGGGACTTGGTTCCTATATTTGACTTTCGTTGTGAGAATGATTTTGTTTTATGAAACTCTATATATGGTATTTTCTCATGTTTTAAGTTCTAAAGTGTACGTACAAGTTTGATTTTGAGAAATATCGTTTAAGTTTGGAACCTGAATAAACATAAATGTTGTGAGTTTATTCATTAAGTTATATTCAGTTAGAGACACATTACATTGTGATACATAGAAGATAATACTCGATATTATAAGGGGACCTATCGCTATGATCCATGTGCTTTGTTTCTTATTATAGTGAGTGAAAGAATATGTCGACCAAGTGGGAGAATGTTGGAATTATCTCCTTTTATTTATTTATTTATTTATTAATTTAAATAAATGGTGATTATCTACTAAGTGCACATTGTGGTAATTATCCATTAAGCCTAAAGTGATCTTTATTCTTTCCCTCAATTTTAGCAACCACCCAAGATAGCGGGTAGTTGATCTGATGCACATCCGATTACTTTTGTGATGGACAAAAGTTATATAAAGGAGTGCAGTTCTTTTGTTTTGGTTCCCTAAGCCTAATATCTCTATTTAGTAAACTTACACCATCTAAGAGCCTCAACAAGAAATGACTGGAGGTATTTCGGCTATTAAATTACTATTTACGTTTCCGCTGTTTAAAGTTGAATTTCGTATATGAAATTGTAGAAATTCTAACAGGTTGTCCATAGCGTGACCTTGATTGAGCTGTAGATTACGATTGTGTAGATATTTGAAATTTTATGATGAGCTACGCCCCTTTTTTTCTTCCTTTGTTAGAAAAGTAAAAACAACCATGTTCTCAAGTTCAGCGTGTGTGATCGTAACCTTGCCATTCCAATGTTTCCACTTACTCCGTTTAAATCTTTCTATCCGCGCATTTATAAAATGTATCGCATGGCATGTAAAACACATCCTCACTAATCTTTGAGTTGTTCACATGATGGAGTCGTCTGAGAAGAAAGCAAAAGTTAAATTTGTTTTAAGCATATTGCAAATTAAGCCAAAGTGGCTTGAACTTCCAACAGATTTGACTAAGAACATATTCCAACGACTTGATACGGTTGATATTGAGACAATTGCACGTCTTGTTTGTCCACAGTAGTGGAAAATTTGCAAAGATCCTCTCATCTGGCGAACCATTCACATTAGTGATATTAAACTTAATAATAAGTGTTTTAGTTTTCGTTGTTTGGAGAAGATTTGTCGTTGTGCCATTGATTTAAGTTGTACTCATGGCTTCAAACCCATGATGTTGAGATGAGCATAACTATAGTGTCACAAATAAGATTCATCAATCTTACTTACTTGCAGACACTTGGCCAAGATCACAGGTGCAAAGATCATGTATACATTCTGTTTACTGAGATTTGAGTAATGAGAATCAATCCCTTTTCATTGTGAATTACTTGGCACACATCATTTTTTAAGACTATTGTCAAATTCCTTTGTTTGAGTTGACCATCACTCAACAAGTTACTACTTCCTTCCCTCAAATGTTTAGTTTGATGTTTCCCTTGCCCATTATTGCCATTTTTTAATCATTCCGTAGCTTGAATGATTCTATAAAACTATCATCAAAATCATGCATCCATTCCCTTGTGCCAATTGTATGATTGCTGCAACCTGAATCAAGATACCAAATCTCTTCTTTGGTATCTCCACAGTTTGAATTCGAATCAGCCATCAACAGCATTTCTTCTTCATCATAGACTTCAACATAATTGGCATTTTCCCATTCATGGCATTCATTTTGATAGTGTCCAAACTTGTGACCAAGGTTGTCAGGATCGAGATCCCACTAAAGATCGTAGGACGTAGGATCGTTGTGACATTTATATCATTGAACTGCTTCTTTATTTTGTCTACCTCTCCCCTACCTATTGAAGAGTTTCTTCCCCTACATCTTCCATTACCTCTGTCAGCACCAGCTATCTTTAGAGCTTGTTCATTACCTTGATCCTTTTGACCTTTCATTCTGCCTTCATGAACAAGTAAACTATTTTTCAGCTCATCAATGGAGAGAGTAGTAAAATATTCCGATTCTTCAATAGAACACACCACTAGGGATGTCAATGGATATCCATGGACGCGAATAGTGTGATATCCGTGTCCTCTCCGTCAGACAAATATGATATCCATGTTCTCTCCATATCCGTGCGGATATCCGTTAAGCGGGTAATCCTCGGATATTGAAGTATCCACGGATATTAACGGATATCCATGGATGATATTTAAACAAAAATAAAATAAATTAATCATTAAAAAAAATTTAGTTTTTATAAAAACAAAATACTATTAACACATAATATTTAGCACATTGATCAAAATACATATAATATCACACCCAAACATAATATCAAAATACATGTACTTAGCATAGTGATATGATCCAAACATAATATCATCCAAACATAATATCAAAATAATATAATATCACACCCAAACATAATATCCATAAGATCCATACACCAATCATTCTAAATTAAGCAAAAAGTAATAACTTCACTCACTAATAATAATGTAAGCATCATCTTCCAATACATCTAAATTAGAATTTATATGTAAGTAAGAATATTTAAATAATTTTACTAATTATTTAGCGGGTATGAATATCCGCGGGCGCGGATAGTATTAAACCCGCATCCATATCCATTAAACGCGGATAATAGAAATATCCACTTATTTTATCCGTGGATATCCATTAAAGTATCCGCTCCGTGACCATTGCGGATTTTATCCGCAGATATCCGCGGGTATGGATATTTTTGCCATCCGTACACACCACATATTTGTATTTAGGTGTCATTGACCTCAAGATCTACTCAACCACTGTGATATGTTCAACTCTTTCACCATGACTCGTCATTCGATTCGCAATTGCAAGGGTTCTTGCAAAGTAATCATTCACTGCTTCATTTTCGCAAACTTTTTTTTAAACTTTTTAAAACTATTTTGTAAACTTTTTTCTTTTTTTTTAAATATAATATAACAAAAGATATAGGCAAAAGATGATGGTGAAATCTATTGTGTCACCCCGATGTCTAGATGTTTTTCTAGTAAAATAATTATCTATTATTATAAAAGCTTGTTCCATTTGCAATCTTTACCCTAATTTTTTCCCTACTTTTTTTATGTGGCCCATATTAATAATTGCAACATTTTTAAAGATTATTATTATTATAATTTACTTACCTAAAATGCAATCTTATAATTACACTACAAGAAAACATCATTTTAGTGGCCAATCCAATATAAATTTACTGGCCGCTTTGGCAGCCAGTAAGTTTGTGGCCGCCAAAGCCGCCACAAAATAAAGCAAAACGGCCAAAAAATAAAAAAAAAAAGATTTCTGCCACTTAGCGGCGGCCATGGCCGTCGCAAAATATTACAGGTTAAAAAAAAAGCGGGAAAATTAGTGGCGGCTTAAGCAGCCGCAAAATATTAAATAATTCAAAAAAAAAAAAGCGGGAAACTTAGTGGCGGCTTAAGCCGCCGCCGCAAAATATTAAATAATTCAAAAAAAAATGCGGGAAAATTAGTGGCGGCTTAAGCCGCCGCAAAGTAACACGATTTTAAAAAAAAAAAAATCAAGATTTTTTTCTTAACCCTCATTTCTTTTCTCTCATTCTTATCTACTTCCCCTCATTTATTTTTCTTTTCTCTCCTTCACCTTCATTTCTTTTTCTTCTCTCATTCTTATCTTCTTCCCCTCATTTCTTTTTCTCTTCTCTCACTCTTATCTCCTTCACCCTCATTTCTTTTCTCTCATTCTTATCTGTTTCCCCTTATTTATTTTTCTTTTCTCTCATTCACCTTCATTTCTTTTTCTTTTATCTCATTCTTATCTTTTTCCCCTCATTTTTTTTCTCTTCTCCCATTCTTATTTCCTTCCCCTCATTTCATTTTCTCTTTTCCCACTCTTATCTCTTTCATCCTCATTTCTTTTTCTCTTCTCTCATTCTTAACAACAACAACAATATCATCAAATTCTTAACAACACCAATATTATCACCACCAACACCATCACTCTCTTTCATTCTTCAATTAAAAATTCATTCTTAACAACAACAACAAACACCAATATCATCAAATTCAACAACACCAATATCATTAAAATTGTGACAACTACTCTCCCATCAAACAAAAAAATTGATAATAATAATATTAATTAAAATGTGTTTTTCATTCTCCTAGTTAAAAGAAAAAAAAAACACGTTTATTCTTTTTTTTTTAAAATAATATTAAAGTTTGCGACGGCCATAGCCACCGCTAAATTTTCTGGAATTTTCTGTTGTTGCGTCTCATTTAGCGTCGGCCAAAGTCGCCGCTAAATATGTTGCAGGTCTGTCAGTTGCGTCAAAATTTTGCGGCCACTTTGGTCGCCGCTAAATGTTTGCGGCCACTGTTTTTCCGACCGCTTCTGACCGCCACAAAATTTGCGATTTTTTTAATTTTGTGGCCGTTTTTGCCACTTTGTGGCTGCCATTTGGCGGCCAATAAATGCTTGTTTTCTTGTAGTGTTACTATATTCCTATATACGTATAATAGTATGTATAAATACATATTTATATAAGATCCCGTAAAAAAAATATTAGTATTGCTATATACATTTTATATAATTACTATATATTCTTAATTATATAAATTTATTACATTAGCAAACCCGAATCTGATTACTTAATTTAAATTTTCTCTGTATTTTTTTAAGTGGCACAAATTCTTATTTTCTCTCTAGTTTATCATTCATCTTCTATGTTTGTCAAATTAAACAAAGCCTTTAAGTCAATAAATAAAGACTCACTACTAGAAAAATCGCTTTTGGCAACTGATTTAGCGGCTGAAATATTTCGGTTGCTATAGCAACCGATTTAGAGACTGATTTTTGAGCGTCAAAGTAAAAAAATAATCGGTTGCTATTTCGGTCGCTACTATATTATAGAGACCGAAATAGAGACCGATAATTAGCAACCAATATTTTGGTTGCTATAGAGACCGAATTAGAGACTGTTTTTTGAACTTCAAATCAAAAAACATTTCGGTTGCTAAACCGGTTGCTATAGAAACCGATTTGGAGACCGAAAAGTAGCGATAAAAAATCCGACGCAAATATTTTTTTTCAATAATTTCCAAGTAACTTTTCAATATAAAAAAAATAAATCAAACTGATTGTGTTATCTTTCAATCCATCTCATTCCAAGAGTAACCCCAAATCAAACTCACAATTTAATTTATATTTCAACAATTTTAATCTGTCTCCAAGTTTTAATTATTTTAAATAAAAACTTATATAAGGAAGATCGTTCTTTTAAACTAGTTTTGAGACCCGTGCATTCGCACGGGTTTATTGACTTTTATTTATAAAATATTGCTAAAATATAAGTGACGTCGTGTATCAAAAAAAATTAAAATAATAAGTGACGTTATTCTGTTATTTTTTTATAAAATTTATTAAATTAAGTAATTTTTTTCATTAAAGCAATTGTTCCGTGTATGATTTTTGTGTAATCAACTATAAGTAATAATAATAAATATTTATTATTCAATTCCTTATTTTTATTAAAGCAATTGTCCCGTGTATTATTAAATTATTTTTATTAAAACAATTGTCCCGTGTATTATTATTATTATTATTATTATTATTATAATATATATTTATCAATAATATATTCATCAACATTGTTCCGTGTATTATTATAATATATTATTTAATTCCTTTTTTTATTAAAGCAATTATCCCGTGTAAAATTAATTTTTTTTATTAAAACAACTGTCCCGTGTGTTACTATAATATATATTTACCCCGTAATTATTTATTATAATATATATTCATCAATAATATATTAATCAACATTGTTCCGTGTATTATTATAATATATTATTTAATTCATTTTTTTATTAAAGCAATTGTCCCATATAAGATTAATTTTTTTTTATTAAAACAATTGTCCGTGTGTTACTATAATATATATTTACCCCGTAATTATTTATTATAATACATATTCATCAATAATACACTCCTCGTGCTATTTTTATGAGTATATTTGTTTTATTCTCTTTTTAATTTTTTTTATGAGTAGATTTGTTTTATGCTTATCTTTGGATTTTTTTTTTGTTATTTTTGTTTTGTATTTTTTTTATGAGTATATTTGTTTTATGCTTATCTTCTTTTTTTTTTGTACATATCTTTTTTTTTTAATTTAGAGTTAAAATGACATTTAAGGGCATAAACGGTGAAATACTATTAAACGTACTAAGTACAAAATAGATTTTTTAGTAGTAGTTTCTTATAATATATTGTAAATAGATACACTTCTCGTGCTATTTTTATGAGTATATTTGTTTTATTCTCTTTTTAATTTTTTTTATGAGTAGATTTGTTTTATGCTTATCTTTGGATTTTTTTTTTGTTATTTTTGTTTTGTATTTTTTTTTATGAGTATATTTGTTTTATGCTTATCTTCTTCTTTTTTTGTTATTTTTGTTTTGTACATATCTTTTTTTTTTAATTTAGAGTTAAAATGACATTTAAGGGCATAAACGGTGAAATACTATTAAACGTACTAAGGACAAAATAGATTTTTTAGTAGTAGTTTCTTTTAATATATTGTAAATAGATTTACACGTTCCTATTGGATTAGGAGTCCATATCCTAAAATTAGCTTGAGAAACCTTCTATTCTTCTCTACCAAAATTGAATCGCAAAGAACCCATATTTCTTCTTCCCACCGTCAGCGATTCAGAACCAAAATCGGTGACCTTCTTAACTTCTGAGTCGCAGACGAACCAAAATTGCAACTTCTTCTCTACCAAAATTGAATCGCAAACGAACCCATATTTCTTCTTCTCTACCAAAATTGAATCGAAAAGAATCCATATTTCTTCTTCCCAAAATTGATTCATTCCAAAATCTGATTCTCTCCAAATATCGATTTATTGGTTGTGACAAACCCACTCCCAAAATCGACCCATAAATTGATTCGTTCAAAGAAAGTAGCTAACAAAACCCTAAGGTACTCTTCTATATTCCTTCTCTACTCTTCAATTGATTTATTTGTTTCTTGTTCTGATCTCTAATGTTTATCTACCAATTATTCGTTTTCTTCATTTAGTGTTCGGGCTTTACCTTCTCAAACGTGTTGACAGAAAGTATATCAATATTGAATAGTTAGTTTTGTGTTTGCACTTAATTTGTTTTGAGCAAGGTTGGGAAATTTAGTGTTTAGTGCTATTGCCTTTTGTAATTGTTTGAATAATTCAGTTAGATTGAAATTTTAATAGATGTTCTTCTTTATTCATGCATAAGAAAGTAGAGTTAACAACAAACGAGTTGGGTGGAAGGGGGGGTGGGCATTGAGATGGAGACGATGTATGTTCAAATGCGAGAAAAATTAATGTCACAATTAGTTCAAGACCAAAGTTTCTTCATCTACATTATCACATGGCTTCTATTTAATATCGTGGTTTTCATTACAGACCGAGGAGTGTTTAAAACCGGAGAAAGATAGGGTCGTTACCTGCACTCTAGTAGCGAACCAAAGTTATTATAAGTTTGTTCTTTACTTGTTCCATTTTTCAATGTCTGACTTTTTCATTTTGAAAGTTCAATATTAGCTTTTATCCATGTGTGCAAACCAACTCTTTGAAAAAGAGCATTCTGGATGTTGTTTGGTATTGTTTTTAGTCTTCATTATCAAGATATTTATTCATATATGTTTAGTTCATGCATGTCTAATAGATATGTTGTGGTTGTGATAATGCTTGCTAGGTGTACATTAAATTACAGCCCAAGCCATCCAAATCCTTCATGAAGATGATGTGGTTGATGATAACGAGGATGTGGCCGATAATAATGATGATATGGTTGATGATAATGATGATATGTCTGATGATGATAATGACGTGTTTGATTATGAAAATATGGAGCAACAATGACAAGTGTGGTAGTGTGACTTAATTTTATAGATGTTATTTGAGTTAGGATATTGACTTTTTGTATGCAAGAATTGAAAGACATTTATTTCATCTTTTGTATGTGTTTAATGATGGTGAAGATCAATTCGCCGATGATTCTTGCAAGATAGTGATAACTTAGTTTTGGTTATGTTTTGGATTGATATTTGGTAATATTTAAGTATATTATGCTTATATTGTTGTGTTAATGTTTAATTGTTTGGTGTTTATGATTAATTACATTTAAAAAATTGCTATTGAAAAAAAAAAATCAGAAATTGCTTTATTGATAATGTAAATTAATAATAATAATAATAATAATAATAATAATAATAATAATAATAATAATAATAATAATAATAATAATAATAAATGATTATTATTATTATTTAAAAAAAATTATTAGAGACCGAAATAGAAACCGAAATAGAGACCAAAATAGAAACCGAAATAGAGACCAAATTTACCACAAAGTATTTTCAAATCGGTAGCCAAATCGGTTGCAAAGGGTAGGGAAAGTAATTGCAAATCAGTCACAAAATCGGTTGCTATAGCGTCGGACAAAGCATCGCAAAACACGTCGCAAATTCAGTCTCTAAATCGGTCACTAAGTTCGGTTGCTAATTCGGTCGCTAAATTCAGTTGCTAATTCTGTTGCTAAAAATCGGTTGCTAATTGGGTCGCTATAGATCAGCGACCAAGCCGGCTGCGACTGATTTTAATTGGTTGCTATTTCGGTCGCTACAGCGATTAGCGACCGATTTTCATCAAAATCGGTTGCTAATTCGGTTGCTAAACGCATGTTTTTTTGTAGTGACTATAAGTTGATGATGAAAAAATAGATCTTTTAACTTATACTCCGTCCGTACAAAAATATACTCTCTCTGTCCCAATATATATATATATGTTCTCGTCCGCAAAAGTACAAGAATTAAGAAAAGTAGTCTTTGCATTAAAGTTGTCAATAATATACTTTCTCTTTCCAAAATTACCCTTCAATTATTAAGAGAGAGAAATAATAACATTTTACTTCTCTTCATTTAATTAGGGATATTTTGTGAAAATTTGATTAATGAATTGGAACTTTGAAAAATGTCTTCTAAAATGGGACAACAAAATTTTGCAAAAATATTTTATATATTGGGATGGAGACAGTAAGTCGATTTAACCATATTACACAAATTAAGAAATGTAATTAATATTGTATCGAAAAGAGTGATTATGTTTGCATCTCTCTAAAACTTTTTCTAGATCTCTAACTGTTCTCTAGATTCAAACTTGGATCTGAATCTCATTCTCTAACCAAACAGTTTTTCATGATGTAGACTAGGCGGCCGTAGTGGTGCGACGAGGATGAGGTTGGCCTCGCACCACGTGTCTGGCGTCGGATTGTTATTTTCTCTGGTTTCGACCCTTTGTTTTTCATTTTTTTTCTTTTGGTTTTGTGCTCCTCTCTGCCGTGTTCTCTTTCCTTGTTTTGGAAATCGGCGGTGGTGGTGCTCCGATTTTGGCGTCGCCGAAGATCTGGTTCTACTTTTCAGGCGATTTTGGTGTGTTGTTTCTAGGTGGTGGTGGTGCTTCAGATGGTGTGGGATTAGTTTGCAGTAAAGGGGGGGAGGGGGGTTTGTTTCTGGGCATTTTGGTTTTCCACCTCGGCGGAGGTTTGCGACTGGTTCTGGGTGGGGTTTCTTTTCGGCCGCCACCACACTCTCTGTTGCGGTGGTGGTCGGTGGCGTGGTGGTTGCAGGATTTGGGTGTTAGAGGTGGTCTTTTTGTTTCGACGACGTTATTGGTGTGGTTCATTGCTCCGGCAATGGTTCATATGGTGCTGGAGTTGAGGTGGTGAGGTGTTTGGATGCTGACGTGTTGGATACGGTGCTGTCAGTGTGTGGTTAATGTCATGTGTGTTTAGTTTTGCACCTAGAGGTCTACTTCTAATCACTTTCTTAGAAAGGCACTCCTCAGCTGTCAGGCCACTAGCGAAGACACCAACCAAACTCATAGATATGCCACTATAGACATTAACTTTCGAACTCGAATCAAAATTGTTCGGCCCATTAGAATCCAAAAAGTAGTTCCTTGAGTTAAAAGTTGGTGGACACTAGAGCTGTCAAAACAGCCGGCCTGCCCCGAAACAGATCGGGCCCGTTCGGGCTGGGCAAAAAAGGCCCGGATTAAAAATAGTCTACAAAGTGGAGCCCGGCCCAGTATGGGCCGTCGGGCTTTTGGGCCGGCCTGGTTTTTTCCCTTTATTTTTTTTTTTCGTTATCTAGTAAAAAAATTTGGCAAAAAAACATACATTTATATTATACATAAATATATAGGATTAATAATTCTTGAGTGCTCTATTTTTACTCATCCATTATTCACAAGTTTCTCGCGCGCCCTATTTTTACTCATCCATTACCTACAAGTTTCTCGCGCCCTCTCGCGCCCCCTATTTTTACTCATCCGTTACCTATGAGTTTTTCACGCGCCCTATTTTTACTCATTCGCTACCTAGAAGTTTCTCGCGCCCCCTATTTTTACTCATCCGTTACCTACGAGTTTTTCGCGCGCCCTATTTTTACACATTCGCTACTTAGAAGTTTCTCGCGCGTCCTAATTCTACTCATCCGCTACCTACGAGTTTCTCGCGCGCCCTATTTTTACTCATCCGCTACTTAAGTAGTAAAAATGATAAATTTGATAAAAAAAAACACAGTCCGCTACTTAAGTAGCATATTATATTTATATTTGAGAAATTCGTAGGGGGATAAAAAACTTTTATAATACAAATTAAGTTCAAATCATCCAAAACAAATTACTTATATTTATTTTTAATTTTTTGTTATAATTTTGTCGGGCTTTCTGACGGCCCGTGGCCCATTCGGGATAGCCCATATTTTATCGGGCCGGGCTAAAAAAGACCCTGATAAAATTTGGGCTACAATTTAAAGGTCCAAGCCCAAGAAAAATTCGGCTATTCGGGCCGTCCCATTCGGGCTAACCCATTTTGACAACTTTAGTGGACACTTGCAGAAAGGAAACTAGGCAGTTAAGTCTCGACTTGAAGACTGCCTCCAAACAATCAACACCGATGCAGTAGAGTTCAACCAAATACAAAAACACTGCAAATCTCAACATATTTGGAAACCATCAGCGACTCAAAAATAACCTTGCAAATCTCAACAGATTTGAAAATAGTCAGAGAATCAAATATCAAAAAAATGGTGTATGTTTTGGTATTTCATTGGTGTTCCGCTTATACACGGCGTCTTTGTTTTGTAGCTCCTCTTTTATGTGTCTATGTTCATCTTGTGGAGAGACCTCCTAAATATATTTTCCGTTCAAAAAAATTTATTTTTTAAAGAGAAATTATGAGTTAGTTTATAAAATTGTTCTTCATTAATGGTATGAAAAAGATAAATTGAAGAGTTGAAAAAAGAAAGAATAATATATAGTTAAATGTATAATAAAAAAATAATATTAAAGATTTGGCTTAATTGACAGTTTTGGTCCCCCAAAACATATTTTATCAAAAATATGATGATATAACATGTTTTAAATTAACTTTATAAAATATTTTTCTTAAAACTTCATCGATATCGGCATTTTCTCATCATCAGATCATATAACAAGTCGTTTAAAAGATATCATATGTCAATTTATAATTAAGTCTAAATACTTCATTATAAAGAGAAATTAATTAAGTCTAAATACTAATACTTCATACTTCATTGATATTATAAAGAGACTTGTAATTGGATAGAAATTTTTTCCTCAAAACATTCGGGAGCTTTTCTCTTCTCAAACAGATGCAGAGTCTTACCCGTAGAAGGGAGTAATAAATGAATGTGAAGGCTGAAAGAGTGAAAGCTGGAGCATTAATGATTAAAGAACAATTTTCAAGCAAATTATATTGCGTATTATCGAAGCAAAGCAACATTGGGCAGCCAAGTGGTTATGCACGACACTCTAAACATATAATGGATTGCATGAACATGTGAAGAAGTTTTCACTATTAGAGGAGCTGGACATTTCATTTTATAAAAGAATATCAAAGGAGTCTCTTGAAGATATCGGTCGATGTTGCCCTATGTTGAAGTCACTAAATCTTGCTAGCATGTTATCTACTTATCTGCATGTTATTTTTGCTGATCAATTGTTTGCAATTGCAAAAACAATGCCTGGGTTATGTCATCTAGCATTTTCTAGAATTGTTTTACGTGATGATGAGTTGCGTGCCATTCTTAATGGTTGCCCTCTTCTTGATTCTCTTCATCTGCAAAATTGTGTATGTCGTCATCGGTTGAGTCCAAGTTTGGTAAAAAGGTGCCATGAAAAAAATCAAAGATTTACAACTTCCAACTTTTTCTCCCGTTGACAGATAAGATGATGATGATGGTTATATTATATGGACACTTTTGAAGATACATATGCTAATGAATATTGGGAGTATTAGATTATTATTTATCATGAGTTACTTATTCTAAGTGATGAAGAACAATTTGGTTATTTTGCTGTTTTCTAGCTATTGGAGACATCTCATAATTTGGTATTTTATTTTGTAGTAGTGCGCTATAGTAGAGTATTTCTCATGAATTTTGTATCGAAGCATTGTTTCCATGTTTTATTAATCAAATTATCCTTTTCAATTCTGTTTTAGATTAATGTTTTTTATTTAGCTACTGTTTAGAAACACAATTGCTTATTGTTACGAAATTATCCAATTCCAAACACTCTGCCTAGTTTGCCAAAACATTAATGAGCACAACATGTACTAGTAGATATGGAATTGGTTTGCCAAATTGATAAATTAATTCCTACTATCTTAAATATAAGCAAAAAATTTACTAAATAATTATCCATTTTTTTTCATTTCATAAAACCTATAATGATTATCCTATTTTTTTACTGGTTCCACGATAGATTGACATTGTCGTATTAATTTAGAAGATATCGTCGTAATGCCCAAGGTGTTATTCTTGACCAGTTTCTACAAGTATAGTAGTAAATCGATACATTTTTTTGGGTAGTTTTATCATGGAGAGTTTTTCTTCTCGTAGCCTTTCGCAACGGTTTATTTACATTACAAAAAGGTTACCTTTATGAGACCCTATATTTTTACTTATATATATATATATATATATATATATATATATATATATATATATATATATATATATATATATATAAGGTTACCTTTTAAAAAAAAATCTATGAGGATTTATATTATTTTTCATATATTAATATAAATGTATATTTCTTTGTAATTTATACTTCTACTCCTATATTAATAAATATTTTTCGTGTTTTTTGTTTATAATTGTCACTTTCTTTTTTATATATCAATGTCAAACATCTATCCTATCCATGATAAATACATGTCTGTGTTAATGTTATATATATCGATGAAGAGCACAGTTCATCACTGTTGTATTGTTTTTATCAGATCGAATTGTACTCCTTTTTTTGAAAGAAAGTATTTGTTTAAATAAATTTATGGTTATATTAGTATATGGGATAAATAAATTTTTGATATTTTTTATAATTTTTATGGAGACCTATATTTATACTCACATACTAATATGCATGCCTATTTTTTTATAATTTATATCTGAACTTATGATATTTTTACTCATATTAAAATGCAGGCTAATTTTTATAGGAATCAATATATGTCTAAAATAACTGCAACTCAGTACGAATCGATATCACTATCCATCAGTTTAAAAATGATAGTAAAATAGTTTTTGATAATATTATCACAAATAATTTTATCTTACTTTATAGCTATCATACACCAACAATAATCATTATAATGACGAATAATTTTATAACGGGACTAATGTCGCATTATACAATATTCTTCCTGCAATAAAAAGAAATATCGCAGTAACACCGCGACCCGTGCGTACGCACAAGTATTAGGCTAGTGTTATAAGATCTTCCAATTCATTCAGGTCATCAAATAAGCAAAACGGACTCTGGCTCTTTCGCTTAACCAAAATCATGAGATTCTCACATTTTCATAGAAACTCATAAACCACACAAAAACCTTAACAAACATCTACACATTCCCATAATTTCCCATTTGATCCATACTTTCAAAAATAGAATAAGTTGATTGAGCATTGGTTCATTCAAAGGATTCATTTTTACTTAAGATAATTCCTACCCAAAAGAAAAAAAGTGTAGATAGTTTGGGAACGGAGAAATAGGATTTCTCCCCTCTCTATGACTCACTCTAGATTACATAATCTACTCTCTTATCTTGAGAAAAATCTGAATTCTCTAGTCCTCCTCCTCTTCCAAGCCTTCTTTCTCCTCTAGGTCTTACTCTCTCTTTCTACCTCCTTCTATTTCTTCATACAAATGTTTCTCTCTCTAACTTACGTCTTTTATACCTAAACGATAATATTAACCCTAGGCCCATGTACTAAAAGTCCAACTCACAATAACTCATGATTCTACTACTTAATTTATTCTTTACTAACTAATGTTTCCTTAATTACTCTTTCACTACCTTATAATTATAAGCAATATATGCAATTAATTATTTAATTTATTAAATAAAGTATAAACAAACAATTAATTATAAATATTTAATCTAGGTCATCACAACTCAACCCCCTTAAAAGAATTTTCACCCTCGAAAATTCATCTGAAAATAATTTCAGATAAGAAAACCTCATCTTATACTCTGTAGCTCCCAAGTAACATTCTCACCTGCGGGTCATCCCCACACCACTTTCACGTATACTATTTCCTTGTTCCTCAACTTCTTTACTTCTCTTCCTTCGATTCTTAAGGCATCGTCTCAACTGTCAAATTATCCCTCACTTGGATATCATCGGACTCTATCACATGAGATGGATCCGGTACATACTTTCTTAATTGAGACACATGAAACGCATCATGTAGGTTGGATAATGATGGTGTTAAGACAATCATATACGCCACATTTCCTACTATCTTCAAAATTTGATATGGACCAACAAATCTAGATGTCAAATTTCTCGACTTCAAAGCACGTCCTACTCTAGTAGTCAAAGTACCCTTTAAGAAAACATGATCATCTTCCTGAAATTCAATATCCTTCCTTCCCTTATCATGGTAACTTTTCTAGCGACTTTGAGACGCTTCCATCTTTTCTCGAATCATCCTAATCTTTTCGGTAGGTTCTTGTATCTATGGACCAAGAGTCACACTCTCTCCAGATTCATACCAACAAAGCGGTGTCCTACACCTTTCCCATACAAGGCTTCAAAAGGTGCCATCCCAATACTAGAATGGAAAGTATTGTTGTAAGCGAACCCGACCAATGGCAAACACGGATCTCAACTTACACCTTGCTCCAAAACACAAGCTCTCAATAAATCTTCTAAAGATTGAATTGCCCTTTCCGACTGACCATCTATATGTGGATGATTAGCATAACTTAACCGCAACTGAGTACCTAAAGCCCCTTGCAAGCTTTCCCAAAATCTCGAAGTGAATCTCAGATCTCTATCTGAAATAATACTAGATGGAATACTATACAACTTCACAATTTGCTCTACGTATATCTCGGCTAACTTAGGCACCAAGGTACCCGTCTTAATAGCAATAAAGTGAGCATATTTTGTCCAACGATCCACAACCACCCAAATTACTTCATTACCCTTCACATTCTTGGGCAATCCTCCCACAAAATCCATAGCAATGTTTTCCCATTTCCATTCTAGTATGAACAAAGGTTGTAACAAACCTGACGGTTTCTGATGTTCAATTTTTGACTTATGACTAACTAGGCAAGCATACACAAATTTAGGTAGAGATATCAAACTTTTTATCGTGACTTTAGAATTAACGAACTTTCATGGTTTCATAATTTTGAACTTTCGTGATCATTCTTTCATAATTTCGAACATGCCTAATTTGGATTTAACAATTTTTGTAATGTATGATTGCAATCATGTATTAGTAGTAGTTAGTAAATTTGAATAGATTCGAAACAATCTAATTGTTTTTCTTATCTGAAGTTCAAAACCAATTATTTTCTGATTGTTATTATTGTTTTCGTTATTATTCAATCAATTTGAAAACCCCCTAAATTACTATTTTATTCCAAGTTTATTTTTATTGTATTGTTTAAATAAGCAATCTTTAAAAAAACAAAATTAATATAAATATTATTACTTGAACAACAATTTAGTATAATTGCTAAATATACATCACATGGGAAATCAATATTTGCCCAAATGACAAAGGCAATATTTAACCCTAAAAATTATGGAATATTCCAGCAAAATACATATTAATTTGCATGGATTTATTTTTTTGAGTAAGAACTCGTCTTCCTCTTATGTCTAGTACTCATAATTCATGGCGTCAGTCTAGAATACACAACGACTGTTAAGGCACTTATACTTACGAACCCAACTTGGTGGACAATCAGCAATAGTTCTACATGGAATTATAGGCGCAGCCGCCAAGTTTGTATATTCTATAAAGAGAAATATAGAATAAAAATATGTTACTAAAAATAAAATGGAATATAATTAAGACTAAGGCCCTGTTTGGATTAGCTTATTTTTGAGCTTATGTAAACAGCTTATGCAATATAAATTAAGTTTTATGTTATTTTATAAATTCAAACTAGTAA
Organism: Trifolium fragiferum; assembly: GCA_954870985.1. Lineage (NCBI taxonomy): Eukaryota > Viridiplantae > Streptophyta > Magnoliopsida > Fabales > Fabaceae > Trifolium > Trifolium fragiferum. Next base: position 17,064,082 of record OX940794.1, read on the forward strand.
AAATTATATTTTTATAAGATATTTTATCATAAACTACCTTGATAAACATATAATAATACATAAAAATTGCATAAGTTGTTTACATAAGCTCAAAAATAAGCTAATCCAAACGGGGCCTATGTCCAAAATTTGAAAAGTATAAAAATAAATCGTTTACCGCAATCAACGCTATTTGCAACAAGAAAAAGAAAAAAATATAAAATCATAGTATATAAGAGAGTTTTAGCCATATTTTTCTTTCTTTGTATAAAAAAAAATAGAATATGATTTGATCATTTTATAGTGTATAAAACACATATATCATGATTCGTTATAAAAATAAAAATATATTTATAGTGCTTTTTCTAACATTAATATTTTTAGCTATTAGAAGGTGTGAAAAACCACCCAAAAATTTAAATCATTATGTGTCCATAAATAATTTATTGTATTTGCCTCTTTAACATTCGGATTGAATAACATTTGGAAGAAATAACATTTTTTTATTGGTAGCCTAAAAAAAATGAATAATGTAAAAAACTTACTATAAGCATTATAAATTATTCTTTTATTCATTAACTTTTTGACTTTTTATGATAAAAGGAAGAAATTTAAAATGATAATAATTCACAATATTGCGTGACAACAAAATTAAACAACACTTGAACATATGTAGGTTGTTGTGTGACAATAAAATTAAACACAAATTAGTATAATATCCGTGCATATGCATAAGTCGCGGCGTTGCCTGTAACACCCTAACCTAATTTTACGTATTAATTAACTTAAATTAGATTAGTCTCAAGTGCATAAATATAAGCAAGGCCTCAAAACATCAATAAGTTAATAATATAATGTTACACCCCGACTCGATGTTACAAATATCATAGCAACACTACATTATTACAACTAGGCTAGATTAAACTAAAACGGAGTAGCACAAGCTAGACTCCTCACCCCAAGCTAAGCGTCGATCAAGCAACTAAGTCTGAGCAATGAGATCCTCTTGAGAATCTGGTATCAAACTAGTCAAAAACACAAAACAAAGAGTTAGTTCATATAATTTGAAAAAGAATGCAAGAGCGAGATACACTTACATTTATAGATAATAAACTAACTAGATAAACATATATCTCATCTTACATTATTCATCATACATGCAATTAAGCATTTAATACATTATAAAGGCAATATACAGGTACATTAACCAAGGAATCACATTTTCCAAGTCAAGTATTCACAAATTATCATTAAGATCAAGTATCAATTACCATATAAAAATGCACAACTTTCTAATGCAACTAATGTCACTTATTCATGTCACCCTAGACACGATTAAATGCATGTGATACAAAATATCCTATTACCATTAGGATAAACATATATCATCTGTCAGTTACCATTAGGATATATAAACATATATCCTCTGCCCGTTACCAGTTGACACGTGTATGAAATGAATGTACATATATCAAACATATGATGAAGTAAGGTCAACTGGTTAAGGAAATTTCAGGTTATGAAATAGCTTAGCCATTAATTAATTAGTGGTGAGGCGTCGGTACGGAGCCCTTTGTGGACTAATACTACACAAAGGTAGAACACCATAGAAAGTTCGCCGACTTTATAATAAACAAACTTGATTTCGCTACGCTCAATAAGAACCCATAATTGCGAAAATCAGTTCGTGTTCTGCTACCAAACAAAGTCAGTCATCTTTGCCCAACTGTGAACTGCGGACGACTCTACTGTGGTTCCATTCCTTCTAACTTTACTGTAAGAATAATAGGCCGTGCCTTTCTATTGATTTTGCAATTATATATATACAATGTAAGTTTCTATATTTGTTTGCAATACAATCATGACTAATAATGACAAGAATATTCTAATAATACCAATAATATTCTAATTCACCCCCGTAGTCGAAACGGGAGGCTGACGAATGTTGAGACTATCACGAAAATCATCAAAGAGTTGCAACGGAAGTACTTTGGTGAAAATATCAGCGATTTGATAGCATGAAGGAACATGTAAGACTCGTACTTGGCCGCGGGCAACTTTTTCACGCACAAAATGTATATCCATCTCAATGTGTTTGGTCCGTTGATGTTGAACTGGATTACCGGATAGATAGACAGCACTCACATTGTCACAATAAACTAAAGTGGCTGTTGTGACTGGGCAATGTAGTTCTAACAGTAAATTTCTAATCCAACATGATTCAGATACTACATTAGCGACTCCGCGATACTCGGCTTCTGCACTTGACCGAGAGAGGGTGTGCTGGCGTTTGGCAGACCATGAGATTAAATTGTCTCCAAGATAAACACAATAACCGGAGGTGGAACGCCTGGTATCTGGGCAACAAGCCCAATCTACATCAGTGTAAGAAACCAATTTGCTAACAGAGGAGGGATACAAGTGAAGGCCAAAATCAATGGTGCAGTGAATATACCGAATTATACGCTTTAGTGCTGACATATGTTGTGTTTTTGGGTCATGCATGAATAGGCATACTTGTTGTACTGCATAAGAGATATCAGGTCTTGTGAAAGTTAAATATTGTAATGCTCCCACAAGACTCCGATATTCAGTTGGGTCATGATATATGGATTCCTATAAGAGCCATCGAGTTTTGCCTTGGTGTCGACTGGGGTGGGTGATGGCTTGCAAGAGGACATGCCCGCTCGTTCTATAATTTCCTTTGCATATTTCCTTTGAGACAAGAAAAGACCACCTGTATGTTTAGTAACAGATACTCCAAGAAAATAACTCAAAGGACCCAAATCCTTCATTGCAAATTCAGAGCTAAGTTTAGACATGATACAATCACGAAGAGCATCAGAGGAAGCAGTAAGAATTATGTCGTCCACATATAGAAGGATATAAGCAGTATCAATACCATGATGATAAATGAATAAAGAGTGATCAGAGGTGCTGTGAGAGAAACCTAAAGTGGCAACATAGTCAGTGAATCTTTGGTACCAGGCACGAGGTGCTTGTTTGAGACCATAAAGAGACTTTTTGAGGAGACAAACATGCTTAGGATACTGAGGATCACGGAATCCAGGAGGTTGGTGCATATACACGATTTCGTCAAGTTTTTCGTGCAAAAAGGCATTTTTGACATCTAGTTGATGGAGACACCATGACTTGGATAATGCAATGCTGAGTACCGTGCGAATAGTGGCCGGTTTGACGACAGGACTGAAAGTTTCCCCACAATCGACACCTGATTGTTGATTAGCACCATTACCTACAAGTCGAGCTTTGTATCGCTCAAAAGAACCATCAGATTTCTTTTTGTGCCTGAAAATCCACATACTTCGAATAACGTTAGCATTAGAGGGACGAGGAACTAATTCCCACGTCTTATTTTCAATAAGAGCATTATATTCGTCGTTCATGGCCATTTTCCAATTAGGATCATTTAATGCATCAATGGGATTTGTAGGTAAAGGAGAGATGGATTGGCGGGTTGATGTATGTAAGTTGAAAAGTTGTCGAGGTTTGAAAATTCCATGTTGTGCTCGGGTTGTCATTTGAGGTGAATGAGGTGCTAGAGGAAGTATAGGTGTCTGAGAAGGTGGAGAGGAGGTGGTAGGTGTTGTTTGTGTAGATGAAGCCGTTGTTTGGGAGGGTGTTTGAGCTGTGGGTGTAAGTTGTTGGGCTGGGGGGGTTGTTGAGGGGGGAGAGGTTGTTTGTTGGGCTGTTGGCGATGGTGGTTGAGTGGTTGTTATGTTGGGAGAGGAGGTTGGTTGAGGTGTGGTGTACACTTGTGAGGTAAGAAGTGGGTTTATACCGTCATCTAAGAAGCTATAGTTAGTCGTTGTAGGAGTATTCATGGTGGAAAAGGGAAACATATTTTCCTCAAAAATAACATGCCGAGAGATAACGATTTTGCGGGTTGACAATTCGAAACACTTATAACCTCTATGATTAGACGGATATCCTAGAAAGACACATGGTGTAGACCGAGGTTGTAGTTTATTCCTAGTGGTGAACGGAATTAAGGGATAACAAAGACACCCAAAGACTCGAAGGTCTGAATAAGACGGGTCTTTTTGGTAGAGAATTTTGGTTGGTGATTGGAGTGCCAGTTTCTTATTTGGAAGTATGTTATGTAGGTAAGTGGCTATTTCAACGGCATGATTCCAGAAAACTGGTGGAACAGAAGCATGAACAAGAAGGGTTCGAATTATGTTATTGATTGTACGAATTTTTCTTTCGGCTTTTCCATTTTGAGGGGAGGTGTGAGGACAAGAGAATCTAAAAGACATTCCATTTAATTCACAAAACTTATGAAAGAGACCATTATCATATTCTTTGCCATTGTCACATTGAAAACATTTTATTGGACGCTCAAACTGTGTTTTAATGTGGGCATGAAATTGTAAAAAAATGGAATGTACTTGTGATTTATTTGAGATTGGAAAAGTCCATAAAAAATCATCAAGAAATAATACATAATAGCGATGTCCTCCGGAGCTTAATACTGGAGAAGTCCAAAGATCGCTATGAACGATGTCAAAAGGCATATAAGTAAATGACAAAGAATTATAAAAACGCAATTTTGTTTGTTTCCCAAATGGACAAGAGTGACAAAAGAAATCATTTCGAAACTTATTACATAGCAAAAGTTTGTTTCGATGAAGAGAATTTAGAATAGGAGCCCCTGGATGTCCTTAACGACTATGCCATAACTCGGTAGATGAAGCGGCAAAGGCAGATGGTGGTAATGTTGTTGTGTTTGGTCTTGTGGGAACAGGGTATAGGTCACCGGAACTATTACATCGCATTAAAAGTGTTCCTGTCAGGAAATCCTTAACAGAAAAACCGAAAGGATCGAATTCAACAGATACATCATTATCAATTGTAAATTTTCTGACATAAACAAGATTTTTAATAAGTTTCGGTGCATGCAAAATATTGTTTAAAGTTAGGGAATTGGGTAAAGATGCATGTCCACAACCAATAACTGGAATATGATGACCATTTCCAACAGTAATATTATTACTCGTATTAAAATAAGAAGTGAGATTACCTCCATTGCCTGTCATATGAGAAGTCGCTCCGCTGTCCATATACCATTGATCATCAGGAGGAGAGATGGAGAAAGGATGCTTAGCAGCCTGAATGCCAGTCGGAGCGTAAAAAGATGAACTTTGTTGACTGTTTGTATGAGTTGGTGTTGTTGCCATGTGAGTTTGTTGAGGCTTAGGACCTAATATGCCAGATTGTTGATAGGGAGCACCAATTGTCAAATATTGACACGGTGGAGTCCATGGATATACCCAATGTTGTTGCGGTATGGGATAAACGGCAGTTGTCCACAAAGGTTGCTGATAAGTAGACAAAATCCACTGATGTTGTTGAGACTGAGAACGACCTATATCACAACTGTTGCGGTTGTAGCGCTGAGTTGTCATGATGATTGTATCACAGAGGGATACAATTGAAAGCAATTTTTTTTTTTTTAATATATTCCAACACAAAAACTCAACGTGTTTTAGAAACCAAACAACAAACAGAGCACGTGTTTTTGAAGCCAAAGAAACAATATATTGGTCGTGCAACAGTAACACTGAAATAAGAAGAAAGAGATGACACTTATATATGGAAGGAGTAGCAATGAAAAAAAAAAAGTGATGGCACTTATATATGGAAGGAGTAGCAATGAAAAAAAAATAGTCAAAAGGGATGGATAATTGAGTTCGGTGGTCAAAGGGTGCAAAGGGAGAATGATATATGTTGACACAATATATATGGTATTGACTAAGAGAGAATAATATATTGAAAGGCAATGTTCGGTTAGCACCGATAAGAAAATATGCCGGCGGCGTAAGAGAAAAGGTTAGGTTTAGGATTAGTATCAAATGCTTACTGATACCATGTAAGAATAATAGGTCGTGCCTTTCTATTGATTTTGCAATGATGTAAGTTTCTATATTTGTTTGCAATACAATCATGACTAATAATGATAAGAATATTCTAATAATACCAATAATATCAAAATTTATTGTGTTTACTTCCTTCCTGCACATCAGCTATGTTTATTTTTTCTTAAAAATCATGATCTGACTGTTAAATCACTGCGAAATCAATTTTGGGATAACAAATTCTCAACTTCTCATTCTATAATTATAAAATTCAATGTAAAAACGCTAAATTCAGGTTCTTTTAATCGACCACCAACAGATGAAACAAATGTTGTGACCTTGAAGATTTAAAAAAGATGATGAATTTTTAATTAGAAAAAAAAAAACCCATATTGCTATGATGGAGGAGAGAACCAGATTCGGTACATCGTCAAATTATCCTTTTTTTCTCTTTTATGATTATTGTGTGAAGGTTTAAAAAAAAAGACTCACGTTTTTGTAGTTATTGAGTTAATTTCAATCATGAAAAATTAAGGGTCTTCAATTGACATTGATTTAGATAACAGAAATCATGACAAAGTTTGTTAGAAAGAGAACAAAGGAAGGCGAAAGGGTAGGGATGAAAGAAGGAGGCGCGTAGGAAAAGAAAGAAAGAAGCCACACATGAGAATTGATTGGAGTGAAACTTTTAATCTACACTTTTCATTTTAATCCAATGGTTAATATTTAATCCTATCATCTCTCATATTAATTAGTTATCTCTCTTATTAATTAGTTACTCCTCTCATTTAAAAGTCTTCCTATATATATATATATATAGGAACTATCAAGTAAGAGAACAACTTAAAATGAGAGATGAGAGGAATAAATCATAGCCCTTAGATTAATCATAATCTTGATACTTAATTTTTTAAACTGCAGCCTAATCTTTTTGCCTACTGCCCTTCTTCTTCTTCTTTTAAATCTAACATTCCAGATCTATTCTAAGGGCTGTTTCAAGTCATTTAAAGTGTGATTCTGATTTCTCTAATTTTTTTCCCCGTTTCTCTAATTTCATGGCTTCTCTACACATTTCAAGATTCCACAACCCCAATTTCTGCAACTCACGCCTTCACCATCTGTTCTAATTTAATGGACACTGAAATTCTTTCTTTATCCATGAATTCACCAAAAATAAAATTTCAAATAGCAATCTTTTTATAAATTTACATTTGGTTATGTTACTCTGCTCACCTCTAGTTTAAAATCCTTTAGTTTTCACCTCATGTCGTTGCCATCAACCTCGCAGCTGTATCAACCACCACTTTCTTTTCAGTGATTGTATTTTTACTGCCGCTGAATTTCAGTCGTCGTCGTTTTTCTTTGTATACTGGTCAAACTGATTTTTGTGTGCAGCAAAAAACAAAAACTTGATTTTCAAAGGGTTCGTTCTTGAAGTCAATGTTAAGATACAAATTGCAAAGTGAAATTTCTCAATTAGAAAATTAAAAACGATTCAGTGAAATTGCAAATTGAATGGTTGAATTGGGAACGGCGCATCACATCTTTTAGGAGAGGGAGATTGAAATGATAGAGTGTGCTGTATTGTTTAATGAGAAATTTAATCTCATCCATTCATATGAATCTAACGGTTGCTAATTGATCCTCTTATCTCTCATAAAAATAAGTTCTCTCACTTAAAAATTTTCATATATATATATATATATATATATATATATATATAGATATAGAAGACATATCAAGTGAAAGTACTTCTTATTATGAGAGATGAGAGGATTAGTTGTCACCCACCAGATTAAAATAAACGGTCTTTTAAAGTGCCATGATACATGTTTTATACGGTATGTCTCTCACCGTCTCCATTCCTTTGACCAACCTCTTCGTCTTCTATGTCACTGAGTTTATTTTTTATTTTTTTTTCTTCCAAAAATTATCTTTTCCATTACTAGAAGATTTGCAATGTGATTCAATCGGTCTTGATGTAGATCATATGTTTATCTTAATGGGTGAAACAAAAAAAAATTAATTAAATGAAAGATGAAGAGGTATTTGAAATACCCTGTATTTGATTTCTAAAAATAATGAAGAGGTAAGACCAATTAATCATAAAAAATGCTCTATGAATGCACTTTAATCTTCCTCGCACATGTGTTTACAAAGATTTTCAACAAGAAGAAGAAAGTAACATAACCAAATGGAAATTTCAAAAAGAGATATAATATTTGTAAATTTTGGTGAGTTCACGGGTAAAGAACCATTTTTTTACAACGACAGAACACAATGTATTCAGATGCAGATAAATTACGACCACCAACAACAAAGCACGAGTTACGGCTCGCTAACAATGACTATGGCTTCAACAAATTCCGTTAAGGAGAGTCGGTAACTGTTCTGGATATAATATTTGAAGGAAAACTACAACACATGAAGGAAGATTACATGTGAAGAAAAAAAATCCCCAATTATGTTCAAGATAATATTTTGAATTTAGACAGATCTTGAACTAAAAATCAAGGGTTTGTAATTTATACATATTAAGGTAAAAAAATCAAAACAATATTTGTTTAAGATCTTAGTTTTCAGTTGATTAGCCAAACTTTTGTTGAGAGAAATACATGGAAGAAACACATAGGAGATATGCATGTTGCGTTTCCAGAGAGAAAGAAGAAGAAGAGTTTAGGGAGAAGGAAGCGTGTGAGAATAGAAGAAAAGAAATAATCATGTGCAATTGAATCTTTTAATAAGTATGTTACACTTTGATCTAAGGGTCAAATTTTATTCCTCTCATCTCTCATAATAAGAAGTGCTCTCACTTGATATGCCCTATATATATATATTAGTTCGATAAAAGTAAATATTCAAATTGCAGTCATCCGACTTTCCACTCTGCCGCTATCTCGATAAAATTAGGTTTTTGTTCAGTCCCTTGATCCCAGTTTGTCCAGTTCCAGAAACAATTTTGAAATCAAACACAAGACAACTTCAATTGTCTTGTCCAGTCCTTTATTTTTTAGCAAATCAAACGCACCGTAATAGTATACTTTTCTTTGTCCTACACAATCTACAATTTTATTTTATTTCTTTGTAAAATTACAACTTTTATTTATTAAAAACAAGGCTAAATTGCACAATTGGTCCCTTAACTTATTGATTGGTTTCATATCGGTCCCTTAGTTAAGTAAGGTTACAAATTAATCTTTTCATTAATTAACGTCACAAATTGACCCCTTAACTTTAATTATGTTTGTTGTTCCGGTCCTTTTTAATAGGAAGTTAGTGTATTTATTTCCCGTTTAAGAAAGCCGTATGGACTCATAATCATATTCACTAGAACATCTAACAATATTACCCATAATTAATAAATCATTTATGCGTTTATATAACGAATAATAGAAACTAATTTATTTTATTTTTTTGCTTAAATATGTTTTTTGTCCCTACAATTATGCTTTGTTTTGAAAAGAGCCCCTGTAAAAAAAAAAAATTGATTTTAGTCCCTGCAATATCTCAAAACTTTTAAAATAGCCCTTGATTGAATTTAGAGCTGACGTGGACAATTTTTAAATATGTTTTTGGTCCTTACAATTATGTCTTGTTTTGAAAAGAACCCCTGTAAAAAAATAAAAAAATTGATTGTAGTCCTAGTAAAAAAATAAAATATTGATTTTAGTCACTGCAATATCATCAAAGAAATCCAGTCAGGGGCTATTCTAAAAGTTTTGGGATATTCCAGGGACTAAAATCAATTTTTTTACATGGACTATTTTTAAAATAAAGCATAATTGCAGGGACCAATAACATATTTAAACATTTTTTATAAAAATTAACAAAAAAGACTAATATGACAAACAAAATTAAAATTAAGAGATAAATTTATGATGTTAATTACTTAAGAGATCAATTTAAAACCAATAAATAAATTAATTTAGCCTAAAAACAATATTTAAATTTTCAACACAAATAAATTATAGTACTACTTTATTGGAGTGTTAACTCATTGATTGATTGGTTGATGTTCTAAAGTAAAGTTCTTCCCCCTTCGCATTCCCGTTTTTCTTCTTTCAATTTGGAAACCGTAGACACACAATGTCTTCTTCTTCAAGCCCGGCGAAGAAGAAAGTGAAACTCGAGATCACAACAACAAACCCTAACTGGTTTGAACTTCAAAGAGACATTACATCAAACATTCTCCAAAGACTTGGTTCTGTTGAAATTCTGAAGAATGCACACAATGTGTGTCCTTATTAGTGGAACATTTGCAAATGTTGAATTTGTGGAATTTAGATGAAAAAAAAGTAGAATAAAATAACAAGAAATATAAAAATATTATTTATAACCAAGTGAATATATTTAAAACTAAACTAATTCCCTTAATTATAGGACTTAGAATAAACTAATCTAATGAGATATTTTCTCAATAAATCTTAATAATATACAACTAAAATGAAAATAAATTGAAAATAAAATTTCAATAAATAAAAATTAATTAATTTAATAATAGTATAAAAATGAGATATTAAATTAATAAAATGATATATTTAGTACAATGAGACTTTCTCTTATTTGTGTTTCATTTCTCAACCTTTTCCATTTCTACGTTCGAATATTTTTAGATTTTTTTCCACCTTTATTGTTGTACATATACACTTTAATGTGAAATATATATATTATATTAAAGTTAAATTTTGACATATAAAAATTTATTTAATAATAACGTATAATTAATTTAATAATAATGTATAAATTAAAAAATGATTTTAGTGAAAGAGGAAAAGATATGGTGTAAACACTTTAATATAGTTTATTATAGACTTTTGTAATCTAAAGGTGGAAATTAATTTTCCACTATGGGAGACCTATCATCCTTACCCATGCTAGAATTGGCCTCGTTATAATGTTATTCATTACTAGTCCATCATGAACCACATGAAGTTGTGGTTCATATTATAAAATATATAGCCTAAAAATATATTTAAGCGACAATGAGAATTATTATATTTTAATTTTTTTTGTCATTTAGCGTAATGACTTAAAATTTTCAACTATACTAATATATTTCCTCCGGTTACTATTATAAGAAAAACAAAAACACTTTTTAGTCCATAATAAAAGCTAGATAGATCAATTTTTCAGTTAATCTAAAAAAAGTTTTTTTACTTATAACATTAATCAGAAAGAGTACATAGTATTAAACCATCTCCATTGGTAGTACCTATTTCAATAAAAAACGGTACTTATTAGGTACTACCATTGGAGCATGCCCATTTGAGTACCTAATAGGTACTGAGTCTCAAATAAGCACCTTTTCTCTCCTTCTAATTTACATTAAATATACCTTTTATGGGACCCACTTACTCTTAAATATTCAATTTAAATTAATTAAAATTTAACAATGCACAAATAAATGGATTAAATTGATATAAACACAACTCATATTTTTTAAAGTAGCAGGCCAAACATTATGTATGTACCAATTTGATATCAACGTTAATTTTTTTAATGCTAATGACAAGAGCCGTTGTGCTCTATTTAATTTGTTTTATTACCATTAAAAGCAAATGCTATTATATGGTAAAAAAAAAATTGCATAAAAACATTCTCTTGTTACTGTAACCATTGTTCCAAACTCTTTACAATGGATCCAAACCAAAATCTTTTGTATAATTTCATGTCAAATTCTCAATCTCCTACTAATCCAAATATTCAAAATCACCCCTTTGTTCCAAACTCACCGAATAACCTGGGCAATTTTCCATTTCTAAGACCACCATGATTTTAAATTATATAAAATCATGTAATGTTATTTTAAATTATGTTTAACTTATGTAATTCTTAAAATTTGTTTTTTTTTAATTAATTTTTGAATTTTAATTATTTTTCGAATTATAAAAAAAATAGTACATGTTAATTTTTGTAAGTTTATAATCCAATTAATTTAATATTATAAAATAGAAAATTAAATAAATAAGTTATTGTAATGATGTGAAGTTATTAGTGTGACCAATTTAAAACTTTTTAAAAGGTGCTGGATTGGAGTGAATGGGTACTTATTAGGTACCATTATTAAAAAATAATAAACAAGTTATGTGTGAGACCCAGTTAAGTACTCCATTGCGGATGCTCTTATGAATCGGAAGGCTAGAAGTTGGAGTACGAATTTAATTAATTACGGCAGGCACAATTTTCAAGCAAATAAAATTGAATTGCATATTTTCAAAGCTATTGAACGGTACTGTAAACTTTAATTGAATAAGCTAGCGTATATGTGGCCTTTGCCATCCCAATGTTTCCACTTTCCAAAACCGTTGAGAGCATTTATAAAGTGGATACGGATCCAAAACAAATCCTTACGAATCGTTTTGTTGCATGATGGCATCGTGTACTGATCAGATAGCAAAAGATGAGTGCAATGCAAAGCCAAACTGGCTTAAACTTCCTATAGACTTGACAGAGAATATACTCCAAAGACTTGATACGGTTGATATTGTTACAAGTGCACGTAATGTTTGTCCTCTCTGGTGGAACATTTGCAAGGATCCTCTTATGTGGCGTACCATTCGCTTTAGAGATCTCGACCTTTCAATTCGTTCAGATTATTTTGAGAATATTTGTCGACGTGCCATTGATCTAAGTTGCGGTCATGTGGAAGACATTAATATTGAGTATATTTTGACCAATGACCTCCTCAAATATATGGCTCATAGGTAATCAATAGTTATGCATACTCTAAATACTCAATGATCATCCAACTCATATTGATAGTTATAATTGGGTGCACCATAAATATTAGGCTGAATCATATATATATATATATATATATATATATATTAATCATTTATTCATATTTGTAATAATTTTACAGGGCAAGTCACTTACGACGGCTACGACTTTTTGAGTGTGAAGATGTTTCAGATAAAGGGTTGGCTGAATTTGTGAAAACGTTACCACTGTTAGAGGAGCTTGACTACATTTCACGTAGAACCCACATAGCTAACGGATGTCTTGAAGTTATTGGTCGATGTTGCCCTCTTTTGAAGTCTCTAACTCTTGTCACGCAGGATTGTGGTTACAGTAATTGTCGCGGCCATGGTGATTTGTTAATGTTTGTAATCGGAAAAACAATGCCCAGGCTATGCCATCTTAAAATTTTTGGACTTGTACTTCAAAATGATGATTTGCTTGCCATTCTTGATGGCTGTCTTCTTCTTGAGTCTCTTCGTCTATCGAAGTATGGTTGTTATAATTTGAATCCAGATTTGATAAAAAGGTGTCGGGTGCAAATCAAAGATTTTAAACTTCTCTATCAATATCGTGATAATTATTTCGAGTGTCAGATAGATAATTGATTATGACTATGAATTTCTAATTCTAGGTGTTGAAGAAAAAAGAGGCTGTTTTGTTGTTATTACTAGCAAGGTGTTGAAGACATCTTAAATATTGATATTTTCTTTTGAGTAGTGTACTTGAAATTTTCATGAACTTTTGTATTCCAACATGGTTTCCATGTTTTATTAATCACATTATCCTTTTTAATTTTGTTTTATAATTATTCTGAATGTTGTTTTTGATTTAGCTACTGTTTGAAAAGACAATTGCTTATTGTTACGAAATTATCCAATTCTAAACTTTGGATAGACAATAGACATGAATGTGTTCTTTGCTACAAATTGTGTATGGACAACAAAGGTTTTCCGCCAAATTGTAATTTTGTACTATGAACTACTTATCGTGTGATGAAATATCTATGATTTTGATTTTTTACTCCAATTAGAGAGCAATCTACCAGTTGAAGAAAGTTATTTAAAGCAAGATATATATATATTGTGATTCTTAGTTTAAAATGTTACTAGATTCATTTTTCTATTGATGTTTTTGAATGTTACTACAAATACGGAATTGATTGCAAGGTAATTAGTAATTGGAAAAACTAAATTGATAGCTTTTGACTTGTTTTATGGTTAATCATGAATGACAAAGAAATACTCCCTGCGTTCCAAAATATAAGTCGTTTTGACCATATTACACAAATTAAGAAATGTAATCATTGTTGTATATAGAAAAGAAAAATTATGAGTAAGTTTACAAAATTATCCTTCATTAATTGTATGGGAAAGATAAATGAAAGAATTGAAAGAAGAGAGAGAAATAAAAAGTTAAGGGTATAATAGGAAAAATAGCATTAAATGCTTCATTGAAATTGTAAAGCGACATATATTTTGGAACAAATTTTTTCTCCAAAGCGACATATATTTTGGAACGGAGGGAGTATGTTGAACAGTTGAAGAGATAGTTTGAATGTTCTTTAATGTTTTAATCCAAATTTATTCATTGAAGAATTTTTTTTACTCTTACCTATTTCTTTCTCTTAAACCAAACACACCATAAGAGAAAAGAGACTAAATGTTTTTCTAATATGCTGGTACCGAACTCTATTGAAGGTTGTTATGCAATATGATCGTATGCGTATAGTAGGAAAAAAAATCTAAAACAGGTTATATTGTGAATTCGACATAACTCACACCAATAAGAAATTTGATGTGTGGGGCAAGCGTAACAAGCAACCAAATATAAGAACAGGATAGAGACGATGATGCAATAATCCAAAGAACAAACAGCGGAAGATAAAGTACACGCACGATAGCAATTTGTTTACCCATTTCGAAATATCCTACTCTAGGGGAGAGAGCACCTCTCCATTCTACTAGAATCAAAGAATACCACTTTATAAGAAATCCCAATTGGGTACCAGGAATTAGCAAACCCTAATTCTACCCAATACCCGAATCTCTTCTCGTGGCCAAGAGACTCAATTTGACCTAGTCTACCCAATGTGATCCTAAGAATAGTTTGCCCTAGGATTCAAAACCCTAGCCTTTTGTGGTGGCAAACCCCAACTATCTACATCTGGTTGCTCTCTTTGCTCTTCCAATTTTTCTATAAACAAAGCATTCTCTATATATAGAAAAATATATGCCTATTATTTTAAAAGCAATCTTTTACAATAAAATCAAATCTCTCAATATTGTTTTTAAATATATCTAATTTAAAACCAAACACAATCCAAGTTAAATATTCTCTAAAAATGTATTTTTTTTTCACAAAATCTGAAATATTCTGACTTCTAATCTTGAGATTTCAAGGCATATCCAACAATTCTTCACCTTGTCTTTAAATTGATGGTGATCCACTCAACCACCGTGTGCTCTCTCCATCTTGAATCTCTATTCAAGATCACCGGCCAAGTCGATGACCTAGGGGTTAGCCTCCACTTGCTTCCAACAACCCTTGCTAAAACCACAAGTATTACCTCTTCTTCATCCCTCGGAATGTCTTCCGCACTCATGAAGATCTTGCATCCCACTACCATAGGATTTTTGGTAACAACCACAAGATAGCTAACAAGCTTCACCAGCCTTTGACCCCCGGAGTACCCTCCGTCCTCTCGAAGTATTGTTTGGCTCCGAACCAACCTTGAAATTTTATGTGGTTCCACAAGCTGCAACATCAAACTCCCCTTGCAACCGACTACCTCCAGCAATCCTACAAGTTTCCAAGTTTGATCAAATTTGCTTTCAATTGCCTACCTGAAGATGAAGATCCTCTCAAGGTCTTGCACTTCTTCAGCCACAATTGAAATGTTTCCCACATGGTCTTCATGGTTACACACCTTTGGTTAAACACTACCATTCTCATCCCTATCTTCGATTAGATACCCGAGAGTCAATGTTGACTGTCTCCCACTATTGGAAGACTCCACCTCAAACTGAGGTTCCACCAAAGTACACCAATCATCCTCTTGTGATAAGCAAGACCTCTCCAATCGTGCTTCTCCCTTCAACGCCTCAACCTTGTTTTGAATTAACACCGCCATCATCTTCACCTTCCACAACCCATAGTGGTTACTCCCGGTGAACCTCTCAATACCCCTCTTCAAATCCATGGTACTTGAATCAACTGATCCCTTGCTCCACGGTGGGCGCCAATTGTTGTGAAATCGACATAACTCACACCAATAAGAAACTTGATGTGTGGGGCAAGCGTAACAAGCAACCAAATATAAGGACATGATAGAGACGATGATGCAATAATCCAAAGAACAAACAGCGGAAGATAAAGAACACAATAGCAATTTGTTTACCCAGTTCGGAATAACCTACTCTGATGGAGGGAGCATCTCTTCGTTCTACTAGAATCAAAGAGTACCACTTTACAAGAAATCTCAATTGGGTACAAGGAATTAGCAAACCCTAATTCTAATCAAAACCTGAATCTCTTCACGTGGCCAAGAGACTCGGTTTGACCTAGTCTACCCAATGTAATCCCACAAGATGATCCCAATAATAGTTTGCCCTATGATCTCTTCCCGTTGCAGCTATTGCGGTGTTAAATCATTTGGAAATTTCACAAACTATTTCGGCGTGACACCTCTATGTCACTACACTATTTACTGATCATTGTTGTCCCATCAGCACTTATTCTAATGTGTTTAAATATGAAACACATACATCTATATGATTAGGCGTATTGCAGTGTACGACATGTGTCGGTGTCCGACACTCGTATGACACTTGTACGATATGTGTCGGATAGTTTAAAAAGGTGTCCACAAAAATTATTTTTTCTTTATTCCGACACTCCTTTGATCGGTGTCGGACATTTATAAAACACTAGTACAACACATGTCGGATAAGTGTCACAAAATATATACTGTGTCGTGTAACGGTGTCCGTGTCTGAGTCCGTGCTTGTGCTTCAATTAAAATACAAGGTTGAGAAATTATTAAAAGTAAGATTTTTTTATTATATTTGATGCAAATTAAAATTTGAGGTTCTTAAAATAAATTTTCGGTGAGAAAATTTATACAAATATAGCCGAAATTGTCTAATACGACTTTTGATGTAATTACAATGTGATACTACATGTGAGTGATTGAAAATCATACAACAACTGTGGTGCGATGCGGTTGCAGAGACTACCGCAACAACAATACTGCGGCCACAATTGTGGATGCTACTAGTAAAATTTAAAACCATGATCAGCACGCTTTATCTTTCTTTAATCTGTATTTGCAATTGCATATATGTGCATTAATGATTCAGCATTGGAATATTCATTATCCTTGACAAGAATAAAACATTGGTGTATTAACTTGAGAGCTTTTCAATAAAATTGCCTACTAGTATTTGAATTCAGTTTTGTAAAAATCAAGCAAATTTAAAAAAACTTATCGGAAACATTTACTAGTACATGCCCCTCTTTTTGCCAAAGTTTATTGGAAACTACTATCAGTGTCTATATAAAGGTTATAATTCGGGATTCATTTGCATTACCATTTTTTTTGCATATATGGCTTCTTCAATTCCTGTTAAGGAAGCAGAAGCTGAGAACATAGCCTTGCCAAATTGGCTTGCACTTCCTACAGACATAACAAGAAACATTCTTCATAGGCTTGACACTATTGAAATTGTTACAAATGCATGTCAAGTGTGTCCTCTATGGCGTAACATATTCAAGGATCCTTTCATGTGGCGCACCATTCACATGAGCAGTAATTATTTACAAAACTGTCATATGGATATCCCAAAGATTTGCTGTTATGCTATTGAACGAAGTTGCGGTTATTTGAAAGACATTGATATTGAGTTTTTTTGCACCAATGATCTCCTTGAATTCATAGCCGAGAAGTAACTTGTCTTTTTTAAATTCGTTTTTTGCACCAATGAACCTCTTGGTAGTGATGACGATGAGGCATTT
Organism: Trifolium fragiferum; assembly: GCA_954870985.1. Classification (NCBI taxonomy): domain Eukaryota; kingdom Viridiplantae; phylum Streptophyta; class Magnoliopsida; order Fabales; family Fabaceae; genus Trifolium; species Trifolium fragiferum. The sequence continues at coordinate 17,081,694 of OX940794.1, forward strand.
GTTATTGCGGAAACAATGTTTGGACTACGCCATCTTTCTCTTAAGGGAATTGATCTAACTAGTGTTGGATTGCTTGCAATTCTTGATCGATGCCCTCTTCTCGAGTCTCTTGACATTAAAGGATGTTATCATCTCTCTTTGACCGGGAGTTTGAAGAAAAGGTGCCTTGAGCACATCAAAGATTTGCAACTACCAATGATGAATTGCTTTGGAGATCATTATGATGATGGTCATCTTTCTTATTTGATCTGTCAATTAGAAGGAAAAGATTATGTTATTCATCATGATCCTTCGTTAGAAGATTATCTTGATGGTGAGGATATTTTTAATTGATGGTAAAACAGAATCTTCTCAAAGGCCATGGAAATCATGTTTTTTTTTTTTTTTTTTGTTTTATAACAAACTTTTGTCAATTGTTATTTTTATCCATAAGTGATTATCTCAGGTTGAGGAACATTAGCTAGCTGCTGTAAGTTCGAAGATGGTGTTGGAGTTCTGCCTTTTATTACTTTCCAGTCTTCGTAGTCGTCGTTGCTTTGATTCTGTAACACTGGGAATGAGGCTCTTTAGTTGAACATTGTTTTCATGAAACTGTCTGAACTACTTGTTAATTTATGACTTGATAAAATCAAATGATATCTTAATGAGAGTTGTATTTTGTTTGAATTATTCCGCTGCAATGTACATGCTTTTATATGTTTCAATTATGCTTATACAGGTTTAATGAATAAAATGATGATTTTGAAGACATGCGTGTGACAGGAATGTATAGTTTAATAGTTTCAACGGTAGGGATTCTAATGATTTAGAATAAAATCTATTACTAAAGAGATATTATTCAAGCATAGTATTGAACGAGAGAATTTGAGGGAAGATAATTTGTTGAATGTTGATTTATTCCAAATGAGGTACAAATCATTTTTAAATATAATTTCAAAGTTAAAAGAGTAAAATAACAAAAAATAAAGGGTAAATAGGCCTCTACCCCCGCAATATAGGCGACATCTGCAATACCCCTGTAAAAAAAAAATTGGGATTCCCACCTTGCAAAATTTTTTTTATTTGCGTTACCCCCTGAGTGGCCAACTAGACATGAAATATTTTGTTTTGCTGACGTGACATGCATATGTGGAATTTTTTAAAATTTTTATTTATTTTTTTCACCGATGACTGGGTAATGTACATTTTTTTAAAAAAAAAATAAAAAAATAAAATTATTTAAAAAATATATGAAAAATTTTATTTAAAAAAAACTAAAATATTAATGTTTTGAAAAATATAAATAAAAACAAGGCTTAAATGCACTTTTGGTCCCCCTATTTTTGAATTTATGAAGTTTTGGTCCCCCTATTTTAAAACTCAGCTTTTTGGTCCCCCTATTTTAAAACTCAGTTTTTTGGTCCCCCTATTTTAAAAATTAAGATTTTTTTTTAGTCTCCCTCTCATTTTAATGACGCGGCACTGTAGATGATGACGTGGCAATGAAATAATGACATGATAATTTCTTTACCTATTCATCATTGTCACGTCATAATCTACAGTGCCATGTCATTAAAATGAGAGGGGGACTAAAAAAAAATCTTGATTTTTAAAATAGGGGGACCAAAAAGCTGAGTTTTAAAATAGGGGGACCAAAAAGTTGAGTTTTAAAATAGGAGGACCAAAACTTCATAAATTCAAAAATAGGGGGACCAAAAGTGCATTTAAGCCTTTTAACAAAAAAAATTTTAAAAAAATCTGTAATATTAATTTTAAAAAAAACAAAAAAAATATTACTTTAAAAATAATCTGAAAAAATATTAATTTTTTTAAAATCTGAAATATTAATTAAAAAAATCTGAAAAAGCATAAATTATTAATTTTTTCAAAAAAATCAGAAGTATTATTTTTTTCAAAAATATGAAAAAACGAAAGACATATTGGTTTTTTCTAAAAAAAATCTGTAATATTAATTTTTAAAAGAAAAAACAAAACAAAAAAATTTAAAAAAAAAAATAGGAAATAAAGATTTTTAAACATCTGAATTATTAATTTAAAAAAAACTGAAAAAATATAAAATGTTAATTTTTTAAAAAAACTCAGAAATATTATTTTTAAAACTGAAAAAAAACATAATTGTTTTTAAAAAAATAGAAAAAACAGATTTTTAACCATCTGTAATATAAATAGGAAAATATTTTAAAAAAACAAAAATATTAATATTTTTAAAAAAATCAGTAATATTAATATTTTAATACTAACTTAATTCTATTTTAATAGTCTCATTACTAAAAATTATGTGTAAAATCTTCTTTGTTTTTTACAAATACTAATTTTCAAACTTTTACATAAAACAAACTATATATAGTCTATAAAGTCTATTTTACTAATTAAAGATTGTAAAAATTATGTGTAGATATTTTTCATTTTTCAGAGAAAAAATAAGTTATGTAAATTATTAAAATGTTTAATTTTTTAGATAATTAAAATAAAATATTAATATTTTAGATTTTTATAAATTTTAATATATATCATTTTCTAATTTTTTTTAAAATAATATTTCTCATTTTTTTTAACAATTAACATTTTATTTTAAATATTATTCTTTTAGAGATGGTTAAAAATCTTTTTTCTATTTTTTTTAAAAATAATATTTCTGAGTTTCTTTTTAAAAAAATTTACATTTTATGTTTTTTCAGTTTTTTGAAAATTAATAATTCAGATGTTTAAAAATCTTTATTTCCTATTTTTAAAATTTTTTTTTCTTTTAAAAATTAATATTACAGATTTTTTTAAAAAAAACCAATATGTTTTTCGTTTTTTCAGATTTTTGAAAAAAATAATATTTCTGATTTTTTTGAAAAAATTAATAATTTACGTTTTTTCAGTTTTTCTTTTAATTAATATTTCATATTTTAAAAAAATTAATTTTTTTTTCAGATTTTTTTAAAGTAATATTTTTTTTCGTTTTTTTATAAAAAAGTAATATTACAGATTTTTTTAAAAATATTTTTTATTTTTATTTATATTTTTCAAAACATTAATATTTAAGTTTTTTTTATATAAAATTTTTCATATATTTTTTGAATAATCTTATTTATTTATTTTTTTAAAATATAGTCATCAGTGAAAAAAATAAATAAAAATTTTAAAAAATTCCACATATGCATGTCACGTCAGCAAAACAGAATATTCCATGTCTAATTGGCCACTCAGGGGGGTAACGCAAATAAAAAAAAATATTTGTAAGGTAGGAATCCCAATTTTTTTTTTTACAGGGGGTATTGCAAATGTCGCCTATATTGCAAGGGGTTAAGGCCTATTTACCCATAAATAAATTGTTTATTTAAAATAAACTATTAAACTATACTTAATTCCTGTCGCAATATGTGACACCCTTTTTGAGTCAGGGATTTAGGGTGTTACAACATTGATCGTCAGCCAACCACTATTGGATTTAAATATAAATTATTAAATGATGGTGATATATTATAATTGAAAAGGGATATTGTTATGATTTAGGGAAAAGAAATATTGTCATTGCTGATTTAATAATGTTGTTAGTTTCATTGTTAGATTAATAACAATGGCTCCCCGCATTTCACGTCGGATCTCGCACATACGGTTGTAATGGTCCCTGCGCGAGATATAATCATACTTGATATGAGCTTCCTTGAAATCTCTGTTGATGTTTTTGGTTTTGATGTTGATGAAATCTTTGTCTTGAAGATGTTTGTATTTTTTTGATATAATCTGATGATTATTTTTTGATATGGATGATCCCTCTAGAGTATTACCTCAAGAATTTTGCTCTTTCAGAGTATCACCTCAAGAGCTACTTCACTAATTTCGTTATTCCTATTTTTTATTTCTTTATTTAGTCCTAATATTATTTTAATTTTAATCACAATTTTTTTAATCCCAGCTTTAATAATGCAAGAAAAAAAATTAGATGAAATTGAAAAAAAAATGAATATTTGAATTTATTTACATAATTTGAATATTTTAATTTATTCTATAATCTATTAATTTGATAATTTGAATATACAAAAACATATAAGTAAAAATTTGTTTATTTATTTATATTATTTATTTATATTTAAATTTGAATTATTTCTTTTTCAATCAATGCAATAAATACGATTTTTTTAAAAGTTCTATAGTGCAAGTCATGTGCATATGACCATTTAATATATGATTAGAAAAGAGATCTCTTTTGTATATTATAAAGATTATGGTCTCGTTTGCCCTAACTTATGCAAACTGTAAGACCTGTAATTCCACGATACATTTTGTGTGAGGAAAATAAATATTGGCTAGGAATATTAGGGTTTTTGTTAAGTGGTTTTGTGAGTATTGTCGCGATAATAGAATTTTGCTGAGTTGGAGCCTGTTTTGTGCTCGTGTGCTGGAAATGCACAGACTTTTGTTCCTTAGTCTATATTTATCTATGAGAACGTTCCTGTGTCTTCAGAATTTCAAAATTTGACTTTCTCCGCTTTTTGAAAAAACGAGTAGAAAACTATACCCGCTGTTAGAAAATTTACGGTTTCTGTTTTCCGTCGAATTTTAATTAGAGACTTTATATATCGACGCGAGTTGGAATCTGGATTCAGAATATTTTTGAGAGCTTAGGATAAAAGTTTCAGTCGGAGAATCAAGTTTAGCGATAATTTTTAGAAATGGTTTACGATGAACTTTTACTTCGTAGATTTTCTATTTTTCGCGAGTTAGACCGTTAGCGAAGTACGACTCGCCTGCGAGTGAACGCGAGAGCTGAGTAGCGTGAGGTAGCGTAAAGTGAAAATATCTAGATATTTTGTCAAAAAGCAATCATTAGTATTTGATCCAAGGGCTAGGATTGATCAAGAGAAACTTTATCCTATTTAATCCAAGGGTTACAAAGAAACAAGACCAATTTTGTGAGAAGTTGTGGCACATAGGATTAAAGGATCAAAGTTGATATATACTCCCTCTTCTCTTCCTCTCTCAGCCAAAAAACATTCCCACACCATCACACATTAAAATTTTATTTTCTCCTTCAAGCTTGGTTTTGGCACTTGTTTTGATCATAGAAGTTGCTAAGAACATCATCTCCTTGAGGTAACTAACCTCTCCTTACTATTTTGTTCCTTAAATCTCTTTGATTCTAGGATTTTAACAACCTTGTTCTTGAGCAAAACTTCTAGAAAATTAGTTTTGAACCATAGAAATTAGTCTTGAGTGGTAGTAATGCTTGTTCTAGCTTAGTAGTGATGATTCTCATGGTTGATTTAAGTTTTCACAAATTTTTTTGAGTTAGGGTTTTAAGGAAAATTTGAAATGAGCATAACCTTGAGTAATTGATATGTGATTTTATTTTTGATGCTAGTTTTGAGCTTTGTGACAAAATGGATATGTGAATAATGAATCTATTTGAGAAAACAAGAAAAAAATATTTTTGGTGTTCTTGAGGAATTGATGAACAAATTTTGGAAAATTTTGTTTTGATTCTCCAAGTAGTTTGATTGATCAATTGAAATGATTTTTGGGAGTTGGTAGATTATCATTAGGGTTTTGAAATGGAAAAATTGTGAGTGTTGGCTTTGTTTTTGTTGATTGGCCGTGGCATATTTATGAGGGAGAAGGAAGAGTTTTCAAAAAATTTCTAAGTCAATTTAGGAAGACATAATCATGGTTTAAGAGAGTGATCAATCATGGTTTTGTTTAGGAAAAGAAAATGAGTTAATTATGTCTTAAGGAAACCAATTTGAAATTTGTAAAAGTTTGTAGTTTTGATTGAAATGATTTTGATTGATAGGATAAATGGTTTTGGGACATCATAGGATATTACTATGCTTTTAAAAATGAAAATTTTTGAGTGATAGTGTGTTTTCTTTGTTCTTGGCCGTGGCACATATATATAAATGGCCATGAGGTTTCAAAAATTTTCTAAGTCTACAATGATAAGAAATTGATCAATTGTTTTGGGTGGATGATCATAGTTTTTAAAAGAGAATGAATCTAAGGTTTTTAGTTGGAGAGAAAACTTGTAACTTGCGACGCAAGAAAACTCTGATTTTCTTTGAATTATTTTTGAAGAGTTTTTGGTTTGTTTTCAAATGATTTTGTTGTGTGAAAATGATTTCTTTGGAGTTGAAAACAATAGTGTTTCTTGGTATGCTTTGAAAACAAAATTAATTTCGTGTAGCGAAAATAGTGTCTTTAACTTCGTGAATTTTTAATCACTATGGGGAGAACTCGTAAGCACTATCCGAGAGTGTTAGAAAGTACCTTAGACCCCTCTAGATTTTTGGGTTTTGGTTTCGTTTCGATAGAATACGGTGAGAGTATTTTATTGATGTTACGCTGCTTATATTTTAGGTAGCGTGAATTGTAGAATTGAGCGAGAAATTGTTGTGGAAGCTTGCCGAGGTAAGGGCACCTTTATTTTTGTCGTATTTCTACAATAGCATGTGTGTATGCTTTGTTTGTGGTGTGTTTGAGTGCTTGACATGTATGTGTGATGTATTCTCGGAATGAGAAATTGCTTACAATACATGTGATTGAATACATATGACTGAGAATATATGTATGTTGTTGTGATTGAATACATATGATTGTGAGAATATATGTATGAATATGTGATTGTTTACATATGATTGTGAAGATATATGTATGAACATTGAATTGAATTACATATGCTTGGAAGGTATGTAATTGCTGCATTAGCATATATGGGGAATCGTATGCTCATGCATTCATAGTACGTGGTGACCGTGATGGGCCACGGGGTGCGACTGACAGTGATTGGGTCCACCTTAATCCTGCGGGATTTTTATTGAGTCCAATACGTGGTGACCGTGATGGGCCATGGGGTGTGATTGACAGTGATTGGATCCACTCTAATCCTACGTGGTGACCGTGATGGGCCACAGGATTTTATTGATGCCCTGCGGGGATTTGGTAGGCTGGGCCTACGACTCTCTGCGGAGAGGTTAAATTCCGGAATTCATGCATGTGGCAACCAGTGATTGGTGCCACGATCATTGTAGAGTCTGCATTGATAGGCTGTGTGTGCATTTAATTATATTATGCACGAAATGTGAAATTGCTAAGTGTTTACTCGCTTTTTCCATATTTGTTATTTGTATTATGTATTACTTGTGGTGACCCTTACAATGAAACATGAACGGGTTACCCCCACCTAGACGATGGATTCCTGTCCGAGACCGTGGGTCGTGAGGACGACGGTGGCTTCTTGTGCCCTCAGTGATCGAGTGGCGTGGCTGATCTAATTAGATTGTGTGCCAGTGTGTCTTGTACACCGTGCTTTTGGTTAGGCGTAGTATTTTGACTCTTTTGGATAAATTGTATATGAGTACTTATACATTTGGTTTAGACGGTTGTCTTTTGGATTGTAAATATTCAGATACACACTTTGCTTCTCAGAAGCACTTTTATGCATAATTAGTACTATGCCGATGCTTGGGTTGTACTAATAGATAATTAGTCCTGTTGTATGATTAATGCCGGCTCGTTACAAATTTATGCGCGCTCTGTTTTGTTTTAAAAAAATAATAATAATAATGCCCCTTTTTGGGTCTTTGAAAATCGGGGTGTTACATTGTGGTATCAGAGCTCGGCTTTAGATCATCAAAGGGAAAGTGTGTCGTAGAGTGGTTAGTCCAAAGTCAGTCAGAATATAGCTAGAGTTGTGTTAGTTCTAGCGATCGGTTTTTGTTGTGTTGTGGGTTATGTGGTTATGTATCTTGAGTCTGGCATGGCATATGCTCAGGCACTGGACTGTTTCTTACTGAAGTACTTTAGAGAGTGATGCTTCGGTAAGTAGAATAGTTGAAAACCCCGAGCATTGGTCGAATTTAGTCGACCAATGTCTTTGAATTCCTTAGACGGAGTGGTCCGAGGAGGATGAACTTGAGGCGAATAAGAACTACAAGGGATTCTTTGTATTAATATAATGAATTGGAAGTAGCATTGGTCGTTGTAACTCGGATGTGCTGAGTATGGACGAGTGGGCGTCGTACTGATAAGGGATTGCGGGTAAGGATCGGATTGAGATGACCTTTTGGAGAAGATATTGGATATTCCTCTGATAAGTTAGGGCAAGACTCGATGAAGTCATTCATTTGTCAAGAGGATGCAGCCACTGTGGAATTGTGGACCAGGCAGAGATGTCAGTTGGATTTAATTACGATGATTGGATAATCATTTGGGTGATTCGTATTGCAATTAAAGTGTGTTGCACGTCAAGAGTCAGTGAACTTAGTGGTGTTAAAAGACGGTTGCACTAACGATGGGTACCTTAAGGGTTTAAGTTAAGAGTTTGAGATAAACTAGATTCGAAAATGAGATTATTATGGATGAATCTCGTGATGATTAAGGGTAAGAGACCAAATATCACATGGATAAGTGACAATTTATACGTAGTTAAGGAGATAGTAAGTATAGATGTCGATGTGAGACAAAACTATAGGTAATCATTGGTTGGATAATTATGGTTTTGGAAAGATGTTTAGGTAAGAACGAGGAGTTCAACCGTGGAAAGTAAGTTACATATCACGGATATGTGATACTAGATGTGTGTAGTATGGAAATACCTAGAGAATTGTATCAGTGTAAGCTAGAATTGTTAGTTATCGGCAGGTAAACCTTAAGAGGAAGTGAACATATTGAGTAATTCTTAAGTGATTAGTCAAAAATTATTGAGTAGTTTGAAGAGATTAGTCAAGATTGAGTAGAGATCCTGTGTGGATGTGCATTTAAGTTAATGATTTTGATCGACCAAAAGGGTTGAAGGACCAAGTAGTACCTTGAAATTATGGAATCATAGGAGTTGAGGTAACCAAATATTAAGAAATTCAGGTCATGGACGACAATATTTGGAAATTTTCTAGAAATATCAAGTTGTGATTAGATAAAGATTCATTCGTAAGAGTATTGAGAGAGTGAGGATTACTATAAAGAAAGGCCCTGTACTATATATTAGGATTTAATGGATGGATCTAGATGGTAAGACAAGTAATTGTAGTTCTTGAGGAGTAGATTCAAGAGTTTGATTTGGGTATCGAACGTATTAAGGTTGAAATCATAGCAAAGTGTTGTGCTTAGGTAGCTGTTCTTGAAAGGTCAAGCGTTAATATTTGAGATAAGTGTTCAGTGGCTTGATAGATGAGTAAGATGAGTCAATTTGGAGGTGAATTATAGTGACCTTAAGATGATAAGTTAGGATATAGCTATCCGTAAAGAGATACTTAATAGGAACTTGAGGAATTAATCAATTGGAGCGTTTGATTACGATACGTACATTAGTTGACACCATAAGGGAAGTTAGAGATGAATAAGAATCCAGTTAGTGAATGGATGTGTCAGGTTGGGTAGCGTGAACGTATGTGTGAAGTTGTTTATTGGTATTGGAGAATACTATAACTTTAGATAGTTATGAAGATTTGAGATTGGTCGAACAGAGAAGGGTATGCTTATTGTGATTCAAAATTATGTGGAATGAGAGAGTAATTGGTTTGTGAGCGGCGAACTAAAGGTGTTGTTTGGAATCAACAATTTATGGGTCATGGTGGTTTGTGAACCAACTCTAGGAAGTTGTTGAACTTGAAAGTTGCAAATTAGTAGATTGATGAGACAAGCCTAATTGGAGTTTTGTAGAGTTTATCACATCGATGAGTTAGTCGCAAAGGAAGTTAGTCGTTGGGAAGACATGTTATGAATAAGTAAGAGAGAAGCACATGAGAATGTGGCTTATGTCAATTAAGGATTGGCGAAAGGATTCACACATAATTTGGAAAATTATGATTGTGCGTGTATATTAAGGATTTGAAAGCACCACTTGAATGGATGTTATGGAGGTGTGTGTGTGTTGTATGTCGAAGTAAAAAGAGTAAGCAATTATCTAATGATAAAGTTTGGTGGAAACTAATAGAAATTGATTCATTGTAGTTGTTACAATAAGGATAGGCGTAACATAGAGGAAAATGCGCATTGAGAAAACGAATGGTTTCGGTCGTTGACAGTAGAAGCGGTTGAACGACGGTTGAGGTGAGAAATATCTCAAGATATGATTGGATGTAGGAATTTACTCTAAGGATAAGATGTTGGAACAATTAAGAATGGTCAGGGTGAGAAGCTCTTTTGAGTAAAAGAGAATTTAATGATAAGAGGAAGAAACTCAAGAGAGTTTAGAAATAGAATGAGAATACGACGTGGAATGGTTTAAGCCGACGATGGCAGTCAACGAGGAGAAATGTTTTATGCTAAGGCAGACAAGGATAAGCTAAGTATCAATTTGGGAAATATGTGGATGCATAAGAAATTGATTTTTGGAATGTGAGATTTGAATAAAGGGAGTCCAAAAGAAGTAGATGTTATAGTTTGGCAAGTGCCAAGAAAAATGAGGAGTTTGGATCACCAACCGGATGTTGGGATGGTATTATTAAAATCGTGATTGGAACGAGATCCGAATGTGAACATACGATTAGGCGTATTTATCAAATTAAGAACTTATGGATGTTAGTGAAGTTGTGAAGTTCTTTTAACGAGATGGCAACTTCTTTCTGAGTGTAATGGATTGGGTGGTACTTGCCGTGGTAGCACTGTATTACTTGTTGGGCGATACTTAACATATGTTTCAAGAGTGGAAGCATGAGGTTTTAAGTGTTGTGTTTTGAGTACTGGGTCTCATTGGGGAGATCCAGGTAGTAGGAATTGAGGAAATGTGTAGAAAACCTCGAAGGAATTAGTGGACCCTTGTGCCTCAGATGATCTTGAGCACAAGTGGAAGGGAGCATTATTCAAGTTAGGTAAAGATGGTCTAAACCACCATCATGATTGTCGGCTATCTATTGACAAATTAAGGAACTGATCATCCTTAATCTCTTGTTAATAGTAGACGGAATCGTGTTAACTGGAATTGACTAGTTTTTGCTAGCTTTGGTAGTGCACAGAAAGTTTTCGGTGTTTCTTTTTGGAGGGTAGCCATTCACCACTTCGTGTGGGCCTAGTTGAATTGCTTATGTCGTGGAGGCATAAGAGGTGACTTTGAAAATTTCGTGTGTTGACCTAGGATCTTCTTCGTAGTAAGGGTAGATTTTGAATGGTGAACTCGTTGTGTGATGTCTAGCCTTGTGTCTAGAGTTTTGAACCAGTGCGACTATGTAGAGGGTTGCGATTTGTGCACGGTTGTGTCGGTGTGTTGGTGATAGTATCTATCTGGCATCACCTGATGTTAGCGTATGTGTGGCTACACCTAATCTGATGGGGTTTTCTTGTGTCAGTGTTAGCACTAACTTGTTGAGTTGTTACTCTTGCCTTTAGTTTCGAGTACAAAACTTCTTTTTGGTGGGTAGTAATGTAAGACCTGTAATTCCACGATACATTTTGTGTGAGGAAAATAAATATTGGCTAGGAATATTAGGGTTTTTGTTAAGTGGTTTTGTGAGTATTGTCGCGATAATAGAATTTTGCTGAGTTGGAGCCTGTTTTGTGCTCGTGTGCTGGAAATGCACAGACTTTTGTTCCTTAGTCTATATTTATCTATGAGAACGTTCCTGTGTCTTCAGAATTTCAAAATTTGACTTTCTCCGCTTTTTGGAAAAACGAGTAGAAAACTATACCCGCTGTTAGAAAATTTACGGTTTCTGTTTTCCGTCGAATTTTAATTAGAGACTTTATATATCGACGCGAGTTGGAATCTGGATTCAGAATATTTTTGAGAGCTTAGGATAAAAGTTTCAGTCGGAGAATCAAGTTTAGCGATAATTTTTAGAAATGGTTTACGACGAACTTTTACTTCGTAGATTTTCTATTTTTCGCGAGTTAGACCGTTAGCGAAGTACAACTCGCCTGCGAGTGAACGCGAGAGCTGAGTAGCGTGAGGTAGCGTAAAGTGAAAATATCTAGATATTTTGTCAAAAAGCAATCATTAGTATTTGATCCAAGGGCTAGGATTGATCAAGAGAAACTTTATCCTATTTAATCCAAGGGTTACAAAGAAACAAGACCAATTTTGTGAGAAGCTGTGGCACATAGGATTAAAGGATCAAAGTTGATATATACTCCCTCTTCTCTTCCTCTCTCGGCCAAACAACATTCCCACACCATCACACATTAAAATTTTATTTTCTCCTTCAAGCTTGGTTTTGGCACTTGTTTTGATCATAAAAGTTGCTAAGAACATCATCTCCTTGAGGTAACTAACCTCTCCTTACTATTTTGTTCCTTAAATCTCTTTGATTCTAGGATTTTAACAACCTTGTTCTTGAGCAAAACTTCTAGAAAATTAGTTTTGAACCATAGAAATTAGTCTTGAGTAGTAGTAATGCTTGTTCTAGCTTAGTAGTGATGATTCTCATGGTTGATTTAAGTTTTCACAAATTTTTTTGAGTTAGGTTTTTAAGAAAAATTTGAAATGAGCATAACCTTGAGTAATTGATATGTGATTTTGTTTTTTATGCTAGTTTTGAGCTTTGTGACAAATTGGATATGTGAATAATGAATCTATTTGAGAAAACAAGAAAAAAATATTTTTGGTGTTCTTGAGGAATTGATGAACAGATTTTGGAAAATTTTGTTTTGATTCTCCAAGTAGTTTGATTGATCAATTGAAATGATTTTTGGGAGTTGGTAGATTATCATTAGGGTTTTGAAATGGAAAAATTGTGAGTGTTGGCTTTGTTTTTGTTGATTGGCCGTGGCATATTTATGAGGGAGAAGGAAGAGTTTTCAAAAAATTTCTAAGTCAATTTAGGAAGACATAATCATGGTTTAAGAGAGTGATCAATCATGGTTTTGTTTAGGAAAAGAAAATGAGTTAATTATGTCTTAAGGAAACCAATTTGAAATTTGTAAAAGTTTGTAGTTTTGATTGAAATGATTTTGATTGATAGGATAAATGGTTTTGGGACATCATAGGATATTACTATGCTTTTAAAAATGAAAAATTTTGAGTGATAGTGTGTTTTCTTTGTTCTTGGCCGTGGCACATATATATAAATGGCCATGAGGTTTCAAAATTTTTCTAAGTCTACAATGATAAGAAATTGATCAATTGTTTTGGGTGGATGATCATAGTTTTTAAAAGAGAATGAATCTAAGGTTTTTAGTTGGAGAGAAAACTTGTAACTTGCGACGCAAGAAAACTCTAATTTTCTTTGAATTATTTTTGAAGAGTTTTTGGTTTGTTTTCAAATGATTTTGTTGTGTGAAAATGATTTCTTTGGAGTTGAAAACAATAGTGTTTCTTGGTATGCTTTGAAAACAAAATTAATTTCGTGTAGCGAAAATAGTGTCTTTAACTTCGTGAATTTTTAATCACTATGGGGAGAACTCGTAAGCACTATCCGAGAGTGTTAGAAAGTACCTTAGACCCCTCTAGATTTTTGGGTTTTGGTTTCGTTTCGATAGAATACGGTGAGAGTATTTTATTGATGTTACGCTGCTTATATTTTAGGTAGCGTGAATTGTAGAATTGAGCGAGAAATTGTTGTGGAAGCTTGCCGAGGTAAGGGCACCTTTATTTTTGTCGTATTTCTACAATAGCATGTGTGTATGCTTTGTTTGTGGTGTGTTTGAGTGCTTGACATGTATGTGTGATGTATTCTCAGAATGAGAAATTGCTTACAATACATGTGATTGAATACATATGACTAAGAATATATGTATGTTGTTGTGATTGAATACATATGATTGTGAGAATATATGTATGAATATGTGATTGTTTACATATGATTGTGAAGATATATGTATGAACATTGAATTGAATTACATATGCTTGGAAGGTATGTAATTGCTGCATTAGCATATATGGGGAATCGTATGCTCATGCATTCATAGTACGTGGTGACCGTGATGGGCCACGGGGTGCGACTGACAGTGATTGGGTCTACCTTAATCCTGCGAGATTTTTATTGAGTCCAATACGTGGTGACCGTGATGGGCCATGGGGTGTGATTGACAGTGATTGGATCCACTCTAATCCTACGTGGTGACCGTGATGGGCCACAGGATTTTATTGATGCCCTGCGGGGATTTGGTAGGCTGGGCCTACGACTCTCTGCGGAGAGGTTAAATTCCGGAATTCATGCATGTGGCAGCCAGTGATTGGTGCCACGATCATTGTAGAGTCTGCATTGATAGGTTGTGTGTGCATTTAATTATATTATGCACGAAATGTGAAATTGCTAAGTGTTTACTCGCTTTTTCCATATTTGTTATTTGTATTATGTATTACTTGTGGTGACCCATACAATGAAACATGAACGGGTTACCCCCACCTAGACGATGGACTCCTGTCCGAGACCGTGGGTTGTGAGGACGACGGTGGCTTCTTGTGCCCACAATGATCGAGTGGCGTGGCTGATCTAATTAGATTGTGTGCCAGTGTGTCTTGTACACCGTGCTTTTGGTTAGCGTAGTATTTTGACTCTTTTGGATAAATTGTATATGAGTACTTATACATTTGGTTTAGACGGTTGTCTTTTGGATTGTAAATATTCAGATACACACTTTGCTTCTCAGAAGCACTTTTATGCATAATTAGTACTATGTCGATGCTTGGGTTGTACTAATCGATAATTAGTCCTGTTGTATGATTAATGTCGGCTCGTTACAAATTTATGCGCGCTCTGTTTTGTTTTAAAAAAATAATAATAATAATGCCCCTTTTTGGGTCTTTGAAAATCGGGGTGTTACACAAACAGCTTATGCAATATAAATTAGATTTTATGCTATTTTATAAGTTCAAACTAGTGAAAATTGAATTTTTATAAGTTATTTTATCATAAACTACCTTAACAAACTTATAATAATACATCAAAATTGTATAAACTATTTGCATAAGCTCAAAAATAAGTTAGGCCAAATGGGCCCTATGTATTTTAATTATTTATAATTAATTTTTAAACATTTATATTGTATTTTAATTTATTTCAGATTAAATCAACATTTATCTTCATTATTTCTATGTAGGATATTTATTTTCATTATATATAAACTAATATTATACATAAATTTATATACATAAATTTATATTTTATTAGTGAATATTATCTAATGCATATTCTTCCATTTAGTATATTATATTAAAAAGTGACAACGTTGTAGAAAATAGCATAAACTATACAAATTAAAATATAGAAAAGATATTTATTTTATTTCATAAGCATTGGAAAGCAAAATGTAAAATAAAATAAAAAACAAAGGAAGCAAATAATAAATTAAAAATGAATTTTAGTAAAATGATGATAAACTATAAATTCATAAGCTAATTGAAATAGCGTCTGAAAAATCTTTATTATATACAAAGCGAGATTCCCACGGAGCTCTCACGTGCATTCTCAAGAGAATTTTCTTAAACGTAGCTCTCTCGTGCATTCTTAAAAAATATTGCTCTCTCGTGCATTCTTAAAAAATATTGCTTACGTGGCATTCAGTTAAAATTTTATTTTATTTTTTTTATCTTTTTTTTAAAAAAAAATTAAATTGTTGGATATATACTATTAAAAAATAAAATTGATGGATATCTTTATTATATCTCTATTATATACATAGCGAGATTGTTACGGAGCTTTCTCGTGCATTCTTAAGAAAAATTGCATAGGTGTCATTCAATTAAAGTTTCTTAAAAAATTGCTTAGGTGGCATTAAATTAGAGCTTCTCTATTATTTTTGTTTTTTTTATTTGTTTAAAAGAAAAACTCATTATTTAAAAAAAATCTCAAAAATAGATTTCTCAAACAAACTTCGTTAATCGGATATATATTAACAACTAAATTAATCGAATATATATAAGTTTATACAACGGATATATGTTATTTGTTCTAAAATCAACTAAATTAATCAGATATATATGATTTTTTTTTTTTTAAAATAGGATTTATATAAGCTTATAGAATGTTGTTCCTTAATCTAATTTTTAATGCTCATCCAATTTCAATTATTTCTAAAGTCAATATATTAAACTTTCAATTTTCACTTTCACAATTGTTAAATTCATTCCTTATGATCATGCTTCAAGAATCTGTTTCTTATACTTTTTTATAATTTATGATTTTGTGCTTATGTTTATTCGTTCTTTTTAATTTTGATAGGATAATATCACGGTGAAAGCGAAGATACACGAAACGACAAATAATTTTGTTGGTTAATGAAGGTGAATGTTTATAGAACATGTTTTTTATTTTTATTTGTGCTTTTTTTACTCAAATATTCATGATTGTTTTAATTTTTGTTGAAAGACTATTATTCAAAAACTGACCACATTCATAATAATTTTATGTTTTTCTTTACAGAGCATGTTAATAGTGTTATGCTTGTGAATCTTCTCATTCATTATCCTATGTTTGAGTTTATTTTAATATTTGATTTCTTTCAATCGTAAAACTTTTGTTTTGATATAATGTTTATTTACCAATTGACTAAATATGTGTTTAGTAATTATTCACATTTTATGCTAATACAGGCGATGATCAATATTGGTATTAACTACACGTTGCAAAGAAAGGAAGATTGGATAAAATTGGGGAATCTACTCTATATTTCTATGTATGCAGAATTATTTATTTGTAATTTCTATGGAGAACTATAATTTTACTCATATTAATACGGGGTTTAATTTTATTTTATTTATAAATTTATATTAGGATATGTATTTATACTTATGTATTAATACACTAGACTATAATTTTGTAATTTATCGATGATTGATATTAGAGGGTGATGAAGACATGTAGAGAATTTGATATTGGAGTTAATCAATTCAATCATTCAATTACATGTTATATTTTTATGTTGATTTGTTTTATAATAAATTCAAATAATAGTTCATATATTTTTTTATGGGGATCACTCATTCAAAATTTTATCTTGCACGATGAAAAGTGATTCACATGATGTAAAGTGTCCGTAGATGGTAATGAGAACTGAGCTCGAGAATTTTAGTAAAAATTGATGAAGGAAAATTAAAATCATATTGCATATTCTTATTTAATTAGATCGCACATTACCCAAAAAAAAATAGGTCACACATATTTGTAGTCAAAAGATCATAAAATGAAAATTATTTCTCTGTAATATGATGACAATTACTTTTTAAAATATGACCGAGATCAAAGTATTTCGATATTTAATAAAAGTTTAATATAAAATTAACAATTATGATTTTGTTGATGAACCTCTATAGAGTTCTATAACGGGGATGATATCTTTGTAAAACTTAAAATAAATCTCTATTTCTAAAATAAAGTAACTTCTTAAAAAACAATCAAGATTTATAATTGTTTGGATTATAAAGATATATTAATTAAATTGACATTGTCTAAATTATAACTTTAATTGTTTATATAATCTATGAGAATTTTTAATTTTCTAACAATTCAAATATTTAAATTTTCATAAATATTAATTCGAACCTTTTTAGAGATATTAATTTATCCATGTGAGTGGAGATCCTTAGATTTTCCCATTTGACGCTGATGTGTGGAGATTTTTTTTTTGGTACGGTGACAAAAAAAGTTTGAGAATAAGAGCGAGATTAAATTGGTTTGATATTCATTAAAAACTACTATAGAATCAACAACTATTTTTTTTTTATCGAGGCTCTATAGATACCTAAAACGGAGACAAATGAGTGATATAAATGGAAAAAGAATCTCTTAGTGGTGTAGAATGGGAAACAAAATGCACTTCCCATCACACTATAAATAGAAAGATAATCTCTCAATGGTGTAGAATGGGACATGAGGTGCACTTTCCATCGCACTATTAAAAAAAGTTTGAGAATCAAGAGAGAGAGAGAGTCGAGAGAGAGAGAGAGAGTTTTTCAGTGTTGTAGAATGAGAAACATGATGCACTTTACACCGCACTATTAAAAATAAACTCTGGCTAAAAAATATTTGTATTTCGACCGTGAGTGTTATCCTCATTTTGTGTTTAACGCACTTTCATTAAAATTACTTCAAACTGATGAAATCCACTGGAAACCAAAAATATATTAATATAATCTATGGAATTTTTTTTTATAATTTCAATTTTAAACTTTTCATAAACATTCGTTCAAGCCTTTTTAGGGGTGTTAATTTATCAATGTGAGTACATGTGGAATGGATTGAACATGTACTTGAATCCTAAGGAACATATTCGATTCTCACGTAAGTCAAAAACTCTACAGAGAGGGGAGTATAGAAGATCGTGATGTACACTCTCGGGATGCCTACTATATAAGAGAAGAAGTCCGGACTGTTACACATGATATATTTTAATTTTATGGAAAACCATACTTCGAAAAAATTTCCAAGGACATGAAAAACCAGAAAATATTTTCATTTGAAAATAGAATCAATAGTCAAAATAGATTGTCATATATTTATTTAAAATATAATAGATTTTATAATTATTTTATATATATGGTTTCTATATAGTCTCAGGGATGAAGACGAGAGAAAAAATCTCACAATAGGGTAGAAGAACGAGAAACAAATGAATCACCACGTTCTGTAACATTCTTAAACATATATGATGCAAAAATTATCTTCAATTTATCGTAGAACTTTAAAACAAAGTTCTCATAACATTTTAAAATAAACATTTCAATAATATTAAAAAAGAAAATAATCCCGTGAATTTCACGGGTTAACATACTAGTAAACTACAAGATGTTAAAAAGACTCTTATCAAACACGTCTTTTAGCTTATAAAGTATAAAACAAAAAATATAAAATATAAAAACTTTGAAACAACTCAAATCTTTCCAAAAAAATTTAATTAAAAATCAATAATTTTTTAAACAATATAGCACACTTATTCCAAACCCTTCCTTCGCGCCGGCGCCGTGTCATCCCCCCTGCTCGACTCAAACCTATTTCCAATTTTCTTCCAAACCCTACTTCTTACTTCTTCCCGCCACAACTAAACTAAACAAAGGTCTGTTATACATTATTATTATAAATTTATAATCTTCTTAATTTCGTCTGTAACCACGATATCTCATTCTTCATATTCATCTATCTTATCATCTGAATTTTTTGTTGATTTTTGATTTTCCCTAAAAGAAGCATAGTATACAAAAGAAAGATCAAATGGCTGAACAAGGAATGGAAGAAGGTAGCCAATCTGTCAAGCCTACAATTATGTGAGTATCTAGTTTTCTTTCAATTAATTAATTAAATGCTTCTTAACTATATGCTGTATGCTTTCGTTGATTCAAATGAGTGAGAAAGAGTTTGAGCTATTCGGCATGTTGGTATGCTCATTTGTAATAAACTATGAAGCACGTATACAAATACGGACAAGTCGACATCGATAATTAATAATGTTAGAAAATGACATAATTTAGTGTAATCATAAAAGTGTTGGTACTGACACGACATGTGTCCGACACTGGGACACGCCTAATTTAATGAGTGACCGTGCTTCGTAGAACAAGTTTCGCAGTATCCTATAGTTTAGACATTAGCCGTGTCGTAGTGTCTATGTTGTGTCTGGTGTCCGTGAAGTCTATGCTTCATTGAATCCAAGTGATCGCCCACATGTGATATTGAGAATATAACATGCAAATGATTGTAAAAATAACTCTTTTTCATAATTTCTGATGAGGTTTACTGTTATGTAAACTCAGATTGTGGCTTTCTTTTATTATCCATTTAAAACTATTGCTTCTAAATAAAAACCGTCCTGCATCGGACTTACCTGTAAGTGTTCAGTCTTGTTTTTCGTATTTGTTGGACCATATGATTTCATGTATTTTATATAGATACTGCTCTTTTTTGAGCTGTTCTTATTCTTAGCCAATGACTAAGTTTAAGCTATTGAAGCTTAGGGAGTGAGAAGATCACAATGAGTATGTCCGTAATGAAAGGGACTTATATTCCACTGTGGAGTTCATTGGCATTGATGTTCCTACGTGTTTTTCTGTTTATTCTACGATGAACTCGAGTTATATCCTTGAATTTCTTGTGTGGATTTAATGAGATATTTTCAGATATGTTAACTGGATAATGACTGCTTGTATGTGGTTTAGAATATCTAAAAATATGTACTATTTGTATTTCCAGAAATATTGTGTCAACTGTCAATTTGGACTGTAAGTTGGATCTTCAATCCATTAAGCTTAAAGCTCCTACTGCAGAGTACAATCCCCAGGCAAGTTTGTTAATCGTGAATGGCACCTACATATACCGTATACATGTGTCCGCCACATATTGTGTTCTTTTTGCATCCCATGTTCAATGAAGGTTGATTAGGTTTTTGTTTAGTTTTGGGGTTTAATCTTGATTTTTTCAAAACCTTCATTCTTTGTATATGATCTGGAGAAGCTTTGTTGATTATAAGATTTTCTATTAGTATTAGCATTGATTTCAACCACTTATGCACTAAACTGCTGTTATTTCAAATCAATAATCAATAATTACATGCTTGATATGTTGTCATACTAGTTGGTTATTTTGTCTGCAGTGCTGAAGTCTGTTATTCGAATGTTTGCAGCGTCATCCTTCTGTGAGTATGAGGATCAGAGCACCAGAATCAAAAGCACAAATAAATTCTTCTGGAGTGATGGTATGTTCATTTTGTCACTTCTGGCACTTCTGTATAGTTTCGATGGGAACGTAAAATACAATTTCACAACCCAGTGGTGCTTGTTGATTTTTTTTTTTTGGCAAATCAAGGCCTGCATCACCAGAATTGTACTTGAATCACGGGAATTGTAATTCTACTGCAATTTCAATGATGCAGATATAAGAGGGATATCGTGATGTGGATAGACAAACTGAAGTGTTGACTAGTGTGGTTGAAAGTTGAAACTTAATTTGTTGAGATGACTGTAGTGATAGTGTCCAGAAGTGGACAGGCATTTTCACTACTTATGCCAATTGAATGCTATATCTAATAATTCATAAAAAGATAGAAACCAGAACTTAGATCAATGAAACTGTAAATTTATTGATTGGTAATGGAGCTTAACACTTCATACAATGGTGGAAAAACAGAATCTAAACCAGAGTTCTCTGAACTCCTAAACTAGAGCTGTTCTCCAAAACCACAGAGAAATCCCTCTTAACAGATTCTTAACTACTTTCTGAATACATTACTCACCCCTCTTCCCTCTCTTTTATGACCGAAAATCCCCTAAAATCAATGAGGGTGTTAACTAACTCTTATTTCAACTGCTTCTACCATCTTCTAGAAACTGTGCTTGTGCGAAATAGGCCCAATGATTGGGTCATAAAAGGTGTTGGACCTTGCTCTCCTATCATATAGTTGCAGAATTTACAATAGGATTCATTAGCGTGTGGCTTCTATTGCAATAGATTTGTGTTTCTTTTGCTTTTTTAAATTTAATTGCCATGGTTAGGTCTGTACTGGAGCTAGGAGTGAGAGCCAGTCAAAATTGGCGGCAAGTAAGGTATACTACTGTTCTTTTTCTTCTCTTAGCTCATTCATTTGTTTCTTGTATATTAAAGCGCTTCTAATTTGAAGTCCACTAGACTTGAGAACCTTGCCATTAATGTTAGCTTGTGTTGAGCATATCCATTTTGTAGTTTTTAGAAAAATAAACTCCTTGTAGTATTTCCTAATTTTGCGGTCTCCTTCTTCAGTATGCAACAATTATCCGGAAGATGGGCTTCCCAGCTAAATTTAAGGTACAACTAATCTCACATTATCTCCACTAAAACGCTTCATCCAAAATTGTTTATCATTTTTCCAGTGCTTGGTCATTGATTAATTCCTTTTGTATTGTGCTTTAGGATTTTAAGATTCAGGAAATTGTTGGCTCTTGTGATGTCAAGTTCCCCATACGCCTCGAGCGTCTTGCTGATACCCATGCCACTTGCTCTAGTGTAAGTACAAAATGAAGCCATCATTTTCTGGTTTCCCTGGTGACAACAATTTGTCGTAGTAACCATTACCATTTATCGTCCTCTGGAGCATGTGATTATTTTATAGGTTATTGTCAATGATAAGATGAATTTTCCTAAGAAAAATCTTATTAGGGCATGTTTATGCTTGTGGTGAGTTTTATTTTAAATATAATTATCATTGCTCACCACACATATCATTATCATTTTACATGATATTTATGTGCTTCCTTGAATTATTTAATTAATCTCTACTATTCTACAAAAGACTGTATTTTTAAACACGGATCACTAACCGTACCCATTTGACTCGGTTCAGTTCATGAACAGAACTGACAGCCACTAAATCTAAGTTACTAAATCTACCGTTTCAAGCAAAATGCCTAATCAACTGATTGCACCTTTCATCTTCACTTGCACAAACCTTAGTGCTTCATTCATCTATCACACTGAGGCTCACTTTTGCGTGCAAATAAACCTTCCTTGCTGTTAGTAAGCATGTGCAAAACTTGCCTTTTGATGTTCTTTTCATTTTGTAGATTATATACATTTTTGTTTGTTTGTTTTTCTGAGTTTTCTTCTAAGTGGTAATCACTTATCTGATGAAAATACCCGTATGGACTGAGGTTTATCCAATTGTTAATACATGAGAACATGCCAAACCTTAATCTATTTGGGTATTTCATCAAACAACTACTATAAAAACAAACATAAGAAAAAAGATTAAATAATCTACCATAAAATGCCAAATCACAGCAAGAGAGTTTTACACATACCTAATTTAGGGCAAGGAAAATTGCATACAGTGAGCCTATGTGTTGAAGATGAATGAAATCACTAGAATTCGTTCAAGTGGAGATGTCTAGATTGGAGTTGCAGGTTTGGGATTTAGTGTTTGTAAACAAGAAGGTGATGGTGTGATCAGAGTTTGTTAAAGTGAAGTAGGGTTTGATTTTGCATGCTGAGCGTATTGAGTCGATTTTAGGATTTTGCGCAAAAACTTAAATTTAGTAATTTATATTTGGTGGCTGGCAGCTCAGTTTGCGAACTAGACTAAGTCAAAACGTTTGTGAAATGAGTTTAAAAAGCCTGTTTGTAACCGGTCTGACAAACAATTTGGTTTTCTATAGATGGCCTAGGTTCAGTTTTTTTCAGGATCCTTACTATGGAAAACAAATATTTGCATAGAAGAGACGCAAAACCTATGAAGCACAGCCACAAAACCTGGCATGACACTGGCACATAAACACCATTGGTACTAATTTTTAGAAAATGGAACCAATTGAATGTAAGCAAACATGTCAGGGTTGGACATGCTTTCATGATGAAGCGTCGGTAGACTCGGTACTACATAGTGCAAAACCAATCCTTATATCCATGACAGTCAAACATCCACAATTCCATTTTCTATTAGTTAAAAGGTGCCTTTACCTTGAGATATCCACGCAAAACACATTTTTTCAGACACTTACGTTACAAAGCTCTTAAAATTTTCAAAAATAGAATGGGAAGAACCAGTTGCAGAACAAATTCGGTTATGATGCTTTTCTGTGGTAAAGTTAGTGTAATGGATGCAAAGTGCCATTTTCAATTGTGTCAATGGAAGTGCAGTTGGTTACATAATTTCATTCCATACTAGAACTTCAAGGGATGATAAGCACATATTTAACTTGCTTTTTTGTTCCTGGTTGTAGTATAATCCAGAGTCGTTTCCATGGTTAACCTATCAAATGAAGGAACCGAAGATAATCTTATATATATTCGAGTCCGGAAAAGTTTACCTGAAAGGAACCAAGGTAATGACTGATCTTGAGATATACCCTTGTAATTTTATATTTTGTTATTTTTCTGACATATTTGACTAATGTTTTCATTTTTATTTCTTTAGTCGAAAGATGAGATTTACACGGCCTTTAAGAACATATATCCAGTTCTCACCGAGTGCAGGAAAAACAAACAATGGTATGACCTAGCTCTATTTTAGCTACCTTTCAATTGTTGGTGAAACTTTCTAAATGAAAAGATGAAATATTTCATGTTGATTTTGTTCCAGGTTGTATATTTGTAGAAGAATAGTTCTGATTTTGTTCCCCGTTTGGCCCGGCTTATTTTCTCCTTTTTTTCTTCTCCTTAAAAATAGTAAAGAACGAAAAAATTGTGTTTGACTTCACTTTTCTTTATTTTTTACTTCTTTACTTTATTTCTTTAATACTTTTAAGGAGAAATATTGTCAAATATAATTTTATACTTCTCTATTTCGTTTAAGCCAAATAGAAAGGTAAAAAATAAGCCGGGCCAAACGGGGAATGTGATTATGTATCCACAAAAGTAAATTGAAATGCACGTTTCTTTTGAGCATTTTTCTGTGTTGTATTGTGGAGATAGTGTGATTATTTTTTACTTTTCCGATAAGCGATAGTGTGTGATTATTTGTTTCTAATGTTTGCATATTTGCTATTAATGGCAGATCATCGTCAAGAGCAAGGTTTTCTGGCTGGGAAGGTTGTCTATAGTGTGACCTTGATCGAGCTGTAGATTACGATTGTAGATATTTGAAATTTTGAGATGAGCTACGCGCCTACGCCCCCCCTTTTTTTTCCTTTGTTAGAAGAGTAAAAACAGCCATGTTCTCAAGTACATTCAAACTAAAAATTAGATGTGAGAAAGGACCATATGAGATGGATTCATAGTTGTGAATAGTTTTTAGATCGTAAGGGAAATATGAATTATTGATTATATTATTTCGTTTTATTTTTTCTCTTAAAAAGTTCTGTCATTGAATTTCATTTGGTAGTGTTAGGTATGAAACTGCAGATGATGATTTACTTACCAATTATCAATTAGTAATAGGAAAACATGCATATGTTCTGTTGAAATGGCCTTTTTTTTTTTACCTCATCATGGTAATTAGTAGTTAATCTCGTGAGAAAGATTTATTGACTAACCATTTCTGTCAAAAAAACAAAGAGAAGTGATTACGACTAATTGCCATGTTTTATAATTGAATTTGCTATGGAAATAATACTCAAGTAACTAATACAAGTTGGATATAATGGAAGAGGTAATACACCAACAACATGACAAATTAAAATTTGAATTTCAATTGAAAGAAATATTCACATTTAATGTTTGATGCATCACAAATAATTGAAATTGTTATGAAAATATTACTCAAGTGACGATAGGAGTTGTCTAACAAAAAGGGTTATACTCCCACAACATGATAAATTAATATTCAAATTTCAACTGAAAGAGATATTTACATTTAGTATTTGACATTTCACAAATAGAATTACCTCTTGTGGAGGTATTAACTATTTTACACAATATGAAACAGCATTGTCCCCTCCTTTAAATTTATTTTATGATTTATAAAACGCCCAAACTTCGTCTTAAAAGTACTGGTGTGT
The DNA here is from genome assembly GCA_954870985.1 of Trifolium fragiferum. Taxonomy (NCBI): domain Eukaryota; kingdom Viridiplantae; phylum Streptophyta; class Magnoliopsida; order Fabales; family Fabaceae; genus Trifolium; species Trifolium fragiferum. The sequence goes on from OX940794.1 coordinate 17,106,946, forward strand.
GGACATGGAGATCAAGCACAAGAAATCAAATTCATGTTTCTTTCAGATGGATACTTCTTAACTGATGTTGAGGGAAAGTTACCTCTTTATAAGACAAAGGTAAATTGCACATCATCCCATTGCCAATCAAAATTATTATTTCTTACACAGTGCAGCAGTGCAGCACTAGTTTAAGGAATGTAATTCTAGTTTCTCTTTGTAGAATGCAATTATTTTTCTCTACATGCAGTCTTCATGGCCTCTCTCCCTAACATGTTACAATATATGGCCAACTATAAAAGAGCAATTATGATTTAGTTCATTGTGAATAATCAAGGCTAAAATACATAACGATATTGGTATTCAGCTCTACAACAGAATGCTTTTGAATATATACTCAACTAGAGTCAGATGTAAACCTTAAGACTCAAGAAAATGAAAGAAAGTAATAGCATGAGTGATTCTTATCAACCCTCCACTTTAGGACGCCAACCTTCAATGACATCCTCTGGCTGCGCACGTGTGTTGATGAATGATTCCCTTGAGAAAATATCCTGTACGTTCAACATTGTTAGCTATAGCGAACTTAAGTTAAACAAAGGAATTTTCATATCTTTATTACATACAAGTAAAGTATCACACAAACAATGAATCATCTAGGGATCAGGGGACAACATGACAAATGACAATCAACCAGTGTAAGAAAGTGCAAGACAATCAGGATTGATCATTATTATTCGTTAACACTCGGCATTGGTAAGGTAGCAAATTTAGTATTTTACCGGCTGGGTTTGCTTCGCAGCACCCCTTCAGCAATTGGTAATTGCACAAAAGGGCTTGTGTCATACTATTTGGTAAAGGGAAAAACATGAGGAAGCCCCTTACTGAAAATATTTGAGTATTGAGGAGTATAGTTTGCGTTCATCTCTAGATTTGAAAAGTCTAAAAGTACAAGAAAATGATAGATGTTGACTGGCAAGGATAATCTCGAACGTACCTTCAAGTAAGACTTTACAAAGGTCAGTGAATCGGGTACTTTCCATTTCTTAAAATGCCCTAAAGCAATCTCCAAATGGTATAGCTTTGGTCCAAGTGATAAGTCAGCTGCGGATATATCTTTCCCATTGATAAAAGGACCCTACGACAAGAAAAATTTGCACAGATTTCAAATTTATACGAAATAAGGTGAAATATCATAACATATCCAGAAGGAACGAAACAAGAAAACAGTGCCCTTAAAGTTATGAAATGAAAGTCAAGTAAACAAAGCAATTAACTATATAACGCATGTATTTATTCGCTGATATCCATTTAACATGTTGTAACATCGTATGTAAATGGAGCAAGAGAGGCACCAACTCAGCAATGTACGCTACAAGAAAAGTTATAGGGTCCATGACCATAATGCAGGAAAGAAAAGGTAATGCTCGAGTAAGGGTTGAGAGACCTAAAATACCGAAAATTTAAATCATTATCCTTGCTTAATTGGTAAGAAGAATCAGGGACAAGAGGAACCAATTAAGCAAGGATAATGATTTGTGGGGAAAAGAATTCCACTCTATATCTTCTATGACTAATCAACAATCTGTGCAAGATTTCAAACATATAGCGAGACAAAAATAGAAAGAAAAAAAGTCGTACATTTTCCTTGAGGTAATCATTGAAGGAGCTTAGTTCATCCAATAATGCTTGTTCCGTTCCATCATTGGGATCTTTGCTCTTGAGAAATCCAATAAAAGTAGAAAATATCTTTGATCCGCTATAGAAAAAACACATGCTCACATTAGATAATCGAAGTAAATTTAATATAGCCATGTAAACATCAGAGAATAAAAGGCACACATTAAATAAGTTGAGAGCTTATGAAAACAGTTTAACTTTTTTTTATCTTTTCTTATAGAAACAGCATATACGTATGCACTTATATGATAAGCACTTATGTTATAAGCGTTTTATTACCATGCATTTTCCAAAACTTCAAAGCCATGTACAAGAAAAGTAGATTTTATAGATTTAATGTATCTCCAAATGATGAGTAAATCAGTAAGCAAGAAGCATACGCTGCAGCCTTTTCAGGTGGAGTCACCAATGGAGGGCTAGGATACTTCTCTTCCAATATTTGTGTGATTACATCTGAATCGGCAACCCATTTCCCCTCGAAGTTTATTACAGGAACTTTACCTTCAGGACTGATTTCAAGGAACCTGAACCAACAAAACAAATTATTACAAGCAAACAAAATACTAAGGTAGTACGACGACAGTACAAGTTGCAGACTTGTCTATATTATCTATAAGTGATCGAATTTTATCAAAATGATGAATCTAAAAGACAAAGAAAAAACTTAGCAGAGAGAAATGGACAAGAAGATCACCATTCTGGTTTGTTCCGTAAATCCACCAATTTCTGCTCATAAGGTAAATGTTTTTCCTCCAATGTCAACAATACCCTTTGCGTAAAAGGGCCTGAATAGAAAATTAAACAAAATGTCATCAAGTGATTATAGATACTTCAAGTTTAAGGCTCAAATGTAAATAAAAAACTTCTTTGTTTTCTCAAATACAAAGTACATTCATAATTGACTATGATTCCAAGACAAAGGCTATTTTACCTACAACCTGGAATTATAACAAAGCGCATGAAATTTGAATGTGAATTACTCAATTTCCATGTCAATATCACTTCAAAACTTTGCAGACATGAGAACTTACACAATTTTTCTAGTATCTTAAACACATACACAGACATATGAGCTAATGACCTAAAGTTGAGCTTGAATCATGTGTAATTTTTTGGTCTTAATGTTACGGTTCTTAGGGGAAAAGGGTCCCAGTAATCCGGAGTTTAGTTGAGAAGTAAGTAAAGTTAGGGAAAATGGTCCTAGTAATACGAGTTCTGCTGAGAGGTAAGTAAAGTCTGCCAAAAATTGTTCCTGCCTAGGGTTCAAACATAGGTACTACCAATTGATTCGACATTATACATTCATTCACCACTTGAATTTTTTCATGTATGATTAATATTGCTTTACAATTTTAAATAAAATCCTACCCTTGGAGAGAAAGTATCACCATAAGGGTATAACAAAATTTCTATTAAGAAAAAAACAAAATTTACAAATATAGTGAAAAGTGAGAATGCATGTGGACACAACATAAGTCTAGATACATAATGATTTATGTTTCTCATTTTTAAACCAAAACTTTATCATAATTCATATTATAATTCATAATCACATAACATCAATGTCCCATATGCTAATTTCATTTCAGTTTCCATAAAATAAGACAAAAATGAAACTTTACGCTGAAAAGAAGCAAAAAAATGAAAAGGGTGAGTTTTTTTACAGTCTCCAAGCTTGTTGGGTGTAGTGAGAGAAGCTTTGACAGCAACTTCGAAAGGCTCAGAAGGAGGGACAGAAGACATTGATACTCTGAGAGGTTTAATGCTGAAACGGTTGTTCTTGAAGCTGCTTGTTGAAACGGCGTAGTTTGGGCGGTAACGGAGGTGGTTGACGGTGGCGGAAAGAGCGCACGCCGAAACTTGAATTCTGACGGTGGTGGACATTGGAGATTGTTTGTAGTTTCGATTTCGAATAAGAGATGAAGCTGATGTGGTTGTGTTTTGTTACGAATGTTTATGTGTCATTGTACCATGTTTCCACGACATAGCTAAAAACATTATTTTATTCTAGTTTTATTTATTTTTTTACTTTAAATTGCGTATAAATTTCATATATAATAATGGTTTTTTTTTTAACATATCAAAATGAAGCATATAATATAAAATCAATCTCCCAAATACAAGGTGTGTCAATGGAGATAATGGTTTTAATACGAAATAAATTAGTATGTTAGTCTGTGCCGTGCACGGGATTATTCTTTTTTTTAATATTATTTATGTGTTTATTTTAATATATCATTTGAACAATTTAGTTAAAAATAGTACTCCCTCCGTTCCAAAATATAAGTCGTTTTGACCATATTATATAAATTAAGAAATGTAATCATTGCTGTATAGAAAAGAGAAATTATGAGTAAGTTTACAAAATTGTCCTTCATTAATTGTATAGGAAAGATAAATGAAAAAATTGAAAGAAGAGAGAAAAATAAAAAGTTAAGGGTATAATAGGAAAAATATCATTAAATGCTTCATTGGAATTGTAAAGCGACATATATTTTGGAACAAATTTTTTCTCCAAAACGACATATATTTTGGAACGGAGGGAGTAATATAAAATTGATATAGATTTTGCATGATATATATTTAATAATGCTATAGGATAAAGCGAGATGAAGAATATTATTTCGCTTCTCGTTATACACTATTAAGAGATAGATTTTTTCTTTCATCTTCATCTTCAGGACTATACAGTGACCCTTTAAATATAAAATAATATAATTATAAACTTCATTCTCAAATGAAAAATTAATTAATCTAGGTGCATTTTTAATAGTGGGATCGAAAGTGTTACGCGTTTCTCATTCTACACCCGTGAGAGATTCTCTCTCTCTCTCTCTCTCTCTCACTATTTCTACATTTCTCCCACAGGATCATTTTCATTTTTAATAATATTGATTTGCTTATGTTCTTCATTTTCTTTTGAAGGTTGTCTATGTCATTTTTCATTTTATATTATTTTAAATGTTGTCTATATTTTTCTTTCAATTATTTATGAAATTGATTTTATTTAATTTACTTGAGTATGAAAATGCGATATATGTTTAAGGATATTACAGGGACATAGTAGGATGAGAATTACTCCCTCATTTCCCGTTCAACAACACTATGAGATTCTTTCTCCCTCCCTCTCTCTCACGTATCTATAGGGACTCCATCAACAAAAAATAATTGTAAATTTTATAATATTTTTCAAATGAATATTAACATACTTTGACCGTGTTTCTATACTTAAACTATTTTTTGTCATTGTACCACAAATAATCAATCTTCATGTGTGAGCGTTAAATGGAAAAATCTATGTATGAATCTTCACTCACATTGATAAATTAGCATCCAGAAAAAGATTTGAACGAATGTTTATGGAAAGCTTAAAATCGAAATTATAAATAAAAAAATCCATTGATTATAAAAAATTAAAATTATATTAATTTATTTTAAGTTTCAATTTCCATAGATTTTTTCAGTTGGATGTAATATAGTGAAAGTGCGATACATAATATGGAAAAACTCCCGTAGTCGGAATTCAAATTTGATTTAGTCAATATATATTTTTAATAGTGTAGTGAGAAGTGTTTTCTGTTTCCCTCTAGTCTCTCTCTCTCTCTCTCTCTCTCTCTCTCTCTCTCTCTCTCTCTCTCTCTCTCTCTCTCTCTCTCTCTCTCTCTCTCTCTCTCTCTCTCTCTCTCTCTCTCTCTCTCTCTCTCTCTCTCTCTCTCTCTCTCTCTCTCTATATATATATATATATATATATATATATATATATATATATATATATATATATCCCTCTAGTCTCAGTTACACGATTTTATAGGGATTCCATCAACAAAAAATAGTTGGTAATTCTATATTATTTTATAATGAATATGAATAAAAAATTTGTGCTCATTTATCACTATCTTCTACATACACCTTTCTTCATGGTGAACCAATTTTCATCGTGCTAAATAAAATTTCGAATAAGGGATCCCCATAATAAAATATGAAAATATGGATAAGCCCTGCTGTTAGAATTCAAATTTTAATTAGTCAGTGTGTATTTTTAATAGTTGGGTGGAAAATGCTTCCGATTTTTCATTTTATACCACCGAGAAATCTTCTCTCTCTCTCTCTCTCTCAAAACTCTATAGGGGTTCTATCAATAAAAAAGTTGTTAATTCTATATTTTTTGAATGGATATCAATAAAATTCTCGTGTTCAGTTCTCACTATCATCTACATACAGTTTTCATCATGAGGATCATATTTCATCCTGCTAGATAAAATTTTAAATAAGTAATTCCAATGACAAAATATGAAATTATGGATAACTTCCACATTCAAAATTCAAATTTTAATTCGTCAATGTATATTTTTAATAGTGAGGGTTAGAATGCTCCTCGTTTTTCATACTACACCATCGAAACTCTCTCTCTAATTTTATCTGTCTTCCGTGTCCATTACGGGACTTTATAGTTACTCCATGAACAAAAAATAGTTGCTAATTCTTTATTATTTTAAAAAAAATCAACATAAAAACATTACATGTAATTGAATGATTGGATAATAGATACATGTCAAATCAAATTTTAGCCGAAGTGTTCATAGAGTTTTTATATAGAAAACTAGTTTTGAGACCCGTGCGAATGCACGGGTCTATTGACTTTTATTTATAAAATATTGTTAAAATATAAGTGACGTCGTGTACAAAAAAATAAAAATAATAAGTGACATTATTCTGCTATTTTTTTATTAAAGTTATTAAATTAAGTAATTTTTTTCATTAAAATAATTGTCTCGTGTATGATTTTTGTATAATAAACTATAATTAATAATAAAAAATATTTATTATTCAATTCTTTTTTTTATTAAAGCAATTATCCCGTGTATGATTTTTTTTTTTAAAACAATTGTCCCGTATATTATTATAATATATACTCATCAATAATATATTCATCAACAATTATTCCGTGTATTATTATAATATATTATTCAATTTCTTTTTTTATTAAAACAATTGTCATGTGTCTGTTACTATAATATATATTTATCCCGTAATTATTTATTATAATATATGTTCATCAATAATACACTTCTCATGTATTTTTTATATAATATTAAACAAAAATAGAGCATATTTTTTTATGCTTATATTCAGAAGTGTTTTCTATTGCTATTTTTACGAGTATATTTATTTTATTATCTTTTTTTAAAAAAATTTAATTTTTTTTATGAGTAGATTTGTTTTAGGCTTATTTTTGAATTTTTTTTGTTATTTTTGTTTTGTATTTTTTTATGAGTATGTTTATTTTATGCTTATCTTCTTCTTGTTCCGTGTATTATTATAATATATTATTCAATTTCTTTTTTTATTAAAACAATTGTCCTGTGTAAGATTAATTTTTTTTATTAAAACAATTGTCCCGTGTCTATTACTATAATATATATTTACCCCGTAATTATTTATTATAATATATGTTCATCAATAATACACTTCTCATGTATTTTTTATATAAGAGTAAACAAAAATAGAGCAGATTTTTTTATGCTTATATTCAGAAGTGTTTTCTATTGCTATTTTTATGAGTATATTTATTTTATTCTCTTTTTTTAAAAAAAATTATTTTTTATTTATGAGTAGATTTGTTTTAGGCTTATTTTTGGATTTTTTTTGTTATTTTTGTTTTGTATCTAATTTTTATGAGTATATTTATTTTATGCTTATCTTCTTCTTTTTTTGTTATTTTTGTTTTGTACTTATCTTTTTTCCAGTTTAGAGTTAAAATTACATTTAAGGGCATAAACGGTGAAATGTTATTAAATGTGCTAAGGATAAAATAGGTTTTTTAGTAGTAGTTTCTTTTAATATATTGTAAATAGATATATAATATTTAATCATAGATTAAATAAGTTTGTCGTCATTAAAAATATAATATATGTTAGTAATTAAAATATAATATTTTAATTTCTACAAAAAAAATATAATATTAGAAAAGCTTTAATTGAATTTCACCAATGCAATATTATTAAAATATAATAATAAAAATATTAAGATACGTATAATATTAAAGTTTCTAAAATTAAAAAGTACCAATCCCCAATAAAAGAAAGAGTTTCTACACAAAAAAAAAATAATAATATCAGAGATTCTAAAAAAAAGTATTAGATTTTTTACAAAAAAATATACTTGCATAATAATATTAAAGTTTCTAAAATAAAAAAATATTAGAGAATCTCTAATTGAGTGACCAAAAAAAAAAATACAAACTCGATAAAAAAAATAAAAAAAATAAAAAAATAAAAAAAAACTCTAGTTTAGTTGTATATATCCAACAATTTTATTTTATAAGGTTAGAGAGATATATCCGATTAATTTAATAGTATATCCAAAAATTTGTTTTCTTAAAAAATAATTGGTTAGAGAAGATTAAAAAAATACAAAATAAAATAGAAAAACTCTAATTGAATGCCACCTAAGCAAAAACTCTAATAACTCTAATTAAATGCTACATAAGCAATTTTTCTTGAGAATGCACGAGAAGGCTCCGTGGGAATCTCGCTATGTATATAAAGAGATATATATGAATCATAATATGAAAACTAATTAAAAATGTGACTAATCATACAATAGCAAATATTGTTTCATTAATTTGTATCCTAACAAATTTTGTCTTAGAGTTTGGAAATGAGAGCTAGCAGCAGTATTGGATACCAACTACTAAAAACACAATTAAATCCAGAAATGTAATTTGCTGCTATATAAAGAAAATTGATTTAGTGATGATTGTCGCTAAACTTGATTGGAAAAAGAGAATTATGGTTTGATTTCTCATAACTGCGATTGGGAGGGAGTTGGAACCACATAATGCTAGAACTGACCTCAAAACCATTTTAGAATTTAACAAGGACAAAGTGACATTCTTTATCACAAATGCATATTTCATTCAAATTTGCAAGGGCAAAGTGACATTCTTTATTGCAAATGCATATTTGAAGACCAACACTACTCAGCCTTGTCGAAAAGGGAGCATCCATATTATATTTGGACGACCTTGTTGTGCAAGTTTTTTCAATTGAGGGACCATTGTTTTTGGTTGAGGTGGGATTGATTGTTGGAAACTAAGACAGAGAGAGTTTTAATAATTGAGTGATGAACAAGAGAAGAAAAATATGAGAGAGGAAGGGAAAATTTCTTATTGAACAAGTGTGTAGATTACAAGGACTAACATGTGATTTTGTACAAACATATGAATAAACAACTCCAACTTACTTTGGTTACTTTAATTACCATAAGCTACTAACCACCATAATTACCTATTACACAAGTAAGCTAACTAATCAACTAACTTTTGAATTATCCTTTAACATTGATGTGGTTTGAGATTGGCGTTTCAATCTCCAATCATGCAAGAACTTTGTCGTGCGAGATGCAACAATATAATTAGAGTCCAACATTTGGTTCCACAACTTACTATTGCATTGTTTTCACAAGCTCCAAAGTTGACGGCAGAACAAGGCAACATTATTATCATCAAGTTAACCCTGAACAATGGTTTGAGTTTCGGCCACAATTTACCTTGCCCGCGACTAATAAACTATGGGTGAAAACAAGAATAATCGAAGGAAAAATTGAGAAGTACTAATAGAACTCCTTCAAACCTCCTTGCTAAGTCTACATTTTCTCTTTCAATCTACCTATAACATGATGGTCATTTCTTCTCTTGCTCCTTTATTCATTGTTTATTCTCCTCCTCTTTCTATCAATTTCTCTTTGTAGATGGTGAGAGTCAGAGTATAAAGAGTGTGCAGAAGGTGTGGCTATACATGCCCCATTTTCTAAGGCACCGAAATTTTAACTTTGTGTGTATAAGCATGTCCGTGTTATAAACTCAAAATTCATAATTTGTAAGGAGAACTCAAAATTTTAAAAACAAAATGGTCACTATTTTTAATTTTTATAAAGTATTTTTGGTTTTAGATTTTTTCTTTTTATAATTATTTTCTTTGGCTTTTTTTTGGACTATATTTCGTTGGGCTTAGCCCATTTTCTTATCAATATTTCTTGAAGGATTCTCTCTCCCCCACCACTCTTTTTAACCCCCCCCCCCCCCCCCCCCCCGCCCACATTCCGATTTTGTCCTTAAATACAAATTTCGAAACGCGTTTTTCGAAGTTTTTCTAGTTCAAATTTGGCAAAATTTCAGAAAATACATTTCGAAGTTGGTATTCAAGGCAAAAAATAATTCGAAAAACACGTTTCGAAGTTTAAATTAAGAGGAAAAAAAATAAAAAAAATTCAAGGGGGTAAAAAGAAGTGGGAGGGGGAGGATGAGAAACTGCCATATTTCTTTCTATATTAACAATTATTAGCAATCATTAGGTATTCGACCCAAAAAGAGTCCTAATTATTTTCTCAAGGTTAGTTTATTTTTTTCTTTACAAAATCGATTGGTAATCCAAAAGAACAATTTTTTTTTTCGAAAATATGTTGCTTCAGTTTTTGTGATCCATATTTATAGAGTAAAACATGAGATTTTTTTTTTTATCCTATCACCTTCTCACACGTCCTTCCCGTTTTTTATTTTACCCTTCTACTAGTTAAGTAATGGACGTGTAAATTCTTAAGATGTTCACGTTAATAGGGTACTTTTATTTTGATAATTTTGCAAAGCGCGTGAAAATTTAATAGTGTCAAAAGAAATTCTTATAAAATATGGTTTGATCCATTCTAAAACTAAGTCCAAGCAAGCCCAACCCTATCAATATTAGAAATTTAGTTAGTCCTTTTTTTCTTTTCAAACGTCAGGTTTAAAGGAAGTTCTAACTGAAAAATAAATATAAACAGTAAAATTATGCTTAGCTTCTTTTTTCAAAAAAAAGAAAAATATATTTAATTTTAACAATGATAATACTTATCAACATCTGAAGGGTTTATTCAGATACACAAGCTTTTAGCCTTGTAACCTTAAGGTACAAACTTTAAAGTTAAGGTGCTTTTCCTCTTTTTAACAAATGAATATACGTTACTCTGTCTCTTTATTTTCTCTCTTATCCTTTTTTTAAAAAATTTATACAAACTTACCTTTTCTCTCTTGCCTTTAATATATGAGAGAAAAAAATATGTAATTTAAATTTTTCTGAGAAGAGGAGAGTGTAATTTATTCTTATAATATATCTTACTTTTTAACAAAAAAAAAAATTATAATATTCTATTATTTTTTTTCTTTTTGAAAATAATTAAGTATAAAATTTATATAGAATATAGAAAAATGAAATGGATGAATTTGCAAACAAACTCACAACATATATTCATGTTAATAGCATAAAATGACAAATTACATAAGTCTACCAATATGACTGTATTGAAATGTCTGAAATATCTATGATTTTGGATCTGTAGCGCTGATGACACCAAAGTCATTGATAGATCGAAATCAATCATTCAATCAAAAACAAATGAACATTGCACAATTAATGACGGTAAAATAAATACTCCCCATAAAGACGAAAAAAACAAAAAACTTTGCACAAAGACAGGAAAAAATACACCAAACTAAGACGAGAAATAAAACAAACAAATACTCCATATGTGACACTATATAAGCAAAAAAAAAACACTTTTTTAGATTCATTGCTTTATAAACGTGTGTGGTTTGTATTATAGACCAAATACATTAATAAAGCAATGAACCTAGAAATGTGTTTTTGTTTATATAGTGTCAGAGAGGAAGTATTTAACAATTTTGAGGGGTGATTCATGGTTAAAAATGACTTTAAACCACCCATCTTCTATAGACTAAAAACAAGAAAAAAGTTGTGATGCCTACGATTAAAAGAGAAGAAGAGAACTAATTAATTATTAGAAGACTTAAAGTTTTTTGACATAAATATTGACTTAATATAGTGAATTGTTATCCCCAAAATATTTATTTAAGTTAGGCTTAATTCATACTTTGGTCCCTTATGTTTATTTTAGTTCTCAATTTGGTCCCTTATGTTTTAAAACACTCACGTTAGTCCCTTATGTTTTAACGTTACCATTAATTGGTCCCTTCCGTCAATTTTTTTTTTAATTCCGTTAATTTTTGATACGTGGCTGTCTTTAATTTTTGACAAGTGTACGCCATGTGTCAAAAATTAACGGAATTAAAAAAAAAATTGACGAAAGGGACCAATTAATGGTAACGTTAAAACATAAAGGACTAACATAGACGTTTTAAAACATAAGGGACCAAATTGAGAGCTAAAATAAACATAAGGGACCAAATTATAAATTAAGCCTTTAAGTTAAAATTGATTAAAGTATATATTTTGACATAAGATGGGAGAGGGTGTAATCAAAGTTTCTTTCAAAAGAAGGAAGTGCAATTTACTCGTTTTATTAAGTATTATTATTAAAAAATATCAAATAAATTATGTGTAGTATACGGTAGACCCATTTAAATATTTAAAGAAGAGGTTCTCTATTTTGAATAGTTTTATAAAAACTGTAAAAAATGTGCTATTGGACTCGAGCTTATAAGCGAAGAGAATGTGCACATAGATGCTTCTTATTTGAGAGATCATTGAGTCAAGGGAATTTCTTTTCGCCCCCTAGCTTTCTTGCACCCCTCCTAAATTTTTTAAAATACACCGCTCAAGTTCACCTTCTAGAACATACACACCCAACATTCCCTATAAATATATGAAATTTCTAGACTTTGCACATTCACCTTCTAGAACGCAAACACCGAACACCCCCTATACATATATAAAATTTTAGGTTTTTACACGTTCACTTTCTAAAAAGTAGAACATGCTTTGAATTCTTGAACAATTGAAACTTTTAGTACTTAGACAATTCTTTTTTCTTAAGTTGTTTATGCTTTTCGGATATTAATATTTCTCATATGATTCTCCAACTATGCGAAGTTAGACATTACACCTAAAATTGTTTTATTGATGCAAAAAGTTAAATATTGCATCAATCTAATCTTAAGGAGAAAAATACTTCATTAATACTCTTAAAGAGATATAAATATCTTTGAAAAATACTTCATTAGTGCTCTTAAAGAGATATAAATATCTTTGAAAATTTATAAATGTTCTTTGAATGATAAGATCTTTTTTATTTTTTATATGAGGATTGTTCCTTCACTTGAATATTTGTAGAAATGTTTTATTCTTACTAAAGAGAAAAATCATAAATCATGTGTCAATCAGGCCGGCCCTAGCCCTAATGCAAGTGCAAGATGTGCTACAGCATAGGGCCTCCCATTTTTAAAGGCCTCATATTTCTGGGTAGTTGGAGGTAACATTCAACCCATTTTTTAAGCACACGTTTTTGTTATTTCAATCGGACAAGAAAAAAGAGGGTATTGTAGATCTAGTCAGTTTAAACCATTTAGTAGGAGGATGAAAGCGCCGCACCACACTTCAATCTGACAAGTTTTGAGTTAGAGAGAAGAAGTTTAGGAGGATGGAGGTGCCGCACCACACTTTAGAGATTGGCTTTGTTTGCGAGTTTGGAGGGGAAGGAAAGGGGAGGAAATGCTAAAAAGGAAGAAACAAGTGAAAGAAGTAGAGAAGTATGGGAGGGAAGGAGTTTGGAGGGTTATTTTTTTCTTCATAACACAAAAACCCCTCAATTTGGGGGAACTCAAAAATTGTATTGGATGGGGGTTTGGAGGGGGTTTGAAGGGTTTATATGAATTTTTCAAATCTTTTTATACTATAAATTGTTTCATTGCTCATAAAATTCAATCAGTTTTTATATGGAACTTTTGAAAATTCTTTATAAAATAACTAATTAATGCTATATTAGCTCCTAAAAATACAATTGTTGATGCAATAAATGATTATACTTTGGATTTAATTCATGGAGAAGAAAAAATTATTTTTGAGTTATGATTCTTCGTGTCAATCCAAATCAAATTTTGACACACTAAATGATATTCATACACCTGAATTCTTAAACGCCACCATTGCATATGGAGTGCCGAATCATAAGTTACGATTAAAAGCTGGAGTACCGATAATGTTGCTCAGAAACATTGAACAATCTTTGGGATTATGTAATGGTACACAGTTGATAGTTACAAAATTATGATCATATATCGTTGAGGTAAAGTGATATCCGACAACAATATTGGTGAAAAAGATTTTATTTCTAGATTATCATTGACTCCTTTATATAAAAGAATCTCGTTCAAGTTTCAACGTAGACAGTTTTCAGTGGTTGTTTCCTTTGCTATGACGATCAACAAGAGTCAGAGTCAATTACTTAAACATGTTGGTGTATATATTTCACAAACTATTTACTCTCATGGTCAACTATATGTTGTAATGTTAAGAGTAACTTTAAAGAAAGACTTGAAAATATTGATAACTAACGAAATAAAAAAAAGATACGGATGAAACTGGAAATGTTGTTTATAAAGAAGTTTTCCGTATTATCTATATATCACACACACACACACACACACACACACACACACACACACACACACACACACACACACACACACACATATATATATATATATATATATATATATATATATATATAAATTGTTATATCACATATATATGACCCGTGCATGCGAATGCACGGGTATGGTGTCTAGTTTAATTAATGTTGTTATAATATTCTTAAATTCATAATATATTAATCATAAGTATTTATTTGTCATTCTCAAAAAATACTTTCTCAAAAAATGTAAAAAATTTCTCTAATTTTCTCTCTATTTCCTTCCCTCCAAAACCCTTCCCTCTCCTCCAAACTCGCACACAAAGCCTAAAGGGTTTGAGTTGCCATTTTGCAAAGCTTTACTATTTCCGCCATCTCTATCACGTGATGTTTTATTGTTATTTTTTTATTATTATATTATTGTTACTAATCACATGAAGTTTTAATCTCTATAGTACCTATCTACCTAGAGGTAAATGAAGTTTTATTTTTATTCGTTACAAGTCTTTTTTTTTTTTTGAAAGTCTCTCTTTTTAAAATAAATGCAAAGATAAAAAATACAATTAAGAAAAAAAAAACTATTAGTCTACGTTTATGTTATTAATTATAATGTGACATTTTTAATGCTAGTTATATCAATAACTATTTTGAATATGTTAGTGGCAATTTAAATAGAGTTTTTTAAAAAAATTATGAAAATTATGTTTTTAATAGGATCTATTTTTAATATTCGAACAGGGCCTCCAAATAGTCTGGGACGGCCCTATGTCAATGTAATTTGGCTTGAGGCCTATACACAACATATAAACTTTCTACGGACATATATATTAAAACAAAAGGACCCAAACATGTCCAAAGTCACATGGAAGAGCATGCATGTAGGGCTTTGTTTAATATAGGCAATAACCTGCCATAGTAAAGCATACATTGATAATTTCGTATCATTCAATTTCAGTTTGTTTAGTGTAAAGTTTGCTTCAACAACAGTGGCACAGAATTCACATCTTGGGACCCAAAAATCACAAATTATTGAAGATATAAGGGAGGGCCTCTGTTTGCCGGTTGGTTCGTACATAGAGAATGTATAAATGGAACATGTGATTCACTCATGATTCACATGGGAGAGATGTTCCCAAACGTGCCCTGTCTTAAGACTAATTTAAATCGGGCGTTTAAGAAAAATTAAAGGAAAATTAATAAACTAAAATTAATTTGGAAAAACCTTTTTCTTTAAGGATCATATTAAACAGTGTCTCCAGAGCACTTGTTAAGCATATCAAAAATAAAATGTAAATTGTTGTTGATAAAAATAAATTTTTATACTTTCAATTTACTGAATGCACAAGAAATAAGCTATGTAGAGTAGGAGGTATTTAGCATTAAATATTGCATATATGATGTTACCGTTTGACATGCTTTATATTGTAAAGAATTAAGTCAGTAAAGACCTAGAACGATTTTCTACATCATGTGATTGCGATAAATGTTGTGCGATGGCAAGGCGTCAACACCAGACAGTCAACGTGTTTTTATTGAATAATAGTTATCTGTAATCAAAGTGTGTGTCCATTTTATAGTTTGTAACTCTATATTGTTACTTTGTGGGGTTAGGTGATCTGGTCCAACATACGGATGAACTTTTAGCCCAATAAAAAACAAATATAAAATTAGACGAATAGTGTGTATTAAATAGAAAGAAAATTGAAGGAAAAAAAGAAAGAAATGAAAATATTTATTGAAATTACATAAATATCCTTAGCACAAAATTAAATACATTTATTTTTATCACAGTTTTAATTATATTATTTTTCACCTAAGTTTGAATCTTATCTTAATTTGCATCTTATCTTAAGATTATGTTAATAATATACAAAAAGAAAAAAAAAAACTTGAAAACATTTTTTTACTAATGTCAATTAACAAGTGCATTGTTGTCATATCACTTACAACTAGGGGTGAGCATCGGTCGAGTTCGGTCAGATTCGGGTCGAAAATCGTCAAACCGATGAAAACCGCGGTCTTTTAATCTGGACCCAATTCCGACCGTTTATATCTTCGGTTTATTCGGGTTCGGGTCATACGGGTGATGGGTATAACGGGTCGGTTTTAACGGATTAGATTGAAATGTTGTTGTTACATTTAAAACTTCATTGATCAATTTTTTTAAATTTTTTACAATTCGTTCAATATTTCGTACACACTGCAATAAAAGATACAATAAAAATGATGAGATGCAGTTAATTTGTTTCAAATTTGTAAATTCAACGATAATAATAGATAGTAGATGAGAAGTAAAAATTAAGATAAATCTAAAATATTATTTTTTACATATCTTTTATCATCATATTACAAGCATAAACTCGTAAAATACAACATTTTTCTCTATTATCAAATATAGATAAAATTAACAAAGTGAAGAGTATAAAATATTAAGAGATAGAAGAGGTGCTCGAAACAAGAAAAAAATTAATTTGTATTTTAGGAATTATTCTGTTGGTTTCGGTTATGAAGAGACGAATTTTTAGAGACTCATACCCGCCCGTATACAACCGTTCATGACCGATTTTTCGCAATTGTTGACCCGAGACCCGACCCGCACACGACCAAGTGCTTCCATATGTTGGCGGTTATATCAGTTTCGAGTCGGGTTGCGGGTTCGTGCTCACCCCTACTTAGAACATCAATTAATTCCAACCCTTTTTTATCATATTATAAATATCTTCAATTGTTGGTTAATAATGACTAATTTTTATCCAAAAATTTGAGGGATACATAATGTGTGTTTTTCTCTTCCAACTAAATTTTTTTATACGTAAGAGACAAAGATTGAACCTCCAATCACTTTCTTAAGTGCTAGTTCCTTAATTAGTTCACTTGATTTAATAATAAAAAATCCTTAAAATGAAACGTTGGTCATTCACATTTCTTTTGGTTATAAATGTTTGAGTAAAAAGGAAAAAAGAAATTGAAGAATCTGAAGAATCTCATTTGGTTACCAACTCTGGTGCATTGGATCTACCAGAAATAAGATTGACTTGTAGGGAGAAGTGAAGAATATAGATGACATTGTATTTAGAAGAAGAGAGTCCACCTTAAGTTCCATACAAATTTTACTTCGGAGATTAGTATGTAACCGTTAAACGAGGAAGAAAACTTTATATCTATGTCACAATAATGCAAAAATAATAATTATTGGTTATATTGATTTCAGGGATCGAACCAACACTTCCGCCTTGAACTTAATTTTAAGTGTCCTCTAGTTTATCAACTAATCAACTATCTAAGCTAAACTAAGAACATATTTAAATATGGATCATGTTAAACAGTATCTCGAGATACTTGTTAAACATACTAAAATTGAACTCAAACAGTCTCATAAAACATCCTCACATACCAAACCTATGGACAGAAATAACAATACAAATAATAATCCATAATTGTGTTAGTGGGAATGATATATTTAAACATCTTTGTTAAGAGAAAGATAACAAACACTTAGATTTGAGATATCACATTCAATTCATACAAAACCAATAGTGTTATCTAATTTTGATAGGTTATCTAATTTTATTGAATGCGTGCATTTTTTTCAACCACAAAATAGAGCCATTGGATTCCTCATTGTTCATGTCAGTTTGATTGGAATCTCTCCAAAGATATATCCACAGAATTCTGATTCACTAATTTCATGCATCAATCAAAACCCATTATGGTGAGCATATTTTTATTTGCACAAAAGTGTTCTTGGTGCTCAAACATAAACTGACCCACACCAACATGGCCATATATAATAGATCAAATTATTGCTTTCTCAAATTTTAATCCTCAATTATGAGTTTTTTTTTATCATATTATATGTACAAAGTTTAGTGATTGATTTCTATTGAGGAATTTATATATAAGGTTCATCTTACCATTTTTTTTTTTTATCAACTTTTATATATGCAAGAATAGGAGATGATTCATGACCACTTATTTAGGGGATCGAACTCTCTAATAATTTAAATTAATTAATTGTAATGATGATTGGTTCTATTTTGAGCACAAATGCACATAATTGAACAATGTGGGATGAAATAATATGTGCTACCTAACTTTATTTGTGTAAGAAATGTGCATCATTGCCCTTAGGACATTAATTTTGAATCGATTAATTGATTTAGTAAAACCATATTTCAAACAACACATTTTTTCATTGAAAATTCTATAATTTATAATGGTAATGTTGGTTTTGGTTACTAATTATAAGCTAACTAAACATGTTGATGTGATTGCCAAAGCTATATAGTGCAAAAAACTGACGTTCTTATTAGTTGTAAACCTCGGCCGGAAGGTTGGGTTAGATTGAATATGGATGGTTCGTGTGAAAAAGGTAATAGAGCTGTATGTGGCGGTCTAGTTCGTGGAAGTGATGAGGGAAAACAGCTTGGTGGTTTCTCTAAGTTAGTGGAGAGTTGTAGTGCTTGTATTGCGATATTGTAGGGAGTTTTGAAAGATCTTCGATGTGTTTGGAATCTCGATTTTCGTTTGATGGAACTACACATAGATTTTCAAGTTGTGATTAACATGATTAAGGTGGACAAGATAGTGAACTCTATTTTTTGAAGTATAGTGTGTCGAATTTGTTGTATTCTTCAATATGATTTGGCAGTCCATATTTAACATATAACAATAATGTCCTTATCAACTGAACTATATATTCATCGGAGACATTTATTATGTTATTTTTAATGTTGATGATTAGTATCAAGATTAGGCAATTTATTTGCTAACTTACCCCATGATAGCTTAGATGGGATATCACAAACAGTGATGCTATACCAAGCGAATTTGGTATCCCGAATGTACTACTTAATTGTGTCAAAACACTGTTTGCTTGAAGAAAATAAAATAGTACAAACTTATTTGTTGCATTAATGATCAATGGCGTGAATTTTTTGTATTGACCAAATAAGATACTAAATCATAGAGTTGTTACAACACTGTTAAGCATCATTTCCAAATGTAACGTTTCTTGATTTTAATAGAACATAATCAAATAAATGACTTAACTAGTTAGGAAAGTGTGATGTGATAAGAGGAATTCTTAAATAGGCACAAACCTAAAAAAAATTCATTTGAGCATACATACATACTTAAGAAAAAATAAAAGTTAAATAAAATAGTCACATCAATAGCTATTAATGATTTTTTTTAACTTTAAATTTTTTGAAATTATGTGTGTGTGCCTAAATATATATGTGTTGGGATTGTGCCCAAGTTAGAATTTTCCTGTGATCAGAGTCGTTCTTAATATTTTATGGGTCTTGCCAAACATCAAAAAAAAAATCTTTCATTTAATATAATATATATTTATAAATAATAATAGTTTTATAAAATAGCAAAAATCTTATTTTTATTTGAAAATTTATAAAAAGCAGTTTTTTCGAATATTTTAAAATGCAAAATCATTTATAATCACAGCAACATCAATATTTTCAAAGATATCCTTTTCAATTGACAAATTTGCCAAGTCGTTCAATCTATCTTGTGAAATTGAGGTTCTCAAAGTAGATTTTAATCAATTTCAATTTTAAAAAACTTATTTCGATGCTTCAGTAACAAGCACTGTTAGTAAAACTCTACAAGACCATCTACAATGGTTACTAACATTTAACACCCTCAACACCCACTTTTTACACTCTGCATCATCTTCTTTTTCTTCCACCTAATAATTCAACACTCCATTCAACTTTTATCCTCTCCAATAGTTTTTTCATTCAACACTCTACCCCACCACTTTTTTTTTGATATTCTTATTTAAATTTAAGTTTTTGTTTTTATGATTCAATAAAATTATAATTATTGATTAAAATGAAATTAAAATAATAAACACTTAACAAAAAAAATTAAAATATTTTTTTTATTATATTCTTAATTTAAAATGCAATACATCACACAAATAACGTAATTAGTACGATACAAATTAACTTAAAATGCAATACAACACACAAGTAACATAATTAATACGATGCAAATTAAACACTAAAAAAAAGAAAGGTAAACAAGATTAAGATAGTGAAAAACTTGGTTTTTTTTTCTGTGTCCAAATCAAATGAACCAAGTCTCTATTTATAGATAAAAAAAAATTACGAATTTTGGTTAAAAATAAAAAAATTAATTTGCATTGAAATAATTGAGTTCAAAGTATTAAGGTCATAAAAATTCAAACAGCCAATCGTAGATCAACACGTGGCACAGAATTATCTCTTTCAGTTTCTCTCTCCGCGTCCCAATTTCATTCACGCGGCCTGTCGGCGATTGTGCTGCACGCGCGCGAGATCAGCGAAGGAGAAGGCAACACGTGTCTCCTGCGTCAGGGTTCAACCATGTTGAATTGGTTCATCACCTCTCTCATCCATATCATATTAAACTCCCTCTCTTCAATGGTTTCAACAGTTGAATTCTTCATTCAACACTCCCATTCAACACCCATTGTGGGTGGTCTAAGCAATTGATATATTTGAATAACAATCTATTATGAATCATATCATCCAATGATTTGTCATGAGAAAAAGTTGAGTGAAATTTAACACAACATTCTTTCAACTCATTATCATCCAATAATTTTATTTTTTATGAATCATATAAAAATAGAGTATAAAGATAAGTTTTTTCGATAATACAACATAAAGATTTTTTTAGAACATAAATATTTCATAGTTTTTTTACAACAATAAAGCTATAACAAAAATATATGGGGCCCAAAAATGTTGGGTCTAAGATTGTCGCATCTACTGTGATTGATTGAGAGGCCTCTTTGTTCTCAAAACTATGATGGTTTGTCATCTGCTTTTTTTTTTTGCACTTGATTGAATATGAGTATTATACTATGCACTTCCTCCGACGAATAGCTCAAATAAAAATATTTGCAGGAAATTAGTAACAACTTAACATAATGTATAAATTGAGAGTGGATTCTCTCAAGTGAAGAAAACAATTGAGGAAATAATGTTGGATAATTGATCATTGGATTATAAAAATAAAATAATATTTAATTTTAAAAGAAATTGATAAAAGGTGATTGATGGTTAAGATGTGAAAATTGAGAAAAAATTGAGAAAAAAAATATTGAGAGGATCCATTCTCGTATAAATTGGATGAAATGTCGATATTTTGAGAATAAGTGCATACACGTATATATAATGTGTGACTGCATGAGTATAATGGAGTGCGTAACTCTGATGTAATTTTTTTTTGTTACAAAACTCTGTTACAATTTTAGTTGCTTGCTTTAGTTTTTATTGATCGTAATTGTAATAAATCTTGAACTAAAATTTTGCTAGTGACGAACAAAAAATTTTGCAAATTGATGTTTCAAAGCTACTATTGTGAGGTTGACTTGAATCTTATTCGAAGGACTTTTCTTTTGATTTTCACTGGTGCGTTAAGGGTATCTAGCTAGGTTTTATTTGTGCTTGAATCTTTTGACTTTTTTTTTTTTTTATGTTTTGTTTGATTTTCGTTTCATTGGGTCACACCATGATTATTTGTCTTTTAGGCCATCCTATCATTTTTTTTGTGGTGAATTTTATATTTTCTTTAATATTCTTTAATTTTATTTATAAAATAAACTAACAAAACTTTTATTTTATCCATGTCTAAAAAAAATTATCCAAAAATTCATAAGTTTAAGGTTAATTAAAAAAAAATTAAAATTTTAAAATATAGTATGAATTAAAACTGCTTGCAAGTTTCTTTTTTCTAGAGTATGCCATTTTTTAATAAGAACCAAACACAAAATTTGTATATATTTATAGAGAATAAAAAGATCCTTAGTCCTCCTATAGTCCTATATAAAATTGTTGGATGGTCGCATACTATATATACTTTTGCATTGTTCATTCATCTTAGCCAGTTGTAGACACCACCTAGGCATGGCTAACTTTGAGGGTGCGTCAAGCAACAATTGAGCCAACAAAGCCTTGGGTCAATGCCGCATATACTATTTCTTATTAAAATACTTTTAAATTAATAAATAAATATTCTTCATCCATCTCCCAACCCAACCATGCAATTTTTATATTAAATGTAGGTGCCATATGTTTAGATCATAAATTATTTTCAAAGTGATCTCATCGAACATGTCGATTGGTGTTTAATTATGCACTCAATTATTATTTTAAAATTAATAACCTCAATAATTAAGAGAGTGATCATGAATAGAGATTGGGACATGTCATTATTTAAATCTTAACCACTTGGTAGAATGTATCTTGTTTGTATAATTTGCTGCCGGCGCAAACTATTAAGTGACAGTAATCTTTGGATTAAAAAATTGTTCATTAACTAATTAATTAAGTGATTTCTTGATTACTAAATACTAAGCATATAATATGTATTTCATGTGTACTTGAGATTGAGATTGGTGTTTAATTAATTATTTATGTGTATTGATTTGAAAATTATTCTAACTTGGTTTCACGTAAAGGTAAAACAGAGTATCAACAGGATTTGGAACTTTATTAGCAACCAAAGGAATCTCGTGGAGTTGTATTTGAACGAGGAAAATTTGCAGTTACTCCAGCTAGGATATATGAAATGAAAAACAGAAGATTAAAAAAAATCACTATTTGTTAAGCGAAAAAATAAGATTTAATTTATTAATTATAGGCGTAGTTTTCGTCTCAATTAGTGATTAGGTTGGTTCACAATTTAATTTTATAACCAACAAATATTTATATGTAATGGTGATATGAACAGATGATAATCGATGGTCGGCGTTGAGTAGCAAACCGTCAAAATTGAAATTCGTAGTGAGTGTATGCAATTATAAACACTTTGACACTCAAGTCAGTATAAAAACGTAAAATCAAAGATTTTTAAAAAAATTGTGTATCAGAGTCCTCCTTAAAAAGAAGTATTAAGTATACATAGATCTAACGTGGAGCCTTCAATCATTAATGGAGACGGTTATGATTTGCATCCGCCAATGATTGGAATGAAGTCACTAAAGTCTTAATTGGCTTTGAGGACCTCATAGAAGCCGAAGATTTTACCGGTTGGCGTTGAGGCCTTTAGGACGCCTGAATTTTAGACCGGATCCATGAATTAAAAAACATAGCTCTTGGATAAGTCCAAAATACATGATTAGTTCAAGTGGTAATGTTGGGTTACCGGGAGGGGGCAGTCAAGAAAATCCTTCACATTGAGCCTAAAAACAATGATGCAAGTGAGTTGAATATCATCCTCTAATCCAAAATCTTAAAGCGTTTGATTTATGACTTATAAGTCATCTCGCTTATAAAATGTTTAATATCCATTTTTCTAAAAAATTTAAAACTTCTCATCTCACACTTACCACAAAAATATAAAAACTAAGACATTATAAATAAAATGATCAGAAGTTCAATCACTAAATTTTATATGTTGCATATTATAAAACTTAATTACAATGAGAGAAAATATTTTGTGTTTATATGTTGAATACATAATACCTGAAAATATAGTTATAAGAAATGGCCAGCGTGCCATGATGCATGGGGTTATTTTGAAGCTAAAATATGAAAGGATAGTGATTATCTTAGGTAGAAAGTATTGGCGTTTATTACTTTACTTTATATATTATGGATGGATTTTTTGGTAATCGTATTATATGATGGATTTGATTACTATAGTTGTTTTTTATTTGCAGATAACAAACATTAATTAATTAGAATATTAGAATATGACGCCGGCGCACTTGGTCTGATGATTTGACCTCCAACCGGCCAATTCATTTTAAGATCAAATGATTTTAAAAGAAAAAGTATCTCAATTTTTTAAAGGATTAAATATGTTTTGAGTTTTAACTTTTTGTCCTTATATTTTTTTATTATATTTTTAGTCTCTATATTTTTTTAATTATATTTTTCGTTAATTTTTTATGAATAGGATAACAGAATTGATTTTCTTTCAAAAAAAAAAAGGATAACAGAATTGATCATATAAGATAACTTAAATTCACTGGAATTACATTTTGTATCGAATGACGTGACATCTATATGTCATCCTATATGGTTGATTTCGTTATCCAGGTCATAAAAAATTGACGGTAAGAACTAAAAATGCTAACGGCAAAAATGTGGGAACTAAAAATATAATAAAAAAAAATATAAGGACTAAAAGTCAAAATTCACGTAAAAATAAGGACTAAAAACATATTTAACCATTTTATAAATTTTACTTCTTATTAACTGTTTGGTGTTTATATAATAAAATATTTGTATTATTTTAGTTTGTTAGTTTTACATATTATATTAGTTGATATGCTTCAATTTTTTTTATTTGGGTCATGCTAAACAATACACTAGGTGCACTTGTTAAGCATTCCAAAAATAGAAATAAAATAAAAAGTTAATGTTAATAAAATAATATTTTACACTTTCAATGTATTGAATGCACGCGTTTCAGGACAGACTTTCCTTATTTATGTGTTTAACTAGTGCACCAAGTGTATTATTTAGCATTTTCCTTTATATTTTAGTAAAGTTTGAGCTCTAACTTATTCATCATTTAGCTCAAATTACTCAATCTCCTATTAACTATTACTCGTATAAGTAAATTATATTTCTCTCCTTTAAAAGATGCTTAAATTACACAATAATCTTTTTTATGTTAAAATTCGAAGTTTAGTTATTATTGATAATATTATAACTAGTTTATTTATATTATCTAATTTTGAGGTTAAGAGTTTACTGCAACGAATGAACTTAGTTGTTCACTCTCTTGTAAGGATGACCAATTCTTAAGCTAGTTATCAAATTTTGTGTTTGTTCCTTTCTGTGTTGATCTTTTCTTAAATAATAGTATAAATTAAGTTTATTTGCTTAAAAAAAATTCTCCTTGAATATTGATACTTTTAAAAATAAAGAGTATTATTTTATCTTTTAATTTCAAATTTATTCCAATTTTTTTATGTTTCGAAAAATGTTTTTTGATGCTTATTAATTTTGAAGCGGTCTTTTGATGTTTTAGAATTAGGTGAAATCGATATAAGGATTATGAAATATATCTATATATCAATGTTAGGTTGAAACATATATAAAAATAATAATCACACATAAAATGATGATAAGAATAAATAAAATATAATTGGATAAATTAATTATTCCATATATAAGCTTTTATGGTTGGGGCAACAAAATTTTCTCGTGTATGATGGAAAAATCCAAGAAATGACTAGATTCCCATTTCCTTGGATTTGATATGTCAACTTTCAAAAAAAGTGATAACAAAATTGTCATCCATTTGAAAGGACTCGTTTAATTATTTTTTTTTAAAATTAATAATTTTAGTCTCCTCTTTTATTTTTTGGTCAAGAATATTGGTCTCCTCTATTATCACTATACTAGATACTATATCACGTAAGAACTATAAAGTTACTTTCATGGTGATGCTTTGAATTGCCACTTCTTTTCATCTTTAAAGAGGGTCAATTTATTTTAAAACAAAGGAAGAAAATCAGGATGATTGACCTCTAAAATAGGTTAAAATATAGCAAAAGATAATACAAGTAGGGAGAACAAAACAACCTTCTTCGAAGTTAAGAAAAATGAAGGTAAGGCAATTTTAACCTATTTCTAACACAATCCCCTCTAATAAAAATTGGCTACCTATCAAACTATTGTCATTAATAGGACGATCTAGATTAGCTAATTTATCTATACAAAAAATAGAACTTTTGAACTTGAATGGTTGAGTGATAAGTTTGGAATCTCACTCTAGCCTCAGGTTGTGCTAGCACATTCTATGAGCAATCTCAATTGTGGTTAAAGCGCCAATAAGCTTAGTTGTGAAAGCATCACTAAGATCATTATTAGAGGCAAAGCAACCCAACACATCAGCATTTTTATTCCTAAAAATTACCACACAAGAAGAAGGATCGGTTGATGAGTCACTTTATGTGATGAATTTAGGCCTTTGATACTTGGATATTATTCGCTGCTAATATGGTGATCATATCCTTTATTGAGTCATTTTTGTTATATTTTTGAATTATTGAGTCGAGCACACTAAGTGCTATGTTTTGTGGATTTTACTTTATTTTGATGTGCAAGAGTTTACCTTGATGTTATTTAGTGTCATGACAATGTCCTACGAGAGCTTAAATCCAAAGGCTTTTGTGTCTTCAAATCATGAGCTAGCGTGAATTGATAAGATCAAATACTATAGTCAACGGCATGACAGTAGGCATCTGGATAAAATCAAGAGGTGTTTAGCGAAGGGACAGGGCAATTGTCGCCTCCCATGTCGAATGGTACTATCCGAGGATCAAACAAATGAATATATGTTTTAATCTTTCGCGGCAATTCTTAAAGGACAAGTAAGGTTAGCTCAATTATTATGAGAGTTGCTATATAAGGAGATATAAACCCTGAAACTCAGAGTACCAATCATTAGAGAGAAAAGATTTGGCAGCATCTATTTTTCTTCTGATTTTGTTTCTTCCTATGAAGCTGACGAGCAAAGACACTATAGGTTAAACAATTAGTTAGGTTTTATGTTCTCCAACTTTTATTGTAACATCCCCAATTTCTAAAATTGCCTAATTAATTTTAATTAGAATAAATCTATTAAAATTGAAATTAATTAGATATATTTGATTAATTAATACATGAAATTTAGGAGTATTATGTGTATGATTTAGTAGTTCCAATTAAATCTAAAACTACATGATTAATATCTATCCTACTCATGAAAATTAATTAGAATTAAGATTCAAAAACTCCCTCCTATGACTCACCCTATGACTCACAATTCCATTAAGTGACAAACCTCATTACTTGGCTTCTACCCACCCATCCACATGCATTATCACTCACTCATTTTCATTTAAACTTCAGCAAAGCTGAAGCCTTTCACTCATTTCTCTCCTCCTCCACGCCCCAAACAACTGACGACAAACTTCCAACTTCTTCCATTTCACTTAACACCAAAGTTTGTCCCTATCCATCACAAGCTTCTTAACTCTAGCATGCAGAGATTCCAACTGCAACCTTCACAGCAAGAATCTCTGAGAACCATCTTCCCAATTCATCACATAAAGCTATACAACAAATACCCTTATCACACCAAATCCTTTACCAATGAGCTTGCATGCAAAACTGTGAACCTGAGCCTTTCCCTACTGTTCAACCTCAGCAATCACACTATAAATACACACCTAACTCAGCTGATCAATCCATCCATTCATCTTCAAATTCGTAGTCAAGCTTAAGGGTGTTTTCAAGTGTCAAAGTCCAATTCTGGTCCAGTCAGTTCGTGGGTCTTTAGGAGGTTGCTGTAGCTGCCTTAGAGAGCCCAGGAAGCAAGGAAAAGCTTCAATCCAAGTGGGTTCTTAGGCTAGTTTAGTTAGAATTCCCTTAATTTATGAATTTGCATGTTAACTTAAGAAATTAGGAATTAATTGTGTGAGGAGAATTAGCTCCCAAATTCTCTTCTATTCTGTTATATATTGACTATATTATATATCTGCACTTTCTCAGAGTTTGATTGTAGGTGATTCCTTGAAAAATGTTGAAATTCGCAAAACAGGGGCTTTACTGCATTAACTCGCCATAGCGAGTTACTAGCGAGCACTCATGGCGAGCTCAAGGTTCTGGGATGAAGAACTTCGCCATGGCGAGCTCTAGCTCGCCTAGCGAGTTGTTTAGGTCAGTACCTGTAAGTTCGCCATGGCGAGCTTGTTAACTCGCCGTAGCGAGCTAACCCAGAATTGCCTCACTTTCTCTGTTTTTAAAAATGAATGATCACTCATTTTATATTATTATCTGAGAAAGATAAATTGCAGTTGTATAATGTATTTAATATTGTACGGGAAGTCAGGCACAATTCCGAAATTAGGGATAACTTAGAGTTAAGTTGTATGCTCCCCGGGTTTGGGATTTATTGGTAGCATGTTAAGAAAATTAGTGATCAGTCGATTAATTACATGGATATGTTATCAGTGTGGACTTCGTTTTAGATGTTCCATCAGAAAATTCATGTGAGCTTTATGCCGGAGCGCTTTCTGCTCGCGGATAAGGCGAACCCCTGAGACGTGCTCACCTTAGAGGGTTTGCGGTTTAAAATGAACAAGATAACTTTGTGTTACACCTTTATATTATTGCTTATGATATTTATGCTATGGATATAGATTATGATATGACTAATTAGGAGCCCCGGCTTTATAGCCTAGGAGGGTAGTAGAATTCACTGGGACGAAGTGACTGTCTCACCCCACTCCCTATTTGTAACAGGAAAACAGGTTGATTAGGTAAGCCTTGGTGTTGGAGTCGCTGCTGCTGTTTGGAGGATTGCATTTGATTCTTGCTTCCTTATTTATCTTATCGTGTTATCGTTTGTTTCCGCTGTTATTTCATGTACTCTTGATGTATTTGACACCTGTGTGTGCAATTAAACTTCTGTTGTAATAACAATGAATTCAGTACCTTTAATAATATTCCATGATTATTCTAGATTTATCTATGGGGTGTTATAATTGGTATCAGAGCAGGTCGATTCAGATCTTGCGTGAGTTCATTAGTATTACCATTCCAATCCCAGTAGTTGTCTAGTTTCCCTACATACGTTCTAGGTGTCATGTCACTTTAGGCTTAGCTAACTTGATTTGATATTGGCAGTTAGAGCGAAATGTCTGGACCGAGACGAGGACCTGGAAGGCCACCAAGAAGGCATGATAGTGATGAGGAACCAGAAGTGTTCGGAGATCCTAAGGCCAACATGTGGGCAGAGATGATGCATCAGCATCAGCAGTTCCAAGCCCAACAAGCGCAACAGCATCAGGAGTTTATGGCCATGTTTCAGCAGCACATGAATGCTCCCCCTCCTCAGAACTTGGGGTCGAGCGCTGCCTTCCGAGAGTTTTGTAGGATGAGCCCTCCAGAGTTCTATGGTGAATATAACCCCGCTAAAGCTAGGGAATGGTTGCAAAGGATGACTGGCATTCTGGACTCCATGACTTGCTCAGAGACAGATAAAGTAATCTTCGTCTCCCGCTTCTTCAGGGGTGACGCTTGCAATTGGTGGGAAGGTACTAAGCATTACATGGAAGCCAGCCATATGGAGATTAACTGGCAGAACTTCAGGCGTCTCTTCATTGGCCATTATATTCCTGAGAGCTACCAATTCCAGATGGAACGGGAGCTAACCGAGTTGAAACAAGGTAGTCTGACGGTAGCTGAGTATACCATGAAGTTCAACGAGTTGGTCCGGTATGTTGCTGATGGCGACGATGCCCCTACTGAATCTTGGAAAATGAAGAAGTACCGAATAGGGCTTCGGGCGGATATAGCTCACGATGTGTCAATGCAGCAGATCACTAGCTTTGGTGATCTAGTGCAGAAGAGCTATCACGCCGAAGCTGGTCTCAGCAACATTCACAAGGAAAAGAATGAGGTGAATCAGAAGAAGAAGGGATTGTTTGGAAAGTTTGGTTTGAACTTAAAGTCAAAGGGTAATTCCAGCATCCGCAAGCAGAGTCACTCTCAACGCTCGCCCAAGAACTGTTCAGACTGTGGATATCCTCACAGCAGCGAATGCATGAAAGGCAAGAATATGTGCTATTACTGTAAGCAACCTGGTCACTTCAAGAACGAGTGCCCGAAGTTGAAAAAGCACGGGGAAGCCAGTGGATCTGCAAAGAATAAAGGTCGGGTATATTCTTTAGACTGCAATGAAATAAGATCTAATAATGCTTTGATTATGGATATATGTTTGTTAGGACAGTCTAAGGTCTTAGTACTATTTGATTGTGGAGCCACCAACTCTTTTATAGCCGTAGACTGTGTCATGCGGTTAGGAATTCCTTCTGTACCTCTCGTACCCCCAATGTCCGTCGCTGTCGCTACTGGCGGCAGAGTCACTTCAAAGAAAGTCTGTCAGAATTGTCCCATCTTAGTTGGAAGTAAAGTCTACCACATTGATTTAATATGTCTACCTCTAAAGGACTTTGATGTCGTTCTTGGCATGGATTGGCTCTCAGCCAATACCGTGTACATCGGTTGTGCGGAAAAGAATTTGTTCATTCCTTCAGAAACTTCTGCAGAAAGTAAAGCCTTATCTCCTTTATTGCAAAACACTCACCAGATGATCCAGTATTTAGGTGCCAGCAGCAAGTGTTTCAGTGTCTTGTTCACTATTGATCATGAGTCTAGTTTGAGTCCTAGCGACATCCCTATAGTTAGCGAGTATCTAGATGTTTTCCCTGATGATATTATGAGTCTCCCTCCCGAGCGTGAAATAGAGTTCTCTATAGATCTTGTTCCGGGTTCACAACCCATCTCAGTTGCCCCTTATAGAATGTCTCCATTAGAACTCCTTGACCTTAAAACTCAACTTGAGGAATTACTCCAGAAGCATTTCATTCGTCCAAGTGTCTCTCCTTGGGGAGCGCCCGTGTTACTTGTGAAAAAGAAAGACGGTACCATGCGCCTGTGCATTGATTATCGTCAGCTTAACAAAGTGACCATCAAAAACAAGTATCCGCTACCTCGGATTGATGATCTCTTAGATCAACTTAGAGGTGCCACTGTCTTTTCGAAGATTGATCTTCGTTCCGGCTATCATCAGATCAGAATCAAATCCTCAGACGTGTCTAAGACGGCATTCAGGACGCGTTATGGGCATTACGAATTCCTAGTTATGCCCTTTGGATTGACTAATGCTCCTGCTGTGTTTATGGATTACATGAACAGGATTTTTCAACCTTACCTCGACAAATTTGTTGTCATTTTTATAGATGATATCTTAATCTATTCTCGCAATCAAGAAGATCATGCTGAACATCTCAGGATTGTTTTGGAAGTTCTGAGAGAGAAGAAGTTATATGCCAAGTTCAGCAAGTGCGAATTCTGGCTCTCAGAAATTAAATTTCTGGGACATGTCATTTCCCAAGGCGGTGTGTCAGTTGACCCATCCAAAGTAGAAGCAGTTCTTAACTGGGAAAGACCCAACAATGTATCAGAAGTCAGAAGTTTTTTGGGATTAGCAGGTTATTACTGGAGGTTCATTCTTGGATTTTCGGAAATCGCCTTACCTTTGACTCGTTTGACCAGGAAGGGTAGTGCTTTTATTTGGGATGCTGATTGTGAAGTAAGTTTCAGAACCCTGAAAGATAAGTTGACCAGTGCTCCAGTATTGGTCATTCCTGATCCTAATCGGAAGTACGTGGTGTATTGCGATGCATCACATAAAGGTCTCGGTTGTGTTCTAATGCAAGATGGAGCTGTGGTAGCATATGCCTCGCGGCAATTGAAACCACACGAGCAAAATTATCCAACCCATGATCTTGAATTAGCAGCAATTATTTTCGCTCTAAAGATTTAGAGGCATCACTTGTATGGTGTCCAATTTGATCTTTTCAGCGACCATAAGAGCTTGAAATATCTGTTTGATCAGAAAGACCTGAATATGAGGCAGCGTAGGTGGCTGGAATATTTGAAGGACTTCGATTTCAATCTCAACTACCATCCTGACAAAGCTGTTGTGGCAGACGCTTTGAGCAGGAAAGCCTTATATGCTTCCGAACTCTTAATGCAGCAGTGTGGATTGTATGAGAAGTTCAGAGACCTGAATCTGAATGTTGTGTATAGAAATAGTGGCATAAGAATCAACCGAATGGAGTTGTCCTGCGATCTGCGCTCGAGGGTAGTGCAGGCGCAGCGAAGTGATATGGACCTTCAAAGGAGATTGAATAACCCAGAGTTCTCAATTGCATCGGATGGTGCTATGTTGTATGATGGAAGATTGTGTGTACCTAATGACGATGAACTGAAAAGGTTGATTCTTGACGAGGCACACAAAAGTGGACTCTCGATTCATCCAGGATCCACCAAAATGTATCACGACTTGAAACAGAACTACTGGTGGCCGAACATGAAGGCAGAAATCGCAGATTTTGTGTCTAGATGTTTGGTTTGTCAACAAGTGAAGATTGAACACCAGAAACCTGGAGGTCCATTGCAACCTTTGGAAGTTCCGGAGTGGAAGTGGGAACACATTACTATGGACTTTGTTGGAGGTTTACCCCGTAACCAGAAGGGTCAAGATTCAATTTGGGTAATTGTGGATAGATTGACCAAGTCAGCTCACTTCATTCCTGTGAAATCAACCTATAAGGCCACGCAGTATGCAGCTATTTTTATAGAGCATATTGTGAGGTTGCATGGTGTACTACTCAGCATCGTTTCAGATCGTGATCCAATCTTTACTTCTAGGTTTTGGAAAGCCTTCCAGCATACGATGGGTACTCGGTTGAGAATGAGTACATCGCATCATCCTCAGACAGATGGACAGTCTGAAAGAACTATTCAAACTCTTGAAGATATGCTTCGTGCATGTGTTTTGGAAGATGGCGGTAGTTGGAGCAACTACTTGCACTTGATTGAATTCTCTTATAATAACAGTTACCATTCCAGCATAGGAATGGCACCGTTTGAAGCTCTGTACGGGAGAAAGTGTAGAACTCTGTTGTGTTGGACCGAAGTTGGTGATCGCGGATTGCTTGGACCCGACCTGATACAAGAGACAACTTTAAAGGTTAAGTCAATCCGTGAAAAGATGAAGGTTGCGCAGAGTCGGCAAAAGAGTTATGCTGACAGGAGAAGGAGACCTTTGGAGTTTGATGAAGGTGATCATGTATTTTTGAAGGTTACTCCGAAGTTGGGTTTACGTGGTGTGTTTAGAACCAAGAAACTGTGTCCAAGATATATTGGACCTTATCAAATTCTTCGGCGCGTCGGTCCAGTAGCTTACCAGTTAGCTCTCCCTCCTTCTATGTCAGGGCTACACGACGTGTTCCATGTCTCTCAGCTTCGCAAGTATATTGCAGATCCTTATCAGCCAATTGAGATTGATCAGATTGATCTTCAGCCAGACCTAACTTATCAACCAGATCCAGTCCGAATTGTTGATCGTGATGTTAAAGTTCTACGAAACAAGAGGATTCCCATTGTCAAAGTTGAATGGGCGCAGTCTCCGGACGGCGAATACACGTGGGAATTGGAATCGGACATGATGAACAATTACCCTCACCTATTCTAAGGTAAATTTCTGAATTTCGAGGACGAAATTTCTTTAAGGGGGGTAGATTGTAACATCCCCAATTTCTAAAATTGCCTAATTAATTTTAATTAGAATAAATCTATTAAAATTGAAATTAATTAGATATATTTGATTAATTAATACATGAAATTTAGGAGTATTATGTGTATGATTTAGTAGTTCCAATTAAATCTAAAACTACATGATTAATACCTATCCTACTCATGAAAATTAATTAGAATTAAGATTCAAAAACTCCCTCCTATGACTCACCCTATGACTCACAATTCCATTAAGTGACAAACCTCATTACTTGGCTTCTACCCACCCATCCACATGCATTATCACTCACTCATTTTCATTTAAACTTCAGCAAAGCTGAAGCCTTTCACTCATTTCTCTCCTCCTCCACGCCCCAAACAACTAACGACAAACTTCCAACTTCTTCCATTTCACTTAACACCAAAGTTTGTCCCTATCCATCACAAGCTTCTTAACTCTAGCATGCAGAGATTCCAACTGCAACCTTCACAGCAAGAATCTCTGAGAACCATCTTCCCAATTCATCACATAAAGCTATACAACAAATACCCTTATCACACCAAATCCTTTACCAATGAGCTTGCATGCAAAACTGTGAACCTGAGCCTTTCCCTACTGTTCAACCTCAGCAATCACACTATAAATACACACCTAACTCAGCTGATCAATCCATCCATTCATCTTCAAATTCGTAGTCAAGCTTAAGGGTGTTTTCAAGTGTCAAAGTCCAATTCTGGTCCAGTCAGTTCGTGGGTCTTTAGGAGGTTGCTGTAGCTGCCTTAGAGAGCCCAGGAAGCAAGGAAAAGCTTCAATCCAAGTGGGTTCTTAGGCTAGTTTAGTTAGAATTCCCTTAATTTATGAATTTGCATGTTAACTTAAGAAATTAGGAATTAATTGTGTGAGGAGAATTAGCTCCCAAATTCTCTTCTATTCTGTTATATATTGACTATATTATATATCTGCACTTTCTCAGAGTTTGATTGTAGGTGATTCCTTGAAAAATGTTGAAATTCGCAAAACAGGGGCTTTACTGCATTAACTCGCCATAGCGAGTTACTAGCGAGCACTCATGGCGAGCTCAAGGTTCTGGGATGAAGAACTTCGCCATGGCGAGCTTGTTAACTCGCCGTAGCGAGCTAACCCAGAATTGCCTCACTTTCTCTGTTTTTAAAAATGAATGATCACTCGTTTTATATTATTATCTGAGAAAGATAAATTGCAGTTGTATAATGTATTTAATATTGTACGGGAAGTCAGGCACAATTCCGAAATTAGGGATAACTTAGAATTAAGTTGTATGCTCCCCGGGTTTGGGATTTATTGGTAGCATGTTAAGAAAATTAGTGATCAGTCGATTAATTACATGGATATGTTATCAGTGTGGACTTCGTTTTAGATGTTCCATCAGAAAATTTATGTGAGCTTTATGCCGGAGCGCTTTCTGCTCGCGGATAAGGCGAACCCCTGAGACGTGCTCACCTTAGAGGGTTTGCGGTTTAAAATGAACAAGATAACTTTGTGTTACACCTTTATATTATTGCTTATGATATTTATGCTATGGATATAGATTATGATATGACTAATTAGGAGCCCCGGCTTTATAGCCTAGGAGGGTAGTAGAATTCACTGGGACGAAGTGACTGTCTCACCCCACTCCCTATTTGAAACAGGAAAACAGGTTGATTAGGTAAGCCTTGGTGTTGGAGTCGCTGCTGCTGTTTGGAGGATTGCATTTGATTCTTGCTTCCTTATTTATCTTATCGTGTTATCATTTGTTTCCGCTGTTATTTCATGTACTCTTGATGTATTTGACACCTGTGTGTGCAATTAAACTTTTGTTGTAATAATAATGAATTCAGTACCTTTAATAATATTCGTTGATTATTCTAAATTTATCTATGGGGTGTTATATTTATTTCTCTTATAATTTTAAATTTTTTATATTATATTATTATGAGAGTACGATAGACAATGAAAATCTTTAAATGTACTAATCTAGTGAGTATGCTTAAAGATTCTTGTATATGCTCGGTATTCTCTTTTAACTTATAAAAAAAAAAAAAATCTAATAACACAGTACTATTACAACTCACACGAGTGAGCCATATGATGCATCCTAGATCGGAGGAGGAATGCATGTCGTGCTTATATATAATGTACATGTAGTTGGAGAAAGAAAAATAATACATACATGTCAATACTAATTTTAAAAATCAAATAAAAGATGATAAATTATTAATGTCCGATCTCAAATAACAATTTATCATATAAAATAAAGTAATAACTCAATTTTAGAAATGAAACAATATATATATATATATATATATATGGTAATGGAAGCAATTGTAATAGATATTGTTTCACAATTTAGTAGCTAGGTAAGTTGTAGTTCATGATCCATGCATGCATGATTTAAAAATTAAATATTGAATATGTCGGCAATAATTCGTGTTTCATTAGAATGGTAATTTTTGTGAGGATCCGTAGCAGAAGGTCCACTACCCATAAACAGAACGATCTGGATCCTCCGCTGCAGAATGCTCTGCACCGGTGTCTGCTGCACACTTGTTAGCCATTAGATTAATCTATGGGTTGTGACACCATGAGGTTAAAATAATAATAAAACATTCTAAATATGTCGGTATTGTTCCTCTCTTCCTTCTCATTTTTTATGGCCAATTTTTGCCGTTCTATTCTCCATTTTTGAAGTTGAATAGAAATCCATTTGGGACAATGATTTTCTATTCTCCATTTTGGCATAATAACAGCAGCACATCAATAGCAATATGAAATTTTATAGGCAAAATGTATTTATAAGTCCTTTAAATTTTATGTTTGTAACAGATTGATCCTTTAAGTTTTTTAAGTAACAAATAAGTCCTTTAAGTTTTTAAAGTAACAAATAGGTCCTTTAAGTTTGTAATATGTAACATCTAAGTCCCTCAATTACTTAAAAAATAGGACTTAAATGCTACAAATTACAAACTTAAAGGACCTATTTGTTACTTCAAAAACTTAAAGGACCTATCTGTTACTTAAAAAACTTAAAGGACCTATATGTTACAAATGTTAAACTTAAAGGACCTATAGATACATTTAGAAAAACCCAAATATAAAAATGGAATATTTATGAGATTAGACGGAACAAGATACGTGGAGAAGATCAAGTAGAGAAAAAAATCTGGGTGGAAATTGAAAAAGGGGAGAAACCCATTATATCTCTTAATATGAATTTTGGGTTTTCTGTTTTAAAATGTTCTACGGACTAGATTTTTTTATATATATATATATATAAAATTTCATATTGCTATTGATGTGCAATATCAAAAAAAAAAAAAAAAAGGATAACCACAACAAATAATACAAAGCAAACAAATCATGCGAGGCCCAAGCACAAGAAAGAACTAGACCACCAGCTATGGCAGTTAGAAGCTAATATAACATGAGAAGCCTTCAACCACCGAAATGAGAGGAGCTTGATCTTGTCCAACAACTGAGAAATAGAGCTAGCTGAGCCTCGGAACACCCTGAGGTTTCTCTCCGTCCACACAACCCACACACATGCGAGCCAAATGAGCTGCAGAAATAAGCGTCGAGCCCGTGAAACACCTGCTGAAAAGGTAAACTGAATCAGATGATCGCGTAGGGAAGTGAACTCCACCACCGGTATGTCAATCCACGAACACACTAACGCCCAGATGGAGCCAAAAGTACCACAAGAGAGAAAAAGATGATGTGCTGACTCGGCCTCGCCACATCCCGAAATGCACTGATGAGCTGATGAAGGTATGATGCCGCGCGTGACCAGGTTGGTTTTTGTGGGCAACTTGTCACGTAATAACCGCCACGCAAAGATGGAGACCTTCAGCGGAACCTGAGAGTGCCAAATGAGAGTATCTGCATCATCCATAGGAGCGGTAACCTGAGAAGTCAATATCTAATAAGCTCCCCGGACAGTGTAGTCTCTGTCAGAGTCAGGCTGCCACTGCCACCTGTCTGGAGACTACTCACTGTTTAACTATCTTGGATGATATATATAGTGAATTCAATAAAAATTGAATAAATATACATGTGAGAATACTTTATGTTTCTTAAAATTTCAAAATGTAGTCTTGGCCTTAGGTAGGATTTATTTATTTTTAACTAGTTGTGAAAGATATTTAATTATTTATTCAATAAAAAATAGTTGTGCAAGATATCACGTTGTACATGAGAAAAATAAGATTGTATTCTGGAAAGCAAAAACCTCAACCCTATCTTTTTTGTCAAATAACCTAAAATCGGAACTTTGTCTTGTCATATATATATATATATGTGTGTGTGTGTGTGTGTGTGTGCGCTCGCGCGTGTGTGCATGTGTTTCGATTATTGAGATTTATTAATTGCGAATTAAGTCACACATTAGTTATAAGAGTTGAGATTGAACATTTTATAAGTGAGATGATTCATAAACCTAATACCTAAAGTTTTGGATGTAAATGTGTTAAAGTCGATTGTATGATTGTTCAATTTTCAATATGCCGATCTAACTTAGTGAGACTTCCCCTTTTTCGGCCCAACGGTGAAATCAGAGCTCATTGGGGGGAATAATAAGTGGGTGATGTTGAATCGTTGACTTAAAGAGACTCACACTTGATGAAAGATATTGAAATCTATATGTGATGTCAAAGCCGCTTATGTGATTTTTTAATGGTCAATGTGCTGATCCAACCAAATGAAATCTCTCTCGGTCAATACCAGTATATCAAAAAATCTCTCATTACTTAAAAATCGATGCCAATGGTAATTAAGACGACAAACTCTTCAATCCAACAAAATGTTTTTTTTTTTAAAAAAGCATAAAAACTTGCACAAGATGCAAATGCAAAATAATCGGAGTTTTGCAAGATGAAAATATAAAATACCCCGAAAAAAAACTACTTTTAGCTATGTACTTTAATTAGCATGATTGTGCATACAGCAAAGTGTCAGTTTTAGGTTGATTTCTTAGTTGAAGATTAAGGTTTTTATTTAATTTTCTACCAATTTATTTTTTTATTCAGGTGGGGGCTGTGTTCTTTGTTTGTAAGGTTCTTATCAACGTTGGTCCTACGGTTAGTACAACCGTTGTTTAATCATAATAACATGGCCTTAACCGTTTTGTGTATACTTCATTGACTTTTTTATAATTCGATGTGATATGTTTCTTAGGCACTCCTTGTCATTTTTTTTATATGTAACAAATTGTATTATAAGAAATATAAATAGTACTCAATTCTTACTATCGTTAATTGAGAAAAGTTATCAAAATT
The DNA here is from genome assembly GCA_954870985.1 of Trifolium fragiferum. Classification (NCBI taxonomy): domain Eukaryota; kingdom Viridiplantae; phylum Streptophyta; class Magnoliopsida; order Fabales; family Fabaceae; genus Trifolium; species Trifolium fragiferum. The sequence continues at coordinate 17,145,423 of OX940794.1, forward strand.
TAGAGTTTAACCATTCAATGTGAAATTCACTCCTAAATTTAACTTTCAAACTTATATGAGTTTATCTAATATTAAAATTAAAGAAATTCTAATATGGATCTGTCAATTAAGTGGTTGATGGTGGACCGACATTATAATGAATGCGAATTTTACAAAATTGATCGTTGGATTGAAAGGTTATATTATATATATCATCCATAAAAAATTAGAAAAATAAAAAATTATTTGATATGTTATTAGGATCAATTAAAATTAACAATATTTAATAAACTGTTAATCTATATGGGTCTTAATAACATATCAAATTATTTTTAATTTTTCTAATTTTTTATGGATGATCGATGTGATATGAATTTTCAATCCAACGACCAATTTTGTGAAATTCGCATTCTTTATAATAGTATTGATCATTTGTCTACGATGAACCACTTATGAAGGTGGTCCACAACATTGGTTATTAAAATTATATGCATACACATATTATAAATGTATTTATGGTTAAAAAACATATCAATAATTCAAAGTCTTAACTTAAATTTATTTTTTTGACAGTAGTTTTAAGATGAAATTCAATTCAATTTTTTTTTAAATAAATTCAATTTTAAAAACACAAAACAAAAATTAAACTTAGGACAATCTAGATTTTTTTTTCTTTTTTTTATAAGCTAGGACGACCTAGATTAAAAGTATAGCTTAGCAATGAAAAAACGCATATTCACTCAACATATGAAAGAAAATATTGTCAAACAAATATAAAAATAACTTGCATCTATCACTGAAAATTTTCTCGTCATTTCTTCATAGATTTAAAATCATCAAAATATTGACATATATTTTTCGGTAAGTTCATCTTGAAATGAAAATTTCCTAAAAAAAAAAAAATCTTCAAATGAAAATTCACAAATGTGGCAAAAACTAAATTATGTGCGCAATGGGCTAGCAATGAAAACGCCAAGCCAAACAACCACAGTAAAAATGAATCGACAATTAAGGGCTGAAGTTAATATGCATAAGCCAAACCTTATGCACTGTGCATAAGCTGATAATAGCCATCCGATCATGACTATTTTGATGACACATGTAATGATCTGAAGGTCTCACCCTCTAACCCTGAGTCACACAGGATCACATTCTCAAGTTCTCTCAAGGAAGGTCACCGTCGCGAGCGATTCACGACGATTTTCTCTGAATCTCGCTGTCGTATTCTCGTAATCTCGCGGTTGTCTTCTCCGTTATCTCGCCGTCGTCTTCTCCGTCTACAGGTTTGAACTTTCTATACCTTGTATAATTTAGGAATTGAATAATTGCAAAATCAAACCCTAAATTGATTTTGAATCACAATTGTGTTTTCTGCATATGATATTCTACTTTGGTTTTGATTTTGATTATGATATGCATGGATTCAGATATATACTATCTTATAATAGCTTGTAGATTTTTTTTTTTCATTAGTGTTCATCAATTTTTAATATAGGATGATTTTGAATATTTTGTTTTGATTAATTTTCTGCATATGTTGTTTTGCCTGAAACCATTAGGTAAGTATGTTGGTTTCACATTAGTCCAGTTGTTCTTTGATTTTTCTTTAATTTAGCAAGGATTGGTTCAATTTGATGCAGCAAGAATTTTTCTATCTTTTTGTGTATCAGTGCATCTCTTTGACATGACAATATTCTAATTCAATGTCTATATAACCAGTTAAGTGCAAGACCAATTAGAGAATGTTGTTTTGCAACTGTTGCTCATAGAAACAATTCTAATGTTGATTGGAAATTTGCGCATTACATCGTAGAATTAAGAGTTAAGAGTTTCAGTTTACTCATACCTTACCATACACTCTGTAATGATCTAATATAGGCCCAAGATAATAGATCAAGTAGTTTAGATTCCATCATCTTGCTAGACAAGTCATAAGAGTTAAGAGTTTCAGTTTACTCATACCTTGTTCAGCTTAAACAAACCTTCTTCATCTCATACGATTCCATCATCTTGCTCGATTTACTGCGCATCTCTCTCTCTCTGCGCATCATGTTGCTTAATTTATGATTTATAATCGCAGTTCTGATTTGTGTACTTAACATAATTGCATATTTGCAGTTCTGATTTATGATTTAATTTTATGTTTCTGCGCCACTGATTTATGATTTAATTTGCTGCACCATGTAGTGTAATGGCTTACTCGTAGAATTTTGGCGGATTAATAGATTTAATTTTTGTATAGGTTTTGATTCAATTGTGTTGCTGTTTTAAATGGATTCGACGTCCACTTCATCTTTAATTGCAATTGGTGATATTCATTCGACTGAAGCATTTGGAAGTGAACAATTGACTTCATCTGATAGTTCTCAATGTTACTACCCTAGCATTAAGAAATCATGGGAGAAATTAGTATTTCATTCTATTAAAGAGGTTGAAGATTTCTATGGTCAGTATGCATATAAAACTGGATTCTCAGTCAGGAATATGTTGGAAGGCAAAAATAATTCAAAGAATCAAAAGTCGGATAAGGTACATTACCTCCGTTATGTTTGTAACAAACAAGGTTTCAAGAATGGAAGTTTGCTTAATCCGAAGAACAAGCCAAGATCAGACAGCCCAGTTGTTATTGAATTTGAGAAAGTGAAAGAGAGACCGGAGGAAACACTGAAACCATTAGTCTTGATAAATGGTTTCACCATGTTGTACACTGAAAACAACTGGAACTGGTGCTATTTAGAGAGTTGATGCTTAATAGATGCATCCTAAACCACTTTGTGTTTGTGACTGTGCAGATGTGGTTTCAGAGATCTCCGTGTTGAGGAACTGGTGCTATTTAGTTTTGTGCTTCTGTTTGCAGGCATTAGTTTGTTTAGCTTTGGTTAATCTTAGTGTTTTTGTATAGTAGCATTCTTTAGTTTGCAGGCATTAGTTTGTTGTATTCTTTAGTTTTATTAAGAGTAAATAAGAACAATATTTGTATAGAGCACAAATTGTAATCGGAAATGAGAATAGAAAATGAAGAATATGATATTGAGATTATGATGTAAAAGATTATATTTTGTAATTGTCGATTCTTTTCTAAATCATGATTGAAAATGGATGCTACAATGCTCATTTCTGTGCTAACTAGTAACTATTATTGGTCTTAAAGTTGAACTGAATATGAAAATAACCTATAATTATAATTTTGTTCTTATGGTTTGCACAATTATTTTGAATAAAACATGAATATTTTATTGAAAATCATAAGAGATCTATTTTGGTTTCATATACAACACTAGTGAAACCATTAAGCTACACTTATGGTTTCAGTTATAATTTTTATATTGAATAAAATATGAATATTTTATTGGAAACCATAAGAGGACTACTTTGGTTTCAGATACAAATTCAGTGAAATCATTAAGCCACACTTATGGTTTCAGTTATAATATTCATGTTAAATTAAATATGAATGTTTTATTGGAAACCATAAGAGGACTACTTTGGTTTCAGATACAAAACTAGTGAAACCATTAAGTCACATTTATGGTTTCAGTTATTTTCCAATTACTGAATCATGGTATTAGTTATTTTGTATTTGTTTGAGGTTTTTTTCACGCATTTCACTTTATATAATTAACAATCATGTATTAACGGTATTATTAGATGAATTTGTGAAGCAAACATTATGAAATTCGTTAAATGAATTCGTGAAGCAAACTTATGGTTTGCACAATTATTTTGAATAAAATATGAATATTTTATTGGAAACCATAAGAGATATACTTTGGTTTCACATACAACACCAATGAAACCATTCAGCCACACGTATGGTTTCAGTTATAATATTTATGTTGAATAAAATATGAATATTTATTGGAAAACCATAAGAGGACCACTTTTGTTTCAGATACAAAACTAGTGAAACCATTAAGCCGCACTTATGGTTTCAGTATAAATATTTATGTTGAATAAAATATGAATATTTATTGGAAACCATAAGAGGACTACTTTGTTTTCAGATACAAAACTAGTGAAACCATTAAGCCGCACATATGGTTTCAATATTAATATTTATGTTGAATAAAATATGAATATGTATTAGAAACCATAAGAGGACTACTTTGATTTCAGATACAAAACTAGTGAACCCATTAAGCCACACTTATGTTTTCAGTTATAATCTTTATGTAAATTCAATATTAATATTTTATTAGAAATCATTAGACATCTACTTTGGTTTCACATACAAGACTATCAAAATCATTAAGCCATACTTATGGTTTCAGTTATAATCTGAATGTAAATCCAATATTAATATTAAAGAATCTTAATTATATTAATATTAAACCATTTAATTATACATCAAATAAGCATTGAAAGCTGAGAAGTAATGGTAATGGTCAAATGGATAAAAACGAAGAGTCTTAAAGAGAATAAACACTAACTCTAACTTTATATCAATTGTGGCACTTGAACTCAAGTTTGGTTAAATGCTGAATTCATTCTAAATCTACTAATTTTCAATTCATAGCTAGACAAGCACCTTACAGTAGTATAGTTAAATATCATTTACATAGACTATCATTGTTCTTGAAACCATTTAACAATATTATTGGTTTCAGTGTATAACGTCTTGAAACCATTTAACAATACTAATGGTTTCCAGCATGTTTCAAGAATTTCATCTAATTTAAAGCTGATGACGATAATGATGATGATGATAATGATAATATAGAAAACACTGATAAACACAGTGTTAATGTCAAACAAAAAAATTCATCATAAGCTTCATACAAATTCAGAAACTCATCAACATCTTTAAACAAACTCAATAAAAAAAAAATATTAAAATTAATCCACTAATATGAAGAACTACAACCCAAAAATTCATTAAAATTGAAAGACATTGAGATTTGTCTATGCTTATACAATTCCATAACAAATGCTTCCACCTCCTTCAGCCATACATCAAACATCTTCTTGTACACAGTGGGTTCTCCAGTCTTCATGACCAATTGGTCTCCGATCAAGCTTCTGCAATTTATAAATTACTATAATTAATAATCATCACACTTACACTAAGCTTCTATAATTTTTTAAACCTCAAACTACATCATTCTGTCTCAAATGAGAATTAGTAATATCAACATCAGATTCTTCTAGGACAGGACTCATAGAACATATCCCTCTCACTTTAATAAGATGATCAACAAATTCTTCTAGGACAGCAAAATTGATTTTTAAGAATTCAGATATAAGTGATCAACAAATTTAATAGCTTAGTGATTCATGAACACAATAAACCAATCACTTTAATAAGATGCCTTAGACCTTAGTACTTGTTGTGTGTGTGTGTGTGTGTGGTGTGTTTTGTAATTGGTCTAGTTAGAAAAAATTAGAGGTGAGCTATGAATTAGCAACCAAATTTGTAGTTATTAGAACGAACTACACATACACTTGTGAATTTCTTTATAGCCAAAATATACACAATATGAGAAACCATTCAGAAAATATTTCATATATGGCAATATAGTCAAGTCTTTTTTCATTTCAGCACATGGTTTCATATATGGCTATTTACATTCCTAATAATGGTCTGAAACCATTAAGTACATCAAATGGTTTTGGAGGAAAACTGTTTGAAACCATTCATTGTGCAAAATGGTTTACATACTGCATTCTCATTCCATGACACAAACAAACATATATTCACATGCAATTTCAAACTACATTCTTACTCCTTAATGTTTTTTCATTCACAAAATTGAAGGAAAGGAATTGAAAATATGTTATTTTGGAGGAATAATATAATGCACCATGAATATGAATGAGAAAGTGATTAGTTCAATGAACCTTTAAAGTGACATGTTTCATATAGAAGTTGTTGAAATGTGAACTGGAATAGTTAATATTAGAAGCTATTCAAAACAAAACTTAAACATTAGAAATAAGAAACACAAGAAAATCAAACCCGTTTTGGGAAATAAATGAACATATGTACACCTCAAACAAGTATTTAATTTAGCAATCTATTTAGCAAACTTGCAAGTCTGTGCCAAAAGAATCCATTCCAAAATTAGGTAGCTGAGAGAAAACAAAATATGCAGGTAGCAAAAGAATCCATTCCAAAATTAGATAGCTGAGAGAAAACAAAATATGTAAGTAGCAAAAGAATCTAAATGGTTTGTTACAGTGAACTATCAGCATGAATCACTAACTATTAAGTACAACATGAATCAGTGAACTATCTCACATAATTATGGTTTAATTTATCACACTTAAAATAAAAGCCATTAAGTACATCTAATGGTTTTTGGAGTAAAATTCTGAAACCATTCCATTACAACATTTTTAGAGTCATACTGAATTTATAGCTTTGTAAGAAACCAAAACACACTATTATCAACAAGCAAAAATCACACCAAATATCAATAACAAACTAAAAATCACAACAGAAATTCAAAACAAGCAAAAATCAATTAGGGTTACACATATTAAATCAACTAGGGTTCAAAACTAATTTTAGCAACTCATCAACAATATAAACAATTGCAATTACTTGAAACTAACAATTGAAATTACTTGAGGAAGAAACCATTTTCGAACCTGTTTGTTTTGTTCACTTTTTGCGATGGTGATGATGACAATGATGATGATGATGAGTTTTGGTGTGGCCAGCGATGGTGATGATGATGATTTCAGTGACGGTGATGACGATGTTTGAATTGTTCAATAAATTCAGTGACGGTGGCGCGTTGGTTTTGTTTTGGACAGAGAATTGAATGAAGTTCAGTAAATTCGCGTTTGAATGGAGTTCCTCTGGGGGTGTATGAAGAAATTGGTTGGGGTGTACGCATAAATGGGTTGGCTTTGTTGTGAGCTGGGCTGTTTAATGGCTGCTTATGCAGCGTGCATAAACAATCCTTATGTAGGATAACCAGACCCACAATTAAGTATTTGTCCTAAAATCAACATAATCGTCTATGGTTTGCAAATTTGCTAAATCTTTTTTTTGCTAAATCTTTTTTTTTACTAGTTGTGAATTGACGGTATTTTTTTTTTTTAAAAAAAAAGATAAGTCATATTAAATTTATAATAAATTAACTCTTATACAAATATATACGCATATTAAAAAAATAAACATAAGGAAAAATATATATACTAGTGCTACGATACACTTTAGCCTAATTCATTTCAATTTTTTTTACTTAATAAAAAGAGTAGTTAGCTCTAACAAATTTTCAATAAATTTTTTATAGAAAAAAAATACATAGATAATAAAACACTTTTAAAATTAAAAAAGACAACAATTATCAAATAACTTTCAAATAGATTTTAAAATTTAAAAAAAATCAGATCAAACGATACCTAATATGAATATTAATTTTTTTTAAGAAATTATAATCTCCTGTAATCATCTTTTTAGCTCTGCCTTTGGTCCTTTTTTTTTTTTTGATAAGCAAAAACATTGAAAAAAGAAAAAAAAACAATTAAAAATGGATGAGAAGTTACTAAGATTTAAATTTACAGCTAGGCATTTAAAAGTTAAAAACACAAAAAAAAAAATCTAAAATTTTATAATTTAATTTGTATAATAAAATTAAAAATGAAAATATGAAATAGAGAGAGAGGAAGTGAGAAGTGAGGGAGGTGCAGGAGGGGACCACGGGGACAAGAGAATCTGTAAAACGTGGCAGAATCACATGGACATGGCCCTATCTCCTTTCATATTTCATCTGTACACCACCTGTCAATTCCGTTTCTCTCCATCCTCTCAATCTTTTCCATCTCAACATAAAGTCTTACATAGACACAAACACAAATAAATAGTGTTTAGGCATACATACATAAAATATCACATTATTTACTTTTTGGAAAAATATTTAAAATTAAATTATTTTATATTTTCTCTCTCTTCATTCATGTGAGTGTGCTTAGACATTATACATTTATATTTGTGTCTATATTAGAATTCCTCTCATCTCAATTATCAAAATTAATATCTCTCTCTGTGCATCAAAAATGTAGATGACTAGACTCAATACCAATAATAATAATAATAATAATAATAATAAGTGTGATGCTAAAAAGTACACTCGATGTACTCGTTAAACATATTAAAAATCGAAATAAAAAATAAAAATAATAGAAATAAAAGAACATTTTATACTTTCAAAGCATTGAATGCACAATTTCGAAAAAAAAATTCCATAAAAACTTGCTGAAATAATACACCCGGTGCACTGTTTAGCATTTTCTTAATAATAAAAAGAATATTATAGTTTAAATATTTTATTTTAATCTTTTGGCCAAGAAAAAGGGAATTGAGAATGACTCGTTTGTGTTTGCTTTGGTGTTCGTCCTCAAACGTCACCGTCGGATGAAGACGCCACCCTTTTTGCTATTATGGGATGTCCCTTTTCCACAGTTACGCTCAACGGAAAACGTAATAACGTCCATTTTTTAACTTATTTAATTATTAATCAGCTTTATAAAGTTTTTGTGAAAAACTCTCAACTCTTATTGTGTGTTTGGTTTCAATTCTAAAAAAGTTAAAATTGATTTTGAAGGTGTAGAATTGATTCTGACTTGTTTGATTTTTTAAAAGTAGAATTGATTCTGCCTCCAGAATTGATTCTACTTGAAGCTAGAAATAGTAGCTTCTGATTTCTAGAATTGATTCTCACACATTTACACTTAAATATTTTGTTCAACTCACTTTTACATGAAAGTATCCAAACATAAATCAATTATGCTAAAATCAATTATGTTAAAATCAATTCTACCAAAATCAATTATGTCAAAATCAATTCTATCTAAAGTGAAACCAAACATACACTTAGCTCTATTGTAAAAAAATAAAGTTAATAGTTGTTACTCCTATTAAGTTGATGTGTTTTGTGCTATTTTCTGTTAATTTTTTTTTTTAAGATTCATCTTTGTAAAGTAAATTTTTTTTGAAGATTCATCTTTGCAAAGTAAATTTTTTTTTTGATTTCTCCCCTTGGATGTACTTTATAAATTGGTTATTTTGTTCAACCGATTTAAAAAGTGCTGTTTTTTAAATTGGTTATTCGGTTCAACCGATTTTATTTTTTTTGACAAAGGTTCAACCGATTTAAAAAGTGCAAATTTCTTGCACCTAAGAGGGGACAAGGGGGAAACCAAAAAATTTACGTTACAAGGGAGAAATTTTCAAGAAATTTTTAGTATGGGGTAACGCAAAACACGTCCATTTAACGGAGATGTAACAACCTATTAATCCTCAAAAAAAATAAAAATACCAAAATTATTAAATAAGATATCATGATCGAGATTAAAAAAAAATATCAGCTCCTCCATTTATACTATGTGTTAATTTGTAATGACTTTATGAACATAGTTTTTTTTTTACTATGCGAGCATTTAAACCATTGAATTATATCATCAACATTAAAGTGAATAAATAGATTGCTTCAGAGTTTCATAAATCTGAGCAAATTATAAGTTAACACATAGTATAAATAGATTGCTTTGGATCTTCAGAATTTTAATGATGTATTGATATGTGAGAAATAATTCTCTCAAATGAAATAATAGATTGCTTTAGAACTTCAGAGGAACTCGTAAGAATAATATTAGGAACATATAAGACTAGGTATGCCATGTGCATGCATATATTGTATTAAATAAAAAGAGAGTGATCACGGTTGCTTTGAGATAAGTCAATGGAGGAAACATAATCAGCAAAGCGTTTATACCATGCTCGAGCAACTTGTTTGAACCCATATAAGAATTTATGTAGAAGGCACACATGATGTGGATTTGCAGGGTCCTTAAAGTCGAACGATCGATGCAACTAATGTAAATTGTTTCTTTAGACCTACTAGGCGTTCTTGACATCCAACTAATGAATTTCTCAAGTTTTGAAATCGTGATACCAAGAACGGTTCAAATCGTGTTGGTTTAGCAAATATAGACCGACAATTTCCCCACAATCAATGCCAAAATGTTGACTTGCACCATCATCTACAACTTGGGCTTTATGCCTCTCAAAAGAACCGTCAAATTTTTCTTTATGTCTGAAATTCCATAGAGACCAAATAACATTAACATCAGGTAGTCGTGGTACTAGATCAAATTATATTTGTTTTTTATGATAAATTATATTTTGAACCATTTTAATGGGATGTTTATACCATTTCATTCTTAACTAAATGGGTAATCGATATCAACACGTCAATACAAATATTGGAGCTAGGTATAGATGTGACTAGATACTAATCCACCTTGAGTATATTGGGTCAACCGGTCCCTTTTCATAAAAAATTACTATAATAAATGCCATTTTAATGTTTTGCCCTCACATAAATATTTCACTAATGATTAATTTATGTTTATTTTAATATTAAAATCGTGACATTTTATATTCAAATGTGTCTATATTATGTCCTTTTATTATATGTCAAAATCGTGCAAGTTTATATTATATTAAAATAAAATTCTAATTATATACATTTGAAACTAAAAATATAACTAATCAAACCTCTAATGGTTAAAATTTCTGAAATTGTCACAGGTTGTGACTACTCTTGTTAGTGCATGAACTATTTCATTTATTTGTCTCTTATTAAATTTAACATAAGGGTTTTCATGCAACCGAAGAATGTATTAGTTACAAGCAATGATCCAATTCAATCAAGAACTTGTTTCGTAATAAGAGCAAAATTGGCATTTTCAACTTGAATCAACAACTTATTTTTTAAAAATTTTAAATTTAGTTCCCATTTAATCATTTTTATAGGGACTAAACTTAAAACTTTTAAAATTTGAGGACCAATTTTAAACTTTTAAAAATTAAAGGATCAATTTAAATTTTTTAAAATATAAAGGACCAACTTTAAACTTAAAATAAATATAAAAAACCAATTAAAACTTTTAAAATATAAAAAATCAACTTAAAATTTAAAATAAACATAAAAGTTCAAATATGCAATAAAGTCTAAATTTCAATCAATGAACTTACAATAACGCCGTTACCATGGACATGCTTTGCTAGCATATCTTTTCTTTGGGTTTCATGGATTGTGGGTCCCACGACGGATGGTCCTAAAATCGATGTTGACGTCTGAATCCTCTTCCTTGCTGATCTTCTCTCCACATACCACATAGACTCCTCTCCGTGGGTCCCACGTGGCAACTCAGTTATTCGCTCTAATTAAAGAGTTAAATATTCATTAGGCTTCCTTGTAATTGAAATAATTTATCCTGAGTATTTATTTTTTCTTTGATGAAAACCTTGAGTATTTTTTCATAACATTACTCTCTTATGTACCAAAATTATAAGTAAAAATAGATCAACAAAAATTAATATATTTAAATTAAATTGTGCGTTAAATACAATAATTTTTATTGATAATTTTTTGTTTATATATTGAGACGGATGGAGTAATATGAAAATAATTTTTCAAAATTTTGAAGAACCAAATTTTTAATTTTGTAACTCTTATAATTAGCAGTGATCGTAACCGAGTAATCCAAAAGTAAAATTGTAAACTGAATCAATTCAAATCGAAAATCGCATTTGATTTGAATGAATTAGGAATTTCTTTTTGCTGAACTGCACAGTTTGATTTGCATGGCGGTTTTCATTTCAGAAAAACGAACCGAACCGGTGTATTAAACATAAGTTTCTATTATTTATATATATATTTTCTAATATACATATCTCAATTACAAACCAACCAACCATATTGAGTTTTTACGAATATTATACGCGCCTAAAATATCAAAAATGACTTCTCTGATAAAGTTGTGCTCGTATTTAAAGTCCGGAAGCTCTTTACAATGCACTGAGTGAATTTATTCCTTAAACATGAGAGTTAGTTAACGTTAGGTGAAGTGATTAAAGTGTGGTCAATATTTGCGAAAAATTCTTGAGTTTTCTTAATTTAAGTCTGTTTGCAAATGTTACTGTTTTGATTAATTGAAAGTCTATGCTCGCCATGTCGTCATGTCGATAATCTCAAACAAGAAGAACATCTATATGATTTGATTCAATATAGGTCGTCTATTTTAAATGATAGTCGAGTTGTCTTCAAATTTCTCTAAAATCACAACATAACATTATTTTATTGTGTTGTAGCTTGACATTAATGAACATCATCTCGTAATAGTCACACATCAATGCTCCAAAACGACACCATTGCTCCACCTATATCATGTGTTCTCTCTCAACACCAAAAATATATTCAATCTAATCCTAAAATTGTCACATTCAACATTCTTATATTGACATGATTGTAGAAGTGTTTTCATGTACATTTTTCATTAATTTTAATCTTAACTTGACGGTTTATTATTCAACGTTAGCTACTTATTCTAATCACTTTACATCAATTACCATAATTTTTCACAAGGCCTATAAATATTTGATATTACGATAATTTTTTTAAAATCAATGTGAGCCATCGTAGTTTCATAAAAGCATATCGAGTCACCATTATTTTTAACCGTTGCACTTTAATTATCACCGTCCTACCATACATATACTATATTTTATAGCTTTGATAAAATTACGATGATTCACCATGTTGTGATTATATGTAAAAGTTTCTTTGATATTAAACATATAGTTGTTTAGTGATTTTTCTTTTAAAAAATTCTGAGAGCTATATAGATATTTTTTTCATGGATCTATCAGTCACGAGGGTTGAATTATAGTACTAGTTGCAATTTTTCATCTGAATATCTTATCTACTACATTTGGATATTTGCTTTTGTTTTTGGAACTAATCAAATCTGCTACAATATACAGAAATATGGATTTAATTACATGGTACTGTACATATTGACTGTATAATTAATCTTCTGTTTTCTTTCAAAATAAGTTGCAGAAAAAATATAACATAAGTGGAAATAACTTTTTAAAAGCAATGAAAGTGCATGCTAAAATAAACAACCCAGAGTGGGGAGAAAAAAGAAGTGGAATTTTAAGATGAATGAATAAATGCTAAAGTAACAATTATGTCATTTCATTTATTAAAGAGCATTTGTTTTATTAAAAAAATGGCTTCTATGTTACTCTCTCTTTTTTAAGATTGAATCTATCTTTCTTTATCTAGTCTAGTGTACTATTAGTGGAATTTATGGTTGCTTTCTTTTCTTGATATTATTAACACAAAGAAGTTTTTAAAGTATAACTACAAATTATTTTTTTGGTAAAAAGAATGTATAACTACACAAATAGGATTTGAGAGTAGTTTTAAACTATAATAATACAACTTTTCAAAGTAAAATACATGAATATCTTTTTTTTTATATAATTTTAATACATGAATATCCATGACGTAAGTAAATTATATAGATATTCATGCCCACCAAAAATTATATAGATATTTATTTGATTTTGTTATTTTAATACATATCATATTGCTATTTTTTTAGTAAAAAAAAAAGATATTGTTATTTTTAAAATATAGTTACGTCATGATAGGACAAATAAAATATAATTAAAAGTTTATTTTTTAGGTGCAGTAAAAGATATTATTAACCGAAAATGAATCTTCTCATATATATAAATGTGATATTTCACCATTCAAAAATAAAAGATAAACACACTAGAGATTTAAATGGTTGTTAAAATTAAATATGGCATCTTATTCTTTAATATGTAAATTACATATGAGAATCAATTTCCATCATGGCAGGAGTTGAATTAATCACTCAAAGAATGAAGATCTATTTTATAAATTGATCTATATGTACATGAGTTTAATTTTTGAACTCCTTAGCCTATCAAAATAAATAAATAAAACCCTAGAACATGTTTTGCCACCCTTGCAACATGTATTAATTAATTGAACATGTGTGTTAAACATGTTTACATTTTTGTGATTTAATATGGAGGAAAGTGCCTTTATATTCATGATATTTGTAATATATCTAATGATCATAATTATTCATCATGTTTGGATAATGAACTGTTTTTAAAAACAATATACTCCTTATATAATACATGAGAACTTTTTTTTTTTGAAGAAATAATACATAAAACGTAGAAGCAAAAATTATGAAATTCATCTTAATTAGTGTTTTTATTTCCAATCAAGTATAATTATTTTTAATAAACTTTTTAGGATAAAACTAAAATAGTTAAAACTTACATCTAGCTCAATCATATAGATTATATAAGATCATGAGATTCCTCCTATCACATGTATATTATATTAGATACACACTTGTCATAACACATTTAGAAGGTTGGAGCATAAATACAGCGGTCCACATTGCTTGATATAGCAAAATGGATTCTAAAATTCTTTCTTGAAAAGGATTAGTCTTCAATTGCAAGTTAATTAAAATAACGTTTACAACTGTTAAATTGATATTTTCTTTTTAAGTGCAATTCTCAACCATATAATAATCCTACTAATAATTAGATAATCTCTTGAAAAAACACATGAAGCAAACGCACTACAGCATCCCCACATACGGCGTTCGACGTCGGTATTGCTAAAAAAGGAAGGAGATAAATAATGAACATATAGTTGAACAAAAAAATAATGAGGAAGGGGACATTATCAAGATTTTAAATTTTAAAGTCAAAGTAAATGATGGAAACGATCAAATATGTTTTTCTTTCTTCACCAAGTAGTATAACACATTATTGTTTGTTCCTAACTTCCATATGCATAGTTTCATTTCACCCCTAAATCATTATTATTATGGTCAGTTCAATGATTTTTAATAATCAAATTTCTTTGATGAAAATAAATTTTGTGAGAGGTTGTTTCTTTCGGATAATGAGAGGCTAATATTGAATGTGAGATTGTTCGGAGAGATTGTTAGTCGATATAAAAGTATTATTGAGAGAGTAATCATATAGAGAGTGGTCATAACTATTAAGTTAATATATTTTCTTTTTTAGTTAAAAGATTCATAAAGTGAGATTCTTCTACTTCTATCGAATATTGTCAAAATTTTTGGGAGTTTGAAAGTAGCTCATACTCATGATTTTCTTCTAGTTATCTCGATTGATAGTTTAGGCCATCACATGTCATCAATAGAGTACCGTATAAGCTGAGGTATCGCCTCATAATTTCGTTATCTTCAATTCATAAGGTTTACACTGGTTGATGGAAGGTGTGTCTATATATATTTGGGGAGCTTCCGGTTCACTGTAAAGAGTTTTTAAGAAAATATAATAAAGAAATTGGTAATTTTTTTTTTGATGTATTTAGTCCAAATTTTTAATCAAATACAACAACTTTCTTTAACTAATTTTCCCGTATATTTTGGGACGAATGAAGTACTCCATAGTGAGAAATACTTACTTGGGCACAAACCCAAGAAAAAAGTATTTAGGCACACATTCA
Organism: Trifolium fragiferum; assembly: GCA_954870985.1. NCBI lineage: Eukaryota > Viridiplantae > Streptophyta > Magnoliopsida > Fabales > Fabaceae > Trifolium > Trifolium fragiferum. The sequence continues at coordinate 17,160,743 of OX940794.1, forward strand.
TAAGCAAAATAAATTTTTAAAAAAATGACTAAGTGATGATGTGATAATATTATTTTTGCTTTAATTTTTTTGAACATAGTATTATATAATAACTCTGAAACTTTTTTTTTTTAACACACTAATAACTTTGAAACTTGAGCAGTTAATATAATTAAAATATGAATAACATTGTTTTCTATGTAAATTTATATCTTTTTTCATTTCTTAACTCTAATACATCCGTTAGTATGCCCCATATTTAAAACAAATATTTATTTAGTAACTTGTGCAGTTTATATTTTAGGGTGTTAACATGTGATCTAAGGATACACATGTTAAACTATATAAAAGTGAAAATTTGCATTTAATAATACTAAAAAAATTTAATATTTAAAAGATACAATCATCAAGTTACAAGAGAATATTACTCGATCTAATTCTTAATATATATATAACTACAGTACTTCGTATTTTTTAAACTCAAAAATCTAATGTATCTAATCAATAATATAAGCTAAATATATTGAATTTGATATAAATTTAAAATATAGTTTTTCTCTTATATTTAAAAAGTATTATATTTGCATTGTTAACATTTTCAAATATTTTAAAACAAACATTTATATTAACTTTTTTTTGTTGGCTTTAACTACCAATTTAATCTGGTTTGGGGATCAGTTTTGATATCAAGTAATTCTAACCTTCTTTCAATCACACTTGCGAAAGATTAAACTCTAATCATTCTTACGAAATTCAACGTCAATTACCACAAAATCAATTAACAATTAATTTATATTAACTCTTTAACTAACACTACACTAGGAATTTGGATCCTCTCCTATGACTTCTCTCCAATTCATTATTTTGTGAGTGTGAAGAGAGAGAAATTAAAAATAAATAAATGATGATGAGAGAGAAAAAATAATGAGAGAGATAGATACATAAAAGAAATTGAAGAGAGAATTGGAGAGAAAAAAAGAGAGAGGATCTACGGTAGTACTCCCTTCAAATCCGGTTAAAAAATTAATACCAGTTGTAACTTGATTAGTATTTTGTTGTACTAGTACTAGCATAGTGGCATGGTACTAATTTTCAACCGTCAAAAGCCTCAAAAACCAAATGGAAAAAGTGTGACTAAGAAGGAGAGTGTAAACCACGCACATACAGAAGGGGCGTGAAATTCATGGACACAGGTGGAGCCCACGATCATTCTCGGTCCCCAAGACCCTCAATTGATGAAGTGTACGGCCACCTGATATTTCTAGTGGTATACGGTTTCTGTGCTATGCACAAGCTGTACACTATCATGGGCATCTTTCCTATTATTACGGTACTGCCCACGCCCCTCTCTATAACCCTCCAAATATAAGATAAAGAAACTCATTTTGTGCCGAATTGTTCGAAAGAATCCGATTTTGATTTTTGGTGATAGTAATTTTATGTTTGAATTTATTTATCTCATAGTTAAATTATAAAATTATTGAAGTTTGTTTTCTCTAAAAATTAAAGATTAATAAAAGAATAAGTATTAAATATGTATGATGAATATTTTTTTTATAAATTAAATTTGGTTTAATTGAATAATTGAAATTAAGTGATTAGTATTTTTTTTAGACTAATAATTCAAAATGGATTTAAGTTAGTTATAAGAGAAATATTTTTAGTTAAATTTATTTATTTGTGATTGAATTCTGAATACTCTAGAACATTTAAATAATATAATACGAATATTTTCTAATTTAATCAAATTTTTGAATTTAAATTTTAATTTGAACATAAAACAATGTTAAATTTTTTAAAAAGAGCTTATAATTCATTAATCTCGAAAAATTAATCTATACAATTACAATTAAAAATCAATAATTTGGTTTAGGTTCCCTGTGATTTGTAATCAATAATTTGGTTTTATCTCCCTTTTAAAAAACTTTCTTCATTTTATTTACATACCACCACACAAAAATTACTCACCTACACAATGTACTCTAATGTAAATCTTTATCTCTATTTAATCAATTCCTCCCGTACAATTATCAAAAACCTTTTTTATTTTTTAGAAAAGAAAAATCACAGACCAAAAACAGAAAAACCATATTAATATTATGGCTTCCGTTTTTCCTTATCTTTTTCATTTTCATTTTCATTTTCATTTTCATTCTTCTCTCTTTCCGTTCCTTCTTTCTCCCCTCTCAACCCTTTTTTCCAACCTCTCAAATTCAACCCTTTTCACTTCCATCTAAAATGACCCAATTCATCTTCTAAAAATTCCAATCTTTTATCATTAATCTCTTCAAAATTTTCTTCACAAATCATAAAACCCAAAAATGAAGAGAGATCACCAAGAAAGCTATGGTGGTGGAGTGAACATGAACACAAACAAAAACAACAACAACAATAACCTCAACAACAACAAAAACATAAACTTTGGTGAATGTTCATCAATGCAGAACAACAACAACAACATAGACGGAAAACAAAACATGTGGAGAGAAGAAAAAGACAACGGTGGTGGAATGGATGAGTTATTAGCAGCATTAGGTTACAAAGTTCGTTCTTCAGACATGGCTGATGTTGCTCAAAAGCTTGAACAACTTGATATGGTTATGGGTAGTGCTCAAGAAGAAGGAATAAACCATCTTTCTTCTGATACAGTTCACTATGACCCAACCGATCTATATTCATGGGTTCAAACCATGCTCACTGAACTCAACCCTTCAACAACCGATTCACAAATCAATGACCCATTAAACTCTTCTTCTTCAATCTTCAACGATGATTCTCAATATGATCTTAGCGTTATTCCTGGAATGGCTGCATACCCACCTCAAAGCAATGAAATTGAAGTTTCCAACAGTAACAAGCGGTTGAAAACATGGGTGGAGGAATCAGAATTGGAAGATGTTTTACCGGCGTTATCACCGCCGCCGGCGGAAACTACAAGACCCGTTGTTCTTGTTGATTCACAAGAAACCGGTGTTCGTCTTGTTCATACTTTGTTAGCTTGTGCTGAAGCGATTCAACAAGAGAATCTGAAACTTGCTGATGCACTTGTGAAACATATCGGAGCTTTAGCATCGTCACAAACCGGTGCGATGAGAAAAGTTGCTTCTTTTTTCGCACAAGCACTTGCTCGGAGAATATACGGAATTTACCCAGATGAAACAATCGATTCATCTTTCTCCGATGTTCTTCACATGCACTTTTATGAATCTTCACCGTATCTGAAATTCGCTCATTTCACTGCAAATCAAGCTATTCTCGAAGCTTTCGCCGGCGCCGGAAGAGTCCACGTCATCGATTTTGGTCTCAAACAAGGTATGCAATGGCCTGCTCTTATGCAAGCGCTTGCATTACGTCCCGGCGGTCCACCAACTTTCCGATTAACCGGAATTGGACCGCCGCAACCCGATAACACCGACGCTTTACAACAAGTGGGTTGGAAATTGGCTCAGCTTGCACAAACAATCGGCGTTCAGTTCGAATTTCGTGGATTCGTTTGTAACAGTTTAGCGGATCTTGACCCGAATATGCTTGAGATCCGACCCGGTGAAGCCGTTGCTGTTAACTCCGTTTTCGAACTTCACACTATGTTAGCCCGACCCGGATCCGTTGATAAAGTTCTCAACACTATTAAGAAGATTAACCCTAAAATCGTAACCATCGTTGAGCAAGAAGCGAATCATAACGGACCGGTTTTCGTAGACCGGTTCACGGAGGCTCTACATTATTACTCAAGTTTATTCGACTCGCTTGAAGGTTCTTGTTCTAATAATTCTAGCTCGACCGGGTCCGGTTCGGTTAACCAGGATTTATTAATGTCGGAGCTTTATTTGGGGAGACAGATATGTAACGTGGTGGCTTATGAAGGAGTGGACCGGGTTGAGAGACATGAGACACTGAACCAGTGGCGGTCTAGAATGGGTTCGGCCGGGTTTGATCCGGTTCATTTGGGTTCTAATGCTTTTAAACAAGCGAGTACTTTGTTGGCTTTGTTTGCAGGAAGTGGTGGGTATAGGGTGGAAGAAAATAATGGGTGTCTTATGCTTGGGTGGCACACGAGGTCACTCATTGCTACTTCAGCGTGGAAGCTTCCACTCAGTGAGTCCAAGTGAGTTAGAAAACCGAGTTGAGGTGATTATGGATTAATTATGAAAATATGGACCAATTAGGGTGGTGGATTAGTTGATGAGTGAAAATGTGACTCAGTGAGTGAGTGAGTGAGGGAGGGGATAAATAAAGAGTAAAAAAAAAAAGTAAAAAAATCCAAGTCTTTTATGTAATTTGTAATTGTAATGTTAATTTCGATTTTTATTAGTGGTTTTTTTTTCTTGCTCTAAATTAAATAATTTTTTTAATTTTTGAGCTGGATGGATCTAGTTTGCTTTGTTATGTTAATCTATTTTATTTCTTAATTAATCCTGCATTAACTTTAATTAAGTTGTCTAATACCATGTGATAGACGGTGCTGGCTTATGACTTTTTTTGTTTAATTATATAGGGTTTAGGAGGGTCCATGCAGGGAAAAAATTATGTGTTCTTGTTATTTCCGTTTTTAAATAATTTAAATGAATGAATGAAAGGTGTATATTGTAAAGTTTATTGGTATCGAGGTAAGCATCTTGATGTTCCCACTAATTTTTATTTTTCAACTCTTTTTTTAATGCTATCTATGTTTGAGGAATAAAAATATTTTGATTTGGAAATGATAGTGATTTGATGATTCTTTTGTTCTTTAATTTGTATGAATTAGAATTTTATTTTTCTTTGGAGCATATAATATAATATGCTGATCAAATATACCCAAAAACACTTTCTAGTTCCTACCAATAACAAGAGAGAACCAATGAAGAATTTTACCAAACCAATTTTATTACCATTGAGTTTTACCAAATGAATTTATCGTACATTTATTTTTTCCATACAGTCGGTCCATTTATAACCGTCCGATCAAAATTAGACGGCTCTAATTTAAAATCTTCATTTATAAATTAATTATATATAAAATTAGACGGCTCCGATCAAAATTTCATCAAAACCGTTAATTTTGATCCTTCTCTTTAACCCATCAAATGATTTTCGATTGATGTTAAATTTTATAGACATGATCTTTACAATAATAGCTTTGAATCTAACAGTGTATTTTATAATACGATAATTCGATAAAGAATTATCGGAGGTGTCATGATACTAAGTTTGACACCTTGGTGTCACTTGATCATAACTCTATATATATATATATATATGAATATAATAATTACACTTTAATGGAAGGCAAACAGACAACAAGTTGCGCCGCTAATCTTTTTTGGATGGCAAAATCAATCATTTTAAACACTACATCTAGGGACCTCGGAGACACCACATTGCTATGTATGACTTTTTGCACTCTTTTCAAAATATCTACAGCCTCTGGGGCTAGAAACCCAAAAGTATCAAAAGCAAAAGGTATAAAAACATATTTATTGTCCGAACATGTTTTCTCATATTTGACCACTTTACTTTATTTATTGATTGTATTTATTTAAACCGTCCAATTAAAATTAAACAGTTATAAAACGACTGTACGGTACCGACACCAAATCTCCAAATTTAAATTTATCAAAGTAAATTTGTATTATGCCATTTAGGTGAGGTCAAGATGGTTATGATGGTTATACAGTTATAAAGCAACAAATAAAGTAATGTAAAATAAATTATCTTAATGTCATTGTTAATTTCCATCACATCAATTCATGTTACAAAGCGTAAAAACTGTCTTATTAATCACCCAAAGACATTTAGACAGGTTCTTTTGATCTTGTTTTAAATATTTTACCAATTTCATCAAATGTCAAAGCTATTGAGACTTGATCATACGTAGAAAGAGACATGTACTTAAAATATAAACCACTGTTTAGGGACTAAGCCAAGCTCTTCAAGTTCAAAGGAACCTTATAGTACTTCAAATGCTTTTTTTTTTTTTTTTTAAAAAAATAAAAATTTAAAAGTGTACTTCAAATACACAGGTTTGTTTGTTGCAGCCCCTTTGTTTGTAGGGTGAGGCTCATGTTTCAAAGGGTACACACTACACAAAATAGGACCAATCTAAAAATTTTGATTCAATGGTTATTGGTACTATGGTCACCACATCTATGCAGCAGCCGTAGCTGAGGATCCAAACTATTTTAGGATTATTATTTGTTAAATAGATTATACAAATTTTAAAGCATTTTTTTTATTGTATTTAATTTTTTTAACTAGCGCTTTAAGGGCATTAGTTAACTAACATTTTCGAAAAGTAAATATTTGGTAGAATTTATAGCTTACTTTTTTGAGGTATTGAATTATTTTGTTAACCTCTTCCATATATAACATTTATAGGATTAATGTTGCATTCTTTATGTATACCACACAAATCAAAAGGATCATGTGCAAGATCTAGCAAATAAGGAATAACTATTGATTTACGCATCCACAATATAAAAAAGGGTCATGCTAACCGGTGCTTTCGGGACACTGATTAAGAAAATCAAAAGAAACAAGTTTTACATTGAAAAACATATTATTTAAATTTTTAGAAGAGTGATTATACAAGTTCCAAAACTTTTATACCTTATTTAGTTCCTTAACTAGTGTCCCGGGACACTAGTTAGAATTTTTCTATAAAAAATTATAATTACAATGAGTAGTGATAAAGAAAAATAAAATCTCACAAATCGTTAATTGTTTCGGTGCTGATTGGCGCTGAACTTGGTAGGAAAGATCACAGTTTGATCTCCCACAACTGCGATCGGAAGGGGTTGGAATCACTTGATGTCAGAATTGACCCCCGAACTAGATTAAATTGGTGGTGAAAGAAAAAAAAAAGAATGAGTTTCACATTTGCTGGTTAATTTTCTTAGTAATTATTTTTTTACAAATTTTTTTCTATTAGTAAGTTGAGATTAATGTGTGATACATAATATCCACTTGGCGTGTAACTATTGTCGTTATGGATATACTCCCTCCGGTTCTATATATAAGCAACTTTTGCATTTCTAGATTCATTGCAAAAGTAATGAATGATTACTTTTGCAATGAATCTAGAAATGCAAAAGTTACTTATATATAGAACCGGAGGGAGTATAGATTTACATAAGTAACTAATATTTAACAAAAAGTAATTAAATTATTTAGTCTTAGATATTTTCCAAAATATAACTAGAATTAGCTAGGATTCCCATGCAAACATTTCAATACAAATTTATGTACAAATTTGTGCCACCTTTACCATTGATATTATTCACTTTGCATACATACTTTTGTGGACATGATTAAAGTAAACATATCCCTAACTTGACAGTGATGAATAAAGAAAAGCTTGGCCAATCTAATAAAAAAAGGTTTAATTAGAACTTAGAAGTGTATAAACTAAAAGTGTTAAAGTAATCCCTTTATAATTGTAGTAACATAGAAGTACATCTTAACTTTCAAAGATTCAACACCTAAATCTTAATCACAACCATCATTACCACTGAATATGCTTAATTATACATCTAGGAACACTTAATTAATTTTGAAACTACAACATTTCTAGCCTCTGCCAAAGGGCATCTATCTTATTTATAGTTTATACAGTTCTGCCATATTCCCTCAAGATTTGGTCTACATCGTCCTATTGGTTATCTTTTCATGGGATTCCAACATTACTTAAGGTGTCAATTGAGTTTGTAGGCACAAGGTCACATGGTAATGCATAATAGCACATGTATATGGGCCATATGGTTTCTTAATTAGGAGGGATATTCGTATGCAAGGACTTTATTTTAGGAAATTATTACACCCTCCATTTTAAATATACTATATAAAAAAGTATGTTCATCAACAAAAATTGATATTTGGTATAAAATGTGGACTAAATGTAATAATTTTTGTTGATATACATTTTTCGTATATTTAAAATTGGAGGTAGTAATATTATTATTTGAGGTATAATTTATAGGAAAATGACATTATTTAAATATGGGAAATGCTAAACAATGCACCTGGTACATTGGTTAAGCATATTAATATAGAAATTTTTTCTTGGAACTTGTGCATTTAATGTGTTAAAGATGCAAAAAGTCATCTCTCTAGCATTAATTTTGTCTCTTTATTTCCTTTTTGGGTATGCTTAACTAGTGCACCGGGTGCACTGTTTAGCATGACCCTTTAAATATTTTATTTAAAGAAATTATGTATTTAAAAAAGTTAACATTTCAATTTTCTATATAGAACAATTAGTTTTTTTTTGTTAACTCTGATTTTTAGAGAAATGAAGCTAGTAATTTGGAATTCGACTATAAGATAAGTAAAGTCTCATTAAGAAATTGTTCTATTCAAACACTAATCTCGAATTTTTATGAATAATTTGTCCTTTAATAAAATTTAGGAAAATGCTAAGCATATTAATAAGGAAATTTATTCTTAAAAGTTGTGCATTCAATACCTTAAAGTTATAGAAACTTGTATTTTTTTTTTTTTTGAACAGCAAATTTTATTTAATAATCAGATCTCTGCTCAAGACGAGCAAAGATCGATAATTTAGAAAGTACAAACAAGATGTGCCGTATATAAGCGGAACACCCGAAAATAAACACCATAAATGACATCCCTACACACAACACCTAAAAATGACTCCTTCTCGAAAACAACCACATACCCGAAACCACCCATCGTCACTACTCATCCCCAAACAAACACCCATCCAAATAAAACTCAAAGTCCTCCTCACCAAAGTTGAGCCACATTCGAAAAGCTCATATTCGAAAGACATTCAGTTTCCACCACCTCTCAACCCCACAACCCAGCCCATCGGAGAAACACCATAACCAGTCAAACAAGATTGCAGCTAGATATCAACTCCCGATCTCGAAGCAAAATTAATCGGCCCACCGAAATCCAGCGCACAATATGTAAGAGAAACAACATGATAAGATGTGGTGCAAACATCAATCGAAACAAAAAGGAAAAAGCTCAGCTCAAAAGAACACACACCCTAAACACCTAAAACAACCCCAAAAATCAAACAAGAGCAAGCGACGACAAAAATGGACCCGAGTAACAGAGGCAGCCACCAAAAGAAATCACCCACCTCCACACCTAATCAACACCAACCATCCACTTTAATAGCTCGCGTCTGCAAATCGTTCCGACGCCAAATCCGAATACAAAATACTCCACGACCACCAATCCAAACCAAACCATCCCAACCCCATGCAAAGCCACCACCACCACCTCAATCAAATCACCACCACCACACAAAAAAAAAAGTAAAGAAACATCCCATACCACCACTGCCTCACCACCCACAATACCACTGAAATAATAAAAATAGAGACGGCGAGGAAGAAAAAGCTTCCACCACCACCGCTGCAAAACACCAAACGGACCACTGTCCAAGGCAAACACCAATCCACCAAAGCCTGAAACACGTCCACCACCACACACAACCAGAACACCAAAACCAGAACAACAACAAAAACAACACATAGCACCTCCTCACATCTAGGCGTAGCAGAACAACAAAACCACCACACAGTAGAACAACAAAACCTCCTCACATCAAGACACCCACACAGAGCACCACCAGCAACAAAATACGCAAGCAACACGAATCGAAGACAATAACCAGCATCAAATCCAAAAAACGATTTTGAAGTTTGAAAATCAAAACAGAACCGCGGCGGTGCGCCCTCTTCCTAATCCACCATCAATCCTCCGGCACGGAGGAGACAACCTACCAAAACGTGAAAATCCAACCATAACTCACAACAGATCTGTGTGAATAACTACCAACACGAAATGATCTGGATTGACAAAAACGCCGGAGAAGAAAGATGGTAACGGTGGTGCGGAGGTGAGAAACTCATCGCACCACCACCTAAGGGATTACATCTTGGCGGTGAAGCTTTGGATTTAGGGTTAACGGCGGCGGATTGGGGTTAGAGAGAGGACAGAGAGAAATTCTTAGAGAGAGAAATGTTGTTTTTAGAAACTTGTCTTTCTAATATTAATTTTCTCTTTGATTTTCTTTTTAGGTATGCTTAACATTTGTTGAATGCTGTTTGAAGTTCCACATTGCTTAGGTTCCCGGGCCGTTGAGAGTACAAATATTTGACGGCAACCTCACCCTATGAGCTAATTTTTGGGGTTGAGTGATGGAAATGCAACCAACTCATCTAAAGATCCTTTGCATGAAATAGGAGGTCCTATGACTAGGTCCAAGACTATGAGGATGAATCAAGCTCTACAAAGTTTAATCATCAAGATCAACGAAAACTAAGATCGATATCCATCGGAGGCTGAACCAACTTGGCTCAATTTCTTACAATTGGATGAAGATGCGTTGAGCCCAACTTGAAACCCAAGTCACATAATAAGAAGCTTTCATGAGCTGATGTGTGGTCTAATAATATTGGACTAAATAATAAATAATTAAGTCCATTTTTCTTTATTTTATTTGTAATTTTCGTTTTTGGTCTTGGGAGGTTTTTAAGATGAACTTTAACTTCATTCTAGCCTCTCTAGATCCTTTCTAGTGGTGCACTAAGTCATTATAATGGCTAGTGGGAAGTTATAAGAATGTTAGTGCTATTTTTCTAGTTCCTATGATGAAAAATGATAGTGGGCAATAAATCTTACTATGTAAGGTTAGGCTATAAATAGGACTCTCATGTACTTCTCAAATCACAACTTGAATATTAATCAAATTTGAGAGTTTCTCTTGTGAGAACTTTTTCTTTGTTCTTGTGATAAGAACTTTGTTCTTGAGATAAGAACTTTATAGTGTTGGTTCTACCGGCAGGTCGCGGTTAGGGTCAAGTTCCTTATTCCTTTGATAACTTTGGTTTTACCGGCAGGTCGCGGTTAGGGTCAAGTTCCTATCCCGATTTCAAGACGATCCTAAGCAGTCTCGTATCAGTTGGTATCAGAGCATCGGCTCTTGAAATCAGGTTTTATTTATCTTGTTAAAGAAAATATATATCCGCTGTCGTTTATCATCTTGTGTCATATCTCTAGTTCTATTTCTTTTGAATCCACTTTATTTTGCTAAATTGTATTTTGCCTCAATGCCAAATTACCTACTCTTTCTTTTCCAAATACAAAAAAAAAAAAAAAAAATTGTGCAAAAAAAAAAGGAGAATACTGCACAAAAAAATAAAAATATATATATATATATATTGCATAAAAAAAAATAGTTGCAAAAAAAAAAAAAAAAGACAAGAATCTCGTTGAAAAAAAAAATAAAAAAAAAACCGAAAAGACAAAAAAATTGGAAAGGAAGAGAAACAGGGTTACGGCAATTCGGCAAACACAATATTCATCTACTCCTTGTTTATTCATAACCTTCCATTTGTCTAATCTTCCAAAGTCTCTACTTTTTTTTTTTTTTTTGGTTTCCTTGTTCAATTTATTTTATTGGTTTTAATCTCCATTGGTTTAAATTTCTTTGCTTTTCCTCTCATTGTTTCTTGTTGGTTCAAGTACACAAAGTTATCAATTTCAAGTTATTGATTCCTTGCTGTTTCTTGTTGTGTTGAATCATCCCAAAAGTTTTTTTCTCAAGAGCTCATAAGGAAAAGTTGAGTGGTAAAAGGCAAGAGTGGTGAGATTATCAGAGGGAAAAAGCCAAAAATAAGAGTGAAACATGAGTGAATTTTTTTTTCTTCGAGTGTAAACACGTGAGAGAGTGTTGTGTGAGGAATTATTTTTATCTATTTGCAATCACTTCTAACCCATTTTTTGCAGCAATTTAATCATGAGTGGAGGAGGAGAAGAGAATGAATTTGATCTTAAATCGTTTGTGACTACTGTCAATCAACAATTCCAAGCTTTAAACATGAGATTGGATTGCTTCCAACCCCCGAGCCGAACTAGCAGCCGAAGGCATCCAAGTTCAGAGGAAGAGGAGTATTCCGATAGAAGAGGTAATGAAAGGAGGCGAAGAGTTGAATCAAGAAGAGATAGTCATGTGGGGAGCGTTAAGATGACGATTCCTTCATTCAAAGGTAAGAATGATCCTGAACTATATTTAGAGTGGGAGAGAAAGATTGAACATGTGTTTGATTGTCATAATTATTCCGAGGAGAAAAAAATTAAACTAGCCGTTGTTGAATTCACCGATTATGCTAGTATTTGGTGGGATCAACTTGTGACTAGTAGGAGGAGAAATAGGGAGAGGCAAATTAATACATGGAATGAGATGAAAATTTTCATGAGAAAAAGGTTTGTACCAAGTCACTATCATAGAGATTTGTATAGAAAATTGCAAACTTTAACACAAGGATCCATGAGTGTTGAGGATTATTACAAGGAGATGGAAATAGCCATGATTAAAGCCAATATTGAAGAAGACCGTGAGGCAACTATGGCTAGATTCATTGCGGGGTTAAAGAAAGAAATAGCTGTTGTGGTAGAATTGCAATACTATGCGGAGATGGAAGATTTGTTGCACAAAGTGATTTAGTATCAAAGTAAGTATTTAATTATCGTCTCCACAGGGACTAGTGTGAAATTAAAAACCGTTCAACAAGTAACATCATTTTAAGGTTGGGTTTATCAATTGTTTTGTTGTAACATAAACTTGTAAACATAAAAGTGCAAGTAAAATACGAGTTGTAATTCAAGGAGAAAAGGTTGTCGGGATTAGACTTCACGCATTCATTCGTATGTATATTTCTAAATCAGTCACATATATTTTAGCTAATCATCAACATATCACGTATTGCTCACGTATGTTTCCATATCTGGATAACGACGAGAATCACGTTATACCTATTAACCTTCGATATCTCGAATGATTAATCAATATAACGGCTAACTTGTATTATTCAAATTCCGATATCTCGAATAATTTGAACAACACAAGAGCATTAAGTTCCAATAAAAAGTGAATATTAAAAACCTAAATCTATGTCTAGAATTTAGAGTTTTAACAAGTGTTTATCTCAATTCATTGATTCAAACATTATATGTCTATAAATTCAAATCAAAAGATAAAACATTAAGATTAAAGATAACACTCATATTGATGAATAAACTAAAACATATATTAACAAGATTAAGAGTTATACATAATCATAAATGGGCTACATCTAATCCCAACAACAAAAAGATTTAGTTACCCATAGTCATGGGATTCTTACAATGAGTGAAGAAGAAATGAAACAACATCAAGCTTTGATGTCTCAAACTTGAGTAGATCCAACTCTTTTCCCTTTAGCAAGCCTTTGTTCTGAATTTCTCTCTGCTCAATTCTTTTCTCTCAGTGAAATTACAAGATGATTTTAAATAATGACTGAAGACCCCTTTATATAGTGTTCTGTTCTGATGAACTCGCCTTGGCGAGTTGATTACTCGCCATGGCGAGTGGCTGTTACTTTGCCATTGGGTTTCTGCCACATCAGTGCTGACGCTCTTTGACCGCCTGCACTCGCCTCGCGAGTAATACACTCGCCATGGCGAGCTTCCTCGCCTTCCACTCGCCATGGCGTGTTAATAGCGAGTAAATTTTGATGCTCTCTGACTTGTGCTCGCCTTGTTCTCGCCATGGCGAGTTGATCTTTGTATTTTTTCTTTGTTTTTCTTCTTTGCTTTGTGTTTTGATATTAGATTCCTGCACAAATGGATAGAGTAAGATATAAAAAGCGTAATAGGGCAATTATACAATTTCTCTCGGCTTTTCCCTTAATAACTTGCAAAACAAGTAACAAAAGTGCCTTAAATGTAAAGTGAATTTAACTACTTTTTGGCACTTATCACAAAGCTATTCAAGTGGAAAGACAATTGAAAGCTAAGAGTACTTCCAAGTTTCCTTCTAGTTCTTCATGGAAATCAAATTCTCAAAACAACAAATCCATTTCAAAGCCAAGAGAAGATTCAAAGGCCCAAAACTCAGTTGTTCCACATAAAGGTAAATTGGAAACAAGCTCATCTTCTAGGTCTCGAGATATAAATTGTTACAGGTGTAAAGGAATTGGTCATTATGCTGTTGATTGTCCAAACAAAAGAGCCATGATATTGTTGGATAATGGAGACATAAAAAGTGAGAGCTCCAATGATGATGAAATGCCTTCCTTAGAGGATTGTAGTGATGTTGATATTGTTGAACTTGTCAGTGGAGATGTCCTTGTCACTAGGCGTGCCCTTAACATACAGCCTAAGGTAGGAGGTGATGAGGAGCAGCGTGAGCATATATTCTATACGAGATGCCACACAAATGACAAGGTATGTAGTTTAATTAGAGCTGTCAAAACGGGTGGCTCGGCCCTAAACGGGCCGGCCCGGACGGACTTAGGGCTATATCGGGCCGGTCTAAAAAAGTCCGGATGAAATATGGGCTCCAAAAATAGGGCCCGAGCCCGGCCCGGAACGGGCCGTCGGGCTTTCGGGCCGGCCCGGTTTTTTTTCCTTTATTATTTTTTTTGTTGTCTAGCAAAATATTTTGAAAAAAAACATACATTTATATTATACATAAATATATAGGATTAATAATTTCATGGGTGCTTTATTTTTGCTCATCCATTACTCACAAGTTTCTCGCGCGCTCTATTTTTACTCATCCGTTACTCACAAGTTTCTCGTGCGCCCTATTTTTACTGATCCACTACCTACGAGTTTCTCGCGCCCCCTATTTTTACTCATCCGTTACCTATGAGTTTTTCACGCGCTATATTTTTACTCATTTGCTACTTAGAAGTTTCTCGTGCCCCCTATTTTTACTCATCCGCTACCTACGAATTTTTCACGCGCCCTATTTTTACTCATTCGCTACTTAGAAGTTTCTCGCGCGCCCTAATTCTACTCATTCGCTACCTACGAGTTTCTCGCGCGCCATATTTTTACTCATCCACTACTTAAGTAGTAAAAAAATGATAAATTTGATATAAAAAAAAAAGTCCGCTACTTAAGTAGCGGATTATATTTGAGAAACTCGTAGGGGGAAAAAAAGCTTTTATAATACAAATTAAGTTCAAATCATCCAAAATAAATTACTAATATTTATTTTTAATTTTTTATTATAATTTTGTCGGGCTTTCGGGCGGCCCATTCGGGCTAGCCCATATTTTATCGGGCTTTATCGGGCCGGGCTAAAAAAGGTCCGATTAAAATTTAGGCTACAATTTAAAGGCCCAAACCCGGGAAAAATTCGGGCTATTCGGGCCGCCCATTCGGGCTAGCCCATTTTGACAGCTCTAAGTTTAATCATTGACAGTGGAAGTTGTACTAATGTAGCAAGCACTTTATTGGTTGAGAAATTGAGTTTGGCCACTTTGAAACATATCCTAATCCATATAGACTTCAGTGGTTGAATGATTGTGGAGACATAAAGGTGACTAAGCAAGTGATGATTTCTTTTTCCATTGGTAAATACAAGGATGAAGTTCTTTGTGATGTGGCACCTATGCATGCTGGACATTTATTTCTTGGGCGTCCGTGGCAATTTGATAGAAAAGTTAAGCATGATGGATACCAAAATAGATACACCCTTGTTATGAATAATCG
Organism: Trifolium fragiferum; assembly: GCA_954870985.1. Classification (NCBI taxonomy): domain Eukaryota; kingdom Viridiplantae; phylum Streptophyta; class Magnoliopsida; order Fabales; family Fabaceae; genus Trifolium; species Trifolium fragiferum. Next base: position 17,176,223 of record OX940794.1, read on the forward strand.
CATCGTTGTTTTAACACCACTTCAACCTGCTGAGGCTTATGCTGATCAAATCAGAATTTCAAGAGAGTGTAAGTTGAGAGAAGAACAATTGAGCATTCAAGAAAAAGAAAAGAAAAGTGAGAGTGAAAAAAAAAGTGACGGTGAAAAAAAGAAAAAAGAGAGTGAAAAAAAGAAAAATGAGAGTGAAAATAAAAGTGAGAGAGAGCAAAAGAAAAAAAATGAAGGAAAAAGAGTGAGTGCATTTGCAAAGAAAATAGATGTTCAAAGTGCTTTGATATCTAAAGAGCAGCTACTTGTACTCATGTACAAAGATCTTTATTTTACTAATGACTTTAACTCTTCTTTGCCTTGTGAAGTTGTTGCATTGTTACAGGAATTTGATGATATTTTTCCAAAAGAAGTACCTGACGGTTTACCTCCATTAAGAGGTATTGAGCATTAAATTGATTTCATTCCCGGTGTTTCACTTCCAAATAGGCCAGCCTATAGATCCAGTCCCGAAGAAGCAAAGGAAATCCAAAGACAAGTTGAGGAGTTCTTGCAAAAGGGATTTGTGAAGGAGAGTCTCAGTCCATGTTCAGTTCCTGTGATTTTGGTTCCAAAGAAAGATGGGACATGGAGAATGTGTACTGACTGCCGAGCCATAAATAAAATCATGGTAAAGTATCGATATCCTATCCCTAGATTGGATGATATGCTTGATGAGTTGTATGGTTCATGTTTGTTTTCTAAAATAGATCTGAAAAGTGGATATTACCAAATCCGCATGAAAGAGGGTGATGAATGGAAAACAGTTTTTAAAACTAAATATGGTTTATATGAGTGGTTAGTGATGCCATTTGGCTTGACTAATGCACCCAGCACTTTCATGAGGTTAATGAACCATGTTTTGCGTTCTTTCATTGGGAAATTTGTTGTAGTGTATTTTGATGACATTTTGATTTATAGCAAAACATTAGGTGAGCATGTTGATCATTTGCAAGCTGTTCTTAAGGTTTTAAGAGAAAATAAATTGTATGCTAATCTTAAAAAGTGTTCATTTTGTCTTGAGTCTGTTGTGTTTTTGGGTTTTGTTATAAGCTCCAAGGGAGTAAGTGTGGATGAAGAGAAGGTAAAGGCAATTAGGGAATGGCCTATTCCTAAGAATGCCAGTGAGGTAAGAAGTTTTCATGGTTTAGCAAGTTTTTATAGAAGGTTTGTAAAGGACTTTAGTTCTATTGCTGCACCTTTGAATGAATTAGTCAAAAAGAATGTTGTGTTCAAGTGGACTGATGTGCATGAAAAAACTTTTAATTCATTGAAAGATAAGTTGACCAATGCACCTTTGCTTTGTTTACCTAATTTTGACAAACCATTTGAAATATAATGTGATGCTTCTGGTGTTGGAATAGAGGCTGTTTTAATGCAGGATTCTAAACTAATTGCATTCTTTAGTGAAAAGCTTAATGGAGCAGCATTGAATTATTCCACTTATAACAAGGAATTGTATGCTTTAGTGAGAGCTTTGCAAATGTGGTAACACTACTTGTGGTCAAGAGAATTTGTCATTCACTCCGACCATCAAAGCTTGAAGTTTCTAAAATCTCAAGGTAAGCTTCAAAAGAGACATGCCAAGTGGTTGGAATTCATTGAGATGTTTCCTTATGTGATCAAATACAAGGATGGTAAGGAAAATATAGTGGCTGATGCATTGTCTAGAAGGTATACATTACTTACTTCTTTGCAAACTAAGTTACTTGGTTTTGAACTTATAAAGGACTTGTATGATAATGATGCTGATTTTGGAAACATATGGGATTCTTGTTCTAAACATGCATTTGGGGACTATTATATGCATGATGGCTACTTGTTTATGAAAGGTAAATTGTGTGTTCCTATTTGTTCTTTGCGTGAAATGCTTGTTAGGGAAAGTCATGGAGGGGGGTTAATGGGACATTTTGGTGTGAAAAAGACTTTAGAAATTTTGCAGGAGCATTTTTATTGGCCTAAAATGATGCATGATGTGCAATCTGTTTGTGTTAAATGTGTTCCATGTAAACAAGCTAAGTCTAAAGTCATGCCTCATGGTTTGTATACACCTTTGCCTGTGCCTAGCCAACCTTAGACTGATGTTTCAATGGATTTTGTGTTGGGTCTACCTCGTTCTCAAGGTGGAAAGGATAGTATTTTTGTTGTTGTTGATAGGTTTAGCAAAATGGCACATTTCATTGCATGTTCTAAAACCAATGATGCAACACATATTGCTGATCTCTTCTTTAAAGAAGTTGTGCGTTTGCATGGGTTACCAAAAACCATAGTAAGTGATAGAGATGTGAAGTTCCTAAGTCATTTTTGGAGAACCTTATGGAATAAGCTAGGAACAAAACTCTTGTTTTCTACGGTTGCACATCCTCAAACGGATGGACAAACCGAAGTCGTAAATAGAACACTTACTACCTTGTTGCGTGCTATCATTCAAAAGAATTTGAAAAATTGGGAGAATTGCTTGCCACATGTTGAATTTGCTTATAATAGAACATTCCATTCTACTACTTCTTATTCTCCTTTTGAAATTGTATATGGTTTTAATCCTTTGACTCCTTTGGATATTTTACCTTTGCCTACTAATGAGTTTGTTAATTTGGATGGAAAGAAAAAGGCAGATGTTATTAGAGAGTTGCATGCACAGGTTCGAGCCAACATTGAGAAAAAGAATGATCAATATGCCAAGCAAGCAAATAAGGGGCGTCTGAAAGTTGCTTTTGAACCCGGAGAATGGGTTTGGGTTCATATGAGGAACGGTTTCCAAATCAAAGAAAATCCAAATTGCAACCAAGAGGGGATGGACCTTTCCAAGTTGTGGAAAAGATCAATGATAATGCCTACAAGCTGGACTTGCCAAGTGAATATGAAAATATAAGTGCCACCTTTAATGTTGCTGACGTATCTTTGTTTGATGTAGGTAACGGATCAGATTCGAAGACGAATCCTTTTGAAGAGGGAGAGAATGATGGAAATGCAACCAACTCATCTAAAGATCCTTTGCATGAGATAGGAGGTCCTATGACTAGGTCCAAGACTATGAGAATGAATCAAGCTCTACAAAGTTTAATCATCAAGATCAACGAAAAAGAAGATCGATATCCATCGGAGGCTGAACCAACTTGGCTCAATTTCTTACAATTGGATGAAGATGCGTTGAGCCCAACTTGAAACCCAAGTCACATAATAAGAAGCTTCCATGAGCTGATGTGTGGTCTAATAATATTGGACTAAATAATAAATAATTAAGTCCATTTTTCTTTATTTTATTTGTAATTTTCGTTTTTGGTCTTGGGAGGTTTTTAAGATGAACTTTAACTTCATTCTAGCCTCTCTAGATCCTTCCTAGTGGTGCACTAAGTCATTATAATGGCTAGTGGGAAGTTATAAGAATGTTAGTGCTATTTTTCTAGTTCCTATGATGAATGAATGATAGTGGGCAATAAATCTTACTATGTAAGGTTAGACTATAAATAGGACTCTCATGTACTTCTCAAATCACAACTTGAATATTAATCAAATTTGAGAGTTTCTTTTGTGAGAACTTTTTCTTTGTTCTTGTGATAAGAACTTTGTTCTTGAGATAAGAACTTTATAGTGTTGGTTCTACCGGCAGGTCGCGGTTAGGGTCGCACTTTTCTTGATAACTTTGGTTCTACCGGCAGGTCGCGGTTAGGGTCAAGTTCCTTATTCCTTTGATAACTTTGGTTCTACCGGCAGGTCGCGGTTAGGGTCAAGTTCCTATCCCGTTTTCAAGACGATCCTAAGCAGTCTCGTATCATTGAGATTCAAGCATTTGTAACAACCCTAACCCATTTTTTCTATACCGCGTTCTTCAACTCCATTTCTCAGTGCATACGTTCTCCATTGCTCACATTCTCCATTCGCAAGTAGGTAGAATGATAAGAATTGAGAATTGTTAAAGGAAGTGTTGAATGGAGGTGACATTTCTCATGTTGCCGCTGAGAGAGTTTCGAGGAACTGATGATTTCTGCTGAATACAGTGAACAACTGTCCAATGGGAATCAATGTAATGGGAGTGAATGAGACACTGAATATAGTCAACTACTTTCCGAGGGGAATCAATGTGATGGGAATGAATGAGACGCTGAACAGATTCAACCATCAATTTTTGCTGAACAGAGTCAACTACAAAGAGAATTTGAAGGGGGAGGAATATATGGCAGCCATGGGAGATTTGGGCTCTTGAGGAGGGAGTGGAAAAATATAGGAAGTATGAATTTGCTCAACTTGTTTTCTATGATAAAATAAAAAAGATAAGACATTTGGACATTATCTCACTTCAAGAACTGCCGAGGCCATGGCTTGAAGGTATAGAGAGGGTGTGAACACAGGAAGGGGTCCGGTGTACTCATGGGCGCAGTAGCCTTGGATACCCCTTTTGCCTTTAGCTAAATTAAGTTTTGAATAAGTTTGTGAGTTTTTACATTTAATGATTCTAATAATGTAGATCTAGCAACCCCAAATAAGTTTATTTGTTAAAAAATTAGTAAGGATACGAATGATAAACATATTATCGTTTGATAAATAAATTAGTAACGTTAACAAAATAATATTTTATTTTTATTCCTTTGTATATTTGGCCCCCTCGTAAAGTTTCGGCTAGCTTCGTCACTGAACACAGGGTTATATCAATTTCTTGTTGAATGTTGTTTGAAGTCTCACATTGATTAGATTTTCGGATTGTCGAGTGTTTAAATATGTGAGGGCAACCTTATCCTATGAACTAATTTTTGAAGTAGAAATCAAAACATATTTAACACCATTCAATACCCTAAAATTTATTAACCACTTCTTAATTTACCTAAAATTTAACACAGTTGAAATCCAAACATTTTTTACACCATTGAATACCCTAAAATTTATTAACCACTTCTAAGTTTACCTAACAATTAATCTCATCCTGAATAATTTTCCTTATACATAATTATGTATGGTTGCCCGTCAAGTCAATTAAAATGTAGGCGTACAAGATGGAGTATAGCACAATCTAGTTCCAGTCGTTGTTGTAGCTTTTGTTAATGTCATGACAATTAATTTATGATTATTTATGAACAATTAAAATAAACACCTTGGAGTAACTATAATGTAACTAAACTAAAGAAGGCTGGTTGCTATGAAGGGAGGCTACATATATACTGACAGTGATTGGAATCAAATTAATGGTAAGGTTGTTGGTGATGTTTATCCTATTAATTAATTACTTAATTAAACACAAAGGTAGGAGACAGCTAATTCTAAACATCTCCTTGAGTGATAATTGCATTATACCTTCGTTGTGTCTTGTTCATTGTATATCTCAATGCAGCTTGCTTGGCAGTTACTCGCATTTTAACTAAAAATATATCGATAATGATAAAATATTTTGAAAAATATTTTGATATATATTTTATTTGAATATGCATTGATACACTCTTAAAGTGAATAATTAATCTTAATAAATCTGCAAATAATGTTCAATATAAAAAAATAAAGGGTTAATAGGTCTTTACCCCCCTGTAAAGTAGGCGAGTTTTGCGTTACCCCCCTGTAATTTTTTTTTTTGAGATTACCCCCCTGCAAAATTTATTTTTTTGATTTACCCCCTTGGATGCACTTTTTAAATCGGTTATTTTGTTTAACCGATGTAAAAAGTGTTGTTTTTAAATCGGTTATTCTGTTTTTTTTGCCTGCCACGTCAGCAAAAGGGGGGTAAATCAAAAAAATAAATTTTGCAGGGGGGTAATCTCAAAAAAAAAAATTACAGGGGGGTAATGCAAAACTCGCCTACTTTGCAGGGGGGTAAAAGCCTATTAACCCAAAAATAAATTAATAAACACTATTTATAAATTTATTAGAATTCTTTACCTCATTAGATATATTGTTATACATCTATAAAAAATATACACCAAATATCTTTTACTATAGTTGTAGCTTGATTAAAAAACAATTCATTTCAACATCCTTGACTAATAGGCACATAGCGAATTGGATTTGCTACTGTAAAAGCACCATGCAATGACACGTTGTTTCTGATCTGAATCGTTCGATTTAATTTTAATGGTCGAAATTAATTTAACTAGAAAAACACAGTTTTAATCTAAACCGTCCAATCTAAATTTAACGAATAAGATTAAAAACTGCGTGTAACTATGTGAAAATTTAACTTTAGCAAATCGTAATCCGTCAAATAGATACCAAAAATTGTGTATATTTGATCAAAATAGTTTTGAGTTTTCTGAATTGGTAGGTACATTTATGAACTTGTAATTAACCGTTACATGACTCATCCATTTAAATTGTTAAGAGACTATGGCGTAATACACTGAACAAATATATGGTCTTCTACATGCCGCATGACTAAAGACTAAACTGCATATGAACTTCATGAGGTAAATTTATTAAATGTGTTTGAATTTTGAGTTGACACTTATAGAGAAGATATGCATGAATTTAACGTGCCACACAAGTTTCTAGTTATATTACATTGCATCAATGTGAGATCACATGATTGTGGAAAATTATATATTCATTTAACGTGTCATGTCATAATTTTATTGCGTAAAAATTTATTTAAAATATTTTAAAGAAAATAAAAGAGGAAAATTTGGCGGACAAACATACATCATCTATCAAAACATGATTGGACTGGGGAGGACAATCATACCAAATATTTAAAAAGATACTATATGAGATAGCGTCTATTTTGACAAATTTTAATTTGCATATTCATTTTCTTCTCTACGAGTATGATGAATTTTTTTTTGTCTAATCTTCCCGATGAGATTAGCATAAGAGTACATCGTTAAAAGGAGAAGTATCATTACTCACCAAACAAATCGTAATTGTGGAATCTATTGCAATGTAAATGACATGAAGCTCAAATTGTAGACTATATATAAACAATCCCAAATAAAGTTTAAAAAGACAAATTTAGTTGACTTATATAGTTGTACATGATACTACCAAAGATAACGATATTAATTTTGACAAACACATAACAATTTCATAGATTCGTAAAATTCAATGACTATTTTAACTCGTGCTTACAAATTATAAATTATATTTGTGCCTAAACTAGTTACATAATTAATTGTAACCATGGTTTTTTTTTCAAATAAACTATATTTAAGGGATAAAATTACAAATGACAAACTACTCCCCTACTATCCAATTTTGAGAGGAGTAAAAAGGGAGTGTTGAAGGTAAAACAATATTGTGTATTTCCAACATTGCTATTGATATCAAAAGAATAATCCAAGACAAGTTATTTTCTTTTAGATTTTTTTTTGGTGTGCTTTTTATTTTAGATTTTACTACTTATAAGTAATCTTTAATTATATTAGTAAGGGTTAGAAACTTGAGTTGTTAGCTGATCAATTTCCCCTTAAATTCATTATTCATGGCACTTAATCTCTAATTTAGCAAACTTGAACAAATACACTAAACATTTAGAGGAACTAGAAAGAAACCTCAATACACAATGTCTATAAACAAACAAGTCATTTCATGAGCATGACTATTTTATGTCATTTATTTTCTTTTTCTCTACACATTGTGGGCACACGGTGGCTTACAATGACTACCCTTTATTGGTTACTTGAGATGAATGATAATCATCTAGTGTTTGTGGGGATATATATAGCTATTTTAGGTACTAGCTACCTATAAATGGTATAAACAAATTCAAAGGGGCATCATCAAAATAAATGCTTCATAGTGCAATTCTTTTGCCACTTGTATGGTGTCAATTACATTTTCGAATTGATATAAAGTTTGAATTACTTTGCCGTACTAAGATAAATTAAAAGGTTAAGTAGATTCTCTTCTTAGTCAATTTTTTTTACCAAATATCTCAAAATTCTATCAACAACACATTAATTAATATGTGTTCTCTGAAAGTTAAGTTACTAATCGGATGATAAGACGACTAATTAATTGATATCATGACTATGTACGCATCTTAAACCTTGATAAGGAATCTTTTAGTCAAAAAAAGAAATCCTAATATAATTTTTTTTTTAAAGTTATACGCACGTTTTACCTTTTCTAATATTTTAATTCATTATTTAATTTTTCAGGAAATAAATATTAATTTGTGCTAACTTTGCATGTAATTAATCCATCTTTATGCTTTGGTCACACTAATGTTGCAGTATACAAATTTTCTGTGTAGATAAATCAAGATTAATCAAAATAATCATATGTATATATAGTACTTACATGATGTCAATTCAACTCCTTATGTATAATTTTCCAAGTTATCAACGGATGGGTCATGGGTCCATATGCTGGGCATGTAGTAGTAGGTCAGCATATGAGACTAGGTGACTGGTGGTGTGGAAAAAACATTCCACCAAAGCTATATATCAAGATTAATGATGATTATTACATTTGAAAATTTTAATTAACAATTGAAAATTGGTTATTCAGTTTGGTTAAAAATTGACCTACATTTGGGAAGAGACTAACTCATTCACTATAATCAAATGAGTTATAATAAATTAGCATCAAGAAAGAATTTCTAATATCTATTCATTTTTCTCAACCTCGCAACAATAAAGATAAACAATGAATCTCACTTTCAAAATGTTTGTAATGTGTTTCTCAATCTTAGATGTGCCCAAAAAAACTCTCAATCATTATTATTAATGACTCGATGGTTCTCTTTTTGCCTCTTTAAGATTCCCAAAATCCTAGCACATAGTCCCAGAAATTCACACACACACACACAAATATATATATATATACACCAGAGCTTGCTCATGCGCCCCATGCTTGTTTCAATCCACCCCGCACGTGCACCAACATCCCGAATCACGAAATTCACCATTTCTAACATTTTATGCATCCCGAGCGTGGTGCCATGTGCCCCACGCATAGAACCTAGACATCCCTCTAACATAAAAAACTTAAGATTTTAAAGCACATATAACATCACCAATCTATTTAAAGTAGAATGGAGAGGGGCAAACTATCTTAAAGAAGTGTACGTTAAAATCTACTCCACCCCACCCTTTGACGGGTCACTTAAATTCAATGTAATCCTCCAACAATTACACAAGCAATAAAATTGAGTTTATCGGTTTGCATCAAGAAAATAGGCTAACAAAATTGAATCAATCAATATATAAAATTAAATGAAAAGAAAGAGAATATTTAAATTGGCCTAATGGGCCAACCCGCTTCATTATCACCAATGGTAGAATTTAAGAGTGCTCTTCAAAACCTCACCTCATTTATTTAAAATATGAATCATGATCTTCTACGATAAAGATTTCACGCAATAATGAATATCTGTTGTTGATTTATAATCGAATGGTTTAAATAGCACAATCAAATTATACAATAAAACGATCTCAACCGTCAATTTAAATTAGACAACTGAGATTTATAACTATATGATACACTTACAACATAAAATCAAATTCTCTAAAATATTGACGCTCAACCAATTTTGTCACAACTTCCTTTTATAATAGTAACGCTACTATTATTATATAGGATCTCAAACTCAATCTTAAGCACTTGACCTTATGGTCACAATCAATGAAAACCAGTCCCAGCAAACAAATTTACTGGTGTTGGGCACATGAAATGGACAAGGGGTTTGCCTCAATATGACAGCATCCATCATCAAGCACTACTTTATTTCTACCTTGGAAAACATAGGGCCCCTCCAAGCATGAGAAAAGGTTTTTTTTTCATCTCCCACTTTGAAGTGCACAAAGGGCCCTTTTCAACCAACCACTTCTAAGTTTTCCCTTTTCCCTTGATCACATAATTTTCCACTACTCATGTTAATTTAAAGGTTAACTTTTGAAATGAAATAAAATAATCATAATTATAAGGCTTAGTACCAATTTTTTTTAAATAATAAGGTTTGATTATAATTTTTTCTGTATCGTTCCAATTTTATCGGATGTTTCTGAAAGGATTATTATAATTTTAATCCCTTTAATTTGTGTAATTTTAGGCTCTCTATTTATTTTAGTAATTTTAGACCTTAAAATTTCTAATTGTTTCAATTATAATAAGTCCCTGCATTCCTTTTTTAATTTTTACATCCTCAAATTTTGGTAATTTTTTTTTGTGGATAAAACCTCAAATTATAATACTACTATAAAGTCACAATTTGCATTTATTATTTTTCTTTAGATATTATTTCACTTAAAATGCATGAGTTAAAATATAAAATTTAACTTAAAATGAAAATCTTTATTTTTATTTTTTGCTAATAAATATTATATATATGTAAGATAATTATACTTTAATGAAATGTAAACGGGCAACAAGCTGTGTCACTAACCTTTTTTGAATGACAAAATCAATTCTTTTAAATACTACATCTTGAAACCTAGGAGATACCACATTACTATGCACGACTCTTTGAATTTTTTTTCAAAATATCCACGGCCTCCGTTACTAGAAAACCTAAAGTGTCAAATGCAAAAGGTATAAACACATGTTGATTTTCAGAACGCATTCTATCATATTTGACCACTTTACTTGAAGCAGCTTTGAGGACCGTCTGTCCCACAATAAAATTCCCAATCGTCAATCCTAGAAACTCTAGGCAAATCCATCCTTGATGGTAGGACCATATTATGCAAAATACAATTATTAATAGACCATATTCCTTTAAAGCTAAACTATGTCCTAAGGATATATGTTGAGAAATTAATTATAAAAACATTCAACTTAAAATTTGTATATTTAACTTTTTAAAAATCAAAATTTTTTTCTCTATAAATTTTTTACTTTTGAATTCTTAACCAGATCCGTTTTTTAATTTAAAAAATAAATGACCTAGAATTGCTGAAAAAGAACTAGCTAGATGATCAAAATCATACATATGACTCGAACAATAGAGATAAAAAGTGTAATTAAACATGATAATAATAATATATTATTTTTGTGAATTTAGTTTAGTAGAGACATCTTATTATATATGACTGAAGTTTGAACTTTAAATGGAGACTAAAATCACAATTAGTTAAAACTAGTGAAATAAAAAGTGTAATTAAACTTGATAATATATTAAAAAGCAAATTAGTAAAAACAAGAAAAGTAGGTACGTTTTTTCTTTGAAAAGCCATTTTCAAGCTAATAGAACTCGTCCACTACTATGAAAAGTTTTTCTTAATCCAATTAACCTCTTTCTTTCACCTCACATAACATTAGAAACTAATGTGAAAGAAAAGAAAGCCAATAATTTGTGAATCTTTTTGACCCTTTGTGATTATATTTATTGCGGTAGAGCTGATCCATCAATAGAATATAAACTAGTGTTGCCTATAAAGTTATAAGTTATCATCTCTGTATCAATTCAATAGCTTATGCATACCTTAAAAAGTTCCATTGATATAATGGAATTGACCCTTCCACTTGAATTTTTGAATTGACCTTCTACCCTCCGGATAGTCAGTCATTTGTTTGTTCATTGATAATTTATCCTATGTTCTTTGAACCTTAATTGATCCTATATCTATCAAATTTAGGTTCTATCATCTATGTATGACATAATTAGGCTCATCATCAAAAATTTAATTTTAAGCTTTCTTCTAAATCGAAAGGTTGTTACATAGGCTTTTCTTTTTTGCTTTTCCTCTTGAAGAATGTTGTGGTTAATTTGATTTGTTGGTAGGAGATAATTCATCCATATTTTTTTAGATTACTATGATATATATATTTTGAGATTTTAATAAATATGCACCACAAATATAAATTAATTTTAAACAGATATTTAAATTAGAATGATTTTTTTTTTTATATCATATAATTAAAGTAAAATGTTACTACAAAAGAAAATTAAATGGAGTAATGTGACAGTCGAATATAAAGTTATTACTGATTGACTTGTAAAATTATTTTACATCGTTCATATTTTTTTCTCATATTATTGGCTTTCTTTTCTTTTACATTAGTTTCTAATGTTGTAACTTATATAAACCATGCAACATATGTCTAATTTATAAACATAAACATGTACTCTATGATTGGAGTGCTTTACATATCACAATGTAAAAGTTGACATACGAACACGAATTTGACAAATACATGTTGTACTATAAAAAGTATCTTGTTAATTATGAATTTCTTTTTCCTATATAACTAATCAGGCTGCGTCTAAGGTGAATCATTAAACAAGTGGTTCACCGGTGAACCACTTTTATATGCCATCAGATATGTTTAAAGGTTTAGATGGATTAGAAAATAAAAAGAGAGTACGTATGTCTTTTCTCGCACAATCCATTTCTCCACCTTCTCTCTCCCATCATCTCTTGCGTTGGTTCAAATTTGTAGCCAAAGGCCACTACCCAGTGGCGACTCCAGGAATGTTAGAGAGCCTGGGCAAAATTTTGAAGGGAATTTTATCAACCCAACTTCCGAATACAATAATATCTAAACCATATTTCCAATATTTAAATAAGAAACGACAAGAAAAAGTACAACCATGTTTCTAATATAATTAAGGTTCAAACTACATAAATCTGAAAAAACCAGCAAAACATGAGTCAAATAAGAGAGATTAAATATAACATACCAATAGTGTACTACATAAAATTAGGAGGCAAATGCCCTTTCCGAGACTTTTTTGCGGTGAAGGTTCTGATAATATCGACATCATCAAGTGACTTGAATATCTCCCGCTCGGTGTAACATATCATCAAATCATTGAACCACTCATCGTTGATCTTATTGCGCAATTTAGTCTTAATAATCTTCATTGCGGAAAAAGCCCTTTCAACGGATGCTGTCGACACCGGTAATATCAAAGCCAACTCAATAAGTTTGTAGACTAATGGAAATACGAAATGTTTATCAGTTTGAACCATCTTCATAGCTAAACTTTGAACATCTACACAAGTAGAAAATGAAACATGTCTTCTCACGTGAACTACATAAGTCTCAAGTTGCTCCCTTATTGTTCCACGGTCTATATCAGAAAAGTCGGCATGATATATATCGGCCCTCCCGGGTTGCTTAAAGAGAAAGCAATGGAAACAATAAACTGCATCTTTGAACTCACTGTATTCTATCCATTTAAACTTTTCATACCATGATTTACAAAATGCTCTAGTTCTTGGTTCTCTTGCAAATTGAGTACGAGGAAATTTTTCCAAAATTGGTTGTGTTGGACCCTTCAATATATATGCCCTCCTTAGTTGGTCTTGAATATCCGGAGCATACTCATTAATTTGTTTCCTAAGACCCGGATCACGCACAATCTCATTGGAATTAAACTCGGAAACCACATTAGGTGGTGGTTCTTCTACTTCGGCTTCCAATTGCACAATATTCACATTCTCAATACTTGCTCTAGGAACCAAAAACTTCCTCATTTCTAAAATTAAAACAGCTTATTTAAACATAAACAGAAGCTCACACATAAACATCAACCACCAATTAACTACTGCCATTCTTTTTCTTCTATATCCACACACACCCCACATTTTATTATTATTATTATTATTATTTTCTCTTTTTCATTATTAATTAATTAATTCTATATTAATCTATATTTCACATTACAATCTCATTCTCACCCACCTCTTCTTTCTTCTTCTTCTTCTCTGGTCAAGTCAAATTCAATCCTACTTTTACTTCAACAAACAAATGACTTCTTTTTCAAAGAGTCTTGTTTTCACCACAACTATGCTTGTTTCAACTACTGTGCTTTATCTAGCTTTTTCAAGAAAACAGCGTATTTAACACAGCTTATTTAACAACTTAACAATCAAAACAGTTTTTTTTTTTTGAATGAGAAAACCCAGCAAAACCAGAAAAAATTCTGCAGAAATAACAGTTGCAGATGGAGAGCAAAACCCAGCAAAGATTCTAAATTAGAAACTGAAACATAAAATAGAATTTGAGAATTTTCTTACCTCGAATCAAATTGGCTACGAATCTGAATCGGCTGCGAGATGGAGAGCGAGTGAGAGCGAACAGCGGTGGACGGTGGTGGTGCGGCGACTCGCCGGCGAGAGAGATTGAGATTGGTCGGAAGGAAATCGGAACGGAAGCGAGAGAGAGAGATCGTGAGCAGAGAGAGAGGTCGCGTGAGATCGCGTGGTTCTATTATTTTTTTACCTTTTGTTTGTTTTATTAAAAAAAAAAAAAAAAATATTAAAAGGGGAGCCCGGGCACGTGCCCGGGCATGCTGCACGCTGACGTCGCCCCTGCCACTACCCAAAATTCAACCGCCGTTAAATCTGCTCCCAACCACCTCCACCGTTTCTTGATCATCTCCTAAGATGCTTTTCTCCCTCTTCCTCCTCCTTCAACAATCCCATCTTTAAGTCTAAAAGAATTACAAAGGGGTTTATTTTGCTCAATAATGGTTGGGATTCAAGAACTGGATAAGATTTTTAAACCAAAGCTATTATTTTTATATTCCTCGTGATATTGTAATTTGACATTTATCATCAAATACCCGAGTGACTCAACATAAAACAACACAAAATAATAGTAAATCAAACAATCTATATGAGTTTTGCCTCAAAATTATTTCGTTTTCTTTAATGTTGTTTTTAGAAAGAAAAAAAAAAAAATCAAACGTGATAGACGAATCTCCACTTGCTATCAATGTGGAATGGAAACATTTCAAAAAATACCCACTTTTTTATTGTAATTATGTGAAATAGACCATAAATTATGCGGAGAGATGAAATCTGGTGGGAGAAGAGAATGCATGTGGATGCAAGAGGACAAGATCCAGTGTTGTGAGGAGCATCAAAATCATATAGGTTGATTTAATCTAACGGTTAAAATTAATGGTACACCGATGAGGGACTTAATTAAGCCCTCACCCTAGAATCCACCAACTAATCATCAATATTTTAGATGATCGGTTTTCTTTATGTATCTAATTTATTTAACATGGATAATCTCTTTATTATTGTAATGTTTTTTCGGGTATGAATTAATTCTCTTCAGTAGCAGAATTAACCACTTATCCATTCATCACATGCACTAAATAATATTAATCGGTGAATAAATTATTGAGATTAGCATATAATGAAAAACTTAAGAGAGATGGTTGGTGATGATATATATTCATTTTTCCGTACCATAAGAAATAAGGATCAATTGAAATATCAGATGAACACCTTCAGTAATTTTCATTGGAATAATGTAAAAGCAACAAATCAAACCACTTATATTATTATTATTATTATTATTATTATTATTATTATTATTATTATTATTATTATTATTTTGGCTTAAATAGCCAAGATAATATTCTTAGGTTGGTTTGCAGACTATTATGTTGTATTGGATTTGGCATTTCTTATGCCCTTATCAATATATATTTATTTTGCTTTTGCAAAAAAAATTATTTCGGCTTAAATATATTTTTGATCCCTGCAATTATGTTTTGTTTTGAAAAGAGTCTCTGTAAATTTATTTTTTTGATTTTAGTTTCTGCAATATCTCAAAACTTTTAAAATAGCCCCTGACTGGATTTAGAGCTGACGTGACCAATTTTTAAATATGCTTTTAGTCCTTGCAATTATGTCTTGTTTTGAAAAGAGTCCCTGTAAAAAAATAAAAAATTTATTTTAGTCCCTGTAAAAAAATAAAAAAATTGATTTTAATCCATGCAATATTATCAAGAAATCCAGTCAGGTGCTATTTTAAAAGTTTTGAGATATTGTAGGGAATAAAATCAATTGTCAAAAAAAAAAAATAATTGTTTTTTTATAGGGACTCTTTTCAAAACAATGCATAATTACCGGGACCATAAGCATATTTAATCCTATTATCTTTAATAATTTTGTATACAAATTTTTTAGGTATTTATTAAGAGTTGTTAAAGTTTGAAATTTAATTCTTAAACATTGTCAAATTCTCGATTTTCTTTTTTGTGTGTGTTTGTTTCTGACGAATTGTATGTTACGTATGTCACATATTTTGTAATTTCATAGGAACCTTAATGAAAATTTGTCTTTAGGCTCCCTCTGTTGCTCTCTTTATCCCTCAAACTGATGAAATTATCTTAGAGTATTTCGGAACCTAGGATCAAAACATAGTTAATATCGGAACGTAGGTTCTGAATTGAGTGAAACTGTATTGGGTGAAGCAAAATAAATATTCAATCATTTCGGAACCTTGGTTCCAAATCGCTCAATTTTGAAAGTTACGTTTCAAAATTGAAATTTTTTTGAAAAAAAAATTCCGAAATGTATTTTTGAATTCTAAATCCTATGTTTTGTTTTTGAAACAGTGTTTTCGGATCCTACAATCCGAATAATTGAGAGCATATTTAAATTTTTGGGAGTCTGGGAGCAACTCAGGAACCAGAATAGCAATTTTCAACCTTAATTTGTCCGAAGATTTCTTTTCCCACCCCCCAGCTTTCTTTTTCACCCCCCGGGTTTCCGTTTTTAACCTTTGACTATTTGGGAAAAAAGGTTCGGTAAACGCGTACCGAACTATCATGTTGATTTTCACCCCTTTGGCACCCCTCACATGTAACCAAAGTTCGGTGGACGCGTACTGAACTTTTTCATCTTCTTTACCCCTTACTTCAGTACGCGTCCACCGAACTCTTTTTAAAAGTAGTTCGGTACGCGTCCACCGAACTGTTTCTTTATAGAAACAGAGAGCGCTCCCATTCATGCAGAACTGGGTTTTTAGAAAGGGGAAGGGGAAATACGAACCTAAGGATCAAAGCATCATCAATCTTTCGTTTTTGAGTGATTCTTCCACAAAGTTCATCAATTTCTACTCCATCAAGTAAGTTTATGTTGATTTTAGTTCATCATTTTCATTCATATTTCTTCAAATCTCTCAATTTCGTTTTTGATTAGTTTATGTCAATGTTAATCTCTAATTCGTGATTTTGTGTTGATTATGTTGTTGAAATTGTTGATTAAAGGTTTATTGTTGATTTTGGATGATTGCATGTTAGGTTTGATGTGAAATTAGATTAGGTTTAGGTTTTGGTTAAATTTAGAATTTAGAGTTGGTTTGAATGATGAATGGATGTTGATTAATTGTTATCTAAATTGTTGATTATTGCTTATTATGGTGAATGTTGAATGTTAAAGTTAAATTTGGATATAGTTAGATTTTGGTTAAATTTTGAAATTTGAGTTGGTTAGACATAGGTTTTGGTTAAATTTGAATACTGATGTTTGAATGTGCATTATTGTTTTGTGTAGATATGGATGAAGAAGTTGCAAGAGGGCGACACGGCAGGGAGAGTAGGGCTCATGGCTCGGCACGTAGAGCAGTGCCGCCTGCGCCTAAAAGAGGTCGTCGCAAGAAAGGACAACCTCTTGTTGTGGAAGGAACTCATGATGCTGAAGCGGGTGGATCACGCTCCCGCACACGCCCATCACAGGTTGAGGCAGCTGATGTTGATATATACCTGGACGACAATGCAAATTGGGCCGAGCAAGACCCAACGCAAGAGTCAGAACCACAACATCAGCAACCACCTGAGGCAGAAGAGGTAGTTGTCTACGGAGGAGGGCCGTCAGATTTGTCCCTATTATCGCTTTACTATAAGCATAGGGCAAATTCGATTTGGTTTGCACCATCTGGTTCGGAGGTATAATACTAAATGATTACAAATTATCGTATTGTTAATTTTTTTTACCTATAAACGACTAACACATTTTAATCCGTTTGTTACAGGTTTTGACTGATACTATGCGTTCGATTGCCAATGCTAGAAGGTTGATAGATATCCCAAAACCTAATGCTAATGCGTTGTGGTTTTGGGATACTTTGAGGGGGACTGGTTTGGCAGGGCTATGCGAAACCAATTTTGGCAAGCTAAATCATGGAGTGCTCACCGCATTTGCGGAAAGATGGCATCCGGAAACCAGTACATTCCATCTTCCTGTGGGAGAGCTTGGCATCACACTTGACGATGTGCAGTGCCTACTGCATATCCCTATTCAAGGGAAGTTTCTTAACCATCACAGGATGAGCAGAAGTGACGTGGCTGACATTGTTAGTGACTGTTTGGGTGTTGACAAGGAAGAAGTTATGGCGGAATTTAAAAAGAATAAGGGGCCAAATATAAGGTTTAACTACCTACAGCGCGTATATAATGAGTTGAAGGAGACTTGTGAGAAGATGGAGAATGAGGAAGCAGACTTAGAGGAGATGATGCCTGTCAGGGAGAGGTGTGTTAAAGCTTTTTTGCTGTTTGTGGTGAGCTGTACACTTTTCACCAACAAAAGCACTTTCTACATGGATGCTTCATACATGCTGTATTTTCAAGATCTGTCTACCGTCATGAGTGGAACTGGGGTGCTGCATGTCTGGTTTATTTGCAAGATTATCTGGACGATGCGTCTGAGGAGGGCACTGGTTAGATTGCTGGATACTTATAGTTTGTTATGGTATATAAATTTATCAATTAATTCATTTATTTATACTTCAATTTTTCAACTAATTCGTAACTTATGTTTATGTTTTTTGCGATTTATATGAAATGTATGTTTTTTCAGGGATGGATAATTGAGCATTTCCTAGGTCTGACACAGTGGGCGATAGCTTCAAACTGGAAAGAGAGTATGCCACGGTGCAGAAAGTTTTTGCCCGGACAAGGCCATAAGGATCCACCGTCATACAGACAAAGTTTGGATAACCTGCAGATGTCCGATGTTGTCTTCTGCCCGTACGATGCGCATCGACCCTTCAGACCGTTGATTGATGAGTGTTTCTTTTCTGGGTGGTTAAGGTGTGGAAAAGTGCTTGGAAAGCATTTGCCTGAACGGGTGCTCCGTCAGTTTAAGCATGTGCAAGGAATTTCGAGAGACCCGGCTTTGTCAGCTACACCAGGCATGACGGTAGCTCAGATTGATCGTGTGTGGATGGAGGAATTGCAGACGAGGATGATTGATGAAGACTTGAGGGGCCCAGTGGTGGTGAATCCGTGGGATTGCGAAGCTGGATACATATCATGGTACTACAAAGTGTCGCATCCTATTATGCGTCCGGTACAGGCTGAGCAAGACCCACCTAGGCCACCTATGCTGGAGGTGTTGATTGAGGAGCAGTCAAGAAACAATTTGGTTGATACTTGGGATATTTGTCAGAATGTTAGAAAGGAGGTGCAGAGGTCACTTGATGATGGTGAGGCGCCAGAGGGAACGGCTGTTAATGCTACTATGCATCGTATTCTTGGTTGGGTTGAGCCGACATTCATGTATAGAAGCAGGCGTCGACAACCGCAACGAAGAGGTCCACTTGGACCGAGATGGAATGCCACTCAGTAGCTTGTTTATCTTCTTTTGGGTATTATGTATGACGTGAACTTGTGACACTTGAGCGCGTGTTATGTATTTTGAATTTACGCGCCTTATTTTGTAAGACTTTTGTATTATGTGACATTGAAACTTTGATTCGCGCCTTTGATGTTTTGATCGTTATGTTAATTAATGCTATCGCTTCATTAATTAATGCTATCTTTTGCTTATTCCACGTGCCTTGGTGTTTACACCTTAGTTTGATTGCTTTTTGATTGAATGAAAATGAAATGGGTTGGAATTGGCAGGTTTGAACTCGGAAATTTGGTTCTGAGTTGGTTCTGAAACATGTAAAATTTTCCTGCATTCTGTAACTTTTAGTTCGGTAGATACATACCGAACTTTTTGAAATGTTGAATTAGTTCGGTGGACAACCACCGAACTGGTTGTTCGGTAAACGCGTACTGAATTTTACTTCGCTGGAAACTGTTTGTTATTTTTTTGATATGGTTTAATTTTTTGGTTTTTATTAATATTGGTATTATTTTTTATTATTAAACCTTTTTACTATTAATTTTTTTTTTGTTGTTCAATGAGGACTTAAATTAACACAATAACAAATAATATTAATTTAATACGAAAATGTTACATTGAGGATAAACAACAACATTACAGCGGTGTTAAATAAAAACATTACATTGAGGATAAACAACAACATTAAGCAGACTTAAAATTAAAAACATTACATTGAACACAAACAAGTGGCATGCGAAAGTTAAATACTAGTTTGAAACGACAAACATGTTCATCAAGGTCGACCGTTAAAAAATTTATAGTATTAAATAATAATAATATTTTTGTAAACAATAATTCAGCAAGGTCAAGGAAACGCCCAGTTTCTAAAAATGAAAAGATCAGTACGCAAATACTGAACTCGAGTTCGGTATACAACCACCGAACTAATTTTAAATTTACAAAAGTTCAGTACGTGTCTACCGAACTATACTTAACTGATATCAAGTCATATGAATGGAGTCAGGTGACCGAAAGATTACTTGATTCGAGTCTCATGAAATTACTAAGTCTAGTTCGGTACACAACCACCGAACTGTATTTTAATTTACAGAAGTTCAGTATATGTCTACCGAACTGGGTTTTATTTGATAAAAGTTCAGTACGTGTTTACTGAACTACACGTACCTGATAGCAGGTAATTCCTGCTTTATGTTATAGGCCAACTCGTATTATAAAACGAGTTCGATACCTGTTTTAAAACATTTCAACAGTTCAAACAACATTATAATTGAAACGACTAAGTTATATTTAATGCATTATATAAGTTGTACATCGCAAAAAATCCGAAACAACATCACCAAAATAGTTATCGTATATAACAAAATGTAATGGTGTAAAACCAATGTAAAGTTACGATGTCGAAAAATATGCATCATACAAGCCAAAACAATTCCAAAACATCAAAGTACAAATAACCTCGCAAATAACATCAACAAATAAACGGATCATCACTAGTCGAACCAACTCCCGTGAATATTTTCTTCCTAACATCTTTCATCTCGTTTTCCAAAAGTTCGGCAAAAGTGCTCTGACGTTCCATGAACGGATACTCCCATGCAGCGGCTTCTTCAGACCGATAATTCCTCCACTCGAGGCAAGTGCGTGGCAATGGACATCCCTCTTTCAACTTGACAAGAACAAAGTGGCCCGGAACCAAACCAAGACAAAGAATGTTCTTTTCGGGATCCGAAGGTGGACTTCCACGCAATGGGAAAAATGTTTCCGATACTCTGTCCCCAGGGGCTGTCAACTCCACAATAACCTTGTTGTAGTGAGTAGCCAAAATGTGTCCCATATCCGGAAAGGTCAACCATTTATCCATCGGTGCAACATGACCCGGAAGGACTCGTCTTTTTGGAGGGTGCAATGCATCTTTGATGAAATTAAAACGGCTCTCATGTACAAAGACTCTCTTGTACAACTCCTTGTGCGAATTCAACTCCTTAAGCATGTGGCATTTGATCAACTCATAATCGTCCTGATTACCACAATAATCCAACGCAACGCAACGATATCCACAAAATCCGTCACCAACCACATCAACAATGTCATCTATGTAAGGGCGCATAAACTTTGGCATTTCATCAATGCGTGGTATGTTACGCGTAGGAGGAATGTCGCTCACCGTATGCTTAGATTTTGCAATTGTTCTCTTCTTTGACGACGACGGTTTTGTTTGAGATTCTTGAGTAGCCTCAAAGTGTTTATCGACATGCTCCCAACGAGACGGTTCTCGGGTCGTGGACCTAGTTGTGCGAGAACTCGTCTTCCCTTTTTTCTTTTTAGCACCTTTAGATATTGCATTGTGTTCCGGAGCTTTTAAAGACGTCGACTCCGGAAAAGCAATTTCACGAAGTTTATTTCTTATCTCATCCTTCATGCAAACGTCAACTCGCTTCAAACGTTTCTACAAAAAATAAAAACAAATAAAAACAATTAAATTGTTAATGACCGGAAAATGAAATTACGATTTAAAAAAATTACGTGAGTGCGTAAATTAAATATAATGTGAGTAGCGCAAAAAATATAATGTGCGTAAATTAAATATAATGTGAGTAGCGCAAAAAATTACGTGAGTGCGTAAATTAAATATAATGTGCGTAAATTAAATATAATGTGAGTAGCGAAAAAATTACGATTTAATAAAATACCTGAATAGCATCCCATTCGGCCAAGCAAGAATAATCGTCGTCGTCGGACGAACCACCATCATCCTCCAAAAAGCATAACTTCTTCCAATGTGCGTTAACCTCATCAAGTCGAATAGGCAACTTGTGAAGCATCTTTTTAGCTATCAAGCACGCACATGGCAACCCATAGGTAAACCTCACCACACAACCACATTTTTTGCTATCTGTACCGCACTCTTCAACTCTTTTTTCTTCTCTGTGTATATGATTCAAGGCATGTCTTGAAATTTTGAAAATCAATAAAGAGTACAAGTAATGATCCTTGAAAGTGTGCTCCACAACCGACAAATTCCTACCAAAAGTTCCTTGTATTTCATTGAACCTATTAATCAACATTTTGTCGATTGCTTCCCAACCCGTGGCCAAGTCACCGTGACCGTCCTTCAGGTAACCCTTCAAAACACCGTGGGCACCTTCCACTCTGTTTGTTGTAGTGTTGCCAAGATGCAAAAATTTGTCAGTCCAAGCAT
Source organism: Trifolium fragiferum (assembly GCA_954870985.1). Lineage (NCBI taxonomy): Eukaryota > Viridiplantae > Streptophyta > Magnoliopsida > Fabales > Fabaceae > Trifolium > Trifolium fragiferum. The sequence goes on from OX940794.1 coordinate 17,198,693, forward strand.
TAACACACCTCTCTTTATCGGTATCCAAAATTGTGGTCTCAACATATCTCAAGAATCTTGGCCACCTTCCACATAGCTTCCTAAATTGTAAAACAGCTTCAACATAAGCATCCTCAGATGGCGAGTACAATATGTCGTCGAATGCTTTCGACACATCCGTCCACACATCTCTTTGCTTCACATTTTCACCATCTTTAATTTTGCAAAGAGTTTTGCACTTCTCAAACATATTTTTCTTCACATGAAAAGTACAAACCATATGAGCGGAGTCCGGAAATACAGTGGCAACTGCACTCATTAGTGCCGCATCCCTGTCAGTCACAACAACATTCGGCCTCACCTTGTTCCTTAACAGACAAACACATTGTTGAAGGACCCATGTGAAATTTTCTTCCTTCTCATTACTCATAAATGCAAATCCAATATTAAAGGTTTCATCAGTCGAGGTCTGACCATCCAACTCAAACAAAGGCATTCCGTATTTGTTCGTTTTATATGTAGAATCCATAATCAAAACTGTGGGAAAAGTGTTGAACAAACATACGGATTTCGGATGTGTAAAGAAAATGTCTTGAACAAACTCGGACTCACCATCGGTTCGAGCTTTAAAGAAGTAGTTGTTTTCATCAAGACACTTGTGCAAATGTTGGATTTCCGTCCTTGTCGCCCTCGCCCTTTGTTTTAACCTATAACGTGCGTTGTAAACTTGCTTCACAACAGTAACATTCTTCGGATCCCTCTCTTTCAACGTAGAAATGATATTCTTCGGCGGGACCAAATTCTTTGTCATTTCCGATAGAAGTTGCTTTTCTACCGGTTTCAAATGACCCGCGATGAGATGACCTTGCAATGCTTTGTCGAGCACATGGTTGTGCATGCCATCAACAACAGTAACATGCCATTGCCCCGTTGCATGGAAGTAACCTCGTAGACGAAATGGACATTCACATTTCCGCGTTCCCGTCTCTTCGAATTTTACCTTCTTTCCCGTTGGTTTGTATGTACCGCCTCTTTCGCAACCCAACACAATGAACGGCTTCCTACTACCTTTGCCGTTATCGGATCTTGTAATGACAATTGAAAATCGTAACGGGAGAGCTATGTCGCAAGCCCAATCAACCAAAGCCTCTTTGTTTTCGAAAGTTCTATCCGTCACAAAATGGTCCCTTGTATCCACTCTTATTGGCAATACGTGAGGCTCCGCCGCTACTATTTCTCTACACTCTTCCGGAGGTTTAGCTTCATCGGCCATAACTACAACAAATGATAAAATAAAAAAAATTAATAAGTCATTTGAGTCCATCATTTGAGTCCATCAATAATGCAATCCATAATTTAACCAATTAAAAATCATACTATGCTCACTAATTAATGCAATAACAATTAATATGAGTCAATTCCTAAACAAACCAGTCATACAAACTCTAAAAGTGGCCAATTTTCCATTTTCTGCAAGTTACAGAGAGCACTGCAACCTGTCTTATGTTTCGCAAAAGTTCGGTACGCATCCACCGAACTTTTGCTCTCCATTTTCCAGAAAAGTTCAGTACGCGTCTACTGAATTTTTCAAATAGTTCAGTAGACGTATACCGAACTAAATTGTGTCAGAAACCTACTAACCTAGCAGCTATGGGTGCGTGAAATAAACGGTTGAGTTGGAAATTTACCTTATTTTTGAGCTTCTAATGCGTCTACAAACAGTTTGCCAAGCTTCCAATGTTGATTTTAACCCCCAAATGGACGGAATCGCGTAAGTTCCTCGTATGGAGAATTTGATTGTGTGTGTGAGAAGATGAAGAAATGAGGAAGAAACCTGGTGTTTCTCGTTTATATAGATATAGTTCGGTAGACGTCCACCGAACCACTGCATAGTTCAGTACGCGTCCTCCGAACTATTGTTTACAAATTTTAAAAAGTCAAGGGGCAAACTGGGATTTCAGGGGGATGAAAAAGAGTCGGGGGGTGGGAAGAGAAATCTTCAATTTGTCCCTAGGCATTGATGAGTCCAATAGCAAATTGGGCTTATGATCCAATTAGTCTGAAGTTGTAAATAAAATAGTTTAAATGAAAAATAAACATAAGATAAAAGCGAATATGCTAAAACTTGATTTCCCTTTGATATATATGTATATATTAAAAAAATAATTGAAAATTGCAAAACTATATCAGTATCTCACTAAGACCATGTATAATGGAGAGTTGAATATGGTGTTGAATTGAATTTCAATAAGGCAATGTTCTCCAATGAGGTTGTTGAAAGTGACATGGGGGAGAAAGAAGTTAAAAATTTTCAACACAGTTGAAACACAATCGGGGGGACACTTATCTTGCTCTGATTGACTTGTCGAATTTTTATCCAATTAGTGCTTTGAACTCAAATTATTTTATTGCAAATTTATTTTTTTAATTTTCTTTTACCAAAATTCATAATTTTTTTTCTCTATAAATAGAGACTTGGTTCATTTGATTTGAACACAAAAAAAATCACATTTTTCACTATCTTAATCTTATTAGTGGTGGAGTAGAGTGTTGAATGAAAAACCATTGGAGAGAGTAAAAGTTGAACGAGTGTTGAATTATTAGATTAAATGGAAGAGAGAGAAGATGATGTAAAATGTAAAAGTGAATGTTGAGTGTTGAAACTATTGTAGATCATGGTATAACTAGATACCTTGCACGGGTCATATATATTCACATCACCAAATTTTTATTTCATAGTATCATTTTGACCTTTATAAAAATAATCAACTAAAAGTCCAATTACAAAGAATACACCATTAAATAAACTAAAAGCCTCCAATTCATATATATTAGCTAATACAACAGGCACATGGAGGATTTTAACTAAGCTACCAGGAAACTATCACCAAGGAAATAAAAGCAAAAAAACTCATGATGACAGCCAATGTTGACTGCCTAAGCTCCTGATGCAAATCCAAGCCAATACTTTTGTATGCAAAACACTAATAACAAATAAACCAATGGTTCTCAATTCATATTATTATAATATCATGTAAACCAATCAAATCTACTCATATTACATTCCAAATAGATTTGGAAACAAAAAACAAAACATCATAGCATATCATACAAATATTAGAAATCTTGAAACATTGCAATATAATCAACATTAATATTATAAACAATAGTAATATCACAAATCAGTTTGATTAAGTTGTCTCTCTTATTCACGGTTAAATGACTTTTCCAAGAGATATCTATATTGTCAACATAAAAATAGATATTCTTAAACAAAGAGTAAAAGAAGAACAAAATAAGTGGGAGAATAGTTGAAAAGTATAGAGAAAAGGAGAAGAAAAAAACTAATTATAGAGAAAACCTAAGAAGCCTAAATCGTGGATTTCATGCTTGTTTTCATTGATGAAGCTCGTGGTTGCCGGAAACTGCATCTTAAGGCGGCGGTAGGTTGTGGAACAGATGAATTCGATCTGTTTGTGTTTGAGAGAGATATATTTGTGGGTTTGAGAATTGGGGTTGGTTTGTGGTGAAAAACAACTTTTAATGTATTCTCAACTTTCAATGGTATTGGGAAAGATTCTCATAGAGAATAGAGAATGAAGGAGGAAGATTAAAAGAATTGCTCAGTAATTTGCCAAGTTTAGTTAGTAATTAATTACTGATAGTAATATATGGGCCCCGCGTATTAGGTAGGAGCTGCACAATTGAGATAATTGTTGCTGCATTAATTATGATTTTCCCTCCTTAATCAACATCTAATTAGGGTTTAAGTAGTAGTTTCTTATTTGGATTAGATTAGATTAGATTAGATATAATAAAGACGTGCAAGCCAATATTTTTCGGCTACTTGCTTCAAACATACATCACCACATCCACCCTTCAAAGTTTAAACATTATGACACTAGCATGATTTAATTTGCCAATTCAAAACCCCAATCTCAGATACAAAAATGCTACAAGACCACCATGATATATACTTCACTATAGACTACCATCAATCCATAAAAATCAACATATTATTCACTTTCTTATAATATTATTATATTTTACTTTTAAAAAATATAAGATTATTATATTTTATGATATAATATTCTAATATCATTATATATTAAAGTGTTTATGTCAACACACTCTTTAATAATCTAATGTCACACCCCATAGTTTCAAGCTTTTAAATTCTAGCACCCCCTTAGTCTTTAGTTGCTACACAAGTAAAATTATGAAACATTTACTAGATAAATTACTAGATAAAGTGGGGAAGCTTTCTCATTCCACCCTCCACAAATCTTCCCCCCCCCCCCTCCCGGTTTTCCAATTTTACATTGATTCAAAAGTTCGAAATGCGTTTTCCGAAATTTTTCAAGTGCAAATTCTGCAAAATTTTCGAAAAACACATTCCGACGTTCATTTTCAAGATAAAAATTATTTGGAAAACGCGTTCCGAACTTTTTTACCAAGGGCAAAATCAGAATATTGGAGGGTGAAAAAGAGATGTGGGGGTGGGATGAGAAATCATCGATTTTGTAGCAATAAGCAGGTGTGAAAAGCAAATCCACCCTATATAACATTGTAGGAACACTTAGACACAACACCAAATAATAGGTATTGGGCACACACATGATTTACAAAAATTTAACTTGGGCACAACCCCAAATAAAATACATTTAGACACATAAAAAAGAAAAAAATAAATGTTAAATAATATAGTCACATCATCTAATATTAATTAATAATATAGTCACACCCCCACACCTCTTTTTCACCCCCAATATTCCGATTTTGCCCTTGGTAAAATAGTTCGGAATGCGTTTTTCGAACTTTTTTTTGCCTTGAAAATGAACTTCAGAATGTGTTTTCTGAAAGTTTTGCAGAATTTGCACTTGAAAATTTTGAAAAACGCATTCCGAACTTTTGAATAAAGGGTAAAATTGAAACACGGGGGGGGGGGGGGGGGTGTGTGGAAGATTTGTGGGGGGTGGGATGAGAAAGCTTCTTCAAAATATGCCATGAGTTTTTTCTCTTTAATTTAACCCTCTCGAGATATACATTGCTAGACATTATATTGTAGATATCAACTGTGACTATTTTTTGTCAAAGAATCAATGGAACACACAATGTGAGTTAGGCTTGAGCATCGGTCGATTTCGGATAAAAAATTATTAAACTAATAAAAACCACAACCATTTAATTTGGACCAAATTTCAACCGTCATTTTTTTGGTTTGTTCAGGTGTCATGCTGTATGAGTGGCGAGTAAAACAAGTTGATTATTATGAATTACATTGAGAAATTGAGTGAAGTGCTCTAATATTCATTTTGGCTTATATTTAATTATAACTCTTTAAATGTTTTTTATTAGTTTATATTGAAGTAAAAGATCGAACTTATAACTTCTTGCCTACTATCCAAACCTTTCACTATTGGATTAAACCTAGTTTCTTAGTTTGTTTTTTTAGCTCCTTAGATGGCTCTATATCATATCATATCATAATCATAATAAACTAATAAGTTATATAAGTTTGATTTGGTGGTTGAGTGCATGAGTTAAAATGTGAAATGATAAAGTTACATAATTCTATTTCTCCCCACAAAATATCCTTACATAAACCCGAATCATCTACGATCGGCTGCACCATAAAACCAAATTATAGAGGATCTAATTTGATACTAACATTCATTGATTAAAAGAACAACCATAATAATCTAATATGAGAAGAGGCTAATCCCCAAAAACTTATTCTTATCTTGCCACATTCTATGGTTGATATTAAACAAACAAAAAATCTTTAACTCACAACCTTTCTTTAAACAACCATGGCTACCTTCAATCATGAGAATCTCATTCCCCCATGTTTTCAAATATATTCCAAACTTGACTTAATAAGCTAGAATGGATTAAAGAGTAAATTCTAATTAAGTCAATATCAGCACAAGTACATGCATGTGTCATAACCAATTACCCATGATATGAAAGTCTAAAGTAATTTGAACTTAATAATGAAGTGAAGAACATGTACACTTCAATATTTAGGCCACTAACATCTTTCATAATTCACATGTAATTCAATGTGATAAGATTTTCAAACCAAATGATTTGTTCAACCATGCTTTCCATCCACCATTGCTCTTTGAAGAAATCAGCTCTGATTGTGGTTCTTTCTTTGATAGGTACTCTTGTTTTTTGCAAAGCACAAAGTTCCTTGCCTCATAAGATCCTATGGGTTCCATTGGATTCAGAGCTATATGCAAAAAGTTTCACCAAACGGAATAAACCTTTAGCATATAAATATAATTTAAAAGGAGCAAAAACTTTACAATATATTGTGACATGACATGGGAACACTTTTTTTTGGACAAGTATATGATAAAAGTTATTTTTTGGATAAATTTGGTTAAATTTCACTTCGAAGTGAAGTAGTTTATGTTCAAAGCCGGATACTACGGTGTGCCGTCTATATAGATAATTTGCCGTAGATTTGTATTTAAAAATCACTTGAAATTTTAACATGTGATCAACCACGACCCTTGGAAGTAGATGCTCATGATCCTCCCCGCTCTTATGGATGAGACAATGTTGTATGAGAGGTGATGATGGAATGAAAACAAATATAAATCTTTTAAAAAATGTGCATATTTGTTTTTATCTTTTTGTTTTTGTCGAACTGACACTGATTAAAACCGTGAGAATGAGGAGGACTGTGATCTGCTACCTCTAAAAACTAACACACATCATCGTTGAAATTTCAAATACTAATTTATGCTACCTTGAAAATTTTCCATGTTCCAAAACAATTTCCTAAACCTTCATATTTTACTAAAATCATGTTTGACATGAGCCAATAAAAATTATGTTCTCCAGAGTAAAACTTGACACTAAAATTTAGGTGTCCATACTAAACATACAATGGAATCAACTTCATTTATCATTGGGAAACAACAAAACACATAATAGATTAACAGTGTGTGTATACGGTGGACCACCTTCATAAGTGGTCCACCGTGGACAAGTGATCTAACCGAATACAAATTTTACAAAATTTATTGGTAGATTGAAAGTTTATATCATATAGAGCATCCATAAAAAATTTTAAAAAAATTGAAAATAATTTGATATTTTATTGGGATTTATCAAGATTTACAGTATTTAATAAACCGTTAATCTTGATGGATCTCAATAACATATCAAATGATTTTCAATTTTTCTAAAATTTTCTATAGATGATCTATATGATATAAACTTTCAATCCAACGGTGGATTTTGTAAAATTCATATTCGTTATAGGATTTTTCATGAGTGGTCCACCATGGACCACTTGAAGTTAGAATTTTCCTAGATTAACAATGGTGATAATAGGCTGCAAGTTCAGCAAAACACATGTAACCAAAACATTTGTCTTGCCTTAAAAACCATTTTCCAATGAAAGGATACGACAAAAAAAAACCATCAAGGTGACTAGGGTTGGAAATAAGTCGAGCTCATCTGAGTTCGACTCGGCTCGCTAGGAATTGATTCAGCTCAAAACTTGGCTCAAGTTCGATACGAACTCTTTTTCAGCTTGAGTTCGGCTCGTTTACAGTTCACGAATAGTTCGGTTCAACTCGTTAATTCAAATCACATGATTTTAAAGTTAATTTTTTTGTCAAAATTTACAATTATTCTCAAAATAATCTTCATTGATGTATATATATAGAGAATTGGAAAGTCATTGGTGTGCACATTTAGTTCATGAGCCAAACGAGTCAAACTATATATAGTTTATGTTCGACTCATTTATTTAAGGAATTTAATTTTTAACTCAAGTTCAACTCATTTAGTTCACGAACCAAGTTCACAACACCATAATACTACAATCAATTTAAATAAGATTTGAAAAAGAGGTATTGAATTTCCAATGGAAAGAGATGCATTCTCTCTAATCATCATTAATATATAAAAAAAAACCTTACCTTTTAGATACATTAGTAAATAATACATTCGACTTATACTATAAACTAAAATATATTAGTTATTCACTATATCTAATACACGTTTATAACAGTAAATTATCTCAACCATTAATTTAAATAAAAAGATATATCGATAACAAATTCATTTAAAAAAAGAGTGCTTATAATGCACCAAAAGAAAAGGGAACAAAACAAATACTACCTCCCTAAATAAAATATAATTATAAGAACGTTACCATTCTTTTTTGTCTCTTTTTATAACATTTCTTTCAAATTTTTATGAGTATTAATATTTATTTACCGATATATTCCTAATTAGTAATCATAGTGTACATTTTTCTACAATCAATAATGAATAATCTAAAAAAACATTAAATCATTCTCTCTTAAAAGACAAAACTGTAAGAACTACCAAATGTCAACAAATTAATATTATAATCAACTTTTTTAAGCTCTAAATTTTTTCTAAGGAGTGTTACATTTAGAGACAGAGGTAGTATGGATAAAATATCCAAAAGGGTAAGAAATCATACCATCAAATCCTGCATTTGGATGGTAAAGAAGGAAATTGGCAGCATTGAAACCAAGAACAGGAAGCCTTCCTTCTTTTGCATATGATTTAAGAGAAGTATCAATAACTCCAGAAACAAGCTCTTTCTCATTCACAACAAACCTTATAGGACCAGAACTTCCCATGATGTTAATAGTTACCAAGAACCTATTGTTTTTCTCTGTTTTCTGGTATCCCCTGTTCTTGTTCTTCTCAAAAACCATCTTTTTCATTATGCTGTCTTTTTTCTTGAAATCTAACAATGACCCAGATGAAAAAAACACCAAAAGATTACAACTTTGGTGGTGGAAATGGAACAATGAAACTATATTTGGTTAAGGGTCAAGGCAACGAAAGAACCAAACATTGTTGGAGATTCAGATTCCTAAGGAGGAAATAGATGGTTCTGAAGCAACGTGAAAGAACATGAAAGGAAGAGAAATATGTAACGTTCAAGATAGAATTGGAAGTTTTGTATATGAAGAATGATACATCAAGTTCAGGAGAGGGAAGAATATGGAAATGTTTTAGCCTACACCAAATGCTTCTGCTCAGATACTTTTTGTATTTCTTTTTCCAACACTATCTGTCACCTTTTCTAATTTTCTATTTTATCTTTTCATTACTTAAGTCGCATACGTTATCAAAATGAAAAATTTTGAGGAAAAACACCCCTCCTAATATGAAAATGTCAAGATTTTAAATTACTTTACTTAAGTAGCGTACATTGTCTACTACTTAAGTAGCGGCCTGTATCTATTATTTAAGTAATAGACAAATAACCATCTAACAAGAAATTTCAAGATTCTACACGTTTGCTACTTAAATAGCGAACTGTATCTATTATTTAAGTAATAGACAAAAGTATTTTGATAATTTTGCACACAAATAAAAAAACTAATAGGGTGCCAAAATTTCAATACTTGGACTAAATTAAATTCTACAATTTCAAATTTTAACACTTGAGTGAAATTTTGCGTTAAAAAAAAAATCACTTGAGAGAAATTTCCAAAATATTAATTTTTAATAACATTGTTTTAATCATACTTTAGTCACCCTCTCATTGTGATAAAACTTAATACACTCGCCATTGAGAAAAAATTACATATTGTTTAAACTCTTTATTTTGAATAGAGATTTTTTATTTAAATTTTACAAGAGATTATTAAAAGAAAAATAAAGAATCAATCGTTAGTTGGTTTGGTGGTGATTGATGCTGAACTTGGTAGGGAGTACCACAGTTCGATCCCCGCAACTGCAATTGAAAGGGGTCTGAAACTACTTGATGTCAGAATTGACCTCCGAATCATATTAAACTGGTGGTGAAAGAAAAAAAAATAAAAAAATTTTACTTTGATAATTTGATGTTATTAAATAATGTAATTAGATGGACATTTTTTTGGATTCAAAAAGCAAAAAGCAAATTAAATATGTCAATATAATACAAGCTAAGTAATGCCTTCTCGGTGGGATATGCATTTGGTGAAGCATTCTTTTGAGAGGAATTGTTGTATGGAGCAGGCTGCTTATCAATGAGTGAGGATAATAAATTTGATGGGGTCAGGTAAAGTATTGGTCTATTGCATGAAAAGTGTGTTATTCTTAGTTTGTATTTAGGAACAAATTTTTAAAACTCGGCATTACTTCTTTTCTTCTAACTAATTAGGGTTATCTTGATTATTTGAAGGTTCGATACTAAATATTAAAAATGGATTTTTATTAACATTTTCTAAAATTAAACTGAACAATTAGTAAACAAATTTTTTTTGTCCGCTTTGATTTACCTTCTTCTGATTATAATTTAAAAGTACAAAATCAAAGACCGAGAGACGAAAACTAGAGGCCAATTTTTTTTATTTATTCTCTTTACCTTTTTTTAAACCATTGATACACCTTCAATCTTCGATTGAACCTTTTAATATATATATATATATATATATATATATATATATATATATATATATATATATATATATATATATATATATATATGATATTTTATCAAAGTTAGATTAAAATATCATATCATATCATATGATAAATTTTAAAATGAGTGTTTTTAAAGTTATATTAAAATATAATACTAAGTGTTTTTAAAATGAGTCTTTTCATTTATTTTTTTTGGAGACCTCTACTATCATATTATCATTTGATAAATATTTTTGAGGTCCCCAAAAAATTGTGGTCAAACACCACAAAACTGGAAGCACCCGTTAAAAGCCGGCCATATTTAATAATTAAACTCATACATTTTGCGAAAGAGTAAATAATTCTAAGTTCGAATTCATACTCCTACATATAACATATCAATATTCCAAATATTCCTTTTTTTGTTCTTTCTTTTCTTTTAGCATGATACCTCTCACTCTCAGTCTGGCGTGGGCAGACAAATTAATTAGAAAAATATTAAATTGGTTATCAACCGTTTAATACGATTTTTAGCAGATGAGGTTATTCGTAATTTTAATTAATTAATGTTTAAAAATATGTAATTATATTATAAATTTATAATACAATATGCACGATATCTTTGTGCAATTGGCATAAAGTGTTAGCGTGCTTCGACATTGCTATGGTGACTCCACGATGCTGCCATTTATGTAATACCAATGTTTGTTCACAACATGATGTAGTGGTGTTTTGTTTTTGTTTTTTTTTGTTTTTTTTGTTTTTGACAATTGATGTAATGTGTAATGGTAGTTCCTACATTCAAATCAAAATTAATTATATAAGCTTGACTTGTGCTTCACATTTTAACTCAACTTTCTTTTAGATCTTATTTTCATTTCAATCTATCAAAATTTTATAAGTTTGTGACAAATATCAATACTATTAAAACGTTACCAAATGCAAAAATGATCTTTGAAAGCATAAACCTGCAATTGACACTTTCTGCTACATTATTTCTTTGGAGATGATTTTGTTAAATAGGCAAGGTTTAGATTAAAATGATATTCCTATTTAATATAGATTTAGGGTAATTTTTTTTTGGTACAATAGATTTAGAGCCTGTTTGAATTAGTTTATTTTTGAGATTATGCGAAATAGCTTGGACAAATAAATAAATTTTTATATATTATTATTAACTATTTTAAGACAGTTTATGAAAAAACAGCTTATAAAAACATACTTTTTGCCAGTAAAAACTTATGAATTTACTTAAAAGTTTATTTATTTACATAAGTTAGTTTCGTAAGTACAGTTTAATTGATTAAACTTGTTATAGGTAAAAAGTTTAAAAGAAACTATAGATAAAATTTTAAGATAAATCAAATTAAATAATTTAAAGTTTTACTTTCATTATATGATAGTATATTTCATGTTCAACCCTAATGTTATGAAAATTACCGAATTTCTCCAGCCACTATTTCCAAAAAATACTTATTTTTTATTGTATGCCTATGACCACATTGCATGTCAATATGTCAACACATTTCATTAACATTTACAAATCATATCATATCATATACGTGCTAAAGATAGACTTGTTAGCATATAAAAAAGACTTATGATTAAACAACATACATAGTACATCTAAATGTTGCTAGGATTAATTAAACATGCAGATCACTCATTCAACAATTAACAAATTATTTTTTGTTAACCCTTCACCAGTAACTGGTAACTCTGGAGATAGGTGCCATTCACCATCCACAAAGAATTTGACTTCATACCTACATAATAATTTTTGTTAGATTCAAAAGCTCTAGTTAATAAGCTCAATTTGAAAGGTTCAATGAGTGGATAAAAATTGTACCTTCCAGGTCTGAGCATCAATGTTGTTGAGAACCTTGTGTAGGAACCTGTATACTCTGGTGAAAGGTGCTCTCCTTGACTCCATCCATCAAAGCTTCCCATAACTTGCACACTCTGATGGAAACAAAAGTTCAAACAAGCAATGTAGGCATAAGCAGACACAACGAGTTTTTCAAACAATTTATCAAAATATGTTGAAAGATTAGCCCGATGATTTTATCATAGCAGATGAAATTATTTACTAACTTTACCGTCGAAAGTTAGCAGGTCAGATCATACACATGATGAAAAAGCCTTGCAAAAGAATTGGCTTACTTGAGTTTATCTATTGGTCGGCATAAACATTTGTGAGACTATTTGAGAGAGCTTGTAGAAACAACTTATGACATGTGTATAAGCTATTTTCAGCTTATTTCCATAAGTTCTCCAGAATAACTTATGAAAATAATTTTACTTTACTTTATCTTTTGTTTTAAAAATAGTTTATTCCTTCTCCCACCTTTACAATGATAAGTGCTAAAGCTATATAATCTATCTATATCTAAACATTTGAAATCAAAATTATCTTGTCAATATACTTATTTTTATATCGTTAACGCATGCAAGGACTTCATGTGTTTCGTGGGATGCATCATTTGTATGCAGAAACTAAAACTCACATCTGAAATAGCTTAATAATACAGTTAAAGAAACTTGGATGCTCTCTTCATAAAGGTGAACTTTTCTTGGGGGGTATAGGTAGGGAGAAGGAGCACAGAAAAAGAGAACCTTCAATGGTTCATGTTAGTTGCATCAGCTAACAAATAACTCAGTCATGTTCATAACACTATTCCCGTGGTACAAAGTTCCAAACCATATTCTCAATACTTGGAAGTCTAATCTTGCAATATATGTTTACCTCAGCCATGCCGGCCCAAAATACGGAAACCTCCTTCGATTGTGCCGCATCAACATCCTTTATTTGTTCATTCAATTGTTCATGTACAGCTATGAAGGAAAAAACAATGTATTTGAATCAATGAGGATGCAAAAGAGGAAGAAAATGCATTGATGTTAAGTCTTATTAACTAATTTCACATGTGTACCATATAGGTTGGTTGATTTTTCAGGGTAAATAAATACCATTATACCTTTTAATCTAGCAACAAGGTGAGTATGAATGTACTTTCCATTGATCTTTCTTGAACCATTTGGAATGCCAGATTTAGCTATTTCTTCTGCTAGTCTGGCCAATGCCTGCCTCCAAAGAATAAATACAGCTTTTAAGTTTCAACAATTCTAAAACGCAACAAATGAATCCAAATGAGGCAAACTAATGTAATGCATACTAAATTAAAAACGATACATTTAATTTGTCGGATGACTTCTTTTTTCTGATTATGTTCAAATCGTCATATTAGTATAATATAGATTTCACTTGATTTTATGATTTTCAATTGCAATGACTAGGAGTTTTTGACTTTGAACAACAAAAGAGTATAGGTACAGAAAACAAGCTGAGTGGAGATGCATTCATGAGGTCACTCACATGAGACTTTTAAGCAAAAAGGGAGTGTAAGAGATAAATCACAAAAAAAAGGTACTATAAAATTTCATGAATCAATTCAACTCCCAAAACAAAATAAGTGTTATTAAGACATCAACCATCATGAAAGGTATAATAGTCAGTGTTGTCAAATTGCGGCTATAGAGACACTATAGCATAGCTGAATTTTAACAAACCAATATTGTTCCGTTATACGCAATTTAGTACAAACTGTTGTCAAATAGCGGCTATAGCAGTGCTATGCAAGTCTGTGTTAGTCAACTGGTATCAAAGAAATGTGGGAAACATAAAAAGTAGTATAAAAACTGAGAAGATGGCAAGATATTTTAACCTGAACTTCAAGCTCTATGACAGCAAGTTCACTTTTAAACTTTACCAATGCATCCTCCTTTATATACAACTGCAGAGAAAAAGAGGCGAGTTAACGATTTACTGCAAGGGCCTTTGCCGTTTATACATTCTCGTTACTACAGAAATCAGAGACATAGACAGACGCACCTGTCTTTTGAGGAACCGGTTTTGTTGGTTGGCTTCACTAAGCTTCTTAGTGAGTTTTGCTCTTTCAGTATCAGCAAGCAATGTCTTTATCTGCCATATACAATTTGAAACTGAAGATCTAAGTAAGATAAATTGGTTGAAGTCGCATACCACAAAAATGTTATCTTCAGCAAGTTTCCGGGAAAAAATAAAATAAAAATAAGAGATACTTTTAGGCCTCAATAGAGTATTCCCAGTGTACTGCACTAAAAAAGGAAGCCCAGTGATATCAAATTCAGTCTAGAAATTCAAACCTTACAGGATATAGATCAAATACAAAGATGCCTTTGCTATTAATTATAAGTCACATATTCAAGACACCCCCGTATTTTAGAAATTGGCTAAACCATTCCTACTGGTTGATTTTTCTGTTTTAAAACTTCTAGAAACAAAATTAAGAATATTCTGAATATTAATTATTTTTGTAAAGAATATGAGCACAAATCTTATTATCTCAATATATAGTTCACAAGGAAATAGAAACTGTTATTGATAACAAAATAGAACCAGAACAAAAGTAGAGAAAGAAGAAAAGCAATGATGATAAGTGGTGTTTAACATTGTAATTTATTTCAAAAGGAACTGCTTCGAAAGGAATTCTAAAATTTCAAACAATGGCTCCATTTAATTTCCAAATAGAGAAAAATAGCATTGTTAGGATGATAAAATAGATGTGAAGGTATACTTGTTCACTGGTAAGTGGTTGTGACAAGCTCTCATCTTCTGACTCAGTAGATGGATCCATATCCTCGTTAGGATCATCACCGGATTGTAATGATGCTGATGCAAATCCCTCTAAACTAGTTGCCATTGAATGTGTTCTACAGAAAAATGACCTTCTGGGATACACTGAGGTAAATGTTTGGTCGGAAGAGACTAATCTGTGAAAGTGCCATCTTGAATTAGGGCACACCACATTACATGGAAGTTTCTGAGTATTTTCCCTTCCTATTGTTCTCAAAATGTTGGAAAAGAATATCCCCTGTGCTTCTAGATGACGCCTATAGAAATTATGAAAGAATCATGACCAAGAATTTAGTAGAAAATATTCAAAGTTTCAAGACTTCAATGTTAATGTACACTCTTATATACCTAGTATAAGCTTACCTTGCAATACTTATTTCCATTGTAAAGTGGTTTTATTTCCCCTGTCAAATAGAAGAAAAAAAGAAAATTTAGGACCTAATCAAGCAAATATGTTGAAATTTACAACAAAGTTAACACTGGGAAAACCAAAATGTAAGAACTTAAGATATCTGACCTCAAGAAAAATATATCACATACATTCTGAACAAGATGTTTCTAATTTATTAAGAAAATATCGATACTTACAACAAACACCAAAAGCTAGAATAAAGAATGACTTAAACATGACAGGTTTTGGCTTCCAATATTTAAGAATGGCAATCTTTATATCATAATTCACAACTGTCTTAGAAAATAATAATACCACATTCCTTAATTCACCTCCTAGTGCACAACAATTACATTTCAAACTGCCAACTAAACATAATGATGAAACTCTAACTCCAAGAAAGGGAGAGCTATAAAAATGATTCAAGGTTTTTTTTATCTAACTCATATTGGTTAGAACCGAAGACAGCCCATTTAAAAATATATCATCCGCATTCAACAGTAAACTCTTTAGCACAAAAGATTTCTCCAGCATGAAACTAGATTGGCAAATTTCCTCCGCGGAAGGAGCCTCTATCTTATAGATAATCTCAACAAGAAATCGATCACTAAACCACCACCACTACCGCCAACTAATCCTTACTCTCACAATGTAGAATCATATATAATATACTTTGATTAGACAACGTTATAAATCCCTATCATATGTATTAAGTATAAAGAAACGCTGTTTACTTCTTAATATCTCTTTATCACAATTTGGCTTACAAATTTTTCTTGCTCTCTTTCTACCTATGACTAATGGACTATCCTCCATCTATTTAACCCTCTTTACCGTTACTTGTATAGATCTTCTCCATAGCTGACCAACCAAACCACCCCGAGACAGGATTCTACCAAATGAGTTACCCAATTCCAAATTTTATCTTGACTTGTGTGATGCATTCTCATTTAAGTGCAGTGTTGTCAAATAGTCCCTATAGAGGTACTATAGCGTAGTTGGTTTTAAACAAATCGTTATTCTTCTGCCATACGATATTTACTATAATACATTATCAAATAGAAGCTACAAAAGTATAGCACTGTAGCCTGGCGGAAATAGAAGCCACAACAGCAATACAGCACTGTACCCTGGCGGAATTTGAACAAACCGCAATCTGCGATTAACAATGCTAATTGTTGGGAACTAAAAAATTGCATCAGAGGAGGGTTTGAATAAATTCTCCAAATCCAATCTATATTGTTATAATATTCTCAAATATTAAAAACTCGTATTATTCGTAAACATTCATTTATCATTCTCAGCAAAATCACTCTAAAAAAATGTGAAATTTTTTGTTTATTTTACCTCAACACTTCTCCCTTCTAAACTCCCAAACAGAGCCTTAAGCTTTAGTAGTACTTTTATATGACAAATCAAACCAAAAACAATAACTCATATAATCTACACTGCTAACAAATCAAACCAAAAACATTAAATTCATTTAATCTACACTTCTAAAATCTTATAATTAACATGCACCACTACACCAATTGGTACTAATTTTTCCACAATCATGAGCACTTGAAAATGTAATAATGATAGCAAAGAAAGAGTGATAGAAAGTAATTGATGCAATTAAAGAAACTTACAGAGTGAGTTGAAGGGTTTGTTGTGCTTCAGAATCAGATAATTGTTTTGTTGAGTACTGTTTGGTGTTTGAGTTCAACATAAGAGGTTTTTGTGAGGTAGTAGTGAAAGACACCACATGATTATTTCAGCACGTGGATATTAATCGACGGCGGATGATTAACAACCTTGACACCTTGTTTGTTTTTGTGGCTTCGATTCTTCTAATCCCTCCATCTCTAATTATGTTTCTTCTCAAGGGTGGGTTTCTTCATTAGTAGTAATATTTTTTTATCCAAAATACAAGATAGGAGTACTGCAAAAGATAAAAAATTATTCAATATTTAATAGTAGTTTATTTTGAGTTGTTTATTATTTGTCATGTATGTTCTATTTGTAACTTGCAAGAGTAAATTTGCTACTCAATAATATATGTGATGTTTTTACCAAGAGAGAGTAATTTTGTTATTTAAATATAATATTTATCACATTATTAATTATTTTGTCTAACATTAAAATAGAATTATTTATTTTCTCATTATTTGTTTTTCAACAATTAGTTGAAATTTTTTATTTAGTGTCAATGAATTTTTTAAATAAAATAATATGATTTCATAGTTTTGTTGATTTGCTTGTCTTATCTAAAGTCTCGTTATTCCAAAAATAACAAAGAATCGTGTCAGACACGTATTCGATATCAATATGCGTTTGATATGTTCTGATATACGTATTAGAGAAGTATCAAACAATTACTATTTGTACATGTAAGATATAGCTAAATTATATTTTAATACGGTTATACTCCGATACAACAACTATTTTTTTTCTCTTTTATATTAGTCCACGTTTTATAATAATAATAATAGTAATAAAAGAAATACAAATGTATAAATCAAAGTTGGAGGCTACAGTGTTCTTTGATGATAGAAACCGATGAGGGGACTAATACATTTTGTGTTTTCTTTTAATAGTAATGTTAGACTATGAATCTATAATATTCTTGATGGATAACCTATTATGTTTTTTTTTTTTTTTTTATATAGTATTAATATATTTTTTTAGAATAGTACTAATGATATTGTTTTTTGAGATGGCCATCAGACACAAATTAATGGTCATAATAAGTTACACTTTATAGTCCATTAACAAATGAGTTGAATAGAGCTTACTCATATTTGAGTTAGTAGGCCGAATAAGAAATTTGAATTGCATGCAGTCAAAATTATACGCAGTCAGAGAAGATTTGGCCGTCCGATTAAGATTGGACAGTCTAGATATAACTTTCTATCTAGATCGTCTAATCTTGATCGGACGGTCAGATCTTCTGTGACTGCGACTGTTTTTTATTTAGACCGTATGATCTTGATCGGATGGTCATATCTTCTTTGACTGCATGACTGCGTGTAGTTTTGACTGCCATTCGAATTCTCAAATAGGTTGGTTCAATCCATTTGGTACTACATACTTGTGAAGTGTTGTTTTTTTTAGCTGTGGTGGTGGTCATGAGAACCATTCTCAAAAGTCAAGAATAGGGTTGCCAAATGAGTCGATCCAACCTAGTCTGTTTTGAAATGGCAAATCGGTTCAACCTATTTAAAATGGTGCAGATTGATACGGTGAATAATGCGATAAACTAAAAACAAGCAGCACAATAAATAAAATCTTATTTTAAATCATGTGATAAATAAACAGAAAAATTCAAAGTAGATAACAAATAACAAATTAAGCATAAGATGCTGTTGATTTATGGAGCTACAACTCTCATATATATATGTATATATAAACATTTCTTAAAATATTTTGTAACCTAGAAGAGACCCTTTGAACCAGGAATGTCAATCCAATGCAATTGAAGCTCCACTTCACCACATTCAACATTTCTTAGTCTTAGAACCATATTTTGGACAACTTTGCCATTTTTATAAACAATGTGACTCTCTTCTGCAAAGCAATTCTGTCTGCTAGGTTGCACCTTTGTAACTATAGTATCATTTGGTAGACCTTCCAACCGCATCTTTACTGCTTCGACAAATGGACGAATGTCAAATTCGGCATCCCCCATTTTGTCGTCCAATGAAAAGTTGTCCTTGTCGTACATTTGCTGCATTGCAAATCATGTTTAGAATAATTGTTTGTCTCAAATTATTTGTCACTTTTGAATTTTCACTTTTGTATATCAGTTACCGTATATTAATCGGTCATTTCACCTAACTCATTACAACACGGACAACTTAGTCAAAAAATTATTTGCATAGGAAATGACAGTAAATAACTATTTTCTTAAGACAAATAATGAGACGAAGGAAGCAATAAATTGAACTAATCCTAATTTTCATGATCTTTGTAGAAAGTAAACAACCTATGCTTTGTTTGAACAATACCACATTTGATAATGTTCATATATTAAATAATATCCCAAAATTTCACATATTTTTGCAACAAGGCAATGTTTGCATGGGTGTTCTGTTCTGTCATATACAAATGATAGATCAAATTTCTGCAACTGAAAAGTCTAATCTTGATTACTGTCATATGATAATAGTGATATGTCTTAGTAAGTAATTAACAACATGATAATACATTAGGCTTTTTTTTGTAAAGTTTTCACCACCATTATCCGGTCCATTGAACCGCCTAATCTGATTCGGGATCAATTTCGACATCAAGTGAAGCGCGCACACACACATTTTAATATTAAATAAATAGCAACTTTCATTTCTTTAATTAACCTAATTATATTTTGATTTGAAAAACACACTGTTAAAAGAAAATTAACTTACTAGATGAATTGGAGTTTGAGTATCTGAAATGGATAATGTTAAGTCATCATTCCACTCAGGATTTAGATTCTTCTTCACTACCTTAGTCTTCACCTTCTGCATCAAACAAAAAATAAAGCAATGAGTACGCACAACAAAATGCTTAAGATTTCTACCTATGAAGCATGAACACTATACGTTGAAGGTGTCTCTGTTTGAAAACTACACACAACACTGACCGGTGATAACATATCAATGTCGTGTTCGTGTCTGTGTCGGTGCATCATAAGTTGTTAGCCATTTACAATCTAACACTAGTTACCACTTATTGCCCCAGGGTTGGGCCAAACAACTCAAGCAAGGGCTTTAGGCTTTAGCCCTCAATATATTTTAGATTAAAAAGTCTAAAAAAATTCATTAGTTATGAACATTTAATATATGATAAATTAATTATATATATTTTCATAGTTCAGCTGGTGAGGATGGAGGCTACATATCCTCCTTGAACAAGTTCAATCTCGACACTTTCCAAAATTTGATATTTTTGATTTATTTTCTTAAGCCTTGTGTTTTTTCTTAAGACATCACTAAGATTTTTGCTTTAGACCTCCACACATAAATTTCACTCAATCAATCAATAAAATTGACTTAGTTGGAGTATTGAGTACATAAAAACTGACTTGGTTATAAAAATAATTATTCAAAATCTACTTTGGAATTCTAACAACTTATTTATTAAAACAGCTTAAACTAAGTTCTAAAACCATCTATGCATGTTGATGAAATTAAAAGTTAAAACCATGACATGAAAACATACTCTACTGTTGGTCAGATAAAAAGTTACAATCAAAGCTAAAGAGAGAGAGAGAGAGAGAGAGAGAGAGAGAGAGAGAGAGAGAGAGAGAGAGAGAGAGAGAGAGAGAGAGAGAGAGAGAGAGAGAAACACAACATAAAAGATATAAAGTAAGTGGTTAAGATTAGAGAAAGAAAATCAAGATAAAGATTAATTAACATAGTCAATAAGCTCTGAAGAAAACTGTGACAAAATCCTAATTGAGCAACAAAAAGATTAAACCAAGTGAATAAATTTGACCTGTTTTCCCATATTGATGACAACATAAGGATCACTACAGACTACATCCCGGATAGCAAGATTAACACCTCTTTGAACATGAATTTTGAGCAGTCCCAACAAGTTTTCCATGGATAGAATATGTGTTATATGTGTTAGAATATTCAGCAGAGAGAATAAGTGATTGCTGATTTCTGACTAGTAAATTATTGATAAGTCATGAAGAAATGTCTATTTATTGGCATGTCATACTAATACTATTCATCCAAATCCAAATTTTTTTTTTTAAAGTTTTTTTTTTCATTTTTATAATTTAGTAATTTTAAAATCTTGGAATTAATTGATATTTTTACCATTTTAATCAATATTATTTTGTGCAGTTTATATTCAGACCATAGAATAAAACATGTTTTTTCCAAAATATATATAGCATAAATATAAATAATACTAAAAGTAATAATAACAATTATGTCATATTTATTGAAATTGACAAGTACACCAAGAATATACTCTTTCCGTTTCAAGAATGTCATTTTATCAAAAATATTTTATTTTAATATGAACGTCATTTTTAATTTTCAGCGCAAAATATATTTTCTTTCTCCAATTCTGCCCTCAAATTAAAACTAGTAATTGTAAGTATACTCAACTCTTACATATATAATTCTTAAACCCTTTTTCCTCTCAAGAATTTATCCTTTTATATACTCACAAATTATATCACAAAATAAAATGGTTCATCAATTAAAATTATAGGGAAAAAAGACAGGAAATTAAAGCTTATGATATCATCTGATAGATCTTAATTGCATATGCACTTTGATCATTCTCATATTTCTTGTACATCACATAGGACTAACACAATTCAAAGTCTAAAATTATGCAAGGGAAACAACTAGCATTTCCCATTCTTTTTACTCACTGTTTGTAAATTATGTGATACACTAAAAAGTTCAAAGTATATGAGAAATTACAGCATAAGGTGCATTAGATTTATGAAGTTACAACACTCATATCTATAACATGCTTTGAAATATTTTGTAACCTAAAGACCCTTTGAACCAGGAATGTGAATCCAATGCAATTGAAGCTCCACTTCACCACATTCAACATTTCTTAGTCTAAGAACCATATTTTGGACAACTTTGCCATTTTTATAAACAATGTGACTTTCTTCTGCTAAGCAATTTTCTCTGCTAGGTAGCACCTTTGTAACTATAGTATCATTTGGGAGACCTTTCAAATGCATCTTTACCGCTTCAACAAATGGACCGATGTCGAACTCAGCGTCCCCCATTTTGTCGTCCATGCTAAATGTGTCCTTATCGTACACATGCTGCATCACATGATAATGTTTAGAATGTTTCAACCTCAAATTATTTGTGGTCCATGCTGAATATGTCCAAACTGTATATTAATTAGACATTTCACCTAACTCATTACAACATGGAAATGACAGTAAATAACTATTTTCTTAAGACGATAAATAACTATTTTCTTAACAGTTGTGTTTTACCTTAAACCGTGGATAATACGAGACGGAGGGAGTAATAAATTGAACAAATCCTAACTTTCATAATCATCATAGAAAGTAACATAGCAAAAATTTAACATATTTTTGCTATAGTTGTTCTGTTATGTCATATACACGATATACAGATCAAATTTCTACCAATTGAAAGTCTAAACTTGATAACTGTCATATGATAATAGTGATATGCATCAGTAACACAATTTCAACATGATTCATAATACAGATAGCAAAGCAAGAAACCTTCGTTTATTTAATTAACGCAATTAAATTTTGATTTTGAAACCACACACACTGTTAAAGAGAAGTTACTTACTAGATGAATTAGCATACGAGGATCTGAAATGGATAAAGTCAATTCATCATTCCACTCAGGATTTAGATTCTTCTTCACTACCCGAGTCTTCAGCTTCTGCATCCGACATAAAATGCAGCAATGAGATGGAAGTACACTCAACAAGAGACGCAAAAGGTTGCTAACTATGTAGCATAAACAATTCACATTGAAGACTTGTTCAGTGTCCGACATGTGTCTGTGCACGACCTTGACACATGTGGTTACATTCAATTCTTCCATTTTCTTAAATTATTATTGTTTTTTGACATATTGACGGTGTGTTCGTGTTTGTGTCAGTGTATCATAGTTTGCTACCCCTCTATGATTTAACATTAGTGAACACAATAATCCCAATAGATGAAAAACTAATTATTGTTGATTTTATGGTGAATTCTTACCATATACTTCCAAAAGCACATAAATTTCAGCCTGTCTATCAATAAAATTGACCGAAATGGAGTGTTACATAATCTAGTGACAATATAAAAGTAATGATTTAAAGTCTACTTAGCAATTCCAACTATTCATTTATTAAAACTTAAACTAGTGTGGTTTCCACATGAGAGTGTAACTGTAAAGTGTAATCACTCGCCATCTAAACCCAAAGGATGAGGATGCTCAAACAAATTTATACACCGAACTGCCTAAAATCCTGAGCAATGTGAGACTACAAACAACTTCAATATCCATCCTCACGGCTAGTGTAGGTCCTAGGTCCAATTCTTACACTGCAATCCTTAACCCGACTCTGATACCTTATTAAATGGACTTAGATCTCATCCCAAATGCTAATTCAAAGGTTCCAACAGTCTAGAACCTAGTAATGTGAGACTCAAAAGTCCAAACAGCTTCAATACCAACTCCAAACAACTTCAATAAATTTCTCATATGCTTCTCTCTCATATTGAATGATAGAGATCACACTTTACCCTCTCATATGGAAATTACACATGATAGAATCAATTCCCCTTAAACTAAAAATTCTAAAACCATGTATGCATGTTGAGATAAAAAGTCACAAACAATACAATCATTGCTAAAAGACAAAAAAAAAAAACATAGTTGAATGAAATGATGAAACCATAACAAAAGTGATTAATTAAGATTAGAGAAACAAAACCATGAGAAAGAACAATTAACAAAGAAATTAACATAATCAACAAGCTCTGAAGAAAACAGATTAAAAAAAAGATTAAACCAAGTGGAGAATTAAAATTGACCTGTTTTCCCATTTTGATGACAACATAAGGATCACTACTAACTACATCTCTAACAGCAAGATTGACACCTCTTTGAACATGAATTTTGAGCAGACCTAACAAGTTCTCCATTGAAAGAATGTGTTAGAAAATTTAATAGAGTTGTTTTGTTGATTTTCAAGAGATAAAACGTGATGACAGGGGACCCCTCCTGACCAAAATATTTATTAGTAATCTAATGTTGTTGTTGTTTCTTTTTTGTTCTCTCTATATTGCAAAGTCAAGAAGAAGCACTGGTCTATTTATTGGCCTGTCATACCATTCTTCTAGAAGCACTGGTTTCATTTTTTTATTAACTTTTTGTTTTGACTTTCACCGCCGGTTTAATCTAGGGCGTTCGGGGTCACTTCTGATATTAAGTGGTTCCAGCCCCCTCCCGATCGCAGTTGCGGTGGATCGAATCGTAGTTCTTCCTATCAAATTTAGCATCAATCACCATTAAATCAACTAACGATTGATATTTTTTATCAACTGATTTAGAATTAACCATAAAATATGTTTCTGAATTATCAACTTTCTCAAATTTATTCTTAGATGATAGTCATGATTATAAGTGGAACTTTACTGTTTTAAAAATTTATTAAATAATTGAAATATTTAATCTATATTATATATTATAGATCAGATAAGTTAATTAATTAATAAAATAAAAAATTTATTTATAATTTTAGCTTAAGAGAGTATTAAATAATTCATAAATTATTATTAATTCATCGAATTTATCTCTTTATTTCCTTAAAAACATGAGAGAATTATAGTTCAAAGACTATCTTTATATTCTAAAAATAGTTTGAAAACTACTTAAGAGTTAAGAGAACTAATTAAATTAGAAAAAGATTAAAAGTTAAGAAACCAAAGGTTTAGGCAATTGTTTTATTTTGATAATTTAGTAATTTCATACCTTAAAAATAATACAATAATAATGATGATATTTTTAATTAATTTGGTAATTATGCCAAATAATATAAAATAGGCCAAACTTATTATAATTAAATTTAACTACCTTAATTCCACCCATAAGAGTACTACAAGGTTTTTTACACACACGCGTCAAAAAATAAAAGGTGAGAGCTTAACCAAAAAACAAAAAGAAAGAATTCAACGTGAGAGAAACTTCTTTTTAAAATAAATAAATAAATTTAAATTGGGTTAATAAGCTTCGATTAAAAATAAATTGTTTTGAAAAGTCTTCAAATTTGAATTTTAATTGGAATAATTTTTTTAAATTAGAATTTGCATATTTTTTGATCGAGTTCTTTTATTAACATGACTTCTTCAAATGAGAATTCAAAGATCAAGATTGAAAAAAATAATTAGTGTACGTACTACACATAATTAATATAAAAGTTACTAAAAAACATTTTTTAAATATTTTCCTTTAATTAAAATAAGACTAGTTATAGTAACAAGAATTTGTTAAGATTTACCATGTTTGTAAACTCCACGTGAGTGTTTTAAAAGTAAGTTTCAAAGTGTGAACTCATTCACTCTTTTGACTTACAGTTCATCCTTCACAATTTTTCTTTTTCTTTTCTATTGAGGGAATTTTTCCTCTTTTAATAATTGTAATTTTAATGTTCGATGTGGTGGCCCACCATATCGCGTCAATGGGTTTAGTTCGATGTTTACGGTAATGTACACTAATCTTAATTGTTAAGTAGAATATGGCATAAGATTAAATGTCTCTACAAATAAACTCCATCATATCTCTCTAACCCCAGTTGTCGCCCACTTTTTCTCTTCTTCTTAATATACTAGAGATAGATGATTTATGGTCAATTTAGGCCTAAAATCACCTCTCCAAATCGTTTTCTTTCTATTTTAATTAAATAAGTGTGATTTTCACATATATTTAATATTTTTTTCGTTTGTTTTTTTGATTTCATCATTTGTTTTGATAGTATTGTTGTCCCGTCTTAGTGTGGAGTATTGTTGTCCCGTCTTGGTGCGATGTTCATTTGTTTCAGGTTGAAAGATTAAGGTTGATCCAGTGCAGATCGAATCAATATGACTTCTGTGCCATCAACGCTACAGATCCGGAAGCATGGATATTCCGGAAACTTCAATATAGTCAAATATGTAGGCTTATGCAATGTGCCGTTTTATGCTATTAACACGGATGCTGTGAGTTTGTTCGCAGATTCATCCTTTTTATTTTTAGCGATTTTAAATTTGTATTGCATCGATGTACTCTTATTAATTTGAATAAATGAATATATTTTATTTAATTAAAAAAAATAGAATATGGCATTATATATGGACATGGTTTAAGTTAAGCCTGATCTCTCAAATATTGATGTTCTCTTTCATTGCCAATGCCAACAATATTGAAGGCTAAAAGATATGCGAAACACATTTTATAACGTTTTAAAACAAGTGTCAAGCTTTAGCCAGAAAAAAATAGTATTATGTTATTAGAAAATAGTGTTTTAAAATAAATCTCATTTTTCACATTTTTATTTTATTTTGCATTAATAATGATAAAATTCACATGAATAGTTAATTTAGTCAATGTTGTACTTTTTAACAAACTTTTTTATTGTATTTTTTAATTTATTTTGAATAAACCTAAATGACATTTATTTTAAGTCACTAGGTTTGATCTAGTGATTACGAATTTATATAATTTGCTAGAATTCGTAGGTTTGATCATCAACTCTATTGTAAATTAAAAGAAAAAAATATTTATTTTAGAAGAGAGGAGTATAGAAAAAATGATTATTTGGTCAAAGTGTTTGTTGAACATATTAAGTCAAGAAAGGGGAGTATTTATTCACTTAGATCAACACATTGGATCAAAAACAATCACATAAGTGACTTTTGACACCATAATTCACCCTAGACGTCATTCACTTACATGTTTCTCAAAGGGTGGGATGGGTAATTATACTGGTTAAGTTAGTTGAGCTAAAGATTAAGGAGTCGAAGGTCCAGGGTTCAAATCTTGGCAAAGAAAAAACTAATATAACATTATAATTATATACTAACAACTAACAATTTTTCATTCAAAAAGAAATGTTTCTCAGCATCAACTCTTCAATCAATGCGAGACTTAACTCACACTTGATATATCTCAACATCTCACCCCACAAGTGTAAGTTTCTCCATGTTTGCAATCCACCATTACTCACTTTACTCCACCATCAATTCAAACCACCATGTTTGCAATCCACCATTACTCACTTTACTCCACCATCAACTCAAACCTAGCACTGATACCGTTGTTAGACCATTGAAAGGAAGTCTCATTGTGTTGGATCAATACATTGTGCCAAAAGCAACCATATAAATGACTTTTAACACCACATGCACTTTCATCAAAACACCTTAAAACATTAAATTTATAAATATTTTTACATACGTATTGTTCAACATGAATCCTTACGATCAATGTGAAACTTAACTATACTTAATATATTTCAACATAACATCATTTTTATCTTTATGGGTGAGGCTCCGCATGAATAAAATGTGCTAGTTATAGAAAAAGAAAGAGAAAAAATGAGAAAAATGTGTTTGTGTCGGTGTATATAAAGACAATAATGGGAATGATGGTTTTATTTTTATGTGTTCCACAACTCTTAAAAATAGTGTTTTAAAATAATGTCATTTTTAGTTTTCAATATATAATTATTTTTTTCATTCATAATGCAAAATAGAATTAAACATCATATTTTATTTTTCATTTATAATCATTATATTCATACCAATAGTTAATAATGTTAATTTAGTAAACTTATTACACTTTTTAACAATTTTATTGTAGTTTTTAATTTTTTACAATAGAGTTGAGGATTGAATCGAAACTTCAAACACAATTTAAATTTTTCACCACTAAACTAAATTTAGTATCTTTCTTAATTTATTTGAACAAACTTAATGATATTTATTTTATTTTAAAAGAGGGAAGTAGAGAAAGAGTGATTATTTGTCAAAGTATTTGTTGGGCACCCTTAAAATCTTTATGGCTAAGGCTCAGCATGAATAAAAGGCACTTATAAAAAAATGAATAAAATGTGTTTGTGTCGGTGGATACAAAGATAATAATGGAATAATGATTCTTGATGATTTTGGATGCAGTTATTTAAGTTCTTAGAAAAAACTTTGTTTTGATAAAATTAAGAGTTATTTTAAAGAAATTTTTTAAAAAAATTAAGCTATTTTCTATTTGTTTATCATTTTTTTTAGGGTGAAATGGGTGTTGCTTGTGTTATAAATCATCTAAACTATTAATCAATATATTGAATTCAAGTAGTTAATAAATTCCTTTTAGAACGAACCGTTCGAAAGAATCCGGGTTTAATATCTGATCAGAACAATTCTTGCTCAAATTTTATTTATCTTGCTGTCGTACTTGGAATTATTGTAGCCCATTCTTCTAGGAAAGTTCCCTTGCTTTGATACAACTTTTTTCAAAAACCACCATAAAATTGAAATCTTTGATATTTGAATGGATTCATGAAGTATTCCCACAAATTTTTGTATTTTGGATTGATATCGAGACTAATCTATACTCAAATCCTTAAGTTGTTCAAAGCTATTCAACCCTCTCCAAAAGTATGGTCTATTAGGATCGAACATTGATCATCTTAATCAACCATATAAGTACACTCATTAAATCCATTAAATTATGATTTGAATAATAGAAAAAGTACCCATAAAATAAGTTATCTTAATGAAAATAAATGACACAATTATTCTCATGATCAAGTTCTCCAATTCACATTTGATATTTTACTAGCATAACTGACCCGTGCCAAGCACGGGATAATTTTTTTAAAAATAAAATGTTATTTATTTGTTTACTTTAAATTATTGAATAGAAAATGAATTTTTTTTAAAAATGTAATTATTCTAAAAATATGAATTGAATTTTTTTATGAATAAGTATAACATATATCAAATTAAGTTATCTCGTGTCAAAGAAGATTTTGAATCCTTACTCTATTTTGATTTTTGTTATTTTTTAATTTTTTGTGAGATTCATTTTAAGTAATTTATTTTAGTATAAAAATAATATAGGTTTAAAAAGGTTAAAGGGGCACAACGGAGTACTCCATGTTTTCTACCACATGACATTTTCTTCCCGTGTCCATCTCCATATGTAACACCCCGATTTTCAAAACCCAAAAGTAGGCATTTTTTTTTTTTAAGAACAACAAGGACTTTGAAATAAAACATTCACGATCGAACTTAAATTAAATCAGAGTAAACCATTTTCAAAATAACGATCGGAATGCAATGCCTCTTTTATAAATCGTTTTCACAAATCAAGTTTGAGAATATAAACCAAACGCTATGTCTAAACAAACATAACGACATCATTTATTCCAAATAAAACATCAAACTACAAGTTTGGAATACAAATGCAGGGAAGCATAAAGAAGAGTAAACAAGACTCTTAAACTACTACCCCTAAGCTGATTTTTAAACTCTAACGGAAGATGACTGGGTGACGAAGACCCACAGACAGCTTCAAGCCTTTCCGCTTCACCACGCGGTACAAGTAAATCCCTAAAAATGCTCGTAGAGGGTCACGATCTAAAAATAACATATAACCAAAAATACGCAGCACAAGATATACAATACATGGCAGCATATACTCATTTATCATATGAATCACACATCATCGAATTTAAGTGCACAAATCGTCTATCAATCACACACAACAATATTCAAATGCACAATTAGCCTATCAATGCAGACTCTACATGATTGTGATCACCCTACCCGGGTCTTTTTCACATGCATGAATTCCGGAATTTAACCTCTCCGCAGAGAGTCGTAGGTCCAACCCCTACTAAAATCAATAAAATCCCGAAGGATTAGAGTGGATCCATTCCCGATAACCACGTATTGGACTCAATAAATCCCGCAGGATTAAGGTGGATCCATTCCCGATAATCACACCCCGTGGTCCATTCCCGATAACCACTTACTATGAATGCATGAGCATACGATTCCCCATATATGCTAATGCAACAAATACATATCTTTCAAGCATATGTAATTCTCAACCACATGCCAATACATATATTTCGCAAAATCATATGTAAGACAAATAACATCATGTACAACAAGATAATCAATCAAGTACATGCATCAACATTTCATATTACTCAATCATATGAAATTCACAACAACCACTCAAACATGTGTAGAATATAGCATGTTCTCAAACAAGTTCTCGTCACGAGAATACATCACAAAACAACCATGCTCATAATTCATATTGCATCACATCAAGCAAATACACATATACAAGCAACAATTACACATGCATAAAAAGCACTCGATATTTCGAGGTATATGAAATCGTTAGAAAGTGCCCTTACCTTGGCAAGCTTCCAACACATCAACTTACGTATGCGAGGAATAACCGTCTCTCTCGACGAAGTCCTCAATTCGGCTAATCCTCTTAACCTTTTAAAACATACAACTTATCTAAGTTAATACCACATTCTAATTGATCACTTAAATAAGTCCTAGCTCAGCTACTAATGGATCAAGGCCTATGGTCGTTCTCTTACACCTAACTAGGCTCGACTTGTTTTCAAAAAGACTCTTTTAAAAACAATAACACTTTAATAAAATAGTTTCTCATCACGAAACATCATCTAGATAATTCTCGGTTATTTTAAAACACCTCGAAAGCCAAATCATTTCTTTAAAACAACTCTTAACACATAAATCCTTGACAAAAGAATTTCCTTTACGATTCACAAAACGATTTCCAAACTTGTTTCTCTTTTCGTAGAAAAATAATCTCTATTATTTTTCTACTACTATAATATAAATTCAAAAACGACGGTAAAACAGTTACAAATTAAAACGGCCATAATTCATTCAATCTTTATCGGATCAAGACGAGCCATACGCCAAATTCATCGTCTCAAAAAGACGGATTTAATAGTTAGGTTTCTAGGATACAGAAACAATTTTAAAATGACGAAAATACCCTTAAGGATTTTGGCCAGAATCGAAATCACACCAAAAATCATTTTTTCTAGAAATCTAACTTATTCAAAATACTTATACAATTACCAATTTCACAAAAACAAACTCAAAAGTGATCAATCTCATACACCAAAACCATTTTGAATCAAGCCATAAAACTTTTCAAAATATTACTAACTAACTTGTTTACTTAAATCACAAGTTATTAGTTTTTATTTTCAAACAAAACTACATTAATCATTCTTTTAAAACCATGATTCATGCCTTCCATTAGGACTTAAAAATTTGAAACCTCATGGCCATACACCAATGCATGCCACGGCCATTTTCATCAAAACACACAAGCACTCAAAATTTTCCATTTTCAAAAGCATAGTATTATCCATTTAGTTTCCAAAATCATTGTTTTGAACAAACAAAACATTTCCAAACACAATCCACAATCCATAAAAGTTTTCACAAATTTCTCAAGAACACCAAAATATATGTTTTTCTTGTTTCTCAAAACAAAACCATTTATCACACATCCATTTGTCTTAAAAGCATGTAAACAACATTCATTACTCAAACACTAACCAAAAATTCATGTTCTTGATCAATATAAAATTTTCATCAAGACCCTAACATGAAATTCTCATGTATGATCATAAACTCGTGGAACTGAACACAACTAAGCCTAATCACACTAGTTAATCACTCATGAACAACTTCTAAGCAACAGGAATTATTTATGGACAATTTCTCACAAATTTTTCTCAAGAACATAACCTCTAAAATTCATGAAACTCTAAGAATCTTAGCCAAACAAGAGAAAGGAAGAGTTAGTTACCTTAGGAGATGATTCCTAGCAAGTCTCTTATGATCACTCAAGCTTGACATGAGATGATTTGGTTAGGAATTGAAAATTTCTCAAGGTGGAAAGTCAAAGGGTGGTTCACGGCAAAGTGAGAGAGAATGAGGGAGTATGAGTGATTTTTTTCTAAGTTAAAATGATCAAACCTCCTTACTATACAAAGGTCTTGATCAATACTAGCTCTTGGATCAAATAGTGCACTAATCCATGATCAAATCCTAGCCATTGGTTCTCTTACTCACAAACTTAAAATAATAATAAACCAAATAAATATCTAGATATTTTCATGATCTTTGCCAACTAATCTCGCTCAGTTCCCACGCTTGCGCTTAAACGAATCGTATCTCACATACCGATAAACTTTACGGAAATAGAAAATTCTACCGTAAACCATACAATTAAAACCATTCACAAACAATTCGAGTAAATTTTATTCCGAATAAATTTTCGCTCCTTAGCCCGGAAAAATATAATGAGATCAAATTCACATCACAATCGATATATAAAGTCTTCATTTAAATTTTGACGGAAATCGAAAACCGTAAAATTTTCAAACAGCGGGTATATATCTTGCCCGTTTTCTCAAAAACCACTAGAAAAATATTTTCATCATTTCGACGAGACAAAAATGTTTCTAAACTCATTTAAAGCTTATAAAATCATTGTGCCAATTTTTCAAATGTTAAACTACACGCAGGCACAATCTCAACAAAAATTCTGTCAAAACAGACAATCAAGCAGAAAGCC
Source organism: Trifolium fragiferum (assembly GCA_954870985.1). Taxonomy (NCBI): domain Eukaryota; kingdom Viridiplantae; phylum Streptophyta; class Magnoliopsida; order Fabales; family Fabaceae; genus Trifolium; species Trifolium fragiferum. Next base: position 17,231,265 of record OX940794.1, read on the forward strand.
GATAAAACAAATAGCATAAGCTAATTCATATATCAAAAATATATTTTCTGCTACATTAATTCTACGGGTCTTACACCATAAGTCTTGGTATGGAACTCATCAACACAAAAATAGAGTAGAAAGTGATACATCACTCGTCGTTTTCCACCATCGAGCACATTATTTCCCGTTTCCATATCCCCGTATCTTTTCAATATCTGGTCCCTGTAAAAAAGAAGTAAATTATATATTATTTTAAGATGAGTATCATTATAGATTTGTTAAAAGGTTTATATTAAAATAGATAATCTAAAATAAAACTCAACTATTTTATATGAGAAGATATTTGACTTAACTTATCATAAAAATTAAGGAAAAATAAATTTGAAGTTTTATATATTAGTATAATTAATTTATATATATTTTATTGATAAATTAATATTATTCACAGCGTGACAAACTCAATTTCAAGTCTCAATATAAGGCAGATGAATTTATTTTCTCATAGGTTTTTACATTTTTTTTTTACTAAATGGTTTATTCCCGTGTCTAATATTTTAAGTTTTATACTTAAGAAATATTAGTATTTCTTAAATAAAAACATGAAATACATAGTTTATATTAAACACTCAATCATTTACATGTAAAATATTAATCCATGTGTATACAAAGACCAATTTATCATACTCCCGTGCCCGTACTTGCATAATAATATTCATTTTCTTATAGCAATTGTATGTTTTCTTTTGTAATACTACCTCCGTCTCATTTTATAAGAACTATTTTGACTAAATACACTATTTATAATTATATGTCTTGCTTTGACCCCATTTTTCTAGAAACATATAAATGTAAATATTTTCATATAAGATATTGTTTGATTTGTTTCGATTAATATTTTCAAAATATCAAATTTCTATATTAATTAATTTATTGCCGAATTTTCTCATTAAATAATTAGAATTTTGTTTACTATAAATAGATAGAATTGAAATGCATTAATTATTAATTATTGCGATTCAAACAAATAAACCAAAATAATTAAGTAGCTGGTATCTTTCATTGTTTTTTCTATGTTGTAACACAATATTATTTTGCCTATATATCATCCTTGAAAATAAATAAATATTAGTATTAAAAATGTTGTCACAAACTAACCGTGAAGAAAACAAATATTTGAAAATAAAAAATAACATACCAAACAATTTTAGATTTTTATAAAACTTAACATGAATGATCTATATGATATAAACTTTCAATCCAACGGTGGATTTCGTAAAATTTAAATTCGTTAAAGCGTTATTGATCGGTGTAACATTACTCAAATGTTACACTGGTAGGTATATATATATATATATATATATATATATATATATATATATATATATATATATATATATATATATTTGCCATTAAAAAAAAATTGACATTCTTTAAATCAAAAAGTATGATGATTTTTTTAGGTACATAAAGTACTACGTTTGTAAAATAATATATGAAAACCTAATATTGAATCCCTTGCAAAGCAAAAGCCACATAAATATAAATCACATTGTTCGAAACTAAAACACAAAAGAAAATTTACAATAGAAAAAAGATAAGATAAAGATAAACTCAACACTATCGAAAAAATACATCATTTGATTACTTTCTTAGTAGATTCATCAATTAAACACATAGGCCATATTTTAGCTCATATATACATTTTCATTGCTATTCCAACTTTAATTTTGTGAGAATATGATATATTTTTTCTTGTCTTTCAATCGTCTTCCCTGTCAAAAATAAAAATCAGGATTAATAAAAGAAACATATAAACATCAAAATAAAATAATCTTAATATTGAAAAAGAAACATAAAAAATCACACAAAAGAAGAAGAAATCAAAAATACAATTAAAAATACAATTAAAAATCTCCCTGCTTTGTTTTGGTTGTTTGGGTTTATCCCATTCTTGTTGTAGTCCCTTGTTCTTGCTCCCCTAGTATGCCTTATACGGGTGGAAGCATAATAAATTTTGCTTATTAAAAAAAAAATAGATAGAGAAATTAGTGAGTATTGAGAGACGGAAAAAAAGAAGAAAATAAGGATAGAAAAAACAGGTGATTTGTTCTACGTAATAGACCTTATATATACTAAATAAATGAATCATATTTTAAATTTTGATTTTAAATAAAGAAATTTATAATTCAAGCCAATAATTAATATACAAAATTCTCTAGGAAGTCAAGAGTCTCATGAAATATAATTAATTAAATGCCTAATAAGCTGTGGTCAAATCAAAATAATGTACTCATTATAAATAAAAGGAAGTTTCTAAAATAAGCCAATCTATTATATACAAAATTCAATAAGAAGTCAAGAATATCATGAAATATAAATCAATTTAATTTAATTCAATTAAATGCTAATAAGATGTGGTCAAATCAAAATAATGTATTCATAAATATAAAATATAGAAGTTTATGAAAAAATGTTGTTTTTTTTGCTTACATGTTTAAAAAGCAATTTCGTATTTAAAATAAAAGAATTATTAAATGTTAAATACTATTCCGTGTTTGCTCCATAATTAATAATAATAATAATAATAATAATAATAATAATAATAGTAATAATAATAATAATAATAATAATAATAATATTTTATGTTTTTTTTTTTAAAAGCATATTTTATGTTATTTAATAGTAGGATATTACTTTTTAAATTTTAATTATTTTATATTAATAGTTGCATTGAATAAATTTATGCTTTTAATTTTGTAAATGTTTTTAATAATATACACCAATATATATATATATATATATATATATATATATATATATATATATATATATATATATATATATATATATATATATATATATATATATATATATATATATATTTGTAAAATATACATAGATGTATTATTTTTGTTAATTAATATATTTTTTAAATTATTTCCAATATACAGGCTTTAAATTATTTCCAATATATTTTTTTTATATTATTGTATATATAAATATATTTTTTTTCGGAATATATTTAATATTTGCATATATAATATAATTTTTTCAAATTATTCTTCGTAATATTTGTAAAATATATACAGATGTATAACTTTTGTTAATTAAGCCATTTTTATAAATTATTCAAAAAAAAAAACGGTTTTAAATTATCCCAATATACATTTTTTTTTATTATTTTATATATAAATATATTTGTTTTCGGAATATATATATTCAAAATTGAAATATTTAAATATATAATATTTTTTTTCATATTATTCTTTGTAATATTTATAAAAATATATATAGATGTATTTTTTTTTATAATTAAGACGTTTTTTTAAATTATTATCAATATACGGTTTTAAATTATTCCCAATATACATTTTTTTAATATTATTTTATAGTGTTAGGAATTTTTTATTTAAAAAAAATAATAATATTGATAGTAATTAATACCAATCATTAATGCTATTTTAAAAAGTTTCCTTATAAAATTTCAATAGGGATTCGTAAATATATATTAATATAGATACAGATTTCGGAATATATTTAATATTTGCATATATAATATAATTTTTTCAAATTATTCTTCGTAATATTTGTAAAATATATACAGATGTATAACTTTTGTTAATTAAGCCATTTTTATAAATTATTCAAAATAAACGGTTTTAAATTATCCCAATATATATTTTTTTTATTATTTTATATATAAATATATTTGTTTTCGGAATATATATTCAAAATTGAAATATTTAAATATATAATATTTTTTTTCATATTATTCTTTGTAATATTTATAAAAATATATATAGATGTATTTTTTTTGATAATTAAGACGTTTTTTTAAATTATTATCAATATACGGTTTTAAATTATTCCCAATATACATTTTTTTAATATTATTTTATAGTGTTAGGAATTTTTTAATTAAAAAAATAATAATATTGATAGTAATTAATACCAATCATTAATGCTATTTTAAAAAGTTTCCTTATAAAATTTCAATAGGGATTCGTAAATATATATTAATATAGATTGTTCTCGCTTGATGCCTCCTAGAACACAGAGTGATATTGAATCACGATCATCAACTTAACTAATTTCATTTCAATATATATATTATTTGAGTTGGAGCAGGGAAGATTTTTCAATTTTATTAGAATCTAGATTTAAATATGCTTTTAATCTCTGTAATTATGTCTTGTTTTGAAAAGAATTCCTGTAAAAAAAAAATTGATTTTAGTCCTTGCAATATCTCAAAACTTTTAAAATAATCCATGACTCGATTTCTTGATAATATTGCAGGGACTAAATCAATTTTTTATTTTTTTTATAGGGGCTCTTTTCAAAACAAGGCATAATTTCAGGGACAAAAAACATATTTAAAAATTGGTCATGTCAGCTCTAAACTCAGTCGGAGGCTATTTTAAAAGTTTTGAGATATTGCAGGGATTAAAATCAATTTTTTTTACAAGAGCTCTTTTCAAAACAAGACATAATTGCAGGGACCAAAAACATATTTAAACCTAAAATTTATTAATTTTTTTAAGCAAACAAAGTTATATTAAATAAAAAAAATACAACAAGTTGGGAGGAAAAAAACTGACCCAATGACCCCAACTATTTGGGCACACAACTATTTTGGCACTATGCTTAGGCACACATGCATAAATCAAAATATTTAAAACAAAAATAAATTTGTCACATCAATATATATCATTTCAATCATTTTCTCTTTATTTTTTTTTTCTTTCATGTGAGTGTGCCCAACAAATAATATTTGGGCTTGTGCCCATATAAGTATTTCTCCAATGATAGAATCAAATGCAAAACAGCCGAATACAAATCAAACACTACTCAGCAAGCTCAACACGGGATCCAAAGTCAAATAGTCTATTTCAGTGTATTTCAATTCAAGAGTAATGAGAAGAAAAAAAAAGACTCGCATTATAAACATGACATCATAACCCTCACACAAGTAATCTCTCAAACCCACACAAGTTTTACATAAAAACACGTTTTAGCATTGATAATCTCCCCACAACTGAACTGGTTGTAATTCGACATAAAGAAAAGAAAAGAACATAAAAATATAACAATGAAACTTTAAACTGAAGAAAAACCACAATCTTTGTTTGATGACAACCAGAGAATAACACTAAGTAAAAATTGTTACAACACATATACTAGCCTCAAACACCCCACAAACCCAATACATCCACACTCTCCTCAAATAACACATAAGTGACCATTGTTAGCTCTTGAGGAGGTCCGAGGATCATCACATAGGCCTTGTACAATATGTAAGTGAGTTGATACCACATTTAAACTCAAAATATTAATGCCTTAGATTTATGGGTCCTGTCATTTACAAAGTGTTTAACATCCACTTTTACTATCAATGTGAGACTTTACTCGCACTTGAAATGTCAACAATCTTGTCCTTAAGGTGAGTCCATCCATTCATTATGGGTATGCTCCCCTTATATGAGAACTTTTTCATCCACTTGTAGCGCTGTTGGAGACCCGTTAATGGAACATGCTACATGACTACCATTATCAAGAAGACTTTTGACACAAGGAGTTGGGTCAACCAACGGGTTTGATGCCACAGTTAGGTCATGAGGGGTTCAAGGTGTTGGAACAAGGTTGGTTTTGCAACTATCAACTTGGGAGTTTTGATGAGAACAAAACATTAAGAGAACAATTTTATGCACTAACGGTGTTGTTAAGTGTGCAGAAAATAATTAAGGAAAAGCTAATTATGAGAAAAGAATGAAAAGTAGATTATGGACTCAAAAAGTACATTGGACTCTGAATGGCGAGACTCTGGACTAAGTGAATACTCTGAACGAGTGAAGTTCTGACTACTATCACTAGCGTTGATTTACAAACTATGAAGCAGAAGTTTAACACATACAAACTACAATATCTCAATCTCTGTAACGCCCCAACTAAATTATCTAGAATATTTAGTCGGAACATTAATAACTGGAATCTGAGTACATTAAATTAAAGGAATTATAACTGAAAATGCAATATTATTAACGTAATATCACAATGTTCAATACAACAGCGGGAAGAGTTGATAACAAATAACAAGCTAGTCTAAAAACAAGGAAGAAGAATAAAATCTTCTAAGCTGACGATCCAAGCTCAGCTCCAACCGTCAGATCCATCCTGGTCCCTGCTCCGAGATAACCTGTCTTACCTAAAAAAAAAAAAGTGGAGTGGGGTGAGACTACTAAGTCTCAGTGGGTCCTACTACCCTCCTAATGGCTACTAAGCCGGGGCACCTAATCAGTCCATAAGTTGATAATTTATCACAGTAATATCATGAACATAATTAATAAAGTGTAACACACAAAAGTATCTTGTTAATTTTATTCCGCTAAGACACTTCGAGGTGAGAATGTCTCGAAGGCCCGCCATATCCGCTGACCGATTCGACCACGGCATTAATCTCACAATCATTTTCCTAATGGGTTATTCCATTGGAAGCCCATAAGCAGCATGCTAAACCGCACATGATCGACTGATTCTAATTGATTAACATACTACCAATATAATCCCATAGCCCGGGGAACATGCAATCCTGATTAAATTCTAGGTGATGCCCTAAAGATTATCTGTGCCTAACATACTATTCGACATTATGTCAATTATATTAATGCAAGTTATCTGACTCCAATGAGGGTATAAAACGAGTGCGTGAAGTTTCAAAGAAAACTGTAAAAATGTAGGCTACTTTGTTCAAGCTCGCTCTGGCGAGTCACCAGCTCGTTATGGCGAGATTATAAGTCCTGACCTAAATCAACTCGCTGTGGCGAGTAGTAGCTCGCCATGGCGAGTTTCATCAGCCCAGAACCCAGCTCGCCATGAATGCTCGCTAATCACTCGCTGGGGCGAGTTCATGCAGAGATGCCCTGTTTTGTAAGAAATCATGATTTTTTTTCAAAATACACCTACAACCCTCATTTTAATCAGTGCATTAACATATATTAACATAATATAAAATAGAACGGAGAGGAATTTGGGATTTAATCCCTCTCACACAACATTTCCTAAAAATCCTAGATTATCATGCAATTACTTGAATTGGGGAAAACTAACTAAACTAACCTAAAGAACCCACCTGATAAATGAAGCTTTAGCACTGATCCAATATTCAGCAACCACCACGAAACTCTACACCAGGACTCACTTGATATGTCCATCTTTAGTGCTTGAATAAAATGAAATGGAAATGGAGTGATGAGTGTTTGGTAACTTGTTGAGGTTAGAACCATGGAACAAACTCTACATAACTTGAAAAAGAACAATGAGGGTTTTAGACAACTCACCAAGGCTGGAAGTGGATTACAGAAGCAAGGACAAGTGCAGCTGTACCTGCTGAACTCGCTGGGGCGAGTAGCAGCTTGCTGAGCGAGCACGACAGGGTGAAATTCCCTGGTTCTGTCGTTCTGACCCAAAACCACTTCTCCAAGGTACCCATAACTTGTTAATAGTCTCCAAACTCGTAATTTGGGTCGCACAAACAGAAACAAGGGTCAATTGAAGGATTAAATGAGTTTTGTGAGTTTCTAACACAAAAAGGGGAAATGGCATGAAAAGGAATTTTGAGAGAAAGAGGTCTCTAATACCTGAATTTCTTATAATCCAAGTTTGGTCTATTGATTTGAGAAACATCTTCTATTCCTCTTGAAGCCTTGGTTGAGGAATTGACCCTTACACCACCGAATTCCCACTTGTGGTGTAAAATCTCTTGCATGCAAACACATGAACAAAATCTGAATTTGTATAAAGAGATGAATAGATCATAATTCAGAGAAATTGGAAGAGGGTTAAGGAATTAAACTTACTCTTCTTAAAGGTTAGAGCCTAAAGATTATGGATTGATGCTTGCATGTGAGATTGGATGAAATTAATGGAGCTTGAGATGATGATGATGATGCCGCGGATGAGTGAGAGAGAAGTGAATGAGAATCTCAAAGTTTCTGATTTTCCTTAATGCATGATGAACCTTTGATTGTGGTTATGGTAGTTATGGAAATGGGTCTTGAGGCTACTTGTTTGTTGTTGTTCTGTCGTGGGTGAAGAGAAGGAGGGAGTAACTTGTTGTTGTTGCTGAGTAAGTTCAGCAAATGAAGGAAAAATGAATAGAACTTGGTTCATGGGTTGTATTAAGTAACTCAAGGTGGGGCCCTTAGCTTCTTTGTCTCCTTGTAATTGGTTAAGCAAAGTAATATGGTGTTTCTCTCACAATGTAATTGACACAATTGATCCCCGAAAACTTCTATAATTATTATTACTTCTAATAATTAAAGTGGATTGTTACAATCTCTCTCAGGAATGGAAGAAATTAATCAAGATCGAATCAAGCTTCAATACAAATCATCTACATCAGAAGTCAACGATCAACAACAATTAATGCACAAGGATTTTCTTATGCTTATCAGACAAAACAAATAAGGAAAACACTGCAACGGTAACGCGTAAATCATGAAAATCAAGCAATGAAGAAGACGACACTCCAACTCAAAATCTTCAATGGTACAATTCCTCATTAGCTATAAAAGGAGTACAAAGAAGAAGACAAAAGTGCAGAAGTACATACATACAAAATATACATACATTTGCACATTGTTTTATTCTTTGGTAAATCTTTGTACAAATCACTTAGCATAAAAAAACTAACTAAGTGTCTGAGCTCCGAATATCTTTGTGTAATTCCCTTGTTAGAAGCATCACTGTAAACATAAAGAACTTGTAATCAACAGTTGATTGAATTCCTTGAGGGACTAAGGTTAGTCAGCTGCCTCAAAAAGTCATTGACAGTTGGCCAATGAGGTCGTTGTAATAATCTTTCTAGATTATTAGATTAAGTCTTTGAGGTGCAAGACAAACTCACTCAGGTGTAGTGGACTCGAGTAGCCTCTAGAACGGTGAACCAATATAAAAACTATCGTGTTTTTATTGCCTTTGTTGTTCCTTTTATTTTGTCATTTGTTGTTTATCATACTACATTGCCTTCATCAAGCAATTGAGTAAACAACATTTTTCATAGAGTCTTTGAATTCGGGAAAAATTTAAATCCATAGAAACCCAATTCAAATCCCCCATTTTTGTGTTTCTTGAACATTCACGAGGATCATCACATTGTGCCTTGAATAACACGTAAAGGACGGGCTCAAGAATTTGGTGGTAGTACCATGTGTTTTCACCCACATATTGTTGTATTAAATAATTCATCTATGTCGATACTTTCCAACAAACATTGTACAATATTTCTCTTGAAAAAATTAAAGACCTTTAACAAAAAAAGCGGTAGCAATAGTACTCACAAGAACAACAATCGCAACGAGAAAAAGATACCTTCTTATGGCAACTTTCGAGAAGGAAATTCGAGATTGATATCCAATGACAAAGGGAAAAATACAACTCATTGAGTAGAGGGTTGTTGAGGCTCCAAAGGTCATATTCAATGAGCTTTTTACTTGAGAAAATGGATCTAGTGAGGTCGCTCCGTGAAGCTAGGATTGAGGTTGTTGTGAGTTAAACCTTGAGTTAAGGGAATGATGCACAACTGCCGTTTATGAACGGATAACACTGTGTTTGTGCATGGGTGAAAAGGTGGTACGAAGGGTTCTCAAAGTTGAATATAAACTTTCCTAGTGATGATAGGTACCGAATACAAGGGGGGCGCGGGCATTAAGGTTGACGAAGAAGGAATCACAGAAAAATGAGTTGGTGCAAGAGTGAGGTAGTGGTGGAAGAAGGAGAAGCTTCGAGATGGAAAACAAATAACATACTTCCTTATATAAGGTGGGAAACATTCATAGGGGAGGGAAAAAACTCTATGAGAGTCTAGACAAGGGAAGGGAGAATACATATATCCGTACTATATTCAGAGGAAAGACTAAATAGATAAGAGAATGCAAACCCCAATAATTGTTCTACGATTGTGATAAACAAATCATCCTAAGGGAAAGTTATTGACTAGCCATTTGAATCCAATATCTTTGTCTTTTTACTTGTATATTATATAAATTTATTAAACTTTTTCTCTCATTTTAAAAAATGAAATTATATTTTTGGTCTACACTCTCTGATTTTTAAATAAAGAAGATGACGATAATTCAAAATTTGGTTGAAAAATAAGTAAAATTGAATCAAAGATTGCTTCAACCATAATTCGAATCAAAATTCTCCAAAATAATTTGTTCTTGATCGAAGTCAATGTCAATAACCAATAGAGTTAAATCACTTAATAACAATAAAGTTATACTAAAGTATTTTTTATTACAAAATATGGTTAAATATGCTTTTAGTCACTACTTTTATGTAAGTTTTAACTTTTAGTCCCTATATTTTTTTATTATATTTTTAGTCCCCACGTTTTTACCGTTTACATTTTTAGTCCCTACCGTCAATTTTTTGCGACTTGAATAATAGAATCAGCCACTTAAAATGACACATAGATGTCACATCATTTAATGTAAATGTTATCCTAGCCAATTAAAATTATTCAATATGGTCAATTCTATTATCCCAGTCATAAAAAATTGGCGACATGGATTAAAAATATAATTAAAAAGATGTAGGGATTAAAAGTCGAAATTCACATAAAAATATGAACTAAAAATATATTTAACCCTACAAAATATTAAGGTTCTACTATTATTAAAAAAAAATAAGTAATGTTAAAATAGGGAATTAAATGCTTAATAATTTGAGAAATTAAAGTGGAAAATGCAACTACATATAAATTAAGAGAGAGAGAGAGATTTGAGTAAAAAAGAAAAATAGAGTAAAATACATTTGATTACTTGACAACTCCATAAGATTAGGAGCGACTCATCATCTTCTTAAATTCTTCGAAATTTACATTACCATCATGATCAGCATCAACGTTTCCGATCATCCTCCGGCAATCACTAAGAGAACACTTCTCCCCCAACCGCCGCATCACCGCGTGAAGCTCCTTCGCCGAGATCACTCCGTTCTTATCCAAATCATACAACTCAAACGCCTCGCGAAGCTCCTTATCATCGCCATCGCCGCTGTGTAATTCACCGAACTCCTTCAGATCAATGTAACCGTCACCGTTCCGATCAAGCTCCGCCATCATACGATTAACTTCTTCCGTAGTCGTTTTGGATCCGAGCGCCACCATCATTTCCTTGAGCTCCGTTCGCGAGATCTTTCCATCGCCGTTCTTATCGAATTTGTTGAAGATCTTGCGTACTTCTTCATCCATAGCGGAGAGAATCAGAGAATGAAGATTTTCTGATTTTCAGTTCGGTTAGTTTTTGTGATGCGTGATTTATAGAGGGAACGTGATTCGATCACGGAAACGCGTTTTGATTAATTAATTAGGTGAAAAGTTGAAGATAAAAGTGATTATTAGGTGGCTTAAATTGTAGGACACAAACGCGGTTTTAGAGTGTAGCGAAAGTGAAATAAAATTGAAAGCGAAGTAAGGTAGATAGATATATGTATCACAAGAAAACAAGAAGCGTGTTATGAATTATGGTTGGAATAATGGAATGCACGAGATTGATTCATTGTAGCATGTTATGTTGTGCTGTGAATCTGTGATTGTTACTCATCATTAGTGGTTAAGTTAAAAGCTGGTTCTAAAAGCACAAATTGTTTAGATTGGGAAGACCAATAAAATAAGCTTATAGCTTATTGCATAAGTTAAAAGTTTTGTTTAGTAACCGTATTTTAATTTTTTTTTTTTTTTTTTTTTTTTTGTTTTTAATCTTATATGAAGTAGTAATTCACTCACATACAGCTGTGAGGTCATGGATTCGACAAAATATTTTTGACCCTTATGTAACTATTATTATTTTTTATTTTGTCATTTTTTGACTCTTTCGGTACCTCTCAATATAAGTGATCCGGTAATTTCTTTATCCAGTATATTAAGTTTATCGGTACAATTTGAAAAAATGTACCCGTTTGTTCCAATTTTCAGTGTTTACCAAAACACTTTGAAAAAAGTGTATCAGTATGTTGTGTGAGCCCACCTGAACACTTTTCAAAAGTGTTCCAATTTGTAATTATTATTTTATTTTTTAATATTTTGTAATTATTATTTTATTTTGAAAACTTTGTTATTTTATTTTTTAGAATAGATATGACTCAAACGGGCGATGCAAGTTAAATGTCAGTAGATACCACAACTGTTTTTACAACGAATGAAAAATTTAATACACGAGAAACTGTTATCACATGAACTCGAGATGTTGGAAATGGCAACAAAGTGAGTATAATTATTACTAGGTCAGATACAAAGAACGGAACAAGGGAAGAAATGATAAATTGATTTTGGAGTGTAATAGTGGTGGAAAATATGACTCTTCGCAAAGTTCTACGTCAACTGCATCAAAAAAAATGTAATTTTCCATTCAAAATTAGAGTCACACCATTAACAGATGGTTTAGGATGGAAAGTTCAGGTTAAATGTGCAGTTCACAACCATAAACTATGTGACCAATATGCAGGTCATCCTCGTAAGACGCGTTTAACTGCAGATGAAAACAAACATGTTGAAGATTTGACAAAGCGTCATGTAGCACTAAGACACATCGTTTTAGATCTGAAAGAATAAAATCTAGATTTAGTTGTTGATGCCAACCAAATATATAGAAAAAGAAGCATGCTACAAAAACAAGAATGAGGTCCTAGAACAGAGATGCAACACTTGCCGCAGTGGTTAGATGATAAAAAATATGTCACCCGGAATAGAAGAAGAGATGATGGGTCTGATGTTTTGAGTGATATTTTTTGGGCATATCCAAATTCAATCAAGTTGTTGAACTTGTTTCCAAACATTTTGGAAATGGACTGCACATACAAAACTAATAGATGCAGACAACCATTGCTTGAAATTATTGGTATAACTTCAACTAACTTGACATATGCTGTTGGATTTGCTTAGTTGGAAGCTGATAAGATGGACAATTATCGTTGGACATTGGAGAAGTTAAATAGATTGTTTATTAAACAAGTTATGGTTCCACAAGTAATTTTAACCGACAGAGAGCTTGCTTTGATGAATGCAATTGAAATTGTATTTCCACCTACCGTTAATTTGCTTTGTACATGGCACATAAACAAAATTGTGACTGGAAGATGCGACATACATGTAGGTAAGGATATGCGAGAGTTGGTGAAAAATTTGTGGCAAAATATAGTATCTAGTATAGATGAGGTGGAGTATCAACAACGGTTGAATGCGCTTGAACAAGCATGTGTTAATTCAAGTAAGTTTGTTGACTATGTCTATAAGACCTGATTGACCCCTCACAAAGAAAAATTTGTTGCAGCATGGACCAATAAAGTGATGCATTTAGTAAACACAATGAAAAATAAGTATGATTATGCTTATTTCAAAATTGTAATTTTTTCTATTTTTTTCCATTTAATTGATTTTTTTTTGTGCATTTTAATATTTAAAGTTGAATCAGCACATTGGAAATTGAAGCATATGTTGGAAAACAACAAAAGTGACTTATCCATGTGTTTGGTATCCATGGATAACAATATAATTCTACAAGTTATTATACAGAGTACACTTAGGTCAAATTAGATAAATGTCATTGTCGGTTCCAACAATGCCAACTCTCTGAAACTAATCAGAAATTAGATTCATAGTGGCCATGGACACAAAACTTCTTAAATTTTGAAAAAATAGACCACAGTGTAGGTAATCTGTTTAATAATTTTTTTTTTTTTGAAATGATGCCTTAATTTTGCCAACTTGTAGAATTGTATTGTTATCCATGTATATCAAACACTTGAATAAGTCATCTTTGCTGTTTTCCAACATCTGCTTCAATTTCCAATGTGCTGACTCAACTATAAATATTAATTTGCACACAAAAGTCAATTAAATGGAAAAATTTTTTACAATTTTGAAATAGACATAATCATACCTATTAGTCATTGTGTTTCCTTAATGCATCACTTTATTGGTCCATGCTGCAACAAAATTTTCTTTGTTAGGGGTCAACCATGTCTTACTGACGTAGTCAACAAACTTACTTGAATTAACACATGCTTGTTCAAGCGCATTCAACCGCTGTTGATACTCCACCTCATCTGTACTTGATACTATATTTTGCCACAAATTTTTCACCAACTCTCGCATATCCTTACCTACATGTACGCCACATCTTCCATGCACATTTTCGTTTATGTGTCACGTACAAAGCAAATTAACGGTATGTGGAAATACAACTTCAATTGCATTCATCAAAGCAAACTTCATGTCTGTCAAAATTACTTATGGAACTATATCTTGCTTAATAAACAATCCCTTTAACTTCTCTAATGCCCAACAATAATTGTCCGTCTTCTCAGCTTCCAAGTAAGCAAATCCAACAGCAAATGTCAAGTTATTTGAAGTTATATTAATAATTTCAAGCAATGGTTGTTTGTATATACTAGTTTTGTATGTGCAGTCCATTTCCAAAACAATTGGAAATAAGTTCAACAACTTGATTGAATCTGCATGTGCCCAAAAAATATCACTCAAAACATCAGACCCATCATCTCTTCATCAATTCCAGGTGACATATTTTTTATCAACTAACCACTGCAGCAAGTGTTGCGTCTCTGTTCTAAGATCTCTTTCTTTTTTTTTTGTAGCATGTTTCTTTTTCTATATATTTGGTTGGCATCAACAATGAAACCTGGATTTTGTTCTTTCAGGTATAAAACGATGTGCCTTGGTGTTAAATGACGATTTGTCAAATATTCAACACGTTTGTTTTCATTTGGGGTTAAACGCGCCTTATGAGGATGACCTGCATATTGGTTATGTAGTCTGTCGTTGTGAACTCCACATTTAACCAGAACTTTTCATCATCAACCATTTGTTGAAGGCGTGACTCTAATTTTGAATTGACAGTTATATTTTTTTGATGCGGTTGACGTAGAACTCTGTGAAGAGTCATATTTTCCACCTTTATCACAACCCAAAATCAATTTATCATTGCTTCCTCTTGTTCTGTTCTTTGTATCTGACCTAGTAATAATTATACTCATTTTGGAGGCATTTTCAACATCTCGAGCCCAAGTGATAACAGCTTCCCGTGTATTAAATTTTCCATTCGTTGTAAAAACAAATGTGGTATCTACTGACATTTGACCTGCATTGCCCATTCGAGTCATATTTGTTCTAAAAAATAAAATAACAAAGTTTTCAAAAAAATAATAATAATTACAAAATAATAAAAAATAAAATAATAATTACAAACCAAAACACTTTTGAAAAGTATTCCGGTACATTGGGCTTGCACAACATACCGGTACAATTTTTCAAAGTGTCCTGGTACCTATGGGTAGCACAACATATCGGTACACTTTTTTCAAAGTGTTCCGTTGACCACTAGAAATCGGAACAAACACAAAGTGTACCGATAAACTTAATATGCCGGAACAGATAAAGAAATTACCATATCACTTTTGAGAGGTATCGGAAGAGTCAGAAAATGACAAAATAACAAATATTAAAAATAGTAATTATTACATAAGGGTAAAATAAAAATATTTTAAAAATTGTTGGGACAGAAATTTTATTTTTCATAGTTTCAACATTCAACTTTAGATTAGATGGTTATGGACCTATCAAGCTCTGATTCATAATACGAGATCGATATGGCGATACGAGAAAATTTTCAAAATTTCCAATATAATACGGCCGTGATATATTATTTAAAAAATTAAATATATAAATACATAATATATAAAATAATTCAAATCGATAATAATAATAAATTAACTTTCAGATTATTCAAAATAACCAACAAGTGACAATTACATATTTTAAATAGTACTAGTTTTGAGACCCGTGCATTCGCACGGGTCTATCGATTTTTTTTATAAAATATTGTTAAAATATAAGTGACGTAATGTATTAAAAAAATAATAATAATTGACGTTGTTCTGCTATTTTTTTGTAAGACTTATTAAATTAAGTAAAAATATTTATTAAAGCAACTCTCCCGTGTATGATTTTTATGTAATAAATTATAATTAATAATAATACAAATTTATTATTCAATTATTTTTTTATTAAATCAATTGTCTCGTGTATGATTAAATTTTTTTATTAAAACAATTGTCCCGTGTATTATAGTAATATATATTTATCAATAATATATTCATCAACAATTGTTCCGTGTATTATTATAATATATTATTCAAATCATTTTTCTTTGGTAAAAATTCCTTTTTTTATTAAATAAATTGTCCCGTGTATGATTAATTTTTTTTTATTAAAACAATTGTCCCGTGTGTTATTATAATATATATATTTACCCTGTAATTATTAGTATAATATATATTCATCAATAATATACTTCTCATGTATTTTTTATATAAGAGTAAACAAAAATAGAGTTAATTTTTTTTATAATAAATATAGAGTACAATTTAACTATTATATAGAAAAATAGTAAATTGGAAGATATAATTAATTTTTTTACCAAATAGAAGATTTGAAATATTTTTAAGAATTGATGAGGACAAATTAAAATTTTTAGTAGTAATTCTTTTTAGAATAGTAACATCAAATTAAGGAAGTATATTTTTGCACATTATCTTCCTATTATACCCTCATTTTAATTTACAAAATAATTCCAATTTTGTTTTTCACACACTTTCTTTTGCCAATAAATTTAATATATTATGTATCAAAAAAAATTTAATATGTTATGTACCCATAAAAATATAAAAAACAAATATTTATTTTTTAAAATATATAACATTTTTTTTTTGAACGGCTAAAATTTTATTAAAAACGCAACTGAGCTCAAGACGAGTACAGTTCGTAAAATCACGTCATACAAAAGTCTTCCAAAAGGAAGAATTTCAACACCAATGGCAAGCCCTCAAACTCTTAAACCATCCATATGTGAACAACTAAAACAACAACCTATAACAATAACAAAAAAACGCCCCAAAAGTCAAACGAAGGCAATTAATTAGTTTTATTAAAAAAGAGCAAGATAAATTGACAAATTGTGTCCTTAAAATACAAAAAAAACAAATAATATAACTCTCATGTATCCTTAAAAAGATAATTAGTTTTGTCAATGATTTTTTATATTGATCGATAAGAACTACTTGTTTTGTTTCTATTGCTATTTTTATGAGTAAGTTTGTTTTATTCTCTATCTTAATTTTTTTATGAGTAGATTTGTTTTATGCTTATTTTTTTTTTCTTTTTTTTTTTTATGAATAGATTTGTTTTATGTTTATCTTCTCTTTTTTTGTTTGTTATTTTTGTTTTGTATTTTTTTTTTAAGTTAAAATTACTTTTGAGGATATAAACGGTGAAATACTATTAAACGTGTTAAGGACAAAATAGGTTTTTTTGTAGTAGTTTCTTTTAATATATTGTAAATAAATTATCCAACTAAATAAACATTCTATATGTTAAGCTATGCCAAACTTTATAAACACTGTGATTAGCTCACAAAATAATCAAATAATAGAATAAAAATGTTATATGACCAAAACAAAAAGAAATGTATTGATAAAAACATAACAAATTGTGACAATGACACACAACACTGCATTACTAAAGAAAGAGAGCATAAAATTCCAACTCATTACCTATTCACCATTCCAAACTCTATTTGTATCTGTTACCATCACTACTTCCAATTTATGTTTAATACCATATTACTACCCTTAATGCATAACTATAACCTCAAAACCACCATAATAGGAAGATAGGACAGAAAAACATGAAAATTATCATTCAAATTTAGTCTTACGTTATTATAGGGTCTCCTTTGTTATGCAGCAACTAGGTGTCGCGTTCAATGTCAGGAGTCGACGTTGTCAATACCACAACATTGTTTCCTCGCATCCTCGAAGTATTTCCTTGCATTACTGATGTATTTGAGGACGGCCTTGGGAATTTCATTGTGAGGCATATCCTTTATACGGAAATAACAATCTTTTCTATGCATGAAAGAAGAAGATTGAAATAAGGAACAAAGAGCATTGAATATTTCTATACATATCAAATATGGTTTTAATATAACCTTAGAGCATCAAATTTAAGGCTAAATGAAAGCCATTTAAAGGACGAGACATGTATACATACATCAATACCTAAGTAACAAAGTAGATGTGAAAGGAAAAAATATGCAATTGAATCCAAAAACAACATAATGAGTAACAAAAGTATGCAAAGTGGTGATACTTATAACTCAGAGCCCAGTGTTTTGACGCATATTATCTCCCACAAATACCTGATCCACGAACTGATGCATTTGAAAGCACGATATCTAGTCGTCCAACTGCAATGGTAAAAGATTAGCTACACATATGTTAATATGATGTTTGTTTAGAAAGAAAAAAAAAAAAAAAAAAGAAAAAAAAAGGCGAATAAGAACCTCCTCCTTCTCCACGGAGGACTCTGGAAAGAGTCGTAACTCCAGAATCAAGTGTTCTATGGAACACCCCTTTGTAGATCTGAAATTCATCAAGGAAAAGTTAAAACACAAATCAAGGAGCGTGGAGAGAAATAGAGAGGTGATCGCATACGGATTAGCAGGAGTCACGGATGGGATGAGATGAAAGGAGTCTGACGCCATTGTAGGATCGAATCATTGTATGTGTTTGGTTCTGGGTCGATCGAATTAATTTTGGTTAAAAAAACGAATTCCAAAAACCCTAACCTTCCTTTTGTTAAACAGATAGAGAGAGGCGGCTCATTATATATAGGAGGAAAAGAGGGACATTTTATAAGCCCGATAAACTTCAATTGAATATCACAGATTTTGTTGTATTAAAAAAAAATATCTTAATTGACTTAATTAAATACTAGAATTTTTTTTTTTTTTTGAGGCATATTAGAATATTTATTTAAATTTTATAAAATTTTTGATTGAATACCACATAATTTTTTTATAAGAGCCTTATGGTCAAGAATAGTTCCTACATTTAAAAAAAGGCTATAATTTTTTCCGTAATCAAAATTGGTCCCCGCCGTTAATTTTTTTTAACAAAACGCTGATGTGACACAATTAGCCAATAACATGGTGATATGTGTCTTTTTTTCATTAGGTTTATTGTGCACATTTTCACACCAAATCTTTCTTTTTACGTTTCTTTCTCCAACACAACTCAATTTTCATCACCACAAACTCAATCAAAACTACAACAACAACACAAACTAAAGTCATGGTAAAAAACACATGTCATCATGTTATTGATTAATTGCGCCTCATCAGCGTTCTGTTAAAAAAAAAATTCACGGCGGGGACCAATTTCGATTATGAAAAAAATTGTAAGGTTTTCTTAAACTATAAAAAAATGTATGGACTATTATTGACTATAAGATAAAATATAGGGATTAAAAACATATTTAACCCAAAAGTCTTTTAAAACTCTTTGAAATCTCAATCCAATAAATTAATCCTTTAAACAACATTATATATATCTTCCTCAAGAAGCTTTCTCTAGTTTTTTTTTTTTTTTTTTACACTTCATCTCTCTTCATATCCTCGCTCTCACTTCGTATTGTTTGTATGATTGTCTGATGGCATCATGTTCCAAGCCGGCAAAGAAAGCAAAAGGAGAGAGAACAATAAGGCCAAATTGGCTTGAACTTCCTAGAGACATAAAAGCAAACATCCTAGAAAGGCTTGATGTTGTTGACATTTTGATAGGTGCAAGTCCAGTGTGCTCTCTATGGTGGAAGATCTGCATGGATCCTTTCATGTGGCGTACTATTATTATGAACAATATCTGCTTTACATCCAATGTTATGGTTGAGATTTGTTACTCTGCCATTGAACGAATTGCGGCCAATTGGAAGATATTGAAATTGTGTCTTTTTGCACTGACGATCTACTTAAATACATAGCTGAATGGTAATGTAATTTTTCTTTTGCTTACTTTCAAGTCTTGCAAAATTACCGAATTTCATTTCAATCTTGTCAAATAGAGGCAAGAATTTCAACATATCAACGTTGTTTTTCAATACCGGCTCTTAAAATTAAGAGTTGGACTTAATTCAACCCTATAAAAATCGGCTTGTAAGGTTATAATTGCCCTCACTTATAAACAAATATTCGTGGCATCCCGCAATTGATGTGGAACTTCTAAACACATCCCACTCACGCCTATAGCGAATCATAGAGAGACTCTGATATACCATCTTAGAATTGAGAGTTGAGTCTAACTCAACCTTACAAAACTAACTTGTAAGGTTAGAATTGTCATCACTTATAAATTATGTACTCCTAAAATGGTGAAGTAGTCATACCAGGTACACACTAATATCAGGTAGCGTATGGTACTCGTTGGATACTTATCAATCAAAATTCATTTTTATTTGGTTGATTCTGGATGGTGGATACGGCAAAAATGTGTGGGTGGTAGAAAAATAACATGCAATATTTAAATTTTGGATTACATATTAATTATTTATCTAGCTTTTGATGAAAATAGTTGAGGTGGTGGACACATTCACTCAAAACCTAATTATTTTAATATTCTGTATTAACGTACCCATACTTTAAATTCTTTAAAAATGTCGTATCCCATACCCGTGCCTGCACCCGTATCGGGTACCTGACCCGTACCTAGGCATTTCTTAGCCTATTTTATCTCATATTATTGCATTGTATGCCATTTTATTGTCATAGACCATGATTTGTATTGTGCTTCATTTTTGGTTAAGTTAACTAAATAACTCAATATTTCTTTTGGTATATCTCTTTTGCAATATTTGATGCATCCTTTTGAAATAAAGAACCAACCTGCAATTATATTTTATGTAATTAGTGTTGATTTTTCAAATGTGTTTTGTTCTTTCTAACAATAATTTTCCCTTTCATGTTTTTTTATTGAAATCTTACAGTGGAAGCAACCTACGACGCATACGGTTTACAGAATGTCGGTATATTTCATACAATCAATTTAGTGAAGTTGTAAATAAATTTCCACTGTTAGAGGAGCTTGACATTTCATTTAGCAACCTATCTGAGGATTCTCTTGAAGTCATTGGTCGGAGTTGCCCACTTTTGAAATCACTAAAATTTAGCAGGACGTTCTACGCATACATCAAGGGGGATGATGATGCATTCGCTATTGCAAAAACCATGTCCGAGCTTCGTCATCTTTCAATGATTGGAAACATACTCACCAATGATGGATTGCTTGCCATTCTTGATAGATGCCATCTTCTTGAATTTCTTGACCTGAGTAATTGTTTCCATCTTGATTTGAGTGGAAGTTTGGGGAAAAGGTGTCGTAATCTGATCAAAGACTTAGTACTTAAAAATTTAGCAACCTATCTGAGGATTCTCTTGAAGTCATTGGTCGGAGTTGCCCACTTTTGAAATCACTAAAATTTAGCAGGACGTTCTACGCATACATCAAGGGGGATGATGATGCATTCGCTATTGCAAAAACCATGTCCGAGCTTCGTCATCTTTCAATGATTGGAAACATACTCACCAATGATGGATTGCTTGCCATTCTTGATAGATGCCATCTTCTTGAATTTCTTGACCTGAGTAATTGTTTCCATCTTGATTTGAGTGGAAGTTTGGGGAAAAGGTGTCGTAATCTGATCAAAGACTTAGTACTTCCAATCTACATAGATGAAAATTGCAATGATGAAGATAGCGATTCTTTTTATTTGGACAGTCTAAATGAAAACTAGGTAAGTTGTTTGATTTCTTGGAAGAACAGATAAATGGTGAAACTGAAGAGATAATTGATTCCATGAGATAAAAAGCTGTGAGACTCCGCAAGTAAGTTATAATGTATCAGAATCAAAAAGCTTGAACTACCTCATAATCCTAGTACATGCAGTTACTCATAGTTATTAGAAGCATTAGCACAACGGTGTGAAGTTGAAGAGTTTAATTTTTATGCACCGTCCGTATAAAATTATTTTACACATACATTCCATAATATGTCGATATTACTTCTTGGCAGGAGTAAGTTCCAATTATTCATTATGTACTCAGTAGTCATATATACTATAAGTGTCCACAAATTGCATTTTTATGTAACCACTATAATAGATTTGCTTAACTATGGTAGAAAGGTAGTGCATTTTCATGTATACTAGTTTGTATGCATATATAATATATTATTGGATTTGGATCAATCACTTGAACTGTGTAGGTAAATCTTTTATCTAGATGATTTGTCTTGAAGATATTTTCACCACTTTATCACTTATCTCGAATGGTTGAAAACGGAGGGGAGTTTGTACCTGCAGACACTCCGATACTTAAGTCAGCAAGAGTACAAAGAGAAGAGGTAGCGAGAATGAATAAAGTGTACCTGACTCCTCAGTGAAGAGGAGTATTTATAAGCCCCCAGCGCGGGGCCAACGATTATCCCTATTGGGCCGTTGGGCACGGCCCAATAAGGGATCACTGCCAGGTTTCTGCGTGAGAGCAGGAGAAACCGTTGAGGTTCTCACCTGGGGTTTATCCAATACGCGGGAAAAGCATGAGAGGATAGGGATGGATGAAGCAACGTGAAACACGTGCTGGAATGCCGTCTTGTAGCTGTCGAGCATTTGTGCTCGATAGAGACTTTGAGGTCGTTGGAATGGAGCGGTTGTGCCCGCCGCCGCGGGCAGGATGTGTCGTTTTACACTGCGTATTTTGGGAGGAGATCCTGTACGGAAAATCGTCCCCGACGGTGTTGAGAGAGCCTGCCCGGAGGCGCAGGTCCAGTCCAGAACAGCAAGACCCGAACAAGGCTAGATCAAATGTAATGCGGGTTTTCGAGGATGATCCCCGCGCCTGCCCCCGAAGCGCTGGAGGCCCCGTCGCCGAAGATTGTCCATTTGTTCGATTCGTTCGCCGGGGAGGCGGGGACGGTCATTTCGGCCACAAAGTCGGCTAAGACTTGAGCCTTCAGAGCTTTCCTACTTTCGTATCGGATGTCGAATTCGGATAACTCGAGAGCCCATTTGAGCATTCTCCCGGCCATGTCTGGTCAACCAAGCAAGGCCTTGATGGGTTGATCGGTGCGGACCACGATGGTATGTGCGAGGAAATACTGTCTAAGTCTCCTCGCCGCGACAACCAGGGCGAGTGCGATCTTTTCGATGCGTTGGTATCTGAGCTCGGGGCCTTGCAACGCTTTGCTCGTGAAGTACACAGGTTTCTGCCCCTCTGTTGTTTCGCGGATGAGAGCTGCGCTAACGGTTTCGGCGGTGATTGCGAGGTAGAGGTAAAGCGTTTCCTCGTTCTCTGGCCGCGAAAGGACCGGAGGTTCAGAAAGCGCCTTTTTTAGGTGCTGGAGAGCCTGCTCGCAATCTTCGGTCCATTCGAACACAGCCTCTTTACGAAGAAGTTTGAAAAATGGGAGTGCGTGTTGAGCGGATTTTGCCACGAATCGCGACAGTGAAGTCAGCATTCCGTTTAGTGTTTGGATGGATTTTTTGTCATCCGGGGTTGGGTGTTCGGCGAAGGCTCTGCATTTGTCCGGATTGGCTTCAATTCCTCGTTCCGTTAAGTAGAAGCCGAGGAACTTGCCCGCCCGTACCCCAAATGTGCATTTCTCTGGGTTGAATCGCATTTTGTATTTCCTGGCCTGCTCGAACACCTTTTTTAGGTGGGCGGCATGCTCAGTTTCTTGTTTCGATTTGACGATCATGTCGTCCATGTATACTTCGAGCATGTCCCCTATTTCTGCTCGGAATACTTTGTTCATCATTCCCTAGTATGTGGCGCCTGCATTTTTGAGCCCGAAAGGCATTACGTTGTAGTAATAGTTGCCCGACGCAGTCATGAATGCAGTTTTTTCCTTATCGGATTCTGCCATCGGTATTTGGTTGTAACCTGAATACGCGTCCATAAAAGACAATAATTTAAATCCAGATGAGTTATCAATAAGTTTATCTATACTAGGCAGGGGATAAGCATCTTTAGGGCAAGCCCTATTGAGATCGGTATAAACAACACACATATGCCATTTTCCATTATTTTTCTTAACGAGTACAACATTGGAGAGCCAGGTTGAATATCTGGCCTCAGAAATAAAATTTGCCTCTAGGAGGTCTTTTACAGCTTTTTCAGCAGCCTCCGCTTTTTCGGGAGACTGCTTCCTCCTACGTTGTACTACTGCCTTAGCGGCAGGGTCTATGGCGAGCTGGTGGCAAGCGACATCAGGATGTAGGTCGGGCATCTCTTTTGCACTCCAGGCGAACAGGTCAGCATTGTCGCGGAGGCATGTCTTCAGCTGCTCCCTCACATAGTCGGGGAGGCCAGAGCCTATCTTCACCCCTTTGGTCGGGTCCTCTCCAAGTGGGACTAGCTCGAACTCTTCGTCGGGGATGGGGCGGTAGATCTTCTTGCTCGCCTCATCGTTTTCAATGTTGTCCCGGCGGAGTTTCTTCTCCTTCTTGTTCTCCTTCTTGGAAAAGCGGGGATCGAGGTCGACAGCACTAACGTTGTTGGAGGGCGGCTTCTGCTCGCCGTCCTGCTTCCCCGGTTCTTGCTTAGTGGGGCCCTTCTTCGAGGAGCTTGCCCCGTTATCAGGTTTGTTGGGGGCATTGGTGATGGAAGAAAGGCCCTTGGAGGCAGCTTCAAAGCATCTTCTGGCCGCAGCAATGTCACCGTGTATGGTGGCAACCTTTCCATCATGAGCGTAGTACTTCATCTTCAGGTGGATGGTTGAGGGAACGGCGACCAGTTCGGTTAATGCAGTCCTGCCGATGATGCATTGGTACAGAGAGGGGCAGTCTATGACCAGGAAGTTAATCCTGATTGATTTTGTAGCCTCTCCGTGGCCGAAGGTGACCATAGTGTCGACGAACCCCCACGGCTTGATCGTGGCGCCGTTGAAGCCCTGTAAGTCCGAACCCAAATACGGTGCTAGGTGAGACCTGTTGAGGCCCAGCACGTTGAAGAGGGCGGAGTACATGATGTCACAAGAACTTCCTTCGTCGACCAGGATGCGGTGGACGTCAAAGTTAGCCATTTTTGCCCGGATGAGCAGAGGGATCTGGGCGTTTGGAGATCCTCCGGGCATCTCCTCTGGATAGAAAGTCAGGGGGACAGATTTTTCCCCCCTGGGTGTGTCGATGGTGACCGCAGCAGGTGTCGAAACAGAGAGGAGCTCGTCGAATTTCCTCTTTACGGATACGATGGTCAGAGGTTTGAATCCCCCACCGGATATAAGCATGGCATGTGGGAAATTCTCCTACTGGCTGAGCTGGGCGGCCAGAGTGTCGGGGACGTAGAAGTCCTCTGGCCGATGGATGGCCATGGCTACTTGGAGCGCGCCGGCTCCAGTGCCCGCGTCGTCGTTGGACTTGGGCTGTTGTCGAGGCTCCTGCGAGGGAGCGTCATTCTTCTTGACGAACTCTTTGAGGTGTCCGCCTTTGATTAAAATTTCAATTGCATCCTTCAGATGGACACAATTTTCAGTGGTGTGGCCGTGAGACCGGTGGTACCTGCACCACTTGGTTTTGTCCGCAGTGGGTTTTGCGGGCATAGGCTTGGGAACCCGCACTCCCCACTTTGGGAAGTCGGACACGTTTACAGCGCTGAGGATCTGCTCTCGAGATGCGTTCAGTGGTGTGTAGGTGGTGTGGAGGCTGATGGGTCCACGATTCCTGTCGCGGGGACAGTCGTCGGGCCTTCTGTCTCCTCCTCCTCGGGATGATCCTCGGTTGTGTCCCGAGGAGCTTTCTGTCCGCGGCTGGCGGACAGCAGTTGCAGCTAGTTTCTCTTCATAATCAATAAAGGTTGTCGCTTTATTGAGGAGGTCGTTGAGCGTGGCTTGGGGTTCAATCTCAATGGCCTTTGCGAACTCGCTGTGGCGTCTGAGGCCATGCTCAATCAGATATTTCTTCATGCCGTCATTGGTGTCGACCTGGACGGCTTCTTTATTGAATCTCTCGATGTAGTTGCGAAGAGATTCGTTGTCCCATTGGACAATAGTTTCCAACGCTGCCAACGTCTTGGGTTGTCGGCGAGAGGCGGTGAAGTGTCTCTTGAACTGCTCAGTGAGCTCCTTCCAGCTGGAGATGGAGCCCGGGGCAAGGGACTTGTACCAGTCAAGGGCACCCTTCCTCAGAGTGGTAAGGAAGAGCCTGCACTTGATTGGACCTTTTACCCGACGGTAGTCAAGCAAAACATTCATGTTGGCGATATGTTCGTCGGGATCGCCTTGCCCGTCATATTGCCCCAAGCCACTGGGGGGCTTCTCCAGTCCGCAGGGGATAGGAGTATTTAAATTTGCCAAGGCTAGAGGCCCCTGGTTTTCATCTTCATCACACCACACAAAGTCGAATGGTGGAGAGTCACTTCCCCTAGGAGAGGGTGTTCGTCGATGGTCCTCGTGTCGAGGAGGAGGACTGGAGTACGCACTGTGATGGTCCTCGCGTCGAGGAGGAGGACTGGAGTGTGTACGATGATGGTCCTCGCGTCGAGGAGGACTGGGGTGCAATTTTCCTTTTCTGTGATCAGCTGCGGAAGATGAGGAGTTTCCTGCAGCGGGTCGCGCTGGGCGAGTAGGGCTTGGAGGCCGGGGGTCGCGGAATTCGATTCCTTTTCCCCGCTTTGCACCCTGGATGACACGCTCCGCGTGGGGGGGAGTTCGTGCACGTTTCTTCTGCGCCGCGTGAGTGCGGTCACTTTTCTCGAGGGCTTGGAGCCTCTGGTTCTGCTCGAGTAGAAGTTTCTTGTGTTCGTTCAAGGCGTCGAGCAGGGTCTTGAAATCTGAGGGGGCGATGGTCACCGCCTGCTGACCTTGGTTGCCAGAGTTCTCGTCGTCGGCCGCGGGGGCCTTTTGTCCGGAGGAATTGGGACCGCTTCCGGAATTCTTCTGCGTGATCCTAGGGATCTCGACGATGTCTTCGTCGTCCGAGAGCGAGGTCTCCTTGCCGTCGCGGGGGTCTGTTTCAAATTCTACCCTGGGATTGTCATCAGGGTTGTTGAGGTCGTGATTGGGCTCAATGACGGTTGTCATTGGGTTGCCGTCGACGTCCACGAAGGGAGGGTCGCCGTTGCGTGGAGCAGAAGCGTTGTTGCCAGCCATGTCAGGAAGAAGGAGTTAGTTTTATCAAGTTTCTTGCGGGAGGAAATCAAGAAGGGAAGACTCACGTCCTCAGTGAAGTCGCCACTGATCGTACCTGTGCGTAAGGAGCAGGATCACGGGCCAGCAACATCGCCTTGCACGGTGGTTGGACGGTTGAAAACGGAGGGGGGTTTGTACCTACAGACAGTTCGATGCTTAAGTCAGCAAGAGTACAAAGAGAAGAGGTAGCGAGAATGAATAAAGTGTACCTGACTCCTCAGTGAAGAGGAGTATTTATAAGCCCCCAGCGCGGGGCCAACGATTATCCCTATTGGGCCGTTGGGCACGGCCCAATAAGGGATAACTGCCAGGTTTCTGCGTGAGGGCAGGAGAAACCGTTGAGGTTCTCACCTGGGGTTTATCCAATACGCGGGAAAAGCGTGAGAGGATAGGGATGGATGAAGCAACATGAAACACGTGCTGGAATGTCGTCTTGGAGCTGTCGAGCATCTGTGCTCGACAGAGACTTTGAGGTCGTTGGAAAGGAGCGGTTGTGCCCGCCGCCGCGGGCAGGATGTGTCGTTTTACACTCGTATTTTGGGAGGAGATCCTGTACGGAAAATCGTCCCCGACAGTGTTGAGGGAGCCTGCCCGGAGGCGCAGGTCCAGTCCAGAACAGCAAGACCCGAACAAGGCTAGATCAAATGTAATGTTGATGCGGGTTTTCATAGTGCGCTGGGAGTTACCTCTTGGGCATGTTGTATTCGAGACAGTGCATAGGCGGTTTATCCAAGCAGCCTGTTATGACAACAGTGGAAGCTGAGGGGATCCAGTCGTGTTTGAAAGTGATTCTCGAATAATTGTATTTCCTATTCAATCTAATAGAGTAGGATTGTCAGAGTTTGACTCTATTATTTCAAGCATTAGAAATAGTTTGTCTTTTTGTTCATAACTATGAGGTAAAGTTTGTAAGGGGAGAAGTTATGGTACACAAGTCTTTTCTTTATGCACGGTGCTTCAATAATGGAAATTGTTTTGCGCACCCTTCAAATTTCTCACACACCCCCAAATTTCTCGCGCACCCCCCAGATGACTTGCGTCCCCTTTTTTTTTTTGTCTTCCACATTTCTAGCCAAAACCATTTTGCAGGTGGAATGATTTCAGAGGTTCTATTTCAAAATTATTAAGTGCATAAAATGGTTTTGGAGTACAACCCTATCATTATGCGCTTAACAAATTTTTCTTTTTTTCCTTCCCCAAATTTCTAGCTGAAACCATTGTATGCACTTAATGATTTTGGAGTGCAAATCTCTGAAACCATTCCCACAACAAAATGGTTTTGGCATAAATAGGGGGTGCGATAGAAATTTGGAAGGTGCATGAGAAATTTGAGAGTGCGTGAGTAATTTGGAGGGTGTGCTAAGTAATTTTAATTGTTTATGCACATGATGCATGCACCATTACCACTCTCGTTTGTAAGGCGACATTTGTGGAACAAGGTATAATGAGTGAAAATTTTATTTCTAAGAATGCAGAGTGGTCAGGTTAAGAGAATAACTTCAAAGCGAAGACATGTTTTGTTATTTGAGAGAAATTATGGATTTTGGTTTGATTTCTTACCAGGAAAAAGATAAATTAACTTTAGTCTTTGAGAACTTTAAACAGGGTCATATTTCCATAACATATTATAGTCCTTAATTTTCATCCATAAACAATGTGTTGTGTTTACTTGATCTGTGACTTTGCTTAGTAAAGGTGTTTTATATATCATTTTAAGGAACAATCTGGTCCCAATAATTGAAATAGAACTAAATTTCTCCTTGAGACGAATCATCAGGAGAAACCTGAGTTTAGTTATTGTGAAAAATAATTTTTTGTCAATTTTTATTTACTTTTTATATGAATTATAGGGTAAAGTCTATTTTTTTATAGGGTGGCCTAGATAGCAATTTTCTATAAAAAAATATAGATTGATATAGTGATTGAAGTCATATTTTAATCTCTCAAAAAAAATGTAGAAATTGAGAACAACGAGAGCGGACGAAAACTGAAATTTTAGTCCCTCACTTAATCACGAGACAACTTTTTTGTCATATGACTATGCAGAAGTTATTGTCTAAAATACTAAATATTTTTTGGCAACCAAACATCGTACAAGAAAAAACATTTGTTATATGTTGTTTTGTGCTACATTATTTTGTTCAGTATTTATATTTTGCAGATCAAACAGACCATTAGTTAGAAGAAAAAAAACACAATTATTAGATCTTTACAAAAATATGGGACACATTAGTCCTATGGAAATCAACTTCACCAAAAATCCTCAATCCCCAAAATAATAATTATTATTTTCTCTTTCAAATTGGCCAAAAGCCAACAACCCATATACATCTCAAGTCCAACGGCTCTCCTATTATCCTAGCTAAGGCATATCGCCCTAGTGGTGCACCAACAGAAAAATGATGTAATAGTTTTTAGTAGATAATTCTGACGTTGAATTTTACGATTTTCTCTATTTTTTTTAGTGGAGCTTTTGTCTTCCGTGAAAATCAAACTGTATACATATTTAAAAAAATAATGACATTTTCTAATTAGGTCAAAAAGTATTTGTTTTTATTTAATTCTCAAAATTAGTAAAAAAATATAACTTTTAGAAGATTGCTAAACCTCCAAATAATAAAAAACTTAATTTTAGTAGTCAAAAAGAAAAGCATTTTTAATTTTGATCAACTTTTTTAATTTATCTTTCCCATAAAAAGACATTGTTGACTTATTTTATTAATTTTCAAATTATTCCGTTTGGTTCTATATATAAACAACATTTAACTTTTCATATTCATTAAAAAAGTAATGTATTTGATCAATAATATAAACTAGATACATTATTTTTTCAATGTATCTAAAAAGTCAATTTTTACTTATGTATAAAATCGGATGAAGTATTTGTGTATTGCTTACGCTTTCTCATTTTCACCCCTCTCTCTCTCTAGTTTCCCCCATTCTCAGCCGGTTGCAGTCAGCATACGCCCACGCCCACCTGATGGGGAATTAACACACAATAATAATAACAGAGCAATATGCAGCGGAAATAAAATTCCCCAAACTTGTAAGAACCTTTGAGGATCAACAACAAATAATATGGCAGTCAATAGAACAAAATAAAAGCACAAAAGAACACCGCAATTTTAACGTGGAAAACCCTCAATGTGAGAGTGAAAAACCACGGGTCGTCCAGACCAAAGAAATAGTTCCACTATGATCAAATATGGGTACAATAGAGTCTCAAAGTGATGCACAAACAAGTGCTAACAACCAATTAAACAACAAAGCACTAGAGCTTACAAACCAAGAACAAGAAGTTGAAAATTCTCCCCCTAAAACCTGATGCACTGCAGACACGATTTCTCCAAAACCAGAACTGATTTCGACGATCCGAACGGTGAAACTGTAGCCCCTGGAGCTGCGAACCTGCCCTCCAAATTTGGGCAAAATCCAACGGTTAACGAATCGGGAAACTGCGTTTTAGTGAGGCTGCTGTGTGAAATACGGGATTTTCTTTCACTCTTCTTTTCTCTCTTTTGAAAGGTTGTTCTCTCACAAAATTTACTCACTTGGTAACCCTAGTATGACCACTCTCCACTTACATAAGTGAGACCTAATGGGCTATCAATCTTGGACTTTTATCCACATAGGAAGGGAGCCCAAAACCCAACACCACCATCCAACGGAAACTTTGAAGGAACCAATCCATATTTCACAGTTATCAACTTCTCACTCTGTTCTTCTTTTTAGTTTCTAGTTTTTCTATGGTTTTTTTTTTTTCTCATTCTCTTAAAATGTTAGACTATGAACATTGTAACTCTGCTTTATGACAAAGTTGAAGTAATGAACCTAAATTTTTTATTGTCTAGATGCTCAAAATTTGCAATCAAAGATGAACCTTATAACAATTTTGAATTACACTACATATAATTAAAAAAAAAATTATATATTTCTTTAGAGTTGTATTTCATTTCCATAAGTTAGATCTAATATATTAGCATTTACTTACACAACACTTTAGCCTTTCAATTATCTCAAACTGAATCTCTTACATGTAATGTACCTAAATTTATTGCAAAACAATTACTCATATACTTTTATTTTAATCCATGGTATTTCACTTTGAAAATGTTTAGATGGCACCAAACAACTCATCAAACAACAAAACAGGGGAGAGCACAATGGGGCCAAATTGGCTTGAACTTCCAATAGATATTACAAGAAACATTCTCTGGAGGATCGATATCATCAACATTGTGACAAGTGTATGTCTAGTGTGCCCTCTATGGTGGAAAATTTGCAAGGATCCTATCATATGGTGCACCAATCACATGAGCAACAATGAAATTGCCCGTTACTCTGTTGAGGATTTGGTCAAGATTTGCCGTTATGCTGTAAAACGAAGTTGCGGTCAATTGAAAGACATTGAGATTGTGTCTTTTGGCACCGACGATCTCCTTCAATACATAGCTAGCTGATAATATTATTTCCCTTTTGCTCGCTTATATTTTACGTAGGGTAAAATATGTTTTTCGTCTCTATAAAATTGTCGAATTTGGGTTTTAGTTCATGTCAAAAAAACACATTTTACCCATTTTACAAGGATGAAAAACACATTTTACTAATTTTATAGGACTAAAACCCAAATTCGCCAATTTTACAAAGACGAAAAACAAATTTTACCCTTTTATGTACTACTCTTTCAAATGCATTTTTCCCTTTCATAATTTCCCCCCCAAATCTTACAGTGGAAGTCAACTACGATGCATACGGCTCACAGAATGTATGAATATTTCTTGCAATCAATTTAGTGAAGTTGTAAGCAAATTTCCCATGTTAGAGGTGCTTGACATTTCATTTACCAACCTATGTAAGGATTCAATCGAAGTCATTGGTCGGAGTTGCCCACTTTTGAAATCACTAAAATTTAGCAGAACATTTTGCAATTGTCTCAAATGGGATGGTGATGCATTTGCTATTGCAAAAACCATGCCTAAGCTACGCCATCTTTCGATGATTGCGAACTTGCTCACTAATGTCGGGTTGCAAGCCATTCTTGATGGATGCCCCCTTCTTGAATCTCTTGACGTGAAAAAATGTTTTCATCTTGATTTGAGTGGTAGTTTGGGGCAAAGGTGCCGTGATCAGTTCAAAGACTTCGTACTTCCAACTGACATTGATGAAAATTATGATGATGATGTAGATGAAGTTTACTATTCTGATTATTTGCAGAGTATAGCTGCAATGATCTTAATTACTTATTTGCATGTTTAACATAGGAAAGTTTGATGTTCTAATTTTGCTCAAAGTACTTAAATTTTTCGAGAACCATGTGCATGGTTGGCTTGGCATGCTTTATTAATTAGATGTATTTTCATTTCCCTGCAAATATAGGAAACATATTTACCCATGTCAATGTTTTGATAAGTATTAAAATTTTGGATTTGTTGGTTATATTTTTATAGTAGTTAGATTCCTTCTTATAAATTTCTTACATGGATTTTGTGTTAATTTTTAACTTACCTTTCACAAACATCCTACAAAAGAATTGTTTTTGTTTTACATTGTCATAGTTGAATATAAATATATATTATATAGGGCTGTTTTAGAATGAATGTTGATTCGCTGTAACCACGTGTCTCCAGGGAGTAAGCGGATCAGAAAAATCGATTAAATTGAAAAGTTAAACCAAATAAAAAAATTAATCGATCTATTTTGGTTCGGATCAAAAACTGAACCAAAGAAAACCGAACTAGTTTTATTTGGATAAAAAATTAACCGATCTAGTTTTATTTGGATAAAAAATTAACCACTTATCTTAAGCTATGAGCCTTGTACAAAAGATCAATGTTGATTGCTTCTAGAAAAAGAGTGATTTCAAGTGCAAGAAAGCTTCAAAGCACTCCATATAAGAGTACCTATCTCTCTCTTTTCTCTTATGATATATCTTTGAACATTAACCACAATGTCAAGTTCAAGCATGCGGGTTCTTATCATTTATTTCCTTTTATTTTATGTCTTTTATGTTTTCCATAAAACCCAAGCTCCACACACTACATTTTTAAAAAAATGTTAAATTATATATATATATACACACACACACACACACACACTTGAATAAAAGGTAAACAAGCAACAAGTTGCGCCGTTAAACCTTTCTGTATAGCTTTGATTGATAAAAACATATGTTGGATGTCAGTGAATGACATGAAAATTTTGTGGATAAATTAAGTTCAAGGGTTTGTTAAGTTAGCTATTTCCTAATTTTGCCAATTGTAACTTATGAATATGATCGATGATTTTGATCACGAAAACTTTCAAATAGTACTTCCATAGTCTATGCTCTATTATTTGATAAATTCACTCATACGCCAAAGCAATCAAGAGCTTGACTTGTAACCATAAATGAAACCTTTTGCTCTAGGAAACATGTTTTGTACTTATCAGCATTCTTTTATCTAAAATTGGCATTGTGTTTTGATGATCCTTTGAGCAAAAGCAAAACTTGTGTAATATGTGAAATTCGGCAAAAGGCAACGCTTGAACTAAGAAGGGCAACCCGAACCATAAGTTATTCATCCCAAATGAAGTTGATCCCTAAACGACAAATTAAATGAATGGAAAAGATAGCCACTCGAATTAAGAGAAATTCCAAAAGATAGTAGAACCTTGTGTGAAATAAATGTGTGATTGTATCACTATAAGCTTGCTCATGTGTTCTAAACTCATAGGTCATGAAAAAGTGCCAAATCTCGATCAAGTGCGCCCTTAAGCTCATTCTTGGCATCATATATAGGAAGGGTCAGAAAACTTGGTTGATGGTCAAAGCCAATGAAAAGCTTAATTTTGAAGGAAACTCGAAGGGGACTAAACTTCCTTGAAGTAGTTGTAAGAGGTGAAAATAAAGAAATGTTAAGCCTCTAACTTGAAACCTACTTGAAGACTCCGCAATAGTGTCTAATGCCTAATCTCCATTGTTGCTAATGATTTTCTTGGTCAATGGCCTAAGTAATTTGAAATTGTCCTAATTCTTTCTATTTTAGTCTAATTGAAGTCAAACAATGACTTATGCTTGAGGGACCAAATGGAGAATTCGGTGTATAATCAGACTGCATACAATGACTGGGCGTAATGTGTCAATTATGCGTTCCGTTAATCTTGGGGGGGGGGGGGGGGTTACTGTTTATAAGTTAGAATTTAAATGATGCTCTTGATGAAATCTAAAATCCTAAGATGATTTTAATTACTAATACAATCCATGTTAATCTTGATTTCACATCTCTTAAAAAATTCAAACGATATCTTCATCAAATATTTTCTTACTAATTTTATATCTAATTGTTTTATATTTAAAATTTTACTTTGTAATTAGTCTCTATATATGAGTTGTTAGTCTTATTCTTACGACGATAAACTCATGCACTTGCGAGACCATAAAACATTTCTTCCATTAAAATATTTTTCTTTCATTTCTTTCTTCCATTCCTTGCCATTCTCCTCCATGCACACATATCTTCCCTACTCTAAACCATTGGACTTGTAACAAAGCAACTCTCTTGCTCCCTTAACCATACATCACAGATCTGGATTCAATGCAGTCATATAGTGAATGCAGAATTATCTCAGCCGTCCGATTTGATTTATATATTTTTTTATTTTTTAAATTATTAATCATCACCGTCCGATCTCAATCATACGACCCAGATTTGACCGACTGCAGTGCAGTCATCTCTCTCCGACTGCACTAAATTCAGGTCCATACATCACTCCAAACTTAAATGTGTCTATCATTCTCCAACCACCATTATCCTCCTTTGAGGCCTTGACCACTACAGTACATGTGAAATGTCAATCATCTTTAACAAAATAATAACATTTTTAGGATAAAAATATAATAGCATTTTTTAATTTAGTCAAAAAGTATTTGCTTTATTGAATTTCCTAAATTAATAAAAAATAAAGAAAATTTCTAAATCTCCAAATAATAAAATTTTATTAGTCAACAATTTTTTTAAATTTTGGTCAAACTTTTCCTTTTTAATTTATCTTTTCCATAAAAAAAATAATTTTATTTTATTGATTTTCAAATTATTTGTTTTTTTATTACTCTCTCTCACTCACAGTTTCACTTTCACCTCTCTATCTCAGCAGCTTGGAGTCAGCATACGTACACCATCAAACGGAAAACGTGAAGGTTCCCTACTTCTAACTCTATTTTTTCTTATTATAATTATTTTATTATTGAGTTTAGCTGTGTATTTTTTTTCATTATCCAGAACTCTATTTTCTGCTTAAATTAGAGTAAGCACCAAGAAATTTTGTTATTTGGATGCTCAAAATTGTTTATCAAAGATGAACCTTAATACCAATTTAAAATTAGAGTATACATTTAATTTGATATTGCTTTAGGCTTGTATTTCCATAAGCTAGATCTAGCGTATTAGCACAAAGTTATGGTATATTCCATTTATTCTTCACATTTTGAATGTCATGTAATGTACCGAAAGTTTATTGTAAACAATTGATAGACTTAATTTTATTCTAATCCATAATGTTTCACTTTGAAAATGTTTAGATTTCACTGCGCAATGGGACCAAATTGGCTTGAACTTCCCAAAGATGTTACGATAAACATCTTCCAGAGGCTCAATATCATCAACATTGTAACAAGTGTATGTCTAGTGTGCCCGTTATGGTGGAACATTTGCAAGGATCCTTCCATGTGGCGCACGATTAACATGAGCAACAATGAAACTTTTTTTTACTCTAAGGAAAATTTGGTCAAGATTTTTCGTTATGCTGTGAAACGAAGCTGTGGTCAATTGGAAGACATTGCAATTATGTCTTTTTGCACTGATTATCTCCTTCAATACATAGCTAGTTGGTATTATTATTATCCTTTTGCTCACTTTTAAGTCTTGCAAAATTGCTTATTCATTTATTTATGATGTTCTATTCTATAACCATGGCTAGCTATAATACTAAATAATGTTTTACATAGTCTTGTTGCCTAGTTATTCTTTAGCCTATTAATTGTCTCCTTGCATTGCAAACCATATTTCTTTGAAGTCAGTGATCTTGATTTGTAATGTGTTTCATTTTTGGTTTTTTAAAACTAAATAAAATGTATGCATTTGACAACTAAAATTTTCTTTTGGCACATCTTTCAAGCAAACTGTTAGTATTCATTATTATATCCATC
The DNA here is from genome assembly GCA_954870985.1 of Trifolium fragiferum. Classification (NCBI taxonomy): domain Eukaryota; kingdom Viridiplantae; phylum Streptophyta; class Magnoliopsida; order Fabales; family Fabaceae; genus Trifolium; species Trifolium fragiferum. The sequence goes on from OX940794.1 coordinate 17,267,518, forward strand.
CTTTTTAGTTAAAAATTGGTTGTTGGTTATATTATATGTATTTAGTGGTAGTGAATTCTCAAATGTATTTTTTCTATTTATCAATCATTTTTTCTTTCATTATTTTTTATTCAAATCATACAGTGGAAGTCACCTACGACGCATACGACTTACAAGGTGTGAGGATATATTTTGCACACAATTGGGTAAAGTGGGATTCAAATTTCTCATGTTAGAGGAGTTTGACATTTCATTTAGCAACATAAATATGTATTCTCTTGAAATCATTGGTCGGAGTTGCCCAGTTTTAAAATCACTGAAATTTAGAAGAGTGTCCAGCGGTCCAATCGAATGGAATGGTGATGCATTTGCTATTGCGAAAACCATGCCTAAGTTGCGTCATCTTTCGTTGATTGGGAACTCACTCTCTAATGCGGGGTTGGAAGCCATTCTTGATGGATGCCCCCTTCTTGAATCTCTTGAGCTGCAAAGATGTTTTCATCTTGATTTGAGTGGTAATTTGGTGAAAAGGATCAAAAACTTAGTACTTCCAATTGACATAGATGAAGACATGCTGCAATGTTTTTAAGTGATATGTTTGTTTGACATATGAAAGTTTGATGTTTTAATTTTGCTTAGTGCACTTGAATTTTCAAGAACTATGCACACAACATATGCATGGTTGACATGCTTTTTCAATTATATGGATTATCATTTCTTGTAATTTTCCTTAATTAAATAATTACCAATGTCGTTTTTGTTTATGCTCTTGATTGAAATTTGAAAAGGTTATATTCTTGTAATTATTTATGCTCTAAATAATTACCATGGTCGGCATGCTTTGATTTTACACGCCTCCTAGAGAAAAAATAATTGTGAATGTCTCATTGACATATAATAAGCTGTTTGTTTTGGTGTTGTGATTTGTAAATACACTCTAACGCTCAAGTCAGTGTTTGTGTAAGATTGGTTTTCAGAGGTATGAAAATATGTATCTGACTCCTGCACAATGAGGAGTTTACATAGCCTTCAGCGCTGGGCCAAGGCCCCTGATGGACAGTAAATGCCCATCAAATGGCTATCGGAAAACGACTGAATAGCCATGATGAGCAGTAAATGCTCATCATTCTGGTGTTGTGCGTTACGCTTTCCTTGTCCGTGCTCGTTGCATGGTTGTGCTGATTTAGACTGCTTTGCTTTCTTGAGCCGTGCTCGGCTATGGAGGAGATTGGGCTTTATAGGCCCAGTCCAAAACGGTTATTCTTGTAATTTATGCTCTAAATAATAACCATGGTTGGCATGCTTTCATTTCACACACCTCTTGTTTTTGTTTTTGTTTGTGAATACAGCACAAGCACTTCTATGCACAAAGCTAGGAATAGTTGCTTCTGCATTGGTCGGAGTTGCCCAGTTTTAAATCATTAAAATTTAAAAGAATGTTAACTTAGCATGGTATAAATAATTTACAAAGAAATGCACCCAAATTGCATGAATCCAACACCGCTTCCTATTAAATATGTAAATCAATCTCTTTAATGAATATTGCAATAATTATCCATGCCTACATCAACTTTTTGGTATTTTATATTTAAGTAATTTTAATGAGTGATGCTATTCATCCCCAAAGAAAATTTCACAACCCTATCACGAATAATATTTAACCGTTAGATTTGTATTTATTGTAAAACATGGATGGCTAAAGATAAAGAGGTGGTGATGGTATTTAGTCAAGTGAACTATCGTGATGATCTCGTGATAACATAGACAAATAGCATTATTGAATTTTAATTTCTTAATATTTCAAAATTAAAATTTGGTTCTTAAAAGTACTTCTTATATGTTTAGTACCAATATTTTAATGAATATCTTAGATACTAATTGCATGGTTGTTGCTTGTATTTCAAGTCAATGATCATTTAATTTTTAAGACCCACCCTCAGTACCATCAGCTTAATGACATCAGTTCTTATAGCCTAATATTAGGTTATATTGATTGAATTTATTTATTTTTAAAAAAAAATAAAAATTGATTGGATTTATTTTTGTTCAACTAAAAAAGGTCTCTGATATTCTATTACCGATCCTCCCTAATTTCAGTTCATATCATATTGCATGTGTTTGTACATTTGTGTGAAATATGTGGCTTACCAAAGATTAATTAGTGAGAAAATATTAGTTCAGCATGGCACGTCTAATATCATTATTTAGAGTCTTTGTTTGATCAATATCCAAATGTGTTTTAAAATTTAATGAGATAAGCCAACATATACTCATACTCGAGACACTCTTTAAGAATTTTAAAACAAATTTTTATGACAATATGTATAGTCACGTTAAAATTTAAAATATTTAACTTTTTAAATACAATTTTGAATGAGTTACTTAAATGATCTCGTTAATAAAACCCTTAAAATATTTTACTTATTATTTCTAGTATCTTTAATGCACAATTTTATAAAATTCTAATTAGCTAATTACTTAGGTGAGAAAGTGTTTGTTGGCTAATTAATGTCTAGGTGTTGAAGTATAAAATTAAGTATAATTTTTATCGTCTCCATAGAGACCAATGCAATATTGATGTCGTTCAACAATTAATATAATTTTAAGTAAAGCGGATTCAAGTAATTGTTTATGAAAAGTTGACAAAACATAAAAGTATTCAAATTGAGTAAATTGACAAAGAGATTAAATTGTTGGAATTAGATTCAATTAACTCGTTCATATATACATATTCCCTTGATCAGTTACACATATTCAAGCTACTCATCAATATCATCACGTATTTACTTGTCGAACGTTTCCGTCCTCAGATAACGTCGAGTAATCTATTATATCTATATATCAAACCCCGATCCCTCGAGTGATTAATCGATACAATAACATTAAGATCAAATACTTTAAGTGAATATTAAACCCAAATCTATTCCTAGAGTTTAGATTTAATAGATATTATCCTAGTTCAATGATTCAAAACATATATCCATATACTATTTCAAATCAAAAGAATAAAACAATAATAACAAGGATAACATCAATATTGATTTGTAACTAATATATATATATATATATATATATATATATATATATATATATATATATATATATATATATATATATATAACACCATGATCAATAAGAATATATACATACTAATAGAGTAATTTATATCTAACCCCCAACAATTGAGAAATTAGTTAGCCATAAACATGAGAACTTTACAAAGATAAAGAGAAATGAGATGAACAAACACCACAAGTTGATCCCTCAACAAAGATGAGCAATCCACCTTCAATCGGTCTCCTAGGGCTCCCTCTGGTGTTTCTGGTGTGTTTGAGTGCAGGGAAGAATGATTCATCAGAAATTCTGCAACTTATGTCTATTTATAGCAGTCAAGTTCTGCTAAGCTCCCCGGGCAAGACATCCTTGGTCGGGCAAGCTTCATTGCTTCAACTGTGCGTTTGCTGACACGTGTCCCACTGACCTCTTGATTGCCTTAATGTCGCTACCTCTCGTCGGGCGAGCTTATCTCACTGATTGTCGCTAGCTCTCGCCCAAATTCCCATTTTTCTCTGACTTAACCTCGTCGGGCAAGCTTGCAAATTTAGAAATTTGCTTCTTTGTTCAAAAACTGATTTTAGATTCATAAACCTACACAGTTGATTGGGATTTAGATATACTAAACAAAATTAAATCAAAACAATTATTTACATGATTTTGGGGTTTTTCAAAAGGATATCTTACAAAACAAGTTATCACCATTATTTTACTTTTTTGCACTTATCACTAGGCACCTCATGATGATTTTGTTGGATAATTCAAAAAATAATTATCACCATATAATTAGCTAATATAGTTGGAGATCCCCAACAATTAGGGCACACCATAGTATCACGTGAAGACAAAAAAAAATCTCTATAGTTATTTAAAAAAATTATATTGAGCCACACAAATTTAGTATTATTATTATTATTATTATATAGTTTAAAAAATTCAGTTGATACAAGTATGATAGAAAAAATAAAATTACCAAGAGTGGTCTCTCATTATGATTTTAGGCATAAAAAACATAAAATTCTAAAAATACGGGGGAATTTTTTTAAAACATGTAGATCAACATGGCTTACATATATGCTCTATTTATTTGGAGTCTATAGACTATATGATCTAATCTATCCGAATTACACATTTTATTTTTTTATTAAATTAAATATTAACATTATAAAAACAAAGTGAAATAATATGTTTGATGTAAAATTTAACATATTAAAAATTAATATTTTGGAATGACAATTATTGATTATAATTGAAACATATGAAATAGTAAAAAAAAAAAGTTGATTAAATTGAAATAATAATTAGTATTAAAAAAATTAAAACCAACAAAATAATAAGGGAATGCAATATATAATATTAATAAAAAGTTAAATAAATATTAAAATATATGTATGCGGTTTGGATTGATTTTGAAAAATCAATTCAAAATCTGATAGAATCCAGCAGTTTTCACAAAAGAACATCCATACACATTAAAAAATATTCGGTTTTTTGCGATTTTTAATTTTATTTGGATCGGTTTGCGATTTATTTTTTTGGATTAGCTTGAATTTGACCACCCCTAGGTGTAGTCAACAGAGAGCATGCCCAAAAACATTATATGCTAACTAATGCTTTTGGGGCACTAACTAAGAAATTAAATGTAGTAAAATTATCTTGGAAGTAATTAACTTTTTAAAAATGTAAACAACACTATTTTTAATTTCAAAGTTATTTATTTTAGTATTCTTAATTAGTGCTCCGGAGATACTAATTATCACGATCCTTTCTTTATATTATGAGGTTTACGAAAATGAAACATTACCAAACCTAACTATTTTTTATTTTTTTTATAAACTAAAGCCTAATTTTCTATATTTGATAAGATTTGTGTTTTGGCCACGCTTGACAAAATAATCGCAAATAAAAGAAGGTAAGTTCGTGGCATAATTTCATTGTTGAAGACAAATACAAAGACTTTTGTAACTAGCTAGTGTTTTGATATATTAAAAATAAAAATTAAAAACTTATTCTTTAAATAACATAGAAAAAAAATTAAATATAAATAATTCTTAAAAGATCACATAATTATATAGACTAAAAATATATTTAATTAAAAGGTTATGTTAATTATTGTTCTGGAAAACTAGTTAAGAATATAAAAAAATAATTTTTACATTGAAAACAATAATTTATCTATTTTTTAAACATTAATTACACAAACTTTCATATAAGCAGTGGCGGAACCAGAAAAAATTACTTAGGGGGGCCATAAAAATTTTTAGTGTATGAATTAAGTAAAAAATAATTATATATAAAAATATAAGTCGTAAAAAGCACAAATATACTATTTCGCAATTTTAAATTTTAAACTTATAAATTCATATCAAGAAAATAAAAACCTATTTGATAAACATATTTCTTTATATCGTATCATATTTATATATGCTAGTTTAATTGGTAATTTTATCCAATATTATAAATTCAATTAGTTATCTATTATTTTTTGACAAATAAAATCAAAGTTCATTATTATAAAATTAATCTGTATAGCTTAAAATAACACCCTACGTAACCATCAATAATATAAACTAATATTTTTACTAATACTTGTTCCTTATAGTCATTAAAAAATCTACTCTAAATTAATATTTACATAAATATTTGTACAAATATGTATACAGAATTACTTAAAACTATTAATAATAAATTTACACTAATACTATACCTATAAAAAAATTATTTTTTTGAGGTGGGGAGGGGCCGTGGCCACCACCAGCCCCTCCCTGGTACCGCCACTGCATATAAGTTTATTTTTTTAAGTATTTTTAACTACTAGTTAGCATGTGTCTTAATTAAAAAATATATATATTTGTCTACACCCATAAATATTGTAGTAATAAAACTCAAGTATAGGTTTGACCAAAACTAAAATAAAATTCCACGGTATAGGTTTGATTCAGGTACCGACAGTTTCCAAACATGTCAAGCCACGTCATCATCCTCCATGCCCATTTAATTCTTTGACCTATTTTGAACTCTCAATTCTTAAGTGACCTACCATTGTCAATTTTTGAACTCAAGCTTCAAAATGACGTTTGAACGTTGAAAGATGGATATCATTTTAACACGTTACCACTACTATCATTTTTGGAAAGAAAATGGATAGGTATATTATAAAGAAAAATTCTGGTGTGGCCAAAATTTTAAAGAAAAATAATGAAATAAATTATGTCGAAAAAAAAATTTGTTGAATATAATACATTTACAATGAAAGCAGTTTACTATCTATTATTTGAAAATGAACTAAAATAATATCATGATCATTTGTTCCAAAAATATCTCTTTCTATATAAGTCACAAAATGGTCTTTTATTCATGTGATCCCTCATTTTGTTACATAGCGGAGCCTTCACTAAATTCATAGCTGAAAAAATACATTTTATGCTTGTAGCACCGACAAGTCTTTTTTTTAATGGCAAATAGATATATATATAAATATATAACATGTAAAACAGTCAGAATACAAAACATGAGTATCGGAAATATTCACAAACAAAATATACAAAAGAAACATAAAAAATTGACTCCGAAAAGTAACAAAACACCAAAGCCACTGAAAGCAGCCATAAAAAAAAAAAAAAAAAAAAAAAAGTTTAATCTGACTTTTTTAGGTCTTAGAAGCTATCTGAAAGCTAAAAGTGAAAATAAGAGCTTTAAGAAAGAAAAATAAACTAAAGTTGTTTGATAATTGTTGTTTTTATTAACTTCAAAAGTCTTTTATCTATGTATGTTACTCATAAAAATTAAACAACTTTCTCTATCAATAACTTATTAAAAATCTAGTTGGTCTAATTTTACATTTATTAAGTAAAAAAATTTGAAATAAATTAAATCAAATGATACTTAAATATATATATTTTTATTATAAAAAAATCTTGAAAATCCAGTGTGGCCAAGGCCACACTTGGCCTTAACCTCTGTCCGCCCCTGGGTATATAAATCAATATTTATTACGAGGTTTCTTTGTGTTTTTGAATTTTTCTTATGAATTCGATTTTTCCATTTTGACGAATTTTTTATGAATTAGTTAACCGGTGAATTATTTAGGGACGAATTCTAGCGTGGGAGAGCAAAACATGTCTCCCATTGGTAGGAGACTGGTTTCATTCGCACAATGTGTTGAAAAATCATTCAACGGCTGCGATTAAATATAGGGAACCTTTTGCTACAGTAAATTGCAGGTTTTTAATGTTTAATTTATTCTTTAACATTAGTAATAATCTATTTTACTTAATAGTTTTTAAAATAAAAAAATATGATAGTATCTTTTAACATTTACATTCAGTTTTTTGTTTTTTTACATCTACCACTCTCTCTCTCTCTGATTCTCTCATTCCCAGAAAGTTGTTCATCAACTCAAGAACAAACCCCCCAAAACCCAGAAACCGGCGAAACACACGAACACCGGTGCGGTGGTCGCCGGAGCCGGGACGGCGGAGCCACCGTACCGGAGCCCAAAATTCAAACTTTTTTACACTTTCTCATCCTATTTTCCTTCCTCTTTTCGAATCTAAAAACCAAATCCCCAAAAAACTTACCAATCGGCCGAATCGGAGGAGTTTTGTTTGTTATTATTCTCTCTGTTTCCGATTTCCTTCTTTCTCTTCCTCTCTTCTTTTCGATTTGTTTCTGTTTCAGTTTTGTTTTTTGTTTCACTTTCGATTTCTGGGCGTGTTTGTGTGAGTTTGAATAGTTTTGGTTGTGTTAGGATTCGTGTTTACAGTGTGTGGTGTTTTGTTTTTAAAAAAAACGATGGTGATATTTGTTTGAAAAAAAAATGAACTCAGAGCTGTTGTTGTGAGTGATGAATTCTTTTTGGTTCTGAGACTTGGAAAGATTTTAGAGTTCTGGGAAATTAATTTTGGGGCTGCGGCTGTCATAAAAAAATTGGCTAAAAATTAGGGTTTTGTTAACTGTTGGATTGAAGCTTTGCCTGGACAATTTAGTTGTTTCCAGGAAATCTGGAAAAGAGATCAGAAAATCTGGAAGAGGATCCTGGAAAAGAAAAAACCGTGCAGTGAATGTTGCACTCATGAATTGACCTTTTTTTTTATTATTTAATTAATAATAATAATAATAATAATAATAATAAAAAGAAAAATGTAAAAAGTGGGAGGGGGGAAGATAGATATGCAGCGCTGCTGCTTCTTGTTTTTTTTTTAATATTTTTTTTTTGATTTTTTTAATAATAATAATATAATAATAATAATAATAAAAATAATAATAATAACAATGATGATAATAATAATAGTAAATAAGTGGCATTTATTAGCAATAAATATCAAAAATGAAAAAACAAAAATAATGATAATATTTATAAAAGGAAAGAATAACTATTTAATATTTTTTTTTGGAGGATTTTATTCAATGATACAATTAAAAACTATTTGACTTATTTTTTAAAATTTTATGAAGAAATAAAAAGGGAAACAAATTAACACAATAATAATATTTTTAATAAAAAAGATTCTACTATTTATAAAAAGAAATTAAAACTAACACAAATCAAATGCGGAGGGAAAAGTCGAGACAAAATCGAGATACGACGAGTATTTTAAAATATATCTCCGTCGAATTATCTTTGAAAAGTGTATCGATTATTTTGGACAAAAACATGGCCGATGAATGCAAAAATGCAAAAAATGTGGTATGACAAATATAAATATAGATATAGATATAGATTAATTGTTAGTCATTAATGTAAATCATTAATACTATTGTAGATATTTCCATAAAAGTTTCAATAAGGATCCGTAGATATAAAATAATACAGAATACATATATAAATATAGATATAGATTTGAAAATTTTAAAAATAATATATTCATAAGAAATGATATTGTTAGTAATTAATTGTTAGTCATTAATGTAAATCATTAATACTATTGTAGATATTTCCATAAAAGTTTCAATAAGGATTCGTAAATATAAAATAATATAGATATAGATATAGATAGATTGTTAGTCATTAATGTAAATCATTAGTACTATTGTAGATATTTCCATAAAAGTTTCAATAAGGATTCGTAAATATAAAATAATATAGATATAGATTAATTGTTAGTCATTAATGTAAATCATTAATACTATTGTAGATATTTCCATAAAAGTTTCAATAAGGATCCGTAAATATAAAATAATACAGAATACAGATATAGATATAGATTTTAAAATTTTAAAAATAATATTTTCATAAGAAATGATATTGTTAGTAATTAATTGTTAGTCATTAATGTAAATCATTAATACTATTGTAGATATTTCCATAAAAGTTTCAATAAGGATCCGTAAATATAAAATAATATAGAATTTAGATGTTAGTCATTAAGGTAAATCATTAATACTATTGTAGATATTTCCATAAAAGTTTCAATAAGGATCCGTAAATATAAAATAATACAGAATACAGATATAGATTTTAAAATTTTAAAAATAATATATTCATAAGAAATGATATTGTTAGTAATTAATTGTTAGTCATTAATGTAAATCATTAATACTATTGTAGTTATTTCCATAAAAGTTTCAATAAGGATTCGTACATATAAAATACAAATTATTTTAAAAATATGAATTGAATTTCTTTATCAATAAGTGTAACATATATCAAATTAAGTTATCTCGTGTTAGAGAAGATTTTGAATTCTTACTCTATTTTGATTTTTGTTATTTTTCAATCTTTTGTGAGATTCATTTTAAGTAATTTATTTAAGTATAAAAATGATATAGGTTTAAAAATGTTAAAGGGTCACAACGGAGTGGAGATTGATTCCCCACTACCCGTTTTCTACCACATGTCATTTTCTTCCCGTGTCCATCTCCATAAGTTTTTGTAAGGAACTCATCAACACAAAAATAGAGTAGAAAGTGATACCTTACTCATCGTTTTCCACCATGGAGCACATTTTTTCCCGTTTCCATCTCCCCGTATCTTTTTAATATCTGGTCCCCGTAAAATTATAATTATAGATTTGTTAAAAAAAATATATTAAAATAGATAATCTAAAATAAAACTCAAATATTTTACATGAGAAGATATTTGACTTAACTTATCATAAAAATTAAGGAAAATTAAATTAATTTGAAATTTTATATATGAGTATAATTAATTTATATGCATGTGTATCTATAATTAATTTCTATATATTTTATTGATAAAGTCATATTATTCACAGCGTGACAAACTCAATTTCAAGTATCAACATAAGATAGATGAATTTATTTTCTCATAGGTTATTTTCTCATAGGTTTTTACTATATTTAAGCAATTGTGGGTTTTCTTTTGTAGTACTATTAATTAATTTATTGCCGGATCCTCTCATTAAATAATTAGAATCTTTTTTTTACTATAAATAGATAGAATTGAAATGCATTAATTACTAATTATTGCGATTCAAACGAAGAAACCAAAAAATTTAAGTAGCGAAATCTTTCATTGTTTCTTCTATGTTGTAACACAATATTATTTTGCCTCTATAACACCCCTGGAAATAAATAAAAAGTAGTATTAAAAATGTTGTCACAAACTAACCGTGAAGAGAAAACAAATATTGAAAAATAAAAAACAAAATAGTGTCGATAAAAAAAACATTGTAAGAGAGGAAATCTTGCACTTTTTCATAAACTTATCAAAATTTGGTTCGGCTCAATTCTGTCGCAGTACACAATCTTTATTTTTCAGGGATATCAAGTTGTTTTAAATTACCAATCTTCAATCGTTACTTATTTGAATCCATAATAATATGTACACGAAAAAAATTGAACATTGAGAACCAATCTTCACAAATATTCTCAGCAAGCTTGAGAACCCAAACAAAATAAATAAAAGGCTTAAATGCACTTTTGGTCCCCCTATTTTAAAATTTTTGAACTTTTGGTCCCACTATTTTAAAACTCAACTTTTTGGTCCCCCTATTTTAAAAGTTAACATTTTTTTTAGTCCCCCTATAATTTTACTTACGTGGCACAATGATGTGGCAAGGATGAATATAATTTATTTTCTTTATCATTTAAAATTGATACTAATAATATAAAATTAATAAAAGCAAATATGCAATGAGAAGAACAACAAATCCACCAAAAACAAGGAAGAAGCCATGACAAGGACACCAACAAACCAACAACAGAACCCAGCAAATTAAAAAAAAAAAAAAAAAACGAAAATCCAGCAACAATATATAACTAAAAACAAAAATCAAGAAATATGAACAATAACAAGGAAGAAGCCATGAGAAGGACAAAACAAAAAGGGATTGGAGGTTTCACATCTAGAACTTCAGAAAAAAGAACAACAAATTCAAAAGTCATGAGAAGGACAAGAAGAAGAACGAGATTTAAACAACAAAAACAACAACCCATTCAAACCCTTCTTCATCTTCCTCACAAAAACAACAACTCATTCAAACCTGTCTCAAACCTGTCTTCTTCTTCTTCAGTTTTGATTTCAAATCTCTCTCCTGGTGTTTTTGATTTCGATTCTCTCTCTAAATGACACCCACTCGACTCGAGACCAAGACTCCTTCTCATTATTAACTTCTTCTGTGTGTGTTGGTGATTTTGATTTCAAATCTCTTTCTCTTGGTGATTTCGATTCTCTCTCTATCTCTCGATCTCAATTGTTAACTTCTTTTGTGTGTTGGTGTTTTCGGAAGCAAAGGAAAGATATGAGAAGGTTTTGGAGAAATTTTTTACAGTGGAGGAGAGGGAAGAAGATAATTTCTGCATTGGGTGAGAGTGATGATCAATGAGTATGATGAAGAAAATTTTTTTGCAGTGAGAAGGAAGAGGGATTAGGTTGGAACTTGGAGGATTGAGGGATTAAATTATAATAAAATTATAATCTGATTTTTTTTTCTTTTTAAAAAAATAAATATGCAATATATTTATATATATGTCACTACTTAAATTAATTAAAATTAAAATTAGAATCCACATAAGCTGCCATGTAATTAATGAGGTGCCATATCAGTGAAATTGGATGGAGGACTAAAAAAAATGTTAACTTTTAAAATAGGGAGACCAAAAAGTTGAATTTTAAAATAGGGGATCAAAAGTTCAAAAATTTCAAAATAGGGGGACCAAAATTGCATTTAAGCCTAAATAAAAATATATACAAAACAATCAAGGGTATAAATAAAGAACAATACATCAACATATATTTGATTAAATTTTGATTTGTCTCTACCAAATATTTTTTTTTTTATTTGTCTCTATATTATCCATTTGCACAAAACCATTGTTCGAATATGCCTCTTTTGCTGCAGTAAAAAAAAATTTACCCTCAAGTCACTTAAGAGAATTTTCTCTCGTTGAAAATATACAATTCCAAATTAAAATGAAGAATAAATTTTTATTGTTATATATTAGTTAATTAGTATCATTGTAATCTAGGACACTTGGCGCAATTTTAGGGAATTTATTTGTTTTTTCCTTATTTTTTTCTTATACTTTATTATTATTAAAAATAAAATGGCAAAATGAAAGACTCGAACCGCGGCCCTTCTTTTATTGGAGAGTAACTGTATCCACTACACCAAAAGGAATAGCCAGTAATCTAGTTATAACAAGTATGTATATATCCAAACGTTATTAAATTTTTTTTCAACAAAAAGGGGTTGTCTTCAACCTCTAGCCGGGTCTAAATATACCCGTTGACCCATATTAAAACCCGACTTGTTCTGGACATCCTTAACACCGAAATTAATGTTTCAAATCACATAAATCTTACGAAATCTCAAATTCTCAAAACTACTTTCAATAAAAAATACCTTAAAACTCAAAACTAAAAACAAATCTCAAATTCTCATATTGTACAAAAAGGATAGAGACCTCAATGGTTTTTTCGGCGTTCTATCCTACTACAAGATTCTCAGGATGACAAATATTATAGAGTTCCAAAATAATCTAAGAAGAAAAATAAAGAACAAGGAAGAAAGGGACTCGATAGGAAATTCTATAGAAAAATATTGAAAATAGTGTTCCTCTCTATTGAACAATGAAATTGTGAGTGTAAATGTCACATTTTTCGTCCAATACATGTTTGAAATGGTTTTATCAAAAAAATATTGAAAATAATATAACCTTTTTCAGAATATTTGTATTATGTTGTTTTTTTTTTAAAATAATTAAATAAATAATAGTATTTTTTATTACTGGCTCCACCTGCTATAGCAGGTATTTTAGCTCTCCCACCGGTAGGAGATATGATTCGGTGTCCCACGCTAGAATCCACCTTATTTAGGTATATATATGCTCCTAAGTGATAATTAGGACAACAAAAATGTCATACCCATCTATTAGGTGACCTCTCATTTTTCTTTGATAACATTTTTCGTAATATTTTCACAAGTATAATCACTTAAATAGAAATAATACAGTGAATATATATATATATATATAATTTTAAAGTGATTGTTAGGTGAAATGCATTTTACGGTTCTTTAGGTTAATTGTTTTTAACAAGTTGGTCATTTAATTTTTGTATTAAATTGGACATTTAAGTCACAAAATATCTACACCATTTTTCTTTTTTCAATCAAGTTTGTTATACTAGGGACGTCTCCAAAATTTGAGCGCCCTGTCAGAAAATTGAATTTGATGCCCAATTTTTTTGATAAATCAAAATTATTTTTTTAATCATATATATATATATATATATATATATATATATATATATAATATAGTCAGGATCCGTTTATACCAAATAGTTTGACACAAAATGTTATACCTTTCAATAACGTTTTAACCGATATAAATTTTATAAAATCCATCGTTGGATTGAAAGTTTATATCATCTATATTATTTGTGTAAATTGTCAGACAAATTCAAAATCATTTGATATGTTATTGAGACACATAAAGATTAACAGCATTTAAAAAAATGTCCTCTATACTACAACATCTTTTATATACTACAATACCTTTTAAGGGAGTTTAAAAAACTCTCGTATAATATGCAAAAGAGAACATATTATTAATTAAGTGGTCTTTGGTAAAAAAAAATGTTCTCTTGAGTGAGTCAATTTTTTATTGAATTATTTTATTATTACATTTAGTAAAAAAAAACCAAAAAAAAAAAACTCAAAACCTAGAACAATTATCACAAGAACATTTCTTCATTGTGTGATAATCTATGAAGCACGGACACCGCGACACGACACGACACGGACACTTCAACATCGCTAATGTAAAAAATATACGACACCGACACCGCTACATATTTATAAAAAATATAAGTTTAGAATTAAAAATACATACATATGCATCTAAGTTGAACAAATTTTTCAATAAATTTTTTTTAAAAGAATATATGATAATACATTTGACATTTACTCATCCATCTACTATCGATAAACTAAAAATAATGTAATCAAAATGTAATATATTTAATCCCTCATTGATCAATATTATTATTTCGACATATCTTTAATCGTTGTATATGTGTCTGAGAAAAGTAGAAGCAAATAAAAAAAACTAAAATTTGGACACTTACCCCGACACGTTTGTACGAGTGTCTTATAGGTGTCGGACACCGATTTAAGGAATGTCGGAATAAAGAAAAAATTGTTTTTTTTTTCACCTCTCCGACACATTTGTAGGAGTGTCGTACGGGTGTCATACGAATGTCGGACACCGCGACACGTCTAATCATAGAGGTGTCGGTGCTTCATATTCTATCTCTCAAATTTTTATTCATCAATCGAAGTTTACACATCAATTTTTCATAGATCAATTTTTTCACATCAATTCTTCAGTGCTCTCAGAATCGTACTAATTCTCAAATCGTATCAAAATCTCATTTTCGCTAATTTGCATAAAGTTATTGATTGTTGAATCTTGTGCGCTTTTAGTTTCTCTCTCACCAATTCTTCGCTTTTTGCATCTAATTCTCAAATCTTCTCAGCTTTCCAATTTGATTTCAGAATTGTTTGAATGCGGTAGGTAGTTTTATCACTCTAGTTCTTTGTATATGCTTAACATCATAGATTTGATTTTAGTTTCTGTAAGAAAAAACAAAGGGGTATTGTAAAGTGGTGGAGAAGAGTTGGAGAGGAACTAGGAAACAAGAAAACTAAAAAGACAATAAAGATTTGGAGGAAATGGTTATGTTACTATTACTTGGATTGATTCAAAGTACATTGTGAACTCCTATTTAAGGAGAAGAATGACTACAATGACTTACATGCATAAAGACAAGTGTTAAAGCAAAAACATGCAACTAGACAAGTGGTAAATAAACTACATGCAACAACACAAGTGGTAAAGAAAACTACATGCAACATACAAGTGTGATACATCCAACAAGTCAAGTGTATCACATGCAAGATCCCTACAATAGATGGACTTAAGAAAAATATCAAATTCCAACACTCCTCCTTGAGATTTTTCTTGAATATTCCAAGCACTGATCTCAACTCTTCAAATTTTCCCTTCGATTTAGTCATTATTTTTTTCAATTTGATTTTCTGAATTGCAATGCTCCAAACGGATTTCCTTGAAGTGTCATTATCTCAGAAAGATCATGAGAAGAAAGATCTCTAATATGGTGAGAGTATGTTGTCGTTTCAAACGAGCAAGCTGTGAAAATGTCAGAATATGTATCCGGTAAACAAAAGGTTTCTGGATGGATAGTAGTGCGCCTTCGGAATGAAGATGACGACCCTATGTGCATAATCTTGTCAAGATCAATTTTAGCTCTTGAAGTTGAAGAGGCATTCTTCTTAGACACAACACAATCAACAGATGTAGCAGCATCTGCTGAGAATCCAATTCCAGATGCACAACAAACATCTTGAAAAAACAACACAAGTAGCAGAAGAACCATCAAGACTACTACTGTTCTTGTTGTTTCTATTGTTCTTCCTTTTTTTCGGGTTTTGTTCCCTTGATGAGCCCAATCTGCAGATGCATGAATTTCAGCTGGCACCGACACATGCTGAGAAGCACCGGTAGTGCATCCTAAACCTCTTATGGTAGCTGCAGCAGTTGAAAAGTTGATCTTTTTGTTGGTGGGTTGTTGCAAGGTTGTTGTTTCTTGCGTCACAAAAGGCATGGTTGGTTTCTTCCACTCTATTGGAAAACTTTTACCTCTCATTTCAACAGTCATTAATTTAGATCCTGTGGGATCTAGAATAGTGCATTTCTTGTCTTTGAAATGCAATGAATAGTTCTTCTCCATCATTTGCCCAACACTTAAAAGACTTTGATTTATTTCAGGTACAAATAAAACATCTGAAATATATTTGATACCTGAGGGAGTTTCAACAGCTACAACTCCTTTTCCTTTGACATCAACATGTTCTCCATTGCCTATAGTAACTTTAGAGTAGAAGGACTTATCAAGTTCCTTAAAAATGCCAACATTATGAGTCATGTGATTGGTGCATCCACTATCTATTAGCCATGTTTCTTTGCTACCACTAGTTGAATAGCAAGCAGCCATGAATAATTGCTCCTCTTGTTGGTAGTGTTCAACAACTTGAGCTTGTTGTCCTTGCTGGTTTGCTTTGTTTTTGCAAACCTTCTGCACATGACCAAGTTGATTGCAGGCTCTACATTTAACATCTGGTCTGTACCAACAAAACTTCTCTAAATGAGTTTTTTTTTTGCAATGTTGACAAGTTGAAAACTTCTTTTTCCAGCTCTCTTCTTTGTTGTTGACTTCCTCCCTTTCTCCTTCTCCTTTCTTCTCACCATAAGACTTTTTCCCAAAACTATTGTAGTTTTCCTTTGGCCACAAAAGCTCCTTCA
This sequence comes from Trifolium fragiferum, assembly GCA_954870985.1. Lineage (NCBI taxonomy): Eukaryota > Viridiplantae > Streptophyta > Magnoliopsida > Fabales > Fabaceae > Trifolium > Trifolium fragiferum. The sequence goes on from OX940794.1 coordinate 17,284,342, forward strand.
ACATTTTCTTCCATCCTTAAAGACCTTCTCTACTCGGTAGCATGCAAAGCATTAACAAGCTCTGCAAGTGTGATTTGAGAAAAATCCTTAGTTTCTTCAAGAGAGGATATTTTTGCTTCAAACCTCTCTGGAAGACACACTAAAATTTTTTCCACAACTCTTTGATCACTGAGCTCCTCTCCCAGCAATCTAATTTGTGAAACAACCTTCGAAATTCTATTAGAAAATTCTCTAACAGTTTCGGTTTCTTTCATTTTTAGTGCTTCAAACTCTCTTCTCAAGTTCAACACTTGCATCTTCTTTGTTCTTTCACTCCCTTGAAACTCCTCCTTAAGCTTGTCCCAAGCTTCTTTTGCAGTCTCAAGATTCAAAATCTTGATAAATATATCATCATGTAGTGCTGCATGTATTATGGCAAGTGCTCTTCCTTCTTTAGCAACTTCCTCATTGTGATTTCTTATTTGAGCTACTGTTGGGTTATTTGGAAGAGGTGGTGGGTTGCTTCCATTTTCCACAACATCCCATAAACTTTGAGCTCTCAAATAAGTTTTCATTTTTGCAGCCCATAAATGATAGTTTTCTCCTACAAACATAGGAGGTGGAGGTAAAGAACTATTGTTGGAAGCCATTTGTGGTGTTTAAAGGTTTTTTGTGAATATTTTCTTGGTGGTTTTGATTTCCTCACAGACCCGTTAAGATCAATGAGCTCTGATACCATGTAAGAAAAAACAAAGGGGTATTATAAAGTGGTGGAGAAGAGTTGGAGAGGAACTAGGAAACAAGAAAACTAAAAAGACAATAAAGATTTGGAGGAAATGGTTATGTTACTATTACTTGGATTGATTCAAAGTACATTGTGAACTCCTATTTATAGGAGAAGAATGACTACAATGACTTACATGCATAAAGACAAGTGTTAAAGCAAAAACATGCAACTAGACAAGTGGTAAATAAACTACATGCAACAACACAAGTGGTAAAGAAAACTACATGCAACATACAAGTGTGATACATCCAACAAGTCAAGTGTATCACATGCAAGATCCCTACAATAGATGGACTTAAGAAAAATATCAAATTCCAACAGTTCCACTTTAAATTTGCTTAGGGTTTTGATTTTTATGATTTGATATTGTGTGTTTATGATTTGTTGTTTCTTATTTGTTGCAATCGATGATGTTATCCTCTCTTTTTTTTTATCTTAATGTGACAGTTTAACTTCATTTGGGAATTTAACATTTCCAATTTGATGTTGTCAAGGTTTGAATTGATCTCTTGGAAATTTAGCATCTTCATCTTCTGATTGTTGTTTATCTACATTTGTGTCAATAATTCCGATCATTTACAAACAATTCGATATGTTTGAGATTTAGCAAGTTCAATCAACTCAATGTCGCCGTCTATCTCCGTTAATAATTGTTGCATCTTCATTCTGTAAATTTATTTTATCAGTTTCACTGTTTCAGTCATTCAATCTATCAACAATTTAACAGTTTTCTACATATTTTTGTTAATTTCAATTACTTACTTGATGCATATTAGTTCTGAATTAATTTGCAGATTTTTTTACAATTGACATAACAGTGTGAGTATATAATTTAGAAAAATGCTAGGGGCTAAAAACTTCATCTAGGGATGTCAACGGGACGGGGAATGTGCGGAGGAAGCATTCCCGTTCCCCACCCCGAAATATCTGCGGGAAAATTTTTGCCTCCATCTCCATCCCCACGGGGGAATTTTTGCCTCCATCCACATCCCCACGGTACCTACGGGGATCTACGTAGATTGATTATTTGAAAATTTTTATATTTTACCGACAAAATTATGACGTTATTTTTCCTTTTTTATTAATAAATAAATAAATATTTCGCATCTTTCTTTTTTAATGATCAAAACAACACATAATGCATGTCATAACCAAAATACAATGTATAACAGCATATGCATAATCATACAAAAATTCATAACCAAAATATATCACAATTCATAACAAAATAGAAACCTAGAATTGTCAAATATAAATAAACCTATAATAATAATAGTAGTAAAAATATATATTTAAGTATATATAGATGGATTCGGGGAATCCGCGGGGACGGATGCTCAATCTCCGATCCCCGCCCCGAACTGCCTCCGGGGGAAGTTTTGCCTCCATCCCCGTCCCCACGGGGAAAAAATCTCCATTTTCGGATCTCCGAACGGGATAATCCCCGCGGGGATCCGCTCTGACGGATGCAAATTGACATCCCTAACTTCATCTATTGAAATTTCATAGAACAAAACATGCTATTTTTTTTTAAATAAAAAAAACAAGTTGGGTATATGGTGTTTTCCATCGTGCTTAATCAATAATTATGGACGGATTACAAGTTATTTGCAATCGGTTCATCTATAATTATAGTAAGGTAGCAGTCATCATCGCAAAAATTTGTGATGAGATCACGTAACACGATTCAAAATTAGAAACATAATTTAGCAAATAATTCACAGGCCCGACCCTGAGGGTAGGCAATGAGTGTGACGGCCTAAGGCCCAATATTTTAAGGGGTTCAATTTTTTTTATACCTACCTAGTAATATAAAAATAAAATAAAATTAATAATACTTAAAAGAAAAAAATATGATTAGCTCAAGGAAATATATGAAGGATTATTAAAAAAAATATCATTAAGGGACCCAATTTGTAGAAAATATGATTAGGTATAATTAGCAGGATTAATAAATAATAATTATGTGGAGAGTTTGATTAATGCACTAGAAAATTTTGAATTTTTATTTGGTATGACATTTTATTTGCTATTAATATGATCAGCAAAAAGTTGCAATCTAAGGGTTCATTTGGCCTAACTTATTTTAGAGCTTATGCAAACGGCTTATGCAATATAAATTAGGTTTTATGTTATTTTATAAATTTAAATTAATGACAATTGAATTTTTAGAAGCTATTTTATCATAAACTACTTTGAAAAAATTATAATAATACATAAAAATTGCATAAGCTGTGTGCATAAGCTCAAAAATAAGCTAGGTCAAACGGGCCCTAAGTCTATGTGCATTAATGCTACCATAAAACAAATGGAAGGTGTGTTATTGTTTTTTGAAAAATACATAGAGGAAGGTTTTCCAAAGAGTATGGATCTTGCAAAAAGTGTTTCACTTGAAATGAATGTTGAGCCCATCTTTTCAACAAAACGGCGTGTGATTATAAAAACACATTTTGGAGAGAACAATGAGGACCATGAACATCAGTCACCGGAGGAATCTTTTAAAGTCGAGTATTTTCTTGTTGTTGTTGATATGACAATTACTTCTTTGAAAAATAGATTTGAGGAATTGAATACATTTGAAAATATTTTTGAATTTTTATATGATTCACAAAAGTTAAAGTCATTGGATGATTATTAGTTGAAAGAATGTTGTGTTAAATTTCACTCAACTTTTTCTCATGACAATTTATCAGATGTTGATGTAGATAATATGTTCTCTGAGTTAAGGGTGTTACAATATGTTTTGTCAACTGAAACAATGTCTACCATTGATATTCTTGGATTTATCAAGTTTGCTGATTGTTATCCGAATGTATCAATTGCTTGTACAATTTTATTGACATTGCCTGTGACTGTAACATCGGCGGAAATAAGTTTCAAAATTGAAGTTGATTAAAACCTACTTGAGATCATCAATGTCACAAGAAAGATTGAACAGTTTGACAACTTTGTCAATTGAGAAAGCTATGTTGGCGGACATTGATGTTGATGGGTTTATCAATGATTTTGCATCTCAAAATGCTCGAAGAAATCACTTCTTATGAATTTTTTAGTTTTTTTTTTTATATTTTATAAAACTTATTATGTATTAATACTATGTATATTGAATGAAAGAGTTTTTTTTTTATGTTTGGCCTAAGGCTCATAAAATACCAGGAACGGAACCGATAATTCACGGCAAAATGTAGACCAGAAAAGAAAAATTAATATTAATTATTAAATTGATGTTTTGCTTAATTAGTCATTATTAAGATTTGATAAGAACCAAATTAGCGAAGTTGGGCTGTCATGAGTGGTTGTTGGATTAGAAACCGTTAGATGGTCACCAAACTGCATGCCAAGCCAATGACATATGTGTTCTTATATTAAAAAAAAATGCATCTGTTCCAAATAACTTTTAAAACATAAACGATGTTATTTGAACATTAAAAATTCTAACATTGTATTTTGGTAACATAAAATACACCACTTATTATTTATGTGAAGAAAAAATTATTAAAAAACAAAATTATATTTACACCGTATGTATAAAATACAGGTCAGAAGACAAAAGTATTGTCCATATAATATTTATTTTCATCTATCACATATCATTTCATGTCGTTTTTATGCCCCTTTCCCACTTAGCAAAGAAGAATAAAACTTCTACTAACTCGAATTAAAATTAATTAATTTGATAATACTCATGGTTGGTCTCATCATGTCACCATATAATTGTATGTCAAAATTACACTAATCCATTATAAATTTTTTATAATTAAAAATTCATATCATTTTATTAAACAATAAAGAGATAATATAAATAGGTAATGTCTCAAAAGTACAGCGACAATGCCAAAAAATGACTACCTAGCAAGTATATGAGCAATCATTTTTATTTGTTGCTTGATAAACTTAATCATAAAGTTTGGATCGGCTAATAATACATTATTAATATGACAAATAAGCAAACTAAATTCAGAGTTTCCACTATGAACATGATGATTTGCATCCACCACACTTTTAGAATCAATTATAATTTTTTCAAAACTACAATATGTAGCTTCTCTAAAACATATTCACCATACTACTAAACATACGCTTATTTGTCCGACTCTCAAATGAACTAAAGTTGTACAAATCACTATTTTGATCCTTGAAAGCGTAATTTATTGTAAAAATATATCAAAATTGTAAATAAATTCACAAATATTTTTTTTTAATAGTTATTTTGGTCTCTGAACCAGTTTTACATAGTCAATTTAGTCTTCAAATTTAATTTTTATCAATCAATTTAGTCCATATAATTATTATCAAATGAGGTATTGGAGTTGTATTTGCAATTTTGAAAAATACTCAAAATTCAGTGTAACGAGATATGTTTTTAAGGAACAAAGTGATAGTTGGCCATGAAAAATTAGAACTTCAATAACCAAGACATTGAGCTCAACAAATCCTTCAGGATAATCCAAATTTAATTTTTTTTTAGAAATAATTTTTATTTAAACTTTATTTAACTCGGATTAAACTCTAAATTATCGGAGCTCATTTCCTCTAAAACTAAAAGGGTTAATATAAATTAAAAAAAAAAAAAACATAGAACTATAGACTATGGTATTTTAATAGCAGTCTTTTTTTTGTGACACTTTGTAAACGTTGGTAGTCTACTTTGGCACATCTTGTGTTAGGAAGACTTTTTTTTTATATATCTCATTTTGGCTTGTTCAAAAAAAATAATTGAAGCGCATGTGCAAGTGCAACCAGGGTCGGCCCCGAGTTTTTGAAGGTCATATACAAATAAAAAATGTGGCCCTTTTTAATAAATAAAAATGCAATTTTTTAAAAAAAATTATTCCTGATTTAAATTGCAAATAGCATAAAAAAAGAAACATCCTTGTAATTAATATAAAACGATTCATAGTATAATCAATAACAATAAAATACTTTTTAGTTACTTAATTTGAGTACTTTTCGAATATTTTTTGAAGTAAATTTGTTAATTAAATAATGTATTAAATTTTACACCCCCTAATTTATTAATACTACTACTCGATAAAAGAAATTATGGATCTAACAATTGAACATTTGTAGTTTGCCGTAATATATTAAATTTTACATCTTTTAATTTATTAATATTACTACTATATAAAAAAAAAATTGAGACCTTCATTTTTAAAAACTCGATGTCATGGCATGTGTCCGGGCAGGGGCGTGAGTGCAACAAGCCATCGTGAAGCAGATAACATACTTTCACATCCATGTCTTGAAGGTAAAATATTTACATAGTGTATGTTACAATGAACTTAAAAATATATATTTATTGTAAAATATTAAAATGGTTAATGAGTTTTTTTAAAGTAACTTAATTGAGAGGACTCAAGTTTGGTTTTTAGCCAAAATAATTTTTAGTTAAATTTTAATTATTTTGTGGTCGAATTTTAGATTATCAAAATTTCATTTTATTTAGAAATAAAGGGCTATCATGAAGAAAAAAAAAGTAAATGTATAGATGAAATAGTACTAATTACTAAAATTATTATCTTGTTCGCATAAAGGCAGTGAAGTTGTAACTACTAGAAACATTATTAAAAGATTTGAGTTTAAATTTTGAATTTTCTATTTTTTATGTTTAGGGTTTGTTTTGCAAGACTAAAAAGCTAGTTGTTAATTAGTTTATATTTTATAATTTATATGCTAAAAAGGATTTTTTTTTTTTTTTGGTAATAGTCTTTTTAAAATGAGTTTATAGTTTATTTTACTAGCTCGGAATTTATTTTTCAAACGCTATTTCAATTATCATTTGAGCTTATAGTTTATATCTTATCATATTTTCTTTCATTTTTACTCTTATTGTTTTATCTAAACTCCAATTTTTCCCTTCATAATCTATATTTCATAATTTTAAATAAACGCAAATATATATGTTCTAACCTTTTTTTGGATAACATATTATTTTAAATTGTATAATTCTAATGACATATATATATATATATATATAGAGGATGTATAATATGAGAATGATAAAGATATATGAGAATGGTGAGAATAATTATTAACCTTTAGATTAAAATGTATGGTTCAGATTAAAAGATTGATTTAAATGACTCATGTGCCTTTCTCACATGCAATTCATTCTCATTCACATGTTCTCTCCCCTAACTCATCCACTCCCAACAAGAACTCTTCTTCCCCAAACATAGATTCATCACCATCGTTGCCAATAACAAGAAAAAATCTACAGCTCTAGGTTTCTCCCTTAAGTTGAACTTGTATAATTTGTATTACTACCATGTGTCCATTATATATCGGTGCTAGATCTGCAAATAAAGGAAAAAAATTTATTCCAAATCTTCTTCAACCCATTATCATCTTCAAGCTAATTCAATCAAGGAACAGAGTTAAGAGTTTATTCCAATTTTCTTCAAAGTCAGAAATCCCACCCATCTTATAAATTTAGGGACTTGTTTATGGGATTTAGGGATTCTTTTTCAACCTTTAATGGAAGACCAAATCTTCTAATTTTTCTTTTTTGGAATTTTCTTTTAACTTCAATTTTTTTTTTGTTGAAATTTCATTTTGTGACAGAGTTTATCATAACATCAAACACTGCATAATTGGAAAAATAACAACTCCCTCATCATCTTTTTTTACAACATCCCTCATAAATTTTAAACACTGCATAATTGGCATTCTTCTTCATCATCGCAAACCCAATTCCAATCCAACACCACAAAACCTAATTCACAGTGAGAAGGAACAATCGAAATCCCTAGCTCCCTCCGCCGTATCCTGTTTCTTCTTGCGGTTTCTTTCGTTTTTCAATTCACTAAATCAACTGAAGGTTTTGATTCCTCGGTGATTCATCTGTCAGCGCGTTTCTTCTGGGGTATAGCAGAGAGAAGGGAGACAGCGGGAAGAGGTTGTTGATGGTGGCAGGAAGTGGTGGAACGTGTTATGTCGAAAAGAAGAAGAAGACGGCAGATATGATGGGTGAAGAGAAGAAAACATGTTTGTTGAATGTTACACGACACACAATAATTCTTTCAATCTTAACCGCTCATTTTAATCTAAAGGCTAATATCTATTCTCATATTCATATATAAAATTACCATTTTCATAGTATATGCCCTATATATATATATATATATATATATATATATATATATCGTTAATTAAATATAAAGATAAACTTAAAATCAAATTTCAGTACATAATATTTTTTTAATAATAACAATATAAAATATATATTATATTAATAAATTTAAATTAACATCTTAAATATAAATTTGTTATAAATTTTATTATTAATTATGAATATTATTTTATGTCATTTTACATTTGCTTGCTAGTTGAAACGCTAATTTTATCAAAAAATGCAATTAATTCATCAGCTATAAACTACTATAAGCTATCAAACATCAGCTATCAACTATAGCTACTATTATTAGCTAGCTTATTTATCAGTTATCTATTATTTTTACCAAACAAAATCTTATAGTATATACGAGAGTGTTGCCATTAGACTTTCAAATAAAAAAAATGTTTTGTAAAAAAAATGACATAAAATGTTCTATTATAGTATTCATTTAATTAATAAAAATATTCATGTAATTGTTGTTCCAAAAATAAATAGTCAATATAAAAATGTAATATATTTGTATTGATTGAGGATTTAATTCGATGGTATCATTTGGTCAAAAGAGATAAATACAGTTATTAATGTCTTTAAATAATTTGTGTAAAAAAATATATATAATTTAAAAATATTTTAAACGCAAAGTGGATAAATCAATATCTTTTTCGCAATAAATATCTTTTGTCTTTAAATAATCATTCTCTTATTTGTGTTTATTTATTTTCCAAACGTATAAGACTTCATTTCATTAAAAAAAAACCTTAAATAAAATAAAGAGAACTTTAAACACCTTTCGAAAAGAAAAAAAAAATCTTTTTTACTATTAACATAAAAACAAAATTCTAAACACATATAAATGATTACTAGAGTATTTAATTAAAGAAAAAAATTGATAATTTTATTTTTAAATCATAACATGTGTTCTAAAAACACATTTTCACAAATTAAATAAAATTATATTTTATTAAAATTAGTGCATTTTAACTTTTAAACTTTTCATAAATTGAATGCATATGTAATTTATAAAAATATTACTATCACTACTAGAAAAATCTTAAATACCGACAGACAAAATTTGTCTCTAAAATGCAAATATTCTGTCACTAAGCATGCTAGAGACGAATTTGATCCCGTCGGTAATTTCCTCGTCTCTAAATTATTAAAGACGGACAAAATCCATCTCTAAAATGAAAATATCTGTCTCTAAAATAAAAAAATCCGTCTCTAACTACTTTTTTTGTCTCTAATTTCATCTCTATTAGAGAGGAAATATATTCTGTCTCTAAATTTCGTCGGTATTTCAACTTTTTCTAGTAGTGTATTTTTAAAAGGCCATATTAACATGTGCCGTTCAAATAGTAATATACCTTTGGTTGGTTCTCTCTTTGGTTGGAAACAGATTAAATGTTGGTCCTTAATGCTTTCAAATCTCCTTCTTCAGTTCCTCGTGTCCTAAGAAACAGATGGTGCAATTGTATTTATCTTTCTTCTCGCATGAATTTCTTTGTTTCACACATCTTTAGAGAAGGAAACAAATGTGTGGATTCAATGGTTAATATTGGTCTCTCCTTGGCCCCTTCATCTTCTTTCTCATGGTGGTCTTCTCTACCTCCTCTTCTCTTTTTTGATTTTGATTGTAATAGGCTTGGTTGGCCTTGCTATAGGTTTTGCTAATTTTGAGGGTTTGGTTTATGCCCCCCCTCCTTTTGATGTCGTTTTCTGTTTTTATTATATATATTTTCTAGTGGGGCTTGTTTTTTGCAAGCTCACTTTACTTTAAAAAAAAAAAAGTAATATACCTTAAAAAAATAAATTTTAATTATTAAATGAAAAAATGCATAATTTTAAATATAAAATTGTCATCTATAGTTCACTTTAGTGTTTTCTATTTTTAAAATTAAGGACATGTGCCGTTCAAATAGTAATACCTTAAAAATAAAATTAGTTATTAAATAAAAAAATGCATAATTTTAAATATAAAATTGTCTCTATATATAATACTACACATTAGTGTTTTCCATTTTTAAATGTAACTTAAAATTCAGGTTAACATGAGTCAAAGTCATTTGTTTTTTTCAAAACACCCTTGTCATCATTTCCCATGGAAAATTAAGAGAATCTGGACCATAAAATTGATTATTAAATTGTGTCAAAAAAATTTGATTACTGTTAAATAATCCTAAAACCCATCTTAATTATAAACTAATCATGGCAACGAAAATGCCTTCCGGAGTTGAGTTCCCTGTCTTCATCAGTAATCAATCACAACATGATTCTATCACTAACCAAACCCCATATCCTGCATTTTCTTTTTCACCTTCTCCCACTCTTATTTTATTCTACAACAATATCATTATTTTAAAGGTGATGTTAAACAATATACTCGGTGCATTTGTTAAGTATATCAAAACTAGAAATAAAATATAAAGTTAATGATAATAAAGATAATTTTTTACACTTTTAATATATTAAATGTACGAATTTCAAGACATAAATTTTTTATTTATATGTTTAATTAATACACCGAATATATTATTTAGTATTTTTCTTATTTTAATGATAAATTAACAATCACTTTTTTATTTTTGAATAAAAAGACAACTTTTGACGAAATTAACTCTCATTTAATTCTTTATAAAATTGCCATCATTAATTCCTCAAAAGTAAATAAAAAAATAAATCTTATTTCAATCAATTACTAATGAATGAATTAATTATTTATAGATAGTCATGCTCATGCCTCCTTCCCATCTATCTTTCTCTACAAAATTCTCTCCCACCCCACAAGCAATGCATCTTTCACTTTTTCAAAAACAAATATAAAATTTCTGACCCTTCTTTCTCTGTCCCTCTTTGTACTTTCTCTTTATTTTTCTACATCACCCTTTTAATTTTCTGGGTTTCTGTGCATTTTATTGTAATCTATTATTTATTTATTTTCATAATGGAGGTTGAAACTGAAACCTTCACTGATACAACCAACAACATTTCCAACACACATTCATCATCTTCACTTGTTTTTTCTCACAACAACAATAAAAACATCAAATTTAGAACCTTTTTAAGAAAAATGATCTGGGAATTTGGTTTTTTATGTATAGGAAAAAACCCTTCAAAAAGAAACTTTAGTAGTGATTACCAAAACGATGAAAATGGTGAAAAAAGAATGAATTTTGAGCACAACAAGGCTTGGTTGTTAGCTGAGTCTGGTGGGTGTGGAGCAGAATTGAACAATGCTGATCCTCAATCTGTTCATTCTTCTTTCAGATTTAGTTTCTGTTCTCAAGTTGAATTGGAGTCTTTGAATTTGAATTCTTCATCTGCTGCAACTGTTTTGATGGTGAATTTGGATAATGGTGTTAGTGAATCTCTTGTTAAAGAGTTGAAATTGAGGAGAATTGAGTCTTTGGAGAAGACTATTTCTCCTGTTGCTCACTCTTTGATTAGGTTTAGCTATGGTGAAATTGTCAATGCTACAAGGAATTTCTCCAAAGGTATCATTTTTTTAGGTGTTTTTTTTGTTATATTGTTATCTTAGTATGTTTTTAGTTTTAGTGTGTGTTTGGTTATAGATGATTTTGTAAATTTGATTCTGGTTGAAAGTAAAGTGATTTATTTATCTTTGTATGTTCTAGTTTGTGTGTTTGGTTTAGTGATGACAAAAATTGATTTTCAGTGAATTGATTTGGTTATAAGTTGGTTGAAAGTACAGTGATTTATCTATGTATGTTGTATTTTGTGTGTTTGGGTCAGTGGTGACAAAAATTGAATTTGAGTGTATTGATTTCGCAAAATTGATTTTGGTTGAAAGTTAGTTGAAAGTAAAGTGATTTTATCTTTGTATGTTCTAGTTAGTGCGTTTGGTTTAGTGGTGACATAAATTGGATTTGAGTGAATTGATTTTGCAAAATTGATTCTAGTTAAGAGTTAGTTGAACATGAATTCATGGCTAAAAATCATATTTTTATGCAAAAGCTTCAAGTTAGAATCAATTCTGGAGACAAAGTCAATTCTACACGCCTTGAATCAATTTTAGTTTCAACAACTTATTTATTTTGTGTTTGTGATGGTGTGTGTAGGTAGGGTGTTGGGGAGAGGGGCATTGAGCTGTGTTTATAGGGGAAGAGTTGGACTTTTGAGAACTGTTGTAGCGATTAAACAGTTGGACAAAGAAGATAAGGAGTCTGCAAAAGCCTTTTGTAGAGAATTGATGATTGCTAGTTCTCTTCATAATCCAAATGTTGTTCCACTTGTTGGTTTTTGTATCGACTCCGAGGAAGGTTTGTTTTTGGTGTACAAGTATGTCTCGGGTGGAAGCTTGGAGCGACACTTGCATGGTACTAATTCTGTCAGATTTTTCTCCCTGGTTTATGTTTTGTTGAGGGTCTGAATTTTGAAACTGATGAGTTTTACTGATTCTGGTTATGTCTAATTTACAGGGAGGAAGAAAGGTGGTAAGGGTAATTCAACACTTCCGTGGTCTGTGAGGTATAAGGTTGCAATTGGGATTGCAGAAGCTATAGCTTATCTGCATAGTGGAACTGAAAGATGTGTTGTTCATAGAGACATTAAGCCCTCAAACATTCTTCTTTCTTCTAAGAAGACTCCAAAGGTGAGATGTTTTCTTCTGAATCAATTGTAGACTTGTAGTTTGTATAGCATCGACACTTACGAGTGAAGGCATATCTAGTGTCAGACACTGCAAATGTAGTTACATTCAATTATTTCATTCTATCAAATTATTATTACCGGTGTCAGTGTGTCAGTGTCATGTCAGGTGTCAGTGTTTCATATAGCTCGCAGTGTCATGTCTATTGTCCGCGCAAGTTGTTCTGATTGGCTTTGTTTATTTTGTAGTTGTGTGATTTCGGATTAGCAACATGGACATCTGCGCCTTCAGTTCCTTTCCTTTGCAAAACTGTTAAAGGAACATTTGGGTACCAATTTAACTCTTTCATATGGATTCTACAAAATTTTGACCTATTTGTATTTTTTTGTTTACAGATTTTAATCAATGAAATTAAATTCTCTATATTTTTTTGTCCTCATAGATATTTGGCTCCAGAGTATTTCCAACATGGGAAAATATCCGATAAGACTGATGTTTACGCTTTTGGAGTGGTTTTATTGGAACTCATTACTGGCCGAAAACCAATTGAAACAAAAAGGTCTCCTGGAGAGGAGAATTTAGTCTTATGGGTGAGTTAACTCTGAAAAATGGCTTAAATTCTGGATTATTCGTAATGAAATTTATTCCTTTTGAGGCCTTTAGCAAGTAAGTTATTTACAATCTAGTGATATATTCCATTATGAGATAGTACATTAAAGCAACCAAATCTAATTCACCTTAGTTTGTTGCTATTTTGATCATAGAACATAAGAACAATGTGATAACCTAGCTGGTTAGCTCTATTAAAGTCCAATCGAAAATTGAAACTAATGCAGAATTTAATTACGTGCATTGCAGTATCATAATTTATTCCTTCCCTTTATAGTATCAAATTTTCAGCAAAGTTCGTTCAGCATTTATATCTGACCATATATGTGGCGATAATTTGAATGCTGCATAAGTTTGACAACAGCACTATCAAATCGGCATGGTCTTGTTAACACATTCGTTCAATCTGTTTGCAGGCTAAACCTTATCTACAAAAGGGGAAAGGAGCTGTTGAAGAGTTGCTTGATCCTCAACTGAAGTGCAATTTGCGATTCTCAAATCAAATCGGTAGAATGATTGAAGCAGCTGCTGCTTGTGTAACAAATGAAGAATCTAGGAGACCTGGCATACACGAGGTTATCGCAATACTGAAAGGTGAAGAAGAACCTGTTCTCTCTAAAAGAAAAAAGTCGAGTTTTCTTGGTAATGGATGCGTGATTGATTGTTATTCTCAATTACAACAATCGAGCGAGATGAAAAGTCACCTGGCTTTGGCAATGCTAGGAGTGTCGGAGTTTGAGGATGATGATTATCTCTATGTATGTTAAAACATGTTTACAAAACTCAAAATAACTTTAGTTTTTGACATGATTTTCTCTAGATTGCTAAAGGTTAGATGGAGGGAGTTGAAGTTGTAAATAGAAAGAAATAGGAACTGAGATGAACATTGTTTGTGTGTAGATATCTTTCCTTTACCTTTCCCTTTTCTCAAAGGTTATAAAGTGATAGATTTTCATATATTGTTAGCGATTCATGTTTAATTCGGGTTTGGATTTGGTCTGATATAGTTTAAATAATAGTGTTGTACATTTTTTTTTTGTCAAATAGTCTAGTGGCTAGAAATTTCACCCTTAAGGTGGATAAATGGGATGACCAAAGTTCAAATCCCGGTTTCCTGCAATGTCCTGTCAACTGAGCTAAAGGTCAAAGAATATAGTTTCATACATTTATTTTCTATATGCTTTTATGCAACATTATCTCTTCTTTATAACACTATTAAAGGATGTGTTATGTCTAGTTACAGTCTAACATTTTGATGTAACAGGACTATATAATCTGTCATTTTGTTTTCAAGCATGTCCTGTTTGGGATTAGATCATCTCAACTACCTCCAAGTAAAGGTCAAGGACCTTGTGGCTTCTTTTTTGTTTTGGGTCTTAGGACCTTAGTGAGTTAATAATAAAGCATATGTAGCAAAACAATCACATAAAGTTAGTTGCAAGACATAAATATGTAGGAAAATTTCATGGTGGACCATTCATGAAAAATCCTATGACGAATATGAATTTTACAAAATCCACCGTTGGATTGAAAGTTTATATCATATAGATCATCTATAAAAAATTTTAGAAAAATTAAAAATCATTTGATATGTTATTGAGATCCATCAAGATTAACGGTTTATTAAATACTGTAAATCTTGATAAATCCTAATAAAATATCAAATGATTTTCAAATTTTTTAAAATTTTTTATGGATGCTCTATATGATATAAACTTTCAATCTACCAATAAATTTTGTAAAATTTGTATTCGATTAGCTCACTTTCCACGGTGGTCCACCGTAACATTAGCCAAATATGTAACTATTAAAACGAAATAGATAAGGCAGTAGCATCTTCATCCTTCATATTATCCATGTGTTGTAAGTTAGTGCATCACTAAATTGCTTGTGAACAGATTTTGTTATGTCTCAATTCTCGTGTTGGTTTGAGAGTGAAAACAAGTCTTCATTGTTTGATAATAGAAGGTTTGTTATGGTGTCAATGTGATGACTAATACTGTAATGAGTTAACATAGGCCAAAATAATATAATAGGTTTAAGTACTTTAAGGCTATAGTGAGTCATATTTTGTAGAAGAATCTAGATATATTGTATTTGATGACTCATGATTAGTTAGTTAGAAGTTATAATGCTATAAATAAGAGTATGAGTGATTGTAATCATCAAGCAATATATCTAGATTCTTCTACAAAATATGACTCACTATAGCCTTAAACTACTTAAACCTATTACAGTATATTATTTTGGCCTATGTTAACTCATTACAAATACTGAAGTCTCTGATAATCTGAAGTTAGCCGGATAAGTAAGCAAAATTTTAAATGTACTTGAGTGGTGTTTTATATTTTGTCTTTATGTGTCAGGGTCATATGTTAATTGGCACTAATGATACTTAGTAACAAAATTAGCAGAATTGGTAAACATTTCTTTGAAATTGACCTTTCATGATGTATGATGAGCCTCATGACCGGTCCAAGCCTCGAAAAATGATGCAATAGATTTAGTTAGGAAATTTGCTATCTAGGTCGATCTATATGCTCTTAGACCCAAAAATTCCAAAATACTCTTAAGTTAGTGGACAAAAAATTTGTCGTTAACGTAACGAACCCAGACAACGAAACGATTGACCTGAACAAAATTACCGATTCTCCCTCCGTTCCATTTTAATTGAGCCATTTTGACTGTAGACGCTATTCATATATCTCGTTTTGACTATATTTTTCTATTCATAAATAAAAATAAATATTAGCATATAAGATCTTGTTGGATTTGTCTCGATTTATATTTTCAAAATATCAAATTTTTATAATTTTTACTATTATACAATTAAAGATATTAATCGTTAAAGTTTTACATTGGCAAACGTGAAGCAGTCAACTGGCTCAAATAAAATGGGACGGAGGGAGTATTTCGTTGACTACGCAATGAAAACTGTGCCTTCGTAAATTGCATGACGAAACATTAAAATTCATTGTCTACCTGACGAACACGCGTGTTTTCGTTGACTACGCAACGAAAACCAGTGATATGAGATAATGAAAATAAATATTACCGATTATCAAGGCAATATGACAGGATGAAACATTATCTGGTTATCAAAGATAATGAAACCAAATATTACCGGTTATCAAGGTAATATGAAAAGATAAAACATTATCTATTATCAAGACAATGAAACCAAATATCACCTATTATCAAGGTGATATGGAAAGATGAAACAAATGCTACCGATTACCAAGGCAATATGAAAAGGGAAACATCATTGGAGAAAATTGAGGGAATTTTTTATAGTATGCAAGCTACTCAAAAGAGACTGTCACTTGCTCTTTGGAGTCAGAACTCAATCCAGTAAAGAACTTGAGAGAAATAGTCAAACAAGACTATATGCCTAATGAGGAATGAACTCGACTGGGATATTCCTATCCATGTATTTGGAAAGGGAAACAACTGAAGCAACCTTCTTCCACGAGGGATGAACTCAGTGGGGAATGTAGAAAGGATGTACACTTTCTGCTTAGGGCTGACAATCTACTTGGGGAGAATGACACGTCCACCCTTATTCTCAAGGATAAACACGACCAAGATAAGTGAATTAATGAATATTTAGAAAATGCAGGCATGCATGAATGGTGTAAGTATGTATGTTATGAATGTCATGTATGCACTGTGTATGCTGACAAGACGAATTGAACTTGAGATAAACCAACATCGCAGTATGTCCAAATACTCGGCAAATCTCAACAAGGTGTAGATATCACTGGAGATGGACCAAAAGCCACTAACGGGCAAAGTCTGATTATGAAGCTCAAACCTTTCTTGGGTAGAAGAAATTTCATGGGGAAAGACCTAACATTATTTTTAATCACAGTTTAACCGGAGATATCATGCCTAAAGATCCACGGGTGGATAAGAAGTCGTCATTTGTAAACTGAACAATGGTGTTCTTCCATAGGCATGTCGCAGTCATTATGCCTTTTTTTTTTTTGAAATCCCTAATTTTGGCCTCAACTGCTCTTTCGAGTTTTCAGTTCATCGGGAGTATATTTCCATTTTTGGTGCCCCTAATTTTTGCCTGGACCGCCCTTTCGGGTTTTCAATCCACCGGGACGCTCATCTTTTCCTAAGCCGCCTTTTCAGATTTTCGACTTTGCGAGCTTCTTTTTTTATTCTCTTTTTTTCTAGGCATTGTGTTTCGACTACAGCAGCTTTTGCTGAGAGCGGAAGCTCTTCCACAATATTTGGCCATTGATTTGAATCCTTGAAGGATATGCCCCTTGATTGTGAGGACTTGCGTGGTTAATAGTCTACCTTGCACAATTTTGGGTAGTGTCACGAAACGTCTTAAAGAGAGCGACCTAGTCGTGACTCAACCTAGTAACAACTTCGGTAGATATTCTCTTTTAAAATAGAATTTGGAAAATCAAAATACTACAGTTTGAAAATCTAAAACCAACATTCTCTTTTTTTCTTTTTTTTTAAATTTAACTTTTAGAGATCAAGTTAAAAAGTAGTCTAAGAAGTTTGTAAAAATAAATGTTATCTTAAAAATTAAAATTTTACATAAAGGAGAAAATTTAGGTGCAGTATACCATATGTGCTTTTGGTGCTGTTCACCAATTATAATACGACACGTGGATAACTAAAATAAGAAAATAACTATTAATTTAAAAACAATACACATGTGTCATATTATAACGGGTGAACAACATCAAAAGCACATATAGTATTGTACCTAAGTTTTTTCCAATAATAAATACATCACTTTCTATGAATTTTCTTTTTAAATACTTTGATTTCCAGGAGAAGCGACCCAGTAGTCCAAAATTTGACCGCATGTAAATAACGCCCAGTATTGAGAAAAAAAAAATTATCTTTTTAATTTCTTAAATGATACCCTAAAAATACTTATTGCCATTTTTCTACTTTTATTGCTTCCGCTCCGATTTCCAACCCACTAAAGGTGAGCGACTAATTTGATTTGTGCGTGGAGACATGCGCACTAACCGAGCATTATGCCATTTTCCAACTTTTAATTACATTCTTAGAGCATCCACAATGGAGCATTCCAATTTTGAGTATTTAACCGAATCCCACTTGTAAACATCACTTTTTTATAATTTTTTAATAATAATATTTGGTAAGCACTCAATCCCTCCAACCCAGCACCTTCTAAAAAGTTCTAAATAGAGCCCACAAAAACTCTACATCTTTATAAATATGTCCCACAAAAATATTTGTTAATGAAGAAAGAGAGGGTACTTATTTAGGAAGTGATACTTAATAGGTATTAAAAAGTGTTTTGCTCCAATGGTAGTACCTAATAAGTACCACTTCTTATTGAAATAGATACTACTATTGGAGATCGTCTTATACGCCCGATCTTTATATATATTTTGTAACCTCAATTGAAAAAAATATTCATTTGACTATTCTCTGTTTGGTTATTGGGTTGTACTATTTTTTTCTTTTTTAGACTTCAATAAATTCTATATTATTAAAAGTTGTTTGGCAACCTATTAGTAATGTAACTAACTTTGGGGACCCATATGGACAGTCAATTCACATTAGATCGTGAAAATTGACAACCCACTTAATTTATTTGATATATAATTTCTCCTCCGATAGTATATATAAACAAAAATTTAATTTTTAAATTTATTTAATAATTAATATATTTAGTTAAAAATTAAATTTTATTTGTAAATCAAATTGGAAAAAATATTTGATAGCTAGAATATATTATCTCTACCCAATTGCACGTACGTATATAAAGTTAAGATCCCTTTAGAATTGACTCTTGTGGTTCTAAGAAGAATTGTCATTATAATTGTGGATTCAATTCAAACTATTATTGGTCCAATTTTATTGCATGATTTTGAAAAATGTGGCCACAAGCCACATAACAATTCAAATACAATAACCATATATAGCAATATCATAGAGCACCATAATAGCTTTGTAGCAAATAAAAATGACTATAGAAATCGGTCAAGAGGCAAAAATGAGCACTACCACATATCTGGCACCATGTAAATTGATTTGCATGACAAAGACTACACATTTTTTACTTTTGCCTTACAATGCGCTTTAAGATAAAGAGATTATGTTGTCACAATAGAATCTTTCAAAAGACTTGGTGCATGAATATTTAATCGTACTTCAATAAATATTTGTAGAGTCTATGCATACTAGTAGTAGTAATAATAATTAACTATGTTTAAATATGCATTTTATCTTTGTAAAATATGTAAATATATCATGTTTTGTTTTAGTTTTATAGAAAATGCAGCATTTATCTTAAAGGTGTATGTTAAAGAGTAAAATATAGAAATGTTTTCTTAAAATTTTTGCAATACTCAATTTTTTAAAATTAAATTTTTATTTAATGTACAATTTTTGTGTTTATATAATTTACCATGTGTCTTTAGGACACATTTTAATATGATGTATCCTTAATGTTGTTCATTAAAAATATATTCTTCCTTACACGGGTGGGATGGGTAGCTCAATTGGTTATGCTAGTTGAGCTAAGGGTAAAGGAGTTTGGAGGTCCAGGGTTCAAGTTCTGAGAAGGAGAAAAACTAACAATATTGTAATATACTAACAACTAACAATTTGCCATTCAAAAAAAAAAAAAAAAATTCTTCCTTACAAATATGCTTGATTTTACTTTTAGTTCTTATTCTTTTATTTTTTCTTTTTTTTTTTACAAACACAGTTCTTTTTTTTTTTTTATTTTAGTTTCTGAATAATTTTTTCATATAATATGTGTGTAGTATTTATGGTAGTCTTCTATGTGACTTGTATTTTTTTATATCAGAGACTAAAATCACCCAATGACGATAAATAACAAAATGTAGTAAACTTAGAAGGACGAAACAAAACGGGCATGTTCCATGGATGAAAAAAAGAGTTCGCATTTTAGAAAGTGAGTATTGTTCGCATTTTAGGGAGCAAATTTTTTTTCATGATTTTTTCATCCATGGAGATGGGGGGGTGCAGGCGTTCAGTTTTAGTATAAAATAGTGACACTCGCTATTTATAGTGTGAACTAAAACATAGTTCGCTACTTAGAGAGGAAACTCAATTTACACTTTTAAAAGGGTGAAGAGGACAAATTTATTTTGACTTTTATAAGATTCGCATCCTAGGATGCGAACTGTGGTGTTCCTGTTTTTGCAATTTTATACACTCGCTTCCTAAGTAGCGAGAGGGGTAAAAACGGAACGCCATGAGATTCTTGTAAGACTTGGGGAGTGCAAAAAGTAAATTTCTAAAATAAAAAATTGGTATAAAGAATGCAATTATGGGCCGGTTATGAATACCCATTTGTGAATTCAATAATTTAATAAATAAGTAATTAATTAAATATTAAAACAAGTGGTGGTGCTGCTGGTCAGTCAACTGCCGGTCAACATCAGACCTCCAGCCGGCCCACAGCCACAGGCAGTGGGTTTCCGGTGGATCTGCAGTGAGCGGAACTCCAGCGGCCGAACACTGCCTCCACCACCTGTTTTTATTTAATTTTAAAGTTTTAAAAAATTGTTGTTAATTATTAAAATCTGTTTTTTTATTTGAAAAAATATGCATATTAATTTTGTTGCATAAATTTTTTTTTAATAATAAAACTCAGTATTTTTTTTCAAATAAGGAAACTTAAAATTTTTAGAAATTACTCATTTTTTTTTTAAAAATAATAATATTTATTTATTAAGATGGTTTAAAATAATTATAATCATATTTTGTTACCAAATCAATAAAAACAAATTTTAAAATGAATCAAAAAATTGGTTTTTATCATAAACTAGTTATGAACTGGTAAACCGAACTGAATTAATTTTATCAAATAAGCTGGTTTTAAATGCAAGTGATTTTGGTTCGGTTCATAAACCATTTATTTTAATTCAATTTTATCCAATTATGAACCATAAACACCTCTATCTGTAGCACAATTGAGGTTAAAATTGTTGCATAAATTAACGTTAATTTAAAGTTCAATCATTCAAAACCTTTATACTTTAAGTTTTTTTTAACTGAATTCTTTTATGGTGTGTTTGGCTACAGCGAGAAACTAAGAAGAGAGAAATATGTAAGAGAGAATATAAGAAGAGAGAAATAGGTGAGAAATAAAGATGATTTGATGTATTGTTTGGTATAGAAGAAAAAGATGAGAAATTGAGAAGAGAGAATTGTTGATTGTTTATAAAAAGTACTATAATGCCCTTGAAATAAAAATATTGTATAAACCTACTTTAATTTTAATTTTAATTCAATTCAACCATTTATTAACTCAATTATGCAACTGAAATTATTTTATTGGTTATTTTAATGATTTAACAGAATATATTTAATTATTATTTGAATAACCAATTGTGAAAAAAGTAATAAAGTGTCACATAAAAAAAATAATATAAAAGACAAAAAGAGAGATGTGTTGTGTCTTGCTAAAGTGGAGGGCAAAAATGGAAAAATATATAAATGAGTAGTTTCTCCTGACTTTCTGCGCTCATGAGGAGAGAAAGAATAAGTACGTGGGCCCCATGCCAGTAGTGTCTCTCCTCTCTCTTTTTTTCCTATACCAAACAAGAGAAATGGTAGATTTCTCTCCTTTTTCTCTCTTTGATCTCTCTCTCTTCTTTGTTTCTCTTGAAACAAACACGATAAGAGTATTAATATATAGTACATGATCAAACATATTAATAGGAGTTGAGATGAATTTGGTAATATATATTATGGTTTAAACTTTACACTTATAGAATTTGGTCGCACTAAAAAAATCATTATTTGGTTATTAACTTATCGCGGCAACTCCTAATTCATGATAGAATTTTGACTCGTCAAACCTCTTTAGGTGCAATGTTATTAGGGATCCTCATAATACCTTTTGTATACTTGTGGAATTTAAAATGAGTTAGTTGATCATATGTTCTTAACTTGTGATTTGTTCTCATTAGTATGGTACTATATTTTTAGGTGGTTACGGGTTCAGTTTGTGTTGCATGGGGGGATTGTTGGTTTGTTCGAGTTTTTCCTAGGGGTCGAAGTTGGTAGGAGGGCGCACCTAGAGTAGGTGTTAATTTGGCACTTTTTTTTTTGTCATTGGGTCTATTTAGATTTTCGAGAACGATTTAATATTTTTTGGGTGAATATTTAGTTGTTAGGGTGAAACTTTTCTCATATTGAAACACCCTAGTAACCCCTGCTATTCCTATGAACAAGTGGTGCAACCTATTTAGTGTCGGAGCCGTTAAAGTTTCTGTCGTGGCGAGCCTCAATCTTGATGGTATTTATGGTGTTAGACCCTTGTGTCTTGCCTCATTTTCTTGGAGAAATATGTTATTCTCTCCTTCTTGTTAGTGTTTGTTTTCTCTGGAGTCTCCTCAAATGTTTTCTATATGGGAGTTTTTTATACTCTTGAGATATTTTGTCTGGGGTTTTCGGTACTTCTTGCCCCCCTCCCCCCTTTATGACTTGTTTGTATCTCGTTCATCTTTTTTATTACTTCCTCCGATCCTTTTTATAAAAGATACTTCTTTTTAAAATATTCATTGAATAATTAATATATTTGACGTATAATATTATAGACCAGATACACTAATTATTTAATGAATTTAGAAATGTGAAGTGTCTTTTGTAAAAAGAATCGGAGAGATTATATATTTATATAATTTATCATTAAAAAAGACAATTTAGGTAATTTACACTATAAAAAATATTTTTCAATGGATGGAGAAATAGGAGGATTCTTGTCGGTTTGGGGGAAAGAAGAGCAACAATCTTATACAGTTATTATTGCAATTCTCATTTTTGCTAAGCAACATTTCCTAAGTATAAATAACATAGGATATTGAGCAAGCAGAATTATGTAATGGGATAATCTCATACATGTGATGTGCTCATGCTAGAAAAAAATACCACCGAAAGATGTTTTTTGGTAAGGTTTATACTGCGTATTGAAAAGATATCTCCTGATAGAATTTAGACTATGAAAAATATCTTCCAATGAATGGGAAGAATATGGAGAGTTCATGATCAACTTAGAGAGGACAGAAGAGCAGCAATGTTATACTTTTCTCAAGTAAATAACATAAGATCTATCAATAAAAGTTTTGTACAGCGGAAGGGGCTAATCTCTTACACGTGAGGAACCAATATTTAAATTTCAACCGAGAAAAAAACACATTTACAAATTACCTCTAATTAAAGAAACTTAGTCTCATGAAGTTAGTTTAATTGGTAGGACAATACATTATATATGTAGGGGGTCGAGGTTCGAATCCCGGTCATCCTACTTATCCACCTTATGGGTAGAATTTCTAGCCACTAAACTACTTGACAAAAAAAAAAACCTAACTGTGAAAAAAAAAATTTACTAACTAGCTGGTTAGTAATTGTTAGTTTATCCATGTTGGATCATTACATGGAATCTCAACTACTCCTACATTTCTTTTGCAAGGAGTGGTGTTATTTGTACACTTAAAAAGTTGTTATTTTTGGGACAACTCTCATTTTCTTTAACAACAAAAATAATAAAATGAGAGGAGGAGAGAGACAATGGGAATATAATGAGAGTATGAAAGAGAGAGTTGTCGAAAGTTGTCAACTTTTTGATTATACAAATATCATTTCTATTTGCAAGTACACATACCATAAATGTGTGCGTGCTTTTGTAATTTGTAAATGTGTTTTACGAACAACACAAAGTTGTTTTGAGTATCAATTTTTTTTTTAACAAGTTGAGATATATATTAAAAAACTGTCTTTCTAGCATAAGATGTGTTAAGGTAGACTACCAGATTATACAAGGAGTCACATACAGGAATAGAAAGATAAACAAAAAGGTTCAACCAAGGCTCAAGCAGAGGAAAAGATTAGACCACCAAGAGACACATGTTGAGGAAGTATACTGAACAAAATGATCACGTAAGGAAGTAAACTTCACCACCAGGATGACAATCCACGAACGCACTAAAGCCCAGAGAGAACCAAAAGTACCATATGAGATAAACAAATGATGCGCTGACTCCGCCTCGCCACAACCCGAAACACACAAATGAGCTACTGTAGATAAGATGCCACAAAAGACCAGGTTGGTTTTAGTGGGCAACATGTCTCGTAATAGACGCCAAGCGAAGATAGAAACCTTCAGAGGAACCTGAGGATGGCAAATGAGAGTGTCTGAGTAATCCATGGGAGCCGGAGCTTGAACGGTCAAAAGCTGGTAAGCTCCCCGGACAATGTAGTCTTTATCAGGGTCAAGCTGCCACTGCCATCTATCTGAAGACTGCACCTGCAATGAAATGGTAAGCAATAAAGACTGACACTCCCTCAGCTCTTCCTCCTCTCACCCCCTCAACTGCCGCCTCCACACCCAGGCAATAGGCATCCTCATCTGCACCCCATCCTAACGAGAACATCTCAACCACTGAACACCGTTTGGTCTCCGCTGAATCAAAACAGACGACCAAAATGTTCACTCAAGGGAAGCCCATCCACCCCGAGATCAGTCCAAAACAAAGTATGTGACACATCCCCTACTCGCCTCGTAACATGCTCCTCAAACCATCTGACCCCGAACTCACCTCCCTCTCTAATCTGCGCTACCTCCCTCCACCAGGATGACCTTCTCTGCCTTCCCTCGCGAAGCCTTCCTCCCTTCATCCAGTACCGAGCTACGAGCACTCTAAACCACAATCCCTCTCTATCTACTAACATCCTCCAACACCATTTACCTAAAAAAGCCAGATTAAACTCCCTCAACCGCCGGACCCCTAAACCTCCGTGCTCCTTTCGCAAGCAAACAGTTTTCCAAGTAACCCAAGATATTTTTCTAAAATCCTCACACTCCTCCAAAAAAATTTAATCAAAAAAGACTCAATAAAAGAAATGATACCTGAGTATCAAAAATTAACCAGGTGAAAGGGATACTTTTTTTCTAGTGAAACTCACACATTGCCTAAGTGAAAAATTGTGTGCTCAAACTTATCTCCTCTTTTTTTTTTTATTAACTCAAACTTATCTCCTTGCATATTAAATGTTCCAAACTTATGGAGAGATAGTTAAACCTATTAAAAATAATTTATAGTATATGTCAGTTTAGCTCGGCCGATAGAAATCAAAGTCTAAATCTTATACACTCTATTTATTTATTTTAAAGATAAAATTTTAGCTACTACACTAATTGACGCACAAAATTATGTACAACTTTATAAATAATATTTCATATGTTTCTTTTTAAGTGGCGTTTTAGAAAAAAAATTTGTTTATATTTAAATGTCATTTTGATAGTTTAAGGTACATAATTTAATGGAGAATAAAAAGTATATATGCTAAATTTTATTTGAAAAGAAAAGGTAAATGGTGGATTAAATGATGATAGAATTGAAAAAAGAATACAATAATACACTATTTTGGTTAAATAATTTTATACTAAGACGACATATAAAAAAGAACGGATGAAATATTTACTTTCATGTCCAAAAAATTTGGAACAATTAAAAATTGAATGAAAATTCATTTTAATTCTTTACAAATTTCTGACATGACAATTCAGTTTCTAATAGAATATAATAATAGCCAAGACATTTTCATATTTAAGACAAATTAATCTCGTTATTTTAACAAATATAAAATTAGTTTGTCTCCGTATAAAAGTATTATGAATTAATTTAAATATCTTTTTAATTACTTTTTTTAACAAAATGAATTATCACTCTTAAAAGTTTAAAATGAATTTTGACGCAGGTGCTCTTGCTTTTGTGAATACAAAACTTGTACTCTAAGGACTCACACATGGCATGTGGCAAAAAGTGCATCGGACAAAGTTTCATGGCATTATTTCCCTCCAACTAGACACCATGCCCGTGCATATGTAACATAACAATTTATATATATATATATATATATATATATATATATATATATATATATATATATGACATACAGATAATACGGAAAACTTCTTTATAAACAACATTTCTAGTTTCATTCGTATTTTTTTTTTATTTCATCAGTTATCAATATTTTCAAGTCTTTCCTTAAAGTTACTCTTGACATTACAACATATAGTTGATCATGAGAGTAAATAGACTGTGGAATATCATAGCAAAGGAAACAACCACTGGAAACTGTCTACGTTGAAACTTGAACGGAATTCTTTTATATAAAGGAGTCAATGATAATCTAGAAATAAAATCTTTTTCACCAATATTTGTTGTCGGATATCACTTTACCTCAACGATATATGATCATAATTTTGTAACTATCAACTGTGTATCATTACATAATCTCAAAGATTGTTCAATGTTTCTGAGCAATATTATCGGTACTCCAGCTTTTAATCTTAACTTATGATTCGGAACTCCATATGCAATGGTGACGTTTAAGAATTCAGGTGTATGAATATCATTTACTGTGTCAAAATTTGATTTGGATTAACACGAAGAATCATAACTCAAAAATAGATTTTTCTTCTCCATGAATTAAATCCAAAGTATAATCATTTATTGCATCAACAATTGTATTTTTAGAAGCTAATATAGCATTAATTAGTTATTTTATAAAGAATTTTAAAAAGTTCCATATAAAAACTAATTGAATTTTATAAGCAATGAAACAATTTATAGTATAAAAAGAAAAATCGAGGATATAATAAAAAAATTGCAATGACACAAAAAAATTTCAAAAGAAAAAAAAAAGAAATACAATATCGTTCCGTCACAACCAAATATTTAAAAAATGTAGTTCAGGTACATCAAACAACAATAATTGGATTAAAAGAAGATTGAAAGTGCGATGAAAAATAAAACGTAGTTGATGCATTGAAAATCATAGTTATTAGGTAATATTACCAACATATTTCAAATGAATTCATG
Source organism: Trifolium fragiferum (assembly GCA_954870985.1). Classification (NCBI taxonomy): domain Eukaryota; kingdom Viridiplantae; phylum Streptophyta; class Magnoliopsida; order Fabales; family Fabaceae; genus Trifolium; species Trifolium fragiferum. The sequence continues at coordinate 17,311,317 of OX940794.1, forward strand.
TGGCTTAGTGGCTGAATATTAAAATTGTATAAAGGAAAATTTCAAAAATAAGAAAGAAAAAAAAGAAATACAATATTGTTCGTCACAACTAAAATATTTAAAAATATAGTTCAGGTAAATCAAACAACAATAATTGGATTAAAAAAAGATTGAAAGTGCGATGAAAAATAAAATGTACTTGATGCATTGAAAGTCGTAGTTATTAGGTGGTGTTACCAAAATATTTCAAATAAATTCAAGTGGCTTAGTGGTTAAATAATAAAGCTATATAGAGAGGTCATGTGTTCAAATCCAACTTAAACAATTTTTTATATTATTTAGTCTTCCTAAGTAATTCCCTCCAAAATAGCAAATGTGATTAGGGTTTAGGTAGTGACATGTTATTCCCATTAAATATATAAAGATTAGGCGGTTTTCCGTACCTTTAACACATTTTTCAGGTGATATATACTCTATTATCTCAAATTATCAGGAAAAACAAATTACTATTTTATCTTCTAAATTATAAACAAATTAGATTATTGATTGGTTTGGTTTGATTTTTAGTGTTTGCCAAAAATGAATGTGAATGAAATTAATCGGTTTGCTTCGGATACTTTAATCGATTTTGCCGTATTTCTTTTTGATGTATTACATATTATTTATTTTTTTTCGATATGTTTTTTTCAATAATTTTATCAAATATAAAATACAATTCTTTCTAACCTGCCTACTTACACCCTTGGTAGTGGTAGAAACAATGTGAATGTAACAATGTGACTCGCATTAATTTTAACCAATTTAAAAAATATTAAAGCGAGTATTTAAAAAAGTTGTTGTTAGTCCTCACTCATCAAATTAATTGGGGCGTTGACGGGTTGGCTTGAGCCGGATTTAGTCTAATACATTGTTCAATCCATTTAATATTCATTGGATTAATTGGGTTCATCATTAAATTTGCACTTTAAAATTTGAATTGAACTAACCTGATTTTTAACGGGTTAGGTTCGCACGTTGTTCATAAAATTAAAAATATGTTTTTATAGAAAAAAATTCCATTTTTTAAAAACTTTTAAAAAAACCTATAATACAATTTAACACGATCGTAATAGATTTCTACTTTCTAGCACTTAAATCGAATAAAACACACGCATTTAACTTCAAATAAATATTCATCCATAATTATTACCCTTAATCTGCTAAAAAATAAGAGACTGGACAAGACAACTCCAGTTGTACTGTGTTTGATTGTAAAACTGTTTCAGGAACTAGACAAAATGAGAGGCAAGAGACGAGACAAAAACATAAATTTATGTCATCCACTATACCACAACACAACTTTTTGTCTCACGTACAAGTTGTCTAAATACCAAAATATCATTTTGTTCACCAAACATCATGTAAGACAAAAAATTATTCAATATCATAGAAGTTTGTTATGTGTTATTTTGTCAATATGTCATGTGTTGTTCTGTCCATTACTTACTCATTAACGGATCAAATGCAAATAAAAGCAGCTGATTCCCACAAAACACATCATTACCATTAGTCCATAATGGGGTGAGATGGGTAGCTCAATTGGTTAAACTATTTGAGCTAAGAGTTAAGGAGTTGGAGGTCCAGGGTTCAAGTCATGACAAAAAGTAAAAACTAACATAATATTGTAAATATACTAACAATTTGCCATTAAAAAAAAACCATTAGTCCATAATTTGAAAATGACATGTAGCAACAAAAAAAGTGCAAATTACATAAGTTCAAATAGGCAGAAGCAACAAATTAAATAAGTTCTAGTAGTAATTTGTACAACAAAAAAAACAAAATGTATAGTATTGTACGACAACACATTTCAAATATATATTAAATGACCAGGATGGATTCACATATAGGCGGGTTTAAAAACTCAAATTTAATACACGAACCAATTACTTATGAGTTTGACGAATTGAGTTGGGATTTCCCCGCAAATAAACGGATTCAGATAAATAATATTTTGGGTTAAATTGAATCGATGGATTTACAAATTTACCCGTACCCATCAACACCCCTAAAAAGTAGCGTTTAAAATAGAAAATTAATAAAAGAAACAAAATCTGCATTTATTACTTGTCATTTGTTAATCATGTCAACAATGTACCGGTACACCGCCATATAATATGTGTACCAAAGAATTTTCCTATTAAATATGGTATAAAATGATGTGTTAAATTTGTATTTTATATAAGAGCATTGCTATTTAGTAAGAATTATTTTAGAGAAGAAATGTAAAAATAACACATAGCATTATCTTATAGGATTATGTAATTTTAATCTCATCTTTTAGTGGAAATCATGGGGGGTAGTTGATATAAACAAGGGTTGAGATTTATTCTTGCAATTCTTCTCCATAGATTTTCTTACTAAATAACATTTTTCTTTATATAAACCAATCATAATAATCTATATCAGCAATGTACCGGTACACCGCCACATTATGTATAGCGGAGTGTTCACCTAACTTCATACACAAATAAAGAAAAAGATTTGAGAATAAATAAAGAAAAAGATGTCTATCGAGCATAAATATCTAACGTGTTTTTTTACTGGAAAAATATCTAACATAATAAGTGTTAGAACTTAGAAGTAAAAATAATCCACTCCTTTATTTTTATTTTTTTGTAGAATTGCTATAGTCCACTCCTTTTATTTTATTAGAAAAAAGCATGTAGAAACAAATTTGATAAAAGTAGTTTTCTTTAGTTCCACTATTAATTATTCATATGTACTTTGAACAAGCCTGCGAATGATATACCATGAACAATGCTGCGAAGGCAAAGACTCCATCTCAGTTTTTTTGTTTTACATAGCAACAATTAAGTAGTAGTAATAATAATATAATAATAACAATATATATTGTAAAAAGATAAAAATAATAAAATTAAATCCATTACATCGTTCCAAAAGGAAACAAATTGTCCCCACGCCTTAATTCTTAAATTATGAAAGCAGTTTAACACGTGTGTGGACGGTATATATTGGCAAATTTGCAAATCTAAAAAAAAGCTAATAATAAAATTGGACCCATGGAACCAACAAAATTAGTAAAACACATGTTGATTGTAGACTGGACCAAATGAAACATATAATAAAAAAAATAATAGTAACAATTGAATATTAAATATGTGAACCGGACACCCATGTCCAAAAAAAAAAAAAACAACTACTGGACAACATGATTTTAACTTGATATATACTGTAAAATTGATTTGTTTAAAATTAAATTAAAATTATTTTTTGGATGATTTTTTTTTTTAATGAAATTTTTTGGATGAATTTAAACTAAAGGTTTCATATATATATATATATATATATATATATATATATATATATATATATATTAGAATCTAGAGTAAATTACACTCACCTCTCCTAAGGTCTTCCTAAATAATACAAATATCCTCTCTAATTTTCGCAAAACACTCACCTCCCCTATAGCTTTAACGGTGTTAAGTTTCGGTTATTGTAACATATTGTTTACTTAATAAAAGAAATTATCTGAAATCAGAAAAGGAACACATGTGGCAACCAAGTTATCCAACACCTAGCAAATAGCATAATATTGACGTTTTAGTTCTTGTATTTTATTATCTCCTAGGTTAGTAATTTGGGACGTTTTAGTTAGGGTTATTTATGCCGTGTATCGGTGATTTGTCTTGCCATAGTATTTGACAGCAAAAGGACCATGACAAAATTATGAGACTTCAACTAAACTATGAAACCCGTCAAAGAAATTGTGTGCACAATTGAGGGAGTTAACAACACAAGTGAGATAGCTAATAGAGAATTAACACCGTTAAATAGAAGGGGAGGTGTTTGTCATTTTGGTAAAACATTAAGGGAGGTTAGTGATTAAATAAAAACTAAAGGAGATGTTAATGTTATTTAAGAAGATTTGAGGGGAGGTAGGTGTAATTTACCCTAGAATTAACACAAATTAATAGAAAATATAAATTAATAAAAAGAAAGACTTCAATAAATTTTTACTGAAATACTATTTTGAAAAAGCATTCACCTATTTTATTCTATACTATACATGTTTCTATTATATTTTACACCAGCAATATATAATAATTAACTAGATTTAATTTGTATTGCTTGTATTTTTTCCCAAATTTTTTCCTTTCTTGGATTTGCCCCAAGTGAGAGACCTGTATAAATGAATGAGATTTTTTTTTTATAATCAAAAGAATATAATTATAAAGGAGTACAAGAGGTACTCAATCCCTTACAATTCAAAGCAAGTTATTATATGCTTTGTTGATATACAATAGGATCATTACACCAGTCAGAAAAAGAAAGAGAAGATTTACGACCCAACCGACTTATAAATGAATGAGATTGATCCCATTTTACAATTTTGGAATTTTGCCACATTTCTAAAAAAATCTTCATTGATACCATGAACAATTTACTCTTGAAAAAATTAACCTTCAACCCATAAGTAGCTCAAATCTCGTAAAAATTGTTTTATACTCCACAAGTTTTTCACACATGCATCACATATAAAAGAGTATTATATATTTGTATATTGAAGGTGTGATATTTATTCTTTTGAGTTTGGTATTTCAAAATTCTTAAAGAATTTTAAGTTCCCTGCCTTTTCATCAATGATTTCAACCCCTCCGCCACCAAAAGAAATAATCAGAAAGGTGTTAACAGCCCCCTTATTTCAATAATTTTTTAATATGAACGCGTTCAATGGGGCAATTTCCATTTATGAACACCGATAAACTATCTAAGAACACACGTGTTTTTATTAACTCTCTCCAGTTTTGGCAAAATTCAAATCTATCAAGCATATACTATGATATCAAGATATATCTAAACACAAATTGTTTTGAATAAACCAAATCTAAATCATAATAATTTGAGCAATTCCTAAATTGAACAATTTCTTAACTAAATTTTGCTTAATTTGTAACCGAACTATGAGTTACTAAGATCCATTTCTTTAAGAATAGAATGATTAACAAAAACTTGCATGCCTCCAAATAATTAATTGATCTTATTAATCACTTGATTTCAAAACATAGCTTTTACCTATCAAATGTTAGTTTGTCTAGTGATGATTGACGCTAGACTTGATAGGAAAGACTACTATTTGATTCCCCGCAATTATATTTGAAAAGGAACTGGAACCACTTAATATCAGAACTCGCTCCGAACTCTAAACTACGAGAACTCCTTTCCCCTATAAATGAGAGGGTGAAAAAAAAATAGCTTTTACCTAACCTCTCACACACACCTCAAATAATACCTCACAACTGAGTCACAAGTCCCAAGTCACCTCAAACAATAAAATCAAATAGTTCTAAACTTTCAACCGTTAAAAGTCTATATTTAGATTTTAGACTAAAAAATATCAATAGCAGTGATTTTATTTAAAAAAGAAAATATTTCCAAAAATTTCACCAAACTACCACCAACAAAAAACCAACAACTGCTCTTTCTCTCTCTACATCACTCTTTCTTTCTTTCTTTCTCTCTCCATGTGACTTTGCATTTGTCCTATAAGTTAAGTTATCAACAATCATAACTGTTCCTTAACGCCTCTCTAATAACCTCCACCCAACCTCTCTCTCTCATTTCCGTTTCAAATCAAATATCTCTCTCTCAATGGACACTCCTCATTCACCTTCTTCCTGTTCATCTTCTTCATCCACCTGTTCATTTGAAGGACACGCCACCGACACAATCTATTTAGAAACAGAGGAGCCACAAACGCCGTTAGCCGTTCGACGTGCTCTTCAGCTTCTCAAATCCGGTGTGCCGGAATTACGGATTCAAGCCGCGCGTGATATAAGGAAACTTACAAAAACTTCACACCGATGTCGGCGTCAGCTATCTGAAGCTGTCGGTCCACTCGTTTCTATGCTCCGAGTCGACTCGCCCGAGTCACATGAACCTGCTCTCCTCGCTTTGCTTAATCTCGCTGTTAAAGATGAAAAGTAAGCAACTATACTTTTTCTACAAAAAATTATAATCTGAAAGGGGAAAAAATTAATTTAATCGGAATTGGAATTCAAATTTTCGTGCATAGATTATTCATTATTGGTAGTGGTTTTGTTATAATTTGAATTTTGTTATTTCTATTTTAGATTTTGTTGTTTCACGTGCTTTTGATATTTGGGAATTTGTGCGATTTATTAAAATAATATAATATGCGTTATGACTTGTGCGATGCCTTGAAGCCATGGACTTGGAGATTCAATCTAAATCTAAAGTTTAAATAAAACTTAATTAAATCTAAAGTTTAATTTGTTTATTAATTATGTATTAAATTATATATTTTAATCCGTATCCTATGCACAACGTTAGGATTCTCTTTAGCATAAGAATGCTAGGAAGGAGCAAACAAAAAAAATTGTTTTATATTTAATTTTTTCTGTAATAATAAGATATTTATAACCAATTCCATTATAGATCCTCTGTATTTCATTGACTGAAGTATTTGTAATGAGAATTATTCTAGGATTTTGTTCCTTGTTAGGTCCCTTTATTTTCTTTTTCTTTAATTTCTTACCTCTCTTTAGATTTTATTGGTTGGTGGGAAAATATAGAAAATTTGAGTTGTGTTTTATTTTATTTTATTTTTTGTTATTGGTTTCATAATCTACCATTCTACCTAAGGTATAGTTGTTAGGAATAATGTGTTGGGGTGTGTGAGGTTAGTTAGAAATCCACTTGTTCATGACTTTGCTCATCTTACGTTGGTAATTTACCATATTCTTATGATTCATTGAATTCTTCATGATATAAAAGAAGACAAGCCATCAAATTGGTGTTTTTCTGTTATATTTTTGGTTTTTTGTTTTTTATGATAAGGAGTGAGGACCATGTCATCTTATGACTATTACTAGAATAGAATGTCAATTAAGTTGATTTTTTTAATGATTATTGTTTTTGATAACTTGAATCATGCATATTATGTCATCAGAAAGAATTAGATTCTTTGTTGTCAAAGCTTATCCAATTAGATGGTGGATTTCCTTTTGGTTCTCATGGTGCACTTTCTTTTTTACCTTTTGTTTCTTTTCCTTTTTTGCTTATTTCTTCTTCATGAAGTAACCTCCTACCCAAGGTTCTAATTGTTCTCATTTCTACTTTTTTTTTTTACACTTTTAATTTCAAACTAGTGATTTGACTACATTATACTCCTTTTTTCATTGAGGGTATGCATGTCCTTTTTTGGGGTCTTAACCTTCCAGTCTTAGGGGGAATGAGGTCCTAGTAATCTGGAGTTCGACTGAGAGGTTATTATGTCACTTATGTGTGTATGAGGGGATGGAAGATGAGAAGTTTAAAAAATTAAGGAAGAGTATGAATTGAGTTTGTGGTAGAAGGTATTGATTTTCAATTCTCACTAATGGTTGCTAGCTTAGAGGGTGAAAAATCACTTTCATGCTATGAGAGTGACCAAACTTTGTGAAGTGGACATGAGTCGCAGGCTAGTTTCAACTTCCCTACATTTTTATTATGTCAAGCAAATATGAAGTGATTTTCACCCAAATTTCCCACCCTCTCATCTACTACCTATATGCAAAACAAGTATGGCCTAAAATTTCTTGTTTTGGCTTGTGTTTCAAATACATAATTATTGTGATTCTAGATGCTTTTTGAGAAGAAAGGACAGTACTTTTACGTTTCCATCTCTCCATCCCCCCTCACCTTTCTTGGGTCCTAGGGGAGTTGTTGTATGAGTCTTTATTTGTCCAACCACAAAGTGGTCATTGAATTAATAAATGAGCCAGCATCATGAAAAATTGTACTTAGCACAGAAATTAATTAATGGTACAACTATCCATCACAATAGTGTTAGCCAGTGGAATTAAATAAATTTTTACTGTGTCTTACCCACAATATTATTACTCTTTACTCATTATAGCACAACCATGATTAGTGTCTTGCATCTTAGGCCTGATTAGGTACCTTCCAGCTTGTGATTGAATTTTAATGCAATAGATTGGAGAGTGAAATCAAATTATCTTGTCTGTAGTACCTTGTGCTCTTTATTTTAGATTCCATAGTACTGATTAGGTACCTTCCAGCATGCAATAGATTGGATTTGAGAGTGAAATCAGATTATCTTGTCTGTAGTACCTTGTGCTCTTTATTTTAGATTCCATAGTACTGATTAACTTTTTGCTAGATAAATTTGTGATAATTCAGTGATACTCATAACTGCGCATATCTTGCAGGAATAAAATCAATATCGTAGAAGCAGGAGCATTAGAACCAATACTTAGTTTCCTCAAGTCACAAAATCCAAATCTGCAGGCATCTGCAACTGCAGCTTTGCTCACACTATCAGCCTCTTCAACCAACAAACCAATTATTAGTGCTTGTGGCGCCATTCCCCTTCTTGTGGAGATTCTTAAAGACGGAAGCCCACAGGCAAAAGCTGATGCAGTTATGGGTCTCGCTAATTTATCAACATATCCTGATATTCTTGGCATTATTCTCAAAACAAATCCAATCCCTTTCATAGTTGATATCCTCAAAACTTGTAAAAAGTCCTCAAAAACAGCTGAAAAATGTTGTGCTTTGATAGAACCCTTGGTCGATTACGACGAATGCAGAACTTCCTTGACATCTGAGGAAGGTGGGATTCTCTCAGTTGTGGAGGTTCTCGAAAATGGCACTCTCCAAAGTAGGGAGCACGCTGTTGGAGCACTACTGACAATGTGCCAAAGCGATCGATGTAAATACAGGGAACCAATTCTTAAAGAAGGTGTCATTCCAGGACTACTCGAGCTCACTGTTCAAGGAACACCAAAGTCTCAGACAAAAGCGCGCACCCTTTTGCAACTACTAAGAGAATCTCCTTATCCAAGATCTGAAATTCAACCCGACACTCTTGAGAATATAGTATGCAACATCATATCTCAGATTGATGGGGATGAACAATCAGGTAAAGCAAAGAAGATGCTGGCTGAGATGGTCCAAGTTAGCATGGAACAGAGTCTGAGACATTTACAGCAAAGGGCGCTGGTATGCACCCCAAGTGATCTTCCCATAGCTGGCTGTACTTCTGAAGTTTCTTTTAAGTAATAGTTACAGTTGGCCAACTTTTTATCTTTCTTTTTTGTTTTTCACTTGGGGCTTGAGTGATAAAATTTCCATTGAAAAAAGGGAATAATATTATTATGAATTATGCCAGTCCAGGCCATTGTGGATGTATCGAGTCGAGTGACTGGTAAATGGTAATTGTCAATAAATTAAGTTGTTAAGACATCAAAAAAACACGGTTTTGTAGTTGGTTTGTAAAGAAACTGTTGTATAAAATGACTTACAAGTGCTAAAGGTTCATTGTTCTGTTAGTATTGCTTTTCGTTTTTTTGATGACTTAAAAAAGAGTGAGTTCTAAGGAGTATTTTTAAGACCAAAATTAGTATATTAATCATTAATTTGTTATTTTTTGGTTGAATGTGAGAATTGCAACGGACTCTGACATGGACATCGCAACACGACACGGATACTCCGATACCGCTAATGTAAAAAATATACGACACCGACACCGCTACGTATTTATAAAAAATATAAGTTTAGAATTAAAAATACATACATATGCATCTAAGTTGAATAAATTTTTCAATAATTTTTTTTTTTAAAAGAATATATGATAGTACATTTGACATTTACTCATTCAACTACTATCGAAAAACTAAAAATAATGTAATCAAAATGCAATATCTTTAATCTTTTATTGATCAATATTATTATTTTGACACATCTTTAATCGTTGTATATATGTCTGAAAAAAATATAACCAAATAAAAAAAATAAAATTTGGACACTTACCCCGACACGTTTGTAGGAGTGTCTTATAGGTGTCGGACACCGATTTAAGGAGTGTCGGAATAAAGAAAAGATTATTTTTTTGGACACCTCTCCGACACGTTTGTAGGAGTGTCGGACACCGACACGTGTCGGACACCGCGACACGTCTAATCATAGAGGTGTCGGTGCTTCATAGGAGAATTGGACTCGAGACATCAAGCCATCAAACCAATCTTGTCGTTCTGTTTGCCAAGACAAATAAGCTAGCTTATAGCTTATGTCTTATAGCTTATAAGCTAAAAAGTCTATTTGGTAACTGTCATATTACCATGAACTTATAGCTTATTTTACTAGCTTATAGCGTATTTTTCATAAACTAAGGGCTCGTTTGACCTAGCTTATTTTAGAGCTTATGCAAACGGCTTATGCAATATAAATTAGGTTTTATGCTATTTTATAAGTTTAAACTAATGAAAATTGAATTTTTAGAAGCTATTTTATCATAAACTATCTTGAAAAATTTATAATAATACATAAAAATTGCATAAGCCGATTGTATAAGCTTAAAAATAAGCTAGACCAAACAGGCCCTAATTCAAGTAGCTTATGAGCTTATAGTTTATAATTTTTTATTCCAATTTTACCCTTATATACTTTTATCTTAAATTCATTTTTATTATTGAAAATATATTATTACAATTTAAAATTTATTAGTCACTTAAGTCTCTGGTACACGTATTTAGATTTGGTGTATTTAATGCATCACATAATTTGACATTTTTCTTGAAATAAAAAAACAAAATAGTTTGACATTTTTCTCAAATTAACGGTTGATACTTGATATTGTTTTAAGTTGGATTTAATTATTGTGCAATATGAATTTTATTTTATTAATCCTCTTGTAAAAAAAATTGAATCTTTTAATCCTAAATTGATGGGTGGAGCCTGGAAGTACATACGGTGTTTAGTCACTGAACTATCAACATCTCTTCAATTTGTTCCCTAAATTATAAAAATATATTAAATGGTCTCTGAATTATTAATAATCCATTAATTTAGTTATTTATCTTTTAAAAAACATGAAAGAAAATAGTAGTTCATGGACCATTTAGTATATTTCTATAGTTTATGGACCAAATTAAAAATAAGTTAATATTTAGGGACTAAATTAAAAATTTATTCTATAATGTAAATATGTAATTTAAGAAGGAAATGCCTTTTTTTCCTCATCACCCGTATCCGCTCTATTGGACCGCCTAATTTAGTTCATGATAAGTTCTAGTATCAAGGATTCCAATCACCTAGGGTAATATTTGTATGAGCAATGACATATCACTATATAAGATGTTAATCCGCAGAACAATAATGTGAATAATTATATTATGCGCCAATTATCAAGCAGGAGTAAGGGTGAGATTGCATCTACTTGACCTACCTCATCTTTTTGAATCAACTATCTTTACTATTTTAGAACTAAAACCGCATAAATAAGATCAAACACAAACTTTTTAGAACTAAAACTATTTAGTCGTTGCACGTGCGCGATAGCCAACAAACCAAAAACATCATTAAAAAGTGCGATATATCATCAAACAAAAATTGTATAGTAGTACTCTCTCTAGATAAATAAAAAAACTTACAAAAATTGCGGTAGTAAAAAGGAAACTAAAGAACAAAAGTAATGTAAATGTGTAATTTAAGAAGGAAAAACCGTTTTTTCCTCATCACCCGTATCCGCTCTATTGGATCATAGTTCTTCCTACCAAGTACTCCTAATTATTTGTGTTGTTAATCACCAATGAACAAATTAACTATTCGTAGAAGGAAATGACTTTATTTGTGTTGGAACATGAGTACACTAATGTGTGGAAGTTGAACAAAATTTGTTGGGAAATAAAAAAAAAAAAATTTACTGTCTTTAGATTTAGAAATATTGATGTGTGAACCAAAAAAAGTGGGAGAAGTCTCATATCGGAATGAACACGGTCATTATTAGCGTCTATATATCTAAGGTGACGGGAATTTCGAACATATTATTAACCATCACACACGCACCATCGTCGGGTGGGCTTGGGCTTGACGATGTTGTTCTTAAAAAAAAAAGCTACCCGGTCGGTGATTCAGCAGTCATTTCTTCAATAACATATTTTTCTAGAACTATTTTCACATGTCTATCTCTATTATATACATAGCGAGATTTCCATGGAGCTCTCGCATTCTCAAGAAAAATTATTTAGGTAACATTCAATTAGAGTTTTTTAGAAAATTGCTTAGATGACACTCAATTAGAGTTTCTCTATTGTTTTTGTATTTTTTTTGTTTTAAAAAAAAACACATTATTAAAAAAAGTTGTTGGATATATACAACTAAATTATAGCTTTTCTATTTTTTTTATTTTTATTTTCTATCTTTTTTGTATTTTTTTGTTAAAGCTTCTCAAATATTTTTTTATCGTAGAAACTCTGATATTATTTTTTTTTTTTTGTAGAAACTTTAATATTATTATATTTTTTTTGTAGAATTTCTAATATTATATATACTTCTCTATTTATTTTTTGTATCTTCTCTAGCCCATTATTAAAAAAAATTGTTGGATATATACAACTAAATTTAGAGTTTCTCTATTTTTTTTAATCTTTTTTTGTATTTGTTTTTTGCCATTCAATTAGAGCTTCTCTAATATTTTATTTAATTGTAGAAACTCTAATATTTAGAGAGAGAGAGAGAGAGAGAGAGAGTTTTTAGGGGTATTGAATGGGAAACATGGTGCACTTTTCACCGCACTATTAAAAGTAAACTCTGACTAATTAATATTTATATTCCGACTGAATGAGTTAACCTCATTTTGTGTTCAACGCACTTTCATTAGAATTATTTCAAACTGATGAAATCCATGGGAAATAAAAAATATCTTGATATGATCTATGAATTTTTTTTATAATTTCACTTTTAAACTTTCCATAAACCTTCGTTCAAGCTTTTTTAAAGATGTTAATTTATCAATGTGAATACATGGGAGAATGGATTGAACATGTACTTGGATCCCAAGGAACATGGTTCGATTCTCACCTAAGCCAAAAACTCTACAGAGTGGTGAGTATAGAAGATCATGAGGTACAGTGTCGAGCTGCCTTCAATATAAGAGAAGAGGTCCGGACTATTACACATGATATATTTTAGGCTTAATTCAATATTTGATCCCTTTTACAAGTTTCAATTTGGTCCCTTATGTTTCCACTGTTTGCATAAGTTGATAATTTTCGTCAGTTTTGTCATTAACACTGTTTAATTTGGACATGTATCCAGGTGTCCACGTATGCAAACCGTCTGCGACATGTGATAAAACTGACGAAAATGACCAAATTGAAACCTAAAATTAACATAACGGATCAAATTGTAACTTTTAAAACATAACGGACCAAGTTGAAACCTAAAATACACATAACGAACCGAATGTTAAATTAAACCTGTATTTTAATTTTATGGAAAGTCATGCTCCCAAAAAATCTCAAAGAACATGAAAAATCAGTGCATATTTTCATTTGAAAATAGAATCAACAGTCAAAAAATATTGACATATATTTATTTGAAATATAACAGTAAAAAAAAGATCAACAGTCAAAACAGAACCATTTATAGGGTTCCTATATAATCTCAGGGATGAAGACGGGAGAAATAATCTCATAATAGTGTAGAATTGGAAACAAATGAATACTTTTTATCATGCCCTACCCTGTAACATTCTTAAATATATATTGAAATTCTGGCACACACAATGGACAAATGTGTTGACTGACTTTCCAACACTTGTCCAGACAGAGTTGTAAGTGGAGACAGATGTTGCACCACTTGTCCACACGTTCAAAGCAGTAGTAATAAAAAGCAAGTAAATAGCAAAAAATAAACTTGCACAGTGTGTTTGTTAACCCAGTTCGGAGCAAACCTCTCATACTTTGATGGATACCAATCCAGGAACGAATCCACTATAGTAGTATTACTTCAAAGTCAAACAACTTGTTTGCCCTTCTCACTTAATATCTACTTGTGGAAATTCTACCTAGGCCCAACCTAGATATGACCAACCTATGTCACTTTCTTAATAACACTACAAACACAACACCGTTCTTTACACTACGGGTAATAAACACAAACAAGGTTTGGAGACACCCTCATAGAAAACTACACACTCTTGCCAAAGGCTTCAAGTGTTGGCACACACTAACCTAACTCCTTGCGTCAAAGCTTTGGAGAATATTACAAAAAACTCAGTCCTCAACATGCATAAAAAAAATGCAAGAAAGACTCACAAATAAAGCACAAGGCTTATAAAGACACGAAAACCATAAAATTCTACATCTTGAAGTTTTTGGCTTCGGTAAATAAATTAGGTTTAACATCTTTCTTTATATATCCAATCGGGCTAAACAATACTTCAGCTCCAAAAAATGTTCTAAAGACAAAATATATTTTCCACAAATATATTTGCACCAAATATTCACTCCATAATTGTGTATAAATATATTTTTAGTAACAATCTCCTTGAAGCACAAAGATATATTTATATTTTCTCTAGCAATCTTCAAAATACAGCTGGAATATGCGAAAGATTTCGCACAAAAATATTCTCGAATCAAATAAAATCTTTCCTTAAATATCTTCATAAATTGAGGAAATAAATAATCTTCCTAAAATCTTCAACAATCAATGAAGGAAACCAACGTTTGGCGTCCAAGTAATATCTGAAGCTGTAAAAATTAGGATTCAAGAAAGACGGTACACATGACGCAAAATAGGGTTCACGAACCAACTGACAGTGTTGTTCTCAGATGTGTACTACAGTACACATCTGACACCGTATCTGTATAGCATCTTGTTTTTACAAAATGAAGCCAACATATAAAAATTCAACATTTATCGTAGAATTCTTTTTGGTTTTCACCACCAGTTTTATCTAGTTCGGGGGTCAGTTTTGACATCAAGTGGTTCTAGCCCCCTCCCGATCGTAGCCGCGGGGGATCGAACCGTGGTCCTCCCTACCAAGTTCAGCGCCAATCACCACTAAACCAACTAACGATTGATATTTATCGTAGAATTCTAAAACAAATTTCTTAAATAATATTTTAAAATAAACATTTAATAATATTAAAAAAATAAATAATCACGTGAATTGCACGTGGTAACAAACTAGTACTCCCTCTATTCCTTAGGGACCGTTTGGCCTAGCTTATTTTTGAGCTTATGCAACCAGCTTATGCAATTTTTATGTATTATTATAAATTTTTCAAAATAGTTTATGATAAAATAACTTCTAAAAATTCATTTTTCACTAGTTTAAACTTATAAAATAGCATAAAACCTAATTTATATTGCATAAGCCGTTTATATAAGCTCTAAAATAAGCTAGGCAAAACGAGCCCTTAATATAAGAAAAAAAATCACTTTTTAGATACATTTAAAAATTGATGTATCTAGACTATATAATTGATTAGATACATCAGTTTTTTAACGTATCAAAAAAGTGAACTCTATTATATTAAGAGCCCGTTTGGCCTAGCTTATTTTTGAACTTATGCAAACATTTTATGCAATTTTTATGTATTATTATAAGTTTTTCAAGGTAATTTATGATAAAATAACTTCTAAAAATGCAATTTTCACTAATTTAAATTTTAAAATTATAAAATAGCATAAAACATAATTTATATTGCATAAACCGTTTGCATATAACCGTAGTAAGTACAGGAGGGAGTATAATATAATAAAAACAACAATTTGAGAATTGAGAAGTTCATTGGATGATAATTGAAGCACACGAGTGAGATTATTATTTGATTTTGTAGTGTTATTCTGACTGTGTCTTTCTTTCTTCGCGAAAAGCACGTCAAGTTCAGAACCTTCACACCTCTCACTCGTGGACTCCATAGTTGAGTTAAAGTTAACATCACACACACAATTCATACTTCTCACACACAGTTCATACTTCTCACTTCACTTTCACTTCGATTCACTTCACATCATCGATTAATCCCTAAATTATTCACTCAATGGAAGATCCATCGGAGATATTGGGATCGGTGGATTTGGACACTGGCATCACCGTTAAGACCGATGCCTTGGCCATGGAAATTGATCGCCCGTTTCAGGAAAACTCTGTAACTGCCGAAGACTGGCGGAAGTCTCTTAGCAAAGTGGTCCCTGCCGTCGTCGTTCTCCGAATAACAGCTACTCGTGCATTTGATACTGAGTCCGCTTCTGCCAGTTCAGCTACCGGCTTCGTCGTTGATAAACGCCGTGGGATTATTCTCACTAACCGTCATGTCGTCAAGCCTGGTAACCTCGCTGTTTCGTTACTATTCCGTTAGCTTTAACGATCTTGTTAACTCATCATTTTCGGTTTTGAATGTGTAGGACCGGTTGTTGCTGAAGCTATGTTTTTGAACCGGGAAGAGGTTCCGGTTCATCCCATTTACAGAGATCCAGTGAGTGAACTTTGTTTTCAATTTTCCGGTTTTTATGTTAAACATAATAATATTCTCATTCTGATTCCGTTATCATGCTTTTTTTTTTAATTGTAATTGATAACAAAGGATTCTTCTTTTTATTTATTTGATTCATTTGTTATCACCGAGAATTAATGTTTATTGGTTCCTTTCTGTGTGGCTATTGATACGCTTCTACAGGTACATGATTTTGGGTTCTTTCAGTATGATCCTAGTGCTATACAATTTCTAAATTACGAAGAGATACCTCTTGCTCCCGAGGGTGCTTGTGTTGGATTAGAAATCAGAGTGGTTGGTAATGATAGTGGTGAGAAGGTATAAGCAATAGTCACATCTCTGATCTTGTCTCTGATTTCGTTTTCATTGATTTTGGTTTAGATATTTTAGATATCCATGTTTCATTAAATAGTTCAATTGCTCTCTATTTCATGTTGCGCTCTTGCATATTTTTTCTGGTCTTAATCTACAAAGCACAGACACTCATTAGATTAAGCGTGTCTCGGTGTGGTGTTGGACATCCCTACGACACATGTTGGATAACTTGGAGAAGTGTCCCTAAAAAAGCTTTTTCTTTGACACAACTTGGACACTCCATAGGCACACCATAGATTCATCTATAGTAATAATGGATACCTCTAAAAATATTAGAACAAAAGTCATTTCACATACAAACATCTCCATCTTATTTATGGGTGATGATTGATGAGTGGGTTAAAGATCTTAAGTTTGATTATATTATTTTCAGTTTTTTGGTAGGAAATGGATAGATGATGGTGAAATAGTAGCATATGTTGTTTTATATATTTTATTTTGTAATAAAACAAAGTGTTCAATTTAGATGTATATACAAATTTTCATATATTTTATTTATTTAATTATAATATATGTCTGTATCTGTGTCCTAAGTTTTTTAGCATTAGCAATGTC
Organism: Trifolium fragiferum; assembly: GCA_954870985.1. Lineage (NCBI taxonomy): Eukaryota > Viridiplantae > Streptophyta > Magnoliopsida > Fabales > Fabaceae > Trifolium > Trifolium fragiferum. Next base: position 17,328,542 of record OX940794.1, read on the forward strand.
AGTGTTGGTGTTAGAGTCCGTGCTTCGTAGGTCTTAATTGATTCTTGTTGGAACATGGGTAACGAGAGAGGATCCTCTCTCAATTGTAAAAAACAATTGAGGGAATAATGTGGAATATTAAACCATTAAGATTATAAATGGGGGATAGAATTGGAATTTGAAAAAAAAGGGAAAAAGTTAGTTAATGGCTGAGATGTAAATATTAAGGGAAATTGAGAGAAAAGAAATTGAGAGGATCCATTCTCATGGGTAACTGAGTTGATTGTGTAGCATTTTATAGTTTTCTTGGCTAATTGATCATGTCAATAGAACATCATTGCAAAAAGCTTAAAGTTAGTGTTGTCTTGTGCAGTTTGTTTTTGTTTCTCATCATTGTTAATTTTGAACAGCTACATCCATTTGTTGTATTATGCAAATGTTCTTGGACTTTGGTTTGTAAAATCAAGTGACATATCAACTATTTATTTTTCTCAACATTGGTAGATCAAATTGTTATGCTTTCATGGTTAAGTCTAGTTTACGTTACCACTCGCTCATCATTTATGTAGATGGGCCCTGACTTCTAGTATTACTCGGGTTTATTTTATCACAATAAAATCTATAATCATTTTGGCTTTTACTTTCAGGTTTCCATTTTGGCTGGTACTCTTGCTCGTTTGGATAGGGATGCTCCTCACTATAAGAAGTATGGTGTCAAATAACTAACTTTTTTCTTTAATATGTATGTTATGTCTCCTTCAAGAGCAGGTTGAATTTAGATTGTTAAACTATTTTTTGATGCAGGGATGGTTATAACGACTTCAACACATTCTATATGCAAGTAAGTACGAATAAATGCTTATAAATTTATTCACATTTTTCTTCAAAATCTCAAACCATGAGTTTGTTTGTTATTTTTTCCCCTTCTATTTGTAATTTGTAACGTTGTGTAATGTTTTTTCTTAGTTTGTATTTGAAGTTTTTAAGTATCTTCATTTTCTTAAAATACTAGGCTAAGAAAATTAGCTTAAGGGGATAAAACCAATTTAATGCCTTCATTTGGCAACTTAGTTTGTGGAGTGAGTGATTTGGTTGACATGAATTCCATGCCTCTTTGAGACGGGTTTATATTAATTTACATGTTCCGGCTCTTGTAAAGAGCGTGTAGTGAATTAACAACTGGCCATTACTTGATTGCAACCATATGCTTATTAATATTTGCTTTACAGGCAGCATCTGGGACTAAAGGAGGATCGAGTGGTTCCCCAGTTATAGATTGGCAAGGCAGGGCTGTTGGCCTGAATGCTGGGAGCAAGACAACAAGTGCATCGGCTTTCTTTTTACCTCTAGAACGAGTGAGCTCTTGATATTTGCTGAACTTGTCAGACATTTAATGTAGTAACCAAGGAGAAGCACGACTCTTCTAGTGGGGAGTAACTAATTCAATTGGGACAATGAAAAACTAAATACAGTTATTTACTTTTCAGGTTGTGAGGGCATTAAGGTTTCTTCAAAAGGGGAGTGAAACTTATGTTGACAAATGGATGCCATTTTCTATACCTCGTGGTACCCTTCAGGTTTGACCTTGAAATCATTCTTCAAATGTCCTTCCTTTAATGTTTTTCTTGTAATTCACTATTAAAGGCATTTCTTTATAACTGTGATTATAATATAATGCAATGAGGCTTGAATATTTGTATGCTACATTGTTGCCACAATGTTTAGAATTTTCTTGAATGGAGTTTTCCACTTTTCCTTGTAAGTTGAAACATTCTACCATGACAAATGATTGTATGCCATAATGATGTCTGCAAGCATTTATGTTGTTATTATGCCTAAGGCTTGAGATATAAAGTTGATTTTTTTTGGATCTTGGAAACATTGATTCTAGCTTTAGGTTATTATTATCTTGACATTTTCCTGGAAACTTGAGTGTTTATAATATTTTGAATTCTACGTTCAAATTAATTATTCATTTGTCTTTCCTATTCCTCCATCCCCGGAGGATTTTTCTCTTATCTTCCTTTATATGTTCTCAAGGTTTGAGGGAGGGAGTGGTGATTTCAACCCCCCTCTTGATAATGATGTCTCCCAGGTATGCTTATTATGAAAGAATAAATATTATTTATTCTTATCTCCAAGTTTGTTTTTAAGAGAAAGAGTAAATTACACTACTCTCCCCTTTTATGCAAAACATATAAAAAATTACACTCTCCTCCCTTGAAAGATGGTTGGACGCCGTCACCCGTGTTTGAACTCGGGACCTTATAGTTGTATGTGTGAGTTTCAATGGTGCTTGCCGCATCGTCTACAAACCCCCCCCCCCCAAAAAAAACCTTTAATCCTTTGTAATTTAAACCTACTTATAATACATATTTTTTCACTCTATTTCTGATTCATGATGTCATTAATTAATAATAAAATGGTTAAAGTTATTTACCGTTGAGATTGGAAGCTATTAAGAAAGAAAAATAAATTTCTTAAATGGCGGCTTAAATTTTTTTTTGAGGGAAAATGATGGCTTAATGTTGAATTGTTGATCGTTATCATATAAGTATTTATTTATGTGAAAATGGATTGAATTGTAATGCAGTTTTAATTCCTAAGGGAGAAATGTGCAACTCAATCATCTCTTAGGGAATGAAGTATAATTTTCTCTCTATACATTTACTTCTCAAGGGGCGTGAATGTATTTTAACATATGAATGTAATTCAAGCTTCTCTAATCCCTCAGGCCTCAGGGGAGTGTAATTTACTCTAAGTAAAATATCTAGAGTTGTCCACTTTTTTTCTCTAAAATGTTCCCAATGCTAAATTTCTTTAGTGCACTTATTCTGTCTATGTAACTGAAAGAGTGCTTTGACATATTTGGCTGTTGGGGGACATTTATAGACCTGGAAAGTGATACCAACATGTTTTATATTTCGTGAAACCGGTATTTTGTTTATTTTGAAATTTCAAATAGTTCTAGATGATTTCTTGCTTACTGTTTTGTCGTGTTTATTGAATCAAGTTTTGTTTTAGTTTTGTCTATAGCTAAGCTGGATAATACTGACATATGCTTATCATTTAGTAAATTGACTAATTTCTGGATATTTTTTATTCCTTAGATCTATAATTTGCTCCGTGTCTGCTTGTTATAGATGTGTGTCTGTATTAGACTTGAGATGAGATGATTCCAGTGATTTTTTTATTCTTCTTGGTTATATGAACGGATGTTTCCTTTGGGTATGAGACAATAGTTGTGAAAATATAATGTACAGGTGACTTTTCTCCATAAAGGGTTTGATGAGACTCGTCGGCTTGGCCTCAAAACTGAGACAGAGCAGGTTGTTCTAATCTTTAGTTTTCATTTTATATCTCTGTCAAGCAGCAATTTCTTTTAAATATGCCCTTGCCCTGCATTATGTACACCACATTTGATATTTTTAGATAGTTCGAAATGCTTCTCCTGCAAGTGAAACTGGAATGCTTGTTGTGGAATCTGTGGTAAGTAAATTGTTATGCCGAATCGCATTTTTCCTTTAGTTTAGATGATATTCCATTTTCAATTTCTTCAGCTTTAATCTTTGACTTGTATAGGTGCCAGGTGGTCCAGGCTATAACCATTTGGAACCGGGGGATGTACTTGTTCGTGTCAATGGTGAAGTAAGTTTGTTTGTTTGATGGGAAATCCCGCCCCCTTCTAAAATAAAAACCTTTGCACATATTGTTCATTATCATAATATATATTTTTTGGTTAGAATCATATTTGAAAGTCTCTATTCTTTCTCTTTTATCGAAAACCCCAAAAATTCAATAATTAATAATTAAATGTTGTAATTTTAAGAAAATAAGAAACTAAAAAGTAGTCTCATACAATAATAGACAATAAAATAAGAGAGATTTTATTATAATTTATATCTGACTTACTGGTTAAACATTACCTCAAGCACCATTCAAAAAACACTATAAGTTGCTGACTTACTGGATAAGCTCATTTACCAAAGACATATTTTTTTATATTTTTATTTGGAATGAAAAATGTTAGTAAAATTGTTGTTAGAAATATCAGTGGGGGGAGTTGTACACGCAACCCCATTTCGCTCCAAACCACATGATCATTCCTCACCAAAGATGTCTAATTTGTTCAGCAAGCTTATAAGCTAGCTGCTAAAATGAGCAATAAGCTAGCTAGAACGTGTTGTCAAACACATTCGTGTTCTTTTCTGTATCTCTTATAGTATATGTTTCATCAAAAGAATGAGAGTTGAGCATAAAAGGTCATACTTGGTTATGGACGACTGATGTAATGGGGAAAATAATTATTAGGAGCAACTCATCGGGATGGACATAATTGTACTTTTGCACATCCAAGCTGCTGCTTATGATGATTTCTGTTTTGTTGTCCATGTGTTGAATATGAATTATATTCAAGGGGAAGTAAAAATGTCTGTTTCTGGAAAAGTAAAAATATGAATTATATTCTGTTATTTGTTATTGTTTATATATGTCTGTTTTGTTGTCCATGTGTTGAATAAAGCAATCATGAAAAAGTATCATTTGCCAGAATTCCTAAATAACACATAATTTTGTAAACTTAGAGAAGTTTTTGCCATGTTTGATGATTGGTTTCAACAGTTACTTGTTTTGGTGTTTTGTTGGTCCTTGTTTTGGTGGTCTCAAATGTTTAACTCTGACATTATTGCAGGTGATTACCCAATTCCTAAAACTGGAGACTATACTTGATGACAGTGTAAACTCAAATATCGAATTACAAATTGAAAGAGGCGGCGCATCAAAGAGTTTAACTCTATCGGTGAGAGTTTTATGACTTGGATATATATTTTATAAGTACCGTTTGACACACTAGACTATTTATGTTTTTTATGGGAAGGCACCATGGTGAATCAGTGATTCCACTCTTTCTGAAGGGAAGGCCTGAAGAAATCCTAACTTTATGAAATTACTTAAATTAAAAGTGTCGTCAAATCATACTCCGTAGTTTTTGCACTCACCAATTTTATTAACAAGTTCTTAAACTACAGTTAGAGTAATAGACTAGAATGATCAAGGTTATCGAAATCAGGATTTAGTTTGTAACAAATAAATGTGGTGTGAAGTATTTTAAGGGTGTCTAAGTTCCAAGTAAAATATAACCAACTAATAAAAATAAAATCCATCAAAAAAAGTAATAATAATAATATGAATTTTACTTGATAGAAACAACCAACTATGTCTTAGGGTTTCATTGTAAGGAACTGATAAAGTATAAAATTAGGTTCTTAGTTGCCACTACCTGGCTTGTGATTTGACTGTCAGCTTGAATAATATAAATAAGATTATTGCTTAATGTTGTGCCAACTTTTCTAAATGTTCATCTCAGGTGCAAGATTTGCACTCAATAACTCCCAATTATTTCTTGGAAGTTAGTGGAGCTGTAATCCAACCTCTTTCATATCAGCAGGTGAGCTATATTATATTTATAATGTTTTCTGTATTTTATAGTCATCCTAGAAAAAAAATTAGTTGAATATGATTTTGCTTTAGCCTGCATTAAGAGGCCGGAGGAGATGGCTATTCAAATAAAAAACTTGTCTTGAATAATACTACTTCCTCCGTTACTTATTATCTTATTATAAGTCCCTCTAACAAAGTAAACGGGTATTAAGAAAACTTACCATTTTTCTTCATTCCATTGGTGCATCTGTCTCTAAATGCCTAGTTTTAAATTACTTTTTCCCATAAATGGTCAATTTTCCATCTTGTTTCTTCTTGTGGTTTCTTCTTGTTATCTGGACATATAACTTGTTAAGATGTTGTACAACAACTGTCATGTATTTCTCATTTGAACTCTGGATACATTACTCAGCCCTCCACAAGTTGCATCTGTTGCTCTTCTAATTTTTACCTACCTTTCTCATTATAGTTATGTTCATCACTTTTAATGCAGGCTAGAAACTTCCGATTCCAATGTGGTCTTGTTTATGTGACAGAACCCGGGTATGTATTACCTAGATCAACATTGATTGTTCCATACTAATTAGTTAATTCCATTTGACAAAATATTGGATATTTGTTTGTATTCATATTTAAATTTAAATACTTAAAGTTGTTTGTCACTTGACAAGTTTGCCAATAATTTTGAGTCTAGCATCACTTGAGTCATGCATAGGGGTCGATACTGGAGGGAGAAAATATCTGTGATGTTTATTTTACATATTGGTAGAAAGCGTGTGATTTGTTGAACACATCACAATTACCTTTTGCAGATATATGCTCTTTAAAGCAGGAGTTCCTCGCCATGCAATAATTAAGAAATTTGCCGGTGAAGAAATATCTTGCCTTGAGGAACTAATATCAGTTCTGTCTAAGCTATCAAGGGGTGCTCGAGTGCCATTGGAGTATACAAGCTATGTGGATCGTTATCGGAGGAAGGTAAGGTTACTATACAATCAAGTTATATGATATGAAAGTATGTCTTTGTGGTTCATTTTCTAACAAATCCTCATTTGTTGGAATGTGTGAGATACTGTTGAAGTTATGGGTTTTAGATAAAAGTAGGAGAGAAATAATAAGAGGTTGAGTATTATCAATAATAACTTGATAAAAGACTAAACATAAACCACCATTTATAGGGAATACATAGATTCATAATCCTAAATAAATAGGGAAGTCGGGAAACAAATCATATTAATAACAACGTTAATACTAGGTGGTAATCTAAGATACCCTGAGATTAAAAACCCATCTTACGAGATAAACTGACATGCTTTATAATAGTATCAAAGATATTTTACAATATTTCAACTATTTTAAATATTTTTATAAACGATAATATTTCATGATCAAAGCGGCATAGATGACCGAGAGCTCATAAAGGTATAATAGGCCATTTCTAATTTTGTTTCATGAACTTGTCTGATGGTTGCAGTCGGTATTGGTGACGGTTGATCGCCATGAATGGTATGCACCTCCCCAGATATACACCCGGGACGACAGTACTGGCCTCTGGATTGCTAAGCCTGCTTTCCAGCCTGATTCCCCTTTTTTATCATCTGGGAATAAAGATGTTGGAAATCTGGCCAGTCGTTCAAGTTCATTGACTGGTGAGCATGCTTCTGGGGGAGATGTGTGTGAAGGTAACCATCAGGAGTTGGTTGATGGTGTCACTAGCATGGAAACTAATTCTGAAGATCCGTCAGAATGTATATCTAACGGCACTGGATCTGATGGGATTGTAAAAAAACGGAGAGTGGATGATTTATCAACTGATGGAAGTGTTGCTGATATTTCCTTAAACGAGCCCGAGGAAACTAAGATAGAAAAATCAGGTGCCATACAGGATGATGGGTTAATGGACTATCAAGGTGCAACTGCTGCCACAGCAAATGCATCAGTCACTGAACGTGTGATTGAGTCTACTCTTGTGATGTTTGAGGTAATTTTTGAAATTTATCACAATTATGATCATTGACTTGGGAATTCTGTTTTTTATTTTTTTGATTTATATCACCTTCTACAAGTTAGGTCTTATATTGCTTAATGCTGTAGCGTGGTAATGGCCTTGGCTTACTGGTTTTCCCATGTTTCTTAATGATTCCGCCTCCAGGTTCACGTTCCTCCATCTTGTATGCTTGATGGTGTTCATTCACAGCATTTTTTTGGAACTGGAGTCATTATATATCACAGTCAAGATATGGGATTAGTTGCGGTCGACAAGAATACTGTTGCAGTATCTTCCTCTGATGTATTGCTATCTTTTGCTGCTTTCCCAGTTGAAATTCCTGGAGAGGTAAATATTTCTTTAAAAAATTGTTCGCTGATAATATAAAATGAATAAACAAGACATAATTTCTTTTGCTTGGTGTGTTCTTTCTTAATGGCAGGTTGTATTTCTCCATCCTGTTCACAATTATGCTCTCATATCATATGATCCATCTGCTTTGGGTCCTGTTGGTGCTTCAGTGGTTCGTGCTGCGGAGTTACTTCCAGGTTGGTTTCCCCATGGCATTTCTTAAATTTAGACTTTTTGGAGGTGGCTTTATCTGATCCACTTTTGATGATGAAGTACATGTTTCATGCTCAGTGACTCCTAAATATTACCATCTATACTTTGACTAAACTGAGAAAAGCTAACTGCTATCCCTTGCAAGCAACTAAAATAAAAAGAAAATGGGAGTAGTTATGAATTTTTTTGATTTTCTGCTGCTCCAGAGTCTGATTTTTACAGTTTTCTTTCTGTCAAGTTAAACAGGTCTTACCAGTTAGGGTAGGTGTGTTCATGGTTCAGTTCAGAGCAAAAATCGAACCAGACTGTTTACACAGTCAGACCAACCGAACTGTTAATGATACATCCCGATCAAACCGAACTGTAATAGAAATAAACCGAACCGAACTGGTGAAAAAATGTCAAAAACTAAACCAAGTCAAATAGTAGAACGGTAGAACTATGTTTAAAAACCAAAAACCGAATCGTTAAACAGAACCGAACTGATAGTTCACTAACTGAACTGAACCGGACCAAACTGGTTCAGTTCAGTTTGTGAACTGTTACTCACAGTTTGGTTTTTCTTGGTGTGGTGTGGTTCACTTCAGTTTGGCGGTTTGGTGGTTTGGTGGTTTGGTTTTTTAAGACACCCATAAGTCAGGGTAGCATGATAAAAGTGGATATGGGGGAACTTTTTAATGGTAAAATCTGATTGTCTGATGTCTGAAAAACTATATATATATTTTAGAGGTTTGTGAGCTTATGCACTTTCTTGATGCTATTTTAATTTATCTATATTGACGAAATATCTGTACATTTGTTTTTTGTTCAGATCCGGCATTACGCCGAGGAGATTCTGTTTACCTTGTGGGCTTAAGTAGAAGCCTTCAAGCAACTTCTAGGAAGTCAGTTGTTACCAATCCTTCCGCTGCTTTAAATATAGGGTCTGCAGACTCCCCACGTTACAGAGCAACTAATATGGAAGTTATTGAGCTCGATACTGGTAAATTTGGATTTTTTATTTTTTTAACTAACTTTATACACATTTGGATACATGTCTTACTTTTAATGTGTTCGAATACAGATTTTGGTAGTTCATTTTCGGGTGTGCTAACAGATGAACAAGGAAGGGTCCAAGCTTTATGGGCAAGCTTCTCTACTCAGGTTCTTACCAGTTATTCTTTTGCTTGTTTACCAGGATGGATCTAGACATTTTTTATTGGGCCGATATAAGATAAAAATTAATTCTAAGTGACATTAAAATAAAGATATTGTAAGCCTTTTCCAAATATCTATATTTGTTCGGGTAAGTTCATTGTTAAGCATAATATGAACACCTTTTTGACTAGACCTTGAAAAATTCAAATTTACGGCTTCCTTTTTCATTATTAAGTAAATCAACACCGGACTTTGATTAACTAAGGCACCTAAACACCCCCCTCTCCCCCAAGTCTTAGTCAGAACCACTCTTGGGGTCTTATTCTAATCGCTTAAAACAGAATAGTTTGTTTGAAATTGCATTACCCCATTTCAATATCAGCGCGACATGCAACAAGCCACAACAAGGGATTATGTATACTTAATGACTTTCTAATGATGGACCCTACCATTATATAATTCAAACCTTCCTCAATGCTAATTTATAAATGAAGTTAAAAAATAATAAGCAGACTTTGTGAATATATGATACTATAATAATTAAAATCCCCTTATGAGAGACTTTAAACAATGAACATATTCTATGATTGTTTTTATTTGGTCTTCTCATTTGTATAAATGATAAAGACTAACTTAAAACAGTTGTATCTTCGTAGAAGAAGAAAAAGAGAAGAAAGATGAAAACTGGGAAAAGACGAGACAAGACAATATTTACTCATAATTCAAAAGGCGACCTGATGGTGGGTTGGTCCTTTAAGTCTATAAGCCATTACTCCTTTTTATTTTCTAATATTAATTAAGACAGACCTTCAACTGTTTTTAACTATTATGGATTTTATAAAAGAGAATCACAAAGCTTAGAAGTTAAAAAATACAATAATCATGTATATAACCTTTTTTATTAGGCTGTTTAATCAAGTCTTAACAAGATTAAATTCATGTGATTGTGTAATGTTACACAGCTGAAATTAATTTGTTCGAAATTTGGCAGAATTCAAGTGTTGTTGGTGGACTATTTCAACTGGTAAGGACTAGGGACCACCCTTCCATATAAGAATTAACAAGCATCGCACATTATTTTAATGAAATCTCTACCAAACAAACTCGAGATATCTGTAGCTTTCTTCTACTGTCTAAATGTAATCTTGTCTTGGTGGTGTTTGGTAGAGAATATGATAAATAAGATCACAAATACAGTTTTTTTGGAGTGATATTAGGTGTGACAATTGGAGATATTTTAGGTTTGTGGCAAAGATCTATAATGTAACATGGCCACTGACCCTAGGCTGTGGCTGCTGCATAAACAAAGCCTTGAACTGATTGCAAAATATTTATTGAACAAACTTCAAAACATTTGACAGTGAAAAAGGAAGCAATAATATTTCATGAGACCTATATTTTAAATAAATAAACTTCTACCTAGGTTTTAACAGTTTCTTTATTAAATTTTGCAATAGGGTTGATTTTTATGTGATTACTTATTCAAAAAAAAAAAAGTTCTCATAGTTTGCAAAAGGGAAGGGATGAACCCTGACTGTAAATGTGATGTATTTTTTATTGATTTGAATGAATTTCTCTTTCCAGCTGAAATTCAGTGGCAGCACATCAGAAGATCATCAATTTGTGAGGGGGATTCCAATTTATGCAATAAGTGAGGTTCTAGACAAGATCATATCTGGTGTAAATGGACCAGCCCTTCTAATTAATGGTGTCAAAAGGCATATGCCACTGCTGAGAATATTAGAAGTTGAACTTTATCCGACATTACTTTCAAAGGCTCGCAGTTTTGGATTAAGTGATGCTTGGATTCAGGTATGATGGATGTTCCTTTATGGTTTGAGTTTTTGCTTTAGAATATTAACTTTCCTTCTATGTGTAATATGCTAAGAACGTTTTTCACTTTATTAGCAATTAAAAGACTGGAAAGTTGCAGCTTTCTTTTTTATATTGTGTATCCAACGAAGAATTTTTTATTTTGTTCTGCCTGGTTCTAGAACCACATTCAAGCCTTTCCCGTACTTGGTCGGATGTTAGCATTGAAAAATGGTTTGATTGAAGCTGAAGTATTTATGTCGTAAAAACCAAAAATTGTTCACTAGTAAAAAGTTATTTATTGTATGGATTTCATGTGTGAAGCTTAGTATAATGTCTTTCAACTAATGGCGTGTCAAACATACCATCATTCCCTTGTGGGGACATATCTGTTGGAGTTTGCTTTTGTTTAAATTTCACTGTATCTGCCAAATAGCTGAAATTAATAAATTAGAAGCATTACGAATTAAATATTTAAAACAGTTCCAAAATAAAGTAAAATAGTAGTTCTAATATGTAGGGACTGAATGAAGTTTCATTAAATGGGGCATGTACTTTTCATTGAGAAGGAGAATTGCGGTCAAATAAAAGTTACATTTGAAACAACATCAAATATTAATATGTAACCTTAGATTCTGTATTTCTGTTACCTTCTTTCACTCCTTTAAGGAACTAGCTTTGGTACTTCCATTATCAAGATTTGTTATTTATAGTTTTGGGTAAAATTATTGCAGGCGTTTGTTAAGAAAGACCCAATAAGACGACAGGTTTTACGTGTTAAAGGCTGTTTGGCAGGATCAAAGGCTGAGAATCTTTTGGAGCAAGGGGACATGGTTTTAGCAATCAATAAAGAACCAGTCACATGCTTCCGTGACATTGAAAATGCTTGCCAAGCTTTAGATCAATCTAATACCAATGATGGCAAGCTTCAGATGACTATTTTTCGGCAGGTACGTTGAAAATATTTGCACTCTGATTTAGATTTTGTAAATCTTGCTGAATGATCTTTTGTGTTATTTATTGAGGCACATGGGTTATGACTTTATGATTGATTTGTGCGGTTGTGTCTAGGGACGAGAGGTTGAACTTCTTGTGGGAACAGATGTTAGGGATGGAAATGGCACAACTCGTACAATTAATTGGTGTGGTTGTATAGTTCAAGATCCACATTCAGCGGTACGTGCTCTTGGATTTCTTCCTGAAGAGGGTCACGGTGTATATGTGGCAAGGTACGATTTTAACTTTGTGCATGTAATTTTTTAATCGAAAAGGGTAAAGTACCGATTGATGAATAGAAACATTGTAGGGGTGTTCATGTTGCAAGAAAAATTGTATGAAGGCTTATTGTTGTTATCATTAGCAAGCTAACTTAGACTATGAGTCGGATTGGATAAAGTTCTCAAGAAGCACTTATAGAAAAAGAAATTTTTTTTCAATATGAAATAAGCATATTGGTGTGGAGGGTGTTAGGTAAATTCTATCTAATCTTATTCAAGAAGTCTCTCATTTGACTTCTTCATGAGCATCTATATGCTCATACATAGTTTTTGCTAGGAGAAGAACTATGAACTTATGTTAACTGAGAAGCTCCCACAGCCCAAATTCAAATGTTTTTGTTACTTTGGATCATCTACCTCCTCTCGAGCACAGAAGGACTAGGGTGTTAGAAAGAGAGTGGAGATGTAGAGAATGATGGATAGTAAGAGAGAAGTTAAGAGAGAGATAGAGAGAATGGAGAAGATATAGAGTATTTGAAAAGAACGGATCCAAATCAAATCCAAATTAGGCCTGTGTTATCCTATGTGTACAAATTGTTTATGTGTCTCTGCTGCATGTGATGGACCATTGATCTTGGTCTTAATAGATATAAGGTCTGAATCGGTTATTTACCTAAAATCCTCCCCGCATCAATATGCTTAATAATAGAGCTCAAATGACAGTAATGAAATACAAATGGAAATGAAGGAGATGTAATTGTATTATAATGGAATGGAACAATTACAATAGAAGATAAAATCAAGAGTAACTGAATTGATAACAACTATCAATTCCCCAAAGCACTAAGGCCCCCCTCAATTCACGGTAGTGAAATTGGTCTGCTACAAGAAAACTTAGCTCCTTCTCCTCTCTCCTCTAACCACCTTTATATAGCCCTCTCATGCACCCCTTGCACTCTATGCATCATTCCATCAACGTCATCATTCCTTTTATTCTCTTTCTTACGTTTATAGACCCTCCACACTTTGGGCTTATTACCAAAGTCAAGGCCCACTTGCTCAACAGCATTTCTATCACTTAATTAGCAGAATTTAAGAACTAGTCTTGTTGATAGCAATTGGATACACCCGCACTATGTCATGCAACTCATACACACACACAAGTGGGTTTATGGTCAATTTGAATATCAGCTTTGTCAAATTTGCACTAGCTTTGTGGTCCGATCAGTGATCATTTCATGGTTATATTTCAGTCTTTAATTTTGGGATAGATTCAGTGATTCACAGCATTCCTCACTTAAAAATTCTATAATATTATTCTTTTTAAATTGTTTCTTTCTGATAATTTTCATATCGAATTATGGTGGATAGTAGATAGAACGATATGTAATTAATTGGAAATTTTTAGTAATCCTTCTATCATGTAAATACATTTTTAATAAAAAATAATATAGACATAATATATTTTGTTTATTCATGAACTTGCGCCACATTTTGCTAGCATGCTTGTCTGACCAAAGCATCAGGTGACAAATTTTTTCAAATTCACAGGTGGTGTCATGGGAGTCCTGTACATAGATATGGTCTGTATGCTCTTCAGTGGATAGTTGAAATTAATGGAAAACCAACTCCAGATCTAGATTCTTTTGTTAACGTGACGAAGGTATGGTATTTGTTATGGGTGATTTGCATATTTCATGAAGCATTGTTCTCATGATCTGATTCTACTGTTTTATTATTGTATTGTAACTATTTCATGAATGTTATCAGGAACTAGAGCATGGAGAATTTGTTCGGGTTAGGACAATTCACCTCAATGGAAAGCCGCGAGTCCTAACATTGAAACAAGATTTACACTACTGGCCCACATGGGAGTTAAGGTTTAATCCAGACACGGCAAGTTGGCATCGTAATGTAATTAAGGCATTGAACCGCAGTACTGTATGAATCGACAGAGTATAGTATGGATATACATCCCTATGTACGCAGCAGCACAGGAGCCAAAGAAACTTCCAGATTCAGACTTATGATTTGGCAGTTGTGCCTTGCTCTAGATTTGTAGCTCTTCTACAACGATATTTATTGCATTGCCATGATTGACAAATGACATGTTATGAAGCATTCGATTGAGGCTGGCAATGTGTTATTCGGATTATGTACAACATTATTTAACCCTTTGGTTAATTATATCATATACTGGAAAGCTTCGAAATTTATGAAAAAATGAAATAAATATTTATAAGTACTTATTAATTAGAAAATTTGAACGTTAGTATTTTATCAAACCACCTTCCATTGATGTTCTCCTCACTTGCTTCATTATACAACGTAAATGTGATGGAAAAAGTTTGAATAATTTTTTTTATTTTTTATGGAAGCTTTGAATGATTATTATTTTACTAGCTGTTGTGTATTTCAATTGTAGTTCTGATTTTCTTTGATTAGTGAAAATGCTTGCCATGCTTTAGGTCAATCTAATACCAATGATGGCAAGCTTTGCATTGCGGTAGTACATTGACAATATTTACCCTCGAGTGAAAGAGAGAGTCGCTAATATGAACTGTTTTGTAATGTGTTAAATACAAATTTCACATACCAATAGAATTTATGCTCGGTAGAGTTATTATATAACTGAATAATTTTTTTGGATTTATATTCTCTTCAATCAATATAAACTGAATAATTTTTTAGGATTTATATTCTACTCTTTAATCAATATAAACTGCTTGAGCTTAGTTTATGCATAACAAAGAAGCTGGAATGCAACTGTAGTTTGGTTTAATCACAATTCACTGAATTAAGTATTTAGAACAATTTTGTTCGCATATAATGCTAAGAGTTCTTTCATAAAAAAATAAGGGTCTGTTAACATGTGCCCTAAAATAATGATTCTAAGAGTTCGGTTTTTCAAGGATTGGAGCAGTTAGATTCCCACTTCCAAGTGCAGTTCTGTTTTTTATGGCTTTGTGAACAGTCCTTGGTATGTATACACTAGTACATTCCCATGTACTAGTGCTGCCTTGCTCTTGAAGAAAACAAATTAACATAAGATATGACACTAGAGAAGGCAATTGAAGAGAAATCTCCACAACCAGGATGATTCTCCCTTTATATTTAACACTGACACTTATGATTACTTTGAATTGTATTATTTTAAAAATTTATTATCGATGTTCGTATTGTGTCCAATGTTCGGTGTTCGTATTGTGTCCAATGTCCCTGTTAGTGTCTATGTTTCATAGGAGATAAAGGTTGGGATTCCTTCAATGTGAATGACATTGAGAATCTGCCTGTGTTCAATTTTTCTATCACATATATATGTGTCTAATGTATTAAAAAATGTGACATGTCGTCACAACAAGTGAAAAAGTTGAAGTCTGTTAACTTAGGAATGGTTTCAGGAGTTTTAAATGTTTTTCTTTTGCAAAGACATGTTCATCATACATAATTACATATTATTGACTGAAAAGAAATATACAAAGTACTAGTAAACAAAAATTGTTACTACAACTAACTTTGAATTATTATGAATCAGATATTGAATAAATTTTCCTGTGTGTTACCAGGACAGACATAATAATAAGTGCATAGAAATTAAAACACATACAAAAAATGTGAACAAGAATAAGAGAATAGAACATTAATCAGATGAAACTTATTTGAACAGGTTTAGTTTTAGTTTCATGATGATATCATCCAAATACCGTTGCAATTAATATTCCTCCTCCCAAAGCTAAAACCAGAAAATTCACAACTCTGTTTTCAGATCCAGAGTAATAATATATCCAATATGGTTTAGGTTGGTTTACCTGACCTGGCACCGGTACATATATGAACCTCGGTGGCGGTGGTGGTAGCAAAGGGTTACAATTTTGAGGGCACTTGGGAGGAGGAGGAGGTGGTGGTGATGGTGGAGGAGGTGGCGGCGGTGGCGGAGGAGGAGGTGGTGTTGGTGGTTGACAAGGAGGTGGTAGAAATGGAGGTGGAGGCGGAGGAGATTGGTCACCACATGTCGATCCACAAGGACATGATCCACACTTGATTTCGGTGTATTCTGCTGGTTGATCAAACACTGGATAATCTAACTTCTTTGGAGATGTTATTATAGCTTCTTCAAATGAAGAAGAAAATGAAATACAAATAATAAGTAACACTGGTATAATCTTTTGAGTCCTCCAATTGTGAGTTGAAGAAGCCATTCTCTTAAGTAGTAAAAACTTGATTATTGGGATTTACTACTTTTGAGTCCAAGTTTTGAAATAAAAGAGAGTTAAAGAGAAGGAGATTGAATATGTTAATTAAGAATGATATAGGAAAGTAGCTATTGTTCTTGCCTCATGTTAAGTGCATGATTGATGAGAAAAAGTAAATGCCATGCATTAGGTAAGTTTGATCAATTTGGAAAATTCTATTATGGTATAGTATGAAAGGTGAACAAAACTTGGTTTTGTTATTTCAATTCTTTAGGTATTTGAGGATTTATGATAATGAACTACATGTGGTTGTTGTAAATGTAGTGGACCTTGTGTTTACTCTTTCAATTTGAGGGTATAAGTTTTTGGAGAGTTTAGTGAGAAAATCTCATTTTCTAAGAAGGGTATAAGTTTTTTTATATATAACAAATGTTCCATACACCACTAGCATTTATGTCAATAATATATTGGGTTCCTTATTCCCTATACTTTTGATGGTGCATAAGAATATTTGCTTTTGTATGAGATATGGTGATCAGATTCATATACATCACTTGAACTTTAGTTTTTCTCCTTCCATTATGCTGTTTAATTTTGGTATTTCATAAAATTATATTCTGTCAACAAAAAATAAGATCATCAAATATATAAAGCTTATTATGTCGACTAGAATAAAAGAAAATGAAAACTCATGCAACATAAATTTAGAACTTAGTATATAATCACAGTTTGAAATGAACAAGGACTTAATCTGTTAACAATTAGCAATTTTTCCTTCTAGTCTAGCTGACCAAATTAAAATTTTGTTATTAGTTTCAAATGATATTTGGCTTAAATATCATTTTCGTCTCTATATGTTTCAGAATTTTTGGTTTTAGTCTCTGTATATTTTTTTGTTGCAAATAAGTCCCTAAATGTACAAAATTTGTTGGTTTTAGTCCCTAAAGTCAAAATCTGCAGAAAAATCTATCGTTTTCGTGTAGATTTTCCTTCAAATTTTCCTGCGGATTTTGACTTTAGGGACTAAAACCAACAAATTTTGTACATTCAGAGACTTATTTGCAACAAAAAAAAATACATAAACTAAAATAAAAAATTTGCGAACATACATGGACCAAAAGATCATTTAAGTCCTGATATTTTAAGGTGAAGTCAAAATCACACTTTATTCCATATTAAAGGAAGTTAAGTTATAATAGAGGAAATTAAGTTACAGCATATAGAAAATATGCTGAGTGGTAAGGTAATTAACCTTGCACTATGCAGCTTCCTAACAAAAGAATAGAATGCTTCATTCACTTTGAATAAAGTGTGTAGCTGGCACTGTTCTTCCTCTTATGTGACCCAATTATTATTGGGACCTTAATTTAATGTAGCCTTCACATGTCATAGAATATCTTTTTAGTTATGATTTTTTCCATAATTTTCTGAGACAAACAATCCTTTTAGCAAGCTTTTAACTTAATGACATCTAATTAAGTTCCTACAATGTCATTTAGTAGTAGTAGCCTAGTGAAAAGGAGAGGAAACAGAAAGTTGTGTTCATTGCCTTTTGTAACTAGATAATATAACTTTGGATTTATCAATATTCTTTCAATTCATTAATTCAAATTTGCAACATTTAGAGTCTAACGCAAGTAGTTGGTGCGCAGTGTGTAAATCTTGAGTACCGAGCTCAATTCCGACTCATCTAAAAAATTAATTAAAATTAGTAAATTTTCATATACATTTTGACTTCTACATATTTTTATAAAAACAAAATGTGGCTATAATTGTATACAAGAAAAGCCTAACACATTAAGAAAGGAATCTAATACAGGGAATAGAATTTAAAAAGTGTACTATTCTAAACTTTTTGTAGGATGCAATGAGCCACTCCTTTTTTACCTGTTGATAATTCTAGGCTACCCTTACTTTCACTTGTTTGACAACCGTTCATGTATGAGTCAAGTCCCCATTTTTATGAAATTTATAAAGTCAAATTCAAAATAGAATATGACCAAGAATGTATAAGTTGTGTTGTGTCAATATATACTAGTGTTGCATGGTGAAGGTATCAACATGAGAATGAAATTATTTAAGTAATAATAATATATTAAAGTTGAAATCCATGGTTTTGATTGTGTATTCATTTCATTGAAGTATCATGTTGATTGTGATAAACAAAAAATAGCATATAAGTTGTAAGTTAAGTTAACTCTCTCTAATGTTTGGTTTTTTATTTGCATTGCTACATGCAAACACACTTTTTACACTTTTATGAGAATTTATTCTGTTTTCACAGATAATAAAGATGAAGGTATTAGATGCTCAATTTGTGAAATTTCATTATTTTGCTGTTACATTTGGGTAAAGGCTTCAATTAGTTTATTTGTGAATAATGGAGTCCATGCTCATAATTGATGACTAGCTATGAAGTCCCGATACGGGACACGATACCGATACAATACGATACCGATACGCCAATACGTAAATTATTTTAAAATCTCCAATCCGATACTGTCGCGATACGTTATTTAAAAATTAAATTTAAAATTAAATATATAAATACACAATATATAAACATGACTAAAATCAATAATATTAATAATTAAAAGCAGAAAATATCTAGTCTTATATCAGAATTTTGAGAAGAGCTCAAATGTTTAACAACTTGTTATATAGTAGGATACCATAATTTTTCTTTTGAAAAGTAAAAAATTATATTGACAAAGGAAAACCACAAGAAGTGCTAAAGATACAAACAAGCATCGGATATTGGGATGTATCAGAAATGTATCGGGTATTACTTTTTTATTTAAAAATAATGGTTTAACCGATACTTTTCCGATACGAGTATCGAGACATATCGGAAGAGTATCGGACATTATTCTTTTATTTAAAAATAATGATTTAACCGATACTTTACCTCGGGACGTATCGGAAGGGTATCGGTATCGAGTACGTATCGGACACGATACTTCACCATTTTTTGAGTATCGGGGCTTCATAGATGACTAGTGGTGATTGAGAACATTTTTCCTTTTTAATTGTAGAATAAGTTTCATGATATTAATATTGTT
Source organism: Trifolium fragiferum (assembly GCA_954870985.1). Lineage (NCBI taxonomy): Eukaryota > Viridiplantae > Streptophyta > Magnoliopsida > Fabales > Fabaceae > Trifolium > Trifolium fragiferum. The sequence continues at coordinate 17,347,932 of OX940794.1, forward strand.
TTTATACAAACACTTAATTATTATTTTTATCATTTTATTAATCATATAAATTCCTTGTAAAACACGTTTTCTATGTTGGTATGATTGGTAAAATATAAAAAGGTAATCACATAAAACTCACGGAATAAATCATATTTGAGACATTAATGAATACTATAAATCAACTCCGTGTTGAATTCTATCCCGATTTTCTATTTGTCCTTTTTTAAAATGCCGGCTCAAGTGGTTAAGAAGGTGACCCGAATTCAAAGACAAATTTTATGGGGAGGGGTGAATAGTGGCAAAAAGCTTAGTTGGGTTAAGTGGAGGGTGGTGTGTCAAGAGAAGAAAAAATGAGGTCTTGGTGTGAGAGATTTAAAAGCAATGAATATAAGTCTCCTTTGGAAATGGAGGTGGTGCCTTTTACAACCGGAAGATACGGCGCTTTGGAAAGATGTGTTAGTGGCTAAATACGGGGGTCATATTGTGAATAATGTGAATGGGCTAACCGGCACCCTTCCTTATTTTGTTTCCCTTTGGTGGAAAGATATATGTGATATTGATGTGGGTGTTGGGGAGAGGAGATGGCTGGCGGAAGTAATTGGCCGAAGACTTGAAAATGGTGAGTCAATTCGGTTTTGGAATGATATTTGGTTAGGGGATACTTCGTTGAGGGTGAAGTTTCCGCGGGCTATTTTCTCTCTCTTTGTCTAAGGATGCAAGTATCCGGGATGTATTGGTGGATTCGGAGAGAGATATTCGTGTTTGAAATTTTAATTGGAGAAGAGCTCTTTTTCAATGGGAGACAGATAGCGTTGGTCAACTTCAAGCGTTACTTGATAATGTCGTGCTTTTGAATGAGGAGGATAAGTGGTGGTGGTCGCTAGATCCGGAAGGGTGTTTCTCGGTTAAATCCGCGTTTGAATTCATCTCCCAAGAAATGGTGGAAGGTCCAAATCTCAATAGTTTTGAGACTTTGATTTTCAACAATATTTGGAAGAGCCCGACTCTCTCTAAGGTTGTTGTTTTCTCTTGGCAACTTTTTTATGATCGTGTTCCGACGAAGGAGAATCTCCTCTTGAGGGGTGTTCTTCAACATGGTACCGGTAGTAATTGTGTGTGGTGTGGTGACCCTTGTGAATCTTCGACTCATTTGTTTCTTCATAGTAAGTCGGCTCTCGTTATTTGGTATGAAATCTTCAAATGGTTAGGTGTGGTGATTGTGATGCCGCCAAACCTCTTCTCTCTTTTTGGTTGCTTGTGCGAGGCGGCTACTTCTTTGAAAGTTAGAAAAGGTTTCATGATGGTGTGGCATTCGGTGTTGTGGTGTATTTGGAGAGCTCGGAATAATAACATTTTTAAGAATGTGGTGAAGGAACCGTTGGAAATAGTAGAGGAGGTGAAAGTTGTGTCTTGGAGATGGAGTGCGGATAGATTGAAGATTTCCCCGTGTCTCATTTACGAATGGACGTGGGATCCCGGCAATTGTTTTAGTAGATGAATTGTGCTTCGTTTTTAGGGGTAGCTCGGGCTTGGGGTTGGTTTTTGTTCAGCTGTGTGCTGCGGCATCTGATGTTGTTCTTTTACTGTATTGCTGCGTTTTTATTTTGATTCTGGTGGGCTAGCTCTGTTTTAGTGCCCCTGCTTTTGTGTTTTGTGCCTTTGAGGCTTGTACCCCTGTTACTGTTTTCCTCTCCTTGGTATATCTTATACCTTGGTTTGTGACTAATATATATATATCTTTGCTGATTCTAAAAAAAATTAATACTATAAATCATAAAACTCTTGGTTTATAGGTGGATTTTTTTTTTTTTTCAAGTAGTCTAGTGGCTACAAGTGAATTTATTTATTTAATGAAAAATGTTAAACAGTGCCCTCGGGACATTGGTTAAGCATATTAAAATATAATTTTTTCCTCGAAATGCATGCATTGAATATCTTAAAAACATAAAAAGTTATCTTTTTAATATTAAATTTACTTTTTATTTCCTTTTTTTACATTTTTCTTCAAAAACACCGCTTAGCATGATGCATGTTTTATTGATAGTATGGACTTACAAGACTTTAACTTCCGCCTCAATATGGCCATTTATAATGTCTATTTCTAGAGCACATACCTTGCAAACCAGAAAACTTTTGTGTTAATTGGCTTGGCCAAATGGGACTCATATATGGATCAATATTTCATGGTTTGGGACGAAGAGACGACAGTTCTAGGTTTCAAAAATAAATTCAAAATTTATGCTTCAAATTTGTTGTTTTAGGGATCTATTAAGCCCGACAAAAGTTAAAACCAATTTTTTTTATTTATTTTGCCTGTCATTTCCTATATATATTCTCTCTTGGCGTACATATTTTGTATTAAATATCAAGTAAATTTTTTGGTATAATAACACTTAATTAATACGGTTGATAATTGATGAGTTAATACAATTTTGACATGGTGGCATGTGGAGGTATTTTTAGTGATAGTGTGACTGCTAGCTTTGCTAAAAATCTTGGTATCTCTTATGTGTTTCATGCTAAGATCGTTGGAATCATGACGAGGATTGATATTGCTCATTCGAAGGGTTGAAATTTACTTTGAATTGAGCCTAATTCTTTAATGGTTATCCGCTTTTAAAATTTTATTTATGGTTCATTTAATTCTATAAAAAAAGTGGAAAAAAAAAGTATAGTTTCGTAATTTTTTTTTCCCTCCACTTATTTTTCATAAAATCAAACGGATCCTTATTATTTCTTGATAGCTAAGAAATTGTTGGCTAAATTGTATTGAGCTCAATAGAAAGATTATTTACTTACACTATTTTTCACATTTATGGAGATGACTATCAGTTTTAAACTTCAGTTACATACTAACTCTCATCGATGAGATATAATTGTTCCGGCAAAATCATGAAATTTAAAAACATTATAATCTATACATAACAAATAGATTTAGAAAAGTACTAAATCAAATAATCTAAGAACTCAATCTTGATCAAAGATCAATTTAAAAAAATAAAATTAATTTTTTATGAGTAGTAATGAGTTAATTAAATACATTTAGTCAAAGTCTCGATGAATATAATAATTACACTTTAATAGAAGGCAAACGGACAATAAGTTATGCCGCTAATCCTTTTTGGATGACAAAATCAATCATTTTAAACACTATATCTAGGGATTTAGGACACACCACATTGCTATGCATGACTTTTTGCACTCTTTTTAAAATATCTACAGCCTCTGGGACTAGAAACCCAAAAGTATTAAAAGCAAAAGGTATAAAGACATGTTGATTGTCCGAACATACTCTCTCATATTTGACCACTTTGCTTGATGCAACTTTGAGAGCCGTTTGTCCTACCGTAAAAGCCCAAGTCGTCAACCCCACAAGTGGTGAAACTTCAGTCAAGTCTACGCAAGAATGTCTTCCTCCTACCCACCCATACACTAAGACATTAGCTGACCTCAAAGTAGATCTCCCCTTCAGTAGATCAGTCAAGAAGTTCACAGATGTCTCTTTCATGACAGATATTCCCGCCCGCCTAAAAACATCAAAAAGGACATCACGCATAAGGTCGTGTCTGTATTTGAAGTCTGAAAGCTCCCGACAATGAATTGCATGCTCCCCATATTTATCTAGACATGCTTTCCGACAAACAGGGCACACATCATCAACAGGAAATAAGGGAATCATCATGCGATATTTGAGGATAGTGCGATACTCCACCAGGGACATATGTTGTTCTAAACCATCAGATGGGATAGCTAGAAGAAAATCCCGAGCATAAGCAGCCTGTAAACATCCAAAGTCTGCTTTCTGTCTGGTAGTCAATTGAAAGTCAACTTCAATGTCCTTAACAATTTTACCAAACAAAGCACTCGCCAAAATATGTTGGGCTTTAGGGGAGACGGTGTCCTTGCTAGTGAAACTAACTACTAAGGTCAAAAGTTGGAATCATATCACGGAGACCGTCCAAGACATTATCAAAATCAAAGTCCATACCACATACATCACTGTCTCTTAGTATATGATCTTGCAACACTCAAGACCGAACTCTGAAAGCCACAAAAACATACTCCCTCCGTTCCTTTTTATAAGGAACAATTTGGAAAACAAATTTATTCCTTTTTATAAGAAACAATCATTAAATTTATGCTTTATTAATTAAGCAATTTCCTTTTTACCCTTTATCTATTTCAATGCTATGCATTAATTATAGTAACATATTTCCTATGCATTAATTATACCAAGGTTATTTTTGGAATAGATTATAAAATTTTAGAATTTTTAATAAAAAAAAAAAGATTCCTTGGTATGTGTGTTTTTTTCAAATTGTTTCTTATAAAAAGGAATGGAGGGAGTACAATGCTGCTTCTAGTGTTGAGTACAACCCCAACCCCAACCCCCCCCAGCTTTAATGGATAATGAAGTTATTCTCCATTAAAGAAAGGACCTCCACCAACCACAATGTCTTCAACCGTACCACGCAACATTTTATCAAACAAAATAGCCGCATCCTTCATGTGAATTGGTTGGCAGGTCTTTAGTTCGAAAAAAAAGTTTGGCATTACTTATGCATGATCGAAGTAGAAAAAGTTCACTTTGAGAATCGCTTAACTATAGAAGAAAATGCATTAATTCAACGGCCCTAACAACTCTCTTCATGACCATTCGATAAAACATGTAACATAAATTTTGACCGTGCGACAGCGAATTATCACCGAGACTGACTATCATGTGAATCAAAGTCGGAACTTGGAATGAATGCGTATTCTTACTTGTTGCCGACATGTGAATTTGCTTGAATCATTTTTGTATGCTTAGGACATTTGTTTCTCATAAAAAAATAAAAAAAAAAAAAAAAAAAAAACTAAAATGAGAAGATTATCCATTACTGCGATCCATATTGGAACTTGGCACTTGTATATTAGTAGTAATTTAGTACTATCTGTATATACACTAGTTTTTTAACCCGTGCTTTCGCACGGTTGACTTTTTTTTGTTGGCACGGAGATTTTAATTTTTTTGGTCAAGAATTGAGATTTTAATTTTATTACTGCATACATATAAAAAAATTAATCTAAAATTTCATGTTACTTTGCTATCATCACAAATAAGTAACTTTGCGATGAATACTTAGAATTAAGTTCTTATTATAATGCATTAAGTCCATTTCAATGTTACTTTACTTCCATTTAAATAAAAATTAAGTCCGAATAAACAACTCTATACGTTAAATGCTCAGAAGTTAAAGTCCAAATAAGAAAATGAGTGGGGTACGTAGAAACTTTTTTTTTTTGTTCATTAAAAAAAATCCTTTTTTTGTTTGGATATTTTGTTTTTTATTTAACTTCGAAAAGTCCTAAACTCGAAATTCTTTTAATATTGAAAATAAGTTTTTTTTTTTTTTTTTTACAAATGAAAATCAAGTTATTATAATGCATTAGGTGAAATCCAATGTTACATGGTGTATGTTTTACATGGTGTATGTGTAAAAAACATTAATTCCAAATAAGTTACTCTATAGGATTAAGGAATAGAACAAAATTGAGGGAACAAACTATTTATTTTATTCAAATTGGAATTCCACTCATATACTTTTTTTCTCCTGTATATTGCAAATTCTTACTTTTTTATTTGTGTTTTGAATTCAACTTCAAGGTTATTTACCTATTAGCTTCAATTTTATTGCTAAAAAGTTGATCAATACAATGTATAAGGCGGAGTTGTTTATTTTGCATTATTCTTCTCTATGTCTACTAAACTGTATAGTGTAGAATATTTTATATACAATATTTCACACACCATTAAATTCAAAAACTCATACTGAAAAACCATGGTGATTTCACCGAGAAACATGGATTTGATAGCCACCAAAGAGAAACAACACAAACAAATTGAATTGTTATTACATAATTGGACTAAATCACTATATCACGAGACAACACTCCTAACTTACATCACTGCAGAATGCAGTCTAGAAGCAGTAGGTACACTCACCCACAAGGTAACAATTCTTTGCAAAACATTGCTGATAATTGTAAGCCCCTTTATAACTATCAACATTAACAAATTCATAGAAATAACCAAACACTTCTTGATTCAAACTATCACACAAGATTACATAACTTTTTTGGAAACTTCAGCACTTAGAGCCTAAACAGAACGATTACAATTGGCATATTTCACAATACAACAACACAGCCAAACATTAAAAACTAACTAAGACCATTAGAAATGAAACAAACCTTTATTAGTTCAAATATTACACCACACAGCCAACATGCATGGACTACAACTTTGATATTTTCTACAATAGATAAATAACTAAACATTAGACCCACTGCATATCATTAACAATGAAACATATGTGAAATTCACTCCTTTTCAATCTTCATTTTTATCAAAAGGATGTTGCATTGGCCCTTAGTGTAAGACCCATAATTCTACTGTACCGTACGGGTATTGAGAACAAGAGTAGTGGCTAAGAGTTTAGGGTTTTTGTTAAGTTATTTTGCAAGCATCGTTGTAATAACAACATTATTGCTGAGTTGGAGCCTGTTTTGTACTCGTGTGCTAATAAAGCCCAGACTTTTGTTCCCTAGTCTTTATTTATCTATGAGAACGTTCCTATGCCTTCAGAATTTCGAAATTCGACTTTCTCCGTTTATTGGAAAAACGAGTAGAAAACTGTACCCGCTGTTGGAAAATTTACGGTTTCTGTTTTCCGTCGAAATTTAAGTGGAGACTTTATATATCGGCATGAGTTAGAATCTGACCTCAGAATATTTTTGGGAGTTTAGAACTAAAATTTCAGTCGGAGAATAAAATTCGGCGATAAGTTTTAGAAATGTTTTACGGCGAACTTTTATTTCGTAGATTTTCTATTTTCGCAAGTTTCGTCGGTTAGCGATGCGCGACTCGTCCGCAAGCGAAAGCTAGAGCTGTGAGGCGAGGTGGCTTCTAGAAGCATAGAAAATATCTTGTGAGGATAGACTTGGATTGATCCAATGGCTAGATTTGAATCTTAGCAAATTAACACTATTTGATCCAATGGCCATAAACTAGTAAGACTTTTATAAGTGGTGGACTTGGAAAATATCACAAAATTGACTCTTCTTTCTCTCTTGGCCGTGAGCTTCTTCTTCCTCACCATAGCTTCACAAAATTTTCATTACTTCATCAAATCTCTTGATTTCAAGCTTGTTGGAATCATAGGAATTGCAAGTAGTATCTTCTCTAAGGTAACTAGACTTCTCCTTTCCTCTTAGTTGGTCAAACTCATGGAGTTTGTTGGATTTTTAGTTTATGTCCTTGAGAAATTTTTGTTAGAAAATGTTCATAAATGATTTTTGTTCCATGAGAGTTGCTCATAAGTGTTTAACTAGTTTGTTTAGAACTAGATGGTTTGTATTCCATGAGTTTGATGAGAATCTCATGAAGAAATTGGATTAGGGTTTTGGAGAAAATTCTAATTGATCAAGAAAATGGAAAATTGTTTTAGCTTTTGTGTTTAATGAATTGTTTCAAGACTTTTAGAGAAATGGATGTGTGAAAAATAGTTTTGTTTTGAAAAACAAGAAATTTGTTCTTGAGAGTTCAAGAGAAAACTTTTATGAATTTTAGTTTGTGTTTTGAAAAGTATTTGTTGTTCAAATAAATGATTTTGGGAACTAAGTGATCAATGCCATGGTTGTGCAATGAAAAATGTTTGAACTACCTTTGTTTTTGGATTCTGGCCGAAATGGACAGGGGTATTTTCGTCCCTTTAAAATTGTTTTTGTGTCCTAGAAACTTAACCATTTGATACGCCCTTTCGAGACGATGAATTTGGCGTATGGCTCGTCTTGATGGGACAAGGATTGAATGAGTTATGGCCATTTTAGTTTGAAAACTATTTTGTCAAGAATTGTGTTTTAAGAGGTAAACATTTGAGAAAAATCTTTGAAGAGTTTTTGTGTTGATTGAAAAGGTTTTGGTGTATGAAAATGATCACATTGGAGTTAGAAATAAATGCATCTCATGGTTATGTTTTGAAACGAAACTATTTCATTTAATGGGAAAAACGTGAAGAGGTTCACTTGAATTTTGATCAATTAGGGAAGTCTTGAAATCACTATCCTAGAGTGTTAGAACGTACCCTAAACCCCTCTAGAATTTTGAGGATAGGTTTCGTTTCGATAGAATATACGATGAATATTTTATTGATCGTACGCTACTTAATTTTAGGTAGCGCGTATCGTAGAGTTGTGCGAGAAAAGTTCGTGGAAGCTTGCCAAGGTAAGGGCACCTTTATTTCTGTCTTATATCGATAATAATATGTGTGTATGCTTGGTGCTGTGAAGTGATTGTGTGCTGGACATGTATGTGTTATGTATTCTCGTGATGAGATTTTGTTACCTACATGCTTACGTTACATATGATTTGCGAATATATGTATTAACATGTGGTTATGATTACATATGTGTATGTATATTGATTGTTGCATGAGCATGTATGGAACGTGTATGTCAGATGGAGACTACACGGGTGATTTGTCTGTGTGACTTCACCGGTGATTTGTCTGTGTGACTTCACCAGGGTTTTGTCTGTGTGACTGCCCTATATATGCTGAAATAGAAAGTATGCTCATGCATTTCATAGTTGCGTGTAGGGGTGTGGATTTCCTGTGTGGGCCCACCTAAGCACCGGGTGTTTGTCTGTGTGACTCACCTAATCCTGCGGGATTTTATTGAGTTGGTGATTTGTCTGTGTGACTTCACCTGCCCTGTGGGGTTTAGTAGGGGTGCGACAGCCAGTGATTGGTGTCCACATGAAGCCTACGACTCTCTGCGGAGAGGTTAAATTCCGGAATTCATGCATGTGACGGCCAGTGATTGGTGTCACGATCATTTTAAAGTCTGCATTGATAGGCTATGTGCGCATTTGAATTATAATGCTTGTTGAGAAGGAAATGCTAAATGTCTATTTACTTTCCGTATTTAGTATGTGTATATTCGGTGTGTATTATATATATGTATATGTGTGGTGACCCTTGCCATAATACATGAACGGGCTCCTCCCACCCTAGACGATGGATTCCCGCTTGATATCGTGGGTCGTGAGGACGACGGTAGCTTCTTGAGCCCCCAGTGATTGAGTGGCGTGGTATATCTAGTTAGGTTTATGCCGGTGCGTTGTACACCGTGCTTTTTGGTTAGGGAGTTTTATTCTGACTCTTTTGGATAAACTGTATCTGAGTATTTATACTTTTGGTTTAGACGGTTGTCTTTTGGATTGTAAATATTTAGGTACACACTTTACTTCTCGAAAGTACTTTTATGTATGATTAGTATTATGCCGATGCTTTGGTTGTACTAATATATATATAATTAGTCCTGTGGTATGATTAATGTCGGCTCGTCACAAAATTTATGCGCGCTCTGTTTGTTTTTTAAAAAAAAAAATAATGCCCTTTTTGGGCTTTAAAAAATCGGGGTGTTACATTGTGGTATCAGAGCCCGACTTTAGATCATCAAAGGGAAAGTGTGTAGTAGAGTTGTCCGTCCAAAGTCAGTCAGAATATAGCTAGAGTTATGTTAGTTCTAGCGATCGGTTTTGGTTGTGTTGTGGGTCATGTGTTCGTTCGGTGAGTCTAGCATGTTGGATGCTTAGGTAATCGATTGTGTCTTAGTTGAAACGATGTTCCCTACACAGTTGGAACCCCCGAGCAATTGTCGAATTTAGTCGACAAGTGTCTCTGAATTCTTAAGACGGAGTGGTCCGAGGAGGATGGACTTGAGGCGAACAAGAACCACAAGGGATTTGGAAGTAATATAATGGATTGGAAGTGGCATTGATCGTTGTCACTCGGAGGTGGTGATTATGGACGAGCGGACGTCAACTGATAAAGGATTGCAAGTAAGGATCGGATTGGGACGGCCTTCTGAAGAAGAGATTGGATATCCGTCCTTGTGAGCCAGGGACGAGGCTTGATGAAGTCATTCGGTTGTCAAGAGGATGCAGCCACTGTGGAAGGGTGGAGCATGCAAAGATGTCAGTTGGTTTTAATTACGATGATTGGTTTATCATTGGGGCAACTCGTATTGGAATTAAAGGACGTTGTACGTCAATAGTAGGCGAACCTGGTAGTGTTATACGACATTTATACGGTCGATGGGTACCTTAAGGGTTTAATTTAAGTGGTGGAGATATATTAGATTCGAAAATGAGATTATTAAGGATGAATCTCGTGATGATTGAGGGTAAGAGACCAAATATCACGTTGATAAGTGACAATCCATACGGAGCTCGAGAGATAGTAAGTATAGATGTCGATGTGAGATGATACAATATGTAATTGGTTATTGGATAAAGGTGGATTTGGAGAGATGTTTAAGTAAGAATGAGGAGTTCAACCTTGGAAAATGAGTAGTTTGTCATTGATAAGTGATACTAGAGGTGTATAGTATGGAAATACCTAGAGAATTGTAGCAGTGTAAGCTAGAATTGTTAATTATTGGTCGGTAAACCCTAAGAGAAAGTAAACATATTGAGTAATTCTTAGGGATTAGTCAAGACTTATTGAGTAGTTTGAAGAGATTAGGCAAGATTTCGGTAGAGATCCTGTGTGGATGCGAATTTAAGTTAACAATTTTGATCGACCAAGAGGGTTGAAGGACCAAGTAGCACCTTGAAGTCATGATATTATAGGAATTGAGATAGACAAGTTTTAAATAATTCAAGTTTTGGACGAGAATTTTTGGAAATTTTCTAGAAATATCGTGTATGAGTAGAAAAAAAAGAGTTCGTTAGTAAGAATAATAAGACAATGAGAGTCGATAGTTGGAAGGACTTTTATTTTATATTAGGATTAAATGGATGAATCTGGATGGTACGACAAGTATTTGGAGTTCTTGAGGATTATATTCAAGAGTTTGATTTGGGTAGACAATGTACTAGGGATGAAATCATAACGAAGGGTTATGCTTTGGTAGTTGTTCTTGAGAAGTCAAGCATTAAGATTTGAGATAAGTGTTTGATGGATTGATGGATTAGTAAGATATGTCGATTTGGAAGTAAATTATAGTGACATGATGAAGATAAGATTAGAGATGGTTATGCATAGAGAGATACTTAATAGAAACTTGAGGGATGAATTATTTGGATCATTTGATTTGAGGCGTACATTAGTTGGCACCGTGGTAAAAGTTAGGGATGAATAATAATCCAGCTAGTGAATGGATGTGTCAGGATGGGTAGCGAAAACGTATGTGTGAAGTTGGTTATTGGTATTGGAGAACTCTATAACTTTAGATAGTTACGACAAATTGGGATTGGTCGAACAGAGAAGGGTATGCTTGTCATGATTTAAAATTATGTGGAACGAGAGAGTATTTGGATTGTGTGCGACGAATTAAAGATATGGTTTGGATTTAACAAGTTATTGACTACGGTCGTTTGGGAACCAACTCTAGGTGGTCGTTGAACTTGGAAGTTGCAAATTACTAGAGCGTTGAGGAGGACCTATTTGGAGTTTTGTAGAGTTTATAACATCAACAAGATAGTTTCTCAAAGAAAGGGTTAACGTTGTACGTTAGCAAGTGAGAAGGTAATTCAAGTAATAAAGGGAGGATGACAACTCCAGTAGTTAACTTGGAAAGGTTAAAAGGAATGGTAAGAAGGACTACAATGATGTACCTCGTTGGGAGTTAAGGTGAGTTAAGAACCACATGAGAAGTGTATGTCAGTAAACTAGAGCTTGGCATATTTGGATAAAATCATAAAAGAATAGAGATGAGCAAAAGAGTTTTAAATTGGAAAAAAATGTTACGGTTGGTATCTGGACGATTAAATTACTAAGTGGAAATCATGTTAGAGAATTTCACATGAGACTTTGGAAGTCAAGACGAGGTTAAGTGTGTAGTGTTATTAATTGAAGAATGAAATGAAGAAGTTAGTCGTTGGGGAGACGTGTTAAGAATATGTAATTGAGAAGTACATAAAGATGTGGCTTATGTCAGTTGAGGTCAGAAATTTCTCGAGGTATATTATGGATGTAGAAATCCCCAATAAAGATGAGGTTTTGGAACAATTAACAATGGACAGGATGCCGAGCTCTTGTGAGAAAAAAGGAATTTAATGGTAACAGGAAAGAAACTCGAGAGTTTAGAAATAGAATGAGAATACGATTTCAAATGGTGTGTGCCAATGATGGCAGTCAATGAGGATAAACGTTTTATGCTAAGGCTGGCAAGTATAAGCTAAGTATTAAATTGGAAAATAACATGGACGACTGAGAGATTGATTTTGGGAATTTGAGATTTGTATAAAGGGAGTCACAAGGAAGTAAATGGTATCGTCTTGCATACACCAAGAAAATTTGAGGAGTTGTGATCACCAACCGGATGTTGGGATGATGTCGTTAAGCTTATGGTTAGAACGAGATTTGAAAGTGAGAGTGTACAGTTCAACATGGTTGTGAGATTAAAGAAAAAAATTAAGGACTTATAGATATTTGAGAAGTTGTGAAGATCTTCTACATAGATGACAACTTGTTTCAGAGTGTAATGGTTTGGGAGGTACTTGTTGTGGTGGCATTGTACTCACTGTAGGATGATACTCAACGGATGTTTCGCGAGTGAAAGTGTAAGAGTGCTAGTGACGTGTTTTGAGTGTTTCGTCTCGTCAACGAGATCAAAGTAGTACGAGTACGAGGTAGTAAGTAATCGAGGAAAACATTAAGAAAACCTCGAAGGAATTGTTGGACACTTGTGCCTCGGAGGGCCTTGAGCACGAGTGGAAAGAAGCATTATTAAAGTTAGGCAAAGATGGTTTAAGCCATCATCATGATTGTCGGCTATCTATTGACAAATTAAGGAACTGATCACCCTTAATCTCTTGTTAGTAATAGACGGAATTGTGTTGACTGGAATCGACTCGTTTTGCTAGCTTTGGTAGTGTGTAGAAACTTTTTGGTGTTTCATTTTGGTGGGTAGCAAGTCATCACTTCATGTAAACTTATTGGAAAGGGCTATGTCGCGGAAGCGGAAAAGGTGACCTTGGAAATTTGTCGTGTTGACCTAGGATCTTTGAGAATTAGAGTTGTGAACCTTCATAGTGAAGTTAGATTTCAAGTGGTAAACTCGTTGTGTGATGTCTAGCTTTGTGTCTAGAGTTTGGAACCGGTGTGACTATGTAGAGGGTTGCGATTTGTGCACGGTCATGCCAGTGTGGTGGTGATAGCATTTGTGTGGCTTCACCTGGTGTTAGCATCTGTGTGGCTACACCTATTCCTATGAGATTTTGTTGTGTAGGCGATAGTAATAACTAGCTGGGTTGTTGCTTTTATCTTTAGTTTCGAGGACGAAACTTCTTTTTGGAGGGTAGTAATGTAAGACCCATAATTCTACTGTACCGTACGGGTATTGAGAAATGGAGTAGTGGCTAAGAGTTTAGGGTTTTTGTTAAGTTATTTTGCAAGATCGTTGTAATAACAGCATTATTGCTGAGTTGGAGCCTGTTTTGTACTCGTGTGCTAATAAAGCCCAGACTTTTGTTCCCTAGTCTTTATTTATCTATGAGAACGTTCCTGTGCCTTCAGGATTTCGAAATTCGACTTTCTCCGTTTATTGGAAAAACGAGTAGAAAACTGTACCCGCTGTTGGAAAATTTACGGTTTCTGTTTTCTGTCGAAATTTAAGTGGAGACTTTATATATCGGCATGAGTTAGAATCTGACCTCAGAATATTTTTGGGAGTTTAGAACTAAAATTTCAGTCGGAGAATCAAATTCGGCGATAAGTTTTAGAAATGTTTTACGGCGAATTTTTATTTCGTAGATTTTCTATTTTCGCAAGTTTCGTACGTTAGCGATGCGCGACTCGTCCGCAAGCGAAAGCTAGAGCTGTGAGGCGAGGTGGCTTCTAGAAGCATAGAAAATATCTTGTAAGGATAGACTTGGATTGATCCAATGGCTAGATTTGAATCTTAGCAAATTAACACTATTTGATCCAATGGCCATAAACTAGCAAGACTTTTATAAGTGGTGGACTTGGAAAATATCACAAAATTGACTCTTCTTTCTCTCTTGGCCGTGAGCTTCTTCTTCCTCACCATAGCTTCACAAAATTTTCATTACTTCATCAAATCTCTTGATTTCAAGCTTGTTGGAATCATAGGAATTGCAAGTAGTATCTTCTCTAAGGTAACTAGACTTCTCCTTTCCTCTTAGTTGGTCAAACTCATGGAGTTTGTTGGATTTTTAGTTTATGTCCTTGAGAAATTTTTGTTAGAAAATGTTCATAAATGATTTTTGTTCCATGAGAGTTGCTCATAAGTGTTTAACTAGTTTGTTTAGAACTAGATGGTTTGTATTCCATGAGTTTGATGAGAATCTCATGAAGAAATTGGATTAGGGTTTTGGAGAAAATTTTAATTGATCTAGAACATGGAAAATTGTTTTAGCTTTTGTGTTTAATGAATTGTTTCAAGACTTTTAGAGAAATGGATGTGTGAAAAATAGTTTTGTTGTGAAAAACAAGAAATTTGTTCTTGAGAGTTCAAGAGAAAACTTTTATGAATTTTAGTTTGTGTTTTGAAAAGTATTTGTTGTTCAAATAAATGATTTTGGGAACTAAGTGATCAATGTCATGGTTGTGCAATGAAAAATGTTTGAACTACCTTTGTTTTTGGATTCTGGCCGAAATGGACAGGGGTATTTTCGTCCCTTTAAAATTGTTTTTGTGTCCTAGAAACTTAACCATTTGATACGCCCTTTCGAGACGATGAATTTGGCGTATGACTCGTCTTGATCGGACAAGGATTGAATGAGTTATGGCCATTTTAGTTTGAAAACTATTTTGTCAAGAATTGTGTTTTAAGAGGTAAACATTTGAGAAAAATCTTTGAAGAGTTTTTGTGTTGATTGAAAAGGTTTTGGTGTATGAAAATGATCACATTGGAGTTAGAAATAAATGCATCTCATGGTTATGTTTTGAAACGAAACTATTTCATTTAATGGGAAAAACGTGAAGAGGTTCACTTGAATTTTGATCAATTAGGGAAGTCTTGAAATCACTATCCTAGAGTGTTAGAACGTACCCTAAACCCCTCTAGAATTTTGAGGATAGGTTTCGTTTCGATAGAATATACGAGGAATATTTTATTGATCGTACGCTACTTAATTTTAGGTAGCGCGTATCGTAGAGTTGTGCGAGAAAAGTTCGTGGAAGCTTGCCAAGGTAAGGGCACCTTTATTTCTGTCTTATATCGATAATAATATGTGTGTATGCTTGGTGCTGTGATGTGATTGTGTGCTTGACATGTATGTGTTATGTATTCTCGTGATGAGATTTTGTTACCTACATGCTTACGTTACATATGATTTGCGAATATATGTATTAACATGTGGTTATGATTACATATGTGTATGTATATTGATTGTTGCATGAGCATGTATGGAACGTGTATGTCAGATGGAGACTACACGGGTGATTTGTCTGTGTGACTTCACCGGTGATTTGTCTGTGTGACTTCACCAGGGTTTTGTCTGTGTGACTGCCCTATATATGCTGAAATAGAAAGTATGCTCATGCATTTCATAGTTGCGTGTAGGGGTGTGGATTTCCTGTGTGGGCCCACCTAAGCACCGGGTGTTTGTCTGTGTGACTCACCTAATCCTGCGGGATTTTATTGAGTTGGTGATTTGTCTGTGTGACTTCACCTGCCCTGCGGGGTTTAGTAGGGGTGCGACAGCCAGTGATTGGTGTCCACATGAAGCCTACGACTCTCTGCGGAGATGTTAAATTCCGGAATTCATGCATGTGACGGCCAGTGATTGGTGTCACGATCATTTTAGAGTCTGCATTGATAGGCTATGTGCGCATTTGAATTATAATACTTGTTGAGAAGGAAATGCTAAATGTCTATTTACTTTCCGTATTTGGTATGTGTATATTCGGTGTGTATTATATATATGTATATGTGTGGTGACCCTTGCCATAATACATGAACGGGCTCCTCCCACCCTAGACGATGGATTCCCGCCTGATACCGTGGGTCGTGAGGACGACGGTAGCTTCTTGAGCCCCCAATGATTGAGTGGCGTGGTATATCTAGTTAGGTTTATGCCGGTGCATTGTACACCGTGCTTTTTGGTTAGGGAGTTTTGTTCTGACTCTTTTGGATAAACTGTATCTGAGTATTTATACTTTTGGTTTAGACGGTTGTCTTTTGGATTGTAAATATTCAGGTACACACTTTACTTCTCGAAAGTACTTTTATGTATGATTAGTATTATGCCGATGATTTGGTTGTACTAATATATATATAATTAGTCCTGTGGTATGATTAATGCCGGCTCGTCACAAAATTTATGCGCGCTCTGTTTGTTTTTAAAAAAAAATAAAATAATGCCCCTTTTTGGGCTTTGAAAAATCGGGGTGTTACACTTGAGAAAGACTTACATAGGCACAAACCCAAATAATATATATTTGGGCACACATACACAAATCCAAAAGTTTAAAACAAAAATAATATTGTCACATCAATCAATATCATTTTATTTCTTTTTTCTTTAATTTTTTTTGAGTTGTGTGAGTGTGCCCAACACTTATTATTTGTGTTTGTGCCTAGGTTAGAATTTCTAGTTACACTTAGCAA
Organism: Trifolium fragiferum; assembly: GCA_954870985.1. Lineage (NCBI taxonomy): Eukaryota > Viridiplantae > Streptophyta > Magnoliopsida > Fabales > Fabaceae > Trifolium > Trifolium fragiferum. The sequence continues at coordinate 17,364,540 of OX940794.1, forward strand.
CTTCATCAAACACATTGGATAGATTCCTCTTAGCAGGAACATCACTTTCTATCACCACTTTTCCACGAGACATGGGAGGAGTTACAATAAGCTCCTTAACAAACTCAATCGATGAAACAAAGTACTGTACAGGTCCACTGGAAACACATTAGATTGTCTGTAGAATGAAAGAAATATGTCATTTATGAGATGAAAGTTGTACATGAAACTTCCTCTGCGAGGTATCAATTACATGAAACTACACAACCAAACGGTCCCATGTTAAACTTATAATTCCTAATTCCAATATAGCTAAACGTAAACATAAAATTAAAGACGCATGACCCAAAGGCCCAAGAGCTTTACCCTGATTAGGATATACCAATAAACTCAAGAGAATATAATCCAAAGTTCTCACAAACAACCTCTTTTTTGTCATGAAAATATCAATTGCCTAGATATATATAAAAGCTAAAATAAATTGAGCCAAACAAAGAAATAAAACAAAATTGATCAATAACGGGGATAAAAAAACATAAACAATAAGTTGAAAAAATGATCAATCATGTCCCAACATATACTATTAGATAAAAGCGTAAACTTTAGAACCATTGGCATACCAAGCCTCAGCCTCCTTCACATGAACCTGTTATTTGCAGGGAAATAAAATTTTAATGTAAGACACATACAATAGAACAATTAAAGCAAAAAAATACAAACAAGAATTGCCATGAAGCACCCAAACAAACAAAACAATCCAAGTGTATATATGAGTTCAAAACTTACATGATAGTATTTAGCATGAGAAGTTCTTCCATCCTTGAAAATAATGTCCAGAATTTCCTTGATAGTTTCCAATCTGCAGATTGTGTCAGTTGATTTCTCCTCGAGGAGATTTGAAGCACTTTCGATTATACTCATAAGCTTAGAAGCAGTCTTGTGTGTGATATTAAGATCAGCCATAAGTTCAAAAATATATGGCCCGGGTTTCGTGAACCCCAACTCCTTAGATTCAATATGCACCTCAGAAATACGCTTTTCAAGTTTTAGAAGAAGTCCTGCAATAAAGAAAATATCATCCTGGACCTGAGATAGCAGGGAATATACTGCCCAATATGTTCAAAGCACCCTACCAGAATCTAGAAAAAAAAAAATGAATGTTTTGTGTGTACAGTTGTCTGTCTTGCCAGAAAATTGGGTAAACATTGAAAACTAAATGAAAATTTTACTTTGGATAAGTTTTCTAAACCCTAAACCCATATATATATATACATTAGACATTGTCTGAAAAAGAGCACGAAATTAAGATAAAAGAACCTATACATACAAAGCACACCAAGTATGATTAAAATTTAAAAATACGACACTAATAATAGACATGGGAGCAACCTTTGATGGAGTGAAAAATGGACCTTGAGAACAAAAAGCTTTGATAATCATAAGATCCATACAAACTCTTTTGACCCAATTTGAACCATCAGAAACAACTCCATGATTCAATGATCTATCAATAACAAATAACATCTTTCCTACCAAACTATCAAATTCAATTGGATGTGGACCAAAGTTCTTAGCCTATGACAACAATAAATTAACATCAGCCAGATTATGTTTAACTGCCTGCAAAAATAAAAACTAACTATTACCTTGGGCTGACCATTTTAGTAATCTTACCATCCCTAATGTATTCTCGCTCAGCAGAAATCCCATTCATAACGCCAATTACATTTATAATTCAACTAGACGTCTTGCCCGTGCATCCGCACGGGTCATATAAGGATCATAATTCTATTTGTTTCATATAAGTAGTTTCTTTTTTTTAGCAAGTTTCATATAAGTAGTTAACAATAATCCAATTGTATAAAACATATAATGATTCATTCAAAAAACATATAATGATAATATGTTAATTAAATGATGATAAAATAACATTAAAATGTATTAACTTGACACACTAATTTTTAATTTTATGATTTCGAACCTCTTCAATTTTTCTCTCTTGTCATTTCACATTTTCTTAATCTAATGATTGTTAAATCACAATAGACAATATCACCAACATGAAGAAAAAAATTTGAGGAGAATATGATTAGAAAGTCATGATGACATAATTGCGTTAAAAAGTTTAAAAGTATGAACACTATCTAATCTTTTAACATCTAAGTTCGATAAATTTAGAGAATCAAAACTCAAATATATTATGTTTCCTTTTTTTTTTTTATAGAAATATATTCTGTGTCCTTGATATCAATAATAACATGATATAATTAATCACGTTAACAATTGCAATTTTCGTTGATTTTTAGTAATTTAATTATCTACACTCAAAATTAAAAATTTTATGTTTCTCTCTACTTTTTCATAATTCATTTTCCACGTGTAGGACATGAGGAATGATGTAAAACTTTTGAGATCTAAGATTAAAGATGGAATAAAACAATCTTTTTATAAGTTGTCTCTACGCCACTATTTTGTAAACCTTGACAATAGAAATCTGTCTGCAATAACCAAAAACAAAAAGACATGGAAAAAAAGTGATATACTTCAATATCTAATAGAAATCTGTCTGCAATAACCAAACAAAACAATACATTTACTACATATTATTCTTACAACTCTTCTTATAAGGTAAAAACTATACACATGGATAGAAAAGTTATGAATTTTATAATGTCACAAAAGCAAGTTTCATTGAAGATTCATTCACCCAATTCATAAAGATTAATCTTGAGGAGATCCATTCACCCAACTAAACAAAATATATCACCTGAAAATACACAATGACAAAAGATAATCAAATCCATCATTGCCCATGAAATGAGAAGAGCCACAAAATTAGAAGTCAACATCATGTCAAACAGGTTTAAATAAGAATAGACTCAAATCAGAAGAGATGTAGTTATAGCAATATCATGTTCCTTTGGAATGAATCTATTACAAATGACTTCAATGATTTCTAAGATAATTGAGTATAGAACAGAAAATTTAAACTCACAGGATGACTTCCTGAGCTTCTATCTCTACTTTAGAAATTCGTAGTAGAGTTTTTCTTCAACAATGGATAGGCTAGGACTGTGATTCAAGCTGGAAGGACTAAAATGAAATTTGTATGCGCTGCTTATGACCCTGCTGCAAGAAAAAACAAACAGGTTTCTTGATCAAAACCCTTTCAAATTACCCTAGTATAGTCACCCATGACAATCTTTAAAATTCATTAAACAGAAAGACCAAACATACACAAAATATGTATGCTTTCCTCCTAGTGTGATATTCCTTTTTCCAATATCAATAGAACAAATAATAAATAAAAAAGTTCAAAAAAAGATTTTTAAGTATTTAAACAATAGTCCTTCGGTCGTGGAAACTTAAACTCTACTGAACTCTTCATATTTCCAGAACCTTTTCCACGAACTCTTCAATTGGGGGTTGTTGATGGGGTGAGAGACATTTGAAAATGATGCAGTTTTATGCGATTGTTCTTAAGAAAAAGTTTCTATAATTATAATAATGTATGCAGCAAATATAGAAGCCAATAATGCTTTGAATAAAAAAATAGAGCAACTAAAACTAAGTCCAGCGAACTGGAAGTCTCTTCAGACTCCCTCATTGCTTGGCTATCGAAGTGGACTTGTAATCATCAATAACAAAGTACTTTCTATCCATGACAGAATTTGAAGCATGAACAAAACTTATGTTAAATAAATCATTAGTGGTAGAGAATTTTATCACACAATCACTACACATTAGTAATTTTTTTCTTTTGAAACCTCTCAATACTTAGTATCACTATAAAAAATTATGCATTGATAGGAAGAGTGTATAAAGGCAACAAAAGTGTATAATTGTTATTCAATCAACAAATAGATTAAAATAGAACTAAAGTAAAAATTGGATAAAATTTAAAGCTCACTTGTTATCAACTTCATGGTCACTCATATATTTCATTATTCTCAATCCTGCAGTAGAAGGAAAACAACAAAGCCTAATTAGCATAACACATTGTAAGTAAACCCAAAACAGCCACTAAAGTAACAAAAATGACAATTTGGTGATGCTAATTTTGATGAGAATCAGTTGTGGCATTTTATCAAACATGTGGCTTGCATATATGAAGCTGAAAAGGAGCAACATAAAATTCAAAGAAATGAGTAAATCAAATTTAAAATGCACCCAATTAGTGAAACTCTAGCCTATATATAAGAAAATAAAGGATTTCAATACCTTTTTAATTTAAAAACGGACAACACATGATTATATAAAGAGTGTGCTAAATTCATTTTATTCAACAACCTAAACATTCATTCAACTTGTTGTTAATATTAATAACAAAATATCAGTTAAACAACCGTTAATATGAAAAAGATGAAAACTTTGTTAGAGTAGAAAGAAAAAGTGAGTGAAAATAGTTGAATTGAATAAGTAAAAAATAAAACATGATTTGTTTATAATTTTTTACCTTTGAATCAGCAAGTGGTTGCAAAGAGGAGTAAATCACTGGCTCTTGTGGTTGGAAATACTTTTATCGCGGCGGGAGGACTGTGGTTGCGAAGAAGGCTAAATCGTGGAATAAAAGTAGTCCATAGAGAGAGAATTAATTACAGAGATCAAGAATTCCATGCTCATTTTCATTGATGAAGCTCGTCGTGGCCGGAAATGGTATCTGAAGGCGACGGTGGGTTGTGTGAGAGAGTGATATATGGGGGTTTGAGAATTGGGGTTGGTTGGGGTGAAAAACAACTCTTTAATGTATTCTCAACTTTCAATGGTATTGGGAAAGATTTTCATAGAGAATATGAAAAGAGAAAGATCAAAAGAATTGTTCAGCAATTGGTCAGGGTTGTACGCATGATACCAAGAGAGTTGCATGCTTAGCTAGTTATTGATATGGGCCCCACACGCGTGATACTGGTATACATGGAAAAACTATCAGGATTAGAACGCATCAAATTAAGAATCGGTTGGTTAACAGCAAGATTTCATTTAATTAGGCTTAATTCCCGCCCATTAGCATAAGAAAATTAGGGTTAAGGAGATTTCATAGTAGCAGCTCCTTATTTGTACTGAATATAATATAATAATAAAGATTCATCAGCTAAACCTTATAAAATTACCAATTTCCAAAAATCAAATAACCACATATGGCAACCAATTTGTACCGGAGTATTGTATAGTCTCAAAGCTGATTATAATAAAGGATTAAAATATAAGCGGAATTATGCAGAGAGATAGATTGAGTCAATGATCTCAAATTTATCAATGATAAATTGATAACAGTTTTAGTAAAATTATTAGAATCAGTAATTGTAACTTAATCAAAAGATCTATGTTTTGCATCTTCAATCATCAGGTGGGAATTCCTCATCCGAGGTACTCTCCAGGAATGAACCAATGGATTTAAAGGGGAGACAAGTGGAATAAATTGTTGCCTTTGGTTTGTTCAAAATGAACACAAAGGTGCTGAAAAATGGAACCAAAAGAGAGCAAAGAGTGAGTTTTGAAACTAATAAAAAATTATTTCTTTGAATACAAAGTATCAAACACAAATCAATAACTATTGAGAAAGCATGGAATTAGTGTGGTATGATAGAACCCACTCTCTGGAAAAACAGAGAAATTAAACATCTCATATACTTGTACCTCTTTAAGCTTAGATTCAAACATATTAATCATCTACTTCCTAATTGTACCATGAATTTTTCCACCCTATAGAACAAACAACAAATACATCTATTATTAATCTATTAACCTAACAAATAATAAAACACTCTTAATAAACCAATCACAAACTCTCAATAAAATAATGGCAAATTCAACATCAATTCATTGTTAAACACTAACCTTTTCGTCAATCAAAACCATCTCAATGGAGGAACCTTCCACATACGAATAACCCTAACCATAATCCGCATATCAAACTTGATACTCACCGAAGTCTTCTCCATGTAAAGTGTAAACCATCTCTGTGAGGACGAGAAAACCAAAAATCAGTCGACGAAATTTTTACAAAAGGATAATCAGAAATTGTTTGATGAGGGAGATCCTTCCTGGGTTCATATTTATAGAGGCAGAAACTATGAAACAATTGATTAAAAAAATGAAACATAGACTTCCCCACTTGAAATTCAAATAAGCTTATCTTCGATTTGGGAGGGAAATTGAACACCAGATAACACCTTCGAAGACGAGAACACATCTAGGAAAGGTGTATCCGACGATCGCAAATCCGTCCACATTCAGTGTATTCTCTGCTCTCCAACCCTAGCATCGATACCCCTGCAGTATAGCTAGCTCTGCATCTATCCATCTACCTATAACACTTTTCCCCAATTTTTTGCTGCCACAAATCCCTTTCAATTTTGTCAAGATTATGGATTTGCATAAAATTAAAAAAAAAAAAAACTAATAAAAAAAGTCATGCTAAACGGTGCATCCGGTGCATTTGTTAAGCATGTTAAAAATGTAAATAAAAGAAAAAAGTAATAGAGATAAGGAAACTTTTTATACTTTCAAAGCACTGAATGCACAATTTTTAAGAAAAATTTTCATAAAAGTTTGCTTAACTAGTCCACCAGGTGCATTGTTTAGCATTTTCCATAAAAAAGCAAGGAAGAAAAGAGACAAAGCACGTGTCAAACAACAAAAGAAAGTGAAGACACGTGCACCAATAATCTTTAAGCTGCAGACACGTATCATTAAATCATCACCATACCCAAAACATTATAAAAGTTAAGAACAACACAAACAAGTCCTATAAACTCCAACACAACAACAACGATAAATAACTAATACAAATTTAAGCATCAAACAAAATTGCAACTAGCTCTAGCTAATTTATTTTGATTGAAAATGGTTGGAATAGGAGTTCCGATTTGTGTGCAATGTGGCACAAGAAGCAACCCTTGCAGGTGTAAGGTGGTGGGGCCTACACTCGGCTTTGTGGCGTTTGTTGCGGCAGCGGTGGTGGAGTGGCCGGTGGGGGCTCTTGTGTATCTCTTTAAGCACAGGAAGGGTCGTAAAATCATGGGTCATCCTGCCACTGTTGTATATCCTAAAGTCACCAGATCCATCCCCATCTAATTTACTCCATTTGATATGTACTTTTTTTTGTTTAAATTAAATGTTTCCTCCGCGAATAACTGCAGAGATTAATTTTCTTAAAATAACTGAGATCCATTTAAGAGGTTGTCCTAATATATACTCTTTTTAATTTTAATGAACTGTGTATTACTTTGTTTTATTCTGCATTGCGTAATTCTATTTCCTATTTTGTGTTGTAATATAGTTTTGATGTTCTATACCTTTCTTGATAATTTCCATTAAAAATAACTGAAATAATTGGTAACATCATAATGTAAGTGTGTATATATGTGACACTAACTGAGTTATTCAGTTTTATTGTAAAAAAAAAAACTGAGTTGTCCAGATTGCTTTTTTAACAACTTTCGATATTTATATTATATTTACGAATTCTTATCTTGATAATTTTGCAAAAAATAAAAATAAATTATTCCTTTAAATTTAAATCTAGTTTGGATAGTTCATTACGTGCGTTGTTTTGTTGGAAACCACTCACGATCGCGATTTATCAAGATTCACCTTGACCTCATAATATTTGAAAAAGCTAAGTGCGTGGATACGCCGTGTTGGCAGTAGTGTCATTCGTTGCATGGCTATTTTTTAATGTTATTGCCTCATGATAAATTGCGGTCCTCCTAAAACCATCAATAAGTAAAGATAATTTTGCTATATTTTATTTAAAATTAGTTGTTTTATTATTCAAATGAGTTGAAATTACCTTTTCTTTTTTTACAATAGCAAATTTAACACATTTCATTAATCACAAAAGTAACAATATAACGAGGAACCGAATTAAAAATACGACGACTAGACATAGAAAATGTCACTCTAACTAGGGAATGAGCAACTTTGTTCGCTTGTCGTCTAACATACTGAAATTACCTGTTGAAACCATGTTTCTATAGTTTCTCAAATACTTACACATTGTATTTATATTATAAAATAACTTGTAATTAATATAGAGACAATAAAATATTAGAGAAATTTTGTTATAGAGAATCTAATTTTCGCTTTTAAACACATCATAACTCATAATCATTTATTTATTTTGTTCATAAATAAACTTTTGATGTATGCACAACATTTATATTAAAGTTACTAGGAAGCATCTTTTTAGAAATGATAATCGCGTCCATTACATAATGAACTATTTGTGGAAGGTTGCCTTTTGTGGTGACTCTTGACTATTTTTGGATGGATGTTATTTCTGTTAATGAAAAGATTCACAACTACAATTGTTTGTAGCTCTCCTGGTGTCGGATCTTGAACCGAGGTATTTAGAGATTGAAGAGTGGAATGGTCAACCAAGTGACCTTGAGGTTGTAGCTCTAATTATGAAGATAAAACATAAAAGAATTGGTTTTCCATGAAGAGTTTTTTTTATGAGTCCTTTTGGTGTATCCACCGAAAGTGAGAAGACTTAAACTGAATGGTGATAATGGAAGTGTATGATTGACTCCAAAGTGTCCATATGAGTCTTTTTTGTGTTTTTGAAATATGGTTTACACATGGTCATTTAGTTGTTCCTAATTCAATATGAGATATGAATTTTAGTTTTTTGTCATGTTTCTTAACTCCTAATTTGTTCAATTTTAGAAACAATTTTAAAATCAGACATAGTAAGCCGAAGTTATCTTGCCCAATTCTTTATTTTTATCAAATCAAATACACATTAATATTGATTATTAAAAAAAAAAAAACACATTAATATTAAATTTTTAAAACAGTCAACTCTTACCACAACTTTTTTGTAAAAAATATACTTAATTATAATTTTGGTCCTTCCATTTTCACATATTTATAATATTAGTCCCCTTATTTTAAAATCACACAGTTTTGATCTTTCTATCAGATTTTTGTACTTAAAAATTACGATTTAACATATTTTAAATGATGTGACATAAAATTTAATAATGAATAAATAATCAAAAATCAATAAATTGCAAGAGAATTCAATAAAAACTTCGATTTCAATTTTAAAAATTATTTATTTTTAAATTTAATTAATGCAATATAAATAATTAATACACATATATAAATCTATATCATTTAAAATATATTAAATCACAAATTTTAAGAATAAAAATCTGATGTAGGGACAAAACTGTGCGATTTTAAAATAGAGAATTAATTTTATAAAAATGTGAATATAAAGGAAAAAAACCGTAATTAAACATAAAATTTAAATAAAAAATACCACAACTTTAATAGCATCAATAATTAATATAAATTGAAACACCTTTTATTCTTACCAAACATTTAATAACATTAATGTCTCTATCTCACCGCAAATTTTCAAAGAACTTTTATGTCACTTTATATTTACTATTATTTAATACAGAAAAAGAAAATAAGAAAAATATCCATTTTCCCAAACCCACTCTCAGCAAGTATGATATCAAACTAGACATTTTGCCCGTACCTTCGCACAGGTCATATATATAAAGTCAATGACATTTGACTATATTAGAACATCGAATTCATAATGCATTTGTCACACTACATTGCTTACGATAGACATTTAATGAAATTAGAAATTAGAAATTAGAAGTATGATTATTAGAACATTCGAATTTATAAGACATTATAAATGGTTAACAAATAACAATCCACGTATAGTAGTGTCACGCCCCTCATATACCTTTTACATTTATGTTTTTATTTGACCTAAGAACCAAAAATCAAATGATTCAACACCTTCCTCCTCATTATTTAAGTGGCACAATGATTCAGCATATCTTAATGCATCACCCATTGTCAACCCATTATCAAGTCAGCTCAAGAAATAATGTCTATAATAACAAAACTTCAAAAAGATAAGGCGAATATCAAGTTCAAGGAATCTATCTATTTACAATATATTAAAAGAAACTACGACCAAAAAACATTTTTTGTCCTTAACACGTTTAATAATATTTCACCATTTATACTCTTAAATGTAATTTTAACTCTAAACTAAAAAAAAAAAAATACAAAACAAAAATAAAAAAAATAAAAAAAAAAACATAAAACAAATCTACTCATGAAAAAAAAAATACAAAAAAAAAGATAAGCATAAAATAAATCTACTCATAAAAAAAATACTTCTAAATATAGATTTTAAAAAAGGAGAATAAAATAAATTTATACATAAAAATAGCAATAGAAACCACTTCTAAAGATAAACATAAAAATTAACTAATAGTTTTTTAAAACAAGACAATTAGTTCTTATCGATAAATATAAAAAATCATGGACAAATATTTTTCGCTCATGTATAAAAAATTTGGATAAATCTTATCGATAAATATAAAAAATCATGGACAAATATTTTTCGCTCATGTATAAAAAATTTGGATAAATATTTTTCACCGACAATTATCATCTACTTAGGATACATGAATGAATGCTAAAACCGTAGGTATTTACTAGAATATCATCATAAACCTAAAATATTCTGCCTACGTCACTAAATCTCATTATTAAAAATCCAAATTTGTCCTTATAACTTTTAACAGTGTTTCAAGTTTTGCGCCCTTAAATATAATTTTATCTTTAAACTAATAAAAAAACACAAAAAAAAAAAAAAAAGAAAGAAAGACATACCTAAAATAAATCTTTCCATAAAAATAGCATTAAAAATCACATCTCTAAACAAAAAAAAATAAAAAATAAACATAAAAGAAATCTTCCCATAAAATTAACAACGGAAAACACCTCTAAAAACAAAGATCATAATCCAATCTATTTTAACTTCAAAAATATGAACAAAAAAAAATTAATTAAAATAAATTTACGCATAAAAATAGAAACAAAAATCACGATAAAAGATACGCGCCAAAAATAGTAACTCAATCTAACATATTAAAACTTATATATAAAAAATAAAAATAGAAGAACCTAATAAAAAATATACTTATTTATGAGCTTAAAAATAAAAAAACATAAATAAAAAAAAACAAAAACACAATGAGCCCGTTTGGATTGACTTATTTATGATTTTACGCGAAATAACTTATGCAAATATAGAAATTTTTATGTATTATTTATAAGTTTTTTAATGTTGTTTATGAAAACAATTTATAAAGATATAATTTTTGTTAGTGAAAACTTATAAATTAACATGCGTAAAAAAACCTAATGAAATAACATAAAAGTTTATTTATAAATTAATAATTATAAAGTATATTCATAAGCTTAAAAATAAGACAAATTCAAACGGCCCCAATATATTAAATGTATTACTACTAAAAATCTTAATTTGCCCTCATCAACTCTTAAAAATATTTCAAATCGGGTAAAGTTATTATGCATAAGGATTTTCCTTATGCATGGTGCATAAACAAATCTCCACCATTTGTACTTCAAAGTACTTAATAATGTCAAAACCACTTTGGAGTACAAATGGTGGAGATTTGTTTATGCACCATGCATAAGTAAAATCTTTAGGCATAATAACTTTACCCTTTCAAATCTTCTATTTGGTAAAAAATAAGTTATATTTTTCAATTTACTATTTTTCTATAAAATAGTTAAATTGTACTCTATATTTATTATAAAAAAAATCCACTCTATTTTTGTTTACTCTTATATAAAAAATACAAGAGAAACGTATTATTGATGAACGTATATTATAATAATTAAGGGGTAAATATATATTGTAATAACACACGGAACAATTGTTTTAATAAAAAAATTAATCATACACAGGACAGTCGTTTTAATAAAAAAAGGAATTGAATAATATATTATAATAATACACAGAACAATTGTTGATGAATATATGTCATAATAACACACGGGACAATTGTTTTAATAAAAAAATTTAATCATACATGGGACAATTGGTTTAATAAAAAAAAGAAATTGAATAATAAATATTTCTTATTATTAATTATAATTCATTACACAAAAATCATACACAGGACAATTACTTTAATAAAAAAAAGACTTAATTTAATAAGTTTTACAAAAATATCAAAGAATAACTTCATTTTTTATTTTTTGGTACACGACGTCACTTATATTTAATAATATTTTATAAATAAAGTACAATTGGTAAAAAGGTTCACTAATCCATGAACCATATGCACAACATGAGCACAAAAACAATATTTATAAATCAGCGAACAAATTTAGTCTTAAAAGCTTAAAAATAAACCCACAAAATATATATACGCCCATGAGTCAAGATTCAAGCAAAGAACCTAAGTGTCTTGGCATTTGCTTTATTGAAGACCAAGTTTCCAACCTAAGCTTTATTTCAGGAATTAGGATAAAAAAATGGAAATAAATAAAATGTCTCTTCATAATAAAACTATATAGACACATGGAAATATTAATTGCAACACCTTTTAGTAGAAAAGAAATAGTCTTTACAATTTATATATTCCTTTTAGAAATCTCCATAGGCTGCGTTCACTACACTTCCATAGGATTTGTAAAATGTTTCCATGAGAGACCTGCATAAGATAAAAGAAAATCTCAAGAGACAACAAAGTTGAAGAATACATAAAACTAAAATACACCTCTATCAACTTTCAATATTAGAAATTTATACCAATACAAAATAGTTTCTGTTTCCACTGATTTCTTGATCCATGACACTTTCCCTTTCTTTTATATATGTGACTGTGCATTTAGGTGCAAATTTGATCAGTCAACTTTATAAGGCCTACGCCATGTAAAACTCCTTTGCAAACAAATCATTTGCGCACATAGCATTTCCAATCTATAAAAAACTCAATTACACAATCAACTCAAAATCTTGCATGAATCATGCAAGATGTAGATCTGTCAAGAAGAAAATGGAGACAATAAGCTACTTCAAACCTAATGCCACTCAAACCAAATGAAATTTTCTTTTGCATACCGTTTAATCGTTCAGTTCAAAGTTTATATATCACCCTTCCAATCCCCTATTTATGTGCTTTTGCAGCAAAAAAAAATATCTTTTGATAGGTGCTGATCAGAAATTTCAATGCCTTAATTGAAAAAAATAATCAAAACGCCAAAAATATTATCGTAACTATACATACCTTGAGTTGTTGACGATGACCTCAGTTAAAACAATGCAGAACACCCAACACTGTAAAAAACCTCCTCCAAAACAGTTCTAAACATATCTTAATGCATCACCCTACTGAAAATATGTTATACAAAATTTTCTCTCATCTGTTCTGCAATTTAAATAAGAAAAAAAATTTGGCAACATAATCAAAGCCTTGCATTTTGAAACAAACAATAATAGAAACCTGAGAACATTATGTTTTCTTCCTCGCCATTCTGTAGCAAACACTATTATGCAAGAATTGAGGCCGAAATAGATACTCGAAAGCACAAACTCCCAATCGTAGCGCATAAAAGGAGAAACCCTGCAAAATTATTTATGAGATTAAAAAGAAGTCATAAAAGAAGAAACCTGAAAAAATTTCACTCAGAACATCTCTCACCTCTCATTTAGTTTGCTTCAGGTAAAGATCAATGACTAAAAATACATTCTTGTTGCCTTATAATTCAAACCTGCAAGCCAAACAATTTGTTGTCAAGCTAATAAACAAATTACTGATAAATAATCCCAAATAGAAACCCTTATCATAAAACTAAATTTCTGCAATCCTTTTCAATTAAGAAAATCAATAAAGAAATTAAAGCAACAATTAGGGGTTAAAATTACAAATGAAGAAAATTAGGTATTTAGAAAAAGAAAGAAATTCAATGTTAACGGAAAAGAATCATCGATGGGAAATTCATTGTCGGCGGCGTTTTGGTTTCACGTGAGATAATGAAGATTCATAGATCTTTACCTATTAAACTTCAAGGGGTCTAGTTTGCTTCAGTAAAAATGTTGTGAAGAAGCTTGCAACAACAAACTGCAAGTGTAGAAGCTAAGTTCAAACTGCTCAGATTTATACGCTTCATAGGCGTGACGGTGGTCTTCATAGGACGGTGGCCGAAAGCAGAGGCGTTGATAGAGGAAGGTGGCCGAGAAAATACAATGAAACTAATGACACTTCTGAACCTGTTTTTTTATTCACGCCAGAACTCATTGGGGATACAAAATTTTGCTTTGAAAAGATACATGTGCCACTACTTTGAGCCTTGTGCTATCATTTAATGTTGCATTTTCTTTACTTTGGAAAAAGAAAAGATTGCTAAGCAAAAAATAAATAAATAAATTAAACAGACAAATGAGCGCAACTTTTGTATTTAATTAAGGTAATTCCCTAAAGATAATTAGGGTTTAGGAAGTTTCTTTCTTATTTGTACTTAATATAATAAAGAAAGATAAAGATTTTTTGAAAGAGGAGTGTTATATGTCGCGAACAACAAGCACACGAATTTTTCACGAACAGGTTTTATTTTATGTTTCTTTCCTATATAGCAGCACTATTAAGAAGGGAATAAAAAGAAACACATGTTTAACAAAATGAAAAGGAAAAAGGGCCATCCTCAAAAGAAATTACCACAGCCATTCAAACACATGTAAACACTTGTCATGCAATGCAGCATTATCACCATTTGAATTAAACATTTGTAAATATGAGGTTATGGTGGTCCAACACAAGAAGATATGAGTAATAATATATATGGAGATCAAATATTGTGAAGATAAAAATTGAATTGTTTAAAAACTATAAGTTTAGTACATTCGTGAAAATATTCCGGATAATATTTTCGCGACATCCATCATTTCTCTTTTTGAAATCATTGTTGCTGATAACATAACAAAATTATTCAAACTAAAAACTCTTCACTTAATCCAACGGCTCAGATCATTCTCCTTCATCGACTCCATTAGATTGTAACCGTTAACCAGTGTAGCATGAGCGTGAACATTTTCACGTCGCGTTAACGAGTTTACACCCCCCGAGTCAGCACCTGACTGACTCAGTGCACGTTTCGTCTTATTCTCTTCTCTTTCACTCACTCTCTTCACTTTCTTAAACCTTTGTCTTCGTCAAAATCAAAGAGGTTAATCGAAGAACCTTCTCGTTTCATAATTTTTTGTTTAATTTTGATTAATTGTGTTTTGTTGGTGTAATTGTTAATTTGTTGAATGAATTTGAGCTTAATTATGTGAATTTGTTTGTTTTTTATGCAGAGGTGGAAGAACATTGTGGATTTCAGTGGAGAGTGAGTTCATACAATCTTTTCCATTTTCACGAAGGTAGAGTGAAATTCGAATTTATTGCATGCTAGTTTCTATTTTTGTTGTTTTGAAGTGATGAATGATTTTGATTTTTAATTTAGGGTTTTTGGTTGTGGTTTTGTGACTCAAGTTCAAAACTCTCATAAGGTTTTGATTTAGGATTTTTTTAATATCTATTTTGAGAATTTTTTTTATTTGTGATTTTGAATCTCAGTAAAGTATTGATTTTAGGGTTTGTTGAATTTTTATTCATGTTATTTTGTTGTTCTTCCAACTTTCTTCTTGCTGATTTTCTTACTTAGTCCTAGTGTTTATTGTTTCACTGCACTCTTTTGAAATGTTAGTTTCTCTCAACTTGGGTGATTGAAGAAGGTGAGAGGGAATTAGGGAAAGAAATAAGTTTGATGTAAAAAGATATGACAGAAATGGCCATTGTGATTCTCAAAGTACATGTGCAAGACGGAGAAGGTAAGGTCATATATGCAAAAGTATAAATTTTGCAGCCTTGGTTTTCTTAAGCCCCATTTGGACTTGGAATTCAGCCTTGAAAATGAAACTAGAAAGTGGTTTTTTAGTTTTAGTTGTCGTGTGATTCGTGCCAAGTGTTTAATTAGATTTAGAATCAAATTTCTAAATATCAATTTCAAATAATTTAGACATTAGTTTAAACTATTAAGTTTGATGTAAAAAGATATGACAGAAATGTGGTTTGTGCGCTTTTACAATGTCTAGTAGCTGCTACAACCTCTTAGAGTTGTCTGTTTGAAGTTTTTGATCAATCCTATGTGCCCTTCCTACCATTTAGAGTAGTTTAGTTTATTTAGTAAAAGGGGCTTTTGGTACAAGTGAAACTTTGCAGTGGAATGATGTAAATGGGGTAAATTGTATGGATGTTAAACCTTAAGCCAAGCTTTATTATGGTTACAAGTCTGATATGATTAAATTTAGATCACTGGACAGCTATAACGGTTTAGTTAGAAGCTTATTTTGATTTGGTTTTGGTAAATCTTAAATATCAAACCGTAAACTTAATATAATCATTGTATAATTAAGTTATTCATGAGTTACCAAGTTGAATTGAAGGTTGATTTTATTTTTTTTATTAATTCTAGTCTATGAAGCCTTGTTGAACAAACAACATCTAACTTCAGATTGGTTTGACTACAAACAACATCTAACTTAAGTAAAAGTTCATGTTTTGCCTTTCAGTTTCTAAACCTTTATATTCTTTTACAAAAAACAGAATCAAAAGTTTTTTGGTTGATGTGGGATCTAACATTTGCAAGTTGTACAAAAATTGCAGGTTTAATCTGATTGCGAGGACTGTAATTTTTGTAGCTTGATCGTCAATTTGCTAGGTCATAAGAACTTGCTGTTTTTAGGCTTTGATGGACTGTAATAAAGAAGAGGCCTTAAGGGCCAAGGGTATTGCTGAAAAGAAAATGGAAAGCAAAGATTTCATAGGGGCTCGTACAATTGCCCTTAAGGCTCAGAAACTATATCCTGATCTGGAGAATATCGCTCAAATGCTTGTTGTTTGTGATGTGCATTGCTCTGCTGAGCAGAAATTACTGGATAATACTAAGGTGGTGGACTGGTATAAAGTTCTACAAGTTGATCGCAATGATAATGATGTAATAATTAAGCAATACAAGAAGCTTGCACTCCAGCTTCATCCCGACAAAAACAAGTTTGCTGGTGCAGAAGCTGCATTTAAGCTGATTCGGAAGCTCAAAGAGTTCTTTTGGATAGAAAAAAACGATCATCACTTAACATGAGCTTGAACAGAACTGCCATGCCATCTCACCATCAACAGAATGTTCCGGTGAATTTTAATCCTGTGATGAAAACTAATGTCCAGCCAGTTTTCCCGAACTTAAATCCTCAGCAGCAACAGCAGTCTAGGCAGCCAACTCAGCAGGGAGTTAATGGTGGTGTCCAGTCCCCTACATTTTGGACTATGTGCTCATTTTGTCGTGTTATGTTTGAGTATTACAGGGTAGTTTTAAATAGATCTATTCGCTGTCAACAGTGCAGTAAGCCCTTCATTGCATATGAGATGGATCCGCAAAGTACAAAATTGGCAACCAATTCAAGTCAGAACCGACAACCGATTCAGCAGAACAATACACCGAATCATCATGGTGCTGGATCTCAAAGTAATGTCTTTGCTAAGAGGTCCAAAAAACAATCTCGTGGCTCTACTTCAAATGTCTCTGTGAAGCCAAATGGAAAGAGAAAGAAAAAATATATTTATGTAAGCAACACTGATTCTGAAGATGATACACTTTCAAACAACAATGGTTTTCCGGGTGTTCCCACTTCTAGAGGTGAGCATCCACGTAGATCTACACGGCAAAAACACAAGGTTTCCTACAAGGATAATCAAAGTGAATGTGATTCAATGGATGACAATGGTTGTGATGAGAATGAAATACATAGGAAATCTCAAAGGACAAAAAATGGCAAGAGAAAAATGGATATGGATTTTGATACTACCCAAGAAAAATTCTCAAGTGAGTTCATCTAATTATTTTTTATTTTTTGGTTTTTATTGTACTTATTTAATAGTAAAAATAGATTTATTTTTCTCTTAACTTTACAGGTATGAATAAGAAGGTAAAAAAGTGCATAGCAGCTGAAACTAATGTTGCTAGTACATCTCATAGAAGAAAAAGTAGTAAGAAAAGATCTAGAGGTTTTTCTTTCTTTCGTTTTGTATTTATTTGTTTCTTTTATGTTATTAATACTTGATTAACATTTCTAACTTTTGAATCATTGACTAGGTTATGAAAAGATCACAATTGAAAATCGTATAGATTGCCCTGTAGGATTACTTATCTAATATATAGAGAAAGAATTTTAAATTTTATTGAAATAATATATAAATGACAATTTTGTTTGTATTTGCAGTATGAACCAAAAAAGTTAGTGACTAATAGAAAAAGAATGGGTTGGAAAATATTTGAAGCTCAAAGGGAGAGAAAAATCGTGGTATGTAAAAGTGAATAAATCGGAAAGGTTTGGTAAAGGTTGGAAGAAGTTTTTGAAAGAAAACAAAGTGGAGTTTGGAGATAATGTTCCTTTGTGTTTGTTGATAAGAAAAAATTTGTGTATGAAGTTTCATTTGAAAGAAAGAATCCATAACATTAATTATTTGTGCTACACTGAGGTGCCTCGTAGTCTTGCAGCAGTGTTATGGTTCTTTCTTTCAAATGAAACTTTATACACAAATTTTTCCTTATCAATAAACTCAAAGGAACATATATCTCTAAACTCCACTTTGTTTTCTTCAAAAACTTCTTCCAACCTTTATCCAACTTTTCCGATTTATTCACTTTTACATACCACGATTTTTCTCTCCGTTTGAGCTCCAAATATTTTCCAACCCATTCCTTTTCTATTAGTCACTAACTTTTTTGGTACATAGTGCAAATACAAACAAAATTGTCATTTATATATTATTTCAATAAAATTTAAGATTATTTCTCTATATATTAGATAAGTAATTCTACCGGCCAATCTGTAAGATTTTCAACTGTGATCTTTTCATAACCTAGTCAATTATTCAAAAGTTAGAAAATCAATTGATAGATGTTAAACAAGTATTAATAACATAAAACAAACAGATAAATACAAAACGAAAGAAAGAAAAACCTCTAGATCTTTTCTTACTACTTATTTCCGTTTTATACTATAAATTTGCCAATTAAGTATATGATATATTTTTTATTTGGGCAAATAGTCATTTTGGTCCTCGAAAGTGTTACTCGTTGTCACATTAGTCCTTGAATGTATTAAAATTGTAAACAGATCCACAAATACTTTTTTATTAGTCATTTTGATCCTTGAATATGTTTTTAAGTAGTCAATGTGGTCCTCGAATGTGTTCCCTGTTAGTCAATTTAGTCCAAAAAATGACCATCAAATGAGATACTAGGGGCGTATTTGCAATTTCGATACATTTAAGGATCAATGTGACAGCGAATTACTATTTCAGTGATCAAAATGGTGATTTTCCCTTTTTATTTTTCTTTTAAATTTCTTGATAAAGTTAGGGAAAATCGTTATTTTAGTCCCTCCATGTACAACTCCTCGTCATTTTGGTCCATGCCCGAAGAAAAAATGTAAAATAGTCTCCAATTATGCAATCATTTTGACAGTCTCCAATCATTTTGATCCATAACGTTAAAGGCAGACGTTAACTTTTTAAAAAGGATGTGACACCTTTTTCTGACAGCTGGCTCACTGATTTGGCTAGTGACTAAAATGGAAGTAAAACACAAAATAGCTCTCTTTCATTGTGGAAGAAGATTCGGATCTCCATGTGGTGGTTAGAGGTTGCTCCACCGTCACATCCACCACTTCAACAACCATAGCTACATCATACGGTTCTTCTTCCTCTGATTTTGTCCTGCAACCAGAATTTTCTTGTGACTTCTCTATTCTTGGTAGTGAACAGAAAGTTCAAAATTTGCCACTTTCTACCCACCATTATGAAGCTAGAAGTTCCATTGAAGAGTTATATGAATTTTGCAAGCCTTTCTTTTCTAGATCACAATCTATCTCTTTGCAAAACTCCTCTCTATTTTCTTCATTCTCTTATTCCTTTGCAACACCTAAATTAGCTCAAACACAAGATAAACAACAACAACAACAACTACTGAGAAATAAACAACCACACCAAGGTGGTTCTGTCAGCAACACAAGATCAAAAAGAAGTGAAATTTTTTAAAAAAAGTTTGATTTTGATATAAAAATGAGATCTCGAATTGACCCCATCTCATAAAAATCATGTCTTTTTTTTTATTTTTTATTTTTTTATTTTTATTTTTTTTATATAAAAGTTTGTTTTTTACCTCAGTTGAGTTTTTATTTTATTAATAACTAAGTTTTCATCTTTTTCATGATCATGTACTTGGGTTTGGTTTTTTATTCTCAATATAAAAGGGTTTTCTTAGTAGCAAGAACAACAGAAACAAACTTTGTTGTTAGTGATGATATTGATATTGATATTGATGAGGATTTGAAAATAGAGAAGAACAAGAACAACAAAGAAAACAAATCTGAGATTTAGGGATTGAAGACAAAATGTGTTATGTACCGTCATTTTTGTCCCTATCCACATCATTCGTTCCTATCCACATCATCAATCCATTTGTCCCACAACATGCGACATTAGCGAGCCATTTGTCCCAAAAAAACTGCCAAATCACCTTTTTAAAAAAGTTAACTTTATGAACTAAAATGATCAACGAAATGTAAAGTCGGAAACTATTTTGTAATTTTTTTTCAACCAGAGACTAAAATGACAACAAATTGCACATTGAGAGATTAAAATGACGGCTTCTCCATAAAGTTATTGGCGGAATTTTATTACTTTTTGGCGGATTTGTCCGCCAATAACTTTGTGGCAGAATTTTTTGCAATTAAGTGATTTTAAATTCTGTTTATAAATCAAGATTTTCTTGTAGTGTTTTTGACGTTTCTCGTGTTCGATGCTCAGTTTCGTCGGTCGACCATCTCTCGATCTGGCTTTCAAATGGTTATGACTTGCTTTGTATGTTCAACAAGATTCGCCAGAGGTTGATATTTCATTATCCCTATCATTCGTTGATTTCAGACTGTATTGCTTGTAAAAACATTGTAGCTTGCTGCAGGGAGTGGTGGGTATGTAGACTGTTTTTGTGTTGATGGTCGGTTCATTCGCCTCGATTTTCTAGGACTTCTATTTTTCTTTTAAGATTAGGTAGAAGTTGGTATATGTTGAGAATGGATTCTCTCAAAAAAAAATCCCTCAATTTTTCTCAATTTTCACATCTTAACCGTCAATCACCTTTTCTCCATTACTTTTAGAATTAAATATTGTTTTATATTTGTAATCCAATGGTCAATTGTCTCACTTTATTTCCTCAATTTTTTTTTTCCACTTGAGAGGATCCATTCTTGTATATGTTTTTGTTCTATGCGCTTTTGTGTGGACACATATCACCCCAATTTTGTATATAGTTTTTTTTTCTTTTTAATAATAATATGAGCTATAGGTGGAGGAAGGAAAAAGATAGGGATGTCTATCGATCCCTCCCTCGATGTTTAGATGCTTTTACTTTATAAAAAAAATATTTTTGAAATATTTTTATTATTAAAATAAAATTCTATATTATTTTAATATTGTAATAATGGTCAATTAATCTCGCACTCTTTCTCTCGATATAAATCTACGATAAGCCACACAAAAGTTGTGTTTAAAATTGTATATAAAGATCTTATTTTTATTAGTGTTGATTCATTTAAATATGATTTGGTTATGCACGATGATTTTGTTTTTGAGAATTTACCAATAGTATATATATATATATAAAATTTGTTGATACGATTATGTATAATGTTTATAAAAAAATGATACTATTCTTTTTAATGCTTATATTTTAAAAACGCAAGTAGTATTTAAAAATACATATATAAAAATCTTATTTCCAAGATTGAAAATATATATAAAGATCAATATATAAATATATATATAACCCGTGTAAAAGCACGGACATTTAAAGGGATATAAATCCCTAATAGAAACATAACAACAAGATGAGTGTTCTGTGTGAACAGTGCCGTGATAATTGCAAAAGTGTGCAATTAGTCGCTGTGACGAAAGCGTGTTCGGCAAATTATTTTTTTTTGGCTAAAATTTAAGTATATTGTTTTTGCCATTTTATTAGTTATTTAGATAATTTTTCTGGGTAGTTTTATCTTCTATTTGCATCAATTTGAGATATCCGCTTGTTTTTGAAGTTGATGGATCTCTTGTTGTTAGTTTCACCATAGGTGATGATTGATGTTGCTTTGTGAGTTTTTTATTGATCTACACTACTCGTGGTTTTTTTATTCTCACATTGAAAGTTTTCCACATTAAAATTGCAGTGTTTTATTTACAGCTTTTACTCCTTTTATTATTATTATTATTATTATTATTATTATTATTATTATTATTATTATTATTATTGGTGTTGATTGTGCCGGATAATTTGATTATTCAATTTCCACTAAAAAAGATTAATTAACCGATTCCGTATTGTCCACTATGATTCCCAACAATCTTAAGGATATTAAATCAAATAATCTAAAAATACGATCTTAACCAAATGTTTTAGAGATCAAACAACCTAAAGAATTCCATTTTAAATCAAGCAGCCCTCAAAGCTGCTTCAAGTAAAGTGGTAAAACATGAGAAAACATGTTATGACAATCAACATGCTTTCATACCATTTGTTTTTGACATTTTTGGCTTTCTAACACCAAAGGCTGTGAGTCTTTTGCAACGAGTTCAAAAGGTTATGAATAACAATGTTGTCCCCTAGAGTTAAGAATGTTATTTTTATCCGAATTGGTTTTGCCATTCAAAAAGGGTTGACGGCGCAGCTTGTTGTCTGTTTGTCTTTAATTCATATGTAATTACTTATTTATTAATATAAGGAGTATATAAGTATTATATTTCAAACACAAAAAAAAAAAATTAAAAAAAAATCAAGTTTGAACTTGGCATGAATGCGTGGTCTTACTCCCTCCGGTCCTATATATAAGAAACATTTAACTTTTTAGATTCATTGTAGAATTTATGTATTTAGACTATATTATTGTCTAGATACATCAATTTGACAATGAATCTAAAAAGTCAACTTTTTCTTATATATAAGACCGGAGAGTGTAACTCTTAACTTGGTGCCGACATGCAAACTTGCTTAAATCATTTTCGTATTTGTCCACCACCTATACATAGATAAAATAAAAAATAAAAAAAGCTTATAAAAAATAAAACAAATAAAAGGAACAAAGCACGCGTCAAAAAAAAACAACCGTAGAAAGTAAACACGTGCACCAATAATCTTAAGTTGCAGACACGTAGCATTAACACACATCACCACACCCAAAACATTATAAAACTTAAGAACAGCACAAACAAATCCTATAAACCAAACACAACAAGAACGATAAAAACTAGAACAAATTTATCAAACAAAATTACAACTACCTCTCTAGCTAATTTATTTTGATTAAAATTGAAAATGGTTAGAACAGGGTTTCCAATTTGTGTGCAGTGTGGCACAAGAAGCAACCCTTGCAGGTGTAAGGTGGTGGGGCCTACACTGGGGTTTGTGGCGTTTGTGGTGGCGGCGGTGGTGGAGTGGCCGGTGGGAGCTCTTGTGTATGTCTTTAAGCACAGGAAGGGTCGCAGAATCATGGGTCATCCTGCCACTGTTGTATACCCTAAAGTCACCAGATCCATCCCCATCTAATTTACTCCATTTGATGTTTACTCTTTTCTAATTCTAATAATGAACTTTGTATTTTGTATTACTTCGTTTTATTATTGTCTATATCCTATTTCCTATTTTGTGTTTTAATAATATAGTTTTGATGTACTAGACGTTTCTTGATAATTTCCATTAGAAATAACATCATAATGTATCATGTATGTGCGTATATATGTGGCATTAATTGAGTTGTTCAGTTTGCTCTTTTAACAATTTTCTTAAATTTAAAATCGGAGCAGGACATAATATTAAACTAAGCGATCGAACTAAACAAAATTAAAAAAAAAAGTAATTCAAATGTGCAACATTTTCTTTTGACGCAATCTTAATATTAGACATCTTTAACATGCACTTAGGGTATTTTTTTACAAGCTTCAATCTATGAAGCCCTCCACATCATATATTCCTTTTCACAACAATCCAAATTTTTAGCCCTTTTTAGCCAACAATTCAAATTCAACCAATTGAGAGAAGAGATATGTGGTTTGGGCTTTTATTGACCCGACCCAATATTTACCCTACCCGAAATCCATGAGAACCATCAGGAAAGGAATCAATTCTTTCTCCTTCAATCCTTTTCATTTTCACAGTCAATGCTCTGCACACCAGCGAAAAAGGGGATTCCCTTTTCATCTTCTCCCACAAATTGCATTCTCCCTAGGTAAACTTTCATCAATTTTGCCTAAAGCTTTGTGGAATCTTATTTTTAAAAAAGAATATCAACCCAATTTGAAGCTAATCTTCTATCACAATTTCAAATAAGCATCTCTCCATTACCCTTTTGTATCATTAATCAACAAATTTCAATTTGATTCCTTTGTTACCTCTGAGTTCTTTCCATTACCAGGATTATCAACACAGAGGATTGAGAATCTGCAATATTATATGTAAGTTTCACTTTCAATTTCAAATATTAGGTTCTGTCTATAAATAGGGGAATGGGAATGGCTTTAAGAATTGCTCACACCACAATCTAATCTCTTATTATTTCACTTTTTCAAAATGGCTTTGTCAACACTTTCAAAAACTTTTGACAAAATTTCTGAAATTAATGATTCAAAATCCTCTTGGAATGTCAAAGCAAAAATTATTAGATTGTGGGTTGTGAAAGACTTCAACAGAAATGATTTGCCATTTTCAGTTGAAATGGTGTTAATGGATGCTGAGGTTTGTTTCTTTGCAATAATACGAATTTCATACTTTGGTATCATAATCACTTTATTTATCTCATGTATTCTTTGAGGTGTTATAAAAGAATTTCAATATGAGGTTTACATTGTTTGGTATCATAATCACTTTTTATATCCATTCACACAAGTCAGTAACACACCATGTTATATTCCACAGACCCATTTTATGCAATATTCACTCTTTTAATTGATATTTTACCCATTTTATGCAATAATTATTTAACCGGTTTTACATAAGTTTCAAAACCATAGCTGTAGAATTTCATATTCTTGCTGTCAAATTGAATTGGACTGTTTTGTATTTTTAGATTGTCCTTTATGTTGATGTTGATTTTGCTTATTTTCTATTATTTTGTGTTTTGGTAACAGCTTAATGATAATTATTTTCTAATATGTAGGGAGATCGAATTCATTGTTCACTTAGAAAAACCCTATTGTACAAGTTTGCAGAACATATCAAAGAGGGCAGAGTCTATTCATTTGAAAATTTGGACTCTGCCTCAAATGGTGGAACCTATAAAACTACCAAACATGACTACAAACTTACTTTTCAGTTTGGATCGAAAGTAACCCCACTTGGCCCAAACAAACTCACCAACCTATCTCCTTTTAAATTTGTTCCTATTGGTGAAGTCATTAATGGCAGCTATGACAACGATTACTTAGTTGGTAAGTTATATATTGAGATTTAAATGTTATATTATTATTTGTGGGAGCTTAATTTATTTGATGTTATTATCTAATGTTAATTTTGAAATGGTTAATTGTTAGATGTAATTGGAATGCTGACTGGAGTTGGGGAAGAAAGACAATATGAGAGGAGTGGACAAAGCACCAAACTCAATGTCATTGAACTTGAGGCGGATGGGTATATTTTGTTCTAAGCACATATAATATAGAATTTATTATCATGAATAAATAATATTACTATAGTTTAAGATAACTAATGACAAGTATTTTGACTTTTAGGGAAAAGATTCAGTGCACTCTTTTTGGATCTTATGTTGATGAGCTCAACAATTTTCTTTCCACCGGCGAAACACAAAATGCTGTTGTTATCATCATGCTTGGAAAGGTGAAACTATTTCAAGGTATAACCCCATTTACTTTTTTATTTTCTCCATGAATAGTTTTATGTATATATAACTTTGTTTTCTATTTTAATTAAGTCATTGATATGGAATGTGTAGACAAACTTCATATCCAAAACTGCCTCAATTGCACCAAAGTTTTTTACAATCCTGTCAATGATGATGCGACTTACTTAAGGAGTAGGGTGGTTGAAAATGTTGACACACCATCTCCTCTTATCCTTACCCAAATACATGCACAACCTAGAGTTGATCCTCTCCAAGAATTTCTCTATTCCACTCCTAGGAACACTATCCAAGGTCTTCTTAATTGTGAAGAGGTAAATAAGAAATAATATGTAAATCAATATTTTCTAAAAACAATAATCATATTCTTATATATTTAATTTATATGTATTAGGATGCTCTTTTTGTTGTTCTTGGAACTATCAAACACATTGTCAACCATGATAATTGGTTCTATACGGCATGTGCATGCAACAAAAGTGTGTATCCAGATTCGGGCATGTATTTCTGCGAAAAATGTAACAAACATGTCAAAAATGTTTCACCAAGGTAACATTCTTTCTTTATAGATATATATTAATTGTCATTATTAAATAAGTTTCAATCATAAGATGCTAATTTTATTTTTTGTTCATTGTATTTAAAGATTTTCCATCAATGTTCGTGTTATGGATGATACCGACAGCGCCACATTTGTGCTTTTCGATCGTGATGCTGCAATGTTGTTTAACAAATCATGTGCTGATGTATTGCGCAGTCGGGATACCGTAAGTATTTTAAATACGATTAAAATCTAAGCATATATAACTATTATCTAATGTATATTTAATTTTATATCTTTTTTTTTTTACTTTTAGAGGGCTGCAACGAATGTTCTTCCTGCAGAAATTAAAGCATTGGTCAATTCAACATATCTATTCAAAGTTGAGTGCAAAACCCCCGTGAGTCATAGGTTTGAGCCGTCTTTCCGTGTTCGCAAAGTTTGCACCGACATGATTATAATTAATCAATTCAAGTCCAAGTGGGAGCATGAAGAATCTACCTTTGCAAAAAATGCCAATGTGAGAATTTTTTTTTTTTAATCAGTTTCTAAAAATGTTTCACTTTATCAATCAACTTATGCACAATTGAAATATGTATTGGGTTTTAGAATACCTTCAGTTTACAATAACTATGATTTTTTCTTATGAATAGGAAATGAATTCTTTGAGTGCGCTGCATGACACTCAAATTGGATCTTCAGCAAACTATCTTGATACTAACAATGTTGAGCCACTAACAGCAAGTTCTGCAAAGGAGAATGAGTTAAAATTGGATTGTGCAAATTTGGGCATCTCACAAGTAAGTAATCACTTTATTACTCAAAATACTTCCTCTTAAAGTGGAACCAAACATACACTGCTAATTGAACATGATTAGCAGTTTTAGTAAATATAATAGCTCTTTAGTTTTGGAATTTGGTTTAATTGCTTGCTAAATTTTCCTTTATTTTGCTTTGTGATGTTTTTTTGGGTTCTAATGTCAAATTTTGATTGCTGTGTATATGCTAATAAGTTATCAGCTGATTTCTTTTTCATGATAAACTTTATAGTTTGATTACAAGTATATAATACATATATTTCTACTACATAGTATTTAACAAATACTCATATTTTCTAATTTTGTTGTTGTTATTCAATTAGGACTTAATGCCAGCATTCTCTGAAACTGTCATTGATGTTGATGATATCAAAAGTCCCAAAAAACTTGATGCAAAGGGCAAGGCAAAAATGGATAACCATACTACCAAAGGAAAGAGGGTTTCACCCAATGATGAAGTTAATGGACAAGACATTGATGTTGATGACATACCAAGTCCCAAAAAAGTGGATGCAAATGGCAAGGCAAAAATGGATAACCATACTAACAAAGGGAAGAGGTCTTCTCCCAATGATGAAACCAAAACTCAAGACATGAACCTTCCAATTAAGCTTCTCAAAAGGCCAATTAAGATTGAAAAGATCTAATTGCTTAATTTGGTTCTTCATATCATGTGATATTGGCTTTGTTTGCTCAATCAAGATATTATATTATCTATAATGAAGTATCAATTATTATATTTCCTACATTATGTCTTAGGTTTTCTAATTGGCCTTATATTAAGTACTTGAAATGGCCTTTCTATTTTCTTATTTCTTAGGTTTTATTATATCAATCTACTTAAGACCCAATTATATTGGGCATTAGAATTCTCAATTGGCCTTATATTAAGTACTTGAAATGGCCTTTGTATTTTGTAGTGGGCTTAACGATGAGTATCCATTTTGTATTATGTTGTTAAGTGCCCTTTTTGTTAAACTACTGATTATTGTAATATGGCCAAATATGGTCTTCTTAATTGAAGTTAATTTTTATATATCAAGTTCAATTATTTAACTTTTATTTTTTATATTATTTAACTTTGAGTTTCCAAATAATAATAACACAACTGATGTTTTATTATAAGTAGATTCAAAATAATAATATATTTGGTTACCTTTAAAAAGAGTCAAAATAATAATATCCTAGGTACCAGTTTATGTTTTATTTAAAAACTTAGGGGGGGGGAGTGTATAATCAGGTATAAAAAAATACAACTTATGGACTCTAGGCTCATGCAAAAAAACTTTCTATGGAGATGGATGATCATACTTCCAAGATATCAAGGTTTAGAAGAATGGCTATTAGAAAGAAAAAGAAAAATGAAAATATCAATTCATCATCAGAACGTGTGGTATGTACCAGGCATGAAAAGCAATCTGATGAGTGTGGGTCAATTGATTGAGAAAGGTTTTTCAGTTACTATGAAAGACAATCTTCTGAAGCTATATGACGGTAATCAGAAGCTGATTATGGAGTCAGAACAGGGAAGGAACAGAACATTCAAGGTGAATGTTAGAACTGCAGATTCTGAATGTCTTAGTGCAACAAGTGTTGAGAAGGATAGTGAGCTGTGGCACAGAAGATTTGGTCATCTGAATTTCAGAAGCTTGGGGCATCTGAAGTCAAAGAATCTGGTACATGGAATTCCTATAATCAAGAAGCCTGAAAAATCATGCGAGGTGTGCATGAAAGGGAAGCAACCAAGACTGCCGTTTGCATCAGAAGTAGCTCCAAGAGCAAAACATGCCTTGGGAGTAGTACATTCTGATGTGTGTGGACCATTTCCAGTACCTTCACTTGGAGGAAACAAGTATTTTGTATCTTTTGTTGATGAATTCACAAGGATGACATGGGTAACACTCATCAAGTTCAAGCATGAAGTGTTTGCTGCGTTTCAGAAGTTCAAGGTGAAGGCTGAGAAACAGAGTGGTCAGAAGCTGAAGATTCTCAGAACTGATGGTGGTGGTGAGTTTAATTCTAATGAGTTTAAAACTTTCTGTGAGGAGAATGGAATTGAGCATGAGGTTACAGCTCCTTATACTCCTCAACACAATGGTCTTGCTGAGAGAAGAAATCGTACTTTGCTTGATATGGTGAGAAGCATGCTGAAAGAGAAGAAGCTTCCTCATCACTTATGGGGAGAAGCTGTTGCCACTGCAACATATGTGCTCAACAGATGTCCAACGAAGAAGCTGAAGGAAATAGTTCCTATTCAGAAGTGGACTGGAGAGAAGCAAAGTGTTAGTCATCTGAAGGTGTTTGGATCTGTATGCTATAAACATGTTCCAGAAGCCAGAAGACAGAAGCTGGATGATAGAAGCAAAGTAATGTTACTGGTGGGGTACCACAGTACAGGTGCGTACAAGCTTTATTGTCCAGAGACTAATAAAATTGAATTCAGCAGAGACGTCATTGTGAAGGAATCTGAAACTTGGGATTGGAACAAGTCTCAATCAAATTCTGATGTGAGAATCTCTGAGGATGGCTCTGAAGGAGAGTCAGAATCTGAAGGCTCTGAAGATGATTCAGAAGATGGAGATGACTCTGATGGTGATTCTGAGTCTGATGGTGATTCTGAATCTGACTCTGACTCTGAAGGCAATTCTGAAGATCAGAATTCTGAAGCCAACTCTGAAGCTCAGAATTTTGAAGCCAACTCTGAAGCTCAGAATTCTGAAGCCAACTCTGAAGCTCAGAATTCTGAAGCCAACTATGAAGCTCAGAATTCTGAAGCCAACTCTGAAGCTCAGAATTCTGAAGCCAAGTCTGAAGCCCAGAATTCTGAAGCCAATTCTACACCTCAGAATTCTGAAGCCAATTCTGAAGCTCAGAATTCTGAAGCCAATTCTGAAGGTCAGAATTCTGAAGCCAATTCTGAAGGTCAGAATTCTAAAGCCAATTCTGAAGGTCAGAATTCTGAAGCCAATTCTGAAGGTCAGAATTCTGAAGCAAACTCTGAAGGTCAGAATTCTGAAGAAAGAATTTCTGAAGGTGTTCAGAGGCTACAGAGAATCAGAAACATCCCAAGAAGATTTGCAGGATTTGAAATGTTGCAAGACACTGAAGTAGACTCTGAGGGAGAAATTAATTGAATTGCAAGACTCTTATGGCTAATTAAAAAAATGATGTAGAGACTTTTTATTAATTATGGTGATTACTTCACCTTATTGTTTATCAAATGTATTAGACCTTATTATTATATTATTTCTATATGCTATGTCACTAACTTATTTAATTATGGTATGATGTGTTAAGTAAGAAGACCATACTTTTATTTTCATGTTCTATATTATGGAGACTTTGTTTAATGTAATTAATGGAATGAGGAACCAATTTACACACAGAATATTATTAACATATTTGACTAGAAGACAATATTTAGTAAAGAATCAACTCTCCAAAATATGACATAGTACTCACGTTTTTGGTTGAGCACAAGATGACATATACATAGAGAAATTTTTAATAGAGAATATTTTGGAAGGATTCCTTTACCATCTTACTTTTCTATCATTCCTTCATTATTTACTATCTTTTTTTCACATGGCTCAACCATACCCAAAAGCATATCTTACATATCTCTACAAAAAGAATATTTTGAAGTCAAACAACTCCATAACAATTCACTATAAAACAAAGAATATAAATATGTTCAATCACTATCACAAGTAGTTGGAATCTATACTATATGGAAAGTAGTAAATAGTCAATGGCACAAAACCATATCCTCCACCGAAAAATAAAAAAAAAAAAACCCCACAAAATGACACAAGTTCTACCTCCAAATTTCACAACAAGCATATTAATTTGCCATAAGAAAAAGTAACTTATCTCATGCAAAAAAACTTTCTATGGAGATGGATGATCATACTTCCAAGATATCAAGGTTTAGAAGAATGGCTATTAGAAAGAAAAAGAAAAATGAAAATATCAATTCATCATCAGGTTATATTATGACTTTCTTTATATTAGTGTTTTAAGGTGTTTTCATTTAATATTAGCTTACATTCTAACTTCCATGATAACTAATTTGTTACTACAAATTTCAGAAAATGTGTCTCCAACAAATATCATGCCAACCATTAATTCATACATAACTATTGATTCATGCAATGAAGGTAAGGCATAACTTTAGTTCATATTGGTTTTTTAAATTATTCTAATGTCAAAGTTACAAAAATAAAAATGTCATATTTCTTTCAATTGAGATTAATTTTTTCTAAAATAATTTTTATATAGACATTGCTAAATTTCGGAATTCAACCATTTCAAATGGAGTTGATAGCACTCAATTGAAATCAACCGGTGGAAAAAGAAAGGCTAACAGGATTCCTTTGTCACCTTTAAATACAGGTAATATTCTTAGTTAAAAATATTATTTTCCATTAGATTATACAATGTATTAATGGAACATATTTTTTATCATTCCTTCATTATTTACTATATTTCTTTTTTCAGATGGCTCAACCATACCCAAAACCATAACACAAACATGTGATAGTAACATTTCAGTTAAAAGAGCAAAAAATCCTAATCATGTCAAATTCACTCCAATTTCTAACGTGTTTTCTAATATTCAAAATTCAAGTGGAGAATCATCACAAAATGGAAATGCAAGACATGGACAATCAGGTTATTTGTTTATTTTCAATGTAATGTATTACAAGTTTGATATTTAACCATGAGTGTTTCTTTTATTTTTATTACTTTCATTTAGGTTGGTTATTGTTTTAAATATCATACTCTAAAATAAAAAAATATCAAATACTTATTGAGCATAATTTTTTCAGGAAAATCTAATTTCGATTCATGTGAAGTTATTAATTCCTTAGAGGATGTTTTAAAAAAGAAACCTGCACCTAAGACAAGAAAGAGAAGCATATATATTGGTGTCAAAAGATTGGACTTTGATGATATCCATCTATCTAATGGTATGTATGAATAGATATAGTTATATTGTGTACTTAAATTTATCCTCTATTAATATGTACTCATAAATTCTATAATTTTATTGCGGCAGAAAACTCTAATGGTGACCATACAAAAATTGTTTTTAAAGCTAACATGTATGAAGATGCTGAAAAAGCAGGTATATATTGAAACTCATATAATATTTGTTATAATAATTATTTCTTTATGTCAATAGTTTTTTTACTACAAATTTATGTATAGAGTGCGTCAATTTTGGTCAACCGGAGTTTACTTGCATATATTGTCATGCCGAATTATGGTTTGAAGAAAGAGCAGATAAAACACAGCGTGTCCATAACGCAGATTTTTCTATTTGCTGTCAAAAAGGTCAAGTTGAACTACCACTTCTTAAAAGACCACCAAAATTGCTCTTATCGTTAATAAGAGGAACTGATCGTAGAAGCAAACATTTCAAGGAAAATATAAGGACCTACAACAGCATGTTTGCATTTACATCAATGGGTGGTAGAATTCAAAATAAAATTAATAATGGTAGAGGTCCTCCGCAGTTTATTTTGGGTGGTCAGAATTATCATAGAATTGGAACTTTGCTTCCACAAGAAGGAACCGTCCCCAAATTTGCTCAGCTATACATTTATGATACACAAAATGAAGAAAATAATAGAGCTTCTCATTTTAGGTATGATCGTTTAACTTAATCCTATCACCAATTTATTGTTTATATATGCAGATTATCTATCAATCAAAATAAAATTAATATTGTTGCTTATAAATTTAGGTCTGAAAATGATTCAACTAACATTGACATGTCGTTAGTTCGAGACCTTAAAGAAATGATTGATGATCATAATGAAGTAGCTAAATCATTTAGAAGGGTTAGAGATTTGCTTCAATCAGGAAACCAACCTAAACTATCCCTTAGATTGTTTAGAAAAAGAAATAATGATTCAAGAATGCACAATATTCCCACAGCTGATGAGGTTGCAGGTGTTATTGTCGGCGATTTTGACAGTTCTGACATTGGAAGAGATGTTGTTGTTCATGATAAAACTTATGGTTTGATCAGGATTCACGAAACACACGTGTTATTTTTGCCGCTTCAATATCCCTTAGTGTTTCCTTTTGGTGAAAATGGTTGGGAACCTAATATTCCTTTGAGAGAAGGATCAACGAGAAAAAATAATAGAGTTACAATACGGGAATTTATGGCATTTAGAATTCAAGAAAGAGAAGTTGAATTTGGGAACATTTTGTTCGCCAAAAGGTTGTTTCAGCAATATTTGGTTGATTGTTACACCATGATCGAAGCACAACGTCTTTCATTTGCTAGAGAAAATCAAGATAAGATTAGAAATGATATTCTTTCTGGTTTACAAGAGGCAGTTGAAAAAGGAGATATGCTACCATCATCAGTTGGCAAGAGCGTCATCCTACCGGATTCTTTTACAGGTGGCCCTAGGTATATGTTTAACAACAGTCAAGATGCAATGGGTATTTGTAAAAGATTTGGTTATCCAGATTTGTTCATTACAGTAACATGTAATTCAAATTGGAGTGAAATAAAGGACTTTGTCACCCCAAGGGGTCTTACTGCATCAGACCGACCAGATATTGTTTGTAGAGTATTTAAAATGAAGTTAGACGAAATGATGTCTGATTTCAAAAAGAAAGAAATTTTTGGCAAAGTAATTGCAGGCAAGTATATATTATTTATTTTATTAATTTAATAATTTCACATATTTACATGTATTTTTACTTATAACACTCTACAAAATTGTACATTGTAGGAATGTACACTGTTGAGTTTCAAAAAAGAGGACTTCCACATGCACACATTTTGTTGTGGTTAGATGCTGAAAACAAGTTGAATAAAGTCAGAGATATTGACAAGGTAATATCAGCTGAAATCCCTCATCCAAAATTATATCCAAAGTTGCATGGTTGTGTTTCATCATTCATGATTCATGGACCATGTGGGCCCGGACATTATGATTCACCTTGCATGAAAGGTCCAATATGCTCAAAATACTTTCCAAAGAAACATCAATCGGCTACTTTAATAGATGATGATGGTTATCCATCTTATAGACGCCGTAATACTGGGGTGTTTGTTACAAAAGGTAAGGTTAGGTTAGATAACAGCAATGTTGTTCCTTACAATCCATATTTGCTGATGAGGTATCAAGGTCATGTCAATGTAGAATATTGCAATAAATCCAATGCAATTAAGTATCTTTTTAAATATGTCAACAAAGGGCCTGATAGATCAAATGTAAAGATAGTAAATGGGGAAAAAGTTTCATCGAAATCTGAACCTGTTGATGAAATCCAAAGGTATTATGATTGCCGATATTTATCCCCATCCGAGGCAGCTTGGAGAATTTTTGCATTTGACATTCACCAAAAGTTTCCTGCAGTCATTAGGCTTTGTGTGCATTTACCAAATGAACAATCAATCAATTACAAGGAGAATCAAAAGCTCAAGAATGTTGTCAAATACAATGAGTTCATGGGATCAATGTTTCTTGCTTGGTTTAAGGCAAATCAACAATATGAAGAAGGACGCAATCTAACATATGCTGAGTTTCCGTCGAAGTTCACTTACTTCGAAAAAGATAGAATGTGGCAACCAAGAAAATCAGGATATAGCATTGGTAGGCTCACATATGTTCCGGTTGGTGCAGGGGAATTGTATTACTTGAGGATTTTGTTGACATTGCAAAGAGGTTGCACTTCATACGAAAGTGTTAGAACTGTTAAGGGTGTATTATGTGATAGCTTTCAAGATGCATGTTATGCATTAGATTTATTGCAAAATGACAAAGAATTCATTGATGCTATCATAGAAACAAGTCATTTAGGATCTGGTTTTGAAATGAGAGCTTTGTTCGTTAGGTTGTTGATAATGGGTACAATGACCAAACCAGTTGAAGTGTGGAATGCAAGTTGGAGATTGTTATCGGAAGGAATCATTTACCATAGAAGAAAGGCTCTAAACATGCCAGGTATATCAACTAATATATTTAACTTTTTAACATCAATCAATATATATTAATTCTAAAATAACCTTATTTTATATACTTATATTATGTAGGATTACAAATAAATGATGAAGAATTGAAAAATCTTTGTCTCATGGAGATTGACAAATTATTGATGGCAAATGGAAAATATCTCAAAGACTATAAATCCATGCCTGCTGTTCAATATGCAGATGTTTTGAACTTTCAAAATAAATTGATTGCAGATGAACTTAATTTTGATAGAGTTGAGTTGGCTACACTTCATGGCAAGCTAATTGGTTTGTTGACAGAAGAGCAACACAATGTGTATAATCAAATTATGCAATCAGTTTTGAATGGTGATGGACAATTCTATTTCTTATACGGATATGGTGGAACTGGCAAAACTTTCTTGTGGAAAACCCTGTCTGCTGCTCTTAGAGCTCAAGGTAAGATTGTCTTAAATGTTGCTTCCAGTGGCATTGCATCTTTACTTTTACCAAATGGTAAGACTGCTCATTCAACCTTTTGCATTCCTTTGCAACTTAATGATAAATCAAGTTGCAATATCAAACAACAAACACCTAGAGCCGCACTTTTAAGAGAAGCAAGTTTGATAATATGGGATGAAGCCCCCATGATGAATCGATATTGCTTTGAAGCATTTGATCGTACTATGAGAGATGTAATGAGAGTCAATGATGAACAAAACAATAACCGTCCTTTTGGTGGCAAAGTTGTTGTATTGGGTGGTGACTTTCGGCAAATTTTGCCTGTTGTTAGAAAGGGATCAAGAGGAGCAATAATAAGGGCAACGGTGAGTTCTTCTAAGCTATGGAAGACAGTCAAAGTACTCAGGTTAACGAAAAACATGCGTTTGAATGGTGATAGCACAAGTCAATCATATGACGAAATCAAAAAATTTGCAGATTGGATTTTGAATATTGGTGACGGTATTATGGACGCAGATGAAGATGGTGTCACAAATATTGAAATTCCTAATCAATTGTGCATACTTGAAGGTATTGATCCTTTACTTTCTCTAATTGATTTTGTGTATCCAAACATTGTTTTGAATTTTAAAAATACAAATCAATTTGAAGACCAAGCAATCCTTTGCCCAACATTGGAGGTTGTTGAAAAAGTCAATGATTTTGTGTTGTCTTTAATTCCCGGTGAGTCAAAAGAATATTTAAGTGCCGATACACCTTGCAAGTCTGATGAGGAACATCCAGTTCAAGGTGATTGGTTTACATCAGAGTTTTTAAATGATATTAAGTGTTCCAGTATCCCAAATCACCGTTTGACGTTGAAAGTTGGGGTTCCTATCATGCTAATGAGGAATATTGATCAGGCAAAAGGACTGTGTAATGGTACAAGAATGCAGGTAGATCATTTAGGAAAGCATATTATTTCAGCTACTGTTATAGCTGGAAAAAATATAGGTGACAAGGTAGTTATTCCTAGAATGGATTTGGTACCAACAGATTCTGGCTTACCTTTTAAGTTCCAGCGAAGACAATTTCCCATATGCTTATGTTTTGCAATGACTATAAACAAGTCTCAAGGACAGTCTCTTTCAAAGGTCGGATTGTATTTACCCCGACCTGTTTTTACACACGGCCAACTTTATGTTGCTGTTTCAAGAGTTACAACTACAAAAGGTTTGAAGATGTTAATTATAGATGAGGACGGAAAACCTTGCAACACCACTCAGAATGTTGTGTTTCCTGAAGTTTTTGAACATCTATAGGTGTGTCATCATAATTATTATTATTGTTATATTTATTATTAATGCAATTTATATTGGGCCGTTTTTTCATGTAATTATTAACTATTATTTCTTCTTCTTTTTTTTTTTCAGAAAAATCGGATCTATAATGGACAAATGATTATTTTGGTACGATTTAATTTGTAGTTTATAATTTTGTAAGTTTGAACTTTTGTGAGATGTAATAGTGTATTGAACTTTGACTATTTTATATGGGTTTTGTTCCTAGCTTTGTTAGTTTTTTCGTTATGGAGTTGGTCTGTTTTGTGTTTAGCACCTTCTTCCTTAATTGTGTAACGTACTTCCTCATCGGGGTATAGCTTATGCCTTATTGAGTGGTTTATAATGTAATTTGCTGTTTCAAAAAAAAGTAATTTATTGCAATTTATAAGATGCAGAATTGTTGCTTATTTTTAGTATGCTTAACGATATCTCTACGAATTGATTTTTTTTAATTGTCCACAAACAATCCTTTTTTTTTCAACATAAAAACCTACCCAAATATTAATTACCTGTTTACAAATTTAATAACCTGCAGAGTACCGTATATTATTTGTTAACAAAATAATTAACATAATATAGAAGATGATTGAATAAGAAAATAAAAAGTCATTTTCCAAAGGGGAGTACATGAGCAATTAAAGCAAGAATATTCTCTTAATGCACTTAGTCATATGAAAGATAGCAATTTTCCAAAGAGCAGTACATGAGCAATTAAAGCAACGAGCTGAGGCCCAATGGACTGTCATATGAAAGACCAAGCTATTTTGTTGACCCGATGTTGTATGAAGAGAATCAGGGATTAGGGTTTCATATCTTATTTCCTACATCTCGGTAGGGTCACGCCTCTACTATTTGGGACTGTCGAACCATGGCTGCTTCAAGCTCAAAAAGGTCAGTTTCAAATCATCATATTTTCAGTTAAACATAGTAAAGCCTAAATTAATTGCTGTATTATTAAAATTTCGAAATTAGTGGAAAAAATAGTGACTATTTCGAATTTTTAGGTACAGAATCAGAAATTTATGACTTTAAATTAGTAATTAATAGTACTTATGCAATGACTTATGCAATGTTAGTGTTAATATTGGTCTGTAATATTATTATCACAATGACTTATGCAATGCTATGTTTTTAGAATACTTTATCATTGTTAAAGAATATGTTTTGATTCTTAGTTCATTGTCTGATTCTTTATATGATTGAGTTAGGAACTGTTAGGTTTGAGACACATGCATGTGAATTTTGTACTCCAAAGAGATTGCTACCCATAAACAAAGCAAAGACAAAAGTGAATAATATCAAGTACACTCATTCATATTTTTTATTGTAAGTTTTAACTTTTGTATCTATTAAAGTAAAATTGTCACATAGTAGATCACTAAAAGAAGAAAATAAATCTTGTGATCATTGCAAGCTATAAAATTTTCAATAAAAATTTTCAAACACAAATTTTTCGATTGGGCCCTCATTTATTTATTTTTCTTGAATATGAAATGTTATCTTATGAGACACATGCAGAAGTTATTAAATTCACGCTACAGGTTAAAGTCACTTTTCATTCATTTTGCCTTTTGAAATTTTTCTTGGACCACAAAAATTAGGTTTATATATGCCTTTTCATTAATATTCTCTCACAAAATCCAAAACCATATGCAATGTTTCATCAAAATAGTATTCAAATATATAGAATCTTATTTAAGCATCTCAAAACAAACCAAGATTAAGCTATATATTCAATGTCAAATTCAAATAAGCATCTCACCATTACCTGATTTTATCATTTATTGAGAAAATCAATTTGATTCCTATATAATGTTTCATCAAAATAGGCTTCAAATTATTAGAATCTTATTTAAGCATCTCAAAACAAACCAAGTTTAAGCTATGAATTCAATGACAAATTCAAATAAGAATCTCACCATTACCTTATTGTATCATTTATTGAGAACATCAATTTGATTCCTCATTGACATGTAGTGATCGATCCATTTCAACCAATTTTAATAACAAATTGTACATTATTTTCAAATTTTCAAATATTATATTGATATGTAACTTTCATTCATTATTTCAATTTAAATTTTATAGATTCCATGAATACTTCGATCAATGAAATTATGTATATAAATAGGCAACTTGGAAGAGGAATAAGAATTGCTCATATCACAATATAATTTATTATTATTTGAATTTTCCAAAATGGCTTTTTCAAAAACTTCCACTCCAATGACCAATATTCAAATTCCTCATGCACTTTGCATTCTTGAAGGGAATGATCCTTTACATTCTCTGATTGATTTTGTTTTTCCAAACAACCCAAATGATTTTCATAACCATGCCATCCTTTCTCCAACATTCGAGATTGTTGAAAAACTAAATGATTTTGTGTTGTCTTTATTTCCTGGTCAGTCAAAAGTTTATCTAAGTTCGGATACACCTTTCACAATTGATGAGGAACATGAACTTGAAGCTGATTTGTGTAGATCACAACTTTTAAATGATATTAAGTCCTCTGAGATACCAAAATACCGTTTGAAATTAAAAGTTGGTGTTCCTATCATGTTGCTAAGGAATTTAGATAACACAAAAGGATTGTCAATTGGTACAAGAATGAAGGTAGATAATCTTGGAAATCACTTTATCACAGCTACCGTTATAGATGGTAAAAATATTGGTGAGAAGGTAGTTATTCCTAAAATTGATATGGTGCCCAAAGATTCTGGTTTACCTTTTAAGTTTCAAAGAAGACAATTTCCTGTATGCTTATGTTTTGCAATGACTATGAAGAAGTCTCAAGGACTTTCGTTTTCAAAAGTTGGATTGTATTTACCTTGCTCTGTTTCTACACTCGGTCATGTTCATGTTTCAACAGCTAGACTTTCCACCACAAACGATTTGAAGCTCTTAATTTTGGATGATGAGGGAAAACCTTGCAACACAACTCGCAACGTTGTATTTCCTGAAGGTTTTTATTAGTTGAACTATTCCACAGATTGTTAAGGTATATTTTGAAATTTTAGATTTTGTTAAAGTATTGACAAATCTGCTTATTATTATTATTATTATTATTATTATTATTATTATTATTATTATTATATGTTTTCATATTTATATTAATTTCCGTATATTAATAGAAGAAGAAGACATTTAAATTATTATTAGTAACCATAATTTTGTTGTCTTTTTTTTTTTTTACAGGAAATCGGCATCTCTGTTGTTCTCATGAATGTGTTGCTTGCATTTCATCTCCTGTATTATGTCTTAAATTATCCTACATAATGTCTCTTCACCAGTGGCAGTGCAATATATATTTCAATTTTATGTTTCAATTTTAATTTATTATATAAGCAGTCAACTATAAATTATGAACCTATGTGCTCAGTGATAATTGTATGTCGTGTATGACTTAATATAATATATGAAGTTCCTAAATTTTCTTGATTTTTCAAAAGTTTCTTTTAGTAATAATTATTTTTGTAGTTTAATATAAATGAATAAACATGTGTAAAAAACCCAATTCAGTAGTAATGTAAATTGGGAGTAAATTAAATGTCATAATGTTTTATACTTCATGTTGAGACCTTTTAGGGTGTTGGCTTCATTTGGTAAAATAAGCCTGATTCCATGATGTGGAGCATGATGTGTGGCACATCAGGGTTCACATCTGGACGCCCTACTGGACGCGCTTTCATTTATTTAAACGCGATCTTTTGAAAAAGATTTGTTTTTCAAATTAAATCGTGCCAGCTTTCGCGCCAAGGAACAAGATAATCTTTCATGGTTCTGTTTTATTTTATTGGCCGACTTTGATCAAAAAGATTTGAAACAAACAATTAAAAGATTATGATCAAATAAATCTCAAGGAGAATTAACAAAGGCCAGCTGTCAACATTGAAGATCCAAGCCCATGAAACTTGTTCTATATAAAGGAAGACTGAAGACATAAAGGAGTACGAAGCCAAGAGTTGAAGATATCGAGTCTTAGGTCTTAGTCTGTCCATTGTTATTTGTGAGCCTTCACTTGGATCATAGTTTTGATGCAAGTAAGGACTGAGTTTATAGAGTTGTAATCTCTAGTTGTCTTTCTCCAAAGCTTTGAAGCAAGGAGTTAGATTGTGCAACACTCTAAGCCTTTAGGTACGAGTGCTTTGCTTGTCTAGGAGTGTGTCTCCAACTGAGTTTGTTATTAAATCCTTACTGGGTAAGGTTGAGGGGGAGTGAGCAGAGGTTCTCATATCTAGGAGTTCCTAGGTAGAATTAGCACGGGTAGTGATTAAGTGAGAAGTTGTAAACGGGGGAGTTTAGCTTTGAATTGATACTACCATAGTGGATTCATCCCTGGATTGGTATCCTCCAGAATAGGGCTTGTTATAAGTGCCGAACTGGGTTAACAAACTCACGTGTTCTTTTGTTTTCTGCACTTTATATTGTTTACTTGTTCATCAAGTTCAGTTGTCCACGATGTTGACACATTAGGCTACACATCGTACGATTCCTAAAGTGTACACATCGTGCTACACATCTGACACTT
Organism: Trifolium fragiferum; assembly: GCA_954870985.1. Taxonomy (NCBI): domain Eukaryota; kingdom Viridiplantae; phylum Streptophyta; class Magnoliopsida; order Fabales; family Fabaceae; genus Trifolium; species Trifolium fragiferum. The sequence continues at coordinate 17,405,963 of OX940794.1, forward strand.
GCCACCAGAATTTCAATTGGCATCAGAGCAGGCACCCTGCCTGTTTGAGGGTGAGCTCCAGGGAAGTTACTTTCTGGAAACATGGACAAGGATGGAACAACGGTCAACAAACCACCCCTCCTGGATGGAACCAACTATGACTACTGGAAGCCAAGGATGATTGCCTTCCTAAAGTCACTTGACAGCAGAACTTGGAAAGCTGTGCTCAAAGGCTGGGAGCATCCCAAAATCTTGGATGCTAATGGTGTTGACACTGGTGTACTCAAGCCAGAGGAAGATTGGTCAGCTGCAGAAGACACTGCATCACTTGGAAACTCCAAAGCTTTGAATGCTTTATTCAATGGAGTGGACAAAAATATGTTCAGATTGATCAAGCAGTGTACTGTTGCAAAGAATGCTTGGGAGGTACTCAGAACCACTCATGAAGGCAATGCCAAGGTAAAAAGCTCAAGAATCCAACTTCTCAACACTAAGTTTGAAAACCTCAGAATGAAAGAAGAAGAATCAATTCATGAATTTCACATGAATTTGCTTGAGGTAGACAATTCCTTTGAGGCTCTAGGTGAAAAATTGTCTGAAGAAAAGCTGGTGAGAAAGATGCTTAGGTCCTTACCTAAGAGATTTAACATGAAAATCACAGCCATTGAAGAAGCTCAAGATATCCCAAGTATGAAACTTGAAGAACTTGTGAGCTCTCTTCAAACTTTTGAGATGAACTTAGGTGAGCAAACTGAGAAGAAAGGAAAAGGCATAGCTTTTGTATCTTGTGCTGGTGAAGAGGAAGAAGCTGTTGAATCAGATGATGACCTCTCAAATGACTTAGCCATGTTAGGAAGACAATTCAACAAGCTTCAAAGGAGGGTGGACAGAAGACCAAGGAGGAATGTGAGGAACATCCAGACTGACATCAGTAAACTAGGTAACACTTCAACAAAAACCAAAACTGATGATAAGTCAACTCAGAACAAGGGTGTTCAATGTCATGAATGTGAAGGCTTTGGTCATATAAGATCAGAATGTGGCACATATCTGAAGAAGCAGAAGAAAGGCCTAACTGTTTCATGGTCTGATGAAGACTCTGACACTGACTCAGAGAATGTTGCTGCTAATCATGTTAGTGCCATAACTAGGGTGGATAATACTGATGTTGAATCTGATGATGAAGAACTTACCTTTGATGAACTAGCCTCAGTCCATAAAAAGCTATTTATCAAGAGTGAGGAACTGTACAAGGTCAATGAAGAGCAGAAGGAAATCATCAGTCAACTGGAGACAGAGAAGGGTCAACTACAGAGTCAAGTTGCTAGTCTTGAAAGTGAAGTCAAGTTACTGTCAACCAACTTGAAAAATATGACCAAGTCTGTAAAGATGCTCAACCCTGGAACCAACATGCTTGATGAAATTTTGAAAGTAGGAAAGTATGCTGGTGACTCATCTGGTGTAGGATTTAAGAACAAACATCACAGCAAGAAGACAAATACTAAGTTTGTTCCTGCTCAGAAGAAACCTGACCCTAGCAGAATGTGGACACATCACACTCCACATCAGAGACCTGCTGGCAAAGAGAAGTTTAATGCTTGGAGATGCCACTACTGTGGGAAGAATGGTCACATCAAGCCCTTCTGTTACAAACTCTATGGGTATCCCAAGAAAAAGCCTCAGGTGCAAGCCAAAACAGCAAGGGTCACTCCTAAGAAGATGTGGAAGCCTAAAGTTTCTGAAACTGCACATATTGCTCACACTTCTCTTAGAGCATCTTCTAGTAATGATTGGTATTTTGATAGTGGTTGTTCTAGGCATATGACTGGTGTTGAGAAATTTCTCACTAATATCAAGCCTCATACAACAAGCTTTGTAACCTTTGGTGATGGAGCAAAAGGTGAAATCAAGGGCAGTGGTAAACTCAGCAGCAAAAGCTTACCTAACCTAGAGGATGTGCTACTTGTTAAAGGCTTGAAGGCTAATCTTATCAGCATAAGCCAATTGTGTGATCAAGGTCTCAAAGTCAACTTCACAAAGAATGAATGTCTTATTACTTCTGACAAAGGAGAATTGCTGATGAGAGGATCTAGGTCAAGAGACAACTGCTATCTATGGATTCCTGATGAAACAGCTCACTCCACTACATGTTTGATAAGTCAGGAGGAAGAAGTAAAGCTTTGGCACCAAAGACTTGGCCATTTGAATCTGAAGGGAATGAAGAAGATTGTGTCCAAGGAAGCTATTAGAGGTCTACCAAAGCTTAAGATTGTTGAAGGCAACATATGTGGTGAATGTCAAGTTGGAAAGCAGGTTCAGATGTCACACCCAATGTTACAACATCAGGTGACATCCAGAGTTCTTGAACTGCTACATATGGACTTGATGGGACCAATGCAGGTAGAGAGTATTGGTGGCAAAAGATATGCTTTTGTGGTTGTAGATGATTTCTCAAGGTTCACTTGGGTTAGCTTCATCAGAGAGAAGTCTGACACTTTTGATGCATTCAAAGAATTATGCCTTAGACTACAAAGAGAGAAGGATAGTGGCATTGTTAGAATCAGAAGTGATCATGGGAAAGAGTTTGAAAATTCAAGATTCTCTGAGTTTTGTGCTGATGAAGGAATTGGGCATGAGTTCTCCTCACCAATCACACCCCAACAAAATGGTGTAGTTGAGAGGAAGAACAGAACCTTGCAAGAGGCTGCAAGAGTTATGCTACATGCCAAGAAGCTACCTTACTACTTTTGGGCAGAGGCCATGAGTACTGCATGCTATATACACAACAGGGTAACTCTGAGAAAAGGTACCTCAATCACACTGTATGAGATATGGAAAGGAAGAAAACCAACTGTCAAACACTTCCATGTCTTTGGTAGCAAGTGCTATATCTTAGCTGACAGAGAGCAAAGGAGGAAGATGGATCCCAAGAGTGATGAAGGAATCTTTCTAGGCTATTCCATAACCAGCAGAGCCTATAGAGTCTTCAACAACAGAACAAGAACTATGATGGAATCCATCAATGTTGTCATAGATGACTGTTCAGATAATGAACCTGATGTTGATCCTGATGTGGACACATCTCACCCCCTGCCTGAAGACTCTGAAGTTATAGAGATTCCTGAGAAGACTGATCAGCAAGAAGATGTGACTCCAGTGAACAAGGGTCCCTCTGTTAGAGTTCAAAAGAATCATCCAAAAGAACTCATGATAGGGAATCCTGAGTCAGGGGTTATGACAAGGTCAAGAGAGGTTGTATCCAATGCTTGTTTTGTGTCAAAGGTAGAACCAAAGAATGTGAAAGAAGCCTTGACAGATGAGTTTTGGATTGAAGCTATGCAAGAGGAGCTGAACCAGTTCAAGAGGAATGAAGTGTGGGATTTGGTTCCTAGACCTGAAGGAGTCAACATCATTGGTACTAAATGGGTTTATAGGAATAAATCTGATGAAAGTGGTGTTGTGACTAGAAACAAGGCTAGGCTTGTGGCTCAAGGTTACTCTCAGATTGAAGGAGTAGACTTTGATGAAACATTTGCTCCTGTGGCACGTCTTGAGTCCATAAGGTTACTTCTGGGAGTAGCATGTATCTTGAAATTCAAGCTATTCCAGATGGATGTGAAGAGTGCTTTCCTCAATGGCTACTTGAATGAGGAAGTTTATGTGGAACAGCCCAAGGGATTTGTTGATCCAAATTATCCAGATCATGTCTACAGATTGAAGAAGGCATTATATGGATTAAAGCAAGCTCCTAGGGCATGGTATGAGAGGCTAACCAAATTTCTTGTGCAGCAAGGTTATAGAAAAGGAGAAACAGACAAAACCTTGTTTGTCAGAGAAGAAAAGGGCAAGTTCATGATTGCACAAATCTATGTAGATGACATTGTGTTTGGAGGAATGTCTGATCCAATGGTCAAGATGTTTGTGAATCAGATGCAGTCTGAATTTGAGATGAGCCTTGTAGGTGAACTTACCTACTTTCTTGGTCTGCAAGTCAAACAGATGGAAGATACAATTTTCATCTCCCAAAGCAAGTATGCCAAGAACATTGTGAAGAAATTTGGAATGGAGAATGCAAATCACAAAAGAACTCCTGCAGCAACCCATCTCAAACTTTCTAAAGATGAGCATGGTGTCAGTGTTGATCAAAGTCTATACAGAAGCATGATTGGCAGTCTACTTTATCTCACTGCAAGTAGACCTGATATTAGCTTTGCTGTTGGTGTGTGTGCAAGGTACCAAGCTGAGCCCAAGATGAGTCATCTGAATCAAGTCAAAAGGATTCTTAAGTATGTCAGTGGTACAAGTGATTATGGAATTCTCTACTCTCATGGTGAAGACACAAGATTGTTGGGTTATTGTGATGCTGACTGGGCAGGTAGTGCTGATGACAGGAAAAGCACTTCTGGTGGATGTTTCTTTTTGGGAAGCAACCTTATATCATGGTTCAGCAAGAAACAAAATTGTGTTTCTCTTTCTACAGCTGAGGCTGAGTATATTGCAGCAGGAAGTAGTTGTTCTCAGCTACTTTGGATGAAGCAGATGTTGGGTGAGTACAATGTGCAGCAAGATGTGCTCACATTATACTGTGACAATCTAAGTGCTATAAATATTTCCAAAAATCCTATCCAACATAGTAGGACAAAGCACATTGATATACGTCACCATTTCATTAGAGATCTTGTTGAAGACAATATTGTGACTCTAGAGCATGTTGCCACAGAAAATCAACTGGCAGATATTTTCACTAAGGCTTTAGATGCAAATAGGTTTGAGGTGTTAAGGGGCAAACTAGGTATTTGCCTCTTTGAGGATCAATAGCCATAATTGCTATTTAGACGTGCAACGGTTACCTGTTTTTTTCCCTCCATCCATAGTTGCACGCAATCCAAAGGCAATATTTCCAACGGCTATTTCGCATTCAAAACTCCAAGAAATCCGTTTACTCAAGATTTTTCTTATTGCCTACCACATTGATCACCACATTCGTTTCTCAACCACTCAAACGACCAAAAATTTTCTTGATCTCTCTCAAACCCTTTGTTCATCTTTCTGCAATTTTCTTTGAAATCTTCATACAAAATCATCATCATCATCATGTCTACTGCAACCAAAACATCTCCTTCCACAAAAACAAACACTCCTCCATCATCACCAAAACCTATTTCCCCACATCAAGAAGATATTCAAGGTGACATGATCGTCGATGCCACTCCTGTCTCAATGATCAAGCCATCTGGATCAAAGAAGAAGAAGTCTAAACGATCAAGAAGGGAATCAACCCCCATTGCCGCAGAGGAAGATGTTGTTCCTTCTCCTTACACAGAAAAATCCAAAAAGAAGAAGAAGAAAAGCAAGAAGCCAAAGATTGGCTCACCAAAGAGGGTTCACACCATGGAAAGTCTGCATGTTGAACCTCTTCCTGCAAAATCTGGTGATGCAAATGCTGAAGCATCTATGGGTGTAGGTTCTTCAAACCCTAACCCTGAGAAGGCTGCTGTGAAGATTTCTGAGGGTCAAAGGCACCCCTTGACTCAGAAGATCATTGATTCTGTGCTCCAGGCCCTGCAAGAACCTAATGTTGCGGCAGATGTTGGCACATCATTGCCACAAGGTGAAGAAGAGTCTCCTGCTGAAGAAGAGACTGCTGCTGTTGAAAAACCTGCTGTCATTCCTGATTCTCCTGATCAGGTATTTGTTGAAGAAGATCAACCTGCTGAGGTTGAGGAACCTGAAGATAATATCCAGTCTGACAAAGTTGTTGTGGATGTAGAAGGCTACAATTCTGACATCCCCTTGAAGAAGCTTACTGAGGAGAGTATTGCAAGAAGGACTAGAAGTGGTAAAGGTCCTGCTGTTGTTGAGATTTCTCCTGCTGCTACTAAGGAGAAGAAGAAGCCTGTTAAGAGGCAAGTCATGTATGGTCCCAAGAAGGGATTTAGTAAAGCTGTGGTTCCACCTGCAAAGAAGAAGACTCAGAAAAGAAAAGAGCCACCTACAAGTGACTCAGAGTACGATGTGGAGCAGGATGTAGCTCACATCAGTGAGTCTGAGGAAGAATCTGCTGAGGAACGCAATATGGAGCTTGATGTGATTCACATTGAGTCTGCTGTGAAGAAGAGCTATGGGAAGAAGAAAATTCCTCAGGGAATTCCTGACATCCCAGTTGATTTGATTTCCTTCCACAACCCTGCACATGCTGGAAAATGGAAGTACATTGCTCATAGAAGGTTAGCTCTGGAGAGGGAGCTCAGTGCTGAAGCCTTGCAGTGCAAGGAAGTTATGAGGTTGATCAAGCGTGCTGGCTTGATGAAGACTGTTACTGGACTGGGTGACTGCTATGAGAAGGTAGTCAAAGAATTTTTGGTAAACATCCCTGCTGGTTGTGACAATCCTTTGGACAAAGAATACCAAACTGTTTTTGTGAGAGGTAAAGAAATTCACTTCTCTCCCACTGTTATCAACAAGTATCTGGGCAGAAGTGAGGAGCCCTTTGCTGAGATGGAGGCAAATGACAACTACATAATCAAGGCCATCACAGCTGGAAAGGTCAAGACTTGGCCTAAGAAGGGAAAATTGCAAGCAAGCAAGCTCACTCCAATCTACAACATCCTGAACAGGATTGCTGCTGCTAACTGGGTGCCTACCACACACAACTGTGATGTGGCTACAGGTTTGGCTAGGTTCATCTATACTGTGGGTAACAAAGTTAACTTCGATTTTGGTACTTATATTTTTGATCAGACTATCAAACATGCCAAAACCCTAGCTGTCAAACTACCCATTGCCTTTCCTTCCCTACTGTGTGGAATCATATTGAGCCAGAGACCTGATGTTCTGGGCAAGGATGATTTGTCTTGCAGAAGAGAGTCTGCTATTTCTTTTAGTCTCAAGCAGTCTGATGTGACTCCTGATGTGGGCACATCCAGCTCAAACAATGCTATGTCTAGGACAGACATGATTGCTGCTTTAAAGGAGACTTGCAAGGCTCTGGATGAGAAGAAGGCCAAGCTGGAGGCAGTCATTGCTGGACTGGAGCTTGAGGATGAGCAAACAATGGCTGAGGATGAGGAATTGGAGGAGGAGGAGCCCAATGACTCTGAAGCTGAGGAAACTGATGGGAGCCAGGATATTTGAATTATTGTAATTCATAAATATTTCCCTGTACTCAGTATTTCCTTGTTTTTGCTTGTATTTTGTGGGCTATGCCCTGGATTTCTGATGCACCTTTGCGTGCCTGTTCTGTACCTGCTGCACTATTAATATCATCTCTACATCTCATGCTATCTGCATTCTATGGTGTGTTACTTACTCTCAGTATGTTTGTCATAATTTTTGGCTAAAAAGGGGGAGTAAAAATTAAAATAAAAAAACTTTGAAGTCTTAACTGCAGCAAATTGTGATGTGTTGGGACAATGTGATAATTTTGGGAGAAATTAGAGAGAATAGAACGAGAAAAGAGTTAAATTCTATTCATCCACATGGGGCAACTTCTGAACGTCTGAACTTCTGAACTTCTGAACTTCTGAACTTCTGAACTTCTGAACTTCTGAACTTCTGAACTTCTGAACTTCTGAACTTCTGAACTTCTGAACTTCTGAACTTCTGAACTTCTGAACTTCTGAACTTCTGAAACTTTCTCAACTTCTGAAGCACTACAACTTCTGAAGCTCTTCTCAACTTCTGAAGCACTACAACTTCTGAAGCTCTGCTCAGCTTCTGAAGCTTCTCCAACTTCTGAAGTTCTGATGTGTGGCACATCTGACTACACATCTGGTATACATGCTTATTTTTCTTCAAATATTTTCTCAACAACTTTTTGAAGAATTAGTTTTCTAAAGCATGTTTTTCTGAAGACTTATTCTGTACGTTTTCAACTGGGTGATGCATTCTTAAGAAGTCCAATTGAAGATGTTAATTTGTGTAATGGTTGATCCATTTGTATGATTTCTACATGGTGATGCATTCTTAAGAAGCCTGTAGAAGTTGCTATTTTGTGTGATGTTTGACACATCTGTGAGTTTTAACTTGGTCATGCATTCTTAAGAAGCCAAGTTTAAAACTTCTCTATATCTCTCTAGGCCATGCATTCTGAAGAAGCCTATAGGGAATATGAGATTTAGGGGGAGTACATGGAAAGTGCTCTAGTTCAAAGGGGAGTAGACTATTACTGGGTTTGCTACCCTCCCTTATGTGTGCATGGAATCTCATGCTTGTATGTGTCTGAGAATTTATTTTTCTCAGTCTTTGGGAATTTATTTTCCTATCTTGTGAGAGTTTATTTCTCTCTTTATTTGCGAGGCTCTAATCCGCTGCTGCATGCCTCTGATGTGCCTACACATCTCTCCAAGTTTAGTTGGGTGACTCAAAGATTATTTTAGCCCAAAATTTGCCAAAGGGGGAGATTGTTGAGACCTTTTAGGGTGTTGGCTTCATTTGGTAAAATAAGCCTGATTCCATGATGTGGAGCATGATGTGTGGCACATCAGGGTTCACATCTGGACGCCCTACTGGACGCGCTTTCATTTATTTAAACGCGATCTTTTGAAAAAGATTTGTTTTTCAAATTAAATCGTGCCAGCTTTCGCGCCAAGGAACAAGATAATCTTTCATGGTTCTGTTTTATTTTATTGGCCGACTTTGATCAAAAAGATTTGAAACAAACAATTAAAAGATTATGATCAAATAAATCTCAAGGAGAATTAACAAAGGCCAGCTGTCAACATTGAAGATCCAAGCCCATGAAACTTGTTCTATATAAAGGAAGACTGAAGACATAAAGGAGTACGAAGCCAAGAGTTGAAGATATCGAGTCTTAGGTCTTAGTCTGTCCATTGTTATTTGTGAGCCTTCACTTGGATCATAGTTTTGATGCAAGTAAGGACTGAGTTTATAGAGTTGTAATCTCTAGTTGTCTTTCTCCAAAGCTTTGAAGCAAGGAGTTAGATTGTGCAACACTCTAAGCCTTTAGGTACGAGTGCTTTGCTTGTCTAGGAGTGTGTCTCCAACTGAGTTTGTTATTAAATCCTTACTGGGTAAGGTTGAGGGGGAGTGAGCAGAGGTTCTCATATCTAGGAGTTCCTAGGTAGAATTAGCACGGGTAGTGATTAAGTGAGAAGTTGTAAACGGGGGAGTTTAGCTTTGAATTGATACTACCATAGTGGATTCATCCCTGGATTGGTATCCTCCAGAATAGGGCTTGTTATAAGTGCCGAACTGGGTTAACAAACTCACGTGTTCTTTTGTTTTCTGCACTTTATATTGTTTACTTGTTCATCAAGTTCAGTTGTCCACGATGTTGACACATTAGGCTACACATCGTACGATTCCTAAAGTGTACACATCGTGCTACACATCTGACACTTGCCACCAGAATTTCACTTCATAATTTCAGTACTCTATCAAAATAGCACAAAAAAAATTAAATTCAAGTTAAATCAATAAGTTTTGTGAATTTTGTAGGAACAACAAAAATAATTTCAAACAATGGAAATAAGGTGTAACAAAATTGTACGAAAATTTCTGTAGGAGCCCGTGCAATGCACGGGTTTTGTAACTAGTGTATAACATTTATTTAGCGTTTTTATTTGTACAAATTTTTAGGCCCCAGTTTATGGTGTATAGAGATTTTATTTCTTTTATTAACTAGTAGTGTTTTTTTTTAACAAGGCAAAATGATGTATATATATATATAACACAAAACAATCTCCCTAGCACAAGATGTGCTAAGGTAGACTACCAACGTTTACAAAAAGTTATCAACAAATACAGAGAGATAGCAACACACAGATCAAAAGAATCATACAAGGCTAATGTGACATAGTGTGCCTTCAACCACCGAAATGAAAGGAGCTTGATCTTGTCCAACAACTGAGAAGTAGAGCATGCTGAGCCTCGAAACACCCTGTGGTTTCTCTCCATCCACACTACCCACATACACACGAGCCAAATGAGCTGGAGAAAGGATCGTCGGGCCCGGGACACGCCTGCTGAAAAGGTAAACTGAACAAAGTGATCACGTAAAGAAGTGAACTCCACCACCGGAATGCCAATCCAAGAGTGCACTAACGCCCAGATAGGACCAAAAATACCACAAGAGATAAAAAGATGATGCACTGACTCCACCTCACCACAACCCGAAACGCACTGATGAGTTGTTGTAGATATGATGCCTCGAGTGACTAGGTTGGTTTTTGTGGGCAACCTGTCACGAAGCAGACGCCACGCAAAGATGGAGACCTTCAACAGAATATGAGGGTGCCAAATAAGAGTGTATGCATCATCCATGGGAGTCGTAACCTGAGAAGTCAAATTCTAATACGCTTCCCCGACAGTGTAGCCGATGTCAGGGTCAGACTGCCACTGCCACCTATCTGGAAACTCGTCCTACAAGAAAAGGGTAAGCAATAAAGACTGACACTCCCTCAACTCCTCCTCCTCCCACCCCCTCAGCTGGCGCCGCCACACCCATGCCCCCCCAACTGCCTCCCAGCCTTGCGCAAACATCTCCGCCACTGAACACCGTTTGGTCTCCGAAATATCAAACAGGCGACCAAACCGCTCACTCAAGGGGATCCCATCCACCCATGGATCAGTCTAAAAAGAAGTATCTGACCCGTCCCCTACCTTCCTCACAACATGCTCCTCAAACCATCTATCCCCTACCTCCCCTCCATCTCTAATACCCTCTCTGTTGAAGTGGATAAATTGGATAAATGGAGTGTCTTGAGTTTACACTACATCTCTTAAATATAAAATGTCTCCTATTAAATTTAAAGATACAAATTTTTAATTTAAATATAGAGAAAAAAAACTTTGTCATTTAAAGTTAACGATTTTGTGGTGGTTGCAAGGAGTTTGAACATCAATTTTTACATATAAAATGTATTATAGAGAAAAAAAAAAACTTAGTTTACATATAATATGTATTAGAGAAAAAAAAGAACTTGGTCATTCAAAGTTAACGATTTTGTGGTGGTTGCAAGGAGTTTGAACATAGATTCTTACCTATAAAATGTATTTTTTTTTTTTTTTACCAATTAAGCTAAATTTACAAAAGCTAATATTTTTTATTTAAACTTTCAAAGTTAATGATTTTCCGATCTAAATTAACACGTAGATCATTTAGTATTCTAAAGAGGGAAAATTTTAATATGGATTAATGTGAGATGTGGTCTAAAAAATACTTAAAATTTTATTGATGATGGATGTTATTATTTAGAAATATAATTTAATGATCATTTTTATTTTTATGATTAATATTGATTTTGTTAAAATAATAAATAATAAAGATGTAATTTGATTGAAATAATATTACAATTACTTATTTTCTTCATAAAGAAGAAAAATGTTATGATTTTATATTTTTAAAAAGTATTATAGACATTTGTTAAAATTTATTCTAATAATATTAATTGATGTGACAAATTTATTTTTTATTTAATTTTTTTTGTTTTGTTTTTTTTAAAACAAAACAACTCAACTTTTCTCATTAATCAACGAAGAATCAATACAAGGAGAACTCATAAAAAACATGGTGACTAGCCCAAGAAATGGATGCCCCCAAGTGAGTGAGCAACCATATTTGTTTATCGTCGAACAAATTTTACCTCAAAGTTATTAATACAAGATAAACTAGCTCTTATTCTATTAATGATATAACTAAACTCAGACACTCCGACGTGATTAGCACGAATAGAATCAACCAAGATTTGTGAATCCTTTGAAATATGACTATCCCATTCATTATGCACAACAAATGAAATTGCTTCAAGGAAAGTCATTCCTTCTCCTTCAATAGTGGATAGCTTGGTATTTATCCATTTAGTTTGTGCCTTCAAAAACTCACTTGTTGCATTCCTGAAACAACATGCCAAAGATGTAATGCCCTCCTCCATGAAAAAGCCAGCATCAATATTGCATTTAATCCATCATCGTGCTGTTTTTTACCATCTAGAACTTTGATGTAACGTGCTGTTGTTACTGTTGGGCTGTTTCCTTTGTTGTGCATCAAACCAGTCCTCCTAATTGATAAGAAACAAGTGTGTGATTATTCCAAACCATATCATTTCTATTTTTCCAAATACACCACATAAGCATCAATGCTTGACCTGCAATAAAACTATTTTCTATGCTGCATACATCAAAAATAAAATCTGCAGCAGATTGTAACAAGTGTGTCTCGAGTTAATCATCGCTTCCAAGCCTGATGTTGCCCAGCTTGTGCGTGCCATTGAACAGGTAAGAAATACATGAGCTGCATCCTCAACATGCTCCTCACACAGAGGACAATACGGTGGACAAGCAACATGTCGCTGAATTAATTTATCACGTGTCGGGATACAATTTCTGCACACTCTCCACGCTAGATGGCGAGCCTTCGATGGGGCTGGAACACGCCACAATGCTGACCAATTACCAAGTACATAACTGCTATCTCTCCTTAACAATTCCTTCATAACCAGTTTGTAACCCGCACGTACGGTGTACACACCATTCTTGTCTCCATCCCAAATTAATTTATCATGATAAATCATGGGAAATAAGGGTACATCCAATATAGTATCAGCCATATTAGGAGAAAACAATTATTGTTTCTTAGCAACATCCCATTTCTTTTGTCCTTCCACCAATAAGTCACTCACAGACATGTTATAAATTGAGTGTTGTTGTGGTGAATGTATCCATTTCTCTCGCTGGCCACGAATCCAAGGACTTCCTATGACGCTAATATTTCTTCCATCACCAGCCACCCATCTGCATCCATGCAACATAACATGTCTAGCATTCCATAAGCTCCTCCACGCATAACTCGGGTTGTGACCAAGGTGAGCTTTAAGAAAGGTTGATCTTGGCAATCACCTTGTTTTTAGCACCTTAGCTACCAGCGACTCCGAGTTTTGAATTAAATTTCATCCTTGCTTCGCCACCATTACCATATTAAAAGCTTGAAGATCTTTGAAACCCAAACCTCCTCTCTTTTTCGGACATGTCAATCTATCGCAAGCTAACCATCGAATTCCTTTATTATTAGTTCCGCCATCCCACCAAAATGCATTGAACATTCTTTCAATTTCATTAATGGTAGTTGAAGGAATAGTGGAGATACTCATAATGTTCGAAGGGATAGCCTGCATCACGGATTTAACCATAACATCTTTCCCGACTTTTTTATTTTTGTTTGTATGCCCAAATTGTGTGTCTAAAAATTTGTGTCTATGCAAGATTTTCTCCATTTTTAATTTGTGACCAGCTGAGTCGTTATGTGAAAAGGAGTTCGCATGTCTCTCTTGACGTCTCTAGTAAAAACTTCATTTGCCTTGATTGTATCATACTAAAATTAAAAATCATGACTTTCTAGCTAAAATAGTGATATACTAATTGACATTAGTTCGATGTGAGTTGCATCTTTATTTTTGTTGTTTTGATCAAATAGATATCAATCAAATCATCTCAATTATAAAAATAAAAATAAGCATTAATTTATTCTTCCAAACAACGACATATAAGCCATTAAATTTTTTTAAATATTGATTTTCATTCAAATAATCTATATGTTTTTTTTTGAACAAATTTATTATCATATGATGTTTGTGCTCTCTAATTTTATTTATTTTTTAGAAAAAATGTGAGATAATAAAACAAACAAATAAATGAGAATGATATTTTAATTTTAAATTTTTTGGTGCAATGATATTTTAATTTTGATAATAAAAGTATAAAATGAAACTAGTAATAACACCCAGATGGGATTATAATCACAACTCAAGCCGCAACCACTTCACTTGGCTTCCACTAAACGCAACTCTCTTCTTCGTCACTCCACGACGCGTCTCATTCCGTAAGTCATCTATCAATTTAGGGTTAAGTCTTTTCCATTTCATTTTTTCTCTTCGGTTTATCATAATACAGTAATTATTAATAATCTCATGCTTTTGTTCAATTCAATCTAATGATCTGTAACTCATAAATTAATCACATCATAATCCCGATTTCAAAAACATGCATTGTGTCTAATGTCTTTGATTTAATCATAACTAATCCATTTCACATTTTAATTGTTATTGTAATTTTGTAGTGCTGCATTCAATCTCAGAAGATATGAGTTTAGTGAAAGGTGTGATATTGGATGAATCAGTACTCTTTGTTAAAGGAGATTTTGATGATAAAAATGTATCTTCACTAAAGCCAGGAGTTGAATCTCTCATCAAAACACTCTTTCTTTCCAAATTTCATATCGGAATCGCTTATAGTATCGAACGTCAACACGATAAGGTCAGTATTCTGAAAAGAATAGCTAGTTTATACTCACTTCATTGCTTTATCATAAATGATCCTGTTAATGAAGTTGTTATGCCGGAATGGTGTGATAATCAACCGGGAAGTATAATTTATCTCGTTTCTAGCAAGAAAGAGTTGTTATTAACGAAAATTAGAAGCTATAATTGGTTGATTGTTGTTCTGAATGTCGGAGGTGAAAGTGGTAGTGAAAGTTCATGTGACACTATAAATATAGAAAATTTAGAGGAGTTGCCATTTACCATTTCTCGGTTAAATAAAAAGTTAACTGGGAATAATTTCTTGACTGTCGGTTATGTAATGAAGCCTTCGCGTGTTGAAGATTTTGCGAAACGGGGTGCGTTCCCTTTGTGTCCTACACGAAATGGGTTAATGTTTGTGCCTCTTACAGCCAAGCTTCCTTTATCGTCTCAATTAAAGGATGTTGACATTGTGTTGCATAAAGCTACTGATGAAATTTTATCTGTTGAAGAGAATAAATTTACTTTTACGCAAAATATGCAAGAACTGCAAAGATATTTGGATCAGCGTCAGGATTTATGTGTGGTTGACCCGTTGATTAATATTTTTCCTTTATTGGATCGGCTTGAAATTCAACAAGTTCTACTTGGCTTGTTAGAATTGAATACTGAAGGTGGTTATTTGATTAGAGGGGCACATTTTCTTAAGGTTGATAATTTTAGCGAAGTTGATTTTGCGGCTGGATTAGCTGATGCAGGACTCTCTCTTCCATGTATAGTGAAACCTAAAGTTGCTTGTGGTGTTGGTGATGCTCATAAGATGGCAATAGTTTTCAGAGTTGACGATTTTAAGAATTTAAACGTTCCTCTTCCGGCTGTTATTCAGGAATATGTGGATCATTCATCCACTTTGTACAAATTTTATGTCTTGGGCGAGAAAGTTTTCTATGCTGTCAAAAAGTCGATACCAAATGCTGATATTCTGCTAAAATCAGCTACTGGTAATGATCTCAAACCTCTAGAGTTTGATAGCTTGAAATCTCTACCAACCGCTGAAAGTATCGTGATGGATTCTGGAGCCAGTAACGAGTCTATTGACATTAAGCTAGTTACGGATGCAGCAAATTGGCTTAGGAAAAGGCTTAATCTCACAGTCTTTGGTTTTGATGTTGTGATTCAGGAAGGCACACATGATCATGTAATTGTGGATGTAAACTACCTTCCATCGTTTAAGGAAGTACCCGATGACATCTCTATCCCTGCCTTCTGGGAAGCCATTAGAAATAAGTTTGATAGTATGGTTTCTAAATAAACATGTGCTTGAACTTTGTGACTATGACAAGGAATTTTGCCAGTGATTGCATCAGATCTATGATTGAGTACCCGATCTTATCATGCTAAAAATGAGGTTGAATAACCCTTTATTGCATGTTTGAAGTTTGAAATACTTAACACTTGTTATTGTTAATGCAATTTAATGTAATGCTTCTACTATGTGGTGTTATATTGTGTAATGCTTCTGCTATGTGGTGTTATATTGCCTTGCATGAAAAATAAATGATGTGAAATTTGTTGAAATCAGATTGTTGAAACTTTATAGATGTGAGGTGATGTGTTGTGTGTGAGTATCAGATTTATTATTGAAATTGGAGAGGATAAAGGACATCATTAATTTTGTCTAACTTAGAAAGTTGACGGATTCATGATTGAATCCCAACCAAATATTTAAGGGACTCGAGTATCTATCATTTGTTACTTTTTTCAACTTTGAACCAAAATGATAGAAAATATTGCTATTTCACCCTTTTTCTTTCTTTCCTTTTCCTTTCTTTATATTTCGATTATACCAATACTAAATAATGTGAAAGTGATACCTTTCTTTATATTTCCAATGGGTATGATTTTATGGTTCTGGAACACACAAGATTGAGGAAGAAAGGAATTTTACTGAAATGAAGGAACAGAACAATTTGACTATAATTGTATTCATTCCATGGTAACATAATATATATTATTTTAAAATAATATAATTTTACCTCTATAATTGTTTCTCCAAAATCCCTACACAAAGTACAATACAAACATAGGTAGTCTTCCACTCAAATTGATCTTTCTTTGGCTCTTCCATAACCAGAAAAAGAGAAGTCAATTTTGGGTCAGCAATGCCTAAACATCAAACCTAATATGAGCAATGCTTAGACATGACTATGAGTACATGTCCTACAGAATTGAGGACAAAAATAACTTGCTTATGAATCTACACAATTGGTTGTGGTACTGCTTGTGCTATGTCTTGCTTTATGGTTAAGTATCTAACTACTATTGAGCAGCTGCTTCTTCATGAATTTCTCCTTCTTCCACTGGACTGAAACACACTCGTTTCTGAAAATTCAAATTCAAGAAATAACATTAACTTAATTTCACATTACCTAATTAATATGAGTATGCTTGTGATTTAAGATACGACCTGTTTGCATGGAAATTTAAACAGTTACTAGTAAATTACAAACATTTTTTTTTCACTAAAGTAAACTACAAACATGATGTTAGGCTAATCAAACCACAATTTCACATTACCTCATTCTCACCTTTGACTTACGCTTATGTATTCTACACGATTTGATGGTCAACAAAAAATGAATGAGGTAAGAATAATAGGCACGAAGCATGTTACCATGTTATATAGCCTAACAAGAAACGTCATAAATAACATGGAAAGAATCCACTTGGCCTATTGTTCTTGACTTGGATCCTTAGAATTTACCTTTTTTAAGGTTTCAAGTTCAATTTTTTATGTATCAATTTCGGCGGGTTAATTCATACAAAAAAAAAAACTCTGCTTTAAACGAGACTTCCGTAAGTGAACAATGAAATTAGTCTTCTCAGATTAATCAGTCATTAGGCCGGATACCGAGTTTAAAAAAAAATAAACAAGATTCAAAATATTCATCCACGTAGTTAAAACCGCAATATAATTTTATTTCCTCAAAATTCTCCATGGCATCAGCAAGATAAGGTTGATTGATACCCTTTGTCAAAAAAAAAAAAAAAAAACTCTTTCCCTGTTATACTTCCGTTCATAAATGGATCTTCTTTTTTTTTTATATAAAATGATTGAGTAATTTGATTACTGAGGTTGAAAATGTCAAAAATTGGATAATGGATTCACATGGTAGAATAATGGATTATTTTGATCCATTCAAATTTAAATTCATCTAATTCATTCATTTTGCCATCCCTATTTGATATGTTGTATTTGATTCATATAGAAGTTTCTAACAATTTGGATTTTGGACTATATAGCATCATTCATTCATTCTGAACATTTTATGGACTTCGGGTAAAATGTAAAAGAATAACTTATTTAATTTAATATAATAAGCTTTAATGGCAAAAAAGATAATAACACAAAAATAGAAATTGATTGATATTAATATCAAATTAGTCTTAGATAACTCAAAAATAAAATCTAGCAAAAATAGTAATACTAATTTGTAGAATAGAAGAAAAATAATAATAAGCCACAAAACTATAGAATAATAGAATTTGAATTATGTATTTTTTTTGGGTACATGAATTATGTATTTTTCTATTCTTAGCATTCCACATTCCTTGTGTTTTGAATTGGGTTTTCATACTTTTTTTTTACATTAATTCAAATGACATTAATAGTTATTTTACAAGTGTATTTGACAAAGTCAAACTCGGCACATAATAATTTTTTTTGTTAGCACATGCTATTTCGTTGCTTTTTCTAAAAAAAATAAATCATATTAAAGTCTTTCCAAAATTCACTAGGCCATTTGTTATCGGCGGCCCACTAACCTATTAGTGTTCAAAGTAAGAAAATTGTTTTTTCTACCCCAACATTTATCTCTTTACCCCTACATTTTTCATAATATTCCCATTTTATCCTTTGTTTAAAATATAATTTTTTACAATATTTTTTTTAAAAGTGTTAAAATTGGTAAAAAGTGTTCCATAATTTTTTTATCGATACCGGAACACTTTTTAAAAGTGTTCCGGTTTATATTTGTGCTAGAAAACATATTTTATTGATACCGGAACACTTTTAAAAGTGTTCCGGTTTGTATTTTTCCCTATATTTTAATGATACCGGAACACTTGTAAAAGTGTTCTGGTTTGTAATTTTGTCTATATTTGGTTGATATCGGAACACTTTGAAAAGTGTTCCGGTTTGTATTTGTGCTTTTATTGATACCGGAACAGTTTTCAAAGTGTTCCGATTTGTATTACTGTCTGTATTTTATACCTACTGGAACACTTTTAAAAGTGTTCCGGTTTGTATTTGTGCTCTTATTGATACCGGAACAGTTTTCAAAGTGTTCCGGTTTGTATTTCTGTCTATATTTTATACCTACCGGAACACTTTTAAAAGTGTTCCGGTTTGTATTTATGCTTTTATTGATACCGGAACAGTTTTCAAAGTGTTCCGGTTTGTATTTTTGTCTATATTTTATACATACCGGAACACTTTTAAAAGTGTTCCGGTTTGTATTTGTGTCTAGAAAACATGTTTTATTGATACCGGAACATTTTAGAAAGTGTTACGGTTTGTATTTATGCCTAAAACATATTTTGTTGATATGAGAACACTTTTAAAATGTTCCGGTTTGTATTTGTGCCTAGAAAACATATTTTATCGACACCACAACACTTTTTATTTGTGCCCAAAATATATTTTTTTATACCGGAACACTTTGTAAATTGTTCTGGTTTGTAAAAAATCACAGAGGAGGCGACACCACGGCGATACATCGCTGGCGAAAAATCGACACACTACTTTCGCAAAGTATTATTATAAATTATGACAAACCGAAACAATATTTTCTTACCGCCGTTGATGGGTGTGCTTGCACATATCCCGAAAAGGTTGAAAAAAATATCATAAACGACAACAATTTCATATTTTATTTGCAAATCGAAACACTTGTAAAATTAACATACCGGAAAAAAAATACCTTACCGGAATAGTGTTTCAGAGGGTACAATTTTCTAAACATGTTGGGGTAAAAAGATAAATGTAGGGGTAGAAAAAAAATGATAAAATGGAAAAATAATAAATAATAAAATATAAAAAAGTAAAGTAAGGGTAAAATGGGAATATTCCAAATTATGTTGGGGTAAAGAGATAAATGTTGGGGTAGAAAAAAGAATTTTCTCAAAGTAAAACAGTGTTTTAAAGAGTTTAGGGAATGTAATCAACAAAGCAACAATAGACAAGCAACATCCAAACAAGGGTCGGGATCATGTTCCGTCCTTCTTCTCTAGTTTTGTCTCAAGTGCAATTCTTAGTCATTGGATTTGATCCAAAAAAAGATAAATTGACAAGGCATAATTCTCAATTTAGATTAATTGAATGGTTGAAATTTCATAGAATAAAAAATATGACACAACAAACCGGAGAGAGGATCCAAATCTAACAAGCAAACAACATTTCAAATATTTGAGAATGTAATCAACAATATAATAATTAACAAAATAACTTATGACAATTAAAAAATGGCATACCCTTCGTGACCTTTGATTGTGAAGCTCAATTTTGTCTTCATTTATTCCACCACCACCCTTCACGGCAACATTACTCTCCCTATACAAACTCACAATCTTCTCCGCCACCTCGGCTCCATCGTGACTCTCCTCCATCAACTTTTCCAATTGGGCTTTCGGAAGTCTCATTTTCACCCTCGTAGACCCATCACGAACTAAACCAGGCGCGCCACCCAAATTGGACCGGTTCACCAAAGATAAGTCCGAAACGGAGCGTTTCGATAACATCAAAAAATCGAGCCGCTCCGTAGCATTCATGCCACGTATACCACTAGATCGCGCCCTCCTCGGTAACGGTTCGGGCTTTTTTTGGGGTTGAAGTTTAGGTAACTCAACCAAGAAGTATATTTTCTTGGGCTTTAATTCTTGGTTTGGTTCAAGTGGTTTGGCCCGAAGCCCAAAATGTTTAACAGCTTGTGAATCTAAAAGAGCATGACCAGGATAGTCTTTAACGACGTCGTTTGCTCTAACAGGTGTTTTTAGCTTGAAGGTTTCTCCATCTATTTTCATTACCTTTGCTTTTTTGTTTCTTCCCATAGCGTTTCCCATCTCTTATTAGAGTTTTGCTTCTTTGTCACTTTTTTTCTCTTTGATATTTTCAACTTTGATTGGTTGTGTTTGTTTCTTTGTATCTTAGTTTTCTCTCTTTTTAGACTTGAGCTAGAAGGTTATAGGATACGTTATTTAGTATGAGAGGGAAAATCAATAGTATGTGAATTAGTGGAAATTCGGTAGAGATTCCATATAAATAAGGAAAGGATCAACGACTTCATTTAATTATTTATTTATTGGTGGGATAATTTTTTATTGATAATATACATATAACAAATTTTGTTTTTAGTATAACCAAATTATGATTATTCACCAAATGACGAATCATTCAAAAGAATCTAAATTCGTTCTTTTATTGAAATATTTTTTTATCGAATTTTACTTATCTTGCGACCTCGAACTTCGGATTATTAAAATTATTTTTTCCTGAAAATCAAAAGATTAATACAGAAAGAAAAATTAATTTTAGTCTATGTAATTATTATTTGTCAAGTGATCTGATGATTAAACTCACATATTTTAAATGCAAAGTGGAGAATTTAAGATTTAATTATCAATCTCTCTACTAATATTTGCAATAACTATTAACTAGGTTACGTATTGACTCTTTGATCTCTACAAAATATAAACGAAATTCATTATATTTATAAGGATAAAAAACTTGTTCAATGGTTTATTTACATGATCAACTAAATTATACGTTCAATATTATTCAATTATTTAATGTGATATCAATTTTTTAAATTCTTTTTTGTTTTGTCATAGAATACCAACAAATAATTACATATAAAACCAAAACTCCCCATATGATCATAGAAATTTCCTTTTTCTTGTTGGTAAGTGAATTTCCTTCATTGGTACTAGCTGCAGTATGAAACCACCATATTTACAAAGCGTGTTGGGTTGATGTCGGTTGTTAATTAACCACCAGAATTTTGTATCACTTATCCAACATGAAATTGTTTACATATAAAGAATTTGAGCTTAAGGCCAAAGAAAATACTATACTCTTAAGAGTATATATATATATATATATATATATATATATATATATATATATATATATATATATATATATATATATATATATATATATATATCAAGTCTAGAGAAATTCTAACCTAGGTACAAACATAAATAAGTGTTATTAGATATACTCACATAAGTAAATAAAAATTAAAGTGATATAAATTGTTGTGAGAAATTATTATTATTTTTTTTTAAAATTATGTAAGTGTATCTAAATTGTAGTGCCTATGTAAAACTTGCTCTCAAGTCTATACTATCAAACAAACACCTCAGAGTTTGAGTATATTAGAATTTGAGTATATTAGAATTTAATACACATAATCCAATTAATCGCAACTTTTAATTAACTAATAAATAATAAGTTCTAGTTAACCGGTTTCTCAAACCTCAATTTTATTGCTTTACCAAAAAAAAAAACCTCAATTTTATTTTATTTTGTTGTTAACTTTTTTTTAAAGAATTTTGTCAAAAAACTTATTTACTAGATTAAATTATTTCGAAGTTAATTTTATAGCAATGGCTTTAAAATTGGAAAAATATTTCCAAAGAAAAGACTAAATATAGCCCTGTTTGGATTAACTTATTTTTGAGCTTATGCAAACAGCTTATACAATATAAATTAGGTTTTATGCTATTTTATAAGTTCAAATTGATGAAAATTGTATTTTTATATGTTATTTTATCATAAACTACCTTGACAAACTTATAATAATGCCTAAAAATTATATAAGTTGTTTGCATAAGCTCAAAAATAAGCCAATCCAAACAGGGCCTATGTCACTCCCCCTCATGGATTTTTTCTATAAGCAAACGAATTGAATGTTCAGAAGTACAGAATATATTCAGCCCTTAAAGATTACAAAAATTAGATAAGATGAGTTGTGGAGCCAAGCCAAACTTTTCACGTCCCATTTGAAAGAAAAAAAAAGTGCAGCTTCTCTTGCTTATTTATATCCTTTTCATATCAAATTTGTCTACATCTCTAAAAAATCTTTCAATTAGTTTTATTCACTTTTAATCAATTTATACCTATAACTACTAATATAGAGGTGCATACTTAATTCTGTAAGAATAGTTAAATGAATTTTTCTAGTTAAGTTAAAAAGTTATAAATTAGTGTTCAAATCTCAACTCTTTCAACATTTTCTTAATACTAGTTACTAATTGAATTACTCCTCCAGAACATAAACAATAATACAATCAGTTATTAATCCAGGCAAAGAAAGAGTATTAAATAGGCAATTCATTTATTATTATGAGTTAAAATAATATTGCACAACGTATGTATGTAGTATTCATAAATAAAAATACGTGTGTACACTTCTAGAGTTCTAAAACTACGCATGTTGCATGACTTTTAACATGTAATTATGCAACATTACAAAGGGAAATGGCCATTTAGAAGCCTCTTTACATATTGTCTTCTACTATTTTCATTTTTTGCTTTGAAATGATATATGTCTATTTCAATGTCATATTCATATAATTGGGAGAGGTTTTTTTCGCACCGTATATTAAATTCTTCATAATGTGGACTTTTTCCAGATCTACTATTTTGTCTCCTGCTTTCAATTTTTTTTTTTGTTTCTTCTGTCGGCACATGTCATATGAAAATTCAAAATGTAATACTAATATTTATAACTTAATATAATTAACTTTGGGAAAAACTATTTTATTTTATCATTCTTTATTTTTAATTAATTTGATGATATATTTTTGGCTTAATAGATCTTTAGGTCCCTGTATGTTCGCGGATTTTTAGTTTTAGTCTCTGTATCTTGTTTTGTTTCAAATAAGTCCATGAATGTAAAAAATTTATTGATTTTAATCCTTAAAGTCAAAATCCGTATAAAAATCTTCAGTTTTCGTGCAAATTTTCTTCAAATTTTGACTTTATGGACTAAAATCAACAAATTTTTACATTCAGAGACTTATTTGCAACAAAATAAGATATCAGGACTAATACCAAAAGTTCGCGAACATACAAAGACAAAAAAATCTATTAAGCCAATATTTTTATTTTTATGTGTGTGAGAAATTCAAATATGAAATTTGTATCTGCTATATATCATAAATCATTCGTGTTTTGTTAACCATCTATACTAACCTATGAAGCCCGGATATGTGACACGATACCGATATGGCGATACGAGAATTTTTTTAAAATTTCCGATACGATACAGTCGCGATACGTTGTTTAAAAATAAATTTAAAATTAAATATACAAATACACAATATATAAACATAACAAAAATCGGGAAAGATAATAAATTAACATTCAAATTATTCAATCTGAGCAAACAAGTGACAATTACATATCTCAAGTTAATTAAGTACTACCCAAAAAGGATAATTATTACTATCCAAAAAACAAAATATCATCGGTACCATCCGAAAACACATGGTTGTCAATCTATAAAGAACATCATACTCTAACATTCATTATTTAAGAGGAAACACAAATTGTATCACTCTCATCTCCTCCATTTCTATCATAAAACAAAAACATTATTTTCCCGATACTTTTCTGATACGTGTATCGCAGAAGTATCCGACACGTATCGGTAATTATTTTTTTAAAAAAATAATTTTAATTGTCTGATACTCAAGTATCGGAGAGTATCGGACGAGTATCGGTATCGGACATGATACTTCACCATTTTTAAAGTATCGGGGCTTCATAGATACTAACTAACGGTATATATATATATATATATATATATATATATATATATATATATCAAACAAATAAATAAAATAAAAATGGTCATGCTAAACAGTGCCTCTGGGGTATTTGTTAAACATATCAAAAATAGAAATAAAAGATAAAATTTATATTGATAAAATAATTTTTTACATTTTCGATGCATTAAATGTACAAATTCCGAGACAGAATTTCTATATTTATATGTTTAACACACCGTTTAGTATTTTCCAAATAAAAAATATACGTGTAGTGGTACTAGAAAATCTAACATGAAACTAGGGGTGTTCGCGGTGCGATTTGGTTCGGTTATGAGCGAAAAAGTCATCCTAACCGCGAGATAAAAAGCATGCGGTTTTGTTTGGTTCGGTTGGATTTTAAAAAGTCATCCAAACCAAACCAAACCAATGCGGTTAGGATCGGTTCGGTGGCGGCGGTTTACGGCATAAAAAATTTCTATCATGATCATTTGACAGACACATAAACTTGTTACAAAATAACATTACAGTACCAATAAAAGTTGTTTATTCAAAATAACATTATAGTACCTTACAATTTTAAATATCCAAAAAAGAGCTTGTAGTTCCAAAATAACATCGCATTATCGATATAAGTTGTTGATATAAAATAATATTACAATACTAAAGTAATATTACAATACAAAAAATAAGAACGACTTGAAGTTTCATTAATTTGGTGGACTGACTTGATAATAAGACTATGTATATTGGATTATAATAGAAACTTAAAGGAGTTTTAGAGGTATTGGAATATAATATAAACTTAATGCGGTTCTAGCGGTTAACCGCGGCTTTTGCGGTTGGCGGTTTTGCGATTGACGGTTTTGCGGTTTGTGGATCAATAAAAAAGTCATCCAAATACATCCAAACCAAATGCGGTTTTTATGATTTTTGGTTTGGATTAGTTCGGTTTGCGATTTTACTTTTGAATTGGTTCGGATACGATCACTCCTACCTACATGAAACCGTTGAATCCTAATTAACCTAATTGGTACCAAGTCTTCTCAAACATTTAAGTCTAAGAACATATCTGTAGTAATCTCACCAAACAACAACTCAAACTGTCTGTAGTTATTAGTACTATAATCTTTCTTCAATCTACAAAGCCTGCTAGGTCAAATGCAAGTCGCGTAAATCAAAATTAAATAATTAAGATGTACTATATAACATAACATTTTTCTTTACAAGTAAAACGATAAGTGACAATTATTTTATTAGTTAATATAGCAAAAAAATTTAATAGTATTAAATGAAGATTTATCCTCTAATAATTTTTTATGAAGTAGTACTAGATTAAGTTAATTAGAACATTGACTTCTTTGATTTTAAGATTCGATGATCCTATTTTTCAACAAATTATTACCTACCAACTAACTACAGGCTCAATTCAACAAACATGAAAACAAGCACATGCACCAATCAAAATTCAGTATAGTAGCTTGGACCAACCCAACCTAACATTTGAAACACAATAATAGTGTAGTTGTGAATACAAAAAAAGGGATATAATATTGAAGTGTATGTGTAACACAGAATTTGTGAGGAGCATATGAAGGAAACAACAAGAAGTGAAATGTGCAAAGTGGATGGTAGCATGAGCCGATCAAATGTGTACCTAGATCCAAATTCTAGGTTTCGATTTCAATTTGTATATTTTTTTTACAAAGATTTTAATTTGGAGTCCACTAAATACAATTCAATTGGTAGTTGTAAGTGCATTTGATATGTAGGGTCTGAAACTTGAAATTTTCCACTTCTTTGTATTTATAAAAGTGTGTGAATCTTAAACTATTTGACACTAAAGGAAAAAAAGTTTTAAATTTCCATGAGATATGTATTCTCCTAATATATAATACTCCCAAATACTATAATAATTCTGAAGTGAATTACTTTTGCAAATTAAATAATTAAGAATTGAGTACTAATTGAATCCATACCATCACGATCTAAA
This sequence comes from Trifolium fragiferum, assembly GCA_954870985.1. Taxonomy (NCBI): domain Eukaryota; kingdom Viridiplantae; phylum Streptophyta; class Magnoliopsida; order Fabales; family Fabaceae; genus Trifolium; species Trifolium fragiferum. Next base: position 17,432,024 of record OX940794.1, read on the forward strand.
AAACTACGTTTTGTTTGATTAACATTTTAAAAAAGAATTTGTAACTTATTTTATTAGTTTTTAGTTTATTTTTCATACATTATTTCACATAACTTATGAACTTATAACTTATTCTTTTTTTCTTTTAATTTGACCTATGCCATCTTTCTTAAAAAAAAAATTTAATATTAATTAAACATGTCTTTTTTATGTCATTTTAACTTAGAAAATAATTCAACCGCTAATTTTATCAAACACTACAAATTCAATCAATTAATAAATAAGCTAAAAACTAATAAACTATTCGCTATAAACTATAAAGTCATTTGTTATAAATTTATCCGATAATTTTTATCAATCACAAATGTGTGCATGGTGCATCACAACAACTCCATAGTCCATTGCCCCATTATTATCCATTTTCCGTGATGTTTGTGTACCAAAAAATTTTGAATGGAAGGAAAAATTCATTGTGTGTCCCACAAATTTTAATAGTTGTCAAATCCATGCAGTCTTCATCTTGTTCTGTTTAAATTTTGAATTATGGATCATGTAAGTGAATTTTCTTCAGCTTGGAGAGATTATGTGGTATTTGTACTCTAAAAAAAAAAAAGAGACTATGTCATACAACCAACTAGTATGATGGGAGAGTTGACAACATAGCACTCTCAAAAGGAATTTGATTTCTATTTCTGAAACTAAGAGGAAGTTCAATTCTAATAATTAAAAAAACCAAATATTTCATTGTCAACTCGATAATTAGACACGTAGTGGACTAAAAAAACTCTAAATTGCGGGTTAGAAATAAAAATAGACCACCAATAATGAATTGATTCAATTGCCAAAATGTTGGTACTCTTAAGTATGTAGTTAGAAGTTTGATTTTTGGTTCATGCATATGAATAAAATTCGATTGGAAATGACAACCCCACATGTTCACCAACAGAAATTAGTCATCACTAACAACGATGAAAAATTTCATACTAATATCACGGTATAACCTAAAAAAACGACCATGTCATACCCATACTATTAATAACATACCAATATTTTAAAAACCGGACCAGACATCGAACCGACAAGGTCCCGGTTCATTGGTTCATTGGTCGAACCTCTGGGTCACTGGTCGAACCACATGACTAAATCGGATCAAACAGGATATATCGATTGAATAAACCGGTCACTATAACAATACTATATAGTTATTAAACCGGTAGAATCAGATGAATCAGACTCTAAAAAAATTGGCAGAACAAACATAAATTGACAACTTCATGAAACAGAACAAAAACTGATAAATTGAAGTAATATGAAAGGAATTAACTGAGCATAATATGAAAGTACAAACATAAACTGATAAAAGTCTATGAAACAAAATAAACAAAGCATAGAATGAAACAAAATTATAATTAACTAAAATAATAATAAAATAAAACAAATAATGATAATAAAGCATAAATTCCAAAACTGATAAAATAAAAGAAATTGAAAAAATAGAACAAATAACGTTTCTATTTCCTATTTTAATTTTTTTTTAAATATATATTATAAACAAAATGACGTCGTTTACGCGTTTTTGGCAAAAAAAAAAAAATGGGCCATGCAATCAGACCACCGGTTCACCGGTTTTTCCGATTCCAAGCGGTTCTGAGCGGTCTGATTACAACGCCGATCCAACTAATGAACCAAACCGGCCAAGCTCCGGTTCACGGTCCGACCGGCCGGTCCGGTCCGATTTTTAAGACACCGTAACAAACACAATTCCTGTAGGTCATAGATATAAAGATAACTTTTTAACCATCCAAGAGTCATTTGAATTTTACATTTGTAAAAATCATATCTTTTATGTTTTTTAATCAACAAATATGTCATTTAACTTTCTAACTTGTTGTACCATTAACCTTTCAGTTATCCTCCGTTACAAAAATTTGTTGAACTTTTACCCTTTCATTTAATCTCATCTAACATGTGTCTTTTTCATCAAAATATTCATCATGGTGAAAGTCAACGTTAACGACCACGATGCAACAAAGTAACATAGGTTAACTAGAAGGATAACGGAACAAACAAGTTAGAAACGTGAAAGATTCATTTTTTTTATCTAAAGAACTTAAAGGACCTAGTTGTTACTTAAAAAATTTAAATGACCTAATTATTAAATACACAAAATTTAAAGATCCCTTAATGCATTTTAACTGAGCGATTTCCTTAAACCTAATGGGTCTGCCCTGCCCATTGGGCGAGAGGCCCCAAGGGAATATGGACGGACCGAGTCGTGGATCAACGAATAGGTCTAAAAATATAGGCAACATGGGCAAAATACCAAGGAGAGCAGGCTCAACCACGCCTATTAAAGAGGCACGATCACCATCTCCAGGCGAAGAACTCCTATATAAACATTAGATCAAGTGCAATCTAATATTTACTATACTAAACCCTAGATCAACATCTTTGTTGATTAGATATTCACATAAATAACCTTCGCAAGAACACATTTTAATAAGTTTAGATATGAAATATTTTCTGTCACTAGAGAATGCCTCCGATATCAACAATTTACATAACCTAGCTTAAAAATTCCTTGAAATCTCATAATTGCATAATTTTGATATTTGAAGCATGAATCATGATCAATGAGTTTCTTTTATTCATTTCCTTTAATCTTGACTGGAGTTACTAGTCAGTGAAATGGAATTTGATTTATTTCCTTTAATAATCAGTTTTGACTTAATAAAAAAAATGGTAATGGAGCTTTTGTGGTTGAAATTAGGTCACGAGATTGCAGCAATTCTAAAAGATAAGATGTAATCCATAAATACATCAAAATTGTATGTATGTATTTTATAATATATTCTTACTTTCTCTTTTGTTAGGGATTTTACAAACTAAATTGACTACTTTTTTTAAAACAATTAAATTGACTACCTAAAAATATATTTTATGATTTAAGTGACTAAAAAATTTGATAAAAAGAACTAATAAAAAGATATTTGTAAACATTTTAACAATAGCGATATATTCAACATCTATAAAGACAACGCCTCATACATTAAGTGATAAAAATTAATGATCGTTTATCCTACATTATACACAAAATACCCTGCTAAAGAATAATAGTCCTACGATATGAGCCAGGCACATATAGTGTTTCTATTCTATGCAACATGTAGCGAATAACTATCTATGCCCATAGATACCTATCGATATTCCTAGTGTTGATCATTTGCAGTAATGCATTTTAGTGTATGATCCCACATAAGACAATACCATCAGTCATATATATAATTGCAAATACATAAATTGTTTGATTTAAACACAAAATACAGTAAACAACTCCTACATTAGATCCTAATCAACATTCATAAAAAGAAAAAGATAATAAGCAAAACCAAGCAAAGAGTTAAAACTTAAAATGCAAAATCAAATAAAAGATCCAAGTCATCTAATTTCTATGGTCATATCTTTTTGATTCCCCTCTTTTTAGGTATTGAAGGATGTCTTCCAAAAGGTCTCCGCCCGATTCACCATCCAAGCAATTTCCTCATCTTTCAAGTCAGTTATGGGCGGATCATTGCATCTGAGACCTTCGAACATTTGTTTTGCCATGTCTTTCATTCTCCGTATACACTTGAAACATTCTTGATAGGGCTCCCTTGTTATGGAGAATAGCAGCTTTTTTCAACTGATACTCTTCGTATTCTCCACCGTCTTCTTCACTTTCATCTTCGTCTTCCTCTCCGGAATCATCTTCTTGACTCCCCTCTTCAAGTGCTACATGATGCCTTCCAAAAGGTCTCCGATCCACAAACTGAGCGACTTCCTCAGTTGTCCTTCTCCTCATGGGCATGACATTGAGGTTGAGGTCTTCCCACAAATTTCTCATGAGGTCTTCTATTCTCTGGTTATCCTCCATTTCAATTTGCATCATTCTATGTAAGACTTCCATATCATGGAGAATACAATCCATATCTGGCTTTTGGTTTTGAGTCGTAGGACACCTCCAAGCTGGCCTCGCCTGCGAGAGTATTCCTCGTTTATTCGTAGTCACATAATACTCTTCACAATTCTTAGAGCGAAATTGACCACTGTCAAAGTTAGGTTTGCTAGAGGATGAGTCACTTGCCTTCATCTTCTTTTGCTCTCTTCGTATAGGAAATCTGGGAGCCATGATTTTCACCTGCATAATATCCAAGGAACCGCTCAAAAACAATCACAATTTCATAAACCATATTATAAACCAAATCATGTGATTCTGAGCTAAGTGCCAATAAGGCTCAATAAAAATTTTATACTTTATCAATACTCATAATATTTCACAGATTCAAGAATATCAATAAAGCTCATTAAAATGGCAACATCATCAATTTAGTATATATAAAGTATAAAATTACAAAACTAAACCAAAAGCCAACCAAAGGCAACACTCCCAAAATGGGACCGAGAAACACAATTCAACGGTTATGATTATAAAAATTTTAATTTGACGATTGTTAGTGGTTACTGCATTAATGCAATAACTGTGTTATGTCAATTTCCCCCAAAATGCAATACTAATATTCAATTCCAATGAACCAACATGAATATTTTCACAAATCAAAGACGGTAACGCATTATTCACAAGTCTAATGGCAAGTCCATAGCATCAATTTGATAAACAAAACATTCCACAAAAATATCCCCAAATTAGGTCATAAACAAACTCTAACCTATCAGTTCATCATTTAATTTTAACAACATGAAAATTTCAACAAACAAAAAAATTTAAGTAAAAAAACGTTATTACTAACTTTGATTTCATTTCTAACCTAAAGAATACTATGATAATCAAATCAGTTTATAACACCACACCAAAGCCACAAACAACAGAATCTTCAACCCTTATCACAAATTGAAGCAAATCAGTGTAACAAATCATGTTTGATCTTTTTCAACAACAAAAATAAGGATGTTTGATGATTATCATTACACTAACTAAAACATAAAAGAATAACAAAAGAAAGATATAAAAAAACTCGTAATGGGGTTACCTCTTGAAGAGAAGAACCATGAAGGAAACAAAGAAGAGAATGATGAGTGTTGAAATAACTGCAAAAGTGAGAGTGCACGAACAGGAGATGAGGGGTTTACGCGCGAATTTAACTTCCCGCCAAGTATTTTGTCTGGGCCGTCAAGTGGCCCAAAATCTGAAATGAAGAGGAAATTTTTTCTTCCCACCCCCATGACTCTCTTCCCCCCCCCCCCCCCCGAAATTTCATTTTTGCCCTTGAATAAAAACTTTGGAACACGTTTTCCCGAAGTTTTTCTAGTTAAAATTCAGAAAATACGTTCCGAAATTTTTATTCAAGGCAAAAAAAATTGTAAAACACATTTCGAAGTTTTAAAACAAGGGCAAAAATTTAAACTCGGAGGGTAAAAAAGAGTCATAGGGGGTGAAAAGATAAACTTTCAATGAAAACAGTAAACATTAATATTTTGGATCATTTCATGCAACTTTTGAGACTAATATCTCGAGTCAACTATAATGGATGGGAAAAAATTTCCGTCCAAAATGCAATCCTCCGAATATTATTAAATTTTATCTTTTTATTTCAATATATTTAAATTTTTAAGATCATATAAGAGGATATTAAGATTACTCTTAATTTTTCTTTTGTTCGGAATTTTTAAGAAATTGAGAAATAAATTGTTAGTAAATCCGACAATTTAGTACTAGATGAACTATTTTAAAATCTATCGATTTAGTCTTTTAACACTTTAATAGTAAGGACTAAATCGATTGATTTTATATACTCTTTATTATATTTAGATAATTTAAAGATTAAATTGATTAAAGATTAATTAGTAATTTAGAGACTAAAGGGTCCTCAAAGTATTTATATTAAATTGACACCGAACACCTTACACCTTACAAGTGGACAGTGAAATCGATCTTTAAACCGGATACAAAGTTTTAAAAATAAATTATCACACAACAAAAACATAAATTATGACGAAATATGAAGATTTAGTCTAGCCAATAGCACCATAGCATACAATTAACAATTTGAAGGGTGATGATAGCCATGGTAGTATCCATTTATGTTAGCCATTGGTTGATAACCATATTCATTAATATATGATTTTCCAGGGATGTTATATGGCCATTCTAGATTCCCAAACCCAGAGTAACTAGTTCCAGTACCATTCTCTTGAAATCTTGCAGGCCATTGCCATTTGGGATATTCATTGATCCTGGTAAAATTTTCATTTGCTCTATTGTTAAAACTTTCATAAAACATTGGTGATGGCACTGCCAAATTTTGATTAATGCTGTTTTCCATGGTTTTTGTATCCATATCTTGATTATAATACCATTCAGGTCCATAGTTATCTTTTCCATAGAAGGTTGGAATCATATACTTATTTTCAGAAACACTTTGGTCATTTATTATGTATTCTTGATTATTGTCATTTACTTCATCATCATCTGTGTGTTCTTCGTTGTAATCTTCATTCCAAATTTCTGCATGTTTGCCCAATTTTGCTAACTTTTGGACCAAAGTTGAAGGATTTACAATGCCTGTGACTATTGCTATCTGCTCTTCTGCATTAATGTCTACTTTATAGACACCTGATACAAAATCAATTTTGAAAATAAACATTAGCCGCAGAACCAAAGTACTCCCTCTTTAGTCTTTTTATAAGGGACAGTTCACCTTTCAAAATTTATTGAATAACTAATGTATCTGATCTATATATAATCATCCTAACTTAAAGATAATAAATATAGAATTGAGAAATTGGAAAAAAGAGTAAAAAAATTAAACTTTACCATCAATTTTTCTGAGTACTTTCTTGACTTTTGTCCTACATCCTTGACAGTGCATATGTACTTTGAGAACAAAAGTCTGTATCACAGTCCACAAGTATATATTAACAAATACATCTGAGAAAAAATATAAACAAATTTAATCATAAAAAGTGAAATGAATTAATAAAAAAGATTAGGAAATGAAGGGACCTTAATGTTGTTTAACAACTCATGTTCATAATTTGTTGACATTTTAGGAGTGCTTGAAGCTAGAATATCATAAAACAATGCTTTTTTGTTTTCCTCTTTCTTCTATGGTTTATGTGTGATATGAATGCAGTATAGTACTAATATACACAACTACACAAGGCATGAATAAATAAAGAGACAAATGGTTATGTTCTGTTTTGGGTTGGTAAACGTTTATTGACCAAGTTTTAGGTTCATGCTATTTTGTCAGGCAAAGATTGTGTGCATGCAAAGTAGTTTGATGATTTTGATCTTAACAAATGATTCTGCAGTGATCATGTGATAGGATTGTACGAGTGGATGTGAATGTGCACATTTGACCCTTTCAACTTTCATGTAGAACTAGGACACACAATTTTTATTTGCAACAGAGAGCCAAAATTGCAATTAGCAATAAAAAAGTGTACATTAATGGAAAAATACTTTATTTTTGTGAATTATAAAATGTTTGTTAAACTGGAAATTATGCCTGGCAAATGTGCACATGGTGAAAATTGGCCACGATGCGAACACAGTTTATTTGAATCGGACAACAAGCCTGAGCTATTACTCATCAACAAACACAAGCTCTTAATCCAATTTATGGATTCCTATTTAGAAGGCCAATATTCGCTGCGTGAAGCGATGGAAGTAGCTAGCATTGCAATTCATTGTCTGTCTCCTAATCCAAAAAATAGACCAAACATTGATGAAGTTGTGAGATCATTGGAACAACTATAGAATGGGAAACTTTGATCAGTGTCTACATCTAAACTGTCATATAGATCAAGCAACAGCGGTTCAGAACATGGTAAAAGTGTCGATAAATGTTTAAATGGAGAAGACACTTCTAATCCGTGTTCATCAGCTTCTCCACTTCGTGTAAATTGTCACTATTTTGATTTTTCAATAAAAATTTAGAAACATGGCTTACTATATCATTATCCAATGTCATGTCTAACAGTGGTGTAGTGCATAATTTATGCCTTAATGTTCGCGACAAAAGTTTATTTCTTTCATTCCAACATTTCTTTCTCATCAAGCTTAGTTATCATTCTAACAATATCAAAGTTTAGTGAACGAAAATAATGGAGAAGACATACTAGGAATGTTGATTCTGTACTTCAGTGAAAGAAAAATAACTAGTAATAACTAAAAATTGTATCATAAACTTTAAAAACTATATCCAAACCAGTTATAGCATTGGAAAAACAGAAAGCATGTCAAAACATGAGTCTTGCGATGATAATAAAAGCAAAAGAACACAAAGATAAAATACAAAATACGAGCGCTAAGTAGGATAAAAGAAATTCAAAGACTTTCTTGTTGCAGCGTATTGCAACTCTGACTCCCAATTTTCGTTATTTATTCGCCATACTTGTTTTCTAAAGCACACGCAGAGCAACAAGAAAATATAACAGTTTTTTAGTAAAGCAGTTAGAAGAAACTCACATCCAATAGTATAGAAATAAAGGATATGCACATATACCGTTTAAATGATGCAATCAATAATATTTGACAAAATAGGAAATGCACATCATTCAATAAATCATCTATTGTACTACCCCTTGTCTCAAAATGATTGAGCTAGTTGACTGTGTCACGCATGCTGATACATAATAATTTTGACGATTAATATTTTTAACTGTACAATAGTAAAAATTATAAAAATTTGATATTTTAAAAATATTCGTCGAGATGAATCCAATAGCATCTCATATGTTAATATTTGTTTTTATATAATGGTAGAAAAGAGAGTCAAAGTAAGATATGTGAATAGTGCATATAATCAAATTGGAACGGAGAAAGTATACTAAGTCACCCCCACTAGGCACATTTTAATGGTATAATATGGACGAACAACTTATGCCTATTGAAATTCCATGTAAAACTAGTTTACACCGACATATGTATCTATTAAACTCGTACGATATTAGTTGAATTTTAATTATTTTTTTTGTATCACTTTATTGAAAGGTGTTTAGGGGATCAAGAAGTTGACTTTTAAAATAGCGATCCGGATTGTATGCACTCAGAAAAATCATACAGTATGATTAAGATCGAACGGTTCAGATATAAAAAAGTTAAATCAAATTGCATAATTGCTTTATATTTGAACCGTCCGATCTTAATCAGACGATACAGATCTTCCTGACTGCATGCAGTTTGACGTACTGCATGCAATCCAAATTATTTAAGATAGGTGAACCAAAACTGCATTAAAGCCTATTAAATAACTGATTTACCCTATAGAATATATTTTAAAATAAAAAATCTAAATAATAAAATAATTTAATTTTAAATTTAAAAATGTATAAATAATTTTAATAAAGATACATTTCACCACAAGGATAATTTTGTAATTTACGTAAAAATTAAAATTTATAAAAGTAAAAATTTATGAATATTTTTTATAAATATATATTTTTATAAAAGTAAAAATGTATATATGAAGTAAAAATTAAAATATTTTTATAAAATTATATATATATATATATATATATCATAAGGTTAATTTTGTAATTTACATAAAAACTAGAATAAAAGTAAAATATTTAATTTTTTACTGTAAAAATTATAATGTATACTATAAAAGTAAAAATGTTTTCCTTTCTTTAGTTTATACATTTTTCTCAACATGCAATCGGTCAATTAAATGAGTTATTTTGCGACAATGATAAGAGTATTTTAGTAAGATTATATATATATATATAGATATATATATTTGTAAAATAATTACACTTTAATAAAATATTTTTTTTCTCTCTTTTATTTATACATTTTTCTTAATATATGTGAATTGATGAATTAAATCAAATATTTTGGGACAAAGAATAATGTTTATTATTAAAGTTTTTAAATCCTACTATTTTTTTAGTAGATGAGGATAATTTGGTTAATTTACATAATATGCATTTTAGCGCACTTTTCCTCTCCACTAAATTCATGAATCACTTGAGTTTAATGTCTAATTTATATTTAATCTCTTTATTTCAATATATTTGAACTTTATTTTATTTTATTTTTTTTGCTACATAGAAGAATTAACAAAGTAAATATAAGAAATTTTCACACAAGTGAGAGAGCCGGGGTTCGAACCCCAGTCATGACGTCCATACCTCGCAATTTCAGCAAATTTTTGTCAGTTGATCTAGGACTTATAGGACCAATATATTTGAACTTTTAAGATCATATAAGAGGATAATTTGAGTTCTAAAAAAAAATTACTAGAACAAAAACATATATTCTTTCCGGTTCTATATATAAGCAAAATTTTAATTTTTAGATTTATTAAAAAAGTAATATATCTAGTCAATAATATAGACTAAATACATTACTTTTCAAATAAATCAAGGAAGTCAATTTTTGATTTATATTTAGAATTGGAGAGAGAATTATAACATAATATGAAGATTTAGAAATTGAGTGTTACGGTGCTGCGGGTGTTATCAACCGGAAAAGGGAATACAAAGGCAGGTTGGTCTTTGGTTTTGAATATTAAGAAACTACTGAGTTTGGAATGGGAAGTTAAAATAGCCTATACTTACCATGAAGCCAACAAGTATGCTGATGCGTTGGCAAATGTAGGATGTCTTTTGGGTAGAGAGATGGTTTTCTATGGGGATTGTCCTCAACATTTGAAAGATTTTGTTTTAGCTGATGTAACGGGGATCTCTGCCCCGCGTATGATTTCCGTGTAATCCTTTCTCTTTGGGCATAGACCCTTTTTTTATAAAAAAAAATAAAAATTGCTATTAAATAGGAGAGGAGGGAAAGAGATGAGTGTAATTTACTCTCTATTTTCACCTCTCTCTTGTATATTCTTCACCACTGACGTATACTTTTCCTTTCTGGTCAAATATTACCCAATTTGGATAATGAATTTTTGAAACCGTGTTTTTTCTTTTCATTTTGCCTCACCATATTTTGATCTTCTAACTAAAATTGCAAACAAGAAAGTTATGTAATTAAAGCAAGCAGCCTCAGTTTGAAGAATGTGTGTCAATTTGACTCATAGCCATCAACAATACTTATAGTCCACATTATTCATTCCAAGGTGGATCATCATTACTTTACATTGTTCATAGCAATTGTAACTAACAAAACTTGAAAATTTCTAATTGTATTCTGGTTTCACTGAAACATGAAAATTTGTTCCATGTTCATGGCTTGCTGCTGCTTTAGTTCAAAGGTCAAAGCTGAGTGTCCTACACATAATGGTATGTAATATCATTTATGTTCTATTTTTCCTTTTCATTTTTTAATTTTCTTACATGATCAACTTAACTTGTATCTGAACTCTATTTTGTAACAGTTCTTTTCGATTTGAGTTCTCATTCTTTTGAATTATGCAATATGTGTATTCTTTATAAAGTTTCCCAAACTATAGGTCTTTATGTGTATTCTTTTGAATTATGCAATATGTCGTTCTAACAGTGTTGGTCTCTATTTTCCTATAAAAGAGAACTGTATAACTTCAACAATAGGATGAATGTTATCAAAATTATTGTTAGAAAAACTGTTGCGAGAATAATGCCTAAGAAGTTAATTCATGTTTTTGTTCTGCGATAAAAACAGGTTCGAATGAAGAGGATGTTTTGAGGGGTTTAAGCAAAAAGGTATGCTGTTCCTCAATGACTGACAGTGAGATATTTCAATCCAATAACTTGAAGTGTTTTACATTCAATGAGATAAAAACTGCTACGAGGAACTTTCGTCCAAGTGGTCTAGTCAGTAAAAGTAAGTTTGGTTACGTATATAAGGGGTGGATCGATGAAAACACACAAGCCCCTACTAAACTAGGAACTGGTTCTGTCGTTGCTGTAAAGCAGCTTAACCAAATAAACTACCAGGAACAAAGTGAATGGTTGGTGAGTTTCATTAAATTTCATTTTGGAGTTATTAGGAAAATATCAAACATGTTTATGAAACTTGTTTAATTTTGATATTCACTCTGTAATATGACTAAACTCATTTACCTTGTATTTTATAGAGAAAAATCAATTACTTAGGACAGCTGCATCATCCTAATCTTGCGAAATTGATCGGTTACTGCTTCGAGGATAAGTGCCGGATTTTGGTATATGAATTTTTTGCCAAGGGAAGTTTGGACAATCATTTGTTTAGAAGTATGTTATTAATTTTCCTCCTTCTATCATTTACTAGTTAGTAGTTGGTATCTTAAACTCTAAAAAACTCATCACTACCTTATGGTGTAGGGGTTTCTAATTTTGAGCCACTCTCTTGGAAAATCCGAATGAAGATAGCTCTTGATGCTGCTAAAGGTCTTGCATTTCTTCATAGTAATGAAGTGGATGTGATACATGCAGACTTCAAAACTTCTAAGATCATGATTGATTCAGTAAGTGAATTACATCGATCTTACTAGTTTGGAGATTTAGAGAATACTAATTGAACTTGATTTGTAAAATTTCTTTTTGTTGACTACAGAACTATATTGCGAAACTATCCGATTTTGGGTTGAATAAATATGGATCGGAAGATGAATTAAAAAACTTCATTATTTTTAACCATTATCAAGCACCAGAGTACAGAGCCACAGGTATCTCAATCTTGCAACAACATAAAACACTACAATTTTACTCCTAACCTTTTTTCTCATTGTTTTTTGTGAAGGTCGTCTAAGCAAAAAGAGTGATGTATACAGTTTTGGAGTTGTTCTCCTGGAAATTATGTCCGGAAAACGTGCATGGGATATAAACAGGCCATCTGTGGAACGTAATTTAGTTGCATGGGCCAAACCATTCGTCGTCAGCAAACACAAAATTTCTCGAGTCATGGATGCTCGTATAGAAGGACAATATTCGTCGTGTGAAGCATTGAAAGTAGGTCGCATTGTAATGAAATGTCTGTCTCAAATACCAGATGATAGACCAAATATAGATGAGGTGGTGAGATCATTGGAACAAGTTCAGGATTCCAATGACACAATTAGTGGAGTGGGGAGCTCTTAATCTCAAGCAGTAGTAGCAATTATTGTGTAGTAGTGTATGAAATTCAAAGAAGGTTTCTTAAAAAATAACCATTAGACATGCTATTGTAAGAAATAACTAACTCAAAGCTGTTAGTTCGTTGGTAGTTACACATGTTAGTTAGTTGGTTAACTAGTTTGTTGAGATTACTTGTATTGCAAGTTATTGTGTAACCACTGTAAATAAACCTCTTGTAATGTGAATTTTTCAACTCTTAATGAATTTACACATTAACAAAAACTTTCTCTCTTAGTCATGAGTCTTATTCTTTTAATTGTCATTCATCTTTGTTCACTGAGTTTTTCATAAACCTTGTTCAAGGCTATTGCTGTGTTTTCCTTCTATTCTTTCCTTTTGATCTTGTGTTCTAACAGCTCTAATGGTTATATCTAAGAATATATTGCACATCATAACAATAACAAAAATCATAATCATAGTAACATGTTCAAAATCCATGAATAGTGCAAGCTTCTTGTGAATTAGTGAGCTCAAATTGTCAAGAACAACTTCAAGCACAGCTTCAGCCATCTTTTAAGTCGCAAAATGAAAGCACGGGATTGTTTGTATGATTGAAAAATATTTAGTGTGGTAAGAAGATTAACAATAAGGATTTGTGTATGGTTGGCAAAGTTTTGAGTCAAGTCAACAAGCTAATTAGAGCCTCGCCACTAAAAATGCTCTCTGGATTTTTGCTTAAAAGTTACCCAATTTTCTACTTTTTATTCTGTATGGAAATTTCTTGAAAACAACCGGTCCAAATGTAAGGATAGGTGAGAAACAATATTAAAAAACACTAATTTTAATAAACACTGTAATCACAAACATTTTTCTTATGGTTTTTACAATAAACTGATCAAATTAAATACTCCATCATGTTCTTTTAACAAGAAACGACATATTAGCATGTCAATCACACACTGCACTGAACCTCAATCCAATGAGGAAGCTAGCAAATTTGAACAATGGAGAACAGGTATGAAACTTGAGTTAGATGCTTTAGCTAAAAACTGTACCTGGGAAATTGTTGAACTCCCACCTCAAACCAAACCAATAGGTTGCAGATGGGTTTATAAAGTCAAGCACAAGTCAGATGGCACAGTGGAGAGATACAAAGCCAGATTGGTGGCCGAAGGGTACAACCAAGTTGAGGGAATAGATTATTTTGATACATTCTCTTCTGTTGCCAAACTTACCACAGTGAGAACACTTCTGGCCATAGCAGTTGTTAAGAATTGGCACTTGCATCAACTAGATGTTAACAATGCCTTCCTCCATGGAGACTTACAAGAAGATGTCTACATGAAAATACCAGATGGAGTCACTTGTGACAAGCCAAATATGGTCTACAAGTTACAAAAGAGCTTATATGGTTTGAAACAAGCAAGTAGAAAGTGATATGAAAAGTTGACTGCTTTGCTTATTAAGGAAGGTTATACACAGTCAACTTCTGACTATTCATTGTTCACACTGCAAAAGGAAAATACTTTCACTGCCCTGCTTGTATATGTAGATGATGTGATACTTGCAGGTGATTTAATGGCTGAATTTGATAGAATACAAACTGTGCTTGATAAAGCTTTTAAGATCAAAAATCTGGGACCATTAAAGTACTTCCTTGTTTTGGAAGTTGCCCATTCAAAGGAAGGCATTACAATTTCACAGAGAAAATATTGTTTGGACTTGCTCAAGAATTCAGGACTCCTTGGCTATAAGGGCAGAGCTAGGGGTGGCCAGGCAGGGCCATGGCCCACCCCAAAAAATTGGAAATAAGTAGGGAATACTAATTGGACTTGATTTGTAAAATTTCATTTTGTTGACTACAAAACTATAATGCGAAACTATCCGATTTTTGGTTGCAAAAATATGGATCAGAAGACAATATTTTTACTCCTAACCTTTATGAAGCACCAGAGTTTATAGCCACAGGTATCTCAATCTTGCAACAACATAAAATAAAAAAACTTCAACTTTACTCCTAACCTTTTTTCTCAGTGTTTTTTGTGAAGCTCATCTTAGCAAAAAGAGTGATGTATACAGTTTTGGAGTTGTTCTCCTGAAAATTATGTCAGGCAAACGTGCATTGAATAGAAATAGGCCATTTGTGGAACGTAATTTAGTTGCATGGGCAAAACCATTACTCGTCAGCAAACGCAAAATCTCTCGAGCCATGGATATGCTCGTATAGAAGGACAATATTCGTCGCATGAAGCATTGACAATAGGTCGCATTGTAATGAAATGTCTGTCTCAAACACCAGATTATAGACCAATATTTATAGTGCACAGCAAAACTCACCTTCTTGACTAGTGCACAATCTTTATAATGTATGCTCATTGATAAAATTCACCATCAACAAACTCTACATTCTTCATAAAATTAAAGAGATGAGTGTAATTTATCAGGGATGGCAATTTAAAAAAATTACCATGGATATTAAAAAAATTGCTAAAAAACATGAGAGGACTGAATGAGATGAGTGTAATTTACCAGGGATGGCAATTTAATCTATATTTAGTGGGTACCCGCAAAAAATACCTACAACGGGTAGGATAAAAGCCCGCAGTTTTAATATGGATATGAGTAATTACTCGCAAAATTGAGTCGGTATGAGTGCGGATACGGGTATCTTAGTACCCACCCCGCCTCATACCCACATAGTATATACATAGTTATTATAATTATATAATAATATATTTAAGTCAATTTTAAAAAAATACAACATTATTATACTATTACACATTTTTAATAAAAATGTTTATTTATAACATAATGCAAATATGTTTATTTTTTGTATGAATTTCATGAGTCAACATTAAAAATTTTGAATTTTTTTTAATTCTATTATAATGATATGATATTTTATAATTGATCAATTTATTTTTAACAAAAATGCAGATAATGGGTACGGTACTTAAGTACCCATAGTATGGGGACAGAGACAAAAATTGTCAGCCACGCGGTATGAGAATGGGTACGGGTATTTTTTCAAACTTATAAAGATGAAGATTATATTACCCTACTCATACCCTACCAATTGTCATCCCTATAATTTACTCTTTTTCGGTTTTTCACCACCAATTGAATCTGGTTCGGGGGTCAGTTCTGGCATCAAGTGGTTTGAATCCTCTTTAATTTTTTTTCTTTTATATTCTCTTTTCTTTTCTTGATCTAATGGTTAGTAATCTACGGATTTGGATCCTCTCCTATGTTTGTCTCTCTTGTTGTCTCTCCTGTGCAGTTTTTAGCCATTAGATTGTTCTAACGGTTGATTAACAACAAGATAATTAAAGGAGAGAGAAACTTCATCTTCTCCAATTTTCCAAGATTTTTTCAACGCTACAGTTATACATCCACCGCCCACAGTGTGTATCTTCCACTCCCAATCACATACAGCAACCTCGCTCCCTTAATCTTCTCCTCATTCTCTGTTCTGCTTCTATTCTTCCCAATTTTCTAATCTCTCTTTCTTTTCACACCCAATTTTCCATTTCCATTACTTTCCTTTAATTCATTATCTTCCTTTAATCCAAGATTCAAGGTTTTTCCATTATCTTTTTCCTTGAATCTCAAACACCAAACTCATTCTCTGTTAAAAATCTCATGATTTTGCCACCAACTCATTTCATCAAAGCAACTAGCTTCTTTAAAGATTTGATTTTTATCTCTCTTGAAGTGTTGTTGCTGCAAAAAAATTCTTCTCACATTATCTTCATCTCTGTAAGCTATAAAGTTTCCCTCTTTTCCACTCATTGTCGCGTTCTAGTGAGTGGCCATCATCGCCGCCGGCAAATACGAAGTGATTGCGTTTCACAATACAAATTTATTTATTTTTATTTATTATCCTCACTTTTTGTCACTCAACCATCAGATCAATCCAATGGCTGAAAATTGCACAGGAGAGGATCCAGATCCGTAATCTACTAATAACAAAAAAAAAATGAATAAATGCTAAGATGGTCGCACCACCAATTGATCAAAAATAAAATAATATTCTTCACCACCGACAGATACTTTTCGTTGTTGGTCAAATGTTACCTTGGATAATGAATTTTTTAAACCGTGTTTTTTCTTTTCATTTTTGAGCTTATCACTAAAATTTGATAATAGTCAAAAGAGCTAGAAAACACTTTTGGGCTAAAATTGCAGAGAAGCAAGCAACCTCACCTTTTAAGAATGTGTGTTAGTCAATTTGACTCATAATCAAACACGCCAAACAGGACAACTTTCCAAGAATTCCACACAGTTGAATTGAAAGTCTCTGCCATCAAACAATACATATATAGTGCACATTCATTTCAAAGTGGATCATCAACAATTTCTACTACCCTCTTCACTTTCTCAGGAGAAAGATTCTAGATCACTTCATGGGTGGAAACTTCAGTGCAATGTTCAAAACTGAGAGGCAGAAGAGTCCTCCATATAATGGTAATATACATTAAATTTGTAAGAATAAATTTGCATGTTGCTTTGGTAGACTCAGTCATGACATGGTGTTTAATAAATTTAGCACACAATAAGTTGGAACCATTTAATTCATGTAGTTTTCGAACCCGACGATCGTGATCTCATAACAGTTGGTTTTGTAGGTGAATGATAGATAGATAAAGAGTGAGGGAAAAATCAATAATAAAGAAAATTTTCTTTAAGGATGTGAGAAACTTTCCTTTAGTTTACACATGATTGCTATAGTCAATAATGTCACTGTACGTTCTTTTCCTTGTGTTTGTTGAGTATGGCCGTCTTTGGATTAGTTTATTTTTGAGCTTACGCAAACAGCTTATGCAATATAAATTAGGTTTTATACTATTTTATAAGTTCAAACTGGTGAAAATTGTATTTTTATAAGTTATTTTATAATAAACTACCTTGAAAAACTTATAATAATACCTAATAATTGTATAAATTGTTTGCATAAGCTCAAAAATAAGCTAATCCAAACAGGGCCTATGGCTCATGGACACAAAAAGTGGGTAACGGGCAGGGGAGCCGAGCGAGTGGGGCGACCTGTGCCGCCCCTTACCCTTTGCATTTGGCCCAAAGCAACGTTAGTCCCAACTGTTTTGCTGTGGGAATTCACGTAATATGAACCGTAGTTTAATATATATGTAATCAAAGACGTAGGCACAATTTCTGGTTTTTTGTTTTCTATTTCTCTTTTGTAACTGGTTGCCGTTCTAACAGTGTCGTTGGCCTCTATTTTCGATGTAAAAAAGTATGGATGTAAAAGAGAACTGTATAACTTCAATAGGATGAATGTTATCAAAATTATTGGTACAAAAACTGTTGCGAGAATAATGCCTAAGAAGTTAATTCATGTTTTTGTTCCGAGATAAAAACAGGTTCGAACGAAGAGGATGTTTTGAGTGGTTTCAGCAAAAAGGTATGCTGTTCCTCTATGACTGACAGTGATATATTTCAATCTAATAACTTGAAGTGTTTTACATTCAATGAGATAAAAACTGCTACAAGGAACTTTCCTCCAAGTAGTCTAGTCGGTGAAAGTGAGTTTGGTTACGTATATAAGGGGTGGATCGATGAAAACACACTAGCCCCTACTAAACTAGGAACTGGTTCCGTCGTTGCTGTAAAGCAGCTTAACCAAATAAACTACCAGGAACAAAGTGAATGGTTGGTGAGTTTCATTAAATTTCATTTTGGAGTTATTAGGAAAATATCAAACATGTTTATGAAACTTGTTTAATTTTGATATTCACTCTGTAATATGACTAAACTCATTTACCTTGTATTTTATAGAGAAAAATCAATTACTTAGGACAGCTGCATCATCCTAATCTTGTGAAATTGATTGGTTACTGCGTCGAGGATAACAATTGGATCTTGGTATACGAATTTTTTACCAAGAGAAGTTTGGACAATCATTTGTTTAGAAGTATGTTATTAATTTTCCTCCTTCTATCATTTACTAGTTAGTAGTTGGTATCTTAAACTCTAAAAAACTCATCACTGCCTTATGGTGTAGGGGTTTCTAACTTTGAGCCGCTCTCTTGGAAAATTCGAATGAAGATAGCTCTTGATGCTGCTAAGGGTCTTGCATTTCTTCATAGTAATGAAGTGGATGTGTTACATGGAGACTTCAAAACTTCTAAGATCATGATTGATTCAGTAAGTGAATTACATTGATCTTACTAGTTTGGAGATATAGAGAATACTAATTGGACTTGATTTTGTTGACTACAGAACTATAATGCGAAACTATCCGATTTTGGGTTGCAAAAATATGGATCAGAAGATAAAATAAAATACTTCAATTTTAGTACTACTAACCATTATGCAGCACCGGAGTTTATAGCCACAGGTATCTCAATCTTGCAACAACATAAAATAAAAAACTACAATTTTATTCCTATAACCTTTTTTCTCATTGTTCTTTGTGAAGGTAATCTAAGCAAAAAGAGTGATGTATACAGTTTTGGAGTTGTTCTCCTGGAAATTATGTCCGGAATACGTGCATTGGATAAATACAGGCCATCTGTGGAACATAATTTAATTGCATGGGCCAAACCATTACTCGTCAGCCAACGCAAAATTTCTCGAGTCATGGATGCTCGTATAGAAGGACAATATTCGTCACATGAAGCATTGAAAGTAGGTCACATTGTAATGAAATGTCTGTCTCAAACACCAGATCATAGACCAAATATTGATGAGGTGGTGAGATCATTGGAACAAGTTCAGGATTCCAATGACACAATTAGTGGAGTGGGGAGCTCTTAATCTCAACATCAAATTAAACAACCATCAAAGAATATTTTGTAGTAGTGTATGAAATTATTTTGTAATAGTATATGAAATTCAAAGAAGGTTTCTTAAAAAATAACCATTAGAGATGCTCTAATTGTTATATGTAAGAATATATTGAACATCTTAACAATAACATAAATCATAATCATAGTATTCAGCTAGAACAAGTTAGAATATCTCTGGAATTCATCATCTTAAATTGATTTGATGTTTTTGAATGTCTCTCTTGAACGTCTGTAGGCTATACTATTAATCAAATGGTCAGGATCATTTTGATGCATATGTATTATAACCGCTCAATGTGAAATCAATGGACCAGATTGATTACAGCATATTACTGCGTTATTCTAACCATTGCACTAATAAATGAGAGACAAAATACATATTTCTTGTTGTGCCTGCTTCTCTTTTCTTTTTTCAACTTGATCTTAAAACAACCAATTAATGTAGCAGCCAGATCAAACCTGTTCTATGGTCTAACAAAGAAATTTCAAAGAATCCAACAACAAAAATGACCTCATTCACACACCACATACTTTTCAACATAATTTATTATATTAATATTATTATTATTATATTATACACAACATTAGTGGTGTTGAATTTACATTTATGTCCTTTGGTGACACCAAACCAAACCTTTTCATTTGTTGAAAAAATCATTGTTTTCACACTATATTGCTTTTCTTCTCTTTTTCAACACCTTGCTTTCTTGCATATGCAAACTTTTATCTATCAAATATTGAAAAATTCTACTTGTAGTTGTTCTCTTCTGGTTTCACTGAAAATTAACAAAGATACAAGAAAGGGTCCAATCCAACACCAACAGTTCTGTGTTGTTGAATTAGTTCTATGTTGATGGGTTGCTGCTTTAGTGCTAAGGTCAAAGCTGAGAGTCCTACACATAATGGTATCTTAATATTATTTTATTTTTTTAACTTTCTTTCTTGATCAACTTGTATCTGAACTTTGCTTGCTTAATTAGAGATTGTTTGGATTTGAGTTCTGATTCTGATGAATCATTCAATATGTGTATTTTTTTTTCTTAACAAATTCTGCTACTTGTTATGGAAGGAAAATAAAATAATAGTGTAGGATTTCTCTATACTGTTTGTATTTAATGGATCGCATAAATAAATACAAAAAATTAAAAGACTAGTTTCAAATGAATAATATGTGATGAGTTTATGTTGTGTTTAGTGAAGATATGAAACTGTTAACAAAAGTAAGTAACTATTGGTTTGATTGAGGAAAATTTGTTTAGAAATTCTGAGGGGGTAATCAAAGATTCCCTCTAGCTACGAGGAATTGTCGAATTGAGGATCTTCCTCTTCCCACTGTCTTTAATTCAATCATACTTTAAATTTGTAAGAATAAATTTTGCATGTAGGTTTGGTAGACTCAGTCATGAAATTTAGCATACAATAAAATTAAGTTTGAAAGATTTAATCCGTGCAGTTATTGAACTCGGCGATTATGATCTCATAAGCATTGGTTTTATAGGTGAAAGGTAGAGAAAGAGTGAAAAAATTCAATAATACAGAAATTTATCTTCAATAGAATGTAAGAAGTTTTCCTTTTCATGCACTTCTGAGAAATAGGCGATAATGTTACCGTACCGTCTTTTCTTCTGCTGTGTTGGCATCAATTTATTATAGAATTAGTGTTATTGAAATTATTGGTGGAAAATTTTTTACCATCGTATGGCCTAAGAAGTTAATTCGTGTTTTTCATTATGAAATTAATAGGTTTGAATTCAAAGATTGGTGGGAGAGAAGAGGATGTTTCGAGCGGTTTAAGCAGAAAGGCGTCTTATTCACATCTGCTTCTAACTTGTAGGACTGAGGGTGAGATATTGGAATCCATCAATTTGAAGTGTTTCTCAATCAATGAGATAAGAACCGCGACAAGGAACTTTCGTCCAGATAGTATGGTCGGTGAAGGTGGATTTGGTTCCGTATTTAAGGGTTGGATCGATGAGCACACGCTAGCACCAACTAAACCAGGTACTGGTTTTGTCATTGCTGTCAAGAGGCTTAACCAAGAAAGCAGTCAAGGACATAGTGAATGGTTGGTGAGTGTCATTTTAGGCTCAATAGTTAAGAATTTCATTTTAAAGTTACGAAAATATCAAATCCATTTAGGACAATTTTTTTCGTAGTATTTAAACTAAGTTGCAATTCGTAACCTTAAGTTTGAATAATAGAAAATCGTTGCAGTCTCTCTGCAGTCGAAGACATAGGCACAATTGGCCAAACTTTAATCAAATCTTGTGTGTTTTTTGTTTGCACTTTTCATATATGTTTTCTAACACTATACTTTATAGACAGAAATCAATTACCTT
Organism: Trifolium fragiferum; assembly: GCA_954870985.1. Classification (NCBI taxonomy): domain Eukaryota; kingdom Viridiplantae; phylum Streptophyta; class Magnoliopsida; order Fabales; family Fabaceae; genus Trifolium; species Trifolium fragiferum. Next base: position 17,454,120 of record OX940794.1, read on the forward strand.
GGACAGCTTCGCCATCCTAATCTTGTGAAATTGGTTGGTTACTGCTTAGAAGATGATTACCGGATTTTGGTATATGAATTTGTGACAAAGGGAAGTTTGGATAATCATTTGTTTAGAAGTAAGTTATTATTTGTTCCTCCTAATTCATAATATTTTTTTCAAGTTTTTCTTTAGTATTTAATATATTTAAACCCCTCAAAATCTCACTTCTACCTAATGTTTATGGCACAGGAGCTTCTTACTTTCAGCCACTCTCTTGGAAAATCCGAATGAAGATAGCTCTTGATTCTGCTAAGGGACTTGCATTTCTTCACAGTGACGAAGTCGAAGTGATATACCGAGACTTCAAAACTTCTAATATCTTGATTGATTCTGTAAGTGAATTATTACAATGCTCTTACTAGCTTGGTTGATAAAAGAGAGTACTAATTAAACTTGTTTTGTAAAATTCGGTTTTGTCGACAAACAGGACTATAATGCAAAACTCTCTGATTTTGGGATGGCGAAAGATGGACCAGAAGTTGGTAAGAGCCATGTGTCTACAAGGGTAATGGGCACCCCAGGTTATGCAGCACCTGAATACCTAGCCACAGGTATCTCAACCTTTTTCATGATAGTATCAAGTTACTTTTGCATACTACTTACATATTTCGTCCTCGCAATCGCAAATATATCATATAGATAACCTGTAGTTTCATTCTTAACCTTTTTTCTATTGTCTTTTTTGTGAAGGTCACCTAACCAAAAAGAGTGATGTATACAGTTTTGGAGTCGTTCTTTTAGAAATTATGTCGGGAAAACGTGTATTGGACAAAAACAGGCCAACTAAGGAACATAATTTAGTTGAATGGGCAAAACCTTTACTTATGAGTAAACGCAAAATCTTCCAAGTCATGGATGCTCGTATAGAAGGCCAATACTCGTCACGTGAAGCAATGAAAGTAGCTCAGATTGCAATTCAATGTATGTCGGTAGAACAAAAATATCGACCAAACATTGATGAGGTAGTGAGATCATTGGAACAACTTCAGGATTGCAATGACAAAACAAATGGTATTAGTTCAAGCAGTAGCGGTTTAGATCAACGCGGTAATTGTGTCGATGAATCATTAACCGGAGAAGGTAGCTCTAATATCAGTTCATCTGCTTCTCCTCTTCATAACTAGAAGAGTAAATTTTGGACATATTACACATACCTCTGACATTATACATATATAACTATACATTATGTTAAAGAATATATACAAATATTGTGCTTCCTATAATTATGAATATGATCACATATTCACATGGCATGTATTGTTGCTGACTTGATGTAAAGATTTTCATGCCAAAATGTTAGTAACAAAAGTTTTGTTTTCCCATTGCAAATTTGCAACATCTCTTTCTCACAAGGCTCTATAATTCTGTGAATATGAAAGAGAGTACAATAGAAATTGCACAAATATGGATGGTGACTTATATGTCAAAGTAGTTTAAAATGTTACAATACAATGTTAAGTGTATATTTAGATTGGCGGTAGATTACTCTTAGCGCTTCTCAATGCATGAGCGCCCTGATTTTGTTGAAACTTCAAAATGTGGTTTTTGCATCGTGACTTTGTCAAATTCACCGTTGAACTATTAGATTTAACGTTTTACGTCGAGTGTTTAAATAAAAAAATGTATGAGTAAAGAAATATCTAAATAAACATTTAAAGTAGCTATGAGTTTATAAGAAGCGTAGTTCTTACAAAACGAATGTGAAGTCTCAATTGATTCTTTCAATTGTTATTGGGGAGATATAATTTTTTCAATCAAATTATTCAATTTTACTTAATTGAACTAACAATAGTACTAACAATAGTTTATTAATTTGAATTTTGACAATCTAATAGTTAAGTCTTGTAAATTAGAGTAAATGAAACTTGAGAAATCTTCTTGCTATCAAAAGACTTTGAAGTCTATACTGATTCTACCGATTGTGACTAAAGAATTCTAATTTTTTTAATTAGACCGTTCAATTTCACATAATTGGATTAATAATCATTAAGGAATGCAAACTTCGACTATCTAACAATTCAATCTTAAAGAGTTCAATTTAATGTGATTTAAGAAACCTAGTTCTTATGAAAAGATCACGAAGTCACAACTTATTCTACCGACTAAACTAAAAAAAATTAATTTTCCCAATCCACACGTTAGTATAACCTAATTTGTTCAATTTTCTTTGTAATATAGTTCCAAAAAAAAATAACTGAAGGGATCTTTGTTAATTTTTTGGGTTCTGATAAGTTCTATTCTGGTTCTAATAATAAAAAGATGATCATGATTCATGATGATTATGGATAATTATTACATTTAGTTTTTTTGTTTGTTTTGAAATTCATTTAGTTTAAATTAGATTTAATTTTTTTGTCAATTTTTTTAATAATATTTCAAAGAAATATCTAAATAAACATTTTATTTTATTAATTAAATGCAAAAATATGAGACTAATAAGATATTGATTAGCGTACGTGTTCTGGCGTTTTATGATATTTAATTCTTTAAATATAATATTAAGACAAGCAGCCGTCTTAGCTCAGTGGTAGAGCGCGTGGCTTTTAACCACGTGGTCGTGGGTTCGATCCCCACAGACGGCGAGAGTTTATTTTTCTGTTAAATTCACTTTTTATTGTATTGTTTCTCATGACTCCAGACACAGACACGACACCATCTTCTGCTACACAACAACCATCACCCCAACCGCCGAAAAAACTTCCAATGCGAAGAATCCCGGGTGATTATGGCCTCCCTTTCATACGACCGTTCCAAGATCGTCTTGATTATTTCTACAGCGAAGGTGGCCGTGACACTTTTTTCCGAGCAAAAATGAATAAATACAATTCAACCATTTTTCGGGCCAATATGCCACCAGGCCCTTTCATTTCATCAAACCCAAATGTCATTGTTTTACTTGACGGAAAATCCTTCCCTATTCTTTTCGACAATTCCAAAGTCGAAAAACGTGACATCTTTACCGGAACTTTCATGCCGTCAACTGAACTCACCGGCAGTTATAGAATTCTCTCTTACCTTGATCCTACCGAACCAAAACACGAACAACTCAAAAGCCTCATCTTCTTCCTCCTCAAAACTCGAAGCAGTTACTTCATCCCCGAGTTTCACTCATCTTATGCAAACCTCTTTGATACATTAGAAAAAGATCTTGCTAAAACAGGAAAAGCAATTTTCTCTAACGCAAATGATCAAGCCGCGTTTAACTACCTTGCAAAAGCATTTTTCGGATAGAACAAATGCCGTTGATGAAATCAGTGGTTTATGAAGCACTTAGAATTGAACCACCAGTGCCATTACAATATGGTAAAGCAAAACATGATTTTGTTATTGAAAATCATGAGAATTCGTTTCAAGTGAAAGAAGGTGAAATGTTGTTCGGGTTTCAACCTTTTGCGACGAAAGATCCTAAGATATTTGATAAAGCTGATGAGTTTGTTGGAGAGAGGTTTATGGGCGAGGGAGAGAAGTTGTTGAAACACGTGTTATGGTCGAATGGACGTGAAACAGAAGAACCAGCCGTTGGTAATAAGCAATGTCCTGGTAAGGATTTTGTTGTGTTGTTTTCAAGGCTTTTGGTGGTGGAGTTGTTTCTTCGTTATGATACTTTTGGTATTCAAGTTGGGAAGTCTCCAACAGGATCTGCTGTTACTTTTACCTCTCTTAAGAGAGCAACTTTTTAGTTTTATTTATTTACTGATTTATTTATTTACTGATGTTGATGTAATCATAGCATGATGCATATGTGCATCTCAAATTGGAAATTTGTTAATCCACAAATAGGCTAAGATTAAGATAATTTAATTTCTTTTTTTGGTTTGTTTAAGATGCCTGCTTGCTTGTATGTACTGCATGAGGACTGTGACCAGTTTTTATCTATGATGTCAAATTTTTGTTTCTTTTGGAATTACTTAATTTATTCACCATATACTCCCATGTTACTATGATGGTTATTCGTTAATGCATCAATTACGTTTAAGTAACATAATGAAAGTTGATTAAAAGGGTATCTGATAGAGGGAAACTAACTTAGGTAGATGTAGAAATCACGAATTCACGATATATTATATCGGGAGACGGCCTGCTTTGCGAGAATTACAATGGAAAGAATCCACAACCGATGATAATTGTATTTTTCCGTAGCTATTTGCCATTGCTATTTATAGACATGTTTTTGGCATGGTTACCAAAAATTGTATGAAGATTGGAAAGGAAGATAGATGGGATGGATTACTCCAATAACACGATTTGATTTTGAAGTTTGAACACATTTGAATGGTCCAGCCGTGTCCAACAAAATTAAGTTGAATGAAGAGGGATGAGTAGGGAATAAGGAATATTTTGATTAGGACAGACATTGTCTTATAACTTGGGCCATAAAGCAATGGGATATCATGATAATATTAAATAAGCTCTTTGCCAAACTCAACGGTGGTTGCAAATTGCGAACTAACCGGACCGATGTTGCTCCAAAAAAGTGTAGGGCTAAAATCGCATAATCTCTTTAGTTGGAAAACCAAAAGTGTAATTAAGCTTAATTTTTAATGCTACAACTTCTAAAATTCAAACATTGTTTGATGTTATATTATCATAAAAGCTATAATAGAGTGAGATAAGCTTGTTTACTAAATATCTCTCATTCAATCAAACAAGCTTATAAGCAATTACAATAAACTACAAACTAGCTTGTTGACCCTATGAAACAGATCCATGATCAAATGACTTACTAGGGAAACTATTTGACGAAGGAGAGCTTTGTTCACTAAACCATGGGTCATCTTGCACCGAAACGGGCAAGCTACTATTGAGCCTATCAACTGACTTAAAAGAAACAGGCACAGTCTCCAACTTAAGATGGCATTTATCCTTAGGCCCAACATCCTTCAATGTGGTGTTGCTGCTCAGTGGTTTCTCACTTTCACTAGAAGAAGAACAAGAACAAGAAGACAAGTGATCTATAATAGAACTGTTCTCTCCGAAAGAGTTCCACTTATTCAAACTTAGCTGCTCTAACTCAGTTGCCACTTCTGTCATACAAGGTCTCATATCCCTGTGAAATGCAAGACATCTGAATGCCAACTCAGCTACCTTGTGCATGGAAGAAAGTGTCCACCCATCACTGTTTGCTTCAGGCTCAAGAAACACAATTGGGTCTATAATATCTTCTAAAAGCCCTTTTCTGATCCTGTCAACAGCAAGAGAAGCCAAATTCACTTCATTAGGAGGACGAGAAAAATCAACTACTTTTAGTCCTGTTATGATCTCAACGAGAACAACACCAAAACTATATACATCGCTTTTATCAGAAAGGTGAAAGTCTTGATGGTATTGTGGGTCAACATATCCAGGTGTTCCTTGTGGGGCAGTTGAAACATGAGAAACATGAGATATTTCAGTTATTCCTAGTCTAGAAAGCCCAAAATCTGCTACTTTGGATCCAAAATTTTGGTCCAAGAGTATGTTACTTGATTTGATATCTCTATGGTAAATAGGTGGATTAATTGCTGAATGAAGATGAGCTATGGCTTGCGCTGTTTCTGTTGCAATTTTGAGTCTAACAGGCCATGAAAGTCCATTCCCTTTCTCTCTTTGTAAATGCTGATTTAGTGTTCCATTGGGCATGAACTCATACACTAAGATTTGTTCTCCATATTCAATTGAACAACCTAACAAGCGCACTAAATTGGGGTGATTAACAGAGGAAATGAGTTTGATCTCATTCATGACTTGTTCAATGCTTTCATTGTCTCTGTGTTTTATTCTTTTGATGGCGACATATTCATCGTTGTAAAGTTTTCCAGAATAAACTGTACCATATGCTCCTGTTCCCAATCTTTGTTTCTCTGAAAAATTATTTGTAGCTTTTTCTATGTCTTTGTAGGGATAGATAGGAACACTGTAATTGTTAGTAGTTTCAGTGAAGCGTCTTTTTGTGCTCTTTGTGACTCTCAATTTGACCCTCAATTTGGTGCATCGGCGAAAGTAACAGCATACTGAACCCAGAGCAACCATCAGTGATACACCAAAAGCAAATCCTGCGAAACAATATGCAACTAGTTAGCATGGCAGTCAACAATATTTGAAATAGATTTGATATTTGTTCAATGAGTAACTATTGTGTGGGTTGATGTATAATTTCTAAGATAATCTCAAATGGTTTTCGAAGCAAGAAATAGGCACATACCTCCACCAATTAAGACAATGAATCTTGCATTTCCTCCACATCTTCCGGACATATACTTTCCTAGGTTGCATGTTGATGAGGCTGTATGTTTACAAGTCAAATGATAAAATTAGTATAATTCAGAAGTATTAAAAAGACTAGAATTAAGTTGGGTCCAGTTAAAATTTAGAGCTTTGAAACTAGCAAGATAATGGAGAGATCCTTAATCAACTTTCTTTCTCTCTTGAATTAATTTTTCATCCTTAAGCAAAATACAAACTTCCTCATATATGGTACCATCCTTACATGTGGAAGCCATTTGTACATGCTCCAATGATAACAGCAAACACATGCTCATTTAAAAACTTAAGAACTCAACAAACAACTTTCATTAGAGTTCTCTTGTTAAAAGTAATTAGCCATCTTTTTCCTGTTAAAAATCCATCTGCTCCTCTCATCTCAACAAAACAAACTATCTAATTAAACCCCTCTCATTCCCTTATTTTAACGAAACAGAAAAATACTTAAGAAAAATAAATTATTAAATATGTATTTTATATCATATATTACATGTAAAATACATATTTAACTTTATCAAAAAACATAATTAAAAAATGCATATTAATTCAATAGTAATTTATTTGGTAATGCAAAGGTTTCTTCGTGAAGTAAATAAAGTCTGATTAAAATCTATCCCTCATAGAAATTGAACTCGCTTGTTTCAAACAATTCGGTCTAGAGGATTTCATTAATTATTATTTAAACTTATTTGTTAAATTATGTACTATTGTCCCGTGATAAAATATCTTAAAGATTATTAGTATTAGGTGAAACTTCACTATCTTGCGGGTAATGAACTCTTAAGACAAAAAAGGAAAAAGCGGAATAAAAGGAAAACTCCATAATCATGAAAAGAAAAATTGACTACTTGGTTAATTGATTAGTTTGATTGACTTAAATTCCCGGTAATCATGCTGATTTTAGGTCTCTATTTTTTTCTTTATGTCGTGTCCTACTTGACTCCTCTTTTATACTATTTTAGTTCTGATATCAGGTGATTTCAATTCTTCCGATCGCAATTGCGAGAATCGAATTGTGATTTTTTATTAAGTTAATACTACATGACATTCTTTTAACTAAAATTGAAACCATTCTAAGTTTTTGATTAAAATTTTATTATAATAATATTTTAAGAAAATTAACTAATAGAGTAAAAGAGGGAACAAAGAGCTGACCTTTCCGGCAGCCATTTCCAGCCAAAAACCCATCGCCGACGAATCCTTCATTACATCGACATCGAAACCCATGCTTTCCATCAATTTGAGTACAATTAGCATGATCAGAACAAAGACACTTATCTCCATGAAGCCACCATCCAAGCTCAATCGTAGCTACTTCCAAAGAAACCGCCGAATCCGAACTGTTTCTCAATCGTTCCGATGAAATCGACGATATAAAGTACTTACACCCGATTCGCTTCAATTTTGTCTCATCCACGAAACCTCTCGTATTATTTTCAATGTAACAACTCAATTTCCTTCCTCCGCCGCCGCCAGAGGCGTTGTTGTTGTTGCAACCGTCGGATTCAGATTTGAATTGACTAGGAAGCAGAGTCTCCGGTATCGTACAAGGCGATCGATTTTCCGTACAATTTTGTAACAGAATTACGTTTCCCGAAGTAGGTGCGTATTTATGACTGAAGAGTTGATGAAAGGTTTCAAATCGACGATTACATTGCGATTTGATTTTAACTATTATACTGTTTGAGTTTACCGATTGAACTGGAAATTCTCCGATGAAGATTTCGCCGTGGACGGTGCAGTTTAGTCGAATTTCACAACCGGCAGAGAATCCGAATGGGTAAGGGAATGGTTTTGATGAACCACATGTTTGGTGGCACTCACGGTAATTAACTTGACATTTGACTATAGGAAAAAGGATTAGTGCTTCTAATAAAAGGATTAGAAGTGAGTGTTTTGTGATCATCGCAGAGATTTATGTTTTTGTCATGATTATTTTATGTTAAGTAGTAAAATGAAAGGGAAACAAAACAGAGAAAATACGTGTGGATGAAAGAAACTTAAATCCGTTAAGAAATCTGATTGAAGGATTGGGAAAGGAAATGTATGATTTGTTTCCACGCCTACCTTTCTATTCTTGTTTTGTTTGTTTTCACACTCATTAAAGAGTTTCATGAGATTGACTTACAAATTAAATACTAATGGCAGAAAATTGAAAAAGTGGGCAGAGATAATAATCACCCTTGTCTATTATTATAATTGGACATATATGGTGGCTAAGTTCGCATTTAAATGAAATAGGTCGGATATTTTTTTGTTTAAGGGTGAGGTTTTTTTTTGTGTGCGTATAGTGGTTTTATCAGACTCGACAAATTAGTCTATACAGTTATACGTATAAGATACTTCTAAACTATTTATGCACAAAAACAAGTGATATTGAGTTACAACAACATTAAAAATTGAGAGAGTCTTGACCATAATTTATTTTTGAAGTGTTTTGAGTCTTTATCAACTTGAGGAGATTATTAGTTCGTGCAATTGAGTGATGGTCACTCTTTAATGTTTATACCAAATAAGTGACGGCTAGTTAATGATGATAGAGTTAAGTTGACATGGTCATCTTGTAAATTTATATCTTGACTATACTATACTTAGGTCAGGTGTACAACATATCTAATCTAAGCAAACATATTATATTATTCATACTATGCTTGTGGCAGAAGAAACACAAAAGAGTCTTGCTATGGTGATGTTATAGTTGTACTCAAACTGGTTTGGTGATTTTTGAGGACTAATCAACTTGAAAGTAAGCAAATATGAGACCAACAGTACCAATATACATTGAAATTCTGGTATTCTAACAGGATGAAAATGAATTTGTGTACAGCTTTTTCATTCCTTCTATCCCCATGTCATTTTTTATTAATCAACTATAATAGTAATACTCTCCATGTCCTTGGCCCCTCTACTATGTTCGTTTTCTTTTGTTGCTACAATGAGATGTTCTTGAGCATAACGAGAGATTAATATGGAAAATTGTTATTAACTTATTGTCATATTTCTTTCTTTTCTATGCTTGGGTTTTAGTCCTATTAAAAAATACATCTTACAACAAAAAAAACATAACGCCTAAGCTCTCAGAGTCTCACCTTTCTCTCTCAACCGACTCTCACTCGGAGGGAGACCGTTGTAGGTTTGCAGCGCTCTCTCAGTACCCGACTCTCTCTATCGGCTCGCGAACTCTCTACCTCAAACTCCCTCTCAACGAACTCTCACGGCTCGCGACTCTCTCTGCCAAAATCTTCCTCTCGACGAACTCTAATTGTCACAATGAAGAACTCGCCCCACTTCTCGTCTCCTACTTTCAGGTAACATATTTACTTGCTAAATTCTTGTTTTCAGGTGCTGAAATTTTTATATTAATTGTTGAGACAAATTTCTACGATTTTTCTAGGTTTTAGATTTTTGGAAAATTTTGATTTGTTTCTTTGGTTGAATAAATATAAATAATAGATATACACTCAATCGTTCTTATTGTAAGGGAGACATAATGATAATGCTAATGTTGTCATGTTGATTTATACAAAATTTTGGTGTTGGATAGGAAGCTTAACAGGACTTTTTGATTTGGTGTTTTCTACTACTTAAGCACTTACAATACTCAATATCATTTTCAGTGACAATTTTTGATATGTGATGAACACCAACAACAACAACAATTCTGTTGAACACTAGACAGAAGATACCGGTGTGTGTCACATATGTGTTTGGCTTCTCAATATATTTGAGTTACATCGTATGGTAGGTGCTGTAAGCTAATGAGCTCAACCAGACACAGTCCATGTCTTCATCTCTTACAACAATGGCAAAACCTAACCATGAAACAAACCAAGCAAATTCACGCTCACACCATCACCAACTATCTCACTCGTTTCTCCTACATCTCCAGCTGAATCTTAGCCTTTTGTGCTCTCTCGCCACACGGCGATTTTCGCTACGCAGAGACTCTCTTCACCCACATGCCCAATCCCAATCTCTTCGATTACAACTCCATGATCACTTCTTACACAACAAACTCACAATTCAACAAGTCACTCTCCATTTTCACCAAAATGCTTAACACGAAAATTCGCCCCAACTCTAACACCTTCACCGCGCTTGTAAAAGCATGTGATTCTCTTTCTTCTCTTCTACAAGTCTTCACACAATCGATGAAGTTGGGGAATTCATCTGACGTGTATTTCGTGAGTTCTGTTATCAACGCTTTTTCGAAACATGGAGCGATACACTTTGCTCGTAACGTGCTCGATGAAAGTTCTAACAGAAATGTGGTTTGTTGGACGAGTCTTGTGAGTGGTTATTGCAGTTGCGGTTTGGTTAATGAAGCGAGGAATTTGTTTGATGAAATGCCACAGAGGAACGAGGCGTCGTTTAGTGCTATGGTTTCTGGGTATGTTAAGAACGGTTTTTACATTGAGGGGATTCAACTTTTCCGTGAGTTGAAGAAGAATAACAAGGGATGTGCAGGTGTGAAGCCTAGTGGTTCTCTTTTGGTGAGTGTTCTAAACGCATGTACAATGGTGGGTGCTTTTGAAGAAGGGAAATGGATTCATTCTTATGTTGAGGAAAGTGGTTTGGAATATGAACTTGAACTTGGAACTGCGTTGATTGATTTCTACGCGAAATGTGGATTGGTAAAGGGTGCGGAGAGAGTGTTTGATAAAATGTTTGTTAAAGATGTTGCTACTTGGAGTGCTATGATTTTGGGTTTGGCTATTAATGGGAATAACCTGATGGCTTTGGAACTGTTTGGAAAGATGGAGAAAGTTGGACCAAAACCTAATGAGGTTACTTTCATTGGTGTTCTAACTGCTTGCAATCACAAAAATCTGTTGGATGAAGCGTTGCGGTTATTTGGAATTATGACTGAAAAATATGGCATTACACCATCCATCGAACATTATGGATGTGTGGTTGATGTTTTGGCTCGAAGCGGACAAGTTAAAAAGGCCTTAGCATTTATTAATAGTATGCCTATGGAACCGGATGGAGTCATATGGGGGTCTTTGCTCAATGGATGTCTGATGCATGGTTATTTTGAGTTGGGACAGAAAGTTGGTAAGTATTTGATAGAATTTGAGCCTCAACATAGTGGTAGGTACGTTCTTTTGGCGAACATGTATGCCAATATGGGGAAATTTGAAGGTGTTTATGAGGTAAGAAGATTGATGAAAGATAGGAAAGTGTCGATTGTTTCTGCTTGGAGTTTCATTGAAATTGATCAAACCATCCACAAGTTTGTTGCCGATGATAAGTGTTGTTTGTATTCAGGAGAAATTTATGATGTCTTAAACCACCTGGGAAAGAAAGTTGAAGAATTCTCTAGAGACAATGATGCCTTTTTTTTAGTTGAAATTTAAAACAATAACTTATTTGCTAAATATTTTGGAAATGAATTGTATATGCACATTGAGACATTTTCAAGGTAAATATAAGCATTTTGCAGTATTACAAATTACAAATAATTCAGCACGTGCAAGTTACCTTGTGCTTTACTCAGTTTTTACTTCCATCATCAATGTGATGGTGACTTGGTGTCATTCTTTAAATCCTTGTTTATTGCCCCCTAACAAAAAAAAGTAATAAAAATGTGGAAAAAGATAACATTTATTACTTGATTTAAAAAATTCTGTTGAGGTCGTGTTTCATAATATAGCTGTGTAGTTTTGGTTTCACCGATGGAAAATAAAATAAAATTGCAGGCTGTGGGGTTAGAACCCACGCGCACTCAGTGCAGTAGGTCTTAAGTATACCCCTTTAGACCACTCGGGCAAGCCTGCTTAAGATTGTTGTATTCTTCTATCATTTAATATATTACAATACTTTTTAAGATGAAAGGTATTCTGTTAGGGAATGAGTCCAAGCCCAACTCAGCTATATCCCTTCCCATCTCACTAATGTAGCTTGGCTAAACATGTTAATAAATTTGTATTAGACTTTTTGACAAAATAAATCTGAAGAACAAATTCAATATTTACATGAACAATAAAAAAAAAAAGAGACATTATTATTTATGAACAAAAAAAAATGCACAACTGAACTAGTACAAGCTTTTTTTTTTAATACAAATTATACATAACATAATACTAGCATATTGCCAATACCCTTCATAATTATGAAGTAGCAGAAACCAAGTGTTACATTGCTATTACAAATTTCAAATACAATTAATACATATATACACTACGCCCAAACCATAGAGGGCAAGAACTGTTAAGAAAAAGATAGCTAATCACTTCAAGAAAAATAAATTAAGAAATAGAGTCAGAGTTAATTAAGATTACTATATACTAATTTACAAAGCAGCAAATGGATCATCAACCCATTTCTTATGCTGAACAGCTGCCTCATCATTTCCAGTATTATTACTATAGCCTTGGAATATAGCTCCAACAACAGATCGCACCTTGTTCATCCTCTTTCGATGACGAATTCGACGCAAAATCACTTCTTTGTCAAGATTCTTTGGTTTTATGAACAACTGACTTGTCACACTGATCACTGTCTCTTCCTGATCTTCCTCTTCCTCAGTTCCTCTGTTTCCACTAATCTCAACTTGTTTTTCATTTGACATAACACTACTACTCCGTTTCGTTGCCTTGTTGGAGTTGGAAGAAGACATGGTATTTTCTTGTCTGTTTCTTTGCATAGCAACTGTGATGTGAAAATTGGTTCAGATTTTAGAGTTAGTTGGATAAGCAAGAACATCTGCATAAGTAGAAAAGCAAAGTGTACTTTTATAAGTGGTGACAGAATATTTTGATTCGGACATCATCATTTGTTTATTCATTTGTTTCTTTTTCTTTTGCATTGAAAATGGTCGGTGTGGTTCAGTATACGATGTATCATATCATGTACTTGTATCTTAGAAACCGACAACAATAAATAAATCGTACTGGTTTTTTTGGTGCATGGAATATATACACTAATACTAGTATTTTTTTAATGAGTACGTATAAATATAATATAATCTGTGCGCAACGGTATGTCTAACCGTACTTTGATGAAGTTAAAAGAAATCTTCTCATTTCATCTCAAAGACTCTTGAATAGTTGAATGTATTTCAAGTACTATCTTCTTACCAAAATATAAGTTATTTTGGTCATATTATATAAATTAAAAAATATAATTATTGTTGTATGAAAAAAAGAAATTATGAGTTAGTTTATTAAATTGTTTTTCATTGATAGTGTAGGAAAGATAAATTGAAGAATCGAAAAAAGAAAGAAAAATAGTTAAAAGTATAATAGAAAAAAAACATTAAATACTTCTTTGATAATGTAAAGCTACTTATAATTTAGTATATTTTTTTCTTCTCAAAGTAACATATATTTTAATACAGGGAGATAGAGTATATTTTAACATGCGGGTGTCGTCATACTACTAGTACTTCATTCCCTATCTCAATATGCTTTAGAAATTTGGGGTGGTCTTAAAGCGGGTTGAGAAGCTAAAGAGAGATAGATATATTATTTTTTCAATTAATCTAATAAATTAAAATTTGCTTATATTAGACGGGATGGAGTACCTCACATGTTTACTATGGAGAATTGGAGATTAATTAATTACCGCTAATGACACTGCAAGATTTGTACTATGGTAAAAAAAAAGTCAATGCGAGTATAGCTTAATATATCACATTATAAAAGCAAAATTTCAACATGAAATACCTCATTTATTTACCTCAAGTTATTTATTTTTAACTACTAAACTATTTAACAAAAAATATAATTTATATCAAATTGTATCATATAGAGAAAAAGATAAAATAGATAAAAATAAATTATACTTTTTCTAATTTTTCAAAAATTAATTGACATTTAAAAGAATAAGCTCAAGTATTTGCACTTGCACCTTAAGACATAAAGTACTTATATTTGCACCTTCTATTTTTCTAATAGATACACACGAGTAACACATTATGTCATTGAATGAAGTGGTCCATGTCAAAATTTACCTGTGATCCAAAATATCCAATGACATATGTGTCTTTGGCCTTAATGGCGCGTAAACACCAACTACTTCCTTGATCCTTCTTTATTCTATTTTCATTCAATAATTTATTAATCAATAATAAATTGATTAAAGTGATATAAGATTTGAATTCTAAAGTTTATTTTTGAGAAGCTCTTCAAAATTCAACTCACAAATACGTAATCACGAGTTTGATTCCACTTTTCAAAGAAATTTGTAAATTCAAAATCATCGGTTTATCATCATTTTGATTTAGATTGTGTGAAAAATAAAAATACCTTTTTTTGACACAATTCTAAAATAATTGTCACAATTTGATTTTCACACGTCTTAATACACTTATTTAGGTCCTCTCGGGCTCTTTTGGTGTTGTCCTCTCTCTTTTTTTCCTCATCTAATGGCGATGATTCATAAAGAAGGAAAAATAATAATTTTGAAAAAAAAGAAGAAAAAAAATGAATGAATGGTTGAGACTGATGCTGAATGAAAACATGAGAGAAAGAAGACACGAGGATCCAAATCCGTTGATACACAATTTCGACCATTAATATATTTCACAACAGTATGATTTTGACCTCTAAATTTCAATTGTTCGATTTTAACTTTCATGTCTCACTATTGCTTGATTTTAACTTTCATGTCTCACTAAAAACATATAATTTTATTTTAAAATTCACATAAATATCTTTTAGTCAAAAAATTAGCTGGGACTAATAAATGCAATATAGAAAATATTTATACGGTCAAAATCAAACAATTAAAATTTAATTGCCAAAATCGAACAATTAAAAAATTTGAGGTTAAAATTGAACAACTCAACTTAAAAATTCAAAATAAAACAAATTGTGATAGTCCTATTAGAGAGTCAAAATAAAATAAAAATTGTTTTAAACCTCACATATATTTAAAAATATATATTCTCAAAATATGTTACAAGGGTAAATTGCTTCAAAAAACAAACCAACATATGTTATTTTTGTTGAAACGAGTAGATTAGATGGCATAAGAAAGGTCCCATAAATAATAAAGTCTCTTCGACCAAAGTTGTTCAAAGTACCATAATCTCTGTTCTGTCTTTCATTCCCAATTTCTGAAATCTTCCCATAACCTAATAATCCCTCAAGCGTAATCTCAATCTTAACCTCTGTAACTAATAACTCTCTTTAATTTACATTTATTAATATTATTGTTATTAGTTCTCAAATCTCTTTCTCTTTCTCCATGAAAATTAGGTCGCAGAACAAACAAACAAACAACGTTTTCTTGGATTCATTCTTGTTTTTTAACAACATGGAAACTGTGCCCGATCAACCCACTACCATATGCACTCACTGGTAAACACTTTGCTTTCTATTCATCAATTATTCATTTACTTTAACCCTTAGCTGAAAATTATTCATAATTGAACTAGTTTTTTCAATTATTGATGCTTCTGTTCATATATTTATGGTCTAAGTTATGTAATTATTATGATTTTTCTTCAAGAACTTGATTAGTCTTATTTTTATGGTTTGTATAGTGATCGGCCTATCCCTGATTTGCATTCTGTTCATTGCGCTCGGAACCTCGAAAAATGTAAGGTTTGCGGTGATATGATACCAAAGCAACATGCTGATGATCACTATTTAAACGTCCATGCGCCGGTATGAATCACTTTTCTTTAGTTTTTGTTTAACGAAATCACTTGCAAGCCTATGATGTTGAGTAGTTTGTATTACTTGATGGTTAAGAATAACTGAAAAATGGATCAATAGAAGAGATTGTAGCTTTGTTTTGAAGGATTCATGGGTCTAAATTTGTTGTCTTAGTTGCAATTAGTTGCTGATTTAGCTCTTATTTCAACCAAATTTAATATATTACCCTTCGCAATATTTTAGTTAGGGTTCATCGCTGATCCACTATTCTATAATTTTAAAGAATAATCCAATCCAACTCACCGAGTTGTGATGATATGTTTAATAGGATGGTTGGGATGCTGGATTTATTAGATCTAATTAATAATTAGTGACAGGGAGATATAAGGATGGTTTGGTGGCTGGAGTAGAGCGATGGGGAGGTCAGGGGTTCGATTTACACCTCAAAAAAACTAACAAAATTAGTGACACTAGTATTTCCGTTCACGTGCTTACCAACTGAAAATCACAACACTAAACTGTCGAATACACTTGGTAAGAATATGAAAAAACTAAGTAATAACAGAATTAGTTTAAAGTTGATTATAATGATCAAACACCACTGTAATTCTTAAGTTGAAATGATTAATTTGATAATCCTTAGATGTATAGGATGAGTTGGATATTGATATATTCAAATTGATTTAAGGAGGGATTCATTAGGTTTTCTTGATAATTTTTAAGCAAAACTTAAATTGGCAAATGTTTAATCTGACTTTTCCATTGGAATCTGATCCATTCAGTTAACTTCCTTAAAATAAATTGGAAGGACCTGGTCATCAAGGGTACTGATTATTTTTTTCAAAACTCTTGTGTGTGTTAAGATAAAACTCTTGGCAGTTGGAGAAATTTAGATCACTACTGTAAGCAGCTCTATCACTGCTTTCAATTTTACTTTACTTAGCAAACGTGGCCTCAATTTTTAGTAAATCATGTTTGGCCTGTGTGGATTGGAAATTTGCAGTAATGCTTATGACTGACTAACATGTAAATTTATCGAGCCAGTCTCATTCTTTATTGAATAATCATCATTAACAACAACCAAGCCTTATCCCACTAAAGTGGAGTCAGTTACATGGATCAAACAAAGCCATAATGTTCTATCATATACCGGGCTTTGGACCGGCTATGCATAGCAAGACTAACATAACAATGAAAAATTTGGAAAATCTGGTCATATGCCCATCAGTTGATTCAGTTCCCCAGGCTGCTTAGCCCACTATGATGTATTGAAGTTGTATGTAAAAAAAAAATCAATTTTGCTATAGATTTTCAAAAGAAAATGTGAAATTGTGCAGGTTAGCTGTTCATTGTGCAGTGAAACAATGGTGCGTGATATTTTAGATATCCATAAAGGTGAAAATTGCCCTCAAAGGATCGTCACTTGTGAGTTTCCATTGCCGGCAATTGATCTGGCAGAGCATCAGGTGTAGTGGTCATAAAAAACCTTTGAATTAAGAAGGTTGTATTATTATATGTATGTACCAAGGCACTGATTTCAATTCGATCTTTAACAACTTTCAGGAAGTATGTGGGAATCGAACAGAGATGCGTCACCTTTGTAACAAATATGTTAGACTACGTGAAATAAACAACCATGAAGTTAATTGCAACAGAATCCAAGACAATGGTGCAGGATCTTCAAGGTACGAAAATATCATCATAATTACAATTACAGTTCATCATATAATTTAGTTTACCAATAAATTATATAATCCAGTTTAATGTCATAAATCTTTCCAGGAGGTCCAAAATGATGTCAAGTGTATTTTAGAGGACTAAAATGTAAATTTAGTTTACTAATACTTATTTACTTATAATTTTTTCTGCGAAGGGGTGAGAGGCCAGCTGATCACTTATATAGCCGAGCCGGATGCAGTCAAAATATTAAAAATCAACGCATATCAAAATCTTAAAGAATGATGTCATTTAATCTCATTTTTTAGTGGAAATCATGGGTGGTTGTCGATGTAAAAACAAGGGTGGAGATTTATTCTTGCAATTCTTCTCCATAAATTTTCTTACAAAAAAATCTTTCCCTAAAAGAAATTGTGATATTTTTGTCAAAAGAAATTGTGATATTTTTGTCAAAAGGAAATATTATGTTCTTCTTTTTTTATTAGGAAAAAAATTATCTTATCATATTGAAAGTATTTTTGTTTTTAGTAGAATGTGATTTAGTTGTGTATGATATAGTGTCAGATATTTGAATTTGTTGTCCAAACAACATTTCTAAAATTTAAAATAAACATAAAAACATTAATTTGTATGTAACATAGAACAAAGGGTTAACAATGTTTTTAATCTATCAAAATATATTATCTTAGAGATCTGGTTCTCATAATTGGTTAGGAGGTAGTTATCAGGTTTGTGGTAACTTACTGACTGTCATTTGGTTGTCACAAAATGGGAAAAATGGTAAAAAAATGAAAAAATCTTACATATTTACTGGTGGCCATGATCGGACACAAAATAAGGCGCCGCAAACACTTTCTGGCAACCTAGATCGCCACAAAATGAAAACACATGTCAGCCCTTACTTACCGGGGGGTCGCCGCCACAAAATAACAGCAACTTTATGCTTCTGGCGCATCAACAGCAGCTTTATGCTTCTGGTCCATCAACAACAGCTTTATGCTTAAATGTTAATTTTTAAAAAAAAAATAATTATTGTATTTATTAATTTATAAAAGAAATAAAGACAAACATGGTTCTTATCAAACTGATAAAATTCCTCCTTCTCCTCTCACATATCTTAATCATTCTAAACTTTAGAAATTTTGTGTGTGTGTGTGTGTGAATCACAAACTATGCGCAAGTTAAGCCATTCTAAACTCTACATTATTCTTAATAGGCATGAGTTGAGCCATCTATTTGGTTGTGTCTGTAGAAGCCTAAGGCAACGCGTGGTCCGCGTCTATTGTAACACCCTAACCCGTATACATAATTAATAAATAAAATATTTAAACACATATACGCATCAAGATGTATACGAATCCAAACATAACATATTATATCATTATAATTCAAATCATAGCAGCGAATATAGATAATCATATCATAATATCACAAGTCATCATACAAACTTAATAAAATTCTCTTGACAAGGATCAACAATCTCAAGATAAATCCAAGCAAGCAAGTCATAAATATATCGATAACAAGGTCATAGGAAATAAATAGCAAAATACTCAATACATCGATTACGGAATATAAATCTACCCGACACGATGTTACAAGTACCAGAGCATTAATTATTACAACCCAACTAAGATAAGTTCTAGGAGAAGCATAATGCTTAACTCCTTACCACTAGTAGCTAGAAACTCAAGCGAGCTACTCCTCGGAAGCTAAATCCTCACCCTGCACCTCTGAACCCCCAAAGGCCCAGAAATTACACAAAAAGAGAGTTAGTAATGAAATCCAAAATAAATGAAAAGTATAATCAATACTCTACATTTCATGTTATATAAATAAGAGTTATAATATTACTCTTCAATTCATATGAAAGATTACATAATAGGCATAAGCATAATACGCAATCCGAATAACCAAACATCAAGTATACACATGTATAAGTCAAGATATCAAGTACACAAATAATGTCAATTATCACTTAGTTCACATAAGATTCACCTTCATCTCCTAAATTCAAACTAATGTAACATTCATGTAATGCTCCCTAGCATTATTACTAAGTGCATGTGGTACCTCGTCAAGTTATTGGAAAACTTATTCCAATTATGTTTTAGTCAACCGCAGCTACTAAAACATCTGCTATACTTTATGGCTCATCTAAAGTATCTGCTCATCATACAAAATGAATGCATGTATGCAAGATTACCAAACACATGATTTAATCTTCTCATTATATAAGGATATCACATTTCATGTACTTCAATAACTCAATCAAAGATACATTCATCCAAAATGATCAAATCATATTCAATTAAGTCCATAAGTAATCATGCATGCACATTCATCAAAGTCATATCATATTTCATTCATAGTTTAACAATATCATTGCTCATACTAATCAATTCATCATTTACTTAATCATACATAGATAATTTCTCACACTAGGTTCATATACATCCTATCATGTTATCATATAATCAAAAGATCACAATTAAACATGTTATGAGTATACAATCCATCAAATTGATTCTTAAAAATAACATTGAATTCAGGTTTGGTCTATGAGCTACCAACTGGCGAGCACCTAGCGAGCAGTTTCAGAGAGTTGGTCGCTAGCCAGTCGCTCAGCTACCGCGAAAATTTCTGGAAATTTCCAGGAGCTATGAATACTCACTGCAGCGAGCTTGAAGCCTAGCTCAGCGACCATGCCCAGAAAATTACCCCTGTTTCGGATTTGAACTTAAAATTACACAAAATGTCATTTTTCATCATATAAATCATTGAAGCCATCAACTTTAAGCATATAAAGATCATATAAGTTCAAAAGTACCTCTCCTCTTGATCACCCTAGATAACAAATACTACTCTCTTACCTCTTGATTGAAGTTTTAACTTCAAGCTCTACACTTGAATCCCTTCTACCTTCTTCAAGCTTGTTCTTCTACACACTCTATCTTTACCTCTCTTTGAAAATGAGTGAAATGGGTTTTAGACTCATGAGAGCTCTAGCTCTCCCCTCTAGGTTAATTCAATTTTACGTGTAATACAAATTCTATCATTTCACTCACTCATGGACTTGACCCATTAATTTGCTAGCTTTAGTTATGACATAAAACTAACTTGCTAATTCTATCTCATTCTACTAACTCTATCCATTACTAATTAATTAACTCAAACTAATTAATAAACTAATTACTCTCCACTTAGTCTAATTAATTCCATGTGATTACTAAAATACCCTTAACTCTCTCCCAAGTACAATAAACACATAATTCACATAATCACATAATTCAAATAAATAATAATTAATAGCTAAAATACTAATTAATCTAATACGGGTGTTACATCTATCTTCTATGAAGGCTTAGGAACTGTGATTGTGTTCCAACATTTGATATCTAGAGCTTTCGGTTCGTATCTTGAGGTGTTTCTTGAAGTGTAGTGAAGACGACACTCATCCAAACGACCATTTTCTAGCAAATCTTTCAATCTTGAGCGGGAAGAACTGCGATAATTGGTGTAAACAAATGAAGGTCATATTTTGTTACCAATATTTGAGGAATCCTATAACTGGAGGAGTTTCACCAATTAATTCATGTACCACTAATGAAGAAAAGACTGACAAGGTGTGAAATCTAGGGACTCTTAATACTGTGTTGCTAGTTGCTTTGGCCGAAGAAATTCATAATGAAAATTTCCTATGCATATTGATGTCTAGGGGTGTAATTGGACCGGTTTGGATCGGTTTTTGATGAATTCAAAGTCCGAACCAATGTGTACTTAATTGGTTCGGTTTGTCCTGTTTTTGAAAAATGAGACCGAACCAAACTAATCGGTTTGGTTCGGATACTTTGATCGGTTTTATCATTTTTTTTTATTTTTTTTTTTTGCAATATCCTCTAATTCTAAACTGATATCCATGTCAAGACAAACAAACATAAAAAGGGAAAAATTACAACATCATGCAATTCCTGTTTAAGGACAATACAACATAGGCAAATGAAATACCAATCGTTTAAGCCTTTAAGGGCAATACATCAAGCAAATGAAATATCAATCTCAGAACATCAAAACAATACCATGGTCCTAGAAGCCGATCAGCTAAAACAACTTAATTAAAACAAAGTACACAAATGGTTTTTAATACAATCCATAGGCCATAGCCATTAAATACAAAATGCAATGAATTATATAAAAATAAGTTCATATCATAAGTTCAACAAAAGCAAGGATCCTTCAAGCACATCATGTTTCCATTCCATCGTTGTTAACCTCACCGGTAGTTAAACGTATTCCTTCAATTTCCGAAGAAAAAAAAAGTAAACAATAAAAAAAAAAATAGTTTGATAATTTCATCAATAAAGTAAACAATAAAAAAAATTAAACTTTTTATACCTTCTTCAAGTTGTTGCACTTCTTCCATATGTGCTCGTAAATCAATCACCTTGGGTTTTTTAATCCAATTTTGGGCACAAATCAATGCTTCAACAGTATTGGAATTCAAAGAACTACGAAATGAATCAAGTACCCGACCACCCGTACTAAAAGCCGACTCAGAAGAAACGGTAGAAACCGGTATAGCCAAAATATCTCTAGCCATGCGAGAAAGAACATGATACTTTGTAGATTTTCCTTTCCACCAACCCAAAATATCAAATGAACGGTCCTTGCAATCCTCATTTTCAGCCACAATATACCGCTCTAACTCACTTTTTTTAACATCAACTTGTTTTTGCTTCATTTTCAAACTAAAAGCCTCATCCCAATCAGCTTCATCATCATCTTCAGCAGTAGATTGACTTATATTACCTTGTGTAAAGTGGATGGAGGATGCACCACTACTAGTACTACTTGACAAAACAATGGGATATTCATTCTCATAGTACTCAAACAGTTTTTGAACAAGGTCTTTCAAAGTTTTCATCATGTCTTTGCTCTTATCACTACCATACATCTTATTAAAACAAAACTCAATGTAATCATATTTATAACGAGGATCTAAGACAACAGCCACAAATAAAAGATAGTTGACAACACCACTCTCCCAATACGTGCTAAACTTCACTTGCATATTGGTAGTCATTGATCTCAAATACAACATCATCACTTTTTGACCATTTTTGTAATGACTTCTCAATGTCACACATCTTTTTGAAAAAAGTATTGGTAGTAACATGTAAAGAACCAGAAAATGAAAGAGTTGCATCATAAAAGACCTTCAGAAATTTCACAAACATACGAGCACGATCCCAATCAACAGTCATAGGAACATCTACTCCTTCAACAGCAAGAAACACACTAAATGAACTATCTTGATGTCGCAGTCGGTTAAATGCCTTTTCATATTTGACAGCAACATCTAACATCAAATAGGTGGAGTTCCACCTTGTCATCACATCAAGCACTACCCTTGCCTTACAATCTATGTTACACTCACGCACACACCTTCTAAAGGAAGCTAATCTAATTGAAGATGACTTAACAAACTTACAAGCAGCCCTTATCTTGCTAATAGAGGCATCAATTGTTTTCAATCCATCACTAAAAATCAAGTTTAAAATGTGTGCGGTGCACCTCATTTGCATGAACTCTCCCTTTAACAAGGTTTCACCATTCCAATCACTCATTCCTCTAATTAGATATGTGAGCGCAACATTGTTAGCACTCGCATTATCAACAGTTACACAACAAACCTTTTTAATCCCCCATTCTTTCAAGCATGACTCTAAGTTCTTACCAATTGTTTCCCCCTTGTGATCCGAAATTAGATTAAACCTCAATATTTTTTTATTCAACACCCACTTCTCGTCAATGTAAATATGTAATGACAAGTTATAACCATGTAACTCAAATTTTGAATTGATGTCCAACAATCGGTGGTAAGTGAAACCATTTGTTTATTTTTAGACAATATGCGCTTCAACTTCTCTTTCTCATCATTATACAAAAGCATGCAATCTTTAGCAACACTAATACGACAAGGAACTTTAAATCTAGGACAAGCCACACTTACAAAGTACTTAAATCCTTCATTTTCAACAAACTTAAAAGGAAGCTCATCGATAACAATCATCTTTGCAAGGGCTAATCGTGTCAGTTCTTGACTAAATTCAACAAGTTTAAAACTAACAGAGCTATTAGGGTCATCTTCACTATCTTTCCCTAGGGCAATTGTTTTTTGTTTCTTGTTAGATTCCCTATTTGGGTTTTTAGGACACCTCAAAAGATGTTTGTTCATGTTAGAAGTTCCATTCCTAGAACTATTGCATGCATAAACTTTGCTACAAAACTTACATTTAGCCTTATCATTTTCTCTTGTGAAGTACAACCAAGCATTAGAAGGAGGTTTACTAGGCTTTCTTTTCCGTACCTGCATATCTTGAATAGTACCTTCAACTGTTGCTAGTTGTGTTGGGGTTTGAGTTTGAGGTGTTTGTTGTTCTCCGGCTCCTTGTTGTTCTCCTTGTGTTGGAATAATCACAGAACAGAACACAGAGATAACTTACAGTGAACGAGGGAGATAGAGACATGAACGGAAGAGACGTGACCGAGAGAGAGAGAGATGAACGGAAGAGAGATGTGATGAACGGAAGAGAGATGATTGAAGGAGATGAAGAACAGTGAGATGAGAGAACATTAGGGTTGGGTTACTATCTTTGCTGTTTGGCTGCGCAAGGAAGGAAAGGAACAGAAGAAGAAACCCTATCAAATTAAGGTTGGACTAAAATTGATTTTATAATAGCTACCGGTTCGGTTCGGTTCTGCATCGGTTTTCAACAACTGAAACCGAGAACCGAACCGAACCAGGTCAGTTTTCATTGGTTCGGTTCGGTTTTTTGTCCGAACCAAAAAATTCGGTTTTTTTTTCGGTTTGGTTTGGTTTGGATCTTCGGTTTCATTGGATTTTTTCGATCCGCTTTCACCCCTATAATGATGTCCCAGACAGATTATTTGGTCAGGTAACATTGATGGTACTTATTCAACAAACTTTGGTTATAAATGGCTTATCCTTAACAACTATGTGAGTGAAGCTTACATGAATTGCAGTTGGACTTGACGTGTATCGGCTTCAGAAAATATAAAAAGAATTATTTGATGTGTTGGTTATTCTTCTATTCTCGTGCTATCTATAATTCATCATGGGAGAATGGTGTCTTCTAACATTTGTGGTCGTTGCTTGAATCAAGAAGAAACAGTCGTTCATTGCCTTCACGATTATCCACATACTTCTAAAATATGGCAATTGTTTGATTTTACTAATATCAATTTCTTTTCTCAGTCATACGCAACTTATTGGATTGAAAAATGCACTCCAGAGGAAAATATATATCTCTTTTTCTTGTTGGTGTGTGGTGGAATTGAAAAGCTATGAATGCCCAGTGTGTTTATTAAGAGCTTTTGTAGGATTTGTTTTTGTGGCTTATGAGATTAGAAAGTTGGCACTCCTGGTGGATACTAGCTTTTCACACCTTATTGCTGCCTCTAAAGTTCCTCACAGTGTGACTTGGCATCCCTCCCACCTTTAATTGCACAGTTTTGAATGTAGATGGGAGTTTCTTAGACTCGGGAAAAAGTGGCTTTGGTGGGATGTTCAAAATCGATGATGGCTCTTGGATCAATGGTTTCAGCGGGAGCTTAAACAAATCTAATGACATTCATGCCGAGATTAAGCCATTCTTCATGGACTTAATATAACTAGAAGCATGAACCTGAATCATCTTGCTTGTTATCTGGATTATTTGACAACGTTGAATCTCATTTCTTTCTCACCTAATCTGATGCATCATTACGCATCAGAGGTCCTGTTAGTTCAAGATTTTTTAAATCTTGATTGGAATGTTTGGCTAATCCATACCGTGAGAGAAGGCAACTAATGTGCAGATTTCCTCGCTAAAATTGGTTCATCTAGAGACAACAATTTTGTTTGTTGGAATGATCCTCCACCAGGCTTGTGCACTTTGTTGGTAGCAGACACTCTTCGCACTGTTGTGTTGAGAGTGTAGTGTTTTTCTTTTTAACGTTTTCTTTTTTCTCATTGAGCAAATTTTTCATTAAAAAAGTTTTAAGAGAATATATGATAGTGTATTTGACATTTATTCATTCATCTATTATCGAAAAGTTAAAAATAATATAATCAAAATGTAATCTATTCAATCCGTCATTGATCAACATTATGTTTCGACACATCTTTAATTCTTGTAAATATATCTAAGGAGAGTAGAAACAAATAATAATAAATTTTTTTGGGCACGTATTCGACACATATTGTATGAGTATCTTATAAGTGTCGGACACTGATCTAAGGAATGTCAAAGTGAAGGAAAAAATGATTTTTTTATACCTATCTAAACTATTCGACATATATCATACGAGTATTATACGAGTGTCGAATACCGACACATGTTGAATACCACGACACACCTAATCATTAAAGTGTTCATCATTCATAGATATAAACTATCACTTGATCCATGACCTTATGGCGTAAAACCAGCCCACAATGTCACATTACTAGCACCCCACCCTGTTCTGCGAGACATAGCTTCTTGACCTCCAAAATTTGCGTCAGGGAAACCTCCTAAGTAATAATCCTAACATCATTTACAGTTGATTTGATTCTAGCATAACAATTGTAATTATTTCAATTAAATGAATTTGATTACCTAAATCCATTGTACAACCAGTTGCAATCACACATTGAAACCACTATATATCAGTCTTCATTTCTAAAAAAATATAAAAAAATTGGTTACACATCAGAAACCATTCTAAATTTCTAAAAATGATAATGAGTAGTACTACCTCTTATTAATTTAAAGATTTTGTCTCACTAAAAACGTTAAATTAACGTTCCAACTATAGAAAAAGGTAATAACAAGTGTCAGGTCTCGAGGTCATCTTAATCTTAATCTTATCTTAATCTTAATTATAATAAAAGTAAGGTTTGCTCCTTTTTAAAACCCTAATTAAGAAACTACTTAACCCTAATTTTTTCCCTTCTAATTCTTTTTTTAATGACCACCCCAACAACTTATTTATGACCTTCTAATTTCTCTCACCTAATTTACAAACACTATGCACATATTTTTGTGTTATTATTTTTTTTGTTTCTTTGTATAGAGTCACACAAAACTTTAATGTTATATTTATATTTATCTTAATCTTAATTATGGTAATAGTTATGTTTAGCACCTTCTAAAACTCTAATTAAGTTATTAACTTAACCCTAATTTTTTCCTCCTAAACCACGGATTAATACTCTCATCTAATTTTTCTCATCTAAATTTGAATTTTGAATTAGTTATTTGCTATGTATTTAAAATAACACATTTCTCTCACCTAAATTTGAATTTGAATTAGTCATTTGCTATGTATTGGAAATAACATAGGTATACAATCAAAATAGAAAAAAAGATTGATTGATAACTTTTAAATACTTTTTATAAAATTAAATACGTCACCTTAAACATTAGCATGATTTGTCATCTTCTCAATCTTTTGAAATCACTCTCTTTGACTCAATTATTCAAAATTGGTCTAACTGATGTAGAAATCTAAAATGAAATTTGTAATGATTACAAAATTGATAAGAATAAATTAAATATATTTATTTTGCTGAATGTATGATTTTTTTTTTTATCATCACTGTTGAATCTATAAATTGAACCTGGGTCAAAGAGATGCGAAGTCTCCATCCTAACCACCTAAACAAACCAAACATTCATATTAAATATATTAAATTATATTGAATTTTTTTAGTTATATTTTTTACCCAAAATTTTAAAACCTAAAACATTTGCTTCGGTTGTTTGGCTTTTAGCCAACTTTGCAATAAAATTTGTACTACCATTTCTGAATCAAATTATTTTGATTCTATATGATTTCGATTTTATTGTATCCTCTATTTTTATTAATTGATTAGTATTGTTTAGTTTCATTTGTACTCTCTGTTTTAAATTTCAATATATTTATCTTTAGATTTCATTTTATTTTTTATTTGCATTTTTTATTATAAAAATTTAAATCGTATATCTATCGTTCAACTAAATCCGTGCAACGCACGGGTCAAAGTCTAGTTCTATAAGCATTCGTGTCACTATCATGCAACCGCACCACTAGCTCTACGTTGCAAACTCCAATCAAAAACCACCAAATCATCATCCAATTCTCCACACGCCACGTGGCATCATCATTTCCCATAACTGAAAGACCACGAAAATAACAAAGACCTCACCGCACAATAACATTTCCCTACTGTAAAGTGTGTAATACAGTACAAAGTACATAGTCACAATATACAGTAGCTGAAAACATAGCAGAGAGAGAGAGAGAGATTCCATTGTCAAATCCCTAAATTCAGAACCCTCATCATTGTGTTCTTATGACCTAATTCTCATACAGCGTTAGGTCACACACAATATTCCAGATCCAGTTTCAGTAAGTGAAATTCTCTTTGTATTTTTCACTCAATTCGTCAAATTTCATTTCCGCATTTCCAATTTTTTTTCATGCATCCCCTTTTTCTCTGTTTATTGGGTTTAATTTCAAGCTGTGGGTAAATTTAATGTAGAGGAATTCAGTTTCTAAGTTTCAAGGTGTTAATTTCCAAGATAGAAGAATTTTCCTAAATTTAATTGATTATTGATTTTTAGGTTGGATATGTGACTTGAAGCAAGGATTGTGCATTTTTTTTGTTTTAATTTTTGGTTTGAGGAGTTATTTGTCAATTGTTGATCACTGCTTGATTATTATGGAAGAATGTTTATGTGCTTCAATGTTGATTAATATATACCCCATGTTGGCTTTTGGAGACTTAATGCATGTTATTAATCTGAAGTCTGAACGGTTTTGGAAATTAAACGTTTCATGTCTTTTTATTACATTGAATTTAGGTATTTCTTGAGATTGTTTTAAGGCTGTGTGTTTATATGGATGATCTTTTATCTAGTATTCCGTCTCGTCCTAGTCACCATCCCGACGAATTGTTTGGGAGAGCCTGAGTTTGATTCCTAAGTGGAACAATTTTTTGCCAAACTTTTAGCTGAAATCTGGATTGCGAAGGCCCCTTCACTGGGAACCGGGGAGTTAACACGGAAAAAGTCTCAGTCCCATGTTTGAAGGAACTTTGTAATTTGTAATTATTTTTTTAAAGCAATGGAGCAATTGTTAGTGAAAATTTTGTTCCACTTTGGTGTTTTACCTAGGCTTGGGATAAGATACTTAAAGGAATAATCAGTGAAGCAACAGAACAACAATCGGTACTAAGTACACTAACACTATAATTTGTATTTCAGGTGATATTAGCCCGGGAGAAACTATAATGTCTCACAGCTCTGAGGAGGATACTGATATAAGTGATTCTGAGATAAGTGAGTATGAAGATAAATGTTATGAAGAACTGAAAAATGGAAGTCAGAATGTGAAAACCTCGGATGAGAAGTTCACTTGTCCATACTGCCCTAAGAAAAGAAAACGGGATTATATGTACAAGGAACTCCTGCAACATGCTTCTGGGGTGGGTCAGAGTAGTTCCCAGAAGAGAAAGGCAAGAGAAAAGGCTACCCATTTGGCTTTAGTGAAATATTTGGAAAAGGATCTTATGAATATAGATGAGACTCCATCGGAACCAGCTGATAATGGTGACACTCCTATTGATTCTGATGAACAGTTTGTGTGGCCTTGGATTGGCATTGTAGTTAATATTCCTACTAGCCGGACTCCAGATGGACGCACTGTTGGGGCAAGTGGTTCCAAGCTTAGGGATGAGTACAGACATAGGGGTTTCAATCCATTTCGAGTCAATCCTCTATGGAATTTCCGAGGTCACACTGGAACTGCCCTTGTGGAATTCAATAAAAACTGGCCTGGCTTAGATAATGCACTCGCATTTGAAAGAGCATATGCGAAAGAACATCATGGGAAAAAAGATTGGTTAGTTAATACGCAGCAGAAGTCGGGTCTTTATGCATGGGTTGCCCGAGCAGATGACTACAAAGGAAACAATATCATCGGGGAACATCTGCGAAAGATGGCCGATATCAAAACCATATCAGAACTTCAGGAAGAAGAAGCTCGAAGGCAGGATAAACTTGTGTCCAACTTGACCAACATTATTCAAGTAAAAAACAAGCACTTAATTGAGATAGAAGCAAGATGCACCGAGACTACGGCCAAAATGAATTCTGCTATGACAGAAAAAGATAAACTCATTCAATCTTATAATGAAGGTATCTGTTTATTGAGCCTGAGTTACTTTTCACTAATTTGGATCAGGATATGTTAGTTGTGGGTTTTTAGTTTCACGTGTTTCTGATTTGAGTCTAGTTCTAGGAGTCCAAGTATGTAGTGCCACTTGCAACTGGTGCTTTGGTTACACATACAACTGCCAGTATGTGGCGGTTTCTGGACCAAAGGGTTGAGTCTGAATTTGACAATCAAGGGGGATTCGACAAGTCTGGAAATAGTCACATACTGCTAAGATCATTGCAATGATTGCACCATAAAATTTGGCATCGTTCAATTGATTTATGAAAAATATTATGCTGGAATTTTATTTTACAATTTTAAGAATTAATTATTATTTAGAAATTTTGTGATTTTTTCTAACAACAATGTTTTATGCAATGATTCCTTGTATGTAGAGATAAAGAAAATACAATCAAGTACTAAGGATCATTTCCAAAGGATTTTTAATGATCATGAAAAACTTAAACAGCAACTTCAAACTCAGAAAAAAGAGCTCGAGACACGAAGACTTGCATTGGAAAAGCGTGAAGCACACAATGAAAGTGAAAGAAAAAAGTTGGCAGAAGAAATTGCGGAGGTATAGTGTTTTTTATTTGCTCCATCCCCTCTAGCATACTATGATTGGGATTTCTGTAAATTTTATATTGATTATTATTTATTGTCCAAATGATTGATACTTAGATGTGTCAATCCTTTGAATGAATGAATTATCAACCAAACTTAATCGATTTCCACTTTACGTATCATGTTTGAAGATCATGGAATGATTGGTTGGAAAATTATTTTCATTTGAATCTATGGATAATTAATCCTGAAAATACTAGCAATATGATAAATAGGATGCAATGCAATGGAATTTTATTAATTGCATTTGTTTTGTCCCATCCGGGAAAACTCTTCTCCCTCCAATTTAAGGGTATGGGAGTAAAAAGTCTTTTTCTCCTTTCCATGTTCAAAATATTAAAAAAATTGTAATAGCTATTAGATATTCAAACATAGCCTAAGGATACTTCTTAAGATGAGTGCTCAGCCAGCCCCCTAAAATGCGGCATTTTACCAGAAGCATGTTTCTGATAGTATATTTTGACAGATTTGAGTAATTAGGGTAGCGGATAGAGAAATTATCATTCTTAAGGAGCCTATAAACTAGAAAATTTGACATAATATACTGTGTCTGTGGTCATTTAAAATAATAATTTGCTTCAGAAGCTTGTAGAAAGCTTTGTTTAACTTTGCTGGCATTTATTGTCTTTGCAGAATGCAACGAAAAATAGCTCTCTTCAGATGGCTTCTCTGGAGCAATTGAAAGCTGATGAAAATGTTATGAAACTGGCTGAAGATCAAAAGGTTTGTATTGCCTTTTTTTAATTTTGTTAATGATAAAAGTGTGCTTGTCAGGTTCAGAGTATAATTATGCTCTTTGAAATTTTGAATAATATATTTATACAGATACAAAAAGAGAAACTCCATGCTAAGATCCTTCATCTTGAGAAACAATTGGATATGAAACAAAAGCTGGAATTGGAGATTCAGCAACTAAAAGGATCACTTAGTGTGTTGAAGCACATAGAAGATGATGATGATGTAGAAGTTTTGAAGAAGGTGGATGAGTTGCACATGGGTTTAAGAGAGAAGGAACAGACACTTCAAGACTTCGAAGCACTAAACCAAACACTAATCATTAAGGAGCGTAAGAGTAATGATGAGCTGCAGGATGCTCGAAAAGAATTGATTAATGTAAGTACTTTTTCCGGATACATCTTCGTACTGATTCATTATATCAATTTGGAAGATCATCTGTGCAAAGTATGCCAGGTTTCCGATTCTGTGATACTTGAATTATTTGGCCCATTGGCCTGGTTTCTTTTTTTTTATGATTTTACTTACCTGTTTAAAGTGTTATATGAAACGCAACCATGGTATATGTGCTTGTGTGTGTCTGTATATATATGACATTCCCCTTCTTCTATTTTTTCTATTTGATCAATGGTCCTTAATATAATTATGGATACAGGACCAAGTTGTCATTATTCACTGCTTATTTGTTGCATTACTTTTATTATGGACTTCATGTTTCAAAAACTCTTGCAATCTTTAAAGTGTTCTTATATTTTTACTGTCCAATGTTTGCTTGAAAGGTTCACTGCTTGATTTTTACATTACTTTTATAATGGACTCGGTGTTCTGAAAAATTCTTGCAATTTTGAAACATTTCTTATACATTTTACTGTTTAATATTTTGCTTGAAAGACTTGATGGTAATATTTTTTCAATCTTGTAGGGCATTAAAGAGATAGCAACTCGAGCCCATATTGGTGTGAAGAGAATGGGAGAACTTGACACTGGACCATTCCATGAAGCTATGAAGAAAAGATATAGTGAGGAGGAAGCTGAAGACAAAGCTACAGAACTATGTTCATTGTGGGAAGAGTATCTAAAAGACCCAGATTGGCATCCATTCAGAGTTGTCATGGTTGATGGGAAAGAAAAAGTAAGTTTATGTTGACATATATTGTTCTCATAAAATTATCCTGAAGTCTACCTGCTTCATTGTTGCATATCACTTTAAATCAAACTTGGTTAACTTTTTATATCTCTATATTACCTCTTCATGGGACAGTGAATATTTTGGTTGACTATCTTCTCTTGATTGGAATTATTTGGTTATCCGGTTCTACAAATTTTTCGTTTCAGGAAATCATTAAAGATGATGATGAAAAGCTGAATGGGCTGAGAAAAGAAGTGGGTGAAAATGCATATAATGCGGTGGTGGCAGCTTTAACGGAGATTAATGAATATAATCCTAGTGGTCGATATGTAACCTCAGAGTTATGGAACTATAAAGCAGGAAGGAGAGCAACTTTGCAAGAAGGAGTGCAGTTTTTGTTGAACCATTGGAAAAACAAGATAGGAAGGTTGACCTGAACATTATATTCAGGTTACTGAAACTTTCTCGTGAACATTATTAATTTATATCCAACTTTAATTGAGGCTACTGAAATTTTCTCGTGAACATTATAGCTAGAAAAATTTGGTAAAGAAGAAAAGAAATCAAAGACAGACAGTTGTACCTTTGTTACTTATAAGTAACAGCCACCTAAATTACTTTAGTCTTTGGATCTTTTCTCAAGAAATTAAAAGTGATCTATAATCATCCCATTTCCATATGATTACTGCTACTGTTTTATTGACTATGTCATGTTACAATGGATTTATTTCAGAAAGGATGATTGATGATGAAGCCGATGATGGCAGCAATGAAAATCTTGCATGGTCAGAGAGAATAATTTGTGCACGGCTGCTGGTTAGCATATCCATATTTGTAGAGCTGCAAACCCAAGGTTGTGCATAGTTTAAGCAATTTATGATCATGTTAATCTGGTTGGTTGGTTGGTTTCACTAGACAATTAGTGTACTGTCTTGCCCAACCTTAAACTGCCTTTATATTATCTCTAGCATGGGAGAAGACATGTTGATGTTAAACTTGTATGACTATATATTATTTGTTCTTTATTCAGCATGTTTGTCTTTCTTTTAGCAATAGCATTTTGGTATGATTTTGTTTTGGCCCTCTAGGTCTTGTGATCCATCTAAGTCGTGTGTGTGTGTGTGCGCGCAAGTTATTTGTTAGCCTTTATGGTTCATGCCAAAGAGTATATGTTCTTAGCTGAGTTTACGTCTGGTTAGTACATACTATTGAAAAATTTAACAATACACTAGCATAGTGTGATATAGTCGAGAGATAATTGAATTTTTTAAATATGCTGATATAGTCGAGAGATAAATGACATAAAAAAAATTGTTTTTTGTAATCATTTAAATATAAACTTTTGTATGGTGTCCTTAAAGTTGTCATTTATTTAAATAAATTTTTTTGTTAAATATCAATCAACGACCATGGAGAGTGGAATGTGGAAATGCTAGCAGTGGATTGGCTTCTGCAAATGTTGTCAACTGTACATGTCAATATCTATCAAACAAGAAGATATATTTTTTACTAATTTTTTTTTAATTTTTGAAATATAAACTCATTTATAGTAGTCAAATATATATTATTGGGATAGCTAATTATAAAATGTATTAATCTCTTCGATCAGTTTTATTTACTTTTGTGGTATCCAGAACCAGAACTACCCATACATACATATACAAAGCTTGGCTATCCCATCCCATTCCATGCACATACAAAGTTTCGCCTCAGTGTTGAACAGTTCCAAAACTGATAATTTTGAAGTGTCTTCAAAATAATAATTCAAAAATACACATTAATTTAACAATAAAGATTAAAACTATGTGCATAATTTATTTATTTTTTGAGTTTAATTGATATGCACTGACGGTATAAAATAATTTTACACGATCATCCAATAAGAAATCATCAATCTTCCATGTCATATCAAGAAAGTGGGGTAAAGTGAGGTGACGTGGCACAATACATGGTTGTCATTGGTTGACAGTGTAAAATTATTTTACACTGTCAGTGCATACAAATTAAATCCTAATTTTTTACTAAATGTGCATAATTTTGTAGTGATCAAAATATATCATTTTTTTATAGGGACTAAAAATAAAATTTGATAATTATATGGAGACAAAAATCATATTTAACCCTAAATTGTTTCATATATTTATGACAATTGGAGAATAATTCTCAATATCCAACATCTTTTAAATTCAGATTGGTAGATTAAAGTACGTCTCTTGTAAAATGTAGCAAACTCATGTGCGGATGTGTGTTACTAATATGCGGACGTGTGTTACTCATGTTTGATAGAATTGATTTTGGTAGAATTGATTTTAATAGAAGGGTAAACCATCATTTTAGTCCTTGAAAGTGTAAATCGCTGTCACATTGGTCCTTGAATGTACCGAAATTGCAAATACGTCCTTATCATCTCATTTGATAGTAATTTTTTGGATGAAATTGACCAACAAGGAACGCATTCGAGGACTAAATTGACTACTTAAAAACATATTCAAGGACCAAAATGACTAATAAAAAAGACATTTGTGGATATGTTTGCAATTTAAATATATTCGGGGACTAATGTGACAGCGAGTTACACATTCGAGGAACAAAATGACTATTTTCCCTTAATAGAATTGATTTTAGTATAATTAATTTATGTTTGGATTGGCTTCTGCAAATGTTGTCAACTGTACATGTCAATATCTATCAAACAAGAAGATATATTTTTTACTAATTTTTTTTAATTTTTGAAATATAAACTCATTTATAGTAGTCAAATATATATTATTGGGATAGCTAATTATAAAATGTATTAATCTCTTCAATTAGTTTTATTTACTTTTGTGGTATCCAGAACTACCCATAACATATACAGAGCTTGGCTATCCCATCCCATGCACATACAAAGTTTCGCCTCAGTGTTGAACAGTTCCAAAACTGAGAATTTTGAAGTGTCTTCGAAATAATCATTCAAAAATACACATTAATTTAACAATAAAGATTAAAACTATGTGCATAATTTATTTAT
The DNA here is from genome assembly GCA_954870985.1 of Trifolium fragiferum. NCBI lineage: Eukaryota > Viridiplantae > Streptophyta > Magnoliopsida > Fabales > Fabaceae > Trifolium > Trifolium fragiferum. Next base: position 17,489,431 of record OX940794.1, read on the forward strand.
TTTTTTACTAAATGTGCATAACAATTTTGTAGTGATCAAAATGTCATTTTTTTATAGGGACTAAAAATAAAATTTAATAATTATATGGAGACAAAAACTATATTTAACCCTAAATTGTTTCATATATTTATCGAAAATTGGAGAATAATTCTCATTATCCAACATCTTTTAAATTCAGATTGGTAGATTAAAGTACGTCTCTTGTAGCAAACTCATGTGCGGATGTGTTTACTAATATGTGATGTGAGTATTAGTTTATTTTCATGATTTATGAGCAATGTCTTACTCACATTAGCTCCAAGGCCGGTCCAATGCATATTGAGGCCTAAAGCAAAAAATTAAATGAGGCCTTTTAAAAATAATAATGTTTCTTTTTGTTAAAAAATTATTAATTTTTGTTTGATGATAAATGTCACATTTGTTTAAAATAAATCGTCTTAAAATGAGTGTCACTTTTAATTTTGAAATTAATGGGAGATCAATCTCATTATCTACTAGTAAAGGTGACCAAGTTAAAGTTAAAGTGAAGCTCTAAATGAACAAATCCAACATAAAAATTGGCACGAAAGAATAAAGTCTTGTATAAACTGATTTATCATAGAAATTTAATTGAAGTTAGAGTCAATTACTATAGACTTAATTAAAACTATATTATTCAAACTTAATTACATTTCGATTACGGAAAAGCAAAAACAATTTTAGTTAAATTTGTTAAAGAACCTTATTAAGGGAATATTTATAAGTATGATTAAAACTTTTAACAAAAACCAGTAAATCAAAATATATAAGAGTACAAGGGTAGTTTAGTAAATAAAAAGGAGTACAAGGGTTAAGTAAAAATTAAGACTTCCAACAAAATATTAGTAAATTAAAATAAATAAGAATACAAAAGTTTAGTAAACAAAAAAGCGTGCAAGGGTGGTTTTGAACGGGTCCGGTTATGGTACATAAGCACAAGCTTATACACCGTGCATAAGCCCAAGATAATTGCTTAGCACACCCCGTCCATTGCTTCGTACACCCCAACAGATCCCTCACCCACGTACGCAAGGTTCACATTTCAGAAGAAAAAAAATCGCTCGTTCATCATCAAACAAAACTCGCTCCCTCTTTGCCGTCGCCGTCGCCATTAACGCCTTCCATCTTCAACGTCACCGCCGTTCATCATCAGTTCAACACATTTCATCATCTTCACCGTCGCCATCATTCAAAACCATTCATCATAGTTCATCATCATTCATCACCATATACATAATTTGAACGAACCAAACACAAAATGGTGAAAAGAAAACAGGTTAGAGCTAGATTTTTACTTAGATTTTGGGAATTATGTTTTATTTTGGTTTGATTATTTTCTAATTTCACAAGATTAAAACCATTGGATGTACTAAATAATTTCCTAATTATATTTTGGGAATTAGGTTTGATTATTTTGGAATTGTGGATTATTACTCATATGTGTATATGTTTGAACTTTTGTATATTTGAATGGTTTCCACATTTGAGGATTGAACTGTGTTTGTTGATAATAGTGTATGCTTTTGTGGTTTTAATTAATTAGTGAGTTATGCCTGTGTTGTGTTTGATTAATTGACTGAACCAAATGTAGCTGAACTAGAATATATGCTTGAACGTGAATATTGTCTCTCTTTATAGTATGTACAACTTTAGTATGTATTACATAACTTGTGCAAATAATTTGAAAGTAATCACTTGTGTCATTGTCGCGTTGGACAACTAGTCTGAAATGACGATGTTACATAGCATTTGAATACTGTAAATCTGTGGGTTTGTTGACTTAATCATCAGTAGGCTTTATTATGATTTATGAATGTATTTTATGATACTTACAGTTTTACCAATAGTGCATACTCTTCTATTCAATTACATGCAAAGATACATGATGCTTTATAGAATTCTGATGCTTTTCTTAAAGAAGTTGTGCAAATATTAGTAGTGGTTTTTGCATGATTGAGCTTTTCTTAGGACAGGAGGACTTTTTGGGGGAAAAAAGGAAGGTTAGAATGGATATAATATTGTGCTCAGGTTCAAAATCTAATGATTTTTGTTTTTGTAATTTTGCTCTATGGCAAACTTGATTTGTTCTTAAAACTTGATTTCCATGCTTCAGGTGTTACGGTGTTGCTGCTCACCTGCTCTTATTTGGGTCAAGAGTTTATTCGCGTTGGTTATTATGTCAACAATGACTATGATGATAAACAACTGAGAGAGGAGCCTCCAACAAAGGTTTTAATTGACAGGGTTCAAAGGAACATTTTATCTGATAAGCCAAGGGTCACAAAGTTCCCCATCAATTTCACCCTGAGAACAATGAAAATGAAGAGCAACTCCCTCCATCAGAGCAACAACTTGAAACTGGAGAAGATGCACTGACTTTGGCTGATCGCAATCTCTTCAATTTTCTTCTATCTCCAAATTTTGTTTTCAAAATGAAAATAAATGTTGACAATGCAAAAATGGAAATGCATTTGTGAATAAGTGTGTACTATTGTGAATAATGGTTTGAATGTTTATCACATTTGTTCTATAGTTTAAGGCGAAAATGGAAATGCATTTTATGAATAAGTGTGTACTATAGGTTGTGAATAATGGTTTGAATATTCAGGATTTAAAAAATCTATTTTACCCTCATAGTCAATATTAATGGGTTCACAACACTGAAACCATTTAACAAGACTAATGGTTTCAGTGTATAACATGTTGAAACCATTTAACAAGAGTAATGGTTTCAGTGTATAATTTTTATTCAAAACCATTTAACAATAATAATGTTATATTACATTCACTTATAATCTGCGAATATTAAGGATTTTAAAAATCTATTTTACCCTCATAGTCAATATTAATGGGTTAATAAAACTGAAACCATTTAACAAGACTAATGGTTTCAGTGTATAACATTAGTCAATGGATTATAAATATATTAGTAACTACTACTATTAATATGGACTAAGCTATGTATAATTTTTTAAGTCAAAAATTGCGAGAATTAGTGTCATGTTTCTTTTACTTGTCTAGTTCTTTATGAATTATCTTTTGGTGGGAAAGGTAAAAAGATTTAGGCTTTTTTATAGTTAAGATTTAAGATGAAAATAACGGGAGCGGCTTTGAGAGATGAGAGGAAAGATATAAGGGAATTTCGTATTTTGTTTGAAAGAAAATTATTAAATGAGGGAGGAGGAGAATGTTTATGATCAATATTTTTGTTTTTTTTTTACCCTCATAGTCAATATTAATGGGTTAACAACATTGAAACCATTTAACAAGACTAATGGTTTCTGTGTATAAGATGTTGAAACCATTTAACAAGACTAATGGTTTCAGTGTATAATTTTAATTTAAAATCATTTAACAATAATAATGTTATATTACATTCACTTATAATCTACCAATATTAAGGATTTTAAAAATCTATTTTATCCTCATAGTCAATATTAATGGGTTAACAAAACTGAAACCATTTAACAAGAATAATGATTTCAGTGTATAACATGTTGAAACCAATTAACAAGAGTAATGGTTTCAGTTATCCTAACAATTATCATGCACTCTTCAAATCACAATCCTAACAACTATCATGTTGCATCTGCTATCTTTCTAAGCATTTCCTTATAGTATACTGTTGCTTTCGAAGCAATTCTGAGATCCATAATCTTTGCTACTTCCTGAACTTTATCTCCCTTTGGCCAATTCATTGATGAAGCTGCTCTATGACTAGTCTTCTTAATCTCACCTGCATATATGTAAAATAAATCGTTTAGGAAGCAACAATTAAGCATCAACTATCTGAAACCATTCTACCAGCAAAATGATTTCAGAGTACAACTCTTTGAAACCATTCTACCAGTTAAATGGTTTAGGAAGCAACAATTAAGCATCAACTATCTAAAACCATTCTACCAGCAAAATGGTTTTAGAGTGCAACTGTTTGAAACCATTCTACCAGCTAAATGGTTTCAGAGTACACATACAGTGAACCAAATCAACAAAACCATTTCCAGCTAACATATAGAATTTTTAAATTATTTTTTTCAGTTGATGTTTTTCAATTCAATTAGGGTTATACAGATTCAATTACTTTCCAAACTCAACAACTAAACCATTTCCAAGTAACAACATAAACAAATTAGATATGAAAAAAACTAAATTACATATGAAAAAAACCATTTCCAGTCTCAAATTGAATCTATTCTTTGTTTCCTAGCCCTCTTTCTTACCTAGAAATTGTTTCCAACATTAACAGGACCAACAAGGACATAAAATGAGCTAATAGTTTGAATTTGTAAGTAGTTCAAATCATCAGTTATATTTGAACAAATTCAATATGTCATGTCATGCATTCCAGCAGAGCATCATAAACTATGTACCAATTACAATCCATTCCTCTGTGTTGAATTCAACTTAATCAGGATTAATATTTATTTAAGAAATAACATACAACCATACTGAGTTCAACCATTATCAATTTCATATTTCTGCATATTGGAGAAAAGCAAAGACCTTGCAATTGACAGTAAAATGAATCCTACAGCCACAAATATGCATTTATATACCACACATGAAACTTTGAAAACACAAACAGTTGCAAATAAACATAAAGCTTTGTTGTTACAACTCCAAATCTGCAGATCCAACATAAATGAGCTTCCACTCCAAATTTGTGGCAGCATGAATAAAAGCATATGTTGTTACAACTCACAAGCAAACAAATAAACTACAGTGAAGCATATAGATGAGTTTGGACCCAAATTGACATGATAATCCTAAACACAAACACAATTGGAGAAATTGAATCATAAACACAAACACAATTGCAAGAAATTGAATCAAACCCTAAACACAAACACAAACACAATTGAAATCAAAACACAATTGTAAAAAGATTACCCACTGAAATCGACAAGGGATTGTGGCAGTGACGATGAATCGTCGTTGTTTATAGTTGCACAAGATCGTGTTTGAGAGACGGAGAAGAACTGAGAGTTTGTAGTTGTGGTGGCGGAGACAGAGAAGACAATACGGATATTTTGAGAGGTTGAGAGTTTGAGACGGAGAAGACGAGAATCACGACGGCGCTCGCGATGAGTGTGCTTCAGATTGTGATAGTGTGAGATGATGCCTAAGATTATTCCCCGTGTAATCACAATCTGATGGATGTGCTTCACTTATGCACCATGCATAAGTATTAGCCTTAAGCATAATAACTTTTGCCGTTTTGAACCCTTGACCCGTCGCTCAATGCCAATATGCACAACCAATTCAACTGGTTACATAGTTAAGAATATGGGGCCTTTCTTTATTATTAATAATAATCAAACGTAAAATTTTGGGGCCTATTGGGCTTTCAAAAATCAAAATATTTTGGGGGCCTAAAGCCCTAACTTTAGCAGCTTTGGGCTTGGGCCGGCCCTGATTAGCTCGGTTCAAGATTATCATTGTTTAGTTTTTTTTTTCTTTTTTGAAAATCAAGATATCATCCATACTCAATTGTAAAAAATAATAATCTCCTAACCGAGATTCTTTTAAGGGTTAACCTTTTCTAATAATATTTTTTTTATGCACCGTCAGAAATTAAATTTAAGACCAAATAGTTAAGATACTCAAATATTTATCATTTGTATGACACTATATTGATGCTATATTGTTTGTCTTTGCTTAAGAGAAAAATGTATTTGGTCAAATAAAAAGACAATGAATGAATTTTTACTAAAATTACAATTAAAAGATAATAAAATAATTTATATTTTTACAAACAAAAGTTAAAATGTATTTAGTTCAAATGTAGACCAAATACATTTTGACTTTTGTTTATATTTAAAATCGGAAGAAGTATGAGTTGACCATCCACAATATTTTTAACCGAAAAAATAAATTTTTATTAAAAACTAGTTTTAAGATCCGTGCATTCGCACGGGTCTATTGACTTTTATTTATAAAATATTGTTAACAGATAAGTGATGTTATTCTACTATGTTTTTGTAAAAATTATTAAATTAAGTAAAAAAAAATTATTAATGCAATTGTCCGGTGTGTTATTATGACATACATTCATCAATAATATATTCATCAACAATTGTTCCGTGTATTATTATAATTTATTATTCAATTCCTTTTTTTTATTAAAACGATTGTCCCGTGTATGATTAATTTTTTTATTAAAACAATTGTCCCGTGTGTTATTACAATATATATTTACCCCTTAATTATTATAATATATATTCATCAATAATACGCTTCTCCTGTATTTTTTATATAATAGTAAACAAAAATAAAGTGAATTTTTTTTTATAATAAATATAGAGTAGAATTTAACTATTTTATAGAAAAATAGTAAATTGAAAAATATAACTTATTTTTTTACCAAATAGAAGATTTGAAATATTTTTAAGAATTGATGAGGACAAATTAAGATTTTTCGTAGTAATACGTTTAATATATTGGGCCCGTTTGAATTTGTCTTATTTTTAAGCTTATGAAAATACTTTATGATTATTAATTTATAAATAAACTTTTATGTTATTTCATTAGGTTTTTTTACGCATGTTAATTTATAAGTTTTCAGTGACAAAAATTATATATTTAAAAACTGTTTTCATAAACAACATTAAAAAAGTTTCTATATTTGCATAAGTTATTTCGCGTAAGATCATAAATAAGTCAATCCAAACGGGCTCATTGTGTTTTTGTTTTTTTATTTTTAAGCTCATAAATAAGTATATTCTTTTATTAGGTTCTTCTATTTTTATTTTTTATATATAAGTTTTTATATGTTAGATTGAGTTACTATTTTTGGCGCGTATCTTTTATCGTGATTTTTGTTTCTATTTTTATGCGTAAATTTATTTTAATTAATTTTTTTTTGTTCATATTCTTGAATTTAAAATAGATTGGATTATGATCTTTGTTTTTAGAGTGCTTTCCGTTGTTATTTTTATGGGAAGATTTCTTTTATGTTTATTTTTTTTATTTTTGTTTAGAGATGTGATTTTTAATGCTATTTTTATGAAAAGATTTATTTTAGGTATGTCTTTCTTTCTTTTTTTTTTTGTGTTTTTTATTAGTTTAGAGATAAAATTACATTTAAGGGCGCAAAACTTGAAACACCGTTAAAAGTGATAAGGACAAATTTGAATTTTTAATAATAGTTTTTTTTAATATATTGTAATAAGTAGATATATTGTAAGTAGATGATAATTATCGGTGAAAAATATTTATCCAAATTTTTTATACATGAGTGAAAAATATTTGTCCATGATTTTTTATATTTATCGATAAGAACTAATTATCTTGTTTTAAAAAACTATTAGTTAATTTTTATGTTTATCTTTAGAAGTAGTTTCTATTGCGATTTTAATGTATAAATCTATACTATTATTATTTGCCTTCCTCAAAGTAAAAAGTACACTTGGCATCCTCACGTTAATTCTCATAGAGCAAATGTACAAGTGGCATTTTTTTAAAATATTTTAATCCAACGTGGCGTCTACGTGTCCTTTATGTAAAACCTAAAGGAACACGGTTCAATTCCCACTAACAAAAAAATTTTTATTTCAATTAAATTTTTTTATTGTACAAAACAAATAATTAAAAAAAAAAAGAGGATTAACATCACTATAAAAACAAATGATTTATAAATTTGAATTAAATTTATCTTAACTAAAAAAAAGGATTAACATCACTAAATAAAAACATAACCATGTATCATAGCTTTGAGGATTAGGATGACAAATAAATAACTCAAAACACAATGTATAATAGTTTAAGGATTAGGATGTCAAATAAATAACTCAAAACCACACATATTTGGTTTGTTTACTTTAATATAATATAATTATTATTAATTTTTTCATCGACATAACTAAATGGAAACAACTCTCTATAGATAAGTATATCTATACTATTGTTATTTGCCTTCCTCAAAGTAAAAAATACACTTGGCATCCTCACGTTGATTAGCAAATGTACAAGTGGCATTTTTTTAAAATATTTTAATCCAACGTGGTGTCTATGTGTCCTTTATGTAAAATCTAAAGGAACACAGTTCAATTCCCACTAACAAAAAAAATTATTTCAATTAAATTTTTTTATTGTACAAAACAAATAATAATAAAAAATAAAAAAAGAGGATTAACATCACTATAAAAACAAACGATTTATAAATTTGAATTAAATTTATCTTAACTAAAAAAAGGGGATTAACATCACTAAATAAAAACATAACCGTGTATCATAGCTTGAGGATTAGGATGACAAATAAATAACTCAAAACACAATGTATAATAATTTAAGGATTAGGATGACAAATAAATAACTCAAAACCACACATATTTGGTTTGTTTACTTTAATATAATATAATTATTATTAATTTTTTCATCGACATAACTAAATGTAAACAACTCTCTATAGATAAGTATATATATTTAAATTTATGATTTATTATTTGTTTCATCGACATAACTAAATCTAAACAAAACTCTCTATAGATAAGCATGAATATTTAAATCATATCAAATTTTATCAAAAAATAAATAAAAAATTTCCATCATGTTCTAAAATAGGAGTGTTGATTAACATTTTTTTTTCGACAGAGGAGTGTTGATTAACATTAAAATCACATATTGGTTACAAATTACTCTCTCCTATTAATTCAAATATCTCTAGAAATTTTAATTGAACATTCTACGCATATAATTAAGACGTGAGACATAAGATTATAGTCTCAATTGTTTTACTTTTTACATACGTTTGATTTAGTTTTTACACCGTAATAGATTATCCCCTTCTTTTAGATGAATCTTTTTTGATATTTTAATTGAAAATTTTGCAAAAATAATTAAGATGCAAGGCCTAAGATTATAGTTTCAATTGTTTTTCTTTTTTACACGGGCTTGATTTTGTTTTTCACACCGGAAGAAATTACTCTCTTCTATTTGATCAAATTCATCTTAAAATTATTCTCTTCTATTTGATCAAATTCATCTTAAAATTTTAATTGAACTTTTTACAAAAAATAATTAAGACGTAATGCCTAAGAATGTTGTCTCAATTGTTTTACTTTTGACGGCTTTATACATTTATTTACGCCATAAGAGATTATCATCTTCCGTTAGAACAAATTTCTCTGGATATTTTAATTGAAGTTTTTACAAAAATAATTAACAATTGATACCTTATATTATGATATCAATTGCTTTACTTTTTACACGTACTTCATTTAGTTCTTCAAGTCGCAAGAGAGATTACTCTATTTCGTTGGGTCATATCTCTTTGAATATTTTATTTGAACATTTTATAAAAATAAATAAGTTACGAGGCCTAAAGTTATGGTCCAAGTTGTTTTACTTATTACACGAGATTGATTAGTTCTTCACACCGTGATAAATTACTCTTTTCTGTTAGAGCAAATCTCTCTTGAAATTTTAATTGAACTTTTTACAAGTATTATAAAAATGTGAGATCTAAGATTATAGTGTCAATTGGTTTACTTTTTACACGGGCTTGAATAAGTTCTTCACACCTTTAAGAGATTATCATCTTCTGTTATATGAAATCCATTTTGATATCTTAATCAAAAAATTTACAAAAATAATTAAAATGTGAGACCTAGGATTATGGTCTCAATTGTTTTGCTTTTTACATATGTTTGATTTAGTTCTTCACACTGTAAGAAATTACTCACTTCTAATACATCAAACCCCTCTTGAAATTTCAATTGAACTTTTAAAAAAGAAAAATTTAAGAACCAAGACCTAAGAATACAGTCTCAAGACCTAAGATGCGGGACCTAAGGTTACGATCTCAGTTGCTTTACTTTTTACACATACTTTATTTAGTTTTTTCACGCGGTAAGAGATTACACTCTTCCGTTAGTTCAGATCTCTCTTGAAAATTTAATTTAACAGTTTACTAGAATAACTGAGATGTAAAAGATTATAAGCTTTACTTTTTACAGAGGTTTAATTTAGTTCTTCACACTATAAGAAATTACTTTCTTCTGTTAGCTAAATGGAATTCCTCTTAAAATTTTAATTGAACTCTTTACAAAAATAACTAAGAAGTTAGACGTAAGATTATGGTCTCAATTGCTGTATTTTTATACTAGGACCTGATTTAGTTCTTCCTACCGTAAGAGATTAACCCTCATTTGTTAGATCAAATTCATTTTAATATTTTAATTGAACATTTTATAAAAATAACTAAGATTTGAGGCCTAAGGGCATCGTCTCAATTTCATAATTTTTTACGTGAGTTTAATTTAGTTATTCACATTTTAAGAGATTATGCCTCTTCCGTTTGACCGGATATTTCTTTGAATACTTTAATAGAACCTTTTTCAAAAAATAATAAAGATGTGAGGTTTAAGATTTTGATTTCAATTATGTTTTACTTTTTACACCGGATAAATCTGTCTTGAAATTTTAATTAAAATTTTTACGCATATAATTAAGACATGAGACATAAGATTATAGTCTCAATTGCTTTACTTTTTACACGCGCTTGATTTAGTTCTTCACACCCTAATAGATTACCCTCTGTTGTTAGATTAAATCCATTTTGATATTTATTTGAAAATTTTGCAAAAATAATTAAGATGTAAGGTCTAAGGTTATAGTTTCAATTGTTTTTCTTTTTATACAGGCTTAATTTTAATTTTCACACCACAAGAAATTACTCTTTTTTATTTGATCAAATTCATCTTAAAATTTTAATTGTACTTTTTACAATAAATAATTAAGATGGACGTAATGCCTAAGAATATTATCTCAATTGTTTTACTTTTGACAGCTTTATTTATTTCTTTACGCCGTAAGAGATTATCATCTTCCGTTAGAACAAATTTCTCTAGATATTTTAATTGAAGTTTTTACAAATATAATTAAGAAGTGAAACCTTATGATATCATTGAGAACTAAATGAAGTCTATACAGTAATCTCTTATGCCTTTGAGACCTTACGAAGTCTATAATTAAGAAGTTTATAATTAGTCTGAGTCTATAATTAAGAAGTCTTACATTCAATGAGACCTTACGACCTTATGATCTCTTACACGAGTTTTATTTATTTTTTTACACCTTAAGAAATTATATTTTTCCGTTAGAATAAATTTTTCTTAATATTTTAATTGAAGTTTTATAAAAAGAATTAAGATGCGAGACGTAAGTTTATGATCTCAATTGCTTTACTTTTTACACGGGCTTTATTTAGTTTTTTACGCTGTAAGGGATTACATTATTCCGTTAGTTTAGATCTCTCTTGAAATTTTAATTGAACATTTTACAAAAATAACTAAAGATATAAGAGGCTACGAGCTTTATTTTTTATATATACTTGGTTTAGTTCTTCACACTTAAAGAAATTACATTATTCAGTTAGATGGAATGCCTCTTAAAATTTTAATTGAACTCTTACAAAAATAATTAAGAAGTAAGACCTTAGATTATGGTCTCAATTGCTTTACTTTATACACGGGCCTGATTTAGTTCTTTTTACGGTAAAAGATTCCTCATTTGTTAGATCAAATTCTTTTTAATATTTTAATTTAACAGTGTATAAAAATAACTAAGATTCGAGGCCCAAGGTTATCTTCTCAATTTTATTTTTTATTTTTTTATGTGAGTTTAATTTAGTTTTTTAAACTTCAAGAGATGACCCCTCTTTCGTTTGATAAGATCTCTTTAAATATTTTAATTGAGCTTTTTACAAAAAATAATTAAGATGCAAGGTTTAATATTTTGATTTTAATTGTTTTACTTTTTACACCGGCTCCCTCGATTTAGGCGTTTAACCGCTTCGACCGTCATGCTGAGCAACTTGAAATAAAAAAGTTTGGCAAATGGATTCTCTCAATTAGTAATGGAAATGGGTCTGCAAATGAGAGTGGAGAAATTATTTTGAATATTCCTGATGATCTGTTAATAAAAGCTTCCACTGGTCCATTGCGCTCCCTTATTGATTTTGTGAATCCAGATTTTTTGGAAAATATGAAGAAATTTGATTTTTTTCAAGAGCGTGGTATACTTGCCCCAACTTTGGATGTAGTCGAGTATGTTAATGATTATCTTCTATCGTTGGTCCCCGGAAGTGAGCAAGAATATTATAGGTCTGATTTGATTTGTAAATTAGATGCAAATAGTGAGATACACAGTGAATGGTTCACAACCGAATTCTTAAATGATATTAAGTGTTCCGGCATTCCAAATCATAAATTGGCATTTAAAGTTGGATGTTCAATGATGTTGATGAGGAATATTGATCAGGCTGCTGGATTGTGCAATGAGACTAGATTAATCATCGATATTCTTGGAATAAATTATATTGGTGCAACCGTTATTACTGGATAAAATGTGGGTGATAAAATCATTATTCCAAGATTGAACTTGATACCAAGTGACCCTAGATTACCTTTCAAGTTTACAAGAAGACAAATTCCATTGACCTTATGTTTTGCAATGACAATATATAAGAGTCATGGTCAATCGCTTTCTCATGTCGGCATATATCTTCCTAAACATGTATTCACTAATGGAGAATTATATGTCATTTTGTCTAGAGTCATATCATAGAAGGGTTTGAAGATATTGATATTAGAAGAAGAAAATCGAGTGTGTAGTGAGACCGTTAATGTAGTTTATTGTGAAGTTTTTAATAATGTATAATAGTGTCTTTTTTTTCATTATAATAAAATTGACGGTCCAATGAGTTATTAGATTTCTCCCATATTCATCCATTTTTATTTTTTTTCTACATTTTCAGAATATTCGACTCAATTCTTCTAAATCAGCTAAAATATTATATTAAGTATAAAACCTACAAATATTGTATATTTGTCCAAATGTTATTTTTCTATAGATAAAAAAAAAATACGGACAATATGTGACATCAATTAATATTTTGTAGATAAAAATATTTTTAAATAACTAATTTAGACGAAATTGTAGCCCGTGCTTGGCACGGGTGCACATACTAGTTTATTTTATTCTCTTTTCTTAAAATCTATATTTAGAAGTATTTTTTTATAAGTAGATTTGTTTTATGCTTATCCTTTTTTTTTACTTTTTTTTTTGTATCTTTTTTTTATGAGTATATTTGTTTTATGTTTATCTTCTTTTTTATTTTTTTGTTATTTTTGTTTTGTATTTTATTTTAGTTTAGAGTTAAAATTACATTTAAGCACATAAACGGTGAAATATTATTAAATGTGCTAAGAAAAAAAAATGTTTTTTTTAGTAGTAGAATGTAAATACATTAATAATTACCAAAAATGAAACCCTAAAAATGGGTGTGGCACTATATATAATGCATAGGTTATCTTATCTTTCATTGTTCTTCACCTTCAGCTGTTCTGCTGAAGGTTCAAAGAAAAGGGGCGATGATTATAATGAGAGAGGCCTTTAGTAGGAAATACCCAATTTCATCACAATCCAATTTCTACCAATATCAAAACCAAAAAGAAAAAGAAAAAAAAAATAATATTGAAGATCAGAACTTGATGGTGCCGTCACACCCTTTTCATGAAAAGGGTTTGGCTTTGGTATCTCAGATTCTATCTTCGTCTTCTTTCACGTCTTCTTTTTTCTCTTTGTCCCTTTTATTCAATTGGGTTTTTTTTCCTACGGTGATAGATCTTAAATTTACACTTGAGATATGAGCCCCTGAAATTTTTAATTTTTTTATATATATGATTATTGACTTAATTGTTTAGATTAATGTTGATTTGTTGGGTTTTTTGTTTTGCACTGATTTTGTTTTGGACGAGGAAACAGTTTTGTTGTTTTTTCGTTGAAGATTCAGTGCGTATAGAGAAAGCTTGATTATAGTTACTGCTTGTTTCTGATTAATATGAAAATGTTTTCAGAAATTTGGTGGTTTTGTTGTAATTGAGCAGCGGCCAGACAACCGTAGAGATGGTATCCACAGAATCTTGAGTTTTTTTTGTCTCATCTTTCTACTAATTCCATCTCACATTTTTTTATGTTTAGATGTTAATTAAATTTAATTGTTCAATTTGATGAAGTTTTTTTAATTTTGATAAAAAAATTTGGGTTTTATAATTATGCAGACATAAAGTTTATGCTGTGTTTAGAATCAATTTGCTGTATTTTCTCTCCTTTTGTTGTCTTATAAGTTATAATTTGATAAAAAAATTCAAAGTTATGTATTAATCAATGCTTAAGAAAGATGTGGTATAGAATTGCATGTTATTTTTAGGCATACAATTGCATTTTAAGTATTATCCTGAGAATCTGATTACACTTAATGACATTGATGAGTTTATTAGTGTGTGAAGTTTGTGATTCTGGCTTATTGTATTTGATAACCTAAGTTGTTTAGTTAAGTGAAATGAAGTGTAACAACATGACAGAAAAAATGTGAAATGATGTAAGATGAGTTTTTTTGTCTCATCTTTCTACTAATTCCTTCTCATATTTTTTTATGTTTAGATGTTAATTAAATTTAATTGTTCAATTTGATTAATTTTGATAAAAAAATTGGGGTTTTATATAAGTTAAGTTCATTGATTTCCAATGCAGTGGATATGAAACAGGTGTACATACCGAATAAGACTCATTTTTTCAGTATTGTAATTTGTAGTTTAAGCCTCAATTAGTTTCTCTTAGAGTTGATGCAGCAACTATAGTTACAGTACAGGAATAGTTTGTTGTTCATAGTTTAACTTAAATCATGTATCCTTCATTCAATTGTCATAACAAATTCTTTATATTTAAAATTTCAACACCCAAAATTAAAATAGTTGTATGTTTCACTCTAAATATTTTTGGGTATCATCAAATTGGCATCATCTGTACAAAATTTCACACCAAAAGTAACTTAACAAAACATCTTATTTTTTTAAAAATGGCTTCCAAAACATCTTTTGAGAAATTGGTTGTAAGAAATGCTCATATTTATTAAGAACTCTTGTTAAACCCAATGTCGTAGTATAACTCATAAACTGTGAACAGTATTTTAGTAAAGCTGTCTCCTTGGTGTAAGTTTGTTTACTTGAATTTTGCAAAGAAGTTGATATGTTGTGGTTTGTGTAATAATTTTATAATTATTAATGGAGTTCAAGAATATTAAAAAATATATGGTTATTTGATTTTTAGTTACAAAAGAAAAGTGGTTGATCTTTCTCCTCCTATAATTAAGAATCTTCAATTGATACAGAACATACAATCAATGAACAAATGTCTTCTACCATGCTTGACTTCTCCCATGTGAGAGATAGTACTACAGAATATGTCACTATGAATTCAATTTTACAAATGCAGTTTGATTTTCAGCAAGACTAGTAGCAATTGTCTAGTGAAATTAACTAGTTTTAGACATGACTACAAATTAACTTAAGTTGAACAAAATGTTAGACTCAGCTTATAAACATAATTTCATGCTACAAATTAAGCTATGTAAGAGGAATCAATTGCCCTTTTCGACTCCTTTTCTGGCTCTGCGATTCAAACTGTATAACAACATGACATTGTAAGAGGAATGTAGTACAAACATAAATATACAAGTACATTATTAGAAAAGTTATAACTTGCAGCGCTACCTATTCTGTTCTCCAGCCCAATTAGCTTGTTATCTTCATCGTTAATTATAACTTGCTATAACAAAAAACAAATTTTAATAAAGATATATAACAACGGATGAAACAAATTTGAGTAAAAGTAATATGAGCTATGTAGCTCCGACCCTTCTTAACATGGAAACAATACTAACGTATGTGATTAAATTGAATTATGTCATTTATTAAAACGACTATAGATATTGAAGTGTTAATGACGTATTCAGTACATGTCAATGTTACGAAAATAGGAGAACAAAACATACCTTAGCTACCCCATCAACAAAAACAACTTTGAATGCATTCCAATTTGGGTCATTTATATTCTCTTTCCACAATGAGCACAATTTTGCACCTCTAAGTTTAGCTTCATCCTCATTGTACCTTTTCTTCATAGCATCAATGAATAATTTGGTATTGAATTCCCCCACTTTCTTCACACCAATCTGGTTGTCCTTAGTTGATATTTCTTTAATGGTCTGCAAGATTAAAAAACAATTACTCTTTAATAACCAATTTTTTTTTTTTTATAAAGTGAAGATATAAGCGGGAAATAAACACTTACATTAATCAATTTTTTTCGAGCATATTGCAACTTGTCGTTACTCTTACTCTCCTTAATGATTAGTCTTTTGTTAGATTCTTGTAACTTATGAAGTGAATCCTCTTTTTCCCTTAATTCCATCATCGATGCATCTAACTTCTTCCTAAGCTCTTCAATTTCAAAGTCCTTCAACAGATTTAGTGATGTATTTAGATTCCGAATCTCCAATTCCAGCTTTTCAAGCTCGTTTAAAACACGAAGTTTTTCCTATTTTATTACGATTTAGAATGAAATCAAATTTTAGCAAACAGAATAAATGTGCACAACTAAGCGATCCATATAAACCAATAAGTAATGTACATTAAAAAAAAAACGTTAAGAACCTTGAAACGTTGTTTATCTTTGGCAATCCATCCAAGAGGACGGCATTGTTGTTCAGATTCAGAACTTTGCATTTCATCACTGTTATGTTCTGATTCTTCAGCAATGTGCTTCTCCTTCCACTCATCAAAGAACTCTTTGATATCTAAAACAATAGTCTTAATATCAGAAAAGTCAGAATGCAAAGAATTTATAGATTTTTCTAGTGATTTAATTTTGGAGCTCATTTTTGTGGACATAGATAAGAAAATACTGTAACAAGAAGTAGTAGTATGGAAGAAGTACTAGAGCGACACTTTTTATAGTAATAATGTTACAAGAAAGCAATAGAAGAGTCCTTTGAGATTCTGATCGAGTGTTAGTTAGGGGCAATGCAAAAAAAATCTAACTACTAGTCTACTACTCCCTCCATTCCTTAATGAGTAAACCATCAAATTAGTCTCCGACTCTGTAACTCGCTCTCAAATAGGTCCTTGACTCTGTCAATATCTCAAATAGGTCCTTGACTTTGTCAAACGTTTCTCAAATTGGTCCCTCTGTTAACTTTCGTTTGCTGACGCCGTTAACTCTGCTGATGTGGACCGTTAAGTGCTGACATGGACCATGACATCAACATCTTAAAGTGCCACGTGTACAATACCTATTTTGATTGAAATTTGATAAAAACAAGGGACTATTTAGATAAAAACGAAAAAAGATAGGGACTAATTTGACAGTAAGTGTAAAATGTCAAGGACTATTTTGAGATAAAATAAATAATGATAGAGACTTAATTGACAGTAAATAAAAAATGTTTGGGGCCTGTATTTTTATTTTTTTTCTTTTGAAGCAACAATTTATTAGGGATAGACTAACAAAAGCTTAAGATGAGATTGGAAAGAAAGAAAAAAATCAAGACAACCTGCTAGGACCAATATAATGAACGTTTTTTAATTTTAATCCAATTAAGCAACATATTGCAATGAAAATTGCACTCAATTTGAGAATACTTACTCAAAGTCAGAACACTTGCACATGAATATCTTTGGTTTGTAATTTGAGTCTTCTCTCCCATTCAAACACTGTAGTCGGTTACTTGTACAAGATTGAATCAACTCAACACAAGTGAGCAAGCAAGCAACCATGTCAACTGTAGAGAGTAGTTGTCCACCATAATAACCTTTAAGGAAACATCCGTCCAAGCCAATAAATGGCCTACATCCTGCCTTGAATCCCCGCTTACAAGCATCTAGGCACACATAAAACCTTTTGAATTGTGGTACAGACTCTGGAATTGGAATTGTATCAACTTTAATTGTTGATCCATCATTACTTCTTAAAAGCTCATGTGCATAATCCACAATTCTTGCATATTGTTCAATCTCACTACCTTCCACAATTTCCTTTGCTTCTTTGAGTGCTCTAAAAATTTTAGAGTCATCCACATGAACTCCATGTTCTCTTTTTAAGTACTCATAAGCTTCTGCATATGAGATAGTTGATTGAGTTCTTACCTTCTCTGTAAGTTGCTTAACAACCCACTTCCTAGTTGCTTATCTAGAATGATATAGTCTAAATATATCAATATTTGAATGTATCTAAAAAATATATTTTTCTTATATTAAATAATGGAGGAAGTAGTATTGAATTGAATGAACAACGGCTTACATTATTAGGTATAATTTACAAAAAAATAAATTTACAAGAATTATTTTTTTATTTTAAAAAATACAAAGGTTGGGAAATAATATATCAAAGAGGAGTATTATTAACTCTGGATGAAGGGAGTATACGTGCGTTTGATTTAGCTTTAAGAAAACGATATTAAAAAATGAACGCATATTAAATTTGATTTCCTTTTACTTATCTTTTGTATTGATTTTGTTGGCAATGGTCCTGCTAAACTAGAAAGTGATCCGTCGATGAATCAATTTTTTTAGAATTATTTTTAAAAATAATTTTTACGATAATTTGTTAAAAATAGTAAAAGTTATTTCATATTCATCTTTTTATGAATAAAGAGTGATTTTGACATTTCATAACTTAAATATCCATGTCACAGATTTTAACTTAACGAAAATCACAATTTTTAAAAAAGGTATCTCTCAAAAATGATTTTTATGATTAAAAAAATTTGTAAAAAAATGATGAAATGGTTAGTAAGAGATGCTATTAAACTATTTATTTATTTGAATCTTCTATGAAAAATTTTGTTAATTTTCTTTAACGATAATATAATACACTAAAAAAATAATTTTATAAAAACCCAAAATTAACTAGCCCAATATCTTGTGTCAAATAAATATTCATCTATGTTTCAAGTGGGAAGAAAAAAGTAAAAAAATGTTATAAATATAAATAGATATTTGAATTTTTTCCACCACAATAACTCTAATATTTTATCCTTGAAAAAATTGTATGATAGGGTTGACAAATTTTAATTTTATCAAATAGTTTAATGACTTGAAATTCTATCTTAAGATGAATAAGTAGATGATTGAGATTTAAACTTCGACCCTCTATATATATAATGCAATGTCTTTATCAACCGAGCTAAACTTACGGGGACAATTTAATCCTAGTTAAAGCTATAGTCCAAATAATTAAATATTTTGTTGAGAGATTGTGGTTATCCATGGCATGAGAGGATTGCCAATTTTAATCTAACATTTTTGAAAATAACACAAATATTGTGTGATATAAAAGAAGTAATAATTGCTAAAAAATATTAATATTAACGGTTTGTTTGAAGTGTGCCATTTCTTAAGGTCTTCAGAATAAAACTCTGAAGTCAATTAAATCATATCTCTTTAATTAATCAATTCTTAAGTCGGATACCGAATGTTTTAAAATATTAATAATGGTTTTTTGAATGTAAGATGATCATAGTCAATAATTTAATTCAATTTAAAGCAAATATGGTAAAAAAAAAAAAAAAAAACTAAACGTGCATGTGAATTGAGCTCTATTGATAGGGGAATCAGATTTTATACGTAGGAACCGATATTCAAATCCAAACACCGCGCTTATTTACCTATAAGGTGCAACATTAGACACCTAACAAAAAATAAATTAATTTGGATTAAACCTTCACTATTTTGTTTTTTTGGAAGCTATGCAGACCTCTAACATAGTCCACAAACCCCAAGCTTTCACAGAAGACTAAATCTTCAAATTTTGCATAACACTACTTCTACCAAGCTTTTGAGATACCCAATTTAAAACAAAAAAGGTAAACTCTCAAATTCAAACTCAAACTGCTTCATAGCATCATCATTGCGGCTACTAATCAAACTATACGTACAATTAACGTATTCAAACTATAAACATGCCATCTAAATGGGGCTTTACAGTCTTACCTCATAAACTAAATATTAATAATTGCTATTTTAAATTAAAATTTTATACAATCATTATTTCTGCAGTATTTGTATTTTTTTTCAACAAGAAAATGTTACTTATACTAAAAATTCCACAAATGAAATAATTAAGCTTTGTTCTTTGATAAAGTGATAAAACCACCGCTAATTAATCAACGGTTAACAAACAAATACTCTTTGATTCAACATACAATAGAAACATCTTAATTCATAATAGTTATGCTCATAGTCATATTTAATCAATTCCACCATTTAAATACACATAAAGGATCCACTAGATCCTAATTCTTCAACTACATCTTTAAAAAAGATTAAAAACTAGTAATTAAAACATCTAATTAAACCCTAAATCAAGATCCAACAAACAAGAACCAAATAAACGATTACAACTTCAAGAACTAGTGAACTTGGTAACAGCTTTAGTACCCTCAGAAACAGCATGTTTAGCCAATTCACCAGGCAAAACAAGTCTAACAGCAGTTTGAATTTCCCTAGAAGTAATCGTAGGCTTCTTATTGTACCTTGCAAGTCTAGAAGATTCTTGAGCAAGTTTCTCAAAAATATCATTGATGAAACTGTTCATTATTCCCATAGCTTTGCTTGAAATACCGATGTCAGGGTGAACTTGTTTCAGAACTTTGAAGATGTAGATCTTGTAAGTTTCAACATTCTTCTTGCTTCTCTTCTTCTTCTTGTCTCCGGCGGAAGAACCGCCTTCTTTTGGTAGCTTCTTTCCGGCCTTTGGCTTCTTCTCTGCTGGTGCTTTTTCTGCTACTGTTGATTTCTTCTCTTCTGCGGGTTTCTTCTCTGCTGGTTTCTTCTCTCCTTTTGGTGCCATTGCGATTTTGATTTGGGAATTTGAAGTTTTAGGGTTTCTAATTGGAAATTGGGAATTTGGGAATGAAATGAGGTATTAGATAAATAAAGAGTTCTGCGGTGATTTGTTTATATAGAGAATGGTTCTCGCTTGCCATTGGCTGTTGAGGTTAGTCGCGGATTGTTGACGTGGATATGGTTTAGCCGTTTGATTACATTTCTATGAGGACATAGTGATATACGGTCGAGATTTTGCTTTATTTCAATATTTGGTTTTCATTGCGCGCGGAGATGGACATATTCGCTAATTTTAGTTTCCTTTTTCTCGCGGTTTTTTTGTTTTGAAAGTTCAAATTTGAAATTTTTATTTTGGTAAGGTCAAATTTGAAACTTTGAAACAGAGTTATTTTAATTTTGGAAATACTACCTTTTGTAATTTCTGTTTTATATATATTTATCGATAATTATATTGTACCGTAAAAAAAAGTAATTATACTCATATAACATTTATTTACTAAATAATATTAATTTGATTGAAAAATTTATTATCACACATGTAAGAATTTTGGGTGTCGCTGAAATGATTATTGGGACTCATTTCACTAAAAAAAACTAAAACTTTAAAAAAAAAAAAACACTAATAGAAAGATAATAATAAGATTAAGATAGTGAAAAAATTAGTTTTTTTTGTGTTCAAATCAAACTAGTATGTTAACCCGTGCCGTGCACGGGATTATCCTCTTTTTTAATATTATTTATGTGTTTTTTTAGTATGTTTTAGTGCATTTGATTGATCAAAAAATCTAATTGATCAAAAAAACATTGGATGGTGGAGATTTGTTTATGCACCATGCATAAGGATATTCCTTATGCATAATAACTCTAACCCTTCCCATTTATGAGCGGAAAACATTTTAATGTGAGACCCATCCAAATCTTTCTTTCCTTCTCCTTTTTGATGTGTTCCAAACGATGGAAACTTGCCCCTTCCATCCTCTTTCCCTTCCCTCACTTTCTTTCCTCTATCTTTCTCTGAAACCAAACATAGGGTAAATGATTAAAATGAAACTACTGATAAATTAGTTAAGGGACCAATAATATAATTTAGCCTATAATTAAATGATCAAATGTAACAATAATCTTACAAATTAAATTCAATAATCAATTATTATAAGACCAAATTGAAATTATGAAACTACTAAAAGAACCCCACAGTCCACACAAGTCACAATCTCTTTCCTCTCTAACAATTGACTCCCTCAGTCAGCTGTTCGCTCTCTCGATCCACTTTCTCTCTGTCCCTCAGTCTCCAGGCCGGCGCCGTTCCCTTCCCTTTCCAGCGACAATATTCAAATTCTTCGCTACTTGCATGGTAATCCTCTATAATTTCGTTGATGCTACTGTTATCTCGCTTTTTCTTCTACTTCAGTTGTTGATGGTAATCTCTCTCTCTCTCTCTCTCTCTCTCTCTCTCTCTCTCTATTTTATGTTTAATTTGGTTTTTTCGGGGTTGTGTTTGTGTTTGAGAAATTGCATGCTAACATGTGTTTGTTTTTCTGTAATATGTGTAAATGATCAGAAATATACTTCTAATTTTAGGTTATGTCAAATTACCAATTGGTCACAAATAATATCATGTGGGATTTTGCATGCACTACTCAATGGCTGTTAAGGGTTACTAAATGTTTGTTGTAGCCTTAAACATTTTTGTGATCTTTAATAGATCAACATTTTTAGGACAGGACCTAAATAGATGCAATGTTATATATCAAAGAGAATATATTAAAGAAAAACGTCTATACTTAAGGAAGTAAATATTCTATATATTAATTAATCCTATTGTACAAGTTTGGCGAATTAGCATGCGCACTGATAATGTGTATGTATCTCAGATTTGATCCGTGCTTGATCATTGATAAACCATTGTGGTTGTTGAATGTTAAGTTACTGTATTATTTATTTATTTTTTTGACAAATAGTTATTATTTATTTCTTGATTATTTGATTCCTTGATTACTCCATTGTTTTATTGACGTATTGATTTCTTGAAGAGTAAATAACAAAGATGAATTGTAGTATAATTAGCAAATTTTATTTATTAATTATAGTTTATTTTGGTGGCCCATTTGAGCTTTTTCAACACGGTATTAGAGCCATGGTATCCACCTTGAAACATGATTCCGCTGCAACTTCTTTCGAGAAAAATTAATTCTCGGTTATTCTTCCCATTACTTTGTTTTTCATATAAACCCTAAGCCGTCATTAGGATTACTTTTTTTATATTTTGTTCCACCTTTATGATTTTTGTTTATTGTCTTTGTTTTCTATTCTAACATTATTCATATGTTACCCTGATACATGCAGCCCATATGCCACTTTTCCATGAATCCTTTACCTTTACCCACTGTTTTTTCCAGATTGATCGTCGATATCTCTTGGTCTTATTTTGGTGGTCTATTTTCCCGTTTGTGATTCCGTAATCCGCGAGTCCCGTTTGTGATACCTTAATCCGAGTCTCGTTTGTGATACTTTAATCCGCGAGTCCCGTTTGTGATACTTAATCCGCGAGTCTCGTTTGTGATTCTTTGATCTGCGGACTTTCTGTTTGTGATACTTTAATCCGTGGGCTCCCGTTTGTGATCCCTTAATCCGCGGGCTCCCGTTTGTGATACTTTGATCCGCGGGCTTCCCGTTTGTGATACTTTACTCCGCGGATACTGTTACATAATTCAATATGGATTCATTGCTTCGGCCGCTGCTGTACTACTTCTTTGGTTGCTCCTCTTCGTTGGCGCTATCGATGAATTTAATTTTCCAGGGTTAATTTTGTAACAAGCTTAAAGCTTAATAAGCTTCAGCTTGAGGGGGAGTGTTAGAATAGGAAAAATATTAATTAAGATATGCATAAGTTTTATTATATTTGTTGAGAAAATATCTCATTAGGTTAGTTTATTCTAAGCCCTATAATTAAGGGATTTAGTTTACTTTTAAATATATTCACTTGGTTATAAATACCAAGGTAGTATCATACGTACTATTTCATATGTAAACATTGTATTTAGTTCGTCCATCATTATCTATAATATTTTTCTCTTTCTTATTAAAAAAAAAAAATTCCACAAATTTCAACAGTTGTTGTTGTTGTTTTGACTGCAAGTACATTAAAAAATTTAGTATGCTATGTTCTTGAAGAAAAATTAAATGTTGACTTGACATCAAAATTTTGATGTCAAATACGGTGTCATTTGATTTTTATGGATATTCTTGACATGCGTGTAGGTTGTAAAAGATATAAAGTGAGAGATATAGATAGATGTATACGATATTAGATATAACATATTTTTGATGTTCAAATAACACATTTTGTTATTAAATGTATCAGATCTTTTAAGTAATTCTTACCTTTATTTTTCCTATTTAGCTTTCTTTGGTAGTAAGAATCTCAACGTTTGAACATAAATCCTTTTTTTTTGTTGATAAATTTCTAAAAACAAATCTCAAACATTTAGATGAGAACATAATTTTTTTTTAAACAAAGTATTTAAATTTTCAGGGTGGCGCTCTACATATGCGTCTGGGTTAGATTCATTGTTCTTTGACTTCAGCTGTTTTGCCGAAGGTAGTAAAAAAGGGGCGATGATTACAATGAGAGAGGTCTTTAGTGGGAAATACTCAATTCAATCGGAAAATCAGAACCAAACTTCTATCAATATCCAAAACCAAAAATGAAAATAAAAGGAAAATATATAGAAGGTCGGAAACTTGAAGGTGCTGCCACACTCTTTTCACCAAAGGGTTTTGGCTTTGGTATCTCAGGTTCTGTCTTCGTCTTCTTTCTCCTCTTCCTCTTTCTCTTACCGTCCCTTAAATTGAATTGGGTTTTTTCCCACGATGATAGATATTTCCAAATTTACACTTGATATGAGCCCCTCAATCGTTTGATATTCTTTTGTTATGATTATTAATTTATTTGCTTTAAATGTTTTGTTCGGATTGTGTTTTTTTGCACCGATTTTATTTCGGATGGGGAAACACTTTTGTTGTTATCTTGTTGAAGATTCAGTGCTTACAGAAAAAGCTTTTGATTATAGCTACTGCTTGTTTCTGATTAACA
The DNA here is from genome assembly GCA_954870985.1 of Trifolium fragiferum. NCBI lineage: Eukaryota > Viridiplantae > Streptophyta > Magnoliopsida > Fabales > Fabaceae > Trifolium > Trifolium fragiferum. The sequence continues at coordinate 17,514,232 of OX940794.1, forward strand.
TGAACATGTTTTTCCTAAATATGGTGGATTTGTTATAATTGATCAGCAGTTAGACAACCGTAGAGATAGAATCCACAGTTGTTGAGTTTTTTGTCTCATCATTTTACTAATTCCATCTCACATTTTATTATGTTTAGCTGTTGATTAAATTTAATTGTTTATTTTGATGTAATTATTAAGCTTACTAAATTTTGGAGTTTTGTAATTAGGAAGACATAAAGTTGTATGCACATGGATACTGTGTTTGGAATCAATTTGCTGCATTTGCACTTTTTTTTTCTCTTTTAATTTGATAAATTTTAAGAGCTTTCCATGACTGTTAACTGTTTGTTGTTTGTAGCCGTTAAATATTTTGTGATCTTTATTAGATCAACAATTTTAGGACAGGGCTTAAGATGTAATGTTATATAGCAAAGAAAACATATTAAAGGAAAATGTTTACATTTCATATGGAAGTAATTAGTCTTATTGCACAAGTTTGGTGAATTAGCATGCATACTGATATTGTGTGTTTATCTCAGATTTGATTTCTGCTTAATAAACCATTGTTGTTGTTGAATATTTGATTGTTTATTTTTTGATTATTTGACTTGTTGAACTCTTGAAGAGCAGAAAAGTAAAGATGTTGAGTATAATTAGCATATTTGATTTATAAATAATAGTTTATTGTGGTGGCCCGTCTGAGCTTTTTATTCGAACTCCGCAACTGGTTGTTGTTTTGACTTAAAGTACCTTAAAAAAATTTAGTACACTATGTCAAATGTAATTTAAATCTCTAGGAAAGGTGAAACCCTAGAAATGGGTGGTGCTCTATATATGTGTGTGGGTTAGATTCATTTTTCTTTGCCTTCAGCTGTTTTGCTGAAGGTAGGAAGAAAGGGGCGATGATTACAATGAGAGAGGTCTTTAGTGGGAAATACCCAATTCAATCGGAAAATCAGAACCCAATTTCAATCTATAACAAAACCAAACAAGAAACAGAAAATGAATAGAAGGTCAGAACTTGAAGATGCCGCCACACTCTTTTCACCAAAGGGTTTTGGCTTTGGTATCTCAGTTTCTGTCTTCGTCTTCTTTCTCCTCTTCCTCTTTCTCTTACCGTCCCTTAAATTGAATTGGGTTTTTTCCCCACCGTGACAGAACTTTTTAAATTTACACTTGATATGAGCCCCTCAACCATCCAATTTTCTTTTGTTACGTTTATTAACTTATTTGTTTGTTATGATTATTAATTTATTTGTTTTAAAAAATTGTTTTGTTCCGAGTTGTATTCAATTTTTGCACTGATTTTATTTTGGATGGGGAAACACACACAAAAAGCTTGATTATAGCTGCTGCCTGTTTCTGATGAACATGAACATATTTATGGGAAATATGTTGGATTTGTTGTGATTGGTCAGCGGCCAGACAACCGTAGAGATGGAGTCTACAGGTGTTGAGTTATTTTGTCTCGCACTTCTACTAATTCCATCTCACATTTTCTTATCTTTAGCTATTGATTAAATTTAATTGTTTATTTTGATGTAATTATTAATTGACATGAATTTCGGGGTTTTATAATTCGGAAGACATAATGTAGTATGCACATGGATTCTGTGTTTGGAATCAATTTGCTGCATTTGCACTATTTTTATTCATTTAGAATTTGATAAAAATCAAGAGCTTTCAGATTCATATAAATTAATACCAAAGAAAGGTTTTTGGGGAATTGGGATGTTATAGAATTGCAAGCTAAGCATTGATCCTGAGAATTTTGTGAGACATTGATTAGTTTTACAGTGTGAACTGTGTTGTGGTGTACTGTTTACCTCGGTGCATGAAGTAACAATTTGCCAGAGCATATGTGCATGTTGAAATTGTCAGCTTAAGAAATGTTTATACATCTTGGAAGTTGAATACATCCACCATTCTTTTATATTGACCTTTTGTTTACGTTTGTTGATGTAGGTTAAATTGGGGAAGTGAAGTCAAAGCCTGATGTGGGATACTGGGACACAGCATTGACTGCTTCAAACAAAACCAAAGCTTGTACAATAAGCACCCCTTTTTTACTATTATTAAAAGCAATTAAGCATGTGTGTACGCTTTGGAAACGACTAATTTGATAATTTTGGAAGTATATAAATCTTTAGTATGGTGAAACCCTAGAAATGGGTTGTGCTCCATATAAAGTGTGGGTTAGATTCATTGTTCTTCGCTTTCAGCTGTTTTGATGAAAGGTAGAAAGAAAGGGGTGATGATTATAATGAGAGAGGCCTTTAGTGGGAAATACCCAATTCAATCGGAAAATCAGAACCCAACTTCTATCAATATCAAAAAAAGAAATGAAAACAAAAACATATAGAAGGTTAGAACTTGAAGGTGCCGCCGCACTCTTTTCACCAAAAGGGGTTTGGCTTTGGTACCTCAAATTCTCTCTTCTGCTTCTTTCTCCTCTTCCTCGTTCTCTTTCTGTCCCTTAAGTTTGAATTGGGTTTTTTTCCACAGTGATGGATCTTTTCAAATTTACACTTGATATGAGCCCCTCAGAATCAGATTTTTTTTTACTTGCGTTGTTTTCGTGTTGAAGATTCAGTGCGGACAGAGAAAGCTTGATTATAGCTACTGCTTGTTAATTTATGATTATCACGAACATGTTTTTGAGAAATATGGTGGATTTGTTGTAATCGGGCAGCGGCCAGACAACCATAGAGATGGACTCCACAGATGTTGAGTTTATTGTCTCACACTTCTACTAGTTCCATCTCACATTTTCTTATCTTTAGCTATTGATTAAGTTTAATTGTTTATTTTGATGTAATTATTAAATTGACATCAATTTTGGAGTTTTGTAATTAGGAATACATATAGTAGTATGCACACGGATATTGTGTTTGGAATCAATTGGCTGCATTTGCACTCTTATTTTCTCTTTTAATTTGATAAATTAAGAGCTTTCAGATTTATATTTATCAATATTGAAGAAAGGTTTTTCGGGGAATAGAGATGGTATTAAATTGCATGTTAAGCTTATGAAATGTTTATACCTAATGTTTAGGAAGTTGAATCCATCCACCATTCTCTTACATTCACATTTTGTGTACATTTGTTGATGTAGGTGTTTACATTTGTTTACACAGGTAAGACTGTTCATGGTTCAGTTCAGACTGAAAACCAAGTCGAACCGAACCATAACAACAGTTCAATAAACCGAACCTTTATAGTCTTCCATCGAACTGAACCAGACCATATTAATAACTCAATGAACTGGTTCTTGATACTGAACTGTTAACACAATTTTTCCCAAACCAAATATTTTGTTTGCGAATCGCTTTCTTTGAACTATTTTTTTTATTTGCGCTGCTTTTTATGACACCGATACACTGTCACCTTTGTTATCTTCAATTTGCTAAGTTTGCACTATTTTTATTCTCTTTTAATTTGATAAAAATTAAGAGCTTTCATATTCATTATTACTGAAGAAAGCTTTTTGAGGAATGAGGATGGTATAAAATTACATGCTAAGCATTGATCCTGAGAATTTTGTGAGACATTGATTAGTTTTTACAGTGTGAACTTTGTGTTGTGGCATACTGTTTACCCAGGTGCATGAAGTAGCAATTTGCCATTGCATATGTGCAATGTTGAAAGTGCCGCTATCTTGTTTGTCATCATATCATATAGAATGGAGAATATATATATATATATATATATATATTTGGTATTACAGAACTGAGAATGCTACTTAACTCATTTATTGTTTGCTAATACTGATCAGATCTCAAACCAGAGCTGCGCCTTTTTCCATCCAAAGTCATGGCTTTGGTCAGTCACTTTTCCTTAAATAATAGTAACTATTTTCAATAAATTGATTATTCATTTTGTGTAATTGTTTCTTCTGTCTGTAGATCCTTCACGCTAACCAAGGAAACAAAAATGCTTACAAGACACTGATTGCCGCTGAATATGTCGGTGTCCAAGTTCAACAGGTTCCAGATTTTCAGATGGGTGTCTCCAACAAAACTCCTCAATTTCTCAAGATGAACCCTATTGGAAAGGTAGTCATAAACTTTTCCCCCCATATACTGTATATATAAGCATCACATCAAAACTAGTATTTTTACTAAATTGTTATTAACTTTTCCAGGTTCCTGTGTTGGAAACCCCTGATGGTCCCGTCTTTGAGAGCAACGCCATTGCTCGTTATGGTATGATGTGCTTAGTGTTTACGCATTTGTTTTTATGTACATTTATTCATTCTTGTGATCGTGTTGTTGTCATTTAATTTTCTTTTGATTTTCTGTAGTTGCCCGATTGGGTGAAAACAATTTGCTTGGATCATCTCCCATTGATCAGGTGCGTGTTTCTTTTTAATCAGTTCTGCACCAACATTTTTAGTCTGATAATGGTATATCCCCCCTGTGTTGGACTATTAATATACTTGTTTTATCTACCTAATCCGTTTAAGTCACTTCTTGTAAATGGCCTCATATTCCATTCTACTCCTGTATTTTTCTGTTTCAGGCCCACATTGACCAGTGGATTGATTTTTTTTCATTGGAGATTGATGACAATATTATGAAGTTATACCGCCCAAGACGTGGATTTTCCCCTTACTTTCCTCCAGTAAGTTGTGTTTGTGCAATGTCAATTTTTTTTTTAATATTAATTTGCTCTGTTAATTGGTTTGAACTTTCTAATCTTGAGTATCGATAACAATTATATAATGTTATTTGAGTTGCTGGCAAGGCAACTACTAATCATAGGTGTTGACTTGGTTAGTAGCAATGGATGTATTTCCAACTTTTAAATTCTTAGCTGGTACACTGTTATTTATCGAGTTTTTGTAATACCTGTTAACTTCCACTTTTACCTTCATTTGTATCTAAATGAAGGTAGAGGAGGCTGCAATCTCTGCATTGAAGAGAGCATTCGAGGCTTTGAACACTCACCTTGCCCACAATACTTACCTAGTTGGGGATTCTGTTACCCTTGCTGACATTATAGCAACAAACAACTTGTATTTGGGTTTCACTTATCTCTTCGTCAAGAGCTTCACCTCAGAGTTTCCTCATGTTGAGAGATACTTCTGGACCTTAGTCAACCAGCCAAATTTCAGAAATATACTAGGCCAGGTTAAGCAGACCGAAGCTATGCCACCTATTCCATCTGCAAAGAAGCCTGCCCAGCCTAAGGAATCAAAGTCCAAAACTAAGGATGAACCAAAGAAAGCGGCTAAAGCAGAGCCCGAAAAGCCCAAAGAAGAAGCTGAAGAGGAGGCACCCAAGCCCAAACACAAAAATCCTCTTGATCTTCTTCCTCCAAGCAAGATGGTATTGGATGACTGGAAAAGACTCTACTCTAACACCAAGACTAACTTCCGTGAGATTGCAGTCAAAGGTATTGTTTATTTATGCTCCCGTAGTTTATATATTTTTCAAGTTGTGTAGCTTCCAGGATTATGATCTTTGCTTACATCCTTTTGGACTATACTAATATTTGCAATGTTTTCCGAAACTCGTTTTTTATAATAAAAATACTGTACTGAAGAATGTCAAAATCTATTGATGAGGTTAGAGATCTTGTCAATCTAATTTCCTCTGTTTGACTTGCAGGATTCTGGGACATGTATGATCCAGAGGGATATTCTCTCTGGTTCTGTGACTACAAATTCAATGATGAGAACACGGTTTCTTTCGTGACACTGAACAAGGTTGGAGGATTTCTTCAGAGGATGGATCTTGCTCGCAAGTATGCATTTGGAAAGATGCTTGTGATTGGATCAGAGCCTCCATTTAAGGTGAAGGGATTGTGGCTTTTCCGTGGACAAGAGATTCCAAAGTTTGTCATGGATGAATGCTATGATATGGAGCTGTATGAGTGGACCAAGGTTGACATCTCTGATGAAGCGCAAAAAGAGCGTGCCAGTCAGATGATTGAAGATGCTGAACCATTTGAGGGTGAGGCTCTTTTGGATGCCAAGTGCTTTAAGTGAAAAACTAGTTTCCAGTTCCCATCGAAAGGATATGGTTTTGTCATGACTTTTTGGTAGAGTTTCGTTTCTTTCCTATTCTCTGCTATCGTGAAGTTTAAGATATTTTGTGATTTTATCAATGTTGAAACTTAAATGCTTGATTGTGGTAGCTTAATTTTTATGGTAACAGGACAAGCAGTTTTACGAGTTCTATAATTTTATATTTCCTTTTCGATGTATGCATGTATGAAATTCTTTGGATTCATGGGATATGATCTGGTTTCTTCTTGGTATTTTTTTTAGAGGAGAAAAACGATAAAATGATATTAGGACTTGCAAAATTAATTACAATCTTATCTTATCTTATAAATCTAATGTCTAGGTAAGATATATCCTTGTCTTTTTTTTTTTCTCCCAAGGTTCAATTGAACCCCTCACAAGGTCTAGTTCCCCTCTCCGAGAGACTCCAACCAAAATAGGAACCAGAAAATCAACAAAAAAAATCATCATCATCATCATACAACTAATGGTTCAGTTTGTTTGGAATTTTTTTAAGAAAACATATATTTTTTTCTTTAAAAAATCTATTTATCATTTTAAATTTTAATAGTGTTATTTTATACAGTATATATTTTTTAGAAATTTATTTTGTAAAAAAAATTATTGTGTAAAAAAATTTATTTTAAAAAGCTATTTTTTTCGACGCAAATAAAAAGCTATTTCAAATAGCTTTTCTAGAATTTAATTTTTTTAAAACTAAGAAAAGTAGGAGCTTCACATTTAAAAAAATAATAATTTTTAGCTAATAAACAAACGGAAAGTAGCTTTATATTTTTTTTAAAAAAATTCTATAATTTTTTGAAACAAAATCATTTTTAATACAAATTAATATTTTTATGCCAATATACTTTAAAAATTATAATTATAATTATTTATTTATAAAAATATTTTAAGTGTGTATTTTAATCAAACCCGTGCAATGCAGATGTTTATCTCTAGTACTCCTATATTAACAAAGATACATATGAATTACGCTTAATACTCTATCTTAAAAATTTTACCCATCACCTATGAAGTCCCAATACTCAAAAAATAGTGACGTATCGTGTCCGATACGTACTCGATACCGATACTTTTCCGATACGTTCCGAATTCCGATACTCATATCGTTAAAGTATCGGTTAAATCATTATTTTTAAATAAAAAAGTAATATCCGATACATGTCTGATATATCTCAATACCTGATGCTTGTTTGTATCTTTAGCACTTCTTGTGGTTTTCCTTTGTCGATATAATTTTTTATTTTTCAAAAGAAAAACTATGATGTCTCACTATATAACAGGTTATTTAACATTTGAGCTTTTCCCAAAATTCTGATATAACACTAAATATTTTCTACTTTTAATTATTAATATTGTTGATTTTAGTCATTTTTATATATTGTGTATTTATATATTTAATTTTAAATTTAATTTTTAAATAACGTATCGCGGCAGTATTAGATCGAACATTTTAAAAAAATTTATGTATCGGTATCGTGTCCGGTATCGAGGCTTCATTGCCCATCACAAAAGATATTGCACGTGATAGTCTTTTTGGCGCCTCATTTCACTTCTACTACACTCTTCCCTTTCAAGAAACCAAATTTCACAAGTCCTTCTACTCTCTCCATTTCAAACAACTGGTTTCTTCCTCAACCGATCTTCATCTTCTAAAAGCCTGTAAGTTTTTAATCACTTAAATGAGTATTAAGTTGTTGAGAAAGACAGTTTGTGTACTTGTTTTTGCTTCTTTTCTCATGTTAATGTTGCTGGATTTCTTTTCATGTTTAAATGATTTTGTTTCAACTTCCATTAACGCTATAAACCATCTCCTAAACTCTGTTTTTTGCTTCTTACTCATGTTTATGTTGCATGTTGAAATGTTACATCTCTCAACTAAAGGTATTCGTAAGATTCATTAGTTACAATTATTTTTTTTTTTGACAAAATTAGTTACACATTTTTGAAAGTAGGCACTTAATATGTTGGGTGGAATGAAATTAATTAAAGATGCGCAAGCCTCATGATCACAAAAGAAAACACAATCACCAGAGAGAGATATTCTATATATGTTCCGTTAGTTCAGTTGGTAGGACATTGCATTATATATATGCAGGGGGCTGAAGTTTGAATCTCGGTCATCCCATTTATCCATCTTAAGAGTGTAATTTCTAGCCATTAAACTACTTGACAAAAAAAGAAAGAAAGAAAGAGATATCCTATGATAATATCATAATATTGTTTCGAAATTGAATTAAATAAATAATTAAAAAAAAAAGGGAAAAGAAACAGCACATTTATTATACACACCATATATATAAATGAGGTTAACCTAATCGAAATAATTTATGAAGAATCAGCAAAATGCCGATGGCTGTGAGAATCAAACCAAAGGAAAAATGATTTCTTCAGAAGCACGCCGTCCTCTCGGATGGATCGCAAAAGCTGAAAAATGTTTTAAGGTATTTTTTCATGGTAGTGTTTTTTGTTTGTTTCATTGAATGCATATATTCTGTTTGTTAAAATGTTACTTCATTCTTCAAACTATTACAATAGGAAAAAATTCATGCCAAAACCATTGAGCTTGAAAAGCATGAGAATATGAAACAAAAGCTGGAATCGGAGATTCAGCAGCTAGAAGTATCACTGAATTTGTTGAAGGATTTCAAAGACGAAGAAGATGACGAGCTTTTGAAGAAGGTGGATGCTTTGGAGATGGATTTGAAGGACAAGGAAGAGTCACTTCAAGACTCAGAAGAACTGATCCAAACACTAATCATTCATGAGCGTAACACTAATGATGAGTTGCAGGATGCTCGAAAAGAATTGATTAATGTAAGTTTTTGTTTGTCAATTTTACATTTTTTACTAGCCAGTTTCAAAGTTGAATGAATAACTGACAATTGAGGTGTGTGTGTGTGTGTGTGATATCAGATTCCTCATATTGAGTCCATCGATACGCAATTTTTAATATCTTTTTTTGTTGGCAGAGTTTGCAATTGTCTTTCAAAAATTCAAACAAAAATATTGGTGTGAAGAGAATGGGAGAACTTGATATGAAACCATTCTTTGATGCTATGAAGGAAAAATACAACGAGGGCGATGCTATAACTAGAGCCTTTGAACTACTCTCTTCGTGGGAAGAGAATATAAGGAACCCTAATTGGCATCCTTTCAAAGTTATTGACATTGATGGGAAAATAAAGGTCTGTTTTTGTTAATCTTGTTGGCCTTATTGCATAGTATTACTATTACTTTTAATCGAATTTTGTTCATTTGTTAATGTCTTTATTATTGAATCTTTATGAGTACGGTGAATATTTGTTGGACCCTGTACTCTTGATTAGAACTGTCTTGCTTTATGAACCGTTTACTCTTTCACCAATTTTTACTTAAGGCCATTATTTATATTGGTGCTTTAGGATCTGATGTTTGTTTAAGTTGATATGCTGAATTTTTTTATTAGAAAATGTTTGTGGATTGTTAGGTTGAGGAAGAAATGTTACTAGTATAGATTGAACCTTGGATTTCTTAACCACCGACGAGACAATTGCAAATATGGACCAACATGTTGATGTTTTGAGCTTTGGATTGAAAGTAAAATACCTGCTAAATTTTTTAGATGAATGACTAAAATGAATTGTGACATTATCTATGAGTCTATTTTGGAGATCTCAATATTGTTAACTTCTAATTATCCCTAAAATACTCTGTAACAGTTTATTTCTCACGTAGCAGTTTTATCTTAACAATGGTTTCAAATTTGTTTTAAGCTTTTATTTTATTTTATTGAAACTCCTAATTCTTGCATTTGATTTCTTGTTTCACACATTTGTTATTTTAGCAAGTTATTAACGAAGAAGATGAAAAGCTGGATGGGCTGAAAAAAAGCTTTGGTAAAGCAGTATATGATGCTGTGGTGGTAGCTTTGACAGAGCGGGATGAATATAATCCTAGTGGGGGAATGCCAATCTTAGAATTATGGAACTACAGAGAGAAACGGAGAGCAACATTGCAAGAAGGAATACAGTTTCTCGTTAACAACCAATCAAATGAACGCAAGCGGGGAAAATCCAAGAGGGGAACAGATCCCGAAAGGGGGGTTGATGTTGACGATAGGAATAAACATAAGGCATAGCCAGAGAGAAACTTTTTGCGACGCAGCTTGGTAATTGCATTTATGTTTGTAATATCATTTTGGTCGGCTATGTAATCAGTTTCACTAAATAATTGTTAATGATCTTGCCGAAAATCAAACTGCATTGATAATGACATCTTTTGTAGTACTATCTCTAGCATGGAAGAAGTCATGTTGAACTATAATATTATTATTATTATTATTATTATTATTATTATTATTATTATTATTATTAATGTTGTTTTAGAAGCATTTTGTTATTGGTACTTGGGCTTTATGATCCTTGCCAAAACCAAAAATTAATTTTAAATTTTTTAGGAACATTTTTCTTATGCAAGAGGGAAACATGTTACTGTTTTCTTATGGATTTACTTGCAAATTTTGCTACTGAATAGCCCGATCAGAGGTTTAGCTGAACATTGCAAAATTTGTTGACAATGGTTGAATAATAACTTTAATTTGTTGATGGAAGTGATACTTATAAACACTCTTGACGTCTTAAAGAAAGTGGAAGTGAGAGGTATATGTGATACTGATAGACATTGTGTACATTTTTTCTTTCTCAAGAAGGTTTTATAGGGGATTTGAGGAGACTCTAATGAGTAGGGTGCTTAATGTTTAAGGTCTTAACATATAAGCTTTTTGGATCTTTGCCATGTTCTCACCTCTATCGTGCAGATACATTTTGTTCATAAGAAACAATTTAATCGATAAATCATACACAATTGATTTTTCATATTCTGATGAATTAAATATTATTGGAGTTGTACCAAAAAAATATATATTATTGAGTCATGCATTTCAATCACAAAGAACACCACCAACTATATACATGATATCCACCTATATATCTTGCACAGAATACATATATCTTATATTTCGTGTATTATTTATGTTTAAAATACAAAAGTGATTCTAAATATTTTATCCTAATTATTAAACCCATGTTACAATTTGAAAAACAAATTTATTCCTTTTTATAAGAAACAATCATTAAATTTATGCTTTATTAATTAAGCATTTTCATTTTTACCCTTTATCTATTTCAATATTATGCATTAATTACAATAATATATTCCCTATGCATTAATTACACCAAGGTTATTTTTGGAATAAATTATAAAATTTTAGAACTTTTAATAAAAAAAAAAGATTCCTTGGTATGTGTGTTTTTTTCAAATTGTTTCCTTATAAAAAGGAACGGAGGAAGTATTATCTATCATTTGTTTTTATCTTTTTTTCTTTTTGCACATCTTATCTTAATCTTAATCTTAATAAAAATAGTGTTTTGCAATTCTAAATTCCCTCCAATTCTGCTCAATTAATGGGGTCCATTTTTTGTTTTTTACTTTTATTTCCTCATTTTTCTTGATGCATAGAGATTTTCGCCTCATTTAATGCTAATCCGTTTTTCATAAACCACTTCCTTGAAAGCATGTGGTCAACTAATGTAATTATTATGATTTGCTCCAATACGTTTTTTAAAAAAAGGAAGGTGCGGCCATTAATTACTCTCTCTAGTATTTTATATAAGAAATTTTTTAAAAAGTTCTTCCTTTAAGAAAGTAGGTAAAATACATTAACCGAGAAAAAAAACACATTATACTCTTTTTGAAAAATGTAAAACATTGCATTTATTGGTTGAAATTGGAATAATGTCATAAAACTTAATAATTAAAGTAGACTTTTGCTTATATTTAAGACTTTAATTTTTTTTTTTTGTTTCTTATATATAAGATCGGAGGGAGCATTTGCCTGCTCTATGCTTTATTTTATTTTATTTGTTGGTATTAGAAATTGAATTGGAAATCAATACAGTCTGCACACATTTAAAAAAACCTTCTACCAATATTAGGGTTAGCACGCCTAGCATAAATGCACATTAATGTTGGCTAAAAATTTGCTTTCATTCCATGCTCTGCATAGAAAATCAAATCCAATTAATTATCATCTTCCAAAATATGCTTCATAGAACATAGTATGATTTTATTCTTCCGAAATTTGCTCTGATTTTCTCATTCTCTCTCACACGCGTGAAACCGCAAACAACAAGAAAAACATGGCTCTTAAATCTCCATCTTCATTCTTCTAATTTTTTCTTCTAAACCCTACTCAACCTCCACTCAAGCTTAATTTTATCCAACCATATTTAATTATTGCTTTAAGTGAGGTACATAGAGCCACTAAACACATAATTAGTTGGAAATAAATGGCTCACTGCCTATAAAAATTAGAAAACGTGCAATGGATAGTAAATCACACAACTTCTTCTCTCATGCCTTCCCCAAGAAGGAAAACAAATAATAATCTCTCTCCCAAATTTTTCCCCAGGAAGAAGAAGAAGAAAAAAAAGAAGCTTTTCTGTCTACCATCTCTCTCATTTTTCGTTCTCCTTACTTTTTCCCGTCTCTCATTTTTTTTTTTTCTCTTTCTTTCTGCATATCCATTCTTAATACTAATGTGTAATTCTTCTTTCACTCTAAATATTTGTCAATCTTATTTCTCTTTATCCTTCAACGCAGCTAATCGATCTATTACTCAAATCCGATATGATTCACTTCACTCTGTTGAAATTGAAATGGTGAAACAATTTTGTGCAACATGTGGTTTTGCCTCTCCTTCATTCTTTATCCTTCAGCTTGACAGTTTTAGCTTTTATAAGTTACTTTTCTTTTCCTCATTGTTAGTTAGATAGAAGTTTGTGTATTTATTTATGAAATTGAATTTTACAATACTGTATTGTGTTTTTGTTCTATAATTTTTTTCCTCTAATAATTATCAAATTCTATGATTAATTGCGTCCTATTTCTTAAAGTTAATAATTGCAAAGATTGCTCCTATGCACAATATTAATTTGACTATTTAAATTTGTTTCATAGAATTTTAATTAACTCACTATTGCATTTGAAAGGGAAAGAGCACTCTAAAGCATCAATAAACTTTCCATTTGTTGAAAAAGCAGCAATAAGCCAACACAAACCTGTGTTAAAGGACTTGATATCAAAGAAAGATGAGGGTCAAAGAACTTTTAAAAATAAAATCCCAAATTTCTTAGATGTGTTAAAACAGAAGACTATGTTGGTGTTGATCAATGTTATCTTACAATGGAAAAATTCGAGGAACTCAAGTTGCATCTCCAGGAACTTCAAAATAGTCGCATAATATTGATACTTGGATAATTTTTTTAGTTCCTTCTAAGTGTTAGCATAATATAGCTTTCTTTGCACTCCAAACAAATGCCCACAGAGGGTGAAGAGTATCTTATCAGTTATATTAGCAATTTTTTGCTGCATGTATATTTTTGGTACCGTTGCTATTGCAGCTAATACAACAGTGGATCATTTTATATGTTGCTATATCAGGATTATTTCTATAATTGATTTGAAATTTTTCATTGGCACAATAAATAGTAAATTGTTTTATAGTAATTATCAATATACATTATAAATATACATTAAATGACTGAGTAATTTTATTCCCCGTATATGTCAAGAGTTACTTCAAGGAACAAGTTAAATTTATTAATAACCTATGACGAAGATGACTATACAGATGAAAATGAAAACGTAAACTTTAGAGTGACTTTTATTCGATGGTGTTTTGGTTTGGACCCTTTCATTATGTATCTTATCCTTTTATTATATATATTTTGTGGTGTTAGCTCTTTGCTAACACCTTCTTCAGTTTAAAAAAAAGAAAGAAAATGAAAACGTTGTTTACAAAGGAGTATTGAACAATTTCAGCATGACTACATTTTATAATTTATTTATTATGCAATGATATTATTACTACTTATTTTGAATGCCAAACATGATAAGTTATCTCTATCAATTAACTTTGTTCAAATTGCAATTATTTGACTGATTTATGCATTTTTCCTATTATTTTAGTATTGATTTAGTTATTTTGCAAATTTTTAATGTTCCTTTTATATTGCATATACTCTCTCTCTCTCTCTCTCTCTCTCTCTCTCTCTCTCTCTATATATATATATATATATATATATATATATATATATTCTTTTGTTTTTCCTTTTTAATTCTATCAATTTAAATTGCATATTTGACATTGAATTAAACTCGTGCGTGGGTCGGTGTCTAGTTGTATAAAAAGTAAAAAGTAAAAGACACTTTTAAAGATGTAAAAGTAAAAGGAAATTAGTATTCCTCTTCTTCTTTTTTTATTACATAAATTAGTATTCCTCTACCTCTTATTATATTAGGAAAATGATTAACGTTACGAAGCTTAGTTTTCCAAAAAATGTGAACAATCCCGATTTGATCCAAACCTTGGTTTTAGTCCAAAAAATAATTCAAACCCTTCTCTAGGATGGCTTCAACACAAATTTCATCTCTTGTTTCGACTAATTTATTGTTTTCTCCAAATTTCTTTTCGTTCAATTTTATTACAATTCATTATATGTGAAACAACACATGTGCAAAGTTATTACAAATGACCACTTTTATTTTAATGTTAGAAACATTTTTGTTGAATACAAATGTGCTTTAAATGCCACTTTTTCTTCACTTGGCCTTACGCGAAGAAAAGCCGCCACCATTTTTTAAAAATTGTCACTTGCGATTATTTTTTTAATAATTTGTTTTTAATACTACGTTAGTTAAAATCAAAGTATCCTTTTTTATCAAGTGTGTGAAAATTTAGATGCTAATTTGAAATTTATATGTAAATATTGAAATTTTTACAAATATCTTTATTTCGCTTTTATTGCATACACATGTTATTTGATTAAGAGTCATGCTAAGTATAAACTATTATTATCAAGATAGAAAAAAAATATGAACCGTGCAATTTCATATTATATGAACAAATTACATACGTCTAAAAATATGAAAATGTATCATCCAAAAAACATACCTCGACACTGCAAAAACTCATCTTGTTTTAAATACTTTCTTATATTCGACATTAATGACAAAGTGATAGCTTTTTTTTATTCTAGCAATCTCATCAACCAATATTGTTTCTGATCCATCTCTTATGAATTGGACGATACACCTAATTTTCAATTTCTTCAAAACTTTGTAACCATACTCTTATACGATTTGTCAAGTTCATCCACAATAGTCCTTCTCCTTTGAGAAATTGGCATTTTGTCAAAAGGAGCACCCTTCAATGAAGCATTGTAATTAAGATTGTACCAATACTCTATCAAAGATATTGAACTGGGTCATATTGCTTTGGTTGCCTACATGTCAATCACATCAATTAAGTTTCAACATATCTATTGACAATCTCAGATGGATACTGGTACCGGCTAATGTACATTTTTATGAAAATAATAACAATGTATATTGAATGTTGTAAATTTTTAATCTACCACGAATCAAAATATACTCATTGGACACATGAATTTCGTCACAAAATTTGTCCAAACTCGAGTAAAAATATATTTTTCAATTATTTAAAAAATATACATAATTTTTTCGTATACTTTGTTAGTATGAAATGGGCGGCAAATTTATTAGGGATGTCAATTTAATCTATAAATGAAGATTCACATGAGTTAACGTTCTGTAAACTTAGTTCATACTTACACTCAGTTTTTTAAGGGTTAACATTGATTTAGTTTACATGAACATAAACTTAAGTAAACTTATATTATATAAGATTATGTAAACCGAGTTTACATGAATGTAGAAAAATGAATTCATCCCGACCCTCTTGAAACCTAGAAAATCAAAACACAAATCAAAATTGGAATTCAAAATCGACATAATTTCATAAGGAACTAGCAGCAAATTCACATTCGAACTCAAAATCGCAAAAATAAACCAGAAAATCATGAACTAATAACTCGAAAACTTACCTTTCAAATTGAAGATGGAGATGCGACAGTTTGGGCGACAATGATTTGAGGGTTTTAGTTGTTCATTAAATAGAAGAAGAATGGAAGACAAAGTGACAAACACACAAAAGTTCTTGAATGCCATTGAAAATTTAATTATTTTAAGGGTATTTTGGTTAATTTGGGGTGTATAAAAAAAAAAAAAATATTTGAGGAAAAGTGAAACCCTAATTGGGTGATGCTATATAACTTCAAGTTGTATTCTTCCATAGCCACTTTCAGGCCTTCAGCAATTTTGCTGAGCCGAATGAACAGGGCAGTGATTACAATGAGATTGGTCTCTCGAGTGGAAATTCCCAATTCATTCCACACATAGATTCATAGATAGATAGATATCATATGAGTTTGTATCCACTCCCTCTCCTCCTCCACCTTCAAAATCAAACAAACAACAAGAAGCTCAGAACTTGATGGTGCCGCCACACTCTTTTCACCAAAGGGTTTTGGCTTTGGTATCTCATTTTCTGTCTTCGCTTTTTTCTTCGCTTCCTCTTTCTCCTACTGTCCCTTATATTCAATTGGGGTTTTTCCACTATGTCAGATCTTTCATAATTTACACTTGATATGAGCCCTATAAACCCATTTTTTTTCCAGTTTTTATTTATTTGCACTGATTTTATTTATGATGGGAAAACAGTTTTGTTGTTTTTTTTGTTGAAGATTCAGTGCATATAGAAAAAGCTTGATTATAGCTACTGCTTGTTTCTGATTAATATGAAAATGTTTTCAGAAATTTGGTGGATTTGTTGTAATTGAGCAGCGGCCAGACAACCGTAGAGATGGAATCCACAGAATCTTGAGTTTTTTTGTCTCATCTTTCTACTAATTCCATCTCACATTTTCTTATATTTAGATGTTAATTAAATTTAATTGTTCAATTTGATGAATTTAATTGTTTAATTTGGCATAAAATTTTAGGGTTTTATATGGCTGTTGTGTTTGGAATCAATTTGGTACTCTTGCACTCTTTTTTGTTGTCTTTTAATTTGATAGGAATTCTAATTTTTATATATTAATCAATGCTGAAGAAGGGTACGTGGGAATGGTATAGAATTGCATGTTATGTTTAGGCATAAAATTGCATGTTAATTTGGCATATGATGATGAAATCTTATCCTACACACCGAATTCACCGTGTGGATTACAACTCCGCTTATTATCTGATGCCTTATTATTTTAAGAAATAAAGTGTTACTCTATAGCCTATGTTGTTTACCGAGATGAATGAAGTGTGTAAAAACTTGCTAGAACTAATGTGCAATGGTGAAAGTGTCTGCTTAAGAAATGTTTATAACTAATATCTTGAAAGTTGAATGCATAAGCCATCTCTGACACTGACCTTTTTGTTTATGTTTATTGATTCAGTTCAAATTGTGAAGTAAACATTGATTTAGAACATTTGTAGAGAGTCTTAATTTTTTTTTAAGTTATCTGATGCCCAATGATTTCGATATAGCAGATATGAAATAGTGTTCAGACCAATTAAGACATTTTTTTCAGTTTTGTAATTTAAGCCTCAATTAGTTGCTCTTAGAGATGAGTCTATAGAATTGAAGTCAAAATAGGCTTTGGCTGATATGGGATACAAAATGGAATTATCCCTGCATACCTTTTTTTCCTGTTAATTTTCACCTCATAGGTTAAAAGATACTATTAATTACTAAATAAACTTCTAAAATATTAATACGAATTGGTTATGAACCAATATCTCTAGTCAATTGAATTGATTAAAAATTATTACATTGCTTTTGAATTTTGTCGATTCAGGTTGAAGCTAAGACCACAAAAAGGTAAACTAGGGCACAAATCACATTAAATAGTATTTGTTTATTTTTGTGCTCTTAGCTTCATGGCGCCGCACAATGAATTTTTTAGCACTGATTTTGTTTTGGACGAGGAAACACATGTGTTGTTTTCTTGTTGAAGATTCAGTGCGTACATAGAAAGCTTGATAATAGCTACTGCTTGTTTCTGATGAACATGAAAATGTTTTGAGAAATTTGGTGGATTAGTTGTAATTGAGCAGCGGCCAGACAACCGTAGAGATGGAATCCACAGAATCTTGAGTTTTTTTGTCTCTTCGTTCTACTAATTCCTTCTCACATTTTCTTATGTTTTAACATATCATTGATTTATTTTCTTTAAGTGAAGAAATTGTTATTTAACTTTTATTCTTAATTTGATGTTTTTTTTATGGTTTCATTTTAAGAATGGAACAATAGTTACAATATATGGACATGATGCATATAGATTGTGTGAATGTTGCAGGGCAGTCGGCACATATATATATATAATTCAGTTCTTTTTGGTGGGGATGAGGTTCAAATAACAAGGGTATTTGACGGTTTGTATGGGACCAAATCGACTACCCAAAAGTGAGAGGTGGAACGAGTTTCTGGGACTCGCATGCTTATACGGTAATGGTAGCTAAACATGGTTGCAACATCATGACAAAGCCGCATACTCTAGTGTCATAAATCTACAACGCTGGGTACATTCCAAATTCCTCTATTTTTGATTCTCATCTTGGAAATAATTCAAATTATGCATGGCGTAGCATTTGGGAATCCCGTCAAGTTCTTATGGATGGTTGTAGGTGGAGTATAGGCATGTGAACAAATATAAATGTCATGAGTGAACCTTGGCTAAGAGTGAAGTACAAGGTGCTTATAATATTAATGTGAACCAACTCATGATTCCTAATGGTAAAATGTGGGATAAGGAAAAAAATGAGTCTTTATTTTCAAAAGAAGTTGCTAGTTGTATTTTAATTATCTCGTTGTTTGATGCGATTAAGGAAGATAAACTAGTTTGGAATGATGATATTCATGGTCAATACAATGTTATAGGTGGCTATAATATGATGATTACATCTACAACTACAAGGAGGGGCGACGAGGTGAGAACCCAAGAAGATTGGAATTGTGTATGGAAGGTGCAATGCTCCACCGAAGGCCAAACATTTATTCAAAATTGCAGTTTAGAAATCTTGCTAAAGTAATTATTATGCTTCAATAGGTAACCTGAGGGCCTTTTCTTGCAACTATTTTACAATCTGTTTCTGTTATTTGCATAACTTTCTTACACCATATAAATAGCTATTGATGGAAACTTACAAATAAATACATTAATATTCCTTGTTTATACAATACGTGATTTCTTTTTTATATCAGCATTGTTGTGTGATTTATTTTCCATTAGCATTTTAAATCGCTGATGACTATGGAAGAAAAACTATTAAGTATTAACAATGAAAAATATATTTTTTTAAACAAAACATTTGTTGACAGCTTTGACCGCACGAAGTTAAACATGTGTTAGAAACTTGTTGAGTGCTTTAGCCATCAAGGAGCTGTTGTCATTTCTCTTTCCCACTTGTTGGCGGCTTAAAACTTAGAGACAAACTATTTCTTAATGGTTTTTGTCCGTCAACCGGCCCGAAACAAGTTCTGATATCTTGCGGGCTTTTGTTGTGTTTTCTTGAGGACTAAGGATTAACGTAGTTTTTTGTATAATTTTTTATTAGAAAATCGGTGGTGCTAGTATAATTATTTTTGGTACAAGGTGCTAGTATAACTTTAAGAAACACTTATCATGAAAAAATTGAAGATTTTCAACTCGAAGAAACTTAGTTTAGTGATAGGAAAATAAATTTTAAGTTCGAGTACAATATTGGGCTGCGCACCATCCCTAGCCCCAAATATTCCCACTAGTCCTATATACTACTCCCTGTTTTAAATATAAGAAAATGTTTATTTTTTAGATACATTGAAAGTTTGATGTATCTAGTCTAAATTATTGACTAGATACATCAAACTTTCGGTGTATCTAAAAAGTAACTTTTTTCTTATAATTTGCACTAGGGGGAGTATAAGAGAAAGTTATTTTTTTAGATTCATTGTATAATTGATGTATGTTATATATGGGTGATGCTATATAATTATAACCCGTAGTTGTATTCTTCCATTGAACTTTCAGGCTTTAAGCAGTTTTGCTGAGCCGAAAGAACAAACAGGGCAGTGATTACAATGAGATTGGCCCCGAGTGGAAATACCCAATTCATATATTCATAGATAGATAGATATAGATTTGGATCCTCTCAATTTTATACTCCTTCTTCACCCCCAAAATAAACAAACAACAAAATAAACAAGAAGCTCAGAACTTGATGGTGCCGCCACACTCTTTTCACCAAAGGGTTTTGGCTTTGGTATCTCATTTTCTGTCTTCGCTTTTTTCTTCTCTTCTTCTTTCTCTTACTGTCCCTTGTATTCAATTGGGTTTTTTCCACTATGACGGATCTTTCATAATTTACACTTGATATGAGCCCTATTACCCATTTTTTTTCGATGATCTAGTTTTTTATTTTCACTGATTTTATTTATGATGGGAAAACAGTTTTGTTGTTTTCTCGTTGAAGATTCAGTGCGTATAGAAAAAGCTTGATTATAGCTACTGCTTGTTTCTGATTAATATGAAAATGTTTTCAGAAATTTGGTGGGTTTGTGTAATTAGGCAGCGGCCAGACAACCGTAGAGATGGAATCCACAGAATGTTGAGTTTTTTTTTGTTTCGTCATTCTACTAATTCCATCTCACACTTTCTTATATTTTGATGTTAATTAAATTTAAATGTTCAATTTGATGATTTTTTTTTTTAATTTTGACATGATATTTTGGGGTTTTATATGGATGTTGTGTTTGGAATCAAATTGCTAACTTGCACTCTTTTTTGTTGTCTTATAATTTGATAAAAATTCAAATTTTTATATATTAATCAATGCTGAAGAATGGTATGTGGGAATGGTATAGAATTGCATGTTATTTTTAGGTATAAAATTTCATGTTAAGTATTACTCTATAGCCTTTATTCTTTAATTTGGCATATGATGATGAAATCTTATCCTACACACCGAATTCACCGTGTCGATTACAACTCCGCTTATTATCTGATGCCATATTATTTTAAAAAAAGTATTACTCTATAGCCTATGTTATTTACTTAGGTGCATGAAGTGTGTAAACTTGCTTGAACTAATGTGCAGCGGTGAAAGTGTCTGCTAAAGAAATGTTTATAACTAATATCTTGAAAGTTGAATGCATAAGCCATCTCCGACATTGACCTTTTTGTTTAAGTTTATTGATTCAGTTCAAATTGTGAAGTGAACGTTGATTTAGAACATTTGTAGTCTGTAGAGAGTCTTAATTAAGACTATTCAGTTGCCCCCTTCAATTCAATTTTTTTAAGTTATCACAGATATAGTTGCCATTGAGATAGTGTTTGTTTCTTTTTGTGTTCTTAGCTTCCGCACAATGAATTAGACCAAAATTCAAAAGCAATGTAGTAACTAACATTTTTATATCTCCACTTATGCATGGTTCTAAAAGCTATTAAATTTACATTTCCAAGGTTCTGATATTGATCCTTGGTCAAGGCCATGCTTCTATGATCACTAGTGGATCCAATTGTTGATTTTGCTTCTGACTCATCTGCATCAACTTTATTAACATTGAAATTTCCATGACCAAAGGTAGGTGGTTATCCATGCTTGTCATAGCATCCACCAATTGTATGTCCTACTTTACAACTGCATGTATTGACCAAACCAATCTCTTTAGTTACAATTGTTTTTATTACCATTGAAGTTTTTTTCAGCACTGATTTTGTTTTGGACGAGGAAACAGTTTCATTGTTTTCCTGTTGAAGATTCAGTGCGGACAGAGAAAGCTTGATTATAGCTTACTGCTTGTTTCTGATTAACATGAAAATGTTTTGAGAAATTTGGTGGATTTGTTGTAATTGAGCAGCGGCCAGACAACCGTAGAGATGGAATCCACAGAATCTTGAGTTTTTTTGTCTTTTCGTTCTACTAATTCCTTCTCACATTTTTTTAAGTAAAGAAACTGTTGTTTAATTTCTATTCTTAAGTGTGTATATACATTTTCAGTATAATAGTAGATAACTATTTTAATTGCTTATGGCTTTGTTGTGTCTATAATTATTAAAGATGAATTTAGGATAATCCTTGTATAGGTTATGTATTAGTTGTAATAGCATGACTAAGTAATGTTTTTCCATTTCACCTAGCACATGTTTCTTATGCAATTCATTCCAGTCTTCCATCATCTCTCATTGGAGGAATATATACATTTTCAACTGTGTTCTAAGAGTCATTATAACTGCAGGGGCAGATATTGTAGGACCAAATCCCTAATTTGATTGATATGCATCTATCAATGCTACTTATGAATTAAAATAACTCAAACTCCTTCGTTGCAATAAAGAAAGACTGATGCAGACTTACCAAATGCAGGAGAGCGGATCCTTGCGGCCATTCATTTGAGTCAACTAGAAAATGATAGTCATATACATCGATCATTATTGGAATCTCTCCAATGGAAAAGCCACACAAGAGAATATCTGCTCCCAAATGCAGGTTCAATTAAGCTTTTGTTCTTCTCTTTATGTATAAAAATAGATGGAGAACGGCCTGATGTTGGAATCCTGTCTGAGCTGTATTTGAGAGAGAATTTAGGTGAAGTGAATGGAAGAATACCAAAGACATATACATAAATAAAATAGTCTTTTTTTTGTGTGTTTGACTCCCATGTTAATAGAAAAGGAACTTGTTCGATAAATTATGGCTGAGTTTACACACATTAGTATAAAAGAATTTACCTTTTTTGGGTAGAAATTTTGAATTTCAGACGCAATCAGTGTATCGACGACTGTTAAATTGAGATTAGGCGATTTTTGTTTTGTTTTTTGTTTTTTAAGGAGTTAAAAATATAATATATAAGATAATTATGCACGAATAAAAGGAAGATACAAGATAGGCAATAAGCTGCATTGCTAAATCTTTTTATATCAGCATTAAAATATGGGTTGTTTAATTTCAATAGAATAGTTCTAATGCATTGATTGAGTGAATATGAGGAGTTGCAGCCACAATAAATTCAAATTTGTAATTTGAAATTTAGATATAAACTAAAGTGTACAAATAATTGTTTCTCGAACTAATTGCGTGTTTTCTAATGTGAGATTAAACTGAGTCTTAGATTTTTGTTAGCACAAGAATGAATATATTAGAATTGGGGGACCTGTAGAAAATACAAAGTAAGCTCTTCTCTCACAATTGTATTTTTTATACGCAAAAGTCAAGAAATTACATTAAATGATCCCTTTATTTAGTTTTTATTGTAGCTCAACTTGTTTGAGCTAATGGATAAATTGCAAAGGTGTAAAAGGACCCGGTCTCGATGAAAGAGAAAAGGCTAAACTACTAATTTAGTCCCTTAATTAAATTTTTGGTTTTATTTTGGTCCCTTAACTTATAAAAGTTTTGTTTAGGTCCCTTAATTGTATTTTTGTTGGTTAAATTAGTCCCTTTTAACAATTGATATTTCCTTTGGATCATGTAGGTCTATTATATCTTATCATAAACCATCAACACCTAATTTTTGTTTTCTTTTTCTTCATCTTCTTCATTACTTTGTCAAACAGAATTTTAGTTTCGGTTTCCCAATCCAAAGTCCTAGCCAGAGCAGCACCGTTGAATCCTCTAACTGTGACTGTGATGCCGTCGCTGATTCTTCACCGCTAGATCTAAACTTGGCTCCTTTGAGTGATTCAGATTCTTCACCGCGACGAAACCAGCATAGAGTGATTTAGATTCTTCATCGGTGATTGATCTGAACCACCATAACGATGATGTTAAAGCTGTTAGAAACTTCGATTTAGATCTTAACTACCCTCCTCCAGAATATACGCTATGAGAAGAGAAAACATCAGCGTATTTTTTTGTTGTTCTGGTGTTTTGGCAGCAGTGCTGCGGCTCTAGTTGCTTTTGGCCTGTGGTGCCTCTGTTTGTTATAGTTTGTATTTTTCTGGTTTTTTCTATTTGCTGTATGTTGCTATGGTTGTGGCCTAGCTCTTTGTACTCTCCCAAGCACTCCTTGTGCTTCTTTGTGTTAATAAATTTTAGCCCATTCAAAAAAATAAAATCAATGTATTATAAAGAAGGAAAAGAAGACGAAGAATGAATTTCTTAAATTTTGTGTTGTTTTCAATCTGGTGTTCCCAAATTACTACTAAGAAATTGTTCTCCACTTTTTCCTTTTTAGTTTAATCATGTTTTTGGTTTGTAACCAAAGTATAATTCAAGGTGAAGAACAAAGTATACAGAATTTATGAGATTGTTTGATAAGAGTTTTTTATTGAAGTTAATGAAATATTGTTAAAGATGAAGAACAAAGGATTGAAAAAGATGAAGAAAATGAAAATAAAATTAGGTGTTGATGGTTTATGATAAGATATAATAGACCTACATGATCCAAAGGTTCTAATTTAAAAGGGACTAATTTGGCCTATAGAAATATAGTTAAGGGACTTAAATGAAACGTTTATTAGTTAAGGGACTAAAATGAAACCAAAAATTTAGTTAAGGGACCAAATAAGTAATTTAGCCAAGAGAAAAATATCAACATTAATAACTCATTACTAACTTTGATTATTTAAAAACTAAATAAATTTTTTATTTGAATTAATTGAAAAATTCAAAATCATCATTACAAATAAAGTGTATTCATGATCAAAACAAATTTAAACATTAAATTGACAAAAAAAAAAACGTAGAAAGCAGTTTTAATTCAGTAGAAAAAAATTAAAATGAATAATTGATAGAGTCAGAGTTTTCTTTGGATTAGGGGGTGTTTGTTTCAAGTTTATAAATAAGATTCATGGAAATATATGGGTAGGAATATATATACTCATGTTTGTTATAAGGTTGACATAAAATTATTCCTAGGCATGAAAGTTCCTAGGAATAAAATAACTTCCAATAACTTCTCTTATTCCCATGATTTTATTCCTAAGAAAATAGGTGGGAAATAAAAGTTCCAATGAACATGAGAATATATTTTAAATAACTTCTAGTAACTTTTTTATCCATCTTTATCAATAATTCCAAGGAATGTAATTAATATTAACCAAACATGATTTTTTTAAAATACCTTGGAATAACATTCCTATCATTATTTCCTGAAAATATTATTCCAAGAAATAAATTTAACATCCTTAAAACAAACACCCCCTTAGTTTAAACATTATCCATAATCTTGGATCACATCACATGCACCGTTATTCCCCTCGTAATATATATAGGTTGGAATTAATGTGCAAAATAAATGGAATCATAGGAAGAAGGCAAAGGTATTGATGCAGTGATCTATACAGAGTTTAAATAAAAACCATGCTGTATAAAAATAATATTAATTAATAACGTGTACACACATTAGAAAACAAATGAAAGAAAATAATTTTATAAAAAAAAAGAAGCAAATGATATGAGTGTTTGGAACTCAATTATATAAATTCAACCACCGCCAATGTTAGTTAACTTCACTTTTCAAGTAATCTCTTGTTTGCAAGTCAAATTTATAAAATCTAAATCCTAAACTGAGGGAGATTTGATCATACTATATTAATGGTCCAGTTGCTTAAATTACACTTTAATAATATAGTAAAGTGTCAATTAATATTAAGCTAAAAGAGCGAGTTTAGCTCAATTTATAAAATTGAACAACTAGTACCCTTTGATAACATCTTTCCAACTGCTTTGATCATAACCATCTTGCAACTTGTCAACAAAAAAAAAAAACCATCTTGCAATTAGGTTCAGCCTATGAAGAAATTTTTGCAAGCAACCGTTTTTGAGAAGAAAAATTAAATGACATTTCTTCTTTATAATAAGTATTTTTTTTTTTTTTTGAATCCTTCTTTATAATAAGTATTAATAGCAATTACATGTGAGGTTTTTTTAATTAAAAAAAAAGCAATTTAGACTTCATTCATGAATGTTATTTTAATATTAAAAATGTAACCTCTGTTTGTACACAATCTTAAATAAAAGGTATTTTGTATAGACACATGAACATAAAAATCCATATAGCTTATTTATTTTAAAATTATTTCGTTTATTCTTCTTTTATTTTTTCATACTTATGTGTATGCCTTTTTTTTTTTTGAATGACAAATATATACTTATGTGTATGCCTAAATGTTTAA
This sequence comes from Trifolium fragiferum, assembly GCA_954870985.1. Classification (NCBI taxonomy): domain Eukaryota; kingdom Viridiplantae; phylum Streptophyta; class Magnoliopsida; order Fabales; family Fabaceae; genus Trifolium; species Trifolium fragiferum. The sequence goes on from OX940794.1 coordinate 17,540,296, forward strand.
TATTTAGGCTCGACTAAAGTTGTTCGATATATCAAATTTTCTTAATCATGAGTTTTCTTAATACAAATTATTTTTATGTTAAGTAATATAGTGGTTAAAATAAGGTCCGACCACAATCTATGTGCTGATTTTGGGGTTTAAAATTGTAAGATCCTATAATAATAGTTATATTTAAGTAATACAAATTATTTTTTGTATTTCTTACAATTTAAATAAGGATGATTGTATTTCTAAAATATATTTTTTTATTAGGAATTCATTTTTAATATTTAAGCAAATCTCCAAATAGTCGGGGTCTGTCCTAACCAGAATTAGAGGTGTTTGTGGATTGAGTTGAGATAGTTTTAGCCAAATTCATTATCGGACTAATCGCACTATCTCTACAAACTAAGTAATGCTAACATGGAATATAATAACAATAATCTAACATACATGTGAAAAGTGAAATATGATAGATAGTCTAATTTTGCATTGTAAGAAAATCTATCATGTAGCACCAGCCCCAAAAACAAAAACTATGATGGAATGTAGAGAAGAGATTGCTTTGGTTAAAACAAGTGACTTTTTATGGTTGTCTTTACCCTCTTTTTGCCGCCCCATATATGCATCCAATTGCAACCTTGTGAATCACGTTAGCTAGCTAGCACTAGCAATAAGCAATTGCTTTTGATTAATTTTTTCTCTCATTTTATGGTATGGTATGGATCCATCCAGCCTTCAAGGGGACAACTAGCTGGCGGAGCAAACGGAGACATGCTGTACTCACAAGTAATCACATGCTAATCGTTTCTTTGAATGCAAATCAAATCACACCCATAACTCTATTCTAATTATATATAACCTCATTGGATTCATTTAATCCTATTTGTATTAAATATATTATCTGGGTTTTGTGTAACTCTAAGATCTACAAATAGATCACTTAATTTAAATATAGAGTAATTTGTGTAGTATACGTGTCAGTTCAGTTATAAGAATTTGATCTGATAATTTTGAAACGCGAAGTTCAATTGATCTTTTTGGATGACGGTAAAATAATCATTAATTTTATTTTTTTATTTAAAAAAATCATCATTTACAAATAATCATTAGTATTACTTTGATTAATATTAAATATTAATATGTGTAGTGATTTGGCACTAAGATTCTTTGAAACATGGTTGAAATTGCTTCCAATTGTGTAATCATCGAGAAAGCTTAATTTACTTTTGGAACATGCTTCCTGACTCTCACACACAACAATACAATATTTTTTACAACTTAATTAATCTGTTTTTTCATATTATTATTATTTTCTACAATAAATATATATATTTTCATACGATCTTCACATTTTGCTCTTTTCTGTCCTTCAAATCACGGTATATATGATTGATAACATTCACACATTTTTTTAAAGATCTTACATTAAATTATACTACTAGCCTTATATTCGTTGGAGATTAAAAGAATCAGAATAAATCATATCATATTATACTAACACACAATACCTCATTAAAATATTATAACTATAATTATTGGTACTGAGTTATACTAAAAGTTAAATAAACACTTGCATCAAACTCCACAAAATTTTCAGACTAAATTGTGTCATTGTTCTTTGCTTCTGTGCCCCAAAAATAAAAGGCTTCATTCATAGACAAACTTTAATTTAAGCACTTTGTATATGATCCGAATATCCTTGACCATATAGCATATTTAATTAATTATCTCATCCATTTACCATTCTCCTACAGCTTAGCTAACAAAATTGACTTAGCCATAATTAAAAGTTTGAATATATTGACGATAGATACTTTTCTTCAACTTCCAGCTACCGCGTTAGAAAAAAGTTACATAACCAACTTCTATTTTTGGTGTACAAAGGAGGCAACTATATTTTATTCAAATTATATATTACTACTATATTATACTAATAAACAATTCAAGATGACATATACATTATGAAGAGTTAGTTTCGTCTTTGAATTTAAGGTTTTGTTCAATCTCTCCAAATGGCTTGCTTTAATTAATATAACAACTCAGGATGACATATGATATATCATCTTCTCATTGCAAAAATGTTACTTCCTGGAATAAAAGTAGTTGAGTTAGATTCTGAAATTCACATGTTTCATTTAGCAACAAAAATGTCATTTTCTAAAACCGTTTAATATCATGTTTTGACATTGAATTTTAGAGTCAGTGCAATCAAATACTCTCTCCGTAATACTTTATAAGTAAACTTTACAATGAATTTAAAAAGTCAATTTTACTTATAAAGTGTTACGGAGAATGCATGTATCACCTTCCAGCAACTGAAATTCACCTTATTTAACTCTATAAAATAAGATGTACTAGTATTACTACGTTCTAAATTTTAATATAAAATAATTTAGTGAGTAAAATTTCACTTTTTAAAATGAACAAATGAATTTATTAAAATTTCAATTTCTACATATTCCCTAAAATATTTCTATCAATTATTAAATTATAATAATGACACTTCAAAAAATATGATTTTTGACAGCGATTTTTTTATCAACGGCTTGTAACAACAAAAATCACTGTTAAAAATCATATTTCTGTGGAGGACTTATTACATTTTAATTTACTCTCAATGAAGGCAACTTAATATTAACTCTACTCGTTTCTTGTTTATTTTAATTTTTAAAATTTCTATGGGTTTGGAATGAGGTCAGAATTTTGTAACCAACACAGCACATGCAAAAAATACACCCAATTATAGAAAATGTTTTAAATTCATAAGTCTTCGTCATGTTAATTAGTCATTCATAAAACATTGAAATACTCATGTTAAGTTAAGGTCTTAGCTCATAAGGATTGCACGTGACACATATAGTCCTGCAGAAATATTAGTCCTTAATTAAGTCAAATCAACGGATAATAGGTAATGCAAAATTGAAAATCATGTTAGGGACTATATTCCTCTAAGCTAAGCAATTCTAGGATTACTATTTATTAAAGTGTTTTCTTAATAGATAAATTGAGAACACTGATCAAATACCATAGATATAAATCAATTCAAGAAATACGCAAGAAGGAACACATATATGCATCCATTACAGCAAGACTCTGTATGGCAAAAAATAAATAATAAATTAGGTTATATCAAATAAATTATACATTAACTTTGTGCCAAAATAAAATAAAATTATACATTAACTTATATCAGATAAATTATTTGGTTGAATTTGTAGTGTTTAATAAAATTAATGGTTAAACTAATTTATAAATATGAAATGACATAAAAAATATATTTGTTTAACATCTTATTTTCTTAAAAATAAGATGACATAAATAAAACCGTGAAAAAATTATGAATCATAAATAAATTAAATTATTTTATTACCAATGAGAACTTAAATAAACTCTTAATATTTGATCAAATTTTGCTTTGAAATATGAGTACTTTTTTCGGTCTTATTTATAAGCAAACATTACTTTTTAGATTTATTGAATAATCGATATATCTAATCTATATACATTAGTGATTGAATGAATCTAAAAAATAACTTTTGTTTATAAATAAGGCCGGAAAAAATATAAATTAAGAAATTATTTAGAAATCAAACCTCACCAAATAAACATAAATTGATAATTCGGGTTACCCGAATCCAGTGGGTGAAGTTGAGTTTGTTTGACCCGAAAAGTAATTGACGAAATGACACGTTTAGAATATAAAGACGGTATGGGACCCATGACACTTTTGCCTGCGATTCATTCACAGCAACACAGATAGATAAGATAACGTGATCAAATCAATAATAAAAAAACCAAAATTGTTAATAACAGCAAACATATTTTGACACGAAACTCTGTTTTCTACAAATAACCGTCAACAACTTTTGGCCGCTCCTTTTTTTTTCCAACCACATGAACCACCTTTTTTTTTCATCCATTCAATTTTTTATCATTTTATTAATTAATGTAATCTTCTACTAGTACTATTTTTTTTTTTTTACCAGTGTAGTACTTTTTATAAAAAAAGTGTAATGTCAATATCATTGATCATCAACTTGTATACAATTGAGTAATTAACAAATTCTTTTCTTTAACTGCAGGAATTCGAAGTCTCAAAATTCAATTACTATAAGCTCTTCAAACTACTAGTACTTCTGTGTGTTCATCATTAAGGTCACAATAAAAATATTACGTCATGTTTTTGAAAATATTTTTATTTGCTAAAGACTTTAAATTTTGTTAAATAGTTTTGAATTTTGAATGTAAAAAGAAAGATAATTTGCCTATTTAAGTATAGAGTTTTGTGTTCGCAAAAACAATGTGATTTTCACTTATTTGTAATGTAGACGTAGGTGAAGTGTTGAATGTGTTACATGTTATTAATTGAGTGTATGATTTAAGAGGAAGTTGATTTTGTTTTGGACTCAAAGAAGGTAGTTGATTATTTTCATTGAGGCCTAAATGATGTTATGGAATCTTGTGATGTGTTGAAAGAATGTAAGCATGTGTTTAATTTATATTTTAAAAGAGAAGTGCTAAATGCTACAGGACATTTTACACAAGAATTGCAAGAAAACAACATAATTTTTTTAAAAAAAAAAAAAAACTATAACTTCCTATTTTATTGAAAATCATGGGTGGTGATGGATTTAAACAAGGGTTTAAATGTATTTTTACTATTCTTCTCTTTCAATTTTCTTAATAAAAAACATAAACTTTCATGTTGAGTTTGATAGGAGACAAACAAATTTAATGAGACAACTCGTACTTTAGGAAGGATGGCCACATCTATAACTAGCTCCAATATTTTCATTGATGTACCAACATGTATAAACCATATTATTTAGAATGAAATGCGATAAGCACCTTTTAGTCAAAAGTATAGGGTCATTCTAATTAATGCATCCAATGCATAAACTAAATAACTCCAAAGCAGTAAAATTTACGTTGAAAAAACATATTTTACACTTTAAGAAAAGTTTACTATACAAGTTTTAAAATAATGTTACTATTTTTTGTTCCTTAATTAATGTCACGGGTGTACTTGGTAGCATTTTCCTCAAGTATAAATGGATATCAAGTTTTGGCGTAGTATTAAACTCTCTAATTTATAAATTTCTCAATTATTATCCAATCAAATAAAGTTGTTATTCCCATTAGTTTAAACGCATGTTTGGTCCGGCAGTGAGAAAAAATAATTTTGATAAAATTAATTTTGTAAAATTGATTATATTAAAAATTGATTTAAAAATAAAGAGATTTATGTTTGATATATTTATGGAAAAGCGAGTCGAACAAAAAATTTGAGTATGTAAACTAATTCTAAAATTAGGAGTTACAATTTCTAGCTTCAAGTAGAATCAATTCTGAAAACATATAATCAATTATACTTTTGAGAAATCAAACAAGGCAAAATCAATTCTATACATCTAGAATCAAATTATAGCTCCTCTAAAGTCGAAACCAAGCATACACTAACTCAATTTATAGAAACAAATGCATCATACATATATGACCTAGAATTCAAACCCCAAGAGCAAAAATATAGTTGTACGTTAGGTTGAGTTAAAATGAAAACTCGAACTAATTTCAATTTACAACTACCAACCATATTTGCCATAGGTTTTTCGATTTCATGGTAGTCATCATATAATATGTCACGTGTCTAAAAGCAGCACCACCTATTGCTTATGGATTTATCTGATTGCACCACTTTCGATTTTTATAAATATCTCAAATTTTATTTTTGATTTTTATAAAAAATTTCATGAAGTTTTAATCTCCTAAACATGTTTAGTACTACATTATAGAGATATTTCTTACAAAAATTTGATTTTATTTTCTTAACAGTGGATTAATTAGTTAGAGTAATTTTTTAAGTTTTAGTGCTTAAAAATTCATATTTAATTTTTTTTTTTAAAAATATTAATTTTTGTGGAAAAGATTCTTATAATATTATAAATATGACTAAATTACTCTTTTGGTCCCTCATCTAAATGTTTATTTGACTTTGATCATCTAATTAATAAACATATTATTAAGGTCCCTTAAACGTATGTGCTTCCGTTAGTCAAATCGATCTTTTCTATTAACTTTTAACACCAAATTTATAAGATGGCCAACATTGTAGGCGGTCCAACATAGACTTAAAACCCTTAGCGAAGACTATAACTCTACACTAACCAAGACAAATAAAACTACCGAGTCACATAAAAAATTCTAATGTTAAAGGGTAAGTCAAGGGAAAACTTGGAAAGACCATCAACAATTAACACTTGAAACTCATTCACAATTGCCATAATCTCAACCATAGCAACCACCTAAATATTTCAAAGTCAGCTATAAATCTCTCATCAACATTGCAAATCACACCTCCTCATAATGCTTAAGTTTCGTTATTTGTAATTGACTCATTTCTATTAAATTTTACAAAACTAGGTACGAATTTGTTCCGATGGAAACACAAGTGATCTATCAAAACATCATCAACGTTATTAGCAATATGTTGCAATAAATTGTACTTTAACCTTACAATTTTCTATTTCACCAGACACAAAGCTGTTAGCTGATGGGGTAGACAAATAGAACATCAATTTCGACTACTGCTGAATTAAAATTGCAAAAAGTCTTGGAAAAGCTAAGGCAAGTGGTTGATTCCCCACACATACATCATCCCAAAAGCTAGTTGTATTGCCCTTTGCCAAAAATTTGGAGACCCCTAATTTGAACCATCTCGATACACGCAAATGTTACACCACCAAAATGAGCCAAACCTCAAAATATGATATTTTTTCTAAATTATTCGTACCAACAACACCGTTCCCATACTTTGCCACTACAATTGCCTTCCAAAATTCTTCCTCTTGTTGAAGGAGCTTCCACCTCCATTTTACTAAAAGGCTTATGTTGGTCAACCTCAAGTCACGGACACCCACCCCAACCCTCCTTCATTCTTTGGTTTACACACTTCTTCTTATCTGACCCAACTAATTTTTCTCCAAATGCTTAATTATTAGCTCGATAAAAAATCTGTAATGCAATGTTGTAGTGATGCGGTCAAAGTAAATATGGACGTCCGATTACAGTTGAACGACTAAGATTTAAAATAATCTTTTCTCTTTTATTAAAATTATTTCAAATATGAACCTTTCGATATTAATTGAACGGTTAAATCTTCTTTAATTATAGAAGTACATATAATTCGATTTATCCACATTCGCACATTAGTTATATAATTTACACAATTTTTTTAATACAAGTCAAACACTAATAACAAAAGGAAAAATTATCATTATCATATGAATATTTAGAAGAAAAAGAAAAGGGAAAAGTTATTTGAAAAGACAAGTTAATGAATTGAACCACAATGACAAATCCATTCATCAAAACATGAAAAATAAAAGTACTATACACTATTTTGTCGAAAAAAAAATACTATACACTATTAAAAAGGAAATAATAATAATAATAAAAAAAAAATGGACCATAAAAAAGAGATAGCCAAAAAAATGAACACACACACCCCCTTAATAGGAAAAGCCAAACCTCAATCAATATTTCCTATTTTTCTGTCTCATCTCTTTACAAATTTTTTTAAAGCCTCCACGTGGCATAGGGGTTAGGATGGGTTTGGGTTTGGGTTTGGTTGAGTTAGGGGTTAAGAAGGAATTGGGTCTAAAGAGGGTTTTTGTTTTTCATAGACCAAAAAAAACCTACTATAACCGGTAAATATAACACTTTTACCGGTTAATCCGGTTATGTGGTGTTAACAACGTAGCTATAAAGGGTTTAAGGGTACTGTTTTATGGGTATTGGTGGGTTTTTGTGTCTTAAACTCTTCTATCTACTATTCTATCTATTCTTTTGTTTTCTTCCATCTCAATCACATAACAATTATTTTTTATTTTTTTTTCTTTTAATTTTAAATAAAAAATAATAATCAAAATTGAAGAAGAAAGAACAAAGAAGAAAAAAACTTGAAGATTTTGTGTTTTCAGTTGCAAATTCTGTTTAGATCTCTCAGACATTTTCCGATTCGACAAGTTTGTACTTTTTTTTCTCTGTCACAAAATGGGTTACCTCGGAATTTTCGTTACATGATCGCAACTTGATTCCTCGGATCGTTGTTCGAATGTTGTTTATTCAAGAGGTGAGTTTGTGTTTTTGTTTTATTTCAGAGGTTTGAATTTTGGGTTTTAGTTTTTTTTTTTTTTTGTTGTTGTTGTTGTTGTTGTTACGATCTCATCATGTTGAAGATTGTTTGTTGAATCTGTGGAGTTCTTATTTGAATTACGGAGTTTTAGATAAAAAGAGAAATTGTGGTAGCGTGTGGATTAATTTTGCTCTAACATTTTTGAAGATTCTGTTTTTATTAATTTTTTAATAAGAAAATTATGGGGTTTAGTTAAGAATTGAGAATTGAGATCCGATCGTGGAAGTTAAGGTGTTTTTGTCGCATGTAAGTGGTTTTTCGTTGGTTTCAATATTAAAATTTTGAATTTTTTTGTGTGGGATGTTTTGGACTTGTTTTTGTGTTGAATTTTGATTCCATGTTCTTTGATTTGGAAAATGAACTTGATTTGTTTTGTGTTGATCTTCAACAATTAGCACTCATCAACTGTTGCAGCAAATAGCAGTTTTTTTTCTTTTACTTGAGTTTTGATGATCTTGTTTTTTATCATCCTTTTTTATTTTGATCATGGATTTGATTCTTATATTACCATGGAATCAGAATTGTTTCTTGAAATTCGATCGAATTCATCTGAATCCATAATAGCATCGATCTTTCATGCAATCAATTTTCGGTTTCTGTTACTTCTGTGATCTGGATTCATCCTTTGCAGCCAATAGCAGCCATTTTTTTGTTGGTGTTATGTCATGTTTAATGAAAATTAAATCCATGAGTTTAATTGGTAGTTTTTTGAGTTGATTAAATCTGATCTTAATTGTTTGTTCCTAGTGTATTCAATTCGGGTAGAAATTATATTCAACTGTTACAATTGGATGGATCTTGTGATTTCGCATCATATTTATTTCGCTTCTACTTCAATGCTAGTTGCCAAATTAATGTTGTGAATATTCCTTATTGACTTTATGCTGTAAAATATAAATCCACATGAAAAGAAACCGTCCGGTTTAATTGAAGATTATAGATTATTCAATTTCATTCTTTGGATGTATACGAAGATTCAATAACCGTTTGACTATATATTAACTGCTGATTTGAAATAGTTGAAAATGTTAAGGTGGTAGTGCGATGTTAATTTCATTCAATGTTATTATGACAGTGACGAAGATCTGGTGTATTGATGCTTCTGGTTATTTGATGAGAGATATATCTTTAAATTATGGTGTTGAAGAAGAGGGTAAATAATGGATTCACTGGCTTTCAAGTTCCGGTTATTCCTAAAGCTCCTAGATCTGCAAGAGTAAGTACTTGATACATTCTTCGCAATTGGGTTATGCATTTCATTTTCGTGATTTGAATTCTATTCTGATCCCTTTACGTTTGACAATTGTTCAGGGAAGGGGTCCATTGAACAAAATGGTTGAGGATGGTCAAGTTTGTGCTTTTGAAATATTGGCATCGATAGCTGGCAAGCTGTTGGAGGAGAGTGTAAGTTCTGCTTCTAGCAATGCATCGGAAGGAAATAGCCAAGGTGTCATTGTGCAAGATCGACAAGATGAAGGTAAACCATTGATAATGGAGGGAATTCATCAAGGAAGCTGTACAGACAGTATTTTTACAACTGACGTAGCCTCACAAAACCGTGATCAGAAGCCTCTTCTGCACGTGAAGTCCGATTTTGCATCGGAAAAATCTGAAAAAGCTAATGTAAAGACTGAAACGGTTGAATCATATAATAAATATGGGAGTTATACTAATAGATTAGTAGAAGCACCTGAAAATTTCAGGGAGTCTTGTAACAGGAAAATTAAGAAAGGATTCAGATATGATAAATGTGGTTTGAAAGATCGGCTAGAATTGTACATGTCTCCTTCTCTGGTCGATTCAAAGATTAATGTAAAATATCCACTTTATAGGAAGCCTTTTCCCACCGATTCCTTTACCAAGCGTGGGAATGGCATTAAGATAGATTTTAGAGATGATGACGAAAACTTTTTAAGGTGCACAAAGGTTTGCACCAAGTCGAAGGCTTTTAGGTCTCCACGACGCATGGCACACCGTAGAATCAAGAATCTGCTGTCTTCTAAATACTGGAACGTTGCTCCAAAGTTGAAGGACTGTGAACTTTCTAGATCTGGTAAGTGTGGTACCAAATGCATACATACTATGATTGTTTTTATTTTGTTTTAAACTAAAAAAAGTAATATTGAATTTGTAGATCTAGATGTACCTCTTTATCGTAAGAGGAAGACTTGTAACAATTCCGACAGATCTCACCACAGTGCCATTGTTAAAAGGAGGAAAATCTTTGACCGGATTTCTGGAGTAACTTCTGATGGAGGATTTAGCAGTGAGAGTGTGTCAAATTCGCCTGAGAAAGGAACAGATGGACATAAGCCTAGCTCCTCTTCAAAACTGCAAGTAACCGAGGATTCTCATGGTAACCACTAACTAATTCTCTAATATTCCTTCATTTTTTATCTTGCGGTAACCGAGGATTCTGTACACTAAATGGTTACTCATGTGATATATGTTCCTTTTGAACAGTGAAATTTCGCATTAAGTCGTTTAAGATACCAGAGCTATACATTGAGGTTCCCGAAACTGCAACTGTTGGTTCACTAAAGGTATCAATTGACCTTGCCAAATATTAAGATTTATTTATTTTGGTTTCAAAATAATTATTGTTGTCAAAGATTCATCCATACAAGTTGGATCTAACCTTTGCATTGTGTATCGTAACAATATTTTTGTAGAGGACAGTCATGGAGGCAGTTATGGCTATAATTGGTGGCGGTATGAATGTTGGTGTTCTTCTTCAGGGCGAAGAAATTGGAGATGACAATAGAACACTTGAGCAGACTGGTTTATCTTGCAATGAGAATCTGGATGCCCTCAGTTTCATGTTGGAGCCTAGTTCTCTACTAGCTTCTCCTGTTTCTTGTGTTGGTGATCCTTCTTCTCAATGCGAAACATCCGAACCTATCAGGTGAGCTAAATTTGATAACATAGTTTCTTTTCGTTGCCATAGATGGTAGTGCGTAAATGAAATTTGCTTATGATTCAGACATCTTCAGTTGATTATTACTATTAGACACTATATATAACTAATATCATCATTTAACTTTTTAGGTCTCCAGAAACTCCTGCATTAGATTCAGGGATATCTGATCCCGTACGTGACTTCAATTTGCCGACAAATCAAGATGCTGTAGTTGAAAATAATCATGACTCTACTTGTTCTCCTACTGACACCATAGTTGACAAAATAGCACCAGATCATTCCAGAGCAATCGTTGCTCTTCCAGCTAGTACCGAAGCATTAGCTGTGGTCCCTGTGAGTCAGAAAGTCAAGCGTTCCGAGTTTATACATCGTCGAACCAGGAGACCATTCTCTGTGACTGAGGTAGAAGCACTTGTTCATGCAGTTGAAGAACTTGGGACTGGAAGGTATGATTTCACTTAATAATTCATCAGCTTTACCTGCACATAGACAACATAACTGGCTTGCTGATAATGTTTACTCCTGCCAGGTGGCGTGATGTTAAGTTGCGAGCTTTTGAGAATGCGGATCATAGAACTTATGTAGATTTAAAGGTAAGAATTGTTTCTTTCCTTCCCTCTCAAGCTATTAACTTTACATGGTTAATTGGGCATTTGAGTTTCTTATGCTTAGTACTTAGTTTGGATTCAACCCTTGTGTATTTGTTGATTTCATGTTTTCTATTTGATTCTAAAGAGATTTTTAATTTCAGTTTGTATTTGTTACCTAGGATATATGATTTATCTGGTCCAACTATAGCATATGTTTTTGTGGTTATCATTCTATTGAATTTTGTATGAGCGGTAGCATGAACGTTATCCCGAGCATTATGCGTATCCTCTTAATATAAAGCCACTCTATCAGTTGCATTATATATATTTTAGAAAGATATATCGATACATTTTCTTAACTCATGCATAAACATTTATATGATAAGTACTTATGCTATAAGCGCTTAATTATGTTGTATACTAAACTAGGCCTTATTTGTCTATGCAGGATAAATGGAAAACACTAGTGCACACCGCGAAAATCTCCCCTCAACAAAGGAGAGGAGAGCCTGTACCTCAAGAGTTATTGGACAGAGTTTTAGGAGCACATGCTTACTGGTCTCAGCACCAAATCAAGCAACATGGAAAGCATCAAGGTGGAACAACAGGAGCAACATTGAAGATAACAGAAACCTCAGCTGAAAGGGTGTCCATTCATGTGTAGAAAAAGGACTTATGTTGTTGAACAGTAAAAGAAGAAAACAAAACTTGTACATTTTGATTTAATTTCATGTAATATTCTCACAGCAAATTCTTTGCCAACCGTTAATTTCATTTTGGTTGGTATTTTGTAAATGATTGGATGCAATAAAGGTTACTCTAACAGGTACTTATGCTGTTCTTTGATTTTTAATTTTTTTGTTAATTCATTTTTCATTTGTATGTAACAATTGTCAAAAGAATATGACACAAGAAAAAGAAAAATTATTTCCTTCTTATACCATCTTTTGTTCCATTTATAGAATTTGTTTTCTTGACAACATTTATATAAGTTGTTGCTCATGTCTATTTGTTTGTTACTATTGTACTTTCTATGTGCTCATGTTTGTTTGTTTGTTACTAATGTACTTTCAAATATTTATAAATTGATCCACTACAACATATTTTATTTTTGTTGATATATCCTTGGCAATAATATTGCCTCAAAAAGAAAATATTAAATTTCTTTAAGGGTTTACATATGAATAATTTTTATTTTATTTTTTAAGAGATCTATATTTAAATAGAAATTGGAATCCCTATTATCATTAACTCTTTGCATTTACATAGTCGCTGAATACATGTAGTAAGAGATTGAACCAGGTTTGAGTGCAGTCGGTCCTTCTTGATTGTAGTGTATTCGGCCACACTAAATCGAAGTTAACTAAAATTTGAATTTCAAATTTTAATCGTTTGATTAAAATTAAATGGTTCATATGTATTGACCGAGTGCATGTAATTTGACTGCATTAGATCCATTGATGTAAAATACTACTTGGAATTTAGGTCCATTAAAATCACATCTAGATGTTTATTTTTGCTATTGATGATGAATGAATCAATTAGGTTGAGACTAATGAAAATAATTGATAAACTTGTTGAATTTGATTTTTGATAATGATTGATGGTTATGAAATGGGTCATAATTGCCTCACAATGTATTTGGTGTGAATGAATGAATAGCAAAATTTGAAATCACATCTTATCCATGTATATATATATCAGAACATGAGCTCATGGACATGTCCCACCACTATTATGAGTTGTTTGTGATGACTACGATCTCTTGTTGTTGTTGTTTTTGTTTTTTTAGTAGTAAAATGAAAAGTAGATTATGACAAAGTGGGTTCGTGGACATTCATGGCCGCAACTAAGGATATTCCTTCTCTTACCGGATCCTTATCCGCACCTTGTATTGAACCAAATTCCATATGCACGTGCTCCATACAAATTTATTCAATAAGAAATTAATTTTCGTTTTTCAATTTTGCAAGAATAAAAGGAAATAAAAAGAATTGCACAAAAAAAAAAAAGAAAATAAAAAGAATATGAGGAGGGATCCGTTGACTCCAGGAGTAAGTTTTCATCGACTTACTCCGCTTAATAATTCGATATCGACATTATATTTTTTCAATCCGACCATTGAATTCAAAAATCTCATTGAGTAGATCAACTCTACAAATTTTTCTAAAAATTCAAAAAATGTAGTTATGTATTCGGACTATTGAAATTCAACGGTTTTTTGAAAAGTTTGTTGTACGTTCAATTGAAGTTATCAAAAAAAGTATCAAACGGTTTTGAATTTTTATCAAAATTTATAGAGTTGATCTACTCAATGAGATATTTGAATTCAACGGTCGGATTGAAAAAATATAATGTCGATATCGAGTTATTAAACGGAGTAAGTTGATGAAGACTTACTCCTGGAGTCAACGGATCCCTCCTCAAAGAATATTATTGATTGTAATTTGTATATTTTAATTTACCGGTTGAAATGTTGGTCTATATTTTTACCGGTTGAAATGTTAGTCTATATTTATATTTATGATCTTAGCTGATTAGAAATATTATAGATGAACGCTTCTTTGTATGGTGGATATGAAGTGGAATGTGTTTATAATATCTTGACGTTTAAGTCGGTGTTTGTATGAAGTGAGATATTAAAGAGTAAAAATAATTTTTTTTGGGCTTTAGTAGAAGAATAGTGTATAGCTTTCAGATTGCTGCGCTACAACCATCAATTGAGGGCAAATTTCGCAGCTTCGATGTTGATGACTATTGGTATATTGACTGAAAAGTTAAGATTGAAAGTAAATATCAATCATTTCAGAGTGAGACGTTACAGAAGTACCAACTTCTATGATCATTAAACATGAACACATAACTTTGGACCAACACACTATTAGTCGGGGCTCGACATTGAGTTAGGTTGAGGCCCGTCCAAAACAATTTATCTATATATTAAAAAATAAATAAATTTTTCATTTTTTATATAAAATAAATAAACAAGAATATCGGAAAATGGCACAATTGGATTATCCCATATGCAAGTGATCAATTTTTTTGTTTTTGTCAAAAATAAAAGAGCCTTGTCCAAAATAATATTAGAGAAACAAGATAAAATGAAACTGAATGAAAATGATGCATGAGCTATTAGACAATGATATATATGTTCTTTGTTTTTCTTTAAATATATAAAACAAACAAATAAATAAAAGGTGTGGTCTCTTATATTTATTTTGTCAGAGAATATAACAATTATAATTTTAGTACTATAATTCCTTTTTTAACCCCTTAAGTTGATCTAAAACTTGAACCTAATAGTATTTATTTACAGTTAATTGAAATTTGATTGGCCTGATATTCAACATGGGTGACTTGTACATCATGATGGTATTGGTACCCTAGAGACCAAGTCATATATATTACAACCTAACCTAACCCAATACACTTCTATTTAATTTCCGTAATTGCAAAACTAATGACTAATACGTGTATAATCCAAATGGTTTACTAAGATAGTGTTTGATACGTAGAGAGAACATGATGGAAATGGAAATGTTAGCATCTTATCTCTTTGATTATATTTTTCAACGTAACTAAAATATTTTCTTTTCAACCTTATGCTTCTTTTGTTTTATTTTTTAAATTGAAATGCTAAGCAGTACTCTCTAGACAGTAATTTTTTTTTTTTTAAACAAAAGAAGGTAAAGCGTAAAAGAAAAAAATTTCCGATGTAAATGAACATTTCTAGACATGCTAGTTTTGGATATATCATTAAATAGAAGATTATGAAGCTCACTAGGAGGTGTCTCTAAAATATAAGTATCAATGAAGCTCACAAGAATCAAATGATGTTGCTCTTTTCTTATAAAAAAAAAATAAAATGATGTTGCTCTTTCAGATTCTAATGAGCATATATAATCCATTCGCTGAACATGTCCCACATCTTGACGTGAAAAGTATGCGCCGGGCACTAGTTAAAGAATCAAAAAGCAGTGCATTCTAATTTCTTGAAATTTTTTGAAAAATATATTCTACATAAAATATTTATTCTTGTTTCTTACCCCTTTTTCTTGATAGAAGATGGAAAATGCTTCAAAAATTGAATAAAAACAAAAATGCAATAACAATAGGGAAAAGGTAAAACAACTATTGAAACACAATGATGGATTTAGATGAAAAACTTCACAAACAGTTTGTTTCCTATGACTGTCTTTGGTATAATAATTATAAGTATGTTATATGATACGGTATTGTCAAAGTCAATGTGTCTGTCATTCCCATATACAGGAAAAAAATTATCTAGTCTAATCTAAATAAAATTTGTATAAACATCTTCTTTTCAATTTTCCTCATCTTCTGTTATAATATGAGTCAATTCCTTCTTCCTTGTTTCATTTGAGGCTTGCTTAATGGATCAACGAATTTGGGTGCGGCCCAGTGACCATAGGCCTGTATCTTTAACTGGGGCCTGAAAAGATAGCAAACACAAGAATTAGGACTCAAGTAAGTAGGATACGAAGACAATGATACTGACACGTCGACACCGATAATAATTTCAGAAAATGACATAATTGATCAGATGCTTACAGGTGTTTTCATTGATGGGAAAACATTCCAAAACCGCAGAGTCTCATCCCCAGCACCAGTCACTATTGTCTGCAATTGTATTATTCATCATTAAATTAAAATTGATGTAACACAAAAAGGAACAATTTGTTCTTTATTTATAATACTATATAATAAAAATAAAAGTTAATCATGTTGTTATGTAGACATTAATACCTGACCATCAGGAGACATTGCAAGATATAGTACTCTCATGCTGTGGCCAGTTAGAGTTGCAACCTAATAAAAAATATATCCATAAGGTTAAGACATTTTGTACTTAAATAAATAATCATTTCTGGTTAAAATTACTCTAAAGTAAAATACCTTTGCTAGTGATGGATATTTCCACACCATGATTTGATTTTGTGAGTAACCATGAGTACTTACTAGCTCATTCACATTTTTACTCCAAGCAAGGTTACAAACCTGCAAAATTATGCATTAAAAAGTTTAATAAGTTACTCTCTTGTTTATATATGGATTCTTGACAACAAAGTGGTAAGTAAATTAACCTGGCTTCCGGTGTCAACAGAGTTCAATTGGTGTCCATTTGTCGTGTTCCAGAAACGAATACACCTATCGGCAGTTCCACCACCAGACACAAGAAGGTTGCTCTGGTGAGGTGACCAAGCAATGGCTTTCACAGCAGCAGTGTGCTCTGTGAGTCTCAAAATTGGTTGCTGAGAATGCTGATTCCATACCAATAGCTGCTCATAACATAACATTGATGAAGAGGTGAATTAAAAGTTCACAAAACTAAACAAAATGTATCGAATGATGCAATTTTGTGTGTGTTTTAATCTTGTGAAAAGAACGAAAGAGACTATTTTAAGTAGAATTGGTAGGGTCTTATGATCTGTGTTACATGTTACCGTCCTCGAGTTATGACTTACAATCTTTGTACCTTTTGCAGATCCTATGAAGGATATCGAGTTTTACATCATTGGAAAGAGAGACATACCTGATTATCATTACCACCAGAAGCAAGTTCCCTATCGTCACAGGACCATTTCAATCCACATACCTGTTAAAGTTGAAGGATAAAAATCGGCATCAATTTCTCTTTTTACATATAATTGACACTATAAAAAAATTATTACTAGTCGTTTGTTAAATTCTTTTTACCTCAGACTTGTGACCGACAAGTTTGCCAATAAAGTCACTTGAAACTCTCATATCATGTTGAAGTATGTTCCTATCCCTACTCCCTGAAGCCAAAATGCGAGAATTCCATGCCAATACACCGGTTCTTGTTTGATGACCTGCCATTGTTCTGACCTTCTTGCATTTAGTACCATCCCAAATCTGTTACCATAACGCAAAAATGCTCTCATTATCCGCAATCATCAAAATTCAAATACATTGACTATATAAAAGCATATAAATTTAAGTAAGCTAAGGTACCTGAACTTGACCAAGGTTTGTACCAATGGATATGAAAGAACCCTCCTTAGTCCACTGGACAGAACACACACCATCATAAGGTCCCAAGTCACACAGCTTAGTCACCTGAAAGCCACTCAAAGATATAAGTTAATTTTGATTTTACATGTTTGTGATAATGATATTGATGGCACTTGGATGGTGTATTTTATACTCACTTTACTGTTTGAAGCACTCCAGAGATAAACACAAGTGCCAAGTCCCACTGCTAGAGTATTTTGTGAAGACCAGTCCACAAGATTCAAGTAAAAGTCATCCTGAAGTGAAGGTGCATCCAGAACCTGCAAAAAACAAAAAACATTTGTTCAATTTTAACAATCAATATTCATAAATCACTATTAGTTCTCCAAGAACTTTTTTTGACTGTGTCAAAGACAAAAACTGTTAAATACTGAAACTTGCAAAGGTATTAGAGCTTGAAAGGTGAACAATGCACAAACAATATTAATTCTAGAGTTCAAAAAATCTACTTTATTTAAAAAGAACAAAGGACTCAAATTGTTCAACTCATGACCGGATCATGATTCCACGCACTAGGGGTTTTAAATAAAAGTCCGCAACATAACTTCTTATGTTACCAAAGCTGCAAGAAAATGCCTTTTGAGGCTGCACGGCCGCAATTCTCCACAACATTAAGGATCAAAATGCAGTCGTAATCGTTACCAAAACCGCTATTGAAAACCCTACTCGAAGTTGCTCACAAGGCTTACATTGTACTAGCACGACTTGGGTCTAACTCAAAATCACAAAATAAATTTGTAAAATATGTTTGTTATGGGTGGAAATTGAGATTTCCTAGTACACTATCTCACTCACCAAGACCTATGCTATGATTCTATCTCAAGGTTTAAGTTTTTTTTTTTTTGAATGACAAATCTTAGTATGTTAATGTTATGTTAAGTTTTTTCGCTTTGCCAGGACTTAAACCCCGACCTCGAACTCCTTAACCCTTAATCTAACCAGTTCTCATCTTAGAGTTTAGTGGTAACTATATCTACAAAATCAATATGGATTTTAGACCTAATCAAATCCTAAAAAAAAAGGTCTAACTCAATTAAAAAAAAATAAAATTAAACAATTTCATGCTCAAAATATTTACATAATAATAAAGGGGAAAAGAGAAAATTAGAAAAGATTGTTGCTTGCCTTGTTGGGTGTCTTGGGGACTTTCCTAGGAGGCTTAGGAGGAGTAGAACACTCATTAGAAAATCCAGAATACTGTCCAAAAATCGAAGGAGAAGGCGAAAACGGAGAAGAAGGTCCAGAACAATCAGTCTTAAACCGAAACATATTCTTACTAGGACTCATCATAGGAGAAGAAGGACCACCTGCAGGAGAAGAAGGAGAAGCAAAATCAGATCCAAAAAGCTCAGATTTCAACAATCTGGAATAAGCTTCATTACTCCCTTCTTTAACCGGTGATGGTTTATCGATTAAGCCGAATGTGTGCAGTCTCGAAGATGATCTACATGGTATGAATCTATCACTACATGTAGAATTTTTCGAAGGTGATGATGATGATGAAAGGTTTGAGATTGCGCGAGGTGAAGCGGAAGATGGTGGAGTTGATAGGGTTTCAAGACGTAGTGATGCTATGCTGGACATTCCAGCTGGGAGGTTTATCCCAGTTTTTCTTGCTTGTGGTGACTCCATTTTTCTCCTACTTTTTTTTTCTTCTCTGTGAAATCAAAGTGAGAGAGAAACAAAAAGAGAGAGAGAGAGAGAGAGAGAGAGAGAGAGAGAGAGAGAGAGAGAGAGAGAGAGAGAGTGAGTTTTATGATTCGGAGGAATTAAGGAAGAAGAAGGAGGAAGAGAGGGTTATAACGGTCGAATTGGGAGGAGCTGGTTATGGGAAGTTTATTAATTTAATATTATTTTCCTGAATGAGAGTTAGATATTGCAACGGTCAATTACCAGTTTGGGTTTGTCACATAAATTTGTATACCGTTGAGGTTTTATGTTTATGTTGTGTCTAACATTAAATTGTTTTGCGAAATCTCGGTTTTTTATTTATTTTTTATAACTCGTATCGGCTTTAAAGATAACTAAATTAGAGATTAATTCCATTGTCTAACAATATGAGGAACTCTGATATAACACAAATGTTGACATCGAAAACTAAGATCTATGAAAGAATACTATACTCTAAAGCTTAAAACCTTTACCATTAAACCAACTCGTAAGCTGTAGGAGTCCAATTCTTTTCGTTGGACTGAACTCCCATTGCTTATGTTTCATGATTATTATTTTTATGTTATTTAATTTAATCTATTTTTACTTTTTGGTATAATTTATTATTCTATTATGTTAAGTTCTATTCTATAATATAAAACTTTGCTCATAAACTAGTAGTTACTAAAGATATTATTGGAGGTTCATAGTTCGGATATCGAATTCTCTACTTGTACATACTTGTAGTTTAGCTACTGTATTATTGAACTAAAAAAAACGTTGATCACAAAATCTAATGTAGCTTGTTAATAATTTATTCGTCCATTTTTTCGTCAAAAAATTAATTTCTTAAATTAGGGTCTAAACTATTTTACTTTTATATTTTATTATTTGTTGACAACAGTTTTAAAATATTTATGAGCAACCTTATTTTAAATATTTTGTACACCTAAATAAATACATTAAATCAATTATTGACTTGAATCATACAAGAAAATTGTTAATTTTATTAATAGTAATTGTTTGACTTAAATCATAGTATTAAAATTCACTCTCACAGAATTAATCTCCATATTCCACTCTTATCATATAGCTCTGTCTACAAAATTTCAAATAATTAATATTATCATTTAATATATAATCGTGATACGTCAAAAAAAAAAAAAAACTTCACATCAAAATTTTGAAATATTTGAATTTTTTTTTATAAAAAATGCATGAAGCCATAATCATTTTATTATAAACATTTTTTTACAAAGCCAAAATATTATTAATAATTTTATCCAAGCACAAGGTCTGTACAGAAAGACCCCAACCCTTGCAATATAATATAATGCAACGTCCTTATCAATTGAGTTACCCACATAGACCATTTTTGCTGTTTAGTAATTCCGAAGAGATACTATTAAGCAATAACTTGTTTATCGGTTGTTCAATGTCTTTTATGGATAATATGATATGATTAGGTAGCATATGGTGTAATCTTACAAACATTGCTTAATTGGCACGTAATGAGACTTATTGGTGTGATAAACTTCACAACCACATGAAATTCTGTATGCAGAAATCTCAGATTTCAATACAATTCTACCTGGAGAAGAGTTGATGCTATTGATCAGACTGAAAAGTGAAAATATCAGTAGCATACTCCTAGCTTAGCGACAGTATGGACAGTTAGTTAGATTACTGGATAACGTATTTGTCTAAATCCAAGTTTGATGTTCAAGAAATTAACAATGTACTGTGCTATCTAGTCAATTACAATGAATATCGAAGTTGATAATTACGAAGCCAGTCTTCACCTTTTTCATAATAATCCATCCTAGTGAATGTTTGTGTGTGGAAACCTGGGGCTGATGCATACGCAGAAGCCCCACGCCATGCATCCATAACTGGATCAAGCGCTCTAACAATTTTTATAGGTGAACCACATGGTCTAATCATCCGGATTCCAGCTTCGAGGCGTTCAATGATGCCAGGGAAAAGAGAACTTCCACCAGTCACAAGTATTGAATTAGTCATTCTCTCTTCAAGATTTTCATCTTTACATGATAACCTTCTCATTGAGACCCCGGCCATCTCATCTAATCCAACTTGATCAACACCAATCCAGTTTGGACTGAACAAAATTTCAGGGCACCTGAACCTTTCAACCCCAAAAACAATCTGAAAATCTTCTTTGGTAAGCGGACGAACACGTGGCGCCTCGGCAGGTTGGGAGGTTCCTGCTTCTACCTTGGGCACAAATTTTGGATCCAATTCCTACCAAACCAAAGTATCAGCAGGATTTTTGCGAGTCATAAACAATACTTTGATACAAGGAAATCTAAAAAAACTATGCAAACACGTACGCGACAACACAGTATAGTTTTAGGTTAGGTTTCATAGTATACAGAGATGCGGGCTAACCTGGAGCCTCGCAGAGATGCGGGCTAGCTCTGTGGTATCCTCATCTGGTTCCTCATCATCGTCATCATTATCTTTACTCATCAATTTGTAAAGTTGCCAATCTTCATCTCTGGCACCAAATGTATCCTCGCCCTTACCACGATCGAAGGCAGCAGTTGTCAACAGGCGCATCCTCTCCCTTTGAGCAGCATTGAGTCTCTCACCACGGCCAACACTACCCGCCAAACCATTTCCATTTGTGGAGGAGCCTCCATTTGTCTTGAGCCGTTTACGTTGGTCAATTTTCTCCGAAAGCTCCTTGTATTTGGCATGCAATTGTTCCAAGTAAAGCTCCGGGTTCTTCCTACACATTAAGGTCCAGAAAAACAAATCAGACACATTTTAAAGCATAAAAAAGCACTACTTTTAAGAAGTATTCCAGCATTGCCAAGATTAAAGTAATGCTCTGCAGACAAGCCTTGTCTTATGCATTAAGGCAGACACTTTTCTCTCCCTTGTTAAGGAAACCTTCAACAAGACCAGTGATTTGCCCTCTCATTTAGATTTTCCAATTTTACTAAGCTGAATATCATCTCTTGCTCACATAAATATGCAACAGAATAATTTTAATCAAGCTTGAATAAAATGAAGAATGGAACATACACACGTCTCTCCTCTTCTAGCTGTTTTTTCCTCGCTCTTTCCTGTAACTCTTCCTGGCGCTTCTGTTTTTGTCGTTGCCTCCCATCAGACATAGATTTGAGTGCCAACTGTTTCTTCTTTTCAACAAGCTATCAAAAGAGTAAAACCAAATAAGCATTGTCAAAACATATTGTAAAGGGTGTGAATAATCATCAAAGAAATTATTTAAAGGGTGTGAAGGCAGGGAGCTGAATCTCACAATGATAAAACATATTGTAAAAAAAAAAACTCACCTGCTCTGCTGTCAGCATGTCATCAGGGATGTTTATAAGAGTATACTTCTCATTAGAGGCAACATCAGGTTTTTCAATTTCAGCTTGTTCACCTTTTTGTTTCCTCAAGGATTGCACAACTTTACTACGGGCAGATTCTACTTCCTGCCGAGAGACATAGCCAGTCTCTGCTAAGAAAGATGGTATATCACTCTCTTGAAAATGTTCAAGTTGATTCAAAAGAAATTCCAAACCACGCAATTCGTTTTCCAGCTCATTAATTTTCGATGACCTCTTCGCCTCAGCCATTTCTCGCAACCTTTGACCTTGTTTCTCTTTAATTGCAGCCTTTCTTGCAATCTCTTCCTCAGAAGGCGGCGCCTCAACTGGAGGTGGCACCCATGGAAGCTGCCACATTTTGGTTTTTTCTTCAGCCTCCTTTGTTCCTTTCTGTCAGACCATTAAATGACGTACAAGCCTTAGAAACAGTAGACCGTCTAATATTGAGAAGAAGAACCTAGGAGTATTTCTTACCTGAAACAATTGAGCTTCAGAAACATAGTCCTGTGCAACGTAACAATGTTCCATCTTCAGGTCTTCAACCTTTTCCCATGTAAATCTAGCCCTGTATTGAGAATTGACAATTTAATAAAACCTAAAAGATAATATGTATTTAGGAGTTAACTTGGTAATAACAGAAGCAGGATGATTTTATACTCACAGATGATACGGATATTTAAGTGAAAGAAGTTGCTTTAAATAATTAGTAACGTGGAATCCACCAATATTAGTACGACAACTTCCTTTATAAATAGGTTCTCCATCAACAAACTGGAAAAATAAAAACAAATAAAAATTATTAAAAATAATAAATAATTATAAACACTTTACACAATTGGCAGGAAGTTTAAATCCAACTAGCCACTCTGCAAAATAGCAGAACTGATGATTGAAAATGATTCCGCATATTTATTTTAAAAAATAAATTAAAATTACCATTTTTTATTTTTAACAGTTTCTTATACTTATTTTTCCCCCACTGTTTCTTTAACAATGATTGTTTGTGAGGATACAACCATAATAATCTTCAAATTGATGCGAAAAACTTATTTTCTTCACATACAAAATCCTTAAATAAAGCAAATAGCATAAAAAGCATACCGGAATCACATGGGTTGTAGCAAATCCAGGACACATAGCAAGACCATCTTTATCACAAACACTTCGTTGTTGGTTATATTTATAGCTGAATGCTGCATCAACACCAAAGGCTGCCATGACAGAGAAGCACAGGTAGCTTAGCCAATAAAATCATGTATACATCCCCTAACATAAATATATATATAGATGTGCATATAAAATGTATCCAAGCCATTAGTAACTAAGCGACAAGATGTCAAACATGGCTTGCTAGAGATTTGCATAGATTTATTTATTTTTCATTTATTTAAGAATAGACCTTGTGTAAAGATTGGACATAAGGCAACAGGAAATGCCGACACTTCTGTTTCTACTACTAAGGCTCTCGTAAAAGATTAAGGCTTTTGCTATTGTATGGTTAAAAAAGTATTAGTACCTATAGATTGAACTCCATAAGTCTCAAAAAGAAGTTCTGCCATTTTACTTCGAGAGTGAACTGGGTTGCATACACATTCTGTGATCAGGATAGGATGATCAATCTGCTCTGGCATTAAACATAGAAATATCAAAGAGTGAGTCATAATAATTTAAATGCTAGAAGTGCAAAAATGAAAACATGTATCTACAGAACCATGGAATTCCAAGTCCAAGGTAACAACTAATAACATCACAGACACTAAGTTAACCAGCACACCAAAGTTAGAACAATAACCATTGGAGTTTAATACCGCTGAAATGTCACAATAGCAAAGATAACAGGCTAAATTTTCTGTGAAGAGAAAAAAAAACTATTCCACTGAAGACGTACCTCTGACCCTGTTGCACCCAACCGATCAAAAGCGAAGTCCAAAATCTAAAGATGAAACAACAAGTTAGTAATGCGTTACTTGATAAGATTTTCAAAATTAATGAAGTATACAGCTTAAACTTTTGTACTTGTATGACTGTATTCCCATAATATGTAATATGGTAAACTTCCTAACTGGTTGTTTATTACAAACTTATGATCCTATCCTATGGTTCCATATTCCACCTGCGACCTTTAAAATATGTCCTACAAAACCTAGCTGTCACACTTCAATTCATCCATATACTTCACACGCCTTATTAAAAAAAAATCCATATACTTCACACGAGGAGAACAATGCATCCATTTACTTGTTTATACTATGAAAAGGAACTTTAACACTGCCAGAAGCAGGGCACCATTTTTGAGTGATAGTATTAGCAATATGTACATCCTTGAAGAAATACAGTGGTCTACACTCTAGGCAAGAAAATTCAAAGTATAGAATTTACAGCAAGTTTGGACTCTTAAAATCAAAAGCCTATTTCCCTAGATAGAATTTAATTCATATGGCTTCTGGCACTCGTTTTGGTGAAATCAACAACTAAACAGCACAGGTATCTCATTAGCTCAAACCTATCTTATAGCAACAGAAATTAAACAGCAAGCACCACCAACTTTTTTCAAACAAATATAACTTCCAATTCTAACATGCAGCCATCATAATAGACCACCACATGAATTAAAAGTGCAACCTCACGTTCACAGAGCATACAAAGCAGAATCAAAATAAATCAGACTAGCATATGAATATTGGGGATTTTATCATAAACACATCAAAAATATATCGAAAAACCTCAAAAAAGAGAAAAACTATTCCTCGTATACTCACATAATTGTAATGGGAAAACTTACATATTCCATTATTTCAAACTGGAAAACAACATCGCTGTCAAATGCTGAGCGTGGTCCAGAGCGAGTACAGTCAAAGTATTTCAACAATGCAGGATCATGGTCACCAACAATGGTGACAGTTTCTCCTGTGTTACAGAATGTAAAAATTAACCATGAATTATTCAATATGCCAACAATTACCCTTATGTGTGATAAATATAAACACTTTTTTTTGGTAGAAGCTAAATATATAGACTTAACTACATGTTTTGTCCCTTACGTTTATTTTAGGTTGCAAATTGGTCCCTTATGCTACTGATGTTAGCATAAGTTTGTCCTTTCCGTTAAATTTTGAATTAATTCTGTCTAAAAGTTCAACGTGGCACCCCTTTAGGTTATCCATGTATGTGACTATTAGCCAAGTGGACGATTTAGGCCCTGTTTGGATTAGCTTATTTTTGAGCTTATACAAACAACTTATGCAATTTTTATGTAGTATTATAAGTTTGTCAAGGTAGTTTATGATAAAATAGCTTATAAAAATACAATTTTCACTAGTTAAAACTTATAAAATAACATAAAACCTAATTTATATTGCATAAGCTCAAAAATAAGCTAATCCAAACAGGGCCTTAAACGGAAATTTGACTAAAAAGATTAATATATTATAATATACATTAGTAACGTAAGAGACCTACTTGAAACTTTTTAAACATAAGCGACCAAATTCAAACCTAAATTAATCGTAAGTAATCACACACACAATTTAGCCAAATATAAACTATTGAAAACCGAGGCAAACAAGAACTAGTTACTAGCATAAAAGCTACAGCTACAATCTTAACTATACAGTTGCAGATAAAGAAAATGACAAAGTAATTTAGGCAAACACAA
This sequence comes from Trifolium fragiferum, assembly GCA_954870985.1. NCBI lineage: Eukaryota > Viridiplantae > Streptophyta > Magnoliopsida > Fabales > Fabaceae > Trifolium > Trifolium fragiferum. Next base: position 17,566,706 of record OX940794.1, read on the forward strand.
ACACTAAATGAGCAACAAAAATAACACAGTAATTCAAATGAAGATGAACCAAAAGCATAGTGAAAAATAGGAACATGATGATAATACCTGTGGCTTTATGTCGTGGTCTTTGAACAATGTTGCGGAAAACAACACGAGGTTCAGTTTCACCAGCCCATCTAAAAATTCACCAAAAAGGAACAAACTTGAAAGTTAAAATCAACAACCCATGATGAAAAAATTTGAAAAACAAAGAAAGCGAGCACATATATTTTTTAAAAAAGGGTTTTGAATTTTTGAGATGAAATTAGGGTTAGAGAGAGTACCCAATACGGAAATAGGAAGCACCATTGTCGATAACGATGGGAGTGGATGAACTGAAGCGATTGTAATCGGATTGGCGTTCAATTTTCGAGATGAAAGGCATTGTAGAAGAGAATGATAAGAAGAAGAAGAAGAAGAAAGAACGGAGGTTGGTTTGAGAATTTGCAGAAGGTGAAGAAGCTTAAGTATCAAACATGGTGAGCCCCGACCCGATCGGGTGGGTCATTGAAGTCAAGTAGTGTTTGTTACTTTTTCTGACTGTTGATGGGTTTAGTGAAATGGGGTTGCAGGGGAAATCAATTTTAATTGTTAAGTTTCTTTGGATTTAATTGATCTAATTTGATCTAATTCTTAAAAAAATTTGATTTAATTGAATTCTATAACAAAATTTGGATTAAATCATTTTTGTAGATTTAATTTCTTGAAAAATGCTAATGGCATATTTTAAAGAGTTAAATAGTCCACAAATTTTAGCTCAATCGACAAAAGATATTGAAGTTATAAAATTGGACCAATAAACCAGTGAACCAGGATTTTGCCGGTTCGATGTCCGGTCCGATTTTTAAAATATTGGTTGGATGTCATACATCCTTAAAAAAAGTTCGAACATTCCTAAGACACCTTCGACAAGACACACTCAAAACCTAACCACATAAAAATAGAATATCAGACCAAAGAAGAGAAATAATAGTTTTCAAATAGGTGCTCCGCTGACTCTATTAAGTAGCCACAAGCACACAAGGTATTACTTAGATCTTCAAAATCACTCCACTCCTAAAGAGATTTTGTCGAGTTGGAAGTCTATGTTGAAAGAGTTGCCATGAGAAGACAATCAATTCGGATGGCGCCTAAGACTTCCACACCCGCGCTAAAGGTTTCCGTTAAAAACAAGGGGGACAACACCAACAATTAAATGCCAAGCATCGTGTAAGCCGACATAATAGAAAATATCATAAGCAAGAGATAACAAAACAAAATTCAATGACTTTAGAAGAGCGTCCAACAACTCTACCACCTAAACAAACAAATCGCTCAGTCATTCAACTAAGTATATTAGTAATTGATAAAAGTGAGAATTTTTCTTGACCAAAAAAAAGTGAGAATTTTTACTGTGCCACGTGGCTTATATTGGTTGGGCCACGTGGCAGTCCTTTAATTTCCAAGTTTTTGCACATATATTAAGATATCTAAGCATATAATATACAAATTTTAAGATGTTTTGCAGGACAACGCTAATTTTTTGTGGCACTTGCAACACATTTGCAACATGATTAAGTGCTTGAAGCAGGGTCGTCTTCGAGTTTTTGGAGGCTATGTGCAAATATTAAATGTGGCCCTTTAGTAGATAGTGTAAATTTTTTTTAAGAAAACTCATCCTTGATTTAAATTGCAAATAACATAAAAAAATAATCACCCTTATAATTAATAAAAAAATATATTCATATTATAATCATCCTTTGTTGTGAATTATGGTGGTGGACTTGGTTTTTACCTTTTTTTTGCCTTCTTTTGTGTTTTAACTTTTAATTTTTTTCTTGTTCAAAAAAACTTTTAATTTTTTTCTTTTGACAAAATGGGCCTGACTGTGTTGCAGCCTTTGACATGCAAGTTTTTTGTTTTTTCTATTACTATTAAACTGGGTCTGACTGTGTTGTACTTAACAGTTTCAAGAAATCTTTTAAGTTTCTAACCCCTTATTTATTAATACTACCTACTATATAATTTTTATTTGAGGCCTTGATTTTTTTGAGGCCCAATGCCATGGCTCATGTAGCACATGGTATTGGGCCGGGCCTGGCTTGAAGTAGATTTGTCGGGAATTTTCTCTAGGCTCACATTGGCGTGAGAGAGAAGATTTCGCAAGATAAAAATGTATTTGAACTCCTTAATTGCTATATATCAAGTTATTTACTTAAAGATCATTGTCCTCTTATACATGCTCTTGGTACACTTGTGGAAAATGTTTATCAAGTTCATCATCATAAGAATTCCATTGAATAGATTCATGTTCTTGGATAAGCCAATCAAGTGGCCTATCACTTAGCAAAGCAAGAATTGTCTCTTAATGTTAAGTTTATGATCTTTAATTTGTTCATAGTTTTGTTTCTTTGTCTTTTTACATTTTAGGCTCACTTTTTAAAAAAAAAAAAAAAAAACAGGGCTAAAGCCCAAAGAAAACTAGACAACAATCATGATCCTAAGGGTAGTAATCCTCAATACATTTGTTTGTATTAATTTTTCTCATGGTTTCTAGTTTTTTCTTGTAGGGGCATAGGGCATTGCCCCCTTTTTGCCATAGAAATAAAAAATATACAATTTTTAATGTCTCACACACACACACACACAAACAAAGATTCATGAGAATATTCTTATATTTCACTCATTCTTTATGATAGATTGACAAAATGAAACAAATAGTTAGAAACACATTAAGTGAAATAATCGGATTGAAACTCCAGTCATGGGTGTAGATAGGAGGAATAACTTATGGTGGTTGTTAGTTTGACATGTTGTTATTTGGCCATTCTGAAACTCCTGGAATGACTTAATAATTGTTGGGGGAACTTTATCTATCAAATAGTTGAGTATAAGGATATCAATTTCATTCATAAATGGGGATCCCCGCAACGAATGTCCCGTTTGAGAATTTAAAGATGGGAAATTTTTCTCCGTGGGGATGGGGATGGAAGAGAAAGTCCCCCAAAAGAGGTTTGGAGATGAGGACATGATTTTATCCCCAGCCCCGCGAAGACTATGTCCTCGAAAACTTTATTAAAATTACATTTATAAATGTATATTTAAGTACATTATAAATTATTTTTAATTATATTTTCACACTATATATATATATATATATATATATATATATATATATATATATATATATAATATTTATTATTGTCACAAGACTCACAATAATATTTTAATTTTTTTTAGTTTTATAATTAAACTTTACTATTTTTTTTAAACTAATTTGATTGAAAATAATAAAAATTTGATACTTTTTAAAGGTTGATGGATCTCCGCAAAAACTGTAGGGATATACGGGGAGGAGGATGGAGGAAGAATACTTCCCGAGGCTAAGCGGGGAATGAAGATGGGGAAGATTTTAGATGGTGGGATAAGAAGTGGTAAAATATCCCCTGCTCAATCCATGCCCCGTTGACATCCCTAGTTGAGAAGGGGAATTTGTAGGGAAATCGTATCATAAACAGAGATAATACGCAGCGGAATTTTAACAAAATTTCCCATCAATGGATCCTTGTGAATGAACATGATCAGAGTTTAGATTATTACCTTTAGTATAGCAAAACCTGTGCTTGAAAATTGATCACAAGTGCCACGAAATCGCAGCACCTCTAGCCAGTCCACACGAACAGCTTCCTTTAACTTTCAGTGCTAGCTGCTACAAGATGAAGGCTGAGGGAATTAGGTTAGGATTTCATAGAACTTTTCTTTCTCCAAACTTTAGAGTGTCTAGTAAGAGTGACCAACTCAACTCTACAAGATTCTATTTATAGAGTTTCTTGTGTGGTCTTCAAGTCAAATGTTTATTGGTCTTCACAAGGCCAATAACCATTTATTACTAATCGCACCCCAACCAAATAAGTCTTACTTATTTTCTCCCTTCTTGACTGTCCTTATGTGTGTCACCCTGTAGGTTCTTATGACGTTGACAATAATATTAATCTTAATATTATAAACAGTGAGCGGTATCTAGCAACACATCACTGCTACCCAAGTCACAAAAATGCCACGTGATCTGACAAACCTTTCTGTGATAAATATCTTGTGTATAATTATCCTTTTACCCTTATGTCTATATTGAACACAAGGCATAGTACGTCACCCTTGTTAAGTTCAATATTGGGCCCTTAGACATATCTTCCGTTATGTAGGAGGGGTAAATTCCATCTAGGTCACTCATGTCCCTCAGCATGCTTTGTGAAGCACCCATCAACTGTCTTTATGATCATCCTGTTACGGACAACGTTTGATCAGCAATAAAGTACTTGACTCCACATCTAGGGTCCATAGTGGTTTCAGGTCGAAGGGTGGAATACACCATTTATCACTATGAGAATATCTTATGACATTTCATAACATACTATGTAGTATTCTCATGGTGGGTCAATCCGATATAAATGTTACCCTTAACATTCATATCTATGTGAAGACTTAATAACTACTTATCCATGATCCGTGAGATGTGATCATCAGTCTATCAACATAATAGTCTCTATGCTTTAATGTTATCTCAATTCACAATAAAGCTTGACTACGGATAATTTAAGAATAGTGTTCTCATGTTAATGGATTCTCACGATTAAATCATACTTAATGTTACATTTAACGAACTAACTATTCTAGGGACTCTATTATATTAACACATAAACATAATAAAGAAAAACCTTATTATATATATAATATATATATAAATCAAGTCACAATACAAAATCAAATACTATCAAAATAGATTGGCTTTTAGGGCTTACTCCAACAGAATTTCCATCTTGGGAGTGGTATATAGTCAAAAACCTACTAACATACCCATGTTTTTCTATTAGCTAGGGGGAGGTGCAATCGATTTTGTGTTGTAGCTGTTAGAGTCTTGCGTAGCAGTGATCCTTGGATCTTGGTGATCTTGGAGAAGTGTAGGCTTGCTTTTTACCCTTCATCTTGATGATCTCTTCTGTCTCTCTCTGATACACTCATAAGTGCACGAGTATATCATCATAATAAAAATAGTATCGAATCCACATGGACTAATGAGAGACATGATAAACTTTTACTCAAAGGAAATATTAGAAATATATGATGAAAGATTAGAGAAAAGATTATGAAGATTATTTTGATTTTATAGTGATGAGACAAGCAAGCAACAAAGATTTTTTTTTTAACTTATAATATAAAATACCCGAAGGTTATGAATTTCATTAATAACATAAATTCCCAATCCCTTCCAAACATACATTTGCTATGTGAAGAAATCCTTCTTTTTAAAAATAAGTTATAGGTGTGTAAATCTTGATGCCATAATCACCCTTCTTGCAGCAGTTATCAATTGCCCCAAATGACCACAACACCAACCATTCACACTTACCCCAAAACACACTGTTAGTGCAATATGCCGGCCATAAACTGTAGAGGGTTGAGATATCGATTTCACCACTTAGTATTTTCTCGATATCTTGAGATAAACAATGAAAATAACTACAACATCTATGGTATGCTAGCTAGTAACCAGAATCAACAATGATACATGAGGAGAAATAAAAAACCTTGACATCATGAGCAACACAAAACTAAACTATGAACAAAAGTAAGAATAAAGACAGAAAATGAACAAAGAAGTGGCATTAAAGTGGAAAAATAAAGAGTTAAAACTGGCAAATGCCTTCAGCCGGAGCTTCCACGGCCGTGATAAGCAATGACACTCATGACCGTGGGGAGCATTTCAGAAGCACTCATGACATCTGTATCTGTTTTGCCTGGAACTGTCGTGGCCAAGCTTCAAACCTTTAATCTTTGATTTTCTTCACTTTTAAGTCAATGGTAACGACCATAATTAATGCACGAAATTAAGTCCATAGCCATCAATATCTACTATTCAATTCATTAAGGAGACTCTTCCTTTGTCATCATATAATATGCCTTAACCAATTAGTCATTAAAATGAGCTTTAAAAGGCACAAATTCCATTTTTTCATGCATTTGGAGCTACAAAAGATAAAACAAAGAAAATGTAGTAAGAAAACACTAATAACTTTTTGGCTTAATTGCACTTTTGGTCCCCCTATTTTGTCAAATCTGCGATTTTGGTCCCCCTATTTTAAAATCAAACATTTCAGTCCCCCTATTTTGATTTTTGTTGCACTTTTGGTCCCCCACCCTATTTTTTAACCAAGTGGCAATCAAAACGCTTATGTGGCAATCCATGTGGCAAATAAAAATGTCATGTCAGCAAATATTTTAATTTTAAGTTTTTAATTTCCAATATGAAAAATATTAATTTTTTAAAAAAATTGAAATGTTTTTTTAAAAAAAATCTGAATAAGCAAAAAATAAAATTTTTAAAAAAAATCTGAAATATTAATTTATTTTTAAAAAAACTGAAAAAAACCAAAAAAATATGACAAAACAAAAAATATTAATTTTTAATAAAATATCTAAAAAGTTATTTAATATTTCAGTTTTTTTCAAATAATATTTTATTTTCAGGTTTTAAAAAGAAAATAATAATTTCAGTTTTTTAAAAACTAATATTTCTGATTTTTATAAAAATTATAATATTTGAAATATTATATTAAAAAAAAACTAAAAAAAAAATTATTTAAAAAAAAACTGAAAAAACTAATTTTTTTTTTTTAAAAAACATCTGATATATTAATTTTTTAAAATAAATCTATAAATTTTTAAAAAAAAATATAAAATAAAATTTCAGATATTTTTTTAAAAAATTAAAATTTCAGTTTTTTTTTTTTAAATTAACTTTTCTTTCAACGTTTTTAAAATTAATAATTTTGGTTTCTTCAGTTTTTTTCTAAAAAAATAAATTAATATTTCAGATTTTTTAAAAAATTATATTTTTTGGTTTTCCAGATTTTTTTTTAAAAAAATCAATGTTTTAAAAAAAATTAGTATCTTTCGTATTGAATATTAAAAAATTAATATTATAATTAAAATATTTGTTGATGTGGCACTTTTATTTGCCACATGTATTGCCACGTAAGCGCTTTGGTTGCCACTTGGTCAAAAAATGGGATGGGGGACCAAAAGTGCAACAAAAATCAAAATAGGGGGACTAGAATGTTTGATTTTAAAATAGGGAGACCAAAATTGCAGATTTAGCAAAATAGGGGGACCAAAAGTGCAATTAAGCCTAACTTTTTTGAGGGCGCGGTGGTTTTCTTTTAGCCAACAGTTGCTATGGATTCTATTTTTTTTTTGTTTCTTTTTCTTTCGAGAATTTTGATTTTTGTGTTTGTTTTTCTTAACGACAAATATATTATTAATAATAACTATTAATTAGGTCTCCGCACAAAAGGAACTGAAACCCGTGTAAATGAGGAGCTACAAACAAAGGCGCCGTATATACACAAAATATTGCCATTAAAAAAAAAAATATATAGTAGTCCTTGTGCTTAACATTTTCGCAATGGCTAATTGCTTATATATTTGCTTATCTTAAAAGAATACAACAAGAACAGAAAACAACAATACCATGGGCAAAGGTGCTAAAGAGAACTCAAACGTATCCTATGAAGCCCGGATACGTGACACGATACCGATACGGCGATACGAGAAATTTTTTAAAATTCTCGATACGATACGGTCGCGATACGTTGTTTAAAAATAAACTTAAAATTAAATATACAAATACTCAATATATAAACATAACAAAAATCGAGAAAGATAATAAATTAACATTCAAATTATTCAATCCGAGCAAACAAGTGACAATTACATATCTCAAGTTAATTAAGTACTACCGAAAAATGATAATTATTACTATCCAAAAAACAAAACATCATCGGTACCATCCAAAAACACATGGTTGTCAATCCATAAAGAACATCATACTCTAACATTCAATATTTAAAAGGAAACACAAATTGTATCAGTCTCATCTCCTCCATTTCTATCATAAAAAAAAAAACATTATTTTCCCGATACTTCTCTGATACGTGTATCGGAGAAGTATCCGACACGCATCGGTAATTATTTTTTTAAAAAAATAATTTTAATTGTCTGATACTCTCCGATACGAGTATCAGATAGTATCGGACGAGTATCGATATCGAACACGTATCGGACACGATACTTCGCCATTTTTGAAGTATCGAGGCTTCGTAGAACGTACCTTTAGCATCATATATATGCATAGTACGACTCCAACATCATTTATTATGGGGACACTGTAGCATACATTTATTCGATTTAATATTTATTTTTATTTTGCTTTTAGTTTCTAAAACATAATTTTAATTTTTAATTCTTCCAAACATATACAAATTTTGTTATTGGTTGCACATTTTGTACATTTTAGTCTTTTTAAAATTCATTTATATATTTCTTTGAACAGTAAAAGAAATTTTTATTGATATACTTATTCCACCTACAATGAAATTACATAGCACAAGAGGTACTTTTACTACCAAGAAAAAAAAACTATTGATAAAGAAACCATTTGACCTGACAACGAATACAATCAAGAGATATGTAAAACACTAATAAAAAATATATCGACTACCCGGGTTTGAAGTGTAAAATTCAACTCCAAGAAAACTGTTGGATTGCATGTGTGATATTTCTTTTAATTCTTATATGATTAATTATAATATTTAATTTGGGAGTCTAAAATCAAATATTCTACATATTAAATTTATGGGACTAAAATAAAACAAAAAGATAAAAAAACAACAAATAATATATCTGTTGAATTTCAGTGTGAGTGGTTAAGTCTCACATCAACTATGAATGAAAAGAGTGTGAAATATATAAGCGATGTGACATATATACTTTACGTCTCTTAAGGTCTTGTAACATTGATCCAATATTGTTTGCTTTTGATGCTCCGCCATGCTCCTCAACAAGTGGTAGAGTACATGGTTCGACTTTGTGAGAGGAGCGAAAGTGGATCTTGATATTGAATTAACTATGAGATGAGGGTTGGGGGACGGGAGATTGTTTGGTTTCATGTATATGAGTGGTTAAGTCACATATGAACTATAAATGAAAAAAATGTTGGATATATAAGATATATATGTCACACATACTTGATGTTTTAAGGCTTTTGAGTAGAAATGTGACATCTTACTTTCTTATGATCTTGAAACATTCACGCATTATTTCTCCCGATACCCAGCAAGATATACTTGCAATATTTAAAACAAAATATTACTTTTACAAAGACAAAAAAACAAAAAGTTAATTAATTATTAATTATATATATTTGAAGGGAAGAAACACATATACTATAAAACTAGAAATGTGTATTAATGGATCCGTGAAATATTAACTACACTGTTGGTGGTGACTGTCGCTGATGAAAGCATTAAAATACTGGCAGTGTGTTTGTACCATACAAAAAAAATACTGGCAGTGTGCAACTTCAAAGTTACTACTTCAAGAAATTGAAAACGAAAATTTGATGCTAACAAACAATAAGTCAAGAAGAAAGACAAACTTTCCAGCTTTAAAGTTGCAGCCAACCAAAGAGACTTTGTTTAGTATGTAATGTAATATTAGGTTGTATAATATGAAAAACTTTAAAAAATAATTCAAAAGTAGATTATTACGATTTTTATAAATTAATATTTTAATTAATAAAAAAAATAGAAAACAGATGAAACATTTTAATTACTAAAATTTAATAAAATAACAAAGTTTGCTTTGGAATGAAGTCCATATTACACACCCACATAGAATCAAGCTAATTCACAAGTGCTTAATTGGTGGTAAACGTTTACTTTATATGTTGAATACACATTGGAAACTCAAACTTAATGTGTTTAGTCATTGTTAATAAGTATGTTTAATATTCTTTTCATATCATTATCAAAAAATAAATAAATTCTTTTCATACTCATAAAGCACATTAAACGTTTTAATATGTGAAAGATATGTGAATTTCAAGTCATCTTCTTTGAATAAAGAGCCACTCTCTATGAGGTACACGGACACAACACCACAACCAACAAGCAAGAAAACCAAATGCAAGAGGACTCACGTTGCAATGTTTTTGTAGTCGGACTTTCGGATTTGTGGGAGCTCCAAAACCCTTCGTATAATGTGGGTCTCTATGTTTTCTGCTATGATACTGAGTCTGAAATTGTTTCGCAGTAAGGGTTGAAGTGCCTCTTATACTCCCTTCGATAAAATTTAGCTTATAAAAAGAGTCACTTTTATTATTGAGTAGTAATCCAAGATAAGCTAAATATAAATTTAAGCTATTGTTAAATCAAATTACTAACTTGAATATACATACAATAGTTGGTGGAATTATATATTTAATTTATAACAACAAATCTACAATAAATATGTTTTCAGTCGGTATGAAGCATAAACACATACATTTAACACATATGCGACGCAGACAGTCACATTTGAGAAAATGAATATAATTGAATGTAAAGTGTTGGTGCCGAACTCTGACGTATGTACGACACCGAAACACGTCTAATCTAAAAAGTGTCTGTGCATCATAGTTCTGATGCGATTTATAATAAACATATGTTGAATTTTTTAAGAACATATCAATGTGCACCACTTTAGCTAGGAATAAACAAAAACATAGCATCATCAAGATAAAATATAACTTGATTTGATATATTTTGAGGAACAAAACAACACTAGTCTGCATTTTTTTTCTTTGACAAGGACCACCGAAAGTGCATCATACATCATACATATGTGTAAAAGTAGAAATTAATTAAAGCCGGATCATACTCAAACTAATCTGAAAACTGAAAAAGAGATATAAGCTATTCTTTTACACAAGAATAAACAAAAATGAAGATTTAGATAACTAGATAGTAAGAGAAAAGATAAATACTTTTACCACAAGCAAATATCCATGAAGTAAAAGCACCAACTCAATAATCTATGTTAGCAGACAAAGTTCCATTATAGTACAGACATACTTTCTGAGCTTAGCAGGAGGAAGAGAGTTTTCAGTACTACAAATGCCAGAAAGCACTCAAAACTCCATTATTACACTATAAAGGATTACAGCACATTATCAGTTAGGTCATAAGGGATATCTCTATTTATGTATTAATTCTTTTCAATATATATCTAGCTCAAAACTTTTTTAGCTAAAAATTTTATCAGATACTCCCTCTGGTCTCATATATAAACAATATTTCGTTTTTTAGATTCATTAAATAACTAATGTATTTAACCATAATTTCATTGAAAAATAAAATGAAAAACTAACCATACTAAACAAAATAATATAGTTAAATATTGAGTTGATTCACCTCATTGAAAACTTCAAGGTGTGTTGAGTTTGTAAGATTCTGAAGCTGAGCTGGTAGTATTAGTCATTTATTTGCTGCTGCAGCATCATCAAGATTCTCATAACAAAAGGGCTATAATTGATTTGAAGCAATAAAGCATCCTTAAAGCTTGTGAATCTTGATGATGCTCCACTAGCAAACACTGACTGTTTTCTCTACTTTAGATAGATCTGTATGAGTGTGACCATGATATCATGCAAAGAGAAAAATTGTGTAAGAAAAGTAAAAAGTTATAGAGAAGTAGAAAATGAGAAGAAAAACAGCCCTAAACCCTAACCCTAAATCTAATCTAATCCCATATCTAGTGAGGCAAAAGTAAAGCATAGGTGATGGTGGGTATACAAAAAAAAATGCTTAGTAGTGAAGACTTAGGATTATTGACCTATATACAAAAATTAAACCATATATTGAAATCTTATCTCTAGTAAGAATTAAGCAAAGAAAACTTTTTAAAAGTTAAGAAGAAAGCAAAGAAAAAAAAAAAATGAACTAAAAAAGAAAACTCCCAAATGAGAACCGAAAGAAAGGTTGATGAGAAAGTAGAGACAAGTGAGAATGGAGAAGGTTTAATGGTGTTTATATAGAGAAAAAATCAACTAGGATCTCATCTAGAGAGGAGAGAGAGAGAGAGAGAGTATGTGTGTCTGTGTAATAAATGAGGGAAGAGATTGGTTGGTGTTAAGATCTGTAAGTTAGAGAGAGAGACAGAAGAAACAGTTAGACATCGTAATCTTAGGAACCAAATTTACCAAAAACTTAAAAACTCTATGACCAAATCTATATACCAGAGATGGAAAATGGAATAAATAGATGACTAATGCTACAGTGGATCACCTTCACAAGTGGTCCACCGTGAACAAGTGATCTACTGAATACGAATTTTACAAAATTTATTGGTAGATTGAAAGTTTATATCATATAGAGCATCAATAAAAATTTTTAGAAAAATTAAAAATTATTTGATATTTTATTGGAATTTATCAAGATTTACAATATTTAATAAACCGTTAATCTTGATGGGTTTCAATAACATATCAAATGATTTTTAATTTTTCTAAATTTTTTTATAGATAATCTATATGATATAAACTTTAAATCCAACGGTGTATTTTATAAAATTCGTATTCGTTATATAATTTTTTATGAATGGTCCACCATGGACCACTTGAAGAATTGGTCCATAATTTTCCATAAATAGATAGCATGAAAACTTAATTACCGTTCCAGTAAAGGAATAAGTTGGATGGCTTTTGCTTTGCGTCTTGTACAAGCGTTTGTGGGGTGGGGGCAGGAAGGAATTGACAGCGCCTGTGATGATGTGAGAATAATATCTTGACCCTTTACCTCACTCAAGGTGTCAAGGAAAGAGCTTTCTATTGCCTTCTCCTTCTTACTTAGGGTTTTCTACTTTTTATTCTTCCTTTGGGTTTTACCTCTTTTGGACCCTTATTAGTTTCTTTCTTACAGTATACTACAGTACATTATATTATAAAAAAATTATACTATAACATTGTAGGAATCATTTTTTATTTTTAAGTTGGTTAATTTCTAAAATATGTTTGGCAAGATTAGATTTGAAGTATGGGCGAAAATTTTTTATACGGGTCTCATAGAGTCGGTAGGAATGTGCAATTGACTTCCTTTTAGTTCTATCTGTGGGCAACACCGGATGCTTTGATGAATTGATTGCTGGGGATTTTTTCAAGTTTGAGTCTTTGAGAGCGTGATTGGTTGTTGAGTGTCATGGGTGGTTAGATAGGGTTTGTCTGGGTGTGAGAGTTGGGGTGGAGGATTTGGCTCTTTGGTGTTACTAACATACCTTCTTACGTCCCTCAATGACTTAGTGCTTATTTCTCCACCCGACTCTTAGTCTTAGAAGAAGTGCATAGACCGAACACCTTGTACTTAACCAGTCTGGTTAGTATACTCTACCAATTTTTGTGAATCATCAACTAGGGTACATTCATCGAGAGATGGCTAATACGTTAGCTAGGGTGTATAATTCCTAGTAGCTCCACCAAGATAGGTTTCCTTCGTGTTAGAGTCTTTTTAGGCAGAATCATATGATTATCTTCTATACTTTATGTAGAGCCCATGTGGTTTGTATATTATTGTTAATTTGTTAGGGTGAGAGTTTGTGTGTCCTCCAGATGTGGTTGGTAGCTTTAGGCTTTTATCAAGTGTTAGGGGTCGTTGTAGAGCTAGGTGAGATTTGGCGCAAGTTTGACATGTTGTTGTGAGGTGCATCTGAATTCTCGTAATGATATATCATCATCTCTAGGAAGGCAATATCTATGGTGCATTTGGTCAATATGGCAAATTTTTTTGTTTAGAAATGGTTCCTTGGTAAGAACAATGGCCTCCCCTGCTCCTTTTACGAGGGGGGTGTGGAACCTGTCTTGTGTTGGGGTAGATGGAGTGGTGTGGAGGGGTGAGTGATGGGTTGTGTGGGCTCTGGTTGGCTAGTTGGGTCCTCGTGGTAACTTTAGTTTTTCCTATTTGGGGCTAGTGTTTGTTCGATGATATGATGAAGTTAGGTTATAAGGTGTTTTGGTGTTGTTTTGTGGTTTATTTTTTGGTGATCGATGAGTTTGATTTCTGATGTTCTTTCTTTTGTTTAGAGTACTTCTTGTATTCATATCGTTTTTTTTTTGTGATTGGTGAATTTGGTCGATATGGCAACATTTTCTATATATGTTGAAATGTTTCCTTGATAAGCACAATTGTCTCTCATGCTACTTTTACGAGTGGAATGTGGAACTTGTCTTGTGCTAGGGAAGATGGAGTGAGTGGAGGTATGGTTGGGAATAGGTCAGGCCAAAATTTGATAGGTCTGAGCCTGGCCTACAAATTTTTTTCAAGCCTGACATGTGGCCTATTAAAAGCTCTTTTTTTGTTGGCCCGACCTCTTTAAAAGCATGGTCTAGCCTTATAACCTATTTAAAAGTCTGTGTTATATAAAGGCTTCTGTATAGTCCATATTACCTATTTTTTTAAATAGGCTAAAAGGCCTTGAAGCTTATTTCACATGTAAACATTAAAATTATGCCATATATTTGCTACTAATTTCTACAACATTAAAAAAAGCTAATAAAATGATAAGCACAAGAATTAAAAGCTAAAAAAATGATAAACACATCTAGGACAATGTAAGTCTATTAAGTATGCCATAATAGGCTACTAATATATTGACAAATTGTTTGCTAAACACTAATGTTAATCAATGTAGCCCGCAACAACCAAAATATACAATTTAAGTTAGCAAAACACCTTCAAAATTCAAGTCAGTAAAACACAATAGATCTTCAAATCCAAACTCTTCAAACAACAAAACACATCCAAAATCCAAGGAACAATGTCTAATATTTTTTTTTTCACAAGATGATATAATTAATAATATTATATAAATAATTATTAAATATAAACAGGCCGACCTATTAGACTTTATAAACTTTTTAAAAGCCTAAGTCTGACCTATTTATATAAATAAGCTCTTTTCAAAGTCCGCGTCTGACATTTTTAATAAACAGACCAGATCAAAGATCCCTGGAGACTGCCTAACCTATTCATTCCTAACCCCAGGGGGCGAGTGTTGGGTTGTGTGGGCTCTAGTTAGCTAGTTGGTTTGGAAAATTTATGGTTTATTGAGATTTGAGATTTTGAATTTAGAAGGAGATAAAAGTAAAGATGATGATGCTCATATGATTTATGAATTCCTTTATTTTTTATAAAATTTTTAAAAATAAAGTTATTAATAAAAGTATTATTTCAACATTTCTTAATTAAAAAAAGAATAAAGGTATCAACTTGTGTACATTTTAAAAGATAAATGACCAAAATGGAACATAAAAAGAAAAGAAGAACGAATATATTATAACTAAAACAAATCAAATTACAGCAGTGTAATATTTGAGTAATATTACACCTTCTAATAACACTTCAATAAATACCAATTTTACAAAAATCACTGTTAGATTGAAAGTTTATATTATATAGATCATTGACCATGTCTGGCAAGTGCACTAGTTTGTCGTCGAGTAATACTTCACACTCTAGGTGTCTAGAATGAGTTCGTATCCACAAGGATCGTGTCAATGCGCTACTAGTGTTATTTAAGTTTGTTTTAGTTTGCATTCGCTTTGATTTTGAAAAAGATTTTTAGTTTAAAAAGAACGACATGCGTGCGAAAAAGTAAAAGGTTTAATTCAGAAAGATGAAGATGTATATGATAGATGACTCCTTCCCTTACTCCTATTTGACATGATTTGTGTATAATATAATTATTTAGTCTATTGTTCGGCGATTAATTTTTTTTTCTTTTGTGGTAATACCTTCCTATTACTCTAATACATAGTAAGCCCCCCAACCACCTTAACTAGTGCACCCTACGAGAGCCTACCTCGAGTTGTCACACATGTAGTCATTACACTCGTTAATCTCCTATTGCCACTAGAGCCTAGTATTAAACTATTCAGTTTCTAATAGTTATGTCACTACTAGTGTCTGATTCCGTCTCTGAACAGCTATGTCACTGCTAGCATCAGATGTTACCGTCACTATTCCTCCAGCACTATTTATTAATAGTTCCGAAGTAGTATAAGGTCGAAACCAATACTATTCTAACAGCGTTCCCTCTTATCCAGCCAGATTTCGGAATACGTCGTTAAATCAATAGAATAAATAGAAAATAGGCTTAAATGCACTTTTGGTTCCCCTATTTTGATAATTATGAACTTTTGGTCCCCCTATTTTTAAAATCAACTTTTTGGTCCCCCTATTTTAAATTTCAACAAAATATTTTGGTCCCCCTCTAATTTTATTGATGTGGCACAATCATTAATGATGTGACGCTGATGTGTCTCTATTGATTTGGAAAAGCTCTTTTCCATGTCATTTTATTAAATTCCATATAATTTTATTACTGAATATTATTATTATTATTTTCAAATAAAATTGAAAATTAAAAGTTTGCAAATTGAAGAACCCTAATCCCAAAATCTCCAAATTGATCAATCATCTTCATCACATAGTTTGACCCAATCCATCATCTTTATTATGCCACAATCTCTCTTCCTCTCTCTTTTCACTCTCTCTGTCTCTCTCAAACTCTCTCTATCTATTTTTGCCTCTGTCTCTCACACGAGAAAAATTTGAAAAGACGGAGGTCTAGTGGCTGGTGAAGGTGATGCGGTGGTGACGTGTGGTCGGTTGTTCGTGTGACTATCAGAGGACGTGCATCAATCGACCTCCGTTAAGTGGTGGCAGCGATGGAGGTGGGGAGTCTTCTCCGTTGTTTAATTTTCTATGTTTAATTTTAATTCTTGAGTGGAAGTAGTTGTAGATTTGACTTGTCTATTGAATTGTTTGTTTATTGTTTTATTTTTCTGGAAAATAAATGGGATGGAACTTGAAAGGTTGAGTTTGTTGTTTGATGGACAAATCTGTTTTGAACTTTTAGGAGTGAGGACAGGTAAAATAGAGAGAAGGAAAATTTGTTCTTTTTGCTTTGCAATGTTGGCTGTGAATTGTTTTCCAATAAAAAAAATGGTTATGGAGTTGGGTTGATGCAGTGATGCTTGAATGTTGTTTAGAAGAAAAAGAAAACTAGAATCATGAAGAATGTTGTTTTGATGAAGGAGGAAGAAGTTCTTTTTAAATGATTATTAACATTTCTATCTATCTATCTATCTATATACTTACTATATGTAAAGCAAACAATTTTTTGCTTATGTGTCAACCTAAGAAAACTCTTCCCATTTTCTCTTTTTTCTAAGCAATAGTTGATGCTTATGTGTCATTATGTTAAACTTAATGAAAGCTAGATAAGTGATATGTGACCATCTATATATCCAACTAATATGAGGGGTTTTACAACAAATTAACAATGAATTTGATAATTAAAAAAATTAAAAACAAACAACAATTGGATAGAATATAGGGAGGTGTGTTTTTATTATTTTATTATTTTATATATGTTTCATTTAAATCATTTAAATATTGAATAAATGTCATAACTCTAAGAATATTGAAGCAAAATATAATCTCTAAGAATTTCAATTTATATATGTTATAGAATTCAAGAGTCTTTAATTTTAGTGTGATATAGATTATTGTTTATGAAATTCATTATATATATAGTGTTTACTACAAAAGGAATCACATAGAGTCTTTGTTAGTTTTGCTTTATGCGTGTGAAAATTGACAATATATTCGTCGGAGTTTACTTTCTCCTTGCTTTTATAGGAAAAACAAAAAGATATGTAATTTTATAATACATAGGTTTTGAGTTTTTCTTTCCATTTCTCTTTTTTTTCTTTTTTCGATAAGTTCTTTCCATTTCTCATATTTATTATATATATATATATATATATATATATATATATATATATATATATATTAAGACTTTTGTGATCTCATTGTGTGCTCTTGATTTAGTATCTTTTACCTATATGGTGTAATTAGTATTTTTTTAAATTGAGAAAGCTTCAAACTTTGTCTTAATTGTGTGTTTCTTTGTTATTTTCATATTTAATAATTTACTATTAGATGGAAGGTGAAAACAAAGCGATTGATGAAGTAGTGGGTGATGGAGAAGTGGTGAATGGTGAAGAAGCTATTGATTTTGTTCCTGATTTGATATCTACTCATAATGGTGAACAAATGCTTTTTTGTGAATACAAAGTTTGTGATATCATATTCGAATTAGATTATGTGTTGGTAAGTTAATTAAATTGGTAGGTAGATTTGATGAAATATACATGAGAATAAGTAATAAAAAAATTTAGAGTTTTATATGTTTGTTCTTTGAGATATGTCACATGTATTTGTTGATAGGAACCAAAAAAATATTATGATTATTGATCATGATACTCATAAAACATATTGATGTGAAAATAGTTTGAATGTTGATGAAATAAATAACATATATATGTGTAGGAAATGAATAGAACATCTTTGTGAAATCCAAACCATGCTAAAACTTTCGACTTATTGTTTGCACTTATAAAATTGTTTGTTCTATTATTTTTCTTTATCTACTAATATTTGTTATCCAACAAGAGTTTCTTTGCAATGTTCTTAAGCAACAATGGAAGAGTAATGGTAGAATGTTGTGCATGGAAGCAAGATTGTAGTAATTAATTCCATACTTTTTATTGAAACTTGGAATCATAGGGATTATATATTATGTAGGTATACATATATTTTGAGATGATTTTGATGTTTATGATGTAAATTATGACTATCACCGATGACACAAAACATTATTCACTTCATTTATCTTATAAAAGGAAGTTTGAGTTGCTCCTATACCTTCATTGTGATGATGTGACACTAAAAAAGGTTTTCGATCATCTTTTTTAATTAAATCATTTTAAGGAGTTATCTTGCACTATATCAAATTAATTTATTTTATTTAGTGGTATAACTTCTTAGAAATTATGGTCACCAAATCCATAAATAATTATTTTTAAAAACAACAATGCTACAATATTGAAAGGTTGGAATCAAGCAATGATACATGTTTTTTTAATCAAAATTAATAGGTGATAATAAAGAGAAAATGTAAATAATTATGTATAAAATAAAAAGATGTGTACTCCTTCATCTTTACTATCATTCATGAAAATGAAAGTGGTAAAACAAATTTGGACTAATAAATTGATCGGTTACATAATACAAAAATAATAATTACATGGTATACTACCTTATGATTTTGATATTAAATTATTATAAAAGATGGATATTTAAAAAATAACACACAAACCTTTGCAATACTATTTTTTACTATTCCTTAACTCTTATTCTTTAATTATGATTATTCACTCACTCATTGTATATTGATGCCAAGTTTTAATTTGCAAGTTGGATAATTAAAATTTTAATTAATTTCTATTGTCCAATTTTTTTTTGACAATAATTATTATATTTTATTTAAAAATAACTTTATCATACCAATCTTTGAACTATTTTTTTTTTTTATTTCTATCTTTAACTGCTGTATGTATAAATATATATAATTTTATTTACAATACATTTTGGATTTTGATCTTTGTTACTTTCTTCAAACAACTCTTGAGTAATACCTTTTCAATCCCGTATGGTAGTTTTTTTCTCTCTTTCTTGCATGCCTTATGTCTTGACTCTTTATTGGTTACTATGACATGATCGATCGGAACTCAAGTTACTCTATTATATAAATTGGGCGAACATAATTAGCCATACTTTTTTAGTGGCTATAACAAGACATTTGTTATGCTACTTTTCTAATTTTTTTTATTTTCTTTAATCTTTAATATTGATATGATCATTTTCGTGTCAATTAGGAGAAGAGGATAAATGAGGTTTCTATTTTTACTTTTGATGCATCATTGCTATTCAAGAAGTCTATCAAAAATGGTGTATATAGTTTGTGTGAATATATATCTTTAACGCTAATATTTTCTAACTTTCTTTCTTATTTTGTTTACTTCTTAATGTAGATATGACTTTTTCCATATGGATAACTATTCTTTTAAGACAATTATTATATTATTTTTTATACAATGACTTTTGGCTTTTATAAAAACTTTCACTATTTCCTCGCTCATTCTTAATTGATTTGTTACAAAGAAAATATATTTTATACACCAATTATTTGAGAATTTTGGAGTATTGTCTTTTGTCTTTTCACATAGAGAACGTAATTATTTTTTTTTTAAAATTCTGCACACAAATTAAATATAATAATTAATTATATTATGTTTTAGATAATTTTTATATGTTTTTACTTATATTTCAAATAAAATTGTGTGTATTAAATAAAAATTTACAAAAGTTGTTATATGAAATTTATAAATGGTTTTTATCAGTCTTTAAATTATGTATTGTACAAAAAACAAAATTATATAAGTATTTTTAATAAAACCCGTACAAATAATAAGAATCTACCATTTTTTCATATAAAATAATAATAAAGAGATTGCACTATAATTAAAATAGAAATAGAGGTCAAAAATTGAAAATTGAGAATTGAGAGATATTGAAAATGATAGATGTAGAGAATATATTAAAATAATCCACTATTTTTTTCCACAAAAACTAAAAAAATATTAATATTAAAATAAAAAAATTAGACTAATTAATTTGAAGAGATATAAATCAAACCCAGAAGAAAAAAAAGATTAATAAACTAAATTTTTAATATAATATGCTATTTCCCTGAACTTCTATTGATTTCTATACAGTATGAATGATAGTTTAAAAAAATAGCTTTTAAGATAACTTCTAATGATTTCTATACACCTGATTAATTTCTATGACAATTCTATTAATTTCACATGCAATTCAAGTAGCTTTTAAGTCGTAAAATAATAGGGCTAAACACAACTTTAAACTATACTTCAAGATTTAAGAATCAAAAAACAATTATTTATCAATGTGCATATTAAATTTTAAAAAATTGAATATCATATTATTTTCTTAAATAAGCAAATTATAAAATAAAAAATTTAATCAAGTCCGTGCAACGCACGGGTTTAATACCTAGTTAATATATAAATAATGATTTTTCCAACTCGTTAATCCAACTTAGCACCACATCATTAATAATTGTGCCACGTCAATAAAATTGGAGAGGGACCAAAATATTTTGTTAACTTTCAAAATAGGGGGACCAAAAAGCTGATTTTAAAAATAAGGGGACCAAAAGTTCATAATTTTCAAAATATGGGGACCAAAAGTGCATTTAAGCCTAGAAAATAATAGAACATAAATAATATTTATTATAACTTTGACCAATCACATAGCCTAAATATTCATATTGGAATTCATCTTCTTCACCAAAATCTAAAGGAATCTTAACAAAAGATTTACATAATTTAAATTACAAGAATAAAAACTATGCCTACCAATGGTGAAGACATCTTGCTGAGGAAGTTACATTTCTCGTTGAAGGAGGAAAGTTCTTCCCGTAGAGAGCACATTTTCCCTCCTTGCTCCTCTTGAGCACCTTTAGACTACTAAAAAATACTCTAAATTTCTTAATGAAAAATAATGAATGAGAATAACTCTATTTATAGTTTTTCAGCATGGGCTAACTTCGCCACATCGTGGCCACGATGGACGTCATCGTGCCACGATGAAGTGAATATGTTTCAAAAATAAAATAGATTTGTGACGAGTTCCTTGGGCACCAAGTCTTCCTATCGTGACACAATGAGAGTCATCATGGCCACGACGGAAGCACAACTTATCCACTTTTTGCTATTTTTTTGGTATTGTTGTTTCTTTTTGCTCGTTGCTTCGAATCTTCAGCTTTTGGCTTGCTTTGGGCCATCTTGGTCATTTATTTACTACTAAAATTAACCTAATAGTACTTGGGCACCAAGTCTTCCTATCGTGACACGATGAGAGTCATCATGGCCACGACGGAAGCGCAACTTATCCACTTTTTGCTATTTTTTTGGCATTTTATTGTATTCTTGTTTCTTTTTGCTCGTTGCTTCGAATCTTCAGCTTTTGGCTTGCTTTGGGCCATCTTGGTCATTTATTTACTACTAAAATTAACTTAATAGTACCTCAGAAATTCTTGTCATCAATCATCTATATTAAATTTTATAAAAATCTAAAATCATTATGTTATTGAGACATATCAAAATTAACGGTTAATAGACATTTGATCATGGTTTGGTTGACTCTCATCTACTCTAATATGCCAATGGCACAAAAACACAAGCATGATCCATATTGTGTCATCAGTTTTTTTTTTTTTTTTTTTCCGCACCGTACTTGAATACGCAACGAAACGTCCTCTAATTAATAGTGATGATTTCTAATGCGTGATTCCTTGTAGATTTATTTATCCACTAGTCGCCGGCCCGTGCGATGCACGGGTTCGGCGGAATGACATATGTATGCCAATCATAGTTGTTGCTTTAGATTAGCGGTATGATATAAGGTAATTATAGAAATGTTTGATGTGAGTTTAAAGACTAAATCATACAAAGGAATTAACCAAATTAAATCAATGAATACAATTTCTATCCAACTAACGTTGGCCCGTGGTGTTCCACGACTTTTGTGAAACGCCATAACAAAGCGAATCAAGTGAAGCCACACACCAAATTTTATAGTGGACCTTTCAAGATCCGTGTCATGTATAAAATTTAATTTTTTCCTAAGAGTATACTTAATATAATCATTGATAATGGAATAATACAATACAAAAGTGAACCACTCTATTGTTGGATGGTTCAGTCACATCGAATTTCATAGTTGAGTCTTCAAAGACCCGTGACATGTATAAAATTTAATTTTACTCTTTTTGTGTGCAATTAATATGGTTCTAAAGGACAACTATCAATTGATTAAAAAGAAAACTTCATTAAGACTTCAAACAAAATAGTTGACATCAAGGATCAAATCAAGTAAAGATAACTACATAAATACAGAAAAATAATATTAGATAATGTCAATTATTTGAATGCTCGATTAGGATGAAGTGATTTAGTTGCGAGCACTAAGTTACGATTACAAAGTCTAAATTCTACGCCACAAAGTAGTGTTGGCGCATACAGAAAAATAATATTTGATAATGCCAATTATTTGAATGCTCGATTAGGATGAAATGATTTAGTTGCAAGCATTAAATAATTTAGAGATAGCACTAAGTTACGATTACAAAGTCTAAATTCATAGAAAAGAAAAATATATAGCATAAAAAGGATACATGCTTATAGCATTAATCGTGTGTTGCACATGTTTTGTAGAACGCCATAATAAAGCGAATCAAGTGAAGCATCACATCGAATTTTACAATGGAGCCTTCAAGACCCGTGATATGTATACAATTTAATTTTGACGTAACAACACACTTAATTTAATTTTCTCATGTTTAGGTGTGTGTATCTCAAATAATATAAACTAAGTTGGTCAATTTTTCTCATGAGTAACATGTTAAGATGATGAAATTAAAAATCATTCATATAATCATTGATAATAGGATCAAGAAGTACATTGCATATTATTGTTTGATAGCTCAGTCACATCAAATTTTATAGTGGAACCTTCAAAGACCCGTGACATGTATAAAAATTTAATTTTTACCTTTTTTTGTTGCTCAATTAATATGATTATAAAGAAATGCGTTAAGATAATGAAATTAAAAATCATTCATATTGTCATTGATAATAGGATCAAGAAGTACATTGCATACTATTGTTGGATAGCTCAGTCATATCAAATTTTATAGTGGAACCATCAAAGACCTGTAATATGATTCTAAAGGACAAACATTAATGAATTAAAAAGAAAACTTCATTAAGACAACAATCAAAATAGTTGAAACTAATCATGTGCCATAAAGTATTGTTGTCGTGTATAGAAAAATAATATCGGATAATGTCAATGCTTGAATCAAACAATGAACAAATAATTTTGATCGAGGAAGAGGCAAAGTAGATGAACCAACCCCCACAATCAAAACCACTCTTATCCAATAAATGTCTCTTGGGAGGATTAGAGATATGATACTTGACATAGTGCGCAAATTTTTTAAAACTTTATGTAAGTAGAGCGCAAAAATTACAAACCTATTTATATGTAGCGCGTAAAAGTTAGTTAAATTCGAAACATTAACATTTAATTAAGAGTTCAATCACCCGTTATAAATATTTATTTAAAAGAGTCATTAGATGTTATAGAAAGGTTTACGATACATCTTTATAGATTAAAATAAGACATTCTTAGTTCAAGAGAAGTAGTAGTGTTTTGTTAAGTGCACTACAAATCCCTACGGAGACCCATCAATTTTTATTAAGTTAGTACACTTGTACACCATAAAATTGACTATGTCATAGTGGTAATTGAACACTCTTAACTTAATAGATTCTTTCAAGTTGCGAGGTAGAAGAGATTTAAGGTGGTTAAAAGTCTATCATATTAGAGCTATATGTTAACTTTTGTTGTAAAAATGCAAATTGTTGGTCATTATTTTCATTCATCCAAGTTAACAAAAACACTTTTTACACATTGTGTTGCTTTCAAGCAAGAAAGTTCCACCGAGATTAAATTGCAATGTAGAGGCCATCTCTGCCTCAAACAACTCAATTGTTGTTGCTTCTTTTACTGCAAAACAGTTGCCATGTTCATCTCTCTTTGGATTGTTATTGATGTGAACCTAAATCGGTCATTAGCAAATAATAAACAAAAACATATCAATATAAAAGATTTTATCCAATCATTCAATACTCAACATAAAGTCTAAAGTGACATTTGGAATATTATCTCTAGCAAAACAACCATATGGACTTAACCAAACATCAAGCATAAAATTCTATTTAATGGGAAGCCTAAAAAACAAATAGGGTTTTAATTTTTTTTGTTAAGGGTAAAAATATAATTTTGAAAAATATTGGGACAAAACTGTAATTTAAAAAAAATAGAAGCAAACATATCAATATAAAAGATTTTATCCAATCATTCAATACTCAACATAAAGTCTAAAGTGACATTTGGAATATTATCTCTAGGAAAACAACCATATGGACTTAACCAAACATCAATCATAAAATTCCATTTAATGGGAAGTGTAAAAAACAAATAGGGTTTTAATGTTTTTTTTGTTAAGGGTAAAACTGTAATTTTCAAAAATATTGGGACAAAACTATAATTTTAAAAAAAATAGAAGCAAATTTGGAATTTTTAAAAAAATTAGGATTCAAAATGCAATTTATAAAAGTACAGAGGTCAAAACGGAAATAATAAAAGTATGGAGTGTAAATGTAAATATATAAAGTACAGGGGCAAAAATGTAATTTTAAAGTCTGTTGCTGATGTGGCTGGAGTGACGTGGCGGATGATGTGGATGTTGAGGTGTAAAAGGTGACGTGACAAGATGGTACACATGGCGGACAATGAATGGATGACATGGGTTAGATGATGTCATGATGACATCATTGATGACATAAGGTGGTAAGATTTTGGAAGGGACATTAGGGTTGACACCATTCATTTTTTTTTATATTGTAAGATTAGTCATATCATTGTTCAACACATTTATTTTATTTTATAAATAAATAAATAAAAGCAGTCTTTTTATTTTGTGGCGTTTAGCGGGGGATATGGTGTTATCTATCACTCACTTCTTCATCTAAGACCACTATCAAAGTGGTATTAAATCCACTTTTGACAATATAATCAAGAACAAATTAAACCATGCCAAGTTCTCCATAAAATACATCAATGAATTAACTCAATATATTGGCAAATATACTACTCTACTAGACTCTTGGGCGTAAAGTTACTTTACGTTTTCCCAATCTAATTTTTTTATTTTTTTTTAATTTAACCAAAGATTTATGTATCATAATCATCTTATTGGCGTGAATCTCTACAATAAGGATTTTAGGATTTTAATCTAAGCTGGTAATTTTGATCTAACGGTTGATACAACATTCTCTCACTCTCATATGAAAATATCATTCTTACTTGATATATATATATATATATATATATATATATAGCGGCTTAAAGGGAGAAGAAACTTTTTTATTTGGGAGGAAGAGTTTCATCAGCATCTAATGAAAGTTATTGAAGCAATTCACATTTCAAGAGAAAGAACTCCCACTATTTATTTTTGTCAAAAACTTAGTTTTTACCTCCTTCTTTGGACATTTCGATGTCTACTATATCACAAATATGGAGGAGTTGGATTTCATTAAAAGTGATTCGGTCTTTTCTTGGCAAGCTTTGCTCCGTCCTTGTGTGTAACGCCCCAAACTGCTTTTAGGATGACCGACTAATCCCACAAAGCAATACGAGTCTTTTGAGCGAGCTTTGTCCTCACTTGCACGCTTTCTGGGAAACTTCTCAGAAGGTCACCCATCCAAAGACTACTCCAAGTCAAGCACGCTTAACAGTAGAGTTCTTATGGAATGAGCTACCGAAAAGAAGATGCATTTTGTTGGTATAGGTAGTACCCATCAATCCTTATAACTCTTCCTTCAACCATGCAATCTCAAACCTACACAGCCTCAGGATCCCTCTAATTCCAATGTGAATTCGATTTTTGCCTAGAAGCTGTCAGGAGCCGCACATTGTCATGTCTCGTGCATCAGAGACCACTCCTCGCGCCCTCGTCAGCCTCGGGTGTTACATTGTGCATGTCTTGTGATGGGGTCACTAAATTGAAAAATCACCTGTTAATATATATTTTGCCCTTCGGCTTGGTTAGTTTGGTCTATGGTTCATCGGTGGTTTGGAGTGTCCATATGGTGTTGCCTAATTCTATCTCCTCCCTTGTTGATAGTTTTCTTACAATCTTTAGAAAGGGGAAGAAAGATTATCAGAGAGTTCTTTTAGTTTGACATGCGATTGTTTGGGTGATTTGGCGTTCACAGAATGAAAAGATTGTTTAGGGAAAAGTTATTGAGCTAGAGGAATTTTTTTAAAAAATCAAAGTTGTTTCTTGGAAATGGCTTATGACTAAAAAGGTAAATTCATCGTGTTTATTTTATGAATTATGTGTTAATCCAATTGATTGTATTCGTTTGCTATTAAAACAAAAAACAGTCTTCCATGTACCAAAAAAAAAAAAAACAGCTATGTAATGATATTCACTTTGAGAGAGAAGAATTGTGAGTTGAGGTTGAAACATTAAATGACAGCAGCGACGACACATATAATAGACTCCTCTCAATAAGAGGTGTAAAGATATATAACAGACTCCATAAAAAGGCCTCAACAAAGAGGAATAAATAAGTCTTCCTCGCCTAAAATGGGAATGGATATGAAGATATCCGAAATTTATGGATTTGGGGAGAGCAAAATCCGACCCCGCTCCACCTCATTGTCATGCCTAATCACTACCATCATAGCTAAAATCTATTGGTTTTGTAAGCCAAGCTATGAAACATGGTTCTAACTTCTGAAGCCTCTTAGCTTCTGAAGCTCAGCAGCTTCTGGAGCTCGGCAGCTTCTGGAGCTCAGCAGCTTTTGGAGCTTCGCAGCTTTTGAAGCTCATCTGCTTCTGAAGCTCAGTTTGTTCTGAAGCTCTGTTTTAGTTTGTTATGTTTTTTTTGTTAGTTAGAAGTTATCCGTTAGCTAAGTTGTGTATAAATACGGGTATAACTTCACATGTAAATTACAACTCTTGTGAATACGATTTTTTAACACTATTTTCTTTCCTAAGTTTCATTTTCTTCTTTATCATTTTCTTCCTTCTGTGTTCTTTGTCATTGGGTTTTATCCCCAACAAAGTTGTATCAGAGCAAGCACGATCCAAGGGATTTTTGATTCAAATCTTCTTCAAGAGGAGAATCAAAGGTTGAGGTGAATCAACCATGGCTGGGAAAAGCAATTTCCAACCGAATTTGCCCATTCTTGATGGAAAGAATTGGGATACATGGGTGAAACAGATGAAGGTGATATTCATTGTTCAAGAAGTGGATGAACAAGTGAATACAGTCCTGAACCCATTACCAGCAAATCCAACAGATCAACAGAGAGCAACATTCAGAGAAGCAAAGAAAAAAGACAGCAAGGCTCTATTTCTCATCCATCAATGCGTTGATGCGAAGGTGTTTGAGAAAATTGCAGATTCTACAACCTCCAAGGATGCTTGGGACATTTTGCAGAAATGTTATGGTGGAGATGCAAAGGTCAAGAAGGTGAAGTTGCAAGCCTTGAAGAGACAGTACGAGCTGTTATAGATGAAGAATGATGAGTCAGTCTCAGATTACTTCACAAGATTGGTGACTCTCACCAATCAGATGAAGAATTGTGGTGGTAATCTTGATGAGCAAGAAACGGTTGAAAAGGTATTGAGAACTTTAACTCCTAAGTTTGATCACATTGTAGTGACAATAGAAGAGACAAAAGACCTAAGTGAAATCAAGATTGAGGATCTGTAGAGCACTCTTGAAGCTCATGAGCTGAAGCATGGTGAGAGAAGCCATGTCAGGGAGGATGAGCAAGCTCTTTTCACAAAGTTCAAGAAATACCAGAAAGACAAGAAGAAATGGCAGGGAAAGAAAGATTCCAAGAAGAGCAAATATGATGGTGAGACAGGACCTGAATCCTCTGATGGAGGAGGAGGGAAACAGAAGGCTAAGTCAAAGAAGAAGGTTGACAAGAGCAAGATCCAATGCTATAATTGTGATAAGTATGACCACTATGCAAATGAGTGCAAAAATCCAAAGAAAAAGAAGGGCCAAGAGAATAAAGAAGAGGCAAAGGTAGCACATGATGACTCAAGTTCAGAGGATGAAACAACTTTCATGGTGACAATTGCTGATGAAGCAGCAGATTCCATGGTGTGGTACTTTGACTCAGGATGTTCTAATCACATGACTGGAAATAGGAGCATCTTAACTGACTTTGATGAATGTCTCAACACCAAAATCAGATTAGCTAATAGTGATTCCATTAAGGTAGAAGGCATGAGAAATGTTGTGATTCAGGGGTCTAATGGAAAGAAGGCTGTGATTGAAAATGTACTCTATGTTCCTGGGATGAAGTGTAATCTCATGAGTGTGGGACAACTGATTTCAAAGGGCTTCAAGAGTTATAGAGGATGAGACTCTACAACTATTTGATTCTAAGAAGAGATTAGTTTTCAAGACAGCACAAAGTAAGAACAGAATCTACAAGACTCAGATCAAAGCCATTGAAGCTACATGTTTGTCTGCAACCACAGAGGATAGAGATAGTGATCTATGGCACAAGAGGTATGGGCATTTGAATTTTAAAAGTTTGTCAATGCTTAATTCAAAGTGCATGGTGTTAGGTTTACCTAGTGTAATAACTCCAGTAGACACATGTACTACTTGTTTGTTAGGAAAGCATCATAGATCTTCATTCAAAAGTCACTTGCCTATGAGATCTAGTGATGTGCTGAATGTTGTGCATTCTGACATATGTGGACCATTTGATGTTTTATCAACTGGTGGAAACAAGTACTTCATGACATTTGTTGATGAATACTCAAGGATGATATGGTTCTATTATATCAAGGCCAAGAGTGAAGCTTTTGAAGTGTTTAAGAGGTTTAAGACACTGGTTGAAAAGCAAAGTGATAAGTCTTTGAAGATTCTGAGAACAGATGGTGGAGGTGAGTATACCTCTAAAGAATTTGAGAAATTCTGTAAGGACCAGGGCATAATCCATGAGGTCACTGCACCATACGCTCCTCAACACAATGGTCTTGCTGAGAGGAGGAATAGAAGCATTCTAGATATGGCCAGAAGTATGGTAAAGCAGAAGAACCTTCCATCAAGGTTCTGGGGTGAAGCTGTAGCCACAACTGTTTACATACTAAACAGAAGTCCAACTAAGAAACTGAAGGATAAGGTACCTGAAGAGGTATGGTATAAGAGTAAGCCAATTGTGAGTCACTTGAAGGTGTTTGGTAGCTTGTGCTACAAACATGTGCCTGATGTTAAGAGGAAGACACTAGAGGATAAAAATGTACCTATGATATTTGTTGGATATCACAAGACTGGTGCTTATAGGCTCTATAATCCTACTTTAGATAAGGTAGAGATTAGTAGAGATGTGAAAGTGTTAGAGGATGAAAGTTGGGATTGGAAACATAAGATCACATCTAAGAAAGCTTGTGCAGTGGACTTAGATGTTGGATCAAGCAACACTAACAACACAGTCACATTTGTGAACCAAAATCGCAACCAAGGTGCTAATAGTGATGAAGATATGCATACTTCTAGTGATGATGACAATGTTGTACCACTAAGACCTCAGAGGAATGTTCAATTGCCTAGAAGGCTAGCTGACTGTGAGATTGTTCCTGATAATGCAGTAGACAATGAAGGAGAAATTGTGCATTATGCAATGCTTGTAGACACTGAGCCTATAGATACCAAAGCTGCATTGAAGATTAAGGTATGGATGGAGGCAATGATTGATGAGTTGAAGTCAATTGAGAAGAACAGAACATGGGACTTGTGTGAATTGCCCTCAAACAAGAGAGCAATTGATGTGAAATGGGTATACAAAGTCAAACAAAATCCTGAAGGCAAAGTGATAAAATACAAGGCAAGGCTTGTAGCAAAAGGGTTTTTGCAGAAGCAATGGTTGGACTATGATGAGGTATTTTCACTTGTGGCTAGACATGAGACAATAAGGTTAGTGATGGCCTTATCTTGCAGTAACAGTTGGCCCCTATTTCATTTAGACGTGAAGTCAGCATTTCTGAATGGACCCCTAGAGGAAGATGTGTATGTGAAGCAACCTCCAGGGTTTGAACTGAAGGGCAATGAAGACAAAGTGCTGAAGCTGAACAAAGCCTTGTATGGTCTAAAGCAAGCTCCAAGAACTTGGAACAAGAGAATTGATCAGTTTCTTGTCACACAAGGCTTCAAGAAATGCAGTGTAGAGTATGATGTTTATGTAAAAGGCAGTGATGGCAAGCATATGTTGATCATATGCTTGTATGTTGATGACCTGTTGGTAACAGGTAGCTCACCTACAGAAATAGAGAAGTTCAAATCACAGATGAAGTGTGAATTTGAGATGATTGACCTAGGGAAGCTGACCTACTTTCTAGGGATGAAGCTCTTGGAAACTCCAAAGGGAATGATATTACATCAATCCAAGTATGCTACTGAGATTCTGAAGAAGTTTGAGATGCTTGACTGCAACTCATCAGTCACACCTGCAGATGCTAAGGTCAAGCCTAATGAAGAGGCAGGTGGTGACAGTGTTGATCCAACTATGTTCAGGCAGCTAGTTGGTTCATTGAGATACTTGTGTCAAACCAGGCCTGACATAAGCTATGCAGTAGGTTATGTTAGCAGGTTTATGAGCAAACCATTGAAGTGTCATTTGTTAGCAGCAAAGAGGATGCTTAGATACATCAATGGTATAATCCACTATGGCGTGCTATTTCCATACTCTAAGGGTAATGGAAAGCTAGAGTTGAGTGGATTTTCTGATGCTGACTGGTGTGGTGATAAGGTAGAAAGGAAGAGCACCAGTGGATACTTGTTTAAATTTCAAAATGCACCTGTGTCTTGGTGCTCCAAGAAACAGTCAGTCATAGCTCTCTCAAGCTGTGAAGCAGAGTATGTAGCAGACTCTTTAGCAGCTTGTCAAGCTAACTGGCTGCAATCACTTCTCAGTGAGATAGGCATCGTTGAAGACATCACAGTGGTGTTGAAGCTTGACAATAAATCAGCAATCAATTTGGCTAAGAATCCTGTTAGTCATGGCAAGAGCAAACACATTGAAACTCAGTTTCACTTTCTCAGAGACCAAGTTAATAAGGGGAAGTTGATTCTGGAGTATTGCCCCACTGAGAACCAACAAGCTGATCTAATGACCAAGGCTGTGAAGAGAGATCAGTTCCTCAAGCTCAGGAGGGAAATAGGAATTGTATGTTTCGATAGCTTGTCTTAAGGAGGAGTATTGGTTTTGTAAGCCAAGCTATGAAACATGGTTCTAACTTCTGAAGCCTCTCAGCTTCTGGAGCTCGGCAGCTTCTGGAGTTCAGCAGCTTCTGGAGCTTCGCAGTTTCTGAAGCTCATCTGCTTCTGAAGCTCAGTTTGTTCTGAAGCTCTGTTTTAGTTTGTTATGTTTTTTTTGTTAGTTAGAAGTTATCTGTTAGCTAAGTTGTGTATAAATACGGGTGTAACTTCACATGTAAATAACAACTCTTGTGAATAAGATTTTTTAACACTCTTTTCTTTTCTAAGTTTCATTTTCTTCTTTATCATTTTCTTCCTTCTGTGTTCTTTGTCATTGGGTTTTATCCCCAACAAAATCAACATCCAATTTTTTTATCATTAATAAAAATTAATGTAATAATCTAAAATGTCAAATGTTTAAATCATATATGTAAGTGTGTAATTTTCTTACGGGCAATCAGCATGACAACATCTCATTTTATGTTATGTCATGTGTGTGTTTTTTTATTTTAAATTTGATATTCAATTTAAAGACTGACTAATTTAATGAGATCAACTTAATTATCTACTTACGAGTGTTCCGTTTAAAAACACATTTTTTTTATTTTGTATGAACAAACCATCAAAATTAGGCCCCGTTTGGCCCGACTTATTTTTTAAGTTTCTATTTAGCTTAAACGAAATAGAGAAGTATAAAATTATATTTGACAATATTTCTCCTTAAAAATATCAAAGAAATAAAGTAAAGAAGTAAAAAATAAATAAAAGTAAAGTCAAACACAATTTTTTCCTTCTTTACTATTTTTAAGGAGACGAAAAAAAGGAAAAAATAAGCCAGGTCAAACAGAATCTTAATATATAAAAAAGTCGAATCTAAAATTTTGCAAGAAGCTAACTTCAAATATTCAAGCCAACATCGTATGTGTGTTAATTAAGTGATCTTTTTTATCTTGAGAAAAAGTAAAATACCGGGCAACGGCGGTGGTTGGTACCGGTAGGACTTGGAGAAGGGGTACAGAATATTCTTGCCGCACGATATTTAATAGGCAATCACATTATGAAACAGCAAAATAACCGTGATGTGTCATCGATGTGACTGCGTTCGTACGATGATGGGGAGAGAAAGCGAGTATATGAAAGACAAGCGTTGAACACGGAGTAGTGGATCCTTTTCTCATAGTACGCAACAAATGTGTGATATATTTTTTGCCTGAGCTGTCAGGATATATATCTCAGTTTTGGTATGGTTTGAAGAGAGCGTATCCACAATTTATTGTGAAAAGTAATTTTAAAATTATGATTAATATGTTTATGGATAATTGTAAGTTCAGCGAAGCGGTTCCCATATTAATGCAGCGTATTAGAAATTTGTTGAATTTGAATTGGTGTGTTTAGTTTTGTCATACTTAAAGAGAGTGTAATTATTGTGTTAATTGACTTGTTAATTTTAGTCTTTAATGAAATTTCTCAATTTATGTTAGAATTAAGATTCTTCCTGGTGAGCTCCGTAAATTTCATTTTGATGATTTTTCTAAAACTTGCAAGCGTAAAAATGTCCATTTAATTTCATAATTTCTTGTTGGACCTTCTGTCCTTTTTTATTTTAAAAAGTGTGAATATATATAGTCGCTAAAATCTCGACAAAAATAAAGTTAACAAAAAAAAGAAGAGAAAGATTAATTAGACTCGTCCACCAAATATTTCAATTGATAAAAATAGCGAAATTGTTATGTTGGATATTATGAGAGTTTAAACTCCTTCACATATGTGCGTGAATTTTCAATTGTTATTATCATTTTTGTCCATCTAGAGCGATGTAAGATACTTGTGATGGTATACTTGAAAACACTTTTTCTATCATTTTGAAATAGAGAAAGTAGTAATTTGAGTTCTTACTATATTGTGTAGACTTGCTGTTATTTTAGTCATCTTTGATAAATATATATCTCTGAAATTTTTATCGCGTGTTTATATTTTTTTAAGATTAAAAAATTGATATTATAGTTACTTAAATTTTTCATCAGCAATAACTTGTTATATCAATAATAAAAGGGTCTTTATCTGTCACAACTTTAGTGCAACCTTTTTAGAATAAGTTAACCTTTTGCTAGAGAGACTTCTACACCCCGGATGGAAAACAAAACAAAGTCACCTATAAAAGTATTACAAAAAAAAAAAAAACTCGTATTAATATATATCAGTAAAAATACTAGTTCCAGAGAAACTATAAAAAATAGGTTCCCGTATTCATATATAAGTAGAACTCTAAATTACAAAGAAATATACCCATGCATTAATATATGAAAAAAAATATAAATTCTCATAGAAATTACAAATAAATAGGTACCCATATTAATATATGAGTAGAAACATAGGGTCTTCTAAGAATTATAAAAAAAATAGACTCACACATTAATATATGAATAAAAATAGGTCCAATATAAATTTATAAAAAAATAGATTTTCTATATTAATAGATATATGCATGGGTCGCTGGATTGCCGTAAATTTTTATTGTAAAGAAAATATTGTATAGGACATAATTAGTCATACTGCTAAATTCATCGTCAGTGCAAGATTGTTGTCCCTTGTATGATAGTTATAATTGCAATTTATTAGTGACAACATTTTCATATATGAATAATATTCAACTTGTTGGGGCAACATTTTTCATTTTAAAATAGCAATTTCTTAAATACATGAGTGAGATGAATAGTTCAACTGATTAAACTAGTTGAGTTAATGGTTAAAAAATTTGTGGTCCAGAGTTTAAGTCATGATAAAAAGAATAACTAACATAACATTATAAATATGCTAATAACTAACAATTTGACATTTAAAAAAAATAAAAAAATAGAAGAACCATATACTCCCTCCGTCCCTTATTATAAGCACCCTTACAAAGATTTTATTTGTCCCTAAATATAAGCCCCTTTTCAATTTTCTATACACCTTTATTATTACTTTTCCAAACATAACCCCACTTTGCATTGAAATACGTAAAGTCAACTACAAATACATCTTTTCACCAAGGACAATCTAGTAATTATAATACACAAAAAATATACATTAATTACACTATCAATTTTTCTTAATAAGCGTGAACTTTCTCTTGGAGTGCTTATATATAGGGACGGAGGGAGCACAAAGAAAATAGAGATAAAGTATATACAAATTCTTTAACCTTTATTTTTGATGTCATGTGCACAATTAGAAGAACCAATGAGTGACCCCTAGTGTACATTATTTTTGTACAACTAGCACTATCCTATAAGCAACTATATATGCGAAATGATACATCAAAATTAATAGCCCAGAAATTCCGCGGAAAAGAACAACTATATGCAGAGGTGTCAACATTTTTAGCACAAGATCATATTCCAACTTTTGCATATTGTATTTGTAACTTACTTCAAATGGAAAATTCCAATTTTTGGCCCCTACTCCCTCCCTTATTTAAGATGTCCATTCCATTTTAGTTCGTCAGACCGCTAGTTCATTATTTTACACCACTGAAATTGCTACAGTATGTTTTTATTTTCACAAGAAAGAAGTACCTTTTTGACCTATGCTTGCTTTCACAAGAAATATAATAAAAATAAAAATATCAGTTTTTAGTCAATCTTACGATAGAACTTAGTCAATAATGAGTTTACAACAGTTACACCCCCTTTCATCAATTTGGGCCGTCACATTTGGTCCTAAAAGAAATTGATGAAGTAATTGCACTACACATTTTCTGAAGATTATAATGTTTTTTTTGTTATTATTAGTATAAAAGATGTCATAATACGGTACGAAAATTACTTTCGTTACCCTATGGTTTTTGGGGTGCGTCTTCCGAAATGATCAAAATACTTTTGTTTATGACTTGTGATATAGAAACCCCCAAAACACCTTACAATTATAACATCCGTGACTTAAGTCACGGATGTAGAAAAAAAATGTAATTTTTCAAAATTACTTATTTTTTCTACATCTGCTACTTAAGCCACAAAATGTTATTTTGATCATTTCGTAGGACGCACGAGTAAGCCATAGGGTGGCAAAAGTAATTTTCATACAGTACTAGCTAGATTATTAGCATGGTACATCCATTTATCCACCAGAAAAAAAATATTTATATGAACAAAAGTCCAAATAATTATTTTTTAGACATACTCACAATAAGTAAAAAAAAAAAAAAAAAAATAGATTAGTTGATATAACAAATTTATTTTGCTTTTAATTTTTTTGATTTGTGTGTGTGCACGGCTAAATTTTGTGCGATAATGTTTATGTTCGTGCCAAACTTTCTCTCATCGGAAACTCTCTCTCTCTAGTATTGCAAGTATGTTATTTTCTCTTCATCCCTTTCTCTCCAACGTCAAAGTCCTCACACTTGCACCCTTTAACTATGGTGAAAAAATGTGTTCGCAGCGATCTCGCACTCTATGAAAATGAGATCGAACAAGACACATCAACGACTTAAAGACGACAATAGTTGTGAAAAAATTTGTCTAGGTTTTTTCAAACCAACTTCCATTAGAGAACCACCACCACAATCACACTACACTTACCGACCACCACCACCACAATCGCACTACATTTATCGACCTGCCTCCTTGTGCATCCATCCACCGTCACCAACCCATGTATATTATGTTTTAACAAGCCACAAACAAATAAACCCCTTTTTGGTTGCATTCCATATTTAGCGTAGGAGCCTACATCCATTGTCAAGCAAAATTTCGAATGGTCAAGTCAAGACGGCGGCTGTAGTCGACCAAGGTTAGAGTTATTGATGGGTGGCGTGAAAGAGGAGGCGAAGAAACAACGTGTCTTGTAGCTTTGCTTGTCTCAGATTTTCGGAAAAACTAATGACGTGACACTGTGTTGAGCATAAGATAGATCTGATGGTTCATAGGAGTTGAGAATTTATAACCTAATTGTAATTTTAAAGCACTGAATCATGCTTCACTGAATCATGTTATAGTTAATTTGTTGATTTTGTAGCTTTATTGCCGTTTATTGATTTTATTGATTTTGTAGCTTTGTAGCTTTATCCTGCTGTTATGATTGTTATGAATTAAGATATTAAGATAAAATGCAAGACAATGAGATGAATAACCTTGTCTCAGAGTATTTTGGAAATGTGAGATCAATGTGAGAAGAACATGTCCTCTTTGTCGAAGAAACGTTGAGTTGTTAGTTAGAAATATTGATTACTTTTTATGTACTACTTTATATGAACACAAAGCACATATATGGCTCTCTTGTGTTATTCTCATTTAGTTTAATATAAGCAACACTTTGTAGCACTTTATTTGCAATTATTGGAATGACTTAATCCAAGTTTTAGCCTCATTTTTTGTCAACAAAAATGTTCTTTTTGGTGCCTAATTCAATGATTTTCTTATTACTTGTTTGTTCTTATTAACTTGCAAACTCTCCTATAGTCTTAATTCAATGATTTTCTTTGTACTTGTCAACTTTTCATCATTTGTTCTTAGTCTAATAAAAATAATGTACTAAAGATGTTCAACTATTCATGTATTGAGTAGTTAACAGATAGATTGCAGATAAGTGAATATCACCTATATAATAAAACATAGAACAAAATTAATCACAAAACTTAAGTCTTGAACAAAGTAATTACACATAGAAATAGTCCATGGCTTTTCTCATCAGATAGTGGGGCACTTATGGTGGTTTACCGATGCTTAACGCAAGTGGTTTAATGACCAATCCATTGGATACAACTTATACTACAGCATTTATTGTCTTCAGCAACAACTGAAAATTGTTGCCAGAACTCTGAAAAACGTTGCCAAAGAGAATAGGGAACGTTTTTCA
Source organism: Trifolium fragiferum (assembly GCA_954870985.1). Taxonomy (NCBI): domain Eukaryota; kingdom Viridiplantae; phylum Streptophyta; class Magnoliopsida; order Fabales; family Fabaceae; genus Trifolium; species Trifolium fragiferum. The sequence continues at coordinate 17,604,267 of OX940794.1, forward strand.
GGCGTCTTTTATACGAGCGTTGTCTATTGTCTAAGGGGACGTTTTCTCATACTCTTTGGGCACACTATTCATAAACGTCCCCTAAACGTTGTTTAAAAAAGTGTTGCCAAAGACCATAAATGTTGTAGTGTTATGGCGTCTTTGGTCAGATGATATATGCAAGAATCTTTGGTAACCAAGTGACAAACATATATACATACCCAAATTCGTATAATCTTACAGGAATTAGTAATCCAAGGATGAGAAGGCATTTGATGCGAGCTGATAGGTCGCTCGGTAGAATCTGTTTCTTCCTCTTTTGTTGCGCAGTTTCGTGTCTTCTCTTATTTTGAAAGCAATTCCATATTTGTTGTGCAATACATCCATGTATAAAAAACAAGTTGTATGCCGGTTTAGTTAGATGTATCATATATATCAGAGAAGTTCCATATTTGCTACTGCTAAGATAGGTTATTGGTATAATTACCTATCTTTCTCAGAGTTATTTGAAATGGATGCTTGAATAAATTTGCATTTGTTTTACTTTTGATTTCAAATTATTATAAACTAAACTATACATGTTTGCATTATAAGTTTGCTATTGTATAATTCATGTTTGTCATTCAGCTTGTTATAAACTCATTTGGTGTTTGTTTGAGAGTTGTTAGGTGGAGGGAATGGAGATGAATTATGACTAACTTTGTGTGTTTCCCTAAATAGTGACTTCACCTAAACTTAAGACCATCACAAAGATTATGAAAGTCTACATCACTCACCACAAACATGTTTGTCAAGCCGATTGCCAAGTGGCATCGTGTACACGATGTTTCTCGAGCTGGTTGCCAATTGGCATTGTATCCACGCGAGTGCTACTTGGCACTTGACTGAGCATTTGACAATAGCAATATTTTACGAAACTTTTATTGATCCATAATTGGTGTTTGTTGAGTCAGTTGCCAATTGACATTGTATCCGCGCAAGTGCTACATGACGTGTGACTGAGCATTTGGCACTAGTAGTATTCTAAGAAACTTTTGTTTAAACGAAATGCTAATATGTATTTTTATGACACACATTAATTTTAATGTTATTGAGCTCATGTTTAACTAATAAGGTTCTGTTTGTTTGGATTGACTTAGCTTTTCATACTTAGTTATTGCCAGCTTTGTTTAATCAGAACCTAACTTGTATTGATTTAGTTTGGAAATAACTTTTGCCGGTTAATTTAACAGTAGTTTCATATTATTGTAACTTCTGCCATATGGTAGACATGATTTTATTCCTCCATTTCACACATTTACTTTGCCTATTTATTAATTATTTAGTGACACATAAAAATTATAATCTATTATCTATTTGCAGCTCATATGTTTTCTCATTTTCATGAATATGCAGTCATGGCAAAGAAAAAGCGTTTCCAAAATCCATTAGGATCAACCCTTCAAACTCAAGCGCCAGCTCAAGGTCCAACACTGGTAGCTCCACCTCAAGGTCCAACACCGGTAGCTCCAACTCAAGGTCCAACCGCGGTAGCTCCACATCAAGTTGCACATCAAGGTTCAACTTCAACCAATTCCTTACCTCAAGGTCCAACACTGGTATATTCCTCCTCCGCTAATGAAATTCCACAACAAACTCAAACATCTACGCAATATGTTGGGCGCGAGTCTGCACATAGTTGGACGGCTGAAGCAATAGGTACATTTTAATTTATTCATTTATCATACATTTTAAATTTATACATTTTTTCTATTCATAGTCTCACTTGGTGGGAAATGTGGAATGCTAATGAAGTGTAATGTGTTGAATTCGTATCTCATGTTTCTAGTTATCAGTTTTACATGTTTTGTTTGTGTCAACATTCTGAACACATGCATTTTTATTTGGATTTTGATATGTATTTGAGTTAGTAATGATAATGTTTTCTTCTACTGTTTAATCATTGTTCACATTCCTAACAATTTTAATCAATAATTTATGCATCATGTCATGTATGAGGAGTGACTATTCCCAACTACTACATTTGTTCCAGTTGGAAACTTAACCGAGCATACATTTTACATAATAAATGATAAAGTTCGATGTGACATGGCTTTTTCTGTTGCCTATAACACTGCAAAGAACTATAAAGTTTGATGTGTTAATGTAGCATCTATGTTATGCAACGTTTATGGTCCACCTACTGTATTTCGAAGTTCAACTGAAGCAGCTTTAAACAGAATTGGTGTAAGACTTAGTAAGGTTGTTTGGTTACCATATATGGCTAATGAATGTAACATTGACAATAATGGGATTTCACAATTAGAATGGCCTACAATACTTGTCCATTTTAGTTGTTTTGTTCTTGTTCTTTTCAAGAAATTTACTGATAAGGAAAACTATAGTGATTTTATGAATAAGTTTATTAGTGAATTGAGAGAGTTAGTTGGATTTGATCCTGATGCTGAACTTGATATTCCATTTGATTTTAGAAGATCTAATGTTATTATTAAGCCTACGCTTGGTTCTTGTTTGATGCTTCGTCATGATTTGATTAGATTTATCTTGAAGAAAAGTAATTGGGGAGATGCAGAGATTGGTAATGTTTGTCAATATTTATGTAAAGAGTTAGCTTGGTCTCAGATGCATCAATTTAATTATTGAGACCAAGCTTATAATGTTAGCAAAACACTCTAATGCAACCTTCATATGTTCTTTGAATCTATAATTTATGCATCATGTCCTGGATCAAAATATCTTACCGATATGCATTAAAATATCTTTGCAGATATCAACTGGATTAACTGAGTTAGGCTATGATATGGACTGGATTGGCCGAGTTAGGTTATGATATCAACTGGATTGGCTTAGTGTGGCATCATCTAATGTTTCTCGGGGTTATAATTAAGATTATTACATATAGTTTTATACAACATGTGTCTTTTGATTTGGAATGGTGAACAAGAGTGATATTGGCTCTAGATTTTGTTATGATGAATGTAATGCTATTATGAATTGTTAGTTACATTTTGGCATTCAACATTATATATATATTTTGGAATTGAGTGAAATGAAATAATTTATCATAATACTTACGATATATATTAAAAATAAATGGCCATTAAAGTATAAAAAATTAAATTAAATTTCAAAAAAAAAAATCCAGTATATAAAAAAAAAATCCAATATTGATTTTAAGGAGGTTAAAAACTTCCACAAAATAATTTTTTAAGCACATTGAACACTGATTTTATGAAGGATAAGAACCTCTGCAAAATAAAGACATTAAACTATGGCGGTTTAAAACCCCCTCAAAATAACCCCCGCAAATATACCAAGGATTCACTAAAATTGCCGCAGTTATTCTATGGGAATCTAATAATCGGGGGTTAAAAAACTCCCGCAAAACATTTTGCGGAGGTTTAAAACGCCCCTAAATGAAAAAAAAAAAAACCACGGATTGGTGTGTTTTTTGTAGTGTTATAAGAAAAATAGGGAGAGTATGTCATCTCAAGTTGGCAAGCATCAGTTTCAATTATACAATGAAGATTTTTAGGTAGTTGAGCTTGGTGTCAAAAGAAATCAAATCAATCCCATCATGAGAGAGAAGTGAAAGGTTGAAATTTATTTATTTATTTTCTAATAAATTTGGATATTAATTTCATTTCCAGCTGTGGGGAATATAAGTAGTGTGGTGTACGGTACTACTACTAGTTGAGGTTTGGCACCAAAACGTTGTGCCTTATGTCCTTGTGTGTCTGGGTGTGGGGCTCTTGTCCTTAAGGTAATGAATTGAACCTCTACACTCCATTCATACATTTTATTTTCTCTTCTTTTTCTAGTATGGGTGAGTATCCTAGGTCTCCTATGGTGGAAGAGTGAGAAATTACCTTTTATTATAGGTGAAACAAGTAATAATAATAATTTAAGCTATTTACACATTTACCATAAATGATATATTTATGAAAATTACCCATAACAATCTTAAATTTTAATTTAAACACAACTGAAATTATAAATGTAATTTTTTTTTTTGCAATTTATTAGTATCAATTAAAAAACTCCTTGACTAATAACTTTTTTTTACACATATTTTAAAATAACTCCTTGACAATTAACTTTTTTTCTCATAAATGTTAAAAAAAGCGTCTTTAATATTACTTTTTTTTCACCCAAATTTTTTAAAAAGTCTCCTTTACTAATAACTTTTTTTCCATAAATATTTTAAATAACTCCTTGACAATTAACTTTTTTTTTTTGCTCACAAATGTTAAAGAAAAAGCACATTTACTATTAAATTTTTTTCCACAAATATTTTCAATAATAATCTCCTTTAGGGTTTTTTTTTTTTATAACAATTTTTTTAAAAAAATCATTTAGGATTAACTTTTTATTCCCACAAATTTTTTTTAAAAAAAACTTCTTTACTATTAATTTTGACTAAAATTAGTAATTATTAAATAGGACCGGAAATGAGTTGATCTGAGTTAAACTCGTATGAGTTTGACTCGACTTGATACAAATTGGTTCAGCTCGAAACTCGGCTCAAGTTTGACACAAATTCTTTTTTCAGCTCGAGTTTGGCTCGTTTAAAGTTCATGAACAGTTCAGTTCGATTTGTTAGGTTCAATTCGTTAAGTCAAATCTCATGATTTTAAAGTAAATTTTTTTGTCAAGATTTAGTCTTTAACCTTTTAAACTATTTTTTAAAGAAAGAGCAAATATTAAATTAAAATAAAAGTCATTGCAAATGTATAATATAAAAGTGAAAGTTTAACATCGAAAAAAATAATTGACTTTTAAAAAGTTGAATGTATGACTTTAATGGCACATGTTAGCTTTCTCCTTAAATATATAAGTTCTCAGAGATTGTTTTTACATTTGACTTCTTAAAATTGGGACACGCGTTAGTATTTTTCTATAAATATTCTACAATACATGTCAATTAAATGTGCATTTTTTCTCGATCCGACTATTAAATCGCATTTAATTGAACTTAACAATCTATTAGGAATTTGAATTTTGACAATCAAACGAATGAATAAAAAATAGTCTGACTAACTGTGACTTAGATACCTATTTCTTATGAAATGATTGTCGAGTCTCAACAAAATTGACTCATCGTGATTAAAGATTCTAAATTTTATCAATCTAACCGTCAAATCTCACCTAATTGTAGTAACAATCAATTAAAAATTCAAATTTTGACAATCTAACGGTTGAATAAAATAATTTGACTAATTGTAACTTAGATACCTATTTCCTATGAGATGACTCTCGAGTGTTATCTAATTTGATTCTAATTGACTAAGGATTTCAAATTTTTCACCTAATTGAACTTAAAATCAATTAAGAATTCGACAATCTAACAATTGAATAAAAAATAGTTTGACATAAATGTGACTCAAACACTTGTTTTCTATGAAATAATTGTCGGGTCTCAACTAATTTATTTCAATTTCAAAATAATAATATATGTTTCTAAAAGATACTCAAAATATTTAAAATACCTTTACACTAAAAATATATCAATATGAAATATTTTAGGAAACAATTCCAAAAATTGTGCCAATATAATCACAATATTAAATTCTGTCAAAAACAAATAATCACAATATTAAATAGTAATAAATATGTGGCTAAAATAGGACATTTGATCATTAGAACAGTTGCACGAGCAGGTCATGTGTGTGAGATTTATATTATTATTATTATTATTATTATTTATTTTTTATTTTCAGTCATCTCCTTCGCCCGAATCACAGGAAAATGGGTCATTACGATCCGATTATCGACCCGGTTCGTGATTGCTCTACTTTTGATGCAATACATCGATTTTCTCGATGTATAATCACAACAGTTATTCAATTTGAATCCCCATAACAATTTCGATAATCATCAACTTAATTATGAGAAATTACAGATTGAAAAAATTAGGGTACTTTGTGATTCTGATAATAGTTTGTTTCTGAGGATTCATATGACAGTAATTTTCGAAACCATTGCTTGAATGAAGTTTTCCAAATCGAATACACACAAAAGTGTAAAACTTAAAAGAAAAAGAATTTTTGCAAAATTTCGATATGGCAAACAGATATATGATCTTCTCTATTAATCTCGTATTTTAAGTAGATCAGTATAAATGCATGTGTATTTTTATTTGGATTTGGATTTCAAGAGTGCTTTTAGATTTGAAATTTGGGGTTTGTGTTTTTAGATTAGAGATTTTGGTTTTATATTCTAGATGATGTAGAATTTCTTAAAAAAAAATGTTGTTAGAGTCTGGTGTTGTTGGTCTTGTGTTGATGATGAAGAAGATGATTTAAGAGTGCTTTTTTGTTTTATTTTTAAATTATTGGGATGAAATTTGAATAATACAAAATATAAGGGCTATAATTTTAATTAGTCAAAAACAATTGGATATTACTCTAAATTACATTAAACCTAGAGAACAATGCACCATCAGGTTTTCAGTCATTAATCTTGTCCATTCATTATTTTAATAATAAATCTAATGGTAAAAAGTAATTCTCCCATGATGGGAGACCTATATTACTCACCCACCCTAGACTTGGCCTAGATAATAGGCTATTAAATTTAGGCTATGTACATTGGTTGTGGGATTAAACCCCAATTTTTTCACTTCCCAATACTCCACATCATTTTTTTTCTCTTCCACATAATAATTAAATTATTATTCAACTTTTACTCCTACAATGGTTTAGTTTAAACTAAATACTCTCTCTTCCAACTCACTTTCATATACCCCACATTATTTATTATTTATTTATATTATTTAATTTTTTTTCTTCAGTATCAACATTAGCACCACGCGTTTCCGAGCGACATTTGAGTTGAAAATTCAGGAATTTCAGTGATTTGAACATTTGTATTTTGGTTTGGGAAACAAGGATTAGCATAATGGGTTGTTTGGGAAGAACGATGTCCATAATGCATCATGGATCCGTATTGTGGTGGATAATTTGGCACAGTTGAAGGCATACCAAATACATGTGCAAAACCATAATTTGAAGGATTCTGAGGTTGTGGTTGGTTGGGGTGTTGGTTGTTCACCGGAAAATTGCTTGAATTTTGGCTATTAAATGGATGATTACTCATATTTTGGTTGTTAGATGAGTAATTGTTTTGATCCATTTCACAAAGAAAAAGAAGTGTAAAAATGAGTTTTTTTTTTTTTTTTTGTTTTTATGTTGAAAGTATATCAAACCATACCTCTATTTATAGAGTTTTAAAAATTATGAATTTTGGTATTAAAAAAATTATTTAAAAAAATATGCTATGCAATAATTATCCTTAAAGTATTATAATAAATAAAATTCTATACAACCAATCAAAATAGGACACATATATATGCATTTAAAAAAAAATCAAAAAAACAATGCTAACCACTCTTGGGCCAGCACGTGTGTTCCACTTTTCTCACTTTCAACCGGTTGAAAACATTAATCCCCTTTCTCATCCACTTCATTCAACTACCACATTAATACACACCATTGTAAAGATTTCAACCCTTATTTTGGATTTAATACACACCATTGTAACTATCTTATTAAGTTGTTATACTTTTATTTTTATATTTATAGTATTTAACGTTTTATTATATATTTTCTTTATATATAATAATAGAAACCTTATTCTTACTAATTTATATATGATATTATGGTTAAATGTTTCGTTTTGTGAACTCAATGAAATGTATGATTGTTATATCATTGTATGTGAGTTAAGGATCATTAGAATGTTTAGAACACTTATTTTCTATACTTAATTTGACTAAAAATTGAGTTACACACAAATGTGACGAAGCATATAAGTCTATGTATCGATACATGAGTTGTTCTGTTTTAAAACCAGATTTTCCAACACTATGTACCGGTACAAGCATGAAAATGTACCAATACAAGCATTCAAATTTTCAAGAAAACCCAATTTTGTTATGTATCGATTCATGTACCAATTTGTATCAATACATAAAGTGTTATGAATGTGAAAAATATTTTTTTTTAAAAGTGATTTCTAAATATTAATCTAATCAAGGCTTCACACTAAAGGTTTGGTGTGATCACTGATAAGCAGACTCTACTTCATCGGCATCTAGTGGTGACATCCTAAGCGGCAATATATCGGGCTAACATTGATGAATAATAAGATGTAGTTTGTCTAACTTGGCTTCCTTATCAAGTAGCTAATTGATCTACGACATTGAGTTACTAGCTTAAGGGCCCGTTTGGCCTAGCTTATTTTTGAGCTTATGCAAATGGCTTATACAGTTTTTATGTATTATTATAAGTTTTTAAAGATAGTTTATGATAAAATAGCTTATAAAAATTAAATTTTCACTAGTTTAAACTTATAAAATAGTATAAAACCAAATTTATATTACATAAGCCGTTTGCATAAGCTCAAAATAAGCTAGGTCAAACGCACTATAAGTGTGATAGAATGATGACACTTGATAAGCCATGCATTGCAAGGTAACTGTAGGTCATTGAGTTTTGAGGAATATCCAACCAATTTGAGAATTTCTTTACCGGTACTAATTTTTTCACGTGCCCTATAAAATTATCAAAATATTTCTATCTATTATTTAAATAGTGGAAGAAGTGAAATTACACACAAAAAAAACTTTAGGAAACATTTCTCGAAATTTTTGGGTGAAAAGAAAAATTTGGGGGGTGAGAGAAATCATCCAATTCAAGGTAGTTGTAGGTCATTGAGTTTTGCGGAACACCCAAACAATTTATATTGAGAATTTCTTTATCGTTATTAATTTTCTCACGTGCCTTACAAAATTATCAAAATATTTCTATCAGCTATTTAAGTAGCGGATTAAAAACACTCATAACATAAATTTTAAAATTTTACACGTTCGTTACTTAAGTAGAAAAAAATAAAATAAAAAACTACAAAGGCCCACAAGAAGGTGGTAAAATGACAAAAGAAATTGTTAATCCTATGTAGAATGGATTAAATCGATCATAATGACCTTAATTATAGTACCACTCAAGTCACATTTGCATGCACTACAATTCACTATACAATACAATCCCATATAAAACGATATACGGAGTAGCTACTTAGCTTGCTAGGTTAGCTAACTTAGCTTTAGGGATAGATTGCAACTAGGGGTGTTCGCGGTGCGGTTTGGTTCGGTTTTGAGCATAAAAATCATCCTAACCGCGAGATAAAATGGCATGCGGTTCGGTTTGGTTCGGTTGGTTTTTAAAAAGTCATCCAAACCAAACCAAACCAAACCAATGCGGTTAGGTTTGGTTCGGTTACCGCGGTTTATCACGATAGAATAAATATGACAATATTACCAACATGTTACAAAATAAACATCGGAAATTTTAATTTATTTTATTATTTACGTAATATAATATGCATATATATAAATTGCACACATAAAAACTTATTTTTAATATTAATAGTATAATTTTGAATCGCGTGAAATTATATGTTTGACAACTTACTGTTTTATGGACTCAATTTGGGTTTGACTTGCTAAGTATAACTAGGTAATAAATTGATTGCTAATAGTTAATATAGTTAAATTAACTTTTGCGGTTTAGTTTGGTTTGGTTCGGTTTTCTAAAATGAAAACCGCAAACCAAACCAAACCATGCGGTTTAGAAGAAAACTCATCCGTGCGGTTTCAACTAAATGCGGTTTTTTGCGGTTTCGGTTTGGATTGGTTCGGTTTGCGGTTTTACTTTTGGATTGGTTCGGATACGATCACCCCTAATTGCAACGTAAAAACAACAATTATTTTAAAGAAAACAATTTAAACATTCTACTATTTAGGAGTGCGTAAGGAAGTCAAACTTTGAGTAAAAAATAAAAGTCAAAATTTGGTAATATTTAAAACATTGGACCATTATCTTATAGGTAAATTTTAATATGGACCACTTATTTAAGTGGTCCATGGTGGATTAATATTATAATGAATATGAATTTTACAAAATTTACTGTTGAATTTAAGTTTATATCATATAGATCATCCATAAAAAAAATTAGAAAAATTGAATATCATTTAATATGTTATTGAGACTCGTTAAAATTTATGGTATTTAATAAATCGTTAATCTTTATGGGTCTCAATAACATATCAAATGATTTTCAATTTTTCAACATTTTTTTATAAATAATCTATATGATATGAATTTTCAATCCAATGGTGGATTTAGTAAAGTCCATATTCTTTATAATAGTATTAATCACTTATCCACGGTGGACCAATTAAAATGATTGTATCAATTGATCCACCGTAGCATTGGCCTTATGTTATATTGTCTCACCCCTATGTTTAACCTTTCAACCTAAAAATCAAATTGAATTGACTATTTTATCCTGTATATAAATTAAAATTGTAATTTTTCAAATTTTTTCACATTTCACTAAAAATTGTTCCGGTTCAAAACTTAAATCTGAACACTTTTTATTAGTATTTTGGTTTGCAAAAATGAAATTTATAAAAACAAACAAACCAAAACATTTATGCAAAGTGTTATGGTGTACAATTTCTAAAATTAAAATTCTCTATAATTAACAAACCGAAAATACTTTATATGAGTGTTCCAGTTTGTAAAATTGAAATTTGTAAAAATTAACAAATTGGAACACTCATAAAAATATTTGAGTATACAATTTCCGAATATAAATTTAGAAAAATCAACAAATATGAACACTTTATACTTTATGTGAGGATGGACTCACTTTATAAAAAATTATGAAAATAATGGTGAAACAATTAAGTATAAAAAGTTAAATGCAAAAGGATAAAATTAAAATATTGAATAGTTTGTAAAAATGAAGATAAAAGTTTTAGGGGGTGAAGGGAAATTTATTCAAAATAACATATGTTTTGAGCAAAATTTGGTTCGGCCCATTAAGACCGAAAAATGTTCTCTTATCCTTCACCGGCCAGCCAACTCAAATTGACCCATTGTGAGCAATGATTTCATTTGGGTGAAGGGTGATTTTCATTAATGATTTTTACAAAACAATAGTCCTAATTAAGTTATTTATTTTTGTAAATCATGATATCAACGAACGCACATGTCAAAATGAATCTTTTGAGATTTATTTAAATAATTTACCCCACAAATTTAGGGTATGTTTGGTTTAGAAGAGAAGTTGTGAAGAGAAAAATAGGTAAGAGAGAGTATGAGAAGAGAGAAATATGTGAGAAATAAAGTAGATTTAAGGTGTTGATTGATTTAAGAGAAAGATGAAAGAAATAGGAAAGAGAGAAGTGTTGATTATTTTTAAAAATACATAAATACCCTTCAATTTAAAATATCTATAATTTTTTTTTAACTCAGTTAATTAATTAATTTATTAAACTACCCAATTTTTTTTATCTCAATTTTATTAATTATTTAGTTTTAAAAAGTCCCCACTTGGTTCATCATCAAACGTAAATCCAATTTACTTTTTTTATAAAACAACAAATTCTTGCGTCAAAAAGAATAATACAACAAATCCCAATTTACACATGTTCTTCAACATCAGCACAGCAATAAAAACAATCTTTTCACAAATCATCTACTTCAAAATGGAGTGAGCAAAATGGCTTCAACTTATGCAATTGATTGCTTATATTTTGTGTAGTTATAAGCCTGAAAGGGAATGGAGGTTTGTTGCGTATTTTTTGGGATATTTGGTTCAATTGGTTGCTTATATTTTTTGTAATTATAAGCCTGTAATGGAATGGAGGTTTGATGCTATGGCTGAGAATGAATCATGATTAAGAAGAGAAAGGATATTAGTGGAATAACAGAAAAAATGGTCTTTCTCCTTCCTTTCTTCGCTCATTAGCAGAGACTAGCAAAAGTGGTGGACCCCACCATATTTCAGTCTTTCTTTCATGTTTCTTTGATGCACCAAACGAGAGAAAGTGCCTATTTCTTCTCTTTTTCTCTCTTCCCTTATTCTCTCTTTCCTATTTCTCTTAAAACAAACACAGGCTTATATTTTTTCATATACCATAGTCAGGTATTAAAATCTCATACTAAAGGAAAGGACCATGAAAACCAGGCATCTAACCTTTATAACACATGGTTTTGATAATTTGTTATCTTTTGATGTCAACAATTAACTAAAATATTGAATGAAAGACAAATTTAAGAATAATAATAAAGGTCATGTTAAACAGTGCTTCTGGGCACTTGTTAAGCATGATAAAAAAATAAATAAAAAATAATATTAATATAAAAGACAACTTTTTATATTTTTAAGGTATTGAATACACGCATTTTGAGATAAAATTTCTATTTTAATATGTTTAACCAATGTTCCGGGGGGATTGTTAAGCAGATATCAGTGAAAGTTAGTGGAAGGGTTTGACTCTCATAATATGTAACCAAGTTATAATCCTTATTTGAAGAGTTATTCATATTTAGTGTCTTACAAAGTTACAATGTCTCGAATAGGATTATCTCCGATGTGAGAATCTAAAAAAATTAAAAGAATTTACTAATGACAAATGTAGTAACCGGATGTTTTATTTATTTATTTGATATAAGGTGGTAACCGAATGTTGAGAGAACTAAGAATAGTCATAAAGTGTGAGGCTAAAAGTCGTATTTTGTTTGAAAAATAAATGTTGAACAACATATAAATGAGATGATCTATAAATTTAATATCTTAAGATTTTGGGTAAAAATATGGTGTCAAATTCTCTTTATGTGGTTTCTCTTTGTCCAATATTAATGATCCCTTAGCTAAATTCCCTCTCATGAGCCTGGAATCAGAGTTGATGGTTTAATAAAGAGTTCAACTAATCCCTTGTGCAAAAAGTCTTCCTAAGAACAATAGTCAAGTGATATGTTCCCTGAGTACATCAACAGTGATACAAATAGATGAAAAAACTTTCGATTTAAGGTGAAACATATAATAGATTGAATTGAATCATACTTAAAAAAATAAGAATGTTATGTAGTAAATGTGAGGTTCAAAATCTAACATTGAAAGTATTCCCTCTAATTTTATTTATAAGTAAACGCCGATAAAAATAATGCATCCTCAAATATAAGCAAAAGTCATCAAACTTATTTTACTTTTTTTAAAATATTCTAAAAATACTTCTCATTAATTGTTTTACTTTTTAACATAATTGAATAATCTCAATGCAAATTTAATATATTGTAAAAGGAACAAATTTCTCATTATGCCATTATTCTTGGTTCAATATCTCCAACTCTCCTCATGTTCCCTACACATGAAGGCCTACATGATGTATTTTGTGAGTGTAATTCATTTTATTAGGTTATAAATTATAATATAATATGTGGTGCATCTATTTTAGAATCACTACTAATTAATCACAGGAGAAGTATATGTAATTACTATATATATGTATCTTGTCTGTTTCTACGTGGACTGAACTTAGTGAGAATATGTAAATGACCATACACGTGGGTTGCACATGAACAACAATCTCTTCTTTCTCAATTTAACGGCTTATTTATTGGTTAATTTTTTATTTTGACAGAATCTTTTATTAGTTAATTAATTGTATATAGAGACATTTTTACAAAACTTTGCATTTTTATTTTATTTATGGTCAAACATTTAATCTTCTGACATTTCCCACTCATTTTATAAGGGTGATTTGCTTATTTGAGCAACCTAGTTCTACTATACACATGAAGGCATGTGCTATATTTTTCATTAGAAACAAAAAGAAAATGGTAGAAAATGTGCCATTTATTATATGAATATATAGAATCTTCTGGTTTTGTATTGTTGACTGATATTATTAAAGGATTTGGAGATTTTTTCCCCCTCAAAGCAACACAATTTTTGGGATGTGCATATTTAACAAATTGCACAATCTAATATTTGCACAATTTGTCTATCTTCCAACTTCAAATGGTGCAAATATTTATTTTTCTTTCACAATTCAGATATCCTCCGCATGTAATTGTAAAAAGTAGTTCTTTGAATCTTGTGGAATTCAAATGAATAGAAAAAATATTTCAAGTCTATTGCATGTGCATGACATGAATCGAATCCAAATCTTTGATTAAACTGGATCCGCACCATCAATATCTCATTTAAGCATTATTGGTCCAAATGCTTCAATTTAGATAGTGGTTTAATAAAGTCATCATTTAATTTTTGGAAGAATGTCTATGTTTCTTTGTTCAAGTATTAAGTTGACAAGTTAAAGGGGTTTGGTTTTTCTTTTATATCAATTTAATATAACCAAGATCATTATGGAGAATCAAACAAAAGAGACATGTAATCTTGTCCAATCATTTTTCGTAACATTTAATCATTAGACCATTTAATATAACTTTAGATTAGAGTAAGTGATCACATATATATGCCCAAATTTGTTTGATAAGATTAGTCACTCTTTTTGTCCCCTCAACAACCTTTGTCATTGTTCAACACGACAAGGTGCATGGTGAATTTTTTATTCAATTTCTGAGAGTAATAACTGACATAATCATGGGTTCAAGAGAAAAGCAAAGTATCAAATTGGTATGCAAATTGTAGTTATAGTATTAGTATTCAATTAGAGACATTAGAATAAATTAAAGTGTACTAATAAAATACAGAAATAATAATGTGACCTTGGATAAATAAGACAATATTAAGTATCTACCACATGTTTCTGGATTGCCTCTTGATTTATCAAAATTTTAATGGAACACTTTCAGTTTTTCATTTGGATATGTAGACACGATATGCAATATTTTGTTGCACTTGCTTGCAACTACATTCATTCTTTAAGAAGTTTGACTGGTCGGTTAGTTAGTTGGAACAAAATGTTTCAGATCTATGTTTATCAATATTGATAAAATTTAAACTAAAGTTTAACTGTTGTGCACTGTCGAATATTGAATATGATACATCATGTGTTTTAATTATTGTGTATTGTTGGTTACAATATTATATAATATTGAATATGATACGTCATGTGTTAATATATTATTAAATGTATGTATAAAATAATTTTAGATAGCAATTATATGTATCACATTATATTTAGGCTTAATTGCAGTTTTAGTTATTTTATTTACAACTTTTTGCAGTTTTAGTCTCCCTATTTTAAACTCGACAGTTTTGGTCCCCTAACATATATTTTGTCTAAAATATGATGATACAACATGTTTTAAATGAACTTTATTAATGATTTTTCTTGCACTTTCATCAATATTGATATTTTTTCCTCATCGAATCATATATCACGTCGTTTAAATCATATCGTCATTTTATTGTTAAAAATTGTGATAGAGGGACCAAAACTATCGAGTTTTAAAATAAGAAGACCAAAATTACAAAAAATTAAAAATAGAGGGACCAAAATTATAATTATGCCTTATATTTAATATGTTCATGAGGCCACATGTAGGCAAAAAGATCATGGGCTCATATATCTCTATCAAATTATCAACGGGTGGGGCTTCAGCATCTTCCCTAATAAGTAACGGTTGCACTATCGAAAAATGATTCCCCTAACTCTACATTTAATTTTTTTTTATCCTACAAATAATTTAATATTCTCATTTTATTTCATTATTTGACTTCATTACTATATTTAATAAAAATTACTGGATTGAGCGAAATTCCAAGGCCCAATGTGAAGCGGCCCATCAAATGATTCAAGAAGTTCAAAAAACGTATCTTGGTGGGAAAGTCATAACGTAGGCGACCTGCATAAGAGATAAGGCGCCCCTCAGACACCATTACCTCGCCTGGAAGTCTGAAGCTGCCCATAACCTCCCTGATGACACGGTGGACAGAGGAATAACCACCCACAACCACCACCATGACACGGTGGCAAGGAAGGAAACCACCCACGACCACCACCATGACATGGTGGGAAAGTCGGAAACCACCCACGACCTTCGTTAGAGAGAGGAGTGAGGCGGTTTATCGGTGATTTTAGATTAATCCTCACCTATATATAGAGGTGGAAAAATCATTGTAAATGATTTGATATTATGAAAAATCTTGTACTATTATTATCATTGATATACTTAGACACACCCCCCTATATTTTTTTATCAGAACAATTACAAACTAAAAAACTTTAAAACTAAATTTTAAAAATTTAGTCACAATTAAACCGTGTTAAACCAAAATATTTTTGGAGTGTTAGAACCAAATTTTGTGAAAAACAATTGCGACCCGAAACGTTTTTAGAAAATATCCGGTACATAAGAAGCATTGAATGACAACCCAATCACGCACTCACGCTCATTTGCAACCTCTAAAGCTACACCACAGACAGAGCCTCTCAATAGCAAAGTAGACACCGAAGCTGTAGGAGGCAAAGAATGGGCATGCATGATCATATTGCAGATAGTATATAGCAAATGAGTGGCTGCCTATAAATAGAAAAATGATTGGTTTTAGACTTTTAGGATAAAGAGCAACATCCAATTAACTTGAAATACTTGTAATTAAGAAAACTTATGAACATGGAATTGAATTGTTAAGTGAGAGTTTTTTTCTTTGGAGAATGTCAACATGTGTCCAGGGTACATGTTAAAAAGATAAATATGAAAAGAATTTATTGAACTTGTGGTGTATTTAATTCTCTAAACATTAAATTCTTTATATCATTAAATGTTATAATTTTAATTTTAAGTATCTTAATATGTATCCTTATGACATAAGTTAACATGACCCTTTTTCTTTTCACAAATAGTTAAGTGAGAGTTAAACAACGTTTTACATTATTAAATGTAAAACTTAGTTGTTTTATAAAAAGGAAAATATTAATATGTGTCCTGGTATTGAATAGTTAAGTGAGGGTTAAACAACATTTTACATTAACACTACAATAAAATCTTGATTTTTGGACGAAAATGTATATTAATTTGCAACGGCCTGAGCCCTCACTAAGTTAGTGGCGGCCTAGGCCGTCGCTACACACCCAAAATCCGTCACAAAATGATTTTTTGGAATTGCAGCTCGTCCAAATGTTACTGACGGCCTAGGCCGTCGCAAATTATCATGTTTCTGACAATTGAAGTCGTCACAATGTAACGATGGAGTTTCCGACGGCCTAGGCCGTCGCTAAATCTTGCGAATTTAAAAAAAAAAAAAACTTGTTCACGCGGATCTAAACAAGTATTGTCCAATATCCCTTCTCATTCACACTCTTCATACTCTTCATTTCATTTACACAAATCAAAATATTTTCTCATTCAATTTTTTTTCTTCAACTTCTCTCTAAATTTGTCCAACATCTTTCACTATATCTCCATATTTGTTCTTCATCTCATTTCATTCACACTCACAATTCATTCACATTTCATTCACTTCATTTCATTTTCTAACATCTTTCTAAATTTCTCAAACATATTTCAATACATCTTCACCATAATACTAGTTTTTGTTCTTCAAAAATCTTTGATTTCTTGATAAAATGTAAGTGTTTTGTAATACTTTATCAAATTTTAAAGTTTAGTATTTATATTAATATTTGAATGATATTGTGAATTTATATTAATTGATATTTTTAAAATTTTAATGTAGAAAATGTAGTGAAGTTCATCTTGAATTTATATTAATTGATATTTTTAAAATTTAAATGTGGAAATTATAGTGAATATAAATCAGTTATATTTAAAACAATTATCATATAATTATTATAATGAAAAAATTATTGTTCGAGGATATAAATTTTTTTTAACTAATTTTTTACTTTGAATATAAATTCAAAACATAATATTTAATTTTTGTTAACTAATTTTTTTTTAAATTCGCCCAGATTTTGTGACGGCCTGAGCCGTCGCTATCCGCAATGTCCAGATTTGACCGTTGTGCATTAGTGACGACCACTGGCCATCGCAAAATCCGTCCTGACCATTACTGACTGCCTGGGCCGTCACAAAACTTACCGACGTCAGTTTTAGCGACGCCTAGAGGCCGCCAGTACCTTAGCCATTAGCGACGGCTTTTAGCCGTTAGCGAGGGCTTTTGGCCGTCGCAAAAACGTGTTTTTCTTGTAGTGTAAATGTAAAACTTGGTTGTTTTATGATAAGAAGAATGTTAACATGTGCCTTAAAAGGACCATGTTAAGAAGACAAATGTAATAAATTTTTGTTGAAACTTGTGCATTTAACTTTATAAATTAAATATTTTATATCTTTCGATGCTAATTTTCTAGCTATTTATAGATAACTTGACATGTATTCTGAGGGCATATGTTAACACGACCCTTATGATATACTAGTGTTTATTGTGTATATTATTTATGTTTTTTGGTATATATTTATCATGTATATTTTAATAAAATGAAAATCAGTTGCTAGAAGACAAATGTGTACTATTATTTATACGTAGCTTATACTATACTATCTTCAACCTATCGTGATTTGTATGTTTAGTTCCGTGATGAGAAAAATTGATTTTTAGTGACTTTTTTTTTTTTTTTTTGAATAGCAAATTTTATTAATAACCGAGATTCTGCACAAGACGAACAAAGTCCGGTAAAAAGGAACACAAGAACATAGGTGCCGTATATAAGCGGAACACCTAAAAAAGAAAACTCCTAAACAAAACACCTAATCGAAAAAAGAAAAAAAAACTCCTAAACCCCAATACAGTCAAGCATCCCTCAGATTCAAGACTACCAGAGCAGTCACCAATCCCGCTAAAATGTTACCACAACTGAACTCTAACTCCCGAACTCGAATCAAAGTTGCTCGGCCCATTAGCATCCAGAACCAGCTTCATCAAGCGAACCGCTGACCAGACAAAAGTAGAACAAAAACCCCCAGGCAGGCGTAACTCGGCAAACGTCAGATGTACCACCAAGAGAAAAGCACCCCTCAAATTTCCGAATACTCGAGCAGTCACCAACTCAGCCCAGACAGTTGCCACAACTAGACCTAAACTCCCGATCCCGAAACATCAGGCCATCAGCATCCAGAACCAGCTCCTAAGGCGAAAAGCTAACCGCCGAGAGTAAAACGAGAACCGAGGCGGACAAGTCTCGGCAAACCCGAGGAACCAACAACGTCAACGAGGACGAGGTTATCCAGATACAAAGCATCCTGCAAATCTCAGCAGATTTGGAACCATCAGCCACTCATAGGAGAAAACTGCGAATCTCAACAGATTCGGAAGCGGTCAGAGACGCCTGTATCGAGGAGGAAACCAAGACAGTCGACTTCTATGCGATAAATGACAACCCGATATAAAGAACCGGATTTAAAATCCCAAAGAACCCTGCAAATCTCAAAGGTTTGTAAACCCCAGAGACTCAAAAAGAGCCCTGCAAATCTCAACAGATTTGATAGCGGGTCAGAGAAAGTAATATCAAGGAAGCCAAACGCACATGTCATCAACAGATCCAACGCCAACGTGTCAGCCTCACCACCAATACCTCATCTGACATCACCAGAGCAACAAACCACCACCTAAACCGCGTCGGTGCAACAAATACCTATCACCTAGATCCACAACCACGACCAACACCAGAAAACAGTACTCACCATCACCACCAAAGCCACCCACCACCAGATCCGACCACCAACACGAGGCTCAACCCAAGAGGCCGACACACGTGTTGGAACAAAATTATGATTTTGTATCTCCTTAATTGATTTTGATGATAACAATGTATTTAAGGTTAAATTGGAGTACTAATAATTTAATTCAGTGTGCAGGATTAAAAGTTAAAATTTGCGTACTAAAGAACCCTAGAATTTCTGAAGGAATTACTTCTGAGCTCACCAGATCTGAAGCAAGTAATTCTGAGCCTGTGAAACTCTGAAGTTATTATCTGAACCTTAGAATTTCTGAAGGAATTACTTCTGAGCTCACCAGATCTGAAACAAGTAATTCTGAGCCTATCAAAATCTGAAGAACATCTGAGCTCACCAGATCTGAAACAAGTAATTCTGAGCCTATCAAAATCTGAAGAACATCTGAGCTCACCAGATCTGAAACAAGTAATTCTGAGCCTATCAAAATCTGAAGAACATCTGAGCTCCCCAGATCTGAAACAAGTAATTCTGAGCCTATCAAAATCTGAAGAACATCTGAGCTCACCAGATCTGAAACAAGTAATTCTGAGCCTATCAAAATCTGAAGGCTCGTCAGATATAAGTGTTAAGCTACATTTGAGAGTACAATTTTATTGAAGACTGTGCCTGACTAAGTCCAAACGCAGAAACCAAGAATGAAAAGGTTTGACCATGGAAAGGTCCTTTTCAAGTCAGGCTTCAGAAACGATTATTTCCTTATTTGGCTTTCACCAAGGTTCAAATATCAAAAGCCAAAAGGAATCTCTCATTTTGTAGTAAACGTTAAGCTCCTAAGCTACTGCAAATCAGAACAGCTAATAAGCTCACTGATCTATACAAAGGAGCGTCTCAATTCTTCAAACGGCTATAATCTTCAACGTTCATTTTATCATCTATAAAAGGAAGAAGATTTGTGAAGAAATAAGAATCAAGACTTAAGCTTCTGAACGTGCTGAAACTCTGTCAAATTCTGAAGCTATCAAACACTTAGAAACTTTGTGATAATTTTCTAAGTTAGTCTTGTAACTGAGTTGTATTTTGTAAACACCTCTGATTGTATATCAAGTGTTAATCTCTTATCTTTATTAACATTAAAAGCAGTTAGAAGTCTCTTGCTTTGTGCTTGAGCATTGGAAGTCTCTTGCTTTGTGCTTGAGCATTTGAAGTCTCTTGCTTTGTGCTTGAGCATTGGAAGTCTCTTGCTTTGTGCTTGAGCATTGGAAGTCTCTTGCTTTGTGCTTGAGCATTGGAAGTCTCTTGCTTTGTGCTTGAGCATTGGAAGTCTCTTGCTTTGTGCTTGAGCAGTTAGAAGTCTCTTGCTTTGTGCTTGAGCAGTTTGAAGTCTCTTGCTTAGTGCTTGAGCATTTGTAATCTGAGTGATTATAGTGAAATCTCTTGTGAAGGACAAGAGGACTGGACTACTCCTGTTAGTGGGAGGAACCAGTATAAAAATTCTGAGCATCTCTCTCTAACCCTATCCTCATATATTGTGTGTGTTATACCTTATCCGCTGCAATTTGTTTTAACTTAGAAAAAGTCTCACACAATTCAACCCCCCCCCCTTCTTGTGTGTTTTTCAACCTTCAATTGGCATCAGAGCTCCGGTCTGTTGCTCTTCACTTAACAGTGAAACAGTAAAAGATCTAGGGGTACTTAGTTGAAAAACATGTCTGGTGTTACCTCTCCTTCTGCTTCCTCTGGACCTGATCACTCTGCTGTTCCACCTCCTCACAACTATGATAGGGAAAGGAACAGTGATAATCACAGAGACAAACCACCTTACTTCAACAGTGATCCTACTACTTTTCCTTTCTGGAAAACCAAGATGTATAGTTACATCATTGGGACCGATGATGAGTTATGGGATATCATTGAAGATGGTATACATTTTGAACACATGGATGATGAAGGTGTTGTAAGAAATACCTACAGAAAGTTCTTTGATGCTGAAAAGAAGAAACAGTATAAGAAGCATCATACTGTTAAGAATATGCTTATTGGTGCAATATCTCATGCTGAGTATTTAAAAATATCCAACAAGTCATGTGCCAAAACTATCTGGGACTCTCTATGTTCCACCTATGAAGGAAATAAGCAAGTCAAAGAAGCTAAGGCAAACTTATTAGTTCATCAATATGAGCTGTTCAGAATGAAGGAAGATGAAGATATTGAAACCATGTATTCAAGGTTTCAAACCCTTGTCTCTGGTCTTCAAGTTCTGAAGAAAAGCTACACTGCATCTGATCACGTGAAGAAAATTCTGAGGAGCTTACCTTCCAAATGGAGACCAAAAGTTACAGCTTTTCAGGAATCCAAGGATTTGGACAATGTGACTCTTGAAGATTTAATAAGCTCACTCAGAAGTCATGAGCTAGAACTTATGTCAGATGAACCTGTCAAGAAGATGAAGTCCTTGGCTCTAAGCTCTGTTCAGACTTCCTCAAAAGCTGCAAAGATCAAAGTGTCTGAACAAGAGGAAGAAACTTCTGATGATATGATGGATGAAAATTCTGAGAATGAAGAAATGGCACTAATGGTTAGAAGGTTTCAGAAATGGAACAAGAAATACAAAAGGTTTCCAAACAAAGGAAACAACTCAAGAAGTTCCTTTTCAAATGACAAAAAGGAAGAACTGAACAACTGCTATAACTGCAAGAAATCTGGACACTTCATTGCGGACTGTCCAGAAATGTCATCCAAGGACAAAGGAAAGAATAAGAGCTTTGGGAAAGAAAAGTACAAAGAAAAGGTAAGGAAGAGTTTGTTAGCCACTTGGGAGACCATTGAGAATGACTCTGAAGGAGAAGATGATGAAGAAGGCAATCTGGCTTTAATGGCAAGAACTTCTGAAGGTAACAACTCTGATAGAGATTCTGAAGATGACTCAGATGATGAAAATGAGGTATACTCTAACATGACTAAATCTGAATTAATTGATTCTCTTAAGATTGCCGTGAAACATTACTCTCGTATAGTAAGTCAACACAAAATTCTGAAGAATGTTCATGAATCATTGAAAAAGGATGCCAAGATTCTTTATGATGAAAATGAATCGTTAAACATTCGTATTTGTCATGTTGAATCTAACTATGTCTTGGCAGACAAGCTCAATGATGATCATGAAGATGCTCTTCACGAATTTATTCGTTGTACCTTCAATAGGAGTAAAATGGCTTCCATGATTTATCATATGACTCGTAACTATGGTGAAGGCATTGGTTATTCTCGGTTTAAGAACTGGGATAAACCTCTGAAATCATATAGTGAGGATGATACTCCACCTGAATTATTCTCTACCTTTGTTAAAAGTGGTACACTTGATCTGAAGGCATCCAACTCTGAAGGAGGTTCTGAACCTGAACCCAAAGACTCAGAAGTTCCAAGTTCTTCTGAACCTAAAATTTCTGAGTCCAAAAGTTCTCAAGTTAAGGCTCAGAAGTCATCTGAACCTCTGAGAAATCAAGGTAAAGTTACTTCAGATCCTTGCTTGACCTTTGGAACTGTGATATACTCCAGATCAAAATCCAAGAATCAAATTAAGCCTAAACATTCTTGTCAAAGCTTAATTAATTCTAGATCTTGTGTTAATCATAGAAAACAAAGAAGGAATACTATTCAGAAGACTAACTCTAAAGGACCCATCAGAATATGGGTACCAAAATCTGAAATAATGTTTGCTTCAGATGCTCATGCAAGGAAAGGTAAAACAGCAGCCCTGGTACCTGGACAGTGGTTGCTCACGACATATGACGGGAGAAAAGCATATGTTCCAAACCCTAACTCTGAAAGAGGGAGGCTCTGTGGGATTTGGAGGAAAACAAAAAGGGAAGATCATTGGTACAGGTACAGTTGGTAATTCTTCTCTTTCCATTAAAGATGTTTGGTTAGTTGATGGACTTAAACACAATCTATTGAGCATTAGTCAATTTTGTGACAATGGGTGTGTTGTTACATTTAATAAGGAATCATGTACTGTATCAAAAGACTCTGACAAATCTGTAGTATTCAAGGGAATGAGAGTTGGCAATGTTTATAAAGTAAACTTTTCTGATTTGGTTGACCAAAAGATTATATGTCTTTTGTCTCTGAGTGATGAGAAATGGCTATGGCACAAGCGTCTTGGTCATGCTAACTGGAGGTTGATCTCTAAGCTTAGCAAACAAAAGCTTGTTAGTGGTTTGCCTGACATTGATTATCACTCAGATGCACTTTGTGGCTCATGTCAAAAAGGAAAATTTGCTAAGACTTCATTCAAGTCTAAAAACATTGTCTCTACTTCCAGACCCTTAGAATTGCTTCACATTGATCTGTTTGGTCCTGTTTCGACAGCCTCTATCAATGGTAAAAAATATGGATTGGTCATGGTTGATGATTTCAGTAGATGGACTTGGGTGAAATTCCTACGTTCTAAGAGTGAAGCACTTGTGGTGCTCAGTGACTTCTGCACACAAATACAAAGTGAAAAGGATCTTCGGATTCTGAAGGTTAGAAGCGACCATGGGGGAGAGTTCGAAAATGACTCTTTCGAATCTTTCTGCTCAGAGCATGGAGTAATCCATGAATTCTCTTCTCCTAGAACACCACAGCAGAATGGTGTTGTAGAAAGAAAGAATAGATCTTTGCAAGAAATGGCTCGTACCATGATGCTTGAGTCTAACCTAGCTAAGTTCTTGTGGGCAGAAGCCGTGAGTACTGCTTGCTATGTTCAGAATAGAATCTACATCAGACCTATTCTGAACAAAACTGCTTATGAACTGTTCAAAGGAAGAAAACCAAATATTTCTTATTTTCATCAGTTTGGATGTACTTGTTATATTCTAGACAACAAGGTCTATCGAAAGAAATTTGATGCTAGAGCTTATAAGGGTATCTTTATAGGCTACTCTGAACGCTCAAAAGCATACAGATTGTATAATTCTGAAACTCACACAGTTGAAGAATCTATACATGTTAGATTTGATGATAAAGAGCCTGACGATAAAATGTCAGAGCAAGCTGAGACCTTTGCAGAATTTCAAGTTTCCTCAAATTCTGAGTGTGAAGATCTCTCCATTGCTGTATATCCATCTGAGACTCAAAATGAAGATATCTCTGAAGGCCTTGAAACTGAAGACCCTTCAGAAACTGAACCCTCTCAGACACCTGCTCCACCTAAGAGTAAATTCAAGTATAGATCATTTCATCCTGAAGAGCTAATTGTTGGTAACAAGGATAGCCCAAGAAAGACCAGATCTGCTTTCAAAGAGGATGAATCCCTAGTTGGGTTAATTTCATCAATTGAACCCACAAACATAGAAGAAGCACTCTCAGATGATGGGTGGATTGTTGCAATGCAAGAAGAACTCAATCAATTTGAAAGAAATGATGTTTGGGATCTGGTACCAAAACCCAAACACAAGAACATTATTGGAACAAAATGGGTATTCAGAAACAAGTCAAATGAAAAGGGAGAAGTTGTCAGAAATAAAGCTAGACTGGTTGCACAAGGTTATAGTCAGCAAGAAGGCATAGATTTCACTGAAACCTTTGCACCAGTAGCAAGACTTGAGGCAATTAGACTTCTCTTGTCCTATGCAGTTAATCATGACATCACTCTATTTCAAATGGATGTTAAGAGTGCATTTCTGAATGGAGTAATTTATGAAGAAGTCTATGTTAAACAACCTCCTGGCTTTGAAGATATAAAGTGTCATGATCATGTTTACAAATTGAAGAAATCTCTGTATGGTTTGAAACAAGCTCCAAGAGCTTGGTATGAAAGGTTAAGTATATTTCTTCTAGAAAATGGTTTTGAAAAAGGACATGTTGATAACACTCTCTTTAGAAAAACCTTAAAAACTGATATTTTGATTGTTCAGATTTATGTTGATGATATTATCTTTGGTTCAACTAATGCTTCTCTTTGCAAGAATTTCTCTAAGCTTATGCAGGATGAATTTGAAATGAGTATGATGGGAGAACTAACATTCTTCTTGGGAATTCAAATCAATCAAAGAAAAGAAGGAGTATATGTGCATCAAACCAAATACACAAAGGATTTACTGAAGAAATTTGGTCTTGAAGATTGTAAACCAATGTCAACTCCTATGCATCCCTCTAGCTGTCTTCTGAAGGAAGAATCTGAAGGCAAAGTAGATCAGAAATTATACAGAGGTATGATTGGTTCCCTCCTTTATCTCACTGCATCTAGACCAGATATCTTGTTCAGTGTATGCTTGTGTGCTAGATTTCAATCAGATCCTAGAGAGTCTCATCTAACTGCTGTTAAGAGAATCTTTAGATATCTGAAAGGAACCACTAATCTTGGATTACTTTATAAGAAATCCTTAGATTATCAGCTTATTGGATTCTGTGATGCTGACTATGCTGGTGATAAAATTGAAAGGAAGTCCACTAGTGGAAACTGTCAATTTCTAGGTGAAAACCTTATATCATGGGCTAGTAAGAGACAAGCAACTATTGCTCTATCTACAGCAGAAGCAGAGTACATCTCAGCTGCTAAGTGTTGCACGCAATTGCTCTGGATGAAACATCAGTTGGAGGACTATCAGATAAGGATAAGTAGTATACCACTTCTCTGTGATAATACTGCTGCTATCTGTTTGTCTAAGAATCCTATTTTGCATTCAAGAGCTAAACACATTGAGATCAAACATCACTTCATTAGAGACTATGTTCAGAAGGGAGTAATTAAGATTCAATTCATTGATACTGAGCATCAATGGGCTGATATCTTTACCAAACCTCTTGCTATTGATCGTTTCGATTTTATCAAGAAAAATCTGAACATGGTTTTTATTTCTGAATGATATCTCTGAATGCTGTTAACTCTGAATGAATAAACTGGTTCTGAAGGGCCTCAGAAGTTTGGACGGCTCAGAAACTATTATATAGGTTCTGAAGCACTCTCTCATCTGAAGCAATCAGAATTATTTATTATTTAATATGATTTCTTGTGACTCAGATACCTACTCTAAGTGTTAGTTGACCACTCAGTTTCTCTAACTGACAGCTGGCTTCTGAAAACACTACTTATCTGTGTAACTTCCCATCATGTCTAGTAACCGCTGGGTAATGAAGGAGAGCTAATGATGATTTTATTAAAAGTAACTGCCAAGCCCCCATTACGTCACTATCTTGTTTCCCCAATATTTTGAAACTTCCACTATAATCACTTAACTACACACTAGTCACTATCACTTCTCACGTTTTCAATATTTTGAAACTTCCACTATAACCATTTCTGACACTCCTAAATCCCCTCAGAAATCTCCTATTAAAGATTCTGAGTCTACCCCAATAGCAATGGACGTAGACCAATCTGAACCCTCAAATGTTCAAAATTCTGAAGTCCCTGCTGAATCCCAAACTGAACCCCTTCAGACTTCATCTCCTAAGCCAACCACTTCTGAACCAAACCCCTCATCCATTCAAACCACTCCACCTTTTCCTGGAACTGATTCAGATCTTGAAGAAACTCGTCTTCATTCTGAAACAATTCCCTGTTTCACCATGGTACTTAACAATTCCCTGTTTTACCGTTGAATGCATTTACTGCTGGTGGTTGTTTGCTGTGTGCATTTACTACCCTGTAACTTGTGCTTTGACTGACCCGTTTTTGATAATGACAAAGGGGGAGAAAATATTATTTCATTTCCTATGGCAGTGAAATTATTTCTGAAGCTCTAAAGATCACATTTTCTGAACTCTACTCTTGTTAAGTTATATTAAAGTCTTTTAAACTTTTAATGAGGGGGAGTAATAAATTTTGTCCAACATAAATTCATATAATATAAGATACGCTTGCAAACCATATCTTATATTTGTCAATCTGAAGAAATAGAGCTTGCAAACCTCTAATTCTGAAGGTAGAATATATGAAATTATATTTGACATTAAATATTACTCTTAGACTGTTTTATATTTATCATTGATAAACTTTTGAAGCTTATCAGACTCAGGGGGAGCTTGCAAACCTCAGAACCTGAAGTCAAGATGTTAAATAAAAACAACAACAATTGATTTTAAATACATATAGTTGTCATCATCAAAAAGGGGGAGATTGTTGGAACAAAATTATGATTTTGTATCTCCTTAATTGATTTTGATGATAACAATGTATTTAAGGTTAAATTGGAGTACTAATAATTTAATTCAGTGTGCAGGATTAAAAGTTAAAATTTGCGTACTAAAGAACCCTAGAATTTCTGAAGGAATTACTTCTGAGCTCACCAGATCTGAAGCAAGTAATTCTGAGCCTGTGAAACTCTGAAGTTATTATCTGAACCTTAGAATTTCTGAAGGAATTACTTCTGAGCTCACCAGATCTGAAACAAGTAATTCTGAGCCTATCAAAATCTGAAGAACATCTGAGCTCACCAGATCTGAAACAAGTAATTCTGAGCCTATCAAAATCTGAAGAACATCTGAGCTCACCAGATCTGAAACAAGTAATTCTGAGCCTATCAAAATCTGAAGAACATCTGAGCTCCCCAGATCTGAAACAAGTAATTCTGAGCCTATCAAAATCTGAAGAACATCTGAGCTCACCAGATCTGAAACAAGTAATTCTGAGCCTATCAAAATCTGAAGGCTCGTCAGATATAAGTGTTAAGCTACATTTGAGAGTACAATTTTATTGAAGACTGTGCCTGACTAAGTCCAAACGCAGAAACCAAGAATGAAAAGGTTTGACCATGGAAAGGTCCTTTTCAAGTCAGGCTTCAGAAACGATTATTTCCTTATTTGGCTTTCACCAAGGTTCAAATATCAAAAGCCAAAAGGAATCTCTCATTTTGTAGTAAACGTTAAGCTCCTAAGCTACTGCAAATCAGAACAGCTAATAAGCTCACTGATCTATACAAAGGAGCGTCTCAATTCTTCAAACGGCTATAATCTTCAACGTTCATTTTATCATCTATAAAAGGAAGAAGATTTGTGAAGAAATAAGAATCAAGACTTAAGCTTCTGAACGTGCTGAAACTCTGTCAAATTCTGAAGCTATCAAACACTTAGAAACTTTGTGATAATTTTCTAAGTTAGTCTTGTAACTGAGTTGTATTTTGTAAACACCTCTGATTGTATATCAAGTGTTAATCTCTTATCTTTATTAACATTAAAAGCAGTTAGAAGTCTCTTGCTTTGTGCTTGAGCATTGGAAGTCTCTTGCTTTGTGCTTGAGCATTTGAAGTCTCTTGCTTTGTGCTTGAGCATTGGAAGTCTCTTGCTTTGTGCTTGAGCATTGGAAGTCTCTTGCTTTGTGCTTGAGCATTGGAAGTCTCTTGCTTTGTGCTTGAGCATTGGAAGTCTCTTGCTTTGTGCTTGAGCAGTTAGAAGTCTCTTGCTTTGTGCTTGAGCAGTTTGAAGTCTCTTGCTTAGTGCTTGAGCATTTGTAATCTGAGTGATTATAGTGAAATCTCTTGTGAAGGACAAGAGGACTGGACTACTCCTGTTAGTGGGAGGAACCAGTATAAAAATTCTGAGCATCTCTCTCTAACCCTATCCTCATATATTGTGTGTGTTATACCTTATCCGCTGCAATTTGTTTTAACTTAGAAAAAGTCTCACACAATTCAACCCCCCCCCCCTTCTTGTGTGTTTTTCAACCTTCAACACGACCAACAGCACAACCACCACAAAGGCAAGAACACCGTCGAGGACGCGGCAGCGACGAAGGAAGAGAGATCCTTCAAAGGTCAGATCTGGAAAATCACCACCACCAACCACCAACAGTGGCTGCCGGCCACCTCAGCATCTCCAACCACTCAACTCAACCCCAATAGCTGCTAGCACCTCACCACCACAATCTCAACACCAAAAGTCACCAGGTCGGAACAAACCAACTGGATCCCATGAAAACAGCAGCACCACCCACGCATAGAAACGCGTGAAACCAAGCCGGAGAAGAGAATAATCGGACCGGAGTACTGTTCACCGTAGTACTGTTCACCGTCATAAACCAAAACACCCTCGCCGAAAAGAAGCCTAACAGGAACGGAAAAAGAACGCCGGAAACGGAGCAAGAAGAAAGTGCTCAGATCCACGGTTCAAGAACCACCACCACCCACAGAACCACCGCAAACGAAGGGAGAGAAGAAGGTGGGAAACGAAAACAAGGATGGAAAGAAACATCAGAGGACAAGAAGTCACAAACACTCCGGCAAAAGTCACAAAATCTCCGGCGCCAGACCGGCCTAAGGTGGTGCGGAGGGCGGCGGCCGCTCAACACACCACCACCTATCTAAGTTACATCTCTGTTTGAAAGTTTGGATTTGAAGGAGAAGTTTGAAAAAATCTTAGAGAGAGGTCAGAGAAGATGAGGTCAGAGAATTTTGGATTTTTAGTGACTTGATTTGACTAAAATTGAGTTGAAATTATTTATGTTTGGATACATTAATGTAAACGTGAATATTGAATAAAATATTTTAAGTGTACAAATTAATTCTAAAATCCAAAGCTATAACTTCTAACTACCAAAAGAATAAATTATAAATGCAGAATTTATCAATTTTACTTTAGAGAAATCAAACATCAAAATCTATCATACACATCTAAAATTAACTTTGACCCCCCCTAAAATTATCAGCATCAAAATGCATAGGTGATAAAAATGTTAAACAATATTTTGCAAATTTCAAAATAGTGGACTAAAATCATATTCATTAATTAGTGAATCAAAACAGATGAAACACTAAGGTATTTCAGCCTAAATAAATAAATAAAAAGGTATTTGAAAGGTTGATTAAAATGTTGTTCAACCGGTTCAAATGAGATTGAACTAATCAGTAAATTAAACCGACCGAATCTCGATTGAATCGATTGAACCAATCGATTTAGTTCTTTAAAACCCTTATATATGGCTTGGACTCTAACGTGTTTCAGTCCTTATAACATGCTAGCAACTTATTATTCCATGATATAAATGTATGAATTATGAAGGAAAATGTTGAATTGTCATAGACATAAAGTGTGTTATACAAAGTGACTTAACTTAGTTGAAGGATAAGATGAGCTTAGTTGTAGAGATAGCTATTGCCATTATCAAACATATACATCGATCCTACTTTGGTTTGCAAAAGTGCAAAAAAGTGTAAAAAGTGCAAAATACTATCAAGATTCATGATGTTGAACTGTTCATTGTCTAAAATTATTATGTTGAAGAGAAATTTTAATATCTCAATCTAAAATCTTATCTCATAATTATTTATTTTGCTATGATGCATGAAGACAGAATAACTAGTGCAAGTATCAAAACTAGACTTAAAACTTAGCTACATAGGCTTGTGTCGAATTCCTCTTTGAATTGTTATTGTTGAGATGACAAAAGAGTATATGTTGACAAGAGAGATATTATATAGTATGCTAATTAGGGCCCATTTGATTTGATAAATCATTTTCCTCTAATGGAAAATACCTATAATATTGCATGAAGAGTTCTATCACAATAGCAAAGTTACTTTGAATGTTTGTCAAGTTACTCTCCAATATATATTTGCTTCCAAATTTTTATAACTTTCCATTAACAAATATATACGTGGGCATATATTGTGAGACATTTTACTCTAAAGTAGCAGATAAATAAGTGAGATATTTTAGTCAATAAGTGAGATATATTTTTATTGACTAAAAAAAGTAAGATATTTCAACTAAAAAAAGAGTAAGATCTTTATTTATATATAAATAAAAGAGTGAGATATTTTGAAGTACAAAATCAAGATCTTTTGCATAATAAAGATATTTGTAGAATGTTATTAATATTTAACTCGACGTATGATATTGATATTGTTAGATAAAATATTTTCACCTAATTTGAGTTTAAAATTTTTATAATTGTGCATGTAAGTTTTAGATAGTGTTGTCACTTTATCCATTGAAAAAACTTTCTTTAACATGTAAGATTTGCATTGCGAATGTTTTTTATAGGCAAAAGATCTTAGTCAGGATAAACAATTAATATTTAATTTATTTCGTGTTAAAAAAATAATAAATTTTGTGGAAATTCTTTTATAATATAATTTTAAACATGTCTTTAAAATATTATTAAAACAATGAAAATTTGAAGGATAAATAAACATTTTTGTTTCGCCATGCCTGCACATGGATGAAAACTAATTTTATATATATATATATATATATATATATATATATATATATATATATATATATATATTTTGTAAAACTTAAAAATGTGATTTTTTTGTTTATAGATAGATGTATTAGTAGCCATTAAAAATTTACACATACCAAATGAAGAAATTGGATTTGAACTGCGGTCATGGCATCAAACCTAAAAATATTAATATTTTTATCAGTTGAGTTATAATTAATATTTATCCCTATAAATATTTCAAATATTAGTTTTAATCTATATAAAAAATTTCTGCAAATTTTAGTTCCCTAAATATTTTTTCGTCATAATTTTTTATCGAAGTTTTTAAATCAACTCATATATACTATTGATAAAAATTTCTCTAACAAAAAATTAACTGAGTTTAAAATGGTTTAAAATTAAATATAAATTTTATATTTTTTGCATTTAAAAAAAAATAATCACAACAACGATGTGATCCGTGCATAGACAATGGTACGTATTATTATACTGAATATATAAAAGTATAGATACTCCTTAAACTCCGATTATATTTACTTCCAAATTTTCACAACTTTTCATTATAAAGATAGTCAGATAGACGTGGGTATTGTGAGACATTTTACCCTAAAGTAATAGATATTTTGTGATTGACCAAAAAAAATGAAGATATTTTGTTTCAACTCTAAAAAAGTAATTGTTTCAAAAAAAAAAAATCTAAAAAAGTAAGATCTTTTATAGCACAATAAGAAGAGTAAGATCTTTAGCATAACAAATATCTTAATTTGTGGAATGTTAATATTTAATTTAACTGATAATATTAATATTGTTAGACTAGATAGAATTTGTATTCAAAATTTATATAATTGTATGCATAAATGTTAGATGAGTAATTTTTATCACTTTGCTTATGAAAAAAATAAGAAAAATTGTTCAATTAGTATGGCTTGAATAATTGCTGAGCTTTCTTTTAGTTGGCAGATGTAACTTTTCCACGATTAGAAGAACCCCACACACACACATATATAAACAAATAAAATAATATAAAAATAAAATAATTAAAATGAGCCTTTGTCCCATATGTTTATTAGAGGTTGAAATATACGCATAATAGGATAACAAAACGTAAGATGTTTCAAAAAAGGTGACAACTCACGTACCTTTTAATTTGGGCAGATACTAACATCAAAAGTGTTGAACCAATTAAAGTGTAACTCGTTAGTCAAAAACAACATACAACATAATTAAGAGTGTACGTTTATACTTAGATAACCTAGTGAGTAACCAATTGAATTAAGCACAACAAAAAATGAGATAGTTGAATCTTTCTTGATTTCTAGATATCAAAAGGGTCGTGTGAATTTTAAAAGGGCCGTGGAGGTGAGACGTGCGAGACATATAGGGTCATGGAGGTAATCAAACAATTACACCGCACGTAGATGACGAGAAAGAAAATTTTAAATTTACGCGAATAACACTCATTTAGATAAAAGGAGAAAAAACGATAAAGAAAGATTATTCTAGATCAAGAAATGAACTAAACCCACCCTCGTCCAATTGATGAATGATGAAGAGAGGTTAGCGATGTGGAGCTTCTCTCACTAAAAAATTAAGACCATATCATAAATTGTCAAGTTAACTAGACATGTGATATATGGTCATTCATATCGAACCATGTTCTGGCAAACACGTCTGTTAAATCGTAGACAATGGTAAAATTAGAAGAAAATATTTTAGACGGACTACTAAAAAAGTTATGATATATAAATTAAATACAAAAATTATATTACATACAAATATTTAATTTGTAATACGTATAAAATTGATCATTAAAAAATTAAACTAAATACTTTACATATAACGACAACTTAAAGTCATCAGAATAAAAGTTATAAGTGCAAACAGAAATTCTTACTTCAAAACTATTTTTTTATAAATTTCGGCTTACCAAGCTTGATAATGCATATATATTTTTTTATCAAGTCGTTCTGAAAATAGAAGTTAAGTTATGAGCATTTTAAAGTTGTATTATTTGAAACTAAAATACTTGCACCAATCTGACATCGTATATATGCTTATCTATATTTAAAACATACACATATTTTACAAATACATATAATTTTTTTTTAGAAAAAAAAAAAAAAACACATCGTGTGTTATCAAAATTTGATATCGACCTATCAATTTTCAACATTTGAACACGAATAAATTAGAACTTGAAGGTTATGCTTTTGTTCGATAAGGAATTGTCATGTGTTTGTAATTTATTTATAATGCAAATGCAAGCATTGATGGAGAAAATTGCATGATGTAACTTCCCATCTCAAAACTGCGACAATTTGGTGCAATGAATTCATTAAGGCACGAGCATATGATACTATATGATAACGCGGGTCCATCTGTTTGTCGCACATGAACTTATAATCCTAATTTAAGTACATGTAAACAATGCTAGTATGGTACATTAGTGTCACTAGGTGAAGACACCTTTGATGTTCACACATGCAGGTTTATGATATATCACTGTGGGTCTTCACTAGTATAGTAAGGACATAAGTCCAACTGTCCAACTAGGGTGGGTCACTTCCACAATAACACTTTTCCCTTTTTGTTGGCTCCTTAATCTTTTGAGTTTTCATCGACATCAAAATTTTGATATATGTCTAAATCGTAGAATATAACAAATGAATTATTAAAATGATGAAAAAAATCAAAAGTTTGACACAATAGATCACTATTCACAAATACTACTCTACGTGACAAAAATACAATCGCATAAAAAATAGTCATCTCCATTTATTCATTTATTATACTCTACATGACACTACTCTGCATGTTTATTATATGTACGTCTTAATGTTTATTTATTTAATTATTGAAAGATTATTAAGTGACGATTAGGGTGTTATACTTAGTGTTCAAGTGGATATTTTTTCAGAAAGAGTGACGTTGGGAAGGCATTTAAATGCCTATCCAGCTGAAGTGAAGAAGAAAATATTGTCGGAATGAAGCTTTTGAATAGGTGGAAAAGTGTTTAAATATTTGGGAGAGGATAGAAAACTTTTGAAAGGGAAGGCTACTTGTATTACTAAGTGTTTATAATTTTTTTGTTTGATACTTCTTGGTTTACAAATGACTAGCTCTCCCCTATTTATAGCTTGCAAGGGAAAGTTCTAGATACATCAAGAAATTTTTCTACACACTTCTAAATAGAGTGTTCTACACACTTCTCTCTACTACTACATACATTTATTCATATTTATTCCAACTACTAGCTATTTCTACACATCTCTAGAACATTCTTTGGGCTTACTACCTTATTACTAAATTGGGCCTAACACTTGATTAGTCCAATGGTCCAAATCAAGTTTATTATCCAACACCCCACCTTAAACTTGATTTGACCATAAAATGTCTTCCTCGCCTTATATCCCAATAGTTGCTCGATGTACACATCTTCTTCTCCGAGGACTCCATTCAAACATCCACACTTCCTGTCTATCTGATGGATTCTTAGCTTGTGCTGTAATGTTGGAGAAATTATGGTTTTTATGATATCCAGGCGGGCGACATAACATCTTATCATTCTTAACCTTTTGTTTGTATCCTTTTGCGGCTAGTCTTGTCTTGTATCTTTTAATTTTTCCCTTGATATTTTTCTTATCCTTGCAAACTTTCTTGACACCAATATCCTTGTGATCTTTTGGAAGCGAGATGAATTCCCACATATCCTTCTTCTTGATGGTTTTAATTTTTATGTCCATTGCATCTCTCCATTTCTTATCTTGCGCAGCTTCTTCACAGTTTCCTGGTTCATAATTTGCTGAAAGACATAATAGTGTGGGACTTTCAAATCTGGCAGTTTCCTCATAAATCTCTTGCAAACTTCTAAAGTGAGGAGTCCTTTCATTTGAGCTTTCTCCTTCTTCAGAACTCAGGGTCAGTGAACTCGGCGGGGTAGCAGGATCTTCTCTTGGTTCCTCTGGTTCTACAACATCTTCTTCAAATTGTGGGAAGAAGTTGTAGTCTTCGTTACTCGATTTCCAATCCCATTCTCATTCTTCATTGAAAACGACATTTCGGCTAATGATAGTCTTTCCCGTATTAGGACTATAGAGCTTGTAACCTTTGGAGTTGCTGTCATAACCAATGAAGATGTACTTTTCGCTTTTGTCATCAAGTTTGCTTCTTTTCTCATCCGGTACATGAGCGTGAGCAATGCTTCCAAAGACTCTTAGATGGGAAATTCCAGGCTTTCTTCCACTCCAGGCTTCTTGTGGTGTTTTTCCCAATACACTTCTTGTTGGAGATCGGTTTGATAGATAGACTGCGCATGCAACAGCTTCTGCCCACAGTTCCTTTGGTAGCCTCTTGCTCTTTAGCATGCTTCTCGCCATCTCAAGGATTGTTCTATTCTTTCTCTCTGCTACTCCATTTTGCTGGGGAGATCTCGGCACTGTAAGTTGTCGCTGAATGCCGTTGTCTTCACAATACTTCAAGAACTCCTTTGAAGTGAACTCTCCTCCTCGGTCGGATCTCATGGCTTTGATCATAAGACCACTTTCTTTCTCAACCTGGGCTTTAAACTTTTTGAAGTTCTCGAACACTTCTGATTTTTCCTTTAAAAAGTACACCCATGTTTTTCTTGAATAATCGTCGATAAAGAGAAGGAAGTAGTTGCTCTTACCAAGTGATCTTGGCTTGATCGGACCGCACACATCCGTGTGTATGAGCTCCAACGGCTTTTGTGCTCTTGAGCTTGACTCCTTAGGAAAGCTCATTTTGAATTGCTTTCCAAGTAGACATCCTTCACATACTTGATTGGGATGGTTGATGCAAGGCAATCCCCTAACCATTTCCTTCTTAGAGAGCAACTCTAATCCTCCAAAATTGAGATGCCCATATCGAAGATGCCAAAGCCATGACTCCTCTTTGTAGCACATCTTGAGACATTGTGCAACATCGTTTTGAATGTTGAGCACGAACATTCTATTTCTTGACATCGGCACCTTAGCAATGACTTTGCTTGAATGATCTCTTATAGAAAGATTATTATCCTTCAATTGAATATCATAACCTTTCTCTAAGAGTTGTCCTAGACTTAAGATGTTGCTCTTCATGTTTGGCACATAGTAAACATTGGAAATGAATTGATGATCTCCATTCTTCAATCGGATGAGAACATTTCCTTTACCTTTCACCGCCACTTTTGATTCATCTCCAAAAGCCACATTCCCATTCACCGATTCATCTAGCTCTACGAACATGCTTCTTCGCCCACACATATGGTTGCTTGCACCGCTGTCAAGG
This sequence comes from Trifolium fragiferum, assembly GCA_954870985.1. Classification (NCBI taxonomy): domain Eukaryota; kingdom Viridiplantae; phylum Streptophyta; class Magnoliopsida; order Fabales; family Fabaceae; genus Trifolium; species Trifolium fragiferum. Next base: position 17,641,143 of record OX940794.1, read on the forward strand.
TACCATTGATTATCTTCGCCTCTTTCACTGTCTTTGTGAACCAACAACAATGTCCCATCTTCTTGGCTTATTTCTTCAACATAGTTGGCCTTCTCTTCAACTCTACGATTGCTAGGAGCTCTACATTCGGAAGCATAATGTCCAAACTTCTCACAATTGTAGCATTTGACTCGTGACTTATCGTACCTTGGTTTTGGAGCTCCTCTCCCACGACCTCTTGATGAAATTTCTCCTCTTTGGTTGTTGTCATCATTAGGCCTCCAACCTCGTCCGCGTCCATATCCACGACCGCGTCCACGTTCTCGATCACCACCTCGTCTTTGGTTGCTCCGACCATGCTCTTCTCTAGGTGAATCGACTCGTGTCTTGAGTACTTGCTCCTCGATATCTTCCTTCTTCTTTTTCTTTTCTTCATAAGCTTGCAACGACCCAAGAAGTTGCTCCATTGTCATATCCTCCAAATCCTTTGTCTCTTCGATGACGGTGACAATATGCTCAAACTTTGGATCTACCGATCTAAGAATTTTCTCCATGATTCTTACATCATCATACTTCTCTCCGTTTCTTTTTAGGTTATTAGTAACCGTTAAAACTCTTGAAAAGTAATTGGAGATAAGTTCACCTTCTTTCATACGTAAAGCTTCAAACTCTCCTCTTAGTGTTTGAAGACGTACCTTCTTCACTTGATCGGCTCCCTTGTAAGAGGTTCGAAGTTTCTCCCATACTTCTTTGGCCGTCTTTGCTCGCGAGACCATCTCAAACGTGTCTTCATCTATTCCTTGATAGATTAGACAGAGAGCCTTCTTGTCTCTCTTCCTTGAGTCTCTCAAACTATCCTTTTGAGTTTGAGATGAAGTACCTTCATTCTCCGTGTCAACAAAGCCTTTCTCAACTATTTCCCACACATCATGTGCACCAAGGAGAGCCACCATTCTTAGACTCCAATTATCGTAGTTGCTCTTTGTGAGCATTGGAACTTGGAAGGGAACACCACTATTTGCCATCTTTAGGAGGATCTTCAAGCTCTAGATACCACTTTGTTGGAAGGAAGCTTTTGAATAGGTGGAAAAGTGTTTAAATATTTGGGAGAGGATAGAAAACTTTTGAAAGGGAAGGCTACTTGTATTACTAAGTGTTTATAATTTTTTTGTTTGATACTTCTTGGTTTACAAATGACTAGCTCTCCCCTATTTATAGCTTGCAAGGGAAAGTTCTAGATACATCAAGAAATTTTTCTACACACTTCTCTCTACTACTACATACATTTATTCATATTTATTCCAACTACTAGCTATTTCTACACATCTCTAGAACATTCTTTGGGCTTACTACCTTATTACTAAATTGGGCCTAACACTTGATTAGTCCAATGGTCCAAATCAAGTTTATTATCCAACACCCCACCTTAAACTTGATTTGACCATAAAATGTCTTCCTCGCCTTATATCCCAATAGTTGCTCGATGTACACATCTTCTTCTCCGAGGACTCCATTCAAACATCCACACTTCCTGTCTATCTGATGGATTCTTAGCTTGTGCTGTAATGTTGGAGAAATTATGGTTTTTATGATATCCAGGCGGGCGACATAACATCTTATCATTCTTAACCTTTTGTTTGTATCCTTTTGCGGCTAGTCTTGTCTTGTATCTTTTAATTTTTCCCTTGATATTTTTCTTATCCTTGCAAACTTTCTTGACACCAATATCCTTGTGATCTTTTGGAAGCGAGATGAATTCCCACATATCCTTCTTCTTGATGGTTTTAATTTTTATGTCCATTGCATCTCTCCATTTCTTATCTTGCGCAGCTTCTTCACAGTTTCCTGGTTCATAATTTGCTGAAAGACATAATAGTGTGGGACTTTCAAATCTGGCAGTTTCCTCATAAATCTCTTGCAAACTTCTAAAGTGAGGAGTCCTTTCATTTGAGCTTTCTCCTTCTTCAGAACTCAGGGTCAGTGAACTCGGCGGGGTAGCAGGATCTTCTCTTGGTTCCTCTGGTTCTACAACATCTTCTTCAAATTGTGGGAAGAAGTTGTAGTCTTCGTTACTCGATTTCCAATCCCATTCTCATTCTTCATTGAAAACGACATTTCGGCTAATGATAGTCTTTCCCGTATTAGGACTATAGAGCTTGTAACCTTTGGAGTTGCTGTCATAACCAATGAAGATGTACTTTTCGCTTTTGTCATCAAGTTTGCTTCTTTTCTCATCCGGTACATGAGCGTGAGCAATGCTTCCAAAGACTCTTAGATGGGAAATTCCAGGCTTTCTTCCACTCCAGGCTTCTTGTGGTGTTTTTCCCAATACACTTCTTGTTGGAGATCGGTTTGATAGATAGACTGCGCATGCAACAGCTTCTGCCCACAGTTCCTTTGGTAGCCTCTTGCTCTTTAGCATGCTTCTCGCCATCTCAAGGATTGTTCTATTCTTTCTCTCTGCTACTCCATTTTGCTGGGGAGATCTCGGCACTGTAAGTTGTCGCTGAATGCCGTTGTCTTCACAATACTTCAAGAACTCCTTTGAAGTGAACTCTCCTCCTCGGTCGGATCTCATGGCTTTGATCATAAGACCACTTTCTTTCTCAACCTGGGCTTTAAACTTTTTGAAGTTCTCGAACACTTCTGATTTTTCCTTTAAAAAGTACACCCATGTTTTTCTTGAATAATCGTCGATAAAGAGAAGGAAGTAGTTGCTCTTACCAAGTGATCTTGGCTTGATCGGACCGCACACATCCGTGTGTATGAGCTCCAACGGCTTTTGTGCTCTTGAGCTTGACTCCTTAGGAAAGCTCATTTTGAATTGCTTTCCAAGTAGACATCCTTCACATACTTGATTGGGATGGTTGATGCAAGGCAATCCCCTAACCATTTCCTTCTTAGAGAGCAACTCTAATCCTCCAAAATTGAGATGCCCATATCGAAGATGCCAAAGCCATGACTCCTCTTTGTAGCACATCTTGAGACATTGTGCAACATCGTTTTGAATGTTGAGCACGAACATTCTATTTCTTGACATCGGCGCCTTAGCAATGACTTTGCTTGAATGATCTCTTATAGAAAGATTATTATCCTTCAATTGAATATCATAACCTTTCTCTAAGAGTTGTCCTAGACTTAAGATGTTGCTCTTCATGTTTGGCACATAGTAAACATTGGAAATGAATTGATGATCTCCATTCTTCAATCGGATGAGAACATTTCCTTTACCTTTCACCGCCACTTTTGATTCATCTCCAAAAGCCACATTCCCATTCACCGATTCATCTAGCTCTACGAACATGCTTCTTCGCCCACACATATGGTTGCTTGCACCGCTGTCAAGGTACCATTGATTATCTTCGCCTCTTTCACTGTCTTTGTGAACCAACAACAATGTCCCATCTTCTTGGCTTATTTCTTCAACATAGTTGGCCTTCTCTTCAACTCTACGATTGCTAGGAGCTCTACATTCGGAAGCATAATGTCCAAACTTCTCACAATTGTAGCATTTGACTCGTGACTTATCGTACCTTGGTTTTGGAGCTCCTCTCCCACGACCTCTTGATGAAATTTCTCCTCTTTGGTTGTTGTCATCATTAGGCCTCCAACCTCGTCCGCGTCCATATCCACGACCGCGTCCACGTTCTCGATCACCACCTCGTCTTTGGTTGCTCCGACCATGCTCTTCTCTAGGTGAATCGACTCGTGTCTTGAGTACTTGCTCCTCGATATCTTCCTTCTTCTTTTTCTTTTCTTCATAAGCTTGCAACGACCCAAGAAGTTGCTCCATTGTCATATCCTCCAAATCCTTTGTCTCTTCGATGACGGTGACAATATGCTCAAACTTTGGATCTACCGATCTAAGAATTTTCTCCATGATTCTTACATCATCATACTTCTCTCCGTTTCTTTTTAGGTTATTAGTAACCGTTAAAACTCTTGAAAAGTAATTGGAGATAAGTTCACCTTCTTTCATACGTAAAGCTTCAAACTCTCCTCTTAGTGTTTGAAGACGTACCTTCTTCACTTGATCGGCTCCCTTGTAAGAGGTTCGAAGTTTCTCCCATACTTCTTTGGCCGTCTTTGCTCGCGAGACCATCTCAAACGTGTCTTCATCTATTCCTTGATAGATTAGACAGAGAGCCTTCTTGTCTCTCTTCCTTGAGTCTCTCAAACTATCCTTTTGAGTTTGAGATGAAGTACCTTCATTCTCCGTGTCAACAAAGCCTTTCTCAACTATTTCCCACACATCATGTGCACCAAGGAGAGCCACCATTCTTAGACTCCAATTATCGTAGTTGCTCTTTGTGAGCATTGGAACTTGGAAGGGAACACCACTATTTGCCATCTTTAGGAGGATCTTCAAGCTCTTGATACCACTTTGTTGGAAGGAAGCTTTTGAATAGGTGGAAAAGTGTTTAAATATTTGGGAGAGGATAGAAAACTTTTGAAAGGGAAGGCTACTTGTATTACTAAGTGTTTATAATTTTTTTGCTTGATACTTCTTGGTTTACAAATGACTAGCTCTCCCCTATTTATAGCTTGCAAGGGAGAGTTCTAGATACATCAAGAAATTCTTCTACACACTTCTAAATAGAGTGTTCTACACACTTCTCTCTACTACTACATACATTTATTCATATTTATTCCAACTACTAGCTATTTCTACACATCTCTAGAACATTCTTTGGGCTTACTACCTTATTACTAAATTGGGCCTAACACTTGATTAGTCCAATGGTCCAAATCAAGTTTATTATCCAACAAATACAAGAATTGTAGAGTTAAAGGAAGAAGAAGGGAATATTATAAAATTGTCCCTCTTTTTTAAAGTTAAAATTATTGAAATGTCCTTACACACATATGAAATTTGTGAATTGCCCTTTGTGTCACCGTGTGTGTGTTTGTATGTGTATTAATCTTCAAACAACACAAATGTAATGTTATACCATAATGATTTATCAACAATGTGTATAAAATTAACCAGGGTACTATTGGAAATAGATTGCTTGTTGTAATAGCGAAACCACAATTACAACCCTAGCCGTCTGATATCAATGAATGGTTGAGATTGTTTTTGAACTGATTGCTTAGAAATGATGGTCATAACTCATGGTGGTAAGCTGGTAGCTGATGATTGTTGAAGATGATAGGTCGATTTCTGGATCTTTGTAGAAAAAAGGTACCGGAAAAATGTTAGCACTCTAACGCTAAGTCGGTATTTGAAAGAGGAATAAGGAGTATAGAGTTGGATGCGTAGTTATTGTTGTAAAAATTGGACCTATTCACAATAATAAACAACATATGAATTTAAATAACTCAATAAATATTATAGAGAATAAATTGAAATAGAGTTCGTCGAACTTATCTTTCGGTGAGTGTAGAAATTGATGTCGGCGCTACCACATAGTAAACGACCACCGAGTCCCATGTAGAGATGACCTGAGAATAGTAATTTATGAAACAATACCCGAGGCGTGCTGATCGCACTGTCCTTAAGGATTTATCCGCCTCATAAGCACAAATCCCCCAGGATTCAACAGGTTCTTCTCATTGAGGATTCAACATGTCTTTCTCAATGAGGTAACAGAACTAGCAAGATTATAGACACCGGTGATATAATTCAGGAAATAATAACTCAATTGTATGTGAGGAGAAAGAATTCTATTTTATAATATTTTTCTCATACTTCTGATTCTCTCGGTTCCACCCCAAAACCATCCTTTTATGTACATATCCTCATATTCTCATTCTCTAATTAATAGTAACCAAATTATTTACGTTGCAAGCATAACAATAAATCCTATTAATTAGCATTGAAACCAAAGTAATTGCAAGCCTTCAATCCAAAAGAAAAACGTGCAAAACATGGCTTAGTCAAAGGGTAAATAAATTAATTTAATTATTATAAAATAATTAACTTTAAAATAATTAACTTTAAAATAAATTATATAATAAAATATCCAACAATCCCCCACAATTTATTTTAAAATTTAAAAGATTACTCAAAACATTTTCTGGATTAACATCATTGATGTAATGCATCAAACTGGTGTAGCAAGCTATATGAACCAGTGCTAGACTGATAGTACTTAACACACAGTAACATTGGTGTAGCAAGCTATATGAACCAATGAAACTTAGCGTATGTTAGTGGTCTACCAATCGCATTACACCCCCACAATCCTTGCCGTTGCCGCTGTGTTGCGCGAATAGGCCGTGCGCGTGCCTGGATTTATTCATGAGTGCTCTAGAGATTTCGCCAAAATCTCATACAAGCGGCCCCACTTGACACTCATATAGGTTATTTCATCAAGTGTATGCTGCAAATCATACACCACCCATAAGGGATATGAAATTCATTAAAAACATTATAGTTTATCCTCTCAGTAATGCAGTATCTAGCACTTTCTCATTTACATCATAGGAAGAGGACTAAAACAAAAATTAATTATTTAATTTTTGGTGCTAGCAGATCTAACAAGTAACTTGTTTTTACCCATATGAACATTATTCATGGGATCTCCAATCACAAAGGTTGGGTTCCCATCACTTGTTGATTTCAATTGGCTTAAGTCCAATTCCCCTCGATGCGTCACAAAATTATTTCTTCCCAGGGGCTTTATTTAGTACGTACTTTACACAAATGATGAAGACAATTTTCTTTCATCAAAATAATATTGACTAAGACGTCTCTAAGTCAATTAATCTCAATATTTATCCAAGTCTAAATTATAACAATGAACTTGGTCTCAAAAATCATATTTATACAGGTCTGTTTATATGACTATTAATAAGCGACAACATTTATGCGATGAGTAAAATAACTCATAGCTTGATCTCGTTGGAACTAAATTCCAATTAACATCATTATATTATTTTAATATGTTCATCGCGATATCTCATATATTGTCAAATTGACTTTCATAATTCATCAAGTCTGCTTAGATAAATTCTAAGCGACAACATTTCCACAAAGGGAAAAATTGAATCTATGATTAGATTTATTTATCAGGTCTACTTGAAAAACATTCAAGCGACAACACCCCCACATTTTATAATATATGTGAATTTTTATTCAGGTCTACTTGAATGATTTCAAGCGACAACACCACAATTTTTAAATCCACATTTCAAGTCTGCTTGAATGATTTCAAGCGACAATATCTCCACATCGAAGACAATTTATAAGTCTTCATATAAATATATTTTCTCATAAACAATTTTCATTAATCATCATTGTATTATTTCAATACAATGGATAATCCCCAATATACCATATTATAGTTTATGGTATCTCAAAAAAATATTTCATGAATTACAATCGTATTCAAGTCTACTTAGAAAAATTTCTAAGCGACAACATCTTAATCACATATATATAGCACCAAATATTACTACATCACTTAAATAATAGTTAGTACACAATATAAATAGTGAACCACTAAATGCCATAAAATAACTTGTCTAATAAAACTCTATTACAGCATGCAAATTAATTTCACATCACAAATATGCAAATGTATCCCACTGTAGTATAGTAGCAGCAGTATTTTGTCTTTATATCTCTCAAAAGAATATACGCATGCAAGTGAACTAGATTTAGTTTATCAGCCAAAAACATTTCATTATTCACTTTATCATTATCGAATCATGTAAGATAATTTGGCTGAATCTTAAATAATTGCATCATCATCATATAATTATTACTATTCTATATATTATGATGACTCAACGCATGCATGAGAAAATAAACATCCACAAACAAATAGTTTGAAGAAATAATATAGACCATATGGCTAAACGATAAAAATCATAACCTGTACTTTTCCCTGGCTCAAATTGGGACGGACCAATTAATCCTCAAGTGAACCACGGTGCTTGCAATTGTGACAGAAAACTTCCTAGGCACAGCCGATGGTCACACTCACACTGTACTTTAACCAAAACTTCCATGCCGAGACTAATTCACAATCAGGGCACAAACATAATTCATTAATAAATCCTTAAGATTGTTGTAAAAATTGGACATATTCACAATAATAAACAACATATAAATTTAAATAACTCAATAAATATTATAGAGAATAAATTGAAATAGAGTTTGTAGAACTTATCTTTCGGTGAGTGTAGAAATTGATGTCGGCGCTACCACGTAGTACACGACCACCGAGTCCCGTGTAGAGATGACCTGAGAATAGTAATTTATGAAACAATACCTGAGGCGTGCTGATCGCACTGTCCTTAAGGATTTATCCGCCTCATAAGCGCAAATCCCCCAGGATTCAACATGTTCTTCTCATTGAGGATTCAACATGTCTTTCTCAATGAGGTAACAGAACTAACAAGATTATAGACACCGGTGATATAATCCAAGAAATAATAACTCAATTGTATGTGAGGAGAAAGAATTCTATTTTATAATATTTTTCTCAAACTTCTGATTCTCTCGGTTCCACCCCAAAACCACCATTTTATGTACATATCCTCATATTCTCATTCTCTAATTAATAGTAACCAAATTATTTACGTTGCAAGCATAACAATAAATCCTATTAATTAGCATTGAAACCAAAGTAATTGCAAGCCTTCAATCCAAAAGAAAAACGTGCAAAACATGGCTTAGTCAAAGGGTAAATAAATTAATTTAATTATTATAAAATAATTAACTTTAAAATAATTAACTTTAAAATAAATTATATAATAAAATATCTAACAGTTATCTCATACCTAGGGATTGATGTATGAGTGTTTATATAGGAGAATATTATGGTTCTTGATATGGTGGAGTCCCTCATGTGTAAAGGATCAACCACATATGACACCTGAATTGTCCTTTTACTTATGAGGCACGTTTGGGATATTGAAAACTCTTCACCACTATTCGTGCTCGTATTATGGTACCGTGGTCGCTATGCCACGTGATTGTCTTTATCTATGAAGCACCGACACCTTTATGATTAGACGTGTCGCGGTGTCCGACACGTGTCGGTGTCCGACACTCGTATGACACCCGTACGACACTCCTACAAACGTGTCGGAGAGGTGTCCAAAAAAATAATATTTTCTTTATTCCGACACTCCTTAAATCGGTGTCCGACATCTATAAGACACTCCTACAAACGTGTCGGGATAAATGTCCAATTTTTTTTTTTTATTTGGTTATATTTTTCTCAAACATAGATACAACGATTAAAGATGTGTCGAAATAATAATATTGATCAATGAGGGATTAAAGATATTGCATTTTGATTACATTATTTTTAGTTTTTCGATAGTAGTTGGATGAGTAAATGTCAAATGTACTATCATATATTTTTTTTAAACTTTTTTTATTGAAAAATTTGTTCAACTTAAATGCATATGCATGTATTTTTAATTCTAAACTTATATTTTTTATAAATATATAGCGGTGTCGGTGTCGTATATTTTTTACATTAGCGGTGTCGGAGTGTCCGTGTCGTGTCGCGGTGTCCGTGTCAGAGTCCATGCTTCATAGGTCTTTATCCCATATGACGGATCTCGCTACATCATCGGATTTTAAATCAACGATTGAGATTGATTGTTCCGTGTAACCTCATAATTTTATTCCTTTAGAAAACCTAAGTCTAAATACTTAGTACGACTTATGTAAACATGAAAGACACGTGAATAATAAATTACTCTACATGAGTAAACCACGAAAAACACATGAATATTTGTTTTGACTCAAGTTCAAACATTCAACTCAACAAAATTTAATTATTCTATTTTTATAGTTCTTTTTTTTAAGATTAAATCTCATTATTAAATTTGTTTTAAGTCTAAATATATTGGGTCGGTCCAGCCCTTGTGATATAGTCCTAAATTAATTATTTGTGATATTCAGTATTATTCTAAAATTAATATATAAAATTAAGCATGTTGAGCCAATTAATCTATTTTAAATTAAAAAATTATCGGTGACTTATTGCGAGTTTGAACTTTAAACTCATAATATAAAATAAAATTTAAAAGGTGAAATTCTAAGTACTTGACTATTATCCGACTAAACTTTGTTTAGGGCAACCCCTGAGCAAGAAACGGATAACTTGAAATAAAATAAAAAATTTACTCGAATCAAAGTTGCTTTAGAGTGTGGGTGTGGTGGTGGGTCGGTGTGTGGAAGGCCCGTGCACTGAACAGAACTCAAGCAGGTGTGAATTTAGAGGCAGATGCAACAATGAACCAATTAGGAAGGGAAAATTTTCCAAAATAAATAAATTAGGAAGGGAAATGATGTGTCTAAAAAAACTGTTTTCAATGTAACTTATGTGTAATTTTAATGTCTTAATATATAAAAGATAAAAATAATTGTTATAGAAATAAATATAAGCAGTGTTACAAATGTTGTAAATATTTTGATGTTCAAACAATCAATTTTATAAATAGGGTTATGCTAAATAGGGCATTAGGTGCACTACTTAAGCATATCCAAAAGGGAAATATAGAAACAAAATTAATGCTATATAGAGAGAAAAAATTTCAAGAAAAAAATATGTACCATGTGCATTGTTTAGCCAATGCACCAGGTTTCGATAAAAAATTTATATATTAATATATTTAACAAATACATCAAGTGCATTGTTTAGCATTTTCCTTATAGGATATTGGATCCATTTATGTAAAGCTGAATGGTATAAAATTTACTTAAAATATATTCTCTCCGTCCCTATATATAAGCCCCTTAAGAGAAATTTCATGCTTATTAAGAAAAGTTAATAATGTAATTAATGTATATTTTTTGATATTATAATTACTAAATTGTCCTTGGTGAAAATATGTATTTATAGTTGACTTTACGGACAAATAGGTTTTTATCTTTTATAAAGTAGACGAGTTTTGCATCACCCTTTGTAATTTTTTTGTAGGAATATCCCGTATGTTAGGAAAAAAAATCGACTGAAATAAAATACACTACAAAAAAAATTAAATATTGCAGTGAAGTATTCCTATTAAAAAAATTACAAAAATAACATAAAACTCGCTTACTTTACAGGAATAAAAATTTATTTATTCTATTTTTTATGATAAGGAAACAAAGTTATTTATAAGTGAAGAACCCAAAAATAACATAAAACTCGCTTACTTTACATGAATAAAAATTTATTTATCCTATTTTTTATGATAAGAAAACAAAGTTATTTATAAGTGAAGAACCCAAAAAGCAATGGATCGGCTCAAAAGGATATTCGGGTGATTTGGTATTAGTCAAAAGGATATTGTTCAATTAGCTAAGTATTACTCTTCTTTCCCAAAATAAATGATTTAGTTGACCATAATCATGTTTGTTAATATACAACTTTAATCGTTAATATATTTTATGGATTTTGCTAAATGGTATCCCCGGGACACTCTTTAAAAATTCAATTTAAGGAAATAATTCTTTTTAAAAATTGAAGATTTCAATTCCCGATGCGTTGACTTCACATATTTTCATAATCCTTTTAATAAAACATTACTATTTAAAGGCTTAAAGAGTGCCCCGGGAACTATTTAGCATTTGCCATATTTTATTATATTAGTATTAAAAATTATAAAATTTATATATTTTGAAAATATTCGTCGAGATAAATAAAACATCTCATATGTTAGTATTTACATATACATATTAATAAAAAAATATTATCAAAGAATATTATATAAATAGTACATATAGTCAAAATTACGTTATTTATTTTGGGACGGATGTAGTATTTTTTATATGTTCGTTCAACATGTCAGATCAGGAGATGTTCACTGCGCTACACAGGAGTGTGTCTCCTTCACTACAAACAGTTGGATTATTCTCCAATGTCTTTCGCGCATAGAACGACCCCGCTTATATAAGCATGACTCCGAGTCAAGACAAAATATGGTTTACATATTCACACTTTACACATTTTCCCAACCTCATTTGGATACTAATTTAAACGTATGAGTGCTAATCTTTTTTTGCAAATTCCTTCCTCCTCACCAAACAACTTTTACCGCATTTTAGATCTACTTGTGTCACACCGGAATCCTCGCATCGCGAGCATCACCACTGAGTCATTGTAGTTCCAATCCACTTTTAAACAAATACAATTATTTGTGATTGTTCATTGTCCCTCAACTTTACTCAGAGTTTAAAAATATATTGCCATAAATGAAAATCCGTTAAAAAGCAAAAAACTTCGGGGTCATTCAACATTCACCACAATTGTTTTTTTTGGGTTTTTCATTTATTAATTGACCTAATAGTTAGAATTTCATCTTAAATAGAATTACAATTAAAGTTCAAATCTCAATCCTCCACATAGCAATGTCATTACTAATTAAAATATGAGTCAACCCTATCAATCTAATTGGGTCGAGCCACATTTAACCTCTCTAAATGAGTATTATTAACAAGGGAGGAGTTGATCAAAGGAGCATGGCGAGATAAGAGCAGCCGAGCAGGAATGTCAAAAGATATTTATGGACATAGTAGGGTGTTTTGCAAATTTTGTGATGTATGTGAATATCCACATGTATAATTAATTTTTTTAAAAAAACATTTATCTACTAAAAGATTATATGCTATTTTTAGTTTCCATTGAATTTTTTAAATTACTTTTTCTTTTACTATCTAATTAATATTATATGAATTGTTCCTGTGAGCATAGCTCATTTAGTAAGAACATTATATGTAAAATGCAGTGATCGGGATAAAATCTTGATATTCTCATTATTTCACTTTAAAACATTGAAATTTTAGCCACTATATTATTTGAAAAAAAAATTAATATTATTTAAATAATGTTTTTTAATCAAACAATTTCATTATCATATGTGAGTCCATTATATCTAAAAAAAATATGGGAGTCCATTCGTTTCATTCAAATATGTTTCCCACCTCAAGCAAGAGACTTTTCATCAACACACTTGCGCAGATGGCACTCAACATCAACAAACATGTCATCCAACTACTATTGTTAGAATGACTTTTGATACAATGAGCTTATTATCTTAATTTGGTTAAACCAAATTAAAGGCTCTCAAACCACAATCATTCCCTTATGGTTAGAAAAAACCAAAAACAATCGGAATATATTAGATTTTCATTTTCTTTGTTTCATAAAAAGCTAGTTCCTTAGAAGAGATATTATGTGACAAGAGTTAATTAAGTTCCATTGTGAAAATGACAATCTAGTTTTCAGCAAAAAACAAAGTTTGGTTACAGAGTCAGCCACGAGAGCTTTAGCATCCATAACAGTAGAAGTATAAGAGTGGCTTCCACATCATTACACACAGTAAATTAAGGAATGGCGACAAAATCACACAGCTATTTTTTGCCTCCAAAGAAGAAGAAAAAGATGAAACTTCCTTTGTCAACCAACACTCAACACCACTATAAGGTTTCTATTGACACTATTTATTTTTTTCACTTTCATGCTTTATTGTCTCTAATTTAATTCCATGTAATATGTTCTAGACTAGACCTAAACCAAATTCAGTATCGAAAACGGTTCATTTAACTGTTGATTTCGGTCCATTAACACGTTAATTCAAGATTATATATTTATGCTCGACGATCACAAAAGCTGACACTTTTATATCGGTCAAAATTAGAATAACTGTTTTTTACTGTCAATCATAACTTTTCAATCGTTGTTTCGACTCTGCCATAACATTAATAAAGAGTTTATGTAGTAACTTGCTACCACTTTCCTACGTGTCTAGTTTGATTTTTCTTTTATATACCCCGACCCCCTTTTCTCAAAAAACAAACAATGCATTAAGCAGCTTGCCCCACTTACGTGTTCTTTAGGAACCTACCTCATTATAGTATTATGATAATGCATATACTCAATTGTCCTTGCAAATGTGTGATTTTGACTATTTTTTTTTTTTAATTTGATAATTTAGTCCAATTTTTTATCAAATTTATTTAGAAGTACCACTTTTATTGAGATCAACTAAACTAGAGAAAATTGAAAAAAGACTACGAGATAACAAAGAGAAAAAATATAAGGTGCCAAAATTATTCCAAAAACACAAGAGACCAAAAGTACATATCAGTCATACTTAATTATGAGACAAAGTAAAATTAAACATTATTTATTAGTGTTACTTATAAAAATAAATTAAAAAGATAGTCAGTCAAATTGTCTATTAACAATCTCGCGTTGAATGAAATATGTTCAACCTGATAATATATTTATAAGTGGATGCAACTTTCATTTTACAAATCGATTTTGTAAATTTAATCTATGTTAAAACTAAATCTTAATAAGTCACCAAAGTCTATCCGAAATATATCGAACCATCTACTATTAGCTTACCACAATCGAAACACTCGAGTCACACTCTAAATATCCGATCCTCAAAGTAAGAGACCACACTTCATATGTCCAGTCTTGGTCATGAAATGAGTGTATTAAGAGTCTAACATTGTATGATATAAAATTTGAACCTAAGTTTATAAGTTGAGAAAATCCTGATGTATTTCTTTTGTCAAATGGATAATTCTCACCTTACAAAATAATTTTGTTAGATTGAGTTAAACCAACACAAAATTCTAAGATCCTTAGCTAGAAATTAATCATCAACAAAAACCAATAAATACTTCACGATTACCAAAATAAAAAATGGAAAACGCTAACTAGTGCCCCGGGGGGGGCACTAGTTAAGGATACTGAAAATAGTAAAAAATGCATTGAAAAAATAAAAAAATGATGTTTTCAATGTAAAATTTACTTCTTTTGTATTCTTAACTAGTGCTCCAGGGACACTAGTTAGCATGACCCATAAAAAATATATACACTCCTATGTCTAAAATATCTTTACATTGGAAAGAGAGATTAATCAAGATATTTAAGATTATAAAAAGAGCAACAATGGTGGGCCTTTAGAAAGCAAACAAGGCCCAGGTGATACCCAGACCCCCACCCCAATTCTTTCCAATCTAAACTAAACCAGCCTTATAAATATTGACCTCTGCTTTTCATCCATTATATAATTAATTCTCTTCCTTCACAGTTATTCAGTGAGTCTCAGTTAAACTCAAAAGCTTCAACCACTAATTTAAGTGATTTTTCCCTTCACACTGTTTCTTTCTCTTTCCAACAACATGTCTTCAGCTTCTACTTCTGCTACATCCACATGCACTCAAAATACCCCCCCACCTTTCTACTTAGATGAGAAGTGGAAATTATCAAAGAAAGAATCATCATCATCAATATCATCATCAAGAAAGAGTCTTTCATCAAATTCTCCACTCATGAAGAATAATTCAACTCATCAAAGAAAGTGTGCTTTTGCTAGAAAGTGTGCTAGGCTTGTTAAAGAGCAAAGAGCTCGTTTCTATATTATGAGAAGATGTGTTGTAATGCTCATTTGTTGGAATGATCAATAGCTAAAATTCCTCTACCTAGAATTCCTCTATTTTAATTTCTAAATCTTTCTTTCTACCTAAATTGTACATAGAAATTTCTTTTCTTTTTTATCTTCTAGAATATATTAATCATGGTGTTTGAATTTCCATTCAAGGAGGTTCATATTCATGCTAGTGTTTCTAATTTTGTTTGTACTATGTTAGAATTGGAAAACATAAATGTTACTTATATAGTTTGAACACTAATTAAATTTTGTCTTGTTTATTTTTATTTTTGTTATCTAAAATGAAATTTATTTTTATTAATTTTGTGATGGGTGTTTGGAGATGAAGAAATTAGAAGTGATGGGTGCTTGAGATCTGAAATTTGAGAGATTCCTTTGAAATTCAACCATTGGAGATGATGGAGGTGGTGAGGTGAGAGGTAAGCTAACCTCTGAATTAAAGATCTAAAAATGTGCTTAGGCTGACGCAACACCATATCATTTTTTAATTCTTGGTTTTTTCTACACTGTACCTTTAATAATTTGGAGTATTTTTTTATCATCATAATATTAGTACAAAATTTTAAACGTAGCAACGGCGGAGTCAGAAATTTTATTAAGTTTGGACCAAATTTTTATCTATAAAATTTTTTTAGTTTTGTTCTAAATTAATTCTTTAAAATTTTTATTTATCTCAATATTTTTTTATTATCATAATATTAGTTCAAAATTTTAATTTTGAACTAACTCTTAAAAACACCAAAAAGTTTATATCAAAATATCTGCGAAATATATAAGATGAATCATCTTCTTCCAACTAAATTTTTTTTTATAATTGAACTTTTGATCCATATTTGGAGGTATTTTATATTAGTGTAAAAATGGGCTCATTGATGGAAATTGGAGCTTAGGTAATTATTTATATATTTTATTGAAAGGGGGAGAAGGAGTGGTAATAATATATTAAACATCTTTGGAACGACCAAAGGGGCAAGCAACAAAGATGCCTTTGTCTTCGTCAAAGTAGTGCACTTTGGTGCTAACTACAAGGATAACATTTTTTATTTCGTTAAAAAGTGGGAGATTTTGTTTCTTATATTTTTTTAAGGAAAATGAATTCTTGTATTATGTGTTAATTAATTGACAACTGATTAAGTTAAGTCTTCCATGGTTACAAAACTATAGAGACGCTAACAAAAAAGTAAAATATATTTATAAATTTTTGGTATAAATAATTAATAGAATTCTTTTTTTATTTTTAAAATAATTGATAGAATAAACGTTAGAATTAATATTTTGTGAGAGTACCCAAAAAATTTGTATTTGGTGTTATAGCCATACATGAATGAGGCATTCTTGAATAATCTATTGATCAGAGTAAGTTTTCCATGGTCACAAGACTACAAGTCTTGGACAGACTTTTCAGTAAGAAAAAGAAAATCTTAGGCAAAAAATTTTTAAAAAAAAGAAAAAGGCGGATTTTATTTTGTTTGTCAAATAGTTTAAAAACTAAAACTAAAGAATTTTGGATTTAAATTCTTGAATTTGCATATAATGTGATGTCTTTTACTAACTAAACTATGCTCACGGGTACTAAAATTATTATTTTTTAATTATTTTTAAATTAATTAAAGAGTGTGTTTGTTACAATCATAATATATTATTAAATTAATATAATTTTGGTCCTCTCATTTTCTTAATTCATAATATTGATATTGATTAATCTTCTTATTTTATTTTTCACTAATTTAGTTAGTGTTAGTATAATGGGCTAGCGCATAAGACCCGATCCGTCAAGCCCACTAACATATAAGATTCAGAACTTCTTTTCATATCCCCGGGTTTTATTCTTCACCCTTGAAATGACCATAGTATCTTTTTTGTTATTTAGTAAGCGAACATTTTTTCGCATTCTAAGTCGCGAGTATTAATATTTTATACTCACACTGAACGTCGGCATCGAAATGAAAAAAATGAGTTCGAATCCTAAGGAGCGAGCATTGTTCGCATCCTAGGGAGCGAACTCTTTTTTCCATGATTTTTTCATCCATGGAGGTGTCGGCGTCCAGTTTGAGTATAAAATATTGTCACTCGTTATTTAGAGTGCGAACTAAAACATAATTTGCTACTTAGAAAGTGAACTCAATTTACACTTTAAAAAGTGTGAAGAAAACACAAAAATTTGACTTTTATAAGGTTCTCATCTTAGTATGCGAACTGTGGTGTTTCCATTTTTATAATTTTACACACTCGCTTCCTAAATAGCGAGAGGAGTAAAAATGGAATGTCGGGGGTGCTTATGAGACTCAGGGATGCGAAAAGTAAATCTCTATGAGAGAGAGAGAGAGAGAGAGAGAGAGAGAGAGAGAGAGAGAGAGAGAGAGAGAGAGAGAGAGAGAGAGAGAGAGAGAGAGAGAGAGAGAGAGAGAGAGAGAGAGAGAGAGAGAGAGCTGAAGAGGTGGAGAGGTGGAGAAGAAGCAAAAGCAAGTGTGCGAGCAAAGTTGGAAGCCAAGAAAGATCAAGGGAAGGGTAAAAGTAAAACAAAATAAGGACTCACCAAACCTCTCCATAAATTTCATATATAATGACACTCAAATCGTTACCTATTCAATAATGTAATTTTAGTCCCCATGGTATATGCCTTCCCTTTGGTTTGGCCAAGATAATGTAAAAACTAAAAACTGAGTGGCAACAAGGTTTGGTCCCCATGCATAATGTAATTTTAGTTAATTAGGTAACTGTTGCATTACCAGCATAGTGATCATCATACTTTGTTTTCATTATTGCTTGTTGCAAATAGTTATGTTGTTTCTTAATTTGATGTTAATGTATTGCTAGAAACTGCTAATCTATTATTTTAACTATCTGATTTTGAGGGGGGAAAGAGATGATAGTATGATTTAGAATTCAGTCTGAATATAAGTAAAGTTGAACCAATAATAATTTCAGTCATCGAATTCTCTCAAATAATTCATCTTTAATTGAAATTAATTAATCACTTAAGTCCAACCGCTTAATCAGTGCTATACAATTCGAGTGTCATTTTCTCTTTAGAGATTATAGTCATTTTTTTCTGAAATTCCTGGCACGCTAAGTACAATGCTAGATGTGGGATACAATGTTATAGCTTCTTAACCCTGAAACGTAATGCTGTATACAATGCTATAGCATCATACTGCGTAAATCTCAAGATAAATAAAACAAATATCTGAAAGCAAGTAAAAGAACACGGGATATTTGTTAACCCAGTTCGGCGCTTAAACAAACCCTAATCTGGGGGATACCAATCCAGGAAGATGTCCAATAAGCAATAGCCCTAGACTGATGACAACAACCCGCAAGTTATGCCCTTTCCATCTAGCAACTCCCCTATTGTCTATAACCTAGGGTCCTAGCCTAGATCTGAGATATACCTGATCTCACTTCCTTACAACCTTACAAACAGCAAGGATTTCAAAACACAAATATGGAGTCACACTCCTAGAAACTAAACCACTCATACCTAAAGGCTTAGAGTCATGTACAAGAAACAACCATACTCCATGCTTAAAAGCTTTGGAGAAACTACAGAGTTACAATTCAAAAAACACGGTCCTACAAAAGCATCAAGATGATACTAGAGAGGCTCACAAATAAAGCACAAGGCTTACAAAGACACGAAACCCTAAAAGTCTACATTTTGATATATTGGTTTCGGTGAAGAAACTAGGTTTAGCTCCTTCCTTTAAATACTCCAGCAAAGGTCCTTGATCAGAGTTAATCATGAGCTTGATTTGTTTGACTCAAGCCATTTGACCACATTAATTACAATAGATTCTTTCCATAAATATACTCCAAGGAGATTCTTCATAAAAGTAAGCTTGACCAGGATCTGAAGTATTAAATAATGATCCTCATAATAAGCCTGATTAAAAACGTGATTAAATGTGTCAGATATGATTCATGAGAAACACGATTTCCTTAAATAGAACATGCACGCGCACATAACCAAAAGCCGGATACGATGTTATGGCATCTTATCCCACATCCTACAGCAAAGTTTATTTCACCAAAAATACAGCCAATACAAAAGACTCAACATTTTCCATAACTATTACGATGTTCCTTCTTCTCTCTCAAAATATATTATTGAAGTCTTCCTTGTTTTTCCAAGTTTTCTTGTTTGGATGTTTCTCGTTTTTTTCTTGCTTCTTTTATACGCCAAGTAGTCACTAACTAAGCAATGACACTCTCACTTCAAGACATAAATTTTTAAAACATGATGAGGTTCAAAGAAATTCTATAAATCTAAGTCTTCATTGCTTTTGCAAAGTCTTCATTTCTTTTTTCTTCTCCTATTTTAAAATCTGTGATATATCATCACACACGCAGATGCTTTACTTAATTTTAAGCTAAAATTCTATCACATTTTCATTTTAATTTTAAATTGAATTAACCATTCAAAATCATTTTTAATAATTTGTGTCAAAAGAATACAACTCTTCTTATTTCTATAAACTTCTATAAACCAAGCTGATAAGATTAAATTGTTGTCCACATACTTTCTTATCAAAGACTACAAAATTCCAAGTCTTCCAATTTATATAATCACACTGAAATCTCATAACAAATTATATTCCCATTTGAATTACAACTTTTTTCTTCCCTTTGAACAAAACAATAAATCATTCATGACCATTCTTGGAAAATTTCCAAAATATACTTAAAAAGATGCAATGGTTGATTTGAAATAATATGTCTCTTGGTTTAGTCTTGCAACTTTTTGAAAACAAGAATGAATCATTGTCTTGTTTCATATTAATATTGCATGATATCTTTCAAAGATTGTTTCCTTCATCAACTGATACGAGTTTCTCTATAAATAGAGGTACTCATGAGGCAGAAAAACATAACAAAAAATCATGAATTTCATGAGTCAAAATTCTGTCAAAAATATTTCTAAATCATTTCTTCATTTGTCTAGTGCACGAGAGAAATCGAAGGAACTTTATTCTGTAAACTATCATTTATATTATTGTCATGAATATGAATTTGTACCATATATTAATTGACCATTAATTAATAAATACATGATTGCATTATTTTATGCATAGTTATAAGTATGGAATTGAAATTTTAAAGTAACTATTTTGCATGCCTATATTATTCCATATATAAAGAGGGTGTCGACCATTTAATTCAATGTAAATGTGATAATTTAGTATATTGAAATTTTTCGACATGAAAATGAATGATACTTTCATGAACCACTCTGTGACTAGTCGTAAATTGAGATCATTTATATTAAGATAATAAATATTTCAAGTGTATTAAGCAAGGTATATAAATTTGAAATCAAATTGGTTTTATTGTATGTTACAGGCAATATATTTAATATTTAACGCAAATGAATGTGTGATATAGAAGTTTAGTTTGATAGGAAATGTACATCATTTCATTCCTATGCATTGAATTTTGTTTGATTGATATATAACATGGGTTCTTCAAGTGTTTATATATTAAGTTATATACATTGATTTTGATGTATGTATCGTTTCGGTCGCATTCATATAGAGTATTTAGAATTTAATGGATTATAAAACTTTTATGTTGTTTAGAAAATTCTGTATGCAAGAAATTGTATTCATGTGAAGGTTTTAAAGAAGCAGGAAGCAATGATTATTATGAATGGAAGGACACTCAATCTTTTGGTAAAGAAAATCCTATCGGCAAAATATGAAGAATTAAATTGGTTTATGAGGGTTGCAACTCAAAGTATTTCATGATTAATTTTGGTGTTGATTTTAACGAGTAATGTTGAAGGTGAAATGAACACATATATACTTCTGACTATGGTGAAAGGTACACAATTAATTTGTCTTGATATTTGATGATATGCATGATTTATAAACTATTCAAGTATGAATAAGTTTGGTTTATGAGACATGATTTTATTCTATCTTATCTATATTTATACTAATAAATAAAGGCAAAACACAAGTTTGGTGTAGTCTATTTTTATTCCAAATATACCCTTTTCAGTTTTTTTTTAAAATAAAATCTATACTAATAAATAAAGGCAAAACACAAGTTTGGTGTAGCCTATTTTTATTCCAAATATACCCTTTTCAGTTTTTTTTTTATAAATAAAATACTAATAAATAAAGGCAAAACACAAGTTTGGTGTAGCCTATTTTTATTCCAAATATACCCTTTTCAGTTTTTTTTTTAAAATAAAATAACTTCTCTTCCACTAACTATTTATTTTCTATTTCAACTATACTTACTAATAAATAAAGGCAATTTTTTTTTCTTCTTTCTTTTGAGTGGTTTCCTTATTTTGTAAAGAGAGAAGATTAGTGTGTTGTGCCTCCTCATTTTCAAAATTGCTTCATGGTTCAACATCGACTTCCCCTCCCATTTAATCATATCATTAAAAGAGGGTCAACGGAATACACACTTCCACTAGAAACAAATAATGGATGGAAGCAATTCATCAATTTTGGTTTATATTCTTTTTAACAAAATTTGTAATTTTTTTTAATTATGCTTTGTTGTGAATTGTGATGCAGGTTTTTTTAAAATTTTTTCTTTTGTGTAATTTGCATTTGCATGTATACCGTTCTATTATTGTTGAGTATGCTGATTTCGTGCTCTATTTGATTTTTGGAGGTTTAATTTCGATTTCATCGTTAATCTATACTAATATACAAATGAAATTTTTTTAGTTTTGATGTAACTTTTTTTAAAATACCATAATACTCTTAACAATTTTATTTTTGACACTTTTCTTAACTTGCAAAAACAACCGCAACTAACAGTTTATTGCCGGTTACATATTGCATGCATCTGAAACAATTTCATACGTGATTTCTTTATCTAATCTAAGTAATAAATATAGTCAATTTCTTTCTCTTTCAAAAGAGAGAAGTGAGAGGGAATTTTTCAAAGACAATATACACACAAAACACTACTATAAGTCTATAACTATAACACATCATTGATCCTATCATTGAATTACAACAAAAAAAACTCTGTTTTTACTTTGATTTTAACCATTTTCTTCATCTTTCTAACTGGTATTTGATTCGTATTTTTTCACATCATTGATTTGTATTTTTTTACTTAATCTTTTCTAATTATAGAGTTATTTTCACTTTCATTTTAACCATTTTTTTCTTCTCATATTGTTTGATTTCAAAGGGTTGCTTCACTCATGTTACTACATTAAATATGCAAGGAGGGCTGCAAAGTAGCAACAATTCACAATTTCATTTCAGTCCTTCATTTCATAAGTGAGGATAAATTTTATTTTCTACTTTCTTGGTTTGGTTTCTCATCTTTAAATATAGAAAAAATTCTACATTTTGCAATTACTATTTGTTTAATTCCTCTTTTTCATTTAAACCTAAACATGGCGACTAACTGTAATTAGAGGCACACATGCGATCAAAAATTAAATGAAGGAGATCAAGTTTTTGAAGAAGCCACATAAGAAATATCAAGATATATGCTCTTCTCTTCGTTCTCTTTGTATTGATTCAAATATTTTTTGTTTTAATGAAGGGTCTCACGGCCGATAAACATAGCATACATATATTTTTATTAGATTGATTGTTTGAGTTTTGCATTTGTAAATATTATTATGTCGGTTAATTCGATGTTTTATAAAACCTAATTATTCATATTTTCACATAAGGAGTTTTCACAATGGGTTTCACATCTCTATATGACTTAATTTATTATTTTTAAAAGTCAACTACTCAACAAAAGAAAATGTACAGATAATTGAAAATGATATTTTACACACATTAACATAATAGAAAATGTGAATCATTGAAAAACCAACTATTCATAAAAAAAATGATGTACAAAAAAATTGTAAAAATCTTCAACACATAAGTTAGCAAAATAGAAAATGTGTATCACACGAACGGACAATAATAATAAAAAAAGAGCGGACTGATTAAGGAATTTTAAATGTGATAGTACTTATAGTATTCAAAATGTGAATATGTAACGTTCGTTAGATGTATCTCTATTCTAATTCTAATTAAGGGATTTTAAAGTTGTAAGTTTTTGTTGGCCTTTATTTTTTTTGTATCCTCTTATGCATAGCATTGAAATGTTGAGTATGTGTTGTATCCTCTTATTTTTTTGCTCTTATTTAAACTTTATTCGCAGTTTTTTTTATAGTGTTTAGGCCAATTATGTGTTTTTTTACTCATTAGTTATCATATATACAATTATTTACTATCCTTTCGTCATCTCTCATGGTCCCAATTATTTAAAAAATTAGATGTAATTTTAAGCAAACACTTATTTCTATTTTAGTGTGTAATATATTCTTTTTATTTTTAATTTTTTTAATAGGTATCGATATTGGTATTAACCCTGTCGTTCTCAAGAGTAAGAGGTTCCGTTAATTTGGAAATTGATCGTTAATTAAATAAAGACAATAATCGATAATAAACATATATCTACAGGTGTGATATTTTACCTATAGTTTGGACCATTAATGCATGTAAAGTACAATTTTTATTTTGAGGGAAACTAAAAATACACAAATTAGTTTAAATAAAAACCAAATTTATAATAAATCAATATGTACAATTTATATACGTTAGCAAAATATAAAACGAAGATCACACAAACGGGCGCGGAACACTAGTTTTAATATAAAAGTAAAAGTAGTGTATGACTTGTTAAAAATGTAAATGCATATTTTAGTGATATTATTGTTTTGTGCAAGAAGTTATTAAATTTATAATTAATGATCTCATATTATTTGTGCATTATAATATATGAAAGTTATTGTTGATTTCTTGTTTATCTTGATATTAAGTGGTTTAGTATTAATTTGAAATTATTGTAAGTTGGTAATTGTTCATGGAGGAATTAAGTTATCGAAAATTTAATGATTTTGAATCATTATTTGTTTTCTAACATGATGATTATTTGAATTTACCATATAACATGTTATACATGAAACTTGATTTTGAAATTTAGAATTTGTGATACATGTGTTAGTTATGTGAAAGCTAATATGAAAAGGATTCTTATGATTAAAGTGAAATAAATTCTAAAGTATTATTTTTAAATTCATGTGGTGTATATGACTTACATGTGTGATTCTTATGAAATAAAATTGGTCATGACAAATCTTTATGATCATGTTTGTTGGTGCTATATATATTTAATGTATTGAATATCCGAGATCTTGGATACATTCAAGTGGATGTAAAACTTCAGAATGAAATGATCATTAAATATGCAATAGCAATGGAAGAATGAGATAAAGTTTGTGCATATGATGACACAATGATAATGCAATGACAAAAGTGTTATGGTTTTGTGATATTGGTTAAAGCTATCAAGAATATGCATAAAAAATATTCAAAGTTTCTAAAAAGCATAGCTATGTGGTTAATATTCAAAGTAATAAAGTTGAAAAATCTTGCAATTCTTTGACGAAAGGATTGACAAGGATATGATGGTTTTCAGATATGATGGTTAAGTCATTGAAGACATCATTAGGGATGTGATACAAGCCCAGATATAATTGATTACCAATAGTGGAAACTCAATTCACACTTGAGTAGCATCAAGTCTTGAGTTCAATGGTGAAAGTACACTATTAGAGTGATTGAAGTACTTGACAATAATAAATAACATCCCAAGGGGTAAAAGTACTTGGACCATAAGAAGAAAAAGGGTAGGATGAGGTTTTCCTCTTAATGGACATATAGCATATATTTGCTGGAATGTATACTTATGGGGCATTTCCGATATAGTCTACCTATGTGAGAATGAAGTTTGGCCGCTTCGCGGAGTTCAAGGACTTGACTCTTAAATTCTCATGAAAAGGATACGAGACACAAGGCCTTAACAAATATGTCATATTTATAATTCGATCAATGGTACCGAGATTTCATGTGTAAGTTTTGCACACTTATTCTAATGAATACTTGGTTCAAAGCTTGTCTACCAATGTCTATTCGGGATAAGTGAAACCCATTTCTTACTAAGTAGTGGTTCAAATCGTGAGATACCATTATCTGAAACCATGAGATTTCCGAAATAATGGATTTAGATATATTTTGAAAATGGTGGGGGATTGTTGGAAATTTTCCAAAATATACTTGAAAAGATGCAATAGTTGATTCGAAATAATATGTCTCTTGGTTTAGTCTTGCAACTTTTTGAGAACAAGAATGAATCATTGCATTGTTTCATATTAATATTGCATGATATCTTGCAAAGATTGTTTCCCTTCATCAACTGATAAGAGTTTCTCTATAAATAGATGTACTCATGAGGCAGAAAAACATAACAAAAAATCATGAATTTCATGAGTCAAAATTCTGTCAAAAATATTTCTAAATCATTTCTTCATTTGTCTAGTGCACGAGAGAAATCGAAAGAACTTTATTCTGTAAACTATCATTGATCGATATGCTTGATGTGAGTGTGCAAACCACGTCAAGGTTCTCAAAGTATCCTAAAGGGGATTCGCCAGTTGAACTCATTTGCATCTGGTTTACGTAAACTGGTGGGGGCGAATCGAACCTAAAGGTTAGTGTGGCAACCCCACACGCTTTGAGTTTTACGTGCATACTCATTAAACTTTTCAGGTTTTCAAGTGCAGCAGCCTCTTCCCAACAAATAAGATATATAACAATGGAATTTATGTGCAACCATTATTATGTTTTTCTTCATCTTCTTCATGTTCGAGTATTTGCAGCAGACCCCAACACAAATTTCTCACACATTCTTGTTTCACAAATGCCACTTATTTTGCTACTACTTTTATCTTTAACCACATTTCACAGAAGTGTGTCAAGCAATGATCACAAATTGGTTGAATGCAATGAGAAAGATCAAGAAACATTGTTAATCTTCAAAAAGGGAATCAATAATTCAAATGGTAAGATATCAACATGGTTAACCAAAAAAGATTGTTGTTCATGGGAAGGAGTTCATTGTGAGTTGTGACAACATTACTGGCAGAGTTACAGAACTTCATCTTAGATATCAAGGTTTAAAAGGTGAGATCAACTAGAAGGATCCATTCTTTCAACAGTAGGAACCCTCTCTTCCTTACATTACTCAGCTATTGGCTCTAATAATTTCTTTGGTGAAATTTCAGAAAATACTTTTTCCAAACTCTCTAATTTAGATTCACTAGACTTGTCAAGTTCTAATTTTGTATTCCAATTTGATTTGGATTGGGTTCCTCATTTTCAACTCCATGAACTTTCATTGAGAAATACAAATCAAGGTCCAAACTTTCCATCTTGGATATATACTCAGAGGTCACTGCAATATCTCGACTTATCGAGCTCAGAAATTTCATCGGTAGATAGAAACAAGTTTTCACGCCTTATAGAAGGAATACCTGGAGTTCTTGATTTGTCAAACAATTCAATGACTGGAGACATATCAAACCTAACACTAAAGAGTATATTTTTAAGGATGCGTCACAATAATTTCACAGGAGGCCTTCCAAACATATCAATATCATCACTGGCTGTGGCTGGTTTAGTTGATTTGTCTTACAACTCCTTTTCAGGATCAATTCCACATAGTTGGAAGAATTTGAAAGATTTATATTGCATTAACTTGTGGAGTAATATGAAGCTTTAGTGCACCTCTCTGGTTGGACAGAATTGTACACCTTGAACTTGGGAGAAAATGAATTTTCTGGAACCATACCAATCAAGATGTCACAAGACTTAGAAGTGGTCATATTGAGATCTAACAAATTTGAAGGGAATAATGTATCAAGCTACATTGGAAACCTGAACCTATGCGGAGCTCCTCTTAATAATTGTACCACAAATGAAGAAAATCCCAAAAATACAACATCTGCCAAGAATGGAGATGATGACTCAATAAGAGAATCATTGTATCTAGGCATGGGAGTCGGATTCGCAGTTGGTTTCTGGGGAATTTGCGGTTCTTTGTTTCTTATTAGGAAGTGGAGGCATGCATACTTTCGGTTTATTAATGGAATGGGTGACAAGCTCTATGTGACTTTGATGCTAAAGTTAAATAGATTTCACACAAATTGAGCTCATGCTAGTTAAGGTTAGTGAAACCTACATCACATATTTTTTTTTTTTGGTTTTCACCACCAGTTGAATCTGGTTTGGGGGTAACCTACGTCACATATTTATTGATTACTGTATAGTATTTGACGCAGAACGGAAGCGATAGGTTTAGCTATAATAAGAACACAGGTTCGCAAGCGACAAACCCGTCGAATAACTATCTAGAATCCACCAAATAGTGCTCTGTAATCCACCAGAAAGAGAATATCCGGAATCCACCAGATAAAACTCTTGAAATAAAACTGGAATCCACCAGAGTGTATAATTTGAAATCTACCAAACTTGAGAAAATTCTCTATATTTTTATTGAATCAAAAAGGTTCTTCTTCAACGTTACAATTGAGTCTTTAAATAGTAAAATAAACCTAATACTAAAAAATAGAAACAAATATGTTTTAAAATAAAACAGAATTTTACAATATATATTCTTTTTTTTAAATTCTAAATTAAATCTAAATCTAAAAGATTTTTTTTTTTTTATTTTTTTTGTAATTCTAACTTAATTCTAATAATATTGAAATCAAAACAAACTAAAAACAAATAATAAAATAAAATATTATCAGCCGCAGTTGCGTTGAATTGCTCCTGCATCAGTATTAGTCCTCATTGGTATATACTCCCTCCGTTCCTTTTTACTTGTCTTTTAGGGCTAGATTTAGCGTTTCTATTTAATTGTCCTTTTGGTATTTTACAGGTATGATTTGTCAATTATACCCTTTGTCAATTGGTCTTATCTTTTTCAATAAAACAAATTAATGCTATATATTTGGAAAACTAAATCTTTTTTATTTATTTTTGAAACATAACATATTAATTTTTTTTTAACATAATATATTAAATTTATTGGAAAGATAAAATGTGTGAAAAAAAATAGGAATTTATTGGTAGATTAAAACGAGGTTATAATAGGAAGATAAAGTGCAAATATACACTTCCTTAATTTTGTGTTACTATTCTAAAAAGACAAGTAAAAAGGAACGGACTGAGTATATGCCTTCCCTTTGGTTTGGCCAAGATAATGTAAAAACTAAAAACTAAGTGCCAACAAGGTTTGGTCCCCATGCATAATGTAATTTTAGTTAATTAGGTAACTGTTGCATTACCAGCAGTGATCATCATAGTAGCTTGTTTTTTTATATGTAATAATTTGTTCAGGTGGTTCTTGTTTAATTATCAAGACACTTTGATCTGTAGGCATGACGATTGCATAAGGTATTGCAAAATGTCCAGTTGAAAAGTTGCAGTTTTATTGCTATTTGAGCACCAAAATACTCCTATGCTACATTGGAAATGCAGTTGTAAATTGTAGGTTTAAGTTTGAAATCCAATCATGCGTGAATGAGATCGTTATGACTAACCAACAACGGACTATGCAGATGTTTAGACCTAACAAAAACTAAAACTAAAAATGAAAAAGAAAGACTGGAGAGAAGAGAAGAGGGGATTTATGGAAAATTTGGGGTGCTCTCATTGGCCAATCTCATGTCATAACCACAACAATGACCAATTAAACTCAAATTGGATAATCTCCTTCACTTATTCTATACATCTCTCTCTTAATTTCACTCTCTCCTATCTCTCTCTTAATTGTTTTATTAATTTTTAATGAAGAGAGAGAATGGGTTTAAGAGAGAGATAGAGTTAGGAGAGAGATGTAGAGAGTTGATGAAGGAAAGGATCATCCAAATACAATTAAAATTGGTCATTTAGCGGATCTTTGAATGCGACCAAAGACCACAAAATTTGGCTATCAACCGGTCTGCTAGTTAAGTAGCAAACTCAGTTCACTAGACAAGCAACGAACGGTTGTTTCTCAGTTTTTCTCATTTTTACAATGTCCGCTAAAAAAAATGAAAACGAACATGGCGTGTGAGAAAGGTGGGTCGCCAAAAGAAATTCTCTTAAAAATAGGTTTGTACTTGCAAATTGGTTTTACACATCAACCCAAGAAACTTGGTAAAATCTACAGGAAGCAAATTGTATAACTTCTATAGTTGGTAAGCATCTAAGCGGTATTCTACTCTACTATTCCTCAGATCCCTACATCAGGGTAATTACAAGAATACAAGTCATAAGCTACAAATTTTGATACATGACGACTTACAGTTACAATTGATTATGATCACATTCAATAATTAAAAATTAGATGAGGTACTCAAACCATGTCTGCGATATCATGATGTCCACTATCATTCCATCCAGATGCTGCTCGAAATTTGCAGACAGGGCACGTCCCTTGTTGCCGTAGCCAGGGATCAATACAATTAGCATGAAACTACAAAATAAAAAACAAATAAACCGCATAAGCAACACATTGAGATAAAAACTATAAACACAAGTATCAACCATGAGGTTTTTATATACTTGAGATTGATTGACTTCTTAATATAATTGTTCAATATCGTTCATAAATCCTAGGCATGACCGCACCAATATTTTACTTCACTTATAACTGAAATGTTGATTTAAGGTGGCAGAAAAATATCAACAAAACTTTTTTCGGTGGAAAAGAATTCTATTTGTTACTAAAAAGTTACAGCTCTAAGCAATGAAACAGACCTGATGCAAGCAAGGCAAGCTACGAAGTACATCTCCAACATTAACTTGCTCCAAGCATACACTGCAAGTGAGCTCGTCATCAGAGGCTTTCGTGTTTCCAACCACCTTTGAATTATCCTGTGTCTTCTGCTACAAACAAAAAGATATGAATCATGCAAACCTCCAGAATAAATGAAAAGATTGTAATAGTAAGGAAAATAAATTTATGTTGTATGCTAGTATGATTGTTCTATTATTTAACTCCCCTGGCCCTGTGGTAACATTAAGTAGTCGATTATTCCCCAGACGTAATAAAATAAACATAGCCACAATAGTCTTATCTAGATGATAAATTGATATTGAAGAAAATAATATAATGTCGTATATTTTTCAAGTCCCCAAAGCCCAACAACGATAAACATGCTAGTAACTTTTTTTTTTGGTCAAGTAGCCTAATGGCTAGAAATTCCACCCTTAAGGTGGATAAGTGGGATGACCGAGGTTCAAACCCCAGCCCCCTATATATATATATATATATATATATATATATATATATATTTCTGCCAGGTAAGGTGAGGATTAACTCATCACAAAAATGACATATATTTCCGCCAGGAATCACAGTAATAAGTAATAACATGCATAAAACTAGACCCTCAAAGAATCAGCAAAGTTCTCATGAGATGCAATGTAATTGACTTGTTTAGGCCAAATGGAGGGGAGTCAGAAAAAAAACAAGGACGTAGATAATACCTCAGCAGAAGTGGATGGTGATGCTTGTTGCACTGAGGGACCACTTCTGTAAGCAAAAACAGCTTGTTATAATTTTTTAGTGCATGAAGACTCCATAAATTTGTAAATATAGTAACATCTATATGTGTGCGGAGGGAAAATTGGTTTGTGTAATACTCTAACTTTCCTACACTAATAATAACATTGAATATAACCCCATACACAAATATAATATCATGCATTTAATTTATGCAACTGTTAAATGGTAAGAACCCCGCTGTCTTTATTAAAGTATATGTAACATTAATCTTAATATATCAATGACATTCAATAACTTTGAGCGTTAAAAAGTTAACGGTGTAAGCATCCCATCCCATCCATCCATCTATATATCTATCACATGTCAGTCACTAATATAGTTATAGAGAGTTTTAATAGGCATCACAAATGGTACCAAAGTTCTTGTGACCCAATAACATGGCAGTGAAAATCAGCATTTCCATGCCATCGATCAATATCTCAGTCATGACCAAATAACATAATTTCATTATATGTCTTTACATTTTGATTTTATGACATGACAATAGTGAGTTGCATTTCTTGCTGCGTCATTTTTTACAGTGATTTTTTTCTGAACATCAAACAATACTCATTGAGTAGAGGGCTTTCTTGGAGGTAGGGCTATAAGAAAATACTCTAAGAGAAAGAGTTATTTTTGTTTTGGAATGTCTAAATCCATTTAAATTTTAAAGCAGGATATAACACTTGATCAGACTGATCACTTACTTTTGGGCACCAGAAACCTTGTATTTGTGGACAGGAAGAGCATTTATCTCTTCCTCAGTCATCGAAGGTGCAGTAGAAACATTATCCGAATCCAGAGCTCTTAAAGTTTCATAATCTGGAATTCAGAAAGGAAAAAAAAACCTGTATAAGGAAAACTATACAACACACTTGAAGAGTAGTGAACGCATAAATTAACTACAATATATTTGAATTTCAGAAAGTTGTAAAAATTCTAATGTGAAACAAAGTAAGAATTTATATTACGAAAAACACAAACAAACCTAGATCATCAAACTCCCGATCAAGAAGTGCCAGCTGAAGTCTGAGACCCTGCAGACGCCCTCGGCTTGCCAGTGCTATCGATGGAGGCATATGCAATCGTAGTTCAGTGTGACCAAGAAGGCCACTGGCTGCTGCTGCATGAGCTTGGGCCTGTGCTTGAAGTTGTTGACATGTTGCATACATCCTTAACATTGTAGCCATCAAGAAAACACCAAGCACTAGCCAGAGCTACAAACAGAACGAAGACCTCATAAATCATAAACGACATCAACAATTTCATATTTCATTTTTTTTGTTCTTGATAAAACCCGCAAGCTTTGTTTAGATACAGAAGACCTTACCAGAAAATTTGGTGACATCTGGTGTGAGTTCAGTATCATGAATAACAGTAGAACTGAAATATATACAGAGTAAATTGTGAATGTAAGATTGAAGGAGATACAAAAAAGGAAATTATCTACACAACAGATTATAAAACAAATTTAATTCGAGAACATACCTGTTACGAGAAAAGTGAGTGAGTTGGAATTACTAGGACGTGCTGCATGGACACGCTGAAGAAATATTCGAATCAGTACAAAATAATACTTTATTCATAAAACGGAAAACAAAGAACAAAAAACCATCACATTTGTCAGCTGAGATAACAAATATATGCAAATAATAATGGATACACACACTACATACCAACGCGCGCCTCTCAGGTATAAATCCTGGAAACCCATTTTCTAAATCAGCTCTTGCTCCTCGAAAAACAAAACTCATGGCTCTATATTTGCGAACTTGTATCAAAACTTCATGACCAGACCGGAATCAACAATTAAAACCTTCCTATATTTTGAATCTGAAATATCAAATAAAATATTAGTTAGTAAACAAGAACACACCAAAAAAATGCTTGAGGGTAAAATTCAATAGGAATCACAAAGAGGATAAAATCGAGAGAAAAAAAAAAAACCAAAAATACCAGATAACTATAAAATATCATCACTTATCTAAAATCCTTACCATCAAAATAACGAAAAAAGAAAAAACACACATCATTTGCGCAGAATAATAATTCAGGAAACATTGTTCCTAAAACACATTTCTGATATTCTTCTCAGCATTGATGAAAATTTACGGTTACTAACTTTTGGCACAATAGTTTCAGAAAACAAATAAAAATCTTCGCTTATGAACTTCCAGCATTATAGGCGATTACACAATTTGCAAGATTCAAGAAAATAACATCGACAAAATGAACCAACCGCAGATCAATCATCCATAAAAATCAATCAAAAACCCTAGCTGAATCTTGCAATCACATTCAATCGAATATCAACAAGAAATAAACTGATCAATCAACAAAGAAAATGTAAAATTAAAGCAAGAAATAACATTTTGCGGTGATGAAAATCGAATTAATGGCGTGTGTGATGAAGCATTGAGGAAAAAAGGGATTAGAGAGAGTTACATGAAATTGACGAGGAACAAAAGCTGAATCTAATGGAACATGATGTGAGCGAAACGGTGATTGGATTTGAATGAAGAAATAAACGCTGGATTTGGATCTTCGGTCTCTCTGGATTCGATTCGAGGTGGAAGATCACGAGAATCGCTGAAAATTTTCCTCCTTATTTATTTTCTTTATTTGTTCAATAGCCACGTATATTTCGTACATGTCTTGGTTCGGTAAATTGCATGGCTATAAAAATTGTTCGTATAATTTTTTTTAGAAAGAAATTATTTTTTTATGAGAAAAGCAAATTTATCAAGCACCATAGTCCATAGGCTAGAATAGTATCTTTGAGAAAATTCAGAACACGTGATATTTTTTTGTGAAATTCTTTAGTACATATATTATGTGGCGGTGTATCGGTACATTGTTGATATGGTTAACAAATGACAAGTAATAAATGCAGATTTTGTTTTTTTTATTGATTTTTTATTTTAAATGCTACTTTTTAATATTTGCAAATGTATCCTTGGCATAAATATAACCATTAATAATGTTTCACAATAAATCAAAGCATCAATCAAATCTTTTAAATTATTTTTTTTTAACAAAATTCAAATAGTTTTTTGTAGAAAAATATTGTAATTCATAAATTATTAAAATGTGAATCCTTAATTTTTTTTTTATCGTTTTATTTAAATATTCACTGTTATAGCACTAAAAATAAAATATTGTTCGCCCTTATGTGTCCTTCAAATATTTGAGTTCTTTTTTTTTTTTTGTACTCTTCAAATATTTTAATCCATTTAAATAAAATTTTGAAGGCTACATAAGGATACACATTTTATTAACTTAAAAATTAAAATATTTGAATCTTGTTAAAAGAAAAATAAAACTAGGTTAAAAGATTTGATTGATGCTTTGATTTATTGTGGAACATTATTGATGGTTATATTTATGCCAATGATACATTTGCAAATATTAAAAAGTAGCGTTTAAAATAAAAAATCAATAAAAGAAACAAAATCTGCATTTATTACTTGTCATTTGTTAACCATGTCAACAATTACCAAAGAATTTCTCTTTATGTAACCCAATCATAATAATCCATATCAGTAATGTACTGGTACACCGCCACATAATATGTGTACCGGAGTGTTCACCATTTTTTTAACATACTATATTGACAATTTGACAATAATTAGGAAACTTTGAGACCATGTACGGTTGATTCATTCAACCTCCTTTTTTCTTACTTTTTACACTCCACATTATTTTTTTTCTCTTCTACTTAATAATTCAACACCTCATTCAACTTTTACACTCTCTAATGTTCTGTTTGTTTTAGAAGAAAAAGAGACGAGAGAGAGATTGAAGAGAAATGACACTTCTCTTGTTTGGCAGTGCAGAGAGATAGAGTAGAAAGACTAAAATGAGGGTGGGACCCGCATTTTTTCTTTTCTCCTCAAGTATGCGAAGAAAGGCTAGAAAGCTGTGTCAAATTTTATGTTTCCTATACTGCCCTTGTCTCTATTTTCTCATTGTGTTGTGGTCTGGTCATTGGTAAAATAACCACTATTAATTTATTTATTATAATAATAATGGATTAAAAATTAAATTTATTACTAGTATTTAATATTATTAAAATAATAATTAATTAAGTTGGTCTAATTTTTAAATCTAATGCAAATTAAATTAAGTAATCAGTTAATTAGTTAGTTAAATTCAAATAAATAATTAAAACTTCATAGAAGTTGCTTTTAGTTCAAGGATATTTTTGTACTTTTAAATATATTCAACACTTTTTTCTCTTCTATTTCTCTCTTCTTTCTCTTATACCAATCAATACATTAAATCTACTATATTTCTCACTTATTTCTCTCTTCTCTTACTTTTTCTCACATCTTTCTCTCTTCTCACTTTCTCTTTACAACCAAACATAGTGTAATAGTTTTTTCATTCAACACTTTATCACCACCTTCTCTACCCCACCATTTTTTATTTCATATTCTTAATTAAATTTTTGTTTTTATGATTAAATAAAATTATAATTATCGATTAAAATTAAATTAAAATAATAAACACTTAACAAAATTTATTTCAATAATTTTTTTTATTTTCTTAATTTAAAACGCAATACATCACACAAATAACATAATTAGTACGATACAAATGAACTTAAAATGCAATACAACACACAAGTATCGTAAATAATACGATAGAAATTAACTTAAAATACAATTGTTGGAAAATTGATTTGGATTTGGATAATTGTTGGAATTTTGATAATTGTTAGGATTTGGATAATTGTTGGGATTTTGGTAGCCAAATGGATAATTAGAAGAATTTTGGGTGTTGAAATTATTATTGAGATTCATTTCACTAAAAAAAAGAGACTAAAACTTCAAATTAAGCACTAATAGAAAGATAAATAAGATTGAGATAGTGAAAAACTTGGGTTTTTTTTTCTGTGTCTAAATCAAATGAACCAAGTCTCTATTTATAGAGAAAAAAAATTACGAATTTTGGTAAAAAAATTAAAAATTAAAAAATTAATTTGCAATGAAATAATTAAGTTCAACGATAAGGATGAGAAAAAATCCAGCAAACCAATCAGATTATGTCATGCGTCCTCCCTTCCTCGCCCACCCCCGCTTGTTGCGCGTGTTCTACACGTGCTCAAAAGGAACCAACGACGCAGCGCCACGTGTCCCTCTCGTCAGTCTTCAACATAGTTGAATGGATTCATCACCTCTCTTTTCCAGATCACATTCAACACTACCATTGTAGTGGGTTGCTATGTTGAAAGTAGCATTCAACACTCAAAATAAGCACCATTGTAAATGGTATGAGAGATGATTTTCATAATAAAGAGGGCATGAGGTAACTTTTAATTTTAACATAAAGTATAAAGTTCCCACATGTAAACTAATCTAAAATCAAAATTAACTGTTTGAAACCAAGTTGTTTGGGCTCCAATGGTAAGAAGTTCCTTCTAAGGATAAGGACGTACTCAGAGAATATTGAGTTCGATTTTTAAGGGGAACAACGCTTGGTCAGTGCGCATGAGCCGGATTAGTCGTTCATCTTTGGTGGATCGGAAACCGGTGCGAAAGCCCAAAAAAAATCAAAATTAATAGTTTGCATTTTTTTTTAAAATACAGTTAATTTTTACGTTTTTTAATAGTATGCCAAACGATTTTGGATTTATCTGAAATTTTATATATATAATCTATATGATATAAATTTTTGATCGAACGGTGGATTTTATAAAATTTATATCGGTTAAAATATTATCAAGATGTGTAACATTTGATATTAAACTAATTGGTGTCATTTGATCCTGACCCTATATTAAATTACATGATTTAAAATATCTTATAATGACATATTGCATGTTTAAAGAACTTAAATTCATCAATAATAGGTTCTTTAATTCTGGCCCTACTAATTTTTCAACTATAAGTTATCAGTTATCAATTATCAACTATAAGCTAATTTTGCTAATTTTTCATTTATCAACTACAATAACTTTTGTAATACTAGACTTTGATCCATGCGTTGCACAGGTGTTACAGAGTGATAGATATACGATTTGAAAATTTTAAAATAAATCATTTATAAACTTTAAAATCACAATAAAATAGCATAGCAAAGAGAGAAAATTGTATATACAACAACATAGAGAAAAATTTAAAAATGTTAGTGAGTGAGTGAGAGCGAGAATAGAAAAGTGGATGAAAGAATTAGAAACCGCTTAAAATGATAGAAAGACAATAGAGAGATGCCATATTTTTAAGCATAATATTCTATTGTGCTATTTTTTTAGGTGAGCATTTAAGGATGTGCTATTTTCATTGCATATAAAATGAAGGCCAATTCAAAATTCAAATTGAGAAATTATAAAAAAAAAAAATTCAAATTAAGAAAGGAATTAATAAGTGGCGGGCCATAGTGATTAATATGTGGTTGGGTGATCATTAATAGAGAGATTAGGAAGGAAATATTAGGTTAAGTATTTGCTTAATTAGGGTTTTAAAAGGTGCAAAACCTTACTTTTATTATAACTAGATTTCGACCCGTGCGTTGCACGAATTTTGTTGAGTGATAGATATACAATTTAAATTTCTATATCTATAATAAAAATTGCAAATAAAAAAAACAAAATGATATCTAAATATAAATATATTGAAACGTAAAATAAACAATACAAATGGAACTAAACGGTATTAATATCATGACATAATAACTATTATAATTACATAGATATCACATAAATAGGATAACAAATTAATCAACATTATGAAAAATTTATTTGTAAACTACATTCGTAATTGTATTTGAATTTTCACTTTCATCTGATCTACTACTTTTCTTGGATTATCTACAAAAAAAAAAAGCAAATTCCAGCTAATTTCACAAATTCAAGCTACAAAAAAGTCATAGATTCGTTTTGCAAAAAAAAAAAAACCGAAACAAAAAGAAAAAACTCGAAATAAAGAAAGAATAAAAAAAAGCTTGCCTCAAGCTTCAAAAAAGTCATAGATACGTTTTGCAAAAAAAAAAACACCGAAACAAAAAGCAAAAAATTGAAAAATAGAAAGAATCAAAAGAAAGAACAAAAAAAAAAAAAACTTGCCTCAGCAAATTCAAAATTTCGAGATTCCTAAATGCAATGCTAAAAGGGACATAAAATCAAAGCAAAGTTGTAATCTTTCTCTTTCGTAGAGTAGAAGAAGAGAACTCCGATTTGACGTAGACAATTTTCAACGTGGTGGTGACTGGAAAAGCTGCTCTGAGCTCAGAATGAAGAGGTTGATCAGTTTGTTTCTTAAGAGGCGGCCAACAGTGGCCGAAATATGGGAGAGAATGAGGTGGTACGCGGCAAAAGGGTTGGCTACCGTGAGATTGTTTTAAAGAAGAAAAAAAAAATAAATAAATAAATAATGAGATACAATACAAATATAACATTAAAGTTTTATGTGGCTCTATACAAAGAAACAAAAAAATAATAATAACATATAAAAACGTGTGCATAGTGTTTGCAAATTTGGTGAGAGAAATAAAGAGGTCATAAATAAGTTGTTTGTGTGGTCATTAAGAAAGGGATTTGGAGGGAAAAAAATTAGGGTTAAGTGGTTGCTAAACCTTACTTTTATTATAATAAGATAAGATAAGTTAAGATTAAGATAAGATTAAGATAACTTTTGTTCAAATAAATTTCAAGGTGTATGTGTGTTGTCACCATCAAATAACTTGTTAGAAACACTATATTTCAAATCGCAGAATGCATTCATGTCAAAATATGAAGAAAAAAGTACATAAATCTAAACTGAAATTGAACATGTTCATTTTTTTTAAAATATAATATTAGACTTTGAAGTTCAATGACAATTTGGATTGATCTAATAGTGTTGTCTTGGGTTCTTGGAGTTTCTTCTTCTCAAAGCACAAAATCAATTTCATTGAATTAGTCCATATAGAATAAAAAAAAAAATTATATTTAAACGGACTTCCCATAAGCAGACGGTGAGATTAGTCCTCTCGAACTAAATATCAAATTTAAAAAATAAATTAAATTTTGAAGTCTGATTCTCTAATATCAAGTATCAACAAGTCACTGAGACAAGTCCATACTCCATATAATTTACCATAAGAATCCTTTTCAATGACAGCTTGATACAACTATTGTGGTTACACTAATTCTTAAATTGAACAGCATTATAATTTACTAATACTAAGAACCTCAACTTGACTATAAATTGTACAACTGAACAGCATATAAGAACAAGAACATCTTGGCAAATATCATCCTCAACATTATTAACATCAGGGTAAAAGAAATTAAATTGAAATTATTCTAACACTACTAACAACTACTCTCTTTGAATAAATAATCCAATATCAAGTTTGTAATATAAATCAAATATATCAATTCTTTTGTTTATAATTAAAGCTGAAATATTGAAAGACAATTACAGTTTGATTTTTCACAACTACAATCGAGAGAATCAAAATCACTTGATATTAGAACTGATCTCCAAATCAAATTAGATGATTCGGTAAATCGAATTTTAATGGTGAAGAAATACAATTAAAAAACCTAGCAGTACATTTGGTATGAAATATTTACCTAACCCATCTGCCATACACAAATATGCATGACCCACCCATACAATTAATCCCCACAATTGTAGGCCACATGTGTTGAAGTTGAACATTATCCAAAAGAATCCAAAAAACCCCCAAAGACTAAAAAACCACAAGAAACCTAAATCCCTAAACGTTGACTAGCTAGTTCACATCTAGTATCAGCAAATCCAACTCTAGAGTTGACCAAATCAAACTCCATCCACACGTTCATTTGATGATAATGTCCAATAACAAAAGCCTCAATTCCCAATAAGTCAGAATTCCCAAACGTGAAACAATATACCAAATCATTGTTCCACTTTCTTGTTGCCACGTCATCAACTACTCTATACAATAGTCTCTCTCCAGAAACACTCATTTCCGCCCCTTCAAACATTAGTGTCACTGCTGGTAACGGCGGAAGACCCACCCGACCCGAATTTGAACCCGAAACACGATAGCATAAATCCATAGCTCCTTGGAAGACGAAATTCGTGTCATTCAAAAGGGTCAACACCCCTTTTGTTTGAGAGATAAATTCTTCTCGCAAAGCGGTGTAAACTGGTCCTAAAAGAAAAGTGAATTGGGTACCCGAATCAACCATGGTTTGACCCGCTCCGGTATGGTCCGGTGCAAGGATTGATTTTGGTAACTGAAGTTGCTTATTCCCGACCCGAATTCCCTCGAGTCGAACGGTATACGCGACTCGATCGAAATAGGGTAATGGGGTTGTCATTTTGACGAGAGGAGTGTATTTCAATGGTCCAAGCCAATTGAAATTTGCATCGCCGAAGAGCAAAACGCCGGTGGAGTCTTTCCCGGAGATGCAATACGAGAATTTAGGTAACCCCATTTGGGTCACAAATGAGAGAGAGCCACGGTTCATACCCATTAACCCGGTTGTTTTGGAGTCTTCGTTTGTGTTGGAGCTAAACCCGGAATCCATACACCCGAATATAGTTCCGGGTTGTGCTGACCCGCCGGCGAAGAATGTCTCGGTGGCGAGGTTTCCTTCGATATAGGATGCATCAGCGTAGGAGATTGTAGCATGGCAGAGTTTTATCGGGTCGCAAGAAACGGGTACGGGGAAATCTCGGGTTCGGGTCATGCAAACGGGTGAAGTGCAAGGTATAGGAGTATATGTTTTAGAGAGGAGTGGGTTGAAAATGGATGTCAAATTTGGAAGCTTTTTGCAATGAAGCCATGAGAGTTCACTCCCTGTGTCAAGGACCATGGTAACATTCTGTGGGGGTGAGCCAAGTGTAAGTGAAACCGTTAAGGTTACATTGTGGTGGAAAGAGATTTTATGTGAAGAAGGTGTTGGAAGTGAAACTGAAACTTTGCTATGTGGAAGTGTTTGGAGTTTTAAAGGCAATATGAAAGGTTTTTGTGATGAGAGAGAATAAGAAGAAGAAGTAGTTGTTTGGATTTGAAGGAACATTATGAGAATGATAATTGTTAGATGAGGAACAAGTAGGAGAACATGGGAAGAAGAGGGCATGTTCATTGTTGTTTGATTTGGTTTGGTTTAGTTTGTGGTTGAGGTTTTAAATTTTAATAGAAAATAAAATGAAAAGGGAGAGAGAAGATGAAGTGTGTTTTTGTGTTGAATTGTCCAATGAGACAGTAATCACAGTATGGTGGTGAAGTGTACTATATGTCTCTAAATTGTTATATATAGGTGGTTTGAACTTTAATCATTTCATGACATGGGAGGGAAAGTGTACTACTACTTTGGCACTTTGTTTGCTAATTGCTAGCCGACTTCAAAATAGGTGGAATATGTAGGTACCTTTTACACTTTGTGTTTGTTATTTTTTAAAAGAAGTGTGATTTGACATGAATTTTATGAGATTTGGATTTGCTATTGTAGAAAAATTAGGTGGTTTTATGTTGTTTTGAATTTCCGCGGTTAATTTTTGATCCGTCGATTTATGATTAGATGATTCGGATGTAATATTGCGTTTTGTAGTAACTGCACCAAATTCAGTCTTAAGCCTATGAGGGTATAAATAAGAGAAATCTTTAATTATGTATAAATTTACTTTCACATTTTATATTAATAAGTATTATCATTAGATTAAATAAGATATGATATCAAGTTGATTCAATGGCGCGACATATCAATTCAATAGTTAAAACAAATTTATATATAGTAAAATACTTGTATCACTTTTGCATACTAGACAAAATCATTATTTAAACATCACAAACTCGATATTATATATGAACATAGTAAATAAATATACCTAATAACACAATTGTCAATGTGATTAGAAGTGAGAAAAGTAAATACACAACAAAAATGTACGGTTTTATGTCGTACAACAACATATTTATTGTTAAAATATTATTTTTCATTCTTATTATATAGTACTTTGATTATATATAGGATTTGGATTTTTTGCAATCACTAACTGCATGTTACGCTTTTTTTGACTGTCCAATCTGGATTAGAAGATTCAAAATTCAAAGACTGTCTGACCAAATTCGAACGGTCAAAAACATGTAACTGTACGCAAGAAGTGACTTCACAAAATGCAGACCCTTATATATATTGTTCTTCTTTTACATGAAAATTTTATAGCCGTCTTGAAGATAGATTGATTATTTTCGCACTCATTTTATTCTTCCATATGAAAAATAATGCATTGCAGTTAAGTATTAATATTCTTGAGCACAAAGTGCACCAAATAATGGTCTTAACCAACTCATATAAGCATTGGTGGCCAAATGTTGATTCCCTTAATGACATGATTAGTATAAAAAATGAGCTAAAGAAAAAGAAGGAAGACAAAGTTTGATGCTACCAACGCATCCCTTCAGGAAAAAGGTCACTGTCTAGATGGTACAACCAAAGACATAAAGTGTCAAGTTTTATGAAATTGGGGGCAAAAGGAGTAGGTTTGGAGATAATAAACTGGTTTTTAATTATCTCTTGACTCTTCAGCATTAATTAAAAATTAGTGCATGGTAGTATGTGATAGCCCTAGCAATATTGGATACATCCTTTGTAGTTTAGTCAATTCAATAAAATGTGAAATAATTTTCCAACTTGATTTGGACACTGCTAGTGTTATTATATATATTTGATTTGATTTGATGATAACATTAGCAATTATATGTGTTTTAAGTAAGACTTTGGTCTAAAAATTCTGTCTTTTTTTGTTACAATTCAATTTAAGAGGGGTGAAAAATCTCACTGAATTAAAATTAATAAAAGAAGTAGCACAAGTGATGACAATTAACAACTAAAGCAGAATATCTTTCAATTCAAACTTTATGCAGTCATTATTTATCCTAAGACTAAGCTATAGCATAAACTCTTGTATATACTGTTTGTCCCAAAAGTAATTTGATAATATAAACTTTAAATGAGGTGAATGATGCGTATAGTTTAAGATAGAAGATCTTATTACTTAAATAACAATTATAAAGAGATTTATATTTACTCTCCTTTAAATTCAGAAAGCAATTTTTTTTGGAAAAATTCAGAAAACAATTACAAAGAGATTTACATTTATTTTCATTAAAAATAATATCGGAGCTCGAACTCAGAACTTCTAAATAAAAAATGTAGTATTATAAGTCAAATTTGTATTTACTACTAGTCTTATACATATGAAGTGTAGTATAGGAGGTGGAGCAACACTTGCTTGGTACAAAATTTCGTTATAAATTTTAATTACAAATAACAACTTTTAAAGGTAGAATTGCGTACATTCGGCCTATTCCAAATTAATTTCACAATAGTTAAATTTTCATACTATTTAGTTCCCTTTAATTATATAGGTGACGGTTGTGGAGAGAATAAACTGGAACATGGGTCTTTGTTACGGGTAAATTTTAATATGGACCACTTCATCAAGTAGTCCATGGTGGACCAATCATAAATAACATTATAACAAATACGAATTTTACAAAATCCACCGTTGGATTGAAAGTTTATATCATATAGATCATCTATAGAAAAATTTAAAAAAATTAAAAATCATTTGATATGTTATTGAGACACATCAAGATTAACGGTTGTTAAATAACATAAATCTTGATGGGTCTCAATAACATATCAAATGATTTTCAAAAAAATTTAAAAAATTTATGGATGATCTATACGATATAAACTTTCAACACAACAATAAATTTTGTAAAATTCATATTCGATATATCACTTGTCCACGGTGGACCACTTGTGAAGGTGGTCCACGGTATCATTAGCCCTTTGTTACATTCTTTTCTTCCTCATGAAAGTTGGCATTTTAAAAAGTGTTTTTAGTTTATTTTGAAAACCTTTGTGTATAGCTAATGATCATTCTATCTTGACTCTCGATTAAGGTAGTTCCTCTAATGATCCTTTGTCACCACAATAAAAAATGACCCTTATGCATGGAATGTTAAGTAGTTTACTTATATTGAGTTATAAGAGGAGTTGGGTAAATTTTTTAATTAATCAAAAATAATTATATAA
Source organism: Trifolium fragiferum (assembly GCA_954870985.1). Lineage (NCBI taxonomy): Eukaryota > Viridiplantae > Streptophyta > Magnoliopsida > Fabales > Fabaceae > Trifolium > Trifolium fragiferum. The sequence continues at coordinate 17,684,932 of OX940794.1, forward strand.
GTGATTTGGACGTCACATAAATATTAGATATATTAATTTGTGTTGTTGTTGCGGTTGCATTAACAAGGTACATCTTCTAACTACAATTGTTGTGGGGTAGTCACGCAAGGAGTTAGTCAAATTTTTCATTGAACCATCAACAATAATATTATTGTTGGATCATGAGAAGAGTTTGTAAACCATTCATATTGGACCAAAAAATGACACACAAATATATTAAACATCACATTTTATTCAAAAATCTAAAGAAATCTCAAAAAATAGTTATAGGTGATCATATTTATACATTACTCAATCTAATTTCATTTTTTTCCTAATATAATGGAACTTTCAAACTTCCAACTCACTTGGTCATACTTACTATACAACACTTTAGACATTTCAATTATAACTTTCTTATTAACTTTTTTTTTTCTAGGTTTTTTATTTTTCATAGACAATAGTTAACTTTTCACAGACTAATTCTAAAAAGGAGAAAGGAGAAGGAAGTACTAAATTCACTCTATGTCTTAATCCATACTTAAATTCAACTTTGTTGTAGCTAACACAATTTGGTAGCCAAGTACATAGATCGATTTATTGCATGATGACTATTTAGCCTTTTTTTTTTTAATTTCCTCATTCACTTCAAGCTACTACTCAATATAAATGTGGCTTTGAATGTACTGTACTTAATTCGCTCCTAAGCAGTGGACCAAATTAAGATAGAAAGAAAACTATACATCAATTAAAGAGGAAATATGTAATATATTGACTTTTCTCTTATTTTCTTTGACTTCTAATGGTATCTATGATTTTGCGTAAGACAGCGAAGAGTATTTTAGTATATTTTTTTCTATATCAATGAGGGCCTAAGTCTGAAAAGTATTTTAATTTACTTTTTGATCTAACTTGATTAGAAGGGTGTCGCCGGTAGCAGTCTGCACGAGCAAGCCCCTTGTTGAAGCAGAAGGGGGTTGTGTACCTGTATACATTCCGACGCTCAAGTCAGTATTTTGTATATGCTATGGTTTTCAGAAGGCAATAATTACATACCTGACTCCTTCAGAATGAGGAGTTTATATAGCCCTCAGCACTGAGCTAAGGTCCTTAATGGGCAGTTAATGCCCATTAAGTGGCTGCCGGAATTTGGCTGAGGAGCCATGATGAGCAGTTAATGCTCATCATTCCGATAATCGGCCGTTACAGAATGCAGGATTCTATTTCTTGGCCGGCGAGGAAGGATGCCCTTCTGGAGGGCAACGCCTTTGCTTTAAGGGACGTGGACTTTAACAAGTCCAGTCTAAAACACTTTTAATAAAAAATGTACAATCAAAATAATTTAAAAATCAAAGCTTTATTTAAATTATTTTTAAATGAATTCTAGAAATCAAAATATGCTACATTATCTATATACTCTATGTAAAGCAAGCTTTTGATTTGCTTATGTGGCAGCCTAATAGAGCTCCTCCCATTTTCCTTTTTTCTAAGCAAAAGTTGATGCTTATGTGTGATCTCTTATGTTATTGTGATGATGTGTCATCTTTTAATAAGCTAGGCAAAACATGTCATCATATAGTATGGAATGCTAAGGAACAAATTAAAACATTTGATTAAGAATAAAAAAATGTTATAAAAGGTGAAAAATCATCCCTTTTAATGGTGATTTTTTGTATACTTCTTTACAATATTTTGCCTACTAATTAATTGAATAACTTATTAAAAAAATGTTATGAAAGGTGAAAGATCACCCCTTTTAATGATTGTTTTTTGTATACTAGGTTTTTTACAATATCTTGCCAATTTGTTTTCTTTTGCATCAATCAATTATAAATACCTTATGGTGCTCCCTTCAATTTCATATTTTCTCAATTTCTTATTCTAAACACTTACTCCAAATTTCCATTTTTTGTTTAACAATTCTTCTTTCTACTCACTCTCTATATATGAACCAACAATTTGTGTGATTTTTCTTTCCAAAGTAATAGTACTATGAGAATTACCTTCTATTCATTTTCCAAATATTCTACATTGGTACAAGTTTTTTTTTTTGAATATTTCTCATTTGTTAGAAGTGGTAGAAATTATAAGTAGATTTCTCTTTATTGTAATATATCGATAGAAGACTAGCGGTGAAAATTATCAAAACTTATTTCTACAAATGGTGGAGATTATATGTATGATTTATCTTTATTATAAGAGGTTGATGTTTTTAGTCTCCTTTGACTATTTAATTTGTGTGATTTTTCTTTCCAAAGTAATAGTACTATGAGAATTACCTTCGATTCATTTTCCAAATATTCTACATTGGTACAAGTTTTTTTTTATGAATATTTCTCATTTGTTAGAAGTGTTAGAAATTATACATAGATTTCTCTTTATTGTAATATATCGATAGAAGACTAGCGGTGAAAATTATCAAAACTTATTTCTACAAATGGTGGAGATTATATGTATGATTTATCTTTATTATAAGAGGTTGATGTTTTTAGTCTCCTTTGACTATTTAATTTGTGTGATTTTTCTTTCCAAAGTAATAGTACTATGAGAATTACCTTCGATTCATTTTCCAAATATTCTACATTGGTACAAGTTTTTTTTTTGAATATTTCTCATTTGTTAGAAGTGTTAGAAATTATACGTAGATTTCTCTTTATTGTAATATATCGATAGAAGACTAGCGGTGAAAATTATCAAAACCTATTTCTACAAATGGTGGAGATTATATGTATGATTTATCTTTATTATAAGAGGTTGATGTTTTTAGTCTCCTTTGACTATTTTTGCAATATATCTATGGAAGATTAGTAGTGAAAACTATCAAAACTTATTTATTTTACTATTTAATCGTTATGTCGCAGTATAAATATGTTATATATGATGAATGAGAAAATTGGCACAAAAAATATGTATTGTAATTTCATTTTAACTAATGTTATTTTTGGGTCGCAATATCATGATGTAAAAAAAATGTTTTTTTTCTTCTATCTTCTATATATATATATTTATCGATCAATCTATCTATACATTTATCGATTTTTTAGTCTCCTTTGACTATTTTTGCAATATATCTATGGAAGATTAGTAGTGAAAACTATCAAAACTTATCTATTATACTATTTAATCGTTATGTCGCAGTCACTTTCTTTAGAGGATATCCAAATAGATTATCTTTACTGTAAATTTTAGATTATCTATAGATTACCTTTAGTGTAAATTTTAGTTTCGAGTCATAGTCACTTTCTTTAGATGATATCCAAATAGATTATCTTCATTTCTTTATTGGCTACCTCTTAAACATGAATTGTTGAGTAAAGTTTACACATTTTAATTTATAATTTGTTCCTCTAAAGAAATCTCTATGAATATTTAATTTAATTTTTCGATTTGTTTAATTCATGAAAAATGTGAAATCATTTTTTAATAATGTGAAATCATTTCTTGAGTAATACTTTTTCATTCCTGTATGCATCTCTTTCTTGCATGCCTTATGTCTTGACTCTTCATTGGTTACTATGATATGATATGATTGATCGGAACTTAAGTTACTCTATTGTATGAATTGAGCGAATATAATTAGTCATACATTTATAATTGCTATAATAAGAAAATGGTAACATATTAATTACATTTTCAGTGGCATGCAAGAAAATGGTGACATATTTTTAATAATTTTCAGTGGTATGAAAGTGTTTTTCATAATAATAATAATACCATAATTTTTCGATGTACTATATTGTTTATGACATGACGGTGTAGTCTATTATTTGCCAAAAAATAATAGTATAGAAATCGGTTCCTATAAAAAAAATTGTTGTGCTTCAAACAGATTTCACATGCTATACAAGATTTTATTGTAATAAAAAATTTGCTTTCAATTTAGCACTAAACATGCTCAAAATAATGTGCATCATGTATATATATTGAAGATTAAATAATGGAAATATAAGTAATCAATTAAATTAATCTTTAATTAATAAAAGGAATTAAGGGTAGTTTGTTTTACATTTAAAAAAAAATAGTTTTTTCTTTGTATTTTTTTAAAAAAAATTATGATAACTTCATTAAAATTAGTAAATATTATTTCAAACTCTTCTTTTTATTAGTTTTAGAGTTATTTTGACATTCAATAACTTAAATACTCATGTTAGAGATTTTAACTTAATAAAAAACACAATTTTTTTAAAAAATATTTATCTCCAAAAAATGACTTTCCTGAAAAGCTATTTGAAATAGTTTTTTTTAGAGATATTTATATAATTTTATGATCCAAATTTTTTTCTAACAATACGATGAAATACTTAAAATAATATTTTAAGATAAGCTATTTAAACCGATTTTTCATTTGAAATTTTTATAAAAAAAATTATTTGTTAACTTTTTTTAACACAAAAATAATATATTATAAAAATCTATTTTTCAAAAGGTTAAAACAAACGCACCCTAAGATGAATAATTACTAATACTTTTTACAAAATATCGTGTTTAAATGATACATATGAAAATAGGAGTAGTTTGATGTTAATTTTTTTTTTTAAAGTGTGTTATTTATTATCATTAATTTTTCTAAATGAAATAATTTCATTGACTCAAGTTCCAATAAAATTTTAATAACCTCTATTTAGATTCCACTATTTTTATTTTTATATGTAAGTGAACGACACATTATCTATGTCAAAAGCATTTTTTTTTATATTTCTCTCTATATTATATATTTACTTTGTGAAATAACATGTTTCAAAATATTTTATAAGTCTTTTTCTTAAAACCAAAAAATAATATAATACACCTATCAAAACTAAGTTAAAAAAATTATAAATACCAAACAACTTCAACTTCAACTTGAACTTTGAATTTTTTATTTTCAACTTTATTTTTAAAGTAGCTTTTAAATCTTAAAAAAGTAGGATTAAACACAACTTAAAACTATACTTCAAAAATTAAGAAAAAAAAATGATTATACATCAATGTACATATTAATTTCTTCAATAAACAAATTATAAAATAAAAAATTTAATCAAGCCCGTGCAACGCACGGGTTTAATACCTAGTATCACATGTTTCATAATTTATCTATATATCAATAAAATAAATCACAAGTCTATAAGACCTAATTTAATTTTTTTCTAAAAACAAATTAGTGAGTGTCGATACTGTACATCTTCACCAGAGTCAAATTCAAAATCTAATAATTATGGACGTAAATTTTAATTTGTTGCTTCATTTAGAAAATCATGACGGTCATTTTTTATTAAAAATTTTAAATAATAAATAGAGTGTATAGAGTTTGATTTTTTTTTTTATCAGGTAGTTTAGCCGTTAGAAATTTACCTCTTAAAGGTGAATAAGTGAGCATACCAGATTCGAACTTCAATCTCTACACAAATGTGTAATGTTTTTTACTAATTCTGCATATGAGTTAAAATTGACATGAACCAAGCAAAAAGATTTCTAATTGGTTCCACCAAAAGTTAAGGTCAAGCCAAACTTTTTCTTACCGCCACCATGAATGGTCTTTAATTTCTTTTGTCGTTTTAATAAGATTGGGGGCCATTCAATTAGAATTACAACAAGAGCCTTTTCTTTTGAAAATAGCTAATATAATGACACACCGCTAACAACGCAGAAGAATCCAAAGTTAGATGATTTCCAGTGTAATCTAGTTTGGCTTTTGGTAAGGTTGGGCCAAGGGTTTGGTATTAATAGTCTGAGATATGACTTCTGTTTTATCACCTCATTATGTTCCAATAAAAAAGAATACGAACATAAATTTTCTTACCCTATTGGTCGGTTAATAATTTGTTGATATGTTTTGTGAGATTAGGTCGTTGATAGAACTTTGCATTATATATGTAGAAGAAAAACTTGATGTTCAATACTTCAATTTTTAAAATAAGTTGTATATGTGTATATATCAATTGGCAAATACATTACTTTTCTGTATTTCTCAACCTCAATGCATTCTATGGTTATATTTTTTCGTGTCTTCTCTATTTGCTTTCCTTTGATCATTTAAAAATAGTGATGTTAAAAAAATGTCGTTCTTTGTGGACTAGGCGAGAACTAAAATTCTAGAAGTGGACTTGATCCATAAGGAGAGATGAGCCCAAACATCGGGTGATCCCTTCAAATGATTTGATCCGCCAATCTTATCAGATATGGAAGGAACTCAGTCACACCTAAAGAGAGATATGCCTAGAAAAACAGGGACACATGAGACACGTCACACTACCTCCACAGGCAGGCACGGATCCACCGTAGGGGCAGTGGGGTCGGCTGCCCCCACTTGCTTATTTTATTTTTAAATAATTCTTATATATTTATACAATGTGACCCACGGACAGATCCAGAAATTTTAGTTATTAGGGCCAAGATCATATCATAAATAAAAGGTTAAGTGTATTTAAAGAACATTTAAGTTTCACGTTTGCAACAATTAGATGCTTTAAAAATTTTAGGTAACAAGGTTTTTAAGTTTCTAATTAACTTGTTGCACTGTTACTCTTTAAGTTAATTTCTTCCAACATATGTGCATTTTTCATAAAAAAATATCCACCATAGTGGAAGTAAACGTTAACGGAGGATAACTGGAATGGTAACGGTGCAACAAGTTAGAAATTTAAAATATTTATTTATGATCTAAAAAATTTAAAGGTCATAACAGATGCATTTGGCCTAAATAAAAATATAAGTAGTTATATTTATCAATATTATAAGGGTTTTTCTTTAGTCAAAAAAATTATAAGGGTTTTTCTATCATGTTATAATTATACAACACTTTTATTATACAAAGTTTGATCTTTTGAATGCTTAATCAATAATTACAAATAAGCCACTAGATTTGGTCTAATAGTGAGAAATTTAAATATAATGCATAAGATTTTAGGTTCAATCTCCACTGACTATATTATAAACAAAAAAAAACACTGTGGGATCACGTCAGACACGGATCCACTGTGGAAACAGTAGGGTCGGCTGCACCTAGCTTATTTTATTTTTAAATAATTCTTATATATTTATACAATGTGATCTCACTTCAAATTTAATATAATAATAAGTAGAAAAATTGCTATGTAGAATTATGATATGTCAAGTCATTTTTGTAATTAACACTTCAAATTAATATGAAATGGTAAAATAATACAGTACATTTTTACTGGTAATCTTATTCGTGACATAATCTAATATTAATGTAAACAATTTTGTCTTTAATCAAGATTTGAACTTGGTCGAACAATGTTGTGAATAATAACTTGGTCGCATCATGGCCCTAAACACATACTAGTAACCTTAAAAATTAGCTGCCTCAAATTTTGGATTTGTTGAGTGTTTCTAAAATATTTATTTGCAATATTTAAGTATTATTTATCGTAGAAAATAACATTGTGTAACTTTCGTAAAAAAAATAAAAAATTGTGTAACTAATAACTATTAACCTAATGGTTGTTTAAAAAAAAAAGCCTAGTGGTTGTCTCATTCTCATGTCATTTGAGTGAAATAGACTTCTGCTTGCGAGTTTCCTACATGAAACATGCATTTTTTTTGTCCAATTTTTGATATTAAAACACTACTTCCAAATTTGAGACGACCCTAATGATACTAATAAACTTGAATTAATAACAAAAGGAATATATATATTAATTTTCTTTCAGAACAAAAAATGGATTTGGTGTGATTTCTCAATCAAGGTATAGAGTGTGACGCAACTTGGTTCTTAGCAACGGCAACAGGTTTTAATTAATACCTCAGACGACTAATTGATGAAGTAATAATATTCTTAGGAGTATATAATATATTTTTTTAAACAACCCAAAAATGAGATATATAATATAAAAACAATCCCCTTCAAAATGAGATATATAATATTCTTAGGAGTATACTAACAAAATTTACAAAGAGTCACATAGTGATACAAAAAGATAATCAGAAACAGATTATACAAGGCCCAGACAAAGTAAAAGACTAGACTACCAGCTATGGTAATTAGAAGTTAAGGTAACACAAGTCGCCTTCAACCACCTAAGAAAAAGAAGCTTGATCTTGTCCAACAACTGAGAAGTAGTGCTGACTGAGCCTCAGAATAATCTATGGTTCCTCTCCGTCCACACAACTCAGACACACGCGAGCCAGATGAGCTGCATAAAGAAACGACGTCTCCGAGAAACACATGCTGAGAATGTAAACTGAACAAAATGATCACGAATGGAAGTGAACTCAGCCATCGGAATGCCAATCCACGACCGCACTAACGCCCAGAGAGAACCAAAGGTGCCACATGAGATGAATAAGTGATGAGCTGACTCTACCTCTCCACACCCCGAAACGCATAGATGAGCTGCAATAGATAAAATGCCCCGAGTGATCAGGTTGATTTTTGTGGACAACCTGTCACGCAAAAGACGTCATGCAAAGATGGAGACCTTCAGTGGAACCTGAGGATGCCAAATTTGGTCGTCTGCGTCGTCCGTGAAAACCAAAACATGTGTAGTCAAGAGCTGATATACTCCCCAAACAGTATAGCCTTTAACATGATCAGACTGCCACTGCCACTGCCACCGCCACCTATCCAAAATCTAATCCTGCAAAGATGAAATCTCTCTTTCTAAATATGTTTGTCCAAAGATGAAATGCTGATATCATAACACTTGGTATACCTACTATACTATCCCTTCCATTCCCACTATTATTGTATTCCATGATTGCTCTAATCAAGCTAAAACAGTAAGAGGAAGCTAACTTTAGGCTGCCCTGCTTTTTCTTGAGCAAGATTTTGTGCATCTTTAGAATGGGCTAGGTTTTTAAAATTTTTTTAATTTTAATATTACTTATTATTTAAATTTAATCTATTTATTTTACTATTTAATATTTTTCAAACATATTAGTTTACCGTATTTAAATAGTGTCAACAAGATGAATAAAAACCAACGTCTTACAAAATTTCGTCAAAACCGTTAATTTTGACCATTCTCTTTAACCCATCAAATGATTTCCGATTGATGTTTAATTTTATAGACATGATCTATATAATAATAGTTTTGAATCCAACGGTAGATTTTATAATACGATTATCCGGTAAAGAATTATCGAAGGTGTCATGTTACTAAGTTTGACACATTTGTGTCATTTGATCCTGACCCTATATATATATATATATATATATATATATATATATATATATATATATATATATATATGTAGAGGTTGATGCTTCCATGGATCAGTTGTACAAATGATCCATGATGGACCACTAATTTTACAATTTCTAATTCTTTTTTAACCATTGGATCAGACAAGTACATAAAGATTATGATAGACTTCAAATACTGGATAGAATGTATTTACATTCTCTTTCGCTTTTGTCCCATCCTTGTCGGCGTCACCACCCTCTCTCTTCAGACTCTCTCTCCCCCATGGGTTCAAATTGATTTCCCCAAAATTGGTTTTGGAAAATTTCGAAAGGGAAAATTATGTTTTTTTGAATTATGGAAAATGATGTAAGCTGAAAGAATTTTTTTAGTTGGTTTATATTCTTTAGGGGGTGTATTGGATTGAGATTTTCAAGGATTATTTTAAGAAGAAAAGTCTTGAAGATTTTTAAAGATTTTGTGGAATTATATTGATTTTTACAAGTGGATAGATGTGATTTTGTTAATATTTGATAGATGTGATTTTGTTAATATTTGATGTTTTCATTTTCTCGATTTTCTGAAGCTAGTTAGGTTAGGTGAGATTAAGCCCTTGGATTAGGTGCAATCGACTGCACGGTGCAGTCGTTTTATAACTGTTCGATCTTGATCGGACGTTTTAAATAAATACAATCAATAAATGCATATTTTAAATCACAGCCGTTCGATCTTGATCAGACGATTATAAATAGACTGACTGCACGATTGCATGGAATAAATGAATACACAGAATATGGATCCCTTCTATTCAGATGTTGAAGAGGATTGGTATACCTACAAAATTGAGAACATGAGAACGTAGGTAAAAGACTTTTCCGTACCCTATAATTTAAGGTACAAAACTTAATTATTTTTGTAAAATGTTCAATTAAAATTCCTCACACCATAATGTTATAATTAAGTTGCAAGGGATAATGTTATGATACAAATTTTGTTGCTTTTTTTATATGGATTTGATTTAATTCTTCATACCATAAGAAATTTATCTCTTCTATTAGATTAAATTCCTTTTGAAATTTTAGTTGAACTTTTACAAAAAATAATTAAAATGCGAGACCTAAGATTATTGTCGCAATTGCTTTAATTATTTTTTACACTGACTTGATTTAGTTTTTCACACCGTAAGAAATTATCATATTTGTTAGAACAAAATAACGAATTTCTCTGAATATTTTAATTGAATTATTTACAAAAATAATTAAGATATCAGACTTAAGATTATGATATCAATTGTTTTACTTTTTACAGGGGCATATTGAATGAATATATATTAAAGTAATTACATGGGTCCATTGACTTTTTATTCAATATTTTTATAAACTAGTACACGGGTCCATTGACTTTTTATTCAATATTTATGTTGTCATAATATTAAGGTAGAATATTTATTTAGAATATAATATTAAAATTTTAGTTATAATATATTATTATAACATAAGTGAAACTATTGTGCTATTTCCTGTAAAATATATTAAATGAATAAAAAAATAATCATTAAGTTATTGTCCCGTGTATGGTCTTTGTAATAAATAAATTATAATCATTAATAACAAATATTCAATAATTTATTTTATGTATCAATTGATAAATATCTTGTCCTATAATTTTTATATATATTTATTATCGATGAGAATTCATTTTTCTGTTGTTTTTTTTTTTTAATTTTTTTTTTTTGTGAAAGTTCATGTCCATGATTTTTTTCTTGATATTTAAGATTGATATATCATATTATTTGTTATATATTTTTTGATTTATTAATGATCAACACTTGTTCCGTGATGTTTTAAATATCAATGACAGATATTTATCGAATAATTATTTATATATAATTTTCAATAAATAATATTTTGTTATCTATTTTTTAATCTTATTTTAATGCATAAATTCATATATAATCTTTTTATTGTATTTATCTTTTTTTTTTCTATAATTTTTATAGTGAAATTAAAAATAAAAATACAAAAGTTAGAATATTAATTTTATGCATTTGTTATTAGGACTTGTAATCTTTAGCATTTTTTTTTCATAAAAAAGTCTTAACTTTTTTCTTTTTGCTTTTAGTTTTATGCATAGATTTATATAAAAAAAATTAAAATTTTGTTTTTAGTAGTAATCAATTTTATTATATTAAAAGTTAATATACTAACAAACATTAATATCGAAATCAATAGATCCATAGTGATAAATTTCTAACTAATTGAATTAAAAACAAGGCTTCATCCAAAAAAATAAAATAAGAAGGCATGAGGCATGCCAATGTCTGTACACAAAAAGAAGGGATCCCACGGTGAGAACAAAATGAGGATCAGGACAACCCCTCCATCAAAATACAAAAAGCCAAACTAAAATACAACCTATGCAGCAAAACAACTTCAAACTATGCAAACTCTATGATGTACTATGAAGTTCCGATACTTTAAAAATAGTTAAGTATTATGTCTGATATGTATTCGATATTAATACTTGTTGATACATTTTGATATTTGTATTAAAAAAGTATCGGATAATTAATATTATTTTAAAAAATAAATAACCGATACATGTCTGATATTTATTTGATACTCGTATTAGATAAGTATCGTGCAATTAATGTTCTTTGGTTATGGAAATAAAGGAGATGAGACTGATACAACTCATATTTCATCTTAAGTAGTGAACGTTAAAGTATGATGTTCTTTATGGATAATCAACTTTGTATTTTTTGAATAGTACTAAGATGTTGTTTTGGATAATACCAATTAGGTACTTTTTGGATAATCCATGATTTAAGATATGTAATTGTCACTTGTTTGTTTATTTTGAGTAATTTGAATGTTAATTTATTATCATTATCGATTTTAGTTATGTTATATATTGTGCATTTATATATTTAATTTTTAAATAATGTATCGCGTCCATATCATATCAAAAAGTTTGTAAATTTTATCGTATCGCCATATTGATATCGTATCATTTATCTGAACTTCATTGGTGCCTCCTCTTTTCAATATACCAATCCTCTTCAACATCCAAACGGAAGGGCTTAATTTCACGATTTTTTTTTAAACATCCCTCAAGAAAAATCTTTTTACAGCAATACCCCTCATTTGAAAAATATTGCTGTAATACCCCCCTTTAGACAAAATCTGATGCAATTGCAGGTCCTCACTGATGGAGGAATCCACTTCCACGTGTTGCTGCTTTTGGCTTTAATTTTTTTTTTTTGTTTATTTTTTAAATGTTAATAATAATGATAATATAAATAATAAAAAATGTTAATAATAAATATAATTAATAATAAAAAAATTATGATAAAATAAATTAAAATAGTATAAACATTTCGAAATATATTTTACTACGATTATATTTCGAAATATATTTTATTATCATGTCTGAGCTTGACTTGATAAGAATTGGTTCGGCTCAAAACTCGGCTCAAGTTCGACATGAGCTCTTTTTTCAGGTCGAGTTTGGCTAGTTTAGATTTCACGCACGTTCAGTTCGGTTGGTTAGGTTCAGTTCGTTTTCAACTCGAAACTCAACTCAAGAGTTCGACATGAATTTTTTTCTATTTACTCTCTATTTTTTATATATAGTCCGATGTGAAATCTATTTTTTATACATTTATATTTATGTAATTGATTTTTTTTACAAATATATAATTGTTTTTATACATTTAGATAATTGATAATATAGATAATACTTTAAAGAAACTAAGACAAACACTTAGCCTCTAATTGGTACGTGAGAAACATCGACGAGAGAGAGAGCGAAGAGAGAATTTAATTTATCTTTTGGTCCCGTAACTTAATTTATGTTTTGGTCCCGTAACTTATTTTTTGGTTTCATTCCAAAATAAATTAAGTTTGGTATATACATTCCAAAATATATTTTATTACGATTACATTCTGAAATATATTTTATTACCATGTCTGAGCTCGACTTAATAAGAATTGACTCCGCTCGAGTTCGACACGAGCTCTTTTTTCAGCTCGAATTCGATTCATTTTGAATTCACGTGCAGTTCGGTTCGTTAGGTTCAGTTCGTTTTCAACTCAAAACTCAACTCAAAATTTCGACACAATTTTTTTTCTATTTACTCTCTATTTTTGACATCTCTCCTCTTTCTCCGATCTTCCAAAGAGGAGAAGTGAGACATCTCTTCTCACTTTCTCTATTCTCTCTCTCTCTCTCTCACTCTCTCTCCCTCTCTCGTCAATATTTCTCGCGTATCAATCAGAGGCTAAGTGTTTGTCTTAGTTTCTTTAAAGTATTATCTATATTATCAATTATCTATGTATACAAACAATTTTTTTTTGACAAGAGTATAAAAACAATTATATATTTGTAAAAAAAATCAATTACATAAATATAATGTATAAATCATATATATATATATATATATATATATATATATATATATATATATATATATATATATATATATGAGAATTGTCAAGTAAGAGTAAATTTTAAAATAAGAGATGAGAGGGTTAAATGTGAACCGCCAGATTAAATAAATGGTTGAGATTATATTTTAATATTAAAGACTAACATCCACCTAATACTCTTTTCTTTCTCATTCACTTGTTCATCCTTGTCTCTTCTAATTCTTCTTTAGAGCGATAAACATCTTGCCCACATCTTCCAATTCTTTGGCAACAACTTGCCTCTCATCAATTCCTTCAATCTTCAACACCAAATGAACCATATAGATCTCTCTCTTTCTCTCTCTCTTGTTGCTGCCATGAACGCAAATGATAAAGATGAATATGTTGTTCACCGTCGATATCGCCGATTTTTTCAACAATCTCTCGTCAGATGTGCGCGACCGGAGATGATAACTGCCGCTTATGAAAGGGTTGTTAAAGAGTTTCTTTCTATTGCATCAGAAACTATTTTTGAAGTGTTTTTACGGATTTAAAAAATAAATAGTTTTCACATCGGACTATATATAAAAAATAGAGAGTAAATAGAAAAAAATTCATATCGAACTCCTGAGTTGAATTTCGAGTTGAAAACGAACTGAACCTAACGAACCGAACTGGACGTGCATGAACTCTAAACTAGCCAAACTCGAGCTGAAAAAAGAGCTCATGTCGAACTTGAGCCGAGTTTTGAACCGAACCAATTCTTATCAAATCGAGCTAAGACATGGTGGAAATGGGATTGACGCCATGCATCCATCCATTTCGTGGCTTTAATTTTTTTTGTTTATTTTTTAAATGTTAATAATAATGATAATATAAATAATAAAAAATGTTAATAATAAATATAATTAATAATAAAAAAATGATGATAAAATAAATTAAAATGGTATCAGATTTTATCTAAAGGGGGGGTATTACAGCAATATTTTTCAAATGAGGGGTATTGTTGTAAAAAGATTTTTTTTGAGGGATGTTTAAAAAAAAATAATCTTAATTTCACCTAACGAGCTTCTGAAAAAAAATGAAAACATCAAATATTAACAAAATCACATCTATCCACTTGTAAAAATTTAGACTAAAGAATATAAACTAACTAAAAAAATTCTTTCACCTTACACCATTTTTCCATAATTCAAAAAACATAATTCTCCCTTTCAAAATATTTGGAAGTGGCAGGCACTGTGGGTGTGCAAAGTGTGCCACCGTGGAGGGCCTCAAATATTTAGGGGTCTCAAATTTTTTATATTGATCTAGTAAAATTGTTATTTATGTAAAAAAAAAATAATTAATGATTTTGTTACTACTAAAAATATTTAGTTGCATAAAAAAAAGCAACATTACTAGAAAGTTGACAAAAATATTAGTTCGAAGATGTATGTTATTGATTTAATTATATCTCTTTTGGATGTTATATTCACTATAATGATTTTTTTTTTAATTTTTTTGTTATTAATAATTTTAATAGAGTATAATTCTTTCTAAAATACAAATTATTTTTTGTATTAGGGGTTCATTTTTAATAGTCGGGCAGGACCTCCAAATACTCGGGAACGGCCCTAATTGGAACCCATCATGGAGAAACTCTTACTTGGGCACAAATCCAACATTTGTCTTTTAGGCACACATACATAATTTTTTTTAAAAATTAAATATAAAAAAATTGATTAATAATAGTTGATGTGACTTAATATTTTATCTTTAAATTTTTATATTTGTTGTGTGTGTACCAAGTAATATTGATTTGAAATTGTGCCTATGATAGAATTTTTCCCGCGGGGAGAGAGTCTGAAAAGAGAGGGTGCCAGGGTGCTGAGTGGTGACGCTGAAAAGGATGAGACAAAAGAGAAAGAGAGTGAAAATATATTTTATTCAGTATTTGAAGTCTATCGTAATCTTTATGTACTTGTCTAATCTGATGGTTAAAAATGAATAAAAAATTGTAAAATTAGTGGTCCATCATGGATCATTTGTACAACTATCCATGGAAGCATCAGCCTATATTAAATATGTACATTTGTTTTTTAAAAAATCATATATTTATTAAAATAACAACCTTTAATTTATAAGTAAAAAATTTAAAAATCTAAAAAAATGAAAGTAATAACAAGCCGCCAAGTTAACGTGTTTAGTGACAATAATAATAATGATTTAGAAAGACCAACTGCTACTTACAAATATCTTATCAATATCGAATCATTTAGGTAAATTTTAGTCCTATACTATAAAAACTGCTTGAAATGTGAATGTGAATAAATTAAGTGTCAAAATATCTTTGATAAGCATTTCCATTGTGAGCCACCCCTTTTTAGACATTCAGACAACTATTTGATTAATAGTAACAATCAGCTAAGAAGATGATGAATCATATTATATATACATTGGACCAAGTCCTTGCTGAAATTTGTAGTATGTACCAAAATTTTAATTAGATAGGAAATATCACTTCCTAAGGTTTATTTTGCAAAAATATCAATTTATGAAATCATGGTATTCTTGTATTAAACGTGGCAAGATATATTTCCTCAAAAGAAAAGTAGCAACTTTCTTTATGGAAGAAAAAGAAGTCCATAATTTTAAATTACAACTCATACACAGTAGTAAGCTAATAAATAGGATAGGAATGAGTACAAGGATTGTTATTTAAGTTCTACAAAATTCGAGGGATTAGTCAACACAGTTGTATGTAAGAATACTTGATTTACATAAAAAAATACATAATAGTATTCATTGATCACAATTTACTAACGATCAAATTCAAAAGATTAATTTGTCCCTAATATAAAAATTCAAGAAATTAATTTGAATTTTATTTTTATCAAGAACTAAACGGATCGTAAAAAAATATGAGAAACTAAAGTAAGTATTTATTAATCATCTAACATAATTAACAACATATTTAAACTATATTAACTATCTAAATTGTTAACAAATTTTTATGTCAAATTATGTGTCAAAATATTATTTCTTTTTTGAAAATTGGACCAACCAATCGAGCCTCTGATCAAATGTGAACCAGATATACGGCTAATCTGGTTGAAGAGATAATAGTAGTCTCTTTATAATATTCCCTTCACAAAACCACTGCTTTTATTTTGACATTTGACGCATACAATGCCATGTTTTAGTTGATAGAGTACATACTACCTAAAAAAACGTTTTTCTCCAATCAAGAAGCTTCTGAATAAGTAAGATTGAGATGTTTTTATGAAAACATAAACAACTTACATGTTAGTGTGTATACACACACAACTTATAATAAAAAGTAATTAAGAAAACAATTTTTAGCATTGAAGATGTTATATATAATATTGTAGAAGAAAACCATTAACATTAGAAAATAAAAAAGAATATATTAATACTACTAGAGTTTGAGAAGATGAGTGTATGTTGTAATTATCTTGGAAATACTTAAGTGCCATAGATGATGAGTGTATGTTTGTAATTATCTTGTGAATTCTTCAGAAAAAATAAAATAAAATACAATGGATAACTTGTGAAAGAAAATAGTACTAATTGGTTGTGTTCCTAAAAAACTAGTGATGAAAAAACAAATGCATGTGATGAAATTATTGGAGAGGATCTTCTATTAGCACTTGAATAGCGTGCAAGTGTAAAATGAACTAATCAAAGTATCTATCCAGCATTACACGTGCAATTATTTTCTTCTTATTCTTACTAACAACGAACTCTACTTCTCTCCAGCTGTGTAGTACACTTTTTGTTCCACACGCCAACTAGTTTGGCCACCACTCCACCAGAACTGAGCTATCTATCTTACCCAATAATAGTGCTATCACAAATGTATACAACTCAGAAATTTAGTAACACCCTTTTCTTTTCTCTTTGCCAAAACAAGTAACATGTCATAAGAATGAAAATTAATCCATGGAAATCCATTGCCCACTTGTTTATTTTTAGTTTGCTTACAATCATAACAAGTTTGCAAGTTGCAATGGCCATAGAAACTCCCAAAGATAAGAAAAATTGTGTAAGTAATCTAGTTGGCGAGAATTTCACTCTTTAAAGTAAATAAATGACGAATCACAAATTTGAATCTCGATCCCCATATTTCAATGAGTTATCCTCCAAAGAAATAAATTCTAATAAAATAGATTATATCAATGACTATTATAAGGGTGTCCTGCACATGCTCAAAATGTGTAGAGTTGAGTAATCAGTAATCATAGAGATTAAAATACTGCATACTTGAAATTCAAATCTTGAAGCAATTTGATTATATTATAATACATCAAATTGCAAATTTGTTCAATAGCAGTGTAGAACTATAGACGACTCAACGTTCAATAGTTTTTCGACACATTGGATGAATAAAATTACGAACAAAACGGATAAATATAATGCGAACAAATGAAATTGATCAATAGAAATGTTTGACTAGAACCATACCATCTTTGCATAGTTTTTCGACACATTGGATAAATAAAACCACGAAAAAAAACAGATAAATATAATGCGAACAAATGAAATTGATCAATAGAAATGTTCTACTAGAGCACCATATAATTTTTGCTTTACTTAATGGTGATTTAGAGATCTGCTAACAGAAAAACCAAGCATGCTATATGCCATCAGCAACAATCAATTCAAGGCACTATGGTTACCATGCATTTGAATTTGTGTTCTTGAAGGAAATTAAAAACACAAAATAAGGGCAGAACCATGTAAATACCAATGACCATAATTTGGAATATCGTAGAACTGAAGCTAATTGAAGTTTATCAATGATGAGAAAGAACACAGAATAATAAACAATATTAAGGTGCTTTTGTGATTCATTTGAATCAGTTCATTATCAAAGTAAATAGAAATCACTGATCATCATGTCCCTCTCCCCTCCCCCCCTTTTCCCGACAAAAGATAGACAAATACCGCACAGGTTATCATCGTTTTACTAAATTCCTCCCCGATTGTTTTGCGACTTTTCGGCCAGTCTGCTGCTTCACATCCGCATTGATAAACCATACAACCACAGTTCCCAATCGTGCTCCGACACGTCTCACCACATATTAGCAGCAGAAAATGTCACAATTGTTGCATTGTGCACCTTGAATTCAATCATTCCCATTATGTATTTCGATTTTAGCTTCCAAAACAAGCCAATTTACCATCATCTCATTCCGCTGTTTACATCCATAGACCAAGTCCTTCGAGAACGCGGAGAAGGATCCATATTTGAAGAATGAGACGAATTAGTCCTCACTGATCTCGACTCTCTACTCGAAACTGTCCGCTGATTCCCAACTCCACCACTACTAAAACAACCAAAGAAACTCCCGAAAAACCTTCTCAACCCGCCACTTCTCTCCCTCCCTCTACCCCCTCTAGAAGACCAAGAAATCCTCCTCGGTTCACCACCATTATTAAAACCTCCATCCATTTCAGTATAAACAACAGGAAGCTCCCTCTCAGCACCTCTTCTCCCACCCGAAAATCTCCCCACGGCAAAACCACCACCCGGCAATCTCCAAATAGTCAACCCAACATTACTATCCTCTTCATTCAAACCAAGCGATTGCGCTTGCGACTGTGTCTGTAACTGTGGTTGATTACTACCAACACCATCAGAATCAGACGGTAATTCATGGCGACAAACCGGGCACGAATTATGAAGTGCAAGCCAAGGTAAAATACAATCAGGATGATAAATATGTTTACAAGGCATTTCTCTAACAACAGTACCTAATTCAAAAGCTTCCATACAAACTGCACAGTGTGGTTCCATTTCCAAATAACTATTATCAATTTCAATAGTTGGTAATGAATCAACTGCAGCTTTCGACGCCGGTGGATGTTCGAATCTCGAAATTCCATTAATTTCAATCTGAGAAAGCTGTTCTAACAATCTATCAAATCCAGATCCAAGAAGAAACTCTGACATACTTGGAGGTAAAGGTCTTAAACCGGAACCAGCACCATCATCATAGAAAAGTTCAAATCCACGACTCTCTCCTCCAGCTCCAGCTTCTGTGACCTCCGTTGCTCCACCGCCACGGAGGACTATAACCGGATTGAAAGGAGACCGTTCGCCACCGTTACGACGAGTTCTTCTGATAGAATTTGGTCGTGAAGTATGATCTGAACCGGAACGTTGACCGATCATGTACATAGCTGCAGCCGGAAAACGTCTCCGGCGAGCATCAATTTGAAGAGAACGTGACGGTTGTTCAATTTGTTCGAGAAAACCACCGTCGCAATTAGGACAAATAACCGTTTCTTGTGTCGCTAATCTTACAAAACGACTGCATCTATAACACCAATACGACGTCGTTGTTGTCTCTGTAGACATAATAATAAAAACAAATTAATCTTGAAATTGAAATTAGAAACTTATATTATCCTAACCCAAATTCAAAAAGATAATATAATACCCTAGAAATTCAAATCAGAAAACCTTTCTTATTTAAAGTGATGTGAAAAGGTGTTGAAATGGAATTGAAAGGGTTAAGAATGAATTTGGGAGGGTTTGGATTTAAGAGAGAGAAGTGAAGGAGACGGAAGAAACGAAAAAGAGTGTATCGTGGAACGAAGATAACAGAGAAACCGCGTAGTATTCAATTTTGGTGACAACTTGGCTACCCATTCTATAAGATTGGGTCATACAGCCCATCCTAAATGTTTTAAATGTATTGGTCCACCAAAACATCATTTATAATATTATTAAAGTATTATTATTTTTCAATTGTAGCAATATAACTTTTAACAATTGCAAATTCACCCATATTCCAATTCAAAATTTCTAATTTTTCTATTATTTTCTTCCACCTTCTTCTTCATATGCACCTGAACAAACAAAAAATGAACCTGTTGGAATTTCTAAAAAAATCTCATTTTTCTTCTTCTCACTAATGCCTTTTCTTCTTCTTACACACTTTCATCTCTTGCATAATTAGTAACATACTATAAAGTTACTATGGATTAGGTTCAAATCCTGGCATTTTTTTAACAAATTTGGGTAGGATCTTCACCAAATCTGGATGTTCGATAATTTCCCAGATTTTGATTCAATACTTTTTTAATCGAAAATTAAAATCAAATTTATATTAGAAATTATTTGTACGATATTTATGGGTTGTATCTTTTATGTTAAAATCGATCTCAAACATGCGGGTTTGAATCTTTATGCGCGGGTCGGAATCCGGGTCAAACTGACCCGCTGGAGGTTGAAGACGAGTGGACACTACTCTGTTTTTTACCCAGCTTACACAGTATATATATTAAATAACCAGCTAAAAGAACGAAAAGCAAGTTTGTTCCGGTGGTTAGTGAGTGTATCCTCAATCTGCAGGTCATGTGTTCAAGTCACAGCTATGACACTTTTTTTAATCTATTGCTTAAACGTCACAGCTATGTCTTTGGTTTGAAAAAATTATAACTTTTTTTTAATTGACACTTTATGAGTTCAATTCTTAGTTAAATTTAAAAAAATTATGAAATTTTGTTAACATATATTTTAAAAATAACTATATTTTTTTTAACAAAAAAACTAACTTAAACTAATAATTAATTTAAAGTTTTAATTTTGAATTGGTGAGATTAAACCGTCTAATTGTCAAAATTCAAATTTTTTTTTGAATTTGTTATGTTCTTGCTAAGGTTCCGATGAATGAGCCGGTTGTGTTTATGGATTGAACTCGACAGAAGTATTTTTCTATCCTACGTATCCCTCTGGGTTGATGGGACTCCTCTATATTAATTAATTAAATATTTTTTTAATAATATTATTGTGAAAAATAATATAAGTTATAATTGGTAAAAGTAGCGGACGAGCGGAGTGATAAGTTAGTTGATAGTTGGTGTTGGAATAAATAGACAAAGGTCGAACTAGGTTTAAATAAGTAATTATGTTTATTTTTAATTTACATATCTACTTAAATAGGTCGACCTAATAGGCCTAATTAGTTATTGCTACCTTTAAGCTAGATCGTATGACCCTTTGTTATGAAATATATTTAAAATATAAGTGAAATTATTGTGTAGTTTCACGTAAAATTATTAAATGAATTTTCTATTTTAGTACAATATACAATATTCTACTTTAGTATAATATATTTCAAAATTAACTTATAAATGCACATGGCCATTGATTTTTTTTTTCTTCATGTTTAAATTTTAAAAATAGAGCATCTCATCAACCCAAAGGGATACGTGGGATCAAGAATACTGCTGTCAAGCCCAATCCATAAACGCAACCAACCCATTCATCGGAACTTTAGCAATAACATAATTTTTTTTTCTTCAAATAAGACAATTAGTTCTTATCAATAAATATAAAATAAATATGGGCAAATATTTTTCACTCATACATAAATATTTGTCACTAGTAATTATAATTTATTATTAAAATATACACGAGACAATAATTTTAATAAAACAAATTTATTCATTTAATAAATTTACATAAAACAACACAATTTATATTTTTTAAATATATTTTACCATATTTCTAAATATTTTATTCTAAAAAAAATTAATACTTTAGTATAATATCAATCTTAAATATCAAGAAAAAACCAATGGACGGCTTTCACAAATAGTTTTTTTTTATAAAACAACACAAGAATGAATTCTCAACGATAACAAATATAAAAAAAAAAAAAAAAAATACTTATCACTGATACATAAAAGAAATTGAATAAATAAAAGTCATTGATAATAATAATTTATTAAAAAAGTTAAACACGGGGCAATTAAAAAATTTAATTTAATAAGTTTTAGCGGCGCATCTTGTTGCCCGTCTAACTTCCGTTGATGTGTAATTATTAAGTATATATATATATATATATATATATATATATATATCAGTTTATTAAAATAAGTTTTACATGAAAGAGCACAATGACTTCACTTATATTTTAACAATATTTTATAACTAAATTTTAAATATTATATTCTAAATACAGGAAATGTGTATTATTGATAAATATATACTATAAACTCACGGGATTAATATTTGTTATTTGCACTTAATTTTATCTTCTCTTATATAAAAAATCCATAGAATGTGTATTATTGATAAATATAAACTATAATAATTATGGGATAAAATTACACAAGACAATAATTTTAATAAAACAAATTTATTCATTTAATAAATTTACATAAAATTACACAATTTAATTATATTTCAAAAATATATTATACCATATTTTGAAATATTTTATTCTAAAACAATTTAATGCTTTAGTATAATATCAATATTAAATATCAAGAAAAAACCAATGGACATGGGCTTTCACAAATAGTTTTTTTTATAAAACAACATAAGAATGAATTATCAACGATAATAAATATAAAAAACATAGAACAAAATATATATCACTAATACATAAAAGAAATTGAATAAATATTAGTTATTGATAATTATAATTTATTAAAAAGATCAGACACGGGACTATAGCTTTTATATTAAAAAAATTAATTAAAGAAATTTTACAAGAAAGCGCATAATGGTTTCACTTATACTTTAACAATATTTTATAAATAAATTTTAAAAATTTTATTCTAAATAAATTTTATATCTTAATATAATGATAGAAAAACTCTAACAATATACACAGGATAACAATTTTAATAAAATAAATTTATTCATTTCATAAATTTTAAGAGAAAACTACATATTAGTTTCACTTATATTATAAAAATATTTTAGAACAAATTTACAAATATTTTATTCTTAGAAGGGATATATTGACTTCAAGAATTACTCCACATCTCCACCCTTTATTTTGACTTAATCTAACAGATCAATATTAACTACTATCATGTGACTTCATGTTTCTTAACTATTCTCACCATATTTATGAATTCCTATAATTACTCAATATCTTTCCTTTTATTTATTTTTTTGTGAACTTTTTCTTTTATTCTATTAATAAAGACAAAAAGTACTTTTTTTTTTTTTACAAAAATTACTAATCATTATTTTCTCTTTTGCTAATTACAACAAAACCATTCGTCATTTCGTCTTATTTATTAAAAAATGATCCGATTTCCAAAAAAAAAAAAACTATTAAACAAAACATATTCCATTAATCATCGGCATAGATTCCTATGTAGAATACAAATAACTTGATTATAAAAAAAATAAGAAAGAATCAAAACAGTTTGAATATATAGAGGAAGATATATAAAAAAAGAATGACCGATTTTTTTTGTTTAAAAAATAAGTCAAAAGAAAAAAAAGGAGAGGAATATATATAACCATCAAAATGAGAGAAGAAAAAAAATGACCCATTTTCTTTTTCTTTTTTAGAAAATATTTATAAAAAAAAATAATTCTTTCAAAGGGAAATTAATTTCTCTTTTTTTTTTCACCAATAATTAATTTTGGATTCTTATATTATAGAGTAATAAATGGAAACCATATAAATACTATGAAAATAGTTAAGGAAGATGAGGTTACATGATAACTAATGATAATTAATATTGGATCATTAGATTAAAACAAAATAAAGGGCGGAGATGTGGAGTAACTCAAAATAATTACTCTTAGAGTCAATATATCCCTCATCTTTTATTCTAAATGTATTTTTTACTTTAGTATAATATCAAACTTAAATATAATAAAAAATAAATAAATGAGTGTTTACTGTGAAATTTGGTAAACAAGCGCTAGTCTAAGTATTTTAAGACTTACGAGATCGACTAGTAATCTCAGGACAATTTTATGCTTGTGTTTTGAGAAAGTTTTTTATATGTTCGTAGAAAATCAACAAACATTCACCAGTTTTAGTCTTTTAATTCGAAATTAACACTAAAGTCTCGAATCGCCTCAAAACAGAAGTATTTTGATAATAAACAACAGTGAAAATACAGGAAAAGCAAATTGCATTAAAGGTAAAGCAATTACAAAAGAAAAGGAGCACAAACATACATTCTTCCTTCGCAAATTCCTTTCGTTCTTCGCTCGAGTACTCAGAATTTTTAGTAAGAAAGTTCTGTAAAATATTTGTGATCCCAATTACAAACAAAGAAACTATCCTAAGTACTTCGAAAACGGGCAAACTGCCGCTTCGAATCGACGCTTCAGATTGCTCCACGCGTCCCATGTTTCTTCATTTCGAACCGTTGATTTCGAACTTCAATCCTGCTTCGCGCGTTGAACTTCGACTTTAGCTGATATCTTCGAACGACACCGTTTCCCATCTTCGAATAATATAACTTCGCTGACATTGGCAAATAATTCGAAACATCAAATACTTTAACAAACACCAATTTATATTTATTTGGTATTTATTTAGTTAGACCAACCATTAAATATTTATTTAATTAAGTATTAAAATTTAGGTCTAACAATGAGCATGTGCATTCACAAATGATTTTTATAAATAACAGAAGAATTAGTCTCATCAATGGAAAATTTAAAAATATATGACAAATATTTGTCACCGTTACATAAAAGAAACTGAATAAATATTTAAAATGTATTATAAAAAATCATACATGGGTCGTATGTTTGTCATAAATCGATAAGTTGAATTTATTACTAATTGTTTAACATCTTCTAAATAAAAATTTGAATAGTTAGAACATATTAATTATAATTTATTTAAAAATATAACAGGACAATAATATTAATAAAACAAATTTATATGGTAAAAAAATATATTTAGTAATTTATTTAGTTTTACAAAAAAAGTAATATTAATATTATTTTATGACAAAATTAAATATAGAATAAAAATCAATAGACTCGTGCGAATGTTTCGCACGAGTATCAAAACTAGTTATTTTTAAAATGTAAATTAAAAATAAACATAATTACTTATTTAAACCTAGCTCGACCTTTGTCTATTTATTCCAACTCCAACTATCAACTAACTTATCACTCCGCTCGTCCGCTATTTTTACCAATTAGAACTTATATTATTTTTCACAATAATATTATTAAAAAAATATTTAATTAATTAATATAGAGGAGTCCCATCAACCCAGAGAGATACGTAGGATAGAAAAATACTTCTGTCGAGTTCAATCCATAAACACAACCGACTCATTCATCGGAACCTTAGCAAGAACTTAACAAATTCAAAAAAAAAATTGAATTTTGACAATTAGACGGTTTAATCTTACCAATTCAAAATTAAAACTTTAAATTAATTATTAGTTTAAGTTAGTTTTTTTGTTAAAAAAATATAGTTATTTTTAAAATATATGTTAACAAAATTTCATAATTTTTTTAAATTTAACTAAGAATTGAACTCATAAAGTGTCAATTAAAAAAAAGTTATAATTTTTTCAAACCAAAGACATAGCTGTGACGTTTAAGCAATAGATTAAAAAAAGTGTCATAGCTGTGACTTGAACACATGACCTGCAGATTGAGGATACACTCACTAACCACCGGAACAAACTTGCTTTTCGTTCTTTTAGCTGGTTATTTAATATATATACTGTGTAAGCTGGGTAAAAAACAGAGTAGTGTCCACTCGTCTTCAACCTCCAGCGGGTCAGTTTGACCCGGATTCCGACCCGCGCATAAAGATTCAAACCCGCATGTTTGAGATCGATTTTAACATAAAAGATACAACCCATAAATATCGTACAAATAATTTCTAATATAAATTTGATTTTAATTTTCGATTAAAAAAGTATTGAATCAAAATCTGGGAAATTATCGAACATCCAGATTTGGTGAAGATCCTACCCAAATTTGTTAAAAAAATGCCAGGATTTGAACCTAATCCATAGTAACTTTATAGTATGTTACTAATTATGCAAGAGATGAAAGTGTGTAAGAAGAAGAAAAGGCATTAGTGAGAAGAAGAAAAATGAGATTTTTTTAGAAATTCCAACAGGTTCATTTTTTGTTTGTTCAGGTGCATATGAAGAAGAAGGTGGAAGAAAATAATAGAAAAATTAGAAATTTTGAATTGGAATATGGGTGAATTTGCAATTGTTAAAAGTTATATTGCTACAATTGAAAAATAATAATACTTTAATAATATTATAAATGATGTTTTGGTGGACCAATACATTTAAGACATTTAGGATGGGCTCCATGACCCAATCTTATAGAATGGGTACTTAAGAATTTGCCTTCAATTTTTATTTTTTTTTTGGTTCTGGGCGTGTATAGAACGCTTTAAATGTGTGACACGTGGTGTTATGTAGTTGGATAGTTGGAAACGACAGCTTGATAAAGATAAAAACGTTTTCTTTGTTACAGCCGACTGAAGCCAGCCACAGCCGGAGTAACGTTTTCGGCTTTGTTAGCTTCTATGATTACTAGTAATTGTACCATTAGTTAGGATTCTAAAAGAATATGCTTTAAATTCAGTAAAAGAAAAGGATATGCTTTTTTTAAAATAAAAACTTGCACTTTTTTTATTTATTTTTAGCAAAACTAGCATTTTTTTTTTTCTAATGAGTACTTTGTATTCGATAAAATCATATAGTTATTTTAAAAATAGTTGTATGACATTTTTTTTTGGTACAAAATAGTTGTATGACATGGTACTACTTTTTTATAAAAAAAAATATACTTATATCTAATGAGTATTTTGTATTCCATACAATCATATAGTTATTTTAAAAATAGTTTATAATTTGTATGACATAGTACTATGATGATTTTTGTATAAATGATTGTGTAAAATTATTTTACTGAATACTAATAGTTTATGTCTATTAAACTCTATTTTTATTTGAACTAGGAGGAAATCCGCGCAACGGGCTCGATTAAAATATATAATTAATTAAAATATTTTTATAAATGAAAAATTAAAATTGTGATAAGTATAATCACATATAGATATTAATTTAAATATGTATATATTTAATATAAGTATATGCATAAAAATAAAAAATAGTTTAGAAATATGAGATTTTTCACTTATTTATATTGTAGTTTTATTTATATTTTAATATAATAAATCTCTTATAACATTTTTTAAGTTTAAAGGGATGCATCATATTATATTTTAATAGTGTTATAGATCTCTTATAATATTTTTTAAGTTTATATTATATTTCAATTGTATAGTCACATTATATTATTTATTTGGCTTAAATATGTTTTTGGCCCCTGCAATTATGCCTTGTTTTGAAAAGAGCCCCTGAAAAAAAAAATTGATTTTAGTCCCTGCAATATCTCAGTACTTTCAAAATAGCCCATGACTGGATTTAGTGCTGACGTGGCCAATTTTTAAATATGTTTTTGGTCCCTGCAATTATGTCTTGTTTTGAAAATAGTCGTGTAAAAAAATAAAAAATTGATTTTAGTCCCTGTAAAAAAATAAAAACTTGATTTTAGTCCCTGCAATATTATGAAGAAATCCAGTCAGAGGCTATTTTAAAAGTTTTGAGATATTGCAGGGACTAAAATAAATTTTTTTTACAGGGGCTCTTTTCAAAACAAAGCATATTTAAGCCTATTTATTTTTTTAATAGTACATCATATTATTATTTTTTTGAGGTTTCCCTTATGTAAAAATTACGTGATCTCATTTTGTAAAAATTACGAATCAATCCAGATTTTATTAGTCAAAATTTTTTTAATCTATTGTTCCTTAATCCTTATACATTTTTTTTTTTTGCTTTGTCCTTTTTTTTGGTTTCTTTTTCTTTTTCTTGGTGAGGTTTATATCCCTTCAAATTTATTGTTAATTTTTGTCTCTCTTATTCAATGATATTTGCTTGAATATTTAGTTTATTTTGTTATAATATAAAGTTGAATATTTTTTGTTGCCAATATATAAGTTTGAATGATGATTTCTTATATTTGAATATAGGTTTAGTTATCTGGCTCACAATTTTTTTTTTTTATTATTTTAGAATAATTTAACATGTCTTATTATTTGCTTTAAAAATATTATATTGTTCTGATAAATATATCACTATTTTATTGAGTCATAACTTTAACAATTTTTTAACACTTTAGAATATGTATTTATTTTATTTAAATTTAAATAGTTACATTATTATTTAAATCAAATTAATAATTTTGAAATTTTTAGTAAATTTCAAAACACATATACACACACTTTTTTTTAAACACATATACACACACACACACTATCTTTAAACAATAAGATTATTTAAATCATCTTATTAAGTTGAATGTAAATATGTTTAAATATATGTGTGATTATATTTTATAAATATATTAAATATGTTTTAATATCAACATTTTTACAATTGATGATTTTTCATCTTATTCTTGAAAAATTATAACTATTACGCCACTCCTTCATATAATTTAAGGTTTCTCATATTTATATAAAAGACGATTCTTGTTATGATAATCAATTAATTTCTATTGAAGTTTCTTTTCAAACATTCACTTAGCATAATAATATTCCATATTTTATTGGTCTGAAATTCATAATATGTTTATTAAATTTTAGGAGTTAAAAGAGTGATAACACTAATTAAATAAGAAAAATATGTGTAAAATGATTAAGAGAGAGTTTCAAAATCTTAAGAGAGTGTGTAAAAGGTTTACAGTATCTTCGACTCCCCTTATGAAAAATGAGAAGACCAATAGATACTTTATCACCAAATAAAAAAAAAAAAAAAAAGTCATAGTATTTTTTTTTTTTTTTTTTCGGTTTTCACCACCAGTTGAATCTGGTTCGGGGGTCAGTTCTGGCATCAAGTGGTTCCAGCCCCCTCCCGATCGCAGTTGCGGGGGATCGAACCGTGGTCCTCCCTACCAAGTTCAGCGCCAATCACCACTGAACCAACTAACGATTGGTTAAAAGATAACCATATAAAAATATCAATGCCTACTAAGGAAACAATATATTATAAAATCATATATCAACATAACCATATAAAAATATCAATGCCTACTAAGGAAACAATATATTATAAAATCATATATCAACATAACCATATAAAAATATTGCATGCTAATTAAACTTGTAAGTAAATCATCTCTTAAATCACACAACATAAACAAAGCTACAACAGAGAAATAGTGCTTCGTTTATTCTATTATGTCCCCTAAATTTTTCTGAAGCTACAAACCCTCTTATTTGTAATTGTCCAGCAGAAAAATATGAAAGCAAAATATTAAGAAAAAAATTATCAATGATCAACAATTGAAAAAAATAATGCATGTGCTCTTTAAATTTGATTTTCCACATATAATATAAAGTGCATGCATATAAACCAACAACAAAAGTAAAAGGAAAGGGGAATCGATTGCAAATCGGAACAAAAAAATAAAATGAAAGAAAACCAAAAGACCCTTACCAAAGCCAAGAGCAATAAGTCACTTTTCTGTGTTGTCAATCTTAATGGATGGAGATGAAACTTATTAGAATACCATAATCATTTTGAGTATTAGAAATGGTGGATTTTAATTATAGATAATTCATACCTCTTAGAAATATATATTATAAACAAACTCAAAAGTCAAATTTATGAGAGTTTGGATTACTCACATTTAACTAAGGATATTTTTGGCATTCTATGATTTTATATTAGGAAAAAAGTCAAATTTACTTATATTTTGTTACAACTAAGTTTGAATTTTTTTTAATGTATATTGTTACTGAGGGAGTATAGGATAGGATGACTTTGCCTCCTTGATATTCACACCCATAAAAGGATGCCAAAGGTTTGGCATCAGAACTATCACATGGGAATCCCATGCAATGCGACACCATCGAAAATCAAGTTTTTCATCTCCTTCTTCATCAAAGTCAAAACTAAATCTATCTTCCTCCTCTCTTTGTAGCGATAAGCCCTCAAGACTACGATCTGACAAAGTAACACATTGGATAAATGTCGAGTGTGGCATAAAAATGAACAAAGCTTCTCACATTGAGAAGAAAATCTCAAACCCCAGCACAGAGTTAGACTACTTAGCTTTAGTTATGATAATCTTATAATAATTCTCTTTTAGGAAATAATTTTTATATTCACATCTCTTATGGCACGATTTTCATGTTTTTAATCCGTTTTCATGTTATTTGTTACAATTTTCATCGCCTCTCTTCTAGCTTGCAATGTCGTTCCCCATTTCCATTTCAATATCTCATTTTTACACTTTCTTTTCTTTTTCTGATAATTCATCTACATTGTTACATTTCATGAGTAAGATAACGGCATTCGATATTTTTTATGCTAAATTCAAAAAATATTGAAAATGAAGGTCTTTGAATCAATATAATAATAGAAGTTAAAATAGAACAAAACAATGTTAATTAAAATGATGACAAGAGAGATAATGTAAATAATCATCTAGTAAGAAAGGAGGGTAATGAGACCCGCTGAATAGAGTTCGCACTCGAATTATTAGTTGTATGTGACCCTAACACCTACGGTATTACTTATTAGTCTGGACACTTTACCGTAAATTTCAACGCCAAACTTTACAATTGTGTGAGTTTTTAGTATTTTCTATGGAAAAAATAATAATTTTTACATTTTTATTTAATCACAATCATCATTTTCTTTTTGTCCATAATCATTTTAAAGTCACAAATATGATTGTTTTATATAATTAGTACTAATAATATATTGTTATCCGTTAATTACAATTATTTTCAGAATTCAGTCATTCAGATAACTTTTTAAATAATTTTAATAATGTAGTTAATACTGTTTCAAAAAAAAATAGTGCAGTTAATACAAAAACAAAAAACTGAAGATATCAGTAATAGTATACTCTGGCGAAAAAAAGAATTGTATTCCAAAATAAAAAGCAAAAATCGCTAGAAGGAGGGGTTGAACCTCCGACCTTGTGGTTAACAGCCACACGCTCTAACCAACTGAGCTATTCCAGCTTGGTGTTAACCACTGCGGAATTACAATATATGAATCAAATAACAATGAGGCTGTGCTTCGGCGAGTGGCGACGCACTTATTCTCATCAGTTCTATGGTATGATTTACCAAAAGTGCTATAGTACTAGTAAGAAAATTGTTTTTTTTGGTTCTGTTAAGAGTCATTTGATGAAACATGTTTATAAGCGGAACAATTTTTACTTAACAAGTTAGTAAGAAAAGTGTTATGTCTTATGACAATATTATCACATGCTTTAATTTATACGTAAAAACTTTATACGACAATACTTATGTTGAAACCGAAAAAGTATAATAAGAGAAAACACTACTGAAAACGTAGTCTTTAATTATTTATTCGACCAAAACTCTCTAAACATGTGACTTTGAGCAGGGTGCAATATTAAAAGTGGTGAAAAAAAGTTCAATCCCATATCAAGTGACAAGAAATTTCTTGGGAGTGCATCATCTTCGATTCATGAATTGACCATCCAATAATATTGGGGTCTTAGATTAAAAAATAAAATTGAAAAAACTTGGGTGTTGGAGGTTTTTTTGGATTCAAAGAAGAGCCGAGAAAAACGAAAACTAAACAATAACTAGATGCGGAGTAGCAATCCAAAAAATTAGCCAGCAATAAAGACTATAATCCAAAAGGACACTAATCATATGTTCTTAGGTTAGGCTCATGATGGAAAAGACCTTTCATAGTTATATAATAATAATAATAATAAAATTTAAAAACAGACTTGAATGCTGACTCAACAATTTAAATAATCGAACATTCTTACATAAAATCAAAATTTCAGAAGTTATTGAACTCTAACTAAGCTTAAAATTGCTAAAGCTAAAACTAAAACAAAAAGGTCACAAATGAGATCCTAAGAATAAGAACAAATTAAAAACTACTGTGTAAAAAACAGAACATCATGGAGGACAAAATGTAATGACATATCTAGTTGCCAAACACCTCATAAGCCCAGTTGAATCATCATAAGCATAGCTATAAGCATGAGGACAAACACTCTTAAAAACAAGAGCAAACATAGTTGGCTTGCAAATTTTTGGATCAGCAAATTCACCAGTGCAACAATACTTATCTGATTTTGTAGCCAAACAAGCACTTTTGCATCCTACAACTTTTCCATCATGTTTCACAACAAGTGAAGATGGACAAGCACCATTCAAATCAGCTTGACAAGAAGCAATTCCACAACCAGCACTGCCACCAATAGGTTTCATTGACATTGGAAGGTTAAATCCGTCAACTAAACTAACATCATAGTAATGTAAAGGTGATTCTGAGGTTCCAAGTGTCATTTCAATAAGTGTAGCTGGAGGGACACCACCAATTCCTTTGCATTTTAATTGGCCACCGCAGTCTCCGGTTTGACACGAGCCTTTTCCGGTTTTTTCGTCGAAACAACAGCCTTGTCTACCCCATATTCTACCTGCCCAGTGATTAGGGACTTGGAGAACATGTTCTTCGCCGCTTGGGAGGTGGAATCCACCGTCTTTGATTGTAGGGTGTCCGCCGTTGCTGAGAATTCCTGGCCATACACTCTCTTTGCAGTTGTTAACGAGTATGAGTTGTATCCCATTGCCGTCTGTAACATTAACACCTGACATATCCACACAATAACATAATTTCTCAACAATTTTATCATCGACACTTCAGATGAAAGGTGTATTCGTATTACATATGTGTCAATATCTAATACTGATAGTGACA
Organism: Trifolium fragiferum; assembly: GCA_954870985.1. Taxonomy (NCBI): domain Eukaryota; kingdom Viridiplantae; phylum Streptophyta; class Magnoliopsida; order Fabales; family Fabaceae; genus Trifolium; species Trifolium fragiferum. The sequence goes on from OX940794.1 coordinate 17,717,993, forward strand.
CAACCATATTTTATATTTTCTTAATTATTACGTGTCAGTGTCATATGTGTCGATGTTCATTTCGTTACTTCATAAATTTTAACTAATGAAAAATTAGAAAGTGTAGGAATCATATGCATATATGATGTAATGATATTAATTAATTAGCAAAGTAATGTAATATTAATGAATAAAATGATGTGATTAGAAGCTAATATCACTAATTATATGTGCAAAAAAAAAAAAAAAGAGTGGAGACTAGCTAGAAGAGTTATACCTGTGGCTGTGACAGAGAAGGAGAGTAGAAAGCAGAAGAAAATTAAGAAAGTAGTCATCATTTGGGTTTTGGAATATTTTGGAACCGTTTGTTTGAAATGAAGTAGCTCTTTGCTGATTTGTGGAGTGTGAAAGTGAGTGATATATATATGATATATGTGATGGTGGTGCAGGGGAACGTGGTTGTACTAAGTTTCCTTCTTTTTAGCCATTTCCTACTTTGTGATTGAAAACCGTTTAATCGATTAAGATAGAGACTGGGGACTGGGAACACTTTCATTGCTTTCCACTCAGCACTACTTCTAAAATTTCTCCATTATCACTTCCCTAATTTTTTTAACACAATTAGAGTTTAATTAATTAATTAATTGCTAAATACGTATTGCTAATTAATTGCTAAATACGTATTGTCAAATTCCAAAATAAATGAAAATTACTACATACATAAAACAATTTGATATTATAAATTAAAATTAAACTGTAAATTTGTATATTTTTATTCGAATTTGCATTATATATGTAGAGGTTGAATTTTTAACCACTAGATTATTTGATAAAAAAAATAATAATAATAAAATGACGAATACATGATGTGAATGAAATCAAACCTGAGGAGTGAAGATGGAAATATTGAGAGCTCCCAAATATAAACCTGAAATATTAGAGGAAAGTTATACTAGTATATTTCTTTTAGCATTAAATACATTTTGTTTTTAAATTTCTTTTTTTTTTTTTTTTTTTTTCATTTTGGAACGAGTAGCAATTAAAATTAGTGATAGTCATTTTTTTATCTTATTGGCCCCCTTTATGCTCGACCAAATAGATGCCAGAGCAAATGAGATACTAAAATTAACCTGCATAAGCATAAGTGTTGATAAAAGTGTATTAATTTATGATTTATAAATTATAACTCAACACAATGTGGAATCATATTTTATTAAGTAGATATTTTTACAAATATTCTTAAAATAAAAATCTTTTTTTTTTTGACAAAAAAATAAAAATCATTTAGTGACATGATTTATCCAATAAAGATGAAATAAAATTGTCTCATATGCTTAGCTCAATTAGTAGAATATTGCATTATATTTACATGAGATCAGAGTTCGAACTTCAGTTCTCTCCCTTATCCACTTTAAGGGTAGAATTTTCTAACCACTGGAGTACTTGACAAAAAAAATAATACAAAAAGATGAAATAAAACTGAAATTAGTTATCTTTATAATTCTCTTTTTACTAAAACTTTCTTGACAAAAAAGTATTTTATTAATAAAAAATTGAAATTAAATTGTTTTTTGACAGATTGCAACTAAGAAGTTACTAAACTTAACATAAAATAAAACATTTTCTAAATTAATTGTTTTTTATTAATATTTGTCAAAAAAAGTATGAAAACTATCATGAAAAATTATAAAAAAAAAAGACATCATAATAATTTATAAAAAATAATCATAAAAGACAATCTTGTAAAACAATTTTTTTTTATCAAAACCAACATTATAAAACATACTCTACTATATTTGAATTAATGCATATTATTACTTTTCTGTAAAAATAAAAATACTCTACTATAAAAAGGTAACATAAAGCAGAAGTTACTAAACATAACATAAAAGCACTTTTTTATTATAAAACATAGTCTATTAAAAATTTCAAAATGTAACATGAAATAGGAACTACTAAACTGAACATAAAACTTTTTTATTTGAAAAAATAACATAAAACATATTACCTCAAGAGGGAAGTGCAGGTTTCAGTTTGGGTGAAAGGGAAGATTTTGTGGAGTATTTCAATGAAGCCGGTAGAATATTCAACGACGTTAGCGACTGCCATGAAGAATGAGAGTAAAGCGTTGCCTGTTCTCATTTTGCGGTGATCACTGACTGCAAGATCATCGATAAAGGTTCGACATGGCCCCTGGAGTAAGTTGTTGGCCACGTCCAAAGTTCCAAAAATAAAAAAACAAATAAAAACAGCTCAGGGCTTTGTTTTTTGTTTCAGGTCATCGCCTAATGTGTGACCTAAATCAATAGTTGAGCTAATAAGTAAAGCGGCAATAGCCACTCCTATGACGCCGAAGAAAATAAATGTCTGTTGGCGGCCGAAATGTGACCGAAAACAATCACGGTAATATCCGACAAGTGGTTGGAAAACCATATGCCGAATATTGGGCCGCAGAGCCATATATTGGCGGCCCACTGGTGTGTAACTTTCAGCATCTACATGTATGGCGTGAGCATCAAGAGCTGCAGTGCCCACCCAAACTCCACGCCAGCTGCGATGGAAGCCACCGTAGCCAACTTAAGAAGAGGCGTATGGTGGTTTAAAGTTAAAGACGTACTCAACTTCAACTTCAATGGATGTAGTTATGTTCTGATTAGTTGTGGAACCTGAGGGATTATTTACTTGAATGTCTCCTAGAACTATGGTAATGTTATCAGTGGAGGAAATATTGGTTGAAGTGGAGAGAGTATGTACAACCATTGAATTGTGGTTAAAGTTTATGTGACTCAGTGAGGAAGAAAATATTATACTGCATGAATTTATAGAGGAAGAGTTGTCTAAGTGCAAGAGGGTTATGGAGGGTGTTTGAGAGGAGCGACTGCACAATGCACCAAAATTTTAGGGGCATCAATTTTATGTTTTTACTTAGTGCGAGTGTATGTGTGTGCGAGCACTCGAGTGTACGTGTGTGCGTGCACTCGAGTGTCCGTGCATGCGTGTGTGCGTCCGAGTGATAAAATAAATAGTATAACAAAATTCTAAACTTAGACTTTTATGATTTGATAATAAAATCTATTTAAAAAATTAAAAGAGTTGGTTAATGCATTTGGAATCCCTCATCCATGTGCTAAAAAATTAATTAATTGCTAAATATATATTATCAAATGAGAAAAAAAAGAGTTTATTACTATATAACCCAAAAATAAATGAAAATTACTACATATATAAAAAAATTGATATTTTAAATTATAAATTAAAATTAAACTTTAAATTTGTATATTTTTAGTCGAATTTACATAGTATATGCAAGAGTGAAATTTCTAACCATCAGACTACTTGACAAAAAAGAAAAAGTAATGAAGTGACAAATACAAAATGTGAATGAAATCTAACTTGAGTAGCAACAATGGAAATATTGAGGACTCCCAGATATAAACTTGAAATATTAGAGAAAAGTTACACTAGCATTCTTTTTGGAGTAAAATATAGGTAAAAAAGGATTAAATACATTTTGTTTTAAAATTTCTTATTTTTCTATTTTTCATTTTGGAAGGAGTAGCTAGTAATTAAAATTAGTGATAGTCGTTTTGACCCCCTGCACTCGAGTAAATAGATGGCAGAGCAAATGAGACACTAAAATTAACCTCCATAATTGTTGATAAAAATGTATTAGTTTATGATTTATAAGTCAAAAACGATGTGGAATCATATTTTATTAAGCAGATATTCTTACAAATATTCTTAAAATAAAATATAATTTTTTGACAAATTTTTTTTTTATTTAGTGACATAATTTATTCAAAAAAGATGAAATAAAACTTAAATTAGATATCTTTATATAAAATGATTGCACCAAACAAAAGAATCTTTATCAAATTTTTGGATGCGGATTTTCTACATTTGATTTTTCTACACTCACCTACATTCAAGAAAAAATTAACTAAGAAAGATAAAATATTGCATATTTAAGTGCAATTATATGTGTTGTAATTTGTAAAGACAAAAATACCTAAAGTTGTTTTTTTATGAAAAAAATACCTAAAGTTTTGTCTAAATATAAAAAATATAGGAAAATATAACTTTAGATAATCCAAATCCGAAATTTTCATTCCACCCTTGCATTTACTACTCTCTTGGGAATTTTATTAATAAAGTCCAATTTGTGGCCCATAAAAAACTTATATCTCTTTATTATTTTTTTGTTTATAATCTCTTTTTACTGAAATTTCTTATTTTATTAATAAAAAATTGAAATTAAGAATTCTTTTGACAGATTGCAAATAAGAAGTTACTAAACTTAACATAAATAAAAGATTTTCTTAATTAATTTTTTTATTAATATTCATCAAAAGAAGTATCAAACATATCATGAAAATATTATAAAAAATGATATCATAATACTTTATTAAAAAAAAATCATAAGAGACACTCTTGTAAAACAAAAATATTTTTTTATCAAAACAAATATTATAAAATATACTCTACTATATTTGAATGAATGAATACTATTATTTTTCGGTAAAAATAAAAATACTCTGCTAAAAAAGGTGACATAAAGCATAACATAAAAACATTTTTATTGTTAAAAAAAAAAATTATAAAACATAGTCTACTAAAAATTTAAAAATGTAACATGAAATAGAAGCTACTAAACATAACATAATTTTTTTTTAAAAAAAAAAAAAAACATAAAACATATTATCACAAGAGGGAATTGCAGGCTTCAATTTGGATGAAAGGGAAGATTTTGTGGAGTTTTTCAATGGAGCTGGTAGAATATCCGACGACATTCCCAACCGCCATGAAGAATGAGAGGAAATCGTTGCATGTTCTCATTCTACAGTGATCATCGGCTGCAAGATCATCGATATAAAGGCTCGACATGACCTCTAGAGTAAGATGTTGGCCACGTCCAAGATCCAAAAACCAAAATAAAAAAGAACAACAACTCGAGGTTTTTTTTTTTTTTTTTTTTGTTTCAGGCCATCGCCTAATGCGTGGCCTAAATCAGTGGCTGAGCTGATGAGTAAAGCGGCAATAGCCACTCCTATGACGCCGAAGAAAATAAATTGTCGTTGGCGGCCGAAGTGTGACTGAAAACGGTCACTGTAATATCTGACAAGTGGTTGGATAACCTTGCCAGATATTGTGCCGCAAAGCCATATGTTGGCGGCCCACTGGTGTGGAACACGCAACATCTACACATATGGCGTGAGTAGGGAGAGCTGCAATGCCCACCCAAACTGCACGCCAGCTGCGATGGAAGCCACCATCACCAACTTAAGGAAAGGTGTAGGGATCTAGTTTAAAGTTGAAGACTCAACTTCAATGGATGTAGTTATGTTCTCGTTAGCCTTGGAACTTGAGGGATTATTTACTTGAATGTCTACTGGAACTTTGGTAATGTTATTAGTGGAGGAAATATTGGTTGAAGTGGAGCGAGCATGAGCAACCATTGAATTGTGGTTAAAGTTTCTGTGACTCAGTGAGGAAGAAAATTATTCTACAACATGAATTTATAGAGGAAAGAGTTGTGTAAGTGTAGAAGAGTTTCAGAGGGTGTTCGAGAAGAGCGACCGCATAAGGCACACAAATTTTTTTACTTAGTCCGAGTTTATGTGCATGCGTGCATTCGCGTGTGCGTGCGTTCGAGTCATAAAATAAATACTATAATTAAATTTTAAACTAGAGTTAGACTCTTATGATTTTAATTGTAAAATCTATTTGAAAATTTAAGTTATCAGATGAATTATAACAATAAATATAATTTATAACTTTTCTTTCCTATTATATATATATATATATATATATATATATATATATATATATATATATATATAATAGGAAATTTAATATATATATAACTTTTCTTTTAATTGATCACTGATATCTAATTTATGAATCTCATTAATCTTTTGTTTAACACGGCATGTTTTTGCATAATGTCCAAAACGTCCGCACTTAAAACATTTAATATCAGATTTATCACTGATATCTAATTTATGAATCTCATTAATCTTTGAAATTATTAAGAATAATGGATTAGTATTATCGGCTCTGATACCATAATGGGCTGGATCATAATGAGTTCATAAAAACAAAACATAATCCATAGAGTAGTATGGGAAAATAATGGAAGATCGTCAAGAAACCAGTCTAATTCAGTTGTTAATAGGAAAATAATTTGAAAAGTAAAAATATGAAAGATAAGATTATACTGCGAAAACATTTTATTGATATTGAAGAATACTTACAAAGGTTTTGATATCTATCTTGGTCACTTCTAGCTTCTAATTCTTGTAATGACAATCCAGAAGTAACTATGGCACGATCTCTCCTAGAGGATCCTAGTTCACTCAAGGTTCTAAGTATTCTAGACATACTTCTTGTTTTCTGTATTTTTAGTTTCTCTTCTTAACTGGAACACCTTCGGACTCAAAAGGTTGCTGGAACACCACTCAACTCCTCACCAGGGATCTCTACGGGCTTACCAACGCAACTATCCGGGCTTACCAACGTTAAAAAAGAAAAGACAAATACGAAAATAAGGAGTAAATCGTAGTTTACTTAAAAACCTTAAAATAAACTTTAATCTCTACGAGACCTCTTACGAGGCTCTGATACCATAATGGGCTGGATCATAATGAGTTCATAAAAACAAAACATAATCCATAGAGTAGTATGGGAAAATAATGGAAGATCGTCAAGAAACCAGTCTAATTCAGTTGTTAATAGGAAAATAATTTGAAAAGTAAAAATATGAAAGATAAGATTATACTGCGAAAACATTTTATTGATATTGAAGAATACTTACAAAGGTTTTAAGAGCTCGAGAATTCTTTCAGAGATTGTTTCCTAGAGAATTTTTCGAATGCTCTTATAATGAAACCTCGCATCCTTATATAGGAGGGAAGGAGGGAGATGGACTGACAGCTGTCAGTTGTAAGATAATAATTACATCATAATAATTTTCCTAATACAACCAAAAGACTTTTAAAAAGAAAAATAATGCTGTCTGCCGCTCATAAAGTTTGTCGGCCATGAGAGTAATAATAACAAAAAGACAAAAGACTTTTACAAAAGTAAATAATGATGATGATGATGATAAAAAGCTGTCGGCCACGAATCTTTTGAAAAGTAAGAGATTCTTTGCCGGCCATAATCTCAATAATGCGGGTCTTTTTAATGATTGCTTAATCCTGTAGATCCACTAATCCGAAACAGTCATCTTCGTTCTGCTGAGTCAAACTCTGAGAAGAACCAACAGAGTCTTCGTCGTTGTTAATATCTGATTCTGAGATGGCTGCTTGAAGCTTTTTAAGTAATTCTTTTTTATTTGCTGAAGATGATAGATCAGCCAAAAATTTTGATTTTTCGGCTAGAAATTCACTCTCTTGGGTAATATCCACCCTTTTAATGAGCCATTGGGAGTGCTTAGCAAACCAATTCTGTAAAACTTGAGCATTGATTAAGTCTGGATTAAACTTATTCCACCACTTAACCTTAATACATCTTATGATCCAGTAAACTTGACTATTTGGAATTGATAATTCTTTTCTAAATGTCCAAGAAGTAATCCATGCTATTCCAAAGGTAGCATGAAAAGCTAATATCTTTAAATGATCTGGAATTTTAATTTTTTCGCTAAAAACCTCAAAGGCTTTAGCTGCATAATCTGGGAATATATTTGCTTCTGGTCCCCATTCATGGAACCACTTAATAAACCATAAAGGAAACTTTAAAGAAAAATCTTTTTTAAACCAAATGAACCAGGAATGGTCAAAAGGTTGATAATATAGCATGTTAGACCATGCGTCCATATAATCGTAAAAATTATAATGCTGAGGCGAGAAACGCCTAGAAAAACTTCTGGTATGAGAAGGATGAGCCTTCCAATCAGAAGGAGATAATATTTTTAAAATCTTGAATTTTGAAAAAATAATTTTTGTTTTATCATTCTTGTCAAAAGTATGGGTTATGTCAATGGATTCAGTATCCACCAATATAAACTCATAAAATAATCGGGTTTTTTCTGGGCTTGAAGGGAGATAATGAAAACCTTGGGGAAAGAATTTAGAAGTAATTTGTAATGCTGAACCTTCTGAATTATATTCGGGTTCTATAAGGAAAAGAATCTTTTTGTAATCTTTTTCTAAGAAAGGACAGGATAATGAATCTGGGGGAGTATAGAAAGGTAATTTTTCTAGAGCTTTGGAAGGGGTATTTAATGAAGTAGGAGTCTGTAATGCAAAGGTTAACGGAGATACTAATTTTGAACTCATTGATGACCTAATACCTCTAGGGGATGATGAAGATGAAGGATAAAAGGCTGGTAAAGCTAATGGGGTTAATGGAGTAAATTTATTTTGGGTCGTTAATGAAGAAGAAGCAGAAGGGTTCTGTAATACCTGTTTTGCTGTAATAATCTTTTTAGATTCCTCCAGAGGAGGACCATAATTATCTTTTTTGCTCATTTTCCCTGTAAAAATTCTCTAGTAAGAAAATCTGGTAATGAATTCTTTTCTCCTTTAATATGTTCAATTTCAAAATCAAAACAAGATAATAAAGCTTGCCATCTGGCAAAAATATGTTTAGAAACTAAATTTTTAACGTCCTTTTGCAAAACTTCTTTTGCAGCTTTACAATCAGATCTTAGTAAAAACTTTTTTGAAAATAAGTCATCTTGAAATTTAGTAATACATAAAACAATGGCTAAAACTTCCTTTTTAATAGTACTATAATTTTGTTGTGCCGGATTCCAAGTTCCCGAATAATACCTAACAACTTGTTCTTTGGATGATTCTGATAATATTTGTTTTAAAATTCCTCCAAATCCTACCTCAGAGGAATCGGTTTCTACTATAAGGAAGGCTTGGGGATCTGGGATTCCTAAGCAGGGTAATTTTTTAATTAGCTGTTTAATTTGTCTAATACTTTGACTCATAGATTCATCCCATGGGGGAGGATTCTTTTTAAGTCTTTTGAATAAGGGTAAACAAATGACTCTAATGTTTGGTATGAAATCTGCTACATAATTCACACATCCTAAGAATCTTTGTAATTGGGTTTTATCTTTTAATTCATCAGGGAATTTGTCTCCAAATTCTATAGCTCTACTAATGGGAGTAATGGTTCCTCAATATATGTTAAATCCTAAGAATCTAACATTAACTTGAAATAATTTCATTTTTCTAGCCGATAATACTAATATATATATATATATATATATATATATATATATATATATATATATATATATATATAATATCCTATGAGAATGATAAAAATATATGAGAATGATTAATAAAATGTGGGGGACCAAAAGTGTTTCAATTTCTGTTCACAAATTTTTTTTACACTACTTTGTATGAAATAATTATGATGATGTGGAAACCACACTTTAATTTCACTTCTAACTGTGAAATGATAAAGCTTTTTTGTCCATTACTAAGTCTCTTGTTTTTTCTTCAAAATAGAGTGCCATTTTCTCGGTGGAATTTAAGAATCTTGCCTCAAAATCTTGTTTTAGGGTGTTAGGTTTTTTATTGCTAAGTTCTATGTTACAATACAAAAGTAAGTATAGTTTATCGTCTTCACAGGGATTGGTGCGATATCGATATCGTTCAATAATTAATATAATTTTAAGTACAGTGATTCAAAAGTATTTGTTTGTGAAAAAGTACGGAAATATAACAACGGTAAAGAAATGATTGAAATCACAGAGAGATAAGTTTGATGGGATTAGATTTCACCAACCCAATCGTGTGTACCATTCGAATCAGTTATACAGGTTTTAGCTATTAATCAATTCTATCACATATCACTCACATACGTGTCTGTGTCCAGAGCACAATGAGAATCCCGTTATACCTATTAACATTCGATGTCTCGAATGATCAATCAATACAACGACTATATTGTATTGCTTAAACTCCGATGTCTCGGACAATTTAACCAACACAATAGCATTAAGTTTTGATATTTAGAGTGAATATTAAATCCAAATCTATGTCTAGAGTTTAGAGTTTAATAGATGATTGTTCTTAGTTCTTGGATTCAAAAAGCATATGTCTATACCATTTCAAATCTTGAAGTAAAACATGAAATTCAAGAACAATATCAAAATAGAAGAATAATCTAAAACCATATATAACATAGATCAAAATAAATACATACTCATAGATTGATTACATCTAATCCCAACAAAGAGAGATTAGCTACTCATTTTCATGGTAGCTTTACAAAGATTAAGAAGAAAAGAGATGAACAAACTTATCAATGATGATTTCTTAACTATTGTAGTGAATCCACCGTCAAATCCCCTTGAATCTGGCTCCTGGGTGTCTCTTCTGCGTTTCTGGGCGCGAAAGAATGAATTCCTCTCTAAAAAATGAAGTCTGAGTGCCTTTTATAATTGACAGAAAAGTGCATGGTCGCTTAGCTACGAGACGGTCGCTTAGCTACCAAACCTTTCTTCAGGAGGAGGGTTTGCTGACACGTGTCCCACTAAACCTCTGATTCACTCATTTTCTCCTGTTTGGTCGCTCAGCTACGAGACGGTCGCTCCAAGCTACCAACCGTCTGTTTGTCAGATTTTGTTTCTTTAACTTTTCTTCACTTTTTAGCACAAAAACCTGTCAAAATGGTTAGGATTAAGATATACTAAACAAAATTAAATAAAAACAACTATTTATATGATTTTGAGGTTTTTCAAAAGGATATCTTACAAAACAAGTTAATAAGTGCCTTAATTCACTATATGATTTTACTACTTTTTTGCACTTATCAAACTCTCCCCAACTTAAAACTTTGTTTGTCCTCAAACAAAAGTCCAAAATAAACTCTTCAAACATGGCTCAAATATCATTAGTGCATAATTCAATTAAGCTTTGCAATCAATCAAAAACTTTGAATGTAAATCATTTTAAGCTTTGCATGATTTAATGTATTGCAAGTTTAAACCAATCATTCATAATCATCAAAGAATCAAAGCATGAATGTGAAATAGTTTCTAAATTCAAGCAAGATTTCAAGCTTTCCAAATCAACATGATAATCAACTAGAATCACAATTCTCACAAGTGTTTCAACTCAAGGGTGTAGTGTTTCTCAATCCAAACAATGTGTTCACAACAAATCAATTCAAACATACATCTCAACATAATCACAAAACATGCTATTAATCATGGATCACTAAGGACTTTGTTAAGCTTGTAATTGGGCTAGGCTACAAGAAATCATTGTTTTTCTTTGGATTCAAAGAGCCTTAAGGATAAGAGAGCATTTTTCTTGAGTACTTTCATCTCATAAGTTGTTCACCCTCTTTCACTTTCCCTTTTTTTTCAAATTTGGTGATTCTTTATGCCACAATCTTTTCTTTCTTTTTCTTTGCAATTTCATTGATTACTTTTGTTGATGACATATTTTTCAAATTTCTTTTTCTTTTTCAAAATCACCATTTTCGACTACTTCTTTTTTTTTTTTTTTTTTTTCTTTTTCAAACAAATAATTTGTTTCTCCCCAACTTGTTTTCAACCCTACATAAACTCAATGCTCAATCATCCTAAGACAAATGTCAAGTCATTGTTTTTCTTTATTGTGGTTCAAAGGTTCAAAACAAACAAATTTTCAAATTTTTGGCTCAAAGGGGTAACAAAGGATCACACTCTCACAAGGTAGGTTATTTTAGACTTAAGTAGTTGCACTCATATAGAAACATGGCCTTGATCATTTCCATGACTTCAAACACATCAAGTAATAGCAAGATTCAGTTAAAATCAACAGAGTTAAACACAATTGCCGGCTCTCAAATATATAAACAATGGAAGGTTCACACAATCTCACCCAGCTAGGTTTAAGTGATTCATAATCAATTAATCATGTTAAGAAGGAATGGATGAAATCAAATTGAATCAAGCAACTTAGTTCAAATTCATCCTATCATTCAAAGCTAATCACAAAAAAATTGACCTCAACTTAAGCAATTGAAATTATTCTAATCATGCATTTGCTTTTGATTAATCACAACCCTAGACATTTCAATTCATATGCACATTTAGCAGTCATAAAGATTTAACCATGTTTGTTCAGTCAACATTTGCAACGAAACATAAAGCTGAATGAAAATGACTGAAACAATAAAATGTCACTGTATATGGCGTGCTTTAATACTCTGCTTCTGCTACTCCCTCCTCTTCAAGAAGTGTGGACTGTCCTCAGGCCAAGAAAATGAAGTTATGCCTGCATTCACAAGGTAATAATACAGCCCTATGCTTTTTGTAATACTTTTTTAGAGGTGATGATATGCTTAGTGACAATGGCAGAAGCGAAACTTCAAGTGGAAATTCACACCAATTCAAGGATTTTGTTCATAAGAGGCTAAACATGTTCAAAAACTTATTATAACATATGCGAAATTAAAAATGCGTTAAATAAAAGCTAAGCAAAGAAAATTGGGTTGCCTCCCAACAAGCGCTTCTTTTACGTCATTAGCTTGACGCCTTTTTGGTTAGGGTGGCCAAAACGAGACGGAAAGCACATCATCCGTCTTTTTACTTTGGTTTGGGAGGAACTCCATGAACTTGAGTAATAAATGTTGCGGAGTCCATATCCTCCCCAATTCCTTCTTGTTGAACAAGGCACAAATTTTGTCTATGACCCGATCAATCTCCGCCTTGTTCTCCATTTCCTTCTATTGCTCACATGATATTTCCTTGTCAAGTAATCCTTTAATTACCTCTGCATCCATCATCACTTCTTCACTATCAACAGTTTAGTCCTCCTTAGTAGATGAAAATTCTTGAGGAAGTTCTATTTCGTGCGATGTTTCTCTTTCCTCCGCTATTTTCTCTACACCACATCATTTGAACATTGTTTCTTCCTCATGTGTTTCAATACATTCTTCCACACTCTCTCCACATTCCTCATTCTTTGTTAGAGTATCATCTCTATCGTTATGAGTGGTTTGAGTGTTGGTTTGAACTTCCTTGATTTGGTTCTCAGCTAAATGCTTAGCTATTTGACCGAGCTGAATTTCCAAATTTTTACTTCGTGCAAGGCTGTTTTTCAGATATTCATGGTGTTGTTGGTTCATTTGTTGCTGCATTTCCATGAATTTAATCATGGTCTCCTCCAATCCAACCTCTGAAGATTGCCCATAATCATTAAAAGGACATTGTTGATATGATTTATATTCATTCGGAGTATAGAAGTTGTTATAATCACGATCAACCATGATTTTGTTTTTGATGGTGAATCTGAAAAAGGATTGAACTAACAAGAAAAATACTACTTTGTCTAACAAAGAAGGATTAGTGCAAGAAAATATACAATATAAACAAATATTTACAAATACTTAAAAGAATATAAATTGTTGCAATGCTCCAATATCTAAACGTCAGTCCCCGCCAACGGCGCCATTTTGTTACAATACAAAAGTAAGTATAGTTTATCGTCTCCACAGAGACTGGTGCGATATCGATGCCGTTCAACAATTAATATAATTTTAAGTACAGTGATTCAAAAGTATTTGTTTGTGAAAAAGTACGGAAATATAACAACGGTAAAGAAATGATTGAAATCACAGAGAGATAAGTTTGATGGGATTAGATTTCACCAACCCAATCGTGTGTACCATTCGAATCAGTTATACAGGTTTTAGCTATAAATCAATTCTATCACATATCACTCACATATGTGTCTGTGTCCAGAGCACGACGAGAATTCCGTTATACCTATTAACCTTCGATGTCTCGAATGATCAATCAATACAACAGCTATATTGTATTGCTTAAACTCCGATGTCTTGGACAATTTAACCAACACAATAACATTAAGTTTTGATATTTAGAGTGAATATTAAATCCAAATCTATGTCTAGAGTTTAGAGTTTAATAGATGATTGTTCTTAGTTCTTGTATTCAAAAAGCATATGTCTATACCATTTCAAATCTTGAAGTAAAACATGAAATTCAAGAATAACATCAAAATAGAAGAATAATCTAAAACCATATATAACATAGATCAAAATAAATACATACTCATAGATTGATTACACCTAATCCCAACAAAGAGAGATTAGCTACTTATTTTCATGGTAGGTTTACAAAGATTAAGAAGAAAAGAGATGAACAAACTTATCAATGATGATTTCTCAACTATTGTAGTGAATCCACCTTCAAATCCCCTTGAATCTGGCTCCTGGGTTTCTCTTCTGCGTTTCTGGGCGTGAAAGAATGAATCCCTCTCTAAAAAAAAGTCTGAGTGCCTTTTATAATTGACAGAAAAGTGCATGGTCGCTTAGCTACGAGACGGTCGTTTAGCTACCAAACCTTTCTTCAGGAGGAGGGTTTGCTGACACGTGTCCCACTAAACCTCTGATTCACTCATTTTCTCATGTTTGGTCGCTTAGCTACGAGACGGTCGCTCCAAGCTACCAACCGTCTGTTTGTCAGATTTTGTTTCTTTAGTTTTTCTTCACTTTTTAGCACAAAAACCTGTCAAAAGGGTTAGGATTAAGATATACTAAACAAAATTAAATAAAAACAACTATTTACATGATTTTAGGGTTTTTCAAAAGGATATCTTACAAAACAAGTTAATAAGTGCCTTAATTCACTATATGATTTTACTACTTTTTTGCACTTATCATTCTGTCATTTCACTCATTTGGCTATTGTGCAAAAGACATGTAACTTAACATCTACTCTAGGGTTCAAAATTTTATATCTATATGTATTTTTAATTATGTTTCATAATATACATATTTTATGTGATTATCTTAGAAACTAATTTATTTATTTTTTATGGAAAAATATTTGTAGTTATTAAGAGAATTGGAAAAAAAAAATTTAACTTATGACTTATAAAAAAATGAAATACCAAAATCTCATGGACGACTCTCAGCAAGTGTTCTTCCAAGAAGTAGAAATATATTGATGGAAAGAGGAAATAATACTATCACCAACTAAGATTTTTATGGTGTATTTAATGTGTCTTTGTGTTGTGTGCACGTGTTAATGATTTTGTATGCATCACATAATGGTTATTCTAGAGAAAATGTTTATGGATTGGCTGTGTTATTAAGGGTGCGTTTGTTATAGATTTTTTTAAAATAGATTCTGATAGTGTAAAAAAAAATTGTGTAAAAAAATTTTACAAAGAAACTTTTTTATAAAATCTTTAAATGAAAATTTGGTTTGAATAGTTATTCTTAAAATGTCATTTTAGGTATTTCAACATTTTATTGAAATTTTATTTTCAATATCAAAATTTCAAAAAAATCACTTTTTTTGAAGCTATTTCAAATAGATTTTCATAAAAATCATTTTTGAAATACAATTTTTTGTAAAAATTGAGATTTTGACTATGTTTTGATCTTCAATAATGTACGTTTATGTTATATAATGTCAAAATTAGTGTTTGAATTTAGAAAAAAATGAATATAAAAAAAGTTATAATATTTTGAAAAACGATTTTATAAAATATATTTTCAAAAATACTAAGAAAAATCTATTTTTTTTAAAGCTAAAACAAACGCACCCTAAGTGTGTTACAAATAGTTTGAGTTTTGAAAAATATTTCTATTCACACATTTTTCCTACAGTGATAAAATAAATCGCAGCGGAGGCGAGGGTGGCAGTCAGAGTCAATGGAGTAGCGATGGTTGGTACTTGGGGGGTGTTTGTTTCAAGGATGTTAAATTTATTCCTTGGAATAATATTCACAGGAAATAATGATAGGAATGTTATTCCAAGGTATTTTAAAAAATTCATGTTTGGTTAATATTAATTACATTCATTGGAATTATTGATAAAGATGGGTAAAAGAGAAGTTACTAGAAGTTATTTAAAATATATTCCCATGTTCATGGGAACTTTTATTTCCCACCCATTTTCTTAGGAATAAAATCATGGGAATAAGAGAAGTTATTGGAAGTTATTTTATTCCTATGAACCTTCATGCCTAGGAATAATTTTATGTCAACCTTATAACAAACATGAGTATATGTATTCCTACCCATATATTCCCAGGAATCTTATTTATAAACTTGAAACAAACACCCGCGGTTCTTCTTCTTCATCAATTTTGTTTCGATCTCTGCTTCTTCCTTTCTGATTCTTTTTGTATTATGGTGTTTTGGGTTACAAGTGACCTGTGTGGAAGTATATTATATTCCATTAATATTAAGTGAAAAAATATCTTTATGAATTATATTAGCTATTAATTAATTAGGGGTCTTAAATGATTAGTGATAAAATTAAGTATAAAGACTAATTTGATTTCTATTTGAGTAATTATTTAATTAATTTATATGAGTTTATAATGAATGGAAGTCCGGATGACCCATTTCGAAATAATAAAAACTTTAATGGGTCATCACAATATATATATATATAGGCTATGGTCTACAATACACCACACAAAAGACATATCACATTTTCACCCATCTGAATAGAGATTAGAGCATAAGAAGTTCCGATTGAGGAAGAACCACAAGCCAACAAACTTCTATTTATGTTTCATGATTGCTATCGGAAAAACTTACGGTTTGTTCATATTCATCTATCTAAGTATTCCTATAAATTCCTATAAATATAATTTTTCATTATAAGCTGCAAACTCATATTTTATAAGATAACTTATTTGTCCACTTTTTTTTTTCAAACAAATCTTAATATTTTAATTTACCAAAATGGGCCGGTGATATGAAGTCCCGATACGTGACACGATACCAATACGATACGATACGGTCGCGATATGTTGCTTAAAAATAAATTTAAAATTAAATATACAAATACACAATATATAAACATAACAAAAATCGATAAAGATAATAAATTAACATTCAAATTACTCAAACTGAGCAAATAAGTGACAATTACATATCTCAAGTTAATTAAGTACTACCCAAAAAGGATAATTATTACTATTCAAAAACAAAACATCATTGACACCATCCAAAAAACACATGTTGTCAATAACATCATAATCTAACATTCACTATTTAAGAGGAAACACAAATTGTATCAGTCTTATCTCCTCCATTTCTATCATAAAAAAACATTATTTTCCCGATACTTCTTTGATACGTGTATCAGAGAAATATCCGACACGTATCGGTAATTATTTTTTAAAAAAAATAATTTTAATTGTCTGATACTTCGCCACTTTTGAAGTATCGGAGTCTCTTATTTATAGGCTTATAAACGGTGAGTGGATTTATTATTTTAATTAATTTTAATTATAAATTAACACAGAAAAAAAGGGTTTGGGTTGGGTAGAATAAACCAGTGAGAAGAATATACGTTCAACAGAAGACCGGAGCAGAGGATCGGCACGAATATCGGTTCTTATTTTCCGTAGTGAATTAAACCGGTTCAGTTAGCTCCATTTGACCGCTGAAACCGGATCCATTCAAAACCAACCCAACCGAAACACCCTTTTCTCCCCCTTAACCCTAACCGGTCCATCTCATCGGTTCTCTTCTCTCTTACGAATTCGGTTCTCCTCTCCTAATCCGCATATCCTTCACAGAACCAAAAAAATCGATTCAAGAAACCGGGTACGTACTTTTCATTCTTCCTCGTACTTTTTCTGTTTTCACTTCTTAAAATTTAAATTTCCGTTTTTTATATGAGAAAATAAAGGTTTATGCTGCAAAGATTGAAACTTTATAACAATTTTTCAATTTTGTGTTTGATTATGAAGTTGGGTCATGAGAAAGTGCTTAATGTTGTAGTTTTCACTTACTGGGTTGTTCTGTTTTATTTATTTTTTTCTTAATTATGCAGTGGTTGTATTGAAGTGGTTATTGTGAAAATGGATAATCTTGAACCGGTACCAATTACACCACAAAAACATGACCCAGCATGGAAGCATTGTCAGTTGTTTAAGAATGGTGAAAAAGTGCAACTAAAGTGCATGTATTGTCTCAAGTTTTTTAAGGGTGGTGGGATTCATAGGTTTAAGGAACATCTTGCTTGTCAGAAAGGGAATGCTTCAATGTGCAGCAGTGTTCCTGCTGATGTTAGACAACTTATGCAGCAGAGTTTGGATGGTGCTGTGGTGAAAAAGAGGAAGAGACAGAAAATTGAGGAAGAGATTATGAATATTAATCCTTTAAATACTGTTTTGAATGATGGTGGTTCAAATCTGATGGATGTGAATCTTGGGGTGCAGTCTTTTGGAGTTCATGATTCGGCAGGACAAAATTCGGGTCAGGTGTTGCATACTCCTGGTGATGGAATGAGTAAAAATGTAGAAAGAAGGAAGAAGATTAGAGCTACTAAGAATAACAATCATGCAGCAACAGTGGTTAATACAACAAATTCTGAGCCTGAGCCTTTTGTTGCCCCTCTGGAGAAAAGTGCATTGATCCCTAAAAAGGTGGACAGTCGGATTCATATGGCAATAGGTCGGTTTTTGTATGATATTGGTGCACCTTTTGATGCTGTCAATTCGGTCTATTTTGATCAAATGGTTGAAGCAATTGCTTCTGGGGGCTCAGATTTTCAACGTCCCTCGCATCATGAACTTCGGGGTTGGGTCCTGAAAAATTCTGTGGATGATGTGAAGAATGATATAGATAGATGTAAGATGACATGGGGGAGGACTGGCTGTTCCATTTTGGTTGACCAATGGACTACAGAAGCTGGTAGAATACTGATAAGTTTTTTGGCTTATTGTCCTGAAGGTGTAGTCTTTCTGAAATCCTTGGATGCAACCGAGATATTGACTTCAGCCGATTTTTTATATGAGTTGATAAAACAAGCAGTAGAGGAAGTTGGAGTAGGGCAAGTTGTGCAAGTGATTACATCGGGCGAAGAACAGTATGCTGTTGCTGGGAAAAGGCTGACTGATATTTACCCTAGCCTTTATTGGAGCCCTTCTGCGGCTCATTGCATTGATTTGATACTTGAAGATTTTGGAAATCTTGAGTGGATTAGTGCAGTAATTGAACAAGCTAAATCTATAACAAGATTTGTCTACAATTACAGTGCAATTTTGAATATGGTTAGAAGGTATACTTTAGGGAATGATATTGTGGCTCCCTCTTTCTCACACTTCGCTACAAACTTTACCACATTGAAACGAATGGTCGATCTTAAACACAATTTACAGTCCATGGTTACTTCTCAGGAATGGATGGATTGCCCATATTCAAAGAAAACAGAAGGTTTGGAAATGTTAGATATCCTAAGCAATCAAGACTTTTGGTCACAGTGCGACTTGATTGTTCGCCTGACACTTCCTCTCTTGAGAATCCTGAGAATAGCTTCCAGTGAGATGAGACCTGCAATGGGATACACTTATGCTGGAATGTATCGGGCAAAGGAAGCAATTAAAAAAGCACTTATAAAGAGGGAGGATTATATGGTCTACTGGAATATTATACATCAAAGATGGGACAGGCTGTGGCATCATCCTCTTCACGCCGCAGGCTTCTTTCTTAATCCGAAGTTCTTCTATAGCATTCAAGGGGATGTACACAATGAGATTCTCTCAGGGATGTTTGACTGCATAGAGAGATTGGTACCTGATACAAGAGTCCAAGATAAAATTATCAAAGAGTTAAACTTGTACAAATCTGCTGCAGGAGACTTTGGGAGAAAGATGGCAATCAGAGCCAGAGATAATCTTCTTCCTTGTAAGATACAAATAACCTATTCACTTTGGATAATACTATTTTATTCAGTTGCCATGTTATTTAAATTTGAAGCTATGTACAGTATATAAATTTATTTAAAAGTTATAGTATTGGAGTGCATAGAAATGCTTCTGCTTAAGCCATTTTTATTACAAACGATAGATGAATCAATTATTTTCTTATAAGCTATATAAGTTGTTTTCATAAGTTATCATGCAGAGCTTATGGACATGTTTAAGCTGTTTCCAAAAGCTCTTTCAAAGAGTCTCACAAGTGCTTATGTTAGTAGATGAACTCAAATAAGTCAATCCAAACAAGTCCTTTGTATGTCATTTCTTATAAGCTATAAGTTGTTTTCATAGTTATCATGCAAAGTTTATGGACATGTTTTAAGCTGTTTCCAAAAGTTCTTTCAAACAGTCTAACAAGTGCTTATGTTAGTAGATGAACTCAAATAAGTCAATCTAAACAGGTCCTTTATATGTCATATTTGTACATAGGAATTCAAAATATACATTACTCCGTTAGACATCCACTTGTTAAACTTCTCTTTTCACTAACATTTTCCATATTTCTAGCTGAATGGTGGTCAACATATGGAGGAGGCTGTCCTAACTTGTCACGCTTAGCAATTCGAATTCTTAGTCAAACATCAAGTGTGATGTTCTGCAAAAGAAATCAAGTTCCTTTTGAACAGATAATCAATACGAGGAATTCGATAGAGCGCCAACATCTTACTGATCTCGTCTTTGTTCATTACAACTTACGATTGAGACAAATGTGAGCTTGAACTATTTTACATTGATAAGTTGTTTTGGTACTGTTGGAGTTGAAAGCAACTTATATTGATCTGTTTGATTTTCTTACAGGTTTATGAGTAAAGAACAAGAATCTAATGATCCCTTGTCATTCGACAACATTTATAATGTTGAAGACTGGATCAGGCCAAGGGATTTATACTTCGAAGGGTATGGGAACTCGGATTGGATGGCACTAGATTCATCTTCCATTAACACAATGCTTTTAAGGCCTTTAAATAATGAACCTGAAGAAATGTGTGAAGGTAAATTGTAATCTATTTTTAATAAATGTGGAAACTCCTGGTACGCTAGCGAGGTCAAAAAATTTATTAACCAACATGTTTTCATCTGTTTGTAGGGTTTGATGATCAGGAAATTTTCATGAGTCTGAAAAATGGCGAGGATTAGCATATCTGAGACAAGTTTGAAAATCATTAGCAAATGGTGAAAAGAATTGCTAATAGCTTCTGATTGTAGTATTGGCATGTATCGATTGTTTCCTCAAAATACCAGTTGGCATGAATATTAATGTTAAAATTAGAGGGAAACTAGAGCGGAGTTTACTGCTAGGCGAGAGAAATTAAGTAATCATTGATGTCGGAGTAGTTGGTATGATTTGCATTGTTCTTGTACAGTATTTGACTGTTTTGTAGTGTTTCTTACACTAGAGTTTACAACTTTTGGAAACTGGAATCTCCAATTTTTCATTTTTGCTAAGATTGTTCCTTGAAGAGGGGTAATAATACTTTAACACACTTTTTCTAATATACTATCTCTTGCTGAGTAAAATTCATGTAAAAACCACTACTTTCAAAATGCGGGTACCTACATGAATTTTTACCTTTGAAAGAAAAAATAAAATTGAAGTGAATGTTGCTAGCATTTTTCTTATTTCTTTTATGAATTGTCCAATGCTTGCTTGGCTTACAATCATTCTGCAACAAACATTTAAAAAACATGAGTTAAAAGAAATGAAAAGCTAAAGGAAGAATAGTCTCCTTTGGCTTGTGCTTAAGAGCTTTGAATATTTGAAACAATCATTGTGTTTGCTTCTGCAGTGGCATATTGTTGACGGCTGAGAGTTGTAACCGCGTTGCATAGTTGCAGCGGTAGATCCAATTCCCTTATTGTTAATGATAGTCTAATTATTGTGATCATTTATACAATTTTGTAACATAAATAAATAGATTAAGAATGAAAGTTACATAATGTAATTTTTTTTTTCTTTCAAATAATATGGTTAATTTGAACCAAGTGATTGAGCTGTGGTTAATAAACTCCTCTTAGGACGAATTGTTCGGAAGAACATAATTTTCATTGTAAACTTTATTAATTTGGACCTTTATATTAGTTAAACAATCTCTTGTGCACTTTTGCATATAGGATGAAAAACACTAAATATTTAAGTTTAAACTTAATAATACAACTATACAGAAACAAAAATAGTAAAATATGGCAAGTGAAAGTTACAGACGCTGTTGCATTTGTTGCAACCTACCGGCCACCGGAAAGTTGAAGAGACGATGCAAATGCACTCTCCACATCATCACCGGCCGACGACCAAGTATTCTCCCTTTCAAAAAACTCCGACCTCCGATACAGAAACTCCTTTTTCCCATCAATCTCCGGCAGCTTCACCTCGCCTTCCAAATACCTAACAACCTGCCTCATCGTTGGCCTCCTCCCCGGCAACTCATCAGAACACAACAAGCCCACCTTAACCACCAACAAAACTTCAACTTCATCATAATCACCACCTAACTTTTTATCCACAACCTCCATAACTTCCCCTACTCTCCACTTATCCCAAACCCAATCCACCAAAACAAGCTCCTCCGGCGACGCCTTCGCCTCAATAGGCCTCCTTCCACAAACAACCTCCAACAACAATGCCCCAAACGCAAAAACATCAGAACTTGTCGTCGGTTTACCTGTTCTTGTTAACTCTGGTGCTAAATACCCCATAGTTCCAACCACCCTTGTTGTACTTGGATTCTCTCCATGATCATAAAGCTTAGCCAAACCAAAATCACCTAACTTTGCATTCATATCAGAATCCAAAAGAACATTCCCAGCTTTAACATCTCTATGTATCACAGTCTGTTCCCATTCTTCATGCAGATAAACTAACCCACAAGCTACACCTTTAATGATCCTAAACCTTTCTTCCCATTTCAATATTCTTCTTGGTTTTTCAAATATGTATTTATCTAAACTTCCATTTTCCATATACTCATACACTAAGATTAAATCGTTTTTCTTCCGACACCAACCTAGTAACTGTACTAGGTTCCTATGACGAAGTTTTCCTATCGTTTCTATTTCTGATATAAACTCTTGCACCCCTTGTTTTGATTCATGAGAGATTTGTTTCACAGCTATTTCAGTTTTGGAATTTGATGACACTAACACACCTTTATAAACTTTACCAAAACCTCCAAATCCAAGAAGGTTTTTTTCCTTGAACCCTTTTGTTGCTTGCTTCAGTTCTTTGTAAGGGAATCTATGTGGTCCTACTTCAAGCTCCCAAGCTTCTATAACATCAACATTTTTCATCTTTATGTAGAAAGCTACACTTATTGCTAAAGCTATTAGAATCAGAAATGAAATAGAGAGACCTAAGATTAAAGACTTTTTACTGTTATTGGTATGTGAAGAGAGTAAAGGAAGATGTTTCAAAGACAGTGTTTTGGATTCTCCATTGATTTTGAAGCTCCAACCTAATATATAGTGTGAACCAGAGAGTAACCCTGTTGATGAAGAAAACCCAATATACATAGTTTCTTGAAGAATTGGTGTTAGATCTACTTTGTATGATAAGATTGGTGAACTTGGTTTTGATGAAGTTGGTGAAAGCCTAACTTCAAGTTGATTCATTGAAGAATTATAATCAATCCATGCTTGAATTACATTACCACTCTTCAAATTGAGATCTTGAACTGACCCATCATTAAAAAAACATGCTTTAACTGATTTGTTTGATACCATGTTGTTAAGGTTTATACCAACATGATTGTCATTGATGTCATTGAATTCGAAGTCTTGGACAGTGTCGAATTCGACTGCGAATAAATGGTTTGAGAAGTTACCTAAATCATGTGGATTGAGAAGGCCTAAGTACTGACTTGGATAGCCATTTGAGAGTGTTTTGGAAGGTGAAATGGTGAAGGCGAATCCATGGCCTCCTAGTTTTGGATATTGAGGGATAATTGCAAAAGCAAAAGAAGTTGAAAAAGAGAAAACTTTGGTGGTTTTGTTGTTTTTGAATTGGATTGGATTTGAATAAAAAGCATGACCAAGTACTCTATTAGTGTCGTTTGTTAAACGAATTGTTCCTTTGTGTTGAATTATTGCACCTCCGTTTAAGGTTATGTTGGTAGCAGCTTCATTGAATCCAGAAAAGAAAAACTCATCTTGTTGAGAATGAGATTGTATTGAGTTTGAGGATAGAAGGATGAATATGCAGAGAAAAAGCAAGGGTGTTTTTGCCATGACAGTGTTAAAGTTGAGACAGAACAAGGTGATGATGTTTAATTTAATGTTTTGATTTTGAAAATAACATAGTAACATATTATTTGTATATATTAGTATTTGTTTGGATCAATGAGTATTTTATTGACCATTGAGGAACCAGAGAGAGTGCGGTGTGCTTTACAGCTTGTGTTGTGGTTTGTGGGTTGAAAACTGAAACGTGGTTGTTGCTTGTTTGTTAATTAACCACGTGGGTGTGTGTAATTTCCCGCTCCATTTTAGTCTATGTTTGGTATCATAGTCGGTATTATTTTAAAATCACGGTGATTTTGACATACTCATGAATGATGATTCGATGATTATTGCTTCTACAAAATTATGATGGATCACTGCGATTCTGACATACTCACCGTAATATCAAACAATCAGTTAACCACTTTGATTTTCTCTTTGAATTTAAATTATGGACATTGGATGCATCATGCATGATGCACACTTTACTTTCTTATTATGAAATGAAATCACGTTTTTTTTTATCATTTTTTATGGACACTACTTTCTCCCCGACATAATAGCTAAAGTTTTCATGTCTTGGTGTGTAATTTCATATGATTTATGCCATCCAAATGTAGGATAATCTTACCTCTACAATAATGTGGTTTTTAACGGTTTCCTTTGCCCCCGCAGGTAATTCAATTGATGTATTGTTAAATGTGATTTCTCTTTCGGTTTAAACTCAAACCTTAGTTCGCTATGTTGTGTGAGTCTAACCTTTTTTGTTATTCCCAATTCTGTTCATTTGCTGTTGTAAGAATAATCACACTGGAGTCAATCTCAACTGTTGATTTGAGATCGAACAATTCAAATTTTAAACTTAATTTCACATGGTAAAACAATCTCAATCATCGATCTGCTACAACGTCCTACTGTAACCGCAACAAATCCAGTTCCTTACTATTTCATAACATTTCCTTGTTTAAAATATACTTTTTATTATTAGAAAACAATAGCAGCAGAACATCATTTCTTTGTATTGTAGTTAAATCCTGTCCATTATAAAGAATAAAATAGAAAAACAAATCCATGTAATATCTAAACTACAGCCTCTCATGCCGTTGTCCTTTTCCCTTACAAATTATTCTCCACTATTTGTCTGCCTAAATTTGGATATAGTATGTTATGTGTCAAGTTGTTCTATATTTAATAATTTGGAACCTTGATTGGTTTAATAATTTTGTTTGGTTTGCATGACTTAGGCATGTTTTAATTATGTATTTCAAATATAATTAAACTATTAGTGAGAGTCAAGAATGAGCATCAACTCAACATTTATAAAAAGTTGTCACTTTTCTATGTGAGACAATCAATACCTGAATATGTAGGTAAAATAACATACTGCTATGGATATGTTTGACTTTTAGGGAATATATTGAAAATTTGAGTGTCTTGTTAAATAAGGAAAACCGAATTTTAGGTGATGTAATAGGTTTTAAAGCACTAAGTAAAGTTTCCTCTTTTTTTGACCAAGTAAAGTTTCCTTTTAAAAAGTTATGGTTGTTTTATTGAAAGTCAAAGAAAGTGGAAACTCACTGCAAAATTTTACATTCTATATTTGAAGAGCATATAGGTGATCTCTTTGATTTTTCCTAGCTCTCAATAGTATCACATAAACTTTTTTTAAAAAATTCGATATCCGGTCTAAAGATCGACTAAACCGAGGACACTGATTGTGCGGATGCCCATTTAAACCCAAAACTTTTTTTGCTCTGTATGGACTGACCCTACACAGGAAGTGGCATCGAGAGAATTCAAACTTGAGACCTTAAAAGGAGCAAACTCCAAAAACTCAAGCATTCACCACCGGACCAACCCATAGAGTACCACATCACATAAACTAAGGTCAATAGCGTTGTAATCTTAATGTTTATTATTTAATTAGTAGAAGACATCTAAAATAACAGGTTGTAGAAAGAAAAGAAAGAAAGAAAGAAATCAAGGGTGTGATAGGTAGAAAAAGAAATGCACCAAATTCAATTAAACATTGTACATATAACAAAATTACACAGGAATAAGACACTCCAAAAAGAAAAATATAGTAAAATTATCTCAAACTTGGAATCTCTTTTTTCCACCTAATAATACATTGAGAATATTGTAAGCACATGCCATCACAACTTCTAGTAGTTGGATTGAAGTTTGAGGCAATTTGATCAAGAACAGGAACATGTCATGCCTGCACAGAAAACAACTTAAGATTTTCAGACCAAGTTTATGTTTGAACCAAACATACATAATTTATCAAATTGGAGTAACATAATCTAGAAACAAACCTCCAACAAAGGCCTTTAGTTTTTTAAGACTCTTCAGTTTAGAAAGTTCCCCTTTTAATGGCATCTTGATTAGCATCACCAAGAGCAGCCTCACTCAAATACTTGTCTGCCAATTGGACTCTCTTCACATTATCTTGTTCTTGGACAAGCAAGTTACCATACTCCAACAGCTTTTCTAGTGTCATTGCTGGCTGATCAAAGGTTGGTGGTCCTTCCTTTGAGTTCACAAGCTTCTTTCCAATGGTTTCAACACCAACACCAGAAATCCACTTCCTCACTTCATCATCATACACTCTAGCCCTCAATGCACCGAAGAAATCTGCAGCATTAGCAACACATTAATAAGATATATCGATAGATAGACATATAGACATACAGATAGATAGACAGACAAATAGATAGATTACCGATGGATTGGCCAGGGAAGGTGTCAACGAGCTTGACAATGTCGTCGTTTGGGATATTGTCATGACGGAAAATACCAGTGCAGACACCAATACGGTCTTCCCTTGTAGGAGCCCAGTAGAACTTCTCCATACGTCCATCACGAATGAGAGGAGCATAGAGTGTTGAGAAATCGTTACCAGTGACAATGATGGGAACACGAGCGTTGTCTTCCTTGTTGTACATACCAGGGAGTTGGACATTTGTGGGGGCATCAGCAATGTTCATGAGTGTTGCATTAACCATCTGGTTGTTAACAGTGTATTGAGTGGTTCCACCCATACGACCTGCACCTGCATCAAGATCGTTGATGAACAGAACACACATTTTTCCCTTCCTGATTATGTCAGAAGCTTCACGGTATCTCTGTCTGATCAATTTTGCTGGCTCTCCTGCATTTCCACTTTCAAGCTCTCCAGCACTCATCATGATGGGGCTGTAACGCGATTTCACCATCAAACAGACACAAGTTAAGCAGCATAACAAAATATGATATATACCGAGCATGTTTTTATGAAATAAGCACTTGAATATGGTTCGTTTTGATCGACTTATTTGAGTTTATCTACTAGTATACACTTATGAGACTGTTTTTGAGAACAAATAGTTTATGACATGTCCATCTGCCATTTATAACTTATTTCTATAAGCTATATAGGGTAACTTATGAAAACAACTTATATAACGTCAGGTTGACTTTGAAATTGCTTATGCATAAACAAAATATGCTAAATACTGAGCTTCTTTCATAGAGCTTCTTTCGTATATTATGAAATAAGCACTTGAATATGGTATTTTGATTGACCTATTTCAGTAGTTTTTCTACTGTCAGTCACTTGTGAGACTGTTCTAGAGAACAAATAGTTTATGACATGTCTATCTGCTATTTTAAGTTGTATAAAACAACTTATAACTTATATGAAAAACAGTTTGACTTAGACATTGCTTATGCATAAACAGTTATGCGATAAATGTTTGTGCAATAAATTCTCAAATTGGTTATACAAACAAGGTCTAAATAGTTGAAACTCGAAAGAACTTATGATATGTCCACATACTATATTGATGTTATTTTCATAAGTTTATCATAATAGTTTGTTGCCATAAGTTGTTTTTAGCTTATGCAGAGTTTTCCGCCTTCGATAGAAACAATTTATATATAAACTCTCATAAAATAAGTGTTTGTTTAATTGTTTACGATGTTTCAAATTAGTAGTAAGAGTTTGACCTTATAACATCATGGAACAAAGTTTAAATTTCCTCAAAGACATATAAAATGACTATTAATGTCACTTTTTAATTAATAATAATGTTCCCTTAAAAAAGTGAATGTTTAATACTCTCTTAATTAAGTTCTATATATTGGATTTCAAATTTTTGAGGTTTAACTCACTTGATTCCCATCTTGGCAAAGACAAGTTCAGCTTGGAAAGATTTTCCCTGTCCTTTGCCTCCCCAGACACCAAGAATGAGAGGAACCTATAATAAAAACAACGAAAATATATTGAATGTACATCCCAATTAATTTTGCTAAAGTCATAATATAGTTTATAGAGAGATTAAAACATATGTCTCAAATATACCTTGATGTTAGGCAAGGTCAAGAAATTCTTGGTGATGTGAACAACAAGCTTGTCCATAAAAGCAGGAGCAATGTAAAAACCATCCATAGTGTTGTCAAAGTCGTACCTAAAACATCGTCATCATCACAAATATTAGATCAAAAGAAGCATCATTTCCAAACTATAATACTTCCTCCGGTCTCATGTATAAGTGAATATTCCTTTTTCAAATTCATTGAATAACTGATGTATCTGGTCCATATTATAAATCAGATACATCAGTTATTCGATGAACTTGAAAATTGAATCTTTGCTTATATATAAGACCAGAGGGAGTAATAAACTCATGAACTAAATTGTAACAAGTCACTCACTGTTTAAGTCCAGTACTAAGGTACTCATAAGAACTCATGACTGCATAATGAGTTCCAGCATCTTGTGGTGCTTGGAAAACTGAATCAACCATACCCTTCCCTCTTGTGATATCTTGTTGATCATCTGAAATATCATAGGCCAAACCTCTCCATCTGTCTCCGTCTGTCTGTTTCGACTCATCAATCTCTTTAGCATAAACTTTGAAGCTTCCAGAAGAAAGCTTGGAGTTTGGAATTCTTGAGGTAAGCTTCTTCAAGCTTGTTCCGAAGAAAGCTGAATTGGAAACTGATGGTCCTGTTACTACTGAGCTATTCAAGCTCATCTGCAATATCAAAGTACTTCATGTTACTAAGAGTTCTTTTAACTTTCTGATCTATTATTCTAAATCATTTTTTTTAATAACGAAAATAAATCTAGTGTGAAACGCAGAACTTGTATAAAAATTAAATATTTAAGATACAAGTTCTGTCGTGTGACCACACTAGACAAACTCCTTGAAATTGATTGTATATCATTTTAGCTTTACATGATCTCTATATTCCGATTTGCTTGGATAAATAGTTTAAGTAAGCGTTTATAACACAAATGACTATTATACAAGTAACTTCCGCATAAGCTACTTATTTATATGACAAACGATAAAATAAATTCAAACTAAACCGATCTTATATAAGTTATAAGTTTTTTCATAAGTTGTCTAGTAAATTTTTAAAAAATAAGCTAAAAAACAGCTACGAATATGTCATATACTTCAGTAAGCTCTTGCAAACAGTCTCACAAGTTCTTGTGCCACTAAATAAGTTCAAATAAGTCAATATAAACAGACTAGAATATGTTATATCATGCATCAAATTATATCAAAGTATAAGTGTAGAACAAATTAATCACCCTTCTAATATGGTATCTTTAAATGGATTATTCAATTATACAACACCATTATGTCCTATATAAACATGCATATCCACTATTAAATACCACTCTATACAACTGCAATAATGTATAATATAGCAATAGTGATGAAAGAAAAAGAATCATACTGGAGTTTTGACAGCTCCTACAGTAGAAACTGAGGCAGCCATGGATAATCTCTGATTGGTACTTCAAAGAAGAAGAAAGTATAGTTGAGGTTGAAGCAAATTATTCTATGCAAGCTTGTGATCAAATTGAGGGACTTATAATAGGTGATTAATTGATAGGGTGTAACAATAGGATTGGTCATAGAAGCCATCATGTCCACACAATGAAGATTACTAAGCTGCCACGTGGCAACCATAGAGTGCCTGGATTTCTTAGTCACTCTTAAGCATAGAGCTTTGAGGTTGGTGTTGAAGCTTTTTTCAGCTCCACAAGTATTAAGAAGAGTTTCTTACCACACAAGACTTGGATAGGACTCATCTCATCTCATCTTTTATTCAAATTTTTCAAGCATTGGTTACTCTCATTTTACACTAAAAATTAAAACATCAATGTCTTGTATTGGTGGGAGCCAATGATAATATTGCTATCTTGAACTTATCATTACACACTAATATTTGAGGAGCAGTTTAATTTACTCAAAGTTATTTTCACTTGTAGTTTTCCTTTAAGTTCACATCCCAAAAATAAACTAATGAATTATATGATATTCAATTCTCTATAAGAAATGACTAGTAACTCTTAAAAAAATCATTTTTCTAAACGGTGCCTCAGACATTTGTAAAGTAGGTGTACATTTTTGGTAGTTAATGCGGGACGCAGTATTTAATCTGAGCTGCTCGATTTTAAATCGACGGCTGAGATTGTTTTTCAATATAAAATTGAATTTATAATCTGTGCCGTTTGATTTGAAATTGATGGCTGAGATTTAATATAACGTCAAACTGTGTGTAATCTCCACAGCAGAGTATTCTAATTTTTGTTAAGCATATCGAAAAAGAAAGTAAAAGATAAAATTAATGTTGAAAAGATAACTTTTTACATTTTTAAGATATTAAATATACAAATTCTAAGATAAAATTTCTTTTTTATTTATATCTATTTTTGAACTGAAATTATCGTTGAAATGATGAGAAAAGAGAATTCACAGCAGAGGATTAGATCTTATATTTCTAAGCTACCCAAGAACAATAATGTGAGGGGAGATTTGAAAGTTAAAGTTATCAACTCATAAACAGTTTCTAGCCACAAAGAGTGCCAACCTTATTTTGAAAGAGTTTCAGTGGCAATAACTTAAACTGATTTCAAACACATAACAACTTCTTTATTGATTAAAAATTATGTAAATTTTTAAATCATTAAGTATCAAAATCGTTGTTTCTATAATCCATAATAAATAGCCTTAATCCATCTCTTTCTAGTATCTTAATCTCTCACCGGAGAGGGAGCAGTGATGATATCTATCCTTAAAATTTCCTTTGACAATTTATTTTTAACTTTTTAGTTGTTAATTTGAGGGTCGAAAATTTCATGAAAGTAATGTGAAAGGAGATTACTCGTCTTTTTATATTGAGTAAATTATTTTATTACACATAAATCTCACATCGGATGACAGATATCCAAAAGTATTTTTTCTTATAAGTATGAGACAATTTTCATCTTATAAACTGATTTTATATAATTGAATTATGTAAAAATTTTCAATTTTAAAATAGTACTAGAACTTTCTTCAAAATTTATTGTATCACCTATTATAAAGTTTCCACAATTAAATCACTCGTTTATATATGCATAACTTAATAATATATCTAATTGAGTTGAAATTTATGAGGATAGCTGTCCATAATTTGTTTTTTAACAAGTCAAAATGGAATATATATAAATAATGAAATGGTTAATCGCCTCAGCATAAGATGTGTTGAGAAGAACTACAAAAATGTTACAAAAGTATTAATACAAAGGAACATCAAAATACAATAATAAATCGACGTCCAAGCAAAAAAAAGAGTTTGACCGCTAACTGTAAGAGTGATAAGTCAATTATCCTTTTATCTTTTGCAACCGGAAAGGATGACATTGCACTAGGCAACAGATTAAGTTTCTTACTTTTTTGCTATTATTATTATTATTATTATTATTTTGTTACTTCTTTTTGTGCTATTATGAAATTCGGTTTGAGTATTTTCAGGTAGTCAAAAATTGGGCATGCATAATTACTGTAAAGAGTTAAGGTGAAATATAAGTTATCATTTGAAAAATTATGAATAATATGTATCCAACAACTAATAAAAATAATACATAATAAATTTACAGGTGATGATATATATATATATATATATATATAAATTATTTTTTTTTCTAAGCCAAAAACATCTAAACTACATCAAGGATCAAATTAATGATCCCAACTTGATAAATAAATAGTGATTCTATCTAAGTTGACACTCTTATTCATTTTCGATCATTCTATTTTTATATCTCATAGATACATTAATAGAAATTTTTTTTAACAAGTTAAATTGGAATATATATAACAATTGAGAGGACAGCTCAGCACAAGATGTGCCGAGGAGCCCCAAAAAAAGTTTACACAAGGATCCAGAATATCATTGCAAAAATACATCAATTAGTTTATTCCCAAGCACAACAATGGGTTCGACCATCAACAATAAAAATTTGAAACTAAAGTAGAATCAGTCGTCTTTAGCCACCTATAGGAGAACATCTTCACTTTGTTTAAAAGTTGATGCATGGAGCGGGCCGAGTGTTGGAATACTCTGAAGTTTCGTTCGTTCCACACGACCCAGACGCTAGCAAGCCAGATGAGCTGTAGGAAAGACCAACACGCACGTAAACCACCCGCCGAATAAGTGAACTGAACAAAGTGATCTAGGAGGTTATGAGCATCCACCGCTGAAAAGCCAATCCAGGATCGGACTAACGATCAAAGAGAACCAAAAGTGTTGCAGGAAAGGAATAAGTGTTGAGCCGATTCGACGCCGCCGCACCTTGACACGCAAAAGTGAAGATTCGGAGTGATAATGCCTCGAGCAACCAAGTTTATCTTCGTTGGCAGTCGGTCCCGCAAAAAACACCACGCAAAAATAGACACCTTCAAAGAAACATGTCTGTTCCAAAGAAGGTCTTCGGCTGCCCCCAAAATGTTTGTATCCTGAGATGTCAAGAGCTTATATGTGACTCGAACTGTGTAAGCCAAAAGAGAAGATAAAAAAGAAATACAAGTTTTTTTGGTTTTCACCATCAGTTGAATCTGATTCGGTGGTCAGTTCTAGCATCAAGTGGTTCCAAGTCTCATCCCGATTGCAGTTGCGGGGATCTAACCGTAGTCCTCCCTACCAAATTCAGCGTTAATCACCACTGAATCAACTAACGATTGGTAAAAAGAAAGACAAGTTTTAAATGACTTTTTTTTTTGTAAAAAACTATTATTTTTTAACGAGGTGGACTCTTAGTCATAAATTCATAAGAGCATATATTTAATTTTTATTCTGCTTACAAATTTACTAGTTAATTTGATTAATTGTTGAATAAATTATCGCAAATTCTCCGGGGTAGCCTAAAAAAACCAAAAAGGATAGAAGCAAGAAAATAATTTGGAAATTTCAAGATATTTTCTTAATTTAACGTGATTGGACCCTATCACTCTCAGTTTCCTTGTCTATTATTACATAAGTTTAAGATAATTTCTTAATTTAAAGGGATTGAATTCAACTTTCATCATCCTTTTAAAAAAATTCATCTTTTGTTAGGAGTTGAGTTGGATTGATTTGCATTGGTTTTGAGTTAATCTGATGTCCGAACCAATGAATTCTTGATTGGTTCGGTTTTTAGTTTTTTCAAAATTAAATCTGAACCAAATTCATCGGTTTGGTTCAGATACTTTAATCGGTTTTACATCGTATTTTTTTCCGATTAATTCCATGCACTTTTTTTCCTATATATTATTTTTCCATAAGGTCATCAAATAAAAAATACACTTGAATCGCCAATGTTTAATGCTCATCATGTTGTCACCCCGTCAATGTTAACTTCACCACTAGTAAGGCCCCGTTTGGCCCGGCTTATTTTCTCCTTTTTTTCGTCTCCTTAAAAATAGTAAAGAAGGAAAAAATTGTGTTTGACTTCACTTTTCTTTATTTTTTACTTCTTTACTTTATTTCTTTAATACTTTTAAGGAGAAATATTGTCAAATATAATTTTATATTTCTCTATTTCGTTTAAGCCAAATAGAAAAGTAAAAAATAAGCCGGGCCAAACAGGGCCTAAGACTTATTTCGACAATTTCTAAAAATTTAAACATACACATAAACAATCACACACAATTAGTTTGATAATGTGATCAATAACGTAAACAATTAAAAAAAGTTTTAAATTTTTTTATATCTTCTTCAAGTTACTGCACTTCATCCATTTGTTATCGTACATCAATCATCTTAGACTTTCTTATTCAATTTTGGGTACAAATCAACGCTTGAGGACGATGATGAGGTGAGAGAGGGGTTTGTTTATGATTGTGAATGTTTCTAAGTTTGTATTTTTAAGTTAGGGTTTCTAACTTCTAAGTGAAGCAAATTTTTTTTAAAAGTAGTTGGGCTTGTGCCAATTGTAGTTTTTGATAGATGTAGATTGTCTAAAAAAATATTAACATAAATATTATATATTGGTTTGATTCGGTTTGTCCATTGGATTTGGAAATTGGAACCGAGAACCGAACCAAACCATGTCGATTTTCAATTGGTTCGGTTTGGTTTTTTATCCGAACCATAAAAATCGGTTTTTTTTCAATTAGATTGGTTTGAATCATCGGTTTAATTGAATTTTTTTGATCCGCTTACACCCCTATCTTTCGTCATAATTAAAGAAAAATCATAACGTATTCAAAATAAAATAAAATATTTTTTTTTTACATTAAATAAAATATAAATGCTGTAATCAACAAAATATATCATCTTAATTACCATATATATATATATATATATATATATATATATATATATATATATATATATATATATATATCGATGAGGGATCCGTTGACTCCAGGAGTAAGTCTCATTGACTTACTCCGCTTAATAAGTCGATATCGGCATTATATTTCTTCAATCCAACCGTTGAATTCAAAGTTCTCATTGAGTAGATCAACTCTACAAATTTTTATAAAATTTCAAAACTGTTTGATACTTTTTTCTGTTAACTTTAATTGAACGTACGACAAAATTTTTCAAAAAATCGTTGAATTTCAATAGTCTTAATACAAAACTTGCATTTTTTGAATTTTTATAAAAATTTGTGGAGATGATCTACTCAATGAGATCTTTGAATTCAACGGTTGGATTGAAGAAATATAATGCCGATATCGAGTTATTAAGCGGAGTAAGTTAATGGAAGACTTACTCCTGTAGTCAACGGATCCCTCCTCATATCATCTTAAAATTATTACAAATTGGGGGCAATTTAATAACTATTATTTTCTCATGAATTTATAATTTTTTAAAATTTATTTATATAATTACAAGAGAAATAAAAAATAGGAGACATAATCCAGTAGAACCACACAAATTGTAGGTCAACCTAAAGTGTCCAACCTCTAATTATAATTAATCCTAACATTAATAACGCATTTAATGATTAGTGAATAAATCGACCACCAACCTGAAACGAGTCCAAGAATCAATAACTCCTACAAAAATGGCTCTTTCGAATCGGTTAATCTGGTGTCACTGTCAATCCAAAGAATGATGAGGATAATAAAAACAATATGAATCAATGATGATACGAATATTAAGCAATATCGACGACAAACTCAAAACCTCAAAATTAAACCTGTAAATTTCAACAAATTAGAAAACCTACCCGTCTTAGAATGAGAAAGTCAATCAAACAACATAACAACCAAATAAAGTATTTTATAAGAAGGTTTCTCTCCCCACCCCCCGTCGTTCTTTTTCACCCTCCAGAAATCCAATTTTACCCCCGAAAACTTTGGTAGACGCGTACCGAAGTTTGTCAATATTGAAAAATAGGTGTTTTACATCGTTAAAAACTTCGGTACGCGTGTACCGAAGTTTTTTTTAAGGTTAAAAATGGAAACTCAGGGAGTGAAAAAGAAAAACGGGGGGTGGGGAGAGAAACCTTCATTTTATAATGGGCAACAAAGCACACCCAGCGGCATAATAACAAGCCCAAACAGCAAAACCCGATCGTGGTGACACCTCACTAACAACCAAACAACACCAACGAGAATCGCAGCACCGTTTGAAAACTATTTCAACAAATCTAATTAACTAGACTTAATCTTAAATTACCTAAAGTGACTATAATGACCGAGATTCATCAATCCTAAAAAAAGAAGAGCCAAAATGAGAACAAAGAATTTGAAAAAGCAAAGAGAATATGCCCCCGCTTATTTATACCGCTTTAGTCAATAATTTTCTATAGATAAGAAATAATATATAAATAAGTTAGACATATTCTAATTTTTAATAAAGATAGATAGTGCTTTTCTATATTTC
The DNA here is from genome assembly GCA_954870985.1 of Trifolium fragiferum. Taxonomy (NCBI): domain Eukaryota; kingdom Viridiplantae; phylum Streptophyta; class Magnoliopsida; order Fabales; family Fabaceae; genus Trifolium; species Trifolium fragiferum. The sequence continues at coordinate 17,754,049 of OX940794.1, forward strand.
ATTTTTAGAATAAATATTTAATTGATGGTAAATGAGTAAATCTTGGGACCTATTTGAGACCTACATTTAATTTTATAATTTTTAATGTATTTTTTAAAAATAAACAAAATTGCATATAGACAACGCTTTTATGAATTCAAAAGCAGTTGTTTAATGCTAGACCTTAGACAATGTTTTTTTAAAAAAAAAAAATCAAAAGCATTGTCTAAAGTTAAACATAAAATTTTGCAAATTTTAACTTTTTTGGTGAGCGTTAAAAAAACATTTTCACAGAAAAAAAAATGATGTAAAATGACAATCATTTAGACAATATTTTTCACAATAAGCATTATCTAAGGATTCCGTATTTTTTTTAAAAGTGTTTCTGTAAATAAACGTTGTCTATTCCACATTTTATAATAATGGATGAAGGAAGGAATGGGTAGGAGAGAAGGTAGACGTGGTGGTGCGTCAATTTGAGAGGGAGGGTGTGGTGAGGCGGTTGTTGGGGTTTTTGAGAACATGTTGATGGATTTTATTGTGATGACGAGCCATGATAAAATTTAGTCAAATGGTCTAATCTAATGGTGGAAAAAAAGTGATGGGTTTTTCTTTTGCCACCCTACTCCATTTCTTGTACCTCTATAAATTTACTAAAATATCTCCTTCTACTACTTAGGTAGTAGATACACCTCAAAGACACCCTTAGATACTTTAAGTAGTAGACAATATTTACAAAATTTTCTCATTTTTACAATGTTTGTTACTTAAGTAATGGAAAAGTAAAATGAAAAAACGTAAGACGCACGAAAAACTTGTAAGGTGGCACAAGTAAAGCCTAAAAGTGATTCATGATGAACCAATATTTTGATGAGTACAAATTAGAAGAACCGCAAAGTGGTATCAAATTCAGAAATGGATTTTCTAAAATTGGATTTCCATGCATTTATCTGTAGTTGTGAGAGAAGAGTTTGAGCAAAAGAGAGAAGACAAAAAGAAAAAACTGACTTTGTAATAATTGCACATGACTTTGGGGGACTGCATTAATTTTCAACTGCAGTAGATCTTGGTCTATCAAATTCAGGTTTCAAGCAAATACATGGAGTTAATTATGAAGATCAGTGTATGCACTAATCACCCGTATGAATATTATTTGTATGATATGAAGTAGTTTTGTGTTGTAATTCAAATGTTGTTTAGGTAGTTTAAGTAGTTACACTTTGTTATGAGTTAGTTAGAAGCTCTAACCAAAGTTAGTTAGAAACTAATCATAGTTACTTGTGTTTGAATTAACTATATATACACTTGCATATTGTAGTTTGTGAATACAATGAAAATTTACTCTATTCTTTTCTCTTAATTTTCCTTCCTTCTCACTCAATTCAACAACCATTCCCAACAACTTGGTATCCATAGCATTGGTTCAAGATCAAATCTTGATCATTGTTGCGCAAGAAAGAGACTCATGGCTTCAACAAACATTCCAAGCCAACTTCCTAAACTGAAATCAGACAATTGGGATAGATGGAACATTCAAATGCAAGCGATTTTTGGATTTCAAGATGTTGCTGAGGTGATTCAAGATGGCTTAGAAGTTCTAGGTGATGAAGCAACAGAGGCCCAAAGAACAACATTCAGGGCTAACAAGAAGAAAGATTGCAAGGCAACTTATCTCATTCATCAAAGTGTTGATGAGGTGAATTTTGACAAGATCTCAACCTGCACTTCAGCCAAAGAACCATGGGACACATTAGAGACGTGTCACACTGGTGGTGCAAAGGTGAAGAAAGTGAAGCTACAAGCCTTGAGAAAGCAATATGAACACATAAAGATGGAGGATCAAGAGAAGGTTGAAGATAGATTTCTTCAACAGAGTAAAGGTGATCACAAATTCCATGGCTCAAAATGGTGAGACAATTACTGATCAGCAGTTTTGTGAAAAGATTCTGAGATCTTTATCCCCAAAATTTGATTACATAGTGTGCACAGTAGAAGAAACAAAAGATATCACCACTATGACACCTGCAGAATTGATGAGCACTCTACAAGCTAGAGAATTGAGGTTCAGTGAAAGAAGTGGGGAAAAAGACTCAGATCAAGCACTTCTTGCACACTCTAAGAAGAAGAACAATGGTGGAAAGAAAGATTGGGCAAAGAAAAAGGGAAAAGAGATCAAAGACTCACCATATGGAGATAACAAAGCTGAATCCTCAAGCAAAGGAGGAGGAGGCTCTGTTAACTCCAAGAATTCAAGAAAGTTCAATAAGAGGAATGTGAAATGTTACAACTGTGACAAATTTGGTCACTTTGCTGATGAATGCTGGTTTGGTAAAGAAAAAGGTAAAAAAAGAAAGGTGATGAAGCTTGTGCTGTGCAGGAAGATAGCTCTTCAGATGATAGTGATGAAGTGAAGCTTATGATGGCCACATTGAGTGATGCTGATGACTGTTCAAACACTGATTTCTGGTTTCTTGACACTGGTTGTTCCAATCATATGACAAGTCACAGAGAATGGCTTATAGATATTGATGCTTCAAGGAAAAGTAAGGTAAGGTTTGCTGATGATAGAACCTTACAAGCTGAGGGCATAGGGAAAATGGTGATCAATAGAGATGATGGAAAGCATGTGGTCATGGAGGATGTGCTCTATGTACCAGGTATGAAGAGCAATCTATTAAGCATAGGTCAGCTAATTCAAAAAGGCTTTGAAGTGAAAATGAAGAATAATTCACTGGCCCTATATGATACCAAGCACAAGTTGGTTTTGAAAACATCTTTGTCAAAGAATAGAACCTTTCAAATCAACATGAGTGCTGCTAAAGTGATGTGCTTGAGTGCAGTAGAAGCAGATGACAAGAGCTGGATTTGGCATGCTAGATTTGGTCACTTGAATTTCAAATCCCTGAGGGAACTAGGAACTAATCACCTGGTAAAGGGATTTCCAATCATCAAAGCACCAGAGAAGGTCTGCAGGATATGCATCGTGGGAAAGCAAACAAGAAACTCATTCAAGTCAGAGATACCTTCAAGAGCAAGGAATCAATTAGAAGTGATTCACTCTGATGTTTGTGGACCATTTGAAGTAGCTTCACTGGCAGGTAACAAGTACTTCATATCATTTATTGATGAATTCAGTAGAATGATGTGGGTTTACTTAATACAAGCAAAAAGTGATTCATTTGATGTGTTTAAGAAGTTTAAGAAGAAAGTTGAAAAAGAGTGTGAAAAATCCATCAAGATCCTAAGGACTTATGGAGGAGGAGAGTTTACATCAAATGAGTTTGAGAAATTTCTTGTTGAACAAGTAATTGAACATGAAGTGACTGCACCTTACACTCCACAGCACAATGGATTGGCTGAGAGAAGGAATAGAACAGTGTTCAACATGGTAAGAAGCATGCTGAGAGAGAAATCCTTGTCAAGTTTCCTATGGGGTGAAGCAGTCAACACTGCAGTGTACATTCTGAACAAGTGTCCTACTAAAAAATTGAATAATATAGTGCCTGAAGAGAAGTGTAATGGAAGAAAGCCTACAGTGAATCATCTAAAGGTATTTGGTGCATTGTGCTACAATCACATACCTGACCAGAAGAGAACAAAGCTTTAAGATAAGGGCAAGCCTATGATACTTGTTGGCTATCATCCAACTGGAGCATATAGATTGTATGATCCAGTCAAAAGAAAGAATGAAATCGGTAGAGATGTAGTAGTATGTGAATCTGAAAGCTGGGATTGGAAGGGTAAAGATGTTGTGCCTGTAAACCCCTTATTGATTGATGACTCACAAGGTGAAGAGAATGGTGCAAACAATGGCACCATGAACATCACTGCTAATACACAAGCCAGTGCAAGCTCAAGTGTAAATGCAAATGTAGATACAGCTCTTGCAAAAAGAAGTATATTGCCAACTAGAAGATATCTTGACTTTGAAGTTTACAATGATGACACCATAACTGAAGAAGGAGATTTAGTGCACTTTGCATTATATGCTGACTGTGAGCCAGTTAACATTGATGAAGCTATGAAGAGTCAGTTATGGAGACAAGCCATGATTGATGAACTGAAGGCTATAGAGAAAAACAATACATGGTATCTCACTAACTTGCCAGCAAACAAGCATCAGATAGCTGTGAAATGGGTGTATAAAGTCAAGTTGAATTATGATGGATCAATTGCTAAATATAAGGCCAGGCTTGTGGCAAAAGGATTCTTGTAGAAAGCAAGCCTAGACTATCAAGAAGTATATGCACCAGTAGCTAGGATTGAAACTATAAGGCTTGTAGTTGTCATTGCTAGTGTGAAGAGTTGGCCTATGTCTCAGATGGATGTGAAATCTGCATTCCTTAATGGACCACTTGATGAAGAAGTTTATGTGTCACAACCACCAGGTTTCATTAAGGAAGGCAAGGAAGGAATGGTGTACAGACTGAACAAGGCACTCTATGGGTTGAAGCAGGAACCTAGAGCATGGAACAAAAGGATAGATGGATTCTTAACACAAATTGGCTTTCAGAAAAGTGTAGTGGAACATGGTGTGTATGTGAAGCACAAATCTGAGTCAAGTGTTATAATCATCTGCCTATATGTTGATGATCTGTTGGTCACGGGTAGTAATCCTGGTGACATAGCTGAATTCAAGAGCTTGATGCACTCTGAATTTGAAATGACAGACATGGGTAAGTTGAGTTACTTCCTGGGATTGCAGTTTGAAGAAACTACTGCAGGAGTTTTCTTGCACCAGAAGAAATACATGAAGGAAATTCTAACAAGGTTCAATATGTTAGGATGCAATCCTGCAATAACTCCCATGGAAGCAAACTTGAAACTGAACTTAGATGAAGCTGGTGAGAATGTTAATGCTACATTGTACAAGCAAATGGTTGGCTCTCTGAGATATATATGCAATAGCAGGCCTGGCCTATCATTTGCAGTAGGAGTGGTTAGCAGATTTGTTGATACTCCAATGAAGTCACACATGACAGCAGTGAAAAGGATACCGAGGTATGTGCAGGGTACAATGGAACATGGAATCTTGTTTCCTGGTAGCAGCAACAAATCAATGAACCAGTTGATTGGATTCTCTGACTCTGACTGGTGTGGAGATCAAGTTGACAGAAGAAGCACCACAGGCTACATTTTCGAATTTATGAATGCACCAATTTCATGGTGCTCAAAGAAGCAGTCTGTCATTGCTCTTTCATCTTGTGAAGCTGAATATATAGCCTATGCCTTTACTGCTTGTCAAGGGTTATGGTTAGAATCATTGCTGAAAGACTTAGGGATTGATCTTGCTGAACTTATTCAATTACTTGTTGATAACCAGTCTGCCATTAACTTGGCTAAGAATCCAATATCTCATGGAAGAAGCAAGCACATTGAAACACGATTTCACTTCATTAGAGATCAAGTAAGTAAGGGAAGGATTGTCTTGTCTCATTGCTCCACACTGGACCAAGAAGCTGACATTTTAACAAAGGGATTGAAGCATGACAGGTTCAAGGATTTGAAGACTAGGATTGGTGTTATGTCCTTGGAACATTTGAATTAAGGGGGCATGAAGTAGTTTTGTATTGTAATTCAAATGTTGTTTAGGTAGTTTAAGTAGTTACACTTTGTTATGAGTTAGTTAGAAGCTCTAACCAAAGTTAGTTAGAAACTAATCATAGTTACTTGTGTTTGAAGTAACTATCTATACACTTGCATATTGTAGTTTGTGAATACAATGAAAATTTACTCTATTCTTTTCTCTTAATCTTCCTTCCTTCTCACTCAATTCAACAACCATTCCCAACATGATAATATTTGTAGCAGCTCAAATGATGTGAACTTAACTTGATGTAAAATCTACATTTCTAAATGGCTCTATGTTGAAAAAGAGGTCTATATATATTTAACAAATAACAACCAATTGGGTAAATATGGGCACAAATATTGTTCATAATTAATTTTTCGGTTGGCCCAAATATTATCACATAAGTTGGCTCTATGTTAAACTCTAAGTTGTGTTCAATATAAACATAAAGTTTTGAGTTTGAACAGAACATATAGTATATTAGTATGGATTGAATATAAGTGGTCCACCGTGGATAAGTGATATACCGAATATGAATTTTACAAAATTTACTGTTGGATTGAAAGTTTATATCGTATAGATCATCCATAAATTTTTTAAATTTTTTTGAAAATCATTTGATATGTTATTGAGACCCATCAAGATTTATGCTATTTAACAACCGTTAATCTTAATGTGTCTCAATAACATATCAAATGATTTTTAATTTTTCTAAATTTTTTTATAGATAATCTATATGATATAAACTTTCAATCCAACGGTGGATTTTGTAAAATTCGTATTCGTTATAATGTTATTTGTGATTGGTCCACCATGGACCACTTGATGAAGTGGTCCATATTAGAATTTACCTTGAATATAAACATAAAGTTTTGAGTTTGAACAGAACATATAGTATATTAGTATGGATTGAAGCAAGCACTAAGGACGAGAAATAATCACATCGACAAGTACTCGTAAGATAAAAGGTTTGTTTGTGCTTTGAATGAATATGCACTTTCTTCTCCATGCTGTTGGTGTAGTCAGTTATTTTATGGAAGCTCCTACTTCAACACACGTGAAAGTTGATAAGAAGATATAGATATACTTTGCTGGTTTCTTCATAAAAATGTGTTTCTCTTATCAAATGATATAATGTTCTCTACAAATAGAAACACTTAGGAAGCAAATTGATAAATATTAATTATTCTATGCAATTTCTCTTCCATATATATGATATATCAGTCTAAATCATCCTTCATTGCATAAACCATTTTTCTGTCAAGTATATAGACTTGTATTTGTTCCCATTCGTTGTTCAACCCAGTTGCATATTTGCATTCGAAAAGAACAGAAAGTTCTATCTTTGTTCAAGTGTTGAGCATCTTCCCAACAACAAAAATTTTAACATGTTTATTTTATGATGCACTCGAAGGGATGAACACCTAATTAAATGTTAATTAATTTCACCAAGCCATTTTCACACTCCAAAATTCTATATCTCGGCATGATCGGAAAATAGTTTACTTGCATCTGAACAAAAGCTAGATAAAATATTTGAGATATGCATTCACTAATGAATAAGTCATATTATCATTTGTCTTGGAGAAATAACACAAAATATAACTCTTATGCCCTTGGCAGAAAATTGACCATTGTTCAAGTAGCCTAGGGTTTTATGCATGATGTTTGATTATCTTATCACATTAGACAAATCCCAATATTTCAAATTCAAGAATTTCAACAATGCAGCAACAAACACCAAGCAGAGGACAAGAAATTTATGGCATGCTACCATGATAAAATCTAACTTTGATTAAATAATATATATACTATCATATGGTTATTCAAGAATCCAAAAGTGTTTGGTTTGAGACATGCAGTATAAAGTGAGAATGAAGTAGTTATATACTTATATCATACCAAAGCAAAAAGAAAAAAAAGCATAAAGACAAATCACAATTGTAGTACAATACTACAAATGCATTGTGCTTGTTGTACTATAGTACTTTGGGGATTGGTACAAAGACAACAAAATTTCCTATATTTATCGTCATCCAAAATAAATGATGAACATGAGAATAAAGTGGGCTGAGTTGGTGACAATATTGAATAAGTCAATGAATGTATAAAAATGGAATATCTCAGAAGCCCGTCATGTTTGACCAACCACGATCTAATACAAGGAATGATTCTACTACTCTTATTATTAGATGTAAAATTTAGTTACACCGATTAATTGTTCTTATATAGCCACTAAGAGCAACTAATTGGTGTAACTAACTTTTACATCTAATAATACTTGCATATTCTTAGAAGCCCGCCATGTTTGACCAACCACGATCTGATACCAGGAATGATTCTCTTACTCTTATTATTAGATGTAAAATTTAGTTACACCGATTAATTGCTCTTATATAACCAATACGAGCAACTAACCGGTGTAACTAACTTTTACATCTAAAGTACTTAAACATCATTGAGGTCTAATTAGAATCTATAAATTAAACTTATCAAAAGAGTTAGCTAGGTGTGTTTCCAAGAAGGAGGGGTAATGGAAATACAAACAGAAGGCCAAAATCACAAACTAATAATGTCAACTATAGTGTCCAAATTTAACTAGAGTTAGCTGAAAAATTAAGTTAACTGAGCTTAACATCATGATCTACTTTAAAGTCTAAATGATGTGATTCATTGAAGGGAAAGGGGGATGAACCAACCCTTACCCCACACCAACTTTCCCTCAATAAGTCTATCTGATCACCCCTACTAGGAACACAGCACTCTTGCAGAACAATTCAATTAATGCACAACTGTCCAAAATCATATATAACCATTTTTACACAATCAATCAAGCACATTGAATATATGGACAAATATAATATAACACATCTAGGTAAATAGTCAAACAAAAAGATATCTTACCATAAATTTATGCATGATATAGAATCAAAATTAAACTAATCTACCAATAAAAGCAGATAATCATAATAGATAGAAAGATCAAGATAAACAAACTAACTAATTAGTACAAAATCATCTAAAGATAATTAACAACATCTGACTCTGCTAGGTTTCTTAGAAGCAACAAAGAAATGATCAAACATATCAAATCCTAGCTAACCATGCTACATGTATTCTTACAACAAACAAACACAGTCAGAAGTGGAACATACTGCACAAAAACAAGTCAGTAAGATTAAACACCCTTAACAATAAACTTCCTAACTCCTTTCTCAGAAAGAAGGAGGAGGAGGACGAGGAGGTGGAGGACCCCAAAACACATCATGAGACATTTGAGTACCATTATGCATCAAATTTGGTGGCAAATTATACATAGGCATTGAAACCTGTTGTTGATGTTCACCTAATTCCAAACCTTGAGAAGAAGTAACTGCAACAGTTGCTGAATTCACACCAGATTGTTGCTGTTGCTGTTGTTGAACTTGCATTTCCTCTTGTTCACCACCTTGTTCATCTTCCAATGGCAATCTCTCATAAGTAGCATTAGCAAAAGTAGCTGCAATAACCATCACAGGTCCAGAAGCAACCAAAGAACCCGCCACAGCACCACCAACAACCTGCCCCTGACCACCAGCTAAATAAACAGTTAATCCAGTAGCACCAGCTGGCGAAGGCGAAGGCAAAAAAGCCCCCGAAAGCGAAAGTATCTCGAATCTTCCATGAAGAGTAATAACACCACCAGGAGCAGCAGGTTGTCTAAGCGTCACATTAGCAACAATGCCGCTCCCACTTAAAACCGACACACCACGGTGTCTCCGGTTAGCAAAAGTTGCTATACTCTCCGCGACATCACTTCCACTGCTGATTTCCAACACATGGCTTCGAAGAGCGTTTGGAGATTCTTTTGTTATAACAATAGGAGGTTTTGGTTTGTTCTTAGAACCCGGTGGTCTGCCACGTGGCCTCCGACCACCGGAACTACTTCCTGGCTCAGATGGGTTTTGTTCTTCATTGTTGTTGTTATCTTCTTCCTCGTTGTTGTTGTTGCTACTGCTATTAGTTGGAGTTGAGTTGTTTGCATTGTTGTTGTTTTCCATCAATTCTTTTTCTCTTTTCAGATTTTGAAGTGATGATGGTGATGAAGGCATTGATTCTCTCTGACTCATTGCCACATTATCAGTCCACCAACGATTAGCCATAATCTTTTTCGATTTCGAAAATCTTTCTTTAGACAGAAAAACAAAGAAATATAGAAAGTTTGTTTGAACTTGAAGACTCAGATCTATTAAAAATCAAACAACCTTATCCAACAAAGATTCTGTAAATATATATATATATATATATATATATATATATATTTTTGCATGTAAACCCTAACCACATAAATAAAATTACTTACTCTATAAATAAATAAATAAAAGTCACATCAAATCAAAATAATGAAGAGATTATGACAGAAGAAATATAAAAAAGAAAAAGAAAGATAGAAGAACAAAAGGGAAGTTAAAGAAACGGTGTGGTAGAAGAAGTTGAAAGAAGAGAAGAGTAACAAACCCCTTCAGATGTTAGAAAGGGCGTTGTTTGTAGAAGAAAGGTAGTGATAATATGCGTTTGTACCTCAATCTATGCCACAAAAGGGGTCAGGGGTTAATTGGTACGGTTAAAAAAGTACTGTATCTGTACAGTGAGGGACCCTCTAAGAGTGTCTGGTCTGGTTATTTATGAGAGAAAGAAAGAAGTGTTGTGTGTTGTTGGTTTCAAAATGAAAACAGCGTCCTTTGAAATTGAGAGATATTGGCTTTATCATTATCTGTAAAATAAAAGTGGTTTTGTTTGTGTGAAGTGAAGGGTGGTTTTGGTGTGTCTCCTTGGTAAGCGGTTATAGTGTTGTGTTCAAAGTTTTCAACTTCCTAAGTAAGCAGAAACACATCCACTTGTTGTTGTTGTGTCACCAACTCGTGACCTTCAAAACAAGATTAACACACCGCAACTTGCGCAAGAGAAGAGTAGTAGTGTGTACTCCTCATTACTAAAGTGAAAAACATTGTCTTCAAAACTTACTGTTTTAATCCATTAGTCAAGGATACTTTTTTTTTAGTTAGTGGGTAAAAATTTCACCCGTCAAGGATATTTATTAAAGAAAAACAAATAATTTCCTATCCTTTTATACTCCCTCCGTCCCAATTTATTTGAGTCAGTTGACTTCAGCACGCATATCAATGCACAACTTTGACGATTAATATTTTAAATTGTATAATAGTAAAAATTATAAAAATTTAATATTTTAAAAATATTCATCGAGATGAATCTAACGACATTTTATATGCTAATATTTATTTTTATTTATTGAGAGAAAAATATGGTCAAAACAAGATATATGAATAGTGCAAACATTCTAAATGTCTCAAATAAATTGGGACGGAGGGAGTAAGAAAGTAGTAATTCACATTTTAAGTGGTTAGTAAAATTTACTTTATTGATGGGCTTATGCCTTCATTATTATAAAAAATATATATTTAGTTTATTGAATTTGAATTTTTATCAATATATTTTTTTATTAAATTTTATTTAAATTTCTTTTTTTTTTTTATAATAGTATTTACATTTCTCTTAATCTTTCATTCTTTTAGATATTGAATATTGAAATTACGACCAAAAAGAAAGTTGTTCGTATAGTTTTCAATGAAAATTGTAAGAAAAAAAAAGGATTTTAATTCATCAAAAAAAAAAACTTGAACACAAATGTTGATTTTATATTGTTGAAAAAAACTTTAATATTGAAATTTTCCCGCCATTAAACTTAAGATTTTAAGCCCATGAAAGTTAGTATGGTGGTAATAGCTTAAAAATTTTGAGTGTGTTCTTTCTAAATTTTTACATTTAAATTCTTTTGGCGTTATGCCTCATGGATTGGCAAAACGGGCATGCCCGCTCTGTTTAAGCCCGTCTAAAAATGGGGTGGGGCGGACCAATTTAGATGTTTGAGCTCAAAACTCAAGTCCGCCCGTTTATTGGTGGATTGGCGGACATGCTCGCCAAATATTTTTTTTCTTTCACAATTTTGAATTATAACTTCATATATAATTCAATGTTAAAAAAGTACTAAACAGATTGAATTATAATAATTTCACAAATCTTACAATTCTTACCTCCTATTTTTAAACTAACAATAATAATACTATAATATGGATAATTAAGAGAAGATTGCAGTAGATAATAGTTACTAATTCTGGCGCATATCTTTTATCATGATTTTTGTTTCTATTTTTATGCGTATATTTATTTATTTTTTTGGCTTAATTACAGTTTTGGTCCCCCTACTTTGCTCTTTTCACAGTTTTGGTCCCCCTATTTTAATTTCAACCAGTTTTAGTCCCTCTTATTCAATTTTGGTCTTATGTGTCATATTTTTAATGACATGGCAAACATAGTGCTAATGTGTCAAAGTCCACATATATTAATATTTTCCATGTCACTAATTATGTTTATTTTAATTTATTTATAGTAAAATAGCAATTATTATAAACCAAAAAAATAAAATAGAAAATTAAATTGTTATTATTTGATTCCATAAATAAATAAGAATCAAGAACCTTAAAATAGAAACAAATTCCCAAATTTCTCAAATCTCTACTTCTCTCCATCGAAGTAGAATCATACAAATCCCCAAATTTCCTCGCTCCACTTTTTCGTTCCTATTTTTATTCTTCCTCTTCAATTGTCTTGTCCTAACTTGTTCCACTTCTTTTTGTTCTTCTTCTTCAATTTTCGTTGGTAAAGAAGTCATTGTTGGTCGAAAATTGTTGTTTGGTTACTCCTCCTTATGAATTTCGATATTTCTCTCCTGTATTTCTGATTGTACAAAGTTCTTCTTTTCGGTTACAAGGAAGAAAGGGTTGTGATTTTTTTGCTTCTTAGTGCCGATTGAGCGGCATCGATTTGGGGATCTCTGAGATGTTTTCAGGGGGACAATGAGAGATTTGGAAGATTTGAGAATTTGTTTCTTGATTCTTATTTATGAAATCAAATAATAACAATCAGATTTTCTATTTTATTTATTGTTATATGATAATTGCTATTTTGATTTTTTATGTTTTTTTTTTGTCAAATTTTTGTGTTTTTATTATAAATTAAAATAATAAATGTAGTTAGTGATATGGAAAGTGTTAATATATGTGGATTTTAACACTTCATCACTATGTTTGTCATGTCATTAAAAATATGACACATAAGATCAAAATTGAATAAGAGGGACTAAAACTGGTTAAAATTAAAATAGGGGGACTAAAACTGTGAAAAGAGCAAAGTAGGGGGACCAAAACTGTAATTAAGCCTTTTTTTTTTTGTTCTTATTTTTTAAGTTAAAATAGATTGGCTTATGATCTTGTTTTTAGAGGTGCTTTCCGTTGTTATTTTTATGGGAAGATTTCTTTTATGTTTATTTTTTTTTAGAAATGTGATTTTTAATGCTATTTTTATGGAAAGATTTATTTTAGGCGTATCTTTCTTTGTTATTTTTTTTTTTTGTGTTTTTTATTAGTTTAGAGATAAAATTATATTTAAGAGCGCAAAACTTGAAACACCATTAAAAGTGATAAAGACAAATTTGGAATTTTTAATAGTAGTTTCTTTTAATATATTGTAAGTAGATGATAATTATCGGTGAAAAATATTTATCCAAATTTTTTACACATGAGTGAAAATTATTTGTCCATGATTTTTTATATTTATCGATAAGAACTAATTGTCTTATTTTAAAAAACTATTAGTTAATTTTTATGTTTATCTTTAGAAGTGGTTTTTATTGCTATTTTTATGTATAAATTTGTTTTATTATTATTTTTTTAAAATTCATCTTTAGAAGTTTTTTTTTATGAGTAGATTTGTTTTATGCTTATCCTTTTTTTTTTGTTTTTTTTTTAATCTTTTTTTCATGAGTAGATTTGTTTTATGTTTATCTTCTTTTTATTTTTATTTTTTTTTGTTACTTTTGTTTTGTATTTGTATTTTTTTTTTAGTTTATAGTAAAAATTACATTTAAGGGCATAAACGGTGAAATACTATTAAACGTGCTAAGGACAAAAAAGATTTTTTAATAGTAGTTTCTTTTAATATATTGTAAATAGATAATTAAATGATTTTGTCCTAAAACTTAGGGTAAGTCATTAATTATCCCTTAAAATTAATTCAATATTGCAAAATAAAGATGAATCGTGGTGCGACTTTTCAAGAGTCATGGTCATCAAAATATTGGTTTCTAAAAAAAATATTAAGTAGTTTTGTATGTACCAATGCTTAGAGTAGTCAAAATGCCTTACCCGTTCTATTTTGGGCCACCCGAGCGGACTCTGGACGAGGCTAAAAAGCACGAATGAAAATGGGCAGAAAATAGTATGGCCCGAGCCCGACCTATATGGGCTTTGGGCTTTCAGGCTAGCTCGAATTTTTTTAGTGTTTCCAACAAAAAAATTTAAAATGGCAAAACATTGTTTTTTGTTTTAAAATTTGTTGTTTAGCAAGATCGATAATTTTTTCACAAATTGAATTAAATTTATGTTGCATTTTCTTCAGATAAATAGGGATCATTTGTTCTCATAAATTAGACCCAAATATACAAACTTACATTGCATTTACAGCAAATTAAGTCAACACATTAGGGCTCGTTTGACCTAGCTTATTTTAGAGCTTATGCAAACGGATTATGCAATATAAATTAGGTTTTATGCTATTTTATAAGTTTAAATTAGTGAAAAATGAATTTTTAGAAGCTATTTTATCATAGACTACCTTAAAAAATTTATAATAATACATAAAAATTACATAAGTTGTTTGCATAAACTCAAAAATAAGCTAGGCCAAACGGGCCCTTAATTATCAATCATCTAAAAGAACTCAATTTAAATCTAGAGATCATGTATCAAGACAATGCCTCTTGACTAATAATATAAATTAAGTTAAAATCGCCCAAAACAATTTACTCACATTTATTTTTTTAACTTTTTTAATTATAATTTATTCGGGTTATACTACCCATGATCCATTCGGACTAACCCATATTTTAAATGGATCGGGCCAAAAAGTGGAAGATTTTTTCTTAATTTTAGTACGCTTTTAATTTGTTATATTATATAAATTACAAAATCACCCATGTGACAAAATATTATTTTCAAAAATTATTTTATATTTTTAATTTAATATCAAGTTATTTTGTTATTTATATTTTTTTGATTTCATTTTTGTAATTTAAAAAATATTTTATAGGATAAACTAATAAATTATTTTCTTATTTTATCCCGTTGTTTTCTAACTCGGCTCAAATTTAGGATAAGAATTTAAACAACAAAGACATGATAGAATTAAATTTCATGATTAATTTATTGTATCCTACTATTTATCCAAATAACTTTGAAACAAAATATGATACAATTATCATATTATATCTTTTGTTTAGCCACCAAACAAATTCATAAAAAAAAAAATTAGTCAGTTTATGCTCAAATTAAAGCGACCAAAATATTTAAATTTCGCAAGAATAAAGTAAGTTAATTTATCCTCTTAAATAAAGTATGACAAAAGTTTATTTGAAAGAGTTTAATTGATATGCACTGACGGTGTAAAATAATTTTACACGGTCGATCAATAAGAAACCACCAATCTTCCATGTCATATAAAGAAAGTGGGGTAAAATAGGGTGACATGGCGGAATACATTGTTGTCGGTGCATACAAATTAAATTCTATTTGAAAATCAAAGTCAAATTATTTTAAGGGGAATGTTAACTTGTGTCCTTAAGGGCACATGTTAAGAACACCAATATGGAAAAAATTTATTACAACTTGTGTATTATTCAATTGTCTAAACATTAAATTCTCTATAACATTAAATGCACATTTCTATCTTTAGGTAGCTTATCATATGCCCTTAGAGCACATGTTAACATGACCCTTATTTTAAATAATGCTTTTTTTAAAAGTGAAATTATCAACCACTAAATTTTTATCATTAACTAATGTTATGTGTCGTTTCTGTAAAATTAGCTCAGTTTATAAGATTTTATTTTTTCCTACAACCCTGCCTGTGTCTTTGGTTGGTCGCTTGTAAGTTTGAATTTTTTGTACCATCGTAGCTCGAGCCTCGAGTGGGGGGCTCCATAGTGAAAAATTGCATGCACTGCCCACTCGTGTATTGACCCATGCCATGTGTAGTGTACTTGTGTAAGAGATTTTTAGATTTTGTGTAAGAGATTTTTTATATTGAATTCATGAATATTTTCTTATTTGTAAAATAAGAAAACTGTACCTGCCTATTCTATGTTTTTTTTTTCAAATTTATTTACTTGCAAAATTATTATGATATATCTCACTAATCCATAATTACATCTTTCATAAATTAGTAAATAAAAGATAAATAAATAGAATAAATTTGCAGTCATAATTTTCCTTCGAATGGAGTATAAATAAATTACTTGATGGGTACCTAATTAGAGTAATAAAAGTTGGGCAGGCATGTATGTATGGTATGGAGCCGGAGTGGGGCAGCGTGCTGGTTGTTTCTGGCTTTCTGCAGCGAGACACATCACTGTCTGCGGACAAGACAAAGTGGCAAGTGCCAATATCTGAATTCCAGTCTCCATAACTTCCCCCATTGACTAACCAAAACTACCATTGATAATACGGGCAATGCTATGGTGGATCACCTCATGGACAAGTGGTCAATACTATTATAACGAATACGAATTTTACAAAATCTACCGTTGGATTGAAAGTTTATATCATATAGATCATCCATAAAAAAATTTAGAAAAATTTAAAATCATTTGATATGTTATTGAGATCCATAAAGATTAACGGTTTATTAAATACTGTAAATCTTAATGAGTCCTAAAAACATATCAAATGATTTTCAATTTTTCTAATTTTTTCTGTGGATGATCTATATGATATAAACTTTCAATCCAACGATCGATTTTATAAAATTCGTATTCGTTATATGGTTAGTCCACCATGGACCACTTGAACAAGTGGTCCATATTAGAAATTCCCTTGATAATACATTAGAGGATTTCAATTAATATAATTTTAAAATTACTTTAGAAGATCTCGGCTATACATTTTAAATCGGACTATTATAATGCAAAACAGCATTAAAATTCTGTTTAATGATTATTTTCAAATTCAACGGTTGATAATTAATAGACACATCTTTGTACAAAAGTTTTATTTCAACGGTTTGTAAATGCTTTGCATAATGATTATTTGTATGCGAAGGAGTTTAATACTTTGTTTTCAACTTGTAGTTCAATTCTTATTGTTTTGTATGCTTGTATGTTAGAAGGCAAGTCAATAGAGTTATTCATGATCTTGTTAGAGCATCTTTACTTCAATCTAGTCCTAGTGTTTAGTATTATTTTTATCCACATGATTGTATCTCTTCTATTATATTAAATAAATGAAATGCAATGAGTTTATCTTGCTTAAAAAAAAGTAGTAAGGAATCCTAATGAATGTATTATTCAATTGACAAAAAAATAAAACGATAAAGTTTGTGTTTCTTTAGAAAAAAAAAAGTGGAAGAAATAGAAGAATTTGAGAGAGAAGAATTATAAAGATAAAACTAGTTTATTTTTTCATAATTCAAAGGCTTTGACATTGCCATATTTTTATCTTATAATTTATAATATAAGTTCATATGATAGAAAAAAAAAATTTGATAATTTTTCTCCTCACAATTTTATAGTTTATTTTTGGTTTAAATGCAGTTTTTCCTCTCCAAGTTTCATAACTATGCGGTTTTAACTTCCGAGTTTCAATTGCTTAATTTTAATCCCTTAAGTTTTACAGTTGCTCAATTTAACCCTCTAAGTTTCAATTGTTCGATTTTGATCTTCCAAATTTATCACATTTTGCATTTGCTAGCCCCAAGTTGACTTTTTTGATTTAAAATTGCTTATGTGCCATTTTAAAATTTAATAAATATTTAAAAATAAATATAATAATTTAAATTTTTTTAAAAATAACTTATGAATGTCCATCGACCTAATACCACATCTAGAGACCTCTTAGTCTAACCAAGCATCCACCTCAAACTTAAATTGGCTTGTACGTAGAGTATTTTTGCAGGTGCACCCTCCTTTGATTGTCGTCTTCTCCACCTTAGATTATCACCCCCACTCCATCTCGGTTCATTCTTTCCATAGATATCCATTCATCGCGAGTTCCTTCGTCCTCTCTCTTAACTTCTTAATTTGGACAAACTCCGACTTCTATCCAAAACAAATATATTAATCACACATACATATTCATCATTTCTTTTATGAAAACAATCTTTAAAAAAATTCTCTTTACTTCCCTCCCTCCGTAGCCTTTCCTTCTAAATTCGCAAATAAAGTCTTAGTAAGTATTCAAAATAATGTATTTAGACCATATCATAGACTAAATAAATTAACTTTTTCACATATCTAAAAAATAATTTTTTTTATATTATTTTTTCAATTTTACTTAAGTCTCAAATATAAACAAAAATATGATTAAAAAAATTGATATATTTGGTGTGAGTTATTTAATTATATGCCCAAAGAATCTTAAAAAAAGAAGAAAGTCAAGCTTACTACAATAAAAATAAAATGAAATTTATAATTTTTTTGTTTTTTTCCTTAAAATATAGCTTAATTAGTGGTTTGGAACCAAAAAAGTATCTACGCGCATATCTTGGGGGAAAAGTATAATATGAATTCTTAATTTGTGCTATGGAATCTGTTTTTTTTTTTTTTGGAATTTAAAATTCTTTCTACACCAAACTCACTGCAGAGCATTTTTCCGTAGCAGTGGTGCTGATTCTTCTTTTATTCGATGTTCAGAAAATTTTAGAATTGGGTGCAGAATATCTTGATTTGTGTTAGTGACCGACTTAAAAAGTAAATTGAATCAATTAATTTCTAGGAATTGGAATATTCCAACAAATGAAGTACTATGCTTATTGTAAAATGCACATGAAATTTGTCAAATGGCAAAGCTAGAGGCGGACGAAATCCCGATATCTTCCTACTAGGGGTGAGCACAAATTCGCAATCCGATTCGAAACCGACATAACCGCCAACATGTGGAAGCACTCGGTCGGGTGCGGGTCGGGTCAACAATTGTGAAAAATCGGTCATGAACGGTTGTATACGGGCGGGTGCGGGTCTCTAATAATCCGTCTATTCATAACCGAAACCGACCGAACAATTTCTAAAATACAAATTAATTTTTTTCTAGTTTCGAGCACCTCTTCTCTCTCTTAATATCATATGCTCTTCACTTTGTTAATTTTATCTATATTTGATAGAGGAGAAAAATGTTGTATTTTACGAGCTTTAACTTGTAATATGTTGATAAAGGAGATACCGTAAAAAAAAATGTTGATAAAGGAGATGTGAAAGATAACATTTTAGATTTATCTTAATTTTTACTTCTCGTCTACTATCTATTATTGTCGTTGAATTTACAAATTTGAAACAAATTAACTTCATCTCATCATTTTTATTGTATCTTTTGTTGCATTATGTACGAAATATTGAACGAATTGTCAAAAAACGAATATTTTTTTGAACAATGAAGTTTTAAATGTAACAACAACGTTTCAATCTAACCCGTTAAAACCGACCCGTCGTACTCGTCACCCGTATTAACCGAATCCGAACAAATCGAAGACGTAAACGGTCGAAATTGGGTCCAAATTAAGAGGTCGCAGTTTTTATCGATTTGAGGATTTTCGGCCCGAATCCGACCGATGCTCACCCCTACTTCGTACACGGCCGGGATGTGGTGCAGACTGAATATATATAAATAGAAAATAGAAAGAGGATACTTTAAATGTATTTATTTATATGGGAAATACTATTTTCAGGAACTCCAAATCCACAAAACACAAGAATTATTCCGTAAAAAAATAAAAATATAATTATACTCAATGACGGAGCCAGAAATTTTGTATAGTGGAGCACCATACACATAACTTTGGTGCATTAAATATATATGTGTGTATATATATTACATTTTATTTTTTAGAGTATAAATATACATTATAAATGTTCTATACAACTTAATATCTTTTAAAAAATTTAAATAATTTTTTCAGTCTCAATCTCAATAAAAACATCTCTCTCTGTAGAAGTAACTAAACAGTCATTTAAACATTGATCTCCTATGTGATTTCATAACTCTTTTAGTTGATAAGGGACCTTTAGTAAATAATATTTCCTCATCTTATCTCGATTTATCATTTGGATGGTAATTTGAAATTCTATGCCTCAAAATAAGGATCATTAGAAAGCATTTTAAAAAATCTTTTGTGTCATCGATAGACAATTTTATGCTTCTACATTCATTTGATGTTTGAAGATTATGAGTTGATGATTGCTCTAAACTAACTTTATTTTGAAAAATATTTTCATTTCTTATTACTAAATAAAATAACCTTATGCTAACTAAGATTTTTCTCTTTGTTGCATCAAAAAATTCTTAATAAATAACATTTTTCTTTTACAAATATTAACTAGTCAAATTTCAATGTAATTTACTATATTGAATTTATTTAACTATAGTATCCCAAAACACAAGTCAGCATTTTTCATGAATTAAAAAAGAGTTGTGTTATTTGTATAACTCAAAATGGTCGTTAATTATCACATAAAAGTGAAATCAATAAAATAATAAAAAAAATATGTTATAGTTAGAGGCCAATGCTATGGTGGACCACCTCATCAAGTGGTCCACCGTGGACAAGTGGTCAATACTACTATAACGAATACGAATTTTACAAAATCGACCGTTGGATTGAAAGTTTATATCATATAGATCATCCATAAAAAAAAATTAAAAAAATTGAAAATCATTTGATATGTTATTGAGATCCATAAAGATTAACGGTTTATTAAATACTGTAAATCTTAATGAGTCGCAAAAACATATAAAATGATTTTCAATTTTTCTAATTTTTTCTGTGGATGATCTATATGATATAAACTTTCAATCCAACGATCGATTTTGTAAAATTCGTATTCGTTATAGCGTTGGTCCACCATGGACCACTTGAATAAGTGGTCCATATTAGAATTGGCCTATAGTTAGATAGTATAAATATAGTTGTTGGACAACCAACTTGATATCAGAATAACATTTCCTATTAAAAAAAGTACCGTGTTAAAATCATACACTACAAAATAACCAAACAACTTAAAATACACCACATACACTCCTTATTAAATACAAAGAGGGAATTTTTTTTAGACAAATGATATTTTGACACCAGTTTAGTTGTCCAACAACTATTTTTATACTATCCAACTATAACTTCATTTTTTTATTATTTTATTGTTTCACCAATTTTGTCTAAGTTGTCTATTTGACAACCATTTTGGTTGTACAAATATCACTACTCTTTTTTTTAAACTGAACCTGATAGAAAAAAAAAATTCGAATATGCTCTAACTTTTTAAAAAATTTCGAAACTACCCTACTTTTGGTTGTGAGTGGGACGCGCCATTGGCAATGGCGCAACGTCCTAAAGGACGCGCCAATGGGACACTGGCGACCACATGAAGGACGCGCCATTGACATTTAAGCGTCCTAATTACTTTTTTTTCTTTTCGTGTTTGCAGATCAGATTCATTTTAGGGGTTAGAGGGGTTTGGGAGGATTGGGGTTATAGAGTTTTTAGTGGTTTGGGGTTTAGAAGGTGGTTTGGAGTTGGGTGTTTTTTTTTGTAGTAATTTTTTTTTTTATAATTATTATAACTATATTACTAATATTAAAATTTGTATTTTTATATTTTTTTTTGGAGTTTGAGATTTTTTTTTTGTACAAAAATTAATTAAAATATACCACTACATCACTTCGTCTCTCAATATTAGTTAACAAAACAAATATAAGGTAACAATAAAGAATAAAAAATTGAAATTGAAATTGAAATTTAGAATTAATCGAAACAATAAAGTGGTAATACTTATTACATCCGAAAAAGTATTAATTACGCCGCCCATGACCACGTTGACGCTCACGACCACGCTCTGCATGTTGATGAATATCTTGACGAGTTTCGGTACCGCAGACAGGAGCCACACGAATACGACTACCTCGTCGAGGTCCATCTTGATTACGAGTTACATCAAATTCATTGTCTTGAAGTTCCGAGGTCCGGGATATAAAAATAATGGATTTTCAGTATATACCGGGATAGCAGAACTCGAAGGTCCGAGTTGTGAACCGTCAACCGAAGATAAAAATCGCTCAAAGCGGTTCACTTGTTTGTCGTTCGTTCCTACTAGAGTATCAATCCAAATGCTGCTGGACCTTCACGATAATCGTTGTCAATTGTAACTCTATTTTTTACATTGTTTGATAAATAACAAATTTTACTATTTCTTAACTAGTTTTTACATTATTATTACACAAAATTATTTGTATAAATTTAGTTCAATTTATTTTTACCACGAAATAACTAACTATAAAATAAAAACTATTATCGTTAAGACAGTTGTATATTTTTAGAGAAAAACTTAGAAACTTAATAAAACTATTAAATTTATTTATAGAAGAAGTGAAATAGTGTTGTATTTTTATTTAATTTTTTACAAAATAAAATAAATTCAAACCCCAAAAAGAATAAATAAAAATGCAAATTTTAACATTAGTAATATTGTTATAATGGTTAATACAATTTTATTATAATTTTTTTAAAAAGATTACTAAAAAAAAATCACCCAAACCCCAAACCACCAAAAACTCTATAACCCCAACCCTCTCAAACCCCTCTAACCCTCCAAACCCCTCTAACCCCAAACCCCTCTAACCCTCCAAACCCCAAACCCTTCTAACCTCAAACAAAAAAAAAAGCATTTTGGACGCCCAATTGGGAGTGGCGCGTCCTTCACAAGGTTGCTGCACTCCCATTGGCGCGTCCAGTTGGTGGTCGCTCCAACGCCAATGGCGCGTCCCTCTCACAAGCAAAAGTAGAGCAGTTTCGATTTTTTTTCAAAAAGTGAGTGTATATTGGTGTTTTTTTGTTCTGTCAGGTGCAGTTTCAAAAAAAATTCCAAATACTACACGTTGCAGCACATTGACATGCAACCAATTAATAATTTTTACCACACCTCTCAACCAACTCAATTTTTATCTCTATAAATACCTATTCACTACTTCATCATTCAATCACTAAACCTCTACTTCACCTTTCCCTACTTCTCATTCTTAAATATCACTAAACTTCTCATTCACATTTTCATACTTTATCATTCAATCACTAAACTTCTCATTCACATTTCACTACTTCTCATTCTTATATACCATTTAAATATTTCATCCCTCATTCACTACACTTCTCATTTCCCTACAAATATTTCACTACTTTTTGCATTCCACAAAAATGGGTGATAATTACTTATGGGTTGGACAAAATCACATTTCTACCCAAATTAATGATGAAGTAATGCTAATATTTATCTTTAATTTATATTTATATAGTAATTTAATTGCTTATATATTAATGTTTGTTTAATTAAATTTATGTCACAATACTAATATTTATTTTGACTCTGCTTGTAAAACAAACACGAAGAACGTAGATTGCGTACCCATCATCATATACCACCTCAACCCACATTGGTCCCACTGTTGCAAAGAGCTGGTTTTGCTGAAATCGTCAAAATCAGAGAATGTATTTCAGACTTACATCTTTGCACCGCTCTAGTTGAAAGATGGAGACCCGAAACTCATACATTCCATCTTCCTTCTGGCGAATGCACATAACACTGCAAGATGTATCGATGTTATTAAATTTAAAAATTGATGGTCTTGCTGTCACCGGAAGTACATCAAACGATATAATATATGATTACGCCGATTGGTTGGGATGTAATGATGTACAAGAGATTGACAGGACCGGAAACACCATTAACCTTACGTGGTTAAGACGTAAACTAGAAGCGATGCCTCTTGAAACGACTCCCGATCAACGACTAGTATATTACAGGTTGTATCTTCTGTATTTTATTGGGAGTTTTTTATTGCCTGAATCATCAGGTTCAAGAGTGCACGTTAGGTATATGCCACTATTGAGGGATCTTGATACAACTAGCCAATATAGTTGTGGCAGATACTTCAATAAAGTCAAAGAGAATAGCTGCCATTGCTGGATGTGGCTTCTTACTGCAAGCATGAGCACGATTTTGAATAAAGTGTTGCTCCCGTTTACGATCTCTTGAAATTGAGATTGATGGCCCTTTTGCACTTCAGTAAGTATAAAGTAATTTATTTCGTAATCGCAACAAATTTTAATTATTTTAATGCAATTTTTTCAGAGTGTTAAGTCGTGGAACACGATATAGTGGAAATCCAGCGCACGACGTAGTTTCAATGAGGGAGAGGCTCGACCAAATGAAGCCTGAAGATGTAAACTTTAATTTTAAAAATTGTCATAGTTTAGTTCCTAATTTTCTCCCCAAACTACATGCACTGACAAAAATCTTAATTGTTTAATAAAATTGCAGTTTGTTTGGTGGCCTTATCAGAATTTAGCACCCCCTTTCGAACAAGACGTTCTTTGTTGGTCAGCAAAAACTTTTCTGATCTGTTTTGACATTGTCGAGTACCATCAAACAGACAGAGTCAAACTTCAATTTGGACTAAAACAAAGTCGTCTACAACCCCCTATGAACATGTCTGTTTATCACAATATAACTAATCGTGGACAACGTATTAGTTCATGGGATGTTCATTATCATAACGAAATTGAAGATTGGAATAATCGTAGTGCTAAGGTGGTAACTGGCACGCCTGCCAATGGTCCTTTACATCCGTCTAGTTATATGCAGTGGTATTTGGAAACATACCACCCGTTCCTTGTTATCAACCCACATATCAATCCATCTACATCCACGAGAGAATTTACCCCTGATCCATCACCCATTCACCTAACACAAAACCAATCACCAATTCAAACAACACAAAATTACCCATCGTTTCAATCAACAACACAAAATGAACCAACCTATCTTCCACAATTTACCACCCCTCCCCAATTCCAAATCTTTGACCGTCAAACATATGTTTCACCACCCACTCAATTTGACAACCAACACAACATGTACACAATGCCGCAAGAAACCTTCGACATCCAAACCCAAGACTACATAAACCCATCACCATCTCAGCCATGGATTGATACTCTAGTAGGAACAGACGACCAATAAGTGAACCGCTTTGAGCGATTTTTTTCTTCGGTTGACGGTTCACAACTTGGACCTTCGAGTTTTGCTATCCCGGGATATACTGAAAATCCATAATTTTTATATCCCGGATCTTCGAGTTATGCTATCCCCGGATATACTGAAAATCCGGAACTTCAAGACAATGAATTTGATGTAACTCGTAATCAAGATGGACCTCGACGAGGTAGTCGTATTCGTGTGGTTCCTGTCTGCGGTACCGGAACTCATCAAGATATTCATCAACATGCGGAGCGTGGTCATGGGCGTCAACGTGGTCATGGGCGGCGTAATTAATACTTTTTCGGATGTAATAAATATTACCACTTTTTTGTTACGATTAATTCTAAATTTCAATTTCAATTTTTTATTCTTTATTGTTACCTTATATTTGTTTTGTTAATTAATATTGAGAGACGAAGTGACGTAGTGGTATATTTTAATAAATTTTTGTACAAAAAAAAAATCTCAAACTCCAAAAAAAATATAAAAATACAAATTTTAATATTAGTAATATAGTTATAATAATTATAAAAAAAAATTACTACAAAAAAAACACCCAACTCCAAACCACCTTCTAAACCCCAAACTACTAAAAACTCTATAACCCCAATCCTCCCAAACCCCTCTAACCCCTAAAATGAATCTGATCTGCAAACACGAAAAAAAAAGTAATTAGGACGCTTAAATGCCAATGGTGCGTCCTTCATTTGGTCGCCAGTGTCCCATTGGCGCGTCCTTTAGGACGTTGCGCCATTGCCAATGGCGCGTCCCACTCACAACCAAAAGTAGGGTAGTTTCGAAATTTTTTAAAAAGTTAGAGCATATTCGAATTTTTTTTCTTCTATCAAGTGCAGTTTAAAAAATAATTCTTGTATTTGGTTTGTTTTCATACAATCACTATGAATTGAATTGGTTGTAATTTGGTTTGTCTTCATACAAGTGAAATTAATTGGTTGAAATGAATTGGTTGCAACGTTGCATGTTATTTGGTTTGTCTTTATACAAGTGAAATTAATTGGTTGAAATTAATTGGTTTCATGTTATTTGGTTTGTCTTCATACAAGTTAAATTAATTGGTTGCATGTTATTCGGTTTGTCTTGCATGTCTTGCAAGTAGTGAAATGAAATACAACAACAGTCAGATTTAGTTTACACATAAATATTAATAAAAGACCACTCACATTTGCAAAAAAAATAAAATTCAACAAATAAAAGAACAATAATTATATTTAAATGTATATATTGATTACATTTAATTAGACTTCTAGTACAACTGCTGGAAGAGACTGGAAAATTATAAATTAACCAATCGACTTCTCTTGAATAATTTTACAATTTTAGGTAGAATTCTAGTATAACTTCTAGAAGCTACCGGAATTGGACGTCAGTCGGATATATGTAACGTGGTTAATTACCGAGTAGAGGTAATTAAATATCACATTTTTCTTCTTTAAGCCTCCTAATCCTCCTCTCAATATTTGAATAATTATTGTAATATTGATTTGGTCACTAAAAGTTCCCCGTTGACTAATATATTAATCTCAACCATGCTTATAAAAAACATTTGCAAGATTAATATAATTATTCAACGAAGAACATTAGAACCGTTCAAACAATTCTGTCATACCAAGAAAGATACAAACTCATAAGTAGAGAGTTATCATACTGAGTATATGGTTGAAAAATTAAAGATAGCATATCACAATTAGAGTTATGATACTGAGTAGATGAGTTACATGGTTGAAGAACCATGGCTGGTTCGGGAGTTGGTTGTGCGAGAGGAAGGTGTTAGCACCCTTCGTACTCGATGAGAACGTTTAAGGTTGATTGCTTTCAGGTTTAACTTAACTGCTCAATATATGATTATCCTCTTATTTCTACTCCAATTATTAATTTAATAAAAAAAGGTTTTTTTATTAACGAATTTGACGGTTGTAGGAGCCCGCTCCTACGTATTCCCAGGTGCAATGGGAAACTCAAAACTCACGTAGTTCTGGTAAAAAAAAGTTTGTGCGTTTGTTTGTTTTTAGCGGATAACGTTTATTTCGTATTCCGCTGATACAACAATGCTTGTATGTCCTAATCAGGAGCTTAAGCTGTGTGTGTGTCAGAGGAATAGATAAAACGTGTATCCATTTTTAAGGAAAAAAAGTTGTTAACGGACGATGCTTATTTCGCATTCCGCCGGTACAACATTGCTTGTATGTCCTAATCAGGAGCTAAGCTTTGTATGTGTCAGAGGAATGGATAAAGCATACTTCCATATTTATTTGAGAAAAAAAGAATTAAGTGGGTTGGATTGATTTTAGCGTTTTTGGAGTGAGAGTAACCCAATCCGCGGTCATACGTCACGCATGATGAATCATTCGGGGTCGGAATAGTCATACGTCACATCCGCCCTTTTTCACTTGTTTTTTTTATGAAAATGTTGTTTTAGTTTTTTATTGTGAAAAAGAAATCCAAACAGTCCAGACAACAGATGAAATAGAATTAAAGAGATATGAGAAGAAATATCACAATAACAATGACAATTATTAACGCAATGCAACACTTTAAATAAAAATGCATGAACAATTAACTAATGTATGCAACAATTACAATGCATGAGAACAATTAAAAGATGCATGAACGAAATAAGTGAGCAATTAAATGCATGAACATTAAGCAACTTAAATGAACAAATTAAGCAATGGACAATGAAATAAATACCTAACATAAACTAATTAAGCTCAAAGAAGGTTACATATGATTATTCATAACAAGACAAGTGAATTAAAGTGAAGGATTAAAGGGAAACAACTTTATTAGTGCAAAAATTTGATTCAAATAAGCTAAAGAGTTTTTGGTTCAAATAAGCACTTATTTAATTAGGCTAAAAAGTGATTAAAACATAAGCTGCAGAGGGGGCTGCAAGTCTGAAAAGGGGAGTCTATCAGAGCACATACAGATTCTAGCCTGATCTGAGCCCAAGAGGGCCCAAAACTCATTCTCTCACCTACAAAAAAACAAAAAAAACAAAAAAAACAAAAAAAGTAGCTGGCGCGCGCGTCACTCAAAGCTAAAAAGCTGCACTGGTTTATTAAATGAAAGGGACAGGCGCGGAATCTTAGGCTGCATATGCAAGGGAATGTTTCCTTAGTATTCACAAAAGCTGAGGTAGTAATTAAATAAAAAAGGCAATGGAGCCCACTCGGTTTGAAAGAAGTTCATCTTCCTCATTAGATTTTCCAGAAAACGTGAATAAAAAACAGAACACTAACAACAACAAACCCCACATTTAACACTACATAATTTTCAAATCTTAACCAAAAAAATCACGTGAGTATATCATTTTGCTCAGAAAATTGCATAGATCACAAATATGAACTTAAATTTAACAGATCATGCATATAAAAAATAATAAAAAATCATAAAGTTTCGGGATCAACACTAACAAGTTCAAAATAAGCTAGATTTTAACAAGTTAATTCATGGAAAAGCATCACAGCATGTAAAATAGTAAGAATCCACGAAAGCTTACTGACTTTGAGCTTTATTTTGGCCTAGTTACCTCAAGCTTCCTCTTTGACACTTTGAGCTTCAATCTACCCTCTCCACTTGATTTCCAGAGCTTTGATGATGTTGGTTCAACTACTGGAGGTGTGTGATGAAGCTTTGAAAAAAGAAATTCGTGATTTGATTAAGTTTTGAGTGAGATTGGATTTTTGATAAAAATGGTGATTTTTGAGAGAGTTTTTGTGATTCAGATTTTGGCCTCCTCTCCCTATGCTTTCAGAGCTGCTGATCACGTTTTTGTTCTCTTTATATAGGGAATAAATTAGGATAAAGTGGGTGAAAGAGTGTAGAGTAAGAAAGGGTAAAAGAGAGAAATAAAATTTGATTTTTTTTGCATATTTTGGCTTATATTTTCATGAGTGATGATATGTAGAGAAATGGAACATTCTAGATAATTTGGTGAGGTGTAGAGGAGTAGAGATAAGATTGAATTTTTTTGGATTTTTTTGGTTTATGAGTTAATGGATAATGCTCACAAAATAAATACACATTAATAATAATAAAATATAATATTTTTTGAATTTTGAATTAAAAATAAACATAATAATGCAAATGATATGAAAAATGCAATTTATTAGAGAAATGATTTTTTTTTGAATTTTTATGCAAAATGTCGATTAAATGTGAAAAGAAATACTATTTTTTTATGTGGGGCAAAATTAGGGTATGACAAGAAGTAGGAAATGTGAAGTAGAGGTTTAGTGATTGAATGATGAAGTAGTGAATATGTATTTATAGAGATAAAAATTGAGTTGGTTGAGAGGTGTGGTAAAAATTATTAATTGGTTGCATGTCAATGTGCTGCAACGTGTAGTATTTGGTTTGTTTTCATACAATCACTATGAATTGAATTGGTTGTAATTTGGTTTGTCTTCATACAAGTGAAATTAATTGGTTGAAATGAATTGGTTGCAATGTTGCATGTTATTTGGTTTGTCTTTATACAAGTGAAATTAATTGGTTGAAAATAATTGGTTGCATGTTATTCGGTTTGTCTTGCATGTCTTGCAAGTACTGAAATGAAATACAACAACAGTCAGATTTAGTTTACTCATAAATTTTAATAAAAGACCACTCACATTTGCAAAAAAAATAAAATTCAACAAATAAAAGAACAATAATTATATTTAAATGTATATATTGATTACATTTAATTAGACTTCTAGTACAACTGCTGGAAGAGACTGGAAAATTATAAATTAACCAATCGACTCCTCTTGAATAATTTTACAATTTTAGGTAGACTTCTAGTATAACTTCTAGAAGCTACCGGAATTGGATGTCAGTCGGATATATGTAACGTGGTTAATTACCGAGTAGAGGTAATTAAATAACACATTTTTCTTCTTTAAGCCTCCTAATCGTCCTCTCAATATTTGAATAATTATAGTAATCTTGATTTGGTCACTAAAAGTTCCCCGTTGACTAATATATTAATCTCAACCATGCTAATAAAAAACATTTGCAAGATTAATATAATTATTCAACGAAGAACATTAGAACCGTTCAAACAATTCTGTCATACCAAGAAAGATACAAACTCATAAGTAGAGAGTTATCATACTGAGTATATGGTTGAAAAATTAAAGATAGCATATCACAATTAGAGTTACGATACTGAGTAGATGAGTAGATGGTTGAAAAAATTAAAGATAGCATATCACAGTGTGGAGAGTTATGGTACTGAGTAGGGTTGAAAAAATTTATCACAAGTAGAGATGATGCATTTTCTGATAATGGTTGAAAACATACTATAAGTAGGACAAGCAATAAGCGTGGAGACAAAAAACAAATATTCTCGGTCGGAAGCAAGGAAGCAGGGAATCGTGCTTTTGCTGTTACTAGTTAAATGCGCCAATGGCAGCTGCGCAACCAGTACTGAACGCGCCAGTGGCAGTACGACAACAGCCTGAACGCGCCAATGGCGGTACAGCAACCTTTGCAGCATTCAAATTATTTTTCTTTTGACTCAGCAGTACAGTGTGTTGAACTTAGTAGTATTAGTATACGTGTGTTGAACTTTAACACATAGAACACTTTGTTATCCAAAATGACTTCAACTCCACAAAATGAAACCGTTCTTGTCTATTACAATGGACAATATTTTAGACAAAATAATAGTGTTTATTTTCAAAGTGATCAAACAAGAGGGTTCAGAATCAGTTCCAAAAGCACTTTTGCTCATCTACAAAAACGAATTACTGAAAAATTAAATCTAGGAGAGAACACGAAAATCACTGAAATTATCTACCGACAACCGTTGATTTTTGGAACTGCCAATGAGTGATTTGAAGCATACAGTTCGTTTGATGTTTGAAGCACACATAAATTTGATGCGCTATGTACCATCGAGCTATATGTTACATTTGAAGAAGTACAACAAACTCACCAACAACAGCTCATAACTCTTCCCCAGACACAACACACAACACCATCATCATCATTTGATGAAGAATATTCACAATATTATCAGATGCTGCAACAAAATACTTGGCAATTTGAATCGCAACCATCATCATCGACATATGCACCAAATTCTCAGTCACACAATGCACCACACACACATCACGAAGTCGAAGAGCGAGACGATGAAGAAGAAGCAGACAGCGAACATGAATGTATCATTGACGAGAGTGAAAACGAGGAAGATTATCATAACAACATATATAACAGTGACGATAACACCGACAACGACCAGACTCAGCCGATATATATGAGTTTCAGGTCTCCATCTTTCAAATAGAGCGGTGCAAAGATGTAAGTCCGAAATACATTCTCTGATTTTGACGATTTCAGCAAAACCAGCTCTTTGCAACAGTGGGACCAATGTGGGTTGAGGTGGTATATGATGATGGGTACGCAATCTACGTTCTTCGTGTTTGTTCTACAAGCAGAGTCAAAATAAATATTAGTATTGTGACATAAATTTAATTAAACAAACATTAATATATATATATATATATATAAGCAATTAAATTACTATATAAATATAAATTAAAGATAAATATTAGCATTACTTCATCATTAATTTGGGTAGAAATGTGATTTTGTCCAACCCATAAGTAATTATCACCCATTTTTGTGGAATGCAAAAAGTAGGGAAATGAGAAGTGTAGTGAATGAGGGATGAAATATTTAAATGGTATATAAGAATGAGAAGTAGTGAAATGTGAATGAGAAGTTTAGTGATTGAATGATGAAGTATGGAAATGTGAATGAGAAGTTTAGTGATATTTAAGAATGAGAAGTAGTGAAAGGTGAATTAGAGGTTTAGTGATTGAATGATGAAGTAGTGAATAGGTATTTATAGAGATAAAAATTGAGTTGGTTGAGAGGTGTGGTAAAAATTATTAATTGGTTGCATGTGAATGTGCTGCAACGTGTAGTATTTGGTTTGTTTTCATACAATCACTATGAATTGAATTGGTTGTAATTTGGTTTGTCTTCATACAAGTGAAATTAATTGGTTGAAATGAATTGGTTGCAATGTTGCATGTTATTTGGTTTGTCTTTATACAAGTGAAATTAATTGGTTGAAAATAATTGGTTGCATGTTATTCGGTTTGTCTTGCATGTCTTGCAAGTAGTGAAATGAAATACAACAACAGTCAGATTTAGTTTAGTCATAAATTTTAATAAAAGACCATTCACATTTGCAAAAAAAATAAAATTCAACAAATAAAAGAACAATAATTATATTTAAATGTATATATTGATTACATTTAATTAGACTTCTAGTACAACTGCTGGAAGAGACTGGAAAATTATAAATTAACCAGTCGACTCCTCTTGAATAATTTTACAATTTTAGGTAGACTTCTAGTATAACTTCTAGAAGCTACCGGAATTGGATGTCAGTCGGATATATGTAACGTGGTTAATTACCGAGTAGAGGTAATTAAATAACACATTTTTCTTCTTTAAGCCTCCTAATCGTCCTCTCAATATTTGAATAATTATAGTAATCTTGATTTGGTCACTAAAAGTTCCCCGTTGACTAATATATTTATCTCAACCATGCTAATAAAAAACATTTGCAAGATTAATATAATTATTCAACGAAGAACATTAGAACCGTTCAAACAATTCTGTCATACCAAGAAAGATACAAACTCATAAGTAGAGAGTTATCATACTGAGTATATGGTTGAAAAATTAAAGATAGCATATCACAATTAGAGTTACGATACTGAGTAGATGAGTAGATGGTTGAAAAAATTAAAGATAGCATATCACAGTGTGGAGAGTTATGGTACTGAGTAGGGTTGAAAAAATTTATCACAAGTAGAGATGATGCATTTTCTGATAATGGTTGAAAACATACTATAAGTAGGACAAGCAATAAGCGTGGAGACAAAAAACAAATATTCCCGGTCGGAAGCAAGGAAGCAGGGAATCGTGCTTTTGCTGTTACTAGTTAAACGCGCCAACGGCAGCTGCGCAACCAGTACTGAACGCGCCAGTGGCAGTACGGCAACAGCCTGAACGCGCCAATGGCGGTACAGTAACCTTTGCAGCGTTCAAATTATTTTTCTTTTAACTCAGCAGTACAGTGTGTTGAACTTAGTAGTATTAGTATACGTGTGTTGAACTTTAACACATAGAACACTTTGTTATCCAAAATGACTTCAACTCCACAAAATGAAACCGTTCTTGTCTATTACAATGGACAATATTTTAGACAAAATAATAGTGTTTATTTTCAAAGTGATCAAACAAGAGGGTTCAGAATCAGTTCCAAAAGCACTTTTGCTCATCTACAAAAACGAATTTCTGAAAAATTAAATCTAGGAGAGAACACGAAAATCACTGAAATTATCTACCGACAACCGGTGATTTTTGGAACAGCCAATGAGCGATTTGAAGCATACAGTTCGTTTGATGTTTGAAGCACACAGAAATTTGATGCGCTATGTACCATCGAGCTATATGTTATTCGGTTAAAGAAAAACTTAGAGAAAATCTTGATGCGCTATGTACCATCGAGCTATATATGTATATTTTTAGAGAAAAACTTAGAAACTTAATAAAACTATTAAATTTATTTATAGAAGAAGTGAAATAGTGTTGTATTTTTATTTAATTTTTTACAAAATAAAATAAATTCAAACCCCAAAAAGAAGAAATAAAAATGCAAATTTTAACATTAGTAATATTGTTATAATGGTTAATACAATTTTATTATAATTTTTTTAAAAAGATTACTAAAAAAAAATCACCCAAACCCCAAACCACCAAAAACTCTATAACCCCAACCCTCTCAAACCCCTCTAACCCTCCAAACCCAAACCCCTCTAACCCTCCAAACCCCAAACCCTTCTAACCTCAAACACGAAAAAAAAAAAAAAAAGCATTTTGGACGCCCAATTGGGAGTGGCGCGTCCTTCACAAGGTTGCTGCACTCCCATTGGCGTGTCCAGTTGGTGGTCGCCCCAACACCAATGGCGCGTCCCTCTCACAAGCAAAAGTAGGGCAGTTTCAAATTTTTTTCAAAAAGTGAGTGTATATTGGTGTTTTTTTGTTCTGTCAGGTGCAGTTTCAAAAAAAATTCACAAAGAGAGCCACTCCTGCCATAACTCTTGCTTGGGTAATAGGATTAAGAATTCAAAAATATCACACAATCCTTGCTTGGGTTCAAAGGAATGTGGAAGGAAAGATTGGTAATGGATGGAAAGCACGTAAACCGAAATATTTTATGCTGTTTGTTTCAATGGAACAATGGGAGAGGAAAGAAAGTGGTGGTGGGACCCACTTGAAAAAACAATCCATCCACAAGTGAGTGGAAAGATGAAAGAATCTGTGTGTTCCAATATTACCCATGCATATGGTACTTCTACCAGAGAAACATATGGTATACATTATAAATAAATATTTTAATTTATCTAGAATTAGCAAATCTAGGATTAGCAAAAAGGTTCCGTTAATTATTTTTTTTAAAAAACACAGGTTCCGAAAAGCCAATGTTCATTGCTTTTGAGAAAAAAAATTAATTAATACACAACTTGGTTGGTTAGTGATATAAAAAAATATAATGCATATTTTAACATATATTTCCATATTAATATCCCACTTTTATGTAAGGGTAATTATGTCTTTTACAAAATATATCTCTTTCTTTCCTTTCACTTTCTTTTCACTTTCACTTCTAACAAACAATCAAATAATCACCCTACTTTCTATTCACTTTCCACTCTTACTTTCTTTCCTTTAACTTTCTTCTCTCATCCAAACAAAGCCTTAATTAATCACTTCTTATAATCATGCTGGGTTGAAATCCATTGGCAGTAAATCCTCCATCAACAGTGACAATCTGTCCAGTGATGTAGGAAGCCGCTGGCAGGCAAAGGAAAGCCACCAAGGCAGACACTTCACGAGTTTCTCCTATCCGCTTTATCGGTGTTCGAGATAGTACTTCGTTCACAAAATCTTTATTAGCATATAACTGTAAAAAAAATTAAACACATAACATAACTTATGAACATAACACTGTCATTTGAAGATTAATCAGTGTTTAGTCAAAATTATAATTAAAGGTGTGATAGAGCATTACATAGTCATTAAGTGGTGTTTTTGTATACCACGGCGCAACACAATTGATCCTTATTGTCTTTTGCCCATTCACAAGCTAGACCTTTGTTCAGCTGATTGATTGCAGCTGAAGAAAACA
The DNA here is from genome assembly GCA_954870985.1 of Trifolium fragiferum. NCBI lineage: Eukaryota > Viridiplantae > Streptophyta > Magnoliopsida > Fabales > Fabaceae > Trifolium > Trifolium fragiferum. The sequence goes on from OX940794.1 coordinate 17,789,008, forward strand.
GAATGGTAATTTGTATCTGTTGGAACATGATGAACATCAAAGGAAAAACTTGGTATAAGATATGAACACAAGTGTTTGTAGAACTAAGTGTTGTGAATTGAAAAAAGTCTTTTTAAGTCCCACATTGGGTAGGACACAACCCTTAGTAGTGTTTATATACTACAAAGTGACACCTAAGGGCGTGCCCTTGGGGTACCCACTTTTGTAAGAAAGGGAGACCGCACACCATGACGAATATCGGACCGGGCCGGGCTTGGGCTTGGTGATATATAATTTTTTAATGAAAAGAAAAATTAAATTTCTTAATTTTTCTTTACGCGTGTCTTTCAAAAGATCGCACATGTTAATTGTGTGAGAAACCAAGTCAGAAGGAATATCCGATAAGCAAATCGGTCAAAACTGAAATTCCTATATTCCTGATCATGTAACTGCTGCTCCACGCTCCACTCGCACGTTCTGATCCCTTAATCGGTTCCCCACTTTCCTCCTTTAAATACAAAACGATCGTTATTTTATTTTTCACTTTTCTGATTTCTGCATTCTGAAATCTCTCTGCTTTTCTCTCTTCTCTTTGTATTTCTTCGAAATCTTAAACACTGTCTGTTGTTTCTTCGACTGGTTTTATTAACCATTACAGAACTGATAATTGTTTATCGGTTATTGAATTGATTCATCGAATCAATATTGAAAGGTGTATTTCGGCCCGAATTCTAAAGTGCATAGGATTCGGTATTTTAATTGAGAAGGCTGTTTTATCCTGGGGACTTCGCGGTTGATAGTCTACCTTGCACAACTTAATAGGTAGTGCCGCGAAACGTCTTAAAGAAAGCGTACCGTTCCGCGACTCAGCCAATAATTCTTTTCGGTGGTATTTTTCAAACTGTTTTTTCAAAACCGTTTTTTTAACAATTTAAGACGTTTTCAAACTATCATGTCTACCGAAGAAGTTATTGGTAACAATTCTGGAGTCGGAACTGAAAAACCTTTTAAGTTTGAAGGTTTCCACTTCAAACGATGGGAACAAAAGATGTATTTTTTTCTGACTTTGAAAAAGGTTGTTCATGTTCTGACTGAAAACATGCCAGAGGTTCCTGCCGCTTCTGCTTCGGGAACAAAGGCTGTTACTATTAATGGAACCGCGACCGATCCAGCGGCCGACGGTAAAGATAAGGGTCAATCTGATCCAGCGGTCGCTGCTGAACAGTTGAAAGCTCAAGAGCTACAACTGAGAAAAGAGAAACAGCTGTGGATGGATAATGATTACTTATGTAAGAATTATATCATTAATGGACTTGCTGATGATTTGTATGACTATTACCGGACATACAAAACTGCTAAGGATGTTTGGGAAGCTTTACGGAAAAAGTATGACACTGAGGAGGCTGGCGTGAAGAAGTATGCAGTCAGTCGGTATCTAAAGTATCAGATGGTGGATGAGAGGTCGGTAGAGGCGCAGTCCCATGAGCTCCAAAAGATCGCACATGAGATTATCTCCGAAGGTATGCCTCTAGATGACCAGTTTCAAATTGCTGTTATTATAGACAAACTGCCCCCTGCTTGGAAAGATTTTAAAAATCTTTTACGTCACAAAACTAAAGAATTTTCTATCGAAAGTTTGATTACCCGCCTCCGAATAGAAGAGGAATCTCGGAGACAAGATATGAAAGAAGAAGAAAAAGTTAATGCTGTCTCCAAAAGGAAGACCGGAGCGGTTCTGAAGCCTATGGGCAAACCTTTTAAGAATCAGAACCGTAATGCATCTAATCGGTCTAAGAATGGGAATCCTTCAAGGACCCATAATGCTGTTCACCATAAACCACCACCACCTCCTAAGAATGACGCCGATGAATTTCTCTGTTTCAATTGCTGGAAACCGGGTCATATGGCCAAAAAATGTAGAAACAAACCAAGGCCAAAACCTGCTCATTTGAATGCACAAGTGAACGTGGCTGATGCGCCACTTGCTGCAATGATCACCGAAATCAACATGGTCGGTGTAACTGAAGGTTGGTGGATAGACACTGGCGCTACACGCCATGTCTGTTTTGACCGTGCTATGTTTAAAACATACACGATTGCTGAAAATAAGAAAGTTCAGATGGGGAATGCTCACACCTCTGAAGTTGCTGGAATTGGAGACATAGAGATAAAGTTTACCTCCGGGAAGACTCTGATTTTGAAGGATGTTATGCATGTCCCTGACATGAAGAAGAATCTTGTTTCTGGTTTTCTTTTAAATAAGGCTGGGTTTAGTCAAACTATAGGGGCTGATTTGTACACCATCACTAAGAATGGTATGTTTGTTGGGAAAGGGTACGCCACTGATGGCATGTTTAAATTAAATGTTGATTTCAATTTGAATAAAATTTCTACTTCTGTTTACTCTGTGTGTGATTTTAATTTGTGGCATTATAGACTTTGTCATGTTAATATGCGATCCATTCATAATTTAAGCAACTTAGGTTTAATTCCTAAATTAAATGTTAATGAAAAAGAAAAGTGTGAATTTTGTAGTCAAGCTAAAATAACGAAGAGCTCACATAAATCAGTAATTAGAGAAACTGAACCCATGGATTTAATACATTCCGATATATGTGAATTAGATGGAACTTTGACTAGAAACAACAAACGTTACTTTATCACTTTTATTGATGACTGTTCTGACTATACTTTCGTATATCTAATGAAGAATAAAAGTGATGCTTTTGATATGTTCAAGATGTTTGTAACTGAAATTGAAAATCAATTTAATATGAAAATAAAGCGGTTTCGAAGTGACAGGGGAACAGAATATAATTCTAGTTTATTTAATGATTATTATAAACAACATGGAATTATACATGAAACGACTGCACCATACTCCCCTGAAATGAATGGTAAAGCTGAAAGAAAGAATAGAACTCTTACTGAACTTGTCGTTGCTATTATGCTAAACTCTGGTGCCGCTACACATTGGTGGGGTGAAATAATATTGACTGTTTGTTTTGTTTTGAATAGAGTTCCCAAATTTAAGAGAAATATCTCTGCTTATGAGATATTAAAGAAAAGACAACCAAACTTGTCTTATTTGAGAATTTGGGGATGTCTAGCATATGTCCGGAAACCGGATCCGAAGCGAGTTAAACTCGCTAGTAGAGCCTATGAATGCGTATTCATTGGATATGCAACAAACAGTAAAGCATATAGGTTTTTCGACCTGAATGCAAAAGTGATCATAGAATCTAATGATGCAGAATTCTATGAAAATAAATTTCCCTTTAAATCGAGAAATAGTGGGGGAGCAGAACGGAGTCAAACTCCTGAATCGAGTCACATTCCTGTGATACGAGATGCTGATAACAATGACGAAGTAGAACCAGAACTTCGAAGAAGCAAACGAGTAAGAGTTGCTAAAGACTATGGTCCGGATTATGCGGTCCATATATTAGATGAAGATCCAGCAAATCTTCAAGAAGCTTTGTCATCGATGGATGCAGATTTGTGGCAAGAAGCTATTAATGATGAGATGGATTCGTTAGAATCTAACAAGACCTGGCACTTGGTGGATTTACCTCCTGGTTGTAAACCTATCGGTTGTAAATGGATTTTGAAAAAGAAACTAAAACCGGATGGTACTATTGATAAATACAAGGCTCGCCTTGTGGCCAAAGGTTTTAGACAAAGAGAAAATATAGATTTCTTCGACACTTTTTCTCCCGTCACTCGTATAACATCCATAAGGGTACTTATTTCAATTGCTGCCGTTTATAATTTACTAATTCACCAAATGGATGTTAAAGCTGCTTTTTTAAACGGTGACCTAGAAGAAGAAATCTATATGGAACAACCTGAAGGTTTTGTGATCCATGGACAAGAACAGAAAGTCTGCAAGTTAGATAAGTCTCTGTATGGTCTAAAACAAGCTCCTAAGCAATGGCATGAGAAGTTTGATAATTTGATGATATCAAATGGTTTCAAAGTAAATGAAAGTGACAAATGTATCTATTACAGATCTGAAAATGACATTTGCACCATCATATGTCTTTATGTAGATGATTTACTCATATTTGGATCAAACCTCTCTGCCATAAATAAAGTGAAATCATTATTGTGTAACAATTTTGATATGAAAGACCTCGAAGAAGCAAGTGTGATTCTTGAAATCAAGATCACTAGGTCTGAGAAGGGAATATCCCTAGATCAATCACATTACGTGGAAAAGATCCTAAAGAAGTATAATTACTTTGATTGTAAACCTTCGAGCACCCCGTATGACGCCAGTGTAAAACTCTTTAAGAACACTGGTGATAGCATAAGACAAACTGAATATGCGAGCATCATTGGTAGTCTTAGGTATGCCACTGATTGTACTAGACCCGACATAGCTTATGTCGTGGGACTTCTGTGCAGGTTTACGAGCAGACCTAGTAATGAGCATTGGCAAGCCATTAAGAGAGTCATGGGATATCTTAAAAAGACCATGAATCTCGGCTTGCATTATCAGAGATTTCCTGCTGTACTTGAAGGGTACAGTGATGCTGATTGGAACACACTATCAGATGATTGCAAAGCAACTAGTGGTTTCATATTTAGTATAGCCGGAGGAGCTGTATCTTGGAAATCAAAGAAACAGACCATTCTGGCACAGTCCACCATGGAATCTGAAATGATAGCACTAGCAACTGCTAGTGAGGAAGCAAGCTGGTTAAGATGCTTGCTATCTGAGATTCCCTTATGGGAAAAACCTATGCCAGCTGTGTTGATCCATTGCGATAGTACTGCAGCTATCGCTAAAGTTGAGAACCGGTATTATAATGGAAAAATACGTCAGATAAGACGGAAGCACAGCACTGTGAGAGATTTGGTCTCTAAAGGTGCTGTTAGAGTGGATCATGTACGCACAGATGATAACTTAGCAGATCCTTTGACGAAAGGTCTAGCTAGAGTGAAAGTCTTCAATACATCTGTAAAGATGGGACTAATGCCTATGAATTGCTTATGATGGTAACCCAACCTAAAAGACTGGAGATCCCAAGAATTAGGTTCCAATGGGTAAACAACAAGTTGTAAGGAATATGAAGTGAACGTGCATGTATAAGAGGCACGAATCCTAAAGAAGAGAGGATGAGTTAATTAAACCCTTAATGAGATCTATACTCTATAAGAGTGGAGTACGTCAGGAGTACTCTTGATAGACTCACATATATGAATGTGGAACTGAGGCCGGTTCCTATAGAGTCTAGAGGCGAACTCCTAGATCATTCATGAAACTGGGATACACGTGCAGGGCCATAAATGCACGGGCTATAGAATACACCTTAAGAAAGGTTGTGTGCTGGTTTGAGAAAAATTCGAGATAGAGTTCCAAGACTAATCGTCACTCTTGTTAAATCGGGCTCTTACTGGCTATGTAAAGGTTCCAAGACATAGTTCACCTTTGCTTATGCACAATCTTACAGAAATGTTTAACGTTATCCTTGAAACAACTTTTTTAAATTCAAGTGGGGGATTGTTGGAACATGATGAACATCAAAGGAAAAACTTGGTATAAGATATGAACACAAGTGTTTGTAGAACTAAGTGTTGTGAATTGAAAAAAGTCTTTTTAAGTCCCACATTGGGTAGGACACAACCCTTAGTAGTGTTTATATACTACAAAGTGACACCTAAGGACGTGCCCTTGGGGTACCCACTTTTGTAAGAAAGGGAGACCGCACACCATGACGAATATCACGCGCGCGCCGCCGCCGCCGTCCGTCCGGCCGGCTCGGACCGTGCCGGGCTTGGGCTTGGGCTTGGTGATATATTAATTTTTTAATGAAAAGAAAAATTAAATTTCTTAATTTTTCTTTACGCGTGTCTTTCAATTAATGCACATGTTAATTGTGTGAGAAACCAAGTCAGAAGGAATATCCGATAAGCAAATCGGTCAAAACTGAAATTCCTATATTCCTGATCGTGTAACTGCTGCTCCACTCGCACGTTCTGATCCCTTAATCGGTTCCCCACTTTCCTCCTTTAAATACAAAACGATCGTTATTTTATTTTTCACTTTTCTGATTTCTGCATTCTGAAATCTCTCTGCTTTTCTCTCTTCTCTTTGTATTTCTTCGAAATCTTAAACACTGTCTGTTGTTTCTTCGACTGGTTTTATTAACCATTACAGAACTGATAATTGTTTATCGGTTATTGAATTGATTCATCGAATCAATATTGAAAGGTGTATTTCGGCCCGAATTCTAAAGTGCATAGGATTCGGTATTTTAATTGAGAATGCTGTTTTATCCTGGGGACTTCGCGGTTGATAGTTTACCTTGCACAACTTAATAGGTAGTGCCGCGAAACGTCTTAAAGAAAGCGTACCGTTCCGCGACTCGGCCAATAATTCTTTTCGGTGGTATTTTTCAAACTGTTTTTTCAAAACCGTTTTTTTAACAGTATCCGTCATGTTTGAGCAAACGATTATGATGATATAATGATAAGTAGAGTTACCTTTACATGCTGCATAGATGGTTCCAGAACCTACACTTGTGAGAGATGCAACAGAGGAAATGAACACAATGCTTCCATTTCCAGATTCTTTAAGAAGAGGATATGTCAGGTTGCTTATATGGTATGCAGAATCTAAGTTAATTGTCAACAAATTTGAGTAATCTTCGTTTGTATACTCAATTGTTGGCTTCCTCACATTTGTTCCAACATTGTTTACCTAAGCACACAAGATTAAGATATGAACACAATTTAGAATCTCAATTACAAGGATGTGCATTAGACCGATCTCGATTACTCTCAAAATGTGAACTGATGATCTGTTAAGACTTTAGCACATGAGGAGAGCCTAACCCAAAAGACTAGTCCAATAGGTGGGGGAGCCTTGTGGTTTAAGTATCACATTGAACACTTTGAAATACTCGATGTGAGACTCCTAACATGAGCCCAATAATAATCAATGAGATTATGAGAGTCTTGGTAGCTTGGATAAATAGTTTTAAAAACTCAAGAATTGATCCAAGAGTCTTGGTACCCTTAAGTATGTAGCCAGAGGTTCCATTTTTGACTTATGCGTATGGAGAAAATTCGGTTGAGAGGGGGAGAACTCACATTATGTGTCCCATAGGTTTTCGACAGAGATTAGTCATGACTTACGACTGTAAAAATTTCATACCAATATAATGGTAACCAATTTTTTTTAAAAAAGTTCTTTTAGAAAATTAATTTTAAAATAATCTTTAATGACTATGAGCCTTTCAAATGGTTTTTTTGGTGCATGATTCTTTTTGATGCACATATAGAGTCTTTCAAATGGTGTGGTGGTAATACATTATTAGAATTTAGATGCATGTGTAAAATATTTTTCAAAAAGGTTTTCCAAGCACGATCCATTAATTTATAGAAAAAAAAGTTAAAAATCAAATATTTGTATTATGAGTCATTTTTCATGAATTAAAAGCTGATTCAGACGATTTCCAAGTTACATCATGGTAGATGACAAGATAGAAGAGTAAATGGCAAAATATAACTCATTTTTTTCTTTCGAAATTCAACATCAACATCAAAGTAATATACTAATTATAAAATGTTTCATACAAATCAACAAATGTTCCTGGATTCAAATATCTGTCACCTTAAAATGTTTCATAATTTAAAACAGTATTCCAAATATAATTATTAAGAAAAGAAATAACTCACAAGTATGTTGAGCTTGTCATTGAAGGTAGAAGCAACTTTTCCAACAAGCTCTTCTCTTTGTGAAGGTGAAGTCACATCACAAACCGATCCATAAATCACAAAACCCTTATCTTTCCACTCATTTAAGCATTTATTAAGCTCTTCTTCATTCCTAGAACAAGTGTAAACTATGGCACCAAATTCAGCTAATTCCTCCACCACAGCATGCCTGAAACTTGCGTAGTCAATGTTTGTAAAGTATAAAAACGTGTTATTTTCAATACAAAATTTACTTTTTTTTAATCTTTAATTAATATTCCCGGGACACTAGTTAGCATGACCCTAAAGAGAAAACAAACCCGATTCCTCGAGTTCCGCCGGTAACTAGAGCTGTGAATCCCTTGAGAGACCATCTTGAGCTTCTGCTACTGTTCTCTATGTTTGCCATTGTTGTTTATTTTGTGACTTTATCTTGCTAATACAGAGAATATGTGTCGGTGTGCTAGTTATCATGTATCAAATGATGTCGTTTATGTATATTTGGAAAATTTTGCTTCTTTAACCGGGGTCCCATTTTAATAATTTTTGCACCATATGATCCCAATGCAAGGGTGTCTTTGTTTTCATGCAAGAGAATAATGAAGCATCATTTTGTTTTAATAATTATTTATTTTTTATGGACAATTAAAGTTTGCTTTAATTATTTAAGTCCCCACAATGAAAATGTATAAGCAGAGAAGATAGTGCACACAATGGTTTTGGTCATGGAAGTGAGGTTGCTGAAATTTCAGGATCTGGATTTGCTGCGGTAAAAGCAGCACGTAATGGATCGTTGATTTTAAATCAGACGATTTAGATTATACAATTGTAAAATTAACCATAAAAAATCTCGGCCATCGATTGCAGATCGAACGATTAAGAATAGTAACTGCGTGACGCAGTTACCGGATGTTATCCAATCTCGAAATTTCACCACAATCGATGTCCAAGGAGAAATTGTGTTACATTTGATTTTGTTATATCTATGTTAAACATATTGATATTTAAGATTTTAATTTTTGGTGTGAACATGATTGATATTGTATGATGCGACGCGGTTAACATACAACCGTACACGTGCTTTTTTTTTTTGATAAACAACCGTACACGTGATTGAATATCATCATACTGCAATTGCGGTAACAATATTATTGCGGCAACAATCAGGACTACAATTCAGAAAACACAATGCAGAAATTGAACCTGACATTGCTACTTTAGTTAATCCTAATGCTTGGTTGAAATCCATTCACAGTAAATCCTCCATCAACAGAAATAGTTTGTCCAGTGATGTAGGAAGCAGCTGGCAAGCAAAGGAAAGTCACCAAAGAAGACACTTCATGTGTTTCTGCTATCCGTTGTATCGGTGTTCGAGACAATATTTCATTCACAAACTCTTTGTTGGCAATAAACTGTATGAAAGGTAAACAATTAGCAACACAAGTTATGAACACAACATTGCCATTTGAAGTCATAAAGAAAAAAAGATAAGACCACATAATGTATAATAATTAAAGATGTGAAAAGTGAATTACATCTTTCACAAGTGATGTTTTTGTATACCAAGGTGCAACACAGTTGCTCCTTATATTGTCTTTAGCCCATTCACAAGCAACATTTTTTGTTAGCTGATTGATTGCAGCTGAAGAAAACAGCGCGACAAATTGCTTTAGTAAATATCTTTCAAAATAGTTTGTATACATTATGTTTGAGCAAAAGATGGCATAATTATAATTATAGTTACCTTTACTCACTGCATAGATGGTTGCGGTACCGACACTTGTGAGAGATGCAACAGAGGAAATGAACACAATGCTTCCATTTTCAGATTCTTTAAGAAGAGGATAAGCAAGTTGGCATAGATGGAATGCAGAATCTAAGTTAGTAGTCATCACTTTTGAATAATCTTCTGTTGTAAACTCAATCATTGGCTTCCTCACATTTGTACCAGCATTGTTTACCTAAGCTTATAAGATTATGATATGTACATAATTTATCAAAGTTGAATGCATACCAAAAACATGACATAACTCACAAGTATGTTGAGCTTGCCGTTGAAGGTAGAAGCCACTTGTTGAATGAGCTGTTCTCTTTGAGAAGGCAAAGACGCATTGCAGACCGATCCATAAATCGAAAAACCCTTATCTTTCCACTCGTTTAAGCATTTATTAAGCTCTTCTTCGTTTCTAGAACAAGTGTATACCGTGGCACCGAACTCAGCCAGTTCCTCCACCACAGCATGCCTGCACCAACTCAAATATAAGCTGGTTAATGATACACTTCAAATATTAATTATGTTTAGATAGTTGCTAATAGGCACATACTAAACATAATGACCACATGTTTGAACTGTATTAACCGTTAATCACGTAATAGGTGTGAACAATTCGAAACTTGTGTCTGAGTAAGATTTATGTAGGAAAATATAAACTAGCAATGAGAAGAAAACATTGGAAGGAAAATAAAGAGAACCCGATTCCACGCGTTCCGCCAGTAACTAGAGCAGTAGTTCCCTTAAGGGACCATCTTGAGCCTATGCTATTGCTATCTGTGTTCACCATTGTTGTTTTTGCGACTTTAGGAAAATGTTTGGCGGACACTTTATATAAATGTATACACTTTGAGAAAGGAGATATAGAGATTGGTGTGATAGATATGATAGGTTGATGACGCGATATGAAGAGGGATATAGAGTTTGAGTGAGGTGTTAAATGAGTCCCGGAGAATATGGAATGTCCAAGTATCATTGTTTATGACGTGCGTTAGTTATCAAACAATGTCGTTATTTATATCCTATAAATTGCGTGGTGTTCTCAACCCTAATATTTGTGACCGAAGCTCGATTTGAGGAACCAAATCTGAGTATCTGAAATATTTTAATGATCACAACCACATGGGCACATTGTAGGGGTGTCTTTAGCTATCAAGCAAGAGAATCATGAAGCAATTCATACAAATAAAAAAATAATGAAGCATCTTTTCTATTTTATTAAATAGAGTTGAATGGGGTGTTTAGGTAAATGGGTGTGGATCCATAAAAAATGTTGTATATGGTTATTGTACAGTTCTACATTGTCCTTCCATAAAAAACCACAGATTTTCATTTCATAAACTAATTTTAAAAAACTGAAAATGACAGTAATTTGGAACACTTTTATTATTACTCCCTCCGTCCCATTTTAATTGAGTCAGTTGACTGCTTCACGTTTGTCAATGTAAAACTTTAACGATTAATATCTTTAATTGTATAATAGTAAAAATTATAAAAATTTGATATTTTAAAAATATAAATCGAGACGAATCCAACAAGATCTTATATGCTAATATTTATTTTTATTTATGAATAGAAAAATAGAGTCAAAACGAGATATATGAATAGTGTCTACAGTCAAAATGACTCAAATAAAATGGGACGGATGGAGTATTTATTTTAACAAATTTGACATTTATTGTTGTATGGTGCTTTAATTTTCTATTAGGAGTTTGATATTATTATTAACTCGAGTTTAGGTAGCTAGGATGAGCAAGAGGCAATATAACAAGGTGATTAAGCTTATGAAGTGCCATTTGTCATTGTGAGTATCATTCACAAGAATCACAACCCTCTAGTGAAGAGATTAATTATTAATTGTATTGAAAAAAATGTTTGTGTAGAGGCAACTGATGTTGATTAAGTTAGAGAGTGTCTACTCAGACTTTGTAAAGACATAAGTTTAATTTTTCTACTGCATAAGGACCTTATCAGTAAGTAATATGTAAATACTTTTGTGAGCGCTCTCTCTGAATCTTAAGACATATATTGAAAAAAATGAATATGAACTAAAAGTCATCTAAATTTATTTTATCAAGGATAAAATTGTTCTTGCTATGCAGCTAGAAACTTTATTTTCTCACTGCCAAGAGCTAGAAAATTTCCTAATGCATAGACAACTTATGCTATGCAGCTAAGCTTACTCTCTACACTCATTAAGCCTTTGGCATTACTATCTTGAATGCAGGTTATATATGAAGTTTCTTGTATAATTTTTTTTTGTTCTTGTACATTATACCAATAAATATATTGTTTTGTAGTTCGGCCTCGATATAAATGTTTTTGAGATCCCAAACAACACTGTCACTGCAATTTAAACTGCATATAGACAGTATTTTCCTGCATTTTATCGCAATATAAGAATCATTTATGCCGTATGTGTTGTTACTAATAAATTTCTCTGGGAGCACTAATGGGAGTTCAAATTCGGAGCAATTGAAAAAAGTTATGAACTAAACTATTAAGATTTTTAAATCATATATGCCATTATGACAAGAAAAAAGCATAGGAACCTGGCAAAACACCACGGCCCATTTCTAATTTTGAGGCAGATGAAACTGAGAGGTGGAGCAAAACTCAAGTTTCAAATACAGTCAATAAAAATGATAAAACTCTCGAAGTAAATCTGGAGTTTCGTTCATGTGATCTGCAGGATGATATATCAGTAGCAACTAACAAGTAATGCTTCAATACATCAAGATAAATATGAAGAACCAAAATTTATTCAAGACTCGAGTATAATGATTTCTGCAAGAAACATGCAGGCAAGACTTCTGCCATTGATAAAAATGCTGCGTAAACCGAGTAAAACAGTATATCAAATGAAAAATACATTTGAAACAGTTACTATTAAAGATTATTCTATAATTGAGCTGTTAATTCAATTGAATCCCTTTGTTCTATGCTAAGAATTCAAACAAAATTTTAGGCTTGATCCAATAAAAATGGAACATTTTAAGAATGTGCAATTGACATGACATAGTGCCTTATTTTCCATTTATTCCTTCCTATATAAGTCATGGTAGATGAACATAATCATGAATACCATTCAGAAAACAAAATGATAAATGACAAAGTGAAAGCCAGACCGTCTTAACCAGGATTTGACGAATACCATTATTGTGACATTGTTGCTTTAGGTTATTCTCATGCTGGGTTGAAATCCATTCACAGTAAATCCTCCATCAACAGAAACAATCTGTCCCGTGATGTAGGAAGCAGCTGGAAGGCAAAGGAAAGCCACCAAGGATGACACTTCATGAGTTTCTGCTATCCGCTTTATCGGTGTTCGAGATAGTACTTCATTCACAAATTCTTCATTAGCAATTAACTGTAAGAAAGGTAAGCAATTGGCAACATAAGTTATGAACGTAACGATATAAAATTGCATTTGATGATTAACAATACAGATGATCACGCTGGCAACAGCTACAGATATGCATTTGATTCATCAGCACTAAATAAGTTCTATGTTTGCAGAAAACCCTCCATACCCAGATACAAACTGAGCAACCAGAATCACTTAATACAATAAATAAATACAAGAGTCTATGTTCCAGATCCCGATACACAGTCCTCAATTACAAAAGTTCAGGCGAGAGTACTCAAACATGATTTGGTATCTTCTTTGCATGGATCATAGTAACAATAGATGAGCCATTAGGTGTATTAATGAAATTACAATGTAGCAAACTACATAAGACTCTATACCAGCCATCTCAATATGCAAGAAATTTTGATTTTTCTATTCAGTAATCTAAAGGATTATAGAGACTGAAAAGAGTAATAGACATATCTATCTATCTTAAATTCTTAATAGTCCTACGCTTCCAATGATCCGTAAAAAGGGTCATAAATGTGACAACATCAAAGCACATATCATTATTTACAATGAAAAACCCAATAACAGAATAGAAAAATACAATATGCACTCGATTAAACAATGATCATTCAGTCGCTGTTCATCCAAATAAAACTTTCAGAATAAACTTAAGCAATCTATATAAAAACAATAATAAAGCCTCGAACAGAATGGATAATTATAGGTGTGAAAGAGCATTACATGTTCCACAAGTGGCGTTTTTGTATACCAGGGTGCAACACAATTGCTCCTTATATTGTCTTTTGCCCATTCACAAGCAAGACTTTTTGTCAGCTGATTGATTGCAGCTGAAGAAAACAGAACGATGAATCTTTCAGTTAATGCCTTTCAAAATAGTCTGTCCATCATGTTTGAGCAAAAGATGACATAATGATACATAGTTACCTTTACTCGCTGCATAGATGGTTCCAGAACCTACGCTTGTCAGAGATGCAACCGAAGAAATGAACACAATGCTTCCATTTCCAGATTCTTTAAGAAGAGAATATGCCAGCTGACATAGATGGTATGCAGAATCCAAATTAGTAGACATCACTTTCGAATATTCTTCAGTTGTATACTCAATTGTTGGCTTCCTCACATTTGTTCCAACATTGTTTACCTAAGATCACAAAATAAATTATATGAAAACATGATTTATTTTGAGCAGAATTCATGCATATAGCAGTAGCAAGTCTAGCAATTTGAACATTTCTAGTTCTACGATTTATGCTAAAATCCTTAAATACAAATAGCTAATTTTTATAGATCTTGTTCCTAGTAGTTAAGTACACTTTTTTTTATTTTATATAAATGCTGCTCTTCCGAGTGTATTTGAAGTGTGAATAAGAAAGTCTTCATTCGCCAAAGTGCATCAATAAAAAATGAGACCATGAGACTAAGTTTGGACAAATAGTTTTACAAATTCTTATAAGAAATAAACTTTAAAATACTCTTTAATGATCATGAGTCTTTTAAATGACGCGACAACATATCATTGGACGGATGTGCAAAATTTATTTTTACTGAGAGTACATATAAATTCAATTCAATTTTTCAAAAAAATTTCCAACCAAGTTTTCTACAAGCATCAATAGAGTTAAAACTCGAATATTTGTATTTTATGTATAATTAGAGCTCAATTTATTTTTTCTCGAAATTCAACATCAACATAATAGACAAATTAGCAAATGTTCCTGCATATATCAATACTTACTTTAATCCTAAAATATGTCACCTGGAAACACTTAATAATTCAAAACAGAAATACAACTCACAAGTATGTTCAGCTTGCCATTGAAGGCAGAAGCCACTTTTTGTATAAGCTCCTCTCTTTGAGAAGAAGAAGACGCATCACAAACCGATCCATAAACCGAAAAACCCTTATCTTTCCACTCATTTAAGCATTTATTAAGTTCCTCTTCATTCCTAGAACAAGTGTAAACTGTGGCACCAAACTCAGCTAGTTCCTCAACCACAGCATGCCTAAACAGTAAAAAACCACACCCCAGAAAAATCAACACACAAAAAACGTAACTTTAATAAGTTTAAAGAAACCCCATTATCATAAAACTCAATTTAATTCAATCCACAAAGAGTGTTCGCAAAAATGAGAATAATAAACAAAAAATGAAAAGAAGAAAAAAAGTTGAAAGGAAAATAAAGCGAACCCAATTCCACGCGTTCCACCAGTGACTAGAGCAGTAGTTCCATTGAGAGACCATCTTGAGCTTCTGTTACTACTCTCTGGCTTCGCCATTGTTGTTTTCGCAAGCTTATCCGGCGAGAACGGGGAACGTGTGTGCGTAGGTGTACTGTTAGATATCACAAATGAAACGACGCCGTTTTATATGCCAATTTGAGGAACAAAATTTGGGCTTAATTATTTTAATGATCTCAAATATGGGCCTAAGCAACATCTTAAGAAAGGTTTTTGGGAAATTTTTTTTCTACCCCAACATTTATCCTTTTACCACAACATATTTTGAAATATTTCAATTCTATCCTTATCTTACTCTAGTATATTTTTTATTTTTATTTTGTCGTTTTATCACGTTTCCGGTAAACTGTACACCCTGAAACACTGTTCCGGTAAAAAACTTTTTCCTATCGGTTTGTGTTATCTACAAAATCAATTACATTATAATACCGGATCACTTTTTACAAGTGTACAAGTTTTGAAAAATCCCATAACAGTAGAATTGATACCGGTACACTTTTTAAAGGTTATTAAAAAGTGGCCTATGCTTGTGTACCGGTACACTTTAGTGATCCATTTCCTCATGCATTGAAACTGATATCTTCTGCTTCATTTTTCTTAGAACAAATGGGGAACGAGAATTTCAACAATGATACAATGGCCTGATAAATCGTTTTCCTTTGGTCTTTGTCAAGCAATGGCCTAGAAGAGATCTTTCCACCGCAACCGCTTCACCGGCATCGAACCATGGCTGCCACCGTTGTAAGAAATTTGGATCCCCATATAACATCCTCTTTAACCTGTTTCTGTGCGCGTGACTCTTAACTCCTCTTTTCTCTAGATGAGGTGTTTTGTGTTAGCTTGCAGAAAATCTTATTTATGACTTTCACAACCACCCCTGTTGCTGGAGGAGGGAGGTGCAAGTTATTAGCAACTGTGAGGTGAAATTGTACATAATTATTTGGAACAAGAAGATTATGAATCTAATCTAGCATCAAGGCTCGAATGACTATTAATTATATACTTGAAGTTGTTGTCTTATCATTTTTAGCAATTAAAAGAATATTTAACATGGAGATGGTGGCGTTGAGCAAAGCATACTGGTAGCCGAAATGATAATGTACCGGTATACTTTTTTATTATACCCTTTAAAGTGTACCGAAATCAATATAATGTTATGAGATTTTTCAAAACCGGTACACTTGTGAAAAGTGATCCGGTATTATAATGTAATTGATTTTGTAGATAATATAAACCGGTACATTTTTAAAAAAGTGTACCAGTAAAATTAACATATCGAAAAAAAAAAATTTATCGGAACATTGTTTTGGGGTGGTTGTACAGTTTACCGGAAAAGTGATAAAGCTATAAAATAAAAAAATAATAAAATATACTAGAGTAAGATAAGGGTAGAATAGGAATATTTCAAAATATGTTGGGGTAGATGAATAAATGTTGGGGTAGAAAAACAATTTTTCAGGTTTTTGATATTTATTTATGTTGCCTTATCGATTTTTCGTGTCTTTTAAGTCTTTTTCGTTTTACTTTTCCATTACTTAAGTAGTGGATATTATGAAAATGAGATATTTTTGAAAAATATCATCCTCTATTTAAGTAACGGACGTTATAAAAAACAATTATTTTATGATGTTTTTGGGTGTATCCATTACTTAAGTAGCAGATAAAAATATTTTTTAAATTTGTAAGATGTGTAAGAAAAGTGACAAAAGTAAATCCCATGATGTTTGCTTGTTGACCAGAAAAAAGAAAAGAAAGAGGTTTTGGTTTAGATTTGTAACCAAGCAAGGGAATAATAGTGAAATATCTTTTTATTTTTAGCTTTACCTTTTCCATTTTACCATATTATAAGTATGAATTTTTTTTACTATAGTTTATGATAATTGATTAATCTTTGTTGAGGAATTCTGTAGGGAATATATGCTATAAAATTTTATATAAAAATAAAAAAGGTGATTATTTCTCTACAATTTCATAATTTAATGGTATTTATTCTTTAATCAATAAAAACAAATTACTTAAGTAGTTTTTATGTGATCCCCACAACTAATTGTAACAGACTATTAATATTAATATATAAATAATTGAATAATGCCCATATATCAAATAGCCACTCACAGGGGCAGATCTGATCAAGGCTTGGTGTGGCTATAGCCACACCAGCCCGGCCGAGAATTTTTTGAAAAAAAAAAAATATAACTTTTATAAATAATTTAAGTCATTCTGTATGTATATTTATAGAAATATTAATGTAAATATTAGTTTAGAGTTTATTATTGACAATCGCAAGTTTCTCGTACACATATTAGTTAAGATATCAGTGCAAATATTAGTTTGTAGTGTATTATTGATGATTTTAAGTCTCTTGTTAATATCTACAATATTATTTTAAGTTGTATGGTTTAATTTTATAATAGTCAATTTTAACTTTGTTTATCAAAAAAATAATGGATAACTAATTGAATGAGTAAAATTAGCAATTGAACTAACATATTAATATGAAATGACATAAAAAAATATATTTAATTAATATTTAATTTTTTCAAGTAAGATAATACTGATAAAAGGATGGCAACTAGTATATATTAATAAATAAAATGTAATTATATATGAATGAAAGACAAACATAAAACAAGTTGCGCCGCTAACTCTTTTTTAATAGCAAAATCAATTCTCTTAAAAATAACTATGTAGTTTTGTTGTTGTTATTCTTATTAAAATTGGATTATCTTATCAAATTAAATAAACTATATATAAACTTGTAATTTGGGTTCAATATATTTTGGTTCAAAGTAAGATCTTGTGAAGCATAAAATAATAATGATATGTATGATTTAACATATATTCAATAAGTTATAGTTTTTTTTTTTTTAAAATAGAAATTTTGTGGTTTCTTACATATAGTTTGTTGATTTCCTTTTTTGAATAAATTTTTTTATAATTTGTTATTATTCTTTTGAATATACATGTTGTATTAGTAGTAATTTCATATATTATTTGTTATTTTAGCTGAAATATTAGGATGAATATTTTTTTTCTTCGATAATACTTTAAATTTTTAGCCCACTGACATTTTAATTTCAGGTCCGCCCCTGGCCACTCAACAATATTTCATCTTCTATACAATTTGATATTTGATTCTTCAAAAGATTTATCTAATTAAGAGAAAATACTTTCGGTTGTAAAGAAGTTGTCACACTCAAAATCAAAGCTAACTTTAAAAGTAAATAAACTATATTTCTTCTAGTTTCTATCAACATCTTAAAATATTATTATTTTAGTTGGGGCAAGACTTGATTTTTAATAGACATGTATCTGTCCCTAATAGGGTATATAAGACGAGTTTGCACCTTTCAACTGAAATTTTTTCATACGTAGAACTTGAATCGCACATCTGACGTCATGTTTAAGGTAATGAAGTAAGTTACCATTTGAACTAAATTCAAAATAGTACAACCCCGTTTTGTTTGTCATGGTGTTTAGAGTTGACTCTATAGAACTCAAATGTTAGTTGCATTAAACACCGACTAACTTATTAAAATGTAAAATAAACTATTATACACTGTGAAGGAGGCATGTCAATTACCCCTTCACTTCAACTTGGATCTCCTCTTCAAGTATCATCATCTATCTGTACAAAGGATTGTGCAGGTAGCGACATAGGAATAATATTAAGTGAAATATAATTTCTTAATATATCATGGTTAGGGAAACCTCTCATGCATATTCTTGGGTCTGTTTGGTTCGACAGAGGAGGAGGGGAGGGGAGAGATTTTATGATCTATCTAACCCAAAAAAGTATTTAGAAGTTTAAATTATCTATGAATATATCAACAAAATTGTTGACAATTTATTAACATATAACAAATAACATATAACATACACCGAGTGTATATACATAACTATATAATGTACAAAAAAACTATATAAATTTCTGAAAAAATAAAACTATATAATATTTCCTTAAAAAAACTATATAAAATGGAAAACGTAGTAATAATAGGTTCTCCAAAAAAATGTTGCAGCAAACCTCGTCATAAAAAAAAGCTGCAATAATGCATATAAAAAAAATAGAAGCAAATGGACAAATGTTATAATAAAAAATTATTGAGGCAACGTAGATAAAAAGAATAACCCAGATGAAGCAAGATATATATAGGATAGGATGAATGAAAATAATGATGTATGATAAAAAAAATAATTAAATGGATAGTTTTGGATTTTAACATAAAATTAGGGATAGTTTTGTCAATTTAATTATTATTGTAATAATCTACCTCCCCTCCCCTCCAAATCCCTTCAATTTGGGGGAAAGCAAAAAGTGGGTTTATGAGGGATTTTGCTCACCTCCCCTCCCCTCCTCACCCCTCATAAAATTTGAACCAAATACAAAAATTTAAAATATTCCCTCACCTCCCCTCTACAAATACCGAACCAAACAGACCTAAGGGTCATGCTAACTAGTGCCCCAGGGACACTAGTTAAGGATACCAAAAAGAAAAAATTATGCATAGAAAACAATATAATTTCAATTTTTTAAAAGTTGATTGCTCAAGTTCCAAGAAAACTTTACTATATTTGCTTCTTTAACTAGTGTCTGGGGGCAGTAGTTATCATTTTCCTATTCTTAATATTCCGCTTCTTTACTTCATTCGTCTTAAAATAAGTGTCGCAGTTATTATTGTGCACACATTTCAATGTATAACTTTGATGATTATCATATTTAGTTATGTTTTCTTAAAAATTGGGAACAAATTAAGGAGGTAATTAGATTGTGGTGCTCTGCTAGGACATGGTACTTGATTTCCAATTGGTGATTGAAACAACTTTTCCACCAGTTTCAAATTGTAGGGCGTGCTGCCATTGCTATGGCAGACATCTGCCACAAACCATGTATGCTAATGCTATTACCATCGCTTGTTAAGCCTGATACCGTTAACCAGCCTCGCTCTTTTGGTCAAGTTCTCAATGAAGCTTATGAAAATTTAATGACACATTAATCCTTTGAAAAATTCATAACAAATAAATGAAATAAAAAATATCGTCAACAATCAAATTTCAAAATCGGAATGCTTCCCCCTCTTCATCATTTTTACTAATATGTTGTCCTTTCCTAGTTTCGTTCAATCTAATAATATGTCAAATATTTGTTGTACCAATTAGCTGCATCAGACGGTATACGCTTGAGACTATCATTAAAATCAACATGATAAAGCCCCCAATTTCCAAAATAGCCCGCTGAAAATTCATATGTATCAAAAGCTGCCCAAGCAAAGTAACCACGCACGTTTACACCAGCATCAATTGCTGCTTTGGTAGCGTTTATATGTGCGGCAATATAAACAATTCGGTGTTCGTCCTTCAATGGATTTGAGATTTTGAAAGAACCAATATATACCATTTTCTATGATGTAGATTTTGGGATTTTTGTAATTTTTCTTAACTTAAAGTAAAAAATTATACAATCCTTCAGGATAGACAAAGTTAGAACCGTATTGATCGATGTAACTGAGGGTTTTTCCTTCTGCAATAAAAGCTTCTGATGTAGCTAAGTCATCAAAATTGTCACTAAAAACCTTGGTTCTATTTAATTCATGTCTAGTAAATAAAGAATTATAATAATTGATCCCAATAAAGTTGATGCTTTGTTTTAACATTTTTTTCTGCTTTGATGTAAATTTGGGTAGCCTGTTTCCAACTAACTTTCTCATTATTTTTGGATAATCTTCATGGATCACTGGCTCTAAAACCCATCCCCAATAGAAATCTATTAGTCTTTTAGCAGCAGCCACATCCTCTTTCCTACATATTTTACCATTAGTTGGGCATGCCTCGGAAGACATATTACCAATATTGAACATGTATCGATATAAAACTGTTACTTCTTCTTCATTGATTGTAGTCCAATGTTTCACACGATCTCCATATGTTTTGAAGAGTTCACTAAAATCCTTGAAACGTTTCACAATGGAGCGTTTTAAGAAGCCACCAAGATTTTGTTCTAGAGCTAATGGATAGTCAAAGTGCATGATGGTCACAAAAGGTGTAATACCATTTTTTAGCAACTCATCAATCAAATTGTTATAGACATTCTGTAAGAATTTACTCCAAGCTTCTTCAAATTTTGCACGTCTTCTTTATATCTCTTATAATGATGCAGAGAAAAGTGATAATTCTTTTTTATCTGTTCCACATGAATGCCTCCCTTATCATCTCTTATTTTGTGGCATTAATTCCTAAGGCTGCCTCTCCCTTCTCCTTGAGGGATTTTCGCCCAATATCTCTTTTGGGAAGCATTTTAAAAATCATACCAAAGGTACTAGATTCGAGGTTAGTAGGAGTAATGGATTCCTTTGTGGCTCATATCCAATCGACTTTTCCAACAGGTAGATATCTTGTAAATGGAGTCATGGTGATGAATGAAGCAGTCAATTTTGCTATGAGGGTGGGGAAAGAGTGTAAGGTGTTTAAAGTGGATTTTGGAAGGGCTTATGATTCGATTGAGAAGAGTTTCTTGAAATATATATGCTGGGAACAGTGGGAAGATTTGGTTTCTCTGAGAAGTGGAAAATTTGGATTCAGGCTTGTATCTTCTCAAGATGAATGTCAGCATTGGTTACAGGGGCGGACCTACATGGTGGCCTACTGTGGCCTTGGCCTTGGCCACAGTGGAATTTTCATTTTTAATAGGTATATAGGTAAATAATACATATTTTTCTTAATTATTATGGGATATATAAATTTTACCACTACTTTTAAACACAATGTGTCATGTGGTTCAGTAGGGTGCCTGAGTTTGAAGTAGCCTGGGTTCAATTCCCACAGGCTGCAGTTTTTAATTTTAATTGATTTTTTTCTAAAATTGCTATGTTGCTATCATATACAGTTCATACGGCTTGGTAATAATATACTCAGGGTGCTATTGTTTGAAGTAGCCTTGTTCATATTACACAGGGTGCTATTGTTTGATTTTACTTGAATTTTTTACGATTTTTATTATAAATATATTACATTAAATAATATTATTTCTTATTTTCAATAAAATTTAATTTATAATTTTTTTTTTATATTTGGCCACACTATTATTAAACGCCTGGATCCGTCCCTGGTTGGTTAATCCCAGCTCAACATAGGAGATTGATTATATTTAGCATGGTCTTAAGCAGAGTGACCCTTTAGCTCCGTTCTTGTTCCTGTTAGTAGTTGAGGGTTTAGGAGATCTTATGAAGAGAGCGGTTGAGATACACTATTTTGAGGTTTTGAGATTGACAGTCAAAATGTGATTATTTCAGTTAAGAAGCCTCACATTCACATCGGTTGCGAAATGACCTGAATATGTGTTTATAAGTGATGACATTCCTCAATTTATAAGTCGGTTTTGTAGAGTTGAGTTAGACACAACTCTCAATTCCTACAGTATGCTGACAATACTTTGTGCGTTAGGAAAGCTACTGTAGAAAAATCTTTGGATTTTGAAGGCTATCCTTCAAGGTTTTGAGATGGTTTCAAGTCTTAAGGTGAATTTCTCAAAGAGTTGCTTGATGGGTGTTGACGTCGCTCTGGAGTTTATGAGGTTGGCCTCCATCTTGTAAAGTAGTTTCAATTCATTTCAATATCTTGGTCTTCCAGAAGGTGCAAATCCGCATAGTATGTCTAATTTGGAGCCGATGTTGGATTCTCTAAGAAAGAGAGTAGGGACATGGAATAACAAATATGTGAGCTTGGAAGGCCGTGTTGTGCTCCTTAATTTTTTATTTTTTATTTTTTGGGGGGAGGGGGGGTTAGCAAGGGCGAAGAAGATAAATTGGGTAAAGTAGAGTTTGGTAGTGAGGGAGGCCTTGGTAAGCATCATGTGAGATTAGTGAACATTAGTCTTTTGACAAAGGGGCGTTGGAGGTTAATTGAAAATGAAATTTCTCTTTGAAAATATGTTTTACGGAATAAATATGAAGATATTGTTGATAAAAGTGTTAGGCGGATTATATCCTTTAGTATGCTTTGAGTTAGTGGAAGGACATTTGCTCTATGAGTTTTAATTTGAATTTAAATTGGTCTATCCAACAAAGGAATTCCTCTCCCTTAGAGGAAACGCTCTCTCAATTTATCAAGATAATCCAAAGGAACTTTGAAGCAATGAAGATTAGAAGTGGATGAGGCATGTATTTTTAATCTAATTTCTTGTAATTTAACATTACTCAATTTTATTGTTGTATTTTCTTAAAAATTTGAATTACACTTATTACCAAACTATATTATGCAATTGTATTTCTCCGGGTTCTTGCTATGAGTTCGAGTTTGGGTGGAAAATCCAAACTCAAACGGATGTGGACGTTAATGTTATTTCGTAGCCTAAATAGCCTTTAAATTTGAATTTAGGTGATAAATTCGAGTACGAATTTGAATAGTGTGAAACTCATATTCATATAGGCATCCGTTGTTATCATCCCTACCAAACACCATCGAGTTGACTTAGGCAAGTTCAGTTTTGAGTTGAATTGAGATATTGGTTAATGGTGTAGGGATACTAATCATGTGGCACGTTCACATGTGTAGGCAAATAGGTGCTTACAAAATAACAAAACTTACAATCACGGAGAGAGATTCATTCATTATGATTTTGTAATTTACTACTGCCATCACGTGCATGTTGACACATCCTCCCTTCCTATTTCCAATTTGTCAAAAGATCTATATACTTTTTTTCCTTCCAAAAAGAATATCAAATTCTCTATTAGGTCTATAATATTAATAACTCAACTTAGATAGCTAGGATAGGCAAAGAGGTAATATGGAAATAGATAAACTTATATATGAAGTGTCATTTGTCAAAGTGTCATTCACAAGCAACAAGAGAAGATTAATTATGAATATGGTCCATATGAATTTTCGCAATTTTTCGGTATAATAAATTTTAGTCGTTGATTTAAAATTAAATAATTTTAATTCTAAATACATATTAAAATAATTTTAATTGATAATCAATTATTTTGAATCGGACAACTCTAATTAACTGCACCGGATCATAATGATGTAACTATGGAAAATCCATTTCTATTGCCAAGACCTAGAAAATGTTTGTGTAGTTGTTTTCACTACCAAGAGCTAGAAAAATTCCTAATGCATAAACACACTTGTGCAAGGTAGCTACAGTGGCAATATATAGCAAAAGAGTAATATTTTGTACAGTAACTTTGCATACATGATAAGACACTAAATAAAGAAAAATATAGTTAAAGCATAACACTTATATGCATACACCTATCTGAATTCAAACAATAAATATACATACATCACCCATGTGATTTTTCTTCACTAGTTTCTTGCATATATGTATCTTCAAATCAAACATATTATATAGTGGCAGAAATCAGAAAATGCCAAAGCATAAAATGTTGCATTAATAAATAATCAAACAAAATACCCCACATGAATAATTTTAGTGTCTTATAGTCCAATTTTAGTGTCTTCAAATCAAACATATAGTGTCTTACTCGTTTTCACTTAAACAATAGAAAAAAGAAAAAAAAGAGAGCTATAAGATACTTTAAATTGAAATTCTATATATACATGCTCTTAATTTCACCCAATTAATCACATGTGCACTGAGAAGTCAAATGTAAAAATATGTAATTTTTTAAAATTTTTTAAACATTATTATTTTGTAATATTTATGTGTTTAGCTATTTTAACATGTGCCGTTAACAATAAACATGAATTGGTCCAACTAATAAGAATTTTAGCTAAACCCCTTAAGTAAATGGCCAGAGATTGGATCCATGATTCTTGCGATGAAAAAAATCAGTGCCTTTAAAAACCAAATTAGCATGATTCAATAAATTAAGGAGCAAATAGAACCATTATTTTGACTTTTGAGTTACATCAGAAAACTGCAAAGAGCATTAAGTCAACAGCGATATATTTCATGAAATTTCCTAAGAAAGAAAGTTTGAAAATAAAACATTTGTGACGTTCCCGTGTATTCTTGAGCAACAGTCAATATCACAATAACAATCAATGAATATATATATATATAACAAAGTAGCTATAAATTACACTGCACTATTTTTTAAGTTACTACAAACCATGAACATATAGAACAGCCTCAGGTTTCAAAGAAATTGACATTTTTATATATGGCGAATGCTATGGTGGACCACCTCATCAAGTGGTCCATCGTGGACAAGTGGTCAATACTACTATAACGAATACGAATTTTACAAAATCGACCGTTGGATTGAAAGTTTATATCATATAGATCATCCATAAAAAAAATTAGAAAAATTGAAAATCATTTGATATGTTATTGAGATCCATAAAGATTAACGGTTTATTAAATACTGTAAATCTTAATGAGTCCCAAAAACATATCAAATGATTTTCAATTTTTCTAATTTTTTCTGTGGATGATCTATATGATATAAACTTTCAATCCAACGATCGATTTTATAAAATTCGTATTCGTTATAGCGTTGGTCCACCATGGACCACTTGAATAAGTGGTCCATATTAGAATTGGCCTTTTATATATAACTATAGTAGCTAATAATTAATAACGTGGATATGATATAGATATATCACAACAAGAGTAAAAACAATGACATGCTACTAAAGCCAATGGATGTGATGTCTTTCACCAAACTTATATAATTCATTAATTAATAAATAGTATATAGTACTATATAAAATAAGTATATATTATTAATATAATGTGAAATTTCTGTGTGGTTGGTTGGATTTTTGGATGTTTTAAGAAGCAACATGTGGAAAACAACTGATCAGAATTGGAATTTATTGGAATGATAAGATGTAGCAAGTAAGTCCAGGTATAACCAGGTAAAAAAAAATGGTTATTTCATAATTTTGTTCATGTTACAACTGTTAGTTCTCTGGAATATATATAGCTGAAGTGACTTATAACTATCAGTTACTGTCAGTTCTTCTACCATTTTTTTTCTTTATTAAAGTAAAGTGAAGTTCTTCTCACATCATACTATTGATTATTGGGATATGAGAGATGCAGAAAAGAAAGAGATGAATTAAAGAAATGATAAACTAAAGTGAGAAAAAACATGAGACATGTGTAGGGGATAATATGATTAAAGACAAATAGAAGTATTAATTAATTAAAGAAGGGTATAAAAAGAGATAGATATAAAAGATAAGAGAATTACAAAGTTGAATAAATTAACTTGTAGAATCATAAAGATATTAACCTAAGGACACCATTCACAAAAAACTCCCCAAACACCCATCGCGGCTCCGGACCAAGAAGGACTCTCGACCATCGAGAAGAACAAATTAACAAACTAGGATCCCAATAATCCTAACAAAATAATCATATTCCAAACTATCGAGCCCACTTCATAGAAAGAGTTGTGACTATCAAGTTTTTACCTAGAAACCATTACCAGGAAGTCTATATGTCAAGATAACAACATTCTGTTGAAGACTTTCCATCAAAGATAACATATCATTCTGGGAGGTCCAGATTGATGACCACACAATTTTATGCCAATAAAACTCTCAAATGACGTGGCTATATTTCGGGGGACACAAACTCTCTCAACCACCTAGAGACACAATACTACACTAAGGATGTCAGATCACAAGTAATTAATAAGAAGATGATCAACTGATTGCATCGACTCCTCACAGAGCACACAAGAGATATCATTAGCCTCTGCAATCACTTTACATCTTAATAGGGTCTGACGCTTAGCTCTGTCCTAGAGAAGCTGCCAAGAAAAAACAATCACCTTTGATGGTAACCACGATTGTCAGACCCTAACCAAAGAAGTATCACCACCTCTAAAGAATTCATGACTGCCCATCACCCCTAACAAGTATCACATTGGATTGGATGAGAGACGTTCTGAAAGATATCTTTATAAACGAGGGTAATTTTCACTAGCCGATTTTATAGAGTTAAATTAGGTTTGACCAAATTCTGATATATAAATCAATTAACTTGGTTTATATAAGTTGGTTTATTTGAATATATGTTTATGCATTTCTTTGCATCCCCTTTCATTGTGAAACCCTAGCCTAAAGATTCCATATTCCCATTAAAATATTAAAAAGTTTGAATTGCATGTCAAACTTGATCATAAATTGTACACAATGATTACAATAATGTTGTTAGTACTTTTTTTTTTAAAGGATCTTGTTATGTTTAATATTTGTCACAATTTACCTTCAATGAACTTGGTCCAAAAAGTCATCATAAATTTATATACATATAGATATAATTGTCAAAATAAAAATAAAAGAAGTCTATCATATATTACTAAGACATAATTAGTATTAATTCAAGTTAAACATTTCATTTCTTCAACATTAAAATTAAAAAGTTAAACATTTTATGAAAAGAATGAAATCTTATCATTCTCTTCAAGGTTTTGATTAGACAAAAATAAAAGGTTCTTACATAGATATTTATCTATCATCATGAACTCCTAATTTTAATAGAAGAGAAAAAGGACAAAAAAACTGACAATTAATATTCCATTACAAGTTCTCTTGTCCTATATGCTAAACTTTCTGTGTTAATTTCCCTAGTCTGAGTTCAAGATCCAAGTCTTCCATTCCAGGCTTAATTCCAATCACAAAATCTGCAGACTGAAAAGTTAGACATCTATCATTCAAACATGGCTTGTGAAAAATAGATGTTGTCCTTGGTTTTTTATAAGTGTTGCCTTTGTCCCCACAATAATCATCAGTTAGTAATTTTTGGCCAAACATTGAATTATTTTGTCCCATAGACAAACTTGTTTCAACATAATCATTGCAACCATAACCTTTGAAAATTTGTTCCCTTGCATTAACTAGTAGCCCTTTTGGTTCAGAATCATGAGACACCATTTGGTTATTCCCCCATCCAATTGAAGAAGAATATGAAGACATGTTTGGCTCAAAGCAGTTTTCTTGTGTTGATGATATAGTTGAGGGCCAAGAAGATGGATTAACTCTGCTTGTTGTAACTGTGTCAACAAAGTTAGAGTAATGATTATTAAAAAGTTAAGATAATATAACAATCTTGCTTAGAGAAGACTCGATTACAATTGTCCATCAGGTGTCAGTTCACTGATAAGAGTTTGACCATCTAACATTATAACTTTAAAGATAGAGTTCAAATCCTCTCAGAGACAATCGTAAAACGATAGTTAATGTTAGTACTTTAAATACTAATAGTGAAGAATGAAGACTTACAATGATTTTTATGAAGAGAATGAAGGTCTAATTCATTATGGTGACCAAGACTTTGTTTGAGCTTAGCTCTATCTCTTCTATGAACATTCATGTGACCTCCTAAAGCTTGAGCTGACCTAAACTCTCTTTTACAGAAATGACATGAGTAAGATCTTGGAGGCCATATACATCCACCAAGTATCCTAGCTGCATCTTCTGCAAAAGCTTTTTCCTCCCAAGACTTATTATTGTTCATAGCTCCAACTTCAAAGGATGGTACTGCTTCAATATGTGAGTTCAAGACTTGTTTCCTTTTCATCCACATCAAATTTTGAGATTCTTCCATTTTGATGATCAATATTAGAAATATTGAATAATAAAAAAAAGTGTTACAATGAGATCTAGTATGTAGAAAAAGGACTGCTGGTAGATGAAACTTTATATAATGAAAAACAATTGCTAGAAAG
Source organism: Trifolium fragiferum (assembly GCA_954870985.1). Taxonomy (NCBI): domain Eukaryota; kingdom Viridiplantae; phylum Streptophyta; class Magnoliopsida; order Fabales; family Fabaceae; genus Trifolium; species Trifolium fragiferum. The sequence continues at coordinate 17,817,738 of OX940794.1, forward strand.
GGAATTGAATTAATTAATGTAGTGATGTCTATTTAAAATGACTAGGGACTAGGGTTGCATTTGCATGTCCAGTCCTTGTAATTTATATTTGAAAGCAACTTAAAAGAATCTATGAAAGAAAAGAAAATAAGTAGCTGGAAAGGTGTTGTTATAAGCTTCTGTTTGTTGCTTTTAGTACTACTCATCTGAACTTTTTCTGTTGTTTTTTTATTGGCTGTTGGGGGGTCCTGTTTATATGTAACTGTTTTACAAAGTCTATATATATAATTGAAATAATAACTGAATTGATATTGGTTCGATTAAAACAACATATAATAAAGATATATTTCGTAGTGAATTAACCTTAATAATGTTTTTTTAGCCTAAAAACAAGAAGAGTCGTGATTTTTTGTTTTTAACAAATATTATCGACACTCATTCGTTAGAATTTCTGATAATTTTAAATATTCATCCGCGGTAGATCACTTATGAATTTGTCATATATATATATATATGAGGGGCTGGATATATGTTTATAATAAGTAGGGGGTATCTTCATCTTACAAGTTGTTTTATACGTTTGGATATATATGAGATTATTTTAAAATTTTAAATGGATTTAACTCAACCTTAAAACCGGCTTATAAGTTACGAATAAACATATATCTAAATCATCTGTAACAAAAAAATATATATATATCTAAATCATCTGTCATAAATACGATATTTTTTTTTCTTTTAAAAAGGAGATGAGGAAGTAAGATATTATTTACCTAATGGTAAAGGAGATAACGGTTAAGTGTGATAAAAACTGTTGATCTGAAGTTTCGACCACCAAATTATAGCCATATGGGATAGTACTACTGTTAGTCTGTTACTTTGTCTGGTAGTGTAACTTCAACTATTTAGTATGTGCCATAATTAAAATCATGTCCATTAATTGTACCACAAACTATTGTATATATCATTTCTGTTTCACCGTAGTAACTATTTTGTTATAGTATTATTAGTACATAGAAAACGTGTTTACTTTACTTTCCTCTGAGTTTTGCAATTTCATAAACAAACATTTTAAGAACTCAAAATCAAGAGGAAAAAAAAAAGAACATAGTTTAGTACTATTTAATGTACATAATTCTGTGGTTGATACCGGAAGCATGCATATTCTGCTATTCTGTTAACAAACTGTACATTTTCTGATCCAACACTAAAAACAGCATGCAGGGGTAGGGATGAGAATCGGTCGGGTTCGGTCGGATTCGGACCGAAAATTGTCAAATCGATAAAAACCGCGATCTCTTAATTTGGATCCAATTCCGACCGTTTACGTCTTCGGTTTGTTCGGATTCGGATAATACGGATGACGGGTCCGACGGATCGGTTTTAACGGGTTAGATTGAAACGTTGTTGTTACATTTAAAATTTCATTGTTCAAAAATTATTTGTTTTTTGACAATTCGTTCAATATTTCGTACATAATGCAACAAAAGATACAATAAAAATGATGAGATGAAGTTAATTTGTTTCAAATTTGTAAATTCAACGACAATAATAGACAGTAGACGAGAAGTAAAAATTAAGATAAATCTAAAATATTATCTTTCACATCTCATTTATCAACATATTACAAGCTAAAGCTCGTAAAATACAACATTTTTCTCCTCTATCAAAGATAGATAAAATTAACAAAGTGAAGAGCATATGATATTAAGAGAGAGAGAAGAGGTGCTCGAAACTAAAAAAAAATTAATTTGTATTTTAGAAATTGTTCGGTCGGTTTCGGTTATGAATAGACGGATTATTAGAGACCCGCACTCGTCCGTATACAATCGTTCATGACCAATTTTTAACAATTATTGACCTAAGACCCGACCCGCACCCGACCGAGTGATTCCATATGTTGGCGGTTATATCGGTTTCGAGTCGGGTTGCGGGTTTGTACTCACCCCTATGCAGGGGACTCAATAAATAGATTGTCCTAAGAAAAAGAAAAAATAAAGTATCTCACAAGTTGGTAATCAATTTTTAAATTATAATTTAGTGAATAAATAAAACTGCATGAATTCAAATAGTGAAGTCATTCCTATATGTCGACTATGAACACATGATATATTAAGTTTATGAAGCATATAGTTAAGGGGGTCCCCTTATATTGGATTATCTAAGCACCTTTTTTCCTTTTGCATGTTTTGCTCTAGATACCCCAAATGAGAGATCCAAATCCTGGAACTTTTTCCCATAAAAGATAAGTAAATAATTTCAATCTGAAATCGCACTGGATATGTTAAAATATGATGAACATTTTTAGATATGTCTATATTGTATTAGTAATTTATAGAATTACTATTATTTGGTGAGTATTGATGAATGTTTAGAATTTTTTAGAACATTTTAATAGTGCGTAAAATAAACTAATACTATATGTGTATTAGGAAATGTCATGAAAATTGTAGAATATGCATTGTCTATAAATACATAAACTTAGATATAATTGTATTAAGGGTAAATAGGCATATATCCTCTGTAATGTAGGCGTGTTTTTTTTTTTCTCTGTAATTTTTTTTTTTGTAATTCGCCCCTTGTAATGTTGAATTTTTTGGACTCGCCCCTTGAGTGCACTTTTTCAATCGGTTATTTTGTTCAAACCGATTTAAAAAGTGTTGTTTTTTAAATCGATTAATTTGTTTAATCGATTTAAAAAATGCAAATTTCTTACACCTAAGGGAAAAAACAAAAAAAATTACTTTGTAAGAGGCAAGTTACAAAAAAAAATTACAATGAGAAAAAACAAAACTTGCATATACCTAAACTTTGAAATGCAATAACATTGAAAACTTCACTATACAACTACTCTTCTCTTATGATCAATTAGTTACTAATGAATTATATATATATATGGGTTTTGCTAACGTACACCCAGTTATTTTTTAGAAAGAGTGTTTTAGCAAGTTATAACTAAAAAGTTGTTAAATACATCTTGAGGTGCATGTTACTAAACCACTCCTTCTAAAATATAGGTAGGTGTAAGTTAACAACACCTATAGGCCTTTGCTATCGTACACCCACTTATTTTTTAGAAGGTGTGCATTAGCAACTAATAACTAAAAAGTAGTTAAATACACCTTAAGGTGTATGTTGTTAATGCACACCTTCATGAAAAATAGTGGGTGTGCATTAGCAAAACCCTATATATATATATATATATATATATATATATATATATAGTTTTCATGCTCCTTATTTTATCTATCTTTTATGAAGATTCCTGCGAAGGTTGAAAGAGTATGGTTAAATTGTAGGGCTTTTTCACATAAATGCCACTATTTGAAATCCAAATTCTCTATATGCCACACATTGAAAAAAATTTCCCCAAATACCACACTTTTTTATCTGACTTTGACCGAAAAAGTTGCTCAATTAAGAGAAGCCACACCATGTGGCGACTCTCTACTATGTTTTTAAAAAATTTGTCTTATATGACTGGCACGGAATCTCACGAGATTCTTTGTCTTTTTTATTTTTTGTCTTTCTCAAAACCCTCTTATAACCCTAACCCTTCTTCTTCTAAACTCCAAAAAAAAAAAATTGTTATAAAATTATAAAAAAAATATTTTTAAACTAATAAATACCCACAAATGTTCGTTATATATCGCTCCCATTGTTCGTTACCCACAAATGTTTCCTTTCGCAAGAATGTAAGTATTAATATTATTTATTTCAAATACTTTTTAATTATGTATGAATTATTTTACATTATACTAACTTAAAATAATATTTTTAGGTGGTGCAAACTGGGTAACAATTATCTTAAAAGCCCTCTTCACAAAGTATTTGACTACCGAACATGCATCGATCACATGCAAGAGAATGATGTAATATTATATATCTTAAAAAAAAATTAGATTTATTTTTTCCGATAAATTTTTAAGGCTAGCTATTTAATTTGATATCAGTTTACTTGGAGACCCTATCTTCTACTCAATCACCAACCTCAACTAGCAGCACAAAGTTGGATCTGGAGTGCGACTACTTTTCTGATATGTTTTGAAGTCGTGGAAATGCACCAAACAGATAGAGTCAAACTACAGTTTGGATTCCCGTAAGAAATTCCACAACAACCAATGGACATGCGAGGATACCACAAATTATCGTTGAAAAATGTTGTTGACACTTCTTGGGAATTAAAATGGTCAAATGAGATTGCAATCTGGAATTTTCGACACTAACGCATTTTAAATGATGCAATATGCTTCGAAGTTGAAGTTAAACCAGACTACAATTATTTGTCTTGGTTTAGAGCCACTTTCACTCCTTTTGTTTCATCAAATTAACAACTTCAAGACCCACGTGTTGTTGAGTTAATGCCAACTACATATCTATCACCACCACACCCATCCCAACAACACACAAAAGCTTTCCATACCCCTCTTCATTTATCTCAACCACAATATCACATGGATACATCAAATCCGTACCCATACCCTCAAACCCCCCAACAACCGTCATCATCAACATTTCAACCACCCCCATCAACATATCAACCATTTGGGATACCACAACCCGAAGAATACAATAACCCATCATCATATCAACCATTCAGAATTCCACCACCACAGCAACAACAACATTTTGGGTTCCCACCATCCCAAGTCGAATTAGGGAGTTTTGTTGACAATGAATTTCCCCAACAAATTGTCGATGATGCTGATTTTAGTCCAAATTGGTATAATTCGATGTCTCAAATAATAAATAGTCATTTGCTTGTGCAAGCACAATCTTCAGGACAAAATTCGAGAATTGATCTAAACACCCCAATTAATGAAGAAGAAGAAGAACCAGTTCCTCAATTGCAAGCACGCCGCCACTTACCCACTCGAACTTGTAAACCTCCACCATGTGGCACTTAGATTTATGTCAATGTAAAATAATTTTTTTCCTAAGTTTTTATTAATGTATGAAAAAAAATTAAATATTAAATAAATGAGAGTTTTTAATTATTTTTTTCAGTTTTTATTATTTTTTATTTTTATGAGTTTTAAAATAATTTTTTTATAATTTTATAACAATTTTTTTTTTGGGGTTTAAGAGAAGAAGGGTTATGGTTAGAAGAGAGTTTTGAGAAAGACAAAAAATAAAAAAGGCAAAGAATCTCGTGAAATTCCGTGCCAGTTATATAAGACAAATTTTTTAAAAACATAGTAGAGAGTCGCCACATGGTGTGGCTTCTCTTAATTGAGCAACTTTTTCAGTCAAAGTCAGATAAGAAAATGTGGCATTTGGGGAAAAAAATTTCAATGTGTGGCATATAGGGAATTTGGGTTTCAAATAGTGGCATTTATGTGAAAAAGCCTGTAGAGGCAATTCTTGTGGGGTGGTATAAAAAGGGCACTACTAGAAAAATTTTAAATGCCGACGGACAAAATCTGTCTCTAAAATTCAAATATTCAGTCACTAAGCAGGCTAGAGACGGATTTGATCCCGTCGGTAATTTTCCCGTCTCTAAAATGAAAATATCTGTCTCTAAAATAAAAATATTTGTCTCTAACTGTTTTTTCGGTCTCTAATTCCATTTCTAAATTCCGTCAGTATTTTAACTTTTTCTAGTAGTGGGGAGAGTAAGATTGCCCAGGTTAATTGGACATTTTTGTGTAAGCCTAAAGATGAAGTGGGGTCGGGATTAGGGATCTTAGATGTGCATGTGAATCTGTTGGAACAAAGTAGGTTTTAATGTGAATCATTTAAGTTTTGATGATAATAATAGTATTAATATATAATAGGGTACACTGATAATTTACTCTTAGTGTGCAGGTATATATGTTAAAATTTTATATGCACTAATGAGTATATGAGAAGTTCTTAAACGCATTCCAAGGTTATATCAGAAGATGACTTCGACAAATTCTGATAGTTAGTATCAGAAGATGTAACCATCAGAAGCTGCAAGTCAAAGCGTATCAGGAGATCTCCTATTAGAAGCTGTGTTGGAAACACAAGATTCTGATATTCATTGAGATAGCAGTTTTGTCAGAAGAACCTTCTATGCTTAGTATGATTGAAGACTATCATCGTTTTGGCAAATTTCATATTGGAGAATAACCATAGTACATCAACCTTTACCTTCAAATAGTAACGTTAGTACTTTTGTACTATTTTATTACCTGATTTGGACGAATATTCTAAATCAACGAAGGAAAAGTTGATCAATACTTGATTTGGTTAAAAATACCATGTGAAGAAAATGCGTACAATCTCCAGCTGGCTATCTTCACCTCAATGGATTCAAATTCATACGCTCCACTACTGCCTATAAAAGGAAGATGAATTGAAGTTTTTGTAGAGAGACAATCAATCAAGAAAAGTGCCGTTATTCTGTCAAATTCTACAGAGCACAAAAGCACTTTGCAAAATATAACTTGAATTCAATTCAAAACTCAAGACAAACAGTTTCAACTTTTGATCATCTCAGTAGTTGAACCTTAGTATTCTTTCATTAAGATTCTAAGAACAGTCTTGTTAGAAGTTGTATTTATTTACTCAGAACATTGATTTTCATATCAAGTGCTCAAACTTGTATCTGTTTCTTTGTAAACTGTTTAGAAGTCTCTTGCTTGTGTGCTTGAGCATTTGGAAGTCTCTTGTAAGTTGTTACTTGAGCATTGGTAGTCTCTTGCTGTGTGCTTGAGTAATTGTAATCTTTTGTGATTATAGTGAACTCCCTTGGAAGTGCAAGGGGACTGGAGTATTCTCGGATTGTGAGGGGAACCAGTATAAAAATCTTTGTGTCAATCTCTCTCTCTCTCTCTCTCTCTCACCTTATACTCTATTTTTAGTGGTTATTGTGTTCTACTCCGCTGTATATTCGGATAAGTTGTAAAACTTTGAAGAAGTTTTTAAAACTCTAAAACACAATTCAACCCCCCCCCCCCCCCCCCCCCCCCCCCCCCCCCCCCCCCTCTTCTTGTGTTTTTCGCACCTTTAAAATCTTGCATTGTTAGGTAAATGGAGAGAGATACTTTTGGCTTGGGGTCAGGGTATATGGAGCGATATCCTCCTTGCGAAATATGGTTTCTGGGAGCATTCTCTCCATCTTGGGGGTCGACAGGTGGGGCTTAGAGGGAGCTCGTCTTGGTGGAATGTTTCCCTGTTTGGGGATTCAGATGATTCTATCTCAGATTTAGTTTCTGAAGAGATTGAGAAGAAAAGTGGTAATACTCGAGGCTTTTCCAACTCTCGCAACAACATGATGGTAAGGTGAGGGAGATGGGCATTGGAGGTGAGACCTAGCTAGCTATCGTGGAGGAGGAAACTTTTTGTTTGGGAGGTGGGATTATTGGATGACTTCTTGGGGGCTCGTAGTTCCTATGATCATATCTGAAAAGCTCTAGAGATTTTGGTTTAAAGCATGATACCGCCATAATCTTCTCAATTAAATCGGCTTACTCTGTGCTGATGAGAGCTTTAGTAGTACTAATAGCCCCTCATGTGGTTCCTGGGAAAGTCTTGGCAAAAGTGTGGAAATCTTGGGCTCTTTACGCGTATGTTATTAGAAATCCTCTTAATGCTTTATATTCTTTCTGGGACTACAGTTGAGTCGGCTGAACATTTGTTCTTATGTTGTGACTTGGCTTTGTCGGTCCGGTACTCTATGTTTAGGTGGTTAGGGATTCAGTTTGTTTTGCCGAGGGGGATTATAGGTTTATTCGAGCTTTGCCTTGAGTTGGGAATGGGTAGGAGGGCACACCAAGGGGTGGTTTGTTAATTTGATGTGTTGTTATTTAATCGTTCTGGATTTCCCAGAATGACTTAAAAGTTCTTTAGTTATGGTCGGTCAAAATAAAAGTTCTTTTAATAATGTTAAAAACATATTTCTCTATTAATTTCTCACTTACATTTAATATGGACCTTCAAAACATAGTCTAAAATTAAATTTTATAATAATTAAATATAATATTTTATTAAAAATATTAAGGTCCTTCACTACAAAAAAAATATTCTTTACCCACGGTCAAAACCGTAGCTAAAAACAGTTTTAACCGTGGCTAATAGTTTTTGCCACGTAAACATTGAGATGACTTATCCTGACGTTGCTAAATTTAGACACGACTATGTTAGCTTTTTGCGACAACTATTTAAAATGTGATAACATTTTTATTGCCACAATTATCTCTCCATTAACCGTGGCTACTATTTTTGTTGGTTTTTGAAAATGCACATTTTAACTAGTTAAGCCATGGTAAATTACTACAATGTCCACAATTATAATTAACCGTGGCTAAAAACCGAAATTTTTGTAGTGCATCTTTAGATTTAGGTTTATATTTACTGGAGTTTGTATTTTCAAAACTTTTATGTACCATCATTTTCATTTTTTATGACAATATTGTTAGGAAATAACAACACTAAAGTAAAAAAATAAATACAATCACAACACAAGAATATAATGTGGAAACTCCAAATCGAAGAAAAAAACTACAACCGTTGTCTAAACTGACAACCAGAGAATTATCACTATGTGAAATTTTTTACAACACATAGACTTTTCTCACTCTCACCCAAATGCCCCAATACAACCACACTCTCACAAAGCAAATATTTAAATTAAGAGTCAGATATAAGCTTAAAGTGCTACTGACTAGTGCAATTACAAACAACAAACTTAGGCCTATTATATAGCTTTGGTTTTCCTCTTGCTTCACCGTTCTAAGTGATGTGAGACTTCTCCAATAGCTATTTTTAACCTCATTCTTTATTTAAGAAACTTGGCGATGTGGGACTTGACAATCAACCTTAACAATCTCCACCTTGATTGCAAGAGTTCCATCTTCTGCTTCCATTGTCTATACCCACAAACATACTCCACCATAAAAGTATACTCCACTTGGAACTAAATCATCCCAAGAATTTTCTTCACTTGAAACTAAACCATCCCACGAATTTCATGTCGAAACTTGCTGAAAGAATATGGTGCAACTCCCATGTTGGCTTTCAGGAAGTTCTTCAGCCATCGACACATCTCACCACACACCTTGCATCAATGTCAACCAATGCCCGTGTGTTCTTCTGAATCCGCTAGCAATAACTTATCCTTTCTCATGGTATAGCAGAAATACCATAAGGACACACTTTATCTTCTTAATAAGATCACCATCATCTCCCAAAATAAGGGATACATTGCTAGTACTTGTCTCAGAGTCTTTCTCAGATACTGCTCCACCTGGACAATTTCTATTTAATTGCCCAGACCTTCTACACTTCCAACACGACATATTCTTTGCATGGATCTTCTTCCCATTAGCCCCACTTCTAGTCAGCAACATTGAATTTGATGAAGTGCTTTCATCACTTTTCATCCTCCTTTCTTCAGAAATAATTTTAGTGGCAACCTCTTCAAAATTCAATTTTTTCTTCCCATACATCAAAACAGGTTTGAGATGAACATAAGGTGGAAGGGACCAAATGAGCCTTAGCGCCTTATCCTCATCATCAATCTCAACTTTAATAGATTCTAACTCAGAAATAATATTATTCAAAGTACTAAGATGATCAGAGATTTTTGTACCCTCATCCATGCGCAAATTGTGGAATTGCTCCTTCAGCAGCAACCGATTTGAGACGTCCTTGCCTGATACAACCCTTGAAGCCTTTTCTAGAGTTCCTTGGCTGATGACAGATTTTGCACATTCACAAGAACATTATTTGCCAAACACAAGCAAATTGCACTTGCAGCTCTCAAATCTAGTTCCTCCCACTTGTCGGCCTCCATCTTGGATGTGTTTCCTTTCAGCGCCTTGTGTAAACCCGGTTGTATCAACACATCATTGACTTGTACTTTCCACAAGCCAAAGTTGATTCTTCCATCAAACTTCTATATGTCAAACTTCATAGCACTTGAATAAGACATAGCAAAGCCCCTTCTTTAGCACCTTCAGAATATCACACTTCTTTTTTCTGATGTGGAAAATCAGACAATGTTGCAACCACAGAGCATACAAGGAAATGTGATATCTCACCGAACAAAGCTCTGATACCACTGTTAGGAAATAACAACACTAAAGAAGAAAAATAAGCACAATCACAACACAAGAATATAATGTGGAAACTCTAAATCGTAGAAAAAATCACAATCGTTGTCTAAACCGATAACCAAAGAATTATCACTATGTGAAATTTTTTAAAACACATAGACTTCTCTCACTCTCACCCCAATGCCCCCAATACAACCACACTCTCACAAATCAAATATTTAAACTAAGAGTCAGATATAAGGTTAAAGTGCTACTGACTGGTGCAATTACAAACAAAGAACTTAGGCCTATTATATAGCTTTGATTTTCCTCTTACTTCACAACTTTAAGCGATGTGGGACTTCTCCAATAACTATTTTTAACCTCCTTTTTTATTTAAAAAACTAGGCGATGTGAGACTTAACGATCAACCCCAACAAATATATAGTATCTACTACTATCATTGTCTTGTAATCGCATTTTTTCAACTGGCACCCTGTTTTTCAGTTAAGAAACAAAATTTCAAATATAATTAATTAACAATGATTATGTTTAAAAAAATTATACAACCAAAGACAAAAATAAATAATTAATATTCAGTGGTTGCATTTTCAAACAAATTATTTGTAACATCATACACAACTAATTGGTACTAAATAATTAAATACTTTGTAATTTTTCTTTTTTTAAAATGTTTGGTCAGACTAAAACGCCAAAAAAATTAGACTACAGCCCCACAAGCCAGTGATTCAAATACATTATTACCTAATCTTTGTTTCTAAGCAATAATAACAAGTAGCTTGTACAAGTGAGCAATGGAGAAAATATGTGTTTTGCTACCATTGCTGAGGCAATGGGTCTACTTTTGGACCAGGATTGAGTGCACTCACTAATCAGTGACTGTACTGCAATAAGTCGGATTTAAACCATTTATTTTAAGATTAGACGGCCAGAATTAAAACTCAATTTTATATTTAAAAATTCAACTAAAATTTAAACTTTAAATTATAACCGTTCGATCATGATCGGACGGTTCATATTCACCGACTGCAGTACAATCAATTACATAGAATTCAATTCCGTCTACTTTTGGAGTATTTGTTTATGCAATATTCCTACACATGGATTTGGAAGCTGATTAAGATACGACATATAGAGTATTATCATCAATTATAAAATTCGAATTTGAACAACCATGCGACTATGTACTAATATATAAGTTCACATATTGCATTATTGTGTTGTTTTAAGTGTTATGGTAAGTGTGAGTAAAAAGTTCCACATAAAACAGTGAAGGTGTTAGAGATACGTAATATAAAATTATTGATGTGATTCTATTCTAACAGTTTAAACATTTGGAATAATTAGTTATTTGATATGGTATGAGAACCTTTATGATTAAGTGGTCTAGAGTTCGATCGTCGCTCCCCTCACTTTCTAATTAAAAAAGTGGAATAGTAGGTGAGCATGTGCATATTATCCACGCTTCAAATCCAAGTGGGCTCTTGCGTGAGGGAACATGTTAGAAATAATATAAAATCATTGATGTGGTTATATTCTAACAACTTAACTTTTTAAGATAATCGGTTATTTGATAGAAGGTTCAACACTTTATAAGTAAGAAAACTCATAAATCTAACATCTTAAAATTTTAGATTAAAATATAATGTCTAACTCATTTGTATGGTTGTTTTCAAATTTGTCCCCTTATGGTTACCCAGCATTAAGAACATTGATGCTTTATATAGTACACATAGATCAACTATATGATAAAACAAAATGAATGATAATCATTGATATATAGAATAAGGCATCTGGTTCCAAATCAAGGACATCATCATAATCATGCTAGAAAGTATATTTCAAAGAGATAAGTACAACAATTTGTATAAACGGCAAGAATAGTTTGTAAAAAAATATCTAAATCTTTGGTCTCCTGATAAAAAAAAATAGATCTTAAATATTCAAATGGTTAAGAGTTAGTAATTTAAAGAGTTTAGTCTAATGATAAAAAGACATCTCCTTACTTTGAACTGAAGCACAATTTTTCATCCTGATTTTTATTTTTGGTGATACCATCTTGAATTTTTTTTATTGAATAAAAAAACGAATGGTTGAAAAAAAATAATATAATTGATAGAGATCATATAGACATTTAATTATGGTAAAGGAATCAATTGTATATACTTGGACGTCAAAGTCATTGACTCGTGAGGAAGTAAAATAATCCTTAAAAAATTCTGCTGGATATTCATTTACTATCTATTTTTCCTTTCCTCTATAAACAATATTTACTCTTTTTTTTTTGTTTTTTTGCCAATTCAATATATTATGAGGAAAAGGAGAGAAATGAATTTAGGAGGTAGAGATTTCTCCTCTTAAGAAGGCATGATAAAAAAATTTGAAGAGAATCCGTCTTGAAAATTGAATGGATTAAAGAGAGACAGTTCTGATGAGATAAAATAAAAGTGAATGAATGATAAAAATTACTGAAAAAATCTAAGGTAAAGCCGAACGTAACACCACACTTTTAGAATCAACTAATCAGAAAATTTTAAATAATTAACTAATTAATAAAATAGAAAAAAAAAAAATTTAACCTCATCCATTAAAAAAATATACACTTTTCCCAAAAAAAACACAAAGAACGCAAAAAAAAAAAAACCGATTTCGGAGACAGTTCGTTCCCACAAATTTATTTGTTCCATTTTCTTCCTCTTCTGAGAAAAACAAAAACACAAGAATAGTGCAGTCTTTTTTTGTTTTTGGTCTTCATCATCATCATATAATTGCACGGACAGGACAACCAAATTGGATGTGTTGTGAATTCGGACTGAACCACACCAATAACATTTAGTGTGTGAAGCAAATTGAATTGAGCAATCAAACAAGCGAGAATGACAATATTAATCACAAACAATAACAACGGCGAAAAGTAAAAGACACGTTCGTTTGTTTACCCGGTTCGGTGTTAATGAACCTACGTCCGGGGGAGAGGGCAGCTCTCCTTTCTTCCTTATCAATCAAATATCCGGTTACAATGAAATCCCAACAACAAGGGTTACAAGAAATAGTCTTCAAACCTATTCTACCCAAGTCCCGAATTTCTTCCCATGACCAAGAAATTCAATTACAAAGTATTCCAAGGTGTTGAATCAATTCCCAATCCCTAGAATTATTGCCAAGAGAAATTCTCTATAAACCCTAGTCTTTTGATTGGCTACAAACCCTAAAAAACTCATACAAAACACAAAAACGCGTGCAGAATATATAGTTTTGCGAGCCCGCGCACGACGCCATATGTCCCGCGCACGGCGCAGGCAACAGAGCCAAAACCCACTTTCCAGGTCCTTCCCGGCGCACAGCGCCGCGCCCGGCGCAGGAGACAGATTCAAACTGCTGTTTCTGGACTGCTCCTGGCGCCACCTGCTTCCTGGTTTCCTGTTTCTGAGTTTTCAATGTAATTCCTCACAAATCTCCACCTTGCCTTCAAAACGATGGTGATGTCAACTTCCCATCAACCACCATGCTGCCCTCTCCAACCTCCGTCTACTCCTCGACGAAGTTAATCAAGTCCAAGCAATGCTTGAACTTAGCTCTTGGTAATGATTTGGTGAACATGTCTGCTGGATTCTCTTCCGTTGCAATTTTCTCCACCGTGATTTCCTTTGTCTCAATCATGTCTCTCACAAAGTGCAACCGGATGTCGATGTGCTTTGTCCTTCATGATACACCTGGTGATTTGCCAAATGAATGGCGCTCTGACTGTCACAATGTATCTTCACACACACTTGACCAATCCCCATTTCTCCAATCATACCTTTCAACCATATGGCTTCCTTGACCCCTTCAACAAGGGCTATGTATTCCGCTTGAGTCGTCGACAAGGCTACAACTGATTGTTGATTTGCCTTCCATGTTACCGCTGTACCAAACAATGTAAACACAAAACCAGACAGAGACTTTCTGGTGTCTACATTACCTGCATAGTCCGCATCCACATAACCCTCCAAAGCATCATTACCTGGATCTGTCCTAGTATACTTGAGACCACCCTTCAAGGTTCCATTCAAATACCTCAACACCCACTTCAAAGCTTGCCAATGAACCGGACCGGGATTTGCCATAAACCGACTTACCACACTGATTGCATATGATAAATCAGGTCTACTACAAACCATGTCATACATGATGCTTCCAACCCCACTTGCATAGGGAGTACTTTCCATCATCCTCTTCTCATCCTCGGATTGAGGACACTGCTTGACTGACAACTTCGAATGGTGACCAAGTGGGGTATTCACTATCTTAGAATCTTTCATTCTAAACCGCTCCACCATTTTCTTCAAATAATCATGCTGAGATAAGAACAACACACCTTTACTCCAATCCCTCACAATATCCATACCAAGTATCTTCTTCGCATTACCAAGATCCTTCATCTCAAATTCACCATTAAGTTTCACCTTGAGCTGTTGAATCTCATGCTTGTCAGAACTTGCAATAAGAATACCATCTACATAAAAAAGGAGGTAGAGAATGACTTTCTCATTCCTCTTCGTCATGTACACACAACTGTCATAGTTGCTTCTCACAAAACCAGTCTTCAATAAGAAATCATCAAACCGACGATACCACTGCCTTGGACTCTGCTTCAACCCATACAAAGATGTCTTCAACGAACAAACTTTAGAGTTATCTTCCACAAAACCTTCAGGTTGTTGCATGTAGATTATCTCTTCTAATTCACCATGCAAGAAAGCGGTCTTCACATCCATCTGTTCTAACTCAAGATCATACATATTCACAATTGTCATAAGAACCCTTATAGAACAATGCTTCACCACAGGTGAGAAGATTTCATTGTAGTCAATTCCTTCCACCTGTGTAAAGCCCTTGGCTACAAGTCTTACTTTATACCTTGGTGCTTCGACCCCTGGTATACCTTCTTTCCTCTTGAACACCCACTTGCTACCAACTACCCTTTTGTTCTTAGGTAGTGGAACAAGCTCCCAAGTCTGGTTCTTCTCCAATGAAAGCATTTCCTCTTCCATTGCCTTCAGTCAGTCTTTACTATCTATGCTTTCTGATGCTTCCCTGAAGTTCTTTGGTTCTGAGTCTTGCACCTCTTCAGCTGCATTTAAAGCATAACAAATAAGGTCAGCATAACCGTATCTATTAGGCGGAGTAATAACTCTCCTCTCCCTATCTCGTGCTAGCTGATAGTCCGGAGCAGTTATTGTTTGGCTTCCACTTTCCACAGGTACTTGAGTCTCATCTTCCTCTTCTTCCCTCTCATTAGTGGAAGGCTCCACCTCAAACTGAATTCTCTCTACCCCCGTTTCTGGTCTAGCCTCCAGGTCTTTGCACTTCATCCCCATACGGGTCTCATCAAAAGTAACATCCCTGCTTATAATAAATTTTGATCCTTCAGGTTCCATCTTCCACAGCTTGTAACCTTTCACACCTTTAGGATAACCAATGAACACACACTTTACAGCTCTAGCATCAAGTTTATCTTGTCTGACATGTACATACGCTAGAGCTCCAAAGACTTTCAAGTTTGAGTAGTCTGCCGGCCTGCCACTCCAAACCTCCATAGGTGTCTTCAGATCAATACCTGTTGATGGACATCTGTTGATCAAATATGCTGCAGTACTAACAGCTTCTCCCCAGAAACTTTTCGGTAGTCCAGCTCCCAACAACATACACCTCACCCGCTCCAACAAGGTCTTGTTCATTCTTTCAGCAAGACCATTCTGCTGCGGTGTGTATGCAACGGTTCTATGCCTCTTTATACCTTTATTCCTGCAAAACTCATTAAACTGCTCTGAAACAAACTCCAGGCCATTGTCAGTTCTCAAAACTTTCAGTTTAGTTCCAGTTTGATTTTCTATTAGAGTATGTCAATCCTTAAACTTTTCAAAAGTGTCACTCTTATTTTTAATAATGTGAACCCATACCCTTCTAGAATAATCATCAATAATGCTAAGAAAATATGAACCTCCCCCATGAGTGGGAACAGACGCTGGACCCCAAAGGTCCGAGTGAACATTCTCAAATGGTCTACTAGATTTATGCACTCCCACCCCAAACTTCACCTTGTGTTGTTTGCCTAGTGTGCAGTTATCACAGAAATTTAGTTTGTTCAATTTCTCTTTTCCTAGCAAGCCCTGTTTAGCTAATTCAACTAAACCTCTCTCACTGACATGCCCCAACCTCAAATGCCATTGTTTAGTCATGTCCTCAGTTTCTACACTAACATCTAATGCATTAGAAATAACAATGGAACCATCTAAAATATAAAGACCATTAATTCTAGTGCAATACCCTAGACCATCAAACATGCTTATGGAAATTAAATTTCTCTTAAGTTCAGGGATATACCTCACATTCTTCAAAAGAAATGAAATTCCACCAGTACGAAGTAGGATGTTTGATACAATGTTCCAACCTTAGGGATGTTGAATGCAGTGTTGGAACATTCACAAACAGACAGTAATATATGAAAATAAAAACAAGGCACAAGTAAAGGACACAATATTTTTGTTAACCCAGTTCGGCGCTTAAACAAGCCCTAGTCTGGGGGATACCAATCCAGGAGAGAAATCCACTATGATAGTTCTAATCCTAAGCTCTCAGCAAACACCCATGTTTACACTTATGACTTAGACACTATCTAATGAAACTTCACCTTAGGAACTCCTAAGATTGAGAACCCTTCTCACCTCCTACTCAACCACTGAACAAGTGATTGTAACTGACACAACTATAGAGATTTGAAAACACTTTCAGAAACAAACTCTCTCCGTACTTAAAAGCTTAGGAGAAGTAAAACACAAATACAAATCAAACTAAGTCCTAATCTTGTAAATGAGTAACAAGATAGGCTCAGAACAGAAAACACTTGACAACCCTAGAAATGCTGTACTTAGCACAATACAATACACACACGTACACTAGCTAGGTTTACAATGTAGCTTAAATACAAAGTCTAGAAATGGGCCTTTGCACATGTTGGGCTTCAAGTCTTCAGCAACAAAATCCAGGTCACATAAACACAAGGTATCATGAGTATCCTTAGTCATAAAAGAAGATACGATAGAGCAATAAAAGCTTGAGATACTTTGACCATGCATACGAGCTAGGATCCTGAAATAAAGGCGTGGATTCCAAAAATAGACAACAGCGCATTAAAGAGGCGCGCTTTCAGCATATCCTGAATTAGTATCCAGATGTTGAAACATTGTGTCCAACATTGTAGTAACATATTGTTTTACCAAAAAGCAGCCAACACACAAACATTAACAATCTCCCCCTTTGGCGAAATTTTTGGCTAAAACAAATTGGGGTCATACAGACAAGCCAATGGAATATTTAGTACATAAGTCCTTAGATCAACTCAAGCACACAAATCATAAGGCAGTTATGTAACAGAAGAAATATTCAATGGTTTGTATCAGAGGCAAAAAAAAAATCATCAGAAGCTAAACAACTAATTCTTGACCTAGATCCATTAGACAGTGTTTCAACATTATTCAAAGCATTGAGAATGCTCCCCCTCAATCTTATCACATCATCAGTAGGAGTTTTACTCCCCCTCAATTCAACCTGACTTCCTGATGGTTCAACATCTCATCCAACATGCATTCATACAGATAGGCAGAGACAGATATAAACATAACACAGATAACACTCCCCCTTTTTAGTCACAAAATTTGCCACAGGGGCATATAATAAATAGCCAAAAGTACCAGGTGTCATAGCAGAGAAACAAAACAAAACCAATTATCCAGGGCTGAGCCCATAATAACAACCCAGAAAATCAACAGGAATGAAAAATAGCACACAAAAAAACAGTAAGGAGCAATAAACTAGTCTTCAAAGCTAGTTGCATTTGAGTCTCCAGCCTTCTCATCTTCTGCCTCAGCATCAGTGGCTTCATCAGCATTTTCATCATCAGACCCATCAACCACATCTGTTGCAGCATCTTTACCACCACTAGCCTGTGCAGTCTCAACCTTTTCCTTAGCACAAACTGTAGCATTCTGCTCATCTTGCTCCAGAGCCTGAATCATAAGTTCAAACTGAGCCTTCCTTTCATCCATCTCAGTGACGGTCTCTCTAAGTGCAGCCACAATCTCCTGCCTAGTCATGACCACTGCAGGTGCTGCAGACCCAGATGCTCCAACAATGTCTGGAACATGATGTTTCCCAAACAGCTTGTAGTGTAGAGACAGAGGAGATTCCCTCTTTTTAGGAACATCAGATGCAATCTTGACCTGAGGGACTTGGTCCAAGATGATATCACAGAGCAGTGTTGGAAAAGCAATAGGAAGCTTCACAGCAGAGCTCTTGGCATGCTTCACAGTCTGCTAAAAAATGTAGTCTCCAAAATTTGTTTTGTGACCTGTCCCAATGAGATAGATCATTTTTCCAAGCACACTAGCCACATCAGAGGAGTGGGTTGTAGGAACCCAATTGTAAGCCCCAATCCTGTTAAGAATAGCATACTTAACAGAGAGTTTACCAGCAGAAATTTTCCCCTTTTTAGGCCAGACCTTCACCTGATTTGCAGTTATCACTTTGCAAATCTCATTCTCAAAAACAGTAGGACTAGTACATTCAGCAGCATTAATACCTAGGTAATTGTTGATCACCTCAGGAGAGAACTTCATCCTTTCTCTTCTCATCCAAACAATCTGAAATTCTGAGCTAGCTGGATCATCACAATCTTCAGGGATGTTCACCAGAAATTCTTTGACCAACTGTTCATAGCAGTCACCCATCTCAGTTATAGTTTTCAACAGCCCAGCATTCTTGATTAGATCAATTACCTCAGTCATTTTCAAGGCATCATCACCCAATTCTCTTTCCAGGGACAATCTCCTGTGAAATATGAACTTCCATCTATGACCATAAGCAGGATTGTGGAAGGAGATTTTGTCAGTGGGTACATCTTTGACAATAGTAGGAACCCTCTTTGCAGCAGATTTCTTGACACTAGAGTAGGTAACTTGGATGTTTGGCACATCCTCAGAAACATACTCATATGATTCACTGGAGGCAGCAGCCTTTCTCTTCTTTCCCTTAGAAATAGATACCTTGGGAGTAACCTTACTCCACCCCTTCTTGGGTCCAATCATCACACCTTTTCCTACACCCTTCTTTGCAGCTTTGGGTGTTTCAGACACACTAGGAACATCCTTCCCTTTACTACTTCTTAGCCTTTTACCAATACCAAAGGCTTGTGATATAGGAACTTCATCTTCCAAATCATCTATGTCAATAACAGGAGCTTCACCCTCTTGGTGAACAGAAGTTTCTTCTGGATCAGTTTCAATCTCAACAGTCTTCTGGGGAGTGGCATGCTTAGCAGCATTGCTTACTGAATGAGTTGACAAATTGTCATTCTCATTTGTAGTGTGAAAGCCAGAATCATTTTCAGTACCAGCAGGAGCCACAGTTGGCTGAACATGTTGTTGGTCCAAGGATGTTCCAACATCCGGTCCAACATCCTCTACACCAGTAGGAATCTCAAGGGTTTCATGAACAGTATTAACCCCCGTTTCAGCAGCACTTTTGACAACAGAGTACACATCCATATGATCTATTGCAGAATTTAAGGCATCTAACCCTATGTTTTCATGAGATTTTAGAGTTTCAACAGTATTACCTTTTTCAGAATCTGAAGGGATAACCTTGTTAGAAGGTTTTGGTGATGCTTCAACATTGATGTTCTTCTGCACTTGACTGGATGATTCAACATTCACATTGGCATTGAGGTTGAAAGGATCATCTTTCGTGAGTAAATCATGCATATTCAGGTTGATTTTGCATTGACCCTTTTTCGGTTTGGTAAAGAACTTCGAGCCGAGGTTTGAGAAAGCCTCTTTCTTTGTGTTCTTTGAGGTGGATTTGGCAGGAGTTGCATGTGACATTTCTTCAGGTAAAATAATGGTAATGGGTTTGACATTCAAGGGAGCATTGGTTTCAGAGGTTGGAGAGACAGGGGTTTGGTCTTGATCATTGACAGGTGTGGTGTTTTTGGCGGAAGACATGGTGGTTGTGTGGTAAGGTTCGTATTTGACGAGATGGTGAGGGAGTGAGAGAATAGAGACGGCAAGAATAGGATTAGTGTTATGAGAAGTTGAGAGAGTGTGAGGTAGTGAGAAAGGGCTAAGTAACGTGTAGTAGGTTAGTTTTAAAAGGAAAGAAGTTATTTGATATGATTTACCTAGGAGATCGTGCAGCAAATTATGGGAGAGACAAAGAGCGGTTGTGCGCTGCTCCTTCCTTAATTGTTATAACTCCTCATGCAAACAAATTCCCAACTTGCCCCTCAAATTTTCAAATTGTTTTGCATCCAATGCCTTGGTGAAAATATCAGCAATTTGTTCTTCTGTGCTCACATGATCCAACACTATAATTTTGTCTTCAACCAAATCTCTGATGAAGTGATGACGGATGTAAATATGTTTGGTTCTACTGTGTTGAATGGGATTTTTGGATATGTTTATAGCACTAAGATTATCACAGAACAATGTTAGAACATCCTGTTCAACATTGTATTCTTGAAGCATTTGTTTCATCCACAATAGCTGAGAACATGAGCTCCCTGCTGCTATATATTCAGCTTCTGCAGTAGATAGAGCCACACTATTTTGCTTCTTACTAAACCATGAGATCAAGTTGTTACCAAGGAAGAAGCAACCACCAGAGGTGCTTTTTCTATCATCAGCACTTCCAGCCCAATCTGCATCACAATAACCAATCAGCCTTGAGTCTTCACCATGTGTATACAATATCCCATAGTCACTTATCCCATTCACATACTTTAGTATTCTCTTGACCTGAGCTAGATGGCTAACTTTTGGATCAGCCTGGTACCTAGCACAAACCCCAACAGCAAATGTGATGTCAGGTCTACTAGCAGTTAGATACAGTAGACTTCCAATCATACTCCTGTACTGACTTTGGTCAACAGATATTCCACCTTCATCCTTGCTTAGTTTCAAATGTGTAGGTGCAGGAGTTCTCTTATGTGTAGCACTGTCAAGTCCAAACTTCTTCACTATATTCTTAGCATATTTGCTTTGTGAGATGAATATGGTGTCTTCCATTTGTTTGACTTGTAAACCAAGGAAATATGTTAACTCACCAACTAGACTCATTTCAAACTCTGACTGCATTTGAGAAATGAAATGTTGGACCATCTGATTCGACATCCCACCAAAAACTATATCATCCACATAAATCTGAGCTATCATAAGCTTACCTTCTTCTTCCTTTACAAATAAGGTTTTATCATAACCACCCTTTCTGTATCCATGTGTTACTAGAAATTGAGTCAACCTTTCATACCAGGCCCTAGGTGCTTGCTTTAAGCCATATAGAGCCTTTTTGAGTTTGTACACATGATCAGGGTAATTTGTTTCTACAAATCCCTTGGGCTGTTCCACATACACCTCTTCTTGTAGATACCCATTCAAGAAGGCACTCTTTACATCCATCTGGAATAGTTTAAATTTGAGAATGCAGGCAACTCCTAGCAGTAGTCTTACTGCCTCTAACCTTGCCACAGGGGCAAAGGTTTCTTCAAAATCAAGTCCTTCCACTTGAGTATATCCTTGAGCCACTAACCTGGCCTTGTTTCTAGTGACCACTCCCTTTTCATCAGACTTGTTTTTAAACACCCATTTGGTACCAATCACATTTACCCCTGCAGGTCTGGGAACAAGATCCCAAACATCACTCCTTTTGAACTGATTAAGTTCCTCTTGCATTGCTTCTATCCAGCATTCATCAGTGAGTGCTTCTTTGACATTCTTTGGTTCAAGTAAGGACACAAAACAAGAATTGCTAATTACCTCATTTGATCTTCTGGTAGTGATTCCAGTCTGAGGATCTCCTGTGATAAGGTCTTGAGGATGATTCTTTTGAACCCTGACTGAAGGTCCTCTGTTGTTAGTTGAGGTGCCTCTGTCAACTGTTTCTTCACCATCATCAGCTTTGACTGCTTCACCAGATTAAGTTTCTAGTGATGTTTCAACATCTTGTTCAACATCCGCACTTTTTTTTTCATACTGATCATCTATCACCACATTAATTGATTCCATTATGACTTGAGTCTTAGAGTTGTAGACTCTGTAAGCCCTGCTATTTGTTGAGTATCCAAGAAAGATTCCCTCATCACTTTTAGGATCCATTTTTCTTCTTTGTTCTCTGTCAGTCAGGATGTAGCATTTGCTCCCAAACACATGGAAGTGTTTTACAGTTGGCTTTCTTTCTTTCCACATCTCATAAAGAGTGCAAGATGTTCCTTTCCTCAAGGTCACTCTGTTATGAACATAACATGCAGTGTTCATTGCTTCTGCCCAAAAATGATAGGGGAGTTTCTTAGCATGAAGCATAGCTCTAGCTGACTCTTGTATTGTTTTATTCTTCCTTTCAACTACTCCATTCTGTTGAGGAGTAATTGGTGATGAGAACTCCTGTTTGATTCCTTCAGATTCACAAAATTCAGCAACCTTGACATTTTCAAACTCCCTACCATGGTCACTTCTTATTCTTACTATTCCTGTGTCTTTTTCCCTCTGAAGTTGCAGGCAGAGATTTTTTAGAGCTTCATAACTGTCTGACTTTTCTCTTATAAAATTTATCCAGGTGAACCTTGAATAATCATCAACCACTACCAAGGCATATCTCCTACCTCCTATGCTTTCAACCTGCATAGGTCCCATGAGATCAATATGTAGTAGTTCAAGAACCTTAGATGTTACCTGATGTTCCAACTTCTGAGGAGACATCCTGGTCTGCTTCCATATTTGACAGTTACCACATATTTTTCCTTCCTCAATGCTCAAGTTTGGCAGTCCTCTTATAGCTCCAGCATTGATGGCTTTCTTCATACCTCTGAAGTGTAGATGTCCCAACTTTTGGTGCCACATCTTGACCTCATCTTCCTTACTCATGAGACAGGTTGAGGGACTCATTTGATCATCAGGGGATGACCACAGATAGCAGTTGTCCTTGGATCTTCTTCCTTTCATTAGGACATTGTTATGATCATCAGTTACTTCACATTCAACTTGCGTGAAGTTCACCTTTAGCCCTTGGTCACATAGCTGACTAATGCTGATCAGGTTAGCAGTTAGTCCTTTCACCAACAGAACATTATTAAGTCTAGGCAGACCTTCCCTCTTGAGCTTCCCTATTCCAACAATCTGTCCTTTAGCACCATCTCCAAAGGTGACATAACTGGTAGCATAAGGTTTCACTTCTTCAAGATATTCACTGGCACCTGTCATATGCCTAGAACACCCACTGTCAAAGTACCAGCAATCCTTGGATGAAGCTCTTAGTGCAATGTGAGCTATCAAGGCAGTGACTTCCTTGTCCTTTGGTTTCCATACCTTAGCATTTGGATGACCTCTTTCTTCTTTCTCTTGATGATACCACTTGGGATAGCCGTATAGTTGAAAGCAGTAGGGCCTGATGTGACCTATCTTACCACAATGATGACACACCCACCTTCTAGGTCTTCTTCTGGGTGAAGAACCATGATGTTGAGCGGGACGCTTCAACATCTGAGTGCCAGTTGTGGGATTGTATTCACTCTCAGCAGGTACAAACTTCTCAACCTTCCTGGCTTGTTTGTTGTTCAGATTTCTGTAGTCAAAACCTATCCCTTTCCCTTTTCTTTGTTCTTGAGTGTCCAGAATTTCATCAAGCACTTCTGTACCTGTATTCAGCATTCTTACTTGTTTGAGGGTATTCTCCAATTGAGAGTTCAAGAGTGTCACCTCATCAGTTAGCTCAGTGATCTTCTTGAGTCCTTCATCTCTTTCTGACATGAGTTGGCTAATGGTTTTCTTTTGTTTGTGCAGTGTCTTGCAGATTTCCACATCCTTCTCATACAGCTCTTTGTAGGTAGCAAGAAGATCCTCATAAGATAGATCTCCATTTTCAGACTCAACATCTGAACTGCAGACACCAGTTAGAGCAGTTACATGTCTAGCTGACTCACTTTCACCTTCAGAATCACTCTCATCTGACCAGGACACCACTAGACTTTTCTTCTGCTTCTTAAGGTAAGTGGCACACTCAGTTCTGATGTGTCCATAACCCTCACATTCATGGCACTGAACACCTTTAGATTGTGATGGCTTCTCATCACCCTTGTTTCTTTTGAACTTATCTGACTGGGTGTTGATGTTGAATCGGATGTTTTGCCCATTTGGCCTTTGTCTCCCATCAGCTTGCTTCCAAGCCTGTTTGAATTTTCTCCCAATCATAGCCAGTGCTTCAGCAAAACCATCATCCTCATTTGCTTCTTCTATAGCCTCATTATCATATGTATTAGACATGAAGGCAATGCTCTTACCTTTCTTTTCTCCTCTTTCATTTATAGCCAGTTCAAAGGTTTCCAAGGAGCCAATTAGTTCATCAACTTTCATGTTGTTGATGTCATGAGCTTCCTCTATAGCATTTACTTTCATGTCAAACCTCTTTGGTAAAGATCTGAGAATCTTTCTCACCAGCTTTGCATCTGTCATCTTTTCACCCAGCACATCAAAGGAATTTGCCATGTTAAGAATGTTCATATAGAAGTCTTGAACAGTTTCCTCTTCCTTCATTTTCAAACCTTCAAACTTTGTGGTAAGTAATTGGAGTCTAGACATTTTTACCTTTGAAGTACCTTCATGTACTGTTTCTAAAATGTCCCAAGCTTCCTTTGCCACAACACATTTTTTTATGAGTCTGAACATACCTCTATCTACTCCATTGAAGAGTGCATTGATAGCCTTTGAGTTGTAGGTAGACAAGTCATGTTCCTCCTTGCTCCAATCAAGTTCTGGCTTCAGTACTCCTGTTTTGTTGCCATCTTTGTCAGTGATTACTGGATGTTCCCACCCTGTTAAGACAGCCCTCCAGACTTGAGAGTCAATAGACTTCAGGAAAGCAGCCATTCTTGACTTCCAGTTGTCATAGTTCCCACCTTCAAGTAGTGGGGGTCTGTTGACAAATCCTCCATCCTTCTCCATAGTATCAGGAATTAGTTTCCCTAGATCTCACCCTAGTAACAGGCAGGGTGTCTGCTCTGATGCCAATTGAAATTCCACCAGTACGAAGTAGGATGTTTGATACAATGTTCCAACCTTAGGGATGTTGAATGCAATGTTGGAACATTCACAAACAGACAGTAATATATGAAAATAAAAACAAGGCACAAGTAAAGGACACAATATCTTTGTTAACCCAGTTCGGCGCTTAAACAAGCCCTAGTATGGGGGATACTAATCCAGGAGAGAAATCCACTATGATAGTTCTAATCCTAAGCTCTCAGCAAACACCCATGTTTACACTTATGACTTAGACACTAATCTAATGAAACTTCACCTTAGGAACTCCTAAGATTGAGAACCCTTCTCACCTCCTACTCAACCACTGAACAAGTGATTGTAACTGACACAACTATAGAGATTTGAAAACACTTTCAGAAACAAACTCTCTCCGTACTTAAAAGCTTAGGAGAAGTAAAATACAAATCAAACTAAGTCCTAATCTTGTAAATGAGTAACAAGATAGGCTCAGAACAGAAAACACTTGACAACCCTAGAAATGCTGTACTTAGCACAATACAATACACACACGTACACTAGCTAGGTTTACAATGTAGCTTAAATACAAAATCTAGAAATGGGCCTTTGCACATGTTGGGCTTCAAGTCTTCAGCAACAAAATCCAGGTCACATAAACACAAGGTATCATGAGTATCCTTAGTCATAAAAGAAGATACGATAGAGCAATAAAAGCTTGAGATACTTTGACCATGCATACGAGCTAGGATCCTGGAATAAAGGCGTGGATTCCAAAAATAGACAACAGCGCATTAAAGAGGCGCGCTTTCAGCATATCCTGAATTAGTATCCAGATGTTGAAACATTGTGTCCAACATTGTAGTAACATATTGTTTTACCAAAAAACAGCCAACACACAAACACTAACAAGAAAGTCACGGTCATCAAACATTTTCAGTCGGATAGAACCCATACCTTGAACCTTGCACGCCTTATTGTTACCAAGACGCACAACTCCACCTTCTTTCAATTCCAAGGTCTCAAAGTACTCCTTTCTCGGACAGATGTGATATGAGCATCCCGAGTCCATGACCCAGCTTTTCTCAGGTTACCAATTAGTCACAGTTAGTGCTCCTGCACTCTCATAACCTTCTTCTTCACTAGCAGCGATCTGAGCTGACGAATTACCACCATTACCGCCACCGCCCCCTCTTTGAGGACAGTCCTTCTTGAAGTGACCTGGTGTGTGGCAATGATAACACTTGAATTTTGTTGTGTCACCATTACCTCTAGGCCTAGACTTAGACCTATGTTTCTTCCCCTTTCCTTTACCGTGATTCTCACTCCTGCCCCTTGAGATATTCAAGCCTTCTCCACTATCACCAACCTTCAAGTCTCTAAACCTTGTCAGTTCCTTGGTTCTCAGAGTCGATTGGACTTTTTCCAAGGTGATAGTGCCCTCTTTGCCATAAAGCAAAGCATCCTTGAGATTCTCTAGTGAATTTGGAAACGCACACAACAAATGGAAAGCCTTATCCTCATCTTCAAGAACTACATCGATGTTCGCCAAATCGTCGACAATTTTGCCGAACTCCGCCAATTGCTCCACCATTGGCTTGTTATCAACCATACGGAAAAAATACAGTTGTTGTTTCAGTAGTTGCTTATGTGCCAGGGACTTGGTCATATACAATGAGTCAAGTTTGGTCCACATCTCAACCGCAGTCTTCTCCTTGGCAACCTCCCTTAGCACCTTGTCACCGAGGCACAAAATAATAGCACTAAGTGCTTTCTCATCCATCTCGGTCTTCTCCGCATCAGAGAGAGTTGCCGACATCTGTGTCGCACCCTTTAACGCCTCTACACATTTTTGTTGAGTTAGTATTGCCCTCATCTTTACCTTCCATAGAACGAAGTCGTTACTTCCAGTAAATTTCTCGATGTCCCACTTAGAACCCATGATACTCAATTCGTTTGATCCTTTGCCTCACGGTGGGCGCCAGTTGTTGTGAATTCGGACTGAACCACACCAATAACCTTTAGTGTGTGAAGCAAATTGAATTGAGCAATCAAACAAGCGAGAATGACAATATTAATCACAAACAATAACAACGGCGAAAAGTAAAAGACACGTTCTGAAGGTTGAAAAACACACAAGAAGGGAGGGGTTGAATTGTGTTAAGACTTTTTCTAAGTTAAAACAAATGCAGCGGATAAGTTGTAACACACACAATATATATGAGGATAGGGATAGAACGATACTCAGAATTTTTATACTGGTTCCTCCCACTAACAGGAGTAGTCCAGTCCTCTTGTCCTTCACAAGAGATTTCACTATAATCACTCAGATTACAAATGCTCAAGCACAAAGCAAGAGACTTCCAATGCTCAAGCACAAAGCAAGAGGCTTCCAATGCTCAAGCACAAAGCAAGAGACTTCCAATGCTCAAGCACAAAGCAAGAGGCTTCCAATGCTCAAGCACAAAGCAAGAGACTTCCCACAAGTTTAATAAAAATAAAGATATGAGATTAACACTTGATATACAATCAGAGGTGTTTACAAAATACAACACAGTTACAAGACTTAACTTAGAAAATTATCACAAAGTTTCTAAGTGTTTGATAGCTTTTGAATTTGACAGAGGTTCTACACGTTCAGAAGCTTAAGTCTTGATTACAATTCTTCACAGATCTTCTTCCTTTTATATGTGAAAAAAGTGAACGTTGAAGATTATAGCCGTTTAAAGAATTGAGACGCTCCTTTGTATTGATCAGTGAGCTTATTAGCTGTTCTGATTTGCAGATGCTTAGGAGCTTAACGTTTACTACAAAATGAGAGATTCCTTTTGGCTTTTGATATTTGAACCTTGGTGTAAGCTAAATAAGGAAATATTCGTTTCTGAAGCCTGACTTGAAAAGGACCTTTCCATGGTCAAACCTTTTCATTCTTGGTTTCTACGTTTGGACTTAGTCAGGCACAGTCTTCAATAAAATTGTATTCTCAAGTGTAGCTTAACATTTATCTCTGATGAGCCTTCAGATAATAGCTTCAGAGCTTGACAGGCTCAGAATTACTTGCTTCAGATCTGGTAAGCTCAGAAGTAATTCCTTCAGAAATTCTAAGGTGCTTTAGTATGCAAATTTTAACTTTTAATCCTGCACACTAAATTAAATTATTAGTACTCCAATTTAACTTTAAATACATTGTTATCATCAAAATCAATTAAAGAGATACAAAAATTATAATTTTGTTCCAACAATCTCCCCCTTTTTGATGATGACAACTATATGTATTTAAAATCAATTGTTGTTGTTTTTATTTAACATCTTGACTTCAGGTTCTGAGGTTTGCAAGCTCCCCCTGAGTCTGATAAGCTTCAAAAGTTTATCAATGATAAATATAAAACAATCTAAGAGTAATATTTAATGTCAAATATAATTTCATATATTCTACCTTCAGAATTAGAGGTTTGCAAGCTCTATTTCTTCAGATTGACAACTATAAGACATGGTTTGCAAGCGTATCTTATATCATACGAATTTATGTTGGACAAAATTTATTACTCCCCCTCATTAAAAGTTTAAAAGACTTATATAACTTAACAAGAGTAGAGTTTAGAAAATGTAAGATCTTAGAGCTTCAGAATTAATTTTACTGCCACATGAAATAATATAATATTTTCTCCCCCTTTGTCATTATCAAAAACGGGTCAGTCAAAGCACAAGTTTTGGAAAAGAAAAAAATGATAAGAATTAATAATAAGAAATAAGCCATAAAATCAAAAGAAATTTAAGCAAAATATTCAAAACATAACCAAGATAAAATTGTTCAGAAAAGAAACAAGTGCCTAAAAGAGATCCTAAGGTTTAGGGGTCAGAAGGGTAATAAGGGTCTTCAGATCATTTGCCATTTCATTCTGTTTAGCCTCAATCCTCTCAAATCTTTCATTCTGCTGAACGGCAAGCTGATCAATCTTAGCATTCAGTGCAGCTTGCTTCTGCTTCTGAGCCTCAAGCTCTTTCTTAAGTACAGAGAGTTCTGAAGAGGAGCCAACTACATCCATCACTGACTTGCTCACAAATAAATCACCAGGGTCCAAAGAAAACTTCAGAGCAGTAGAAATGGAACTTTGCATAGAAAGTGAGAAGTGAGTGTTGAGGTAATCTTCCTGCCAATGACGCGCCGCCTTCTCAGAGATCTTCAAATACCCTTCCTTGAGCTTATCCAACCAAGCCTTCAGAGCAATCTGATAATCCAACATCTCATTCAGATCCCCATCCACCAGATGATAGAAATCAGTCAGAACTTCCTCTCTTAGTTCATCCCAAGCCATGATATAAGCTCTTGGATTCATCAGTGAACGCCTAACATCATGAAGTGCCTTTGCTTTCCTGTAAATTTTGTTAGTAACGCGCACAAACATGTCATTGGAAACAGGAGGGGGTGGTGGTCTAGGCAAATGTTCACACGAGGATTCTGAAGTAAAAGATCCTTCAGAATCTGAGTCAGAGTCAGGAATGGTAATGACTTTTCTGGGTGGTCGGAAGGATTGAGGAGGTTCAGTGTTAAGCACCATGGTGAAACAAGGAAATGTTTCAGAATGAAGACGAATTTCTTCAAGATCTGAATCAGTTCCAGGAGATGGTGGAGAGGATGGAATTTCTGAAGTGTTGGGTTCAGAAGTGAGTGGCTTAGAAGATGAAGGCTGAGGAGGTTCAGTTTGTGATTCAACAGGGACTTCAGAAGTTTGAGTATTAGAGGGTTCAGATTGGTCTATGTCCATTGCTATTGGGGCAGACTCAGAATCTTTAATAGGAGATTTCTGAGGGGATTTAGGTTTGTCAGGAATGGTTTCAGCAATAATGGCAGGTGCAGAGGTGGAAGCAGTGTGAATGGGTGATTGCTGAGGTGATGAAACAGTGTATACAAGATCACCATGAAGATGTTGTTCAAGGTGTTGGAGAGTGTCTGTGGAGTGTGGAGATAGTGATTGTGGTTGGTGTTGTTGTTGTTGAGTTTCTTGTTGTTGAAGATCATGGAGTTGTTGCATTTTGGAGTGAAGTTCATGAAGAGTTTCATTTCTCTTAGATGCAACAGAGATGATGGATTCTTGTACATGATCCACAACTCTTTCAAGCTCAGAAACTGTGGGGGATTCATCAACACTGGGAAATGCTGGAAATATTTGGCTACTACCAGGCAGCATCATATTGATGGGTTGAGATTTATCAACAGACGGGTGATCAATGGTAGAATGTGTGGAAAGATAAGGTGGAGATTGAGTGGGATTAGTTTGAGGTGGCGGTTGTTCAAATATGGTTTCAGTGAATTGGGGAGGAGGTTGAGTTTGTTCAGATAAGGGGTTGACAGTTTGTGCAGCATTAAGAACAGTATTTACAGAAGTTGAAGGAATACCTGAAGTAGATATCTGAACTGGTTTCCTGATTCTGATAGTGCGGCTCAGAGGCACATCATCTTTTGTATCTGAATCGCTGTCAATATGTGCCACAAAAGGCTCTACAATGCGCTGAGGTACCCGTTCAGATTTGGCAGTAGCTTCAGAGACCTTCTTGGTCTTCACCTTCTTTTCCTTCTTAACCCTCTTCTTTTCTGGGGCTTCAGCAACCTCAGAATTCTTCTTCTTTGTTGTCCTCTTTCTTTTCTTGACTACATAGTCATCCTCAGGTTCAGACTGTAAATCATCAAGGGTAAGATAAACACCTTCTTCCCTTCTAGCAGCAATGTAATGAGCAATAACATCCATTGGCTCATTCTTATACACAGGGTGAACATCATCTCTGAGGGATGTTACCCTTCTCTTGGTAGGAGATTGAGGATACTTCAGATTATCCTTAGAGATCTTGTGCACATTGCACAGATTTTCAGCAGAGAGGAAGGGAGTCCTTAACTCAATAGTGGTATCCTCAGCTCCAACTTCCCTCAACTTATTCACCAAACGCCATTGGTAAAAGAGCTCAGAGAGCAATCTTGGATAAGCAACCCAGTGCTTAGATTTCTCTGTAGTGTTTCTGATATAGGTACAGAGATAGTGGAAGAGATAAGCTGGTAAATTTAACTTAGTACCTTTTACTAAGAAGAGAAGCAAATGCCTTTGATCCCACGAAATCTGATCAGTTCCACCAACCCTTGGAATGATGGTAGAGAGAAGAATTTTGTGCAGAAGCTTTGCAACTTTAAACAGCCCAGAAGTTCTTCCCATATGAGTGGGATCCTCATATAAGGTATCTTTAATCTCAGCTCTATGCTTGGTTAGGGGTGGAGGTTTGTCAGTATCAACTTGAAAAAATCCTTCATTAGGAATCTGAAGGAGTTCAGCAAAGTGTTTTCTTGTGATTGACACAGGTACACCGAGAATTGTTGAACGAATTTCAGGACCAATGTAAGGTTTCAAACCTAATTCCTCACAAGACTTGTTCTTGTTAACTTCTAGATTTTTAGCAATGGCCCTTTCCAATTCCGCTTTAGCCTTTTCTTTAGTGAACACTTCCGCGCCAACCCAAAATTCCTTGACTAAATTTGGATAAACGACACCGTTCAGCATATCAAAGTAGTTCGTCCATCCTTGATTCTCAAAGTAACTTCTTAGTTCCAAATCGTTTACCCTAAACGATTCAAAGTCGATTGGATTTTCTGCAACTAGCTCTAATTGTTCAAAGCGAACAGATGAAGGTTCAGGATTTCTGGAGACATCTTCTTGAGATTCAATAAGGTTAGGAATGATAGTAGCTTTAGATGAAGAAGCCATTGAAGTTGACGATTGAGGAAGATAGAAAAGAATTTTGAGAGAAAGAGAGATGAAAATTTTGAAAGAAGAAGTTGAAAACGTGAGAAGTGATAGTGACTAGTGTGTGATAAGTGATTATAGTGTAAGTTTCAAAATATTGGGGGAAACAAGATAGTGACGTAATGGGGGCGTGGCAGTTACTTTTAATAAAATCATCATTAGCTCTCCTCCATTACCCAGCGGTTACTAGACATGATGGAAAGTTACACAGATAAGTGGTGTTTTCAGAAGCCAGCTGTCAGTTAGAGAAACTGAGCAGTCAACTAACACTTAGAGTAGGTATCTGAGTCACAAGAGATCATATTTAATAATAAACAATTCTGATTGCTTCAGATGAGAGAGTGCTTCAGAACCTATGTAATAGTTTCTGAGCCATCCAAACTTCTGAGGCCCTTCAGAACTAATTTATTCATTCAGAGTTAACAGCATTCAGAAACATCATTCAGAATTAAAAACCATGTTCAGATTTTTCTTGATAAAATTGAAACGATCAATAGCAAGAGGTTTGGTAAAGATATCAGCCCATTGATGCTCAGTATCAATGAATTGAATCTCAATTACTCCCTTCTGAACATAATCTCTAATGAAGTGATGCTTGATCTCAATGTGTTTAGCTCGTGAATGCAAAATAGGATTCTTAGACAAACAGATAGCAGCAGTATTATCACAGAGAAGTGGTATACTACTTATCCTTATCTGATAATCCTCCAGCTGATGTTTCATCCAGAGCAATTGAGTGCAACACTTAGCAGCTGAGATGTACTCTGCTTCTGCTGTAGATAGAGCAATAGTTGCTTGTCTCTTACTAGCCCATGATATAAGGTTTTCACCTAGAAATTGACAGTTTCCACTAGTGGACTTCCGTTCAATTTTATCACCAGCATAGTCAGCATCACAGAATCCAATAAGCTGATAATCTAAGGATTTCTTATAAAGTAATCCAAGATTAGTGGTTCCTTTCAAATATCTAAAGATTCTCTTAACAGCAGTTAAATGAGACTCTCTAGGATCTGATTGAAATCTAGCACACAAGCATACACTGAACAAGATATATGGTCTAGAAGCAGTGAGATAGAGGAGGGAACCAATCATACCTCTATATAATTTCTGATCTACTTTGCCTTCATATTCTTCCTTCAGAAGACTGCTAGAGGGATGCATAGGAGTTGACATTGGTTTGCAATCTTCAAGACCAAATTTCTTCAGTAAATCCCTTGTGTATTTGGTTTGATGCACATATACTCCTTCTTTTCTTTGATTAATTTGAATTCCCAAAAAGAATGTTAGTTCTCCCATCATACTCATTTCGAATTCATCCTGCATAAGCTTAGAGAAACTCTTGCAAAGAGAAGCATTAGTTGAACCAAAGATAATATCATCAACATAAATTTGAACAATTAAGATATCAGTTTTTAAGGTTTTTCTAAAAAGAGTGTTATCAACATGTCCTTTTTCAAAACCGTTTTCTAGAAGAAATATACTTAACCTCTCATACCAAGCTCTTGGAGCTTGTTTCAAACCATACAGAGATTTCTTCAATTTGTAAACATGATCAGGACACTTTATATCTTCAAAGCCAGGAGGTTGTTTGACATAGACCTCTTCAGAAATTACTCCATTCAGAAATGCACTTTTTACATCCATTTGAAATAGAGTGATGTTATGATTAACTGCATAGAACAAGAGAAGTCTTATTGCTTCAAGTCTTGCTACTGGTGCAAAGGTTTCAGTGAAATCTATGCCTTCTTGCTGACTATAACCTTGTGCAACCAGTCTAGCTTTGTTTCGAACAACTTCTCCCTTTTCATTTGACTTGTTTCTGAATACCCATTTTGTTCCAATAATGTTCTTGTGTTTGGGTTTTGGTACCAGATCCCAAACATCATTTCTTTTAAATTGATTGAGTTCTTCTTGCATTGCAACAATCCACCCATCATCTGAGAGTGCTTCTTCTATGTTTGTGGGTTCAATTAATGAAATTAACCCAACTAGGGATTCATCCTCTTTGAAAGCAGATCTGGTCTTTCTTGGGCTATCCTTGTTACCAACAATTAGCTCTTCAGGATGAGATGATCTATACTTGATTTTACTCTTAGGTGGAGCAGGTGTCTGAGAGGGTTCAGTTTCTGAAGGGTCTTCAGTTTCAAGGCCTTCAGAGATATCTTCATTTTGAGTCTCAGATGGATATACAGCAATGGAGAGATCTTCACACCCAGAATTTGAGGAAACTTGAAACTCTACAAAAGTCTCAGCTTGCTCTGACATTTTATCGTCAGGCTCTTTATCATCAAATCTAACATGTATAGATTCTTCAACTGTGTGAGTTTCAGAATTATACAATCTGTATGCTTTTGAGCGTTCAGAGTAGCCTATAAAGATACCCTTATAAGCTCTAGCATCAAATTTCTTTCGATAGACCTTGTTGTCTAGAATATAACAAGTACATCCAAACTGATGAAAATAAGAAATATTTGGTTTTCTTCCTTTGAACAGTTCATAAGCAGTTTTGTTCAGAATAGGTCTGATGTAGATTCTATTCTGAACATAGCAAGCAGTACTCACGGCTTCTGCCCACAAGAACTTAGCTAGGTTAGACTCAAGCATCATGGTACGAGCCATTTCTTGCAAAGATCTATTCTTTCTTTCTACAACACCATTCTGCTGTGGTGTTCTAGGAGAAGAGAATTCATGGATTACTCCATGCTCTGAGCAGAAAGATTCGAAAGAGTCATTTTCGAACTCTCCCCCATGGTCGCTTCTAACCTTCAGAATCCGAAGATCCTTTTCACTTTGTATTTGTGTGCAGAAGTCACTGAACACCACAAATGCTTCACTCTTAGAACGTAGGAATTTCACCCAAGTCCATCTACTGAAATCATCAACCATGACCAATCCATATTTTTTACCATTGATAGAGGCTGTCGAAACAGGACCAAACAGATCAATGTGAAGCAATTCTAAGGGTCTGGAAGTAGAGACAATGTTTTTAGACTTGAATGAAGTCTTAGCAAATTTTCCTTTTTGACATGAGCCACAAAGTGCATCTGAGTGATAATCAATGTCAGGCAAACCACTAACAAGCTTTTGTTTGCTAAGCTTAGAGATCAACCTCCAGTTAGCATGACCAAGACGCTTGTGCCATAACCATTTCTCATCACTCAGAGACAAAAGACATATAATCTTTTGGTCAACCAAATCAGAAAAGTTTACTTTATAAACATTGCCAACTCTCATTCCTTTGAATACTACAGATTTGTCAGAGTCTTTTGATACAATACATGAATTCTTATCAAATGTAACAATACATCCATTGTCACAAAATTGACTAATGCTCAATAGATTATGTTTAAGTCCATCAACTAACCAAACATCTTTAATGGAAAGAGAGGAATTACCAACTGTACCTGTACCAATGATCTTCCCTTTTTGTTTTCCTCCAAACCCCACAGAGCCTCCCTCTTTCAGAGTTAGGGTTTGGAACATATGCTTTTCTCCCGTCATATGTCGTGAGCAACCACTGTCCAGGTACCAGGGCTGCTGTTTTACCTTTCCTTGCATGTGCATCTGAAGCAAACACTATTTCAGATTTTGGTACCCATATTCTGATGGGTCCTTTAGAGTTAGTCTTCTGAATAGTATTCCTTCTTTGTTTTCTATGATCAACACAAGATCTAGAATTAATTAAGCTTTGACAAGAATGTTTAGGCTTAATTTGATTCTTGGATTTTGATCTGGAGTATATCATAGTTCCAAAGGTCAAGCAAGGATCTGAAATAACTTTGCCTCGATTTCTCAGAGGTTCAGATGACTTCTGAGCCTTAACTTGAGAACTTTTGAACTCAGAAATTTTAGGTTCAGAAGAACTTGGAACTTCTGAGTCTTTGTGTTCAGGTTCAGAGCCTCCTTCAGAGTTGGATGCCTTCAGATCGAGTGTACCACTTTTAACAAAGGTAGAGAATAATTCAGGTGGAGTATCATCCTCACTATATGATTTCAGAGGTTTATCCCAGTTCTTAAACCGAGAATAACCAATGCCTTCACCATAGTTACGAGTCATATGATAAATCATGGAAGCCATTTTACTCCTATTGAAGGTACAACGAATAAATTCGTGAAGAGCATCTTCATGATCATCATTGAGCTTGTCTGCCAAGACATAGTTAGATTCAACATGACAAATACGAATGTTTAACGATTCATTTTCATCATAAAGAATCTTGGCATCCTTTTTCAATGATTCATGAACATTCTTCAGAATTTTGTGTTGACCTACCATACGAGTGTAATGTTTCACAGCAATCTTAAGAGAATCAATTAATTCAGATTTAGTCATGTTAGAGTATACCTCATTTTCATCATCTGAGTCATCTTCAGAATCTCTATCAGAGTTGTTACCTTCAGAAGTTCTTGCCATTAAAGCCAGATTGCCTTCTTCATCATCTTCTCCTTCAGAGTCATTCTCAATGGTCTCCCAAGTGGCTAACAAACTCTTCCTTACCTTTTCTTTGTACTTTTCTTTCCCAAAGCTCTTATTCTATCCTTTGTCCTTGGATGACATTTCTGGACAGTCCGCAATGAAGTGTCCAGATTTCTTGCAGTTATAGCACTTGTTCAGTTCTTCCTTTTTGTCCTTTGAAAAGGAACTTCTTGAGTTGTTTCCTTTGTTTGGAAACCTTTTGTATTTCTTGTTCCATTTCTGAAACCTTCTAACCATTAGTGCCATTTCTTCATTCTCAGAATTTTCA
This sequence comes from Trifolium fragiferum, assembly GCA_954870985.1. Classification (NCBI taxonomy): domain Eukaryota; kingdom Viridiplantae; phylum Streptophyta; class Magnoliopsida; order Fabales; family Fabaceae; genus Trifolium; species Trifolium fragiferum. Next base: position 17,854,355 of record OX940794.1, read on the forward strand.
TCCATCATATCATCAGAAGTTTCTTCCTCTTGTTCAGACACTTTGATCTTTGCAGCTTTTGAGGAAGTCTGAACAGAGCTTAGAGCCAAGGACTTCATCTTCTTGACAGGTTCATCTGACATAAGTTCTAGCTCATGACTTCTGAGTGAGCTTATTAAATCTTCAAGAGTCACATTGTCCAAATCCTTGGATTCCTGAAAAGCTGTAACTTTTGGTCTCCATTTGGAAGGTAAGCTCCTCAGAATTTTCTTCACGTGATCAGATGCAGTGTAGCTTTTCTTCAGAACTTGAAGACCAGAGACAAGGGTTTGAAACCTTGAATACATGGTTTCAATATCTTCATCTTCCTTCATTCTGAACAGCTCATATTGATGAACTAATAAGTTTGCCTTAGCTTCTTTGACTTGCTTATTTCCTTCATAGGTGGAACATAGAGAGTCCCAGATAGTTTTGGCACATGACTTGTTGGATATTTTTAAATACTCAGCATGAGATATTGCACCAATAAGCATATTCTTAACAGTATGATGCTTCTTATACTGTTTCTTCTTTTCAGCATCAAAGAACTTTCTGTAGGTATTTCTTACAACACCTTCATCATCCATGTGTTCAAAATGTATACCATCTTCAATGATATCCCATAACTCATCATCGGTCCCAATGATGTAACTATACATCTTGGTTTTCCAGAAAGGAAAAGTAGTAGGATCACTGTTGAAGTAAGGTGGTTTGTCTCTGTGATTATCACTGTTCCTTTCCCTATCATAGTTGTGAGGAGGTGGAACAGCAGAGTGATCAGGTCCAGAGGAAACAGAAGGAGAGGTAACACCAGACATGTTTTTCAACTAAGTACCCCTAGATCTTTTACTGTTTCACTGTTAAGTGAAGAGCAACAGACCGGAGCTCTGATGCCAATTGAAGGTTGAAAAACACACAAGAAGGGAGGGGTTGAATTGTGTTAAGACTTTTTCTAAGTTAAAACAAATGCAGCGGATAAGTTGTAACACACACAATATATATGAGGATAGGGATAGAACGATACTCAGAATTTTTATACTGGTTCCCCCCACTAACAGGAGTAGTCCAGTCCTCTTGTCCTTCACAAGAGATTTCACTATAATCACTCAGATTACAAATGCTCAAGCACAAAGCAAGAGACTTCCAATGCTCAAGCACAAAGCAAGAGGCTTCCAATGCTCAAGCACAAAGCAAGAGACTTCCAATGCTCAAGCACAAAGCAAGAGGCTTCCAATGCTCAAGCACAAAGCAAGAGACTTCCCACAAGTTTAATAAAAATAAAGATATGAGATTAACACTTGATATACAATCAGAGGTGTTTACAAAATACAACACAGTTACAAGACTTAACTTAGAAAATTATCACAAAGTTTCTAAGTGTTTGATAGCTTTTGAATTTGACAGAGGTTCTACACGTTCAGAAGCTTAAGTCTTGATTACAATTCTTCACAGATCTTCTTCCTTTTATATGTGAAAAAAGTGAACGTTGAAGATTATAGCCGTTTGAAGAATTGAGACGCTCCTTTGTATTGATCAGTGAGCTTATTAGCTGTTCTGATTTGCAGATGCTTAGGAGCTTAACGTTTACTACAAAATGAGAGATTCCTTTTGGCTTTTGATATTTGAACCTTGGTGTAAGCTAAATAAGGAAATATTCGTTTCTGAAGCCTGACTTGAAAAGGACCTTTCCATGGTCAAACCTTTTCATTCTTGGTTTCTACGTTTGGACTTAGTCAGGCACAGTCTTCAATAAAATTGTATTCTCAAGTGTAGCTTAACATTTATCTCTGATGAGCCTTCAGATAATAGCTTCAGAGCTTGACAGGCTCAGAATTACTTGCTTCAGATCTGGTAAGCTCAGAAGTAATTCCTTCAGAAATTCTAAGGTGCTTTAGTATGCAAATTTTAACTTTTAATCCTGCACACTAAATTAAATTATTAGTACTCCAATTTAACTTTAAATACATTGTTATCATCAAAATCAATTAAAGAGATACAAAAATTATAATTTTGTTCCAACACGTTCGTTTGTTTACCCGGTTCGGTGTTAATGAACCTACGTCCGGGGGAGAGGGCAGCTCTCCTTTCTTCCTTATCAATCAAATATCCGGTTACAATGAAATCCCAACAACAAGGGTTACAAGAAATAGTCTTCAAACCTATTCTACCCAAGTCCCGAATTTCTTCTCATGACCAAGAAATTCAATTACAAAGTATTCCAAGGTGTTGAATCAATTCCCAATCCCTAGAATTATTGCCAAGAGAAATTCTCTATAAACCCTAGTCTTTTGATTAGCTACAAACCCTAAAAAACTCATACAAAACACAAAAACGCGTGCAGAATATATAGAGTCTCGTGAGCCCGCGCACGGCGCCATATGTCCCGCGCACGGCGCAGGCAACAGAGCCAAAACCCACTTTCCAGGTCCTTCCCGGCGCACAGCGCCGCGCCCGGCGCAGGTGACAGATTTAAACTACTGTTTCTGGACTGCTCCTGGCGCCTGGCGCCACCTGCTTCCTGGTTTCCTGTTTCTGAGTTTTCAAGGCAATTCCTCACAGGATGTCCGATCTTAATAATTGAACGATATTGCACAAGCAGAAAATGTGAGGTTGTTAAAACACTTGTTGCAATGGTTCTGAAACAAAACTAGAATGGTTGATCAAGAAGAGGAAGAAGATGGAACAAATAAATATGTGAATGAACTGTCTCCGAAATCACTTTTTTTTTTTTTTGCATTCTTTGTGTTGTTTTTTTGAGAAAAGTGTATATATTTTATTAGTGGATGAGGTTAAATCTTTGTTTTCCTATTTTATTAATTAGTTAATTATTTAAAATTTTCTGATTGGTTGATTCTAAGGGCGTGGTGTTACGTTCGACTTCACCTAAGATTTTCTCAAAATTACCATAACATAACATGATCAGTATCAGAAAAAACTAAACAGAATCCAAATTCGAATTGTATGTATATCTATTAAGAGATTGCAAAACTTGTTCGGAATTGGATGACAAAGGCCAGATCAAACATAAACTCTGTTTGGGTTAATTGCAATGTAAGTCTCACATTACTAATGAAGAGTAAAAAAGAGTCAAGAAAATTATATTTGAGAAGTCTCACATTGCTTAGAGAAGTGAATGGTGGGAGAGCTCAATGTTATATATAGAGAACTCAATTTTCTTGTTTCAACACACCAAGCAGTATCACTTGTAAATAATGAATTTGATAATAAAAAAAATAAAAACAAACAATAAAGAACAATGGCTAATGATATCAACTTAATGGGATAATTGGATAGAATATGGGGAGGCGTGTTTTTGTTATTTTATTTTATATATGTTTCATTTAAATCATTTAAATATTGAATAAATGTCATAACTCTAAGAATATTGGAGTAAAATATAATCTATAAGAATTCCAATTTATATATGTTATTGAATCCAGAGTTTTTAACTTTAGTATGATATATAATATTGCCTATGAAATTCATTATATATATAATGTTTACTAAAAAAAATCACATAGAGTTTTTGTTAATTTTGCTTGATGTGTGTGAAAATTGGCAATATATTTGTCTATGTTTACTTTCTCCTTGCTTTTATAGAAGGTGACTACTTCTCTACCCTTTCATAATTTGAGGGTATTTACCCTTCAACTAATGAGAACAAACCACATAAGTAGTTTTGTATGTAGTCCCCATAACTAAGTGTAACAAACTTGTGGGGACCACATACAAATACTTATTCTCTTTGATTGAAGGACAAATGTCCTCAAATTATGAAAGAGTAAATTAGAATTTCCCTCACATAGATAATTTGAACTAAATGTATTGCAAGAAAATATATTTTTAGATTTTTGTGATCTCATTATGTGTTCTTGATAATATCATATTTTTAGATATGTTATACAAAGCACGGTGATTTACAACATTCCTCTTTACTCTTGGCATGTCTCCTTACTCAAACAAGTTGAAAGGGGTTCTTACAAAGGAATCAATATGAAGGAATGGAGGCTATAGAAAGGAATCACACATGGTATCTAGTTATGAAGGAAGAAATAGAGACTATAGAAAGGAATCACACATGGGATCTAGTTCACTTGCATGTAGACAAGAAGCCAATTGCAGTTACAAGCTAAAGCACTTACATGATGGCACTATCTATAGCAAAGTACAAAGCAAAGTTAGTTGCTAATTAAGAGGTTCTTACAAAAATTTGGAATTTGACTTCACTGAGATTTTTGCACCCTGTGGTAAGATTGGTTGTGGCTATTGCTAGTCACTCTAATAGGGAGTTGTTCAACTTGATGCCAAGTCTGCATTACTCAATGGCTGACTTGAGGAGAAAGTTTATGTTGAACAACCTCAAGGTTTCATAGTTTAAGGCAAAGAAGATATGTACTGAAGTTGAATAAAGCATTATATGGCCTAAAACAACCACCAAGAGCGTGGAACATGAGAATAGACGAGTTCCTCAATCAAAATGGATACTCAAAATGTACTGGAACATGGAATATATGTTAAACGTTCAACTCAAAATAGACTTTGCATAGTGCGTCTCGATATGATGATGATTTACTCATAATTGATAGCAACAAAGAAGAAATTGATAAGCTAATAAGACAATTGAGCTCTGAGTTTGACATGACCGATCTAGGAAGTTTGAAGTATTTTCTTGGATTGGAATTTACTAAGACCTGAAGTGGAATGTTAATACATCAAAGGAAATATGTCTCAGACATACTGCACTGATAGAATTGCATGATGCACTGAGTAACAGCAATTTACATGGACAGAGAATTGCATGATGGATTCAAGTATTTAGTGTCGCAATTAGATTTAGCGCTCGTTTGGTTCTACGTTGGAGAACCTCAAACGTGGATTTAATTATTTCTAAAATAAGGTTGTAAACTCTTAGTTTCGAAGAAATAGTTGATTATGTTATGTACTATTACTTTTGATGGTTTATATGATACTTTTGAATACAATTAAAAAATTAATCTTATTAAGATTTTAAAGTTTGTCCTTTTTTTTTTACGAAATTTTAAAGTTTGTCTTGTTTAATGTATTAAAAAAATTTATATTATTAGGGAGAAATTTGTTACTAAAGAAATAGAGGAAATTTTCATCGGTAGTTAGAAAGGAAAAGCGTCCCTCACAAATTATTTATTAGCGACGCAAAATATTTGTCGCAATTTATGATAGTTTCCAAATTTCCTCGTAAATATTTTGCGAGCATGATTTAGATATGAATGAATCTTGATTCATCACTAATTCATTTTGTGACGGGATTTTACTTAGTTAGCGACGGATTCATACCCTCTCGAAATTTAATTTTTTTCCAATAGTTTTTGGGATTTGGATACTCTCCAATTTTTTCTTCAATGTTTTCTCTCCAATGTGATCTTAGCCATTCATTTGCTTATTTTTTTTCTCTTCTTAAGTATTATTTTATTCTTTATAATTTAACAACCATTAGATTAAGAAAAGAAAAGAAAACATTGAAGAGAAAATTGGAGATGATCCAAATCCGTGTAGATTATAATGGGGCGTATGGGGTAATGTTTTCAAGTAAGACGTGACAACTACGATGTATATATAGTTTAGGGATTGGTCTACCGAATATGAATTTTACAAAATTTATTGGTAGATTGAAAGTTTATATCATATAGATTATTCATAAAAAAATTTAGAAAAATTGAAAATCATTTGATATTTTATTGGGATTTATCAAGATTTACGGTATTTAATAAACCGTTAATCTTAATGGGTCTCAATAACATATCAAATAATTTTCAATTTTTCTAAAATTTTCTATAAATGATCTATATGATATAAACTTTCAATCCAACGGTGAATTTTATAAAATTCATATTCGATGTAATAATATTCATAATTGGTCCACTATAAACCACTTGATAAGGTACTTCATATTAGAATTTCTCATAATTTAGAGTCCAATGTTATATTATTAGCCGTATGGTTTATGCCCAAAGTGTATAAAGTTCTATCTTGGACATTGGTACTTGGGACAATGGCTCCTTCACTGAAAAGTGGTGATTTAATCGTTATCACTTCATAAAATGAAATTTTTTAAAAAAAATGTTTATGGAAATTTGACAGTTAATATTATTAAAAAATAATTACAGTTAATATCTTAATATATTTATTGTAACACCCCGATTTCACATTAGTGTTATTTTTTGTATCATTTCATTTTAATTAATTATAAGATGTGTTTTATATGTTTTTTTTTTTAATTAATTGTCAAAAAAAAAAGATGTGTTTTATATGTTAATTAGGGGGTTTAAATTTATTGGACTAGTGTGTGGGGTTAGAAAATGCTCTTTATGTTCTCTTATTTGCTATTTAGACTCCTCGTGTTGACGATATTGCTTTGAAGATAGGTTTTGGAATTTAAATTCCAAAACTAATTAGTTTTGGAACCTATATTTCAAAATACACTAATATGTATTATTTTCGATCAATGACTATACAAGTTGATTTTTTTTTTCTTTCACCTTTTGAAGCTTTGAAATCAACGTTTATTCACTCATAAAGGGTTTCTACACTTATTTGGTGTCATCCAACATGTAATGTACGCTTTAATCGGTTTATCTTTGAGTTTTCAAGTGTTATCTATAAACGTAAATTTTGGAACGAACATTCCAAAATTATTTTGGAAGATAAAATCAAAACTTGGCAGAATTTTGGTTTTTCAATTTTGTAAAGCATGTTTCTGATATGTAGTTATTGTATTGGTTTATATAGGTATGTGTTAGGATGATGGAACCTCTGGTTGAATTGAAACTAAACATTGATGAATTCGGCATTGCTCAGATAATGGTTCTGGCCGAAGAAAAAAAATATTTCGTATTGGGTTATGAAAGAGTTGGTGAGTACAAAGAAATGAAAACAAAGTTAAAGAAAGAAGACACAACAGCGATGAAATATCAGTGTCCGTTTTCGGTTCATAATTTCCGAAGTGTGATTTTTTTTTTTAAAAAAAAAACACAATTCGGATGTTAAACTCCTAAGTAAAAATAATTTTAAAAAAAAAATACTTTGGATAGTAAGTTCCGAAGCGTAAAAAAATTTCAAAAATAAAACACAATTCAATTTGTATGTTCTAAATTCAACTTGTATAGTTATTTTGATCGAAAATAATACATATAAGTGTATTTTGAAATATAGGTACCAAAATTAATTAATTTTGAAATTTAAGTTCCAAAACTTGTCTTGAGGGTACTTTCATCAACACGGGGGGGCCTGAATAGCAAATAAAAGGGCCTAAAAAACATTTTCGTGTGGTTATAATGTTGGCCCATTAGTTGAAAGGGGTAGTTGGTGAGCCCAATAGAGGGGGGTGTGTATGAGAATTTTGTAGTGATTGGAAAATCTATGTATAAAAGGGTTAAGTTAGAGTGAGAGTATAATCATAATTTGAGAAATTAAGAAGAAGGTAGAGAGAGAAACAAGAGGCTAATTCAAATATAGTGATTACTGATGTGTGGTCATATATTTAGGGTACTGCAGAGATATATCAAAGTGGTTGACTCAAATATAGTGATTACTCATTTTCAAATATAGTGCTTTCATAGTTCATTTTTTATGGACTATCAAAGCAGTTCATGATAATTTGATTTAGTGTCGGGATTAAATGTGAACTTTTCAAAAAGAAAAAAAATATTGATGTGAGCATTGATTGTGACTCCCTTCAAACGGAATCAATGTTTCTACAATGTAGAATTGGGACGTTATCTTTTATTTATTTGGGGTTTCTAGTTGGAGCAAATTCTAAAAAAATTTCAACTTGGAAGCTAGTTGTAGATATCTTGGAAACGAGAGTCCAATCTTGGATGAATAAATACATTAGCTTGGAAGGGAGAGTGTTTCTAATAAATTCGGTGTTGAAAGTTATTCTAATATTTTATTTACCCTATTTGAAAATGTCAGTTAGTGTGTGAAAAATGATGATGCGAATTGAACGTCGATTTCTTTGGGGTGGCAAGGGTGGTGGGGATAAAATCTCTTAGCTTAGTTGGGGTTACGATTGTAGGGAAAAATGATGATGGACTTAGCGTGAGGAATTTGTTAGGAAATAACAACACTAAAGAAGAAAAATAAACATAATCACAACACAAGAATATAATGTGGAAACTCCAAATCGGAGAAAAAACCACAACCGTTGTCTAAACCGACAACCAAGAGAATTATCACTATGTAAAAAAATTTACAACACATAGACTTCTCTCACTCTCACCCCAATGTCCCAATGCAACCACACTCTCACAAAGCAAATATTTAAACTAAGAGTCAGATATAAGCTTAAAGTGCTACTGACTGGTGCAATTATAAACAAAGAACTTAGGCCTATTATATAGCTTTGATTTTCCTCTTGATTCACCATTCTAAGCGATGTGGGACTTCTCCAATAGCTATTTTTAACCTCCTTCTTTATTTAAGAAACTAGGCGATGTGGGACTTAACAATCAACCCCAACAATCTCCACCTTGATTGCAAGAGTTTCATCTTCCGCTTTCATTGTCTATACCGACAATCATACTCCACCATAAAAGTATACTCCACTTGGAACTAAACCATCCCAAGAATTTTCTTCACTTGGAACTAAACCGTCCCAATAATTTCATGTCGAAACCTGCTGAAAGAATATGGTGCAACTCTCATGTTGGCTTTCAGGATGTTCTTCAGCCATCGACATATCTCACCACACATCTTGCATCAATGCCAACCAATGCCCGTGTGTTGTTTTGAATCCGCTAGCAATAACTTGTCCTTTCCCATGGTATAGCGGAAATACCATAAGGACACATTTTATCTTCTAGATAAGATCGCCATCATCTCCCAAAACAAGGGAGACATTGCTAGCACTTGTCTCAGAGTCTTTTTCAGATACTGCTCCACCTGGACAATTTCTCTTTAAATGCCCAGACCTTCCACACTTCCAACACGGCAAATTCTTTGCATGGATCTTCTTACCATTAGCCCCACTTCTAGTTAGCAACATTGAATTTGATGAAGTGCTTTCATCATTTTTCATCCTCCTTTCTTCAGAAATAATTTTAGTTGCAACTTCTTCAAAATTCAATTTTTCCTTCCCATACATCAAAACAGGTTTGAGATGAACATAAGAAGGTGGAAGGGACCAAATTAGCCTTAACGCCTTATCCTCATCATCAATCTCAACTTTAATAGATTCTAACTCAGAAACTATATTATTCAAAGTACTAAGATGATCAGAGATTTTTGTACATTCATCCATGCGCAAATTGTGGAATTGCTCCTTTAGCAGCAACCGATTTGAGATGTCCTTTGTCTGATACAACCCTTCAAGCCTTTCCTAGAGTTCCTTGGCTGATGACAAATTCTGCACATTCGCAAGAACATTCTTTGACAAACACAAGCGAATTGCACTTGCAGCTCTCAAATCTAGTTCCTCCCACTTGTCGGCCTCCATCTTGGAAGTGTTTCCTTTCAGCGCCTTGTGTAAACCTGATTGTATCAACACATCATTGACTTGTACTTTCCACAAGCCAAAGTTGATTCTTCCATCAAACTTCTCTATGCCAAACTTCATAGCACTTGAATAACACATAGCAAAAAAAACCCTTCTTTAGCACCTTCAAAATATCACACTTCTTTTTTTTGATGTGGAAGATCAGACAATGCTGCAACCACAGAGCATACAAAGAAATGTGATATCTCACCGAACCGAAGCTCTTGATACCACTGTTGGGAAATAACAACACTAAAGAAGAAAAATAAACACAATCACAACACAAGAATATAATGTGGAAACTCCAAATCGGAGAAAAAACCACAACCGTTGTCTAACCGACAACCAGAGAATTATCACTATGTAAAAAATTTTACAACACATAGACTTCTCTCACTCTCACCCCAATGCCCCAATACAACCACACTCTCACAAAGCAAATATTTAAACTAAGAGTCAGATATAAGTTTAATGTGCTACTAACTGGTGCAATTACAAACAAAGAACTTAGGCCTATTATATAGCTTTGGTTTTCCTCTTGCTTCACCATTCTAAGCGATGTGGGACTTCTCCAATAGCTATTTTTAACCTCCTTCTTTATTTAAGAAACTAGGCGATGTGGGACTTGACAATCAACCCCAACAAAATTTGAGATCAATGAATACCTTTGGGGTGACAAGCGTGGTGAGAATAAAATGTTGTTAGATGTGTCTCAATGAATACTTTCAAAATATTTACTTTTCATAGTTTTCAATAATACGTAATTAAGGATACTAATGATCAAAACTATGTATTGACCAATGTTCAGTTGATCTTACCTGATCAGAATTATCGTTGCTAATGAACCTCTCTTCGCACGGTGGATGTGAAGGGAGGGTGTACCTGCAAGAACCTCTGATGCTAAATTCGGTATTTGTATGAAATGAGAAGTTTGAGAGAGTAAAAATAGAATATTTATCCTTTTGCTTGAGAATGATATATATATATATATAGCCATCAATGAAAAGTCAAAGTCATCAATCAATATGAGGACGATTTTGCTGCCTTCATATTGATAGATATCAAAATAACGTCTGGAAAATCATGATTTACGATAAATGTTACACTAATTATTTCGATAACAACTGTTACGGGAGGTTTATTTGGCCATTAAACAAGAAACCATGGCTCTTGATCGGTGTGTAATTGGTCCGAATTCGATGCCGAATTGAATTTAGGATCAGTCTAATACGATAGTCAAATGTAACTACATGCATGTGACCATTTAAATATAGGTTTTGTTAACTATAGTGTCCCAGGACACAAGTTAAGAAATCTAAACGAAACTACTTTATATTGAAATTAACAAATGTTTTACTTTTAAAAAGTTAAATGCATATTTTCCAACAATATATTCTGACCGTCCCAAAATAATTATTACTTTAGAAATAAAATTTTGTTTTAAAATAATTGTCATTATCACTTTTCAATGTAATATTTTTCATTGTACCCTTAATTATTACGATATACATTATTCTCAAGAAAACAAACCTATAATTTATAGAAATAATTCAATAAAAAAAAAATTAATTTTTTTATATTTTTTAATATGTGTGAAAAAATCTTAAATAAAAAACATTTTGAGATGAAGAAATATTTTTAACTAGTTTGTTAGCCCGTGAAATTCACGAGATTATTTTCTTTTTTAATATTATTGAAATATTTATTTTAAAATACTATTTTATATTTTTTTTTTATAAAAATTATACGATGAATTAGAGATAATTTTTTGCATGATACATGTTTAAGAATGTTACAGGGTAGAACGAGATGAAGACTATTTATTCGCTTCCCGTTTTACACTATATTATGAGATTCTTTCTCTTGTCTTCATCCCCGAGACTATATAGAAACTCTATAAATATAAAATAATTATAAATTCTATTATATTTAAAATAATTATGTCGATCTATTTTGACTGTTGACTCTATTTTCAAATGAAAATATGTTCTGGTTTTTCATGTCCTTGGAGATTTTTTGGGAGCATATGATTTTCCATAAATTTAAAAGTATCATGTGCAACAGTCCAGACTTCTTCTCTTATATAATAGGTAGTCCGACATTGTACATTACGATCTTCTCTACTCCCATCTCTGTAGAGTTTTTGGATTACGTGAGAATTGAACTATGTTATTTTGGATTCAAGTACATGTTCAATTCATTCTCCCATGTACTCATTTCAATATATTTTTGGTTTCTCATGGATTTCATCAGTTTGAAGTATTCTAATGAAAGTGTGTTGAACACAAAATGAGGATAACTCCTACAGTCTAAATACAAATATTAATCAATAAGAATTTATTTTTAATAGTGTGATGAAAAGTGCATCATGTTTCTCATTCTACACCACTAAAAGATCATATCTCTCTCTCTCTCTCTCTCTCTCTCTCTCTCTCTCTCTCTCTCTCTCTCTCTCTCTCTCTCTCTCTCTCTCTCTCTCTCTCTCTCTCTCTCTCTCTCTCTCTCTCTCTCTCTCTCTCTCTCTCTCTCTCTCTCTCTCTCTCACTAGTGTGATGGGAAGTGCACCCTGTTTCTCATTCTACACCACTGATGGATTCTCTCGCACCCCATTTTTCATTCTACACTAGTGAGAGAGAAATTCATATCTATCCTCCGTCTCTGTTTCAGGTATCAATAAAGGTTCCATCAACAAAAAAAAGTTGTTAATTATATTTTTTTTAATGAATATCAAATTACTTTAATCTCGCTCTTATTCTCAAACTTTTTTTGCTTAATTATGTTTTTGGTCCCTGCAATATACACTTGTTTTGAAAAGAGCCCCTGTAAAAAAAAATTGATTTTAATCCCTGCAATTTCTAATAACTTTGAAAAGAGCCCCTGAACTGGAATTATGGAGGCCATGTCAATTAAATTTGCACGTGGAACATGCTGACAGGGACAATTAACTGACATGGCACATTTTTTTACACTTGGACATTACATATCATTTTTCTTTTTTTTTTTTTAAAAAAATTACCTTTTACCAATTTATTGTTTTCTGAAAAACAAATTAACAAATTAAACTTAAAAAAAAAGTAAAAATAAACCAAAAAAAAAGGGGAGAAATTTTGTAATCACAACAATTCAAAGTCAATTCTCTTCTCTCAGTCCACAACCATTCAAAGCCAAATTATGTAATCACATAACAGAGAAAAAAACACAACCAGGAGCCAAAGAATCCTTATCATCGACCAAGAGAAATTTTTTTACAACGACCAAAAATCTTCCAATGTCCAAAACCAAGAAATCTCCCTCGGAACCAAATCCCAAACAATTAAAAGTTTCTTTCCAACTCAGATACATTACCAAAACAATAACCAAGTTACAAAAGTCTCAAACCAATACCAACAATTCAAAAACCATATTCTTTCTCAATCTCAGTAACCACAGAAAACGCCAACATCAGTCACAACCCTTTATGAAACCATAACCCATATCAAACCCAATGCCCAAAACCGAAACACCCATTCAAAACTCATGTGGTTCTTGTTGTTGATGATGTGAGAGAAAAGAGAACATAGAGAGAGAAAGGTGAGACAAGAAAGAGAAATTTTTTTCAAAGTGATCAACATGTGGTAATTTTTTATTTTTTTTAAAAGAAAAATGATACGTAATGTCTACCTGTCAAAAAATATGCCACGTCAGTTAATTATCTCTGTCAGCGTCTGCCACGTGCAACTTTAAGTGACATGGCATCCAAAATTCATGTTCAATGGCTCTTTTCAAAGTTTTTAGAAATTGTAGGGACTAAAATCAATTTATTTTTACAAGGGCTCTTTTCAAAACAAGTGTATATTGCAAGGACCAAAAGCATATTTAAACCAACTTTTTTTTTGTCACCTTATCACAAAGAAACAATCTCCAACATCAGCGTCAAATGGAAAAATGTAAAAATCTCCACTCACATGGATGAATTTTTTGGAAATTTAAATATTTAAATTGTAAAAAAATTAAAAATTCGCATAGATTATATAAACAATTAAAGTTATAATTTAGACAATGACACTTTAATTAATATTTTATATATCTTTAGAATCCAAAAATTATAAATATTGATTGTTTATTGAGAAGTTACTTTATTTTAGATATAGATTTATTTTACGTTTTACAAAGATATCAACACCATTATAGGACTCTATAGAGGCTCATCAACAAAATAATAGTTGTTAATTATATATATTAAGTTTTTAATAATTGTTAATTAGATATATTTTTTTTGTTCATAATATATTAAATTTATTGGAAAGAGAAAGTGTGTGCAAAAAAAAAATGAATTTATTGATGGATTAAAATTATTAGGGTATAATGGTATAATAAGAAGATAAGATGAAAAAATTCACTTTCTTAATTTGGTATTACTATTCAAAACAGACAGATAAAAAGGAACAGAGGGAGTAACATGTAATTGAATTATTGCATAATAGATACATGTCCAAACAAATTTTAGACGAAATATTCACATAATTTTTATATAGAAAATAATATAATATTTAATCACGGATTAAATAAGTTTGTCTTCATTAAAAATATAATATTTGAATTATAAAAAAATATATAATATTATAAATTCTACAAAAAAAATAAAGAGTAAAATACTCTCCCCTCCCCTCTAAGATAGAGATATTACACTTCCATCCCCTCTTCTATTAAAACACACACTCCTCTCCCCTCACACGTGATAATATAATTTATATAATTCACTATTCATTCTTCGTTAACTAGGGGTGATCGTCTCTGAACCAATCCAAAAGTAAAACTGCAAACCGAACCAATCCAAACCGAAAACCGCAAAAACCGCATTTGGTTTGGATGTATTTGGATGGCTTTTTTATTGATTCGCAAACCGCAAAACCACCAACCGCTAAAACCGCAAAAGCCGCGGTTAACCGCCAGAACCGCATTAAGTTTATATTATATTCCAATACCTCTAAAACTCCTTTAAGTTTCTATTATAATCCAATATACATAGTCTAATTATCAAGTCAGTCCACCAAATTAATGAAACTTCAAGTCGTTCTTATTTTTAGTATTGTAATATTACTTTAGTATTGTAATATTATTTTATATCAACAACTTTTATCGATAATGTGATGTTATTTTGGAACTTCAAGCTATTTTTTTGGATATTTAAAATTGTAAGGTACTATAATGTTATTTTGAATAAACAACTTTTATTGGTACTGTAATGTTATTTTGTAACAAGTTCATGTGTGTGTCAAATGATCATGATAGAAATTTTGTATGCCGTAAACCGCCGCCACCGAACCGATCATAACCGCATTGGTTTGGTTTGGTTTGGATGACTTTTTAAAATCCAACCGAACCAAACCAAACCGCATGCTTTTTTATCTCGCGGTTAGGATGACTTTTTCGCTCATAACCGAACCAAAACGCACCGCGAACACCTCTATCGTTAACTATTTATTAAATTATATTTTTTTTGCTAAAATAGCTCTAACATAACATGTATTGGTGTCTCTTCTTCTAATCTATCAAAGCTCAGTGACAAACAATGTATTTGGTGAATAACACTAAAAAGCTCTAATTAAATGACAAAAAATAAATACAAAAAAGAATTAAAAATAAAATAAAATAGAGAAGCTATAAATTTAATTGTAGATATCCAACAACTTTTTTTTAATAATGGATTAGAAAAGATACAAAAAATAAATAGAGAAATTCTAATTGAATGTCATTTAAGTAGTTTCTATGAGAATGCACGAGAGAGCTTCGTGAAAATCTCGTTATAATATATGTAGAGATAGAGATATATGATCGAGATGTTAATCTCCATAAAAAAAAAAAAAAAAAAGAGTTTCTACAAAAAAATGTATTTGAAATAGTTTGTGAAAAATAAGCTATAAGTCAATAAAATAAGCTATAAACTTATGTTGAAAAATTGTTACCAAATAGATCTTTTAACTTATAAATTAAAAAACATAAGCTATAAGTTAATTTTAGTGTCTTGCCATTTTTACTACCCGGCCCCGTTCTTTAATGGTGTGATTGGTAGAGAGAAGAAAATATGAAGAGAGAAAAAGGTGAGAGAGAGTTTAAGAAGAAATAAATAAGTAAGAAATATAGTAGATTTGATGTGTTGATTGGTATAAGAGAAAAAGAGAAGAAAGAAGTCTTGGTTATTTATGTAAATACAAGAATGCCCATGAGTTTAAAAAATATTATCTTATTTCAATTTTAAATCATTAATTATTTATTAATTTATTAAAATATACTGTTTATTTGTTATCAATTCACTAATAATGTATTCTAAATTTTATTAAATAATTTAAGATGATAAATTTAATTATTAATTTGGTTTTAATGTTATTAATTTCAATTTATATTTGAATTATTTAGTTTGGTGCAGTTATCAAAGCAAGGGCATATAAGGAAAAACATAAATAATGGACCATTCTCTACACTTTCTCGGCAACTTTGGGAAGAAGAGAAAAAATCTAGGCCCCACTGTTTTTTAGTGTCTCTCTCCAATTTCTATTGTGTTCCAAATGAACCATTTCTCTTCTAACTCTCTCTTCTCTTACTCTCTCTTTGGTAATTCTCTTAAACCAAACAAAGGCTAAAAGGAGAGTAGAACGTGATTTTGAATGATTGGCGAAGGTTCACTTATGACTTCCAAGTGTCGTACGTGTTGGACTCAACTGTACTATTATCTCACACAAGTCAGTCAACCAATGAATTATCACCAAGTCTCACCACTCCCATACCTTTCTTCCCTTGGACCACCCACCTTCATTTTTTTGGGCCACTAAACTATAATTTATAAACACACAGGAGTACAGTAATTATTTAATCTAATCAAAGCTGATCTCACTTTGTTTGAGTGCGTCAATATTAAGCTGTTTTTTTAATTTAATTTTAAAATGCAAGCCATGCATGTGTGATGTTTCAAAATTCAAATTTCATGATTATTTAAAGTTCTTTCCCCTACTAATCTCTCTGGTTATTTTTGGGTGAAATTAATCAAATACTCCAAATATATATGATTATGTGTCATTAATTAAAAAGCTAGGCTAAATGGCCTAACACAATATACTATTGACATTTGGACATGATTATAGCCACTGATACTACAAAAGCACTTCGATCCGTTGGAATATATGAACCCTCTATTATAAGTGGTCGACATAAAACAAAGAAAGAAATTTTTTTAAAAAAAAATGTACCGAAAAGAAAAATCAAAGAAATTTCCTTGATACTATATTTTTTGTTGTTGAAATTTCTGATACTGTATAACTAACTGTATATGAATGCATTTTTAGTTTATATATTCCCTCGATTCCTTTTTATAAAGAACAATTTGGAAAAAAACACACAAACTAAGAAATTTTATTTTTTTATTAAAAATTTTAAAATTTTATAATATATTCCAAAACTAATCTTGGTGTAATTAATGCATAGAGAATTTGTTAGTGTAATTAATGCATAACATTGGAATAGATAAATGGTAGAAATGAAATTGCTTAATAAATAAAACATAAATTTAATGATTGTTTCTTATAAAAATGAATAATTTTTTTTTTCAAATTGTTCCTTATAAAAAGGAACGGATGGAGTATTTATTAAAGTAAAAAATATGAAATAACAATATAAAATAATTTTACACTGTTAATCAATCATAATTAAGTTTTCTGAACACTATTCCGTTTAACTCCACCTCTTTGATATAACATGAATCACTAAATTTTTAATTTTTTGTTAGGTAGGCTAGTGGCTAGATATTCCACCGTAAGGTCGATAAATAGAATGATCGAAATTCAAATCTCGATCCTCCACATATATAATGCAATGTCCTATTAATTGAGCTAAACTTTCGGGACACATTAAATTATTTTTTATTGATTGTCGATGTAAAATTAATTTACGCTACCGATACCTATTTTTTAAACTCGATTATTTACTACCTTTGTACTAAAATATAAGTCACTTTGAGAAGAAAAAAATTGTGTCAAATTATAAGTCACTTTACATTATCAATGAAACATTTAATGTTTTTTTCTCCTATTATACCCTTAATTATTTATTTATTTTTTTTAATTCTTCAATTTATTTATCTCATATCATTAATGAAGGTCAATTTTGTAAACTACTCATAACTTTTCTTTTTCATATAACAATTATTACATTTCTTTTTTTGAATCGGTATCATTACATTTTTTAATTTGTGTAATATGACAAAAATAACTTATATTTTTGGTATGGGAGTATAATTTATGCGAATGGAAGCATATGAGACATGGCCATGATGTTCCATAAATAAAAAGTGTACCAATTTTTCTCTCTTCATAGACTGTGTTTTTTTTTTTGATAAAAAATCACCATAGACTGTGTTGAAAGTTCAAACAAAACAACGTGCGAGGTTCTCCTTTATATGCACCAAATTTATACGGCAAATGATGACTCAGGATCAGTTTTAAGGATTCTGCAGCACAATCATCAAAATAAACAAGAAATTTTTTTAAATTTTTTTTTAAAAAGAATTAAAAGAAAAAAAAAGAAGAAAGAGAAATAGAAATAGAAATTTTTTCCAGAAAAATGCAGAATCTACACAATTCTGCAGATGGAGTACGCTAATAATAGGCCCATTTTTTCCCTTCTTGTTCTTCACCATCGTAATTATCTTCTTCTTAATATTCTTCATCTGGGTCATTGTTATTTTCATTCCTTTTTGTTAAAGTTTATACCTTTTTTTGTGGGAATTTTTTAATAAAATTTTGATGTTTTGTTTCATTGCAGAGGAGACAGAACAGGTTGCAATAAAAAAGATCATATCTTGCATACAAAGAGGATCATCATATAATAAAGCAAAACAAAAAGAGAAATATTCAAATTCAGTTGTTGCCAAGGTACGATGCAAGACTCATGTTTTCCGTGATTGTTGGAAATTTTTTTCCATATTAAACGTTCTGTTTTTTGGGGTGAAATTTAACAAACTATTGAGTTTTATGTGCTTTTTAAGCAAAATTCTTGAAAAATGGATTACCTGTTTTGGCTTATATTCATTGAATTGATAAGTTTCATTTGATTCTGCTTCTCTATTTCCTATTCTGCAAACTCTTCCAATAAATCTCAGATTTTGCTCTGCATCTCATTGGATATTTTGGCTTTTATTTTTCTCAGTTTCTAACTTCATTAACCTTTTGATCAAACAAAATAAAAACTTCATAAACTTTTTTCTTTAATTATCAATTGTTTTCTTCACTTCTTCCTAGAATTAATTTATCATTCTTATTTTTCCTACTGATGTATCAAACCAAAAATATGTTTTGATTTTCTCATGGTGTGACTTTGGCAAAATTAAGTAGTGATTAGAGTAGAACCAATATAATACATTGATCTAACTTAAACATATATTTTGATAAATTCAGTGCTACTGAATTTATATAAAAAGTATTTAGTGTTGAAGATTTATAATTTATTTTATATAAAAATATTTAATATATTTTGTTAAATAGCTTAGTGGCAGATTAACTCGAGTGTGGAGAAGTAGGGAATCCCGAGTTTGAAGTCATACACAGGCATATCAACATCTTTGCAACTATCAACTGAATTGTACTTACCTAACATAATGTTATATATTTTTTATGTATTTGAGTAAGCTTTAGCTATGTAGGTTCACGAGGGTTTTAGCTGGATGAATATTTGCTTAAAAAAGACTCTCAAAGGAGTAAGGATAGTTACAAATTAAATTAGAAAAACAAAGTAAATTGTTAATAACTCTTTTGTTTTTTATGCTCT